>CM017793.1:0-5000000 GCA_008121215.1 Drosophila athabasca | reverse complement strand
AGGACTTGATGCTCCCGTCCCTCGGTAACGAGCATCACAACTTGGCCGTTCTTCTTCCTTCCGGTTCGGCCTATGCGTTGCACGAAACGCGTGGGGTTCGAGCTGCAGATGTCGAAGCAAACAATCATTTCCACTTCGCCCACATCAATGCCCTCCTCGCCAATGGAGGTGGCCACGAGGACGTTGCTGGTGCCGCTTCGAAAATCAGCCATGATCTGGATCTGCTGCTTCTGCGTCAGGGCATAGCTCGCTCCCGCGGTGCTTCCTTGGCCAACAAAACACCGGGCACGCAGCAGCGGTCTGTGCTGGAGGAGTAGTCGATGAATCAGCATCACAGACTCACGGTACTCGCAGAATACAATGGCACGGGAATCGGCATTCGACTGAAACATGTGAAAGGTTATCCATAAGTGTGCCGTCTAGAGATAGAGACTTAAGAAACTTTCTTACCGTAAAGTGCTCGACAAGCACCTGACGAAGCTGTTCATATTTGGCATGGCCAAAGTCCAGGTCTGCAGGCAACGGAGGTACTTCACCATTCGTCATAATATGCGTCGTGAAATCTAGGGGATTAGCACCCAAATCCAGACGCACCTGATCCACCAAATCTCTTAGGTCTCTGTCTCGAGTCAGAACAAACTTTTCACGTCCCTCCTCATCCGCATCGAAATTATTCACGAAAACACGCAGTCCGTGCCGCTCCATTAGCTCCAAGGAGTGATACAGACTAATGCACATGGAAAAGTTTCCAGCAATGATGTTGTGATCTGGATGTCGCTGGCCTTTGGCCGAGCGTTCGTTGAACGTTTTCTGATCATACAGCAAATTGTTCTTGCTGATGTTGCCTTTGGTCCCCTTCAGAACATCCGAGGCAATCAGCTGCCGCAGATACGGTTCGATAATCTGGAGCAAACGCTCGCGCGTCTGCTTTATCCTATCCTTAAGGGGCACCACAATCGTTCGTATAATGCGCCTGTGTATGTAGGGCTGGACATCAATTGAGTTGTCCCAGCGAACTTGAAGATTGGCAATGTACAGGTTTTGGCAGACAGCGGCCACGTCTTCCATCGTTCGTCCTGGTGTAGCGGACAAGGCCAGCATGCGGAAGTTCCGATTGTGGGCCATCATGCAATCCGCCACTTGTGTAAAGGCATAGCGTCCCTTGGCCCGATGCGCCTCATCCACCACCAGGAGTTTGATCGCCGCAAATGGAAAATTACCTACGTCCTCCGTGTCCAGCATATCGGAGTGCACCACCTGTGGTGTGGCAAAGAAAACGCGCTTGTTGGCCCACAGATCAGCACGCTTCGGACGCGGCAGTTGTCCTGATGAAACCAAAGACGCTTCCTTACACTTTGCACATTATATAGTGGGGATTCTCAACATACCCGTCAGCTGCACGGTGTCGGAAGCCGGGAAGGGCATTATCTTTTGACAGGCCGCAATTTGCTGGGCGACGAGGGGCCGCGTTGGCGCCATGAATATGATCTTGCCCTGAGGATACCATCGATAGAAGTTGTACATAACCACCGCTGCGATGAAGGTCTTTCCCAGCCCCGTTGGCAGAACCACTAATGTATTTTTATATAGTGCCGACTGGACGATGGTTTGCTGATACGATCGCAGGGGCAGATTGTTCGGATAGATCCAATTGTGGCCTGTGGCCATGTCGAAGCCGTGGCACTCATCCTCTGCATGGATTGGAGGTTCCTCAACCTTCGATCCAGATTGATCCTGCTGAAAGTGCGGAAATTGGATTAACATCTGACTGATCGCACTACAGCTATCACATTACGTTGCTCTGCAGCAGCTCATGTATCTCCAAGGCCGCCACCAAGTCCTCATCATTATCGTTCCAATCTATATCCATGACATTATAAATAAATTGTCAAAAACAATAACACAATTTGTTAGCAATTTACTGTGTTTACATTAACCCACTGAACGTCCCTCTATTTAGGCGGGTGAATAATTTTATTTTGTTTATTTCGATACCCACCAATCGACAATGGGTTAATCGCTCTCTTCCATGATCAGAAATCATATTCCTCGATTTTGAAATTCTCTTGAATATTACTTGCTAACTAGAACCCTCACTACTATAAAAATAATTTAATCTGATTAATTAACCGATTTTGAACATGAGATTAATTTTAAAGCTCCGTTTTTGTGAGATTGTTTTTAGAATAACGTTTGAACAATAAAGGTCAAAGCATTACCCGTAAGTGAGCAAGGAGTGGAATGTCACGTTAGCTTGTAAAACGGTATCGTGTCCGCTATGTGTATGAACATTTATATACCCTATTTTTTTAAATTGATTTTTAAATTATGTTTACCAAGCTGATTTGAAACGTAATTAATAATGACTTTTTCTCAGATTGAATTTTTTTTTACCTATTCAAGCATTTGATTAGTTTCAAGTCTATATTCTTGATCTTGAAACTTATACTTGGTCTGCATTTATTATAGCCTGAGATGGAAAATATTTCCTCAATTATATAATATCCTCAATTATATATACCCTGGCTTATACAAAATGTTGCTCATTCTGTGTCCATGTTGGATGGTGTCCCTCATTTCGGTAAAATCCACCCCATTGCCTAACATACCATGAGGACATCCCTGTCCTCAACCACTAACCATACAATATATAGACATGACAATTCATACATGGAAAGTGTCCGCAACGCAATCAGAAATCAGCTCCCGAGCCAGTCGTGAGTGTGAGTGAGTGAGTGTATGCGTGCTCATGCATTCTCACTTATGGTGTGGGCTTTCCATGTGTGGATCAGCTCCGGACAGAGTCGTGAGAGCGTATGTGTGCTCATGCATTCTCACTTATGGTGTGGGCTTTGCATGTGTTATATCAGCTCCCGCGAGTCATGAGAGTGTATGGTGCTCATCTACTTTGCGTGTTTGCAAGTGTGTATGAGCGCACAACTGAAATTTTCGCTCTCCCAACTTTGTTTTGATTTTTGTGCTCGCGCCACCCTTCACTTTAGCATTATTGGAGTCGGCCCTTTTTGAAGACGCTTGCCTTATAATACCAAAATAACTGTTATTTTGTACATGCTTTAGATTCTAACTTTGTTTAATATAGAATATACTAATATATTGAGCAGATATATGTATATATATTCACAAATATATATTTCATTGTATGGTGTATTGTATTATACAATGATATATTTGATCATATATAAAAAAGTAGTATGCGCTAAAAAAATATATATATATCATCCTTGAATATGGATAATAATGACATATAAATGGGTAATAAATGGGTCCATACGGATTTTAGTGCCACACTTGCGAAACAAATTTGAAATCATCCCTCTTTTTCTGATGCGAATGTCCATCCACAGACAGAACCTGCAAGTACGTTCATATGTGTGTGTACGTGTGCAGAGCTGCCGAAATTGCCGGCAAAATATTTTTGAGAAGATTTCTTGAGACACAAATTTATTTGCTGAGTGTTGCTTATTGACGCGACGCACTAATACCCTATAGACAATTAATATAATTTGATGTCATGTCTGATTTACATTTTGCATTTGTACATATTTACATTCGTTCATTATATTCGTTAATAGTACATTAAACAAAATTAGCATATAAAGGATATTCAATATATACAATTATTTTAATATTGGGCAAGCGTCATCATAAAATCATAACTTACAATCAATTCTAAAGTAATGGGTGTTTTCTTAGACAGCGGCGTTGTAAAAAACCAAAACAAACAAGCAGACCTACAATATGTGCACACATACAGCTAAAGCTCAGCCTCACATACAGAGCATTTGTTCTTTGCTGAGCTGAAATTTTGTTATGTGTGTTCTTCGTCAGCTTGTTGACGAACTGACCTACCGCCACAAAATAAATGAAGAATTGGCAGGATGGGTGGGGGTGGGTGTGGGTTGGTGGGACACTTGGCCGTGGGAAAAAAGAAATCTGTTATTTATTTTTATTATATAAATTATTATATTATTATTGCCTATGAAAAAGCCGTGTTTAAATTAAGTCATGTCAAGTCGACTCAAAGGTCAGATTAATTTTTGACCCCATTACAGGTGTAATGGCCTCCTCGTGGTATTCCCTGGGTACCGTTTTTCAATCGGGAGCCAATTTGAGCGGCGACTTTATGTCTATATGTACATATGAATGTATGTACATATGTTTACGGCTTTTTCATAGGCAGTAATAATATAATAATTTATATAATAAAAATAAAGAAAATAACAGATTCTTCTTTCTTCTTCTTTCTTGTATGGTTAGTGCCTCAACGAACATCATAATCTTCTTCAGCCCTAGTTCTCCAGCCAATAGTTCATAAACTGGTTCAAAAAGTTCTTTTTAGAACTGAATAATTGCGGAGTTCCATAAACGGCCGTAGCGGGAATTTCAAATATGGCGCCACTGAGCAGCCTGTTTTGAATCTGACGAATTGTTTGTCCATTTGGAATAACACTTAAACCAAACTGTATACTTTTCGCGTTTATTGTCTGTTCATAATCTTTTCATATTATTTGAGTACAAAATATATTCAGCACCATAGTTACATATATGTACATATGTGTTCAATTATATATGTTTGTGTTGATTTTTCTAATCTAAAAGCACATCCCTCTACGTGAAAAACAAGATTCTGACTGTAGGAGTCAGTCAGACGGTGTATATTTAAAACAAGGCATTCAAGGCTGTGCTTCCTTTCTTGATTAAAATTGATATGGACAACGAATGCGCCCCACAGCACATGTCATCCTGGAAATCAGCCACGAGAACATGCCAAGATCTGATTCGCTAACCGAAATGCCTGCCGAGCAGAATCTGGGTGCTGCTGCTGATGTGCTGATGGGGGGAAAATGATAATTAGAGTAAGCTCGCACACATGCGTAAGTTTGATGGAAAAACGTACATAAATAGTAACAATCTCATTTAAAAATCTCCACCAGAGCCTAATGAGCGTTGGGCGAGCGGAAGCGGGACTGAAGCTATGGGCCCAGACCAGGCCAGACCAGACCAGGCCAGACCAGACCAGGCGGAGGCGATGGCGAACGCACAGAAAAGAAATGTAATTACATCGCATTATTTGTCATTTCGAGCAAATGAATTGAAACAAATTTAGTGTGACAAATGAATTGTTCACATAGTTCGTATTTGTATATGGATATGGTATACGACACGACTGTCTGTATATGGAGAGATTGGGCGGGACTGCGATGGTGGTTGGGGTTGGGGTTGGGACTGGGACTGGCTGCTAATGTTGCCATCCACTGAGCAGAGACAGAAATAAGTACACACGAGTACCTTATAGACACACTCAATTTGCTGTCTCTCTAGTCAATTTCATTTCATTTGCATGAAGCTTCCCGTCTGTGTCACTGCCCCTTTCTCTGTCTCTCTCCCCACACATGTACCATGTACATGGTCGTGTGCTATCTCTGTGATATCTCTAGGCCATCGGCATTATGCCTTTTGCCTAATTCAGCTTTATGAGCCATGTCTAATTACCAAATGAATTGTGCAATTATTTATTTTTGTTTATTAATTGGCTTCCTCACTAATGAGCCTAATGACCAGATATCTACAAGCATATATGTACAAGTACATATGTATGTACATATAGTGTGTGTACATTTGTGGGTATATGTGTAGGTACATATGTATATCCAACCTACTCGAATATGCAGATTTGTTGAGTCAGAGATGATCTCTGCGACTGGCTGACTCGCTCTGACATGGCCAACATAAATGTCATGAGTTATGAGGCATTGATGCTGATCGACCAAGTTTGCGGCTGCAATCTGCCAAGTCGCCAGTCCCAAGTTATTTGCGGTTGGCAGCGTAACGAGCACTTTTCACACAATGTTGCCAACGCCAGCGGAAGCGGCAGGCCATTGACGGCCCAAGAAGGAACCATTTATGAGAAGGGTTTTCTGAAAAAGAGATGAGAGCTGATTTCTCTGAGAACTAGCAGGCTCTGAAACCCCAACATGTTACAGAA
The DNA here is from genome assembly GCA_008121215.1 of Drosophila athabasca. Taxonomy (NCBI): domain Eukaryota; kingdom Metazoa; phylum Arthropoda; class Insecta; order Diptera; family Drosophilidae; genus Drosophila; species Drosophila athabasca. The sequence goes on along the minus strand of CM017793.1, from coordinate 4,993,993 downwards.
GAAATATATTCCCCGATCTATGCTATGGTAAAATAATAATATTGAAGAGTACTATCTAGGTACTGCCTTCAAGTACTGAAGTATTCCTTACATTTTATGGGGAACTCCATAACTTGCGGTTATCTGGGTCTGCAGAAGGATGGAGTTACGGCTGCTACCCATTAGCACTTATTAAAACTAAGTGCTGAGAGGGAACGGCAGCGTGGAACGCATCGCCCGGCGGAAATGGGCTTGGATTTGAAGTGCTGCTTACCAATGGAAATGGACATGGACATGGACTGGTGACAGCTGCGCCAGTTTGTAATCAACATTTCAGCAATTGTCTGTGGCACTGGGAATTGCAGTTGCAGTTGCTGTTGCTGTTGCAGTGGCATTCTACCGGTTTCCAGGTCGAGCTTAGCGGCGCGTGTCGCGCTGCCATCCACGAAAGACAGACAGACAGACAGACAGACAGATAGACAGACAGTCAGACAAACAGAAAGCGAGACAAAGAAAGAAATGAACTGAAATGCAGCTCAAAATGGCTGCCAATTATGTGGCTGCCATATTTGTTTGTGTTGCTGTTCTGTTGCTGGGCAATAAAACATTTGGTTTTATTAGCCACCACCAACACCACCACCGCCGCCCTGGCCCAGCCAGGTCAAGGAGTACCCAGAGAAAAAGTGTAAAGAAACCGCCACTGATTCGCATTTTCGTTAGCTGAAGTTGGCCAAATTGCGGGGAAAAGTTTGGTTTTCTCGTGTCTGCAAGCCGTTAGTGGAGCTGGCACCTGCTCCAAGGCTCATCAGGACACGCCCCATTCCGAGCCACGAACACTTCACACTTTCACAGGCCAAACAAAGGATGCGGCAGGCCAGGGTGAATCGTCCAAATTAAATAACAAATTGGTCAACACAAAATTTCATTATAAAGGCAATAGCCAAGAACACACATGAATAACCCTTCATCAGATTAGGGGCAGCTGCAGGCGCCGCGACGCCGCGCATCGCATCGATGTCGATGCTCAAATCGATTATCCTTTGGCCAATCCTTTTGCATACCCGCGTACGTGCCGCACCTGTTGTCATGGCCTAATCGAGGGCTCAAGTTGCTCGACCGGAGAGCGCTTCTAAGTGCTGGCTGCCATGCGAACGAGCGGATGGCCATCTCTTGATGGCTATCGACTCTAATGGCGTCCAGGGCATCAAATTGGCCGACAGCTTTAATGGTAAGAGGGAGACAGCTAACTGGAAATTGGACACGGCCAACAGGATATGCTTGGAGAGCACGCAGTGGTAGTAGCCAGTGCCAGTGGCTGTGGCTGTGGCGGGTAGGTGTGAACTTCCAAAAACTGTGGACGGCGTTGCATAATTATATGCAATTTATCCTCGAACGCACTGCACTGCTCACAGTCCCGGGTCTGCACTCCCTGTCGTCCTTCCTAGAAAGGCATCAACATCGACTGCCGCCTACCGAGTTACCTGCTGGGAGTCAGATCCCTGCCGATCCTCCCGTTTGAAAGGTTCAATGAATGAAAAGCCGCCGTCTATTTGCGGGGGTGAGATCGAGCAGGCACCTGCCTTCAGATCGCATTTGGCTTGTTCGAGAATCGAGAGCGCGCGCGTGCTCTGACGCCACTAACTTGACTATAACTTGCTTAATTAGCAGTCAATATCACGCACTTCATATCGTCCAATTAATTTAGCATATTACTCCGGCTAACTACGAGTTACAAGTTGTTGTTAGTGGCATCGTTGCTGTTGCTTGCTGTGTACTGTGTGGTGTGGCAATTACCTGGCACACAACATCGTTGCTCCGGAGTTGACGGCTTCGTTTGTTGCAGCCAACGCCAGTCCGGACTAGCCTGACATGCAAAACTGAAATCAGCATATTGCATGTTGTCATACTCCCCCGTACCGCGCAGTCCTCGCCCCCCCCCCTCCTCCTACCTCAAGAGCTATGTATGTATGTACGTATGTATTCCCAATGCCTAATGATAGAGCTGACGGGCGGTGCAGTAAACGTCAAAACGTCAAGCGTCTATTAGCCTGATTTTTGCATGCGTCTCAACTCCCTTCACAGTCCGGGTGCCTCGTCTTGGCCCTACTAGGTCTAAGGCCTAGAGTTTTTTCCACTAAAATTGCCTGCGGCCTATGGTTCATTTTAATATCAGACCAATAAGTTTATATTGTAAATGCACTAGGAAAAAATCAAGTAGGAAAAATAGTTTCAATTATGACTCATATTTTTTAGCGTATACAAATTTCTCTCGGTGCAGATTCCTTGCATGCAATGCGCTATTTTAAATCAGCTAACGAAACTCTGGGCAGAACCGCCTCCTTTCCTTTCACGTTGCCCAGATCCCAGCATCGACTTTGTTTGTTCGTTAACATTCTGCGCTTAAATGGCATAGTTGGGTGTTGCATGCAACGCGCAACGTGCCTACATTGTTGTTGCACTTGGTAACAATATTTAGTAAATTTAGGTGTTTTTTTTGTGCTCATTTTTGTCAGCGTGTCTCTTCTCAAATTCGTGTCATGTGCCTGTGCAATTTAGCGTTTAATGAGAAGGCGTTCGTTGGTCATTACACTGCAGTGGCCCCCCAGTGGTCTACCCCCCGATCCCGCCCCGTATCGTCGGCTTAGTCCGGCACGTAATTGTGACTTGACTCTTTTTTGTTGAATTTTCGTATGGTATGGGCTGCTTATTAATGCCGGTCCTCTAAGCAGCCACGCCATCAGACCAGTCTCAGTCTGTAGAGCCAACGTTAGGCGACACTCGCGTGACACTCGCGTGACACATTGGAGCTCTGTTTGGTGCATCCAACAGCCAATGTAATTACGGGTTGGAAGACACTCTGCAAACAAGCCGAATCGATAAGTTTGCCCATCAACGTCATCATCGTAATGGGCAAGTTGTATCATGTGTATTTAGCAGTGGCTAAAGAAAATGTCGAGATATGCTTAATATTGTGCAATTTACATGGCAACACAAGAGGGAAACTTGATAATAGCCTTAAATAGATTGAAAAACAGACTGAAGAAAGAGCAGCTAATATATTTAAGCATGGATTTGAAGCAATCTCAAGGAACTTTGGCACTCAGTCTTTCAGTCGAAATCGAATGAAATTAACCACTATATCTAAAATTTGTTGTCTTATAGCAGGCACACAGATTTGGTTCAATTCGGATCACTATATCACTGCCCTACAATCTATATTCAAAATCTATTCAAAATTCAAAAATCAATAAATATTCGACTGAATTGCCTTCCATAATGGATGTTGCAAACTATCATGATCTGTTAGCCTTCGAGCGTCGCTTGGGAGAAATAGTTTATAACCAAAAACCGAGTCCACAGAGCTATCGTCTCATCATTTTTGGGGCAGTTGCCTGCACCATTCTTTGTGTATTCAAAATCCTGGGAAACCCCAACCACAATAGTTCCCTACCAATGAAGATCATATGCAGCCGAATCGTCTTTTTCCTCGCTCTTTCGGTGGTTATTTCGTATGGTTTCAAAATCCTGGTGCTGAACAAGAAAAACTTTTTAAATCGTTTGCGCCTGGTGTTGAAAGAATATAGCCTAAACTGCAGCGAAGATGGCCAACTTATTTTACTTCCCATAAATGAATAATCCATTATATCCATTTATAGTCAAAAACACATATAAATATGTACATAATGGCTCAGTTTTATATTATTTGAAGTGGAAATCATTTTGGGGCTTGTCTTTTTATACCTTTGAAGAGGGTATATTTATATTGGGAAAACTTTTATAAAGCATCAATGCTATAGCCAGAATAACCGACATATAACGAATGGAACTTCGTTGGTGGGAAGAGATAGAGAGAAAGAGAGACAGAGAGAGATGTAGCGGATGGTTTGGTAAGTTCTATAGTGCTATACCACCGGATAATACAATACAGTGTTCCTCCACGTGTGCTGCGACTCCCAATGTTACTTAATATTATTATGAACTTACATTCAATCCAATTTTTGTTCGACATTTTGGTATATGTTTAAATTTACGAGTAGATGTTTTTAAATGAAAAAATTCGATCGACGATCAGCATGTCATAATATTCGGCAAGCCGCAAATGGGTTTTATGGATAGTACCTACATATTTACCATAGAGAGGAATTACAAAAACTAAGTAAATAAATAAATATGTTAATAAGTTTCTCCAACGAATATATTCTGTTTCTTTAGAGTTTAATTTTCGAATTTACTGCTCCGAACAGAACAAAATCATATCATGACACCTCCATCGGGGCTAATTTACATTCGAATAATTTAGCCATTAAATACGATAATAATGGGACCTACCAATGACACAGAAATTGTAGCCAATCTGATGCCAATCGAGCAAATGAGGTTCCCTTAGTTTCGGTTCGGTTTATTTAATGCTAGACATCGGCTTGCACAACATTCGCCAACGTTGGCCAACAACAACAGCTAATGGCATTTTGAAAAATCACATAAATAATAACAGCAATTAATTTTCATGCAAAATACCAAAATGCCGAATCCAAAAGCCGTGTGAAATGCAATTAATTCAAGAGCCAACAGCGAACAGCCAGCACCACCGCACCACCCACACCCACAACCACAATGGCAGCCAACAGAGCAACAAAGTGGTAACAATAATAAAAGATAAATATAATGACAGCGTTGACGTTGCCGCCGCCATATTTGAAATTGTGCCAGCAAATGTGGCTGTTCCTGGTGTCGGTGGTGCTGGTGCTAGTGCTAGTGCTAGTGGTGCTGGTGGTGCTGCATTTGTATTCGAATTAATTATAGCCCTGGCAACTCACAAAAGTATCTCATTTTCCAAATTACATACGCTGCTGAACAAAAAGCGAGCCCAGCAACGCGATCCAACTCCATTCTCATTCCCATTACCATTTGTATTTCCATTTCCATCCCCCAGTGCCGCAGCCGCAGCCGATGCCGATGCCAATTCCATTTTTTCATTTCCAATTCAACTTCAACTGCCATTTAAGTTAAATATTTTGTCTGTTTGCTGTTGCTGCATTTAAATTGGCGCATTAGTTGGCTAAATGCATTTCCCTGAAGCCGCAATGAGAACGAGACGAGCGTCCATGACGGATGCCATACACTGCCAGAAATATACTAGTGTGTATGCCCCAATCAGGTGGCTATCAAATGATATATGAGTAGATAGATATAAATGGAATATTTACGAGTTGATAGCACAATTCGAACGGGTTTGGTGGAAGATTTTAGAATGTTAGAATGTTTTTGGCTGCGTTATCTTAATTAGGCCATAATGAACTGAATAAATAATCATAATTTCGCTTTCTTTAGATTCCAGTTATAAGTTCTATCATCGCTTTAATTTTTGCCAATCCAAGGTTATGCTGTTTTTAGGTGGATTATATCCATTTCATTTCGTACATCGAGAGTCTTCTTCGCCCAGTGGAACATTTCTCCCAATGGAGCTGCTCCTTTTTGGCCTGGCTCTGACTCTGGGGTATGCAGATGCGGTTGCCACGCCCACCTGGGACCATTTGGTTGCCTGGTTATTTGTAATTCATAAGCTTGACGGCAGCTTTTTGATGTTTTCTCGTCCGTTTTGGCGCATGCATTTGTCATTTGGCGGCAAAACTTTTCCTCCAATTACACGTTGCAACGATATAATAATGACATAATGTGTCAGGCGATGTCGGTCGTCGGTCGTCGGTCCACGGTCGTCGTGCCACTTCCACTACTCTACTCTGTGTGTGTGTTTATGCAAATGTTTGCAATTGTGTGCCACACAACACACGTACACGTACACGTATCTATGGCTCGACAATCCTTCCCAGGAAAAGGCACAATTCCAGTCTACCAAAAGCCCACTAACTTGGCTAGCGGGCAAAGCAAGTGGCAAACTGGAAATTGGCCGCTTTGATTGGTCAGTCGACTGGTGTGTAGGGCAGGGCAGGGCAGGGCGGCCATTGCCTTGGCTCGAAAGCGAGGCTTTTGCTGGAAATTTGTTTATTATCCAAGCAGGCGCTGCCGCCATGTTGCAGGTCACTGTGAGAAAATCCAGCCAGGAAATGTTTGGATATTTATCTTAGCAGTTTCAAGAATTTAGAAATTATACAATCCACAAATACAACAAAATTTATGAATTCTGAAATAAGTTCTAGAGCAGAATATTGCCTTTCACAGAGTGCATCATTGCCCCGGCAATAACTCACTCAGGGCCCCGTTCTGTATTCTGCGGTTGATTGTCTTAATTGCATTTTGTTTGGTTCTGTAGCCATGTTAACGTAAGGCGAAACTAAATCAAAGTGCTAATTCGATCAGGTCTATATAGAAGCCATCATAATTATCAAGTGGGTTTGTCATGTGCTTGGGATGCCATCCCAGCCCCCAGCCCCCAGCTCCCAGCTTCCTACAGCTTCTCCAGTGCTGTGCTGCCTCGTAATACTCGTGATGGTCGAGTAACAGAAAGTTGAGTCAGCTGAGGTTAAGGGGAGACGAGACGACCATTTTGGTTGGAAAAGACAAACACGAAAATAAATCAATTAGCTTAAGCCTGGCTCTGTCTCTGGCTCTATCTGTGCTTGGACTATGCCATTGATTTTGTGGTGGCTTGGTGTTGGCCTAATGGCTGGCTGACTAATTAGTTGGACTCTATTTTCGTGGCGACTGCGCAAATTAATTTGTTTAAAGTTTCACCAATTAGCACATTATGTTTATGGTAATTTCGATATCGCAGCAGTGGATCACACCGCAGATATATTTGCATTAGTATTAATAGTCCGACATATATGACTTTAATTTGCACATTTCAAAAATATCACGTCCCTGCCGCAGCCACAGCCGCCGCCACAAAAAAGCCGCTAATCAAAATTAGTTAAAACCCACTTGAACCCATTTTAGCATTGCGCAAATCACGCCCAAATCAGACCCATGCCCAGACCGGGGCCTGAGACAGAATTCCTCAATTAGTGGCAAAGGCGAGTCACTTGTTTTTATGCTCTCATATGAGTTTCATTAGCAGCCTGGCCATAATCAAGCTAAACAATTAAGCCGAAACAATAGTCATACTTGATCCATAGCAACAGGCGACGACTGGGACTGGGACTGGGCCCGTCCCCGTGCATGGCTACGGCTACGGCTACGGCTCCAGCCAATTAACATTAATATTCGTCAACAATATTTGAGGTAACTAGAAATCATAACCCACCCAATGACTGAGCTACAGAGTGACAGTTGGCGCCAACTGTACCCCGAATAAAATCTAGCGAACAAAGACTCAAAAAGTGGCTGCCTTTGTTGGGTTATTTATTCGAGTTTTATTCAAAATAATTGATGTCTGCTTAATAAAACTTAACGTTTCGTATAATTCCTAAGAATTCGGCAGTGATGCGTGCAATGAGAGGAGTCCCAGACGGGGGCGTGACATCCACATCCACATCCACATCCACAGGCTTTCTGGATGGCTGGGGGCCTGGGAATCGCCCTGGATCTGATCTCCCGATCTGTGTTTTTTTTTGGCACTTAAAATTCATGCATATTCATAAATACGAATTTGGTATATGCATTGACCGATGTGCTGCTGCTTTGGGGGCGATTCATGACATCCGGCCCAGATATGGATATGAGATATACACATGTACGGGTATACATACATACATATACACATATATATGTATATATATGTGCTTAACACTGCTAATTGGACTGTCATTTTGGAGCACTCCGAGAGAGGCTGAGTGGTTTTTGTTTGGCGCATTTAACTGGCATAAATTTCACTTTGGTTAGCGTTGACCAAATATGGCAAAAGATTAGCTAAAATGGAGGCTGAACGAGAGAGATATGTACATATGTACACATGTATGTATATACCAAATTACACTGCTAAAAACTGGGCGCTGACTAGAAGATTCCAGATATTTTTGGATACTATTTCAAGAACATTTCAATGTGTAAAGAACGTGTTTGTGGCTTGGTAACAATATCTGATGGATTTCTATGAAATGTTAATTTTCTTGGAATATATTCAAAGCTTTATAGCTTTAAGTTAATTATTTTATTGTCTACATTTAAGATTAATATAATTAATATAATTTAAGATTGTAAAGATAGTGATAGGAATTACGCATCCCAATAGGGATAACATATTCCCAAAAGATATTTAACATATATCTGATTAAAATGTACATATATTGAATATTATTACATATTTATTGAATAGGTCAATAAATTAGAATCCGTTCTATCCGAGTACCCAAAAACCAAGCAAATTTTGTGTTTGATCTATATAAAACTCTTGCACACTGCAATAAATCTCCCCAATTTCCTTCGAATATATAAAAGTTGTGTAGTTTCCTTTTCCAATCAGCTAATATGCAGATGCAGCGTTTTCCTTGGCACATTTTCCTCATGTTTTGCCTATGCGCCTCAGTGCCGCGGCACAGTTGTTAATTAAGTGCCATTAACTGAAGGATATAAACGCAATTAGCGCCGAGTGGATCTCAAGCAAATCGCCAGGGCCCCCTTGGCAAACACACACACGCAGATATATAGATACACCTCCTGGCCCAGCCTCAAGTAACACACACCCCCGCCCCCAAACACTCATATAAACACGGGCGGCGCTGTTGCTGATGTGGCATGGCCGCCGTGCCCGTTGCAGAGTGCAGTCTGCTTAATTAGTCTGCCTCATCCACATCCACATCCACATGCTCCTGTCCCCTGCTCCCTGTTCATGCCACTGCAACTGCACCACTCTGCTGCGACATCGACTGTGTCCCAACTCATTTAAGTCGCATTTAATAAAATCAAAATCCATTATGCGCAATTTTGATTAAAACATTGCCTCGCAGCGCTGCCACAGAGTGCTCATTAAATTGTCACGCATGTTGTGCGTTCTCCGCGCAGTTGGGCCCCGCCGCAGGACGGGTCCTAGAAGCGGCTCCCGGCGGGACTGGGAGCGGGAGCGGGAGCCCAGGCGAGAGCCGAGACGGGACCACTTTGAAGTCGCGCCTCGCCCTGAACGGGGGCCCGGCCCCCGCCAAACGCTGACACTTGCCTGACATGCCGGTTGACAGTTTGCATGGCGGCATGACACTCTTCACACGTCGACTGATTTTTCATAGTCTTCTGCACTGCAGGCCCTCTACCCCCTCCCCCTTTCACACCACCCGCGGCACAGCAGCACCTCGTTCTGATTGGTTTGTGTCTGTGGCAGCGTCACCTCAATCTATTTCCAACATCTGTCAGGGTGGCACTGAAGGGCAGCGGCCAAACTGTGTGAGGCTGGGGAACCGGGGTTCGCTATGAAAAGCGATTTAATTTAATTTTTATTGTTGACATAAACGTAATTGTCAGACCATTTATCCGCATTAAGTGTTGTGAAGCGTAAGGATAACAACAGCACAGCACAGCAGAGCGCCCCGCAACAGCACTAACACCAACAAAACAATGACTATGACGATGACAATAATAAGAGTGTGGCAACAACAACAACAACACAACAGTGGAACCAACATGGCGCCGAAGGGAGACCAAGGACAGTGGGACGAAACGTACATTTCGTGAGCGGGGACTTAAGACAGTATATTTCACTTCTCGAAATTCTTTATTATTAAAAAGTATTAAAAAGTAGTATTATAGCAGATCTTGACCAAATATATTAGGTGTTAAATTGTCTACATTGATTAGGTTTTTTTACCATTTACCAGAAACTTAATCCCTTACCACTGTGGCCTATTTCTGGTAGCATCCCTTGCCACCATCCAAGTCCATGGACACGTTAGCAGCCAGAACATAAACATTTACAATTTCGCACACCGTAAAATGAGTTTAACTTTATCTGTGTCTGTGTTTGTGGTTGTTTGCCAAATACGGAAACCGAAAATATTTCGTTTCCTTTCGTTGGTTATTTATATGCCAGTCAGGTTTTGTTCTGGCAGTACATAATGGCGTCAGGAGCGGCTCACAGCTACAGTCCAGTCCCATCATCGCATCAATCGCCTGACTGGACACTAATGGAAAAATCCAAACGACCCCCGGCTGGAACGGCCTCGTACTGCACCCCTAGGAGCCACCCCTTTTGGGCAGGGCCGGGCAGGGCTGGTGGAGGATGGCTTTACACTCGAATGGGAAAATGGCTTAAATAGGCTTAAAGCGGCCAACCGACCAGCAACGCCACGCAACCCAGTTGCCTTTCCTCGCCTCTCACTCTTTTGGAATATGCCCTGAATTATACTTGACATCCGCCATATTGATTGGTTGGCTTGTATCGATTCGATTCGAATCGTATTCGAATCGTACTCCTATCATTAAGTTGCTTCAATTTCTGGCTGCTGCCTTATTTGTTTTAATTTGCAATTTGCGGCATGCCACATGCTGACTCTTGAATTTCCGCTGGGTGTGGCACGTGGCTTTGTGATGTTCGGGGGAATGGGTCTGACTCATGTTACACATACACACACACACACCACTAAAATAAGCGCATGTGTGTGTGTGTGTTGGGGCTTGTGGGGGGCGCTCCTAACCGATGCCTTGGCATATTCCGAGTAATTACTCGTATGCAAAGTTTCCTCGACCTCTAATGATGATGTAATCGCATAGGCAACTCATTATGAAGAGATCATTTACAAGCATTACTCTACGTGCCCTTCGAGTCCCCAGAGTTGCCCATAGTTGCCTATATTAAAATCTAATTAAACGCAAATGGCTTTCGTTTGTGTAAGCAGAGTATAATAGGCTCGCAATCAGCCCTTAATATTGTTGGGAATAATAATGGTATTAATACAAGCCCTCTGAGTGGGTTCGACTCTGCGAACATCAAATATCTCTCCTACTGCCTACACCCTACGATTATTGGAGTACATGAAACAGCAAGTAAGCATTTACATTCAAGCAAAATGGGGGCCAAATGGGGGGCCTTCTTCTGTGTGGTCGCCTCTTATTGGCAGGGCGTTGGCATGGGCCCAACGTGGCGTATAATTAATAATTTGTACACGCGCTGCGAACGAGTGTTTTTCTATATAAATTCATATTTCATGTCGGTCGGGCTGCTGGCTGGCGTTAATTGCACAAATTCGTTTTTGAACAGTCCATTTCTGGACTTTCTCAGGTCATCACCGCACCGCACCGCACCACCCCCCACCCCATCAAGCACGGAGTCGGAGAGAGCGCGCGTCAAAAGCGGAAATTTGTTTATAATCGTTGTTGGCGTGTGGTGTGGCAGTATGGCAACGTGGCAGTGTGGCATTGTGGCAGGGGGACCAAGAACGGCTATATTTAACCAAAGCCATATCAATTTCCTAAATGATTCCGTTGCGAGCGAGCCCTAAGCGCACCAATCAAGCCCGAAACCAAATTGATACATTACCCCCCGGCTACCGCTCCGAGCAATATTTCAATTTCTGGGTTTCTGGGCTGGGTTTCTCGGTTTTGTTCATCGCTTCTGGTGGCTGGTGGCTTCTGCTGCTGCTGCTGCTGCTCCTGCTTCTGGGTGTTCCACCGACCGGCCATATGACATGCCACTTTCTTTGGCTGGCTGGCTCTTTGCTTCATTGTGTGGCAGTGTTTCAGTTTTTGTCTGTTTTTTAATTTGTTCGTTGTGTAATTTTCCCTGCCTTTCTTTAATAAATTTTTTATTGTTTGTTTGAGTGCCACAGAGTTTGATGGCCATTGAGCACGCTCCTCTCCGCTCCGAACCACTCCGCTATGGCATTGTAAAACGTATCTATTAGGCATTGTATCTATTAGTGCGCCCCTTTCTATCTAACAGTCTTCCTTTCCATCTTTTCTTCATGGGGGGAGGGGGATGAGAGAAGAACGAACCGAACCGAACCGAACCAAACCGAACCCTTTGTGTGCCTGGCCATTGTTTTGATAAAGGATTTCATTGGTCTAATTGCCCGTTGCCAGGGTAAATTGCCGTTGCCGTTGCCGTGGCCAGAAACAGAAACCGCAACGAAAATGCACGGGCAACATATGAGCGTCATTAGAAAATTGTTTTGCCAAATGGTTTTTAAATTGTTTGTACTCCTAATGCAGCCGCTTTCTATTCGGCTCTGTCTGTCCCGGCCAACTGTTGTTTGCTAACCGCTCAAAATGAGTTAATCTCCTGACTTGTGGTTCCGTCTCCAATCCGTATCCGACTCGGACAACAGACAACAGACAACACGACTTGGACTTTGAGCTGGAACACCATTTTGGGCCAGTCGATCCGATCCGATCCGATCCAACAACTGTCATTCATTTGAAACGGCACTAGTCGCGTCGCGTCGCGTCGCATCATCGTCATCAGTGTCGTGGTGTCTTTGATTGGCATTAATTAGAGAGCCACAGAATCGGCAATTATATATGTTTAGATCAACTGGTACCAGTTGAAGGATGTGCTAATCTGAAACGACGCGGCCAGACCTATAGGCATGACTTGAGCGTTCGTCACAGATGCTAAACAATCGCTGCTTGTTCCGGCGAAACGTTTGCCCCTTCCCGCTCGGTGATAAATGATATAGGGGAGATATGCTAAATCAAAAGCTTGCCTCTGGCCTTTTCTTTTACTCATCAATCGACCATAAAAATACACTTTTCAGAAGTAATTCAATTAACTGTAAAAGCCGTCATTAAGGCCCTATAAAACACTCCCGACCATCGACCATCGACCACCGACCACCAACCCACTGTAAGTAAGTAGCCCAGCAGCGGAGGCCCCCATAAAACCACACAACAAAGTCACAGTCACACCTCGTGGCGGTGAGATAAATCAGATCCAGGGACTCCACCATTTCGAGAAGAGATGTGCACGTGAGCGGGTAAAAAGATGGTGTTAAAAGATGATACATATATGTACATAGTATCTGGCACCCGTTTCTTAGCTGAATCTGACAGGAGTCGTTGTACCTGAAGAACGGATAAAAATATTAACCATTTCAATGTAGTTTAACTGTAGAATAATGATATTTAAGCTAATTTATAAATTAAATCTCCATCAAAAATTATATATTATCACGAACCCATCCCTAAGTGTTCCAATCTATAGTGAGCACCGCTTGCGGGCGGCCAATTTTAATTACCAAAATTATGACAAAGTTGTTTATGACATTTTAACGTGAGTTTTTAGGAACGCACTCTCCAACACAAAATTTGACTGGGAATTTATTGATTTTTAAGAGTCTCCCGTCTCCCCGTCCCCAGTTGGCAGGGGTTGAGGCAATTTATGCGCATATAGATCCGCTTAGTCGTTGTGCCCATCAATAAACAACATTTGGGAGCCATAAACCAACAGCAGAAAACAAAAAGCGCTAAACTGTTGCGGCTGCTGTGGGTTTCGGATTGGTTTCTTGCCCGAATGGTGGATGGTGGCTACCGTTCTGTGGAGCTATCGGGGGGCCCGGCCCGAAGCGTTGTAATTTTCATAAGCGTTCTGCTAAAGATGTTTCCGACTTGGGCCCAAAAAGTCGTTTCAGCCCAGGCCACACGAATTCATAATTTGAGAACAAACGAAAATCATGACCGAGTTGCGGCTACATAAAATCGATTTAATCCTTGCCAGCACCTTGGTCTGGCCTGGTCTGGTCTGTTCTGCCGCCATGGAGCGCGCACGCTCGCCCAGATTAATTGCCCACAAGCAGATGAAGGATGGGACGGAACGGGCTAAGATCGTTGGGATCGGGGATCGTATGGGATGGGTCGTATGGAATGGAATGGAGAGCCAAGAACGGATTGGAGATGGAGGAGAAATGGAGACCTACAGCAGCGCAACGAAACAACGCAACAGACATACATATGATTGTATGTACATATGTATGTATGCTCGGTCCCACTGTGGTATGCCATGCAGGAGAATCCAATAAGGCCGAAATTATCAATTTATTTCACGCCTCGAAATCACAACAACCATCAAAGGCAAGGATTAGAGGAGGAGGAGGCCAGACTGCGACTGCGACTGCGACTGCTCCCCAACGGCTTAATTACGTCTGGGGGTGTTTCCGACGTACTGTGTGGCAGGCCATAGGATGGGTAGGAAGTTGATGATAGTAATGAGTAATGCACATGAGAAAGGATTGACCCCCGAGAGGGCCTGAGAATTTCTGGCCAATCAGGATAAAGTTGTCTTCTTTCCACTACTTTGGTGACCCCTACATAGCTTTACCTGGTGACATTTGGTGACCCCAACAGCCATATTCTTGCTTAATATCCAATAATCCTTTGGCTGTTTTTCAAATCCACCTCCCAAGTTCCATTGAATGCATTTTATTGAGAAATACAGTAAAGACATAGAGAAACAAATTCCATTTATATTGATACTTCCTGATCGAAATTCTGTAGATCCAGGCATTTCACCATTGTTGTCCCTCGATCCTTTCCATCAATGACTTTTGAATGCTTTTTTGGCACAGTTACCTTTCAAATTACCGCAGCAGAACACAAACAATGTGCCTGGAGGTGTTAAGAGGGTGTTATCCTTTAGCGCCTTCGCTTTATAACTGACAAACGCAACAAAGGCCCAGGATCTCCTTTTCCTTTTACGCCGCTCCACATGCGGTAATACATATATACTCGTATAGTATAATTGCAGTCTTTAGACGCAACCGAATCCCGGGTGCGGGGACTCCTCAAATACAAAAGAGAATTTACAATGCCCGCAAGGACATAAGAAGAACAACAAGAACGAACATTGGCAACGACCAAAGGAAGATGGCCCATACGAGGGCCTCCAGGTCCATTGTTGCCAATTCGAAAGTGAGCCGAGCCGAGCCGAGCCGAGCGGAGAGCTCTTTGGCTTCTTTGTGGCCCCATCCCATAATGAATGAATTCCATTAAAGATTTATGTCAGTTTGATGATGCCGCACAAGGATCGCCGAACAACGCCCCGAACAACGCTCGCTCGAGCTGGTATGCGGTGTGGTGTGCTCTGCTGTGCGGTCGTCTTGATTGAAGGTTGATTTGTTGCATTTAGTGGCTCGGACTGGGACTGGGACTGGTACTGATCTACCTGGTCGGTTGTTTTGATGAGATTAGCACACGTGTTGAACACGCACGCCATTGTGTGGGACAGGACAGGACAGGACAGTCAGCCAAACAACCATTGGCAGAAGATCACCGATCGGATCGGATCGGATCGTATGGGCTCTGTCTGGGGTGCGGTTGTGGCAGAAGGCGTTGCAGCGGCGGCAGTGGCGGTGGCTTGAAAGGCCGTTAAATTTATTTTGACAAATGACATTTCAATCGCAATTGTGGGCCCAGCGTGAGACCTGGACCTGGATCATGCCCATGATCTGGTCCCCATCCATCGCCATCGCCATCGTATCGTAATTCAAAATTGAAACGGCGCAATTCATTTGGCCAAATCAAACAAATCGTAAAAGGCAAGAAGCGCGCGAAAAACAAAAAAACACACACAGCTAAAACGTGATTGGAGCCACCTCAAGCTGACGCCACCAGGTCGGCACTCCCCCGACCAGCCCGTGGTCTGCAGGCACCCCATCCAGTATCCAGCATTCAGCATGCAGCATGTAGCATGCGGCATCCACCTTGTGGTCGTCTACGTCTACCTACAGCAAAGCTGTGCTGTGGCTGTGGCTGTGCGGCCACAAAGTGATTTGATCTTTGCACCAAAGTGGTAATCCGCATCTAATAATGTGAAGCGGTGCATTCGGCGCACGATCTCCAGCCGTTGCAAGATGGAAACGCTTGGCTCCGAGGCAGAGACCTCCCAGTTGGACGGCCGCTCTGCTCTCTGTGGATGGGATGGCGACTCTGCAGCCCGAAAGTTGATTGGAGTCAACGATGGAGTTATTTGTACGATTGGACCCGACTCTCTGGACGACCATCTGCTGCTGCTGCTGCTGCTGCTGCGGCACCTACTCCTTCCCCTACTCCTTCCCCTGCCCCCTTCTCCTGCTTTTACTGTTGCTGCTGCTGTGGCTGCTGCTGTTGCTGTTGCTGTGGTCGCGATCGATGCGCACGTTGAATGTGGCGCGAATAACAACAACAAATTATATGCGTGGCTCATAATTGAGAAATATTGAGACATTATGCCGCAAGGAAGGCGGCTGGGCTGCGGGGAATACTAATGTATCTCCAGGTCTCCAGGTGTGGCCCTGATTTCGTCTGGCGTTCTTTCTAATTGCAATTATCGATACAAATAAGACTTATAGATACCAAAAGTTTTGCTGACACATCACTCTTGAAAGAAGAGCAGAAAAGAAGAGCGATAGAGAGAAAGAGAGAGAAAGCAAGCAAGAGAGAACGGTGATTTTCTTTCATAGATAATTCGCTTAAATTATGGCGCAGCAAGATCAACATTCAACATTAATGCCCCAAAGCGACCTACAGCAGCGATCGAATCGATCCACATTGATATCGAAGACAACATCAATCAGCGAGGGTATGAAAGAGCTATATACTCATCTGTATAGATAGAAAGAGAAAGATATGGAGGAAAGAGAGAGAGACAGAGAGAGAGATAGCTTTACATTGAAGTACAGTACTTCGTTTGTGTTTTTTGTTTGTGAAATTGAGAAAGTCTGTCATGCATATTTTATATGACAATGCTGGGCCATTTAGCGGAATTAAAACACTGTCATAGACCCCACCCATGACCCGCCCATGAAGGGACCAAAAACAACACACAGAGAGAGAGAGAGAGAAAGAGAAAGAGGCAGAGGATGTGGAAGTGGAACAGAGACTGGGAGATTGACAAATTGAAATGAATGTGTGTCCATTCACTTGGAAATGTCCATAAAATGACACTCCCCTTGTGGGCAGGGACCGGAGGCCGGCGGCCAGCGGCGGCATCATAAAACGCCCGGACCAGAGGCAGGGCCAGGACACATGAACATTATGACACCTCACCTCAAATGACATGCACATGATTGCCTAACTGGGTTCGCACTCGTCCAGCCCCAGCACCAGCCCCAGCACCAGCCCCAACCCCGTCCGCAGCTCATCCTCTTGAAATTGAAAATTCTTCATAGTCATCAAGCCACCATAGTCATCCAAGTTGATGCCACCTCTCTGCGTACTCCTACTCCCCCTCCGGGTAAGGGTGCGGGCATAAAAAGCGTGACGTATTTCCGCTTCCCATTTGCACCTGCATTCATTATCCTGCGGTGGTGGTGTGCCTTGTGCTGGGTGTGTTGGTGGTGGTGCTGCCGTTGCTGCTGGTGCGTGTAGTTGCCCCGCTCAGTGGCATGCGTAACTAAACTTTCGTAGCTGTAAGTTTTGAGGTCCGGCCCAGAGGGTTGATCCCAAACGGCTGGGATTGGGATTTGGGGTTGGAGATGGAGATGGAATCCGGATTTCGGTACAAGTGCGCGTGTCCAATGCGATTTGTTGTAGTCAAGTGACTTTATTTTTATTAGCACAACTTAATGAACTTGAAATTTTCAACATTTATTACCACGTACTGACTTTTTTTTATTGTTACGTTGCCTTTGCCATCTTTGGCGAAATTAGAAAGTAAAGTGATTTATGAACGTGCCGTGACTGAAGATGAAGAGCAGCACCACTTGGCCTGCCAACAGATTGGACGGGACGGGAAATGGCATTGCAAACAGAACTGAGAACTGCTGGTCTTCAACCGAATAGAAAACGAGAACGAACATTGCATTTTTGGGTCACAGTACGCAATTATCATATTCAAATGTAAAGGATCACCAGATCAGTCGTATGCAAAGCTCAATGAAAACAATGCGATTCTAAGTAGTTTGACTCCCAAATAAAACAATGCACAATGTTATGTATAGTATGTACATATCACATGTGCGTGATCCAAAAGCAAATACACCCAGAGAAAACCGCCCTGGGAATCGAAAAGTTACACTTAGATTATAGAATGTATGCCAATACTTCAGCACCGAGAATGAAATTTGAAAAAGAATGTGTTTTTCACCTATATTTGATCATTAATATAAAAACATTTCATCTAAGCATATGTACATATGTCATATTTTGAAATAAATATATTTTATATTAAAATTAAAAATGGGCATTTCCTCTGAAGTCAATAAAAACACATTTACATATACTTTTGTCTCGATATTATTTCATATTTAACCAACTGACATATAATTCAATCAACTTTGATCTGAAAACTTATTAAAATAAGCAAAAGCTAACTGTATTTACATATGTGTGCTGGGTTTTGCCAATTGCGAATCCTAGACAAAGCAGAACAAGCGATAGCGAATTCCCAATCACCACAAGAGAGCGCACAGTTGAGAGCTCATAGCAAGAACGAGAGAGAGCGAACTATGAAGAGCACGAAGCAGATCGGCGAGAGCAGCGAGAGGAGATTCTATCCAGCCACCGGCAAAAAGCGTTTTGTTGCGAGACCAGACGACGAACGACGAACGATGCGTCGTTCAATTTAATTGTTTTTCAAATTTAAACTAAATAAATAATAAATCTGACGAGTATTGTATTATTATTTCTTATTTTAATCACTTGTTTAATATGTAATGGATAATGTATTGGCTTAAACATTTCCATGTCCCTTGCCTCAAAGCTTACAATACGATTTTTGGCATTTTAAATACAAATATATAGTAAGTAGTAACTTTCATAACATCAAATCGTAAATATCACTCAGTTTAGGTTACTTTCTTCTTGTAGGTAATGGTCGTATTATCAATATCATCCTGTGGATGATCCTTGTCGCCCCAGCCCCAGACAGGATGGGTGCCATCGCCAGTTCGTTGGACACGCTTCCGCACCATGTCCAGGGAGACGCTCTTTAGATCGTAGGCCCAGCCAATACGGGCAAACATCCTGATGAAGTTGGTGGTCATGTCCCGTGAATAGCGTCCCAACTCGGCGCTCTTGTAGTCCCAGGGGAACACGTGGTGGTAGTTGTGGTAGCCCTCTCCGAAGCGGAACCAAATAAGGAAGGCCTGGTTGGTGGGGCTGATGGACCCATCATAGGGGCGTTTTCCGTACAAGTGGGCAGAGCTATTGAGCAGCCAGACGAGGTTGAGCACCAGACACCAGCGCAGGAGCGTAGGCACATGCCAGGCAACGCTGACGGACTCGCCCCAGAAGTAAACGGGCACAACCAGAGGCAGGAGGAAGCAGCAGATGGGCATCAGGATCAAGTAGTGCTTCTTCTGGAACATCACCAGAGGGTCCCGCCGCAGATCGGACAGATCGATCAACTTACCCTTCGCCGTCACCTCGGGGTGCTTCTTGCAGCACAGCCAGCCGATGTGGGAGAAGAACCAGCCTCGCCTCGAGTTGTACGGGTCGGCATCCGTCTCCGAGTATTTGTGGTGCAGGCGATGGTCGCGCGACCAGTAATACACGGCGTCCTGGAAGGCCATCGTATTGAAGAAAAGAAAAATAAGACGCAGCGGTAGGTTCGCCTTAAAGGTGCGATGCGCCCACAGTCGATGTGCTCCGCCCGAAATCCCCAGCCCGGAGAAACACATCATAATATAGGTAAACACTAGCGTCTGCCACTTTGCGGCGGTGAACACAAGCCACATTCCGTACAGAGAGGCCGTATGCAGATAGACAAACAGCAGTATATTGGTCCAAACGAACTCCAGCTTCCGCCCGTCCGTCGTCTTCAGTGTGTTTAATTCCATCTCGGTGCCTTCTGGCTCCGCATCCTTTTCGTAGAGCACGCCCGTGGCCTTGGTGCCGCCTTCGACCACATCGCTGTTCGGCGGCATGTTTAGACAGTGCAGTAGGTCTGTATTCCCCGACGAGTCAAGCTTCAATTGTGCTGTGCACTTGTGGCACACTTCCTCACCCTCTTATATGTGTTCGTTCTATTCAAATATGCGCATTTGATTTGCATTTCGATCAGATCGACGTTATACAAATTTGGGGTGAGACTTCGACCGCAGACACACACATACTTGTGTATGCTATAAAAAGAAACAACGAGCAATACCGACCATTGGAAGAAACCCGCTTATGAGAATAGAATTATAAGTGTCAAGTAGATTCAGTAGTTTTATTTCTTGATTACAGTCGAACTTCTCTATAACGATCTTCCTATATAACGCATTTATTTCCGTTCAACTTTCAGTATGTTTTGATCTCCATATAACGATTTCCTTATAGCGAATATATGTACATACACATGCCTCTATTAGAAACTTTGCCACGTCCGTAACTCGAATGCTCATACGCTTTCGATCTCGCTATAAGGAATTTTTTTCTCAATTATTTCGATTATGGTTCCGAACTATAAATGTGTGCCTCCCATACAGAAATAATAATTATTTCAAAGTAAAATAAACTTGAAAACTTTTCACGATTCTTCTTTTATCCCCTTGATATTCGTTATAGAGAAGTTCGACTGTATACATATCAATCGTTTCCGCCTGAAATATTATTCCAGATGCAGATTGGCAGGCCAAGCAGGTACGCAGAGGGCATGCCCCCGAGTGAATGCAAATTAACCTATGCAGCCTTCGCATTTATAAAATCAATTAAAATTCGTGAGAGCGAATAATTAATTGTATATTTGTTTACAATTAAAGTGTACCGTGCGTTACCTACCTCAAAAAAATTCGATTATTTTCTTAGTATTTGTATATCTTATTGGATCCACTGGGGCTCCTGCAACCAAACAAATTTCAGTAGGAGGATGTTGATTCCTGGATCTAACGAGAACATTTCACTTTCCACCCACACCCCCTCGAGTTTCAGCCCATTAATTAGAGCAAACGACGCATTTTATGGCAATGCAATCATCGGACAAAACAGCGCGAAAGTTTAATTGCAGTCTTTTGGCTTGAAAAATAAGAGTATGCCATAAATTGCATGCCAGACAGTGTTCAACATGCCTGGAGGGGGGGGGAGGCTGGGCACAAGAAGCGTTTCTGCATGACGCATGCGCGTAATTGTAATTCACACGAAAATTGCATAGAGCCAGCATACACAGGGGTGCATTCCATCGTTGGCGGGTCCTATTTATATGGCCAGCACTGTGCCGACTGAAGCCGACACCAAACCCCAAAGCCAATCGCATTCTCATTATAGACATGGCAGGCTAGAGGGCTAGCAGTTCCAATCCCAGATCCAGTCCCAGTCCCGGGACCCCATTAACGTCAGCCTCGCGTTAAAAATCGATAGATGGATTGGGTACTGGCCACTACCGACGCTCGCATGGGCATGGTCATCGCCGGGGTCTTTGTGGCCGTCACTGTGGTCTCTTTGCGACTCTCTTAAAGAAGACGCTTGGCGGCGGCTCGCGGACTTGCCTTGGCCGCGGCAAAGATCAAAGCTCGCGAAAAACCACCATCATCTTCTTAAAGGTGGTAATTATGCCTCACTTTGCTCGTATATGGTCGCCTCACTGCGATCCGATCCGATGCGATGCATCGTTGTTCTCTGGACTGCTGGACTGCGTTCCTCTCTTATGTTGTTGGGCTCTCTCGTTGATAAAGAACGTTGGATTGGAAGTGGCCTTGTTGGGGATCTCTGTCTTGTTGGCTCGGTGAAAGCTTCGCAGCAAATTTATACGCACTTCTCTACCAAAACATGGCCGCCGGCTGCAAAATCGCACATAACCCCAAATTTGGGTTTAAGTAGCCCGATATCAAAGTGGAGCTGGGGCTGGAGTTGGAGCTGTTGCTGGTGCTGGTGGTAGAGTAGCCCTTCATCATAACTCAGCTGTCAGCTGCATGTCACTTCTGCGGCTACCGATCGATGTCGACGTCAATGTCGATCGGCCGCACTTTGAAATTGTAGACGCAATTAGTTTGAAATATTATTATCGACACGTACTCTCCCCAGCTCGGAATGGAATGGAATGGAGCTGCTGGAGATGGCAGAGATGGGGGGAATTTGTGGTCGGTCTACAATTAGCCTTAATTGAGGAATTTCATTCGTGTTAAACTCTTTGACCGCATCTCGCTCTCTCTCTCTCTCTCTCTCTCTCTTTCTCTCTCTCTGTCTCTCCCGGGCAGATTTCTCTTGAACCCAAAAACCAGAACATTAAACATGGGTATGCTACCCCATACCCGAATCTGGAGGAGCAGTCCGACCGACCGACTGTCTGCTCAATTGAAAAGCTGCTGACAAAAGCTGTCATTGATGATGGCTGGCCTGGCCGGACTTGGAGCCCGAACCGCTATTTGAAAATCAAATTGCGCCATTAACTGGGCGGCAATTAGTAGACGTAGACGTAGACGTAGGCGCTCGAATCTCTCGACAGTCCATACATACTCGCCACAGACATTGGTCTGTCAAACGGTAGTGGAACGTTACTTTTTCAATTATGAATAGAGAATGATTGTTTTGTCCCGTCCCGAATGACGAATGTCAGCTCTGACACTGAGAGAAATTGCAAGTGAAATGAATAATATATATGTATATAATGCAAAATTCTAGCCATGAAAGCACTGATTTTACCACAAGTAGTAGTGGTACCTAAAAAACTTGAAACACTGTAGAAATAAAACAAAAATTATCATTAGTAGTTATATCATAATAATATTTATATATAACTAAGAGACCCGTGCGCTTCGCTGTTGATTTAATATATTTAATGTTTAGGAATTCATCGAAATAAAAGAATGATAGTTATTATATAATGACATATGTATTATATCATAAAATATTCCGTTCTACTGTAGAACACAAAATAAAATGAAAAAGGGCGTTCAAACCCACATTTTTGGTCCAAATTTGAGATTTTTTTGACTAATTTTTAATTTTCAAGAAACTTTTTTATAGAAAAGTAAAATAAATTTGTTTTTAAAAACCATGCCACATACTATGGCTATCATTTAAAAAGAACTCCATGAAATTTTCTACAAATTTCTACAAATTTATGGTATTGATAAGTGTCTAGTGAATTAAAATGTAGCGCAAATACTTTTCTCCGTGTAGCATTGAGACAATGTCAAGCCGAATGGCTTTTTTTTCCAATAGCCATGCCATCGCAGAGTCAAGTCCAGTCATAAAGCCTAATGGATTACAATGCTTCTGTACTCGTTCGTTGGCGGCGTTAATTAATTTGTGACTGTCTGAGAGCCGGGCCTAATTAATTAGACAATGAGCCTCGACTGTGGGCGCTCTGCCTCTCCACACCAGGGCCCCCGGGGAGAGCTGATGGATTTGCTCGATCAGCTAAAAGCCAAAGCTAAAAGCTGAGAGCCAAACGCCAAACCATTATCATTAATAATACGACACTATGAGTTAAGTAAATTCATGCCTGTCTGGCTCTCTCTTACGCGTATGTAATTTCTGGCCCCAAATTATACCTTTGGCGCCGTCTCCACTGCCCTCCACATCACTTTCTGATATTGATATTGAAAAGAGGAAAGACTGTTACAGAGTTGCAATGACATTTGACTACTCCACCATGTGAACTGACTTAATTAATTTATTTATGAGTTGATTGTGCGAGGGGCAACACGGCACTGGCACACGGCAAAGGGAGCAAAGGGAACGCGCTGCCACGGAAACAACAGAAAATTACACTGAAATTATGGCAACAATTATTTTAAAATTGAATTACGTCCAATTACAAATGAAATGAAATGCAGATGGCATCAAGATACCGCGCGCTCTCCTTCGGCTCCTTCATGATGGCCGCCTGAATTTCGGCTGTTCGGTTTCTGGCCAGGAAGGAAGGTGGCTGGCTGGCTGGCTGGCTGTCTGATGTGGAGGCGGTAGTGGGTGACTCCCCGGCTCGGGCTAAAAAAAACACAGAGAAAAAGAGAAGAAACGAAGCTAACGTAAAGAAAAAAAACCAATTACGTGGCTGGGAATCGGGTCTGGGCGGTGGCCGTGTCAGGACGTAAGTTATTATCCTGCAATTAATCTGGCTAAATGTTCTGCTCTCCTCTGTGTGTAGCCCGTGCGCAAGCGCCTCGCTCTGGCCTGTGCTGATTGGCTGTCTGCCACAGTGACGTCACTGTTGCAAGTGGCAAGTAAGACACGCCTGCAACACACGACCAGAGAGACACAGCTGAAAGAGAGCGAGAGACACAGAGAGAGATAGAGCGAGCGAGAGAGAGAGAGAGAGAGAGCGAGAGAGAGAGAGTACGCTGTGGTGTTGTGTCGGCTGCTGTCGGAAGATATTGTTCCGATGCAACATGTTCGATGTTGCAACAGCTCAAGAGTGCCACTAAGAATTTGGTTTTATCTTTAAGGAAGTTTTCTTAAAATTCTAATTCTAACTAAAGATTTTTCGGAAATGGTACAAGAAATGTGAAAATTCAATTGAATAATAATCAATTTTTGAGAAATTAAACATTGTAAAAACAAAACAATCCTTTAACCTTTACCCGTCTTGGTGGTCTTCCAAGGGTGCTTATACTTAGAGATTAAGCTTTCAATCCAAAACCAAATGGAGTTTCGATTTAATTATATCTTCAAATTGAATCAATTCTTTGATTATACCAATCAAACACACACACTCGTATTGATTGAGTTGAGCGTTCTGCTCTAATCAAACCTTTTCTTATTTCCCCAGGCCTAAATGCATTTGGAAGATTGTCTCATTTGGTCTCCACTCATTTAGCTATCTGAAATAGTAGCTGCCCGATGTAGCGCCCACTGGATCTAGTGGATAGCCACACGCAGTGGCAGCCTGGTCCCAGACTGCGACTGAGAATGGAAAACCATCAACTAAATTAATTTTCGAATTGGATGTCCGTCACGCTTATCGAAAATGGCTGAAAGTGGAAACCTTTTAGGCGGGTTCTTGGCAACTTGGCAGCAAACGTCTTGTGTGGCAAATTAAAATTCAATTTTTCAAACAGATCAAATCCCATCCAATCGAATCGAAGACAAAGCCTCCATCCATCCATGCCGATGCCGATGCCGATGCACCGATTATGGCCGAGGGCACAAATTGAATGGCAGTCCACTTAATTCGATTTACTTTAATATACTTTTTCTTCTTTCTCCGACATGGCCGTTGTTCTTCCCTGGTTTGTTGATGTTCTCCTGCTCTCCTGCGTCAGCGCGTGGGTTAATGACGCTTTACAAATGCAGCACAATCCTTGGACTCTGGACTCTGGTGTGAAGCTCCTTTGTCTCGGGATGCGTAACAAATGTCCTGCACAAAGGGAGCTGGAATTGGAATAGGAATAGGAATTGGCACAGGTTTGCCAGCAGGTCTGGGTCGGTGTCAGAGTCGGGAAAACTCATTACAAAGCGTGTGATAATCCACAGATCGGCACAAAAGGCTGAAGGCTCGCATTATGCACACGTAGTTAGCGCAAGGTAGGTCCTTGCATACGAAGCCATCCTTCATCCTTCATCCTTGTGCGGCGTTGGTGGCTAATGGACCCAGTGATCGAGAGCCCTGCGCACTGAGCCCTTTAGTCTTGGTCAATGCCTTTCACACCTACACTCGGCTGAGCGTGAAGAATCGCAGAGAGGGAGAGTGGGAGAGAGAGGCACAGAGAGAGGAGAGGAGGGATTCGTCCTTTAGCTCGTCCTATCTTTGATCAGTGCCGACTCACACAGGTGCCGCTTAGCCCGGCCACAATTAGGCGTTAATACGCCGAAGAGATTTATAATTGTGTTAAAATCCCGCACTCAAATTTCATGAGAACGGGATCGAGAATCGTTGCATTCTTAATATCGATATGGATCTGACTTATTCCCTATTCCCTATTCCCAAACCCAAACCCATTTCCATTCCCACTCGAGGGCGTTGCAGTATTTGCTGTTGAAATTTTAAGCTAATTTACACATTTCCCTACAACAATCGATGAGCGGAGCGAAAAATGTGGCGTCACTGTGTTAATTGCTGCCCCCGCCCCTGCCCCAGCCACTTCCCCAGCTCCTGCCCAGTCATTCTACCCAGATTCAACCATCTCTTCCTTCCAGATCCATCTATTCCCTATCAGATTCTATCTCCCTCTCGAAGGCTTCACATCTGCCTACCCCCGAATCACGCCCCAAAAATTAATCTCCATTAGTTGGGGGCACCGAAATCCGGAACCCAAAAAAGAATAAAATCATTCAACTGCTTTCAACGCGGAAGCAATAAAATCTCAAATTACTTTTCGTTTACATCCTGACTGGATAGCGGACTAAACACCCTGACTTTTCTATGTTAATGATAGCAATTAATTTTCCAGCGCCCACACAGAGAGAGAAAGAGATAGACAGAGAGAGAAATGAGGGAGCAAACTGTATCCGTGACCCCAAAAGTCAAAGATAAACAAATCGGGAGACATATTTTTATTGTCGCATCGCAAAAATACCGCTGGGAGGGGGGAAGGGGGGCCATTAATTACTCAAAACGCAGACCGAGCCGAACCGAAGCGACTTCGAATCCCCCCACTAGAGTGTGCCGAATTCTTATCCCTTTTCAATTTCAGCAAACTTTCATCGCTGCTTTCTGTCTCTCGCCCACACACACACACAAACACACACACACACACACAACACACACACACACACACAGAAGTGTCGCCGTGATTTATTGCCTGGGCCATAATAAATTTCTTCACTCCAGGTGATAACACATAAATCAATCCATTAGTTTTTGCTCACTCACATGTATCATCGCCTTCGATTTGTTGACTCTCCGACTTTTATTTACTCTCGGGTGTTACCCTCGAGGGTTGTTCGAGGCGAGGGAGTTCTATGGGGTGCCATTGCCATTTGGGGTGGCGTGGCTTTGAAGACTGGGGGAACAGGGATATATGTATTAAGCTGGATTCGTTGCGCAGCTTTTGGCTTTGGCTCTGGAGTGACAATAAATTATTGGCATGATTAGTCTGAATTTGCCATTGCGGAAGCTACGAGTTCCCACAGCGGGTCCAAAGCTATTGCCCTAATCGTCTGGAAAAGAAAAGCAAACGAAACGAAACAAAACGAAACAAAGCGAAACAAAACTTTCCCAAGATTTGGTTAGAAACACACATTTCCCATGCCACAAAGTTGTGGACAAATTGAAAGAAACCGAAAGATTAGCAAACATCAATGGTAATGTGCAATGTGACAAAATGATGGGGCACAACCAAATGGAATCAACTGGAAGACGCCCCAAGGTATGCAGCAATCCAAAGGGCCACTCAACCCGCTCTTATTTGTGTGTGTGTGTGTGGCAACACAGGTGGCAATGTAGCCATTATGGCTAATGGGCAAAAGGCCTGGCGGCCAAATGAGTTAAGCCAACAAGAACAACTACCAACAACAACAGCAACAACAACAGCAACATCAGATCAGCTCAACACCGAAGCGTTAAAGTAAGCCATAAAAAAGACAAAGCCGTCATTTTTCTAATGAACCAGCAGCCGACGAAGAAGATGAAGTTGATGCTGGGCTCTGGCCGTGGCTCTGGTTCTGAGGCTGAGGCTGAACTTGAAGCTGGAAATGCTGCCCCAGTGGAAGTCAGTTAAAAGACGTTGGCCAATCAGGCCGCTGCGCTGAACTTCAAAGCCAAATGAGACTGAGGCGCAGATATGAGCCGCTTAACGCATCCAATGGACCCCAGAGCAGAGACAGAGAGAGAGAAAGAGAGAGAGAGCGAGAGAGAGAGGGAAAAAGGTAGACACGCACTACGACATAGGCTCCAAGTTGGATTCCGATTCCGATTCCGACTCCGTCTTCTCCGGCCTCAACTTCGACTCAGACTCGGCCAGCTTTGATAAATGAGCAGACAGGCGTACAAAGTGGAGAATAACGAGCGAAAACAGGCTCTGCTCTGGCATCGAAGCTGCAACAGCATCTGAGTGGAGGTAACGAGCTCCAATGGGGTCCATGTGTGAGTGAGAGTGCTATTGGGAGTGTGAGTGAGAATGTGAGTGTATCGGTGAGTGCCGCAAAGCAGGCTTAATCACATTGCTTGGCCATTGGCCAGACGGCGGAAGATCAAAGCGCGCCCTGGCTGTTAGACGCGGCTAGCTTGGTGGTCGCTGTGGCTGTGGCTTTGGGCCTGTTCGGGGCTAGAATGATATGGCTAGGTAATTGGCAGGTAGTCGCGCGGCATCGTCCAAATGACATGCCAATGCTGTGTGGCACAAGCAGTAGTCCGTCCAGCCAAGAAACCAACAAATAAAACTCAGAAAAAAGCTCTTCCTCTTGTGGGTCTTGGGATGGTCTGGCCTGGTCTGGTCTGGGGGACAGCAGAGACAAACACAGAGAGACCGGGCAGAGGCAGCCACCAAATGTGATATTTTTCACATTCCCATGACATTCTGCAGGCCTCAAACGGAGGACGCCAGCGGAAGTGGCAAAATGAGTGGCGTTTCAAGACGCCGCCAAGTCAAGCCACGACCGACTCGATTTGGGTGGATATACATATTGTATGTATGTGTGTGTGTTTCGCATGTGAAATGCGACAAAGTGACATGCAAAATTCTGTCAAATTAAAGTCAGTCATTCGGGGCAATAACTCTGAAGCCCCAAATCCCCCAAGTATCATTAGCATAACTGTCAAAGTCCGGACATCAAAGGCGTCTCGTCTCGTCTGTCTGTCTGGATGGGGACTCCGACACGCATCGCCGACAAGCAGACAAATACTCCTCGTATCTGCTAAATAAATTCGCGGTAAACATTAAAACCAGCCTGTGATCAGTTTCTGAAAAAAGGGAAACGGCCAACACACACACACACACACACACACCCACTCAATCAACTAACTGAAAACCGATTCCCAGTTCCATTCATGCGAGTACTTACTTCCTGACTTTGATAGCCGCCGACGGGTGGCGAAAATGAGGAACATCCTGAATGACGGCTGCAGAGTCGGTGACTCCCGTGCAAGTGCCACCAAAGAAGCGTGGAAAATGTAAAAGCAATTACATAACATACGTACTATACACAATCAAAACACACTTGCAACGCCCTCCCTTCTCTAGGCTAGTGCCTAAAACAACAAATAAAGCAATCAAAGCGAAGGAACCTGAAGATCCCGAGAGCGACACATGTTCTGTTCCCACACAAAAACGGAAACCTTTCTCCATCAGCATTACGTCAGAGGTACAGGGACCTAAAAAAAGAACAACAAATTGTTGGATATTTATAAACGTCAAAATAGGCAAAAGTCAAGATCCCTCGAGATATTTTATGGCCACAAGAAAATAACACATTCCTACCATAGATATGGAGCTCCTTGACCAGTGCCAGGTCCAGGTCCAGGTCAATCCATGGACTGGGCACTTGTCAAATGCGTGTGAATGGAAACGTCAAATAGGATAGTCGATGAGGAGGAGGAGGAGGAGGAGGAGGAGGCAGCAGCGAAGAGAATCAAAGGGATTGGGAATCGGAATCGAAAAGGGCGAATGGGAATCGTAAAAACGCCGACGATTTCACACTCACCTCTTTGGGGCGTAATAAAAATTAAACGGTAGCTAGTTAGGAGGCATTCTTAGATCTTCGATCTGCTATGGCATGGCATGGCTATGGTATTGTTTGCATTGATTTCCAGCGGTGGCGGTTGTTTCTGTTTTATGTACAATATTTTCATTAAGAAACTACATTTTCGTGGAAATATAAAGGCGACTACGTGGACGGCGCTTTTGAAGACCCTGGACCTGAGAGCAACACTTCCCAGAAAGGGGATTTGGTCTGGGTCTGGGTCTGGGGAATCGGCATGGAATAGGAATGGGTCTGCTAATTAAAGCACACAAAAATCTTAATTTGTGAATTTGTTCCGGGACAGCCGTTGATGGGAATCAATCGCAATGCCACACACGTGTACTGATACCTGCCACATCATGATCGAATGGTCTCATTCAACCACAGATTATCGATAAGCAGTGCTGTTCCATTGATTGATCGCCCTCCGGTTCGCATCTGCTTGGCAAAAGCAAAAGCAGGTCATACATCAAGATCATGTCCGATGCAGGGCGAGCAAATAAATAACCAACTAATCATCAAAAATTAATCGCAAAAGCCAAAAGTTGGCTGTAAATTAAAATGTTTACAGATAACTTATTGCGTTGATGGCAATGAATATTCATGGCACATCTTTCGAGAGCAGAGTTTCAAAATTAAATTAAAATAAATTAAGCCGCGATGCATACATAGTATATCCACTAATCAAATTAATTAATTATTTACTTTAGAAGATACAGATGCCGCCAGATGCCAAGGGGCCATAATAAATTCAAAATAACGATCAAAATTAGTGGCAACAGACCACTGGCCGGCCACATGGCACTAATCACAGTTTATTAGCTGAATAAAATATAAATGCATTAAATTTGTTATTGTTGCTGCCATGACAACTGATAAATTGCAATGATATATCGTAAATAAGTCATCAACTAAGTCAGGCTACGGGAAGCACTGAAATAACAGATTGAGGGAAATATATAATATAAATATATAATAAAAATAATTATTTATTTCATTATTTATAATATTTCGTCGAATAAAACATACACAGAATCTGCATTACCATTCAAAGGATTTTGTAGTAAATTAATCAAGGACTATGAGGTCTTCCCTTTTAGCTGGTGTGCCCTGTACTGGACTGGCTTGCCAACTCAATGCCGAACATTTAATTTCGTTCAAATTTAATTGCCTGAAATGAACGAATGGCACTAAATAAAAACGAAGAGGAGATTTATGCTGCAATTTGCCTAAAATTATGTTAATTGCTGCAAGGCGGCGAGACGGGAATGTAGGAGTAGGACGGAGGCGGAAAAGTGCCCTCGGTGGGAGGGGGTGGGTGTTGGTGCAGCACTTCAGGTTTTTCATGCACTTGAGCGCGAAAAAATATCATTGATTTAAATTAATGGACATGTCAGGCAATTAATAAATGCAAGAAGCATGGCAACCCATTCAGACAAGGCGAACATAGACAGAGCACCACCACCACGATGATGATGTGAATGATGAGGGGGTGCACGGGAGGGTGGTTCTGCCCAGAGTGATATTTTTCTTCTACAGAAACCGGCAAACCAACAAGTGGAGAAAAAGAGGCAGAAAATGCAAATGAAGAAAAGCGAAAAGATAAATTGCCTGGGCATTCGGATTAAAAAGGGAATAAGGAAAACCACAAAAGCATATTGTAACAAGATTTGTGCTACCGGCGGGCCGAGCGGATTTTAAAACTCTACATATTACTTTTATTGCTCTTTTTTCACTTTATTTATGGCATTTGACCTTTTTAGGAACGTTGTTCTAACTTTTCACAAATTCAATGTGTTTTTCTTCTTCTTGTTTCTCTGTCTCTGTCTGTGCGTTGTCTTTTTTTCTCCTCTTTCTTCTTACCGCCCAAAGTCCAGCCGATCGAGGTGGCACCTAACTATCGATAAGGCTGGTCCAGGGCTCTAAGGGCGCCAACTTCGAATTTTCGTTATATCCGATTTATCTACATTAATACCAATGTTAGGATATGATCAAAATGTTATAGATGTAAAAAAATAGAAGAAATTACTGTATGACGTATTCAAAAATGCGATAAAATAAGGAAACTTCTACACTAAACACTTTAATTATTTATTTGGAGTCTAAGTAGATGTTAGCTGATTTATTATAAACATTAATTAAAAAAAAAAGAAAAAGACTGCACCTCTCAATGATTTTTATGTACGCATAATTTTGTCATAAATATTTTTGATACAATTTCTTCACCCTTGTTCCTCCCTGAAGTTCCTGCCCCTAATTAATAACTACATTTATTCCGAATGGTTCCGCTCCCATGTGCTCTGTAATTGAGCCCAATTGGGAGTGGAGTGGAGTGTCTTCTGGTGTGACATGGAACTGCAGATTTGGTTGGCAATTCTCGATGGAAATGTGTGATGTGCATTGTTTATTAATTTCAGCAGAATTCCTCATTCTCATGTTCCGCTTTGGACACGCTGACAATCAGAGCCGTGTCGAGCCCTCAATCGGCCACTGATGAACGGTAAACGGTGCAGGGGAATCAGGGAAAACAGGGAAAACTCACCCCTCCGACAGGGCACTCATGAATTTAATAGAGTCATAAATATGGACTGCAGATTTCTATCGCCCAGCTGCATTTGCTGGCGATTTCACGCTGGCAATCAGTTTGGCTTTTCGCTGCCCCAGTATTGCCCCTGCCTCCTATTGTCTCCTGCCCGCAGACCACTCGAGCCGCTCCTGCCTCGAGGCTCTAATGAGTTTTCAATTAAGTGTGACATCGGCATTGTCTGTGAAGTGAATGACGATGATGCGATTCGCTTGCCCAGGCCAGGCCAGGCCAGACCAGAGCAGGCCGGACGAGGCCAGAGCAGAGCGGAGTAGACCGGCACCACCACCCCAATTGGCAATATCACGTATACGCCGCATTCGTAACGCGTTCTGGCGGATAACCCTTTTCGGCAAAGGAAGCTCTGCTTTGCTCTGCCCTGCCCTGATTTCCACTCGAGTGCCACCATTTAATTTGTTTGCATTAAAATTAGATAAATTCAGGCACAGCCGAGTGGGTAGCAGATAGCACTCCCCCCCTCACCGAAAGTGTCCACTCATCTCGCATGCGCCAAGAACCCAACCCAACCCACCCAAAGACCAAAGACGAACTTTCTGCCCGCTTCCGGTGTGGCTGTGTCAGGCACTCGCCATTTTCACACTCATGCAGCTAATGAGCAATAGAATTAAATGAAAATGAAAATGCCACAAGAGGAAAAGCCAGCAACCGGCCAGAAAAAAGATGATGCTGCTGCTGCTACCCAGAAGAGAGCCCAGCAATAGCGATGCCAACAAATCGATTTGGTCAATTTGTTATTGTTGCAGTCGCCTTCTGCTGGACGCTCTCTCCGCTGTTCTGCTGTTCTCCGCGACGCGTCGCGTCGCGACCCCGTCCATAGCACAGAAAAACCTTTTTGCCAAGAACGAAGCGCGCAAATCTGGAGTCGTCTCGGCTTTGGCGGCTCAGTTGAAACGTGTCGGCATCCTTTGATCAGTTCATATTATAAAATACTATGGTCACGCCTTAAAGGCATTAAACGAGATGGCGCTCAGCTCCACACAACAACAGACACAGACACACAGAAACAGATACAGAGCGTTGCAGAGTTGCAGAGAGAGAGAGAAGCAGCTTGGTGTGGAGCAAGCAATAGATTCCAGCTTGCAAGTTCTTTGTTGCATCGGCTTCCTCGTGCAACGAGAACCAGAACGCGCCACAGCAACAGTCGCAGCCGCAGCCCCAGCCGCAGCATCTCGGGCTCAGCATCAGCATCAGCATCATCATCGTCGTCTCGTCTCATCATGAGGGGGCCAGCAGACCTGAAGCCAGTTCGGCGGCTCGGTTCTGGTCTCCTCTCAGAGGGGAAGCAGGAATCGGTGCTGTGCTTCCACATATGGGCTCGCAAAAAAGAGGAGAACAAAAACCAGATGAAAAAACCTTTCCTCGCTTCCTGCCTACCTCTCCCGACTTTGGCTCTGAGCCGATCTTCATCGGCGGGCAGCATCGCAAATGCAACGTCATCTCCAGAGAGAGGCGCACGGCAATCAAGCAATGTGGTCCCCAGTGCTGGCCCTCAGCCTCCCCTTAATGCTCTTCGGGGCGTTGTGGACCACCAAACGAGCGAATGCACCTCAAAGGTGTTTGAAATGTGCCTTTTAACTGCAATGTAGTTGATTTGATATTCATACGTGCGCCGGCCCTTTCCGAGGCCCTCCCTCCTCCCTGCTGTCTTGGTGTAATTGTGTAGGTCTCTCTTAGGGCTTTTTAGCAACAATGGCAGCAACGGAAACCAGACAGCGGCCTAGGCATACCCTCTCTAGAGTATCTAAAGTAGAGCCCAAAGACATTCCGATTAGAAATCAATCTTCCTGATGTTAAAAGGGATTACAGAGACAAGGACCAAGGGTAGGGTAAGGTGTAAATACACTACTCACATGCTGAATGATCACATCACAGCTGACTGCTCTTCCAACTCCTTCACGAAGGTTATATACCCTATGAAAGTATAGCCCCATCTTCAATGACCAGCCGCGGTCATATAATTACTTCTTTTTTGCATGCAAATGTTGATTGCATTGGAGCTGCCGAAGAAAGAACATTATTTCCTCTTCTCAGAGAAGTGAGTCAGTGGCCAGTGGTCGGGCAAAAGAGAGCTACTGTAATTTCCACTCGCATTAATTATGTTAAACACAAGTCTCAATATTTAAACAAGCGAGCCCCCGAAAAAAGTGCAGTCCAAATGAACCACTGAACCGTTTGTTTGAGCACGGCCACGGCCAACGCAAAAGTCAAAGACAAAGGGGCCGCCGCCACCGACACCGCCGGTGATGTGGCTGCCACTGCCACCTTGGACCATCCACCAAAACAGCAGCTTCAGCAGCAGCAGCATCGACAGCATCGACAGCATCGACAGCCTCATCAAAGCCGCCGCAGCTGGGGCAGCGTTGTAATTATCACACGTCGGTCAAAATCAACGCCGGCCACGCGCACTCTCGTCCAACTCTATTAACTCAATTAAGAAGCCAACGCACAAATATTTGTGTGCGGCATTCAGTCGAAAAAGTATCCAAACAGTTCTCTATCCCATGTAAATACGAGAGTGCCGCCGCAGGCTGGGAGCGGAACGTGTGGTGGAGCATGGGGACCATGTTGACACAGCGGCACATAGTGCGCATACGCCGTGTGGCACGACACTCACGTGTGGAGACTCGACTACACTGAAGCACACAAAAGAGTTCTCTGATAGATTCTTAAGTCATTAGCTGGCTGGGAAGTGCTGTAGGTTGGGTGCTTTGGGAGGGGTATCCTAGAATGGCACAGGGTTCAAGAGTTCTAGCTGAAAATTATATCATTCTTACGGGAAATATTTGTATTAATTTCAAATATAATTTTTCCACTTCCATTTCATTCTGAATTTCTATTTAAAGATAAATAAATAATAATTTTCCTCAGTGTACGAGGGCTGTTGGCCCGGATCGAACTGCTCTGCTGCGGTTCGCTTGGCCCACTCACCAAAGCGAGGAAACCCAAACCGAAAGAAAAAAACCCAAAAGCAGTGGACAACGAAAAGCACAAGACCCGAAAATAGAAACGAAGATGAAAAAGTTAAACATTTCAATTTGAGCATCGCTTTAATTAGCATGCGCTTGTTCATTGTTTTCCGTTTTTGTGCTTTCCATCGAGCGTTTGATTTGTTGTCTCGCTGTTAGTTTTTGGCTTTTGACTTTTAGCTCTTAGCTTTTAGCCGGCTTGATTAACATGTGCCCCGCAGACGCAAGCTTGCCCCGAAAGCAGGCCGAGAGCTCTGGTCTTTGACTGTGTGCGACCCGACCGACTCTCTGGTCTCTGGTCGGCAGCGCTCTCTTTGTGGGTGGCCCCCTAAACGGCTTAGTTCGCTATGCTACTTTTTCCTCTGGGCCACCTTTTGTTCGTCCGGGGGCTTTCTTGGCCATGCTGATGATTACTGTGAAATTGGCAATGTTTAATGGTCGCCCCAGCTCAAGTGTCTTTTGTGTCTTTGGCCCTAACTACTTTCCTCTTTGATGAGTTTTCTTTTGCCGCACACAAAACGCTTATATCGTAGGACTTTCTCTTTGATTCTCTGCGCAGGGATTGAAATGTATCTGCAGACAATGGCCTGAACACTGAACTAATGACTACAACTTGGTTAATCAAGATTTAAGCTATATTGTCAGACATTTGCCGAATCGGTTGCGGAAATTTCAGTCGATTCAGTTGGTGCGAATATACAAAATAATCAAATATACCAATTACATTTAGAATATAGTAGATACATTGTCTGTATCCATCCAAGTTCTTTATAAGTTCCAAATGATATTTTCCCAATTCCTTTCTAAGCAAACTCCAATCAAACTATGATATCTCCACGTGCATTCCACCCATTTTGGGTCAAACGAACACACCCAAAATCAAGCGGGGCAGCGCAAAGGCGTGTCAATCCATAATTATCGTCTGGCTATCGGTAGTAATACAATTTTCGATATGCTACCAAGTGGCAGGCCAATCCATTCCAATCTGCGCCACAAGTTTCTATCTGCCTTGCGCCCCGCAACATCAAGTGGCAGTGACGGGCATGTGTCAATGCTGCGTGGGTCGCTCGCCAGCTGTAAATGTGAACCGAAAGCAACTCCACTCCACTCCATCCGTGGCATATGCAAATTGCTTGGGGCTGGCACAGCAGCCAGAAAATCATATGGAAGCTGTGACTACGGGTCGGGGCTGCTGTTGAAAGCTTGCTAATTGACAATTATAGTCAAGTTATTGTTGTTGTTGCCGGATATTTTTATGACACCGGTTGCACTGCCTAAAGGAATAGCTTAAAAGACTTGGGCGGTTGCCATGGATGGTAGCCCGAAACGATAAACAAACATATGGATGCATATAGAGTAAGGATGTATCTATATGTGAATATCTATCTTTTCATCAATTTCTTACAAATCAATAGCTTTTTCTAGAATATTTGGATTATATGTAGACGTAATCGAAACAGTCGATTCATAGAGTGCTCTATATTATTATGCTTTCCAAAAACTTCTAATGATTTGGAACTATCGGTAACAATCGTACTATGCATCTCACACATCTCTAATGCACTTACAACCGAAATGTGGGCGGGATTGTGGCTTAGCTCGGCGCTTAAGACAAACTCAAGATAAAATGGCTTTGGAGCGATTATTTAGACGGTATCTGGCGATAGGAGCGACCATCTAAATTACAGAAAATTTAGCATTTCCGGGAGTATCAGCTGCCCCGCCGCTGCTGTCCGGCAGCTGCCCCGATAAATCAATGAAATCGTCGTCGTCGCCCCGTCATTTGAATATTAATGAACCCTTTCCTAGCACTTTCACCGATGAAAGGGGGCCTACAGTTTATCAGCGTGTGAATGAAGCCACACACACAGCAAATGAGACCGAGGCAGAGGCAGAGGCAGAGGAAGAGCCCCTGAGGCTAGAGGGGGCACAGGTGTAAATTGACTTTCCCTTTGAAGGATTCTTCGACTCAAGGACCTGGTCGACGGGGCATAATTAACACCGCGGCTTTTCCCACGCAGCAAGCGTGTGTATCTAATAGATACACTAATAGTCGCCGAGAACAAAGAGCGAGATATACAGAAGAAATTAGAATTATAAAAAATACAGAAGCGCTAAACTGGGAATCAAACGGGCCGCTCTATTCCGCTGCACTGCGGCGAAACTCAATCACAAACCGAATGCTCAAATATTTGTGTGATTAGTCCTTATCAATAGCCAGGTAGCTGCCTGCTACCTTCGGCTTTCGGCCGGGGATCCGGCATAGCACCCGGGTCGAGATCCCATCCCATCCGAACCCAGTCGAGCCCTGGACCCACTGTGGCTAAAGTCGAGCGCTGAGCCTGCGGTGGTCGCCGCCGTCGATTCCTTTCTCGTTTAGCATCCTGCTGCGACGGCAATTGGCTTCGATTTTAGTTTTCGTTTTTTGTTTTCGTTAATAGACCTTTGCCCTTTGTCTTCAGACGCCTTGACGCCTTTTGTGCTGTCGTGTTCGTCTCTACCCCTGCTGCTGCTTCTGCTTCTGCTTCCACCGCTTCTGCTGCTGTGGCCTTTGTTCTCTGCTGATTGTTGCAACAATTCACATTTGTTTCAATTAAAAGGATTTGGAGATGTTTGTTGGGCCTGTACGTGTCAGCATTTCAAGTTGGCTAAAATGTGTGGACAATTGCAAATTGGCCTAAACTCAACTGCTGTAAGATGTCCTGCGAGACGGATTAGAGCATTACTAAACAACAAAAAGGATGTTCTCATTTTGTTTAATCTACGAGTACATCTTGGGTGCTGGAACTTTTAAATTCAGAAAATATTTTGTTGCTTCTTGTTTAGATTATAAGAAGTAAGAAAAAGGTTACAAAATAAGGTGTATATACTTTACTTTAAAAACTACTTTAAAAACTACTTTACCTTAAATCTTTACTGTAAATAATTGTGAACGAATACGAATGCTGTCCACTATACAGTTTCTTTGATATGAAAATGCATACATCAAATATAGTAAATATCCTTTCTATAACAATATTAATGACTATTAATCGAACCTTCACTAAAGAGTCTGAGTTTTAAATAAATTTCAATTAATAACAATGGAATCTGGCATGTAGAGTAAATATGACGACATTTATGTGGCCTGGAAAAAATAATAGAAACGGAAGACTTGAGGCTAAGAAAAACAAATTTTGTAGCTTCAAAGGTTAGTAGTATAAGCATTTACTTATAACTTAAATATTTGATTTTAGCACTGTGATTTTTTGAGATTTCGGTAAATCAGTTACAACCGTTTTGAAACAAGATATGAACAAAAGTTGAGTGCGTTTTTATTCTATTTCTATTCTAATCGGTAGACAGCTAATATTTCTTACGAAGGAAGCCCAAAAGACAGACCAAATTAAAGCACCGTTATCACAAAACCAAGCTCAGTAAAATTGTGCCGAAAACTAAATACATAGTTATTTTCAAATGTGAAAGCACCACTGTAAGTAAATGGTGCAAAAGCCGTCGGCTCTGTAGTAGTACCAGAGCATTCACCAATAATAAAACTACACATAATAATTTCATTACCGCACTAACTGAACAATCAGGCTGTTTGTATCAATTAGGTATGGCTGCACTTAAGCAATATTCACTGTAACTCCATCCATATCCATCCAACCGAGACTGAATGGCTTCGCTTTCCGACTCGGACTCGACTTGGATCCAAATTAATTTCCAAATGTCTTCGAATTTATGCACATTTGTTTATTATTTTATCTACCAGCGATATTGTTTCTCTTTTTTCGGGGATGGGGTTTTGTCTTTTTTCCCAAATTAATGGTTCGTTTTTCTTGCAGCAAATTAATTGCAAACGCTTGACAATTAAACGCGGGCTGCCGCCTCCGGGGGCACGGCACGGCTCTGTTGCGGGTCTGGGTGCGGGTCATCGTCATTATGCTTAAGCGGGGTGGGGGGAGGGTTGGGGAAATAGGGGAAGATGTGGCAGGGGAGCATAGACTACAACTCTCTGCCTCTGCCACGGCCTCTTTGGCTGTGAAAACTTTGCAGCGACTAAAATACTAAATACAGTCTCGTTACAAGCTGAGGAGCGTCGCTATTGCCGTCTCGCTTGCACGCCAGCCGCATGATGAACGCCATAATTACCGTTACGTATACGCCACCATTGCTATTTTTTGTTGCTGTAGCCGATTGGTGGTGAACAGGCCGGCCAGAGGGAGACAGTGACTCATTCTACCCGACTCTCTCTAACCCACGAGCGAGATGCAAAACTGGTTCTCTCACAGAGACAGAGAGACAGAGAAGAAGAGAGAGCGAGAGAGAGAGAAACGACGTCGACGCTGCCGCTTGTTGTGCAGTTATGATTTGATTGCCGAGTCGAGTCGAGGCTGGGTTGTTTAACCACCGACAAACGAGACACGAAACGAAGCGACGAAGCGACGAAGAGACGAGAGAGCCAGATATGTTAAGCAGACTCTGAGCAACAGAGCGAGACAGACACACACAGAGAGTGAGAGACGAAGAGAGATAGGGAGAGCGACACACACAGAGAGCGAGAGAGAGAGAGAGCGGGCGTGTTAGTGCGGTGCGGAGCGGAGAGCGAAGCGACGGCGGGCAGCAAAAGAACTGAAGAAATATCGACGTGTCTAGTTAGCGAACCAATCTTCAAATCTATTTCGAACGTCGAGTTGAGAGGTCCTCCTATTGGATCAGCGTCGTCGTCGTTTTCTCGTTAATCGTCTGCCGCTTACCGCCTGACACTCAGAGACTTGAGAGATACAGATACATAAGATACGTTCCGTGTTCGTTAGATGAATACACGAGTTTGTTAAGAAACCAAACGCAAAGTGAAGCAATCGAATCAGTGCAACGAACGTCGCTTCTGGCACCTGCAAGAAGGAGACACAGTTTAGTGCTTTGAGCGACACCAAAGTGACAAGTAATCCCCGCCAGCCCGAAGCTTAAATGCTCTGTCCTCCAACCATGCGTCCGGCCAGCCCCGCCGAATCGGAGATCTCCGTCGGAGGAGCTCCCAGCCCGCTGCCCACGCAGCTCCAGCACCAGCACCATCCTCATCCGCACGCCCACCAGCTGCACCATCCACGTGCCAGCACCATCGACTTGCTCCAGCAGCAGCAGTTCCTGATGCAGCATCATGCGGCTGCCGCAGCAGCTGCTGCCGCCGGACTCACACGCGGGGCCGTCGGCAGTCTGCCGGAGGACTACTTTCAGCCGCTGAAGCGTTTGCGCATGTCCTCCTCCTCGTCAGAGCCGCGGGAACACACGCCCAGTCCACCGGCTCTGGCACCGGCCCCCACTGCCACCGAGTCCCAGCCACAGACCACCACCAAGGCGGCCATCGAGGGCGTCAAGAGCTTTTCCATTGCCGACATTTTGGGGCACTCGCAAAAACAGCGCTCGGACTCGGTGTCGCCCCCGCCGGCTGCCACACTGTTGGCCCCACCCGCCAATAGGCCATCCGCTGGTCTCCTCCAGCCTCGCACTGAGCCCTTGGATGCACATCACGCGGCGGCGGCGGCCATGCTCCTGCCTGGAGGCCAGATTGTCCGTCCCTGGGATCACCTGCTCGGCCCCATGCCCGTGCGCCCCTTCATCCCCTCAGCCCTGCTCCACTACGAGCAGCGCCTGGCCCT
The DNA here is from genome assembly GCA_008121215.1 of Drosophila athabasca. Taxonomy (NCBI): domain Eukaryota; kingdom Metazoa; phylum Arthropoda; class Insecta; order Diptera; family Drosophilidae; genus Drosophila; species Drosophila athabasca. Next base: position 4,953,524 of record CM017793.1, on the reverse strand, counting down.
GGACTACCACCGACAGCTGCAGGAGCACTTCAACGCCCAGGCCCAACTGCTGCGCCACATGGGCATGGACATCATTCCCTCGGAGAGCGGCTCGGACCGCTCCAGCTCCGCGGCCAGCGATTGCTGTTCTCCAGAGATATCCCGTGACTCGGCCGCTGCTGCTGCCGCCGCTGCTGCCCGCCACAGCCACAGCCCACAATCAGCCTCAGCCCAGGTGACGGCTGAACGAGAGCGCCACCATTCGGCTGGATCGGCGAGTGCCTCCAGTCCGTCACAGAACAGCGGAGGACCCAGTGCGTCCAGTGGAGGAAACGCTGCCGCAGTCGCTGCTGCCGCTGCCAAGGCGAAGGCCAATGGCACGCCCCTAGACGCTCTGTTCCAGATGACCACCAAGGATTTCGACGAATCTCAAGGTAGGTTTCCCTAACAGAATCATCCATCATCCCCATATCTGCCACATGTCTGTCCGCTGCGATTGACAAATGTCTCAATTACCGAAATTCTTAATTAGAATAAAAGCCTTCAATTTGTTCTCGAATGGAAATTTCGGAATTCCAGAGGCTGGAGATGAATATTTAGCTTATTACTGGATGATGTTTGCCATTTATCAAGCAGCAAATTCGTTTGCATATTCGCATTTCGTTTAATTGAAATAAACGGCCAACAGATCTCATCAGATCGCCTTTCCCCTCGCTCTCCACAAGCTTCTCCAGTCAATCGATCTGAGTGGGGTCTTTTGATATGTAAATTCCCTAACCGATTCGATATTTGGGCTTTTAATTAATTAGCAGCATGCGCCACAGACAGAAACAAATTACTGGGGGGAGCTTCTCTATAAGAATTATTTCGAAATGGCACAAGTTGAAGATAATTTATCGATTATTTCAGTAGCACAAGATCTAGAGATTCAGAGATCTAGAAATGGTAGAGAAATGGTATACTGCCTGTGTTATATGGAAACGCAGCAGATTAAGTCACAGTTCAAGTTTGACACTCATCCGAGTGCATTTAGTGGGCGTTTTAGTACTGTCTCACACACCCCCTTTAGCACCCTCTGGCACCCTCTGGCGAGCCAGTGATTTCATGGCAATTAATGTTTAATAGTTCCAGCAGTTCGCATTAGTACTCGTAAGTAAATTTGTGTATTCGTGTCGATCCTGCAGCGATTAGCAACAATTTTCCAGGGGGTTGGGCGAGTGACAGGGGGGCCAAGTGTGCCCGTTTGCATTACCTAATCGAGTCTTGCCGGGTTCGAGTATTTTGTTGCTATTCCTCATCGAACAATTAACATGCCGTTTCCATTTGTTGCTACTCAAAACTAATGGCCGACCAACTCTGGCCCCAGCTGGAGTCTCGGTCGTAAACATGTTTTAAAATACAAAAAGAGCGATTAGCAGAGACACCCGGTTGTTGTATAAGGCTGTGCTGTGCTGCGTTCCGAGCATTAAGTAGACAATATATAAATATTACTGTTTATCAAATATTGTATAACCCAAAGACGAAATATTTACGATGAAATGGTAGATATGTAGTCTCGAGTAGTCGTTAGTCAATCAGCACCAAAGCAGGAGGAGGAGGAGGTTGTTGTCTAGGTCTAATCGAGAGGCAGATGATACTGCAGTTGCAGCGGAAATTCCATAAATATGGGGAGTGTACATTAATATCTTTGGCACTCTCTAAAGATAGTTCCTCCAACTTTCTTATGAATCAAAATGTAATGACCCTTGACCTGCCAGACATCGCGACGCCCTGGAATTCCCAGTACTAGCGCCAAATTGATACATAAAATCCCAGAGGCCAACTGTTGCCGTAGGTTCCAAGGAATCCGATCGGATTTCCAGTCCGAGCATAACCATATTTTTGAACATATTGTACCCTGACAAATGTGACCAAAACAAACCTCCCCTTAACTAAGGGAACGATTTACGAGTGGGCCCTGTAAGTGGACACCTGAGAGGGCACAGGATACCCAAGTGGCCTGCTCATTTCTCTTTTGACTTTGACTTTTCCCTAGCTGCACAGATAAGTCAGGGAAATTACTTAATGAGTCTCTGATAAAAACAAATACAGGGAACACGAAAGAGAAAGACCCATAGAGAGAGAGTGCAGGGTGGAGAGCGGAGAGCGGCCTGCATAGGCAGTCAAGTGCCTAATGGGTTTTGGGTTACAAAACGCGCTCAAGATAACGAATGGCCAAATTATGCGTTTGCCTTTCGAATACCCAGACACACTCGTACGGGTGTATTCATGTGGTATTCATTTGAGTCTGGCCGGACTGGTGCTGGCGGGCATTTAATTAGTTTTTAATGTTGATCTAGTTTGTTTGACAAGCAATCGGAATGGGTGTGAAACTATCGGATGTCGAACCGGTTGGCCAATATTCAATAAATAAATATTTATGCTGATGATCGCCTCGCTTCGTCCGATGTGGGGCTTTGATTGGAGCCGCTCCTGGAGACTTTGTCTTTGAACCAGGAAATGTTATGCAAGCTTCGATCACATAGAGCAATGCATTATAAGTATAGACCAGCGGCTCATTAATCAACCCAGGCTAGGTGTACTGTACCACTTAAAACTGATTTGTAGGTGTCAATAATTATTATAAATCACACGGCAAACGAGACAAATGACCGCTCTAAAGATTGCATAAGGCCGGGGAGTCATTAGATCCGCTCACTCAATGAACGCCCACAACTCGCGCAATCAATCAACTTGAAATTATACACTCTGGGAAACTGGGAAACTCGGAGAAGTGTCTGGGAAAGCGCAATCGGAATCGGAATGGCAATTGCATTATTAAAATGTATCAATCGTTTGGCATTTAAATTAACGTATGCCCTGCCTCTGCCACTGCCCCGTCCCGTCCCTACCCGACCGGCAATTAAAACTTAAGGCAAAAGCCGCTTGTTAGCATGAGCATGAGCAACCGGTTTTGCAAATTCCAACCATTCAGTAGTCATATCCCCAGCCACCTTTAAGCCGACTTGAACTAACCATCTTTCTCTCTCTCTCGCTCTCTTGCAGACAAGTCCCATTTGGACATATTCTCGAACAGGCCGCAGCCAAAGAAGAAACGCAAGTCCCGCACTGCCTTCACCAACCACCAGATCTTCGAGCTGGAGAAACGTTTCCTCTACCAGAAGTATCTGTCGCCCGCCGATCGGGATGAGATCGCAGCCTCGCTTGGCCTCTCCAATGCCCAGGTGATCACCTGGTTCCAGAACCGGCGCGCCAAGCAGAAGCGCGACATCGAGGAGCTGAAAAAGGACTTTGACAGCGTAAAGGTCTTCTCCGCACACAAGTCCTTCCTGGAGAATGTCAACGATCTGAGCATCCTCAAGAAGAAGCCCATGCATGAGGCGGATATGGTTGGATTGGCTGCTGCTGCCGCCGCCGCGGGAATGGTGACGGTTCAAGTGCCCGGATCGGCTGCCTCGTCGCTGGGCGGTGCACCGCCCAAATGAAGGCGCGGCCTGGTGCGCATAGAACCGCATATGCAACCTGATAAATGGTACAGAAAGTGAGCAACGAGGAGTCGAGTATTTTGTTTAATTTTGAGTCGAGTGCGAGAGAGTCGGGGCGCAGCTCCCCCCCGACCCAGCACTGGGCTTAGGCCCCCGGGAAGTGAAAGGACAATCCATCCTGAAGTTCTTCCGAGGCCAGTACAAAGGGCAAAGGCAATGTGTAAGGCCAGCCAACAGCTGAGAGAGACAAAGACAAGTAACTCAGCCAGGACCAAGGTCACCTGTTGGCCAGCGAATAAGCCAGAGCCAAAACCAGAACCAGGACAAGAACCAAGACCAGGCTCAGCACTGAGCCAGAGCTCATCATCACATCGATAAGAACACACAACCAAACGGCTCTTTTCAGAGCCACCAATCTGTTGGTCAAAGAGCATTTCAAATTTTCGCGTTCTCTAACGAATCTCTTCCGAGTCTGTATAATATACTGGTAGAAATGGCCAGCCCAATTAGTGTTGAAAGGCCAAATCTGTTTTACTCCAATTAATATTTTCAGCAACCACACAAAAACACAAAAAGAGAAGCACAAAAGACCACAAATTGTTGTCAATAAATTTGAACATATTTAAGCAAACAATGATCGAGTCGGGACGAGAGCTACCATTCGGCCATTCGGCCATTCGGCTTTTGTCGGTGAGTTCAATTCAAAATTGAGATTCTGAATATTGAATTTGAATATTCTGCCTCGAATGATCTTAATGATGTTGCTACGTATTTTGTTGGATCTCCATCTCCGACTGGAATCCGAAGCCAGAGCCTTAAAATAAAAGAAATCTTTTTTAATTTTTATTAATGATTATTTACAACCGTTATTCATAAATTAAAACAAATTAATTATTAATTTAATCACATGCCACAATCGAAAACGAGTCAGAGTCGAAGCTGGAACCGAGAGCCGGCTTCAAGTGTCTAAAGCTTTGCAGATTTGTGCACGGCGCCAATTTGCATATGAAATTCACTGAAATTATTTCGATATTTATTAATTTTCGAAGCAATCATTTTCATAAATTCCCAACTGGAACGGCAGCGAGCTGCTCCGGCTACCGTTTGCGGCGGAGTTCAAAGGCCATAGCCAGCATCGCCATCGGCGCACACATTTTTCACTTCCCAGCTGGAGCTGAAGCTGGAGCTGAAGCTGGAAGCTGGGGACTGGGGACTGAGGATGACCTGCAAGCCCTCCTAAACTGAAGTGCGCCATCAATCTCGCTCTCCCCAACCCAATCGATCCCCAAAACGATCTCAACGAACTCCGCTGAGCTGTGTCCAAGCCGAAGCCATCCGACGATCCGATCGTTTGTTAATCATTTGAATAATCAAGCTATCAATTCCGCTGCTAATGATGCCGACCGATTGGAAGAACTGGTCCAAGCCAGGCCAGGCCGCTTGCTCGATTGTCTCTCTCACAGTTCGTAAAGTAGCCGGGAAAAACCTCTTGCATATTCATGAGATGCAGATCGAACATCCAGATCCGAAAACTTAGTTAAAAGCAATTTATTTTCATTTCCAAATGTGTGACAATGCAACGCATGTGTCGCGATAAAGAAACTTAAAAGACGCTCTCCCGAAAAAAACCCAAATCTAGTTCAGTTCCTTCTCAGTCTTGGGTGTTATTAATACCCCCGTTACCCTTTGAAAGTGCTGCGGCGAAAGTAAAGACCTGAATTGAGACCATTTAATTGAAATTAAGTTGTACTCCAGTGCGGGTATCACACACCATCTGGGAGGGGCACAAATTACTGGAGCCATTACCGGTGGGCATTAGGTTTTAGTAGCTGAGAAATGAGAAAATTCGCCCGGCAAATCGGGGTAAACTCTAATTATGGGAAAATCTCTCAGCACTTCCGTAAAAACAAACAGAAATGCGTAAATGTCGAAACCCATTAATCGAATCAACTAAAAATGACTAATGAACCTACCGCACGATGGATGAGTGCCTGGAAGTGCCTTTTCCCTCTACCTCTACCCGGCTTTAATGAGGCCAGATGCTCCTCTCGTAATAATGTTGTTTCTTGTGGTAATAATGTTCTTTTGTAAGTTTGAGAATGGGTCTGTTAATAGAATTAATTGAGTATTTAGATGGGAGATACTTTTAGCCAAAAGTAGCAACTTAGAAATAGAAAACTTGGCTAAATTAACTTACAATTAAATTACACTTAACCCTGAATACTATGCAAAACTATAAGAAAGTCTTTTTTATGTATCTTGTTTTTGATTTCATGGGACCGATTTTGGAATACCTTCAGTAGAAAATGTTGATCGAGAATATTTGCAATCCATCAAATAAAACATCAAAACAGCAGTCCAGTAAATTTCACAAAAGTTTTGAATATCTGGAGCGCCATCACCCTCGTCTGGGTCTGGGTCTGCGTCTGGGATGATGGTGACCGTTCCCGTTCCCGCTCCAATTCCCCAACTAAATGTTCTTTCTTCCCTGCTCAGCCATATTGTCAGCAATTACTCAACATTTCCCTCGTCAGAGGAGGACAGATCACACGATCAAGTGCTGGCTACTCTCACACCCAGAGCTCCGCACTCGACCTACATCAAGTCCCAGTCGAAGACGGAGACGGAGTTGCAGTCGGACCCATAGACGGAGACGGAGATGGAGTCAATGTTGGACTTCCACTTCGCGTTTAACTGGCGCCGCGTTGCCAAAAGATGAAAAGTTGCCCTCGCGGCGGTTACAAACGACTCCGCTTCCCCGTTCCCGTTCCCGCCCCGCTCCGTCCCATCCATACCCCGACCCATTGCTGATTATGATAAATGCAAACAATTCAGCTTGGCACACAAATGCAATCAAAGGACTGCAATTTTACAACTTAGTTGTGAGAGGGAACAAACCAGTTAAGAGAGAGAGAGAGAGATCGCCTGAGAGAGGGAGAACTAAGCCCAGAGAAGCTTTTCGCTCTCTTACGGATCGTGTCGCCCCCCAAGAGGCACAACTACAACTCGCAACATCCGCATCTCGGTTCCTGGCCAATGCATTCGTGTGCGTGTGTATCTATGCTTCTTTGCTGCGGCTCTGCATGACTATGTTTATGTGTGTGTGTGTGTGTGTGCGATAGAGATATAAAAGCTAAATTGGTAACTCATACTTAATTTGTTGGCGGCACCTTTGAACACGCTTCCAATTAGCTTACAGCCGACACCTCGGGCCGGGGTCCCCTCCGACTGTCGCTCGGGGACTCCGCAACTCTGCCACGTTTTGGGCCACAGGATAATACGACTACCAAATGGAAATGATACAGCAGAAAAGAGTACGTACCCATGGTCGTACCCATGGACCATCGAGGCGCACTGAGAGCAATTTGTTTTTGCTTTATCTCCACTGATTTCTGTTTCATTCATCCAGAAATGTTGATCGTGATGTGGCATATTTCGATCAATGAATCCAGAAATCCAATGAACAAAAAAAGTAAACACAATACTATGGGCATTCACTTTCTGATTCATGAATGAAATTGTATGATTCCTTCCGTGGATCTCCCCTGAATCGTTAATGAAGTTGTAAATTATGAGAAGCAACATTAACACTTTCAAGAAGATACAAAGAAAATATCTTTGATGTAAAGCACACTGGGGTGATAGAATTATGATCAAATGATGTGAAAAAATATCATCCGAATGTATTATTGAACTATTTCTAAAAAACTACAATACTTTAAAATATTTAAGAGAACTTCTAAAATTCGTATATTTTGCCTACGAATCGAAAACCTACATATACAAATGATGCACTAAATATCTTTTTAAAGCAAAATCCTATCCCAGCTTAAAGAAAAATTATGTCTCAATGATGTCCTTTATGATGATGATAATGTTTAAACTTGTGTACATTGTTGTGATAAGACATCCAGAATTCTCGCATTAAACCTATTTAGACCTCAACTAACCCTTAATTAAAATCGAAGTCCTCCAAATTCCCTCTCTTCCCCTTTCAAACAGAAATCAGCTTTACAAAAAATAAAAATACTCCCAGTTGAATTTGGAACTGATATGGTAATCCCCAATCTGGTAGCGGTTAATTTTTATCACGATAAGATCACACACAAAGAACCGCCATGTACTACCCTCCCTCCCATCCCATCCCATCGAATCCCATCCAAGACCAATCAGCCACTTAGCCCCATCTCGTGCAGAACACACACGTAGGCGCCTCCAGCGTGAGGTTCAGTGTCCATCAGCATCGTTGGATTTTGCCGGACTCGTTCGCGGACAAAGTTGGATGGTATTGTCTGTGTCTGGCTCCGGCTGTGGCCCGTTGCCACTTAATTCGTTTGATGGCAATGCGTTGACGCCAGTTCCACTTCCAGTTCCAGTTCCAGTTGGGTGTACCGCTATATCATCGATAAGGGCACGCTGGCACTCGTCAGAAATTGTGAAAATCGAAAGATTCACAGCTCCTACAAACTAAAAAGTGTTAATGGGTGTCACTTTAGTTGGACTCCCCCCCCTCCCACGTTCGACTCTTTCCAGCTCCAGCTCTGTGTGTCTCGATCTTCGTCTCGGCTGACATTAAGCTTCATCAGACATTCAACTCGATGCTGAATTAGCATACAAATTACACACGAGCACTAGCACTCAAAAATGCTTTTGGGATTTTCGGTTTTTTCGGTTTTAGGTTTTCTCCGGCATCGACACCATCTCTGGCTCTGGCTTTGGCTCTGACCACAACAAAAAGCCGACAAAATTCGCCCCAAACGCTTCCAAGTGGCAAACGGCTACCGATTTTATTATTGATAATGTTTTGATTTATCACAAAGATATACAAATTGCCACTGCTTCGACTTCGACTTCGACTCCAACTCCGACCGCTGCTCCGTCCAAACTGGACGATATCTTGCCCCAAGGCGCGGCACTTTTGTGTATCTTGTGGATAAACGCTGAGGTATTTCGTTCGAGACCATAATTTTGTATGCGGTAGCCCAAAAGTGTCTGTCGGTCGGTCGATCGGTTGGGTTGGTGTTAGTGTCATTTTGGGTGTTTTGCGGCTTCGCGGTAAGGAAACCCTTAAGTTGAGTGATCTCCGTGCTGGTCTTAATAGATGGATCCGATTCGATGCGATCGGATCGGATCGGATCCGTGTGACACAAAGTGTTCGTTTAGCAAATTGTTTGCGACATTTTCGGACTCGAAGTCGCCTTTGTGGTCGAAATCTGCATAATGAGTCGGCCAAATGTTGACAGCTGTCCCAAGTGTCGGAGATGCCTGGATGATGATGGTGATGATGATGATGATGAGGTGTGGGATCCAGGCGGAGATCGCATCAGATCGTTCTGCTACACCGACCCAGCGTCGGCATCAGCCCGCAGTCATAAGCGGATTCGTCACAGATTCGTTTTTGGGTGCAGCTGAGGTTCGTGCTGAGGTTGAGGTTGACGTTGAGGTTGCAGTTTGTCGTTTGCAGTTGCAGTTGCAGTTGAAGTTGTGGCAGCAGGATCGCTGCAAGCTGACTTTAATTGGCATGCATTTCGGTTCGCATTGGGATGGCAGTCCCCTGATCTCTGGGATTCATTCGGCGTTGATAGTTGACAACTGCCTGGCACAACTTCATCATCATCGTCATCATGCTCATCTCGGCAACAGGAACGGAACAGGAACATCGGGTTCGGGTTTGGGTTCGGGTTCGGGGTTTCGGAGCATCAGCAAAACAAAAGGCGACATTAATGCATCGCCAGCAGCCACCTCGTACCCGCCGAAGGGGCGTGACAAATTTGACAACAACAGCAATGACTTTATTACCAACAACTGACTCCCAGGTCTGCCAGCTCTGCCAGCTCTGGCTTCCTCCCTCCTCCTCCGATTCCTGCCACAATGACAATGTACTCAAATACGAGGGCCTGAAGGGCACTGAAGAGCCCTCTCTCTCTCTCTCTCTCTCGCTCGATCTCTCAGTAGCAGGAGCCCAGCTCCGACCCCGGGGAATTGGGCCCGCCTGCCAGATGCAGATGTGTGGCTCTCAGTTGTATATTGTATACATAGAATACACACAAATGCGTGTATTCGACTGTTTGCAACAATAAACACTTTAGCTATTTATGAGGTTTTAATGAACAGAGACTACGGCCGATCGCCATCTTGGGCGGACTAATGAAAGGATATAACCGCACAGAGGAAGGGGATGAGGATGAGGATGAGGAAGGGGAAGTGGAAGGGGACGAAGACTGATATATTTGGCTTATGAGTTTGCAGAATTAGAGGCGTGTCGAATGCTTCGAGTGGATATGAATACGAATATGAGTGTCAGTCTGAATATGAACAGGAGGAATGGGTACGGGAGTGAGTATGGGAATGGGAATGGGTATCGAGGGGATGGCTTGGGCTAGGGGCACAAGCTAATTATGATTGACAGGGCGTGTCGCGTCTATTGAGGCGCCCAATTAAGAGTCATTTTATAATTGATTTTGAATACGAATTGCTGAACACGATTGCTAGTCGAGCCCAAAGGAGGCATTCAATTTAGAGCCCATCCAAAGAGCCCAGCTAGCAAAAGCCGAACCACATTCGAGTCCGTCAAGAGTCCATCAAGTCTGTCAAGTGCAGAGGCATTAATCAAGCACAACATCAAGCGGCCATCTTGCAACAGAATCGGTGGCAAGCAACTTACGGGAACTATATGCAAATGCCGAACGACATTGAAAGTGAAAATGGATAGGAACAAACGAAACTCTCGGGGATACAGATATGTGAGGATTCCATTTATAGATATAGATATAAAATAGAGATTTAAGCTTGTTTTTTTAAACTTAAAAACGGAATATTTATTTTAAATAGTAGTGGATTCTTTTTTATGACTTTTTTCTGTTTGTAATAATTATTGAATAATTGTAGATTTTTCTTCCGTTGTTACTAGAATCAATGACCGTGTTTATAACGCGTCTAAAAGACAGTAAATAATCATACTAAAACCATAATATATGTATTATTTTGTAAAAAGGGAAAACTTTTCAATTGGTAATCATATTCTACTACAAATTCGATTAATATTTTAACGATTCTTAAATGAATTTAATTTAAGCTAAATTCGTCATATAGACATCCAGCTAAATGACGTCTTACAAAGCATTTCAGTGATCTTAAAGCCTCAAAGTGTTCAAAGTAAACAATTATACCCCCAATTTTTCGAGAAAGTAAAGTAGGGGTGGGGGTGGGGGTAGGCGTAGGGGTAGAAGTAAAAGCAGACCCGACTATCGATTACGGTTGAGCAGTTACATCATTTCACTTAGCCGAATGCACAGTCCGCTGCCCCCACCCCCCACTCCCCTGCCGTCCATCGACAAAGGGCGCATTGCAGTTAAATAGACACTTGCATGCAAAATGCAGGAAAAGCAAGAAAAAGAAAAGAAAACAAGGACAAACGGCGAAGCGAAATTGAATAAAAAACTGACACTGACAAACAAATGAAGTGGGGGAACGAACGGACATGATGTTGCAAGCGGAGCAGAGTTGCAATCAATTTGCTGTTGCACTCTGGGGTGGGGTATGGGTATGGCAAGGAGGGGCTGGGGCTGGGGCTGGGGTTTGGTTGGGTTGGTAATCGAAAAATGTGGGCCACCAGGATCGAGGGAGGGACAGGGACAGTGGGAAACTTGAATTTAAAGACGTTTCGTTTGGTTTCGTTTCTTTTTTTTCAGCGAATTCATCAGCGGCACAAATAGATGAGGATGAGGAGAGCCAACCAACGGTACCAGATTCCGTCTCCGTCTCCGTCTCCGACTCTGACTCTGACTCTGAACTAGACATCATTATTGATGACAATTGAGTGGGCCAACAGCCAGGCGGCTGAATTGGGCCCAAAAGAGGGCCAGCGTCAGCGTCAACGTCGGCAATTACGATAATTAACGCAGCCAGCCGCTTGGAAACCGAGTACGAAAGAGACAGAGGGAATCGTGCAAAGAAAGAGAGGGAGAGGGAGAGGGTGAGCAAGAGCGAGAGATGGAGAGAGAGAGGGCTGACTGAGCGCGAGCGCATGTCAAATTGTACAAATTGATGACGTTCGCACGTTGACAGCGTGGTGTCGAGGGCGGGGTACGTGGGCTTTGATTGGTCCGCGTACGTTCTCTTCTGGCGACTCTCTCTGGCTCTCTGGCTCTGGCACGCCTCCCTCTGGGCCAGAAAGGCGCAGCTGCGGCCGTGACGTCATCGAGCGAGCAGGACAAAACAAGTTTTGGCCCCCCAAAAACCGGTCGGGAGAGCGAGAGACAGACAGCGCGAGAGGGAGGGGGTGAGTGTGCGGCCAGAAGAGAGCAGCTAACGACACAGCCACAGAGAGCACAGCCCGTGGCCCGGCCGGCCACGAGCCATTTTCGTTGTTGGTGTTTGTGTTGCACGTTGTGCCGTGTTTCGTGTGTTGCTGCCGCTCGCCGCCACAACTCTGCGCGTTTTTACCGACGCGTTTTCGGCCGCCTCCAAACAGTGTCAAGATCGGAAAATGTGCTAAACGCCTCCCCAAAAGCGAATCCAAACAGAACCTGAACGATGCCCCAACGCACTCCGAGCCCAGACGGAATGCCCTCCCCGCGCTGCTGCAGTAGTCCGGCCATGTCCGAGATCTCCGTGGGATCGCCTAGCCCGCCCCCGCCAGCCTCCACGATGAGGGCCCTGAACATGAAGCGCCTGCGACTCCTGCGCAGTCCCACGCCCCTCCAGAACGGTCGCCTCAAGGCCAGCCAGCCCGGCGAAGGGGGGATCCGCATCAAGAGCTTCTCCATTGCGGACATACTGGGACGGGCAGACGATGATCACGATCGCAAGGCAGCCACGCCCAATCCAGTAGGAGCTGTTGCGTCCAGTCCCCCTCCTGCTCCCTCTGTTCCTGCTCCTGCCCATGCGGTCGTTCCAGTGGTCCTCATCCATGAGCGTCTCCAGGCGCCGGCTGCTGGTCAGCTGATCCATTGCCCCGCTCCGGGCGGACTTCATCCGTTCCTGTCGCCCGCCCTGCTCCACAGCTACGAGCAGCGCCTCGCCTGGGACTACCAGCGCCAGCTGCAGGAGCACTTCCAGGCCCAGGCCCAGCTGCTCCGCCAGATGAGCATGAATCCCGCCATAATACCGTCCGAGGATGGCAGCTCGGAGCGCTCCCATCGATCCAGCAGCAGCAATGGCAGTACCGACTGCTGCAGCCCCAAGGAGAAGCCGTCGCCGCCAGAGGGTCCCACCGAAATGGGGCAGAAGAAGCCTGAACCCGGGGCAGACACACCACTGGACGCGTTGTTCCAGTTGTCCACCAAAAACTTTGACGAGGAGCAAGGTGAGTGCCTGTCTGTTGCAACCGCAGACAAATTACATTACATTTTAATATAAACAAGAGGCCCGCCAGTACGGGGTAGACCCCAATGCCTATTCCATCATAGCCATTAGCCCGGCCAGCGATTGATCAATTGTTGTCATTACGTCTTGATGAGATTCTGCTTAAGGCGTAAAAACAGTAGTAAGGTCAGGCCGGCCGAGGTGGCTAAATCAATTTCAGGCATTACCTGGCACTACCTGGCTGGCTCGGCGTCCTCTTTGATTGAGATTGCCTTTCCCAGAGTCTGTGCCGGTGCCAGTGCCAGTGCCAGACCCATGATGGCTCTGGCGCATGCGTATCGTTCGGCATAATTTGCTTAGCGGCGTTGATTTCTCGTTAAGCCGCGGACCCATCCATCCATCCATCCAACCATCCATCAGCAGGCAGCCCCATCGCGAAGCGAGCTTCGTGGGTCGCTACTGAAATTGAATTTACGCGCCGCACGTACAACAGCCAATTGGTTCGTGCCCCGCTCTGGATTGCCATTGCCACAGAGCAGAGCAGAGCAGATTCAGGCTGGCTAGTCTAATCAGCTGATCGGTTGATCGGTTGATCAACTGCTACTGGCATTGAATGCACTCCCAGTCCAGCAAGAGAAGAGATGATTATGATTATCGCACTGAGATCCAGCAAGAGCTCTACTTAAGCGCCACAGTTTGCGAAATTATGTACATATATACATATATTTTCCCAAGACATCGCAGGCATGGCATCCGGTCTGGAGAAGATCCTCTGTGTCGCCCATTCTTTTCGCAATTGCAAATTGCGATATTGATCAAAAGCCGTAACCGGCGTGGCCCGTTGAGGGAATGATCTGAGGCACTTCCGTCTGGTAATTAGGAGCAACGACAACCCCCCAACCCCATTCTTTAGTGCTTCACAGTAAACCCCACAACACACTAACTGCTCTGCTCTGTTCAGGCCTCATGACGATTGCCAGCAGATACGGCAAAGAGCCAGGCAAGGCATATAGTAGTAGTAGTACTAAATAATTACAATGAAAATGGCTGAAAAGTTGTATCCATTTGAACAATGGACCTGTCGTTAGGTCTCCTCAATTACATAGTGCAACTGTGGGGCAAAAGAAACAGCCTCTATCTGCATATCTGAATGAGGTATACTCTTCTATCAGCATAACAGACTAAGAAGTCCGCATCTTGATTAAGGAAATAAGATAGTTGTTAGCATTTTCTAATGGCTCATTCGAATATTTATAGAAATATCTTTTTGTGAATCAATGTACATACAGGTGCTTGGAGCAGCAAGTGTCTTGATACTATTGAGAGTCCCCTTCGAAGGGTATCCATGTAATTGTACTGGGCCGAAAGGGAGGCATAGGCATGGTCATAGACCTAAGGATGGTGATCAGCACGGGCTGCCGCTTCTGCTGGCTGCTGACTGCTGACTGCTGGCTGATGAAACGCCAAGACAATTGGCAGAGACAGTCGCATTATTGAACGCACAAACGGCACAAAGTAGCAGGAAAGGCGGCGGATGCATCCCTAATTACAATTTAATTACTGAAACTTTTCCCACTTGACAAAAGACTGCGGCAATGGCAGCCAAAGACTGGGACCCAGCGGAGCATGAACCACAAAACGCACCACACAGACACACACACACACACACACAGTCACACAACCAAATAGAGAAAGAGAGAGATACAGCAACAACTACTCGTACAATGATGATGGCTGGCTCTTTGGCTTGACAGTTGATTTGACAGATAGCAGTGTAAACATTTTACAACATGCGGGTCGGTCTGGGGTCTGGGGTCGCGGGTTGGGGCGTGGTCTGGTCTGGTCTGGTGTGGTCTGGCCGATACGGTTGTGGTGGTGAGGTGGCTTTCAGCCAAAGAAAACGCCATAGGGTCGAAACTAATTAGTTCAACTAGACGTATACTTAATTCGGAATGGAAAGGGTACAAAGTCAAAATTGTAAATAAATGCGAGATTAAGCATAAATTATAATTATAATTGGAAAACTAAATGGGAATGGGAAATACATAGTATAGCAGGTCGTGTGCTAACTACCATGCAAATGGAACCCAACCCAACCGAAAGGCTGTTGTTAGAAGGCAATTTGCAGTCACGCCAAATCAAGCGATCCATAACCGGTCCATAAACATATACTCGTAATACACATATGTATGCATCGAATTTCTTTGGCTGGTGGTGATGGCATTTTGCCTTCCGTCCGACATGGCATTTCAAATAGCGTGCCTTGATTCGGCCACGCCTCTATATATAGTACGTTCTACATACATATATGTAGTATCTGTATCTGGTGCACCCGATACGAGTAGATTCTATCTGTCACATTAGTGACCACTTGGCCAGTGATTGTTGCTTAAATATTTGCCCAGAGATCTCTCGTCGGACATTAAAAATCTAATCCATTGATAAGACAAATGGAATTGGTGTGTACTATCTAAAATCACGAACGCCTTAACACACAGCTGTTGGGATAATTGAAAATGTTCTACGTTGCATTGTGTATAGATTGATTATAGTTGATTATAAAGGGCAAAGATAGCTACCTATTAGACGAGTAATTTACTGTTTGCTTTGTCCAAGTTTCTGATTTATGAAAGATACAACGAAATACTTTTAAGCACAACAAATGACTAGCTTTGGGTTCCCTGAAGATCGATTATTGCCAGGGCAGTGTTATGGCTACAGTATATAGTATCTTAAGGATCAGTTTAGATGAAAACAGAAAGGTCAACAGTGTCAAATGTTCTCTTCTTTTGTATAATTCAACAAAATTCTTAAGCAAGTTTTTCTGTTGCAGTTGCACTTACGCTTACAGTTGCGATTCATTCAGTTTAAATGCTTCCCAGGAAAAATCATTCAATAGATCAACAAGCAGCGATGTCTGACTGAAACATAAATCAAGCAAACAAAAAGAAATCCCGCCAAAGTGTAAAATAAAATGATTAATAGCTGCACAGCACAGAACAGCAACGAAATTCACTAATGACATTAAAACAGCGCGAATGCTCAATAATATTCATATTCATATAGATACAAATGGATGAGTGTACCGATTAAATACTATAGAGCGAGACTCGTTTGCCTCAATAAAATCGAGAAAATGACTTCGGGCACAAACTGTTCTGGCGGCATTTGCGGCATCTATTGGGGTTTCGAGTGGGGCTGGCGGCGGGGTGGCATGAAATATTGCGAAAATGCCTCGAAGCGGGGGTTCTGCGGCAGCCCAAAAACAAGTTGACAAGACTCGGCGCTCGCATAAATTCTCTAATTAACGGTTGCGCCTCAAATAATTTATTAAAAATTATAATTTGCCATAGTAAAAGTGGCAGAGAAATATGAGTTGAGTGTGCGTGTCGACTATCCATAAAGCATTAGCATTATTATGAGCTCTCGGGAAAACTACAGAAAACATAAACAGAAATGAGACTTGCGTGGCGTGGCGGCAGTTTTCGGTTAGCTTTCAAAAATGGATAACTGCCTGATTTGCTTTCACTGAACGGAGTCGGAGCCGGAGCTGGAGCCGGAGCTGGTGCTGGAGACGCAGACGGAGACCCCGAGGGCTGCACACAACGAGAGTATAAGCACGGGTGGTCCATCACTGGGGGACCCTCGGAGCAAATTGCATACCTCTCTCGGTCCGGTTGGAGTCAAGGCAAAAGAACAAGAACAACAAGTGACGCCTTTGCTAAAAGGCCAACACTGGCACAAGCACACACACAGATACAGCTTTGCCACGAACACAGACAAAGAAACAGATACAGCTACAGATACTCGAAGAAGAGGTGTGCAAAAGCAACGCACTGAAGGTGTTACCTGCACGCTTTTGATGAGCACTAATTGAGCTCGAGTTGCATTTTTCTTCTCTTCCTCCCATTACCCGCGACTCCATCAAAGAGGGAAGGGGGGACTTGACTCGGACCTGGCCAGGAGCAGGGAACAGGGAGCAGGGAACTGGTAGCGGGACCGGGAACTGGACGGGGTAGCGGCGTCAAGATCAAAGCCAGCAAGCCGATCATAAAGACAAGCGAAAATCAAGCATCGACAGTTGCACAAGAGACAGCAAATGAGAGAATTAGCAATGGAGAGAAGCACCAGAGCGACACCGAGAGAGCCCACTCGCTGCTGCAGAGAGAGTGTGTGAGAACTACTTGCATTTTGGTAATAACTTTATCAGGGCCATATGGGCGGCCCAAACCCAAACTAAGGCTCAAACACACAAAAAGGAAGCCAAGCTAATGTTTTTGGTTAAAAAAAGGGAGACACTGGCCAAGTCAGGACCTTGTCAAAGTTCTTAAAAGCGCATTCGCATTCTCATTCTCATTTGTATTCGCGTTTCTGCCAAACATTAATCACTGGTCCGAGCAGAGTCGGGGACCGCCAGAGCTGTGAATTTTCGGCATGTGTCGAACATCAAAAGCCCGCGCCACGCATAAAAAGCCATTTAAAAACGCATTTTCTGCCTGGCCCATGCCCCCAAAGAGCGCAGCACTCCCCGCGTGACCCCGAGGGGCCAGACCCGGCACTGGACAGACGAGACGAGGCGAGGCGAAGCGATTGCCATTGCCATTGCCAGAGACAGCCAGGAAATGCAGTACGCGAGATTGATGCGTTCACAGACAGCCCAGCGGACTACTGCCACAGGAATGTGCGGCGAGGCCGGGGCCGGGGCCACGGACGGAGTCAAGTGGGGAGAGCGGTGGAAAGCGCATTTCCTCGCTGGCAGCTTTTCCAGCTTTTCGCTGCCCGGGTCGTTATCGGGTGGGGCGCAGTGTGCAGAAATATATGGGTCAGCTGGCGCCTTGACTGGCCAAACCCGTTCTCCCGGCTAGGTGTTGGCCAGCAGCGATCGCAGACAACGGAAGATGGAAGGTGGGGAAAAGGTAGATGAGATGTATCTATGTACGATAATCGCGTATCTATGAAAATGCACAGCGACAAATCATATGTATGTGCTACCTTCAGAGGCCAACGGAGTCTTTTGATGATAAATGTTGAAAAGCCAGCATAAATTAAAGCATTCAAATCATTAGCAGCGATGCCGAACAAACGAGCAGGCAGCGCGGATGGAGAGCGGATGGAGCGGAGTGCAGGTTGCCAGGTTGCCAGGGGAGTGCCAGCGGATGGGGAAATTATTCACAGCTACGGATCAGGCGACATTAATGCGAGTGCAACCCCGGGGTAGACACAGTGTCCCGATATACCCCAGCTCCAGCGCTGGCAAGGTGCTCTCCTTTTTGGCCATTCGCTGCGCCGACAGGTGCCGCCGACTCTTCAATGTCCATCTTCCATCTTCCATCTCGATGTGTCTGCACTTCGCCGATCACTTTTATGACGATCTCCAAGTATCGTTTGATGCATTGTGATGCAAAAGTGGATTCGTTCTGGCTCGTCATCAGGTTGCTCCATTTCCCGATTCCAACGAAAGATGTTCCAAATTGAAGCATACCAAATTGTTAATGGCTGTCTGATGTTGAAAATATTGAGTTGAGATTGGTATCTTGATAGATGGACGATATTTTTGAAAGGATATCAATGTATGTGTATACTTTTTAATTTTGTAAGTAAAAGCATTTAAAGGCTTTTCTGTATTGAATAAACAAAAAAATTGTATATTTAAAAGATATTCTGAAAATTAATGAAATTCTAAAAATAAATATACTGGGTTCTATTATCAACATTTCTACTCATTCAGCTATTCAGCTATTCAGATTATTGCCCTGAATTCATTCACTCCTCAATTCGTTCAATTCAGATTTGAAGTTTCTCGAATATAAACGAATCTATTGCCATAAAAATCATTTCCTTCCCGACGATTGACTTACTCTAATTAGTGTAGTAAGTCATTTTCACGC
Organism: Drosophila athabasca; assembly: GCA_008121215.1. Taxonomy (NCBI): domain Eukaryota; kingdom Metazoa; phylum Arthropoda; class Insecta; order Diptera; family Drosophilidae; genus Drosophila; species Drosophila athabasca. The sequence goes on along the minus strand of CM017793.1, from coordinate 4,934,866 downwards.
CCCCCTCCCGCCCCCATTCGTAACTCCCCCGCATTGTCATTGTACATACATCAAAGAACATATTCACCCATTCATTGGAACATATTCTAGAGTTTATCCAAATACATGGCATAGGAAAGGCATAACAAATTCGGATCAGGAGAGGGGAATTCAGTCATTTGGAAGAACATTTGTTGGTTGTTGTTGTTGGTTGTTGTTGTTGGTTTTTGTTGCTGTTGGTGTGATTGTTGTGGATGTTGCTGTTTACACGCGATTCGACTAAGAACCAACAACCACCAAACAGTCACCGCAATAAAGCAGGGAACAGGGAACACAGAGAACGACAAACTTCACGCTAAAATCGGAGGGAAGCTGTGAAAAATGTTTTTCCTTCTTTCCCCCGAATTGTTGCCCGCATAAGAATGGGAAATGGTGTTGCTGCTGTTGCTGCTGTTGCTGCTGCTTCTGCCGTTGGCAATGTCAACAAAACATTTAACACCTTCATCGAGCAACAACCCCAAGATACGACCTCATCTCAGCCCTCTGTGTGTCTCTGTGTGGGTCTGTGTGTATCTGTGTGGGTCTGTGTGGGTCTGTGAGTATTTGTATAATCGTTTATTAAAGTGTGAAGTAAATTAATTTGACTATTTGAGATGTTTGCTGCTGCTGCTGCTGCTGTTGCCACGGCAAATGACTTGCAATCGTTGACAAGATTAATTAATCCCCCTGGCATGATGGCAGTGGCAGTGGGTGAAGGCAATCAGAGAGGGGGGAGGAAAATACACATAATAATTGATTTTCTTTCTTCAGTGCATTGCATTTCTTTTCATTTTCAGCTGTTTTCCTTTTCCTTTTCGTTTTGCAGTGCAGAATTGTTGTGACAAGCCTCGTTATGCCAACGAAAGGCGTTGTACGACGATGTTCGATGAACGATGGGCTAGCTGTGCATGACTGTGTTGGTGTATGCAGATGAGGTGTATGTGTGTGTGTGTGTGTGTGTGTGTGTGTGTGTGTGTGTGTGCAGGGGCTGTTTCATGTCCGCCGACATTGGAACGCCTCCTTCCTCCTTCGAGGCTCTGGCTTACAGCACTCGTGTATGCACTTTTGACAAGTAATTTAATAAAGCCAGCGACATGACGCGCTTTCTTGTTGTTGCAAGCATTGTTGAAGGTGTTGTTGCTGCTTAAACATGCATAAGCCAAAGCCAAAGCCATGAGCCAGAGAGCCACAGAGCCCCGCCGCTGGCTGGGGTGCCAGTCAGTTAGTCAGTCAGTCAAAGCCTCGAACCCACCTTTATTTTTTCTGTATTTTTCGTATTTTTACTCTTTTTTCAGTTTGGTTTTTTTGCAGTTTGATTGCAGCTTGTAATCACAATTAAAGTGTTAAACATAAATGCCAGGGGGGCCAACTGGCCAACTAACAAAAGGCCAAAAAAACAAAAGCAAAAAAGTGCGAGGAAGGTGCACAAGCACAAGGGTTGCTCAAGTGGCACTTGGGGATCGACGCGACGGTTTTCTGGGTTTGGTTTGGTTTGGGGAGTTTATCATTTCACGGACATGTCTGCCGGCTGACAGCCACGGAATTTCGGCAGTTTTTCGATTAATTAATTGACTGTCAACCAGTCAAGTTCAACTGCATTTTCATATGCATTTTCATTTCCATTTGAACTCTTAACCGAAAAGGAGATACTCTTGGCCTTTCGAGTATCTGTAACTGGCAAGAGCTCATTGCAAAGTTAATGTAAACCCATTAAGATTAAGAGTAGATTCGTTTACAATGCAAACGTTTTCAAGCCAGGCCAACACCTTTTCAAATTACCAGTCAGCATTTAAATGGCCATCAATTTTTATGGCATACTCGCACTAAATGATCAACTGGAAATCAGGCAAATGGTTTAGGGGGCGAACGGGCATATGGACACGGGCGGGGCTCATTAAGAGATGCCAAACGAAGATCGGAATCAGAGGATTCCGTCAGTTGTGCCAGTTACAGTTACAGTTCCAGATCCAGATCCACTGCCCGACCATGTCCATCAATGTCTGGCGCTTTAATTGATTTTAATGTGCCAGTATCCTGACTGGATCGATTCTATCTATGGCTGCTGCTCACACAAAACATGTGCACCCCGTCCCGATATGGATCGGCACTTTTCATTATTCGGTTTGGTGTTAATTTATAGCGTATCTTTCGAACGCTGCCGCTGCCGCTGTCTGGGCCAACCGATTGCTTCCGCCATATTGGTACAGCCGCCAGAAGACAGACGACAGAAGACAGAACAGCCAGAAGAATCAACAGCCGCAGAAAAAGAAGGAGAATGAGAAGTACAAGGAGACGTCACTTCAGAATGCACTTGAATATCTTTCCAGCTCCCAGTTCTCGCTAATTACGGCAATTAAAATCCACTAAATATCAGAAAGAAACGAAAATTTTCTAAGGCGCGTCGCCGTCGCCGTCGAGCACTTGAGCCAGCCAGTTTTCAGTTCAAGTGGATCTCGGATCCCGGAGAACTCGGGGAACTCGGCCTCCAGTCCATTCCCGTAATGAAAATTGCATCTTAATAAAGCATAATTACAGGCAGTCCCACAAATGGAAGCCCAAAGTGTTTTTTTTTTCGTTTTGTCAAGTACACGGGCTGCCAGGCAGCAGCGGTATCCTTTTGACGGTGCCTAGGATATATCACCGTTAGATATCGCCGCTGATTAGCCAAGTGCCAGTTTTGTTAAGAAGTACATTAGCCGCAGTTGCAGTTGCAGTTGCCGCTGCCGCTGCAGTTGAATTCCCAATTGCATTACATTATTGAACCTGAGCAACGACAGGCAACGGCAGGCAACGGCAGGCAACTGCAAGTCATAAACAATTTCAATTGCCGTTGCACATTCGCAACACTCAATTAACGCTTTTCAACAAAAGCCCAACAAAGTACGGGCCACGGCAGCAACAATAACAATAATAATAATGCATTCATCACCTTATGACAGGCCCACAGACAAGCCCGGCCTAGACAATAGTGTCAACCATAAAGAGATTGCAAAGCCCCAGCCGCGTATCTATTAAATTATGCTTAACTATGCGCCTTTGTTGGCCCAGTCAACAGCCCCCATACCCCATACCCCATGCCCCAGGCACCGAGTCGGCTACGCTACAATGTCTGTACGTAGTCGTAGTTGCTGCTGCTGCTGCTGCTGCTCCGACTTGTTGTTGATGGTCGCGGACAAAGGCCAGGCCACTTAAGAGTGCGAAGGCAGGAGGCAGCTGGCCAACAAAGGAGCCCACAATTCCTTTGCTTCTTCTTCAGCACTAGCCCCATAGTCTAGTAGGGCTATCACATTCAGCACTTCTTCATAAATTATCAGCACTTTTATGTGTGCATACATACAAAGAATATACATATACATACATGAATACACATAAGTAGGTACATACATATGTTCGTTAAAGGTACGACACAAGATCGGTAACATGAAATCAATTGGTAACCCCATTCGAACAAATGTGCCACACGCCGTAAATTTGCCAAAAATAGTTAACCCACGGAACAAGTTTTGACAGATCCAGCAACACACACACACACACACACTATCTCACACATCTGTGAGTGTAGCGAATCGACTTGAATGAATGTATTCATGGTTGCCTGTGAAATACGTAGGAAATAACATGAATTCTTCATAAATTCTCTTTTAGCAGCGAGGCGTGGGACTTGGTCGCTCATGGGTAATGCGTAAGCGGTGCACACCTTCGAAATACCCTACCAACCTACCTACATAATTTATATATTTATACTCTTTCCTGTGGAGAAGATATAGAAAATACATGAATAGTTATATAGGAATAAATAAAGTTAGTTTTAACCATATATTTTTTACGACTGTTACGACTGCTGTATAAAAGCCAATATGGTTAATTATCGCCACGGTCGTAGTTGAAATAATGAATCATATGTGTGTGTAGAGCATAATTAGGGGAAGTAGTCGCCAGAGTATAACCGTTGCCCTCGCTCCCACTCTCTCATCAGCTTCTTTTGCTAATCGCTTATGTCTGCTGCTTATCTTCTTCTTCTTCTGCTACTGCAAAGGGAGATCAAAAGAGTGTGCTGTGTCACCTGTCAGTGGGAGTGAGAAAGAAATATCAGTGAGAGAGTTGCAGCGCTCGGCGTAGGTGCAGCGCAGTCCGCGTAGTTACTCGCGCATTTCATGCTCTCCTTCTTATCCTCTACCTCCTCGATGTCATATGCAAAAGAGATGATCGAATATTTCGGCTCTTCTACAATGGCCTCTGCTCGTGCAAAAATCAAGAGCGAACGTTTGTTGTTGTGGGCACCTGTTAGAGTGGGAGTGAGATGGAGAGGGTAATGGGTGGGTGCAGGTTTAATCATGTTCACATTGCAATCAGAGCGTCATGTATAATGTAGTAGTGGCTATTTCAAGTAGAATTCTATGTAGAAAACATAGATAATTTCATATTTTTGTAGATAATTAACACAAATCAACAAGCAAACGAAAAATTAATCGTTTTTAAAGAATACTGAGAGCTGGGGATTCCATAGAGTATCATTTACTACGTCTGGCAACTCTGCTGAAATGATTGTCGGATAACCAGGGGCTATTTTAATTTCACGAATTTCAGAATTCATGTAATTAATAGCATAAACACATTATACATACAAATAACATTCAATGTATCGTCTGCATATACATATGTACATATATGTATGTATATTATACTCCGATTTTAGGAGCGATTAGCGTATTTACAATATAAATTTACTCATAAAATGTTCAACTAAATTCACAAACGTTTTCGTTAATCTGCTTTGACGGACATTTCGTGATCAGACTATCAGATATGCTGTAAACTGGACCCATTCTCATTCTCCAAACGGGTGCCATTCACATCCTACTCTGATGCCAGAATGACAGCGTTTTAATGCCAATTCAATTGGAACATTAACCAAGTCCTTGGACTGACAAAGGGGCCCCTTGCCTTCATTCCCCCCCTTGGGTGCATGCACATTTGTAAACGCCAACGAAAACGTCATCGGACATAATTTCTAGTTGGGTTTTCTGCGCTCTTTTTTTAGGAGGGGGGCACGGCAAACAGCCGCTCAACGCGGCGTATGCGTAATGGATGCTTGAGCAGACTGCGCCTGCGGCTGCCACTGCGCCAATCCATAAAGTGCTGAATTTATGCACCTCTGGTGGATCGGGGGAGGAGAGGGGCTGTGCCATAGCAAGCCAAGGCGGCGGTTGCCGACGGGGCGTAGATTTAATTAAATAAATTCCAAGAGCGACGCATTCGGCGTCGTCGCTTTTATACATATTTCTGCGTAAATTGTGTATTATAACTGTGCCACTGCCTGCCTGCCTGCCTGTCTGCCTGAGTGTGTTGAACGTTTCAACATCATGAGTGTGTGTGTGTGTGTGTGTGTCGCCAGTAATTAAATAAATCTGTACATTGTTTGCGACGCCGACACAGCTGCGAATCACAAATGAAATAACATTGAAAGGAGTCAATTATTACTCGCATGCTCTTTCGTTTGGGGTAGATGGAGTTTTTTTTAGCAAATTGGATGGCAATAGGAATGTTTAAGCTGGTTATTTCAATCGTTGCCACTGAGATAATATAGGTTACAAAATGCTGCTTGTATAAGACACATCTTAACGGAAAATCGTTATAATCTTCTTCTGGTTTCTACTTAGAATATTCCCAGGGTATATGTAATTTCCATAACATTTCATATTTACATTGTTTATTGTTAATTTATAAACATTATTCATAAGTAGAGCCTTGCAATTACAAAGTCAAAATGTGTGACACGCCCACAGCAACCAGAATGTTGCATCTACTACAGCACAGAGCACACGCACACTTCCATGCTCTCTAGAACAGAGATACACACACACACACACACACATGCAAGCAGGCATATATCAACGGCTTAACAATTGGCTCTGACTTGTCGTCAGGTGGCCATTGCCGTTAAGCCGCCACCGCCCCCGTCCGAACATTTTCAATCCCGTTTTCCATTTCTCACTCTTGAAGCATTGCGTGTCGCCCCCTCCGAATGAGTACCCCTCCCCCTTCCCCTTCCCCTTCCCCGCCTCACACGTATTCTGATACTTTAATTTATGGTCTCGCTCGCAGTTTATTTGTCATGCCAACGGCCTGTCGCAGTAATTATACACCTAACCGTGACTAGTTTTTTGGTGCAACATGCAAAATGTTTTTACGGCCCTCGTTGCACGAACGCACACCAAAAGCGCCTTGCCATGCCACGCCATGCAAATGGTCGCTTGTTATGGCTAATGGTCCGGATCGGTAATAAAACAGAACCCGTTCTCAGCCAGCCCCCAGCCCCCAGCCAATGGAGGATGCAAGAAACGGTTATTGGAGGAGAAACAAAATCGCAATTCAATTCACATAAATGTTGATTAGACGGGGCTGTAATATAGCTCAACATTTTTGAATTTAACATTCTGCATTTCATTTCTTTTGTAAGCTGTATGCTACATAGGTATACGTACATATATGTCCTTATATGATTCATTGTTCCTTTCACTTACATTTGCTGGGTTATAATTAACCCATTTGGCAGCTAATTCAAAGTGTATCTGTATCCAATGCTTTCGAGTAATTCCATTTGGCATGAGCCACCTTTTAGCACCGCTGGGCACTCACCGGGGAAACCAAACGACTTTTTCCCACCTTCACAAAACAGCGGCTGCCGGCAGCCGGCACTGAACTTTCATTTTACGACTCTCACTAAAAACAAAACCTACGAGCGCACCTCAATGCTATTTCCTTTGGCTGCTGCTGCTGCTGCTTCTGCTGGTGCTCCTAAATGCATAAAGCTGCTTATCTGGTCGGCTATATCGATAAACATAAATAAAATGATATTGTCGTTGTCGTTGTCGCCCCGATCCAGCCAAGTGCCGACTGGTAACTGCAAGCGGATCCTAGCGGGTACCGGGCCAACGGCCAACGCCTTTTTCAACAAAAACTGGCAGTCAACATGAATGCGCACATAAAAATGCACCATAATGATAACGATAACGATGCGCAGCGGTTTGTTGTTTTACAAGAAAATTATGTATTATTAACATACATACACATACACATACTCGCACATACACAACGCAGGCCCAGAGACGTTGAGCAGCCCGATGCACTTGTTTGTCGTCCTGCTGCGTGCGCAGCGTTATAAAGATGCCTGCTTTATCACAAAGAGCCCAGATGGGGGTTCGATTTGGTTGCAGAATTGAGAACTAGAACGGGAACGTACGGAATCCTCTGTGCATCCTCTGCAAATTAACTTGTTTCTGAATTGTGAGTTCTCCTTGTGCCGCAATCTTTGGGCTGGCTATGAGGCTGGGCTGCGTGAGCATTAACGGAAATTTATCATAAATTCCAATACCTTACTACTAATGGGCGTTGATTAGCTAATTTGCTGCGCTCGTTTCATTTTCCACTCATATGCCCATGCCTGCTATGCCCCCGCCCCTTTCCGGAAAGTTATTTCAAATACTTAATGCCGTCGTCGTCATCGTCGCTCGATCAAAATCGTCGTCTACATATTTGCCACGTCTCCGGCTCTGGCTCCGTCATCGTCTCCCCCCGCTAATACCATCGTAGTCTGCCATCTCCTTTTGGCCGTATTAGCTGGCGGCATGTTTACTTTGATCTCACGTTAGGAACAACAACAACAACCAACACCAACATCATCTTTGGCAACTGATTTGCTTTGCTCGAAGCAGGCCCTCTCCAGAGCCCCGCTCTCTATCGCTGGTCGAAATAATGAATGAAATCAAATCGGAGCCAAATCCGAAGCCAAGTCCGAATTAAATGCCGTTTTAGCTTTGCGCGTTAACAGAGCCTGGTTAGGCCACGGACGGATTAGCATAGCGTGTTGTTCTTGCCACAGTTTTTGGCACGCATGTGCACCGTCTCTCTCTCTCTCTCTCTCTCTCTGTCTCTCTATCACTGTATGCTCTCTCCCTTTCCCTGGACCCAACAATGAGAAGATTAATTTATGTTATTAAGTCGGCACCGCCGTCTTTGATCTTCGCTTCTTCGAGGTGTAAGGTAGGCAAGTCAATGCGGTGGCAATGCCGGCACCTGAAGATACACCGACCGACCGACCGACCCAGAACCATAGCCACAGACAATCGATGAGCATCGAGATCGAATCCGATATCGAGATCGCCGCCACGATCGATCGCACGACCCTGAGACCAATGCAGCTACCTGCAGCGCCTTAGATTGCAGATTGCCCCTGGTCCTGGTCTGGTATGGTATGGTATGGTCTGAGATCTGACGTTAAGGAAGTCATGGCATGAGGGCAACCCCGAGGATCCTGGTTCTTGTTCTGACTCCAGCTTAGAGTCCTCTGCCCTTGCCTTATTACATTAATTTGTAATTTATGACAGCTTGTCATAATATCATCCACTATACGAAGATGGTTTGTGTAATTCTTAAAGTTTAATAAGATATATGTGACAATGGAAAGGAATAATGCATTATGTTTAGGGATAGCTGAATATCCTTTTGGAACCCTTTGAAAAAGTAAGTGAAAACACTTGCCCCATCGGTGAAAATAAAATGGCATAAACATTGAAAACTAAGTGTTACCATTTGGGGCTCTGGGGTTTGTTCTCTGGGTGGTGTAGGCGCCAACAAGATATTAAAAATATTTGCATATAAATTTGTCGAAATTTGTATACATTTCTGAACAAAAAGTTTTCATTTCAACTCTTCTTATACGCATACATACGAGTATGTTTCCATAAGATATTCATATTTATATAAACCCATCAAATATTGATTTGATTTTTAACTAATTCTTTTTTATGGTGTGTGTGTCAGTGTGTGTGTCTGTGTGTGTGTGTGTGTGTGCTCATTAATAAGCCGCTTCTCGGGGTTTTCTTGTTTGCCGCCGCGGCAGACCGCATCGGTTTCGCTGAGTTGTCAAAACTAGCGTACAATGTCTCTGGGGCAACTTTAGCGGCCCGCTGCTCTGCTCACCGATCCAATCACCACAAAGATGATCATCATCATCAGCATGGCATCAGCAACAGCATCAGCATCAGTGGTACCTATCCATTCATCTAGTTGCTGCTTGGGGCATTGTTGGCTTTACATACAACACATACACATGCTGTTGTCAACGCTCTTTGTTGTGCCACCAATAATGCGGCGGCACCTTTGATCGGCCGGCCAGTTCAAAGCCCCCACGAACTTCTAACTCAATTAGTGTGTAGTTTTTTAAACGGTTTTGATTACAGCGCATATATCTTGGCCATCCCGTCCATACCCATGCCCATCCCCCACTAACATAGAATACATGCTACTTATAAAGACATTAAGTCAGCTAACTCATCCCGCAGCCCGGTCCAGCCTCCGTTTGGCCTACATTGCAGTCAGTGGTGGAGATGGATATGGAGATGGAGTTGGAGTTGGGGAAGGTCACTTAATCAGTGCGCAGGACTCCGAACAGCCTCAGAACCGCCGCCTTTGATCGCCTTTTAATGATGATGACCATTGTTAGCTGATGTTAGCGATTGCAAACTCAGATTTTCACTTAACAACGCCGCCAAATGCTGCCGCCCAGGCCCAGTCCAGGCCCAGTGCTTAGGCCAAGTCCGGACCAGATTCGGAGAGCTTAAAGGGCATGCAAACATAAAAATGATGTAGTAGAGTCCAGCAGTCCAGCAGGGGAGGGCAGTGCCAAGTGCATTGCAATCAGAGGAGGAGGGAGGGAGGGAGCCAGGCCTGAGCTGAGCTGAGCGGCTTCATCGGCTGGTCACCGTCCAAATTGCAATGCCTGGTAATTTTTATTATTTCGCACAGACCAAACGATGGCCGCACAGTGGGACAAGGATTGGAAATCCTTTCGTTCCAAAAACTTGCATATTTCTCTATTATTTAAACAAGTTTTGGGTAATTGTCGTGAGCTTGCCCCCTAGTGCTATTCAGAATAAGATGGATATGGAGATATATCTGTAAATGTACCATCCTTACTGTCCTTTGCCGTAAAATTAGGCTTTATTATGATATATGTACATTATATCCGCAAGTGCACTACTCATGGGAATACAATTTGTTTTTTGTCAGCTATTCGTAGCCCAAAAAATAGTTTAAAAATTGACCTTGATCCACTGTTCACTTGAGAACCTCAGACCAGACCCAGTGCGCCTCGGGAAGCAGCCAAACGTGCCTCTTGCAGACATCCCAGTCGTCTACTGTCTGCCTCCGAAACCTCTCTGTCTGCCTCTCCATTTCCCTTCTGTGGGCCCCATCGGGGTGTCGGTGTCTGCGTCTGCATCCTCTCTTCTTGGGGCCCGTTCGACTCTTACACTGACTGACTTCATTGCTCTTTACGTTACGTTAAGTTTAAGTATACGTTTGCCCACTGCCCGAGCGCCATCTCGTTTAATCTACCTTTTAAAGGGCGTGGCCATAGTATTTTATATGTGTTGATCAAAGAGCGCCGACTCTTTGTCCCGATGCCGCCACCGCCGTGCCGCGCGGACATTGCGTTCTTATTTTTTTCTCAGCTCGGCTTTTGCTTTTGCGTAGCGCAAAGCGGCGCATGCGCAACGGACCAACCGATCGTGAATCACGTGTCGGTTGCGCCAGGATTGGGATTGGGGAGATTGTGCTGGGGAGGAGGATGGGAGTGGGAGTGGGGGTGATCGGTGTGTGGCCATAGCATGGCTAAACCCGGCCCGGCTTGGGCCTTTACGTATTCATTATTGAATTAAGGATGACCACGTTTTCGGCGCTTTGTTGCGCTGCGTCGGAGTTGCAATTGATTTGCCATCCATTAAAATCAATCAAAATATTCCCGTCGAGGGTCTGCCAAAGAGTTCACGTGTAATTACATGTGAAAGTCGCTAGTCGCTAGCCGAAACGCTAATGAACTGCATCTGCACCTGAATCTTTTTTTCTTATTTTTTTGGGGCCATCTAAAGTGAGTGAGCATCGTGCGCAAACGGTTTGTTGGTTTACCCCTCTTTATACTCCGTACGAGCCTGGGGTCTGGGGTCTGAGCTTTTAGCTCTGGGCTCTGGCGTCCATACCGGACGCATGTCAGGGGGCTGTTCCCAAATCGAAGAAGAAAGTCGCCGCCGACACAGGAATCGATCGACCAGTGCGTATACTCGTACTTGTATGAAGAAATTAACCCGCAATGGGATGGCTACGACAACATCTCTGATTACAGCCCCGGGGCCGTTGACATGTTCTTCGGCTCCGCAAATTGCACACAGGCTTTCCGAAATTATTGGCCATGTTAAATGTTTACAAGATGTAATGCAGCAATCAAAATAGCTGCGGGCCAACATGAACGGAACATTTACGCTGAGAAGTGTCAGTGGCAGTGGCAAAAGGCGTTTTGTACAGAGCATTTCGCTAAATGTTTTAAGGTTTCCACCTGAGGCATCCATTCGCCATATGGGGCAAGAGACAGAGAAATATGGAGTAGATCAGTCCCAGAGAAAGTCTGTTATGCCAAGAGCAAGTGAGAAAATTGGAGAAGCAACACGAGTTCTCCCAATTCCTTAAAGAAAACTAATGGAATTTTTTTAAATTTCTCCTGAACATTACATTTATTCTAGGCGAAAATAATCTTCTCCTATGTCCCAAACTTCCACTTCGAGTAAATCCCTCAGCTTCTCCCAAAGTAACTTCCATTTTGGGATTAAAATAACTCCGCTCTCCATGGCAGAGCAGCTACCTGTGTGGGGGCAGCATCCCAACTCCGGGGCGGTACAAATGACAACAAAATACAAAAAGTTATTGGGCGCATTACGAGCGTGTAAACAAGCAGCCAACAATGACAGTCACCGAGCCGGAGAGCAGACCCCACCAGTTGCTACAGAGCTCCCCAAAATCCATATCGAAAAGAAAATACCAAAATTTATAACTTTCTCGTTATGGAGAGCTGCGCCGCCGCCGCCGCCCCTACCCCGGTCCTCGCACTCAGGCAATGGGAATGGGAGTGGGAATCTCTTTCTCAAGGCAGCGGAGCAGAGCAGAGCAGAGCAGAGATCACTTTGTCGGCGGCTAAATTTGTCTCATCTTCTTATATTAATTTGTGTTATTGTATTTCGGCTTTCCGTAGCTCCAGCAACAGCACTGGGCAGCGCAGAGCAGCGCAGGGCAGCGCAGGGCAGCGCAGCGCAGCAATAATAATAATAAAAGAGGCAGCAAACAAAGGTAGCCAAAAGGTATCGGGTTTTATAACCTGCTCGAACTCATCAATTTCATTGCTAACAACACGCAGACACGCCAAAGTGAGAAAAATATGCAGGAACGGGCAAGGGCCCAGGCCCAGGCCCGCCATCGACTTTGATCCGGTCTGAATCATCATCTCGATTCGAGCCGGACTATGCTGGAATTTTGTGGTTACGTTTTTTGTTTTTTGTTTTTGGGGAAGAGCATCTCTGTATCTGTCTCTGGCAACGTCATAAGTAAATTTCTTGTGTTGTTGCGGGGATTTCAAAAAGCCATTTAGAATAAATTAACTTGGACCTACCGCTAAAAAGATCTGATCCGATCGGATCACCGAGGGTCTGTCCCTCTCTCTCTCTCTCTCTCTCTGCCTCTCTGCCTCTCTGCCTCTCTCCATTTTCGTTTTCATTTTTGTTCTGGCTTTTCGGCGAGGGCGAGGGCGAGTGAGTGCGCCGTGCCGCCTTAATCTGATCCTCATCAGCGTGGCTCTGGCCCCAAACAGGATTAAAATTAGTTTTTGATTACGCTTTCGAGCTTCTGGACAACGCAATTTGTGGTCTTTCTTCAAACCCACTCCAGGGCAGGGACTCAAGGGGCATGTAATTAGCGCTTATGGCCAAAACTCTTCCCGCCGACGGCAGAGACGGGGACGGGGACGGGCACAGGAACTCTTTTGCATTCGAAGGTCGAGAGTTGGTCTTTGTCGGCAGCAGCGGTTTGTCATAATTTTGTGGTGGCGGCAAACTTATAAAGCTATTGGCAGGTATTTAGCCAGCCCTGCTCCCAGTCCCAACTCCAGTTGAGGCTTTGGATATGTGAACGTGAAATTCCTGGTGCTCATAAATCCCCACAAAAAAGTCCAACCAAACTTCTAATTGAGTCTTCCGTTGGAGGCACCCCAAATCACATTCCACATGTCATGCTCCTGGCCTGGACTGGCACTGGCACTGGTCCGTCCAGATCTGGTGGCTGGCTACCTACCTACCTACGACTCGATCTCGCTCTCGTCTTTCAAAGACTCCGATGTGATCCAATGCGATGTGCGGCATTTGAAGAGCGTGTGAACAGCAGGCACCTTGTGTTAAAATATTTTCTGGGCATTAGCATTAGCATTATCCGAGCGATACGCATCTCGGTGGCTACCAGCGGTGGTGGCAGATACAGTATCTCAAGATCTTGATCTCAGCTGGCTTTTATTATGACGTTCCCTGGCTCTTATTCTCCCTTCCTTTTTTATATGCCTGCATTCGAGGGGCTTAGGGCCTGGACATTAGCCATTACCACAACCACTCTGCTCAGCTCTGCTCTGCGCTGCTCCATTTGCCCGCTGGCTGATCCCGGCTGATTGATTTGGAGTTGGCTTTAATTGAATCGTTTTCTCGCTCTTCGCGTTCGACTTAATTAACATAATAGCTCAGGGCCAAGCCAAGCCAAGCACTTTGTGGTGGTATTCTTTGCATTCTGTGCAGCATGATTTCTCGGTAGCTCGATTTCCAATAGAGTTCGATGATGAGTGACCAACAGAGGACGAGCGGGCGCTGTGTGCTCCAGCATTAAGCAGAGGGCATTTAATTAATTGCTGCTAATTTATGGGCCTCCCAGTAATTCGGGGGGGAGGGGGGGGGGCAGGTAGTCCAGCTAATTTGCCTAATTACCAGCCACACCATTAGCCATGCGCAATGTCTACAAGTCTGAGTCTCAGATCAGCAGGCGATAAGGCACGCCATATCGTGTCGTACCAATACACTGACAAAAACCACCGGATGAGCCGCCCACACTTGATATTATAACTACTGCTTACTAATCTAAATATTTCCAAAATATTACTGGAAATTTAGCTGGATATTCGATAAGGATTGAATGCAAAAGATGGTTTTCACGTGCATGTGTGTTTTTATTCCCTTTGGAAATCATATTTTCTTTGAGTGCATAGTTCTTTATATTTGGCCCAACCCAACCTACTTATGTAAGGACAATACGTCATTTTGTTTGTGTCTCAATTAGCAACGCTGCCAGGCAGGCAATCGGGCAGGCAGGCACAATACTATATACGAGTATGCTCACCTCTGCCAGACATCAGACATCCCACATCCGCAGCTCCATGGCTCCGCTGGACACCATTGTGTCTGGCTGTTGGTGGTTGGACTGGCTGGACTGGCTGGGCTGGTGTCACCGTCAACTCCCTGCCGCCTGTCACCATGATTAGTTATGCTGATGACATTGTTTGTTGGGCTGCAGTCCAGTCCGCTGGTCGTAATTCTTTCGGCAAACATGTCCCTAAACAACTCCATCTGGATGCCTGCCACTCCACTCCGACTTGTTAGTGCCTCAACGGCAGCTGCCACAGCCATAGCCACAGCCACAGCCACGGTCTCTATGCCTGTGCATGTGGGTTAAGCTATTAGCCCCATGTCCGACTTGGTCCAGCCCCTGAGTGGAACTTTCATAATTAATAAAGCTGAGCAAATGGCCAAAAGCACACCCACTAAACTAGGATCAGGCACCGACCAAGGTCTTGGCTTGGCTTTTAATTAGAGGCGTGGCTGTATACCCCGAACAATGTGTGGTCACTATATAGTTTATTGGCAAGGCTTGGATTTCAGGCTCATTTAAACGATTTAATTAAAGAAATCGATTGATTAGCTTTTGGGGAATGTTCATTATTTCACGTAGGAAATATATTTTCTTTATATAATTAACAATTTAAACAATGAACATTAAATGCACAGTTCCATTTAGGAACCCCTTCAGACATACGCATCCTTCATTGCTTTATTAAGTTGAAATTCTGAAAGGCTGTTCGACTTGTAAACTGAAAATGATGACACAACTCACGCACATCCCATGCAGTTCCTCACTGGGGAAGTCCTATATCATATTCAGGGTCCATTCGTAGGGGAATATGCGTGGCCCTGGCGTGTTTCCTGGCCCTGGAGCTGTACAACCCTCAAAACCCTAAAGTACTGCTGGAAAAGGGGCGTGTACACAACTGTAGATAATCTAACCTCCACAATAAACACATCAGGGTAGTGTCAAAATGGCCCTGGGTTGGACTTCCAGTTCGACTTCCAACCGCAGGAGGGAAGGAAACAACCCCTTCCAGGAGTCAGAATGTCCTTGCCAGGCTCAAGGATCAAATTTGGGTGTCTTAATTGTTAATTGTCGGACATGTTTAACAGCAACAAAGTTGCTGCTGTCTCCTGTTTGACTCTTCAGGGGTTATCCAAGGAGCAGCTGCCATGGCCATTGTT
Organism: Drosophila athabasca; assembly: GCA_008121215.1. Taxonomy (NCBI): domain Eukaryota; kingdom Metazoa; phylum Arthropoda; class Insecta; order Diptera; family Drosophilidae; genus Drosophila; species Drosophila athabasca. Next base: position 4,919,405 of record CM017793.1, on the reverse strand, counting down.
CCCTTCCTCCCTTCCCCTTCCCCATCCCCATACTTATACATACGAAATTAAGAAAGAACAACCATTTCCGTTGATACTTAAGCTGAGAGATCATTCGCCCGGCGTATAAATATTGAGCATTCATAAAAACCCCACCGAATGGAATGGCACAAAATTGAATTGCCGCGCGATAAATAAACAATTTCTAATGGGATTGGGTCTCGGGTTCAACTGGGTTGAGGCGATTTCCGCCGCGGAATACTTTCCAAAAACATCAATCAGCGGACGTATTACCTTTAAACATGCCAAAAACAAATACCGGCAATCAAAATCCAAATCCAAAACCGAGAGGAGAGGAGAGCCCCAATCGAATCGCTTACAAAAACATCTCTCGCACTTCACAGAGGAAATCATTCAACTCCGGCCGGGCCAATAAAAGACGTCGGCGTATGTATCTGGCTAGAGAATCCCCCGGGTTTTTATGACCACAGATTTGTTATTGTTTATTGTCTATTATGAATTCCATCGAATTGTGTTTTGAAATTGTTTCAACCACGAGCAAGGCGGTAAAGGCTTTTCCACTGATTGAATCGAAAGTGCCAACGAATGCGTAGAGATTATAAAAGGCGATCATTAAAAGTAGGCAACCATCGCGATGGTTAGATCTGGGGATCGAAAGCCAAAAGCCCCATAAACTCCCCCCAGTCTCTGTTTTATGATCAGCTGTGTGAAGCACATAAAAAGTTGACTGATAGCTGAATACTCGTAATTTACGATGCCTTATCACACCTTTTTGAACTCATTCTGATGCCAATGCCGATGTTGATGTTAATGTTGATCCATTGCAGATCCCTCAACGCTGAACATCTTTGCAACACGCTCCAATCCAAAGAAGAAACGCAAGTCCCGCACAGCCTTCACCAATCAGCAGATCTTTGAGCTGGAAAAGCGATTCCTATACCAAAAATATCTCTCGCCAGCGGATCGCGATGAGATAGCCGGTGGACTGGGTCTCTCTAATGCACAGGTGAGTATGCAATGCTTTTGAATGTGTTCCAGAACTGATGATTGGGATGTCCTTGACAGGTGATCACTTGGTTCCAAAATCGACGCGCCAAGCTCAAGCGCGACATGGAGGAGCTGAAAAAGGATGTGCAGATCACGAAACAATTGTCAGCGAACAAAAGCTTTTTAGAGAATGTTAATGACTTGAGTATTTTAAAGACCCGACCAGTCAGCAGATCCCCTGCGACCCCACCATCACCACCAGCAGCAGCAGCACCACCACCAGCAGCACCCACATCAGCACCGCCTCTTGCCGAGCGGCCAGCAGTCGGCGGGCAGCATCGGCTCGGAAAAGGATAAGGACAAGAACAAGGAGGACCTTCGGATGCTAAAGCTGATGACTCTGATGCGCTACTCGGATGGCAAGTTGCTGTACCAGCAACCTCCTCCTCCTCCTCCTTCTACGGTAGCAACAACACCGGCACCACCCTCACAACTGATGCTGCCCCACATGCAACAGCCGCCCACATAGCCGACAGCGACAGCGACAGCTCCGCTCAGCGATTAGCCTAATTTGTAAATTACTGATTATGAACGCTTTCATTCGCATCTAATTTGCCAAAAAAATAAAACACACACACACACGCATATAAAAAAATATGAAGATTTGAAATTGCAGACATGATTTCACATGATTTTCCTAATTGTAGTATTAAATTTCGAGAAAATTGCTTGTGATTTCTGTCTCTACTTAAATAACGTACGACAATGTGCACAGTAGCGCAACAGCAGCACGGAACGGATGGATCTACCCTTAACTTATGTGTATTTAATGGAATTAATTATGTATGATATTAAACAATTTGTATGTATGTACATTTACGTTTTCTTGTAATTTTATATGTCAAGAGTCAAGGACACAAGGTGGATTGAGCAGCTTTAGCAGGATGTGCGAAACTGAAGTCACATTTCCATAATTGATTAAAATCAATGGCTCTTATAATACATTTATTGTAACTTTGCAACCTCTAGATTATTTTCATTATAACACTTATGCACCTGACAACGGAGTTTCTGGCTAGAAGTACAATAAATATGTACTATTTCTACACTAAATATTGATGAGAGCCGCAACATTAGACGGCGAAAAATTCAAATTTGTATACCTCCAAGTGGTATGTGGCTTATTTCTTCCCCATCCTGTGGGACATAGTCCATATGGACTATATAATTTATATAGAATTTATGGTTTTTTTGATTTACAGGTTTTCAAAATATATATATATATATATATACATATAAATCTAAATCGGCTCTTTTAAATTACTGTTTGGCGGAGTTAACATAGCTAACAGCTGGTGGCTGGTGGTTAACAGCACAATCGTTAACATTAACAGAGAAAATCGATAGATAATGACGTTATTGTACATGCATTTTACACGGCACTGTGTCGCCATCTATGAAGAGCACGGCGCTGCCACATAGTTGCGTTCAGGTTTGATGTAGAAAACATGTAGCTTACATCGCTGTGTAGTTCTGTGTATAATTTCAAAATCGAGGAATATTTCCCGCTCAACAACAATACGATCTTTCTCGGCTCTTTATACTCGTATAATTAAATTGATTCATTGTTTCATATTGGCGATCTGAAATCTAACTCTAAATCTCTCCAGTTTTAGTTCATTGTAGAGGAGCCCCTAGATAATGAAGACAATGCTTTTTGTGTATCATTTATTTAAAAATTAATAGATTAGTTTCATTTGGATTGCGAATTGCCTTAGCCTAAATATCGTATGCACGTATGAGGGATACGAGATTCTGTACATATATGTACATATAGTGCACAAGTCTCTCCACCGATATGATGTGTGTTGCGTTGTGTGTGTGTAAGGGTGTATACAAAATGAACACCATCGATTTTTGCGCTGGCTGAGCACTGTCTCTTCCGATGAGGCGACAGCAGCTGTAAAATGGCAGAACTTTTCAAAAGTTGTTTCGAAAGTTTTGTGGAATTTTGAGTTAGCGGACGACAACAGCGACTCTCTCTAGGACGCCGATCCGTCGGTAACGGTGAGTTTCTCTGAAAGATTCACAGGACAATACAGTTGAATGTTGAATTTATCTTGAATCAAATACATTGAATGCAGTGCAAGCTCCATGCGATGGCTTCTCTACACAGTTCGGATTCAAAGAATTGGTTATTTACGTAAAGCATTTTATTTACAGAAGCTCTGGGTCGATGAGGCTTAAGATCTAGAAAGCATTGGAAAGCAAAGATAACTCAACTACAGGTGGGTATGGGATGGGATGGGATGGGATGGAAGCGTGTCTTAGTCTCTATTACCCTATGGAATAGTGTAAGCACAGTAATACGATTGCAAATATGAGCGAGAGAACTTCTACCAGTCAATAACTATGTGAATGCATATGAAATGGTGTGGGAGGAGGACGGTCGTGTTAGTAGACGGAATAGGTATAGCGACGCTTTTTGGTATCGGCCTCGTCTGTCAATGGCAGGGACATGCTGCACCCAGGACCAAGAAGGGCAGTGTGCGAGCAGCTGGGCAGAGGAGAGCCCGGGTTAATATGAATCGAGCTACGGGGATGATCGCAAGCCAGGGCCTGGGTTGGGGCTGGGACTGGGACTGAGCCCAAGACAGAGCGAGCAGTAATACTAGGCCGGCGCTGACCGAAGTCGTCGCTGGGAAGGCAAAGTGAAGCAGAGTACAAACCAGTTCCGTTGTCCACGTGTCCATGACCATTGCTGAGGGTCGTCGTGGGTGATACTCCACCATTAATGCCGTTTGTGGCCGCCGCACCCATCAGAGGAGCGCTGGATTTAGTGCCTGTTTAATAGATATCATGTGTTAATATATATGTATGCATACCCCTTCGATTATGATATGCTCTCACCACCCGACAGATAATTTCCATTGCTGGCAATCTCAATGTCGCCGTTGGGCATTGCCACAGCTCGAAGCGGACTGGCGGCGTTGTTGTCGTCCTTCACGCACTTGATGAGGAACAGCAGCGAGGAGCCCACCAACGGTGGCAGTCCAGCCAATACAAAAGGAACCGTGTACGATCCTGTGCCATCGAAGATCATACCGGCCACGGGTGGCCCCACGGTTAGTGGAATGGAGCTCAGTCCCAGGAGGAAACCAATCGCCTGTGTGGCACCCGAAGGCCCGCAGATCTCATAGGCAATCGGTCCCAGCAGGGAGATGAAGCAGCCATCGAAGAGGCCCATAACCAGGGTGAAAGAGACAAGGACCACATACGAGTTGGTCAGAGGCAGCAGCAGAGTCACGACGCCAATGGACACCAGCGACAGCTGCTGCAGATACATGCGATTCACACCGGGCATGTCGGCAATGACGCCGAAGATCAGGCGTCCAATGCCGGAGGTGATGCCAATGCACATGACCGGCAGGTTGACATCCTCGCCCGGGAATGTCGTCTTCACGAACTGCATCATATGGACGTAGGGCACAAAGTATCCGAACAGGGCCAGCGGTACGCAGAGAGCCCAGATAACGAAACGCTTGCGCTTCCAGATCTCCACGTTGACAATGGAGCGCAGGAAGAGGTTGATGCGCGACCGTCCTGGCTTCTTTTTGGGCGGATCCGGCGGCGGATGCAGCGGCTTGTACACGAAGGAACACACAATTATGAAGGCCGACATGAGACTCATAATCTGCAGAATATGGAAAGTGTTCAAGTTCACTCAAAGAAGGACTCTGCTGCGGAGTCACTCACCCTCAAGGTGGCCTCCAGGCCATAGCCCCCCAGAAGACTGTCCAGGCAGGGCGGCAGTATCACAGTGAAGACGCTGGAGCCCGCAGTCACGAACCCGCTCACCTTGCCCAGGTACCGCTTGAAGTAGTGCCCCAGAATGGCAAGAGTGGGTGTGTAGGCCAGGGCCGCGCCAAGGCCGAACATGATCCCATAGGTGAAGTACAGGGCGCGGATGTTCTCGGTGAAGAACGAGGACAGCAACAGGCCACCGGCCGACAGAACTCCGCCTGCGAAGGTGGTCAGCCGGAGACCGATCTTGTCCGTCAGACAGCCGGCGACTGTGGAAAAGAGGAATGTGGTGCCAATGGCCAGGGAGCCAACGAGAGCTGTAATAAAGAATCGAAATGTGAGTGGATATTCTATAAGAAGATACAACTATTTATATCGCAGCTTCATTGAGAGATAGTCAGAAGCTGGAGGGTGCACCATCTGATCTTTCGCTTTAGCTAATGATTTTCAAATGCTTCGTTGACCAACTGTCGGTTCGGCTGAGACGGACCACTTTCGTCTGACAAATCGAATCTCACGCTTTTGCGGTTAATTGTGAAACGAGCCGGGCTCTAACATGTCTGACAGTCAGCTCCGATTCCAGGTTTTTGCTTGCAACTTCCAGGTGGATGCTTGGATGTCTGGTAGCTCGATCGCGCCACACTTGGTGGGAAATCGAGGGCTGTAGGTGTATGGGAGGGGAATTTAAATTTGCATTTTTGTCCGCTCGTCAATAATTTTCCGCTGAACTCTGCCAGCACAAGTGGGAAATCAAATCTAATTGTGGGCATCGAGTAAACACTTTCGTTTGTTCTACTTTGGCCGCTCAAATTGATATTCGATTGACAGAATCAGGTTAATTCTTTGTCCGCTTCTCATCCACAGCCGATCTAATGCTGAGATAATCCGTCACAGCCGACTGAAGCCCCACTGCGCCGATGAGCAATTGTCATCATCATCACCAGTCGAACGAGTGCCCATTGTCCCAAAGTCCATCACGACGGAGCCGCATAGAGCTCACTGCACAAAATAGTTTAAGATTCCCAAACTAATTTATAATAATTCCATTATCAAATGCTAACTATATAGTAGGTATACTATACTATTCAAAGGAATAATAAAATACAAATAAACACATGTTGAAGTTCAAGGAAATTTCGTATCGCCAGTTCAATTCATAAGATCATGTTAGACGCAATGTTTTAAGTACTAAAAATCTACTTGCCACACGCGTACTACATAAGCGAAAAGCTTATCTCTAGTTCCGGTCAATTTTTATAAAAATAAAATAATCATTATGTTCTTTTGTTAATTGTTTAACATAAATATAATTATATACATATGGGCACTTCCATAATGTCAAACGGGACAATTGTACACAAAACATTTTTCCCCTCTAAAATAGCTCTCGATATCCCTATAGTTGGAGTCTAAGTCAATTTTGGGAAACTATTCGATTTCGAGATTTTTGCAAAAAAACAAGGAATTTTCACGATCAAATTCAATTTCAGTTTTTAGCGAAAGTTGGGCCAATATATTGATGCAATTTCTTATATGTGTTGTGCATTGATGCTTAGTTATGTATGTTTTAATCACTTTAGAAATTAATATCGTGACACAAGCGTATAGAAATGGGTTTATATTAGCTTTTAAGTATTTGGCCTCGGTGGACTTTTCCATGGCAATGATATTTAATATTTAGTTCAGAAGTACACCTTTTATAAGCGCTACGATCTAGTAAAAGTTCATAGAAATATTCTTATAAACATAGCCATTATATATTTTGCCGCCTTAGCAACTAAAATTGCAGTGCCTTTAAGATAAATATTATTAGAATCTATAATAGAATTTCACCTACTTTGGAGGATTTATAAATATTTATTGATCATTCGATATGACACCAATACAATGGAAAACCAAAACGCAAGGCATGCGGCTGCTGACTTCCACATAAATATAATAGTAATTCTTACAGTGCACGCTCGATAGAAATATCTATTTAAATCAAAGTCGAATATTTTTATTGATAAAACCTATAACAAATGTAATTCTATCACTGTTCGAATGTTGTTTATGTATTACTCTTGAGAAGGCCCAATATAAAATCTGAATTCTTTAAAAAGTGCGTGTAACCAAGTATCCACTGTAAGTAGAAACAATCTGCCACTCGCCCAGTCGAGTGGAAGGTACTCGTATCTCGACAAAGGCAACAGTCAATGTCAATGCCACAGGCGATGGCGTTGGCGTTGCCGCTGTTCTGTTGCATGCCACCACCCCCAGCCCAGCTCTTTCCCGCCGCTAGTCAATGGCATTGTGCCTGAGAGACAGAGAGAGTGGGAGACCCAGAGAGAGAGAGGGAGATGCGTAGAGAATTATTAGATAATAGCCGAGCGAATGCCTTCTTGAGCAGAAGCCAAAAATCTAAAAAAGAAACCGACTCGGAAGAGATTACATGACAGCTCTGGCGGTCGGCGGTCTGCGGTCGGCGGCCGGCGTCTAGCGATTGTCTGAGTGTGGGAAAGGGGAGAGGACTAACCAAAATAAATCAGTGTATTTTTAGGATGCCTCATATTCAATGGGGACGACAGCTAGCAACCCATTTCTCATGCATTATCTGACGCAATATGCAACGGAATTGCATCGGCTCTGGCCAAAGATTTGTATAGATAATTGAATGATTGATCTTGACCTTTGCGAAAGATCTCTCGCATACTTAGGATAAGCAACAGCTACAGTTAAGTGATTGTAATGGGCCCATAGAAGTGTATAATTGACAATAGCCTGACAATTAATTGACGAACTGAAACTGAGGGAATGGCATGAAGTGGACCGAGACTGAAAAGCGATAAAAGTCGCAAAATATGGCCCACAACACCTCTTCGCAGAGCCGTGGACGGCTCAGGTTCGGATTACGTCAAGTTTTAATCATATTGCGGAACTAAAGCCAGTCAGCCGCTGCTTCTGCTACTGCATCGCCTGGGAGCTCCGGCCTCCATAGAGGAGGAGGATCGCTGTCAAGCAGTGGCACTTGCCGGGCTTCGACGGTAGCGACGACAGCGGCAGCAACGGCAGCAACGGCAGCAGCGCCAGTCGACCAAGTAACTGGGTCAGTGGCGGGTGCATACTCTTGCCACTCTTGGCTGCATGCCGTTTTGTCGTCTTTGTTTGCGGCTTTTGTCTTCTGTCTTCGGGCATCGGCCAGGCGCTGCGCCTCTTCAAAGCGGTCCGGCGTCCGGGGTCCGTGCCCCCAATGAATGAGCTCCACGCTGCGTATGCGTAATGCAGGCCACCAACAAACCTTGACAAACACTCATAACCGATTTGAACTCTGCTCGACATTCCGCCAATCCAAACATGCGCAGTGACGCTTTAGGCCTAGGCCCAGGCACAGGCCCAAGCCCAGCTGGTTTTAACCAGACCTTTGTTGGCGTCTCTTTGACACGCAAAATGATTCCCTTTATTGCGAGCTGCTCAACTCTAGCCGACTCCAACCGACTTGACATCGCCCTCGCCCTGGGCCGACGCCGGGTGTTGAATAATGCTTTGTGATCCAATCAACTTTTAGCAATTTAATTCACTTGATGTCGCCACGTTGGATTCCTATATCGTCATTCCTACTACGTACTACAATGTTTTATTGAACCCAGCAAAAACAGCAACACACACAAGCAGCCGTCACGATGTGCGTTTGGGGGTAAAGTTTACACAGCCATCGAAATGTCCGTTAAGTTCGGAAATGATAAATATGATATATATGTATGTATATCACACTCGTATCATGTCGGAAAAGCATGTTTACTGGGCTCCAGTATGTCGCACACGTTCCATTCGTGTCTTGATCATTCATCTTTTCGATGAATGTCTTTAAGTTGGAGTTTCGAAGATTGGATTCGACGATTGCAAATATCTGCCACAGTATCTTTGAAAGGAAAGTCCAAAAAAAGTATAAGCATTTTGGTTTATTTTGTTAGTAATTATTCTCTAATCTCTTAACAATGAACACCACACATGAATTATCTACCTATAATACCTATAAATATAGTCCTATATTACCCCATAATCTCATTTCCGAATCTGTCAGGAATTATCTGGCTTGAGAAGCTCTGACTAAATGACCATTCAAATATTATTCTCAAAGCAAATGAAATCTTTCCAAGGCTGAGCAATATATGAATCAATTTTTTGTTTCTTGAATAATAGAAATCAAAACCTGAGACCCCTCAGGGTGCTATCAAAGCCATAGAAAATATATTGCACATTATATACATACAGTACAACACAATATGTAGGCTGACTATATAGCAGATAGTAGCTTGAAAAACAACTGTCCAGTTCCCATCTAATCTCATTTGCGCTCTCCTTCTGCATAATTACAATCAACGCCAGAAATTTGTCATAAATTCAGAATTAATTTGCCGCTGGGCCATCTGTCGTTGACTGAAGGGATTACGTCCGCAAATTGCTAGGTCTGTCTTGGGGCCCAACCAAAGACCCCAGACCCATCCACACCACATCCCCATGAGACTGAGACTTACCCGCTTTACTGGAGGCCTCCGGGTCACCCAATGCCGTGAGGCGGTCGCTCAGCAGCGAGTGCAGCACGCCGTAGGTGTTGATGAAGCCGAAGATGATGCCGTTGCAGAGGAAGGCACTGACCATGACGAGCCAGGCCCGGGCACCGCCATCCGGCGGCTCCTTGCCGTGTATGTCTCGACAGCAGGGCGCCTCGATGTGTGTGCCGTTGGGCGTACCGTTCCCATTTGCCAGGGACGGCGTCTTGGCCAGGCTCTTGCCATTAGCATGCACCTGGCCATTGCTGGATGCCGGTGATATGTGTCCGTTGCTGGGCAGGATGCGACCATTCACCTGCTTCTGTGTCTCGTTCAGCGGCTCGTTCTCTGCCATGGCTACCACGTCTCTTTCGCTTCCTGTAGGCTGTGAGTACTGACTGCAAATACGTTCAAGTGGGTGGATAAGTGTACGCGTGTCAAGTATGCTGGGAGTACACATATGTAAATGTGCATCTTAATCAGTCATTGCATTGCACCCTAAATATTTATGCTGTTGACAGACAACTGCCGAAATGCTATCGCTCCCAGCACCGCCTCCATTAACAGAAAATTATCACAGACTGAGGAAATTGGCTAACCCAATATTTGGACACGTTTATCTTTGTTTGCCAGTCCCGCCCGCACTTGGAAAAAATTACAATTTACATTTGCCAACAGTCCAGAATCCAGAACTAAATGGGCAGACAAAGAAAGTAGCTAAATATACTATATAAAAATAGATACCGAAAGGAAATATGAATATTTCAAAAGTATAATTATGGAGAATCTTCGTTCTCAAACAAACATCTTGGGAACTGCAAGCGGTATATGGGTTACCAAGGATATTTCCATTTTTTACCACTACAATATCCCTCATCATGTGTTCGTAATTAGTTTCACAAATTCTTCAATCGTAAAATAATAATCCTTAAATAAACAACAATCAAGGCTGTATATAGATAGTTCTATTAAAATTCGGAATCTTTGAAATATTTTCATTTATTGATAATAGCTGATAATTTTAATTTTTACGTGGGTTCTTCTCGATTTCGAGTGTATATATGTACGTATGAATAATTTTGATTTTACAACGTCCAATATCTGTACAGCAGCATTACGTATATCACATTCTTTGGTCTGAACAAAATTTAGATTGCATTACATGCGATAACAGAATTACTGAATTTGCCGCATTCTAAAGATATGCATATGCATGCCCTTGCATAGTGCACGCCGGGGACGGTACAAGTTTACGGTTCGCTGTATACTCGTACGTTTCATTCCCCCGCCCACAGTGGGGCAGGCAGCCGAAAAAAAATTCGCCGAAAAGCGAAAATTCAATGTAATGCGAACTGCTCGATAGAATAATTCAAGCACATTGTTGCCTCGACTATCAAAGAAATTCGTACTATCGTGCACGTGTCTGCTTGAATGTACGACGCACCGGCAGGCCGGCTACCCAAAGGGGGGTCACAACCGAAATCGAAGGTCACGTCACTTTTGCTATTATGCAACTGCCAGAGCAGGAGAGTGCCAGGACGGACAAACCCTGCGGAGGCGTCTCTACGTACATGTAAGCCCGGATTTGCTCCAAACGTAAGATCCACTTCTAGATTCCGGCAAAGACACTAAGGAAAGCGCGCACTCAAACCGCCTGCCACTGGCCGAAGTGGTGTCGTGTGTCGAGACAAAGACGGAGACAGAGACAGAGAGACCAATCGAGCGCACCACACAACCGAACGCTTGCGTTGTCGGCAGCGGAATGAAGAAAAATTGAATTATTTTCCACGAGCTGGTTGCAAAAATGTTCACGACACTTCGGCGCGTTCTCTGGGGTAAACAAATTTCACCTAGGCAACGCCACCGACGAAGATGGACACAAAAACAAACGGGGCGCTAAAAGCTACACCAGCTCCCAGCTCCCATCAGCTCTGCTCTGGTTCCAAGGGTGATAGATAGATAGAATTGTCGGGTTTATAATTTTGGGCTGTCCCAGAAGCCAGAAGAAGCCATCTCCAGCCAAGAAACAAGCAGACAAAAGACAAATCACATGATCGACGGACCACCGGTGTCTATTCAATTTGGCAGCAACGGAATGGAATCGAAAAAGGCCTCTAATTGATCAATTCCCAGAATTAGAAACTGAAGCATCTCGGGTGGACCACAGAGGCCACTGCGCATTGCCGTCAATTGGAAGGTGACGTTGACTTCGGCAAGTCTAAAGTGGGCATATCCGTTGCCGTCAAAAGAAAACCCGGCGTCCGATGCCTCTTCACAGGCGCTCAACAAGTTGACCCCAACTGACTCATCCGGCGAATTGTTCTGTCGCTCCCTCCTGGCGCTGACGCTGGCGCCGGCGCTGTAGCTGTAGCTGTAGCTGGATCAAAAGCACGTACTGCAGTGGCTTCGAGTATGAGTATATGAATATATTTTGACTGGACTCCGGCTGGGAGCAAAGGCCGCATGTATTAGACACAAATGTACAATATAAAACTTACGTGTTAGTGGAAGAAGATTTGTTTCAATTAATTTATGATAATAATACTAAGTCCTAAAAGCTTCACGGTTTCACATGCTCTGTGGAACTGCATCAAGGGACATGGCTGTGACTGAAGCTGAGGCTGTCACTCCTGGGGCTATGGGAAGCAAGGGCTCCGGTTGGTCCAGAATTAGCCTCAGGTTCTTGTCGGGCCAGTCAAACTGCAAGCGTTCTGTCAGCTCGGTGTTCTCGTCCAGATTTGCATTGCGGAAGTCCTCCATCATGCGTGGCACGAGATCATTTGGTATAAGCACCTGAATCCAATAGCCCAAGACGCCGTATGGCTCATTGACGTTGACAGCGGATCCTGTTACCGTCTCCGCTACCAATGTCAGGGCCAGATGCTGCGCCTTAAACGTGAAGTGACGGCCGTGCCGTATGCGATCCTTGATGGCCAGCAGCAAGTACTTGGCCACAGTTGGGGCCAAGGTTATTTCGATGCCATCCAGGGAAATGCAATCAGGTGCCTGGGGCTGAAAGTCAAGAGGACAAGACTTGTGCAGCGAATTGCTGCTGAGAGACATTGATTGTGGAAAGCTTGGTTCCTCCCGCTTCATTTGCGACTCCGTCATCGGGCGGTTGTTCTCCTCTGTGGCACACCGTTCGCTGAGGGACTGGAAATCGACCTCCTGCTTGACGATGGTCGGCTTCATTTCCTTAAAAGTGAAATCTGCATTAACTCCTGCCAAGTCAGAGCCTTGCTTCTCGAGGTCGTCTTGCAGATTGATCAACGTATCGGGGAACAGCTCAAACACACTCATCGTTCGTTCCATATTTGTGACCAGCCACTCGCCGCCGGTCTGGATATCCTCGCGCAGGAAATTCAATACTCCGCGCCCGTTCCAGCGCGAAGCTTGCTCAAGCTCGTGCTCAAAAACACCAACGATCTGACAAAAGTCAACGGTGCCAAAGGGTGTCTCGATGCAGCCCAGCTGGGGATCCTGTGCGACCAGCAGACTCTGCAGCATGGAGTTTTCGCTGCCATCTAGACTCTTGCGCCAGGGAATGTTGTCGCCAAAGCACAAGCCGTTGCCAGTTTGGAAACAGTACCGGCCAATGGCCTGGAGCAGATTGGCTGGCCATGTGGGTGGCCGAAGGGGCTTCTCCGGGCACTCCTGTTCCTGTTGCAGCTCAGCCTCGGTCTTTGCCAGCCGGAAAGTCAGCTCAAATCCCATACCCGACCGATGTGACTGCTCCTCCTGCAGATGGACACGCTCGTCGCCGTGCAGGTCACTCAAACCGAAGCTGATGTAGTGCCAATGCGGAGGGACATTCTTCTCAGCATCTCCTTTGTTGTTGTACATGCTGATGTAGTCCAGCGGATCCTGACCTCCCAGCCAGTACTTCAGCAGCGTGGTCACTTGCAGGGGATTCGGCTGGTCGGGATACACCTGAAAGAGGTGATCTATGATAGCCTTCAGGCCAGGAGGCGGCTTTACATCCGGTTTTTTATCTAAATTCGACGCAGACATTGCATTAATAATATGAAAACAACAATAATACTAGAGATGGGAAAAAAATATCGTTCCAGTGAATAGGTCACTGTCATAATGAGTTATGCACCTGTAGCAGTTTTTACATGCTGAATTATTTAATAGAATACATTTGTTGAGCTCAGCTAATTAGGCTTTGATTAATTTTCATAAATACTCCAATTGAACAATTATATACTCTCGATTAAAATATATAAATACGCGATGGCAATAAGTAACAGTGACAAATACTCTTAAAAATATCTGCTACAACGCTTCATAGGGCTGTTCGATAACGATACCCAAACCTATCGTTCGACCACAAATATCTGCAACTAACTCTATTTATTAGAAAATTTTGCAAATTTTTATAAACGCACAAAATGGAGCCTTATGATGTCGTAGTAAACCAGCCCGTCGTCATAGATAACGTAAGTTGAAAGTAGCACATAAGTCGTGAACCCTAGGGTCTCCGTACTTGCAGTTTTTAGCCATTTATAAACGAACAGTGACATCACCTACTGCCCGTCCCTTTGTCAGTAAGCTTTTTCAAGCCGTATTCAGATGGTGGCAACCATGACTAATGCAGGAAACATATTTGGCCAACATTAAATTTGGTTTTCTTTGAACATCCACAATTTTGAGTGCATCTTTGTCGTTATCCTTTGACTCCACTGATTGTCACAAGTTTGTGTGTATGTGTCGGCCGCTTCATAGTACAAAGGACGTGGCAGTGTATCTGTTGTTGTGCCCCACCATGTGAAAGCCCTTGCCCAAAGTCATTGCCGGGCCATATTTATTGGGAAACACCTGCGGCTTAGTATTATCCTGAACCCATGTAATCGGAATGGTCACTAAATCTGTTTTGACACCGCGTCTTCCCGAAGCGAAACGCTTCGGACATAATTTGTAATAAGAGTCTGTTCTCGGTAATATATTTCTGGTCCCTATATTTCTGGCACTCCAAGTAGAATGAGTCTACCCCATTCAGATCCTGATAGTTTACTGTCGACAGTTTTCGACTTGTGGCATCGAATAAAGACCAGACAGTGACTTCCTCCGAGTTTTCTGGCAGCTCTTCGACACAGTCCACATGTCTGCTAATGAAACTCTCAAGAACATGACGACTTCCAAAAACTACTTAATTTAATAAAAATACATCTGTTTGCAGGGCTCCGGTGTTATCAAAGCCGGCTTTGCTGGTGAGCACATTCCAAAATGCAGGTTTCCCAATTAGTGAGTACAAAGCCAAAGTCCAAACATTGCAAAAGAGGACAATTTAATGATTTGGTTTGTGTCTTCCCGTAGCATTGGCAGACCGAAGCATATTCGGGTAATGGCTGGTGCCCTGGAGGGCGACATATTTGTTGGTCCCAAAGCGGAGGAGCATCGCGGTCTGCTCAGCATACGGTATCCCATGGAGCACGGCATTGTGACGGACTGGAACGATATGGAGCGAATATGGAGTTATATTTATAGCAAAGTAAGATTCATTAAACTCTGTCGCTCTGGCATACCAAGCTAAGCTTTAAACCCATTTGTTCAGGAACAACTAGCCACCTTCACGGAAGATCATCCAGTACTGCTCACAGAGGCTCCACTAAATCCACGCCGCAATCGCGAAAAGACTGCCGAATTCTTTTTTGAAAGCATCAATGCACCTGCGCTGTTTGTCTCAATGCAGGCGGTCCTCAGTCTGTATGCCACTGGAAGAGTAACTGGTGTCGTGCTGGACTCCGGTGACGGTGTGACGCATGCGGTTCCCATCTACGAGGGATTCGCCATGCCACACAGTATTATGCGTGTGGACATTGCCGGTCGGGATGTGACGCGGTACCTGAAGACACTCATACGCCGGGAGGGCTTCAACTTTCGGTCAACCGCCGAATTTGAGATTGTGCGTTCGATCAAAGAGAAGGTCTGCTACTTGGCCACCAACCCACAGAAGGAAGAAACTGTGGAGACGGAAAAGTTTGCATACAAACTGCCCGATGGCAAGACCTTTGAGATCGGACCTGCACGCTTCCGTGCCCCAGAGGTTCTCTTCCGTCCGGACCTGCTGGGCGAAGAGTGCGAGGGCATACACGACGTACTAATGTACTCCATTGAAAAGTCGGATATGGATCTCAGGAAAATGCTCTACCAGAACATTGTGCTATCGGGTGGGTCAACTCTATTCAAGGGATTCGGCGATCGGCTGCTGTCTGAACTGAGAAAGCATTCAGCCAAGGATCTGAAGATCAGGGTAACTATATCTTATTGACATGCTAAATTTGAAATGCAGTATTGACATACCTTTGGTTCATTAGATTGCCGCCCCGCAAGAGCGACTCTACTCCACATGGATGGGCGGCTCGATTCTGGCATCGCTTGATACCTTCAAGAAAATGTGGATATCGAAGCGGGAATACGAGGAAGAGGGCCACCGGGCCGTGCATAGAAAGACTTTTTAGTGTGTTTATTGACTTAAACGCTATGTGTGAAAGGCTTATTAAAATCTATATCAAAACCCATGCGTCAGCTAACATCAAGTACCCGTAACCAGTACCCCCAGAGATTCGAAGCAAATTGTGTGTGTATGTCTTACGCATAAAAGGGCGCAAAGTATTTAAAATGCTATTTATTGAAACTGCTTCTCAGCCTAGAAAATAAAGTACTAAAATTTATAAAAAACCTCCTGCCATCCATTACCGATTCGCCCTTCCCTATTTGTTCCGACGGATCGTTGGAAAGCGGCTCACTGAAAATAAATCAATAAATCCCATTTTACGGCACTGAGCTCCTGCAATTAGTCATATCCCCGCTCGCAAAGCCAAGTCGAGGCAGAAACGCTCTCTCTCTCGCTCTCCATACCGCGGGCAAAGAGAGCTCGCGTGCTCCAGTGGTTTCGCAGTGGGAACTCTCTTAACTGGGAATCATTTCAGTTGGCTTTCAGTTGTTTAATCGTTTGGTTGTGTCGCCAGCCGTCTCCACGACAACGACGCTTCAGGTTTCCACAATTAGAGAAGACAATGAAATGAAACCCCGAATAGCTTGAATTGAATCGAATTTTGAGCTTTTCTGAATCAGGTGTACACCCCACAAAAGTGCAACGTTGTGTGACCGAAGAACAACAAAAAACAAATTGAAAGCGAAACCGACAACCAATAAAAATTGAGAATGGCTCAGGTTGTGGCTGGTGATGAGCGGGTTAATGAAACTGAGGTAAGTCTACAAAAATATTCCATTGCTATTACGCATAAATCTCACTCAAACAATTGGCCTTGATCTTGCACACATTCCTGTTTATAAATAATTTATTAATTTGTGTGTGTCTGAGGCTTGGAATGAGCCACCGTCACCACATCCCATCTCCATTGGCAGGTATCCCCCCTTCCATTGTAATTGTCATTCTATTCTGATATTGCTGTTGTTGTTGTCTTTGTTCCGAGTGTTGCCATTCGTGTGGCAATTAAATATAATATATACGCGACTCGTTTGCCTCATGCACCTTAAATTCTGAACTGACTGACGAAATGTATGAAATAGTTTTCGAACTTCCGTCTGCTGTTTGTTTTCCCATATTGATTTTCTAATTTAAACACCAATGATAGATCTTATCCTTGGTGTATTATATATGATACCTACAATCATTTGTATGCCATTTTGTAGTATAGTTTACAACTTTTTCCTTTGCAGAAATCCGTAAAGTATGCCTGGCAGGTAATTCAGAATTAACTTTAAAGTTTAAGCTAACGTTTTTCTTTTGAGTTCGAAGAAAATCATCCTTGCTCCCAATGTTGTCCCCCTTTTGGTTAATTAGTTTGAGTAGATGATGTTTGATGTTCTCTGTTATCAGCATAGCACACGACTCGCCAGAAATTGAAAAGATAACATAAAAACTATTGAATCGATCTACCAGAATCAGTCGTCACTCTGAACTCAGCACTTGGTCTGACAAAATGGTATCGTTCTTCGAAAATGTATCTATCTATCCAACATGTTACACATTTAGTAATTTATACACTTACAAATGTGATTTTATTAAACTTTTCAACCTTTTAGATGAAAGCCATGGATGCCAATCGGTATGCGACAAAGAAGACGATCGCCCAGGGCATGCTGGATATAGCATTGCTGACTGCCAATGCCTCCCAGTTGAAATACATCCTTCAGGTCGGGGAACAGCATCAGTTTTACAAGCTAATGCTGATTCTCATCAGTCTGTCGATTGTGATGCAGGTGAGTTGTCGCCTTCTTCTGCTTGCCATGGGGTAGTAACGGCCTCGTTCTTCACATGTCCTTAGATACTGTCGGGTGTACTAAGCTTGTCGCTGAGTTTGTTAAGGGACTGCCGACTCCACCAGCCAGAGTTTCACCAATCGGCCAATGTTATTAATCATGTTCGCACTGCATTTGCGTTTTTCACAACGATGCTAAATCTTTTTATCTCGGCCTTCGATAGCCGTCTACCCCCGCCGCAAGGCGAATTACTGAATACCGTGAACTAGAGGCCCCTTTAGAATGATAGAAAAAAAGCTTTTTTTAACTATCTCAATATCCATTTTTAACAGCTA
This sequence comes from Drosophila athabasca, assembly GCA_008121215.1. NCBI lineage: Eukaryota > Metazoa > Arthropoda > Insecta > Diptera > Drosophilidae > Drosophila > Drosophila athabasca. Next base: position 4,901,518 of record CM017793.1, on the reverse strand, counting down.
TTGGTTGGAATTCTGTTTGTGGCCATCGGCGGTCTCAACATAAATCGGCAGAAAGATCAGACGGCGGCGATCATCTTGAACGATATCATATTGGTGGTGATATTCGTGATATCCGTTCTGAATGTAATCATTTCGGGTTTCGGCATTGAGTACTCGTCACAGCCGCTTAGACTCCTCGAACCTCACTCAAAGATACCCTAGAACTAAGAAATAACCAACGATTTACTTGTAACATATTCAAATCATGTATTCTTTAAGATTTATAATAAAATAAATAAATGTATGGACAAATATGAATTTATACAACTTCTTTACCTTTACATGCAGGTGGCGGCTGGAATATTGCTAGTCATTCAATCCCTTATCAGTATTCACAATACGAAGGATCGATCTATTGGTTTCACCCTCAACCACTTTGTAGATGCCTTCATATTCTTCTCCGTGTTCTGTGACGTTATGAAGATGAATTTCGGTCTTGATCCGGCCATACCACTGCAAAGCAAAGACGATGTTGAGATTTTTAAACCATAACTTAATTTAAATCTGCGTAGGCTTAGTTTCAAATTTTCATACTTGCCTTTATAGAAAAATGTATATTTTGGATCATTGAATTTCTCTGGTTTTTTTTCGTTATTTGTAACTTTAAGCAAGATTTATTTTAATTGGCAACTCTTCCGATGTCGCGTCCAGAATCAGGAGATGGGTAAGAATGCGAATTTTAAATATACGCGCGCTTCCTCGAAAGTCCCTACCTCGCATAATTATGCCATGCGCAGGCCTCAAATTCTTGGCTCAGCTTGTGGAAGTGAAAGTTTAATTTCGAGAGCTCAAAAACGGATCGTTTGCGAGTCATTATCCCTATAATGGAAGTATTGTTTAATTTTTAGTTTTTATACATTTTACATTAGAGGAAATTAAACAAAACAAAATGCGGAAAAATATGGATACGAGAAAAGGGGACCGCTCACGGAAATTCGTTTACGACATGCTCGTTGTTTGAACGGGTACCGATGTTTTTAAAGAAAAACAACGAAAGCTTATTGAAAATCCGGGTATTTTTTGAAAATGTAGATTTTTATTTAATATCGTGCTTGCGTTGGTTGGTGGGACAACTAGATATAGGTTCGCAACATGGCCTGATAGTAAAAAAAGCCATATACATATTTATTTTAGAATTAAGAATAATAGCGATAGATTTCACATCGCTAATTTGTGGTCCGCCACTAAGAATTAATCGATAGTATCGTACGTGGCCAGAAATCGCCAATTGTTGCACCACTAATTTACAAATTTTGAGTCCAAAAATAATACGTACGCGCCCGTGAATCATAGCCGCCAGCAGCCAGGCCAGCCAGCCCCTCGTCCAGCGCACAGAAATAGTGTACATACAAATATATAAGAAATATTCGCGTAAATATTACACGTACTGTCGTCGTGTCGTGGCCCACCCCTGGATCCTATCTGTGCGCGCGACCCCGCATTATTTTATTAGTTACTAATTGTTATTTCTGTGCTGTGCAACAAAATGTTCAGTTTTCTGAAGCGCGAGCAGAAAAACCAGGAGGTGGTGGAAAATGTGATTGGCGAGCTGAAAAAGATCTATCGGAGCAAGCTGCTGCCCCTGGAGGAGCACTACCAGTTCCATGACTTTCACTCGCCCAAGCTGGAGGATCCGGACTTCGATGCGAAGCCCATGATACTGCTGGTGGGGCAGTACTCCACGGGCAAAACGACCTTCATTCGATACCTGTTGGAGCGAGACTTCCCCGGTATTCGGATTGGTCCAGAGCCCACCACAGATCGCTTCATTGCCGTGATGTACGATGACAAGGAGGGCGTCATACCCGGCAATGCCCTGGTGGTGGATCCCAAGAAACAGTTCCGTCCACTATCCAAGTACGGCAATGCGTTCCTCAATCGTTTCCAGTGCTCCAGCGTGGCCTCGCCGGTGCTAAATGCCATCTCCATTGTGGACACGCCCGGCATCTTGTCCGGCGAGAAGCAGCGCATCGACCGTGGCTACGATTTCACGGGGGTGCTGGAGTGGTTCGCGGAGCGTGTCGATCGGATCATCCTGCTCTTCGATGCCCACAAACTGGACATCTCCGACGAGTTCCGACGCTCCATCGAGGCCCTCAAGGGGCACGACGACAAGATTCGCATCATCCTCAACAAGGCGGACATGATCGATCACCAGCAGCTGATGCGGGTCTATGGAGCACTCATGTGGTCCCTGGGCAAGGTGCTGCAGACGCCGGAGGTGGCCCGCGTCTACATTGGCTCGTTCTGGGACCAGCCGCTGCGATTTGATTCAAACCGACGGCTGTTCGAGGATGAGGAACAGGATCTCTTCCGCGACCTGCAATCCCTGCCCCGCAACGCTGCCCTGCGCAAGCTGAACGATCTGATCAAGAGGGCGCGCCTGGCCAAGGTGCATGCCTTCATCATTGCGGAACTGCGCAAGGACATGCCCTCGGTGTTTGGCAAGGACAGCAAGAAGAAGGATCTGATCAAGAACCTAGGCCAGGTCTACGATCGTATTCAGCGCGAGCATTCGATATCGCCCGGCGACTTCCCAGACATCAAGAAAATGCAGGAAGTCCTGCAGCACCAGGACTTTACCAAGTTCCATTCACTGAAGCCCCATCTCCTAGACATTGTCGACAACATGCTGGCCAAGGACATAGCGCGACTGATGGAAATGATACCCCAGGAGGAGATGACGCTCGTCAACGAACCGATCGTTAAGGGTAAGTGTCACAGTCATCCATTCCCAGATTCTTCCATTAACGATTCCCGATAATTTGCGGTTCCGAGCAAAGTACAGCACAGCTCTCATTTAGCCTCCACTTTATCACATTGGTCACGCTGTAATTATCGCACTCTCTCTGGGCTGGTGGACCCCCTTGCCTTTCCTTTCCCTGTGATATATGGGGGATATATGTTTCATAGAAAATATGTAAATGTCGTGAGATTTTCCACAAGAATTTCACTGGTGTTTTTCCTTTCCCATAAAGCAAGAGAATGCGCGTGCGCGAATGTTGTACAGACATAAAGAAATACCCCAAGTTAACCCAGTTAGCAAATAGTATGCCAAATTGCAATGGAAAACAAGTTTTGTTGGCAAAGATACAGAGATACTTTTGAAAGAGAGAGAGAGAGATACACTGAGAGTTGGAGTTGTATCCGATGGATACTTCAGTCGAGGAAAGCCTCCCAAAAATGGGCATTTGAAAACTCACTTTCTTGTGTTCATCTTCCGAGAGTTTTCCCTGGCCCACATCCACATCGCAGCTTCCTATTTCTGTTGTGTGCGGTTATGCAATATGCCTCGCATACGTCTATATGTATATACGTTTTTTTTTATATTCATATACGAATTAATGTGTCTGTGTCTACTATATAAACAAAGCGATAAGCGCCTTCGGCCAGAAGCTGATAAGCAGCATAGACTCTCGTTTCGCGCTTAGGTTGACATTCACGCACTTTTTTTTTCTCTGTGCAAAATTAAATAGAACGAAACCCTCTATCCCCCAACCCCCACAAGTGCCACCGTGTTGAGGTGGAAGCAAAAAGTGCACAGAGACACGTAGTAGTATTCCCCATCATATCTTACTTAAATATTGTAAAGCGATAAGCAATTATTTGATGTCTTGAAACTAGGCGAGGACTACTCCGTGCATATGGGGCGTGGCATTCGCCCAATAATTATCAAAACAGAGCGCCGCTTTCGTCATTTCCTTTCCCCCCATATACCTTTTTTATTGATAACAGAGCAACCTACTGGCTGCCACATGATGTAAGCATTGAAAAATATCGATGGATAGAGCAAGGCTGTTTGCTGTTGGTCCGACTAGCGGGCGGTGCATGACTCATCCGAAAACTAGGCGTACAGTTCGAGCATGATAAATATTTTACACTTGAGAGAGCGCCCCAGTGTTTGAATCAGATCTGGTGGCAGCAGTAAGCAGCGGCAGCAGCCAGACGCATCCAGGCAACCATGACGCCTATGACCACGCATTCCCATTCCCCCATTTCCCATTCGAACTAAAACTCGAACTAAAACGCCCAGCAAAACGAGCGAGAGAGAGAACGAAATGATGGGAGAACCAAGTTTTAATCAAAAACTAGACGCCTTGGCCTGCGTACTTAAGAGGCGGCTATAATTCTATTATACACATGAGCAATCTAATATTTTATTGAAAGGTAATTACATTTGAAGCAAGACAGCGAACCTTGCGACCGGTTTTCGTTCGACCTGTGAACTTTTGTGTGTGGCAGCCAACAGTTCCAAACAGTTCAGGCGTAGAGTTCAAGGCCTAATTACACTTTCCACAGCTGGTTAGAGAGCCACCTGTTCGTGTTCTCCCCATGAATGCGTTAGTGAGGCCAGTAGGGCAGTCGAAAAGTGCTTTGTTTTTCCAAACCTTATCGCGTTGCCAGGCACTGTTATGCATAGATACATAACAGTATAGACACAACAGTTTAAACAGTCTTCTGTTAGATAAAAATCAATGTTAGGCCAAGTCAGCATGTCATCATTCTTGGTTTTTTCTCTTATCAGCGTTGCCGGGTTCTAGCCACCTTAAAAAAACTGGAAAACTTGTGTAGCCATGTCTGCTCTAATTTCCGTTTATCTGTTAAGTAAATACTGGCAATACTCGTATAAAATTAAGTAATTTTTATGACACAGTGGCCACTGGCAAGGCGGAAATTTCTCGAAGGAGAAAATAAAACCACAAATGATTGGGCTACCTCAATGTTTCCTTTTGTCTGAGTTGATTACTTTTATATGCAACCAAAAAGGGAGGGCAAATGGTTAATAAATTATTTGCTAAAAAGGTAAAGCCATTAAAATAGAAAAATACTTATTATAATGCGGAATACAGCAGCCTGCCGTTTAGGAGATGATAGGGTCTTATAGAATTGATTGTCTGCTGCATTAAGTCGCCATGCGTCAAGCTGCTCAAACAATCCCCCAGAGATCGAGACCCGACCCACACCCAGATCCGCTCCCAGTTCCAGCTCCCTGGAAAGCCGAACCGGTTAGTGCCAGATACAGTATGTACCTATCTACATACATACATACATATGTACTTTTGATGGCGTTGGCAACCTGAGGCCGCGTATCAATTGGCCACTCACCGAATGCTGACTTGGGGCGTGTGGCATTAAGTGGATCATCCTCTGTCTAATCCACAGAGACAGAGAAAAAGAGAGAAAGAAACTCAGGCGGAGGCGCTTGCATAGCAAACGAACTACAACTAAGTGCAGGAAGAAAGCATTTACTTTGCCCGAGATCTATTCCATTCCACCATAATATGGCCATTGTCTGTGGCGAAACTGAGATTTGCCTTTGTGTGTGTGTGTGTGTGTCTGCGGATCCGTTGGGGCTGATCTTTTCTGTTTGCCTGTGGTCTGGGGGCCACTTGAGATTGAGTGACGATTTAATTCAACTATTAGCGCATTTCTCATGACCTTGTGCAATGGAAACTATGCGAATGCCAAAAGAGTGTCCAAAAATGATCAACTGATGTCATGAGTTCTTTTTTTTGTTGTGATTTCTGACTAAAATGTCGAATGTGAATGTGTCATGCTCTCTCATCGATTGCCTTCTGGCCTGACCCCCCCTGCCATCGAAATTAGTTAATGCTGTTCCCCACACAAACACACTCGCAAGCGCACACTCACATGCATATTCACATAAACATTCAATCGCAGAATGTGAATGAACTCCTTGTGTGTATTATTACACCCAGAGACGAAGGCGTCGTGTTGCCAAAGGGAGCCAAGAAAGAATGCCTTGATAAAACGATCCACGATCAAACGGCACGAAATCAAAGTCAAGAACGCATGAACTCTAATTTATTTCTAAATAAATGTCTTCGTACAGAGACTGCGTATCTGTTTGTGTTCTCTCTCTCGCTCGTTCTCTGTGGCTCTCTGTGGCTTTAATGTATTGTTCGATTGTCCGTGCATTTCCGTTGCTTTGTTTTTGGGCACAAGTACATGTTTCAATTACACAGCAAACAAGAAAGAGAGCGATAAAGAAGCAAACGATAGTGTCTGCTGATAGTTTGTGTCCACACACATGGAATAGTAATCATTCATTCATTTAGCAAAACTGATCAAGTTCTTATGTGGATCAGGGGTTCGTCTTTCATTTGAGTCATCCTCCCCAGCACCTGCTTACACCCCTGCTTATGTGGGCCGGGAGGGGCGCATCACATGTTTAGCAATATGTCGCTAAATAGTTTATACACACACAGACACACACACACACTCCTAACACGATCTTGCAGAAATAAGTTGTTCGTTTGCTTCGTTCGTTCGTTCTTTTTCGTTTTCGCCATTGGCACACTAATTTTTTTTGTAGTTTTGAGTTGAGTTTTCCATGTCCCGTGCCGAATGTATACGCCCCTGCTTTGTCACCCACTGTCGCACTGGGGAGATCATCGCGGAGATCTTCCATTTGAACCCTTTGAAAATGTTCGTTCCCTGCTCTGTCAACGTTCTTTCTCTCTTTCTTGCATACCAAAAAGTGGACTCAGACGAGGATTTCAATCTGGCTGACGAGCCCGATAATATCCTGAGCCCCAGCTCCCAAAGAGCACTGTTTGCGGCTCGCTTTGATCGCTGGCTGCACAACCTGCGCCAGCAGCAGCAACGGTTGTTCAGCAGTTGTACTAGTAGGGTGGGCCATATCGAGAACGATAAAGAGATCGAGCCAGCAGCCGAGCCAGAACCAGAGACAGAGCCAGAACCAGAGAAGGAGCCAATTGCAGAGCCTGAGGCAGGTACAGAGCAGGAGGCAAAAGAAGAGCCAGAGGCAGATGCAGATGAAGATCCAGAGACAGGGTCGGAGGCAGGGACAGATATGGATGTAAGCACACACACCAACATAGTTGTAGATCTTGGTGCAAGCAGCCTTCTCAATTCCATGTAGTGTCTGACAACAAGACGCCGCAAATAAATTGAGCAAAAGATCAAAAGTGGCAACTTCAAATAATGCAATGAAATGCCACTCGGCCTGGCCGCATGCAACGCATGCAATCTCAATTGGTCGTCTGAATGCAGCATTCAGGGGCAATTGTTTGCTGTTAATGTAGGTAGGCAAAGTACGTTCTTAAGTCGGTCAGTCGGGCCTCAATTGGAGCCAAAACGATCTGAAGGTTTTAATTGCTTCAAATTGAATGTACGAGTATGCGCACGGCGACGCACCGATCAGCTTAGACTACTTGCTTAATTAGTGCAAATTTATGTAGTCTGTCTATTCCCCCCAAGACTTGGATAGACCTAAACTGAACTGAACTAAAACTTTTCTTTGGATTGCAGGTGGTGCCTTCGAGGGTGTCATCGACGACCACGTCTCGCCGTTCGGCTACATGAAGGGCGAGGGCATTGATGCTGGCTACGGAGAACACGAATGGATTTGCAACAAGGATAAATCACGCACAGACACCATCTTTAACGGTCTGAATCCGGTCGATGGCAAAATATCAGGTGCAAGTAAGTAGACATGAGCGCCAATCCTTTTGAAAGTTTCCTAATTGCATCCATTGTTCCATTACAGCTGCCAAGCAGGAGCTAATCAAATCGAAACTGCCCAACTCGGTGCTTAGTAAAATCTGGAAACTGTCCGATGTCGATGGGGATGGCTTCCTTGACTCTGAGGAATTTGCGCTGGCTTTGCACTTAATCAATGTCAAGCTGGAAGGCTGTGAGCTACCCACAGTATTGCCGGAACACTTAGTACCACCGTCGAAGCGTTATGCCTAAATACATACCCTGTAATATAAAACACACGTACCGTACACACACACACACAAATCAATCGAAGACGGCGGCCGGACGGCCAACTCCCACGATGCATGCACTGTTCGATTTCTGCCTTTTTATATGTACTATACTCGTACTCGTACTCGCATACAACTGCGCCAACTGCTGGGTATTAAAACACATACACACACACACATACACAAACAAATGGCAATGCAAGCATTGCAATAGAAACAAAAAAACAAAAAATATCAATCATAGATTCACAGAATTTAAGCAATGCCCACATCACATGCATATTTTTGAATGTAATGTAATGTAACGAAAGGATCGGATGGGATCGGTTCAGATCAACCTAGTGGAATTATACAAGAGAACTGCGTGTATATGCCCCCAATACCATGTCTTTGTTGACTTAAGGAAAAAATAATGAAGTGAGGAATAGAGTTGTTCAATGCCAATAAAAAAAAAACGCATGAAGTTAACGTGTAATCAATATTTAGGTTAAATATCGATTGTGCAGCAGCTTGGAAGGTTTTCTAATTTTGCAACTGAACCACTTTTGATATACAATGAACATATTTTATATAGAAATATACAATTCTAGAATGTGGGCCACCCATTTGCAATCCTATTTATGTTTTGGAAATGCTCCACCCACTCATCTCCTCTCCAAAAGGAATGAAGAATGTTGTGCAATTTAAATATTTGTTTATTCAATTAAATTATTTAGCAAACTAAATTTATTTAATTTAGTAAATTCTTGAATTATATTAAATGTTAAATTAAAAATGATTGATAAATTGTAAAAACCTTAAATAAATTGAATGAGTTTTTGATATGCTCGATATTATGCTATTCCACGACTAACTTGCCACCAAAAATGTTCCTATGCCGTAAGGAAATGTTAATGATTAGAAAATTCAGAAGATAATTTATCTGGTTCTACATTTTCCCCTCATAAAATTCTAATACAGTTGAACTGACAAATAATTTTGTCAGCCGCACTTTTCGCTCCGCTAAAAATCGGATCCAAAATAATCCAATGTTGCCCTCAATATAATCCTGAAGAGTAGCACTGGAAAAGTTTTACGAGATTTTCCTGATCAGCAAAAAACGCAAAAAATAAGACGAATCGAATAACATTTCGGGAAATCCCACGCTAGAGAAGTCAAAAATTCATGAAATTTCGGAGTGCGGCTTTTTTTTGTCGCTGGGTGTATGTACATGTATGTACATGTATATTTTCATTTGAATTATGGATAAATTAGTCCCTTGAAAGATCGAGTTACGGAATCAGAATTGGACGTAATTTTCTCCGTAAACGCTGTAGTCATCCGTTTTAGTTCGAAATATAGAAAAATCAAGTACAACTGTATTTGAAAACAACAATTTTTAAAATATCTGGCAACTTGACTTGCTGTCCGATATTTTGTGAAAACTATCAGCCAAAAACCCATTCCTAATTTAAAAATCACAAAAGAAGGCAGTAAAAAAATCTCGTCAAAATGGTCCTTAAATTTCACGAGGCTTTTCACCAATTAATAGAATCAGTACCAATACGCCCGGAATTGTATATTGGAGGAGATGATGTGGAGGAGATTGCGCAGAAAATATCTCAAGCCTTCCACGGTATAAACTCCATTTTCCAAGGGGCCCTAATTAATTTGAAGGAAACTTGTAAGCTTTTTAATTTTTCTACTTTATATTTTTCTATCACATCCGTGTATTCATTGTGTACGTTTTTACACTGTTTTAAGGCATCAATCAACCTGGTCATCAGGCAATGCTTCATCTAAAAATGCCATTCAATATTACTGCGAATGAAGCATTCCGATTCCCAGGCATGGAAACGCTGTACCAGCTGAACGCAGACGTACGCCATCCAGTTGTAATAAATGGAGTTGTTCTTCCCCAATTGATAATATGCTTGTTCGCTGTTGATTTGAAGAAAGCCATTTCCAGTATTGGCGAGATCAATTGTGGGAGTGGTAAGACGTACACCCTCTGTCTAAACCAGGAACATTCCATAGGCGTGTCAAGGTTTAAAATTAAGGCAAATCCATCTGGCATAAATCGTCAGGCCCCTTATTTCCTATTTACACTATGTTATAAATTTCTGAATGATTCTAAAATCTACATCGCTGATGAGGAAGACCGACACTTTTTTTCGATGTTTGACGAAATCGTCATAGAAGAAGCCGGAAAGCATACAGCCAAAGTGATCAAATTAATGTTGCATTTAAATGTTGATGAAGCCCAGGCCTATTGTGCTACATATATGGCCTTTGCCACTTTGTTGTCGAATGGCTCTGTTATCGGATTGACTTTTGAGGTGAGTGTACTTGATCCTGAAATTAAGTTTACTTTCATGCATAAACAATTTATTATTTTCAGGCTCTTAAAAACTTAATTTCTTCATCCGTCTCTGACAATGCCGAACGCTTGACCCTTGTGTACAACAAGCTAATGCATTTTAAGCAAACAGACACTGTGGATCCTAAAGAACTTATGGCCTTGATTGGACTACATTAAGGGTGTCAGTTGCTATATTATGTATGATTGTAGAATAACCATATTTTAAATAAACTAATCATGCTCAGCAAAGGTAATTTATTAGTCTTGGTTTGAAATCTTCAGCGCCATGAAATCCAGTCTCTTGGAATCTGCATTTCAGCTTTCTCATTTTATCAAAACGCAGATGGCGCCATATTTATTGTGTCGGATCCGGAAATGTCGGTTTTTTTTTTGTCCTTCGGCTCTACTACACTACACAGTATATTTACAGCATTTTTTTATAACAAAGTCACACTGAAAACGACATCATTTGTAATCGATAGTTGGAAAATTATCGGCGAACATTTGACGAGATAAGCTTGCATTTTGGGTTTCATTTTCACTTTAAATTTCGTTCACAAAATCATCTGTAATGGCCACCTACGAGGAAGTAAAGGATGCTCCAAATCATCCGGAAAAGTATCTGTTTGATGTGCGCAACAAGTCCGAGTTGGAGGAGACAGGTGTCTTGCCGGCCAGCATTAATATACCTCGTGAGTAGCTAGTCCAAAGATTAGCAGGAGTCTTAATGGACACACCCTTGCTTGGTTCATAGTGCCCGAGCTGGAGAGGGCCCTTAACTTGCCAGACGAGGCTTTCACAAAGACCTACGGCCGCAAGAAGCCTTCCAATGATGCGGTCATAATCTTTTCATGTAAAGCAGGAGGACGCGCTGCTCGCGCTACCAACATGGCCCACACCCTGGGCTTTTGCAAGTAAGTTTCAGCATTTATGTACGAATTTATATACATTCTAACATGTGATTCAAAATAATTGCAGTGCCAAAGCGTATGCCGGATCCTGGACGGAATGGCACGATAAGGAAGGAGCTCAATAAGAACTGAGAATATAAGATTATTTACAAATTGTAAAAATAAATGATCACAATTAGTTTATTACCGTATTTGGCAGCCTATACCCGAATTTCCTGCATTTCGCCCCAACTGGCACCCATTTTAATTTTTACCTTCAGCGGCACGGTCAGCTTTCCTTTGCCAATGCTCTCCATGGTCAGACCCAGGAATTTCGCTATCCTCCTGGCCTTGGCTTCGGGTACCTCATAGACCAGCTCATCGTGGATATGGAGAACCAGTTGAATGGAATTCTCCTCGACACCGAGCTTCTTCCAATACCGACAGATGTTCTTATCCATATCTAAAATGGCTTTTTTGGCAATATCCGCTGCAGAGCCTTGGATGGTCGTATTTATGGCTTGTCGTTCGGCTTGCTCTAGATGGGGACAACAAGCAAAATTAATTGTTTCAATTAAACTGAACTCCATCAAAGGAATAGCTATATTACTTATTAGATTTTGTTCGCCACTATTGATGTGGTCTAGATAACGCCGGCGACCCGTTATGGTTTCCACATAGCCCTCTTTTCTGGCGAATCTTAAGACTTTCCCAGTATATGCTCTGATGCCTGGATAGGCCTGGTGGAACTGTTCACATATCAATTGCGCCTCTGACTCTGTGCATTGAAGAGCATCGGCCAAGCTCCGCATGCCCATGCCATATACAATTCCATAGCAAATCTGTTTGGTGCCACTGCGCATGTGTTCGGTTACTTCCTCCTCGGATATGTGATTCCAGTGGGCAGCAATGGCCGTAAACAAGTCCTGCGGGGAGTTCATCACAGCCACCAGGGCATTGTCCTGCGACAAATGCGCCAAAATGCGCATCTCCAGCTGACAGAAATCCGCCGATAGCAGACAGCGCTTCTCGTCCATGGACTTGAATACAGATCGACAGGAAATACGAACCGAATCCGATCCCATTCGAATGTCAAAATCCTTAGCCACATTCTGCAGATTGGGCTCACTCATAGATATTCGTCCAGTGGCTGTGTGTGTTATGCTGTGGCCATGGATCCTATTCGCCTTGCAGCATTTAATCAGCGGCTGCATGCCCTTGACTATTTGCATGTTCAGCTTTCGATGGCTCAGTATTAGCTCCGATATGGGCGAGCCCAGTTTCTCCAGCACTTGACGAGAAGTGCTCACGCGACCGTGGGGCTTCCTATGAAGTCCCAGCACATTGGCAACGGCCTGCGTGGAGCCCAGATTGAATTGCGAGCCGTGCATTTTAAAGATCGCGATCTCCACCCTATTCAAGGTATCCAGCATGTGCTTTATGAGTCTTCCCATCCGTTGGTGCTTGGCCGGAAAGCCGATGCACTCCATTCTGCAGAGTACGATTTGGATAGGCATTTCCACCTCTGTAAAGCCACAAATCAAAAATAAATTAAGCAATAAATAATTTATATTCAACATTGCACTTGCCTCTGAAGATCTTTAGCAGCTGACCGATTCTCTCTAGATTCTCGATCTGTCCTTTGAGTATGTGCACGGTAACACAGGCCTCTATAGAGGCACGCACTTTGGGCAGTATGGCGCTGGAGCTATCAAGCCCATGGCTGCAGTATCCGCGTCCGCTCCCACAGAGATTGGCCAGCGCTGTGCACTCGGGAGCGAACTGTTGGCACTAGAAACAGAAACATTAATTAAAGGCGAAGGAGAACGTTGTGTAGTTAGTTAGTTCGTTAGTTAGTTAGTAGTTACCATATTTGTAAAGGAGAATGTCTTTTCCGGCTCCAACAACCAGTTTCCCACCTTGGGATCTTCAACCTTAATGCCAATGCTGTGCAACTGAGGGACTCCATCCAGCAGCGCTTTCAGCTGTTCCTTCGCATCGTGCACTAAGAGGGTGAGTTCTGGACGATTCATCAACTTACACAGCTCCTGCACTTTGAGGGAGGTAGAGATTTGCTGGCCCTCCTCCTCCTGCATACACATATAATAGACAACATTGTCGGCCAGGCAAAAGGACAAGCCTGCAATGAATCTGCTATCATCTACCTGGAAGAGTACTTGTTTGCCGGCAGCTGCTTCACGCTGCTCCGCCGCAGCCAACTGGTTGATCAGCAGGTTGGCTCCAATCAGGGGCTTCACCTTGCCCGCCTGCGATTGAAGGCCCACACTGAATCCACAACGCGAAGCAGCCAGTAGTTCCCTGAGAGCCATGTGGAACAGCTGTCGATTGGCGCATATGTCGATTGTTTCAATTCTGTCAAAACTGAGCGACGTCTCATCCGTCGTGGAGTAGCTCATGACGTGAGAAGAATTCAGCTGCTGTGGATGCTTTATCAAAGAGTTTTCCGTGGACATGTCGGCGAGTTTAATGGAAGAGGCTTCATTCGAGTCCATCCCAGCTGCATCGGACATTTCGGGGAGTTCCGTAGAGGTGGTCCCATTCGATGATGAGTTTTTCGCAGTTTCGCAGTTCGTGAACACTGATCCAGAGCCCTGCGTGCTCTTTGCTAAACAGGATGCGGTCCCACTGGAACTTGGCGATGATCTTGGACTTTGCAAGCGCTGCGAGCGCAGAGTCTGGTAGCTACGCATGAGCTTCGAGGTGCGCGGTGTCGACGGATGGGTATTGGTCCCTTCTTCCTCCCTCGGTTGCGAGCTGGGTATCTCATCCGCCTCCGAGTTCGACGTGGGAACAGTTTGCTTACTCTCAGCGGCGGTTAGAGCAGCAGTCACCCCTGTACTCAACAGAAACGAATCGTCGCCACTAAATATATCCTGCTCTATGGGGGATACTTTTAAAGAAGACTTTTGTTCGGACGCCATTTGAGTAGCATTACTCCTATTCAATCGTTTATCCCTTATGCTTCTTGGAGTTTGCGTCTTACCAGCTACATTGGGCGTCTCTGTAGGTGCATCCTTTGTGTGCACGGTTTCCATTTGGCCTCGTCTCTGGTTTAACTTCATAACTGCAATCCGACGGTTCTCCGCAATTTGTTTTTTTTGTAGCTCTTGGCGAACGGCCTTGCTTGTGCTGGGCTTTTCCGCATCGAACAAGGGTGAATAAACTACATTCTCCTTTTCGTCAGTGTCATGTACTGTCTTCCGTCGTGTCATCATCGGTGCATTAACTGATCGATTTTCTACGCTTTGCGGGGGATCCTGCTCTGATAGTATTTTTATCAGTTGCTCAGTACTCAGTACCTTTGAGTCGTTATTAATTAATTTTGTATGCTTTGGAGTACTTAAACAAGGGGCGACTGGTACATGGTCAATGTGATGTACTGTACTCCGTCGTGTCATCATCCGCTTATTTACTGATCGATTTTCTATCTTTTGTAGGGGGCTCTCTGAAAGTTTTTCCGGTATCTTAATTGGACTTACATCTGGCTTCTCCCTATTCTGTAATTTTTTGAAGGGTTCGCATCCCATGTTTTGTTTAAGTACCGAAGGACTCACTCCCTTTGAGGATTTGTTAGTTTTTTGAGTATTCAAATTAGAGGCGACTGGTATATCCACGGCCTTTTGCTGAATGCTTTCTGCTATATTCCGTCGAGTCGTCATCCGAGTATTTACTGATTGATTGTCTTTTTTTTTAACGGGGTTCTCAGTGGGGAGCCCTTTTGAAATATTCTTAGTTTTCTCTGTTTTCCTTGGTGTATCTCTATGGGAAGCAGCTGGTACACTCTGCGCCAATTCCTTAGTTCGATCTACTGTGTTCTTCAAAGTGTTTCGTGGTGGATTATTTATCTTTTTTTCTTGGTTTTCTGCCGATTTTGTTGGTATTTTTTTCACATCAATAGTGGCTCCCGTGGGATCCATCTTCGTGATTTTCGGTGGCGTCCCTACATCATCTGTCGATTTGCGTTTTAATTTCGGCATTTGCTGTGAATGATCATCCTCCAATGACATGTGGAGCTCGACCTCCATGCCGCTCTCGGCTGACTTGGGCAACATTCCGCTCTCTTTTTGATTTTGGTTCCACTTAATGCTGCCCACACCGATCTTATGCTGCATATATTTCTGTGCCTGATCAATCAGCAGTTTGGCAGCCTCAGCCACAGTCATGCCGGCCTTGCCGGTAATGAAGAAATTCCTAATCATATTGCGCTTGGCTGCCTCGTGGGCATCTTCGTGGTCGTGCTGCTTGGCCGAGTCAAAACTTAGAGAGTTGTAGAGGACTTTCTCGAGGACCAGGGCGTCGGCACCCGCCAATTCTACCACGGTGGTGAAGCCAGCATCGTAGATGGCACGGGCCCGCTTCTGAGACAGGTCTGGTAGCTGCATCAGATCAATTAGATCAATATGGATGCCGAAGAACAGTCTATCCTTGAACTGTTCCACAATCAGGGCGATGGTGGACCATTTCAAAGATTTGCAAAAGGCCGTCACAATACCAGCAAAGGTTGATGATATTTGCTGCAATCCCTGCAAAACACCACGGTTGCACTTGAACTTGTGGGCAACCACATTAATGGGCGTCTCGTTGATCAGCTCTTTCAGGGCCAGAGCCGTGTAGAAGCTGCGTGAATATCGAATCTTGTTAGTTAATTGGTTCTCAAAAAGAAATATCTATCTGGCCCACCGCTTATGTATCTGCATCTGTTTGTAATCGAGCTTGCTTTGGCCCCGCATGGCCCTTATTAGGAAGGCCTCCTTGACGCCAACCAGCTCGCCCACTCTCTTCATGGCTGGGCTCAGCTTCTCCCACATGTCGAGGTAGAGCAGCCAGTCTAGATCCTGCAGCTGATAGCACACTGAATAGGGCGTCACTAGATACACAGCATGCAGGTCTGTGTCCAGCACAAAGGTGCGACGCGCTTTCTGCAACTCTGCGAAGAGAATAAGGCCATCGCCGGGCGGCATGGAAGATGCCAAGCAAGCGGCTCCTAGGTGAGTGCCCACATAGTTTGCTGTTTCCGCCTCCTCGTCTTTTTGATGGCGAATGAACTCGTAGTCAATGAGAAAATCCAGGACATCGTCGATGAAATGCGAGCTGCAGTCCTCGCCACTCTGCCGATCTTGCTGCTCTTCAGATAGCTTGGTCATGGCCTTCTCAGCACTCAGTAGAGTGCAGTTGACGAAGCTATCAATTTCTTGTCGGGTGCTGGCCACACCCGAAGAAATGACTTCCAGGAGCGCTCGTTTGAGGTGCGTCTGGAATGGGAAATTCATGAATTTTCGTGGCTGCTTTTCAGAGTACAATGATACATACGCTTTCATCCATTTCTAGGCAAGAAGAAATGGGTTGCAGCTGCGCCTGGACAAGATCACGACCCACCCTTTGGTTGGATTCCGTACAAATTAGTATGGACTCGCCCAGTGTATCTTTTCCCGTGCGTCCAGCTCTGCCGATCATCTGGCGATATGTAAGGGAACTCATCTGGTTCTTTCCAAAGAGGGGGGAGCGTATGATCACACGACGCGCCGGCAGATTGACACCCGAACTTAGTGTGCTTGTGGCAACGAGAACCTTTAGGGCTCCAGCCTTGAAGCAGGCCTCGACAATGTCGCGCTCTTCTGTGGTAAGCCCGGCATGGTGGAAGGCGCACGCATACGTAACGGCCTTGGACATGGTACTATCGAGTCCTACAAACAGATGATTGGTACATATTTTCCACACGTAAGGACAAACAAACAAACCAACCTGTGGGAATATCTCGGAGCTGCTGCTTCACATCTTCAATGGCCTCTGGATTGAGATTAGAGCGAAGGCGTTTGCTCAGTTCAGTGCCGGATTTGATGAGACCATGAATGGCTATGGCCAGCTGCACTGCAAGACTCTCGCACCAGTCCCTGGATGGGCAAAATACAATGACGGAACAACCCTCCAGCAAGGTTTCGATGCACAGCTGGGCCACATGGTCCGGATCGTTGGGCAGGCATGGCACCTCCGACTGTTGGACGAGATCGCGCTGAAATTCGAACTGATGGTCATAGATTTTGGTGCCCACTTTGATCATCTCCTGCAGGGCCACTGGACGATAGTTTGTAATGTACAGCTCGGCATCCAGCCAACGGCGCAGGAGTTCAACATTCGCTAGCGTAGCCGACATGGTGATCACTTGGATCTGGAGGGCATTCTTGCGAGACATGTACAGAATCTTGGCCAACAAGAGCTCCAGAATATAGCCGCGACCCTTTTCCGATATGAGATGTACCTCATCCACCACCACAGTGCCGATTACATCCAACTTTGCCTGCTCCATCAGCTTGTTGACTATGGAATTGGCCTTTTCTATCGTGCAAATCGCGACGTCTATGCTTTCGAAGCCACCGGGAGGTGTGTAGCCCCCAAAGAAGCCTTCCACCCTATGGCCAGCTGGCGTCAGCAAATCCTGCAGGTAGAATGTCTTCTCGCGCACCACCGAGATGAAGGGCAATATGACGAGAACCTTCTTGCCCCGCTCCAGGACCGATTTCAGGAGAAGGATTTCACTAACAAGCGTCTTGCCTGCCGATGTGGGCGCCGAATAGACCAGGTTGCAATATTCGAAGACAACGCGAGGCTTGCTCAGGCACTCGGCCTGCCAGTCGAACATTTGGACAACGCCCTTCCTCTTATACTCGGCCAGTACACTGTGTGGCAGATTCCAGGCTGAGAGCGACTTGAGTGATTCCACGTCCACAGGCACATTGCTCGGTACATTCACTGCCTCGCAGATAGTTGCGTTTGGTTGGGTCGGCGAGACCAGGAGCTGGTTGGGTGACATTCTGCTAAGATTCTGAGTTATCATTGTAGTTTCCCTGGACTTTGGAGTCCAGGATACGTCCGAGGCCGCCTTTGCCATCGTACGACTGCGCGAGAGATCCACCTCCAACTGTCTGGAGGACTCTTTATCCCTTACGGGACAGAGGAAGCTACTCTCGTCCAGATTGGGCGCCTCCTCAGCCTCTTCATTGTTCTCCGAGCAGACGTCTTCTGTGCACACCTGCGCCTCGAATACCGACGAGATGTCGGCATTTTTCGAATCCTCCTGATTCCTCTCTTCCTGTTTGATCACGAACGAAAATTCGTCCTGAAAATAGTCGGAATAATTTTCCCGGCTAGAGTTGCATTTCGGACCCTTGACTGCTGCTCCTGCTGGCGGCGCAACAACCAAATGTTGTTCTAGCTCCCGCAAGGCGCTCTCGTCGATGTCCAATGATTGCGAGAACGCCATTAGGGCGTAACCCTTACTTTTATAAATAAATATGCTATACAATTATCTAGTTAAAAACATATAAATAACGAAAAAAAAAAATTAAAATAAAAACACCGCGACGGATTCAATTGTGACGGTGCTGTAAAATTCAAAATCTTGCAATTTAGTGATGGGATAAATATCGATTGCAACAGAGATGCACAAAATTCTGTGAATCGATGGATCGAAAATCTTTAATATTTGGTTTTTGTCATCCATTTGTGTTATTAAAGCCTCCCTTCAGGGCTCTTGCAGTCAATTAATTGCTTATAAATATTTTTCAATGCAATTTCAAGTACAAATCAGATGTGGTTGCATCGTCATAGTGATGGAAGTTTGTACGAATGAAACATCGAATACCAGAAAGTATGTATCGAGGTTCTGCACTGGAATGTGTAGGTGCAACAGAAATCAGCTGTGCAGAAGAAAATCCAGGTAGTTGTTTACCTCGCAAAGTATACCATATTTTGCATTAAATTGCAAAAATGGACGAGTTTAAGGTGCCCGCTCCATTGCCGAAATATAAACCCACTGTGGTAGAGAATCCACTCTGGCTGCAGATCGAAACAACCGAGGAGCCGGCCAATTCGAGGAATTTAATACCAGCAGTTTGTCCGTACAAGGTGCCCCGATGGTCGGCCCCGCCGCCCCCAGATCAAACTTACAAATTTGAGGTGCTCAAGTCGGGCCAGATCATTGACGAGGTGAGGCAGTTGCAGCAACAGGCTATTTGGACATTTGGGCGGCTGCCCGAAAATGATGTGTCCGCCGCGCATCCCACTATTTCTCGCTTCCATGCCGTGCTTCAGTATAAACCGAAGGCTTCTCACGACCACCACTACGAGGACGAGGAGCATCATTCCGAAAAGCCAGCAAAGAACGACAGGCCCGAGGGTTGGTATATATATGACCTCGACAGCACCCACGGTACATACCTCAACAAACAGCGCGTGCCGTCCAAGGTGTACATACGTATGCGTGTGGGACACATGCTCAAACTGGGGGGCAGTTCGCGTATCTACATACTGCAGGGACCCAATGCAGATGCAGAGCCGGAGTCGGAATTGTCGATTAGCGAGCTGCGAGAAAAACGTGAACGGGAAGTGGCTGCCGCTGCGGCCGAGAAACAGCGCAAAATCGTCGAGGCACAGGATCGCGAACGGAACGAGGGCGTCAGCTGGGGAATGGGAGAGGATGCCGACGAGGAAACCGATCTCACACATAACCCATTTGCCAGCTTCAACAACGATGACCTCTTCTTCGACGATCCCAAGAAGACACTGCGAGGATTCTTCGAGCGCGAGGGTCTAAATCTGGAATACAAGTGCGACGAGTTGTCGCAGGGATCGTTTGTCTGTCGAGTGGAGCTGCCGCTAGACGATTTTAATGGCAGGCCGATTGTTGTAGAAGTCAACCATAAAGGACGCAAGAAGGATTGCGTGGTGCAGTGCGCCCTGGAGGCATGTCGCACTCTGGACAGACATGGCGTGCTGCGACAGGCCAACCAGGAGGCACAAAAGCGAAAGATTTTGAAGGCTGGAGACTCGGATGACGAGGATGAGTTCTGGGATCGCACTGGAGATGTCGCTCGTAAGAAGCAACGCAAGGCAACAGCGGGCTCCAACGGACCCCTTACATATGAGAGTTTGGTAAGTCAAATGAAGATATTTCCAAAGAAAATATACTTATTTTTGTGTTGCCTTTCATTGACAGCTAAAACAGCAAACAGATCTCCTGTCAGAGTTGGGCAAGGTGGAGTTTGAGATCGCCACTTACCAGCTGAAGGAAAAACGAGCCAAAGAAGAGGCCGCCAAACAACTGAGTGCCAGCTACGATCTAGACAATTTTATGAACAGCCTCAGCGTTGATATATGGCATGTGGACAAAACCGAGATCAAAAAGCTTCGGGTTAGTTAATAAAAATGTACAATTGAAAATTGCTTAACTGAACCTATCTCCTTGTCTCTCTAGCTGGAGCTGCAGCGCATCAAGGGGGAGCAACAGAGAGTGCAACGTCTCATCCAAATAGCAAAGCCAGCATGTTTACCCTACACTGCAAGCAGTGCAACAGCCACCATCACATCAGCGGCTCAGGAGGGCACCAACGGGGCTAAAAAGCAGCTTCCCATGATTGGCAAGCGGAATCAGTTTAGCAAATTCAAAGTGGTCACAGCTTTGCCCAGCTCACGGGCTACAGTGCAATCGAATGCATTTGCCCCGGATGAAGAGGAAGTCGAAGAGGAAGAGGTGAATGGAAAGCAAGCAAAACTGGCAAAGGAAATGGAAGTGGAAACTGTTGCAAAGCCATCGACCTTACAAAATGAGAATCTACCGGAAAGCGAGAAAACTGGCGAAGCGGCAGTGGCAGCGCCATCGACAGTGACCAAACCAACAACCTCTGAGGAGGAAGTCTTACAACAAGAATACAACTTTTTGTCAACAGCAGTTCTATCCGAAGTTGCCACTTTTCCCACGGAACTTTTCCTGGCTTTACCACTGACAGGCTCGATTGATGACATCAGTACTCTAACAGCCACTACTCAGGAGGAAAGTGCAGAAGATGCAGCTGCACAGAAGAAGCGACGCCAACGCGCACCGCGACAGCGCAACAACAAGCAACGTCAGGACGTGGACATGGACATGAATGAGCTGGTCGAGCATGAGGATACCGAAAAGTACGCCAAGTGGGTGCCACCAACCAATCAAAGTGGCGACGGCATCACACATTTAAATGAGAAATTCGGCTACTAAAATGTTTCAGTAGCGCCTAGAAATAAGTACTTGTCTATGTAAGCATTCTTTTAGACTACTCATAGGTATTGTAATGTTTAACAGCTTATTGGTATAAATGTTGTGACCCTGTCTGGAAATGCCAATTGGCAACTAAACAGACCGTTGTTTTTAATCATCTACGATGCAATACTCCCACGCGTCGGGCAGCGACACACTTTACCCAACTCCACCAACCCTTGGGAGCTTTTCAACACACCTTCACTGCGTGGGGTAGTTCTGTTCCCCTTTGCTGGCGCTGATATGGTACTGATACTACTACCCCTCTTGGCTTTCAGTCAAGTGGTGGTTTCCACGAAAACGTTCACCCAAAGAATCCAATGAAAATTCCTGCGCACATACACAAAATGAACCCGACATTCGGAGCCCCGACGACAAACGTGGGCTTCGGGGCCAACGTCGTGGCGTGGCCGAGACTCCAGTACTTGAACTTCCAATTCAGTTATAATTTTGTCACTCTAACCGTCAGCACGGAGGAACGGCTGATCCATCGCGACCCAATAGCCGGACTTATGTACTTTTCGAACTTTTATCAAAACCGAATTGATTTAGCTTAGGCACAAGATTAATTAGCTCTTATCGATCCGCTTGCGTCCACCTTGAAGTTCAATTTGTATGGGAAATCGAATCCGACCGCAAGTCAGTCCTTCACGGCATCGCCACGAGCGACGGCACCGCTCCCACATATCTTGGGGCTCGTGTGTAACATAGTTTGTGCGCGCATTCAAACGGCATTATTTATATAACTTCCTCGCAGGTGTAGAGCCCAAAATAGGAGCAGTGTTTTAATGCGGCCATCACGTGAATTCCCAACAGCCGGAGCACATGTGCGGGTTACACTTTAAGACTCGTAACAGTCCGTCTCAGAAGACGTCCCTCCGTTGGGGCGACTGCTGCCTCACATAAAAAGAGTGTGGTGTGTGCTTTTGTGTGATTCTGTGGTGTGCGATTCCTAAAACGTATTCCTGGCTAGACTTCACGTTGATTCCTATCTAATTAGTGTAGACGTAGACTCTTGTGATCTGCTTAGACAAAGACGGAGGACTCCAATCCGCGAACTCGTTCGTGCAGGAAATGTTGCATAAGTTGAGGCGCATTTGATTGGCGCGCTTCAGAGCTTCAGATTCTTTTGGCCACGCTGGGCGCACAAAGTGGCGTCTGCTTTTGAACTTGGCGTACATATAACATTTAACAGCAAAGGTGAGTCGATTGCCCACAAATGCGCTGGGACATGCGCAGAGAGCACATGTCGCTTCGTATCGGTGTTTCCGAGGGGTGGGGGTTTCTCTCTCTGTCCGTCTCGGGCGCTTTCCAAGTGCTAGGCTCTGCGCCCAGTGCTTTGTTAATTTTTGTGAATGAACCCAATGCCATGGTGGGTGGTGCTTCCTGGCTATGACGTACTTGCCTTGACTCGCTCCATTCGACGGAGCGGCGTATAATGATTTAGGCTAATTAGGAGCTACGGTTATCACTGTTATGTCTGTTGTGTATCCTCTAGTACTCAAGTGCGTGCGGCCCCCCCCCCTCCCCCCCTATAAATAATATCAAAGTAGTGGCTGAAATACTGCAACTGCAAGTTAATTGCGCGCCATTAGCAAGGACACAAGGACCCTGTCATAGTAGGAGAATGGTGGGGGAGGGGGTTCCTATTATAGAAACCCTGGTTATCCTTGTAAACAAAGGTCGCCACCACCCCACACCACACCACCGATGGCCATGGCCAATGCAATGGCTTAATATTTAATGCTGCGTGCTGGGGCCAGTTAATTGAAAAGCGGGCGAAAATAAACGACACCTGCAGCCCCACCTCCCCAAAGGCTTGCAACAGTATTTACAATTATGCTCATGAACATTACTTTTTTCTGCTCCCTCTCCCACTCCCACCCTCCCGAAACGCGTAGCGTATCACATTGCAGCTAAAGGTCGTATCCATTTGGAGGTCATTAATTTCCACAAGCAGAGGGAGTAGAGAAGCCCGACTTGATTTCCAGATCCAAGCCAAGGACTCGGTCGATAACCAACGATGATTAACTTTGCGGGCCTCGTGAGCATCATTCTCTTCTACGCCCTCATCCTGGTGGTGGGCATTTGGGCCGGTCGAAAGAAGCAGGCGGGCAATGATTCTGAGGAGGAGGTGATGCTGGCAGGACGCTCCATTGGCCTGTTCGTTGGCATCTTCACCATGACAGCCACCTGGGTGGGTGGCGGCTATATCAATGGCACGGCCGAGGCCATCTACACATCTGGCTTGGTCTGGTGCCAGGCGCCCTTTGGCTATGCTCTTAGCTTGGTTTTCGGTGAGTTTTCCCATTTTCCCCATTAGTTTTAAACCAAGTTCTTTTGAGGTGTTTGCTGATGCTGCTTTTCCCTCTCGTCTTCCATAGGTGGCATCTTCTTTGCCAATCCCATGCGCAAGCAGGGCTACATCACCATGCTGGATCCTTTGCAGGACTCGTTCGGGGAGCGCATGGGTGGCCTGCTCTTCCTTCCCGCCCTCTGCGGTGAGGTCTTCTGGGCAGCCGGCATATTGGCCGCCTTGGGCGCCACTTTGTCGGTGATCATTGACATGGATCATCGCACCTCGGTGATTCTGTCCTCCTGCATTGCCATCTTCTACACACTCTTCGGCGGCCTGTATTCCGTGGCCTACACGGATGTCATACAGTTGTTCTGCATCTTCATCGGCCTGTGGATGTGCATCCCTTTCGCCTGGTCCAACGAACATGTGGGCAGCCTGAGCGACCTTGAGGTGGACTGGATAGGGCACGTGGAGACGAAAAAGCACTGGTTGTACATAGACAACGGATTGCTGCTGGTTTTTGGCGGCATTCCCTGGCAGGTGTACTTCCAGCGTGTGCTCTCCAGCAAGACAGCAGGACGGGCTCAGCTGCTGTCCTACGTGGCTGCTGCCGGATGCATTCTGATGGCCATTCCGCCAGTCCTGATTGGTGCCATTGCCAAGGCCACACGTGAGTTCTTAGCTAGATCAGAATTTGACATTGAGTGACTTTTCCCCCACCTTCCACAGCTTGGAACGAGACGGAATACAAGGGTCCCTATCCCCTGACTGTGGATGAGACGAGCATGATACTGCCCATGGTGCTGCAGTATCTGACGCCCGATTTTGTGTCCTTCTTCGGGCTGGGAGCCGTCTCCGCCGCTGTCATGTCCTCGGCCGATTCGTCCGTGCTGTCGGCCGCCTCGATGTTTGCACGCAACGTTTACAAATTGATTTTCCGTCAGAAGGCTTCCGAGATGGAAATCATTTGGGTAATGCGCGTGGCCATCATTGTGGTTGGCATTCTGGCCACCATTATGGCCCTGACAATTCCCTCCATATACGGCTTGTGGTATGTCCAATTCTACATAATTCAGCCTGATTGGCATCTCATCTGCTTAAGTGTCCTATCCTCCCTTCCCTCCCGTCTGTGTCCCCTGCTCTGCTCCTGGTAGGTCCATGTGCTCGGATCTGGTCTACGTCATTCTGTTCCCCCAGCTTCTGATGGTCGTGCACTTCAAGAAGCACTGCAACACGTACGGCAGCCTGGCCGCCTACATTGTGGCCCTGGTTATCCGGCTGACGGGTGGCGAGGCCATCATAGGACTACCCGCCCTCATCAAATATCCCGGCTACGATGAGGAGACGCAGGAGCAGATGTTCCCCTTCCGCACAATGGCCATGTTGCTCAGCCTAATAACCCTCATCTCCGTCTCCTGGTGGACCAAGTAAGTAGACTTGGAGATAGATATTCATTTAATCATTCGGTATATCGGTAACCGTCCCTTCTCTTCCCAAACCCTTCCCAGAATGATGTTCGAGTCGGGAAAGTTGCCACCCAGCTACGACTATTTCCGATGCGTGGTCAACATTCCCGAGGATGTGCAACGCGTGGGCGACCCCGCGGAGTCCGGCGAGCAGCTGTCGGTGATGGCGGGTCCACTGGCTCGTTCCTATGGCGCTGCCACTATGGCGGGCAAGGACGAGCGTAACGGACGCATCAATCCAGCACTGGAGTCCGATGACGATCTACCCGTGGCGGAGGCACGTCGCATGAACCAGCAGACGGCACAGGCGCAAGTGAAGAAAATGCTTGACACGGCCACTGGCAGCGGGGGCGGACAGTTGGGCCAGTCCGGCATGACCATGCCCACGCCAGAGCAGGACAATACGGCCTTCTGAGTGGAGTAGTCGTAGTCAGTTCGAGGTTGAGTCGTACGAGTCGAGGTTGAGCCTGCAAGTATGCTACCGTTTTATCCATTGGGTTATTCGATTTTTAGTTGCGCTTGTTAGGGATTAGGGATTGGTGGATTGGATGGAAGACGGAAGAGAGTGAGTCGGTCGGCTACAGAAAGTATTTTGAAACGTACGTTAAACACACAAGTGCTCAGGGTATAAAGTGCAGAAAGCTGATTGTAAAATTTACATATCATTTAGCCAATTTAAATCGTATATCAATTATGTATAGGTTTCCACAAGCTTAAAGCGTTATATTCTATGGATTTCGAACTTGATTTCTGTTGTTGTTGTTGTTGAACCTTATGTTGCTAGTAGTGAAAGTATATAGTACCTATATGTATGTGTATAAATGTGAAATCCGAGCATGCGGAAATCGATTAACTGAGTATCTGATTCAGAAATCGATCGATAAACTCAATACATATCAAATGCTTTTTCCATTGAAGAGAATTGCATTCAAATCTAGGAAATACGAAGAGCATGAATACAAATATCGATACTTATCGATAAACAGGAGGCTGCAAAGCAATACGCATAGCATATCGGACCTACACATAAACACGTACTGTACTTAACAGATGCATCTAATGTGAATCATGTGTCCTTCCAGAACAATGAACAAAGAACAAAGCAAAGCAAAGCAAAGTAAACTATCCACAAATAAACGCAAACGAAACATATCAAAACAAAGGCGGAACTACTTAGTAATATATACATAATATAGCAAAAAATACATATCATTTGTGTAACTGTTGTTTTGTAAGCTATTATAGGATATACCATATCGAGATACCATACCATAACACACTATACACTATACCATATATATTGTATCTAATAGTTGTGTAAGTGAGAGATCATTGAGGGGGCATTGAGTTACATATATAGACAAATGAATTTTAGCTGCTCTCAAAGAGCAAAAACCACAGAAGTACTACATGTACATACATGTATATGTATTGCAGAACATGTTGCGTCGTAGTACCTAATTATATACCTATACATACAACCATATATACAATACATGCATACCTACGATATATACTATAGAAAGACAGACAGACAAACACTGAATTTAGAAAGTTATACCCAAAAAGAGACACCTGCAAGAGGAATTCTAGTTTACATACACACGCTGCCTAAAACCCAAAAACCATGAACCTGAATCTGAATCTGAATCCGAACCTAAATCGAATTCGAAACCAGAGTCCCCAAATAAACAAATACATATAATAACGATTACTAGGAGGTGGGTGTAGTTCAGATATTTATGTATAATCGAGAGAGATGTACGTTGGATCCTCTGTTTTTTTGTGTTTGTTAAAGTTACTACGTCCCGTTGGCAAGAAGAACTAAACTAAACACTAAAAACTCAACTCAACTAAGCTAATATGCATAACTAACTTGATACAGTGTTAAATCCGTATATAAACTCACTTAAGTGTAATAAATGTTGACTGCTTTTTGATTGAGCCTCATATATGTTTGTTGTATTGGGGTCAAGAAATGTTTTTTAACGTTTACATAAGTGAAAACTGAAACGAGAAAAGTGTAGGAATACATATCTACTACTATATATATGATATATCATACCAAATCTGTTCGTTGTTATTGTTATTATTATCTCTTATTTTAGATCTGAGTGTGTACATTTCGATAAAGTTCAAATCAAATCAAATTCCGTTTTAACCAGAACTCTTAAACTAAATTCCCACAAAATATTCTAAATATATACACATATATATACTCTTATGAATGTATTTTGATTTCCTTCAAGAGTCCTTTCGAGCAGTTTAATCCACTTTGTACATAATCAAGTTACTTGAATTCTTTGTAATGTTATCAACTATCAAACCAAAACTAAAACCACCAAATAATTTATGCATTCAACGAGACGATCCTGCGCATCAAAATAAAAACTAAAAAAACTAAACGAAAAACCGATCAATTTTGTTGTGCAATTAGTTGAAAGTATTTACGATACTGTTACTATACGGAGGAAGGTACATATATACTGATTCCAGATAAATTTTAGTGGCATTATGTTAACCAAAAGAAATCGAGGGCCGAGAGAGGGGAAGATTACGATGAAACCGAAACCAAACGGAATACATATCAATGTTTTAAGCATAGCAAAAAAACCAAAAAATGGCATATAAAATCGAAATCGAAACAAAAGTATTTAATAAATAAAAACTATATATATATATACATATTAAAATGGTTTCTCTGTTGATGCAAAATGCAAAACTTTGTCTAGTTATTTATTCTATTTCTCAGTACTTATTTAACGAACTTTTCGGCTTGTGTAATAAACACACACATTACGGGCCAACAAAAGCCGCCAAGTGACAATCCCCCCAGACAATGGGATTATATTATCGCGAGTGGAAATTTCACAGACCAAAGTTAAAGTGCAGAGCGGTGACGGTCCAAAAAACAATGCACTTCGGGGGGGATCTTGGTCCCATGCTGACTGAAGGGAAACCCCAAGAAGATCTGTGAGCATGGGGCAATGATGCGACAGTTACTTATATTATTTAGAAGAAAATTGGATGCCAAAGTCGCAAAACTGCTCTCTGTCAATCCTCCATCAATCTGCCACTGCCACCATCCAGAGACAATGCTCGTACTTCTACTCTCAATTAGCATGCTAATGATGCTGTCTACTGTTGTACGCGCTGCTAGCTGTAATTAAGTTGTAATCCCAATTAGATACGAATCTCTAATCTGAGCACTCTCCCTCCATCATAAGCCCATAACTTGTGTCGCTCAAGAATTGCCCTCTAATAGAGGGTCGCAGTGTGGCTGTCGTGTCTGGTCTGGTGGTCTGTGGAGATGCTACAGTGGATGACTGCCAGTGGATGTGGCTGATGTTGTGGCAGCTGTACGAGTATATCCGGTATTTTCGAAGATTTTTGCATTTTGCATTGTTAGCCGATCTGAACCTTCAACTGTCATTTGGCTTTGGCTTTGGCTGCCCGCTTGGGGGTCTCTTTCTATCCCACATGCCAATTAGACGAGCCGAAGAATTTCACAAATCTTGCAGATGTCGCGGATGTCGCGGATGTCGCGGATATCGTATGAAGGTAAGCGATCGGCCAGAACTGATTGCCCCCGCAGATTGCACTACATCTTGATCTGATCTTCAATGTGTTTATTTAACAAACATTTTGTTATATCTAATGATACAATGAATTACGGCTAGAGTTGAATGGGAGACAAGAAGAGGAATGGACGAATTGTGCGTCATTCGGGGAATAATTTACAGATACGAAACAAATGGCGACGCATTGGAGATGAAAGGATTTCGATGACATGATGGGTTCGATTCGAGTATTCGAAGGCACTTGGTGGCTACCGGTGGCTCACTTCTTCTTGCGGTAGGTGTAGCCGCCGTCGGAGCTGTAGCTCTGCTGGATGGTCTCTGGCACTTGGCTGGGACCGGAGTAGTTGTAGCCGGAGTCCTGTGCGGGTGCCCCGTACGAGGACGAGGGTGCACTGGGGTACGAACCAGAGCTGGACGATCCACTGGCGGGTGCAGAGCTGTAGCTGGACGAAGGACCGCTGGGAAAGTTCAGAGCAGAGCCGTCACCAGTAGCAGGAGCTCCGTACGAGCTGGATGGAGCGTTATAGGAAGAGGACGGAGCCGAGGGATAACCACCGCTTCCCGAGCCGGATGAAGACGAGCCGAAGGCAGGAGCTGTCGAAAAGGAAGAGCCAGATCCAGGGCTGAAGCTTCCAGAGCTAGATCCTGCGTCTGGGGCACCATAAGAAGACGAGGGAGGAGCAGCAGGTGCAGAGTACGAGTTGGATGGAGCAGCAGGGTAAGGGCCACCACTGTTTGAACTGCTGCTGGGTGCGGAGTACGAAGAGGATGGCGCAGCCGGATAGGGTCCGCCACTATTCGAGTCCGCACTGGGAGCTCCGTACGAGCTGGATGGTGCCGAAGGATACGGCCCGCCACTGTTGGCACTGGGACTTGGTGCGGAGTACGAGGACGAGGGAGCGGAAGGATACGATCCTCCACTATTGGCACTGGGACTTGGTGCGGAATACGATGACGAGGGAGCTGAAGGATACGATCCTCCGCTGTTCGAACTGCTGCTGGGTGCAGAGTACGAGGAGGATGGGGCAGCCGGATAGGGTCCGCCACTATTCGAGTCCGCACTGGGAGCTCCGTACGAGCTGGATGGTGCCGAAGGATACGGCCCGCCACTGTTGGCACCAGAACTTGGGGCGGAATACGAAGACGAAGGAGCCGCTGGGTATGATCCTCCGCTGTTGGCACTGGGACTTGGTGCAGAATACGATGACGAGGGAGCTGAAGGATACGATCCTCCGCTGTTGGCGCTAGGGCTTGGTGCGGAGTACGAGGACGAGGGAGCTGAAGGATACGATCCTCCGGTGTTGGCGCTAGGGCTTGGGGCGGAGTAAGAGCTGGAGGGAGAGCCACCACTACCAAAGCCCTTACTTGGAGCACCATATGACGAAGAAGGAGCAGAGGATCCGGCGCTGGGAGCTCCATAGCTGGACGAGGGCACTGAGATTGGCTGGAACGATGAGGAGACCGACGGAGTACCGTACGACGACGAGGGAGGTGCCGCTGGCGCCTCATAAGATGCGGCTGGTCCCGAGGTGTATCCACTGCTTCCCAGCGTCTGGGTCTTTGATGGAGCACCATAGTTGGTCGAGGGCGCCGACGCCAGTGGCACAAAGCTGCTCACACTGGGCGCATTGTAGGCCGAGGAAGGCTTCGATGGCCGCGAGACAGGAGGCAGGTACGAGTTTGTGGGTCCTTGGGAGGGGGCTCCATAGCTGGAGGCTGGAGGTGCAGGTGCGGACTTGGGAGGCCCGTAGGAAGAGGATGGCTGAGCGGGTGCGCCATAGGACGATGAAGGTGGTGCAGGAGCTCCATAAGATGATGATGGCTGCGCGGGTGCACCATACGATTCGGATGGTGGCGCAGGTGCTCCATAGGATGAGGAGGGGGGTGCAGGAGCACCATACGATTTGGATGGCGGTGCAGGTGCTCCATAGGATGGGGAGGGGGGTGCAGGTGCACCATACGATTTGGATGGTGGCGCAGGTGCTCCATAGGATGGGGAGGGGGGTGCAGGTGCACCATACGATTTGGATGGTGGCGCAGGTGCTCCATAGGATGAGGAGGGGGGTGCAGGTGCACCATACGATTTGGATGGCGGTGCAGGTGCTCCGTAAGATGAGGATGGCTGAGGGGGGGCCCCATATGATTTGGATGGTGGTGCAGGTGCTCCATAGGAAGAGGAGGGGGGTGTTGGTCTCGGGGCTCCGTAGCTGGAGGACGGAGCAGACTTGGGGGGTCCGTACTTTGAGGAGGGCGGAGCGGGGGCACCATAGGAAGAGGATGGCTGTGCAGGGGCCCCATAGGATGAGGATGGCTGTGCGGGTGCGCCATAGGACGACGAAGGTGGTGCAGGAGCTCCATAAGATGATGATGGCTGCGGCGGAGGTCCGTACGATTTGGATGGTGGTGCAGGGGCTCCGTAAGAAGAGGAGGGGGCTGCTGGTCGAGGAGCGCCATAGCTGGAGGACGGACGACGATGGTGATGCTTCTTGGTCTGTGGTGGGGGTCCGTACGATTGGCTGGGCCGACTGGGCGGTGCGCCATAGCTGGAGGATGGTCGCTGGGCTGGGGCTCCATAGGAGCTTGAGGGGCGAGGGGCTGCGGCCGGATATGGACCGCCCGACGAACTGCTCTGAGGGGGAGCGCCATAGCTGCTGGATGGACCAGCATTGAAGGAGGGGGCTGGGCCTGAGGCTGGGGGCAAATAGGAGCTGGGCGGTGGTGCTCCGTACTTGGAAGATGGCCTCTGGTACGAGGACGATGAAGAGGACGGTGGCAAGTAGCCGTTGTTCAGTGGCGCCTCACGTTTCGCGGCTGCCGCATCGTGGAACAGGGCGACGACGACGACGACGACGGCGATGACACCAAAAAGCTGCAACAAAAACGAGGAAATTAGTTTTTCTGTGCCGCTACGGTCGATGCTCTGCCTCTGCCACTGCCACTGCCACTCCTGCTCCTCTGCTCTACTCTGCTTACCAATCGCATGGCTGATGCTGCTTCTTCTGCTGCTGCTGTTGTGGACGCGTTTCAAATGCAAATTATTCAAGCTGCAACGAGATGGAGATGAAAGGAGAGATGCAAGGTTGAGGAAAGTGAATCTGAGCGGCCAGCGGGCAAGAAATAAATTGTATAGATAAATTGCGTTAATGTTGCATAAGTTTTTTTCTTGCCACATTACCGACTAGCTGAACGAGAAATGTAGGGGCCACTGAGGCACAGAGCAGAGGCTTCAATCGGCCATCAATCTTGGTTTGGCCTGGCAGGCGGCGGCGGCAAGGCAATGCCAAGAACTGGCCAACTGCCGGAGCGTGTCGCCTGGCATTGAAATATTCGCATTTAATTAGGTTTTGGCCAAATGCCCAGAAGCCGAAGATCGTGAACCGACTCAGTTTTATGGCCAGCCAGCCTGCCCGCCGCCCGCAGCCAGTTCCCACATCTCTGGCATTACTGGCAAATCCCATCCAAAAATAAAGTGAAACTTTTCTTTCTTTCTAGCCATTTCCCTTTCCCTTTTGCCCTTTTCATTTGTGGCAGAATTGAACAAAAGCCAGCAGATAAGGGTTCATAAGGGTACGCTGCGGGGGCGTTCATCATCCGCTGTGGCAGTAGCAGTAGCAGGGGGGCTGCCAAAGTGTCATAGATTTTTATGACATTGCAAAATCGCAAACAGTGAGAAATTGCCAACTGTCTTGGATGACTTCCCTGTGGCATTACTCCTACACCGCTGCTGCCTGCCCCTGCCCCTGCCTCTGCCCCATCTTTCGGTGGGGCATGGGCCATGTGTGCAGTAAGTGTGTGTGACACATATTTTCCTTTCCTTTCCAGTAGCTACTGGCGCCAATTATTGTCTCCTCTTTTTGGCCACACTCACTCGCACACACGCGGACTTGGATTCGGTTCGGTTTGGTTTGGTTTGGTTTTCGTTTTGTTTGGCTTTCTGCACTTTACGTTATTTGCCTTTTGGATGGCTTACTGGCACGGGCCCGACTCGTGTTACTCCTCCTTCTTCGCCTGCCGTTGTTGCCACAAGAATTTTAATTGTTTTTCGGCGCTTGAAGCTAAGTGATGACTACTTTGACCCTTTCGATGTGGTGTGGTGTGGTGTGGCAATAGACATGGCATGCCATGTCATGCCGTGCAATTCCAATGCTTTTTATGCATTTTATGCATTCAGACACAAAAGAATATCTGGGGGGGAGGAGATGATTGTCCTTTGGGACCACTAACCACTAACCGTTCTGTGAGCACCAGCTGCTTCTGTGAAATGGTGCGGGGGTGCGGAAACTGAACTGAACTTGGAGGTGTAATGCTCCACCGATGGACAAATGCGAACTATACTGCTGTCTGATGCGCAGCATGCACTTTTATACAAAATCATAACCGCGCAAAGCCACAAAAAGCCAAAAACACACACGAAAATCAAAAAAGCTCCCAGCAATCCCAAACACAATGCGAAGAAGACGCTGGCAGCAGCAGCAGCAGCAGCAGCAGTAGAGCTAGAGCTATTTTTTTTTGTCCGTTTTGGTACTTTATGTAACTCTTCAAATGCACTCACTCTCCAAAAGCGAACCAGCAGCAGCGGCAACAGTAGAAACGGCAACAAGTGCCCGCCTAGAGCTGTGGCGCATGCGCGGCGACGGCGTCGCAGCCAGCGTTGCGCATCTGCCGCAGAGCGAATCATCAAAGCAAAAGCAAAAGCCAAAACCAAAAACCAACAGCCAGCGGGGAAGCTTTTTGCGGTTCGCCTTTTGTTGTTGTTGTTGTTGGCGAGTGTGTCTTTGTTTTTGCATTGATAAAAGACGAAATTGGACCGCGGGGGGTCCAGCCACAGCGGCTGTCAAGTTCAGTGGCAACATCTGTCAGCGGTACAGACATACATACATATGTACATACGTGTTGAATATTTGAATATATTAAGTTAGGTTAGGTTACTGATCAAACCTTGGGGTGTCCTTTGATTTCTTTTGTTTTGCTGCTGCTGCTGGGATCGGCACCAATACTTTGTTTCATTTTTCCTGCTGTCTATGCAAACAAACGCCAGATCCGTGCTCTAAGTTCAAAAAATTATGTTAATACTACTGTATGATGATAGGACCGAAGCTATTATCAATGTTTCCTCCGCTTTGCTATAAAAATATTCCAAAAAGTACCATAAATACGATTCGCGATAGCCTTTTGGTGACATTGATGGTCGGTGGGAAAGAAATAGCTCCCCATAGCTCCCGTTTTGTCCTAAAATGAGACAGCGACAAATAATACCGCATTCCAATTAAAAATCATATCTAAGTGCAGTGAAGAAATATAAAATAAATTCAGCCAAGCCAAATAAATCTTGTAAGTACAAAGAAAATAAAAAACAACAACGAAATTCCAGTACATCAAAAATGATTCATTCAGCCATGTTTATTCTTAGGCAACTGTTGGCGGCATCTCTGGCTTCTTCCAGATGTAGCTGGCCCAGGGAATGCACTCCTTGAGCAGATGCATGTACGCCAGACCAGGAGGACAGTCCACCTCGGTGGCGGGCTCGCCCAGAGTCTCGCACAGCCAGTACTTGGCGGCATCGAAGTGGTGCGTATAGGTCTGTCCCAGCTCGGACTCATCCTGGCAGGCCGAACGTCCGGCGTCCGCATTCACGCCACCCATCAGCATGGCGGCCAAGAGGACGGCGCAAAGAGCTGCAAAGACTACATGCAATCCATACAAAAATCGATACGGTCAATATGAAGAAACACCGATTCCGGGAGACCCACCAGAATTCATTTTGTGAGCAGTAAAAACAATGAAAGTTTCACAGTAAAAAGAAGCAACTGTGAGCTTCCCACTCTCCAAACGGCACTTTTATAGGGCTGGGGGGCAGCCAAGTAATACGTACATATATTTCGAAAAGAATAACAAAAGTATTGACATTTTGACACACGCGCACATCCGTTCCGTTGATTATTATCTGGGGAAACGAACGAACAGAACGTCGCGTCGCGTCGCGGCAGAGTCCCACAGAGGCGGAGTGTCATAGATGGTGCCATATAATAAAGGAGAGTACAAAAAACATAGGAAACCAGGAGAGCAGTGCAGTGAGCAGAAGAGAAAAGAAGGCAAATAGTAATATGTGATTATAGGTTACCCTTCCCTACCTCAAAATCAAAATCATTCTCTGCTCTGGCACTCGATTTCTTGTTTATTCCGGATTAAATTGGGTAAACCAAAGCTAATATAAATATTGTATATTATTGTACTTGATTACATAATCTTCCATCTCTCATCTAGTTTACTTGGCCTGTGGCATGCGCTTTCAGAAAGACAATATACCCTTCCCCATACAGGAGAGATGTGTACCCAAGAGAGTAAGAAGTTTGGAAAACAGCATCTCGATGTCACGATAACAAAGACAGAATGCCAAATGATTGTCCCAGGTGTACAGAGGAGAGTGGAAGAAAACGAAAAGATATTAAATAAATTGAAACTTTTCTTGAGATGCATCCAAATTTAGATCAGATAAGAACTAACTGCAATCGAATGTTTTATACTCTAATTGATACATGCTCCACCCTTCTTCATCATCATCATCATCATCATCTGATAATAATTATCATCTTTGTTGACTCATCCGAATGCATATTGACAGATTGACAGTTTTTCGAGCGTAACATCAGTTGCTATAATCGAAATCCATAATCGGATCGGATGTGTTCCATAATTCATAAACAAATGCCGAAATCTGAATCCGTTTAAATTGTGCAACATTTAGGTCTATCATTCAAGCCCATTCATTAATTAATTGCTGACCACCTGCTAGCCGTGTCGTTGGTTGATTTTTTTTTGTCTCAGCATTTCTTTTTTGTGTTTGTTTTTGTTTTTGTTTTGTCATTTTGCAAAGTATTTTACATTTATGTTAACTGTTTGTTTCTTTGTGGCTTTTTGTCCGGCTTTTTCGGTGTCGTCCGATGGCCGCCTCGAGCATTTTTGGGCGCCAGGCCAGGCCAGACCAAGCCACTTGACCAACATAAATACTCGCAGCGTGGCGAAAAAAAAGTCAGCAAAATTAAAAGACAGCAACAAATATCACGAAATGCTACAGTGTCTTCCAAAAGCAAACGAATAACGAAAAGCAGAAAGCAAAAACCGTTTAGTAGCAAAAGTTTGACGAAAACAAAAACCCTGAAAATCGCTTACAAAATGTTTTAAAGTGTAATTACAGTTTCCGCGTTGAAGTAGCAAGCCGTGATGGCTTGGAGATGGCGCAGATACCATCTAGAGAGGGGGTTGGGGAGGGGGGGTGAAGTGGGTCTGGCCAGAGGTGTTGCCAATCAGCAGGGAGCCTACGATGAGCCCAGGAGACAAAACAGCCAACAGCCAACAAGCCAGCCAAGATGACGCTGCTCTAAGCCGCTGATTATTTTATTTTCATTTTGGCCAAGATGATATGAAGGTAACGCAGCAGTGCAGCTGCTAATTATCGATTAAGTCGACACGGTCCCGGGCCAAATCCAATTAATGTGGCCAAGAGAAATGCGGCTAGTTATGATTGCACAAATGCGACGGGGGGAGGGCCCCGTGACATCGAATCGCTGGCTAAAAATAAGTCAAAACTCATTTGGACTAAGTGATTTTGCTTGTGCCCCAAATGACGGGAAACAAATGTCGCGAAAAGAACGATAAGAAGAGTCCGCCCATCCACGCGCAAGAAAGCAGAATATTTGCAATCATTTGAACCCTATAAATATGCCATTCCACAGCCTTCGATTGCAACATTCACATCATGTACAAGGGTATGTATAGGATTCCTCCTATAAAGATCTTGAGAATATACAAAATGTTTCATTCTTAATTCCTTGCCAGGCACACTCTTATGCTGCCTGCTTCTGGGCCTCTTCCTGGCCTTCAGCATGGCCTACAAAGGTCAGGACATCTATGCCGAACCGGACTGCAGCATCGTTGAGGACTATTCGCGCAAGTTCCGCGATATCTCCGATCCCACCCACTACTGGGTGTGCCCCGAGGGACAGGAGAAGGCCGACTATATCCAGTGCCCCGACAACTATGCCTTCATGGAGCCCCAGCAGGGATGCGTTGTCTGGGAGGAGTGGAAGTGGATTGAGCCGTACACTAAATAAAGAGACAAAACGACTCAACTTTGGTCCTTAGCCTGGCCAGAGGAGCGGACGTCCGTTTCGTTCTTACTTGTATTTCCGCCAAGTTTTTTGATTGGATTTTATGGAGGGGTGGGTGGGGTGCTGATTGAACATCACAGTCTCACATAAATAAATTAATTATATGTTCAAAGTTTCGGCTCAGCCTCTGAACGTGAACCTGTACGTGAACCTGAACCTGAATCTGAGACGAAATAAGAGACGCACCCGAACATGGACCACGGCTCAATGAAGCAGAACTTTTAATTAAGCGAGGAGGCAGACACATGGACAGCTGCCAGCGTTTCCCATGAGCCAGGCCACATACACTATTCGTAGGTCGACTTCCCAGGCCAGACAAGACCATACGAGACCATACCATACCATACCAGACCCTGACTCGTCGTCAGATGATATATGTATGTCTGATAAACGATAATTAGGCAGTGCGTGTCTGTTGCGCTTGTAATGTTATCTAACACCTTCGATTGCCAATCAAAAGCTGTTGCCGCTGCTGTCGCTGCCACAGTTGCCGCTGCCTGCTACTACAATCAATCAACTGGTATTGTGACTGACTCTGACTCTACTCTCATTCAAAACCTCAAAAAAACAACCAAAAAATAGTTATACTCGTACGAGCCACAGACAGACAGAAAGACAAGAGACAAGAGACACGGAGGCAGACTCGCACTCCAGTGCTCCAATTTGGAGCTTAACAAACTATAAATTGGGGGGGAGCTGGGCGCTTGGAAATGTATTTATTTCTCTTCTCTTTTTTACTTTTTCTTGGGGTTTTACAAGTAAAAGTCATAAATATCAAAGCGAAGGCCCCGAAAAGAGCAGCCAGCAGCGTTCACATTTAAAAGTGAAAAGTACTTCAATAAATTTAGTTAGAAATCATTGCCGCAATGCAAACACGCACCGCACCGCACCGCACCGAACCGTATTGGCGGTGCTGAAGAGGTCGTGAGCTCGTTGTAGGTGCCCCGCGGGCAGGTTGAAGTGGTGGCCATCGATGGCATCACATAATGAATATCAGACTGAGATGGTACACCCGTACACCCGTACTCGCCTCACCTCATACCATCCTCTTGCAGCAGCTTTGAAGAAAGTTACCACGGCCTTGACAAGGCAAGGAAGTTCCATTATCAGCATACAGATAAAGATAGAGACCGCCCCGAACTACGAACTAATAGCAATGACAATGGTAATGGCTATCGGGGGAATAAAAACAAAGCACTTGCAGGCAGCAGTCCCATCCCATCCATCGTTCGCTTCATTTGCCAATAGTCGTATAGTACCACAATTTGGTTCGCTTCGGTCTGGTGTGGGTTTATCAGCGGCTGCTAGAGGCTCATCTAGTACTCGTATTTCTGGGTTAAGTGGAGGAGCTGCATCAGCAATTGGCGGGCACTTGGCCAGCAATTACGGCGACTATGACAATGACAATGACAACTACAACTAAAACTACAGCTACAATGAGAGCCATAATTATTCCCCCCATTATGTATTTATGATCATTTCCATATCTTAACCAGTTGTGTAAATATGGCAAGCAAGCGCCATTTATCAGACGACATTTATCAAGCTCTGACATTGAACCACATCATTTTCACTCATTTTTGTAATAACGAATAAACACATAAATTCCAAAAACGTTTCAATGGAAACACTTACTCATAAAGAACATTTGGATGGTGTATTAATCATTAAAAAATAGGAGATAATTCAGAACAGAAAGAGATAAGCAGGCCAAGAAATATTAAATGTGTAAAATATTAACAATTTCTATCATTAATTTCTTGGAAATATAATATACGAGTTCTCAACCTGTTTTAATCATATATGGTTATCCAAGGAAAGTGAAATATCTATAGTATTGTCAAGATATTTTCTAGATATTTTGAATCCACTTTTCCTTCATTTAAGCAAATTTTTTTCTTCGCCAGTCTTTGCCTAATTACTTGTATCTATTCCAATCTATCTCCATCCATCTGTTAAGCCACAACTCCCCCCGTCTGCCCTTGATTGATGGCTTCACTGATTTGACTGATAAGAAAACCTATGTATCCACGAGTATATAGCAGCTATACATACATACATATATGTATGTATGGCCTGTCAGGCCAGGTGAATGACAAATTGACATGTCGAAAAAATGATGAATTTACAGCGTCAACAAACGGACGGAGAGGGAGACGGGGACAGACAGAACGGGGACGGAGTCGGACCCACTGTCAGACAGATAGACGGACGGAGAGAGAACGGTGCAAAACAAAAAACCGTAATGACCTTTCATCAGTTTGACAAATAAATTCAAAGCGACACACAAAAACTCCACCAGCGATCAACAAAATAATATATTTCAGTGCCTGAGAATCAGTTTTAGCATAGGTCAAAGTTCGCCGCTGAAACGGGTCCAATTTACAGATTTCAGAGTTCAAGTCCATTGCTGACGTCAGCGAAAGAGCCAGAGTCAGAGCCAGGGCATTGAAGGTGGCTTGGCTTGGCTTGGCTTGGCGTGGGCTCGGGTACCCACATCAGGAATAATAAGGGCCATTGGAGCTGAAGCTGGTGCTGAAGTATCAAAGCCGCATCGCATCTCACCTGTCAGGTCTCAGGCCAGAGGCTGCCCTACCCCGGCCTGGCTTGGCCTGCCAGATGGGGCTGCGAATGTGGGTGGAAATTAGAGGACTCTGTGTTTTTGGTTGGCGGCCCATTAATATTTCAGAATCTTCCCCCGCTGTTAGTAAACGCAATTTATATGCATTAAAATTTGATTCCCCTCAAGTGGGGCAATGAAATGTCGCAGCTTATTTTCGATGGTTCTGAGTTCTGAGTGGATTATTGTCGCTGTGTCCTTCGTGTGAGTGGGGTCTCTTCAGGTCTGGCAGCTGCTAATTGAATAAAAGACATCACGACAAAGAGCTTGTCCAACCTCTTGAATAATCCAACATTTCAGCATCCTACACATGATACTTGTGCAGTACTATTTTTCGGAAAAATAATTAGAACATTGTTTGTCATGCCATTTCCCATTTCCCATTTGCATAACCGCCCACTATCAAGTAATCTCTCCCCATTTTCCGGCCCCCACCCCACCGACAAATCCTGAACAAATTGCAGCAACTTTTTATTGAGTAAAAGAAATTGCAGGCAAATTGCTGCGACCCCTCTTGGAAAGCTTTCACCACGGCCTGCTACCCCTGAGTTCCAGTCAAGTTGAACAGCTGATGAACAGCTGGAAGGCACAGATGTGCCACTGGAGGGCCACTGGATGGTTCATTCTGCAAGGCGAAGGAAATTTGGAATTTGGAAGAGCGAACGCCGGATAGCCGAAGAGCGAGCTCCGCCTACCAGAGCCGTAGCCACATCCAGTCGTCTCCTTGCCTCTGTATGTGTGTGTGTGTGTGGGAGGTGTATGTGTGTGCGTGTCAATGTGTGGGTAACAAGGCCACACCCACGCGGCCATGTTTGAATGAAAGGAAGAAAAAAGCAAAAGCAAATGGCAAAGTCAATAAGGAATAGAATGGAGGATGGAGAAGGAAACCGAAACCGAAACGAAACGGCAAAAGTGGAACATGTTCCAGCAAAACGATTGAGAAATGGAACAGCCACACACAGTAATATTGTATGAATTTAGGTTACCTACCGCAGAAGAAGAAAACTGTGAGAGAGGGGGAGTGGGGAGTGGGAGTGTGGGAGGAGGGAGGGAAATTAACTGCAAGTGTTCGCCTTGTCGTCGTTGTTGTTGTTAGTGCAGGGCGTTTTGTAGCTAACTTAGTTAAGGTCATCGAAATGTCAAAAGTTGCATTCTCCCCCGATTCGACAGCGACTAAAACAGCAGCGATAGAGGGGGGAGCAGGGCAGAGCACGCACACAAAACTGTTTGTTCCGTTGACATTGCTATTTGCTGTTGACTCACACACACACAGATGCACAGTACGGTACAGTCACATGCAAGAGTGTGCCTGTTTGTGCGTGTCTCCAACATCTTTGCAAATTAATTTTCGTAGACTTTGTCCTCGAATCTGCCTGAAAAGATTATCGTACATGGATTATTGATCGCTTGGGCAGCGCTTTTATATTTTTTGGGCTGCTCTCCTCTTTTTCTTGATGTCGGCCATTGTTAGTTTCTTTTGGCTCTTACACATTTCAACACTTTCGGCAGCCATTTTGATGGCGGCATGCTGCTCCTGCGGGCGCCCTCGGAATTCCACCACTCGTGACACTCACCCATACAGAGCACACATACCCCTACCACTACCCCAACACAGGCACACGCACACACTCACACTCACACTAAGAAGTAAATTCCTCAATAGATTTTCCGCCCACTTCCGTTGCCTCTCTTGCTCGCACTGAACTCCTACCGATGGACTCCCTCCCTTTTCTCTCTCTCTTTCTCTATTTGTGCGTTTTTTTCTGCGCAAAGATTGGACTTAATTTTAATGTTATTGATATTATTCTGTCGGCGCAAATAC
Organism: Drosophila athabasca; assembly: GCA_008121215.1. Taxonomy (NCBI): domain Eukaryota; kingdom Metazoa; phylum Arthropoda; class Insecta; order Diptera; family Drosophilidae; genus Drosophila; species Drosophila athabasca. The sequence continues at coordinate 4,860,445 of CM017793.1, read as the reverse complement.
CATTCGATTTGATGGCCATCCGCATAAAATGTGCATTCAGTGCAATTTTCCCCATAATTTGATTTAATGACCAGCATTGATTTGACCAGCATTGGCTCAGTTTTATATGCTCTGGGTCCAGCTTAATTAACTGGTAACTCGATACGGAAAAATCAACCTCCCCCATTTGGCTCTCTGACTCTGACTTCAAGCCATTACCTTTGCCCTTTTGCTATAACGAGGCTGCAGCTCGTGTTACCCATCTTGCTGGTGGCTTCAGCATCTGCATCTGATTCTGCTTCTGCTTCTGCTGCTGTCAGAGCCATTTCGCACAAAGAACCCAATCAATTGCAACTATTAGTTAAGGTAATTAGGACCTCCCGGGGGTTTATGCAATTATACCAAATGAAACGGATGGAAAATATGCATTCGAATGAAGGAGATTTCCGCTCAGTGAATTATCAATGAAGGCTGCATTTGGTTTCACATCGAAATTAAGGGCGGTATTAAGGCTATGTGTGATTCAGTGTGAGATTTATTCGGAATGGAATGGTCCCTCACTTTGTCGGGAAAAAGTATAAATTATTTGTAAACATGTTCCTTGTTTCCTGTTGTTTTTCTACACATCAAATATTAAACACCCATCACAGCGACAGCTCTCTGCCTAACTTCTTGAAATATCTTGTAAATCATATACAAAAAAATCTTTAGTTTTCCAACAAAACAATGTTCGTTTCCATTAATATTTGATTTATTTCAATGTCTGAACATTCCATACCATCTACCATCAATCACAATTCTCTTTCATTCAGCATCAATCACTCTGTTACTTGTTTCAATATTAAGATAGATTTCAAATTCCAAAACATTTCCATTTAAAGAAAAAGCTTAAATTTCGACTGTCGTCTCACCTGGAGAATCTCTGAAGACATAATCACTCTCTGAGTACCAATCATATGTTGTTTTTCTTTTGGCAGTCGTTCAGAAACGAGTCTAGAATGAACTTTGTCGCAGCGGGAGATGGTTGGCGCTCGTTCCGTTGGCTCCCCGCCCCGCCCGTGGAGGTGGATGTGGCTGCCATCAAATGTTGCGCCCTGGGGGTGCCACCGCCCCAGCTAGAGACTAAATCCAGACACTGGCAATGACAGCACCAACAGCCAGGAACCACAACAAAATCCGAACCGAACCAAGCCCAACGGAGCCACAGAAGAGGCGGCAGCCCTGGCAGGTATCCTGCTGTCTATCAGGCTGTCAATATCAGCAGACACTGAAAGGATCAACGGCAGTATGAAGCCATCAAGCCAGCAGACGTCGACAGTGGAAATATTTTAAGGTAAATATAAATTTAAACCACCTCTGTCAGGAGACAGGAGCAGGGTATACGGAAGGGTAAGGGCAGGATACGGCAGGATTGGTTACTGGCACTGCCAAAGGATGTGCGCTGCGGTTGGAGCAATCCAATTAGGCCAGGACGAATATACTCGTGTGCATATGCGTGGCTTGGCGTCCTGCAAGATTTAAACCATTTACCGTTAGCTCTTATTACGAATAAACTGAGATACCCCCCCCCCCCCCCCCCCCCCGAGACCCGAACCCCGACTACCCCCACCCACAGACAGTTTTCCGCTGAAGATATGTAGATGTAGATATTCAAAAATACACAAAAAGCCACACATATCCAGACACGTTTCCACGTAGATCCAATCCAGCAGACATGCTAACGGTATAAAAATCGATAGAATATAACGAGGGAGAGGGTGGCCAGTGTGCAGAGGGTGGAGAGGGTGTGGGATGGTGCACCGCGGGGGAGTGGAATGAAGACGAAGGCGGCTTACCTTGGCCAAACCCAGACCCTAAGGCGCAGCGTGATATTTTACAAGTGTTGTGCTCCGATACCCTTATAGTAAGGGTATTCCGATTTTAACGAGCCGAAACCTATATTCGAGATGCAGATATATCTATCTGTAAGGCTCTCCTTCAAATCCTGTTATCTTTTATGCTTCCAGAAATCGGTTAATTAAATATATCGCAGTGATAGTTGAAAAAAGCAAGGGTATGTAAAGACTCGGCCTCGAAAGCCTTTCCTTCTTGTGTAAGTTGTTGTTTTTGTTTCTGTTTTTTTTGTTTCCTCTTGCTGCTGGTGGCAGCGGTGGTGGTTGGCTAGTGGGTGTGGGTCCACTGCTGGTGGTGGTGGTGGTGGCGGCGTGGCTCGTTTACATCCAAGCAGATGCCAGTCTAACCCCATCCTCTAATTGGCCAAAGGCGTACACAGTACAAGTGCGAGTATGCCCAGTATTATGCCACTTTCCTGGGGATGAGCGAATTCCTAATTGAAAATAAATATTAGGGCATGGAAATTGTTGTTTCTGGTTTCAGGTTGGACTGGAAGGGGGACTGGGACTGGCATCGGTTAGGGGTTTAAGTATCGCTTTAAAGTCTCTTCCCCAAAATCATCCAGTATTATTTCACTCTGAGTTGACAGTTTCGATTGCCTGGAGCTGAGCATCTTGGGACTAGCATTTTCCGTTGACTTTCAGTCACCTCTCGGTGTCACATTTCAATTGTCTGCTGCTCCACTTTGCCCGCGGGACATTAATTAATCCCAATCCCAGTACCAGTCCCAATCCCAATCCCAGTCGCAGCTATGACAAATGACGGGACATCTCTCGGGGTCAAACAATTAGCTGTAAATTAAAATTGAATTAAGTTTGAGTGCTGTGCAAATCGACTACGGATACAAAGTCGCAATCTTTTCTATATATAGACCATCAACCTCTGACCATTTCTTGTGTTTTGTGTTTTGTTTTTCGTTCAGTTCTTGGTGTTTTTTCGTACCTGTGGTGGAAAAGTTGGCTTTGTTTGGTCTATTGTGGGCCCTTGACGAGGTTGCCTTTCTTCTTGCCATTTCTTTTTACCTCGTTTGCCTTGCGTGCCCTGTAGACATTTTTCTGGGTCTGGCCTGCCTGCCTGGGCCGGATGGGTGGGTGGTGCGTACCACGTACCTCGCCGCGGGCCAGTAACAACCTTGTTTTCAACCACTTTGGGTAACCCAAAGTACGTTGGCCCGACTCAGCCATAGCCAGAGCCTGAGCCTGAGCCTGAGACTCAGAAACGACGTCGCTGATGATGGCTGTGCTATATAATTTGGCCTCACCATATAGTGTTTTTATATTTAAGCCGCCGTGCAAACATCCGCAGCAGGCACACCCAACCACGCCCACCCCCACGCCCACGTACATACGCCCACACCCATACACCCATACCCACAATCCACGACACGCACAGGCCAGGGCACACCTTGATTTACCTTTGAGAAGGAGAAGAAGAACAGGACAGGAGCAGACTTCTACAACTTTCTGCTGCCGCTGCCGAGGCTCATATCGATCGCTGCTGCTTCTGCCGCTTCTGCTGTTGTGGCACTGCATTAAAAGTTACCTCAAAAAACCACCAGAAAAGAAATAAAAGCAAAGAGAAAAATATTCTAGTTTTAGCAAGAATTTTACAAACGTAATTGCTTATACGTGGCTGGATTTTAAAGGATTTTCTTTCATTTGAAGCAATGCCTCAAAAACTTTGAGTGGAGAATGATGGCACTTAGAGCCGAGCCGAGCCAAGCCGTCGAGGGAGTCATTTCTATGCACTTCCGTTCTATAATCAATCAATAAAACAGCTATAACCTTGACATGACTTCCAACTTAGGTGCTAGCTAGCCTCATTTGCAATGGTGAAATTCGAAGCGAATCAATGGATATCGATGTTCATTGACAGTACATCCTGAATGGAAATAAAAACTGAAAACATCAAGGCAGTAAAACATTTAAAGTGAATCAATCAATAGAGAGAGGAAAAAGTTAAGGCTCTACTTTAAATAATATTGCTGAATAATCGCAAATAAAATGGCTGAATAATGGTTACTTAAGTAAAAACAGAGAATTTATCACGACTTACGATAAAGTTCTCCTAAGTACTTCAAGTGGATCAGATGACTTCCATTTAGATATTTATTCCGAACGCTAGCAATTTCATCAGGAGGAGCTTAGGGATTTAGTGAAACCTTTGGACTCTTTCATCTGAAATTCTAGTTTCACGATTAAAGAATAAAAACCTCTGTTAACCCATGAAACAAGAATTATTTTCCCAAGACGATGAATTAGTTTATTGTCTACAGACGAGTAAAACAAACTGTAGGTCATACCTTTGTTATTAATATATTTCAGCCGTTCTCCTCATCAAATTTAGATATGTATATTCATATATATATATATATATATATATATATATATATATAGCAATTGGCTGCTTGGGCTTAACTTTAAATAGGATCCTTTCTGTCCCTGCCCTAATCACCTACAAAAACTTCCCAAGGCAGCGAATAAATTACAAACGCACTTTTCAAAAAGTTTCTTTCCGCATAAAATAAAAATAAAACATAAAAACAAGAGAGAAAAGAGTTTGGCGACAACAGGCAGGAGGAGAGCGATGGAGAGTCACAGAAGATGACACAAAAAAGGGGCGAGAAAAAAAAAAGCAAACTAAAAGAAGGAACTGACAAACATTGTAATTTTTTCATCTGCCAATGAATATTATATTCTCTGGCTGGAAACACACAAGAAGTCCCATCTCGGCCTAAATGCGTGGCCTTTGAGCCGGGGAGAGCACAAGTTAAGTCTTGATAAATTGCAGAAAGTGCCTGTCAGATGATAAATGACAATGAAATTGGCAAATTGTCTGACAGGACAGTTGCGTTTGCTGGTGTTTGGCCAAAAATATAACAAAAGGCTGGCGTGGTGGGTGGTCAGGGGACACCACCTCTGCATTGCAGTCCTGTCCTCGCCAGATATTAATCAGAAGTCCAAGTCCGAGTCCCGAGCTTATTGTTCGAGGCACTTGAGATATATTTGTAAGTACATTTGTATCTAAGTATAGATATAGAGACTGACTGTGTGCGAAGAGAAATTACTGTTTATTGTTTGGGCAATTGCTGGAATGAACAAAGAAATCGTCCTGACAGTGCTGGCCTGGCATGTTGTTGTAAAATAATTACATTGTGTGAGTGTGTACTTTGTGTGAAGAAAATCTAGCAACTCCCACTCATGCCTGCCTTACATAAGCCCCAAAATGTATGCTACGATAAACGGAAGACCAGAACACGCATAGGAACAGCAAAGAAGAAGAATATAACTAAGAAAAACCGGAGCCTGAACCAGAGCCATAGCCAAAGCCCGGGCTGGGGAGAGCCAGAGCTGAGGAGCCAGAGCGGGGAACAGACAGGTACGAATGTTTGAGGGAAATTGATTTTCTTCGCTTTGCGCGAATATAAATGTATTCAAATGTGCTCAACTGGGCGAGAGTAATGTGCATGGGAACACGGGCGAGCTGGGCAGTCCGTTCGAATGCGGAGGCAGCTCCGCCAGAGCCAGAGCTCAGCCAATTGGTTGACTGCCCCTTGGAGGCGCATGCGTTGTATCCTGCGCCGTGGAAAGCTCACAGAGACGGACAGAGACGCCTCAGACATTCCAGGCTGAATACCGACAAAATAACGGTGTATGCAGAGAGCAGCAGCAGTAGCAGCAGCAGCAGAGCAGAGGCAATAGTAGAAGCAGCAGCAGCAGCAGAGCCAGTGCCAGTGCCAGACAGAAGTTACCTTTGCTCCTGCCCGGACGATACAACGCACGTTGCTGCCTCGTAGTCGTTGTCTGTCTGTCGTTGTCCTTTGGTGGTGCTGCTGCCAGAGAGATATTTGCTTCTTGTTCTGTGTCTCCCCTCCCCCCGCCGCCGCACGGTGTGGTAACGGGTAACGGTGAACGGGTAGAGTGTCAGTGTGTTCGGTGTGTGGTTTGGCGCGAGCGTTAGCCTTAGCCTTTCTTTTCATTTTACATAACAGCGCGATAAAAAGAAAAGTTTGCCCAAGAGGAGTCCTGATTGATTCCTTGGAAGAAAGTCGCGCGCGCTTTGAAAAGGCTCTGAGAGAAAACCCCCATTTGAAAAAGGATCCCAGTGCACGGAGCGAACGTGGCGTCCAACGAGGGCAACAGCAGCGCCGCGGGCAGTGGCGCGGAGTCTGCCGCCCTGTTCTCCAAATTGCGTAGCTTCTCGATTGGCAGTGGACCCAACTCGCCGCAGCGGGTTGTCTCCAATTTGCGCGGTTTTCTCACCCATCGCCTCAGCAATATCACACCGAGCGACACAGGTAAGCCACCATCAACTGCCACCTGCCCCTGCCCCCCGTACAGCGAGTGCCGCCTGCCTCTGTCTACATTTATTTCGAGTGTTTACATAACGTGACGCCTCTAAAAATGCATATAATTAAAATTAAACAACATCTCGCCAGCAAACACTACACAAGAATAGTTCTGTGTTCTGTGTGCAAAGTGTTTCGTCCTCGTCCTCGTCCTCGTACTCGCACTCGTGCTCGTCATCGTTATAGTCAAAAGCCTCCTCCCCAGCGCTGTCCTTTGCTATACCTATATATACTATACATATACATATATGTATTACATTTGTATATATTGTATAATGTGTATGTGTGGGCCACGACACTTGCCACATTTCACAGGGTAGACACATTTTATTTATGGCCCCAAAAATGAGACTCGACTCTCGTAGGTTCGCTTTTCACTGAATGAACGAAACGCAACGCAACGGAACAAACTGGAATGGAACAGTCACCGTTAGGCTGTCTACCTCGTGGGCTGCCTAGAGCGTGGGACGCCTCTCTTATGTAACATAAACGAGGGCAAACCAGGTGCCAGCCAGGTTCCACGACGAATAGAAAGAGCCAAAGCTAGCAAGAAACAGGGAGTTAAGACCCCATTCTCATAATTTTTGGTAGAATTTTTATATCTCTAATTGCTATAATAATGGGATACATTTTTGATAGCATATTCGCTTCTTTATGAGGAAATATCTTTCATTTTAAACCCAGAACTAAGCAGGGAATCAAATGACTATCTTGGACAATTCAATGGTTATGGTTCTATATTTCGAATTGGTATAATAATTGGATTTTAATATGGATCTATGCATCTTTCATTCTAAGTCTTGCCTCAATATCTCGTAAAATGTCATTGTTATATTTTACATAAGAGTCGTTTAAAAATTGATGGAACACTTATGCCTAAGGTATATAGATATTTATCGAAAATAACTAAATTTATTTGATTTTATGATACGGAAGAACTTACGGAAATGTAAAAGTGTTCTTACGTGAACCATGGCTATGTTACATATAAAAGTCGAAACAGATTTAAAAAAGAACATAACTATCTTGTCTCACACCTTAAGTTAGATAATATTCGTAAATTACATCATATTCCAAGATCAAAAAGTCACTCCTTTAATTTCGCACCCCTCTCACTGCAATAGGCTCTCTTGGACACAAATGACTTAACGATCTCTGTGCTGGCTGCCGATGGTATACAACTTTCTTTGCGGCCAGCAATTGACAAACAATTAGGCAAGAGACGCAAGCAGATTTCGTTATTCGATTCCGCAGACTAATCAAATTTGTGTCGGTTGTCCCATTAAATCATTACAAGTCTCGTCTTGGCTCGGGTCTAGGTCGGTCGGTCGGGTTCATCAATGTGAAGACACCATCAGCGAGGCAACAGCCAGCCAACAGCCAACAGCCAGCCGCCATCGACCATGCGGCCAGCCACCTGCCGCAGAGAAGAAATTTTCTCTGGTAGTGCGGCTGCTGCATAATGAAGGCAATAAATATAAATTTCACACACAAACATAGGACGCCACGACACGAATACAAACAAGAGACAGAGCAGAGCTCCGTTGTCATTAGATTGTTTGCCTTGTAGACGCGTTTGTAGCGCTGATGTGTTCATAGCGGTTTCATGTCAAAACAAAGGGGGCGCACCAACCACTTCCACTTCCACATCCTCCCATTCCCCCCAGCCACCACAGCCTCAGATCCACAGCCTCAGATTCTGGCCCAGACCCAGGCATCGCCTGAGGGTCTGAGGGGATGGAAACGCCAGAAACAAAGGCTGGCAGGAAGGTAGCTCGTAATAAGCTAAACGAGAAACAAGTAACGCATTTGTCTTGATGCTGTCTGATAAAAGTGTGCCCGGGACCCGGGACCCGGAGCCGTAGCAGGGCCAGGACCCGGACTCAGGCCTTCTCGAGGGTTGCGCTGCGAACATTGAGCCATCAGAAGCAGAAAGCGAGGGAGGCGATTCTATAGACAGGGTGGGACACGGAACAGGAGCAGGAGTAGCGACATCAAAAGTCGTAAAACGGGCGCTGATGGTGTTGTTGATTGCTCCGCATTTGCACGGCTACAAATGGTTACATTTTCCGTATTTTCTGTATTCTGGATTTTCTGCACTCAACTTATTCGATGCTTGAAATTAGCAATTTAACAGGACTCCTCTATTAATCAAAAACTACAACTACAACTTGTAGACCCAGAGAAAATGAACTATCGAATGGGAGAAATGTCTTAGTCCGAACATAAAGGTAATTTATTTTCTTGGTACATACAAAAGAGCCCCATAAATGCTCCAGGTCCAAGTAATTTATGTGCAAATCAATTTGTAATCCGAGGCTAGAAGCTGACCACCTAAGGGGGGTTATCTCGAGGTCGAGGAAATGTGCACATGTGTGCGAAAGACACGCACATTAGACACGCACTCTCACTCTCACTCTCACTCGTAGTTGGAGAGAGAGAAAAGAACATTTTGCTAGTCACTCCCTTTATTATAGACAACTCCCATTGTGCGTAGAGGGCTCCTCCCGGATCCGCCCAGTTAATGTTTTGATTTATAGGCATCCCCACGCTGTCTGAAGAGTGCCACGATGCTCATACGCCCCATGGTCCCCATCAGAGAAACGCAAACCCAAAATGGCGCCTTTGTTTTCCATGAGTACGGGAATACGAGGAAGTTTTGAAATGGATCCTCGGGCTAAGTGGCTGCTGGTCCGCTGGGAGTTGATAAAAGCACATCAGCCTCGGCCAGAGCAACAATAAAAGCAGGAGACATCCTGTGAAGAGGGTTGCGGACATGGACACATTTCATCCATACCGGAGTGGGTCCTTAAAATGGACTTTTCCGTTTGCCGTTTGCCGTTTTCCATTTTTCGGCTTCGGAACTTTTGCAATTAACAAATGCGCTGGCTAGCCAGGGGCTAGGCTGGCTTAGTTAACACAGTTAACAGTTCAAAGGCAATCGATACAAGAAAAGACAATTAAACTTGAAAAAGAAATGTCACCAAGAAAACACTTGCCACTTGGCACTTGGCAGTCGAAAAGGAGGCTAAGGTTGCAAGTAAATCGATCCAGAGTGTGGCACAAGGTGAGGTGGCGCCTCATTAGCTGGCCACAGTTCATTAGATACTTACAATTGGGTGCCACAAATATGCGCACACGCCTCAGTGAACCACCTATAAGACCAAAGGGCAGTAAAGACTCAGATAAAATCGAACAGAACTGTCGAATGGGACCCACTCTTCAGACCAGAGCCATAGCCAGACCCACACCCAGACCCAGAAGTGTGGCTATAACAGAACTTTGCCGCACCAACCATCAACCCTTCGCAAGGCCGCCGCCACTTGAACAAAGCTGCTTACAACACTTGCGGGGAGTTTTACAAGCCCCGTCATGGGAGGGGATTGCTATCTAGGGGGGGATGGGTAGGTCGAACACTTGTGAGGATTTTCCGCTGCCTTTTGTCAAGTGTCAGGCAGCGTGAGAAGTGCGGCTTACCATAAATATTATGATATATTTTATTTGCTGTTTATTTAAGCAAGCACCACCCAGCGCCCTGCACCCTGCGCCCCACTATCCCCTCAAAAATCAACAGAGGCAATTTCTCTAGATTATTAATTTTAATGATATACGGTTATATGAAGGTACATAAAACAGAATATCTGTTGCCCAGGCAAAGCTGCCAAAAATATCTGCCATTTTTCGTGCCATCTCATTGTGAATGCAAACAGGTCGGGCCCTGGCCGGGCCAGGTCGAGCCCTGAATGTTTGCTATATTGTATCGTATTTTTTATGCCTTACCCTTCAGGAAAATGAAATTTTATTTTACGCTGATTACCTCGTCAGACAGACGTCGGCGGCACACCCACCCACCCACATCCACGCCCCTGCAGAGAAGGAAGGAACAAAAAAAAAAAGAAATTGAATGTAATTTCATTCCCCTTTTTCCGTTGTGAAGGCAAACAACCCAACCCGAGAGCGATTGTTGGTGTCTTCCTGCGGAGAATGTGGATGTGGATGGCAGGCTGCGAATGTTCCCATGACAGCGGCAACGGAAAGCGGCAAAAGTCGAGGATCATCTTTGAGATGAAGTGGGTGAAACTGTAAGCCTCTGAATGCTGAGAATTTCCTTTCCTTCTCCTTTCTTTTGGCTGGCAGAAAATCCCATTTTGGAGCTAGCGAAAATGCACTTTGTTGTCTGGGTTGGCAGCAGTAGATTGAATTTCCATTCAAAGTCGTCAGAGATAGAGATGTGTGCTGTGCTTTTGGCTCATCTTAAAGCCGCCTGAGCTGAATATTTCATGTGGAGACTCCATTCTCCGGTCGGAGCACCTGTAGTCCGAAGCGGGTCGAGCCCCAGGCGGCACATTAATAATGCGGCATAAAGCAGAAACTAAAGTTGCCTGCCTTCCGCTTCCCCTCCCCTTTCCCTTATGGCCTGCCATAATTCACTGCGGTGGAAGCTGCATAAAGTATGAACGCTCTGCCAACTAATTGAGCCGGTCGGAAGCTGCTCCTTCCCCCCTCCTGGGGTTGCCGCATAACATGAAAAGGAAACCAAATAGTGCCACAGCCAGCCCCCGCCACAGTGAGAGCCAAAACTCAATGCCTATGCATTGGGCTGAGCTGGGGCTGGGGCTGGTGCTGGTGCTGGGAAATTCGTCAGCTGTCCGCGCGCGGCCCTTTGCCAGACAGAGCGGAAAAATCAATAAAATTATAAAAGCGTGAATACAAAATTATGCTGCGTGCGTGTGTGCTTATACCCCTAATGTTGCACGGCGTTTTTCCTTTAGATACGAGTACATATTTTGAATGGTGTGTTGCTACAATCAACATGTAGGTAGGCACACGTTTCTGCACTTGACTCGAGCCGCTGCAGACGAGCTGCTAGCTCGAACAACCCCTGATTTAGATAAAAGCTCTCGCTAGCGCTGGCCACCCCCCACCCACAGGGTCAAGTGCGACGGGCCAACCCACCTGGCCCAGGCACCACATTGCTCCCCCAGTCGCAAGTCCCATTATTGTAGTTAGGGGAAGCTCAAAAATTAAAGTCTCTGGCAAAAAAGTCTCTCGCACACATACAGCCACAGAACATAATTGACTCACGGACATCACGGGGGCTGTTAGTATCTGTATATATGTATATGATATGTACATACATGTGGGGTGTATACCCGCCCTCGATCAAGGCAGGACCCAAGGCTGATGAGGCGGCTGGGGGCCCACGAACGTGGTCATGAAAATTTAATGATAAAACGAAATGTTTTTGTTACGTCTCGCATACACCAAAGCCCGAGGAGGGGGGCGGCTCAGCCGTGGGTAGGCAGGGGAGGCGGGGAAGGCAGGGGAGGTAGTCATATTTATACCCTGCACACGTCGCATTTTCATGTTTTCCGATTGGGGGTGGTAGCTGGTCCTGGTCCGACCAGAGCAAGGTACAAGGTAGACAAATGTTGAAATTGGATCAGCATTGATAGCCACCACAGAAGCGACTGAGCAACGTGTACCATACAGAGTAAGAATCTTTAAAGGCTCAATTCCAAATGATGGAAAACCTATACTTTTGATGGAAAAAGTCTGGTAGTCTCTGTGTGGCTTTTTTGCTTTCTTCTTTGCTGCAGTTCAAGTTCCGGGTCTTGCGTGCGGGTCGAGTGTACGACCTTTTTGTGTGGAAAAGCAATAATTATAATTACGGCAGAGCGTAGGCTTCGGTTTCGACTACGGGCTTCAATGAGTACAACCACGTGGCCTTAAGGGTCCTCCACTCCACTCCACTCCACTCCAATCCACTCCGTTCCACTCCACTTGGGCAGGGCTGGGCACTGGGACTGGGACTGGGGACTGGGGACAGACTCCATAGAAATCCCATTTGAATGAAAGGCCACGTTTGAAGCGAATTTGCTGCAAAATCCAATTAAAATAATTGCTTGATATTCAATGACTTAATTGTAGAATGTACTTGCGTTTTTTCGGTATTTGTTTTATGATTGAAATGTGTGTCACTCGAAAAGAAAATAGAAAAGAAAAACCAATCTTATGTAAAACCATCTGAATCGAATGCTGTGCCACGAACTAATCCTAACAATACAATTTCTGTTCACCAGCAGGCAGCCTTTTGCAACACAGAAACAACATTTCAATCATAAAAGCAATCGATCGAATTACTAAAAACACAAAAAAAAAATACTAACCAACTGAATCCTAGTTAGCGGGAGGATGAGAGCAAGCGAGCGAGCGAGCGATCGAGCGAGTCATCGCGAGATGGATTATTCATTAATTAATTAATGAAAGAAAAGACTAACGAAATCTTGTTTCTGTGTCGTTAAAGGTTGTTCACTGGCATGCCCACAACTCGTACAACTACAACTACAACTACAACTCCAACAAGCACACGAAAACATGTAAAACACCACAGCAACAACAACAACAACAACAGCAGCAACAGCTACAACTATAACTACAACAACTATAAACCACCTCAAAGCCGAAGCAAAAGCATAAGCATAAACAAAAGCAAACGCGAAAGAGAGGCAATTAGCGAAGAGGAAACGGAAGCAGCCAAATTTGTAGCCAGTGCTAAGCAATTTCCGGCTGTGACCATGAATTTGACAGGCCTCGAGCTCCACAAAAAGCAGCATTAGAGCAGAGGAAGAAGCAAGAGAGTGCAGCAGCGGAGAGAGAGAGAAGGTAACTTTTGAGTACAAAACACAACAGCAAAACAGCAAAACAGGAAACAGGAAGCAGGAACTGGAAGACGTGAAGAACTCATAACACATCTCAGAGATTAAGTAAGAGCAAGAGCTAGCAAGATGGCCTCATTCCAAATACCTGTTATCAACCTGGAGCTGCGCGAGGTGAAGGAGATCGTGTGGGAGAAGATCCAGGAGCCGGTGAACCAGCGCCGCCTTATTCTGGTGATCGTGTCCATAGCCCTGCTGCTGGACAACATGCTCTACATGGTGATTGTGCCCATCATACCCGACTATCTGCGCGAGATCGGCAGCTTTGACGACGGGCCGACGCCACCTCCGCTGCGGGACAATGTGACGGGAATGATCATACCCGTGCATCACGATCACCATGGCCAGGACTCGGCCACGGGCATACTGTTCGCCTCCAAGGCCATCGTTCAGCTGATGGTCAATCCGTTCTCGGGTGGCCTCATCGATAAGATCGGCTACGACCTGCCCATGATGATTGGCCTCACCATCATGTTCTTCTCGACGGCCGTCTTCGCCTGCGGCAGCAGCTACAGCGTCCTCTTCTTCGCCCGCTCGCTGCAGGGCGCCGGCTCGGCGTTCGCGGACACAGCGGGCCTGGCCATGATCGCCGATCGCTTCACCGAAGAGAACGAGAGATCGCAGGCGCTGGGCATTGCCCTGGCGTTCATTAGCTTTGGCTGCCTAGTGGCACCACCCTTCGGCGGAGCACTGTACCAGTTTGCCGGCAAAGAAGTGCCCTTCCTGATCCTGGCCTTCGTCTGCGCACTCGACGGCATGATGCTGCTGCTGGTGATGAAGCCCCTGAAGGAACAGATTAGACAGAGCAAAGAGGTGCAGGATCAAGTCATTCCCATCTGGCGTCTCCTCATGGATCCCTACATTGCTGTGTGTGCCGGAGCACTGACCATGTCGAATGTGGCCCTGGCCTTCCTGGAGCCGACCATCTCGCTGTGGATGGAGGATACCATGACCACGGAAAACTGGAAGATCGGCATGGTCTGGTTGCCCGCCTTCTTTCCGCACGTCCTGGGCGTGGTAATCACAGTGAAGATGGCCCGCAAGTATCCGCAACACCAGTGGCTTATGGCGGCCATCGGCTTGGCACTCGAGGGCTTCTCCTGCTTCATCATACCCTTCTGCACCGGCTACAAGATGCTGATGCTGCCCATCTGCGTCATCTGCTTCGGCATCGCGCTCATCGACACTGCCCTGCTGCCGACACTCGGCTACCTGGTGGACGTCCGCTACGTGTCCGTATACGGCAGCATTTACGCGATCGCGGACATTTCATACTCGATCGCCTACGCCGTCGGGCCGATCATCGCCGGCGGCGTGGTGGAGGCCATTGGATTCACTGCCCTCAACTTCATGATCGCCTTCTCGAACCTGGCCTATGTGCCCGTGCTACGCAAGCTGCGCAACATCTACGACTTCAAGCCGTTCGAGAACGAGGCCAACATCCTGATGCAGGATCCGCCCAACAAGGAGTACCAGACCTACGTCATGCACGACCAGAAGCCGGTCGAGGGCGAAATGAAGAACCACCTCGAGTACGGCCAGCAGTACCAGCAGGAGCAGGAGACCAATCTGGACGATCAGCAGTACCAGCAGCAGCAGCAGCAGGGATACCAGCAGGCGGGCGGCTATCAGCAGGATCAGGGCTATCAGCCCGGCTATCAGGAGCAGGGTGGCAGCTACACCCAGCAGGGACAGCCCCGAGTGGTCAATCCCTTCCAGCAGCAACAAGCGCAGAGCAAAGGTCCAGGCGCACCGGCGAATCCCTTCAGACAAGGATTTTAAACTGTTGTCTGAGACAAAGCATAGATCTAATTAATGTTCTGGAACCTTTTTGTACATCTCTGTTTGCAGTATTTGCACAGTGTTCTTTCGTTATTCGTTTGTTTAATCTGAGGTTTATTTGTTACACTCACTATATATACCTACAAATATATATACACAGACATACAATAGGCAAGTGGTACGTACACTATAACAAGCATGACATGCAGATAGTTAATACAGCAGCTAGTTAATGCCATGCACACAGCAGCAGCACCAATGTTTTGTATCATACACGGAGTTGAACAAACTACATATATAGATATTATTACTATATAACAGCTATATAGAGTGTCCCCCGGCCAGATCGATCGGGACGGGACGGGACGGGACGCCTATGCCCTATACTCAGTACTCAAGCAGCCGTTTTCGAGTCTATCAGTCAGTGAGAAGCTAGAGAAACCAAAGTCAGTCATAGTTAGGTATAATGATGGGAGGCAGACCTCGGCCTTGGCCTACCCATATATCAAATATATATCAGATATTATACATACACACACATACATATATTATATATATATATACATATATATACTGTATACAAGGTAGTCTGTAAGCGGCTTAGCTGGACCCGGACCACTCTCACCCAAGTGCCGCCGTCCTACAGGCAATGGCATCCATATCGCAGACATATCACAAGATGCACAAAAATCGAAAATCGAAAATCGAAATCGAAATCCTCCCCCCGCCGCTGAACAAAGAAGGAACTCTTTCGGTTGTCATTGTGGCGGACCTGGGTCCGAGAGTGGCTTCGCGACCAGACAAACCATATTATTTCCGATTATAACTCTAAAGAAGAGAGAGGGACGTGCATTATGAGTTTACGTGTTTTACGAACATAAGACACAACCAAGGTAACGATACATATCAGAGTCTCGATGGCTCGCCTGTTAAAATTACCAAAAGTGATATTACTTATTGCTACTAGTTTATATATTATATGTATATCTTATCATATCGATGACATACACCCCCTACTTTTAGATCGTACATAGACTGTACATAACCAGAAACCGAAGAAATCAATTTGAAATTATTCAAAGTTTCATAGTTACCTACCAATCAATTATTATTTGCTTAATGACTCTATGGGCAATGCGGCGGGTTCCTGGAACTGGAACTAAACTGCCGCCATAGTAGATCATCTATAGCATAGCATAAATGTGTGTACCTTGTCTATAAGATAAAGTTAAACGAAAAGCTAAGCCTAAAGATAAACGATTATTATATGCATATGGTAGTACTCGTAATCGTACAAAATATTTGATTCATTTCAATGGCACCACTTTTTTGAAGGCAGTTTACTGTCTCTATATTATACACCTTTTAGCAGAATCTATATATACATACATATATGTATATCGATAAGCAAACTGATCTTTTATATATATACAACCATGCATACATACTTATGTATGTATATGGATTTCAGCATATTTATGTACATTTCTCAGATGTGTTCTAGTCAGCAATTAAAATTACTTATCTATATCGGTGAGCATATCAGTGGAACGGCCATTTTGTAACCTGCTACCAGAGAAAATATACATATATGTACATACATACAGACATATGTATGTATGTATGTATCTTATGAATTACAAGAGCAATTGGTTAAAGCAGCTTGCCTACATAGGATAAAGCATATATATATAAAGATACATACATATATATCGTATACACTCGAAATGCACTGATTTTCAAAGAATTACGAATTATTTTCTAGAATTATTGGAAGTGAAAAATATCTAATTTGGATATGAAAATCGTTTTTATGTTTTGATATTCTGGTATATCAATATACATACATATCAATCATATCCCTAATTTTCTCATGAAATTAATCAAATTTATTATCATTTTGTTAGTTTTTTGTTTTTTATATAGATATATTTTTTTTTATTCCAAAATTCAGTTAAATGAGTTTCACAATTTCCATTATTTTACAGAGAAAAACTAACACACACAATTCGAATAAATACACAGTTCTACATACATACATACATATTAACAGAAACTGTAGAAATATTCTTAACTATAAAATGAATTAAACTCATGAAAAAATCTCCCATCAAAAGTATCAATTAAAAGGAAGGAAAAACGGAAGAGGTGATGAATAGAGAGTTAAAGCAAATTAGCATATTTATATATACATACATATATACAAATATATACATATATAAATAAAGAAGAAAAAAGCAGTAATGAAAATAGTCAATAAAGAATATAGAATTATGTACCATATTATCAATAGAATGTTTGTTTAAGTAGCTAACAATAGAATTTTAAATGCGAGTAACCACATAAATATTTAACATAATCATAAATGTAACACCCAAAAGCAATATTTCTGAAAAATGCCTGGAAAATCAACTACTCGTAAAGCATCCATCAGATCCATGGCCATGTAAACTATGACCTGTTTTTCATACAATTCTCTTTCAAACTTTCCTTCGATATATTCGAATATTCATTTTCTATTGTTCTGAGGTTTACATGTGCACATGGCTGGGGCAGAGGGCATAATGTATATCTTCCAACTTGGGTCTACAAATATTTCTACAAAAGTAATAATAACCATCACATCATTGTGTAGTAAGTAAACCCAGTTCTCCTGGGTTAGGGTCGATAGTGCCGGAAAATGTGTAATAACTTACAGAACGAGTAAGTGCGTAAGTGCGTGTGGAGTGCATCAACTAAATGTGTTGCAAGCATATGAATATATATAAATACGAGTATAAATTAATAAATATGTATGATAAATAAGTATATGATTATATGAAAATGAATACAACAAAAACGATGAAGTTATACTCGGCGGATTACAAGTGTTAAATGTTCAATGGCATTATATAAATTATATGAATTATATGAAATAAATACAACACAACTGTGCGCTATTAATAATTAATGACAAACTAATATTAAATATCTAAAAAAAACCAAACAAAAAAGAAAAATTACCATATGTCGTAGGTATATTATGTGTATTCTTTGGGCAGCAAAATCAGTTCTTGACACAGAAACATAATTTAAATTTATATTTTTTCGTAAATGTATAACAAATGCCTCTCGACAGTTTCTATGTGTTGTGTGAAAGTTTAGAAAATTTAAATGTATCCCCTAGAAGAAATGGAATGAGTTTGTACGGAAAGACAAAGACCCACAGTTCAGTTTCGTATTGTATATAAGACATATTGTTAGTTTTGAATGTAATTTTCAGAGGTCAGAGTCAAAGTCAAAGTAAATGTCAAAGTGTTTCAAGTACATACCACACATAATCGTATGTATCGTATAAGCGAAAATATATGAAAAGTCTTTGAAGTTTTGTTTCGGCTAATGTTATAGACGTTTCTGTTATATAAATTAAACAATAATTATTATTATAAACAGTGGAAACTACAAATTATACCAAATAAGTAAGCAGAAACAAAGAAAGAAAAAACAAAAACTCTTACTCGAACTATAACAAGTATCCGAAAATCCCAGTTCTGTAACGTTGCTGTTCAATTTCCAAGTCTATCCATTTATATTCTATACGTAATTATGTTTGTATCAGATGAATATCGACAGACCTTATCTATCCCCAAAAAAATGAAAGCTAAATGCTCTGCAAACCAAAATGAAATCGAATAAATAGCTAGAGCATACAATATTTTCAAAGAATACCCCAAAAAAAAGCTCCTCTATAATCAAATGTATACAGAATGGTATAGAAAACAGGAACTGGTTCGGCCTGCCGATCCTACATAAAAATATCCTTAAAGTTCAAGTGAAGTTGAAGTGGATATCCAACCTCCACTCATACATATAAATGTCTGGAAAAGTACGAATTTCACTTAAGTTTGGTGGCACTTTTGCTGGACATTCCAAGGATATTTCTAACCAACATACAAATACAGAAACCACTCACACATTCAACATTGGTCTATGAATTTATGACCGTATTTGTACTGCATCCAATGAGATTTTCAAATTTCTGGGCGAGTTCTTCTGGCCAAAGACAAACACAAGGACAAAAATGTCATGAATTGTGAATTGAACCAACAAGCAACAGCAACAGCAACTATAACCGATTGTATAAGCACTGGCAAGAGCTATAAAGGAATGATATTGAATAATTACAGAGCGACACACACACACACACACACACACACAGATACACCAAAACAACACACACACACACACTCCACACAAAAACAAACATGTACTATTGAAATATAATTGTTAACCATGGAAAAAGTGTCTTTCAATGGCGACAGAGACGCAAACTGACAGCTCATCCGATCTATTAACAATTAATGCAATTAATTAGCTAATGAAAGGGACGGGGATGAGCATGTCCAGTTCATAGAGGGAGGGTGTCTAAGGGCGGCGGCTGAGGGACCTTTCAAGTCGGATAAAAATCGAGCCACATCGAGCCACATCGAATCGGGCAAAGGTGAAGCGTTCTCCCTTGTTTTTTGGGGGTTACTTTGCAGTTTCCTGGGGAATGGAATTGGGATTGTGTGCGTGCCCTGGGGCCAGAGATTCGTGTGGAAAATGATTTTATGTTTGCAATTTCCATTAGCAGCTTTCGGGCTGCGTCACGAACAGCGAACACCATACAGAAGGAGGCTGGGCAGGCAGACAAAAAGTTTCTTCCTTTTCTGGGGGGACGGGGGGAGGATGTGCCTTCAGGCCAAACCACCAACCTCAACCAGAGGTGTTCCGATGTGTGTGTATCTTTTGGAAAAGTTACGTGAAACTGGAAGCTAAGCCGCAAACAGGGCAGTAAGTCAAAGAGAGTGCCAGTCGTAGAATCAGTCGGAGTCCTGCTCCCAATTCCGACCACAATTGTTTCAGCCACAATACGTTAGCAATTTACGCTTTCCGCTTGTTTCAATTCGAACAATTACAAAAATCTGCAATGCCTCAATGCGGCAGTTAATTTGAGTTTGGCGCACAAAAGTATGCCAGGCATTTTCCGAACAGTAACGAAAAATAAAGCCCAGGCGAAGACAGGACCAGACCCAGAACCAGACCCAGGCCCAGACCCAGGCCACAAAAGAGCAACGAAGTACGGGTAACAACAACAGGGCAGCCGCTAAGACCGTAAAGGATTTACGGCTCAATTGTGATGTGCGTGCGGAGGGCGACAGCGGCGGAGAGAACAGCCACCCTTGAAAGGCCTTGCAAGGGAATAAAGCCCTTTACGAGCAGCCAAACCGAACAAAGGAGGAAAAACTCATTCATTCATCCATCCATTCATGGCTTGCTTCGACAATGTTATGACCCTCTCCTAGCTCTCATCCAGGAACGGAACCCAGCATCCAGCATCCAGGGCTGGTACCAGCACCCGCACCCGCACCCGCACCCCAATACTGCGGTTGGGGTCACAGCTTGTTCCGCTGGTGTTTTATGTAGTCGCAACGTGTCGCGTGGGCGGCGTTCCATTCCGTCCCGTACTCCGTTGTCCGTAGTCCGTTTGGGTACGGATTTGTTTTGCCTTTTTAAATTCTTCTCCTTCATTTGCTTCGGTTAGCAGCTGCCATGCCATTGCCATTCCCGGCTACGTTCTAATGAGCTACGGTCTTGGGGTTGACTGTTGCTAAATTGGAATCATGCCAGCAGAAACATTATTTTTCATTGGGATTACATTTTTATCGCATTGTCTGACAGGCGGCAGCAGTTGCCTGTCGAGGCGGACCAGTAGAAACAGGAGGGGAATCGTGGATGTGGATGTGGATGTCGGTATGGGCGGAATGCTATGATTTCGAGCGTGATTTTTGCAGCTTAATAATGAGCCGCTCGGTTTACTGACGCGTTTTATTGGAGCGACATTTAAAGAAGAGGCGTGTCGGAAGTAAGCCCCCGCTTTGTAAATGGTAATGTGTGAATAAGTATTCCGCCCCATCTCTCTCTCTCTCTCTCTCTCTCTCTCTCTCTCTCTCCATCTCGTCCCGTAATCATAATGTATCGATCTGCTTCCGCAAAGTTATGGCCCAGTCCAAATCGAATCATGATTTGGCACAAAAACCTGACAGAATCGAACAAATTGAAGCTGACAGAAAGAGGAGAGAGCGATGCCTGCCCGGGGGATGGTGTGTTCTCCGATCCGGAACTCCGGGCTCTGTCTGCCTCAGTAATGGTGCATGAATATCTGATTAGCCGTCTGTCGCCCTAATCAGAAATCCCGGCCATCAATCAATCAATCAATTGGAAAAGTGTCTCTGCCAATGCCTATAATTCAAGGTGACGCATCCCGCTGTGTGCCTCGAAATCCTAATGGAAAATATTTCAAATTGCAGCCTGTCAACGGCACAGCCAGGCCAGGTAATTGCATCGCAAAAAACCTTGTCAGGAACATCCCACCGTCGACAGCAATTAATATTTATTTAGCCTGGACCATCTGGCTGACAATATTCTGTCATCTTTCGACCTGAACGGGCCGGAAAACTTTGTAATTAGAATTTATATTTATGCATCGGTAGAAGGCAGACAAAAAAAAGTACAACTTTCTCGGAGCTTTTTGAGTAATTGATATTTTGCTCTATTAAGAGGAAAAATATTAGCCAGATCCCGAAGGGAGGGGGCAACCAACCCCAAAGATGTCCCCAGACCCAAACCAGAGCTTTAATTACTTAATTTGAATTCCTCTACGCCGCTTCCTAATACAATTTATTACAATTTGCAGATGAGTACGGCTCTGAGGCGGCTCTGCTCCGGCGGGTTACGGGTTACGGGCTACGCTGTTTTGTGGTTGGTTCCAGCTTAGACAACAATGGAGCGAGCGGACGCTCAAATTGCTGCCACGTGACTCCATTGTGTGATTACCTCCGCCTGCAGCAGCTAGTTGTTGTCCTGGTTAGACCCGGTTGGGGCATCTTTAGAGAGATAATGAAAAAAGGATAATAAATTGCATTAAATTTGACATCGTTGTGGGGGCGACGCGTGCCAGAGGATGGCCATTCCACTCGTTTTCCTTTCATCCTGATATTGTCATAGAACAATTTCTATTAATAACATTATGATTGTCGTTTTGATGCCTTCAAAGTGTGGGTGCGAGCAGAGTCAGCCTGCCATAGCTGGAAATGTTATTCCACTCCAAAAGGAAGTGCTTCATAGCGGTCAAGTGCTCGATATACTTGCTAGCTTTCCCACTCAAGTGACGACCATTTTTGATTAGATTTTTATACGCAGTAGGTAGAGAGCCATTTGACCATTTGCCAGCACTCTTCATAGCTAAAAATGAGAATAAAGTACAACTATCTTTGATTAAGTATAGAATAAAATAATCGGTATGTAGTTCTCATATTTGTATGTGCTGATTGTATTGTATGGTTGGTATGGTATACTCGTAAATCGCGTCGCAGCCTCACTCGGGGCCATGCGAGCTAATGCCGGAAATTTGCTACTAGCTGCTCGGAGGGTGGAGGGGTGGAGGGGTGGAGGGGGCCGGTGATGGCCGGTGGGGAATGGAATGTCAGCCGGAAGTGCTTATACAGTTGAGTTACATCAATGACAGTCGAAAGTTTTATGGGGTACAAATCAAGACGGACGGACGGACGGCTGAAAGGAAATGGACGAGGGTTGAAGCTCAAGAGTTTTCAGTTTCCTCTGACCAGTTTTATTGCATTTCGTTGGCGGAAGCCTGGCCAAGACAATAAATGGCAAACTTGCACGAATTTCTCTGAATCCACTATGTGTGGATGGAATAGTAGTTGCTGTGGGGCGGGGCAATCAAGGTTAGAGTAATTTGAACTTAAGATAAAGGGAAACCAAGTCAAGGGTTGTCTGGTTCCCAAAAATAGCCCTCAGTTTTGTGGAATTTCTCCGGCAGCAATCTCTGGCAACAATGGTGACGTGACGCATAGGCCATACGTCTTCATGGTCTTCAGCGGGCTGTCATGATAGCGATGATAGCATGACATTTTTCTTTGGGATATAACCAGCTAAACAACGGCGTAGACACTTGAGATTTGTGACAGTGATTAACTAGCTTTCGGTATCGGTATCGGTTTCGGTATCGTCATTGGTGAAGGTTTATTGTGCGACACCCTCACTTAACAATGAAATTACACAAGAATTAAATTTGTTGTTCAACAAGCGCTTAATCAACGATCGACTCGTGTTTGTTTTCTTTGTTCTTCTAGGATGGAAAGACTCGATTCTGTCGATTCCCAAGAAATGGCTCTCCACGGCCGAGTCCGTAGACGAATTTGGATTCCCTGACGTGAGTAAAATTGATTAAACAAATTCCAATTTCCCTTGGTTTTTTTTGCAGCCGAAAGGGACTGGTCTCAAATATTTGCCCAAACGCTGAACATGCCCGCTACTCGTACTTGAATAATTCAAAGACAAACACACACAGGCAGCACCACGCACACAGACAGACAGAAAGACAGACAGACAGACTAATCCTGTTTGTTATAATTACAAATGCAAATAACAAGCGCTTTTGTATGGCATGGCACCAGTCCGGAAGGAAGAAGGGAGGGCAGCCTGGCAACCAACCTGCGAACGCTCTCAGCCCACAACTTGGGCAAACAAACCTGCCGCCAGCCCTAACCCTAACCGTAGCCCTCCCCTCTCCCCTCTCAGCCACAGCCTCACACTCACCTGACAAAAAGCACAGCAGCCGTAGCAACCCCCAAAAAATAGAGATTGTAAAGCGAAGAGGGGGGGGAAACGCTGACAAAAGCAAGTGACAGGATATGCAGGAGCAGGCGTAGCAGGCCAGTTGTTTCCTTTGAAAACTGAGCTCGGGGAAGCTCGGAAAGTCAACGACATGGTGACACTTTTTCAACGTTTCGACTGTTTTTTTGTTAAGTGGCAAATTGTGTTTTCCACACCAGCTAGAACAAACCCAAGGTTACAAAATTCGTACATTCGTACATAAGTTTCCCCATTTAAGGACCCGAATGAGCTGCACCAGATTCATGGAAATCGATTGGAATGCAGGACCCCCCAGTGACTGGGGAATTTCAAGAGCAGAACTCTCAATTAAGATCACCGAGGGAGTCCAGGGGTGAATGAAAAGAAAGAAAGAAATTTCAAGCACCCAAAGACCGGGGGCGGACAATGTCAGATTCGTGCCAATGCCATTTCCTTTCCCTTCTTTTTGTGTGATTTGAAATTTAGTTCCCTCGGGGATAAAGTTTCTGTGCTGCCGCTGGCAGGAGCTGGTAACTTTCCATTTTGGAGCTCGATAATGCTATGCATACAAATGAGGGAAAAGTACGGAAAATGGGAAATGGGGAAAAGCCAAAACCCTGCTTGCCAAGTGCTTGAGATGACATGAAATAAAATGAAATTTTTGCAGGCGAGGACACCCTTAACAGCCTTTAACAGCCCTACCAATTTTGAACCCTTTTACCATTTTATCCATTGCAGACTCTACCCAAGATACCCGTCCCACCACTGGAGGAAACGATGGCCGACTATGTGCGCGCCCTGGAGCCCATCACGACGCCGGCGCAGCTGGAGCGGACCAAGGAGCTGATCAGACAGTTCACGGCACCGCAGGGCCTGGGCGGACGACTGCATCAGTATCTGCTGGACAAGCGCGAGGTCGAGGACAACTGGGTAAGATTGCCCCGAGAAATTGGATTGTGTTTGGATCATTGTTCTGCGAACACTTTATTCAGCGGATATCTGTACATACATGGAGAAATGCAGAAATGCGGAAGTACTGAACGGTTGCTTTAATTCTATTGAGCGGGTTCTGCGGCGACTGGTGGAGTGGGGTCTAGGTTCGGGGCAG
Source organism: Drosophila athabasca (assembly GCA_008121215.1). Taxonomy (NCBI): domain Eukaryota; kingdom Metazoa; phylum Arthropoda; class Insecta; order Diptera; family Drosophilidae; genus Drosophila; species Drosophila athabasca. The sequence continues at coordinate 4,835,940 of CM017793.1, read as the reverse complement.
TGGGCACGGGCGTGACCGGAGTGGGGACATTGCTCTCACCGGGCGAGGGAGGCTGGGGAATGAAGATGGTGGTGCCCGAGGGTGTGTCCTCACCACTGCCGCCGGCTGAGGTCGTGCCGGGTGCATCGGTGGGTGGCTCTGGAACTCCTGGGGTGGTTGTGGGTGCCTGGGTAGTAGTGGTAGCGGTGGAGTTTGTGGCTGGTGCGGCTGTGGTGGTGCTGACTGTCGGTGCGGCAGTGGTGGTGGTGACTGACGGTGTGACTGATCCAATGGCCACGCAATTGGCATCGAAAGGCAGAGAAGAGCAAGGAGCGGAGGGCAAATACGTATCGCAGGGTGCACAGCTCTGCCTCACGTAGCTGAAGTAGTTTCCGTTGGTGCAGGTCGCCAGCGTGCCGCTGCCTCCCGCCGAGGCACAAGTGTAGTAGGTTTGGGCATTCTCGTAGTTGGGCAGCTGAATCCCGGCTCTCGGGCAAACGACAGGATTCATAGTCTCGGTGTACACGGGCGTTCGGACACACGTATTCTGGGCATTGACGGCCACAATGGCGGCCAGCACGAAGATCACTTTGGGGAAACGAATGGATGGATAGTTTAGACAATGGTTGCGATGTGGTTCGGGAATCCTGTATCCTGTTGGGTGTGAGGCACCTGTGGCACCTGAGGCGAGAGCTTACCGGTTCTCATATTGCTGCTGGTTGGGGTTCGACTGACTCGCTCTTAACTCGGCTAACTGATCACTGATGCATTCCCAGCCGATGGCAAAGGCTTTTTATGCCAACGAATCGGGCATGTTAGACATTTTTAATCAGCCCGCTTCTAGATTAATTCATGTCTTGTCAGGCGGGGTGCGAAATTAAAATCAGAAATGCCAATTGAACTGAACTGAAATGCGCCTTAGACCTCTCGCTGTGCTCTTTCTCTCTCTCTCTCTCTCTATCTCTCTACCTCTCTACCTCTCCCTCTCTCCCTCTCTCCGTCTGTAAGTTTTGGTAATCTTCTACACCCACCCACCAAAGAGGAGATAACGAATGGCGGAAACTACTCGGTTCTGACTCCTCCGATGACACCCCGCTCTACAAAAATGCCATGACAATTATTAGCATGACTGCGGAAGATCATCTACGAGAGGAGTGGGAGTGGCAGGGAGAGTGGTAGAGTAGTGAGGGCTGGGATGGGATGGGATGGCCTGAGCAATGGCAATGACTTCATGGCTTTTCTGCCGAATTGAAATTCTTGGCACTTTATCTTTGGCACGGCACTCCACTCAGATAACAGACTCGTGCACACACTGGGAATCACATTGTGCTCTGTGCGGATGTTTAGATTGTCAGATTCCTGAGCCTTCAGCCACCAGCCACCAGCCTCCAAGCCCTGTCCCATGGTGACATTCAATATTGGTAGTTTGGTAACCCAATTAAAGGTTCTATTCCACTTGGGAGCATGTGTCGGCTTTGTTAGCTTGTAGCGCAGCCTGATGCCTTTTTTCATTTTACATTATCGGAAACAAATGTCAGTTGTGGAATACCCTATCGAAAATAACAAGAAATCGCAATCAATTAAAATGTCGACTCTCTTCCCACCGATAAGGTACAACTTTGTTGACTGTCACTGTCACTGTCACTGTCCCTCTCGATTCCTTTCCCCTTTCCCACAGAAAATAAGGCTTTTTGCCTGTACCGATTGCAGGTGGATAGTTAATTAGTTTATATTGTTATTTTGAGTTGTGAATGGAAGGAACTCCGCTTGCTTTAACGATGGACATTGAACATTGACATTGGCGATCCGGATGGGACTCTTAGGCTGTCGCTGGCTTCTTCTGGGCCTTGCTGGGTGGTGTGGGCTTCTTGGCGGTCTTGGATGGGACGGGAGCCACTGGCTTCTTGGCAGCTGGCTTCTTGGCGGGCACTGGGACGGCCGGCTTCTTGGCGCCATTCACCTTGCTGGGAATGGGAACGGAAGCTGGCTTGACGGCGGACTCCACAACTGGTGGCTCGGGGGCTGGGGTCGGGGGAATTGGGTGAATCACAACCGCCTCCTCGGGCTTGTGCTCATGTTCGTGGTGCTCGTGGAGTTCGTGGTGTTCATGGTGCTCAGCGGTCTCATGCTGCTCGAATTGGGTGTGAGTGGAAGTGGAGATACCGGCACCGGCAGCGATCACTGGAGGAGCATCCTCCACGACGGTCATTGTGATGGGGGCTGCCGTGGGCAGGACACCGATTGGCGGCGCTGGGATATAGTGGGAGGGAGCGGCACACTGCTGCAGCACAAAGGTGAAGACCTCGCCGGGCGGACAGTGGATGGTCAGCTGGCTGCCGTAGACGCCCTGGCACACATAGTACTCGGAGTTGCTGTGGTAGCTGGGCCAGCGGATGCCGATCTCGCCGCGGGCGCACTGCAGCTTGTAGGAGACATGGGCCTGTGCAACGGCTGCCAGGCAGAGCAGAGTAAGGGCGAATACTGCAAGGAATCGAGTCGAGAGTCGGGAAGTTTTTTGTTAGACGTTATAGACGGGGCGCCGGGACGAGTCCTACCTTTCATCTCGTGGCTGGGTGGTGGGTGGTGTCTGGTAGGTCCGTGATGGTTATCCGTGAATGATGAGGGAATCTCTGGTACTGGTACTGGTACTGATTTCTGATCGGACCAGCTGCCATTATTTATAGTGCTCCGCAACGCGATGCGTATCAGTGATCTATCGATCTCTTCGCGGAATGTCTGATAAGGTGTGATAAAAGCATGACCCAGCATCGCATCGCATCGCATCGAACGTATCGCATCTTTATGCCCCACCCAAAACCAGAGCTACCCCGATTTTTGGTCCTAATTGAATTTGTGTCGAACATGGAGAGGAAATGGCTCCAATAATATGCTTTTCATGTTACACTACACCCATTCCATTCCATTCCATTACAATCCATTTCGCCCATGGCAGGCCTATTACTACTGGCTCAATGACATGTACATGAATGTGCGCATACCCTTGCCGATCAACTCGAATCCTGGCATGGTGTTCCCGCCGCGCCACTTCAAGACCGTCCACGATGTGGCCCACTTTGCGGCCCGTCTGCTCGACGGGATTCTGGCCCACAAGGAAATGCTGGACAGCGGTGAGTTGCCACTGGAGCGGACAGCCTCGCGGGAGAAGAACCAACCTCTGTGCATGGCCCAGTACTATCGTCTGCTGGGCTCCTGTCGCCGGCCCGGCATTGAGCGCGACTCCCAGTACCTGCCGTCGCGTGAGAGAACCACCGACGAAGATCGCCATGTGGTTGTCATTTGTCGCAATCAAATGTACTGCGTGGTGCTGCAGGCCTCCGATCGCGGTAAGCTGTCAGAGAGCGAGATCGCCTCCCAGATCCTCTACGTTCTGAGCGATGCGCCCTGTCTGCCGGCGAAGCCAGCACCCGTTGGCCTGCTCACCGCTGAGCCGAGGACACGATGGGCTCGGGATCGCGAGGCTTTGCAGGCGGATGAGCGCAATCAACGCAATCTGGAGCTCATTGAGACGGCCCAGGTGGTGCTGTGCCTGGACGAGCCGCTGGGCGGTAACTTTAATGCACGCGGCTTCAGCGGTGCCACGCCCACCATGCACAAGGCCGGGGACCGAGACGAGACCAACATGGCCCACGAAATGATCCACGGCGGTGGCAGTGACTACAACTCGGGAAATCGTTGGTTTGACAAGACCATGCAGGTGAGTCTCTGGGGTACTCCTCCCCCGCCCCGAATGGGTGACATTTGCTCCTTTCTTGCCAGCTCATTATCTGCACCGATGGCACCTGGGGCCTCTGCTACGAGCACTCCACATCCGAGGGCATTGCCGTGGTGCAGCTGCTGGAGAAGATCTATAAGAACATTGTCGAGAATCCGGCCGAGGACAACGGCCTACCGCAGCACCATCTGCCGCCGCCAGAGCGTCTCGAGTGGCATGTGAGTGGGCCGCAGCTCCAGCTGCGATTCGGGCAGGCGGCCAAGAGCGTGGACAAGGCCATCGATGATCTGGACTTCTATGTCTACCGCTATCGGGGCTATGGCAAGACATTCATCAAGTCATGCCAGGTCAGTCCGGATGTGTACATTCAGCTGGCCCTGCAGTTGGCGCACTACAAGCTCTATGGCCGTCTGGTGGCCACCTATGAGAGTGCATCCACCAGACGATTCTTGCATGTGAGTATTAACAAAACTTAAGGAAGATCGCGAAAAGGAGAGTAAAATCTTGCTCCTCTTTCCAGGGACGAGTGGACTGCATACGAGCGGCCAGTATGGAGGCCCTGGAATGGGCCAAGGCCATGTGCCAGGGGGAAGGTGCCAATGTGACGCTAGAGAGCGATCGCGAGGATGAGGAAGAGTCCCGTAAGGTCACGTTTAGCATTTACAGCGTGAGTATCCAACCTGCGCATTCAACGAGGATATCCATCTCACCCTCTCAAATTACAGAAGGATCATCTGCGTGAGCTCTTCCGCTGCGCCGTGGCCCGTCAGACGGAGGTGATGGTCAAGAACATCTTGGGCAGCGGCATCGACATACCGCTGCTGGGTCTGCGGGAGGCCAGTGTAGAGGTCACTGGCGAAATGCACGAGCTCTTCACGGACGAGTCCTACAAGATCTCGCAGTGCTTCTTGCTCTCCACCAGTCAGGTAGTAGCTTGCAGCCAGGTCCTGCCACCTAAACGCACCAGCACCCGCACCTTTCACTCTCGTACCTCTGTTTTTGCACCACTTAATAAATTCTTGCACCACACCACAGCACAGCATAGCACTCCCATGCTGCACAAGTGTGTACGTATCAGCTAGTCGAGCCAAGATCAAGACTTGTCCCCACCATCTTTTGTCCTGTGATCCTGTGATGTTAATGCTCCTCGTGCTCGTCAACAGGTGGCCTGCAGCACGGACAGCTTTATGGGGTATGGACCCGTGACGCCACGTGGCTATGGCTGCTCCTACAATCCGCAGCCGGAGCAAATTGTCTTCTGTGTGTCAGCCTTCTACTCGTGCGAGGACACGAGTGCCTCCCGGTATGCCAAGTCGCTGCAGGACTCCCTAGACATTATGCGGGATCTGCTGCAGAATTGAAGAGATCGATCGAAGTGATCCGCACGAATACAACCTAACATATCAGTAAATGTACCTTAGCAAATTAGCAAACGAAACTAAATGTAAATCTGTGGTTATCTGGCGTCCGACCTGGCGTTTCATTTGTGACCAAGCACCACCAAGCGAACCCACCCAACGAGCGGGTTGGGTACGAAACGAAACGAAACGAAATCGAAAACTAATGTCAATCATGATCATCATATTGCTACAAACTATAGGAAAACCCATTGCTTTACATGTCCCTTTACCCTTACCTTTACCGACAAAAGTACAGTACTCCTCGTAGATGGCCATAGAGCCAGTCTAGTCAATTAAATGTTTTAGAGCAATTTTATGCGCGACAAAATCGTTAACGCTGTTATCTGAGTGTGTGTTAACTATGCAATATAATCGTATTGTAATCGTAAAGTAATATATGAATTAGTGGACATTAACTAAAACTAAATTAGCCGAGCTTAGCCCCTTGTTTACCTACCCTACCACTAAACCAACTACACTAGTCAACACGACATTTCCGCTGTGGCCCAAAATGACTTCTTCCGATAGATTTGGAAATTTAACAAATTTTTAAAACTATGTTTCTTTTTTCTAGATTTGGTTTTTTTTTAAAAACTTTTCCACTTTTAATTTTGAGAGACAGCGGAAGAAATAGTTGAATTTTTGTTGAGTAGTGCTATCTAAGCAGTTTGGCCATGCCGCCCACAAGTATGCAATACTTTCGTTACGCTTTGTGTTCCATCAGAGTTATAAAAAAAATACTAAACCAAAAATAATTAAAAAATAGTGCTATGACATGTCAAATTACATGATAGTATTGTATATCTATGCTTGTTACTGAAATGTTTCGTTGTTTGTTGTTCGTTTAAAACAAATTTTAATTAATCGTATATACAGATATCTACAATACAGATATATTCATGTTATAGAGAAATGGCAAAATGGTATACTATACCCGTAACTAAAGGCTTTTTGGAGGAACATACTATACATACATATATATACATACCTACATATCTGAGAAATACGAAATACGAACGTAGAGGAACTTAGACAGAATCATTGTACGCGTATAGACTTGAGACGTAACAATACATATCAATAAATTTACATACGACCCAGTACGAGGGGGCGGGAGAAGGAGGAAAGAGGAAGAAAGAAAGAAGAAAGTGAAAATTATATACTACATAAGATATATATATGTTTGTCTGTTCGAAATGTTAGTGACACGTGTGTTTTGGTAGTGATTACGGATCGCTATCAATCAATATTCTATACAACAACAACAAGAAAATATATATATACATATATATATTATACGTATGTTATTTACATGAGAAATTATATGGAAAACTGTTAGAGGACAACCAGATACTATAGTATATACATATATTATATATCAAACTAGTTGCTGTGTTCATTGTTGCTATATATACCTACTACATATACATATGTATATATTGTTTGTTTGATTATTGTTTCTATTATAAACTGTTAACTGAACTATCGTCACATATCAACCAGTTCAAATACTACAAGTATATGTATGTATCCTGACTATCCGATCTATCTATATGTTACGTTACTGTTTGTCGTTAAGTTTGACTTGATCTTGATTCGATGTATAATGTATGCAAAAATTAATCACCAAAAATGAAAACTAAATAAAATGCATTACCAATCAAGCGCATTCATTATTCCTGACCTACAATTCGATCTGTTCTGACACTGGGGTATACACTGGATACATATTGCAAATACCTAATTTCCGTACTCCTATATATTTATTGCGTATTTTTAACATTTATGTAGACATGCGTCATATCCACATACACACGAGTATATAAGATATATTTATTTCCAAGAACAGATAGTCGCCTTCAGTGATTATCTTTCTATACGAAAATATATTATTCTACGGCAACGTTAGCCAGTATTTCATATCCAAATACGAGTTGATAAAGCCAATGGCACAAAGATTAACTTTGGAATTTAATTAATAAGTCATCACCTTTTTTCGGCCATAAAAGCCCCTGGAAGGAAGCGCCAAGACAACAGTCTTTGTCACGCCATCACCATGAAATGTAAGTACGATTATATAGAGCATAAATAGACGTGGAACTATCCAGCATTGTAAATCCTTTGCAGTCCTGTATCTGCTGCTGAGCATTTGCCTCTTGCTGCTGTGCACCCCCTGGACTACGGCCCAGACGGTACCCACCATTCCTCTGCCGGATCCAACTCCTCCAAATGGAGCTCCCGTCGAAGGTGGATCCACTACTGGCTTCCCCGGACCACCAGAAGCACCAGCGACAGCCCCAACTCCCTTTCTTACCACAAAATATCCAATTTATTGATAAAATATCTGATGATATTTGAATTAAAAATTCAATTGCAAGTTTAGTTGCTTAGAATGCTTTTGGCTTAGAATAAAATGAACTGGGATACGGCATGTCTGGCTTTTCACTGAATTGGAATATTTATTGTCCAACATACAACTAGACGCAGCCATTAAATAATTCGACACTCACACAAATTAAACACTACACAAAATGCACACCCGTTTACATATGCCTCATACTATATGTAGGGGTAGGCCAAGTTAGAAACCAAAGAGGTTTCCGTTCTTTCCACCGATTAGCTGGTTGCCACGTTGCGGCGAAAGGAGCCACGCACCTGCATCTGCAGCTGTTCGCTGCTGCACTCGTCCCGTCCATACTGTAGGAGGATGGATAGATAGAACAAACAATTAGTGGTTTGATTTTGATTCATGTGATTCGGGGCACTACCAACCTTGCAGAAATTATGCTCCAGCAGCTCCATGGCCGTCAGACGACGCTTGGGATCATGCTGCAGGCAATGATTGACAAAGTCATGCCCCTCCTGCGAAAGGCTCTCCGGCGCCTTGGGCTTCTCTCCCATGCCCACTTTGAACATGATTTGGAAATTGGAATCAAATTGTGCCCATGGACGCTAAATGAACATTAAATACAACAAAAAATATAATTATTAAATGATAAAAAGGAAGGCTATCTTTTTGGCTAGCCGTTGAAGCCGTCATTGCTTCTATGATAAGTTATTTAGGAAAATTTAGGAAATATTTAGCTACAACTTTAAAAGTTTTATTGGTTTACCCTAAACCGACTTTTCCCATAGTTTTTTTATGTAAATGCTCGATATTGATAATTTTCTCAGGTTCGTAAGAAAGTTGTAAATTCGTTGATCTTGATTAAGCTGTATCCTATGAAGCTATATACAGCAACTATTAACAATGATCATATAGTAAGTATATGGAAATGAATCAGGTTTCTTCTGGTAAAGAACGCCCAAGTGACTGAATGGAGACGAGCATAGGTTACGAAACATTGTGAAATGAGCAATACATAAACCCTCTGCTTATCTACAAGTACAGTGGAAGCGCTTACCTTGCCCGAGGCCATCTCCACAACAACACAGCCCACGGACCAGATATCGGCGGCTCGGCCATGGCCATCGCTGTTCGTCTTGGTAAACACCTCTGGGGCCATATAGGCCTGAGTGCCCACATAGCCCTGCAATTCGCCGGGAACGGTGGTGTGTGCCTGAATCTTGACCGCGGAACCAAAGTCGCCCAGCTTGAGACTGTTGCTGCCATCGACAAGAAAAATGTTAGCCGTCTTGATGTCGCGATGCACAATGCCGTGCTTGTGCAGCTCGGACACACCCGAGAGGAGCTGGGCGGTGAAGCGGCGAGCCACGGCCTCCGGCAGACCGTCGGTCATCTCCACCAGAGACTCTAGGGTGCCCTCGGAACAGAGCTCCATGAAAATCAGCAGCTCCTCGCGATGCACTTCGATGCCGTAGTAGCGCACCAGATTTTTGTGCTTGATCCCCTCGAGGATCTTGAGCTCCTCGGCCACGTTCTTGAGGGCCCGTGTCTCGCCCGGCTGAATGGCGATCTCCTTCATGGCCATCAGCTCGCCCGTGTTGTTGTTGACCGCTGTGTAGACCTTGCCGAATCGTCCCTGGCCGATCTTGATGCCGCGATGCCAGCGGAAATGAACGCTGCGCGCACGGATGTGCACCTTGTCGCACGAGTTTAGGGCTTTGACCTGGCCAATCAGTCGGCGCTCGCGCAATTGCTCCTCCAGATCCAGGTCCAGACGATTGACGGCATCGCGCACCCGCTCCTGCCGCAGCGCCAGCGGTGTGCTCTCAATGCTATCCTTGCCCGAGGAGGCCGGTGTGGGCGGCGTCTGGGGCACCAGCAGTCGCAATTCCCCATTGGGACTGCTCCGGCAAGGCGTATCCACATAGTCGGCACTGTCCACGGAATTGTACGCGTTTGACGACTGCTGCAGCATGTCCTCTTTGAGGCTAAACTGCGGATGCAGCAGTTTGTTGTAAGGCGGTGACTGCAGCGGTGGCGTATTAGGATTCAGAACGATTCCAGCCGACATAGGAGTACGGGTTGGCGTCCGGGAACGTGAGGTGGCCGGCGATGAGGTCTTGCGAGTGCGTGGTGATGCCTTCTTGCGGGCCACCTTCTCTGGCTCCGAGGTAATCCCAATCACATGCGAGATGCAGCGATCCATTTGCTGTTTCAGCTCCTCGAACTGTTGCTCGTTCAGGTGCTGGGTGATCTGCGGATCGCAGGCAAGAATCAGGAACTCTAGACCCTGGGAGGCCCAACGTGGCCGCATGCCACGCCCCCGTTCGCATCGCTCCATCACAAAATGCATCCACATCTTGGCGTAGGCAATGATGCCCAGTGCTAGGTCGACCGTGTGCGCTCCACTGTCCTTCTGGTCCATGATGCGCTGCTCGAACAGCCTGATCACATCCTTGTGGTATTCAAAGCCGAATTTGTAACCCTGATGGAGGATCTCTCGGGTGCGTGACAGCACCGCCTGCCGATCCTGCTCGTCCAGGTCGCGCATGTTGCTCAGACAGCAGCGTGTTTGGACGCCCTCAATAATTTCGGTCAGCTTGTTGCGCACTTCGAGCACATCCTGCTGCAGCAGCTTGAAGGCCGCCTTCACATCCGAACAGATGAAATCGTGCTGCTGGTTGGCCACATCGTGTTCGTAGTGCTCCCGATGAAAGTCCGTGGTCTCGACGTCGCGGCAGAACGTTTTCGCAAAGAAGAGCACCTTAATAGACCGCTCCCGCTCGACGGTGAGCAGCGACTGTGTCTCCCGGCAGATGGTCAACAGCTGCCATTTGAGTTCCTCATTGTCATCGTTGTCGGCGGTGCCTTCGATCTTCTGGTCCAGCTCCACGGAGCGCTCCACCAGTCTCTCCGAGATGCTGCGCAACAGCTTGCTAATGATGCCGCAGAACTTCTGCGAGGCAAGGGTGTGCATGCCCGTGATCATGGGACTGATCAGCTTCGTGAACATCCACTCTTTCTCGAGCACCGACTTCTGGTTCGTCTCCGGCACGGCCACCAGCACCAGCTGATCGATGTAGTCAAGATACAACTCAAAGGTCTTGCGCACCGTGGCATCGTATTGATTAAGGATGTTGATGTAGCTACCCAGCTCCGCCTCGTTCTCGACGAGAGCCGTCGTAATGTGCCGCTGATAGCGCTCCCGATGGGTTAGTGCCAGCGTTAGGCCCTCGCGCAGCTCCTTCATCAGCTGGCCAAGGCTGAGGGGATTCGGTCGGACGGGGCGCGTCTCCAGGCGCATACGCAGAAACTCGTGCATGAACTGCAGCGGAATACCGCTCAGGAATACAAAGGTGGGAATGTATGAGGGTAGATTAATCGACTGCGCCTCCTCGCTCCAGTATCCGTACGTCCGCAGTTCGACCACCTGTTCGCGACTTATCTGTGGATCGAGACGCGGCACATCCTCTTCAATCGCCTCCGCATCGAGCTCATTGTCAAAGTCCTCGGCTCCAGGCTTCTCCAGGGCAATGTGCGCCTTGTAAAGTGCCACATTGTGCAGCTTGTGGAGGAATGCCAGCGATTTGGCCAATCCGCGACTCTTCAGGACATTCTCGATGAATTTTCGATACAAGGCCGAGGAGCCATCGCCACCGCTGCCATCGTTGCTGCATGTTCCCAGGGGCTCAACGCTGAATATATTGATGTCATGCATGGATCCCTTACGAAATCCTTGTCCATGCGGGCACTCGCTGGACAACTGGCTGATCTCAGTGGAGGTGGATCTAAAAGGGATATCGATTATAGATATTATGTAATATTTCGGAATTACATTCACGTACTCATTACTGCTGGACGTCTCGCCGGGTACATGTGCTGCATCGTTGAGCAAAAACTGAACCTTATGACTGGAGGTGACACTTCCGTTGCGGCAACCTTTGCGTGCAGTCGGACAACTGGGCGGCTTGGTGGATTCCATTGAATTCACCGCGGAATCATCGTTATCCACACCAGAGGCGGATGAGTTGCCGCTGTCAGAGGCAGCGGGGCACGATGTTTGCACGGGCCATGAAAATTTTTCATCCTGCAGCCTACAAATGGGTATATTTGCATGGGTATTAGAATCATCTATTATATTATCCATCACCGCCATTTCTCACCTGGCCAAAATCATGCCCAAAATACTGAGCTTGAGTTTGTTCTGCTTGGTAATGTTGTACCACAGACACATGGACTTGATGCGCCCCACAAAGCTCTGTGACTTGTATATGGGATGCAGGGCGCCCATGGCCTGCGATGAGGGATATAGGGCTTCGGCGGCCTCCAGGCGCGTCAGCATACCCTCCACTTCGCGCAGCGCCAGCTCCTGCTGTTCCATGCAGTCTTTGCAGTACAGCGACATGCATCCCTGGCACAGTTTGCTGGGCAATGGAGCTGCAAAGAAAGTCAGATGATTTTACGAACTACGAGTATATAAAATATATTCCAACTTACAGCTGGCATTGGAATTGCTCTCGGAATGAATCCCACTATCCAGGCTAATCAGACTCGGCTCTCGGCGATACCGCGGCTGGAATTTGTAGCTGATGATTTGGGTGAGAAGATCGGAGACGCCCTGGCGGGACTCGAAGAGGTACTTGTCCTGCTGCTCGACGGTGCGATCGGCCTGCCAGGCCTGCAGCTCCAGCCATATGAGATCCTTTAGCTCCGTCTGCCAGGTGTGCTCCTCCTGCGACGGCTTCGCATCCTGCCGGTCCACACTGCCCAGCTTGATCAGGTTGGCAAACGTCTCGTGGAAGTCCTTACGCTTACCGATACCAACCGACTGCTGCTTTCCATGGCCGCCGCTCAGAAGACCTGCCGGCAGCTGGGCGGCAAAGGCCAGCGGCGGCGCCGACGAGCGGTAGCCAATGGGTCGCGAGGACACGCAACGATACCGATTGCAGCTTTCCACCACCTTGGATGCAATGCGCAGTGGCAGTGGCGGCGGCATCGCCTCCGAGCTGAGTGGCATGATCTTGTCCAGCGACTCCAGGGGATGTGCGCTCTCATGGAAGCTGCTGCCCCGAGGCGGCGCCACGGCCGTTGTGGCCAGCGAGTTTTTCATCTCCCGCTCCGAGTCGCGCAGCAGCGACTGCAGGCGCTTGTCCGTCCGCTTGTTCTCCTCGTTCACGAACATCTCGTTGAGCAGGGCACAGTCCATGGTGTTGCGGCGCAGGACCCGCGATCGAGCCATCCGTGACATCCCCTTCTTGGGGGTTCCCCCCACGCTGGCAGGCAGATCTGGGGAACTGAACGAATATCGATTAGTAAGAGAATTCCATGGGGCTTCCCAAAATAATGATGATGATGATCATATCGTTAGTGGATGCACGCACCCACCTATATCGAAAGTGCGGCATATGGTAGCATATGGAAGGTCGATTTGAGTGGCTGCTTTCGACACTAGCGCCCAATCCAACCCAGTGCACGCATAGCCCGGACGCAAACCCTTATCTGCTTCGATCCCACAAGTATACAGAACAGATACATACATATAACTCTGATACCTGTGCCTGGAATATGTAGGCAGCAAGGGTATCTGTCGCCACTGTTCCAAGGGGGCACACTTGTCGACAGCAACGAATTTCCCATAATCAAATAGACACATTCGTTTTGAATAATTAAGAACATAAGTGGACAACCATAATTCACCGCGAGCGATTGCAGAGTTTAATGATGAAATACCAAAAAGATGCCAATTTTATCGATCAAATTGTTTTCAATCTGTTATACTTCGAGTATGACACATACAGTACACATTCACCATGAGAATGAGGATAATGGAATGGGAATGGGAACAGGAATGGGAGGACCTGGACATTTACTTACGCCGCAACATTGGAAACCTTCTGCTTCCGCTCCCAGTCTCTATTCTTGATCTTGAGCCTTGTACGGGGCGGCGTTGTGCCGAATTCGGCATAGTGGGCGGCCAGCTCATCCTCGGATGCCATGTCCTCCTCGAGGGCCCCGATGCGGGCATTGGACATTTGCAGTGGCCGCGAGGGCGTCTGTTTGACACGGTACTCCACTCTGCAAGATGGTGAGAGGCAGAGATTTAGTGTTTTCATTAACACTGACTATCTAAAGCCAAGGGCTTGCCCTATTTGGCCGCTAATTGGAACCAGAAGCAAGTGCCGCACGCAGCCTAATCTCCGATGAATCGGATAAATCGACTGGATCCTTGCCCATCCCAACCCATCATCATGCAAATGGGTTTATCTTATCGCCACTTGTCACGCCCATGATTATGGTTTAATTTGAGGGCAGATTTGATTTATTTTCCCGGCTGGCAATTATTTCTCTGATTGTCATTGCTCCCATTCTTTCATCAGCCTATTTCATGATTTCAGTTTGAAAATCGTACTTTTACTTACTTTTTTCGACGCATTTTTAGCGTATAATGCTGACTTTAAGGCCTAAAGTTTTACCAGCACAATTGCTCCACAACTATACGCGCGATCACCGAATCGCAACGAAAAGAGAGCCAGTCGGAGACTCTTTCGCGCAGAGCTTAAGCTGTCACTGCAGGGGAGGGGTAGCTGGGGGCTGGCTGGCTCCCAGTCTGGCTATTACTTTTAAATAGTACTCTGTCCCCCTAAAATGTATGTACATCTAATTGCACGGCTCGGCTCGGCTCCGCTCTACACGGTGTACACGGCCGACTGCCGACTGTGACAATGTGTAAAAAAAGAAAAACAATAAAAAGCACAATCGAAAAGTAAATAAAAATTACAGAGAGGGAGGGAGTCCGGAGAAAGGCGAACTTTAGACGCAACCGAACGATGACTGGACTTTGTGGGCGGGGGTGAATCCGAATCCGAATCTGAATGCGATTTCTGTTACATATGTATGTATATGAATGCACTATCTTTGGAATAGGCTCCAAGTTGGTCGGGCGACGTTTAATAGTTTTATTGTTTACTGTTTATCAGCAAATGCAAAGAGGCTATAGTTCACACGCCTCTTCTCATCCTCCTTTGGACGTCGGGATTTCATAACGCGCGTACCGACATTTGTCGTGCAAATCGAAATGCTGCGCTGGCGGCAGGCAGTCAATTTATTAGCACTTTTAACAAGAATTTACCCCATCGAGTCGATACACCGATATATGTATACTATATGGCATACGCGTTGGGTCGGTCGAGTCTATGGTGTATATCGCGTGTACTCCCGACGATGGCGTCGCGTCTCGAACGACTGCTGCTGAGTGCCGAGTGCAAACGGCGGCAAACTAAAAGCACGAGAGCTCCATCGGTACCATCTGCCCAAGAGAGGGTTCGGGAGAGAATGAGAGAGTAGTTTAGTGGGTGGCTAGCCATGCAAATCAAGAGTCAGCGGTTTGGAGAGTGGAGAGAGAGAGAGAGAGAGAGAGAGAGGGAGAGATTGGCTGCCGATCAGATCAGCTTGCCATTCGTTTGTTTGTTGGCATGTAATTGACTTCGCGCCTGCTGGCGAATATTTAATATTAATTTATTGAATTTTATTATGTACGCGCTCGTTACTTAATTAGCTTTGTTTACCCCCCACACTCACTCCCACACACAGTGGGTGGTGGGCGGTGAGCGATGGGTGGTGTATGGGGTAGTGTTTCGCTCAGTACAAACAATAGTATTCTCCAGCTGGAAGCAGCCTGTCTGCGTGCCACAAGTCGAAGGGAAAATCAATTCCAATCGGTTCAATCAAGTGGCTTCGAGTCACAGGCATTCCCATTCCCCGTCCCCATGGCATGTTCCGCTACGTCACGTGACCGCTAGGGCGTATTCTTGATATGCAAACACCCTTTCGTTGCACATACGCACTGTGATCATCATTTATTAGGCATAGAAAAGTAAACAGGAGGCGATCGGCATGAGTCAATACATGGATCAATTTCCCCCTCACCGATCACAGTCGATCGTTGCAGCTGACTTGCAATCGGTACAAAGGGGGCCCCTTCTTTTAATTTCGTTACGATTAATTCCATAATTATGAGCCTATCACTATGTATATCATATCGCTACCACAGAAACCGTCCTTCAGCAAAGGGTATTAAAAGCTTCGGCTTCGATGGTAGGATTTTTCACCACTACTATATTAAAACCAATTTAACGATCACTACCACTCTCTAGGGTAAACAGAATTTTTCGAAACACACAACTTAAAAGTCCAAAAATTACGGCACGTGTACGGAAATGTTTTCTGTTATCTACACGCCGCCAACTGCTGGTATCGCCAGGCATTCCCGCCGATTAAACACAGAAGTGTGCGAGTTGCAAGTTCAAGTACGAATGTTGCAAGAGTGGGTCTCTCTTAGGAGAAACAGAAAGACAGAGAGAGAGAGAGTGAGAGAGAGATCGTCAAGTGTCCAAAAACGGTTAGGAAAGACCTTCGGCCATTGGAATTCCATTCATTCGGGTAAGAGACAAAACAAAGCTCCGGCTCCGGGTAACTTGAGAAGAAAGCGAATTTGATTTCAAAACAGAATTGTCCGACGCGTCGGCCCGACGCTATAACGAAAGAGGTTACAAAGCAGAATGTGCAAGCGCACGTATTAAACGCGTTTTAACTGGTAGTCAGTCGTCGTTGCCGAGTCTTGTGTCTTGTGTCTCCCTCTCTCCCCACAACAAACTGGTATGCGAGGTGAAGAAGAACAAGACGGAGATAGAAGACAGCAGAGACGCAGCAGCAAAAGGAATGGGCGGGGAGGCAGGAGGCAGGAGGAACGCAACGCGAGCGAGCAGGTGCCAGCCAAAATCAAAAAATCAAAATTTATGTTTGGCGTGATTTTCCTGCTAACTGCGTACAGACATGCGACAGAAAAAGAAGCCAATTTTCCTGCGAATGCCATGTCTCACCCTCTGCTGCTTACCGGAAAAATCAAATCAAATTTAAAGAAATTATGAATAAGCACCAAGCGTCCACACAAAAAGCGAACAAAAAATATAAGTTAACAAGATATGTGCATTTGTGTGCGTTGTCTTATCAGGCAAAAGCCAGCGGCGTTATCAGCAAATGGCTTGGAAGACTCAAACCCAACTCCACCCCCCAAAGAATGGGGTGTTTATGATAAATGTTCACACACATAGGCACACAGAGAAGCAGATCACGGGGCGGAAGAGTGTGTGTGGTGTGCATAATTGTAATTGCGCCGCTCGCTCCGGCCAAGAACAAGAAGAAAACAAGGTATTCAATTTCCAGCTAAATGCACAGTTTTTGGTTTTTATATTTTATGGCTGTCTTGCAATTTGTTAAAAGTCGACTGGGGTTCGTTGAGCGGCGACAAAACACGTTGTTTACGTTTTAACAATTAAAAAACTGGTGAAATGCGCTTATAACTGAGAGCGAGAGAGCAGGACAGGGGGAGTGGAGTTGGAGTTGGAGCAACAGATACAGAGACTAAACTTACTGCTGCAACGTAAATAGCATTTCTTGTTTGCTTGGAAAATCCCAAAAATTCCACTACTGTCGGTGGCTTACCTTGCAACATCCTCATCCACACTGTGCTCGCGTCGTAACCGCATTGGGGGCACCGGCGGCGGCGGTGGGCTGGTAGTGATAAAGGTTTCTGCACCATCTTCCTCCTCCTCGTGGGTAACTGCGGCTTCTGCTTCTTCCTTGTTGTCTCTAGCCGGCGTCGGTGTCAACTGCAGACTCTGGAGGGCGACGTAATCAATTGTGCGCACTCTTCGACGATTGTTTGACATTTTTGCAGTTTTTTTGTTTGTTGTTGCTGCTTTCTGTTATTCTTAGAAATCTTCACAAACATATATGCATACATGCATACATATGTATAAGCACGCACACACAAGCACTAGTAGCACGCGCTGCTGCTGCTACTGTTGTTGTTTTTACTGTTGCTGCTGCGGCTGCTTCAACCGGATAATAATCAGATTTATTTTAATTTAACTTTCACGGCAAACAAACAAATAGATGCGACCGGCGTTCATAACGAAACCAAAATGGGTCTCAGCTTTAAAATCGTTCGAATTTGTTACCGAACACGACCCGCAACCAGGTGATGCGTCTTACCTGGCCGAAAAAAAACCTCTGCTTCTCTGCTATGGATCCAAAAAGCGCCGCATCGAATAACAACAACAACATTAACATCAGTGTGACCGTAGATTTATGGATAAAATATAACTTCTGACCCTCGGAAATATACCAAAAAAGCTGTGAAATATACTATATTATACACCGATATACCATAAATCAGTTAGTGAAAGCGAAATTAGCCCGTCCTCTATTTCAACAGGTGAACAAAGCGTCAAGGCGCAAATATTCCTTTAAAAATCCACATTATTATTTACCAATACCAAACATTCCTGGCTAAACAGAATCATTATGGAGGCTTTAAAGCTGTCAGCAATCCGATCTTTTTCCTTATCTTTCAGCGTTCAAATTCAAATTCGAATTTTCGATATTGCTAACCAACACTGCAGCAACAGTTTGAAATTGATTGGGCGCACTGAAATATTCCTTTCAAAATCCACTTTATTATTTAACAATTTGTAAACTGTGCACAAAACTTACAATTTACAGCAGTATCAACCACACCAAACACACACATGCATGCCGAATGCTCAATAATTAAACAAGATTTTAACACTATAGTAACTAGTACGATGGGGCGGGTCCTTAACAAAAACCAATTGAACTAACAAATTGAATAGTCTAGAAAAAGTTCCTGAATATGCGCACGACGGCCTGCACCCAACGGGGTACTGCCCGCTTAACAATCTCTCTTTCCGCTGTCTGAGACAGATCATAGAGGCGATCCGCCTCGGCCTGCAGGCGTTGGCTCAGATCCGTGTTGCTCGTCACCAAGCACACCTGGGTCTCCAGATCGCGATTGACCGAACGCTCCCCGAAGTTTGAGGAGCCGATGAGCGTTAGATTTGGTAGATGCGCCTCGGGAAGGTAGTACCATAGGCCCTTGGCGTGGTATGTCCAGCCGGGCTTTTCGTATTCGAAGAAATTGACGCGGTGATTCTGCTTCCGACGCACCAAACTCTCGTAGAAGCTCTTTGCTATCAGGGTGTATGCAGCCGGAATGCCTCCGGCAGGTCCCTTAGCGCCCTGGAAGCCATTTGCCTGTGGAAAACGATTTTAAGAAGGAAACAACCAACAAGACTAGTCTCACTTACGTTTGGATGGGCCATGAGAATGCTGCACTGCGCCAGGCACTTGTGCGTGATGGTGTCCATGTACTCCTGCGTCAGGTTGAAGTAGCCGGTGGCCAGTTTGAGGCGGGAGCCGGCAATGCAGCTGGAGAGCAGACGCTTAGTTACCACACTATCGTGATGGATGCCAATCTGGCCCATCTCGAGCAGCGGGAACACCCAGGTGTCCGCCTGCGTCTGCAGATCCCTGACCTGACTCTGCCGCTTATATGTCTCCTGGACAAAGTCCGATATCCGCTTCCTGGCCAGCTGAATGAACTCCTGCTTGGTGCCCTCGTAGGGAAGAATTCGCCAGTTGCGATGCAGCCCCTCTGTGGCGTCTGGGCTAACGGCCAGGCTGAACTCCTGCACCCGTCCAATGAGCTGTGCGTAAAAGTCCGCCAAGGGCTTATCTTCGATTAGGATGTAGCGGTCTTGTCGGTTGGTGAAATAGTCATTCGAAAGATTGGCTCCAGATATGATGACCGCATCGTCGCACAGGTAAACCTTCATGTGCTGCAGACCCAGGAGCTCGTTCCAGCGTGGTGGCGCCAGTCGCTTGGTCATCCCCCGAAGATCGGGCGTGTGGTAAAGCGACAGTTGGACCTGCTCTTTGAATTCGCGGACCAGCGGTAGCAGCATGGTCTTGGAATTGAGATCGCCACGTGTACCGCGTGTGAAATCCAACAGAACGTTCAGGCGTAGCGATGACTGTGATTGCAGGCTGTGACGCAACGTCTGGACAAAGGCATTCTCCAGCTGGCCCGTGCCCAGGTAGAGGCTAGCCAGCACGATGCGCTTCTTTGCCTTGGCAATTCGCTGGACCAGTGTGTCGTAGAAGTGCTGGGGCTCGTGTATCACATGGATCTGATCGCCGCGCAGCGGGAAGCAGGGCGCCAGGTTGTGTAACCAGGAAAGACTCTCCAGGGCGGGGTATCCGGCAAAGCCATTGGTTAGCAGGTGCGGTGCCCCCTGCAGGCAGCCCAGGAAATCCGCTTGTGCGGCAGGACTCAACTCCTGGGTAAACAAACGCCGGAGATATAACATTATTTCAGCGCGTTTTTTTCTCGGGATGACTTCGCGGACTGCTTTTTGATATACGATGCGCAGTAGCTATAGGGGCCCCTGAGACATTGTTCACTGTTGTTTGACTCCTCTTTTGCTCCCACTTCCATTCATCTCAGGGCGATTTAAAGCAGAAAAAATTTAGCAAGTTCACGAAATAAATATATCTAAGTTTATCCAAAAGATAAGTGCTGGAAAACGTGCGTCGGCCAGCTGATTTTAAGCGACGAACCGAAAGAACGAATTAAGTTCGCGAACGAACTCATTAAGTATATTAAACTTTACACAATACAAATATGCTAAATCTATTATATATTAGTCAATAGCATGTCAATCTGAGATCATTAAGGTTTCAAAGCAGCATGGAAAACAGAATTTAAATATTTATTTAAAAAAATGTCGTACCAGCAACAATGACGTAAAATTCCATACACACTTACGTTTCATTCCGTAGACACTTACGTTTCGTGCTTTGACCTTATCTTTTTAATCCTTATTTTAGGCACAATCCAATTAAAGGGAGTACTCAACAACATATCTTGTAGAAAATTTATTCATTTATTTGATCAAATTATGTGATCAGGGCTGAGAGCTCTAGCTATCTAGTAATGTTAAACCGAAGATAAAAATCGAGGAATATGATTTCCAATCATTGAGAGCGAACAATTAACCCGTTGTCGACCAGTGGTTATTTCAGTAAACTCCACAAAAATGATGACATTTGAAAAATTTTAGCTCAGTTCGTTTACAAGATGTCTTGGTTTGTTTGTAGTTAAGTACTCAGATCAGCAAAATTTTGTAACGGAAGAAAGTATCCTATATTTTGCTCGGTGACTAGATGTTCATGCTCTACGATTACACTGTTCAGTGAGCTGTGTTTACATATTTGTTAATCTTCCTTGCAGAAATTGAGAAAAGTTAATAAAAAAATGGACGAAAGCACGCAAGAGATTGGGTAAATCCATATTCGCAGAACGAAAAAAGGTCCCCGATGATGTTCTCCTGATTTCTTCTCCTTTCTTCTTGCCTTCCATTTTGAATAGAATAGATAAATATATTATATTATCTGGGCTCGAGCCAAAAAATACCATCTTTGCTTTTGTAGTATACTTTCGCTGCTTTTACAGTATTAATCGTACATTTATTTTCCTGAACTGATTTTGTGAAGAGATTTTGTGGTGGCAACATCATCCCAACAATTTCCCTTATATTCCATGCTCACTTACGTTTTTTACCGTTGCCAACATTCTTTAGTATGGGCAAGCAACATGTGCCGCAATATGAGCGACATTTTGCATACCCCTTAGGATATGCTTATAGAATTTAGGAAATGTTTGTCATACCAGGCATCAATTAATGCATAAACAAGTTTGAAAGCTATCTCAACGAAATTCTATAGTTTGGTGCGTTCTTGCTGATACTAAAAATATAAATCGGGATCGGGATGTATATACAGGAAACTAATCAGATGCATTAATGGGTCAAAAAATGTCAATCTGTGCAAAGTACAATATTAAGTACGGTTTGGAGCAGCTTGGAATAAAATAATTGTTACATGTATCAAAGGAAAAAGGGTATTCAAATGTCGATACTCCGTAAAAATGTTTTTGATATGTAGCAAATGTGTAGTTACCGTGTAGTTGCCATGTAAGAAAAGGGACTTACATGTTGAACCTCCTTTTTTCAACATTATTTTAGACAGAATCCAATTAACGGAGTTCAAAAATTGCTCAATTTTGTAGAAAATCGGATAAAATTATTTATTCAAGGCTCGGTAATCTATTTAGCTAGTAATATTAAGCAGAATATCAAAATCGAGTAATATGATTTTCGTCGGTATTTTTACGGTATATTTTTAAAACGAGTCCGTAATTTTCGGTATATTTTTGAAGGTCGGTCACACTGGTGAAGTGTTCCTCACTAAGTAGAAAATCTTGGATTAAAACGAAAAAAATTATTAGTCAAGTGCCCCCGAATCAACGCCAATAGAAAATCGTCGCCAGCCCCATCCCCAAAGGTCCACGAAAGGCGACCAAAGAAAGCGCAACCATGTCCTGGACAGAGAAAGTCGACCCGGAGCTAATTTTCACAAAACAGGAGCGCATAGGCAAGGGCTCGTTCGGTGAGGTCTTCAAAGGCATCGACAATCGCACCCAGCAGGTGGTGGCCATAAAGATAATCGATTTGGAGGAGGCGGAGGATGAGATCGACGACATCCAGCAGGAGATCATGGTGTTGTCGCAGTGCGACTCGCCATACGTGACCAAGTACTATGGGTCCTTCCTGAAGGGCACCAAGCTATGGATCATCATGGAGTATCTGGGTGGCGGCTCCGCCTTGGATCTGATGAAGGCTGGCTCCTTCGAGGAGATGCACATCGGGATCATACTGAGGGAGGTCCTCAAGGGTCTCGACTACTTGCACTCGGAGAGAAAGCTGCATCGAGATATCAAGGCAGCCAATGTTCTATTGAGCGAGCAGGGGGACGTGAAGCTGGCTGACTTCGGAGTGGCTGGCCAGCTGACAAACACCACCTCGAAGAGGAACACCTTCGTGGGCACGCCCTTCTGGATGGCCCCCGAGGTGATTAAGCAATCGCAGTACGATTCGAAGGCCGACATCTGGTCGCTTGGAATCACTGCGATTGAGCTGGCCAAAGGCGAACCGCCCAACTCTGAGCTGCATCCGATGCGCGTCCTCTTCCTCATACCCAAGAACAATCCGCCCCAGCTAACTGGTAACTACACCAAGTCGTTCAAGGACTTTGTCGAGGCTTGCCTGAACAAGGACCCGGAGAACCGACCCACGGCCAAGGAGCTGCTCAAGTATCCGTTCATCAAGAAGGCCAAGAAGAACGCTTACCTGATCGATCTGATCGATCGCTTCAAGAAGTGGAAGGTCTCCAAGGGCGACGAGAGCGAGACGGAATCGGAGAACTCTGACTCGGACTCGGATGCCAAGCAGGGTGGCAGCAGCCAGGACGAGCCCTGGATCATGACCGTCAAGGGACTGCACATAAACAGTGCCCCGCGAGCGGGCGTCAACAGTTTCCAGCTGCAGGAGCACGAGCTGACCATGCAGAAGTTGATGCAGACCACACAATCCCCGGCCGGTAGCAATTCCGTCGCCTCCTCGGTCTCTGTCATTTCTACATCCAACTCCAACGAAGCGTCAGCGTCCACAGTGTCTGCCCTGGCACCCCAGGCGAACCACAATCACAGCCATGGCAGCCACAATAACAACAACAACAACAACTTGAACAACAAACATGCCACGACCACGACTATGCTTAATGCTCCGCCTCCGAGCACTGCTGGAGTGACTGCATCGGGCGTGACCACTTCCTCCTCGGCCAACGAACTAATCCAGAAGCGGTCAAACTCCAAGCCAGAGCTGCGTCAGTCGCGTTCCGCGGCTCCTTTGGATCAGGTCGAGGAGCGTCGTGCTTCTCTGGGACTGCCCATGGCTGCTGCCGAGCAGCAGCTTCAACACCATCAACAGCAGCAGCACCAGCATCAGCAGCAGCAGCAGCAACAACAGCAGCAGCAGCGTCGCAGCAGCCAACGTGAATCATTCCATGCAACAAACGCCAGCAGCGGCAGCAGCAGCAACAACATCCACGACGAGCATCCCTCTTCCAATCATGTGAAACAGGCGCCAACGGGACAGCGTATAATGCACACCAACAGCGCCTGTCTGAACAATTTCCTCTTCCCCGTACTGAGCGACATCCAGAGAAAGTACTCTGGCGGCAGCACCAGCAAGAACATGGGCGTCGGCAGCGACATCGGGGACCTCAAGTCCGTGTTCGAGCTGGCCGAACGGTCCAGCCCGGGAGTGAGTGATCTGTTTATGAAGGAGCTTATCCATATGCTCGTGCCGGGCTACTCGGAAACGCGCATTAACAATATCATGGACCGCGCCATACGCAATCGCAAGTAGGGGCCGTCCAACGGCCTGGCCAACCAATTCCAAACAACCAACCTATACATATATATATAATTTTATATATATAAAATTATTAACACAACCGCCCCGACAAGAACAGAAAAACAAAAGAAGAAAAAGAAAAACACCAGAAATAGACATGTATTGTATTCCGACATTTAGTGGCCAATGGAGCATCTGCAGGAGATATGTATATGTATTTCAATTGAACAGTTATTTAAGCATACAATATGTATTTCGTTTGTTTATCTGCAATATTAATCTAATGTAAAACATATATAACTTCAAAATAAAAACGACAGAAAATATCATTCAATACTCCCGCCAAGCCACCTCAGACTTGGTATGTCTGGCAGCACTGTTACTGTTATTATATACTGAATTTAATAGGTATATTTTAAAAAAGACCATTTAAAATTATGTGGTCAGTGCGTAGTCTTCGATATACTAATTTAAACGGAATGTCAAAATCGACGAATATGTTAACAACATAATCCCAACAATTTCCAATAAAATGTTTACGCGCCAAAATTTAACTTTACAGCTGATAGTTTTTGTTGTTAGAGTGGTAGGCGAACAGTGGTTACTTGTTACTTACCTTACGATGTTAGGCAACGGGGTGGACTTTGCCTTGCATGCGTTGATTTTTCTGGGCCGTTTTGCCTGTTGTCCATACCCTCTTTTTGATGTGTAGCAAATGTGTAGTTACCGTGTAGTTGCCATGTAAGAAAAGGGACTTATTTGTTGAACTTCCTTGCTTAATACTTATTTTAGATAGAATCCAATTAACGGAGTTTTAAAAATTGGTCAATCTTGTAGAAAATTGTTTCATCTATCGGATAAAACTATTTGTTCAGGGCTCAGTAATCTATTTAGCTTGTAATATTAAAGAGAATATACAAATCGAGGAATATGATTTTCGTTAGTATTTTTACGGTATATTTTGAAAATGTGACGGTATATTTCGGTATATTTTTGAGAAAAACATCGATATCCGCAGCGTCCACCAAACCGACCGCATCTTTTTGATTTGCTGTGCATTTTTATTAAATTAATAAGAAATAAGAGAAACGCTGCCCATGCAAACATGTCGCATGCACTATTGGACGAGGAAACTTTGGAGACAATGGCCTACGAGCGCTCCAAAAGCTGGGCCAACATGTTAAAGGTGAGGCTTCTGTTTTGCAGTCCCCATTGTACTGCGAATGCTAAGCGATTTCTTTGTAGCGTTACGAGGAATTCGACGATGGCGAAGAAGTGGACTTGGCGGACATTGAGACAATGTTTAAAGACGAGGAGGGTGATCCCGATGTGCAGGAGGATGAAGAGGCGGACGAAGATGATCTCATGGAGTCGGACCTGGATATGGGAAACATAGGTACAACGACAGCCATGAGCAAGGCGGAGATGACGATGATTTTGTGCGCTGGAGAGGACAAAGAGAAAACGGCCGAAATAGAGGAGATTCTGAACGAAACGAGGCCCATTGTCCAGGAGCACAAGCGCAAGTGGAAGGCGGCCGGGCTGGACAAAATACTGGACACCTTCGATGCGAAAAAGATTGAACAGCAAGTGGGCCCATGGATGCGCCGCAACAACAGTTTCTATCTGGAGGAGAGTTCCAAAAGGTACGATGTAACTCATGACCGTTCCCATTCAGATCCCAGCGACAACGAGTCGTTGCACTCCATCGACACGGCCCGCTATATAATGCAGAGCCGCCAGCGCAGTACGCCCGCCCCTAAGATGACCAACATGACTACAATCAAAATGTATCGCACTCATTCGCGCAAGCGCGACGAGCTGCGTGCAAAGTACGCGTACGACGATGAACAGGAGCACCGCCATCACATGCAGGCTTTGTTACATCGCCGCCGTGAGAAGGAGCGGAAATTGGCTTATCTCGCCGGCAGTCCCACCCATTACTCCTGCAGCAGCAGCCGCAGCCATCACTCGCGCCACAAGCATCTGCGCAAGCGTCGCGCCGATTCAGCTCTTTTTGACTCGCTGTCGAGCGAGGATGAGGATCCCGCCTTAAGCGGATGCGACTGTAGATCGTGCCTGAAACGTGTGCTGACCAGAAGCGCATATGAATGCTGTTCATATCGCGGGCAGCGCGAATATCGTCACCAATCAGCATTATCACGATCCATGCACCGCATACGTCGTCATCATAGCTTCCAGGAGATGGACCTGCGTCCACGTCTCTTGGAGAACGAGTGCAGCTGCTGCAACAGCGACCGACTTTGCTCCAACGTGGTGCACATTGCCAACAGCTCAACGGAGGAATGGGTTGTGGATAACTGCAGTAGTCCCGCACACACTGAGACGCCCACCAAGTGCAGCAATCGTCTGAACTACATACAGAAACATTTCACGCTAAAAAAGTCCAAAACACCACAGACCGCAGTGCGCTCCCAGTGTCGTGACCGTGTTATGAGTGAATCCCCACGTAGGTTGATTAGAAAGGCAACTTCCGTTGGAGTATCATATACTCCAAGACGTCATGGTACTCACCATATGATTAAAAAGTTGATTTCCGATACTTCCGATGAAGACGAGCACATGGAGCGCAGAAACCCATTGAATGGCACGAAGGAAAGGAACACACATGCTCCAGCAATGTCGTCTGTGAAAAAGGCTCCCAAAAAGAGGGCCACTTCATCAATCAAGTCTACGATTTTGCCTGCAATCAACGAAATCGAGGCCAAGACAACAAATTATGAAAACGAAAGACGAGCTATCAAACTTGAGACGATAGCAATCGATTCTTCGGATGAACACGAACTCAATGACATAAGTTTCCCGGAGGGAAAACAGAAAAACGAGGCCACAAATAAAAAAGCAGTCAAAACCTCTCAACATTCAAAGATGTCTTCTGCAGAAAAGGCGCCGAAGAAGAAAGCTTTATTGTCCGCCAAGTCGAAGAATTTGCCTCCAATCAGCGAAGACGTGGCCAAGACAACAGTCTCCGGCAGTGTGCCTGTCATTAACGAAGATGTAGCGAAGTCTGTGAAAGGACTGACGCCAGACTTTGGAAAGATCCATAGCAATTCTATAGAAGATGAACTAACAAAGAAGAGGCCAGTCGTGCATTTAACAAAAGCTAAAAACCTGCCAGAAGAAATAGTCCCCAAGAACAAGCCTTGTAAAAACGGTACACCAATTTCCGGCTCTGATGGAGATATGTTCAAATCCAAGAAGATCGGAAAAAAAGAACCATTCGTAGAGATTTCCACATCTATAGCGTCAAAGGAGAAGCAATTGAAGCGTAAATCTGCCGCCAAGAAGAAAAGCAATTCGAATTCTGCTTTAGGTTTGCCTCGAATCATCGAGGAAGTTGTTCATTCGCCTGATTCCCAATGCACGTCCAACAATAAGCCACTAAAAACACCAATTATAAAACTAAAAAAATGTCCCATGCCAAAGAAAGCCGAACCAGCCTGTTCCAGCAGCTCTGATGAAGATGAGTGGCCTTTAGGTATGTTAAATCCGAAAAGAATTGGCAAAAACACGACTACACTAAATAACACTGATACGGATGAGGAGATGGATCATGTCCTTGCTCTCTCAAAGGAAACATATAGGAAGGAGCTGTTGCAGCGCCAAACAGACCAGAAGTCCAAGGCGGACCCACAATCGACAGCTCAGAAGCAGCAGTCTCTATCGCAGTCTCTCTTCCACAATAATAGCGTGGCCTGCAACTCAACCGCCATGGCCAATGATACGGCCAGTACTCGGGTCCTAAAAAACACAAAGAGAGTGAAAAAGAGCGCTGACGTGAGCAGCTCAGAGCAGAGGACGAAATCCGATACAATAATTACAATTGATGAATCACAATCAACGGAGAACGCCGCAGAGCCGGAAACAAACGAGGCAGGCGGTGAGGCTGACTGCACTGTGGTGACATCCACAACTAGCTGTGAGGCAAAAGAGGCAAGGCCGCCGCCACTTAAAATGACCAAGAGGGGCATACTGCTGCACAGCAGTTCCGAATCTGCTGGATCGGCCAACTTTACCCTCACCGAGCTAGACCTTGGTCGGATCATTGGAGAGCGGCGGGCCAAAAAATTTCTCAAGTACCACATTGGCAGTCGAAGCTTCGACGCCCGTCACTCGGTTTATTATCGCCCTACACCCAAGCTGGCCGCCGCTCTCAGTGCCAGCCCGGACTCTGCCCAGCTTCTGGTGCATAAGTTAGAGACCTCCAGTTCCTCTAGTTGCAGCGAAGACGACATCTTTGAGCACATTCAGCGATATGGGGAAGTGTACAGCGTTCTGGGAAATCCCAAAGACGATTGATGCGCACATTTCAAAAATAACTAAGTTTAGCTTATTCATTTGTTTGTAACAATTGTTCTTTAATTTCGTATTTTAAGTGATATATAGTTTTGGGGGTGTTTTCAAAACATCCATTAAGAAAGGAAGAGAATTATTTGTAGATTTTGTTTGATTTATTTCACGTAAATTACATTGTCGATAGGTGATAATAAAAAACATAATACGTCATAATCATAATAATCCATCATAAATGTTTTCTTAAGTATTAAATAATTGTTTAAGAGATTTATTCGCATTGCAATAGTAGTACTGTAACTTCTTGTGTGCCCAAAAAAATGTGTTCGAATATTCATTTCTTTGTTTTTTCTTCCATTTATGTATTTGCGAGTAGTGGTTTTTTCAAATCAATCTGGATTGAGCTTTGCTTAGTCGATGTATACACAAGAAAACATAAACAAATAAAATATAAAATTTAAGGTAAGATTTATAAGGTGAAAAATGGCGCGTTTTACCTTCTCGAGTCGAACGAAACAAAAAAAAAAAAACAGAATCTGCTTCTTTCATGTATATACAAATAACAAAAAAACGTACCTAATATAAGTAGAGCGATAAAGCCAAGAAATTAAAATTAAACAAAGAGAAATTACATATGATGAAAACAAGAATAAAAACAGACACGAATTTCGAACCCTGGAACATGCGGATGCGGTACATAATGAAGCGCCCACAGACACGATACGGAGAGGCATATATCCTACACATACATATATGCCGCCTGGCTAGATCTAGACATCAATCTGGAATGGGGAGCCGGGTATATGCTCCTCGCCCCATTTAATCAGCAGCACATACTGTCCGCGATCGCGTACCAGATACTGCACATTGTAGTTGTTGTGGCCAGCATGCTTGACATGGAACTCCTCGCAGGGTCCTTTCGGTCCGTACATGCCGACATACAAGATGTTGTTGCCTAGAAGGATTAGTGGTTGTTGGTTAGTGTCCAGGACGGGTGCTGATGGTAATAAATCACTACTTACCCGCATCGGTGGCACAGATGCTGAACTGATTCTGCTTGCCAATGTAGGCCCTGTTCAGGCCCATGCCCCTGGGCACCACTTTGCTGGCATCGGACTTGAAGGCAGGCAGATGGACGCCGGTGTTCTTGCCACCCTTGGCCACCTTCTGCACGGTCTCGAGGATGACGGTCGACGTCTCCTGGGCACCCTCATCGGCCAGCTTGTCGCCGACGGCATCCACCTTGAATGGGGAGCCCACAATATGCACGTTGTTGTATTTGACCGTGATGTAGTGCTCGCCGGGCAGCAGGGGAGTGTAGCGGACCTTGTAGCCCTCCTCGACCTCTGTGCAGTCCATGGCCACCTTGGAGGGGCCATCGATGGAGACGTGGAGCGTGCCAACGCCGGCATTGCAGGTGTTGATGATGAAATCGGCCTTGTGTCCGGTCTTGACCTCTTCCAGGCCATTGCCGGTGGCATGGACAGCGGCTGGGTCAGCTACATTCTTGCCGACCTTGATTCTGAAGGGGGAGTCGGGTATGTGGACGCCATTGAACTTGACGTGGATGGCATGGATACCGTTCTCGCGTGGATAGAAGCGCACCGAGGTCATCTCGCCGTCGATCGCCTGGATGAAGCAATCGTCGTCGGTTCCCGATGGTGCCACGATTCTGGCATCCAGATCGCCCTTAGCTCCGTTCTTGCGCACCATAAACTGGTAGGGGGCATCCGCCTGGATGTTGCCCTGCGGGAACTGCTGCACCTCCAGCTTGTGGGCATCACCGGCGTCCGGAGAGACGTACACCTTGAAGGGTGAGTCGGGTATGTGGCGATCGTTGAACTTCAGCCCAACACGGTACTCTCCTGGCTCGGCGACCTTGTACGAGACATCGCAGCTGCCGTCCTTGCGGTCCTTGAACTCGATGTCTGCCTTGCTGGGACCCTCCACGGAGATGGCCAGCGAGCCACCGCCCGCCTCACGGGTCCACACATTGAACTCGGCCGCCTCTCCGACGACGCCGCGCTCCAGGCCGGAGCCTCCAGCCTTCACCAAATGGCTGCCGGAGTCGCGCAGGGGACCGACAGTGAACTGGAAGGGCGAGCCGGGTATGTGCATCTCGGAGTAGCGCACCGAGACGGTGTGCACGCCCAGCTCCTTGGGCACAAAGTGCACCGAGTAGAGGCCGTCCTCGATCTCCTGGATCTCGGCATCCTCGGTGACGTTGCTGGGCGAGGTGACACAGGCGGCCAGATCGAACGAGGTGATGCCGGGCATCTTGAACGTCAGCTTGCACTGGCTGCCGATCTCCGTGATAGGCACGGCGTCGCGCTCCCGCTGGATCTTCTCACGCTTTCGGTTACTGCCCTCGCCGGCCACCTTGACGGTGAAGGGTGATCCCTCCACGTGATGATCGGCGAACTTCAGGTTGACAATATAGTAGCCTGGTTCGGTGGGCTTGTACGAGATGTTTAGGGTGCCATCGTCCTTGTCCGTGCACTGGATCTCTGCCTTGCTGGGACCCTCGATCGAGACGGAGAGACCGCCGAAGCCAGCGTTGCGGGTGTCCACCGAGAAGATGTTGTCCGCGTGCGTTTGGCCCTCCTTAAGGCCGGATCCGCTCACTTTGACCTTCTTTGCGTCTCCCACTTCGCGCTCACAGACAGTGACCTTGAAGGGTGAGTTGCTAATGTGCTTACCCATGCGCTTAACCGAGACCAGATGCTCGCCGGTCTCGCGTGGTGTGAACGAAATGCCAATGTTGCCGGTGGGCATGCGCTTGAGGAAGCACGGCTCCTCCAGGCCGCTGGGCGCCTGTATGGAGGCGTTCAGGGCGCGCAGATCATCGTCGGTGATTTCGCCGGGCATGGTCACCTCCGAGCAAGAACCAACCGAGATCTGGTTACGCTTGCGACCCTCGCCGGTGATCTTGGCAAAGTACGGAGATCCCTTGATGTGCCTATCGCCGAAGCGAACCGACACCTGGTACTCACCGGGCGCTGTGGGCAGGTATTGCACAGAGACAGTGCCGTCTTTGTTGTCATGGTAGTTGATCTGCAATAAAGAATCCACTCGATATAGCCTCTATGGCCATTGCACAAGGATCGCGCACTTACAACTGCCTTGCTGGGTCCCTCGACGGCCATGGTCAGGCCACCGGCGCTGGCTCCCTTGGTCGAGATGGTGAAGTTGGCCGGTTCGCCAGTGATGCCGTGGGTCAGGCCCGGTCCGTAGGCCGTCACATAGCCCGAGGTAATCGAGTCGACGTGGAACCTGAAGGGAGAACCTGCAGGAACACACACCCAAAACCCCAAACATGAGCAAGAGCACATCGATCGTACCGATTCACTTACCTTGGACGGGTTCTCCATTGTATTTGACGACCAGCTCGTGGGAGCCCTCTT
This sequence comes from Drosophila athabasca, assembly GCA_008121215.1. NCBI lineage: Eukaryota > Metazoa > Arthropoda > Insecta > Diptera > Drosophilidae > Drosophila > Drosophila athabasca. Next base: position 4,804,585 of record CM017793.1, on the reverse strand, counting down.
CGCGGGGATCGTACTTCACCGAGACGGTTCCATCACGGTTGTCCTGGATAACGGGTTTGTCCACCTTACCGCTTGGCATTCTGACTTCAGCTGCAAGTAGAAGGAAGACACACGATTGGCAATTACCCACTGGAAAAAGTACAGTGCACACCACACGACCCCACCCCCAGGGACTAGGGGTGTGGCGGAAACAGCCTCTATTTGGATGTGGATGTGGTGTTTTTAAACGCAAAATGATGTCACCGAAAACAGATAGAGATAGTATTTTTGTCGAATAGTAGTATTCTGCGTGGGCGAGTGGGCCACAAGTTGGAAGAAATCATAATTTCGTTTTTATGTTCTAATTTGCGTGCCATTTTTTATTCCACAGAATCTATTTTTGGACTCCACACCACACACAGAACACATAGAACACATAGAATACACAGATCTAAAGATCGAAGATGTCGCACGGAAAAGTAAATTAATTGCACCAAATGTTTCTGCCAAAGATTCCATAGATTTCAAAAGTTTTTTCGTCGAACAGGATCGTATAACTAATAAATTCTTTCGTATTTTTATTTCGAATATATTTCATTCAATTAACACATACTTTAACGCCCACGAATGTATTGCTTATTGGGTTTGGAGGATGGCTGAGTATCCTTTGGCGAATATCCTTGGTATTTTTGGGGCAGCGCGTGGTACAAATTCACTTCTCAACTGAACGAATGTCTTGCATCGACTGAGGGGCTAGTAATCTTGTGGCTTTCCAAAGAAATTTCCACCAACGCCTACAATTGCTTTTATACTTTCCCACGCCGTCAGGCGTCAGGCAGAACGACAACAACATCATCGTTCCCGAATCTCTTTGAGGTCAAATATAGGACACACACTTTATGTTTTTCTATTGGCTCTACACACATACAGATGTATATACATACATAGGTGGGCTATACATACATATGTGGATCTCCTCTCCTGTATATGCCACACAAAATGCATAGAGTTCGACTATTTATATATCCAATATCTGGCCACATATGCTGGAGACAAACTTAATGGAGCACGTGTCCGAAATTATATGTCAATTTGGATCTTTTTATAAAAACTCGGGTTGCGTATTTATAGGATCTGCAGCAGGAAATACTAATATAGCCAGCATTCCCCATGAGTTTTTCCGTCTGTCAAAATATCATCTCTTATATACAACAATGGCGTAGGGATGGGATGGGAAGAAATTCAACCAATTCCCATGGAGGGGTAAACAAAATAAATGAATACACATTTGAATCATCTTAACCTGCTCCTTAGAACAACCGTATCGTATCTATTTATTATCGAAGATAATAAATTTATGCCGAAAGTATTCAATTTTCAGTTAATTATAGACCAGACATGTCATATGCTTGCCAGTTCATAAGATCATTAGCATAAATTTGAAATTTATTAAATGGACATTTAATTTCGGAAAATACGATGTCGAAATCATCATAAATATATACTATATATTCATACATTCCAAGCAGTTGCTAAGCCTTCCCACTTTCCACTTGCCACTTTTGTATAAACTAAATTGCCCTGATCTGATCCATCCAGAATTAATGATTATAATCGTACGTACATATCTACGGCTAGCCGCCACATGCCACACATGACGAGAATGGGGCGACGAGAGTCCAAACAAAACAAAGGCGGTAGTAAACAGAGATAAATCAGAGGAACGTGTCGCGTGCCCAGTCCGATGTTTAGGCCAAAATACTTTTCAAAATAAACTGAACAACGGGAGAAAACAAACAAAACCCCCAAAGACAATGGGGGCGCGCCTGCCAGCAGAGAATTCCGAAATGAATAATGTCCAAATGTATGGCCGCCATCTTATGCGCTGACAAAAAGCAGGCATACGATTTAATGAAGCATTTGAGGGTAAATAATTTACATTATTAGAGATAATCTTACATCTTTTGTAGCCCTTCTATAAAGCCATTATTCACTTCACAAACGAACCAACAGCCGGTGTTTCAGCTGTTCGAGTTTTATGATTTTAATGAAATGTAAAATTCTAAAAAGCAACTCGAACAAAATGTTCAAATAGAATTTCTTGCAAATTAACGATAAAATATTGTGTCGAGTGCGTGCTTGCATTTGATGGAAAACAGAAGAACAGAAGACAGAGAGATGAGAGCTCTTTATAAAAAATGCGCAAGAAATTGAACGAATTAAAAAGTGGCTGCCAAGAAAACTATGTCCACACAGACCTCTGTGTGTATGTGTGTGTATATCCTCTTCAAAAAAGAAAATTTGGATTATTTATGTTTGAACATTTGCTGCTGTCCGTCGGTCTCCGATCTCCGATCCCCTGCACCCCCCCTCTCTGGCCAATATCACCTGCCAGCGCCGCCCATTGAAGCATGAGAAACGACTAGGACTGCGAAAAAAGAGACGCAGACGCAGACGGGGACGGGGACAACGACGAAGACGGAGACAGGGGGGGCCCAGGCATCTTTGGCATCTAATGGACGCTGGCAGTACAAATGAAAGATTTAATGACTCTCAGGCCGCTCTGGGCAGACCCAGGCATGCGAAGGGTCTAGCGGGAGTGGATACACGCAGAAGTGTGATTTCGATATCTCAACGAAGCATTGCCATTTGCGAACAGAAAAAAACAAACAATTTATACACTAGTCAACAAAGAAGCGGAACAAAAAAATGCATGGCCTAATAAATCCTTAGCCTAGAGCCACTTCCAAAATCGTGTACCACAGAAATGTATGGAAGGGCGTTACTCTAATTACTATTTTTTTTTTTTTGCATATACTGTTTAGTATAAAGGTTTTACGAAATCCTCTGATTTTCTTGTAAGAAATTGGAATAAATATAAAAGTTGTCGAAGGAAGAAGGATATCCCCGAAATTCAGTTGTTTTTTGAGTCTCTGTAAAGAGAGAATAACTAAGAATATATTTATCCGAGAAGACGATCTGCTTTCTCTGCCACAAGACCCTTTCCCTTTGTACTGTACCCTCAAAGTTGTATTTTCTTGCTTTCCCTCAATGAGGCGTAGTCGTAGTCCTTGTTGTACAGTGTATGCTATCATAGTGGCGCATACGAACGACAGAACGACGGGAACCATTGAGAAATCGCATGTGCGAGAGCCAAACGAATTTTACGCTTTGTTGCATTTTCTGATAATAAATCATAGAAAATAATTTGCAGACAAATGTCTTGGATTGCCTTGGATTGGGGGCCCAGAAGAGGACACACACACAGACACATAGAGAGACACTCGGGGGACTTTTGGGTAATAATTCAAAATTCTTTGCACTGGCCAGACCGGACAGCGGTCTGACTGCCTGGCGCTTGATTTCAATTGAATTGAAAATATGAATGCGAATTCGGTGTCAGTTTTGTCATTAACACAAATGAAAAATTCTTTTGGCTTTAGTCAGGGATTGCATTGGCGGATTGACTGGCGGCTGCACTGCATGTGTGACATTATGGCGATTATGGACGTCATTTCGTGTTGGCAAACTATCAAGAATAAAAGGTCTCGTCTCTCGTTCGGCTTCCAGATTGTGCCACAGATTTGATTGAGATTGAGATGGAAGCTCTGCTGCCACACAGAGGAGAGGTAATCGGTGGTAATTGTGTTGTCTTTTGCGGGGGGGATTTACCTTGATGTGTTATAATTGAAAACGCCGATTTGAAATTCAATGGCAAAAAATCACAACCATTTAATCCTTCGTTCTGCGGTATGCTCGTCTCATTGAAGTACACGTGCGTCCGTTCCGGATGATCGAACTCGGAGACGGTCACTTTGTAGTACTGCGGTCGGAAGTAGTATGAGTGGTCTGCCCAGGTGGCTAGCGGCGCTGCTGCTTTCTCCGACAACCAACTGAAGTGCATTTTTCCGTAATTCGATTAATTTGTTGAGAGTTTCAATTGGGGAAAAGCACACACAATCGACAATAGTTAATCGTTAATCGATAATCGATAATCGCACGCACGTTCGATGTTTGATATTGAAATAAAGACACTTAAAATTTAGAACAATTTAATTTAACAACGAAAAAACTGCTTGTTTTTACTCGGGTCCAGGCAGGCAGGTCTAGTTCTAGGCAGCAAGGACACACCTCGAAAATCGGAATTCAAACTCAAAAAAAGGAATCAATTTGGCACAGTGGCATGTCCTTGCTGACTAGAACCAGAACCACACAAGAGGACACTGAAAAATGGGAATTGCAAATGGTACAGATCAGACACTCACACTTTGGCAAAACGAACTACAAATTGGTTATATAATTGTTAATTATTGTAAAATCTTAATGGCTCTGTAAATGTAAATGTCTTTTGGGCTGAATGTCCTGCACTGGCCGGGCTAGGGATATAGAGATATAGAGAGTGAGAGGAGAGTCCTTAACCGGTAGTAATCGATTGCAATGCACTTGAATTATTTTGTTCTTAATTATTTGATTTATTTTTGAGTGTCATTTGGTTGCGAACGTTTTATTTTGTTAATTGCCAGCGACGGTTTCTAGGTCCACGCGTCTCCACGTCCCGATTTCGAGTGAGCATCGACAGTTCCAAATCGAAATTAAGGCCAAAATATAAAATCACATCGGCTCCTACCCACCAAAGATGCGTCTGCTGCTGCTGCTGCTGTGGGCCAGAAGCAGCGCAGCAGCAGCAGCAGCAGCACACATACACTCTCAGATACAGTGGTGGATTCTCGAAAGTATGGCCGCCATCATATCCCCGTGCTATAAGGCTAGCCAGACCCGAGCCAATGAACGGCATATAAAAGATAAAAAGATTGAAAATTGGAAATATTTGCTGTGCGGACCGACCGACTGAATCTATGATTCCCCGCCAAGAGGGTGTCAGAGTGTGTGAGTGTGTCTCTGGTATGCATGTATGTCTATATAATGTCTATATACTGGCTATAACATAAGCTGCATGTATTGGTATTGGTATGAGATTCAAACAGTTGCCATTTCGAATTTTTCGAACAACGCAAGGTGCAAATTGGACTTCGGGTCAAAAGCATATTACACACAGATTGAGATTCTTAGATTCAGATGATTCTACGGCAGGTGCGGTGAGGTGCGGATGGGGGGAGATTTAGATTCCATGTGTGCGTAGAATGATCGTCAGGACAGTCGGAAATTTATTACTTATTGCAGCAAAAATGACAGAGAATTTATTAATATTTTACCATTAAAGAGACGGCGAAAATGTTTAAAAATAAAACGAACAAACATATAGATAATTCTATATTTTATTTTATTGGCGTGAAAGCACATATTCGACCATAAAACCGATAGAACACAAATACAGTCTGCGCTGGTATGCCAAAAATGTGTTAATCATTTCGCTATATACATACTATATCGATACTATATCTATATCTGTATTATGTCATTTTAATCGATGTCCCCAGAGGTTGCTAGGTTGGAAAATATTTTGTCCACAGCACGCTTTTCGCCCCCACCCCACCAAAAAGGTACTTACATATGTAATGGATTCTGGCAATTGGAAATCAATTTGCTGCCATTGAGATTGTGGACCGTGTGCCCGCCCCAATGGATGCGACACTACTCTCAAGCATTTGGCGAAAATCAATCGAATGGGATCTGGGATCTTTCTATGAATCACACAGATCGATCGATCGATTCATGACAAATCCAAATGTACATGAGAAAATTTGCAAATATTTAAGTGGAAATTAATTTTGTTTTTGATAGGCAAGCAAAAGGTGAGCAACAACTTTTCATGTTCTTCAAGCACAAAGGGAAAATACCTATAATAATTTTAGTAAACTAGGAGTTTCAGAGCTTTTAGGCGGACGTTCTCGGATTCTTACTATAGTATTACTATAGTATATAGAAATTATAAGTCGTAAAGAAGATGATAATCGTAAAGATAACTCCCCGTCTTGTGGGATAATCAACAATTGCAAGAATAGAACATCCAACTTTCTCTAACATTCACAAACACGAGTACATACAAATCCACCCACATATTGTTGTTCTTTTTGTCAATTATTATATATGTAGATATAGTTTGTGCCCCCTTCATTTGACGGGCAATGAAAAATCAATGCAACAAATGCGCAACAAATCTATGTCGTTTGGCCAAAACGAATCATTTACAATAAACCATCTTCAAAGCAAATGGAGCGCGACACCGAACCAAGACCAAAACCAAAGCCATACCGCAACAGCGCCACAGCTCCTCCCACAACTATGCTGGGCGGACACTTGACTCAGATCCTCAGATCCATTGAGAAGGTCCGAGTGCCACCAAATGAAACGTGGCGCGCCTTCTGATCTTAATGATGATGTCTCGACCAGGCCAACAGGAGCGCCAGTCTCTCCTCCGTCCATTCGGCTTGGCCATGCGACGAAAATGTTTGAATATTGCATGGAAGCGTGAAAAATCGAACAAATATCTGCGCTACTCAGTGCAGAGAATAAACTGCAGAATTCTGTTCATTGATTTGCAGCCAGAGAGTGAAAATCGCCATTAATCATTCTGAAAATGTTCATTAAATTGTGGTCGGACACTTTGCAACCCGTAAATCGCTTCTCAGCCCCCCAAACATGGCCAAATAAATTTAGGTAATTACCGGCCATATCATATGCATGTTTAATACCCAATTATTGTTCCCACGAGTCACGAGTGCAGTCAATGAACGCCGCGAAATGGAAAACAAAAGAAAATTCCCCAAACGAGAAATTAAGTGAAAGTACTGCCTGGCCTGCACAAATTGCAGCCAAAATATGAGAGAGACCCCCCAAAATGTCGCCACAGTCGCATTGTCTAATTAAGTTGTCGCCTGTCAACGTTTAGCCTGATAACCCGTCATTCAGTCAGTCAGTCAGTCGGTCTACGCCATGGCTCGTCATCCGTTTTGGCCTCTGCCCGGGGTGCGTTGCCACTTGTCCATTGTGTCTCATCTAAATGCGACGACGCCTCCGCCTCACAAACAACATTTCGGTGGATAATGCATAGATATATTCTGATATTTATGTACATTTCTGTGTATACATTTCAGAGATTTACGACACCTTGGCTGGTCGCAAATATTTCGGTCCGTCACCATTCAGTTTTTGTTGTGCTACATTTTGCAATTATTAGAGATATGAGCGGGTCTCGCTTTAATGGCGCATAAATGTTTTTTAGATTAAACAAATAAACTGCTTTACGAGTATATTCTAGTTTAATTAAATATGTACGTCGCTATGCTTGTGCGTCTTTCACAAATGATTAACTTTTCTTTTTTTTTTTTATACGACATTACACGTCTACAGTATTTTATTTGTTATGTTTTTGGGGGACCCGGGGAGGGACTGTACGCACCTGTGACGTTGCCGCCTGTTGTGGGTAGTGGCAATTTCTCAAAGGCAACACTTCTGTAGGAGGTTTCGGATTTTCCGTTGACAAGTTCGCTCTAGAAAGAATTTTTTTTCATAAAGAAATATGTTTTGAAATATTTTTAAAAATAACCAAATCATTTCCTAAAATACTTTCCCCCTTTTCGTTGTGTTTTAAATAATAGTAAATGACTTTGATAAGCACAATTTTAAATTGTTTTAACTAGCCAACAACCCACTGACTGTTTTTATATGTTTAATATTATAATAGTATTTTCTTTTAGCAGAAAAACTAAATTCTTGCAAGTCCTTTTCGTATTGTTTTCTATCTGATAAGCAGTAAGAATTTTCCATAACTTTTTAAAAGTTGTAACTACATTTTCTGATCCTCTTACCTGAGTTGTTTTCTGAACCACTTTGGTTGTGTGCTCCTCGATGTATTCGCTGTGCGAGTATTCCTCGATGCTTTCAACAGCCTGAGGTCAATGGAAATAAAATTGAAAATTAGGAAAGCCCAAAAATAAAAATCCAGAACAAATAGAACACACAACACACTCTCAGCCGAACAGTCGAAAGTTGATTAGTTGGCACTCGGCTGGATCTGGATGTGGATCTGGATGTGGGCTACTTGGAGAGCCCCATCATATAGCCATACATGTACTTTGCACTTGTCTTGTGAAGATATGTGAACAAATATTGAGGAACTACCGCATCTGGTCTGCTTATTATTAAGACTCGGAGCCACTGATTGATATAGGAAAACTTGAAAGTGTGAAATAATGGAATACAATACACTCCTGGCACTCACATTTGCACACAAACAGAAAATGATTGGAGAGGAAGTGGAATTGATTGATGCGGACACGATTGTGCAAAAGAATTTCCACAATTGCAGCTGTTACATAAGCACTCAATAACGAATGCCAATACATGTTTATACATATACTCGTACGTACATATGGATAGGTATTTGTATATCGAAATGATTTCGTGCTGGTCTGTGGTATCCGTGGCCAAATCGGAAAAAGTCAAAGATACAAATCGCTATAAAATATTTGGGCTATTAATAAGAAAGTACGCCAATGCACGGCCAATCAATAGACCAGCAAGGAAAATCGAATCGAATCGTATAGCCAGCGGGCGACAGTTGTTCCTTCGTCTTCTAGGTATATGTAGTATTTTTCTCTATCCGTATAGTATTTGGCACATTGATTGGCCAATTCAACACACACACACACACACCCATGTGGAATATCCCAAGATGCCCCCAGCATCTACAATCAAATCGAAATCTTTTGCACCGATCTATGCACCTTCCAGTTGCCGCTACGGAACGATCACACGTCGACGACGAATACAGGACAATCTCTGACTAACAATCGGTGAGTGGTGGCCCCCACTAGATCGGCTACTAGTGGCACGTCTTGACTAGTCTCGTCTTCTTCTTGCCCCGTCTTTATGGCAGCAGAAATCAGCACAGTCCCACTTTGCGCCATTTTCATTATAATTTCGTTTTTCTTATTTTAATTACTTGCGAATTTTGTGTGTTGGCCGAAGCACAAATTCATTTTCATATGCACTCGCCGTGCAATACGCCGTGGCGTATACGTGATTTTGTTGCAACCTGCGGAAAGAACAACCACACACACACACACACACACACACGGGGAACATGCTGAATCAGCATGGGTTGTCAACATGGCCCCTTCCTCTCTCCAAACCATTTACATCCTCTATAAACAACAGTGGCGTAGACGGAAGCGTGTTTGTTGGGGGAATTTCATATACGAAGTGTTGATGTTTTTAATTTTTCGGCTGTATTATACGATATCTAAAATATTGGTTCCCATAATGGTAGTCTTTTGAAATCTTTTGGGAGCGGAATGAAATGACAGAGATCGGGAGATCCTTTCAATCTTAATCCTGCCTAAACTACACTGTTTTTGTCAGACTAAGTATTGAATAGTATGTGATGGAATCCAAGATTATTCCTTTTTTGTTACTAACCAAATAATTGAGTAGTAAATTTTCCCCTCTTTGTCAATATCCTGGCTACGCGTGTGTTTTATATATTTTATATTCATAAATTCTAAATGTAATTTCGAAATTCCTCCATTAGAATGGACTCCCCTCATTTGGTTGCTGGCTGAGAGAGACCCCTAATGTCCGCGTGGATTTCATAATTCAATTTTTTTTTCTTCTTTTGGCCAAAACAACGTGTTAATTTATGTTATATTTTTAATGTTTAGAAAGAGCCAAAGAAAAAAGAGCCTGTCTGCTTTCATTCAACTTCGATATGTCTTGAGAGAAGAAGTGCCATAAATAGCATTTGAGGTTTTGCTTGGTGGTGGCACGGTGTGGCGTGCATCGGATCACGTAGATAATGAAGTTGCTGCTGTCAGAAATGGACGGCGGCTAACACTCTTCTCTCCCTTAACAAAGTGAGAAAAAATGTGAACAAAATTAATTTTACAGGCGGCTAATTGTGCATATCTGTTAAACATAAATTTTGTGCGAAAACAACAGACAACTCAATTAATCTTTGAGCACTCTACCACAGAAAATGTATTTCATTTTGGGCAATATGCCCGAAAGTGTTGGCTCGGCTCTGTCCTGTCCTATCCTCTTTCAACCCAATCCCCCAAATGATGTGCATTGTTGTTGATCTGTTCGGGACCTGTCGGGTCCCATGATTCTAGCTATGTATTTATGAGGTTTCATTTCTCAACCTGTCAACATGAGCGACACGTGAATGGACTCGACACTCTACATACTTACAATCCCCGTTTCCCATTCCCCTCCCACGCTGAAAGATAGAATTTTTTAAGCAAGTGCAAAGTATATGGCTGCAAGTGGGGTTAGGAAAATTGTTGTTAAATTAGCAATTATTCAAAGATTAATAAATACTTTTTCGCAAAATATATATGTGCTCAAGCGAGTGGCTCTACGAGTATTCAGTGTTTTTGGCTAGAACTGTATTTGTTTTAGGTTTTTTTCTCGTGTTAATCAGTCAATCAATCAATCACACACAAACAACATACATTGACTAAGGGCTGGCTGGCTGACAAACAAAAGAAGCATTAAACAATTGAATTGAATAATTTGTTCATTAAATGCATAATATGTAAAACAAAGCGCAATTGCAATTTAGCATAGCAGAAATAATTTTGAGAACGAAATAATTTTCATGCAATTAATTTTAGAATTTCTTTGCGAAGAGATTTCGTTTTTCGAAATTGTTTTGTTTGAATTTTGTAGGTTTTTTTTTAGGTTTTGTTGTTGGTTTTTTTTTTATTTGTTGTCATGTTTTACAATGTTGCACTTAAATCGTATTCTTTGTTTTCCTCTTCTTTGCTTGAGCGCGCTCTCTTAATCGTATGTAAAAATTGTTTGCGTGTTTTTTACTTCCTTTTAACGAATATATATATATATCCAAACAATTTGCTTGGTGGTGTGGTAAGGTGCGGGGAACGCACGAACACACAAAAACACAAAACAATGACTAGGACATTATGTATACATTGATGATGTATCTATAGATCTACGGAGAATATACTCGTATGTGACTAGAGAAACGATTAAACTTTATAATAATTGCTAATTTTCAACAGTTCCCAGCTGTGACTAGATCTGGCTTTGGCTTGGGCTTTGGCTGTGTCTGGTTTTAGAGTGTTTTAAATGATGTTTTGATGTTCAGGCTACCTTGATGGAGAAGCTGCCATTGGGTATGTCTTTACCGCCGAACTTCACATTAATGTCGTAGTCCCCGGGATCATTCAGGGCGTACAGAATATCGAAGAAACCGTCCTTCTCGATCACATCAATGCCCACGATTTCGCTATATGCAATAATCGAATGTATTAAAGTACTTATTCTCGTAAAGGCGAATAGTAGAGGGATTCTTCTTACCTGCCCTCCTTGTTGGTGATCTTGCAGGTGACGGCTCCGTCGCCGGCCTCACGGGCATCCACCTTCAGGTGCGACTGACTGCCCGAGGGCTGGATCTTGGGCGCCTGCTCCACCAGCTTGCACTTCTTGGCCTCGCCAGTGGGGAATGCTTCGAGTTTGAAGGGCGAGCCCTCGATCTCCTTGTCGCCGTACTTGATGCTGCACTGATACGTGCCGCATTCATCGGGCACAAACGACACCACATAGGTGCCAGTGGCCACCTCCTCCAGGCGAGGCTGCATGGGCTTGCCCTTGGGATTCTTGATGGCCACATTGATGTCCGCCTGGCCGGCCTGCTTTGTGTCGATTTCGAATTCGGCGGGCAGCGAGGCAGGTGTCTTCTTCCTCTCATTCACACCCTTTACCTTGACCTTGGTGGCCTCTGACTTGGGGAAGACGGTCATCACAAATGGACTGAATGGGAGATGGACGATTGAGATGTGAATGGAGTATAAGACAGGTATGATTACTTACCTGCATGGCACCTCCACCTCGGAGAATTTCACCTGGCACGTGAGCACAGAGCCCGCCTTTGGCGGGACATAGTGGACCGCGTAAATGCAATTGCCCTTGTCCTCGACGCGCAGATTGTCAACGGGTATTCCCTCGGAGTTGGTCAACTTCACGGCGATGCGACCAGGACCAGCCTCGCCCACATCCACGTTGAAGTAGGTCGGCACACTCTCGCGCACCTGGCCGTGCTCGATGCCTGGTCCGTACACCTTAACCTTACTGGGATCGACTGTCTCCTCGACTAGCACGCGGAACGGTGAGCCGGGTATGTGCTTGTCCGCAAACCGAATGGTGATGTCGTACTCCCCCGGATCGGTGGCCAAATAATCCACATCGCAGCTGCCGTCACGATTATCTGTGCAGGTCATTTTTGCTTCAGAGGGTCCTTCAATGGCGAGCGACAGGCCACCGTTGCCGGCGCCCTTGGTCTCCACCGTGAACTTGTTCTTCTGGTTGGTCAGACCCTTCTCCAAACCCGGTCCGTAGGCCTTGCAACGTGTCGGATCACAGCCACTCTTCACATTCACAACGAAGGGGGAGCCCGGCACTGGTATGTTGTCGTACATCAGCTCAATGGTGTGGCGACCAGCCTCGAAGGGCGTGTACATGATGCGGAAGATGTCGTCGGTGGGTCCCTGGACGATCTTGCTGGGCAGCACATGGCCCATGGGATCGAAAATGGCGCAGGATAGCTTGCCAGAGTCAATGTTGCTGCCCACCTTGCTCATGTCCACCATAAAGTCCGTGGCGGCATTCATGATGACACCTGGTCGGGAGATAAAATTAAGGATTAGCGAGGAGTAACAGCGGGAGGTATTGGTATCCAACATCAAGGCACAAAATCAACAAGATTACGATGCTATTAGTGTATCAAATGCGTTTAGTTATTAGAAAGAAAAAACAAACAATCAAGAAGGACAACAGTAACGCAAAAAGGGCGGAGGCGAGGCGTGGCGTGGCGATTGCTGGGTAGTAGAGGCTTTAGATTGGAGGATTAGATTGGCGGCGGCAACACTCGGAACACTGGAACTCCTCTTCATAGCCTACCATGCGGCTGGATGCCGATGCCGCTCACTCGTGTATTCTTCAGATTCGGCACGGGCACAATCAGTGGCTGGAATGGCGATCCATTGATGTGCCGATCATTGAACGTTATGTTGACGGTATAGTCCCCGGATTCGGTTGGCAGATAGGCCACATTGCAGGTCCCATCTCCATTGTCGCGACAGTTAATGGCCGCCTCGCAGGGCCCCTCAACGGTCACGCCCAGACCTCCTTGGCCGGCACCACGCGTATCGATCATAAACTCCGCCGGCTGACCCACAATGCCCCGCTCCAGACCCGGCCCAAAGGCCTGCACCTTGTTGGAATCGCTGCCCGTGAGGCACTGCAGCCGGAATGGACGCGGCGTAATGGGTGTGCCGCCAAAGCAAATGCTCAGCAGATACTCCCCTAGCTGGGTGGGCGTGAAGTTTACCAGAAATCCCTCGGCTGTGGGTATTATGTGGGCCTTGACACGATTCCCCGAGGGGCTGGTGATAGTCACTGCCAGATCCGCCTTCGGCAGCCCATGGGTGATGATGCGGAATTGCTGCAAACTGTTTAGGGGCGCGGCTTTTGTGGGGGACGAATGAAATGACTTGGACTTAGACCATGAGGCACTCACGATAGACACTTGTATATATAAAAGAGGGACAAAGGGAATAGGCATGGCTACTTACTGGGCTCGAGTCCATCCACCTTGATTTTGGACACATCCACTGTCTGCTCCACGACCACCTTCTGGCCGAGCGGCACTCGCTGGCCCCCATAGGTCATGGTTGTGGTATAGGCTCCCTTGGCTGGTGGCATGACCTCCACCGAGTAGGTGCTGTCCTCGTGGTCAATTATTCTGCAGGGCACCTCGATCTTTGTCTCCTCGTGGATGATCTTCACCTTCAGCTCAGCCTCGCCTGCCTCGCGGGCATCAACATTGAAGTGGGTGGTCAGATTGGGACGCACTCCTGGCTGCAGCCAGGGACCAAACGCCTGTACCTTGGCAGCATCCACAGGAACGCCCACGTACACACGATGCGGGGAGTTGGGGGTGGAAACGCCTCCATAGTTGACTGGAAAACCAAAAGAAGTTCCATCAATAAGGAACCAAAGAGAGACGAAAGGGAGAGGTAGAACTATAACGCACCTTCAACGGTGTGTGGCACCCCAGAGACGGGCGTGTAGGTGGCCTTCTTGCTGCCATCGGGATTGTTGGCCAACTGCACGGGCAATTTTGTGCCGTAGACATCCTGCACGACAACATCCAAGGGAGCATTGCCCGCCTTGCTCGTGTCGACATCGAAGCTGGTAGGCTGGCTGATGGTCACGCCATTCTTCTCGAGGCCCGGCCCCGAGGCCTTCACCAGCTCCGGATGGAAGTCGGTGCGTGGCAGGATCTGGGCAATGAACGGTGACTTGGGTATGTCCTCGTTGTCGCACAGGATGTGGACGGCATACTCGCCCACGGCAGTCGGATGATACTTGACGAGTGCGGAGCCATCGCCATTGTCGTGGCACTCTATCTCCGCCTGCGAGGGGCCGGCCACAGTGAAGCCGAGGGCGCCCGTCTCGCCATTGGTCTCCACCACAAAGGCGGCCGGATAGCCAATGACGCCACTGCTCAGTCCCGGCCCATAGGCCACAATGGAGGACTCCTTCTTGGGCCCGACCTTCACCTCGAACGGGGACTTGGGCACTTCCTGCCCGGCAAACGTCACCATGATTACATAGCGGCCCTCCTTGGTGGGGTAATAGTGGCATTCGTAGGTGTTGCCATCGATCTTGGACTGCATGACGTTCTGGTTCATGCCACCGGGCCCAATGACGCGCACCTCGGGCACACCCTCGCCGGCACCCTCGGTGTGGATCTTGAAGTCGGCATCGTCGCCAACACGCACGCCCGTGGCCTGGAGGCCGCGTCCGGAGGCGCGCACCTTGCGGGCATCCGACAGCGGTGCCACCTTCACGGGGAACGGACTGTTCGGGATAGCAGTGCCCGCATAGAACACATTGACGGAGTGCAGGCCCTGCAGGGCCGTGACGTATTCGCAGCGCCAAGTATCGTTCTCCAACTGGCGCACCTTGGCCGCCACCGAGGTCTTGTGGTTGGCCGGATCGATGATGATCACCTCAGGCACTCCGCGACCCGCATCCTTGGCCAAGATGTCGAAGAATGTGGGCTTCTTGATGGTCACACCCGTGGGCTGGATGCCGGGGCCGGTTACCTTAACCTTGGAGGCATCGCCGGCATGTCCCTCCACCTTTACGGGGAACGGAGACTTGGGTATGTCGCGGCCAGAGAACTGAACGGTCACCTTGTGCGGTCCCTCGGCCTTGGGTATGTACGACACAGTGTATGTGAGATTCTTGTCATTGTTGAACCGCACATCGGCCTTTTCGATCTCTCCGTTGGGTCCCTCGATGTCCACATCGACAGCACCTGTGGGAATAAAATATGATAATGATATATCCATATCCATATGCTTCAAGATATTCCTTACCCTTGCCAGCGGAGAAGGTTTCCACTGTGAAATTGGCTGGTGCACCAACCACGGGACCAATTGGCTCAATTCCAGGACCATAGGCACGCACTCTGTGAAAAGGAGAAACGGATGAGAATCAGTTAGGAGACAGGACAGCAGAAAGTTACGCTTTATGCAACCAATTATGATACAAAAAGGACAAAAATTTAATTCTCGCAGACAGCTCAGAGCAGAGGTGTTTTTCATGCGGCGGCTCTAAGTAGCTTTATTATTACAAAGACAGAAAAGTTTGCTATTTACAATAAGCAGGATCCATAAAGGATACAATGGCATACTATTTTTTAGCAACAACAGCAGCAAAATAGCGCAAAAACCTTTATTTAAATAATTTTTTTATGTTTGTTGAATATGTAGTTGCGCTGGCACAGATCACTGCGGTCATTTTTGGTACTAAAAATGTCGAATGTAAAATGCACATTGTCTACGACATGACAATGTATGTATAAATATAACAACAATGTCGATTAATAAATACATCTACATATGTGCTACATGATTTCGATTGATTTGGAAATGTTCCGATAATTCCAATCGATATGTAAATCGTTAGAAGAGAAATTTGAATGTTCATTCATCGATTTTACAGATCTTTAATTTATGTAGATATAGCCACGGTTGCCACACAAAAACACAAGTTTTGGCGAAAAATCGCCAAATGTGGCAACCGTGGGTATAACCTACCAGAATTCGTTGCAATTGAAGCAAATTAAGAACGTGTGATGGACGCTTAAGGCGGTTTCAGTTAAGTTAACAGAGCAGCAAATCCAATCTGAAATTATATCCGCTTTGGCCAAGAAATATGCGTTTAGTGCGCGCTAATTGAAGCCAACAAAAGCCGCCAGCGAGCGCGAGCGCGAACAAGAACAAACAGGAAAGCGGCAGTCAGCAGTCAGCGGGCAGCAGGCAGCCTGTCAGCCAGCGTTGAAGTATCCATTAGATACGCATCGCTCACGGCTAGAGCTCAAAGCCGGCAACGGCCACGGCAACAAAAGTAACCGAAAATAAGACAAACTGCCAGCAGAACATTTAAATCAAATTCAAAATCAAAAATCACCGAAAGCAAAAATTAAAAAAACAGAAACAGAAAAAAGGAAGCCGGCGAATTAAAAACCAAAAACGGAACGAGAAAGAACGTTGGGGCCAAAAGTAGAAGGCCGAAACGGAACGAGAAGAGAGGTGGAGAGGGCATGCCGAAAACTTACCGCGGCGGAGGAATGCTGAGTTTTGCATTTTTTTGAGGCATTTTAATAAAAAAATACAAGGTACGAGTAGTAGATATATACACATATATATATATATATATATATATATATATATATATATATATATAGCGGGAAGGGAGAACAAGAACAATATCCAAAAAAATACATTAAAAGATTGCCCAAAAAAAAAGAGAAAGAGAGAGAAAGAGAACGAAAGAAAGAAAGACAGAGAAAAGTGTTTGAGATTAGAATCGGAAATAGCCGAAGGGAAATACAACTTCAATTTGGAATACAATTCAGAGAGAGAGAGAGTGTATTACAACAAGAGACAGATATATAAATATATATTCAATTAGAGACATGCCCTACTCACCTGTTGGGGTTCGTCTTGGGCCTCAGTGGTGCTCCCGTCTTCAGTTTGGAGTTGGGATACTGCGACAAGTACGTCATCATGGACTGCTCATCGACATTGGGATTGACCAGCTCCTCGGGCTTGATCAGCTGACGGACATTCAACCAATCATCGGCCAGACCCATGGCCTCCGATGCATTCTGGACAGCATCCTTTGAATCCCACATCTCCCAGTCGGGGCACAGACCAGGTGCGCAGGCATCAACCAAAGCGCCCACCGCCTTGCCAGTGGTCCAGTCATTGGTGAAGTTATTAATGGGCAAATCGGGTATCTTGGCATGTATCCAGTTCAGTAGGCTGTGCAGGAGAGAGAGATTAAGTATCGAAAGAGTCACAGTCACTGGAGGATCACTATCCACTTACCGCTGCTTGGGCGTCGGTCCGGAGCCATTCAGCTGCTTCTCATCCTCGCCATCCCACATGGGCATCGATATCGAGTAGTGGAGAATGAGCGTCCATATCAGGCCCAGTATCAGTTTCAGCTTGCAGTCAACAATGTCCGAGGAGTCTGGAAAACAATGTGGAGTGGGTTAAAATCGGATTAAATGGCGGATAAACGGGAAGAACGGCAAGAACGGGACGGGAACGGCAACGGCAGTGCCGTTAACAGTGCTCAAAAGCCGACGCGTCGTATGCCTAATGTATCTATTAATTGCCTTAACAACCTCTGTTGTGGCTGCCACTGCAATTGCTGCTGGCATCTGTCAATGCCAACACTTTTCTGCCTGCCGTTCTGGTTGCCGGTTGCTGGTAGCTGCTTGCTGCAAACCTGTTGCCATTCGACAAGCTGCCAATTATGTACAAAGATGTCCGCTAACTGTTACAGCCACTTTGCCAATGCCACTGCCACTGCCATTGCCACTGACTCCTCCTCCTCCTCATCCGCCTGCTTTGCCGGTCAAGTTCAGGGCTGTTTATGCACGCCACACGCAACTTGTCTGGCCGGTTTCTGTCTGGCCAAGTTTAAGGTCACACACTCTTTGGCCAAAAAGCATCGCAGCTCCGTTCCGTCTCGACTTCTTTTGTCATGCTAAACAATTCAAAATAGTCGAACGGAACGGGCTTTATCGTATGGGTTTATTGAACCTCCGCCCAACTTAAGAATGGACTCTTTATTTTTATATAGCCGTACCACCGCAAAGTGAAAGGCATCGCATCCACAATCATCAATCGGCATACGCATAATTGCCTATCATCAGATTATTCCACACTCTCAGTCTCAGACCCTCTTTGAGGTTACTCACTCGCGAATGCATTTTCCACGCACTGAACCATGCCATCGAATCGAATCGAATGGAATGCCATGTCCATCATACGGGGAAAGTTGCCCCAGCACAGGCCACAAGAAAACACTGTTGGCATTCGCTGGTAGCAGAAGTGACGACAAATCAAAGTACTTTAATGACTTACTGGATGTGGAACATTGTGCCCCCAAGTAGAGCTTTTCAGTAGCCCATAAATCGATATGGAGTGATCTCTACAGACTAGAGATACCGAACATTACGTCCAGATAAGGCCCAAAATAAAAAATATCGTATCAACAATTATCTATACATTGAGGCCTTTGTTTGAAAGAGTCTTCCTCTAATTTCTTCCCACTATTTATAGTTGTTAAGGAAGCGTGCCTAACTGTGGTTTAATGTAGCTCTACCTATCAAACAAATAAATTCTTTATTGTATAACGGTGACAGCGACCAAAAGGCAAAAAAAGTTTTCCTTGAATTATTGCTTGTAGGGTATCACATAGTCGAAACTATATCACATACGTATGTACACACTTTCTTGGAGAGCTTTTCTAGTAATAGAACATTTTTATCTTCGTTTATCTTTCTCGTTTTTTTTTGGGGCTGTTCAACGAGCCGTTAAACGATTGCTGATAGAGTCGCCTCCGGTGCGGCCTCCATACCACCCTCTCCTCTCCACCTTGGACGGACACCCGCAAAAGCAATAACAACTGTTTTTTTAGCTAAATTTGCAACTTGTCTTTGTTCAGTTTGTGTTTGTTGCTGGACATAGGAAACCGGCTGGATTGGTTGCCTGAACGGTGGCTGGCCTGGCCCCTAAAAGCCAATTGGCAGACATGGCCATCTGTACATTTGACCAGGTTTTAAATACGCTTTTAAGCGCGAACAAAATGCCTTGGACAAATGACAAATTAGCTGACTGCCTGCCTGACTGCCTGCCAATCTGTATGCTCAGCCTGTTGACATATTTATGAAAAATTACCTCGAATCGAACAACATTGACCGACCCGATGGCGAGTGCAACAACTTCATTCCACTCCATTCCATTGGTCATTCCAACCAAATTCCATCCCATCCCATCCATATTCCACTCTACTCTTCTCTCTGGCAGTTCCATTTGGCGAGTCGAAAGAAAGCCACAATTAAAACGGCAGATGGAAGATGGATAAATAAATAAATAGCTAGAAATGATTTGGCTAATTAGGCAGCAGTCAGTCGATTGGCATGCCAATCTCCAAGACTCTCGTGGACGGAGATGGGGACTCCAACTCTGGATGTGGTTGCTGCCTCTCTGGTGGTGGCTCTCTGTGGTACCCAAACTGGTTGTCAACCCCAATGTTTGTTGTTTTTGGCACGACAGCGCGAACAAGAAAATGGGCTGTAAATTATTAAGAAATATGCTAATGTTTGTAAAAGCCAGGAGATGCCATAACTGCGATAGGGAATGCAGACACCCCATCTCCATTTCCAACTCCAACTCAAGCTCAAACTCCAGTCGAGAGCCATACATATGCATAAGTGTGAAGAAAACTTCAGCCTGGAGTATCGGTTGGGGGATTCCATAATATCTCTGCATATCATTCATATATGCAGACCCCTTCTTCGGCATTATTCATGGGAACGAAAAACCGTTCTTGGAAGCGAATTAATCTTTATCTAGCGAAGATATGGCCTGATAAGATCTCGTTCAAATGGTACCATGATATCATGTAGTGCTTATAAAGAATATATTCCATCTACACCGGAATATCTTTGGATAGCTGAAAGAATCCACAATTACAGTGGAAACAAATGGAGTAAATTATTCGGAGCATCCTCTACCATTGGTAGCCACAATCCATCATCATTTTGTTGTCATTGTCCCAGTCCATGGCAATCGGATATGTCCGCCCCGCCCATGGCCACAATGTATCCAATCGGCTTCCTCTTGGTGCCATGCCGATGCCATGCCAAATGATGACTTGACATGATTTATATGCTCCGAAGATTGCCCCAAGAATTATTATGATGTTAAGTGCTGCCGACTGCAGTGGAAAAGTATTTAACATTCAGATAAACAAGACTCCAGAGGGGGGAGGTGCAGCATTGGCTGCTGAGGCTGCAACTTCTCAGATTCTGGAGGCCACAGACCCGGCTTTGCCACAGCCAGCATTCAACCGGCTTTGGTCTGGGTCACAGTCACCAGACACGTTCTTTGAGCGGCACGCGCATACCAGAGCCAGAGTCAGAGTCAGAGCCAAAGCCCCAACCAGAGACGGAGTGCAGTGTCTGTTTAGATTTTTCCCCAACGGAAAAACCAGTTTCCATTCGTATCCAGACTGGGAAGTCTTCGTCTAACTGTTGCGTGGCTAATTAAATTAGAGTCAGGGCAACAGGCAGGGCAGGCCAGCATGTGGCATGCGGCAGGCTAAGCTTCAACTGCAATCTGCTTAGAAAGTTGGAGCCTGAATGCCTACTCCCTCTTGACACTTTAAGCCGCTTCAAGATCCATTTTTGGGTGATCTTTTCAATGTGGGTTGTGGGTTGCTTTGTTTTCTTGCCCCACATTTGTGTGGCTTTGTGTCTCTGTGGCTGTGGCTGTCGACGACTCTGTAATTTTGTCACTTGTTTTGGGGTTAATTGAACCGGGTTTTTCGCTCTCTCGGAATCTCTCTTGCTAATTTGAATAAATGACCGAGACATGCCAGACAGAGAGAGAGAGAGCCAGAGAGATTGCAGCCGTACAGGCAGTAATCATGTTGTTGAAAACTTAATCTAATCACAAATTTATTTGCCATTCCATCATCTCATCATTTCTATTTATATTTCCATTGAGTGCATCACAATCCAAGGGTTAGGCGGCATATCGGTGACGTGTCTAAACTCCGTTTCGATGGCGTCATGTCACGCCTTGTTGCAGAATGACTTATGAACACCGGATGAGTACGTGCTGACTGCATGCCACTAGGCAGGCGTAAAGGTGATCAATACCAGGCATTCGACATTTCTGAGCAATTCAGCAAAAATTCAACAGAAATTCAACGGAAATTTAAGCTGATATTCAGAGGCTCTATATGATTCATCTCTAATGCGTGAGAGTTTGGCTTTAGGCAAATATTTTTGTGGGCTAAAGATACGCCAAAAATTATCCAAATATGTTGAGCAGAACGGAAGCTTGTTTGTGAGTAGAAAAAAACAACTACCGAATTTCTACTTAATTTATCAACATTTCTTGTTTGCCTTGGCCTTTTCAAGAATTTTCTAGATAAGCCTGTTTCGGGTTTATACTTACTCTCCAGAAAAAAACCCACATATTTCTTACATTATAAGTACAATTTATTTGAACAAATAATTAACAAGCCATTGAAATATGAAACAATTTAGGTCAATGGGTGGCTCTCATTAAATAAAATTGTAGACAAACATATTTACTGATTGACTCATCCCCTTTGGAAAATCTCTAGTATTGTATTGGATGATGTTTGGGTGTTGATTTCGCTATGAAAATGATGGCGTCATCAATAACAATCAATTGCCTGTGACAAATTGAGACAGACTTTGAAGTTTTTCTTCGCTGACAAGAATTTAAAAACTTCGTTCCAGTACCCATCCCCCCAGATGTGTATGATGTCATGGAAAGTCCGCTCTGAGCGACTTTATCTCTACTCCAACAGCACTCCACCGCTCACGTACGTATCACGAGTATTAGTATTAGGTTTGTTCTTTTCTCTCTGTTTCGTATATTTTTTTGTTATTTTTATTTGCTTGTTTTTTTCCGCTTTTTTTTATTGCGGCGACTCTGCCGCCCCGAGTGCTTTATTATTGTTTCTGTAGATCTTTAAGCGCAAACATTTGGCAGCAAAAGATACTCGTACGATGGAAATCTACAAACCCTGAAGCTGGATCTGTAGCTGGAGCTGGGAGCTTAGCTCCAGCAGCTGCGTGGAGACCGACCACAACATTTCGCGCTAATTCAATTGACAGCACAAAAGCACAAAAAATAAAGAAAGAAAGAAAGAAACTTGGGAAGGAAACACAGGCGCGTAGAAATGAATTGTGGCTGTGACTTGAGATTGAGATTTCGGAGATACAGTGGAAACCCAAAAAGCAGGAATGTCACTAAAGTTTTCCTCTAAAGAGCTTCGAATTTCTCTTTTGGCAGCTTTCACTGTTCCAACGGGAAAACACAACAGGAAGAGGTGCAGCCGTCGTCTCGTTAAATTAATTAAATTTTTATTTACTCTATGTCATTTCTTATGCCACAATAATCGCCAAAATAACGCAGACATTATCTGTTTTTTCTTTTGGCCAACATTTGACTTGATGACAAAACCCGATTTATGGTTAAAATTCCTGTGTATGATGCACAAATTTAGTTAATGACTAACCTCAATGATTGAGTGATTCATTTTTCATTCAATTTTGCAAGGCTACGGAGTACTCGAATTTCGCGAATTAAAATCTTCAAAATTCGCAGCAAACGTCAAAGGTTTTCCTTTTTGTTTTTTGGCAGTTTATAGATATAGAAAAGCCTTATCGGGCAAGTAGACCAATATCAAAGCGAAAGTGCCTCACGAAATGCTGATTAGCTATAAAAAACCTTCAAGGCGATTGTGGTGCCAGAAATGTTAACGTGGGGAGAGTCGCTTAAAGTCCCCACAGAAAGTCGCTTAAAAAAACTGTCTCTTATTTTGTTGATAAAAAAAAAAGGAAAGGAGAGAAGAAAATAAAAAGAGTATGTAAACATTTCTGTAAACATTATTTACCTAGCTGTCAATTATTGACAAACGCGTTTATTTTTTCTGTACAGTTGCGTCCAAAATAATAGTAGTGCCGATACAAACTTTCATT
The DNA here is from genome assembly GCA_008121215.1 of Drosophila athabasca. Taxonomy (NCBI): domain Eukaryota; kingdom Metazoa; phylum Arthropoda; class Insecta; order Diptera; family Drosophilidae; genus Drosophila; species Drosophila athabasca. The sequence continues at coordinate 4,781,505 of CM017793.1, read as the reverse complement.
TTTCCTCAATAGCCAGACTTAGGAGCGCTTCCCCGAAAGTTGGTTAATTTTTATAGTAACCTTGCTTATTTCAGATTATAATAATAGATAACAACTTGAGATAATTCCCCCAGATTTTTAGAAAAAAATTAAAATTTGAAAATACTTTGAAAATTACCCGTTCAAAATAATAGTAGTGCATTTTTTCAAAAGAGATTACAGTCGAACAAAATTTTCTGATGGTGTCCTTTATATCCGATAAAAGACATCCATATGTGTACTAAATTTTCATACTTAGTTGAGTAGCCTTGGATTTCTATAACGGCTGTACAGCGATTTGGCATGAAGCTACCCAAATTGTGGCATTTCTCTATGAAAATCGAGTTCAAGGACCTTTGTAAAGCGTCCTAAAGTTAATTATTTTTACATATTAGACTGCTCTATTTACATTATCCAATAAATTATCAATTTGATTAAGATCGGTTGACCGATTTGTTCGTTCCATTGACTCTACCTTGTTGGTAGCGAACTACTCTTTGAGAAATTTGTGGGTGTCCTTCAGATTGTTGTCCTCAGGGACCCCCCAAAACAGATGCATGTCCAATGAGACATAAGGTAGCATCATATCGGCCAATATTCAAACCTATTAATGACGAGCTATTGTACTTATAACACATATACTGTCCAAATATTGTAGTATGAAAAACTCGCCCCAACCATCATTGAAGACCCACCGTATTTTACAGTTTTGAAAGTTTATTTTGGGGAAAATTGATATTGCTGTGGTCGTCTTAGATAGTAACGAGATCTATGGCCACAATACAAAATTAATTTTGGACTCCTCCGAAAAAAAAATATTCCTTCACTTTCTAATGGTCAATTTATGGAAATATCTGGAAAACTTCAAATTTGTGACTATGTTTGTTTTTGCCAGAAAAAATTTTTTCTTGAGTTTTTTACTTTTAAATTATAGTCTTTAAGGCTTCATCTAATGGTCTCAAAAAGAGTTTCCAAATTAAAAAATGTTTGTAAGGCTGCAATTGGAGCGAAAGCATCGTACCTCCTCTGTCGTAGTAGTCGATCGACTGATGTTTTGGCGAATAACTTCACCGATCGCCGGTTTTACCTTGGGTTTCTTATTTAATGTTATTTCCAGAGCTCGCAAATAACTGTTAACCGATTCGTGCGGTCGCAAAATAACAGTTCTTCACTGAGACTTTGAGCAAAGGGTCCGAGAGCAACCGATTGCATTGTTCGTTCAAAAATTCTGCTCGCGCTCAGTCGACGAGCAGTTTTTTTCGGTCTCTTTTGCTCTGCTCATTCCAGGACCGTTTGCCCTCGAACGACGATCCAAAAAGTCTTTTGCGAATGTATGTGTTTACATATGTGAACTCTCGAAGGTTCTACGCGTCACTTTGCTTTGTGAATTTCGATGGTACAGTGATCGTAGGTCGAGAATATTGACAAAATATCAAACATTAAATGAAGACATATTAAATTTTTTTTAGAAATGCAATGCTGAAATCGCCACACTTGAGTACGCTGACACTGGTAGTATTGGCCACACAAAACCTAAACGCGTTATTAGTTTTTAAGCTTAATTCAAAATAAAATTATTATAAAGAAATTATTTATTTTTTAATCAAAAAATTAGTTTGAAATATAAAAATTCATGTTTAAAATTTCAAGAAAATTTAACATGAAAATCGAATCTTACAATGTTACACAACGTACCACTGTGCATCGAAAAGGAGACATATTATTGAAAAGACCGTTTGGGGTGACTTTTTCAGTCAATCGGTCTTTTAGTGAGTCTCTCTGTGCGAGCATAACTCGTATCTCTCATTGTGCGATGCTCGGTAAAAGACCGTTTCACGAACCGCTCATCGTCAATCGGTCAACCGAAAACCGAAACGAAAAGAAACGAAGTCTCCTGCTCAGAGCGAGATCGAGGGTGGTTTTTTTTTTCGGTTGCTCTCGCGAGCAGAGCGTTAGCAAACCAAACGGTCAACAGTTATTTGCGAGCTATGGTTATTTCTGATAGTATAAACTGAACAACCAATGATATTTTTTACATCGAGATACTACTCTCCTTCTGAAATGAGCCCTCTAATTAGTTCGAGCTTTTGGGCACTATAGGGCTTGCCACGCCCCAAGATACCGACGCCAAATGACCAAAAAGAAAACTATAAAAGCTTAAAACTATGAAATAAACCATTCAAGTATTATTTAAAAGAAAAAACTTTGCAAAATATGTAGTAGATTTAATAATATTCAAAATTTTCTGTAGTACTGCTATTATTTTGAACGCTTCGAAATGCCGATTTTATGCGAAAAAGCTAAATATATGACTAAAAAAAGGAGTTAAGAAATTTGAACTGTATTTTTAAGTACAGCAATACTGTGCTAGTTGCTGAGGTAAAAAAATTAATTCGATTGCTACAGTTGTTTCGGAGAAAATGAACAATATGTAAAGCCCATATCAGCACTACTATTATTTTGGACGCAGCTGTATATACCTCCAAGGCGCTTATCTTGTACACAGTTGTAAGCACCTACTGAATGATCGTCTCTCTCTCTCTCTGTCTGTCTGTCTGCCTGGTAATTGAACAACGGAGTGTACGGGTGTACGAGGAGAGGCATGTTCTCGAAGATGGGACAAACAAAAAAACTGAGTGGAATGTCTTATCAAAAGCGTCACGGGGTCACTATTACAATGTACTTTGCTTGGAAATGTAATACCCGAGAGAATCATCCATCCATCCGCTGAATGGAATGACCGACTGAGGCGCCTTTAGTCGGCGGCACTGACTCATAAAACCCAGCGCATATCACATGGCACATCTGGTAGATGTCATTGTAGTTCTCTCTTAATCAATACAAATTAGCAGATGCAGCAGGTTTCTGGCATTGAGAGTGGGGAATCAAATTCTGCCACGCTCGTGATTTGGCAATGGCACTTGGTCTATGAATATGATAGCTCTAATATATGTATGTATATATGTACGAGCTCGTACGTAGCATATGATCGTGTCTAATGAAATTAACCTTCCCATTTGTCCACGCTTCGTTGGTGCTCTCTTGTGGAAAAGTAGGCACGGTACGTACTATAGATATATCGAATTTATTGCCGAAAGTGTGAAATACAATAAAACAAAAGGGAAAGAAAGATAGCGATTCCAAATACCTCAACGAATAGATACTCTCTAGAGGCTAGACAAGGGCTTTTTGTAATTTGAACATAAAAAACAACCTTTATCAGCGCAACTGGATTCCAGCATCAATTTTCCGCATCATGCACACGACATGTATGTATGTTTTTTTTTTTTGACTATTCTCGGGCTTTTATTTTCAGAATTCACTTGTGTGGAGCCAGGACGTTCCCAGCGCTGATATGGTATCAAACTCGCTCTCAAATCGAGTATAGCTCTATCGAAATACGGTATTGTTAGCACAGGTTGTCGCCGACTGTAGCTGGGGCACTGCTAATAGCCAATTGCCAACACACAATCTTGATATTGCATATGAGTCGTACAATCGAACAACGAAATGAAAGTAAAATCGCATTGAAGCTGGCGCTTTGAATAAAACCAGCAATGACATCATTTTGTATGTGTTTTGTAGTCTGGAAGCGAATCAACAAAATAATACAAAAGATCGCGCATCCCCACTGGGGAACTGTGTGTGGAATGCAGCAGCAGCACCACCAGCAGAAAGTATCCGAGATGTCTCCCACTCCACTCTTGTGGCGTTGGCGAGTCGCATCTTTGGTTGGATCTTCGGATCTATCTTTCAAAAGGCAAACTATGCAATTTTCAATGGAAATTCATAATTAATTTATACAGTTAGTTGACTCATTCATGACCGCACTGTCTGCTGTGGTTAAAAACTATTAGAGATCCCAAACCATATCTCAAATTGCTCCAAGGCCGCACTTCTCCCATCATTTCTACGCTAAAAGATAATCCAAAAATTCTGGGAACAGATGCAAACAACACGATATGGTGGGAATACAAATTTGACTACTTACCAATGTTAACGATTTTGATGCCCTCATCCTGAAGGAATTTCAGAGCCACCGATACATTCTCCAATTTCTGGCTGCGGAATGTTGGACGTTTGTTATACTTGGGCAAACGCTTCTGGGACAGCACCTCGATGAGGGCAATCAGCCGCAGGCCATCGGACAGATCCGTTTCCAGATTGTTTATGGACCGATCGATGGTCTTCAGATGCTCGTTGGCCCAGCGTGTGAAGGTGTTCTGTTGGATCTTCTTCCACTGCGCATCCTCGGCAAGATCACGTTCGGCCTCCATGTCTTCGTCGAAGTTCTCCTCGTACTGGTCCGCCTGCTGCTGCTGTTGCTGCTGCTTTTGTTGGTAATAGTCGTTTGGCTGTGGGTTAGCGATTGGTCAGATTGGTCAGATATCAGGTTAGTCCCGAGTACTACTATGAATGGGTGGGTTGGTGGGGGTTTTGTGTGGTGTGTGCGTGGGATGTCACTTGACAGTTATGCAGAAGGCGATCTCCATTAAAACCGTCAACTCCACTCCTGGAGCCAAATACCGCAGCGAGTCGAAAAAGGTGTGGCCCACCAGACTTGTTCCAGTTTCAGGTTACGGACGCCAAGCAGAACAACTCCTATCTCGTTCGACAGACAGTCGAGTGGACTGCTTGTCCACTCTACACGCATGTCCCATCCCAAGTGGCAGAAGAAGAAGAGGAAAATTTTGGTGGCAGAGTCGACAAATTTATACACTTTACAAGAGACGAGTATTATGTTTCATCATCGTGTTTAACAACAACAATAAAAGTGCTAATGGTTCCAATTATGTTGTTATATTTCTGAGAACATACATATTTCGTTTTATTCCTGGGGTTATAAAACTGGGCTCCCCTATCTGCATTTAGAGTTCTCATAATATTTTAGGATTTAAGATTTCAGAAAACACTGAAATTTCGTATCTGCGGGCGAACGGAACCTTCGTTTGAAGAAACAAGTTCCCAGGTATCTTTTACGCCCCGATCGAAAAGTTTCGAAACAACCTCCGAAAAGGGAGTAGGGTGTAGAGTGTGGAGTAGAGAAGAATGAATGCCCACGAAGAACGAGCACAAAAGGAGAGCAAAGAGAGCGAACCAAGTTCGCGTGCCACACAGAAGAAACTTTTGGACAAAAAACTAACAGAAATAGAGAGCGGCTGGCAGACAGCCCATCCGCCCCCCGCCAGGCCCCTGCTCTGTCTGGTTTGTTGGCCAGGCCAAGACGCGGTATAGAAACTAAAGGAAATTGGAGTGGCGACGACGGACACGGTGACGGCGATCGCTCAGGCCGAGTGCGCAGCGTGTGAAGTTCATTAACATTTTCATTAATTGCAAAAGGCCGCGGAGCGACAAAACGCAATGCAGACTGCAGCAATTAAACGATAAATGACCAAATCTTTAATACTCTCTCTTGAAGGTACACAAATTGTAGTAAAAATCCATAAGCACGCACACACCCAACAGTAAATACAACAGTAAATAAATGCTGGAGAAGAGATTAGACACACACACACACTAAGGGTGTGAGGGGTGAGGAAGAGAACACACACAGCGAAAAAGTTTAGCCACACAATGATTCTTAAAGGTTCTTTTTGTTCACTTCTGTATTAATATTTTCATTTTGGGATTTTGCAGGGTACTAAAGGGTTTCATGTATGTACGGTGTAATTTAATATCCATAGCACTTTCCCCTTTAATGTGATTTTTTTTTGAATTCACTGTAAAGTGAAATAGTGAAAAATATCACTAGCAGGACTCAAGGACACACACACACGCAACACTTTACAGGCGATGAAGAGGGGGGGGGGGGGGGGGGGACACACGAACACACACACACCTGTTGATGGCAAACGTCGTAGTTGTTGATGTTCTGTGCTGACGTTGGCTGTTGGGCGTAAAAATTTAAATTGCTAAAATTTGGCACAAATTGGTTCTGCTCTGTATGGTTGTTGCTGCTGCCGTTGCCGTTGACACACGCGTTTGGCTGGAAATTTGGCGGGTTTTTTCTATTGTTGAGATGATGGCTATTGTTGCTGTGACTGAGGAATATGGTCGCCTGTGTTGCCGCCGTCTGACCACCGTTTGTATAATTCGCGTGAACGGATATTGGGACTGGGACGGGACCGTCGTCAGCGTCGTTACTGTTGCGCGTCGAAAATGCTTTTGACGCGACGATCGCTGCCGGAGTTTCTCGCGCACCGGCATTTTCGCGTCTCTCTATCTCTCCGTTGTACATTTTGATAGCCGGTTTTGTTGTTGCTGTTGTTGTTCTGCTTGTTCTGCTGCTGCTGCTTCTGCTCGCTCTCCACTTTGCTCACCACTTCGCTCTCTATCTTTCGTATTTTGTTTTCGTTTTGCTTTTTAGCTTTTCACGTTTGTTTACCGCTCTCTGGGGCGAGCAATGTTTGCCGCTCTAATGATCTCTTCTCTCTCTCTTTCTTTCGCTCTCTGTTATTCAGCGCGGCACATTTTACACTCTGCGGAAAATGTTCGTGCATACATACATATATAGAAACAGGTTTTTTTGACAACAAAAAATTCAATAACGTAAAATGTTGGTATTTCGCGGTATTTTCAGTATTTTTAATATTAATTATTAAGAAATATATTTTTTCTGTGTGTATTAGGTTTAAGCTGTGAGCCGCAAAGTATGCATTGTTTGAGCCTTTGAAAGAGCTTATCAATTTGAAAGTGGCTTTTTTAGTAATAACCATATGATTCATGTAATTTTCCAAGAAACTATTGGTCAAATTCCAAAATTAATTATTATTAATTATTTATATAAATATTTATGGAAAAGTCCTAACAAGTTTACGCCTCCTAACGGATATGTCTCATAAGGTTCATAGGAAAATTGATACAAACAATTTGTAAGCCACAAAGTATGCATTTTTTAAACCTTTAAAGAGCTTATCAATTTAATCGATTAAACGGGTTCTTTTTGGGAATAAAATAAATCTCATACTTTTGACTCCCTAAGTAAATATCAATAAAATGTTTAGTTGTTCTTCTCCTCCATTTGTAAAGAAACATTCGTTCAATAGAACGATTGACCTTTGAACCAATCCCTCCAACGTCCTGTCACTGACCCTTGTCAAAAAAAAAAACGCACACAGACGCTATGCATATCATAATAAATATACCAAGTCCGATCAAAGAACATGATTCATAAACACACCCAAATCCAACATCCCAAAGAGGAACAAAAATTCTGGTAAATATTTGGCATATTTTCGGATTGCTTTTGGCAATGTTTGGCGTCCCATTGGGTGCCTCTCTGCTCTCCCCTTCCCACCCCCGGCAACGAGGCGATCCGCCTGATCAAATGCAAAAACGAAAGGCAGACACAAATGCACTGCGACGAGTGGAACGGAACGAAGACAAGTGAATGAGCGAAGCAAATGGGGCTGGCTGACAGCAAACGACCTTCTCAATATGGTTAGAAATTGTTAATTTTAGCCAAATGAGTCAAAAATCGAGTAGCACAACCGGCTCGCTAAACTGATCGATGGCAAATCTGTGCTTGGGGACTACGTAATCAGATTTTTTGGAAGCTCATCCTTCACGACATTCCACAAGGGAGTGCGGCTTTGGAGTCCCCATACACGGTCACCCATTCACCTACTATTTATTGCATGTAGTGTGGGTATGCCCTAATACGGAGATATATGTATATAGTACATATACGTTCCACTCGGACCGGACCAAATGCGGTAGCCAGGCTGCGTCTGTGACTGCAACTGCGACTGCAACGACTATTGAACGTGAGGCGCCACTTGCATCGCTAGCTGGCTGGCTCGTTGTCGCGGGGGCATGGCGTGAATCAGCACCCAATGAAATGCTAAATAAATTTTCACTTCCATTTTAATTAATTTGAATTTATTTGAGACTAAAATTACACCCAACATTTACACACCGCAGGCACAGCTGAGACAAAATTGGCTGCTGCGTCTCTACGCTACGACTAAAAATAAATTGACAAATATTTGGCGTGTTTTATGAAAAGGTATAATGAAAGCCACATGTCCTCCATTTTTGGCTCCTACGAATAGGTGTACCCCCCCAAATGGAAATGTTTTGTGGGGGAATATGCAGGAGAAATGGGGGGGAAGGTAAGAAGGACAGGACCCAAACCAAACTCACTTTTCTGGACGCCATGTTGACGGTGGATTGTTTGTTGAATTTGTTGAATGATCACAAGTTGGTAATACTTTGAAGAATGATGGCTAATACTGATGATCTCTTGATTGCCCGCTAATTACACAATGCCTGGCAGGTCGAGCACGTTTTTCACAAACAAAACACAAACGCTCACACGTACACACACACACGCAGTGAGAGAGCAATTCTCTAATGAGTTTTTCTTTTTTTTTCGTAAACAAATTTCAGAATTTTCCTTTTTGAAAATTATTTGCACGAGCTGCGCGCGTTTGTGATGGCGTTGCCTTCAGTTCTGTTCTGTTCAGGTCGCCTCGGCTCCACTCGTTCGGATTCTGTTCAGTTCTGTTCCGTTCTGTTCTTTTTGCCTTTGGTTGGGTTGGGGCTGTGGTGGCGTCGTCACCGAGACGTTGTAATCTGCACTGCTGGTCGCGACAAATTTTCAACTCGACTGAGTTGCTTGCGCCTCCTTGCTCAAAGTTTTAATGCAGCCAAACGCGCGCAGCTTTTTTTTTTTTGCTCAATTTCTTTATTATTATTCGCTCAGAAGAATCATACAGCAGGGGTTACGAATATAGGAACAGGTGATTAGGGATTTTTTTCGGTTTTTTACCGTCATATGGCTGGGATAATGAATGAAAAGCATCTTTTGATATCTATGTATAGTATAGGAATATTGTACATAGTTTTGTGTAGTAGTTTTTTTTTAACAGCATCTATGTATATGTAACTATTTCAGAAGTAGTTATCCTTTAAGTTAAAGGATTTAACTCTTTCGAAACTCTTCAATTTTAACCTAAGGTTCATTAATATTCTCTCGCCTAGACCTATGCAAACAGCTGCGACTGTATAACATCTTCAATACATAATTTGTTCAATATTTGTTTCGCCTTATGCTTTGTGCTGTGTTTTTGGTATTGCATGTGACGTTGACTTTGACGTCGACGCGGACGTCGACTGCACTCTTGACTCTGTTTGGCAGGTTTTTGGCGACGCGTTGCTGCTCTGGCCCCCTCTACCTCCCCCGAACCCCTCGTGGCCTGTGCCCCTCACTGAATGTGATTTTCAGCGCGCAGCTGATTTTGTTGGTATTCTATTCATAGAATAATACTCGTCCGATTAGTCGTCGGTTTTTTGTCTGCTGTTGGCCAAAACTGAAAGTGCCTCCTGGCCCATGCTTCATTTGTTGCCACTATTGTTAACGGTCGCGGTCGCCACAAGTGCAATGCGCATTCCGTGTTCCCCCGCCAGCTGACTCATCAACATAATTTGGCATATATGTATGTACATTGTACATGCATATGTATGTATTGTATGAAAGTATGAAAAATAAAACAGGCGCATAAAAATCTTAAATCATATTAATAATATGAAAAAAATTGGACATACCGAAGTTTATCTACCCTTACAGCTCTTAATCTGATGCCTAGCACATTGAGCTGCAGATGGAATGATTGATTCGCAAATATTCTTTTAACTACATATGTATGTATGTGTATCTATGTATGTATGTACATACATACATTTGATTGTATATGTAGTAATTTCTCTTTTAATTTTTTATTTAAAAAAATATTACCCCTTGGAAGTGTATCACATCGTGTTCTTGTGGCTAGTTTTGCCTTAGGAGATGACTAAGACGCTCCGGGCCAATCAGCTGTCATAAATTCTTTGATTTTATTTAGCTTGGGTCGAAAGACTTTTGTTTCTAGATAAAAAGAAAAACAAAACCCCGAGAGCACGCTAAAAATATCATAAATTTGATTTTGATTACGTGATTTGAATGCTGGAATTTAGCAAAAGAATGATTGCTTCCAATAGCTTAAGATAACAAACAAACGGTACTAAAAGACATCAAAATGGATAAGTATATCCGGTTGGGCACTTTCTAGGTTCTAGAATAAGATATAGGGAATTTCTGTACCAATCTTAAACACATTTTTCTGCACAAATTGGAATGATTTGTTGTCAAAAAATGTTCAACTTGGCAATTCGTGTGTGGCCACGCGTGTGTAAAACAAAACAAATTTTATTTCTTTTATGCATAATTATTCATGGCATATTTTATGAATTTTTTCCAACAGCTGTTTCGGTTGTTAAAATTTTGATGTTCCGCATACGCCCCATTGCCGACAAAAAGTTTCACGTGTGTACGATTTTCCCCTTTCTCTTTCGTTTTCTTATGTACGTATGTATGTAATTATGTATGTATGTATCTGCCACTAAAATATTGTACGCCCGAAAATAAATGGAATTCTATTAACAAAAACTCAGCGGGATCTTCAAATGTTGAACAAAAGAAATATGGAATGTTTTTCATAATACAATTATACAATAATTAGATAACAGAATATAAAGATAAATATTTGTCAATTTGCGCCAAACGATTACAAGCAATTGTTTCAATATTGGGTCTTCCAAACAGAAAACAAAAGTATAAAATCAACCGATTTCTCCAGCAGAAGATCAGTTTCAACTGAAAGACAGAAAGATGAAGTTCTTTACAGTCCTTTTGCTTCTCTGTGCCATGGCTGGCTTCTCCTTTGCCGCTACGGGAACTGTATGGGAAACGACGACCGAAGAGGTCTACGATACAACCACTGCAGCTGCCACATCTGCACCAGCCGCACGTGCACCATGTGGAGGATATGGAATTGGAGGACCTTGCGGAAAGTTTGCACGCAATGCCAAAAAACTGTACTTCTTTTATTAATAAATATTGAGCTGGAAATGTAAAAAGTTTTGTTGTTTCTCTCACTAAAACTTGTCTTTGGGATGGCTAGGATATATGTATGTATATAACCAGAATTCGTATAGTAAATTGGGGCGGAAATAATGATATAGTAAAGATCAGATTTGCCTCTACCAAAGTAGCGATACTTAAATTGTTTGTTATTCTTATATATCAACGTGTACAAGTAAGCAAGTATTATTCAAATACAAAATTCAAAGTTTTTAGATACGAATAAATCAATAGAAAAGTGAAAAATTTGACCAGGTGTTTCAACTTTAACACCGAAAAATGTTCGCATTATTTGTGTCAATATTTGACATTATTCAGAGTGAAAATGTATAAAATTGCCAAATTTCCTTGCCAAAATATCAGTTTCAACCGATAGCTAGAAGTATGAAGTTCTTTACCATCGTTTTGCTTCTGTGCGCCATGGCTGGTTGCTTGTTTGGCACTTCCTCAGGATCGTCGACGGGTACGGGAGCTACCACTAGAAAGTACTACGGTACCAGTACCGGTACTGGTACTACAGGTACTGGTACTACAGGTACTGGAACATATTATATAACCCTACCACATTAGCTCCAGCTACAGCTCCACCTCCAGCCAAATCCCCGTGTGAAGGACCGTGTGGAAAACTTGCTGGCAATGCAAGAAAATTTTATTTTTTCTATTAAATACTAATACGAAATTCAGCTTAAACAAAAATAAATGCAATATTGATAACATTTAAAAAAGCAATCGCCTTTCTTTATATTGCATTGATATTAGATTAGAATTTACTAAGTTTTCCTGATCGTTCCTAAGCTTGATTTCCGCTTCACAACCTAATTGAAACATATATTATATAACATATGTACAATATATGTACATATGTGTGCAGATCCTCTGTTGAATCGGTGTTCATCTTCTACCTCCTACCCCCTCCTACCCCACAAAGTAGCTAGAAGCACCCATGTCTTTAGTGGACAAATTTAAACAAATTTATTGAACACAAATTAAATATTTGCCCAACTGTTTCTTTGGGGTGTTCACCGATTTACCACGCAAACTGAAACAAGCATTTGTGTCAATATTTCAGATTGTTCATTTCACAGGTGGAGAGTATAAATGCGCGAAATTTCTCTAGCAAAATATCAGTTTCAACCGAGAGATAGAAATATGAAGATCTTTGCAATTTTTATGCTGCTGTGTGCCATGGCTGGATGGTCCTTTGCCGCTACCAGTACTGGCAGCGGTACCGCCTCTACGACTTATGACTGGAGTGAAGCTGCAACAACCACATCAGCTCCACCCCCGTCCAAGCCTTGTGGCGGATTCGGAGGACCATGCGGCACCATTCCACGCGATGGCAGAAAACTCTACTTCTTCTATTAAAAAGAATAAAAAATAAAAATGTCGAACGAAAACGCTTCTAGCTTTCCGAATTTCTCAGGTGCGTCAGAGCGTGCGACCGATGCTAAATTAAGACCAGAAGCGAGGTAAACATCTGGCTATCGGCAGACAAATGCATTCTACGGATCTCACAGCCAGAACAATTAACGCCACTCCACTCCGCGGGTCCAGTGGAGGAAAGGCTAGCTTTCAACGCACTGTGGGCCATCACGAAAATATTTCACAAAAAAATGTACGCCATATTTCACACTGAAATACTCTCATAGGCAGCCAGACATGAAATATTTTGGCTTTGCTTGTCCGAAATCTATTATATTTATACATATATCAAAGACGAGTATGTATATGTACACTTTGGATCTGTAGCGAGTATTATTCATCACATATCTTGGGTATATATCTCGGCTATAGATATTTCATCACGCAATTGCCTTTATTGGAGACATTCTTTCACATACTTTAACATTTTCACTTGTATTTCCACCAATTTCCCATTGACTTGGTAGAAATGGCGAAATTTCTGTTGCTCTATATCAGAATATATCAACATACATATATGTACGTATATATATATGAAAAGTACGACACACGCGCCTACATATGAGCAGTAGACTATATGGACACTGCGTATACGCCGCGTATTCCAAGGAGAACAGAACTCGAGACCCGCACCGTACACGTCCAAGTCAATGCAGCAACTGAAAATCTTTTCGAAAATGCCAAGATGTTGTACAACCGAGTGAGTGAGTGTTCTCTCCCCTCCTTGGCTGGTGCTGAATGGCGAGCGCGGAAATATTCTGAAATATTTTCAGAATTTCCATGCGCCCTCGCTACTCGCCACTCGATAGCCCGTGAGCGATTTCAATCAGCATCTTTTGACAGCGTCCACTGAGCGAGATGACTAAGCGATGGCCTGTCTGGGCGCTACCTGAATCTAATTAGAGTAGCCCCACACGTGCCAGTAGACATTTCCTCCGTCTCGGAAATACATAAATCAGTAGCGGGAGGATGATTCAGTACCAGTACGTCTGAATGCCTGACTGTCTGTCTGCCTGTCTCCTATGGCGTCTGGCCATGGGCCAACTTTGTCCATTACATCCAGGAAAAATTCACATCGAATAATTTTTCAAATATTTATTTAGCCGATTTGCTGCCTATGGACCTGGGCACATTTTCCATTGCCACTCATGGTCTGCCGCATCCAGTCCCTGTAGTACACGATATTCATGAAAAGATCGGGCACCCCTTGGGCGCACGGCACAAAGAAGTTAAGGATCCCTACCAAGGTTCCATCGTACACCAGTGGCCCGCCCGAGTCACCGTGACAGGCGCCAATGTTCGCCTGGCGATATCCACACACATGGCAGGCGCCCAGTTCCACATCCTCGTAGCCGGCGAGCAGGGTCGCGCAGACCTGGCTGGTGATGTGCTGCTGCTGGACACGCTGGAGCTGAACGGGAAGACTGCCAGCCACCGACTGTGACCCCCAGCCGGTGAAGAGGAGCTGCGCTGTGCCTTGGGGAAAGGATGCGGTGGGCAGAGCCACCGGCTGGGTCAGAGCATCGTAGACAATGCTCTCGTTCAGCCGCAGCAGAGCAATGTCGTTGTGGTACTTGGGAGTGTCGTAGTTGCAGTGCAGGTATATGGACTCCGGATAGTATACAGCTCCGGGCGAAGTATAGCGAATGCTCCCTGTGGCCACTTGCAGTCTGTCCGCCGGGTAGCCCTTCACGCAGTGTCCGGCAGTGATTATCCAGCGCTCCGAGACGATTGCCCCACCACAGAGATGACTGTCACCAGGCCGGGTCTGCAGCGAGATCTGGTACGGGGCATCGCCCTCGGCGGCATTCTGACCGCCCACAATGAACTGCTCTTGCCCCGCCCCAAAGGTGCCATTAAAAAATGCAACCAACAGGTAGAGGACGACGCACCGTGGTAATGTCATGGCCGATATCCAAACAAAGACTGGGCTTGGATAGCCAGCCAGCATTTGTTTATACCTTCTTGATAAAGCAATGTGGCCTGACCAAAGGTTTCGCCTCGACCAATCGCAGCCATAAACAGATTTTTTATCTCACTTCGATAAGTCACAATGGTCACAAATGAGGTTCCATACCCAACTTTCACCTGTCATTAGCTGACCAGCCATAGACCCAAGATGACAGCATTGGCTCTACGGTTTCTGTTGGCCATCAGCGCCTTTTCCTGCATATCAGGTATACGCATCAAGAGCAACTCCACCATCAGCAGCAGCAGCCCCTACAAGGATCAGCGCATTGTTGGAGGCGATGCAGCCCCAGAAGGAATAGCCCCCTACCAGATCTCCCTACAGTCCTTCTCCGGTGCCCACTCCTGCGGTGGTGCGATCATTGCCGAACAGTGGGTGCTGACCGCCGCCCACTGTGTGATCAACGGAGATCCCCAACTGATGGTGGTTGTCTCCGGCACCAATCAGTACAACAACAGGACAAATCGTAACTTTGTCAAGGCCGTGCACATCCACTGCAACTACGACAACCCGTCGATGCACAATGACATCGCTTTGCTGCAGCTGAACGACTCCATTGTGTGGAACGAACGCACTCAACCGATTCCTCTCCCTGTGGCCCCCATGCAGCCGGGGGCCGAGGTGATTCTCACTGGCTGGGGCTCCACCATATTGTGGGGCAGCAGTCCCGTGGGTCTGCAGATCCTCTATCTCCAGTATGTGCCCTATACGGAGTGCAAGGAGGCTTTGAACAACGACCCCGACTACGATGTGGGTCACATCTGCACCTTCTCGCGGCAAGGCGAGGGCGCCTGCCATGGCGACTCGGGCGGACCGTTGACCAGTGGTGGCCGGCTGGTGGGACTCGTCAACTGGGGCTGGCCCTGTGCCCTTGGAGTTCCGGTAAGAGCTCTGCAGAAGCCTTTTTTTCATAAATTTAATCTCTGTGTGCTTTCCGTAGGATGTCCATGCCAATGTGCTCTTCTACTTGGATTGGATACGCAGTGTCATGAGCGGCAATTCGAAATGTGGAGGCTACACCACCACCGAGCGCTAGAGGACGTGGCTATCGTGACAATAAAATAAAACGAAAACGATAAATACCTGTTCGATAAGACAAGCCTCATTAATAAAGCATTTATAAGCATCATGAAAGTACCTTTAGGTCTTCAGTTCAGTCCGTGGCGAAACGTTCGAGATGCAGTTGCTTTACCCTTGCCTCGTATTCCTCCTTCTCCAGTCTGGCCAGGGCCATGCCAAGCGGCTGGTGGGACCAGCCCTTGATGCCCCCTCGAGTCGCATCAAGGGCGGCCAGGAGGCGGAGATTGGATTTGCCCCCTACCAGGTCTCCCTACAGCCTGTTGTGGGCGCCCACAACTGTGGTGGGGCCATTCTCAACGAGCAGTGGATCATCACAGCCGGACACTGTGTGGAGACCTTCACTGCGGCGCAGGTGAATGTAATAACTGGAACGAATCAATGGGCCGAGCCCGGGGAGGTGTACCACACCGCTGAGATCCACATGCACTGCATGTACGACAAGCCCTATATGCACAACGACATTGCCCTGGTGAAGCTCACCCAGAACATCACCTTCAACGCTCTGACCCAGCCCATTGGGCTGCCCACCCGGCCTGTCCGGGAGGGGGATGAGATCATTCTCACCGGATGGGGCGCGGAGGAGGCCTATGGCAGTGCCGCGGAGAACCTACAGAAGCTCAGTCTCGGCTTTGTGCCCCTCGACGAGTGCTTTGCGATCTTTAACCAGACCAGCAGCATGGGCGTGGGCCATATCTGCACCTACTCCCGTGAGGGCGAGGGCGCCTGTCACGGCGACTCGGGTGGACCGCTGGTCAGCGATAGGCAGCTGGTGGGACTCGTCAACTGGGGTCGACCCTGCGGCGTCGGCCTGCCCGATGTCCAGGCGAATGTGTACTACTACCTCGACTGGATACGCCGCAGGATCAGCGGAAACACCCAGTGCACTGCCTAGAGAACTCAGTGTACAATAAAGATCATACTTTTATCCTGACACGAGACTGGCTTTATTTCCCTCACAGACTTGGGTAGTTGCTGGCATAGCAGTGGCAGCTCTGGCAGGGTCCGTTTATTATGGATCGAATCCAGTCCACGTAGAACAGGACGTTGGCATGGCTATCGGGCACGCCAACGGCACAGGGATAGCCCCAGTTGACCAGGCCGTACAGCTGTCCGTTGGCTGTCAGCGGGCCACCGGAGTCGCCGTGGCAGGCGCCCTGTCCGCCCGACGTCAGCGTGCACACGTGGCAGTGAGCGTTCTTGGGATCGTAGTCCATTATCTCCTGGCAGGTGGGATAATCGACGTACGTGAGGGAGGCCTTCTGCAGCACATCGGGGGTGTCGCCCCACAGCTCGGTGGAGCCCCATCCAGTGAGCAGCAGGTCTGTGCCATTGGCCAGCGGCTCCTTGGGCAGGGCGATGGGCTGGGTGACCTCGTTAAACACAATCGAATCGTTCAGCTTGATCAGGGCAATGTCGTTGGAGTAGTCGGGGAAGTTGTAGTTGCAGTGCACCCAGTACTCCTCCACGAAGTACCTCGCATCGGGCTGGGCCCAGCGCACAGTTCCGGTGGCCACCCGCAGGTAGCTGGGATTATATCCATAAACACAGTGGGCCGCGGTCAGGACCCACCGCTCGTCGATGATCGCCCCACCGCACATGTGATCGAAGAAATAGCTACCCTGCAGTGAGATCTGGTACTTGGCCAGACCCGGCTCCGCATCCGAGCCATCTATGACGCGACCTTCGAACGCAGGGCGTTCCCCCTTTGATAGCCTTTCCTGCTGCTTGGCGCTCAGCGGTGCCAGTCGAATGGCTCTGGTCGATCCACTGAGCAGGATCAGGACGATCGTCGTCGCATATGCCAGGCGAACCAGCATAGTGAATGGTTGATTGAATCTCTACGTGCCTATTAAGCGTATCCATGGGTCGTGATTTTGCTTTTATACTCGACAGGAAGGAATATCGTAATCGGATATATCGTAAGAGTTTTATCGTAAATCGGAATCGATGTATCTATGCCATAAAGCAGATACGAGTATCGTAAAATGATATAGACGAAACTCTGATTATGATTTTGTGGCAGGGCTATCAATGTCACCAGCGTCAATCCGTCAAGATAGTCAGCGGGTCGGAGTTGGCCAGTATTTGGACATTGGCTCAGGGCGAGGGCCAGCCAGCCAACTCCTATGTGCAGGGATGCAGCACAACGAATTCAATTTGACCATCATTATAATGAAAATGGAGTGTGGATCTCTCTCTAATCATAAGATTATCTGAATCTTATGGAGTATCCACTAAGTTATACACAATTCAATAACTATAAAGATAAAGAAGTCAAAGATTTCTTCGTATTATCCCATAAATGCAATGCATTTTTTTCTGATTTTCATAGTGTCTACGAATTATCTCAATATCTCTCATTGGACAGTATTTATTTCCCGTTTAAAATTCCTCAGCCCTCGCCAGAGCCTAATCTAAAATCGTAAAACGATTATATCTTATGTCTTGATAGCACTTTGTGTACAAACAGATCCATAAAAGCATTGATTGCCCCGTCTAAAACCAGGTATGACCAGCAAATAGCCATTACCTTTTGGGTTTTTCCTTCCCAAAAGTAATTTTATCAAAATTATTAACAATAAATATATTTTGAATTCCTACAGCAAATCTTTATTTTAGTTAACTCGATTCTTGCATCCCGTGGGAGTCCTTCGGATCCAATCCTGATAGTAGACCGTGTTGGCATACCTGGAAAATACATATTCGAGATGAACTCTTTAGGAGGGAGAATTGAGCCACTTACATGTCTGGTAGACCCACGCCGCAGGGTCGTCCCCAGTTGACCAGACCCACCAGCTTGCCCTCCCACATGATCGGACCGCCGGAGTCACCGGAACAGGCACCCTCGCCCGCCTTTGTCAGGGTGCAGATGTGGCCGATGTCGATGCCCTCGTGGTAGTCCCAGGCCTTGCGGCACTCCTCGTGATCGATGATCGTCAGGTTGAGGGTCTGCAGACGCTCCACTGTCGGCCAACTGTTCTCCGGTGCCCCCCAGCCTGTCAGCGTCACTGTGGCCCCAGCTGGTGGCTGCTCGGCGCTGAGCTTCACAGGCTGCGTGCGATCATTCATGATGATCGATTCGTTCACGTGGATCAGTCCGATGTCGTTGTTGTAGATGTACGGCACGTCGTACAGGCAGTGGACCAGTGCCTTATCCGGATAGAGCATCTGTCCGGGCTCCAGGCGGTTGTTGGTGCCCACCACGATCCTCACGTCATCGATGCCGTAGTCCAGGGCACAGTGGCCGGCAGTGAGGATCCATTCCTTGTCGAGGATGACACCGCCGCAGATGTGCGTCTTCCAGACTGTTTGTATGGACACCTGATAAGGGGCCGCTCCCTCCTCGGCCTCATGGCCGCCCACAATGCGGTTGTCCGCCAGTTTACGATCCAATCGTTTCGAAAATGTGACGTCAATGAAACTTTCCAGCAGCAGAAGCAGCCAAATAAAAGACAAACGTCCAGTCCAGTGCATGATTGGACGCAACAGAGACAGAGACACAGACGCGACGGACGGGGACAGATCCGGACGAATTAATGACCAGCAATGGAAAATTGTATGACCCAACTGGGCGTTTTTATATGGATTCCATATAAACCGAAGCTATCGCTCGACTCGGGTCTTTCCCCTGACCGCTGGCCAAATCTTTATGGCCCCTCCTAGTCCGATATCTTTACGGCATTAAGGATAAAACTTAATCGGCATTCGGCGAATGCGTCCAATTG
The DNA here is from genome assembly GCA_008121215.1 of Drosophila athabasca. Classification (NCBI taxonomy): domain Eukaryota; kingdom Metazoa; phylum Arthropoda; class Insecta; order Diptera; family Drosophilidae; genus Drosophila; species Drosophila athabasca. The sequence goes on along the minus strand of CM017793.1, from coordinate 4,762,388 downwards.
GAGCCCGAAACCCATAAACTGATTCGATTCCGCGATGACTAGGCGACGGCCAGCGGAGCAATCAAATCTCAGTCCTGTATAAATGCACTCGCCAAACTTGCTGGCCAGCAGACCAGCAATGCCCACGGGCAGGCAGGCCGCAAGCCACCATGAATGCCAAGGAACACCACTTATCACCCTATTATACCCTATTATCCAACTTGTCCATGCGCCGATAAGAACCCTGCCGAACTGTAGAACTGTAATTATGAGGTGGTCAGAACAGGGCGTTTCAGTTGCGATTGCACGGCACAGCAGCAATGAGATCTTTGTGGAAAATTACGGGCCTGCTCGGTCTGATTCTTGTGACCCTTCAGGCAGCTGGCGCCCTGCGCTTGCGGGGGGAACAGCTTCCGGGTCTCGCGGGGGTCAATAGACCTCGGAACAGAGTGGCGGAGCTGGTTGCGGCGAGGAGTGGGCCTGAGGGACGTGTGACGGGGGGCACGACAGCCACGGCGGGCAGCTGGCCCTGGATTGTGTCTCTGCAGAATGTCTACGGTTATCACCTGTGCGGTGGCGTCATCATCGACAAAGAATGGATTCTGACGGCCGCCAGTTGCGTCGCCGGCTTGAGGCCACGCAACGTGATAGCAGTCACTGGCACCTCGGACTGGTGGGACCTCTACGCTATTTACTACACTGTGAACAGCATCCATGTCCACTGCAATTTCGACAAGCCGCTCTACCACAACGACGTGGCCCTGCTGCATATAGTGGAGGGCATGGACTTCAACGAGAACACCACCAGCATCAGCCTGGCCGAGATTGACGAGCTGCAGGAGGGCGAGAAGCTGACCTTTGCCGGCTGGGGCAGTGAGACGACGGAGGGCAGTTACGGGCGGTATCTGCAGGAGGCATCGGGCACCTATGTGCCGGTGGATCAGTGCCGCACCGAGCTGGGTGGCACCGAGGACGTGGACCTGGGACATGTGTGCGTGCAGATGGCTGCCGGAAAAGGTGCCTGCCATGGCGACACTGGCGGACCACTGATCGACGAGCAGCAACGTCTGGTGGGCATCGGCAATTGGGGCGTGCCCTGCGGCCTCGGCTATCCGGTAAGTGTTTTGTGATTAGAGGCAACATTGTTTATCAGCTGATTAATTGTTGAAAACGTTTCCATTAGGATGTCTATGCCAGGGCTGCCTTCTACCACGATTGGATCCGCACCACCATGAACGGCTGCACCATCAGCTAGTCGTCCATCCAGCTGCGGACATTGGTCACCTAGCACACCTATCACTTATCCACCTATCAGTTCTCTTGAGTTGTATTGCTGATTTAATAAAAATTATGGGATTTTTATTGAGCCCAGAGTTCTGGGTTTTCTACGACCGCCCATGATTGAGATTGCACAAGCTTTATGGCTCTTCATTAATATCACGACAGCCATCATATATATCGTGTATCGTATATCGTATGTATATACTGAATATCGTACTATCCAAGGCTAGCTGCTTGGTATCCAAACTAGCCTGCAGTCAGTCCAACTTCTACTGGTTGTCCAACATGTCTTGCCGCATCCGAGTACTCTCCTCGATAGTCTGCCTCCTGCTTCTGCTGGTGCTCCAGGTGTCCTTTACACAGGCAGAGCTCCGACGTCGCGCCTTTACGTACGCCACCGCTCCCGCCGCGGATAAGTTCGGTTCGCGAGTCGCCGGCGGCGAAGTGTCCGACGTTAAGGCGGCACCATATCAAGTGTCGCTGCAGAACTCCTACGGGTACAAAATGAATTTGATTTCTAATTTGAAGAAGTAACAGTGTGCTAGTAGGGCTTTGAGCAGGCTCTTAAGGCAGGCTACGAATTAAAGTGAACAATTTTGTGGTTAATTATTTATTGATCACCCACATATCAGCCTCCAGTAGTGATAGGCTTGTCTTACTATCTATTGTCTATCTGTACATCTATTTTTTAGAGTCCTAGTGTTCAAAATGTGTCTAAGCTATTACACACACAAGCAGTTAGTAGGCAGATCTATTTCTAATCTTGGTAAATCAAAACCTTACAGATTCCTCAATGCATCTACACTCAGAGAAATATACAGTAATACACTCTCCCATTCTCGGAGTAAGCCCATTGGTATTCAATTTAATATCTTACAAAATCAGGGCTTTTTTTTCTCTCTCTTTAAAAAATCCTGTCATATAAAACTAAAATCATATTTCCTTATCACGAATTTTCCACCAAACGTATCGATTTGAAAGTCTCTTTTCTTATTTATTTTTAACATTTTGATCGAGTTCATTTTTTCTGAATTTAATTACACTAGTCAACACGACATTTCCGCTATCGCAAAAAATGAGTTTTTCTGATAGATTTGGAGGTTTAATTTTTTTTTAAAGAATTATGTTTTTATTTTAAAGATTTTTTTAAAATTTTTCATGTTTTTTCCAGAGCTAGTGCTTTTATTTTTCAAATAACTTAAGTTTCTTATAACTGGTTGTATTTAACTTTGTAGTTTTGAAAAGCTGACAAATGCAGCTTTAAGTCCGATCCAGACACTTTGTAGATGCAGCTTAATGTCTGGAAGATATTAAGATTTCAAATTCAAATTTCGTAATTTGTTTTCGGTATTTTTTCCCGAAATTTTGACTTTGAAAACTCAGGAAAAGTATTAGTATCAGAAAAAGACATTCTGGGCGACAGCGGAAATAAAAAGTTGAATTTTGTTGAGTAGTGTTGTCAGTTTCTGACGACATCCTTTCCTTATTTAAGCAATATGCATTTCACAATCTCATTCTACCTGTCCCTTCCTCTCTAGAAACCACTTCTGTGGTGGCGTCATCATTCACGATCAGTATGTGGTCACAGCCGCGAGCTGCTTGGCAGGACTGCGCAAGAACAACGTAAAGGTGGTAACCACCACCTACAACGATTGGGGTCTGGACGGCTGGGAGTATGCTGTGGAGGAGATCATACCCCACTGCAACTTCGATCAGCCGCTGTATCACAACGATATAGCCCTGATCAAGACACAGACGCTGTTCGCCTACGATGAGGTTACCCAGAGCATTGACGTGGCACCACTGGAAGATTTAGTCGAGGGTGAGAAGCTTACGATGTACGGATGGGGCAGCACTTCGGCTAACGGTGACCTTGAGTGGGCGTTGCGACAGGTCGATCTGACCTATGTGCCCACAGTGAAGTGCAATGCCACCTACGGGGGCACTGAGGATCTGGATCAGGGTCATCTGTGCGCCGTCGGACGGGTGGGCGCTGGTGCCTGTCTTGGCGATGCGGGAGGACCGCTGGTCGATAGCCGGGGACGTCTCGTAGGCGTCGGCAACTGGGGAGTGCCCTGCGGCCATGGATTTCCCGATGTTTTCGCCCGCATTAGCTTCTATTACAGCTGGATTCAGTCCACGATCAACGGTTGCAGCATTTCCTAAGCAATAAAATGTTTTCCAATGTGTAGTCTGACTTTTCTTTGGGGCTCCTCTTAAGATGGTACTTGTAAAGTATTTAATTTCGTGCCATTTCTTTTTTCTTTCATTCAAAATAATCAAAATAATAAAACTGTTCATTGGGACAAAGTCTACTTTACCCTTTCGCTGAAGACCACGGCAACCATTCATGATTTAGACACAAAATTGGCCATAATTCGGATCTTAATCGTGACAATCGCTAGACCAGACGTCTGGATGGATTATCATCGAAGTTGTTGTAACCATGGGAGATAAGTGAATCGTCAGAATTGGTATGCACCCACAACTTGGGGAGAAATACCCTAAAGCTTTCGGGAGTTTGTTAATTGGTTAAAGGCTTCAGTAAAAAAAGCAACACACGATTACTCGACAGAATGCTAGGCCTAAAAACATCTCTCTTTACAAAGAAAACAATTAAAAAATTAATGAAAAAATAATGCTAAAGGAAAACCATAATTTATATGGCAGAAGAACAGCCAAAAGTCATCTTAATATATCAAAATAGATTCGCAAACTGTTTCACATTTCCATAGTACACTATTCATAGGTATATAGAGTAAGCAGATCTCTCATTACTGGTAAAAAAGTATTCAATTCAATTCATTTTATTTATTATCAATTAATTTTGTTTACCCTCCCGCTATCTATTGACATCAAATCACAGCGAAATGTTATTTACTTTGAGGGTATGCCAGCTTCTGTGTCTCCTTCCTGATTGGCAAAAGAAAAAACACTTCTTGCGCGTAATTGTTCCGGCCGAATAAAGTTCCACTCGTAACCGTAGCCGGAGCCGACGCCGATTACGGGCATTATCAGCTGTCAACGTCTGCAGATCACTGAAAGAGCTCGCAGCTCGGGCTCCGATCAAAGTGCGCCCACACTACGTATGAGTAATACGTCGTTTGTCGTGTGCGGCTTGTCTATGAAATCCCCCAGCTGCTGTTTATCAGGTAACACAGAGCGTATTGGCTATGGTAATTGTCATTATCAAAGCTTCCCCCGAACTGGGCCGCTTATCGCGATAGTATTCAAAGAAAGTCTCGGTTGATAAGGAAATTTCGCCTAGAGCAGTCATGGTGGGGGCTATAAAAGCAAAAGGAGAGCCAAAAAGCTTTCAAAACGTAGTCGAAAGTTGAAGCTACCACAACATAAAGAGAGAAAAAGAGTTAAGAGTTTCAATCCAAAACAAATCCACCACAAGATGAAGTTCCTTTTATTGACCAGTGTCCTGGCGATCATCGTTTCGCAGTGCGTAGCGCGAGAGGTTGGAGCAGTCCGTCACCATCAGCGGGTCCATCACCTGGGCACCGTTAAGCCAGAGACAAGAGTGGTAGGCGGCACCACTGCCCCAGCCGGTTTCGCCCCCTACCAGGTGTCCATCATGAGCACCTTTGGCGAGCATGTGTGCGGGGGCAGCATCATCGGCGAGCGATGGATACTGACGGCCGCCCACTGCCTGGAGTGGCCCACACAGTACCTGAAAATCGTGACCGGCAGCAATGATTACACCAAGCCTGGCGCTGAGTATCTGGTGGATGGGGCCAAGGTCCACTGCGGTCACGACAAGCCCGCCTATCACAATGACATTGCACTCATCCACACGGCCAAGCCCATTGTCTACAATTCACTAACGCAGCCCATCAAGCTGGCCAGCAAGGGCAGCCTCCCGAAGGTCGGGGACAAGCTCACGCTGACCGGATGGGGCAGCACCCGCACCTGGGGACGCTATGTCACCGATCTGCAGAAGATCGACCTGAAGTACATCGCACACTCGAGCTGCGAGTCCAAGGTTCGCAATGTCAACTGGCTGGGCGAGGGACACCTGTGCACCTTCACCCAGGACGGAGAGGGCTCCTGCCACGGCGACTCCGGCGGTCCGCTGGTGGACGAGAACGGCACCCTCGTGGGCGTGGTCAACTGGGGAGAGGCCTGTGCCATCGGCTATCCGGACGTGTTCGGTTCCGTGGCATTCTATCTGGACTGGATAAATGAGATGATGACAGAGGCAGGCACCGCGTGCTAAAGTCACCCCACACCCCAGAGGGGTTCAAAAGCCACTCCGAACAAATATAGCGATCGGCCATATAAACGGCGGTTGCGAAATGATCAAAGTAGCCAGTAAATTTTATCACACAAATATCGTAGTCATTAAATAATTTATGAACAAATAAAAAAAACGCAATTGCGTTTCACTTACTCCGTATTTAAAAAAACACTTTCTATTTTTGTGCCGTCCTTGGACGAACATCTGCAAAGAAATCCCCCCACTCGTAGCTGCCAATGATCCATCATGATATGCCAGTAGTTCGCAGAAATGACTCAATCTCCAGGAACAAGTCAGCAAACAAACACGCGCCAGGGCCAGTCATGTGCAAAAGAATCCACCTATCAAATCAAGAAGCTCTTCTTATCACATGACGAAACGGAGTACCTGCCGCCTACGAGTAATGCTTGGGGGAAGCAGATTACAAGAGTCACTTAGATTGCGCATGGTCTGGGGTTCAGTGTCTTACGAGGGGTTTAAGAGGTGTACTTGAATTAATTTTTACCACCTGACTTTTTCAATTCAATCAGAGGTTTTGTTTGGTTTCCTAGAGCTCAGCAGGAGCCCTCCCAATGGGGGGTGTTCCTATCACTCAGCTGGAAACATCTACTGTCCTACTTGGCGAGCATATAAGAAGCCTTCCCCAAAAGAGACCCCAACTTCAGTAGCTGTCATTATGTTGCCGCTTCTGTATATGCTGACGATTGTCGCTGGCAGCTTCTGCGTCTCCGGCCAGGTGCTGTATCCACCGCAGTACACAAACACCCGGATTGTGGGTGGCGAGGAAGCAGCCGAAGGCGTGGCTCCCTATCAGATATCGCTGCAAGGGGCAACCAGCGGACGGCACTCGTGCGGCGGGGCCATCATTGATGAGCGCTGGATCATCACGGCTGCCCACTGTACGCGGGGCAAGCAGGCGACAGAGTTCCGTGTGCTGGCTGGGACCCAGGACCTGCAGCAGAATGCCACGAAGTACTACTATCCGGACAGGATTGTCGAGCACTGCAACTACGCGCCGCGCAAGTACCGCAACGACATTGCCCTGCTGCACCTCAACGAGTCGATTGTATTCGACAATGCCACACAGCCGGTGGAGCTGGATCACGAACCACTGGTGCCCGGCTCTCGACTCCTGCTCACCGGCTGGGGCACTTTGTCGCTGGGCGGAGATGTACCTGCCCGTCTGCAGAGCCTGGAGGTCACGTATGTGCCCTACGAGCAGTGTCGAGCGGCCCACGAGAACAGCACCCGCGTTGACATTGGCCATGTGTGCACCTTCAATGATAAGGGACGTGGTGCCTGCCACGGCGACTCCGGTGGACCCCTGGTCCATAATGGCCGTCTAGTGGCTCTGGTGAATTGGGGAATGCCCTGCGCCCGGGGATATCCAGGTGAGTGTGGTCTGAAAACTGTTCTTTGATTGGGTCTGATTTCTCTCATATTTAGATGCTCATGCCTCCATTGCATACTACCATGACTTCATACGGACTCACCTGAGTATTTCCGAAACGGAGAGTGCTGAGGGGAATCCAGAGGAAATGAAAGTGGCACAGCGTAGCAGACATTGCAGCTGAAAGGGATACAGGGCTAAATAAAGTAAAAAAGGGCTTTTCTGCTCATGAGACACAAATACTTCAAAATGAATAGTTAATTATTACGGAATCCATTTAGATGCACCAATTAGTTCCGCCAATTGGTCTAGACTTGCTTGGTAAATGGATTTCAGTTTCATTTAGACTTTCAGTATGGTCGGACATAGGAGAACATGGTCTTGTCTGTGGCTGCTGCTAGTCTGCCTGGCGGTTGAATTAGAAGCCACAGTTTATTCGGGAAGACTTAACAATTCACAAGAGGAAGCTGAGATTGGGGACATAGTAGCACCCAGGGAAATGTCACCATGGCAAGTGTCCATACAAAAAGACCACAGACACAGGTGCAGTGGAGCCATTCTGGGCAAGAACTGGGTCGTGACGACAGCCCGCTGTTTGAGACGCGCCAATTTAAGGCACTATCGCCTTGTCGTCGGCACACAGACACTGGGAGCAAAAGGTCGGTTTACCGTCTCCTACTTGATCGAGTACACGATCGTTCACCCGCACTTTGACAAGCCCAAGAAATCGAATGATATAGCACTGATCCACACGCACAAGAACATTCGGTTCAACCACCAGGTCAAGCCCATTGAGTGTCTGGGTTCTCCACTGCCCAGGGATACTCTTGTGACGCACACGGGCTGGTCATGGCGGAGGGGACCGGATGCGAAGAAGATGCGTTCCGCCTATCACAGGGTCATACCATACTCCATATGTTTGACTTACTTCGATAAGAAGGTCCGAAATCCCATCGGACCCGGCCACCTGTGCTTGAATCTGCCCAAGGACAGTGATTATTGCCTCAAGGAAACTGGCGGTCTCCTGGTGCACAGCAACAAGCTGGCGGGTCTCAGTAGCCTTGGTACTCCCTGCGCCACGGGTGAACCATTTATAGGCACGAGAATCTCTTTCTACTACGACTTTATACGGACCACTATGAAAGGATGTGTCAGATGCCGCCCACACCAACATTTCGAAATACGGTTCTTTGATTTATAGTACGCCTAAACTATCAATATTTTTCTTGAAATATACAAGAAGCTGTCTATGGTTATCTGTGACATTTTCTGAATCGATAAGGGAAAAACTGTCGCATACATTTCTCAACTTTTAATACGGAATTTGGTAACGATTGGCAAGGAATTGAGAATCACTTACACTATATCTATGCAATCACTTAAAACTTAGACAACATCGGGTGCGAGTTCTTATGGGGGAGGGGGATGACAGCTAACTAACTAGGATCTGGATGTGGCGAGCTATGAAGAATACTTAGTACTGGTTCGCGGGCAGATAATGATTGTTGATGGATCCGCCGCCGCCATTGCCAGCTCCGTTGTCGTTGAAGTTTCCTTCGGCCTGCTGCTGCTGCTGCTGTTGCTGCTCCTCTTCATCCTCCTCTGGGGGATCCAGGGAGCCAACCACGGAGGTGATGGGTGCCACACCCTCATCGGTGATGGTGGAGGTACCTCCAAGGGTGTCGTACTGCGACTGAATCTGTCGCTGAGCATTGATGGCCTCCTCGGGCGTGCGATACTTGATGAAGAACACCTCTGGCTTGTTGATATGCTGCGGAGCATCGGCGATGGCATCCTGCAGGTCAGCAGCGGTGGTCTTCTTGGCCAGCACATAGACGACCGTCTTCTCCTGCTTCAGGGTCTTCGCCAGGTTGAGCGCGGCGGCACGGTTCGTCTGGGCGGGGGTCTTGACAAACAGCACGTTGTAATGGTTGCGCGGCTGCTGGGCCAGCTGATTGAGCTCGTCCTGAACCTCATCGTCGGACTCCTCGGGTGCCGAGTGAATGAAGAAGTTCTTGGTCACGATCGGCCTTTTGGGTATCCTCACACGTGGCCGGGGGCGACGATGCTGTTGCACGGGAGCTGTCTGGAAATTGATGGGGAATCCAGCTGGCATTGGGAACGACGAAGAGGTGGGACGAACGGCAGACTGGGACTGGGACTGGGACTGATACTGGCCGGCTGGTGGCAGATAGGGCAGTGGCAGAGGCGGCAGCACCGGATGTGACGACTGCTGATGCTGCTGCTGCAGCTGCTGGTTGAGCAGATGGGCCACAACTGGAGGCTGGAGCTGCACCTGCGAATGCTGCTGCTGCTGCTGCTGTTGGATGCGGTAGTTGTACCCTGCCTGGGTGAGGCTGATGTCAGCCCTGGCCAGCGCCAAGGCGCCCATCAGAACCGTCTGAAAGAGAGAGATTAGGTAATCCTTTCGTGTCCGCTTGGGTAATGTAATCCACGGGTAAACGCACCACAAATATCTTCATGCTGCTGCTTGGCTTGGTCTCTGTCGCTCTTGTTAGCTGTCTACGCTGGATGGCTCCTCTCGGTCCGTGTGTCTCTGTGGCTGTGATGATGGGTCAAGAGGCACAAACTCTTTTTATACGGCTCTGCGGCCATAACAAGTTTATAATCGGAAACAAATAATGAAACAGCAGCCACAGCCGCAGCAGCAGCCGAAGAAGCAACCAAAAGTTGCAACAGTTTTGGGCCATAAAACACAAACAACATTCGTTTTTTGTTATGCATGGCGACGCGACGGAGACGAAAGAAGATGTTGGGATCTGGGGCTGATTGGGTGGCAAGTGGAAATGGAAATGGGGGCCTTTGAATGGCTGTCGGAGACGCCTAACAAAGGTCGAGCGAGAGGCAATTTTTACAATGGTATTGCTCATACAGAAACTGTCAAACTGAATACATACACATATGGATCTAGGGACTAGAGGTAGCAGATAGATAAATAAGTGCTTAAATAATATTATTCAATATAATAATATTAAAATCTTGAGAATATTTCCGATCATGAGTTCCAAACGGAGCCATAAGTATATACAAGTAATGAGCAAAAGAATAGATGGTCATGAAAACCATTGGAAAAGGCACTGCTCTCAATATCTTTACGAAAAAAATGGTAAAAGAGTGATTAGGACATGCAAAAAATATAATGGATGTTCTATATGACAATTCTGAGACGAGCCATTTACCCGAAAATAAATTTCAATATGAATTTCTTTTGTAACCCTTTTGTAAACTCCCGAGTCCTTTTCCCAAATAAACCCCAATTGTGAATTGGTTTGGTTTGTCGTTCGCTGTAAGTTTTTTCTGTGAAGTTGAATGACCCAAATTGATACATATCGATATAGTATATACTGATGACATTGTGGTACGAGACGAGGTTACAAACTTGCTTTTTAATGCACTTTTGTCCGAAGAGCCCTTTTGTCTGCGTCTTGTTTTATTGTCTGCAACTGGAACTATCAAATGTAAATTGAATATTTTGGGGACTGTATTTCGCATCAGTCTTCACGAGGGCCAAGGTCTAGGTGTTTGTTTTGGAATTGATTGGGCGTAGATATTGTCATCTTTCTAAATGTGCCAAATTGATACAAAATGCTCGTAGGTTCGGTTTTGATTTGTGGCCATTGACTGAAAAGTGAAGGTAAGTGGGCCAATAAATCTGAAAGCATCATCTATCTCGAGTCGAAATTGGTTCAGCTTGACAATTGGGCATGGGGCATGATCAGCTTCCAAACGGAAATGAGTTGTCATAACAAAAACCAGAGATAAAATAGATGCATATCGAATGAGCCCAGATAATCCCTTCCCTTATATAGCTAATTGGCTGCCCTTCTACTGATGGGTGAATGTAAGCCTTCCAATTTCCTTTCCCATTTCGATTCACAGGAAATACGACAATTTCTTTAGTGACTTCAAAGAGACTTTTGTGGTTTCACCCACTCATATGCTCAGCAGCGATGAGTACCTTATGCAAGAACCGAATGCACTGGCTGCACTGGCCCACAAATCAAAGCCAGCCAACCTTCACGATGATATGTTAGCCCACATTTCTGATAGGGGTTGACCGTTGACTGACTCCAAAACGTAGTCGAAAACTGGTTTCTCACTTTCTCACGCCAATTTCGTGAGCCATGACGAAAAGCAGCAAAAGGTAGAGAAATGGAAATTTGTTTCTGGCTTGAATATTTTGATAGTGTGAGGGTGAGGTTGAGGTTGAGGTTTAGGGGCATTACAAATGCATAGATCTGTCAAATAAGTAGACGATAAATTTCCGCTGGTAATGCGAAACCAGGTACATATTACTTTGTCATTAATTAATCGAAAGTTACTTTTTAAAATACATATAAAATAATATCAAATTAAGTCGAAACGAAATAGTGTGTCTGACCAAAAGTGTTGACCCCTGATTAATGGGTGCCAAGCGTTGCCGCACTTTGCATATTTTATGCAAATCAAATGGGTTGCTAAAATGCCCATCTACCAGAGATATACATATATATATTTGTACATATGTAAGTAAATTAAATGCAAAAGACTCCTCGGTGCACAGATTAGCGAAAAGCATAAAAGTGAATGTTGACGGGACACAAATTATGATTTGCGTAACAAAACTATTTTAATAATTTATTAATTCACACCATGAGAGACATTTTGACATTGGCGGCCTTTGTCCGCTTCTATGCATAGCATATGCATACTCCGACTACGACTACGAATCCGCATCCAAATCCATCAGTGGAACATTTGATTGGGCGCTAAACGCCCCTTCGAGGCCTATAAGCCGCAATATAACAAATGCATTTTTGATTATTGGCCTTAAAATGAGTCAAAATTAATTATGGGACACCTTGCACTCACAACTCTTTTTTGCATATACAAAAACAAACCCCACAGCATCGCGACTTCTTTGTTTTTATAGGCTTGTGGAACGAATTTCGGGGCTTTGTCTTTGCCGGGCTTAAGCTGACAGTTTTAACATGGTCTCAAGCATAAATATTGACAAATGACTGGGGATCGATATCGGAAAGATGTTTGGGGGGAGGGGGAGGAGGGTTTCTGTAATCTATGAGGGGTTTCGAATAAACATGTGTACTTTTGATTAATGCTTCAAACGAATCCAAGCCTCGGCTTCGGTTTGATGATCACAATTTAAAAGCCAAAATATAGATATTTACTGCTTATTAATGTCATGGGGTACTTAAGTGATTATATGCTAGATTATATATTTTTTATATATTTTTTAAATGATTAATTGGCCAAAGTTTCTTCAAATATACAAAATTTTTGCGCTGCATATAATTACGTAAACAGCCCGGACTCTAGCCCAGAAAACTCGACTGTTGACAGTGCTGCTTTCTTCGAAGAATAAAACCTGTCGCGAATTGGATTCCTGCAGCTGTCGATAGCTCATGTGAACCCGTGACAAACTAGAGTTATTTCCTACATTGCACAACGTGTCCATCTGTGGAATACATTGGAATTATGTCCTTGTCCTTATGGATGGTGGGCAGGAGTATACCAACCTGATCCCGTGTTAAAGTCTGCACACTGGCCTTGACAATCCACTCGACATTCTCCCTGCATTCGGGCACTGTCAGTGAGCCGTGATACTGATAGTACGATCCTATTTCACCGTACAGCTCCCTCATGAGGAATATCGAGTTCATTTCATTGACCCGCCATGTGGACTCGTTAACGATAGGCTGACCGCGCAGCGTATCCACGATGGCGGCAATGGCCCGGCTGGGCACATTGGACACAACAAACATGATGCTCACCATGACCAGACCCTTAGTCTGATTCAGGGCCTCTTGCAGACTGGCCACCGACTCGAGGCGGAATACGATCTGAACCTCCATGTCATGGCGCACACGCTCCAGCACATGCTCGACCCCGCAATGGAAGTGGATCTGTTCCGCCACATAGCCCAGCTCGCTGAACTCCTTGCGACCACTCAGCCGAATCCTGTGCGTAAAGTTGTACAAAATCACTGGGAAGGAGGTTTCTCTACAGATGTTTTGAATGAATTTTGCTCAACGATTGACCGACTCACCCACATATCCGTTGTAGAGCAGGGCCAGATGGGGCTGTTCCACTGAGTCGTTGACCAAATTCAGCTTTGCCGCTCGGGGTATGGTATATGCCTCGGTCAGCTCGATGGGACTCTGCCAGTTGCCAGTTCTACATACACCTGGCCAATCATTCTGAGCTACAAGCTAGGGAATTGCATAGCTGGATGCCAAATAAAACAGATTTCGCAGCTTACAAAATGTCCCTTCAATGGAGTGCTCCAGATCCAGCCAATTCTCATGGGCTGCCACACATGCCAGTTGAATGGCGAGTATCGCAATCACAGGGTATCGCATTCTCATTTGATTATTTTTGGCTTTCATTTATTTTTTACCTCATTTATTTTTTTGCTTTTACATTTTGACAGGACTCGCAAGGTGTTTTTGATTTGTCTCCCACTGGGCAAAAATTGGGCTGTAGGCGTTGAAGAGTAGAAGACATAATTAGAATTAGCTATTGCCACTTTTACCACCAAAATCTTTTTAAAAAAAATTTCAAAATATAAGGCACCAAATACCAAAGCCTCAAAGTATGCTCCTAATAAAAATATATGTAGAAAATATCAACAAATGTATTTTTACATTTTGTTATCTGGCAGCACTAACCATACAATATATTGTATGGTTAGTGGTGGCAGCAACCAGGCAACCTCGTGTCGTGCGCTGAGGTGGCAACACTTGCGCGATCGAGACGACGATCTGGTAACATCAGCGCTATGACTACGACGCGCTAAAGTCAAAACATTGTAATTCTGATTAAGAAATAAAGATTATAAAGAAGTATCAAGCGTACATAGGCCAAGCGGCCAAATTCTCAAAGTGGTGGCGTCATCTTTCGGTTAACAAATGTACTCCGTGGGCTATTGAGGGGTGAGGGCGCGTCCGACTATTAATTTCATAATGCTACATGTCGAATGACCAAACCAAAACGACACACCCCTCAGGAGAATGAATACTGCACTGCCGTCTTCTCTTTCTTGATGCTAAAAAATCGTTGTAAAGGATCGGTATCTTTTAATAAATCTTAAAAATATGTCAAGTTCACACAAGGCATTGTTTTTGGTTCTGTATTATCTAAGGTCAAGGGATTTGGCCATCATTAGCATAACCTTAGGAGCTTGGTTTCCAACCAATGAGAACATAGCTCCAGCTCAAATATTAAATATTTTTTATTTACAGAGTAATCAAAAAAGTATGCAACAGAAATTGATTATTTTGTTAGTAAACATTAAAAACAAATTTTGTTAAGATAAAACAAACAAATTCATGGAAGAAAAAACAAGCTTTTTCCTCATTGTACAAACAGATAATAAAAATAATTATATGTAACAATAAAGGCTACACCAGTCTATAGAAAATCTCGAAAGAAGCTAGAAATGAATACTCGTATCAGGTTTAGATAATGCTATCAATTTATTCAGTTTAAGAATGGGAATGGTTGCAAAAAAAAAACAAAATGGTTTTACTCCAATCTGATCGACGCCACCGATTAGTTAGAAGTACTTGTTTTAAAAGAATTCAATATTAAAAACCTAATCTGATCAATGCCACCGATTAGTTAAGAGAGTACTTCAACAAGTATAATATTTAGATTACAATTTACTGAAATTAATTGGTACCATTATATTGCATTATTACAAGGCGTCGCGACGACTGTGCGATATTGTGTAGGAAATATATTGAAATATATTGGTGGTTCCTAGTGAAACACTTCTTAGTCCTGTTTGATGGCAATATTTGCCAGTATTTTCCAAAAACACATACCATAATCCTATATTTTAAGGTATTAAATTCTGCTAATTATTTCTCTGTATTTCTTCCTTGGTTTTTCTTCCTTTTTCCCAGTTATTTTCTGATTGTACAAAGTCCATCTATACCTAAGGCAATCTAGACAATTGGCCATCCTTTTCAGGTCAGTAATTACCTGTGTAATAATCTTGAAATAATTTTGTACCTTGATTAGTTTACAACTACCACCATATATGGGTAGATAAGATTGCTTTTCAGAGCTTGTGCATGCAGTTTATAGTGATTACTGTCCCATCAATAACCCCAATCACATGAAGTGCGTTCAAGTGTCATTTCACAATGAGCAACGATGATGAAGTGTGGTCAGCCATAGCCATAGCCATAGCCATAAGACCATAAGAATCAAATGCCTCAACCGACGACATAGTAGGTCATAAAGTTGATATAAAAACTTGATGCTTTTGTTGTTGCTGTTGCTGTGTGATTTAGCATCATTGCAATATCAATTAGTGTTATCAGCGAACGCAATTGGTCAGTTGACGATACACTTATCAGTGATTTCTGAATTATATTTGGCCATAATACCTATGACCAGCACCAGCTCGTGGAATCCAACTGACCAATGGCCATAATAATACGAGTACTTTTCAAACTACACCTGGAATTCTTGTGATAAAATAATATATTCAGAAGAACGCAATGGCTCATAGTCTATTTTCGGATCGGAGAGACCATAAAGGTTTACTGGTCATCGATTTTTTGAACTTTCAGCTGAAGACTGAAGGCTGGCCAGCGGCCAATCACTTTCAAGTTGTCGACTGGGGTTCACAGAATACAAATCGAGGAGGGAATGTGTGTAAAATGTTTTTGGTTTTATTGCGATTGTTATAGATTTTCGTGAACTTTGCACTCGATGAATCTAACATAAGCTGACTAGCTGACTTGTTCTGCATTATAATTATAACTAATG
Source organism: Drosophila athabasca (assembly GCA_008121215.1). Taxonomy (NCBI): domain Eukaryota; kingdom Metazoa; phylum Arthropoda; class Insecta; order Diptera; family Drosophilidae; genus Drosophila; species Drosophila athabasca. The sequence goes on along the minus strand of CM017793.1, from coordinate 4,746,690 downwards.
AGTATTATAACTCTGCGTCTCCGCGTCTCTGTGTCTCCCTGTCGTGGATATCTTCTCAAGAAATTCGTTGTAGCTACACTGAGAACTTCAGTGCATTCTTTGGTACGAGTATGTCTATGGCTGCTCTACTCTACTCTCCTCTCCTCTCTTCTCAGCTCCGGCCCGCATCTACAGGACGAACTTTTGGGCCACCAGTCCGAGTATCAGGATAAGGCCGAGAGATGCCGTGCTTCCGGCTGTGGCGCCTGAACGATGTCCATCATCCTCGACCAGGACCACGGCTCTGTTGTTCGTGGCCTGCAGGTTCCTGTAATTATTGTGCAGCTGCTTGCCGTTTGAGTACTCGATCTCTTTGAACTTCTCGACCTGCTCCAGGGTCACGGGTAGCGTCTCGGTGAACACAATCCAGACGACCGACTCAGCACAGGATGGCGTGGTCAGGGACCCAGGATAGGTGAAGTAGTTTCCCATAGATGATGGCATCAGATCGCTAACTGCCAGGGAGTTGGCCATCGTGACGGGCTTGTTGACGCGACTGTAGGCCTTCACGTCCTCCAGGTTCTTGATGATGGTGCCGATGGCATCATTGGGTGTATTTGAAACATGAAACAGCACGCCGGTCACCACGATGCCGTCCGGAAAATTGGTCGCCATCGTCATGTTCGGATAGATCTTGTTCCGGTGCACAATGTGTACTTCCAGAGGGTATCGGACGCTATTGATGGTATGCTCGGACCACCAGTGCAAATGGATCTGCTCCACCTCGTACTCGTGCGCCAGTCCGCCACCCTGTAGCCTCAGCACATCACTAAAATCATCGAGTTGTACTAAAAAAGAACACATTTTGGTTAGGCAACTGCAAATCTCTGGACACTGGGGCTCCACTCACCTGAATGACCATTGTTGACCATTTCCAGATTCTGCTGGTTTTTGTTGTAGTTCTTCAATATCAATGGATCGAATTCGCCTCGCAGGGAAAACTTGGCCTCCAGATTGATGGGGCTCTGTCTCTTGCCACTATCGCACACACCGCCCCAATCGGGAAACGCTATAGATATATATATATATGAGTGAAGAGAAGAACGATGATGAGAGTCCATGTCGAAGTTTAAATGAAACTTGTAGCAAATCAATTTCCATTATTAAACTTATGTCGGACAGTTTTTATTAGAAATTAAATGCTCATAAATCAAAATTCATACAATTGAAAATAACTCTATACCGAAATTCGGTTTCCGAATTTTTTGAAGAATTTTGAAAGCCTAAATTGATCATCATTCACGATATACTCGGATACTCTGTCCAATTTGCATACCCAGCAATTTGGCGCAATTTAACTAAGCTCCGACTCAAGCCCGGAGCGTGCACGTTAAGTGACCCGACCCGGACACACAGACGGACAGACAAATAACCACCGTATGCGAATAAATATACAAACATAGAATAGACCTCTATGCAAAGCACTTGACAATGGAAATCGGCCGAGTAACCTACTCCCGCGGACAAAAAGCGAGGGCCACTCTGCCTCTGGCTCTGCCTCTGGCTCTGCCTCTGGCTCTGGCGTTGATTAAGTAATTTTAGCAAATAAACTTGATGGGCATGGCTGCAGATTGGCATTACTTACGCGCATCCTTATTGTTGTCCAAATCCGGATAGCCCCAGTCACTGGCGTGGCTGGCTGAGCACAAGCAAACTGCAAAGCGAGAAAGGTTATCAAATCAGATCAGATATATGTAAATAACAAGTATACGCACTGTATGCGAAAATGGGAACCATTTACAAAACGTGTAAACTTCAACTTGACCGACATTGTCGGTCGGTCGGAATGCTCAGGGCCGACAGACACTAAATACTGCAGTTGGGGCTCATAAAATTCGTTTAAAAAAAAACAAAGAGAGAGGAACCGAGCGACAGTGGGACGGGCAGAGGGTCAATCTATATAATGTTTTTTTGGCAGCAAGCAGCGTCAGCAGGCGACAGCACCTTGCACTTGAATTGGCTAAAAATACACCCAGAAATTTATGATTTCAACCACATATTGTACATATATTATATATACATATGTATGTATATAGACGGGATTATTTCAATCAACTGGTGCTGCTGCTGTTGGCATTAATGTTTCATTAACCTGTACCCAAAAATTGGACCAAAATCATTTCTTTTTCGACTTCTTCAGCTTTCTCTCTCTTCTGTTGGCTAAAAGCATTTTGACATTTGCCCATCAAAAATCAACAGATTTTTATGCGTGCGGCCTGAGCAAATTTTTACGATCCATTTGGGGGTATTTAAAAAGCACTGATCCATCAGCATAACTCTGGACCACTGTGATCTGTGATCTATATAGTATGTGTTTATTAAGACATAACCAGCATTAATGGGTTAATAAAAATCCCGCAAACAAACTCGAATAATTTATAGCCATGTTCTGTCTCTAATCTTTGGGAAATTTATGCTCTCTGCTTGACAATTTTGCAAGTTTTCCCAGCAAGAGACAAACGACAACGGCAGCTGTGAAAGTTGAGTACCTAGTACATATGTATGTATGTATGTATGTACATATATATTCCACCCGGCAGTATATGTATATTAATATACTTTTTTGCAAAATACTTTCTGCCAGGGGGAACGTGTTCATCGGCTGATACCCAGAGTAGTCCCAGTGTGACGCAATGGTTTCCTATAGAAGGGAAAGATTTCCAAGTTATGCCATTTGTTTACGATTAGACAGACTTTAATATTTCATTTCGATTCTGTACTGGGGCTCTGCTACGCGCAACTTTTTAATGATATTTTTTTTAATATTTTTGTGAGGCAGGCAGGCCAGAGTGTACTTAGAGATTTGAGTGGCACACTACTTGAATTTGTACTGAATGATGGATAATAAAGCAATACATTTCCGAATGGAAATTTAATTAGGAAATGATCACAAGACCGAATGGGCGTATCATCATGCTTTTATATAACATTTTTTGATGCATTTTCCGGGAGATCAAACGCCAAAAGGTAAATGTTGAAAGAATCACTGGATCTTGATCGTTTCCGAAGTGTTTTCCGTGTGGAAAAACAAATGTCGAGCAACAATTTAAAGGGCAATTAAATTTTTTGCGCGGAGCGGACATGCAAACCTCGGACAATTACATTTGAGTGGATAAAAAACTTTGATAGTTGATAATGGGAATACTGTTTCTGTAATTCGAGAGCCCGGGGTGTAAAAGTTAACAAAACTGTAATTGCATACGGGCAATGCAAATGACGGATAATCATGTGAAAATCAGCACAAAACAAACAAACAAACAGACGGACAGTGGAAATGGGAAATGCTCGAGAGCCGAGAGTGTCGAGCGTCTAGCGTCGAGCGTCAAAATATCTCACTCGAGACTGTCTGGAATAGAATCGGTATTCTGCATCATGTTGCATGTTGGCTCCGGCTCTCCGGCTGCTGTTTGTCATCCGCCTGGTCGGCCGGTCGTCAAGTGGCTGTCTCTGTGGCATTACCCTGACTTGTCTCGTCTCTGTTTATTACCGCATTTCGGCCATGTCAGCTAAAATACTTGTATAATTGAAACGATTTCGCATAGCTCAGCAGAGAGGTAGGCGATAAAGACTCTCTGTCTCTGACGATACTTCTGCTCGTGTGCGTGTGTGTGTGTGTGTGTGTGTGTTGGTTTCTGTCAAATCACTGCGCTGTATTGAGAGCACTCAGTGATTTTCCAGACTGAATTTTACTGAGGTTTTACTGTGCGCTATAATCAAAGATATATTCACCAGCGCCGATAAAGAATTTCGGGAGTGCGCAGGGTTTTATATTCTATTGTCATTATATCGTATGGGTCGTATAGGGAGGCGTGTGAAGACTGTGATAAGCTCTGATAAACCGCTGGTCATGTGAATGAAGACAATTGGAATTGATTTCGGTTTCTCTTTCAGATCCAATTTATAATGATGAAATTGATATAATGTTGGTACAGAGCAACTTTCTACCTATAGAAAATGTATATTTCCTCGCCTTTTATTTGAAGAAGGAACTTCCCAATGTAATACAGAAAATAATCTAATCTGTGGCACATAATTCACAGAGAATGAGCCTAATCAGATGGCCAGACTTTGGTTTTTTATGAATTGCTTCAACATTTTAACGTTTGCTAACCATAAACCTTTGCTGTGATTGCTTTAGGGCTTGGTGCCGGGATGGATGATCGATTGGGAGAGTGGGTGTAAAAACTTTCCATCCATTAAGCAGTTTACTGGACTTTGGGATCTGCAGAGTGCAGTGCCAGACTGCAAAAAGGAAGTTGATTAAAGTGTTGAAAACAAATAGCGGAGATAGTGAGTGCCGGCACTGGCCAGAGATCTTTGTAAACAAAAGTTCAGTCGCATCAGCTTACACAGTATTATCACGAAAGCGAAATGATATTCTCTCGCATTGTATATTGCAGTTTCACTTTCGATTGGCCAGACAAAGCCAGCTACAGCTCCAGCCAGGCCTCAGCTCCAGCTCCAGCTCCAGCAGACCGCGTCAGCGGTTGCCGATGGAAATGAATGGAGCCCACGTCATACACACAAAGGAGGGATAGCCCTAATCAGAGCAAACAGCAACCACTGTGGATCGACACAGAAGCCAGAATCAATGGCATGAAGTAGCAAATATATTTATATACATTTAATCACACGCCGACATATGCCTGTCATATATCTTTGGCAGAAATCGCAGCTAATCAGAGGCTAACACATATATGAAGGCGATAGGGAGTGCTTGTCAGTGGCGCCTTGTTATGCGTCTTTAGTGGATCGATTAGGCTTAATCGAATCGCTCAACGATCCATAAACCGAATGTTTGTTAATTGCCAGTTAATCGTTTAATATTCATTGCCCTCAGACAACGACCGGACCCGGACCCCCTTCTTCGGCCACATTCTTCTCTCTCTCTTCAGATTCTGGTAATCAAGGTGATAAATCTACAGTTAGCAGCTTATCGATCGCCGATTTCTTGAAACTACTCGTCTACTTTATAGCCCAGCTTTCGATTATCTCGATTAGGTCAGCAGTTTTCCCCCGACTTATAAATTTTCTAAATATTTAACATTCGGTGACCCCATGCCCATACGGGATGACCGACTGACTGACTGACTGACTGACTGTTTGTGTCTCCGCTGCTATCTGGTGTTAAGCGAATTAAATGGGTTTTTTTGCCCCAACCCCAAAAGACAAACAAGTCGGCAATATATTGGCTCTTATTCCGATATCTGCTCTGTCGCGTGATCCATGTCCGTCCAAAGTACTACTCTTTTGAAGTGTTCTGGAGTGCTTCGCGTAGAATGTTTTGTATGGCATGGGGCTTAGTTTTTTGATAGGCTCGGGGTATTACATGTTAGAATGATTGGACAAGGCAGCATTAATCACTCGGAAAAATCCCTGAATTGTATTGAATTACATGTCAGAGAATGACACATATATGTATAAAGTTTTAAAGACTAAAACCTAATTAGATGGCAATCTATGCAAACTAGGAACTCCTCCCCAAAAACCTCCAACGAGTATTGAATTTTATAGCATAAAAGGTTAATTTGCCATTTACGATCCCCCAGGAGGGGTGGTAGGTACTCATAAACACCTGGCCGACTTGGTCCCTGACCTATTTACTGATGATTCACCTATTTGACATTACGGGACTGATTTCGGGTATTATGATTCATAATTTTATTGTAAGTAAAGAGTTCCCCAATCAGTAAGAACACTTTGAATAATACCAAATACAAATAAGAACAAATAATCTATGAAAGCCCCGCTGATCTGTCTATTTCCTCTGGCAATCAGCGCTTACCCCTAGTCTGGGAAGGCCCATTTGTACTACAAGTATCTGGCATCTTATCAACTTAAATGATCGAAACAATTACAGAACAAATGGCAGGGGAATAGCAGTTACAATTTGATTGTGTGGAACTTTTGGGTTGTTTGGATGATCAAAGACGTGACATTTGCTATGTCCATAAGTTCCAAGAATGCAAGCCGATCGGATCTCCGATTTGAGTCGGGGTTTAAGGTACATATTCGTATGTTTAATCGCTCCCGTGAGAAGTCCGACTCCATTCAATTCCCTTTGGAATGTCTCACAGGTATTTAGCACGTAAATAAATCCACACAAGAAATTAAAATTGAAATTTAATTGGAAATTTAATTGGAAATTTAATCGGAAATTTACCTAGTATAGAGAAGGTAACGAAATGCATTTTCCCCGGTTTTGGATTGGATTGTGTAAAATATTTTGCAGTAATATCACTTTAAATGCTCTTTCAATGACACTATTTAGCTTTTTCTTTTTTTTTTGTTTTAGTTTCACTTGGAACTTTTTTTTTTGCTTAGAGGCTGCCAGGCAGGACACTGAACCTTTGCGGTCTCGAAGAGAACTCCATCAAAGTGAGGCACGGCACGCGTCTTTTATAACGGGGAACCTCGGGGTGGCCCAAGAACAGAACCCGCAGCGGTCAGGCACAGAATGATTACTGAAAAGCGATGCGAGCATCGGGTACTGCACACACACACACACACACACCGAAGCACAGACAGGCATACACCCACTCTCCCACACTCACACACACACACATGCGACATAGTCATGTGCACTCACACACCCATAACCGAGCGAATTGAATTGAGTTATGGCCCGATACAATACTCGTATGGCACTCAGGTTGGTGTGCTCTTTATTTAGTTTTTTTTTTGGGTTTTCGGTTTTCCGTTTTCCGCTCTCGCCCGAAAAAAAGTTGACAATAAAATGGAGCAGATTTTAACGGGCTGGCGCTGCAGCAACGGTAGCTAAATCAGCCAAGGCGGGGATAGAAAATTGCAATGTACCCAAACCCGAAGGCAATCAACGACGGAGGCAGCGTCGCGGCTTAGAAGCTGATTAATTGATAAGCAGGTAGAACATGTTGGGTTTGGGCGGGTCTACAGACTATAAGATACCCTTTACTCTTATTTATAGTAGATGCAGTAGGGTAGACTTAAAGCTAATTTGGTCTTGGGTTTGGTATAATGTTATTACAATATTATTATTATTATTATTTATTTTGTCTAGAAATCATTGATCTGATAAAGTTACAATTATAAAATAAAGAAATTATCTTAAAAACCCCAACATTTGCGTAATTTACAAAAAAAAGTAAAACCTTATACTAATGGTCTCTGTTTTGATTCATTGTTTGCGAAGCAAACTTTTCTTTTATGGGACATTTTTAAGGTGTAGAACATAAATGAGAGCTCTGCCTGACAGCTGACAGAGAGAAGAAATGGCACACGTTGCACGCTCTCTGTCACCCACACACACACACACACCTGCAGATGTACAGCAGAGAGAGAGAGAGAGAGAGAGATAGAGAGAGGAGCGGAAATGACGTTTAGGTTTTATCACACAAATGTCAAGATCAAAAAAATCATTTTTGACACATTTCTGAATTGAAATGTTAATTGAATTTATATGGGAATTAACATTAATTAAATGTGCGTTGCTGAGCAGCCCAATTGTTGCACCCAAATGCATTTTGGAAGAGCAGTGCAGAGCGGAACGCAACAGAACAGATCAGAACACGAAGCACAGCGAAGAGAGACAAATGCTAATTGAACAGACAAATTCCTGTTGAAAGCAATTGCAATGAGCGCCGTGTGCGAGAAAGGGAAAGGAGAGGCAAAGCCACATCTGCTGTCGTCGCAGTCGCTGTCGCTGTCACTGTCTTTTGTTGGCCCATTCGGGCGTCATTAAAGTGCAGTTAATGTGCCAAAAGGCAGAACAAAGGTCAATGCCAAACGGCAGCTGCTGCAGAAGGAGCAGGACAGAAAGAGAGAGCCGGATTAGTCTGTGTGTTTGTGTGTGTTCCTCAGGGGGAGAGGGTGAGATGGCGAGAGGGCGAAATCTGAATGCATTTCCGCAACAAATCGCCTCTTGACAGTAATTACTGCCAGCGCGAATGGCAATTTATGACTATCAGAATCACAGATCTTGATACCCTGTAGCTGCTAGGGCTAAACGCTTCTAAACACAGTTGATGATACGACAGGGATAACGACAGCTTGATTGGTTGGGTCAAAGATTTTACTTTACCTACTGCTAAATGCTAGGGATACGATCATAGAGCAGGGGTCGCCAGGTCCCTGCTACTGTGGGGAGATATTTTCACAACTCTCGATCTGGTCGCATCGAAGGGCATTGCTCAAAAACTATGCTGAGATCAGACAGACAGGAGCACACGAACATCGGGGTTTGCCAGATATAATATGATATAGTGGTACCCAAGTCAGGTCTGGCCATACCTGGTGGTAAGATCAAAAAGAGGATCCAACTAGATATGTGTTTGGATACTAGGCACGCATGACTACAGGTTGCTCCAGTAGCAGTCATCTGCAGATATATAGTACACAGGTCCACTAGTCCCACAAGATCCAATGGTTGCAATTTATTTTATGACCATGAAATTGTTGCAATTTGTTGAAATATTGTACTACTCGTGTATAAGTATAGTCGCTAAACAAATAGCCAAATGGCATGTTTTCAAACGCAGGTTTTTCGTTTTGTGTGTTTTTTTATAATGAGGTTATAAATAGACAGGACAGGCACAGCACCATTTACTACCGTACTTTTATCAGGCAGTCACCATCAGCACAACACAGCACAGAGTACAGAGCGGTGTGTGAATGCATTTTATGAATAGCAACAAAAACTCTCACACACAAATTCTACGAGCGCGTTGACTAAAGGCCCGGCAACGTCACGCGATTGGATTGGATGTGTGGGTGGGGGTGTGGGTGGGCGCCTATGAATGAAGCACCCCCCATGTGACAAATTGTGCAAATGATTGACCTCAATAGTCGTTACAATTACATTAAGCGGCAAAGGGCCAACGAGCAAGTGTGTAAGAGGTCTGGTGTCAATCGGTGAGCGCGAGATGGGAATATTTGCAAATTAAAATCGAATTGAAATCAATTGAAGTGCGGAGAACATGTGATTTTTATGGGATCGCCGGATGGGCGAACAACTCAATTAAGATGTTCAATTCAGCGCCGCAAAGTGAACAACTTTTGTTAAAATCAATCAGAGGAAGAACGCAGATCGATTCGGCTATTACTGCAGATCAAGAATATACATGCAATACTCTATGGGGTCAGAAAGGCTTCTAAATGGCTATTAGGAATTGATCCTCCGATAGATTGTCGGATCATTTTATTTTATTTAAAAAACCAGTTCGATTTCAAAATGCAACCGATGCTGTACCCGCTTACTGCGGATGACAGATTCAAACTATTTCATGTATCGATATTTTAGTGCGATAAATTGTATCGAAGTGTGTGGGATTTCAATGTTTTCAGTTTTCTGTCACATTAAAAAAATTCAGTTTGTGTGGTGTTTTTTCAACTTTCAGTTTCGGTCACATGCAAACGCTGCGAAAGAGGTGTAAAGCAAAAACGAAGAGAACGCAGCGCAGCCGAAAAAAAATTTGAAGCAGCACTGCACGCGTTATATTTCTATTTTCAACAGTTTATAGCAACATTTAAAGTGATTTGCCATTCGAAATCAAAGGATTAAAGTGCCGGGCAGCCGTAAGTTAACAAATCTTTACAGCATTTATCGTATTGCAGGCGCTTTGGGCAATTCGAAAATACAGCAAGAACCGAAAAAGCGAAAAAATTTTGCACAGCGGCGGCGACGGCGGTGGCAGAAGCAGCGGCAGAGCGGCTGCGGCGAATATGAATGTGTGCTGGCCAAAGGGAGCGGGAGCAGCTGAAAGATGAAAAACAGCTACGCAACGAAGTGATAAAATAGTAAAATAGAATTTACACCACCATCCCAGGGTATCAGTTGAAGTTTTTGAGTGGAATTATGTGTAAATTTGATATGTAAAATCGGCATGTGCCATGGAGAGGGGTGTGTGCGTGCTCGTCTGTTTGTGTGTGTGCGTGCGTGTGTGTGAAATTCTTATTGGAAAAGCGTGCTGTGCTCATCGGTGTGAACGAACGTACGAGGCGAGCGAAACATTTCGGCGGCAGCGACTGCGGCTGATGCTCTGCCGCTGTGGTGGTGTGTGTGCGTGAGAGTGAGAGCGCGCCGCACACGCTTTTTTAAGGTGGTGTGGAAGACACACAAAAGAAAGACAAAGAGGAAGAGGAAGCACACCGCCGCTGCGCTGCCGGCAAAAGCGTGCTGTGCTGCTGACGTCGCTGCATTTTGCTTAGCCAGGAATTTCTGGCGCTGTCCCCAAAATAACTTCAAAAACTTTTTGATTGCCATTGCGCTGCTGCTTTGTCAATATTTACTTGCAACCATAATATCTGTTGTCTTAACACAGCTAATTCTGCTTTACTAATTGCATTTGATTTCCAGGAACCTCCGCAGAAGCAAGCGAAAAGACTGATTACAAATTAGTAGAAGCCAAATAGAAGTACCAGGAATTGTTATAAGCAGAGAATCAAACTCAAGAGAATCAACTCATACTGTCACTGTCATCCTGTCACACCACACAGCCACAACGAAGAAGGAGCGGGAAACGGGAAGCACAACAAAACTGCATTCGGCTAGGACAAGCCGTGCGTAAGAGTGCTGGAGGAGGAGCAGTCGGGAAGGACATCAGGATTACAGGATAACCCAAAGCACTGCTTCACTAGTGGTACCATCAGGAGCAGCGCAGCCCGCAGCCTCAGCATGGAAGATCTATTGGTGGAAGTCCGGCTCGAAAATGGCGCCTACTACAAGGTGAGCCACTGACCAGAGCAGAGGGGGGTGGGCGGTACAGTGTGTGTGTGTGTGTGTGCCTGTCGCCTGTTCCCCCGTTTGGAGAGGAGAGGGAGTTTTTGGGAGCCCTGCCCCATGGCGGCTGCCTCAGTTTCTAATTTCGTGAATTTTAGCTTTATTTCTATAAATAACTGCAACATTTGTTGAGTGGAGTGGAGTCTCTCGACATCATCGCCTCACCACGCACACTAGTGCATAATGACGCAGACGCCGCTGCTAGCCGCGCAGCGTGGGGGTGTTAGCGTTGACAGCGCTGCTTACTGCGCTGCCTACTGAAGCGATTATAGTTATATTCGAATTTTGGTGGATTTCCCTTTCTTTATTGATTCTTCGATTGAGTCTTCGGAAAGACTATGCCCAAAAATATTTTGCATACTTTTGCCTCTGGAACCGAACATATGTAAACAAACAAATGTACGCTTTTTGGCGGTGCCAGCCAGGGCTCCATTGATGATTCAGCAGCGTCGAGATAGCAAAAAAAGATCATCGTCATCACAGCTGCAGTAAAGTTGATGGCGTTCTTGCAAATTTATAAATTCCAGATACGGGAGTACACAATAGATTGTCGTAGTGCGCGTATCTGAATGTACCGATCTCACATTGTTAATATACTTTCTACCCCGCCAATCATAAAATATCATTTATATATAGCTAAATGAAAAATATCATAGGCATAGACCACATTAATGACACACATTTTTCTCTCTGTTTTTACCAATGCTCTTGCCGCGTGCTCTGCCTCGTGCCCTGCTGCCCTGTGTGCCGCCGCCCGTCCTGTGTTCATTCCTGGCTACGTCAATGCTACAACAACAACAACACCTGCATTTGTAACTGCAACAAAAACAGGGCCATGTGACAGCTGTCGCCGATGATGGCATCTTTGTGGATGTGGATGGGTAAGTAAAAAGTCAAAAAACAACTCCCAACTACGAGTGCGAGTGCTTGAGCGAAATTTGTCAAATTTATTTTCCAACTAATTTGCAACAATTAATACAATCAGAGCAACGACAGGAACAACAGCGAGAACAACAACCGAGGGTCGTCTTTTTGGCATCGAAATTAGAAATTAGAGATACCCCAGCCACGCATCATTTACGAGTAGAGGCCCTGCCCTGCCCTGTCCGGCCCGGCCCGACCCTGTTCCTGCTACCAGCGCACGGCCGCCCGCCCCTTCCGTCGTCTGGCAAATGTTTAATTTGGCGCAATTTGTTAAACGCCGCTGCTGCAGGCTGGCAGGCTCCTTGGCGGCGACAAACTGCTGACTGACGATAGACAGACAGACATACCGACTGTCCACCACTGTCCGCCCCACTCTGACAGCTTTTCAAAGGCAATAACTGTGTAGTGTGTGGCAGAGAAAGCAAATGGCCAGGAGGCAAGCGGCGTAAGGCGCAGGCACAGGCCAGGCCGGCCGTCTCTGCCAGAACTGTCAAGTGCGAGCGACAAATGCCACTAAGCAGCGGCGCTGCTGCTGCCACCTCCTCGGCCGGCGTCAAAGGCGAAACTATTTTTAACCGCGGAAAGAAACCATTTATATATATTTATTTATTTCCAACCTGGTTATGAGGCTCCATTTATGCAGTTTGTAACGCGAGGATCTGAAACCCAAAACCAACATCGTTCCCAAAAGAAATAGGCTAGGAATCAGAGACGGGCAGCAGAACCAAACCTCTATTTGGAGAATCCTTTTATTTGTTCTTAAAAGCGAGACAATTTCTTGTAGAAAGTGTATACGAATATCGTTCTGCTAGATATTGATTTTCTTGTTCTTTAAGCACTGCATTTCTTGTGACATTTTTGGAACGAAAGTTGTTCGATTTTTTTGGGTTTAATTTCGTTGTTCGTTGTCTCGTCCATCTTCCATCGCGTCTTCCATCTTCCCGCCTGAGATTCACTTCGGGCTGAGAGCAGCTGGATCTAAATTTAGGTGCGCACCCCACTATCCTGTCCTGTTTGTCGTTGGTCGTCTGTGTGGCATTTCCTCCGATCTGTGTCTGCGATCTCGTGTCTCGTGGCGGGAATCGGGACTGCCGTACGGCCGGACTGCCACCCCCACAATAGTTCTTGTTCTCACAGTTGTTGATTCTGTTTGCTATCGCTTGGCCCTCTGCCAGCGTCAGAGCCAAGGCAGCTGCTGCTGCTGCCGCCGCGTGCTGCCTTCTCGTTGTCTCTGTCGGCGTTGGCAAACACCTGTCTGCGGATTCTTTTCATAATTTGGGAATGCATTTTAATTGAATGAGGTTTCTTTTGCTCTCCTTCCGCTCATCCAACACAACCGAATCTAATAACCGAACCGATTGCAGCGTGACCGAAGTGAGGAAGTATCCGTTTGTGAGCGTACGCAACCCGCCAGACGAGACCGTTGAAGTAGCGGCGCCCACCTTTGAGGAGGGAATGGAGGTGGAGGTGTTTACGCGCACAAATGAGCGCGAGACCTGCGGCTGGTGGGTGGCCGTCATCAAAATGCTCAAAGCTGACATCTGTGCGGTGGCCTACATTGGTTTCGAGACACCATACACCGAAATCTGCGAACTGGGTCGACTGCGCGCCAAAAACTCAAATCCGCCAATCACAGCCAAGTCGTTCTACCAGTTCACGCTGCCCGTTCCCGAAGAGTTGCGCGAAGAGTGAGTAAACATCTGCGGATGGGTCCAAGATAAAACAGAATTATATAACGTGCCATTTGTCCATTTCAGAGCCCAGAAGGATGGCATACACAAGGAGTTTCAGCGCACAATCGATGCCGGCGTCTGCAACTACAACCGCGACCTCACCGCCCTGATTGTCCTTTCGAAATGGGAGCACACTCAGAAGCGCGCCAGCATGCTCAAGGATATGCATTTTCGTAATCTCTCACAGAAGGTACGCCCCGACCCTTCCTCACCTTCCACTGAAATGTATCCATCTAATGCTCCGTTCTCCATTCTCGTTCAGGTTATGCTCTTGAAAAGGACTGAAGAAGCTGCCCGTCAGCTCGAAACGACTAAACTGATGAGCCGAGGGTAGGTCCTGCCCGCAACCAAACAATTGAATCTGTTTTTCTCACTCTGCACTGTGTTGTGTAAATTGTTGTAGGAATTATGTTGAGGAATTCCGAGTGCGCGACGATCTCATGGGCCTGGCCATTGGTTCGCATGGCTCGAATATACAGGCGGCACGCACGCTGGTCGGCGTCACCAATATCGAGCTGGAGGAGAAGTCCTGCACATTCAAGATCAGTGGCGAGACCGAGGAGTCAGTGCAGCGCGCGCGTGCCATGCTCGAGTATGCCGAGGAGTTCTTTCAGGTCCCCAGGGAGCTAGTGGGCAAGGTAATCGGCAAGAATGGTCGTATCATTCAGGAGATTGTGGACAAGAGCGGCGTGTTTCGAATCAAGGTGAGTGCTGTGAGTATTGTACGCTAGCAAAGAGCCCCAGGCCTAATCTGTCCCTCGCCCCCGCCCCCTTCGTCGATGATCCACACCCACACAGATCGCTGGCGATGACGAGCAGGATCAGAACATCCCACGTGCGCCGGCGCATGTACCCTTTGTGTTCATTGGCACCGTGGAGAGCATTGCGAATGCCAAGGTGCTGCTGGAGTATCATCTGTCCCATCTGAAGGTGAGTGTCTGAAATTCTTCTGAGCCATTGTTAAGCATTCACTGACCATCTGGCCATCTGCAGGAAGTGGAACAGCTGCGTCAGGAGAAAATGGAGATCGATCAGCAGCTGCGAGCCATACAGGAATCCTCGATGGGCTCCACAACAAGCTTCCCCGTCTCAAGGCGCTCCGAGCGCGGCTACAGTAGCGATATTGAGTCGGTCCGATCTATGCGCGGCGGTGGCGGTGGCCAGCGCGGTCGTGGTCGTGGACGCGGTGGTGGTGGTGGCAACGGCGGCCTGAATCAGCGTTATCACAACAATCGACGCGACGAGGACGACTACAACTCCCGCGGTGACCATCAGCGCGACCAGCGAGACCAGCGAGGCTACAACAACGATCGTGGTGGCAGCGCCGGTGATGGCACTGGCAACTATCGTGGCGCCGGCAACAACCGTCGCGGTGGCATCAATCGCCGGCCGCCACGCAACGAGCAGCAGAATGGCAGAGACTATCAGCACCACAATCACACCGAGGAGGTGCGAGAGACGCGCGAAGTGAGCAGTTTGGAGAGGGGTAAGTTAAATGACACAATTAACCGATTGCTGGTTGAATCTCAATGTTTATTTCGTATATGCTCACAAATCACATCTGTCCTTCTTCCCGCAGCAGACAGCAACTCGTCGTACGAGGGCAGCTCGCGAAGGCGTAGAAAGCAGAAGAGCAACAACGGGCCCAGCAACAGTAAGCAGAGCTTGATGTAATTCCTTCGCTGATGTAATCCTTATCCTTTCGATCTGACAGCAAACGGTGCGGTGGCCAACAACAGCATCAAACCACAACAGCAGCAGGCGCAACAGCTGCCACAGCAGGCTCCGGCGCAGCCGAGCAAGACGTCACTGAATGCCGCCGGGGAAAACAGCAAACAGAGCAGCATTGGTAATGCGAACACCGCCAGCGGTACGAGCAAGTCCAAGGATCCATCGCGTAATAGCGACAAACAGCAGGCGGGCACGCAGCCCCTGCAGCAGCCGCTGCAACAACCACCGCAGCAGCCCCAGGCAGCGCAGCAGTTGCAGCAGCAGCAGATAGCTCCACTGCAGCAGCAGTCGAAACCGCGCCGTAACAACAAAAATCGCAGCAACAATCACACGGATCAGCAGGTCGGCCCGCAGCAGCAGCAACAGCAGCTGACGGAGAACATCAAGAAGGAAGGTCTGGTCAATGGCACGTCCTAGGTGGAGGAATCACGGGAAAATCACGAACAACACAAATGGCGCCACATCGTTCGAGTAAATTAACGTTCGAAAATAGGCTGTATGCGCAGAGGGCAGGGGAATAAATATTAATGTTAATATCGTTAAAAGTTGCCGTCGCCCTCTCATTACCGAACAACCGCAACAACAACAATAACAGACACTGAAACAACAAAAACAAGAAAACATTTACAGGCAACAACATCCGCTACTAACATGTTCGAGAAGGAAAACTAAATGAGCAACTAAAAAGGAAATCATAAATTAAATATACATGAGATATGTAATAATTGTAACAGCATATACTAACACACACCCACACACACATACACACTCATTCACATATACATACACACACACACACAGTTCGAATTATACACAAAAGAATTATTAAATAAAATTCATGGCTAGGCTTATAATTTAAATTGAGAGTTAACCCCTGCTTCGATAACAATCAAAATGAATGAGAAATGAATTATATTTATGTACGAATATAAAAAAAATTCAAAAGCAATTAATATCATTATGCGAACCGAATCGAGACAAATTAATAATGTAACTAAAACTTAAACCCTGATCCAGGCAATTAGCGTAGTTCTTGCAACAAATTGGAAAAATTCGATTGAAAGTCGGCGGAGATGAGCCGCTTCTAAAGCGCCCGCCCTCTCGTCTACTTTCTAGACTTTCTAGTTGTATGCATATACATTTACGATAATTAAAAAGGAGAATAATGTAATAGATTTTTTTCTGTTTTTTTGGTTAGATTATTATGTTAAGTTCGTTAGTTTTCTGTGTATAATTCGTGCGAAAAAAACCAACAAAATCGCCCAGCAGTTTCTTCATTTTTTCAAACGAATATTATTTTTGTATTATTTTTGTTTAGTTTACAAACTAAAGCCACGACAAACAAATGGAAATTAGAGGCGAGTGCAGCGTTTTATTGTTTCTTTTGTGCGTTTACAACATGGAAAAGTCCTCTCTTATTTGTATAATGTTTGTATTTATTCACTATTATTAACACACACACACACTCACGACTAAACATACATACTCGTGCATACACTCATGCACGCGCTCGCTCATGCAAAGAAACAGAACATTTCGTGGGAATTGCATTGAATTTGATTTTGTTTTATGAAATATGTATCTACACTTATAATTTAGTTGCCAAAACCTACAACGCGTATACTAACTTAGTCCTCTATTGAATACTCTTAAATTATTTAAACACCAAGCAACAAAAACCACAAAACAGCGCCCAACATTAAACACCATCAACAATCCCATCAACATGAAGTGGTAAACATTTAGAGCAGACCATAATAACAGTGGGAGCCACTGAAATAATTGAATTAGTTGAAGCAAACGGAAACAACAACAAAAATATGATATGAAAAACATACAAAATGTAAAGCAAAATCATAAACCAGAATTCAAGCACCCATCTAAGAAAGAAAAAAAAAAAAACAAAAAACAACCAGAAACCAGAAGTAAAAAACAGAAGAATGGAATGCAATCGCTCCGTTTATTTGAAGAACAGTGTCAATAATATGTAAGAAAATCAAAAAGAAAACAAAACACACACATTTTAACATTCATCTGAAGAAGGGAGAAGAAGGATGGTTAACATAACGGTACAGATAAAGCTAATGCTAAACAAAAGTAATGTTGTGTAATTCAGATTAAATACGAGTAAAACAAAACAAAACTGCATAAAAAAAAGAACATAAACATAAACACAAAACATAATAATATAAATTTAATGAGAACAAAATGTGCGATTTAAAATTATTATTTATATGAGAATGAACTTATAAAGAATAGAAATATAGCAAGTAAATTTTATTAAATTAAAATTTATATATATAAAACCAACAACAACAAAAACATCAAAACAAAACCCAAGCGAACTTTTACTGAATTTTCTTTTTAAAATTGCTAAATCTAGCAAGTATTATTTTTATCTGTGGATCAGTCGTCTCGTCGCATGTGGATCATATTCGAGTATGTTTCGAGCTGAAACCATTTTCAGATAAACATCTGGGGATCAAGTCAGATTAGTGCAACGTTGGAACATCCTCATGGATTGAATTTGGGTGCCTCTAATCCGCACATTGTGCAATTTTCCTTATAAATATTAGCTCTACAGTTTCTGGCGGAGTTAGCTATAAGCAAACATATCATATTCAGCTAATTTAATGATAGTTTACTGTAGTTTCTACAGTTGACTCAAAGTTAGTTTCCATCGCTTCTTCTTGGAAATTATGTTAAGGTTATGCAGATGTGGACATGGCTGTGGCGTTTCTCCGTGCAATCCCATGGACAGAGCGAAAAACATGTTTCGTGCACCAGCCAAAAAAAAAAGAATAAGAATTATTCATAGATATCCGAGTGTTGATAAAATAAAGTATTTTTAAGAGCGTGATGGGCCATGTGCCGTTCAATAAGCTGCCGTACATGCTCTTCCGTGCGTTATAAATCCGTTGCGTTGCCATCTCTAGTGCTATGTTGCGTGAATTCTTTGAATTCGCTCGCGTAAAATCCGTTGATTTCCGGGAAAGTCCCATTTTCGTTTATCGTCGCTTATCGTTGCATTGGCTTGTCGCGGCGGCAGTGAAGATAGTGGCTGTGAATGATCGATGGCAATATTTTTGGCTACACAACCAGCTAACCACACTGCCAAAGCGCATAGCCAATTGAATATTCTGGATTTGGATTTTGGGCAAAAACTGATTTTTGAATTTCGTTCATTTGGGTTGAGATGATTGTTGGATTGATTGATTGGTGGAGTGGAGTGGATTGGATCAAACTGAATAGAGTGGGTACATTCAAAAAGATTTACACCGCGAAAATCTCTTTTTCTCTCTCTCCTTCTCAGACGCTTCGTTTCGGTGCGAAGCTTTTCGGTACGCCATCTTTTGGCTGGTATCGGTGTTGGTTATCGGTTGGTATCGGTTGCATTTGTCTTGGGGGATTTATGCTGGTTTTTATGCTACGTTGCGTATTGTTTCGTTTGCGTTGAAAGCTTCGTTTGGGCTGCGTTCATTCGCTGTAAAATATGCAATATTAGCTTTTAATTATTGAGACGTTAAATATAGGATTATGTTTGGAATACTATAGGGAGGAGAAGGAGGAGGATGGAGGGGGTGGGGGATTGCTTAAGCTATTTCCCCTCCCTACTATGATCTATGCTCTCAGCAAAAGATCCGAATTCAGCTTGACAGACCTTTCGGTTAATTAACTAAATTTATATATTTTGAGGTGATTGCCACATGCCAAGACCTGCTTAAATGTGGGTTGGGTTAATTACAGCTAGCTGCTCCAATTAGAGGAGTTAGTCCGATTATTCAAGGTCATCGAAAGCTTGTCAGAAACAATGTCAAAGTTCAAACCACTTGGAGATGAAGGCTATACACATGTATGTACGATTATATGGATCTATCTCTGGAATGGAAAGTTCCCTTGAGTGAAATAAAACAACACAAAGTATAAATGGTACGAGTACGATTCTTCATGGAAGAAAATTCGTTTTTATTTCATTTATTTATTGTATAAAAATCTCTTACAATTATGAGTGTGTTTTTTTGTCTTACTTAAATCTTAACTTATTTACTTTTATTTTTGTATTCAAATATAAATCAGTTTCGAGAATTTGTATCACACTAAATCACAAAAATTGCATATTTCATTTCATTTCATTTCATTTCTCTTGCATTCGGGAAGATTGTACGTTCTGGAATGTCGTACCAGATAGTGCATTTACAAGCTTCAGAATGTTTCAGTGCAAATGCACTCCTGACACGCAACCCAAAACCTTCAAAGGATGCTTTTGCTTGTTAATCGTTTATCGTTATCGCATATATATCGGTTTATCGGTTTAATCGCTCGTTTTTTTCAACTGAAAACAGAATACTACCAAAATGTATGTTGAGCCCGTCGCGACATCCCGTTTTCAGAGGCAGTCTGGGCGTGGACGTGGGCGTGGGCGTGGCAGCGACTCTGGCAGTCAGTGGATTTTCCTGCAGCTGTTACTGGATTTGGCAGAACAAAAACAAAGGGAAAGAAAAACAAGAAGGAAACAGGAACTAACAGAAAAACTTCAACCAAAGAAGTAGATTGATTCATAACCAAAACCGAAACTGAAACTCATGCAGAATAAAGCTGAACATGTGGGAAACGAGAAGAGTTTGGGGTGCAATGAACCAGCAGCGATTTCTGTGCGCGATCAGCGATCAGCCACACAAAATGGAACCCGTGTCAGTACTCCATCGGACAAATGAGTGATAAGCAATCGCAGGTGCCAAGGTGCGGAGCCGATAAGGCAGCAGCGATGGTTGGTGGTATTGGTGGCGTTGTTGTCAAAAGTGGGTCGATGCGGATCGCTGATTGCCGATCGGTGATCGGTTATACAAGTCATTTGTATGTCACACAAAAAATGTCGTTTGTTCTGGCATCAGTTTTCCCCCACCACTAAGTACGAGTATGTTGGCGGGGCTCCCATCAGTCACCGGGCAAATCCATGCGGAAACTGACAAAGTAAAACATGAATTGCTCCCCGCACCCCGAACCTCGCACCGCTGACCAGGTGATAAGATAGGAAAGACGATTATAAACTGATATGCAATGTACACGATGCAAAGTGCAGACGCCGCTTAATGAAGCGCGGTCTGAAGGGTAATTCTTCTCAGACGGTATTTGGGGTAGGGGTAAGAGTAGGGGGAACTCCCAGATGAGGATGAGCGCTCAAATGGTGAATCCCCTGAACATCCCCGAACAGTTCCAAATGTTATTTGGAGCAAAGATTCGCTGCTGTTTTTTGTATTCTGCCTTCGCAAAAGGCAGCCTTCGATCTCGACTTGCATGGCTGCCTTTTTGTTCGACTCGACTCGCCTCTCGGGGTGTGGCAAAGGCAAAATTAAATCCAAAACGAGGCCAAACATCAAACAGGCATTGGGCTCAAATTCACAAAAAAAAAACAGTAACAAAACATAAAGCAACGAAACGAAAAGCGAGCGAAACTACAAGAAAAAGAAAAGCAGAAAATTACAAAAAAAAAAGAAAAAAAAAATCCATATTTGGAGGGACGGGAAAAGTAACAGAATTTTCGGAATTAAAAAACAAAAACAACAAATGTTTGTTGCAACACACGCTGCGTATACGTGATGCGTCATCTGTGGCAGCAAAGAGAATGGCACACACGAGAGAACACGAACAAAAAAAAAGAAGTTTGTACAGAAGACTGACAGCCAATAAAAAAAGTTTCTGCTTATAAAAATTCATAATACAACTCGTATATGTGTAAACCATTTAGTTTTTTAATCGCGTGCCAGCAAACAGAGAGGTTGCGAGAGTGCGAGAGTGTCTGTGTGCTTATGCGTGTGTGTGTTCTAATTTCGAAAGAACAAGAGCTCGGTCAATTAAATAAATTATTGTTCATTACTGTCGCTGTGTGTGTGTCGGGTGTGAGTGCTGTGTGAGTGCTTAGGTGTATCGATAAATGAAAAGCCTTAGCTCATGTGCTTAAAAAGCGTTAACTGAATAAAGCAACAAAATGCGGTTTCCATGTGGCTTGGTTTTTTTTTTGATTTGGTTTGGTTTCTATGTGCGTTAGAAATGGGCTACATGCTCGACCCGACAACTGGCAGTGCCACGAACAAAAATTTCTATAATGCCACAGAACATCATCCTACCCCCTGCCACTTTTCTCTCCTCTTTATGGCGCACTTAGTGGCTCAGTTATAATTTCATTAGGCAAATGCTGAGCATTTTTCATTAGCACTTTATGAAGCCACCTCCTCCTACCCCTCCACCTCCTACTGTATGTGTTGACCAACAACACGTTTACTTCCACTGGAACTGGGTCATCAAAGCGAGTGCCACTGCCACTGCCAACAAAGTTTCGGAGAAGTTGTCGGTGTTGTCGTCACCGGAAGTGGCCCATAACGCTACTTAGATAAATTACAGTTTGACTTGGCCAAAAAAAGTATTTGCACATGCCAAACAAGCCACGGACACAGACACTAGAAGAAGGTAGAAAACTATTTTCGGGGGTAAAGAAACAGAATATTCCCCCCATTCGAACAAAATACAAAACACACTCAATGAAATGTAACTATTCATTCCCCCTTCCACCCCTTTAAACAATTTGGTAGGTCGCATGATCGTCGCGAGCGACCGAGTCACAAAACACGCACACGGACGCTGGTACTCGTATTATCTGCTAAACAGACACACATATACATATGTATATACAGTATATAATATATCTGTATAGCTATATGTATGTAAGAAGCAAACGCACGCGTACACACACACACACACACAGAACCTTCTGAGGAGAGAAGAAACGCATATCCCGTGGAGAACGCTGCGTATACGTAATACCAATGCGAAATTTTTGCTATCTGCAGACAGGGCCAGACCAGACATGGAGATAGACATGGAGACAGACAGACCAGACCAGTACGCATGGACTGGCAACCCTTGAGTGGTGTCTGTCTCTCTGAATGGCAAAAATATTTCACGAAATTTTATGAATGATTTTTCGGTGATTTCTCGCTTAGCAACAGGCACCGCTACAGCCGCAGCGATATGGAAGTATGCTCTCGTGATTAGCTGGAAAAAGAGAAATTCCATGTACGAGCATTCCAGCATTCGGCTGTGCCCCAAGCAGCATTTATAAATAACAACAATTGACGCAGCTAACTAATGACGACTGGTTGTAGAAGCATTCTAGAGGCGTTATACGTTTTTTGTTTTTATGGGGATTTGGGTCTAAAATTAAAGACAGCCAAAAAAAACTGAGTCATGCGCCAAAGGCGTGATAGCTAATGAGTATATGTATGTTTCAAAGACCGAAAGATCAACTGTGTACAGCGTTCGAGACAAAAGAGAGAAGGGTTAGAAATGTCAGAGACAGAGTGTGAAATTCAACTAAACGGCTATGTTTTTCTATGGAAGGATGGGGAACTACTCGTCTCTGCTTTGGCATACTTAAATCTTAAATTTTCTGACTGGAACTTTTCCCTACATACAGTTTAAAGAACTTTTGTTTGGCTAAGAACAACAAAAGTGACTTCAACTAGGACTCATCGACAAAACCTGATATCAAAGAGTGTTAGTGTTGGCCGTCTGTGTCTGTGTCTGTGTTTGCCTGTGTCTGTGAAGATTGGTTGGCAGGCTCAGGCTCAGGTTGACCCAAATCGTTAAAGGCCTCAAGCAAAAGTCTATCGTATCGTATCGTATGGGTGTCGTTTGCCTTCTTGGTGATGTAATAAGTGGCAAAAGCGAAGTGACACACAAGTGTGCATTGAATGTGCCACAGAATGGGGCGGGGGGAGAGGAGAGGTGAGAACCGAGGGGTCAGAGGTGGGCAATAGATGACTTATGCAGTTGGCCATAAATTTTGTTATTTCGAGTGCATTTTGGTCATATTTATAGAGCACTTCTCGACAACTAATAAATGTCAGAGCTCTCTGGCAAATAATAAAGATATATATATAGATATATGTATGTAGATAGATGGATAGATGCTCTTGTTCTTGTTCTTTCCACTTTGCATGGCAACATTTCACTTTTCATTTTAGCCTGCAGTACCAATCCGCCAACCCTCCACCCTCCCCACCCGTCCCTCGCTCTTTCATCCCTTGCAAAATGTGCATTGCAATATTGGCCCAGTGCCAAAAAGAATCTTTATTTTTGGCTCCTTGGCTAAGCTCGCGAACTGCAGGCAAGGCAGGCTATGGCTATGGGTATGGCTATGTATCCGATAGATACTTATACTCGTGGGCCATGCCAAAGTTATCTAGGTTGGCTATACTATATATATAGTAGAGCAGCGCATAACTGAGGGCCGTCAGCCTGCGTCGGTTTTGGCCCGACTAAAAATCAATAGCCAGTCACGAAGCAGCCCATCCATGAAGCCCATCCAGCTGTAATTATTAGAGGTGCCAAAAACAAACAAAAAAAAACACATTTCAAACTAATCAAACAGCAGCAAACTACAGCCTGCAGCCTGCAGGATGAGGCTGGGGAATCCCTCTCCACGCGACTGCGGGAATCTGGGTCATAACACTGACCCACTTCCGTCTTTACATAACTGCTGTGCTGTGAAGGACGAACCGGAGGAGGAGAAGTCGCGTTGCAGGGGGTCGGGATTGACCTCCATTCGGAATAGTTTCGCAGGCTGCTGCTGCTGCAATGGCATCTCCTCTCCTCCGACACATATGACCTTGCGGCCCGGGCTGAAGGTCGCCATTTGGCAGCCACAATATGCCAGCAAAAAGAAAAAAGAAAAAGAGCGTGAAACTTTCGAATGCTGGGATCGATTCCAAACACGTGAATCATAAAAAAAATAAAACCAAAAAACATAAAGCAAAAACTAAAGGAATGCTAGACAGGCTTATCAGCAAAAAGTCTCGTACATTTCAGAGATTATTTCAGCATCTTCCAAATAAACGCTGACTAACATGTGTACATAGTACATAGTACTATGTGCCTATATATATATTGTATATACTATTGTATATACTAGCTAACGATCCATCATTAAACGACGCCGGCAATGATGTCATAACGATATCTGTTCATGACAGTCGACGTGTTTGGGATCTCTGTCTGGCACTGTCGTCGCTGTCGTCTCTGCTGATATCAGTTAAAGTACAAATTCCAAATGCAAATTTTAGCCTGAACCGAATATTTCGGAATATATAAAATATATGTATGTATGTATGTATGTTCGAGTTCTGTGCTCTCTATAGATAATGTATAATTTCAACAAAAAGAGCGGACTACAAAGTCCAATGGCCTATATGTAGCTATCAAATTGGATTTTCTAAATATATGTATATATACTTGGGTTTTTTTGAAATGTTTTCTTTTACGGAGATTTCTCTTATATCAAAATAATCTTTCTAACGTTTTTTTTTTCTATAGCTTTTGTAGCCTGAAGTTGAAGGCCTTTCAAACTGGTTTTGCCACTCGCCAAATTTATTCCCCGTGTGCCTCAAATCAATCAGCGGTCTGCCATGAATCATGAAATATCTGACAGATATTTGTGCAATATTTCGGAATCATCTAAGGGGAGTATTCACAGAAATATCTACATTTATGTTTGCCATATATTCCTTCAACATTTGCCTGGACCGTGACAATATCTGTTCGATATATAGGTATGTTTTCTGTGTGCTCTATGCTCTGTTCTCTGCGTTTTTCTGTGTCAAATGCATTTTTCAGTCATCCACCCCCATACTCTGTGCACTGACACCGACACAATCGTATGAATACACATATCAAAGTGAGTGTGTATTTGCCTCTACCTCTACACATATGAAAAGCCAACAAAAATCGACCTAATGGCAGAGGCAGAGGCAGAAGCAGAAGCAGAGGCATTGCAGTTATTTCATCGCCCACACAGATACACAACCCCACACACAGTTGCAGTTCTCCCACAGTGCGTGTGTCTGTGTATGGCCTTATATAAAAGTCTGTTCTGTTCTGTTCTATTCTGTTCGTTATTTTTACACGAAAATATTGCAATTGGCTGTTACCTCTACACATGTTTGAATTGCATCTGCTATATACAATATATGTATTTTGTTTGTATTGCAAATACGGTGCAAGGTCAAGTGATTACGTGTATGTGTGTCTCTCTGTGCCTGTGTGAGGGCATTGTTTTTGTTGCTTTGAATCTCTCAAATTGCAAGTGCTGTTCGTCTTTTTTGTCTCTTTCTCTCTACTAAAATTGTTATTTTATAGCTTGTATATTTTTTTTTTCTTTCATCTCGTGCCGCCTGCCACTGTCTTGCTTTAATTGAGCCAAGATTTCTCGCTTTACTTGGGAAATTAAATCCGATTTTTTGTGCAATTAACTTCAGGTGTACTCTATCATCTCTCTGAGTCTCTCTGTGACCCTGTAACCCTTGCTTTGCCTGACATTGTTTGAAGAAAATGTTGCCTGCATCTTATATAAGATACAAATGCCATGAGCTATGCCATCGAAAAGGAAAAACGAAAAACTGCCCGAAATTTGGGTTACAAGCAGAGTGCAGAAAAACTAAATTTAAAACATTTCAGCAGGCGAGCAGGCGAGCGCCCAGTGCAACGATTGAAAGAGAGGGAAGGCCTCTCGCACAGTGGCCGCTGATTGTTTTAAACAAATTGCCAGGCCAGACGCCGAACACTTTTTGTATCTGTATCTGTATGTGTATCTGTATCTCTAACTGTATCCGTATCTGTATCGGACTGTTCACATTGCATTGGCATTGTTTCGTGCTGTGGCAATTACAGGGTGTCTCTCAAACAACAATGTTGTTGTTGCTGTTGCTGTTCCCAGTGTGCAATTGCATAATGCCCAGGGAAGTACTAAAAACAACAAATTATAATGCAATTGCAGAGCAGATGTGCATTGCCATGCCGTGCCGCAGCGTTCCGAAAATGTTACGTATACGTAAGCCCAGATGCTGTTGCTGTTGCTGTTGTTTATGCAATCCCATGCAATCCACAAGACGGGGGAAACAAACACAAAGAAAACACTTGCGGGGAAAAACTAAAAACTCAAAACTCAAAAGTGAAAACTGAAAACTATGGATAGAATTGGGGGGGTAAACAAAACAGCTGTTGAGCCACTGTAGAGCTGCCACTGCCTCCGAATCCGTGCTCGCCAAATCCGCAACGAAATCCACAACTGACTGTCGGATGCCTCCGTACGTCCTCCGTACGTCCACACCAGCCGCCGGATACCGCTGCACCTCAGTTGGACGACTCCTGCCTCCTGCCTCGTGCCTCGTGCCCGTGTGTGTGGCCGACTCGATGGGGAAATGAACACTGACGCTGACCGGGAGCAGGCAAGCAGCCGACAGCGGCCGCAGTCAGCGGCTGGTCCCGCAACGTCAGCGTCAGTGACAGCGACAGCGGCAACGTCGACTGCAGCAGCAGCGACTGCAGCGTGTTTTTGGCGTTTCGTTGCAGAGGAAAACTGTTACAATTTTAGGCCGATTTTCTTTTTAGCCAGCCGAACGTTGCAGCACGAAGAGACGCGATGCGATGCGATGCGATGCGACGCGAACCGAACCGACAATGCTTTCCGTTTTTGATGGCCACGCGGACGTGAATGAAAGAAACTTGCAGCGATTTTTGTGACTGTGGTCTGTAGCTGTGGTCTGTAGCTGTGTGTCTGCAGCTGTGTGTGTGCGTGGCAAGACCAAAGACGCGCTAAGGTGAAATATACTAAATGCTGGGCGGAATGTATTTCTGTACGGTCTGCTCTCGCTGCAACGGCTGCAAATGCAGCGGCAGCAGCAGTAGCAGCTGCCACAACAGCAACACACACTCACACAGACACATGGACACACACACACACACACTCACACGCGACGCACACTTGTCGGCAAACTTTTCATTTCGTTTCGCGTTTCGTTTCGTTTCATTAGGAAAAACTAAAAAGTCAAACTACTTGGTCTAATGCTGAAGCTCAACTGTCAGCTGCTCGCTTCGGTTCCGTTCAAAAGCTAAACCTCGGCATTCAATTCCATATGAACCGACACGACACGATACGACACGACACGGCCAGAGACAGAGACAGAGAGAGAGAGAGCGAGAGCGTGCTTTTTGTGCTAAAGCTTTTGTCACTGCCAGTCATTTTATCTATCGCTCTCGCACAAGCTCTCGTGCCTGTGACTGCATCTCCCTCACACCTACGCTCTCTCATGTCGCAGTTGCAGCTTGCATTGGGCGTTAATGTTCAAGGTCTCCGTATGTATGTATGTATTGCTCTCTCTCTCTCTCTTTCTCTCTCTCTGTGCATGTCACAGTTTTTATTTTTGTCCGGGAGAGAGCCCCGCCCCCTCCCAATTATGCGAAATTATCGATCAAATTTTTGCTCTAAGGTCAACCTTAAATTGAAAATTCAGTTTTCCACCGCGATTATTTTGTTTGAGGCCAGAGACCAGCCCAGCCAACGAACACACACAGCTGGTATCGCAATTGTTAATCTTTTCATGCATGGCCCGAAGCCTTTCGTGTGATTAGCGTTCACCCTCCCTCCCGCCCTGCCTCGCTTCTGCCTGTTACTATTATTATTTCGATATAAATTTAATCTGACACATTTGTGTGTTAAATGATTTAAAGCGACCGCTGGGACAGCTTAAATTAAAGAATTATAGGAAAAATGCCAACAAAAGAAAATCTACAAAATTAGCTACTCTGAAAACCGATAGAGATCCAAAATACAAGTTGTAGATATAGTATAAGAAAAGTCGATGATAACTTCTTCTAAATAAATCCAATAAATATTTCCGTTTTTTAGATGATATACCGAACTAATAGTAAGAACAGACTGACTTTCAGTAGCCTTTTGTAAGAGTAGAAAATATATAGAATCCAACCACAAATGAAAAATTAATAAATATAATGTGAACCACCTTTTGTTCTTCTTTTCTGAGCTATTGATTTTATCTTGTTCTCTCACGTTTCCAAGAATAGCAACTAGCTTTAACTCTTAGCTGGAACTTGTTAACTATTTCATGCGATTGCGTGAGTTATAGCATTTTTTATTTATTTTAATTCAGTTTGATGGCGTTTCATCATAAACTTGTCATGAGGTCATCCATCGGTTGGGAAACTGCGTCGAATCGAGTGTAGAATGCACACAAGTCGATGGGATGGATGGCTATAATCTTTAGACAGTGTTGAAAAAAGCAAAACCCATTTGCAATGTCAAAAACCCAAAGCGATTGCATAATGCTACAAAGAAAATGCATACAAATAGAGAGTGGGACAAAGAAGAAACGTGTGCAAGCAGAACGAAAATCAATTTCGTTTTCCTTGACCTCCTCATGGGGCACACACCAGCACATCCAAAGAGAGAGAGAGAGAGAGAGAGACAAAGTGATGGGGCAGGCAGCAGTGATACTCGGAGGAGATTGTCGACAAAGGATAATTGACGGTCATTTGAAATGCAAAGTGACAAAAGTGGCTGCAACAAATGTCGAAATAATGTCACCAGAGGCATGCCTTTGCCACAGCCACAACCATAGCCACAGCTAGAACCCAGAAGAACCCACTCGTCGATGGCCAATTCACACCGTGGCACCCAAACCCCACAACACCCCACCCCTCCCCAAATCCCCCCCAATCTGAACATTGTCAGTGAGCCAAAAAGGCAAAGCGAAACGAAAATAGAAAATGCCAAACCAAATGGTTTTCATTTTGCAGCAGTTGTTGCAGCCACGCCACGTGAAGCAGCTGCGAGCGGGTGGGGGTGGGGGCGGGCGATGGGAAGGGGAGAGGAGATAAATATAAATAACAAACCAAATCAATTTGCAGCATGAAAATCTTTTTAATTGTTTCTGCCAGAGATTTCGCTGGTTTGAAAATTTCACTCATTACTATGGATGGGTTGCTTTTTGGTGTGCTGTGTGCTGTGTGTGGTGTGTGGCATAATTAATGTTTTCAGGCGTTTTCAGAGCGTTGCTTTGCGTTGCATGCCCCCTCATACCCCTCGCCTGATAGATGGATGATTGCTGCAAGTTGATGTGTGCACAGAAAGAGAGAGAGAGAGAGAGGGGAAAGTGTGTGGAAAAGCAGTCATATCAAATCAAATCAAAACGCAAGAAAATGTACATCAAATTCGAAACGAAATGAAATATTTTATAGAATCCATATGCAATTTTTGTGTTTTCTCTCACTGATTATTACTTTCTAAAAAGATGCTTAAACTCTTAAGATTATTTTTACTCAAATTCCAATTTATCGTTTGTTTTTCTTTTTCACCCTTCTTTAGTTTTTTTTTTTCTTTTGGGGGTGGGCTTAAATGAATCAAACTGAAGCTTATGGCTAAGGAAATTTTCATTTTTAGTATGGCAAAATCAAAGTTCGTAACAAAAGGGTTGTCTCAAACAAAGTAAAAGAAATGAAAAACTCTTGATAAATTGGACTTGCAAAAACAAAATGTTATTTCAAGAAAAACAAAAAAAAGAATACTAAACCAAATATTCAACTATGGCATGACTCACCCTGTAATGATGCAGCAGTTATTGTTGTTGCTGTTGTTGTTGTTCTTTGGGATGTTGCATTGTTGCAGAACGGCCATTGGATACCACCAGCTGTGTTCACTTGCTTGCACCATATTCAAAGCGAGCACAGGGTGTATCCCAACGGCAGTTGCACAGAGACACGACGAAACGGAAGAGCTTTCAGCCAACAAAAGCTCAGCGCGGACACAAACTATTTCTCGCTTGCTCGCTCGCTCGCTCGCTCGCTCGCTCCTCCCACTCCTCTCGCTGTGTGTGTGTGTGAGTGTGGCTGCAGTCCAAGCTGTTTTTAAGGGGCACTTCCTATACTACTTTATGCATGCATATATTATTTATGCATTTCCAATATCTGCAATTGGGGGCACTCTTGAATTTCACCATTTTTAGCTGATCTCCTCTCCATCTGTAAAATTATTATTTCACAATGTTTTGAAACTGAAATTTGGCAGCTTCGAGCGCAATTAAAGGAACAAATAAGTAGTATATAATTTTGTAGGTTTTCTGAAATTTACTGGTAATAAAATATCTGTAAACTCACCAAAAAATATGCAAATTAATCACTCTATGGTTTATTTAATCGATATACACCGATTGCATATAGTTTTATTTTATTTTATATTTTTTTGGCAACATTTTCCCTGGCATTAGGGCAATTGGTTGACCACTGTATTTGGTCCGTTTCCGAACTATTCCGTTCGCTCGGCTCCAACAGCTGCCAGCCGACTTGTGGGATGTTTTATATACTCCTACAATACATACACACATACAATTGTACATGTGTATATGTGTGGTTTTTCTTGTGTATGAGCTGCCTACGCAGATTGCTGCACGGGCGTGGAAAGGTCAAGGCTCAAGAATGCCAAACAATCCAGGATATACATGTGTATATGTATATGTAGGTATGTATGTTTATGAGTGTTGCATATTCCAAAAGAGAGAACTGCAAGGCAAAGGGTCTCTCTGTCTCTTTTGATGTGTGAGTGTTTGGATTGTGTGTGGGTGTGTGGGTGTGGGTGCCCTTTTCCTGTAAAACTCAGCTGCTTAATTATTCAAATTCAAATCTAATTGCCATATGCTTGCCATTAAACGTGCGTCACACTGATTTTATGCTCCACCCCCTCCAAAACAGACATGTACACTCGCCTCATGGTGGTGGGGGAGGGGGCATTGTTTGTGGTGTTTATTTTCGGGCTTCGCTAATCAATTTTCCACACCTGATTCATGTATTTAGGCGACGCGCCTTTAAAATGAACTTGGACACGGACACGGTCACACTCACTCGAACAAAAGGGCGCACTGGGCGCATACTTAATCTCGGAACTGTGGCTGACCTCATCGGAGGCCTGCCCGTCACTGAATGGACTGCCCGTTCCCGTGCGCTAGCAAGGAAGCCACTCGGCCAGCATCCGGAAGCTGCAGCCTGACTGCCTCACTGCCTGCGAGTGCGGCATGTGGGGGCGTGGGCGTGGGCTCGCACAGGTGTACAAATACTGTTCCCTGACGTCGTATCCCGAAAGTATGCAACAGTATTCGACAGTCGGGTGGCAGTGGCAGTGGCAGCAGTTGGAGGCAGGCCAAGAGCAGCAGTAAAAAGCAAACAGTTGGCTGCCGTCGACAGCGCTGCGGACGCTGACGCTTACTGCGGAGCAGCAGCGCGCTCGGTGTCGTTAAGTCGCCCACGCAAAAGCTGAGCAGAGAAAAAGCTCTGGCCAGCTCTATCTCTCTCTCTCGCTTTCGCGCTCATTCTTCCCTCTCAGCTGGTGCCTTGCTTTCATTTGTTTTTGTTTTTGTTTAACTTAATCAATTACATACCTGCTCTGGTCGCTCTCTCGTTCTGCCTCTGTTTCATACTCTCTCTCTCGGTTTGCCGGTTTTCAAGTTCAAGTTTCTCAGAGAGTGCGCATGACTGCGCCATATTTGTTTGTCCGCTCGCACTCGCTCTCTTTCTCTCTGTCGCACACACACACACTAGTAGGAGCAATTGCAGTGTGGGTCCGTGGTGCACTTCGACTGTTTTTCCGTCGCTTGCTTTTTGCTGTCGTCATGCAAAAATCAACAAAATTCTCCTCCTCTCTCTTCCCCAGGAATGGCCTGGCTTGAGCCTGTCTCCTGGCCCCTGGCCCCTGGTGGGGATAAGCCTTTGTCTCTGTATCCGCTCAGCTGCACTGGACTGTCGCTAATTAAATTTCCATGCTGACGCAGTGCCCCGCACTAAAAATAAATAAAGAGATTTTTGCTTGAAAATGCCATCGAAAAAAAATATGGCATCATCAAAAGCAGGAAAACCGTATCGATTGCCAGATAGCAGGCTATTTACAAAAAATATTTTTTAATTGTGTGTTCTGTATATGGGGGCGTACATTTAAGGACTCTTCGATTGACTCTTGATTAAACAATACCCTTATTTAAACAGTCACCCCCGCAGAATTAGATGTCCCAGTAGGTTTTTAATAGTTTTATGTTCTTTAATTTCGCAAGTATACAAGGTAGATATGGATTAATGTAAGTAATTCCAAGGAGACCAAGAAGCTCCAGAGTAAGCTCGCAGAACTTCACTTCCAGATGGAATGGACTATGCTCCGAGCATGTCTATAATCAACACCATAGATATAGTATTTAAAGCTATATTTAGGTGCTGCAGAGAGGCGCTACGCTTCAGAGTCGAGTGTGGCACATTAGGAATGCCGTGCCACATTAACTATAATCCGATCGCGATGAATTTTAATGGGTTTTCAGATATCGACAATATGTATATTCAATGGAGAAAAACCAATGAATAAGCTAGAATTTTTATTAATGCGGGGGGTTCCGCATTGATGGTGATTACTTCTGCTCGAAAATCAATTAAATGTCAATCTATGAGAACTGAAACTGGAAAACAGTCCACAGATAGAGCTAGAAATATGAGTACTTCACCAAAAGTACTCGGAAGTGTGGCCATAGTTGTGGTCCTTGTTATCCTTATTGTTCCAAATACACACGGCCTGTTCAAAGCGACCAACATCAAGTGCAGATGCTATGATAAAACATTTTGTGAGTTTACGCAATGCGAATTAAAGGTAGTTGGCCGTGGCCAGGTGGCCATCAACCTTTACGTTAAGGTCCATCAACTGCCAGTGAAGCAAGTGCTGGTGAGTAGGATTCAATAGGGAGATAGATACAAACTATAATTGGAATTCCTACTTTTAGGTAAATGCAAGCCTTTTTCGGAGATTCAATGGCTTTCGGCCGTTTCTTTACAATATTACCGTGGACTTTTGTGAGTTTATGCGGCACTCGAAACGCTATCCCTGGTTTGCCATACTTCACAGCGAAATGGCGGGTTTCTCCAATCTGAACCATAGCTGCCCCTACAATGTGAGTACAGAAATACCATGAATAAACCCCCTCCTCACGAAATCAATGCAATTTGTATTCATTTACTGTTGCCAGAATGATATAATTGTATCGAATATGGTACTGAATGATGCCATGCTGGCGAAGACTCCCTTCCCCACCGGATCCTACATGCTGCAGCTGACTGTCGGCAGTCCCGTGTGGCGTGGCATAACTCAAGTTATGGTCGATATTGTAGATGTTTAGATTGACTTCGAATAATGTTAATATTAAGTGGTGGAAGGCAGGTATATATTAAATGAAAAATCTTTTAATGCATTTTCTATTGGTTTTTCGATTGAAACAGTACTCAGATATGGCAAATATCCCCCCGCTTAGTGAATCACCCCTACAATTAATCAGCGGCAAAAATTGCATTGCATTTGCTAGTATTTTTGCATGAAATTCACCCGCTACCAAGGTCATATCGAGTGCATTGCATTGCATTGCAATGCACACGGTCGTCGTTCGGGTCGTTGAGACTGGTGCAACGAACTCGGAAATAGTATGAAAAATGCGGGGGCATCGAGTGTTAAATGTGTTATGGGGCCATAAAACATTGGGCCAGCACTTGGCAGTGGAAAATTTGTGGCAGTGCAAAAAATATGCAAATGTTTACACATACATAATACAAACCCAAAATAGAACAGAGCATTTCACAGCTTTACTGAAATACTCTTCAGAAGTGGAAATTATATTATAATTAAGGTGATATGAAAACGGCTTTAAGTACAGATTGTTTGGGTCAATATTCGAGATGATTCCATATGTTAGGGAGACTTTAAGGGAACACTTATATCAAGAATCATCTTTCTTAGAGGAGACAATAGGAAAGGAAAACACGACTATAAAAATACCAAAAAATAAAGAAAGAGTGAGGTTTTAGGATCAAAGCTAATCAAATTATATGTTTAAATTAGTTAATTTGTAATACATTTTGAAAATAATATGGGAAAAAACTATATGGGAATCAGTTTCTATTGACTTTTGACGTGTGCCATAGCATTTGTGGGCCATCGATTTTTGGATTTCTTGTTTGGCTTAAAGGCGGAGGAGATCGTGAGCAGGTGATCCATGTGTTTTTTTTTTGTTGCTTCTGCTGTTTCCATTAACTTTGGAGCAAGGAGCACGCCGATTAATTAAATGGCCAACAGAAATTCTCGTTTTGCTTTGGCAGGTAGTTGGACTGGTCAGCGTGTGGTGAGGTTGAGGCAGGGGCAGGTCGGGGCAGGGCGGGGGCGGGAATGATTGCAGTCGCCACTCAGCGTAATCATCAACATCAATTCAATTAAAGCGTCTCGTATATGTATGAACATATGTACTGTATATGTACAGATAGATAGCTATGTCTGTGTTTCTGTATGTGTGTGCCTGTGAGCGAAAGATAATAAAACTGAAAGGCCAAACAAAACGCATAGAGCAATAAGTGCGAATAAGTGTGGCAAAGCGTGTGGTGCAAGAACGATTTTTCTTTTTGTTGCCTGCCTGCCATTTGCGCTTTTATCTGCCTGCCAGAGAGAGATAGCCATAGCAGAGAAGGCTCTCTACTCTCTGCAGTTTTTGTGCGATGTTTGCCCGGCACCCCCTCGCCTTCCCCTGAGCCTATCGCACTGTTTTCATGTGATGTTTGACGCGGTCTCGTTTTATTTTTGCGTTTGCCTTTGCCTTTGGCTTTGCCTTTGCTTTTGCTTCCTCTTTGTTTGACGGTGGCGGCTCGGCTGTTTCTTTCTGCTGACTTTTCGCAACGAAACGAAACGAAAATGTGTGCCCGTCTCGCTCTCACACAGAAACGTGCCAAACTGGTTTTCGACACACACACACACACACATATGCGGGTACAGCACAGCACTATGGCAGCTACGTATGACCATCTCACTCTCACTCTCTCTCTCTTTCGCGTTGTGCAAGAGGCTGGCTGGCCGGTCGGTCTGTATGTACAACTAGTATCTTAACCTTGAACTTGAAACACAGATACACAGACACACAGAGCCACACACAAACACACGCACACACAGATACGGCAGAAAGCGCACGATGGCTGACGCCGCCGACACACTGAAAGCACGCGATGCGATACGATGCTAACGCCGACGCTGACAGCGACAGAGCGAAAGCGCTTTTATTTTTTGCCATGTTCTGCCATGTATGCGTTTCTCTGTTTTCCTGTGTGTGTGTGTGTGTGTGTGTGTGTGTGTGTGTTTGCGCTTCTCTTTCTCTATCTCGCTCTCGATACCCTACCCTCGATACTTGACTGACATTTTCGGAAATGCAGCTAACGCGATGCATACGTAATAGAACGAACACCTGGGACACCCAGACATCAGCTTCCTCTAACCGTATTTAGAGACAGTCACCCAACCATCCCATGCACACACATAAACACACACAAACGCGACAAACAAAGATGACGACACTCGCGGTAATTAAAGCGCTAGCTATGGCTAGCCGTGAAGATGACTTTTCCTAACCTCAACCCCGTTTTCCTGCTTCCGTAATGAGTATTCTCATTGGCTCGATATGTGTGTGGGGGGTTCGTTTCTGTGGAGATGAGGCGAGTCTTACGTAAACGAATTTCGAATTCCCGACTCACACATCTACACATCCACATCTCCAGCCATATCGATGAGTGTATGGAGTCAGGAGCTCAAAAACTATATCTAAAAATATTTCCTCCGAAAAGGGCTTTAAGTTTAGTTTCTAATACCCTCTGAAAGGGTGTATCTTATTGTTTTTATTATATAAGCCCTGCGGTCTGGTCTGTCCGGTATAGCTCGGCTCTTGATTGAGTGCATCACATTGCAATATTTTGTGGTATGCCTTTTCCGAGTCAAGTTGAGTCTACAATTTCACGGAATTGTTGACCACATTCTGCTGATCGTGTGCTCGCAGATAAACTGAGCAACAAACACACATTCAAAGATATGCATACAAGCGCAGTCATTTTCGTCTGTGTGTGTGTGAGCATGAGTATTGCGGCTTTGATCTTCCCTCGGACACGTGAGGCAATGGGAAATTTACGGTCTGACACTGCTCGTAAAGTTCTAAAGTTGACAAAACGTTGGCACGGTTCTATGAATAAACAAACATGCATACGAGTATGTATGAATAAATGAATAATAATCTCATAAGCTGTCGATATATATTGATAGATAGATCAACAGATAGATGAATCCATTGATTGATACATATAATCAATGCTTTGGATATATAATATAGACGAGAGCTTATACAAATGTTTATATCATAAAGAATTCTTCAATTGAATCAATATTTTTGTGAATAAATATACAGATCTATGGCATGATGTTTACATGTACTACATATTTCCATTTCCATCTAATGCCATTAATCCTAAGTGTCGCTCTTAATATTTCAACTGAAATTTTGGACTTCTCCATCGTGCGACTCAGACGACCCATGGATGAAGTGAGTGATGAAATGTTTTAATAAACAAGTTGAAAAACTGCCAAACTTAATGGCAACACACACACACACCACATCACATCACACACAGCCACACATTCATTCGAATTTCGCGCTAACTTCCTAAGAATCATAATTCCCTTTTTGCCAAAAATTCGCATTGTACTTTTGTGTTTGTTGTTTTTGTTTTTGAAGTAAACGGAACTGTTTATAAGCTCTTTTTTTCTGGCGTTTTCTTTTGTTTGTTTCGTTCTGGTTTGCAAATAATTTTTTCTTTTTTTTTTCCAATTCGTGTGTTGTTTATGTTATAAATAAATTTTGATATTTCTGCAAATTCCGGAGGCAAAAACAGAAACAGAAAAAAAAACACTTAAGACTGGGAGAAAAGTGGCCTGAGCCATATTGTGTGCGAAGGAGGCGGTGTGGGGGGGAGTGTAAGTATGTGTGTGGGTGTGGGGTAGAGAGCTTCCGCATGTGTGTGTGTGTTTGCCAACTTTGCTCTTCGCTTCGCAATTGTTGACTGTATTTTCCGCAATCAAAACAAAATGTTTTGTGCTGGTTGGTGGCGGGGGAACGGGAACGAGCTGAGCGGAGCGGGCCGGGCCGTTTGATGACGCCGTCGAAAAAATGTTAACTACGACGCAATTTCGTTTACTTTACTCACATTTCTCTCAGTTACTCTCCGCTTTTGGTTCCGTTCCTGCGTTTTATGTCTCTTTTCTTTGTCAAACACTTTGTTTTTGGTTCACTAAGGAGAGGAGGGTTGTATTGTAATCCTTCAGGATATTGATGATGCGTCACAGAAATAAAACACCAAACGAAACGCGTAGTAATTTTTTTTTTTTTTATTATTATGGATGGTCGGGTCGGGTGTTTGTGGGCCTGCCTGCGATCGGTTGAAGGTGCCGCTGCAATGTCTGTCAGGCCGCATGGAAAGTTCTCGCGCTGTTGCGGCCTTCCTCTGCTTCGAGCGCAGTCGCTGACGGCGCCGGCAGAGTTTCTATCTTTCTAGTTTGGCTTTAGAGCGGCACTCTCTCTCTCTCTCTCTCACTCGCTCTGTCTCTCTTTTTGACGCTGCTTTAGTTTCGTCAAGTTTTTTTTTGCCTTTGCTTTGCTGTATCCCGCTGTTCCTGTTGCTGTTTCGCTTTTGCTTGCCACCTTTTGGGTTGCCCTACTGCCCCACACACCGATGTTGCCTTCACTCAAACCACAGAACGACGCTGCTCGGCCTGATGGCCTTCAATTTGCTCTCTTTCTCTCTGCACTGCTCTCCTTTCCCTATCTCTCTCTCTCTCTCCTTGCCCTCTCTCGCTCTCTCTGTCTCTGTATCGCTGTTGCTTCCTCTACCATTCTTTCATTCATTATTGTCCACGTTCTTTTTTTTCCTCATGCTTGCCTCTGTATACGTTGCACATTTGTGTCTGCTTTAGGAGAGAAGAGCTCTCCTTTTCTATTGCCTCTCTCCCATCCCTTTCTGGCAAATGAAATATTTAGCTGCTAACTTTACGAGTGTGTGTGTGTGTGTGTGAGATGACTTTTGCTTTTCGCGAAATCCTGTTTTTGTTGCGACGCGACGTTTTTCTAACCGAAAGAAAACAAAAATTCACAAAACATGTGGAGAGCTCACCAGATCCAGATCCTGCCAGATCAAGATTTCCGCTTAAATGTTTGCTCATGGAAGGGTATTTCTTTTACTAAATCTACGTTTCAAATTATTCCTTAATCAGGTTCTATCTAGACTCTAGATACGTGACAAGATCTGTGACGACTTTCCAATATAACTTGGAAAGACAAATCTCTCTATTACGATTCTACGAGCAGCAGCGCGAATGAGCGTTTACTAGGGAATATTTTATATTTATCTGCGTCTCTTTGTCATACGTTACATCTTTAGACCCAAACCATACCAAAACTTAACCCCTTGAAAAGTAAA
The DNA here is from genome assembly GCA_008121215.1 of Drosophila athabasca. Classification (NCBI taxonomy): domain Eukaryota; kingdom Metazoa; phylum Arthropoda; class Insecta; order Diptera; family Drosophilidae; genus Drosophila; species Drosophila athabasca. Next base: position 4,708,311 of record CM017793.1, on the reverse strand, counting down.
ACGAAGACGCAGAAAAGCTACTGCTGCTTCATATTTATCCTTGCAGTTTGTATAAGTATAAGTTTGTATGTATTTCTGAGTATTTCTCATTTGTATTTTGCATATTACGATATTAGAGCTTGTTCTGTTCTAATCTGCGTTCAGCAACGGGAGTTCCCAAAACAAACTTTGAGAGGGTTTTTAAAATATTTAGTATGGATATTTTCTAGAATGTTCTATATGAAAATCTGTATGTAAATAAGGCTTACCTTTGATCAGCAGATGAAATGTAATTACCCTCCATTCCATTCCACTTTGATGATGCAATTTGCTTTCCTTTTCCATTTCTATTTCATTTTCACTGACATTTACCTGATTTGTACAAGTATTTCGTATCTTTGTTGTTGTTGTTGTTTCGTTTCCATTTCTTTATATAACCAGAATTCACATGTTTTTGGGGGGCACGTAATCAACATGCTTGGAATTTTCGTTTCGTTTCGTTTTGCATTTGTATTTCTTCGGCAAAAACACACAAATAAATGCACTTCAAATTACGTTCATTTTCGAACGTGGTATGGTATAATTATTTTTTGGAATTTAAATTTAAAAATATTCTTTTTAACTGGCACTTTGACAGGCACTTCTCATGTTATTGTATTATTTTTTGTCCGTTGAACACAATTAATTCGCAATTATATATTTTTGGCTGAATTTGAATTAAATTTCCCTGTTGATGTCATTTGAGTGTCCAATTTTTAGCAAACAAAAATATTGTTTTGGGATAATTTTGTGTTTTGTTTTTGCTTTTTTTGTATGATTTTGTTAGAATTCTTCTGATGGGGTTGGTGGGTTGGTTGCTTGGTTGGGCTGCTGGGAATGGAGCGGAGCGTTGTTCGCAGCTCGCTTGTCGCAATTTCAATGCCAACACGCAGCCCAGCAGAAAGTGGCAGAGCTGTCGTTGTCGTTGTCGCCGCCGCCGCCGCCACTGCCGCTGCCGCTGGCTGGCTGTAGCCGCCGAGCCGAAAGCTCTACGAAAACGCAGAAACGAAACAGAAATGAAACGAACAAGTGTGGGCTGGCACTGCAGGCGGGAAAGAGAGGGCGTAAGATGAATAGAGGGAGATAGGGCTAGGAAAAGAGAGTGGTGGCGGTGGTGGAGGGGGGTGGAGAGAAGACAGTCTACAGAGATGAGTAGGGAAGGAGTGCTCGTCCAAAAACAAAAAGGCAGAGCTCGTAAAAATGAGTCAAAAAAGAGAAGCTGAGCTCAAGTTCAAGGATGTTATGCAATGAAGAAAAGCGAGTGGGTGAGTGGAAGAGAGGGTGCAGTGAGCGTGGGCCAGAAGGGCGCTCTCTCTCTCGCTCTCTGTTGTGACCTATACCAATGTAAGCCTCATCTGATCCCTCCCCCCTATGGCTCTCTCACCCGCACTCGCATTCTCCTCTCTTTCTTTCCCTTTGCTGACATGATGTACTTGCAATTTTAGTTGTGCAGTCTACCCTGACCGCGCCTTAGTTACTATACTGCCCCCTAAACAGTGGATATTCGATGAACAAGAACATTCAGTTGTTAACCCTAAGCCATGGCTACAAAATTTTCACCAGTCCTAAAGCGACTATAAAATAAAATATTAGGGAATTTCGTTCTCTCTACCAGAAAATCAAATAAAGAGTGAGCGAGTATAAAAACAAAATTTTCGGATTTTGGATTTCGAATACCGAATCCCACTGAATCGATTCATAAAGGGCTCTTCTAATGAAGACTTTTACTATGCCTGGAACTGTACAATCCTGCCATCGGAAATTATCATTATCATCAAGGAACCGTTTTTTAAATGTACATATGTACATTAAATGGAGTGGCTACTGTATGTACATATGTATGTGCATTTTGCGCTTTGTATCTGTTGGGCATGGAGCGTTTTGGGTTCGTGTTCGTTTGCTGGGACCGGGACTGGTACTGGTCATAGAATTGTATATAATTAGCGCATTTATTGACTAACTGCCGTTGGAAACACATAACAGCAATCATTACATTACCTAGCATGTTGACTAACTGTCTTTAGTATACAGATATTTTTTGCTATATCTGACAGAGACATAAAGTATATATGTAAACGGACGTACATATGTACATACATATATAAAATGCGACTTCGATTGACAAATGTGCGTGTGCTGCAATTTTCTACTGGCTGACACAATGTCAGACCAGAACCAGAACCAGTCCCTTCCCATCTTCCAATCTTCCAATCTCTATCGCTATATACATATGTATGTACATATATCACCTTTTTTTCAGTGAAACAATTTCTTAATTGAATTTGTTTGGGGGCGCAAGTACGAGTATATAGCGGGAGAGAGAGAGAGAGAGCGTACCGTCCGCCATGTTTGTTTAATTGTTTAATTTAATTAAAATGCCTTGACTGCAGCGTTTGCAAGCCTTTGCACATTGTAGATACATATGTACATACATACATACATTGTGAGATACAAACTCTTATATGTAGATTTATGGATGTGTGTGTGTGTGTTCTATATCTTGGCTCGGCTATATGCAACAGATGTTATTGCATGCCGTGTGCCGTGGACTTTCATAATTTACCCATCTGCTGCTGCGCATCTTATGTCATGCGCATCGCCAGCGCTTTACTAAGATACACAGATACACACCAACACACCGGCAAGCACATAGCCCCCTACAAACAAACACACACATACACACACATATGTACATATGTATACAACTGAAACACGTACAGGGATTGCACATTTACAGTGGCACTAGCTCATATGCGGCCACTTTGTCTGCCTAACTAAGAGGGCAACTTCTATATTATTGTCACTGTGGGGAACGAAAATTTAATTACAAATTATACCAAATGCAATTTAGTTAGATTAAAAAGTCCTCTTGCAAATGTTGCTAAGCAAAGCATTTCAATTTAATATGTAAATTAAAAAAAAGGTAGATTAAAGTAAAAGACGGTTTTATAATTTTTAGTTGGAAATAATTTAAGAGAATTCTTTTCCTCGCGGATTGATTGTTAAATTATTTGAACTTTAATGGAGGAAAAGAAAGAAAAACTGTATGCTGAAAAATCGGTGCTCTCCTAAACAATATATTAAGTATACGCTATGTATGGGAACCACGAAAGCGGCCAAAAATATCAAGCGATACCAAAAATAGCTAAAGCGTAGCTCAGTGCGGATCAATCAGCATTATTTGCGAAGCCATAAACAGTCTTTATATGTATATCGGTAGAAAAGGTATTATTTATAGTGAACACATGCATATAGTGTACATACATTTGCACTTGCTCTGAGACTGAACTTACTGTGTACTATATGTACATGTACATATGTATGTATATGTGAGAGTATTTAGCGGAGAGTCATATCTATTATAAATTTTGTATACACAATACATTGGGAAAACACCGAAGCGCTGGCGAATCGAAAGCGCAGCTCCCAGAGAGAGAGAGAGATAGAGAGGGAGAGTGTGTGTGGTTAGGGGAGTGGGAGGAGCATATACATTCAGCCAGCACTGTGTAGTAGCACTGCGACACGACACGACACGACACGACATGCAAAGTCTGCTGTTCCTGACGATGTAACTGCTGCAGCTGCGGCCGCTGTTGCTGCAACATTTGTGCCTTACCCTTACCCTTCTCACGTGAGCGGTCGCAGCGCATGACAAGAGTAGGTGACCTTGACAGTGAACTTGACATAATGCTGCTACACAAGGATTCCAGGCCAGTGTGTGTGTATGTGTGTGTGTGTACGTGTGTGTGTGTGGGTTTGAAACTCTTTGGAATCGGAACGCGAGGAACGAACGAAGATGGTACGTACGAACAACAACTCAGAGAGCGGGAGGGAGAGAGAGTAAGTGAGCGACGGAAAGCTTTTGCTCTTGCATCGGGTCGAGTGAGCGGGGGCGGGTGCGGGGGTGGAGGTGGAGTGCAGGGCAACCTCTCCTCCCGCATTGGTTCTATATGGCTGTCGAGTCGTACGACAAGGCGACAAGGCGTGCAAGCTTTCTCTCTCTCTCTCTCTCTTCCACAGTTGAATCATGAATCATCCTCTGCGACGTGTTGTCTACAGTCGTCGTCCACATTTGTGAAATTTATGTGGCAGAAATTTCGCTTTCATGTTTCGCTTTCGTATGGGAACGAGACGAAGACGAAGACCGAAATGGAGACGAAGAGCGAAAGCGTACAGGACAGAGAGGCGAGCAGTTTATGCAACTGCCCGTTGCCAGGCCCAACGGCTAATGGCGAGCATGCATATGTTGGCTGTTGGACTGGACGCAATGTGCCAAATAGTTCCCGTTCCCATTATCGCCTTTGCCATGCCCATTCCCATTCCCATTCAAATTTCGATTTCATTTGCTGTTTTCCTTTCCTTTTCATTTCCTATTACTTTTTTTATTGTGCATTCAACTTTGACATTTGGGCCTGCGACAGGGTGGATTTTATGTATGTGTTGACCCTATTACTGCCGATGCATTCGGTATTGTCTTGCGTCAGCAGAGATTAAGGAATTGAAAGTTAAGGGAATCAGAAATAACAATAGAAGTTATAATATTTATGTGTCATTTATTCTTGCTTTTTTTTTGCAATAAAAAACATTAATTTTCTAATTAGTAATAATGTTTTGGACGTCAGCAGCTTCATTTTGCCAAGCGACCGAGCCGGTTGGGACTTATTTTCTAATTATTTCTATAGTGAATCGACTCTTCTTGGTTCTTTGGGCGTTTTCTTTGTTGATCGTCCTCCTCTTCCGAGGTCCTTAATAATAATATAACAATAAAAATAATTAATAATTTGTGGGAGCTTAACCACCTACTGAAGTTACTATTAAGGGAAGACCATGCGGACATAACCCTCGCTGATGTGTACAGACATCACTGGTTCACAGATGAGGCCTCACTGGCAGTGCCAGATTTCGAGAGCGTCCCTGAACCTTTTACACACCTGTTCAACCAGGATTTAAAGTTCCTCAAGACAATCGAGGCGAGGAGACTCGCCCTCGGGGGAACACAGGAAGGCTTTAAGCAAGTGAGAAAACAGTGTAACTTAAAAAAAGTACCTCCATGATTTGGTTCGAATGCTGAACCAAAGACATCATGATGTGCTTCTATGTACAGCCGATTTCATGGGTAATTGTCTAAAGTAATGAACAACAAGAAGATGGAATGCAAATGTAACGAAATTTCTTTAGGATTATAATGCTGACATTCCAGGGTCTTTAAAAAATTGCTTAACTTGCAAGACTAGAAATATCTCTAAAGGAGGTGACGTGCAGCACTGCTATCACCATGAAAGCAGCTGTATATGGCGGCAAGGAGCCTGTTCCAATACTAACGCAGTTTAGTGGTATAGTCACGGAGCTTACACGTCAGCCCGTGCCTGGGTGTAAGGTAAATATATTCATAAATAAATATAATTATATATAAATACATAAATGAATTAATTTTTCAGATGTGAATCTTGTAAATCTTGGCCTTCTGGGGACACCACTTGAAGCCTCTACCTCTTGGAAAAACTTTGGAAAACTTATGGAAAAACTAAATTGTACAAATTATACACAATCTGAATCTTGGGGAACTACTTTCGAAGCAGTTTCGCAATTTTGCAATAAATCAAAGTTAAATGAATTTTCCAAAAATAGAACAGAATTGAACCGATGGCTTGGCTTTTGTTGCTTACTTTTTACTCCATCTGTGTCGTGCACTTTAATGACGATTATTTATACGTACGAGTAGATACAGAAATAGTTTTTAGGTGCAAAGAGAACACTCAACGTGCTGGATTAAAAATGTGCATAAGGCCCCCAATTTATTATACATATTTTCCTAAGAACCTTTCTTTGTTCTTTCTCATAGAGGCCCCAAAAGTATAAAAATCTTACAGGGATCATTGTATTCTCTGAGAATGGGATGAGATGCGAGGTGTCAGAGCGGCAAGGAAGATGTATGAGTAAGGGCTGACAGACAACCTGAACTTGCGTTTGAAAATGAAATTCTTTTCGGTACTTTTCCATATCCGAAAAACCGAAATGTGCAAGCAAACAACCAGTGCACTGGGCGAGTGGGTGGGGGACAGAGTAAGAGATCGTAGGGGTAGAGAAAAGTACATGCATATGTACATAGGGAGAGGGAGGGAGAAAGAGAGACAGAAAGAGAGAGAGAGAGAGAGAGAGAGCTGTATGCAGTAACCTTGAGAACGCTTTGAATTTTATAGTTGGGACAAAGGGTGTGTGGTGCGTCATTGAGAGAGCACCAAAAACATCCAAAGCTAGAGAGAGCGCGAGTCAGAGCGTGAGAGCTTGAGAGAGTGCGAGCGGGAAGTGCAGTTGCAGCGCTGCTTTCAAACTTTTTTCGCTTTGGCACATTTCTTTGCCGACGCGACGTGACGTCGTGCTTAGTAAACCCCTGGCCCTCTCTCACCCTCGCCCCCTGGCTAACTATCTAACTATCTCTATCTCTCACTCTTTCTTCTGCCCCCCTTCCACCCGCTCTCTACTGCCCTGTGAGCATCTTGTTGTTTGCTTGTTTTGCGTTTAGTTTTTCGTTTTACTCTTATTTTTTGTGCGCAAATGCAATTCACGTTCAAGGCCAGCCACCAACTGCATGTGTGTGTGTGTGTGCTATGTGCTATGTACATGAATGTATGTACATATGGATGTATGTACCGTCGTCAGTTGTCAACTGTATGTATGTATTTTCAGTACAGCCACACACAGATACAGCTACAGATACATACATCTACAGCTACAGATTCAAAAGCACAAATACATGGACACAATCAATAAACTGCAATTTCTCTGCTCTATCTGTATGTCGTTCTGTTCAGTTTCGTTTTCTTGCCTCTGCCTTTGTTTTCACGTTATCGCTGCTCTTCCTTCTTCGCTTTTCTGGCACATCTTCGTGTGTGTCAAACATTATTAAGAACGAACGGAAGGGGCAGAAGAAGAATTGAAGAAGCTGCCGATGACTGCACTTCTAAAAAAAAAAGGAAAAATAAAACCATCTGGCAGGAGCAGGATTTAGTATACATACATATATTTGAAACAGCTTTGAAAGAAAACTGGATTATAGATTATAGTCAGGCGACTCGGATTATCTTAATTGGTATTTAATCAGCATGAAGCATCAAAGTTTTCTTTTTAAATCTATTCCGATTTATCTAGAATTTCTTAAAGTGGAAAATGAATTCGTTTGGCCTAAGAAAAGGTGGAATTTCAAAATCTGGTGAAATCAAGAAAAGCTTTGTTAATTAATTTTTTTTAAAAGAAGAACAGTTCAATATGTTACCAGTGGAAATGCAAAGAATTCTACATTCTACATATGCACATATGTCCCTGAAAATTCCTATGAAACACTTTTGAATGCATAATTTTCCATCCCACTGCATCAGTTATTGCACCCACGGGGAAGCAAGACAAGAAACGCCATAACATAACGTCTCCCCGCCTCAATTTTCCCTCTCCTCTGGAATTATATAATTTGCCATCAATGGCAATGAAAATGCCTTGCAATCAAGCGTGAAATGTAGAGAATTACCAATTATAGAACATATACAATATGTGTGTGGGCTAACTGGGAAAACTCTTATCACAATAACGCAATAGAAAGCACTTCCGACATATGAATAAGTATGCTTTTTAAATCCTTTATTCTTTAAAGGATTAAATCTTAAAAATAACTGAATAGTAACCTCTCATTTAAGTAATTTATTAAAAAATTCTTTCGAAATGGAGAAACGCACTCAAAAGCCTGAAATTTGTATTTAAGTTTAATATTAGCTCATGCATCTTTTTTTATTATCATTTCCTTTAGAAAATTGATGACTTCAGTAGGGTATTCCATATTCGATATGTGATACTAAAACACTCGTAATGGATTTCCCTGTTTTTTTCCCAATCCCAATACGGAGGAGCGAGGCAGATGTGGCAATCGACATCACAACAACAAAAAGCTGAGTAATAATATTTCTCGGCTTTCAAACCAAATTAAAAGCAGGGCAGTGCTGAAAAAAGGGGTTCCAAATGAATAAAAAAAATCTATAAAATTGGAAAATAATATGTAAATTTACTCTAAAAACTGATTTTAAAATGTTGTTCAAGGGATAACAAGAGAATACTCAAACATTTTGAGGGTCAAATACGGCATGGAAACAAATTCCTAGATCCCCTTTCTTTTTCAGAATGATAGCCACGCCCATGAGTTGTTTGATGGAAGCCGATTCGCCGATTGTATCAAAATCAAGTTGTGTGTAAGTAAACTACTGCGCTGCATTTTATGGCGAGCGTTCGGTTTAATTGCATACAAAAAAATTTACGCGAAATTTCATACGAAATATTTTTGTAATTCGCATTTGGCTCAACTAATTAAAATTTTATTAGGATTTCTGGCATACATGGCTTGGGTCTGTTTCCTTGAATATGTCACGGAAATTGCCAATACCCATATGGAAAGCGGGCGAGGAAAATGTTTTATTTGGAGGGCAAGGTCAGCACCAGGGCTCTGATGCTGCAGCTAGCTCTCTCTCTCTCCCAGGCTCTCTTTTGGAAAGAGAGGAGTATTCCCTTGGCCGTATACATGCATGTTCGTGTCTCGGTGGGACGTGGGCGTCGGGGTGTGGCTGTGGCTGTGGCAGCTGCAGCAGCAGCAGCAGCTGGATGCTCCTCCTGCAAATGGCAAACAAAGTGACCCATATGCGTCATTCCCGTCGACACTGCTGTTGCCAACTAAGCCACTTTTCTTGGCCACCCATCCCCCTTTCCCCGATGGCATGGCTGCTGCAGCCGGATGGCCACTCGATGTTAATTGTGTCCTGTGGCGCTTGTCGAATGCATACGATACGAGATACATACCATACCCAATCCTATGAACTCCTTGACGTAAGCCGCAACAGATTTCAGCAGCTGTTTTCCGCTTTATCCGTTTTTAATTACATTTCGATGTGCTTTTTAATTCAGATACCGATTGTTTTTGGGAAAAACACTTAAAATTTTCCCATTTCTGAAGGATATCTGTCTGTCTGTCCGTCTTTATGAGCGCCTAGATCTCAGAGACTATACGACTAGAGCAACCACATTTTGCATTCAGACTCCTGTGATATCACATTTTTAAAAGTGTATTACAAGATGAGCTTAGTAATACATTGACGTCGTCCGCTATGGTGAGGACCATCTACTCCCTCTCGGCTCTCAGAGAGACAAGCGCTACGTTCTGCACATTTTAATATATGCTCAGAGACGGATGGAATGACGACGTCACCTTATTACTAAATTCATCTTGAAATTTACGTTTCGAATATACATACATACATATACAGGCATAGCTAACATGTGTGAGACATACAAACCATACAAGCACACTTTGAAATGCACTGCTGCCCCTATCGTTCAACCCATTCAATATCTCACGTATTGAATATCTCGTTTATTCTTAGGATCTTTTTTTCCCCGATTTATCCCAAGAGTACACAAAGACACAAGTATAACGCTGGAAAATACCTCCCACGTCATAACGGTAGCTTGACCTGCGCGCATTTGACAACAGATGGCGCTACGTAAAAGCTTTTTGGCTCTGTTAATTTTCAGTATAGCTTTTCAGCGCTGCTAACTTTTCGGTTCTGTTAATCTAAGAATCTTAATAATACAATTTTAAATACATTTAAATAATAAGTGAGGATTATTTCTTTCCCCCTCCTGGGCTGAAGATGCCACTTGGGAAAGAAAGCCAGGAAGAAAGTAACTACTTCCATATAGACATTACACATAAGCAACGTGGGCGGTCATGCAACTCACAGCATGATTCAAAAATTGTCAGCGACATTGGTGAGGCACTTGCGTGAGCATTTGCTCAGATCCGAGTCAAGTCGGAGGGCAAAATAAAATAGATGAAGAGACAAACCGATAATTTTCGGTTGTTTGATTAAAATCAAAGTGATACTCCGAAAGAGCTGAGATTGTCAGTTCAGTGCGGATTCAAATAGAAATTGTGACAGTTCGACCTGATGGAAAACTGACCACATATCAATGCAAAGCAACTTAAAATAATGGACAGTCCTAAGGGTACTAAACGGGGCGGGGTGTGCCGTAAATACAGGTTAATGGCAGGTAATTGAGGAAAACAATTTCGCATTCGCATAACTGGCAAATAAACAAACCATTTGTTACTCTCAGAGAATTTCATTGGGAAAGAGACCTCAGAGACAGGGGGTGTCTAAGTATTATTAGCATTGGTATTTTGTCAGGGCTTTTACAAAAATGTACAAATGAATTCTCTGACTCACACACACACCCCCCTAAACATCATTTGCATATGAGAAATAGTTAATGACCAAAACAAAAGTGTGGCTGACCCCTCAAATTGAACAAATTGAAAATTGAACTTTGAATTTGAACGGAATTTCCAATGCAAATACACTGAGATGAAACGAGATGATACAAAGAAGAAATGTAAGAATTAAAAGAGATATAGCTTTTTCTTAACATCTAGAAATACATATATGTACTATATAGCATATGTATATACGATATGATGGCTTCCCTCGAACCGAGTCAGTTGGCCTACACGTTTTGAAGGCTGTTAAAGACTGTTGAAGACAAGGAGTACATACATATGTATATAGAAGAAAGACCGACCAGAAATACGCCTTTAGAGCGAGAATTCCTTTCAAATCATATTGTTTTAAGTTAAGGAACTTGAATTAAAATAACATGATAGATATTGATGATATATATGATGATATTTACTATTTTATTTGATAAACAGTCGTGGGCATGTATTTTTTCGTATGCCTCTCGGAACAACATTTTTTTAACTCTTTTATTTAACTTTTAACACTTAAAACCAACTTAAGACAATTTCCAAAAGCCAAGCGACATCCCTAGTCTGTCGATCGACTATAATCTTTAAAATGAAAAATGAATCCAAGAGTTTTTTTGTTTTATTTAAAATTCCATAATATTCCAACCGTCGACAACCCAAAAACTGTGCAAATAAAATACAAGTGTTATGCGTACGAAGGATCGATCAAGCTGTGTACGTCTGCGATCTAGAGCAGCTTCATGGTGATGGTCTTAGTCTCCAGATAGTTGTCCAGACCATCCTTTCCCAGTTCGCGGCCAATGCCCGAGTGCTTGTAGCCACCGAAGGGCGTCTGTGGGAGCACGGCATCGTAGCAGTTGATCCAGACGGAGCCGGCGTCCACATTGTTGGCGAACTTCAGTGCCTTGTTGATGTCATTGGTGATGACGCCGGCGGCCAGTCCATACTGGACATTATTGGCCCGATCGATGATCTCGTCGAGGCTGCTAAACTTGAAGATCGACTGAACGGGTCCAAAGATCTATAAGAAGGAAAGAAAGTCCATTAAACGTTGATTCAGTGAAGGGGCCCTCAATGTACGGACCTCCTCTTGGGCAATCTTCATGTCATCCTTCACATCCGAGAATACAGTGGGTTCGATGAAGAATCCCACATTACCAATCCGCTTGCCGCCAGCCTGGAGCTTGGCGCCCTCCTTCTGGCCACTCTCAATGTAGCCCAGGACTTTGGTGAGCATCTCCTGATCGATTTGGGGACCCTGCTGCACATTCTCCTGGAAGGGATTGCCCACCTTGCGGGCCTTGGCCTTGGCAGCGGCCTTCTCCACGAATTTGTCGTAGATCTTCTCGTGCACATAGGTGCGACTGCCGGCGCAACAGCTCTGGCCGTGATTCGAGAACAGAGCCTCATGTGTGGTCTCCACAGCGAAGTCAACTGAAAGGATAAAATATGGGTTGAAGCCAGAAGAAGGTAGGGAGTTAAGGCGGTACTTACTGTCCGCATCATCGAACACCACCACTGGACTCTTGCCGCCCAGCTCCAGGGACACCCTCTTGAGGTTGGACGTGGCCGCTGCCTGCATCACGATGCGACCAATGTCCACGGAGCCGGTGAACGCCACCTTGGCGATGTCCGGATGCTCACTGATGGCCGCTCCAGCGGTTGGTCCGAATCCATTGATGATATTGATGACGCCCGCTGGGAAGCCCGCCTCCTTGGTCAGGGCAGCCATGTGCAAGGCGGTGAGTGGCGTTTGTTCCGCCGGCTTCATGATGATGGTGCAGCCCACGGCCAGGGCGGGTCCCCACTTCCAGGCCAGCATCAGCAGAGGATAGTTCCAGGGAATGATCTGGCCCACGACGCCCACGGGCTCCTTGCGGGTCATCGAGGTGAAACCTCCAGCGGGAATGGTGTCGCCAAAGAACTTGTCTGTCCAGCCGGCATAGTACTGAAGCGTCAGGATCGAGTAGGTGACATCGAAGAGGGCCTCAGCATAGGGTTTGCCATTGTCCTGGGTTTCCAGGCTCGCAAGGAACTCCTTGTCACGCTCCATCAGTCCGCAGAGCCTAAAAGGAGGTAATGATTAATGGAAATTAATGCAGGATAAATAGGGATGAGTAGGGGATGATTTACTTGTTAATCAGATTGGTGCGCTGCAGAGGACTCAACTTGCGCCAATCGGAGTTGCGATGGAAAGCCTTCTTGGCCGCAATCACTGCCTTATCCACATCAGCCTTAAACAAAGATAATTCACATTAGCTTGAGGTGTCCAATAAATCGGGAACATGGACTTACTTTGTCTCCTTCGGCCACTTTGACGATTTCCTTGCCAGTGGCTGGGTTGGATGTGGCAAAGGTCTTGCCAGAGACGGCATCCACAAACTCATTGTTGATGAAGAGCTGCAAAGGGAATGATTGAAGGAGTAGCAGGCAATGAGTGAGCAGTTATCAAAACAAAAACAAGGATTCATTACCCAACCTCACAGTGATGGGGCTGGCAGTTTGCAAAACTATGATTAGATCTGCTAACCAGTCTGGAGCGATGATGGTATGACAGTAATTGGTGCAATTTGTGCATCTCTTTGTCTCTCTCTCTCTGTCTCTGACTATAGTCTCTGGGATAACAGCCTTTGTGTGCCCCAACAAGTTGTCAGCACTTTGATTGCCCCATTTACATTTTCCAACCAACACGCGACAATGTAATATCAATGTAATATTTAAGTTCCGTCACGATCCGAAACTGTCAAACGAACAAACAAAACCTTTTGACACAACAAAGTCATCTCGATTTGGTTAGTATTTGGTAGTGATTCAATCTTAGTAATGGAACATTAAGAGATATCAATAAATGCTTTTACTGGGATTCGAGGGAAGGAAAATGAATTGAATTCAATTGGATGAAAGTCTGTTGTGGTTTGAGGAGAGTTTTTTACTCAAAGTAATTTTTCAATTGAATTAAAGTCTCCTTAAATGGTAAAGAGTTATCTTTTGAACAAAACCTTGTTTTATCATTGCTCGGAAGAAAAAGAAAACCCAGATGGTATCAGACATAGTATCCAATTTCGTAAACATTCGATAGATGGATTGTTTTTGCTTGATAGTACACCCAATCCTTATCCACTTTGTGCTCTATAAAAGATCAGCTCGCACCTGCTTATAATCCCATTAGGTACATAATAAAAATAAAAGCTGGTGTCAAAGTCTCTGCCATATCAGTGTCTTCGAATAACAGCATAGGACCCCCTATTGTTATCAGTGTTGTTTGCCCCAGAAGACCACATCATTATTATCGCTTCAGCAATGGAAGATTTGTTTATTGAGTGTCAAACAGATTACGACCAGAACAGACGTAGCACCCTGTATGTGTATTTGGGTACATATGTATGTATGTGCATACATACAGATGTATCGCAGAACCACCTCACACGCAAATCAAAACAGAGAAAAATTCGAAAATTGCGACACAAACAAGTTCATAACAAGTTGGTTTTCCATTAGAACCACGTTAAAAATACGAGTAAGAACGGTTTTATTCGCGTTTACTCGTCTGTCTTACTTCTTATCTGAAGTTTGTTCAAGTTGTTCAAGAACAGGTGTAGAGCTGTGCGAAACGAAACGCCTATTGCATATGAATTGCAATTGGCAACAAGATATAAAATAATGTATTCTATATACATACATATATGTACATATGTACTCACTTTTGTGTACTTGGGCTTTGCGTTGGGATCGGCCATACTGACGGAGAATCTATATGAACTGCTGGCTGGCACTGGAAACTGGAACTAAAGTGGAGGAGTGCCTCTGTCGCGAAACTGAAACAGAAAAAGCTAACAGATGCTGCTTTTATAGGCTTCGCGTCCATCCATCGCCTGCTATCAGCGTTTTTGTTTTCTGATTGTCGTTTATTTCTGTTTTGCCGGCCGGCAGGCTGAAAGATAGACACATACTCGTATTATTTATTAGCACCCTATTGGCGCGCACGGCATATGGGTTTTCTAAACCGGTTTGTAAAGGATTCATGTCTTACGGGAATTTGATGAAACATTCCCCTCAGAGTGCAACCTATCTAGATATTGTACTTCCCAAATACATTTATGTATGTATATTAGGAATTGGTAATTATTTTTCATATATTTCCCTTAATACGTGGTGCTATATGTATATATGTTGTAATGCATACCAAGTTCGTTGAAGCTTAATCACCCAAAGTTTTTTTAGTCTCCTTTATAGCTTGTGCTTTATCATTTAATTCATTTTCTGCCCAATTTCTTCATCTGGAATTTCAGCTTTTTAATGGTTGTTGTCTTGGCTAAATGCTCTTCTATTTGTGTTCGTGTCTTGGATTTGGTCTTATACGTTTTATCTTATACAGGGTGTATAGTCTCTAGCAGGCACTCACAGCGAATATAGAAAATCGAGTTCAATATCGTATAAAAATCTGTATTTAATATAAATAACAATTTAAATTCAAATTTCATTAGGTATAAATTTACAACCGCCATCTATAGAGATTGTTTTTAGTGTACCAATTCCATTTAGAAGATTCTATCAAAGGAAATCCTTGTCTTATCAAAAGCTCGTTGTTTTTATCAGCTGCTTGCCGTAGCTTTTGATGGGAAAACTTTCGTACTGATAGGTGCGTTGCACCAGACCATGATCCAGAAATTTCAGTTTGTTCAGCGACTGTGCAATGTAATTGCTGCGTGGGATAAGAAGACAATGAACTGAACGCACCGATCCAAGAATAGATGAGGGGGTCAATGTCAATCCTACCTGTAGTACGCGTAGTCGTAGCGCAAGTACCCCGAGAAGGGCTGAAGCTCAAGGCCATCTGGACAAATGGGATTGCCGTGGAGGCTCAGGTACTGCAGGTTGGGGAACAGTCGTCGGATCAGTCGCATTGTTGAGGGCAGGTCACTGAACTGCAAGGGCAAAAGTGTGTACGAGACTCTGATACAAAGAAGGATCGTCTTTCTACCTCATTCTTGTTCAGCATGAGCACCTCCAGCTGTGGCAGGGGCTGTGCCAATGTCCGTAGTTGTGCCTCGTGTAGCCGATTGTTGTCCAGCACCAAGTGACGCAACTGCTCGAACTCCTGCAGCCAGGACAAATCCTTCAGGCAGTTATAGCTCAGGTCTAGCAGCTCTACGTGGCCTGCATGGCGTTTGACCAGCTCGAGGGGCAGTGATCGGAGATTCTGCTGCACCAAAATGAGCTACATTTGTGGGCGATTGTGTGTCGTCCGACTCGTAATCTCTCAAAGATAAACCCAAATATTTACGTTACCTGACTGTCGGTGTCTTCCAACGTTTGCATTGCCACCAGATTCCGTATCTACGGCGAAAGATCTTCTACTGTGGGGTTGGGAGTACGGGCGAGCTTTCGGATACCTTTTCGGCGATCGTCTGGGGCACGACTGAGACGACGAGCCTCGTCGCTCATTTGCTGCAGTTGATAGCAGAGACGACTGCTTTTGTTTTTACGTATTAACTTTTACTTTTTTTTGCTTTTCTCATACCCTGTTCGATGCCATGTACAGAGGGTGTATGGGTTTTATAGACGCTCTGATCCTCTTTGCTTACCTTAACCTTTCACTAGAGCTAGTCTAATAGTCATAAGCAGCTACTTAAGATCTCTTTGGCACAGTTCTTCCAACTCTTAAATCTACCGACTAGCAAATTTCCCAAAAGGTATTCAGTAAGTCGACCCCCACGGCCTTATCAGTCAGTACTCTTTGAAAGTATGTGTTTTATTTTGTTTGGCTTCTGCGCAGCTGTTTGGTTGTTGCTTTATCCTCCTTTTCCGTTGCTTGAACCTATTAAAGGTGTGCGAAGGGGAGGGGGAGACGAAGTAATGATAAGCCGGCAGGCAAAAGCTGACATGTAGAGGGCGCCAGCTAGTATTAGCGATCGCACATGAAGTATACGAAAAGTGCTCCCGCGGCAACATAGCTGCTCGATGTCCGCATGAAATGCTGTCAGAAATTCCAAAAAATGTTTCTTTTTTATACAAATCCTTTGACTGCGCTTTAACCACTTTGACCACGACTGGAGTTGGTCAAGTGGTGGCGCAGCTGCGTGCAGCGCGGTATGAGAGGGCGGGGAAGGGCCTGGCGATAAGTGCTCCACAATGGCAGAGTGCGGGCAAATATATTTTTAATTGCCAGTTAGGCTGGCAAACAGAAATGACGGCCCACAAGCGCAAGAGTCCGAATGAAAAGGCAAAACGAAAAGACCACAGCGGCCTGACAAGCAATTTTGACTGCAAATGGCTAACAAATTGGTAGCGAGAAAAGGGGGGTGGGCAGGCGGGGGATGGGCAAACTAGTGCCAAACAATAGGAGATGACAGCATAAATAAACAAGCTGCGAGATACAAATTACGGTTCACAGCATTTAGCCAGGCACTTAATTCAATGAAACCCAACCACGCGCACAATCACACAGCACACACCCACCGACAGCAGCCAGAGATACAGATACAGATACTCGTATCGAAGCGAGATAGATACGTCTGCGCATCGGTAAAAGTAATCGATTTGCCAGTTGTCTTTGTCGTCAGACCTTTGAGGTGGCTGACAGCTCCCTTAACCCTTCCTGGGGCACTCACTCCGCCTTTTGGACCCGGCTGTCAGTGACACTCGAAGCGAATAGGCCTTTTGTCCGCTAACCATCTTATTATTTGGCCCCAGCTTGCACTCCACTTTTGCTTGGTAATAAGTGTGATACACATGCACGTCTCTGCCACTATATATAGGCCTTTGATTGTTGGTCGTTTCAATAGGCATTATAATTCAATGTCAACATTGAATTGCCCGTTGTGGAAGACCATCAATCCATTATTCCATAGCCAGTGATCTTCAATAGGTCTCAAGGGTATAGTCATACGGGGCTGGGATGGTGCTGGGCTGTGAGAAATGGACTCGAAATGGGTTTAATGGATCCTCTTCCTTAAACCATCGAAACTCCTTTCCTTAAGTATGGGGCGTAATTAAATTGTATTTTTACCTGCCATTTGATGACTAATCCGCAGCACTTAATTCTGTGGATATACTCGTATTAAGGCATAGAATAATTTGGGACCCATCCCCGAAAACCAATTTGCTTTGACCGCCGCATTAGCCTCATTATCGTCACCATGGAGACCTCGTCTGGCACCCACCACCCACCACCCACATGAAACACTCTTAGTGCCACCCAACCACCCGGGGAAATAAAAAGTGCTCGACTTGCTCCAATTTTAATTACTTCCCACTGGCCGATGTCAAGGAGGATGATGGTGTGAGTTACATAAAAACCAAGACGGGGATGGGACTGGGACTCGCACTGGCACTGGGCATTGATGAGTGATGAGGGGAAGCTCGATAATTGTGCTAAAATCGAATGACCTTGATGGGTGGGACAGCGGCTGGTGCGAAAACTGGTCAGCTTTCCTAAAGTTTACCTCTAATTAACGAGATAATCGACGAAACTGCTGCCTCCGATCGCGATTATCACTGTAATCATCATTGTTATGCAGCTCCGGGCGAAAAAACCATTTAGCCGAGCGATTTGTCAACGCATCTTTGGGGCACCTGGCCAAGAGTGGCTGGCAGATGTAGAGCATGGAGTCTGGCCTGTGAGGAGGCGGAGGCCGAGACGGAGGCTGCGGTGACATTCATTCGCCATTTGTCATAATTTTCCCCCCATGTAGGTTGAGGTGTTTAAGTAAATGTATAACACACATACACACATACATACATATGTACAGATGTATGTCGGATAAATTTAACTCTTTTGTGGGATGATTTGCATCTTTCCGCTTTGCTCTTCCTTTCCGAAAATTTGTGGTAAAAGTAAAAATACTTTTTTGGTGGAGTGAAATGAAATCATTAAATTGTGCCAAAAGGTATTTCTAGGAATTATTTCAATCATTTGAGGTGGATGTTAAATTGATAAATCTAAGGTTAATTTGTGGTTAAAAAGAGAAGGAAGCTGCACGTTTGGTTAACTGTTTCTTAATGTTGCAGGAGTTTTGATTTGCAGCAGTATTCATTCATTGATTCTATCTGATCTGAGCTTCATCTCTCACTACATCTCAACCTTCTTTTGGCCAACAATCGACAGAGCCCTGTTGCTATTTTTAACATTATTTGACCTACGCATTCTGTGGATCCAATCGTCCATCTGTGGAATGCCATTGGCCAACTAATCGACTTGTAGGTTCACATCTCAATGACAAAGCCCCAAAGCTTCTGCGTTTTTGTTGCCGTTGCCGTTGCTGTGCGTGGCACTTGAGTGCAACAAGTGGCACGTCGTCGAGTGGAGCATCAGCATCCCGAGCGAGCTCTGGTCCATCTATTTTGAGGCTCCTCGATTGAAAATACCCCCGACTCGGCGGCAATGTCAATGGAGCAGCAAGCAGCAAGCACCAGCGAAGGGCACGAGACGTGAGGCCAATGCCAAGAGGCGAAGGGTAAGGCGATCGGTGCGAATCAATGGATGTCTGACTGTGGCTGTGGCTACTGCACAGGTGACCTGATTTTCGGGTTTCATCACTCTCTCTTTCCCTCTACTCTCGCTCTCTCTCTCTCTTTGTGAAGATGGACCCTTCTGTCGCCGACTGTTGGGACAAGTGCACCAATTCCCAATTCCCAATACCCAATACCCAATCAATTCCAATCGATTCCGTCCGATGGCCGAATCCGTCCGATGACGTAAAGCAACCTTGTTGCCATTATGTACGCCCCAGCTTCTTGTCCATCGTGTTGTACATGTACCTACCACGTACTTACCATTTCTCTCCCGATGCGGGCACGATGCGGCGGCTGCAATTACTCGAACGATTTATGATTTGTGTGTGGACAGCAAGTGGACAAGTGTCTTTCGATTCGGATTCGGATTCGTATTCGGTCTATTTGCTTTCCATCTTACGTTGTGCATCAAATCCAATTACCAAGAGCCAAGAGCCAAGAGCGGTGCCGCATGCCACATGCTACTCACTTGATTTGGAT
Organism: Drosophila athabasca; assembly: GCA_008121215.1. Lineage (NCBI taxonomy): Eukaryota > Metazoa > Arthropoda > Insecta > Diptera > Drosophilidae > Drosophila > Drosophila athabasca. Next base: position 4,688,999 of record CM017793.1, on the reverse strand, counting down.
GGCTGCTGTTTTGTTTTATCATTTATTGTTTCGACTTCTTTTTTTCTTTCATACTCGTATGTGTTTGGCTTCAATTATAAGATTTTGATTTTGATTTTGATTGTGTTTAATTTTGTTACGTTTGTTTCGTAATTGTTGTCGTAGGTGTTGAAAGTGTCTACTGTACTCGTGAATGGTTGTCTCGACTGTCTCTCGGGGTTGACAGTTGGAGGAAATTATGTGGATGGCCTTGAAAAGCCCTTCGGTTCGGTTTTTGTTTTCTTTTTCTTGTTCAATTAATTGAATTTATGTTCAAGTATTTTTTGATTTAATTGGGAAATTCGGTAGGTAAGAATGGGGCAATGAATGACAGTTGGCATCAGTCTTTGATTGGGGTTCCATCAACGGGAATTTTCATCGATTTGGTTTAGAATTTTGTACCCTTTGTTGGGATCAATTTCAAGGTTTTAAATGAACGAAATTCTTAACAGATTCCTGAAATTTCTTTGCCCTTCGGTCTTACTTTCAGGAAACCTTTTGGACCTTCCCTTGTGCTACTTTCATCCTTGGGATACACTTTTATAAGACCTCTTGCAAATGCTTGTATTATCCTCCTTATGTCCTCTTTTCCCAACCAATCCTGGACCCACATAGAGCATCCAGTTTCAGGATTTATTTTTAGGGAATCATCTTAGAGAGTTCCTGCTTCAGCTCGTATTACCTAATCCTGGATTATCTTTGGGCCTGAATACCATGGAATCACTTGACCTGGGCCATTGTCAGGTTGGGTCCACAAACTCGATGAACAAGTTCGATGTGGCTGCCACATGAATGAACTCCCATCAATGGGGGGAAGGTGCCTGTGCCTGTGCCTGTGGCGAGTGCGTAGTCGTGGGTCACTTTCGACTCCGAGGCAGCGGCTCGAGTGCGCTCCAATTGTGAAAATAACACTTGGCGCACTCATCCGAAGGTTGCTGAAGCTGCTGCTGCATCGCAGAGTATCTCTCAGATACAAGATACAAAATGTCTGTGAGTGTTACACAAAACACAAAACTTCGACCCAAGGCCCGGGGCCCAGGGCGAGTGTAGAGATGGTCTGATGATGAGGAAGCTTTTGGGGGCATCCCTCTTCATCTTTCTCTCTGGTTGACCGTTCCCATCCCCACCCGCTGTGGCCGTGCGGCAGTGGAGCAGTGGGGCAGTGGCAGACGCCTCGCTTAACGGTAAACGAAATGGATTTACAGCTTGGGGTTTTGTCTCCATTTGGATTGCTCTAATTTCTCGCTTGAAGACATCAAAAGACACGTGTCGCCTGCCATCCTCTCCTGCCTTGCCATCTCCATGGCAGTCTCCCTCTCTCTCTATCTCTCTCTCTCTCTCTCACTCTATCTGGGGTCACTCTTTCGCTCTCGTTCGTTCCGTGAGTTTGTGTATCTCTTTTGATGCTTAATTAAATTCATTTTTTCCGTTTACCTTTTGTAATGAGATTTTGAGATTGTTGGTGGCGCAGTCAGCGTGTCCGACTCTCCGACGCTCCGTCGCCGGAATCATATAAAGGCCCGACACGTCGCTCTAATCAGTATCAGTCGACGTTCGAGCTTCTCCATCGAAGCAGCAGTCAATCGATCGAGCTTTAAAGGATTACGGGTTAGAGTCAGAGTCAGAGTCATCATCATCTCCAGGAGCAATCGTTAGCAATGCGTGTCTCGTCGCTGTTTGTCGTCTGTGTGGCCACGCTGGTCGCCGGAGCTGTGGCTCGTCCTGAACCACCATCGCCGTATGCCTACCATGGATTACCCCAGCAGCAGAGCCAGCGGGCACTGCCACTGAATGGTGAGTAGTACCAGGAGAAGGAGGAGGAGTAGGAGCAACAGCAGGAAGAAGTGACATGCATTAACACTCCACTCTCTCTCTCTCTCTCTCTCTCTCTCTCTCTCTCTGCCATAGTTCATCCCGTTGCGCCACAAATCTATCAGACGCTGCCACAGGAGCAATCGTTCGCCAACTTTGCCCCACCTCCAGTGCAGCAGCAGCAGCTCCAGGCCCAACCACAAATGACTTACCTGCCTCCCCAGCAGCAGCAGCAGCAGCAGCAGCAGGATGCCATCCTCGAGCAGTTGGCTCCCTCCGCCCCTGAAGCCCTGAACTCCTACGATGACAGCTACAACATGGCCCACCGCCTGTCGGGCGTCCAGCATGCCAGCGGCTACAACAACGCACCGCAGGAGACCAAGGTCCACAAGCATATCTACGTCCATGTGCCGCCCAAGGACTTCGAGGAGGAGGATGCCGTGCAGCCACGTGTGCACCACCAGGTGGGACCCAAGCAGAAGCATTACAAGATCGTCTTCATCAAGGCACCATCGGCACCGGCTCTGCGCGCTCCCGTCGTGCCACCACCACCACAGAACGAGGAGAAGACCCTGATCTATGTGCTGCACAAGAAGCCCGAGCAGGAGCAGGACATCGTCATTCCCACGCCACCACCCACCAAGCCATCCAAACCCGAGGTCTACTTCATCAAGTACAAGACCAAGAAGGAGGAGGCCCCCGTCTACGGTCCCCCACCCGCCGACATGGAGCCCCGTCAGGCCACCGCCGAGGACTTTGCCCCGCTCGCAGAAGTCGCCGATGTCCTGCCACCCACCACCCTTGCTCCCGAGCTAGAGATCGAGCAGCCTGCCGCCATTCCCTCGGCCATCTATGGCCCGCCCACGGCGCCCGCCTACACTGGCGAGGAGGTGCAGACCACCCTGTCGGCCCCCGCCAACCAGTACCTGCCCCCTGCCACTGCCCCCGCCGCCCTGGCCGTCGAGGAGCCCTCCATGGCGCCCATCATCGTCGAGGAGCAGCAAGAGCAGCGCCAGGCCCACATTCCCGCCACCAACTACGGTCCCCCCAACCGCTTCTTCCTCAAGAAGTTGAAGTAGGATCGAACGACGGAGATGGAGATGTCTTAGCCAATTTCTCGTTTGTCATAGTCTAATATCCAAATGGATGAATCCCGTATCGCCTATCGCCTACCCTTGCACCCTCCCCCCCTGCACTGCATACACATACACTCACACACACATACACACATGCACATCACGCTCGCGTTGTTTTGCTCGTTTGTAAAATTTGTTAAATTTGTTACATTTGTGTAGATAATAATAAAAATCGAATTTATAAAAAAAAAAAAACCAAAAAGGTGTAGTCCGATTGGGAGTGAAAATGGGAAAATATACAGAAATTTGTGTACTATTTAAATCTCTAAATCGAAATCTAATCCAAATCTAATTAGTTTTAAGATTTCATGTGGTTTCAGGGAATTCCTGATTCGAATCAGAGGATAGGGAATATATTGAGAAATCTGTTTCCAGGCTTTAATTAAATTTTTCCTTTCCTTCAATTTTTGTTTTCTATTCTTCCATTCTTATACTTTGTTCTTAGTTTCTTTTCATATCTTTCTCAAGAGCTTCCTGCTCTGCTCTGTATTCCAACACGTCATCAAGGAAATACTTTCTCTTCCTTATGTATGATATTTCACTCATTTCCTCTATTATCAAAGACAAATATAAAGCTGCATGTATTTCGCGTTTCAGTGATTTAATGATGGCTTAAACGCGGAGGCACTCGTGCTGCCGGCCAAAACGATAATTGACCTTTAAGCGAAGAGCTGACCTTGACGGATTTACAGCTCGCTTAATTGCGTTACGTTTTGTTAACTTCTGCGGTGGGGCCTAGGCAAAGTAAAGTACTTGGTACTTGCTACTGGTACTGGCTAATGCCTTTCCTCACTGCCCTGTTTTGGAGTGGCATGTGCCGGCTGTGGTTGCTGTGTCTGCCTGTGGCTTTGTGCAACATGTTGCCCAGCTTTTCCCGCCAAAACCAACAGTTGATTGCGGTGCCTGCGCAAAGCGATGGCAACATGTTGCGTCGCCCTACCAGGACCAGGAGTGGGAGTGTGCGGCCTCGAGTGCTTCGTGCCGGAGCTTCGTGTCCGGCTGATCTGCAGTGGGCTCGTGGGCACTGCCACTGCCACAGCCAGTGCCAGTGCCACACAGTCAGAGTCACAGCTAGTGCCGACGGATGCCGGATTCAGTTCGCTTTCTGTGCTCGTGCGATTCGCACCGATGGTGGGCGTTCTCATTCGCTTAGGTACTTAGGCACTAGTTCCATGTGGCCCACGTACGCCTCGACTCGTCCGAAATCGGGACTTATAAACGCATAAAAAAGCCATTCGATTCAATTGAAGACGGGCACGCGATGCAATAACCAATAAACAATAAACAATTAACAAACATCAAGTGGCGAACGCTGCGTATACGCAGTATACGTATACGCAATTCCAGTGACAATTAGTGATAAGTGAAAGTGTGTGCTCGAATGTGAAATTATTCAACATAACATTGTTTCGGTTCATTATTTTTGCCATTGACATTGACATTGTCATTGCCGCCCCTGTCTCGGCCAACGTCTCTTCCGGGGGGAGCTGCAGTTCCGGAGGGCCGCTGTTGCTATCGCTGGAGGAGAAGGAGGGCTCGGCACCAGGTGAGTTGTAATGAGCTTTATTTACCTGCTAATCAGCTTGTCCTCCGCGCTGGAATCGGGCTTGTCGCTCTGTTGTTTCTGCTTGTTAGCATTCGGCCAGATTTCGCACATTCTCCTTGGCATCTGTTCTGGGTGGGATTATCTGTAGGTTCGCGTGGGCCTCGGTTTCACTGGCACATGACCAGAATTTAATGGCAGACCTGACCGACCAGTCCCACCCTTTTTCATAAATATTTTAGGACCTTGAGAAGGTTCCTCAAAGTGTCAGAATAGATTTCCCTGCGGCAGCTGCAAGACAGCTGTCAAATACAATTTTCGACCCATTTCAGCAGCTCGATTAGAGCTGAAACTACTCCTAATTGGCTGCAATTGTGGTTGGTATCATGATGATAGAGTACACGTGTCATCCAATAAGGAAATGAGGCGGATTGGCTTAAGGAAAAATCTCCTCGGACGACTCCAGGACCTGGACCATTCTGATTTGATATTCTCTTTATTCGACACAAATACGAAACACAATATCATCGCAAATTTTGTACTTATATTACATTTTCCTTGGCCTTAGCCGGAAGTATCATCAATCAGCCGTTTGTTCCCCTAAGCTGGGGATAAATGTATGAAGCATACGCAGCGTGGCCGCCAGTCGCCAGTCGAGCACTAAATATTGCATGATACGAGTACGAGTACGCGTATGGACGTATGGTCCTCTAAGTCCGCCATCCATTTTGTGCGACAACAAAAGGTGGCCTGGTAGAGGGGGGCTAATTATAAATTATGCAGCACGCAATCCCCCTACGTTTGCTCATACACACACACACATGCATCCATATGTGTTGCAGGTGAACGTGTATTTTGTCATCAATTTTGCAGGGGAATCTCTTTGCCGTTTTTTGGGAGCCACTAAGGGACAAAGAAGGTCCTTCTTTGAACGACAGCTTTAATTGGTTTGGGCCTGATTTAAGCGTTGGCCCTGCTCCTGGTCCTCTCCGTGCTCTGTGCTGTTTACTGCTTTGACACTTTGGCCGGGTTTATGCGTCGCTTTAATGTCGACGCGTGTCGGGCGGCCGAGATTTATGGCTTGTCTGCATCGGTTTATCTGTTTTTCTTGTCTCCTCACCGAATGTATCCCAGTTGCCGCCTGTTTGGACTGTTTATATTATTTATAAAGTCCACACTTCCGGCCTGATACCTCCTGGCATTTACATATGCTCGGAGATAATCAGATCGACAGCCATGAGCTGCCAAAATCAATATTGACACCGAGAACACTTTGACGGGAACTCTCGTACTGCTGCGACGGCAATGGCATTTCCCCATCATCATTTCCAGCGTCATCATAAATAATAATCAATTCAATGTCAGACAGCCGATTTTTCTCAGCCTTTTTTTAAGTTATTTTTTCCTGCTGATTCTCTGCTTTTTTCTGACAGCGCGATTCTGACACGTATTCGCGTTCCCCACTCCCCATTCGCCGCCCACTTGTCCCGCCAATTTTATGTACTTCGGTTTATAGTTTTATGCCAGGAAAAGTGAATTTATATTGTGAAAGAGGATTATTTAATAAATGTGAGATGGCAGGAAACGGGCAGTCGGAAGTTGGGAAATACATTGATAAATTGATGGAGCTTTAACTTAAAAAAATGGTCTATTATTGATATTATTGATAGAGGGAGAATATAAAGATGTTTATAAAAATATAAACAGAAAATCGCTAGAAGGTTGTTGAAATGATCAATTCCGGAAATATTAATAATTCCTGTTCGACTTGGAACCTTAAAATAAATATAGTCTTAATACTACATATCTCACCCATTCTTTTGGTAAATCTTTAAGAAGTAAGGCTTCATTCACTTCCACGTTTCTTTCCAATGAATCAATCATTGCATAATCTCGAAGGGTATCATGTGATTCATGCTTTTGATGGTTCAATATTTAGTAACTAAAATTGAATCAAATTATGGTAATTGAAATAGTATTCTTGACAAACTAAAGCCAATTAAATTATCTACTATGTACACAAAGTTTCGTAAATATTTTGGCCAATTTAATATTGGTTTATCGAATATGAATAGTAAAATATTTCACAAATTGCAACTACTAAATTGATCAAATCAGCGGGACTTGTTTGCGTACATATTTCCGTAGCGGCTAATTTTGGGGAAATTGGTTTTGCTTTCCATTCGCCACTCATCGAATCACAATTGAAATTGCCTCTCAATGTCTGGCTGGGTCTGGGTCTGGGTCTTGTGTACACACTCTCGTTACTCTGCACAAATATCTCAACGCTTGTATTAAAATTCCTGAAACGAAAGTTTTGGGGCAAGAGCGAAAGATGCCCAATTGAGGTGAGGAAATATGTGTCCACAGCGCAGTTGAGGCTCATGAATACTTTTGGGTTTTCCATGGGGACGGGACCAGGGACCAGGGACCAGGGGAAAGGAAGAGTCGGATGGCGGACGGCGGATGGCGGACGGCGGATGCTGGGCAATTTATCCAGATTTTCGGAAATCACATTGAAAAGAGCAAACTAAACAAAATTAAATGGGAAACAGAAAAAGTTTCGCACACGCACACGCACACGCACACGCACACGCACATACACTCGTACCGTACCCGTGAACTCTTAGATTATAAGCAGCTTTTGTATGTTGTTTGTTTGAGGTGCTCCAACCCCCTCCCTTTCGACCATTTGCCCCTTCGCCCAGCTGTTCTGCAAAGCACTTAGAACGCTGCCATGAACACTGTAAAACACTGTGGCAAGATAACCAGAGAAACGACATGACAACAAATTGAATTTGTTTATACACAAAATAGACACGAAAACACGCCAGGGGAGAAAACTTTCAAACAGTTGACGGACTAAAGATAGACAGCACAACACAACAACAAAAAAGCCGTCGGTGTTTATAAAATGTTATTTAGGATAGAGGACTTTTGTAGAGGGCGGGACGGGGGCAGGGTCGGGGCAGATGCTTGCGTATAGTTCCTTTGCTTCTTTTAAATAGATGTACATAATGCAACAAAATTCTGCAAGCTGCAGTTTACTTCGGCACAGAGTTTGATGCCTTCAAAGCGTAGCCGTGAAAAAATAGAATATTAAATTCTTGGGCTTAAAGTTTGCTCTTTGTCTGCCACAAAGTTTCTTGTCATTCAGGAATTTTTGATTTTGCTCGAGAATTTATTTGTTTTTCAGGCTCAAGACGCGGAGATTAACTCTGTCTTTAGGGCTTGGCTGCCAATGATATGCAAATTTTCTTATAAATAGACTGGAAAAAAGCAGTGTTCATGCAACAAGCAAACAATATCTCTCCTGCTACTGGAGCGTATGTGTAATATTTTGGCAGCACATAAATGCCTCCATTGAAGTATGAGGAATTATTAAAAACTTCGCCATTATTTGCCCTTTGGGCAAGCTGTTGCCACATTTCGCTTATATCAGCCAAATGTGCTTTGCATTCTGTAATAGGAATTTGTTGGCAGCCTTAAGCGATTCAAATTTGACTGTAACTTTTATGTAAGAACAAGAACTCAAGTGAAGTGATGTGTTCATGTGAAAACCGGCTTTGGGCAAACGCAAACCACTTCCCACATTTCAACCCTGAAACGCGAAAAGTAAACCTTTTTTGACCACGCAAACAAACCGCACCGCCCTCCTTCCTGCCCCCAACCCAAGCGGTAATAAAATGTAATCAAAAATTAATTCAGCTTAATTTGGCATTTTATGGGAATTTCGAATTGCTTCAAAGAACTTATAGGGTGAGAGAGTATACCACATTTTTCTGCTTTCATTTTCACCCAAGAGCTGTGACACTGTCTTTCCTTTTGAATTATTTCAGTTGTTAAATATTGAGCTGAAATTGCATCGCCCTGCGTCCTTTAAAGTGCAGAACTTGAGACAGAACTCGTCCTGTTAAGGGCATTTCCATTTCACTTCAGTGGCATGCACCTCAGAAGAGTTCGCCATTAAAGCTGCGGAAAGGGCTATTCCCAGGGCTCTGACAATTGTTTGTTGACACACTTCCAAGCGCTCCTTTGCCCGAGGACGAGTGTCATTAGGTGGCCAGGAAACATTAGTTCTGTGTTTCTTTTGGCCATTGGGGAAAACGTTTAAACAAGCGTGTTTAGGAAAATATCACCCAAAAAAAAAAAAAGGGCAACGAAACGATTTCCCTTTGAGCAACAAACGGAATATTTATTGCTGCCACAGATGGCTGTGATATTTGCCCGTCTTTTGTTGGCCCTGACCTCAAGGTTCGGCGACCACAACCCACAGCGCACTGCCCACACAGTGCTAGTGGAATTTTCAAAAGGGTTTGCGTGCCTACAACAATCGAACAAAATCAAGCGAAAAGTAAAACCGAAAACCCTAAATGAGTTGAGCTTTGATGAATTAACAGAGCGGAGAGAGAGGCTGAGCAGTGGAAACCCAAGGATTGTGTCTGGCCATGGAGCTTAAAGGCCTTAAAGGACGTGTGTCTTGGCGCTGGACGAAGTGAATAATGAGCCCCGAAGGCGACTGACTGACAGATGATGTGCCATGTGCGACCTTCACACAAAAGCAACAAATGCCTAAGGGCTCCTCTTTTATGATGTTAATTTGTCGACCATATGCAGAACTTCAAGCGGAAACAAGCTCGAGCAAGTGGGAAAACTTACCCGAAGGAAAATATGCAAATCACCCTACAGCTTGAATTGAAGAAACCCTTAGCATTGTCATTCATTAGGTTGAATATTTCAGATTTGGGTTGTGAAAAACCGTTTGATTTTCGGGTCGTGATAACCCTTTCGACTCGCAATGGGGCCCGAGCTTCCCAAGAATTCCCACTCGTCTTTCCTTATTCAGAAAAGACTTTCCGTTGAGTCATTTGCCGCTGCTGTCTGTGGCATCGTTCTCTTGAGTCTTACATATACATATGTATGTATGTAACAGATGTAAGATAACGTCCGGCATTCCATCTTATCTGGCAAACAGTGGACGCGGAACAACCATTACATTATGGTAATGGCTCTGCCAGATAAAAGGGCACTCTGCGATGTTTGGCTTCTCAGTGCGAAAAGCTGAGAAAATGAAGTCGCATCAAGTGCGAATGATTTACCACGGTGAGATTCGGGAAGGATTGCCCAGGATATCGCTAACCCTCTGTCTCCTCGAATGTAGTGTTGTCCATGTGGACATTGCCATGTCTGATGTCGCGGCCATCGCTGGCTGCCATGATTAAGGATTCCCGCAACTGTATGGAGGGCTCGGTGGAAGCCGATCCGCTGGACTGTGCGAGCTACTTTCAGTGCCTTGACGCGGTCGTCCTCCATCAGCAGTGCCCCGCAGGAACCTACTACGAGGCCAGCTATCAAGTGTGCGTCATCGACGACAAGGGCATCTGCTCGCCAGCCTCCGCTAAGTGCATCGAAGGAGAACTGGCAGAGGATCCCGCGGATTGTGCGGGATATCTGCAGTGCATCGATGGAGATTTTGTGCAGCAGAAGTGTGCGCCTGGAAGCTACTTTAGTCTGATCTCGAAAGTCTGTCTCGTGGATGGGAATGTGTCGTGCTCTCCTCTGCAAGAGAGGTGCAACGATGAAGAGCTGAGAGGGGACCCCGCAGATTGCGCTCGGTACCTTCAATGCGTGAATGGAGTCCTCGTGAAGGAGAGGTGCAATAAAGGAAGTTATTTCGATTTGAATTGGAACATGTGTGTTGTAGATGAGGAAGGAGTCTGTGTTTCCTCCGAAAATTGCATCGAAGGAGAGCTTGAATCAGACCCGAATGACTGTGCCGGATACTTAAAATGCATCGATGGGAGTCTCGAGGAGCAACAGTGCTCCAGTGGCAACTACTTCAATTCCTCTCTCAAGGTCTGTCTGGTCGATGTGAATGGCATCTGCGTGGCACCTCCCGCAAACTGCACAGAAGGAGAGCTGGATGTGGACCCGAACGACTGCGCCGGATACCTGAAGTGCATCAATGGGCAGTTCGTGGAAGAGCAGTGCCCCAGGGGCAGCTACTTTGATGTCAAAATGGAGCTCTGCCAGCTTGACTTGGACGGAGTTTGCCTTCCAACTGTGAGAAAGTGCACCGAGGGAAGGATGGAGGAAGATCCCGAAGATTGCGCCGGATACCGGCAGTGTGTTGGCCAGGAGCTCGTGCAACTGAAATGTGATCCTGGCAGCTACTTTAATGCCACAGCAAGCAGCTGCCTGATCGACGAGGACGAAGTATGTGTGTCCCTGGTGGAAAGATGCTCGGAGGGCGAACTGATGCAGGATGCCGCGAACTGTGGCGGATTCCTGACCTGTGTCGATGGGCTGTTTGTGGCCAAGAACTGTAGCAGCGGAGAATACTTCCATCCTGGAGTCCAGGAATGCTTGGCCGATGACCAAAACATTTGCCACAGCAAGTGCCGATGTTCGTCAAGGGTCAAGGGCAGATGCGATGAGGGCAAACGGGTGCCAGATCCCCAAGACTGTGGGGCCTATCTGGAATGCATCGACGGGCAGCTCGAGGAACGGATATGCGCCCGAGGCAGTTACTTCGAGACTAGCATTAAGGGCTGTGCTATCGACGGGAACCACCTCTGCGTGAGGGAGGAAGAGTGATGCCTAATGCACAATAAATTATCTCAATTTGCCGACTTCCCCGCCGATAATAAGTTCTGCTGTAATAAATCTAATTAATTGGGAAGTTGATGCATGAGTTAGTTCCATTTGGTGGTCGGGACTTTTGCCCAAGTTTTTATTGCCTCTCGATGAAGAGGCAGCAGTGACTTTTGTGCTGTTATCACATTAACACAAGGAATATCTGTTGCTGCGGCTGCCTCTTAATCAGCTGCTTTCTTGAACTGATTATGCCAAAAAATACGTGAGGTTTTTGGAAATGTTCGAGTGCCAGAGCACTAGATAAGTAGAAGCAGCAGCAAGCAGCTTTGACTCACCCTGGAATGTGACTGGCCTTCCTTTACAACTGGGAAAAACTTCAAAGGATGTGTCGTATTTGTAATTAAAATCGAATCGACCCATTAAGGGTATGGGCGTGTCGTCAGTACTGTGGCTTGTCCGCCTCAAAGGACCTTTCCTCCAATTAATTGAACGGCTACAAGGAAATGAGATATTGCTTTGGATTTATTACGCCCACGGTTCAGGGCTTTCGGTTAAAAAAGGTTTAGGTTTTGTTGACTTTGACGTTTATGAGGAACAAGTTGAAAATGTAGACGTTTTTGGAGCTGCCCGGGACATCATTGTCTTCGGGGGCATCGGTTGATGGTAGCTCTTCGGGGGCATCGGTTATTGGGGTGTTAATGTCTTCTGTGGTGGTGGTGGTAGGATCTTCTGTTGTCGTTGTGGTTGTATCATCTCCTCCATCCTCTGGGACAGCTGTGGTGGAATCTTCCTCTTGGGCGTCAGTTGTAGAATCATCTTCTGTGGCTACAGTGGTGGAGTCATCCTCTCCTCCATCTTCAGGTGCAGCAGTGGTGGAATCATTGTCTTCTCCATCCTCAGGAGCTGCGGTAGTAGAATCATCTTCTGTGGCTACAGTGGTGGAATCATCTTCTCCGTCTTCAGCAGCTGTCGTGGACGTCGTGGAATCATCTTCGCCACCAGGTGCTGGAGTGGTGGTGACTTCTTGAGGTGCTGGAGTGGTGGGAACTTCTTCAGGTGCTGGAGTGGTGGGAACTTCTTCAGGTGCTGGAGTGGTGGGAACTTCTTCAGGTGGAGCAGTGGTCGAATCATCTTCTCCCTCGCTGGTTGTGGTATCATCAGCAGCAGTTGTGGTAGTGTCAGGAGCCACGGTTGAACCATCAAACACCTCTCCCAGACCGAAGGGAGACGCCTTGTTCACTGGCACATAGAAGATGCCCTCGGCCACAAAAGTGTTCACTGTGGCAGCCATCAGAACGGAGCTGTACTTGTCGCCGCAGGCATTCTTGTTGGCATCCTTGTACGATTCGCACTGCTTGGTGGGGAAGTTGTTCCACCGCAGGGCCTCGACGTAGTAGGTGACGGCGCGGGTGTGGGCACAGCTTCCGGCAATGTCAAGGCCGCAACCGGGCTGGGACTTTCCGCCGTTGACGTAGAAGGCAGCCTTGCCGATGGGCTTGGTGAATCCCATGGTGCCGCCGGCGGTATGGATGGACTCCACGTAGCGGGCATCATCGCTGGCTAGACGTTTCGCGGTGTTGCTGTAGCTGATCAGCGGCATGGCAGGGTCCAGACCGACAACCTTTCCGACATCGCCGGAGGCCACCTGCTTGGCAGTGTGTCCGGCCACGTGAGCGCCCAGACTGAAGCCCACCACTTCGAGGGTGTCCAGGGACATGCCATATTCCTTCACCAGGAAATCGACCAGAGCAGCGATCTTTTTGCCGGCTCCGGAAGCTGCGGCAACGGATGAAGCGTACTCCAGGGAGCGACCACGTACCCAATCGACGGCAATCATGTTGTAGTCTCCAGACAGGAACCAGGCGGCGGCAATCTTGGTGTTGACACCATCCTTGTAGTTGGAGTTCCAGCCGTGAATGGTGATCCTGAAAAGCGTTCATCGCTTATGATTAACTCTGATTGGGATCCAAAGGAAGAGCATACCTTGTGGGATTCTCGGGATTGAAGTTGGAGGCATCAATGGAGGCACGGTTCGCCTTGATCTGTTGCCCCACGTTGGTGTTCCGCAGCGTATACAGATAGAAGTTGACCGTGTTCGTGGACAGACGACCCATGATCGTCTCCTGGGCCTCGTAGTGGGCCAATTCTCGCTCGCCTTCGGCTCTGCTCACCCACCGGAGGGCACCGTCCTTCTGGGGCACATACCAGCCATTTCCGCCGCTCACTCGCAGTGACAGATCCTCAATGGGCCAGGCACTCACTAAAAATGGTTCGGATCACACTTCAATGCCACGGAAGCCCCGAATGTGGTTCAAAGTCTCACCTGCTATCACGCAGACCAGTAGAAGAAAGCACAGTCTCATTGTTCGAATCGAAAATTTGAATGATTCGGCGGGTACACCTGTCGCCGCTATTTATACCTTCTTTCCGTCTTAACCTATCCGGAATCGAAATCTTAGCAACAACAACTCACCGATTAGATCGTGTCTAATCGGACTGATTTAAATCCCTTTCAGAAAAAGCTCTCCCATTGAGCTTGCGGCCCACAAGAAGAGTGGATGAATCAACGACTTTTCGATAGCTTTCATTGACGATTTTTAAGCGATCAGAGCTTTTGCTTAGTTTATTTGTGATTGTGAATCGATTTAGTTTCCCATGCCATAGGGAGCGTCGCTGCGAACGGGCACATAGTAGTCGCCGGACACCATGTAGGCATTGACCACAGCACCCATCTTCACGGAGCTGTAGGAGCTGCCACAGCTGTTGGCCACGGCGGACTCGTAGTCGCCACAGCGCATGGTGGGGAAGTTGTCCTGGGTGACGGCCTCGGCGTAGTAGATCACGGAGCGGCTGTGGGCACAGGAGCCGGTGAGGTCGAGGCCGCAGCCGGGCTGCGACTTGCCGCCGTTCGGGTAGAAGGCGCCCTTGCCGATGGGCTTCAGGAAGCCGAGGGTGCCGCCGTTGGTCTGGATGGACTCCACATACCAGGCATCGGTGGAGCTGAGACGCTTGTTGGGCGAGTCGTAGCTGAAGAGTGGCAGAGCGGGGTCCAGACCGATGATGGTGTGCACCTGGCCGTTCTTCACATTCTTGCCGGCATAGCCGGACACATGGGCGCCCAGGCTGTGGCCAATGATCATGGTGTTGTCAAGGTTGAGGCCGTGGTTGTTGCGCATGAAGTTGATCAGAGTCGCCACCTGCTCGCCGACCCCGGGAACAGCCAGCACGGATGAGGCATAGTCGACGGAGCGGGCACGGCCCCAGTCGACGGCGATCATGTTCATGTCACCGTGTGAGAACCAGGCATCACGGACGCCATAGTTGATGAACTCGTCGGCGCTGGAGGACCAGCCGTGGATGGTGAAACGAGTGGGGTTATTGGGGTTGAAGTACGACGAAGAGATCACAGACGATGAGGCCTTGATCTCCTGGGCCCAGCCGCGGTTCGATTGGGTGTACAGGTAGAAGGTCACCGGGTTGAGGACGTTGCGTGCCTCCTTCTCGGCATGGGCCTTCAGATAGGACTCGGCTACATCCCTGTCCCACCACTCAAAGCTGCCATCGGCCTGGGGCACATACCATCCATTCTCTCCATTCTCGCGCACCTCAACGGCGTTAACTGGAATGGTAAAAGCGGTTAAAGGCGGGCTATTTGATGGCTTCTGGGGCATCTAAGGATTCGACTTCTTACCTGCCAAAAGGCAGAAAGCTAGAGCCAAAAGCAGTTTCATGATCATGGCAAAGTCACGTTCAACTGACGATCCGTGCTGACCAAGGCGTTGCCTTTATAGGGATCATAATCGCGCCAGATCGAATCTCAGACACTTTGGAGCACAGCACTCGAGATACGGACACTGGATGGCCACTCACGCCATTCAAGACTTCCGATAAGGGTCGCCAGCGGCAGCGGTCGGTGGGCGGTGGTCGGCGGACTGAAGAGCGGAACATGCACTAAGTAGAATGTCCATCTTGATTGAATTTATTTGAATGGTTTTATTTCGGTGTACGCCTCGTGTACGCCCAAGTAGTTCACGTTCCTGATACGGTTACGTTACGTTACAAGCGCGAAATTCGCTACCATCGTAGTGGCATTACCATAGCAACTACAACTAGCACTTGGTCGTGGTCAATCAAATGTGTTATCAATCCTTCGTCAAGCTACTTGTTGTGAAATCATTATTAGATATCTGCCAATATTCGTACTCTTATAAATAGAGCAAAAGTGACTTCACTTATCTCCAATGGGCACACGTCTCCACTTGGTTTTATCTACATCCTTATAACAAGAGCTATTGGTAGCTATCTACCAACTTATTTATGTTCGAAAGTAATCTACTGAAAGCCACCACACATTCCTCCATTCACCCAAAATAAACTCTTTGTAATTGCGATTCAAATGTGCTGCAGGGGGTTGGAGGATTGCGAGGCCCGTCCCCAATTTCTGACGTACGAAAAAGACACTTGGGGCGCTAACAGCGATTAGAACCCCCACAGCTCCGTATCTAGATTCAGATAATGATGGTACGGTACACATAGACTCTTGAAATTCATTTCTTTTGTTTTATTCAATCAAAGAGTAGGCTCGTTTTTATTCAATCTTGCCAAAGGGCTCCTTGCTGTTCACAGGGACGTAGAAGTCACCCTCGACCATGTAGGCATTGTGCACGGCGCCCATGCGGACGCTGCTGTAGGTGCTGCCGCACTCCTTGGCGACGGCTGCCTCGTAGTCGTGGCACTTCATGCTTCCGAAGTTGTCCTCGGTGACAGCTTCGGCGTAATACAGGACGGAACGGCCGTGGGAACAGGAACCAGTGACATCCACACCACATCCTGGCTGCTTCTTGCCACCGTTGGGGTAGAAGGCGCCCTTGCCGATGGGCTTCAGGAATCCCAGCTTGCCGCCGTTGGTCTGGATGGACTCCACATAGAAGGCATCATCGGAGGAGAGACGTTTCTCGGGCTTGTTGTAGCTGAAGAGGGGAAGGGCAGGGTCAAGACCCACAATGGTGTGGACGCGGCGGTCGCCAACTTTCTTGCCGGCATAGCCAGCGACATGGGCTCCCAGGCTGTGGCCGATGACTTCCAGACTGTCCAGAGACATGCCGTGATGCTCGTGCAGGTACTTGATCATCTCTCCGACCTTGCCACCTGCCCCGGGAACAGCAACCACAGAGGAAGCGTATTCGATGGAACGAGCACGGGCCCAGTCCACAACAATGACGTTGTAGTCGCCCTTGGACAGCCAGGACCTGGTGATGCGGGTGTTCATGTCATCGGTGTAGCGTCCAGTCCATCCGTGGATGACGAAGCGGGTGCCATGGTCCTTGTTGAAGTGGGAGCCATCAACGGAGGAGGCACTAGCCTTGATCTCCTTACCATCGGTCGGGTTGGACTTGGTGTAGAGGTAGAAGCTGACAGCGTTGGTGCTGATGCGGCCCTCCATTTGCTCAGCGTTGGCCAGCATCTCCTCGGCATCCTTCAGCTCCATCCACTCGAAGCTGCCATCGACCTTGGGGATGAACCAGCCATTCTCTCCATTGACGCGCTCCTCAGTGGGCAGGGCACTTACTGGAACAAAAGGATTCGTTATGGGGACTGTTCTTTCATCTGGCTATTCTTTATAGAACCCACCTGCTGCCAGTAGAGCGGCGAGTACAAATAACACTTTCATTCTGGAATCTGACCAAATTGTGGTGTAGAGAGGCAGGGGACTCTGCCAATTTATAGGTCCAAGCTAATCACTTTTTAATAATCGAACAAATAATATAGGAAAACACTTGAGAAATCTCATTTTGAAGCGATCAGATAGTGGTCAGATACTAAGATTAGAGCCTTAGCTGATAGCAATTCATTCCCCAGCTTTGCTGATAAGAAAAAATGTTACTGCAAATTGTTGTATTTAGCACTTTGACTCTGGTACGAGTATATGTCGTGATAGGGTTCAGGGGTCCCCATCTAGATCTGTCGATGGCTCTTTACCTTCTTTTTTGAGTCTTTCTTTTGGATAGAATAAACTCAGCGAAAGGAAACAGTAGGTAATAACAATTCGATCCACAGAAGAGTACTTTTGAGACGTCTTAAATCTGAATAAATGTACTGCGAACGGTAAATTTGTAACAATTGTTGCATACACCTCATGAATGTCTTCAAATTGTAAAAAATATTTTATTCGCTCCATTCCCGTTTGAACTTAATTCATTCATTTCAGTTTGTTAAAGGGAGTACAACATCAAGGTATTACTACGAATCTGAATCATTAATATAATGGATTTATTCGTGCCGTATCTACACATGCATCTATCAAAAAACTCCAATCTATGACTATACCTATGTACATATTTCCAAGACCTAACCAGGAACCTTTATGTGTAGACACCTTTTCAGATACAAAATAGAGGTTTTCTTTGGTTTTAACAACTTTTTAATAATTTATTCACTTTAAGTGGATGAGGAGCAGAGGTCTCTATTCGATCAAACCGAATGGAGCCTTGCTGTTGCTGATGCTGTTACTGTTGTTGTTTTGGGGGAGCACACATCTCTATTCGATCTTACCGAATGGAGCCTTGCTGTTCACAGGGACGTAGAAGTCACCATCGGCCATGTAGGCATTGGTGACGGCACCCATGCGGACGCTGCTGTAGGTGCTGCCGCACTCCTTGGCGACGGCTGCCTCGTAGTCACCGCACTTAATGGATCCGAAGTTATCCTCGATGACGGCCTCGGCATAATACAGGACGGAACGGCCGTGAGAGCAGGAACCAGTGACATCCACACCACATCCTGGCTGGTTCTTGCCACCATTGGGGTAGAAAGCACCCTTGCCGATGGGCTTCAGGAATCCCAGTTTGCCGCCGTTGGTCTGGATGGACTCCACATAGTGGGCATCATCGCTGGAGAGACGCTTGTTGGGCTTATCGTAGCTGAAGAGAGGAAGGGCAGGGTCAAGACCGACAATGGTGTGTATGCGACCCTCGCCAACGGTCTTTCCGGCATAACCAGCGACCTGGGCTCCCAGGCTGTGGCCGATGACCTCCAAACTGTCCAGAGACATGCCGTGATTTTCGTTCAGGTACTTGATCATCTGTCCGACCTTGCTACCGGCTCCGGGAACAGCAAGCACAGAGGAGGCGTAGTCAATAGAACGGGCACGGGCCCAGTCGACAACAATCACGTTGTAGTCGCCGCGGGACAACCAGGCCTTGGTGATGCGGGTGTTCATGTCGTCAGAGGCGCTCTGGGTCCAGCCGTGGATGATGAAACGGGTGCCATGGTCCTTGTTGAAGTGGGATCCATCGATGGAGGATGCCTTCGACTTGATTTCCTGTCCAGAAGTAGGGTTGGACTTGGTGTAGAGGTAGAAGTTGACAGCGTTGGTGCTGATGCGGCCCTCCATTTGCTCGCCGCGGGAAAGCAGCTCCTCGGCATCCTTCAGCTCCATCCACTCGAAGCTACCATCAACCTTGGGGATGAACCAGCCATTCTCGCCATTGACGCGATTCTCAGCTGGCAAGGCACTGACTGCAAATAGTATGAGTATAAGTCGAAATGTCCTGGAATGTCAGGGGAATGTTTGGGGAGAACTCACCTGCTGCCAACAAGGCTGCTAGAACAAATAACACTTTCATGGTGGGGTCTTAACCAATTGTGTTGTTCAGTAGCCAATTGGCGCCTTTTATAGAGCACCAACTAATCGCCTTTTAATACAGGTAAACACTTAAGAATTCTCTTTTGTCCAACGATCAGATAGTGGGTTACCCGGATTAAAAGTATAATTGATAACAGTACATGTCCACAGCTTGTCTGATAAGCATGAGAATCAAAGAAGTCTTTCATACGCAAGTAGTTGCTTGCACATTTAGATCTATGACAACCTTTTGGTGGTAAACGTTATTGAATACCCCTTACTTGTACAGTTAAATACCATAGCCAGTAGGACAAGAAAAGAAGTTTGGGCTCAAGCGTCGAAGCTTTTGATATTTTAGCAGATCCTTTTGATGAGCTCTATTTTCATATTACATCTTTTCTACTGTCAATTTGGCCATCTGCATTTGGGATCTGCAACTACCACAACAAGCGCCTTTGGGAGAACGTAACCCAACCGAAGATCTCTCAGAAGAGTATAATTGCAGACAAGTTTAAACAAAGACAGTTGGGTTTTAAATTTTTAAACATTTTTATTGAGGTAATGCGAGGGAGCACACATCTCTATTCAATCTTGCCAAAGGGCTCCTTGCTGTTCACGGGCACATAGAAGTCACCATCGGCCATGTAGGCATTGGTGACGGCACCCATGCGGACGCTGCTGTAGGTGCTGCCGCACTCCTTGGCGACGGCTGCCTCGTAGTCGTGGCACTTGATGCTTCCGAAGTTGTCCTCAGTGACGGCCTCAGCATAATAGGTGACGGATCGGCCGTGGGAGCAAGAGCCGGTCACGTCAAGGCCGCAGCCGGGCTGGGTCTTGCCGCCGTTGGGGTAGAAGGCGCCCTTGCCGATGGGCTTCAGGAATCCCAGTTTGCCGCCGTTGGTCTGGATGGACTCCACATAGTGGGCATCATCGCTGGAGAGACGCTTGTCGGGCTTGTCGTAGCTGAAGAGAGGAAAGGCGGGGTCAAGACCGACAATAGAGTGGATGCGGCCCTCGCCAACGGTCTTTCCGGCGTAGCCAGAGACATGGGCTCCCAGGCTGTGGCCGATGACCTCCAAACTGTCCAGAGACATGCCGTGATTTTCGTTCAGGTACTTGATCATCTGTCCGACCTTGCTACCGGCTCCGGGAACAGCAAGCACAGAGGAGGCGTAGTCAATAGAACGGGCACGGGCCCAGTCGACAACAATCACGTTGTAGTCGCCGCGGGACAACCAGGCCTTGGTGATGCGGGTGTTCATGTCGTCATTGGCGCTTTGGGTCCAGCCGTGGATGATGAAACGGGTGCCATGGTCCTTGTTGAAGTGGGATCCGTCGATGGAGGATGCATCGGATTTGATTTCCTGTCCAGAAGTGGGATTGGACTTGGTGTAGAGGTAGAAGTTGACAGCGTTGGTGCTGATGCGGCCCTCCATTTGCTCGCCGCTGGAAAGCAGCTCCTCGGCCTCTTCGAGATCCATCCACTCGAAGCTGCCATCGAGCTTGGGGATGAACCAGCCATTCTCGCCATTGACGCGATCCTCAATGGGCAGGGCACTCACTGCAAATAGTATTCGTATCAGTCGGAATGTCCTTTCAGTGGAATGTTTGGGGAGAACTCACCTGCTGCCAACAAGGCTGCTAGAACGAAGAACACTTTCATATTGGGGTCTTTACCAATTGTGGTGTCCAGTGTCACGCATTCGCTCTTTTTATAGCACACCAGCTAATCGCCATTTAATTCAAGTAAACACTTAAGAACAATTTTTTGACAATCGATCGGAATGTGGAGTTTCCCGGATTCAAATTAGCATTGATAACAGTTCCGTTCAACACTACCTCCTGGTAGATAAGAAGGAATATCTTTTGGAATATCCCATATTAGTATAATAAAGACCATCACAATAGGTTTTTAGCTTGTTGAATAATTTTCACTCGTTTATTTTTATAAAAGTATTAGGCAAAAAGGATTTATTATTAAACACATAACTTCTGTTTATTTTCCAATGGCAATTTGTTCATAAATTTATATAGCTAATGGTCTTTCATCAAATAGATATTTCATAAGCGATCTGAATCAATCTTTAGGTATGCATGTGTGTTGCAGTCCTACATAAATACGGTTCCAGTTGATTAGGAGACAATTTTGAGGGTATGTGACTATTCGTAGGTAAAAAGAGGACAAAACTCCACCCAAGATTACAGATTTTTACCATATATTCAATATAATTCAGGAATATCACATTTTGGTGGCACTTTCTATCCATTTATTTTCTTAGGTAATGCCAAACAATTTTACAGAAGTCATCGTTCAACGAACCAAAAATACATATAGAAGAACTAAAAACTAATCTTTAGTTATTTTTAATAGAATTTGTGATTTTTCAATTATTCAGATTGTCATCTTTGCAAAAAGCCTAACATAAATTTGCGCTTACTTTAAAATAGTAAAAATTCATAACATATCCCCTTTTCTTTAGTTACTGGCAAATCTTTCAAAAAGGTGCTCGTAACAATATGGCCAAGCCCCCATAAGTATGCAGCAGTTCAGTCTTTGGTAGAACAATGCTACAATTAAATATTTGCTGAACATTTTTTGATAAATCAGCTGGGAAATCTACTTGTAGAGCCGGAGTGCAGTCATAAATGGCCATAAACTCTTAATGACGAGGACTAGTTTACGAGCTAATTCGGCGTAATTTATGGCTATCTTAATAGGTGGTTGGACGACATTAAGGTTTATGGCTTGATTGGCCCGATAGGGAAGTTCATTGAAGAACTGTCAAGGCAATTCCTGCCCCATTTCCAGAGTGATACTTCAGAAATCTTTTGCTTTAGATTGATTTTAGGTTTTATTCATGTTCGCTTAGTTAATCATGCCGAAGGGGGCCTTGCTGTTCACGGGAACATAGAAGTCACCGGCAACCATGTAGGCATTGTTGTCGGCTCCCATGCGGACGCCACTGTAGGTGCTGCCGCAGTTGTCGTTGACAGCGGCCTGGTAGTCACCGCACTTAATGGATCCGAAGTTATCCTGGCTGACGGCCTCGGCGTAATAGGTGGTGGAGCGGCCGTGGGAGCAGGCGCCAGTGACGTCCAGGGTGCAGCCGGGCTGGGTCTTGCCGCCGTTGGGGTAGAAGGCGCCCTTGCCGATGGGCTTCAGGAAGCCGAGGGTACCGCCGTTGGTCTGGATGGACTCCACATAGTAGGCATCTTCGCTATTGAGACGCTTGTTGGGCTTGTTGTAGCTGAAGAGGGGAAGTGCGGGGTCCAGACCGATGATGGTGTGCACCTGGCCGTTGGTGTTCTTGCCGGCATAGCCAGCGACATGGGCGCCCAGACTGTGGCCAATGACGTACAGGGAGTCCAGGGACATGCCGTAGCTGGAGTGCAGGAAGTTGATCATCTTGGCGACCTTCTTACCGGTGGCGGCGACGGCCATGACGGAGGTGGCGTAGTCCACGGAGCGGGCGCGGGCCCAGTCAACGACGATCACGTTGTATTCTCCCTGTCCCAACCAGGCGGCGCGGATGTTCTTGTTCATGCCAGCGGTGTAGCTCTGGGTCCAGCCGTGGATGACAAAGCGAGTGGGGTGGTTGGCGTTGAAGTTGGAGGCGTCGACAGACTTGGTGGTGGCAGTGATCTTCTTGCCCTTGGTGGGGTTTGAGGAAGTGTACAGGTAGAACTTGACGGGCACGGTGGTCAGGCCGCGAGACTCCAAGAGTTCCTGCTGCTCCATCCAGTCCTCAGCGACGTCCATGTCCACCCACTCGAAGGATCCATCCAGCTGGGGAATGTACCAGCCGTTCTCGCCATTGACGCGGTCAGCCTCCTCCAAAGCATAGGCCGAAGCTGTGAGACATAGTTATAGTTCGTTGGTTAAGGAGAATGTTTGGGGGTATGACTATGTATAAGTACTTACCGGCCAGAGCGCAGAGTGCCAAAAGAATAAGGGTCTTCATGTTGTTGTATAACCGACAACTGATTGCTGAATAGGTCGACACCTCGCTCTTTTATAGGGCAAAACGGTAGCTACTTATCGGAGCCAGATTAGGCTCCACTGGTGGTGGACATTACTATAATATACGTTTAATCATCATCTGATAGCACCCCCGCTGCAAGTATTATTTTCTTCTTTGAATTCCGAATCAGATGGGATATTTATCTATTGATTGACTTTTCAATTGCCTTTCATTCGCTCGCGATTCGAGAATGTTGTTATTGTGGTTGGGTGGGGTCTGTCAAGTGTCTAGCCAGAATGTCCCCATGGTAATTCGTGTTTATTTTGGGATCAATAAAACCGAATCACGGCGAAAGTACGAGTACCTTAGACCCGCCCGGACTTCGAATCGCACAAAAGAATGGAGGTAATCAGCAGTTTTGCCTATCTGTCGGCAGCTATCAATTACTACCCCCACCACCCATAGGCCCACCTATGGGTCCGCTGTCCAATTTAATCTCATGTAAGTCACGGCGAGTGGGCTTAATTGTTTGTGTCATTAAATGGGCATTTAATTTAACAGTTCATTGCATTCGAGCTGGCTGGGCTTGCCGTATCAGCCTGCCAGCGGGATCTACTGGTATCTACGGCGGGAAAGCCCTTCCAGCTGATGTTTCCTGCCGGTAACAATAGTTCTGTTCGGTACATTTGACCTGAAACCTGGGCATTAATTGATTTCTCACTTGTTATTTTCCTCGGCTATCACGTTAATTGAGGTGCTTGAAAATAAATTACATCACTTTCGGTCGTCGGGAGAAAAACCCGTTGCATACTTTCAGGCCTTGTTCGATTTCACTGCCTGCCGGATTAATTCAATTAATAACGCAAATATGACCACGAAAAGGGAGAGAAACCACAACAAAAAGTCCCAGTTCCTATTTTGTTGTGCCTGGAGTTGCCTTTGTGGAAACAGGACCGCAGAACCACACAAGCCCCTCGAGGAGTTGGGTGTGGGGCATCCAAGCCGAAGCCGAAGCCGAAGACAGATTCAATGAACATTTCAAATTAATCGCATTTTGAAAAGTGTCGCATTTCATGTGGCACGTGCCCGGGGACAGAGACTGATAAACGTTCGGCTGCGTTTGATTAAGCAAATTAAATGGCAATACGGGCCAATTTGCATATCCAATTTTCCCCCACGGGAAGCGGATTCACTTTGCTGGCATTTGCCGGGGATTATGTCATCGTGAGTGGGCCACCTCACAGATCAGAGAAACATTTGGGGACTTAGCGATAACTGGAAATCGCATTTGGCCACTGGTTTTGGGCTTTGGGCTTTGGGTGGACCTCAAGCCACAAATCCACAAATCAAGGGTCGACCACACACCACACACACACACAGTAGGGACCTGGGATCTTGGGCCCTAATAAAATTCAATTTCATCCGGGGGCCGGAAAAAAAACAATAAATTCCTGTGCCCATAAATAAGCATTTGAGGCAAATACATTTTGTTGCTCTTTTGTGTGGCAAATTCAAAATGCTCTCGGGGTAAACGTTAGCCTTGACATGAATATAATTCCCATATCTTTCGGGGTGCTTGAGGCCTGCCACATGTAGTCCATCAGATGATTAACTATCTCAAGTAGAGCCGTGCGGCAGCAACTTCAATCCTCACATAGTACGCTGCACATACTTTCACGGAAATTTGTACTTGACATAATTCTAGCCATCTCTCGACGTGGGCTAATTGGGGCACAAGGACTGCCTGCCGGGCAGCCATCTCCGTTTTTAAATACAAGACTGATACGGAGACAGAAACAGACAGAGCTAAGCACTTGCCACACAACCTTAATCCCTCCCTTCCTTCGGGGGTGGCAACTACAATGTGGATGTTGTGGCTGTTGACTTTGCCCCGAGCAAAATTGCGCCTGATGGCTGCTCATTAATTATAATTACAAACATGCCGCAAAATGTGGCGAAATGCTTCTGACGACATTGCCAAAGATAAATGCGGTTTTAGGGGATGAGGTTAAAGCAGTCATGACTGTCAGAACCGACAAAGAAAAGCACAAGCACAGCGGGAAAAAGGGTAAAGAGTTCAGTGAAAGACGTTTCTGGTTCTGGCTGAGTAAATATTTAGCTGGGAAGTTCCCTAAGCATTTCCGGCCCTTAAAGGACGCAGCTTTGTGTAACATTTCCCGGCTATTTAGTAACAGCTGGATACTTCTTTGTTTGCCCTGCAATGCCAGTGGGTAGCTGGGTAGCTGCATTTGGACGTGCCACGATTTAGATACAATTTTCCATCCCGAAAGGCTACCTGCTGTGTGGAGCCCACAAATTGGGCAATGAAAAGATGTTCACAAAGGCTGGGCTTTCACTTAAATTTTCTACTTTTCCCATTTCGCCTTGTCTCCTGTTGCTGCAAATGTAATTTATGAAATACCGTTCAGGTCTAAGGTATAATATTCCCCTGTATTTATGACTTAAATCTTAATCGATGTTCGCCCCACCCAAAGCTTATGTTTTCAGTTAGATTTATATTTATTTTTATTAATGTTCGTTTAATTAATCATGCCGAAGGGGGAATTGCTGTTTACGGGCACGTAGAAGTCACCGGCAACCATGTATGCATTGTTGTCGGCTCCCATGCGGACGCCACTGTAGGTGCTGCCGCAGTTGTCGTTGACAGCGGCCTGGTAGTCGCCGCACTTCATGGATCCGAAGTTGTCCTGGCTGACGGCCTCGGCGTAATATGTGGTGGAGCGGCCGTGGGAGCAGGCCCCGGTCAGATCAAGGCCACAGCCGGGCTGGGTCTTGCCGCCGTTGGGGTAAAAGGCGCCCTTGCCGATGGGCTTCAGGAAGCCGAGGTTGCCGCCGTTGGTCTGGATGGACTCCACATACCAGGCGTCGGTGGAGCTGAGACGCTTGTTGGGCGAGTTGTAGCTGAAGAGGGGAAGTGCGGGGTCCAGGCCGATGATGGCGTAGATCTGTCCATTGGTGTTCTTGCCGGCGTAGCCGGAGACGTGGGCTCCGAGACTGTGGCCAATGACGTAGAGGTTGTCCAGGGACATGCCGAAGTCGGAGTTCAGGAAGTTGATCATGTTAGCGACCTTCTTGCCGGTGGCGGACACAGCCATCACGGAGGTGGCGTAGTCCACGGAGCGGGCGCGGGCCCAGTCAACGACGATCACGTTGTAGTCTCCTTGGCTCAACCATGCATTGCGGATGGCCTTGTTCATGCCAGCGGTGTAGCTCTGGGTCCAGCCGTGGATGACGAAGCGGGTGGGGTTGTTAGCGTTGAAGTTGGAGTTACTGATGGAATTGTAATTGACCTTAATCTTCTGGCCCTTGGAGGGGTTTGAGGAAGTGTACAGGTAGAAAGTGACGGGCACGGTGGTCAGGCCACGAGACTCCAAGACTTCCTGCTGCGCCATCCAGTCCTCAGCGACGTCCATGTCCACCCACTCGAAGGATCCATCCAGCTGGGGAACGTACCAGCCGTTCTCGCCATTGACGCGGTCAGCCTCCTCCAAAGCATAGGCCGAAGCTGTGAGACATAGTTATAGTTCGTTGGTTAAGGAGAATGTTTGGGGGTATGAATCTAAGTGCTTACCGGTCAGAGCGCAGAATGCCAAAAGAATAAAGGTCTTCATGTTGTTCCACAATCTAATTGCAAACTGATTGCTGAATGGGTCTATGCCGCGGTCTTTTATACGCCAAATCGGGCCACTTATCGTCAGCAGATTAGACTCACTTGGAGGTGGACTAACTACTTAGAATATAACCATCTGATAGCACCCCCAGTGCAAGTGGTTTTGCGGATTTGATGGAATGCCGAATCAGATATGATATTTATATCTGCCCTGCCGCTCAATGGCGTTCCACACTCAAATGTTCCACGTTTCAACGAACGACTGCGAAAAGTCTTAGGCTTTCTGTTAAGTATTTTGTACCTTTTGGCGGTGCCTTTTTCCATTTAGCTTTTCCCCCTGTGGCTCTGCTGAAAATTGAATTTATGAAATACCATTTAGGATTTTGTCAGCCACCTGTTTTGTTGTTCGGGGGAAGCCTTTGTTGTGGGCTGCTGTTTTTCCACCGAATAGAATTTTCAGTCTAAGAGCCCGCTAAACAGAATTACGCGCCAACTAAGCCCAAAAAATCTGATTTTCTTTTCATTCCATTCCATTCCCGCCCCTTTGCCTCCGCCTCCGTGGCGGTACTTTGTCTGGATTTCTAAGATGTTATTAGGCTTTCTGTAGGGCGCACATATATTCACATTTTTGTACGTGATTCCTGTCAATATTTTGCATTTTATTTCCATGTTCCTTCGGCTGCCTGCGGGCCCTGCTTTCTCCTTTCACTTCGATTTGGTGCCTGGTTTTCTCAATATTTTGCTGTATTTTATTGGCCGAAGCCATTAAAATATTCAACGACGAGCCGAGCGAGTGGTTCTCGCCAGCATGTAATTATTTTGCGTGCCTTTGGCATTCAGGGCACATTTTTCCCCGCCTTGTTAATACAAAATTGATGAGTTGTTCATTAATCAACTGCCAAACCAGCTGCATATACGAGTATGTATGTACATACATATGTATGTACATATATATATGTATCGATTGCCTGTCGCATGCTTAATGATGTGCGACCGATGTTTTGGGCTAGGAATTTCGTATGCCTGTAGAATTCTAAAGGCCATTACTAAAATTGAGGTTTATATAATATGAGCCATGATTTTGACACTGGAATAAGTTTAAATTTCTTCCTGCCGTATTTTGGGATGTTAAATTTCACCGAGACATTTTAAGACCCGTGCAACTTTCCATACTTACAAAATAAACACCTTTTTGCATAACTGAGATTTTCTGCACTTATTCTTTATAAATAGGAGCCTTTTATCAGTGGCTCACTTCATTTATGTCTTTATTTTCAATCTTATATATGTTTACCTTTCTCAAAGGTTGGTACATCCACAAAAATGTCATTAAATTTCGGTTATGTTTATCGGAAATCTCAGATAAAATATTTTGCATATATAAAAAAATTAATTCAATTTTTTGTCCGGAAACAGCAGCGGGCGAAAAGGCCTGAGATGCCAGTGCGCCATGTCAAACCTTTTAAATCCGCACAAATGTGTATAAGGAGTCGCTGAGGTCGAGGAATGCGGCAAGATAATTGATAAAAAACAGAAGGCACAGGCTTGCCAGGAAGAGAAAGTAAAGAGAGAGTGAAGAAATGACAACAACCGAGTCACGCACATACTCAGGCACTCGGAGGGGTCCCCCTCCAGTCCCCTCGAAGTCCTCATTATTGCGCTGAGATAAGCAATTTACCCACTTGATAACCTTATCCTGCCCTTGCAGCACTCGTCTATGGAACTGGCTTCTGGAGTATGGGCTGGTGGGTGGCTGGTGGGTGGTGGCTGGCCGGAAGAAGGCAGCGTGTGTCAGTTCGTGTCAGAGTTTATTCAACGAGATATTAAACCCAAGTGAACTGAACCCAAATTATATGCAATTAAATGAGAAGGCATCCGAAGAGGCAACTCGTCAACGTATCGAAAGGCAAAAGTTTAAATCACAAGTACACATAAGTACATACATACATACATACATATGTGGTACTCGTGCTGTTCTGCTAATAATTTCGATTCCGAAGTAGACTTTTAATTGCTTTCGATGGGTTGTCATTTGCCATTGATATCTTGCTTTAAATAAACTTTGGATATTCCTTTCATTGAGTTTGTTTAATCGTCTTATCAGTGTCCTAGACAACAGTATCTTGAAAGCTTACGACCATATGTATATACTTGCTAATTAATTTAAGTTCACTTTGATTAAAGAAGGAGTGGTGTAACTTGTCTCTTTGTCAGAAATTTTTGATGCAGAATGATTGTTTGGAATCAGTGAAACAGCTTGTGGAGCAATTGGTCTCATTTATTAAGTGTTTATTTCTATTTCTGAACATGAATGAAATCTCCCTGAGGCTCTCTTTCATTGTCTTTGAAACAAAGAGAATTTCGTTGCTTTCTTTGTATTCTAATGAATGCTGGAAACGCCAATGTGAATTTGAATGCGTGCTAAAACTTTGAAAATTGACATATTGCTGACTGCTGACCTATGTATGTACACACATATATCTTATTCTTAAGGCCCTTGAAGAGCGGAACAGATGTACATAGGATGTAGGAGAGCTCACATGGGCGCTCACAGCAGCCTGGCTTACGGCGTCCTTGATAGTTCCAAAGTTATGGTGGCCTCGGCGTGATGGATGGAAATGTGTGGTATGATTAGGTCCCTTAAAGAGCGGCTTGGATGTACAATCTACATTATATAGTTAAATAATCGTTTAAACGAGTCAAAATTCATTAATTCCAGCCTTTATTATACCGAAACTCTTATATTGCCCACTGCCTGAGAGTATGCAATGCTTTTTTGTTCAAGCAGACTAGGAAAATTATTAAGTAGCCACAATGTAGTGCAGCACATTTTGAGATTCCCGCTAATTGCAGGTCTAACTTTTTACTTGCAGATTGCCAGCGATAAGAGGAACTGGGGAAACTTTGAAGAGCGCGTGGATTTTTGTCCAAAATGCTGACGAGTACAACAAGACCATAGGAACCGCAGCACAAGGAGACAGAAAAGTTTTCAACGACTGGAAGTTGGCTAAGAGTTTGCGGTACCCCTCGACACGCTTGAATGGAGCTCGACAATGGCTTGCTGTGGCACAGCCGGCGGGTGGCCGGCAGCGAGCTGAGTGACGAGCGTCTCTACTACATAGCCCCGCAGCAGCCCCTGCTGCGCAACGAGGAGGATGACTACCCGGACGCCGCCCTCTCACTCACAGACTCTGCCTCGCTTTTGTACAATGCCACAGCCAGCTCTGGTGAGCTGGAGATGCGCGATGCGGAGGCTGTCTACGGTTATGCTTCAACGACGACGCTAAATGGCCTGGACCTTGAGCGCTTCAATGTCACGGTCCTGATGAACTTCAGCTGCGAGGAAACAGAGTCCGCGTCGGATGACGTCTGGTCCAGCGTCTACTTTAAGAGCACCGTATACCTGCTGTACATTCCAATCTTCATATTTGCGCTGATCGGCAACGGCACCGTCTGCTACATTGTCCAGTCCACGCCGCGCATGCGCACCGTCACCAATTACTTTATCGCCAACCTGGCGCTAGGCGACATTCTGATGTCCCTCTTCTGCGTGCCCTCCTCCTTCATCTCGCTGTTCATCCTCAACTACTGGCCCTTCGGCATAGTGCTCTGTCACTTTGTCAACTACTCGCAGGCGGTGTCCGTCCTAGTCAGCGCCTACACTCTGGTGGCCATCAGCATCGATCGGTACATAGCCATCATGTGGCCCCTCAGGCCACGCATCACAAAGCGGTAAGTGGGCGGATGGCGGATGGGATTGGGAGGGGTTAGTCGAAAGCATTTCCAGTGAAATGTTTTTCCTTTGGCTTCCCATTTCGCCAACAAAACCATGGAATACTGTTAAAAGCCAACTACGAGTTCGACTGCATTGGTTGGGGGATCAGGGCATAAATTAGGCTGTAAACGGTTTACGAGAAACTTTTGATGGGCAGTAAAATTAATTGAAAACTTAGTTAAACACTGGGAACCATTGTAGGGATTCGTTTTGGAAATTAATGCTTATTGTGGGTACAATGATGGAAAACTTAAATGTTAAATTCCTGGTTCATTACAGCACGTTTTTTTAAACATCTTAATACTGCATAAGTTCCACTCTAACTCCTCCGTTAGCTGCTGCTTGAGTACTGCCTTTAACTATTTCATCCAAGTGCAAAGTCTCGACGTCTTATTGGCGTGCCCGCACACCGTTAAGTGTCCGTTTTAGTGGTTATTAGCTATTTGCATTTCTAGGCCCACTTTGGAGTCTACTCTACCGAATCGCTGGTCTCCAGGGAGGCGTCGCGTCAATGGCTCGTCGTCGGTTCGTGTTAATTGGTTTAAATAGTAATCCAAAACCCTGACGCTGCGCAAAATCCAAAGCACCCATGCTGGCCATTGCCGGACGCATTGAAAACGTCAATTTGCTTGGTAACCAGATACGATACGATACGGCATTGGCATTGCCTCAACCACTCGACCACTCGACCATCAGCCGGTGTCACTCTCACTGCCCCATCCGTCTCCAGTGGAGCTGAAGAGCTCTGGCGTGAGTATTTCACGCCCGGGCGACTTTTAATGGAGGTTCAACATGGCTATGAGGCGGCGAGTGAGCCTACGTCAGTGTGTTTGTGTGTGTGTGTGGGTGCGGGAGTGAGAGTCCTGTTGTGCAAATATTTGCGGGGCCATAAAGTAAATACGGTTGATAATTATTCAACGTGACTGTAATTTACGTACACGCAACAACGCCACTGCCACTGCCACTGCCACTGCCAGACAACCCTACCGCAACGCACCACCGTAAATGCTCGCTTATCACGCTTACTCCTCCGGCGGATAAGCTGCCGGAAAGACAGACCGCACCGGCATCACTCATACGTCACGGGTGTGTCGGAAATTTTCAAATTGTTTAAGAATTTACGAAGGCATTTTCCAGCCTGGATGCCGGAGGGGGGGAGGGTCAGACAAGTGGAAAGCATGTGTATAAAAATAACACAAATTTTAAATATTTAAGAGCCACTTATAAATTTGTACTCTATGTCTCTCTCTCTCTCTCTCTCTCGTTTCAGTTACGCTAAATTTATCATTGGCGGTGTTTGGTTTATTGCACTTGCCACCGCGTTTCCCATACCTGTCGTCTCCCGCCTCGTCGTGCCGACATCGGCGTGGCACGAGAAATGCGAAAAGTAAGTACCGCTGCCACTCGAACAATGAAAGAACATCCTCCAGTGTTTGTTTGCCACACATCCGTCTTCAGCTCTTGTCCATGTGTGTGTGGGTGTGTGTGGGTGTGTGTGTGCGTGTGTGTGGGGGAGTGCCTTCGACTCTACTAAATGTGGCATTAAAGAAATGACTTCGTGCGTAGACGGATGTTTGGGGCATTATACTTGACTGCCGCCATTCGGAGGGACTTCAACTTTAAGAGAATCTCCTGTTTGAGATGCTGAAAACACTCGCTCTTGAGTGGCGTGCAAATAAAAAGAAATTACAAGCATTTTTCTTCTTTGCGTCCCCCCAAATTAGTGATGGACTGCCCTCGACGATATTTTTAGCTTTTTTCTCGAAAGAGAAGAGAGCAGGGCGGAGGGCCAGGATCAAGTATAATGTAAATGCAAATGGGAAACTCATCTGCAGACCACAGCCAAGCCACAGTTCTGCTTCGCTCAGCCATGGCAGGCACGTTGTAAAAGCTAAAAGTCATGACTAATTGCGACAACAGGACAACGACTGTTGCCGGACCCATTGTGGGTCCGGTGGGTGGACCCTCAGGACCAGATGCAGCCCTGCAGCGGCACAATGGGCCAGCATCGAGGATGATAGAAGCCCTGCAACAATTTAGCAGTTCCTTCACGGCTGGGACTTGAGTGGCATGCAGCTTACGGTCCAACGAAGGGAATGCGAGTATGCATGTATGTTTTTCAGTAGATTCCATTTTCCGCCATTGTTTTTGAGGAAAAAGTGCTTAGCATAAAAATTAAATGGAGCACTCAGCCATGAATGCGGGTGTGTCCGTGCGTCCGTGCATCCTTTTTGTGACAGTTGATGTTGAGAGCCAGCAGATTTGTCCACGCATCCCCAACGAGCAGTAGCCAGACCCCCACTAATGCATTGGCTTCTGTCTTTTGTCTCTCGTTCCATGGCCTGCTCCTTTTTCGACCATGTGCTCGTGATTGCACTTTGCTGGACCGACCTCAGATACATCTGCCGCGAGATGTGGCCGTCCAGCGCGCAGGAGTACTACTACACACTGGCCCTCTTCACGCTGCAGTTCGTCGTGCCGCTGCTGGTGCTCATTTTCACCTACACGCGCATCGCCATCGCCGTATGGGGCAAGCGGCCGCCTGGGGAGGCGGAGAACTCGCGGGACCAGCGCATGGCGCGCTCCAAGCGCAAGGTAAGTCAATCATCTGGCAACCGCAAAAACTAATTCACTCCAAAAAGGGACCTATCCATTAGTCAGTGCCCCACCCCACCCCACCCATGGCACCCCATGGCTTTGGGGGGTAAATAAAATGTAGAAGAACATATGGTGGCAGGTCCTTTGGCCTTCTATTGGGGGACGAAGGGATAGGGATTCCTGCCCCAAGTACAAGACAATTGGTTGTACGCATTGTGCCCTTTCGCGTTGCTGGCATTCAAGGGTCCTTTAATATGCTAAAATGTTTTCCCATTTGCCGCTCCTGTGCCTCTGCTCTGGGCAGTTGTGGAACGTGTTTCTACATGCAACTGGCATTGTCCGAACATTCTGATGATGCCTGATTGAATTGCAAATCCAAGAGGAAAATCAAAAAGGAATTCTTGGAATTGGAATCTACAGAAAAGATGACTTAAACGTTGGATTGCTCTGGGAATTTCAAAGGAATTAATCTGCTGGAAAGAATTGAATAAGGTTTTTTTTTTTATTATGATTTAACAACATTTTACAACTTCATTTTGAATCTCTCTCTCATCCAGTCGTTGCATAAGTTATGGCAAAGACTCAATCGATCTGAGCCATCTCCTTTGAGCTTTATTTCTCTGTTTTTTTGTTGGCTTTAAAGTTTAACCCCAATAGCAGCACCTTGCCACTGCCTGTGCACCCTCAGCAGAGGCTGCTCGAGCGGCAGTGCCACACGACGACAGCTGTCGAAGCAGCAATCTTGAAATTGATTTTGCATTTTTTGTTACTCCCTCCATCCCCCTCCTCCCTCATTTCTGGGGTCAATGAGGAGCAAGCGTGGCAAGGCTGGCTTCCTGCTCCTCTGAACGAACGGCTGTCGCCGTTTCTTGGGTACGAGTTTTGGGTATGGGTTTGGGTTTGGGCTGGAGCTGGAGCTGGGGCTTTGGCAGCGTGCCAAATGGCATGTAATGCTCACATAATCACACGGCGCATGCGCAGCAACTATTTACAATAAACTTGCAGAGTAGAGATTTATGCGGTACACCTCGTACTTGCTACATGGCTCTCCAAAGCCTATCCACATGCCAGCTGGTGGCCTAGCCTGAGGCTGAGGCTGTGACTTCGACATCGACTGCGTCTGCGTCTGAAGATGGCATCCAGCATATTGTGGTCTTCCAGGAAATCATTGCAACTTCAACTACGAGCGCGAGTGCGAGACTACGGGTCGGGTCGGGTGCTGGTGCGGGTGGTATGACGTCCACGTAACCAGTTGTCAAACGAGCCTCCTCGGCCTGTGGCCAATTGTGCAGATGAAATTCCTCTGCCGGACGACCACGGCGACGACGACGACGACGACGACGCGGACGATACAAAGAAAGCCAGTTAGCAGTTAGCTGAGAGTGAAAATTTGTATGCTGTCGATGACGACCTTTTCTGGCCAATCGTTCGCACAGCTGGCCGGGACGGGACTCCTCTCTCTCTTTGGCTGGCAATCAAAACCTACGCTTTATTGCGTCTGGCCAATAAGTACTTGTGGACATCCGTCAGTCTGCAGTAATTATAATCGCCATATTTGAGGGAGAACAAAGACAGGGCCGAAATGAGAGACCAATGACTGCCGGCAGAAAGCAGACAGCAGACAGCGGACAGCAGACAGCAGACAGCAGACAGGGACTCTGTCATCTCCCATCTACAGCCGCTCCATCGGCTGACAGTTTCGCCCACTGCGCGGTGCAATGTTACCCAATTGCAACCCGAGGCGACGACTGGCTGCAGCTTCATCTGCCATTCACTTTTTTTTCGATTCATTTGGCCTCACCATCGCATCGCCCTCCTGCGATGGTTGAGTTGACCATCCTTCGATGCAGTTTCCCAAAAAAAAGAGTACGAGTGGCTTCAAACAGTTATTTGGTTACTTAACCCGGCAACAATTTTGCTGACTTGGATTTCTCATTTTCTCATGGCCATCCGACTGCCTCCCTTCGTCCGCCCACCCTGCTGCTGATGCTGCTGCTGCTGCTGCTGCTGCAGCCGTTGACAGTTTCCTCCTTGTGTGTGTCTTACGTCTTTCAAACATTTCTGCCAATCGCCAGCTCAAAAATGATTAGCAAATTACTCGAACTCGTACTCGGACTCTGCTCTCCCCAGGGGCACTCGTCTTTGGTTCACTTTTGGGGCTTCCTCGTGGTCGTAATTGTCGACTTGTTAAAATTCAATTGAAAATTACACGATTATTTGGTAATCTTCCAATTAATTGCTAGATGAAGCGCGGCTATGGACAGCGATGATCTGTGGATCGGCCATGAGGCGTATACGTGATATCGTTGGGGTAGCGAAGGCTGTGGGAAAATGTTGAGAGGATTAAAAGAGAAAGAAGAAGTATCTAAATTCCTCAAGCTGCCTCAATCTGCCATGGCAGAACCTGAACAATCATAATTTTCAGGTGTCCTAAGAGTATGATTTTTCCATCAAATAGTCCATTAAATCCCAGATGTGAGACATCAACCATAGTTTTTCTTTCAACAAAAGTTAGCCCGTAGGTGAATTTCAATTAATCATTGCAAAAAAGCAGCATTCATAAATTGCATTCCCCTTTGTTGTGGCACTTTGTCAATATTTGTCAAGTGTTTCCTAAATTCGTTTGCACGAGTTGCAAATCACAGTCCATCTAATTGCTGGGAAACGCAACACACCCGTACGAACAGTGCAAATCGAACAAAAAGCCAAAACAATCAGCCACAAAATGACTCCGTCCGAAGTCGATGGAAAGGGAACGGAGGCAATATTATTGCCGACCTGGGGCGATGACACTTCACAGTTTGTCAGAGCCACAGGCGATTGCAACGTTCATTGGAGTATCACTATTTTTTTTTTCCTAGCAACCATCCATCGATTGCCAGCCAGTGGCAGTGGCAGCTGGCCGTCGCCCAGGCCGGAGGAGGCGACTGCAACTGCTTCTTCGAGTCTGCATTTGAGTCTGTTTTGTCAACGTGTAGGAAACTTGGCTCATTTGGCGGGGCAGCCGATGCTGTTAACGCGATTGCTTCTTGTTTGGATGCAAAACGTTAATTGCATAATTGACTGCATGAGGCGTAACTTACAGCCCGAAAGTGTTCATGTATTGGCCATCAGCATCATCAGCATCATCAGCATCATCATCATCCTGATAGTTAAGCCCCCCGTGGACGCCCAGGTCCGGCCCGGCCCGGCCCGGCCCGATGCTCGCTGACCATGCCACGAAACAAAGACTGATGACCCATCGCCAGACATGGGCAGGTCCAAAGAGAGGCGGACACTGCACACTCTACTATACAGTCTGCAGTCCCGCAACGGGTTCCCATTTGGAGTTTTTCTTTCATCCATTTTTATTCCTCCGCAGACATTGCCACGCCACTGCCACTGGCTGCCCGGCAGCATCGTCGCAGTCTTCTCTTTCTGTTGAATTGTGTTAAAATGTTAATTTCGTATTACGTAATCTGTGTCATATCCAGCAAGCAGCATCAGGCACCCAGAGAGGCAGGCAGCTGGGATCTTCATCATCATCAGCAGCAGCAGCAGCAGCAGCAGCAGCAGTGGCAGTGGCAGCGGCAGTGGCAGCACCCATACCGACACAATGGGCGGTGCATGTGAAAAAAAGTGAGAGGATTCCCAGGCCTGGCCAGTGGATTCGCTTGCATCTGCTTGCTGACTCACACACAGAGAAACACCCACACACACCCCGGGTTGCACTTTGTGCGTTTTGTGGCAAATTAAAAGATAAAACTCACCGATGCTGCAGCAGCAGCAGCAGCAGCAGCAGCAGCATCAGCAGCTGCAACAGCAACAGCTTCAGCAACTGGCTGCAATCAGTCGCCCCCCGCCCTGAAGGTTGCACCTCTCCATCATCTCTGTACTCCTCTCTCCACTTGGCTCTCTCTGAAATTCCGGTTCTGCCCCATGACTTTTTTAAAGATACTTTTAAGCCCTTTCCATGCCATTGATTTATTTTCCTACAATTTGTTTGCCCCTACCTGTCAGTCAACTCCAATAACAGTCTGAAGCTTGGCCAAAATATTTCCAAAACAATTGTGCAAATTTTGTGGCTGAAATATTTCCAACAACAGTTCATGGAAAATATTTCTTTTTACGTTTTCCTGTGGTTCCCAGTATTGTCCTGGGGCCAATGGGTTGCTCAATTAAGTATTGATATATGCACCTTTTCTATTGATTATATGGCTAAATGGAAATTGAAAATTTTCTGGAAATTGTATTACGATTTGTAACTAAATTGCGGTTTGCCAAAATGATTAAATATAACCATAGTCATTGTTGAAGCTAAATGCTGGCAGCATTTTCGTATTTGTATGACAAAAGTTGGAGCCTTAACAGAGTCTCTGAAGTATACTTTTTTGGGCTTAAAATTGAGAGCTTATGCAATTAAATGTCCTACGATTTATGAACTATAGAATCGTTGGAAAGACTTTCTCTTCTTATTTTTTCCATCATGCACAAGCTTTCTCTTGTAATTTCCTTGCAATTCTAAGGACTTTCCCCTGTTCAAAGTTTCACGCTTGTTTGCGTCTGATGATTTATGAATGCCATGGATATTTCATGAGCTTTGGCCAAACATTGACATTCTTTAGTCGAATCGAGTTTCTTACCGGAATCATTGGCTAATGAGCATTGCATAATGTCCATTCTGCTCATTGACGGCTTTGGGCCGGTGTCCATCAATTATTGAACAAACACGTAGAAAGACATTAACATTTACATTCGATTTTATGGCCTCTCTGTTTGCCCTCGACTATAAACTGTATTCGTCTGCCATTTTGGCCATTTCGGCCATTTCGGCCATTCGTTTATCGTTAACTTCGCGTATTTGTAATTTCTGGTTAAATAAGACTAAATGCCGTGTTTATTGTGGCGCAACGGTGCTGGAGCTTTGCCTGCCGGACTGCCGCCAGCGGTGTTGGCGGCCATAAATTAACTAATTAATGTTCGTAAATTAGAAAGAGACTCTAATGTGATGTGTCCCAGGCTCAAGGAACTGACTCAACATGTATATAAATTTCCGTGCGATTCTTGCAACGCTTCAGTGGAGAATACAAGTCCCCGAAAACTGTTCAATATGCAGCTTCGGATGCGGTCTCCTTTCAGCTTTGGCAAGGGGCATCCTCTGCAAGCTGCAGCATGACTTGCAGCGCTGTCATCGAGTCATCGGAGAGGGGATTGCTGGTGTGCTGTGGTGTGGCATCGGTAGCTGTTGCTTGGCCGACAGCTGTCGGAGCATTTGTTGTTACATCTGTTGCATCGACTGTTGCTTTGTTGCCTCTGTGGTGGTGGCTCTTGTGTTGCATAAAGAAACATCTTGTCTGCCAGTCGCTGCCTCTCCGCCTCTCCAGTGTAGTGTAGTGTTGTTTGCTTGTTTGTCGGCTGTGTTTGTTTGTTTGTTTGTTTGGCTGGAGTCTGCAGTTCGAACAAGTTTATTCTACAAAAGTGAAAGGTACTCGTACTCGGATTGGACTTGCAATCGACATGCCAGCTATCCGTGTCAGTGACGCACTAAAACCGATCAGCCGCCGAAGCGTGTACCCCTAATGAAGATGCAGCCCGGCTGATGTCAGCATGTGGCAGGCACACAGACACAGACACAGGCACAATTGGGAGGGGAGGCGTTCTCCTCTCGGGGTCAGTGAGAACATCAGTGCGGCGAACCAGTCTAATGAAGTCCATTTACATGAGTGGACTAGCCATAGCCAAAGGCAAATGGCAGCTGCAATCATCGGTGGCCGTAATGTCACATTGCGTATACGCAATGAATACGCAGCTAACAAGCAAAATCATTTGGCCAATGCAAATTGGCTGCTCACCAAAGATGGGAAACGTTTGGAGTTATGCTTTAATCTTAGATCTTAACGATTTTACATACAATATTTGATAGTTCTTGTGCACTTTAGGCAGTAATATTTTAGCATAAATATATTCAAATGAAGATGCAACAAAGAGTTACGAAGGCAGCAACAAGTGCGGTAACAGACTCGAAGCAGACACAGCCAAAAATATATTAACGCTAAAACAGCTCCACCCATAAGCCAAAAGCATCATCCAGCTGCGCCCCGGGCAGGGGTTTCCGTGTCTTCACGGAGATCATCATGCCGCCAGCCGAAATACCACTTACCCCCCCTTTCGGGCCGTGGCCCAGGCGCAGTGGCAACGGTGGGGAGGCAACACCGAGGCCGTTGTAATTAAAATGTGAACAACACCATGAAGCGGACAAAGGCTGCTGGGCATTTATTTGTCTGAAAGTGCACACCCTCGACGGGAGGTTTTCCCGTTTAATTTTCAGTCTGAATTTTCATTTGTTACCGCGCTGCTGGCAGGATGATAGCATCGAGCCACAGACAGCGGGGCACAGCAATCAAAAGGCCAACAGGTAGCAAGTTTTCGACTTGAGAAATGGCAGTCACGAAAAGTGAGGGAGTGGGGGATGAAGCCCTCAAAACTTTCCTACTTTCGACATAGAAATAACTCAAATTGATAAGCCAGTCAGTT
This sequence comes from Drosophila athabasca, assembly GCA_008121215.1. Taxonomy (NCBI): domain Eukaryota; kingdom Metazoa; phylum Arthropoda; class Insecta; order Diptera; family Drosophilidae; genus Drosophila; species Drosophila athabasca. The sequence goes on along the minus strand of CM017793.1, from coordinate 4,649,790 downwards.
GTTAACCACTTCGTGGCATGAGGCTGACCAGAAGGTGCCGCTGCAGCATCATCAGTGGCTGTGTTGCCACCAGAAGTGGAGTCAACTTGAACGCCTTTAATGCTTTGCCTTCGTTTTGTTGTCGACGGGCGGCATTATCTCTTTGCTGGCACTTTAAACCCGTAATTAGTTTACACTTGCGGTAATTGCGGCATAAATCTTCCAGCTGCCAAGTGTCGTAATAGCCAACAACCAAGCCAATCCTTATCTGTGTCCCTATGGAAGTGTGTGCGAGTTTTGTTTTCTTTCCAGCCAGCCAGCAATTCCCATCCCACACAGACACAACTAGTAGTAGACTACGAGTACATCCATCCACATATATAACTTTATATCTACATCCCATACCCATCTCCATCTCCATCCCTTACCAAAACTTTATTCCCATTGCCGCCTGCCCTGCCAACTGCCGCAAAATGATTTGTAGCCTTAAGTGGAAGCCATGGCTGGAGTCCGGGCCAAGCCACAGCGCATCTCTGGCTTGTGGACTCCAAAAACTGTGAAGTGAATTAGTGGCCAGTGCCCCAAGTGCACAGAGTCTCTTTTTGTGGCACAGTTGAGCCGGGTTGTTGTCACGCCATTTTCAAATAAACCGCTCCAACAGTAAATATCATTCCAGAACCCGATCTCCTTCCCCCCAAACGTATGGTTAGTGAGTGGCTCTCATGAGCTATCATCGACACAGACCCCAACTCATGACGCAGCAGCATCTCCGCCGACCTTTTCCAGCCTCCATCCCTTCGCGGGTTTCGGGTGTGCGTGCGTTGCCTTTTTGTGGGCACTGTTGCCACGTTTTATGGAGCTATTAAGGTGTCGTCTGCTGTGTGACTTTTGCTACTATTGTCCCATTGTTTGCCGTTTACGGAAATGTCGCGTGCTAGTAAGGGCTCTCCCTCTCCCTCCCCCCATCCAATTCGTTGTTTTTGTTTTTGTTTTGGGTTGAATGAAAGAGTCAATAGAATTATAGGATTAAGGTAGTCGGGGAATTGAATATAGGCATCTGAACATAACCTTTTTTACTGTAATGCTTTTCGAATAATACTTTAAAATGGAATCAACCGAATGGGGTGTATGGCCGATCCGATGGATATGCAAAGCTTTTGGCTCCTTTTAGTACTTCTCTTCCTCATTCCAGAGGATAGAGGATGTAAATTGAAACCACAACTGAAGAGCCGAAAAACGGATTGGTTTCGCTGAGTAATGAAAAATGTTAACACAAGACTCGCAAAGAAAGAAAAACAAAAAATTGGCTGGGAAAATTTATTTTGGCCATTTCTCTAGCATTCCCCAACAGAAATAGTAAAAGAAGTGTGCGATAAAAGAGCACTTTCTCTCCTTTTGCCCGAAAAACAAACAACGGTTCTGCATGCAGACAGCAGACACTAGCAGACACGACACGATACAGATACATTGGGGCCATGTAGATGTACCCGAGAGCTGCAGATACTCCGAGAGTATCCGAGTGGGGTGCTGTGGAGGGAGGTGTGGTGTGGTGTTGACTGTTTGCCGTTGGCCAGCAGCAGCGACAGCAGCGCCTCCAGTCCGCTTAATTAAAACGTGAGCAATTGCAGTAATGAGCGCTCCGGTTGATTAAAGTCTCTCAGCCTGGGGCACGGGCACGCACTCAAGCTGCAGTTGCAGCAAATGCAAATGCAGATACAGATACAGATTCTGATACTGCTGGGGCTGCTGCTGCTGCATCCGATGCATGGCTGGCTATTGGGAGATGCGTTCGTGCGAATGTCAATTAGAGGGCGGCGCCTAACTGCCTCGACAATGCGAACATTTAGCATAGCTGCGTAAAAGTTTTGCGACAAGCATTCACCGTTGACAGCAGCAGCAGCAGCAGCAGCAGCGTTGCATAAGCAATGGGAGTCATGGTGCCCCACGGTAGCACACGGCACGCATCGTTGCATGCATCCACGAGATACGCGCTCGGGCTTGCATGTGTGACCGAAATCCAAACATAATCCTAATGCTAATGGCACTGCCAACCCAGCCGCCCAGCCAGCCGCCCAGCCAGCCGCATTGGCCATGCATTTCAGGCTTCCACTTACCCATCTTGACATTTGGAATTCCCCTTCCTTATACTATGCATATTTTTGTGGCCATCCACGCCCATTCAGGCATTCAGGCACATGGGAAATCATTGGATGCGCTGTTCACGGCGAGGAAAATGAAATTGGCTGTCTAATAGGTTTTCCCAGCGAACCCAATCGAAATGTATAGCCAAAATGGGAAAGGAAAGCCAGTAGGCCGAAAATGGGTGAAAAGTTGAACAGAAACTGCCACCAAATCACACATAACTCAACAACAGTGGTAAGAATTCAAAGAGCCACTTTTGTGATGGCTAACAAGAGGTAGCTTTTCCTTTCTGAATACTCCCCAGAGTTCTTGCTCTTCTCATACACTCTCCTGCATAACTTGAAGAGCCTCCCAAAGGCAGGCAACCTGACGTTTAGTAAACCACTAAAAGTGTAATCAATTTCCTACAATTACAATTATTATCCATAAAAGATTCCGTGTGGGTTCTCATAGCAAACGATTAAACGACTAAGTAAACCGATTACTATTCCAATGATATTTATAGCTAAAGTAATGAAGGAGTAATCCCATTAAACATGCATACATGCATACACATACACATACACATACATGCTTACACTATATTAAAGACAGTATTGATTCCCATGTAAAATCTAAAACACATAAAATCCGAGAAGTAGTACTTATGAAAAGCGATATTTTTCCAGGAAAATTTGTGGCCACATTTCGGACTGTCTCCTGCTGCAGGGCAAAGTCGTGGCCAAATTTATCTCTCACACAACTTGTATCTTGTATCTCGTGAATGCACTTTGGATTTTGGCTGGGGCTCGCCTTGGGTCTAGTGTTATGCCAGAGCACTTCCTGACACGTTTCCCCAATCGAAAGGTTAAATGTTCAGCGGGTTCCTTCGCCTTGGCCAGGCCAGACCAGACCAGACCAAAAACCAGACTGTGGACTGTTGCCGGCTAGCTGTTGCAAATTTACAACTGCAACTGCAACTGTGGCAAGGTCTGCAAGGTTACAAATGGCCAGGTCGTTAATGCGACCACTTGCGATTTCGTTTCGTTTCGGTTTGATTCAATTCGTTGTGGCGACTACGGGAAAATCCGCGAATCCGTGGCAGCTACATAGATCGAAACCAGTTCCACCAGTGACCTTTTCCGTGCCTCGTGCAATTTTCATAAGCCACTAATCGAGCCGTGTTTCAAGTGCGTGTGTCTGTTCAGCCTGTCTACCCCTCTTCACGCACTGTGTGTATGTGTGTGTATTCAGCCGATGATGATGATGATGATGATGTGTGATGGGGCGGATCGGCAGTCAGTAGATGTATCTAAAACTCGAAAGAAACTTGCAAAATGTTTATACATTTTTCACGCAAAATAATGCCCCGCATCCGTTGGCGTGCCGCAGGTTCGACCTGTGGTGTCCGCGTCCCTCATCACACAACCGACAACGGACCATGGACATCGGACATCGGACATCTGTGCGTGAGCTGCCACGCCAGGTGGCAAAGTGGAAAAGTGCCTTGGGACTTATCGCTTTGGAGGTGTTTAAATTGCCTGCAATTTGGCGTTTTATGATTTGGCCTTGCCACAGAATACGCGGTCTTTCTCTTTCATGCCCCAGCCCCAGCCCGGGGCCAGTGATGTAAGCTCCTGTCTTTTCACTATCTTTCTCTGCGTATCTTTCACCCCATTGATCATCGTTTCCGCATTTTCGATGAAGTCATTTTGGTTAAGGGACAATTATCACCACATTGCATACCAAGTCGTGGCCCCCCCTCTTCGTCGGGCATCGTCAACATCTCGGACACGTTCGCTCATTAATATTTGCGCTGCCAATTGAAGCGGTTTTGGAGTGCTTTAACGACTGAAACGATGACAACACCAGAGCCAGCAGCAGCAGCAGCAGAAGCAGCAGCAGTTGAGGCAACAGAAACAGGCAAAACAAGCAACGGCAGCAGCTACATTAGCATGCAAATACTCAGCAAATCAAATTACAGCAAATTAATTGAAACTGAACAATCACCACGAGCAGTGGATACCCTAGGAATATCTATAGAGACATATTACTCGGTACACTGTGAAAGGAGAGAGGAAATACATATGAGGCTTTTATGATGCATTTTTAAACAGTAGACACTCAGAGAAATATGGAATAAATTGAAATTAAACAGAACTCATTCTGATTTAAATATAACTTTTTTTAATACAGCGTTTTTTTCATATAAATATAAAACACAGCAATCAATTTGTGGAAAATATATTTCATTTAACAATAAAAATATTTAATTATAGGTATATGAAATATGTATATTTATTTTATCTATGATATAAATAAAATATTTTAATACATATTAATGGTAAAATGAAAGTGCAAATCCTTTCTTATGTGAGAGTATATGTATAACTGTATTACCACAAAGCCACACAAAAAGTGATCCGATCCGGCGTCGGCCTACACATTTCTAATGTGGCCGTATATTGGGTATTCTTCTCATATACTAGTGTTGCCGTATTGGCTAATAGAGGTTATTATAGTACATGGGGCTGCCGTATTGGCTGATAGAGGTTATCCTACCACACTTATTACATTTCCACTCTCCGTGTAAAATCTGCTGTTATACATTTTTAGCAGGGACCGTAACGATTATAACTTTTATAAAAAACATTAAGAAACACGCCTTCGCTCTTCGAGATTATATTTGCGATAAGAAGTGGTTAACGCAGCATCGGTATACTTTTGTATGAATTGTTTTTTTTTAGATCTAATTGTAAATATTCGATTTTCAGTGCTTTTTTCCTTGTGGGTAGATAGGGTTAGGTTGAAATTGAAACTAGATTATAAAAGGCAGTTCTGGTTACCCCAGAAACATTTTTGGGACAGGAGGCTGACGTCCCAATGACTCCATGACATCTTAAGACAAATAAGATCATTGCCTCCCTTCTTGTGTAGAGTATACGAGTATGTTCCAGCAATGTTGAATTCCATGACAAAAAAAGCCGCAAAATCAAAATTTCAAATAAGCGCGGTTTGATTTGCAATCGGCCAGAGTTGCACTTACTTGAGATTGCACCCCCCGCCCTTAACTCTTCATACTTCAGATGAGCGGCACTCGCAGCAGCAGCTATCAGAGTGAACATGTAACCCTTTCGATGTGAACAAGTGTCTGGTACAAAATCCCTTTCCTGCACAGATTGAATGAGTAATGCAACTGCCATAACTGCCATTCAGAGTGGCATATTCAGGTCCCGGCTAAGCATTCACATTAATTACGAATCATGTTGGTCGCGGCCAAAGAAATGCAGATACAAAACAGGCATCGTCTTCAGGCCAGGCGCGTCTTAGCCGCAAAAGCGAAAGTAAAGTTCGCCTTGCCTTGCCTTGCCTTGCCAGTTCCGATGGGAATCTCAATCTCTGTTTGAAGTCCGGGACTGGTCGTTTATCTTTGGCTCAATTTACGCTCCGACTGGCCGCTTACCTAATCGACGAGGGCGAGGACGAGGACTGCGGCGGTGGTTTGGGTTCGGGGGCCATGCAGATGTGCATGACGGGGGAGTTGGGGGCGATCGATCGATCCCCGCAGCGGGTCTTCGGAATGCATCCTTTTTGGCGCATTTGACACGCGTTTTGCAGTCGCCATAAATCGCATTGATTATCGCGTCGCGTCGCTCTGTTGCACTTTCAATCGAAGCGGAGACCACTGCAGCAGTCTCGTCTCTCTCATCTTTCATAACTTGATTCCGATTGCATCCCGATGGCGGATGGTGGATGGTGGATGGTGCTGTTGCGTAAGTCCACTCAACTCTTTGATTCGACTGGACTGTCATTTGTCGGCCGTTCTTTCACTTTTTGGTCTGTCCGTGACTGAGGGTGCCCTTAATTGATTTTAACACGTTTTTTTTTGTTTGGGCTTCCTCTCCAAAGTGTTTTCCCCAATTGGCCTTGCTCCGCATCCGCCCCCAACCCCGCCCTGGCAACGAATGGCTTTGGGCCCTGGCATGCTTACGCTCAATCAATCTTCTGACCTCAGATTTCTGTCGTGCCCTCCTCAAAAGTGTGAAAACTGAAACCCATTTACGCAAAATATGATTTCGTGTTTCGCATCTTGTTTACAATACCACAATACCCCTCCCTCCCTCTCTGCTCCTCTCTAAACAACAACTTTTTGCTCTGCTGTCAACTTCAATTACATTGTGCCGAAAGTTGTTGGCGATCCCTGGCTCCTGGCTCCTGGCTCCATGCTGCAGGCTGCTGCTGGTCCGGATGAAGCAGATTTTCTTGGGAATTCGAAATTTAATAGCAATTTAGAGCGGCGCAGAGCGGAGTGGGGGAGGGGTGGCTATGCTCCCTTCACTCTGGTAATGCTTTTTCACTAGCAAACTCAATTACAAGGCCCTCAAAATGATTTAACCAAAAGGAATCCAAGGTTCGTTTCAAAACACACACACAATGACAGGTTCTGTAAGCCTCCTCGAATGCCTCAAGGAGCCACCAACCACAAAGATCTGTGACATCAGAAGCAGAATTATGGAGAGGAATGCAGTGAACACTTGAGAGAGAAGCCAAGAAAACTCTGTTGCCGCACGCAACAATGGAAAGATACAAAAGATACCAGAAGATATACGTACGTATACGTCGAGATGCCTGGTGCTAAGACTGTTTTTTGGGGTGCCGCAAAAAAGTAAAAGGAATGCCAGGCACAGGCACAGGCGCAGGCACTGGCACTGGCCACGCATCTTTGCATCTTCGACAGCGCAATTTAAATAATTGTGGTTTCTTCTAGCCACAAGACACACGATTACATAAGCCGGCCAATAAAGTTGCAAATCCAACTTTGTGCCTAATGACCATTTGCATTATCTTCTTCGACAGTTGCCAACGCGCCAAATTACACAAAGTATCAAAGACTCTACTACTCCAGTCCCAGTCCCAGTCGTAGTCTGAGACCCATAGCCAACTCCATCGGAATTGGCCACGTATGGAGGAGGAGCACTCGTAGATGGCCCGAACGGCTGACGCTTTGATGAGTTATTTCGACAGATATGCAAATGCAAAGGCTTCGCTTCGCTTCGTCTATTGTTGGATCGATGGGACGAAAATCGCACGTGACCGTGTGTCTCGTCGGGCTTGGGGCACGTGCAGCTGCTGTGTCCAGGAAATGCGCAAACAAATTTGGAAAACCTTTTCTGATGTCATCAAGCGATAGACGACCATTAAATATGCATTTGGAGAGACACAATTACAATCGCCTCAGTGACCGCAATCCCATAAAACTTAGCCCCAAACCTCCCCCGCCCCCACCAAAATTATACTACAATTGACATTATAGTCCCAATTTCCACCACAAAAAATTATACTTCAATTGGCATTGTGAACCCAATTGCAATTTTAAGATTTCTCTTCCAACTTCCAACTTTTTCGCTGAATATTTGAGTGGGGATGCGCGGGGGGCTGGGGGCTGGGGGCTGCCCTGGGAGCTGTACAACAGATATATTCAAAATTCCATCTCCGACTGGGACTCCCGACTCCTCGACTTCAAGTAAATCAATTGCAAATAGTTACTCCTCGTATCTCTGACGAGTGTAACACAATTTCGAATTTCGAATTTCGACAAATGCAAAATGCAAATCCGTGTGAGGGCAAACCTCATTGGAATTCAATGCATAATCCAGCCGCTTGTATCTGGTATCTTTTGTTGTCGTCCTTCATCCGTCTTGACTTGATTGTTTCTCCCTCAATGCTGGCTGACTTTTACGATTTCATTAACTAAACTTTTACGATTCGGGCAGACACAAAGAGCAGGTCGGAGCACAATTGGAGTCGCAGCTTGGAGTTTCACACGTTTTCGCTTCGAGAGCAGCTTCGGTGGCGCGTCGGTGGCAGCTTCCAGCCTTGCGCCTCGAATAGCATTTCATTTGTAAAATTACGCATACGACACGCTGCGCGCGGCCCATTTGAAGAAGCCATTCGCATTTATGGCCGGGCGCCTCCAACGTAATGCATTTAATTGCAGCCAACACCGACCCGACCCGACCCAGATTTTTCCCGCTGATGCTTTCGAATTGGATTTGAATTTGAATTTGAGTTTGCTTTTTGGCAGTCGAGGCGTGTGCCTTCGCTTGAAAGGAAACCGAAACTCGTTTCCGTTGTTGCAGGCTGCTCGACTCGGCGGGGCTGTGTTACTATGTCGGCAAAAGAGGTCCCAGTGAGGTCCCAGCTGGCTGCCACATCAAGTGAGAAGTGGCAACTCCTGGAGAATTGCTGCTCCAACTTTGAGCAGTGCCCAAAATGCTGGAAAAGTTTGTGGGGTGCCAGTGGCAAGTCTTTGCTAGCAACTTCAAAGACCGAAAAATGTGTGAATTGCGTTGAGCTTTCCAAAAAGGGGAAACATGTGGCACGTGCGCTGTGCAACTGCAACCGCATGATTAACGTGTTGCCGCGCGACACGACTTTTCCATTTTCCATTTGCCAGTTAGATCCTGAAAAGGTCCTGAAGAGCGTGTAAAACTAAGGCAGGCAGGCAATGGTGGGGAGGGGTTGTCTCTTATGTACAAATGTCAGGGGTCAGGGGTGCCCGTACACTGGCGAGCAAATTGGAATAATGTAACACTCAACGGAAATTGCAGGCCATTAGAAGACGAATGCATATTATCGCACGGCCACATCCCTCAATGGCTGAAAGTCATGCAAATTTCAGGCACAAGAGTGAAATGTGTTTCAAAAAAATACTGTTCTACCCATGTACATCGTTCGGTTACACTCACATATTAACACTCACACACACATTCACCCAAACATTCACACGTACTGCAATTAAATTAACAGCTCCTTCTTGTGGCCCCTGAAATGTGAGCAAAAAATTGCAAGCCAGCAGCCCAGCCCAGCCCAGTTGGTGGCCAGGCCAAATGGTGGCCCAAACCCACACCCAAACCCCTTCGAAATAAAAGGGAAATGGAAATGGAAAAAATTTTCTGCAAACGGTTTGCTTATAATGGAATTGGAATGCGGTTTGCTGCGGATGCACAGCGGTTCTTCAGAAGGCAGCAGAATTGGATTTAACTTTTAGCCAAGCATCGTCTGCACAACTTTAAGCCAAAATTAAGTGGTCCTTCAGCCCTCAATTTAAGGGAAAACTCTATGGAAAGTTCTGCCCTGGGTGAAGTTAACATCTGTTGGGGACACAAACTAATCCAAATCCCAATCCCAAATAACTTTATCAAGGCACACGAAACAACTTTTAATTGCCGGCTGTAAACGAAGGTTAATGACAAACGGCTTAAGCCAAGCTTGAAGACAAGGCTGTAGGTGATTTTTTCGGGTGTCTAAAAGACACCAGGCCGCGGCTCCAAGTCTCCAAGAGAGACCATTCCGAGTGGCCCAAACATTTTCATTTGCCGACGACCTTAGACAATTTGCTGCGTGGCGACGTGGCTTTTGGATTTGGATTTCGTAGCAACTTTAAATTTAAATTGCCAAATGGTCAAACGGTCTGTTAAACGAGGAGGCCGAAACCGAACTCTGCACCAAAAAGTCGTTGACACTAATTAGCATTTAAAACCGCAACAGCAAGAGCAGCAACAACTTTTCAATTGAAGCGAACATCACAGACAATCGGAGAAACAAACATACAATAAATAATAAGTCGGAAAATCTTGCCTGAATCTTTGCCTATCCAACGATGATGCTATCGTGGACAGATGGAAGATGCAATTGGCGCCAGCGGCAACATCTACAACATCGCAACAGCAGCATCAGAGGCAACATCAGAGGCAACATCGAGTGCCACCAAAAATGTCAAATGTAAAAGCGAAGCAGTCAAACGGCAAAACCGTTCATGCTGCAACCAAATAAAAAATTTACACAAAACTTAAACAAAATTCGAATTCAAAAATAAAAAAAATTTGCACGCTGCACGTCTCCCTCTCCCTCTTCGTCTTTGTCTGCGTCTGAGTCTCTCTGTCTCTGTCTCTTCGTTTGCTTAACAAGCAGGAAGTGGCGCTGGGCAGACGGAGGAGATGCCACCAAAGCCATCCTCCATCTTCCCCCCCTCCCGCTGGCTATAACAAGCGACAATAGATGCAGGAAGCAACAACTGTCGTCGTCGTCGTCGTCGTCGTCGCCAGCTTCCTACCCGCCATCCACCATCCACCAGCCACCATCTACCACCATCTACATAGCAACCACTGCCATCCATCGAAATCCCTCCCGTTGCATCGTTGCATAGGGATGAGCTAAAGCTGCTCCCGTTGCGTGCGCCGAGCGTGGGGCAGGCGCTATCTTTCAGTGTCATGGAAATGTTGCACAGTCAGCCGGAGCCGAAGCCGAAGCCAAAGCCGGAGCCGCATTGCATCTTTTATGCAACAAGCATTGCCTCCTGCCCCCAGGCGGCAGCTCTTCGATTAAAGTTCAGCCATCTGCAGATCTGTCGGGGAGCACTTTTCAGCGGCCCGGCGGCAATTGGTATTTGCACTGGCAGGCAGGGGAGGCAGAGGCAGTGGCAGAGGTTAAGAGAGATAAATTTGCATAGTAATTAAATGAATTACAAATTAAACCCATTTAAATACCATAATTATAGCCAGCTAATCGCCCTTAAAGATGGCACATATACTGTATCCCTAAAGAGGAGCTTTATATATACATACATATATATGTATTGTATTGGCCCCCAGAGCCATGATACTCCCCATTGGCGGTTAGGTCTTGGCCACATTGTTGAGCGTGAGATTTATCGCCAGAGCTGCGGTTTCGTTTTGGGCAACTGCGGCACTGCACTGCGCTTTTGGCGCTTTTTGCGCTTTTTGCCCCCAACGGCATTCGGAAGTTGAGGGAAATGAAAAGCATTTGAGTGGTGGAATTTCTTAACAAAAGCCACAGAAAGCGACTAAAATTAGCCAGCCTTAGCCTTGATTTGCACTTCAAGGCAACCGCTTGGAGAGTGGACTCGGATGCGAACTCGAACTTGGATTCCTATTTGCATTCCCATTGCTCCAAATGTGGCTGCCGTCTGTCTGTCTGTCTGTCTTTCCAGTGCTTTGCGGGTGTTCGGTCTGGCTTTTATTTCGACATTGAATTGGATTCCGTTTCCCACATTGCAACATTGCAACAACAGCTCATTGCAGTGCAGTGCAGTGCAATTTATAGCGGCCATGCAGCAGCTTGTACAAGTCTGTCAATACACGAAACGCTCGTTAGCCGCAAACGATTTTTGCATATGGCCCGGCTGGCTCCTGGCCTGGCCTGGCCTGGTCTGCTGGCAGCCCTGGCTGCTGACTTGGCCCGAAGCTCGGCTCGAAGCTTTGGTTACGCAAGATCTGAGAGATTCAAGGTGAAATCTGCACTCGGCACGGGAATTGCTGGGGCAGGAAATGCTGCGCATGGACGAATCCCATATCCATATCCATTTCCATTTCCATTGACAGCTGACTGCAGTTGCGTTTTAATTTTATTATTATTATTTTTATGATTCCAATCGACAACGGGTTTCTGCCATTTGGCATCTTAATCATAAACTGAAGATTTGTTTTCTCCCTGATGGATTAACCAGTCGGACACTTGGGTGGTAATTAGATACGCCCGATCCGATCCGATCCGGCCCGACCCACTCTATCCAATGGTCCGCAATGGTCGTTAGTCAAGTGCCGTTTATGACCACGATAATCCGCCTGATTCACAGCCATTCGCAGCTAATTGGCCGAATTGAGGAAAGCCTCAATCCATTAGCCGCGAACATGAGTAATCGAGCCACTCGAGTGGAGACGAACAAAGAATTTAATGTGTCAAAAAGTAAAATACGTTTATGTATCTTTATATTGTTTAAATTCGGGCTTTACTCCTATTCCCGGCCTGTACTCTTCGCTGAGACTTCTCGGTTTCATTTCTGGGAAAGGCAGAGTTTTTTTTAATAAAATTAAAAATCGCATCGAATTGGAAGGCATAAAACCCCATGAAATTGCTGACCCGAAAATTGGCAACTAATTGAAAAAGCGTTCGGACAATTTTCCTTTCTTCTCTCACCGCCTTTATCCCACACCTTTCTCGCCACTATATTCGGTTCATTGAACGCTAAGTACGTTCGATCCGCCAGACCACTTCATTAAACTTAGCGCAATTAACCAACTGAATAACAAAGAGTGAATGAATAGTACAAAACATGATTCAGTCACATCAAAAAAGTCGTATTTTACAGGCATTAAAAAAGTCCAAATTATGCAAGAATACTCGCATAAATATGACAAAAGATATAAATATAGGAATATCCCTGGAGAAACAAATAAAACTTTTTTTCATTGCGGAATAATTGCTGTGGCAAAGGAAGTTAGACTAGGGGCTAGTCCCAAGGCTAATCCCGTTTGACAATGTTCACTTTTGTACCCCAGACACGACCAACCCAATTTTTATGAATTATCTTTGCGGAAAATCTCTGAATCGTAGGCCTTGCACAGTGGCACACTTGCACACTAACAAAAAAACACTCACAGGCACATATTCATTCACATCTGCTCGCAAATACACTCCAGTCAGTCATCATATATCATAGCACGTATTCGCATTTGTCATAGGCGCTTCAGACATATGTACATATGTATGAAAAGAAATTCCCCCATCCAAAACAACACAATGGTCCCACAGACAAGCCAAAGATCCACAAACACTCGTACAAGTCTCGAAAATTATTCAAATTGCCATTGTTAGCATTCGAGAGCAGAGTACATCAGTACATCATTGCATAGGGGGATTTTCTTTTGATTTTCACTTTCCTCGCTCGTGATCGTGAGCGTGTGCAAAAATGTCCAAGCCAAAGGAAAGCCAAAGCCAGAGTCGCCTGCTCTGTTGGCCAGCTGACGCTCAAGTGCGGTACCCGAGACCCAGTCGAGATCCCAGAGCCCAGCCATGAGATGAGAGCGAAAGTGCACGACATTGGGTACAGGCTGTGACTGTGACTGGAGCAGAGACAGTGCCAGAGACTGAGCCAGAGACTTGGCCAGAGAGTGAAGTGAGAGTCTGGCTCTGACTCTCCAGTACATCAGACAACGGGAAATCAATGTTGGTAGAGCGGAGTGAAGCTGCTGCTGCTGTGCTGTAATAAGTTGATTGTGCGGTAATTTGGGTTTCACTTGCCAGCAGCCTACACAGACAGACGCCAACGTTAACCCCGATGCCAGACAGAGGCACAGCCACCGACACTCGTACTCAGACACAGACACAGACTCAGAGAGAGACAGAGAGAGAGAAGGAGATGGCCAAAAGCAAAGTCTCATTATTGGCCAGCTCACTTTGCCCGGCCACGCATGCGCAGTGCCCAAAAGTCGCATCATCATCAACATCATCATGAGCATAGCAAAAACCCTCTCGCATTGGGCCTGCGAATGTGTTGGTGTCCGCTGTGCCGCTATGCCGCGCTCTGTGGCAGGCAGGCCAGGCCATGCATCCAGCTGGATTTCTGTATAAATTGATGATGCGGCTGCAGTGGTTCGTCAGTGAAGCATTTGATTTGGTCTAATAAACAACATCCAAGCAAGCAGTCGAGGATACAGAAACGTGAGGCTCTACAACACCAATCCTCCAGTGTTCCAGCATCATCGTCCTAACTCGATACCTCTGTCTTGTCTTCCACCCCCAAAAAACCCCCCACCCCCCACACACACACACACACACACACCACAGACCTAGGATTACTGTGATAGTGCCAGTGCAAAGTGTGTGCGTGTTAGATCGTAACCGAGAATCAGAGAATCCGAGTGTCCAAGCGTGACCCAAGCGTGAACCAAGCGAATCCAAGAGAATCCAAGCAACGCGTCTTTCTCGTCCAACCCGTGACTAAGCAGCCATGAAAGCCTTCATTCTAATGTCCTGTCTGGCCCTGGCCGCGGCTCGTCCAGAGGCCGGCTACAACTACAACCGTCCCGGAGGCGGCGGTGGTTCCAGTGGTGGATTTGGCGGTGGCTCCAGTGGTGGATTCGGCGGTGGCTCTAGTGGAGGATTCGGCGGTGGCTCTAGTGGAGGATTCGGCGGTGGCTCTAGTGGAGGATTCGGCGGTGGCGGTGGATTCGGCGGAGGCTCCGGTGGTGGATTCGGCGGTGGCGGCGGCGGTGGATTCGGCGGTGGCTCCGGAGGTGGATTCGGAGGAGGCTCCGGTGGTGGATTCGGAGGAGGTGTGTGAAAAAAGATTGCGATTGCGATACCGATTGCGTACATCTTCGATTCCGAGCTAACAATAATTTAAATTCACTTTGCAGGCGGCAGCATTGGCGGATTCGGCGGTGGCGGCGGCGGCGGCGGAGGCACCACTTTGGTGCAGAAGCACATCTATGTGCACGTGCCACCACCAGAGCAGGAGGAAGTGCGTCAGCGCCCCAACCTGCCCGTTGGCCAGTCCCAGAAGCACTACAAGATTATCTTCATTAAGGCCCCATCGCCGCCCTCGTACCAGGCTCCAGTCATCCCCCTGCAGCCCCAGAACGAGGAGAAGACCCTGGTCTATGTGTTGGTGAAGAAGCCCGAGGACCAGCAGGACATTGTCATCCCCACACCGGCACCCACACAGCCCTCAAAGCCCGAGGTGTACTTCATCAAGTACAAGACCCAGAAGGAGTCTGGCGGTATCTCAGGTGGCATCTCCGGCAGCAGCGGTGGCTTCACTCAGTCGAACTCTGGCGGCGGCTACACCACCGGCGGCGGCGATGGCGGCTTCACCGGCGGAGATAGCGGCTCCATCTCGGCCCCATCCAGCAACTACGGCCCACCCGGCAAGTCCGGCCCCTACTAAGCCCCTCTCCATCCACCCATCCATCCCCCAAGCGAACTTCGAACTCAACTTCGGCTCAAGCTGCTGACTAGTCCTGTCGTTGACACGCCCCCCCCTTTCACACAGAATCTCCACCACATCGACATCAACATTAACCACACATCAGCATAACCACCAACACCACCCCACCACCACCACCACGACTGCGACTTGACCCGAAACGTGACGATCTTCTACACACCACATGTGTCTCTTCTTCTGGTCCCCGACACAGCCAAATGCCAGCCCTCAAAACGGGGCTCGTACCCGGAAATGGGAGAGTACTTTCCGCCCATGACTTTTGTATATAATACGTTTCCAAACTCAACTTCTCTCCACCACACTTCCACACTACTTTCCAACTCTTTCCATCTGTCGGTCGCACTTCGTCTGACTGGAGTCTGAAACCTTGAAAACTTTTCCCTGAAAATTCTATTAGCTAATAGGCGACGAGTGCGGGTTCCTTGGATGGGAACCTCGCTTGGGCGCCCGACAAAGCGATGGCAGAAGAAGATAATAATGATGATTATGATGATGATAATGACGATGATGATGAAGATGATGATGATATAGAAGATGATTTAGCGGGGCTTGACACAATGCTCCATGCATACACATAAATATATATATATTTTAATTATACTAGAATAAGTACTTTATGCTCAATAAAAAAAACAACGGTGACAAAATTACGAAAAAAAACACACACAGCCTTGCATTTTTCATTTGAATTCTTTGAGGACTATACACGAAGTTCTCTCTCTTTTCTGTAACTTTCCCTTAACTCACTTTCCGCTGAGCTCGTTTTCACAGTTTGCTTTTCCCCTCAAACAATTAGGTTCCATCTAATTCAGTTATCCTTTAAATTTATGCTTATCCCCAACAGAAAAAAAAGGGAGAAACACAAATAATTGGAATCATTTCAGGGGAGAGTTCTTGGGAGAGTTGTGAAACTAATTAAAAAATAATTTCTTCACATTATTAACATAATTTTTGTATCCTTTATTATCTCTCTAGTTTTCTTTGCTCACACTTCTTTGTGGGATTCCGGGGTGCCACACAGCTGACCCGCAATGGCCATCCGTTAAATTAAATTGAATCGTTTGAATGGCAAGTTTTTCTTTCGAGCCCCCATTAAAGGCCGCAATGGTGGGAATGCCACGGAAAGAGTGTGAACAATTGCAACCTCTTTTAGTATCTGTAGCACCCGCTCCGGGGGCTCCGGGGGCTCCGGGGGCGGTGGCAATGTGCAAAATTGCAGAAAGTTTTTCTTTGAGTGAGACTTTTATCTTTGAACCAACTTCTAGTCGGAATACTACTGCAGACGAGTATACTGGTTGGTAGCTGCCAGAGGCAGATCTTTCCGCCTTAGTTTGTTAATGACAAACTGTTGCTTTTCTTTTTGTTGTTTTTGTTGTAGTTTTTCCTATTGTTGCATCTGCGTTTAGTTTAATTTTACGTACTGCTTGTGTCTTGTGTCTTTCTCTGGGGTACAATGTTTTTAATGCCTTAAGTATACAGCAGACGGGAGACAGCAGACAGCATTGGCATTGTCATTGCCGCTCGAGCTTCGCTTCGCTTCTTCCTCTTGCTTTGCTCTGCTCTTTGTCACTTTCACTTTTGTGTGGTGGCTGGCGGTGTTACTGCGGTGATGCTACCTTTAACCGTCTGCTTGGTCCGACTGCCGTCTCTTCGGTTGTGGCTCAGTTTGTGCCGCTGCCTTTGTTCCCAGCATCATATTTTACGGGCATATGATTTTGCTTCCGCCTGTCTGGGCAAACACCAACACCAACCAACACTGGCGGGCCATTCGCACAATCAATGGTAATCCGTCATGCACGGCTTTGCCCTGCCACACAATATCCGATTGAAAGCCTCATGATGAACTGACAGATGTCCATGGATGCCACTCTCTGGACTGCCACTCTCTGGGCCCTCGCAATTCCCTTGCCATCCAAGGAGCTTCCATCTTTCTAATTACCATTCCTCGGACCTCGGACCTCGTACCAGACGGACTTGTTCGTAGTTGAGACCCTACGCAAGTGTGTGTGTTTCCATTGGAGGTGGTGGTCGTAAAATGCGAGAGAAACAATATCACTGATGCACTCACTAAAGCTGCCAGGCTACACGGTGCACGTGGAGCGTACTCTGGCCATTCCGAGCCTGCTCGTAAAAGTTCGAACGTGTTGTCCGCCCAGAATATTGCCCAGCAAACGAATCGTTGTGGGCCGAGACCCAAACAGACCTTAAACATTGTTTTGCATGTGGGCGTGTGGTCCACAGCAACAGGACAGGACAGGACAGAAGCGGGGGCAGCCTATAAATCAAACATAGGAAAAGCCTCAGCACACGAAGCACACACACGCCTACATGCAGCGAAGGCAATTTGTAAAGTTTCGGGGGCCGCAACATTGTCCCAATTGGTTCAGGCATGGGGGTGTGGCGCACTCCCCTTCTTTTGTGGCAGGATTTAGGTCCTGCATTCTTCCTGATAGCTAGCCAAATTGTGTCTTGCTCTATATGCATTTGGCACTTGAGAATCTGAACATTTGCATGCAGCTATTCGGAACGTTGTACATAAACCGCAGGAATCGTTTATGTGCAGGAGATTACAGCCGTTGCGGTGGCAGTAGTTGGACTCAAGTGGAAGTCTTATGTGGGAGATGAAAACAATGCCACCTTTGGATTGGATTGAGATGAGTTCCACCCGCAACTGTAGAGGACAACTTGTGCCCAAAGGATTTAGTAGACTGCTTTTTTCCTTCAATAAAAAAAGACTTTCGAAGGCAAATGATCTGGAAAAACCCTCAAAATGTAAACCTGAAGGAGGGCCAGGCGCCAGGCCGAAGAAAAAGCAATTTATGTGCAAAAGAAATTGTTGGAAATTCAATTTGTAGGCGGCCATAAGGTAAATATGAGGGGCCCAACTCGCGGACACGAAATTCTTTTATCGCGAGACCCAAACCCCTCCCCTCCGCCACCCCTTCTTATCCGAATAGGCTGTGGCATAAACGAACACTTTTATGACCTTTATTTTTCACTCCCCCACGGTGGCGTCGAGGGCTCTTTTTTTGAGTGTTTTTCCGGCTGCAAGTGACACGCCCACAATAAATCGCAGGCACAACACTTCCGCGCGGCCAGCAGAAAGAGAGAGAGGGAGATAGCAAGGTAGTAGGTCAGTCCTCGACTTTAATGGTTTCGGTTTCTTCATTTAATTGACAGCCTTGGCAGGGCTTCGCGGGCTGCCCCCTTGAGTCCCTGGATTATGACACTTTGGGTGCTTTAATTAATTGCGCGTATTTCTTGGGCCGCTTCCTGGACCGCCCCGCTTCACGCATCTCACACCGTACAACGCATTGCACCACACCCACGCCACACACCGCACACCGCCCACCGCGCTGTGTTAATTATAATGTATGTCAGTCGTAAAAGTAAAAGTCCCCTCACGTACGAGTCCGCAGACAAAACCCCTCCCTCCCCCCACACTCGACACCGTCATGGCGATTCATCAAAGCCCGTCAAACACTTCTTGCCTTTAATTTTATGTGGTTTTATCGCCCAATATGGCTTACCCCGAAGGCTCAGGCTCAGGCTCTTCCTTCTCCCATTCGTAACACTCCCATCTATTAGCTTCTGCTTTTGGCGGTCAATGCCCGGTCAATGCCGACGTCATTGCCTTGTTCTTGGCCCCATAAACCTCCTTGGATATAATTGCAACGTGGAAAAAATCCATTTGTTGTCCTCCTCTTTTTAGTCGGTTTCGTGTTTCATTCTTCTCGTTTTTATTTGATTATTTTTTATGACTTTTGGTTTTAACGATACTTTGAGGCACTCATTTGGGAATTATCGATTTTTGGTTTAGAGTAATGCCATACAGACACAACAAAGAATTACTTAATTTTCGGAAGAGGTTTAATAGGTTTGACCTTTCACAACAGCGTTCAATCCAATCAATCTTCTGGGATAATCAAAATACTTCCAAATTCATAATTTAAATGTATTTATGTAAGATAAATATTTATGTTGTTTATTGATATTATTAAATCGCCAAAGGCATGTAAAGTAAGAATTATTGATCTCGGAGAATTTCTGCTGATGTCGGCTGCTGCTGCTGAACCCTATCTGTCTTCTGTTGTACTCTTCTCCTTACTGCTGTCCGTTCTCCTTCTGCCGTTGCTGCTTCTCTCCTGCTTTATCTGCTGTTCTTCTCGTTCTGCTGTTGTTCTGCTGGTACTGCTGTTAATCTGCTTATCTGCTGTTACTCTGCTGCTACTGTTATTACTGCTGTTACCGCTGTTACTCTGCTGCTACTGTTACTGCTGTTAACCGACACTCCTTCAGTGATCAGAACTTTTCAGAACTTCGAAAAATTGAAGGGAAAATAAGATAAATATTTTGAAAAAGAAAACGTTGTCAGAAACTTATTTCAATGAAAGTTGAATCCACGCCACATTAATTTTTCAATTTCTTGAGAAAGTCAAACCACAAAGTTTTGGGTGAAATTGCTGTGCAAATTAGTTGCTGATTAGTTGGGCTGCCCGTCGGGGGTATTGTTTAATGACCGTTTGATTTTTGGCCATTTCATGGATAACAATTTAAGCCCCGGCTGGGTGAACAGTTTCGAACAGTTTGCTGGTTTCGGGTTGCGGGTTTTGGGTACAGACATTGTTTCACCTCTTCACCTGGCTTCACTTTCGCAATTGTCTGGCAATTAAATGTGGCTTCAATTACCACAGCTCGTGGCGGTATGCGGGTCCATCCAGTTCCAGAGTTGGGCAAGGGACAGCCAGAGCCCAGCCAGAGGCACGCGCTAATCGATGAGCCAAATGGATTGATTAATAGTTGTAAACAGATCGCAGCGGGTAATCGAGTAGCGGAGACATGCCGGATGCCTGTCGAATGAACTAGTTCCCAGTCGTAATTATTAACTGGTTCCCCCGACATGCATTTTTGTTTTTTGTTGTTGGAAACTGGTTTGCGTCTGGCTTTGGAGGCACTTTGTAATCGTAATCGTAATCGTGTTCGTTCGCAAGTCAACTCCCACGCCAAAAAAGAGATTTCCAATTGTGAATGAAATGCTGCTTTCAATTTTCGGCGAATTGTTTTTATATGCCCCGTCCAATTTCAATGGCATTAAGCTGAACACAGGAAAAAACCCAGCGACGTACGGGTAATAATAAAAATTACGAGACCTGCCCAAAAGTTGCAATCAAAATCGTTTAATGCGCTTACCGCGCCTTTGTTGATTGGACGGACAGCTGGCCGCTTAGGGCCTCTTTCTCTTGAGAAACTAAACCAAACAACGGCAGAAAATTAAATCTTGCGAAATGCCAAAAGACCAACCAACCAATAAAACCTAAAACTACTTACTTTTTACCCATGGGTACTCGCTCGTACTCCCAAGATGAAAGTTTCGGCATCGTAACATCGTAACATTTTGCATTCGACAACTGGCCCGCCTCCTGCCATTGGCCATTGGCTGGCTGTACGAGTGTGTAGGTATAAATCAAATTCTGTGCACTTAAAAAGCAATCAATTTTGGCTCCCTCCTCTCATTAATTAAACAAAACGAATGACAGTCAGCAGGGACAGGCTTTGGCCAAGGCCTGTCCCTTTGGCCGAAAGTAGAAGCTATTTGGTAGTCGCGGACGTGTCGGGAAATTTAATTAGTGAATTACTTGGCGAAAGAGCAGAACGCTTTGCACCTCATCACGAAGAGTGGAGAGTGGAGAGGCGTCTATTCAAATCGAAATATCATTCAGTCTTTTGGGGGTGTTCTCTCCCCGAGACAGAGTGGATCAAAACTCATTTGTCAGCCTTTCTCTCCACTCACTTGTGTGGCCCAGTTCCTAATGTTTTCGTGGGTGTGGGCTATGGACCCTACTTAAACCGAAATCATTTTAATGAATTACAACAAGGTCTGGACTGTACTGGAGCTCATTTTTTATGTAAGCCCCTGCGCGGCATTAACTTTGATGGGCGGGCATGACACTTGTAGTACCCATAGCCATACCTATACCCATAACCATAGCCGTAATCGCAAACGAAGGAGAAGCGCGACCACGACCTAACCGCTAACCGGTTCAAAACCAAAACAAACTAAGAAAAACAAAACTATGTGTGATATTATTGTGGCTAATGCTGGCAAGAAACGCTGCTGCCAATTAAGTCGTGAGACTGTCAAAGCTTAAAGACCAAAAAACAAACTACCAAAGAGATGAAACTAGAGCCGCAGGCAGCAGCAAATTCCAAGCAGCTCATATGCCACATGAGTAATGGACTTGAGTATGCTGTCTCAACGAGCGACACCTCAGCTGCAGGCTAGCCATAGATACCCATACCCAAACCGATGGATGACGTTGCAGCTGCCACCCACACGAGCCCGGCTGGATTGAGGGGAAAGTTGGGTGCACAGCGGACACATGCCCCGGCCAAAGGTCACAGACGGAGAGGCACACGCAGACAGGGTCCCAGTGGAGGCGTCAAGAAAAACATGTTTGTATAAACATTCATTACCAGCTTAGTTGGCTTCACTTTGTTTGCGTTTCGTGTTTTTACGCCTGAACAGCGGTGCGTATACTTAATGTTTGCATTGTTAACACTCAGCCAGCCAGCCAGCCAGTCAGCAAATGCGATGGCGAACTAACGAGGCATTAAAACGAATCAAATGGCCTCGTTGAGCACTCGTTAATAGTCGCCTGGCAACTGCAGTTCGAAGGGAGACCAGGACACAGTCCCAGTCCGGAGCATCAGCACCACGAGCACGAGTAGCTTCATAAAAATGCCTTAACAAGTGTATAAAAACCAACTGTCACCAGATGCTGACTCTGGTGAACAGTCGGGGACAGAGATTCGAATTCATCCGGCCATTGCATCAATTCATAATCGCTGGCTATTGAGCAACATTCCCTTGACAGTCAGATATGTATCTGGGCGATAATGCGATAATATCTGCATGAAAATCCAATTCCATTGTGCTGGCATTTCCTATCAGAATTCAATAAAGGTTTCGCATATGATTCGTTTATTGGTACTTCGATGCCCTTTGCATCATCAGCATCGAAGTGGCAGCGGCAGCGGCAGCCAAATCCAACCTGCAATTGCTCTTCTCTGCCTCGTCTATCTCTGGCTTTGAGATGCCGTTGTTCCCCCTTTATTGGCCAAGTGGGCAACTGGCTTTAACAACTTTATCGTGCATTCGTTTTGGGCCGTAAACCTTTATGTCATGTCTAGATCAGGTGGTCACGTGAGAGACGTGCCCAATGAGCTCATCATAAAAATAAATTATGCCGACATATTCGAGATTCTGCTGCAGACCGATGAAACCGAAAAACCCAAAAACTTGGATTAGTTTGGTAACTTTTTACGGCTATTTTGACATACATATGTGTAAGGTGGAAAATCAGTATAAAACTATCCATATGGATTTTCCGTGTTTCCCTGCCAACTCTTTTGGGTAGTTACATTCAGCTGTCACATGTCTCCGGGAATTCTTAATAAATAACACAAAATCCTTTCGAAACAAAGCAATCCAAATTTTTTATAGGTATTGTGCGTGACAAATAAGGAAACGCCACTTATGGTTGCCAGGGGGTGAAACGCGATAGGGGATTCACTTTTTCCAATAGAATACAAGAAAAATATGATAAAGTAAAACAATCGAAGACCATCATAACCGGTAGAACAAAGCCATATACATACATACATACATAGTACAAAGCATATCACAGTTGTTTTTTGTTGTATGGGGAGGGAGGTAAAAAATACTTCTAGCTGATGTAGAGGCTTGAAACTTAACACAAAATATTTATAAATTTATAGTAAGATGGTGTATAAAAATCAGCCGGATCGAAAGACCCTATCATATGGAACACAGCCATATTCAAAGCATATTATTTCCACCTACTGTTAACCAAAAAGTGTTGCATACTTTCAGGCTGATGGTAAAGTAACTATGTCATGTCAATGTCAAAGACATGTAGTTTGTTTGTAAAAGCAATGTAATAATCATGTAGAATGCCATAGAAAATTTAATATTTAAAAAGGGCCTCTTAAAAGGATACGTAACTCATAACAAACTCCTTAATTCACACTAGAATCCATATTCATATATTTACCCACTTTCAGCATTATAATTAACTCCCCCAAGCCTTCAGTAATACAAGAGGAACGTCCGCAGGACACAACTCTTTAACTGCCAAACGACTTTAAGAGGATGCTTCGATAAAAATTAGTTTCAAGTGGCCATAAAAGCGAGTCATTGGCCCTTGATATAAATAAAGTTATACACGTTTTATGGGGGGGACTGCTCCAGCCATAGATTTTACGGCTTGACAGATGGCTTGAGATAGGGCGAAATGTCGCCACATGCGACACAGTCAGGCCTGGCAGGTCAAGGTCGTAAACCGGGAATGGACGTAGTGTCCGTAGACCGCAGTCCTATAAATAGACGCTGTAATTGAGTAAACATGCACATACATATACTCCACTTGGGCTTTAGTGTCACACATAAATTAAGAACACTTCCGTTTGCTTTATGTACTTGCAGATGATTAAGATGATGCTGACGGTTGTGATTGTGTTTACTATTTGCTGGCTGCCGTTCAACATTCTGCAGGTGGGTTTTGGGTTTGGAGCACGTGGATATCTTAATTTACTTTCAACATCATCCTTTTCGACAGCTCCTGCTCAACGACGAAGAGTTTGGGAAGTGGAAGCCGCTCCCCTATGTGTGGTTAGCCTTCCACTGGCTGGCCATGTCGCACAGCTGCTACAATCCCGTCATCTACTGCTATATGAATGCCCGGTTCCGGGGCGGCTTCCTCCAGATCATGTATCGCGTGCCTGGCCTGCGTCGCTGCTGCTGTCTGCATCGGTATCTGCGCAGCCGCGGCGAACGCAGCTACGAAGCAACCGGTGAGATGACCTTCAAGTACCATCGCCGAAACGGTGATGGTCTAGTCAGGAAACCTAAAATACGAATTAGGTGCCACCCCTCTCTCTCTCTTTCTAGTATCTACTTATTTTGAACATCTAATTGTCATCTAATTTACTGTCTCTCGGTCTGTCTGTAGCATCTACGAGTATCTGTTTCTATCTGGCTATCTGTCTATCTGTCTGTCTGCGAATGCGGTTCTTTTTGTCCGTAGTAGCCGTAGCTTTGTTCCTTTCATTCTGTTCTCTAGCCTACCTACGAGTATTGCATGACACTCAAGAAGCACTTTGTCGCATGACCAGCACCGCAACAATTGACTGTTCATTCGTAGTTCCGAAAGTTACATATTTTCTAACTTCTCTCGTTACTCTTGTCTCTTGTCCTTCGCTGGCCGATGCATCATCGACGAAGGAACCGAAGATGCCTTCCACCTGCATCGTGTGAACACCTGCACCACCTACATCAGCACAAGGCGAAAGCTACGAGCGAATTCTATGCAAGCGGTACGACATACGACATTAATTCATCCTTAAGCGCAAACTTCATTCATTACCTTCTTCGTATGTATCTTCTTATCATCCAATTAGAGCCAATTTTCATGTGCAGAGACCACAGTTTTGCGGTAGCTGCCCCACCAGAGGAGACACTGCCTCTGGCAGGAAGACTCTCGGCCTCAGGAGAGTTTCATGTGAACGGAGGGAACGGGAACTGCACAGAGTTCTAAATGGAAGATGGAAGATGTATGCAACCAAAGAATCGAATCTCCCACAGACATCTTGTTTGTCTGTCTGTCTGTATGTACGAGTATCTGTATCTGTGTGTGTATGAATGTGGATGTTTTAAGTGTTCTATTGTAAATGTCGAATCTTTGTAAATTTAATGAATGTATATTAAAGATAATCAATTAAAACGAATATATACATGCAAAATGAGAGACGGTTTGAGTATAAATATGTTTTGTGGCGTATCCCTAGAGGGATAGGAAAATAGCAGTCCTAATTACTGAGATCTGTGGAAAAGCATTTACCATTTATTGCACAATCATAAAGAACCGTGCAATAGACACCTGTATAATTGATCTAAAACTAAAACCTAAACCTAGTACAAAGATGTAGAAAAATCACTTGACTGTTCCTGTTTTTCCCCTGTTAACCCTTACGAATCGATCGCCGTGGATTCCCATCACCATATGCGACACTTGGGCTGATTCGGGTTCATGGCCGAGCCCCGTGGACACCTGAAGGTCCTTGCAAACTCCTCCGAATTGGATAGCACCCCTCTTAGTCGCATCTGTCCGGGACAATGAGAGTCGCTGAGGGCATAGCGGGAGGCGGCTGGAGTGTACGACTCGCACCAGAGATTGCCAAACGCAATGAAGAAGAGCTGCTCGTGCGTGTAGTGCTCCAGGCCTGGTAGCTTCGATCGCTCCCGTCCCATCTCCTTCACGTAGAGGCGATAGGCGTAGTAGGCCTCCCGCATACCTCCATTATCGGCAATATTCTCTCCCAGTGTTAGTTCTCCATCGATCTGTGGACAATCACGCGAAAGATTTATATGAAAAATGATTATAAGTCCCACAATACTCACGTATTCATCAATGTCCGCGAGATGATATCGACTATACTGCTCCACGAAACACTCTGTACGATTGACGTACTCGCTGATTGTCTGGTTGGACCACCACTCCACCATGTTGCCGTCCCTGTCGAAACGACGTCCGCTGTCATCGAAGCCGTGCGTCAGCTCGTGCCCCAGGATGGTGCCAATCGAGCCATAATTCAAAGCCCTAACAAGGACACAACGATTCAGTTGCAATTCCAGAAAGGGATTAGGGTGCTTCTAGTTGCTAGGGGATGGTGGCTGGGTGGCTGGAACGTGACAGGTGCTGGTGCTCGGCGGTTGGGCTATTTTTTTTCTGTGCAAAGTTGGAGTGCGGAGTGCTCGGGGTTTTTGCAGTGGACAGACTTACTCGAGGCCAAGGTCATAAAACGGATACTGCAGAATGGCAATGGGAACCGCTGCAAATGAAAAGACAATAAGGATTAAGGCTCGGCGACAGGACGGGGCAGCGCTCACTTATAGCATTTGATTGGAACGTATGGAAGGCATTCACATTAGAGGGCGACGTTGCCCATCCAATTGGCTCCGGCTTATCCATTTCGTTCAGTTTCTCCATCATCTGCCAGTGCACGAATCCCATCAGGTTCTCCAGGTGGGTGCTGGCATTCACCTCCGTCCCCTGGTAGTATGCATTCAGAGCCGTGCCATTCCTCAGCCACGAGGGAAAGCCAATAAAGCTCTTCATCTCGGCGGACTTTTGCATCGTTTTTCGCTTGGTTGCCGCATCCATCCAGGCTGTTGAGCGCACCAGGCGATCAAAGGCTCGTCGTATGTCGCTCAGCATCCGCTCCACGCGTGGCAGCTTCAGCCTGGTGAACTCCTCGTCGGCCAGGACATAGCTGACGGCCATCCCGAACAGGCTGTTCACTCCATTGGCACAGTAGAGGGATCGTGGTGTGCTGCCCTCAGTGCCGATGGCCAAACGCATATACTCCGAGTGGAGCAGACGCATGGAGCTAGTGGTATGCAGCACCAGCTCCTCGATGGTGCTCAGCCAGAGGTATGATTCAATGTGGGACGATGGAGTCTCCTCCAGGTACTCCACCACGTTCTGCAGGTAGAGGATATCTGCCTGGCTGGTGATGATGGTAAGATTGGTGGTCATTTTGCTGTTTTCCGCATGCCGGGTGCCCTTCAGGATGAGCTCCATGTAGCGCATCCAGATGGGCAAAGTCTTCGGGGCAATGTTCTTATCCGTCTGATTTTGGAGTTCTATCAGTGATATGTATACTATATCATCTGCGGGGTTCTTCGAAGGCTTCGTTGAGTTTTCAGCATCATCTTTCAGCTGCAAATTGGGATAAGGATTACTTCTGGCAGTGCCTTCTTCTGCGGGCCTCTTACCTCGTGGATTCTGCGGGCTACTTTAACGCCTTGTTTCACCAGCTGTGTGATACCCTCAGTGGCCTCTTCCCGGTTCACATCGGGATCCACGTAAAGCAGATACTTCTCGAGGACCTTGCGGATATAGTTGAGGTAGGCCGTCATCCCAGAACTCGTCTGCTTGGCCGCTTCCTCCTCTTCGCTCTCTAGATCATCCTCGCTGTCGTCCTCGTCGCTGTTCTGCATGAATATGGTCTTTCGGTGGATCTTTCGCAGCAGCTTATGCGAATCATCGTTGTTGCTGCCACGATTAAAGATTGATTAAAGACTCAGAAATTAAAGACTCTTTCAACCAAAGGGTTATCCTTACACTTACAAGGGAAACGCTGACTCGGTTTCGGGTGTGCCCAGGGCTATACGATTGATGGAGCGGTTGAAGGGATCGGGAAACACATCAAAGCCAATGATCAGGTCCATGCTGAGGTGCTGCTTGATGGCCACCGTGGAATCCAGCCAGTTGTAGCTGACATTGGCAGCCTGCGCCGCATACTTGGACCCACTGCCCAAAGTCAGATTCAGGGACGTGGGCAGGAGTGGCAGCTGGAAGCGCAGTAGATAGCCGACCAGGGGCTCCAGATTGCGCTCGTCCAGCTGCTTTGTGTCCATGCAGGCACCGTACATGGTCTTGGCCTTGGCCACAGCCTCCGGCTCCTCGCTGCTGATGTTCGATCGAAGGAACTCCCGCACCAAGCGCATTATATGCGCCTGTCGCTCCCGGAACCAGTCGTTTGAGGTCACGGAATCCGGGCGCGGATGCTCGTCGGCCCACCGGCCGCAGGTGAATTTGTAAAAGTCCTCGCAGGGATCAGTCTGTTCATCCATCGCATAGATGAGGCTGGCCGCTGAGCGGATGCACTCTCGGCTGCGACAAATTGAATTGGATTTCTTAGCTGAAAAACATATGGAGGAGTGAGGAATGACGATCAGGGGCTGCTAGGATTAACTGATCAGCTTCTGACTACTCACTGGATACGCTTAGGACTATGATTGCTATCAGCAGAATGATTACCAGTGCCAGCAGTGCACCCAGCACGGCCTTGTGATAGTAGCTACGTCGAAATCTGAACGGGAGAGCATAGAGGAGATAATTAAAAGGGTATCAGGATTCGTCCAGGCACTCACCTCGACTGAATACCAATCAGATTCGGGCCTATTTGTTGGTAAGGCAGTTGTTTCCCTTGAACGCTCTCCGATGCCGATGCCGATGCCTGGCCATGGCCATTGGCAGCTCCATTGCCAATCCCGTTACCGTTCCCGTTCCCGTTCCCATTCGCGCTGCCATTCCCATTACCGCTGATGGCACGAACCGGTGCGGACAATAGGCTCAGAGCACCTGTAATGGATTGTCGGACAATCTGCGTTGAATGTATCTGTACTCGGCATGGGTACTAATTGAGATCTCCCTCTGACGCCTGTGGCCTGTGGCCTGACGCCAAATCGGATTCGAGGAATGTGTTTTTGTTCGTGGCACGTTTTATTAGCGCTAATTAGTCTAATGCTGTCAATATTTTTCTGTCACAACTCCACACTCCCCCAACTCCAACACCAGCTCGATGGAGCTGTGTGTTTTTTCAGCTGTGACTGTGTGGCTGTGTGGCACTGTCCTATCTTGATCGGAGGCACACAGACAGCAACTCCGTGCGTCATTCGGCGGACTGGCGATTGTCCTGTTCGAATGACCTGCACTTTTGCGCCCCTAATCGCATACCTAATGCATACACCTGTCACACGTCACGTGGAGCGGTTGGCGGTTGGCGGTTGGAGAACTGCATAGCCCTTGCAAAACCCAAGGGGACACTGGGTTCAATGCCCTCAATAAAAGTTTTTGCGTGTCCAGCGATAGTTTGAGCCATTTCAAATCGTTTCTACTAGATAATGCACACCAAAACTGGAGGCAGAATATCCTGTCATTATCCGTCACGCTCCCTCCATTCATTTATATTTTCAAATTCCCTTAGATTACAAAATTCAAAAGTTTTGGTTTCAGGTCTCCCCAGCTTTCCCCAAGATGTGGTTCAACATGACTGCCGTTGATACGAACATGTTTATCATGGCCGACGACGTACACCAGCTGATTGAGATCTTCGATGAGGCAGCCAGCTTCGAGGGCAGGATAGTCAAACGCATCGAGAGTGTGTTCGAAATCTGTCACGTTCTGGTGTCCGTGCTGGTGGCCTATATAGTGGGTAGCTATCTGTATCGAAATTGTTTCAAAAACCTGCATCGGTCTGTCAAAAAAATGACCTCGTATCCTCCAAAAATCGTCGCCAAAATGAAGTCAAGCAATGAAATGGTGAGTGTTCAAAGCAGCAACGCAACATTTTTGGAAGCTAATAAACGAATCAACCAAATTAAGCCGATCATGCAGAAGACGAGTGTTCGAGGCAGCAACACAAAGTCCTGGAAAACCAAGGAGGAAAATGTCTGCAGCGAACAGAAGGCAAAAGATATCCAGCACCAAACTGTACGGGGTAATGCCAAGATCACCACCATTACGACAACAAAACTCAGGAACTGTTACTGTGAATCGGGGACAATTACATCAAGACACTCGAATGGAAGCATTGACGATGGGGACGATGTCACCCTGAAGTCAGCGCAAAGGGAAAACCTCTCAGTCAAGCTGATTGGAACACCAGAGTGGGCTGAACATTATTTGGCCACAGGTGGACATGGTCTTCGTTGCTTCTAAGATAGCAGATCCCTAAGCCATTTATTTAGTAAATTACGAGCGACCCCCCGCCGACCACAATGGGTTTCCGGTTAGTGATTCAATTCGAATGCTCAATTCAAGTATTATAAATTATAAGAAATATATGCACTAAGAAATGACTCACTCGATTGAATATTTGTTAAAATATAGAATACCCTCCTGGGCGGAGGGGGGATATGGTATCTCGGCTCACCTGGCGTGTGCTGTCGTTGAAGGGGCAGGGGCTGCTGCTGGAGATTCTCCTGAAAGAATCCATGATTTATATTGCCCGTGGTCCAGATGCGATTACGCTCATCCATGGCGTCAGTGGTCGTGTGCTCTGACGTGCCCCTGGCAGCCAAGCGAATGACTCAATCAGCGGATAAGTGCATTTTCTGTGATTTTTCTAAGCTACCGTTTTCTGGGTGATTTCTCCGAGCACTTTACGGCATCTCAATGAGCAGCGATAACCGAACACACTATTCACCTGTATTCACGTCACATAGCCCACGTGTTGCGCACTGCACTTTGAAATCAGTGTGGATTTACAGTCTTAGAGCACTGAGCTTAGTTGAGTTCTTGGAGCAATACTGATTGTTTTTTAGGCCATTGCATAATTTGGCATAATGCAAGCAAAACAGAGGGAAAACAGCCAATGCCACAACAAGGAACAACTCTATAGAAATCGACTCAAGTGAAGACAGTGCTGCAGGCGACTGGTCGGAGCGGCCGACTACCGGCGTATTGGAGCCCTGGCGTCGTCAACAGAACGTATTTATAGGGCACCGATACGGCAAGAGACACCAGCACCAGCACCAGCAGCAAAGGCAGCAACCGAATAACAACAATAGCAGAACTACAACCAACAAATCAGGCAACCCCCATTAACTCCTTTGGCCATGCAAATGTGCCGCGGCAATTACGGGGAGCCCCAACGAAGACCCCGCCCTGCCGCCACCTCCACCACTAACATCACTGCCATGCCACTACAGGCACAGTTCTGACAGTGTCTGACTGTCCTGCATGTTGGCCCTATTGTTGTATGTTCCAGCATACCCCTTAGGGCAATGAGTCCATTGGTTTTTTTGTAGGAACAGCACAGGACTAGTGTAAAACAGGGTATGAATCCTCTGCAGGGTATTCCTCGTTTCACTCTGGAGCGTCACATTCTTCCTTTTGGGAATCCAAACCTCACACGAACAGAGGACAATCGACCACAATCCAATCCGATGGCCAAAGGCCAGTGGCGTAATGAGAAAATAAACGACATTACAATGGGAAACCATATATATTAGCTATTACATATGGAAAGATACTACGGGTAGTTGCTAATTGATATGGACTTCCATATACTATACACTATACACTAGCATATATGTAGCTATTTGGAGGTTCATGATTGATGACCCTGAGCAATTCCCCAATGGCTTGTTTCGATCAGGACGCGGCACTGACTTCTCTCTCTCTCTCTCTCTTTCTTGCTGTGAAAATCGTGGAAGAATACTCGTACCTAATAATAGTAATTAAATGGCGGGTACTTTGCCCGCCCACTGGGAATCCACAAGCATTCGCATTGTTTGCCCTAACTTTGACATAGTTTATTGTGGGAAATCGGAATCGATAAATGATATTGATTTCTACATATGAATGCAGTAACAAACATCGCGCATACGCCCCGCTGTTAGCCAAAACTCAATTGCAATGTACTGTGGCACGTGTGCTACACCTCACCCAGTCATATCCCCCCTCTCCGTGTGATGTATTTGCACTCACTATGGTGTAATTGGTTTGACCAAGGGGAGTACACCGACCAGTATGAGTATTATTATTAATAAGTAAATAAATTTGCCACCAGGTATGTGTATACTCCTACGTATTTACCTGCCATGGCATTTGGTTGTCCTGCCGGGTTCAAAGAACTTTACTTTTCCGTCATGTACTAACATACATTTATTATACATTATCTTCTTTTTTTAACATACATTTTTAAAATGATTTTTCGTACTCTAGGACTACAATATAATTGCATGCAGCTTAGCCTAGACACTGGTCACAGGGGAAACCAGGCGCGGAAATATGACACGAACATGTTTACACTGACTCGATGAAAAACAACGTTAAGGCCTCTTAACTTAAATCGGATTCTGCCTTGGATTAGCAATATTCCCTGGGTGAATTATACATATGGATTTTGTGCGTTCAAATACAAATTATAAAACAACGACCCTTGGACAGTTTGGCCTGCCATTCTGTGGTGGGTGAAACTTTTGTGCTGGAATTAAAAAAAAAGTACAGAACATTTAAAAATCAAACGAATACTTCCGGTTTGGAATATTTTCTTAAACTAGCAAGCCATTCAATACTTCTTTCACACTGTCAAAAAGTCGTACGTCGAAATCTGTACTTTTTCCTCATTCTTAAAAATCAGTTTCAAACTTTCACACGTAAAACTCTATACTTTTTTTGGCTCCTAAAAGTCTTTTTGTTGTCTATACGAGTAAAAAGTTTGTGCCGGCTGTTTGTGAAAATGGATCGCTTTGTCGGAAATGTTGAGAACAAGCTAAAGACCATGATGAGGGTGGAGAGCAAGGGAATGGCCCTGAAGCTAGTGGGATTCTACGCCGTTGGCTATACCCTGCGCAAGTTGGTCAAGTAGATGACCGAAGATGCAGTGGATGAAGCAGTGACCGCCCCCATGTCCAGATGTTCGTCCGTTTTGTTCCAGTCTTTCGCTCAATTTAAAAATTCAATGTTCTAATCGTTTGAGGGCTAATAAACTGTGATCCTACCTCCAAATCACAATTACGCAGCATCTTTTTTGACTTTGATCACACACTTGCAGCAGGAGGGTATCTTGAATGGCTCCGGAGCCGGGTTCGCCGCCACGCTGCTCGTGTTTCCGATGCTGACCAGCGTTCGCAATACGTAGTGCTGCTTGCAGATGGCCATATGATTGTTCGGGAAGCTCCTGGCGTATTCACAGGGGTCGCCATCGTTCCTAAGAGGGAATACAACATATTTCATTTGCTAGTGGGGGAATTATTCTCGATTGATTGACAGATGCTTACTCGCACTCCTCGACCTGGATGCCCTGCTTGAACTGTTCGTTGTTGACTATAAATTGCCAGTTTCCGTTGGAGTTCTCGGCCAACTGGGGGTACACGTACCTCGTCCTACTCTTGCACATGAATATCACATCGTCATTATCATTGAAGCCGATTCGCGAATTGATATCCGGCGCGGGCTCGTAATCACTGAAGAAGCTGGAGAAGTTCTGCGACAGCTTTCCCTTAATGTGTGACAGATCCGGATAGTTCTGGACCTGGGTGCAGAAGGATTTAAATTTCTGATTGGGCTGATCATCGACGCACTGGGACGGCATGGGAGGCTTCATGTGGTGCATGACTGCTGCTGAATCGGGAAAGACAATAGCTGAAGTTAAGCAGCGCCAAGGGCAGGTGGCCGTGAGTATGGGATCGATTTAGTTGTTAATTGTATTGGTGGCATGTATTCGATTCGCATCGAGTATAGAATGTAGCTGATCTGGGACCACAACCCACCGTACTGGACTACTTACGATTCTCTGGCGGATGTCGCATCCTTTGGCCCTGGTTCTGTTGCTCTGGCACCATTGCCGTTGACGGATTGGTCCCCTGCAAAGAGACGAACGTATCGTTAAAGACCAAATTCAGCTTGCCGTTCGGTGAGCGCTGCACTTTGAAGTATTGATCTTGTTGGCTCAGGCTGTGATATTGATGGTAATGGCTTGGCTGTGACTGTGCCTGTGCCTGGGCCTGTGTCGATTGCTGGGGCTGGGGCTGTTGCTGTGCCTGTGTCGATTGCTGGGGCTGGGGCTGGGACTGGTGGTCGATCATGGTGTGTATGGGCATGAGTGGTGCATTGTCCGTTGTCGTTGTCTGTGCAGGCAAAATACTAGTGTTAGTCTCTTCAACCAAATACCAAAGACACAAACACAAACCACACACACAGAAACACAAACAACCCAACAAGTGATGTGATGAAATGGAAATGCAGAGGTATGAGGGGGGGCAGGCACAGTGTGTGGGGGAACAGGTCAGGAACAGAGATCACAGGGATGGGAAGAAGACACTTACATTGAAAAGATGTACACCTGCGTCGTCGTTCACTACGAAAAGCTCAGTAAGAATTTGATTGAGATCCTTGGCGGGCGACTGAAGCGAAATGCCAAAAAGAGAAGAAGGGAAAAAACGCTTTATTCTGGCTTGACAATTGGAAAACTGGAGGAGGGCCACACAATACACTGACACAAATAACAGACGAAAAAAATGAAAGGATTGGTTTGGAAATTTTGGAAGGGATTGTCGTTGTACGTGGCACACAATGTGGCAGCATCTGCCATGGGTTCACACCTCCTCCGACTGATGCAACTGATGATCCTTGCCCTTCTGTTGCTCTGTATGCTCCTTGGCCTTGTTCCGTAGGATGTTTAGCAGATTGTCGGACAGAAGGTCGGACATATCTCCGCCTGCTGCAGCTCCGGTAGCTGCCATGGCGGCCAGTTTTTTCTCTGCATCCGCTGCCGCTGCCTCAGCTACGCGTCGTTTCGATATTTCACTATTGATACAAACTATCTGAAAGATACATGTGGAAGATTTGTGTTTGCGGTTCATCAACATTGCCAGGACAACGTAGTGTGTTGGGTGGGGGGAGGCGGGGGGCTTGCACGGTCGATTGTCAGTCTGTCTATCTGTCTGTCTGATTGTCACACAATCTCTCTCTCTCTCTCTCTCTTTGTCTGTCCCTGTCTGTCTATTTTTTAACACTATATTTTGGTATGTGAACATTTGAACAGCTGTTTTCTGGGCAAGCGCAGTTTTCACTCTCTCTCTCTCTCTCTGTCTCTACCTCTCCCTGTGTCGATTGTAGTCGCTTGAACTAGTAGTACTTGCCGTTGAGTTGGGACCCGAACCCCATGCAACGGCTGACAACAGCTGCTGGGGTTCAAATAGTGATAGCCAGGGTTAGGGCTCTACTTATAAAAGACCTACACTGCGCTTATCGCTGCCCAAAAACTTCTCTGTCGTTTAGTGTCGTTTTGCAATAGCAAATGTTTTTTTGGGTCTGGACAGAGCGATCGTGACTGTGTAATCAGCAGAAGTGAGGCGGAATGAAAGAGGGGAATGAGAGTGTGGTACAATGAACTCGATAAGAATGTAGAGGGGGGATGAAAAAGCCAAGATTAAACACATATGCAGAATGATGAGGATGTATCTTCACAGATTTTAATTTAAAAAAATTAATTCAAATGATAAGCCCTTGCCATTCAGAATTTACCCAAAAAGATGTGGGACTTTCACATTAAACCCGATCTTAAATGCCACCCAACTTGAACTTGATTATATCAGAGCTTTTTGCTTATTTCTCGGAAATGTTTTTTCCCCGAGTATCTCGCAACCGTTTATCAAATATTGGATAGCTATTCCATCTCAGCTTTTAGGTTTCCCGCGAACCGATTGGAATTTAGAATGCCTGGCTGATCTTCGAGACGTATTGTGACGTGTAGCTTGTGAATTTCCTGGAAAACATTTCAAATATAACCGAACAAAAGCGGGAGTGAGAGCGGGAGAGCACACACATTTCAAACACACATTTTCTGACATTAATTGTGAAATTTGTCATTTGTTCCGAGTAATTGGCATAAGCTAGGGGCTAGGTGCTGTTCTCACAGAGATTATCATCCCTTGGCAATGCGAATTGTTTGCCTAGTCGTGTGCAGACCATATGGGATTACGAGTATTAATACCAATTAATATTATTGCACTGTCAATGCTATGCATTTATTACCGGACTAGAGAGTTAGAATACGAGAATACTTGTAGAGAAAAGTGCTCATGAAAATTGCACATACAATAAATTGTTGCTGGCATTCACTGTGAACAGGTTTGCTAAGATTCCTCTAGAAAACAGACTCAAAGATGCCCTTCGCTACTAAGTAAAATATATGGAAAAATTTCAAGTAACCCTAAAAATGATACGAAAGATGAAGTGAACCAGCATATGGTTGTGTGTATATGTATCCCAATGTGACGCATGATAGTATATGAAACAGGAAATGCTCCCAACACAAAACAGATAATAATAATATGGGAAAATAATGGCTCACCG
The DNA here is from genome assembly GCA_008121215.1 of Drosophila athabasca. Classification (NCBI taxonomy): domain Eukaryota; kingdom Metazoa; phylum Arthropoda; class Insecta; order Diptera; family Drosophilidae; genus Drosophila; species Drosophila athabasca. The sequence goes on along the minus strand of CM017793.1, from coordinate 4,614,144 downwards.
CGGTAAAGAGTGCGAAGAGGAGGACCAAAATTTTTATCAGCTGGTACCCCAAGGGCGGCATCTTGTCTGATATCGGCTCTGTGTTCTCGTACTCGTATATGGTATATAGGGGATTCTGTGGACGGCTCTGGGGGGAGGGGGCAGCCGTCTGTGTCGGTTCGGATTTTGGTATACAGGTACAAGTGTATTTAGAGGCGGCGATGATCGGCGCTTGGTCTGGGGCTTTATTCCAATTTTCTTATTGCTTCAACTTTGTTTTTTTTTCCGCTGTTGTTGTAGCCGCTTTTTATGAGCTTGGCATATACCCGTATATAAAGTAAATAAACTGGCCCGACTAAATATTAATGCCGGGCTTTTGTTGACGGTATTGGTATGTAGTATTGTTGATGGTGACGATGTTGTATTGGTTTGCTGTTGCTGTTTCCACCGTAGTTGCCGTTTGGTTAATATATTTATAAATATTTTGTGTGGTGGCTCTTTCTGATGTGCTTTTTATTCCGTTGACTTTTTTTGTTTCCTTTGCACGCTTGCGAAACGAAGAGAGCGAGTTGTGGAAGACAGGCACTTCAATTAGTCGGTTTGCTTTTCACTTTAGTTTCGACTGAACCGTCGTTGTTGTTTTTGTTTTCGGTTTTGAATTCGAATTAAGCTCAGGCTTGATTTTGATTTTCATCGACCGAACAGAGAGAGCGAGAGAGAGGTGTAATGGTGGGCCGTGCCTGTGCCTGTGCCTTAACCGGCGTAAAGTGAAACCAATATCGCAACGGGCATGCGCTTTTATGGATCGAGAACCATATGCCTCTGGGCTTTTCCGATCCGTATCGGATTGAAGAGTTTCACAATGTAACGCATACGATGTGCGCGCGCGCGTCTTGGGGAGCGAGTCTTTGACATTCAGTTAATTAGCCATATGCACACGAGCGGAGCGGAGAGCGGGTCGATCGGGGGCAGCGAAAGCGTCTATAAAAGCGCGCGACTGCGAGACAACTGAGCAAAAAGTTTGACAAGACCTCACCACGGGCAGCAAACAATTGTCAAGTGCAGCTTTAGCTGGAGCTTAATCGCAGATAGTGAGAGAGAGGCGCCAGAGAGAGAGAGAGAGAGAGAGGAAGTGAGAGAGAGAGCGAGGCCTAGAGAACACTGATATCTTGGATTTTATTTACAGACGACAGCCGACAGCCACCGCCGTCATGCTAATTGTTTGGGTTTTATGGCAAACACAAGTTATTGTTAATCAATCACCAAATTTAAGCAGGAATTTTGGAATACTTTCGAAACCCAAAGAAGAAGAAAGATGGACTGAAACAGGTTAGACAGTCAGTCGACTCCTCCTGCGCACTTGTAGAGTTTCCCGCAGTCGCCTAAGCTCGACTTTCGTTCGCGATCAGCTGTGCCCGCTGAAAGTAAGAGTGAAGCGTGAGCTTTTTCCCAAAGCTTTCGACGCTCACCTGCTCTCCGAGTCTAATAGGCGTCCGTCACCACCTACTTTGTATGCTGGGCGGTGCGACACACGTCAAATCCCCCGGCGCACGCGTCATGGGAGTCACAAACTCTGGCCGATTATAGCCCCATCTGGCGCGGAGCGTGGCTTAAGCGGCGGGAAAGACGCCGCGATTCATGAGTCATGGGTATTTCCAAGAGTCTTCGCCAAAACCGCAAAATCCAGAGCCCAACGCTGACGTTTCTCCCATGCCATGAACGGCACCCGTTCATAATCTGAACAATAAAAGTGAGAGACGAGATGTCGTGGCCCATGCACACGCCTTGAACTTGTCTTGGCAAAGTGCATTTATCGGGGTTTGAGATATTTCCAGATGTGACGAAACCCGACTGATTACGATTATAATAAATGTTTCTATATTGCAATACAAAATATCGTGTACGCGAGCAATTCGGATAGACATTTCTCTTGTAAACAAAAAAACATATTACATATATTAAATAAATTTGATGACGCACATATGTACATCTGAACATGTGTATATTCTATCAATTTTTACTACAATTGATAAAAGCGCGCTTTATGCAGGGTTCATAGTTCTTAATAGTTGAGTCATGGCTAGAAATTCTTACATGTTAAGTCATCGTGTCTGAAAGAAACTCGAGAGATATTTATGGAGCATTCAGATTCCCGATGAAGTCTTATCTAACAAGTACTCCGCAGAATTAGTGTTTAAAATTAGAAGAGTATTTTAAGTATTTTTTAAGTTATCGTTGCCGAAACTATCCAGTTCATACCCTGAAAAAAGTTAAGAATTTTCACTACATACTTAAGGGATGGAAAAATGTATTGCATATTTCTAGGCCACTTTTGAAATTCGAATTTCATTATGAAGAAAACTCCAAAACTCCATTTGCATATTTGCATTTTAAAACTGTTTATTCCGAGGAAAATCTCTGGGACTTGTATCAACTTTTTTCAGAGCATTTAGTAATCAATATTCCTGAAAGAGAACTTTTTTTAGCTGCATTCATCTACTCCTATGTATGTTTCTCTGAACAGGCTAGAAATGTCTTAAAATAACTTTAAGTTTGATTCAATGATTCAATATGTATTACTATGGCAATTAATGGTTCATATTGTGAAATATTACTTGGACTAAATCTATCATTGGTTCCATAAAATAGTTTAGATTTAGAATGGAAACAAGTTTTACTCAAACTTTCGGTTCAGCGTTTAGCTATGAATTGTAAATAATTTGAAAAAATTTAATAATAAAAGTTGTCAGAATATTAAGAATATCTAAGCCATTTCCACATTCAATTCGTGGCTCAAATTAACAAAAATATTTAATCTTGCCGTGAAATCAACCAAAAGGCAATGGAAAATACCTAAGCTCTAGAATGGAAACTGGTTACACTCGTGGTGAGTGCGTGTCTATCTCGATTTCTTAGGCTTGTCGGCTTAAAGATTATGCAACATTAGCCACTCCCCATATATCAAGAGAGCAGGCTAATAAGAAATCTGCGTGTGCAGAAAGTTGTGGCTGCAAAGTGGTTCTCATTTGGCGAATGAGTTGATCCAATTAAGTTAATAGTTATTAATTGGTAGGGAAACAACTTCATTAGAGGCACCACTAATCGATGTGGCACCTTGTGTGTGTGGCACGGCCGAAGAGGAACTGGAGTGGAGGCCCCAGAGATTGGCTAATCGAGCGGCGGCGATGTGATGGCACCAAAGTCATGGCAAGTCAAGCGAGCAAGCGACTCGCTTGGATCCCGGGTCAAGTTAACGAGAAAATGGTGAAATAAATTTAATGACAGCCTCCCCACGACCGTGTGTGTGTCTGTGTGTGTGTGGATAAATAATGAAATTGCATTGCACATTCAATAAAATATTCAAGTGGCCGCAATTAAAGCGGCAGCGGCGAAAAATGTGGACGCACCACTTCATCGTTTGGCAAATGCAATTCCCGGCGTGACAGCCCCACAGCCCCGACATGCAACGCTGCACATGCCACCACCTGGAAGGGAGGGGGGGTTTCTTATGCGTTGGCTTCGAAAATAAAATTCGACACAGGCCACCAGGACCAGCAGCAGCAGCAGCAGCAGCAGCAGCCGTATTCGTAGTCGTAGCACCACCTGATGTTACTCAAGCACAATTTGTCAGGCGATTGCATCATGGCCATAATCCAAATGAATGCCACTCGGGGGTCTCCTTCTGCCCCCCAGAGGAAGGCAGGGGGAAGGCATGATAAAGATGCCCCCCTCATTCGAGTGCTAGACAAATATCGGTGCAGTGCTTCAGAGGCTTTCACTTTTCCCTGGCCATATCCATATCCATATCCACATTCAGATCCAGATCCCCTCGACACACTAAAGTGCCAAATTGAATTGAATTATGCCGTGCAGTTTCCGGCAAAAAGAAACAAAAATAAGAAGACAGCAGAAAATGCCAAAAACGGGTTCACTTCCGATATGGATTGAAAATATTTTGTCGCCTGCTCCGGCAATAATAGGGGCAGCGGCAGTCGCAACATCCAGGGGGCAGTGGCAGAGGCAGAGGCAGCTGCGAATTTTGAAGTTGAAGTTCATTGCGCAACTAACGAGCGGCCGGCAACGGCAACAGGAAGTCCAGGAAGCGGACTCTTTGGTGGCTGCGACCACCGCATGCTCTGGTCGGGGCTTTTCTAGCATTTCCCAATGCGCAACGGCCTGTTATCGCATTTCACGTTACACTCTGAAAAGTTTTCGCAACACATTTTCATTTTCATTTCGCTTGTTTATTTTGCTTGCCAGCACCAGCAATTGCCCCACGTCAATTAACAAAAAAAAAGGCAAAAAATCAGAGGAAAACCCGAGAAAAGTGAACGAAAAATTAATAGTACATGTGTGCATGCTGTTCGGCCTCGGACTTTGGCTGGACGCGATATAAAACCCGATCTCGAGCCATATTGCCAGGAAGTGGAGCTCTGGCTGAAGACATTTTTATTTTTGGTCTTATTAATAGTATGAAAGGACTCTAGACGTACATTCCATTGACTGTAAAGCATATGTTTTAATTATTGTTTTATTACACATTGACTGTGATCTCAGCAATAAATCATACAACATGTGACAGAGCCTTCCTTCCTGCTTGACTTGACTTCTGCTCATATTTGTGGCGGTTTCGCATACGCAATGGCCGAAAGGAAGACCTCCATTCCATTAGATTCAGCTACTGTGCAGTCAACTCGAACTAAAGGCGGTTCACCGGACATTTGTATTAACCACAAATTATTCAAATCGCAGAAACATTCACAACTCGCCGCCAGGTTGACAGTCCCGTAAACAGTAGGCAAAATAAATATTAAAAAAATTAATAAAACAATTCATGTTGGGAAAAAATTTGAGTGGTGTGGAATAGGCGAAGTCTGGACTACCTTTTTCATTCAAAGAATTGAACTTTAACTAAAACTTCTCTGGAGAATAATCAGTCCAGTAGTGCTTAGATACTTTGTTAAGCTACTTTGTAATGATTGCTATATATACTATACTGAGAAGATATATTTTAAAGCAAAAACAAAGCTCTTTATGGGGCATCTAAACGGCTCTCTATAGGGCATCCCTTTGGTTGCCTAACTGAAGACAAAAACACTTCATGTCCCTCCCCCCAAATCGCAGTTGCAGTGTGTCCCATTAGTATATATTCGCTGACTATTACATGAGTTGGGCTTTTGCTTATATTTTCATTTTCAATTACTGTGCTGCTGTGTCTGCCTTCCTTCTGCCTATGTTTTCCTTTGCATTTTAACAAGTTTACAGTTTGTTAACTACGAGTGCTTAAGTATTATGTTTGGGCCAAGTTTTCTTCATGCTCTTTTCGCGTTTTGCATTTACGACTTTGCCTCGCTCTTGGAGTTGCAGCTGGAGCTGGAGCTGTAGCTGTTGTTGGCAGTTGCAGTTGCAGTTGGTCTGTCTGTGTCTGGGCCCATTTCACTTTTGGGTTAGATAACCGCTGTCCCCAGCTGGGAGTGGATTGTGGGGTGGAGATATGCATTATATGCATATGGACACAGCACTTCGCTGCGTAGGACTACGGTCCCAGAGCCAGACGATTGTTAACTCTTTTGTCAGCATGGAATATGTATAGTACAAACTGGTGAAGGGAATCTTTGAATATGACCTGTATGAACTACGTATGAACTGCTTCTGGCAGCAGCCTCTGACATACTGACAGTGAACCTCCATTGACAGATGGGTCACAATTTGTCGCAACATTAGATAATGGCTTGCCCCCCGGTTCGGACGGGTGCTCTGATTTTTCGGAGGCTGCATTTGAAGGCTTGTGCTATAAGTGGGCCGCCACTGTAATGTGTCTGGGTTCAAGGTTGCTCTCTCTCAATGATCCCCAGATTAAGTGTTAACTGAGCTCCAGGCCAAGAATATTCGTATTTGAGGGTTATTTAAGATAGATTTCTTTATCACATATTTGTCTAAAATATGTAAATTATTCATTCAATGAAGCAAAGGATGATACTCACACCCCAAATGCTATTAAATTAGATTTAGTATCAGGCCAGGACGGTCTTCGTAATTCTTTCAGTGCTTTCACCGTTTTTATTATAATTTAAAGTACTATATTTTATTCGATTATGATCTATATAAATGACATTTAGTTCATAGAGTCATAGTGGAATTTACTCAACAAAAACTTGAAAAGTATCAGATTTAGTGTCTTTTAAATAGGATCTGAATCTGATCCATTTTTGGCTTTGTTTCACCAGAGCAAGCCCTCCCGTTGTGTCAAGTTCTAATATTCCATTTGCAGATCTTCAACCGATCAAACTCAATTCAAGTTCGTTGCCTAAGTCTTTTGATTGGGCCAAGTCAGCGGCGAACACGTTTCGGTGCACAACATTTAATGAACCGCGTTGCAGTTGGTAGATTGCAACATGGTGCCGGTGCCATGCCACTCGAAACGCATCGAACTCGCTCATGTCGATGTCGGTGTCGACTCACGCACATATTTCTGGCCAAGAGATTGCCTCTACTTTTACAGTTGGCCCCCACTCTCTGCGGTGTCAAGCTCAATAGTTGCCAAAAAAAAGACATCAATAAATTTTCAGACAAAAAGAGCACGAAAGAGAGCCAACTCTTTGGAGTTCAGCTAAGAGCAAGGCGAAACACCTCTCAAAATGCACGCGCGCCGGCGCTCTCAGCGTTTTCTTTAAAAGAGCCCAGACCGCCGGATCCCGAGCACAGTTCGAGCCCAGACGTTGCCAAGGAGGGACCCAAACAGCATATAGCGGGAGAGATATACGAAATCGAAACGGAACGAAACGAGACGGAACGGAACGAAACGCAGCGCAACGCAACGCAACGGAGAAAGAAAGTCGCGAGTGAAATTTCAGTGTTGGTTGTCTTCTCCCCGAAACGGCGGCGCGAATGCCGATGACAAAACAAACGTGAAGCGTGGTAAAGAGTGGTTCAAAATCGAGTGTGTGTGTGTGTGTGTGTGTGGTTGCTGTCGCAGTGGTTGCCCGACATTGAGGCCCGACCGAGTGCCAATTGCCTGCAAGTGGTGGTGGAGTGGAGTGAAGAAAGTTTTCAACGCAGACGTCATCAGTAAAAGTGAATTTATTTTGATCTGGATTAGCGAAGCAGCTAATCCAAGGCCCAATTTAAGCTAAAACTACCAAAAAAAAACACCAATAACAGCAAACCCAAGCCGATACACAATGAAGGTAAGTGGAAGTGCTGCAGTGATCGATCCTGCAGTGAAAGTGCCTCAGTTATTGGACTAATTAGTGCATCGACAGCCCCCATACGACAGCCATGCGACAGCCATATCTCGTTTATGCAATTTCTTTTGCCAAAACAAGTTCAAGTGCAAGGCATTCTGTGGGGAAACCCGTTTTATGTTGGCCACACATCGCTGACTTTATTAGCTAAGCCAGACCTGCGTGATGGCTATCGCACTCTCCCAGCCACAGACAGAGAGATGGTGGTAGCCATGAATAGATACATACGTATGCCACTGGTTATGTAAGCTCTGGCTAACCCAAAAATCTCAATTGATGCATCGCTGCACTCGAAAGACCTTCTCTCCCACTCCCACTCCCACTCCTACTCCAACTTGACATCTGATCGCCAGACCAGACACTCATTCAGATGGAACCTTATGTCATCTACATCTGAAGTCCCCTTTGACCGACTGTGCAGGTAAACTATTATGCATAATTATTATGTCAGACCTGCTGCTGGGCTGGAGCTTCTATGTGTCACGGCTGCTTTCCAAAAATGTTAACAAATTTGAATAAAGCAGAGAAGGAAGGCAAAGAAGCACGTAAAAGCAATAAACGAGTCCGAAAACTGAACCTACCACAATTAATGTTTTGTGCTCAAATGAAGCCACAAGGTATAGCTAGAGCTACAGCTATTGGAACTATATCCAGAGTTGAGTAATATAAAATATGTCAATTGAGTATGAACACACAAACACACAAACGAGAGGGCGCTATGAGGGCCGGCACAGACAATACTTTCACTCTCTGACTCTCGGACGCGGTTAAATATTGGCTATAACAATGAGCAGGCATAAAAAAAAGAGTCAAAGGCAAGATGGCTAATGGCTAATGGCTTGTGGCCAATGTAAATATTGGCCAATAGTTCAATATGCCAGTTCAATATGCTCTCATTCGGAATGAATTCAATTAAAATATCGCACTCGCACTCGCATTGCATTCAATTAATTGATTTCCATTGGTCATCGTCCGTCTGGGCAATTATAGTTTCCATCATAGCTGCAGCATTGAAAACAGATTTTCGATTATTATTTTATTACACTTTTAATGGTTTCATGTGTGCTTATGCAATTGGCGAGAAAACCGCGAAAACGCCGAAAGAGAAGAACCCTGATGTTTCTTTTTGTTTTTGCATTAATTTGTGCATTTGTATGCAAATTGCAATTATTGGGGGACCCTGGCATAGCCAATCCCAATGACAGTGTATAAGAAATCAAGCATAAACCCTGTCCGCAACCTATATGGAGAGTCGTAATCGAGGTTGCGCCATCGGGGAAAGGCTGCAAATTTGATTAATATTTCTTTGAGGTGGTTCCACTTAACTCATAAAAAAAAACTAATTTAAAAAGCATTTTTGGCCAAATATAAATATCACTAATTGCAGCTTACTCAATCGATTGGCTGACCCGAATTTGATCTCATTTGAAGATTGTATTTCATGGAACTTTCAACGGTTGAGTTGTTGAGGGGATTGCAAGTCACATAAACACTCAATCATAATAAAATATGGAGCATATTTTATATGTATACAGGGTTAACTTTGAATTTTATTAAATTAGAAACTAAAACAGTTGAAATGGAACAATTTTGATCCTAAGCACTAATCCCTTCTAGTGTCAATCTCAATGAAGTCCATTGATATTTTCTTCAATCAATTTTAATATATAGGTACCTAAATATGAATATTAAAGTGCATTAATTTATCCAGCGACTTTTCGAACCATTTAAAATCTATTCAATCAGATTTATTTGTTGGTTAATCAATTTAATTAATTAATTTAGTTCAAGCTGAGTTCTCGCTCGAAATTTAACTTAATTTATTCTACGATTTTCGCAATAATTTTATTCAAATTCAATAAAAACACCCGAGTTTTCCGCCATCAAATGTTTTAATTATGAGCCATAGGCAGCTCGATGGGGCATGAAACCGCTGCGAGCGCTGACAAGTCAAAGCAGTCAAGCTGCACCACCCTGCCCCACTCTAAGCCCGCTCAACCGTGAACCACTGGGGCACACCGCATGCAGAGCGGGGATTATGCATAACATGCGAGTCTACGCGTTGTCAAAACGTTCAACATTAAGTGGCAGATTATGATTGCACATTGTGTCTGTCTCTCTCTCTGTGTCTGCCGGTCTCTCTGTTGGTCTGTGTGTGGGTGACAGTTGACAAATGAGTGCACAGATGAGGAAATCGGGTGGTTTTTTTGTGGTGCAACCACAGCTACGGACTTGCCACAATTCGGCAATTGAATTTTACCTCCTTCTATGGCCATTGTTATGGTCGTCACGTACCTTTCGAATAGATCCTAACCAGCAGATTATGCAACTAACTCTCTAGCATTTCCATTCCATTTCCATGCAGGTAATCCGCGTGAGCCTGCTGCTGCTGGCCGCCTTGCCTCTGGTGTGCCAAGCCTATCCCGCCGCGGACAAATCCCTCTCGCTGGAGGACGTATCCTCAGACCTGGACAACGAACAGGGCGAGAGCGTGAAGGAGTCACAGATAGCCAAGCGTTCCGGCAGCTTCGATTATGTGGCCCATCTGAAGTCGGGTCTGCTGTCGGGCATTGGCCAGGCCTCTGCCTCGATTGCCGGCGGCAGTTCTGGTGGCAGCCATGGAGGAGGCGGCGACAGCTACAAGTCCCACGAAATTGTGGTCCACGTAAGTGAATGGCAATCTTTATCACTGGGAAGGGAAGCCACTCTACTTTTGTGTCGTTTCTAGGGGAACTCTGTGGACTATGATCCCTGGTCGTTCAAGAAGTCCGTGCTGAACACCATCTTCCAGGCGGTCAAGGCCATCACTGGCGGTGTGACTGCTCTCAAGGGTCAGCTGATCAAGGGCAGCGGGTATGCCCTGAGTGCGGGTGGCAATCTGGTGGCCGCCGGCGGCGACAAGGTCACCGATGTGGGCAAGTCCATCATCAATTCGGCGCACATCAACACCCACTACTCGACTAGTCACTCCAGCGGCGGCAGCGGCGGACTCTTCGCCAAGTTCAGCTCCCTGTCGGGTGCCTCTTCCGGTGGCAGCAGCGGCCACAAGTCAGCCCCATCCCCTGTGATCCATACTGATAGTAAGTATCCAATGCATCCACTGTCCATTGGGCCGTGAACTCCACGGCGATTGTCATACGGTTATGCAACACAGTTGCCGGACTAGATGCATAACAATTAGCCGGCCTAATAGGCAATGCACGCCCCGGTGTCCCCCCGATACGCGATCCAAAACGGAAGAGACAACTTCCAGCTCCGATTCGGTGGCAGCTGCTCCGCTCGGGCAGCCTGGCAGCTCCACATCCAAAACCGAATCGGAGCGTGCATTGAACCTGGTCCGCAACTTTCGTTTTTGCGGCCAACCCGTTTGGTCTGCGTCTGCGTCCCATTTTGGCCTCATCGACTCTGACTCTGACTGTGACTGTGACTCTTTCTCGTTGCAGCCATCACCACGTACGAGATACCCAGTGGCCATGCCAGCTACGGCCCGCCATCAAAGCCCCCGACCTACAGCAGTGCCACGCACCAGTATCTGCCCCCAGTAGGCGGCAGCTATGGGGGCAGCGGCGGTGGTGGTGCGCCATTCAGCGTCAGCCACTCGGCGGCCTTTGAGGCACCGTCCAGCAACTATCTGCCATCGGCCTATGGACAAGATGGTGCGTAGTCCTCTGACCAAATCAGAAAATGCTTTTTGTGGTTTCGGTAAATACTGTAAATACATTCTCCTGTACATATATCATGATCTTAATAGTGGTGAAGAGGTCTACTATTATTATAGAAATAACTGATGTGTAAATATGATAGGCATTCAGTATGTAAATATTATAATTAAGAAATGTCGAAGGACTACAGAAATATCTTGGAAATATATTTAGACTGTTCCTGAAAGTGATTTAGGTTTTCTTCCGGTTGACATAACAAACGAAATGCAAGCGAAAACGGGGAGTGATCGAACAATCCCTCAAATATCGAACCAGATCACCGAACCAGAATTATTGTTTAGAAAACCTAGTGCTCCTAATGGATGGAATAGCTGTGCCCCTCGCTGATCCTCGAAATCTAATTCAAATCAAAATCACTTTCAGAAATACATATAATTTTACTGTAAATAAGTATAGTATACCCTTAAAGCCCAACTAACTCTAGAACCGCGTTCCATGCCCCAGAAGAGTATCTAAAAGATGCTGTTAACATTTTAGCAAACTCTTGACAGCCACAACTGTTTGGCCCTCACAAGGCGTTAACTGTCTCGTCAGACTGCAATCGCAAATCACTAAACTTCATTAACATACTACCACGTTGTCTCCCCACCCCCCAACCATGCCACACCCTTTTCGCCTATCTTCCACCCGTTTCCGCACTTGGCAAACAACGAGACGAAAGTGAAAGCATCATCATCATCATCATCGGTGGCTCATAATTCGTGAAGACGAAGCAAAAATCACACAAATACACACACACACACACACGTTGTATGTAAATACTGTAAATATTAACACTCGGCATTCAAGTCAGAGTCTCTATGGCTCTCTATAGGTCTTTTTATCCATGGATGACCAGATAGACCCATGGGGTTTGTTTCCAGTCCGTTCCAATGACACATTTTGTAGGCTAAGCTTATTCGGTTGCGCAAGCGAACATTAATTGAATCCATGTACATAAATATATATAGCTATATATACATATACATTTAAGTATTAATAATTGATTACGTCACATCTACTGTAGTACTAGAAGCGCTTGTAGAGCTATTTATAGAGCCATTTGCAGTGGCTACGGGTCGCATACTTGATATCTGTGCGCATACCCATTTAGTTAATGGCCCATTAAATGGTCTACAGAAAACCTTCAATGGATAACTATGAATATTGCAAATTATGTACTATTTCCCTCCGTTGGAGAACTCTATAGATCGTGTGTCACATAAAGCTAACAAAAACTAAAATCGGAATTCATCTTTGATCATCAAGAAAAATCATCATATCCCGGAGACAGACCGAAGAGAGTGAACAAAAAAAAAGTGTAAATCATGAAAAATAATATCAACATTTGTACAGAAAATTTCAGTCATCTAACACCACACACATACACAAATATACACATATATATCGTACACATATATACATACACTCACATGAAAAACAAATGTAAATACAGCAAAAAAAAAAACGATATTTAATTTGGTAAATCTAATGAAATCTCACTCATTGCATACACACCTCAACTCAACCAACAACGACACCACCTGAACAACAACTACAACCACCACCCCACAAACCACACACACAAACACACACTCAATCCAACAATTTCAAAAACCCATCCCGGCAGCGGCCAGCGCCCACAGCGCCAACGACTTCAACATCTATGGACGCCACACGAAGCTGACGGATGACGAGGCCCGACGGGCGGCCAATCAGCTGCAGGAGATTCTCAGTCTGCTGCCCAACGGCAAGACGGAGTACACGGCCTCCAAGACAGTGGATCTGCCCACAGGCGGCACGGGGCTGGAGCAGGCGGAGGTGTACAACAGCTATGGGTTGCCGTTGCCCAATAATCTGGGAGCCCTAGAGTCCCTCTCACACACGGAGTCGATAACGGCAGCGTATGGACCGGCAGGAAAGAATCCCGCCGATGTGTACCATCAGATGGCCAAGAGGCCGAGTGGAGGACAGACTGCAGAGGAGCTGTACATTCAGAAGCATCCCAATGAGGGCTACGATTATCCGCCGCCGGCACAGGCCCAGGCCCAGTCCCAGGCTCCAGCAGGACCCCCATCGCCGCAAGCTGTGAACGAGTATCGTGTGGAGAACTACCATGCCACCAAGAGCAATGCCCTCAAGGATCTGTCGCCCATCATAGCCGCCCTGGAGGTGGCCAAGCGGAAGGGGAATCACCACCAAAGCGGTCCCGTGAACTATGCCATCGAGAAGCAGGTGCACAAGGAATTGCCCTTCAACTACCTGCCGCCAGTGGTGCAAAAGTCCAAGTGGGTCTACAGTGCGCCACCGCCGGGACGTCAGAGTCACAGTGGAGGCTACAAGGTGCGTCGCCATGCGCCCAAGCATTCGAAGCGTGTCTTCAGGCCGCAGGACTACGAGATACAGGATCCGCTGATGTTCAACCGCCTGATGGAGGTGTGAAGAGCAGCCTGGAGACCAAAGTGTGCTAGAGTAGTCTAGCTGTAGTCCTCTAAGTCATGTGCAGCATTTAATCCTAGATCGTATACAGCTAACTTATTTATGTTATCCTTATCGGAATCGTTATCGTGATTAATTATTTATTGAGCTCCCCAATATTTCGTGGTTAGCCAAATAAAAAATAAAAGAGAGTCCCAAAGCATAGCATGAACCAGACACCGAGCACCATTCCCCCCATTTATCTTTATTATCTCTATCCTCTGTTTTTCCTCTCAGTTTGCACTGCTTGCTCGCACCCACACACCCACTTCTCCCATAGAGCACGTCTACACCTGCCCACCTGCAACCACCCATCAAATCATCAGCCAATCAGGATATCCTTCTCACCTCTCACCGCTCTCTTTACAGTCTACCACCAGTAGTTGGACCAGGACCGAGCCGTAGCTGTGGACCATGCCCATACCGTCCGTTTACAGCACTCTCTGCCTTCATGTATCCTAGCGTTAGTCAAACCGTTCCTGCCCTTCCGCCACCACCATAACTCCCTCGAGTCCCTCTCATTCTAAATACATTTCCCGATCCGATGAACCCACTAGATACCTTTTGTGGGTGCCAACCAACAGTACAGTCTGTGCATTAATTGAATTGTCTTAACCACCCTTCCCCTCCCCCCATCTTACGTTTAAGTATTTAAATTAAATAAATCGTTGATTTCAAGTTTTTCGATTTTTTTTCTTTGTGGTGGGGGAATTGAAGATTCCAAATAATGCTTTCTTAATTAGGAACTACATTTTTAATAATTTATGACAAAATCTGAAATATTTCATCTGCCTAAAAGTATGCCACAAAATGTTAAACCCGAAAGACAAATTCCTGTAGCATATTTTATATACACGAAAAACCCATACAAAGCGGAGGAAAAATTAAATTGAAAACAAGATTCGAGAGTCCATATTTTCGAAAACTGCTCCTAAAATTGTATGAATATTTGTTTCCATTTGACACGCGCTTAGTATACAAATTATGTGATCTGATCAAAATGCAATTAGCTGAGATTCCTTCACTGCCAAGAAAAGCTTGTATTTAAAAGATAAAACAGCGAAAGAGATCAAAGATGAGCTACATGAAGCACCATGGTTTAAAGCGGTTTTCAAATCAATTTGACATAAAAAGTGGTGCCACAGAACCGTTCAGGAGTACCGATTCAGACGGATTCTCGTACTCCAAATCCACGTCTATCTTGAATTCTAGAAACGTATTTTTTCTGCCATTCGATATACCAGCGCTTCCAAATTCCTTTTCTATCATCATCTTTTGGATCTTAAAGAGTGCCCATCCCGAATAAAATCCACTCACCACGCAATTATCAATAATGGATTTAATTATCGCTTAGAAAACCTCAGGGACAGAGTGCACCTGTGCGGATAGGACCTAAAAGCAAGGAATCTCTGGGTTAAAGAGGAGGACTGGGAGGCAGCGTACGTCCCGTGACTGCCATGACAACCACTCCTTCGCTCAGTAGTAGCCGAAGGAGATATCGTGAAGCGGCTGGGCACCGCCTTGGGGCAGGGCGTAGTCGCGGGCCAGCTGATCCAGGAGACTGCCACCGCCTCCACCGCTGCGCGGCTGTGACTGCTGCTGCTGTGGCTGATAGCTGGACTGCTGGTGCTGGGGCTGATAGCTGGACTGTTGCTGGACGGGACGGGCAACGGGCGCCTGAGAGGGACCGAAACCGACGGGCTCCAAAAGCGGACGTCCACCGGAAGCAGGTGCCAGGAAGCCCTGGGCACGAGCACTGCTTGGAGGCGGCGAGGCAGGAGGCAGAGCATACACGGGGCGGGAAATGCGTACGTTGGAGGGTCCATCGCCGAAGCTCTGGGACTGGGAATAGTCGGGTTCGGGACCGGGGCGGGCGGGTCGCTGCAGCGGGGAGTACAGTACATCGGTGGTGCGCTGGGCGCCCGGCACTTGGAGCCGTGGTGGGGCTGGACCCACCGACGTGTGGTGTTGCTGGTGCTGTGGCTGTGGCTGAGGAGCATACTGGACGCGACGTGGCGGCTGGGGTTGAGGCTCTACTTCCTCCTCCTCGTATTGGACATACTGTGGCTGCGGCTGCGGTTGAGGCCGGGGCTGTGGGCGTGGCTGAGGACGCTGCTGTTGAACACGCTGCGGAGGAAACAAAAAATTTAGAAGAAAAAGTCCCTCAAAAGATCTTTGTAGCTTACGTATGGTCTCTGTGGACGCTGGACAGGCTCATCCGCATAGTCGGGCTCCTCCTTGGCCGTCTCATCGACCAGTGTGGGTGGCGCCACAGTGATGCCCTCGCCTGAAGGCTGGAAGCCGTACTTGTTGGCCCCATACTCCACCACTCGTACTTTGCCCGTCTCGTCGACATATCCGTACTTGCCCTTCACCTCGCCGGTGGCCAGCTTCGTCTCAATCTTGAAGGAACCATCGGCTCCCTCATAGCCGTACGTGTAGGAGCCATCTTCGTTGTGCCTGTGGAGGAGAATCAAGTGATTACCGAGGAAGATCATCTCCAGACTACAGCTGACGACTCACTTGTTGATCTGCTTGAGGATGGGCACTGGCGTCGGTCTTGGCACTTCGGCCTGGTTCGAGGGGCGCAGGCGGATTGGGGATGTTCGTGGTGTGTTCTCCTGGTAATCCTGGTAGTCCTGGGCGCCCACCAACCCCACGCCAATCAGACAGCCGACAAAGAGCAATCGTTGCAGCTACAAGGAAACGAATCAAATAGTAACCGGTTCGCTAATTGCCACCACCCGTTCAGTCCATCCGGCCCAATCCTTCCGTTCCGCCTCTCCTCATGGGACAGCGGAACACCTTGACAGTGCTGACGGCAAAAGAATGCCAGACGGTGACGATGTCTACAAAAGTCTTAAGTCAGGCTGCCTTTCACTTTTGTTGCCGGCCAATGACACCCTCAATGCCAAGCAGGAACACAGATATACCCGTTTATGGGAGTTGCATAAAGTCAGGCCTAGGCCCAGACACTGCAACAGAGGGAGAGTGACACGCGATATGGGCAGGGTTTAATTGAATACCCAACAGTCAGTGGCAGTGGCAACGGCAACGGCAACAGCATCGCATCCATGGAGAAATGATACCGAAGATGGGGAGGGAGGCGAAACGGAAGAGGAATGCCAATTTTCGTGGGGCAAACACATGACTCCCACCCAGCCAGCTGTGTGGTGTTGGGTAATCCAGAGGCAGTGGCACATTCGGAGGACAAGAAAGAGGCAGGCACAGAAATTATGTGAAGCTGCACCAAAGTTCCCACACTTGCCAAACGCTAGGGAAATGTGTTGCAAGTATGTTCGAGTGATGCAGCCAGGGCATGCAAATGCCAATGAAATTGCCCAGACGACAGGTAATGGTTGATGAGAGATGGAGGGGCACTAAGCCAGAGAGAGAGAGAGAGAGAAAGCCTGCAACCTATACAATAGAGAGATAAAGCAGCAGCTTATTCGAGCCTGTAACTAGTTCCAATCCCACTTCAGAAGGTTGAGCTCTCAATTTCCTGCGTTGAAGGACGACAACACAAAATCCTGTCAAAGCCCGTCCATGTTTGCTGTTGGTAACAGTTTGGCCAACAGCAAACAAACCTCGATGCCAAGAATCAAGCTGCTGAGGTGCTTTTGTCTCTTATGTACTCCCGCTTGGCATTTCGGACTTTAGCTGCTTTTTGCTCGACCATTCCGCATGCCAAAACCTTTCACTATCCACAGCGCTGCACCACATGCTGCAGCCTTGGCTGGCAAACGGACAGCCAGACGAAAAGATAGACGGATAGACCCCCAGACAGACAGACAGACAGAGTCAAAGCTTTTGGCTGTTGGCTGTTGGCTGGTTGGCATGGAGTCGAAGTCGGACACATGCACATGGGGACCCAGTGCACCAGAGACATCAGAGACACCAGAGCCCCAGTGAACAGAAACCGTTGGTTGCAACTGACCAAAAACTTGACTACCGCGTGTGAACCAGAGCCAGAGCCAGAGTGGATAGTGGATTCCAGCGATTGCCTTTGATATTTTCGCGCTCGAGCAGAGGGGCAAATGAATGGAAGGGGAAGGGGAAGGGGAAGGGGCAATGGGCATCGCATCGTATCGCATAGCGTTACAACCTTTACCGATGAAGCTTGTTAGTGTAACTTTTCGCTGATTGAAGTTCCTGCAACTATTTGCTCTGCTCTTTTTTTTCATCTTTTTTTGTTTTGCTCTTTTCCCAAGAATCTGCCAAACGAGCTGTGTTCGTCCATAAATTATGTCAAAATCCAGTTACCAAATTGGGTGCCAGAGACAAGAGAGCTTGGAAAATGTCGCTAGCTGGCTGGCTGGCTGGCTGGCTGGCTGGCTGGCTGGTTGGCTGCTCGACAATTGCGATCGGGAGGCTGGGAGTAAATTAACGGTTCACTCGATTTGCATAGCAAATTATGCGATATTTGCACAACACTCGCCACAATCCACAATGACGTAATCCTCCAGAGCTGGAGCCGTAGCTGGAGTCGTTGCACCAACAGCAAGCACCACCTGATTGCTGAGTGCCACGCATTCAGCACCAAGCAGCGTTTAGCACTAAGAGCTAGCCAGGCTCCATCGTGTGACCTTTGCTATTATGAGTGCATTATGTGTAACCCACCCAATCCAACCACTCACCCACCGACACACATCCGCCCACTCACACATACCACTTTCATGTTGCCTGCCGATGTTGCCTGGTGTATACAGTTGATTGCCTTTTGTTGGTTATTGGCTGGAACTATCTCGAATCGAATCGATTAAAGACTGTTGTGAATGCAATCTGAGAAGGCCTTCGCGGGGCAACACCCAACAATTCGTTGATATCCAAATCCAAGACAACAAAGCACTTTCAATTCCTCTAATGAACCGGGTACTGGAGCGGCACTGGAGCAATCTCGAACGATTCCGTTGGAGCGTTGTCTTGGAGATATCGCGTTGAGGCTGGAATTGACTGGAGACCGACGACCGACCGACTGAGCCGCCCAAGTTGTTGTATATCGCTTTATATACCGCCGGAGGAAAACCTTTTATTTCTCCAATACCAACGGCTAACAGCGACACCACCATTACCAGCAGCAGCACCACAAAACTTCACCAACAAGTAAGCGGCGCCAGCGCAAAAGGACAGAGAGCAATCCAGAGCGGGAGAGCTGGATAGTGGAGAGCGGAGAGCGGCGAGAGCTTGGACGGACAGCTTCTCTGAGAGAGCTTCTCTATGTGCTTTTGCACAAGCTTTTCCTTGGACATGAGATTAACGTAGAAATGGAAACTTCAAAGAACAGAAGCTAGACTTAAGGATTATAGAATTTCCTTCCTTTTCGCCTCTTAACTAACCATGACTCCCAGCAAGCACTTACTCCGACGAACCAACCCTCATTCTGAGAAGTTTTACAACCTGTTTGCCAAGGAAATTTCAAGTTTTCTTCCTAAACTAATAACAAAACTCGTCTAAATTGAATTACTACCTTCTTGTTATCATTCCAAAGCAGGCAACAAATTACACTCAAAAATCAAGGCAATACTTGGAAGTCATCCGAAAAACTCTAGTTCGAAGTGCCTGGCAACAGGCAATAGGGCTGGGGCTGGAGCTGGGACTGGGCCCACCCCTTGCGACGGACATGGACAATTAATCACAAAAATACTAGGCCCATAAATTGTGAAAAATGAATCGATGTGAAGCACAGACAGGCAACATGGCTAATGAATGAACGAGCCGACAAAGTGAAGTGAAATGAAGTGTTGCGAATTTGACGCCAAATGCCAATCCTCCCAGGGCAGAAGCCATTGCCCAATTGGGTGGCCTCCTTGTGGGATCTGGAGGTCACTTGGATGGCATTTCAAAGCAGCGACAGCAGCAGCAGCAGTCATCAATCAATGGTTTGTTTTCTATGCGCACGCAGTGCGTATGCGTAATGTCAGCAATTGTCGTTTAATGAAAGAAACAAAGACAACATTTCACTCTCTACCCCAACAACATTCTGCATCCATTTGGAGTGGCCTTGCCGTCGTCATTCCGTTGGAATTAATGACTGAGCAAGTTGCCCCACACACACACAGTGGCAGACCCTCGTTCCGTTATTGCAAGTCGATAGTTCAGCGAGAAAACTGGTTAGACACTGCACCACAGACCACCACCAGCAGACCAGGAAACCGCCAGGCCCATGTCTGTCGCTACTGCCTCTCCACCTCCCTATCTGGGTTTCAAGTGCCGCCCATGACGCAGGGCAGTGACAGTGCCAGTCCCAGTCCCAGTCCCAGTTCCACTCTTAAAGTGCGTAAGATCGTTATTCTGTCTGTTGGCTTTGTTCCGAATATCTTGTTAAAGACTAGTTTCTGGTCAGGTTTTCCCATGGATTGGATTGGTGAGGTAAAGACAGCGAGATGGAAAGAGAGGAGGCAATTGGGCGTGCACCTGAACTTGTGCGGCTGCGTAGACGCACTGGCTCGCTCAAGGCCGTTGGAGGTCGCAAAAAAATAGTGGGTCTTGGTGGTAAAATGTTCCACGAACTTGCCATACTCTTCATCGTTATTTGCTTATGAACTTTAAACTTTAAAGAAGAGATACAGAAGGGATACTAATCTTTGACAGTAAATGAAGGGTTGAGTAAATAAACTCAACACTTTACAGAACTCTTGGGAGAACCACATTATATCTACTTAAAATTTCATATCTACTGAAATGAAAACAATCTTCAACGAAGCATATTTAACTCCCACACAGCTGTGGTTGCAGCAGAACTGATGCAAAGAGGACTCCACAGAACTGAAGCCAAGAAGACTCCACAGAACAGAAGCAAACAGGACTCCACAGAACAGAAGCAAAAAGTGCTCCACTTAATTCCAGCTACCATTTACCCATTCATTTTACCATTTCCAACAAAATAATGCCCTACTTATGGCTGTACAATGAGTGTGTCTTCCAATTGTGATGGTATTTAAAGAACCCCAATGTAGTGCGTGGGCGGCAAAGCCATGGCAGCAGCTGTTCAGAAGTCAGAAATAACAAAGCTCACAAATTTACAGGAAATTCTTTGGCAATGACAACGCCCGAGAGCAGAGAGCAGAGAGCAGACCAGCGCCCAGACAAGTTTCAGAGCTACACAAAAAAAAACAAAAAACAAACTACGATTTGCTCTGCAAAATTATATAAATAATGCAAAAAAAATGTACAAATATTTGCTTTGTGTGTGTGTTATAATAGGTGCAGTCTGGAGCTGACAGAAAAGCGTTTTACATTTTTGATTTGCCAAAGAGCAACAGTGGGATGGAAATTAAATTCAAATTTAAATTCATTAAGCTGAAGAGTTAATGGAAAATGCCTTTTATTACTTATATCTCTTAAGCCTTTAAGCTTAAGATTTCAAAGAATGATTGGAATATACGGAAACCAAATGAACCTCTATTAACTCAATTTCTTTTCAATTATTTGTGAACTTTAAGCCACTGTAAGTACACGCCCCTGCACACCCAAAAGGCATGGCCCCACCATGGCACCATGGCACCATGTAGCACCACCAAGCACCACAGAGCTGGGGCAGCTTGGGGCAGCATTCAGCTGGCCAGGCCATTGGCGGCAGTGCATTTGAAAGTGGTTTTGGCCAGCACATTGCATAAGTGCACTAAATTCCAGTTGGAGGCCCAATCCACTTTGGTTTTCTATCCGAATCGGCAAAAACTTTATACCCGATCATTCTGTGTTGACGTAATTGGCTTAACGATTATTGGCCGATGGTCGATGGTCGATATTCGAGTTGCCTTTGTCTGCGTTTCGGGGCGGCCTAATTGAGGCGGAACCTGGTACTTGTAGTTTGCTAAATGGAGTGGCAAATGAGATACTTGGAATGCTCGTACTTCTTCAACGCTCTTCGGCTCTCGAAAGTCAGTTTATTACACATTTACAAGAACATACATTTAGTTGCATAGTATATTTTAGTAGTAACCGATGTGTGGCATATATTCGGAGTGACTGATTTTTTTGGCAGTATGAAAAGTTGACATTGTCCTCGGACACTTCAGTCGCTATCTCTCTGATGCTGTCCTGCTCCCCCCGATCCGCCTACTTCCTGCCCGTGTAATCGATGCTGTAGGATCCCGTATTAAGGTTCAGATTACGCAGCGCTGGATGGAACTGCTGCGGCTGTTGCTGGGGGCCATAGTAGTTCTGGGCAGGCGCCGGGGGCTGGTAGTATCGGGGCTGCGGTGCGGGAGGATTATAGTACTGCGGAGTGGGATTGTAGTACGGACGCTGGGGTGCAGGCTGCGGCGCTGGGGCATAGGACGGCTGCGGCTGCTGCTGCTGGCCACGCCCAAAGTCCCCTAAGGAAAACTTGCTGGCGGCGATTGGGGGGCGATTGTACTTCTGGTCCTTGTAATACACCGCTGGATCCTCCCTGTACTGGCCGTCGTCGATCTCGTTGGGGCCCAGCGGGTACGGATTGTTGTTGCTCAGCGTCGGAGGGGGGACATTGATGTGGCTGCCAGCGGGCTCAAAGCCACGCTTACTCGCCCCGTACTCGATCTCCCTAACCTTGCCCTGATCATCCACGTAGCCGTACTTGCCGTACACCTCTCCGTTGGCGTACTTGATCTCGATCTTGAAGCTCTTGTCGGCTGCCTCGTATCCATAAGTGTAGGAGCCATCATCGTTGTGCTTGTCGATCTGCTTGAGGATGGGCACTGGCGTGGTGTACTCCTGATACTGCGCATACGCACAGTGGGCCGCAAACAGCAAAAGCATCCAACAAATGGACTGTAGAGAAGAAAATGAAAGACAAAGAGTGTGTTGCGATTTAGATCAGATTGTCTTTAATTAACTTTTTAGGCTACACCCAGCTGTAATTCCTGCAAATGCTTTGTTTATGCCACATCTCGAAATAATTGAATTTGGCATAGCTCAAGGACATATCGAACCAATAAACCCACAATTAGTACACTTTTTATCATAAACACCGATCTTCAAACACCATTTAGAGGGTTGGGCGGGGTGTACGGACTCATTGGTAACCGGTTCACAGATGAATGCAATCTAAAAATTCACTGCGCAAATTGTTTTCCACACTCCACCACACTGAAGGGTTTTTGGGCGACTAGGTTCTAGGTCGGGTTCGGGGTCTTACCAATTTCATCATTTTGCCAAGTTTATTGTGGTATTTCAATCAATGCCAAATCGTTTTCACCAATCTCTCTCTCTCTGTTGCACAACGAATCACGCAATGTACACTGCAAAAATGATATACGAAAATGGTATAGAAAATGCCTCTGCACTTGCACTCGAGACTCGAGACTCTGCGAAACGAAACGACAAACTCGAAAGAAAATCAGGGCGTGCAACGCTTTTTATACCACCAGCAACATTTCGCAAAGCCCCGCCAAAGAGGGGGAACAACAACGAAGAGGGGGGAAACAAAACTCTATATAAAATAAAATAAGCTAAAGCTTCGACGGTGAACCGAAGTCTGGAAGTCGGGCGATTGGGTGATCGGCCGATCAGCTGCTACAGCGAGACCGAAGCGAGTGCCTCGGACTTGGAGTCACTTCAAGCAGGGGCACGAGAACCGACTTGGACCTGCCATGGCCCATGGAATGCAGCATAGAAATCGAAAGCCGTCAGCCAGCTGGGCGTATCGTATGGGTACCCACTCATACACTCAATGTACTCGTAGTAGTGCTATATATAGTATATGGCTTGGTGTCTGGCGAGAAGCAATTTCCAATCAGGTTATTAACGTCGTCATACAGAATTCTTTGCTCGAACAGAATTTATGCTCCCACCGCTCACGCATACGCAATGAGAACAGAGTGGAGCAGAGTCAGAGCAGAGCAGTGCCAGTGCCAGTGCCAGAGCCAGAACCAGGGCACAGCGCTGAATGGCAATTCTGTCAAGACGACGACATTCAGTGCACGGAAGTGCTGCACTTGTTAGGTATTTCAATTATGTAAAGCAATTCCCCCCCTTGGCCAGATGTTAATCGATTACAATCACCAGCCAGCCAGACGAGAGAGCGACCAGCGAACCTGCCACCCAATTACTAAACTAAACGTAATTCCAGCAGCTTTGTTGCTTTGGGACATTTCTCTTGAGCTGTCCAAAAAGAAATGAAAACGAAATTTGGCTTGCGGTCCACTGACCTAGTCAATGCGTCTGCCTCTAGCAGAAACTGGTTGCCAGCCAGTGCCAGTGGGACCAAAAGAAATCACAAAATAGATGATAATTTGTTGGCTTCTTTTTGTCTGATTTTTATAATAATTTCGAGTATATTGATTTGTGTACCTCCAACTGCAAGTGTTCCAGCATTTGGAACAGTTATAGCCAGAAACAAAGTTTGGGGAGAGAGTTCATTAGCCTTAAAAACCGCAGCCATGGTCACAGCCTAAAGCAGATAAGCTTCACTTTAAGCCAGCTCATTTACTTCGCCTGCAGAAGAGGGTCTCGAGGCGATTTATACCCATCTACGACTACGATTGTACGTTCCCTAAGTAGGTCTATAAAACCACATAAATACATCACTACGACAATCAACCTGCTATAGTCATCTGTTAATGGTCTTGTAAAACCAGTTGAGCTATAGCGAAAGTGAGATAATCGCCGGCTAGAATGGAATAGAGATATATATCGTGTATACAAAAACGCAGGTCTTGCGAGAATCTTGCCAATTACAATCTAGGGAGGTAATGGAGCAGAGTCAAAGGCCCAAGGGTCACATCAAGGTCAGTGCAATTTTCGGTTAGAGGGTAGCAGATCAGATGTCAAGCCACAACGCGTTTAAACACCCTGTACGACCACATCAGGTCTAATGTTGAAAAACTTGTTTACTTACTAATTGTACCGAAAAAAGCAAAATAAATATATAGGTATTCTAAAATATATACGACGAGTATGAAACATCGAAACAATGAAATGGATACAAAAGATCTAGATTTTGGCATTTCATTTCGAATAAAACACAAAGACACCAGACCAAAATCGCATTTCGTTCGGTGCGTTGAAGTCGTGCAAGCTGCAAACTGTTTTTTAGCTGTTCACATCCAAAGATGCTAGAGAAAATTGCCAAGTTTCTGATCATTTTGGTCGGCCTTACTGCCACTGCAAATGCCTCAAAATATTTGGCCCAGAAACGTAAGAAACACCAGCAGATTCTGCGTAAAATCAGTATACAAATAACCAATCAATTCCAGCCGATTTCCTTACACCGTGCACTGTGGGCGATCCAAGCTTCAATGGTTGCCTGGCTAGGAACTTCCAGACGCTCTTCCGTGAGTGGAAGGACGGCATACCCGGCTACAGTGCGTTGGGATCCTTGGATCCTCTGTACATCAAAAGAGTGAAGTTCTCGCAAGATGCTAGCCAGGCCATAGCCATCCATGCTGATCTCCAGAATGTGTATGTGACGGGAGCTGGCCAAGCAGTGGTCAAGGAAGCCAGGTAGGATCTAGTACCACTTCATCTACTAGTGAGATGTTAAACCAAGCGTAAAACAACCGTTTACTCTCTAGTTATGACCCCAAACATTACGTGATGAAGGCTCTGATCTTTATACCGAAGATGCGCTTCCAGTTCGACTACAAAATCAAAGGCCATGTGATTGCCCTGAACCTCAACGGCCATGGCAGCGGCTACTTTGAAGCTGGTAAGACTAGTTAGCCAGCTGTAAGAATATCTTTAAGCCAATTGAAATCCGCAGAGAAAGCTTTGCTGCAACTGGAAATGGCAGGCAGGCCACGCGTCACACCCGAGGGTGCTTTCGCGGAGGTGGACAGTGTGAAGATCACCTTCCGTGACATCCAGCAGTTCCACATCCAGCTGGACAATCTGTTCGGGGGCAACAAGCCCCTAGAGGACAGTGCCCACATGCTTTTCAACGACAACTGGCACGAGTTCTACGGTCTGCTACGTCCTGCTGCCGAGAAAACTGTCGAGGGCGTACTCCTCGATCGCATGAAGAAGACGTTCGCCTATGTGCCAGTCAACTACGTCATCAAGGACTTCCATTGAGGGAACACTACACTGGAATTAAAATACCATTCTAATATTACGAGTACACAATAATATTATTCTCACTTTTAATAATATTGTAAACGGCTGTTGGAACAGGCAATGGGGGAAAACCAGATGGACTTAGCCCCGGCTTTGTGTTTTTAACTAAATGGCTGTAAGCTGCTACCAAAAGCGTTTGTGAGTTGCTCAGTTGAGACTTGTCGCAGCTCGGAGCTCTGATCTTGGGTGTTGAATCTTGAATCTAAGATTTTGTTGAATGAGAATAAAACTGAAGCCCAGAGCTTGCCTCCAGCTAGTTGGTTGCATGTCGTGACACCGATTAATGTAACTCGGAGCCTCAGTCGCTAGTACAGATATTAGATACAGAAGTGCAAAGATACTTACAGTAGCATGAACAGCAGTACGCGCCATGGCCGTAGGTCTTTTGGCCTTTTTAGTGGAATAATTGCCATTTTGTGCGTTCACGAGATCGCCTTGGATGTGAAGGTGACAGCCGTCGCCTATTTCACGGAGAAGCGTAAGTCCCGTCATTCAAATTACTGCAAACTACTGGGACTCTAACAACGGAATTCGCAGCATCCTGGCTGCCCTCGTGCCGAATTTACGAGCCTGGCTTCACCAAGTGCTCGACGAACAGCATACAGAAACTTCTGGATCAAATGAACACCGGAATACCGGAGGTACTCGAGAGCTTTGGTCCCTTCGATCCCATGCACGTGAGGGACATAGTCTTCAAGCAGGATAACAATGAGGTGGCCACCATAAGGGCCAATA
The DNA here is from genome assembly GCA_008121215.1 of Drosophila athabasca. Classification (NCBI taxonomy): domain Eukaryota; kingdom Metazoa; phylum Arthropoda; class Insecta; order Diptera; family Drosophilidae; genus Drosophila; species Drosophila athabasca. Next base: position 4,587,971 of record CM017793.1, on the reverse strand, counting down.
TCACAGAGCTTGTGGCAAAGGGGTTCGCCCAAATCAAGATCAAGGAAAGCCGGTAAGTGGATGGACCAAGTCAATAGAACACACTCCATCAATTGATGATCGGGATTCATTTAGTGTCAGCAAAAAGGACTTTAGCTGGCAGACAAAGTTCTATTTGCCCAAACTGCGACTGGACGGGAAGTACCAAATGGCCGGAAGGATTCTTCTCATTCCACTGAGTGGCTCAGGCAATATATTCATAGAGATCGGTAAGTGTTCCCACTTCATGGCTCAGCTCAGAATACAAAATGTTAACTCCACAGACGATCTGGACATACTGCTGCTAACCAAAACGAAGCTGTACGAGAAGGGCGGCCTCACCTTCGACAATGTGACGTCTGTGCGTGTCCAGTTAAAGCTCTCCCGGGTGCACTCACATCTGGACAACCTGTTCAACAGTCGCAGCCCGGAGGTGGAGCGCAGCACCAATCAGTTCTTCAACGACAATTGGCGGGACTTTTACGAGGCCCTCAAACCGCTGATCATCGATGCGATCCAGAACGTTCTCTTCGATGTGATGTCCAAGGTTTTCGATCTGATACCAGCCAATTTCTTTGTGGAAGACATACCCACCCCCCAGGAGTTGTATGGCTCCAGCGAATCGGCGGGGAGTGATAATGGATCCAAATCCATGCCAAAGTGAGATCTAATCGATCCATCTAGTGTATTTAAGAGTCTATTCCACAGAGAGACAGGGAAATGCTGGAAATAAATAACAAATAATATGTATGATGAGTCTCCGCATAGCAGATCTATAGGGTATCACGTCGGGTTTGCCCAGCAAACGATTTGCAATTCAAATGAAACTAAGATCTAATCATTTGATGCTTATGGCACTATAACCTTTATTTAATAATGAGAGCATTCTGGGTTTATAATTTAGGATCAAGCTCGAATGACATCTACCCTATTTGCAGCAAAGTACACTCCAAATTTTTGTTCTGCAAAGAGAATAGTTTTAAGAAAAGCTCAGATTTTATTCGTGTATCTCACCGTTCTTGTCCACTCGATAGCTACGCTTCTTGTAGATATAGCACATCAGAAACGCAATGACGATCGACAAGGCCAGCGCAACGATACCGATCGCAATGAACACCCATTTCAATCGGTTCTTGCCGCTCCTCTGGCCATAGGAGTGCTCCACCGAGAGCGATCCGTCTGGCAACGGGCACAGGTAGCCGGCAGCCGGCTCCATGCCATCGAAGCATGCACACATTCCGGGAAACATGCAGTAGCCGTTGATGCACTCCTTCTCACAAATGGGAAGGCACAGCAGCCGTCCGTCATCCACTTCGTCCATGTGAAGCTTGTAGTTTGGCTCGCAGGTGCATTGGCCCTCCATGCACGTCCCGTTCCAGCAGTAGTTCTTGCACCAAATGAACAGATCAACTGTCGAGGGGGAAGGCTCTGCTGAATGCGTGGAATCCTCGTACCAGCTGGCAGTCGAAGAGGCAGGTCCAAGGTGACCTGTGCCTTCGCCGCCAGCGAGATCATTCTTCTCAGGCACACACATGCCTGATGAAAGTTCAAAGAATGAACCATTCTCACAATGGCAAGCATCGGGTGCGACGCAGGAACCATTGAAACATCCATTTCGGCAATGGGGCTTGCAGGTGCCTTCTCTGATCCTGATGTATCCTTCGATACACGAGCACTGCCCAGGCGCCACGCAAAATCCGTTCTCGCATCCGCCCTCGCACATGGGAGAACACCTGTTCTCACTTTCCTCCCCGTATCCTTCGTTGCAGGAACACTTTCTGGGAGACTCGCAGAATCCGTTCTCACATCCACCCTCGCATATGGGAGCACATCTGTTCCCACTCTCCTCCCCATAGCCTTCGTCGCAGGAACACTTTCCGGGAGACTCACAGAATCCGTTCTCGCATCCGCCCTCGCATATGGGAGCACATCTGTTCTCACTCTCCTCCCCGTATCCTTCGTTGCAGGAACACTTTCCGGGAGACTCACAGAATCCGTTCTCACATCCACCATCGCAGATGGGAGCACATCTGTTCACACTTTCCTTTGCGTATCCTTCGTTGCAGGAACACTTTCCGGGAGACTCGCAGAATCCGTTCTCGCATCCCCCTTCGCAGATGGGAGCACATCTGTTCCCACTCTCCTCCCCATAGCCTTCGTTGCAGGAACACTTTCCGGGAGACTCACAGAATCCGTTCTCGCATCCGCCCTCGCATATGGGAGCACATCTGTTCTCACTCTCCTCCCCGTATCCTTCGTTGCAGGAACACTTTCCGGGAGACTCGCAGAATCCGTTCTCACATCCACCATCGCAGATGGGAGCACATCTGTTCCCACTCTCCTCCCCGTATCCTTCGTTGCAGGAACACTTTCCGGGAGACTCGCAGAATCCGTTCTCGCATCCCCCTTCGCAGATGGGAGCACATCTGTTCTCACTCTCCTTTGTGTATCCTTCGTTGCAGGAACACTTTCCGGGAGACTCGCAGAATCCGTTCTCGCATCCGCCCTCGCATATGGGAGCACATCTGTTCTCACTCTCCTTTGCGTATCCTTCGTTGCAGGAACACTTTCCGGGAGACTCACAGAATCCGTTCTCGCATCCCCCTTCGCAGATGGGAGCACATCTGTTCTCACTCTCCTTTGCGTATCCTTCGTTGCAAGAACACTTTCCGGGAGACTCGCAGAATCCGTTCTCGCATCCGCCCTCGCATATGGGAGCACATCTGTTCTCACTCTCCTTTGCGTATCCTTCGTTGCAAGAACACTTTCCGGGAGACTCGCAGAATCCGTTCTCACATCCACCATCGCAGATGGGAGCACATCTGTTCCCACTCTCCTCCCCGTATCCTTCGTTGCAGGAACACTTTCCGGGAGACTCGCAGAATCCGTTCTCGCATCCGCCCTCGCATATGGGAGCACATCTGCTCTCACTCTCCTCCCCGTATCCTTCGTTGCAGCAACACTTTCCGGGAGACTCGCAGAATCCGTTCTCGCATCCCCCTTCGCAGATGGGAGCACATCTGTTCTCACTCTCCTTTGCGTATCCTTCGTTGCAGGAACACTTTCCGGGAGACTTGCAGAATCCGTCCTCGCATCCGCCCTCGCATATGGGAGCACATCTGTTCTCACTCTCCTTTGCGTATCCTTCGTTGCAGGAACACTTTCCGGGAGACTCACAGAATCCGTTCTCACATCCACCATCGCAGATGGGAGCACATCTGTTCACACTTTCCTCGCTGTATCCTTCGTTGCAGGAACACTTTCCGGGAGACTTGCAGAATCCGTTCTCACATCCACCATCGCAGATGGGAGCACATCTGTTCTCACTCTCCTTTGCGTATCCTTCGTTGCAGGAACACTTTCCGGGAGACTCGCAGAATCCGTTCTCGCATCCCCCTTTGCAGATGGGAGCACATCTGTTCTCACTCTCCTTTGCGTATCCTTCGTTGCAAGAACACTTACCGGGAGACTCGCAGAATCCGTTCTCGCATCCGCCCTCGCATATGGGAGCACATCTGTTCTCACTCTCCTTTGTGTATCCTTCGTTGCAGGAACACTTTCCGGGAGACTCGCAGAATCCGTTCTCGCATCCCCCTTCGCAGATGGGAGCACATCTGTTCTCACTCTCCTTCGTGTATCCTTCGTTGCAAGAACACTTTCCGGGAGACTCGCAGAATCCGTTCTCGCATCCGCCCTCGCATATGGGAGCACATCTGTTCTCACTCTCCTTTGCGTATCCTTCGTTGCAGGAACACTTTCCGGGAGACTCACAGAATCCGTTCTCGCATCCCCCTTCGCAGATGGGAGCACATCTGTTCTCACTCTCCTTTGCGTATCCTTCGTTGCAAGAACACTTTCCGGGAGACTCGCAGAATCCGTTCTCGCATCCGCCCTCGCATATGGGAGCACATCTGCTCTCACTCTCCTCCCCGTATCCTTCGTTGCAGCAACACTTTCCGGGAGACTCGCAGAATCCGTTCTCGCATCCCCCTTCGCAGATGGGAGCACATCTGTTCTCACTCTCCTCCCCGTATCCTTCGTTGCAGGAACACTTTCCGGGAGACTCGCATAATCCGTTATCGCATCCACCTTTACAGATGGGAACACATTTCTTCTCACTTTCCTTTGCATATCCTTCGTTGCATGTACACTTTCCGGGAGACTCGCAGAAGCCGTTCTCGCATCCGCCCTCGCATATGGGAGCACAGTTGTTGCCTTGCATCATATATCCCTCGTTGCAGGTGCAAACATCTGGCGCCTCACAGAATCCGTTCACACTGCAATTGCCGCTGCAGAGGGGAATGCAAATCGACTCGCTGATGCGGATGTACCCTTTGTGGCACTCGCAGACGTCCGGTGCCGTGCAGTTGCCATTCATGCAACCGGAATAGCAGATGGGCACGCAGTTCCTATCGGGCCCCTTCTGGTAGTTCTTCTTGCACTCGCATACGTCGGGTGCGCGGCAAACCCCGTTATCGCAGCCATTGCGGCACACTGGTCGACACATGAACGACTTTGATTCTTTGTTTAGCAAGTAGCCTTTCTTGCACTCGCAGCGATTAGGGGCCGCACAGTCACCGTTGCCAAAGGCACAGTTCTGATCGCAGACGGGCTGGCATGTCTGGTTGGTGGCGTTCAGCGAGTAACCTTCGTTGCAGCTGCACTTGTTGGGCAGCACGCACTTGCCGTTGGGGCAGCCGCTAGAACAGTGGGGCAAACAGTTGCCGCTGGCGGCGTCCAGAATGTGATCCTTGGAGCAGACGCACAGACCGGGAGACTGGCAGGTCCCCTTGCTGCAGCCACCCTTGCAGGCCGGAATACAACTTTGAATGGGATGGGAAAATCCAGTCAGATATTAAACATATATTGTATGGAGCTTCCTACCGATTAGAGGGCACATTGTTTAAGTTCTTGTATCCACTGTTGCAGGTGCAAACATTTGGCTTCGAGCAAGTGCCGCTCCCACAAGGCCGCTGGCAGGTGGCCACACAAGTAAACTTGGGCCGCTTGCCCACTTGTTTGTATCCCTTGCAGCAGGTTTTCACTTTTATTTCCTATGGAAAGACTATTTTATTGTATGTGAAAAGAGACTCCAATGATCGGCTTACCACGCGCTTGCCATTAACTCTCCTAACCTGCTTCACCTCGCAGATCTGGGCCTCTAAGAATCCGATAAGTAGGGAGAATATCAAAATTTTACCAATCAACATGATTGCTCAATAAATATCCCACAACCGACTCTGATCCATTTAGAAATGTAACTAAAGAGGCTTCAGCAAATCTCAGAAAATTCCCATAAGTTTGCAAACGCTTCTTGGTTCACATAAGGGGAATATATGAACACATATACACAAGTAAATACGAGTATGTATGTGTGTATATAGAGCATCCGTTTTAACAAGACTTATCAGCAAGGCAGGCGAATGTCGCAATGTCTCGGCATTATAATGGAACATTGTTCCCTCAGAAGAGGGAGCTCCCTCCATCAAGCTCATTTGGTGCGTGCAATTGGCAAGGGTGGGGAAGAGGTCTTCCCGGCTTATCTCACAGAGCAGCGTGCACTCCCCTCGCTGAGCGCCAAATGGATGCAATATCAGGGCATAGAAATAGTTCGGAACAATGGAAAAATACAATATACCGAATTCAACATGCGCTAACGAAAAAACATGAAACACAAAAACAGCATGAAACACAATAAAAAAAAGTTCAAATCACATTAAAGTTTTCTTTGAGATTAAAATAATGAAATACATGCAAATTCGGAAGCCACAACCTTAGATAAAATTTAAAGTATTCCCTTTGAAATAGAGTAAAAGATATCCACACTCTCATTCAAATAACTACATGGAAAATAAAAAATGTAATGCAAATATTTATGTCATTACAAGGTCATTACATCATCGTCGAAAGCGATAATTAAAACTGGACTCTACTCTTTAGTTTAGTCAAAAGATGATAATAATTTTTGGCATGAGTCACATTAGTCAACAATTAGGATTCACATCGTTTGCGGATTCAAATGTCGATGCGTAACTTTGGCCTTGGGAAATCCACTGAAGCAGAGGGGCAGACAATTGCACTTGGCGGTGGTCCTTGAGACAGCTTGAAGGAGAAGAAGATTATTAATTAAAATTCGAAGTATTCCCCCAAAACTAAATTAAAAGAAATGCTCTCTCTCATAAATGTTTATAAATAAATGAAAAATAAAATAAAACTGGACTGCAGTTTGGCTCTATTACGTTAGTAATAATTTACTCATGTTGCTCAACAATGAGCATTCAGATCATTTGCGGATTCAGATGTCGAGGCGAGACTTTGGCCATTTAATGATTTTATTATGGCCGTTGAGTACAAGTACATATGTATGTATGCATTTTTTTGCTTTTAAACCTGGCTCTAGCAATTAAGTTTGCCTAGGTCCGAACCGAGTGATATTCGCGCAATCACATATCACTGTCAGTCGACGTAATTTCCAGCTACTAGTACGAGTACGATTCCGAGTACGAATATGAATATGAGTAGATATTAAATTAGCTTACCGGTTCGTTCGGTGTTCGGTGGCAAGGTGAAGTCGCTACAATTTCAATCACAGCCGCGTAATAAAGCGTCCCATATAGAACAACAGCTAATACAGCGACTGCTACTACAAGTAGTCATGTAATATAAATATGGAATAAATTTAAGTAGACGTAGTAAATGAAAATGCCTCGATTCTGGTATTGCCCTGGCATCACACCCCACTCAATTCATCAATTGCACTCGAGTCGTTGGGAGATGGCCGTGCGGCCAGGCCGCACATGCACATGTACATCGGCTATATATAGGCCAGATAAAAGCCAGCTCCGCTCCGAGTTATCTCTCATTCGCCAACTGCGACTAACTCGATTAGGCGGTGACTGTAACTGTGATACTGAGAGTGACAACTTTTCACAATGTACATAATTGGGTTACTGGTGGTGTGCGCGGGCATGATGATGATGACGCTTCTCGACGGCATCGAGTGCCTTGCATTCTATACGGAAAAGCGTAAGTGCATCATTAACGTTTCTCTCTCTGTCTGCGTGTAAGGGTGTGGCATAGGTGAACTCTTGTCGGAAAATTACTTCAAATCATGTTGCACCTTGGCTAATCCGGAAACTGTTCATTGTTGCAGCCTCGTACATTGAATCGTGTCGGATCTATGAGCCCGGGTTCACCAACTGCTCAACCCGTTCGATTCAGAACTTTATGAATCAGGTTATCAAAGGTGAGACTATAGCTTATCAAATCTTTCCACGCTCATCGGAATGTTATCCATTCGAAAGGTATACCCGAGATAGAGGAATCTTTTGGACCCATTGACCCCATGAAACAGGATCAGCTGGTGTTCAAGCAGGATAACAGCGACATTGCCACCATTTCGGCCAATCTCACGGAGATGCTGGTACGCGGCTTTAGCAAGATGGAGATCAAGGAGAGCAAGTGAGTATCGATTCCGTGGAGGCTGTTTGTGGTTGAACATGGGATTGATTTTATTGATCTTACTGAAGGGTCAGCAAGAAGGACTTCAGCTGGCTGACAAAGATCTATCTGCCCAAAATGAGTTTGGATTGCAAATATAAAATGATCGGACGCATACTGCTAGTGCCCCTCCGAGGAGGTGGCAAAATGTCCATGGAAATAGGTATATATATCGCATATAGATATCACAATTAAACGAATAACCTTTACTGATATGTAGATGACCTGAACATACTGATGAGCACCACTACACACCTTTACGAGAAGGGCGGTTTCACCTTCTACAACGTGACCTCGACGCGGGTGAAGCTGGACGTCGGAAAGGTATGGACCAATATGGAGAATCTTTTCAATGGGCACAGCAAGGAGGTGGAACGGGGCACCAATCAGTTCTTCAACGACAATTGGCGGGATCTGTTCGAGGCACTGCGTCCTTTGGTCGACGAGACTGTGGAACGGACACTGCTGAAGCTGCTGCAGAAGGTGTTCCATCTGATACCGGCAAACTTTTTCGTGGAGGACATACCCAACTCCCTGGCCCTGTACGGTCGAAAGACGGAACTGATCGCGTAGGAAAACGAGAGTCTGTTTGTTTAATGGATATCCTGGATGGTGTTCCAGCTGCTTACGGCTAAGTGTTAGTGTAAAGTACGAGTAATAAATGCTAATCTTAAATGGTAGCCTAAACATGGCATGGCACAGTGCTCCTGCTACATCCGGCCACAGTTCGAGTTCAGTAGAACCAGTCGTACTTGAGATAGTCGCCCTCGTGCTTTAGGGCCGCAATCGAGGTGTGCCGCACGTGTCCGGTGCGTGCAAAGATTCGTCGATTGCCCACCGGCTGCAGGGTTCGGAAGTTGTCCACCAGCGCCCCATCCTGGGTGTCCGACAGCTGACGGAAGCGAGAGATCTGCTTCGGGGAGATGGGAATGGGATCGGAGTACAGGATCCAGGTGACTGCCTCAGAGCAGGGCGGCGTTGTCAAGGAACCTGAAATGGCAGCCGAGATAGCGAGAGATTAATAGAGATGTGTCATCTTGGACAAACATTTGTTGTTATTGACATCGATTCGCTGTCATCTAATCAATTCCACTTAGAGCCTCGCCTGAATGCTAATTGGATGTACAAATCGGTGCTTAATAGTGGATGCCCCAAAGCCCACTCCCCTTGGATACGTACCCTTGTAAGTGTAGAACTTGTCCACGTCGACGCCGGCTATCAGGGATGACAGGGAGAAGGTGACATTGAGGGTGGCCTCCTGGTTGGCGTCGGCTATCAAATGCAGATGACGGTTAATGGTCACCAAACCCTGACCCTCGTCCTCATCGAGCTGTGGCATAATGGGTTAACAAATCATTCCAATCGATATTCCTTCATCCAATCTGTACTTACATTAAAGAAGAATCCGAGAACGGCAGCGCCATCGGGATGATTGAGTGCCTCCCCGATGGTCGCGTATTTCTTGTTGCGATGCACAATGTGCATTTCCATGGTGTAGCGGATGTCGTTGATGACATGCTCGGAGCCCCGGTTGTTCTTGTCGCCCCAATGGAAGTGCAGGCCCTCCACCTCGTACTCGCCGGACAGCTTCGCTCCCCGAATGTAGGGCAGGAAGTCCTCCTCCGCGTTGCTCGCATTGACCTTGGGTATGCCGATGGAGACTGCAAGAGCATGGGGCGGCCATCAATCAACAATCCTCTATCTCTCTCTCGCTCTCCACTTACCCGTGTGTCCGTTGTTGACCATTTTTAGGGGATACGGCAGAAGATTGTGATAGCCAATCATATCCACGGCAGGCATATGAACGGGTATGGTCTGCAAAAGGGATAATTACGGCCGATTAGATGTCTTCTCTAATGGCCATAATGGGGTTATTGTGCGGCCTCTTACCCGGCTCGTGGTGATGGCAATGGGTGACTGCGTCTTGCCTGCACAGTGGCCATGGTGGCGGGCCCAGCGTCGCTGGTTAGGCTCCGAGTAGCCAAACACATGACTGCTTACAGCTGGAAAGGACATCAGGAAAGGATTTTCATCAGAATTTGATTAGCAAAAATATTGATTCATAGACCCTGTTCCCCCCCCATTGAAATGTTCACCGATTAAAGTGTTTTCCCCATTTGCAACGATCACGTGCGGAGTGTCTTTCACCCCTCGCCCGTTTCGGCCTTCTCGCGGATCCTATCTCTGACATATAGGAGCACTTGTGAATTACGGCATAATCGATGGCGCAGCAAACAAATATTAAATGTTTTTTTGCGGCAGTCAATGGACACACAGACAGACAGACAGACAGCCAAGTGGCTAAATAAATACTTATAGATCTATGGGAAAACAACACACAACAGACACAAAGAGCGTGAGTCCCAAGGGCACGTTCTGGCCAACAAATTAGATATGGCAGTGTTGATTTAGATATAGTATTGTATGGTAGATAATGGTGAGCGCAAATAATTTTCATTAATTTTCACAGCACAGCCATCGAAAATTCCATGGAATGTTCCGCAAAGGCGAAAGGAAATACTTGTTTAAAGGCTAATTTGCATGTGATTGGTGATAATTTCTGTTTGAAAAGCTTCGCTTCGAATTAACATATCATATGACACTGTTTTCCATTTTATGGCGAAAGGGAAAGAGAGCGAAAGAGAGCGAAAGAGAGAGAGAGAGGGAGAGTGTGTCTGCAGAATTGGGGAAGTTGCTGTTGGTGGAAATACGAGTCCCAGTGCCATCCGTTTGATAAATTAGTTTAATTAGTTAGTTTATTTATTATAATATTATGATTATTATTTCTTTGTGGCGCGCTTATCAAATTGGTTGGGTAATCAATTAATTCAATTTATTCTCCTGTCACCTACGACCATTAGATATTATGTCATCCAACAAGTACATAGTATAATATATATACTTATTAATTTCATTATTTTGTGGCAAGTGTGTTGTAAACAAATTTCGCCAATAGATACTCGTACTCGACTCGAACTCATAGATAAAATAGATTGCTGGGAAATGCTTGTATAATCAAATTAAAGATTACTTTTAAGGATCCCAGAGATCTTCTGCTTACAATCAGTCAGTTCTGATTGTTATCTATAAAGATAACCATTTACATGTTATGCAAGTTCCTAAAATAGAACGATCTAAGCGATTCCCCGCACCATGTATGACCATGCTATCTATCAATATCAATGGCTTGCCATAAACTGAACTAATTGACAGTTTCAAGTGTAATAAATATCATTAAACTGCTCGAAATTAGATTCGTGAAGTGCGTACTTATGACTGTTAATGCCAAGATCCCCTCTCCGAATAACAGGGGGAACCCGCCGAATAAGCCAACATACTCATACTCGTAATAGAAACGAGTGTGAGGTGTCACACATCTGGCAAACAATTAACCGACGAAAGTTCACCGGAATAGATATCGATTTATGGTTATTCGTATAACCGTATAATCGGACAAAAACAATATGAATCACATAACAGTCGGTCACAGACGAAAAGAAGCTTTGAAATTTAACTTTGAGTTGCGTATCCTTGAACTTAATAATTACCTTGAGACCAGCAGATCACCAAGAACGAAGCCTCGAATATTATGGCCAATTTCATGGTTGATTATTATTATATATAGATATATGTGTCTATTGTTTAATGAGAACTGAGCTCCTTTTAAGCGATTGTAGCACCGTACGATCGGGTGACAGATTCTAAACTGCGCGGACGTTCCGTTGGCGAGGCACCTTCACAACTTCCTCAGCGGGCAGTCAACGAACTACTTGAAAATTCGAAAGCTGAAATCCCCGCCCGAAGCGCGTGCACCACACACAGATACACACACACATATAAGCTTCGAGGCGCACGAACAGCCGACAACGATCGATCGATCGATGGATGGATGGAGTGCTCTGCTGCCTGTGGAACTCTGTCGGGGATCGGGGATCGGGGATCCAGGAGATGGAAAATGGGAAGGTGGCTTGCAATAGAATGAAAAATTATCGATATTGATGCACCACTGATGATACACTGCGTATACTTGGCGTGGCAAGAGCCGCCTGACGATTTAGCCTCCTGGGCAAAGGCCACAGACCGAATCGATCCCAGGGGCGTGCGAGTGCGATTGCGATTGCCAAAATCAAAGGGTAAAATTCGTCATAATTCGCACCTAATTCTAATGGCAAACACCAGAGTGGTAACTGCTTTCGATCATTTTTGATAATATTTTGTTTTGCATACAATTTTACTGATTTATTTGTTTGCCTAAGGCCAAAATAAAGGGGGGGTGTTGAAAGGGGGTGTTCTTGGTAGTAGCCGTTACTAAGCCAACAAGTCGCGACAACGTCATGCCGAAAGCCGCTAATTGAACGCGGAGTCTTCAGAGCCCGCCGAACGAAATCGGAGCAAATCGGGTAAAAAATTCATTGAGCGTTTTTCGCACGTTTTACAGTGTTCGGGTTCGAAAAATTCTAGTTTTTTTTTGTGTGAGCGAGCGATCTATAACGTCGCATTTACACTTGTATAGGAAGTTCGTGCTTTACATGAGAATGTGGGAATAGAATTGTAAATGTTATGTGGAACGGACTGATAGGATAGCTATTTATATCTTTATGATAGGCTATACACAGCCACGCGAAGTCAAATAGTTGGAATTGATCGATATGTCTGGGAATTTGAATGCCAAGGCTTACAGGGTTCTTCCATTGAAGGGAGTAGAGTGGGCCGAATTGGTGAATTTTAAAATTTGGGGGGGACTTCCCAGGAAAAGTCTGGACACTCAAACAATCCAATTGAAATCATTTCGTATTGCCATCAATTTGGTTAACCAGTTCTAGTCGGTCCGTTCGGCTTGGCTTTCCCAGTGGCTCATTTAATTGTTTGAACACGATTCTGATTGTTTAGAGCCTCGAATCATCATCATTGCCCAAAAAGGTGTCAATCTTCGATCTTCGGCCAGCAAATAATCGCATGATTATCACATGAGCAGCGTGGACAAAGGACTGTCCCATCAACATCATCATCATCCCACATCGATGGGCTTCTTCCATGCCAGGCAATTGATTATGCAAACTGCTGACAAAACACTGATCTACACTGATAAACCACCTCAATATTTGCTAGATTACGCCTTCGAATCGATCAACTAACTCAACTGCCAATCGGCAAATATGAAGATAAATACGAATACGAATACAAGTAGCAGAATAATTAATCAAATATGTTTTTCCTTTGTGGTGGCAACACAGCACTCACGTGACTGCAATTAGCAACTTCTAAGTAAACTGTTGTTTATCAGCCACCGGGACGGGACTTGTGACTAAAACTAGACTAGAGTTCGTCGTTTAACCAAGTGGTTACACTCCCAGCATCATTGTGCATTCAGCGAACGTACCAATAACTCAATTATTAAGCTATCATCAGTATACCATTCAAATTGACGCGATTTTACGAGCGATCTCTATCTGGTAATAAGTATATTCTCCCTCCCATGCATATGGTTAAAAAGCCATCAAAAGAGGCGCTTAAATCTGGCGCATACAAATTAGGCCAGCGAAAACGGACGGCACACATCAGCGTGTTCTCTCCACCTGGTAGTTATGCATGGATTCGGCGCACCTGCGGGACGCGACGCGACGCCGTGCCAGGCATCCTCAATACGCGCTACAGTTTTATCAATTAAAAAACACCTACATATGTAGACAGAAACGAACGCGGGGTCTGGTGCGTTCCGTATGGAATACTCTATCAGCGGCCAGATATAAGTGGTGCTGGCGTCATGCTGCGCGACACCGGACGCCCGACGCCCACGGACATGTCCGAAATGTCAGAGGGGAGTTTATTTTTGGCCAGAAATCGCATTCCCTGTCCACGAGGGGGCTTAAAAATAGAAAACGTTCTCGGTAAACCACAAACACGTTGATTATCAGTTATAATTGATTAGCGGAGGGACGCAAAGCTGTCTGATAGGCGTTTGTTACCCTAACTTTTACAATTGATTCCCCTGAAGGAGACACCTTATCGAGTGTTCTACCTTATCGGCTGGCCACATCTTGTGGCATACTTTTGCGGGCAGCGCCTAAAAGTCACAATGAAACGTACAAAATCTTTATTACGAATTGAAAATACACAATTAATTAAATACATACCATAATGAATAATTTAAATAATTGGGGGACAAACATCTTTTAAAGTAACAAATTAGAAATGCAACAAAAATAATGGTAAAGGTTAAGAACCGATTTAAATGGCAGATTTTGAACTGAAGATTCCGGCTTTGGTAAACAGTTTTTGAATTTGGACACTTTGGTCTAGAATTTACAAAATCAGTCGAAATAAGGTCTAAGAAGCGTCATGTCAAAACTACAAACTACTATTCGACGTGTTTTGCACTTAAGGTCAACGCTGTATGTAGACGTACATATAAATATAAAAGATTTCACTTAATTTCAAGAAAGTCACACGGTTACATATTGACTTTTTGCTTATTCTGGTTAGCTTTTTGGTAGATTCACCGATTAGAGGCAAAGTCCTTTCCACTTTTCTCCCATCAGATGCTTTGTAAATATAAATATAGAAAAGGTTCAGCTTTATCTCCACTGAGCCGTGATGTGGTCCATGTGATGCATATTTCTGGTTTCTTATAGTTCCTTTACTCCTGTTTCTGCTCCTTGGCGGACAGGAAGAGCTTCTGGCACGTGTAGGTCAGAGAGTCTATAAAAGCAAAGGTAATAAACCCGTTGAAATGTTATACACATGAGAGCAGAAGAAAAAGAAGAAGAACTCACCAATCGTGTGCTGCACCCATTTCGGTTTATTCTGCCACACGACTCCCACATAATAGAATGGTATGCCAATTAGGGTGATTAATACACCCATTCCGACCTCGTAGGGCGCCACATAGATGGGTACGACCACAAGGAAGGCGCACACGATGACAAACACTGCGGGTATCCACAAAGAGACCTGTCCAACAAGCAATGGCAATAGATTATATAATATTCATGTCTCTACACACACTCAGACACCGCTGGCTAAACTCACTTTAATTGGTCTCTCCATGCAGGGGCGCGTGTAGCGGAAGTATAGGACGGCCGACACCGAGAGCATGATAAAGAACGATTCCACAATGCTGCTATAGGTGATCAGTACATAAACATCGCTCACCACGAGCATCACAATGGAGAGAAAACACTACAAATGGGAGGGGAATAGAAGGGAGAACGGAACCAATTACAAGGCAATTCCAATACTTCTTTTGTGCGACAATTTGATGGGTCACACTCACCAGGAAAACCAGAGACGGCAGGGGCGTGTAGCTCTTCACACTGATGTGGGACAGAATCGACGGCATGTGTCCATTGCGGGCGCCCACAAAGCACATGCGCGACGAGGTCATAATGTGCACTGAGAGGCCGCCAAAGGCAGAAATGGCCACCATGATCGGTATGATCAAAGAAAATCCACCGAGAATTTTATTGCCAAAGGTCTGCGGATAGAAACGAGAGAAGAGTGTGCTTTGATATTCCGCCCTCGATTGATGCACACAATTGGTTAAGTGATGCTCACCACAGCAATGGCATTGGATGCCATCATCTCGGATGGGGAGAGCACTGCCAGATAGGCCATATTGGCCAGCACATAGATACCGGTGACCAGAGGCAGGGAAATGTAAATGGCACGCGGCAGATTGCGGTAGGGGTCGCGCAGCTCCTCCGTCATGAAGTTCAAATAGTTCCAGCCGGCATACGAAAAGATGCCCGAGTAGAAGGCCACCGACAGCTTGCCGGGATCAGTCTCAGTGTTCTCGAAGGGCTTATCAAAGTTCTCCGTATGGCCCATTATCATCCAAACCAGGCCCACGACAATTATCATCACGAGGGCGGCAATCTTGGTGAACATGATGATGTTCTGCATCTTCGTTGTCACTTTCATGTAGTACGAATTGAGGTAGGTGAGGAAGCATATGGTGACGGCGGCCAGCAGCTGCTTGGCAATCTCCGGTATATTGCAGGCGCCGTCGAAGAAGGGTTCCAGCACATAGGAGGCAAACGTCAGTCCCATGATGGCATTCGTCGTGGGTCTGCAAAAACAAAGCAGAGAAGAAGGGAGATAAGCAAATCAATCAATTCGTCGATGGAAAGTTTACTCCGACTGAATTCTGAGATTATCTCCGAACATTATCTATCTCTCTTATTGCAAACGAATATTTGGTATTATCGGCGATTCAAAATAGCCAAAATATCAAATCGTAAAACAGTTAATGCAACGCAGACATTGCTATCAATAGTACATGCGGTATGGTATCCCCCTCCATAAATCCATTTGTGGTGTTTTCGATGTGTAGGTGCCGCGCCGGTGATAGATTACAGGTGATAATGAATGTGTTTCACTTTTCATGAAGTCGCTGGCTTAACCTTGACAGACAGCACGCACCAACTACAAACTGGTTGTTTCCACAACGATCCGAACCCGTGCTTCGGCCCGTCCCGGCTCGGCCTGTCTCGCAGTGATCTAATCTGATCCAGCTTTCCATCAATTAAGTAATTGACCCCATCTGAAATTGAAGCCGAGTGAATCTAATTAAAGCAAAAATGACACTCACACAAATATCATCATTGCATCCCACAGATATAGGAACGCCGGCAGCGATCCGTACGCCTCGAAGATGTACGCGTAATCTCCGCCCGACTTGGGTATGGCTGTGCCCAGTTCCGCATAGCAAAGAGCTCCAATCATGGACAGCAGGCCGCACAGCACCCAAATGACCAGCGAAGTGCCCACCGATGACACCTCTTGGAGCACGCCTTTGGGCGAGATGAATATGCCGGAGCCAAAGATGATGCCCAATATGATGGCCACGCCCTCCAGCAGGCCCAGCTGTTTCTTCATTACCACGCGACTGCTGTTCGACTCGGCGGAACCCTCGCGTTGCGGATCCTTGGCAGCTGCCGGCGCCCCCGCAGCGGGGGCTATGCTGGGCGGATTGTCAGAGCTGGGAGTGAGCAGAACCATTTCGCTGGTGGGCGACTGTAACTCGTTGGAAGGCATGATGATGTGATGTGATGTCCACAGCCGACGGCAAACGCTATCTACGCACGCAACTGTCGACGGTAAAAGCAGAAATGGACACTACGGAGCCTTTGCGGCCAGCTAATTGATTAAGCGCCGCAAGTAGAGTGTGTATGGTATATAAGGGCCTGTGTCTGTGTGTTGGGTGTGTGGGTTGATTCAATTGTCGTTGGCGGCTTATCATTCATTTACTCTCACTCTCTCCTTCCACTTCTTGCCAACACACAACCATATTCTTCTTATCTGCCGGTTAGCGGACTTTGTTTTGCTCTGCGCTTCGTGTGTGTTGCTATCTCGCTTGCACTTCGAGGGGCACTTCTACGTTGCCGCGTTTTGCATGTGCGAAAAGCTATTTTCCCACAAATTTGCACTTTTTCAGATAAAACTTATTTTGTGGACTGGTTGCTAATTAAATAATGTTGTTTTAACCATGTAATTATGTAATTTTAGTAGAAATCAATTAAATTAGGGCACTTTTTTGTTGAGTTTTTTAACCCCACGTTTTCAGGTTTCAGGCATTACGGCAGTGTGACCGTATGCTGCAAAATAGACAATACCAAGGATTCGGCGGGTGGAACAGGGTGTTTTATTTTGAAATGTTAAATTATTTTTACAATGGATTCCAGTTATTGTTCTTTTCACAATTTCCTTCTGTCCCTGGGTTTCACATTCGCTGTCTTTCTACTTTTTGTCCTTGGCCTGGAGTTTTGAGTGAATCATGTCCTTAAACTGGGACAGTATCTTGTTCTCCCGCTTCTGACGCTCCTCCTTGCTGAACATGGCCAGAGCGCGCTTCTCGTCCGCGGAATACAACTGATTCTCCTTGCGGATACGCACAGCCTCCATGCGACGGTGCCGACTGCCGCTCATCACGTAGCCCACGGACTCAAAGTTGGCGATCTCATCGGATGTGAGGCCGATTTCACCACGACGCGGAATGCGCTTGCCATCGGCAATGTAGGCGGCCATGGCGGCTCCTTCTCCTGGCAGCAAGGCGCGTCCGAAATCCTTTTGGTTTAAGCTCCCTGATGGGCGCAGCGATGGGCCCACATCCTCGTCGTTGTTGGCTCCATCCTTGGAACGTGATTTGCTTCCGCCGGACGATGACTTTTTGGACTTTACAGCCTTGTCAGACTTGCGCTTCTTCTTTTTGTGTTTTTTGTCTTTTTTGGAGGCCGAAGACTTTTTCTTGTTTGGTTTTTTTATGCCCTCGTCCGTCTTTTCTAGCCACTCGTCCCCGTCCTCGCTTTCAGAGCTGGAGCTGTCGCTGGAGGAGCTATCATCGCTGGAATCGCTGCTTCCAGACGACGATGCAGATGTTTCAGAGGAACTCGTATCTTTCTTGCTCTTTTTCTTCTTTGACTTTTTGGATTTCTTTTTTGACTTCTTATCCTTTTTCTTGCCCTTTCCCTTCTTCTTCTTTTTCTTGGGGCCCACGTAGGAGCCTTTCACGAGTTTCACATCGTCCATCTCCGCCCGTGTCGGGCTCTTGCCCCAAACTTCTGGTACGCCCTCCTCGCCAATACGAACACGTTGCTCGCGACGAGCATCGCCGGCTCTGGTGTCAGAATAGGAAGGCGCACCGCCTCCGCGGCCTTTGTAGTTTGATGATCGAGTAGATGGCTCCGCCGGATCGTCCATGAAGCTGGTGCCTCCAGAAATGCAACCTTTGAAGGGATTTTTGCTCTTTTCATTATATTCTTTGTAGCGGTCATTGGGCCAGCGATCCACATCCTTGGGCGGTTGTTTCTTTACCCTGGGACTGTTGGACCTGGAATCGCGGCTGCTGCTGCTGCCCTCACTGCTGCTGCCACTTGAGGAACTGCTAGACGATAAAGAACGTGAGCGGGAACGACGACGCCGTCGTGCTGACACTTTATCCCGGGAGCGGCGCTGCTCGCGTTCATTTTTTCGACCTGAATGGGGCGACCGTGAACTGCGACGAGGTCTATCCTTATCCTTAGAGCGAGATGGCGAGCGGCGGCGATCCTGCTTATTACTCACTCGTCTGTCGGAGCGGGAGCGTGCCTGGGAAACGGACCTGCTCTTGCGAACGGGCGACCGGCGACGCGCCGGCTTGCTGCTCACATTTCTGTCGGATCGAGAGCGTTCCTCACGCCTTTCGCGACGTCTTTGTGGGCTGCGACTCCTGGTGCGCGAGCGCATTCTAATTTGTTATTAACTTAATTGCTTCTTACTTTCAAAACAAAATGCAATTCTTTTTCCAGTCTTTTTAAAGAAGAGTGTGACCGTCTCACCGTCTCAACGATGAAAAAACGAACATAAGCCCACTTAACCCCCTCTATTTAAACAGGATGACAACTTGAGTTAAATCACGGGCGATATATATATGCGATATATTTTACCTGAACAGCGCTAAAATTCTTCAAGATTCATAATTTTCGGGGATTGCATTTTAAGCGGCATTAACTTATCTTATCGATGTTATCTTGTATATTTTAATAACAACTGTTTAATCGCCTAGTTTGTTGCATTCGAAGGTCTTCGATAACTGAAAATCGGTGAGAAGCGAAGGGGTAATAGTCACGAACCGGTTGGCAGGGCCAAAATTTAAGGGGTAGGCCTAGTTGATACTGGCGACCTCTAGTCGGGGGATCCTAGAAGAAGTCAGAGAGGCCTGCGCTCTGTGATCCCGTTCGGGAGAGAAATCTCACCCACCAGCGTAGTCCCGGTGCAGATACTCCCACAGAGAGTAGGCCATGCCCTTGAACCAAGTTAAAGGGCAATGGAAGAGAGTAGAGAGCGGCGGATTTGTAGGCCGAAGATTCACCATCTAGGATAGGCAGGAAGGGAAATTAGGAGAATTAACTAAGTAAAAGAATTATGTATAACCCCATAGTATTCAGATGAAAATTATAACGTTGTTAATGGAAGGCTAATTGTTTGTAATGGGGGGAGGGGGAACCAACACCATGGGGGAGTAAGATAACGCTGCCCATGGCAGGGAGATTCCAGACTTTGATAGGATATGGATCTCAGGCAGGCAGGGTACGTCGGAGGTAAAACCATCCACACCTCGCCAGCTCCACGTCTATTTGTGAGTCATTTGGTCAAATGTCTAGTAGAAACCGTGTTGTATGTATACATATTGTTGTTTGTTCTTTTTTTTTTGAGTCTGAGATGTCCAATTTGTTGGCTTATTGTGCGACCGGAGGGCTTGGGAAACACCCAGCCCTGGGATAACTGGCTAGCCGGCCTTGCCCCACACCAAGAGGTTCGTAACAAGTTCGAGAAACACACAAGAATACGTGGTCAAAATCGCCGCCACATCGCCGCACTGATAGGCCATGTATCGATAGTACGGTCGAATGTACAGCTGATCACGAATCTGAAGAAAATTTTGTTAGGAATAACCGCATTTGTTTATAAAAAATGCTATAATTATTAAAAAAAAGTAGGAGCACATAAACAAGCCTCCGCAATGGTGCGGATAACGTGGCGTGGCAACTCAACGCAGGAGCTGCTGTAAGTCGCATTATCTTCGTTCGAATCGTTTTTAATGGTTTTGTTATTGTTTTAGCTCGTCCTGTAGACTGCGTTGGTCCTACATGAAGCACTGCTGGCACTCGCTCACCTTCAATGCTCATATGAACAGCTCCTATGCCTCGGATGTGTGCATGACACCCATCTTTTGGGTTGTGGACAATTACACCCACTGCCTGGGACCGGTATTCAAGATAGAACCATATACTGACAACCATAATGCTCATGCTGAATCCACTTTCAGTTCTTTGTGATCGGAGTAGCTTGTCTGACCACTGCTGTCGTCAGCATTGCCTATTGGATTGGTTTCCCCTTTTGGTTGGCCAAGGGTCAGCTGGCGTTAGCATTTGTTCTAATCGTTGGCAATTGGCTGCTCTTGAATGTCATATTCCACTATGTGATGGCTGTGATCACCCCGCCTGGCCATCCGCCTGAAGGTGTCTTGCTGGTGGAGGCAGTCACCATGTGTGGCAAGTGTGTGACTCCGAAACCGCCACGGACCCATCATTGCTCGGTGTGCAATCGTTGTGTGCTGAAAATGGATCACCACTGCCGTAGGTATATAAGCATTCAGTCAAACTCCTGATCTCTTTGAGTGTGTTCTTTCCACACAGCCTGGCTAAACAACTGTGTGGGATATGGAAATCATCGCTACTTCTTCCTCTACATGTTGTACACCACTCTGGGTTGCCTGTTTCTCATTTTGTTCGGAGTAGAGATTGGGTACAAATACCTTTGGCTTGATCACGGCGAAAATTGGACAGAGCTGGAGCCCCTAGTGGGGCAGCCTGTTAAGTTTAATCTCAGCGGACACATAATTCCAGTGGTAATTCCATTAAAGAATCGTAGAGTGAATATCTTAAGCTATCTAAATGACATTGTAGACACATCCCCATGAGTACGATGAGTTTGATCTGCCACCAGCTGTACACAATCTTCCCACGCCAGTCCTGGACACAGATGCCCCATCGCCTGGCCGACGAAAGGCCCTGTGGTTCATGGCCTTCACCAATGTGGCTGTGGTTATAGCTTTGGGTACTCTCTGCACCTGGCATGCGAAATTGATCACACGCGGCGAGACAAGCGTGGAATCGCACATCAACGAGGCTGAACGCAAACGCTTACTCAAAGAGCAACGCATTTACATAAATCCGTACAATTTCGGAGCCAAAAAGAACTGGAAAATATTCCTAGGCCTTGTGCGTGGCAGGTGAGAGTCATAATCACTGTGACCGTAGACTGATTTTTCATGGAGTTCACTTGCAGATCCTTTTGGCGCACAGTTTTGTTGCCGTCGTGGCACAAGCCCGAGGGTAATGGCCTCAGCTTTCACACTGTCCACGACGCCTCCTTCGTGGATGAGTGGCCGTAGTGTCCTTAGGGATTTTGTGATGTCAAAAAACAGTCAATTTAGTGGCATTTCTGCTCTTAAGTTTAATGTTAGCATGCAAATAATTGTGTTCCGTCTAGTAGTACCATTAATAATTGATATTCCAAAGTTTCCATAAATATAGAAGATAAATTAAGTGATAGTAGATTAATTTTGTTTCTATAACGACTAAAAGCACAAACGCTTCACTTGCACAGCTGTCTACAATAAATGACGAAATCCAATCAACAAACTAACATGTTTTCGTTGCCCCTGGTAGCCCCTGCGGCAGCGCCGGTATGGCAACTTGTTGCCAGGACATGGGTTTTGTCAATAACTTTACAGAAGAGCATCACAAACAGGAAGATGTCGAAGGGTTCGGGCTCTGAAGATGAGCCGCTAGTGCCAGATGATTTCGATGATGATTTTTTCCGAGAACTGGGCGAGAAGATACCAGAGGTGGATCGTCAATGTCAATGTTCTCCAAGCCAAATATTCAATCTTAATACTTTTTAATCGGCAGGCAACCAAGGCATTGCGGCAAAAGGACACTCCCAATAACGCGGACAATGTGCAACGGCTGCTCATCTGTGGTACCCGCTACAAGAGTGATCTCCGCATTGAGCGGGAACGCGCCCAGGAGTTGCAAAATACGATCGAAACTCTCGAAGGGCGTTTGGAGAATGCCGCTCGTGTGAGTAAACTGGACATGGCCACCATTGAAGAGCTACGTGGGGTTATAGGTGAGTGCATCAGGTATAACCACAAAAGAAATTTCTATTCATATGTGTAACTCTTTTTCAGAGGGTGCTTGGAAGCAGAAGGATGCCGCTCAGATCCGGGAACAGTCCGCACAGGATGAGGTGCTGAGTCTGCGCGAGAAACTGGATGAATCCGAGCAAATGGTGGCCCATCTGAATGAGAAGCGTCTGGCGATGAGCAAGCGCGATGATGGCAAGGAACGAGAGCGTCTCACCGCCGAGATAAACGAGCTGAACAAGCGCCTGCAGATGCAGCGGTCCTGCACAGCCGAGCTGGATAGCACCATAGAAGGACTGGAAGCCAAGAACAAGGAATTGGTGAAGCTATTGGATGTGAGTGGACTCTAGTGAGGTTCTTTTCCAGTCTAAAAATGTATTCTTCCTTTAGGAAACCTCCACAGATGCCTGCAATCTGAAGCGAAAGAGCGATGCTCTGACCAAAGAGCTGTCCACCATGAAGAGCGATGAGACCAAATATCAGGAACAAATCTCCCACATGAAGTCCGCCAACGAACACTTGACCAAAGTCAAAGTCCGTCAGAATCTGCAGATTCTGTCGCTGAAGACAAATCTCGAGCACCTGAATACGCAGCACAATGCGACGAGCAACAAGCTGGCAAAGCTCACCGTAGATCTGGAGTATACTGTCCAGGAGCGGGACAAGAACAAGCGGGCCCTGAACCAGCGCATTAATCTGCTAAAGGTGCGAGAGGATGAGCTGATCAAAGTGCGGCAGGACAATGGGAAGCTGGCCAAATCCCAGGAAACCATTGCCCGCAAATACGCAGGCCTGGACGAGTCCAAGCGGGAGGTGGAAGAAGAGAACATACGCCTCAAGTAAGTGCCAGGGTGCTCCTGGGAAGATCACAATCCATCTAACACACGCTACTGCTTCGCAGAACACAGTTGGGAACCCAGGACAAGGAGCTGGAGTCGATGCGTCGGGTGGTCCATCACTTTGAGAAAAACAACGAAAATCTTACCAAGGAGCGGGATGCTTTGCGCAGGGATCTGCAGGCGGAGCATCAACAGCTGGAGCAGATCACTGCCCATCACCAGGAGTCACAGCACGAAGTGCGCGCCCTCACGGACACCATCACCAACATGGATATCAGGCTGAAGAAGCTCAACGAGGATGCCAACAAGTTGAAAAAGGAAAAGACCAAGAAGCTGGATGAGATCCAACACTGGATTGACAAGCTGGATGCCCTGCAGAGTAAGTGTTGTCCCGATCTGTCCAGATCTGCTTCTAAGATATGCGTCCACTCTATTCAGACGAGATGCGGTTGAAGGAGAACTACGAGATCGAACTAAAGCGAACCATTACTGATCTGGAGGCCAAGTGTTCAAAGTTTCAGCAGCAACACGACGTCCTGGCCAACGAGCGGCAGAGTCTCCAGCGGAATCTCCAGCTGGCCGACGATGATCGCCAGAAACTGCGCGACCAGCTGGTCAATCTGCAGTCGCACATCGAGAAGCTTAAAGGAAAGATCTCCTATCGGGATGGAGAGCTGAACAAGCTGCAGCTGCAGATCGATCGCATGGAGAAGGAGCGCCGACTGCTGCGGAACGAGGTGCGACAGGCGCAGCTAGGGCAGCAGCACACTAAGGCCGAGCTGCTGGACAAGCGAAAGGAGAACGATCGGCATGCCAAATCGCTGCAGGAGGACGAGCAGCGATTGTCGCGCCTGCGCAAGGATGTGGATAACCTGATGAACGAGAAGAATGCCATTAGTTCGGCCCTGACCAAGCGCAACGAGGAGTATGATCGCCTGAAGCACACGCTGGAGAACCTGCAGACGGTCTACGACCAGACGGAGCGGCAGTGCAGCCAGTGCCAGGACGATATGCGGCTGATGGGCGTGGAGATCAAAAATCTGCGCACCGAACGCGATGTGCTGCGCGCCGATCGAGAGAGTGCCGCCGATCTGCGTCAGGAGCTGCTGCAAATGCATCGTATGCTCAATCAGGAGCGCATCAAGGCCCGCGCCCTGCAGGACGAAATGGCGACGCCTATGAATGTGCACCGCTGGCGCCTGCTCAGCGGCAAGGATCCCGAGAAGATGGATCTGCTGGAACGCATTCGCATTCTGCGCAAGCAGCTGCTCTCCCAAAACGTGACCGCCCTGGAGCAAGAGCGGGCCCTCAACGAGTCCCAGCAGCTGTATGCGGCACTGAAAGATTTTATGCTGAAGCTGCCCAGCCACAAGGTGCGAGCGGAGTTGAACAGCGTCAAGGTGGGTGGGCAACTGCACTTGAATCTATCCATAACCCAATTAATCTTTCCACTCAGGCCACGCTATCCGCCAAGGAGCGTAAGCTGAAGGTTCTCAAGGCAGAGCTGAGTGTCAAGCAGGCGGACGAGAAGTCCAATGTGGTGAAATTGGAGGAGATGCGCCTCAATCTGGCGCTGACCAAGACACAGCTGCTGGAGGAGAAGAAACGCAAGCAAAAGCTGCTGGAGGAACGCCAACTCCTGGAGCAAATGCAGGCCCATTGCTACTCGGCACCCCCACAGCTGCCCCGAACACTGGGAGCGGGCTTTAAGATGGTCACCACCTTGCTTTAATGACGAGCTACGATCCAGATGCGGAAGCAGTTGCGCACACAATAAAATCTCAGCTGTCATCGTCAGTCAGTTTTCTTTTCTTGCAGACGCCGCTGTAGGCGGAAGAGGAGGTTTTATCGTAGTATTGCTCCGTGTACTTCTCCAGACGTCGCTTGTTAGCGACTGCAAGGTTTTCCTGAGTCTTGCCATCAGGCTTTATCGTGTTCTGATACTCCTTGATGAGACAGTCGCGGCTCTTCAGATCAATCTCGTTGATTATGAGTTCGGCCTTGATGGCCCGTAACTGGTTTCTCTGGCGACGATTGATACGTTGCTGGACGCAGAGCTTCTCCCGCACATTGGGATCCGGCATGTGTTTGATGTGCACCTTGAGGGTCTCGTACAATCGCTCCGACTCTTGCAGCCTGTTGGCCATATTCTGTCGCTCCACATCGAGGCGCATGTTGCGCCTAAGCAGGGTCTGGATCTTACGTATGAGGTCGTAACGTTGGGGATCCTTGCCGACAATCACACGCCAGCGATGGATACGCAATGGAGTGGCCATCTCCGATGTGAAGGCGGAGACACGCAGTCGTTCCTGCATGAGCTGGCGCTCCAGTCGTACCATATCGTGGCGCATGGCCGCCCTATTGCCCACCTCCCGCTGCATGCACTGGTGGGACATTCGCACGTTCACGATCTCCATTTTGAGCAGGCGAATGTCCTCCAGTCGCTGATTGTACTGCACCGTGCCCCTGTCGATGGTCGCTTGCATGATCATCTGCTTTTCGCGCAGCAGTCGCACTTCATCGTTACGCCTCACCATCTGCAGACCCACAAGGGTCTTCTCCTTGTTAACCTCATCCAGGGTGCAGGAGATAAGCTTGAAGCGCTTCTCGTCCTCGTCTATCGTGTGCTGTGCCTGCTCGAACCGGATGTTCACCTCGTGAAGATCGTTGCGTGTGCTGGCTAACAACCGTTCTTTCCCGTGGATCTCGTTCTGCTTTTGCTTGACAGTGCTGTTCAGGTGATCGATGCGATTGCTCAGCGACGAGATCTCCTTCTCGTTTGTGGCCACCGTGCTGGTCAGCTGGTTGATCTGGTGCGTCAGCCGGGTCACAGTGGTCTGCAGTATTTGACGGTCGCGCGTGCACAGGTCCATCGTTTTGAGCAGCATCACCCGCTCCGATTGGGCGATCTCCATTTGCTTCTTGGCATTCATGAACTCCTGATGCTTGTGCTGCATCTCAGCTTGTATCAACTCCAGTCGCTCGGTCTTTACCTGCAGCGACTCTATTAAAGGAGGAGGAGGATTAAATGGGTTCCAAAGATCACAGAATGCCACACTTTATTGCCTCACCTTCTATGCCATCGATCTTCTTGAGATGTTCATTGATCTCCGCAGCCATCTCTCGCTTCTCCCGGGCAATTCTCTGCACCTCCAATTCCTTTTCGTCCAGCTTCTTGTTGACCCGCACGAAGTCCATATTCGCATTCTGGAGTTGAGAGCGGATATGGGCCATTCCATGCCGTAGTCCGGCTGCCACGTCGTTAATGCGAACAAGCTCCATTCTTAGCTTGCCCAGGTTGATTTTAATGTCATCCCTCTCGTGCGTGACCTCTTCCAGCTTGGCCATCGTCATTGACTCCTTCTTCGCCAGTGCTCTGATCTCGTTCCTGCCAACAGAGTGAGGGAGGAATGACCATTTCGGTGGTATCCAAACACGGGGAGGGAGACTTACTCCTTAACTAGGATGTCATCATTCAAGTCTGCATTCTTTTTGCCCAGCTGAATGAAGCGACGTTCCAGCAACACGGCATCGTCCGTTTTCTTTTTTAGATCGCGTTCAATGTTGCGCCGAAATGCCTCCAGGTCTTCATTGTCCCGACGTAGGGCACTGTTCATGTCCTCCGCAAGCTTGAGGTTCAACCCCAGACGGTTGTTCGCCTCCTGCTTGTGCTGGAATGTCCTGGTCACGGTAAAGTTCTCGCGTGAGAGCTTTTCATTGGTGTTCTTGAGCTTTTCGTTTATAGCCACTACTTCAGCCATATCCTTTTCGAGAGACCTCAACTTATTCAGGCTGTGCCGAGCTGCATTCAGGTTCTTCTGGAGGGACACAATTCTCTCCTCGTAACTCTCGATCTCCTGGCGATGCTTGGATTGCAATTTGAAGCCGTCGGCCTCCATCTTCTTAAGGCGAATCTGCTGAGCAGAGTTGGCCTCGCGAAGCCCCTCGATCATCGAGTCCAGACTCTCGGAGTATAGGCGATTGGTTTCCAAACGTTTCTGATACTCCTTCAGTTCACCTGCCAAACGGTCGCGTTCTCTGTAGACTATGCCACGGATGCGGATCTCCTTCCTGCAAATCGTAGGAGAATCCTTAGAAATGAAACTCTTCTTGGATATTTATATAAGTAAACCTACTGACTGACATCATTCTCGCCCTGGTTCTTTGAATGACGTGGTGAGCCTTGGACTAGCGTCGTCAGTTGTTCCTGCATGAGGGCCTCCCGATTCTTCACAGCGTCCGAGATCCGCCAGGACTCGGTCAGGGCTCCACGTAGCTTCTCCATCATCGCCTCTGAGATGGCCGTTGTCCTCAAGGCCAGGTCCAGCTTCTCGTCAGCCATCTTCACTTTCTCGTGCATGACCGCGCTGTTTTCCACCTCCCTGACATACCGGGAATGGATCCTTGCCAGAATATCCACATATCGCTTGATCTTGGACGCAACGAAGTTGTTCTCCTCCGACAGACACTGCACCAGCTGATAGGATGTAGCAAAGAATCCCTCGTCCAGGTCTTTAATGAGATCGAGTTGCGCGACCTCGACTTGGTCCTGAAACAGCTCTTCCAATGGCACCTCCGATTCTTGGTTTTTGGAAGCATTGCGTTTTCGGGTGGTCATGTTTGGACAATGAACGGGGTGGAAACCAAATCAAAGAAATGCAAAAACTGAATGCACAAAAGGTGCAAACGAAACGAAATTGTGTGGGTGGGGTGTGTGTGTGTGTGTGTAAGAAAGGAAGAAGGAAGTCCCTTTCGAATGGAAACAAATAGTGTAATGAATGAAATCAAACTAAATGGAAACCAACTACATGATTCTGATGTACTTAGAAAGGTTTACTAGACCTCTTGAGGGATGTTTTCTGTTTTAGCCCAAGATTATTTTGTCGGATAATCTCATTGGATTCCTAAAACATATTATTTGGTATGCACAACTTTTGAAGATTCTAATCTACTAGATCTACTAGTCAGACTGCTGAAAATAATTTCCCAGTGTGACAGATTCTCTCTCGCAGTGTGGCTTATTAGTAAAGTGTGTCCTCTCATTCTCTCTACTGCTGACACTTTCCCAGAGAAACTTGTACTCGTTCGAGTCCGCTTTGCCTTGAAAAAGTGTTCACAATTGAAAAACATCTCAGCTTTTATAATATATCCCCAATAAAATCTTTTGTTTTATGGCAATGTGGGTATCCCATACCTAAAGTTCTTAAAAAATCTCAAACAGTGGTGGTCACCACAAAAACGATAACCTTTATCAGTGCCCTAAAACATAAAACTACTTTTTCTCTTTTGATTTTATTTAAGCATAAAATTGCATATATTTCTTAAACAGAGATGTTTACAGATTATTTCGTTTTATTACACTTTTTTTAGGTTGTTTTTGTTTTATACAAGTTTGAATCAGAAAATATATATATATTTATGTATTGTATTGTATATATGTATCTTTAGCGGTACTGGATACTCGGTTACTATTTATTGTTTTGAAATACTTTTGAAATTGAAGGATTCCATATTCCGATTACACACAGATACAGATAACAGGACTACCATACAATATGCCATCGAAAGTCAAGAAAGAGGTGAACGAACGAACCAACGAACGCGTTTTACAAATAAAATAATTAATACATACGAAAATTACGATAAATCACAAAAAATGTTTCGCAAATTTTTGCTACAATTAACGGCTACTATCATAGCGGGATCATCAGACATACATATGTATACTCGTATATGCATCTCCTTCTTTTCATTCCAATCAATGCTAGAAAAATATACACTTATAGATATATGTATATACGATATATATATATATATATTTGTCCCGATATACATATATCGTAGGACCTTGGCTAGTGACAAAAAGATTTGCAATGTTTTAAAGCTAGAGCTAGGTGCTCCCCTAAGCCCTCAATGAACAGAAACAGCAACAGAAAAATAAAGACTAACAGACTAACAAAAACGAATACGAATTCTTCGATCTTCTATTAAAATGCTGGCCAAACTTATAGCTGGCGCCATCTGTCGTCAAGTCTGAATTGATATGAACCAAACACATATATATATATACGCATATATAGTCTTATATTGTAGACAAAATCGAAGCATTATCCGCTCAATGGTTGGTCATTGTTGTTTGAAGATAAAACAAAAATATATATACCTATATAATTCATTGATTATATAAAGTCGATCTATTTATGCAAGCCCTCGCTTTGTGCATGGATTTAGGTTTAGGTTTAGGATTACGTATAAAATAAAGAAAACAATTTTTGAAGAACAATTGCGTTTCACAGTTTGCTTTTCCATCTTCTCGCCCTCGTCCGCTCGCATCCTCTATTTTTTGGTCGTCAGCTGCGCCGCAAAGCGCCAATGACCGGTCCTAAGAGGCGGTCGCCGTCTGCACTCGTCCCGCCTGGCTCTGCATCTGAACGCCCACATTGACGCTAACGCTTGAAGAAGAGGAGGAAGAGCGGGCCTGGACCTCCCGCACATAGCAGTCACGACAGACGCGCACTGCCTTAGTGAGGCCGTATTTAGGCAGTGGGGCGGTGGCATTGGAGCAGACGCCGCAAAAGACGCCGCCACAGTTGCGACAGTGATGACGGCGGCGGAAGGCAGTAAAGGGCGTCTGGCAGGACATGCAACGTGGCGCCTTGCCATCGGGTATCCAGGCTGGCGGCGCAAGTGTTGCCGCGGCGATTCCTGTCGTTGTGGATGAAGGCATTTGGGTTTCGTTGTTGCTCTGCAGGCGGCGACGACTGCTGCCGCTTCGTGTGCTCACGGGGGAATTCTGTTCGGAGCTGGAACTGGTCGATGAGGCGCTGGAGGGCGTATTGCTGCCCACGGAATTGTTGCGTTGACGCTGCAGTTGCACTTGCACCTGATGCTGCTGCTGCTGCTGATGTTCCTGCTGCTGTTGCATCTCCTGCTCCTGCTGCTGCACTGCCACCGGCATGCTCCTGGCAACAGTCTCTTGATCACCCAGACTTCGACTGCGCGTCACATGGTTGCGGGTGGTGGCGGCGGAACTGCTACTGGTGTTGCTGCTGCTCGGGTTATCGATGGTGTTATTGCGCTGCATTGTGGCGCCGGCAGAGTGACGGGTGCCAGCGCTGAACACATTGTCCAGCTCTGGATTAACCTCCTCGGCTGAGTAAATGCTTTGATTGGAGCCGGCGCTCTCCTGTATCACATCGTTTTCGGAGGCACGGAACTCGAACAGCTCCGACTCCTTTGTCTTTTCCGGTATCTCGATCTGCTCCTCCTCAACGGACGACATATTCATGAGGAACACGCTACGCAATATCTGCCGCAAATCGGAGGCAAAGTTCGTCTGCAGCTGATCGGCAACGCCAGCAATGCAAACGAAAAGACGATGCAATAGGTTCTCGGTGCTCCTAAACACAGGGATTATGGATTATTGGGGATTGGATTTCATTTCAATGCAAATAAAACTCACTTGAACTTGAGGCGTGCCGTGGTGGTGCGCATCGCAAGCGATACATCATCGGAAAGCGAGGATGCGGCACTGGTGTCGCCACTGGCCAAACCCTGCTCCTGCTGTTCCACCTCTACTGTGGCCTCCATGCTGCATCGCTTACGTCCGCTGCGTTTCAGACGATGCGGATGCGGTTGATGGTGGTGTTGCTGCTGCTGCTGACTCTGGTGCGTCGTGCGATGATGATGATGATGATGGTGGCGATGATGATGGCGATGACTGTGACTGTGACTATGCCATTGGCGGCTGCTCTGGAGGGTCTGCTGTTCAACCTGCTGTTGCTCCTGCTGCTGTTCTTGCTCCCCTGTCGATTTGATTGTCTCTTCTTGGTCTCTGTGTGGTTCGCTATCATCGCTGCTGGCTAGACGCAACCGCTGCAGTGCAGCGCTCGTACTGGGCTCCTCCTCATCCTCTTCTCTGTGACCCTGTTGCGGCTGTTGCTGTTGCTGCTCCCCCGTTCCGTACTCATCATCATCTTCGCTGGCCACGAAGTTATCCGTGAGGGGAACCTGTTGCGGCTGTAGGAGATTTCCCAGATTTGTGTTGGGTATGAGATAACCAGAAGCACAGTCCGCCGCCACAATGTCTTTCAGCAGCTGCTCCTCATCTGTATCATCCTCTGTATCCTCCAGTTCGTCCTCCTCATCCTCATCTTCGTCATCGCCATCTGACCAATCGGCTGGGGGATTTGTAGAGCTGCTGCTGGCCGCCGACGATGTCGTGGACGCAATCGAATGCGAGGGCGTTGGCGATGGTGCCGGCGATGCTGTGGGCGTACTGCTGGCCGATAGCGACAACATGGACGGAGAGCGTGGCGGCAACGTCGTTGATTCGTTGCTATTCTGCTGATTGTTGTTGTTATTCCGCTGATCTACCAGTCGCTCCACAGTTTCAGCACCAGTGCCACTGCCACTGCCACTGCTGCTGCTGCTCTTGTTATTATTGTTTTTGCTGCTCGTTGTCGGAGTGGAGCCATGCTCAGGAGTGGGTGCCTCTATGCTGCTGGAGCCCACAGGCACCTAAAACCAGAGAACACACACATTAAAAAACCATAAATAATAGAGAATATAAAGGATTCGATGGCCAACCTTTGTGTTGATTTCTTCATTGGTACACAAGAGTTTCTCCAATTGATACAGCTCCTGGTTGTTGAGGTTCCTCAGGAGATCCCTTATCTTGATCAAGATCGTGCGAAAAGGACGAAACATCTCCGACAGCTGATCCCCCGGCATATCCATATCGAGTGGCCCCTTGGCATAGACCACAAGACCGGCAACAATGGCCAGACGTGGAATGGAGAACATCAAACCCGGATCAAAGGCATCCACCATATCCTGATCGAGCAGTCCGATCTTCAGGGCACGCTGCAGCGTCTCCGAGAAGAGGACACCGATCCACTGCTGCATCTCGTACTCGTGACGGGATTTCACCTGCACCATGGCGCTCACGTAGCTCAGCTCGAACTCGGCAAAGAGGCGATCGAAGATCTTCAAGCTTTCGTACAGCTGCTCGGTAGTGTAGTCGTTGAGGTCCAGATGGAGGGTCTTGCTGTTCGGGACATTATTCCGCAGGCATTGATCTCTCAGGAGGACCCGCACATTGCCCAGACTCTTGGTGACGGCCTGGGCCAAAGGTCGCATCTCCTTGCTCTCCACCTCACGATTCATGATCGAAGAGCCGGCCGCCAGGCACTCGGCGCCGAACCACAGCTGTCCGGCGAGATTTTCCTGCAGCACTTCCTCGGGGAATTTGGCGCGAAATGCACGCGGATCACGATCCTCGCCGAGCAGTTCCTCCATTATCAGATTTGTGATCGACAGCACTTTGTCCTGCAGAAGAAAAATGGTTTTTAGAGACACCTCTACACCGAGCTCCTTGCTCTCGACGTACCTGATTTTGTCGCAGCCTGCTGACCAATCGGGAGCATCGATCCGGCTCTGCCCGTCCATCGAAGCTGTCCAGTTCGCTGGCCACTGCCGTGAGCGATCGATCGGCATGGAAAAAGCGTGCCAGCAGCGACTTGTCATCGGCCTGCAATTGGGAAGTGGGGGAAATGCGGATATTTATGGATGAGTAACAAGTTGCAATGATAAGGCTTATCGCCCCAGAGCCAGAGCCAATTGCAGTGCAAATTATTATTAGGGGGGAGGGGTGGGGGCTATCGCGCTGAACCGCAAAGAGCGTGTGACAAGTTGCAGCGAGACGCAGATGGTGGATGGCGCATGATACCCCGAAGGGGGGGTCTTCTGACGATGACTCAGAGCTCCACTAGACACGTAGACACGCTGTCACACAGACTGGCGTTTAATTAAAGCTTTGATTTTGTTGTCTTTTTTTGTGATTTCACAACAAATCTTTGAATCACGTTTCCATTGTGTGCGGAGGTGTTATCTTTGGTAGATAATTGACTAAGTACAATCCGTATATAATGCTAATCCTTTTTTATATTGTAATCACAGATAAACTATCTTCGAATAGACCTCCACTGCAAAGGAAATTCTCTTTATTTGAATATTCACCCAAAAGAAACCCAAACCGCACACGAATGAAACCCACTTTATCGATCTCTATGAATTCAACCCCTTTTTGTTAACAAAATCATGAGCATATGATTTGGTCTTATTTAAGAAAATCACAGACTTTGCTTCAGGCAAAAAACCCATAATCAAACCGAAGTGCGATGCTGCAAGATTTACTAGATTAACGATCTATCGTAGATTCAATACTGAATGGATTCCTACCAATATACTCGAAATCTTTGACAAAATATTACCCAGAAATAATACCCAAACTAATAGAAAGACTTTCCCAAGATTAACGAGTAAATGGAGCAATGGACTGTTGATGTAATGCTCCCCCAGCTGTAAGCCTCCTTTGCAGTTGAATAAACCAAAATTAGAGAGCAGAGGTGTTAACAAACAAAACTGACGGAAAAACAGAAAACTAAAGATGATGCAATCACTGCTCCCAACAACAATACCTTAGTGTTATCGAACATGCAACATAGAGTACACAGAGCACACAGAGGAGACAGAGCCACTCGTTAGTGTTTTGAATTTCAATGATGGATGGATACATTGGCAGAATCACGTGGCTGCAATTAAGTTGAGGAGCTGTTTGCCTGCCTCAAAAGCTCGAGATTCTGAGAAGGAGAGAGAGAGATAGAGATCTAGAGAGAAACAGAAAGATCTAAAAGAGAGTCGACGATAAACAGAGTTTTATCGGCAGTTGAACTTGTTTTCTCCCTCGAATATCTCTTTGTGTGTGCATGTGTGTGCTCTCTCTCTGTTTGGTTGATTGCTCTCTTTGAATACGAATTACAACAAATATGTAGATGAAACGGAGTACACAGAGTGCCGTAAGATCAGCTAAACATGCACCAAGGAGGGAAAGGGGAAAGCCCCGCAAATATCAAGGGGAGGTACGAAATGTGTTTATTATAAAGGTAAACACCAACAGCAATACAATTCCAAATATCGTTGACTTTTTGCCTTCAAAACTGCGCAGCAGTTGAACATCGAGCGACGACGACGCGTCACTCAGGTGGAAATGAGGTGAAGCGAAGTGTTTGGCAGGGAATTTACGCGGCTACAAGGCAAAGGTATATTCAAGAGAAGGTAATGCTAATCCTACACTCCTTTACTCTGACTTTGCATGTACAGAATTTCCGTAGAGGTTGGCCTTTCGCTTATATCCTTGTTCAATATTCGGGAACATTCGTGGAATAAATGACGAATGAGAGTTTTTTTTTTCCATAAGCGAATGGAATCATTCATTTCATAAATGACATAGAGACCATTTGGACCTCGATGAAATCGAACCAAAAACAATTTGTATTCCAATATTGTAGGAAAAAATACAATCATTCGATACTCATACAACACTAATTATGTAAGAAATGCTTAACTGCTTAAAAAAACAGAAAAGCAGCTGTTTTTTGTGCCATTCACTTGTTAAAGTCGAATCTGAAACTATTGGCAAAAGACTCCACAAAAGAGTCTGCCTCACCTATTTACAATCTACCCTTCTGTTTCAAGCGTATGTATGTTCCACAAGTAAATTAATAATTCAAGGGAAGTTAATTACACTTTTAGCTAGATTTCCAGCTACACGATTAGACCACAACAACCTCTTCCAAGTACATGCATATATTAGTATGAATGTGTACCCACTGGTTGCAGGTGAATGTCTATGAATGATTCACAGAGACAGCAAATCGATGAATCGATGCAGAATATCGTATTAGTATTCGAATTCGTTCGATATGATTTCGTCACACATACATATGTAATATCATAGGCCTCAAGGTAAACCACACACAAACACACACACGGAATGGTAATATCTTTTATTGATGTTTGAATGAGCTGAAAATGTTTCTGGAAATGTTTGATGGTGGGAACAACCTCACACAACATTTTGTTTTTTAATTTACCGAGTAATGGAGAATACTATAGACTGAGGCAAGGCCGTGGCGTAAATATGTACTAGTTCAATGACTGGTAAAACAAGACACGCCGCACCACACGCTTCACTCAGTGCCACACACGTTCTCCTCGTTCCACGCTCCCTCTCCCCGTGGCACTCGATACCTCATCAGTTCAGTTCCTCTCTCGTTCTCTGTCTCCGTTCTGGCCATCATTACCCGCTCTCTCTCTCGTTCTGGCCGTCATGACAACGCGCTGTTTGGCCAAAACGGTCTGTTGACGCCAGTGAACCAGACTTTTTGTAAGTGTTGTCGTAGCCATTAATTAGCGTCGCAATTTAGGGACAACAAAATAAAACTGGAAAAGTGAGTGGTGGAAGTATGGCACTCTATATGGTAGATATACGAGTACGTTCCATATTATACGAGTGTACATATACTTCTATACGGATAAGGTACGAGTAATGCAGATAACACAGACCGCTAATTTATTGGAGCAGCCAGCAGTCAACGTAATTGTTCTTTATTTTTTTACGTTCTGTCCAAATATTGATTGCAAATAATGTGAAAGCTATACAAAGCGGTTCTACACCCACGTTTGCGGTACAGTAATTGTGGGAACAAAGTGATCCCAAGACAGTGAAAGTTACCGAAATTCTTTATGTTCAATCAATTGAAACGAAATACAGCGAAATCTTGTGGGAGTGTAGATCTATAAAGAAAGTTTTCCTTAAGAGAGCTTTCCGATGGCGTATTTGCACTGAATGTGTATCGAAATGTCGATAAACAATAATCGGTTCAGATCCTTCAACTTATGCTATGAATGTGGGTAGAAAGAGTGTTAAGCGATATTTTTAAAAACAATTTTAATGATAAAACGATAACAATCGATCTATAAACAAGAGAGTAAACTTGAGTCGATAAAATCTTTAAATTTTGTACTAGTTAAATATAAACTCCTCCCAAGAAAGATCCATCCCACAGATGTACACTAAAAGTGTATCGAAAAAGCATAAATCATAGCAATAATCGATAATGAACAATATGCAATAAATGAGTATCGAAAGAAGCTCATTCGATAAACAATCGCAAAAAGATCATCGCAAAATTCAATCTATGGTAAAAATGCACAAAATCAGTATCGAAAGCGGGTTAATCGCAGTAATATTCGATCAAAATGTTGTAAAAACAAATTACACCATAAAATATCGAACAGCCTTGAAATGAATAACGCATTAAGCAACAAAAAGCACTTTACATGCCTCATAAATGCATTAAAAATATTTAGCCAAATCCCAAATGTAATTAAAGAGCCGCAATCGCACCCCCAACCCCCCTGTCCCACACCATTCGGAGGGGGAAACAACCAAGAGACAGGCAGACCGACCGACAGACAGACAGACAGAAAACTACCGACAAAAAAGTTAAATGGTAATTAAAAATTTTAAGCTCGTTTCGAGGCAAGCGGAACGTTCAACCCCACATGGTGCAGGCCACGAATGAATGAAGATGGGGTACGAGTGAGTACATACAGTTGCGAAAGAAATAATAGCACCACAACTATACATTTTGTTCGTGATAGAAAAAAATGCGAATCATGTGACGATTTCTTTAAAGTTTGATTTTTTTTATATTGCTTAGTATTCCCCATAAACAAAAACTGCGTATCCGTTCTTTAAATTTCTGTCTATATATTTTTTTTTGGGATTTTAAGAAAAAATGTCCAAAAAATGGCGAAAAAAAAAATAGCACCACTAGCACTTTTCTTAGTGAAGCTTCTATATTTCTCAAAATTGTCTTTGTAAAAGGCACGTATTCATTAGTTTTGACTAAGATTTCATTGTTTCTGTCATAAAAGTTAATAATAATCATTACAATGGGACGTGGAAAGCACTGCACTGCGGAGATGAGAGATCTGACCAAAAAACTGATATTAAACGGAAAAACTTACAGAAAAGTTGGTCGATTGGTATGATATTCCAATAAAATGATTAAAAACGTCTTAAACTATGAAGAAAAGGCTGAAACACGCGGACGAAAACGATTTATGACCTTCTTCTTCATGGCAAAAGACGGATTCGTCAGAGCAAGAAGGGTCCCTTTAAGTCAGCTACCGAGCTTAAAGAAGAGCTTAAAATTAATGCGATGGATCAAAAAGTTAGTACATATCTTAGCCAACATAATATAAAAGTCTGCAGCCCAAGAAAGATACCACTTTTAAACGCGACACTTATTACTAGGCACATGAGGTTAGGCAGTGTTCAAGCAAATCGGACATCCCAACAATGGACGAATATTCTATGGTCAGATGAGTCCAAAGTGGCTATGTTTGGTGGAAAAGGATCTCGATCATACGTTGGAGGTCCAAGGAAAGTAGAATACAAACTTTAGTACACGACAAAAACCGATAAGCATGGAGGGTATAGTGTAATGGTATGGGCCTACTTTTTCCACTATGATGTAGGTACACTAGGTTGGATAAAAACCATCATGGATTAGCACGTGTAGGTGAATATCGTGGAGACAGTAATGCTACCCTTTGCAGAATATGAAAGTCCGTTCGTATGGGTCTTTTAACAGGTTTATGACCCCAAACACACCAGCAAGAAAGCAAAGGAATGGCTCAGGGCAAACTGTGTGAACGTTTTGGAGTGGCCTGCTCAGTGACCTGACCTGATCCTATGAAAAATCTGTGGTCCTACGTTAAGAAGGCGGTTGCTACTTCCAAGCCAGCCACTATCGGATCACTTTGGGTATAAATTAAAGGGTCCTGGTCCTAAAACGATGCCAGGACTTGATTGATTCCATGCCAAGACGCTACGCAGCTGTTATTGCCAAAAAAGGACATTGTACTAAATGTTAAATGATAAATATAGATTTAGTAATAATAGTTAAAAATAGTTAACTAAAGAATTCGTTACTTTTTGGTCATTATTTTGTTTTTAACTCAATTTTTGAAAAGTGGTGCTATTATTTTTTTCGCCTAATTTGATCACTTTCAAGGAATTTTCTTAAATAACTTAAAAACGTTAAAAAGGAAGAAAATTTTTTTTATATTCATATGTTTATAAGAGTCTTCCATTTCTAAAAATGTGCTTAGAGTTTCCTTAAAGTTAAAAATGTGAGTTTAGCAACTATTTAAAAATTTTTTGTGGTGGTGGTGCTATTATTTCTTTCACAGCTGTATTGTAGCTCCAAGGATACCGCCATCTTTTTG
This sequence comes from Drosophila athabasca, assembly GCA_008121215.1. Lineage (NCBI taxonomy): Eukaryota > Metazoa > Arthropoda > Insecta > Diptera > Drosophilidae > Drosophila > Drosophila athabasca. The sequence continues at coordinate 4,549,781 of CM017793.1, read as the reverse complement.
AGGCTCTCTGATGGGCACTTGTTTCAATTTTAAATGAGAGGAAATGACGCTTGATCGTGACTTATTCATAAGGCAAATCATCGCAACGAGACCCCAAGGAAAAGGTGGAAGATCTGGCTGTGATGTTTGCACCTCACATTTGCAAGTGGCATTCTGGTCCAACGAATATCCAAGCAAACATTTGAGCAATTGATTTGCAAGGCGAAATATTCTTGTTAGACAAAACAACAACAGCACTTGTTGCTAACGAAAGTTCCATCACATTTCACCAGAGGACAGAGTACGTTTTTGAAGTGCTTCTATACAGTGAAACTTCGTTGGGAAGATTGCTGGAAATATCTACAGAAACCGTAGACTAAAAAGACATTTTGATCAAAAGAAAAAGTATTGTTACGTAGCCGTTCTCTTAGGTGATATTTGTACAGCGAATCAACGTGTCAATTGGATCATTAGACGAATATTTCTTAATAAAACTGGAAGCCTCCTTTTGGAAGGCAATTTTAAGCGATCCACATAAATACCATTATCATATATATTTGAAGATTATTCGATTTACATAGTTTGACGATTAGTGCACTCAGAAATCAACAAATTTCTATGAAATCACACTTATACATATTTACACAAATGTTCCATCTATTTCTATTTCTGAAAGGTTCAGCTACCTTTTCGCTCAGTGCAATTAGACATAACGAAAGTTGAACTCTGAGAACTTGGACGCTAAATATTTGAGGTATTTTTCTAAAAGTTTCTACTGGTTTCTGGTAGTTTCTGATAGTTTCTAGTTTCAGATAAAACAGAAAGCAGATTATTTGCATAAGGTATGAGTGGAAAATGCTTTTGTTCTGGTATTTTAATTATTGTTTCAACTGGTTTTTGTGTCCAATCAGCTAATTGAAAGGCACACAGGCCACAAGCACAGAGGCACAGGCACAAAGCAAGCTTCTGTTTCTGTTTTTGGGCTGATAAAAAGACAGGAAACCAATAGTAAAGAAATAGTAAGGCAACTGAAAACTGGAGACTGGGTACAGAAGGTATGCCAGGAAAGGCAAGACCATATGATGAGGTGCTGTTCATGTTGCTGATAATGGTATGTATATAAATATATACTATACAGAGAAGCATTTAAATTTGAAAAATTTGCAACTTTTTTTGGTTATTTTGTGGGAAAACGAAACAATTTAATTGAATATTTGATTGATTTTCCATTCAAATATGAAATCCAATTTTGTATATCTTTTTTATGGCTCCAAAGGACTCCCCAAGTGAATTCCTGCCACTTCAGTGATTGCAAATAACCTTAACATTAAGGACACAATTTCTGTTTTGACGTCAGCAATACACAGGCCTCGTCTGCCACGTGCAACAGGCGTCTGCCTCGTGGGAAGCCTTGAAATGCCATCGCCAACGTCAAGGGGAACAAGGACAAAGGCAAGGACCCCGTGTGTCTGTGTCTCTAGTATTCTTCTCTAAGAGGCACGAGGCTTTTGTTCAAAGCTGTTGCTGACGCAAAGGATTCGTCTTGCAAGGATGGGTGGATGGATGGATGGCAGACAGGAGACAGGAGAGAGGAACACGTGACCTTGAATATTATTCTTTCTTTAGAATTCACTTTATTTTCAATCAGCCATCAATTGAGCAAAAGACGTTAATAAGCAAAAATAATACTACGTCTGGAATGGGGAATATGAGAGAAATGAAAGGTGAAAATACAGGGCCACAAATGCCGCGACCTTCTAACGAACCAATTTGTAGACAGTGTAGGCAGTGTGGACAACCCCACCTGGAGGGGAGGGGCGGAGGCATGCACCATCAGCCATCGGTTGGTTAATTGATAAACGGAATATACATATATAGACGAGTATATTCTTGGGTCGGGTCGCGGTTATCGTTTAAAACTATTGAAACGATTGAATTGAATTCAATTTCTGCAAACAAACTGCACAATTAAGTGTCGTAATTTAATTGACGAGAAATATACATACATATGGACATACATACATACATATATCTTGTGTATCTTACAAATGCCGAGTTCTACGAATACATATATCAATTGCAACAAGTGCAAACACTCTACTATTTCTACTCTCCGTTTTCTATCGGATTTCAACCCCAGAAATAAACAAACTGGCTATAAATCATTGCATCTCACGTGATATACAGCTTTGAAATGCGCTTGGAGAACATGTAAATGTTATTACTTTTTACTACAAAAAAAAACTCATAAAAAACAAATATGACGTTGGAGTGCACGCCCTTATATAGTATGATGTTATATCTATTTGCACTTGGTAAATTATATTTAATTGTTATTCAATAGGCATAGAAATCCCCCCTCAATAGGAATTCTTATGAACAATTTTTACCGGCAGTTGTTCGTTCCACTGGAATGTTTTGAAACGAATGTGTCCTATTGCTTATGGGAAATTGGTACCGTTGAATTTATATATGTGGAAGATTACTGTATCTTTTGACTTTTAATGGAGCACCTATAGAGTGTAAGGCATTCATTCACATAGGACATGATTTGTTCCAATGTTACTGGTTCCATTTCGGAGTATCAATTTTTCATAGAAGTCCAAAATATAAAGTAATTATTTCCGTTTCACAGAACTGGATATATCTGGGATTCCATGCAAAAGTTGTATAGTTCTTTAAGCCCTAAGCATTCCTTTGAAATCTATGGATAACTTATGTTCTACATCCCAAGATTTGCAGTCTTTTAAACATTTTTTTCCATTCTTTGGAAGAACAACGCAAAATGTGTTTCAAGGAACAATCACTTGAGTGAGTAATTTATTGGATAAGGTTTATATCAGGCATATACCGTATATCAGCTACTTTACGTATTAAATCGGGGAAATCCACATAAAAAGGAAGACATAAAGATGCTTTTCCTAGGAATTTGCACGAATAATCCAATGAATCAACAGTATTACATATAGCAAATTTTCACTTTCAACGATTGCCAAAAAATATATTGAAAAGTGAGATTACAGCATTTTTCTGTGGGCATTTATAGTAGGCTAAGGACGGGGCATACATACAGATAAAGAGACACAGAGAAAGAGAGAGAGAGAAGAGAAAAGAGAGAGGAGAATGTAATAGATTGAGATGGAAACTGAGTCACGGTCACACAGAAATCGTACAATATAATACACTATATATACATATAGACTACATACATATACACAGATGTATATATAAATAAACAAGGGGATGCCTGATAAACACGCCAATTCAATATAAACAAATCAGAGAACACACATCTCTAGGGCTGATGTCTATATATATATGTATATATGTACATAAATATGTGTATAGATTATAATTAAAATTAATTATAGTATATTTGAACAACAAAAGAAGGACACAGAAATAGATTAAAGATTGAAATGTAAGAAAAGGGTGAAAATTGGGAAAAAGGGTAAAATGAATTCTGCGGCAAATACTTTCATCATTTTCAGAGATCCAATTCTCAGACGAATATTTGTCGTTTCCGCGTTTCTGTCATCCGAAAAAAACAAAGACCAATCATAAACCGAAAACCGGAATAAACCCGACAGACTTTACCCCGTCGAAGGAGGGGGAGGGGGGTAGTGAGTGTGAGTGCATTCAACTTTCATTCAAAGCATACAAATTATACAAATTCCAATTGCCTTTATATCGCGGGGACCCACGCAGGAAGTGCGTTGTTCTTGCGTTTAAGGATACATTTATTTTGGGATTTTAAGAGTTATCCGAATCGCCAAATCGAAGGTTGAACGAACCATAACAGAAATGAACACTTAATGAGCGGATCGAACCGATTCAATCCGGATCGAAACGGAGAGGGAGCAGGGGCACGAGGGTATTATGTCATAATTTATTCCATTTCGAAAACTATACGACGACAAAAAAAAACAAATAAAAATTTGCATACAAAAATTATCAAAACATAAGAAACGGGGGGGAACTGCAGTAAGAAAGAAGAGAAAGAAAGAGAGAGAGAAAGAAGAGAGAAGGCAGAGAAATAAAGAGAAACGAATACAGTGAAAATATAAATATGGAGAACCAAAGAGATCCAAAAAAGTGCGAATGAAAGGCAGAAAGATGGAGTAAATACGAGCATCGGAAAGAGAAAAGTATGAAAGAAATGGTGGAGTGGGAGGGGCAGGTGGGAGGGCACCGGGGGGTGGCGCCATCCATTAACCCCATTGCATATTCATGAGTCCCCAAAACACGACACACCAAAAAATATGTCGCAATCGAATAAATCGATAAACGTAGGCCAAATGAGTGTTTTGTTTTCCCCCTTTGTTGTTTTTGTCTTTCTTTGTTTTTCTGTTATCTCAACAGGTGTGGAATGGAATGGGAATCCAGTTATATTATACGATGCGAACCCTAAGGCCTGTTACCTGTTTAAGATCTGATAAATCGAACTCCGAAACGAAAACAGAAACAGATCCGTAGATAGGGGCGCTGTAGATTTCGCAAATTACTCGGCCGTTATTCATGAATTTTGTGATTACATTATTTGATTATCACTTTGGGATTATTATATAGTCAAGTGGAAAAAGGGTGAATCATTTAGGGATAGGAAAAAGAGCGTGAATACTTTTTGTATAGCGCAAGCGTAGCGGCGATGAACCTTGTGTTTTGTTTTTGCATTCTCGCGCATTCTCTTTTGAGGGTTTCGCTTGTGCATCCACGACACATTCGGATCCAGAAGAACCCACGCAGCTACCCTTAAAATATCTTTAAATTGTTCCAATCAATCCAATCAGTACTATCAATCGTAACCTTCAATCAGCATTAACCTTAAACTCTATGCTTTTCTCTCTTCCTTTCTGTCTGCGGTTTTGAGCCTCCTTCCCCAAAGAAACCCAATAAATCTTGAATCTTCCAAAGGTTTCCCCCCAAGATAAAGAAGTTCAACCGCAAGACACTTTCACTTTCCTTTTGCCATTTCCATTTTCCATATTCATTGAAGGGGTTAAAGTGCGTCACATCGGGGGAAGTGTCGATGATAATTTTAATAAACAGTAAACAGCCACCACATGCTGTGCTCTTGTTGGGGGGTGTGCGGTGTGGGCGGTGGTGGTGGTGGTGGTACGTATGGTACGTGTGGTACGTGGGCGTTGGTTATCCATACGCGCATCCGATCTCCCCCCTATTGACTCCTCTCATTGATATGCCGGACGCAAAAGAGAGTCGCGTCGCGCGTCGATGTCGCCTTATGCAACGTCTGGCTGATAACTGAAACGCTCTCTCTATCTCTCTCTCTCTCTCTCTCTGTCTGTCTCTCTATCCCCCTGTAGGGCTCCACCACACCACTCCAATGTCTGGATATGTCTGGTGAGGGATTAGGTAATAAGTGGAACGGCAATGCAATCGACAATTGAAGTGGCGGCTGCTGCTGCTGCTGTTGCCATTCGAAAGTAGGAGAGTGGCGGCATCGATGCGGTGGCATTGCCAGCTGCTTGCTCCTCCATGCAGCAGCAGTTACTTGAAGGCTGTTGCACTTCGTGAATGTGAATGTGAAAATTTCACCGCTTTTACTTTTTACCCCCCTACCACCACCCCAACAGACAGACAGACAGACTGGTCGCGATCGGTAGACTGGTCGCCTGGCCATTGGAAAAGCGTTTACATTTTTTCTTCTTTGGTATAGATATTTCTGTGTGTGTGTGTGGTGTGTTTTTGTGGTGTCTGATCTGCAAAAAAAAAACCGTAACGAAACAATTGACATATTGCCGGCCACTCTCGCATATTTTGGAGCCAATGAACCATCGGTTCGCATTAGAGAGAAGCTGTCCCCCAGCCTTGGGGGGTCATTCCATCCATTCATCAATTGTGCAATGTTTGACCTGAATTGAACCTGAAATCCATGTGGATTCCCATCGGAATGTGCCTCTAATCAGAGCCCCCCACTTCAAACGGACAGCTGTCAAATGTATGATGTCCATCCATCAATATTATAAGTACATATAATATTTGTTTCCATCGGCAGGAAATTTACACACCGCACCAGATATGCGGATTAAGTTGCCAAGCAAATATTTAAAAATGTATATACATACATATATTCAATAAAAAATCAACAGAGAAATAAAAAGGGAAAACCAACCAAGCAGAAAACCAAATGCCGTGCAACAGTTGCATAATCTTATCGCAAGAAGCAAAAAGATATAGATACAATATGTACATAAATATATATATAGATAGCATAAAATGGTGGGTTGGGTACTTTGGTGCTACGATTTGGGGAATTTATGGAGTGGAAAAATGAATGGTAAAAGCACAATCAATGCATAAGGTTAATATTATGTATATTCCAGTGAAAAGTGGCAACATTCTAAGGCAAAAAGTGGCCACATTCTAGTGAAAAATGTGGCAACATTCTATTCTGAAAAGTGTCATCGATTTCCAGTTAAATGTGGCAGCAATGAGGAAACCTGCAACCGCGATAAAAATTAACTAATCTTTTACACTTTTTTACAAAAAGCCAACACAACAATGACGATCGCAATTGTTTTTTCTACGTTTCGAATCGTGTAATTATTTCCTGTAATACCTCTCAATCAATCTCGAATGACAGGCACACAGACAGACAGAGGGAGACAGACTAATAATCTAAACCCTACATTAGGAACACGCCCTACTTTTGTACTCGATTCTGAAAAGCGAAATCGATTGGGGTTTTCATTGGGGAAAATTCCACTCTATTCAAGTTTCATATCTCTCAATTCTTGATACCTTTAAAGTTTGAAGAAATCCACTAATTTGTCCATGTTTTCGAAATCTATTTCCACAAAAATTGCTTAAATTATGTTCCAATTATGGATTGAAAGCTGTTCAAACGTTTTTGTCGAGGCACAGGCGGCTAAGATAGTCGATATCCACACGATTTCGATGGACCCCTATTTGACACGTCCTGTATCCTACAATATTCATGTTTTCAGTCTCCAATCAGTCCCCAATCAGTATCTTCTCCACGACATGGTTCTTAACTCCTCCTCCACCTCCTTGTGCTCCGCCTCGTGTCCGGAGTACGTGTCTGTCGCGTTATCAGGAAGGGAGCGGAGCTGCTGCTGCTGTGTATCGCCGTTTAATGCGTCACTAAAGTCCACTACTAAGTAGGGGATCAGGGAAGCAGGGTGTCAGGGTGATGTCAGGGTATCAGGAGAGCACGCAACGCTCGAACAAAGGGGCCTGGGCCCGGGGCCACATGAGTATTCGTATTCGTATTATCAACTAATTTTGTGTTAATTTTTAATAGATCCCCGCGCTCAGTGGAAAAGTTACACGCAAAAACAGACAAAGGCGCGGCCAGGGGACTGGGAGGACTGGGAACTGGGGGCTAATGCTTCGAGTATTTTCTTCTCTCTCTCGAGTGACGAGAGTCTGGTGACAAGTTCTCCTCAACAACAAAATGATTATTAAATCATTCATAACAAAAAAGGGAATAGTTAAAGCTTTCCACCAGTGCCAGTATGGCATTATTTTTGAGTGGGGATTACGTGATATGATGATATTGAAGAAAATCTGTTAAAATTAAACAAAATTCACGGTTCTAGACGGTTCCCAGAGATGATACTTTCATTGAAATACCATTTACGGCGCATCTCTGATTTATTTCCAACATTTTAAGTGAAATCTTTTGATTGTTCCCCTAAACGATTAGATACTATCAAAGACAAACCTTTGGTAAACCTAAAAACCAAACCTTGGATACAATACTACACTTTAGCTTATATTTGAACGCATTAAATCTTTGTAGATCTTTTCAATCTTTACAGATTCTTCTCTCAACAAAGAGAACATGTCGTCATGTTGAAAACTCTTTCAATCTTCCAGCATTACTTGTGGTTTTCACAACACTTTATCTGTTTTTCCTGGGGGCTTTCGTAATGCGTAGAGTCAACATTTGTGGCCCACCTCGACCGGCCTTTACTAGAACATCAACAAATTGAAAATGGGGACAGTTTTCAGAGCACAAGTCGTTAACGACGGCGGCAGCGGCGGCGGCAGTGGCGGCACATGTCAATATGGCCCAAATATTATGCACCGCAAGAAACAGGTTGTTGCTTTTGTTGGCACACGCGGCACAGCAACAGGCAGGCAGGCATTCACTCCACACAGACACAACACTCACAATCACTCACTCACTTATGCACTCGTGCAGTCACTCACACACTCGTGAATACTTTGGCTTGGCATTGGATTGAATCTGTCAGACGTGGACAATGTTGCTTCTTGTATGGGGCCATTCACGAATGCAGTTGCAGGAGGAAAAGTTGCAGTACAGTGCGTTTCATTACACAGATTCATACATATGTACTCTGTTTCCACAGTTTCACATTGATATTCACAAATGGTGATGTTTTTAATGGCTTGGAAGATACATATCTCCATTTTTCAGTTATGCAACGCACTGTGTTATCATTGAAAAAGCAATAAGCATACCATTATGACTGACATTCAACAGCTGTTAGTGCCTCATAGACCAGTGCTCTACCTTTTTTCGCTTTACACTTTTCCCTCCCTTTTGTTCAGACATAAATGAGGTTTTTCTTTATCGCAGACTTTTGTTTAAGTTTTTTTTTTACTCTTTTTCTCGGATTCAGAAAGCGTAAATAAGTGAATTTCTTAAAAACGTAAAGTAATGCCAGATGCTACAGATGGCAGTCGACTACCGACTACCGGGTTGAAGTACCTCCATGAACTATTCCCTCGGAGTGAATTCTATCCCTAGTAACCTCCTTTTCGGTGGGATATATCTTTCTGTGAGGGATATAGTATATATATATATATCTTCGCAATGTATCTGCATCAGATATAACTCAACTCTTTATCGGATATATCTTTATTTTTTTGTGGAAACACGGAACCCCTGGTTGCTAAATAAATGCAAGTTTTGTGGGGGATATTCCCCCACTTTTCTGTGGGATATCTGATATCTAGTTTTTCATGGAAATATCTCTACTTTTCAGTGGAATTATCTCTAATTATCTATTGGGTATTTCCCTATTTATCTACCGCATAAATCTCAACTTTGCTGTGGGATAAACACATAGGGTTCAGTAGATATTTCTGCACTTTCCTGGCCGATATAAGACTACTTTTCTTTTCGGATATTCCTCCACTTTTTAATGGATCTACCTCCACTTTTCCCTTCCTCCAATACCGCCTCATTACCGCCTCCCGCCCCGTCATGGCCCTTTGCTTAAATTCAATTGTTAAACGTTTCGCATTGCTGTAATTTCCATTTTGCCCACTCATGATGTTTTCTTTATAAAAATAAAACTTGGCTTTTTTCGGTAAACCTCAACTTTCAGAGGCCTCCACAGTCAGAGTTTATTGTGTTAATGGACGATTTCGGCGACGACGGCGACGGCCACGCAACAGAAACCGACTTTAAGTGCACACCTTTTTTACTCTTTTTTTACTCTGTTTTTTTTTACCCAGCTCTGCTTACAACATGCTCTCAAAATATGAGAGACAGAGAGAGAGAGAGCGAGAGGGGCGAAACAGCCTAAAAATAATTGTACATTTGCTAGGCGCCCAATAGATTTCACTTTTTTTTTTGCTATAGTTTTTTTTTTGGCTTTTGTTTTGTTGTTGGATTTGTTGGCCATAAAACAATTCAATGCCAACTTCAAATGAGTTTATGGGCGAAACAAACAAAAAAAAGAAGAAAAAAACATACAGGAAAAGCGTGTATAAATTTTATTAGACTTCAAGCAGAGATACCACAGATATGTATGTACATACATGTATATCGAAAGATCTAAGGGGATATTCGATTCAAGAGAGGAAATAGTGAACATAAAAGTGGAAAATATATGAGAAACATGATATAAGGCAGAAATGTTTTAGGAAACACAGACTGCAGCGTATCCGCTTTTATAATTCTATTATTAGTGTAAGAAAATTAAAGATCTAATGATTTAAGAGCTCGATACTTGAGATGTCATAAATAAGCGCGTATTTCCTACATATAGCTAGAGACCTATCTAGAGGTCGATGTGTTCACAAGAAAGTGCTTTCGTACACCAAAAGCTACTGCGAATGACGTGTTGATTTGGTTTACAAAGTTCCCATAAAAGAAAGGATACAAATTAGTTTTCAATGATACAAATAGAGAAACGATTTAGAACTTGTTCCACACAAAAACCACATACGCTTCCAATTACAGGGTACAGGGTACGGAGAACACTATAAATATAAAGTTTCACTAATGCTGGGAATATCCCGGATGACCGATGGGCAATGAGCAAAGGGGAGGCGGTAATAGTCGGTATAAACCATGTGTTAAATATTGATCAGACCCGACTGCCGCAACGAATGAATATCGTAGACCCCCACACCCACTATTTGTTATATATTCACAAATCTCAATGGACACACACACACCCATACTTGTACTCGTATTCGTACTCGTACTCGTGTATATTCGTGATACGTTGATCGTCAAACATTTATAAATAAGTATGTAGACGTATAAAAGCAATTGAATTGAAAAATGTTTGCATTAGCAAGAGTACTTCCTAGATTCCACCGTCGGACGAGTTTTGATTACATATTTATGCAAAATATTATATATGCTATAAGGCGTGGAATGATGTAATACTATTTGTAGTTGTTTGTGGGGTCCCTTCCTTCTGTAAAATGCCTAAAGATTGATCCGGGCTGTTGCCTGGCAATCTGATAATCAATTACAATCGCCTGTGGCGCGTGCCGCTGCCTTTTGCTGCCTTTTGGGTGCCCCATTGACTGGGATCCGTATCGCGTTTTTGCGTTTTTTTGCAGTTTTTGTAGGTTGCAGGCAACGCTGTTGCGCCTCTTTCTCTCAGCCTCCACAATCCATTGTTTCGACAACGACGACGTTCACTCGGTTGTCGGTTGTGGGTTTCGTTTTACTACGTTTTTTTTTTGTTTTTATACAGAAAAAACCGAGAGAAGAAACACAATTGTAAGGCATTCATTATACCCCTTTCAGGAAAATATACGTAGTACTTGAAGAAGTTTGCAATGGGAGTTCCGATGAGAGAGACAGAGAGAGGCATAACAAATTATTTGTATCCGGTGCGAGTGCGAGTAGAGCACAAGGCTAACGTCTAAATACCTGGCTAGAAACGATGGCATCTATTGCAGGTCGCGTGTTGAAACACCTTAATATACTTTAATTCATAAAGATATACATAAATACATCTTGGAATTTTGTAGTAAAATCGTATATTACTGGAAAATGTCGTAATATTTGTCGAATGTTCCCTCATTTCAAAAACCTTTAATCTCCGTAAATACCGGTTTTTTTTCAATTCATTCTTTCGACATCGAACATTAAATTCGAAATGCAAGTCGGCGCCTTACAAAATCTGGCAACGCTGTCGTTGCATTACATTACGGTTTATCTTGATACTCGACAAAGACAGAAGACGCGTCCTCGACAAATAGAGAGAGAATCTACACACAAAGAAGAAAGAAAGTTGCAAACAAAAACAAAGAAAACCAGAAAAAACGAAGAAGACATCGGCGCGACCAGGAAACGAGTGCGGAAAAACTGTGTGCAGTCAGTCAATGAATGAATGAAAGAAGAGCAGCCACCGCATAGAAGAGTAGAGGAGATGGAGGAGAAGAGTAGACCCCGAGAAGGAGGGGAAAAAAAGAGTTGCTTGGAAAAAAGAAAAGCAGAAATTGCCATAGGCCCCCACAGTATTTTCTATTTCGTTTGGAGGTAAGCCGACAGCCGCACAGCTGCTCTGCTTTGCGCTTTTCAAGAAAATAAGGAAAACGTACCGTTATTTATGAGCTGCAATTGTGTTGAAAAGGGGGGAAATACAAGGAGGTGGGGTATGGGGATTAGGGGGAGCAGAGAGAAGTGTGTTAATTAACAAAAGAGAAGCAGAAAAGATGCGGCATCCGGAAAGTGAGGCAATGAAAATGTTGTATTTCTACATTTTCAAATCTATTTAGAGCGTAATAAATTAATAAAAGAAAAAGTTAACCACAGACGGAACTTCTCTGGGTAGAGATTTATGTGGAGAAAATTGTAAGAAATCTATAGATTTGGAAGCATTGGAAAACTTTGATAAATGGATACATACATAGATCGGTAATAATCAGGAATGATCCTTAATTATTAATTTAATTTTGAGTTACACGATACTCGATTTGGGCCAACTCTTTGTTTAAAAAAGTAATACTTTCTGTATACAAATATGGAAATGCTTTGAAATCGCTGCTTCCATTTATAACCGTCCATCGAACGTGTATCAATAATTCTTTCAAAATCCCAATCATTTCATCAATCTTATCTAATCTAACGACAGATATAGACAGTCTATAGAGGCCTCTTCTTGAAACACTTGAAAACCCTTTGGAAACATCTGTTGTTTGTTTGCGTTTCCACAATGAGATTTCCAGCCAATGTCGACACTGACCTCCAGGTAACCCGAGGTCATCGTCGTCGTCGTATAACACACACAAACACACACCTTAAAAGAAACCCATGTGATGTAGTGTTTGCCTCCGATTGAATGGATTGTGGATTTACGTGTAAATTGCTTCTAATTTCGGTTTTCCTCTGGGGGTACACTCAAAAATCTGGCGACGGCAATCAAAACGTCAAGCGAATTGACAGATTGACGAGCGATCGGCCATCAGAAAAAGTGAGGTTCGCTCCCAAGGGGCTGCACATTGTGAGAGGGGGGTTTTTATTTTTGGCGGCTACCCTCGCTCCTACTCTTCCTAACGGTACAATCTATTCCAGGCAGCAACGCAGCCAACGGGAGAGTGAGAGAGAGCTAAATATAGATGAAATGTGGAATTCAGTGATGGAATTGCGTCTGAATGCCACCGAAATTCCAAAAATAAATTACTCAATCGCTGGAAGACCGAGGCTAAGGAAGCCCCCAGTCAAACTACTTTGACATTGTGTTTGTTTTTGATTGGTTTTTTTTTAATGTTTGGTGGGAAAGCTCCAAGTTATTTTCCATTGCACCCATAAGTACGAGTATCAAGTAACGCGAGTATCAAGAACAGATCCCAAATTACCCCAGACGTAGATACATAAATTAGTTTTACTTGTAATTTGCAAGCACGAACACAGGCGGCGGCTGGCGCCATTTTTCTGCTTTTGTTTCTGGTGCGTGTGAGCATGTGTGCGTGTGTTTGTGTGCGAGAGTGTATTTCCAATTTGAATTGAGACTGGAACGAATGCAGTGAATGCGGTTTCCACACGGACACACACAGATACAGGTCGCACATGGTGCAAAAACAAAATGCTAATGCAACTGTTGCGGTTGTATGTGAGCATGTGTGCTATAGCTGTTTGCCGTGTTCTGCCAGCGTCAGCGAATTAATCATCCAGCAACGGTTAAAACCCAGCTGGCACACAAAGAGTCAGTGAGAGGTAGAGCGGGAGAGGAGAGCAGGCTTTGTACCAGGGCCAAAGCAAACGCTGACGTCACAGCGACACAGTTAACAAACGAACCAACACACACACACATACACTGCAGAGTTGCTTTGACACCATTCGCACTGTTGCGCTGCTCTTAATTAATTACAACTCTACGTCCTCCCCACTACTCTCTTTATATATTTAGCCCAGTGCGAGAGGTGATAAGAGGGGAACTATGATTTGGGTTATCAGAGTCACCGTTTACTGTACCTTGGGTTTGTTCAGCCACTTGCGAAATGTGTCCATCGTTGTTGTTGTTGTTGTGGTTGTAGGAGCGTTGCAATTGCAGCGCCACCACAGCTGTTGATGCTCTCAATTGTTTCCTCTTCCAGTGAAGTGCGTTTTTGTTGTCCTTGCACACTCGTGCACACGCACGCACCAACACTCAGCAGCGAACGAGTGTGAGCGCGACAGGAGATATGGAGCGGAGGGGGGAACACAAAAACCAAACAAAACAAAGAAATACACACGACCAACAACAACGGCACTACTTCTACTGCCTTGGCCACACTGCGTTCAATATGTTTAGCGACTGCTGCTGCCTGCTGGCGCTGCTTTGGGCCTTTTGCGTCGCGATTCCACTCTAAATGCACATTATTCCACTTAACACTTTTTAAATTTTTTTTCCGAAATTCGGTGTTTGTCTCATGCCTATATCTCCTACTTGTCTGGTGTTAATTTTGACTGCCTTTTGCACTTTGCCTTTTGGATTTGACTTTTTTTTCGTTTCGTAGCAGCCACAACAACACATCACACGCGTGACTTTTTTCCTGGCTCGCTTATTCCTTATTCCACACCACTCCCGCACATTACACTTGCAACTGCATTTCTCCAGGCGGAAACTGCGTCGATTTTGGTTAAAAATTCTTAAAATATATTTAACGAAATGTGGAGAAACTGGCTTTCGGGAGCGAAAAAACCATTAAACTCGCGCAACACTCATCCGCCCTTGCCGTTTCCGTCGTCAGCGGCGTCGTCCGTTTAGTTTAAAGTTTTTTTTTTCGAATGCGAATGCCATGTCGAGGAACGAAACAAAAACACAAAGCAGAAGTGGATAATAGAGCTGGAGAAACATCGATGTTATCATCGGTCCTAACTGCAGACAACGATAGTTTTTTCAAACATCGATTTTTTTTGCCAGACACCCCTAAATTTAATCGATATGATTTTAATCGGCTCTGGTGGACAATTCTTTCCAATTTGAGATTCCGTTTAGTATTTCTAGCTAACTAGGACCTAACTAGGCCTGAACACATAATTTTATACAAAAGATAAAACAATTTTCTACAAGACCAGCTAATTTTAAGGCTCCGTTTGGTTGGATTGTTTATAAAATAACGTTTATAAGACTTGAGTGAGCATGACATGCGACGTAAGAAAGCATAATATTGCAGTTTATGGCCGCAAATAATAGATTTAACCATTTTACAATGGCTGGGGGGCAACACTCTGTAACGCTCGTGTCGAAGTTTATTGTTTTGGGGGCTATTGTTTTATTTGTTCACTCTAATTTGGGCTATAAGTGTTGGGGCTACTCCTTGGAAGGAAACCCATAAATCATAGTAAAAAGATAACATAATCGAATAACTTATCTCCAATGAAAGAGTTTACTTTGATTTCAGCAATTTATCTATTATTTAAGTAACTCCCTTGCTCATTTCAAATCCACCCGCTGTAAAAAATCCTCGCCGTCCTGGGAAGTTTATAATATTTTTCCCTGGGAAATTGCTGAGGATCTTCGGAAAAAATCGGGTATGGACAACAGGCAAAACGGCCCAGAAAATGCAAGGCCTGCAAGGTAAAATCCACCCCACCTGATTTACATTACGTGTGGGCGCTAGCGCCCTCTTTTACTCTCACGGTATGAGTTCGAAACGATCATGCAACAAAACATCGATAACAAAGTATATTTGGTGATGTGGCGGTAATTTTGAAAATTTTCGAAACTCATATTCCTCGCTTATGATATTCTGTTTAATATTACTAGCTAACTAGGACCCTCAGGCCTGAACACATAATATTATACAATAGATAAAACAATTTTCTACAAGACTGGTTAATTTTAAGGACTCCGTTTGGTTGGATTGTTTAAAAAATGACGTTTAAGCCAAGGTATAAAATTTAAGTGAGCATGGAATGTAACGTAAGCAACGTAAGTGAGCATGGAATCTAAGGGATATTGTTGCGATGAAAAAGGAAATTGTTGGGATGATGTTGCTTCCACAAAATCCCTCAAAAAGTCCCAGAAAAAGTCCCAACAAGCACGACGGCAAAAAGGCAACAAAATATCGATATTTCTCCTTTTTCGAATGCCATGTCGAGGAACAAAACAAAAACACAAAGCAGAAGTGGATAAGCATGAGGGAACTGAAAGAGCAATCGATACATTGGTATCGGTTGTTACACCCTAAAAATGGACAAATTCTAATATTTTTTCAGAGCTCCAGAAATGTTGTCACACTGGTAACGAACAAAGAATTGGCAGAAACTATAATTTAATTAGTTTATTATTCTATTCTCTTATTTTCCCTACAATTGTTTTTTTGGATTGGCGCAGACGAAATTTTGGAGGAGATTTGTCACTTTATGACGAGCATCTCTGGCCGCCGCTGGGCTCATATCATTTAATAGATAATCCCAATAGGTCAATACTTCTATATTTTTGAATTGAGGCTTTGCTTGGACTTCTTTCGAATTTTTTACGAGGTCCTGAAGAATGTTTATGATGGCACTGGAATTCGATGCCATACCTTGCGATTGTTTTTCTTTCGGCTGTCCAAAAGAAATGTCTTATCATTTGAGAAATCATGATTCAAATTATACATACAATTGAGCAGTTGCTGGGGGACCACGAATGCTCCTCCGTATCATTCATATTCATGTTGGAATGATTGGCTATTGAACTGTAATCCCAAGGTTCCCACGGTTCCGTTTTCATGGTTTTTGAGTTCGTACTGGCGGAATTGGAACCATCATCCACATCATTCTGATCCTCCGGTTCGGTGTTCCGCCTTTTTTTACTTTGGTATGGTACGGAAACAGATAATACAGGCTTGTGGCCAAGAATGGCATCCATTTTCTCAAAGTGCTGCCACCTCGTGACCCTATTACTACTCTTGATCGTATCATACGTCTTTTTCAAATTCCTAAACTTCCTATCAACTTGCTCGGGGCTTAGGTCGTAAATGCCATGCTGTTCTAGTTCAATCAAAATGCTTTCCCACAATGCTTTCTTTTCTTAGCTGGGTCGTGGTAATCTAAAATCCTGTCTTGTAATTTTTGGAGTAATATTTGTGTGTTATTCGTCGTCCACCGTCTCTCATCATCTGCAATAGAGATTATTAGATTAATAGAAATGTATACATTTATTACGTCAAAGACTGTTCAACACCAAGATTTTGCATGAGGGAGCAGAGCTGTTCTATGGCGTTGTTTTTCGTGACGCCCCGTAGACAGAGGGCCTGCTCTGGAATCTCGGAAGGACTCACAGCGGCGCAGTGGTCAGAGGCGAGGGATAGCAACGCTGAGATACGTCGGCCGAAAATGTAAATGGAATTTGTTCCTTTTCTGATGCAATATCTTGGTAATTTTAAACGCTGTGGTTGCACAAAATTACTTTGCTCCATTTTTGAAAAAAACACAGTATGATTACAAACAGGATTATCAGCTGTTAAATCGTTATCGGAAACATTCCGGCTTTTTGGTATTTTAATATTAACTAATCATTTTTCTGATTCCGATTACTCTTATCTGTGGAACGGAACTGATTCATTCCGTAATTTTAAGGATCATCATCAGTGATCATACAATGTTCAGAGAGATGCTTATGCATTCATAAGAAAGGGACAATTCTATTGCTACCCTGCAGAAATTTCATTTCGATTTTAGCTCTGTTATAAACCTAAATAACTAGTTCAGAATGAGCTAAGGTGCTCATCTCTATGAAATAAATGTTAATTAATGTGACCGCCCTTGCATATAAATTTCGATAGCTTTTATTTAAAAAAACTGTCTTTTTATTTTAATAATAATAATAAATAAACCGTCAAAACCGACAGAGACAAAATATATATTGTATTGGGACTTTCTGGGGGATAGAATCCAATTAACAGAGTTTTAAAAGTTGATCTTGTAGAAAATAGTTTCATCTCTCAGTTAAAATTATTTTTTCAGTGCGTAGGGTCTTGGCTAGCTCCACGCTACCCTTTTTTCCTTTGTTTTGTCACATTTTTAGGGCCTTAAATGTGCAAAAAACGCCGAACAGCTGTTTTAATCTTCTTTTCTTATGGCAAACTTCACCCAAACGGCGATGCTTCTCCAGATCGATGTTTTTTCCATTCAAATTATCAACGGTTTTGGTGTCCACAAAACCGCTACAAGCGGCCACAAACACAAACCAAATATTTTACATTTGCATTACATTACATAACATTTACATTTTACATTTTAAGACGCCCCCATCTTTTTTGGAAAAAGTTTGTGGTGAATGGTGAACATTTTTTATGGCCACTGGCCATAAATTCTGCAATTGAGGTTTGCAGCTGCCATAAATGATGATATGATGAGGTTTTGTTGAGGTTTTCAGCTGTTCACCGCGTCTGAATTTGTTGTCCTTTATAAACAATCCAACTAAACGGAGTCCTTAAACTGTCTTGTAGGAAATTGATTTGTGTATCGGATACTATCGGATACTACCACGCTCAAACTTTGAAGGCGAAAATGAGTAAAAGAGCGCGTCTACTACTACTTCTACTACTTTTTGGGCTCGACACTACTATTTTTGGGTTGAGCCAAAAAAAGGTATGGATAACGGGTAAATTCAGCCAAGGGAAATTTCACGGCTTACACGATTTTCACCTTACCCGAATTTTTCCCCGATAGGACGTGTGCCGTTTTGCCTGTTGTCCATACCCGATTTCTTCCGAAGATCCTCAGCAATTTCCCAGGGAAAAATATCATAAACTTCCCAGGACGGCGAGGATTTTTTACAGCGCGCGGATTTGAAATGAGCAAGGGAGTTACTAAAATAATGGATAAATTGCTGAAATCTAAGTAAACTGTTTCATGGGAAATTCGATTATGTTATCTTTTTACTATAATTTATGGGTTTCCTTTCAAGGAGTAGTCCCAACACTTTATAGCCCAAATTATAGTGAACAAATAAAACAATAGCCCCCAAAAAAACTAGCTTCGACACGAGCGTTACAGAGCGTTGCCCACCACCCATCGTAAAATTGTTAAATCTATTATTTGCGGCCATAAACTGCAATATTATATTATACCCTTTTTACATTAGAGCGCATCATTGGATTTTTCCGTTAAATGGAACATGATACAATGATGCCCATAAGAGCCCTGTAGATAGAAGAAGACAATGATGCGCCCGCATGATACAAAATTCGGCGCATCATTCGCAGCAGCACGTAATTTTTGTTCGGTGGAGCCAACAATAGCTGACAAAATGATGCGGAAATGATGCGGCCTAAGTGTACATTTTTCAATTATTTTGTTCATTTTTCCGCACCGTCGAAAATGATGCGGTAGTGTAAAAAGGCTATTAAACAGAACATAAAAATCGAGGAATATGGTTTTCGTTGGTATTTTTTTTAAATGAGACCGTTCTTTTCGGTATATTCGTTTCACGGCGAGCGAGCGAATTGGCTGAGGGCGAATTCGTCGCAACATATTCGCCTCACATTTCACTCTCACTTACGTTGCCTTACGTCATATTTCACTCTCACTTACGTAATTCGCCGTAGACAACATTTTTCATACCCTCTACGAAATGATGTTATAGAATCTAAAAAAAGTTTGTTTTACTAGGCACCAATTATTGCAGAAGCTAGTCAGTCTCTATCTCAGATAATTTTACGGTTTTTGGCTTTCTTATAAAGACTGAAAATGGGTATCGGGATCGATTTGTTAGTAATAATAAATTCATCAAATGCATTATTGGGTCGAAAATTGTAAATATGTGCAAAATACAATATTTATTACGTTTTAAAGCATCTGGAAAAAAAGAATTTTAACATTAATTAAATGAAAAAGGGTATACATATGTCTATATTACCTTTTTTATACCAAATGACGTGACATTCCATGCTCACTTACGTTTTCTTACGTCGGATGTCATGCTCACTTAAGTTTTATACCTTGACTTAAACATCATTTTAGAAACAATCTAAAAAAAAAGAGTCACTAAACTTAACCAGTCTTGTAGACAATTGATTCATCAATCGTATAAAATTATGTGTTCAGGCCCGAGGGTCCTAGTTAGCTAGTAATATTAAACGGAATATCAAAAGCGAGGAATATGAGTTTCGTCGGTATTTTTACGGTATATTTTGAAAATAAGACCGTAATTTTTGGTATATTTCTGAAGGTACGACGGTATATTTTATCGTTAATTCCGCGGTCACACCGACTAAGCTTTTTTTATTCAAAAATCGGCAGCGCGCTCGTGGTGGTTTGGTGGTTGTTGTGGCCGCGCGTTCTCTAAATCTCCAGATCAATTCCTTTCCCGGAAATTTAAGGGTGGTCGTTATTTCTATCCGTTCCGCACGACAAACGAAAACAGAGTAAACCTTAAGTATTAAAAGTGTAACAGTTTGAACAAGTGTCAATCCATCAAAAGCAATAAATTTTTCTGAAAGTTAACATCGAAAAAAGCAATTCGAGGAAGCAACAATGTTTTCACGACCAAGGTAAGCGCTTCCAAGCAATCGCAAATAGGGACTCGACTCCAGTTACAGTTACACGTTTGGGAGGATGAATTGGGGCATTATGCAACATGGCGAGTGGCAGGCACTGCCCCAGCTGTTAGCCCAGTGACCTAGTCGTCGACGCGGGACGCAGACGAGGCAGACGGATGGCCGCCAAAAGACGTCTGCTCTCCTCCCTCCCGCATTGTGCCTTTGCGCAGCTTTCGCTTTTACTCGCAAACACACATACACACACGTGATGGCTTACCAAGGGTTGGGTGAGAGAGAGGGATAGGGATATACACATATTTGCACATGGCCTGGCATTGACACTCTTCGCTTCCTCTCACAGCTGCTGGCTGATCGGACATTCTTAGGCATCCTCCTTTTTACTTTCCTTCTTGCATTGCATTGCATAAGATTCGACTGCACTCTACGCTCTTGTCTTCTCTGTCTCTCTCTCTTGCCTGCCAAAAACAGCTGAGAAAAATCAATACCAAAAACCTGGCGACACGACACCTTCACGTTCATGGACATGGACACATATTCACACGGTTTTTCTGGTCGAAACTGGCGAAAAATTCTAAAATTAGTGTGTATACCGACAGATGTAGATGTGTTGGCTTTTTTTCTGCTCTTCTGCCTCTTAATGATTCTGTTGCTGGTGTTTTTGTGCTTTTGTAAGCATTTTTTCGTTGCCAAGTTCATCAAAAAACACAGAAACCAAATGTTTCTCGCGCTGCCCACATTCTTTCCTGCTCCCGCCCTCTAGTCAACGTATGATCTACTTACCATACTATTCTCTGACAAACCGTTAGGTAGCTGACGTCTTCCAAAAATCCAATAAGAGTACATTGACTTCTGTTCAAGTTCAAACATGAGGCGCGGCCGCCTGGTCAACTGTCGCCCTCCACATAGACCGTGCGTCTATTATATATTCACACAGCCCCCACACTACAGTTTTAGCCTTGTAAATATCTTAACATTTACATCAAATTTGATGACAAATTGGTGCACATTCAAGCAACAAAACGGTTAAGTTAAGCCCAAATACACCTATTAAAAGCGTACCGTACAGATAATAGTGAGTCCCACTGTACGGAACCACTGGAAAACATTTTACGACACGCACTTATACGTATTTCGTATTTGGTTTGGATGGAGGCAGATATGCGAAATTGTTTAGCACTTGCTGGGCTCATGTGAGGTCTGCGATCGTTGCCCACTGACGGAATGATAGCGTTACCTAAACACATCCCACCCCTGCCTCTGCCGCAGGCCTGCCCCTAGCAACTATTCGATAATTATCAGCCCAGAAGCTCTCTCATCGAGTTACATTACCAGTTGGAGAAGGCGAAAGGGGGACAACGTAGAGGCTCGTGGCGGCGTCATGCGCTTCTGATGAGTACAATATAACGTCACTAACGGGTTTCCGCTAGACCATAGAAATCGCCAACGATCTAGAGAGCATGATTTCATCAATGAACCGTAAAGAGGAATTAGTCACACGACCATACATATTTTTTGCTGTTTTTGTTCCCCTTCTCTCTCTCTCTCTCTCTGCAATTAGCGACAACTATTTAAATAACAATAATACCAGAAATTCATATGTTATACATTCTTTATCGCCATGTTTTTTTGCTATCCATCCATCTATCTTTCTTATCTCAGGAGAGGAGAAGGGGGCTGTTAGCAATGTGACTTGGTTTACCCTCAGTTTTTCGTACAATTCCCTTCCGGAGACTAGTATGATTTTGATTAGAGCTTTGCAAATCATCTTCGATCCTATAAATTGTACATATTCTATAAATTTTATCTTTGCATAGATGAGTCTTGCCATGTTTCTAATCAAACATGGCATACATATTCCATTAATTCTTTTACTATTTATCATAAGATCTGAATAGATCCGTTTTCCTTTTCTTTGGGAAACCCAGGCATTCACTATCATAAAGTAAATATCTTCCATAGAAATAACGTTTGTAAACAAGTCTTTATAAGAAAGACCTTCATGTTTCTGAAGATAAGCCAACTAATCCTTCACATTTGTGTTATAAATTATAAACATTTAATCGTAACCGAACCTTTAGAAATATATTCTACACCTTTCATAGGAACCATTGATCTGGAAGAGTATCCAAAGCTTCGGCATTCAAAGAATGCATTACTTTTTTTTCTTCTGTGTGGTATGCCTTCCATGCGTTGATAAACAAAAACCAGCTGATAGCGACCTTGAAAATGGCCATAAATATGTACATATATCTATATATTTATATAGTATTATATTTGATATGTACGTGTACTTCTTCCAGTGACAATGTCAAGAGTGTCATCATCGTCAGTGGGGGGCTTGGGGATTGCCTTCCTCCAATTGACAAACTGATAAATTATATGCAATTTTCCTCCCCCTTTTCCGTTACAGTCTGTGTGGAACTGTTGGGAAATTGTGCCGCTGCGGCACTTCCACAACTGCAGCAGCAGCAGGAACAACCACATCGCCAGCTGCCTCGGCTCTGGCGTTGTGCGAGGCCCGTCGGTATCATGAGGTGGTGGGCGACATCATCTGCCCATCGCAGGTGCGAGGCATCGATCACATCCGTGATCCGCGTCTGAACAAGGTAAGCGATCCTTTCACTGCCCAGAAGGTAACCATTTAAGAAAGTTCTTTTGATATTTTTAGGGTCTGGCTTTTACTCTGGAGGAGCGCCAAGTTCTGGGCATCCATGGCCTGCAGCCCGCGCGCTTCAAGACGCAGGAGGAGCAGCTGCAGCTGTGCAAAATTGCCGTCAATCGCTACACAGAGCCGCTGAACAAGTATCTGTATCTCAGCGATCTGCACGATCGGAACGAGCGGCTCTTCTTCCGCTTCCTCTCCGAGAACATTGAGGATTTGATGCCCATTGTGTACACGCCCACCGTGGGTCTGGCCTGCCAGCGCTTCGGCCTGATCTACAGGCGTCCCCACGGCTTGTTTGTCACCTTCAATGATCGCGGGCACATCTTCGATGTGATGAAGAACTGGCCGGAGCCGAATGTGCGCGCCATTTGCGTGACCGACGGCGAGCGCATCCTTGGCCTGGGAGATCTGGGTGCCTGCGGCATGGGCATTCCCGTGGGCAAGCTGGCCTTGTACACGGCCCTCGCTGGCATCAAGCCGCACCAGTGCCTCCCCATTGTGGTGGATGTGGGCACCAACAACATCGATCTGCTGGAGGATCCCCTGTATGTGGGTCTGCGCCAGAAGCGTGTGGTCGGACGCGAATACGACGACTTTATCGATGAGTTCATGGAGGCGGTGGTGAAGCGCTACGGCCAGAACACCCTCATCCAGTTCGAGGACTTTGGCAATCACAATGCATTTAGGTTCCTGGACAAATACCGCAACAACTACTGCACCTTTAACGACGATATCCAGGGCACAGCCGCCGTGGCTGTGGCTGGTTTGTATGCGTCCAAGCGCATCACCGGTAAGTCCTTCAAGGACTATACCTTCCTGTTTGCCGGCGCCGGTGAGGCTGCCATCGGTATTGCCGATCTGGTCGTTAAGGCCATGGTGGCCGAGGGCGTACCCATCGAAGAGGCTTATCATAAGATCTACATGGTGGATATTGACGGTCTGCTGACGACCACCCGCAAGAATGGCAACCTGGAGGGTCACAAGGTCAACTATGCCAAGGACATTGAACCCATGGAGAATCTCGAGCAGATTGTTTCGGCCATTAAGCCGAATGTAAGTGGAAATCCTCACGAATCCTTTGAAAATTCGCTGACATGCGACTGTTTTTTTTTGGCAGGTGCTCATTGGTGCATCGGCCTGCGCCGGCCTGTTTACGCCCAAGATCCTACGCACCATGGCGGACCACAACGATAGGCCCGTGATATTTGCCCTCTCCAATCCCACTAGCAAGGCTGAATGCACAGCCGACGAGGCATACCACAACACGGATGTACGAAACAGCAAAGCCTATGGCCTATAACTTTTATTGAAGAATCGTTTCGTTTATAGGCTCGCGTGATCTTCTCGTCGGGCTCGCCCTTCCCACCGGTCAAAGTGGGCGATAAGACGTATTATCCGGGTCAGGGCAACAATGCTTATATTTTCCCTGGCGTGGGTCTGGGCGTGATCTGCACTGGCACGCATCACATACCTGATGACATGTTCCTGATTGCGGCCCAGGAGTTGGCCAACTATACGGAGGCCAGCGATATTGAGCGCGGTTCGCTGTACCCGCCGCTGGAGAGCATCCGTGATGTGTCCATGAACATTGCCATTGGTGTGACCAAGTGTGCCTATGACAAGGGTAAGAGATCGGATCTGATCTCTAGATATTCCATAACATTTACTACATTTCTTACTACATAACATTTCGTTTTCTTTATGTGGTTAGGCCTGGCATCCACCTATCCGGAGCCGCAGGACAAGCGCAAGTGGCTGGAGGATCAGCTGTATAATTTCAACTATGAGTGCTCGATGCCCGTGACCTGGACCTGGCCGCGCATGCCCTACATTAAGACTCGTGAATTAGTGCCCACCAAGCTCTATGGAAAAAAAAGTGATTACTAATTTTGATTTCTCTCTTTCATTCTGTTCCAGGCGAAGAAAGCCCGCTCATTGCCGCCATCAAATAAGCAAGCGTTCAAAGTTCAAGCGTGTTGGCACCACCTACTCTATGTTTTTGCATCTCCTAACCCACTTCTACTACTACTACTACTCGTACTTCCAAGCGTTCGTTCACCATCCAGCACCAAAACAAACCAAACCAATCAAGCAATCAACCAATCTACTAACCAAAAACTATTACATCTAGACCACACCAACAAATTTCAACTGCTATTCTATATATGTTCTGCGATTGATTCGTTTGCCTCCGTTTGCCAACCAACCAGCCACCGCAATGGTCCTACGGTTCTATCACTACGGCTGCTCCCCAGCCTGATGAGAGCACTCTTTGTTAATAATATCGCACCTGCTAGAAACAAAGAAAGAAAGCGTTTAGTCATATAACAAGTAGAGACTTGAGCGACGGGCGCAACGGAATAATCGTTATATGTATTTTTCAATATGTTTCTTATATAGTATTATATATGTACCCTATGTTATGATATATGTTTTTATTTTTGTATAAATTTTAATGTTTATTGTTTTGTGATCGATAACAATGACTAAGACGATGACGAGATGACTCTGAAAAATGAAATTACCGCAGTATTCCTATTCTATTAATTCTACTACTAAATGTATTTGCTATGTGCTATGCTTTTGTTTTGCTAATCCTAACCGCAATGCTGTATCTCTCTCTCGGCTTTCGCTTGCCCTTTAACTCTCCCGCGCTCTCCCTCTCTGTATCTCTCTTGATGATCTGTTACTAATTTTGAAGGCGGCATCAAGCGAGCAGCTACTTATATATATATATTGAATATTTATATCAAAACCACTGCTTACTCATAACAATCTCACACACAAAACTAATAACTGAGAGATTCGACAATTGTTTGATTGATCTATTGCTATGTTTCCCTTTCGTTGCCATACAGAAAACGAAGAGATTCTATAAATTAGACAAGCAACCCCCCAAAGCAAGCAATCAACCAACCCACTACTACCACCACGTCCGCCTAGAAAAATTGGCCAAAACAGACAAGACAGCAAGCTAAACAGCTCCGAGAACTGGTGAGGTGAGAGCACAAGCACCCCACCCCCCAAAAAAGACCCCAAAAGTAAAGCAACTAATTCGCAGCCGTTAATATCCAAAAACAACCAAGTTATAGAGACTATGATTCGTGTTTTGTTTAGTTGTTTAGTCCCATGAGTATCCTATGTAGGATATCCGTGTGGACATACAAAGATACTTACTATATATCGATTATGTTTGTTGTTGAGCCATGTCTGATATTTATTAAAGCAGTTAAGCAGCTTTTGTTATAATTTATTGTTACACAAGGTCAACCTAAATGTACTACTACTCGTACTATCATTGATATACTATACTATAGAGAAATCCCCATCCCCCAATCGATCGGACCGATTCAGCCATTGTACAATTGACTAGATTTGATGATGTGCGATAAACAATAAAAATTAAACAACAGAAATTCAATTTGGTTATTTTAATATTTAATGAGTGGATATTGAGAAATCTTGAAGCCAGCTTTGATCGGGGGCCATTCAGAGCTGATTGTCAAGCTCAAATAGCTTCGCAGGAATATATGTGGATAGTCTAGATATATGTAAATACAAAACACTCACAAAATTACTTTTTTCCAGAAAGATATTCCTTTTTTAAGGAAAAATATCTCTTTAATATTGAGTGAAATGGAATACTCTCAAAGGTGGAGCTTTGATCGACAAGCTTTCAGAGCGAAGAGAGTCAATGCGCCGTCAATACAAGATCTGAGTCGAAAGCTTAGTTCTATAAAGTCCCTTTGTCTTCGTCGCCGTGGAATAAAATGCGGGAATATATAATCGTATTTGGATATTCCCATATATTGTTCTGTTTATTCTTGAGCAGAAAGAGATCAAATCTCCTGCTAACAATGGAAATCTCGTAATTATCGGAGAGGTGTCAAAGCTTATAGATCTGGTTCTCTCTCGCTGTTGGTGGAGAGAGACTTAAAACCTGAGCTCTGAGTGGATCTATGCGACTTATAATGTGAGCACTGGAGTGGATTTCTCAGGCACAAAACCTGAGATCTGGGTGGATCTCTCGGGCATGCTTACAAGTTTAATTCTGAGTGGATTTTTCAGGCATAAAACTTGAGCTCTCTGATCAGCAGCTGCCAGTCGTGATTTGAGCGTCAGATTTATTCAACATCGGACTAATACAGGTTTCGGTTGCGTTTCCATCAGCTCTCTGAAATGATAAGCAGATGCGTTGTCGTTGTCTATGGCATTGCCCTTGTGTTCGGTGTGCAGGCCGCTGAAGCAGGTTAGAGGAATAAATTCTCATGCCTATAGCCTCTCTATAGCTAGCATTGAAATACAATCTACAGGCTATGCCGATGACTGTACTACGCCCAATGGGGAGTCGGGTCAGTGCATGCCCTTCTCCTCCTGCAAGGACATCGAGGAACGGCTGACGGAGAGCCAGAAGACGGGACAGAGTGTGCCAGCCGATTATGCCAGCTATCTGCAGAAGGCTTCCTGCGGGGAAATCAATAGTGTGGTAAGCCATCTCGCCATCCCGAAAGGATCTGTTGTAAGATGATCCTTGAATTGATCTGCTCTTCCAGCGCCACTTTTGCTGTCCTGCCGCCCAAATTCAGCACAACTCCAAGGTGATGGCTCTGTTCAAGGACGAGAGCTTCGACTGTGGCAATTTCCTGAGCCAGCGCGTGGCCAATGGCTATGAGGTGAAGCTGTCGTCCAGGCCCTGGATGGCCCTGCTGCGCTACCAGCAATTCGGGGAGCCGCGTTTCCTCTGCGGCGGTGCCCTCATCTCAGAACGTAGGTCCCCTCAACGAGAACCCTCTTTATCATCTGTAATGCATGATGCAATCTCTTTATAGGCTATGTCCTGACTGCTGCTCATTGTGTGCATGGACTCCAGGATGATCTGTAAGACAAAGAAAAGTGAAAATCTATGTGAAATTATCTGATGTGCTTCTATTCTCTGCTCTAGCGATGAGATACGGCTGGGCGAACATCGGATCTCAACGGAGGAGGACTGCCGACAGCAGGGACGCAAGAAGAAGTGTGCTCCGCCTGTGGTGGATGTGGGCATTGAGAAGTACCTCATCCACGAGAACTACGATGCCCGTCACATAATGCACGACATTGCCCTGCTGCGATTGAAGAGAAACGTTCCTTTCCAGAGTAAGGTCCTCATTCGATAACCCACCAATCCTTGGCTTAAAATTCTCTCGCTCTTCATTTTCCAGAGCACATCAAGCCGATCTGCCTGCCCATTACAGATGAACTGAAGCAGCAGGCGGAGCAGATCAACACCTACTTTGTGACCGGCTGGGGTACCACGGAGAATGGTTCTTCCTCCGATGTCCTGCTCCAGGCGAATGTCCCCCTCCAGCCCCGTTCGGCCTGCTCTCAGGCCTACCGTCGTCAGGTGCCCCTCACGCAGCTGTGCGTCGGCGGCGGTGATCTCCAGGATTCGTGCAAGGGCGACTCTGGTGGCCCCCTGCAGGCCCCCTCCCGCTATTTGGGAGAGTTTGCCCCGCGTATGGTCGAGTTTGGTATCGTCAGCCAGGGTGTCGTCTCCTGCGGCCAAGTGAGTCTTCCCGGCCTCTACACGAATGTCGCGGAGTATGTCCAATGGATAACAGACACCATGGCAAGCCACGGACTGTAAGGGAATCACTCAATATTATTGTTTATTTAAGTAATTAGGAAGCCCAAAAATAAATATATTATATTCATATTTAAAAACTTATTCACAAGTTTGTGGTCTCAATGGGGGAGGTAGGAAGCAGAAAGGGATTGTGGGGATGGGGAATCAATTTAATCCACCAACCATGTAGATCTACCTATACCTCCAGATTTTGGGGCGATATTTTATGGATCTATCACCTTAGGAACAAGAACGTTGTTGCAAGTTTCATCCAAACCCATTGTATTTTATGAATGCTCCAGTTATTTCCAAGTATTATCTAAAGATACATTTTTCTTGGAAAAACAATCAAATGAGTGCCCTATATTATAAAAATAGTTGCTACATCTAACATGCATATTTGTGGTTTTATCTCTCTCTCTATCTCTCTATCATTTTCATTCGTATCTTTAATATAAAGAAAAACAATTGTAACTTGCTTTTTCTAGGGAATCATTAATATATATCTTAGCTTTATTCCATGGTTACCGCTTTGTTACTGACAAAGATTATTGCATATCCGGTTAATAATTTCTCACTATCTATGAATATTGAAATATCATTATTATGGTGCCACGAGTCGTATGAGTAATATATTGATGAAAGTCAATTCAATGGGCAATCAAGAAAACAGTTAGTATAGTACTTATGTTGAATCCGAGCTAATGGCCAGACACTATCTATTAATGGGTTTATTCACAATCTAATTATGTACTTTTCGATTAGATTATTTATATATTTATTGATTGAACCCTTAACGTGTGCCATTCCGACCTATCCTAATGGGTGTGGTCCAATCCAAAACTGATTGACAGCTGGCTCTATACTAGAAGGATGATTATTTTATTGGCAAATCACAACTTTTGGGGGTTTTTTGTGCTCCACGCATTTGCGAATTAAGCGTTTGATAACCCACCCTGCCTCTTGGGGTTTTCAGTTCTGGAAATTCCATGTTACACATCCGAGTACGGGCGGGCATCCAAAAGAACGAGTTTTTAAAGGTAGCACAAACACAGGCACAGACAAAACCCGACGGTCTGCCTGTCTGTCGTCCCACGGGGCGTGGTGAGTGGGGAACTTGCGATAGAAATTACATTTAGAAAACGTTTTAATTCAACGTCGCGTCGTCTCGTATAAGTGAGGGAAAAAAGTACCGATTATAATGGGTGTTTTCGCTCACCTGTTCGATACGACTACGACTACCCTCTCTCTCTCGACGCGTGCCAGTGAGAGATAGACATAGAGAAAACTTCGAGAAAAGTTCAAGTGCCGGGGGAGAGTGATCGGCGTTCGATGGGGGGTTTCCTGGAATTTAATCGCTTTTCCCACGGTGGACGCGAGCGTCGTGTTGAGTCGAGAGCTGCAAGTCATTATCTCAAATGTGGAAGCTAATCTAATGCCCGACTCTTGCCCAGATAGATCTGGGGCGGCGACACGTGCGCGCCGTAACGGAGGAGACAGAGACACCGTAAGCGTGAAACCTGTTGTTGGGGCATGGCATTCGATCTGGGGATTGCGCGGGGTAATTATGCATTCTGGATTGGCGCTTCCCCCAAGCACACACGGACCGAGCGATGAGAGCACAAAAGCTCGACACACGACGATCTCCGGCTCATTCCTCGTTGATCGGCTGAGCTGAGCGCGCATGTTGGACATTATTATCCACCAGTAGTCTCGTATCCACTATAAATATTAAATATCAACATATTTCCGACTTGAGACTGGTTTCTGTTCCACTGAGCGGCAGCTGATAGACCGAGCGACCCCATAGCAAATCTCACTCGCCAGATATCGCAACAGGATGGCCACTGTATTCATATTCAGCCTAAGCTTGAGCTTCCTCTTGCTGATTGTCGTCTGGCCGGAGCTGGTTCTAACTCGTAAGTGCAACCGTGGGGTTAGAGGTCGTCTGGAATGGGCGTGACCGTAACTTTCGTTTACTTTCAGAGAGCAGTTGTGTCACACCCGTGGGCGCCTCGGGCCTGTGTGTGCCATGGCAGGAGTGCGGCTTTGTGAAGCAACTAGTCGACATTTACGGACGGAATATACCACGACGCTTGCAGAACCAAATGCGGCAGATGCAGTGCACCGGGGAGACTGATGTAAGACCAGGAAAACCATACAACAATATAAACCTTCCACTTTAATCCATTGGTTTCTTGCAGGAATTCCATTTATGCTGCCCTGGCGAGGTTGGTACACATTCTGAGCAGCGTGAAGAGAGGCCCACCGCCACGAAGACGGTGCGGGCAGCCTCCGACAATCTGAATCGCATTGATCCGCAGGGATATCGGCTGCTCGACTCTGTCACTCAGTGCGGCAACAAGGGCAATCCCAAGGTGAGTGGTGGCCACAACTCAAAGCCCGGAGAGTTTCCCTGGGTGGCGCTGCTTAAGTACGAGACCTCCGGACGACAGTTCCTGTGCGGCGGCAGCCTGATCAGCGATCGCTTCATCCTAACCGCCGCCCATTGCATCGTGCAACAGCCCCCACTGTAAGTCCGAATCTCGAAACGACAATCGAAG
This sequence comes from Drosophila athabasca, assembly GCA_008121215.1. NCBI lineage: Eukaryota > Metazoa > Arthropoda > Insecta > Diptera > Drosophilidae > Drosophila > Drosophila athabasca. The sequence continues at coordinate 4,518,784 of CM017793.1, read as the reverse complement.
GCAATTATTTAATGCCAAATCCTCAATTGCAGGCTTGGAGTGCGTCTGGGAGAGCACGATTTGGACAAGGAGGAGGACTGCACATATTTGGGCGGAATTCATAGGGTGTGTCAGCCGCCCTACGAGGACTTTGGAGTCGATGATGTTCGCGTCCATCCCGGCTATGGTCATGGATCGATCAACAATGACATTGCCCTGATCAAACTGGATCGAAGAGTCCTGCCCAAGTCGCACATTGCACCCATTTGCCTGCCCATCGACGATAAATCCAAGGAACTGGCCCACGATCAGGGCTTCCTGATTGCCGGCTGGGGTCGCACGGACAAGGAGGACGCCGCCTCCATACAGCAGCGGGCTCATGTCACCCGCAAGGATGTCTCCGTTTGCCGCAACTACTACCACAATGCCCCCATCAATGAGAATCACATCTGCGCCACCGGCTCTGGCATTTCACACACCTGTCGCGGCGACTCAGGCGGTCCGCTGTTCTTCAAGCACAAATTCAAGTCGACCTTCCGGTTCGTCCAGTATGGCGTTATCTCGTTTGGCGGCCAGCGGTGTGGCACCAACAGGAACCAACCTGGAGTGTTTGCCAATATCATCGATATGTTACCCTGGATAACGCAGAACCTATACTGATGCTCCCTGAATGGCAGATCCTAGAGAATACCGTCCAACCTATGACCTCTATTTCGCATTATTTATGTCCGTAGTTTTAAGAGCGCTTTGCCATAGATACTTTTAGGTTTTTGTAAAATAAATGTATGTACTTATGATATTTGCAGCATAATTCAATTGAAAACATTCTAATGATGGGTTTTCTGGTTTAAATCTTGAGCGCTTTCCTTTCTTTTTGTTGTTGTTGGTTTTTGTTGAATAAATCAAAATATATTATCCGCATGAATGAATGGAGTTTTAGCTTGGCTTAAGATCATTGAGCATTACTTTTAGAGATTTGAAAGATATTCTTGTGATGGATTTATACCTCGAAGGTCTTTGAATGAACATCCAAAAGAGCTTTTTTCTATCTTAGGGACTTTTCTTCAGCATTGATTTTCGACTGAAGCTCTGACGCACTTTCAATCTCTAAGTATATATCTTGACAACTATGGGAATATTCAGGCAATTAGTGTTTACGTGAAACTACATGATTTGTTGCTTTCGTAGTCGTTCTTTTTTTTAGGGATACATTCATACATTTAATTGGCTGGTAATTTACCCAAACCTAGACCTGACTCATGTGGAGATATGAAGATATGATTTCGCTTGAGTTCAAGGCTTTGTCTCCAGATCCCAGTTGGGACTCCCTTAGGGGAACGAAACCACAGGGAGAATTTATTGGATCCAGCTCCTTGCGATGATTGAGTCATATGTAGTTTTGATGGACAGGAGTTTAGTTTTGCGGTCAAGTGAGTCATCCTTCATCGCGTGCCACTGAACCCATATACGTACATATATACATATGGAGATGTATATATGTGTTACGTGGAGATCATGCAGCACAAACGTGATTTCGCAAAACAACCTAAAGAATTACATGAAATTCTGACAGCATCACCGAGATTTCTTCCCAATATTGTTCTCTCATCATCATCATCATGCATTTTAGTATGGATTCGAATTCTCGAGCACTGACTCACAATGAAAGACTAAACTCGATTGGTATGCTATAATTTGCGGTTAGGCGATAAATTGCAGGAATTGTACAGTTCAGAGACTCTCTATATACCGTATGTACAGCTAAATCTTGACTCTTAAAACAAGTATACCGATTACTGAATGGGCAAAGCCCATACATATGTACATACGTCTAATCTATTTAATTCTCAAAATTAAAATGAAAAGCCCATACATATGTACATACGTCTAATCTATTTAATTCTCAAAATTAAAATGATTCATAGCCTTGCTGACCTACGAATTTGATATGTCCAAATATGATTTATACTATATACGAGGCATTATAATCTAGAGCCATTCGACACGTTATTGAACTAAATCCATGGAAATAAAACCAGGGTAGTTCTGCTTTTCTAATGTAGGACACGCATTGGAACAAAGGATTGATGGATATCCGACACTGAAATCGGTTCTATTGTTCTAAAGGACACGCCGAAAAAGCTCTCTCTGAGCAGCAGTATTTCCTGGGGCAACAGTTCGGCTCGTATTTTTCCACTGGACGGTGCACAATGAACTGGAGCCGCTATCAGGGTTTGGCTTTAAAGGGGATACTATATTTTGTGACATTTTATCATTCGTTGCCATTTTTTGGCAGCGTCACCCTGTCGCTGCTGCACAGTTACATCTCCTCGTCGGTATCCTTCAACCTGGATACCATATAGTAAGTTCTTTTCCCTTTAAATTACACACCAATCCCCACCACTTAAAGCCATTGCTTAGCCTCAATTGGAACTCAACCTTTCCGGCCATAACCGTATGCGAGATATACAACGCCGAAAAGATTTGGGACCTGAGTGACAGCCACTTTGGCAGCGAGCACGAGATGCACATCGATGACTTCGTCAGCGAGATAGTGTTCTACCGGGGCGTCTGCAGCAGCTGCGAGAACTGCGCCAAGCTCCGTTGTCCCGGAAACTATACCTTGCTCCTGGAAGTGGTATGTCGCCAAACACCAAAGGAACACTGTTCCTTTTCACATTCACATTGTCTTGCAGTTCCGCACCAAGTGCCATCAGTTGATATTAAACTGCAGCTACCTCAATCAACTGTTTGACTGCTGCGCTGAGTTCCTGCCCATGCCCACAGAGTACGGACTGTGCTTCTCTTTTAATTCCCACCAGGCACGAAAGGTGGCCCATGTCCAGTACACTAACAATCGCATGACGGGGCCAGGACATCTCACGTTCAATGCCGCCGCCGATGTTCAGCTGTATGTCCACGCGCCAATCGATGTGCCGTTTCAGTTATCCGAGGGAATGATTCGCGAGACCGTGCTACTGGGCCACTTTAAAGAGCTCATCCTGAACGTCATCGAGGTGCACAACGACGAAAGTGTTCAGGACCTGAGCTTAGAGCAGAGACGATGTCGTTATGGGCACGAGCATGTCGCCGATCGCCAGGGCATTTACGAGTTCTACAGCTACTCCGGCTGTGTGGTGGAGTGCACCGTGCTCCTGCAGCTGGTCAACTGCAACTGCACCAATCACTTTATGGCTGTGCCCGGCCAGAATTCCCTACCCGTCTGCGACTATCGTGGCCTGATCTGCTTGACCAGAGTCAGGGATAAGCTGATGACAGAGCGCAAGTCATGCGAGTGCATGAGTGCATGCGAGGAGCCCGAGTATAACATTATCTACAACTCGGCGGACAGGTAATTGGTCCAAGGTCGAGGTATGCCTCCTCTTTTAATGGTGCTTCTCTGTTCCTCCAGTGACGATGAGGATGTGGATGACATCTCCAAAGTGCGTGTGGCCCTGGTGGAGCTTCCCACACAGCGCTATGTTCGCCGGGTGGCAAAAACCATTTTGGATTTCTTGAGTAAGCAGCGGGTGTTATATATAGACACTCCAATTAACGCTCAAATCTCTCCTTGCAGTCTCCTTGGGCGGCCTGGTGGGTCTGTTCTTCAACACCTCCGCCCTGCGCTTGGTGGAGTGGGCATTTCTAATCGTGCGATACAGGAAAACGATTGTGCAGCGGGTTAAAAGATTTTGGTTTGGCACAATTAAGTATTTACAGATTCTGGACCAGTCAAAATAAATCACAATATCAATTTCTTTTTAAATTCTAGTTGTCTTTCAATTGGGGAGTATTAATGTGTGGTAGGTCATGGCCGCAGATGGGTTGAAAGCTCAGCTTGTGCCCATTTTTTGTGCCACATAGGCGACATTTTCCGAGGGACTAGACCAAGCGGGGGGAGTGATGAACTCCAGTAGGGTTTTCAAATAGTTGGGTAGATACCAGCAGCTGGAGAAGAACACTAGTGTCAGCATGACCAGGAAGAAACCATCTAGACAATGCATTATATCGAATTAGCGAATTCGTATCATATTTAAAATCGTTCATTTTCTCACTGATTAGCTTCTTTTCCCATGGCTCTAGCATGTTGATGCACGTGATCAGTTCATATTGGCGATACAGGTGAGTGGCTAACTGTTTAAGTTTAAACATTTTGAATTACGAATGGCTAAAGTCCAATGCAGAAATTTAGAATTACAATGCAAGTGGCTGTAAACAAAGAACATATGGCAGATACAGGGCTGCAAGGCAGCAAGTGTTGAAAAACGGAAAATAAGCCGGCTTCCAGTCAAATGCAATTCTTTATGTATGCTTTCAAAATAAATATTAAATTCTTCCGGTTCAACTTTTTCGTTACACAATTAAGTGTAACAGTTTCAATGGATATAAACCGATTCATACTCGTGTGTTGAGGAACTCCCTATACTGTATGATATAATAGTATACACTAGACTTCACTTCACTAGACTAGTTTCCTTGCAGTGCTGTAAAATTGTTTTGAAGTTTCATAGCATCCAGCTCGTGCATGTCGTGTCAAACAGCTGTTGTTGTTCAATTTTTGGCGGCGCGGACATGGAAAGTACATTTAATAGTTTAACTCTATTTTCTAACAATTGTTTAGACATATTAGAAAGAGAAATATATACTAAGAAGATAACAACGGGTCATACAAATCTGGATAAACATTTGGGTGGTGGTATTACCTTGCGCCAAATCACTGAATTGGTTGGAAATTCCGGTACCGGCAAAACGAAAATGTGGTAATTGAGTTTTATTTATGATTTATGATTAATTATGTCTTAAATGGATGTCTTATGCAGTCTGCAGGTGTGCTTGAATGTGCAAATACCGAAATCTGCTGGCGGACTAGAGGGTGCGGCTCTCTTCATAGATACCCGACAGGATTTCCATCCCGACAGATTGCAAGGTGCGTTGTTCTGAAATGAAATGAAATGAAATGTGTAACCGCAGTGTTCATGTGCCCACTGTTTTTCTTTAGAACTGGCCAGAGACCTGGAGGAGCAGTATAAACAGAAAGCACCTGACTTTCAGGCGTCCAAAATGCTGCAAAACATCCACTACGTGAGCTGTCCGAGTGCACTCCAGTTGATGGCCACCGTCCTGAGCTCTTACCGGCACCTGATTGCCCATCCAAATGTATGTTAATATATGCGTGTTCTCTGAATTGTTTACTCAAGATCACCGCCTGCGTTCTGCAGATAAAAGTGATTGTGATCGATTCGCTGGCGTTCTCCTTGCGCATGTTGGAGGATGGCGCCCAGCGCTTTGAGCTGCTCCTGGAGCTACTCGAAAGTATGAGGCAACTGCTGCGCGAGCACGAAGTGGCCGTAAGTCCGGCATTGGATCCGTTTGCTTTGACTTTAATAATCCAGTTCTGTGTACGTCTCTTCGCCCGACAGTGGGTCGTCACCAATGTGCTGACGCATCGGTGTATTGGCGACCAATTCCATGTCGTGCCCGCCCTGGGGGACGTGTATTCGCACTTGATCAACGAGCGCATCTGGTTTTCACAGAGCGGTCACTGCTATCTGGGAAAGTCGTGGAGATTTTGCAGGTTAATCCAGGATACGAGGTGATGCGGCATCTGGTAAATTGTACTTTTACTTTTACTTTTAGCTACAACTAACGTTATAGATAATGACAATGAATAATAGATTGGGGCATTTTCATATGCTGTTCATGGCTTAATTGTACTCTCAATCAGTCAGAGATGAATTTCCCCCACACCAGGTGCTACAATTTTTCGCATGACTGAAGCGACTAGCGAGATGGAGTTGGAGATGGAAAATGACTAAACAGGATCCCCAGCCAGTTGCCATAATTCCCATTGGCACAGAAACCATAGCCCCACAGCCAATGCCACAACTGGCTCACTGCACCGCACACCCAGCCAGGTGCTGAACACTTGCTAAAAGCAAACACCAAACCGCCAAGCCACTCTGGCGACAACGACTACGACGGCGACGATGCTATCAATGGCGTTGCAGTTGCAGATTGACAGGCGAGCACAGGCTGATTTATGCGCGCGACGCAGGAATGTGGCAAAGTGTAAAAAATGTTTACATATATGTACGTACGAGCAGCGACACCCAAACCGAAGCCCAAGCCCAAGCCAAACCAAAACCAAACCAGACCAGACTCTGTTGGCTCTGAGGCAAGGCAAGTCACGCATATGCAGCGACAACTAATTCAATTTCCACTGGCCAACAAGGAGGAGGCTGTTTAGCCGAGTGTGCACGCCTAATTGGTAATGCGATCGGCTTTATTGAGCCAGGCGCTGGAGTTGAAACTGCCGTGGAAGCCGATCCCGAGCTCCAACCCGAACCCAATGCCTGAACCTGGGGGAAGTGGATGCATTTGAGGCAGTCCCAGTCGCAGTCACAGGCTATCGCTGTCGCTCAGCGCAAATCCCATTACGTGCGATCCGTTTCGAGCCATAAACATGTAACAGCTGCACACCCTCCCAACAGCCCGTTGCGGTTGCTGCAGTTACTGCGGTTACTGCGGTTACGGTAAGGCCGCGGCAAGAGTTTCCTGGCGGCTTCCAGCAGCGCAACTTGTCGCTCGAACTTAATTGCCTCGGCTGCGCTTATGACTTTCGTGTGCAATGCATCCTCATCCTCATCCTACATCCACATCCACATCCAAACACACAGCCACAGCCACATCTTGCCATCGCATCGCTGTTTGTTGTCTTCGCTACATTATTAGAAAGTAACTTAAACTTGCAAAAGCCATCAACATCAGCCTCGCATCGTCGTCGTCGTCGACGTCGTGGTCGTCATCGCTCGCCTGTCGCTGGCGCTATTTTCGACACCGCCTGGCCCGCCATAAATTTCCAAATGCCCTGCAATGCACTTCAGGGCAGACCCCGACTCCGACTCTGACTCCCAATCCGACTCCGACCTGGGGCCGCAGAAATTAGAAATAGTCTGTTGGCTAATTTACCGAGCTGGAACTGGCTGAAACTGGCTGGCAAGTTGAAAGTCCATTTTCTATTTTCCATTTTCCATTTCGTACGGGTTTCAATTAAAACCCAAACAAAACAGAAAATGAAAAAAGCCAACAAACATTCCGCTGTGCATGGCCTGGCAATTTGGCCACGACCTCGTGCTCCAACCGCCAAAGTTCAGTTCAGGCGAGAGCCGGCTAATTCCGCCACACTGCGGAACCTACCGACGGACAGACGGACGGACGGACCGTCCGCCTCGATGGCAGCACCCGATAGCGGCGGGGTCTTCGAACGGAGCCAGAGAGCTGCCATGAGATAATCAAATGTTGGCCAAAAAGGATTGCCTGGCCTGGCCTGCTTGGCTGCCTTGCTGCCTTGCTGCCTGCCTTATTGTTCTCAGAAATTGTTATTAATTGAGTTGTACGCTGCATTTCGATTGGTTTTGGAGAAAGAGTCCGAGAGAGTGCGCTAGAGAGCGGGCAAATATTTCGCAGTGGGTGGCCGTTGGCCAGAGCCATTGGCTCTGCTCATTTGGCCAATCTAATTCAGTTTGGCCATCAATAAGCGAGTGGCCCGAGCGAAGATCCCCAGCTCATTTGCATACACGTAATTTATGCTCATCAATTAGCCGATTAATTTATTTGGCGTGAGACATTAAGCGGAGTGGAATGGAGCTCCGCTCCGAACGAACGCTTGTCTAATTAGATAAATGTGCTACATTAATGTCGCCTCTGACATTTACTAAGCGTGGTGCGGTTCGGTTCTGCCTCATTTCAGACACGGCTTCAGACGGGGTTTTCATTGTTTTTTTTTCTGGCTATTAGGGTTACGCGTTTCTTGTTGGAGGTGCTGGCCGTGTGCCCTCGTGCAGAGTTAATCAATTAGTGGGGGGTTGGAGTAACTAAATTGCTCAGAGGATTAACTCCTAATGCTGTTCATATATTTCATTTTAATTGAGATTCTATCAGACAGGAGAAGGGCATGGGGCATGGTTTCCTGGTACTCTTTCTATCGACCGTTTCTGCAGCTCTATTAGCCCATCAATTGGCCAACTAAATTAGTTTATAATGCTGCTTATAAATGCCACTTGTCGGCCACGACGACACGGATGTGCCTGGATCTTGATCCAGTCGCTCCGGCAATCCGCTCCCAGCGTGTCTGCTATTTTCAGCTGCAATCTACCGGCCCGGTCTCCCAGTCTCCCAGTCTCCCGGTGCGGGGAAATGAAAATATTTTAATTAAAACACAAACTAAACGTTTACTGTAAGCGATGTTATCCATTGCATTTCATACAAATAACAACGACCTGGCTACCTGGCAACGACACTGCTGCTGTTGCTGCTCCTGCTGCTGCTGCTGCTGCTGCTTGTGGCTCCTCTGGCTTCTGCGTGCAACAAATACGGCAAATGTTGCATGTAACAGCAGCAACATGTGTCGCACATCGCCTATTTGAATATATATCAAATCAGTTTAAGATAATTTTCTATAACAGCTCGACACACAGGCAAATGGACAAAACATTTGTACGAGTTTGTTGCCAAAGTCTTTCGTTTTGCCTGTCGTTGCTGCCGTTTTTGTTGCTGCCTCTGTTGCTCCTTCTCCTGTCTGCCAGCCTCGCGGCGAGTGCATATTTTACGCGCCGCATTGTTGCAAGCGGATTGAGGATTGAAATTAAGTTGTTTTGCATAAAAGCGCCATAAAAAGGCGCAGCAGCAGCAGCAGCAGTCGCAGTCGCAGCCGCTGTCGCAGGCAGTGGAGGAGGCAGCAGCAATTGTGATTAGAACGACACGACAGGCACGACATGAGACATATGAGACGCTGCTTCTCTTGCAGTTTCAGTTGCAGTTGCAGTTGCAGTCGTACTTTTGTGGCCCATACATATATGGCCAGCAATTGTCGGACGAAACGAAAATTGCCGGCTCACCACGAGCGACGTATGTCATCGAATGGCACTGCCATTAGCGATCTCTTGTTGAGGAGAGCAGCCCCTTGGCATCAGCATCACTGGCGACAGCTTCCTGCGACCAATAGGCAAATGCTAGACCAGACCATGCCCTGAGCTCCCATCTTCAGAAGCAGCAACAGCAGCAATAGCAGCGGCTACAGCGGCGGTAACAGCAACTATTATCAATTTAAGTTGGCTAATTGGTTTCAAATTTATGGACCTGTATTTGATATTTATGTCGTCTACAAGAGCTGTGTGTGCCTCGCAATTTTGCCTGTCTGCCGTGGATCTGTGGCCTGCCTGCCTGTGGTATGGCATGGCCTGGCCTGGCACCGGTCTCGGCCGCAGCCTGGGCACATCGATGTTGGCTGTTGGCTGTTGGCTGCCGCTGCCTTGGCATGCTGCAAACAACGTAATTGGCTTTCAATTTGCAGCAAATTGTTGCAACAGCCACGACAACAACGAAAAGAGCAACAGAGAGAAACATATTTAGATTATAGACGGATAAAGTTTATGTACGTTCTGTTCTGGCTGGTTCTTCTTCTCGGCCAACATTGCCGCCCGTCTGGTTTTCTCTGGTGCTCTTCTTCGACTCTTGCTCTTTCCTCCATAATTCCAATGAGTTATATGCCCATCATGTGCGCTCTGTGGCCCTTCAAAAGTCGAAAACGTATCGCGCGTTAATTAAAAAAAAAACACACAAAGCAACAACCGAAACATCAAGCGGAGTGCAGAAAAAAAAGCGCCAAAAATTCCGCTAAAATTTCGCTTTGAGGCGGCCCGGCTACCGAGAGGACAGGATACCACTGTTCAATAACTAAATAAAACACTCAGAGGATCTTTGGACTGAAGGCGAAAAGGCGAGACAGAGAGGCAGGGCACAGGCACAGACACAGTCACAATCAAGCGAAAATTCCTGGCATTTTCTGCTTCATTAACAACACACAACGCGGCCATTTCGTTTTGTTCGAGCTCAAGTTTACCGCTGACGAAATTTACGCACGTTGCTGTCCCGCTCCCCCCTCTACACCCCCGATGCAGCCTGCTGTATGCCTGTGTGCCTCCATTTACCTTGATCATCCGTTGAGCTTAGGTTTTCGGTGTGTGTCGGTTGGCTCTTTTTGGTATTTTAATTAGAAACCAAACAACGCAAAATGCATTGCTCGATTCCCAATTCCCGATTTCGCTTTCTCTGCTTTGTGGCCTTTTTCTGATCTGTTTCGTCGGTTCGGGTATTGGTTTCTGTTTCTGTTTCTGGGCCTTCGCTGGATCGCTGGCTGGTTGTCTTCTCTGTGGCCATTGTAGTTCCCAACATTTCAGCATCACAACATCCAACATCCAACTTGCATTTGGTTTTCACATTCAATTAGCGCATATTTCAAATGCGATCCCAGGCAAACATATTTGCTGATCGACAGGAAATGCTATCGATGGAGGGGGGACCAAGCCAAGTTCTTCCATCACTCTCTTTCAAGATCTGGAATGTATTGATTGGCTTTCGCTGCAGTTATTTCTTTTTATATCGTTTTATTATCTTTATTGGTATTGCTTTATTGCTGCTAGATCAATGTTAAAATAATAAATAAATATTACTACACACACATACGCGACGTACATAGGTACTATAACTATATAATACAATACAAAATCAGCTGAATCTGCTTAGGCCTTAACTGTGTAGAATTTCTTATACTATAATTATTGCGTACAATTGCAAACAACTTTTAAAGTCTAACATGGTTGCGGCTTAGGGGCTCTAAGGGCTCTATGGATATCTATCTATATAGACAAAATACAATAACGGTAACTGCTAATTTACAGTATTTACAGCTTACATCCTAACCATCTATCGTTGACGCACCCATGAGAACTACATACATATATGTACAGAAATACGATCGCTATCTAATTGTTTTATGAATGTATTGTAAATGCGCGTCTGGGTTACACTAAATATCACACTGTGTAGGATGTTGCTTAGCGAAAAGAAGAGTTTTCTGTTTTTGTTTTTCGAAATTACACTAACCGGAGAGCGGCACTAACTATCGAACTAACTAACTAACTAACTAATTGGGCCTCTGCCAGGACACACAACGCTGTGGCACCTAACTTTGTTATCCCTTCCTCCACTCCGTTCGTATCGTATCGTATGTCACAGAGCTAGCCCCCTAGGAGACTTATTTATAATGCAATTACACTACTAATGCACTTGGAAATCGCGCCCGTGCTGTGGCAATTGGAACTTTTTCTTAGATCGGGGGGGGGTCTGGGCGGTTGGTGAGATCTCGGCACAGAGCCGGCCCCCGCTAGACCATCACAGTGGTTAGGACATCGACGCCATCTATGTCGCAGACTGGCGGCGGCAGCGACTTGCAGTTGATCGATCGCTTGCCAAAGTCCTTGCGCGGACTGTCCAGCGATCCCACCGTATTCTTCTTCATGTCCAGGTTCTGTGTCTTGTGCAGTAGTATCTGGGAGCCGCGCTTGTGCGCCTGCTTCAGTCCCGAACTGGAGTCCAGTTCGCGCTCGAAATCGCAGGGCGGAAACAGCGGCTGTGAGCGATGCAGAGCCGAGCTGCTGGCCGCCGTGGCTGCCAGCTCTGGTGCCGGATTGAGGCTCAGTTCCATGCCCGCAGTGGTTCTCAGTGAGCTGGTGCTGCCCTTGAGGGGATTCGTATAGCGGCGCAGGTTCTCCTCGTTCTGCAGATTGTTGGACTTCTCCTCCTCGTGGCGCAGGGCGTCCAGTGACGGGGTCAGATTCATGCCCGAGCTGCTGCGATAGGCCAGACGCTGCTTCCAGTACAGGCTAATGAATATGGAGAATCCCACGAGGACAATGAAGACGCCGCACAGCACACCAATGAGCAGGCTGTGTCCCGATCCATCGGCCACTCGTGCCGTCTCCAGTTTGACCTCCAGAATGGAGGTGAGAGCCGCCAGCTTGGCATGCTGCAGCTCCAGCTCCTTGCGACGCTGGATGCCATTCAACTGTCGTGAGCTGAGCAGCTCCCCCAACAGGGCCACGGCCACTGGCAGTTGTGGATCATTCAGTTTGCTGGAGGACTGCAATGAATCGAAAGTTATAGTACTCGTAGAAATAATGCCGCTCTGACTGTCTGGCACTTACCACTGTCAATTCGATGGTGTCATTGGAGCCACTCTTGAGATCGCACAGCACCATGAGCAGACCCTGCTCCTGGCTGGGGGCATTGGGGGTCTGCTTGACCAGCTGCGCTGCCAGCAGCACACGCACCAGCGAGCACAGGCCCTCCACCGAGGCGCCCCTGCCGACCCGCTCCAGGTCGAGGAGGATGGTGAGTCGGGCACAGTTCTCGTTGACCAGCGCCTGGTTGGGCCAGCAGCTGGCCTTCGCCGGCAGACTGGGGGGAGCGACACGCCTCGATGGCTCCAAGGCCCGGCAGTCGCCGCGCATGTTGCAAGGTGGCGAGAGGCAGGTCTCGCTCAAAGCCGGCACACACACCTCGTGCTGCTTGCAGACACCCGACAGATTCGACGACTTCGAGAGGGGATCCAGCTTGTAGCAGTTGGGCAATCCGCACCAGAGATTGGTGCAGCGTGAGGTTCCGTTCTCGCAGACACAGGCATTGCAGTGCTCGTCGTCTTCGCTGCGACCCGACAGGGCAGTGTCAAGCCAGTTCTGGCTCTGATTGAGCGCCGCATAGGGGGAGATGGTGTTGCTGGCATTCAAACAGGCAGACTTTGGATCGGAGAGCACTATGGAAAAATAGGGAGAGATTAGGGAAATCTCTTGGCAAGTGTGGGTTCAAGTTGACTCTTACAAATCTCACAGCGCAGTCCATGGCGTCCTGGTGGACAGATGCAGCTGTAGCCGCCAATCCCGTCGATGCAGGTGGCTCCACCCTGGCAGGGCTGTGGCGAGCACTCGTTCACATTGATGCGGCAATCGGGTCCGGAGAAGCCTTGGGCGCACACGCAGCGAAACCAGCCCGCTCCCGATTCACAGGTTCCGCCATTGTGGCACGGCTGGCCGCGGCACTGATCGATGGACTCGGCACAGAACAGGCCCGTCCAGCCGGGAGCACAGCGGCAGTGCGGCTGCAGGGCCTTGTCGGGCGCCCCAGGCATGCAGGTTCCTCCATTTTGGCACTGGCCGGCATAGCACCCGGTGGAGCGCTCCGAGCAGCGTTTGCCTGTGAGGGGGAAACGAAAACGAAAACGAAAGACTTAGACAACGAACTGTGGGATTTTTGTATTCGCGTTGGAAAGGAGAAGGAGAAGGAGAGAGGATTGCCATGACCCGTGACGAAGCCATGGCTTGAACTAATTGAAAAAAGTAAAAGTGTGCTGACAAAGATCGATCTGTGGCCATATCTCCTGTGTCTGTATCCGTATCTGTATCTGTATCTGTATCTAAATTGTATCCGAATCTATTTTCATTTTCTATATCTGTGACAAAAAAGCGAAATGCGTGAAATATGCAAATCGCAAATTAAAAACAAACATAAATCATTGCCGAGGTTTGGCTTTTGAGGCTTTTTGGCTACATTTTACCCCCCATAGGTGCGCAGGTCTGGCCTGGTCTGGTCTGGTCTGGCCTGGTCTGGGTCTCTGCCACATGTGGCAAATATTACAATCGCAAACGACTGCGACTAACGCGCACTTGTACTCGTACTGGTACTTTTTCCAGCTCTAAACCGAAGCTCAGCTCTGCTCAGCGGCGCGCATTCGCTTCAATTTGAAGCCGTAATGACTGCCAACTTTCAATGTTCAAATAAATGCGACCGACTCGATCAGCGAGCACTGTATGTGTATGTGTATGTGTATGTGTATGTGAGCTCTTAACGTGGCCGACGCTCTCTCTGTCTCTCTCGTTTCTCGCGCCCATTTAGAGCCCCCAAGCGTTGATAATGCGCCTGCCAGCCTCAGTCAGCCCCAGTCAGCTTATAGCAGGTTTTAATGCTCTAACTAACGAGTACGTCGACTGTTGAATGCAACTCGCAAAAGGCAATCGCCAATCGACAGCTAATGTTCGAGGGCATTCAAGTGTACTCACACTTCCACTTTCAGCATGACTCTCACTGACTTCTGGCAGGACTACTTTCGATAATCTGTTCACACAATTTCTACACAATTTGCCCCCCAAGGGCATGCGACTCTTCGGCATGGGCCTGGGCCTGGGAAGGAAGGCCTAACACACATCACATCTACATCCACATCCACATCCGATTCCAGGCAGCGGCCTGCACTTGTTGCAACGCTTTGACGTTCACTTTGGCGGCCGCTTAAAGCGCACCCCCTCGCAGCGCTGCTGCTCGTCTTGAGAGACGGAGACGCAGCTCAACTCCACTCGACTCGACTCACCTGTCCAACCCGACATGCACTCGCATGTAAAGTCGCCGTCACCGTCAAGGCAAATTCCGCCATTTCGACAAGGATTCGGCGAGCATTCGTTGAGATCTGCAGAAAGTTAATGAGTTTGCTGTTTCCATTGCCATTTCGCTGTCTGGCTGGCTGGGTAGATTACTCACTGTGCTCGCAGAAGGTGCCGGTGTGGCCCACATGACATTTGCAGAAGGTGCCCACGTCGCTCATCTCGCAGCTGCCATGACCGCTGCAGGGCAGACCGCTCGGTGTCGTCATGGTTGTTGTCGTTGTCGTTGTCGTGGTCGTTGTCCCCGCTCCTGCTGCTCCTGCTGCAGCTCCTACTGCTATTCCTGTCCCTGTTCCTGTCCCTGTCGCAATGCTGCTGACATTGGCAAAGCAGCCCTCTGTTGAAAAGACATGATTAGGCTTATTATTGTAGAACTGCGGCTAGGATCAGGGAATTTCCCATCTCGAAGGAGACGGCAAAAAGTGCGCCCAAGACAGGATTGATGGGCTTAATGACATCTTCATGGGGCTGAAAATCGGTTCCCATGGCCAAGAGGAGGTCCAGTCTGTCTGTCTGTCCGTTGTCTGTCTGTCTATATTTTACTCACCGTTGCAGGGCGGCTGCGAGCAGAGCGGACGCAACTGCTCGCAGTGTTTGCCAGCGCGATCCGGCGGACAGTGGCAGTAGTAGCTGCCGGGCGTGTTCAGGCAGCGTCCCTGGAGGCAGGGCGACGGAGTGCAGTGGTCCTTGGCCTCCTCGCAAAGGGAGCCCGAGTACCCGAGCGGACAGATGCAATTGAATTTGCCAATCATGTCCACACACTCGCCGCCGTTGCGGCACGGTGAAGTGGCACACTCGTCGATGTCCGTCTCACAGTCGCGTCCCGTGTAGCCGGGACTGCAGGCACACCGGTAGTCGTTCACCAGATCAATGCAGCTGGCACCGTTCTTGCACTGGCCCACGCAATCGTCCAGGTTCTCGGCACACGTGGTACCGCCCCAGCCCTCGAGGCACTCGCACGAGAAGGACCCAGGCTCATTGATGCATTCGCGGGCATTGATGCAGGGCCCGATCGTGGCGACTGCATTCGAGGCGGCCACGGCACTGGTCAGTGCCGCCAGCAGAGCAGCCGAGCTGCTCAGATTGCTCCCAATGACGGCACTGGCCGTGGTGGTCAGCAGTGTATTGGCCTGGGCCTGGGCCTGGGCCTGGACCTGGGCGGCATGGGGAACCTCGCATTCGTTCACGTCCACCTGGCAGACATCGCCGCGCCACTCGGGCGAGCATTCGCAGCGAAAGCCACCGATTAGATCGACGCAAGTGCCACCATGCTCGCAGGGACCTCCGGCGCATTCGTCGATATCTGGGAACAAAAACGTGAAAGAGAGGCAAACAGAGAGAGAGATTGGTTAAGTGCCATTCCCAGCTGAAGTGCAAATGTGTTGATTTTGTTGTTGAAGATGCTGTGCGCGGTGCCATCGAGCAGGTGGTTCAGATCGGAGCCAGACCCTGAGCCCCCCGACTTAAGCTCAATGCCCAAGTCATTGAACTGACGTGCGGATTGGTATATGTACACGTATTTGGCCTATAAGTATTGGTAGCCAGCGTCTGCGTGCTTGGCTTATCGGTTCCCTGAAATCTTTGGCTGGACGCTTCCTTCTTCTGATTCTTGGCTCAGCTGCTGCTGCTGCACGCAACTCATTTGTTTCCTTTTGTTGCAGGACTGATAAGAAGCGCCCCCAAAAAAAGTTCTGACCCTTGGCATGCCATTAGCAGGGAATTCCTCAACTCGTCAGGAATTTCGAGGGAAACTTTTAGCTCAAGAATTTAAGGGAAACTTTTAACTTTAAGAAATACAAAATTTAATTAGGCCAATGCAAGGTGAAAAGGCAATAAAAGGTGGGCGGGATATATTCCTGCTTTTCTGGCTACGTATCTTCCATGGGAAAGGACTCCTTTACCAATTGGAAGTGCAACAAATTACACGATCATCTCCTACAATAATTGAAAGGGCCTTAAAATTGCTTTGCAATCGACCAATCAACATCTTTCGCTTTTGGTTTGGGAACGGCAACTCAATTAGCTTACAGCCATATTGCCTTGCAAATAGTTTCTGGTGAATGTTTCCGTCGTGCTCCAATTGGAATGCAAAACCGAATCGAACCAAATTTGCAGGCCACCGTGCCACAACATCAACAACAACAATCTTAATAAAAGAAACGGCAACAGGCAGCGGCAACAAGCGGCAACAATACTGAGTACTGACCGCCGCCTGTGCGTGCTACGTTTCATTTCATTTCATTTCGCTACAGTCAAATGCGTGTGTGCTCAATTGCATGATCGAGCGGCAACAGCAGCAGCAGCAGCCGTGGCAGCAGCAGCAACTAAGCTTAGGTAACTGCTGCTGCTGGCTAAGAGGAGTCTCCAGCTGTAGCCCGTAGCTGTAGCTGTAGCTAAAGCTGGCCAAGTGGAGCTGTGGCTGGTGCTGTGGCTAATCGCGTGCTGCAGAATAAAATTAAATCAAAACTCACTTATTTCGCATGTCGGTCCCGTCCAGCCGGCCGCACAGCCGCAAGTAAACTCGGCGGCCAGAGGCGTCAGTGGTAGGCCTGGGGAGGAGCCGATGGCCCCACCACCGTTGCTGCTGGCATTCTGGGACTCTTGCCGCAGATTGGCCAGGCTCCGTATTGAATTGCGACGGCTTATCGGCTTGCCCATGGAAGTGCTCATGCCACGCATGATGCGATACACTGGCGGTCGTGTTGCATTCATCGGCTGTTAGTATACGTAGAGCGAGAGAGAGGATAGGATAGGATGGGATGGGATAGACAGGCGGCGGGATATTAAATTATTTTATGGCACTGCGAAAATGTCTATAAATTGAGGGCTTTACCTTGAGAGTGCATGTGCCACCATTGCGGCAGGGCTGTGTGGCACACGGATGCTCCACAATCTCGCACTGCTCGCCCGAGAGGCCCTCGGCACATGTGCAGCGATACTGATCCGGTGCGGTGTTCTCGCAGGTGCCGCCATGCTTGCAGGGTTCATGGGTGCCGCAGTAATTTAAATCTGTCGAGAGCAGAGCGAAAAACTATGAAATATGTTCGGCCACGCTGCACCGATATTATCGATGATGCCTGATGCCTGATGCCTCCACCCATTCCCAGCCAGCTTCGGCCAGATGTGCCTGGTAATTGCCTGGAGGAAGAGGTCACTCACTTACCTTGATCGCACAGTATGCCACCCCAATTGGTGTCGCAGACGCACTTCCAGGCGCTGCCATTGCAGGAGCCATGCTTGCAGCCGGGATAGACCATGCACTCGTTGCACAACGGGCCCCGCCAGCCGGGTCGGCATCTGTGATCATCCAAGGAGCATCCAGGGAGAGGAGACACAAAAACGAGAAAGAAGATGTGGAAAACGATGATGAGTTTGGGGCTGCGACTTGGACTGGGGTTGGGCACTAATTGAGCGTAGAGAACCCTAATGGGTTGGCCTAATTGGACGGGAAACTGGGGGAAATCTGTGGTGGCCCCAGCCGAGATTGGTCTCCTGGTGGGGGTTATCCACCAAAGTGCAATCCGTATCTTGGGAAAACATTCGCCCCATCATTCATTTTTCGCAGACATTTCAATTTGGCCATGGGAACGCATTTGGCCAATGGCCACCACCGAATTGGGTCACTTTGAACTTTGGCCTTGATGCATCAAATGCTAAAGTGGCAGAGAATTGGCGGCTGCCACTTCTACAATTGCTGTTCCTGCTGTTGCTGCTGTTGCTGATGCTGCTGCTCCTTCAGCTCCTAAGATTTTATCGCCGCAACACGCCAAAGTGCAGAGGGATCAAAGTTAAATTGCCCGGCCATCCAGTTATCGCCGCCAGCCGCCATCCAAGGTGCTAACTCTACAAGCTCCGGGCATGACGTTGCCGGCGATAGGACAGTCGCCATAGCCATAGGCCTCAGCCCCCCCAGCCTCCCAGCCTCCCAACCTCCCTGGCCGACGGCCGACAGCCGACAGTCGACATCGTTGTTCGATGTCCATAATTTATGATTTCATTAAAACAGCAGCCTGTTGTTATCTGTAAACGAATCTATTGCAAGCTCTGTGGCCGCTCCACTCCGCTTCCATTCGACGTGGCTCACAAATGGGCCAGCAACGTGCAAACAGCAAAGTAATTTTTCTTCTGGCTTATAATTGTTCCGCCAGAGAGCGGAAATCTCCAGATGCTTTGGACAGGCTCTTTTCTTTGATGGTTTCTAGGCCACACTAATTATTGCTATTTAGAATCGGCACAGGCACACAGGCACACGGGCACAAGCACAGCCGCAGTTTATGCCAGGACCAATGGCCAGGCAGGGGGGGATGCGGCGAACGGGGCGCATCATGATGCAGCCAAGAAATGCAATCATGGCCGCTGGCTCACGTATTCTGTGTTACGCTGGAACATTAACAACGGCAACAACAACTGCTGCACTCCTGCTGCTGCTGCGGTTGCTGCTGCTGCTGCAACAGGAACAACCGAGGCACAAACGTTTTTTCGTGCTACAGCCGCCTGTGGCTGTGGATGTGGCTATGCCTCTGGCTCCATGCTGCACTCCTCTATGCCATGACCATTCTTTCATGGGGCGGGCAGAAGGAGGCGATCAGCATTGGCCATCGTGCGGGCGTTTGATTAGACTGAACTTGGGCACTGCTCCCCAGAGCTCTGGGTCTCTGGCTGGGACTCTTGATTGCAGATTATATAGTTGGTTACAACTTTATAGCACTGGCACTGGCACTGGCCGGGAGGCTATTGGGGTTATCTTCCGATGGGCAGTTCCCGGGTGAGAACAATTTAATAAGGAATTGGCATCGGAATGGGAATGGGAATAGCAATGGGAATGCGGAATTCGCGATTGATTAGCGAACGCGATTAGATCCAGATTCAGATGCAGATCCAGGTACTGCTCTCACATTCGATGTGGAAGCTGGTAGATCATTTGCATCCGTTCATCTCATGTGAGAGAAACTCTGCCAGCTATTTCACACATCCGTTGATGGCTCACAAAAACAAGTGGCCCCCCCCTTCCCGTCCCCCCATTGGAGCTATAGAACCCATTTCTCTGGCTGCCACTCTGATCACATGAAAAGAAAACCACTCTACTCTCTTGGGGCCTGGCCATTATAACAGTGTGTGTCGGTATCATCGGCGGTGCCATGGCCATTAAGCGACCCCAAAGTTGTTGGCCAGATGCAAAAAGTGTCATAATCACATCGTTAAATGGGGGTTCAAAGTGCTGGAGGAGTGTGTGGTTGGTGGTGTGTGGTGTGTGGCATAATTACAATGTAGAAAACTTGACCACTTACTCGCATTCACCGGGTCGATCACACTTGCCATGGACGGGATCACAGCCGGTCTTGCAGATGGCCTCCTCACAGTTGACGCCCTGCCAGCCATTGAGGCAGAGCTTCTGACCCTCAGAGCCGCAGGCATAGTGACCGAACTGATCGTCGCGCGGACGACAGAAGGTCGTGCAGGTCGTGTTGTAGTAGGTAACGGCGCATTGCACCCGGACGCGGTAGGTGATCCGAGCATTGCGGCCGATGTGGTCCAGTGTCTTCCACTCCGGCGACGGCAGTATCACGCCCGAGTATGATGTTTCTTCAATTAACCTCTCCGCATCTGCATTTTATGTGTGTTTTCAGTATAGGATGGGATAGGATGGGATGGGATGGTATTGGGATGGCATAGGTTGGCCATGGGATTGGGATTGAATGCATGACAATTGGTTGTTGTCGTCGTCGTTGGAGTTGGAGTCGGATTCGGATTCGGAGTTGTCGTTGTCGTTTTCGTTGTTGGTGGCATCAACGTTGGCGGTTCCAAAGCGGAGGAGTTGGCAAAGAGAGTGGGGAGAGTGGAGAATATATAAAGAATTTAGTTAGTTGTTGGCACCATTTTCAGTCTGTGGCTGGCTAACTGGCTAGCGTCGTTGTTGGCTCCTCCATTTGGCTAATTAAGCCAAATGCCCGGCGGCGGCGGCAGCGGCGGAGGACTGCCGTGTCGACAAGCGCACAAGCCCACAATTGCCACCGCACTTACCTGGATAGGATGTGTTGTACATATCCAACGCCTGCAGTATCAGCGTAAACGACTTCTGTAATTGAACGAAAAGAAAAAGAAAAAACGAGGCAAAATGAGTGGGGGAAATGCAACTTTAGTTTGGGGTTTTCAAGTTTGACTTTGCGTTGACGCTAATGGACAGTTTAATCTCAAGTCGCTTTCTGTCGACTGCCCCCAGCCCCATGCAAATGAAGACAGCGCCTCCTCAACAAACAAACAGACACAAACAAAGCGATCAGACAACAGACAAACAAACAAAACAACAACAAAAACCAAGCAAAAAAAAAAAAACACTTTAATTTCACGCAGCAGAGAAGACAAAGCCAACTGCAGAGCCCCGACCAAGACCCAGTCCAAGAGCTAGTCCAAGGCGGACACTGGACTTTCTAAACAAAAAGATCGCCTCGCCTCGCCTCGCCTGGCCGTGTCCATGTCGATGTCCATGGCATTGCAATTGGCCAAAACGAACGAATACAACAAGAATTCCATTTTATTTTGATACCCTCAATGCGGGGAGGGATATTAGGTTTTTGAGCAGAGAAAGAAAGCATCTTTAAAGCCATAAAATACTACAAATATGTGAGTATTATTGATCAGGCTTTAAGATATCTCCTTGATACGTTGCAGACATTTTTTTCTGTTTCTTTAGAGAATAAATCGAAGATCGGATCATTCGAAAAACCTTCTAATTCAAAAGAAATTTCTATGAAGAGCTGACGAAATTGCAACCTACGGAAAGGCTATAGTTCCATTTGATCAATCGTTGCATCAATGGTTCTTCCAGGGTATCAAAACTTCGACCCTGAATGGTGTGTCCTAGCTTTCCAGTTTAGATTTGTTTTGTTGTCGTTGCAGTCGTTGTTGAAGGTTGCTCCTCCTTTGCATGGGCCTCCCTATAAAAATTGAAGATTCGCCGTTTGTTTGTAATTGCTTGGACTTGGAGCAGCCGTTGAAGATTTCTCGCTGGGCAAAAAGCAATTAAACGACGACGTTGTCTGGGATGCCGCCGCCGCTGGATGCCAGGAAATGCTCATTTAGCAGTGGGAGGCGACCATGGATGTGGGCAGGGACGGCAACGGAGACGGGGGACAGGAACTGAAGGAGGGCAGAGATCTGTTCCCATGTAATTGCCCTGGCGACGCGACACTAAATCAGTCCCAGGCAGACATTGGCTAATTGCAACAGCAAGAACAACTTGACACAGTTTGCAAATCCATCCATCCATCCATCCATCCATTCGTCTATCCATCCGTCCGGAATTGATGACACTGCCCCACCGAGAGAGAGAGAGAGAGAGAGGGGAGGGGGGTATCGTCTCAAATTTCAATTCAATTTCCCCTCCGTCCGTATCATTGTCATACGAGAACGAGTATTGCTGCTGTCATTCTGTGGGTCTGTTCC
Organism: Drosophila athabasca; assembly: GCA_008121215.1. NCBI lineage: Eukaryota > Metazoa > Arthropoda > Insecta > Diptera > Drosophilidae > Drosophila > Drosophila athabasca. Next base: position 4,497,032 of record CM017793.1, on the reverse strand, counting down.
GGTGGCTCGAGCTAAAATCTAGCGCTGCTGCGGCCATCGGCCAGCAGGAAGTTTATCAATTGAAAATGGCGTTGAATTTGGTTTTAGATTTCATCAAAACCAAAAACCCGAACACGAGCCAATCGGATGATGCATGGCATTAATGGAGAGCTACAATTTGTAACATGGAAAATTGTACACTGAAACCCTTTCTTTTGCTCAAGAATCAAGTAGCAATTATCGAGACAATCACTCGAGTCTCTCTGGCGAATTGGCCACTGAAATGTGAACACAATGTCAAGAACCATGTCTCAGGTCCAAAAACGAAAGCACTTTCGAGTAGAGAAACAAAAGCCATCGCTCCCATTCGTAGCATTTGTGGGGGCAGCCGATCCGAAAAATACAGAGCGAAACTCTGTTTTATTTGGGCAGTCATTCATATTGATCTCTTGAGAGGGTACAAGAAAAAAAGTGGAACAAGTCCGAAAACCCCATCCCAAAAGAGGCACCACAAATTCCACTCGAGAATGCTCAATGGCTGCGCACGCGCACTCCAAAAAGATGGAAAATATTGTCAAGTGAAACTCATTTGTTGTGGCTTTGGCTCCGACTTCGACTTCGACTTCGACTTGGGGGCTCTTCCACAGCAGTTCCAATGTTTCAATGGAGCGGAGAGGAGAGCAGCGAAGACCCTACTACACAAGATCTCTGGTGTTTGACAGTTACATTGAAGGCTTGATGATGTTATGATGTATGTGCTACCTCTCTGCCTCTCACACTACCTCTACAAATATTGTATATAGTCGCTGCTTGAGGGAACCAACTTCAACTTCAGTTTTGAAGTATTTCCTAAGTCATGTTTATAAGTTTTAACACGCCATTCACTCAATCATCAGTCGGAAAAAAAAGAAGTCATTCAATAAAAAGTGGGACAATTGTTGGTCCCCGATATCGGCAGCTCCAAAAGAGACAGACTTCTTTTTTTTTTTTGTTTTCTTCAGGTGATTTTTTGAAGATTTTTCATGAGTTTGTGAAAGGCTTCTTGAGGGTGCCTTCGCCCCCTCCCTCTCCGCTCGTTTGACTCGTCTGACTGTCTGTCTGTCTGCAGGCACCAGCCCCAGTCCCAGTCCCCGTAGTATGCAGAATTTGCCACCAGCCAGGGCAAACATTTGCCAGGTTTCGTTTCGGCACCCAGTCGAAGCCGAAGACGAAGTCGAAGTCAATGGAGTCCATGGGTCCGTCCAGCACATGTGTGGAGCATTTGAGCGCTCTGGTGCTGGTGGTGGTGCTGGGCAAAAGGAAAAGCAAAAGATTAAAGCGAAACCAAAGCGAAGCGTAACGTATCGCCATCGCCATCGGCCGAGCGACAAGCGCGACAAGGTAATGTTCCCACGAAACAGGTTGTCCGCACTTCAGGCCACGACTCGCGCGGCACAGGGGCACAGTCGAAGGCGGTGGCGGTGGCGGTGGCGGTCGGTGGCTGTCGGTGGTGGTGGCGGTGGCGGTGGCAGGGGCTCAGAACGGCGCAGCAACGAGGCAGAGACCCAAACCCCAAACCCAAGACGAAGACCCAGACCAAGACCCGACTCTCTGACGCATGCCCGTTCCACAGCGACTGACTCAACACCGCCACCTCCTCGTCTCGTCTCGTCTCCTCTCCTCCAGCACAGGGAGACCTGCCTAATGTAAACGACGGCGCATGCGCATGCCAACGCTAGCGTCAACAGCGACTGAGACTGCGACGGCTGCGACTGCGCATTCTACTGCCTTTGGCATTAGTTTTGGGCCGGGCCAAGGCGTGTAATTGTTAACCAAGTTAGCTCGAAAAGAACACAACAAAACTTTAATTCAATTCCGCGACTACAAGCCACTGCCACTGCCACTCGTACACCCCCAAAACACTCCAGTCAGGTTACATTTTTTACCTTAACCGAGTTAATGTCCCACACACTGAACACTGAACCGAACAGAACACAGATCGCTTGGGCCACGTTTATGCTGTATTCTGTGTTGGTATTTTCACAGTTGTTGTTCGCTTTTATTTCTTACCATTTTGGCAGTCATAAGCCCGCATTATGCTCACTTAATTAACCGAAAGCCGCTTAGCAGCCGGCCAAGAAGCGAGGGAAAGAATATGTATATAAAACAAGAAACACAATTTTTAATTGCTTTTTTTTCGGCTACCGACTGGAGAATCTATACAGCAGAAGGGTACCATTTAGGTATGTACTAAAGATGTGGGGGGAGTATGGCATAAAGATGCTCTCGAATGGTCAACAGAATTAAGTTGATTTTTACTCAACCGCTTGGAATTTTTAACCACAGGAAGTGCCCCCCCAAAGAAAGAGAGAAATACTCTGCAGGCCTCTACCCCTTCATAGATGATGTATGCCCTCAAATGTATGGGATATTCTTATCACTGCAAGTCGCGGCACGGGCTGGCGGCGGCTCATTCACATTTCTGCTGCTGCCGGCTTGGGCTTATCGCTACGCTCCGTTCAGCTCTGGAGAGCACTCCATGCGGAACCGAGAGCCCGAGACTTCCCTCTATCTAGAGCCACAGCAATAATGAGAGCTCGAAATAGCTCGTGCCAAAAGCGTGCGTTTGCATTTGCTTAGAGAGAGAGAGAGAGCAAGAGAGAGCGAGGGGGTATAGCGAAGCGAAGCGAAACGGAGGATAAGTACTAGACTAGACTTACCGTCCATCGAAATGTAAAGGGTAACACAATGGCTCCCACACCCGGATCGCTGAGCACAAAGCTGGAGCCGCCCAGTATCTTGGTGGTGGAGTTGCCAAACGAGCAGCCCGTCGATATGCTGGCACCCTGCTCCGTGGTCTGGTACTCCTTCAGGCACAGCCGGAATGCCGTTGTGCATGGTGAGCAGCCTGCAAAAATATGTATAAGAAATATAAGAATTTATCATATGCTCAATGTAGAGTATATACATAATGTCGTTTAGATGTACAAAGTTCGTTGTCGGAGATTGCATAATTACTCTAAATTAAAAGAAAAATATGTGTATGTGAAACAAAAGAATGCAAATTCTGATAGAAGCAAGGCAAAAGACCTTGACCGCCTCTCTTTTTGGGACAGATAAGCATTATATTACATTTATTATTATAATAAAGATAGCATTTAGGGAATGAAGTAATAGTCGTACAGAATGTACTATAGAACTGTTTTGGTTTTACTTTCTTTGGGATAAGAGTATCATTTGAATAGCTAAAACATGATCTTTATTTGAAGATCATTAAAGAGTGAAAAGTGTTAGGTTTTAGGGTAAATCTAAACCAAATTAAACCCATAAAAATAGCTAAGAAAATGCTTTAAAAAATCTTCGGAAAACTATCAGTATTTTTTAAACAAAACTTTGTTTAATTTGTAAATATTTTGAGAAACTAAAAGCAAACTGTTCCTTAATCTGTATTTTAGGATTAAGTATATTCATTCATTCTCAAAACTTACCCGTCGTTTTGGTGGCCCTCAGTTCTGGGGGCATGCCGCAGCAGTAGCCGCTCAGCAGATGGCTGTTGGTATTTGAGATTTCTAATATTTCCAGCTCAAAGTTACCAGCTGCGGATATCTGTAAGAGAGAGGAGAAGAAACATGATTATCGAATGGTCACAGAAAGAGAAACAAGATTATCGAATCGATCGGGTACATCATCGGGGTACGGAAACAAGCGAACAAATCCAAACCCCAAATCGTTCGAATCAATCATGGCCCAAAATAGGTGAATCCCAAAGGCATTCCCAGCTGGATTTCCTCCCCCTCCCCCCCTCAACACCAACCCCAGTTCTGTAAATCGAATAATATGCTCAACACTTTATGGATCTGATCGGATCGTATCGTATCGTATCGGATCTGCTGCTGCTGCCAGCTATTTCGCTGGGGCTCTAAAAAGCTAATAAGCCACCTAGGGCGCTCTGATTGGGCTCTGCGGTAGAGGTTTTAATTAAAAACACAAAAAATGGTATGGCCTGGGGATGGGGTTGGAGGCGTACAAGAGGTGAAAATCAGAAATAGACATTGGATTTTGTTTTTTTTTTTCTTGGATAGGCAAATGAAAGGAGCATTTTTTTGATAAATCTGGCAGCAAATGAAACACGAAAATAAAGAGAAATATTTTCCAAACACAAAAGCCCCGCTTAACCGTACTGAAGATTGGAGTGGAGTGGAGTGTGGACCAGTCCAGCATTTCGGTTCACTTAATCAAACGAGATATCCAACAGTTTGTATAATTTAGAATGCCTTTGTCTGCCATCGGCAGACGGGAAAGTGGAAACGTAGACGGGAGGAAGAGAGAGGACCTGAATATTGCAGGGGCCACAAATCAAAAGCCTATCGATAGGAGCATTTGCCATAAAATTAATAACACATTAGATCGCCGCGGCACTCGCACACGGGACACGGGACACGGGACGCTCTAAGACGCTTCTGATAAATGGCGCATAAAGTTTAACTATTCTCAGGGAAATCGCTTATCATAATTTAGCCGCCAAGAGCTGGCTAAGAACTGGCCAAGCCATTGGCCAAGAAATGGAAGCTGTTGCTGCTGCTGCATCGTTGCATCGAATCTGGAAGCTCCCCCCTTCTCCTCCGACCATCAACTTTGTATTTTTAAGGCCTCTTCCGAGAGCTGAGTTCTGCTTCTGCTTCGTGGAAAATATGCTAATGAAAACTTTTAGGCCTGGACTTCTGGCTTTTATGGTTTCATATTTCAGTAAATTTATTGTCATTGGCTTTGGTAGCTGGCAGTGTTGATAAGTTTATTAGAAATAAATTGCAATTTAGCCATGTGGCCCGGCCTGGCTTGGCTTGGCTTGGCTTGGCTTGGCTTTGCCTGGGCTAACGGCATTAGCCAGTTTAGTTCGAGCCAAAGTCGTCGCCGTGCCGTGCCGTGCCCGCAGCCTGCACCTGCACCTGTGCACCTTGTGCCTCAACAGCAAAAAAAAACCGAAACTTCTTGCAGCTCCCAGCTCCATCTTGTGGCTCCATCTCGAAGTTGATGTGGCCGGCCAGCCGCATGCATTGTTGATCATGCCATAGATCAATCAAATGCAACTAGTTGCTCCTCTAAAACCTCCAACTCCATCTCTACCTCTGCTCTGGCACTCTTTGGTTGCCTGTTCTTTTGGTTTCTTTTAGCGTTTTCATGTGAGATTTCCTTTTGTTTGGCCAAGACTCCGACCCGACTCTGGGGCTGATTGGATTCTTGATCGAGAGATATGTTGGCCGGTGAACCGGTTTCAGGCCTGCTTACTATTTATTTATCACATTTCTTTTGGGAACTCTTCATTCATGAGGCAAGTGCAGCTGCCTTTGCCTCTGCCTCTGCTTCTGGGGCTCTTCTGGGGAGCCTGGATGCATCCGCTAATATTCGAGACAAACTTTTGACGTAATCAATTCGATTAGATAAAGCCGCTGCATCCCATCCCATCCACCGACAGAAAATGCTTAAGAAATTAGTGATGCGGCGCCACATGTAAACAGGTCGCTTAATGAAGCCGCCAGACGAAATTGATGTGAAATTAAATGAAATTTTAATTAAACCTGCAGTTGGCCAAGAAACGGAACGTTTTGTTGGCCATAAATGCGATCGACCAGTATACAGCATCCAGCATCGTGGGAGCTCATTTTGCCAACTCATTTGCCTCGAGAGACGACTGCCTTTCGACTGCCTGGCGTTGGCAAGGGGCAGGTGGTAGGTGGCAGGGGGCTTTTGGTTATTTTTCACATTTCAGATTTCGCATCTTTTTGGGATCTGCCGCTCAGTTCGTTTAATACGCAGCTTATGATCAATAAATGTCAGCTCAAATGAGAGAGAGATCCTCTGGCGAAGCTCATACCAAAAAAAAAACAGAACTGGGCTAAGTCGACTTGACGTGGGCTGATCGGAGCGTATCTTTACGAGTAAACTGAAGGCAGCTAAAGCATTTCCTTGGAAGTGAACCATTAATCGCCGCAGCCAAATACTTATTTAACTTTTATTTACTTCATTAACAACTAAATAGTTGCAGCGGCAGTCGGCAGTCCGCCTCTGTCCGCTGACCATTTAGGCATCCATTTCTCATTTGTCGGACGGACGGACGGATGGACGGCGCTGCCGGCGACTTTTATCGCCTCGCTTACCCTAAATCAATGCACTCAATCCCCTCCAGATTCAGCCTTCTGGCTGCTCTTCTGCCCTGCTCCTGCTCTGCCCTGCTCTGGCGGCAGATAAATGTGTGTAATCAATTTGATTGCCCCAAACTCTTGCATGCCCCATACCCATGGATACATACCCCTCTGCATACCCATGCCTCTGTCTTGCTATTGAGTCTGGGCTCTGATGGGAGATCTCTCTCTTCTTGGATTCTAATGTCCGACTCTTGGGCTGGTTCTCGCGATCGCTTGCGTATTAATCAAATTGTTGTTTGTGTGTTTATGGTGTGTCCGTCTTCCTCCGTTGCCTGGCTAGCTCATCCCCCGTGCCCCCGTGCAACAGCGATTAATTTTTATGTATTTTTGAACCGTTCGTTGGCTGCCGTTGGCCTCTATCGCATATCGTTGCCTATATGTATACCTCTCTGTGCCTCTTTGCCTCTGTGCCTGTTTAATTGCCGCTCGCTCTTGGTCTTGGGGCCTCTCCGCTGCTGGCATCTCAATACATGTTTAGGCACTTTGTGTAACACTTTATGGCGGCTACACCCCAAAAACTCCAAGCTATGCCCCCGCGGACTACCGTCGCGGACGGTCAACCTGGTGTGGGAACCATCTCGGAGAAGATGGTTTTGAAAGATAGCTCGTTCCACTAATCGGTGGGATCGGTTTCCAAAAGGGTCCTCTCACTGGAAAATGAGCATCTTAACATTTTCTGGAATTCTTAGGCACTTCTAATTTGTTTAAAGTTTAAAGGGCAAATGTCTCTATTTTAAGTCTTATTTTGTGATGGAATCTTTCGGAATGTGGAACTTTTTAATTTCCCCGACAATCAGGCATATATTTGATTAAAATCGGACTATAAACTGCACAACATTATGTCCATCGATTCCGATAGTTTTTGTGAGAAAATCCATTCTACTTTTTGTATAGAATAAATTCAGAATAAATTTAGAATAAATTCAAAATAAATTCAGAATAAATTCAAAATAAATTCAGAATAAATTCAAAATAAATTCAATATATTTTCAAAAAATCCTTTCTTACGCTTTTTATTTAAATACTATTTTTTCACCGCCAATCCACCAAGATCTCCCTTGCCCTCTATAAAAAAAACGATCCCTATTAAACACTGAAACCCCTGTGCATTCAAAATTGATAAATCACTGAATTGGTATTAAGCCAAATGATCATTATTTACGTCTCCCCCATCATAATTCTGGAGCTGTGGGCCTTCACTGCCTTCGGGTATTGGAAATTCACAAAAAAGTTGATTCAACTTTGCCTTCAAACACCCGCATATATTTCGCTCAAAGGCTTATAGCTTTTCGACTTATTTGCTCTGTGTTTTTTTAATGTTTTTTTTTGCATGTTTTGCTGGGGTTTGTTTTGGCTTACCTTATGGACTAACAATATTAAAATTAAAGCAATTAAGTTGCAGGCAGACTTTAATGATCGACAATCGCTGATGGTCGATGGCAGAGCAGAGAATTCCCTTTGCCTGGGCCTCTGTCTCTGCCTCTGTCTCTGCCTCTGCCTCGTTGTTGTTGTCGTCGACATTCTCAGGCTGTCTGTGGATGCTGCTGCTGCCGCTGCTGCTGCTGATTCTTCTGCCAATGATGTGGCAGCTGATGATGATGAAGGTTGCGATGCTGTTGATTTTCGCCGAAAATGTTTCCTAAACATTGTGCACATTCTGTGGGCGGTTCGCGAGCGTGATGCTGGTTTGCAGCGATTTCTCGACAATCTCGATGGGGGGGATACGAATGTAAATCGGAGTTGGTTCTTTAATTAGCCCATATATGGAGATTTTTTGTTGCTGTTGTTGTTGCCTGTAGGTTGTAGGTTTCTTTGCTCTTGTCTAACTTTCAATTTGTTCACAAAAATTTCAATTTGTTTTGGCCGCTATTTGTGTGGGGGCGAGTATTTTGTATCATTTTCTTCACGTTGTTTTTGTTTTGCTTTGTTTTGTTTTGTTAATGTTGTTATCACAAATTATTATTATTATTTATACACATGTACTGGTACTTCGTTTGTTTGTTTTTAGTATATTTTCACTTGTTTTGCATACACTTGATAGGCGATGTTTTATTGTTGTTGCTGCTGCTGTAACAAAATAATTGTTGAACAAAATGGAATTGAAACGGGCTGCCAAGTGCTGCTGCTGGTGGTGCAAATCTATTTCAATGTGTTTGACGCATGCATCATCAACGCTAATTGACACGCAGTTTGCAGCAGCAACAAGTGCCACCGAAGCCGAAGCCATCTGAAGCCGGCTGCAACCGCAGCAACATTTACTTTTGCCAGGGCAAACCGCAAAAAGCGGCAGCAACGTGCAGCAAATGCAAATGCAATTCAATTTATGTTAATTTAACGCTGTTGTTGCTGCTGTTGCACTGCCTGTTGCTGACTGCCTCTGGCTGTTGCTGTGGCTGTTGCTGCCTCTTCTGCCTTTGCCTCTGCCTTTGCTGGTGGAATGGAGCCGTGTCTTTGGCCACAAAACAATTTGCATCTTGTGCGCATATTAATTTACAGATATTTTCACTCTTGCCCACATTACTCATTCTTCGCTCTCCTTGGGGCGGCCTTTTGGTTGCCTTGCCCCTGCCCCTGCCACTGCCACCGCTCTGTGCCTCCCCTGAGGCGCTCACTGAATCCTCAGGATCCTCTGGCGGATGATGACCGGGTGTTAATTGCCCATTTAATTAAGTAATTTGCTTGAGGCCTCCTCGTACAGCCTCATCCCCGCCACGGAGCGGAAGTCGTTGACTTTGAATCGAAACTCAGATGCTGCCACTGCCACTGCTGCTGCTGCTGCTGCGGTTGTTGCTGCTGCTGCAAGGCATGACCGGAAGTGGCTTTTGCAAGTGGATTGCTGCTGCTCTATGGAGCACTCTACTCTCTTTTCTACCGCCCGCCTCCCTGAACTTTCACCGAAAGGGTGCACACTGTTTTAGCAATTTGCGGAATGATGAATGAGTGCATCCATCCAAGTGGGCTGCCCAAGGGGAACTAGTAAATGCTCTATCTCTAGGAAGAGCTCTATTTCCATGGAATACTGAATACTGAGAGCTTTAAATGTTATCACTTCTCAGAAACTAGAGGGATATTCCCGTTTAGTAATTGTATCTTTTGGGTGGCGAATAATATTCGCATTTTAATATGTATTTCTCTGCTTTTCCTCCTCTATTATTTACTTCCAGGGTACTCTTGTTATTTTCTGGTATATTCCAGAGACCAGTTCTCGATAAATCCCCGTAGTTATCAAAGAATTCTAAAGGCAGAGCAGAGCAGAGCAGAGCAGACTCTTGAATGAAACGATCCGCACAACTTATAGAACGGACGACTAATCATGCCATATGGTAAATGCTCGGCTCTCTTGCTCTCGATCTGTGGCTTTTCCCATGCCCCACAGCCACAGCCACCCCCACTTGGAGTCCCCGCTCTATCACTGGCTTGTATTATTATTTGTATTATCTGCCGTTCTGCCGTTATGGTGTTCCCTTTTTCATTTCATTTCTTTCTTTCACTTGGCTACGTTTTAATTCCATTTCGTTGCGAGTGTTCCTATGTGTGACTGTCTCTGTGTGTGTGCGTGTGTGTGTGCGTCGCCTTATCAATGGACCGCACCGCACAGTGGGACGACAGTGGGGCTGCCGTCGCACATTGTTTGCACTTTTACTTTTACATATACATGTATCTCTCTCTCTCTCTCTCTCTCTTTCACTCGCTGATTCCTTTCTTCTTTCTTTCCGCACTATTTTGTGATGGCATTGTATTTTGATATATATTGTATTTAATGTTGTATTTAATTGAGAATTATTTCCGTTTGCTTTTCTCACACAACACACCAGCTCTCAATCTTATAAAAATTAATCACACACACAGGGAGAAATGTGAAAGATGTCGATTGATTGTTGGCTGTTAATGATAATCTTTCCATTTACTCTTCTTCTTTGGCTTCTTTTTGTGGCTGTGCTTTTGCCGTCATTTGTTGTAATCAGCCAGCAATTGAATGGGGTGGATGGGTTGTGGGGTTGTGGGGGATTGTAGCACATTTAACACTTTCACAATTGTTGGGCGTGAGGGGTGGGGTGGCGAAGGAGAGATCACAGTTCACAGTTCACCGGTCACCGGTCACAGATCACAATAATCCAATTCGTCGTTAAGATTTACCGTTGCAGAGTGTGGGCTCATCACCGCTCGAAGCACGGCGCTCGACTAAACGCGTCGCCACGAATCGTTAACCGAATCCTGCGGCATTTTCTGCCCTCGAGCAGGCAGCCTCAATCCACATCCACCGGGTGGGCGGAGCAAATCACGCGAGAGCACTACACCACAGAGTGGCTTAAGTGGTGGCTTAAGAGAGCGTTGGCCCGCGAGTCTGTCTATCTGGGCTGCTGCTGCAGATGGTCGCTCGGTCGGTCGGTCGGTGGTGGTGGTAGCACAGTCGTACCACCCAAAGCACAAACGGAATCGTATGGGTATATTGTATCTCTAGCTTCCGCTGCTTGCTTTTCAGGGTTCGAGTCGCGACTGATTGCCGCAGGGGCACAATCGTGCTCCGATCCGCTCTGTGGCTCTTTGTCAGCGCTTGATTCAGATGCGGAGTAGTCTCTCTCCGGAGTCTCCCGCTTCGGGGACACTCTCTCTCTCTCTCGCTCTCCTCACGCTCTCCTCACGCTCTCCTCACGCTCTCCTCACGCTCTCCTCACGCTCTCGGCGCGCACACACATCGTTCTCTTCTGGGTGAACCGGTTTGCTCTTTAATGTGTGCTCTTTAGGCAGGCGCTGATTGGTTGTCCAGCCATAGAGCCCCGGGCTCCTGACTTGTTAATGGAGTTACGAGTACGAGTCGCTGTACGGCGGCTGCTGTTGCGCCTGCGCCTGCGTCTGCGACTGCGACTACAGCTCTCGAAACCGAAGCGTCTTCGTCTTCGTCTTCCTCTTCGGCTGCACGCATGCGTGGCCGCTGGAGCCCGAGGCGATCTTTATTCCCTTGTGGTTTTTACGATTCCAACTTAATTATGTTTATAAATGCGGCCACCGTACGGCCACCGGTGGCACGGCGGCACGGCGGCACTGCGGCTCTGCAGCACGGAAGGAAGGAAGGCCCTGCCCTGCCCTGCCCTGCATTCTGCTCTACTTACTGTAGATCTAGTCCCTCAGCCCTCAGGGCCCACCGTTTTAATGGTCGGCAATTAACACCTTTTCAATGGCTCTCCTCCCACAATGACTTTTGGTCTAATATTTTCGGGCGGGGGAGGGGGCGGGCATGTTATGGCCCGGAGTGGGTTTTTAGCCAATTATTGGCTTTGCTGTTGGAGACGGAGATGGTGCGGCGACTTCCATCCAATTATATGCATTGCGAGTGTGTATAAATCAAATTCAAATGCAGCCGGCCAATCGAGGGTAAAGTAGACCCAAACAAAAGACTTAAGCCACAAACTTGGCAATTACATGCGGCCAACAAGCTAAAAGACAGGCTTAAAGCGGCAGCATCTTTGTTGTTGCTGTTGTTGTTAGCGGCTCATATTTCTTGAGGCGCATATCTAAATATCGAATCATGTTGCTGATTTGCGCTGCCGCTGCCGCTCCATTGTTGTGGCAGCAGCAACAGCTACCAATGCAACAGCAACAGCAACAGCAACATCAGCGGCAGCAACAATAACAGTTGTCTGCCCACAACCAGCAGCAGCAGCAGCAACAACAACAACAACGACAATAGTTACACAGTAAGAAAATTAAGCAGAAAATTCTTTTTCACGTGTCTGTAAAAGAATTTCTAGAATTTATGGACTCTAAAAGATATGGCCATGATGTGTCCAAGAATGTATGATATTTGAATACCCAATAAATATATGTATTTGAAAATCTCTCAAGTCTATTTACAATCATGACAATTTGCCAATTGGTGTACATCATTTCGTTTATATGGCATATTTTTGTACTGTGTAGTAAATCTCATTGTGGCCATTGTGACATGACTCTTGTTCGACAATAGATAAAACAAATTGACTTGGTGTGTGCCCAAAATGTCTTCTCTTGGCCATTTGCTGTGTGACTTTGTTGCTATTTGTGCTATTGGTGCTATTGGGGGTACCTCCATCCCACCATCCCGTTTTGGTGGGCGTACCTCGGCAGCCAGTACTTGGTTTCGGGGGAGGGGGGGCAGCCGTCGCATCGCGGCCTGTGGCTCCTTTGTCATCTTTTTTCCCAGTTCCAGAAAAGAAATACTGCACTACAATGTCCATTATCAAGGTACATATCTGCCAGCACAGCCCCAAGCACAGCACAGAGAGCCCAGAGCGGCAATTGTGCGGCGACAACGGCAACAGCAACAACAGTAACCGCAGCAATGTCCAAATATGTTGCAAGTTGGTGTTATTCTTCACACGGCATCATAAATTTCACGTATAATTGACGCTTTCAGTTATATCAAAATTGGCTAAAAGGCGACGACCAGCAACAGGCAACAACAAAAGATAGCAGAAAGATAGATGTACTGGGCTTCTGGTACCGACGCTTTAGATACCCTTACTGAAGATTCGGAAGGGTAGTAAATGATGTTTAAAGATCGATTTGTTAAGATTATTCACAGATCAGTCCGAAGTTAGCTTTATATAGAAAGATATTACTATAGAGCTAGCAAGTTTTCACCAAAACTTGTACTTATACTGCCACCGAGTGTCCCTCTATCATCATATCATATGGTATAGAACGCACTGCTCTGTACAGAACTCTCCTTCCTGCTATGTATTTCGATTTGTATAATCCAAATACTAACAAGGAAAAGGTCTATGAAGAATATACTTTATATGCTCAAAACTCCGTCCTTCTCTCCAGGGCAAACATCTCAGAAAACTCAAAATACCCTCCGCAAAGAGACAAGAGACAACAGCAGCAACACCAGGGAAACACCAGAGCAGCAACAACTTTTGCGTTGGTGGCCAGCAGTCGGGGGACTCCAGAGACACCAGAGTCTCCAGAGATATTATTTTTGCTGGCTTGTAGCCGACTGTGGTTTACATTGTTTTCGTTTTGATTTCAGCTAATAGCCAGAGCCACTGCCACAGTCAGAGACACACACAGACAGAGAGAGAGAGAGAGAGAGAGAGACAGGGACAGAGACAGAGACAGAGTCAGAGCCAGACGCGGAGGCGGATTGCGAACTCCCAGGTGGACGAACGGACGGACGGACGGACGGATGGACGGTCAACATCTTACAGGTGTCTTTTGTGTGCGTCTCTCATAATTCGAGTTGGTTTTGTTGTGTGTTGGCCGCCAGTTGGACACTTGTTCGGCTTTAATGGCATTTCTTTGTTGAAATTAGCTTTCGTTTTGAGACGACGATTTTTTTGTGGATTTTTGCTACCACATGGAAGAAGCTCTTCTTCTTCTTTTCGCCAGCAGACAGATGCAAAAGTGGAGCGGCATAGCGACATAAATCCATAAAATCAAACATATTGAGTAATCAAAATCAGTACGGGAGACGACCAACCCTCCCAGCAGGAACGTGAACGGGAACGGAACACACCCCCTCCATCACCCCCCCCCCTCGTAGGACAACCAGTTGGTTGAGTTCATTAAACAAACAGGCAAATATGTTGGCAATTTCAAGCAGTTGGTTTTACACCACTCAACATTTTATGACAGATTTTTCAAGTGTTTTTTTTCCGCCTCCTCCTGACGACTGCCGCTTCTGCTTCTGCCTCTGCCTCTGACTGCTGCCTCTGACTGCTGCCTCTGACTGCTGCTGTGGTTCTGCTGCGGCTGCTGTGGTGGCGGTTTTGTGGTCTGTGGTTCGCGGTTGTGCCCTTAGCCGGAGGTGCATGGAACATTGCCTTAGGTTAGTGGTTTATGTAGGCTTTTATTGGTTTTGTGCCGGGCAAAAAGATTTATGGGCCATATTTTTAGCAAGAAGTTACGGGTACTTGAAAAAAATAAAAAAAAAAAACGTTAAGGGCAAAAAACACTGGGAATCGGGTCTAAGTTCAGTTTTAAGGTGGTTCAGTTTACGTAAATGAGATGGCAGAGGTTTCCTTTGGGTAAGTAAAAAGAGGTATCAAAGATATCCTTCAATCTATGAGCTCTATAAAGGATAAAGTATTTTGTGGAAGAAATCTTGCGTAAAAAAAAAGAGAGTTGGTAGCTTTGAGATATATTATACATACATATATCGAACTGATTATTCACTAAAAATGGTAGTCCTTACTGAGAAGAAATCTCTGGTTGTGATTGCCACCAGTTTTCTTTTAGGAACTTGAAAAGCTATCTAAGATATCCTGTTATAAGAACGATTCCAATTGCCGAGTAAGGACAAAGAATCTTGAGTGAAATACATAGAATATCCTCCTATCAGATTGCATTCCACTGATCCTCCAAACTACCCTGAGTCGAAACACTAAACTGATTAATTACTCCCGATTTAGGATCAATTTCAGCAAAGGGATTTCAGTTTACAGTTTGCACAGATACTCCAAAGAAAAATGTTATCTCTGAGATATTCTATCCTCCTATCGATTCGCTCTACTAACCGCAATAAAAACTTAAAAACTCACCCCTCTGTGGGGTACAATGAACTGCCAGCCATCCCATCCCATCCATCCATCCAACCATCCATCCATCAGTGTTACCACCTGACCTGACCCAGAAACATGCAACCACCTCGCCAGGAACCAAAGCACTTGTGCCGCTGTGAACCTCACACATGTTCATCATCAGCATTTTGCAGCAGTAGACAGTTCCGAGTTCCGAGTTCCAAAGGGGGGGTTGTAGATACTCGTGGCATGCCTCATTAAACCGAAAATCCACCCCTAGGCAGGCAGGCGATGCCACAACGAATTCCAATTGCGAAATCAGTAAGGCAAACATGTTTCATACGCATCGAATTATGACACGAACAAAGGCGATTAATTAGTGGCAAGCCAGCGGAAGGGGCAGACACTGGATGATGGAGGGTTGGGGGGGTGCTGCCACCACAAGGAGGGAGGGTGGATTGCGCCGACGCAAGCGGTAATCGAGATGGCTGCGCGTGCTCATGTCTGTCGCCTCGACAGTGCCGCATGTGCGAGACAGTAAGCGAGAGCGCGAGAGGGAGAGGGAGATATGTGGGGGGGAGTGGGGGACAGGAGCGGGATATGGGTGCTGTGTTGGATGCTGCTGCATATCGAACCCATACTTTAACCCATACACGTGCATATGTCATTTTTATAGCGCTATACGTGTTTGCCATAAATCCATAACAATATGACAAGTACAAGTACTTTAGCGGCAGCCTCTCTCATGTGCAACATGTTTGCACGTTCACGCCACCGCCAGTGCCCATGTGGCAGTGCCCATGTGCCAGTGCCAGTAGAGACGCCCTGGACTGCAGCGCACCATCAGCAGCATCTCACCGACTCCCGATCCGACTCCGACTCCGACTGGGACACCTTACCTTCTGCAGCATTTTGGTGATTGTGATCGCACAGCATACCGGTGCAACCTCGGCTGCGCTGCGCTGCGCTTCGGTCAGGATGATCTTGCCGCAGACTACTCATTTTGTGCTGCTGCTGCAACTGCGGCTTCTGCTCCAGGAACAGCGAGGAGATATTTTTTCGCTACTCGCCGCCGCCTGACATGATTTACATGAAGTGAAGACGCACGTTTTTATTACATTTTCGTGGCTGTAAGTGCACCAAAGGCAGCCCAACCAGACCAAACTACCACCCTCCCCCCCACTCCACTCCCAACCACCGCCATCAGCGGTTTCTCCTTTGATTTGCGGCAAATGTTACGCACAGAACCTGCCACAGTATCCGAAACCCAACAGCTGTGCAAGTGGAGGGTTAAATGCTGCAAATCATTTATCATTTTTGCTGTTACAATTTTCAAGTGCCCTTGCACCCTGCACCCTGTGCACCCTACACAGCCCTGCCACACGCCTACCCCTCCCCCATTTGTCTGCAATTAAACAAACAATAAAAACTGCGGCAACCTTGCCACAAAAGAGCCGAGAGTGAGGCAGACCCAGAGTGATGCCTCGCCCGTCCGTAGGGGGGTTGAACACTTGTCACTGTCCGGATGAGTGTCGCGTCGCCCTTTCTCGCTGTCTCGCTCGTTCTGGACCTAAGTCGACATTTTAATTTTAGTTTTTGGTCTCGGGAAAATTGAATTCTTCTCTCATTTGAGAGATCGTAATCCCCAAATGAGATTGCTTTTGGAGTAATCGCTTCATTTATGGGGGGATTTTCGGGCTGATTAAGCTTCATTAGGTTTTAATCAATTTTTTAGATTTACGAAACGAAAGGAAAGGAAATAATGGCTGCTCATTTTGGGGCCGAGATTTATGTGTGTGTATTGGTGTGTGTGTGTGTGTGTGTGTGTGTTACATAGGAAAGACATTTGTTACCTAGGTGGTCCCTTTTTTTGTTGGGGGGCACGGGGGCACCTTCGTGTCTTCTTTCCCATGTAGCCATCGAGAAATTTCAACTAATTAAAATACCTATAAACTCTGCATGTTGAGTCCTGTTTTGCGGCAAGCAGCATTTTCAACATTTCATTGGAAATTTCAGAAAACAGAATCGTCTGGATAAGCAACACGCCAACAAATGACCAACTGAAGCTGAAGCCGAATGCCGAATGCCGAAAACGAGGCCCTTCGAACCGACTAAAGATGAATGGTTGTGCCACGGCAGGGTCTCTCCAGTTGTTGCCTCATGCCATGCCCCACCCTCACCCTCACCCCCACCAGAGTGTAGCCCTCAGACGACCCAACTGACAGCAAACAGAAATCGACAGCCGTGCGGTGTTTACTACTCCAACAAGATCCCAAAAAACACAAAAACAAAAACAAAAACAAAAAACGTACCCAACCAAAAACACAAAAAATCAAAGAAAACAAAAACAAAAACAGAAACCGGACAGAAATTCACTTCTGATCGCATTGCGAATGGGAATGGGAATGAGAATGGGATCGGGATCGGGACAGACCAGAGACCAGAGCAAGCATCAGCCGCGGAGTAGCCTTAGAGCTCTCAGTCTCAGTCTCAGTCTGGAGATCCCAGTCGAAATGGACAGCTGAAAAGGAGGCTGGAATTTGGGTTTTGGGCTTAAAACTTTTAGCATTTTTAATTAGCGCGTTCTTTGTTTCTCGGTTCGTTCGTTCGTTCAGTTTCGTTCAGGTTCGTGCTGTTTCCAGACCCAGAGGAACAAAATGAGAACAGATTCGAACAAAACGTATTTTATTTTCGGGCTTGCATGCTAATTCTCTGCCACAAGGATGGACCCAATCCAATCCTCGTTGGTGTGGAAACAGGGGCGTAGTTACCATTGGGGTAACACAAATGACTCATTTCTTGGCCACAACTATAGAAGAACTAGGGATCCCAAATGCTTAGGGATGGATATAACATTATACACAAGTAGATTCTTTGATCCTTTGAAGATCTCTCCTCTTTTTTATCGAACAGAGACGCCCCTGCCTGCCACCTTTATCAGTGTCCAGATGGTGATGGGAACCTTGACCTTGAACCAAAGTTAAACAAATGTAATTAGCCATTGGCGGGAGTCGGATACCAAAAAGACTCCTCTCCCACAATCTGTATCTATGAAACGTACTGGAACGTACTTATACTGGCAGTTTAATAACCGTTCACTCGTTCGATCTTTGAATGGATGGTTAAATTGTCTTTTGGGATATGACCAGACCCGGTTGAAGCCAATCTATTGGGGGTCTCTATCGCAGGTAAGCCGCTGCAGTAAATGCCAGTCGAGGATTTATAGCAGAATACTTTGACCAATTACGCAGGCATGCCTCCACCAGCTTCAGCTCCAGCTGCCGTTGCACTGTGGCGGCTCTGGCTAGATGGGGATGTGGATGTGGCAGCCATGCCGGACGGACGGACCGACCAACCGTTTGACAACGCATCGTAAAGAGAGGACAAACATAAATATCAATTACAGGTCCATAAATTTGAAACCAATTAGCCAAGTGAAATTGATAACAGTCGTTCTGCTCAAATGCAGCAATTTTCCATGGTCAAGCCATTGCCACAGCAATTTCCAGCAATCGCGAATAGTTTTCCCCACCTCCTGCTCCTCCTCCTCCTCCTCCTCTGCTATTTTGTTTGGTTGACGAGTCGCATTGCTGCCTGGGATGCTGCTGTCCAGAGTCACCGGCCAGGGTAACGTCTGAGTGGAGGATGCAAACAACTTAATACAAATTGAAGGCTCAAAAGCCAAATGTTTAGTTCTCACATTAAATGTAAACGGCAGCGCTGCAACCACACCAGATTGGGCCAAGACAACGAAAGCCAGTAAGACAGAGGCCCCAAGCAAAGACGGAGAAGGAGACGGCAATGGAGTTGGAGATGGAGATGGAGACAGAGCCCAAAGGCAAAGACAGCGGCAGCGAGCACTACTTAACTTTTCGACACCCAATGAAATTTTCGCACATTACTGCCAAAAGTATCTAGATGCAAAAATATCTGCACTCGTCTGCAGTTGCATGCAACCAAACTCCACACACACACACACACACACACACACTCAGAGCACCAGAGCCAGAGACGGGTCCAATGCAGGGGCTCATATCTGCATCTTCTCGGGTAGGCAAATGCAATTTATTATACGTCTGGGGCCCGAGACCCGACAGTACTCTGTGGCAAGATCACAGATGAGATGGGGGCAGGCGGGCTGCCTGGAGATGGAGATGGGATCCTCCACACACGCAAACCTTTTGGCGTTTTTCTTATTAATACATTTTTAGCCTTTTTCACTCTGGTGCTGCTCCTGCTCCTGCTCCTGCTGATGCTGGTGGCGAAGGTGGAGACGATGGACCCTGCAGCGGTCGCGGTGGTGGCGGTGTGGTGTGTGGCGTGGGGCAAACTGAAATCAGATAAAAAATGCTTCGCACACGATTAGGAATTTTTAATTAAAATATTTTGTACTGCTGTTTGTAGTTAATTTCGTACAAGACTCTCTCCGAGGCATACAAAGTGGCCAAAAGGGGCACCGTAGCAGGCTCCTCCAATACGGAGGCCATAAGCACCTGCATTTCATTGCGGCAACTCCGGTCTCTGCCTCTGTCTCTGCCTCTGTCGCTGGGCTGTTGCTGCTGTTGCTGCTGTTGTTGTTGTATGCGTGTAGAACAGCACAAAGTACGCGATCCGATTGCCACAGTCGGAGACGGAGTTTAAGCTGATGCTGAGACTGAGGCTGAGACTGAGACTGAAGCTGGTGCTGCAGCAGGAGTTTCTCAGTGCACAGTCGCACGAGGAGGAAGAGGCCGACCGAACGGAGGCATGGGGGCAGACAACAACGAAGACGTAGCCACCACCAAAGGGTGCCGAGCGATGGCATAAAAATCCCTGTGTTTCCATTTCGCTTTCGTGCCCAGTCCCGCGGACTTGGCGCAACATTTCAACCTGCCACTGCGGTGGCAGCATTGATGGGCGTATACATGCGATTCATTCCGTGTCTGCCCCCTCTTCCTTCCGTTGGATGTTGGCTGCTCGCTGCTGCTGCGGCTGCTGCTGCAACTGAGGCTGCTGCATCGTTTAGCTTAACTCAACATATTTTTAAAGCCGCAATCTCCGTGAGGCAAGGGCGGGTGAGAGAGACGAGAGGCGAGGGCGCATCGATGATATATTTAGTGGCAGGCAAAGCGAAAGACTTAGGCAACGAACTTGCGATTACGACACAGCATGAGGCATTACCTATATGGCTGGTGCATCCCCGACAATGCATATACAGTGGACAATCCTCATAGATGAACAGGAGTGGAATCGAAGGAGAGCGATGCATCATTTTAAGGCTTCATAACAATTACACATTTGATTTTCTGTACAATTTCTTCTTTAGTCTTGTGTTTAAAGTTATTTTAAAATTTCGGACTTCAATTTCTGTCACCCGTAAAGATCCTCTGATCTGCTGTGCCTTCTGTATGAATCTCCACTGTAACTATATGCCAATTGGCGCTGCCCTGCACGACTTTTTTGCAGCTCCTCTCCCCCTGTTGTTGTTGTTGTGGCACTCAGGCCCTCGGTATCTTCTCCTTTCTTTCAGTGTGTGTGTTGGCTGGATTTTGTTTTTGTTTCTTATATTTTGCTCGGCGCAAATTGAAGATCGTGTTAAACGCTTAAGTTGTTTTTGTAGCCAGCTAAAAAGAGAGAACGATGATGGGCGAGAGAGGGGGGGTTACAAGAGCGCGGGGAGGAGAGGGGAGACCGGACAACACATGCAAGCCACAATGCATCATTAGCGTTGTGGCAAATGTGTTTTTTTGCCGCACAGACGGGGACAGACGGGGACAGGCCTGAAATCGTTTTGTATCTGAGAGTGAGGAGGACGGTGCAACAAGTGCAAGATCTCAGTTCAATGCCTTCCAGAGTCCACTGATTATTGTTGAGCCGTAAATTATGACTAATTGATTAACAAATTCAACAGCAAAACAGCACAGCAACCGAGAGGGCAAGTCCTGCTTGCAGACGACCAACACGCACTTGCCACATAAATCAGAATCTGCATACAGATGGTATCTCTCTCTCTCTATCTCTGTCTCTCTGTCTGAGCAACACTTTCCTCCTGTCAACGCCACCTTTTGTGGCAGCCAGGTGACAAATCTACACCATGCTCTGGCTCACGTGCACAGCATCCACAAGTTAATAAGCCAGAGATTTAAAAGCCTCACCTCGGGTTTTTCTTTTGTTTGCTTATGGCAATGGCTATGGCTATGGCTATGGCTTTTCTTTGCCTGCGGCTAGTGTTTACCCAACAAATACGACACTTTGTGGTACGCTTAAAATGCAAAATGTGTCAAATACTCGTACTTTTACACAAAATACGTTTCTCTTTCAAGTGGAAGAAAAATGAGCTTCAAATAAAAAACGGCTACGGGTACGGCTACGGGTAAAATACGAGTTAAATGTTAAATTAACGTACCATTTGCGTGGCATGAAACCAACCGAAGACTGAAATGCGCACGCACAGATTTTGTAAATGAAGTCAAAAAAGGCAAAAACATCAGACAAAACTTTAAAGACAAAAAAAAACACAATAAGTTGGGGGCGTCTGTCTGGGCACCTGAGCAGAAGGAGGGCGGACGGGCGTAAATCGTGCGATCGGAGGGAGAGACATTCCAATCTCGAATTGTGTCATGCGAGATATGGTGGTATACATATGTATATATGTATGTAGGTACCCATAGCCGGTAGTATTTGCTTAGTCAATGCAAAACAAAAAAAATGGAGATTTGGCGAGTAATGATGAGTAATCTTGGATTGGGTTGGGTTGGTTTGGGTTGGGTTGTGTGACATGAGATGTGATCGTGGGATTATAGTAAATTTGCAGATAGAAAATGGTTTAAACCATACAACACTTGTATCGATTTCATGTGTGATACTTTTTGAAGGTCTTAAAATTTAAATTATATATTTTTGGCCATTTTTTAGAGGGGGATATTTAAATATATCGCCTTTGTTTATTTAATCATATTGCAATGTCTATTGTGTTTTGCAGTCGAAGCTGCACTAAAACTCAATCAGCGGGGCGGGAGCGGCTGCAGCAGTAGCCGAAAGCTCAGATCAGGCAAACGATAAACAAGAGCGCAAGCTTTAACGGGGAGAGAGAGCTTATGGAGAAATGTATTAAAATGCAATTGCAAAACCAAACAATGAAGCTCGATGACATTTACTTAAAAATAATTCTTACTCGTTCTGCTCCGAAGAGCCTTAATTAAAGTAATTAATAACATATCAATGACATCGATAATGTGAATATTTTACGTACCCATGTGTAAAATAAGATGTAAATACTATAAATTTTATACGTAAATTATTTTCCTTGAAATCATACAATTTTAAAAGTAAATTATTTATCTTTAAATTATAAAATGATTATAAATCCCTCCTTTTTCTTCTACATAGTTTTTTTTTTATACCTAATTATATATTCAACAAAAATGAAGGTCCACCTATCCATTTATTTTTATAGATTTCGTGACCTATAAAAAATCACTTTACAGCGAACGTAAATGAAGTTTCAATTAAAAGTAAAAGCTTGCCATTACATGATCTGGGATTATGGCTACAAAATGACAGATCCTGCTTTTGACAGCTGTGAAACTCTTTTCCAACTTCAATTCTTCAGGCAGTTCTCACTCCCCCCACTTGAGTTGACCTTCTGGCCGAGACAATTTATTGACATCCCTTGCCAAACATCCATCGAATGTAATCAATTTCCATTACCTGCTACACTTTTGGCTCTCTCACCTTGAGCTGCCATTCTAGACGGGCAAGTGCTGGCTGCGGGCTCCGTCCAGGCTGCGACTACGCCTCGAAGCGGGTCGGGTCTCCGTGATTACCATAAGACTTATAAATAAATAAAATCCCACCACCAGTAGTAGCAGCAGCCAAAGCAGCCGCCAACTGAACTGCAAACTTGTTCTGGCTTAAAGCAGTTAAAATGTGTTGTCATTTTTTTGTGAACACTTGGAAAACATTTACAGTCGCGGCATGGAGCATGGAACTGGAGCAGCCGCATTTTGGGGCAACTAAAAACCAAAACAGCATTTGAACGTGCATTATATTAATCTGAATTTTAATTGCAAATTGCAACAAACGAACAGAGAACCGAACCAACGTGCGGCCAGTGCGGACAGTGCAGCAGAGTGTGGCAACTGGGAGATGATTAAAAATGCAAGGCAAATACACTTCATTATGGGCCCATTTTCCAGAGACATGTCAGTCGGAGTCTCGGCCAGACCCTGGCCACATAATTCACTCACTCAACAGAGGATGCATGCAAAGCAGCAGCAACAGGCCCCAGACCAAGACCAAGACCAAGACCATGGCCCCAGACCTTTGAGGGATTGGACTCGGGCTGGAGAGATGGACAGGCGGAATAGTCGTCGTCGGGCAGAGGCTTCAAGATTACAAGTGCAACGCATTCCCAGTTTACCGATTTCATCAAAATGATAAAAAAAACCTTCAAGAACCGCCACCGCCACTGCCAGTGCCACTGCCAGTGCCAGCGACAGTGCGGCTGTTGCTGTTGCTGACTTGACGGACTGACTGTCTGACAGTGCCTACTGTTTGTTCTCGGCCAGAAGAACAGCAACAGCAACAATCGAAAACATTTAAGCACTTTATGCTATGCTCCACTTGAGCCGCGTTGCGTTTCACATTCGAGTGCAAAATCAACACAAAAACCCCGGCATTACTCAAGGTGCAGGCAAAAAAAAAACACACACAGAAAAACTGAAGAAAACCGAGATGAAAAACGAGCTGAAAAACGAAGACCGTACGAACAGAGCAGAGATTTAAATGCCTATCGCAAAGACACATCGACAAACGTCCCCATGTCCCTATGTCCGCGTGTCCCAAGTCCCAATCCCAATCCATGACCATGGGCAGGTCCACGTCCATGTCCAGGCCCGAAGTCCAGACCCAGACCCAGATCCGGGGACGGTGGCACTTGTATTGATCTAATCTAACCACGTTCAGTGTATGTACGCCTGTCTCCGGCGGTGGTCTCTCCTCTCTCCTTCCCTTAATGACTGGACTAAACCCCGAGTGGGATTGAATGGTATACGAATGGTATGGCATGGTATAGTATGGCATGGTATGGTGGAAGATCTACCCACGCATCCAGCGGGGCTCAAGAAGTTTATTGAGAAATTACCAAGTACAAAATGAGGTGTCAGATTTTTGATTCTTTCAATTCCAATCTCACAATCCCGATCTCCGCATAACTTTGACCAAGTTTGTGGCGCAAGTCTTTTGTGTGTGCCTTCCACATATTTATGATGACAAATATGGCTTTTCCCGAGGAAGGTCCACACACCACACCACACCAATCGACACCTTTGGCAAACAAAGCCTTAATGAAGTGCGTGCGTACCTGCCTAAGAAAAGCCAACAACAGAACTGAGCGGAGATGGAGACTCAGACTCAGACTGGGACTCAGTCTCAGATCTCTCCTCTCTTGGGACAGCAAATGGAGTGTGTAAATTGTATGGTAAAATAAATACATAAAAGAATCTAAATCTCGATTTATGCTGGCTTAAATGAGCAACGTTCTATAACTCAAATTAAAAGCAATCTAAAAATCCAAATAGAAAGGAACAAATACCCAAATACCCAAAAATGAGAATTCCAACCAAACGAGCCACAACTCTCGGCCATCGTCGGTCTTGGGGCTTCGGGCCAGGCCAACACCACATTCAGATCGGCTCTCAACGACAGTTTGCTCCAAATTAAAAAAGTATAAAACCATAAAGACGACAATAATGACAGCCCGTTGATGGTGACAACGACCATGATGATGAGGATGTTGATGATCATTTTGGTGATGATGAGGATGAAGAAGTCGCTGGGGGGAAATGGAAAGGGGAATGGAAATGGAAATGGACTGGGCCTCTGAATGAGACTGAGCCGGTGACTAGAGGGGATTGCTGTCTCCACAATGACACAGGCAAATGTCTTCTTTGTGCTGGCTTAAACGACTGCGAGGGTGGTTCGTGATGTTCAAAGAATGTGTTAGAAAATGCACAGAAAGATTAGAATCATCCAATAATCGGTTTCCAATTAAGAGAATGTAAGGGGACATTTAATTGAATGAAAAACCAGTATGAACGTTTTCGTCGATGCACACTTGCCTCTGTGGGTTCTTCTGATATTCGTAAGGATTTTTTTCTTTTTTTTAAGAAATTAAAACACACAAGATTGAAGGACTTTCAATGCAAGAGTAAATGCAATTTTTCTCTACATTTTGCTATAATTTCTTCTTGTTTAACTCTCAAATATTGTAACTTCAATAGTAAATTATGAAAATTCAATGGAAGATTCTCCAAAACTGTTAAATCCCCCCTCGATATAAGGTCTGGTTGTCGCATGGCCGTTTATTTTTTTTTCTCTTCGGCGGCTGAACCTAATAATCCTCATGACTCGCATATCAAATGACAACAAATTTACTGCGGACGTTGGCGGCGACGATGATGATGATGATGATGATGGGGACCGACTCGGACGCAGATCGGTACGAGGGGGACGAGGGGGACGCGGAGTGCAGTGTCAAATTGAGCGACAATGGGCGACAAACGAAAAAAGCGGGCCACAGTGGGACAGTGGCAACTGTAACGTTTTGTTGCCTTTCATTTCCCACTCCCCATTTCCACCGATCTCTGCTTGTTGTCCCCATGGAGCAGCAGCAGAGCACCCCTCCCTCTCCCCCTCTGTTCCCCCGGGGTTCTGCGTGTGTGTGTTGTGCATTTGCCGCTTTAATACCTTTTAACACTAATCGCATCGACCGAAGCGCAATCAGTTGTGATGGGAATATAAATAAAAAGAAGAATATATTGTATATAAAAAAAAAACGACTCTAACAAAAAGCCAACGGAAAGCAACAAGAAAGGGCCCAAAGGCCAGAGATTCTACCGTCACCATATGGATATCGTCGCCCTAGTCGCTGGTCGCTGGTCGCCAGTTGCCGTTGAACAAGAAATAAAAATCGTTCAAGTTCTTGGCTCAGGGAATCTTTTTTTTTTTGTTTTTTTGGTCTGTGAGACGACTGTCTTCTTTTTTTCGGGTGAGATTTTCTCACGTGTTGTTTGCATTGGTTTTATTTTCGATTTTTCGGTTGCCTGTACATATATGCGTTTGAAACTGGAGCTCTCCTCATCAGCATGAGATGAAGATTTTTTGGTTTTGGTTTTTGGTTTTTGTTCTTTTATGAACGCAGTGAATTTTTATGTTCGGATGATGAACTGTGCACACGACCCGAAGAAAAATAACCAATCCAAGAGCATTGGGCGGCGGCAACATGACTCAGACACCAGAGAACACCAGAGCCAGAGCCAGGGTCCCCCGTAAAATTTTTTGGCCAAGGTCTTCTGTGGACAGGGGACTGACTGGTGCTGCTGCTGCTTCCCAGATTGTTGTTGTTGTTGGCATTAAAATCATCGAACAGGAAATTGCCACAAATTCTTTATGAGATTTACTATGTGTGTTTTTGGTCTTAATGATTTCTATTTTATTTCATTCCACACTGCAGCCAAGAAATGTGTATCTATATATCTCTGTATCTGTATCTTCTTCTGCTTCAGCGAAGTCTCAGTCTTGGGGCTGCTGCTGTTGCACAGTACGTGGCCATGGAACCGAAAGGCTACAAGTTCATCCAGAGATCTGTGGCTCTGTTCTGGATTCCCATCCAACACATGCGAAATCAGTAGATCACGAAATGAATAGCCATAAATACAATGCGAGGAGAAGCCAAAGAAGAACTAAGCCAAGGAGCACACACCAGAAGAAGAAACATGCTGACTGGACTGGACGACTGCGACTAGCGAACCAACGAACCAACGAACCAACAACGATCCAGCAGGCGGACACAGCGATGGGCTAGAGGGACGGATGGACAGATAGTCATGTAGACATATAGACATATGGGTAACGTTTCGCCATTTAGCTCGATTGCAGTTGCAAACATGCGATTTTGAAGAGGTTCGAATTGGCCAAAAGCGACTCCGATAGCGACTGCTGCTGCTGCAGCCGCTGCCGCTGCGTGCTTGGAGGAGTCGTCTTCTGCTTGTGCCTTGAGAGTGTGGATTAGGGTAGGATATCACATTCCCCAATGCTGCTGCTGCTGCTTCTTGGGAATGGAATTTCGAAATTGTGGCAACAGCAACAGCAAATTCTATGTAAATATAGCCATGGTCGAAGCCTATGATCGAAAGCAACTCCCAACTTTGTCTGCTGCCAGAGACAGTGCGAGACTTTGTTGATTCTGGCCAAATGTGCTTTTTTATTGGCCTCGAACAAAATGATTTCGTTTCTGGGGGCCCGTAAAATGCCAACGTTTACAGCTCCAACCACTCGCTCCTCTCTCCTCGCTCCTTATCCTTCTCCTGGCCATTTCGCAGTCCTGACAGCACCCGCTGCTTTCGGCTGGGAGGCCTCGAAAAACATAGACGAAAGACGGAAGACGGAAGACAGGAGATTCGAAGACTCGGAATGGAAGGCCGTAAAAATGTTGGAAATTAATTAATCTTCACATGCAACTAAATTAACGCATGATTGCTGGCACAGCAGCAGCCTCCAGCCTCCAGCCACCAGCCACCAGCCACCAGTTTGCCTCTGGGATCTGGGATCTGAGACCTGCTTCGGTCTTCGGCTTCCAGAGTCCGCATCCGACTCCAACTCAAGTTCAGTGTCTGAGTGGAGGCTGAGCTGCAGGATTTATTGCATTTATCGGCCAATCGAATTGCGTTTGCAGCTTAAGATTTATACATTTTTCTTTCCTCTCCCTCGCCCTGCTTTTCCCTCACTTATTTTTGGGATACTTCAAGGCGGAAGTTGTGGATCGCTTGGATCGCTTTGGATGTTTGGATGTTTGGTTACTTCTAATTAAACGTCGCGTAGCCTCAATTTATTTGACTCGATTTGTTGGTTTGACATTAATGAACACGGCGTTGACATGCTCTCGCTGCCACGACAACGACGACGACGACGAAACCGACAACGACAGTGGCGACGACGACAACTGCCGCAAGGAAAGCGATGACACCTCTTTGTGACCACATCGAGAGATGTCTGCCAATGGGAATCATCAATTAAATTAGTTGGGAGTTGAAGCCAGCCCCAAAGCTGTTTTGCAGAACATTTGCCAGACCAGACCCACAAAACAGGCAGCTCCATTTGCCATTTCGCGCTTGTCTCTCGCCTCGGTTTCGGCCTGGCCTGGCCTGGCCTGGCACTTCTTCTGTCTGTCTGTCTGGCCCTGGCTTCATTTGCATTTGGCCAGAAGACCAGACCAGACCAGAGCCAGAGACGATTCCTGCCACTGCCACTGCCACTGGCACTGGCACTGCTCTCTGCCTCATTTAAGTGTTAAAAATGGCAGTTACATGAAACCCAGCGAGGAGCAGGGCCCCTAAAAGAGCTCGCTGGCAAATGTTCCATTTACGTTTGTTTCGTGCCTTTTCGTTTGGTGCTTTATGTGTTTTTCCCTGCCCCTGCCCCTGCCCCTACCCCTGCCCAACCCCCCTACTCCTCCTGTGGCTTTCTTGAAATGATTGTAGCTCGACGTTTGTTGCCAGAGTCTTTTGTTTTAAATATTAAACGGCTCTACAAATCGTTGCCAGCTGCCAGTCTGACTGTCTGCTTCAGTCGCTGCCACTGCTGCTGCTGCTGACTGCAGAAAATTTGTCATTTTTCCCGCGGTTTGGCGGCTCATTAGTCGCACATTTTCGTGGAAGGCGCAGACGCAGAAGCAGACTCAGACTGAGACTCAGGCTCAAGCTCTCAGACAGAAAGCTGCCAGGCGATGACATGCCAGATTACGGGGGCCCCCAAAAAAACGACACTGTCCCTCCGTCTGGGTTCCCTTCTACCGATTCCCTAACCATGTCCAAGATCCCCCAAGCCCCAGCGACCCAAATGTTTGTTGGTTTACGACTAAGGCGGCCTGGCGGCAAGGGCCTGACACTTTCTGTGGCGATTTTAATTAGAAATGAAGAAATAGATACTCGTATTTGCTCCTGGCTAAGCACAACAGCACGAAGTTTGAATGCCCTTACATAACATATAGGAGGAAAATCTACAATTATTCAACTGATTATATGTAATGGCATTTACCATGAAAAGTTCTATGAAAACTTCTTGTGTTTTTGTTTTTAATTTTATTAAATATATTCAAAAAAATATATTAATTTAATTAAACTATTACAATAAATCATTTAATAAGTACAATGTTTGGTAGTCACCCCAATTTCATTTAGTAAAATAATCCACTTCATGAATGAGCTCTAATCTCAAAAACTAATCAATATCTAATCAGAAAAGTCGAAACTTGATAGCTAATCACTGGGATATCTGTTACATGATCTCTAACCCCCAAAGCGGATACAATAATTCGGATATAATTCGGATCTAATCAGAACAGCCTAAAGTTGATAGCTAATCCCTGTAACATCCATGTTTAGAAAATAGAAAATTAATTTGCTAATAATTCGAAGTTTTCGAAGCATTCTCTAAACATGTTCTAATCAAATCGAGTAGCATACCGAATTGTCCTTGTTGGATACGAACCCCGTCTTTATGAATAGGGTATATCCAATTTTCTTTGTGTGTGTCCATCTTCACTGTTTGGCTATGGCTGAGATGGAATGGAGGGGGGGATGTGGGAATTCTATCCATACTCCAGACTCCGACGAACTCGCGTGGTTCGCCACGGCCCAAGTCGACTCCACTCCGACTCCACTCTATTCGGAGAGCTAATGTGATAAGCAAATAGTGGATTAGATGGAGCAGGGAGGAGGGGTTGCGGCGGCACAGAGCTGTGTGGTGTATGCAGTTTGCTCACTTGCCACTTTGCCACTTACCACTCGAAAGTCAAATTATAATTTCATGGCTTATAAAACTCATATTTGTCTTGCGTTTGATGGAATTTCCATGTACACCCATGAGTGTGAGTCTATGAGTGCGCGAGTGTGTGGTGTGTGGTGTGGTGTGTGGATGAGTTAAACAAAACGTAACTAAAAAACATTTCTTCACGCTTCTTTGTGTTCCTTCCTTTTGTGGAGTCTGTTTTGTTTTGTTTTGTTTGTGTGTTCGCTTTGTTTCGTTGTTGTTTTCTATTTACACGCAGTCCGACGCTGTTCAAACAAATTTTAACGCTTAAATGCTAAAAATCTGAAAAAACGTATGGGGAATACTCGATTCCCAGTGCTTCCCAGAGCCAGTGCCCAGTCTCTGTCTCAGTCTCAGTCCAAGCAACCAGCATCAGCATCAGCATCGGCACCTCGGAACGAAGCGTAAGGAATTCGTAATTAGAAGTAAGACTCCAACTGCTGCAAGTCAGCCACAAATTGCAAATAAAAACAAAAGCCACGTTGTTGACTCTCAACAAACAACTCGGACTCCGACTCAAAGAGGCAGGCAGGCAGTCACTGCCCCTGCCCCTGCCCCTGGCACATCCCCCCAAAAACCCATCCCATCCCATCCCCATTTGTTTGTGCAAACAGTTAACACTCAAAGCACTCGAAAGTAAATGAAATCGATCTCCTCCACGGCCAACTCAAATGCTCAACTCTAACATCCCAGCCCAACGCGAAATGGGCGTTCACAGAAAACACAATTAAAATTTAATGACGAAAAGGCGGAAAAATAGTTAAGTGCCCTGCTGCACTCTCAGTCTCTCTCTCATGCCGGACTCATGTCCGACTCATGTTCGAGTCCGAATCCCCGAGCCTTTTGGCCAAAAGGAAAATTGCCTTCTTTTGTTGCCCAAAATTGAAATATGCAATCATAATGGCAGCGACACAAAATGCCGAATTTGGTTTCCCCTAATAACCACAATGTGCTGCAACCCGCATCGAAACCCACATACACAGCCACATCCACATCCTATCGTACATGCCACAGCCGCCATCTGTCCGTTCCACAACTCCTTCCGTTTGTCCAACTCTTAACGGTTGCACTCCAGCCACTTGCAACAAGTGATGTCCCAGGTTTGGGGCACAGTGCGCCCCCCCCACTCCTCCTCTTTCTCTCTCTTGCTTGGCAGGGCCTGGACAGTAAATTCGATTAAACCGCAAATAGGTTTTTGGCCAAGCGGGCGGCCAGGGCGGTCAGCAGGCCAAGCACCAATAGGGAGGCACAGTGGAACAAGATCGAATTGATAGGTCTGCAGGAAGGATAAGATATGAGGAAAGTGTCTAACAGTTCTTTAAGGGAAACCCCTTACTCATTTCCCCATATCTAAATCGAATTGCATGCCCTTACTCGTGAGTTGGTGCCTAATTCTTCTGCATATTCCAGAAGGTCCAGGTTCCAGGTCTCTCTCTCCAGGTTCTCCAGGTGATTTGGTGTATGGGAAACCACACAAAATTATATGTCTTTATTTCCCACATTATAATCAAATAAATTCCTGCCATAATCAATCCTTGCAACCTCTTTATTTTTATTTAATTCCTTCTCTTTTCTAATGCAATAGTTTTCCTCAGACCTAAGAATGAACCTCTAATGTCCCACTGTGCCTTGAGGGCAACCATTGAGTGCACTAGCGGCATAATTTATGATTTCATTAAAGCAGCAAATTTAATCGAACTAAGTTGAAAATCAAAACGATCGTCAGCTTCCCAGGCCCAGGTCCAGGGGCCCATCCCCAGCTTCAGCCCCAACCCCAGCCCCAGCCCCATGCCCATACCCATGGCCATCATCATCTCGAGACCCGAGCCAATTTATCGGCTATCGACTATCTATCGACTGACCGAATAAGTGGCACAATCGTGAGCACTATGGACGCTTTTCGATTGAGCAATGATTTGGTTATTGGTGGCATGGGGCTCCGTTATGGATGCAGCGCTGGCGGGGGCGGGGGCGGGGGCGGGCGTTCAGGTGGAGGCCAAGTTCTATGAACTTCTCAAGCGAAATGAGTTCGCAGATCGAAAATTACAAGTTGAGGATTATAAGAAAAAGTTAAGAGCGATTGCAGTGGGCCATAAAATAAGTAAATCGCCGCCCAACTCACGTTCCCCAAAAAGAAGAGAGACAGAGAGGGAGAGAGGGAGAGAGCGAACGAGAGAGAGGACAAATGGATATAAAATAAAATTGAAAAGCTCAAAACATTGGGGGAAACCAACCCAATGGATGCGAAATGGAATGGAATGGCTTGGGCATGGCATGGGGGATGTGGGCTGTGGGATGTGGGATGGGGATGTATGTACGAGTATTTGCAGAAATCGACTCACGGATTTTGTGTTACACTTTTGTTGTTAGCAAGTAGCGAATGACTCTCGTCTCTCTCTCTCTCTCTCTCTGTCTCTGTCTCCGTCCCATTGGACCCGGATCGGGATGGAACAGAGTTTCGTGCGGCTAAAGCGAAATATTTTCGTTGCTTGACGACAGCGCAGCAACAGCAGAAAGAGCGGCAACAGCGGCGATGATGGCGTCCATGTTGGTTTGCTTGGTTTGCCACGGATCCAACCTACCTACCACAAAGCCACAGATACATCCACAACCACAACCACAGCTGCAGCTAGAGCTACTCGTACAACAATCAATAGACAAACGTTCGGCTTGTTTTTCGGTTTTTCAGTTTTTTGTTTTTTTTTGTTTTTTTCTGTTGCATTGTAAATCAAACGGAACTGAGCGAAAACAAGCGAAACGGTATTGTTTCCAATTGGCAGGCACGCTAGGGAGGAGTTCCCTGCAGCTCCCACAGCACCACCCACCGCACCTAGTCTGTCCCATCCCCAGCCCCCAAACCCCCCTCCAGCTGATGCCCTGGGACAGATGGCCTCGGGGCGGCGGTTCAAGTTGCCACTGAAGACGATGACAGGCAGTCGGACTCCCATAGCTCCAACGGGTACGGGTACAGTGTGTGCTGGCTATAGAGGACTCCTCCAGGTAAGACCCCAGTGACCTCTCGCCAATCACATCGAGGTCCTCAACTTGGGCGATGCTCACATCACGCCCGTCCACCGATGTTTCCTCAATTAACCTTTTTATTTCGGTGACTCGGTTACGTTTCTGTTTCTCTTTTTTTTTTGTTTTTTTTTCCACAGTTTTTTTGTTGCTTTTTCTTTGGCTGTCGGGGCGTATGCGAATTGTCGCCATTACATGGCTTCGTGTAGTTGTTGTTAACAGAAAAGAGCAAAAAAGTTCCAATGGCCAAAACAAGAGTGCAATTTTCAAGCAGAGCCAGAGAGGGGGAGAAATGAAAATGGTTTGGTCAAAAGGAGCCGTGGTATTCAGTAACTGAAAGTTATAGAAAGTCATTCGCAAAATTAAGTATACGCAGCGAGTACAGGGTGTGCTCAGATTTATAGGGGTACTGGGGGTGCTACGGAGCACTATTATTATTAGGAGTTCTAGTATTTATAGATGCAGTTCGATTATAAACTTAACTTCTTCATAATTGTCTACTTGAAGGAGGAGAATGTGTTGGGCAGGCTTAATGGCTTAATCTTGTGAGAGATTTTGCATATGACGAAGAAAACCACCGCACGACAACTACGACGAAAACGCACCGAAAACGCAAACGAAACGCAAAAAAGAATTTCCAACAGACGCACAAACATTAGGCAAAACACTAATTTAAGGCGTGGGACTAGGGGGCGGAAGTACGTGAGAACACACTAAACAAGAGAGAGTCAGATTGGCACTAGAGCGAGCTCGCTGTTCTGCTTTGCACTCTGCACTTTTACACCATGGAACATTGGCAAATTTGTTTTGCTTCACTTAAAAACACACACACTTTGCTGGAACTTGATCGTTCTTTGATTCCTTCCACTCTCCTGGAGTGGGAGAGCGACAAGAATTGGAGCAAACTCGCGCTCACACACATAGCTGTAACTCAAACGAAAAAAAATTGAGACGCTCACGCTCATTCCTTGATTCTGCTCTTCTTCTCCACTTTTACTTAATGGAGTGGGAAAGGGAGACCTCTTGGCGAATATTTTGCACGCACAAACATGCACCACTTTGCTGGAACTCACTACGCTTCACATTTACTCACTTTTCCTCCGCTGCCTTTTGGTTGCCATTTCGGCTTCTTTCTGCTCCCCCGCCCTTGATCACACACTTGCACAATAAACACTTGCACTACACACACACACACTTTTTGATAGATTTATATTTTTTCACTGCATCACTACACTACACTTTACTACAATTTTGCGGCACATTTTTCCTGCTGGATTTTTCACAATTTTTCCAATTTTTGCGGTTGGAAACGCGGAGCTGTCTTACGAACGCACGCGCTTTGACGGGGTGAAAAAATTAAAGTGCAAGAGCAAGAGTGCGCTTTTTGGAGCGGTGCATTTGCGTTCATTCTATGCTCCCCCACGCTCTCTTCCTAATTGCCCTCGCTCCCACTCTCTCATCAGCTTCTTTTGCTAATCGCCCATGTCTGCAAGAGCGATCAAAAGAGTCTGGTTGTGTCACCTGTTTGTAGGAGTGAGAGGGAAATATTCCTGCGAGGGTTGCAGCGCGCGGCGTAGGTGCAGCGCTCATGCTCTCCTTCTTCTCCTCTACCTTCCCGATGTCATATGCAAAAGAGATGATCGAATATTTCGGCTCTTCTACTACAGCCACTGCTACTGCAAAAATCAAAAGCGAACGTTTGTTGTTGTAGGCACCTGTTAGAGTGGGAGTGAGATGGAGAGGGTGTTGAGTGAGTGCAGGTTTAATCATGTTTACATAGCAATCAGAACGTCATGTATAATGTAGTGGAGATGGCTATTACAAGTAGAATTCTATGTAGATAACATCGATAAAAGGAAAAAGGTGGAGAAGGTTCCATAGGTTTCTTTAATTCCCATAGGTATAAGAGGGGCTCTTATCCACTTAATGTCCTTTGCCGTATTTACAAATTGAAGTCCCACTTCTGTGGGGCTAATCAGAGAGCCAAAGACCATTAGGCAGGCCCACTGTAGATGTAGTCGAGTGGCGGAAGGTGGGCAAAAACAGATACTCCCATGAGGCATCTAATTAAAACAGCCACCGCCTCGACTCCACCTTGGAGGCAGTTTTAGTTTTTTTCCTGATCGTTTTCCCGGACTGCCTCTGACTGCCACACAGCGCGTTGCAAGCGCCGTTGCATGGCTGCTTCTGCTGCTGCTGCTGCTGCTACTGGTATTTTGGCTAACAAAAAGGCGTTGCAGCCTGGGTTAAGTGAGGTTATGTTATTTGTCAATTTGTTTTTCCTTAACCAGAAAATGTTTTAGCTGTTTCGGTTTCTGTTTCTGCTGCTGCTGCTGCTGTCCCACTAAAAAACCAGCAAGGTTATTAAAGGTCAAGCCAAAAGTTTCCGCCACACACAGAGAGGAGTGACATGGCCCCAAAGACTACACACTTCTTGGGATCTGTGGTAAGTCTCCCACAGATCATCGTCTAACATACAATATCTATACTAGTGGAAACATTCGGCTCCCCGTCTCTGCCATAACTTTCAATCAATTTATACATATATGCATTTTGGCCAACAGCAAAAAACAACAGCCAATCGAAATCCAAATCCAAATCGAATTCAAATAAAAAATCCAATTCAAAATCAAATCAAAACGAGCGAAAAAACATGTAGCACTTGTCAGCGTTGCCGACAGACAATAAAAATCCCGGACAAGCGACAATTTTTGTGAAAATGTAATAAACATTCATAAAACATCGCCATTGCCATCGCCATCGTTGTCGCTGTGGCTGTCGCTGTTTCAGTATAATGTTTAAAGATTTACCGATTAACAATTTCCGATATCGAATGGCAGATCAGATTTTCGGTTTCTTTTCTTTTGACAAAATTTTTATTAATTTAACAATAAAATGTTTATGCAAATCTCCGTCTCTGTGTCTCTGCCTGTGTGTTTCTTTTTGCTCGAATTATAATCAAAAGGCAATTATAATGGTTGGAGTCCCAACAAAGACCGATCCGGGGTTAAGTTATGGCACTGGCCGATAGCCGACAAGCGGCTAATGAAATTATAAAACAAATGTCCATCATTATGGACACTAAATGTCATTAGGAATTCAAATTTCATTTTTCCACCAAACGATTATACATTTAAGAATTTGCCATTCGCTGCTTCGCCGATGATTTCCATTTTGGTTGGGGTTTGGGGTGGTGGAGGGTGGGGGGTGCTGGGCATGGAAATTTATGTGGCAGTTGAAATTCGAAAACAAGCCACAAATGTCAGTAAATGGCGTTGGCCAAATGGGTCGTGAATTATGCCAAAACAAGTTGGTTCGACCATCTATCGGATCCGTAGAGATCTCTGGGATATCTGGGATCTCCGAGATCGATTAGAAATGCGCTTCTCATTATCAGCTGAGGCTATAAGCCCAATAAAGTCGGCAACTTAACGGCAGTTTGATGGCCGACAGAGTACGACAAACTGTCAAAATGCCCAGCAGGCAGCCCCCCAAACCAAACCGAAAGCTAACCAGCCCGCTTCGAAGCTCATTCTACATTTATTTGCATAAATGGTTGGGTACCCTGTAAAGGAAAATATTTAGGGTATATGAAGACTAGGTACAAGTAGCTGCAATATATTTGATTTTCTGATAATTAAAAAGAAGTCGTGGCATTCAAAATATAATAGATATGCCATAGATATATGTGTCCAATATAATTGTAAATAAATGCAACAGAAAAGCAAACACAAACCTCCAGTACTTTTTCGACCTGTTCAAGTTCTTTGTTTGGTCTTTCAGATTTACCCATTATAATCTATATAATTTTCGTTTACCAGGTATATTTTTAGTCGGAATATCGGGCTGTTCGAGCTCCTACTAGCCTAATCTAAATATATGAGACATCTAAGACGGTGAGACTTAAGAGCGCTGCCCGCTCAGATAATTCACACCTCATTCGGACGCGTTGCCTCTACCCCTCGCAGCGGGTGGCAGATGGTAGGAGGGGCTACCCGCACCCGTACCCTGCCACAGTCCAGTCCCCGCCCCACCCGGACTCTGCGTGCGGTCTCAAATATCAAAAGCGACAACGATCCACAGAGAATTTCTCACGCTAATGCCGCACAAATTTTCAATGCAAAATAATTCAAAGCTGACCAAAAAAAGGCAAGAAAAAAAATGAACGACACAACCAGAAAGGCAACAAAATTATTGGTAACAAATAATTTTTGGCGCTTTCTTTATGGCAAATTAGCCGCGGCAATAAAATGCCAAAAAAAACATGTGTACGCCAGTGTATGTGTGTGTGTGTGTGTGTGTGTTGAAGCCGAAAGCGAAGCCGAAGTGTGTCCGTCCATGTAGGAGTGTGTAATAAATAAAAATCCAGAGTGCCATGCAAATGCCACAACAGGCGTACTATGAAGTCCTCCCAGGCATAGGAGTCCTCCATCCCCTCGACTCCCCACTGCCGTAGCTCCCCTGCATCCAGGGGGCCAGGCCAGGCCAGGCTCTTCCTCTATCTGGTCTTTCGGCCCCGGCCCCGGTCCCGGCTTCGGTCTGCAACGGCCTCTGGTAGATAGTCTGGAAAATCGTTGTTATTATTTATTGCCGCCGATATTTTTATGTTTTTTTCCGAAGTCGTGACTCGACCAGGTCGCGGTCGCCCGTCGGCGTAGCCCCTGCCGCTGGCTAGACAGGCAGCAGCAGCCCCCAGAAGGTGTGTTTTTGGCCACTGGACAGCACTTGGAGTGGACTCCAAAGCCGAACGCGGCATCAAACGGGAGGCCTCAGAGAGGCTTCAAGACTTCTGATGCTGCTGCTGCCGCTGCTGACCAACTGATGGACGTTTTGAAAGAGCCGAGTTCTTGGAAAGTTTTCAAAAGCGTTAACAATCAAAGCCACAACCATAGCCACAGCCAAAGCATTTGCATCGATTGGTCAGACCACCGGAAGTAGCTGCTTTATATGCCACACACCACACACATACTCGTATGTGGCACAGAGGCAACGAAGCAGCTGTTAGCCTTGTTAGATCAAAAGTCTGTCCAAAGTTTCGGATTGGGTCTTTGTCTTTCATGGGTTGACTAATCGCTGATCCCTCGAAGAAGACGCCACAAACTCCCACACAAACACAGACACACAAAACACGAACATGCAACATCAAAGCTCATAAACATGCACGGGCACACTCCAAGGGGGCAGAGGCAGAGGGGTGGAGGTTGCAGGGTGCCGTGTGCCGGGGCTAAGACATCAATCCCTCAACAAGGCAAAGACCCGGCTGAATTACGCGTTCGATTTAATCAGCCAGAAGAAATAATCAGTCGACTGAAAGATACGCTTGCTTTTCTAGTAAGTATCGAGTATAGGTATCAAATAACAGATCTCTGAGAAGTGGGAAAATATATATAGAGGTGGAGTTTAGTTTGAGAACATTGTATGTGAAAATCATGGAAAGAATGCAAATCTTCCTTTAAGGTAATTACGCAATAAATAGATTGTTCGGGTCAGATCCCCACCGATTAGTTGCTTGCTAAATAGTAGCTATTTATTGGCCTTCAGCTGCATATTTCCGTTGTTACATATTGCTGTTAGTTCTATGCTTGTTTAATCTTGCACTTGCTTGCCCTGCTAAGCGCTCTCTCGAAGCTCGCTCTCTCGAAGCTCGCTCTTCGTTATCTATGAACGAAGCTCAGCGATCGGAACGGCAATGCAGTTATGTAAAGGGCAAGCAAGACTCACTCGCCGTTTCACTAAAGATATCACTAAATAAACAACAAATTGCAATTTTATTTCAGCGCCGTGTTTTATTTATATGACATAACTATTCGGCCAATCGGGGATAGAAACCATTATACCCACATAGTTATTTTCTGTTTTCTACAACCCTTTAAATCTATTTTAAAATCTTTATGGTTTAAACAATCTTAGTTCGACATGGAAAATCTTTTACGTGATATGATATATATTTCTCAGCATATTTTCTTATCATCTTGCAGAATCTCTTTTACATAATCTCTCTTTTATATAATAAAGTTTTGGGTCGTCGCATTTTGCTCATATCGGTTAAGCCAGGGCTCGGTCTTCTAGTGCTCTTAAAACTCGGAATCTTTATACGAAATAATAATAATAATAATTCCTTAAGATTGTGATCTATATATACACTATAATGAATCGATCTTGCAATTACTGTGTCTCTTTGGAGTTAAGAAATATATGAAGATGGTCAAGGCAGTCTTCTAATGAAGGCAGACAAATCTGAGTCGCAGTAAAAGCATAATCCTGTGACTAATTCTAGGTTATAATTTCTAACATCTACCATCTAAAAATAACTCTTTTCATCACAATATCACAGATCTCTACATACTTGTATTACCTCCAAAGAAGACCAAGCAGTTCCAGGCTTCTTAAATAAATCGTTATACCTGTAAACTGTCCACAACTTCATATGAAGATACCAAAACACGCATTTCGACATTTCGATGTTGTTGCGATACAACAGCAACAACAGCAACAACAACAACAAATAAGAGGTACGACACGTTGTGCGATCAACGTTCGATGACTTCGATTTGCTGGACACGATCGAGACAAAGTCGCTTACTTTCGCTTGGTCATGAATATTAAAGACATTAAGTAGGAACAATAACAACCAGCAAACAACTGCAGGAGCAGCACAGATCACAGAATGGGGTGAGGATCGTTCTGTGTACGTTCTGGTTACGTTCTGGGATCGGAATGGGTATCGAGCTGTGTGGACAGAGAGAGATCCGTAGCAATGCTTCTGCACACTGCACTTGATGCGCTTTGGCTTTGTGTGAGTCTTCCTTTTTTTTTTCGTTTTTTTTCCTTTTTTTTTTGTGGAAATGTCTGATCATGTCAAAAGCGTCGCAGCCCGTCATACAACAAACAACAATGCCTCATACCTCAGGGGCGGTTCAGGGGGAAGTTGCCATACCAACAACTGCAGCAACAACTGAAAGAACAACTGCAACAACAACAGCAACAACAACTACATTGGGAAGGAAAAAAAAAGTAAGGATTTCGTGTCGTTTTGTCATCGCATGTTCCCTGCCTTCTGGCAAATGAAAACGTGAGCCGGAGTTTCTGTTTGGTCGGTCTCTGGCCTCCACCTCCTCCTCCACCTTATGCCTGAATGCTTATAAATATGCATTTCTTGATATTTTTTATATGGCTGCCATATAATTTAGCCAAAACGAAAACCAATAAACAATGGATCGAGAAACAGAGCCAAAGACAGAGGCAGGGGCAGAGGAAGAGCCAGAGCCAAGACGGGAGGAGGAGATCGGCGAGACGAGGAGAGACTCCCGACCGAAGTGAAGGAAACTGAAGTTGCAATTTTGCTGTCAACGAAACGCCAAACGAAGACGCGCCAATGCCCGAGACAGGGTTTTGCCAGATGCCAGATGCCAACCCATCAAATACTATACTCGAGAGTTACATCTGGCGAAGATCGATGTGATTTGAACTTTCATCGCCGCCTGGCCACCACCACTCGATGGATCCGAGAGTGTCAAGTGTCTGAAGCTCTCGGGGGATTCGGTTGGGCATCAGCTTTTGGGTTGGGCTTGGTTGGGCCAACCTTTCTTTCACCTCTGAGATGCTACATTTAAATCATCATAACTCAAATTGCTGTTAACGTTTTACATAAGTACTCCTATCTGCCGGCACCGGCACTGGCAACGGCACCGATCCCAGTCATTAGGCCAAAGAAACTCTTTTTGATTTTGCCTGATTATTAATGATTTCCGTTCGATTTATCACACGATCGATGGTTGTATAGTGCAAGGTCATCAAAGGAACGTGTTGATTACCAGCACACAATAATACCAACAATAAATTAATAGGCACAGAGCAACAGAAAGAAGGTAAAGGCATAGGGTAAGGGTATTGGGAAGGGTAAGGGGCAAGGGCAATGGGATAGACAACCCGCGGTTTTCCTCGGTTTCCTCGATTCCCCTCATTTCTCTTTTGATCGATTGCGCCGTAGAGACAAGAGGGCCAACAAATCCGTTTCTCATGTACAATGAAATTTGTTTGCTAACAATGTCCGCCAGGCAGGCAGCCATCCAAACGGAACATTTCTCGTTTATTTATAACAATTTCGAGGCGTTAAATTGAATCGGCATTCGGGAACAATTTGTGATGATTCATTGCGATTTAATTTCCAATTTTAATGCTTCAAAAAATGAACTTATAATCAACAATGAGTATTTCTCCATACTCTCTCTCTCTCTCTCTCTCTCTCTCTCTCAGTCTTTCTGTCTCTCTCTCTCTGTCTCTGTAAAACTCTCAATTTATCCGGCTTGGATTTCCTACCGAATTTGTCCATAATTTATATGTTCCAATTTGGTTACAATGCCACAAAATCGGGCTACAAATATGTAATCCAACACTAATTGGAAGCTCATGAGGCGTCCGGCGATGGGGTCTCGTCTGGTCTTCGCTTCTAATGGCAAATGTTGCAAATGCTGCTGCTGCTGCCCCAGACAATACTGGCTAAAAATGAAACTCGTTAAATATTTATGAGGAGCACGAGCATCGGATCGGTCCAGCCAGAGACCGTCCGACCGTCCGACCGACCGGCCAGATGTGTAGGCCATAATTGTGCACAGATTTTGATTTGGCGTTGCCTGCAGCAGCAGCAGCAGCAGCAGCAGTAAGGCGGCAGTAAGTGCGATCGGGCGACCCAACCCCAGGTGCTGCTACCAGCTACAGCTTCCAGTTGCAGCCGCAGCAGCAGCAGCAGCGGCCTGCCTTGCCCATGGCCATATACTCGTACACCCAATGCTCCGGCTCGCACATAGCTGTAAATAAAAAAAAAATAAAATATAAGAGAAGCAAGCCATGCCC
Source organism: Drosophila athabasca (assembly GCA_008121215.1). Classification (NCBI taxonomy): domain Eukaryota; kingdom Metazoa; phylum Arthropoda; class Insecta; order Diptera; family Drosophilidae; genus Drosophila; species Drosophila athabasca. Next base: position 4,455,649 of record CM017793.1, on the reverse strand, counting down.
GACCCGGCCCAGCCCGGTACGGTCCAAGTCCAAGTGGCGGTGGCCCATAGCTCTCGGCCATGCACGAAGGCGCAACACTTCAGCCTCAGCGTCAGCTTCAGCTTCAGCATCAGCATCAGCCTCTGCCCCGGCTTTCAGCCACAGCTTCAGATTCAGTTTTGCTGCACGAGACTGTGGCAGGACCGTGGACCGCGCCGTGGAGCCACAACCTGTTTCGTGGGAACATTACCTAGTCTGGCACTGACTCTGGGCTCTATTGCCAGATCGGGCTGCAGCAGCCCGCACCCGAACCCGTACCCGTACCCGAGAGCTCTGCTCTATCTGTATGTGCTGACCATTGGGCCTCCGACGCTGACGCGGACGCTGACTTGGACGCTGACTGACTGACTGACTGACGGACTGCCTCTTGGTGTTGTTGGCCGCTCATAAATGAAACCTGTTAAATGAATGAAATAAAGTGTTATTTGCTCGACTCACAAATGTTTCTTAGGGGCCCTCTTTGGGTTCTTTGGATTATGCGCTTCGGTGAGGTTCAAGCTGGGGATGGGCGCGTGATTCAGGAGGCACTCCCCAATATGGAATTCTATTTGAACGATACATATGGTAATCGGTTAAGATTTGTCAGATTTTAGTTAGACTTAGATTAATTTGGATTTTACTAATTTAATTCCTTTTAATTTAATGTAATTAAAATTGGATATTTGAAAGCCGATCTGTCTTTTTTATAAGTTTTTATAAGAAACAAAAAATGTGGTTTGTTATACAAATCTCCTATGATGTTGTTTTCAATATTCTTCAACTTCTAGCCAGATGATAATTCTTAAATGTACTCCTAATGTGCTGTCAAGATCTATCACTATTCTATCTCTCAGACAATCCAAAACAACCCATGGTTCATTTATCTATTTATCTATTCAATATTCTTCAACTTCTAGCCAGATGAAGATTCTTAACTCTACCTTTATTGGCATGATCTGTTAAGATCAATCACTATCCCATCTCTCATACAATCCAAAACAACCCATAGTTTATTTATGCTTTTATTATGCTAGAACTCAATATGATTATATTTTCTTTGGGAGGCTTCTATTTCAGTTCGTTGTACCTATATGAAAAGACGAGGGTCTTCCTTTCATTGGAAATTCTATCATAATCCACTTCTATTAAATCGTCAAAGCTATATTTTTCCCCTAGAACAAAGGCAATTGTTAATAAATATGATTCGATTTCGTTTAATAAACTTTCAATTCAAAATACATGAATATATCTATACATATGTATGTTTGTATATAGTGACTTTGAAACCCATCTGTCATGGCACGTTCTCTTGGGCTACCCGTCACGCTACCATCTCTAGAACCCATCCCAAGGCACGTTTTATAACTCGTGTGTGTTTGTGTGTTTCTGTGTGTCGAGTTCGTCTTCTTCTCCTGTGTTTGCGATGTGCTCTGGTTCTTGGACTTTGGGAGCTTTATATTTTCTCCAAGCGACCCAAGAGCGAGCGGGATCCGTATGAAGTTTAATTTGATTTTTTTTTTACACATATTCCTGGGTCGTCGTCTGGTTCCTCTTCCACATCTACTTGGGACCTGCTATGCAGCCCCTGGTCCCTGTCCCTGCCCCACGTATGTGTTTGTGAGTGACTTGTAAATTTTTGTCGGTTTTGTTACTGGCTGTTCCTGGTGTTTCTTTGGTGCGAGCATTGTTTGTGTTTGCGTACAGTAGTTGTAGCTGCATGTTTTTGTTACCTTTCGAGTTGGTCTTCAACTTGAGTTTTTATTTTTAACTTAATTTCTGGGCCCATCCCCTCCCCTCCCCTCCCCTCCTCTCCACTCCACTCCTCTCCTCTCTGACAAGGTCTTTGGACTGGTCTGGCGCATGTGTAATTCATATTTTACGTACGCACAATAATTCGCAAGTTTTGCTGCCCCGAACCATATAATTTGTGGCAACAACAAAAGCCAGCCACATTTTTTAGCTCTGGCTGATCCATGGATGGAGCCACGAAGACTACTTTTGGACCCTCTTGGAGTCGGATAAATGTGCGGGCTTTACATCATTTAGAGTCGCCTCGCAGACGTTTATTATTATTTCACGAGATTTACATTTTATTGTATATGTTTTAATTTAAATTTATAACTCGTTCCCGTTCATGCCCCCCCCCCTTTAGCCGTTAAGATCTTGCCTTAATTCGACAATTTAATTTGGGTTTATGCTGCCTTAATAAGGGGAGCCATAATCTTCCGCTCCGTCGAGGGCTCAACCTCCACTAAAGGGCGCGCATTTTGTTTGACTTATGTGAAATGAGGAAGCCATGTATGAAGCCCGGCTTTTTGGCTGGGCGTGGCACCAAGACTTAAGCTCTGCAATTTTTAGATGTTTTTTTTTATCCACTTTTTTATTTTTTTTTTGTTTTTTTTTGCTGGTGAAACCATTTGCATTTGATTGGAAGTTAATTCCGGTTGTTTTCATAACAAAATTCGGGTCAAAAGAGTGGGGTTGTTTTGGGGTATATAAAAACAAAAGGGAGGTCTCAATTTCTTATGGAGTAGGTTTGGCAACGAGCAGAGTAACGACTTCCGTTCAAAAAGTTGTATGTTTTAAACGATATGGCATTATGTATTTTAAAAGGGATTTCTTTGGCTCAGTTTCTAGAGTGAAAGCTCTTTTTATGGGCTGAATCTCTTGGGTGGATCATTGATCCTAAAAATACCTTTTCTTTAAAAAATGAATCAAGTATTTTCCATTCACAAACTATATGGTGCAGCCTTTCCTTCCCTTTCGAAATAAATTCCCAAATTTCACAATATTAAGAAATTCTTTAAGCTGATTTCACCATCGATTGAAAATACTTCATTCGTTAATTTCTTCATCATCAGAACCTTCATTGTAGGCAACCTTTGACCATCAATAACCACACCCCTATTATGCACCGAACTTTTGATTAAAATGTGTTTCCAAATTGTAACGAATTTATAGAACTTATGGGGTTCATTTACTCCTTTCGATTCGGTTTGGGACAAAGGGCTTTAACGCGGCGCCAAAACCATTTAGTTCCAGTTGGTAGCCAGACACAAGGTTATGGCCGAAACAATTTCTAACATGGACATGGAGTTTGGATGAGTAATGCGGACCGCTTACATTTTGTTCCCATGAAGAAAAATATTTAATTTGATTGCGGTTTTTATGTCTTCATTAGCAAAATGCTGGAAAAGTAATAAATTAGAGATTTCGGCTACGCGGGACTCTCGGATCTTGAATCGCTTAAAACCGGAGGCTGGGACTGTGGCTGAAGACTGAAGACTGGAGACTGGAGAGAGGGTCTGTTTGGGGGCTGGTTTCTGGTTGTGTATTTTCATATTATTTTCGGTGTTTGGCCATGTAATGCGCTGTGGCTGCGGCTGCGGCTGTGGCCCATGCATGAAGATTAACACTTGATTAATGAACTCGATTATTCATAATTTGTTGTTGCTCTTCTACTTTTTCCTCATTCTTTCTGCTGTCTGCTGCTTACAAATAATTGAAACATTTTGCGGCTGCTGCGACTGCTTGGGGCTTGGGGCACATTCAATGCTAATGCAACTTCGATTTCAAGATCATTAAGCGCTACATGGACATGTACATGCGCTTCCTTTGGCTGCCATTATTGATGATTCCAACTCCAGCTCCAGCCACAGTCCCAGCCAACAGTCGACGGCGTCTCCAAGAACACCATAAACACAAACACACAACAGCACACACACACACACACACTTGTGTTGTGGAGTGGCACGCACCTGTGTGCGTGTTAGCTGCACATTTGAGGTACGCAACTCGTCAATCAGTTGACCATGTGCAACCGGTTTGTGCCCCACTTCCAGTTAACTCTTCACTCGATTGATTTCATCCAATCCATACCATACCCTTTCATCCTCGAGTTAGATCTGCTTGACGAGATGCTCTGCATGGAAATAGATCTCTGATAGACAGCTGATTGCAGGCAGGTGTTTCATTGATACTACGATCCAATCAAGTTTGAGCTTTTCTGGCTTAAATATGAGATAGAAGTATCTTAGAAGACTTTAAAGAACATTTTTTGATCTAGAAATTTGCAAATATTCACATCACATTTATAAAAAATTCTGTAAATTAATGATCTTTAATCTGAAACTTTTCTAAACAAATATTCCGTACATAATCCTTATAAAATTCTGATTAAAATCTCTGCAAAATATAGAAAAGATCCTGCAGATTCTCCTCTCTCTCTTTGGGAGAGAACATACACTCTTCGTGCTGTACCAATTATCTCAACTGTCGTTTGCACTTTTTTCCTTGGGGGGGTTTTTTTTTTTGTTCTTGTATTCTTTATTTTATCTGATTATCTAAGCATGTGTTGATTTTTCCTGGGCACAGCGGCACAGCGCTTTTCCAACTGTCAACGGCGCACAGCCGTCGCGTCGAATGATTTGCAGATTCTGTTTGACAGTTGGTCCGGTTTTTCATTAATGAACATGAGCACCAAGAGCACCAGACCAGACCCAAGGATGGTCCACTGAGATGGGGAGAGTGGGAAGCTTGAGAGGATGAGGTTGGGGAGGAGAACACACGCACTGCAGTCAAGGGGATGCATGCATTGGTTTTTTGATTTATGGATCAGGAAAAGGGGGAAAACGGACAGAAATGGGGTTTACGGAATGGAATGGACTGGACTAGAATCGGGCATACGATTCTTTTCTGTTTCATTTCGTTTCGGTTTCGGTCTACGACTGGGGCTGGGACTGGGACTGGGGCTGGTCGCCGCCAAGGTAAGGTAACCCTAATGAAGATAATTTATTATGCGATGCCGTTTAATTAAAATCAGATAACCCAACCGAAGCAGCCGGAGGAGAAGCAGCGATCTTTCGCTGTCTGTTAAACTCAACTCAAGTCAGTTCCAACTCCTTCAAAATGCATACAGAGTCGTCGTAGTCATCGACATTCCCAGACCCCATCTCCAGCTCCAGCTCCAGATCCAGCTCCAGACCTGAATGTGGATGTGGCCTCTGCCGAAATGTGGCTGCTGTTTGCTGTTTGCTGGTGATGTTCTTGTTGTTGTTGTTGTTGTTAGTCTTTTGTTAATTTCCCAGGCGCATGGCACAGGCGCAGGCGCAGGGCCAGACACAACTGAACAGCCAGATTTCGCGTTAAGTTCAACAACTTTGGGCCAACGAAGTTGTTGCGGTCAACGTTGGGTATGTGGATGTGGATGTCGTCGTCTCCATCGTCATCATCATCATCATCGTCGCCGGTGGCAGCTGTTTTGGGGACCATGCATGATTGGTATTGGTTCTTTATCAGGATCTTGTTTAGGCCATCTCGGTGCTTTGTTGATTTTGACTTTGACTTTTAATGCCGGTCGGCCTTCCTCCTGGCCTGCCCTGGCCTGGTCTGGCCTGCCTTCCCTTCCTTCCTTCTTATCAACAAGATCAGTTCGAGTTTCACTTTTGTTCTGCGCTTATCCTCCGTTTTATCCAATCTTGCCTTTGGCTTCATCTCCGTTTATTGTTGCTGCTGCTGTTTTTGTTGTTGTTGTTTCGGTTTGATATGCAAATGATTTTTAATTGTGTGCCCGGTGAGCGCGGTCCATCTGTAACCTTGTTAAGACTGAAGAAATCTCTATTTAAATGCTCATCGAAATGTCATTAAGGAGCTCCCTCTCCTTCCACTCCTTTCGGCCGCTGCTGCCCCCGTCATCCTCATTGGAATGCCACACAAGAGGCGGTGTTGTATGAGTCAGAACCTAAGCGACAGGAAAGCTTTGTTAAGGGAGTTCCAATTTGTGTATATGATCCGGATAGGGGCTCTTTGTGGCCATTTGTATTCCCAGTCAGTGCAATAATACTCCAAGGTTACATCTAGTAAATTCTATCTAAATTTCATCATTTGCTGATAACAGCGCTTTGCTGATAAGCTTAGGGCAGATATGTATACTATACATAAAGTCATGGAAAGTACCAGATTTTAAAAAATTAATTGAAAATCAATACAGTAACGTATTTAAATATAACAAAACATACATTATTGAAAAACTAAAAGTTAAGAAAATTCATTTTTACTTTTTAGTCCTGATTTTGCGTCTGAAAACAATGTAATTCGCATTTCCGCGCTTTTTGTGTCATCCCTGGGGGCTCATCAAAATCTAGGCCTGGCTTTCTCTTCATTTTTCTCTTTCATTTCAATTTTCTCTTAAAAACTTTCTAGTTCTTTCACTTTTCAACCAATGAAAATATTGTTGGAAAATTGTTGAAAACTTGTAGATCAACAAATGTTGCAACCTTGATGTTGCAAAACATGTTGCTCAACATGCTGAAAACTAAAGAGATTCAATTACTAGTAAGAGAGCGTATAAAGAGAAAGAGAGAGAAGCATGTTGTTGTTTTATCACTATTTCGGACTATGACAACAAAAATATATCAATATTTACGTCTCTCTCTATGCAGATAGTGCGATATTGACAACAAAAATGTCTTTGCCGTAATTAAGACTCGACGCTCAACCACCGGGGCCAAGGCAGGTGCAACTGTGAACAGTTTGACAGCCACTGAACCGTCAAGTTTCCTTTCAGGGACTTTTCCTATATATGAGCGTAGCGCTGTCATAAATCAAAGCCGAGAGTGTGAAATTTTTCGCCATCTGGCTCTCGGCTTCTTTAGGCCCGGCCCGGGCCGACTTCATTAATATTTTCTAGCCAGCCGCATTTTGTGTGCGTAATGTGTGTCGGTCGGCTCGGACGATCGGCCCGATCCGATCGCATTTTTAGCCATTTATGACTTAATTTCAATTACACGCATTTGGCCAAAAATATTTGTTGCCACTTTGCGGGTAATTAAAATGGCAACACGTGCACGAAGCCAACACCAACCGCAAAAGAGCTCTTGACAGTCGATGTGTGAATGTGGATGCTGGAAAATGGAGCTGCTGTAGCGCTCTGTGGGGTCAAGGATGGGGTCAGCTTACAAGTGGAAATTGCCTCAAAAACACCCTATGGAAAACACTTTTGACTTTTTCATACCTTAACCAAAACCTTAGCGATTTGCTTTGAGAATATATTAGATAGCATAGATTTGTATCTATTATAATAATTAATATTAAGAGAACCCCTTTTTATGGTCCCAGGAAAAAGCCCAAAGTCCCTCTACAAAAATTTCCCAGCAAACAGCAAAAATAATTGCAATGCAAACGGAGCTTGATTAATTGATAAAGCCCCAAGTTAATGATGGCCCATGGCAATGCAATAATCACAATCGGAGCTTGTGGCATGCCTCCTGGCTAAGCATATGACACACATTTGTTTACGTTCCGTTCCGTTCCGTTCCTGTGCTCAATCTGTCCGATCTGTCCGATGGCGCACCTTGCGGCAAGTCTCCCAGCAAGGTGCAACGACTGGCCTGGCAGACCGAACAACGCCCCAAGAAGCCCTGTGTACCTGTACCTGTGCCGGGTACCTGGTCTGGAGCGGCAGCGGCGGAGGCGGCATCGATTTTAGAAAGTCCGCTGGATATTAAAACGGTAAAGCCAGAGCCATTTCCTTTTAGCCACCAACAGCAGCAGCGGCAGCAGCAGCCGTATCAGGAGCAGCAGGAGCAGGAAAAGCCCAGACCCAGACATGAAACCACTTGAAATCCAAAGCCTATATATAACTCGGTGGCATCGGTGGCAGTGGCAGCGGCAGCATAAATTTCATTGCAGACATTTGGCCTTTTATTAATTGTTTGACGGCGCCCGTGCCCATGACACCCTCCCACCCCCCTTCCCATTCACTGCAGCCCCAAGAACCACAAGACTTGAACTGCAACTGCATTTTCCTCTCTCAGGCCCCGCTCTGGGCGTGATGAGAAATTTAATATTGGCAAACGGATAAAACCGCCAGATAATTATACATTTTGAGTGGCCAAAGCTGCAGCCAGTCTCTGGCTCGGACTTCGACGTCTCTCCTTCCCCCCTCCCGACTGCAACCCGCCTGCCCGCACTCCAACTCCAGCTTCGAGTCAGTCTTTGGCTTGGGCTTTAGCTTTACAGTTCATGCGGCTCATGATAGTATAAGATTTCATTTCATTAAAGTGCATCACGACGGACGACGGACGGCAGGCGGAATCAATGAGCGGCGGCTACACTACATAGTTGTTGCCTTTGCCCCCGTCCCCCACCAGCACCAGCGCCACCACCCTGCTCCCAATCCCAATCCCAAACCCAATCCCCATCCCATTCCCTGCTAGCTACCAGCCAGGCAGCAGCAGCAGCCAGCAGACCATCCAACAACCCGACTCCAACCTACCTTACTTACTCGTACTTTTCTTCTTATTGGCAGATTACGACGGCGGGGTGGCCGGGCGGTAAGGCCTGGCCAACTTATAATCAAATCCGATAAAAAATTTCATTATTGCTCCACAGCAGCAGCAGCAGCAGCAGCGGCAGCCGAAGCAGCAGCGATACCCGACATGAAAGAAAGGAAGGCCTCGGAGGGGCCGAAGCTTTGGACACCCTTTGTAAGATACAAAAGAATATCTGATATGTCTAGAATTACTGAGATTGGTTGGATAATACAAACGAACTTCTATGTATATAACGAATTTATCCAGAACACTGCCAATTTGCACAATTCTAATATTTCTTTTTAAGAATAACGAATGATCCAATGTTGAACAAAAACCCCAGAACCGATCGGTTCTGTGGCATTTCTATAATAGCATTTTGTTTCAATTTTTCTTAGGCTACAAAAGAGCAGAAAGATATTCTAGAAATCCAATTTATTACAAACAAAAATAGTATTAAAATAATAATATTTGTATAAAATAATATCCAAAGTGTAAAAGTCATTACAATGATGTTATTTCGACATTATCCATAATCCATGCATGGAATCGAAAATATGAAATTTATATTTTAAAAACCATTGAAAAGAGATCTTAAAAAACCAAAAAAATATTCTATCCTCTCAGCATACAACCCATGAATTAATAGAGGACCAAAAAGATTCCATCCGCTGAATACGACATCAGGAACCTACAAATGGAAATGCAAAAATCTACATTATTACTTAAATAGGTACATTTGATGCTGAACTATTTTAGAAACCGGTGAAAATGTCTCTTAAAACTGATCCAAAACATATTCTTTCTTCTCCAAGAAGAACTTATGGATAATGAGACAAACTACTTCCCATCCTCTGATCCGACATAAGAAACCAATAAGAGCTACCAAGGCCTCTCCCCGAGAAAGCTATAAAACGATCATTTGATGCTGACACACATCCAGGTAAAGTCCCAATATACCCCCTTGGCAAGGGTATCTGTATATGTATGTATGTAAGCAACAACCATAACTGTTTTACAGGTAATTTCGCTGTTGTTGGTACGAGTATGATTGTTGCTGGCTGCACTTAATTTTCGCATGCGCACTGAAACCGAGCCGGACTCATGATCGCGATTTCTTGATCTTCCGTCTTCCCGTTCTACTGCCACATCCCCCCGAACCCCGAACCCCGAACACCCAGCCCCCAGCCCACAGCCTCTCCTGCTCCTGTTTCGTGTGCGGACTCCATTTTGTGTGAGCCCGGGGCGCTTTGGTTCTCAGCCAACTCCAATGGCCACTGGAGGTCAGCACGGTCCAAAGGAATAGAAGAGCAGCAGAAGCATAGCTTTTGATTCGAAATGGCAATCTCTGGCCTATCGCGGGGCCCAGCCACATAAATTGGGACGTGATTATGAAATAATTGCAATTCTGTACTTTGGACTTGCGCAACTCTTGCCGCAGACTCTTGCCGCAGACAGAAGGCAATCAGTTGGCTCCGCTGGCATCCATTCTGCACCTTGGGGAGCCCTGAAGCACTGCAGCAGCAGCCGCCCCGAGAGCTCTGCGGCAGGGAAGGCAGCACTTCAAACGGGAGCAAGTGACAGGCGACAGATGATTGTGATGGGGAAGCAGCAGCATCCAGAGAAATCAAAGGAAATCGCAGTGGGGCAAAAACCGGCAGTCATTCATTACATTTGAACGGAACTGTTCGCGGGGCCATGACAAATTCCATGACAACACCTGATCCCCAGAGCAAAGAACTCCCTCAACTCATTTGCATGTGGATCCCGAGGCCGGTGCTACCTGTGGCTCCTGCTGCTCCCGCTGCTGCTCCTGCTTCTCTTTCAACATATGCAAATTAAATATAATTTCAACACTCGCATTTTTGTTGGTTCTTCTGGCCATGTGATGGGGGCATGGATGGAGACTCCTTCCTCGGCCCTGCCTTACGGCCATAATTTACATGAGGTTAACACGCAAGCAAACAGCCACAAACAACAACAAAGAACCGGCCTTGATTATCTGCTGAAAATCGAATGCACGCACATGCCCCGGGATCGGACAGAGACAGAGAGAGAGAGAGAGTGGAGTGGGGAAGATGCTGCGTTTTGGAGGGACTGCAGCCGAAAAGGAAGTCAAGTTTGAAAAGGCTGAAAGAAAGAAAGAAAGAAATTCTATTACAATGTTGAAATATTGCCAAATCATGGCTCTGAAGTAAATAAATTTCCACGCCACCGCTCACCATGACCGTCTGAACTTCTGTCGCTGATGCAGATGCAGATGGAGCTGGAGTTTGAGCTGCAGCTGAAGCTGAAGCTAAAGCCGGTGGTGCTCCGCTCCATCTTCAGATGGTGGCGCGACGGAGGCACAGGAGCAGGCCCGGCAGCTAAAAGTCCCTGGCCGTGTATAATAAGTAACCTGAGCTGCGCAACACGTTGTCTGACAGGGGCCCCAAAAACGGCACACAGCATCGTCTCGCCTCGCCTCGCCATGCCCCGCCACTCTGCGCCACACCACGAGTCGGATCGGATCGGATCCAATCGCGAGGGAAGAACGCGGTGCGGAACCCGTTTAGATGCAGCCGCAGAAGCAGCAGCAGAAGCTCTGTGTCTCGGGCCGCCCCCCCGCGCTCTCTGCGGCTGGGGCATTTTGATTTATAAGCGATTTATGCACTTTGCCGCTAAGGTGGGAGTCGGATCGGAGTCCTCCACTTGACCGAATTCATACGAGTGCCTGGCTGCCTGGACAAAGTTTATTCTCTCATGTAGGAAAATATTTATACTTTACATAGCCTCGTGGGGCATAGCTTTTTGGATTTACTTGGGCGCAGGGCGCACTCATTCACATGATTCAATTGGAAAGCATTTGAAGTGTGTCAACAGTCCCCCCATCTTATCACCGAGACGGCCGGCTTATCTCCTCAGAGTCAACAATGGGGGTGGGATGTTAATCTAAACAGCAACTGGTGCCTTGTTGGCAAAGAACCATAAAAGGCCCATCAGGCAGCTGGGTGGACTGTTGTTCACGGCTCCCTTCTGCAGCATGCGTTTGGCTTCGTCCAGGGACAGCTCCACGACCTCAATGATTTCATCGTCCACACCGCCGCCGCTGTTGGCCTTGTCGGCATCGGACACGTCGCAGTAGTACATGGCCTGTTTGGCACCCGAAGAACCCACACCAGATCTGCAAGAGATAAAAGGATCATAAGTAAGCTTCGCCTGTCATATTTCCCACCTACTTACCTATAAACCATGACCTCTTCGATGCGCTCCACGGGCACATCGTAGCCGCACTCCTCGAGAACCTCCTCCCGTGCAATTTCCAACCAGCTTTTCGATTTGTCCACAATTCCAGCGCACAGTTCCAAGGTCACACCAATTGAGGGTGGAAATGACTGGAGGTCGACATTATCAAAGTTTGCCTGCTCGCTGGTGATGATGCCGTGGTAGACCGCCGGGCGGAACTGACGCACCAGCACCAGCTTCTGTCGCGTTGAGTTGTACAAAATGATGGCCACGCTGTCGTGCACTTTGAGCAGGTCCCAGTTCTTCTCCACGCCATTCTGGATGTAGTACATGCGAAATGGCTTCACATAGGGGGAGTCAGCGGGCAGCGGACCCAACCAGATCTTCGATACGTTTTCCATAGCTGATGGTGTTAAAAATATTTTCTGGGAGACAGCTGATGCCCAGTACCCCAACAACAATAACAACTACAAAAGCATATGGCAGCTGCGAGCAAACTTTATGACATTTGAATCCGTTCAGGACATGGTCACACTGATATTTGAAACGACATTCATGATGATTTTGGAGCCTTGTTGAGCAGAAACCACATCACACCCACAAACAGCGACGGTCCGCCGTTTGTCGTCACCCCTGTTTTGACCAGCTCCCTGGCCTCATCCAGCGACAACTCCACGACCTGTATTACCTCATGCTCTACTCCACCGCCCGCGGATACTTTCTGCTCATCGCACACCTCGCAATAGAACAAAGTCTGCCCACCGCTGGAAATTCCCACACCGGATCTGTACTCATAAATCGGCTGTAAGCAGTCGACGGGCACATCGTAGCCGCATTCCTCGAGAATCTCTTCCCGTGCTATATTCGCCAGACTCTTGTCCTTGTCGACCTGGCCCGCACACAGCTCCAGCGTGATGCCCAGTTCTGGCGGAAACTTTTGCAGATCAGCATCGCCCTTGGTATTTGGCTCTTTGAGGCTCATCTGAGCTTGGTAAACCGCAGCCCTAAACTGTCGCACTAAAATTAATTTATCCCGAGACTTGTTATATAGAACCACCAAAACACCGTCGGGTACTTTAACAATGTGCGTCTCCTTCTTAAGCTCGTTTTCCAAATAAAGAACGCAGCATGGCTTAACCCATTTGGATTTCGCGGGCAGTGGGGAAAACCAAATTCTCGTAATATCACTCAGCCGACCAAAAGTAGACTTCTTTACATCAGAGCAACAGACGCGACGCAGGTGGGCTCCAATGAATTTAAGCATATTTAAAAACTGAAATATAAAGAAAAGAAACAAAAAACAGTCGTTAAAAAACGACAGAGCTCGATAAACAGTTAAGGAAACAACGCTGGGTATTTGCGTGCTGGATAACGCCATCGTCGCTGAGTGCTGAACAACGGCGTTATCATTCTGACATTTCAATTTATCGATAAGTTGCCACAGTAAAATCTTGGGGCGAGAGTCGGTGCGTAAAATATTTTGCTTTTTTCTTCAGCGTTAGATAATAGAATTTTGCGAATTTAATTTGCAGCTGGGAAACGAATCCGATTGCAATATAGCCAGTGTGTGTATCAAATAAACGAATATGCTGCGCTCCAGACTGACACAGGCAGCCTGCGCCGCCCAACGTGCGTTCTCCACCACCCCCAAGGTGCTGGCCGCCAAGCAAATGACGGTACGCGATGCCCTCAACAGTGCTCTCGACGAGGAGCTGAGCCGGGACGACCGTGTCTTCCTGCTGGGCGAGGAGGTGGCCCAGTACGACGGTGCCTACAAGGTAAGCCAAAGAAAACCCTCGCAACATTTTACCCCTTGCCGATTACGTAAACAGCAGCAGCCAGTGACAGTTCGCGATGACAGCTGATGCACTGGGCCCACAGTAACCTCTCGCGGAGGGGCAGGTGGGAAAGAAATGCGTGTCTGATAATGAATCTGAGTCGTGTCTTGTTCGTCTACCCACCGCAGGCTGCGTGATCGAAATTGGCAAGGTCACGCAAAATGTGTGTGACTCGTACGCTGATAACGCACCGATAATGTCGTCCCTTCTGATTTGTTTACACTGGATCATTCATGCTCTAATTTGGCATTAATCTGTTTTTAGGTATCCCGTGGACTGTGGAAGAAGTACGGTGACAAACGCATTATAGACACGCCAATCACAGAAATGGGCTTCGCTGGCATTGCTGTGGGTGCTGCTATGGCTGGTCTGCGTCCCGTCTGCGAGTTCATGACCTTCAACTTTGCCATGCAGGCCATTGACCACGTGAGTGTTCCATCCCTCATACACACGCAGCCATACACTACTCCGCCCCACCCCCACAAGCAGTAGCCTAAATACTCATATTATCTCATTGCCAAAGAGAAAACTCCAGTTAATGTGCCCCTCCCACTCAGCTAGCTAATACTCAATGTCCAATTCAAGTTCAAGTTCATTCCAAGATCAGGGGGCGGCGCGTAATGGGATAATATGGGTTGAGCGGCTCCTGCCACCACAAAAACCATTGCAAAATGCAAATTAGATCCGGAATCTGTACCGTTTGACTAATTCCACACCTCCCCCATATTATCCGATTATGTGCAGGCAAAGATACTCAAGTCAGTCAAGCCTCTGGCGCCCATTGGCGACCGCCAGCTGCCTCTGCCCAAGATCATAGAAAGTCCGCGCTCCACCTGGCTGACGGAAATCAACGATATTCTGCAAAAAGATCGCGTGGGCGATGCCACAATCATTTCCCCGCCGCTGGGAAAGAGCATACCCGACAAAATGGAGGCGGCCCGCCTCATCGTGATCCGACGACGCAAGATGAAGAAGCACAAGTTGAAGAAGCTGCGCCGCAAGATGAAGTTCGAGTGGGCCAAGGTCCGGCAGCGAAGAGAAATGCGCAAGGAGAAAGCGTTCCAGGCCCAACTTATGGCCCAGATCAAGCAGGCGGAATCGTTCAGTGCCGAGCGGTATGTGGCCGAGATCCTGCGGCAGGCCAACGATAACCCGTTGCCGCGCTTCTGGAAGGGACGACGCCTGCCCGCATTTATCATTAAGCAGAAATTAGGCATTAAGTAAAAAGTTCAACAAATAAAATGCAAATTGTATTAACTTGAATTGGCCATCATGAGATTAGCTTCAGGGAGGAAGCCATCACCCATCCATTACACGCTTATACTCATAAAACAGTCCACGATCCCTAGGAGTCCTTAAATAATTGAGAACTTAATTTTCCACCTGCCTACCATCATCAGATCATCAACTCGGCTGCCAAGACCTTTTACATGTCCGCTGGCGCTGTCAATGTACCAATCGTGTTCCGTGGCCCCAATGGTGCCGCCTCTGGTGTGGCCGCCCAGCACTCTCAGTGCTTTGCCGCCTGGTACGCTCACTGCCCCGGCCTGAAGGTGATCTCCCCCTATGATACGGAGGATGCACGAGGCCTGCTCAAGGCTGCCATTCGTGATCCCGATCCGGTTGTGTTTCTGGAGAACGAACTCATGTACGGTACTGCATTCCCCGTCGACGATAAAATCCTCGACAAGGACTTTGTGCTGCCGATTGGCAAGGCAAAGATCATGAGGCCTGGCAAGGACATCACCATTGTGGCGCATTCCAAGGCGGTGGAGACGGCTCTCCAGGCCGCCGCCGAGCTGGCCAAGAAGGGCATCGAGGCTGAGGTTATCAATCTGCGCTCCATTCGTCCTCTGGATACGGCGACCATCTTCGCCTCGGTTCGCAAGACCCACCACCTCATCACCCTTGAGAACGGCTGGCCACAGCACGGTAAGTGCTCCAGATCTCCCTCTCAAATTCCCCTAAGTAAATATTAATTCGTTACATTTAAAGGTGTTGGAGCTGAGATCTGCGCTCGCATCATGGAGGATCAAACCTTCTTCGAACTGGATGCCCCTGTGTGGCGTTGCTGCGGTGTGGATGTGCCCATGCCCTATGCCAAGACGCTCGAGGCGAATGCTCTGCCCCGAGTGGCCGATGTGGCTGAGGCGGCCCTTAAGGTGCTGGGCGGCAAAGCGGGCAAGGCTGCTGCCGCTTTGAAATAGACATACAACCAAACGCGCACGATAAGGCCCTGAGCTAACTAAATTTACAGTCCTCAACGAAAAAAAAGAAAAAATGGACAAACGCTGTCCCTAAATTAACGCACCGAACTGCAAATCGAAAAGTGGAATGGAATGGTTTGAATTTAAGCAGCACCATTGGATTTTGTTTATCTTTCAAACCTGCTAGTTGATTTATTTGGTTATAGAAATCTCTTCTGAAATTAAAACAACAAAAACTATAAAACCTGGGCCCACGTTTCGTTTAAATTTGTCCGTGTTTGATTGGCGTTTAAATTTGCCCGTGTTTGAAAGTGGCGCCCAATCGCCTGTCAAAATATCAGCCCTGCAGATTGTCAGCGCTTTGCAACACTTGTTGACACTCGCGTGTGCTTCGCAGCACTGTCGACATTTACGTTTCAGCATAGCAAGAAAAAAAGGAAAACTTCAATAACAATAACAATAGCAATTAAATGAAACTCGAAAACACAATGCTCTGGCTGTAATGGCAAGTAGCTCCAGCTCCGATGAAAGCTCCAAAGCCCCAGAGAATTTTCAAATATCGAGTGCCTCGACAAACGACGACGATGACATCTGTGATGGTGCAGGATACACAAAGAAGAAGCCAAATGGAAGCAGCAGCGTAAAGGAAGCCACAACAGCTGCTGCTTGTGCTGCTGCTGCTGCAGTTGGACTGCGATGTCCTTTGTGTCTCGGCTGCAATGCGACACGCTTCCACTGTCGCAATTGCGTCAGAAATGGAAACATTACTCATAGCGCCGCCACCGAAAGAGCCGAGAGGTCTGCCACTACACTGTGCACAGTCATTCAATCATTCTCTCCAACTTATGTATTTATCTTTTTTTTGCAGCCTTTCAGAAAAGCAGCAACGGTATATCAATCTTCAGGCGGGTCTGAAGCAATATAGCAATCGCTATGAGCGTCTCATACAGCAACACAAGTCGAACGAGAATCGTGTGATGGCCATCAAAGCCAAGCGAAAACAGCTGGAGTTGCTGCAGCAGCTGATTGGCAGCACCACACAGCGTCTGCTGGTGCTGGGCGAGCGACGCGATGAGCTGCGTCTCGCGAATGCCGAGAAGCGCAAGAACCTGCCCAAGTACCCCATCAAAGTGAAGATGCTGGAGGACTATGTGCTCGATCGCATCGAAAAGATCGAGAAACTGCGCGACACGCATCTCGGTCTGATGGACAACATCAAGCAGACGGCTCGTCGCGGCATCCAACAGCTGGTCACCTACATCTTCCCCATCACAGAGGTGGTGCTGAAGGACGAGCAGCAGCGCAAGATGAGCAACGAGCGCAACGAGGAGGCAGAGACCATTGCGGCTCTGGCGGATGCCAAGAACACCTCGTATATACGTGGCAAATGGGTGTTCCATGGCAGTGGCATCAGCGAGGTGCAGTACCGCATTGTGGGTCCCTCGCTGCCGGCCAATGGAGATTATACCGCTTACCTGGACTGGCTGTCGGACAACAAGGACGATGTGCCAAAGGCCACGGCCAATGAGATTACTCCCAGTCGCTACGAGGCCTATCGCATTGTCGGCGCCCTCACGTACACGGCCCAACTGACGCAGCTGCTGAGCTTCTACCTGAATGTGCGACTGCCATACAAGATTGCCTACGGTGACTTTTGCCGCAAGCTGCTCAACGAGGAGCAGTTCCTGCGCAAGGTGTCCCGCGTTAACTCCAACATCATGTATCTGGCGTACACGCAGCAGGTGAAGCTGCGGGCCCTCAACGAACAGCACACGCTCGAAAACATTTTGGCCATACTCGACTTGGAGCGCAGCGACCTGGGCCGTTTTGGCCATTTGGATGTGACAAATGCGCCGCTCATGAAATCGGTGGACTCTCTACTAATTGGCATTGAAACGGCCACAGAATCCGAATCGGAAGGTGTGTAAAGAGCAGAGCTCTAAAGGATATACATACATATATCTCCATGCACATGTTTTTTCTTTGCAGATGAGAACTCCTTGCGTTTGGACTGGGAGTCGGTGCCCAGCCTGACGCCACAGCCAGAGCTGGCGGATCCGGCACTGATGCCGGCAGTGGCCCAACAGTCCACCATTGCCATGGTGCGAATGGCAGCCACCTCCATGCTGCGCTGGATCAAGTGAGAGCCTGCTGCCGCTGCCTTCCCCCCCGGCAATATCAAGGCAAAGCACGTGTGTTATCTTTTACAAATTAGGCTAAGTTAACGAGGAGTAGTACTATCAGAGAGAGAGAGTATATGTGTTGGTCTTTTAGCATTATCTTTTTGGTTAACAGAACTAATATCGTTATCCTGTATATATCCTACCTATATCTACATATAGTTGAGAGGGAAGGCGTTTGAGTTTTTACATAACTTATTTTTCTCTCCTTTATTTAATAAAAATGGTTCGCTATAAATAACTAGATCCGAACTAGATGCTTATTTATTATTCGCTCGCAAAGTACAAATTACACACACGACTCGACTAATCTTTTCTTCCTTAAATGACTAAATTGTTGGATGTATCTATGTATAGCTAGAATTTTATGAAAAAGAAAGGCGAAACGAAACGAACATGCACACCATACATACATTCTTCGATACAAAAATGCTTGAGGATCCGACGAGGATGGGATGCTCTGCTTTCTAATGTTTATGAAACCTGCACAGCACACAGTTTAGTTTAAAAGATGATGGATGCATCTTCCCCGACGAATCCCAGGGATATCCGATGGTAGAGGGACTTATGCTAAACGTATTTCGTTGGCAGTTGTTGTAAGATGGATGTGGTGTTGGTGGCTGCTGCCTCGCTGGCAGCTGAAGGCGGGGAGGGCTTTACAAATACTTGTGGCAGTGAATGGGTTGGTGGGACGGAACCAGAACCCCCATGATGTGAACTACTACTGGGCACAGAAGCGGGCACGGAAACGGGCACTGCCACGGTGCCTCCGCTGCCATTCAGTAGACCCAACTGATGGTCATAGCTGGCCAAGGAGCTCATCGAGGAGAGGACGAGAGCTGCTGCCATCGCCTCGTGATTGTAGAATGCCGACACTGGTGCCTTCGATGGCTGTGCGGCATTTAGCATGGGTCATTGATGCGATGACGTTCCAGCTCCACCGTTTCCGGCTCCGGCACTAGCTCCACCCTTAATGACGCCGACGCCGCCTCCGCCGCCGCTTGGTGAGACGGAAAACTGGCTTTTCCAACTATTTTGAAGTGTTATATGCTTTTCGAGGGTTTTCAGGTCGGACAACGTCTTCATTACTTGGGCGTTGCTGCTGAGATCGTAGACATGCTGCTGCTGTTGACTCACAGTCATCCCTCCACAGGCACCCACACCCACACCCACTTTGGCAGTGTGATGGTTATTATTGTTGTTGTTGTTGTTCTTGTGATTATAGATATACATGTTGTCCGCTTGAAAACCCAGTACTGATGGTGATGATCCATTGGCCTTCCCCGCTGTGCCAGAGCCAGTTCCAGTGCCTATGCCTGTGGCAGTCTTTCCCTTGCTTTGAGTCTTTGTCTTTGTTTTGGAGGTGTGTGCCTTTGCTGGCGCTGTCGCTGTCACCGTTGCCATCGCCATTGCTCCGGCAGGATAGACACCCACAATCTCAACGCCATCCGATTCGCTGCTGCTCTCCAAATTGACAGCAGAATTCTGCAGCTGACTGGCGAAGGAGATGCAGCTACTGCTGTTGGGGCTAGTGTTGCTGTTGATGCTGCATCTGCTGTTGGTGCTGGTGATGACGGGCGTCGGCGTTGGCTTGGGCGTGATTGTGATGGTGGTGGAGGAATGTGCAGCCAGCTGCTTTGATGTCTGCAGTATATCGCTGGGACACTTGTAGTCATCCAAGTTGATGACATGCGGCGATGGCCGCGCTCCACTTATTACCTTGGAATGTGCTGCAGTGCTGGGGCTGCTGATGTTGGTCTGTTGACTGTTGATTGTCGTGATGCTAGGATTGCTGCCGACAGCAGCTGCCAGCGTTGCCGCTGTTATGAGATTGTACATGCTCTGGTGCTGTTCCGATGTCCTGGTGGATGCTGCAAAATCGCCAAGCATACCCGCAAAGGCAGCCGCCTGAGCCGATGTACTGGGCATACACAAAAGACTCTCCAGATTGCCAGCAGCATTCATAGGTGCTGCTGCTGCAGCAGCCGGCGTCACCTGGATTTGAGGTGGGATCTGCTGCTGTTGCTGCTGATGCTTCGCGATCTTTGTTTTCGGTGGCTTGGTGGTTTTGCCGGTTGGCTGCTCTTTGAGCTTTCGCTTCAGGCTATTGGATGAGGCACTTGTAGCTGAGTCCGTGTCCGAGTTGCCGCGCGAGCGACTTGGTCCTGCTCCTCCTGGCGGCAACTCTTCCACTACTTGTCTTAGATAATTATTGGCCTGCGGCAGTGGCAGTGGCTCTGGTGTGGCGGCCGCAGCCGCAACCGCAGCCACCGCAGTGCCGGAAATTGGTTTCGCGGCAGTTTTCGTCTTCTCTGTGGACCTTCTGCTGGAGTTCTTTTGGCGGGAGATTTCACGCTGCAGCTCATCGTAGCGCATCCAGCCCATGGGCCACAGTTCTACAACCTTTGCCTTGAGATAACCATTGATGAAATCCTCTAGCGTGTCCTTGCGCTTGCCGAGAACAACATAGGAGGTCCAGCGTGCTTGATAGACATTGTACAAAAGGTCTCGCAATTCGCTGGTCCACTGGAACTTCTTGCGCGGCATCTTCAGGGGCACCTCCGAATTCACATCCGCCGCTCTGCAAACAGTATTCGTATGAAATGAGGGAAAATCCTAAGGTGGAAATAAATCAATCATCTTACGCCTGTTCTGCAAAACGATGCAGCTCCACTTCGTAGCTGGCTATGGCCTTGGGCATGGACTCGGACACCGCCCGCCGCAGCCTGTCCAGTGCAGCGGTTGTCTTGGTCTTCTCCTCTTTGGAGCGCATGGCCTTGCCCTTGCGCAGTATATAGTATTTGGGTAGCTGCAGCTGGAACTCGATGTGGGAGAAGACCATATTCCGCTCGTTTCGATCCGTGCAGAGCAATGCCTCGTAAACTCTGCAGAAGAAAAGAGATTTGTCGTTTAAGGTTTGGTTTCTCTTTAAACTAGAAACTCACTTTAGAAGCAGGGAACTAAGATTGTTGTCCAGCACGAACTTTTTGCCGCACATGTCGCGGCTTCTCACCGTATCCTTGAAACAGTTGACGGTGTTTAGAATATCCGCATCCAGTGATGTCGGTAACTGCGTGTCAGCCGTTCGTAGATCTTTAAGTGAAAGAAAAATATTAATTTTAAGATTCTGTGCAAGCTCTCTGCTGCTCTCAGGAGATACACATACTTTCACCAGCTTGGCCTTGGCCCTTGGGCGTTTTATCCATCGCGGCCTGATCTGGGACGGAGTCGGTGTCACAGCTGGACTCCAGATCATCCGTGGAATGGCACTTCAGTTCGCCATTGACGACAGTTCCTTTGACCGCAGCTGTGCCGCTCTGAGACTTGAGGAAGCTATCCCTTTTGGCCTTGAGCATGTCCTTGACCGTCGTTGTTTTGACCACCTTCTTGAGGGCCTGGGCCTGGGCCTGTCGCACCTCCGAATCGGAATTGTCCACGGCACTGGCGGGTCGCGGCGAGTTCGACGAAGAGGAGGTCACGGTCAGCGTTTTGGTGGGCTTTGTGGTGCTGGTGGTGCTGGAGCCAGAACCACTGGACTTTGATTTTGACTTGGATTTGGTTGCCCCCGCACCGCCCGCACCACCGCCAGAGCTGATCTTCGCTCTCTTGGCCTGGTGATTTCCTTTGTACTTGTCATTGGAGTGGGTGGACTTTGCTGTGTTCGCGGAATCGCCATCGTCCAGGCTCTCGCTATCGGAGTCCTCCTCATCATCATCATCATCATCATCATCGTCATCATCATCAGACTCCTCCGATTCGCTGTCCGATGAACCATCCCCATCTGATCCATTGTTGTCATCATTATCCTCGCCAGACGAGGAAGAGGAAGAAGAAGAGGATGAACTATCGGAACTCGATGAGACGATGCGCTTGCGCGATCTCTCTGGCATTTTGATGATCGCATCCGTGCGAGTGGTATAGGATTTCTTTGCCAACCGTTTGAACTCTAAGGCGCCGCTGTTGATGTAGAAGCCACCCCCAAGGGTCTCCACCTCCTCGGGTATGATTTCATCGTACTGTGAAAAGGAAATGGGGAAACCGAAACATCTTAGCACAGAGTTTCGATTAATTTGTAATCAAATGTGTATTACCGCTTCTGAATTGTCAATGAAGGAGTCGGTGTCATCATAGCCCACGCCAATGTCCCGGTAATCGTCCTTTCTGCTTCGCCCACGACCTCTGGCATAGGCGGTGCCATACTTGGCCTCCAGCTCTTTGGCAATGCGCTGAACATCGTCATCGTTGTCGGCAAACGGATCGCTGCTGCTGAAACCGTTGCCAATCTTTAGCTTAAGCTTCTTGGCCTTCTTCTGCAAGCAACAATATTGAGCGATCTATTGGATTCTCGATTACTTTACACTATACTTACCTTTTCCAAATACAAGAGCTTCGAATAGTTAAACTCTGGATAGTTGACGGTGTCCGTCTCCAAGAGTTTCAGATTGATGCGAATGCTTTTCGTGGCCTTTGCTGGTTTGTTTTCGACAGCCGGCTCCAAGATGTTGCTGCCGAATTTCGAGAATACCGATTCGCTCTGGATGATTGAAGTAAGGGAGACACGCTTATGTTCGCCCCCCCTCGACATTTCCGAGCAAGCGGCAAGCGCACACGCACACGCACGATAGAAGAGAACCTTCTTCTGATTTCTGATATCTGCTTTCTACCTTCCCGCCCTTTTGGATAATGGAAGCGCGAGGCCGCCGCCGCCAGCAGCAGCGCCGCGTGTTTCTTCTTCTCCTCTGTGTGTGTGTGTCCACACGAAAACAACGTCAACGACCACTCACACTAGCACTCCTCTCCCACCTCCTGCGACCATCGATGTTGGACAGGGGACGAGGAGGGATGGGATGTGTGCTCTTTCTGTTTCTGCACGTACACCACCAACAACAACTAGCCGCAGCAGCACCAGCACCAGCGTTGCGCTAGCCCGTTTTCACTTTTACTCTCCTTTTTTTTTATTATTTGCAACCGAACCGAAGGAATTCAAAAACACAAAAACAATCTTTAGAAAAACATAAACAAATGCGAACGCGACGAGCCCTCGGTTTTGTTTCCCGAAAGTTAATCAACAGCGATTTTCGCTCTTTCTTTGCGCTCTTTCTTTATCTGGCCGCCCCCCGCGCGCTTGCAGATGCAGGCCACGGATTATTTGTCACTTTTCTGCAGTTTGGGAAAGAAAAAAATTTCGGTTTGATTTAGTTTATTGCCGGCACAAAAACAATACTCAGTCTCATATGCGGTGCATCCGCGGCCACAAACACTGGCTAATCGCACTTAAATAGGACACATTAAACAGCATGCAAGACGCGCTTTTTCAGTTTTGCGAGCGGACTTGTTAATTTGTTTCTTATTAAAATACCCGTCCTCAACGCTACACATTGTCGCCTTCGCTCCGACCCCGCGTTTAACTTTTTGGCCAGCATTTTGCAGCACTGGTCGCGGATATTTCGCAATATACCTGTCTCGCTTGTTTCAACAAAGATTGTGATAAGAGAACGGTTTACACTTGACGGAATCAGTTAAAGTTTGCTTTTTACAAATATATATACTTTTATTGGGTACATTTCAAACAGATATGCTTAATTCTAGACCCCCTGCGGCATAGTTTGGATACACTTGAGCGCAATTCAATTAATATTTTGGAAAATATTACAACCAGCTGATGTTGTTATTGCAGCCCTCGTTAGTGCTGCACATTTCTGGTTTGTTTTGAATAAATCGCACTACTGCGCAACACTGTCAACGCCAGCTGTTTGTTGGGAAAGTTGTTAGCAAGTGGGGGCTCTGAGTGTTTTGGCTATTTGGGGTCTCTCTCAGTATTATTGTGGGGCTGCCTGCCTCTCACGTAACTACGCCAAGTGTTTGCTTATAATTAGTGCAAGTGGATTGGAGCAAATACGTGAGTTTTCAGTTCATACATGTCTGTGGGTGCTCCAATAAATAGTTGCATGCAAAGAAATTCGGTCGAAACTGCAAGCTGTTATTAATGAAAATTGGCTGTTGGCTGTTGGCTCTGCGGCCACTATCAAATGAAAACGATAAGAATTGTGCAATTAATGAAAGTGTGCCATGTAGTGACGGGTCGGGTGCAGTGCAGTGGTCCCTAGCCACTCGTTTGGACATATACATACATACTATGTATATATTTTTATGCTGCCTTTATGCTTGCAGCCCCTCCTCTCGACCACCGCCGCCGTTCAAAGAGCAACGTTCGGTGCTTTAAAACTTTCCACCAACAAAGGAAAGGAGCCACCCGTCCCCCCACTGGTCGGCCATCGTTTTGTGACTTTCGCCCGAAGGCCCTGAACGACACAGGAATCAAATGAAACAAAGCAGTCTCCAGTCCCCCGCCCACATACAGTAGTGTAGTCGGTCGTCTCCAGGGCAAGCGCGACAATAAAGAAAGAGCTTCTTTGTTGTCTTTTTTTGTTGTACGTTGCCTGGTTGTTTCATTTCATTTGCAACGAAACAGAAGACAGCACGCATAGCCGCCAGAGGTGAGTAATACGATCCATTAGCAATTAACTGGGCCACTGTGCATACTGTTCCTGGTGAAAACTGAGCAAAAGTACTCTGCAGAACATCATCAGCGATAAGAATCTATTTCTGAGTACAGAAGTCTTTTATCAGACTCCGCCGTAAGACCCATAATTACTCGCGATACGCGGTATCCCAATGCAAACAAGTGTCGACAAACCGTGTCTCTCCATTTAATTGGATTCCCCCAAAAAGGTACTGTATGCGGTAAATGACCTTGAATGCATAGGTTGCCTTGTGAATCCAAATGTGTCCAACGTATTTTCCCTGAAAAGCGAAATGTTTGTTTGAAAACGCGTCCATTTCAGGTGCGCAACTGGTTTTCCATTTGGGCAGTGGTCGCGCTCAAAAAAAAAAAAAACAAATCATAATAAATCCAACAAACAGCAGCAGAAAATCAACAAGTTGCGCGTACGAATTTAATTTACTTTTTAATGCGTCATTATGCCATTTTGCGACACGCCAAATGGCGGCGCTGATGCCTGTGTTACCGATTCATTCCCGATTGGCTTCGGCTCTGTCTCGTCGTCGTCTCCAGAGTTCACGATCATTATCAAAGAGCAGCGACATCTCGCATCATTGACATGCAAAAGCGATAAAAGAGATGCCAAAATGAACAAGAAGAAAGAATGAAAGGCGAAACTTTAGGGGAACCGAAGTGCCAGTTACCCTGCAGATTATTTAGAGAAACCTTTTTTGGTAGAGTCCTATCTGTTTGGAAATAAGTGTGCCCATTGCTGTTAGAGATCAGATCACATCTGATCCTGGTGGAAACTGTTCTGGAACTTGAGGCAGATATATTTAATGTGTATCTCTATCTGTGGGACTAAATACCAGAAGGAAATGTCCTTTCCAATGTTGCTAAATTAATACTTTTCTGAACTTTTGAGCAATCCAGCAAAAACAAAAAACTGTTATCAGCGAAACTCGAGTCGTGCACACGAAATGTATGTTGTTTTTGAAATTCGTATACCTTCTCTTGTGCAGCCTTCGTTTGGCAAACTCCTTCGCTACTTGGCAAATTGGTGGAAACTGTGCTGGAACTTGAGGCAGATATATTTAATGTGTATCTCTATCTGTGGGACTAAATACCAGAAGGAAATGTCCTTTCCAATGTTGCTAAATTAATACTTTTCTGAACTTTTGAGCAATCCAGCAAAAACAAAAAACTGTTATCAGCGAAACTCGAGTCGTGCACACGAAATGTATGTTGTTTTTGAAATTCGTATACCTTCTCTTGTGCAGCCTTCGTTTGGCAAACTCCTTCGCTACTTGGCAAATTTCTAAGACTCTGTGAAAGGGTACAAAAAGAGCAAAACGGAAGCTAAATA
Source organism: Drosophila athabasca (assembly GCA_008121215.1). Classification (NCBI taxonomy): domain Eukaryota; kingdom Metazoa; phylum Arthropoda; class Insecta; order Diptera; family Drosophilidae; genus Drosophila; species Drosophila athabasca. The sequence goes on along the minus strand of CM017793.1, from coordinate 4,430,001 downwards.
AAGCGTACGCTTTTAAAAATCAGGTTATTAATACCGGAAAAACATATTTAATGTGAAAGCAACAAAAACGATGCTGTTGCTGATTTATTTTTGTTAGTTTGAGCCCAGCTGATCAAAATTTCAAATGAGTGAAAGTTTATTTGATTACAAAAACTCTTAAAACTTCAGAATCCAGATGGATACTGGAATAACAAAAAATGTTATACTAGAATAAAACAGACATTGCCTGGATGAGATCACTTGCTTTTTGTCTGTTCAAACAACTATTATGCAATGATATACCCACGAAGATACATATGTACATAAAGCACTTTGATGTGTATCAATCACTATACCCTGTATATACCGTACCATACAATTGACAATGAATATTCTGAACAAAAAGTACCGGTGGGTGACTTCTAACACCCGCTATACGAATACATAGGTACGGTACATATACATATGTATGTACATATGTATATGATATATGGTATGAGTACTGGTAGTCGTTTGTCTCTCTGTATCGTGGCTTGGTTCCATTTTAGCAACGATGACGCATTGACGGAAATGTATTTACAAATGAACTGTTTTTTCTTTCGGAGACGATAGACTCATTACACAGACAAAACACTTGAGAAAAGGCCCATTGATGATAAGATTCCAATAACCAGAACTCTTCTCATTTATATATTCTCGCCCACAGATCTCGGACAGCAACAGGCAGCAGCTAAAGCACAGGCAACATGACAGAGAGCGAAGAACTGATGAACAAATATGGCGAGCCCTTGCGCTATGATCGGAATTTCAAGGGACCACGACAGCGGGATCGCAGCTGCACGGATGTGCCCTGCCTGCTGCTGTTTGGACTCTTTCTGGCCGGATGGGGCTTCATTGCCCACTATGCGATCACCCATGGAGATCTCAACAAGCTAATGGTGCCGACGGACTCGTTCAATCAAAAGTGCGGCATCGATTCGTCTGTGCTGAACAAGAAGAATTTGTTCTTCTTCAATCTGGAGCAATGCATTGATCCGCTCGTGCCGATTACTGGCTGCCCCACACCACAAGTAAGTGGTGATCCATACGAGTAGATATTCCTGAAAATTAAACCTTGATCCGTTACAGATATGCGTGGAGAGCTGTCCCACACAAACGTTCATCTGGGACACCATGCACGACAGCCTGAGCTATGAGGAGCTGAGGAGTCGCCTCATCTGCTTGACCGATGAGCACAAGGCGAACATCCGCAGCAAGGGCGATATGCAGCGGGCCATCGATCAGAATCTCTGCGCTCGCTGGTACATCAAAAGTGCACCCTTCCTCAATCGGTGTTTATTCGAGTTCTCGCCAAAGATGTGCGAGTTCATTCCCTCGTTTCTGCTCAAGGGCGGTCGGTCGCGTCGCCAGCTAATGCTACCCGGCAATGCCACTTCGGAGCCGGAACTGCAGGCCCAAGCCATGGCTCTGAGCATGTCTCAGGCTTTGGTGCTGCCGCAATCGAATGGCAGGCTGGAGCCCGTGGAAGAAGAGCCGGCAGTGCAGTGCCGACGAAGGCTGAACGATGCCGTCATCAAGGAGAAGATGAAGCAAACGGACACGCGGCTCGCCAAGATGGTGGGTAACCTGGTGGCGCACTTCTACAACGGCACCCACGATGCCCAACGGCTGGGAGAGGAGATTGTCGAAGATCTGGTCAATTCCTGGTCCATTGTACTGGTGGCCTGCTTCTGTGTTCTGATCGCCTCGCTGGTGTTTATTGCCCTGATGCGTTGGCTGTCGGCGCCCATACTGTGGTTCTCCATCTTTGGCGTCCTCATCGGCCTCCTGGTTGCCATCTATTACACCGTCAGGCAGTACATCTTCTGGGAGAAGACGCCCACTGTCCCGATACATGGCCTGAATCTGCAGTCGACGGTGAAGAACGTTCTGCAGAACCAAAATACCTGGCTCTATCTGTCCATCTTTGTGGGCGTGTGCTTTGTGGTGATTCTGCTGTTGGTGATTGTACTGCGGAAGCGCATCCGCATTGCCATCGCCCTGACCAAGGAGGGCAGCAAAGCAGTGAGCAGTGTCTTCAGTACCGTCTTCTTTCCCATCTTCTCGTGGGTGCTCTTCATAGCCACGATCGCCTTTGCTATTGGCGTGGGCCTCTATCTCGGCTCCATTGGACAACTATCGTTTCGCATGGTGCAGCGCCTGAACGAGGCCGGTGAAGTGACCAAGGAACGCTGCGTCTGCGAGGGTCCAGCCATCAACTATACGGTGGGCAGTGCCTGTGATCCGCAGCTGTTTGAGAAGCATTGCTACAATCCGGAGGCTTCGACTACCGGCTTTTTCCAGCAATCGCAGCGTGTGGCCTGCTCCCAGACGACGTGCAGCTTTCTGGACATCGACAATCCGCCGCTGGTCAAATGGGCCATTTTCTACAACATTTTTGGCTTCCTCTGGCTGAGCTTCTTCATTTCGGCCTTCAGCGACATGGTGCTGGCGGCCACATTTGCCAGCTGGTATTGGACATTCAAGAAGCGCGATGTGCCCTACTTTACGCTGGCACGAGCCTTCGGCCAGACGGCCTTCTACCATTTGGGGACGCTGGCCTTTGGATCGCTAATTTTGGCCGTGGTGCGTCTCATCCGCCTGGTGCTGGAGTACATCCATGAGAAGCTGAAGAAGTACGACAATGCGGTGACCAGGGCGATACTCTGCTGCATGCGCTGCTTCTTCTGGCTGCTGGAGGCATTCCTGAAGTTCCTCAACCGGAATGCGTACATCATGTGTGCCATTCATGGCAAGAACTTTTGCACCAGCGCCAAGGATTCCTTCAATCTTATAATGCGCAACTTTTTGCGTGTCATAACCTTGGATCAGGTCACCGATTTTCTGTTCTTTATATCCAAGCTGCTGCTTACGGCCGGTGCGGGCGTGGCCACCTATTATTTTCTTGCCAACAATCCGGCTATTGTGCAGCTCCATTACAGGGCTGTGCCCACCACAGTGGTCGTTATAGCGGCCTTTCTGATTACCAGCGTGTTCTTTGGCGTCTACTCGACGGCCGTGGACACGTTGTTCTTGTGCTTCCTCGAGGATTGCGAGCGAAACGATGGCACACCGGAAAAGCCCTTCTTCATGTCCAAGCAGCTAATGAAGATTCTGGGAAAGAAGAACAAGCTGCCGCCGCGTCAGCGCCGCAGCAAGTAAGAGAACACGGAAATGACAGTGCAAATTACAAAATAATGGAAACTCATCTACTATATATATTTATATTTAAAAAATATTATATAACTATATATTACATATACCCTTTATCCATTGGGTTGTGAGCCCCATTGCTCAAAGCCGCCGCAGAGGATGATAAGAGAGAGAAAGAGAGAGGTGCGAATACATGAAATGTATGACAAAAGCATATTTTTTTGTTTTAAAGAATTTGCCAGTACTTTTAATCCTACTCTATTATCTAATCTCCCCGTTATAGTTATACACTACTAAATCCCTATGTAAATTTGATTTGATCCGAAGACGGAGTAACGTCTACCTGTCTGGACATCATGTGATAAGCGCATACGACACTAAAGACCAAAAGCAATATGAAACTTTTACAAAAAAACATTTACACTGGGTAGTGATCGGCAGAAATACAATAATATTTTTGACATTGACCCTTATCCCCACAAGATAGGGCCTTGCCGAACCGCTGATTTACACACATACACATATCTCTCGAAAAACCATTTGATTTTTTTGCATCCAAATTGGCAATCATACACACATATATCGAATTTAATAAAATTGAATTCCCATGCAATTATGCTTTTCTTTTTTCGTTTCGTTTTGTTCGTTTCTTCATTCCATTCCATATCCATGAAAAGGCTCAGTGTTTCATTCATTGGAAAGTCTGATTTTTGTATGGCAAAGCGAAAGTGCAACAAGAAATAAATGCTAGAACATAAGTTTTATAAATTTCGAATACATAAAATAATAAACATTAAATACTGCCACAAACACACAGAAAAAGCCGGTGGGAATCTATGATTGCCCCCAGTCCGTCGCTACATGGAAACATCCTTGAGCACGCTGTCGCTAATGTCGTGCAGGTCATCCCCATCGTCGCTCAGCTCGAGGTCGAAGCTCGATACATTATTTAAGGCGTTCATATCATTCTCCTTGTTGTCGAAGAGATCCTCGAACTGCTGTGGGTCCTGCAAGACAGAAAGGCCCATTAAAACTAAATTGAAATCTCTCTAGATGCAATCCCTGCACTCACATCCATTGTCCTGTCGTTGAGCAGAACGCGTGGCGCCATTTGTTGTAGCACCGGTTCGTGGAGTGGCGTCTCGGGCACCAACGGATCCAGCCTGCCCGATGGCGATGTACTCAGATTCTGAACATTGCGCGACAGATCCAGCACCTTCCTCACAGCCGCACTCTTGGCCACCAGCGAGCTGTTGGCATTGGAAGACCGTGGAGGAATGCGCTCAATGCGTGTGCATTCATTGCAGCTCGACGGTGTATACGGCTCGCTAACGCCAGGTGAAGACTCGGCAGGGGATACTGCTGCAGCTGGCACGAGCACGGGCACGGGCACTACAAGTCCACCTGGGGCATCGTCAAAGCCAAACGAGGCCTGCATCTGCTTCCATTTGCTGCCCAGCGATGAGATATTATGCTGTTGCTGCTGCTGCTGCGTGACTGACATTGAGGGCCTGGCCGTGGACTTGCCGATGGTGCGCAGCAGCTGCATGGGATTTGGCACCTTGGATCGGTTCAGGGTGCCATTGAGATCAGTGGACTGGTCAAGAACTTTCAATTTGCGTGGTGATCGTGGCGGTGCAGGGGCTAAAGAGGATTAAGCATTGCTATGATTACAATGGAAGGAATGGGAATATAATATTCATACCCAGCAAACTATTGCTGAACGCGTCCAGTTGTTTGGCCTTAAAGTCATCCTGCAGGGGCAGCCGCACAAGCGCCGAGCGCATATTACCGCTGGCCAGATCGAATCGAATGGGCGGCGTGGACACCAACTTCATGGCGATGCCATGTGCGCGAATATCGAGACGCGGTGTACCAGCCACTGACTGTGCAAGCTGCGTCTGCGCCAGATAAAGGCTGCTGCTGCTGCCAGTGACGTCCTCTTTGAGCCGAACATTCAATTTCCTTTGAACTCTGGTCACCTGGCACTCCATCTCTGCCAGTTCGAGGCGCAGCGCCTGCAGTTGTTTGGTCACGAACTCGTTGGACTCGTTATAGTGATCGTTGGCATCCAATTGCTCCGCAATTGTGTCACTGACTCTGTTGAAGGCGCCCACCAGGGCATTCATTTTGGAGCCGCACATCGGCTCAGTCTCGCTGTCGAAGAGCTGACGCATGTCGCGTAATGTCTGGTCCATGGCTGCCTTATTTTGATTGTGCTCCGCCTGCTTGGTCTGGAAGCGTTCAATTTTATCTTTTAGGTCTCCGAGGGGTGACTCTAGACTGGCATTGGTGACAGCGGGCGCCGATATCTGCTGTTGCACAGCCAATCGATTGCTTGCCTCAAACTCCTCCAAGAAGGCATTGTCGTACAGCTGTTTCTCAGGTATCTCCGTTATGCCGGATATCTCCGAAATAATGTGCCTGATCTTAAGGGTTCTTTCTCGCAGAAGAGCCGAAATCCGTTCCAGTTCCTCCACATACGACGAGGCATACTCCTTCAGAAAGGCATTCCGCCTGCCCATCACCTTGACATTCAATTCCCGCAGATGGGATGGACTCGTGTCCACGAGCAGGATCTTTTCCCGTTGCTTGATCAGCTCCTGGACCACAAAGCCGACAAGATCCAGCATAAAGTTAATGAACTTGTGGCCACCGGGCATGACCACCAAATACGACTTGATATTTGCCCACTGCAGCTGATGCTTCTCGTTCAGGTGCTTCAGATATTCCACGGTGCAGGCGCGGAAATTGGCCTCCGCCTTTTTGTCAGCAATTGGCCAGAAAAAGCGTCGCTTGAATTCCGCCGGATCCAGCAAACGGAACAGATAGTGCATCACCTGGAAGAACGCCGCCTGATTCGGCTTGAGGAACATGTCCCAGGAGAGCAGCTTCCGCATCTCGTCGCCCATTGGATAGAGCAAAGCCAGGCCCTGGAGCTTCTTGTGCAGCTTCTCACTCTGTTCCTTCTCCTCGGCCTTCCAAGGTGCAATTACCGTGCGGTCCATTCTCGTTTTTCATTCAGGCTAAATTGGTTTAATTTGATTAATTTCCAATATGGCCCCAATGTTTGGTTTTTTTTTTGGTTTGAAGTTTCGAGCATAAAACGTAAGTGATCAAGAAATGCGACGTAAGAAAACGTAAGTGAGCATGAAATGTCACGTAATTTGGAACCTTAACCGGTGATGTAGACATATTATACCCTTTTTCATTTGATGAATGCCAGATGCTTTAAAACGCAATTAATATTGTATTTTGCACAAATTTACAATTTTTGACCCAATAATGCATTTGATGAATTTATTATTATAAACATATCGATCCCGATACCCCTTTTCAGTCTTTATAAGAAGACCAAAAACCGTAAAATTTTCCGAGATAGAGACTGAATAGTTTCTGCAATATTTGGTGCCTAGTAAAACAAATGTATCCTAAATTCTATAATATCCAGTTCCTAAGGATATTATATGTTGCTAATTCCGTGCAAATGTTGTGGGACAGTGTCGCTAATTTCGGGGCACATGTTGCTGGCCCATACAAAAAAATGTTGCCAACGGGTAAAATGAGCACGGAAATATAAACATTTTGCATACCCTTTAGGACATGGATATTATAGAATTTAGGAAATGTTTGTCATACCAGGCACCAGTTAATGAATAAACTAGTTGTTAAGCTACCTCAAGGAAATTTTGCAGTTTGTAGTGTTCTTGCTGATACTAATAATATAAATCAGGATCGAGATGTGTATACAGATTGAAAATCAAATCCATTAAGGGATCAAAAAATTAATTAAGCACATAATTAATTATATTTTAAACAGCTGGGAAAAAAGAATTTTAACTTTAATCAAATGAAAAGGGGTATAAATATGTCCATACCACCGATTAAGTTTCCAAATGACGTGACATTCCATGCTCACTTACGTTTTCTTACGGCGGATTTCATGCTCACTTACGTTTTATGCCTTGATCTTTATTGCTTAAACGTTATTTTATAAACAATCTAAAAGACAATAGTCACTAAACGTAACCAATCTTCTAGCCAATTGATTCATCAATGGCATAAATTTATGTGTTCAGGCCTGAGGGTCCTAGTTAGCTAGTTATATTAAACAGAATATCAAAATCGAGGAATACGATTTTCCGTTCTTTTCTAACAGTCGGACAGTGTATATTATCGATAATTCCGCGGTCACACAGATCACATCACTAAGTCGAATCGGTCGCTGGAATTTTGTGCAGGAAATATTTATTTATTTATATTATCAAATAATAGGTAATGATAATTCAGTGTAACAGTTATATACCTAGATGAATTGTGCGTAAAATGCTCGTTGGATAGTGAAAAAACAAAGTGAATTTGTGACACATAAAGGGGCGGAAATAAATGTCATCCGGGTCGAGTGCGAGTGCGAGGTACAACGTAGCACTTTCTTTTTGTCTGCAGCAGCGAAAAATCAATATAATATATGTATGTATGTATGGGGTATACAAATCGAATCTGCTGTCGCAGATACACCGCATATAGTATAGAGGCAGTGGACTGATTATGCAGATATCTGGACAAGGACAAGTGTCTCCGCCCCCACTCTCACGATAATCAAATCAGTAACACGAACCGCAACAAAAATATAAATAACCACAATGTTCAGGCAGTGTTCTTGTAATTTAAGATAGCCGCTCAGGCAATGAGTCCCAGTTGGACTTAAAACTGTTCTTCGTCAGATGATGATTCATTAAATGTACGCATATTTCGCAGAAAATCGGTAATCAGGCGTTGCTTTTGAGGCTGCAAAATGGGTTCGTTGTTCCGTAGCGAGGAGATGGCTTTGTGCCAGCTCTTCCTACAAAGTGAGGCTGCCTACGCCTGCGTGTCGGAGCTGGGCGAGCTTGGCTTGGTGCAGTTCCGTGATGTGAGTACCTCCCATATGGACAAGGAATCTTGGATTTGATCGATTTTCTATCTGTTTTTCAGCTCAATCCCGATGTGAACGTCTTCCAGCGCAAGTTCGTCAATGAGGTACGACGCTGCGATGAGATGGAGCGCAAGCTGCGCTACTTGGAGAAGGAAATCAAGAAGGATGGCATTCCAATGCTCGACACGGGCGAGAGTCCCGAGGCACCACAGCCCCGAGAAATGATCGACTTGGAGGTGAGTTTTAGACTCAATTTAAAGAGTATGTGTGGATTTCTATGGCTTCTTTGCATCTGTTTTTTACAGGCCACCTTTGAGAAACTGGAGAACGAGTTGAGGGAAGTCAACCAGAATGCCGAGGCATTGAAACGCAACTTTCTGGAGCTGACCGAACTGAAGCATATTCTGCGCAAGACGCAGGTCTTCTTCGACGAGGTAAGCATGTGGTTTCACAGCATCAGTAGTACCTGGCGGAGGTTGGCACTAAAACCAAAAATTAAACCAGTCCCAGTCGGCTGACAAATCCTAATTTTCAATTAACATAAAAAATGTCTGAAAAGAAAAAAAAACAAAAACTAACCAACTTTTCTAAGCAATAACCCGAGAACCTGCACCGACAACACAAGTGTGGCAAGCAGCCTCTGGTTTTTGGTTTAATAAGCAATCTCTATACTATCCCCCCTTCCCCACCTCCAATTCCACGGTTGAGTCCAGAAACACAAGACAACACCCAACAAACACAATTCTAGGCACATCCCCACAGATGTTTCTGCCCCCTAAACCAAACGAGATATGTGCTTTTCCCTTCGTTTGATTATTTTGTACAAAATACTTGCTGTAATTGTTTTTTGTATTCTCGTGTGTTAGTTCGATATCAGTTTGTGGTTATTTGTTTATCTTCTATCCCTAAAATGCTTTGTCCCCGCTCCCCCTATGCCGAATCTGTATATATACTATATATATTACTTATCTGTATGTATATGCCAGGACGGACCCCCCCACCATATTGTTTAGTATTAATTTTATGATGTTTTCTTTGCTATTTTCGGTTATTATATGATTCGTTTTTTATATTTTGTTTTTCCATATCAATCAATCAATATCCAATCAATCCAACCACACCTTGAAAAAAAAACCCAAACCAACCCACACAAAAATACAACAACACACACCACACACATACACCCCCCCGTACTGCCTATCCTGCCGGCGGTGCCGCCCCGTTTGTGTTGCCAGTCGGTGCCCACGGTGTACAAGTCGAGTGCCCCCCATTCATCCAACAAATATCGGCGCCTTCTGCAGATGGCCGACAATCAGAACGAGGATGAGCAGGCGCAGCTGCTGGGCGAGGAGGCGGTGCGTGCCAGCCAGCCGGGCCAGAATTTGAAACTTGGGTAAATATTGCTGTAGTCGGAAAATGTGTCCATCCACAATCAACAACAAGAAAAGCAGCAGCAACAACAACCAAAACCTCACACAACAAAAATGGGAAAACTAAACTCAGGGCCAAAAAAATCAATCTCGAATCTTGCTCGCTCTTGTTCTCGCTCTCCTGCTCTTCCCCAATTTGGGTTTTCTATGGATGCCCTTGCAGAGGGTATTACTCTCTATTCTTGAATCTATTCTTTGCTTCCGCGTGTCTGTTTCTATGCAAAAAAGTCTCCCCAGTTCCATAAATATATCTAATTCTCAGCTGACATGTCGGTGAACTAGTATAAACATATTTAATATTCCGCAAATATCTTGAAAATGTCAATTTCCTAACTGCAAGGGTATCTAAAGCGTCGGTGGCCGAAGCTAGTTCTTTGTTTTTCTGTTTCGCCTATTCCTCCCCCCCAGTATTTTACCTATATATTGTGTGTGTTTGTGTGTATGTATGTGTCAGTCCTGTCTATCGGTATGGTGTCAATACGCTTTGTCTATCGAAGCTTACAAATCGAATTCAAACTTGGAAATCGATTTCAAACATATATACGCGTAAAGCACATAATCTACATATTGTTTGCTGTGGTGTCGGTTTCCATTCTATCCATTTGTCTTTGCTCAACTATCCTATCCAACTATCCACCTCCTGTCCAGAGTCCAAACCCAACAAACAATCCACACACACACATATCCACACGATACAACTCGTATGAATTCTAATTTGGAGACGGTTCTTGACTAACCAGCGAGCTACTAACTAACCATAAGTTGTATATACTTAGCTTGTGTATAGTACAATGCCTAGCCGAAATGAAAAAGATCGAATATGTGATATTTGAAACCTGAATTTCTAGCAAGAAGGCGGTGTGAACCAAACCACCGAGTCGATGACGCGCGCCCTTATTACCGATGAGGCGCGCACCGCTGGTGCATCCATGGGCCCCGTTCAGCTCGGGTACGTATCCAGGATTCGGCAGGCGCAACACAAACACTTTCCAGCAAATCGGCTTAAGAAATAATATGTTCTTTCGCATAGCCTAATATATATACTATACATATAACCATATAAATTTAAACGATCTCCACAAATGCCACACAAAATTATTGCTTACTGCAGCCGCCAATGCCAAAAAAATAAAAAAAAACTAAGCCACCGCCGCCGCCGTCGCGCTTCAACAGAAACAGAACCAAACCAAATCGAACCGAACCGAATCCACAATCCATTTCCTAAGAACATCCAAAGAACAGCTCCAATCGCATGGAAGGAGTCTGGTTTCAAGCAATAATTTTCTGTGCAAAAAGAAAAGCAACAACTAAATCAAACGTCCTTCTCTTCTTATGCTTCCTCTCTTCCCCCCACACACAAAAAACGTTTTCCAAATGTCCAAACAACAAACAAAAAACCAAACCTATCTTTGGTTCCAAATATTTAGTTACATGGAAAAATCGAATGAACGTGAGGATTATCTTCCATGGTTGGTACCCGTGCCCCTACCAAAACTCTTCATCTCTTAACTGCCGAACTAGTCTAGGAATCCAATCAATCAGTCAATCAATTAATAATACTACTCATTCTCAATCGATCAAACAAAGCGCTCGCTCATTCACTTGTATTTGTATTCGTACCGATCGATTCTGTCGCTGTATATATAGAGACCATGCCATTAGCTTCGCTCGCCCGCACTCCCACCCGCACCCACACCGCATCCCATTGCGATCTCCTTACCGATCCGAATCCCCCCGAATCCACAACGTGCTCTAACGTCTTACAACCCGTCCAACTCCCAAGAAGATCCTTTGTCGTTTCGTTTCTCGATCTGTTCATTCCATGCTCCCTGCTCCCTGCTCCCCGCTCGTGCTGCGCGCGTGTTCCATTGGTAACTTTTGTGCTTGAGAGTTTAGTTTTCCTTTTATTTGTCGTAAATAACCGGAATGTCTCTCTGTTGAATGTCCTACCCGCTCCGTATGGAAGATCCGTATCTAATCTATATTCTCCTTAGCTTTGTGGCTGGCGTTATACTGCGCGAACGATTGCCGGCCTTTGAGCGGATGCTGTGGCGCGCCTGTCGAGGCAATGTGTTCCTGCGCCAGGCCATGATTGAGACCCCGCTGGAGGATCCTACAAATGTAGGTCAATCGACTTAGAGAATTGAACACCGTATTAAACTCCACTTATTTGAAACCATTCGCAGGGAGACCAGGTGCACAAGTCGGTGTTCATCATCTTCTTCCAGGGCGATCAGTTGAAGACGCGCGTGAAGAAGATATGCGAGGGCTTCCGTGCCACGTTGTATCCCTGCCCAGAGGCCCCGGCCGATCGTCGTGAAATGGCCATGGGTGTGATGACGCGCATCGAGGACCTCAACACGGTGCTGGGCCAGACGCAAGATCATCGCCATCGCGTGCTGGTTGCGGCCGCCAAGAACCTCAAGAACTGGTTCGTGAAGGTGCGCAAGATCAAGGCCATCTACCACACACTGAATCTCTTCAATCTGGATGTGACACAGAAGTGTCTGATTGCCGAGTGCTGGGTGCCGTTGCTGGACATTGAGACCATTCAGCTGGCGCTGCGACGTGGCACAGAGCGATCGGGTTCGTCGGTGCCGCCGATTCTCAATAGAATGCAGACATTCGAGAATCCGCCCACCTATAATCGAACGAATAAGTTCACCAAGGCCTTCCAGGCCCTGATCGATGCGTACGGAGTGGCCAGCTACAGGGAGATGAATCCAGCCCCATATACCATTATTACGTTCCCCTTTCTGTTCGCCGTGATGTTCGGGGATCTGGGCCATGGCGCCATTATGGCATTGTTTGGCCTGTGGATGATACGCAAGGAGAAGGGCCTCGCGGCCCAGAAGACGGACAACGAGATCTGGAACATATTCTTCGGCGGTCGCTACATCATATTTCTGATGGGGGTTTTCTCCATGTACACGGGCCTGATCTACAACGATATATTCTCCAAGTCGCTGAACATCTTTGGTTCCCACTGGCAGATGTCGTACAACAAGTCAACGGTGATGGAGAACAAGTATCTGCAGCTGAGTCCCAAGGATGATTACGAGGGCTCGCCGTATCCGTTTGGCTTGGATCCGATTTGGCAGGTGGCGGGATCCAATAAGATAATCTTCCACAATGCCTACAAGATGAAGATTTCGATTATATTCGGTGTGATACACATGATCTTTGGCGTTGTCATGAGCTGGCACAATCACACCTATTTCCGCAACAGGATTTCCATGATCTACGAGTTCATTCCTCAGTTGGTGTTCCTTCTGCTGCTCTTCTTCTACATGGTTCTGCTGATGTTCATCAAGTGGATTAAGTTTGCGACCACCAACCCTAGTAGGTTCCACCGAAAAAGATTACTTTTTCTTTAATTAAAAAACGATTCCTCCTGCAGAACCCTACAGTGAAGCCTGTGCTCCCTCTATTCTGATCACATTCATCGACATGGTGCTATTCAATGAACCCAAGGCGCCGCCCAAGGATTGCGAAGTGTACATGTTCTGGGGCCAGCACTTTATCCAAGTACTGTTTGTTCTGCTGGCTCTCGGCTGTATTCCCATCATGCTGTTAGCCAAACCCATGCTGATTATGCAGGCCCGCAAATTGGCCAACGTAAGTAGTGGTTCACCCTCATTCACCCCGCATCAAGACATCATCACAACATCACTCCACATGGCACTCCTGACTCCAGACTTATACTAACCGCTTCTCGTTTATTTGTGCTCTGTCCTTCCATTGAACACACTCCCAATCCACACCACTAATCCAAACCAAACCAAAACACACGTAAATACCAATTCAAATACTAAAGGAAGAGGTTAGTCGTGTCGTAGTACTACTCCCTTGTGTGTTGTGTGATCTCTTATGTGCCTCTAATCGCATTATGTTTCTTAAACTTTTTGCACAGGTTCAGCCCATTGCTGGGGCCTCATCCGATGCCGAAACCGGTGGCGTGTCTAATGGCGGACCACATGGCGGCGGTGGACCACACGAGGAGGAGGAGGAGATATCGGAGATATTCATTCACCAGGGCATACACACCATCGAATATGTCCTGGGTTCGGTCTCCCACACTGCCTCCTATTTGCGTTTGTGGGCACTCTCCTTGGCCCATGCACGTAAGTTCATAGTTCTCCGAAAAAGAAACCCCCCAATTGATGTGGAATGTTCTTTCCTCCCAACAGAGCTGGCAGAGGTCTTGTGGACCATGGTGTTGTCCATTGGTCTAAAGCAGGAGGGATGGTTCGGCGGTGTAATATTGACCTGTGTGTTTGCCTTCTGGGCCATACTCACTGTGGGCATTCTGGTGCTGATGGAGGGCTTGTCGGCGTTCTTGCACACACTGCGTCTGCACTGGTGGGTGTTGAGTGGTGCGCTTCCAATTCAAAAGAAAACTATGCTTATCAAACCTCTTTCCTTAGGGTCGAGTTCCAGAGCAAGTTCTATAAGGGTTTGGGCTATGCTTTCCAGCCATTTTCCTTTGATGCCATCATCGAGAACGGATCTGCTGCTGTAGAAGAGTAAAAGACCCCGGAACAGAAGCAGCAACAGCGATAACCAAAGCATGCTGAGAGTCTCATTGAGTTATAAATACAAAAACTATCCAAATAAGCTGATCTTTTGAAATTGAATTTAACAAAAAAAAAAGAAAAAACGTAAAATATGTACGCTTTAATGTTCAATAATCGTGAATTTATATATCTATAGCCCCCAAGCACGTGTGTTAATGTTAGTACATAATCGATTAATGTTTTATGTAGTCGTCGTCTGCCGTGTTTATTATATCTACTCATATACTCATATAAATAAATAGAAAAGCGCCCGCCTAAAGGGTCAGCACCAAAAGAAACACTATTTTGTGTCGGAATGTGTCCATCGCTTGGCCATCAGCTCGTCCAGGGCATTCACAAATTTCAGCATGTTCTCGTCGGCCGACTCGTAGGCTCTGAGGGACGCAAAATCCAGGCTGGCCAGCTGTACGGCCAACTGGCTGGGTTTGCAGTAGTAGAGGTACTGTTCAGAGGCCAGCTGCGTGGCCAATTCCTGCTGATGATTGTCCATCAGTTCGTCGTTGACCACAATGAGTCCAGCCTTGCCGTTGGACAATATATCCATGCAGGTGCCGGCGCCGGCATGGCCAATGATCAAATCGGACGTCTTTATATCCTCTATATTGGGTCGAAACGTGTACTGCTCCAATTGGATGCCGTATTTCTGGCTTATCAGTCGAGACTCCTCCGCTGGCACCGGCTCGGAATTGCCATGCTGTAGGATGAGTTTGCGGCACTCACGGGACTGCAGGGCCTCCAAAGCCGACTTTGACGTTATGGTCTTGATGAGGGCATCGAATTTCGTGGTGCCAACAGTCACATAAACTGTTTTTAAATGCATTTGTTTGCTTTATTATTGTTATTGAATTCCAAAAATCAGCTGATTGCAGCAGTGTGACTGATTCCTTAGAAATATACCGAAAACTTTATGAAATATACCATTATATACCTTTGTTAAAACATACCGAAAACGGTCACCCTGCATCAAGCTTTTTGAAGCTTTCATCATAAATTAACCGTTACTTTTATGTACACGTTAAAATTTATGTAAATGTTTAAATTATTGAATTGATTTTATTTATAAACATGTTTACTCAATTCAAATAATTTTCACATTATTCATTTTATTCACCCCAAAACATTAATCATTTCTCATGAGCTTCACGATCCACCTGATATGCTGTCGCTTTGGCTGGCGCTTATGGTGATGCTATCGTCGCCGTCTGCCTCACATTCTGTTTTCAGCCGTTGAGCTTAACGGTTGTTGTGTTCGGCTGCTCGGTACATATAACGTTCTCGTTGTCGTCGTGGTTACTGGGACAAATTGCAAGCTTGCAAGCTTAGCACGCCGGCGCACAAGTGCTGTGGGAGTGTGATTTGTTAAGATTTAATTCAATTATCAATCAACAACGTGCGCCTGCAAAAGTTTGGCCCACTACACAGCGGCTATATAAATATATATTCGAATATACGTATGCACGTACATATGTAAAATTTTCTCTTGTCAGTGTAATTGTGTTAGTGGTGTTCATGTGTGGTTGACCACACCAAATGCGATTTACTGCACTTTTGCGTGGGTGTCGTCGTCGTCTCCAGCATAACAGTAAAGGTGTGAAAGAGTGAACAAGCGAAACCAGTAAAGGGCCAAACGGTAATTTAAATTATTCTCACGTTGCTTACTTGCTCTTCGACGCAGTGCGTGTGAATGTGTGTGTGTAGGCAAGTGTTCTGTGCGTTCAGCGTCCGTGTGTGGGAAAGTAATTGACTAATCAACACTTCATTTAATTTCATTTTTATTTCTGCACACTTTCAACTTTGTTTATTTTATTTGCCGTTTTCATGTTTTGTTTGCTGGAGGATTTGCGCTTCACTTGGCGGCATCTGGAAACGATTTAAAGATATTTACAGTTGGCCAGAGTACAGAGCGCGCTAGTTCGCCTCTATCTCTCTTTATTCTATTCTAATTATGCTCTCACGCAGGATCCATAAATTAAAACCAAAAAAACTTTCCTTGGCGGGCGGCTCGTCTTTTTATGATCGCAAATATTCATTGAAAATAGAAAAAGATAATATTCTGCAAATACAAATTTGTAGAAATCATCTGGTACTGGTACTGCCAAAATCCAATTAGAGCAGTAGTGCAAATTATCGAAACGGCCCAACCCGAGATCAGTTCTTCATTTGTGTCCGGCACACACACCCATGCATGCCGCCCCCCCCTCCCACACAAATGCCCGAAATCACTCATCGCCCAATAAATTTTGTTTTTATTGGTATTGGTGTCCGTTTGATGCTTCTGCTGCTGCTACCGAGAGAGAAGAGGAACAGCGTTGAGCGATTAAATTTGTTTTAATGTCTTAATCGTGGGTGTGTCAGAGAGAGAGAGAGAGAGAGAGAAATAGAAGCAATATTTACATGTCCGTTCAGCCGGTGAAACAGACCACACTGTCTAGTTTCCCCCCTCTCTCCCTCTATCTTTCTCTCTCTGTCTCTGTTTCTCTGAATAATCACATTCTCTCTTTCTGCCAGACGCAAAGGCGCTACGGCATCCATGTCCTTGTATTAATTAATTGACTACAAAGTATATCTACGTCCATATGGCTGCATCATCATCATCATCGCCTCACCATCGGCTTGTACGCAGTTTATCAATGAAATATAACCATAAATTGGATCCCCAGCGGGAGTCAGTCAGTCCACACCCGCTCATCCCCGCATCCATCCACCCATCCCATCCCATCCCCCCATGGGCGTCATATCGTTTGCAGCCTTATTTCCATGAAGGTCAGCCATCGTGTCAGGCATCGGGTCAGGGGGATTGACTTCTGTACTAGTTGTCGGCGTTTAATTGCTGTAATTTGCAAAAAAATAACAGTATCAGGCAGGAGAAGGACAGACAACAGCATCAGAGAGGGTGAGCAGAGAAACCGAAGTGGATGATCAAATTAATGTCATAACTCAATTAGTCGGGGCGGACATATTTGCATGAATGCTCTGCTCTGCCCTGCTCGTATAAGCTGATTTATGGCGCTGTTGTTGTGCTCCTCAATTTATTCTCAAACTCAAACTTTTGCCAATTGATAATGACGTCGGGAGTTCGGACATTCCGTTCTGTTCTGTTCTGTTCTGTTGTTGAGCCCGTAATCTGTCGCTGGATTGCAGATGAAAGGTCGCACCCACCATCACCCAGGGTGATTGACATTTTGATATTGAATATTCTCGTACCATATATATAGAATATAGTAAATATTTCAGCAATAAGCTACTTATTTTTCAAAATACATTAATTATTTTACCAAAAAAGAGCTAGAGCTCATTTAAATATATTTAAATTAAACTTAAAATACTATTTGCATTTCTGAGAACAGTCCAATACTCTTTTGAAGCATTCGCTTGTGCGTCTCAAGTCGAAAATCAATTGAATTTTTTTTTTAATTTCTGTAGGTTTTTTTCTGGACCTTTCTGTCTTCTTATATTCTAGGTATGTCTATGCGCAATTAAGATATATGTAAGTGTATACGAGTGAATAGAAGAAAGTTCCCTTGGTCTGCTGATACTTTGATAAACGTAAGTGATTCTTGAACGCTTGATCACATACGATATGGAATTGCCAAGCCAACTATTATTATGTTGCTTGGACCAGTTTTGAACAAGTTGCCAGCAGAATTTCTTGGTGGGGAAATATCGAAACGATTAAATGACGTTGATGGGGAAACACCTTTTGGTGCGAATGCTTATGCGAATCTACTTATAGATATACTCGTAAGTAGAATATACGAGTATTTGCATATGTAGCTATTTACAGCGTTAGTTTTCTAGAAAAAAAAACCCATTGCGTGACATAACTGCGGTGTGTGTCTAACAAAAGCGTCAGTTGAATACATCTTACATCTTTATCTGACGGATTGTCTCTACGAGTATTATATGAACAATGAATGATTTGTTGAGACCCATTGTTAATCATACAGCAGCAGCAGCAACAGCAGGGCTTTTCATTTAGACGGGGATGAGCTAATGACAGCGTTACGTTCTTGGCCACTCCCCCCCGACAAGGTTTCGTTAACTAAACGATTACTTACCCCAAAGACAGCACAGAAACAGAACTGCTGTTGTGCGGTGCGGGCAACCCTTTTCCTTTGGCTTCGCTTCCTGGGGATGGGATGCACAATTTGATCGGCGGTGACACATGACACAGAGCCATGACCAGAGAGAAACCACTTAAGTGGAGAGAATAATACTCGTACTGTCGTGATTGCAGCACAACCTGCAGCTGGATATCACATTACCTGCTGCCACCACACCACAACCCACCAGGCAGGAAGTGGAAGTGCAAGTGGAAGTGGAAGTGGATGTGGTGTACCCAGATCCTGATGACTAATCGATAGCTTCTTCCTGTTTTGCAGAATCGTTTTGCACTCGAGATGGTCGTCAAGGAGATGCCCCTGCACGAGAATCTCAGCATGGAGAATCGTTCTGGCAGTGCGTCAGCACCAACCACCACAACGACCAGCTTCTCGCGGGTGGGCCGACGCTTCACCCTGTCCCTGACTACAGCCGTGATATTGGGCGCCTTCTTCCTGTGCACCCTGCTCGCCGTGGGCCTTATTGTGTACAACTTTGCCACATGCGACCAACTGCCCGGCGACGGCGAGGACATTGTCTGCACCAGTGTCCATCAGCGGCACAAGCTGCGCCACGGCCACAACGATGGAACGCCCAAGTACGATCGCGATGTGCGCCTGCCGCGCTCCATACAGCCGCTCAAGTACAACATAACACTGGTGCCGCAGCTGAGCGGCAACTTTAGCTTCGCCGGCACCGTCCAGATACGTATACGAGTGCTGGAGGATTGCTACAACATCACCATGCACGCAGAGGAGCTGAATATCTCGCGCAGCGATGCAGCCGTCTATCGAGTGCTGGCCAAGGGGGAGCTGGACAAGGACACTCTGCGGATCCATAAACAGTATCTGGTGGGGGCCAAGCAGTTCTTCGTGATCGAGGTGTACGACAAGCTGCTGAAGGGATCCGAGTATGTGGTGCATCTGCGCTTCGATGGGATCATTCAGGACTACCTGCAGGGATTCTATCGTAGCTCCTACGAGGTGCTCAATGAAACGAGGTAGGGTCTACGGTCCTGTAGGGATGTTTTCTCTAATTAATATTCTGGTTCCGCTTTCAGGTGGGTCGCCTCCACACAGTTCCAGGCCACAGATGCCCGGCGCGCCTTTCCCTGCTTCGATGAGCCGGCTCTGAAGGCAAACTTTACGTTGCACATTGCCCGACCACGCAACATGACCACTGTGTCCAATATGCCCATTGTATCCACCAATAACCAGTAAGGATTAAAGAGAATACCATGCAAAAGAAACCTACTGATGATGCTCCTCCTGTTTTGTATCCACAGCGAAACTATACCCAGCTACGTATGGGATCATTTTGCCGAATCGGTGCCCATGTCCACATATCTGGTGGCCTATGCCATATCCGACTTTTCGCACATCTCCTCGGGCAACATCTCCGTATGGGCACGTGCCGATGCCATTAAGTCTGCGGAATATGCCTTGAGTGTGGCTCCCAGGATACTAAATTTCCTACAGGACTTCTTCAATGTCACGTTTCCGTTGCCAAAGATCGACATGATTGCTCTGCCCGAGTTCCAGGCGGGGGCTATGGAGAACTGGGGCTTGATTACCTTCCGCGAGACAACAATGCTGTACGATCCAGGTGTGGCGACGGCCAACAACAAGCAGCGTGTGGCCTCGGTGGTGGGTCACGAGTTGGCCCATCAGTGGTTCGGGAATCTGGTGACGCCCAGCTGGTGGTCGGATATTTGGTTGAATGAGGGTTTCGCCAGCTATATGGAGTACATTACGGCGGATGCCATAGCCCCGGAGTGGAAGCAGCTGGACCAGTTTGTTGTCAATGAACTGCAGACAGTGTTCCAGCTGGATGCGCTCTCCACATCGCACAAGATCTCCCATCAGGTGTTCAATCCGCAGGAGATATCCGAGATATTCGATCGCATATCCTATGCCAAGGGATCGGCCATCATACGAATGATGGCACACTTTCTGACCAATCCAGTGTTTCGCCGCGGACTCAGCAAGTATCTCCAGGAGATGTAAGTGCTGCTTCATCCTTTCAAGAATTCACCTCCTCAACTCTAACTCGCTTTTATTTGGCAGGGCCTACAACTCTGCCACTCAGGACGATCTCTGGCGTTTCCTAACGAACGAGGCGAAATCCTCTGGTCTGCTGGATCACAGCACCAGTGTCAAGGAAATCATGGACACGTGGACGCTGCAGACAGGCTATCCAGTTGTCAAGATCTCGCGACATCCCAACTCGAACGCCATTCGGCTCGAGCAAGTGCGTTTCGTCTACACCAACACCACGAAGGAGGATGAGGGCCTGCTCTGGTGGATACCCATCACCTTTACCACCGACACGGAGTTGAATTTTGCCAACACCCGGCCCACCACCTGGATGCCGCGCACGAAGCTGTACGAGCTGGAGAATCGGAATCTCTCCACCGCCAAGTGGTTCATCTTCAACATCCAGCAGACGGGCTACTATCGCGTCAACTACGATTTGGATAACTGGCGTGCCGTCACCGAACATCTGATGGATCCCAAGCACTTTGAGGAGATAGCACCGGCCAATCGGGCCCAACTAATTGATGATGTACTGAATCTGGCACGGGGCTCGTACCTTTCTTATGGCACGGCCATGAATCTCACTCGCTTTTTGGCCCACGAGACAGGCCATGTGCCATGGAAGGCGGCCATAACAAATTTCAATTTCATTGACTCTATGTTTGTCAATTCGGGCGACTATGATCTGCTCAAGGTATGGGGTGAATCTCTTTAAGGGGTTTCTTCACTTATTAACCAATCTCCCCTTAGAACTATCTGTTGAAACAACTGCGAACGGTATACGACGAGGTGGGATTCAAGGATTCGCAAAGGGAAAACGAGGATATATTGTTGCTGTTGAAACGTTCGGAAATTCTGAATATGGCCTGCCATTTGGGGCATCAGGAGTGCATCTCCGAGAGCAATAGGCATTTCCAAAACTGGGTACAAAGCCCCAATCCTGATGCCAACAATCCGTAAGGATAACCTCAGTCTTTTATCAATAGAATGTAACCATAAATAATGCATTTCTTCTGGCACAGAATTGGTCCCAATCTGCGGGGTGTTGTCTACTGCTCGGCCATACAATATGGCACCGAATACGAATGGGACTTTGCCTTCGAGAGGTATCTGAAAACCAGCATCCCAGCGGAGAAGGAGCTTCTGCTGAGTGCCCTCGGGTGCTCCAAGGAGCCCTGGCTGCTCTATCGCTATCTGCGTCGTGGCATTGCTGGTCAGCACATACGTAAACAGGATGTCTTTCGGGTGTTTGCTGCCGTTTCCAATACGGTGGTGGGCCAGCAGATAGCGTTTGATTTCCTACGCAATAACTGGCGTGAGATCAATACCTAGTAAGAAACCATCAACGCCATAGACGATGACGATTTTAATCCCATTTTTTCGTTGCAGCATGGGCTCGCAGATATCCAACATACACACATTGCTAAAGTTTGCCACGAAGCGCATGAATTCCAGGTTCCAGTTGGCCGAATTCGAGGACTTTGTGAAGGATGCCCACTGGGACTACGACAGGCCCATCCAGCAGATCGTCGAACAGGTGGAGACCAGCGTGGACTGGATGAACCGCAACTACAAGTCGATTATCGACTGGCTGAAACTCGAGGCCCAACAAACGTAAGCGGGATCGGGCGGCCTTGGCTGGATCAATGCTGCAGCAGTATTAGAATACATTTTGCAAACTGCAACTGCATTACGAGTATCATTTACCTTTTAAGTTCTTGTTTTGGGAAACCAATGCATTTATATTTAGTATTTATATATATAACTCGTATATCGAGTGTTTTAATGTTTGAGTTTCGCCAAAGAAGGCCTTTGGCAGACAGTTAAAAAAGAAAAAGAAGAAAAAAGCGACGGCCCCCGTCCGTCCAATGCTAAAGCTGAAGCGCTTGCCTCGTATCGTATCGATGTTTTCTTGTACTTTTTAATGTATACTCGCACTTTGTTCATTATTTTCATTACAATTATGAGAGTCTTGTAATTTACAATTTGTAATTCCTACCCGTATCAACCCGTACTTGTACTTAAATGTAAATCGAATTAAATGGAATGCAAATGGATTGTAAATTGGAATGTAAGAAGCAATCAGATCGGGAAACAGTCATCAGTCACGTTTCAGAGGTTGAGGTTCAGCTCTCCTGCTCCCTGGCAGTCTTAGGACATCGGCAAACATAAGGGTACCCACAAAGACCATCAATGAGCCCAGCCAGTGGTAGATCGTAAAGGGATTGCGAAAGTAGACGATCGAAAACACTAGGGAAATGAACTTGCGCAGCGTTATGATCAGTGTTACGGTGAGGGAGCTGCACTCCGTGGTCAGAGTATACACAGAACTTATGCACATGTGCTGCGTGAGAACGTTTCCCAGAAGATAGAGCAGGATCACTGGCACCGCCACGTCCAACAAAGGCAGTGTATAGGCTTCACCCTCGCAGGCCAGTCGCCAGTGGGTCCGTATATTGTCGTGCATTAAAAGGAAGGCGGGCAGTGGCAAAAGGTGGGTGTAGTAGAGGGCTTCTCGTGCACATTTACCATGCCGCCGATAGAGCAGCTCCTGGGTGATGCCCATGTACGAGGAGATGAAGAGGGCCACCACCAGCAGCATCACTCCCACAAGCCACCGCCATAGCGCTTCCTCAGTGGCGCCGCTCTCCCTGGCGCTGGCGGCAGGCAAATCCCGGCTGGAGAAGTACGTGCAAATGAAGATACCCACGCTGATCATGGCGACCGATATATACTGGCTCATCCGATACCTTTGCTTGAGAATAATCGTGCCCAAGCACATGTTGGATATGAGGGAACCTCCACGTATGATCATGTGCAGCGTCATGGACACATTGAACTCGAACACATAGTTATTGCACACACTCGTCAAAAAGAACATTGCCACCAGAAGGGCATAATCCCGCAGGCTGATTTTCCGCTGAGCCAGTCCCAGCCGCGATGTAAAGATGAACCCCTCCAGAGCTATAAACACAAACTGGGCCGCGGTAACGAGGTTCCCAATGCCGGGATCGAGCTTCACCAGTAACTCCAAAAAGACAACGCCACTGCAGCAGCCCACTAGAACGCCGCCCATGGCCAAAACACACCGAGGACTTATTTGCATCTTTATGCTAAGAAAGCGAAACTTGGAATAAACAAGTGAACATTAAGGTACCGGTTGGCCTTGATTCTGGTCGATCTTCATTATGATGAACTTGTAAACCAGCCCAACGATTTGGCTAAGATCAGAAGTAAGCGTCAACAGGTGGTTATCGATAGCCTATCGACCATCTCTAGAACAGCTGATAGCTCCCACTGCGATAAGAGGTAAAACAATAGTTGTAAACAAAACAAGACAAAGCGAGTCTAAAATGTAATCCAGACACTTGCAAACAGATAATCTGCACACAACAATAGGGTCAAAGTTCGAAAGTGGTGCATGCGGAACGCGTCTGTCGGTTGAACGGTGATAAGAAGTGTTACTGTTATATTGTCGGTCGTACTATTTCTATGAGCATCACTTTAATCTCTTAACGAGTGAAAGTGGAGTCCAACCCACAGATACCATCCATCGTAAATTTAGTCATGGAAATGAAAATGTCGTTTAATCACATTCGAGACAGTTGCACCAATAGTTATAGGGCGGTCAAAAAAATACAAATACATATAGTTATGATATGATATACAAGACAAACAATAGATGAATACAGATGGGTATAGATTTGCGATGTCAGTTCCTGCTTTGCAGTAGTTCAATAATTTGGTTCAATTTATCCGTTTGCTGCAGCTCAAACGCCTCAAGTCTTTTCGCAACAAGTTCCTCCAGCTGCTCGAATTTCTTGTCTATGTGCGCCTGGAGGCTGGACAAATCTGAAGCAACATCCTGAGCTGGCGCCCCATGCGTGGTACAACCCTTCATCAGGGACATAAGCTGTGGCGGTGGGTACCCTTCGTGATCCTCCGCTTTGGCCTTAGATGGCGTCTCCGCTGTTGTCGTACAGCCCTTCATGAGGGACATAAACTGCTGGAGCTTCTCGCCCTGCTCCTCTGCCTTGGCTTTGCCGTCGCCAGTGCCACCTTTTTGGAGCAGCTTCTGGACTTTAGCCAAGTCCACAGGCCGCGGCAGCTGTGTGGTAATGCCATTCGGATTCGGCGCTACATGAAGAATGGCTCCATAAACGCAGATTTCGTTGGCTGATGTGAGCAATTTGAGATTTATATCTGCAATGCCGGAACGATCAATTTCCATATCATAGCGATAGGGGCGTATCGGCACTTCGTCGTCATCTTCCTCGAGGCAAATGCCATAGATCGTTTCGCTGTACTCATGCAATGGCCCTAAAAATAGTTCCACCTTGGGCGCGCTGCAGACGAGCGTTAGGGCGGCGATTTTGAAACGAGGAGCTATTTCAAAATGCAGCTCGCAGGGCGGTGGTGGCACATCGTTGTTGGAAAAAAGGACGGCGAGACTCTCATTAACCACATCATCAAGGTCGGGCCTGTGGACAAAGGAATACTTGTAATAATTTTACATATGTACATATATGTAAACCAGTTTCTTGGGGCGTGAAATCCTTTGTCTTACTTTACAAACACATCATCATCGGAGAGGAGTGTGGGCACCAGTTTGGAGAGCTCATTTCCAGCGGTCTGAGTCCAGCTGCAACGGGCAGTCACCGGTACGGACATAATTTCGTCAAAATCGTCAAAATGTAACAAAAAAAAGCGTTGCTCCGCAATCAAAACACAGCTAGAGATGACACAGACATTGATAACACAAAAATCGTGGCTGCCAACTAGTTGCGCTGCAGGGGCTGCCAACCCGCGAAATCCACCCACGAAAATGCAACCCGGCGCCGTGGTTGACAAGTCCGACCTTGAGGAGGCCCCTTGTAGGTCATATTTCAGCAAATTGAAAGAAAAGCGACAGTGCTGTGTTATAAGCAGCCCCGAACGGTATACACAATTTTCCGCAACCTACTCCGATCAGCCAATATGGGTGGAAAGTACAAGATTGTGATGGTCCGCCACGGCGAGTCCGAATGGAACCAGAAGAATCAGTTCTGCGGCTGGTACGATGCCAATCTGAGCGACAAGGGTACGCCGTTTTTAGTTATCCAACAGGACGTATACTTAATTTCAATCGATTGACAGGCAAGGAGGAAGCCCAGGCCGCTGGCAAGGCTGTGAAGGACGCTGGTCTCGAGTTCGATGTGGCCCACACTTCGGTGCTGACCCGCGCTCAGGTTACTCTGGCAAGCATTCTGCAGGCCAGCGGCCACAAGGAGATCCCCATCCAGAAGACCTGGCGTCTGAATGAGCGTCACTACGGTGGACTCACTGGCCTGAACAAGGCCGAGACTGCCGCCAAGTACGGCGAGGCTCAAGTGCAGATCTGGCGCCGCAGCTTCGACACACCACCACCACCAATGGAGCCCGGACACGCCTACTATGATAACATTGTCAAGGATCCCCGCTACGCCGATGGACCCAAGCCCGAGGAGTTCCCCCAGTTTGAGTCGCTCAAACTGACCATCGAACGCACACTGCCATACTGGAACGATGTGATCATTCCCCAGATGAAGGAGGGCAAGCGCATCCTGATCGCAGCGCACGGCAACAGTCTGCGTGGCATCGTCAAGCATTTAGATAGTGAGTTTAGATATAAACCGCGACTTGAATGAGTACAAAACTATTCCACTTACCTTTCCAGATCTCTCTGAGGACGCCATCATGGCCCTGAACTTGCCCACTGGCATACCATTCGTCTATGAGCTGGACGAGAACTTCAAGCCAGTGGTGTCCATGCAATTCCTCGGCGATGAAGAGACCGTCAAGAAGGCTATCGAAGCTGTCGCTGCCCAGGGCAAGGCCAAGTAAACCAAAATCCGCACAAATCCGGCTCTATCAGACGATGCTCTGACAACGCTTTAGTTCATGATAACCATAATCGTTGTTGTTGTTCTCGTAGCAGTTATAATGGTTCATCCCCCACTCTACAGTTAATAAATAATTTATTGTAACACACCCACTTAGGTTCCAACGGGGCCATACTCGTTATTTATTGTCAGACAACATCACTTCTTCTTGTTCTTTTTGCCATCTTTCGCCAGCTCCAGTCCCAGTATACACTTGGGCGGTACCTTGTACGTTTCCGTGAGTAGCGTGTACACAAAGCGCACCTGGTTGCCCTGGATCTGCAGCTGCTCGAGCTTCTGATGCGGCAGCTTGACAATACTGGTGCTGGCAGCGGCTCCCTGCTTGCACAGCTTTATGAATTCGGCCAGGATGATGCCGTAGGCCTCGATGTTGCTCACTAGCGTCACCTTTTTGTTACCGGATCGAGTCGCCAGAGACATCTGAATCATGGGCTTGCCACTCGTGTCCTTGCCGCTGCACATCTGATATGAGTGCTCCATCTTGCTGGTTATTAGGGAGCAGACCTCGCTGAGCGTACCCTCCCGATTGCCATAGAGCTCCTGCAGTGTCTCATCCGGGCGCACCAGCTTCGTTTTCACATCCTGCAGTCCGTGCTTGGCCACATACTCGCGCACAATCTTCTTGACCTGACCCACAGGGATGCCCTCGCCGCGTTTGAAATTCATTTTCGTGAAGAAGGCCGCCGTGACATCCGACACAATGTACATTTCCTTCAGTTCCGAGTGAAACAGTGGCGTCTCGGACGCCGCTCCATTCGCCTCGTTTGCCTTCACGTCTGTTATGAAATTGACCAACTCGGGGTGCTCCAGATCTACCGATATAATCTTATCCACGCCTTTGCTCTCCTCTCGCACCACAATGAAGCCCTGGTCAACCATATCGGCCAGGAAATTGGACAGCTTCTTATAGCGCGTCTTCTTCAGATCGATCTGCTCGGCCGCCTCGTTCACCACATAGAGTCGGTAAAAGTTGCTGGTCAGCAGGGGCAGTGGCAGTTTCTTGCCATTGTTCTTCAGTGCAGACAGAAAGGCGTTTCTCAGTATATATTCGGGTGTCACTTCATTTGATTCCGCTGCCGGAGATGTGTCCGCGGAATCTTGGTCATCTTCCTCAGCCAGAGATAATAAAGCGGTACCGGTCTGTAGCTCCTCTCCGTCCGTTGACTGTGTCACAGATGCAAAGGTGTCTGGTGCTGCAGGCGCCTCTGACACTTCGGCCTTTGTTGCCTTCTTTCTATCCGCCTCAGCGCCAAGGGCAGGAAAATCATCGGTCGACAGGGCTTTGGCCCTCACCAGCGGTATTTGTTGCACCAGACTGGGCTCATGGGCCCAGAGTTTGTCGCCGAATAAATGCAACATTTTGACGGCCACTCCATGGCCACCGCTCATGTACAGGTCATCACTGGAACGGGCCAACTGTCCTACACCCACCGCCGACTTGTTATTGGTTAGATTTACGGCCACTGCAATCAATGTTATTAGGGAGCTTTAAAGGAATGCGGTAGGTAACTCACTCAACTGCCCCTTCTTGTAGTGCCCGTACATGCTCAATCCCACGCCCAGTGGAACCACTCCTGGCAGCATAAGGTCGGCACCGTTGGTGAGTTTTGGCAGGACGCCTTCGTGGGTCGTGTAATAAGGCAAAATGCTGGGTATGATCCACATTGCATATAATGTGGGCACTAGCTGTCCGCCATCCAGCTCAAAGAACATGGGCTGCTTGTCCACACAGTAGACAATGCTCTGGACGCCGCCATGGGTGAGAATCTTTACTTGCGTGACGGCAGCCTTTGCCGGCACCAGCTGATCCACCGAAATATTGGGAAAGGCCAGCTCCAGGCGCTGTCGGAACTTTTTGCTCTCCGAACCCTTCAGAGCCGCACTGCTCTTGGGTCTGTATGGCTTTAGAAACATTTGCACTGTGTAATATTTCGCAATAAATAAAATATTTCAAACCGAACACATGCCACGGAATAAGCAACAACTCACAAACAGTGTTGTTCGTCTTGGCGGCTTTTTATTTAGATCTAGCTATTTTCCTCAAAATGAAACCACTAACCATACAATATATAGACACGACACTTCATACATTGAAAATGTCCGCACCACAATCAGGCATCAGCTACACCAGTCGTGAGAGTGTATGTGTGCACATGTATTCTCGCTTATTTTGCGTGTTGTGCATGTGTGGATCAGCTACTCGGCAAGTCGTGAGAGTGTATGTGTGCTCATGAGCATGCATGTACATTGCGTGTTTGCAAGTGTGTATGAGCGCACAACTGAAATTTTCGCTCTCCCAACTTTGTTTTGATTTTTGTGCTCGCGCCACCCTTCACTTTAGCATTATTGGAGTCGGCCCTTTTTGAAGACGCTTGCCTTATAATACCAGAATAACTGTTAACTGCAAAGTTCAATACAACCAGTTGTAGGAAACTTAAGTTATGTAAAAAATAGAAGCACTACCTATGACAAAAAACACCAAATTTTTTAAAAATTCTTAAAAAAAAAAAATACTCCATGAAAAAAAAAAAACATTCTTTAAAAAATTTTAAACATCCAAATGTATCAGAAAAAGTCATTTTTGGCGACAGCGGAAAAGTCGTGTCGACTAGTGTAATCTGTTGCACCCCCAACCCCACAGATTATGGGAATCCTTTCATGGACTACTACTACAAACTGCAATTGCTTATGATGTAGCAACTGCTTTATGTAGAACGAGAGGGAACGTTGTGAGCCGCGGCAAAGGCCGCGGCTCTACCTTATACCCGGTACTCAGTCAGTATATACAAACATACATTTATGAGCCTACGATTTATGAAATTTATTATATGTTCTCAAAAGGGACAAAAATAATATTTAAATTAGAAAAATGAATTTTTTGGAATTTTTATACATGTTTCCATTTTTGTTTACATATGCTTTGTATATCTGCGCCTACATTTCTACATGACATGTATAACTACATATTTGAGACGTACAAGTGTTTACGACAGAGAGAGAGGGAATGAGTCAGCGCTTGGCAGACGTTGCGTAGCCACTGAAATTTAATTTGTTTCTTCTGGCCATAATATTGATCCGATCTGATCCAGATTCGGTAATCTGGTAGATATGGTAATTTTTCATGATTCTGCGTTTTTGGTTTTCATTTATCTTAAAAATTGTGGATTCCACAGATTTTCGTCTTTTGTGGGGGCGGAAGGGGGCGTGGCAAAATTTTAAAACAAACTTGTGCTGGTTCGGTATCACAGGAGCTTGGATAGAAAGTTTGGTTGCTCTAGCTCTTATAGTCTCTGAGAACTAGGCGCTCATTTATACGAATAGGTAAAGCAGACAGGGTCGCGTGTGAGAGAGAGCGAGAGGGAATGATGACTTTCGAAATGGTTTTCTTCATTGTAGCTATAATAATGATCTGATCTGATACAGATTCAACACTCTGATAGAAATGGGCATTCTCTATGACTCTGCGTTTTTAGTTTTCTTGTATCTTCAACATTGTGTACGCCACAGACTTTCGTCCTTTGTGTGGGCGGAAAGGGGCGGGGCGAAATTTTGAATTACATTTGGAGTAGTGTGATCACACAGGAGACTGGATACAAAACTTGGTTGCTCTAGCTTTAATAGTCTCTGAGATATAGGCGCAAATGAAGACGGACGGACAGACGGACAGACGGACAGACGGACGGACGGACGGACGGACGGACAGACAGACATGGCTATATCGACTCGGCTATGGATGCTGATCAAGAATATATATACTTTATGGGGTCGGAAACGCTTCCTTCTGTGCGTTACACACAACCGTTATCCCCACAAATCTAATATACCCCTATACTCTTCGAGTACCGGGTATAAAAACTGTAAAATATTCCTGAAAGATATTCCTCTATTTTAAAGCTGGCTCTGTTCCTCTCTATACATAAGCTCAATTCCGTAGGTACCAAGCAGGAACAACTTCTTTGGCTCGGACAATGTGTTATATGGAATGATATCGATCACAAAATCGATAGAATTCGAGATTTGGAGTCGCTTAGAATGCGTTTAGAATACTGTGGCATAGAGTGGTACACCCGATCCATCAGAACTCTTGAAATCTTTTTGGTTCTCAAAAAGGTCTCACTTCTTCGAGACCCTTTCATACCCGATCTAATTAAGAGAACTTAGTTCCTATGGGCGTGTCTCTTTCACTCAATTTTGACTAGTGAAAGCAAGCTGAAATACATCAATGGCACAATTCAAGATTCACTAGAAATGATAATGATATGTGGATATAATATAAATAAAAGAAAATATCCAAAAATAATAAATAATAATAAATAGAGTAATAAAATATAATTTGGAGTATACTTAGTGCAAACTCACCCTTAATTTCAGTTGACTCTGCTCTTGTTGCTGCTTTTTTTTTTTATCTTTCTCTTTCACTCACTTCTTGGCAATTTCATTCCACTCAAAAAAAAAAACACGCAGCTACCATTCCATTGGTATTGCTGCTTAGTATTGTGCTTAATATTGCCGCTCTTTCCTCAGTATCTGCGGAATATTTTATTATTTCATTTTTCACTCATTTTTTTCACATATCACTCACTTTTTAATTTTAATTTTACTCAGCTACCATTCCATTGGTATTGCTGGTATTGCACTTCACTCACTTTTTTCACAAATCACTCACTTTTTGGCAATTTCATTTCACTCAAAAAAAGAAACACTCAGCTACCATTCCATTGGTATTGCTGCTGCGCATTGCGCTTAATATTGCCGCTCTTTCCATAGTATCTGCGGAATATTTTATTTCTTATTTCACTTCACTCACTTTTTGCCAATATCGCCTTCCACTCACTTTACTCACTCTTACGCACTCACTTTAACACTCACTCACTTTTTGTCCCTATAGCCTTTTTCTTATTGCCGCTCTTTATCTACATATGTAGTTCTTGCGGGATTATGGCCTTCGTAATTTTTCACTAACACTTTCACACACTTTTAGCGCGATATGCGCTTGATCTGTTTGCCGGCGGCTTTCTGCACACATTGATTAACTAATTGTTTTTGGTTTCACTCGCGCACTTTCTGGCAATATGCATATTTCACTTTAGACGCCGCGCGATTAAATATTTTAATTCCGAAAGGTGGACCGACCGGGGGGAGCTGCAAGATTCGATTGAAAGAACTGCAGCGGCGTGGGCAGCTTAAATAAGCTCTCGAAGTATGAGAAACGAGAACGAAAGAAGTTGAAGAGCGGGCGGCTGCAGCAGAGCAGCGTGGGCAGCGGCTTACGGTTCTGCTTAGAAATCAGATCTCACGCAGAAAACGAGAGCGGTGCCGGTGATCACAGATAACGAATGTGGGTCAAGGGCTCGCTTTTGCTCTCTTACTCAGTTTATTTGATTCTCTTTTCCTACTGCACGTGGAGTCAGTACAATGCCCTGAAGCGGGGGTGCTTCAGTAAGAGCATCTTTGCTTTTGCATTATGTGAGTTCTTGTAATTGTTTTTTTGGTTTGGCGTACGCGTCGTTGTTGTTGCTGCCTGTCAATGCTTTTACATATGTACATACATAGGTGGAATGGAAGACGGGGAGTGCGTGGATGACGTATGTAACTCAGCTTGACCATAGAACAAATATTTTAATGTGAAGAGTTATATTTGGTTCCCTCTCTTCACTGCGGGTAGTGCAGGGCAGACAATTAAGAGCGCACCTTTGCTGAAATAATCTGAAAGCGGCTTTTTGCAATAGGGATTTGTGTTTGCTGTTGTTGCTTTGGCTTCTTATCTGTTTGGGGCGGGGGGAGATGGGAAACGAGCGACAAAAAACTGTAACAATTTGAATAGTTCTTTTATTTGATTCTCTTTTCCTACTGCATGTGGGGTCAGTACAATGCCCGGAAGCGGGGGCGCTTCAGTAAGAGCATCTTTGCTTTTGCATTATGTGAGTTCTTGTAATTGTTTTTTTGCTTTGGCGTACGCGTCGTTGTTGTTGCTGCCTGTCAATGCTTTTACATATGTACATATATAGGTGGAATGGAAGCTTCACCATAGAACAAATATTTTAATGTGAAGAGTTATATTTGGTTCCCTCTCTTCACTGCGGGTAGTGCAGGGCAGACAATTAAGAGCGCACCTTTGCTGAAATAATCTGAAAGCGGCTTTTTGCAATAGGGATTTGTGTTTGCTGTTGTTGCTTTGGCTTCTTATCTGTTTGGGGCGGGGGGAGATGGGAAACGAGCGACAAAAAACTGTAACAATTTGAATAGTTCTTTTATTTGATTCTCTTTTCCTACTGCATGTGGGGTCAGTACAATGCCCGGAAGCGGGGGCGCTTCAGTAAGAGCATCTTTGCTTTTGCATTATGTGAGTTCTTGTAATTGTTTTTTTGCTTTGGCGTACGCGTCGTTGTTGTTGCTGCCTGTCAATGCTTTTACATATGTACATATATAGGTGGAATGGAAGCTTCACCATAGAACAAATATTTTAATGTGAAGAGTTATATTTGGTTCCCTCTCTTCACTGCGGGTAGTGCAGGGCAGACAGGGCTTTTTGCAATAGGGATTTGTGTGTGTTGTTGTTGTTTTGGTTTGTGCTCTGTATGGGGAGGGGGAGATAAGCCACGAAAATTTGTAATAATTTGAATATTTCTTATATTTGATGCTCTCCTCCTACAGCTTGTGGTGTGGGTATAATGCTCTAAAGCGGTGCAAAAGTTAAGAGAGCAGTAGCGGCCTAGGCTTTTACATTGTAGAGAGTATTTGTAATTGTTTTTTGGCGTTGGCGTATGCATCGCTGTTGTTGTTGCCTGCCAATTCTTTACATGTGTGGGAATGGGAGACGGCGAGTGCGTGGATGACGTAAGTCAGACCATAGAACTAATATTTTAAAGTGAAGAGTTAAATTTGATCCCCTCTCTTCACTGCAGGTAATGCCCTGAAGCAGGGCAAACAATTAAGAGCTCAGCTTTTCCTAGAGAATCTAAGAGCGGCTATTGCAATGGGGTTTTTGTGTTTGTGGGTTTTTTTGTTTTAAGAAAAAATATCAAAAAAATGGCGAAAAAAAAATAGCACCACTAGCACTTTTCTTGGTGAAGCTTCTATATTTCTCAAAATTGTCTTTGTAAAAGGCACGTATTCATTAGTTTTGACTAAGATTTCATTGTTTCTGTCATAAAAGTTAATAATAATCATTACAATGGGACGTGGAAAGCACTGCACTGCGGAGATGAGAGATCTGACCAAAAATCTGATATTAAACGGAAAAACGTACAGAAAAGTTGGTCGATTGGTATGATATTCCAATAAAATGATTAAAAACGTCTTAAACTATGAAGAAAAGGCTGAAACACGCGGACGAAAACGATTTATGACCCCTCTTCATGGCAATAGACGGATTCGTCAGAGAAAGAAGGTTCCCTTTAGGTCAGCTACCGAGCTTAAAGAAGAGCTTAAAATTAATGCGATGGATCAAGAAGTTAGTACATATCTTAGCCAACATAATATAAAAGTCTGCAGCCCAAGAAAGATACCACTTTTAAACGCGACACTTATTACTAGGCACATGAGGTTAGGCAGTGTTCAAGCAAATCGAACATCCCAACAATGGACGAATATTCTATGGTCAGATGAGTCCAATGTGGATATGTTTGGTGGAAAAGGATCTCGATCATACGTTGGAGGTCCAAGGAAAGTAGAATACAAACTTTAGTACACCACACAAATATTCAAATTATTACAAATTTTCGTGGCTTATCTCCCCCTCCCCATACAGAGCACAAACCAAAACAACAACAACACACACAAATCCCTATTGCAAAAAGCCCTGTCTGCCCTGCACTACCCGCAGTGAAGAGAGGGAACCAAATATAACTCTTCACATTAAAATATTTGTTCTATGGTGAAGCTTCCATTCCACCTATATATGTACATATGTAAAAGCATTGACAGGCAGCAACAACAACGACGCGTACGCCAAAGCAAAAAAACAATTACAAGAACTCACATAATGCAAAAGCAAAGATGCTCTTACTGAAGCGCCCCCGCTTCAGGGCATTGTACTGACCCCACATGCAGTAGGAAAAGAGAATCAAATAAAAGAACTATTCAAATTGTTACAGTTTTTTGTCGCTCGTTTCCCATCTCCCCCCGCCCCAAACAGATAAGAAGCCAAAGCAACAACAGCAAACACAAATCCCTATTGCAAAAAGCCGCTTTCAGATTATTTCAGCAAAGGTGCGCTCTTAATTGTCTGCCCTGCACTACCCGCAGTGAAGAGAGGGAACCAAATATAACTCTTCACATTAAAATATTTGTTCTATGGTCAAGCTGAGTTACATACGTCATCCACGCACTCCCCGTCTTCCATTCCACCTATGTATGTACATATGTAAAAGCATTGACAGGCAGCAACAACAACGACGCGTACGCCAAAGCAAAAAAACAATTACAAGAACTCACATAATGCAAAAGCAAAGATGCTCTTACTGAAGCGTCCCCGCTTCAGGGCATTGTACTGACTCCACGTGCAGTAGGAAAAGAGAATCAAATAAAAGAACTATTCAAATTGTTACAGTTTTTTGTCGCTCGTTTCCCATCTCCCCCGCCCCAAACAGATAAGAAGCCAAAGCAACAACAGCAAACACAAATCCCTATTGCAAAAAGCCGCTTTCAGATTATTTCAGCAAAGGTGCGCTCTTAATTGTCTGCCCTGCACTACCCGCAGTGAAGAGAGGGAACCATATATAACTCTTCACATTAAAATATTTGTTCTATGGTCAAGCTGAGTTACATACGTCATCCACGCACTCCCCGTCTTCCATTCCACCTATGTATGTACATATGTAAAAGCATTGACAGGCAGCAACAACAACGACGCGTACGCCAAAGCAAAAAAACAATTACAAGAACTCACATAATGCAAAAGCAAAGATGCTCTTACTGAAGCGCCCCCGCTTCCGGGCATTGTACTGACCCCACATGCAGTAGGAAAAGAGAATCAAATAAAAGAACTATTCAAATTGTTACAGTTTTTTGTCGCTCGTTTCCCATCTCCCCCCGCCCCAAACAGATAAGAAGCCAAAGCAACAACAGCAAACACAAATCCCTATTGCAAAAAGCCGCTTTCAGATTATTTCAGCAAAGGTGCGCTCTTAATTGTCTGCCCTGCACTACCCGCAGTGAAGAGAGGGAACCAAATATAACTCTTCACATTAAAATATTTGTTCTATGGTCAAGCTGAGTTACATACGTCATCCACGCACTCCCCGTCTTCCATTCCACCTATGTATGTACATATGTAAAAGCATTGACAGGCAGCAACAACAACGACGCGTACGCCAAAGCAAAAAAACAATTACAAGAACTCACATAATGCAAAAGCAAAGATGCTCTTACTGAAGCGCCCCCGCTTCCGGGCATTGTACTGACCCCACATGCAGTAGGAAAAGAGAATCAAATAAAAGAACTATTCAAATTGTTACAGTTTTTTGTCGCTCGTTTCCCATCTCCCCCCGCCCCAAACAGATAAGAAGCCAAAGCAACAACAGCAAACACAAATCCCTATTGCAAAAAGCCGCTTTCAGATTATTTCAGCAAAGGTGCGCTCTTAATTGTCTGCCCTGCACTACCCGCAGTGAAGAGAGGGAACCAAATATAACTCTTCACATTAAAATATTTGTTCTATGGTCAAGCTGAGTTACATACGTCATCCACGCACTCCCCGTCTTCCATTCCACCTATGTATGTACATATGTAAAAGCATTGACAGGCAGCAACAACAACGACGCGTACGCCAAAGCAAAAAAACAATTACAAGAACTCACATAATGCAAAAGCAA
The DNA here is from genome assembly GCA_008121215.1 of Drosophila athabasca. Taxonomy (NCBI): domain Eukaryota; kingdom Metazoa; phylum Arthropoda; class Insecta; order Diptera; family Drosophilidae; genus Drosophila; species Drosophila athabasca. Next base: position 4,394,035 of record CM017793.1, on the reverse strand, counting down.
AGATGCTCTTACTGAAGCGCCCCCGCTTCAGGGCATTGTACTGACTCCACGTGCAGTAGGAAAAGAGAATCAAATAAAAGAACTATTCAAATTGTTACAGTTTTTTGTCGCTCGTTTCCCATCTCCCCCCGCCCCAAACAGATAAGAAGCCAAAGCAACAACAGCAAACACAAATCCCTATTGCAAAAAGCCGCTTTCAGATTATTTCAGCAAAGGTGCGCTCTTAATTGTCTGCCCTGCACTACCCGCAGTGAAGAGAGGGAACCAAATATAACTCTTCACATTAAAATATTTGTTCTATGGTCAAGCTGAGTTACATACGTCATCCACGCACTCCCCGTCTTCCATTCCACCTATGTATGTACATATGTAAAAGCATTGACAGGCAGCAACAACAACGACGCGTACGCCAAAGCAAAAAAACAATTACAAGAACTCACATAATGCAAAAGCAAAGATGCTCTTACTGAAGCGCCCCCGCTTCCGGGCATTGTACTGACCCCACATGCAGTAGGAAAAGAGAATCAAATAAAAGAACTATTCAAATTGTTACAGTTTTTTGTCGCTCGTTTCCCATCTCCCCCGCCCCAAACAGATAAGAAGCCAAAGCAACAACAGCAAACACAAATCCCTATTGCAAAAAGCCGCTTTCAGATTATTTCAGCAAAGGTGCGCTCTTAATTGTCTGCCCTGCACTACCCGCAGTGAAGAGAGGGAACCAAATATAACTCTTCACATTAAAATATTTGTTCTATGGTCAAGCTGAGTTACATACGTCATCCACGCACTCCCCGTCTTCCATTCCACCTATGTATGTACATATGTAAAAGCATTGACAGGCAGCAACAACAACGACGCGTACGCCAAAGCAAAAAAACAATTACAAGAACTCACATAATGCAAAAGCAAAGATGCTCTTACTGAAGCGCCCCCGCTTCAGGGCATTGTACTGACTCCACGTGCAGTAGGAAAAGAGAATCAAATAAACTGAGTAAGAGAGCGAGAGCGAGAGCGAGCCCTTGACCTACATTCGTTATCTGTGATCACCGGCACCGCTCTCGTTTTCTGCGTGAGATCTGATTTCTAAGCAGAACCGTAAGCCGCTGCCCACGCTGCTCTGCTGCAGCCGCCCGCTCTTCAACTTCTTTCGTTCTCGTTTCTCATACTTCGAGAGCTTATTTAAGCTGCCCACGCCGCTGCAGTTCTTTCAATCGAATCTTGCAGCTCCCCCCGGTCGGTCCACCTTTCGGAATTAAAATATTTAATCGCGCGGCGTCTAAAGTGAAATATGCATATTGCCAGAAAGTGCGCGAGTGAAACCAAAAACAATGTGAGTGTTTTTTTTTTTAGAGTGTGCAGAAAGCCGCCGGCAAACAGATCAATGAAAAATTACGAAGCCATAATCCCGCAAGAACTACATATGTAGATAATGAGCGGCAATAAGAAAAAGGCTATTGGGACAAAAAGTGAGTGAGTGTTAAAGTGAGTGCAGTGAGTGGAAGGCGATATTGGCAAAAAGTGAGTGAAGTAAAATAAGAAATAAAATATTCCGCAGATACTATGGAAAGAGCGGCAATATTAAGCGCAATGCGCAGCAGCAATACCAATGGAATGGTAGCTGAGTGTTTTTTTTTTTTGAGTGGAATGAAATTGCCAAAAAGTGAGTGATTTGTGAAAAAAGTGAGTGAAGTGCAATACCAGCAATATCAATGGAATGGTAGCTGAGTGTTTTTTTTTTGAGTGAAATCAAATTGCCAAGAAGTGAGTGAAAGAGAAAGATAAAAAAAAAGCAGCAACGAGAGCAGAGTCAACTGAAATTAAGGGTGAGTTTGCACTATACTCCAAATTATATTTTATTACTTTATTTATTATTATTTATTATTGTTGGATATTTTCTTTTATTTATATTATATCCACATATCATTATCATTTCTAGTGAATCTTGAATTGTGCCATTGATGTATTTCAGCTTGCTTTCACTAGCCAAAATTGAGTGAAAGAGACACGCCCATAGGAACTAAGTTCTCTTAATTAGATCGGGTATGAAAGGGTCTCGAAGAAGTGAGACCTTTTTGAGAACCAAAAAGATTTCAAGAGTTCTGATGGATCGGGTGTACCACTCTATGCCACAGTATTCTAAACGCATTCTAAGCGACTCCAAATCTCGAATTCTATCGATTTTGTGATCGATATCATTCCATATAACACATTGTCCGAGCCAAAGAAGTTGTTCCTGCTTGGTACCTACGGAATTGAGCTTATGTATAGAGAGGAACAGAGCCAGCTTTAAAATAGAGGAATATCTTTCAGGAATATTTTACAGTTTTTCTACATAAAGCAGTTGCTACATCATAAGCAATTGCAGTTTGTAGTAGTAGTCCATGAAAGGATTCCCATAATCTGTGGGGTTGGGGGTGCCACAGATTACACTAGTCGACACGACTTTTCCGCTGTCGCCAAAAATGACTTTTTCTGATACATTTGGATGTTTAAAATTTTTTAAAGAATGTTTTTTTTTTTTCATGGAGTATTTTTTTTTTTTAAGAATTTTTAAAAAATTTGGTGTTTTTTGTCATAGGTAGTGCTTCTATTTTTTACATAACTTAAGTTTCCTACAACTGGTTGTATTGAACTTTGCAGTTAACAGTTATTCTGGTATTATAAGGCAAGCGTCTTCAAAAAGGGCCGACTCCAATAATGCTAAAGTGAAGGGTGGCGCGAGCACAAAAATCAAAACAAAGTTGGGAGAGCGAAAATTTCAGTTGTGCGCTCATACACACTTGCAAACACGCAATGTACATGCATGCTCATGAGCACACATACACTCTCACGACTCGCCGAGTAGCTGATCCACACATGCACAACACGCAAAATAAGCGAGAATACATGTGCACACATACACTCTCACGACTGGTGTAGCTGATGCCCGGGTGTAGCTGATGCCTGATTGTGGTGCGGACATTTTCAATGTATGAAGTGTCGTGTCTATATATTGTATGGTTAGTGGTTAGATCTAGCTATTTTCCTCAAAATGAAACCATCGCAGTGCTGCCAACTCGATATTCAGTTAAAATCATCCAAATCCTTGACTAAATTCGGTAGTTTCGTTTGCAAATATAAACACTGCTCGGATAATATGGCCACGCGGACCGCTATATGATGATGTTGTGACTGATGTTGTCCATGGAGGACCACTTCATGTAGCCACTCTTGAGAGCCACGGCTGTGACTTTTTCCTGCATCACCCACGACTTGGCCTCCAGCTTCTGGATGCGCTCTTTGGACAGCAGCTCTGTAGGAAAAGTGCGCTCATTTGCCTCGGCCAATATCCGCAAATCGAAGAACTGTCGCTCCAGCTCGTTCATGCTCTCCACCATAATGTTTTTGAGTATCTGGCAATAGTCCACATTCCAAATAGCCGGATCGTCCCACACCTTAGAGGCGAGCAATATGGCACCTGAAGATTTTCAGAGATTATTAAATGGAATCTCGCATGGAGTGCTTCATGCGATTTACTCACCTTCCAGTTGGATGGCCCCACATCCATGTCCACACTCTGCCGTCAGTTGGGCGCCATTGAAGAATGTCCGCACCAACTATTAGATCTGACGGTGCTCGGGATTGTGGGTGTCATAGTTTTCGGGCAGTGAGATTTGGCTGCGAAGCATTGATGTCGTACAGGTAGATGGTAGAGCAGAAAGAACTCTTCTTTATGCCACCGCCATCCGTTCACGATTGCCCCTTCCCAGTAGAATATTTTCTGTCCCTTTTGTTTGGTAGGCATTCCCAATTTTCTCAGGTAGAGATTTTGAAGATGAAGACGCCATTTTATTTAACAAAACATATGTGGTAACAATTCTATGTAATAGTAAATTGAATGCGTTCGATTCATAGAATTTGTACTTATTCTTTTAGTAATGTTTACATTACCCCCATTTGAAACATACAACCCCTCAGAAGACTCAGCTTTTTGCTTATCTGTTTCCCTAATCTGAATCCGAGTCGGAATTGGAATCGGCTTCGCCGCGGCGTTGTGTAGGCGGATCATAAAAATGCAGACTCTTGCGCCAAATCTTGACCAGGCCATCGAACGCGCGGCGGCTGTACTTTCCATATTTGTTCGGCGTGCGAGGATCCTCACGCGAACGTGTAGTCTTTGGCACCATCTCAGTGTACCTCTCATAGGCGGCCGTGTTTTTGCCATAATCGATCTGCTTTTGACGGCGCGACAATACGGCTGGATCCGCCTCGGTGTACGAGGAGGATGAAGACGTAGACGATGTATAGCTGTTGTGGCGCACGCGTTTTTCCTCCTTGTGCCCCTTGAATTTGCTATGCTTGATTTTAGGATTAGGATCACCATTGGCGGATGACGAGCTGCTATTCGGGCTGTTGGAGCGACTGTTTTCATTCGTCGGAGGCGTCTGCGAGTGGCGTCGTTTGTAGGGGGTCTTTAGTTTTTCCTCCTTTACCAGACGGTCAAACTTTACCTCATTTACATCATCCAGAAACTCGAATGCCATCCCACGCTCAGCTCCGTCGACAGGCTCCAGCTTCATCTCTATCTGTTCCTTCTTCACAATTACCTGGCCATGGTCGGCATTGCTGCTGCCAGCGCTGCTGTTCAGCGAAGTGGATGCCTAAAATGTTAAATATGAAGGTTAGATGTGGTCCAGCCAAGATTCCTGCGTCCTTTATACCTCGTCGCTATGACCGAGCTCTGCACGGACCTCCTGGGCCCAGCTCTGCCGAAGGGGCTTCACATCTATGGAGATGGAGGACGCTGAGGAATTCAGGCTGCCAGTGCCCTTAATTGGTGTGTTGTCCACCGACATCAGTTGATCTTCACAGAGCATTATTTGACTTATTATTATTGCGACAAACTATATTGCAAACAACTGTAATTGCACGCAGGAACGACTCAATTTGTTTGTGCTGCTGCGTTCGCGCGTTTTTTGTTGTTTTCAGTGTGATTTCGATAAGCATACCGTCCGGCCATCAGAAATATGCCGAAAACTACGGTCTCATCAATATACCGCAAAAATACCGACGAAAATCATATTCCTCGATTTTGATATTCTGTTTAATATTACTAGCTAACTAGGACTCTCAGGCCTGACCACATAATTTTATACAATAGATAAAACAATTTTCTACAAGACTGTCTAAATTTAAGGAATCCGTTGGGTTGGATTGTTTATAAAATAACGTTTATCGAACTTAAGTGAGCATGACATGCGACGTAAGCAAACGTAAGTGAGCATGGAATGTCACGTCATTTGGTATAAAAAAGGTAATATAGACATATGTATACCCTTTTTCATTTAATTAATGTTAAAATTCTTTTTTTCCAGATGCTTTAAAACGTAATAAATATTGTATTTTGCACATATTTACAATTTTCGACCCAATAATGCATTTGATGAATTTATTATTACCAACAAATCGATCCCGATACCCATTTTCAGTCTTTATAAGAAAGCCAAGAACCGTAAAATTATCTGAGATAGAGACTGACTAGTTTCTGCAATAATTGGTGCCTAGTAAAACAAACTTTTTTTAGATTCTATAACATCCTTTCGTAGAGGGTATGAAAAATGTTGTCTACGGCGAATTACGTAAGTGAGAGTGAAATATGACGTAAGGCAACGTAAGTGAGAGTGAAATGTGAGGCGAATATGTTGCGACGAATTCGCCCTCAGCCAATTCGCTCGCTCGCCGTGAAACGAATATACCGAAAAGAACGGTCTCATTTTAAAAGTATACCGTAAAAATACCGACTGAAATCATATTCCTCGATTTTGATATTCTGTTTAATATTACTAGCTAACTATAATTTTATACAATAGATAAAACAATTTTCTACAAGACTGTCTAAATTTAAGGAATCCGTTGGGTTGGATTGTTTATAAAATAACGTTTATCAAACTTAAGTGAGCATGACATGCGACGTAAGAAAGCATAATATTGCAGTTTATGGCCGCAAATAATAGATTTAACCATTTTACAATGGCTGGGTGGCAACACTCTGTAACGCTCGTGTCGAAGTTAGTTGTTTTGGGGGCTATTGTTTTATTTGTTCACTATAATTTGGGCTATAAAGTGTTGGGGCTACTCCTTGGAAGGAAACCCATAAATTATAGTAAAAAGATAACATAATCGAATAACTAATCTCCCATGAAACAGTTTACTTTGATTTCAGCAATTTATCCACTATTTTAGTAACTCCCTTGCCGATTTCAAGTCCGCGCGCTGTAAAAAATCCTCGCCGTCCTGGGAAGTTTATAATATTTTTCCCTGGGAAATTGCTGAGGATCTTCGAAAAAAATCGGGTATGGACAGCAGACAAAACGGCCCAGAAAATGCAAGGCCTGCTAGGTAAAATCCACCCCACCTGATATACATGACGTGTGGGAGCTGTTGTTGGCCCATACAAATTAATGTTGGCAACGGTAAATAACGTAAGTGATAATGGAATGTCAGAATTTCTCCTAGGGATGAAAAAGGAAATTGTTGGGATGATGCTTTCGCGCGTTTTTTGTTATTTTGTCATTGATATCGATGGTGCCTGGCATTCACAGTGGAACGAACTAACCCAATTAACCCCCCTTCTATTTAAATAGGTGAACAGCTTGAGTTAAACCGCGGAATCATTTCTTTATTTTTGTAGCTTGTATTTTTATACCCTACAATGGGTCTACAATGGGTTAATCCCCCTTTGTAAATGATCGCAAATACTATTTCAACGACTGCACTGAGGAATATCGGTATTTTTAGGTGCGACAAATACCGCCGTATTCGGCGGTAACATACTTTTATTTTGAAATAAAAATTTGGGAATTTAGGATTCTAATTCTTTATTCAAAAAAGGCTCGATAGGAACTTCAGGTTGTACACGACCGCACGAACTCCCGGATCCTTTGCAACAAGTACGAAATAGGAGCTTATAGAGTCCGTACTGGGTGAATTCGGAGATCATCGCCCAGTTGAACAGACCTAGTGCCACGGTGATCCCCTCCAAAAGAAATAAACAGGTGCCATCTTCCTCAATGATGAGATGAAGAACAAAATCGATAGAACCTTCCAGTTTAGTCCAGAAACACGCCATCGTAATCTCACTAATGAAGCAGACAAAGAATGTCTCCAGCATTAGCTTGTACAAACCACCTTTACGACACCATTTCTTGGGTAGTATCTCATTGCCGTACAGCAGATCCATCATAGACAGATAGAATATGAGGCTGCCCCAGTAGGTATGGTCCTCATAATCCTTCTTTTCCGAAAAGAAGTGCATGTAAGTGGCGAACAGAATTGGCAATAGTTTTGTCATGGCTGTTGACGGACCTGTGACTGAAATAGTCCGTTCTTACTGTTGAAGATACTGAAGCTGAAGGATACGACGTGTATAGTGTATCGAATTTGAGTACTTGCTCTTGAATTTATTTTTGTTAAAATTGTATGTTTCTATGTCAGTGAACTATAATGAAATATGAATTCAAACTGATTGTCTGGTAATCCGAATAAAAACGGATCTGCTGCAATTTAAGGGAAGCGCGTAACGTCAAGTTGGCAGCCCGCGAAGGAGAGTGACCATATTTTTGACAGGACATAATTGAATTTGGCGGGTCATTCAAAAAATGTGAAATGGAATCCGTTGGTAGTAATTTTTCAACAAATGCAAAAATAAACTATAACATTACCAATATCATTAGTGAAGCATAAATGATCTTATAAACTCAAACGCTAAAAACAATAAAAACACACTTTTGATTTATCAAACAATTTCATTATTATTCATTAAATATTAAGTATAAATACGGAGTTAACTATATAAGTATTATATACAAAATTACAATAAAATATTCAGTCGTCACTATAATGCTTCTTCTATATACAAATACGATATATGCGAGTATATCCATTAATTAAGAACTCGCTGCCGCACTTCAATAAATTATCCGATTCAATTTCATTATAATATACAATATAACAGTCGCCTACGGTCCACGGCCCCAAGGTTCACGGTCGGGTTCGGGGGTCATCCATCGATAATAAATGTAGTTTTGATGATCTATATTTTTGTTGTAGGATCTGCGCCGAGGATTGTCTACTTATAACTAAAATGTTGGTAAAAACAAAAAGTCAGGGACATCATTTTCAACAGTATTTCTCATTTTTCCGTTTTCCTTTTTTGATTTAGATTTTTCTTCTTTTTTCTTTTTGCATGATCTTTGTGTGGATGTGTGTGTGTGGTTAATAAATAGTATCGATCGTTAATAATCATATTCAACATTGAAATACATTAATCATTAGGCATATACATAACTACAAAATATAATACAATTATCGCTTCCGCATCGCAGCGGCATCATTTCGCTCTCTCTCTCTTTCTCTTTCTCTGGGATTCTCTGTGGGGTTAGTCGTGTCGCCAGCTCTTCGGCAGCACGTAATCCTTCACCTTGTAGAGGGCATTGGCATACCAGTGGATGCCGTTCTGCTGCTCTGCCCGCGACACGACGGCGCCCTCCGCCTGCGAGCTGCGCAGCTGATCCTTGGCGGGCATCCATGACTGGAGCATGGCGAGAATGCGCATGGGCGCCAGGCCCCAGTGCGCCAGCGACTGGCTGTCGATCACCGCATAGCAGGAGGCGGCCACCGAATTCACAACAATGGTGCCCTCGCGCGTCAGTGGAGCCACCACGCCCTTTCGCCGGACACTGCCCACCCGAACGACTCGCTGGGGACGCAGCTCGCCCGTTTGCGGATCCCGGACGAGCACATAGTTGAGCTCCTCCACGCGATCGGCAAAGACGTAGTCCAGCTGCTGGCGCTCAGGGTGCCACACGCTGATCAGATGGGCGGGGGTGACGGTCAGGACGGCCCCGCCGTCCGTGTGCAGCTCCACGAAGTTCTGCATCTGCTCCAGGTTGCGGTCCATGAAGAGGATGATCTCACTGTAGACGGGTTGGCCATTGGAGCCCATGCTCAGGACGCGGTCTCCGATGGAGAGCTCGCTGAGCGGTTTCGTAATGCCACTCTCCAGCAGCGCAGTGCTCTCGGGCGTGAAGCATCCATGCACATGAGAGCTGATCGAGGAGTCTGCAAGCAGAGAGAAAGAGAAAAGGAGATGGTTAGAGATGGTTACAGTACATACGGTAGGAGGGAGGGCAGCCAGGTAATGGCATTAGTTTCCTAATCTAATTTGGCGTTAAGCATCCAATTGCCAAACCCAACAAGTCAAAAAGGTTTTCACAGATCCTTTGAATGGCTGCGCAATGCCGGGGCTGGCCCAGAGTACCCGCCCGAAAGCGAAACAATGGCCCAGAAAGGACTGGACTGCCTTTTTGCGGCTTGCCAACGAACACACGAGACCTGGGCCTAATGCGATCTGTTCTCGATCTCTTCTCGATCTCTTAGATCTCTGCCAAAAGATATACCCGGCATATCAATAACATCCGCAAAAGAAACAAAAGGCAGCGGCAACGGCAGTCGTGTGCAAAATTGTGATCTTGTTTTTCCTACAAGATTAGCCGTGGGATCAGCCAACTCCGAGATCCTCGCTCGAGCCAAAGCAGCTTACGGGCCTTCGTCGACTCGGAGCTGCCAAAAAAAGGGATAGGGATGTGCTGCCAGGTAGCAGAGTGTTGTTGTTGGATTGTTTTCACAGCCCTCAGTGCGTGTTTCTGGCCAACCTGTTCGCAATTACCAAACATGCGGCAACCCACCTAAACAATAAGAGTACGAGTACACCGCCACCGCCACCGCCACCGATACATTAATCATCATTAATAGATATTGGGTTACAGGGTGCACAATCAGCCCACCCAGATAGATGGTTGCAGTTGTATAGTATCTCAGGGCAGCAGCAGCAGCAGCAGCCATTTTAGAACTTTCTCCACCTCTGGGCAGCTCTGGGCGGCAAACATATTTCACACCCGAAGCGCCTCCTCTGCTCTGTCCCGTAATGCTGCTTGTAAAATTCAAATTAAAAATTCCAGACCAAAAGGCCGACCACTAACCGTGCGCTTTATTATAATGAGTGGCCATAAAGTGGCTTTGTGGTGGTTGTTGTTATTGTGGCTGCTGCAACCAAATTCCAATGAAAATGCACCTTCCCAGTTTCCCAAATTCCCATTGATGCATTCGGTAAACAGACAGACAGACACACAAAAGTGTAGAAACAATAAAAATCGGATTAAATACATACTCGTGTATGGCTGGCCAGCCGGACCAGCGGTCTATAAAACCCATAATCGATGGGGACCGGGAGCATAAGAACAGTAGACACGAAACCCAAAAGAGTCCAGAGAGAAGAGAAAACAAAGGCCACAAGTAGGAAGCGGCAGTAGTAACAAGAAGAAAAATTGGTGTGAAATCTACCTTTTTTTTTGCCCCTAAAGAGCTGGTTCGTTCTACAACACCAAAATACAAACCAAACCAAAAAAAAAAAATCAGTCGAGAGAGAGACCGAAACGGAGACAGGGAAACGAGAAAAATCTCAGGCGTCGTCGTCGTCGGCGGTGAGTGGAAAGTGAAGAACTTGAAGGGTCATAAATTAATAAACCATTAAAGTGGTTAAAATTATCGTTATTTTATCTTTGTTGTGAAGACTAAACTGATAAATTATTACAAAACAGAGGACAGCCGCTCGCTCGCCTGCTCGCTCGCTCGACCACTTGTTGGTGTTGGTGGTGGCGGTGGTCTCTCTTGCCTGTGTGTCTGTATGGCTTTCTGGCTTGGTGACTGATCGTTTGGACAGCATTAACATGAACATGCCACAACAACAGCAGCAACAACAACAGCACGCTTGGGGCCTTAATGCGCGCGCGCGACACATGCAACAACTACAACTACAACAACAACACCAACAGGCATTGGGGGAAAAAGGAGAAAAAAAAAATTAGTGTCGACAAAAAGGTTTACAGCCATTACTCTTCGTCGCTGCTGGCTGCTGGCTGCTGGCCCGCTGCTGTTTAGGCCACATACAAAAGACTTAGGCAACGAACTTGTGAGATCCGAAGTGGAAGCAAAGATTCCAGAGAGCCACAGAGATTGAAGCTGACGCTGAAGCTGAAGTCGAGGCCTAGCCTAGGCCTGTTCTCTGAGGCTGTGCCAAAACTGTCATAAGCTCGTGGTTTATGTGCAGCGGCCTATCAGCAATCAATCGCCTCGTAATTTATTGATAGCTTGCCCCTCGAGGCGCAACCATTTGTGCCTCACACACACATGGTCAAATGGGGTAGTGGCAGGGGCAGGGGCAGGCCTAGGTGACGGTGACAGGACCACACACATGGCGCGGCATGGCATGGCATTGCATGGCATGGCCTGTTGTATCCTGGCTGCCCTTTTGCCACTTGTTCGGCATTTGTCGTTTGTCGGCTGACCTTTTGATTTTGCGGGCAAGGACAAGAACAGAGGCAAAGGGAAAGAGAACAGAGGGCGCAGAATGACAGCAGGATCTGGACCCCCGTAAGATGTACTGTTCGGCGGCTCCTTTCATAAGCAATTAGAATCAGTGAGCAAGGACACTCTTGGCATCGCCAATGGTTTCCCTTTTGTGTTTTGGTCCTTTCATCTTTATGAGCCGCCACCAAAGTCAAAATATTGTGACGCGACGACGACGCCTGCGAGGACTGCGTGTGTGGGAATGGGGCGTGGCATGATGTAATTGTAGATGGAAATTAAATGTACTCGCAATAAATGTGCCTGTGTGTGTGGGAAAACGGAAACTTGAAAGGAAAAATCCCTCGAAACAGAAGAGAGACAGAGAGAGAAATGCGAAATGGTGGAGAAAAATCTTTGGCAAGAAAAACCTAATTGTCTTGGCCCGTTTTGGTTGGCTGCATTTTCTTCTCGGTCTTTGGGGCAGTTTCGTTATGTTTCGGGGAAAACTGGTTGCTGGCCATAATGGCAGCTCAACACACTCACACACAAAACACACTCACACACACACACACAGAAACAACTCTCTGATGATGCCAACTTGTTGGCCATCTCCCCATCTCCGAGCCACAGTCCCACAGTCTCTTAGTCTTCAGTTGTTCACTGTATTTTTTTTTCAATTAGGCCCGCGCTCAGGTTTTTAGCCCGGCATTTAATTCATCTTTGCCTGCTGTCCGATGCTCGATGCTCGATGGTCGATGGTCGTTGGTTCCTCCTCGTTTATCCGTTGCCTGTTTGCCTGAGAAACGCTTTGGGTGTCGTATCATCAATTCGTTTAATTTGACAGGCGCAAACCTAAACATGTCAAAACAACAGCCAACAAGAACCGGCAACAGCAGCAGCAACAACAGAAACAACAGCAACAAACAGCCCAATGCGGTTAGTCGGAGTTGCCGCCTCTCTTTGGACCCGATCCAAACCGATCCGATCCGATCCGATGCGAGTTTCGAGAGAGTTCCTCGTCCGACTTTGTGTTCGAGTTCGAGTCCGGTTTTCGACTTTGTTGCTTTGGCTGCTTCCCATTTTTATTTTATTTTTATACCCTATCCAAAGGTATAAATGATGTTCCACAGTTCGTTTGGAAATGCTCCAAAAGGAATAACCTGTATCTATCCTTCTGTGTTTATCTGATCGATCGAATCATTATACCATATAACTGCTATGGAAACTAAGGATCAAGAGACCCAAAATAATTCTAAAGTAATTCCAACCATCACTCAACAATCTCTAATATGATTCAATGTTTTCGATCTGTTAGGGTATTAAAGGCTTCGGTTGCCGCCGGAAGCCTTCCTGTCTTGTTTTCTTCGTGGGACTGGGACTGAAGCTGAAGACTGGGACCCTGGAAGACCTGGGAGACTTGGGTAAGCCTGGGTAGACTGCAGCCGTGGCTAATTTGTTGTAGCGCAGTGAAGAATGAAACAAGAAATTTGCCAACGCCTGTCAGCTTAGCGATCGGCTGTGCTGTAAGTTCAGCAAAGGGGGCAAACATGCGAAATTACGCTTGTTAGTGTCACTTCTGGCTAACTGGCCCCAGCCTGAGTCCTAGTACCAGCCCACCCATCACCCATCTTGGCCATTCACTTGACAATGCGAGAGGGAAAGGGGGTTGGGAGTATCTCTTACCTGATTTGACGGAACAGTAGATGTGACGCCGACTGACATAGGAGACCCAATCGAAGCCAGCCTCGACGGCCAGGCGGGCAAGCATCCCATATCTGGAGGGTTCACGATCGGAGGTGGCGATGGTGACGGCACGGCCCTCGTAGTGCAGCGATTCCTGGCCATGCTGGTGATCCTCGTCCCAGCTCTCGGTGACCAGCAGACGTACGCCGGGCCACTCGTTCATCACGGAGTAGGCCAACACATTCAGCTTCTCCTTGCAGCGCTGCAGCGAGAAAGAAAGAAAGGAAATCAATTAAGTACTCGAATTGTTAATAATAAGACGCCATGTTTAATTCACGCACCGCACCACACCACATCACAGAAAGAGAGGGGGCGAACCAGAGACAGAGACAGAGACGGATAGAGAGCAGAGAGCAGAGAGTGCGCGCATGTACGTGTGTGCGATCGATCGCTCTCTCACGCACGCATTCGAGGCGTGGCATGGCGGCGGTGGCGGGGCATTTTGGGCGTTCATTCTGCGAGAGGCCCAAAAAGGGCCCAACGCGTTCATTTTGAACGGCACAGGGAAACATACTCGTTACACGTATACGTCCCAATACAATATTTATTCCGATTTCTATTTATTTTATCATCATCATCGCCATCTTCGGGCCGAGTATAGAGCGCATCCTTTGAACCTGTTGCTGCAACCTCAACAAACACAGGGCAGGGAATGCCTATGCAAGTGCACTGTTTGCCCAGTTCCCTTTTCTGGCCAAAGGCTTATTTGCCCATGCTTACGCGCAGTTCAAACACTGACCCTTAACCTTAGCCAGAGCCAGAGCCAGAGCCTGAGCTAGAGCCTTAGCCCACGCCAGCCTTAAACCATTGGGATCGGCCATTGGGTAAATATTAAAGACCTTTTTTATTATTATTTTCTCCCTTTTGCTTGGTCTTTGTTCTTCCTGTCGATAATATGAAAATGCTTACGCTTTGTTTGCCAATGTGGTGGGTGCTCGCCTCATCATCGCTTTTCCCTATTCCATTTCCCCTCTGTCGTTTGTCGGCGCATTTTCATTTGATTTTTTAACACAGCTCGAAACGAGGAGAACACACACACAAATCAAGCAAAAAAAGGATTCGTAAAAGTCTATGCAAATATTTAAAGAGAGACGAAAACAACAAGAAAAAACGAGCAGCAGAGCCAGCAACAGCGCAGCAGCGCACCAAAAAAAAAAGTATCTTTAAGATTGAGCCCAGCCACAAAAATCAATTATCAACGGACTTCGACTTCGACTCGGCCTACGGGATTCGGGATTCGGTATTCGGTGTTCGGGATTCGGGGTTTCTTCGACTTTAAGACAGTGACAGGATGTGTGCCTTTGTGTGCAAACACAGGGCATTTGTTGTTAGCCAGCGTAAAATCAATTTTCAACCAGATCCAGATCCCAGATCCTTTTGGCAACACACAAATCGGTTTTGTTGCCTTTTTGGGCTGGCTTATGTTTTGATTTTGGGTGTGGATCCGTATCGGTATTTGTATTTGTATTTGTATCTGTATCTGCTTTCTGCTTTCTGCTTCGGTGTTTGCTATTATTTAACCAAAAGATACGAATATTTGAATTTGTCACACAGCAGCGGCCACCACAACAGCCGCAAACTGTGGCAAATTGAGGTGGTGTGGTGGCCACAACCGCATTCAGCGCATTCCAAGAAGAGTTCAATGATATTTGCTTGCCAAGAGGAAGGGGGGAACAGTGGCCGGGGGGACTGGCACTGTCTCTGGGGGTCCGTCTCTGCTGCTGCTGCTGCTGCTGTTGCTGCTGAAACTTTGCTTTATTAAAAGGCTTAACCAGTCGAGAGGCAGACACTGTGCTAATGAGCACAAAAGCGTAACGCCAAAGAGCAAACAAGACGCCCGAGAGAGCACGAGAGGGGAGGAGCGGGGCGGGGCGGAGAGGGAGCCGGGAGAGAGAGCAAACGCTTTTGTCTTAAGCATCGAGACAACGATGTTTGCCCAACATGCTAATGCATTGAGTCCGAATTCGAATCGACGCGCAATGAACAAACAACGGCCCAGATCTCAGATCTCCCGATCTACCCATCCCCGATCCCAGTGATCGCCTGGCCTGGCCTGGCCTGGGGACTTTGACGACTGTTCGATCCCAGTGAATGCCGACGGGTGCGTAAGGTAAACATTTACCCACAGAATCGCCTGGGACTGGGTCTGGGTATGTGTATGGGTCTGGGCCTTAGTCGGCGTCGTCGTCGGCGGCCCAAAAAGATGGCTAAATAATGTGTGTGCATTGTAAGTGGCCGTTAGACAACAGCGTCAAGTGTAAATAGGCCTATGCACTGGGGTGTACGTACGGGGATGTATGTGGATCCCCCCCCCCACTCCACACTCCTGAAAGCTGCATTAATTAGACATCCAACAAGGTGTGAACTTTGCTCAGTCCCAAACGATCCGATCCGAAGGTGCCCCGAAGGGACACGCCCTGCATTTGACTTTGTTATAGCTTTGCGTGTGTTTAGTTTTTTCAGTGGTTTTTGGGTCTATCTTGTATGTCTGTGTGTATATATCTTTTGCTTTGTGTGTGGGGCTATGGCTATGGGGCTATGGGTACCCGCTTGATGCGTTTTTAATTGCCGTCGACTGCAGTTTTATTGATTTAAATTGTCTGGCTGGCCGGCTGCCAATTTGACGCTTTTAATGGTCTGGCAAAATTATTATGGCACGAAGATTATTAGGCACTCATCATCATTAGGCCAAGTCAACTCCAACTCCAACTCCGACCCCGAAGACTCCTCTGGCTATTAGCTGGGAGTCGCCACTCGGAGGCGACTTCTGCCAGCCAATTCCTTTGTTTGTTTTTGCCAACAACTCCGCTCCTGCGTAGCCATCGACAGGGGCTGGAGAACGGACTGGGGACTGGGGCCCGTTTCGGATTACTTGTGGCCCCGGGAAACCGATTAGGAAACGACACAATTTAACGACATAATTCAAGTGCGCATTAAGTTACGTTTCGGTAGAGGACGAGAGAAGAGCGAGGAGTACTCCAGGGAGTGCCCAAGGAGGGCCCAGGAGTCGGTGTGTGTCACCCCTTTTTTCTTTGGTTTTTTGATGAGAGATGCATGTTGCACGTGCTCTATGGTGTAAGCAGATATGGGGCATATCCTTTGATTCTCCTTTGCACTGGTGCACTGATTGCGATCGAAGGAAGCGCAAAGGAAGCGAAAACTTACAACTGAGGAAGCAGTCAGGCCAACGACACAGGATATAATCAAAAGAGCACTGGAAAAAAGACAAGAAGAAATCACGTCACCCACTCGATACACTACTATATACCTCCTGTATGTATATGTATATGTATATGTGTGTCAACAGCCCCCGAAGAAGTAGAAGGAGAATCGACTGAGGATGTCGGATCGGGTTGGGGTGGGGTGGGGGCTATTGGAGGATGAACTGCGTTGCCCACTTGAGAGACCCTGTGGCCCGGGTGTTAGCCACTTACGGGGGCACAAAAAGAGACTTTAAAGAGTTTCGCTCTCTCTCTCTCTCTCTCTCTCTCTCTCACTCTCCCTCTCTCTCTCTCGTCAGTCAGCGCCCCGCTCTGTGTGGCCCACCACTCGAGCACAGATTTCCTCACTTAATTGGCAAAACTGTGCGCCACCAATGGAGGAGAGCGTGCAGCAGTGTGTGGGAGGATGGAGGGTGTAGGGTGGGAGGGTGGAGATCCTCTGATTGATTCAAGTGCAGGGCCAATGCCAATCGCATTTTCTGTTTATTTGTGTTGCAAATCTATTCACAGCTCCATAAACCCCATAAACCATCGGCGGTTCTTTGATTGTTTATGCGATGGCAGCGCAATTATTACAGCAAGAGCGCAGAAAAACAAAAAAAAATCGACAAAATTGAACTGAACTGAAGTTTTAATTAATCAGAAAATGAGACTGACTCTGGGGGCAGTAATTTATTTATTGTTTACGTATACGTAACTCTCTGAGAAACCTCTCTCGCCCGAGGACCAGTCCCCATCTGGTGTCTGGAATCTGGACTCTGGGTATCCGCTCCCTGTTCCCTGTTCCCTCTACCCCGCTCCTGTCTGTTTGTTTGCCTGTTTTGGCTGTCAATATAAATGGGGAATGATTAAAAAAAAGGCAAGGAAAGGAAGGAAGCCTTTGGCATTGGCTTATTGGATTAATGTCCGAACGCTTCTGTTTTGACTGGAAAGCACTGGGAATTCTCAATCAATGACAATGACTGCTCTTCCGCTTAATCATTGGGAAATGCATTATTTTGAGCTCGGAATTGCATAGAGTATGGTATGGGGGTTTCCCCACCACATACACACACAGCACACAAGCACACACACACACACACACATTACTAAAGCGCTCGTAAATCTCATGTCAAATAAATGTCCATAAAAGCCAAGGCGTCATTTTATTGTTATTAATTAAATGCTATTAATTTGCAGAAATCGTAAATTAAATCTCAGTTGAGGCCTATTCCCCGCCACCTGCACCCTGCCACATTTAATGTCCCCCACACACATACACACACAGACAGAGGAGGGGAAGAGAGGATCAGCAAAAGTCATTTGGAGGAGCCAGCCGCAGCAGCAGCAGCAGGTAAGAGCCTGCGACTGGGGTCTTAAATGATAAGCGCCATAATCCCTGATGTGTGATTAACTTTGATGATGAGTTATGAGCCGCACATTGGCACTGATGGGGGATGGGGGGATGGGGATGGGGATGTGGATCCCCCGACCATGTGCCCCTCTACCATGACTGGCAAGAATCGGGAGACACAGACGAGAAGAGAGAGAGACCCAGAGAGAGCCAACAGCATGTGAAATGTGAGTCACTCTCGCGGCAGTAATGTGATAGCCGCGACGCGATCGCTGATCTCCATCTCCCATCTCCCAGCTCCCAGCTCCATCTTTATCCCATTCTCCGCCAGCAAGCAAGTTCATAAAAGTTTTATGCAAATAAAGCAAAAGCTAAGACCAGCGCTTGAAAGCCCTGAGAGCCCGAGCCAAAGCAAATATCGATGGCATTTTTGGGGGCCAAGCAAATCCTTGAACATTTGCGCTTGAGTGCCCTCGTAAAAGTATCAAATTGATTAATAATAATATAAAAGTCTCACAAAAATAAACCCAAATACAAACACTATAGATACGATCCAGCAGGAGGAACCCACACAGCCGCAGCCGCAGCCAGAGCCGCAGCCACGGCAGTGCCCCAGTGTCTTGGGGCAGCATTTGGCAATTTGTCCACTTTTGCCTTTTGACTGATGTTTGTTTGATAAGTTTGATTACTTTGTGGGGGCTATACATAGATGGTGGATGGTGTGGATGGTGGATGGCTTGGGATGGAGTAGAGGAATGTTCCCACGAAATGTGTGCTAAAGTTTTGCTTATCGCAGCATTTGACGTGATTTGATTTGAGTTGAAAATGAAAATGAAACTGAGACTCTGACATCATCGTTGGGATGCTTCACTTTGCTCTCCCACACGATGTCTCGATCTCTCACTCTCTCTCTTTCCTCCCCCCCTCTGCTCTGTTCTTTTTTTGTCATAATAGGATCAATTTTTGAGTCATAATGTTCTATTAAAATGCCTTAGCTGTGGGCTTACTTTGATTTGATTTGATTCGAGTTGATTTTGATGTTGATGTTGATGTGCATGTCGTCTGGAGGCACCACTGAAGGAGGAGGAGGTGGAGGTGGAGGGACTGCATGCATGTCAATAATCATATCGGATTACCCATTGGCTTTGCCCTCAGGCCCAGTCCCCGGCCCCATTGTTGCTACAATTTATGAAATTTTAGAACTTATGCTGCGGCTTTTGACGCATTCTTTTGTCTGTCTCGCGGCAGAGCCCCCTGATGGCGGTCCGGTTCGGTTCGGTTCGGTCTCTCCCTGCGGTTTCTGCTGCTTGTCTAATCCCGTGGCATGCCACATGCTCGTACTCGTACATGCATACTGAGCACATTACCTGTAATTACCTGAAGTTACAACGCCACTCAGTATCCGAATGAGGCAGGCACATGGTTGGGGTATGGGTTTGGGTTGGGGTTAGGGGCTGGGGCTGGGGCGGGGAGCAATGACTTGTCGTAAGTTTGAGCAGTTTATTGGCTGCTGTTTTGCCAGATTTCCACGCTGTTGTTTTGTTTTAGTACTTTACGGCAATTTGTGAATTTTGTTTTTGCAATTTGTTTATGCAACACCCACATAGCCATAGGCATTCTGTGTAAGGGCCAAAACGAAACGAATTGTTCGCCAACTGAAATTCACGCACAGCCACAGTCACGGATCGAATCGGTTCGTATATTCCGTTTTGTATATCCAAATCGGAATTCGCAGCCGTGCCACATAAAATACAATTTAGTTGCGCTGCTGGTTGCACTCACCCCCTCTCTCTTCAGCAACCTCTTCTCGCTCTCTCTATTTTCTCTCTCTCTCTCTCTCTGTCACTCTCTGTTACCAATTCTCAATGTCACGGAGAGAAAGAGAGTTTCATTCGGTAGCAGAGAGCGGAACGGTGGCCCGTTGTAAATATTTGCCCTGCCACAACGGGAATTTTATGTGTGCTGCCCGTTCGGGTTTGGGTTTTGGCTGGATGTCCTTGGCCATTCAGTCCAGTCAAATGCCGAGATGGCCTTGGCCCAACGGCCAAGCTATGTTCTTGACTGCCGGAGGCCATGGCATTGTCCGTTCCGTTGCGACAATTGCAACGGTGTCACCGGGTCGCTGCCTCCGTGGCTGCCGTGCAGTGCAACTGTTAATTGTTTCTCAGCTCCGTTTCTGGAAACGCTTCAATACTTCTTCTGGGCCCTGCCTGGGCCCCGTCGATTGCATATCAAATTCAAGGTAAGCTAAGGCTTGCAACCAACTGTTTTTCCAGCCGTTTAATGGGCCGTTTGGCCGCCCCCGAGGGGCGCGTGGCAGTGGAAAATGCCATTTTCACTTTAAGTGAAATTCAAACTGGTTAGAGTACTGTACAGTAAGCATCCCGAAAGAGAGATCTACTCAGGAAATCTTCAAAATGTCTGGGCTATTTCTGGAGCCATAAAGGCGAGGCAACCTTATTTTATATTAGTTATATTTTTATTGGGTATATGATGTGCAATAATTATAGAATGAGTGCTAAGTTATAATCTGTTTTCAACGTAATCACAATCTATAAGCCATATAAAGATAAGTACTGTGTGGAGTGCTCTCAATATGGTACCCTAGGAAACTGGAAGTCTCTCATAAAAAACATTAATAGACCGCTTATGGGACCTTATCGAAGATAATATTGCATATTTTTATAAAAACCAGCTAGCACTTAAAATCTGATTAAAATAACGAAACGAAATTTGTTGGGCGATGCGATAAGCATGTGGGGAGAAGTGTGCCAATGCCAGCGGGGCTCTTACGAGGAGGGCAGACTGTGGCGCCTGCGTCGCCTAAGTGGCTTCACGTTAATGCCGTTAATGACTGTGTGGAAAGCAGAACAACTGTCTGCTAATTAGAACTGCTGTTGCCGCTTAAGCCTGGCGCTTACTTAAGCTGTTTTACACTTTCAAAACGAGCCGAAGCCACCCCCTGAGTCACCATCCCCCCAACTGCTGCTTTCCGCCCACATCCACACCCCCATTGGAGGACTGATAAGATAATTGGTGAGCTCAAAAGTTATATTTTTTGCCATAATTCTTTGTGTTTGCTGGTGTCTTATCATACCCTGCAAAAAGGTATTTTGATTTATGGCAGATGTTTGACAATAAAGTAAAGGATTAGAACTTCCATAATGCATCCTTAAATATTTATAATTAGGGCAATGAGCGCCATGTTTGCACTAGCATTTGGATAATACAAGTTTTATCTATGTGAATATTATATACTTGTGAGAAACTTTTCTGAGAAATTTGATCATAGGAGCGCTGGTTCCACCAGGGTATCTCTGTCGTTCTTTCTTCTTTATATCAATATAGATGTAGATGTAGTAGAACAAGTACTCATAATCGTACACATGTAGCTACATATGTTGGCAAATAACCATAGTATGTGTGTGCTTGTGTGTGGGTGTTAACGGCTACAAGCTACTTGGCACTCGGCTGCAGTTTGCTCCCAGGTGAGACTCTTATCAGACAAAACGCCACAGATAAGCGGTAAATGCTCGCGTGCCTCTGCCTTGGCTCTGAGAGACAGCAGCAGGAGGAGCAGAAGTGGAGCAGGGAGGAGCCAACGAGCGCCCCCCTTAATCGATCATATTCGATGTTGTTTGTTGTTTATAGCGAAATCGAAAACGCATTCGTGGCGTAGCACTCACAATGTTGTTGTTGTTGTTGTTGTTTTGTGTGGAGTGCTGGAATATAGTAGGAACAATTTATGATGATTGACCGGGATCGATTGGCGGACGGATCGAGAGGTTGTTGAACGCACTCTTGTTTGTTTAGATTCGCATCGGGTGGGTCTACAAGGGGGAAATGGAGGTGGTTATGTGGCTTTGTGGCTTTATGGCTTAGTTCTGGCGAATTCCCTGGTTATCTAAAGTTGCCTTGGCTTTCGAGTATAGGTCTTCCTGTTTTTTTGCACTCGCAATTGCAGTTGCCCCGATAAGATGCATAATTAATCATAATTGTCGGTCCATTCCAAACCACTAAAATGAGTATTTCGCCACCTTTTATGACTCGCACTCGCACTCGACCCGTCAGATCGTATAGGCCCATAAATTATATAAATAGCCAATGCGCCGATGAATGGCAAGTCATTACCGGTCATTCCCGCTGTTAAGTTACACACGTAGCGGTTATCAATGGTGATTTTTAGAGGGGGTTCCAATCATAATCTCTTGCACGATCGGCCGATCGCTGATAACTACGCTCCGACGCTCGCGCGACAATGTGGCGGAACGTGGAAGAGCAGTGCGCAATAGGCAGAGAATTAGCCTAGCCCAACCCAATAACGTCTGCCATGGTAAGGGGAACGCCACCCCAGGGACCATCGATCAATCAATGAAAGCTATAGCCCATAGCCTACATACATATATGTATGTATGTAGTATCGTAACTGAATGGACTTACCTTTGACATTAGGCGATCGGCGCCGGTGCCCTCCTCGTCCCGGAATAGAATATCCCGATTGTAGTTTGGTACAAGATCCTTGAATTTTGGTGAATCGCGTTTGATTTCGCCCTCGAGCGGACCGGAGGCGCCGCTCTGGTATTCGGATAAATTTGGTATGGTTTGCTTGAGCACCAGCGGATAGAGATTGCGCTCCCGGCGACGTCCCAGACCCCGGCCGGGGCCGCAGCTCTGCGCCGGCGTAAAGCTCAGCGGCAGCAGGAGTAACAGCACGGTCAGCAGCATGGTCAGCCGGCTGCTGCAACGCTGCGTATACGCAATGTGGCGCAACTTTGTGGTGGCGGCAGCATTCAAGTCGGAGTCAGAGTCGCAGCCCGGGGCGGAACTGGAACTGGAACACGACGCATTTGGCCTGTGGTCTGGTCTGTGGCATTTGGCATCTAGGGAAAGGCAGGTGACACTGGCGGCGCTGGCCCAAGGCACGGACATGGCTTGGTGGTTATCCATTATTTATATATTTATATTTATATTGATATTTGTGTTTGCTTTTGATTGCTGTGTGTAATCTGCTGTTTCTCTTTTGGATTTTTATTTTTTGGTTGTTTAGCACTTCACTTTTGGCACACTGAGACACACTGAGAGACTCCGCAGACGGGACTGCTGGGGTTTTTTTCTTTTTAATTCTTTTTAATGGCTATTTTCGAACGGCGGCTGATGGCATTTAGCGGCTTGGGACTCAGATCCCCAGGGGTTTGCCCAATTTGCACAACCTGGTGGTAATCGAAGGGTAATCTGGTAATCGTACTTCCTCAAAATCGTGAGTCGAGTCGAGTCGAATCGAGTCGAATCGAGTGTCAACTGTTTAGCAGTGTGTTAGCCGTGTTAATAGCGGCTGGCAGCTCTCTCTCGGACAACCGTTGCGCTCGCACTGTGATTGACAAATGACATTTCCGAGCGCACGAAGAGCCAGCGTACCGTACGAGCGAGCGAGCGAGCGGGTATATCGAAATCGGAGTGCGCGTAGAGTACAAGTACGAATACGACGAAACGGATGAGGGTGCTTTCAAGAACCCTAGGCAGGCCGCCGTCGTCGTCGTCGTCGTCGCCGCCGCAGTCGCCTTTGCAGTCGCTGCTGCGTACACACACACACACACACGCACACGCACACACCACACATTCAAGGCAGCGGTTCATTCTGTTTGTGGCTGTGTTGGTGGCTCGCTTCATTGGTAACAGGCCCACCGATCGTGGCTCTCTGGTGTTCATTTTTATGCTGCCTGTTCCAAGGCACAAGTGCAAGCGAGACAACCATACAGCACAGCACACAAACACACACAGATACAGGGGGATATTTATGTATGAGTGATAGGTTTTCGGGTCTTATGTACTCTCTGCCTGAGAGGTGGAGGGGGGGCAACAGATGTTGGATGATGGTTCATTGTGGCCATGGATGGGCTGTGTGTATTGGTGTTGCCAATTGGATGCATTGGTGTGCGTTATATGGAGGAACAATCGGAGCCATCTCCATGGCGCATCCCATCCTCATCCTCAGCCACATCTTCGGCTGCTGCAATTTCTCTTAACACTTGCACTATTGACTCTCGACTCTTGTGGCTTGTTAGCTGCGCCGCCTCTGCTCTGGCTCTAGCTCTGGCTCTGGCCCTGGGCTCTTGGCTCTGACTCTGGTTTTGGCCTGGCTCTTACTACTGCTCTCCTTCTCTCTCCGTGTTTCTTTTTTCCTTCTTTTTTTTTTGCTCATTGTTCACATTTTTCCGTTGGCTTTCTTCGGTTTTGTGGTTCGGTTTCGGTTTATTGCTTGTAAATTAATAATGTTCCGGTTTTTTGTGTATTGTGTGGCACCGCTGTCTTGTCCTCTTGATCATCTGTGGCTCCTGCAGCAGCCAGCCAAGCCACCTCTTCCTCGAGTATATGCCAGTATACGGTATATATGTATGTATGTATCTTTATGTACATACATACATATGTATGTTTAATGGTGCTGCCAACGCTGCTGCTCCTCACTTTGTCATTACAGCATTTTGCTGGCAGCTCGCTTCCCCCCCTTGGACACCACTGCACAACCACTTCCGTTTGGAGAAAGAAGTTTCTGGTTTTCTTTGGAGTAACTGGAAGAAACTTCTAGGAGGAGTGTACTACTCCAGCTTATGTCATCTTAATGACTCATTGAATGTCAACGTTCGGAAGTCGGAATCTTTCGATTAGATATGGGCACAGGATGTCTAGCATGCAGCACAATAAGTTGCTGAACAAATCGGTACTCCCAATCGGTACTTCCAATCGGTTCTCCCAATCGGTACAGGTTCCGTTTGACTCATCGTCAAATATACTAAAATTATACCGCCCCCTAATAGATTGGACAAATAGCGAATTATTTTTAAAAACGATATACATATGTATGCGTTTTGCAAATCGATTGCCGCCTTTCTAGTGGGCTCGACAAATGAACAGTAAATTTGCTATACGCTCGGGTCTCACTCGCCGCCAGATGTATCTGTTTAATCTTTGCATCTGCTGTTGATTTTTTGCTAATTATACACGGAATTCATAGAACACAGGGGTATATTGTGTTCACAAATGTGTATGTTATGGAAGAATAAAGCGATTTCTATCTTGAAAGGAGTACATAAAGTAGTTTGGTGTTTAGTTTACGAGTGTGTCCTGTCCATAAAGATCTGAATCAAGGACTCTTTAAGAGCTACAGCCATACAATTTAGTGATAAATATTTTTAAATATTATTTCCAGCAGTTTTGGCTTCTTGGATTCCCGTGTAGCTGGATATCTTCTAGTCGCCATATCGTTTATATCGTTTTTACTTGTTTAACATTTCGCATGAGCTGTTTCTCTGGTACGCATTTTGCTTTCCCATATTCTACTTTTCAGGGATTTCTCGCACCTTTTGAACTTGGGTCCGCAGACTACAACTATTCTTCCGAAACCCGCCCTTGCCACCGCCCCCACCTGTAGTCTTTTGTAGTCTTTTGTTGGGGCTTTTTGCGGTTGCACTTGAGTGGTGGTGGTGCGGCTGCGTGGTGATGCCAGAGTATTGACTCTGTCACTTATAAGCGCGAACAGAGGAACACGCCTGCCCTATTTGTCCAAGGAATTGTCACCTGCCGTCAGATAGACAGATCAGAGGTTCCCCAGAACAAAGGGCAGATCGATCTGTATCTGTATCTGTATCTCAAAGTGCACCTGTAACGGAACTTGATCGGCTAGCCCCAATACCACACCATCGATGAGGCGACCATTATGGGGCCTGCCCTCGCCTCTGCTCTCCATTTTTGGCGGGTGGGGTAGCAGCAGCAGAGGAATGCCAGGCGTAGCATAATTTCAACAAAAAACGAAAAGAAAGAGAACGATAAAAGAAAAGAAACGAAAAGAAAAGAAAAGAAAAGGAACAACATTCAATAGCAATGAACGCTTGGAACGTCGGCAAAGATATAAGAGAAGGCAAAACGCCATCAACAAGATACACGGAACCAAATTAAAGATGAAGAAGCTGGCTCCGAGGCGGGGGCTGTGCCCGGCCAGGGCCAGAGGCAGGGGCAGGGGCAGGAGCATTGGTAGTGGCAGCAGTAAGAGCAGCCAAGCAGCAACAACCACACCACAAAAAGAAGCTGGAGTCTGTAGCCAGCTGTGTGTGTGTGTGTGTGTGAGAGAGTCCATGTCCATGTGAGTGTCTGTGTGTCTATGTAGCTGCCACATAAATTGTCAGCTTCTTTGTATTGCGGCAACTCATTATGTGGCCTAGTGTGTGTGCGTATCTGTGTGTGTGTCTGTGTGTGTGTATATATGGGGCGGAGCTGCTTAAGGCGCTCATTTGTGAATGAACACACCGTGAACAACGGCAGAGACGACGTGAACGGGCGAGGGCGAGGGAGAGGGAGAGGGAGAGGAGACCGATCAGATCCCGAGGCGGCCCAGACAACAATCGCTCCAGCACTTAATGAGCATGAATAAATGGCATCGACAGAGGAGGCCCAACACCAACACCACCCGAACCAAAAGTATCTGGAAAAAAAACTCTCAGGAAAATACAGACAGAGCATGCGAGAGAGAGAGAGAGAGAGTGAGTGAGAGAGATGGGGAGCATCATAATCATGATCATATAGATCCGCGCTCTTTCGTAAATACAATAAAATAACCAAAAAAAAGAAAGATAAAAGGCCAAAGATTAGTTTCTGTAATTAGATTTGGTTCAGGGGGCCGAGTGCCCATTGATTTATGTGAATATTAATGGGACGACAGCTCTTTAATGTGTACGTTAAAAAACAAAAACCGAAATTGAATTTTAATGGCAACCTGTAGTGCCACCAGTAGACCAATAGAACCGGAAATGCCCAGACGATTCGCTGGCCAACAAACCTGGGGAATGCCTGCCCTGCCATCCACATCCATCTATAGCCAGGGATGGGATTCCAGTGCCAGATTCAGGGCCAGGCATCGGCAGTGGCAGTGGCATGGATGGAACGCCATTTTCTGTGCCTTTGCGCCATGGCGCGTCCGCATCCAGCCGACGTCTCCGTCTCCGTCTGCTTTTAATTTCTTTTAATGGAAGTTGTTAACATGGCTGCTGCTGCTTCTCTTGGCCAACTGGCTGTGCCTTTGCCCCTGCCATACCATACCATACCATACCATCCCTCGCGGGGAGTCCTCTCTTCCCCTATGATGGCTGTTGGGGGCACCACCACTTGGGGCTTCCCACCATTCCCACCGACGCCATGGGTTCGCTTTTGATTTGCTCTTTTTGTTTCTCTTACTCATTTTTTTCTTCTTCTTGGTTTTTTTTTTGGTCTTTCGATCATAAAACTTCGATATGAAAACTTGTATTTTTTTGTTCTCTTTTTCTGAATGCACTCTCAGAGGTTCAGGGCATATTTCCTATGTAATGGCGGCACGAAAAATATTGAAACTGATTAAACAGATAACAGAAATGTATGAAGAAAATAATTGATTGCTTAAAAATAATATTATATCCTCGCAAAACCTGAAGATGACCTAAAAACTATTTTAATTTAATTTAAAAATATTCCTCATATTTTTCAATATTTTTTCTTTAATATTAATCATATTATATATTTAAAAGGTGGATGCTTCCTCTAAGAAGGAAATAACAATGAGACATTCTGTTCTATTATTTCCATTCTCGTATGTTTCATATTTCAGATTTTTCTCCCAATGTTAACATATTTTCTGCAATTATTTTCTTTTTCAAATCTAGATTCTACAACCAAGGAGAGAGGTCATCTTTGCACCACCTCTTTGATCCCAGATCTCTTTTCTGTACCACTCTTTACCCTATAATATCAATCTATAGAGCATCTTGTATTCGATACAACTTCTAAGTATCCCCCAACTATGCCGCTCTCGCTTGGGGTTCATTGAATTTTTAAAGTGCTTTATGGTCACAGAGCTGGCTGCTGGCTGCTAGCAAGTTTGTTGCCAAAGTCTTTTGTTTCGACTGCACAACTTGCCAGAAAGAGAGAACATTAGAGAGAGGGAGAGAGAGAGAGAGAATAAGCTGCTGGCCACATAATTAACAGATAATGGCCATTGGCCATAACGCGTGCTTTGGCCCGTCGCACCGGTTCGTTCCGTGTGGAGGTCGGCTTAATTTAATATTTAATACTAACTAATATTTACGAGAATATTTCTATGGTTTATGGCTCGCCAAGGGAGACTGCGGAACCCCTTTTCACGGGGCAGTGGCAGTGGCAGGGGCAGGGGTGCAACACACACAGAAGAATCAACAATCACAACAGATCACACAGTCCCAATTCTCATATCAGGCCAATGCTGATTTCGATTTGATTCCAAGAAGCAGGCACTCAATCATGCCCCGAGTTGTTGGCCTCTTGTTGTGACTGTCTCCGACTGCCCCTGAGTGCCTCCGACTGCCTGCCACTGCCACTGCCACTGCTGCTGCTCATGCTCATGCGGCTGCTGCTGCTGCGGCCTCATAGCGTGCGACAAATGCCACTAACGGTTTGAGGTCTCTAATGGATGTTGACATTTACGGCTACCAGGGATTTGGATGTGGCTTCGTATTGGCTCAAAGGCAGAACGGAACGGGACAGAACGAAAGAGAGTGTGGTGTGGTGTGGTGTGGGCTGTTTAATTCACATAAATCCAAGTGAAATGCCATTGGGGAATTGCTTTAGAGATAGAAATTAGGCAAATGGACGGAGAGGATGTGTCGTCTCCGGCATTCCCTGGAATTCTTGGCCGCCGCCGGCACAAAAGGAGATGCCACTGAATGGGACTCGGGAGCAAAAAAAAAAAAATAGAAGGGGAACGGAAGGCGTGCAGAGTCGCCAGGGGCCATGGGCATGTAACATAAACATTCACAGCCTAAAAAGGGTCTCTCACCATTCCCTATCTCACTCTCTCTCTCTCTCTGTCTCGCTCTCTGTCTACTCGTGGTGTGTGTACAAACATTTGTCAACTCTGTGCCTTTTGATCCTGACCGGCACGAGAGTCAAAAAGTCGTAAGCGGCATAGTTATCATTGTGCCTCCCTGGGTCCATTGTGCTATCAGCTGGCAGCGATCGATGCGGTTTTAAGGCAGCAGCAGCGGCAGCAGCAGCAGCAGTCGGAACAGTCTCTCCGATCACCGTGAGTAAGCAATGCCTGGAAGGGCCGATCTTGGCCACATGCGGCGCGTATTTGGCCAACAGTTGTTTTTTTTGCACGAGACAAAACCACAAAAATGCAGCCAGTATGTTCAACATTTTCCAGCCGTATCGCCCACACAGCCTATCCAGAAATCAAACTTTGGATAGATATTGAAACGTGTGGGTTTTTCTAAAGATATTAGAGCATATTCTAAAGATTATTGGAAAGGATTTAGACCATTAGAGCATCACAAATAATATTTGAATGGATATGGGAATTTTAGATAAATAAATGTAAATAAATGGTTTCCCGCAATGACTTTTTTTAACTCCAATTTTAATAGGTATTAAAACATAAACCCCTGATTTATTGGAAACAAATTGCATACCCTCCCCCCATAGATGCAGCCTCCAGTGAACTGCTTGCCACAAAGCCAAGCGGCAGGGCAGCACTTACTTAAAATATTAAACAACAATCCGAGCCGGGCCGAGCCTTTGCAGCAAGCCCTCTCTTGAGCATCTTGAGATCTAGGGCCCAGGCAGACGAGTCACATGGATGCCCTCTCAAGTGGCCGTACAGGCGACAGGCCCGGCGATGAGGAGCTCCACTGGAACGACCAACAGACAGACAGACAGCAAACATGCGTGTATGAGTATTTAAATGTGTATCATGGCGGTGGTCAAGTGAAGCGCATGCGTTGATGGACTTGAATTATATGCGACTTAAGCTCCGCTGCTGCTGCTGCTGCAGAGGCTGTTGCTGCTGCCACTGCTGATGGTGCAACCATCGGCATCGGCAACGGCAGCGGCATCGGCATCCTCGGCAGCCAGTGCCATAAAAATTAAAAGTCATTATGGCCTGGAACAGCATTTAAGCCGTGGCAATATCATCTGTCTGTCTCTCTCTGCCTCTCTGTGTACGTGGATGTGGATGTCGTTGTGGGGAGACCGTGGCACATTCCCACATTCCCACAGTCCCAGATCCGAGATCCCAGATCCCAGGTCGCGGCGGCGGCTCGAGTGTCGCTGGGCTGTCAGAAAGTGCCATGAGACGGCAGCAGCCACATGCTTGGAGTCCACTTGGAGTGGGTTAATATTTGTTTGCTTTATCATTTTGAATTGACAGCAAAGTGGCGCTTGTTGCTCTTGTTGTTGCCTCGCTGTTGCCCTGTTGTTGTTGCCTTGTTGTTCTTATTGCCGGCTGCCCCAGCGGGCGGGCCGCTTCGAAGGCTCAAGTTGTTTGTTGTCTGCGCGCCGATTATGGAAAGTTGATGACCAACACACAACTTGCAACAGCAAACACCAAAAACAGAAACAACAAATTCGTAGGTGAAACAACAGCAGCCCAGCCTCCAGCTTCCTTCCACTTCTTTGCCACTTCTTTTTCAACTGCTTTTCGGTCTTAGAAAATCTCTTTTCTCGAAGGTTTTCAATTTCAAAAAATGCCAATGCCTCCCTTTTTGTTATGCGCCGCTCGTGGCTACATGCCGCCCCAGCCACAAAAACCGCAAGTGCGGAATGCAGCCACTGCCGCAGCCAGCTCCAACCCCTCCCCTACCCCTACCCCTACCAGTCAAGGGTAGGGGCTATAGGGCGGGGCTGTGGCAGGCTGACTGCCAGGCAACACTTCGTTAAGTTGAGGCCAACATCAACGTCAACGCCTGTGTCGGTTAAATAGATATCCAATACCCTCTCTCATTGGGCATTCACGACATAGGGGATGTGTTTGTAAAGAGTACTATTCAGGATTTATTCGAACCTTGGGTTTGTTGGGGAATATGCTGGGGGATGATGAAGACAGTTCTCATAGAAAGGATATACTTTGGAGTTTCCATAGTTTCAGTTTCAATAAATTCCATCACTGGAAAGATTTTTCAAAGAGTATCAAGAGCTTCGGTTCAACTACGCCAGTACCCCATCTCACTCATCATTCTGTTTTTGGGGTCGCTTTGCGCTCTCCTTCCTTTGGCTTTGATCTGTGGAGCTCTAAAGGCAGCAGGCAGCAGGCAGCAGGCAACCAGGCAGGCAGGACCGTCTGCAGGGCAGGGCAGGGCCCAAAGGTAGCACATGTCCCGGGGTACCGCTGCAGCAAATTGAAAATTGATTTCTGAGCAGCGATGCTACGCCGCCGAGTGCTGGCCCGAGTTCGTTGCCTAAGTCTTTCGTTGCGAGATGACGATGACTCAAAAATTATACGCCGCGAAATTCCCACATAAATTGCGCGCGTTGTCAAATTAAAAATGCCTAATGAGCCGACCGGAGCCGGCCCAATGCAAAAGAGCTGAAAAATGCATTAGAAGCAGCAGGGATCCGTCCCAGGTCTGCGGTCCTAGGTCCCCTCTTGTGCCCCGCCTTCTGGCACAGCTTCCATAGTCCCATCCCCTCCCCCATACCCGTCTCCGAGTCCAATCCCCCAGTCAACGGCGGCGAAATGTATCGTGTTACAAATCACGGCGGGGCATGCGGGCGGAGGCAACATCTCCTGCAACATCTCGCCAGCAAACAACAGCAACAGCAACAGAAACAGAAACAAGTTTCGAGTGGAAATGCGTGTAGCGTGCAGCGTGCGAAACACTGCAGAACATGAACACGAAACGATGCGAAAGCCTCTGATGCCCATCCCGATCCCGATTCCAATCCCGAGACCAATGCCGAGGCCTCCGCCTTCGCCTTCGCCATCGCCATCGCCTGATCCCTGTTCCGTTCAGCAAGCGATCTGTTCTGTTCCCTGATGCTCTTGTACATGTCCACGTCCACTTGGCCGACATCTAAAAATAGTTGGGTGGTGGTGAAGCTACGGATGCTACGGATGCGCGGGGAGTCCGTTTTGGGCCCAACATGAAAAATGGCAACACTTTTGCGCTCATAAAACCTATTTATATGCCAGGCAGCTACCTAAGAGACGGTGCTCCCTCCCCCTACGCTCACCACACAGTACAAATGAGACGGGTTCACTAATATGCTCGACCGTTTCCATTGCAGTGTGCCAGGGCCACAATGCGCAGGCGCAGGCGCAAGCGCGTGAGATCTCCACGCAAGATCATCAGAAGGCAGCAGGCAGCAGGCAGGCAGAACTCGGGGCCCAGAAGGAGCCCTTAGTCCGGGGGTCCAGAGACTCAGTCCAGTTTGAGGACGGGACCACACAAATACAGGCACGCGTTCGCTGACAGAATAAAAATTGTTGCGCTTGTGTTTAACGCGCGAACGCGGCGATATCGCTGCCACAGCAAACGGCAAACGGCAACACGGGCAACGGGCAACCAGCAGTGGCTGTGGCTGCCACAGCAGAAGCAGCAAGATCGTACCTTGTTTCAAACTGGCTCCCTGCCTGGATCTCTGACTCTGTGCCTCCTCGGATGTGGCAGTGTCTGTGGCTCTCAGGTTAAAGTGGTCGGGGGAGGAGAGGGAGAGGCAGAGGGCAGAGGCATTGTCGGCTTGCTTAGCTATCACTGAACGATTATCGTGCATTTTAAAATTCTTACGAGTTTCTGGAGTTGTTGCTGCTGATGCTCTGCCTTTCTGCCTTCCTTACCTTTTATACCCGTATTGCCCTTTTCTCTGCGCTGCGCCTGAGCTGCGCTGCGCTGCCCTGCTCTTTGTTGGGCCAGATTGGAATCACGCATGGGAACCAAGCGCCTTGGCTTTTGTCTTGTCTGCAAAGACTGCAAAAAAAAGCGAAATAAATAAAAAATAAAGAGTAAAAGGAACGAATGATATTGTGTATGAAAAAACTGCAGCATTCTCATCAACAAATTAGGAGGCGGATATATAATAAACCATGAAAGAGCAGGAGGGGGCGCTGGGCGCTGAGGCTGGGGCTGGGGCTGGCTTTAAACACAGTTTTATTAATCTTTCATTTTAAATAGTAATTTGTATTTATCAATTTGTTAATTGCATAGTTTACATAATAGTAACTCTCCTCTTCTCCTCTCAGCAAATGCCAAATGGCAATCATTCGATTATTGCCCATGTACACATAGTAGGATCGCAGATGTTGTATATAGATTTGAGGCAGATGCTTTTGTTTTTTTTGAAAATACATAACTAAATTGCTACACAAGAATTTTCTTGATAATAATTTGATAACGCTATCATATAATATGTTTATGTATAATACTCTTTATGTATATATATATATATTTTTGTATTTATATTCTCTGTGGGCATAACTAGTATTGATTGGATTGGATTTGTTTTTTTTTTGTTTGTGGGTATTGCTTTGTCTACACTCTGTGGAAGGGTACTGGTAGTCGGAGTCTCTATTGTTTTTGTCTTTGTTTAATTTATTCGTCAAACACTAACACATATCCTACGCAAATTGATTGATTCCGCTCTCTATAGCGGGTATATCTATATTTTAGTTAATAACTTTTGCAATAACATACAACATTTGCAAACAAAGCGAAAGAGTCACACTACAGGAAAGAGTCAGTAAAATATATATTGTATATAAATGTTTATTGTGGAAACCTATTGACGCGGCGATAACCAAGGTTTTGTCGGTCTTAAGATTTCATAAAGTCTCAAGAATGCACTTGAAAGCGCGTCTGATAAAAATTAAATGCTTTTGGCCATACTTCCTTCCACACTAAATCCCCGATAAGAGTACTTGTACGTCAAGAACGAACCTGTGTCATTCGAAGAAATGGGGGGCCAATATCAGGAAAGGAAATAAGTAATACACGTAATATCGTGAAATATCAAAATAATTGTATGTATACGACAAGAGCGCAGCCAAAAAACGAAACTGAAGCGAGCCTTAGCCAAGACACGAACCGCAAAAGAGGATTAATATCTATAGGGATATTTTTGTATAGGAAAGGTACTCTATACAAATGCTAAATTGTTAGTTTACCTATCCATATAGCCTATGACCTTTAGAGGCATGGTCAAAGTTAGCTTCTGTAGAGCTGTATTGAGGTTTGGTCTCAAATTCTATTTCAGCATTTAGTTGTAGTAAAAGTTCTGTAGCAAGTTCTCTCTGCTTAAGTAGTTCTCTGTAGATCTTGACACACATTTGTAGTCTGTATATTCTAGAAAAAAAAATACATTTCCTTTACACTTGTATTTGTGTCCCTTACTTTGTTGCTTCTGTATTGTGTGTGTGTGTTGCAAAATTCCATTCGGTTGTAGATTTATTCAAAACTCCAGACAGGACAGTACTTTCGGTTGCATATTGCTCGGTCTCTGCGATTTCGTCATTAAAATTCATGTTCGGTGTCCAAAATTGTAATCATTGTTTGCTAATTGCTAATTGCATTGATTAACTAATCAGTAGTCGGGCTAAATCTTTCGATTACTTTGTCTACAATTTTTTAAGTTTGTTAATTTATTAACTAGATGAAACAGTTGGTAGCAAACATTTACTTATTGTTCTAATTTTAGTGAATTGCCTTTGTATTTTGCTGCTTTCTGGTGATCCATATTCCTTCTTTGATTGTAGTAGAACCCTATACGCTATCTAATATTACAATTTGATATTTTAGACATTTATCGTTTTGCTTTTCAATGTGTTTTCTGTTCTCTATTTCTACGTGTTTGTCAATGTGTGTTCCTGTTCCTCATCCTCATGCGATTACTCTCTCCTCTTCGCCTCTTCCGTTTTCTAAATGGAGCTGGAGCTTTCTTTTTTTTCTGAAGTTTAAGTTCTTTTACAATATGATTCGTTTTATTGCTGTTTTGCTGTCGCGAGTATGCGAGCATTACATATAAATATTTTGTTTTGTTTTTAGTTTTAGTTTTTCGTTCATTTTTGTTTTGTTTTTTCATATATTTCTGGATCACATATTCAAGTAGTTTCAAAATCACATAAAAATCACTCTTACAGTAGCGTATACAAAATACATGCTTCGTCTATAAATATATATGTGCGCGTGTGTACTGATGCACACTATATATTCATATATATATTGTGTGTTCCCGATTCCTGGTTTGATTCTTCTCAGTTAAGATATCGTATCGCGTGAAAAATGGTTTGATTGACATGTTCAAATATTGCTTTGCATTTGCATTGGTTGCTTTGTTGATTCGAGGATATAACGAACGTCCCTAAGTCGTTTGATATACTAGAGTATTCGCGTGTAAAGGTTACATAAAGTATGATAGCAAAAGTGTTTCAACTGTGCCGGAATCGATGAGAGTCAGGGATATCTCAAAGAGAGAGAGTGAAAGATTGAGAGGTATGGTATACGCACTGGAATTTGCGACTCGACAGCTCCATTATAAAACCAATTTCTCCATTCATTTTTATCCACCTGTGGTCTGTGTACGCTTATATCATAAACTATTAAAGCATTTACATTTAACACACATATATTTATTGTTTTTTTTTTTTTTTTTTTTTTTTTTTTTTTAATAATTTGTATTTCAAAATGTTTGCTTTTGGCCTTCTCCCTACGAAAACACAGTACAAACGCACACAGAGATAAAAGCCTTTGCTTTTTTTTTTATAATATATAATATACATAGATATATTTGCTTTTCGTGTATATAGGGTTCGTATATATTCTTGTATATGGTCATAGTTTTGCTTTCGCTTTTGTTTTTCCATAAATGCCTTTGCAGTTGCCTTTTCAATTCATTCACAAAACAGTTCCTTCCGTTTTTTCCGCTTCCACTTCCGTTTCCGTTTCCCTTCGATTACATATGTAGTTCTTTCGAAACTAACTAACAATACAATACATTTGCTTATTCAACTTTGTCGTATGCGACCAATAAATTGCTCTTGATAACTACAATATTGCTGAACAAAAAAAATACAATACAATGGTTTTTTTGAAGACGGTTTGTTTTTACATTAACTCTTTAAACTGTGTTCGATTCGCTGTATCGAGTTACATTTATTGTTATACTTCCTTCATCACAAATCTGTGTCCAAATGCTTCATAAATATATATAGATCTATATAGTATATTTCATATTCGTTCTTGTACCATAAGCCAAATGCTTTCAAATGATTTCAAATATCTTAACAACTATGTATTTTCTGACATTGACAATTTGTTTTGCGTTGCTTTTGCCTTTTGCTTTTGCTACATTGGAAGCATCCATCATGGGGGGAGAACCTATCAAAATCAAGGGATATTTGAGAATCAGCTGCAAATAAGTACTTAAAGCACTAGAAAAATCACAAAGTAACCTAATAAGAGTACGAGTATATAAAGAATGTTGGTAATTTGTGTGTGGCGTGTGTTCGGCTATGCTATCCATTTGGATTCATTCCATCGATATACACACATATAAAAGCCATATAAAAAAAATAAACATTTCATTAGGGGAAAGCGCTGTCGCATTCAGTTGCAAATCAATTTTATGTTCTATAATTACTTTTGTGCAGTTAAACAAGCGGGGAAATACATGTTCAGTACAGACTAAGATTTATGATTCGTCAGTTACATCAATTTATGACGGTTGGCCTATGGGGTTTTTTGCTTGATTATTTTTCGTTTGTTTTGTTTTTGTCGTTTTCACAAGATTGAAACACACATACGAGTACATACTATATAAAATACAGTTTTGAAAATCGGCTTATATAAAATCACTGGTGGTTTTTGTTGTTTGTTTGTTTGTTGGTTGCTGTTTGTTACTGCTGTCGCACGCGACATTACAATGTTAAATTTTCATTAACTTGATCAATTTGTTGTTTTCTATAAATTTGTTAATAGTCAATTGCTAAAAGTGTCTAGAAAAATTAATATACGATTATAGTTATCATCATATCGAAAACCAATTACATTCTGTAATGGTTCCGTATTTCATAATTCTTTAGATAATACTAGTGAAGAGTACAATATGACTGAAAGTGTGGCATATTTCAATACAAATTATAAAGATATGGGATAAATATACAAAATAAAAATTAAATGAGAAATATTGCAAAATTCGTGCAGTAGATAGATAAAGTGTCAAACAAAATTTAAAAAATATGCGTATGATTATATAAGAGATAAGATACGATTTTTCAAATATTCCTGTATTCATTACGAACAAAAAAAAAAAAAATACATATTAAAATAGTAAAATACCACAAAGTAAAAAATATATAACTTAATTGTTTAGAGCGGCTAGCTAATTCAATTAATAGTTTGTGCCTAGTAATTGCTAATATTCATGATTAATTTGCATAGAGCTGAAGTATACATAACTCAAATAAAAGATTTGACATATGCATGTATGCCTTCGATCAGAAGTTTCAACATTTCGCTTACAAAACTAAAGTTTACTTTTGTGTGTCATGCACATTGTCATGCTGTTCGCGTAATATCCGATCTCTCAGCCAAAGGGCCAAATGTGGCCGCCCTGTTGCTGATAGAACATATTCTAGGTATGTGTTGTCATCACCGGCACCTGGCAGTAGGGGCACTCGGTGACCGAGCCGGCGCATGTATTGCAAATGGACAAGTGATTGCACGGCTCCAGGGTGACGGTGCGATTGTTCTCCTCGCACTTCATGCACTTCTTTGCATTCTCTAAATATAATACTTTGTCGACTTCCTCCAAATCGGTGCGCAGCTTTGACTGAAAGAAAGATCGAAGATCGTGTTTAGTCAGTAATCTCATCTCACTGGGAGTCAGTATGTCACCTGCAATTGCTTTAGTTTCTGAATGGACAAGTCTCGCAGCTCTGCCGGCAAGTTCAGCTGGATCTGAGCCATATCATAGCGCTCCTTCCACTCCAAGGCCTCCTGCTTGGCCTTGTCGCGGTGTAGTTCGGCAATCTTCAATTTGCAGACCACATCGTCATATCGGTTGCTCAGCTTGTGGATCTGGGCGTTCTTTGTAAGCAAATCGTTGGTGATGCTGCTGTTATTCTGCGACTGCAGCGATTGCAAGCTGAAAGCGTTCTTGGCCGTATTCAAGGTATTCTCGAACAAGCTGTTTCCCACCGAGCTGCTATTGATGTCATCACGTATGGTATTCAATTCGGATATTCTGACCGATGGACTAATAGACAGACCGTCGCCAAATCCAGGGGACATGATGCGCGATGGGAAGAAGAGGCTGTTGTCGTTCTGGGTGGCAGCCGAGAGCGAATTGCTTAGTTTGTTGGATCCGCCGTAGTTGAATGCATCCATGGCGAAGAGATTGGCGTGATTGGTTGGACTGTAGGTGAGCGAGTTGCTGGGAATGTTGACTGCAAAGCCACCCGAGTTAAAATCTGTTCAAATTAAAGAAAAACAAAACCATTTGTTGGACATTAGAGCCAGGCACGTTCGGCTACTTGGATTGTTGTCACTTACCATTAATTGAGTTACTTAGTGTCGTATTAGGAATGTTAATTGGCGCCGAGGAACGTGTTAATAAGCTAGTATTGGCCAGACTCGACGACAGTGAGTTCTCGCGTGGATCGTCCAGTGAGCAAGCTACTTGCAAAGAGTGAAGACAAAGATACACACATTTAAATTTGAGTTACAGTTAGGCGGATTTGCGGCATTTGCTGCTTTAGCTCTCTGACATTTTGTCCACAACCAACATTGAGAATAGGGTATATTTTGAATATACATATTTTACATATAGTAAGTCTTATAGGTTCACCCCAAAAAAATACTCACAACGACTGTCCAGGGGTCGTGAGAAATTTAATAATTTGCTGGAATTTCTTGTATTTTCCAAAGCATCTACCAACATTTTATTGGTACTATTACCATGTTCAATGTTCAACAACTACGAAGAGAACGAAACAAAGAGAAAAATCGAGGAGAACAATGAGAGAGCACGCCAAAGGTTGATTGGTTGTGGGATTGATTGGTTAAACAATTAGCTGATATGATTGATCGTTAGCTGGATTAGCGCGGCTGTTGTAATGTTGGGGTAGTATGGGAGGATTAGACGATTACATATAGTACACATATAGATACACAGGATATGCATGAATGGATTGGATTTTTACTGATTGGTTAACTGGTTACTGGTAATACGTACATTATCGCCCAAGTGGTGCACATCCCGTGGCTGTAAGTCGGGCAAGGCGTTGGAAATGAGGTCACGAAGCGACAGTTCATGTTCCCACGTCTTCTCATCGGCCATTACACAAACTTGTTTTGGGTGGGAGGTGGAGTTATGGAGAAGCGACACGGAGCAGCAGAGCGCCAAAGCGAAAATTGATTGATGCATTGATATTTTGAGGGTTTTTTTTTTTAGCAGTTTAGAGACATTTTTTTAGGTTCGCGATTCGGATTCGGTGCGAAGCAAGTAAAAAACAAACAGAACGTTAATTCAAAAGGTATCAAAATATCTGTATCCCTATGCTGGACCCTACAGAATCTGGTTGTGGAGAACAGCGCCGAAAGCTTAGGAAACTACAGAAAATGCCATTCGAGGATCGCAACTTACGTTCTACATGGGCAAAGGCGCAGAATACGCTGCGTGGACAGTAGCCGGCCTGTTGTACATCGTTGCATTTGGTGGACTTGTATATCTCCGGATGGAACTGCTGTTCAGTGCGTGTGTGACAGTACTGGCAATTGTCGCCGGCCTCGCAATTCCCCGGCTCGCCCCATTCCTCGCCGTGCTTTACATTGGGGCAAGGTGTTGACCTGCATGAAATGGACAGACGTTAGATAAGAGTATTGGTTGGTATTGAGCTGACTCACCTATATTTGAATTTCCGGGGCGATCGACGCTTGTCCTTGCTGTTGTGATACTGTGGACAGGCATAGCCCTGTCGGCACAGACGCGGCGGACGCTTACATGGCTCAGTTTTGTAGTTGGCCAGCACATAGTTGGTGTCCTGCCACTTGGGATCCTCGTTCATCAGGTTGCGCTCCTTGTCCAGGGCATTCAGGGCATTGGTGCTGTCGAGTGTAATTTCCGCATTCTGCAAGGTCTCCAGCTCCTTAATGTCGTATACGGGTGGCCGCTGATCCTGCATTCCATGCGCGAAGGCGCAGTGCAGGCCATTCTTGACGCAGTAGCCCCGGCTGTCTGTGTCATGGACACACATACATGTCTTGTAGTACCGCAAGTGGTAGCGTCGCTCGGTGTCGCCAGCTGTGCGGTGCAGGAAGGGGCATCTGTGGATACGAGAGGGGAATTTAGTGACGTACGCTCGGGGCAGGGCTAAAAATAGCCACGCAGCTGTTTCCCCTCCTTTGCGTGGGCGCAGGAGAAAGGACCAGGAGAAAGCGCACGCATTTCAAGTCTGTGTCAGAATAGTTGTTGTGCGCAGGAATTGTAAATGCGTAGTATTCTTTGCCAACGTATATTAATACAGGGGAAGGAGTTCCCAGTGACATTAGAATATTATGGGAAACAAATATGCACTTTATATATCGAGAGTGTAGCACCCCATTGTGAATACACCTTGCGCCCAAAGCATGCTATCTCGCTCTCAGAGCTTCAACAAAAACTCGCCCTCACAATAACTGTACATTTTGAAGCTGCCGGGAAAAATCAAAATAAAACGAAGAAAACACGCAAAAGCGAAACGCAATAACAACAATGACGCACACTTGTAGCAGTTTTCCGTATGTGTGTGTGTGTTTTAGTGCGTCTGTGTGAGTTTCGGAGCAACAACCACCGCACAAGATACATTAAAAGTTAAGGTAAGGCAGACCAAAGTTACGCTCTCTCGCGCACACATTTCTTCACACACATATTGAAACACGCCTCACCATCCACATAATATACCTTGCCAGCACCACCACCAAGTCCAAGGCAGCAGCATCCGGCGCAGAGACACAAAGCCCATTGTCGGATTAGAACTTCCCCTTCGCTCGCACAATTGCTGAAATCACTTTCACTTTTGTGGGCGACAGTGGCCTCGTCGTAGGTCACGCCTACCCTACCCTACTCACTCACACACACACACAGGTTCGCGCAGATACACACACACGCATTTGAATTTCACTTTTTGCTAGACGCTCCGTTCCCCCCACACACCCGCACCCAACTTTTTGTTTGTAAACACGAAGACAAGAGATACACACACACGAAAGAAGCACAAAGAGTAAACGAAAAAATACTACGTCGTTTCGCTGGCGTTGTCTCATCCCCAGATTCTGGTGCTGGGCTGGTGAAATGCTGCTGATGTTCCCAGAGGCGACGCAATTTATAATGCCCAGGATACTCACTCGTCGCCTTCGGGACAGATGCCTGTGGTCTCATCATATTTGGTGCAATAATTATCCGCACTGTAGTTAAAGGTGCCGTCGCGTTTTCGGACGGGTCGCCGACGCCGCTGATTTTGAAAATGCCAATTAAAACATATGAACGGACGATGCTGATTACATTTGTGCTGCAGGAACGACTGGCACTGCTCCACGCGGAATTCCTTCAGGTAGCTGCACAAGTAGAACAATTGCTTAACTCAATTTCCACACTTTGATGATAATTGGTTGGTTTATTTACGTATAATGATTGGGTTTTTCTTGTTGTGAAGACAACAGTAGCTTGCTCGTATCGTTCGCCATCTTTGAAGTGTGTATCAGTGTGACCCG
The DNA here is from genome assembly GCA_008121215.1 of Drosophila athabasca. Classification (NCBI taxonomy): domain Eukaryota; kingdom Metazoa; phylum Arthropoda; class Insecta; order Diptera; family Drosophilidae; genus Drosophila; species Drosophila athabasca. The sequence goes on along the minus strand of CM017793.1, from coordinate 4,352,840 downwards.
CGGGTCCAGTATGTGTGTGCAGCAGTGTGACCAAGCTATGTACTCAGATCACCAATATTTTCTGTCGGCAAAATCAGGGATGATACTCGTATGGAAACGATAAGCGACAGAATATAATTGTAGCCCTTAAATGGTAAATCGATTAATTCGTACACTCCTCGAAAAAGCGTTTGGGCATGGCGGTGTCCGCCGGGAAATCACCGCAAATTAGTCACAGCGACTGTCTGTCCTACTTAAAGGTGAGCTAGGATGTCTCTACCTTGCGGATCTAATGGTTTCTAACTCTCCACAGACTCTCGGCGATGTCCAGCCCGAGGAGGCGGCCCGCCAATTGGCCCAGAAAATCGTCGCCGAGGAGGAGGCTGCGCAGGGGGACACGTGCGGCGCAAACCAGGCCGCCCTGAACATTAATTTTCGTGTGTACTACCACATTCTGGACAAATACGCCCTCAAGGATGAGCATTTTGCCGACTTGCCACAGCGGTTGACCTGCGAGGAGCCAATCGCATTCCTGATGCTGCAGTCCGTACTGCTCACCGACCACTGGAAACGGCTGGATGCAGATCTGCTGGAGGAGAAATGCATTGCAGCAATACTGGCGGCCCTGGCGCAGAACAGCTTGAGTCTGATACCCGTGCTGAAGGCCACAAATCTCCTCGTGAAGAAGTTTCCGCGGCTGCAGCTGGAGCCGCTGCAACTGGAGCACTTTTATCACTGCCTGCAGCGTCAGAGTCAGACGGGGTCGCGCGAAGAGGCCATGACGCTGTTCAATCACTGCTGCAAGCAGCAGAAGAGAGCCTTCTACTACTTCCGCCTAATTATGCAGTTCTGGCCGTGGACGAACCGCAACAAATACTACCTTCTGAGTGGCATTCTAAACTGGCACTCCCTGCCCGACCTACTGGCTGCGAGCAACCAAAGCGAGTCGGAGTTCTTCAGCGGCCTGCGGCTCAGCCTGAGCTACAAGGGTCTGCGGGCAGCCAGCCAGTATCCGGTGAAGAGCCTGAGCAATCAACGATCGCCCGCCTTGCTCACCGGCAGTGTGGATCTGCTGGTTAATGGGAGCGTGGCCGAAATACAGAATTTTCACTCGCAGTGGTTCCTACGCATCCAGCAGCGCAATGAGCTCTTCGAGCTCCTGCAATCCAATCCGCAGATTGTGGAATTTCTGGCCTGCTCCGAGGATGTGCGCTCGCCTAACGACCAACTGCGGCTGATTCTTATCTTCAGCATGTTTGCAAAGGAGATTTACGCCACCTCAAAGCTGCATTTCTTCAAGATTAGCACGGAACTGTTGACCAACTGCTGCCACTTCGAGACGGAAGCCCAGTTGCTGATATTTCGGTTCCTCGTCGATAATCTGCCCAACTTTGCGGTCGAAGATTGCCTGGAGTTCTTCCACAGCTTCATCGAACGCCATCGGGGTGTGGAGAGCTCCGAGTTCCGCAACACGATGCTTGGCAAGATGCCCAACATCATTAACCACACGGCCAAGCACTTCCACAAGGTGCTCAAGGTGGACAACGGCGTGCGAGTGGATGGCCTCGCACAGAACATAAAGCGCTTCTTTACGCAGCTGCAGGAGCTGATCGATCGTGACATCCACTGCGAGGTCTATCAGCCGAAAATCTTTGCCCTCAAGCTGCTGGAAATCCTCAACAGATCGTTGTACGCCGACCATGTCGCAAAGAATGCCAAAATGTGCAGCACACAGCAGAACCAGCAAATGGGGGCATTCCTGCTCGATCGAGGGGTATTCCGGCCTCAACTGGTGGCCCAGCAGCTGTTCGTAACTCTAAACAATCCCCAAGGCTTTGACGATGCCCTCGAGCTGACCGTCTCGCTGATCCTTCAACTGGGTCACGTGAACACGGACCAGTGTGTGCAGCGTTGCCTGGCCCTCTGCTCCAGCTCCGATGTGGATGAATGTGCTCTTGTCTCGCTGTATGCCCAGCTGGCTGTCAAAGGCCAGCAGGAAACAGGAAGCGACCTGTACAGGGAATGTGTTAAGCGGTTGCCGGAGAAGCTGGAGGCCTTCCTAAAGGATCCTCTGCTGACTACCAAAGAGGGAGGCAATCTGTTTGGGTATCTCTGTGTACTGGATGAGGTGGTCAAAGCAGGAGGAGGATCGCTAGCCAAAGAGTCTCAGGGAATCAAGGATCTGCTGCCGCTACTAGAACGCATTCTGAATGGCATCTTGAAGTTCCTAAATCTTTCCAACGCCAGAAGATATGATGGGGGGGATGCGGCGGAGGTGGAGGCTGACACGGCACCCAGTTTCCAGGACATGGACGAGAGTCTTCAGCTGCTGGTCAGCGAGAGTGCATTTGACGCCAAAGAGGATGCCGAGGCCTGCGGAAAGTACTTGCTGATGAGCTTCTGGCTGACTTTGAAGGGCTGCTGCGATTTGGCCGCCAGCATTGGCTGCTCCCTGCTACAAACAGATGCAGCGGCTCAGGACGATTGGGATGCTTTGCGCCGTTGCCTGGACATCAATGTGGCCGTACTGACGCGTTGCCGGCATAAGGGAGCCATTGAGTCTGGTGGCCTGAGCGTTGGCAGACTCACCCGTGGCATAACCAGCACACTGAAGAGCGAGGATAAAGGATTCCAGATTCTGCACGAGTGCCTCGAACGGGAGCTGCTCACCGAGAGCCGGCAAGTGAGCACCACACGGCGTGGCGCTGGCTTTGCCATCATGTTTCTGCACGTCCTGAAGAACGACAATCCGCGGCAGCGTTTGCTCTTGCACCGAGCCGTGCAGCAGATACTCCAGAGGCTTACGGAAAGTCGTCCGACTGTCACGGACAGCAATCACGACCGCTGGGAGGCCCTAGTCCTGCACTATCTGTGCGTCCTGGTGCGCGACACGGAGCTGAGGCCGGCCATGAGCAAATACTACAACGAGATTATGATGGTGGCCATGGAGCACATCGACAACGCCGAGTGGACCATCTCCAATGCGGCCCTTCAGCTGTTTGGAGCAAGTCTGGGCAAACTGGTGGGCCAGCGACAGGCCACAGAGTTCGAGACGCGTCCCGTCTGGGAGCCCAGCGAGCTGAACTACGACGAACTAGCCTGCCTACTGCCCAGAGCCTGCGAGCATATGCTTGACTGCTGCGACAGGAGAAAGGTGGTGACCTCCTCCATTATACTCTTCCTGGGATTCCTCTCCAAAGTGGAGCACCTGCGCACCACCACCGCCCACGCAGACGTCTTAGACGTAGACCCGAGGCTGCGACGCTTTCGTCGCCTCAGTTGGCGCCTGTTGCGACACAGGTGCGAGCAAGTGCGTCAGCTGGCGGCCACCTGTTTTGTGCGTTCGCACGAAATCCGCTGCGATCTGCCGGCGGCGCTGCTGGCCAGCGCCAAGCTGGCGGCTCATCTTGAGGAGGAGAATTTCTACGAGGGACTGCTGTACACGCTGACAGCGGGAGTGCACAAACTGCAGCACGAGGCACGTCACGTGTGGAGCGAGCACCGTCTGGATAAGTTCTTTGTCGATCTGGTGACCTCGCTGGAGGTCACTGAGCGAGTTAGTCGCTTCAAGCCATTCACACTTAACGTTCTGCTAGAGCTATTGGAGCTGCTAAAGTCCGCGGATAAGGCGGCGCTGGTGCGGCAGCTGCTGGAGCAGACACAGAGCCACTAGCTCACTATCTAATCTGGATATCTACTACGAGTATAAGCCAAAAAGTAATCATTAGCCGCGATTAGAGTTTAGTCTTTCTTTTGCAACGCTTTTACAACTATTCAAATGACGCATTTAATGAACAAAACAGATCTTAAATCGAACGTAAAGCCGTAGAACTATCTCCGCAATCAACTGAAACCGTCGCCAGTCTCCTGCTCCATGGCCTGCTGTTGCTGCTTCTCGTGGGCCTCCTGCGCCATCTGCTGCAACGTGCGACTCAGGATGTTGCGGAGTATGTGCGGCTTGCAGTGCTCCTCTAGCCAGGGTATAATGCCCGTCGTCAACTGCTTGAAATTGTCCATCGGTATGTGCTGGAATGTGTCAAACATTTCCTCCAAAATGGCCTGGAACTGCACGCGAAACCGGGGAGAGTTAGAGAAATGTATGAGCTAATACGATTTTCCGCATGCCAACGAACCACTTGAAATTTCGCCTCGTCTGTGAGGCGTGCCTCCTCTGGCCCTGGATTGGCCTGCTGATGCTGCAGCATATTCTCGTAGCCATTCTTGATGATCCGCAGCGCAGTGACCTCCTTCTGCAGCGCTGAGCCCTCGTCCTCTTGCTTGACTTTCTGCTGATTCAGGTAGCCAATGTACTCGATGGACTTTTGCAGTATCAGCGCTTTGCTCAGCTTGTAACCCGAGGAGTCGTTGGGCTGGCAACGTGGCACCAGCTCCTGCAGACTGTCGTATCCCTTCTTGATGGCATCGCGTCGCTTCTGCTCCGCCTGAGTGTGTGCCTCCCGCCTGCGCTCCTTGTAGCTGAGCGTTGAATTGGCCGCCGTCGAGTGTCTGGCATCGCCGCCGCTATCGTCGTCGTCATCTATGTGTAGACAGGGGAGAGACGGAGTCAGTGTGAGAGAAGGCAGTGTAATAAAACGCTGCTGCTGATAGCGAAAAACACCGAGGAAATTCAATGCCAGCTAGCATTGTCTGCTCCCCCTTCCACCATGGAGGGATCGGAACGCATGTCTACCCGAATTGTGGGCCGAGGAGTTGGGTGTGTGGGTACTGCCCGCACTGCTGCAGCGGGAGTAGTGCTTGATGTTCATCTCTTGCTCGTGATCCATTCCGAAAGTCTCCTCCTTGGTTGTGTTATCGCCCATTTTCAATATTCAACTGCGACGTTTCCTCAAAACAAAAACACCAGCAAAAAGTGTGTGCACACGCAGTTTTCGCTAAAAATGTTTTACGTACACAAACTATCGATATCTATTGTAATCGTTATCAATGTAGTTATCGGTGAAATAATGAAGTTATCGATTACACTAGTCGACACGACTTTTCCGCTGTCGCCAAAAATGACTTTTTCTGATACATTTGGATGTTTAAAATTTTTTAAAGAATTTTTTTTTTTTTTTTTATGGAGTAGTGTTTTTTTAAAGAATTTTTAAAAAATTTGGTGTTTTTTGTCATAGGTAGTGCTTTTATTTTTTACATAACTTAAGTTTCCTACAACTGGTTGTATTGAACTTTGCAGTTTAAAAAAGCTGACAAATGCAGCTATAAATCCGACTCAGACACTTTGTAGCTGCAACTTAACGTCTTGAAGATATTAAGCTTCCAAATTGAAATTTCATAATTTTTTTTCGGTATTTTTCCCCGAAATTTTGACTTTGAAAGCTCAGAAAAAGTCGAAAAAAAAATATTTGAATGCCTTGATTTTTGGTTTTAGATAGACACATTAATTAGGCGTCGTTTAAGGTATCGCTTATAAAAATATAAAAATAAACGGCTAAGTTATAACCGTTTGACCAAACTTTCATATGCCGAATTTCGCCGATAAATTCCGTTAGCCGACGAATAACCGTTTTTTTTCCTACAAAAATACCAAAAATCTGCGTTTGTAACAGTTTTTAACGGTAAAATGGCATTTGGAATAGTGCCAAACGGCATATGTAGTTTTGGTCAAACGGTTATAACTTAGCCGTTTATTTTTATATTTTTATAAGCGATACCTTAAACGACGCCTAATTAGTGTTATAGTGCTGCCAGATTGTGTGAAAATTTTTCGACATCTGGCAGCACTATTAAAAAATTTGTCAGCGAAATATAGGATATACTATCGATTGATTTTCTGGTAATTAGCGGTATTTTATTTATCGTTTACTCTGCAAATACCGGTCTCAGACGATGACTATTGTGTTTTCTTGTTGAACTTTGCCATCGTGTCGCTTTTTCTTCGGGGTGCCTTGCCTTAATCGAACGCAGTTTATTTAATTTATTGTTAGAATCGGCAGACGCACAACACACTAACCATGGGGCTGATTCGTGCCTTGCGTATTAGAATCATGAATTTCATGATTTTCTTCCTAATAGTTATACTCCTGCCTAACCTGCCGCCTCGCACCACTTTCCCCTTCAAAGAATTTACGTAAGTTCAAGGATTAGATGGTGTCTATCTATAACTAATGACTGTGATTACGCATGATCGATGTAGTGTGAACCCGCCCAAAGACCTGAAGGGGGCGCTGGAGCCGAACTTTCACCTCGACGGCGCTGAGCGTCTGCTGGAAGGGCGTGTGTATGGCCCCGAGTGTCTGATAGCCCGCAACAATGAGATCTATACCGGAATTCATGGCGGTGAGATCATCAAACTATCTGCCAGCCATGTCACGCATGTGGCCAAGATCGGACAGCCTTGCGGTATGTAAAGGAGTACCAAAAGATAGATCCTGCAGCTAAAATTTCAAGTTTTTTCTCCACAGAGGACATCTATGAGGAGTCGCGCTGTGGCCGCCCACTGGGTCTGGCCTTTGACACGCAGGGCAATAACCTGATCGTGGCCGATGCATACTACGGCATCTGGCAAGTCGATTTGAAGACGAACAAGAAGACGCTACTGGTGTCGCCGACACAGGAGCTGGATGGCAAGGTCAAGCGTCCGGCGAAGGTTTTCAATAGCGTTGCCGTCGGCAAGCAGGGAGACATCTTCTGGACGGACTCCTCGTCTGACTTCACCATCGAAGACCTGGTCTTTGCCAGTTTCGCCAATCCCTCGGGCCGGTGAGTGCCACACGGCAAATGAATGAGCAGCAGACGCTGCCTAAACCGGTTTCTAATGGTCTTTCTAATGTGTGCTCTCTCCGCTCTCACTCTGTTTCAGCCTCTTCAAATACAATCGCGCGAAGAATGTTAGCGAGGTGCTGTTGGACGAGCTGGCATTCGCCAACGGCATTGCGTTAAGCCCCAGCGAGGATTTCGTTGTGGTGGCCGAGACCGGAGGGATGCGCCTGATCAAGTATTATCTGCAGGGAGCCAAGGCCGGACAGAGCGAGGTCTTTGTCGATGGTCTGCCCGGCCTGCCCGATAATCTGACGCCCGATGGTGAGGGCATTTGGGTGCCCTTGGTGGTCAGCGCGGACAGCGAGCATCCCAGTGGCTTTAACATATTTGCACGCTTCCCTAGCATACGCTTGTTCCTGGCCCGCATGCTGGCCTTCTTTGAGCTGCCCTTCCGCTACTTGAACAGTGTGTACCCGAACAAGTTCTCGCAGCGCTTCGTCCACTTTGTGGGTCACATGGAGAGCATCACTCTGCTGTCGCCCAAACGCACCACTGTGGTGCGTGTGGACTGGAATGGCAATATTGTGGGATCGCTGCACGGCTTTGACAAGTCGGTGGGCGCCATTTCGCATGTCCTTGAGTTCCAGGACTACCTCTACCTGGGCTCCCCGCTGAATCAATATCTGGCGCGAGTCAAGTCACCTAAGCCCAAACAGCCGACGGTGAAGGTGCGCAATGTGAGGACCGAGGGCGATGCTCTGGAGGCATCTTTTGGTGCACCACCACCACAACCCAGCACAACCACGACCAAGCCAAAGCCCAAGGCGGCACCGACCACCACAACAACAACGACAACAACGCCAAAACCGGCGACAACTACAACAAAAAAGCCAACGACAACAACCACCACAACAACAACGAAGCCACCCACTACCAAGCCGCCCACAACTAAGCCACCGACAACTAAACCACCCACAACGACAAGCACGACTACGCCAAAGCCAGCTGCATCGACCACCAAGCGCACAGTGCCTACGAAACCGGCGCCCATCGAGGAACACATTCCAGCGGACACCAAGCCACCAACAAAGGAGAAGCTCAAGGTCATCAACAAGCAGGGAAAGGGCGTCAACGTGGAGCTCTAAAAACACAGGAGCGCAACCCTTTGAGTTTTGAGTTTATTTAGGATATTCCCAGAAGAGATTCGGTTATTCACGTAGTCAGTCAGCCAATGACAGAATCAAAGTCCACTTTACGTTATTCCATTTATTCTCCCTGCACCCCAGGAGAGCAGCATCTGCAATTGATTTAGGGAGTGTCCATCAGCAGCTATACCTTCTCAATCTATTTTCTTTGAAAACATTCCACTCAGGCCTCATGCGATGCCAGTTAATTTTAGTCGAAAAGTAGCTAAATTCCAACTAGCTCGAAGCCTTAGCTCAAATGATCCTCTCGGGCAGCTCATTATATGCCTCGGTTTATAATTTGGTTCTGCTCCAACGTCCTCTACATTCTACATTCTTTCTTTAGAACTCTGCATTCCCCCATATGCTATTTAAAATTTAAGATTAAAGTAAACAATGCCCTGGAAATTGTTGAACGAACACAAGTAAGTTTGATTTTTGTACTGATTTTTTGTTTCTTATTTTCATTGAAAAAATAAAGGTTTTTTTGTAAAGATAATGCCTTATGCTATTTGAGGATGTTTGTGGTTTTGGCTTAGAATAAGATAGATCTAGATTTAGACTAGGATTATGATTATGATTAGAACACTACTGAGTGGACACAGACTGTGTGTTGGTGCCCTTGGGCCGGCTTGGTGGCTCTTTGAAGTCCGACCACGACCAGTCCGCATAGTGGACACAGCGTCCCAGCTCCTCGGAGTACAGCTGTGACTTGGGACAGTGTTGAAGACGGGCACGTGTGCCCTGTCTATCGCACACCCAGTACGCCGTGGGATCCCAGAAATTGCGGAACATGCGGTTCATCTCCTCCAGACCCTGGCAGCCAGGTTCGCCGCTGTGCTCATGATATTTCCGCTTCTGAATGGGCAGATGTGCGGCAGCAGTGGCGGTAGGCATTTTTGTATCTAAAAACGAAACCGCAAACCTGACATTAGTTCACGATGAATTGGCATGGTCTCTAGATATTATATATCTATCTGGTGTGTGGGATGGCTACGTGCCTTGGCCCAGATATTTTTGTGAATTAAATTTCCTCATTTCTCTTACCTTTGTGGGTTTTTGTAGTGTTTTCTAAAAGAATTTCACGATTTTTGCACAGCCTGTTGCTTGCTGTTTCACAATTATTTCACTTCTGATTTGTCATACCGAATCATTTCTCGTTTAAATACTTTTTCCGTTCAGCGGCGGCAAACGACGACAGCAACGACTCCGACGACGACGACGACGGCGTCGTCGGCTGCGATAGGGAGAGAGTGAGTCCGTACCGATTTCAACCAGAAACGTCTATTCTACGTACAGAACGACGTCTCGCCGGGCAACGGGGCAATTTTTATCTATAACCCCAAGTAAATGTGCTTTGTCCGCGGAAAAACTGTTGCGCCCGTGATCTTCAGGAACGGAACGCAGGGACGACACATTAGAGGGTGGGGCGGGGGGTGTCCCGATCATTCATGTGTCACGCGTAGCATTCGTGGTCGGGGAATACTCCCAGCGCGAGTTATTTATGCATACAGATATACAGCCGCAGACGCCCGCCCAGAGACCCACTTTGAATTTCTCGCATTTCAAAGCGAACGCAAATATTTGAAGAAAAAAAAACCATTCGGCCCTTGGCAACGCCGTGGCGCTCAGGTGAACAGGTGGAACAGGGGCGCGCTGGAAGTGCTTTGCAGGGGGTTTCTGAGTTCAAAGGTTAAAGTACTTGATCTTACGATGCATAGCGTGACGTGAGAGACAGCGAAATGTCAACAAAAATACCACCCGGACTCCGCTCCAGACGTAGGCATTTCATAATCTCCAGCAGATCACGCCGCTAACGAATGACTCGGATGACGAGCCCCCCTTTCGATTGTAGTTAGTCGGTAATTTTCCCCCCACCAAGCTGGAGCGTGTGTCAGCTTTCTGTGGCAAAAAAAAAAGTACATACAGCAAACACCAGGCCCCACATTATCAGCAGACATTTGGAAGACTTGTAAGCACACGATGGGGAGAATTAACTTTCATTGATTGCGCTTGGGTTGCGTTGGTTGGTGGACCGCTTCACGTGATCGTCCGGTGGCTGTTTTTGGCAAAACAGTAAAACGATTTTGTCTGCCGATTACGTCAATCGTCAGCCGTTTGGTAATTATGCGCACACGTGGGCAACTGGTGGTCAAGGTCGCGAGCACGATTAGCAAATATTTTTTGTATATACATACATATATAAACGTTTCGATCAGGTGCTGCCGTTGGGGTATGTTTTATGTGCATATAGATCAGATGTCCACATTTCACCTTGAACCATTTCTGAGACCATACATTGACACGTGATCCGGTTTTCTGTCTATCTATTTATCTATATCTGATGGAATCTTTGCTCTAGTATAACCAGAGAAAAAAACACTGATATAAGAATATTTATACGATACGATTTTGAATATATAGATTAAATATGGGCGCTATCAAAAAGACTTTTGAATACGATTTATATTTAAAAAAAGTGAATTCTATTTCATTTAATTTACTATATTTTTTAATAAATGAATTTAAATATGGGTGTTACCTCTTTTTTCTCTGCCCATTCTGAGTACATTATGGGGAATTACCCTGTTGTAGGCAAATTAAATTCCCCAGCCCCTTAATCATTTGAATTGTTGGTGAATTAAATCTATGAACAACTGATTTCCTCATTCGAATTCCGAGGAATTTTCCCTAGCAACATCCAACTATTCGCAGTACATCCATCGTTCCACTAACGTGAGATAAGATACATTTTCGGTTTCGTCATATTTACGCGAACTTCACGTGCGTTGCGCGAGACGAGAAGCGACCCCGCGATAGAGGGGGGCGGCGCTAAAAGTTATAAATAATTATCTACTAATTGATTCGTCATTTCGAGTGGAAGCGTCTGGTGTGTGCTCGAGCGAGGCCTGAACTTTGGTTAGTCGATAGGAAATTTTACGCGTAGATATGGCTATTTATGGTTGCAATAAGAGTGCCACTCCACCCAAGATCCATTTGGATGGACGCTCGCGGGTCTTTAGGTTGAATGTCCAGACATAAGTGGCGCCACGCGACCTGGAAGTGAAACCCAATCCGTGATATATTATATGTATATAGTATAGCAGTTCCGTAGGGTTAAAGTTCACTCACCTGGTCTTGTATAGTGGACACTCGTAGACACGCTGCAGCTCTTGTTTCTCCTGGACAATGGCCTTAATGTAGATGACAGGCATGGCGCAGAGCATCTCCTTGGGATGCAGGGCCACAATAGAGTTGAGCTGACAATCCCAGCTGGCCCCATCCATGTACAGGTCATGGACAAAGGCACCCTCCATAGGTGGAAGACTGATCACAGATTACAGATGGAGATTAAAGTTCAAAGAAAGTTAAAGAGGACCTACGTGACATCATCCTTTTGCTTCTTGGTGACATCGCAACTGATCAGCATGCGGTCCAGTGGCAGATCGTGCTTCCTGGCACTCTCCTGCATGATGGCCGTAAGGAAGCTCTGTGGATTGAACAATCCACCCAGCCAGATGGCGCACGGAAGCTTGAAGTCATTCAGCCAGCCGGCCAGCTCCTTGATGCGATGCAGTAGATCGGCGAACCAGCCCTGGAGGCCCAGCATGCTGGGATAGGCCAGCTGGGCCCAAGCCCCAGGCACATGGTCATAGAAGATGGCGTGATCCAGCCGCTCCATTTCCTGCGTGATGGTCAGCTCTCCCCTGAGGCCCAGCATCAGTTCGCGCAGGGATCGCTTGATCTCGCGAATGAGGGCATTCATGCGCTCACACTCCTGGAGAGCTACGACCACGAAGGGTGTCTTGCGCTCCACCCGATTGAGCAGTGCCTGAAGATTGAATTCGTCCTGCAGCTTGTCCAGAAAGTCATCGATCATGATCTTCACGAGCTCCTCCCTGGGGGCACCACAGTGGGAGCTTAGCTCTGATTCTCTGGGCTGCAGCTCGAAGATGGTGCGCAGCAGTTGCTCAGAGGCGGTGGTAAGGAAGCCAATCTCCGCATTCGGATGAAGTCCGTACAGCAGAGGGGACTCATCCGGCAGCATTTCATTGATGTAGGAGTGGTAGCCATCGAAATCGAGGTTGGGCGGAGCCGGAAAGCCCGGGCACAGCTCAAAGTCGCCATCGATGAGATCCTGTTGCAGCAGCTCCTCCAAGTACGTTTGGCACAGGCGCCTGTCCCAGTCGTCTGTGATGTGACCCCCGTACATGATCTCGCCGAAGAGGTAGCGCAGATCCTCCCAGGGTATGCGATTGCTGCCCTCCAGATAGTTGTGCAGCACATTCGATGAGATCATCAGGTCCCCGATGTTGAACGGATAGACCTTGTTCCAGCCCTGAGGACCGAACTTTCGCCTCTCCCCGGCCACCGCATGGAAGTAGCAGAGGGCGAAGAGAATGGACTTGAATTCGGCCTCCTGGGTGCAGGTCTCCAGCGCGTCCTGCGAGAAGTTATCCCAGGCCTTGTGGAGATTGGCGGCCATCCCAGCTGGCGGCTCATTGACCACCTTCAGCGACGATTCCAAGATGCCCTGCGGTATGATGTGGTACTGCGGATCGGGGGCCGGCTCAGCGCTGATGAACAGCCGGAAATAGGATTCCCCCTGGGTCTCCGACTGCAGGACAATGCGCTCGATGAGCTTCTCCAGCGTCGGCAGCCAGTTGACCACCAGATGAATGTTCTGCAGGATTACCCACTGCTGACCCGTGGCCAGGGCCTGGTTTATGGCCTGTTCGGCCAGCAGTTCCTGGCCCTGACCCAGTGATATGTTCACCAGTGTCTCGGCCTCCGCGTGAAAGCCCTGCTTCTGGCCAAACCGCTCCACATCCCGGATGGGATCGACACCGGGCGAGAGTATAAAGAAGGCTGGTGTCGCCGCATTCAGGTCCTTGAAGATGTCATTGAACGGCGGCGTCTGGACCTCTGCATACGATCGACCCATGGTCTGCTCCACGAACTGGCACATGGCATACGTCATGCGATCGGGCCGCAGGGCTCGGACAATGCACAGCTTCTGGAGCGGCGTCCGGTGCTTCCACTCGCCCGGGAACTGCTCCCGCTCGGGGGCATCGCTGCCCATGAACTTGCGCCAGCGCTTGGTGTAGTTCTCCATGTCCTTGTCGATGCCGTAAAAGTGCTCGATGAGGGTCAGCGACTTGATGCCGCCCCAGGCACTGCGTCCGACAAAGTCCAGCGGCGACAGTGTGCTCGGATCGTGGGGGTATCGCAGCAGGAAGTCCGTCTCGTCCTTGGAAACCTGATCGGCGGCAATCAGGATGCGCAGCGTCATGTGCGAGGTGAAGGTCAGCTTGTCCGCCTCGAAGAGACCCCGCAGCGTGTAGCGGTAGGTCTGCAGGGTGATCGAGTCCACCAGATGCAGCACCCGCCTCTCGTAGTTCTTGCAGTCGGGCGCCAGGGCGATGGCCTGCCGGAAGACGTGCATGAAGGACTTCAGCGAGAACTTGTAGATGGGATTGATGCGGTTGAGGTCGGTGAGGACAAAGTAGAGGATTGCCGCCCGCTTGGCCGCCGAACGATAGATGTTCCGCGTGTCGTCAATCTGCAGGGTCGTGAGACGTGCCTCCCGCACCTTGGCCTCGATTTCATCCACCGTGCGCTTGGTGTTCTCCAGATTCAGCACCAAGGCATGGTCATCGAGCACATTCTCGCCGGCGGAGGCGAGTCTGGCCAGGAGCTCATCCTCGAGGGCTTTCAGAGAGATTTTAAACTTGTTCTGTTGGACAGTCACCTCCGTTTTCATTTGCTCCAAGTCCGGACGCTCAATTTTGACCACTTCCGCGAGCAGCTGCTCCTCGAGGCCATCCGGCGTCACCGTAAAGTTAATCAGGGTCGTCTGTGCCTGCATTTCCGGCTTGTAGTGTGGATTGGCCATCTTCGTGTGGAGTATGAGCCGGAAATTAGCATTAAACTCGATTTCCTTGTCGCCAATCCGTAGGTATCGACCCTTTTTGATCAGCGCCCGGCTGAGCAGGGGCTCCAGCACAGTGTCCATCGACTCTTCGATCTGTTCGATGAGCACAGTGTCGCCCTGCGAGATGCACTTCTCCAGGGCCTCCAGAAAGCCACGCTGCCGCAGGCGCAGCACCACCAAAGATGTCCCAAAGCGGTTCTTGATCCACTTGATGCCTTGACTATAGAAAAAGGAAGATTTAATGAGGTCACATAAAGGTTATCCCACTTACAGTTGTGGATCAATCATTAGCGGCCATCGCGTCGTGTACTGCAAGATGGTGGCATTCTCTGTGGACATCCGATCCATGGGCAGGCCCTCATTGTTCCAGGTGGCTATTTGGGCATCGTCCGAGAACAGGGCCAAAGTGTCGACGCCCTCAGTGTGGGGTATGTGCGGCTGTGGATGCGGATGCGGTGGTGGGGCAGGGGCAGGGGCAGTGACAGGTTAATCCCGGCTCTTGTCGAGGTGAAAGCGCCGGCTACTTACATCGATTTTGCGAAAGTTCGGCAGCCACATCTTGTGCTGCAGCTCCTCGCGGTAACGGCGCGTGAAGCAGCCCACGTACGACAGGAACGAGGAAATTAGTAGTATATCTCCAGGCAGGGTTCCAATCTTGGCTTGTAAACTGGCAAGACAATGAAAGGGGAGACAAAGATAGGAAAAGGGAAAGTCAAGTACAAAAAGAGGCAACGATGGTTGCGGGTTGCCGGGTTGCCGGGATGCCGGGATGCCTGGATACCGAGTCGGGTAATCTTCCGTTTGATGCTAACAAATCGTATAAATTACGGGGGAGCAGGAAGCCGACGGTTGCAGGCGTCTCAGCATCCGCAGCAGCCTTTGGCGCTGGGCTTCTCGTCGTCGTGGGATGCATTTAAATTGAAATGAGGGGAAATTGAAAAAATAATGATGTTGGAGAGGTTGTTGGATGTTGCAAGCTTGTTGCTGCTTCCTTGTGCCTCTGTTCTGCCTCTGTTGCTGACAATGTCGACGATGGAAGCGGCCCAGGCCCTACGTTACACCCATCCATCCGCCAGAAGTGGTTGCATAAATTATCAGAAATTGCTGCATGCCAACTATTATTGAAATATTTAAGCTTATTATATTAAAGACAAGCGAGGGATCAGGAGGAGGAGCTGCAACTGAACAGGAGCTAAGTCACAGACAAGCCCAAGGAAGTATTATCGTTGTTGCTGTGCCATAAGTATTTTCAATTAGTGTTCTGTTCCACTGGAAGCGAAGCCCTGAAACTTGAGAATGATTTATGCTCATTTATATGCGCAAAAGTGTCTTGTAAATAATGCTTTGTAATTGAATAATCTAATAATTGCACAGGCATATAGGTTGGGGGGAGGGGGGTAAGAAAATATTCCATACCTACCGAAAACTAAAAGCAACAAATATTCGAATATCAATCAGTTGATGGTAACCTTCGGTTATCGGCATTGATGACACCTCCGATCCCCCTTCTGACTGCGCTCCTGACAATCCCCGACAGCAACAGCAACTGGGATGCAATAATTGTTTTTCCAAAGATATTCTATGGAATTTTTGGTTAAAATACCTGTCGAGTGACATAAGAGCATTCTCATTTAAAACACACAGGTAAGGAGAGTATTTTTCGAAGGCAGGCAAAACAATGCCAACAGCAGCAGCAGCAGCAAAAATAACAACAATAAGTTGCCTAACAAATATCGTATATCCTACACATCCGACATATCCTCTCTCCTGTGCTGGCTGGTGCGTATGTGTAATGTCATTGTCAAATATGCAGAAATTTATATGCAAGTCAGAGAAAAGCTTACCCACACACTGACACCACCCAGGTACCCGGTTACACTGCAGTTGGGTGGGGTCAAATTATATTTTCATAAATATTTGAACAATTCTCTCGCATGTAAAGTCTCCAACTGAGTGCTGCTGCTGCTGCTGCGGACGAAGGCTATTGCTCCTTTGCCTGTGCAGCGCTCTCAATGGGGCATTAGTTTGTATATTTAAGGCGCACACACACACACACAAACACACAAGTTTTGGTTTTCATGCCACAAATTCACAGAACAGCAGCCAGGCATGGTAAAAGTTGTGAAAATTTTTCATTTTTCATAATTCAATACATATTTTCTATGCATTTACAACATACCATATAGTCAAAACCCATAGCCCATAACCATTGCCATTTCTATTCCGATTCCTCAACCGCTCCCCTGCCGATTTAACTGCTGACGATGCCCGATTGTGTGGTCTCCAGTCCGGGCTCCTGACCACCACACCCACACACGTTTGTGTTTGTGTGAATTTTGCAGTTATTTAGGTGCGAAAAATTCAACACCTCAGCCCTTTGCCAGTACACACCACCCCCAAACCCCAGCCCACCCCACCCCCCACCCCACCATCATCATCATCTATGCCCTTTGCGGATTTCTCTTGGCTTGCACGCGCACTCAATTGAATTTCAATGAATGCAGCAGAAAGCCAGTCGAGCCACACGGGGAAAAACCACCACTCAAAAATTATTCACATATTTAGTAGGTAATATGAAATATTTCATAAATCTTAGTCTGAGTTTGAAAAAGCAGCTAACAGCGAGATATTGATATTTCAATAAACAATGAATATCATGCAGTAATCAGTTTATAATTGATAAGAATAACAACATTAAAAATTGATGATAATAATAATGTAATAATGAATTTATATGAGCTCAAAGTGTGCCCAGTTTATACTTATATAATTTTTAAAAGAAATCTTTGGAGGTGTTTGTGGTGGTAAAATTTCAAATTGAATTAAATTTCAATTGTTCATCATATCATTTCATAATTTCTTTAAGTGCATTCCGTCCAGTGAGGCAGTGAATGGGCAGCCAAAGGTGTCGGAGTGCGTGTTGTGTGTGCACGGCCAGCTATTGCTATTGACATCTATATGAATTTGATTACGTTTTTTGTGAGTGCTTATTGCATGTGCTCTGGCTCTGGCTTTGGCTTTGGCTCTGACTCTGGTTCTGGCTCTGATGGTTTATGTAATTGCGAAGGCGGGGTGGGGGGAGAGGGCACAACTATTGGTTTTAAGCTTTCGCATCAATGGAAATTCAGATTTGGATGAGCTTCCCTAAATGTGGGAACATCGTGGTCAAACATGTCACCGATTTGCTATACATATTCGAAATAAGTAATCATTTGATTGTCAATTAGAAATCACATTTTTTTAGGATTAGTTTCGCAATTTTCCTAGGGATATGCAAGCTGTAAATCGCGTAGGAAAACCCTAAGCTAAAGCTGTGCGCTGTTCGGCTTCAGCTTTCCCATTTCCATTTCCCACCTCTTTCACGCTTGTCAACTGCAATTTGATGGAAATTAGGAAACCGTTGGGGATCCCCACACGTCACAAACTGTTGCAAGCAACAGATGGGATAAGACCCGACTCGGGCTGACAATGTCTGTGCCTCCTGCTGCCGGCTGCAGCGTAAATCCATTTTATTTCGCAGCCCACAATACGGAATGGTGGAATGGCGGATAGTATAGTTCATTGCCTCCAATGGAGTGGTGGTGCCTGCAATCGACCGAATGAAGCGGGGTCGGGGACCCTGCAGTGCCCCAAATGAGCGCAAGTAAATAAAATTTACGGCCTTTTGTTGCTGCGGTGGACCGCAAGTAAGCGAAACTCGCGTTGCCACAGCAGAAGCAGGAGCAGGCGCCACACCGCGATTCATGCCACTGCCTTCGTGGGTAGGGGCAAGTGGCAAGCAAAGCAATTACTGCGATTGCGGCCGCACACAGAATGTAAATTAAATTTAATAATTGATTACGCATAAATGCAACACACTCGCGGTGCCCACGGACACGGATACGGATACGGACAGGGACACGAACAAGGACCCGTACCCGTTCAGACGCACTCGACACTCACCTCTGGACGGATTCGCGCCAGCGGACATTCTCGTTGGCCAGTCCGTTGACCAGACGATGGGCCAGATCAATGGTGAATGAGGTCTTGTCCGCCTCGCGCTGGCACTTCTGCTTCTCGGCCACCGCGTGCTCGAACTCCGCCTGTATCTCCGCGAGCTTCGCCTCCAGGTTGTTAATTTTCGACTTGAGATACTGCAGGCGCTCGCGGGCCTCCAGCAGCTCCTGGTGTGAATCCTGCAGGGCCTGCTGCTTGGGGCCGACTATCAGGAAGACCTGGTGATAGCGATGCAGATTGATGACCCAGGCACACAGACCAGCGGCAGCCACCGACTTTTGGACGACTTTGTCGGGATTAAATTCGGGATCCTGGGAGAGAAGTGATCAATAAGCCTGGTGGTAATCGGTGGAGGGTTAAAAGGCCTTTCGCTCACCTTGAGATACTCCTGCAGCGTTTCAATGATATTCTGGTGTATGTTGTCCTTGTTGTAGTTGAGCAGATCGTTGAGGAACTGATCCACACGCACCATCATCAGCTTGGCCGTCTTCCAGCTGCGATCCCGTGGTATTTTGCCATTGGTTGCCAGCAGCACCATCACGGCGGCACACACATTGATCACACCCTTGGGCGGGGAGCCGAACGACTTGAGTTCGGTGAGATTGTTCTTATTGAGCGTATTGAGGGCTGCCTGGGCGGCCACTAGTGCCGGCTCGGCCTGCCGCAGATCCTCCTCGCACATCTTGGTCTTGATGGAGACATCCTCTTCGATGATGCGGACCCGCTTCTCCTCCTCCGAGGCTATGTAACGCTCTCGCTTTACCTTCTCGCTCTCGGCACTGACGATGACAATCAGCTTGTCGGCGGCCGCATTCTTAGCCGCCAGCTGAACTTCTTGGATGGCCAATTGATGCTGTGTGCGTGAGGGTCAAATTAGGAATAAAAACTCAAACCCAAACAGAACCGGAATCGAAAACAGAATCAAAGTAAGCTGAAAAGTTTTCCCCGGCTGTTTGGAAAATAATTAAAGCCCCAGCACGATGGCTCAATATTTACCCAATGGCAACTTTTGCGCACAAATTGCGGGCGCGTCCATACAAATACAATCTCGAAACAGTATATATCTATTTACGGGGTTGATGGGGAGCCCCGCCCCCTCCACAGCATCCGCACGGGGAAAACTGAACCGGCGTTTGTTTAATTGAAGCGAAAATTCAATTTAATTCAATTAGTTTAAATAACATTTGGCCGCGACGCGCCGCGCTTCGCTCTATTCTCGCTCTGGCACCTCTTTCTCTCCATTGCTTTTCCCCATTGCGTATACGCAACGTAACCGGAAACGTCGCTGAAAACTCTCAAAAGAACGGCAGAGAGAGCTCTGTGTCCTGCCTTCCGCTTCTCCGGCTGCACCCATTGATGTTGCCGTGGCAAATGGACAGCAGATTTGCTGCAACAACAATTCAATTAAGCGCACTAATTGAATGGCCGACAACGCCTTGGCACCGGATCGGGTGTACGGCCATTGTGCGGGCCAGAAAAAGCCACCACAAAAAGGGATGCTGATCGATTCAAATAGTACCCTGTAACTGGCAGAAATGCGCATCGCTTCAACTGGTAAAAGTGCTATAAATATTCCCAAATTCATGTTGTTTTGCTATTTGTTTCAGCATACCCTATGCAGGATATTATTCGAGCCATACACACTAATCCGTATAGTCTGTGAGTCGGATTCGTCGTCATGCATATATGTACATATGCACATATATGTATGTATGTACAACCGTGTGTCATCCATCCATTTCGCGTGCCCCTTTCCATCATTTACTCACCTTCAGCGTGTCCACCTGACGGGCGCACTCCGCCAGCTTTGCCATGCCGCTCTGGAGGCGAGCAATGCGCTCGGCAAACTCCCCGTTTTTGTCCACCAACAGTTTGCGGTAGAGGAAAATGTATTCCAGAAAAGTTTTTGGGGTCGTGTAGTTGTAGCGTTTTTCATTCTGCAGATAAATTTTCGATATCTGATTCACGGTACCATGGACGTAAGCCATAAAGCAACCGATGGGCGGCACCAGCGCGGGCTGTGTGTGTACAAAATGGAGGAGGCGGGAGGAGGTCAGCAAAGCGGGGGACTTAAAGTGTCCGTTGTGACAGGTTTCAGTTGTAAATTGTCCACGACAGACGCATAAATAAGGGCCCTGGGCCCAGGGCCCAGACTGAATACGAACCTCCAAAATGCTGCTGATTTCGCTGAGAAACTTCTGGGATACGGACTCCAAAGCGCTCTTGGGCCACTCGTGGAACCAATCGATGGCCGTGCGACTGATGATGGCCGGAAATTTCCTGGACCGCACACGCAGCGTCTGCCCCACGGGGGAGAAGCAGAGCACCACTTTAAGCAATCGTCGAACCTTCTCCACAAAATATCGCCAACAGTTGTCCTTGGTGTCCAGGGTGCCGCTCTGTTTCACTTCATTCCGTATGCCATTGATGATGGTCTCCAGTTGGTCATCGTTGAAGAGCTCTGGTATCTCGCCGGAGGCCAGCAAATCGTTGATGAGCATCAGTATGGACTCGTCGGGTATTTGGGCATCAGATATGAGGAACACTGAAGCCAGATTCTTGAGGCCCACCTTCATATACAGACTGGCAATCTCCTCCCTCATATCGAACAGGCCGAAGCCGCGCTTGATTTGAATCTGGGAGACACTCAGCGAGGAGATGAAAGCAGCCAGGCGAGCAAGGGTTTGCTTTCCGGATCCTCCCACTCCAATGAGCAGGGCATTGCCACGCGGACTCTCCAGAATGCGATTTATCCTGGAAAGAACAGCCGAGTGAATGGGAAGTAGGGAGGAGGGTGCTCTACTTACCGGCACACGTGTATCATGGCATCCTCGAAGAGGACCAGATTCATGTAGCCCACCACCTCGTTGTAGCTGGCCTGGGCCTCCAGCAGCAGCTGATAGAGCGAGTCCCAGCTCTTGAGCGGCATGTACTTCTGGTCCACCAGCGACTGGGCAAAGTGGCTGTAGATCAGGGGCTCTGCAAACACAAACTCCTCGTCAAAGTCCTCAAAGTCCTTCTTGAATATGTCCCGAATCGAAGACTTGAACGACTTGATGTCATACGGATCGACCAGCCGATCGTGATAGACCCGAAATGCCTCGTGCACATAGAGACGGATCAGCTCTGAGGGCCTGCTGCAGACGGTGCCGCCGTAGACGTTTGCTGTGGCCCCACCGCCCGCCGAGGCCGGGGCACCCACACTGTTCATCAGGCCCTGGTAAATGCCCGTGAGGTCGCGCAAATTGAAAAGGTAATGGAACTTGACGGCCGTCGGCAGGAAGGCGTACTCCACGCGGCGGTGCAGGGAAATGCCCACACGCACCAGGAGACTGCCAATCGTGCGTATTTCTTTGCTGAAGCCCTGTGCCGGATTCTCGAGGTGCCCGTTCAGAATGCTCCCGTAGATGTACTGCAACATGTCCTCTGGCGGTGGCGACACGGAGAACACACAGAAATGTCGCTGCAGGCGCGGGTCAATGGTGAAGGAGCCGGCCGTCGGATTCATGCAGGCTGCAAACTGGCAGTGTCGGATGTCCTTCAACTGCAGCCTCTGGCGATCGTACCTGTAGTGAGTGAGGGAGTGGAAGTGGAAGCGGATGGATGTCGAGCAATCAGAGCCACGGTGGAGGACTAATCACACACTCTTACCATTGCCTGTAGTCCATGAACTGTCGCATAATTGTGTGCGGTTGCACCGTGCCGTATTCATCCACCTCCGGCATGTTCAGGTCATTCACAAAGTAGACAAGCCGTCGTTTGGGTCCACTGGGGGCATAGCAGCGGCCGGACTTCTTCTCAAGCGGACGGTCGAGCATTTTCTGGAATATCTCCGATGTGGTGTAGAAGTTGAAGTGCGTCGCCTGCACTGTGGTCAGCAGCGGTGTCGAGGAGGATGTCGTCCGACGCACACTGCCTCCAGTTGTGGCTCCTCCACCGCCTGCGCCTAATGGGGGATTGGACAGATGCTGATACTGATGCTGCTGCTGCGTTTGCTGCTGCTGCTGCTGCTGATGACTGTCTGTGACAGCAGTCACTGCGATTTCAAGAAGCTCCTGGTCACTGGCATATTTGCTGAAGAGCTCACGGAAGATGGCGCCCTTGCCACAGCCGGAGCTGCCGACCAGCATGCAGGCCAGATTGCGGTCGATGAGCAGCTTGAGGAAGTAGGCCAGGCGTGTGGTCTCTGCAGTTGAAATGAGCACGTTCTGTGTGCCCGGAGGCTTACTGTGCATGATTAGTTCTCCTACTCGCAAATGGGTCAAGCACGCACCTGCAAAGGCATCTCGGCATCGATTTGACCATCCAGCTGCTGTTGGTCCTGGGCCTGGGCGGCCAGCTCGGACCATGCCTGGAACTTAAGCGTCTGGACATTCAATTGATAGTCGAACACAGTGCCCTGATTGGGCAGCTTGACGTCCTTAAACTCCCCCGTCCACCACTTGTGGAACTCCCGGTGCCAGTCGATGATGGTGTCCTGCAGCAGGGCCGAGCCAAAGCTCCAGACGGTGGCATACACAAATATCGTCTCCAGGGCCATCTCGGCGGACTCGTGCGAGATCTCGCCGTGGTGCAGACTGTGAGGATTGACGGCTGCAGTGGCCCCATTCCCTCCTCCACGTCTGTCGTCCGTGTCGAGCAGGCACTCCAGCAGATGGCAGGTCATTTGTATCATGGCCATATCTGTGATGGGTGTAATGCGACGGAAGTCACGATGCCGCTGCATCAGGGAGGGAAAGTACTTCTCAAACAAGGTCGTGAGGATGCCACGCTCTATCATATCCACTCGCGTCTCCAGCCAGGACGAAACATAGCTGTAGGGAAAGCACACGTCAATTTAATTATCCAAATGGGGGTCCTATACTCACGGTGACCAGCCCAGATCCTGGGGATTGATGTACAAAATACCCGCACGGGAGACTGTGGCTGGAGTGGCTGCCTTGAGGTGTCCCACCTCGAAGAGCAGGCGCATCTCGCGCTTCAGCGAAATCCTCTCGTTGCTCGCCAGGGTCAGGATCTTGTTGTCGTCCATCAGCGTGTTGAGACTCTCGATCCACATGGGATCAATGTCCCCGTCCAGAACAATCCATTTTGGGTTTCCTGGCGGCATATTGGCCTGCTCCCTCATAATCGAAGAGAACAGGCCATCCTTCCACTCGCGCGTCGTGGGATTGACAATCCCGAAGAGCTCATCATTCGACAGAGCCTTGGGATTGAGCACATGGCAAACGGGCTTCAGTTTCTGGATGCGATACGTCTCGCGAAGGGTCTGCCATATCTTGGTCTTGCCCGTGCCCGCATTGCCCACAATGAAAACCGAGTGGCGCACGTCCAGGAGCTCTTGCAGCTGCACCACCTTCATGAGGAAGCCTTCCTCCGGCTGGAGCTTGATTTCGTTCACCGCCCGCCGTATAGTTTTCTCAAACTCAAAGACCCGCTTCCGTGGCACGTCTAGGGCGGGAAAGAGGTCGCCAATCAGGCCCATAAATATGGGAACATCCTCCGTCACAATCTTGGGTATGTTAAAGTCACGCAGCGCCCGCATCAGCACCTGATCCTCGGGCCGGCTGTGGTCGTCGCGCTTGAGTGTGCCAGCCACCACGAGCACCGACTTGATGGCGCGCAGACCCCAATCGTAGTGATCCTGCTTGGACAGCAGCTCCTTGCACAGCGTGTAGAGGGTGATAAATTTGCGTGCCAGGAGACGGGCGTCCTGGAAGCCCTCGGCCATTAACATAATCTCACAAATCAAAGCAAAGTCCGGCACAATCATGGCGCAGGGGCGAAACAATGTTTTCAGGTTCTCCGGCAACTCTGTGCGGCCGGCATAGCCCGGATTCATGGTGATAAAAATTCCGACCGACGGCTCCAGCGAAATGCGCTCGCCCATAAAGATAAATTGGGTTTTATGCATCTGTAAACAGAGCAGAGGCAGAGGCAGTGGCAGTGGCAGTGGCCGCAAAACAACCCGGAACGAGAGGTCCACAGCAGAAGACCAAACCAACAGCATCACAGGAGTTGGATCCACAGCAGCAGGACGGACAACAGGACAAGGTGGCGTGGCCCAAGGAAAAGTAATCAATGCGCAGCATGGCAAAGAAGCGGGAAACAAGGATAGGATAGGTGGTGGGTAAAATCAATTTGCAAACGCTCCTCGTCGCCACCTCGTGGCCCTGTACCTTTATCGCCTCCTGTATGGTCTTCACCTGAACGGCCACCACGGACAGCACCTCCACGCAGATGCGATTGAACTCGTCAAAGCAGCCCCAGGCACCGGTCTGGGCCAGCCCTTTGTAAATGTTGCCACAAGATTTGTAGTCCATTTGCTCCGAGCAGTTGAAGACATAAACCATTACGCCCAGTGCGCGTCCCAGGTCCTTGGTCGTTTCCGTTTTCCCGGTGCCGGCTGGTCCAGCGGTTGCACCCGCCAGTCGCAGTCGCAACGACTATCGTGCCGCAATTTCGGTGGATGCGGCAGAGTGGAGAGAAAGGTGGCATATGTAAATTACAAGGAGCATTTATTTTCCACTAACGAGTTGTTTAATTTGCAGCGTGCAACGGAAGGCACGGAAGGTGCACAGAAACTACAACAAATTGACGATCGCGTTGGGCGTTGTTAATGGATGCGCTTCCTGAGGCTCCTTTCGGTCTGTGGGTGGTTTTAAATAACCCGGGGATATTTGGCAATCAATTTAAAGTTATTGCTTAATTGGATAATACTTTGTTGAGTCTTGAGGCCATATCTGACACACACAATTATGTCCATGAATGAAAACCACTTGGATTTTTGTGCAGCAACAGGTAAACGTCATTTCTCTTTTGGTCACAAATTTCGTAAATATAATTTTTGGGGCTCTGAGGCAACGCCAGGACGGTGCTTTTACGATTCACAGCTTATAAAATCATGAAAAACTGTTAAAAGTCTTGACTATAAACACCATTTCATTATTTCGACTTAAACACGAAGGTTGATTATGAATTTAATTATACAATTAATTAAATTCGTTTAAATTCATTGAAAAATTATATTTATGAGGGTATGACATTAGACCTGTCTAATATTGATCCAAAGACAGCGATAGGAGGATAGTCAGTTTGCAAAATCTTATTTCATATGTTCATAAATTTTGCTTCTCATTGGTCGCGAACTTCGTAAAGAATTTTTGTGGCAACGCCCAAATCGGAATTGTGGTCACACTCTGCAGAAAGCCACGTGGATCTTGTGAAATTCATTCATTCATACTATGTTTATGCTATGAATTCATGAATTCTAGAATTCGTGAAATTAAATTTAATATTATTATTATTTAAATAAAATTCTGGAAATTCTTTATATACGATTCATTTTTCGTTTACTCGTTGATTTTTGTTAATCTATGTTTTGTACATAGAATTCTTCTTGAAATAGCCATCGCTACTAGATTATACAGTTCTGATTGCTATGTGATTGTTAATTTTTGTTAATCTATGTTTTGTACATAGAATTCTTCTTGAAATAGCCATCGCTACTAGATTATACAGTTCTGATTGCTATGTGAACATGATCAAACTTGCACCCCCTCGACACCCTCTCCATCGCACTCCCACTCTAACAGGTGCCCACAACAACAAACGTTTGCTCTTGATTTTTGCAGTAGCAGAGGCTGTAGTAGAAGAGCCGAAATACTCGATCACCTCTTTTGCATATGACATAGCGGAGGTAGAGGAGAAGAAGGAGAGCATGAGCGTTGCACCTACGCCGCGCGCTGCAACCCTCTCAGGAATATTTCCCTCTCACTCCTACAAACAGGTGACACAACCAGACTCTTTTGATCGCTCTTGCAGACATGGGCGATTAGCAAAAGAAGCTGATGAGAGAGTGGGAGCGAGGGCAATTAGGAAGAGAGCGTGGCGGAGCATAGAATGAACGCATATGCACCGCTCCAAAAAGCGCGCTCTTGCTCTTGCTCTTGCACTTTAATTTTTTCACCCGGTCAAAGCGCGTGCGTTCGTAAGACAGCTCCGCGTTTCAATACGTAAAAATCGGAAAAATTGTGAAAACCCAATGGGTAAAATTTGGCGAAGGTGTGTGTGAAGTGTTTAAACTGTTTTGTGCAGTGAAAAAATATAAATCTATCAAAAAGTGTGTGTGTAGTGCAAGTGTTGTGTTGTGCAAGTGTGTGATCAAGGGCGGGTGCGCAGAAAGAAGCCGAAATTGCAACCAAAAGGCAACGGAGGAAAAGTGAGTAAATGTGAAGTGTAGTGAGTGAGTGAGTGAGTTCCAGCAAAGTGGTGCGTGTTTGTGCATGCAAAATATTCGCCAAGAGATCTCCCTTTCCCAATAGTGCAGAAGAAGAAAAGAAAAGAAGAGGAGACTCGAGAAAAGAGCGTGAGCGTGTCAATTTTTTTTTTTTTTTGAGTTCCAGCTATGTGTGTGATCGCGTGTTTGCGCCAATTCATGTCCCTCTCCCACTCCCCAGGAGAGTCGAAGGAATCAAAGAATGATCAAGTGAAGTGATAAAAGTGAAGCAAAATAAATTTGCTAATGTTTTATGGTGTAAAAGTGCAGAGTGCAAAGAAGAAGAGCGAGCGAGCTCGAGTGCCAAAATCGGAGGCGTTTTATCTGACTCTCAATTGTTTAGTGTGTTTACACGAACTTTCGCCCCCTAGTACCACGCCTTAAAATAATAAGCCTAGTGTTTGTGCCCCTACTGGATTTTATTTTTTGCGTTTCGTTTGCGTTTTCGGTGCGGTTTCTGTGCGGTTTCGGTGCGATTTCGGTGCGTTTTCGTCGTAGTTGTCGCGCGGTGTTTCTCTTCGTCCAAACAAACAACAAAGAAGTAATGTCTAACGGCAAAAGATTATGGGTAAGCCAAAGAAGATATAAATCCTGTTTCTTTTTACTGTTTATACTTTTTTCTTGAATGAGTACATACATATATATTTTAAGAGTGCGCATATGCACCTGCTTGCATTTTGAAAAGAGCATGAAAGAGTCCAATCACTAGCTAAAGGAAAGCTCATCTACTTAAATTTCAAGAGAACAGGGGAAACAGTCAAAGAGGGGACTGGGACTCAAGGGTCAATCACATTATCGAGTGGGGGATGCAGATAGAGTGAATTGGAAAGGTCGCTGGAACATGAGAATATGCCCTATGTAACAGATTCCTTTATATGTTTTCCACACTTTTGTTCTAAATTAGAGATAGGATGGGTGTGATAAAGATAACATCTGATTGTGCGTCCTGTGTGAAATATGCAATTGTTTGAGGCAAAAAAACTGCGCTAATTACACGCGCAAAAACATGCAAATTTATTGAATTTCCGGCAGTTTCTCGCACTCTCACTCTCACTGCAGCTCCTTGAATGTCTCCTGAATGGACTTCCTATTAAGATATTCAGAAGCAATGAGAGAGACGGCCTTTCAATTATTCAAATCGGACTATGGACTTTTCATTTGTAGCGGATTTCCGCTGCTAAACCCATTAACGCCCCTCTATTAACTCTATTGGAACTTCAAATCGATTTCTTGAGTGCAAAGTGAAAGTAGAAAGTAAATGCGGGCGACTCACCTGCGTCAGGGTGATGTAGCAGCGATCCGTGAGCGGGGTGATGACCAGTCGCGATGTGTTCCCCAGGTATTCGTAGGCGTATCGGAACTCTGCATCGCAGATGTTGGCAAAGCAATCCTCGTCGCCGCCGCCCGCACTGAGGCAGGTGGTGCCTGCCCCGCCGCTGGAGCTGCCCGCCTGGTCGTCGTCCCAGCGATGGCGCAGCTGGCTCTGCCACTGGAAGGCCAGCGAGTTGTCGACCTTGGAGGATATGATCTTGCCCACAACATCCCGCGAGTGCACATCGATGGTGCAGATGGTCATGATCTTCTGGCGATCGCCCGGCGACAGTTCGCCCAGCAGCAAATTGATCAGCGCATTCAACTGGGCAATCTGGCGCTTATGCAGCTCCTTCATGACGCCCTCGTAGCCCTCCTCCATGCAGCCAAACGATCGATTCACGTCCGCCGTCCAGCTGATCTGGCTGCAGCAGAGGGCCACCTGGGCTGGCCAGTCGTAGAGCCAGAGCTCGCGCGGCTTCTCGCCGAAGGCGCGCAGAGCCCGCCGGAAGAGCTCGTGCAGGGTGCTTCGCATCTGCTGGATGATGGCGCGCAGCCAGAGCTCCACGCGGCCGCTGCAGACGATGAAGGCGGGCTGATCCTGCTCCGCCACGAAGGGCACGTACTCGTCGTTCTCCTTCGAGTGCATGCCCACGGCATGGGTGGTGTTGGTCTCGTACTGGAGCCTCAGGATCGAGTCGAACAGCTTGATGAGGTGGCGGTCGATGACCTGCGGATTGTTGCCGTTGGAGAGTATGTCCAGCAGGTCGGCGGCCGAGATGAAGTAGAAGCGGGGAAAGGCCAGCCGCTTGGTCTCCAGATAGTCGTTTAGCGCCTTCTCGCAGACGGCCAGACGCTGCTGCAGCAGCAGCAACTGCGGCAGGACATCCTCGTGCCGCAGCACCACCTGCATAACGACCCGCACTTCACTGACGCGTGCCAGCAGGGCCGTGAAGTCGGCATCGATGCGCTCAAAGTTGGCCGCATCTGCCGGCAGCTGGGCTCGTATGTCCGCCGAGCCAATGAAGATGCACTCGAGGTAAATCCACTTGCGCTGCACCTCCAGCCAGTTGACAATCAGGGTGTCGATGCCACTGAGGACGCGCTGCCAGTGGCCGAGCTTGTCGAGCAGGTACTCGATGTGCTTCGAGGTGGAAATGTTCTGAAGCTGCATCTGGTTGTCGTCCAGCGTCTCGATGAGCTCCTCGGACACCTTGAGCAGCTGGATGCTGGGACGTGTCTGGTGTGGCTCCAGCTCGAATTCGAGATGCGCCCACGTGGCCTTGATTTCGTCGAGCACCTTGGTCACCGTCTGCTCCTTGATGGCGCGATCCACGGTGTTCTTGATGTCCTCCTCGTGATGCTGCAGCTGCAGTGTCAGCAATTGAGCCAGACTGGTAGACTTGTTGCATTTGTATGAGAGCTGTGCATAAAGGGAGGGAATCAATTTAATTGAATTCAATTCAATTGTTCCATCAGCAGGAAACCCGAGTAGTGCATTCCCCCCACTACATTTTGGGTACTCATATCTCTGTGTGTCATTAATAAGCATAACAAACATAATATAGGCGTTATAATTAAGCATTTTGACTGCTCTCTGACGGACTTAATTAACAAGAATGCATCAGAAACAGAAGCAGCTGCAGCAGCCGAGTCAGCAACAGCAGCATCCCTGACTGCATTCCTTTGTCGCCCGGAGGCTAAGGATCGAGTGGGGGGGGAGTCCCCCCAATAAGCCTTTTGTAATTTCTGCACAGCATTCGGTCCACTGGCTGTTTGGTAATTGAATAATGCATCTAATCCATGAAGATGCATCTGCATCTTGGTATATGCTCTGATAACTGATTCAGGCAACTGTTAAGGTTTACGGATTAGTATTTTGATTTTGATTTACACTTACAAGTTCCTCCATTCGATGCTGTCCTCTTAGCTGCGGGAAGACAGAAGAGATTTGATTAGAGTTTGGCAAGTGATTCATTTAAATTAGAGAGGGAGAGCTCTGCCTCAAAGCTCTTCTCTTTCTCCCCCTTGCAACCGTATTTGTTTGGGTTGTTTTGTCCAACTTTTGGCGTACAAATCGAGTGGCTTCGATGATGTCTGTGTCGACTCGAAAACATGGTTAACGCTGCGTCATTCGATGTGACAAGTTGTTCGCCTGCAGCAGCTCCTGATCCTGCTTCTCCAGCTCCTCCTGTCATCCTCCTGCCATCCTTCTGCCGTTTGGCGTTTGCCAACACATCACCTGCTAATGTGTTTGCCCAATGTGCGCCATTGTGCTGCCGCTGCTGCTGCTGCCCCGCGTCACACACACACACACACACACACAAAGAGAGACAGCAGTCAGGCAGTCGGGGCAGATTGCAAGCTCCATTCCTCCATTGTTGGGTCGCTCAATCATTTGGAAAGACACACACACACACCAGCACACACCCACATATACATAGAGACACCGCATGTATGTATATCCATTTTCCAGCAGCATTGATGTCGGTCCATTATGCTTACCTTTGTCAGTTGCATCAGCTCCAGCCAATGGCGTTCGGTAATTGCTGGATTCTGCAGTTCGGTAATGGCCCGCAGGGAGGCCACCAGCTCCCGGAGGACGCCCACAATGTAGACATAGGGCGCCCACTCGCGTATACACTTGTCGAGGGTGCGCAAATCGCGCGTGAATTTCTTGCACTCGTGCTCCATGTCATCCGTGTCGATGAGCAGCCAAGGTGTCGCATGCCAATCAACAATGCACGACTCGATGACACCAACAAAGTCCCACAATTGCTGCAAGAGAAGGGGGGGGAGGAGGATATTTAGGAGCCTCTCGTATGACTCAATCACCGCGATGAAGCGGCGTGTTTCCAGATCGATACGACGATACGATACCTTAACCCGCCTGAGTTCCACTTCGCATTGCTGCAGGATGGCCGTGTCGGGTGCTGCAATGTCGAGGAGTCGCGCCCAACGCGTGTACAGACGCTGCTGTTTGCCGAACCGATGGAGACGCACGTAGACCTCGTCGCAGACGTCGTACACCTGCGGACAGGGCACTCGAAAGAACTGCAAGGAATTCAGAATCAGAATCAGATATTGTTAAAGGCTGCGGCAGGATAGGCAGCAGCCCACCCACCGGCATGCGTTGGAACTGCCTGGCATAGTGCTGCAAGTGGCACGTGTGCAGGCCAATGAGCGAGGCGACTCTCTGCTGCTGGTGGAAGCGTGTGTCCTGCAGCGCCTCCTGCTTCACGGTGCTGCACTGCTTCAGCTGTTGCCACTGCAGCGGCAGTTGTTCGATGCTGCGCAGCAGCTGCAGCTCATACTCCACATTGTAGGTCTTCAGCAGGGCCATGATGTCCTTCAGCGGCTTGAAAACATTATCCGCGTAGGGTTCGCGCTGGCGTATCTCCGCCATTATGGCCAGCACACGAAGCAGAGCCTTGAAGTCCTGCCGTGCAATGTGCAGCTGCAGTGTCTCGTGACCTCCAGCAATGAAGGCATTCAGCTCCTGCAAAGGGGGCCACAACTTAGCCACAGTTCGAGGCACCTTCTAGGTGCGACTTACCCTGAGGGTGCCCTGGACATAGCGGAGGAGCCATTGCTTGCAGAGATGCGACCACTTGCAGGCCAGGTTCAGCAGGCCGTACTTCAAGGGCTTCAGATCGAGGGCCAGCCAGCCATTGATGCACTCCCGATTCTCCAGCTGGTCAATCGCCTCGTGCACCTCGTTGTACTGTTCGATCTGTGGGCAGGGGGAGGGAACCGGGCGTTGACAACTTCATTTGACTGGCCCCCCCAAATCCTAATTTATTTGCTAATTTGCCACATATGTGTGCGTACAATGGGGCACGGCACAATACTAAGCCCCGGCTGCTACATATAGTATATGTATAGTATTTTGTATATATTGTTGGTAGTTGGTAGTGGCGTGGGTTTATTAAGCTCGCACCAGCTGCCCCAGAGGCAACTCAATGGCCAGTCATAAATAAAATGCCGGTCAGTGATTTCTCGTGCTCTATTCTTGGGCCAGGGCATCGTTGAATAGATGACCCACCGAGACACGCAGAGGAGTTACACGAAAGAGAAGGCGTGTGCTCTACCTCTGCGGAGGTTTATCTTTCCACGTTTCAGCTGATTTGTTATTAACCGGCGGATATTTCAGATCTTTACTCAACTTAAAACATAACATTGAGCAAATTAGAAGACCAATTAAGGTAAAGGCTAGCAGTGATTAGTTCTTGGTTCGTTTTTGGTTCGTTTTTGCTTCGTTTTTGGTTCGTTTTTGGTTCGTTTTTGCTTCGTTTTTGATTCGTTTTTGCTTCGTTTTTGCTTCGTTTTTGGTTCGTTTTTGCTTCGTTTTTGGTTTGTTTTTGGTTCGTTTTTGATTCGTTTTTGGTTCGTTTTGGTTCGTTTTTGGAATGTTTCCTGGAGATCACCAAAATCACAAGAATTCTTGAACTTTCTCATAAGAAATCAACTTATTTCCCGACTGATTAACTTCTTTAAGGTCTTCAGCCTGTAGGAAACATTCGGAAACATCCACCATATCTAAACCCGCATCCCGCACATTCCCGCTAATATCCCTCATAAGGATTACCACCATTTAGAGACGTTAAGGGTAAACGTGTTTTGCATTAATTTTTGAAAAGGAAATGAAAAGCATGAAAGTGCTCAACGCTTTAGGCCATTCAGTGTTCGTTCTGGCGCTACTTTCTCTGGTGGGGCAACTTTTCTCTCATTTTATTGGGGCAACACCCAATTTCACACGCCCTGCCTTGCCACATCCACATCTACGTCCATGTCCATGTCCATGTCCATGTCCATGCACTTTGACCATGATTTGTTGTGCCTTCTGCTTCGTTCTGTTGTGCCTCCCCTTCATGAGATGTGGAATGAATGCACGATTGTTTGTGTGTGAGTGTGTGTGTGGTGCGCCGCCTTTTGTGTTATTTATTGGTTGCTTTTCGGGGCGTTTGATAATTGTTTAAAGAAAATATTACGCATACGTCGGCGATTTGCCTGGGCATAAGTCAGCGACGGAGGACGACCATGCCATATGGCGGCTCAAGCATCTCCTTTTGGTGTTTATTCCTGCACAGATTTTGGCTGTGGCCAGGCACGGCCCGTACACACACACACACACACACACACACACACAGAACACATTTGACCCTAAATGGTCAACATTTATCAAGCGTTATTGGTCTCAGGGGTTACACAACGTAAATTGTGTGGTTGCCAATTGAGCGACCCACTCGGTCACTAGCTGTCGTCCGTCCGTCCTTCTGTCTATCTTTCTGGCCTTCTTCTTCGACTCTTGCTCTTACCAATACTTATCGGCTTTTCTGTCCTCTGCGGAGTGTGGGATCTGTGTGTGTCTTTTGGCATTTTGCGCCTCGGGTATTTCGGATTTAGTGGAGGTCGAGTGGGGGGCTTACCTCTTTTTTAAAAGTCTCCATGATGGCATAGCCGCCTGTGCCGTTGCCGTTGCCGCCGCTGACATGCTGTGTCTGCTCTTTGGCCGCCAGCATGCACGCAGCCAACACATCGCCGCTCTTCTGGGTCCAGAGGAATGCATAGGCGTGGAATTTGGCAGCATAAGCCAATGCGGCTCGAACCGTATCAGCCAGAGCATCGCGTATGGCTTTCTCCAGCATCTCCAAGTCATTCAAGCCTGCTTGACGTTGAAAATGTGAAAAGCATGTAAAAGGGAAGGGAGGGGGGAGGGAAGGCAGGTGTGTACGTACCATGGCATTCCATTTTTTGGCTATAAGCCTTGGCTGCCTCCCGCAGGTTGAACTGCACGGACGGATGCTTGTGCTTGTCCTCCTCCTCCATTGTTTGGGTCTTTGGATCATCATCATCATCATCCTTATCCTTATCATCGTTATTGTCGTTATCGTCATCATCCTCTGACAGCAGGGCATTGTCGGGCACAATTCTTGGCATGCAGTCGCATGTCTGTTTTATGTCGAGCAACAGCTGCTCGACAATTTGTTGAAAATTATTTTCCACACTTGCATCAAAGGCTGGCGAAAAGCGTATTTCCGTTTCCGTCAGTTCCAATTTCACTTCGAAGAGTGGAGCATCGTTGACTGCGGTTGTTGTTGTTGCTGCGGTTGCTGTCGCTTGCGGCACTGTGATTTGCTGTAGTACTAACCTTGCCACACTCACCGTGGAAGTTGGAGTCGCTAAATTGGCCCCTGGCTCTGCCACAGACAACGGTGGAGTCTCCGCTGTTGATGTTCCTCCTGCCGCTGCTGTTGCTGTCATTTCTTTGTACAAATACTCTAAACTGAATTACACGGCGTATGAGTAATGCGAAAATTAAATTTAGTCTTCAGTTTGCCCTTCTGCTTGACTGGCGTCTGCATGCAATCACGAAAAGTGCCGTTAAGTGAAACATGCAATTGACGCATGAATGCTTTTTGTTGTTGCATGTAGTAGTGGTAGCATGTTGCAGGTTGCAGGTTGCATGTTGCTGGTGTCTTTTCATATTTGCGGTTTTTTCTTTGCGAGGTGGCGTGGGTGTAGTGCGATTTCGTGCTTTCATTTACTTGATTAGTTTTGATGAGACATGAAAGGAGTTGCTGCTGCTGCTGCTTCTGGTGGCCTCTCGGGGCTATTGGCGGGTGCAAGTGGCAGAAGAAGTTCTTAACAATGGATGGATAGTAATAGTTTTTGGGTAAAACCTGATTCTCATGGCCTGACGCACTTCGCGGGCAATCAACTGATCGACGCTGGCCAAGTATTTGTTGTACTGCCGTCGCTGCTCTTCAGAGAATTCCCTAACAAACTGGACACAGACATCATCCATCTAGGATACGACTCTGAGATAAGTTCACTCACCTCCTGGACACTCAGATCTCTTGAGTACAGCTGAAACTCCTGCGATTCGTAGTTGAAGAACAAACAAAAGTTGGCTATCAGCAGGCGATTGAGCAACATTTTGGTCTCGTCGCATTGCAGCAGCCGCAGACGCACGCGCTCCTGCTGGTGGCGCAAATCCAGCAGATTTCTGCCATAGAGACTCCGCTGATGCAGCGGCTCCTGGCTCCAGCGCCGCATGCTGGCCAGGATGGCATCCAGATTGTCATGCGACTGCTTGAGGCGGGCAAACAAGTCGCGACTCTGCTCGAAAATGCTCGCTATGAGCGGCTCATCTGCAGGAGAGAGGGAGAGGGAATGTTAAGCTTCCTCCTTCCTAGGGAAAAGTGTACCCACCATAGCAACGCCACGTCAACTGGTGACAAGCCACCGTCACCTGCTCGTCGATGGCCGCCAGTTCGTGGCGTATCAGCTGCAGCTCGGCGGCGGCGCACTCTCCCGCCCGAATGCCATTGTAGAACTCGCCAATCTTCACGAGGCGTATGCGTCGCTCCCAGTAGGCATCCCGTTGGGCGTACAGCGAGAGCAGCTCCTTGGGAAGCTGAAAGAGATCGCCGGACAGGCAACCAGTTGCCTGCAGGGCCAGCAAATACTTTGTCTCCTTCAGGAGGGTAAACAGGGCCACCGAGAAGTTTAGATGCAGTTGTCTGTCGTCCGCCGTTTGGGCGATGACCGCCTCATCGAGTCCCTGCAGGATGAGCTTGTCGATGCCCTCCTGCCAGGTGGTCCAGATCTTCATTTGCAGATTGCTCAGCTTGGTGGTGAGAATGTTGCGACGGGAGAGCAGTGAGTCCCACTTGAGTGGCATCCGCGGAAGCTCTGATTTCTCCAACAGCCTGGGGAATGGATATATTGAGGGCGATTCCTCCATGTGTGTCCTCGAATACCCACAGTTTCTCGATGAGCTGATTCAACTCCTTGGCCCCCAGCTCATGGCAGCCGTTGATGTGCTGCTCCAGCCACATCATGGCCCCCGCTATGGGTGGAAAATTGAAGGGCATTGGCATCTCGTGGCCGAGCAGCACCTCGGCCACACTCCGCTCCAGCTGGAGCAGCTCCGCCTCGTAGATGGCCAGAATGTGGGGCAGAATGCGCACCAGTTCCGGCTGCACGGCGCTGCGCTGCAGCAGGCAGCCGAACATCAGCGCCAACTTCAGCAGATGCATCCAACTGTGGCACTGCTCGAAGGCCTGCAGCAGGACGGTGGCCAGCTTCTGCTCCAGCAGTTGCATGCGCTTGAAGAAGAGCGCCTGTTCGCGCTTGAAGCACTTCCATTTGCTGGCTGCCGGGGCCGTCAGATCGATGTCCACGTTGCTCCACTGCTCGAAGAGCACTTTGAACTCGTTGAATATCTTTAGTAGGGGGAAATGGGGGGGGGGGAGGCACTTACTAGGCACTTACTGGTAATTGAAGAGGGTTGTTTGTTGTCTTACCTCGCGGATGCACGCGGTGAGCATTTTGCCACGCAATCCGCCAATTTCGAGCTTCTCCAGTTGCTGAAACTGAACCGCCGCCTCGAACACCTGCCGCAGCTCCGACAACTGGGCCAAGAAGCCATCGAGTGTCTGGCCAAACACATCCTCGTTGCAGAAGCGCCACAGCTGCTGCAAATCGTCGGGCGGTGGGGAGTGGGTGGGGCCACTGCTGCCAGGAAGGGCTGGCAACAGAACCTGGCTGCTGGCATACCTCTCCTTATACTGCAGCATGCGTTGCCTTGGAAATGGGGAAATGGGGAAAAGGCTGAGGGAATTTTCAGTTCGATTCTCACTTGAAAAACTCCAGGACCTCGCTGGTGCGATTGATACGCAGCAGGCCCTCGTCGGCATCGCCCTGGAAGAGCAGCGGGAACTCCAGGTCCTCGGCAGCCCGATGCACCAGCATGTTGCATATGCAACGCAGCAGGACACTCATCCTCTGGGTGCTCCGATAGTAGCGGGCATTGCTCCACACCAAGTGCACGACATGGACGAGCGGGGCAATCAGCTCGTGGCCATTGCTGAACTGCACCGAATTGAAGGCGGATGTCTGCCGCAGAAGGGGCTGCAGCCACAGCGAGACATCCTGGGCCTCCACCCAGGCGGCGACCAGCTGCCGAAATGCCTTGGCATACGGCTGATGGTACACGGACTCCACGCGCTCCACAATCTGGGCGAGCGTCTTGTGTGTGGCCTCGCGCAGCTGCTCGTAGATGTTCTGCAGATTGAGCTTCCGGTTCGTCCAGAAGCCAATCTCCTGGGCGGGCATCGACACCACGGTGATGTGCTTGGCCTGCGATTGGTGGGCCTGGCCGATGGCCTGGCACTCGGAACGCTCCATGACAATATCATGCATTTGGGTGGTCCAATTGATGAACATCTCCTCCAGCAGATTCCGAAACTTTGGCTCCAAGGCGGGCTGCAAATTTCTGCCAAAAGGGGAAGGGGAATTCCATTGAATGCTCCAACTTTGTGGCCAAATGGGGGAAACTTTTTTAATGAGAAAAAACATCAGCCATTTATATTGACCCAATTCAAAACAAATTTGCACTTCAATTGCAGCCAGCCCACCCCCCCCCCCCCCTTGGTTTTGGTTTTGCTTTTGCTTTTAGTTTTCTGGTTTTATCCAGAGCTCGCAAATAACCGTCAAGTCAACCATTTTAAAGTGTCCGAACAAAACCGATCATCTACGAACACTTTGAGAACGTGGAGCGAAAGATGAGAACACATTCAAAAGTGTTTTCGCTCAATAACTGTTATTTTTTTTGTGTTCTCTTTGGTTCGCTCTCTCGCTGATCGGACACTTTCGGCGAAACAGTCCTTTTGTGTGTATGCGTGTTTCTGTGTGAATTGATGAGGCCTCTTCTTTTCTCTTTCTCGCACAAAGCAAGAAAAGCACACTATTGCGCCGTGGGCTTTCAAAGACAGTTTTGCAGTGAGCTTTTGAGCTCTCTCTTAAAAGTCTATCTCTCTCTCTCTCTGTTGTTATTTAGAGACCGACTCGTTTCGGAAAGAGAGAGATCGTGTGCTAAATTGTTTTATGTTTTGTCTGTGTGCAGACTCCGATGGAAAAATCAATTGACGGTTATTTGCAATCTCTGGTTTTATCATCATCATCATTCGCTCTCTTTAGATGCAATTTTGAATATAAATTTAATTGAGAATCTATTTGATTTTATTGTTTGCTGCAGAGTTCTCTGTGCGTTTGGTCGCTTGGCTTTCTTTGAGCATTTCCTTGGTCTCAATTGATTGGCCTTTCAAGTGAATGGCAAACTCCCTCTTTATATATTTATTTATTTCTCTACCAAAAAGCCTCTTCATATCGCGCTAGAGCTGGCATAAAGCTTGAGAGATTCAAGTTAAAATTCCTGGAAATTCCATTGTCGTCTAGTGACCTCTTGATTGGCCATTCTTAAATAGTTTGTAATTTAATTAAAATTAAAAGCCTTTTACACAACTAAAGGAAAACCATTGGGCTTTCCGTGGTAATCAAAAGTACAAGTACTGCGTCTATGTGTGTGTGTGTGTGTGCGGCCAAAGGGGTAAATACTCTTGAAAACTCTGGGAAAATTGCTAACCAAATAAATTTGCAGCAATTCATGCGAAAAGTTTACTCCAATGAAATTCAATTCAATAAACCTTCTCTCTCTCTGTCTCTCTGTCTGTGTCTCTCTGTCTTTCCTTCATAAACAATAAAACATTGCTTTAGGGGCGACATTTCCAAGACATGGACTCCGGAATCATAGTCGAAGATGGAGATGGAGACGGAGATGGGACAAAGACAATGGCCATAGAATGGGGGGGGGGGGGGGCTCTGGAACTTACCCTCGGTTCACGTGGGCAAACACTTCCTCGACGATTGTTGGCGAAACTAATAACGATAAAATTGTGCGATTGTTGGTCTTCCCCTTAATCTGTGGAGGGATAACAATAAAGTATATATGTATTGGTATTCGTAGTGGTAGTGGTATTGGTATCTGTATCGCCCCATAGACACATGAAAAGTTTTGCCAATTAAGCGAAATACTTTCAAGACAATGGCCAGAGTCTAGTCTAGTCCCCCCTTGAAGTCCCCTTGCCCCTTGCACTGCACTCAATTAGATTAATTTGATGAGATAACACAGCTGTGGCCTCCACTTTCTATACACTTTC
Organism: Drosophila athabasca; assembly: GCA_008121215.1. NCBI lineage: Eukaryota > Metazoa > Arthropoda > Insecta > Diptera > Drosophilidae > Drosophila > Drosophila athabasca. The sequence goes on along the minus strand of CM017793.1, from coordinate 4,314,431 downwards.
TACACTTTCTACTTGGTATACACTTTTGGTACGCACCTCTGTGAGTGTGTTGCGGACTTCCTTAATGCGCGCCTGCAGATCCTTCCACACAATCGGAGGCCAGTCGGTCTGGGCCTTCTCCAGCAGCGGCTGCACCACCTCGTCGAACAGCAGCGACATTGTCTCGATTTTGCTGTGCACCGGAAAGTCCCCGTAGAGCACGCTGGACTGGAAATTGGCCGCTGTTAGCGGTGCCCCACCTGCACCCGCACCCGCACTGTTGCGGCGTATAAAGTAGGCACACTTGCCCCGCGGCACACCGTCCAGCGTGGTGAAGCTGGAGGAGGCCGGGGGCATGGGTATGAGGAGAGCGCCTGGTGTGACGGCCACCACAGCAGACACGGCGGCCGTTGCCGTGGCCATGGCATCGTCTTCCAGCGGCCCCAAGGCGGCAGATGAGGAAGATGTGGCGGCCGCCACACGAGAGCTCTGATGGAGGGTATACTGATGGTACAAGTCACTAAGGCAGCTCCTGGGCACCAGATCGCCGCCGGGACTGAGGGTCATGACCAGGACGCGTGTGGGTCCGTGCAGCCAGTCCAGGACAGTGCGCTGCGGTTACCAGATGGCAGATGAATGGATGGTTGGATGCACACAAAGGAAATAGCAGAGCTCACCCGCAGCTCATCGCTGGCCATCATTTTGGTCCATTTATCCGGTTTGAGGCGCATTGTGGTCGTTGTGTAGGCGGCCACACGCTCCAACCGGGCATCGCTGTAGTCCCGCTGGCCGTCCCGCGGCAGCCCATCGCCGCCCTCCTCATCGCTGCTGACCAGACCGGCGGCCGCATCGGACATTGGTGGTTGCTCGGTTGGTGGAAATGCCGAGTGCGGATGCAGAAAATCAAACAGCTCGCCGCGGCGTGTGGCGTCTAAATGACTGGGGTTTCCCATGAGACCCGTTGGGCCATTCCGTGGGACCTCTAATGCCGTACCGAGTGGGTCGGGGCCGGGCTGGGCCCAGGTGGCGGACCATTGGGCGGCCGCCGCAACCATCCACGCCCCACACATATCGATCAAACTTCAAATTCGAATTAACAGAAACACTTTAAAGTGTGTGCCGCCCCGCGTTTTCAAATGCAAATGCAAATGCGGAATGCAAAATGCCGCCTGCCGCCCGCCGCCTGCAGAAGGGAAAACTTTCTCTGGTGGCTCCCCTGCGCGACTTTAATTGCACACGAAGCGAGCGAAATGTAATTTCCGTTTTGCTGCTGCCGCCGCTGCTGCTGCTGCTGCAAGTTTTCTGTTCATAAGTCAACATCAGCATTCGACCGGAGACGGTAGGGGGTCCCCTCCTACTCCTGAGATCTCCCTGGTAAATAATGAGCATGGACGATGGCCCCGAAAGTAGTACATCATGGCGTATGCTTAACGTGCGGCATTGATCGAATGGCGGCCTCATAACTGACACTTTAAGTGCCCCCCACCCCACTCTTCTGGCTTCACACTCTCCTCCTCGCCATCGCAACCGTTGGCTCAATCTCAATCTCTTTTCAGTTCAGATCCAAATCCAAATACCAGCCAGCCTGTCTTCTCTTTCTCAAGCGCTCTTTGAGTGAGTGACTGACATGTGTCAAGTAAGAGCAGCAGCAAACATCAAGCAGCAACTCGTTGCAGTTGCAGTTCCAGTTGCAACAAAGCCAACAGTAACAGTAGCAGTAACAGTGGCAGTGGCAGTTGCAGGCCATGAGTGCAGCACAGTTAAAATGCTATGCAATTACTGCAAGTACAGGCAGGAACACTTGCCCCAAATGCCACTCGAACCGACCCAAAGGATGCCCTGCCCCACAGGAGCTTCTAATCCTTTGAAGAGTTTGAAATAATTTGGGATAGAAGAGACCCTCCTCATAAGTAGCTTATCCTACATTCGGAAACGGAAAGTACGAAAGTGTTTTACTCATCCAGCGAGTGGTTAGATTTTGGACACCTTCATGGAAAAACCTTTGGGCAATGCTGCTACTAGATATACGATCCTCTATGTATACCCCATTTGTGTGGTGGTGGCCTGGTTGCTGGTTGCTGGATGATGACGATGATGAGTGGGATGATGACGGACTGGGACTGGGACTGGACCGTTTGTTGTGTAACTTTGATGTGAACTCAACTCCACTTTTAAATATCAGCGTCACATCAAAAACAAGTGCTTGGCGGCAGCCCGCTGCTTTCGGATTGGGAGCTCAGCTCTCTGGGACCCTCGGGACAAATGCATTGCCCTCATTTTCCAGAGGCAACCGCAACTGTTCTGTGGCGGGATAAATCTGGGATGAGGATGGGATGAGGATGGCATGAGGATGGGGTTGGGATGGAATGGTGTGGTGTGGCATGGAATGGGGCTGCTTTTGGAATGAGGGCGGACTCTGTTGTTAATGAATTTGCACAAGCTGTTTGCCCTCAGCTTAAAACTTACTCTTACCCCGCCTGCTGCTGCCACACACACACAAAGCACACACTCGCATTTGATTCATCAATTTAATATTTTGTATAGAAATATAATTTAACAATAACACAGATTATTTTACATAGTTTACTTTGCTGGGGGAATAGGCTGTTGGGGATTGCTGGTTGGGGACTGCTGGTGGGGACTGCTTGTTGGGTTGGAAGGACTCTTAAGTCTGCAGCAGGAGACAAACGCCGGCCAGGGTCCATTTGCTGGCCTTCTCCTTGCTCTTCAGATTAAATGTCCAAACGAAAGTGGGTCCTCGGAGTCTGCAAAGAGTATAAGGAATATAAGGATGTTGGGATGTGCATAAATAGTGCGACAGTCCAAGTCAAACATTGGAAAGAAAACGAAGGAAGCCAAATGGAATCGATGGGGAAACCGATGGCAGCGGACGGACAGGCCGGACGGCGAGGCCAGGCCAGAAGAAAGCCGCAAGAAAAATAAACCTCAAATTGATTTTAAAAGGAATTGCTCGATGGCCCCGCCACCCAGCCACCCGGCCACCCGGCAACCCGGCAACCCGCCACCCCCCAACCGCCACCCGACACACTTCAAATTAAGTAAATCGCACAAAAGCCGAACGGACAGCAGCAGGCAGTGGACAGCGGACAGCGGGCCATTGGGCCGGCACTGAGCCATGAAAAATGAAACTGTAAAATGCTTTTACTATTTCTACTTTCCCCTTTTCTCCCTGCCAGTGGCAGTCGTGCTGTTGCTGCTGCTTCAGCCACTGCTACTGGGACTTTTTGAATTTATGCCAAGCGTCGATCTTGGCTGCATCGCTGCGCGCACAACTTGTAGTACTTTATGGATAAACCCTTTAGCCCGGACTCCCGACTGCCCGGACTCCCGACTGCCCGGACTCACGACTGCCCGGATTCCCGACTGCCCGGACTCCCTGCCTGACTGCCTGGATATACTCCTCGTGTATTCGGTAGCTGCTGATGAGTTTCATTATGTGCGAACAAATCATCACATGGCGGCTGCCAGTGGAGACTGCCACGAGGAGAGGCTGGGCAGCAGACTGCATGGCGTCGTTCTCGTTTAAAAGCAATCTCGTGCATTTGTTAAGGACCCGCGATTCAATGTGTGTCTGTATGTGTGTGTGTGTGTGTGTGTATGGGGAAAAGTCAACACTATTTCATTGCAAACAAAGACCATTTCCATTTGGACACAATTTATGAGAGCATTGGGCTGCAGTATCTATTTAAGACATGACAAGAATGATGGCCAAAAGGCATAAGGCTTTTGATACCCTCAAAGGTCAATCGTTCTTAACTGATTCGAGGGGTTAGGTAGTTCTTGGTAATTTATGGATGGAATAAATCTATCCTGAGCTCTGTCGTTCCTCATATATATATTATATAGTATATTATTCCGTTTCGAAACTATTGTTTTGGTGTAAATTAAAGCTAGCTTTAAAGCTTCTTGTAAAGGGTATAAAAAGGGACAATCCTCCCAGCCAAATCACTCAATGAAAGGCACATATACCCCCCGCCTTGGCCATGCCCATGTCCAGACTGAACAACAAATCGATCAGCGCACAAATAGAAAGGCAGAAACACCCCAACCGCCCCCCACCATTTCCATCTGTAACTGGACAAAAAGCTAAATAGAAAATAGAGCGTTTGACAGTGTAAACAATGTTAGTAGCCAGTCGTCCCGGCCGATTTCCCCCCCACTGCCAAAAGTTGAAACAAAAGGAAAAAAAAACTGATGATGATGGCTAGAAAGGAAAAACCAAACGAAGCCAAAGCCAGAGACAGAGCCAGAGCCAGATCCAGTGCCAACAACTCCTGACGTCGGGACGGGACTGTTAGTGGCATTGTGTGCTGTCCAACGACAACATTCAATAAACAATTCACAATTGATTGACAAACGGACAGGCGGCCCTGCTGACGATTGACGATTGACCGACCGGAGAGAAGCAGAGAGAGAGAGAGACTCCCCCACCAGGCAGCGGAGCAGAGCAGAGCGGAGCCAGGACGTTGGCCATGAATGAGCAACCATGACGACAAGTCAGCGGAAGGATGTTAGTTCGAGTGGATGAGGAAATTGAAAGCGAATGCTGACAACAACAAAGCTCTACCCCCCTCTACCCCCCACCCGATTCCCCACAGAAAAAAAAGAAAACCCAACCGACAAATATAACGAGAGTAACGGCAGCAGAAACACACACAAAAACAATGGAGGCAAATTTCTATGCGGACATCCGGCGGCGATTAGAGATGGACACTGAGCAGTGAGCAGTGAATAGTGTGGATTGAAGAGTGAGAGAGAGTGAGAAGAGAGTGGTGGGTGGGTGGTGGGCAGAGACATACCGAATTTTATAGACTGGACATTCGTAGATATTCTTGGTCTCCTGCTTGTCCTGGGTGACGGCCTTGATGTAGATGACGGGCATCGCCGGGAACAGTTCCTTGTTGAAGGCATCCGAAATGGTTCCCATTTTCATGTCCCATCGCGCACCCTCCATGAACAGGCCATTCACATAGGCACCTTCGCGTGGAGCAGTGCTGCGGAGAGGAGAGGCATGAACTTTAACCCCCTGCTCGATCAGTGGATCTCAGAGAGTGGATTCCCTTACGTGAACTCCTCTTTGAACTTCTTGGTGACATCACAATTGAGGCACATGCGGTCGAGGGGCCACTCGTTCTTGCGCGCCGTCTGCTGCATGATGGCCGTCAGCAGGGACTGGGGATTGAAGAAGCCCGCCAGCCAAATGGAGGAGGGCAGCTTGAAGTCGGCCACCCAGCCCTCCAGCTCGCGCAGACGCAGCATGAGATCGCCGAACCAGGACTGGAGGCCCAGCATGCTGGGATAGGCCAGTTTGGTCCACTGCTCGGGCACCTGGTCCATGTACAGGCACAGCATGAGGTCCTCCATCAGAGACGAGATCGTCAGCTCGCCCTTGAGGCCCAGATCGATCTCGTTGAGGGATCGCCGGAGCTCGGCCATCAGATTGTTCATGCGTTCGCACTCCTGGAAGGCGACAATGATGTACGGATTGCGGTCCTCCACGCGACCCATCAGCTCCAGGATGTTGAACGGTGTCGGGATCTTGTCCAGCAGATCCTCAATGATGCCCTTGGTGATGTCCTCCTGCGAGGCGCCCTCGCCGCCACCGCCACCGCTGCTGGACATGCGCGGCTGCAGCTCGAACACGATGCGGAAGAGACGCTCCGAGACGGTGGTGAGGAATCCAATTTCGGCATTCGAGTGCAGGCCATACAGCGCAGGACTCTCCGAGGGCAGATTGTCGTCGAGGTACTTGTGGTAGCCGGCATACTTGAGGATGCCCGGGGCCGGGAAGCCCGGACAATACTCCAGCTCGCCGTCGATCAGCTCCGGCTGCATGAACTCCTCCAGATAGGTGCGGCACAGCCGTCGGTCCCAGTCGTCCGTGATGTGGCCGCCGTACATGATCTCGCCGAAGAGGTAGCGCAGATCCTCCCACGGCACACGGGTGTTGGCCTCCAGATAGTTGTACAGCACGTACACGGAGATGGTGAGGTCGCCCACGTTGAAGGGGTAGCCACGGTTCCAGCCCTGCGGCCCGAACTTGCGTCGCTCGGCGACGACGGCATGGAAGTAGCACAGCGAGAAGAGAACGGCCTTGAACTCCGTCTCCTTGGAGCACATCTCCAGGGTCTCGTCGCTGAAGTTGTCCAGGGCCTTGTGGATGTTGGCCATCATGCCCGTGGGCGGTTCGTTGGTTATCTTGATGGCCGACTCGAGGATGCCCTGCGGCAGAATGTGCATCATGGGATCGCCGGCGGGCTCGGCGCTCAGGAAGAGTCTGTAGTTCTCGTGGGCGTTGGCCAGCGAGGCCTCCATTTTCTTCTCCAGGCTGGGCAGCCAGCGGGCCACCAGATGGATGTTCTGCAGGATGACCCAGTGGCCGTTCTGCGAGGCCGTCTCAATGGCATTCTCGGCCACGATCTCCTGGCCCTGGCCCAGCGAAACGCTGTGGAAGTTCTCGTGATCGAAGCTGAAGCCGAGCACTTTGCCCAGCTTCTCCACATCCTTCAGCGGATCGACGCCCGGCGAGAGGACAAAGAACATGTGCGTCTCGGGGCTGGACTCCTCGAAGGTCTTGGCGAACTCCACGGACCTGGCATCGATGTACTTGGAGCCGAGCTTCTCGTCGATGAACGTTTGCATCGCATAGGACATGCGATCGGGACGAATGCAGCGCATGATACACAGTCTCTGGATGGCAGTTTTGCCCTTCCATTCGCCGGGGAACTTCTCGTTCTCCGGAGTCTCCGAGTCGACAAACTTCTTCCAGCGCTTGTGCGAGCCCTCAAAGTCCTTCTCCAGACCCTTGAACGCCGCCAGATTGTTCAGCGCACGGATGCCGCCCCAGCCGACGTGCGTCAGCCAGGGATAGTTGGACGTTTGGTTGGGCATGTAGGGGAATCGCAGCAGGAAGTCCAGCTCGACGGGCTCCACCTCGCCGGTGGTCACCAGGATCTGGATGCACATCTGGGTGAGGAATATGAGCTTGTCCTGCTCGAACAGGCCGCGGGATGTGTACACAAAGGTGCAGAAGGTGATCGAGTCGATGAGGTTCTCCACGCGATCCTTGAGCTTCTCGGCGGGCGTGGCCTTCAGCATGGCGTTGTTGAAGACCACCGTGAAGGCCTTCAGCGAGAACTGGTAGATGGGATTGATCTTGAACAGGTCGTTCAGTATGAAGTAGATGATGGAGGCGCGCTCCGCAGCCGGACGGTAGGCTTCGCGCGCCGAGTCGATCTGGACCCCGGTGATCTTTGCCTCGGCCACCTTGATCTCGATCTCGTCGGCCGTCTTTTTGGTCTTCTCCAGATTCATCACCAAAGTCACATCCTCCAGCACATTGTCGCCGGCGGATGAAAGGCGTGCCAGGAGATCGTCTTCGAGGAACTTGAGGGTGATCTTGAAGTGATTCTGTTGCTGGGTGAGTCGGGTGCGCATGGACTCCAGATCGGGGCGTTCCACCTTCACGACCTCCGCCAGCAGCTGATCCTCGAGACCGTCACGGGTCACCGTAAAGTTGATCAGTGTCGTCTGGGCCTGCATTTCGGGCTTGTAATGGGGATTGGCCAGCTTCGTGTGGAGAATTAGTCGGAACTTCGGATTGAAGTCGATCTCACGATCGCCGATCTTCAGGATGGTGCCCTTCTTGATCAGCTGTCGTCCCAGCAGCGGATTCAGCACGGGATCCACATTCTCGCCAATGTTCTCGATGAGCAGGACATTGCCATTGCTAACGGCCTTCTCCACCTGCTCGAGGTAGCCCCGCTGGGTGAGTCGCAGGACGACGAGACCAGCACCGTACTTGCTCTTCACCCACTTGATGCCCTGTCTATAGATCAGAGATGATATATACATTCGTTAGGGGTATTCCAGGACTTACAGTTGAGGATCGATCATGAGCGGATAGCGTTCGGATTGCACTAGGATTGCAGCATTCTCGGCCGACATGCGATCGCTGGGCAGTCCCTGATTGTTCCATTCGGCAATCTGGGCATCATCGCAGATCATGTCGAAGGGATCCACATCGTCCGTCGAGGGAATGGGCGGCTCGCTGCTCTTGAACGCTGGCTGCCACATCTTCTCCTGCAGCTCGGTGCGGTAGGCGCGGGTGAAGCAACCCACATACGAGATGAAGCATGAGATTATCAGGATATCCCCGGGCAGCTGTCGGATGCCAGATGTCAAGCTTATTGGGGTATAGAAAGATCATTAAATGGGACTTAAATGTTATCATCGATTTCGATCTACCTCTTGACGGACTCTGTCCAGCGGACTTTCTCAGTGGCCAGGCCGCCAATCAAGCGATTGGCTATGTCGATGGTGAAGGCTGTTTTGTCGGCCTCATCCTGGCACTTCTGCTTCTCGGCCAGCGCTTCGTCGTACTCCATTTGCAGGACATTCAGCTCCTCCTCCAATTCGGTGAGCCGTTTGTTCAGGGCCGTTAGCTTATCGCGGGCATCCTGCAGCTCCTTCTCCGACTCCACCAGAGCCCGCTCCTTGGGCTCCACTATCAGGTACACGTCGTAGAAGCGATTGATGTTGATGACCCACGAGCAGAGACCGGCGGCAGCCGAGGACTTGGAGATGATCTTCTCGGGACTGAAGTCTGGATCGTTGATGTACGGCTGCAGGGCCTTGATGACGTCCGGATGGATGTGCTTCTTGTCGTAGTTGACGAGGTTGTCGAGGAACTTGTCCACGTTGCCCATGATGACGCGGCATGCCTTCCAGCTGCGATCCTTGGGGATTTTGCCCTTGCTGGCGAACAGCACCAGGACGGCGCCGCAGACACTCACCACAGCGTCTGGGGGAGAGCCGAAGGACTTCAATTCCGTCAGATTGTTCTTGTTGAGGGTGTTGAGCGCCTCCTGGGCGGCCAGCAGGGCTGGCTGCGCCTTCAGGAAATCCTCCTCGCAGACCTTGGCCTTGGCCGTGACCTCCTCTTCGATTATCCGCACGTTCTTCTCCTCTTTGGTGGCGAACGCCCGCTCCTTGGACACCTTTTCGTTCTCTGTGCCGACCACCACAATGAGGTTGTCCGCATCCTGGTTCTTGACCTTCAGCTCCACCTCCTGCACCTTGAGAACGTCCTGCAGGGCGTCCACTTCTTTGGTGCAACTGGCCAGCTTGATGAGGCCGTTCTCCAGACGATTGCGGCGATCCAAATTGGCCTTCACCTTCTCGTGCAGCAGCTTCGAGTAGAGGGCAATCAGCTCCAGGAAGGACTTGGGTGTCGTGTAGTTGTAGCGCTTGGCGTTGGCCAAGTAAACCTGCGATATGTCGTTGACCGTCTTGTGGACGTAGGCCATGAACTTGGACACCGGGAAGGCGAGCTCCTTGGGCAGCACCGATATCTCCGAGAGGAAGCGCAGGGACACCGACTCGAGGGCCTGCTGCGGCCACTCGTGGAACCAATCGATGGTGGTGCAGTTCACCAGAGCCGGGAACTTTCGGGATCGCACTCGCAGCGTGGCGCCCACCGGCGAGAAGCAGAGGACGACCTTCAACAGACTGCGCACCTTCTCGATGAAGTACTTCCAGCAGTTCTCCTTGTTGTCCATGATGCCCAGCTGCTTCACCTCGTTGCGCACGGCATTCACGATGTTCTCCACCTCGTCGTCGGCGAAGAGCTCGTGAATATCCCCGGAGGCCAGCAGATCGTTGACCAGCACAAGGAACTGCTCGCGCGCCACCTCCGAGTCGGTCATTAGGAAGCAGCAGCCTGTGGTCTTGACACCAGCCTTCATGTAAAGACTGGCTATGTTCAGCTTCAGGTCGTTGACACTGTAGTCCTTCGTCAGTTGTATCTGGAACACGTCCAGCGATGAGATGAATGCCGCCAGCCGTGTGAGCGATTGTTTGCCCGAACCGCCGACGCCAATGAGCAGCGCATAGCCTCGGGAGGACTCCACAATGCGACTGATGCGACACACGTGCGACATGGCGTCGTCGAACAGCACCAGGTTCATGGCGCCCACGTAGTCGTTATACCGATCCTGGGCCTCCTCCAGCAGGGTTTTAAGCCTATCCCAGCCCGGTATGGGCATGTACTTGATGTCCGTTAATCCCTTGGCAAAGTGACAATAAATCTGAGGCTGTGAATAGATCACCTCCTCGTTGATGCCCTCGATGCCCTTGCGCACGCAATCGGCGACGATCTTCTTGAAGCTTCCAATGTCCGTGTAGTCCACCAGCTTATCACCGTAGACCCGATAGCACTCGTGCACCCACAGGCGGATCATAAAGTTGGAATTGGGACAGGTCTCGTTGTTGGCGTACAGAACACCCTGAAGAACAGAGTGGAGAACAGATATGAATGTGATCTCTCTTTCGGGCGGTGTACTTTGTTATTGGATTCTGCGGACCGACTTAGCTGCCCACGAGGCATTCACGAAAAGACTCACCGTAAAGATATTGGCTATATCCCGCAGATTGAAGTTGTAATGGAACTTGATGGCGGTGGGTAGGAATGTGGAGGCCACCTTCTGATGCAGCGTAATGGCTGTGGTGACCATGTTCTCGCACAGCTTGAGGATGGTCTTGTCGAACTTCTGGGCGGGATTGTTCAAATGTTGCGAGAGTATTGAGTTGAGGATGTGGAACAAGGCGTCCGGGCTGGGTGGACTGTGGGCAGGAGGTAGTTTTTAGTAGTGGTATTCGACAGTTTTTCCCGTAACTCACTTCACAGCAAAGGAACAGAAGTGCCGCTGCAGCCGGGGATCGATGGTAAAGGAGCCCGCCGAGGGATTCATGCAGGCCACGAAATTACACTTGTGTATGTCCTTCAGGGTCATCTTCTGGCGATCGTACCAATGGTGATAGTCCATGAACTGGCGGATCAACGTGTGTGGCTGGACGGTGAAGTACTTGTCCACCTCGGGCATGTTCATGTCGTCGACAAAGTAGATCATGCCCTTGTTGCCAATGGGACCAAAGTTGCGGCCGGCCTTCTTCTCCAGCGGCTTCTCCAGGATGCGCTGCAGCATCTCCGAGGTGGTGTAGAAGTTGAACGGGACATTCGTCACCGCATACTTGTCGGTGGGCAGGGCATTCAGTTTGGCATTCATCAGGATGGTCTTCCCCGAGCCAGGCGGTCCGATCAGCATCAGTGGGTGATTCGCCTCTATCAGGGTGTCCATGAAGAACCGCAGGCGTGTGGTCTCATTGGTGTTCACCAGATTGGATTGCAGCGGCAGATCCATGTCCAACTCGAACTCCGGCACCAGATTGGTCCACGGCAGGAACTTCTTGGACTCGTTGTCGATGTAGAAGGCGAATATGTTGCCCGATGCCGGGAACTTGACGGCCTTGAACTCGTTGAGGAACCACTTGCTGAACTCGTTGCGCCAGTCGATGATCTGGTCCTGGAACAGCGACGACCCGAAGCCCCACACGATGCTGAACACAAAGTAGATCTCGTACCAGTCCTTGGGGCAGTCGTTGGGCACATTCTGTGGCGTCAGCATGCTGTCCAGCAGGAAGCAGGTCATCTGCAGTCGCGCAATGTCCGAGATGGGAGTGATGGACTTCAGTCGGTTCCGGAAGATCTCCAGCAGCGGCGGCACATACTTGTCGAACAGTACATTGAGGGTGGCCACCTCGCTGGAATTGGTGCGGGTCCCCAGCCACGACTGGATGAACGGGGTCCAGCCCAAGTCCTGCGGATTGATGTACAGAATGCCAGCTCTCGAGACGGTGGCCGGCGTGGCCGTGCGCAGCGAGGCGATCTCGAAGAGCAGTCGCATCTCCTTGGTCAGGGCAATCCGCTCGTTACTGGCCAGCGTCAGCACCTTGTTGTCATCCATCACCGTGTTGAGACTCTCGATCCACATGGGATCAATGTCGCCGTCGAGCACAATCCACTTGGGTCCCGTGCCCCCCAGATTGGCCTGGTCGCGCATCAGAATCGAGAACAGGCCGTCCTTCCACTCGCGCGTGGCCGGATTGACGATGCCGAACAGCTCGTCATTGGTCACCGCCTTGGGATTGAGATCGTTGTAGTGGGGCTTTCGCTTCTGGTTCTGGTACGTCTTGTTCAGCGTCTTCCACACTTCCGACTTTCCCGTTCCGGCAAAGCCAATAATGAACACGGAATGCCGCACGGCGAACAGCTCCTCCAGCTGCACGATCTTCAGGATGAAGCCATCCTCTGGCTGCAGTTTCAGGTCAATGGCCGATCGCTTGATGACGGTCTCGAATTCCATGTTACGCTTACGCGGCACATCCAAGGCCGGAAACAGGTCACCAATCAGACCCATGAACACGGGCACATCGTCGGTGACAATTTTCGGGATATTGAAATCGCGAAGGGCTCGCATTAGCACCTGATCCTCCGGCCGCTGACGATCGTCGCGCTAGGAGAGGGAGGGAGCAGGGAGAAAAGAAATCGATGTGACCTTTAATTAAAATCTTTACCCAACTAATTGTGCGCGTGACTTTTGCAGCTCATTAGCCCGGACTCACGTAGCCCACCCGTAACCTGCCCGTAACCCTCCCGTAGTCTGTGTGTTTTGGGCATAGTTTTGGCCAAAAAGTTTTGCCGGGGCTAAAAACAGCAACAACAGAGCATTGCGGAGGCAGGAAGGGAGATGGAGGTCAGTTCCAGTCCCAGTCCCAGTCCGTTATATAAGGTCGAAGTTTTGCAAATCCTTTTGGCAATTAGATACTTGTAGCAAATGAACGAAAGGAGCCAAAAGGAAAAGGCAAGGCGCCGATGGCCGATGGGCGATGTGCGATGGGCGATAGTGACAGCGACACCCCCACAAATATTGCACACAAGTATCTAAGTATCTGTAGGAGGTACGTATCCACGTCGTTGTTGTAGTCCGTAGTAGTCCGTGGTCCATGGTCCTGGTAGCAGTGCAAATATCCCATTACTCGGATGAAACTTTTAATTAAAAAGTTACCAATGACAAATGGGATGCGAGGTTTGCGGGTCGCATCGCATCGCTCGCTGAGAAATGCGCTACAGTCTTAATATTCGGCTCTCGGCCACCACTGAGCGGATGAACAGCGTCCTGGCTGGATGGCTGGCTGGCTGGCTGGCTGGCTGGCAGTCTGGCACGCACGTAATTGAGACAAACTTTCGGGGGGACAGTAAAACATTCGTGCAGTGCCACGGAGGAGAGCAGAAGTGGAGGAGCAACTGCTGCCAATGGGAAAATTACGACATTTAAGCCCGTAACCGTGCCCGTACCCGTACCCCTGTCCGTACCCCTAACCGTATCCGTAGTAGGTTAAATGTACGTGAAATATTAAGTTTAGTTGCATGAGAGCACACTAAATCTTATTGTAGGTCATTCGCCCACTTTACTGGCGCAGCTAATTATGGCTCCCAGAATCGAGTGAGCAAACGAAGGAGTCAACCGAGTGGGTTAGGATTTGGGTTAGACGACTCACCCGCAGGGCACCGGCAACGACCAGCACCGACTTGATGGCACGCAGACCCCAATCGTAATGGTCCTGCTTGGAGAGCAGCTCCTTGCACAGCGTGTAGAGGGTGATAAATTTGCGTGCCAGCAGACGTGCCTCCTGGAAGCCCTCGGCCACCAGCATGATCTCACTAATCAGGGCAAAATCGGGCACCACCATGGCACAGGGTCGATACAGGGCCTTCAGGTTCTCGGGCAGCTCCGCGCGACCCGCATAGCCGGGATTCATGGTGATGAACACGCCCACGGTGTTGCGCAGCGAGATGTGTTCGCCGAGGAAGCTGAATGTCAGCTTCTTGCCCTTGATGGCATCCTGGATGCACTTGACCTGCACCGCCACCACGGAGAGCACCTCCACGGAGATGCGATTGAACTCGTCGAAACAGCCCCAGGCACCGGTCTGGGCCAGTCCCTTGTGGATGTTGCCAATCGACTTGTAGTCCATCTGCTCGGAGCAATTGAAGACGTACACCATCATGCCCAGGGCTCGGCCCAGATCCTTGGTGGTCTCGGTTTTGCCCGTTCCAGCGGGTCCGGCCGGGGCGCCACCCATCACCAGATGCAGCGATTGGGTCAGCGTGATGTAGCAGCGATCCGTGAGCGGGGTGATCACCAGACGCGGCGTATTGCCCAGATACTCGTAGTCGTAGCGGAACTGTGCGTCGCAGATGTTAGCGAAACAGTCGTCGATTTTGTTGTCCCAGCGATGGCGCAGCTGGCTCTGCCACTGGAAGGCCGTCTGCACTTCGACCTTCTTGGCAATGATCGTGGCCACCACATCACGACTGTGCACATCGATGGTGCAGACAGTCATGACCTTTTGCCGCTCGGCGGCCGTGAGGTCGCCCAGCAGGAGGAGGATCAGGTTGTTCAGTTGAGTCACCTGCTTCTTGTTGTAGTCCTTGAGGGCGTTCTCGTAGCGCTGCTGGACCTTGGCGAAGGCATCGTTTGTCTCCGTCGTCCACATGATTTGTGTGCCGACCAGGGCCGGCTGGGCGGGCCACTCGAAGATCCAGACATGACGCGGCTTGTGGTCGTAGGTGGTCAGGGATCGCCGCAGCTGATCCCGCAGCGTGTCGCGCATTTTGTCGGTGACTCGATTCAGCCAGACTTCGACCTTGCCGCTGCAGTCGCAGTTGTCCAGGAAGGGCACGTACTCCTCCAGCTCCTTGGCCACCATACCGGCGGCGTTCTTGGATCCCGACAGAAGGTTGAGCTTTCCCAGGGAATCGTACAGCTTGGTGAGATGGCGGGACACCGCGGCCGGATTGTTGCCATTCGATAGAATGTCCAGCAAGTCGGCGGAGGAGACGAAATAGAAGCGCGGATAGGCCAGACGCTTCGTTTCCAGGTAGTCGTTCAGCGCCTTCTCGCAGAGCAGGAGCATCTTCAGCAGACCCTCGAGATGTTCGTACAGCTTGCTGCCGGAACGATTTGTGGACCGGACCACATTGCGATCGCCATTCATCTGGGCCAGCAGCGCCTTGAACTCCTTGTCTATGAAGTCGAAGCGCTTGGAGTCATCCGGGAGCTGCGAGCGGATGTCCTCGGAGCCAATGAAGATGCTCTCGAGATACTGCCACTTGCGCTGCACCTCGAACCAGGAGCCGATGATCTGGTCCGCATTGGAGAGCTTATTCTGCCACATGCGGACTTCGGTCTCAAAGAACGAAATGTACTTGGAGGAGGCCATGTTCTGCAGCTGCCCCTGATGGTCCTCCAGCATCTCGATCATCTCCTCGGATGCCTTCAGCAGCTTGAGGTTGGTGCGTTCGTGTATCTCGTTGCCAAACTCCATGGTGGCCCAGGCGGCGGCTATGTCGCGCAGCTGCTTCTCCATGGCCATCTCCTTCACCGACTTGTCCACGATGTTCTTCACCTCCTCCTCGAACTCGTGCAGATTGAGATCGATGAGGTTCTTCAGCGTCGTAGAGTCGTCCATGCTGAACTTCACGTGCGTCGTTTGCATCAGTTCAATCCAGTGGCGGTCGCGAATCGCCGGGTTCTGCAGCTCCGTGACGGCCCTGAGGGAGGTCATGAGATTCTTGAGCGAAGCCTCCATGAAGATGAACGGATCCCAGGAGCGCATGGCCTTGTCGAGGCCGCGCAGCTCGCGGCCAAACTTCTTGCACTCCTGGTCCATGGTCTCGATGTCGATCTTCTTCCAGGGGGTCTTCTGCCAGTCGTTAATCGTAGACTGAATGGTGATGGCGAAGTCCCACATGATCTTCACCAGCTTCAGATCGCTGCGGCACAGCTCGATCTTGGCGGCATCGGGACCCTGCAGCTCGAACAGAACTGCCGATTCCGCGAGACTCTTCTGGCGTTCCTCCAGGGCAACGATCTCCAGGTCGGACTCATCGATCAGTTCGTAGCAATTGGGGCACGGGACATTGAAGAACTTCTTCACCACGAACCTCTTGCGGTAGGTGCTGGCCATGTTGTCGCAGAGCACGATGCGCTTCTCGATCAGATCGACCTGGTAGCTCTGGATGGGGGCGATCAGCTGCTTTGTGGTGGCCGCCAGACGCTTCACCTTCATCCAGGCATCTGGCAGTTCGTTGATTTGCGCCAGTTCGGTGTCCTTGAACTCGTAGTTGTACAGCCGCAGCAGATCGATGATCTCCTTGAGGGGCTCGAACATCGAGTCGTACATAAACTGTTTCTCATTGATCTGATTCAGAACGGACAGGATCTTGACCAGGCCCTCAAAGTCATCCTTTTGCAGTTCCACCTTGAGCACTATATTGGCCTCGTCCACGAACGCCTGCAGCTCGCTGAGCGAGTCCTTGACGCGATTGATCAGATCCATCTTGAAGAGGCTGATCCATTGACCCACCAGATTGAGCACCGACGTCTTGAAGCCGCTCATATTCAGGCGCAAGAAGACGAAAAAGTCCTCATAGGTGTCCCAGGTGCGCACTTGATCCTGCAACGCTATGTACTTGTCCAGCTGATCCTTGTACACGGAAAGCGGTGGGTATTCCGTGTCCAAAGGAGCCACCCCGGAGCTGCCCTCCACCTCAGCTTCCGCGTCGCGTTCGTCCAGCGTGAGGTTGCGGCCGTACTTCTTCACCTCCGCCAGGTAGTTCTGTCTGTCCCATATCCAGAGATGGGCGTACTCCATATATCCCTTGCCATGGACACGGATGGCCTGCAGAGCCATGCGCACTTTGTTCATGATATCGTTGCTCGTCTTGTCCAGATCTGGCTTATCCTCCAATTCATCTGTGAAAGAATCAAAACGTAAGATGATATACAAATCAATGATATAAATTTGGGACTCACCCATGAAGTCCTTTGGGTCTTGGCCAGTGATCTCTGGTGGATCCTGTGCCACGCGATACAACAGACTCATCTGATCGCTAATGTTGCTCAATAGCGTGTCCGCGAAGACCGTAAATCCCGTCTTGGAGGATGGATCCAGGTTGAGAAAGTAGACAACATTCGGCTCCTGTAGCTCCATGAAGATCTCAAAGATGGGCGAGTTGTTCTCATAGCGATTATCGACCTCCATGCGCAGGTATGTGGTGCTGGTGATGACGGCATCCAGGAGACTCTCCGCAATGTTGGTGTCCACGTAAATCTCGTATTCGCGGAACAGTTCACGCTCCTCATCGCTGACGCCTTTGAGGAGTTCGTACCGATGGAACGGAGTGATGACCTCCTGCTCACTCTCCGACTGCTCTTCTTCGACCTGCTCATCGTACTCCTCCTCGTCGCCATCGTGTTTCTTCTTTATCATCTCCACCGTGGTCATAACGGACAGACTGCCAATCGGAGGCCAAATGCCATCTCCATCGTCCTCCTCTTCGCCGTGCTCCTCGGGCGGCAGGCTGTAGCGCCGTGGAATGTCGAAGAACAGCTTCAGATTGACGTACATAAGCAGGTCGATGAGTCGCTGGGTCATCGAAGCCAACATCGCACGCTCTTCCAGTATGGGTTCCCGTGGGTCTGTGTCGAGCAGCAGCCGTGGATTGAGATCTTTGCGCTGGAAGAGCGGTATGTTGCCCCAGGAGTGTATGCTATCCTTTATGGCCTGCAGATTCTCCTGGGCGGCCACCAGACGATCGTGCAAGTACTTGACCATTTTGAAGATCATCACGATGAATTTCTGACTAAACTGCTGCCATGTCACTGAAGTAATCATCGGGTCCATTTGCTGTTCAATCATGGCCAGTTCTGCGGCAATCAGTCCTTTCTCAGTGGGATGGGAACGCTCGTTGGTATCGTTGTACCACTCGGCGATGCGCATCAGCTTAATGCGGGCTTGCTGCGGGGGGAGGGAAATATCATAATTAGCAGCTGCTCGAGTTCGATATTTCATTCATTGGTTTGCCAACCCAAAGGTCCTCGTCGCGGCTGAAGAATTTCATCAGTTGTGGGGTCATCTCGCAGCCGAGCAATCGCAGCACTTTGATGTCCTTCAGGGCTATCTTCAGTCTATCGGTAAAGTTAACACTGAGCCGCCCCTCCTCGTCCTTTAGCAGGAGAGTGAGAGCCGTATCCGTTTGAATGCCCTGCCAGCATTCCACCATCCATTTGTTCATTATTTGCTGAATAAACTCATCGATTTCGGCGAGCATTTGATTGTAGATCTCCATCACAGTGACACCGCGTTCGTTTTCAAAAAGTCTGCAGGGCAAAGGTGAGAGTATTATTCTTCCAATGGGAATGGGAATGGGAATCCGGGCTAAAAGTACTTACGGATACTCGTACATCTCATGCTCTTTATTCATGGCGGTTATGCGATATCTGAGTTTCTTGAGCCAGCCCACAGCACCGGAAACTTTGGGGAAACAGTCATCCGTGGGAAGTTCCTAATTGGGGGAAACGAAAACTTGAGATAATCAAACGTTTACCTCTCTTAGTATTGGCTTACATTCACGCCCTTGGCCAAGTAGATGCCCTTGAACTCATTAAAGTCCACTTTTACATTCATGATCTCCTCCTCGAAATCATCCACTACTATGTGCATCAAGGGATCCATATGCGCCTTGATGATGGGCCGCAGCAGCAGCGTACCGCCCAGCAACAGGTCATGTGTGTCCTCGAGGGCCTTTTCGAACTGATACGCTATCATGCACTCCAGCGTATCTGTTTTGGCCTTAAAGCTCAGGCGATCGTTTTCGAATTCGGAGCCCTCAGCGTTCGGATCCAATGGGTTGTACTGTATGTTGGTCCACTCGCGGTAGATGTTGTTGAACTCTTCCAGGATTTTCTCCAGGGCAGCCGTGATTTGCCGCCCCTTGAGGCCGCCCATGACAATCTTCTCCAGCTTGATGAAGTCGCGGCCCGTGTTGAACATCTCCTTCAATTCGTGCAGGCGCTCGATGAACAAATCCAATCGGGTAAATACCTTCTCGGGATGCCATGTCCAGTCCTGGGAATTGAAGGTGGTGCCTATTTTGAACTTTTTCAGCGAGTTGCGGCACTCTTTGTAGATGGTCCTGCAGAGAGACAGAGAGAGAGAGAGAGAGAGGAGGTGAAGTAATGGCAATTCGGTTTTAAAAACGTTTAACAGAAACCCACTTGTAATACTCCAAGTGCTCAATATTGGTAGAGATCTTCCTGAACGCCTCGTCTACGTCGCCCTGAAACAAAGAGTCCGGCTCTATGGTCCGAATGGCGCACTCAATCAGGGAGTTGTGGAAGGCGTTAAAGAACAGCGTCATATTATCGAGAGTGTGAAAGTACCGCGAATGACCCCACACCAGACCAACCGTCAGCATCAGCGGACGGATATCGGGTCTATTGTCATCCATGTCATTGGACTCAAACTTGTCCATTTTCTTTTTCTGAAATGGAAATTTGTTGGATAACCTTCGACCTTCGACCTCCGACTGTTTCTAAGTCTCTCTCGCTTACCAAGGCTGCTAAGCATTTCGTAATGTCCCTGGCTTCGGCCAGTGCCTCGAGGACGAGCTCCACTATGCGACGATAGGACTGCTCAAAGATTGATTGGATTTTCTCGAGGACAAAGCCAATCGTTTTGATGCGCTTGTCGCCCAACTGATCGGCCAGATTTTCTAGATTTTCCAGGCGGGCTTCCCAGAAGGCAAAAATCGACTCGGGTTGTGGGAACTGCTCCTTCGAGTATATCTTCTCGCCAGGCTTGATATCGACCAGATCCTCCACCGAATCGAGCCATTTGACAACCATGAATTCGAGCGAATGCTTCATCAGGGAATTAACCACAGAAATGTCCCTGCAGGGAAAGACAAAAAGGAGTGGGAAAACTCTGACGAGGCGTAATCAAAAGAGCAATTTGCGTCACGAACCCAGCGGCGATGGCCGGTGCGGCCTCCATGACCTCATCCATACAAATGGGCAGGGGGAATATTGTCCGATTGATGACCAGGCCCTTCATCTGGGCAATGCCATTGCGCATCTCCTGCGACTCCGTCTTCATGTCGTTGGCAATCACACTGGTCCATCCCACCTGATTGACGGTGTTGTTCAGCAGCGGAAAGAAAACCTCATCGCACAGCACTGATAGATTAGCCAACGGATTGGGCAGCAGATCGCCAATCATCAGGGACTACGAGACAAATGGAACAAATGGAACTGGGTTATCAGTTAATTTTCTGGTTAATGTTAATCTCACCTCAAGCATATTCTCCTCGGTCAGTGTCAGGGGTGTGTAATTCCGTATGAAGTAGGCCACCTTGGCTCGCGGCTTCACCGGAAAACTGTAGGTGGGATACAGCTGTCCGCCCGAATTGATGGTAAATATTATGCGATGCTTCTTCGGATCGTTCAGGAACTCCATCACCAGATCCTGTCGAAGAGAAATTTGCGAACGCATCGCTTGAAAAAACCATTCGAGTGTGCACGTTGTGGAAATTGGACAAAATCGACAAGGGGATTGTGGGCGGGCGGGCATGGGCATGGCACACTGGTGTGTCTTTCTCTCTCTCTCTCTCTCTTTGTGTGGGTGTCGCTTTGGAGGTTGGGACTGTGGCTAATTATCCTGCCAACGACAACGGTAGGGGTGTGGTTGGGGGGGAGAGGCTGGACAGCCGGACGGCAGGGTGGCAGGACAGCGGTAAATGTTGCGATTTTGCAAAATAATCAGAAAATGCTCTCAACATTTTACGTAAAACGAAAATGTGCACGGGAAAATGTGCAATGCGAGGAGGCGTCCATTGAGGGCATGGAAAAAGTGCCTAGTTAGGCATCCCGTAAACGCCTCCTGGCCTCCAAAAATTGCCGCACAATACTGAATCCTTCCCAGCTTTCGTGCAGCGGGAGCGGAAGTGCTGCGGTCGCCATGTTGTTGCCTCTGTTGCGTTATCTAATTACAAAGGAATTGTGCGGCAACGTCACACAGTTGCCGGTCCACAGCCCTGCTGCTACTACGGACTGTACTCCAGGCTCCACTGTCGCCACTGGAGACGAGCCCAGGCCCAGAGCCAGGCGGATCGGACGTAGGACACGGCACGGCATTCGACAGTGGCAGTAAAATATTATTTCTGTTCAAATGCACATCGCCATCGATTGATATATGTACATCTACATATAGATGCGTGCACTCGGAAAAAACCGAAATCAATTTATGAGTTTTCCAAAATATCCGCTTGATAATGGAAATTGGACAAGGATCATAGACTTGGGGGCCATTTCCACAGAAATCACCAGATCACAGAGTGATCGGACGTCGATCTACACACTTTTTTGTGTGGCCGTATATTTGGTATTCCCCTTACATACTAGAGTTGCCGTATTGGCTGAATTAGGTTATTATAATACATGGGGCTGCCGTATTGGCTGATTAAGGTTATCCTACCCCAAAAGATTTCTGTTCCAAATTGTGTATGAAATACATTTCATTTCAAATTCAATCAAAGAAAGCATACTTTCTTTTCTTGTTGTGTGTGTGTGTGCATATATCTCAGTTAGCCCGGAGACAACTGGGCCGCAGTTAGTTACGTAAACCTATAAAGTGAGGGGAGGAATGTACAGAGAGAGAGACCGAGAGACAGACACACAGACAGATGGGGCAGCACACGCATATGGGCTAAATACACTTGTGTCTAATAAGTTTTATCCAAATGGGCAACGAAGCGTGCACCCACACACACACACAGAAAAACAGAGAGAGGGACCCACGTCCCAGCATTTTGTTCAGTGGACAATGGTTGGGGCGGCGGCGGTGGGCCATTATAGTGGAATATACGATATAGGACGGTGGTTGGTTGGTTGACGGAGGTCCACTCCTCCATGGAGGTGGGACATAAACAAATGAAGGGTCGAAGCGAGTTTTTCGGGGGCCTCAGCTGCGTATGCGGCATATTTGAGCGCGCATGGCGAAAAATTGTCAAACTGCCGGCCGCGGCCCCAAAGTCAGTTAGGCTGGCAATCTGCTTAGCCGCTTTCCGTAACCGGAGCTGGAGCTGGAGCCTGCAACCACCCACTATCCTTCCTGGCAGTGCACTAGCATTTAAATTGTGAAAATATTTGGACGCTGTACACACAGCCGCCTGCCTGCCTGGTCGTTGGTCGTTGGTCGTTAAATGAAAATTGAAGTTAGGTTTTGGCCATTTGACCAACGTTTGCAGGTGGCCCACACGCAGTAAAAATCTTTAAACAAACGGGGTCACTGGGTGGACGCTAATTGCGTGCTTGTCAACACTCGAAATAAAAATAATATTTGCAACAATTAAAAGAGCTCCAAACGCCAACAAAAAGCGCCAACATTTCCGAGCAATTCAAAAGGCGAAAAAGGGCCAACAAACAAAACCAAAAACCAAAAAAACAAAAAAGGGACACCAAACAAAAGGTTACCCCAAGGCCACCTCTGCCACAACCGTCACCTGATGCATAATTTTTCAAATTATGAATTCTAAAAGGGACAAAACAAAAGACAACTCGCTTGCCAGCCATGTGGCAGTCGGCAGCCAAGCAAAATTATGCAAACTGTAAATGCGCCAAATCAAAGTAAATATGCCACAAGGGCCGCCGCGTGGCGTCAAATGAACCGCAGGCGAGGCGGTGAAAAGGCCCTGAATATTCGCCCAGTAACGATCTGTTGCACGAGACCCTGCCACACCCCGACCATTAACACATTCATTTACTTTTCAGCATTGCATAAAACACGTTTGTTCGACTGGACGTGCCCCGAGAGCCCCCTAAGAATGAATCGGTGCAGCGCTTACCTTGAACTCGTTGGTGGTTATTAGCTTGGTCCATTTCTCCAGCTTGAGGCGCATGGTCTTGGTAATATAGTTCCAGAAGAACTCCGGCCGATTGTCGACCTGTGTGGACAGACAGCATGAGTGATCGGTGCAGCATTGGTGTAGCGTATATCCGGATACCCACCACTTCCTTTTTCTTTTCCTTATCTTCGTCACCCATATTGTAGTTGAAGTTCTTTAAACGATGCTCTGTAGTTCACAAAATAAAATTGAATATGACTAGACTCAACAATGCTCGTCAGTTGACTGATTTTTCATTGCAGTCTGACGTTCACGTTCGGACTTATTTTCTGATGAATGACATTTGGCTCCCACCCGAAACCCGAACCCAACAAAAAGCAATATTATATTCTATAATGAACGCATTTAATTTATTGACTCTAAATTTTAATAAAGAAGACCAGCATTTCGTTTCTATCAAGTGTTTTTTTTTTTCCTCTTCTAACGGACCAGAGGCATCCGCTTGGGCATGTTCTGCTTCAGCAGCTGCCAGTTGATGCTAGTGGGTACTCCGCCCGATCGCTTCTTGGGCAGCTTGTTCTGTTTGGTGGCGCCCAGCTTCTGGCCCATTTTGGAGTGACTGGCGGCCATCTTGGAGCGACTGACGGCCATCTTGGAGCGACTGGCAGCCATCTTGGAGCGAATGACAGGCATCTTGGAGCGACTGGCAGTCATCTTGGAGCGACTGGCAGCCATCTTGGAGCGACTGCGAGCCATCTGCGAGCGACTGCGAGTCATTTGCGAGCGACTGGCAGCCATCTTGGATCGACTGGCAGCCATCTTGGAGCGACTGGCAGCCATCTTGGAGCGACTGGCGGCAAGACTGCGGTACAGACTTACGCCGCTCAACTTGCCGCTGGGTGGGTTGATCGCAGTCTTCCTGTACTTCCGCTTGAGCACCATCTTGCCGCGGCCGGTCTGGCACTTGGGGCAAGCCTTCAGCGCGTGCTTGCTCTTGCGCTTGTTCAAGCTCTTGGTGGACTTCGATGATTTGAGCGCCTTGTTGATCTTTCCAGACTTGATTGATTTCAAGGACTTCATCGACTTAAGTGGCTTAAACGTCTTGGATGATTTCGCTCCCTTTAGGACCTGAGTCTTTGACTTCGATCGCTTGATAGTCTTGAGCGGCTTCTCGGCAGCGAGAACGGCACCGCCAGCGGCCCGCTGCATCATGGGCGTCACCGAGTACTTGGGTAGCTTTGGCGGCGTTGCGGCCAAGGCGCGTTCCGTCTTTACGACCGACTCAAAGTTGCCGAACACCTGCCGCACGTTGCGGTTGACATGCTCCAGGTACTTGAGGGCCGCGTGGCAGACACTGCACTTGTTGGTCGTCTCCGTATTGTTGCGGATGAGACTCTCCAGATAGAGAAAGTTCTTGGCCAGGTTCTGGCAGTAGGCGCATTGGTTTGTCATCTTGCCGCTGAGCTGTGTGTCCGTTGCGTTGATTGTAGGATCGTAAAAGCCCGGCTTGTGCAGATTCTGAACCGAATTGTTGGGGACAACGTAGTGTTTAGCTGGCTTCTTCTTATCCAAACCTATCATTTTCCGTAATACTGAAATTTTGCTCACCTTCAAAGGCTGTGACTGTTTCTAGTTGGGATACCAGAAATAGAATGATAAAATGTTACTAAAAGGCAAACCCCTTTCACAGAGAAGCTAAAACTAATTGTCAGGGCCTACCTGGTTCATGGTTTCGGTTGTTTAAATTTCCAAATTGTATCACTGAATTTTTGTTGTTAGTTTTTTTTGTATTTTTTTGTTGTCTAAACTTGACCCGTCTCAGTTGTTGTTTGACTGCCTGTGCCTACTTTACTGAGCCCAAAAGCCGACCCGACGCCAGCGTCTGACATTGAAAGCAAATGCTACTGCTGCTCCCATTTTTGTCAGGGCTCGTAATTAATCTCAATCTCTTGCTCATCAAAGGCCGGGCAATTTGTCAGCAAATCGTCAACCTTGTCCTGCTCAATTATCGATCAAATAAATTGCAGCGAATATTTAAAGACTCGTTCCAAATTAATTTCAAACGCGCGCGGGTCGCCCAGTGGCCAGCCAGTAGCCAGTGAACGTCTGGCGTTCCCTTCTTTTTGTGTATCGCTTGGGTCCCCCAGCAGCTCGTTTAATTTCTATTTCCTTGGGCACAATTAGCGATAATCAGCTGGCAGCGTTTTTGTCGTTGGTCCTTCGCCTTTCGCCTTTCCATTCGCATTCGGATTGCCATTCGCCATTCCCATTGTCCGTTTTTCCATTTTTGTTTTTGTATTTGTGTTTTCTGTATTTGGGTCAGTACGCTGCGATGTGCACAATAATTTATTTCATTTCAAGATTTAATCGGGCGAAATTTTAGTTTGTCGTGTCGTTTGTTCTGCGCTCTGTGTACTCCATTGCCCGGCTAACACATTTTTAAATGCCCTCTTGGCCAATACTGACCTTGGACCTCGACTCTCTGCTCTGATTGCAGCCAAATGATGTAAGTGGATGGCGGAAATGGCCCAAATGGGTAATTAGATGTCATTTTGCGGGAGGAAATTAAATACATTTTATTATGCCAATACCAAATCCAACCCAGAAACCTAATTTCTATCGAATAAACGGAAATGGAATATATTGTTTATTTGTGGTAAACTTTAAGTGGATTTCCATTGAATTGATCAAAGTTTTTTCCACGAATCGAGGAATTTATGAGTGTTTACAATTCAATGCGACTCGTTGGATGTCTCTTCTATCCCGAGGAACATCAGGCAGTTGCCATCCATTAAATTGCTGTGTGTGTGGCACGAACATCCTTCCTTCTAGCCATGAGATGAGGACGCCCATAGCTGCACAGACAATTCCCTGCGACACATAACTTCCAATTGAAAATATCTTAGAAAAGTCAAACACAAGTGCAAATGCCAATAAAACAGGGAAGGCTGCTCACAGGAGGATGAAGCTAGAGGAGCCAGAGGGGAAATATATACACACACACACACACATACATACAATGTCGTTGTGGAGCTATAAAGTTGATTGTTCATAAATGTACGGGGCGTATACGTAATGTCAGGCACTGCACTAAACCAATGCTGGACTCTCTCTGCACACCAGAGTGCACAGAGGGGGGGAGGAATGAGTGGCAGTGGTGCCATCAAGGGTGGTGCTGTGGTGCTGCTGGAGAGTGCACCCATAAAGTGCCAGAGTAATGAATTTATTAAAAGCCCAGTTTGTTAAGCAACAGCCACAAAAGTGAAAGAGTGCAAAGGCAAAACGCTTGCTTGGCCCAGTATGTTGGCCAAGTTTACCTAAATAGATTTCCATTATTCCGTATACGTATTCGTATTCGTGCCATGCATGCGACTGCAAATTCTAGTGTTAATGCTAATGGATTTGTGCCAAGTTCTCGCCCGTACATTGTTGGCTCACTGATTTATTCGTGGTCAAAAGCGGGACACTGCCTTTATTTTTTGTCGCTGTTTGTTTTTTCCATTGTTGTACCCTTACAGAGGGTATCGCTAATTGGTCGAAAGGAAGCGCTATTAAGTAATTTATTTACTTATAATTCTTAATATTATATCTTTATTTATTAAACTCAATTACAGTGTTTTGATTCTGAGCGCGTCTTCGTCTTCTCGATGATGTGACCAGATCCACTTCTCGATGATGTTACCAGATCCACTTCTCGATGATGCTACCAGATTCACTTCTCGATCGCGCAAGTGTTGCCACACCAGCGCACGACACGTAGTTGCCTGGTTGCTGAGGGATTGCGGGCTGCCACATATGTATGTATGTATATACTGAAATACCTATATAGTTTTTAAATAGGATCTTTCTTCTTCAGATTGTACTATTAAAATAGGTTACAAAAAATTCACCTTTAAGTGTATTTAAAGCCTTGGCATTTGTTTCTTCCTTTTTTGTGTGTGGCACACTTTTGGTCGCTTTTATTTTCGTTTCATTGGCGCTCCTAACTTTTGACCCACAAAGGTTGCCGCTTTGCCATGTCCTTTCCCGCTCTAACGACTTCCTGAGCAGCGACGTTGACCGAGCAGTCAGCGCCACTGCACAGCACAGACGTCTTGGCCAAATTTGCATGCCGTTGTTGGCGCTTGCGTTTGCGTTAACGTTTGACTTTGACGTCGAAGTCGACGAAGACGGCGACGGCGAAGGCGATGCGACCCCGCCTTGTTTATTCTGTTTGCCTTTCGTGTTACGTGTTTATCGCCTGCAAATGGCGATTCTTTGGGAAAAGTGAAAGCCGTCTCGCCTCTGGCTTTACCGAGGCTTTGCTCTCCTTAACTTTTCTCCTCAACTTGGCTTTGGCCCCACTCTCGACTCTCGGCTGTCGACTGTCGGTTGGTCGAGTGAGTGGGTGGGTGGGTGGCTGGCTTTGAGTTGAGTTCAACTTGCTCGGCATTTCAATATCAACAGAGGCATGCATAATTTCTTGGCCGAGCCTATGCAAATTTGCTCGGAAGTGTTCCTACGAAAAAGTGTGGCCTGGTGTGTATGTATGTGTGCGGCAGAGAGTGGGCATGGCTGCTGCTTTGTGCCACATTTGAAAGCGTCGGAAAGCAGGTCAACTTCATTTTTCGTGCTGACCGACAACCACAACGTTGGGGCAACACAGCAACACAGAAGCAGTAGCAGCGGCAGCAGCGGCAGCAGCAGCAGCAGCAACAACAGGCGGTTGCTGGCTTCTTGTTCTCGTTGTTGCTGTTGTTTGATGTGCGAAAGCCGCAAACACAAATTAGCACAACAGCAATAACAGCAGCGGCAGCGGTGGCACCAACACCGTGTCCATAATTTCCTTTGCAACACTGCGCCTCTGCCCCACACTCACACACACACACACACACACACACGCATACACTTGCATTGCAGGAGGCTCTGCTTTCGATTCGCGTTTTTGGTTTTAACTGCCTTTTGGTTGGGTTTTTTATTGTTATTATTTGGTGCTGAAGCAGCTGACGTCGCCGTCGACGTCGTCTGGTTTTCCCATCGCCACCGCCGTCATCGTCGTGGACTTCTTGGCATAAAGTCCAAAGTGCAAATGTTTTGCGGTCAGTTTGGATTCGAAGTTGGCCAGAAACGCGACGCGTCATCGTCGCACCTGCTCCTTGCCAGTTGATGGCTTAGTGGCTGAGGAAGAGCCTCTTACATTCAGCAGTTTTCTGCTTTGCATTCTTCCTGCCACACTCGCATGGGCGCTGCTGCGGTTTTCCCCGAATTTTTCACCCAGCTCTGCGGTCGACTTTCATTCATTTGCGGGACTTTCCGTCCATGAAATTCATTTGGAGTTTTTGTGTTTGTTGGCTCCCCACACACACACACACACAGAACACAGAAGCTTCAAAGAAGGAGCAGGTACATCCAGAGCATTCACGAGACAGAGAGAAAGCGTTAATCCTGCCACACTATGTCTGAAAGGAAAAGCAATTACCAGTGAATACAACCGACGAGAGTGTGTGGTGTGGTGTGGCATCAACATTCTGAAGAAAGATTGAACAGAGAGATCTTTAAAGAGACTAACACTAACCTGTTTCCCAGAGTAAGTAAAACTGAATATTTGCTTGAATATATAACTAGAGGATTAGTTTTGTTGGTAAAAAACATGATTCAGTCTCATGAGTCTGGTTTAGACCTTAAAAGAAAAGTTTAGAGACTTGTGAGCGGATGTTGAATTCATACTAATCTTTATTGGAACGGGTGCATCGGTACTGCGAGTACAGATCGTAAATTGTATACCTTATGTATGTTTTTTACTTTTTTTTTTTGGTATTTGATCGCCTTGTAGCGAATTTAGTGGTCGCAAGATGATAACTCTGCAATGACCAGACACTTCAAATTGCATAGGGTATTCATGCATGTTATCGATTTAATTATTATTTATGCAATATAGGCGTGTAGTGTGAGTATTATTTTAAGTAAGGGAAAACAGAAAGTACCCTGTAAAGGAAGCAACAGAAGGTTGCCCCAGAAATTAGGGACAACAGAAGGTTGCTCCTCAAGGCGACTTCCGATGGCATCCGATTGTTTGAGCTGGCTAGATCAAGTGTGGGCATGACTCAGAATTCAAACTTGGCTTCATCAATAAATTTGGCCAGTTCTCTGTAGAAAAGAGGCTCTTTCGTGAGCAGTAAGTCTCTGACGCTGTGGAACCGGTTGAAGATTTTGTATTTCTTCCTGATACTGGTATATCTTTGGCAGGAGAAGATTTCGTGTTCAGCATCATCAAGAGCATTGCAAACCTCACAAATATTTGTATCCCTCGCTTTAATTCTATGTAAAAAAACATGATCGTATGTACGTCTACACATTAGTCTATTTATAACCTTAATGGTCTTGGCACCCCAGTCAAGGTTCCAGTGCCACGGTTTGACTGGGACATCATTGTAAATGGAAGCAAAAAACACTCCTTTGGTTTTGGATATTTCCTTATATTACTTAGAATAGATTGGTTTTGTGTTTGCCTCTGTGAATGTGTAAGGACTTGTTCTTGAAGTACAATAATGTGCCTAGAAACGTATAATATGTATATGTTTCTGGAACACTTAAAGAACCTTCAAGTATTTCCAGTACATATTTCTCCTCTTTAAATTGTTCGTGCCACAGCAATTTAGCTGCCGGCTGGCTAACAGAAAAAAATCTTCGAAAAGCGCTTTATGAATTTTATGCTAATAAAAAAAAACTTATATTTACCCACACACACACACACACACATTTATACATGTATATTTTGAAAAACACACAAACGAAAAATATTTATTGTGTTCGCTGCAATTTCTCATAAAAGTTTCCGTTTTTTGGAGCAGCCGGCCGGCAGCGAATAAAAAACAAAGCAAATTGTGAACAGTTTAAACTTTTGCCTGTCCCTCTCTCCCTCTCTCCCTCTCTTTCCCCCTCGTCCACTGAAGGCCGCTTTATGTTTGTTGCCCGATAAGTATGTTGCAAAATATTCTGTGTGGCAAATTGGGGAAGGAAGCCTGCCGTGTGGCAGGGAAAATTTAAAGCGCTGCCAAGATGTGCCGAGGAGGCGTTTAGTGCGATATTATCACCTGGTTGGGCGCGCCCCTGGGGTGGGGTATGGGCGTGGGCGGGTAATGGGCGTGCCGAGCATGAAATCTAAAATAATTTTATTTGCCACGCATTAAACCAGACATGAAGTGGAGGAGAGAGGATGTAGGAAGAGGTTCTCGCTCTTCTGGATAGAACTTTTTACGCATAGCCACACAGTGGGAGAGGGATAGAGTAAGAGAGAGTAAGAGAGAGAGAGAAAGAACTCGCAACGCATTTTAGCTAAAAGCATTTCAATGCTGTTAACTATTTTTGATGGCGATACGCACTATAAACCCTACCGAGGTTGCGACTACGAGTACGAGTCGGAGTTCGAGTAGTGGCAAAAGCCGAAGGAACTGCAAAGCCCGCCCTTTGCATCCACGTGTATGTGTGTGTGTGTGTTTGTGTGTCTGTGTGTGAGAGCGGAAATGGAATTAAAATCTCAATGGAATTGAAACACTTCATTTGCTCGTCCTTTACATACGTGCACCTTGAAGATAATGAGACAAAGCCGCTTAGCGATGCATGGACGCCTTTGTTGCGGCTTCGGGGGCTGCATGATGCAATAGCAGGGTGCGCAGGGGGTGGTGCACCCACGTTAATGAAAAAATTTAATTGCAATGGCTGCCAGGGAAAGTTAATTGTGTCGCCAGTGAAAGATGCAGAGCCACAGCCAGAGAGACACACAGATACAGATACAGAGGGAGCCCAGCGTTTGCCCAGCGGGTCTCCCATTGAACGGGCCCCATTGAAAGGTGTCAGCAATTAAGTGAAATCAGCACTTGGCATGCCGTTCCCCCCCACCCCCAGGGGAATTGCAGCCAACAGCAGGTGTGTGCATGTAAGGGATAATTAATCTTTTAGTTTGCCACCTTCCTGCCTTTGGTTCAATTAAGTCATTGCGCTGGGCGGGTGCATCAGTACTTCGGTCCATTGATCTATGTAATTATTATGCTTTGATCCAATTATGGAAGGGCTAAATGGAGGTGAAAAACTGAAAAGCATAATAAAACACACACACTCAGACACAGACAGTGGAAACTCTCTCTCTTTCTCTCTCTCCTGCGGGAAAGTGACTGATGAAACGAGAAACAGAGCGACAGATTGGGTGGGGATTAATGTGAGAAGTGGTGAGTGGCGGGTGTCTGTGTGTGTGTGTGTGTGTGTGTGTGTGTGGGAAAGTGCATGAATTGGGCTATGAATATACGGTACAATGTTGCTGATAGCAGAGGATGCCCCAACATCGTGCCAATAGGATTAGCACAACAAAGTAGCGACGTATACGACGGCATAAGGCATACGGGATACGCATACGTATGCATGCGGCAAGTGCGTGCCTGAGTGCACCTGTCAGAGCTTTTAAGTCATCCACCCGACAGTCATAGTTGGCTCTGTTCCTGAGTCCAACAACTGACAACTTGACAGGCCCCAAACCAACTACCACCAAGAAAAGCAGCCAGAAAACCAGTCAGCAACCAGCAGGCAGCACCTAGGAGCTAGAAGCACCTACCCCTCCCCCCTCCCCCACCCCCTTGGCAAGCGGACAGGCAAACAAACAAATGGAGTCCTTCGCATGTGTCTTACTAGGCCGAGTCGAGTCGAGTCGAGTGTGCGAGTGTCTATTATGCGGGTGTCTGTTGTTTTTCGCTTGGCACCAAACATGCAAATGCCTCATGTTCCAGCTCTCCCAGCTACCAGCTACCAGCTCCCAGCTCTCCCAGCTAGGACATCATCAACAAGTACAAAAAGCAAGGGGTACGAGGCAAGTATGGGTTTCGAGTGAGGGTAGGGGTAAGGGTGCGGCTGGGGGCCATCAAGTAGCTACGGGGTACGGGTGCCAAAGCCAGTACAAGAGTCCACAATGAGATGCCAGGTTCAGTCGCATAAATGCATAAGCCGCAGCACGCATATGTGGGCAGGGCGATGGCAGGTGGGCAGCCAGATAATCATGGGGCACATGAAAAAGGTGGCTTGAGAGAGAGCGAGAGGATGGATGGCAGGGTGGCAGGGTGGCAGGGGTAGCAGGGGTAGCAGGGTGCTCCACTTTAATTAAAGGAACTGCAGCGAGCTGCCCGGAAAATGTCAGCGCTGTGGCCACGCCTCAAGCATGCCCCAAAAAGGAGTGCTCTCTCTCTCGGAGAGAGTATATCGTTTCAGCTGTTGAAGTTATCTTTGGTTCATTTGAAATACGTTTGATGGTAAGAGATGAGTAATAGCAGCACCTTCCAGGATAGCCTTCACTTCTCTGCCAATCAGGATATCTCTCGTGGGTAAGGACATCCAATATTCGTATTTAACGTAACATCATAATGCTCTTTGTGAGTGTTCAAATGCAGCTGCCAAAAGTTGCCTTAACTTGTGCACATTGTGTGTGGCAAGTGCAGTTTCAGTTTATTTCTGGGGCATTTAAGTGACTGGCCGTCTCAGCCAGGGTTACTGCTGCTGCTGCCAGGGGGCTGCTCTGCTCTCGTGCCTTTGATGTGCCCCCACGACTAGTGGTAACTTTTTTCTGGCTCTGGCTCTGGCTTTGGCTTTGGCTTTGGCTTACTGCTATTGCCACGAGTGGTAGTAGTATGTCGGCCAAACTAACACATCCCGACACAAGTCAAGAAATTTATGAGCTGTAACGTTTGCTGTTGCTGTTGCTGATGGGGCCTGATGGGGTCTCGGCTCTCGAGTGAGTGAAGTGTGGAGTGTGGGGAGTGTTGGGGGTGCGGAGTGGGTGTGTGGGACTTTCGACTTAATTGAAATTTAAACGTTTAACCCTCAGTGTGTCAGCAGTTAAGTCCTTTGTTTTGGCAGCAGGAGCCAGCAGAACGCCAGCGCTTCATGTAGCTGACAGTTTGCCATTTCAATTTGCGTCACCACTACAACTTGTAGCACGTAAATCAAGTGCACCAATGTTGCATTAAGCACTCACATGGGCATGGCCCATGCTGCATGCCCCACTGTGGCACTGCTGCTGCTACTGCTACTGCTGCTGCTACTGCCAATTGGCCATGATTTCCATCGAATCGAAAACCAATAAAAGGCAGGGGTATTAACCCAATTATGCCACCGAACTTTTGTAAACTTTGCCGCGCTGATTGGACTACTCTGACACGCAAAGGACGGACTCCGACGGAGCAGCCGACGCATGTCCCGCCGAGTGGCCATTTCGCTCAACGTCGCGTCGTCCATCGCCATGGCAACTGTGGCGTCCAACACAATAACACGGAGCATGCACCGACCACACACAAGCCACACACACACTCACACAATCATACAGCCAGACCCACCCGGCCAGATCCCCGTCCGAAACGCACTCACACCGTGCCACGGACACACCTGGGCGCCGGCGGCAGCCAGTTGTGCAGTGGATTCCAGTGGAGCCTGTGTGCCTGGCCAGGCACACGTCCACTACAGTGCCAAAGCGACTCGGTTTTCTTAATTTAATATAAATTCTGTGCAAAAATTTGTGTGTAATTAACCCCGAATACCGTGCGCGAAACGAAACAGATCTGCACTTGACGTTCTCTATCCTGCTCTGGCCCAAGGGCCAAGAGCCAAGAACCGAGCCTTGGCATGGCAAATGGCCGGAACAAGAGACTCAAACGCACCGCAGCAGCAGACCGACAGCAGCAACAGCAGCAGACCGAGCAGCAGTGGCAGTGGCAAATTTCTCAGGAAAATGTCAAACATGTTGTGTGATTTTTTGTTGTTGTTTTTTTTTTTTTTGGTTTTTTGCTCGTGTATTTTTTTTACGGCGGACAGTACACGCGCGCACGCTCTCGCTCTCGCTCGCTCAGGTTTTCTGCGAAGAGCTGGAATGCTTTGAGCTGAGGGAAAATTAGCTGCTCCGGCATGCCTTTGGCCCGGAGAATGTTAGCATTACCTTTCTCTCTCGCTCTCCCTCTCTCTCTCTGGCACTCGGATCATAAAGCAGCAGCTACACCACTGGCGCCATCTTCTAGCGGCTGACTGAAGCTTCTCCAGTGTCACATACACACACACACACAGACACACAAATAGTCGCATAGTCGAGTAGTGGAGGACAATCCAATCCACACACAGGGAACCGCCGTTTATTTGCACGGCTGTACAGTCTGGGCTAGAGGCTTACACCTTTCCCTCCCCACTCCATCCTTGCCTCACGGACTTCGTGGCACTCGTGTGTGTGTGTGTGTGTGTGTGTGTGTGTGTGGGTGGAGTGGCTTTTGAGTGGTTTTTCAATGAAGTGTTAAGTGGGTGAAACTGCCTGGCAGCAGGAGCACAACCATCCATATGTCCCCCCTGTGTCCCTCTGTGTGTGTGTGTGTGTGGTGTAATGTTGGGTGGTGTTGTTGTGTGCTTAGCTACTTTAGTTACCTTCTCTGCAGTGTTGTCGCTGCTCTCTCTCTCTCTCTTTCTCTCTCTGTGTCGTTCTCTTGGCAAATACTACTACTACTGCTGCTGCTGCTGCGGTCTGGGCACACCTTTACCTTTACACATCCTCCTCCTGCTCCTCCTTCTGCTCCTCCTTCTGCTCCTCCTCCCCCGTCCAGATCTTATGCTGTTGTTGTTGCTATTGTTTGATGGTGGTTATAAAGCTGACAGCTGTCAGTTTGGTAGTAAATTTGCTAAAATGTTTATTTGCCAAGCGGCTAAGTTTGCGTTTAACAGCATCCAACACACAGCGCACACACAGACACACGCACAGAGAGTGGCAGAGTGTGGCACAGTGGGTGGCAGAGTGGGTGGGGTGTAGAAACCACACCAACACACTTGAATAGTTGAGGCTGCTGCTGCCGCCACACAATCACAGACATTGTGTGTGCCCGCAAAGATACATTTCGACAAGGACCATGGCCAAGGCAGAGCAAGCAAGCAAGCAAGCAAGCAGCAAGCAGCAAGCAGCTCCCCCAGGCGCAACGTGGGCCAGGTTTAATCATTTATAAACAGCTGCAACAACTACTGTAGCAACAATAGCAATAGCTACCCAACCACATGGTAGGTGGGGCGTTGCGTGCATGACAAATGCTGTGGTACTTAATAATAGAATAATTATGGCAACACCATAAAATAGTTTAATGATTATGATGCCCATATCCACACACACACGAGCATCAGAGAGAGACAGAGAGACAGAAGACTAAGTATTTGTGTAACTGTTACCTCTGTAATGACTGCGTGTACTGCGTGTATTTGTGTGTGTGTCTGTGTGCCAGCTGCAGTTTAATTGCTATTCTGCAATAATGTTATTCCATCCAAATGGTCAATGGACGGGCTCCCCCATGTGCCCCCAAGATACATACTCCAGATACCATTTCCATTATCCGAGGTCGGAGGAGCCATTGGCACTTCTCTGAGATGCCAATGCCACTCAATTGCCAAAATTTACTCGATTGCCTAAGAGAAAACGTTGCTTCGTTATTCTCGTTTCTCTGATGATTGCTTTATCATCGTTTCTCTGGCCACTCCCCCTCCCTGCGCCAGTTTAAACTGCCTTTTTTTTGTTGCCTCGCAAAGAGAAAAGTTACAGTTTTATTGCATTTCACTGCCAACTGCTGCTTGCTGCTTCTTTTTTTTATTTGATTTTTTTTATTATTAATTTATTAAAAGCCCGCTCCACGCTCCACGCTCCACGCTCGTCGTCTGCCGCCATCGTCGTGGCTGTTCAACGCCTCGTAAACCTTTCCAAAATCATCAACTCCAGCGGCAGCCCAGCCGCCTTGCTGGCAAATGAAATGTAAATCCGTTTGAGGGGGGGGGAGGGGGAAATCGCTTGAAAGGCAACAATCGAAGCCGGGAAACAGACTCGGAATAAGCCTCAGCCTCAGTCGTTTCGTCTGTAATCGCCATTGCCATCAATGCAGCAGCGCCTGCCTGCCTCAATGCCATTTCAATTCACCCATCCAGCATCCATCCCAATTTCCACTTTCATTCCCATTCCATTCCCAATTCCATTCACTTTCGCCTGCTCTTGTGTTTATATAATTTAATTTTGGTTTTGCAATCAGTTCGATAGGTTTTTGCAGATTTCCTTTTTTCAGCGGTTTCATTAAGCGGCTGCTGCTGCCGCCACTGCCACTGCCACTGCTGCCGCTGCCTCATAGAGTCGCTGCTGCTTGTGGCTTAAGCACCTTCGAACGCGAACGCATTCAAATGATTACAGAAATTTGTGGCCAAAAATAGCCAAAGAATGACAAATTTTTTTGAAAACTATTTTCCACGCGATTTAACAGACGAAAATTCGCTTTGATATCGCGTGAAATGGGCGACGCGGCGGTTGCTTGTGTGTGTGAAAAAGGGAAATTTAAATCAAATGCAGGGACGTTGAATTTTTCATAGCATACTTTAGTGCGCCGCATGGCGCCGCTCCTGTCAACGCCCCCGTCACAGAGAGCACACACAGGACACACAGGACACAGAGGGTGGGTGTGTGTGTGCAGGGTGGGGATTTGAAGCTGGAGCTTGAGCTTCTCGTTGTCTATTTCACTGTCGACGCGTCGACCTATTCCCCAGTCAGGCGGCATGTGTGTGTGTGTGAGTGTCCCTCGCGGTGCTCACTTTTTGATAAAAACCGAAATTAATTATTGACAAGCCCGTTGCCGCGGCTTGGCACACGCGTTACTGCGCGTTCGACTGAAAGCCGTTCGCATATTAGCACACACACGCCAGCGACACAGAGAGAGAGAGAGAGAGACGGAGAGTCTTCCTTCCTTCTTCTTCCGTTTACGCTCAAGAGCCCCAAAATGTATTTACTTTGAACTAGCAAAAGTGTCAACGACAACCGCAAACTATCGGCGACGGCAAGAAGGAAGCCCGCATCAAGGAAGCCATAACCTAGTAGTTTCGAGCAAACAAATTAGTGTTTAATTATACATAGACGGTGGCATACAGCAGGCGGCAGGCAGCAGGCAGCAGCCAGGCGGTGGGGGGTGGGGTAAAACTAACCGAGTGGCAATTCATTAAACTTTGAAGAAAGGACCCGAAAATGCATCAAAGCAACGTAAAATGAGTGAAAGAAAAAGCAGCGACAGCCAACACAAAGACAAGTATACTCGTGCCAAGAGCAAAAAGTGTAGAAAAAAGAAACAAACACAAACACAAACACAAATATAAACCGCATTAGAGGATGCAGAAGCGTCCGAAAGCGGAAGTGAAGCGCGTGACGGTGTTGGGTTTGGGGCAGGGACCGGGGCAGGGGCAGGGACCGGCCAAACCGCCTCGTCTGAAGGCCGCGAAAAAGCATTTGCAATTCGAGAGTCCACTGCCACGTCGGACACGCGCCAAGCACCAACAGCAACAGAAGAGGCATCAGCAGGGGCCTCAGCCAGACAAAGTCATTGCTATGCCGAGCAACAGCCAGGATGCGGACACGGATGCGGCAGCGGAAGTTGAAGTGGACGTGCCAGAAACAGAGCCAGTGCCAGCGCCAGGGCCAGCGCCAGTGGTCGAACCAGGATCCAGGCAGGATTCAGTGTCACAGTCGTCGGCCATAAAAAGACGTCTCGCCGAGGGCTGCAGCAGCCTTATGTATGCGTGTCAGCACGGCGACATTGTCCAAGTGCTCGCCCAGATGCGCGCCAAGGTAAGATGAGACCATTCCAGCACCCCAGACTCCCCCTGCGCGTCTCCAAAACACGTGTTAAGGTTCAGCGGGGAAAACTAGCAAACTTCAAGTGTGGCGAGCAGCTGAGCCAGATAATGGGCAGGCATGGCCATGGTAAGAACAAGGCAACGTTGACTTCTCCAAGGGCGGATCAGGGCTGGGGGTGGTCCGATCCCACGCCATCAGACACCAGCCGAACAGCCAACAGCCAGTCATCTTTGTGCCCTTAACAAAAGCCCAAATCAGGCAAAGGCGTAACAAGATTTTAATCTTTTTGCAGTCACGATGAGCCGGCACAATGGTTCAAGCCGAAAACATAAACCCTTTCGATGCTTTGGAAGGACTGTGCCACCTCGGCTTCCTGCTTGCCCCCCTGCCTCCCTTGGATTTTGGGGCATGGGAGTTTGGGGGGTCTTTAAATTTGCGTTGCAGTCATTTCGGCGCATTGTTCACAGTTCAGAGCCCCTAATTGCTTCATAAACATTTCTACAACAAGCTGGGGCATAAGGGGCATAACAAAAGGCGAGTTCGAGTTGAATTTGAATGCTGTAAATGGCAGGACATTTAAAATTGACAAAATAATCCCCCAGGCTTAGTTATGCCAGCCGAATGGTGAATGCTGAATGCTGAAATGGTAAATGGTCCTTTGGTTCTCTCTCTCTCTCTCGCCTTTCCCTTTCGTTTCCCAGGATTTGATTCGGTCGTCCTTCTTTGGCTCCTTCGCTCGCTCGCTCGCTCGTCAAGCGTCTCGGCTAAATATGCCAATTTTACATTTAATTGAAAGTTGAAAAGTTTTTAATTGAACGCAGATAAATTTTCAAGGCAGCATTGGCATTGGCATTGGCATCGGCATCGGCATCGGCCGGAATCTCATCACGTTCCCTTTCTCCTCCTAATTTCGGGGATGTTGCTAGTTTTGCAATTATTCGACAGTCCCAGCATTCGCCACTCGTCCATTGTGAGCCCTGACAAATGCCTTCATTTCCGGACAGTTGACGTGCCTTTCGTTCTGGTAATTGATATTGACGCCAAATTTGATGTGAAATTGCCCGGGCATTGGCATTGAGCACTGAACATTGCGCAATGTTCGCGAGAGACTTTTTGCGCAAATACTTAAATGAGAAGGCCTCCCACTGCCCCCACCCCCCAACCCTGCGGCAGTTTGCTTGGTTATGTAATTGCTAAATGACATTTCATTTGCCTAACCTTGGGTAGGTCCACCCACTGGCAACGCAGTTTATTTGCCTGTGAAATATGGCAAATGCTGGCGATTATTACTTACTTGTGCCGCCTATTTTATGTGCCCCATAAACAACGGCAACATGACCGCATTTTCAGTGGCTGCCAGCTGCCAGTGGAAAAAAAAACGTGGAATAAAAGTGGGCCTAGGGCAGAGAAAGTGGTATGTAGAAAGTAGATGTAGATGTACATTACTCAAGCTATAAGTTGTGTAATTCAGCTGAAAGGTAATGCAATCAAAATAGTATCAACTTTCTAGCTATAGCTCTGCCGATCTGTCATATATATGTGGGGTTTTAGTTTATTTAATGCGAGTAAAGTTAAAGTAAGTGATTAAAGTGCAGTAGTTGGTACAAGAAACTTAAATTGAACGTCGTTCGTCGTCCCTTTACGGCGCTGGCTGGATCGAAACTCCTCTCGCTGCTCTCGCCGATCTGATTCGTGCTTTCATAGTTCGCTCTCTCTCTCGTTCTCGCTCTTCATAGTTCGCTCTCTCTCTCGTTCTCGCTCTTCATAGTTCGCTCTCTCTCTCGTGCTCGCTCCTTATAGTTCGCTCTCTCTCTCGTTGTCGCTCTTCATAGTTCGCTCTCTCTCGTTCTCGCTTTGCCCTCTCAATTGTGAGCTCTCTTGTGGTGATTGTTCTGCTTTGTCTA
Organism: Drosophila athabasca; assembly: GCA_008121215.1. Taxonomy (NCBI): domain Eukaryota; kingdom Metazoa; phylum Arthropoda; class Insecta; order Diptera; family Drosophilidae; genus Drosophila; species Drosophila athabasca. The sequence continues at coordinate 4,275,304 of CM017793.1, read as the reverse complement.
GGGTTCGCAATTGGCAAAACCCAGCCCACATAAACATATATTTTGATTTAAATATTTTAAATACAGTTAGATAAAACCTTGAGTTCAAGGTAAAATCCCAGTGGGAGTTCTGAGAGTTCTGTGAGTAAATCTGAATGTAATTACGCCGCCAGTTGCGTTCTGCTGACGGATATTATTAATGTTCGTTTGCTGTGATATTGTTGTTTGCTCTGCTTATTGCTGTCCTGCCTGTCCTGGATGTCCTGGATGTCCTGGCTGCTTATTCTGTTATATCTTGTGCCTGTAAGACATGTTTTAATTTGTCTCTTGTCTCTGCATGTCTGTGGCTGTCGTCTGTGGCTGCCTGCACTCTCCTCATCTCTCTGTGGTGTTCTCTGGTGTCAGCCTCGATAAGGCCGCCTAAGCTATTAAAAGTTTTAATGTCTTTAATTTGCCGTCTTTCGCTCTGGACTCCGGACTACGGACGGACGGAGTGGAGTCTACGGAGTGTACTGTACTTCTTTTTCTGTTCTGTTCTGTTCTGTGTGGAATAATTAAACAACGTCTATTTGTTTTGGCTGGTGGCTTTTTCACTTTCTGCCTGGCTGCCTGGCTGATGTTTGCTTCGCGTTTTTATTTCTTGTACATATACTAGTATACATTTTTTTATATAATTATGGCTGGAGTATTCTTCAATTGTCCCTCGAGACTTTCACTTGAGGGGTTGTGTCTAAGTTCTGTGTTCGCTTTATTGGTTTTTTGTGTTGTCGATATTATTTCAGTGTTCAACATGGCGTATGAGTAACAACTATTGCCGAGCACTTCTTAACGGCAGCAGCAGCAGCAGAAGCAGAGGCTTCTTGTACAATCACACAAAAGACACACAGACGCTTAAATATATTTTGCAGAATAATACACAGAGAGAAATCCAGGGGGTACATTTAAGGCTTCCATTTTAGACATTCTCCACTTCGAATTTTCATTATCGAAGGAAAAAGTGGTGCAAGTGGAAATAGTACTCATTTTTCGTCGAGTGCATAGTGTAGACACAGCATTGTCTTTTGTGTGCGTAAGTATATATGTATGTGTGTGTGTGTGTGTATGTGTGTAGTACACATCTTTGGTGGCTTTTCAGCTTCTTTTGGGGCTGAGAGGGCACTCAGGCAACATCCATCGACTTTGTTTACTTGCCTGCTATTGTTTTGCTTAAACTTTTCATTGATGTTGGTTTTTCCTGGCGCCCCCCGCTCTCTCCACTCTCTCCACCACTTTCCCTTCAATATCTTGTCCTCCGTCTTTATTGTTTCGTTGTTGTTGCTGTTTTTACCAATTAAGTCTTAATTTCTTAGAAAATAAAACTTTTTGGCTCCTGGCATTGTTTGCTGCCGCTGCCGCTGCTTCTGCCTCTGCCTTGCTTTTCCTCAGCTTTTCTTTATTTTACCGCTCCCCCGCTACCGCCTCTGCCACTGCCTCTGCCTTTAGTTAATGTTAATGGCGTAATTGTGCCACCTCCGCGCCGGGGTCGGTCACCGGTGGCTTTCGTGGCTCACTCGTTGCTCTCGTTACCTTTGCCGGCTTCAAGTTTAAACCGCAATTTAGCCAAGAGAGTTCGAAACTGAAGTTTTACACCACAACTTGGTAATTGTATGTCTATCTATGTGTATGTATGTATGTATGTGTGCCCTGCCCCGCCCATCACTTCGAGCTTCAAGGCTCCCCAGATTGCTGCAGGTGTGAATTATTTATTTTCACTTAAGATTTGCGGCCCTCGTTGCCAGGCAGGCAACTCTCAGCCGGCAGCCGGCAACCGGCCAGTTATCCAGGAATCCAGTCAGCCAGCCAGCCAACCAGCCAACCATCGCTATCCAGCCCCAGCAGCTTGGCAGCTTGGCATCTTGGCCATCAGCCATCCTCCATTCGCTTTTACAGCTTTAAGGAAAAGTTTTCGCTCAAAAGTCAGCTGCAGAAGTTGATTTTGGCTCTGGCTCTGGCTGTAGTAGCCACAGGAGATGCCAAGGCATGGTTTGGCTTTTGTTTGTTGCAAATAATATTATGGCGCAACAACTTGCAACCGGCAGTGGCTGGACCCAGGCATTGCCCTGTAAGCCTGCTAAGCCGCATAATCCTACACGTACAAGAGGGAATTCGCAGGGAAGAACTTTGGCTAAGGCCAAGGGAATCCCATATACCCTTCTTGGCCAACTCTGGTACAGGGTACTGGGTGGACCAGTGGGAAATGCGAATGGGAATTCTGTGTGGTCTTCGCGGAGCTGTATGGAAATCACTAAAGAGTGGAGGAGTGGAGGAGCTGGCGCTGGCGATGGCTTTTCCTCTCTTCGAGTGGTTGAAAAGTTGTCGTGGAAAATTAATTTGAAATTCTGTACGCACTTTTTAGCTTCCAGCTTTACTTGGAATAAGGAATGCTTTACTTCATTTTGAAGCACAACAGTTTAGGGAATGAATTCCCCGTATTGCAACAGTTTTCCATTAGTTTCGATTGATTGACCTTCGGTCGCAGTCGCCGTCGCAGTTGCAGCGCAGTCGCGCATTTAACATTTTTTTAATTACACCCACTCAGAGCAAAGCACTTTCTTTTTTTTTTGGCATTTTGCTTTCCCTTCAATCAATGTGCAAATTATTATCAATTTGGTCGACGTTCCCCTTTCCCTTCCCCTTACCCTTACCCTTACCTTTGGCATCGCTGTCCATGGCTCCTTGCTCCTTGTTCCGTGTGAGACGACGACGACTCCGGCATTCGCTTGGTAATTTTAATTGCAATTTTTACTCTCGCTCTCAGCCACCCTCGTGCCACCCCCCACCCCGTGCCATGGCGGGCAGCGCTCAACACGTTTGGCACATTTTGTTGAAAATTCATTAAAAATGACGTCGAAAAAGTTTGCATTTCTCCTTCTTCTTCGCCTCGCCATCTCCGCCTCTTCGTAGCTTTCTCCCCTGTTCAATCGGTCGCTCATTCATTTGACTTGCCTTGCCTTGCCACCCTGCCACCCTGCCACCCCCCCTCTGGTAGTCAGATTATTTCACAATATCTATTTAGCTTCAGTTGCATTTGCAGTTGCAGTCATTTGAATTTTTAATTAATCGTTCGGCTGTTTGCCCCCCCAACCAGGTGCAAGCAAATTGCTGCAACAGTCCAGATAAATTCCGACTAGAATGCAATCAGTGCTAGAGTCTGTCTGCCCACCACCCCACTTACCCCGCGTCCTGCCTGATTGGGCGGGCAGTGGACTTCTTTTGGCTCATTGAGCGCCACCCTTTGACCTCTGGCATTTGCATGTGATCGAGCGAATTTTTCGACAGTTTTGCATGTCCGAATACAATTAATTAAACGCCATGGCCGCCTCACACACAAATGTCCAAATAAAAGTCAGCGCCATCGCAAATTAAGGGGGAGAGGGTAAAGGGGGGGGGGGGGGGGGGCAAAAGGGTTTGAGGTTTTAGTCATCATCAAAAAGTTCGGGGCCCAAATGAGCGTCAGTGGCTAATTGAGCACAAAACCCCAATCCCATTTCCAATCGGTTGGAACTGGAACTGGAACTTTGCCTGGGAGCTCTGAGTTGTGGGTGGACGAAGGACGATGGACGATGGAGTCCATGTGGTATCCATATGCGGCGGCTTAGCCGGACAGCTGTCCAATTAATTAGAAACCACCAGAAATAGCAGACGGACTATGACGAGAATGACTGACTCTCCGCCGGACAGCCAGACTGTGACTGTGACTGTGACTGTTTGGTTGGCTAACCAGTTGGCCAAATGGTTGGCTGGTTGGCTGGTTGGCCGGTTGTGCGTCAAACTTTGTTGCAATGGCAAATTAATTACTGAAATCATAGAAATTTGTCTTGCAATGCGGCTGCCCTGGATGCTTACATGTCGGGGATGCTTGGATTGCTGCTGGGATGCTGGGGGTTCCTGGGTTTTGCTGTCACTGTTGTTTGGCTTTGGGAATGACTTCCGTCTGCCGGTTGCCGCCAGTTGCCATTCCACTTTGCAGCTCCTACTGCCAGAAGTTGCTCCCGGCCCGAAGTTGTTGCCGGCCAAAGTTGGAGTGGCTGTACACTGGCTATAGGGGACATATAGGAAATCCGCATATGAATTTGTATGCTCCGACTGCAACATTTTTGCTCAAGGAAATGCCCAGCGGGCTAATCACAAGCGGAGAGAGGCAGGGGCATGGGGCAGGGGCTGGGGCAGGGCGGCCAAAGGGTGGCCCCCCAAAAACTTTTGCCTCGGCATCCAACAATATTTGCTCAGAGTGCATAATGACAGTCAAAGTTGACACAAATGAGCCTGGCTTGTTACTAATTTTAATGCGCTTCGTTGCACAGTGGAATCTGAGTCGTAGTCCGGAGTCCGGAGCCGGAGTCGTAGCCGGAGTCTGAGTCCGTGTTCGAGTCGGAGTCCGAGAAAGTTTCTGTTGCGGAAATTACTTTGAATCCGGGGGTCGACTATGCATAATTTTTAATTGACCCAAGCCACGTTTACATGCCAGAGAGAGAGAGAGAGAGAGAGGGAGAGAGAGAACGGAGTAACGGACAAAAGTTTCTCAAATATTTTACAAGTTAATTCGATTTAGACAAAAAACTTGAGCCATGACTTACAACTCTCCAAAAACTTGGCCAATGAATTATGCAGGCGACATGGACACGGGCATCGAGCCCATGTTAGGGCTATCCGATCCACTCTTTAAAGTATGCATGAGGCATGCGGCATGTGGCATGTGGCATGAGGCATGTGCCGGGTATTGAATTGCTGTTAAAGCATGGAAATTGCTGTTGATGTTTAGCAAACAGTTTACCACCTGAGATTGAAATGGCTGACTGGTTAGCGGGGGGTGAAAGCGATAGGGATAGGGGGATGGGGATGCCAATGGATGGAGATGGCAAGGGGCAGCTCGAACCGCCAACAAAGTTTGTAGATCAAAATGAAAGTTTGCCGTTGTTGTTAATCCGTTGCACGGCATAAAAACTATGCGAAAGTTTACCTACACAACGGCAGGGGCAGGAGCAGCAGCAGCAGCAGGAGGAGCAGCACAGAATCCCATGGATACCCAGAAAACAAGACACGGAAACTGAAAGCAGTAACGGCAGCCTGCCACATGGCACATAGCATAATAATAATCCGTGCGGCAAACCTTTTGATGAGTTCAGGCTAAAGCGGATGAAAGCGGGTAAGAGGAGAGAGAGAGTGCTCTTGGGGCAGAGGCAGAGGCATGGCTGGGGCTGTGGCTCTGAGCCAAAGTAGCTGTAAATAATTGCCAAAACTACTTAAGAATGCTGCACCGTGAAACGCTTCCTAAAGGATCAACAGCAGCAGCAGCAGCAGGGGAGGAGCGGGGGGGGGGAGACTCCCTCACAGCCGCAACAAAGACCTGCTACCAGAGGCAAAAGCAGCGGCAACGGCAATGCATGGAGCCGCGCCATTGTTGCTGCAGCCGGCAACGTGGCACTAATTAGAAGTATAAAAGGTGCCACAACAACAGTTAGAGAACAGAGAGCATCATTCTCCCATCTGCTCTGTCTCTCTCTCTCTCTCTCTCTGTCTTTCATTACTGTCTCTGTCTGTCTCTGGCTGCGGTGTATCTGTAGCTGCAGCATTGTCTCTCGAGCATGCAAATTATAGTTGCTGCAAGAGCAACGCAGAAGGAAGAGGCAGTGGCAGTGGCAGTGGCAGACTCTAGTCTGGCGTCTTGAGACGCTCCTGCTGCCACGCCCCTTCTCTGCAGATGCTCCCTTGTTTGGGCCATTGTGGTGGTGGCTCTGTGGCCCCACCTGTGCACTTGGCCGCTTACATTAATTAAAAGACATCTTCAGTGGCCGGGTAAATGTGATTAACATATGAATGGCACATTGTCCGCATAAATTTGCCATTGAGTGCCGTCTGTCTGTGTCTGTGTGTGTGTGTGTGTGTGTGTGTGTGTGTGCCCTCAGCTTGTGGTCGGTCACTTGACATCTTAAGCAGGACAGGCCAAAGGACAGGACACTATAGAGCAGCGCGACCCCAAGGCGCCTGCAAAAGAGTTTCCGGTATTTTGGTTCTACCAAACTCCCCGGGGGGCTAGCCAGGAGCTCCTGTCTTCTGTGCTCCCTCTCCGTTCTGTTCCTGGCCTGCTCTAACCTTTTAATGGGGCATTCTGCTGTCGCGTCACACATAATTATGGCGGATGTGCTGTCCAACGAAGCGTTAACTCGAATTCTCTCTCGGCTTTCAGTGTGTTCTGGCCTGGCCCTCTGTTCTGTCTGCAGGGACTCCGACTCCCCGACTCGCCTCCCGGATGCCAGTTGCCATTTGTGCCCTTTCATGACTTTCGGGCCATGCATGTATTTTATTTTTTATGCATTCTCATGTAACAGAGCAGAGTCCTGGCTCCAGGAGCTCCAGGAGCTGCTACTGCTCTCTCAGCTGTTATTGTTGTGGCGGCTGCGTCTCCATTCATTATTATTTATGCTTTATATTTATATTTTATTTATATTTGTACACACTTCCTTCGAGTGAACAATAAAACTCACTCACTTACTCTCTCTCTCTCTCTCTCTCTCTTGTGCGTGTCTCTCCTTTCACTTTGATTCCGGTGTGGGCGGTATGGGTGGGGGGTGTCCTCACGTCTATGACTTCTGTGACCAGCTCCATCTTATTGTTATGCTAATGGATTACGATATATGAATAATAAGCCCTGCCACACACAACCCCAGCGACCGACCACTGACCAGCACCACAGTGGTTTCTCCATCCTCCCCCCTCTCTTTTTTGTAGGCTTTGATTTCGCACAGATCCTGAGAGTCCTTTGACGACGACAGTTGTCGCTTCAGTTATGCAAATACTTTTTCGGCAGACCAAAACCAAAACAAATTATTTTCCTCTGACTTTCTGGCTGGCTTTCCCTCTAAATTCATAAACTCTCTCTCTCTCGAAGAGGAAGAAGATACACATGCGAGTCGAGTGGGGATTTACCCCTAAGCCCCAAAGGGTGGACTCGCCCAAAGGAAGTTTTAAGTTCGATGGTGCCCGGAAGGACCTAAAGGCAGAAACACGTGCCGATTCCAGCTTAGGATTGGCCCTGGACAGGGCCGTAAAAATTCGAGTTTTATGTCCATACGGGTGGGAGGCCTAAGGCCTAACTGTTGCTGCATTTGTTGGCTGTTAGATGGATGTTGGTTGGTGGATCATAAATTCTGGCTCGGAGCTCGAGGTTTTAATGCTCACCTTTTCTTTTCGTTTTCGTTTTTGTTGTGTTGTTTTGTAGCTCATTTGGCCCATAATCTGCTGGAAACTAAAAGTGCGATACCATGACCCAGTTACCAGTTTTTATTTTGTTTTGTTTTATTTTGTTGTTGTCTTCTATTTTTAATATATTTTTATCTACGAGTGAAAAGAGAAAATCAAAAACTCGAAATGTTCGTTTTAAAGGATTACACAGCATCAGCAGGATGTTCAGCGGCTGGCAGGGTAATATTTTCCATTGGTTATGACAATTCGATCTCTGTATTATTGCCTCTAGAATTTTTCCTCTGTTTTCTCTTTTTTCTTCCGCTGTTTTTCCTTGTTTTTCTTTCTTGTTTTTCCTTGTTTTTTCTGTATTCCTGCTTGTGCGGCCAGGGCACGTTTTATTTGTTTAAAGAACTATTAAAATGGCATAAACAGCGAATGGCGAATGGAAATTGGTGAAGGGAGGGGGGATGAGTGGGGGGTGGCTGTTGGGATCTGGCAATGCCAAAGTTTTATCTAGCCATGTACCCTGGTGGGGTGGTGGTGGGTGGGGGGTCCCAGCAGATGCTCTGCTGTTCCCCTTTGGAGCCCGTGGTGGTTTGGTTGTTGGTCGTATTTGATTATCGCATTTCATTCTGTGTGTTTCTGGGTGTTTGGGTGAATGTAGAAAGTTGAATGCAAATTTGCATGACACCAACAGAAGCAGGCGGCAATGGGGGAAGTTGAAAGTCCAGTCCAGACTCTCCTCCTCCGATGATGATGATGGTGATGATGATGAGGGAGGGAGGGAGGGAGGGCTGTAGCGAGAATGCGATGCGGCAACAATCACACCAACCATCATCATAATAATAACAAAAGCAGGAGCAGCAGCAGCAAGAGAGAGAACTTTATTTGACGCTGCCACCCCCCCTGCCACCCAGCCCCATCTTGCCTCATCATTCTTTTGCACAACACAAAACACAACAGGAGGCAAAGGAGGGAAGGAGAGCAACCGGGCTGTCAAAGTTTTTAGGTATCATTTCAGTTTATTTGAATTATTCATAATCCGGACAGCGCAGCGCCATAAGAAACAAACAGCAGGCAGACCCGGACAATACCGGGGCCAAGCCATGCCATGCCATGCCATGCCACAGCCAGGGCCAAGAACAGATAGCGGAAGCAGCAAATAAAAATCATTCATTGTAAATATTTTTCCCTTCGCTGAAATCAGGCAATGTAAAGTTTTTTTCGAGACAAACAAAAGGGAAATGAAGCCACAGCCACAGCCGCAAAACCAAATTCGATTCAATCAACGGCTGAAAATATGAGGGAACCCAAAGAGAGAAAAAAGGAAAAGCTAAAAGGAGTCCCATGCAAACTGTAAATTAAGTGAAACATTAAATATTGATGTTGGCTCTCAAACTCTCAGGAAAGTCAAATACCAAATACCAGATCGCAGGCAATCAGAAATCAGTTTTCGGTACCATCTGGGCATGGGGTGTACATCGGACCTGACCTGTTGAGGCGCTGCCACAAACTGGGGAGGGTATTCTGCAAAGTCCTTGATGTGTACTCTTAAACCCTTGCGCTAAGCACACGCCCATGCCATGCCCCTGCCCCTGCCCCTGGCCACGCCCTGCCATTGTTCTGTGCAGCACGCAAATACGGACGGAATGTCTTAAGAGTCGAAACTTTTAACGCTTTTGCTTTTGCTTTTAGTTTTAGTTTCTTGTTCTTGCCGCAAGAGTTTTTGCCTTACTTTTCATAGCCATCGAACTGCTCGACCCACAATCAAATGTGCAATAAATTGGGCACCCATCGAGGTGGGTGGGTCGGTGGGTCGGTGGGTCGTCGGCTGCGGCGGTTGTCTTTAGGACAGTTTTACGAGAGTCACGCGATAGTTGGCGCCTGATATAAATAGAAAGCGGCGTGCCCGAAATGATTGTAGAAATTGATTGTTGGTTAGAAAAGCAACACAGTCAATCATTCATTCCAGCCGGAAAGATAAACACTGGCAGGAAATGAGGGAAAATGGAGAAATGGAGAAAGTGGAACTGCCGAGCAGGCCGTAAAATTAGCACAAAACTTGGCCCAGGACCACCACATCAAAAGTTGGTAGTTCGGAAGCCTAATAAGCGCCACCACCCACCCGCATGTCAGAGAGAGAGAGAGGCAGTCAGTGGGGGAAACTGTCTCTCTCTCTCTCTCTCTCTCGTCGCTCTCTGGGGGTCTCCTTATCCTTCCATGTGAATTCTCGACGATTTGCCAACATTTTCACTTTCACATTTGCGTGCTGCCTCTGCCACTGCCACTGCCTCGCTGCCTCTGTCCGCGTCGCTGTCGTCGCATTGCGAATTCCTGCCAGCAGCGGGGCAAAGTTTTAGCATACTTTTCGGCGGCGGCGACAGTATTTTTTGTGCACTTGACATGTTTTGACACGCCAGAAAAGTGCACGGCAAATGGCGACGCCTGCTCAACGGTCTCCCCGGCGAACATGTTTTCGTTGCCCCTGGAGTTTGACGTGATTTTGCGCGCCAAAAATGCCAACACAAATCTGGTGAGCCCCTCAAGGAAAGCAGCACCCACCCAGCACCCACCCTGCAGTTTACTGGGGAACAAGAATTCACAGTATTTCACCTGTAGATTTCCTTAAGAAACGTCTAGTATTTTCTTCAAGTGCATTGGTAATTCACCACGTTGCCAATGACAACACCATTTTCCAGGCCGCCTTTGGCCGTTTCCAGGCGTCCGCGTCCAACACTTGCACTTTCCAGGCGACGCTTGCCGTTTGTTTACCTTTTGCCGTTGCCGTTGCCGCTGCTGTTGCCTGTGTTGCCTGTACTGTCTGTGTTGCCTGTGTTGTCTGTTGCTTTAGTTACTGACCAACAGCCGGGCGGACTATCGGACGCGTTTTCCATTCTGCACTGCATTTTTCAGAGCATTAATTCATTGCTTTTGGGTAATAATTTCCACATGATTAACGTGAAAATACGAATATTTATGGTTTTCATTATTAATTGGCGAGTACTTCTCTCCCATTCGGCACTTAACGCGTGTGTGTGAGTGTCGCTCCCCTGGCCAGGGGCGGTGATATGTTTGGAAAAAATAATTGCTTTCGTTTTGCCAATCAACCAGCCAACCAGGCCAGCCAGACAGACAACCAATCAGGCCAACCACCAACAACTTGGCCGGTTAAATAAACAACAAACATAAAAAAATATATATATATATAACGTAACGAAACGTAACGTATTTTTGTAAAAATATTTACTGGCAATTAAGGTTTTTGGCCCGCAACAATTACGCGATCTATCAAACATAGCACGGGGCAAACGTTGGAAAGGTGAGAGGCGGGGGAGAGGGAGAGTGGATGTCGGTATGTCTGTGGCAAATGTCGCGCTCTGCTCTGCCACATTGGATGAGAGGCATAAATTGATGCAATATGCAAATGACATTTTAATTAGTTTATTAATCGGTTGCGGCCTGGCCGTGGCTCCAGGCATCAGGCTCAGCAGGTGGAATCGCTTTTCCATCATCAACTTCAGCGACAAGTGCAATGCTGAAGCGCAATAATTAATTTTTGAGCCGGAAAAACCTGTTCATAAGCGTTACAGTACAGTACAGTAATCTTAGCTCCGTTTCTATGTTGCAGCCGGAGCTGCTGCGGCAACGGGACCGCAGCAATCGGAACGCGCTGCACTATTGTGCCGCGCAGGACCTGGAGCAGACAAGAGACCTCGTGGCGGCCGCCAGCATCGCCATCGCAGCCCCCGAGCTGCTGGAGTCCGCCGATGAAGATGGCTTCACGCCGCTTCACTTGGCTGTTATTCAGGGCAACTTGGCGATGGTCAATTTGCTGCTAGCGAACAAAGCCGATGTGAATGCGGTGGACAATGAGGGTCACTCGGTGGTGCACTGGGCAACGGGTGAGTCCAAGAATGATTGATTTCCACTTTGACTTTGATGAACTTATCTTCCCCATCTTCCATCTCTAGTTTGCGGCGAGGTGGAGTCCCTGCGCGTTGTCCTGGCAGCCGGAGCCAATGTCGCCCAGCCGGATGTGAATGGCGGCACTCCGTTGCACTATGCCGCCCAGATGTGCGGCGCCAGCTACGACAGCAAGCAGCAGCAGTCGAACTCCAGCAAACTGGCCCTGGAGATACTCGGCATTCTGCTGGCCCATCCCCAGAGCAGCGTGGATGTCCAGGACAAGGATGGCCGTCAGCCACTGCTGTGGGCCGCCTCGGCGGGCTCGGCCAAGGCGGTGATTGCCCTGGTGAAGGCGGGTGCCCGTGTGGAGAGTGCCGATAAGTGGGTGCAACAAGTGGGTCTTCAAGGATGCTCTAATAACAAATCTCATCTGGTTTTTTCAGAGATGGACTCACGGCGTTGCACTGTGCCGGGTCGCGTGGACACACCGAGTGTATCGATACGTTGATCAGCCTTTGCGGCGCCCCGACCGACCTCATCGACTCCAATGGCTGCACGGCGTTGCACTATGCCGTGACCCTGGGCCATGCCGATTCCACAGCTCGTCTGCTGGACTTGGAGGCGGATCCGAATCGACAGGATCGTAAGGGCCGGACGCCCGGACACTGTGGCTGCGCCAAGGGACAGTTCGAGACGCTGAAGCTGCTCAAAGAGCGGGGAGCGAATCTCTGGCTGAGGAATGCCAAGGGAGATCTGCCGCTCCACGAGGCAGCTGCCTCCGGCCGCAGGGAGCTCGTGGAGTGGCTGCTCGCCCAGAGGTCCAAGCAGGTGAACACCACCAGCAACGACGGTCGCAGTCTCCTGCACATTGCGGCGGCCAACGACTACACGGACATGTGCAAGCTCCTCCTCGACTACGGCGGGGATGTGAACGCCGTCTATCGCAACTCCAGGGGCCTGGTGCTGACCCCCTTGGATGGGGCATTGCAGCGCGGACACCGCTCGACGGCCAAGTTCCTGCAGGCGAATGGCGGGCAGCCCTCGAACAAGGTGAAGCTCACCACCAGACGGGGCAATCCCTTCCACGAAGCCAACGCTGCGGATCTGGTGCGACCCCTGAAGTATGTGGAGAAGGAGGAGGTCCAGGATCTGCGCAGCTCCAAGAAGTATGTCGTGTATCTGAAGCGGTCCGACTCGGATAATGGCCACGGCCACGGTCACGGCCAGGAGGAGGCGGACTGCAGCTGTGCGGAGGAGACCTACCGCAAGGAGCAGCGCCTGAAGCACGTCTGCCGGCGCCACAAGCGGCGACAGCTGCGCCGACGCACCAGCAGCTGCGGCGAGTCCAAGCACGAGAAGTGCAGCGACCTGTGCCGCTCCAAGAGCAACATCGAGATCAGACGCCGCAAGTCCAGGGAGCGCTATGCCAGCTCCAGCGAATGGGAGGCCGAGGAGGAGGACGACGAGGACTCCTGTGAGAATTGCTGCTACCACAAGCGGCGGAAGGAGCGAGTGGTGTCGCGAAAGCGTTCCACATCTTCCAGGAGATCGAAAGAGCAGCATGACAGCGATGAGGATGAGGCCAGTGAGGACAACAAGGCCAATGCATCGTCAGTGAAGGGTTCGAGGAAGCAGATTGAAGTCAATGGAGAGCAAGGGTCGGGCAGCGCCAAGGATCGTCCCCCATCCGCTGGCAAACTCCAAACGCCACCTTCCACAGCCAACAAGGAGAGGACCTTCATCAAGTCGCCCCCCCAGAGCGCCAAGAGCGAGAAGTCCGTGCAGCCAGAGGCTCTTCAGGTGGTTGAATCGCATGCCGTGGAGCTGACCGACGAGGAGCAGGAGACGGCCAAGTCCGTGGTGACCCAAGTCGATGTCCATCACGATGCCGAGCAGCTGAAATCGAAGTCGTCGGAGGAACTACCTCCCGCAGAGGGCGAGCAGAAGGAGGAGCGGGAGCCGGAGGCCAAGCTGCAGCTCAGCGAGGAGGAGACACAGTTGGTCTCCAAGGAGGTGGAGCAGGTCATCAAAATAGCAGCCACTGCCCTGAGCAGCGAGTCCAAGAGCTCCACCGAAGAGCCGCCCGCAGAGGTGAAGGATGAGTCCCAGGATCAGAATTTAGCAACCGAAGATGCAGCCGAAAATGTGGCAAAAGAAAACCCACCACCCACTCCCGTGCCAGAGAAAGAGTCAACACCGCCTGTACCTGCCACGCCCACACCGCCAACAGCCAGTGACGGTGGGGGGGAAACGCCCAAGGCACAGAAAATCGCAGAGCCACCGCCACAGCCAGAACCACCAAAGGAGGTTGAGGAGGCATCAAAACCATCAACAGCATCTGCTGGCGAAAATCGAGAGCAGCTAGAGATGGTGGCTCCCCCCACCACTCCCCCCTCAGAGCCACCCAAGCCGCAAGTTGAGCCGAAAAAGCTTCCAACCGCACAGCAACCACGCCCTGCGCCAGCCCCAGCCCCAGCCACAGCCCCAACTCCAGCCACGGCGCAGTCTCCAGCCTCCGCCTCCCAGTCCCAGTCCCAGGAGCAGCCGCAACGGGAACAGGAGTCGAGACGTTCGTTCACACTGCTGCCCTCCGACTCGGCGGACGATGACCCAGTTGGAGCCGCCCCTGGGGGCGCAGCAAACGCTTCCGATGAACCACTGGCCACTGAACGCAAATCGAGCTTCCAAGTGCTGAAGAGCGACGAGTCCGTGGGGGACCTGGAGCGTGCAGCGCGCCCCGGACGGAGCGTCGACTACAGCGGCAACAACAACAATCAAGTCTTTCAAGTGGTGGACGACGGCGGCTCAGCAGCGGCCAAGTTGCCCAGCGCCGCGGAGCTGGAGAAGATGGACTACGACTATGAGGAATACGACGAGGAGGAGTACGATGACGATATCGATGGCATTGACCCGGAACACGACAGTGCTCTGCGTCGCTTCCTGACCAGTGGCAATCGTCATGGCGTGGGTGCAGGAGATGCCGCCACAGCCACCAGTGATGCTACTGGAGCCGCTGGAGCCTACGATGCGATGGCCAACGGTCGCAAGCGTCGCCTCAAGAAGCGCGTGCGCAGCGGTGCGAAAACGCGCAGCAATTGGAAGAATGCCCAGGAGACCCGTGACGCTGGTGGCAATCCCGCCCTGACCAGCAAGGATCAGGACTCGGGCTTCGAGCCCAGTCCGCGGGCAGAGCGAAGCAAAATTCCCACCCTGCGGTCGGCCCACACGGCCATGCCGCGGCGTCCCATCTATGCCACACTGGACGGTCGGTCGTGCAGCAGCCGCCTGGAGAATCGCAAGCCCGGCGATAAGGGAGCCTGCGACATGGGCGCCGTCACGCGGTCCATTCAGCGCAACATCCGAAGGTGAGTGAGTGAGTGGCCGAGATTGTCGATTCGCCATGAGATGGGGCAGGATTCATTCATTTAAATTAATCTCCAGGCAGTTAGTGGCTGAGAGGACGCCTCCTCTGCTGCTGCCTCTGTTGCTGCCTCTGCTGCTGCCTTTTCGGCTGTAGATTTATTTACTTGATGCTTGATTTTAATCAACTTGAATGTCCCAGTGCCCCGGCCAGTGGCCTGGCATTGTATCACGCGCGCACTTCAGCTCCGTGGCCTTTTAATGTAATCAAACTGCCTGGAGCCCTATGCCCATCCAGTCATCCAGTCATCCAGGGCGCCTTAAAGTTAATTTAGTCAGGGATTTAATAGCCTGGGCAACATTTCTCATTTCTTCCCTTTCTGTGCAACTTTTTTTTTGAGGTTTTCTGTTACGAGCTGGGATATAGCCGTTGCGTCGCGCCTTCGTCTACGCGGCGGCGGCCATTGTTGTGCTCCGCTCCGCTCCGCTCCGCTCCGGTCCGGTCTGCTCTGGTCAGTAAATAAATTGCCCGGCTTCCGTTCGCCATAAAAATGCGCGCGCTTTAAAGTTATTATAATGCGGTTAAAGGCAATAAACGCGGCATTAATGTTCATTTTCCATGTACTTGAGCATGAACTATGACCCACTGACGGGGGTCGAGCCCAAGTCCATTGTGGCAGCCGCCTCAATGCTTAACCGTAACAGGTGGTGGGTCAAACGGAGTGTGTGGCTGGTGGCTGTGACAAATTAATTGGCCTCATCGTCTCCTCGTGACAGCTACTTAATACAATTCTCTCCTGTTCCATGACTTCTTCTCCTCGAGTGACTTAATTAGACGAAATTGAATGTCTTTCGTTGATTCGAGGCAAAGGGGTCAAACGATTAGGAACAAACGCCAAACGTAAATCATAATTAGGTCAACGCCAAGCCAAGACCTGCCTCCACTTCACTACTCGTAATATTCATCCTGATTTACGAGTGTTTCAATGCTAACGAACGAACGAACGGCCGCCAAATCTCGTCCGCCCTTGTCATTAGCCGAAATGCTCATTTCCGGCAAAGAGTTGCGCATTTTAATTAGGTGCACGGACAGCCATACTGGACAAGGCGGCACGGGGGCACGGGGACACGCCTCCCCAAGGAGCTGCCCGGACCGGCCCACCTGCGGTGTGTTGCTTTGTTTATGCAGAAACTTGAACAAAATATGAAAATGAGCCAGAAAAAGCCTCGAACTGGAACTGTTCTGGTCCTTGCAGCATCAGTCCTTGGTAAGGAAAACCAGTCTCTGGCTCCGTTTACAACTCGCTAATGCTAATTGTAAATGGAATTAGTGCAGATTAGCGGGGGGAATTTTTGGTAAGAGGCGGCAGGGCAATTACCATTTGTGTTCGCTCTTCGTTTGCGTGCTTGTTCCGGAAATCCTTTTGTGCCCCCAAGGATTGTGCCTCCCCCCCCTGCCCGCCACTAGCGATGCGTAGAGCCCTGCCAGCCGGCGGGTTTGTTCTCGTGTGTTCGGGTTTAATTGAATTTTTGTCATTTGTTTTGAGGCGAATCAATGGACGCCTCTGCTGCTGCCACGAGCTATTGCTCAGAGACTTCAAACTTAAAAGTCAATTGTATTTATTTATGGTATTTGCATAAGCCATGCCACCACACACAAAACTTAATTAAAAAGCATAAGCTGACTTTTATTAATTTTGCTAATCTGCCTTGTAGCCCATGAATAAATTTGCAAACATTCAAACCGAACACAGAAAAAAAACAGGAAAAAAGCAACAGAAACAGAAACTCTGCCAAAACAAAAACAAAAACAAAATCCGGCCGGCGAGAGAGCGCATTTCATAAATAATTCTTTCCACTTGACTAATGAAAATATTTAACTCGGCTGTTTGCATAAGCCGGAAAGAAGACCAGAGAAAGCCATGAGAAACTGTGTGGAGAACTGTGAGAAGAAGCCAAGAACCAGCACTCGAGAGCATTCGCGCTCTCCATGTTAAGGTTTCGGCAAATACGCACCAGGCGACGTGGCGTATACGCAATGCACGCGAAAACCGAAAGTCAAACAAGTGTCTCGCACAGCCCCAGCCCCCAGCCCCCAGTCGCAGCTCCAGTCCCAGCCTCAGCCCTAGCCCAAGCTCCACCCTCTCTCTGAGAACTCAGACCAGAACTTTTGCTGGAACAACTTCCTCAACAAGTCGACAGAGAGTGAGTCAATTAATTCTCGAAAAAAAAAACACACAGACCGAATCTGGAGGGGAAAAAAAAACAGTAACCAAATAGAATTTACTTGGGCGAGGCCAAGGCGATGCGATGCGATGGTCTGAAATGAAGTAAAAAGTGAATCCAGAATCCATAGCTCCCAGTAGAATACCCACCCACGCCACGCCACGCCACACCCACTCCACTCCACCCCCCACCCACTCCTCTCCACCCCATGAAAAGTGTGTAAATAGAGATTTTGTTTTTCATTTTATTCGTATATTTTGCATTCGCATGCTGCTTTTCCATGGACCTGGAACTGGTGCTGGTCCTGGCTCGGCCAACTTTATTTTCCCTCTTCGCTTTTGGCTCCAAAGAGATTAAAATTTTATCTGACGCATAAATTAAACAAATAACTTACCGGCAGTGCGTGTGTGTGTGTGTGTGTGTGTGTGTGTCGGTGTACCGTTGTGTGTCCCAGCAGCACAGGTGAGATTTGGGATTTATAATGTGCGCTCACGTAATTGACATTGTTAAATATTTGGATTTCGTTTCGGGGCTTCGGCACCGAGTTTTATCGGTTGTCCTTGTTGTCCTCCCTTCCTCCCTTCCTCCCTCCGGGCTTGACGCAATTAGGCTTATTTTCTGGCCCATTTTTGAACGTGGCTTATGCAAAACTATTAGGCACGGGACTTAATTAATGTGAAATATGGCAAATCAAATGCGTTATTTTACGTAAAGTTTCGCTCTCGTCCTCGTCCTCGCCCTCTTCCTCTTCTGGTTTCGAGTGTTTGGGGATATTCGCAGCCACTTGGAGAGAGGCAGACGATAAAGCTCTCAGAGCTCTCTCAGCCCTGGCACTTGGGCAAAGTTTGAAGCATGAGCTCAGGAGCATAGCCGTAATGAAAAATGAAGCGGAAAAGTTTTTTGGGCAACCCGGAGAAGTCGTCCGAGATGCGAGACTTTCAAATCAGCCGCAGACTTTTCGCGGGTCGGCGGTCATCGATTTTCAGGGAAAATTCCCTTACCTATGCAGCTGGAAACCCGCTCAACCTGCGTCAGCTGTATGCGGCTGTATGCAGGCCACGTGCTGCAGCCGTTGCCGCCTCTCGTCCGACCATTAACACTTGGCAAAAGGTTCTTCTGCCTCGCTTTTGTTATTTGTGCCGCACAAATTGCCGGCGGGTGGGCAGTGCGGCAGTTTTTGTTGTTGTTGCAACTTGTGCAGCGCTTAATTTCTTTGCATTTTATTGTCACTGGCATTGTCAGCGCTCCAGCAGAGCAGAGCAGAGACCAGAGCAGAGCAGAGCTCTATGCCTATGCTGTGCCTCTGCTTCTGTCTCTGCCTCTGCCAGTATCAACTGTGCTGACTTTGCCCCTGGCGGGCTTTCCACTTCATCCACTTTGGTGGTGCGTGCACTTTTTGCCTGTCACATTTGTGTCACAAACAGGAAGACGTGGGCTGAGGCTGAGGCTGGAACTGGGGGTGTGGCTGTCAGACAGACAGCTGTGCTGGTCGGTCGCTGGAAGCGCTTGCCGTTGCCGTTGCAGTTGCAAATGTAGCACACAAAATCAACGCCGCACAAGAACATGAAATGAAAGTTGTACTAAGCGAACGTAAAGCGGAAACGGAAATCAGTAGCAGCGACGGCAGCGACAGCAAAGGGGGAGGTGCCAAGAAGAAGCGGCAGCAAAAAATGTGCCAAGGACAGCAGCATGGACAGCAAAAAGTATTTGCGCAGGCGGGGGCGGTGGGTGTGGGGGTGGGGGTGGGTGGCAGGCACAAAGAGAAAGACTTGCAAATAACTCAGGCACAACCGAATGGAGGAGCCAAAAGCGAGGCGTAAAATTGAAAAGCGCTTCGGCAAACAAGCGATGACGATGACGATGACGACCAAGATAAAGATGGAAAATGGTGATGAAGATGAAGATGGTGCTGCAGATGACCACAGAATGAAACAGAGGAGGAGGGGAGGAGGGGGGCAGCAGCAAAACAAGCGGAAGCTGAAGGATGGCCAGCAGAGGACGCCACAGGAGCTCAGAGCTGGCCGCTTTGAAGCCGCTGTTGGGGATTTCGCTGGGCCCTCGGCCAATTTATTACGCAGTTTTTGGCTCACAAGCATTCTTACCTTGGCGCGGACCTCTTGCTATTTATTAGCTGCCTCTCAGCTCTCAGCTCGGCTCGGCTCTCCCACGGTATCCCTGGGTAACCCCGCCCCCCGCATAACCCATAGCCTGCCCACCCACTTGTGAGCGAGGGCGACCAATGAACTTTTGTTTCAAAGTCAAATTGTTTTGCATAAATTCGCGTAGCGCAGCCAAGTGGCGAGCAGTGTCAAGCGCCTCCTCCGCTGCCAGCCTTGCCGCTCGCTGGATAAACAATTTTCAAAACGCTCCACGGCAGCAGCGGCAGCGACAGCGGCAGCGGAGGCACTCCGAGTGCACTCGACAAATTTGCTTAGTTTTTTCGGTGAAATGCATTTCTCTGCCATCCATGAGGACGACGATGACGACGATGCCGCCAGTTGATTTGGAAAAGTTGTTGGCCTCCGAGAAGGGTTTAAGGAACAACTTTCGAGTGCTTAAAGAGTGCTGCACCTTCCCCCTCCCCCTTTAATATGCTGTTCATACGAGTATGCTCTGTCTTCTCTCTTTCTCTCTCTCTCGTGTGCAAGTATTTGCCTAATTTTTAATATAATTTCTAATAACATTTTATGGCATAGAGGGTGCCCCGTTGGCTGGCTTTAATTTTACTTGCGCTCTTTTGCCTTTTGCCTTTTGCCCGCCCGCTCAATTATTAATAGAATTTTTTCCGCGTACGCACTTTAGTATTTTCTTTTTTTTGTTTTTTTTTGAAATTTTAATAACATGATGCCTTTTATTGCGCTCGCGCATTGTCTGGGCGGGCCTCTGCTGCTGAGCCGGATAAAGTGGGTGGCGACCACCCACCTCCGCGACCCGAGGTCTTTGTGGGGCACAGCAGGCGGCGGCTGTGTCTTTGTTTGCCTCGCGAAATATCAAAATGACAATTTACGTACATTTGCCAACATTTATTTTGTGCGCTAGCTGCTCGCAAAGCTCCTCCATGATGATACTGATACTGATGATGATTCTGACGGGAATGGGAGTGGGGCATGGGGCATGCCACTGGCTGCGCTTTTCTTTCGCTTTCTTTATTGCTTTTTCATTCTTGAGTACGTACATCCGCAGATATTACATGGAGCGCAAGATCTTCCAGCATCTGCTGGAGCTCAAATCGCTGCAGATACGCTCCAGCAAGCTGAACGAGGCGGTCCTTGTGAAGCGGGCCGTCGACGACTACCACAAATCGTGTGTCCTGCTCAACGGCGAGACGGGCACCAGGCTGCGCCGCTACAACTTCTCAGAGTACACGTTCAAGAACTTTGAACTCTTCCTGTACGAGACGCTCAAGGGACTCCAGAAGCCGGGCACCAACAACTTTCAGAACATCAACGACGTCTACGAGGAGGTGTGTGTGTGTGTGTGCTTGGCCACAGTTATTTTCCGGACTCTCTCTTATACATTTCCTCTCTCTCTTTTTCCTTGAAGGCGGAGCGACGTCTCAGTCCGGACTACAATG
Source organism: Drosophila athabasca (assembly GCA_008121215.1). Lineage (NCBI taxonomy): Eukaryota > Metazoa > Arthropoda > Insecta > Diptera > Drosophilidae > Drosophila > Drosophila athabasca. The sequence continues at coordinate 4,255,035 of CM017793.1, read as the reverse complement.
CCTACGAGAAGGCTCTACAGTGCACCACAAAGACGCATCGGTGCCTGCATGCGGCCCACGCCTACACTGGCATTCCCTGTGCCGCCTACAGTAAGTCTCCTCTCCGCTTCCTTCCCAGTTGTCTCTTGTCTCTTGTTTCTTGTCTCGCCTCTCATTTCCCACTCCTCCTTTGGAGAGAGCGGAGGAGCCTGAGGGCTTTAAACGGCTGTGTGCAAGCGTGAAAAATGGCACCAGTCCATGGCATTCCGAATGGCACTTCCCGAGTCAAATCGCTTGGCCAGGAGCTTGAAACACTTTCACTCGGCCACCACCTCGCTGCCCCTCTATCTCCCTTGCTCTCTGCTGCCTTGCAGTGGGTCAAGCGTGGGGTCGCAGCGGATATGCTGCGGACACTCGAATTCAAAGCAGATATGCGCCCCAGATGCCGGGGGCATAAAAATATAAATCCTAATTACGAGCAGTTTATTCAGTGCGAGGCAAATTAAAAAATCCTCGGGACCGCCGCCTGCCTTTCTGGCTTTCTATCTTTCTGGCTTTCTGGCTTTCTGGCTTTCAACTTTTATTACATCTTTCACTCGCTCGCTCGCTCGCTCGCTCGCTCGTTTGCTGGCTGTGGATGGATGCTTTCTTCTTCAAAAGGATGCGTCCGGCTTATGCCAAATTAAAAACGCATTCATTTGTGCCCCGGCTGTTTGCCCCTGGCCTGGCTTCTCCCCCATCCTGTTCTCCTTTTTGCCACTTCCTGCTGTTGCTGTTGCTGCTGCTGGTGCTGCTGCTGTTTATATACTGTTATTTTGTTGAAAGTAGCAGAAAGTCGAGGCAACACTAATCCCCAGCTGAGAACGGTCCTGATCCGGCCACCGAAAATGGGTTGTGAGCGACGAGTGTCAGCCAGGAGGAGAAGCACGAGGGGTGGCAGGAGCAGGAGCAGCTCCAGCTGTGACTATTGAAGCGCCCCATCTCCATTCTCTTATTAGTTTTTACGATTGCATGCAATTTAGCAGAGTGTTGTCCACGCCACCTGACAGGAGGCGCCTCTGACAGCTCTGGCAGCTGGCAATTCATTGCAGTGGAGCCCCATGTTGGGGGCGCCCCCATGTTGCATGGGCAATGATCGCCCCTGATCATTAATCTAATGTGTCTGTCTCTCTCCATCTTGATATTGCAGTTCCCATGATGAATCACCACACGATGCCCAAGTTCGGCTTTGGACCCTACAAGAAGACGGGCAGCGTCAGCAGCTTCTTTCTGCCCAAAATACTCACCAGTGGGCGTGCCTCCAGCGGACGGGCCGGCGGCGGGCTGGGCAGCAGTGGCAGCATCGGCGGCGATGGCAGCCGCTGCAACCACAAGGTTGCTCTGGAGCTGTCACATGGCAAGAATAAGCAACTAATTTCACTGCCAGCGGAAAAGTTGGACAGCAATAAACGCTATTATGTGACGTTCACAGTTAAGGACTCCTCGGGGCACGGCGGTGCCAACAAACAATACCAGAAGCAGCACCAGCAGCAGTGCGGGAACAGTGCGGGCGAGCCAGGCGGCAAGTAGCTGCCGCGCGTCGTATACGTAATGTGGCATACAGTGCGTACAGTGGCCGCCATTGCCATCAGCCCTCGTCACGGGCCTCGGTCCCGCACATCCCCCCTGCGTCCCCTACTGCTGCTGCTGCTGCTAGCGTTGTGGCTGCAAATGCATTAAAACAATGCCATTGCAACATTTTGTGTCGCTGATGCTGCTGCTGCTGCTGCTGCCACTGCCACTGTTGTTGCGACCACCCGTTGTCCGCTGTCCATTGCCGTTTTTTCCGTTTGTTTCCTGTGTTGCTGCTGGCGGAAAACCATGGAAAAAAGAAGAGGTTGCCGCAGTCATATTAGACGTTGCTGCACTCCTGCTCCCTAGACCTCCGTCCGGGGTATGTCCCAGTCGAGTCGCTGCCCCGTGCTGCACTTTAAGATGGCCAACTGCTGATAATGGATGATGGCGCTGCTCTGCGGCTGTCAGTTGAAGTTGTCACGCTAGCAGCGTTGCATGCAGCAGCAGCAGCAGCAGTAACGGCAGCTTAAATTATGTGCTCCTCCAACCCCGGGCCCCGGTGTGAGTGCTCCTCTTCCTCTTCCATTCGGTTGTGTTTGATTGTTTCGTTTTTTACATTTTCTTATTTTTTTCCCCCCCACCCCGTTTGCTTGTTTGTTTGTCTGCTGGCGCTGGCGCTGTCGCTGTCGCTGTCGCTGCCGCTGCGCTTTTATTTCAGTTTTTCATTATCATTTTTTGTCGCTGTTGTTGCTGTGCGATTGGGGGCGGTTGGGAGTGGGGAGTGGGGAGTGGCTGCTACTGCTGCTTGGGATGCTGCTTCTAATGCCACAGATAAGCGTTGTTATTAACGCTCGGCTTACCAGGACTAGGCGACAGGCGTGAGGACATGCCGCCCATCGTTGCTTTTGTGCTCAAACATTACAAAAAAGCAGCAGCAGGAGGAAAAACCAGAGACCAGGACTAGGAGCAGGAGGAGCAGGAGGAGCAGGAACAGTAAGAGCAGCAGCAGGAGCAGCACCAAGAGCAACAGCCACAGCACACGGAACAAAAGCAGAAGCAGAAGGAGCGGCAGAAGCAGGAGCTGACGCTGAAGCAGAATCAGAATAAGCGAATGAATAAATGTAAAATATGTACCGTGCATTTCTTTGGCATTTCAACATTTTTACTTTATTTGCAATTTTATTTACTTGTCTGCTTGCGCGACCCTGTACTGTGTACAGTGGGGCACAGTGTGGTATGGGAGGGGTACGGGTACGGGGGTATCCTGGCAGAGGAAGAGCCAACCATTGAAGCCGTTGTTTGTCTGTTTGTTTGCTTACTTTCGCGCTGAGTGCATTGTAAATGGAGAATAATTGCATTGCATACAAAAAGCGTTGCGATTTTTAAATTGTATAAACCATCGAGGAGGAGCAGCGGTGTGGCAGTGGCAGTGGCAGCAACAGGAGCAGCCTTAAACTGATTTAATTAAATAACAAAATTACAAGAGGGCAATGCATAATACATTTCGCATTTAAAGAGTTTCGCAGTAGATTTAAGTCAAAAGCAGCTGTCGCTAAATAAACGTTGAAAATGTCTAAATTGAAACATGGAAACCCCACACTCTTGAACCACTCAGCCGCGCAAAAACGTGGCCAAAACAATAGTGGCAGGCTACACATGTATGTCCTTGGCATAGATTCGTCGTTGTAGGCGCACAGCCGACGCTCGAGATGATTGCTCGCTTTACAGGCGCCGGTATCATTATTTCAGCATCTGCCCAGAGCCCCCGACGACGACGACGACGACGACGACGACAACGAAAGCGCAAACAAGCTGGCACAAAAAAGAGAAAAAAAAACACAAGAGAGAACCAACATTTTTACGGCATTCCACGGATTTCTGCAGCCCCCGCCGCCACGAAAGTTGGAGGCTTGTATGAAAGGATGGCATTCCTATGGCATGGCATGAATGTCAGGCAGCAGCCACCAGCCACCAGGCTGCCTCCGAGTGGCAGTTACAACTGCAGCTGTCAGCGAGCGATCGTAATAATCGCTGCACACTCAATCGATGCCAGTCGATAGTGTAATGCGATGGCGTTATGAGTTCCATCAAGACATCCCGGGGAGCCTTTGTCCCGGCTGCTAATTGAATTCCAAACTGGCTTTTATGATCTCTCTCTCGCAAGTGGCATTCGAGAAAGTCTGTGTCCGGGCTCGGTTCGTTTGTGGCAGCATTAATATTTCAACAGCCCTGTCCGGGCTAAGCATGCCTCTGCGAGCAGTGACAGGCCCAGTCCGGACCACTATGAATGGCAAACGATTTGGCCCCGTCCGGCGAACAGCGTTTAATTTATTTAAGCACGTTGAGGGCTAAGCAGTCACTCTCTGTCCGGGGCAGAAGCAGGGGGCATGCGGGGCATGCGACCCAGGGATTCCATTTCGATTTGCGCACTTGAGGGCAAATCTTCGGATTTATGTGGCTTTATTTTTAGCTTCGATGCTGCAAAGTGCGTTAAGGGTTGGGGTGGCACTTGAAGCTGCCACAGAAAGTTGCAGCCAAAGCGGTTGCCTTGCCAGTGGCCAGCCATAAAAGTGACAACAAAAGCAACAGCGAGAAAAGCGAAGGTGAGTTGCAAAGTAGAGTGAAAAGTAAATCCGCACGTGCCAACCCAAATTACAGAGAACAGCGAACAGAGAACAGCACTTCAGCAGAGCAGCAGGATTGGGATTGGGATTGGGATTCGAAGACCACAATGCAGATTCAAAGTAACATTTTCAAATTAAACTGCGGCCTCATAATGTCCGGGAATTCATAAGGCACTCGAGGAGATTCCATTACCAATAGATTTCCACTTGAATGGTATAAGACTCCTCCACAAGGTCTGCGGAAAAGGTGTGCAACAAATTGGGGCAAGCAGACTTGCATTCGCTAAAAGTTACATTCGAAACTTTGCCGTCTTTGAAGTCGAATCCCCAGAGCTGCCCCGCGTACTGTTTTAATCTCCCAGGCCACCCACCCACCCACTTCCACTGGCAGCCTCAATTCCATTCCCCCGAAGCTCTCTGTGTAGCTCTGAATAGCCTTAACTCGGCTTTGAGAGTAGGTGCAGCATGGTGGGGTTTGGGTTTGGGTTTGGTTTTGGGTTTTGGGGCAGAAGCAATGCTTGTACAGTGAGGCGCAATGCTTGAGGGCGGGTCTCCCCTCCCTCCATTGACCGACCGACCGCCTTGGCAATGTTTCGATTACGCGCCTCAAGTGGCAATCAGGACTGCAGGCGTTGCAGGGGATGCAGCTACAGGATTTGCTCGGCATTAATAACACTTAACCCTTGGCTTGGATTGGGAGGTCGGCGTCTCAGTATCGGGGCATTAATCTTCGCTTTGATGTTACGTCGAGTGCCGTTATTGGAATTAATCGGAACTAATCGGAATCGGAATTGAAATTAATTTCAATGGCCAAGTTTTTTGAATTTTTTTGTTTATTTATTCAGTATTCATTATTATTATTAACACACTCAGTAGTTTCGACTTACATCTAATGTATTTCACTTTTGTTAGTGTGGTTTTCCTTTTCATTTTCCTTTTCCTTTTTTGTTTATTTATGACTTAATTTTTGTATATCTAACTTTTGCTTAAAAACAATCAGTTTGGTTTTGTTCAGAGTGACAGAGACAGAGAACGGGTGTAACCCCTGTTTTCCTGTATATATATATATATATATATATATATATATATGTATGTATGTATGTATGTATATCAATTTATTTTATTACGCATACGTACTGTATATTTTTGCTAGTTTGCCATTTCTCTTTTTTAATGTTTGTTGTATATTTGAAATTAGAATTCGAATTACATTAGAGTATTGTGTAAACTGTATGCCATACTATTACATATTACAATTATTATTATTAGTTTTGTAACGAGTATTATCTACGCTCTGCTTTGCCCTCCTTTTCTCCTGCTCTGCTGGGTTTACCTTAGTTATTTATAACATTTACAATGAATTCAGTTTTCATAGTTGTAGGTTGTAGGTTGTAGGTTGTAGTTCTTTTTTGTGGTTTTTGATGCTGCCATTCGACTGTTTATTCGGCATTCGTTATTCATTACCCGTTCGAACATCGCCCCCACTTAGGGCTTTTTCTATGTGTTTTCTCTGGTGCTCTCTCTCTTGATTATTCATCTTCGTTCCGATTCAGCTTGTTATGGTAATAGAATATTCATGAATTGGTGTAAATATCAGCTGGCAACGGCCCAGGGATACGATGCTCGCCAGAGATGAGCGGAAAAATGTCAAAGTAAGTGGGAATGGCTCAGAAATATCCATTGGTTATATTTTAATTTGCTGGCCAGTAACAAGATGTGGCTTTAACGACTAGTGGATGTTTCTATATCGTTATTCAGACACACGAGCATGCCTCGTACTGTCCATCGACCATCGAGTCCATTGCCTCCGAGGCAGAGAGGTGGCCCTGGCATTTGCATTGATTATTACCAATATTTCCAGCTCTAGGAGTCCTAATTACATTTTAAATACACAAGGCTTATTTGGCTAATTGCTTATCGACTAGTTGTTCATTAATTACAGTTAATATTCAACATTTAAATGCAGTTTGATTAATGTTTGCCCGTTCTCTCTATATACAATTGATGGTGCAACAACAGTTTCCATTTCCGTTTTCGGTTCCATTTCCCCTCTAGTTTCGCATCTCCCTCTAGATGTATGGGTGGTATCTATGGCTGTGCTGTTGTTGTTGTGTTTTCTATGCTATTTACAAGTTATATCTTTTGATTTTAGTTACAAGATTTTGTAGCCTATTTATAGAGCAGCAGTATTTGGGTTCGACTTTGGTTTTCATTTTGATTCTCTGGGTTTTCGTATGACACTTAAATGGCTCACAATTACAAAATGGTGGTGGCTTATCCCTAGATCTATAGACGTCTTGCAGATACCAGTACGTACCCGCAGTACGTTTTACCTTTTTCGCGTTAATGCATTTAAATTTATGCTAAAAATTTACAGCTATGTTTTAATGAAATGCCCGTGAATTATGAGGCCTCACCGCGGATCTGTATCAGTATCGGTATGTGTGTTTGTGTGTTTGTGTGTGTGTGTCTATTGTGGCGGATATTTATTATTACTTTTTACAATTACTTCAGCGTGGGATCCAGGGTCGTAAATTCCAATTCGCCGCGCGGCAATATCAGATCCGGGTCTGCAATATACACTTTTGTAGGTTGGTATAAAACAAAATCAACAGCAATGGCGGGTAGCATATGTATGTGAGAATGTGTGTGTAGGGGTGTGCATGATGTGTGTGCGTGTGTGGTTGTGAGAGACGCAAATTTATGCGAGTGAGAAATGGTCGAGTGTGTGTGTGTGTGTGTGTGTGTGTATGTTAGGAAAACAAAAGCAAAATTGTTTATACCGATTAGTTTTTGGCTTGTTTCGTTTTTGGGTTGCTGTTCTTGTTGTCGATATTTCTTGCAAAATGACATCACAACACAGTTGCAAATTATTATTATTTTTTGAGCAGCAAAAGAAAAGAGAGCCATTAGCACAATACGATAACGATTACATATCAAAAGCGTGACCATTTTGTGCGCTGATAAGAAAACAAATAACAACTAATAAAAGCAGAAACATGAAGCACACAAACAATATGAGCCACCAGGAAACCGGAACAACAGAACAACATTTCAATATTAATATTCACATTACTAGTACATGGCCCTAGCCCTGCCCTTGCCCCCTCCCCCTATCCTCCCACGGCGCTCGTAAACATAAAATAATTCAACAATTTCTTAATTTTTATGGCACATTTCATTGGAATTTATGCCGGAATTCATTTTATTGTGGTCCGACTTCAAGGCACAAGTGAATCTTGAGCGCCGTAGCGGCCCGCTTGTCGTTTACGATTTTGCAGTTTGTTATTTGGCGAGAGAGAGAGAGAGAGCGAGAGAGCGAGAGAGCACCCTGTCCTGTGATATTTTTATTATTATCGCCTTTTATGTCACATTTGTGTGGCGTCTTTGAGTCATAAAGACGCGCACAAACTAAGGCAGCTCTACAAATACTATGCGTGTGCGTGTGCATGTGTGCGTGTGTGCGTGTGTGTGTGGGCCCCCCAGTGTATGTGGGCTGTGGCCCTTCACGTTTACTTTCACGCCATGCCTGACAGCATTAAAAAATGTCAAAAGTCGCAAAAATGTTGCCAGCCTCATCCAACAAAGTGCTGGGAACCCACACAAAAAACCCAAGAACAGTAGCTATTAATACCCTAGCAGATTGATCGTTTCTATGTGGGAGTTTCATGTATCAATGGTCAATCGATACAGAAAGAAAGCTGTGACAGTCTGGCAGACTTTCATGACAATAAAGACTCATCCGAGTTGAAGCTGATTACATTTTTGTGTGTACCTCTAGGCGCTAGCTCCTGTGCCTAGACCACATCATAGTACCTTCTGGCAGAGTATAAAACCTCTGTGAGGAGACGGTGGTGGTGCGAAGTGAGGAAGCGGAAGTGCGGCGACAAATGAATGAACGCCGTTTGACATTGCGGCTCCAGGAGGAACAGGAAGAGTGGGTGGCGCGTATGGCCACATAAACAATGTTGCCCAAGCAAATTCTGTGGCATTTTTTGCGGGACTGCCACGACGACGACGACACAGACATCAAAGTGCGAGCATAAAGCGCGTATGCCGCCATTGAGGGGATGCTTTAAGGAGTCTTTAAGATAATGCTCACACTCCCAGGCCAGAGAAAATGGCACCGTGTGCTCATTTCGAGTGGCTGCTGTGTCTCTGTCTGTGTGTGTGTGTGTGTGTGTGTGTGGCTGGGTCTTAACTTTGTCTAATTAGACGAGTGCCGCTGAAGTGCACAAGAAACCTACACAACCCACTCACATTACTTACTACACAAATACTCGTACACACACACGCTGAAGATGGCACAAGGACGAAGGCTATACAAATGTTGCTCAGACGCTGGAATGCTGGTATGTCGACGTCGCGACTCTTGACTCGCACACAGACAAACAGCACAATCGGCAAGACAAACAACACCAACAATAAGACAAAAAAGATGCCGAGCAAAATGAATGGAGCAGCATGAAATGAAACAAATGTGCACAAAAAAACAAACAGAAAACAGAAAAAAAACACACACACAGCAAACGATGAAACAAAAAAATCTCCCTCTATCCCACATGCAGGGAGACCCAGACCCATACGTACACCCTGCGTGGCAGTGGCAGGGATGACAGTGGGGCATAAAAAGTCAAACGAATTTGACTGCGCCAGGGGGTGGGCCGCGGGGCACCAGCAGCAGCAGCAGCAGCACCTGAATCACGAGAGAGCAGAGAGATGGCGGGCTCGAGGGACTCGCATATGCAATTAAAAATGTTGGCTAATGGCAGCCACTGCCAAGATGGAAGGTTGGCAGTAGATGGCAGTCGTTCCAGTAGCTCACTTGCCTGCCCCGCCCCGAGTTACAGTTGCAGCTTGCTGTATGTGTGTATGTTGCTCTTTATTGCAATTTCACTTTGCACACACAAAGTAAAGAATATACATATATGTATATCCATTTAAATATGGCATAACACTTGAAGATGTATTGTGTGTGGGTGCCGGAGAATGCAGAAATGCAGCTTCAAGTTCTTATTTGAGCTTCAAGGAGACAGGGAGACAGGACACTAGGGAGACAGGACACAGGGGATGTTGACAGCGACAGCGTTTCGGGGGACAGCAGTGTAATCCCCCATCGAGGAGTGCCCCTAAACTGTGTGTGTTCCCTTAGTTTTCGTCTTGGTGTAACAGCTACTCGTACTACAGCGTTTCTGGACCGCTCCTTGGGCGCACTTCAGCCTGACTTGGGCACTTGTTAGTGTCTTGTAAGCCAGTTGACTTGGTTTATGTGCTGCTGCCGCCCCAGTGGCACTAAGAATATGCACACACCCAGCCACACTGCCTGACAGCCAAATGTATGAGCGTGTGTGTGTGTGTGTGTGTGTGTATGTGTGTGTTGACTCGTGTCGTGTCAGAGCACCCCGCATTTTCCGAGCACACATACGTACATAAATTAAGGAGGCTGTCAGGCAGGCGGAAGCGGAGGCAAAAAAGAAGACAAACGGGGGGAAAAAGTAATGAAAATATAAAATTAAATCGCTGACAAAATCAAATTTAGCTAATTTGTGACATTTGAACCCGACTGAGGGCTGCAGGGCGGCAGGGGCAACAGGGCGGGGGGGGATGCTATGCTGAATGCGAGGTGGGGGCCCCATGTTGTGTTAGCAATAATATCACGTATACGACACATATGCCCATTAAATAATATTTGCATTTGCCAGCATGTCGGCATGTCTCTCTCTCTCGCTCTCCCTCTCTCTCTCTCCCTCTCTCTCTCTGGCTTCCTATTTGCGAGTGCGAGTGCGTGTGCCTTTGTGCTTATTTTTGTGTTTTAATTTAGTGCTTTCGAAATAATTAAAATTTATGCAATTCAAAGTTAAAACAAAGTCTGCATGAGCTCGCACAGCAAACAGAGTGACAGAGCAGTGGTGGGGGCACAGGGGGAGCAGGGGTACGGGGCCTGGGAATGTCAGAATATTTTGCTAAATTTGTTGCTGTCTGAGGCACAAACACACAAAGAGGCAAAGAGACAGAGAGACATGGAGAGAGAGTCGTGTACATATGTTTGTTTGCACCGGCGTGTCCTGCGCTTCAAAAATTTATGCAAAACGACTAAAAGGCTTGCCACTGCAGGGGGAGAGGGGGGTGCGGGAGGTGAGGCTAGGGGCAGGCAGAATAGAGAGAAATAAACGCAAATGTCAACGAAAAACAAAGACCCCTGTCTTGCCCCGTCTGTTTGGAACTGGGATCTGCAGCATTTATCCTTTTTAAACAAAATATTTGGCTGCTGCATCCTGTGGTTCTATTGGTCATATTGTCCCCTCCACCCGCTGTGCCCTGGCCTCTAAATTGGCTGTCAAAAAACTCATAAACTTCAATTAGCTTTTATTTAATTATTGTCGGTATCCCTTCATCTGACTAATTTTCTCGGTTTGCAGCTTTCAAAGGGCGCTTCATCAGTAATCATTGCAAAATGCAGCAAATGAAAGGAAATTCTGTGAAATTTTTCTTTTCTATGAATTGCAGATAAACCATGAGAAGGAATCTAGCAGAAAAGCAGAAAAGTTTCGGTTTCACAAAAAGTAATAATGAAAATTGAATGAATGACATGTGAATGCATGAACAGGAAATATAAATTGGGTTCCTTAATGGACGACAAATTAAAATGTGAAATGAAGCAAACATGAAGCTATGCCATGGTCTCCGCAATGGTTCATTAAATATATTTTAGGGATTCAGCTCCGGCTCCGGCTCCGGCACTTGTCGACAGACAATGCTCCAAGCGGACATGGCAGCATGGCTTAGACCTTAGACATGGCAGCCGCCCATCTGTGTTCGGGCCTGAAGTTGCACTTGCAACTGCAGTTGTTTCTGCTTCGAGTTCTGGTTCTGGTTCGGGTTCTGTTTTTGTTCCTGTAGCTCTTCCTGGGTCTGGTTCTGGCTCTGGCTCTGGTTCTGTTTCTGTTTCTGGGCAAGTTTTTGTTTTAGTGGGGGCTGTTGCCGTTCAGCCTGCTGCACAGATTTAGTTACATAAAATTTACTTTGCATACATTTGGGCGGCCAGCAGGCAGCAGCAGCTGTGGCAGTAGCTGTGGCAATTGGCTGAAGCTCGGTCTGGGTCTGGGTCTGGGGCACGGCCACGACCACGTTCGAGATGGTGGTGGAGACGGAGCCGGGCGAGGCAGCCAGGCGGTAGCCGCTGTTGCCCGGCAGGCTGGACGTTACAAGCAAAGGTAGCAGCACATCGCCTGGGTGGATAACAGGATAACACAGGAACACAGTGAGTCTCGTTAGTCGCAGCATCGCAGCAGCAGCAGCAGCTACTCGTACAACGTGGAGCAACCTTTGCCGCTCTCTACGTATGTATGTATATGTTTTTTGGGGGGACTACATTGGTTTTAAGTACTATACTGGGGCGAGGTATTTACAACTTCGAGTTGAGGATTAAGACAGTTTGATTGTGAGTTGAAGGGGTTTCGTTACCTATGGGGGGTGGTGGAGCAATATATATCTTCAAAGATACACAGATATATATATGTATAGAAAGGCATACAGACTAGAGAAAGTGAGAGAAGGAGAGTGAGAGTCAGAGAGAGAGAGAAAGAGAGACAGAGAGATCTATATGCTACGTGGGGGCATTACGAGGGGGTGGGGGTTGGTGGCTGGACGCTGTGTCGTCTAGGGGGAGCATACTCGTACTTCAGGTGCCGTTGCTAATGCGAAATAACTTTCCAAATACTTGAACTAATCGCTTCCAATTGCTGTGTGTGAGACTCGTAACCAATTCCAATTCCAATTCCATTACCAATTCCAATTCAACTCAAATCAAATGAAATGAAATGAAGTACTGTACTGTACTATAGTGTACTGCAACTGTAAATGTGCTTCGATCAGCGCTAATTAGAAAATTGTGTGTGTCAAATGCTACTTTTGCGGATGCTAAATGAAAGGCAATTGAATTCATTTTACTGGCTGGCAACTGGCTACCCACTCGATAACTATACGAACGCATCATTAGGGCCAGCTTGAGGCAAACAAAAAAATAGTTATATAATAACTGATACGAGATCCCCTTCAACATTATTTGGGAAATAATAATGCCACTCGCATGCGAAAGTACTTGACGAAAATTAGTTTTTGCACATGAAACCAGAAACCAGAAACCAAATAAATAATAATTATATCAGAACTAACTGACGGGCAAACTGTCTGTCAAAAAAACTATATACATATATGTGTGTGTGTGTGTGTGTGTGTATGTGTGTATATTTGTGCATTTCAATTGCATTCACAATTTATTCATTTTGTTTCGATTCGTTTGGCTGCATTCCGAATAGGAGATGTTAAGCTTATCTACATAATGGCTACAAAACAACATAAAAATTCACTGATTGTGTACATATACATATGTACATATGTGTGTGTGTTTATATACAGGCAATAGTAGACTGTGTTTGTGTGTGTGTTTGTATGTACAGTTGGTTGCAAATTCAATTGGGCAAATCAATCAAACTAAAACTACGAATACAAATTAATGTTGAGTGCGTACTCCACTGCAAACTGAAAACTCGTTGAGCCAACCAAGTGGGGGATGCATTATCAGTTGCACATAGCTGTATCTATATACATACGTACATATGCATATGTGCAGTTTGATGGATGGATAGATAGATTGATGGCTACTTGACTCTACAACTACATCTACAACTACATCTACAACTACAAGTACATTTTGTGCTACAAATACAACTAGAACTAGAAACTACAGCTTGTTGAGTATAGATTTTGGAATAGTACCGTTTAGACTGGGCTGCGCGTACTGGATGAAGCTCTCCGAGATGTAGTGATGTGGTCCAGCCACGCCCACAATGGCACCGCCACTCGAACCGACTCCTGGCATTCCCACGCCGCCAACTCCACCTCCGCCGCCGCCACCACCGCACAGGTGCGAGGTAACGGGCGTTACGCGCGCTCGGATCTCAGCCGCTCGACCGCCGCCGCCTTCCTCCAGCTCATTCAACTCGTCCTCCTCGATGTACATGCTTGGCACATCGTTCCGGGCAGGCCTACAGAGATCGAGAGAGAGAGAGAGAGAGGGTAAAAAAAGACAGAAATTTTAGAACAAAAATACGTCCAGAAAATCTATTAAAAGTTTGCACCCCCAAAGCGTCGGTTCTGGCAAGTTGGTAATAGTTCCCAAGGCAGAGCCCACGCTTTTATGTGGCATGAAAAACAGCTTAGCAAAACTTTGGTAGAAAAAACACAAAATTTCAATATCAACAGCAACATTCAAAGCCGACCGTCACCTGGGGAGCAACTGCAGCAGCAGCAACTTTGCCATCGAAGGGGGAACCCCCAATGGGGGGAAAAAGGTGGAAATGAAAACATAATTTGTTTTGGTGGCCGTGGCACACTGCGTATGCGGAATATGCAATACTTGCAAGTGGAATTTAATGAATTTATTCCACCAGCGAGAGTTCGCTCATCCAGTGCGTTGCAATAATAAATATTGGCAAAATAATTCCATTTCTCGCTGGGACTTTCTAATTTTAATCAGTCCGCTCGATGGTCCGCAGTAAATTAAATATAAGCCCCAGCGATTGCCACAGGGAACGCTAATTACAGGGGCACACTCTCTCTTATCAATCGGGACTTTCGGGGCACACACGCAAACGCACAAATATTTGCACAAATACTTTTGCCGCAAAAGGCAAATCATTAAAATTTATGCACAGACGCACATGGGAATCGGGGTGGCACAGATAGAGAGAGAGAGAGAGAGAGAGAGAGAGAGAACCATGGCTCACCTGCCAGCAGGTGATGCTGAAATATTATTCATGCACGGAATCGGTAAAGGGATGGCGGGAGGAGTAGGGGGCAGGAAGGGCCTCTGACAGTTGGGATGACCATTTAATGACCCGCATGCGGCTGTCGCGGCGCTTTGATGTGCAGCATGTGACTGACGGCGGCGGCGGGTTGACTATTTTCAGAAACTATAATTAATATTTCGCTGGTTCGCTTCGCTTTGAAGTGGTCGCCTGAATTCATTATTGAGCAATCACAAGCCGCAGCAGGAAAATTCAAGAAAAAAAACACAGCATCGCAACTGGAGCAGCGTTTGTGTCTGTGTCTGTGTCTGTGTCGCGGGATCCGGGCCATGCCATGGCAATCATCAACCTGCTCCATCGATACAAAAGGGGTCTCTGTGGCTGGGTTGGGTTGTGTATGCTGCATGTTTATCTTTCATTAACGGGGCAGACAGTTGACAGAGTTCGAAGCCACCATGGAACCCATCCATGCCAGCCATCCGTGGCACAGCTACAGCTAAGCAGCTGCTTAATTACCCGCCCACGATGGGCGACGAGCGACCCTTCCGCGCTGATTTCCTATCTTAAATGGAAACTTTCATTTGTGCGGCTGCCTTTGCTTCCGGTGCTCGTCGTCTTCTACGGGTTGGCTGCCGGCTACGGCTACGGCTACGGCCTTTTCTAGGCTCTGTGTCCTCTCTCTGGTGGGTCGTCAGGTGCAGGTTTAATTAATTTAATTACAGACTAAGCATAATTTACTGGGCAGGTGCGTGCCCTTTGTTGGGCACCCACCCCCCACCCCCCATGGCCACGCTAATCGATTGGCCCCTCAAACTGTTTAGACGATCGTCTTTAATGAACCTGACATTAGCCGGACCGGATTCGTTCGTCCTTTGATGTGGCCCCCCGAGTTTAGAGAAGGACGGTGAGGGGTGGGGAGGGGAGGGGCCCGCTGCAAATTGATTGAGCGCCTACATTTCTGCCTTCTGCCCGCTGCGGTCGGGTCCGGTCCGGCCGTCATTTAATTACATTACATTCTCCGTAATAAGCATAAGCGTGGAATTCTTGGGAAGAAGGAACGAACTGAAGAACGAACTGCTGTCAGTCACGTGCTCCACATAAATAATTTCGTAATTATTTCTGCACATACACACACAGGAGAGAGATACTCCGGCGGATGCCAGCAGCAAACAATTTCATTATTAGTTTTTCTACGGGCTAGATAAAAAGCAAAGGAAAGAGGCATAAAGGAGGAACCAGGAACCAGGACTCACCGCATGCTCTTGCGCACCTCCTGCGGCTCAGGTGGCCGCGGCCTGTGCCGGCAGACGACGACGATGCCGGCCACGATAATCGACGTCACAATGACGGCGCCTATCACAACGGTGGCGGCGAGTATCAGGAGCGTCGACTGCTTCTCCGGCCCGTTGCCTATGCTGGCGCCGGTGCCCACTCCGCCGGCACTGCTGCCGGCCCCCGAGCCGGTGCCTCCATGATGCGTGGTCTCTGCGGGCGTGGGGTCGTCGGGCAGCGATTCATCTGCGGGGAAAGAGAGAGATGGAGATGGTATAGAGGATTATATCGTGTACATAGATGGGAAGGTGGGAAGCTTCAGATAGTTTTTGGGGGGCAATTCGCAATGATTTGTTATTTGCTTGAAATTATTTGGATGCTGATTTGTGTTTGCCTCTCCACTCGTCGTTTATTTATTTATTTGATCTGCCGCTACGTTTTCCGTTGCTTAACTGATTGCTTTGACTGCCATGCCACGCCCTGTTTGTTTATTTGCACACCCTCGGGGCGGTGCCCTTTGGCTTGTGCCTCAGTGCCAAACTACGAAGCGAATCGCACACTGTGCAGGGAATTATGGAAATCAAAAGAACTCGATCCTTAACTGAACCATTGGCCTCTGATTGCCGGCGATTAAAGCTGATGGCACTTGCCACACAAAAATCTGCGGCAATTAATTCACGAGCGCCTCACATATGTAGGGGTTGGGGGTGAGTAGCCATTGTTTATATTTATTAGATTTCCAGCAGGCGGAAATTGCAACATAATGTGTGTGTGTGTGTGTGGGTGTGTGGGTGTGGAGCCAGAGGGCTGCTGCTCCCCCGGCGGAGGAAGGCGAACTGATTGTAAGATGATCCCCAGGCAAGATTTATGCCAGACATTCGTTAATGCCAGGCCAAGCCAGAGCCTGGTGTGCTGTGCTCGCTCCTTGGCAGAGCAACATTTCCGCTCCATTTGCGGGCCGTCAAAGCAACGGCCTCCGAATTGAAACATTGCCAACATCATGCAGCCAGGACCCCTCCCAGTGAGGTCCCTGGCACGGACTATCCTTTTGGCTTTTGAAGTGAGCGTTTGAGTGGAAATTGCCTACACCTGCGGCTCAATTTAATTTTTGTTCTTGCCTTTTGTTATTGCCTGGCCTGGCCTTTGCCCTGCCCTGCCCTGCCCTGCCACTGGCCCTCCCGGATGGATCTGCCATGGTTCAGGGCATCTTCGTCATCATCTCTGCCTGTTTTTTAATCAGTTTTCTCTGCTCAAGGCTCAGTCTCAGCCTCAGTCTCAGTCTCAGTCTTATCTTCAGCATCGTCCTCGGCTTTGGTTTACCTTTTTGTACTGCCATTACACAGAGCCAGAGATCCCGAGCATTTGCTTGTTTATTTGCTGGCTGCTTTCCGCTCTCCTTTGATGCCCGATGCTGATGCTTTTTCCTGGCTGGCTCAAGTGGCCACTTTGCTTGATATTTTTCACTTTTTCTTCGCCTTGGCTCGCCGCGAGCAGCAGCAGCAGCAGCAGCGTAATAAATTCTCCTGATGAGTTCTGCGTAAACTGATTTAAATCAGCGTCAGCTGATTTGCCTTCATCTTATTTATTTGCAAAATCTGTTAGGTATGTATGTATGTAGGTGTAGGTAGCTACTGCTCGTCCGACCTTGCTTGAATTTATAGCCACACATATGTGTGGTAGGGGGGTGGGGGGAACGGATCCCTAGGCACCATGTTTCCACCTAAATAAAAACGCCTGCGTGGGCTATGACTAGGAATAGGCATGGAAACAGGCAATGGACTGGGCCAAAGCCAGCTGTTAAAATTCCGCATAAATTAGGACGGCCTCCTCTCGACAGAGGCGCCATTCATAGATGCTCCATAGTCTCCGGCTACGGCTACGGCTCCGGCGCTCGCTCTATGTAATCACAGCCACTGCTCAGAGGCCGAATTTACGAGCCGCCATTGTGTTGTTCCAGCCACGGACAAACAAAGAGGGGGCCAGGAGGACTCCACCGAGAGCATTAACATACGGGAGTAACTGTATGCCAGGCAGCTGTTTGCTGTAACTAAGTTTCGGCAGTGAATCGAATCTCGGACTCGGCCAGGATTGGTCAGCGCGCACGAAAACGCATTTAATCGAACATTTGCGTATCAAACGCAATTAGCGCCATTAAATCGGGCCAATATGAGTGATTTATGGTCAGAGGGCAGGAGCGGCAGAGGGGGCGGGGCAGCGCACAAACGAAACGAAAATGAAAATGGCCAAAAATGGACCAAAAACCTGGCTCACTTCCCCCCTTGCAACAGAGAGGCAGGCAGCAGCAAATGGCAGTGGAAATGGTAATGGAAATGCAGATAAAAATAAAAATCAGCATGAAAATAATGACAGCATTGTTGGTTGGCCCTCGCACTGGTGTACGTACACTTGTGCGGGAGACTGTAGGAAAAGGAAAGTGAAAGTGAAAGTGAAAGAGAGAGCCGGCAAATGCGGATGGTGAATGTGAAAGGAACAATAAAAGAAAAGTGTCTACGGTGGCCGTTAAGCAAAACGAAAATTGAAGCAATTCCGCTTACGCTTTTTCGCTCACACACACAAACACTGGCACACATGTGCCACACACACACATACAGACACAGAGACAGAGAGAGCGAGAGCAAGTCGAGTCACATTATGTCGTTAGGCTGGAGCAAAATGAAGAGGCTGTTGCGGCACGCCCCTGCGTATACGTAATATGCGTGTGCCCCACTCAACGAATTGATGGAAAATGCTGAAATGCTTTACGCTCCACTGCATAACTCAGTCAGTGGATTAGAAAAGGGCGGCCCATCCTTTAGGCTGCTAGCAAACCCACTCACCCACCCACCCATCCAGCCTGGCTGGCTGGCTGCCTGTCAGAAGGACTTCTGGCATCCAATCCAGGAGATGCTCCTCCAGGTTTGCTCTCTCTCTCTCTGTGTGTGTGTGTGTCTGGGTAGCCATGTGCGAAGTTTTCGCGGCGGCTGATTGAAGACGATTTCCCCGAACTTGCGTTGATTTGAAAATGCAGTCAAGCGTTGAATTAGACAGTTCCGTCCTCAGCTGGTTGGGACTCCTTGGGGCGCCCCTTCTCGGGGCTATTTTATTGGCCGGGCCAAGACCCAGAAAGGAAAGTGACCCACAAACTTGTAACCGGGTGCACATTTCTTTCACTCTTTATGTGATTAGTAGTACGAGTGGCTGGCTGGCTGGCTGGCTGGCAGCTCTCTCTTTTTTCTGCTTCTCGATTCCCGATGCTAGGGGTATTTTTTTGGGAGGGGGGAGGGGATACTCACCATATGGTCCCAGTTGTGCGGCCACGCGTACGCGCTCAATCACCACCGGCGGTTCGCTTCGTCCTTTGGCGTTGACGGCGTAAACTAAAAATTGATATTCACGTCCCGGCTCTAAATTATTCAAACGAAACTGTGGACTGTTCTCCTGCATGCGGAAGATGGGTGCAGATGTCGCCTGAAATGAGACACAGAGACACACATTCAGACACAGAGATACATTCGTAGACGTCTATTTGGGACACAGTGTATGCTATGGTATGACAACGGGCGCATATATAATTCACCCGCCATATGGACTGGAGCTGGAGCTGGAGCTCTTTATGGACGGCAGCTCTCATGTGCACGCGCCGCCAAGTATGCCATGTATTTTTAACTTTTTGGGCGGCCCCGAAAACAGCAAACAGAAACCCAACGCATAAATAATTATTCATGCCTAAAAAATATCAAATCAGCCACACAGCAAGAAGCACAACTGTACCGGTAGATACGGGGGGGATACGCTGACCGAAACAGGAGTGGAGAGTCCTAGGGACAGGACAGTGTCTGAAATTTTAAACTGAATATCCGTTTGCCGTAATGGGACACAATCGAGTGAGCTCCGTTGGTTACGCACAAATTCCCACTCAAGTAAGCGTAAGTAATTTATGTTGTCCTTGCGGCACTTTTCTGCCCCCTGCCACACTGCCACACCGCACACCACTCTTCTGGCTCTATTTCTCCCTCTCGTGCGTCTGTGGGTCTCTGTGTATGTGGATGTGTGTGTGTGTGTGTGTGCCTTTTATCTAGCATGAAACTTTAAAGCTGCCAACCAACGGACCAATGCGTGGGTCATACTATGTCCAGAGTTCTGAGTCCTGAGTGGGGGACTTCTCATCATCATCATCATCATCATCATCGTCCTGATGAGCTTTGCGCTTGGCTACTTTGCTAATAAACTCGCCCCGGCAAGCGCTTCATCAGTAAGCGCCCGCCCGTTGAACCCCTCGGACGAACCCCTCCCTGCTCCCTGCTTCCTGCTCCTGGCACTGCCCATGGTACCAGGACTGACTCCAGTTGTTGAAAGCAACCAAACGAAATGAAATTTTCATATGATATTCTCATTTACGAGTGACAGAGATAATTTAATAACTCAGCATGCATTTCGCTTGGTTCGCCCAGAAAGGGACAAAGAAGGGTATTGCCACCCCAGAAAGGGGGGAGGGGGTACTGGACCGGGACTAGACAGGGGGCAGTGAGACGTCATCGCAGTGCAGGCAGGGCTTTGGCTCGACGAGAGGGGAGGGGAGACTCTTGTCATTAATTATGTTGTCCCTTTTACACTTGAGTTGAGCAGCCGCAAAATCCCACCCACACCCCACCCCACCCCCACCGATAATTCAAGCAGAAAAGTCAAAGGACATGCACACTAATTGACCATATGGATTTCAAGTGAATTATTGCTCTTCGGACCCGTGTTCTAAGCTCTCTTGTCGGTTGTGTGCCCCTGTTTCTGGTCTTAGTTCTGCTGCTGCTTCTGCTTCTGTTTCTGCCTCCCGGCTGTGTGCTGAATTGTAAGTAAATTTTAATTTAATTGAGCAATTTGCAGTTTTGCATGCGCCTGTTAAGTTCGTTACGAGAACTTATCAACTTAGGATAACTCGATTGGGGACAGGAACTCTGCTGGCGCACTCACCTGATCGTTTAGCGTGGATATTTCATTGTCGCCCAGGCCGATGGCCTCGCCAAACTGTGCCCGTCCCTGGCCCTGGCCCTGGCCCTGGCCCGGGCTCTGGCCCGTCGACGAGTCCACGTTGGAGTAGAGCAGATCTCCGCCCACAACTTCCAGCATGAAGTATTGCGAGAGGCCGCCGTCGCTGCCAGCCACACAGACCACCTCCAGGATGGTGTCGTTGCGCAATTCGCAGGCCTTCGGTGCCTCCGGCGTATCTAAGGAGAGGGAGAAGGAGAGAGGAGAGACAGAGAGACAGAGAGGGAGGTCACAGATAGCAGTTAGTCATAGTCATAGTGAAGCCGTGGCTTAATGGGCCCGCAGACCCGTAATTGCATTTAAGAGCAGCTCTCCCGTTAGGGTTCCAGCCTTAAAACGCCAGCCTTTTGCTGTAAATGCTATGCGCACAGACACGGTCGATGCAGTGCCACGCCCTCAGTTTGCATTAATAACAGCCAGAGATTCGGTATAGTCTTGGCATCATCGCATCGCAGTACTCCCTCATAATGGCAGGGAGTCCAACCCGACGATTATTTGGCAACATTTTGGCCAAAGGAGGAGCAGAGCACGGGGTAGAGTTAACCCCCCAATTATGTAAGTAGATCCTTATGTGTGCATAAGAGATAGACTCAGACCGACACGGACACGGATACCGACACCGACACCGGCATCGGCACCCAGCACCAACCAACACCTAGACACCATCACCATCACCATCGTCGTGTCTTTCCTGGCGTCTTGTTTAAATTGCGGCGAAGATGGAGGTAAATGCCGGCATCTTGTGGCAACAACTTCCTATACTTACTTGCTGGGAGAATGTGCACCAGACAGGGCGTCGTCTGGCGGCCCACCGCATTGCTGGCCCAGCAGGCAAGCGTTATTAACTCGGAGTCGGTTTGCGGCAGATACGTCACCGTGCTGGCCAGTCCATTCGATTGTATCCTCGAGTTGAGCACCTGCAAGGGAGAGAGAGAGAGAGAGAAAGGGGGGCCCAAAGCCAAAGGATTAGAGTGGTCTACGACTCGGCTTCGCTTGCTCTCATGGGAGAGTGGGTGGCGGCATTTGTGCAGACGTATGCAGCTCCAGCTCGAACCCAATCCCAATCCCAATCCCAGACCCTAGAGGAACCCGGAGGAACTCAAACCCATACGGAGGCAGGCAGGCGAGCATAAATATTTGAAGGCAAATAAGTTTGTATTGCTAAGCAAACGAAACGAAACGAAACGAAACGAGTTGGAGACTGGATAAGTCATCCTGTGGCTCTACGGATTTTCGTGCAGATTTTCAAATAACTTTTGTGGTAAATGAATTACTTTATTTATTGGGCACAGCTGTCCCCCAGTCGCATATGCATGTCTTTCGGTTCGTTTGGTCAGCTATTCACACACACACACACACACTCTTATATTTACAGGAATATCTATCTATCTATCTATCTATTTGCCTTCCTGCCAACCTTGCAGTCCTGCAGTTGGAGTCGTAGTCGGTCCTTGTGCTTTACACCTAAACAGTTTGCATTTTAATATATGTTCGTATATCTACTCGAATGTACGTATGTTCCCAGGGAGGAGGAGGTGTCCCCCCCAATTCGGACTGCACGAATTTATACATTTTGATTAAATTTTAATTCAGTCACGTACAGTGCCCGATTCCGTTCTCTGATTCCGATTCCCGGTTGGCCAGACCAGACCAGACCAGACAACCCCCCAAAGTATTTGGCACAAGTTTTGCTAATAGCGGACCCAACCGAACCGAACCGACTTCGAACTTGGTTCCTGTTCCTGGCAGTAATTGCGACAACCTGGGGTCCTTGCTCGACTTGCAGCACGTTTTTGCAGGCATAATTACAGGCACAATAAGTTTTGTCTGGGTTCGAGACTAGTTACCCATCCTAACCCAAAGACCCAAAGACTTACCGGGGACACGTTGCGGGTGTTGTTGTAGGTCCAGCTGAATCGAACCGAATCCGGTGGATCGGCATCCACCTCGCATTTGACCTGTATAGAGTGCATGTTGATGGCTCCAATGGATGTTTGCTCAGTGCCGGGCTTACAGCGCGGGGAGACTGCAAAGAGAGATGGGGGTAGAGGGAGCTTCATAAATATAAATATATGTATATATGTACTGCGAGTATATAAACTGCCGACTTGTTAGGCAGCAAAAAGTTTCCATTTAAAATTTGTCGAGAGCCACCCCCTCGGAGAGTAAACAATCTCCCACTCTCTCTGGGGGGGCGTCGCAAAAACACACAAAAATATGAAACAAGAAAGAAGATGAGGATGAGGATGAGGATGGGAATCCGATGGGAAGTCGAGGCAGCTACAGCTAAAGCTACATAGCCTTGAGCATAGTAATTAACATGTTTCCGTTTCACGAGAGAGAGACAGAGAGAGGGAGAGAGAGGAGAGTGGTTTGTGCTGCTGCTGCTGTTCTGTTGCTTAGCGGGTAAGTCCATGTGGCAGGTAGCGTCGACTCTGCTCTTACTTTCACTTCTCTTCTCGCACACTGGAAATGAGGACAGATATGCGGAAGCAGCTGAAGCAGTGGCACAGTGGGCCCCCAGGCATTTTCAGTCTGTGTGCCACACTCTGTGTGTGCTTGAATCCCAACCCTGTGAGACGCGGAGTTCGTTCGGCGGTGAAAGCCGCTTTTAAAATGTAAGTCACGCCGAGGCAGATAAGCGTTTGAAGCTCTATTACTACGTTCCTTTATCACAAGTCAACTGCATTTCAGCGTCGAATACTTAAGCCATCTGTCAGTGTCTAAGTCCCTGTCCCTGTCTGTAACTGTGTGTACTTGTTGCTCGTGTGTAGGTGTGTGTAGGTGTGTGTGTGTGTGCGTAAGGGTGTGTGCAAATGTGGAGAAAAGTTACCTTAAGCCCAAAACTCAGTGCAAAGACTCTCTCTCTCTCTCTCGCTCTCCTTCTTCCTCTCTCGGCAGCGAGGGAAACTTGAAACTTTCATAATTTCAAATATAAACTACTTAAACTGTCGTCTAGCTTGTGGAGAGGGGAATAATGCATTTTGGGATTGTCGACTCTTGGGTTCGACGGTTACCCAAGAAACGTAGCAGTTTTCCGGACTGCTGGGGTTTTCCTTTCTCCTTTTTTTTTTGCCACAAGTTGACAACACAATAAATGCTAGAGCCACGTCAGACAACACTGGCAACAAAGGCTACGCAAAACTCCTTATAATATTTCTTCGATGAACGCCTGCCCCACAAAAGAGTGGGCGGAACAGGACTCCTACTCCTACTCTCCAACTCGTACTCGTAGTATCCTTTTGTTGTGCGATTTCATGTTCATGTGCTTGGAGGAAAAACATGGGATTTATTTAAGGCGCACTCTGTTCATCGATGGACTTGGTTTATGCAACCAAATCGCTTGTAGTCGGGGTTTATGATATCCACATTAATCACAGTAGAGAAAATAGCCAAAGGCCGCTGTGCTGTGGCGGCTCTGATCCCCCGAGGAAAGGAGTTTATGAAAAAGTTGCCAGAGTAAAAATTGCGTGCTGGATTTATAGTCAAAACTTTTGTCAGTAAATCAATGGCGGTTGTTAGGCGGCCAGCAGCTAAAAATTTGAACAATTGTAAACAGGCCCCGGTACATAGAGATACAGATACAGATACAGAGAGATACACAAATGGAGTTGGAGACGGTCGGTGGGTCGGTGGGTCGGTCATGCATCATTTCTAAGCAATTTCCCCATCCGCTGTGCCCCAGAAAGTTGGTAACTTTTATTTGCGCTCTGGCTGGCTGGCTGCTAGTTGATTTTACAATATTCTGCAACTTCCGCTTCCGGCCTGCGCCATGTTATTTCATCATGTTGCTTTTACTCTTATTGGATGGATTGATGTATGTATGTATGCATGTGTGTGTGTGTATTTCATATTCAGCATCTCAAGAAGAGAGATCTACTTACACTGCAATCTCAGCGTCAGACTCGAGCTGCGCGTCTCACCCTCCGTGTTGGTGGCACCGCACGCATAGGCACCCGCACTCTCCCGCTCCAGCTGCGTCAAGTGCATTATGTCCGTGCTCTCGCCCGACATACGCATGCCCTGAAAAGGAATATACGAACAAGAACATATCATTATAAGAGCCATTGAAATGCATATTGATTCATGGCATAGAAAGTAGAAAGTAGAATGGAGGATGGAGGATGCCATGCATATGCTGCGCCTTGAAAGCAAATCATTTCTGTTTTCACAAATTGTGGTTGGTGTTTTCTGCTGCATTGTCCACAGCGACCACATAGCCACATAGCCACATCCACACCCACACAGGCACACAGTGACACTTGCAACACTAAATGGCAACCGCTATGGAGAGCTGCATTGCTAAGCTCTTGCCGATGTGGCAATGTGTGGCAGTGTGGCAGTGTGGCAGCGGGGCAGTGTGGCAACGGCTGCTGCGGTTGGCATGGCCTAATGCGGTCACTTAGTGGCTCTCAGAGCTTAAATGAATTTATTAAATCAAATTAATATTGTGTGTGTTTTGGCATTTGTCATTTGCCATTCGTTGCCACTCGGACGTTGCAAGGACGATTTGGTTGGAAATTGGAAATTGTTACCCGACCGACCGACCGACCGACCGACCGACCGAGTGATGCGATTCCAGGCGAGGCGGATGCAACATTAACGCAGCTTGACTCTCGGAATAATTCGATTAAATATTTAGTTGCAGAATCCCGGTTGACATTTGCACATGAATTTAATTAATTCATAATAATAATGCAATTTAAATGGCTTAAGTAGGATGCAACACGCCCACGCACACGCCCATGCACACGTCAACGTGCAACGTCCAACGCATCACATAATATTGACAGAATCACTGAGTGTGGCACGTCCTGTTGCATGTCGCGTTATGGATCCGCCACAAATTGGCCATGTTGCATCATTTGATTATTTGCAAAATTCATTAAAACGCTGATGGAGCGCTGATGGAGAGCAATATTGTAACTGCATGGGGCAGGTCCTTGTGCATCGATCCATTTTGTCGCTTTAATTAATTCCTGCCTGGCATTTCATTTTTATTATTAATATAACGACCACTTTCCGCAGCTGAGGAAACTTTAAAGTTGACCAACCGAAAAGTTTGGGAGTTCCCAGAAAGAGAAGCAGCCCAGAGCCGATAAGGGGAATCTATATGTCCAACTGTCGTCAAAGGACTCCGAGTCCTTGCAGAAGTGACAAAGTTTGCGGCAGCTCTTTGCGGCAGCTCAACTTTTTTGTGCACATTTGGCGCTTCGTTTTTTCATAATTCCCGGCTATATTTTCTTTCTGCCTATTAATGCCAAGCAGGAAAAAGGAAGAGTGGAAAAACTGAAAATCAAAAATTAAAGTTCCCTAAATTCTGAGAAGAAAACTTCTTCTTCTTGTGGCCGCCGCCTTGTCCTCGTCCTCGTCTCCGTATCAAAACGATTTTGGCAATTTGTTAAATGCCTCGGACCTCAGAGGACGTGGCAGCGACATAAGAAAGGAACAGCAAAAGCAAAAGCAAAAAGCAAAAAGCAAGAGAGAAAATATGAGCTTGGGTTTATGGCTTTTGCTAGTTATGAAAAATGATGATGTGACCATGTGGACAAAACTGTCAAAGGATGTCAGAATCATGCGGTTTAATAATAAAAACCCAAGACAAAGTCAAAGCCAAAGCCAAACCAACAACAAAGGCTCTGGCTCCCATTCCGATCCCTACGATTGCGGCAATCTCAATCTCTTTCGGTTTATTTGTCGCATGATTAATAGTTAAATAATTTGCGACACGAATGGACTTCAATGGACATCATGAGCCAATTATAAGACATTTGAGAAATGAGTCCCAACATTTGTTAGCCATTCCGCCATTCGACGCTGGCCACGTGGCCGTCTTAAAGCTCCGCGTGGCCAGGACTGCCTGGCAAATGAAATTAAACCGCAAAAGTGTCTGCTTATGATGCCGCTGGAATGCCGGTGCCTCGGGCCAGCAGAGCCCCAAAAATTGATAATAATATTTCCAAAAAAAAAGAGAGAAAAGTGTCTGCTGATACACGTCAGCTGTTGGTCGTTAGGGGTGGTGGTAACCACATCTGTACTTACATTCTTGAACCAGGAGTAGCTGGTAACCGGAGGCCTGGCATCCGCACGGCATTTGAACGTGACATTCTGGCCCTCGGCGCGCGTTACCACACGACTGGGATCCTCGTTGGCCAAGTGCACCGACACGGTGGGTGGATCTGTGGAGAGAGAGGGAGAGAACAGGAAGAGATTGGAGATTGGAGATTGGAGTACGAGTACGAGCACAGTGGATAAGTAAGTGCGGGGCATCCAACTTAATGAGCGCTACAAATTGCTGAATAAAAGTCAAAATAATAAACGGCAATGGCTCATAAGGTGAATTCTCGGTACCCAGTAGTCGCCTCGGCCCGATCCAGACAGCATTGCGTAATGTACTTAACTCCAGCTGCCAGGGCAGGGCAGGCGCCTTTTGTTGTGGGCCATCCTTTGGGCCTCATCCTGCTGCTGCTGCTGCTACACGGCCTCTTGACCACACGCCAAATGGGACTATTAGTTACGGTTGTAAAAATCTAATACGCGTCGGAGACTGTCGGCGCCACTTGGCCGCAAGCAGTCCCCGTGGATGGGGAGGAGGAGGATGGACAAAACTATGGCTCCCCGTTCTACCGTCTTATGCTTGGGGGCAAATGTCAATGGCGGGGTCGGGGCAGAGGAGGAGGAAGATGAAGGAAAAATTGCTGCCGTTTATGGGTGAATTATTAAAAAGCCGCACAAAATGAAAACGAAAATGAACTCGGCTGGAGATGACGAGGTCGGTTCCGGCCTGATTTGAGTGCAGGTAATACAGAGAGCACCACTCGCTACTTTTTCTCACTCTCTCCCCATCCACTCGCTCCATCCAAAGGAGCAGCAGGACTCAGAGAAGGTCGGAATAATGTAAAACGGAAGCCGGAAGCGGATGTTGCAAATATTATGGAGGCCGCCATGGCAAGAAACAAAAAATGAGCAATAGAAAAATAACAGTGAAAATTTAATCAAGGCAAGTCGAAGACGACGACAGGACAAGGACTCGACTCGACTCGACTGCATTTTATAAGCAGCTTAGAGGAGGGGGGGGGGGGGGGGGGGGGGGGGGGGGGGGGGGGGGGGGGGGGGGGGGGGGGGGGGAGAGATGATGGCATGGCCAACAGGTGGATGGAAGATGGCCCCGAAGCTGCTTGGCCACAGCTCCAGCTCGAGCTCCTTTTCCCCTAATAAAATTATGTTGGCTCTGGCCCTAATATGCTTCTAATTGGACTTTCCTGGAAGGAGAGTGCTTTCACACACACACAGACACACACAGACACACACAAACCCATACAGAGATGACTAAGCCTTGGGCCGTTTGTGTAAAGGATACACCAAAGCTGATCGTTGGCCCTGCCCTGGCCATGGCCCCAGACTCCGTACCAACCGAAAGCCAGACCCAGACCCAGACCTACAGTCAGGCCCAGTTACAAAGCAAAATCGACTCGACTCGACTCCTCCTTTGCCTGCTTTGTGGACATAATTGAAGGCAGGACAGGAAGGCTCACCTGTCGGCCAGCAGGAGCAGAGCAAAAATCTACTATATACTGGTATGTATGAGTGTATGAGTGTACTCTACTTACATGCCACACGTATGATACGCTTGTCCTCGATGGCGCCACCAGAGAACCAAGGATTCGAGGCGCGACACGTCAGCTCGGCGTTGTCGTTCTCCGATGTAACCTTCAGTGTCAGAGTGCTGGTCGTGATGTTGCCATCCTGCGAAGGAGATATGCAAATATTATTGACTGAAAATAACACTAAATTAAAGATGAAAATTCTCCCAAATGATGTGCCTATTAAATCTGGTCTTTTTTAGGAAGAGCATCGCTGGGCTCTGCTGTGGCCTCTCCACTTGCATTGCTCTGCTCTGTTTTCGAAAATAATGAGTTGAATTTCGAGCTAAGCCGAGACGGTCCTGTCCTTGTGCATCAGATCGAATAGAAGCACAACACAGCAGTAGAGCAGGGGCAGTGGCAGTTGCAGTGGCAGTGGCAGCCCATGGACCCAGACGAGGTATTAAGTTACGACAGAGCCCGAGTCAGGCATCATTTTGGCAACAATCGAACCAGAGCCGGAGAGCCAGAGATAGGACATGGAGAGATGTCCTCTTCTCTCTGTTTTCCCTATCCATTCGCCCCATCTCTGGTATGGCCATGACACCAGGAATCGGTTATGCACGAGTTGACTAATGTCTGGCGACGTTTGGTAGCCCCCTACCCTGCCCCATCTCCTATATGTCTCTATCCATTTACATGGCATAATTAGAAAGCCAAAAAAGACAGTGGCAGTGGCAGTGGCAGAGCTCACTAATGGATGCCACAAACGGAGCTGTCCTGCCCATTCACATGCCCCATCAGAGAGAGCGAGAGTCGTGTTGCATGCAAACTGATTAATGCCAACCAGATGTTGGAAAAAATTGGTTTTCAAATAAAAATTCGCACATTTGCCGGAATCAATGTCCGTCCGTGGAGTGCAAATTTGTGTGCAGTTTGGGGCAAAGTTGAAACTTTCTCCTCAGTGCAGTTCATCAAAGAAGCCAAGGGTGAAGCCAGTGTGGCAGTGTGGCAGTGTGGCAGGGAGTGGAAGTCAACTCTTGTCTGCTCTGCTCTGTCTCTCTGCGGCTGCTCCAAAAGTTTGCCCTGCTTTTAGGGTCACCCAGTGGTCGCCTCAGTGGCTCTTGTTGATGCCTCTGATGCCATTAAGCGGTGCACAGCACAGCACAACGTACTTGCCTCCAAAGTTATACGAGAGTATCTGCTGTGCGAGTGTGTGTGTGTGTGTGTGTGTAAGTGTAAGTGTTTGCAGCAACACTGCGGCCAACTATCAAATGTCAAACGCTGGAAAGTTGCGTTGCGTTGTCCTGGACAAAAAGAAACTTTCTTGTGCCCCAGTCCGAAAATCGTCAGACAATTTAGGCCAATTTGGAAGGCAGAAAGACTGGGCCTGGCCAGCACTTACCTCCTTGTCGCTGTGCACTGTGACCTCGGCATTACGTATGGGCTCGCCGTCGAGCAGCCAGGCAATCTTGGCCGCCGGATACGAGCCCCAGGATTCGCAGCGAATGGGCACGGGATGACCGGCGGTCAGTAGATCATTGGGTGTGATAATCTTCACGCGAACGGGTTTCACTAGGGGAGAGATGAGTATTACATACTTTATAGACTTTCATAGCGGGTCTGGACTTACAGTGCACCTGCACGGTGACATCCTTCCGGACGGGATCCACCAGTCGAGTGCCTTGGGCACGACACTCGATGCGCGCCCCGTAAAAGTCGCGGGTGGTGGTGCCAATCAGCAGCTGATTAACCATCACGGTGGCTCCCTCCTCCACGGAGGTGTGGCTGGTGCCGATTAGCTCGGTGTCGTCGCGCCACCAGGTGACCTTGGGCGGTGGGCGACCTGCAAGTGGAAGACACACACACACATGAATACGAAGCGTTATGAGTGACACTCGCAGGTGTCGGTCGGGCCAATGCGGGCGTCACAGCCAGTTGGCTGGCAATCAACAGCCGTAGGGCTGCCACACGAGTCTCTTAGTGGGAGAGCAAATAATGCGGCAGATTGCGGTTGGAGCCACACACACGCACACACAAAGGGCGCTGTCAGCTGCAACTTGCAACCTGCTACCTGCTACCTGCACGCTGCAGGCGGTTGTACTCACCTCCTCTCACTTGGCAGCAAAGAAAGAGCTCGTAGCCCTCGCGGAACGGCCCCGCCAGCTGTGTTATCTCCTTGCCCTGAGCATCGAAGATGCGTGGCTCCTCGGGCGGAACTGGAAATGGAGTGGCGAAAGGAGGGGGTGGTGAAAATTGATTTGCTGCTCGAAGAGGCATGAATTCACTGCGGCGCCACTCACCCACTAGTGTCAGGTTGTGCCTGAAGTTGCGTGTCGGCGAGTTGAAGAAATCAATGCGACAGCGGTAGACGCCGCCGTCCTCGGGCTTCACGTCGTTTATCTGCAGACGGGAATCCTTGGGATTATCGCCGATGCTGAAGAACAGACGCTGCCCCAGATCGCTAGCTATGGCCGCATGTGGGGCCAACTTCACATTTCCTCCTCGCGAGTCCAGGCTGTGCGAAAACAAAGGGAGAAAGGAGAAAGCAAAAAGCCGTATGTAGTCGTATGTTTAAGTGGATGGGCGGGGCATGTAGCGATTATTAGATGTCATAAATAAACATATGCAGAGAGCATAAGTTGTGCCCCGAGGCCCCACCAGAAGTTGCGGCACCTTCCACCAGCACCCAGCCGCCTGCTCTTTCTCTCTCTCTCTCTGTCTCTCTCTGGCATAATTTACGTCCATAAAAAATGACGCTCAATTTGCACACCATGAGCCATGAGCCATCATCATGGGAGTCGGAGTCGACTCTCCACTCTCCACTCGACTCTCAACTCGACTCGACTCGAGTGTTTGTTCGTTTGTCTGTGTGCATTTGAGGGTGCTACTGCGACTACCTGGCTGCCACTGCCGCTGCCACTGCCACTGCCCCTAGCTCTTCTGTTGCTGTTGCTGTTGCTTCGTGCCACGTTGCGACTTTGGCAGCTTTGCGTAAATTGCAGTAATTTGTTGCTGTTTTAGCAAATTACTCTGTTTATTTCAGGGCACTGATGTTGGCCCTGCTGCTGCTGCTGCTGCCACCACGACTGTTGCACTGCACTGTTTATGATTATCGAGTGCCGGCTGCCGGCTGCCGGCCACTTCGCTTCACTTCACTTCACGTGCATGGGGCTGACACAGATCCTGTGTTGTCCTGCCACCCACACCTGCACCCACTTCTAATGAGTGTTCCGTTCGCTGTGGCCTGTGGCACGCAAAGTCGAAGGCATTACCCACTTCCTACTTGGCATGCAGGACACACCGTTCTTGCCGCAATTTATATTGAAAATTTATCAGCGCAAATTTATAAAAATTCGTATGCTCCTGGCCGCCTCCCCCACCCCGATGGGGCGTGGCCGATGCGTGTATGCGTGAAAATTTGCTACACTTTAGCAGCGACAGCTGTAATCGGATGTGCTTTACATTTATTATAACAAAGTGGATTATGACGGGGCGCATCCTTGCCCCGAAAGCATTCGCTGGCACACACACATACACACATACACACATACATGTGTGGCCCCTGGCAGCTGCCGGAAATAAGCCAAAAACGCGCAGGAGCAAATGAAAAAAAAAAGGAAGAAGAAAAAAACTCGCACGTAAAGTGTAAGAAAAGGGATGTTGACGATTATTTTACGCTTTTGATGGATGGCTGTCTGGCAGGCTCACGGAGTGGATGATTACGGACCACTTGCTCGCACGGTGCCCGGCCCTGCCCTGCCCTGCCCCGCCCTGACCCCCTTTTTCGACCCCTTTTCCCCTCAGAGCTAAACAACTAGTTTGCTGTCATTCCAACTCACCTGTACAAAGGTATGCCGGTGGTGTCCTTGAACCAAAGCAGCAGCTTCACCGAGTCCTGGGGCGTGGGTGGTGTCAGGTCGCAGGGCAGCTCCACCGTCTTGCCCAGGGCGGCCCAGACCAATCGGGCGGGTACTGGAAGGTACAGGGAATAAGATGGAAAAAGATGAAAGTTTAGTATTTATACCCGATGTTACGTACATATATATTTATTTTTTTGTTCGTTTTCGTATTGGCAAGGCATGAGAGCCGACGCCTCCCCACGGGAGGAGGGAGAATGAATGGGTGATTGGGTGGGAGGGTGGTAGGGTGGATGGTTGATTGGGGTGGTGACTGTGGGCTGGGTTGAAAAGCAATTGAAACTGCCAGGTTGATATTGAGCGAAGAAATAGCTCTCTCTCTCTGCGCGATATATTTATTTATTATTTGCACTTCCTGCATGATTCGGCTGATTGTTTGTTATTTTAACACAAAGCTTCCGTCTGCGATTCATGGCAGAGCACCACCCACACTCCCACTCCCTCTTGAACCGCCCACACTCCAGCTCCAGCTCCACCTCCAGCTCCCCCTCCACCTCCTTCCACTCCTTCCACGAATGGTGGCTCTGTTCTTGTCGTTGTGCCCTGCTTCCGGTTGCCGGTTGGTTGTCGTCACCAGCGTCGTTTGCCGTTTGCCGTTTGCCGCTTGCCGTCGTTGAATTTTATGTTTTTTTTTCTTTGGTTCCTCTTTTAGTTATTCTTTTTTTAGTGAAAAATGATTTCTTGTGAATTTTTTTTTGTGTACCTTGCGCCGTGTTTTGTGTTGTTTTATTTGACAGAGCAACCTGTAAAATTTCCACATTGTTTCCGCTTGAACGGCTTCTTTTATTTCTGTACTCTGTCCTGCCTGCCGCCTGCCACTCTGCTTGCCCCCTGCCTCTCTGCCGAGATGTCCCATAGCAAACAATAATGTGGCTACCGTCTGGGCTGGTGCCTATTTAGTTATCATCTGTGCTGGTGGCTCTCCATCCTTAAAGTCCCCTTCAATATATTCCATGCAATATTTTGCCGCTCTGGTTAATGCAATTTAAGTTGGTCCACCGCCCAATGCCCATCGCCCATCTCTCCCCCTTTGCGACCCACTCAATCCACTCAGCTTTGAATTTTAAGCGGGTTTACCGCCAAACTCGATACCCATTCCCAGTCCCGTCCCAGGGACCATCCAGAGTTTTGGCAACGCTTTCATTTCGCAAACAATTTTAAAAGGCATTTTTTTTGTTGCTGTTGTCGTGGCACTTTGATGTTCAAATGTTTTCGACAGCAGCGCCATGCCACGCCACGCCACGCAACAAAACACAACATTGGAGTGGAATGGAGTGGAGTGCATCTGGCCCTCCGTAGCAAGTTCTGGCCAGGATTACCAGGGTGAAAACCGGATTGTATGCAGACGCGTAAGCTGCAAAAAGTATTAGCAAATTATTGAAATTTGTTCGACACTTTCGCTCTTTGGACTCTAAACCGCACTCTGCTTTTTTGCTCTCAACATTGCGGCTTGCTCTCTGCCTCTGCCTCTGCCTCTGGCTCTAAGCTGTGTTCGTTGCCCCACAAAGCCGCAAGCCATTTGTTATATTGCGTTGCATACTTTCCGGCGTGCAGCACTCGCGCTGACAACTTGAGCAAAATGGCAAACATGGCTACGCTTCCGGCGCTGCTACTGCAATTTGTCAACGCTTTGGCTTGCGGCAAGCAGAGCAAATTTGTGCCCGTGCAAGAATACGGCAGACACCTAGCCGTAAATCCTTATGAATGGGACAGGATATGCTAGGCAGATGGCAGTCTGCCACACAATGCCGAACGGAACGGAAGGCCCTGCCTGGGCTGCAGTTGGTGCCCGGTCTCCTCCCTGGACCAATTAGGCAACTCATAAAGAACTGTTAGGGCCACGTTTGATGTGCCACACACTCCACACTCCACACTCCCCAGAGCCGCGCAGCAATCTATTTATAATTGTCGCTGGCATTCGCCCAGTTGTTAGCGGCAATCTTCTGCTCGTTTTTAATGATTTACGCTTACATTTAATTCTTTTATTGGCAGCCCAGCGACGACGCAACGACGCAACGACGACGTCTTTGATGTACGGGGCCCCAAAAATATTAAGGTTTCCCCCCGAGAGCATTGAGCTCTACCTCTGCGTCCGCCCCCCACCACCCCCCTTGCGTTTTTGATGTTTTGTTTTGACACACAGCATTATTTGTGGATATTTTTAGCCCTTCGGTAATGTACTTAACCCAGAGATAGCCCAAGGGGGAAGACAGATGGGGGCAGCGAGACAAGCTCCCATTCTCTCCAATTGGAAGTCCAAATCGGAATCGGAATTGGAATTTTTAGTGCCTGAGAGGGAGCTCATCATTCGTGCATCGGTGCATTTGACAGGCCCTCAGCATGGATCAATTAATTTCCATCGAATGCGTTGAGAGCGCTGTCTGAGTGTTTATGGCTGTTTTCTAATTCCAATTAAGACAATGTTTCCCGAGGAGCTGGAAACGTTGAGTGAGCGTTTTCCAATGAATTTTTAAACAAAGTGAAAATGGGGAAGTGCATTTCAGCATAATTAAGTTGCATTTGATTGCCACTTCGTACCATATGGTGCCCTTTCTCATGTTCGATTTGGGTCCCTTAAAGCCTTCACTTTACTGCAAACATTGCGCATACGCAGCGTGTTACTTTGCATGCATAAACCAGGAGCCCTGATGAGCGCAACCAACAGTGCTTTGTGCCCCATTTGGCTAGGGCCATAAACACGGCAGAATAACACACTGCCGCACAGCCACAGCAGCTCTAGTTACCCGTAAGAGAATCAGCAGCATCCATAGCATCCACCGTGCGAGGCCGCAGCCCGAAGACAACGATGCATTAATTATGCAGTGGGCCTGCACGCGGTTTGTGGCTGTTGCAGCCACGCCTACTTAAAGCTGTTCCGCTCCTCTCTCGCCTTAAAGGAAGCAAGTTTTGTTATTTTCATTTAAAGCAAATTTCTGGCTGGCTTTGGTCCAAAAGTTCAATGAACCTTGGGGGAAAACAAAAACCCAGTACGTGGGCTGGCTGTTGCAAAAACACTAATCGAAAATCAACAAAGCGTTTCGCCAAATAAACTGTAAATTCAAAGTCCGTCCGGCCCTAAGTGTGCCGTGCCGTGTCGTGCCAATGACAATAAATAGATGATAGAACTAACACGAAAAACATGCACAAATGTAAATGTTGGCAATCTTTCAATAAATTTATCCACGTATTTTCGGCTTTAAATATTTGTGTGCCAAATTGTTCTATTCAATTGATATTTAAAGCGAAAGTGTCGCGCGATTCGATTCGCTTCGGATCGACTGTGGATGTGGGACATTGGGGTTGACACATTACACATACACAAGCACACACACACACACACACACACACACACACACACACACACACATATACGCATTGTCGTCTCACGCACTGTGCGCGTTGTGGTTTTGCTGTTTCTGTGGTTGTGGCTTTGTTTTCTTTGTTGCCTGCTGCAACATGAGAATGAAGCAGCCAACAATTGCTGGCTCTCTCTGCCTCGCAGTCTCTCCTCTCTCTCTCTCTGTTTTTGTGGCCAAAGCGGCTTTTATTTGGTTAGAGTTTGATTGAAACATTAGCCCAACACACATGGAAGTTAATTACGCAAAATATAAGTTGGTTAATTAAACGAAATTAGTGCCAGCTCTGCAGAAATGTGTGTATGTATCTGTACCAGTGTCTATGCCAGGGAAACCCAACCCTTACCAACCCTTACCATACCTTACCGACAACCCCATGGCTCGATTCTCCCAGGTGCTGCTAATGAAAAGTTTATTTAGAACGGTGGCAAGTCGGAACTAAACCAAATTACAGGCAATTGCCAAGATAAATATTTGAGTTTCACTATTCACAGCGGCAGAGGCAGTAGCGGCAGAAGCAGCAGCGGCAGAAGCAGCAGCGGTGGCAGATGCTACATTGCCGTATGCCACAGGGGCTTCTTCGACTCCACCACTTGGTGGCTTGACGCTCCTCGATGGGTCCACTGCTGGCTTTTAAATATTTTATTCGGCCCGAGTTCAGGCCGTGCCTCTGCCCTGTGCCCTGTGCCCTGTCTCTGTGCCTGTGCCGCTGCCTTTGGCCGGACTCTGCTTTTTCCATTTCCTTTCCCTGACTTTTCCTCCGGCTTTCTTTTTTCCTGATGCTGCTGCTGCTGCTGCTGATGCCGCGTTGGGGCAAATTGTTTACATTTAAATTGT
Source organism: Drosophila athabasca (assembly GCA_008121215.1). Taxonomy (NCBI): domain Eukaryota; kingdom Metazoa; phylum Arthropoda; class Insecta; order Diptera; family Drosophilidae; genus Drosophila; species Drosophila athabasca. The sequence goes on along the minus strand of CM017793.1, from coordinate 4,219,061 downwards.
ACATTATGGCAAACACAAACACACAGAGAGACACACACACTGGCACACACATACGCACACACTCGACCCCGCCTGGCCACAAAATGTTGCAAGTTGAGAGAGCGAAAGTGGTTGCCATTGCGGACAGGCATCGTTCTGGTGCCTCTGCCTCTGCCGGGTCACGCCCCATGCCACGCCTCTTTGTAGTGTAGTCAAAGTCGTCAGTGACCCTAATGTACTTTCTCACACTTTTTAGCATGCATTACGGGCTGCCTAACATGACTGCCTCCCCCTCCCCCTCCCCCACAGCATACAGCTGCTCCTCTGGCCTATAAGTGTGTGTGTGTGTGTGTGTGTAAATAACTTTGAAAGTGCTTCCCCACACATACACACACATACAGTATGGTACATGCTGGTAATGTGAGTATGAATATTTACTTATAATTAGAAATGCCAGAATGTTTTGTTTTCTTTAGTTCAGCCTTTGACTTTCTTTTTCCTGGCTTTCCTCTGGCCCGCTCTCTCGTTCTCGTTCTCGTTCTCTTTCCACATCCAACTTCATCTTACTCTCCTCCTTTGTGTTTACTGTTGTTGTGTGTGTTTGTGTGTGCATTTCCTGTTGCCACCATCTTTGGGGGCAAATAAACCAAACAAACTTTCCCACTACGAGAAAACATGACTCTCGTGCGCTTTTTGTTTGCATTACTCCGTTTTTGTCCGAAAAGCAGCAGCACAGCAGAAATTAAGATGCCAAAGCGGCCAAAAAGAAATGGTAGAAATATTTTGAAATGCTTATGGCTGTGTCACCCAGAGGCGCCACCGACTGGCAGCCCAGCGGCAGGCAAAAACCGGCAAATGTTCTCGCGAGTCAATTAGGCGAAATATTTTTTGGCCACCGATGAAGGAAGGAAGGATGGGGCATGCCACGTATAAAAGAGCACGAAATGTTCCGCAACATTCTTCGGCAGGCTTATTAATAACAAGCCTGAGTGTGTGGCGCCACACGGGGCGAGAACTTTCCTCCGCTCTGTGTCGTGAGGATTTTTTCTCTCGATTTTTCACACAAATCTGGCAGCGAGTCGTTGTCGCTGTCGTTGGGGGTCAGCCGCCTGGCAAGTGAAAGTTTTCAAATTAAATTTTGCGACGCCATTTTCAATTAGAAAACTTCTTGGCCAAAGTCTTTTGCAGAAAGCCCGACTCAGTTCGCCCCCGCCAACCCTCAACCCCAACTCCCACTCCCACTCCCACTCTCAGACTCTCTGTGTGTCTGGGACCTGCTTCTGCCTCATCATCGGCTCCGGCTACGGCACCATCTCCGTCTCCGGTTGCCTTTAGGTTTTTTTTCTCTCTCTCTCTCTCTCTCTCTCGACCTTTTCTTCGGTGCCTGGGCTGCTGGGCTTTCAATTAAAATGCGTTCGCTGTCATTTTGGACGCCGTATTGCACTGGCTACGTGATTTAATAATAAAATACGAAAAATATTCCAGTCAGCGCTCCTTGTTGTCCTTCTTGTCGGCCATTACGTGGCTGTTTTTTCTCTTCTCGGCTCTTCTCAGACCGGCGTTGTTCTCACTCTTCTGGTAGGTCGCTGTGTGTGCAACTGTTGCTTGCCTCTTAAGGTTTCAGGCGCCACAATCCTCCGTCTGAGTGCGTCTGAAGGGCAACACTCCCCAAATTTAAACACATTTAAACAACGAAATAAAAATGTGGCTCGTACTCGCAAATGGCCATCTAAACATCAATCCTATTAGTCATCAAATGCATTGGCCTGCATTATTGATGCACGAATTGGCTGTGGCTTTGGTTAATGTTTGATGTAGGGCCAAATCGGGCCATATAGCTCCTTAAATATTTATGGCTTTAAAAGTTATTTTAATTGCCATTGATTGAATGCCACTTGAAGCATATTTAAATGACAAGCAACCGCAATTACAGCAAACACAAACAGAAAACACAAACAGTAAACACCCAGCAGCACGAACAGCAACAACTACTGGGGGTGGGGGGGGTTGGGGGGATCCTGGCAAATTGCAATTTTATATTATGTTAATTGCAGGGCAGGGCAGGGCAGTGCACTGGGCCTCCAAAGGGTTCGGCAGGACGCTCTAATGGCGCGTAAATTACTTGATTTCAATTACGGCCAAACAGCAGGCAAACAGCAACAAAGTGTTTTTGGGCTGCGAAGAATGTGTGCCCCTGGCATTGCGGCAGCACCAGCTGCTACGGCTGCTACATGTGTCCCATGTCCATGAATTATACAAATTTATGCGATTTTAATTTGGAACCGAATGCAAAAATAACAGGCCCCCAATGGTAGGTCCAGCACGAACAACGAATACGCTCTCCCATTGGGGATTGGTAACAGAAAAGTTCCAGAAGTAAGTTTCGGTTGCTTGCCACAAACACTTAGCCGCAGTTGAAAGCATAAAGAGTGAAAGAGTGAAACGAGGAAGTGACACAGAAGAATGGAGATGGAAATGGTAACTGGAAACTGGAAAATGGTGAAAATGAGCAAATAAATTAAAATGGCAGCAGCAATGCCAACAAAGCGGCCACACGGCATTTAAAAAGTAAAATATGGCAACGGGTTTGCTGCAGAATATTTTTGCAAGCGCAGCACAGTCGTTGCTGCTGCCGCTGCTGCTGCTGCTGCTGCTGCCACTGCAACATGAAACACATGCTGGGCAACATGACCCGATGGTGTAGCTGTAGCTGTAGCTCCAGCTGGATGTACGTTCTCGGACAGCGGGAGAGGAGACACAGACAGGGACAGTGGCTGTGGCAGGAACAGCAGCATTCTCGTAACTAGGACACCACTGCCACTGGGGGCAGCATCAGCAGCATCTCTGTTCGGGGTCTGACATGGGGCAGGGCACATTATTTACACGCGTGTTTATTATTTTCAATTAAAATGCAGAGCTGAAATTTTCGTAGGTAAGCCTGGGACAAGGGAGCAGCTCGACGCCAGTGACTCCTATGACTCATGTCAGTGGCAGAAGCAGAAGCAGCAGAAAGTATCTTACAGATACCAGCTACAAATAGCTTGGACACGAACGGTGTGTTCGCCCCGAACTAAGGGGCCATCCATTTATTTATAGTTTTTGTTCTTTTTCAAGTTGTCGTAAAATTGCGTAAAAATCATTTTTGAATTTGTGCCAGTTTTTTCCGTTTTAGAAACGAGCCGCATGGCCCCGGCATAGCCCTGCCACAGGCGGAAGGTCAGGGGCGTACCACAAGAGGGGATTACTTAGGGACATCGGGTTAAAGGCAACAATTTGGTCCTAAATGTGGTCCAGTTCTAGTAATTCTTAATGGGGATCATCTGCCGCATAACCCCCCTCGTAGACGCCCCTGGGCTAGGTACTGGCATCAAGAAATATAGACACAAGCCTCAAACACATATTTACACACTAACTAAGTCTATATGTACTTTGATTGCTTTTGCTTTTGTTGTTGCCCGCGAGAGAGAATTTCCCCTGACACACGCAGCGGCCCCCGAAAATATTTTATTTTATGTGTTTTTAATGCAATTTAATTTCGTTTCTTATGTATAGACTTCTGGGGATACCCAGCCCCAGCCCTGGGAAACATATACATATATGTATGTATGTATGTATTTTTTTCGGGGATTATTCGGAAACAACAGCAATGCGTAAATATTTGTGATAGGAAGCCGAATAATGCCGAATATTTGCATTTTCACAGTGTTTTTTTTTTTTCTTTTCATACATAAAATAATAAATCACATTTCACGGCGTAATGAACGAATGAAAAATACCGGACTCTGCCTTCTCCCTAGCCAGTGCCAGTGCCAGCAGAAATAAATAAAATAAAAAATGAAAATTGAAGCTGATTTGGCGCCTCTTCAGGCTCAAAAATGAAGCCCGCCGCCCGTGGCACGGCAGTCATTCGAGTAATGCCTCCAGTCAGCAGTTCAGGTTGAGTTTTTCCTGCTGCTGCTGCCTCAGCCGCTGTCGATGCCGCCACCGAAGCTGGCCGAAGTTGCTACCGGCGTGAAAATCAATTTAATTATAGCTGACAATTACATTTACGCCGAATTAACAGCGACACTTCAGCGAGACTTCAGTTTCTCTTCTCGTTTTTTCTCTCTCTGTTTCTCTGTGTCGCTTTTTTGTTGGATTTTTCTGCGAGGGACAGTCAACAGGCGACATTCGACAGTCGACAGTCTCTCCAGCCATCACTCTCCGCTCCGCTCTCTCCACTCTCTCTCTCTCTCTCTCTCTCTCTCTCGTTGGACAAATGTCGCGTTGATTTCTTGTCAAACAATTTTTTAATCAGTGTCGCTTCAGTAGCGTTGCTGCTGCCCTCGGGGCACACGCCGTGGTGGCGGCATTGGCCCAGTGCGTCCTGTTCTGTCCTGTCCCCTTGGATGTTTGGCTCTGACTTTTAATTTCATTCGTCTGCCTGCTACTGGCTCTGCTGCTCCTGCTGTTGGTGGCGCCACTCAGCCTCCATGTCTGGCAGCGGCCTGCCAAAAAAGCCTTGGCGCAGTCCAAGCTGCAGACTACACTCATTCCCATTCCCATGCCCCATTCCGATTCCGATTCCAAGGATTGCCAGCTGGGCATGATAATTGCCTGCACATTTTCGGGCCCGTTAATTCTGATACTGGCATGCCAAACAGCTGACTCATTGGTGCCCCCTCTGCTGCCGCTGCTGATTCCGCCGCTGCTGCTTAATTTGACAAATTCGCATGACGCCAAAAGCCTCTGTGCAACAGCGATGGCTAATTAGGCGCCGCAACAGCCGCCTTGGCTTTGTTTTCGGTACAGTTTCCCAGAATTCCAGCTCGTAACTTTTAACGACAATCCATGAAGCATGCCTCAGAACAGAGCAGAACAGAACAGAAGACAAGACAAGTGCCGCCTGCAAGTTTGTTGTGTTTGCATTGCGTAAACAAATAATTAAAATAATGTGACGAGGGGGCTCAGTAGCTGTAGCTGTTGCTCTGTAACTGCATCTGCATCTGTGTTTGCCCTCAAGCGCATCGCCACCAAAAGGCAGTTTCAGCCTTTGCCCCATGACAAATGCACTGCAGATGCCGATGCAGATGCAGATATCCAGAGGCAGAGGCAGAGGCAAATATGTCATGGGAACTCAAAACAAATTTCCCTGCACTTTGGCCCAATTTTTGGCCCGCTTTGGCTCCACAGTGCCTCAAAATGTGTTGTGCATATGCTGGAAAAGCTTTTAATTGTTTGCTTTTGTTTACCAACGAGCCAGCTGTCCGCGATCTGTGATCCCCGAACCGGCAACCGAGCGACCTCCTTCGAAAGGCGGCAACAAGAGTCATCACTTGGCGATGTTTTCTTTTGCTGATGATTGCTCTTTTGATACTCTAACAGAGAGAGGGTACGACAGCTAATGGAACACCAGGAAACAACTTAGTTTCTAGCCTCAATCAAATCTTTAGGGTTTCACGTATATCTGAGAATAAAATGTATCTTTTAAATATATGAAATGTCAAGGAACATGCCATTCTTGGTTGCCAAAAGAATCTCAATTACAAAGTAAATACCCCAACGAAACTCATATCGAATGATGGATCGGCTGGAGTGTATATAATGCTTCGTTCCCCGAATCGACTCTCCGTCTTTATTGTTTGTTGTTTGCCTAATTGATTTATTTACTGTGTGCGCCTGTTTTGAAATAATTTCATGCTAATTTGCCTGTTAATCGTTTCTTTCCCCCAACGTTTACCCCACCCCCCCACTGCCGACTGTGTGTATGTGTGTGTGTGTGTGTATGTGTTTAGCGCCATTTTCCCTATGTCTCAAAGGCAGAGGGCTCCAATGGAGTGTGAAGTGTTGGCAGCCTTTTGCTCTCATCGCTGATGCTGCTGCTGCTGCTGATGCTGTGTTTGTGTTTGTGCTTCTGTGCATTGATTGCTAATGAGAGTGAGCATTAGATGCTCCCCCCCAGCCCCCATTTTGTGAAAGCAAAACAAACAAGAGAGCATTAGAGGGTTCCTCCCTCTAGCCTGCAGCCATTTGGCTTTGGCTGTGTGCATTTGACACTTGCGCCTTTCAATTTCCAAAGCCATAAACCAAATCAGCAATGGGAGAGTTCGATTCCCAAGCTCAAGTGGGCTTTTTCCTCCTTTCCGGGGCATAAACTGCTATCGTCCATATATCACAAAAATGCGCTAGTTTATGGCCACGCCCAAGAAGCCCAGGGATCTGAGTCTGAGATCTCTGTGCAATCGATGGTCCTGCTCCCTGCTCCCTGCTCCTCCTGCTGCTATTTTGTATCATCTTCGGCAGACTGCCATAACTCAGGCATGGCGCACTCAATTTGCTTACTTGGCAACACCCAGGAGAAGCATGAGAAGCAGCAGCAGGATAGCCAGGAGCAGTAGTAGGGGTTACACCTCAGACCTCAGACCCCTGCCCTGCCCTGCCCCGGGCCAGACGCGACTCTGCCCTTTGGCTGCTCGCCCAACTATTGCGCACTCTTTTGGCCATTTTGTAGCTATTTTATTTTGTATTTATTTGGCGCTTCTTTCGCCATTTTATGCTGTGACATTTCAGCGCTGGCGCTGCCTTCGCCCGGCGACAAAATCCGTTTTATTTATATGCAAAATATGTAAATTTACGACCAGACCCCAAACCAGTTCCAGCCACCAGCCACCAGCCACCAGTCCCCAGGAGGAGCATCAGGAAGAGCAGCAGCAGCAGCAGCAGCGGCAGCAGCAAACAAGTTTTGTGCTTGTATTTTATGCCCAGCATTGCATACTTATGGCTCACATCAAGATTGAGTGTGTGTGCGTACGTGTGCATGTGTGTTTCGTCTGTGTGTTTGTGTGTTTAGATTTACAAGTGCGATTTCAATAGAGTTTATTTCATGTGCATGCCAAAATGACTTGCCTTGCCCTTGGTCAGGAGCTCTCTTCTGTCTCTATCGCCCACACACAAAAAAACAAATATACATACATACAAAGTAGTATACATATATGTATCTGTGCCACTCCCTGCCCCTTGCAGATGAAATGAATTGAAATAAAATAAATACTCTCTGGCTCTCTGGATCTCTGGGCTCTGGTCATAATTTAGATAATTTTTGTTTTAATTAAACGCACTTCCCCGCACTGACAAACTACACAAATTTATGGCTCGCTGGCGATAAATAAAGCCTGAACCACAACTGACATACAGATTGTGATAGGGGGGACTGGGGGGGGGGGGGGCAGTGCAATTCGAGCCTTAAAATGCAGCAAATGTAATTCGTTCTAATTTATTTACTCCGGCCAATGCAATTTATGGCATTCTGCTCTCCGGCTTTCTCTCTCTCTCTCTCTCTGGTTTTGTTGCTGTATTTTTGCTATTTTCAATTTACAACAATTTATGGCAGTATTTTATGCAAATCCAGCGACTAATCACCGCGTGGCCACCCACGACAAGGCCTGTGCCTGCTGCCTGCTGCCTGCAGGCAGTTCTTTAAATTAAAATTTAATAAAAATGCAAATTATCCAAAATTGCAGGCGCCCCCATCCATGCCACGCCCAATTCCGTTAGCGGACACACCGCCCATCTGACTAATTTTCAATTAACTGTCAGACAGCAGAAATGTCCAAGTCAAAAAAGGGTTGAACGGAGTTCTGCCAAGTGGAAAATGTAGCAAGAACAAATAAAAAGCAGACGGCGCGAAGGGGCAGACAATAGCATGCCGGGGGGGCGGGGAAGCCCTTGTAAAGTATTCACAAACGAGTTGATTACGTGTCTCGGATAGATTTGGCCACCGATTCGGGGAATTTTTGTTGCGAATTAGCCATGAAAAAAATCAAGCAGAAAAAAACAAAAAACACAAAACAAAGGAGAAATACAGACAGGGGGGAGGAGGGGGTCAAAAGGGCGAGCAAACGTTTGCTTGGCATGTTCAAGTGATAAATTCAATTTTCCACTTGAACGCCAAACACTCGCCGGACGCCCCCGGCCCCCGGCCCCCCTCTGTGTAACAGGGTATAGGCATGTCCCCCACATCCATGTGTGTGACTAATGGCGCTTGTGTGGGTTGGCGGCCAACCATCGTTGGCGGCCATCAAAGGGAAATCATAAAGGCGTGTTGTCCAAACATAAACAGAAGCCGCCCGTCCATGTTCCATGTTCCATGTGCTTCGGTTCCTCCTCTCAAACAAAGACCAGAGCCAGAGCCACAGCCACAGCGAGATCCCTTGTTCCCATTCTCGAATCTCCGAAGGCCGCGTGCCAGGCAGCGATAAAAATTACAAATTCTCACACCCCCTAAAGTCCTCCACCCCCCTATGGCCAAAGGCTAGGTGTTCGCCCAAGCGTATATTAGTCGATGCATTGTCCGGCCGGGTCTCCGTCCAATTGCGTGCGTGATACATACAATATTAATCGCTGGGGGATTAGGGACTAAGTAGAAGCGAGGTTGATATCCCTTTTGCTGGCAGATTACGATTACAGGAGACAAAGGACACGATGTGATTACTATTTCAGGTGCATAGAAATGCCATGCCCCGAAATGGAATGAAATGGATGTTTAAACTACAAAGTTTCAACCCTAACCCCTGGAAAGGATTGCTGATTCATACCCCCAGAAGCGGCAGACACCAAAACCAAGGAGTGGGCAAATAAAAGCGCCATAAAATTGAATTTTTTATGAGTAGCGAAACCCATGCCATGCCCCCGAAGGGTTAATTTCGGAGTGAAGTGAAGTGAAGCGGAAACCAGGGAAGGGGAAAGGGGGAAGAGAGTGGAAGGAGTGGAAAGAGTGCAAAAGGCCAAACGATGTTGAGGATATACTACAGCCACAGCAAGAGCAACAAAAACGATGTTGAATGTTAACTGATTTGCACCTTTTGACTTTTGGCTGAGAGTCGGCGCTCGGAGTGGCAGATGGGGTGCGAGATGGAGCGCTGATTAGCGGAAGCATTACTCATAGGAAAAGCGGACGGATGAGGAGGAGGAGGAGGAGGAAAAGCGAGGGGCAGAGCGAGAGCGAGAGCGAAGCGAGCACTCAATCAAGTGAAAAATGCAAATGCTAAAAATACCAACAAAGGGGCAACTGCGGGACTATAAAAGCGGGATAGCAGCTGCAAGTGTCAGATCTTTGATGCCCCCCCCGCTCCAGTTTTTATCGCCCCACCATCTACCATGCAGCATGCCCCCGTGGCTGCACCCCCACCCTTCATCGACGCGCTTAGTGTTGCATTTATTGCGCTTGTTAAAGGCGGCTAAAAGGGAAGCGCAAGCGAGAGAAACAAGTTAAAAAGTCATAAAATGATATTTATTTCATTTCGTTGCCGCGTAATGCGGCACTAGCAGGGTGGCAGGGTGGCAGGAAGGCAAGACCCTGGTAGTGGCAGCCTCGCGGGTGGCATAAGCGCAAGACCCTAAGACGATGATGAAGAAGCAGCAGCAGCAGCAACAACAGCAGGAGAGGCAGGAGTGGCAACATCAGCAGCTGACACCAAAGCGGGAGCAAAAGAAGTTCCGTAGATTTGCTTTTTATTTGAAATTTATATTCGAGCTGGTGCCCCCCCGTGCCCCGTGCCCCTCCCCAGATAGAGAACAGAAGCACCGCCAGAAGACGGTACACAAACACACAAAGAGAGAGCGGACAGGATCCAAGGGTAGTTTCTGTTCTCTTCTGTTCTGTTCCGCCTTTTCACACACACACACACACACACACACACACACACACTTTCACACTACTTCTGCTGCTGCTGCTTTTATGGAGTTGAAGCTTTGACTTTTTGCCAGAGCAGAGCATCCCTATCCCCCTCCCAGCATCCCAGCATCTCAACCCATCTTCGCTGACCGCCAAATGGGGCCACTGGAAATGGAAATGCGCCATCGTTGTGGCTTTTTAATGTTTTCTTGTTAAAGTTTATTGAAAAACTTTGGCCAGTCACGTTTGAGTAGTCAGCGGGGGCGCACAGCGCACTGACTTATAACTCTGAGTCCCCCAACCCCTCCCCCTTTTGCAAACACAAACATACATATATTTCCTATATATATATATGTATATGTATTCGTAATGCCCCAAACCAGAAATGAAACAGCTGCATGAGTGCACGCCCCAATGCCCATGAAAATGGAGCAAAAGTGATTTTTTCTGTTTAATAAAGAAAAAAAGCAAAAAAAAATTGAAAGAAAACTTGCAAATATTACTTTATCTATTCTTTGCCTTTTTAGGGAAAAGATGTTCTGTGGCAGAGGAGTGGGGGGCGGCATGGGGATGCTATGCTGTGTGGCTGTGGCTCTGAGGGCGTGGTCATGTTTGTTCATAATTGAAATTTCGCGCTAAACAGGATGTGGCCATTCCAGCGCTTTTGTTGCTGCGGCCAGTTCAAGTTGTTCGAGTTGTGTAGAATGAACTCGTGCTGAAAGCTTTTCCTTTTCCCACAAGTGGCAGGAGGGGGTGGCAACAAGACAGAGAGAGAGAGAGCGAGAGAGAGAGAGCAACATTGGGTGGGTGCCAGCCACATGGCCAAGTGGCAGTGCGAGTTGCAGTTCATAAACAACAAAGCAGAAGATGCGAAAATGCAATAATATTTATGAGGAACACAGACAGAGGGTGTGCCGGGGGGTGGGGGGGTGGTGGGAGTGGTGGAAAGTGCAGAAGAAAATTAAGAGCACAGAAAATTCGAAATGTGTGCGAAAAACATGGAGTGTGCGAGAAGGAAAAGTGCCCCTGTCCAGGGAATTGTCATTGTCTTCGCTTACAACATACATACATATCTTCCCCTCCCCTGCACCCCTCCCCTCCCCTCTTCCGCTATTGCAACAATGGAAACGGAACAATGGAGTTGTCTGAATGGAACTTTAACTGAAAGTTGTTCGAAATGCCGCCTCCCCCATCGATCCTCCGTTCCGTTACGTTCCGTTCCGTGGAGGTTGAATTTTATGATTACAACAAATTCATTCTCATTTCTACGTGTGTGTGTGTGTGTGTGTGTGTGTGTGTGTTTTTCTTCGAATTTCATCCTCTTACCGTTAGGATGCGTCCTGGCTTGCTTTCATGTTTTACCTTCGGGTGGACATTCTTTAGTGCCCCCGCCCCCTCCCTGGTTGGCTCTTCGTCTCCCTTTCCGGCACTCTCTCTCTCTCGCTCTCTCTCTCTCCTCGATGCCATTTATTTTTCACTCTCATGTTGCCTGCCGTCTGTCACGGCCGAGCGCCAGTTGCTCCTACCATTTCCCTCCACGTACACGTACTGCAGTGTGACATGTGCTTCCTCTGTTGTATTTTTGTGCCCCACCACGTTGCAGCATGCCCCATCCCCATCCCCATCCCCATCCCCCTGCCCCAATCCACTGTAGCTGCCATTTTCAGCATGTGAAATTGAACTTTGCATCTTGCTGCGTCGCATCGCAACTCCAGAGATACAACGAAATTTTCATTTTCCAGAGCCCAATGCTGCTGCTGCTGCACTTGACTTGTGGCGCTTCTCACCCAGCCAAAACACTGCTCGCTCCTCTTGCCACACATGGGATGCCCCATCCCATCCTCCATCCACTCTGACCGCCATGCAGCGCCGCTTATGACGCTGTTTTGACACTGCGAACGCGCGCGCGTGTTTATAAATAAAATATATATGGAAATATGCCCGAGACATTTTTCAGCGCCCTCTCCCACACTGAGTGGAATGGAATGGTGGAGGGCTGAGCAGCATGTGTCGCTGCTCTGTGGATGCTGCACCCTTCTGCCTTTGCCTTTGCCTTTCCTTTGAAGTTCATAAAAATTAACAGAAAATCAATTTAAAACACAAATGATGCGCTGATGAGGAGGCCCAAGTGCGGACCGAAGTTCAACCCAGAACCATCATCCAGACTCTCTCTCTGCTGTTGAGCTCTTGAGGCAGTTGTAAATATTTTCATTGCAATTGATGGTGTGCCTCTGATCTGAGCCGCCACGCCTCATATTGTGCTGCCCCATGCTGCTGCTGTCCCTTGGGGTTAACAATAGGGTTGATTCTTTGGCAATATTCGTATATCGTATGAATATTTATACCCGGTACTCAAAGGGGCAGAGAGGGTATGTTGTATTCGTGACTGTGCAAGTAACGGACAAAAGTAAGAGATGGAAAAGCTATAGAATATACAAATCCAAGAAAAACCATAAAAACTAAATTTTTCTATAACTAAAAGAAATAAATAATTAAAAAACAAAGTCAAATAAAATTACAAAAAATAATTAATAGACATAACTAAATAAATATATAAATATTACAAATAAAAATTATATAAATACAAAAAATATATAAAGAAATCCAATAAATATTAAAGATAAAGTTAATTTGTTTTTAATTGGAATTTTCTGAAAAGTAGTACATTTTTTGTTTGTTTTTTAGTTCAAAAAAAAGTACAATACACCGTGGATAAGCCATAAATATGTATACTACTTTTAGTTTTAAGATACAGCTAATTTCAGTAGCTCATGCATATCCGAAATGACCTCCACTGAATAAAATACCGAGTATCTTATTGCCGAAGCGCTCTTGATATTTCTGTATTGCTGCCATCGAGCGTGCTGATTGCCCATCAAAAAGCAAAGCCAAGGCCAAAGCAGCAGCACAGCAAGAGATTTGCATAGGGCACGGCAACCCACCACCCCCCGCCTTATACGAGTGCCCACCCCACCCCATACAAATCCCCTACTAATGCCAAGCCAAACGTTCTTCGGGTTCTGTTCTTTTTTTGTGTAGTTGTGACTGGAAGCGTCAGCAGAACATAAAAATAGCGACGATTATGATGAAAATATTCATGCGACAAACGGAAGCCGTTGCCAGGTCCCCTGCCACTACAGCAGCAGCAGCAGGAGTGGCACTTGGAACGACTCCCTTACACACATACATACATCAGCGAATGCTGTATTGGTGTGAGTTGTTTATGTGCCAACGATACACAGCACATTTGGATTCCACTTAAAGCGTCAACACACAGTGTGCAAGAAAAGCCTTGGCTTGGATACATTCTCATGCTGTTCCTGAGAGATGGATACGCACGGGTATCCATGAAATCGCAGATCGACTTCGACTCCGAGTTCAATAGCACTTCAGAGAGCCGCAAAAACCGCTCTGGAAAGGGCCATCCTTCAGGGCCATGCAAATGCTGAGCCAGAGGCAGAGAGCCATCCAAGGCTCTGTCGCCGACGCTAATAAAGCAAGAGCAGGCGTAATTAAATTTAATGCCAAAATGCCTCAGACGAAAGCCAAACGGGCGTGACGCCAAGCCGAAAATGTCTAAATCCAGGCATTGAAATTCAATTTACTACAAAATCCCATGCATCGACGGACCCCAGCGAAATAGAAAATACTGGAAAATGTGTGTCTCGATTTTGGGCAAATCCTGTCATAAATTTTAGGCCCCCAGACCCCGAACCAGACCCCAGTCACAGCCCAGGGAGCATCCCAGCAGAGCAGCAACAAAAGGCAGACACCCAGACACAACCCCAAGGAAAATATGCTGATGTCGATGCCGAATTATGATTTGTTTTTGTGTCGTCAACTGGGGGAGCCAAAGTTATATACTACACGGAATGGGTGGGAGTCGGGCAGACACTGGGGAAATGAGATTTACCCTCAAGGTTACCCAGCTACATGGGAGTGGGGATGGGGGACACACGTAAACTACTCACAACAACCAGTTGAGAGGCTCGTAAAAAGCACAAGGCACCAGAGCACACACCCAAACACCCCAGAGCACCCCCTGAGCACCCCCTGAGCACCCCCTGAGCACCCCCTGAGCACCCCGAGGCACCCGTGCAGGGATCCCATCACTCGTCGTAGACGGCCAAGAGCAGACCCAAAACACATCCTCGACTCGTTTCGACCTCGCAAATTATAAAGTTGTTTGGGCCAAAACTGCTGACTCTCTCTCTCGCGCCAAGCCAGGCCATGGCTTGCAAGTTTTCTGCTTTTGAAAAATGGAGAGCATGGCCAGTGGAGAGAAGTTCTGCACGTTTTATCTAACGCACATTGATAAGGATTTTTTGGCAGTCGTCGCATGATTTGCAAGTTTGCACAAAATGCTTCCCCGAGATACGATGTCTCGTAGATGGAATGGACGTTTTGTGCAGACGTGAGCGAATATCGTGAGCGGAAATGTGATGACCTCTTGGCATAGTTTTCTTTGCCCCTCTTTCCGCCCTCCCCCCCATCTATTTTTTTCCCATTTACATTCCAATGGTCAGATCCATCATCGAACACTCGAGATACGCAGATGGTATTGGTAATGGTATTGGGGAAACAGGTGCAAACATATTGGAATTTCGGGTATCATTTTTTGGTAATTGGAAGAAGAGAAAGCCATGCATGTTACAGTATCTGTAGCTACATTTCTTTGATGTCAAATCGTTCGATGTTATGGTTATTAAGATGGTTGGATGTACTCACTGTTCTTTTGAAAATCCTGCGACTCCTCGTCGGCCAGTGCCGAGTTCAGCTGCAGGCAAATCAATAGAGTCAACATCCAGCCGACCACCCAAATCGTTCTCCCATTGTCCGCCATTCCCAATCGCATCCACAACGATGACGACCTCGACGTGGAGGAGGACGTGCATCTCGTTCGTGTTTTTCGATGCGAATTGTGCGGTTGCTCCTTTGGTTTGCAATATGTTGAAGTAGTTTCCATTGATGTTGTGGGTTGTTGTTCTGTTGTTCTGGTTTCTGGTGTTCTTGCAGTTGTCGCTGTTCCTGTCGCTGTCGCTCTGACTGTTGTTGTTGTTGTTGTTAATAAAAACTGCATGGCTGTCATTTCGTTTAGCTTGCGGTGCGTTGTGCCAAACGCGAGAACGTCTCGTCATTTATATAACCAACTTCAATTTGACCAAAGTGTCAAAGAAACAAATGTGCAAAAAAAGTGCAAAAAGAGTATTGCCGCAGCACCAGCAACACCGAAATTGACTGCAATTTTTGTTGTACATGTGCAGACCGCTCGTTGTGTTTCCTTTTGTGTTTGTGTGTGTGTGTGTGTGTGTGTGTGTGCTGCGATGACGTGGCGCCAATAAACACAGGTCCTGGCTGTTGTTATGGCTGCTCTCTGCTCGAATGCTATTTCCGCTTCCGCCGTTGGCTTTAATGAAGCGCCAATGTACTCTTTGGCTCGGAGTTGGCCCATAAAAAGAACATTTCAACAGCCATTTACGTATGCATGTCTGTCTGTCTCTCTGTCTGTCTGTCGACCGTCGACTTAGATCAGTTCGAGTTGCTTTCCGCGCAGTTAAAGTTGCTTAAATCGAGCGAACGTCCCACACCGACTCTTAATGTGCTTTTACATGTTTATTTGGCGCTTTTATGGCCCTTCTTTTTTTTGGGGGCGGGATTTAGGGCTGGTCCTGATCCGCAGTGTCCTGTAAATAGAAAAACAGAAATGCCAAAACATGAGTAAATGCTGCTGCTGTTTTTTTTTTGCTGTGGCATGGAAAATCATTGCCAGGCATTCTCTGGCTCTTGTTTTGCCGCTTGCAGAAATATGAAAAGTGCTAATAAAATTTTTATACATTGACTGGCATTGCGGCGCATCAGGCAAATTGAGCTCGTAAACCAAATACGAAAAAAACGAGAAAAAGGGGAAACCGATTCCCCCCTCCTCCAATCATTACATCCCCCCCCCCCCCCCCCTGAGAGGGGAATGCCCTTGGCCGACGCACTCCTCGAAATTGGTTGTTTTATTTGTGTGGCGGCCCATCGCATCGATGAAGTGTGATTAATGGCGCGTTTCGAGGGGCGACTCGTAATTAAGGCAGTAGATTTATGTGCAAAGCCACAGCTGAGGCATGACCTTTCCTCCCTACAGTTCCTGCACCACTGAACACCTCTCCCCGTCCCCCGCTACCTCTACCTCCCCTTCTGTGTATCGGCCAATAAAAGCCAATGCCCAATGCCCAGCTCCCATTGAGTGCTGCTTTATCACCTAACCAAATGTTGCTGCTGCGCCTTTTAATTGCGTGTTTTGGCCCCGTCATCGGCAACACGAGTGCCGACAATTAAACAAGGCATCAAAATTGATAAAACCACCCCCCTGATACCCGACACCCGACCCCCGACCCAGGAGCAGGCTAACGCGCATCCATCCCCATCCCCTACCTCCATCGAGTGGCCACCACTCTACTCTGGTTGGGTGTCATGGCTAGTTTGGCTTTGGGCTAATGGTGTTGCATTAATGGGGTGAAGACGAGTCCCGTCCCCGATGCCTGGCTACCCTTAACCCAGAAAGTGGCTCACATAATTATGCAACATTTTGTATCGGCAGCCATGCGACAACTGGGTTCCGATCCCGATTCTGGGACCTCCTCTACCCTCTACCCTCTCCTCTCTCCTCTCTCCTCTTCGTGTTTGTTTTTAATGAGCAACTGCAAGACTGTCGCGTGTGTGTGAGTGTGTGTAGGTAAGGATACTCCAGACTCTCGCACACATAAATAAAATATAACTCGGGAAAAAAAGTTCATAAATTTTTATGAACTTTCAACAGCCATGTTTGATGCTTTTTGATTAAAAGATAATAACTTTTGGTATGGTATGGGAATGGTATAGCAGTGTGCGTTTGCTGTTGTTCTTCCTGATGTTCTTCTGTTGCCGACACGCCTCAGAGGGCGGCCCTGGGCCCTCAGCTCCATCTTTCACCTCAGCCCTTGGCTGTGTTTTGTGCCTTGTTCTTCCTTTCTCCTGTAATTTATTTCTACATATCACTTTTTCCTATAGACATGCATCCTCCTCTGTCCTCCGTCCTCTGGCTCTGCCTGCCGTGCACATAAATTAACAAGATGGTAGATGGTTGGTGGGGGGGTGGTATGTGGTAGGGCTATCGCCAGTCAAACTTTGCTCATTAGTAAATTTCAGACAAGCAACATACACACGCGAAAGGTAGTACATCTGTCGGCTCCAAGGGGTTGGGGGTAGGCGCTAGCTGCTCTCTCTTATGTCATTCGGTTAGCATATTTTATTGCTGATTAATTAACTTGAAGAAGGACAGAGAAGAGAAGGGAGGGGCAGGGAAGGGAAGGGAAGAGTGTGATGTTCTCGGTAGTTATTGCAGCAGACACAAAACTGCGTTCGTATTGTGTAGCCGGGCATCCGACTTGAACTTTAATGACACCAAGTGGAAGATTTGCTAATTAAAAAAGTTTGTCGGTGCCACCGTGGCACAAAGAGCAACACGAGAAGGCCAGTGAAAGAGTGAAAGAGAAAAGTTACTGCCACTAGCCGGGCTGTAACTCCTGACAACTATTGACGTGTGCCCTGGGCCCAGCAGAGGCTCTGCTTTAAGCCCCCCAGTTAGGCATCAAGGAGTCTTGGCAAACAGGGAATTAGTTGTCCAATTTATTAGGAATCCTGTGCCGAAAATAAAACACACTTTGGCCCAATCGAATTAGTTTCGGTCCGAGTTCGGTAGCTGATCTGTAACCTATTTTGGTAACTGCCAGCCGCCGGCTGTAGGGCTGTTTATTTTTGCTTATTTGCCTATTGATTGGTTTCCTTCGGTTATGACCATGGTCAGGTGTTTCGTGTTCCGTAAATAGGCGGCTACAACCTATCACCTGGCCCAGACACGAGCAGCGCGTCTCTGAAGATTTGGGCCTTGTCAAATTACTACAGCTACTCCATCATCGTTATGGCAGAGCCCACATCCGCATCCATCCATCTATACACCCAGTCGGGATGGGGATGGGGATGGGGCATCATCAAGGCTCACAAATTTATGGGCAAATGCTCAACTTTGCCATAAATGTTCATCATAATGTGACACAATTTCCTCAAGATTTAACGCCGCATAAAAACCCAAAGAACATTCCCATATGGTAATGGAACGGGGAATGCGACTGGGACTGGGACTGGGACTGAGATGCTGGAACTGGGATGCTGATGCTGGGATTGAGTGTGTGTGAGAACGGGAATGGGAATGGGAATGGGATTGGGAATTCCATGGCCACGGCTCATGGCCCCTGCCTCATGCATTGTGCAATTCGCATGCTCAATAAAGTCAAAGACGCATAACTCTCCGGATAAGGAGCAGGATGGCAGGGTAGCAGTGTTGCTGGGGGGGTTGCTAGGGGAATTGCTAGCAGCTGGCATAAATTTCAAAATAAAATATAAATAATATATATAATACGGTAAATAAATTCAGCTGCAGTCAGTCGACATCAGCGCAGCGCATGCAGGCGACAGATAGACGTAGTGCGAATTTAACAGGCAGCCTCTTATCAGGCGACAGAAAGGAGGATACGATGCGGCTGTCGCTGCTGCTGCTGCTGTGGAGGACTGCTGCGATTTCAGGGCTTTAAGCAGAGCGCGACAACAATCCCTTTCTCTCTCTGCGTGTGTGTGTGTGTGTGTGTGTGTCCGTATGATATATCATAAGCATGCGTCTGACAAGCATAAGCACCGCTGCTGTCACTGTCACAGCAGCAGCAGCAGCAGCGACAGCGACAGCAGCACAACCAGAAGGCTCTCTCCTGCTGTCCCCTGTCTTTGCTGTCTTCAAGCTCTTCCTCGGCGACGACGCGTGTTATTACACCACGCGGCATACTTTTAGCGCCACTCAAAGGAAGATTTCACTTTCATTGTGTGCGTGTCTTCGTGTTTGTGTACTTCCGTATGTGTGTGTGTGTATGTAAATAAAAGTTGAATTATGACAAAGGCATTCAGGCAACCAGCAGCGGCAGAGGCAACATCAACAACATGAACAAAATATTAGTTTCCAGGACGAAGCGTTAGATGCTCTTTTGGATGGATAGCTAAGAAGGAGACCAGATGATGCTATGGCCATAGCGGAGCGACGGGAAGGAGAGACAGAGGCAGAGAGACGGAGGCACCTTTAGTAGTCTGAGGCAAATATCCAATGATTTTTAGGATTATCTTCAAAAACAATAAAGGTTTAAGTCCGTATAGGTCTCGCTTTCAAGGCATGACATTGGGATATGATTTTTCAGGCATATATCTATTCCCATAGAACGTTCTTGGAAAAAAGAATGATCTGTAGTTTGTAGTAGATGTAGATGTAGTTGTATATGTAGTTTAAGCTTCATATGTAGCTACTGCTTCGGCTAAAACCCCTTCTGCCATAGGCTCTCATAGAAAAGCATAATTTGAACACCTATCGATTGGGAATCTTCTTGCAAGCCGCCCAGCTAAATCATGATACCCTCTACAATGGAGTCCAACAACAGCAACCTGCCTGCCTGCCATCTATGGCCTGATAATGCGCTCTTGGGCGACTTCTTGGGCCTCACTGGTAGTGCGTGTGTGTGTGTGTGTGTGTGTGTGTTGGCTTGCATGTGCGTGGCGTGGCGTGGCGTGCGAGACGTTTAACATGTCGTATGCGCAATTTGTGAAATATGCGAGAACAGTGCCTGGCAGCATGAGCAATAAGTTTTGTTTTTCTCCTCTGCTCCTCTTCATACACACACATAGTATGTGTGTGTGCGTAAGTAAGCAATTAGTTGCCTTTTCAGCTGAAATAAAAGCAAATCGCATGAGAAGGAGAAGGAAAAGTCGTGTGAGCAGAGTGGAGAGTGGAGAGTGGGAAGAGGATAAGCAAACAGCAGCTCATTAATATCCTTTATGCGTTTATTACATCAGCAGCCGGCATCTTATGAAAAAACATAAATTAATGCAGAACATTGCCCCCCCCTCGAGCAGCAGAAAGCGGCCAGAGAGAAAATGCCAATTAGGCCGGCAAAAACAGGAATCGTCTGCATTGTGGGCGGAGGGGGGGTGAGGGGGCACGCAAATCAATCAGACAATTCAATATAATTGTCCTAATTTATTTGCCCCACTCGACGAGGGCTGTGCTGTTGTTATTTTTCGCAAGATAATTGGCATTACCGCGACATCAAGCAGCAGGACAGCAGGACAGCAGGAAATCAGGACAGCAGGACAGCAGCAGGCAAGGGAGGGGGGAGGACCGTCTATGGCCTGCGGCCTTCGTAATGAAAATTAAAAATTAATGCCCAAAGGTGAGTGTATGCAAAAATGCTTGCTTTATTGGAATCCCCCCAGGGGGGAGCCCAATTTTAATATCTTTTTTTCCATTCATATGATTTTTTTTTGTGCGTACCGAACATGTTGTTTTACACTTGACTCTTATTTAAATAAATATTTGCTGTCCGGCCGCTGACCTTTTGGCCTCAATGCGTCCGTCGTTGTCTTTTGCATTGATTGGAGTTTTTTCCCTCTTTTTTTTGTTTTTTTTAAACATGATTTCCAGTTTTTCCCTATAGATCCACACGCACTCGACTCGACTCCTCCAGGGCGGATGTTTGACTCATGTTTGGGCAGGCGGCCAAGCCAAACAAAGGAGCGCAAAATCTATATGCTCTCGTGCTATATGCACAGCTACATATGTATATACATATGTGCTTTACCCTATGTATCCCACATGACAATGTGTGTGTGTGTGTGTGTGCTACCATTTTTCATTTCTTGTGAAAGATTACTGGCTTTGATTTCATTGAAACTGAGAAACTGTGAGACAGAGATGGAGATAAGGTAAGCTGCTTAATGCTAAAAATGGCACAAAAAAACTTAAATTTGTCAATGCAATATTCATAAAGCGATGGAAAATGGATGCTGAAGTGGACGACGGGACCCTGCGGCGGCATACGAAATTCACAAAGCAAAAATTACATAAAAAACTACTTCATTTTGGACTATTTTGGAGAACGCGCATGGTCCTTGGGGGAAAGGGGTGAACACTAACAACAGTTCCAGTTTCCAGTTCCCAGTTCCAGTATCTC
The DNA here is from genome assembly GCA_008121215.1 of Drosophila athabasca. Classification (NCBI taxonomy): domain Eukaryota; kingdom Metazoa; phylum Arthropoda; class Insecta; order Diptera; family Drosophilidae; genus Drosophila; species Drosophila athabasca. The sequence continues at coordinate 4,198,361 of CM017793.1, read as the reverse complement.
TATCTCTGCCCTGCCCCTGGCTCCTGCCCCCTGGTGCTGTCAGTCACAGAGGACGCACCGCCACCACCACAACAGACTCCTCTCTCCTCTCTCATCCTGTCGTCCAACGCCCTGACAGCTTTATTTAAATAAAACAAATGGGCGAGCACGACGGCGTGGCGGCGGCGGCAATGGCGGTGGCTGCTTCTTGGCGTTGTTTTTGCCAGGGCGTATGGGCGTGTGGGCGTGGTGCTCTGTGGCCCGGGCTGTGGTTGCCACCAAATTTACCTGAAATTTGACAACATGCGCCTGCCTGCCTGGATCACAGGTGACGCAGCTGACGCAGATTTTCATTTAGGCCAGACCCTGGCCATATGCCCCTCGAGCTGCGTCCCCATTCGCCCCATTCCTGGCTCATCCGTCAATCAAAGTGGAAAAGCTTTACTTATTTATACAGTTTCTTGCGGCAGAGTGGCTTTAATTCTGTTCTCGGTGCTGGGGGTCGTTGTTCTGGATCTGAACTCTGCTTAATATTGATGTCGACGCATTTGTCAGCGCCGCAAAAGTTTTACCAATTTAAATTAACAGCTGCTGCAATTAAATTAAACGATTTGAGTTTTCTAAAAATACATTTACACGTGTCAACGGTCCAGCCCCGCCCAACAGCATTTCCGCCCCCTGCCATTGCACAGCAAAATTTGTATTTAAATTGAAGTTAGTTTGGCAGTAAGCCACAAAGCAGAGCGTTTCGGTTCGGTTTGTTTCGTTTCCCTTTGAACGCCTTCTAATCCTTCAATTAATAATCTTCAGCTCTTTTTTTCCGCCCAGCAACAGCAGCAACACTGAGGCAGCAACAACAACGTGCTAAATGTGCCCCAAAGTTTTGTTGGATCTTTTTTTTTTCTTGTTTTTTGGTCGACGAACCCTTTTCGTGGTTGGAATTTTTGTTCTTTTTTGTCAGAAACAATTATTTAACGCTCCCTCTTTTGGTGGGTGGGGGGTTGGATGGCTTGCTGCCATTTTTATATTCCTGAATTCTCTGAATTAAATATCTAATTTATCAAGACTTCCCCCACCCCCGCCTGGCAAGCAGAGGCCTTAAAACTAAGCGCCCGACTTGCCATTGCCAATAATTAAATTTTCCCCAAGCGAGGGAAAGGGCAGCGAGGGGCAGAGAGGAAGGAGAAAGTACGAAGAGGAAGACGTCAGTCTGCTTTAAGATTTTAGCTTGTCACCTGCCTGAACAAAAGGACGAAAGGATGTTGTGCCAGCCAGGCCGAAATAAGAGGCGTGACGAGGCTTATTTCATTCAAACACATGAAGCTACCAGCCACAGACCCCACTCCCCCCGCCAATCTGTAACCAGATGATGTCCTGTCCTTTGGCCTGTTTTTGTGTTGCCTTGACTGACTCTCTGTGTTTATCTTTCATTATTTATTCTCTTATCGGGTCGGGTAGAGTCGCCGGCAAAAAGCACAGTAACTATCTGTAACCCATCTCCCATAACTAATTAATTATGCCTTCTTAAAGCACACAGCCCATACGTCGGCTATACACACACATAAATACTCATGTATAGAGCCAGAGGAGAAAGTGAGAGTGACAGACAGAGAGAGAGAGAGAGAGAGAGAGGGAGAAAAAGCTGTAGCTGTGCTAATCCACTTACAGTACCACTGGGAATCCCTGGTGTGGTCAAAATACGTGTCACGGATGCGCATACCTGGCTGCTGGCCAACAAAACAACTTGCGACTTGTTTTCGTATTAATTAGAAAAATATACAAAGCGCCAAGCGCTGTGAAATCAAATTAAAAGTAAATTGAGAGCAGGCAGAGCAGGGAGAGCAGGGAGGGAGAGCCGCTGTGAAAGGGTACAAAGGGGCGGAGGACCCTTATTCTTGGAAAAGCCAAAACCAATTACCGATCCTAGCAGGGGGAACCAGAGCGTTTCCCCAATTAGCAGGGAGAGGAGCATCTTCGGCATCTTCGGCTGTCGAAGGCAGGTATATACGAGTATATAGGAGTCCAAGGAGCCATTTAATTAATAGTCATAAATACGAAATGACACAAATGCATTTGCATTTGCATTTGGCTTACTGCATTCAACCTTCTGCTTTCTGCCTTCTGCCTTTTGCATTCGACTCTTTCTAGAGTCGAAAGTGCAGATTTTTAATTAGCCAGGCCGAAAATAGAGCGAGCAAAAGGAGGGGCAAACGCGGATTCGCGGATTCTTGACAGATTGCCAACAGCTGAGCGAAATGAAATGGCTGGGGCGTAGCACGTGCCGCTTCATGGAAAATTGTTTGCATTTTCCACAACACTCGAAGGGAGTGTGCGAGTGTCAGGCATATGGGCGGCGGCTCTGTACGTCCGTGGGCCAAAGTTGAAGCCAGATTATATGCGGCTGCCTCTCAGTTATCGGCTACTTAAAATAAACAGTTTAATGTGCAAAGTTTTCGGTTGCCTCCAACGAGAACAGAACAACAAGCCATCCCAGGCATCGATATGCCGTGGCGTCCCGTCTGTACTCGTGGCTGGGACAAACAAGCCATACCCGGATCCGCCATGGCCAAAGTTTTGGTCGGGCAATCATTAAAATTCATTTCCTATCGACAGTCAGCAAAGACAAGCCACCCACACATACACATACACACACACCCATACACATGTGCTCTCACATGTTATAGATGACGCCATTTAGTTTGAATATCTATGCCAGCCACATCCTCAGCATCCTCCACATGTACACATGTACACATGTGGCTCCTAGCATCTACCACCCTTGTTTTCCATCTCCCTCCCTCTCCATCTCCGCATCTCTCTCTCCTCCTCTCCTTGTCGATGTTTTCACAAGTGCCTCAGAGCGATTTGAATGCGGCAATTCCTTTTGAATTGATCCCAAAAGTGACCTTTGATTTCCATTCGATACGATTTCAGTCATTTTCACATGGCCTGGGTCAAAAGTCTCCAGAGAGCGAGAGCGACAGAGAGAGAGAGAAAGGACACACAGCGACAGCCACAGCGACAGCCACAGCGACAGCCACAGCGACAGCACCAGCGAAGCCATTTTGTTTGTGTAGTTTAAGTGCCCGCATTAGTGGGGCATACTCGTATAAATTTTCCCGGATAGACCCGAAAACAGCCAGCACAGACCGAGACCGAGACCGAGACCCCACCCCACACCGCTGCCCGCCCGAAACGACGCCAATGACAAAAGCGACGAAACCGAAGCGAAAATCAAACTAAAACTTCGAGGACTCATGAAAATCATAATTCAAACGTTGAAATCAGGATACACAGATTTTCCCTGTCTCTGTCCTGTGTGTGTTTTCCCTCTCTCTCTCTCTGATTGCTATGCCCGCTAGTCATCGAAAACAAGGGTATATTGTATTCATGCAAATGTATGGCTAATTGCCCCAAGGAATGTACGACTCTGAGACGCTAAGAGCCACAGAAAAACTAATAAAGTGGCCAAAATTCGAAAGGGAGAACAGCTTAACTTTGGACCTACGATGATCATGCTCTATGGATTCTTGGTCTCATATCTCTTCTACTCTCCAGAACTCCCAGAACCTCTGTCTTTTCCTGGTTCCACTTTTATCCCTTGTTGATTTTCAGATTTTCCAATCAGAGAAACTGTCTACCTGGGGTATCCCCTTGTCGAGGCAGTCAACTGCAGTCTTCTCTCTGGTTTAGTGGTCGGGCGGTTCCTTGTTCAAGTGTGTGTGTGTGTGTGTGTTGCATGTGTGAGTGTGTGTGTGTTCCCAATGGAAACTATTGAAAATACGTAAAGCCTCTTTGGTTGGTTGGGTTGGCTCTGGCTTTGGCTTTGGCTTTCGGCTGCCTAGCGGCATGTCCTTGTGCTGCTTCTGTGATTTCGATGCTTTGCCTTTGACCCCCAAAAATTGGGACCCACCGGCCCCCCTGAAAAGACCATGCCCACACGCACACGCTCCCAGTCCTGCTGAATGGGACGCGTGTGCGTTTTGTTTTATTGCCAACGAACCGAACCGAACCGACGACTCGTTGCCAAGCCGTTTGCCGTTTCCCGCTTCCCGCTTGCCGCTTGGCGTTTGCCTGTGCGCCTTTGCTTTGGGCAAACACTTTTCCGGCTCCTCTTTGTTGGCCATTGTGTGCGGGGATAATCGAAGCCATAAATAACAGGCGCGAAAGCTTCGCGTTTTCCCTCTCTCTCTCTCTCTCTCTCTCTATTTTTTTTGCTGGCTTTGACAACCAAGAAGAACGGCAATGGGGAGGGGGGAGGGGGGGGATACGATAACAAAAGTGCCAAAAGTGACAAACAGCAGGCAACCGTCAGAAGCGCCACCCCCCGGGCACTCCAGGAGAGCGAGCGGCCCCCAACTCGTTAGTAAATCCAATTTGTGCGTGAATGTCAACAGTTTGGATGCAGTTACAGCTAGAGTTACTGTTACTGTTACTGCCACCCCCCCGCCCAGTCCTGCCCCAAAATGCCACCCAACTCTCGACAAATGGCAAACATCGCGTGCCACGACATGTGACCGAGTTTCACTTCAAAAAGAGGAAGAGCGAGAGGGCGGGGGCGGGACTCTGCTTGCGTTTTTTTAAATCAATTAAAAATTTACATTTCATTCACACAATAAATAATTTGCATAATAGTGCCAGCACAAAAAAAACACACACCAAACCATACACTGACAGAAAAAGCGCTGACCAGCGCTACTACTAATATATTTGAACCGAGAGAGTAAATTGTAAAAATTAAGTAATAGAAAATTATTGCAAAATCATTAAATTAAAATTGTCTAATTTTTCACCTAAAAAAAGCATATTTAATATAATTATGGATGTTTTTCTTTGGGTGTACAACTGCCATGCAACACCATCGCATAATTAAACGTTCAATTTATGCAGAGGCATAAAAAAACACAGCCCGGCACACAAATTCCATATGGCTCTCATTTTATAAACAGTTTTCAATTAATTACAACATTCGCTCAAAAAGCGCATTTTAAATTCTGGCTGAGCCATGGATGAGCTGATGTTGCCACTGCTGCCGCTATAGCTGTTGCAATGTTGCACGTGTTGTTGTGGCATAGATGCCGCCCGATGCATTAACAATAATTATGGCATACATTTTGGAGCATTTAAATGTTCATAAATTCATTTGTCAGCCTTCAGCCAGTTTTTGCTCTTTAAATTCATTTTTCTAAAATTCCATTGGAATAGGAATATAAAAAGAATTGTGGCACGCTGAGTCGATCCATCTGCAGTCCTCGAATTGACACTGCACCACCATCACCCATAAATCGACGCGTCGTCTGGTATAAATTTAGACCTCTGGGGCGACATGACATGGAAAGCCAGACAAATGTTGCTGCGGCGAGGGAGAGAGCCTCCTCCAGGCATTTCTCCAGAATTCACAAATGGAAGAGAGAGATTTCTGCGGCCATTCCCCAAGGTTGCTGGCATTTTTCTGTCGCCTTTGAAGCGCAGCAGCAGCAGCAGCAACACAACCATCGATCGATGTAAAATATTTATTTGCATAGGCTTTCAAGTGCAGGCAAACACATTAAAATCAGAAACCACACAGAGACTGACCATCGGATTAGCAGACGGGACGGGAGGGGTTGGGATGGGACGGAATGCAAACACTTTAAAAATAAAACCAAATAAATAACCAGAGATTCGAGCAAATCAGTTCAAGAAAATGAAACAATATTTAAATAAATCAAAATTAGCATCAGCCGCAGAGCCAAAGCAAAGCAGAGACCAGAGAATGTATCTGCTGGATACAGAACAGGGAAAGAGAGAGAAAGAGACATCTGTGTGAATGTTTTACATAATAGAATTTCCATTTCCATTTACCGAAAATAAAACACACACCACGTTGTCGGCATCATCATCATCTCGCAACGTCGCCTCTCGCGCTAAACAGAATGCCCAGAGCCCCAAATCCACAAGATGCTGCTGCTACATGTGTATGGTGTATCTGTATCTGTATCTGGAGCACACACTCGGGTATTCGGGTATTGGAGTCTTGACTGGAGGAGACTCGTCATTTTAAATACCAAATATATATAGTATGTATATGTATATATTTTGATTCCATTTTGGTCAAGGGAAAAACACTGGCAACTGTCGGGCTGTCGGGCGCAACTTCAACTTCATTCAATCGGCTTCTGCCTTGCGGTTGCTCGACCACACAGCCTCTGCCCCTGCCCCTGCCCCTCTCCTGCCCCTGTCCTGCCTCTATCCTGGCCTTGTTCTTCTGCCGTTTCTCAAATTGACATTGAGTTATGGCAGTCTTTGGTCAGCTGCCGAATTCAGGTCACTTTTAAATGCTCTTTAAAGCGCACATCCTACCGACTGGAGAGTTACGTCTGACATTTGCGAAACAACAACAAAGATATGGAAACGAGAATGATTTATGCTTTGGCTAGCGAGAGAGAGAGAGAGAGCTACCACCTACTACTTTAATAAATATCATTAAAAATGGTTACATTCTGGGCATATTTAATTGCCGGCTCGAGGGGGAAAATGTTAATAAATGTCAAGAATATTTCCACTCAACTGACAAAATGAGCAACGAGCTTGAAGCTGACACCGCAGCGACTGCCCGACTGTCCGCCAAGCCACAGACTCAGACAACGTCGTCATCATCAGCAGCAGAGAAGGCAGAGATGGAGTTGCCAAGGACAGAGAGAGGGAGAGAGAGACAGAGAGAGAGAGAGAGAGTGGAGGATGCGGGCTTGGACAGCTTTCTTCTGCTTTTATAATTTGACATAATTTATGAGTTTTCAATTTATCATTTATTTCCCTTTGCTCCCCTTGCAAGCCACTTGCAATCGTCTGGAGCAGAGGCTGCAGCATCCTCAATTTGCTTCGGCTTTTCACTCTGTCAAAAGCCCAGCAGCTCACAAATGTCAAATGTCAAATGTCAATGCTGATTGTCGGAAACAAACCAAAAAATTGCATGTGAGGCACACATGTTGTGTCTCCCACACCCCCATAGCCCATGCCCCCAACCCCATTGTGACACAGAGCTGAGCCTCTGATGATCTCTGTGGGAAGCTGTCTGGTCTCAGCCCAGCCCCCTTTCTCCCCCCTCCCCCTCCCAGCCAGTCCATAAAATATTGCCCACTTGTCATCAGTGTAGCTGTTGCCGTCAGTCGCATGTTGTTCTTGTCATTAAAGTCGTAAGGACTGTCACGTAGCTGTCAATTTACAGAAATCGCATTAACCACAAAAAAGAGTGGCTATATGCATGCGCGGTATTATAATGTACACATACATTATGTGCTATACGTTATATATATAATGTATGTGCATATTTATGACAACTGTCTCGACTTTGGTACTGCCTCTCTCTCACATCATTGGGAATTCAGTATCTGGAGATTAGCAAATCGTAAAACCCAACACTCAACGGCAGTCGTAGTTGTGGCCCGGCGGCAGATAAGAAGCGGGACTCAGCGAACACTTGGAGGGCTGCAGGTAATTAGCGTTGGCTTGGCCACTTAACTAACCCGCTCTCCCCACCCCCACCCCCCATACCCCATACCACACCCCATTCCATAGCATACCTAAGTGTGGCTGTACCTTCTTTCTGCGCCGCTAAATGTCAACGTAAATTTGCATTTTTAAGTCGCATAAACAGGACTCAGCAGGAGACAGAGACACCGCCATTCAGATAATCCGCGAAAGAGCCAAAAACAACAAAAAAAGAAAGCAGGAGAAAAAGAAGAAGAAAGCATGCGCAACAGGAAACAGGACACGGCACAGGACTACAGGAGTGTAAAACTAGCCGCAGGACTCAAAGGCTTTTAAGCTGGCGGCAGTGGAAAGTTGTTGGAGAAGTCTCTCAAATGAAAAGAGAGACAGCCGAATCGGTTAAGGGACGGAACTGCCGCCAAAGTAATACATTTTAGCCATCATACAATGTGCATCAAGATCTGGATTTACACAGCCATACGGCCACGATAAACGGCTTTTCAAAGTAGAGTGCGTGTATGTGTATGTGTATGTGTGTTCGTGTGCGTGTGTGTGGGAGTGTTCGTGCAGAGCAATTGAAAGCAAAATAAAATCAATTACAACAACAGGCTTTTGGCCAGAGCAGACAGAGGGAGAGAGAGAGAGAGGGGGAGAGAGAGGGGGAGAGAGAGGGGGAGAGCTCTGAAAAGCATTTTAACGACAGAGCATTCATTCCTCTCCCACACGCTCCACTATGGTCCCAATGACCACTTTTGTTGGCCAAAACCTCATTTTTAAAAGTTAACAAAACACCTTAGTTTTTACCACTCTGCATTGGAAAAAGAATTACCTTTAAAGTTGCGTACCAGAAATTTCCATAGATGGCGCCCCATTCGATAAATCTGCTCTGCAACCCAACTGTTGTTATCGAAAAACTCGTGCAGTAAATAAGTGCAAATTTAATTACAATTTTAAATCTTTGATAAATTGGAAAAAAACCATTAACTGATCAAATTTTTGTTATGAATTTTAATCATAAGGTCTCGTATTACGTGTTTTGTAATGTTAACTGTATATTGTAATTGTGGTGACTTCGTAATTGTACCTTAAAGTGAGCCGTTAAAAATGACTCAAGTTGTAAAGAAAACTCATTTTTGAAAAGGTATACAAAGTGAGTCCCACCTAGTCCCACCTTGAAATCTATTGTGTGTCCTAGATTAGTAAATCCTTGTTGAAATGTATATAGTAAAAAATGCCACATTTTGCCACATTTCTTGAAATTTGACTTAATAGATTATAACCTCAAATGTATCAAATTTGAATTTAAAAGCCCAATAATTTCCAGACGGTAAGCTGAAGCTACAAAGTGTTTGGGTCCGATTTATAGATGCACTTATGTGCTTTTCAGAATTGCACAGTTGAATGCAACCAGATGTGAGATACTTGAGTTATGTTAAAAAAAGAAGCACTACCTCTGAAAAAATCTAAAAATAACATTAAAATAAAATTTCAGATTTTAAAAATTAAAGAAAAAAAGAAATATAATTCTTTAAAGATTTTAAAAGCTCCAAATCTATAAAAATAACTCTATTTGGTTCACAGCGGAAATAAAAAGTTCACTTTTGTTGACTAGTGCCCTTTAAATATGCCTTAATAAAAAAAGGGCGGTGCCACACCCATTTTTTTTTGCAAATCCACTTCCTATTGATGACATATATCCAACAAAAAAAACCAAATAAAAAAATATCATTCCGTTCGCGAGTTATTAATTTTGGCCAACAAAAGTGGTCTCTGGGACCATAGTGCGCTCCTCCATTCAATTCATTCAATCATTTACATAAAATTTTATTTAACAAGCGAATTCCAAAGGCTTTCATTTTTAATGCAGCCCCCAGCCCCTCCCCTTGATTCCACATCTCTCTGGTCCATGATTCTGGTTCTGGTTCTGGGTTCTGGTTTCTGGTCCCTGGATATGGTGTCCCCAGCGAGACGAACCACAATCCAAATGGAAATGTGCATATGTGTGGGTGACAGACACACTCGCACACGCGTGTAGAGTATCTGTGAGTGCGCTTAATGCGTATCTGCAAAAGGGTATGTGTGTGTGTGTGTGTGTGCCGCTGAAACTTCATTATAAAGGCCTCAAAATGTTGTCGAAGAGAGAGCGAGAGAGAGAAAAATATTAGCATACTTTTGGAAGCAGTCGAAAGTTTGTTTGGCGAAACAAATTAACCTTGAATATGCCACATAGAGAAGGCGAGAGGCGTCATTGCCTGTCAAAACGACGCCGTTTCTGGGGGAAATTATGCAAATATGCTCGACAACAGGGAAGCCAGCCAGTCAGCCATCCAGTCAGCCATCCAGTCAGCCATCCAGTCAGCCATCCAGCCAGCCGCAATGGATGTCTCCCGATAAGACATACACCGACCTACCACTACCTCCTTCACTGACTCACTCACTCACTCACTCACTCACGCAGTGGCAGACTGACAGTCGTGTCTTTGCCTCTTTTGTGGCTTCGTCTTTTGGAAAAATTTATTAATTTTAAGCAGAACACAGAGCCAGAGCTACGAGAGAGCAGGAGAGCGGGAGAACAGGAGACTTTGACGTCAGTTATAGCTGATAAGCAGGCGAAAGCACGCTTGACAAAATCAATAATGGGAATGCGGCTGTTGTTTCAGTTCGCATTCATGCCGCTCCCCGCTCTCTTCACCCCCTTGATCTGCCTTTGGTATTTGCATGATTAATGAAGCCACGTAATTGATTACACGGCCACGCCCATGCCCATGCCAGGAGTTGCAGAAAACAAAGGCAGAGGCAACGGCAGCGTTGGCCGGTGCCGGTGCCGGTGCTCTTCTCTCGCATGATTTTATATCATCGAAGGCAGCTAAGGAGCACAGCTGATTGATGCGTCTGTGGTTGGGACAAAGGCTGTCGCTGCCGGTCCCGCTCCCGCTCCCCCGCCCTTTCATCATACTGCCGCTACGCACGTGCGTGTGGCACAGACCAGAGCCAGACCCAGCGACAGCGACAGAGCCACAGCCAGAGCCAAAGCTATGTCAACAAGGCAACAGCCAGCATGCCAAGAGACCAAGAGCCAGGGCCGGTTGTCATTGACTGCGGATTGGCGTTGTCAACGGTGCAGCAGCGAGGATGATGACAAGGATGATGATGCAACCGCTTTCAAATGCTGCAACAGACAGCTACGGAGTGGATGGGGTATGTGGTATGCGGACCATGGGAGGAAGGCATTCTCATGGCTGGTTATTTATGCGTAATTTCTATGCACACACGCTCTCCGGCTTCAGCTTCAGCTTCAGCCAAAGCAAGGAGGCAGCAGCATCAGAGCAGCCACTTCACTCGCATGCGAGCAGCGGCAAGGCTGTGTGGCAGAAGCTCTCCAAGTGGGGCTGGGACTAGGGGTGGGTGGAGCAAGTGGTTGGCTTTGGCTTTGGCTTTGGCCTTTGCTTTCTCCCATTGTTTCGTTGGGTAGTGAAAGGAGCTTTAAGGCCCCGCTGCTCATACAGGCGCACACAATCATCAATCAAAATCAAGGGCCAAAGTACTTTTGACATTAATTTATTCAAAAGGGATACAAGCACTTTTCAACTGCATGCCAAAACGCACAGCACAGAGATACTCGTTTGAGTTTGAGTTTGAGTTTCAGCAGATATATGAATGAAAGGAGATCGGATAGTCCACTCCAATTATGACCGCACACTCCTGCAGAATAGTTCTGTTCTATTTCGAATCTATGGCATGCCAAATCCTCTTCACATTTTGGAGTAAAAAATATTCTAATTAATATTTATGAATGACAGAAAAGCATCGACGACGAGGAGGACGAGCTGGAGGACGCGCTTTGCATAAATCAAAAACATTTGAATAATAAATACGAATTATGCATTTAATTAAGATTTGCCACAAAAATCCACGTTCTGTCGAATTGAGGGGGTGGCCGGGAGGGGGGAGCGATGGCAGAGGTTTTTTCTCTTTTTCTCCTCATCGATGGCGGATTCGCCATTGTTCCAGCTGTTTGTCTGTCTCTGTGCATGTGTAGGAGTACTCGTATCTGTGTGTGTGTGTGTTTGTGTGTGTGCTTGTTTGTGCTCTGATGTGTGTGTGTGTGTGTGTGGGTGTGGGTGAGATTTTGATTTCCTCAGCTTGCATCACTCAAAGTGAGAGAGGTAGAGCGAGCGAGTGGGAGAGAGACAGCCGAAAAAAAAAGAGCAAACGCCAGCCGAATTCAATCTAAATGCAAATGCTTTTGGTGTGCTTTTTGCTCCATCCTTGAGCGTAGCAGCATCCATGCCGCAGCGCCAGAAGGAGCGCACCGCGCACCGCTCCCCGCACCCCACACCCAGCCACGCCGCGACAGCAGCACCAGCAATCCAGGTGAAATCGCAACACAGAAAGCCAATTAAGCGATGCCGACATTAATCGAAGCTCCTGCCAGATATCCTGAGAATATCCGCCCCCTTCCCCCACACGCTTGCTTCGGGGAATTGTTGCCTGGTAAATGCAGCGCCATCGCCGTTTTCAGCTTAATGCAAAAATCGCATTTGACCATGGCCAATTGTCTTTCTTCTGCCTCTCCATATGGGATATTTCCCATTCAATTGCAGGTTTTTATGCTTTCTATTGTGTGTTTCTATTGCATTAAAGGCCGATAAAATTTTACAACCATTTGGCTACCGATGCTAGCCAAAGGGATGCCCTCCAGTCTCTGCCTCTGGGTTGTGTTTGCCCCCTGCTTAAGTATGTTTGACATGAGATAAGCTCGTTTTTCCCTGCTCGCTTCATTTGCTCCGACAACACACACACACAGACAGACAGACAGAGCTCCTCCGTAGAGCGCAAATTGATAAATTATTGCTGCCAGAGCAGCATCCACGGACTCAGACTCGACTGGACTGTCTCTCTGTCTGTCTGAAGAGGCATGGCTCGCATGGCTGCAACAATTGCCGGCAATTAGCTCGGAAAAACAATTAGCATTATGTGATAAGCGGTACATAACATTATTATCTAATTATCAAAATAAATTTTAGGCCAGACAAAGCCAGGCAGGCGGCCACTCGAGAGAGAGAGAGATTGAGTGATCTCCCAGAGGGGCAGAGGGGCAGAGGGACAGACAGAGGTCAAGGAATTGTAATTGAGACATGGACCATCCCCAGTCCCATCTCCAGCCCCCAGAGGGAAGGTCAACGTAAGTCTGCGAAAGCCTTCATCTACATCGATGTGTATGCAAATCACGCGAAGCACTTTAAAGGCATTAGAATCGCAAATATCTGAGACACAGAGTATTTGCACACAGTTACACAGGCACACTTACTCTCACACACATAGACACACACACACACACACACACGTATGACAAGGCAACGAAACTTGAAAAGCCGCGACGTGACAACACGCAAATCGAAGCCTACGAAGAAGACGAGACGCGCCGCGACGCGACGCCTCCACATGGAAATAGATACAAAATAAATATGCAAAGTCGCTTCGCTTCGCTCCACAGGCGACGGTGGTGAAGGCGGCTTCGGCTTCGGCTTCGACTGCGGCTGTGGCTGTGGCTGAAAAATACATAAATCAGAGTAGAAGCAGCAGCTGAAATGTGAAATTAAATGCAAACAGTGGCAAGAAGCGAAGGAGATGGCGACAGGGTCGCGAGGAGGCTGGTGGCGATGCGGAAGCATAATTGAACTTTGAGTTTCAGTGGAGGAGCCACCAGGAATAGGAGGAGGCGCCAGGAATAGGAGGAGGCGCCAGGCATGGGAGGATGAGGAGGTGTTCCAGGAACCCAGGACAGTCGCCCTTCTTTAGACGCTTTCTACTCATTAAAGCCAAATGCAATTTACGCCGATAATTTGCAACAATTTGCATGGTACGTGAGGATGCAGCCACCAGAGCCCCACCTGGTGCTCGAGGCGCCACCGATGCTCCACAGCTCTCCGATGCAATGCTGCACTCACTACGTGCCTTCAATGGCCACCGTTTTAATTGCACGGCTTAGCCACGTTCTGGGGGGCAAACACGATGGCATTTTCGTAAATTTTGTTAATTGGGAAATGTGCATAGATTTTCATCTATACGGAAAAATACATAGCCACCACCCAAGGAGAAAGCGTAGGGAAATTTGCATATTGCCATAAGTATATTTCCAGGCAAGAAAAGCAATGGATCAATATGTGTATTCAGGGGGGGAGGGGGGATTAATTTCATTCGGTTTTAATAGAATTGCAAATGGATATCGCTTAAAGCGATCCAACTCGTTTATCCCTCAATCTGTGTTTGCATGAAGTCTCTTCATTATTGATAAGTCGCGCGCACACATGAGAGGAGAGTATTTTCCCCAGATTGTTTTCCTTTCTCGATTGTACTCGATTGTGATTGCATTTTCCACACAGGACACAGTACACAGGAATACTGCAACGAGTATTTGCCATTTTCTGGGGCGATTGTTGCAGCGTCTGCCATGTGCCGGAGAATGGAAGAATTTATTATGCATAAAATTGCAACAGAAAAGTCAAATAAAATATATATTGAAAGTTTTATTGTTCAGCCAAAAACTACGGCTCTTTCTCTCTCTCACTCTTCTTGCCACATGCAACGTCACACATCTACATCTACATCTACACATATGTAGAGTGTTTGAATATAAAACACTGGCACACACAAAATTGAATTTTTTTTTTATGCATTTAACTAAATTTCATTTTTTGTTGCTTACTGTTTTTCCCACACCCCCCTCCCACTCTCCTCCCACTCTCCTCCCACTCCCCACTCCCCACTTTTTATTTACGCAAATTTTTTGTGTGTCGCTTCGTTTCGTTTCGTTTCGTTTTGCTTTGTTTCATTTCGGGGTTTTCCTTGTTTTGTTCATATTTTCCCACTCGGTGAGCGGGTGCGTTGTGCTCCTGGCTTTCCTTGCCTTGCCTTTCCTCTCCTTTCTCCAGTCCTTTCTCTGTTGCTGTGCGAGTGCTCGCAGGATTTCTATTTGCTTTAATAGACCACGCTCTGGACATGCCAGCATACATACATATATGCACGACGATACGTGCCACTATAGAGTCCCGACTCTCACTATAGCCTCCCCCGCTATAGCTCTGTGACTCTTCCTATATGTGGCTATAATTTTAGCCAGGAATGGGGACTGGTAGCTGGATTCTGGGAATACAAAAACTGGGGCCGGTTCACGGCTCCGGCTCCGGCTCTGGCTTTAGCAAAATATCCTGCGGCGGGTCGCATTTATATGAGTTTATACTATTTTTGGGTTTCAGGGAGGGGGGGGAAGCATAAAGCGGGGAGCAGGCCGGTGCACTGGATTTTGTGATTTGGTTTTTATGTGTGCCATATGTACACCCGCTCTACTACACGCATAGCAGTTCCTATTTTTTCTTTTATTTCTCTTTTTTTGTGTGTGGTCTATTTTCTAAACAATTTTTTGTTTTGTTTGGGCCCATAAAGCATACGGCCGAGAGGCGCTTACAGAAATTTATCCAAAGATTTGTGCGGATTGTGGCCAAGGTTACCTCTTGGCTAGGATGGAGACTCCTTGGAGCCAGAGACATTGGACTGGGGAAAGGTTTTGTCGAGCTTAAGCAAGATCAATCTTCAATTTAAATGCTGTGAAAAGTGTACAGTTTTTCCATACAACTTTTCTCATGTTCGAGAGAATATTTTGTAGAAATTTTCAAAGACAAACAAATCGCTGGCATCATAAGCAAACGATGCTCAAGTTGTGCAAGCAAGTTGCAAATGGAAGGAAGCTGTAAGCTGCAGGGCTTACAGGGCCACAAATCAGAGGAGTGTCATACCGAAACCCACCGACCACCCACTGACCTCCCACTGACCCACACTCAACTGTTCGTCTATGAGTTTCTTCTGCTAATCCAAAAGGCAGAAGAACTTTCAAGGCCTCATCCTCAACCTCCTCCTCCTCGTCCTACTCTGTTCTTGGGACAACAAGTTGGTAACTTTAATTTATGTTTTTCCTTTATCAACAAAACAGAAAACGAGGAAAACGAGGAAAACTTTTGCTCTATGAGTATTGTTCTAATGCACTGACCCTTACATACTGTCTGTACGAGTATGTGGCTAGAGGGGGGGTGGGGAATGTCTGCATAAGCAATTTGTATCTGGTGGATGCTGCTGCTGCTGCTGCTGCTGCACTTTCACTCGATGACAATTGTGATAAATTATGCTGCCACGCGACAGACAGATCCACTGTTGACCCCGACGAACTGTTGCGCCCACCCACTCCTCCTCTCTGCTCTCCGAAACAAGATACAGATACAGATTCAGATACGTTTTACCACTACAAATGAAACCGCAGTGTGTTATTGTGTCATTAATATCTTTTGCCTCTTTCTGTGCTTTGAGGCTGCCTTTTGTTATACTTTTTTTTTGGCACTTAAAGTGCGAAAACTCACTCTTTTTGTTGTTGTGGCTTGTAGCTGCTGCTGCTGCTGCTGCTGCTGTGGTTGGTGGCACCGCTGGCAGTGGATTAATTGATGACCCACACGCAACTCGAGTGGGGCTGTAGCTGGATCTGTGGCTGCGTCTGCCTCCACTGTAAAAACGTTAATGAGTCCGCATGACGGGCTCAAATTTCCATATGATTTAATGCCCGCCCACTCCCACTCCCACTCTTTTGCCGCACTCACAACTGTTTATCTGTCTTTTCCGCTTTTCCGCAATTCACTTTCCACTTTCCACGCAAACTGATTGTTTGGTTTTTTTTTTGTATATTTTTTTTGGGTGATTTTTTGCCCGTTTTTCGCACACTTTTCCTTTGAAGGAAAACCCGCCTGCTGCCGGCTTGTACTTTGGCTTGGGCTTTGCTTTATTTTCCACCGCTTTTCCACTGCTTTTCGGCTGTCTGGTAATCCGCTTTGGCCTAAATTTCAATTCTTATTTGGTAGGTGTTTTTTTTTTGCTGCTCTTGCCACTGTTCCCGGATTTCGGGATCTCGTTTTTCGAGTGTTTTGTTTGCTTGGCGCGTGTTTATTTTTACGCGAAATTAAGAGGCGGTGAGGAGAACCCGGCACGGGACAGGATTTTCAGGGATTGTCCGGGGGGGTGGTGGGGTAGTCACACGCGACCTGAACGATGCGCAGCACTCCACAAGATCCACCGAGAGTCACGCCACGCACTAATGTCTTGGCTTTCCTTTTGTTTCCTCTCTCTAATTAGAGACATAAATTGCAAGTAGCTTTCACAAAAAATTCTGGTTTATTTCTGGTTCCGATATTATCATCACCTCTCGGAGACAGAGAGCGATGCGATGCTTGCACTGGAAAAAAGGCCGAGCACAGAGACTCGGAGTACGGACCCGCACGGCGAACAACACGGAACGAGCCACGGATAAGAACTGAACATATCGCAGCAGCTGCCCCACTGCTGCGCTGCGCTGCTCTGCTCGGCTGCTGCCTGCCTCTTGCTCTCTGTTGTTGTTGTTGCTGCTGCCGCAGAGTGTAGCACGTAGTACGAAGGCTGCGGCTGGTCGTGGCAGGGTTGACTGCTTGGGCCATATCATTCACAGTTTTTCACATCGTTCCGCCCTTCGTGTTCGGCAGGCGAGACTCTCTTGCCTCGCCTTTGGCTCTCTCGTTTCGGGTCGGGAAAATGCCGCCAGCAACATGTTGCAGCAACCCCAGCCACCCAACCAGCCTATCCATCCATCGAAGACGTGACCTTTGGCAACTGCCAGAATGTTGTTTTGTTTGCAGCCAATTAATGGGCGACGACTCGAAGCGAGTCCTCAAGTCGTCGTTGTGTGTGTGTATCTGTGTGATTTATTAGGACCCCCTCATAAATCCCGACTTCCTCTGCGGCTCTATTCGAGAGCAGCGGCATAAACAAAAACACATGCATAATTTCCATAAATCTTTTATGCCTGCGTGTAAAAAGTTTCGGCCAGGCCAATTATGTGCCACCGAAACGAGAACTAGGCACTAATTTGACAGCCAAGTGGCCAGCAGGCCCGCAAGCCTTTCACCAAAGCTCACGCCACGCCAGGGGGTCACTGAACCCCACCCCCACCCCGGGGGCTTGGGGCAGGTTAATGATAAGCCACCCAAAACTAACGACCTAATTGAGCCATCCCCTGACCATCGATATTAAGTTTGAGCCACGTTATTCCCTCCTGGCACCTGATTGTCACCTTGTCACCTGATGGTGATGGTGGGGTTCCAATCTGGCTTGGTGGCTTAATTTTACGAAAGCCTCGCCAATATGTGATAAGTAGCTTAGGACTCAAAGGAATTGCCTGAGCAACAAATCAGCATAATTAATTATACCACAAAGCTAAGACGAATCAACGGGCTTAGGGCCACAGGATTTCATTGCTAGGGCATCTCTCAGCAAGGCGCTTCATTTGTTTATAATGTTTACGGCCTTTGATCATTATAAATATAAAAATGTAGGTTTTCCAAAGAAAACAAGGAGACTTTAAAACCTCACTAGCACCCTCGTAAAGGTCCATAACCATCTGGATAACTAAGGGCCATACTGGCCTATGAGAGGCCTCCCCTCCGCTATTACAAATACAAATTTTTGCAAATGATAAATTGATCTTATTTGGCCTATATGTACTTCGACAATATATTATATATTAAAACTTACAGCAACCAGAAATCGAATACCTTCTGTTAAGGGAAACAACAAGTTATATTTTGCTAATCAAAACTCTTTTATTTTCCAATTCAAACTCGCCTAAAATCTCCTATTTGAAGGATTTTATAAACAATAACTAGAAAAATGTGAAAATGGTATTCCCTCCACCCTCAGCAACCCAGCAACATGATGACATTGTCAACAAAAGTTGCCTTCGTTAGGTGTCGCGGTAAACAATGTTGAGACCATGTTGTTGGCAACATGATGCCTTCGTTAAATGTTGCGGCACACAGAAGGCAGGCAACATTTGTTGCCTTCAAACCATTTAAAAATGAAAAATAATAAATAATCAGTACATAATTAATTAATTATTTTCTGTCTCACTATATTTAAGGATAAACTGGTAAATCTTTAAAAAAGCAACCTTTAAGGCACAATGTTGCGCATGTGATGGTAATAACAATTTGATTCCGATCCAAACATAATGATTGTAGCTTCCTATTCAATGTTTTTCTTTTTTACAATAATTACAAGTATCTTTTCAATTGATAATATTTTAATTTAATACAAGGAATATCAGAAGCACACATTCATGCAACACTTGCGCCATAAATCCCGTGGAAATACAACACAGAAAATGTAGTTCCATAAATCCAGAAAAAACATGTATGAAATTCTTAAAGAAAGTACTTTCTTTCCGTAAGTTCTCTAACAAGTGCTCGCTGGCGTTAAATGGGAGCACGTTGTCGTACATCTGACTCTGCCACTGTAACACTCTCACTTGGCAGCAGGCTGTTGCACCTCGTAAGCGAAGCTGCCGCCCGGGGCATTAGCCTTTTGTGCGTTCCCTTTGCCATTGCTCCTGCTTCTCCCGCTGCTCCTGCTCCTGTTCCAGATGCTGATGCTGCAACGCCCGCGGCATGGCATGCGGCAACCTTCACACCTATGCACATGGTGTTTTGTGTTGCACTTCCACTTGAAGCGACAGCAGAAGCAGCAGCAGAAAGAACAAAAAACAGAAAAGAACAGAAAAGAAAAGCGCAAATAGGATCAAGGCTAGCAAATGGTAGCCAGTGAGTCAGTGAACAGAGAGAGAGAGAGAGACAGAGAGAGAGAGGAGAATGATGCGGGAAAATGCTTTTAAAACAATTCTTGATCCAAGCTGATTGAGTGGCAAATGGGCTTTTAACCTAAAATGGAGTTGGTACATGGTGGAGTGGGGTTGGGGTGGAGCTGGAGGCAGGGGGGAATTTGCAGCTAATTGAAGCACAGCCATGGCACACTTTACTCTCACTCCCACTCCCACACCCACCCCCCACTCTCACTCTATCTCTCTCTCCATCTTTGAGCCTCTGTGTCTGTGTGTGCCTTGGCGGTGGCATTTGTGCGTTTGTCTTGGATGTTGCACTGGAAAATTGTTTGCCAGGCGAAAAACTTTGCTTATTTCGTTTTAATTGCTTCACAGTCGCAGCGGCAGTGGCGGCAGAGCAGAGCGGCCCCCGCCAGAGAACCAGAGAGAATGAAAGAGTCAGTGGGAGTGGCAGAGGGCGGCGCGGCAGGAAGATGAGATTGCAATGTGGGCTGCCCCAAGTTATGTGGTTGTATGCATGCATGCATCTCTCTGCGTGTGCGTCTGCGTGTGTGTGTATGTGTGTGCTCATTAAAACGCGAGGCAGCTACGCAGAAAAGCGACATTTGCATAAAGTGTCTTCGTGTGTGTGCGTGTGTGTGTGTGTGCTCCCAAAAGCAGGCAAAAGCGTGCCACTGACACACAACTGTCACTCACACACACATCAGCACACCAGCACACACGCACAGTTTTGAAAAGCCAAAGTCAAAACTTGCAAATTTTAATGTATCACAAGATATCTCAACGATCCCCGAAAAAATCATCACCCCCCAACCCAGCATCCAGCATCCCAGCATCCCAGCATCATCCAACATCCAATAGCAGGCTCGCTCACAGCTTGACGCCGAAAATAAAGAAAATCTCCAACTGTCATGTCACGTGCCTGCCGCCACCACCTCCCCCATGGAGGCCACCCTATCATTCCACATTCCACACCCACTCATCCCCTATCCAATCTGAGTTGAGGGCTCATTAAAAGCGGCTGCCGTTTCGGCCCCGGGGCTCTACTTTGCCTTTGCCTTTGCCTTCGCCTTTGCTTTCGCTTTCGCTTTTGCCTTTTTCCTGATCCTGAAGTCTAATGAAGTTTCCCTGGAAGCCCTTAAAAAGGGTAGCAGCCCAGCTCCAGCCCCATAATCGGGGCACGCTCTCTCCGCAAGATACTCTCGTAGTATTTTGTGATAGCTGCCGTTAAATTGTCGTTTCCTTTTTTACGCACCGAACTACATAAATGATTGACGGCTGGACCTTGTGGCTGACTGGATGACTGACTGACAGACTGGTCGCTTGATTTATGTGGGTGTCGCCTGGTTCTTTGGCGCTCAATTAAAACCAGAGGCCGGCGAGAGTCAAAAGTCAGCACCAGAGAGAGAAAACGGGAGATGAAAATGGAAAACAAAATCCATTGGCAACCCAGTATCCGATGGATTAACACATCTCTCGCTCTCCTTCAGCGGGGAACGGGGCATCGCATCGGCAACCCTCATAGGGATGAGGCTTAGAACTGGAAGACCCGGCTGTCATATAAATCAAACATAATCAACGCGAAATGCGTTGCCTGACTTGTTATAGATGGACTCCGATCCGATACAAGATGTATAGAGAGATAAGCGGAGAGCTCGATGGCCGAGGGGCGCATAAATCTAAATTACACACACACCCCAGGCAGCAGCAGGCAGCACCAGGGACACCGCGGGGCAGCTGTGGCAGACCGCAAGGGGATTCATATGGGAAATGCGCCAGCTAAGATCCAAATCTCTCAAAGTCAGAGATATGGAGAGAGAGTGAATGTATGCCAGGGGAAATTGCTGGTTTGTTTGCCTTTTCAAAATGCTTTCTAATGGGCCAATGGGTTCACACCTCCCCTGAACAGGACAGAACAGAACAGAACAGAACAGATATGAGGGTTCCTTAATTGCAAGTTATTGACGAGCATCCCCCACTAAACATTCAATTTGCACGCCACTCCACAGAGCGAGCACCTTTCCCTGGGAAAGAAAGAAAAATCTGTAATATGAGCTGTCAACAAAATGAACCTTATGAAAAGTCATTGACAGGATGCTCGGAAAACAGGACGTTCTCTGAGGTAGATGCGTGCGTGGGCGTCGACAACGAAAACTGAACACAGGACACAACGAACAGTCGCTTTATGTATAGTATATACATATAGTATCTGTGTTTTTGTTGTTGTTTATTGTTTGTGTGTTTGTGTGTTTTGTGCCCAGGCCAAGATACGGAGAGGTAGACAGAACAGAATCTCATTTGCGGTCATGTTGGCGTGTCAAAAGCGGAACGGACAACAACGACAACCTCTGGAGCAGTGGCAGGAACAACGGCAAAAAACAAGGTTGTCAGGCACTTCCACACCATATGGCAACCATTTGCCTGCTGCACATTATAAAGAAAAAAGAGAGAGGAGAAACTAGCCGGAAACATTGTGGGGCGATCAATGAACTCTGCATACCCTTGCCACCAAAGCAGGGCAAAACAAAAGGAAGAGAAGAGAGAGTTGATTTAACGGATTTCCAAGTGAAAGATCATAATCTTAGGACAAAAATTAATGGCTTTATTGCAATGACTGGAGCAGAGAGGGAAAAAGAGAGGGAGAGGAGAGACAAATCTTTATATTGGATAATAAATTCTGGCCCAAATAGAATGCAGCCTCTGATGTTTGGGGAGGCAAGTTCTCATGGGGCTAAAGAACATATAAATAAGATAAAATGTAAATTCGAATAGAAGAAACAATTAATGTCTGTGTGGCAATGATAATGATTGTTCGATAGTGGAGGCCTTTTGGGGTTGGCCAATTGCAGGGACGGACCTCTTGTCTCATTAGTTTTTCCCCTTTCAGCACACGTTTTTTTTCACCCATCGCCATATTGATTTTATAATTTTCAGTGTGTTCATAATTAGCCACACCCCTCACTCGGGGTGATGATGTGGCCGCCTCCGCCTGTCACAAACACTCGACACTGTTGTTCATTATAATTCGAGACTTTGGGGAGTGTGCCAGTCCCAGTTCCTCAGTTCCCTCTCCCCGTTCCCATTGCTCATCGAGTGTGCGTGTGTGGCAAGCAATCGGTTACTTTTATCGAGCGATATCTGTAGCTGCCACCGAGTGCGTCTGAGTGTTTGGTTTTGTGTCCTTTGTGCCGCTTTTACGCTCCTCTGCTCTGCTCGTAATTATAAATGTCACTGCCAATTGTCATTGTCCGACCTCTCGCTGATAATTTCACACTTTTCAAAGTCCTGGGAGGTATATGTGTGTGTGTGTGTGTGTGTGTGTGATGCTCATTAGCCACAAACGCTGGCAATGCAGTTGGCTAATTGAAAACGCGCGCCTAATTACCGATAATTGATCAGTTTAGGCAACAAAGAGAGACAGAGAGAGCCAGAAAGAGAGAGGGAGGGGAGCGTGCAACTTCAGCTGGCTAATAACCAGGTCCAAATGGTAAGTGACCTCGTCGACCCTTTCCTTTTCATTTCTTTCAGAGTGTCAGAGTGTGCGTGCGTGTCCTGCCTGTGTCCGTGCCCCATTAGTGCCGCTCAGCGGTGCCTACACATTTCTCTCACTCCCCTGTTCCCTGTCTGACTTTTCATATCCGAGTGGCTGACTGGCTGACCGACCGTCTGTCCGTCCGTCTGTCTGTCTTTCCGTGCTGGCCTTGGCCACGCCTCTGGCTGTGGGCTATGGGCTGTCGTCCTGCGCCTTTGTCAAACAACACAACAATGCGACGACCCTTCGCCGCCTACTGCCGTCCTGTCATCCTGCCGTCCTGCCACCCTGCCGTCCTGCCAGCATTGCCAAGTGTTTATTTCAGTCCACTTCAGGTCTCTCGCTCTCACTTCACAGAGAGTGTACAGTGTACACTGTGCGGCATGAGGTGTGAAGTTTTTTTATGGTCAAGTGGTTTGTTCTTGCTGTTTTTTCTCCGCCAACCAACCCCTCCCTCCGCCTGAGGTCTGCCTCCCGTGGCGGCCTCGCCTCGCCTCGTTTCGCCTCGCATTTTGTTTACCATGGCACTAATGACCACTCGGATCTTATCTGGCCATGATGGCACTGCACTCCATGTTGATCTGCTCCATGCCTCACGCTGCCTCTGCTGCTCCTCCTGCTGCTGCTCATCCTCCTGCCCATTCCATCCTGCGCTGCTCTGCGTGCGTGTGTTGGCTACAAACATTTGTCTGTAGGTGTGTGTGTGTGTGTGTGTGTTTAAAGTGTGCAAATTGCTGGCCGCAAATAGTTTTGCATACGCTATCTCTCCATAAATAAAAGTTTGGGGGGAGGCACAAACACACACACCCTGGAGGGGGGAGGGGAACGAGGGGGGGACCTACAGTTGCGTGTTTGGTCGTGCGGTTTGATGGGGGAACCGAGAAACTTGTGAGCACAACTGAAATTGCATTGCAATGCGGTTGTTGTTCCCCATTGGAAAACCTCTGGGATATACTACAGTTTATAATATATTTCGATAAAATACTAAAAATACAGGACAAAATTGACAATGTTTTTCTTAGTTCTTTTTATTTTATTTATATATTTTTTGAATTCAGATTATTAGTATTGTATTATATTGTTTATGAATCCTTCCTAGCACTACAAGTTTAAAAGAAGCTTATTATTTCAGTTAAATATCAGTAAAAAAATATTCTTGGTATATTTTAATAAATAAATGTTGCGTTAATGGGCAAGCTTTAATTCTAATAAAGACTTAATGTAATTAAATGTAATTAATTAATAAAATGTAATTAAATCTTTATTTACAGTCATGTGAAAAATAATAAGGACACTCGTGCTAAAAATGTTCCATCACTTGTTTGTCACTAATTGAACAAAATGACAAGAAGAGTCCCGTTACATTATAACCATGCATGTCTAAACATGTCTTATCGGTCACCTGCAGACCAGTTTTGCTCGTCGTTTTGTTGTTGCGGATCAATGCGGTAAATATGTACATATACATATATTTTTTGTATTATTATTTGAATACATTTTTTATATGTTTTATTATTTTGCATTATTTTATATACATTCTTTAATTAGTCGAAAATTAGTAGTTTTTAGCAAATAAAAACAAAGGATCATCGCATTATTATCCTTACGCACTGCTGCTGCTCGCTGTTGCTTGATTATGTGCATTCTGTTGGTGAATTTTGATCAAAATTTATGAAAATAAAACACTGACAGAATGGGGGAAATGGGAAACCTTTCTGTTCTCTGTATACGCTCCACTTCAAACGATGTTTGCTGCAAATAAATTTACTCTCTGTACCGCACATCGTGTGTACTGTGTGTATGTGTGTGTGTGCTCAACAATTTCAGGATGGTTGCAACTTTATAGTCATCGTTGGACTACTGCTGCTGATGCCTCTGCTGCAGCTGCAGCTGCTGCTATTGCTGCCACCGCGGTGCACCGTGCGCGCTGTCCTGTCTGCTGCTCGCTCAGCGAAAATGCTGCGGAATAACTCAAACACTGTCAGCACACTGCCAACAGAGCAGCACAAGTTTGTGCAACACACACACACACACACACATGCAACATGCAACATGGCCATCATCCACCATCCACTGTGTGGAAATTGAAACTTTGAATGCTGGCCAAAACGCACTTTATTATGGGAGGAATGTTTGAAACCATTCGAAGTGGGGACTTAATTCGCGATGGTTTGCTGGTCTGCTTTCCAAGGCCGTAATACTCCTACCCCACCCCCACCCCCACCCCCACCCTTACACCCTCTTCAATCCCTCATCCCCCTGTCACCAGGACACTCGGAGATGGGGCATGCAAAGTATGAATGAAAAAAAAACACACACATACTCGTATCCGAGGCAGGGAATTTCGATTGGCAACATTTTTGCGTACCTTTCTCCATTTTGCATGCCTGTGCGTGTGTCTCCCTCTCTCTTTCACTCTATTTCTCGCTCTATCTCTCTCTTTGCGATTGTGTGCGTTTCGCAATCTTCAATAAAATTGTTTCTGCTTTTATTTTTGGCTACGCTTTCCATTTGTTTAAAACGCAAACTATTGTGAAAGGCAACAAAGACAGGCAATACTCGAAAGAGATAGAAACAGAGAGAAAGTGAGAGAGTGAGTGAAAGGGGAAGCTTTACCTATACTACTACTCCATAGATTTCCCCCGTATACGCTTTTATGCCCTTTGGGTTTCCCGAAACCCGCATCGCATCCCCCCTCCCCCTCCCCCTACCCCCTACCCCACTTCATGGGCGCAACATTGTTGCTCTTTTGAATGCTTTTGCAATTGCGCATTGTATTTGTTGGAATTTTCCTGTGTTTTTATCCCTGGTTTTTCTTTATTTTTTGCCTTTGCCGTGAATGAACCGAACCGCTAGTGAAGTGCAGGGAGGGGGGGAGTGGGGAGTGGGTGTACGGTTGTACGGTTGTACGGCCCTCAGTTGCGGGCTTTCACGGGGCGGCCACTTTATTTTCATAGCCGCCTCTTTCACAGCCGCATAAAATGCAACAACAGCAAATTGGAATGTGTAACCGCAACTCGTAGTTAATTTTATTTATTCCCAGTTTGGCCAGCTTTTTTTTTAACCAACATCCTGCTGGCCCTAGCAGCCATTTTAATTGTCCTTCGACGCTTTAAAGCTGGCCACGAGTTTGGGCCTGGCCTACAGCACAGCACAGCGCGGCTCTGCTCTGGCCTGGTCTGTCAATATGATTTAGGGACGTGGACGGGGGGCAAACAACTCGGCAATAACATAAATTAGGCAAATGCTGGAGATAAATTAGCAGGGGACCAAAACGATTTTACGGACTCCCGTCACAAAGCGCAGCCAACGAGAACAGAAAGCAGGAGGGGGAGGAGGGGGAGGCGTGCACTCATTTGTTATAGTCGTGTATAGTCCTTTTCCAAATAACTCATAAATGCAGTAAGCCAGAGGGGCTGAGGGCGGAAGCCACTGTTCGACAGCTGGCCGTGCGTGCAGTTGCACCATTAAGTGGCGCACAAACAAAACGGAACGCAACCCCTCGGGGCTCAGTTACAGATACAGATAGAAAGTGCCGTGCCGGGGACTCAACTGCGGCTCAATATTAATTGCAATATTTGCTGGCCAGCCCAGGCCAGGCCGACGATGATAATGCAATGTTTGCCGGTTCGATTTCAAGGACATTCATTATATTATGCCAAATCGTATATGCCAAATCGTTTTGCTGCCGCCTGCCGCCTGTTCGCTATAATCACAGCCAAATTAATTACACAATGCTGCGGCAGCTGCCAGGAGGCAAGCGGCAGGCGCATCCCCGAGGAACAACCGAGGAAAACGAGGAAATTCAAGCAGGTGTGCCACCAGCGGGACGTCCCAGTCCAGTCGCACGTCCTTTATTTAAAATCATTTTCCTGAAACGTACTGGATGTTGGGGCATCCGCCCGTGGAACGGAAACGATGTTGCGACGGTCAGCAGGGGATATTTATTGATAGCAGCAGGGCAGGGCAGGGCAGAGCAGAGCCTTTAAAGACTTGCAGCATGTATGTACTGCCACTCATTGCCATACTCTTACACTGCCACACGCGCCGCACTCTTTGGGCCAACGGCATTGCCTGCATAGCTGTGGGACGCACACAAATTTTGCGCATAAAACCATTTCAAGAATTTGTAATTAAAGGCATTTCCCTACTCGTTTTGCGCCAGAGTTGCCCCTGAGTCTGAAGTCGTGTCACTGCTGCTGCTGAGCTGGTTCCAACGAGTGAAGTATAAGTACTTCTAGTGGGTGGCCATGACAACAAAGCTCTCTGGGATCCTGGGACCCTGGAACAAAAAAGGGAAAGCAATCAATTTAAGCCGATTGCGGAATTGGGTGCGTCTTGAAGGGGTACACATCAAAGGATTTGTAGGCAGGCACTGGCACTGGGGCACTGGAATCACTCGCAGAAGCAGACGCAGTCGGACACCTGTTGTTCTCGGCCCAAGCACTCCTCTTACACCCAGAGAGCCAGAGCCAGAGCCAGGCCGTAGCCATGACCATACACACGTAACATTTCCCATTGCGACAGGCCACGCTCTGACTTCTGGCAGAGGACTCATTGGGGCATGGCCATGTCGCAGTGCCATCCCCAATTCCCTATCCCATTCTTTCGATCCCAATCGATTCCTTTCCTTTCCGTACTCGCACTTTTATTTCGCATTGGTCAAGGGGGGTCGCCTGTGTGTGTGTGTGTGAGTCAGGGTTCGGGTCAGACCCGGGCTGATGGCCGCTATTCAATTTTTAATCGATCTGTGCAAATAGTCAGCCAGGGCAGGGCCGCCGCCGCCGCTTTCGTGTGGACAGCTGCTGCTGGCCGGGGTCGCAGTCGCAGTAGCACAGCAGCTGCAGCGCAGCGCAGCGCTTTATGCCCGAATTACGCTCGATTTATGTTTATCTCTGAATTTACGAACCTGCATGTTGCCACTCCCCTCTCTCCATCCCCACGATGTATGTAGCACGATTCCCATAGTTCGGAGTTTGAGTATCATCGCTTGTTCAGTAATTCCCTACTTGGAAATGGATGCTTTAGATTGCCTTTAGAGCCATTGACTTTTGATGGTGTGTTTAGCAGTTCAAATGTTGCCAATTGTCAGGTATATTCTGTAGTTACGGGTTTTAATAGAGTAATCGTGGTTCTATCCTTCCTTCACTTGTCGAATTGGCAGGGTATTCCAGATGTCCTAAAGTTCTATATCCTCTCTCTGGTCTGCTCCGTTCTGTTCTTTCAGACCACACCCTTGTTGTTTGGTGCCATTTGTGGGCATTGATTTGGCTTGGCGGTTTGGTTTGGTTCTCGGACTCGCATGCGTTTCATTCGATTCGATTCCGTTGGCTTTGGCTTCTGCTCTGCCCGGAGCTTCATTTCTCTTTCTCTTTCTTTTTTTTGCCACATTTTTATTGCGTTGGCAGGCGGCTGGCGCTTGGCGCTCGTTCATTTTGAGTAAAGTCCAGTTTATTGCGAAATGAAATGCGGCAATCCCCAGCAGCCGCTGGACAGGCCAAAGTCAGGTTTCGGTACGCCATTCTCTCTCTCTCTCTCGCTCGCTGAGGCTGTGAAAATCATTCTTGATTGAATTTTTCCCCTCTATCTGCTCTATCCGTTATCCGCTAATTGCCGTTTTGTTGTTTTATTCACCTGTATTGTTTGGCCGTCTTTTGATTTATTTTTAGTCGGCTGATTGCTCGATTTCAGTCTGCTGTTTCATATAAATCCCCAGCTCGGCTCGAGCTTATGGAGCAATTGAATTAGTAACCGAAGGCAGCAGCCTCCATTGAGCATTGAGCCTAGCACAAAGTTTTGCACTGAAATCAATACGCACAGCACAAACACACTGAAACAATGGGCTATAGTGAAGACCTATAAAGGGTATATTATGTAGAAGGTGAGGCAGTTCATAGCAGATTACAGATTAAACAGATTAGAGTCGAAAAAACTTCCCTAGGTGTCTGACAAAGATACAGATACACCAGATTTCAAAAGGTAACATGAAACTGGTATTAAAAACTTTTTTTGTAAATTTTTTTTGGAATTGTTTCAGTCTTTTTTCTTTTAATTTGTATTATAATTTGTATTATAATTTGATATTTAAAATCTTTTTTTTTTTTTAATTGAAAATAATGTTTTTCTTACCTTCTGTTTAATATACCCTGCCACTACACTTCCTATACATGGATTATATAGAAGAAAAGCGCATTCGAAGCAACTTGTACGTGCTTTCGTGCGGAAGTTAAAAATGTTTGTACGTTGTAACTCCCAACTCCCATCACTTCTCTCTCTCTCTCTCTTTCTCTCATACCGGAAACAGGCCAAGTTGAGAGAACTACAAACACAGCCATAGCGAGATCCAGCCCCTAGGTCGGGTCCCCTTCTGTGTCCCACCGTTTGAATGCCATTAATTAATTGCATTCTAGCTTGTGCATTCGCTGGCAACTTTCTTCATTGCGGAGGAGACTTTCCAATTGTTTTTAATGCGTCGCCCTCACGCACTCCCGCCCCTTCAACGACCCAACTCATCCCCCAACTCGCGGGGTATTATAATGCCTAATTTTATGCGATTTTTATGTGGCCTTTACATGGCATCCGACCGTTTCTGCGTAAAGTAACAAACTGATGGCTCTACAGATGACTCTCTCTCTTTCTCTCTCTGCTCTCGGACCATGCCCCATGCGGGTCGAGTCGTGTCGGGTCGGGTCGCACATCGCATTCGCATAATTAAGCTGTAAAAGTAATTGACGCTTAAGTGGCGAACTTTTGAGCATAATTCACTGGGAGTCGAGTCTGCTGGACCCCCGAAACCGGATAAAGCGATGGACAGGCCAGTCCAGGCCACACATAGACTTGGCTTGGTCCTTTGGGTCACACATTTTGCACATCATTTTCGTCAATCGTAACAATAAAATCAAATATCAGTGTGTGACGACCATTCGGACTAAACTAAGTCAGGGGATAGTCAGTGGAAACAGAACAAAAACCAGCTAAGAACATCAGGGGAAAAAAGTTAGCAATGCATTTTATGGACTTTTTATGACTTAAAACTTATGTGTGGCAGACAGCAGAGACAGAGAGAGGATGTCAATGGCGATGGAGACAGGACGAGAGACAAATAAAAATCTCAAAAATAGACCCAGGCCAATGAAGGAGCATAACAAATGCCATATAAATATGTATCTGAATCGGTATCTCTCGACATTGGTATCTGTGTATCTATGCAGCACACTCCCCCCCGCCCCCAGGTTTTATGGGGTCAATCTTTGGGGTGGATGTCGGGGGGCACCTTGTTATTGTTGTCCCAGTTGTTTGAGTTTTGCCAAAACTAATAAAATTAAATTGAATTGCTTAAAAATTGCCAAAAATGAGACAAAATATCAAAAAGGGGGGCGGAACGGCGCCACAGCCAAACGGTTATGAGGCCACCGCTTTCCCTTTTGCCTTTTCTCTGGCACTTTTCCATTTCCCACTCAGAGTCGGGCCCCGTGGCCACGTTCGCGCATTAAAGTGTTTTTCTGGCTTGAAATTGAATATTGAGTCGTGGGTCTAATGGCGACAAAGGGGCAACGAAATCTATCTGTGGGCCTATGCCACCCCAACACCAACCTTTGAATACCCTCGAACGAAAACTTTGGAAGCCTACAAGAAACATCTTGTTAGTTCTTTTAGTTGGAATTGACTTGGATTTCCCAGGAATTTAACTCTTTCCATATCTGCTGCAAAATCTAAGAGGAATCTCAAATATCTCGAAAAGGAAATTCGAGCCTTAAAAGTTGGAGCCTTCTCGCTGTGCTCTGCTCTGCTCTGGTAAGATTTTCTTAAATTGAAATTGATATTGAGAGTTTTGGGCGGGCTGTCTGGTTGCCCCACATCTCTGGGTTGCCTTGCCCCCACCTCAACTTGGGTGGCGACAAATTGAATTGTGCAGATTGGCAGAGCAGCAACGACTTCAACGACGCTAGCGATGGCGATGGCACAGCTGAAGGTTCTTGGCCCCGGCCACAATATTAATGCAATTAAAAGCGAATTGAACTCGCATCCGCACCGCACCGCACCGCACCGATCCGTTGATAGCCATGTCATCAAATTTATCGCCGGTAAACGCATCAGCGTGTTGATAATGATATTAAGAAGGAAATGCAATCAGGCACATTGAAAGCGATTTCGTTTCGTTTCGGTTTGCGATTCGATTCGATTCGATTTGATTGACAGCGCGCAACGCCATATTTATGTCAAATGCAAAAATCCAGCATGAAATTTTCTATAATTAGTCGACGGTACCAGGGCTACTGAAAATATATATAAGGAATAACGAGTATATACAGTAGTTGCCACTGCGTGAATCCAATCTCAAACCACACACTAAATACCCTTTCCAAAATGTTGACTTAAACATAAAGCTATTATTGTTTTTTTGTAGCTTATTTAATGCAACTAAAACACTTTAAAATGAATAAAATATATTAAATTTGTAGCAAGTCAAATGTCAATTTTAAGTTACTTAAAACCTTAGCTCGCAAATAACTGTTGACCGATTTGTGCGGTCGCAAAATAAATGTTCTTCCCTGAGACTTTGAGCAAAAAGAGGAGGAGAGGAACCGATTGCATTGTTCGTGCAAAAATTGAGCTCGCGTTCAACCGACAAGCAAGGTATGTATACTTAACAAGGTAACCGCACTGAGAGAGCTACTAAGATTTTCGCTCACAACTGAAACTTAAGAAGGAAGCAAAGAAGGCGATAGAGCAAGTGCGGCTACCTTGTTAAGTATACCTTGCCGACGAGCAGTTTTTTTCGTTCTCTTTTGCTCTGCTCATTCCAAGACCTCGAACGTTTGCCCTCGAACTACGCGTCGCGACAATTTAAAAAGTCTTTTGCGCATGTATGTATGTGTGTATGTGAATTCTCGAAGGTTCTAAGCGTCACTTGAAGTTAAAACTCTTCCATTTTTTTTCTTTTAAAATTTTAAATCTTGTAGCAAATCTATTAGCAAAAATTTTTAAATTTAAATTTAACCATTCACTGCTCTATTCGATGCTCTCTCTAGTTGAAACGCGGTAGCAGTAGAAGCGGCGGCTACAAATTCAATTTTAATTCTCTTGATAAATAATAATATTTACATTATTGCCATGGGGGTGTGGGGAAGTGGCGGAAAGGCGGATCATGAGGACATCTGCGTAAAAACAAACAATGCGACATGGCAGCGAATTGAATTTAGCAATTTATTCCCAAAAATATTTAGTACTTTCCCCACGAATTGCAAACAAAACGAAACACAATGGAAATTTGTGATAGTTTTTTTTGCGTATTTTTGTGTGTGGCTTTTTCGCAGGACAATCAATCAGCTTGTCAATGTGGACATCGCTCAGTCGAGCGTGTCATTTATTTGCTAATATGTCAGCTGTGAAATATTTTCATTTAAATTCTAAATCAAATAACCGCAAAGTGTTGGAGTGTGGGTGGCAAGCCACCCAGTCCTGATGGGTTCTTAAAGTCCTTAAAGCGTTTGGAACTCTTTTGGGTGCCACCCGATGCTGGCGACCACTCCATGCGGCTCCGATAGTTGCAAGCAAATTAGGATGGCCTAATTGAACACAAATGTCATCCAATTTCAATAAGGCGCAGCCAGCTATCCGAGAACAGGGACAGACTCTGGGCAGCCTCTGGCCGCCTCTGGCCGTGAAAGCGAAACCCGAAACGAGCCACACAGAGAAGGAGGACAGAGACAGAGAGAGAGAGAGGACAGCTCCACAGAGAGGAGCTGTAGATGCTGCGGTGGTTGCTCTAGTGAGACGGGGGTCCGTTTGCAATTTATGGCACCACAATCATTCCAGAGTCGAGTCGAGTCGAGTGGAGGCTGACTTTGGCGCAATCGAACCGAAATGACTCTCTTCGGTGCCCTTTATGATGATAAATGGTTCGGAGGAATGGCTCTGTGATATGGATATGGATATGTCATTTGGCATAATTGCCACGCGCCAGTTCAAAAAGTATGCAAATTCCATATTGCAGTAATTAAAGAAGTGCCCCTCCCCTCCCAGCACCCAGCACCCTGCACCCTGCCTCAGTAGAGAGCAAAAGAAAATGGAAAATGGAAGTTTGGATCAGGCCTGCGGACAGTTGGCATAAGAACGCAAACACTCTCCTTCGGTGCAGCAAACATTCACAATGTTGCCCCCCGGCAGCAATGGGAGAAAACTCTGTGCTCTGTGCAACAAAAAAATGGTAAAAATTTTTGATTGCAAGTTTTGTGTTTTTCTTTCTTTTCTTGCCACACACTTCTCTTACAGCTTACCTTTTTTGTGCCCCTCTGGCTATATTTGAGAAGATCTACCTAGAGGAGTACCGTGCCACACCACCCCTCCTTCTGCTGCCAACACGCATTACCATTGATTAACACTCATTCAATCTTTTACCGTGCACTCCGCCAACGCCACAGCTCTGCCACAGCACAGCTCCAACCGAAACTTTCTTGCACAGATTGAAATACAAAGTTTTTTTGCTGAGCTCTGGCTGCCACTCTGCATTCCCCCATTCGATTTTTTTCTTTTTTTTCTTTTTTCATTGCCCTGCCTTGCCTTGCCACATATTTCTCTACTTTACTGCTGGCTGGCATTGAAAGTCTTCAACATGAAAAATAGATTTGCCCCACAGCTAAACACAGCGAAAAAGTGCAACGAAAGAAACTTGCGAGGCAATGCAGCGGAATTTTCATAAATCAGCAATAATTCTTGAAATATTGGAAATGTCTTTGGCATTTCCATAATCCATTTAAAAGGCTGACTGACCTGATAAGTGGACCGTTAAAGCAGAGCGGAGCAGAAGGAGCAGGAGCAGTCATCTCTGACAAATGCAGGGCCCAGAAGTGGGGCCAAAAGTCTGGCTGTTGGCCTGGTGGGCGTGGCAGCTAATTAAAGTCAAATGTATGCCACTGCGCAGACGTCTAAAGTTGTTTTGTTTTCGTATTGTATTGTTTTGTTTTTTATTTGAGTACGAGATGAACTCGTGGCTCAGAGCTGGGAGCTGGGAGTTCTGTCAGAGGCCGAGTCAGAGTCGGAGGCTCAACTTTCGAGTTCAGATCCATGGAGTACAATTTTTAATGGGCCAAGCGTTTTAATTACTTTGCCAGCATCCAGAGAATGTGTGTGTGTATGTAGGTGGGTGGGTGCTTGGGTGGTTTGGGTGGCACCGTTGCGATTAAGCTAGTGGAACATAATTACTCGTCTGTAGCGCAGCAACTCCCGGAAGTCAGCGGCAACCGCAGCGGCCGCAGCCCCGGAAAGTATGCTGCACTCTGAGGCGGCAGCAACAGTGGGCGCGAAATCTGCCATAAAATATTTATATATGTATATACATACTATATATGTATATATATGCTGCTAAAATATATATGTACATATATATATGCCACTGCAAACAACAAAAAGTTGCCTGCGCAAAATCAACGCGCTCGTTCCGAGTTTAAAGTTTTTTTTTTTGCGAGTTTGTTTGGAATTTTGTTGCTAATTAATTGCAAGAGTCAGTGAGATTTTTATGTACCCTGTGGCGCTGGCGCTGCGGCTCCACTGGGACTTTATGTGTGCCACATAACAAATTAAAATGTCATTTTTTGAAACAGATTTTAGAGGAAAATATTTCATTTATTTTGTTATATTCAAGAAAGTTTTAAATTAAACCAAATTTGTCTTTGAATACAGGGTAGCAAGTGTGGGTCTACTCCGGATTCTTTTCATTAGTTTTTTTATTTTAGTTCCTCTCAGTTTTTACTTTTATACTCCGTGGCGGTACTTTATGTTTTATTCCGCAAACAGGCAACACAATTTTTATGAGTTAACTTGGGCTTGTGTTTCCCTTTTTTGATTAAGTGAAAAGTGGAACACGCTGCTCCACATCGAGGGCGTGGCAGCCAGCCTCCAGCACCCAGCAGCCAGCAGCCAGTGCTGGTTTTTGCACTGAGGGAATTGTCTGTAAAACCACTGTACTACACCGTGGTGCAAATAAATATGGTATCTGTATCTCCGTTCCAGGTTTGAGCCCTGTTTGGGAGCTGCGTGGCTGCCTGTGGCCTAAAGGCTTACGAAATATTGGTTACCACTCAAAATCAAAAGTTAATACCAGCTCTGGCCGGAGCCAATTATACCTGGAACATGGCACCGAGGCTGGCCATTGCTGTAGACTCGGAATCAATTTCGCAGCTAAGCAAACACTGCCTGCCCCAGACAGACAGATGAATGAATGGTGGGATGTGTGGCATGTAGCACTGCTGAAAGGCAGGGCAGCCCCAAATCCAGGCAGGCAATGCTTCTTCTTGTGCACGCCACTCACGCACGCACCCATTGAAAGAAGGAGTCAGACGGAATATAGAGACTGGGAGACAGAGAGACGGGGATGACGGGGGATTCCGGGGGCAGTGTGTGTGTCCTCATGAGGCCACAACATTAAACTGCCCACAACATGCACTGGGGGCCAAATGGTTTGCTGCTTTTTGGGTTTGGGTTTGCTGCTGCCGTTTGTCGGTCGCCGCTCATAAAAGTCAAACTATTTTTCAATTTCAAATTTCACTGCTGCAGCTACAAATCTTCTTCACACAGCCCCGGACTGGACTGGACTGGACTGGACTGACTCACAGACTGACCCACTGGCCATAAATATGCTGCGTGCCATGCCAGGCAGTTACAGCTACCAAGCTACCAACAACAATGACAGCAGATCCAGCAGCAGCAGCAAACCAGGGATTTTTGGCACCCCCAAGCCCTCAGCCCGAAGCCCCTGGCCTCCCCTGGCCCAATGCCCTGCAGTAGATCAGGCCAACAAGAGGCCAAGTAAAAACTAGAAGAAAAGAAAAACATGGAATAAGGGCAAAAGTTGGCTGAGGAAAACCAAAACTGGGGATACTCTATGATACACTCGATCGTTGCTCTATGAAGTCTATGAACTATGAACTCTCCTCTGTACAAACCCAGAAAGCCTATCGTTTCCCAATGATATCGACAACGAGTCAAAATACGGGACTTTATTCTATACAACTTTCGTATATGGATTCGGAATCGATTCAAATATGATTTCCCACAATTTCTACCATTTCCTACAAATCTAATTTATTTTATATATATTTTAAAGAATTTTATGTTTAAATCAAACTGAACTCTCTTTGATTTAATTTATTTTTAAATGTATAAACCGAATACCGAATATATATTTAAAACAATTGGATAAGTAATGAAATGGCCCTAATCCAAATAAAGGTTGTATGTTTTTATTGATTATTTATAATTTATAATTTATTAATAATTTACAATGCAAACATCTAATCAAAATCATGATACCCTGTTTAAGAATGCACAAAAAGAGCGAACAACAAAAATGGTAGCATACAAATAGAGAAAAATAAAGACACGAGCAATCCTTTTGTGGTGTGTCGCACACACAAGAGGGGTGGGGCAAAACTGGGGGGGGGGAAAGTGAGGGAAAACTGCACAGCACAGCACAGCACGCATTGTGTTTTAGTTTGCCGCAGAAAGCCAAAGCCAAAGGCAAAGCCTAAGCCCCAGAACCCACCAGCACCACCAGCCAGCATTCCACTTCCGAAGGTTTTTGTATTTGACGGAAAAATATTCATGGCAAACAACCAAGATAACCCAACACCGACAACCGACAACCGACAGCAGCGACAACTGGCAGAACTGGCAAGCCGGCAGCACAGGCAGCACAGGCCGACGATGACTATTGGCCATTTGGTAGTCACACTTCCTTCACCCGAAACGAAACGGCCATACATTTTAGCCAGCACAGTATTCTGGCACATATTTCGGTTCGGCTTTCACTTCTGTTTTTGTTTGTTTTCTAAATTTTGATCACGTTGGCCCTGACCTCTCACGCCCCCGAAAAGTAGCCCCACTTTGGTCTTCGACCCACCCGACCAGCCAGCATTCCAGCTCCACCGCTTATTGTTCACAAGTTTTCGGCGTTCTATGTCTACATGCGTTTTCCATTGTGCTGCCTGCTCTCAGTTCTCTGTGTCTCTGTGGCTCTGTTCTGTTCCTGACCACTCGACCATGTAGGACAGTGTCGAAATCAGGGCAGAAATAATACATGGCCCGGCTCTTGGGCAAAACAGCAAAACTTGAAAAATTTAAGCGCCCCACAAAAACGAATTAAATCAGTCATAAAAACGGTGCGAGGCGACGGTAAAACGGTAAAAATCGCTAAATGCAAAATTTGCATTTACAATCTGGGCGGGGGGAGTGCACTGAAATATTGCCAACGCTTAAATGG
This sequence comes from Drosophila athabasca, assembly GCA_008121215.1. Taxonomy (NCBI): domain Eukaryota; kingdom Metazoa; phylum Arthropoda; class Insecta; order Diptera; family Drosophilidae; genus Drosophila; species Drosophila athabasca. The sequence continues at coordinate 4,161,434 of CM017793.1, read as the reverse complement.
TCGCGATTCAGGCAAAGGCAGGTGTCCCAGTGCTTACACACGGGGGGGGCATAAATATTTACAGGATTTTTAAAATGATTCGTTGGGCGGGAAAATCGACTCCCAGTGCCCAGTGCCAGAGCCCCAGTCCCCGTCCCAGTCCCAGTCCCCATTCGTGGCCATCTGTTGCCGTTCACAGGATTGAGCTGCAGCAGCATGTAAAACTGCAATTAAGTTGTACATGTCGCCCCCTCTACCCCCCATACTCTCTTTGCCCTCTCTTTTATCTGTTTGCCTGACATGGGGGGGGGGGCGTGGCAACGTCATGGCAAAAAACAGGCCAGCACAGAGTCCTCTGTCCTCTCTGTGTGTGTGACAAATGTACAAAAATTCCCCATATAATAATCGGTGCACAGGCAAATAAACGGCAAGTCATAAGAGCAAACAAAGAGCAAGTCCCACCTCCCAGCTCCCAGCTCCCCTTTCCCCTTTCCATCTGGTATGGTAAAAAAAAGAGAGAAAAATAATCCCCAGAGAAATGAAAAATTGCAGACAAAATGATAGAATGATAGACAATATCGGCATGGCAAAATGAAAGTTCTCGAAGAACGCAAAAGCCTAAATTGAAACAGACTGCAGATAACCAAGTCAATTAAAAAGCAATCCGAGACTTGAGTTAGTGGAGAAATGGGAGACAAGTTGTGAGAGAGTCGAGTGTGGAGATTCAAATAAAAGACTTACCAAATGGAAATTTGATGGCCAGAGTCCACAAATAATTACTACATGGAATTCCTCCTCGAAAGTGGCTTACAGCAAATGCAAATTGTTTCGCTGCTTTCGGCAAGGGCTTACCAAAGCTGTCAGTGTCACGGAAACTTACGGCTAATCATTGTAATGCCACCACCAGCCATCACGTCAGAGGCGAAACCCTGACGCTTCTCGGATGACAGCAAGACGCGGAGTAGAAGAAGAAGCCTTCAACTGTAAGTGGATGCTGCCAAGCCTCATACTCGTAAATGAATGGGAATGAGTCCTGGTGGCAGCAGGCGGGAGGCAGCATGATGCGGCCAAACTTGGCCAGCTGTAAACGAGCAATAAATAGGGGCTCAAGTGTCATAAGTAGCTGTGACTGGCGCTTGTATCTTGTATCTTTGTGCAAGTATTTGTAGCTTCGTTCGTGCGGCAAATCGAGAAATATTAAATGCGCCAGAGACTCCAGCTGAGGCATTGTTGAAATTAAATGATACCGAGTAATGTGATTATTGGACCCCCGTCTTCCCCCACAGTCCCTTCCCGCCTCTGACTCAGCCCATTGTCATCCTCCGTCCTCGACTCTCTGGCTTGGTTCTGTCAGATGGCTGCACTTCAAGCTTCAACCTTTTGACTGATGTGCCTCCACTTGGGCACGCCCGATTAAGCACGGCACAAAATGTGACTTTGAGTGCGTGTATGTGCTGTAATTTTATAATACTCGTGTGTCCCGCTCCCCCCTCCCCTGCACTTTTTCCACACTGTCATTCTATGGGCTATGAAATATTTAGCCAATGAAGGGGAAAATCAAACAGTAAGCAAGCGAGCGAGCGAGCGAGCGAGCACGGGGATTGAGCTTCCATGGGAACATGGAATGGCCCAATTATTTGCCTCGTCATGTATGTGTATGTGTATGTGTATGTGTATGTATTTGGTGTATCTTACAGAATCAGCGCTCAGACTAATTAAACACGAAACGACGAGGAGGAGTCCCAATCCCACTCCCACTTCCAGTCCTCGATGCAGCTTAGTTGGAGAGCAGCAACAAGAACTCATTGGGTCATTTTGCAATTAAGCTGCAAGTCGCATGTTGCAGGAGGACAGCGCAGCCTTTCTGCAATCTACTACTATCTGTAGCTGTATCTGTATCTGCAGCTGTATCTGTATCTGTGTCTATGGCATGGCCAACCCAAGAGAGACACGAGACCGATTCCGATACCCCCGACGCCCCTCTCTTGTCTCTGATGATGATGAATGAGTTAAGCGGCCGTTGCCATGTAGCTGCACGTCTAATGAGATCTTTTTCTGCCGTCGCCGTCGCCTGCGTGGATGTGGATGGGGATGTGTATCTACAAGTATACCATTAGCAGACGCACACAGCTCAACTGCAAATCATGACTCGCCCGCCAGCCTTTCCCTATCCTGTATCCTATCCTGCAATCCTCTTCTTCCGACAGCTCTTCTAACTATGTAATCTATGGCATGTCAGTGTCCGTATCTGTATCTGTATCTTTAGCTATCACACACACACACACACTAACACTCTCGCACATGAATATCCCCCGATGCGTGCCCAGGCACTAATTGCGTCTAATTGAATTGCAATTGACCGTGAGTTGGCGTATTTTTCATTCGTTTTTGCCGACACCGACACCGACACCGCCGCCAACGACGACGACTACGACGACTCAGAGATGGAGATACGGACAGCAGAGAGCTAGAGCTTGAGCCACTGCCACTGCCACAGGGAGGAGGCGCCACGACAACATTGTTTGATGAAGATTTACGCAGCTGCTTTGATTTGTGTCAACAAGAGACAGAGACAGCCATAGCGACAGAGAGCGACAGCAACAGACAGACATTCCTACCCATACACTTACGCCTGGCGCCTCTGGGGATAGGCAGTGCCCGCCCAACTATACAGACAATTGATTTATAATGATTGGAGATTTATATAGACCGCGAATGGGATATGCCTGATGCCTGATGCCTGTATGACTGAATGAATCGATGAATTATTCAGTGGAATATAATGCTTAAAAATAATAATAAATGTGCTTTAAATTGGAACGGATAATGGACCACCAAGTCTCTTACTGGGTTTATGCTAGGCACAATTCAAGAAATCATACCATGAAATAGAGAAAAAATTGTATCCATTTCATGAATTCGGTAACACACGAAAGTTGACTATGAATTCAGCCTCATTACGTGAAATGGTGAGACAAATTAGGTGGCAACGCCGGGCGAAATATTCACTTCAAAATTGATTCCAATTTACACGTCTGGCAACTCCTCCTATCACGAATTCCAGAATTCCTGAAATTCACAGTATAAACAAAGTATCTGACGATCATCACTGACAGATTTACTCCCCTTTTTTTTACTGATTACTGATTAGCTTTATCTGTATACAAATTGACTTTAATGTCTGTGTGTTTTATCAATTTTTAAATCAATTTTCCTTTTGTCAGAAATGTGTATGTAATTAAATTAAAATTTGTTTCAATTGTTACATTTCAGGTATAATTTGTGCATTTATTTTTCTGATTTTTTTATAATGTGACATGCGTGTAATTATATTTCATTACCTTTTTTTTATATCTAAATAATTATAATACGATTCAGAATATTTAGTTTCAAAGAGGGAATGGAATGGAATTGTCGCCACAGTCAAACGCCCTTTTTCATTGGCAAATTAACAACCTGTATGCCAAGCCAAAGTTTTACCCGGAAAAAGTTTCTGTTTCTGCTGGCTGAAAGCGGAAACTTGCCAAGCACCTGTCCTGTCCCCACCTGTCTGACAAAGTTGCCCCGTGCCACACGACGACTACTGCTACACGACTCCTGCTCCCGAGAAAAATATGAGAAATCGAAGGCGAAGGAAAAAATACTTGAGCGGTTTTCAATTTTATGTCATGTTGGTGCTGCCACAGAGGCTGCTTCTGTTGCTGCTTCTGTTGCTGTTCCTGTTGTTCGGTTTTGCAGAATTTATGTTTACAACTGGAATAAAAATTGTATTTTTATGACGGGCACAAAAAGACCCAAAACGGAGAACCCAGCATCCAGAACTTTGCCATGCAATAAAATAAAATATTGTTGCAACGCAAAAGTGTCACTGATATGTCAAACTAACAAAACATAAAATGGGCATAAACAAAAAGGCGACAGAGAGAGAGAGCGAGAGCCAGAAATCCCGACCAGGACCAGACCAGGATACACGAGACACATGCCAAAGGGACAGCAGGCCCCAGGGTTTATGGATGGACCCTCAGTCGGATACAGGGAACTGGAGCTGGGCAAATATTTAAAGTTATCTGTGGAAACTTCATGGCAAGTTCTCTCTCGGACAGTGGCGGAGGGGTAGGTGCAGGGGGGGGGGGCAGCCGCTTCTTTTCACTTGTTTGTCTTTGCTTAATCTTTTGATAGAAATTTGTATACAAAAGTTGTGTCGCCTGTTCGCCCATTGTTGTTGTCATTTGGTTTTGGCTAAGCAAAGTTTGCAACATTATTTTCACAAGGACGCAAGGACACAAAACACAAACTTGGGGCAAGGTGTTTTTCTTGTCATTGGAACTTAAAGGTGAGACGGCGACTGGCCAAAAACATTGCAGCTGATCAGCTAGCCATAGCATATGATGATTATGATGATGAGGAAGCATGTTCCGGCATCTTCTTTGTGGCAATAAGCTGGGGGGGGGGGGGGGGGGGGGGGGGGGGAGTTGCCTCTTCTTCTTTGTCACATTTTCTGCTTAGCTTGAGCTTCTCGTATAATTTACAATCGTGTCTTGTGAACTTTGGGCTTGATTTACACTTGGCTGACGTCGGCATTTGCTTTGTGTTTTGTAGCGCGCAGCAATGAATGCCACATGCCACACAGCAGCAGCCGCAGCAGCAGCAGCGACAGCCGTTGGGTGTTGCGTCTCCTTTGTGGCCCTGTTGTTATTTACAACGTGGCTGGGCGGACACTATCGCAGAGCAGCGAGTACATGGAGGGAGCACAGTTAATTTGACGTGGGCCAAATGGCCTTTATAGGGCGTGCAACGTGGCGTATGCACAACAATTGAGTGACTGACTGACTGCCTGACTGCCCGACTGGATGGCTAATTAGACACCCACCACATTTGACGTTCGGCATACCACGATGCCGCCTTGGGGCACAAGCAAGCAGCAGTCTCTCTAGGCAACCAGGCTGCGTCTCTCCCTGGTGAAGCTGTAGGAAAACTTAAAGCCGGGAGGACAATTGAAGCGGTTTCAAATTTCACTCCATAAATCAAATTACTGTTGGGGAAAAGTTTCCCAAAGACAAAGCCTCACAAGAGTTGTCATTCTGTCGAGTCGACTCGAAGTACACTCCAGAAGCCAACGATTTTCCACGCAAATGCAAGTTTTTCATGGCATGTAAATGCTAAATTAATTTGCACAATTAATCAACCACCAGCCATCACCCATGGAGCCATCCATCTACCAAACCGAGCCAGGATGCGGTGGCTGGTGCCCTCAAGCAATGGCAACTACTGTCACAGAGGAGCATTTTCCTTTTCCATTTTCAGGGGGATTTCCAGGAGGTTGCCTTTGAAAGTGCATGAACATTTTCATTGCAATTAAATTTGGCACAAAAAGTTTCCAAAAAAAAAAGCAAAAAAGAGAGGAGATGTCGTGTTACTGTCAGTCAGAGAGAAGAGTGAAGAGTGAAGAGAGCTCGCCAAAAATGTTGCCATTTGCATTGCCACTTAAACACACATAAAGGCGACACACACACACACACATACACACATGTGTGTGTGTGTTATCGTGGAGTGGAGTGGAGTGAAGCTGACGGTCGCCGGCACGCAAATCGAGTCAAGTTGAATAGGCGGAAGTAGAGCAAGAAATGCGATTGCCAAATTGAGTTGAAGGTTTCGCTTGACTGTGTTTTGTTTGGCCAACTCCATGGGCTTGACTGCGCCCTTTGCTGTCGCGCTGTCGCTCTGTCGCCAAAGTCTACTACGCTACTCTTCCTATGTACTCTCCTCGTTCTCGTTCTCGTTGTCGTCCTCGTCTTCGTCCTGATGCAGTTCCCAGGCACTTGGCACTTTGCTGCAATTTTGTAGTTTTGATAAAATTTCGCAAGCATATTAAAAAGTTTTGCCCAACTTCGTTTTTACTTTTGCACATGCCATACGGAATTGAATGGGATGCTATGGGCTGTAGGGGGGGTCTAGGGACTGGGCCTGAGGTCTCGGTCTGACTCTGGGTCTGGGTCAGGAGCGGTACCGGCATGCGGCATGCGGCATGCGGCAGCAGGAGCAGGAGGCGTGTCGTCTCTGCACATGCCACTGACAGCCCCCAAAGAGGAAGCTGTACCTTATGGCTTTGCCAGCCACGGCTTGTTTGCTGCTGCCAAAAAAAAGGGAAGCAAAGCACAAAAAACTAAAAGGGCAAAAAGGAAGAAAAGGAATATAAAAAGCAAGCAGTGCACTTTGCTTTGCTATTTAATTTTGGCGCTCAAAGGCCTGACAAGCTCCTCCCACTCCTGAGCGAGGTGCGGAGAGGGGAGAGGGGAGAGGCGAGGAGAGCGACGAGACATGGCGGAGGCAAGGCAAAAACTTTTGCAACTTGTTTATGTGAAATAACCAATTAAATTTTTAAACGAAACGGAAAGCAAATGCAACAAATGCAATAACGTCAGCAACAGCAACGGCAACAGCAAAAGGCTCCCCCCTCCTCCGCCTAGTCCTAATTAACAGAATATATTCGTTCATAAAATAGTTACCAGTAAATCCATCCACGTAGCCATGCCATCCATACATGCCACAAATTTAACATGATTCGCGAGTGCTGCTGCCTGGGAAATGAAGCATGAATGCAGTACCATTCATTTTTAATTAAGTTATATAACTGAATTAATTCCTGAAATGACGCGTGGCATGGCCAAAATATTCCAAATAGTTTAGTGTTCTTTTAGTTATGACTGCCACTGCCACTGCCACTGCCACAGTCGAGTGCCACTGCCACACAGTCGGTTGTAGCTTCTGCAAATTAATTCCAATTGCATACTTTTGTGCGCTGCTGCTAAACTGTATTATGACTCTGTCTCTGTCTCTGTCTCTCTGCCTCTGCTGGTTGCCGCAACAAAAGCGCATTTAATTCTGCACAACACAATACATAAATCTGCATTATTGAAAAGCGAATGCCACCTCAACGCCGCTCCCCCGGGGCCGCACTGCATTGCAGGCTGCCTTTTTTTGTTGCAGCCTCAAATGTGGCAGGCAAAACGGACTTTAAAGCTCCACAAAAATCACATCATTGGATTGTGTTGACCTACTTGACTCTGGCCAGGCCAGAGAGTGTCAACCGAGAAGTTTCAGCCGAGACAAGACGAGACGAGAGACTTTTTCGGTATGTCGATTACATAAGGGCTAAGGGCTATGGCTATCAACTCGTTAGATTGTTAAGGGCTTGTTAGGATAATGGCTAAAACGAGGCACAAGCACAGTCACAGGAAGGAAAACTTTTAACTTTATTCATTTATTTGGTTAGTAATCAGTTTCTGGCCCAATGTCAGTTGCTATTTCAGCCATAAATAACTAATTCGATGTGATTTTGTTCGCTGGATTACAAGAAAGAGGTCGGAAGAGGTCGACAGAGGTCTCTCGCATGACAAAAGCCAACTATGCATTAAAAAAAACACCACTGCCGGGTCGTCCGACTCGTAAATTATATTCGCATTGTGTTTGCCTCAGCCTCAGTGGCAGCCGCAGCCGCAGCTAAGCCTGGCCAGGAGGCACTCACTCTCGCATTCGCATTCACATTCACCGCCGCTTTCGCACTCACATTCACATTGTCAGAGCCTCGTTAAGCAAACACACACACACACACAAACACACACACACAACGCGTTTGAAAAAAGCCAAGCGAAGCGGGAGTTCCCTGTTAGTCGGTTTGTCGCTGTGGTTATGCGCGCTATTTCACAGATACACACACACACACACACACACACCGCCACAGACACACAATAAAAATGATTGCATTGGCAAGCGCTGACAGGCGAATGGGGTGCGGGTGCGGGGGCGGAGGAGGGGAGTTGGGTGGTCCTTGTGGAGGTCTGGGCTGCATTTGATGGATGAGTTTGAAGCCAGCAACCAGATGTGACAATTCAAATGCCAAAAATTCAGCACGCACACAGGCAAAACGTCAGCCCCGGCCAGGCCAGCGGCGTAGTCCCCGCCCCCCTCCCCCCCCAATACACTCGTATATCATGGATCCCCCTTCCGCACCACGCACCTGCTCTGCCGCACAAAACCCTAATATTTTGTGTTAAAAAATGCATCGAACAATATGCGAGCGAGGGGTTTCCCTCGTGCGTTTGCACGAGTTTTTATTGAAATTGAATTGTTGATAAGTTCTGTCAACACAAAACGCAGCTGTCTATGAAAGAGGAGCGCAGGGCTAACAAAAAACGAAAGAGGAAAGCCTCCATTGGGTGGAAAAACGAAAAACGAGCTGGTGTCGTAATTGATTTGCTTGATATTGGTTTTGAAGTGCAGAGAGCTAAGCAATTACACTTTTTGCTGTGCTGTGTAGTGCCACCCTTTAAAGAGCTCCTCTGTGGGGCTCCAACATATCAGAGCTGCCCATAGATTAGACCCACTCTGGTTGAACTCTTGTTGCAATGTCGAGTGCCATTTTCTGGGTAGGTAGGTGCTTAGCCAACATCTCTCAGCTGGTTAGAGCCGGCAGTTCAAGAGCCCCCCAAGCCTAACCACAAACATTTGGCATTTTATTCGTTTCCTGCTGCCTGCTGTCTGGTTTGGTCATTGTGGCAGCAAATGTTGCCAATGCTGCGCCACAATTCGTTTAATTTGTGGCAGGCTGATAACCCACATTGGGCCAGGTCCAGAACAACATGTTGCTGACCCAAAGAGAGACCCGAGACGCGACACACGAGTCGGTTTGTGGAGAGAGCGCCTGCGCTCTGGCCTCCTTTGGCGAGCGATGCTGCAGCGAGGCGTCTCTGCCCAATTACTCAATAGAATTTCTCGATTGCTTCAAACACGCGACTGTTGACCATAAAACGCCGCCTAACTCTTGTTCGCTGTTAAATGAGCCCATTGCCCAGACACAGAACAAGGCCTTTAATTGCCCAACGAACCACTCAGTCAGTCAGTCAGTCAGTCAGTCAGTCAGTCAGGCCAGTCGGCCAGACAGCCATCCAACCTGCCATTTGTTGACTGGCTTACAACTGTCAGTGGGCCGAGACATTAGCAGACATTAGACATTAGACTTTAGCCTGGGATTCGACTGACAAATGGCAGACACAGACACAGACACAGAACCAGGCCAGACTTTAACCCATTTCGGTCTAACTAGCTTTAGAGCCCTTTTGCCGACGAAAAGCCAAATGCGCGCACATCAAAATTTGTCAGATTTTGTCTCGGGCCATCAAAAGACTCGTAGCTGCTTAGAGAAGCACCTGGAATGTCTGTGAGCTGTTCGAATTAATCAAAGTACACACAAAAAACTCTCACAAAACGGTAGCGGCAGAACGACAATTGCAGACAGAGTCGAAGATGCTGCCGGAGCACGAGACAATTTATGGCAGGCACTTAATTTGCGGCGCCTCGACAAAGGTCTTAAAGACTTAAATTGGAAAGCTGCGCCGCTTTTCCGAAGAGAGCAACAACTGCTGCAATTTGCAGCTCATTTGAATTGCAGCCGCGTAAATCAAGTCTAGCAGCGTGCCACAAATCAAGCGGCAAATTGAAATTGCTTGACATTTGAGGCCTACAATTTTGTTGAAATCGAAACTTCTCTGGAATTTAATTCACATTGAATTCCATTGATGTTTAGTGCGTGTTTTTGTTATCTTTTATCGCTCTGAAAATGTGGAAACTTAAGGCTTTGGTGGTGCACATTCTGCTGCTTGGCTGCATGCTGAACATATATTTTCAATCCACAATTGTGCAGCATCTGGAGCCGCAAAAGACGTTGCCAGAGTTGGGGCTGCAGCCGCCGGCTAATCGATTGGTGGTCTTCATCACCGATGGCCTGCGGGCCGAGTCATTCTTTGCGGACAACTGCAGCGGCGTGCCACACATCCGGCAGCTGCTGGAGCGGCAAGGTATGGCCGGTATATCGAGTGGCATGGCACCGACCATGAGCCGACCCGGACATATTGCCGTTTTTGCCGGCTTCAACGAGGATCCACAGGCGGCCATCACCAATTTCCGGTGGAATCTCACGCCCTTCGACTCGATATTCAATCGCAGCCGCCTGGCCATTGGATGGGCACACAAAACGGTGGCCGATTACTTCACCCCCTTCACCAGAGAGCCACCAATGTTCGAGACGTATCGGGCATCTACGGATTTCAGTGGCAGATTCATGACCGACACCTGGGTGTACGAGAAGGCGCGCGACTTTCTGGCCAACAAGGAGAACATCCGACAGTTGCAGAATGCCACACAGGTGGTGTTTCTGGTGTATCTGTTCGATCTGGACAAGGCTGGGCATGTTTTCACCCCACTTACGCCAGCATTCCGGAAAAGGCTGTACGCCACACAGGAGAAAATACGGAAGACCCACGATCTGTTCGAGAGCGCCTTCAACGACAGTCGCACGGCCTATCTGATGACCTCCGATCATGGCATGACGGATACGGGTATGTAACATCGAGACATCGGATATATGACGCTTACTCTCGTTTGTGGCAGGCTTCCATGGCGGGGGCACAGATCCGGAAATAGAAATGCCCTTCTTCCTGTGGGGTGCGGGGATTAAGCGCCAGGGACCCCCCACCAAGCACAACTTCACCGCCAACGCGGATGGCCTCCAGCTGCCGTTGCAAGAACTCAACCAGATTCAACTGGCGCCGCTCATTTCAGCTCTGATTGGCCTACCGCCGCCCATAAACAACCGCGCCCCCCTGCCCCTGGGCTACCTCAATGTGAGCGAAGAGTACGAGCGGGAGGCACTGCTCCTGAATGTCCTGCAGTTGCTGGCGCAGGCCAAGAGCGTGACGCTGCGCCATGAACGCAGCTACTTCCACGAATGGCTGCCCAAATATGGGAGCCTCGATGCGAAACGGATAGCGAGTCTGCCCACCGAGATCGAGCATCTAATAGCGACGGGATACGTCAGAGAAGCCATCGAGCTGCTCCAGGCAACGTCCTGGCGGGCCCGCCGGTGCCTGGACTACTACCAGCACTACTATCACACCCCCTTGCTGGTGGCCATAGGTGCCTCCTTATTGGGCTGGCTGCTCTGTCTGCTGCTGTGGCTGATGCGTGCAGTTGCGGACCCGCAGAATCCGCAGCCGAAGAAGATGGGACTCCAAACATGGCTGACGGCTCTGATGCTGCTTCTGGCTGTGGTGCTCGCATGTTTGCTGTTCCTGCAGCGTGTGCCCTGCCTCACGTCCTTTTATCTGCTGCTGCCCCTCGGCATCTGGACGATGGCTCTGGCCGAACGTCCGCTGCATGGCAGCTCCATTCCGTACCCGCTGACACACTTGGCCTGGACAGTGATTCCCGCTGGACTGGTGATAGTGACATCGTTTATGAACAGCTTTGTCGGCCTGCTGTACGCGGGGGTGGCAATCGCCTACAATCGGCACGGTTTCCGTCGACCCACGCTCCAGTTCTTCGTCTGGCTGGCCGCCGTTCTGCTCCCCAGTGGCTTCATGATGGTCAAGCAAAACTCCAGCCTCAAATTGATGCCCAGCGAATATGTTCTAGGCTTCAGCATGTGTCTGGCTGTTATCCTCCCCTGGATCTTGGGGCACAAGCATCAGCTGCGCGTTTGGCTGATCAATTCAGGCATTCTACTGATTGGCATCTACGCCATTTATCTCTCGGAGAATAATCTGGAGATTGCTCTGTATTTACAGGCTGCCTTCTGGTTGTTCCTCGGCTACGCATTCATATCGGTGCCATACAGCAAGGCGGACACCCCGGAAAGCCGCCTACATTTGATCTCTTTCAACCTGATTGCGGTTCATGCTCTGCTTTCCCTCACAACGGGATCGCTCTTCATTCAAATGATGATCACCGAGTTTCTGCTGGGCCATCAAATTCATTCCGAGATCAATAGAGTCAAGAACAACCCAAGAAAAGATACGGAAGAGCATGACTCCGAGTCCAATGTAGAGAACGCCAACGAAACTCCACAGAAAGACGATGAAGAAACCCCCTCAACTCCCCTGGACCACTTAAAGCTCTGTTATCACTATGCCGCCTTCATTCTGTTCTACTTTTATCTCTCATTTTTCGGCTCAGGACACTGGATATTCAATTTCGCCTTCAAGGCGACCACTTCGCGCCTGCTGGTCTCCACCTATTCCCCCTACATAATGACCGCCCTCATCACCCTGAAGATATTGATTCCCTCCATTATCGTCATATCGGGCGTGTACACTTTCTCGGCCTATGCCCGCAAGCATAGCCGCGCCATTTTCCTCTGCATGTTCCTGATTAGCGATGTCATGTGTTTGTACTTCTGTTGCTATGTGCAAAACCAAGGCTCGTGGCTCGACATGCGACGCTCCATGGACCATGTCGTCTTGACCAACATTCTAGTGATCCTGCTGCTGGGCTGTTCCTGGCTTATCCAGTCCTTTCTGATTGTCATCAAGTGCAATCGGCCTGTTGCCGCCCCCACTGCTCCACAGTTGGATGGAGATAACCCGAACTAAGGAGGAGTTTCTTTCGAATGGATATTGAAACGAAATTATTGTTAAAATTAAATGTTTAAACTGATCTCGCTCTTGCATGATTTTCTCTTCTCGGAGGGTAAATGCATCTGTGTGTATGTAAGAGGTAGTGGGAATAAGAGCAGTGGGCCGCACTGAAGGAGCGTCGGCTAACAGCAGTAGTAGCAGTAACAGAAGTAACAGCAGTAACAGAAGTAGCAGCAGAACAATAGCAGTAACAGCAAATAGATGAACAGCAGTAACAGCAGAACAACAGAAGAACAGTAGCAGCAGACTAACAGCAGATAAGCAGATCAACAGCAGTAACAGCAGTAACAGTAAACAGCAGTAACAACAGTAGCAGCAACAGTAACAGCAGTAACAACAGTAGCAGCAGAGTAACAGCAGATCAACAACAGTAACAACAGTAGCAGCAGAACAATAGCAGTAACGTAACAGCAAATATTTAGATCAACAGCAGTAACAGAAGAACAACAGCAGAACGAGAAGAACAGCAGATAATAAGACGTAGTACAGCAGCAGCAGCCGTAAAATCGAAACCGAATTAGTCTTACTATTACCTGCCATTCGCTATTTAATAATATTAATAAACAATACTTAAATAATATCTTACATGTATACATATATAGGGGGGGGGGGGGGATTTAGTGCCACTACACTGAGAGAAAATGGCATGGCATGGCTACATGAAAGATACCCCTACAGACATAGTGAAATTAAACATAATTCTCTTGGACTTAAATATAAAATTCCTATAAATTTGTTTTAATATGAATTATATTCCGTTTTTGTATATTCTGTATATTGAAATACATTTTTAAGTCTCTCACTTTTTCCTCTGCCTGTAATAATACCATTGACAGCTTTTCAATTGCATTTCGCTAAGCAATTAGCCGTATATAATACCCGTACGTATGCTAATGGGCCAACGGATGGGCGAATGTTTGATGTTTGTCATAATAATTAGTCGACATTTTCCTTTTTTGCTCATTGCTCTGCGGAGGGGAGGGGGTTGGGGGGGTTGCCAGGACAACGCTTGATTAAATGAGCTTTACCCAAACGTTTAGGGAGCGTTCCCTTTGATGTACCGCTTTTTTTTGTATTTTTTCTGCCCTCTGGTTTCCTTTTTGTCGCCAGTTATTTCCCAGCTTTTTGAGTTTATCCTGTCAATACACACTCATGGTTCATGGTTCAAATAGGCCAAAGAGAGACAGAGACAGAGAGAGAGAGAGAGATTCATTTTAGGTCTCTGACTGGCATAGGATTTCCATTGATTGGATTGATCGGCGCGCCGGGATTGATTAATTGACACTTTGCTGATTAATTAGCTCCAGTGATGAGAAATCTGCTGGCTGGAATGCTTTCCCTTGGCTAAACGTTGGCTAACAGACTAACAGACGAATTCTAATATAGTTCTAGGGAGCTGCAATTGATGGTCCCCAAACATTTCTCTGATAAGAAATTATGACAACTATTCCCAGGTTTTTCTTTTAATAAAACTTTCGCCGGCATATGCATATGCAGACCGAATTTATCGCTGATTAATAAACTCATTAGAACTTGGCTTGCACACGGAGGAAAATCCAACTTTTGCACGCGGATTTAATTGGAAAAGTTCGGTCGGGGGCCTTGGTTTAAGGCACTTCATTTGGCAAGTTCGGGGGAGGAAATTCGTTAGTTGGTCAATATGCCACATTGAATGACCCCTCCCTCCCCTTGGTGCTTCTCAGAAGCCGTCCACGGCATTCGGCAGCCTGTCAACGTCTTGGCATCTTCATTTTCCGTGCAAACGCCCGAAGCAGCAACCGCAAAAAGGAAAAAAAAGGAAGAAGGAAAATGTTACCGCAGATGAAGACAAAGAATTTATGCCTTCTTGTCGGTTATTAATGAGATACGGGATGCTCCCCCCGGGCGGGCCTGTGCACCGAGAGACAACTTTCAATTTGGCCAACGCCTAATGAAAATGCATTTGAAAGGTGAAATGATTAATGTCAGCACCAGGCACCCAGGTTGGGTTTGGGCCTCTAATTTTTGTGGGTTAACCACCGACCGCCGTGGCCGCAGATTTAATTAAAATAAAAATCCCCGGCAGCCGGCAGCAGCTGTCAAATCCCGAAATCTGGGTTGAGAGCGAGAACTCCACTCCACTCCATTGGCAATTATTACTTTTTTGGGAAGTTAATTAAAATATTTTTGGAATATAACACAATTTGAATAGATTTTACAAATATTTACCCCCCATTTAAAAATTGTTTTTTATATCTGGTTGCTATTTTGCATTCATTGTGTTTATATTCGATAATTCCACGAAATGCGAAATGGAAATGGAAATTTTCTGGCCAGGCCAGCTGTTGCTGTTGCTGTTGGCTGTTGCTGATGTGGTTTGGACACCCTCGCTATCGTTAAGGGTACTGCACATTTGGGTATCGACAGGTGCTATATCCTATGGAAAACTTGTACAGAAATAAACTTGTTTTTTCTACCAAATATCAATGCCAGGAAAACGATCGTAAGGGTAAAAAAGTATCGCATGCTTTGGCTAGTTCTAGCCTTAATTTCTTCCTCTATCTAAGATCTATCTATCGAAGTCTTTGGCATCCAAAACTAGCCATCTTTTTTGCCTCCATCTAAGCTCTATCTAACGAAGTCTTCGACTAGTTTAAGCCATCTTTTCTTCCCCTAAAACGCAAATTATGCTCTGCCCGATGGCACAATAATTTCCTATTAAAATGTTGCCTATCAAATCAATGAATCATGCGAGTGTTTCTATGTTCCAAAAATATAAATCAAATATGCTTAAAAGTTATATGCAAATTTAATGATTTAGAATACTGTGTGGTGTGTGTGTTGTTTTTTTTTGTCGATTTAACAGGCGACTCCCTCCATTGGGTCTACATAAAATATGAAATGAAAAACCGACAAAATAAAATCCATAACCAACTGCTGTTCAATTAATTATTATCAGAATATTTGTGTGGGGGCCCATTTAGCAGAGTTTTGTTTTGCCAATTGCAGGCATTTTCCTGTGCATTAGTTGAGTTTAGTAAAATTTAGTGAATTTGGTATCGATGGCAGCTCAATTCAGTTGCCAGTTGCTGGCTGTATACTTCAATTGCATTATGAAAGTGGATTAGCTTTTAAGCTGTGACGGCAGCACAAGTCAATTTGCATATAACAAAATACATATATGTACATATGTACATACCAATATGATATGCAAAATCTGCAACTGTTTCAAACAGTTTGATAAGCGTGGAAGCCAAGTCTCTGCTCCTTCAGCCATCTGCCGATATCTGCCATCTTTAATATATTTTACTATCGCAGTTTCCATCACGTCCTGCAGACCTGCAGACAAACAAACAAACATTCAAAGTCCGTAATGGAGTACGCCGTGAGCATGTATAAATAACCCAAAAAAAAATGTATTCTCCTGCTCTCGGGGATCGCCTTTGTTTTCTATTAAACAATTGACAAAGTGCCTCCTGTTGTGTGTAGGCCTTGTCGTCTGTTGCGACCTAACATATAAATTATAATTTAATAAGAAAGCAAAAGCGAAAAATTCAATGGCGCCATAAACCATAAAGAGACGCTGAAAAGTTCTCGAGTGTGTTGGTGTGTGTGTGTGTGTGTGTGTGCGCGGATGTGTGTCGAAAAACAATAAGCAAACAGTAAACAGCAAAAGTCCCCGCCGCTCCCTCCGGACTGAGACTGAGACGGAGACGGAGATGAGGGTAAACATTGAAATCATCTTCTTTGGGGAGCAGCGGAAACAGCCAGCCAGAAACCCAGCGAAAGGACTCGATTAAGTGGCATAAAGTGATGATAAATGCGACATTGAGCAACAATAAATTGTTGGCCTTTGTGTGTCTTCTATTGTCTCTCTCCCTCCTCCGCTCGTTCGCACTGCTTGCCATTGACGTGTTTGACTTATTGATGCTGCGTGCCGGGATTAGCGATGAAGCGATGGCGGTGTCCCACACTGCGTATGAGCAACGCAAATAAACCAAAGAGCATAAAGCTCTGAGAGAGAGCAACGCTGATTAGCATTTGTCTGCGTGAATACAGACAGGATGCGCGTAGGGGTGGGGGGTGTGCGTGAGGGGTGTATATTTTTGTAGCTCATTCAATTGTTTATGGTAATTTGAAATTCATTGGACTGCCGGCAGTCCTCTCCGTTTTGATGGCACTGCAGCAGCCAAACGCATTAAAGCTTAAATTCAATCAAAATTGATTTGTGATGCGAGTGCGAGTGCGTGCCTACGAGTATATGCCACAAAAATCTGCTGGACACACATCTGAACTGCTGCATCTGTGGCACACACATTCTAAGCTTCATTGCAGCCATTGCAGCGGCCACGCCCCATGGCCAAATGTAAGGGAAAAAGTTTTCCACTTAAAAAACGCGAAGTTGCCTCAATGCTGAAATTGTTTTCCCTTCTCTCTCACTCTCCCTCATTCGCTCTCTCTCTGTAGTTGGCCGCAAGTCGTGCCACTTGCCATGGAGAGAAAGCCAAGCCATAGCCGTAGTCGAGTTCGAGATTACTTTGGTTTACATTGTGCTACGTTTGTGGTTTAAATATTGTATTAAGTTTGCTGGCTGGTGATTGGAAAGCAACTGCAAATAAATAGAAAGCGGGAAGAGCTGCAGAATTCCCCAACCCATCGCCAGGCACTGCACTCCATGCACCTCAGGCACCACAAAAACCCAAACCAACAGCTGGCCGCATTTCATTGCAGTTTTGCATTATTTGCAGCTGAATCGGAGTCGGCGGCGATCCATTGAAAGCCGAGTTAGCAACCACTTGAGTTGCTTGCTCCTATTAGCCATCCTCAGTAGCAGCAGCAGCAGAAGCAGAAGCAGAGGCGGAGGCAGCATCACTGGAAGCCTCAGCATTCACATCGGTCCAGTCGGCCAGGCAATTGCTTAATTGCAACTTAAGCTCGATTTTCCTGCTGCCCCTGCACCCCCACGTGCCTTACAATCTGCCAATCCTCTGAAGTCTTGTTCCTGCCTCACTCACTCCCCACCACCCGCCCTCGCTCTCGGTCCATCTTCGGTCTGCTGCTGTCTGCTCGACTTGTTTGTTTGTTGCTGGTACATAAAATCTTGGCCAGCTCACAATCGTTGCATGTAATGACTGGAATTTGCGGTGGCTCCAATATGAGCCAAGGTGATGGAGTGCTGCGAGGACGTGAGGATGAGCGAGGGTACTCCTTCAAGGGTACTCCTGCCTGGGTCCTAGATAAACACACAGTCACCACTCGGAAGCCCAAAACTAAGCCCTTCAGCCGGAGCCGAGGCCGGAGCCGGCTTCAGCTTTTGGGCACTTAAAACACAAAGTTGGCCTGCCAGGAATTAGAATCCTAAATGCGGCATGTCCGAGAGCAATCCTTAAATGCAGTTTAAGTGTTGTTTACCTGCGGCTTTTGTCAGCCGCAAATGATCCTTTTAAATGCCGCAAATCCACAACCGAATGAACGAACATACATAAATGTGCTATGATTTTTCACTCCAATTCAGATATCTATAAATCTGAATAATGGCTGGTGACTCAAAGAAAGATACAGACACCGAAGCAACGCCAATTCCGGCCTTTTCGTTGAGGGAAATGGGCTACCGTGAGCCAAGAGCTGGCTTCCAAAAGGAATTGTCTGGCAAAAATGCATACAAAAACCACATAATTCTGCAGATGAATACGAAAATTGCCAACCAGGAGAAGCCTGACATCGTGGTCCATGTCGGCGGACAGGAATTCCAGTGCCACTTGGCCGTGCTTCAAACCTATACGAAAATTGCCAAAGACTTAGACTTTCCAAAGGATATAACTATAGCCCATAAGGATGTCACAGCGCAGGGCTTTGAGCTGGCCTACGATTGGATGATTCACCCGAACTACACACTGAAGCGGGAAGGCATTGTGGAGCTCTACCTGGCAGCGGAGTACATGCAGATGACGGAGCTGCTGAAACATCTATGGAGTCTCTTGCACGAGCAGACGCTCGTCCCTGCTGCCACGGCCTTCCAGATCTATCTGGAGTGTCTGCCACATGGCAGGAGCATGCTGCGGCGCCTGATGCTGGGTCGCGTGCGTCGCTTCTTCCTCCTGGCAGTCACCACAGAGGAGTACCTCCAGCTGGACTTTGAATACGTCTCCGAAGTACTGGGCCACTGCGCAATGTGTGTCAACTCTGAGGCTGAGATCTACTACAGTGCGGTGCGCTGGCTCCTCCACGATTGGCCCAAGCGGCAGCAGTATGCCCCGGGCATCATGGCGATAGTCCAGTTTCAGCTGCTGCCCATTCAGTACATAACTTCGATGAGAGAGGAGCTGAAGGAGCTGCACAACCTACCCGCAGTTCAGACCATTATCAATGGGGCACTCTCTTCGGAGCAGAAGCCGCCTAAGCGTCAGTATGTCTACGACAAGAAGGTGCCGCATCATCACAACATGGCCTGCCCCAGGTGGCAATGCCTCGACCTTGAGGCCTTCGACAGGTACCTGGAGCTCATAATCGCCACTGGACCAAACTATTCTCAATCTCTAAGGGATGTGGATAGCGTTTACACTATGCCCTGCTGTCGAAAAGCATTGCAAAGAAAAAATAAGCCAGAGTAGAGAATACATTGTATATGTGTGTGTGTGCCTGTGTGTGTGTGCCCCCCTGGAGTCCCATATAATTGCTACAAATAATTTCATTAGTCCGCTACGGCCGGCCGTTTGGGCTTTGGCTTCGCATTCGTATTAAGCGTTTCCAATTAGTTGAATGGCTGCCATTTTGCTGAATTAATTGTCAACGTTTATGAACTAAGCGTTTGCTGCTGTAGCTGTAGCTGTGTGTGTACGTGTCACACACACACACACACAGGGCATATTGAAATGCAAAGACAAGCAAACAAACTACAATCACACATGCAAATGTCAATGCCCTCCAGGCTGTCAAAAGTCCCTTTAGCGCACAAACCATAACAAAATATCCACAGAGAATCGAAATGGTTAAAAATATGTTTACACAACACCAAAAACCAAAGGAAAAAATATATTACAAAAATAAATATATATGTATATGTGGGACAGACAGACAGCCATAATCAAAATATTTTGTTAAAAAATACAACACAATTAACAGCCAGAAATCAGATAACAAAAACAAAAAAAAAAAAATAAAAAAACAGTCAGCTTTTGGTATTGGAATGCATTACCTGCTGCATTTTTTTGCGACTGCATTTTTCATGGACTTATTCGAGGATTTCCACGGATTTCAATGCCGAATGCAAATGTTTGTTCAGTTCAGCTTTTTGTGTACCTTTGCCTTTTGCCATTATCCATGGCATTCATAAATTTCGAGCATCCAGCGGGTGAATTAAATAAAATACAATAAAAATACATAATACAAAATGCAATTGATTTGCCACGCTTAACCCCCGCCCCGCCCCTCGACTGTAGGAAAAGCCAAATGAAAGTAACAAAATTCCATGTTTTTTTTTGGGCAGCGGCTGCGTAATTTAATTGTCAGCCGTTGAGGCGCCATGCGATAAATCAATTACTGTAGATTATGCCTCAGATTATGGAGGAGGTTCGGATGCTTTTTTCTTTTTCCTAAGGGGCGGCCGTAGCCCCCACCCCCCATCCCGTAAATGCAAATGAAGATAGATGCATCTCTGGCAGTTGCACTGGCACTGGCACTAAAATAATTGACGCTGAATATGATGAATGAGTGCCAATTACAAGCTGAGCGACAAGAATCAGAAGTCGATTAATGAGGCCAGCGAAGAGGCGCACAATGAAACGATAAAGTAGGGAAGGCTTTAAGGCTGAAGCTGAAGGCTGAGACTCGAAATTAGGGTAACAAATCAAACCACATCTTAGATTTTCTTATATACATATGTATGTGGGATTTGGTGAGAATCCACCGAGAGCAACAGAGGTCTGTAAAGATAACAGAGCAAGTAACAGAGAGAGAGAGACTAGAAGCGGCCGTCGAACAAAGAGAGGAGAGAACACAGCCTCGACGATCAACGCCGAGGAATTCGGTGCCAAAACATAAATCTTAAAACACAGCAACCACTGCAATTACGAAGAATCAAATAATATTATAAAACCTTTCGTCCTGGAATACTGTACTACTAATACGGAAAACCCTGGGCCACATATATAATTTACAATGAAAATTAAACAATGTTCTATGACAAAGGATAGGTTATAATTCCACAACAAGAATCTCTTGTTGAGGCTATCCTCCGCTGTGTAAGAGTTACCAATGAACTGTTAAATATCCCCTCTCTCTATTCTCTATTCCCTAGCTTCCCGCTCAAGTGTTCCACAGTCGCATCCCCACATAGCAGCCTCTTGTGTGTGTCTCTTCATCGCCATAACAATTAGAACAGGAAATCCCATTTGATTACTCATTGCCGCTTATTGCCAGTTGCAACAAACTGATAATCCTATTGTGGTTGTGTTTGTGCCCCCTTAATTACCTTCACACTCCTCAGACCCCCAGCAAACACACACAAACACTCTATAGAGATATGTATGTACATTCAGGACAAACAAAAGCGGCTTTACTTTCCATGTTTTGCGGCGGCTGCGTTTTTGAAGTTCCATTACTCAAACCCTAAGCGGCTGAACGGCTGAACGGCTCAACGGTGAATGAAAGAGAGAGCAGGCAGTGGGTGGCTGAGTGGGTGGCTGGTTGGTTGGGTGGCAAACTATTTGGTGGCAAACTTTATGGCTGGGCCACCATTGTTTCAATTCAGTTCAGTTCTCAGGCTGCCGCTGGCCGGCTGTCAAATTTTAGAGGCTTCTCGGCCACACTTTAAGTCTGATTAGCTAATTGCGTTTGTCTAATTTGATTTCTTTGGCAATAAGGTCACAGCACCTTAAGGATGATAAGGCTTAGTGGTGGCACAGCGGACAACATGGCAGTGGCAGGAAGTAGTACCTGAAGCTCAAATAATACTCTACGTGACCGAAGAGTAATGCTCTAAGGTTATAAAGGGTTTAGGTTAAAAAAACATTCCCATAAAAAGTAATATTCATATTTCCCTCCCCCTGCAGACCAAAAAGGTTGCCCAAAAGGTAGCAAGTAATTTTTAATCCCGCACAAGCTCAAAGAGTACCAGGAACCCCCCAACGGACCCCCACCAGGGATTAGTCTAGCAGCTTCATTAGAGAGTTCAACGAAAGGGCATTGGAATTTTCTCGGCATTTTTCGCATCCTTCGGTTCGCTTCGCATTGCCGACCACAGCTACAAGTATGCATAATTTGCTGATTGCAATTAAAAGCAATTATGCTCAGTGTCCTGGCAACCACAAACTCATTAGCTTGTTGCACCAAAACCGCAATGCAGCATATCCCACACAACATCAGAGCAGCAGCAGCAGCAACGAAAATTACCTACACACACATTCAAGTGTGAGTGTGTGAGGGTGAGTGTGAGACCTCCTCATGGTGTATGTGTATGTGAATGTGTGTGTATCTGGGATCATAATGAAAAGCCACTCCAGTCCGAAACCGAACCAAAACTGCTTCTGACCGAAAACCGAAACGAAATCGAATCGTTGGCCAAATTGCACAGCTTGACGGCATCTTTTTTGGCCAAATTTCTTTTTGTGTGTAAGAGCAGAGGCAGGGGCAGAGCAGAGGCAGAGGCAGTTTTTGACAAGCGTGTGAGAAGTGCTTTCAAACAAAATGGTCACGGCAAAGTGCCCACAGCCACTGGTGTCCACTGTCCACTGGTCCACTGGTCCACTGTCCTGGACCGGACCAGATCGGGTTTGTTTAGAAGGTTTTATGCATATGTCCGACATGTGGAAAATTCCATTAGGAAGTTTTCTTTGTTTGCATACATTTGCATGCCTTTCTCCCTGCTCTCTCCCAGCTCTCTCCCTGCTCTCTTCCTGCTCTCTGCTTCTCTCTGGCATGTCCTCTGGCTTTCTATCAGAAATAATTTATTTGTGGCCAGTAGAAGAGAGAGAGGACCAGGCCAAGATTTTTATTATTATTATTATTTTGTAATGGTTTTCGAGTGTTTGCTGTGGCAGCAACAGAAGCAGCAGCAAAGAAATGGGAAATGATTTGCATAAAATCGATTAAACATTTTCAGCAAATAAAATGCATATTGAAATGAAATGAAATGAATAGAAAGTAAGCCATAAACAACAACAGCAGCAGCAGAAGCAGCAGCAGCAGAAGGAAGGGTCCTCCCTGGCAAGGACCTCCCTCTTCTTCTTCTTTTTTTGTGGGATCTGCTGACGTGACTGTGACTGCCAGCAGACTCTTCAGTTCAGTTTTTCAGTTTCTGTTGCCTTTTGTTGTGCAAAGTGCCCTGGCCTGGCCTGGCCTGGCCAAAGAGTTGTGGCATAAAGCAGCAGAAGGGGGCAGAGATTGGCCAGGAATGTAAAATGTTAATGTGTGTGTCCAAAGATTTATCAATATTTTTGGTAGCCCACTCAAAAGTAATAATGGAAATGCAGCAGCAAATATTAAGTTCCTGACCGCATTTCTGCACCATAATCAAGCGGCTCAAAGGTTTCATTTGTCTGCTACTCGAACTTCTGCCCTGACATC
The DNA here is from genome assembly GCA_008121215.1 of Drosophila athabasca. Taxonomy (NCBI): domain Eukaryota; kingdom Metazoa; phylum Arthropoda; class Insecta; order Diptera; family Drosophilidae; genus Drosophila; species Drosophila athabasca. The sequence goes on along the minus strand of CM017793.1, from coordinate 4,138,443 downwards.
TTCGGGGCTAAGCCGTCAAGTCAAGCTCAAATATGTTTCAATCATTAAAATATTGAATATCCAAAGTGGCAGACAGACACATACCTGCCAGCCGCCGCAAACATCAACTGTATCTTGAGACAGTTTTGAGTGAAAGCCAAGCCTCTGACGAGGAATATGAGAGGTCTCTGATGTGTGTGTGTGTGTGTGTGTGTGTGTGTGTGTTTTTGTGTGTGTGCAAAGTTCAAGAGGAATTTTAAACATCATTTACCGTAAAACGAGAAGTGTAATCCATTTTGGCATACAAATATCAAAGTTATTTGTATTTAATTTCTTAGGCAAGCAAAGTTAATTAATTACATCATGACTTAACCGGAGAGACAGGGACAGGGAGAGAGAATGTGGGCTATAAATAGTTATTTTCCTGCCTGCTGCATGCTGCCTGCCTGCTGCTGTTGTCTGCTATGAAATTACAATGATTTAAGTGCTCACTTGAGAACTTACTCAACAAACTAAACTGAAGGATGCGGCAGAGCAGGGGGCAGGGGACAGGGACTGGGGCTGGCTCCTTGATGCCTCCACTCCGTGGCGGCGTTCTTAATGGCAGCTTAAGCTGCCTTGAGATGCAACAATAGCCTAGCCCAGCATATCAAATATAAATGATGCCCTTAGCGCCACGCCACGCCAAGCCACGCCTCCGCCGCAGCAACTCCCACGTCAGCCAGTGAAAATGCAAATGAAAATTAACGCGCATTTTGTTTGCATAGAAAACCCAAAACGCCCCCCAAACTGCAATGCAACAGCAACAGAAAAACAATTTGGTATACAATTTAAGATGGATTGTGCTGCCTTATGGGTATGTCTGTTGCTGTACCTTACTAATGAAGCCAATCAGAGTACAGCCCCAACTGTGGAGCCAGAGATACAAAACTGCAACAAGGCACGAAGGCCACTTTAAGGCCAGGCATAAAAATCCACAAAAATGCACAGAAAAAAAGAAATAAAAGAAAATTGCATGCAATAAATTTCGAATTAAATAGAAATTTGCACAGTCAACTGCTGGCCAAGAGCCACCAGCCGGCAGATACCCCAAAAGCAGGGAAAAGGCAGCAAAAAAATGCAAATCTCAACTAATTCTTATAAATTATTTAATAAGAAAAAGTCAAATGATTCATTTTTAAGCTGCACCCTTCATCACCAAAGCTCAGCAAGAGCAGGAGTAGGAGGAGGAGCAGCAGCAGGAGCAGAGGCAGGAGGAGCATCAGGAGGAGTAGCAAGAGTAGCAGCAGCAGCACTAGCGAAAGCAAAAAGAAAAACCAACTAGGAAAAGCCATAAAAAGAGCAGCGAAAAAGAAAAGTCAGGACCGGAAAAAGGCAGACTGCTGAACAAACGCAAAATGCTGCACACAGCACCAGCCCTGCACTGCACTGCGTCTCTATGCGGGTGGGTGGCTGCCTGCGTGTGTGTATCTGTGTGTGTTTGCACGCATGTGTGTGTGTGTGTGTGTGTGTATTAACGTGTGGATGATTTAACGTCAAACTGCAAGTGAAATGAGGCTGTCAAAGGGACCGCCGCTTGCGCAGCATGTGTTGCCGACAGCCAACAGCCAACAGCCGTGAGCCGTCGGGGGGCGTCAATAAGTTCTCTCTCGGCCAAAAGAAAAACCCCTTTTGTATGATGGCCTACTGCCATCAATATATCGCTTTTCGGCAGCCAGCGAACTAAACAAAAGAAATCTAAAGGTTTTCCATCAATTATTCCTCCCCCAGAGAGCAGAAGTGGCATGCAACACACACACACACATAGACATAGTCAGACAGCTAAGAATCTTCTTGGGCAAAGTCGAGTTCTTCGCTGCATTTGCCGCGTACAATGGGCCACTGCGATTACTCTCTGCGTTTGCTTACATACACGCTATACGCCCCCCTCACGAGGGGGCAGCACAAAAGCATGGTTGCCACAAAGAACGAGGGGAGGCAAAAGGGAGAAATGAGTGCAGCAGCAGCATGGAAAATGTTGAATGTTGTGCACATGGCAGTTTATTCATGATTTCACATATTTTGCTACCCACCGCCCGCCATTGTTGGACGTTGCACAGCACAAAAAATATTGCCTTTCCCTAGAAGTAGGAGTACGAGCATGTGTATGTGTGTGTTAGTGTGTGTGTGTGTGTGTGTGTTAGTGTGTGTGTGTGGGATAGAGACGAAGCCAAAAGCCCGGACAGAGTTTTTGTCGGACTTGGCTGCACCAAGACACACTTTTTGCTACTGGCTTCTGCCGTCGTCGTTGCTGCTTCTTCTGCTGCTGTGGCGCTGCATTTTTATGGTTTTAACATGTTTACTTTAATTTTGTGTATTTGTCTTGTTGGCGTTGCACTGACAAATGTCCGCAGCTGCCAGCAGCATCCAGCAGCAGAAGCCAACAATTAAATTTAAGACTAGAAGATTTGAGTTTTGATTTTTCACATGAATTTCACAAAATCACAATAAAATTCAGATGAAAATATGTTAGAATGAACCAGTGAAGAGGCTCGACAATGGGATACCCAGTAAGCCAAAAGTGTGCTCTGGAATGTCCTTCTGGAATATCCTTCTACTTGTAATATTCATACATTTACAGGAGTTCTATATCCACTATTAACACGTCCCATCGGTATTCGAAGAGTAAGTAATTTCAGAGCCAAATTCCTATTGATACTCAGGCGAGAGTATGCCTCTTGACTGGGCCAAAAAATAATGAAGCAGCAGTGCCTGCCCCAGTGCCTGCCCTAGTGCCAACCAGTAGCCCATCCAGTGGCAGTGGCATATTCCAAGAACATTTTTCTCCTTATTGCTGGGCTCAGCAGCAGTTACCAATTACTGAGAACCATCTCCCCCTCTCCCTCTTCTCTTGCCTCTTGCCTGCTGACATTCTGCCTGCTTTCTGCTGCTGCTTTCTGCTGCTCCTTTCTGCTGCTCCTTTCTGCTGGGCTGTAGCTCAAGCCCGCATGTATTAATTCTAATTAAATTTGTTATTCAAAACGAAACTCGGGCACGTCCTTGCTAGCCATTTTGCAAGTGTTAACCTTTTTCCCGGCTCCCGGCCGGCGTTAAGCCTTCGAAAATGGACCAGCCTTTGGATTGGCGACGATTTGCACGAAACAGGCCGGCGATGGACCGATGGAGTGATGCTTGGGGAAGGGTAGGGGACGGGGAAGGGGAAGGGGCAACAACCTTGACATTTTCGCTGCCAGTTTCTGTTTTCATTACACTAATGAAGTCATGCGCCACTGTGTGGCGTGTATGTGTGTGTGTTGGACCAGAGTTGAGGTCCAGATCCGGGCCAAACGACTGTCAGACACATAAAAAGGTGTACAAATATATGTACCGGGTATGTGTTGCTGTGTGTGTGTGTGGCAATGGCAGCTGCGCCTCATTACCTTATTTTATTGTGCCTAGCTGTAGCGTAACTCTGTGTGTGGCAGGCACAACATTGTCAAAGCCTCTCGCTCTGGCACATAATTAATGCAAAATGCAAACATATTCATGGCGGGGAATGGCTGTGGCTCTGGCTCTACACATAACGCATACGCCGTGTGGCCATAAAAAGCCTTAAAGCCTTTAAACTAACTCCGTAAGGCCTTATGGCCTTGGCCTCGAGTGGGTGGAGATCCCCCTGCTCCTCCTGCACGACTGCCAGCTAAATTGTAAGACGACAGAAATATTTCAACAGGAATTTACGACGCGCGCACACACACTAACACACTAACACACTAAATGCTCATTTAGTTTGCACTTTTATTTGGGAACTTCTTTTGCACGTTTGCCAAATTGTCTGCGGTAGCCAAAAGCCAGCCCCCCTTCTCTCCCCCCTCCCCCCTGGCTCCTCCTTCAACTACCACTCGTAGTACAACAATTGTTTGTGGGGAAAGTGCAATAATAATGAAGAAGGTAGAGGCGTAAATTTAGCTTTGGCTGTGAAGCCGCCCGGAAGCTGCTGCTGCTGCTGCTGCTGCTGTTGGGGCGAGAAAAGTGGTCCGACTGCAACGAACCGGGTGGCACCCCGTGGTGTGGCACGAAGATACTGTGCACCACATTGCCCAGGCTCTGTGCCGCACCGCATACCGCTTACCGCATCCCTTTGCCACCTGTACAGCCATGGGTGAGCCATGTTGTCAGCGGAAGGCAGCAACAAATTCTCGTTGCAAAAGCTTTTAGTGAATTTATGGCAAGGAAATTCCTTTCGCTTCTCGAAAAGGCGGCTGCTGCACTCCTGGTCGTTTGTTTATGTCTTGCTTGGTCCTGTGCCTCCTCCAACTCGGAGTGTGGGTGTGTGTTGGGCTTTATAAACTTCAGGCATAATGCACTCCATATCCAACTCAAATTCGCACTCCCCGAAGAGCCCCCGGGAGGGGAGAGTACGGGTGTGAGTACCTAATGAGCCCCAACAACGACGTGTGCTAGAAATATCGCAATTGAAATCCAAAGCCAAAAGTTTGACATGTGCCTGGGCAGGGGGTCGCGGCCGAGGCCGAGGAGCGGCACGGCTTGGGCTTGGGAGCACGCACAATTAATTTGTGAGACACGCCCTGGCATAACCATTTGCCATATGCATTTCCACCATATTTTGCAAGACTTCTCTCTCCTTATGGTTTTTTTTTTGGCAGCTGTATCAATTACCCGGCCATGTTTCTCAAATTGCCAAACAACCTTGAAGTGAGTGTTGCGCTTCCCCCCCCCTCCCTACGAAACTTTCAGCCAAGCAACCAACCAGTCACCCATCCACATGCTGCATCCTGTTTCATTTCTCTCTCTCTCCTCTCGTTCACTCAAACAAAAGTTGATTCAAGTTTATTCAAAAACAAATTTAACTTTTAAGTCATCAGCAGCAGGAGCAGCAGCAGCAGGAGCAGCAGCAGCAGGAGGAGCAGGAGGAGCAGCAGCAGCAGGAGCAGCAGCAGCAGGAGCAGCAGCAGGAGTACGACTAGGAGCAGCAGCAGGAGCCAGTGGCAAGTGGCAAGTGGATACCTCCTCCAGGTAACTGCCATATGCCATACACACATTCCAGGGGAAACCCGCGCGAACCCAATCCGTAGTCAAGTCAGCTCTTCTTAGCGGCAGCTTCTTTGCTGCTATTATTTCTTCTTTTCTTCATGCGAAAATATACTTTTTCGTATATTTTTATTGTGAAAATTACGTTAGACGGAGGGTGGAGGGGAGGGGAGGGGAGAGAAGTACTTATGCAACTGCTGCAGTTGCATCTTTATGCTGTCTTTCATTGTTTAACTGCCGGCTTTCGTTTCGTTTTCGTTTCGTTTTCGCCTGTGTGTCCGGAACCCAGCAAGGACCCAGCCCGGCCCCGTCCTTGCCCATCCTTGCGGCGCGAAAGGCATTCGGCAACAGTATTTGCATTCAACTTAATTGCGTTTTAAGTAGATTTGTGGTGAAATGTGTATATGCATGCACGATCCGATTGTCAGTCCGCACACACACACACAGACACACACAGGCACACATTTCCGGCCACAGCGAGAGAGCGAGGCCGTCACGCTCTCGACTTTCCTTACAGCAATTTCCTTGCAAACAGCAACCCACACACACAAAGGCGAAAGCGAAGGCGGAGGCTTACACTCACGTACACACGTACACATGTATGTGGGTGTGTGTGGGTGCATGCGAGTAACGGACAAAGAGCTTTTTGCACCAAGCACCTTAAGTTAAATGGAATCAGACTCATATCTTCATATATATATATATATCTATAAGTATTCTGTGAATATCATTGAAGTTTAAAAGGTAAAAGAACAATTAAGCTGCAAAAAGATCGAATTGAGAAATGAAGAGCATGAGAATTCGAGAAAATATTGCCATAATGAGGAATCCTTTGGGTTTTAATTGTGTCCGAGAAACGCGTAGTCCGTAGTAATGTTCAGATTTCCAGTGGATTATTCCGTCAGCATCTGTACCAAATATATATGCAAAATCTGCACATTTCCGCCAAAGCCGTGACACACAAATCTCTGAAGCTGTCTGAGCCCCCAGATGATGTTGTACTTTCTTTTATTTTCTTTTTGCAGCTTCATTTTTATACACGTGTCAAACTAATTTCACATTTTGTTGCCTTTTATTCGCTGGCTGCGGCATTTGTGTCACCTGCCCGTGCCAGAACCTAGAGACCCTAAAATCCCGACTGTGAATCAGATTCAATGTCTGAATCAATGCCAGTAACAGTGCCAGTGCCAATGCCATAGAAGAGAGTGCACCGCACCCCGACATCCCCTCCATCCCACACAATGCTTGTGGCGCATTGAAATTCATAAAATATTTGCACAGCGAAATGGGCTACGAAGGCTGAGGCGGCTCCGGGCGGAGTATTATGTGTCAAGCACGTTTGAATTCAAATTCAAATATTTGCCACAGTCGACAAACAAATAAGCACAAATATGGTAAACAGCAATAAGCAGCTCTCAGCTCTGCTCTGAAATGAACTGAAGTTCTCGGAGGATACGTATTGCTCGTATTGCTCTCTGTATCTGTGTGCACTGCCACTCCCACTACTACCATGGGTCGTACATTTGTTCATGCAAAAATCTTTAGCACCCAAATATAATGCCATCACCTTGGCTTGGCTGTCATCTGAGCTGTTTGTTGTCAGAACGTATCTGTGTCTTAATTTCACACACATACACCCACGAGTGTGAGTATTGGCAGCTATTCTGAGGGCTGACTGGAACACAGACCTTGGTGGTGGTTGGCAAGGTAGAAGGCAAGGAAACATGTATAAAAATCGGCTTAAAAGCTTGACTCGTCCTTGGCCTTGGCCAGACGACACCAACAACATCGACAACGACTACCACAACGAGGACAACGAGGAGGACAATTGACGAAAACACTGAGCAGGCAATTCCTAAGTCGGCTAATCCTGTCTGCGTAAATTGTTTCGTGCTTGTAAAGCAAAATCGAGCAAAGTCTGCAAATTGTGTAATTATATAGTCAGACACGACACAGAGAGAGAGAGAGAGACTTCACAGGACTTTTCGTGTATGAATAAGTTTTGTGTGAATTTTGGGAATGAATTGAATGCAAGTCTTTGGGAACAATGGACGCCCACATGGTAGGCCCTGTGACAATGTCTCTGGCTTAAAGCCACCGCAGGACCTGGGACTGTGACTGTGACTGGGCCAATGGGACAATGAAAGGCCTCTCCGCCTGTCACAGAATCGATTATGATTTGTGGCCAAAGTATAGCATACTTATGTGCGTCGCCTACACACACACACAACTTTTCGGCAGGAATATATTTTGGAGCGTAAATTTGCAAAATTCGCACACTGCCAAAGGAATCCGCCCAGGGGGACAATAAATCTTCGATTGTTTGCCCCGAAAGGCAACAGAGCGAAGGCTCCGTGAAAGGAGGAGAGGGGATTGCCCTTTGGGTGGCTATGCACTGTCGTCGCCACATTTGACGGCGGCCTAATTGCGCCGTCTGCCAACAGTTGGCCAACATAAAAACCAAAAACCGAAAACGCGAAACGCAAACACGAACCCAAGAGCCTGTCATTACGCTTCAAATCCCCCCCGTTATGGCCTTCGTCTGCTGCTGCACAATAAAAAATATTGTGATAATTTTTAATGTTGTTGTTGTTGTTGTTGTGACCTTTGGCGATCGACTATCAATGATCAATGAACCTTCAGCGCTTAACCCCTGCCAATTAATGTGCAAAATAGAGTCAGACATTCCACACAGCCTTCGAGGGACACACGAACGAAAATAAGTGAATTCAGCAATAAATAGCAATAGAGAGAAAATACTTATATACCACATACATATATTTTTAGACTGCAGGCGACTCCGGACTGTGGGAATCTCTGGGTGTGCCTGGGGCCAAGAAAAGATAAATGATGTTGCCAAACTGTGCCACACACACACACACACACACACACAGATATGTACTCCTGTGTTCGTCTGTCTGTGTGTGTGTTGTGTTATCACTGTTGGCTGACCATGTTAGCTGCCATTCCGCTGACTTTTTGCAATTGTCTGGTCTGGTCCGGGGATTGTCCTGACTTCTGACTTTTTTCTATATTTTTTTGCTCTCCTTTTCTCTCCTTCTTCTTGCTGACTTATATCTCATAATGATTATGTGTGTGTGTGTGTGTGTGTGTGTGGGGATTGTGAAAAATGCAATTATTTTTGATTGTAGTTTAAGGTGTCATGTTTGCATTGCTCTCTCCAAAAAATGCCGCACATTTATCACACATGCACGCCCTGCCCCCCCCCCCCCCCCCCCCCCCCCCCCCCACCCCTCCACGCTCGTCTCTCACTCGACTTTGCAAGTCGAAACGGAATTTATTGAGGCCGTCTGGAGGGGGCGGAAGGGGGCGAACCCTAGCCGAACTTGGGGACATTTGCCATTGCCATTCGAACAACGACTCTTATTGAACTTTGTTCCTATTGATTTTTAAGAGGGCTCCACAAACGTGCATGTATGCGTGTATTTGTGTGTGTGTGTGATGTTCGTGTTTGTAATTTTGGCAATTTTAATGCCATTAAAAGCAGCCTAGCATCAAAAAGTTGCAAATGATGTGCGAAAGATGGAAATGTTTCGAGAATTGTGTTTCGTATTTATGCAATTTGTGGCAGCTGCTCGAACAACCGCAGCGACAACTCTACCACATGTAGCACATACATATACAACAACATATACTCGTGTAAAACACAGACACACAGACAGACACATCTCTGGAATTTTCAATTAAATTGCAAAATCAATTTTCAGCAAATTAGCATATTTATATTTGCATATTTTTAATGGGGCTGCTGCCTGTTCGGTGGGGAGTGTGGAGTGTGTAAGGGGGGGGGGAAGGTTGTCTCAGGTCACAACAGGTGCGAAAAGGGAAATTGCGCCAAATTAAAATCAGATAACACGAAATGACTTACATTAGAGCCACATATGAGGAGGGCTAGGAGTGCTAGGAGGGCTAGGAGTGGGCCAGGACCCCAGAACCGATCCAGATTCCGGGGTTAGTCGTCACCAGCATCTGTGCCAGAGACGCGTGTCTGATGTTTAGCCATCAGCAGCATTACAAAACCAGAGAGCAGAGTTATATAAGCACACACACACACATACTCGTACCTTCTCTGGCTAGAAACTCCAAGTCAGCATCATCGCCTTCTGGCCACGTGCGAGCCACTTAAGTTACGTATATCCATACATACATACATATATATATACATATATGTATATTGTGTGGCATACTTGTGGCAAGTATTTCGATAATTACACTTACCAACTGCTGCTCGATTGGGGCGTTCCACGAGTCTGCAAAAACGAAAGAATTTTCGCTTTTAATTGTGGGAAAATATTTATGAAAATTAAAGTTTTGTGGCAGAGGAATTCTAGCTAATTAACTGTAAATATTATTTTAATTTTAAAATATAAAATTTCTGCTTTGTTTCTGCTTTTTGCATACTTTTCAAACTCCCCCCCAGTAGCAGAGAGAGAGCAGCGTTCTATTTGCATATACATTTTAATTTATTTATACATTTTTACCCTCAAAATGGCTTACCCCCCCTCCCCCACACACACACACACTGGCACACACACACATACAGACATGTGTGGCCACAATTTGGTATACAAATTACGAAATTATACAAATCAACGCCGCACAATTGCTTCAATTGAACCCAGACCCGGTCCCAGCTCCAGCTCCAGTTACAGATGCCTGCCTCAAGTGGCAAGGCTAAAGATGTTACTCCTGCCACGCCATCTCCTTCTGCTCCTTCTGCTGCTGCTGCTGCTGCTTTTGATGGTGGATGGTGGATGGTGGATGGTGGGCTGTGGCTGGCAGAGATTAGAGTCGCTCCAGACGAACAATCAAAGACAAAGCGCCCTCGACACCTGCACGGAATTATGAAGCCCCCTTGCAGGCGGGCACTGGCACTCCTATGCCAAAGTCCCCGAAAGAGTCGCGGTTGGATCAATCGGATGGGGGCAGGATGGTGTGTGTGTGTGTGTGTGTGTGTGTGTGGCAAGAGCGAGGCAATTAAGTCATTACTTCATATACAACATACTGCGGCAGCAACTGTGAGGCAGGTGAGGCAGGCGTTCGCTCTGCAGGTGTTTTACAAGTGTGCAAACAAAGTGCCACCACGGCGGTTGCATAAAGACCAGTAAAGCGGATGTAAGTGGATATGTGTGTATGTGTGGATGTCGAAGGTGGCTATATGTGTGAGTGTGTATCTGTGTGTGCGTGTGCGTGTGCTTTCCCGTTTGTTTGCTTGAGCCTCTCTTTGCTGTGCTCTGCCCTGCCCTCGCATTTCGTTGTGGTTGCAATAAAGGCATGCAAATTTATGTGTACCTCCTGCCCCAGTCCCTGCCTCCAGCCCCAGCCCCTGCCCCCTCCCTCTATCCTGTCATATTTTTGATAAGCAATTTTCATCGTCCTTTGTGGGATTTCCCTCCCTTCTCCTGCTGTAATGAAATTAACAAATCATTTCACTTATGGGCACAGGGGCATCTGCTTCCACTTATTTCTGGCAGTGCTTTGATGCTAATTTGAATGGGAATTGTGTCATTTGAAGTGATTACAAGCGAAGCTTATCAGCAGACAGGCAGGCAGGCAGGCAAACAGGGGGCCAGGCAGGCAGTCGGGGGGGCAGGCGGCACAGCTGGGGCAAAAGAAGTTCAGAGGGTGAGGCATTACATAAGCGAAACATTTATAAATTAATGTCATAATCGGATACAGCAAATTCATATTTTTAATGGAATTTGAGAGTATGCACTGGCGTGCTGTTGAGATGACGCTGATAGCAATTGAAAGCCATTCAATTAGCGAATTAAATAATCAACCATCGATACGAGGACGCTCGTGCCACTCCAGGCCCTCCCAGAGGCACTTCAGGCAGCAGTCATGAGGCAAATGTCGAGGGAACTGGACTCCTGCTCGCTGCAGCGCATGCATCGGACGATGAAGTGTCTGTTCATCATTCCCCTCGGACAGCACATCTACCTGAAGGTTGCATGCAACCTGTTCCTGGTGTCCGTCATCAGCATTGCCAGCTTCTGGCGCTTTAGCTTCAACTACGAGTTCACCTACGACTTCCTCAACGATCACATGTCCCGCATCCTCGATCTGACCAACTTCCTGGCCCTGATGACGGCCCACTTCATCATCGTGATGGAGATACTCTGGGGCAATCGAAGTGCCGAGATCGAGCAGCAAATGGAGCAGATCCAGCACGATCTGCGTGTCCATCTGGGCCGGGAGGTGTGCCTGAAGCGAGTGCGCCGCTACTCGAATGCCATCTACGGCTCGGTGCTGAGCCGCTTCCTGCTGCTCCTCGGCGTGAGTCTGTACAACAACGAGGGTCTCGTCTACTCCGCCATGTACTCGGAGGTGGTGATGCAGCTGCGCTTCACTGAGTTCAGCCTCTACTGCGGCCTGGTGCTGGCCTTCCACCAGGAGCTCTGCTCGACGGGGTCCAGTCTCCTGGTGGAGCTGCATCTGACCCGCTTCGACCTGTGGCCCCTGCGGCGCTTCACCTTGGACAAGCTCTCACGCCTGCAGCGCATCCACGGTCGCCTGTGGCAAACGATCCGCCTCATCGAGCGCAACTTCCAGCGGAGTCTGTCCATTCTGCTGCTCAAGTTCTTCGTGGACACGGCCTCCCTGCCCTACTGGCTGTATCTGAGCAAAATTCAGCACACCAGAGTCTCCATCCAGTACTGTGGGTATCACCTTCTACACTGTCCTGCCTGCCCACACCTTTCCCCTGGTTGTCCTTGCAGACTGCGCCACCGAGGAGTTCTGCAAGCTGATGGAAATCATTGTGCCCTGCTGGCTCTGCTCCCGCTGTGACCTGTGGCAGCGCAAGTTCCGCTCAATATTCTACCGACTAGCCACGGGTCGCCGCAGCGGACAGTTGAATGCGGCACTGATCCGCATCTGCCTCCAGCTGGGGCAGGAGAAGTACCAGTTCAGCGCTGGGGGATTCGCTTACATCAGCACTGAGATGTTGGGGACGGTAAGACGAGCCTCCTTACATTGAAATATTCTTGGCTAATTTGCTTTCTCCTTCTCTCCATAGTTCCTCTTTGCCATGATCAGCTATATAGTGATTGGCATCCAGTTTAACATCAACCTAAATGCCAGCAACCACAGCAAACTGGCAGCAAAAGCTGGAGTAACGGCTGACCCAATTTGAATCGATTGTGGGGCACTGTCTAGCCGTGTGCTTATTAAATTAAAGTCAATTAACTTAATTAGCAAATTTGATGGCTGCTCGTGCATAATCAAAAAAGGACAACGGCCAATCAAAGCCAGGCCAAGAGCAAGAGCAAGAGCAGAGCTCTGGCAGCAGCTGGCTAAAAGTCTTCTTCACATAATTATTCATGCTTAAAAATTCTATTATAAAGTTCGACCCAACGTTCGGCCACTGACCGTTGTCGAAGCGAGGAGGGGATGACTGTTAAGGGTGGGTCCTTGGTCCTGGGTCCTGGCCATGTTTTGGGTTTGTTGGCGCACGCATGGCCAATCTGTCATGGGCCTAGTTATGCTACGATATGTGTGGGTGGATAGTGGGTGTGTGGGTGTGTGGGTGTGTGGTGTGTGTGTTTGAAGTTTGCCCTCTGGCAATTGTTGCCACGCACAGATTCCTGCGCAAGTGGGCATGCATAATGCCTTCCAACTTTCTTCATAGATCCGCACGAGCAGACCTTGCCCCCGACTTGAAACGTAGCTCTCTGCTCATGCGGCAAATCCTCTCTACTTGTAGAGCACTTCATTAATCAGCAGTAATTTTTCATTGGAAGCTTTAAAGTCGAGAAAAACAGAATCCTCAAACGCCTAGCCTCTCCACAGAGGCAGCTCCTTGATGCCTCAGCTGTTTTGCATCAGAACAGAGCCCCTTCCCCCTCTCACTCTCTCTGCAGTCCTGTATATGACAGGGTCCTTTCTCACTCTCTCTGCAGCCATAGATGTACCTATTTGCTGTTGACTCTCTCTGACACTTGACACTTTTGGTAATCAGGTCTATTTGGTAGTGCTACTGGCCCAAGGGCTGCCATTCATCGAAACTGCATTTATCAGCATTTCCTAGACAGAGTGCAGCATCCTGGACGACAGCTGCAACTCCGAAAAGAGAAGGGAAGCCCTTTTGATGACACACCTTCAATGGCAGCAGCAGCAGCTTCTGGTTTCACACTAATTAATGCTCGAGAATTTGCAAAAACTTGGCCCAGAGCTCGGTCTTAGTCTGGTAGATCGAATCACACTCAGTGGGTAACGGCAAATGTTCTTGCCACAACACTTTGCCCCAAATGGGGCAAATAATAAAAAGCAACTCATAATCGTCTCATAAAAATCAGATGTGCTCACGCACACATTAATGCATGGATGTGCCAGTGCCACTGTCCTGAGTCCTGAGTCCTTTGACATAGACAATGGCATGGCTTCCCCATGTTTCTTGGCAGTGACACACACGCACACACACACACATGAACAGATACTCGTATGTAGAGCACACACACACACGCACACACACACGCATACCGATGCTGGAGGACTTTTATGGCGACACGTACTGAAGGCAGTCGCTTGCCACGTTCTGAAGTGCAGGAAGCGGGCGCTCGTGTCCCTGTCTGTCTATGATAGAGAGACAGAGACAGAGAGAGAGTATCTGTGTCTGTGTGTAAGTGCAAGTGTATGCGTGTGTGTCTGTGTGTGTGTGTGCGCAGTTATTACTTTTATGAAGCATGTGATTACATTTTATTTTTAATGCTTTTAGTAAAATGAGGTTAGTACACACTTGGTTAGCGACAAATTACTTTTTTTGCCTGCCACCGCCTGCTGCAACATGCCTCTACCTCTGCCTCGTTTTTGCCTGTGAGGCGCTTCATTTTTTCCTTTTTTTTGGCAGGCACAAACTTTTGTGGGTAACTGTAATCTCTGCGTGGCAAGCAATATTTGCATTCGCTAATTGTTGTTGCCATTCGGAAAGCGCTTAAGCCATCAGCTCTATGGCCATTGACTGTGCATTAAACATGTGCACAATTAACTTCCGCTTCCGGTTATGATTGAACCCCGAACCGGTGCCGGGGTTTGAGACCCCGATAAGCCCGTTGCACACAAACATGGACTCCTCTATGATGAGTTGTGGCTGCAGTAAACTGTTTGCATATTAACGACAAATAAGCCACAATCCGGCAACTTGGCAGCAGTGCAAACTCATTCCCCGATCTGGTATGCATTGATGGGCGGCACGGCACGCCACGCCCTGCCCCGCGCCATGGAGTGAGCGATAAGCAATAGATAACGCAGAGGCAGAGACATTCAATAGGGCCTATAATGGGCTGCCCGAGCCTTTGCTTTAAATGAAAGCAGTTGCCATAATATTTGTCCGCTTGGCCTCTGGCATCTGTTTGTTCATTATACGAACATAGCGCCAGCGACACCGACAAACAGACAGACAGAGAGACAGAGGGAGAGAGAGAGAGAGAGAGAGACAGAGGGACAGACAGAGAGACCGACAGGTGGTGCGCATTCAAGTGAGAGGCAGAGAGGACAAGTGGCATAATAGCTGCTGGACATGACTGAATATGACATGAATATGTATGTATGTGTGTGTGTGTATGTGTGTGTGTATGTGTAAACCATCAATGAATGCACAAGCGATGCCTGACATTACAATTAACCAAACGCCAATTCGAATGCAAACGCAAACGCAGAATCAAATGATTCGTGCCATACCAAAGTTATCAAATTAATCACAATAAAACACAAATCCCACAAGAAGCATGTGTCAACTTTGTATCAATTGATTATATGATATTATGCAAATGAAACAAAATAAAATCACAAAAAATTTTAATTATTTCTCACAGATGGATGGATGGATGGACAAACAAATATCAGTTAACCCCTCGATGATGATGCGCAAAGCCCTCTGGCTGTTCAACTTTAATTACTTTCCTCCAACTATCGGGAAAAACAACAGCAGTGGCTGTGGCAGAGGCAGCAGTGGCAGTGGCAGCAGAGCAGCGCAGCAGCAGCAGCAGCAGCAGCAGAGCAGTGGCAGAAAAAACAGAGACCGCAACGTTTTTATATAATCTGTTTATTTGCGGAATAAGCTGTAATTAAAACAATAATCCAGCCAATGGCTCTAAGCGAAAACTGTCTAAAACCAGGTCAACAGCAACAATGAGCCAAGCCAATTGGCCGCACAAGTGATTTGCCAGGAGTACGCCCGGAGTACCCTCTGGAGTCTTCCTGGTAGCTGCCTGTTTGGGCCTCTCCAAAACTCTCCACAAACTGATCCCCAGTTTGGCCGACTGCCAGCCAATAAACAGCTAGAAAAGGGAAAATATGTTGACCAATATTTCAGTTGGCCTTTGCTAGGGCTTCACCATACCCCCCTTCCGGCTTGTCATAAATTATAAGGCGAGAGAGAGAGAGCAGAGTCCAGGCACCTGATTTGTTTATTTGTGGCACACATTTCTCAACGCACAAGCCCAAAGCCGTGGCGCCACGTGGCCCATCAGTCTTTCAAAATGCTTTTTGGAAAGTCCCATCCAAAAGTCGATTTCAATTCATTGCAATGTCATAGTATTTGCTGGAAACAAACACAAACAGAGAGAGAGAGAGACAGAAAGAGAGAAAGACAGAAAGAGACAAACATTCAAACACCTGAACTAAACATTTAATTGCTGTGTAAATATTTGCTGCAATGCTGAAAAATGTTGAAACAGTCTCTCGTCTGAGAGACAGCAATGCATGTACTTAACTTTTGGCTCGGCAATAAACGTGTGGCTGCAACATGCGGCACAGCCCCAGCATCAACATCTACCACTCGGGTGGCATCTAGTGCTTTGAGAGCCAAAAATTCATTTTATGAATCTGCCAAAGGACAGCATCCTGACTGTTATGTTCTGCCTGCTTGGCTCTGGCTTTGCACCGGCTTTCGCTTAGCCTTTGCCCCCCAACCCCCCACCCCATTGTTCTGCCACCTGCATTTCGGTGCAGACTTCTTTCTGCCTCTGTGTGCTCTGAGCTCTGAGCTGCAGCAACTTGTCACCCCGAATGCATTTGGAAGGCAAATCGCTGGCTGATCTTTGCGCCTGCATCTGCAGCTCCGCCCACAGGGGGGGTACGGGAAAGGGGCAGCACTGGGAAGACACTATGAAATTTTCGCACTAGTTTTTCCTTTCATTCTTTTCTTTAGTTTTCCCTCGAGGTTGGCTGGCCAAGAACCATTAGCATTAGCACCACTAAATAGAAAATTTGGCCAGGCTCCAGACAGCACCCGCTGCCAAAAATATTTCTAAATGCAGTTTTTAGACCCATTTAAGAGGGGATGAAGCGGTGGTAGGGGGTTTTTTTGGTTTTTCAATTAAATTTCAATATTCCGATTGCATTCGATCTGAATATACAGACATACATAGACATATGTATATATATATATATATATATATACGATATATATATATTAATTCATTTTTGCAAGCAATTTGTTTATGCTTTTCTATGAATTTTCTGATGAATTTGCCCCAATCAACATGAACAGAGGAGAACACACACAGATGCAACACACACACACACACACACAAAGGTACGCCTGTCTGATTGGCAGGCTTGTGTTTAGATTTATTTTATATATACATTTATTATATGAATGCAAACAGTTTTCCCCTCCCACTGAAACTTCAATTTGTGGTTCAAAAATTTGTCTTTGGCCACACACACATATATTTTGGCTTTTATCTAAATAAATTGCAGACTTGAACTTCTTTTGAGACTAATTTGAAAAAAGCTTTTGCAAAGATTAAGATTTTCCGCATGGATATGAAAATGAAAACAAGCAAAGCCAAAAGCCAAATCCGAATCCAGACTAATTTTTGGTATACCATTTAGGGGAGAAACATTGAATGGGGCACGTCCATCTTCTCTCCGTTTAAGTGGGGGGTCGGTCGGTGGGTTGGGTGCTGCTCTCAAGGACCTTGACAACTGCTCAATCAACCGCTCAGCTACCAGAAACCGCTCCATCTTCCATCCGCCAGGCCATCGCCTAACCCCGAAACGAATTGGATCATTTGCCAGCTATCTAAACGCGCTGCCGCTGCTGCTGGCTGCCACTTTGGGCCGCAACAAAATAGGGCAAATAACACTTTGACACAACATTGTCATAACTCTTTATATGTCGGAAACAAGGACGAAAGGAAGGAAGCAAGCAGCAGTACAAGCAAAAGCGGTCTGGCCATATAAACAATGGCAAAGCTCTTCGCTTTGCCCCCTAAACGATTGCCTCGTGGATGCCACACACAAGTTGTATTTTTCAATATTGTTTTTCCATGTGATTGAAGCACAAACATTATTAGCATACTCCTTGTCTGCACGTCCCGCCCCGCCCCGACCCGTCCCGCCCTGACCCGTCCCGTCCCGTCCCGTGTCCTGTGTCCTGCCCCCGGGCAGCTACTGGCAGCAGTGGCAGCAGCATTTCCTTTCCTTTCGGTACGTTATAGTTCCGTTCCGTCTGCAAACATTATGCAAACATACATCAATAACCTAGTATGTTGTAATGCACTTGTCTCGCCAGGCGCGCGCCCTATACTGGGGGTGGGGGATGGGGGTGGTGGGGTGGGTTCATGGACAGCTGCCGCAATATGTTTGGCATTGTCTGAATGGAGCGATGTAGCGCCCTGTAATGGAGCCAGGGCCCGAACAAAGCCTGGCTGGAGGCATTATTTCAGTAAATCTCTTTCTTTTTTCTATCTTCCTTGCTGGGCACACACACACACACACACACACACATTAAATATGCCTCAATCTGGGAACAGGAGCAGTGGCATCATCAAATTGCCGCCTAATGGTAATTTGATGCAACTAATTTGATAACAAATTCAATTTGAAAGTGCCAAAACTGTAGACGAAACCCAAATGCACAAATTCTCGTCGTACCCTCGTCCTGCCCTCGTCCTGCCCTGAGGCTTTGGCTGAGGCTTTAACGCCAATGCAGATTGTGACACATTAACACAGACAAACACCTGCACAGACACAGACACAGACACAGATACTCTGGGCAGCCGTAACGAACAACAAGGAGGAGGCAGGGCGGGGCAGGGCAGGACAGGGCCGGGTAGTGCCGTAAACAGCATACATCCTGTGGCAGGACTCATGTAATTTGCAAAAGTTCAAAGCTTAACAAACTGTTACGGGGAAAATGCAAATGGCAAATGTACTAGATTTACTTCCCCCCACCCACACACACACACCCAACCACAGCACACGCCACACCACACCCACACCTCATCTCTGGCATCATCTCTCTCGCTCTCCATTGTGCCACCCACCGGGACTGCCCGTAGACAAACAAAACGTAATTAAATCGCCCTATAACAACAAACAAACAAACACTCATTCAATCATTGAGCGCCACAAATGGCGCATTCCATGAGACTCGCTTCGAATGTTGCGTATACGCAACGTGTGCGCCGTTTTGGCAATTAGTAAACCTGTCGATACAGGAAACAAAAGTTTACTTACAGTTTTTGCCCCACGTGTTACCAAGAGTATGCATAATGCCAAGCGAGAGATGCGAAAGGCTGAGCTCTCAGAGCAGAGTGGTTTGCGGCCCGCATCTCAGACAAACAGGCACCAACCTCAGCCTCAGCCTCAGTCCTGGCCAAAGACAGAGCCAAAGCCCAAGGGCAGATCCAGATCCAGATGCAGATGCAGTGGCATCTTGCACATTGCCCAATTGATTTCCATGGAAAGGGGGGAAGGTTACCCCCTTCTGGCTTGGCTTGGCTTGGCTTGGCGTTGTCAACCGAGCGAGAGCTACTTTGGCCCTGTCTCCGCATGGCTTGGCACAAGTCAAAGCTGGTTGGAAGTCAATGCGCTTGAGTGCATTGTAGCCCCAGCTTTATCTCTGCTCTGCTCTGCTTCTGCTCTGCTTCTGCTCTGCTGTTTCTGTTCTTTTGCTCTGCTTCTTCTGTACTTTCTGCACTGTTTCTGTGTTTT
Organism: Drosophila athabasca; assembly: GCA_008121215.1. Classification (NCBI taxonomy): domain Eukaryota; kingdom Metazoa; phylum Arthropoda; class Insecta; order Diptera; family Drosophilidae; genus Drosophila; species Drosophila athabasca. The sequence continues at coordinate 4,119,465 of CM017793.1, read as the reverse complement.
GTGTGCACTCTTGATTTCCTTAAGCTCCGACAATTAAAGAGTGAATCCTTTTGCCAGGAGTAGTCTGCTATTATTTCAGGCAAGTGCGCCGCCCCGCCACTTACAAGCTATCCGAAAACTTTTTAATATGCTAGCGAAATTTTTGACTAAATTGCAAGTTAAATAAGTAAGTACAAGGCAGAGAGGCAGAGCAACAGAGGCAGAGGCAGAGGAGGCAGAGACTGGCAACTCAACAGCAAGCAGAAGCAGCAGCAGACGGAGGAGCAGCAGTTGCACGGATAAAACAAACACTCAAGCAAACTGACAAAGGGAGGACAGGACCTGGAGACCCGGAACTTGCAAGCTGGAAGCTTGGGAAGCTGGAAGATTGGGAAGACTGGCAGACTGGCAGAGAGGAAACCATCAACTTAATTTCCCGCCCAAGTCAATCCAACTTTCGGTGCAATTTGCGTGACAAAAAAAAACACAAAAAAAAAAGAAAAAACTGCCAAAAAAAAAAACACAAAAAAAAAGAAAAAACTGCCAAAAGAAAGAACGAAACTGAAGAAAATGAAAAGAACCTGAAAGAACCCGAAAGAAGCCGAAAGTTTGATTGCAATTGAGACAAATACTCGTCGCCGAAAATCTGCACCACGCCTGCCGCATAATAAATGTCCTGGCACCTTGTACTCGCATGCTGGGACGAAGAAAAAAAACTTTTGAGCCTTTGATGGCATGTGATGCATTTTATGGATTTCCTATTCGAAGCCAGAAAAAAATCTGGGGGAAAAGGAACTTTCTCACAGGAGCCTGCAGCCTGGGGCCTGGCCTGGTGCCTGTGGCAAGTCCTCATCTTCATGCTTCGCCTTCAAAGTGTATTTCATGCAGCTCTGCATTTAATTGAATTGCCAGCAATAAGCAATGCCACGCCACAGGACTTTTGTCACCCAGCACCCCCCTGCACCCTGCAGCTCTTCCTTTGGCACTTTTAAAAACTTGCCACGCACCGTAGGGGGTGGGAAAACACGGCTTGGGCTTGACTTTCCCCTTGGCTCAGCAGAAAATTCAAAGGATATATGATTTTACTTTTTTTTTTGGTTCTGCTGGCCAGGACACTTTTTCTTTTCGGTCTCTCAGGTGTCAAAGACAGGCAGGCAGCCCGCCAGGAATTGTCAATAAATGTGCACCCTGCAACTTTCATTATTGCCTCCGGGCAGGCACAAAGGAAGCCACAGCAACCATGCCCCACCCGACACAAAAATGCCTTGCACCTACACCTACAGGGGAGAGTGTGTGCCACCGTATCCGAGTGTCTTGCTGCTGCCTTAATCAAATACGCATGCTCATTAAACTTTTTCAATTTAAGGCCTTTGGGTGTCAGGCTCTCTGTGGTCTCGTGCGTCAACTCATTAAAGTTGGATGGCAACAAAGTTGCCACAGACAGAGCCTCTGCCTCTGCCTGATCCTCCACTTGGGCACCCACTTGGTTGCTGCCACTCGAAACTCAAACTGAAACTCAAACTCCAACTCGAAACTCAAATGGCATGTCATAAATTCAAGCCACAAAATGTATCTCAGCAGGCGAACGAACTAGAGAGTATCCGGGATACAAAATGCAAATTAAATTATCGAGCCCCAGTTTGGGGCAAGAGCAACGCATTAGATGGCCGAGAGCGCTGGTCAGAATAGAGTGCATGAGTGCCCTGTCCCAGTGCCCTGTGCCCTGTGCCCGTCCCTCTCCCTGTCTCTCTCCCCGTCTCTCTGCCTGTCTCTCTGCCTGTGCCTGTGCCTCTGCCTCTGGCTCTGCCTGTGCCTTTGCCTGTGCCTCTCCCTGTGCCTCAGACCGAGGAATATGGTCAGCCACTCGACCGCATGCGTCGAGTGCGGCACCGCAAAGAAAGAACAGAGAAACTGAGACAGCAATGGTGTGGCAGTGGTGTGGCAATGTCAAAGCAGCTCCCAACCAAATGTGGCAACATATGCAAACAAAATCCCACTCAGAATGCCAGGAGAAAGCCGCTTTTCACTGGCTTTGGCTCCGCCTTTGATTTGGCTTCTTTTATGCAAAAAAATCAACTTCAAATCAAAGATCTTAGATTCTGCCAGCTGCCACAGAATTCTGCCGATTCTCTCCTCCCATTTAATTATAAAACGCAAATTTTCCCGCAGAATGCGAACATTTGTCATGCGGCCAAGGCCCAGGCCCAGGCCGCCGACACACGGTGCCGCACTTGCCACACAGCATATGCTGCCACAGGATTGGGAGTGCGAGTGGGAGTGCGTGTGGCACACACACACCTGAAGTTTGGGGTCAGGTGTGGGTCGCACTGGCAGTCAAAGCTGACACGCACACGCACATATTTAGGCTGGGTCGAGTGGGGGGCGGGAGACCCCTTATTCCACCCCCGCCCCCTGCCTCGTGATAAGAAAGTGTCAACACAAACGTGACAAAGCTACAAATGTTTAATTTTTATGGCTGTGGTTGGGCATTCTCCTTGGGGCAGGGGGCTCGTAGTGGTGGGGGGGCTGTGGGCTGCCGGTGGTGGGTCGCGCGTGCCTCTCCGCTTAACTCAACTTATTTACAGTTGGCAAAGGGTTCGGGGTTCTGGGTTCTGGGTTCGGTTCGAGCCCGGAGTTCGCCTCTTGGCCACATTTGGTCAAGCGTTTCGCTCCGTTTTTGTGCCGAAATCACGTTTTTACCGTAAACATGTTGCAAAGTTCGCGGCGCTGTTTTATCTTGTGGCATAGTTGTGTGGGGGGCAGCTGGGGCAGCGCGAGAGCCAGGCCAAAACGTCGAGAACGTGTCACATGGGATAGAGAGGAGCGAGGGGAGCGAGGGGAGCGAGGGGAGGCACTGGCACTGGCAATCCCAACTAAAGGAAAATGTAAAATATTTAAATTTAGTTTCTGTGCAAACAAGCTCAAAGGCAGAGCCTTTGTTTGAGTAACCTTTGAACCAGAGCTGGAAAGAGAAGGAAATAGGCCCAGAATCTGGTAGAGAACAATGCATTTCCAGGCTTTATTTGAGTCTTAAAAAAACCAGGTATTAAACAAACAAACAAATGGGGGAAAAAAAACATGCCGCAAAAGACTTGCAGCAAATGTTTTGTTGCCTGTATTTTTTCCCCTTGGCTAACTTAATTTCTATGCAAGTTTTTCGGGCTCGCAGCGGCATTGTTTCTCGGCTAAAATTTTAATGCATGCCGGGCCGCAAAACACTCAGATATGTACATCCGAAAACACACACACACACACACACACCCGCATAGGCCATACATAGATACACACGAGTACATATGTACATTTGGGGCATAATGAATGTGCAGCAACATTTTTGATGGCGCCCGCTGACAACAATAAATTACTTTTGGCTTTAAACGAAAACCATTAGCATAAAACTTGGCAACAGCAGCAACCAGCAACAGCAGGAACGGAAGGGGAAGGGAACATGAGAGAGAGTAAGCCGTAGGAGGAAGCCAGGACACAAAGCTACACATCCTTTTAACGCGCGATACTAGGCGTATGCGCAATATTTGTCTGGCTCTAATTTTAGCCAACAATTTGCCAGCACTTACATGATTAAATTGCAGCCCCGATTCCGATCCCGAAGTCTGATGCTGTGCTGATGCTGACACTCTGATGATGGGGTTGGGATTGGGGATAGCCAGTACGATGTGTTGGGGATTGGATAGCCAGAGAGCCAGTGCCAGGACGATGGGATGGCCAGGACGATAGCGATGGCAATGGCGTTGGTTGGAGGCAAACTTTTCAAATATGCGAGCCTTTTAATTAACTTGCTGGCTCTTCTTTATGTGTGTGTTTGTGTGTGTGTGTGTGTGTGTGTGTGTGTGTGTGTGTGTGTGTGTGTGTGTGTGTGTGTGTGTGTGTGTGTGTGGGGAAGTGTGCTTTAAAATATTGTGCGAATATTCTGCCGGTTGCCTGCCCCTTTTTTTTCTGCTCGCTCGCTAGCTAGCATGCTTTTATTAAGCGTTTCATAATTTCATGCAGTAAACTTGCTAATTGCGCCGCCTTGCTTCCTTTTTCCTTTGGCACTCTATGCCACGCCATGCCATGCCACACCATGCCACTCTCCACGCTTCACTCTTCACTCCTAAAGTGCCTCAGACAGCAGAGCACAGCACAGCAGCGACTTGAGCTCAAGAAAGCTGCCAAAATGAGAAAAAAAACGTATATAAAATAATGTGGAAACAAGGGCAAAAGTGTGAGCAGAAAGAAAGGGCGGGGCAGGGGCAGGGGCAGGGCAGGCAATGTGAAAGCAAGCCAGAGAGAATTAGTTGCCCCAAAGTGTTTTCCGTTTTTAATATTTCCTACAACTTGGGAAAAAGTTGCTGCTGCCGCTGCCGGCTCCGGGCCACTCTGGACACTTGGCCACGGCTCGACGCTTGCCTGGTCGGTCACTGGCCACTGGCCGCTGTTGGTCCACTTACTCAGTGGCTCCTGACTCCCGACTGCCGACTCCCCGACTCCTTGCTCACTCGCTCACTTGCTCACTTGCTCAATTTCCGCTTTTAATTAAACGAACATTAGGCCGAGACGCCGCCTCACACTTGGCCCTCTTGCTGGGGGGACCACCACCAACCACCTGATGATGCAATGGCAATGCAATCGGGCAACCAAAGCCAGAGCCAAAACTGCGCGTAAATTGCATGCAGTTAGTTTTAAAATTTAAAATTAATTCCTGGCCTGCAGCCAGTAGTCCTCCAGTAGTCCAACGACGACTATTTCAGTGTGTTTTAATACCCGTTAATATTTATGAACTAAAAGTTCAAATGGCTAAAACAAACAAACAACCAAATAGAGCGAAAACTGCTGTCGATATTTAGCAATGCATTTTCCTCCAGGGGCGACAATAACAGTGGGAACAGTGGGCCAGGTGCTGCAGCCAGCCAGCCGTGATTGTGGCCGTAATTTTCCAAAAACTGTTTATTTTAAATAGGCAGAGGACATAATGGCCTCCATTGATTAGGTGAACACTAAAGTAAATACATTTGAATGCACACAAAAGCTCGAATAGGTTTTGCAAGCAACGAAAATAAATGCAATTTAATTTTGTATAAAATATTGCGGGCAGCGATCCCTAGACAAAGCAGAACGAGCGATAGCGAATTCCCAGTCACCACAAGAGAGCGCACTATTGAGAGCGCAAAGCGAGAACGAGAGAGAGCGAACTATGAAGAGCGCGGACGAGAGAGAGTGAACTATGAAGAGCACGAAGCAGATCGGCGAGAGCAGCGATATGAGTTTCGATCCAGCCACCGACGAAAAGCTAAACTTCGTGTAGCGTCGGCCCTGCGTACAGGCGGCTTCGTTTTTCTGCTCGGCTGGCGCAGCGGCAGCGAAAATGAATCGTTTGGCCTCGGTCCTATGCTCAAAAGGCTTCATAATTCTGCTTGGCAGCGCCGCGGCAGAGAAAATGAATCGTGATGATTCATGTCTATTGTCTGCGCACACAAACGCACTAAGAACATGTGAGTGGCTGCGTGCCGAGCCCTGATTTAAATGGAATAAATAGCAAGCTTTTCTTAGGCCAAAACACAATTCGCTATAATATTTTCTACGAGTATCGAATATTGACAATATTTTCACTTATCTTTGCATGTCGATAAGCAAATCTAATGTTTATCTTAAAATCTGAATTTGATGCTGACTGCTGTCCTTGGAGTAAAAATAGACACAAATCAAGATGAAGATGTCCAGACCGACCAGCAGTTTCATTAGATTCAGTTGCAGCAACTGCATGCGGACCACATCCCATCCTGGAACACAATTCCCGTTAGTGAGAAAATTCAAAATTGCACGAAAAAGTCACCATTCTGTGGATGCAGCTCCTGCAGCACTTCTATCTCCAGCTCATCCGCTGGCCTCTCAATGGCCACATCGAAGGTAACATAACGATCGGACAGATCCAACGGTGTCCCAACAGGAGCCGCTAGGACACAGCCCACTGCGTGGAGCATCACTAGACAGGCAGTGAAGCAGCAACCTCGATACCGAATCATGACTGATCAGCGAATGGTCATGGGAATGGGAACATTGCCTTGATGTTCCGTCTGTGGGGGTTTCGCGACATTTGCGCAAATAAAGAACACAAGGAAAACAATAGCGGTATTAATTTCACAAATGCCACATACATATATGTATTTACTCTCCTCATGTACAAATACACATACGATACGATACGTACTCGTCTCGTAACTTTGTGAGAAGCAAACGCAAACAATGACAATGAGCAATATCCGATGTGAAGGCCAAGTGACAGACCCGACCCGGGCTAGACTCGACTCATATTGAGGCAGGTGCTGTGGTGCTATCAGGTGGGGCAACTGTGGTGCTGGCAGGTGGAGCAACTGTAGTTGTGGGTACTGTTGATGAAGTTCCTAGTGTTGCTGGTAGCTCTGTTGTTGTTGGCGTCTCTGTTGTTGGAATATCTCCTGTTGCTATCACTTTATTTGTTGCTGGTTTTATGGGAGCCCCCGTTGAAATTGGCTTAATTTGCTGCAAACTGGGCATAGTCGTTGCAACAGCGATGCCATCGCCGTCATCATCACTGCCACTGAAACTGCCCATCAGACTAAGCAGACCCTGTAAAAGAGCCGGAAAAAACTCGCTGTTTATGCCTCCACTTCACTCCTCCACTCTAGCTGCCCCTCCACTACTCCTTGCTTTCAGTTTACCTTTCTAAATTGCTGCCACATCCCGTCGACGGTGTCCGTTGCATGTTCGAGTGCCGTGTCCATTTCATCGTATAAACCAGATGATGATTCCTGCACCGCTCCACCGGCTGTTTTGTTGTGGCTGGCGCTCGTGTCTGCTGGAGTTCTGTCTGAGGCCGTGAGGCTGCCAAGATATTGCTTTATGCCGCCCATGAAATCATTGTCCTCAAAGAACGGCATGCCACTCACAGGGGCAATGGAACCGAGGAAGCCGGCCAAGCCGAGGCACATCCACAAGATTAGCAGATTCATTTTGCTCCTCTAACCGCCAGCTGCCAGCGGATCCGATCAAATGTCTAACGATAGCTGCCAGCGGATCCCAGCAAATGTCTAACGTTAGGCGGATACATTACGGTTTTGTCTGGGGCGACTCGGGCTCTTGAGCTGATTTTAATACTAATATTATGTGACACTATTTTGATTGAAAGAAACGGCTGAGGCTGTTTGAGCAGCTGCCAAAAAGTCTTGACATCATTCTTTACGTTTTGGTTAGTTCGGATGACGCATTGTTCTGCAAGTGTTCTTTTTCTAACGTTCTTTGCGTAAACACGTAGGGAAATTCCCCTTTGATCACAGCAAAATCAGGTTTTTCCAGCAATCTCTCATAAAAGCCATTCCGGACATCTAATTGCCCCTAATATCGCTGTCACTTGCACTCATGCCCCACTCGCAGCAGCAGCAGCAGCACAGCCAGCATTATGGCTTTGATCTGACTTAGACATATGCCCAAGATAATGGCAATGCCACTGCAGTGGCTGTGGCAGTGGCAATGGCAGTGCGGCAGTGGCAGTGGCTGCACTCAACTTGGGGTGCGACTCGAGCGCATCGGTCTGTGAGCAGGGGAAAAGCATTTCAAATGCATTCATGGCAAGTGGAAAGTGGAAAAGGAGGGGGAACGCAGCCAAACGTTTTAAATTACTCACAATGAAGAGTGGAAAGTGGCATGAGGCACGAGGCAGGAGCCAGAAGAAGGCGAGTGGCAAGTAGCTAGCTGATGACTCAGTCGGTTAAGGGCAAGAGCTGAGGCGTGACTTGAAAAGCTAACCCTTCAAGCAAACCAAACCACACCCTCATCACCACCCACCTATCAAATGTCTGCTGACTGCCATGGATGTGTGTGTGTGTGTGTGAGCTTCAATTAATATGCAACTCGAATTGTGCGCGGCAAGTGCAACATCACGCGTCAGCAGAGTGATTGTTGAACATGGCAAGCATTAGCTACAGACACACACACACACATATACATACAGACAAGTATATGTGTATGTGTGTGTGTATCCATTTCCTTTGTCATCTAATTAACTGAATAGTCCATTGAGTGGCGCATGAATACCTGCCTGTCGTTGCCACTCACTTATCGCTTATTTCAATTGATCAAATTTGCTCAAGGAAATCAAGCTCTGGCACAAAGGACCTCATAAAAACGAGGACCACACTAAACAGAGCAGTGTCATCTCAGCCGCCCCCTGCCACCCCCTGCCGCCCCCTGATCTATGGCACTGCAAGTGTCACATAAATTACAAGCGGAAGCATCAAAATGCTGTCAAACCGAGGACCAGATAGAGGGAGTAGTGGCATGCCCCGCCTCGTCTCGCCCCGTCTCGCCTCGTCTCGTCTCGAGTTGATTCGAGTCGCGTCGAAAAAGGATTTTCATTGCCGCTTTCTGAGGGCAGACTTCCTTGCAGCAGCAGACTTCCTCCTACTTGACTTGCTTTCGGCTTCAGCTTGGCGTTTAGTTTGCTCGCATTGGCACTTTGTCTTCATCAGAGAGAGCGGCGGCGGCGGCGGCGGCGACAGCGACGAACGGTGGCCACAACAAGCCCATCATAGCCATCGACGGGCGCATCATCGTCATCTCCAACGTCGTCATCCTCATTCTCATTCTCTCATCGTTGTCGTCATCGTACATAGCATAGCTATAAACATCAATTTAGCAACGAAAATTGGTTTTCAGATAGCTTTCACACACATACACACACACTGGAGAGTTTTCCTAGCTAGAGAGAAAAATTGTTTTTCGCTTTAAGTGACAAGCAGCGACGGCGACGCGTCTACAACTTTGTCGATGTCTTCTTCGTCTTCTTCGTCTTCTAGTCCTAAAACAAGTCCTTTCTTTCTTTCCTTCTTTTGTTTCACTTTTTATTTATGTGTTGTGTCTCTTTTTTGCGACTAGTAAATTTTCGTCATGTCGAGGCATTCGTGTGCAAAATAATAAACCAAAAAATTGGAAAAATTGGAACAACGACCACAACTGGAAATGAAAGTGAAAGTGTTTCTGCGCAAAACAAGAAAAAATTATTTATTTCTGACTGATTTTTATACCCGTTACTCGAAGAGTTTAGGGGTATATTCGATTTGTGGTGATAGTGGATGTGTGTAACGGCCAGAAGGAAGAAAATTTCAGTGGCTACGCAACGCCTTTCAAGCGCCTACTCATTCCCTCTCTCTTTCTCGCACACACTTCCACGAACCGTATATATGTATGTATGTAAATTCGAATATGTAGATGTCAACTGTAGAGAAGACAGATGTAAATAACATATGTAGATGTCGAATGTAGAGTAGACAGATGTAAATAACATATGCAAACCAAAATGGAAACATTTAATATGGAAACATTTAATATGAATCGAACCGACAGCATTATTTGAAATTTCATTTGATCAAAATTTAATAATTCCTGTAATCATAAGATCACAAATATTCAGACTGAGTACCGGGCATAAAGTAGAGCCGCGGCCTTTGCCGCTGCTCATAACATTCCCCCTCGTAACTTTATTGCTCAAATATGCCAGTCGAAAATATACTGTTAACAACTTTTATATCAATTTCCTGTGAAAATGTGGCTTACGTTTCGGTTGAGTGTATGTAATTGCGCTATAACTACATATGTATGTAGAACTACCCAATATTTTTGGAATATTTAATGGTCTAACTTTGATTTTCAATTTCCAATAGCAAAGCAATACTTTCGGGCAGGAAGGAAGTCCATTGCGGTGACATTGAAACAAGTTGGCAGCCCCGGGGCAAGGGTCATAAATTTATCATTGCATAACGCCAGGACCCATTCATGGCCATGCCCCTGGCCAGGTCTGGCATCGAATAAGACATTCGCGGTGGCTGGTGCTGCGTTGTGACATGTAAAGACAGCGGCCTGGCCAATGCGGGGGTTTCCCAACGATTAGATTGATTGAAAATTCGATGGTTGAGTGATGGCCTAAGCCCTGAAAGCTACTCGGGGTTGTCCATTCCCTGCCCCCCTTTCGCTTTAAGGCGGGCCACGCCACTACCCAGAGAGCCTGTCATAAACCACACACCATTTCAGTGGCAAGTTGTAAACGAAAGCGTCAAAAGAGGGAAAATTATTTAAATTTATGCCCTGGCAAAATAAGAAGAAGGAAGAAAATTGAGTAAAAAACGAAGGCTACGACGACTGAACGGAGTCGGGAGTTGGGAGTAGAGAGAAAATATGTGTCAAATGAAATTCGTTTCAAACTTTATGCAAACCTCAACAAATTGTCATTAAAAGCGGCAAGCACACACAGACAATCAAACAAACAGGCAGACACACAGACAGGACTAGGCCATAAACAGAGCCGCCATTTGCCTTTGGCCGGCCATATTTATGATGTGAACGACAAGACAAAATGGACTTCCGGCAGGCAAGGGAGGCTCCCATATGGGAGAGAGAAAGAGAGAGAGGCCCCATACGGCATACGGCATAGGGCAGAGAGAGAGAGAGAGAACGTATAGAGTGGCGGCTCTTTGCATTTTAATAGACTGACCCAAACGCTTTGCGGGAACCACATGCAGAACGCGGAATATACAAACGACGCCTGCTGCTGCATATGTATACGCGTTTGTCTGTGTGTGTGTGAGGTATTTGCATTGCAAATTTGCAAAATTTTAAAAAATTTATGCGGCTTTAATGGCACCTGGCGACTGCAACCAGACCGGACAGGACTCGACCCCACACCCGACCCCACGACCATAGCCAACACCAGACCAACACCAAGACCAAGACTATTCCCGGAAATTATATACTAAATAGCAGAATAATTTTTTGGCATTTGCGGTGCTCATTTTTTGCCTTCGTCCTGGCCCTGGGCCTCTGCCTCTTGTGGCCGTTTTTGTCGACTACATTAAATGCAAATTTATGCCTATTTGCTGCAAGAAACTGTAACGGAACCTGACTGTTGCTAGCTGCTTGTTAAAGTGGCATAAATTTCACCCCTATACCCCTCCCCCTTCCAGACTGACAGTAAACGGCCCCCAACTATTGAGAGCATTTCATCAGAGAGAGAGAGAGAGAGAGCCAGGGGTTGGTGGTGCTGGGTGGGGTGTCTGCTGCCTGGCCAATGGAAAAACTATGGGCCAAACTATCGTGTGGCACTTGTGCATTGTGCATTGGAGGAATCCCTGCAACTTATTGTTGTTATCGCTCTTTTCACTTCTTTTGACTTCTTTCTTTCCTTGCCACTTGGCAGGCGAAACTCTTTGCAACTTGGCTAAGTAAAATTTATGTGCATTTCTTTTCGGTTTTGTCTTCTTGTTTCGTTGCCTGTCCACTCTGTGTGTGTGGCTCGATGGCTTGCCAAAAAATGTTTGGTTTTGTCTCTCAGTTTTTATAGGCTCAGGCATTGGAAAAGCGTTAGCTACAAAATAATTAGCCATTAACAATTGGCTAGAAGGAAACGGCCCAGAGCCGAGAGACTTTTGAGCGGAGCCTTCTGTTGCCAATTTTGCTGCAAAAGTTTTACGCTTTATTGGCCTGGTTAGCTTAGCCCTGGCTACGAGTCTCTGGCTGTTGCAAGTTTTTGTTGCTTGACGCGCTCAATAAAACGATTTATGCTGCCACTGGCCCCAAAAACTTTGTGAACTTTTGCCAACATTTGTTTTGTCTATTGCTTTGTACTCTGTGGCAGATCCGGCCACTTGCCACATCCCAGGCCTGGGCTGCCCCTCCACTTATTAGTAGTGCAGTTTATTTGCCTTAAGATGCTGCATGCTGCCTGCTGCGGTTTGTCTTTCGGTGCACATAAATCTGCGCGCGAGGCAACTTTTGGACACAGGCAGGGCAGCAAATAAACACTCAGGGGTCATAAATCAGCTGCTCAGCTGCAACATGCCCAACATGACGTGCAACATGCACCACGACCACCACACCACCAAAAAAAAACACACAAGAAAGAGTGCCACCCCATCACATGGGCCACAAAAAAAGAAAGTTTGGATCGAAGGAGCTGCTGCTACTTTCTTCTTGGGTGCTGGGGGTGTGGCTAATGCAAATCATGCTGCAGCGACGACAACAGCTGCAAATGTTGGCCAAATTGCTCGACTGTGGCTTACAAGATGCCTTGGCATTCATTGAGCCAGCCCCTCCCCCCACCCCACCGCTTGCCCCTGCATAATTTATCATTTATTTGTGCTCATTACAACACTACGAGGCAGGCACTGCGGCAGATATGAATAATTAAAGTGCAGCGGAGTCCGCTGCTATCGAGGCTAATTGAAACCCATTGCGAGCCAAGGGTTCGTCTCGTTGCAAGGACATCGATGTATGCGGCACGTTTGCTGCCACAACATTCAATATGTGTTCGCGTATAAGTTCGCCGAGCAGAGCTACACGGACTGCATTTTATATTTGGTTTGCCGCCACTCCACTCCATTCCTGCCTCTGTCCTGTCTCTGCCTCTGCCTTGCCTCTGGCCATGCCTCTACCATGCTGCATGTGGCAGACTCCTGACAATGTGCGCGCATGGCCTGGCCGAATGTCATGTGTGACAAAAATCGAACATTGATGCCATTGACAGACACAACTTTGGCCAGCAATTGTAATTGGTTTAGGTTTTTGGGGAACAGAACAGCAACGTAACGTAACGGAACGGAGTGGAACTGCTCGCAACGAGTGTGCAGGAGTGTGCGTTAATTACCATGTTCGTGGCTTTCGTTAAGTCCTGGCATGGGCATGGCTATGGCCATTATGCAGATTCTACGAGTAAAGCGAATCATTTTGTGCGCGCAATGAACTCATCGTCAACGCGGGACTTAATCAAATTTCGCAGCACAAAATAGCAGGCAGCAGGCAGGCAGCAGCAGCATCATCGAGGGGCACGTTTTCCGGGACAGCAACAAAAACTCGTTGCATACTTTGGGGCGCGCTTTATTTGGCTGCTGGCTCCAGGCGAAAGTAGAGGCCAGGGCCAACGTTGACACACTTATTTTGCTAGCTGGCCTCGGAGCAGGAGCACACGTCAAGCAGCAGGAGCAGGAACGGCAGCAGGAGCACTATGGTCACTCTATTCTTGTCGGGGGGCTTGTTGCACGCTTCACGCTCGCCGTGGCACGCGGCGCATAAATCAATGGCAACGATCTTTACGTGCTGCTGCTTCAAAGTTTCTGCACCACCCACTGCCCCAGCACCCACGCAATCTTTATTGCACATTGCGGCTTCCGGACTGCTGGCTGCCGGATACGGATGTGGCTGTGGCTGTGGATGTGGATGTTTGTGCTTGATTTTTCAGTTGAAAATGCGAAATTAAAATGCATTTGGCTTTCAATTTACTCGCAGTCGAGTAATATTTTCATTAAGTGTTTTCTTTTCAGTCCCCAAAGACCCTCCTAAAGACCCTCCAAAAGACCCCCCGAAAGACCCCCCAAAAGCTGCTCGTATCCCCCCTGCTTAAGTACTCTAAATTGTTAATGAAATGTTAAATGGTTGGGCGTTGCCAAGGAGAAGAGAACCGAACACAAGTCGACGCCTGCTGATTGACCATAATGAGTCCGCAAGTAACGCAAGCAAACGAAACAATATAAATTAATAAGCTATTAATTATGACCTCTGTGCCAGGTGTTTGCCACATGTGGCATTAATTGAGGGCCAAAGGGAACACAAACTCTGGGCCAATTAACAGAGACGAAAACAATCACTGGCTTCGGTCTCGGTCTCGGCCTCGGTCTCTCGTCCTCGGCTTCAGCTAATTAGCCTTAAATGAAGATGTTTGGGTTTTCTTGCTGCTTGCTGGCTTTTAGCCAGAATTTCAGGACACAAACTCCGTGTTCTGTCCAGGCAAATAAATTCATTAAGCAGGGAAAAGCAAAGCAAAGCAAAGCAACCAATCGATGAATCGACAGCAAAAACAAATGTGTTTTAAGTGCAATGTAAATTGTAAGAAAAAAAGTGCCAGGCCAGGCCAGGGAGAGACAAGCAAACAACTGAAGTGGAACGCACAGATAGACAGCTGTTGATAACGCCCAGAGACACCCACCCAAAAAACCTGAAACCCAAAGCAAAACCAGAACCAAACCAAAAAGCCCAAAACCCAACAAAACCAACAGAACTCTCTCTCTCTCTCTCTCTCTCTCTCTGTTCGACACAAACATGTGTAGTAGTGTGGCAAATCCTCTGACTCCCAGCAACACCATGCAACCCATACAACCCATGCAAACCATACCATTCCGTTACTCTCGTAACATACCATCCGCCCAGCTGCAAATGCGCTTGTCCCTGCTGATCCCTTTAGCTGTTGAATTGCAAATTGTTTGTATCTGGCGTCAACAATTTGTTTTTTGCTGCTCCTCCTCGTAAGAGCCTTATGATGGAGTAATTTTAACTATATGATATGGTTTGTCCAACCCAGAAAACATTTATGGGCTTAATTGGTGTCCGTCATCAGTTATCGAGATGAGATTTAATAAAAAACTCGACTTTTTACGGATGTAACAATGATTTAAAGGTAAAAGTTTACAGTTTTTATGGAAGGTAAAAGTTACTCAAAATTTGAGGGATTTTCCGCATCTTTCTCGCCGATTCCGTTACTCTTTTGGTTAGAGCATTCGACTATCGTTTTGTTGGCCAAAACTCCATGTTTCTTGCATTTTTTGCCAGTTCTCTTGGCTCATGCACGCTGACAAAATGTCCACCCATCTGTCACGGCAGGCAGAAACAACTCTCCGCCAGCGGGCTGGCAGCAACAAGCAAAGCATTCAAAAACTTAATTTTTTTCTTCCTACACCCGAAACATGCAGCAATTTGTACGATTTGCAGTTGCAGTTTTTCCGCCGCTTTTCAGTAGTTTTCTCTGCTGTTTGTTTGCAGGTTGTTTTACACACACATTTTGTGCAGAAAGAAATAAGAAACAAATTTGAATGCGCACAGCAAATGGAAAATGGTAAATGGGAAATGGCAAATGAGCAAGTGCATTGTCAGTAAGAATTATTAAATTGGAAAGAGAGAGGCGGAGAGAGTGTGAGAGGGGGTGGGGTGTGTGGCAGAACAATGGGGGCAGAATTGTGGGATAAAGAGAGCAAGTGCCGCTTAATGGTGTGGCGGCCATGTCGTTAATTTTTGTTCTTCATTTATTTCTGCCGCTCTGCCGCTGCTCTGGTCGGCCAGCAGCAGCATTCCGTTGCATTGTGCGCTAAATACTTTGACGTCTTTTTTATGCTATGCCCCGCTATCCGCCCCGCAAGCATTCAAGCCATTTGCATTTACATATGCACATTGCACATTGCTAGCTGCACATTGTATTTAATTAAAATTTGTTGTATGCTAGAATTGCCGGGGAAATGCTGCCCCATAAACCAGCCCGGCCCTATGACAGCAGCAAGGACGATTCTGATTTACAGAGAACAAATAAAAAGGGACATATACCACATATACATACATACATATTTATTTTTCATGCAGAGCTCGCAAATAACCGTCAACCGTTTTAAAGTGTCCAAAAAAACCGATCTTCTACGAACACTTTGAGAACGTGGAGCGAAAGAAAAGAGCACATTCAAAAGTGTTTTCGCTCAATAACTGTTCTTTTTTTTGTGTTCTCTTTGGTTCGCTCTCTCGCTGACTACTTCGATCGGACACTTTCGGCGAAAGAGTCCTTTTGTATGTATGCGTGTGTCTGTGTTTGCAGTGAGCGCACTCTTAAAAGTGTCTCTCGCTGCTGTTATTAAGAGACCGATTCGTTCCTTCCGTTGAGTCGGACAGAAGAGCACAAGCGAAACGAAAAAAGAGAAAGAAAAGAGAGAGATCGTGTGTGCTAAATTGTTTTATGTTTTTTTTGGTAAAATCGGTTAACGGTTATTAGCTAGCTCTGCTTTCATGCCTTCCCTTAAAGATACATTTTATATACATTTTAAATATTTTGTAATAAATTTCGTATACCATTCGAGCTCTTGTTTTCAGCTGGAAATATTTCCCATTTTTTCCAAGTGTAGATATTGCATTATGGCATTCGCTTTATCGGTGTATGAGTGTGCGTGCGCGTGTGAGTGTGTGTGTGTGTAGTAAATAATGAATGCCCAAAAATGCAGTAATTTATCGCCTTGTTTATCTGCTACTCATTACGAGGCAGCAGCAGCAACGAAAATCTGCATAAATATCAAATGTAGATGTGTTTGTGTGTGTGTGTGTGTGTTTGTGCCATGTCCTGAAGGGTCTCCCCACCCCCCATTGCGAATGTGGCGATAAGCAATATTCCGTTTTGTTAATGGCCCCCTGCTTGCTCCAATTCAATTTGTGGCAGGCACTCCCGAGTGCACCGCACCGCACACCGCACACTTCTACCCCTTGCCTCTATTCCCATCAATTTTGTTTGCCAAATGCAAATACCAAAATGATAGGCAAATATTTATTGTGCCTGGCATAATGAGTGGCAAATCTAGTTTTTGGCAACCCAGTCAGGTAGTTGGCCAAAACGGGAAGGAAGTCGGCCAACTGGGCTCGGTCCAGGATGCTGTCTGTCACTCCCCGTTGTCGGGCATTTTGCATGCCAAACAGCAGAGCAGCAGCAGCAGAGCAGCGTCATAAGCATTAAAACAAATGTGCCGAAAAGTATGAACTATTTACAAATTTTAACTCAACTTTATTAGCTCCAAAAGGAAATTTGTGTCATTTGTACATATTTCTGGGTGTTTTGAGTGTGTCCCGTCCTGGGTTGGCCATTGTGCCATTAAGCAAGAGCAGAGCTGTGGTTGGACACAAAAGGGGGGAAAAAGGGGGTCGAACATCCATCGCACAGCGATAGAAAGTCCTTGAAGTAGTGTAACGACAGGTGCTTCTAGGATAAACTTAAGTTTACACTCACAGAACCATCCATTTCTTTCGGGTTTTCCTATCGGAAAAATCTTCCAAAAACCTATTCAATTCGGGGAAATACAGCTAAAGTCGAGGTATGGCTTGGGTGGCAAGCATTTCGTTTAGCAGCAGTTTCATTTGGCCCTTAGACCCCATTTACCAGAGCCGCTGCCATCAGCAATTGCAAATACACACACAGGCACACACACACATACACATAGAAACTAACACATTTAGGCGGCATTTCCTTTGGCAAAGTTGCTTGACTTCATTTCGGGGCTGACTGCCGTCGACACAACGGAGACGACAACAACATCATCGGCAGCAAACAAATAAACTGACAGACACTCGTTTCCGGTTTCAAACAAAACAGACGCCATATTTAAAATTCCAAACGGGCAACCCTGGCAGCAGCAACCCAGCAACCCAGCAACAAGAACAACATCAGCAGCAGCAGCTACACCAAGAGAAAAAGCAAAGCTAAACAAATGTTAAACTTCATTTTGAATTTTCTAATATTTCTTAAAACATATATTGAACTACGTAAAGTTTAACTTAACAGAAAATGTTTGTATTCAATATTTTTAACTTAAAATTGGTTATCAATTATTCTTTTAGTATTTGTTTTCAATAAAATAAACTTTAATATAATGTAGGATAATGTTATAAAAGAAAAGAGATCCATTTCTTCTTCAGAGTCAATTTCAGGCTGAGTGAATAATTTAGAATTTCTTTCTTTTTTTAGCCATTAAAGATACATTTCATTTAGCTACAGTCAAAATATAAACAAATAACTATATTAACTTTTACTATTTTAATTTACATGTTATTCATATTAATTTTTAATGATGAAAACTTACCAAATATTTTATAAAAGTGTACCAAAAAGCAGCAGCAAACAAACAAATGAAATAACAGAAAATTGCCGTTTGCTAAAAACTTTTGCTTTGCTTTTTGAAGTTATTTTTTCCATTCCCATTCTCCTGTGGGTTTGTTGTTGCCCCAGTGCCTCTGCCACAGTGCCAGTGGCACTGCCAAAACAAAGAATTCAATTTAGTGGGCCGTGCGTGGACAGGTTCAATGAACCGGGGGGGGCATAATTCCCCCCGCGAATCCTTCGAATGCGCACAAATTTGATGCTTCCCGGGACGGGACTCGAACTAATTGTGGAATTATGCCAAGCAGCAGACAGTCGAGAGGCGAGAGGCATGCGGAACGGATGGGGCATGCAGAGTCCTCATGTGAATGCGAGACTCGCAGCATTTTGACAGCAAAATGGGGAATCGGTGCTCAAGGAGAGAGCGCGGCTCCCGAAGCATTCAACTGTTTGGCATTTGTCGTACACATTTCCCGCAGCCGAAAACCGTGAACCGTACTCTGATATCTGAAATCCGAAACTTGCTGCTGACCGGTGGCCGTGACTTCCGTGCACCAGAAATGGAATGGGGAAGATTTATTTCAGATTCGCCTGACGAGATGGAGGATAGCCCCCCCCCCCCACCCCTCCCGTCTCCCGTCTACGGCGTGGCACACAAAAGACACGTAGGCAAATAAAAACGCCAGCCATCGTTCCACAGCAGCAGAAGTTGTATATTGAAATGATTTATGTGTCGGCCTATGAATGGCATAAATGATGCACTAATTTCATAAAAAATGCAAGCAGAAAACCCAAAAACAAATAAAATAATCAATAACTGAGAAGAAACCTTGGACAGAGAGTCCTCTTGGGCTCGCCCTTGGGTTTCGGATTTTACAATCATTTTATAATGAACAAATTCTTGCTGTCTACTCAAATGGTGAGAGGGGGTGGGTAGGGGGGACATACGCAGGATATTCATTCATTTTTCAGGCTGCAGACTGCGCTTAGGTTCAGGGCGGAAACTGGAACCCCTTCAGCCTTTAGGGCATTAGAAAAAAAATCTATAAAATGGCTGGACCCGTCAGAGCGTCAGGGCGTCAGGAGGCGCCACCCCCATACATGCCAATAAAATATTTTATCAAACGTACGTGCTGCTATTAGGCACGCCCCTGGCCCCCCCCCCTGGCACCCCCCTGCCACCCATCACACACGCACGCATATCAAATGACGGCGTTGATGTGTTGAAAGCCCAGACGGGAGTTGAAAACGAGTGTTGTAGAAGCACAAGAGAAGAGTGTGCGTGTGTGAGTGTGGCAAGGAGGGGTGCAAGTGGAGTGGCAGACAGTCAACCCTTTTTTACGGCTGCTGCTGGTCAGTGGAGCACTCTGCACATTCGGTCTCTCTGGTCTCCAGTGCTCCAGTTGCTCCAGTTGCTCCAGCTTCTCCGTTCCAGCTGTCCTGTCCGGTCTCCCGTCTCCGGTTACCCCCAGCCAATTCTCCTCCTGGTTCTGGTCTCTGATTATGCGTCGTGCGGGGCCATAAATTTATATTGAAAGACGTGCGCTGTTAATCAAATTAAAGTGTTTGATTAAATTTTAAATAAAAACTCCGAGCGGTAAGCGGCAAGCGCTCCCTGCAGTAAAAAGTGCAAAATGAATATCAGAATGGAAATGAAAATGAAAATGAAAATTCATTTAAGAACACGTGGCGTATACGCAATATTCAATTTATGAATTATGCGCACAATTATTAATTAAATTTTTGTTGTTCTTCTGTAGGTGTACGTGTGTACAGTGTGTGGGTGGCTATCAGTGGGTGGCTATGACCCACTCAACGATACTGACACTGAAAGGTCACTCGTTTATCGGCGGGGCTAAAGAGAATTTCCAAAACGTGTCGCAAAGTGGCAACGATATTCAGATATTCTGAGGAAGACTCTGAAGCTCCTACTGCTCTCGCGCTGCAGCACTTTAAAGCGCTTAACGGGGCCAACTGAAGTTAAATAACAATTTCACTGCTCATTAACCCTAATTTGTATGTAAATTTTTGGCCCTTTTGCCTCTCATCACTGTTGCTCCTCACGCTCCTCACGGTTACCCTCGGGAGCCCAAGAAGTTGTGTGTGGCGCTTTTTAAAGGATTTCCCCTGGCCAAAACGCCATTTTGTATGTTTTAAGTAACGCACATGACACAGGACTGAGCACGGAGGACGGAATGGTCGACGGGGGGAAAGTGCTTCGTAGCCATTATGGAGCGTTGCCTTCTTCAAGTTGCTAACAATGTACGCTATGGCAGGGGGTGCGGTGGGTAGGGGTGGTGTCCGGGGCACATGCAAAGTGCAGGAAGCATGAATGAGTTGGCGATAGCCCACACGAAATGCCTGTGTATCTCAGGGAGGGAGGAGAGGGAGGAGAGCACCAGAGATAGCCACAGAAGAAGAGAAGAAAAGAAAAGAAAAATGATGGGAAAAAAGGCGAGAAAGATTGTTTGCCTGTTGCCCTCATTCTCGCCTTGGCCAGTCCCAGTCGCAGTTCCAGTCCCCAACCCAGTCCCCGTCCCAGTCGCATCTTCCATTAATTCATCCGCCGCCAAGCAAACAAAAGGCCTCGGCCACCACACCAAATGGACTTTCGCCCAGTCATTATTGGGTTGTTTCTGTTGTTTTCCCAGGAACCCAGGGACCCAGGCGACAGCTATACGGAGGTGCACCAGTGGGGCAGTGGCAGGCACTGTGTATTAAAACAAAACTGAGTGCATGTGCAGACACTCGCCGCCGCCAGGAGGGGGGGCAGCCAGGAGAGGCGCCTCCTCCACCGGCTGCAAATGGCAAACGGCAACTGGCAAACGGCAAACAAGAAATGACAGCCTCGCAGCCTTGGTGCCATGCAAATTCAATAAATTACGGCAACGACCATTAATTATATTTTAAATTGCAATGTCCACATGCACATACACACACACACACACACACGCACAGAGAGAGAGAGAGAGAGAGCGAGACAGTCCCATGGAGAAAAGTTTTGCTTTTGTTTCTTGTGCGGCGCGCGCGCTGATGGCGAAAAAGTTCCACTCATTCACCGGGCAAATTGTCGCAGTTTATCTCCGCACGCACCGGGGGAAAACAAGCAGCAACACACCACCCATTGCCCCACTGCCCCGTGCCCCGTGCCCCGTGCCCCGCCCAATTCCCACAACAATTCCGTTTGGCCATGAAAGCGGCTCCAACAAATAAACCACTTTGGCCATTTCCTGGCATAAAAGATAAATAAATACACCGGAGTGAAGGAAAGCGAAAACAGAAAACAGAAATAAAAGGGAAGCTACAGCTACAGCTCCAACTCCAGATGCAACTCCAACTTCAGTTCAGTCCCTGCCACTTCTCGGTCAACCCCCCTGCCTCCCCTGGCATTCACCCATCTGACCATTATTATCGCCTCGGCGAAAACAATGCTCGAAGCCGGAGCTGGAGTCGGATCCGGACCCGGACCCGGACTCAGGCCAGATCCCGTTGACAATGGCGGCATGTCATTAAGGGCGACGTCAGTAGCTGACCGCTGACGTGTTAACTGCAGAGCGTCCAACTTTTAATTGGTTTTAAGTCACAAGTTAATTTCCATAAAGCGGACAGAAAGTGCTGCAAAAACTGCCACTCAAAGTGCACAGAGAGAAAAACAAGTGACGACCATTTCCCAGGGCAGATTCATTAAGGATTTTCCTCGATTGATGGCAGGGAAATTGAGTCGCTTGAATATCTCATGCAAAACCCGCTTCATTGCCTTTTAATTGTCTTAAAATTGCATAAATCTCAATCATTTTTCTCAGTGTTCTCAGTTACTTCTTGCCCTTGCCGCGCTTGCCACGCTTGGGCTTTTTCTTAAACGGTCCCAGGCCGCGCCGCACCATCGTGCCCCGCCACCAGGCCTGCAGCTTGATGGCGCACTCCATGCGATGCACCTGCAGATCGAGCAGCCGCTGCTCCTCCTCCTTCTTGGCCTGGTACTCCTTGACGAACTCCATCCGCTCGGCGTAGATCTCGCGGTGGCGCTGCAGCAGCTTCTGCTGCTCGAGGATCCGCAGCTCCCAGGCCTCGCCCTCCCGCTCCACGCGGCGCTTATCGGTGGTGTAGCGCTCCTGCCAATCCTTGATGCGCTGGCGCAGCTCCAGGATCTCCTGCTGCCGGAACGACCGCAGCTCGCTGCTGACTCGCTCCTCCCGGGCCAGGCGCTGCTTGTAGTCGAGGATGTCGCGCAGGTAGGCCCGCTCGGCATTCTCGCCCCAGATGGTGGCCTGGGTGATGCGACCTGCCTCCCAGCGCTGCACCAGATTGTACTCCAGGTCGTTGACCCGCGAGACGCAGCGGAGATTGTACTTGGTCTCGGCCGTGCGCTCTGCGAGGTCCTTAAGGCAGGCCTGGCTGTCGCGCTTCTGCAGCTCCAGCTCCTCCTTGAGCTGCTTCAGTTTGTCCTTGCCCTCCTGCAGCTGCTTGGCCGCCTGCGCCTCCTCGCTGTTGTTGCCACGCAGAGCATTGATGGCTTGCTCCAAAGTCTTTTCCTCTTCGCCGTCTGCTGTCTCCTTCTTGGGCCCCAGCTGTTGCATTGCCACCTCAAAGACCGTGCGCAGGGCATCCATGTCCCGCTCGAACTTCAGGGAATCCAGCAAGCTCTCATCCAGTTGATCCGTGTCGTCCTCCGGCTCGCCCAGGAGCGTCTCTAGGCGTGGCAACGTTTTGCCGGTGATCAGAACACGCTCAGGCGGTGGCTTTGGGTCCATCGCGGAGCTGCGGCGACGCCGCAGCGAGGCAGGCAACGACAGAGGCTTCGGCGCGTTCAGACGCTGCGCCCGCTGCTGCAGGACCAGCTTGTCCAGGGTGTCCTTGTAGAAGCGCAGCAGCAGCAGTCGCCGCAGCTCCTCCGTTTGCTCTTCTGTGTATCCGCGTGGCATTGCAACTGAAAGGGATATGTTTTATCCATGAGTGTGTCCAAAAGTCACTCGATACGAGTATCACTCACTGAAGAGGTTGACCCGGCAACTGTTGCTAGGAGAAGCAGCTTATAAATGTTTGCCTTTCGATTCGGAATCGGATTTTCCCCGCTACCAGTCTCTGCCACTGCGACTGCCCTGCCACTGCCACCGACTCATGGAGATCCCAAAGAGAATGCCAGGGTTCAGGCGTCGGCTTGCATATTTCATTGCTGTCATCGTCCTCGTTGCTTACGTGCAGAAATGCCGTACTGACTGCTTCGTTCCCGTTATTGCACAGAAATCGTTGAATTTATATGCCCGACTCCTGCCTTGACTCCTTTTTCTTCTCCTACTTTGGCTCTTTCTCTGTCTTGGTTATCCTTGGCTCTGCAGTCAGTCGCTCCTTGGGGTTCGTTCACTCCTTGGCACATGTAAGTATGTGTCCTGTTGCCTGTGTCCTGTGTGTGCTGGCCCCGCTTTAACCCCGCCATGGGTGCCGGCTTATATGTTTAACCCAATAAATGCCGCGCTGATTGCAAGTTAAATTATTGGCGCGCAGGACTCGCACAGGACTCCCAGGCCCGCATTACAATTAAATTATCGCATTAACCGCAAAACCTGCGCGGTGGCGGCGGCGGCGGCACTGCTCCTCCGCTTCAACGAATCTCGGGACTCGGTGCGCGGGCCAGGGCCAGACACTTTTCCCAGCATGCCCGCAGCGACGGTTCAACCGAAAAAGCACAAGGACCTCTCGGACATAGACTAAGGGATACCCTAGAATACAAACGGGGAACTGCCTTGAGGAAGTTTCATTTGAATTCTCTGAGCAAATAGAGTTAGTTCTTTGGCCACCTCAAGGCAGAATGGTACTCAAGATCTGAAAGGTTTTTTTTGTTGAATGTACCTTCGAATCGGTGAAAGAAAGTTATAAATGAAACAGCCTGTGGGCTGCGTATCAATCTGCCCATCAGTCAATTGAGCATTGCGGACCAAGACTAATGTATAACTCATGATTAGCTGCCTTGAGCCCTTTAGCCCCGATATATCCTAAGGGTAATAGAGCATTTTAAAGGAAACCGCAGGTCGCAAGTGGTCAATGCACTGACAGGGTCTGCGACCCGGCCGCTGTGAGAAATTGCAGGGCCGACATTAAATTAATGCCCGCCACTGTCTCGCACACATACACACACACACATAGAAGTAGAGCAAAAAAGGGAGAAAAAAGAAAATGCGAATCAGTTGCACACAGAATTCATGAAATTCAAAGCATAAAAATATACACAGGAAGCATACAACTTTTGACAGGAAATTTAAAATTAGGCAGAGAAGAATTTAAGATTTATAAAATATATTTAGGAGGAAAGCTATGCAGAACACAGAGATAGTTATTTACTACGATAATTTGTGTTAATTCCCAATAGAATCACTCAATGACTGTCATAGAGCCTTCGATCTGCAAGGGCTCTTCCCTACATTTCAGCCCCGATGGATTCTTTTAAATTTTTAATTATTTTTCAAACATGTTAATTGGATTGAACAGTAATATACACATATACACATACATACATATAAACGATACTCGAATATCATTTCAAGAGGGCGTTTGATAGAGTGCAGAAAGAGTAGAAAAAATCAAATTAAATTCAATTAATTATAATATTTAATAATATGTATGTTAGTGGAATTGAAGGTGTGAAGGGGCGCGGAGAGTGTTTCGGAGTCACTTTCAATAAACTCCTTCTTATTGCCACAGGAGGAGGCAGGAGGCAAACAAATATGATAACAATTATGATATAATATTGCTACAATTATCAAATTATAATGATATGTGGAAATAATATAAATAATAGAAAATATAGGTATATCATTTTCCGCATCCAAAAGTAATGAAATATAATCTTTAGTATGGTTTAAACTCACCCTCACTTTTAGTTAACTTGCTGCTGCGATATTAAATTCTCTCTTTTGATCATCTCTTTCATATTTCAGTGACGAAAGCAAAGAGAAACAATACAAATTGACATTTGCTCATATTACCGCTCTTTATTTAGTTCTTGCGGTACATTTTATTGTTTTTCTCACTCGCACTTGATCTCATTTTAACACTTTCACTCACTTTTCGCCTGATAATCCTTGCCGTCGTAATGACCATCGTGCACTTTCACTCACTTTTTCACATATCGCCTTGCATTTCATCACTTTTTGGGAATTATTGGAATTTTTGAATTTCACAGATAAAAAAAACACTCATGCCATTTCTTTGGCTTTGCTGTCACGCATTGCGCTAAATATTACCGGCCTTTGTTTAGTTCTTGCGGTACATTTTATTGTTTTTCTCACTCGCCATTTATCTCATTTTAACACTTTCACTCACTTTTTGCTGATACTCCTTGCCGTCCTAATGACCATCCTGCACTTTCACTCACTTTTCGCCTGATACTCCTTGCCGTCCTAATGACCATCCTGCACTAACACTTACTCACTTTTTTCACATATCACTCACTTTTCGGCATTTTAATTTCACTCAAAAAAAAAAACACTCAGCTACCATTCCATTGGTATTGCTGCTACGCATTGCGCTTAGTATTGCCGCTCTTTCTTTAGTTTCTGCGGAATACTTTATTATTTCACTCACTCACTTGCACTCACTATTTGCCAATAACGCCTTCAACTGCTTGCCGCCTGGTACCCCTTGCCGTCATAACGACCATCATGCACTCTCACACACTTATTTCGTACACTCACTCTCACACACTTATTTCGTACACTTTCATAGACGCACTCGCGACGAAAAATTAATGACAAATTAATGACCGCTTTGAAGCACCGGGGGGAACTGAAAGCTTAGATTAGATAGAACTGCAGCTGCGTGGGCAGCTTAAAGAAGCTTTCGAAGAGCAAGAGAACGAAAGAAGTTGAGGAGAGAGGGCGGCTGCAGCAGAGCAGCGTGGGCAGCAGCTCAACGCTCTGCTTAGAAATCAGATCTCGTGCAGAAAAAGAGAGCGAAAATTTGTGCTGGTGATCACAGATAACGAATGTAGGTCAAGGGCTCTCACGCTCTCTCACTCAGTTTATCTTTCGCTGTTAGCGCTCTACTTCCCTACTTACTCAATTGAACATCTAAGAGCGGCATTGCAATTGCAAAGTGTGTGCTGTTTCTGTGGCTTACGTTTTAGAAGCGTAGATGGAGAGTGAGAGTGTGTAGATGACCACATTAGCATAGAAAACGTCGATTATTTTGAAGAGATCTTATCTGCGATCCTCTCTTCCCACTGCATGCGGTGTAAGAAGCGGGGGCGAAAAGTTAAGAGCGCAGCAGGGCTACGCTAAGAACTCTTGTGCAAACTGTGTGTGGTGTTTTTTTGCGTACGCGTAGATGACCACATCAGCATAGAAAAGGTAATTATTTTAAAGAGTTTCTTATCTGTGATCCTCTCTTCCTACTGCATGCGGTGTAAATGCAATGATCTAAAGCGGGGGCGAAAAGTTAAGAGCGCACCAGAGCTGCGCTAAGAACGGCTTGTGCAAACTGTGTGTGCTGTTGTTTTGGCGTTCGCTCTAGAAGCGTAGGGGGAGAGGGAGAGTGCGTAGATGAGGTAGCAGCATAGAAAAGGTAGATTATTTTGACGAGCTCTTTTCTGTGATCCTCTCTTCCCACTGCATCTGATGTAAGTGTAATGCCCTAAAGCGGGGGCGAAAAGTTAAGAGCGCAGCAGCTACACTAAGAGCGGCATTGCTTTTGCATTATGAGAGTGTTTGTAATTGATGTTTTTTCTGTTTTCGGCGTATGCACCGATGTTGTTGTTTGCCTGCCAATGCTTTGCATGGGTGGGAGACGGGGAGTGCGTGCTTGACCATAGAACGAATATTTTTAGGTGAAGAGTTGCATATGCATATTTGATCCGCTCTCTTCACTGCAGATAATGCAAGTAGTTCAAGCAGTGCAAGGCAAACAAATAAGAGCGCACCTTTGCTGCGCATCAATCCAAAAGACTCTCTTTGATTGCACACCAATTGAGCATTGCGGACCAAGGCTAATATAAAACTCATGATTAGCTGACTTGAGCCCTACAGCCCCGATATATCCTAAGGTTAATAGAGCTTTTTAAAGAAAACCGCAGGTCGCAAGTGGTCAATGCACCGACCAGGTCTGCGACCCGGCCGCTGTGAGAAATTGCAGGGCCGACATTAATTTAATGCCCGCCACAGTCTCGCACACATACACACACACATAAAAGTAGAGAAAAAGAGAGAAAAAAGAACGGCACACAGACATGTGGCGACGGCATGGGGCGCTTTTCACACTTGTCGGTCTCTTCTGCCTTTAGCTGCCATTATTTTTAATAGACTCGAAAAGAAAAGTTTTCAGTTTTCTACTTCATTGACTGCAAATCGGGAAAAGAAGCTCTCGGGTCGCGAAATTCCCAAGCCATTCCACGCCACGCCAGTCCTCCCTCCCCCCCTGAAGATGCCAGCCAAAATTAAGTGCCCCGAAAAAGAGGACGCTGTGCAGTGCCTGATAAGCATACCCTCGGAATACACACACACACACACACACACACACACATGCAGCAGCCTCGGAGGTTGCAGCAGCATAAAGTCATACACATAAATTCTGTGCTGAAAAGGAATTTTCAATTTCCATTTAAAGCCCGCAGCCAAAGCAAATGTTCGATTTTGACAAACTTTTCCATTCCATTCCAATATCTTCTGCTATTAGAAACTTAGGCAAGGTCTTGCCGCAAATTGCTTCCGCTAAATAATAAATATGCAAATATTGGCCCATGCCCCATGCCAGGACCATGCCAGGAACTCAATGGAAAATCAATCGGTCGTGTCTGTGGCTCTGTCAACGCTTGCATGTCGCTGAAAACCCTTTCCGCCGCATGCATTTTTCGTATTTTTAGCCGCCGCTTAGCGACTGCTTACCCCTTGCTTGTCGCCCTGCTTGTCGCCCTGCTTGTCCCCCTGCTTGT
This sequence comes from Drosophila athabasca, assembly GCA_008121215.1. NCBI lineage: Eukaryota > Metazoa > Arthropoda > Insecta > Diptera > Drosophilidae > Drosophila > Drosophila athabasca. The sequence continues at coordinate 4,091,878 of CM017793.1, read as the reverse complement.
CCCCCTGCTTGTCCCCCTGCTTGTCCCCCTGCTTGTCCCCCTGCTTGTCGCCTGGCAACAAGTTCATTTTTGTTTCAAGTCCCACCCGCTGAAGGTCAGGGCTGGTGGCTAGCAGGGGGGGCTTAAAGATATTGCCCCATTCTGAGAGGTAATTTGTGTGAATGATGATCCATCAATCAATTTAATTCCCGAAATGCTGAGACGCGGATTAAAGCTGAAGGCTGAGATGGAATCCCCATCCAACTACGACTCTGCTCCACTCTGCCACGTTGCTACGTGGAACCGCGGAGATAACCCGCCGAACTTATGACATGCCCCGCCCACCCCCGCTCTCTCTCTCTCGCTCTCTGTCTCTCTCAACCCCTTCTGGCCTACGTTTGTTATCCTGGTACATGTAAATAACCAAAAAATGTATATTGCGGCCCGCAACCACGACACCGTGACAGCACCGGCATATGCCAAGCCCGAGCAGGGGTCAGAGGTGGCAGCCAGTGGCAGGGCCAGAGGCACACACAGAACTGTGTGTGGCAGGAACAGGGAACAGCGAACAGAGTGGTCGGTCAGTGATGTCGCCGGGCAGGATATGGTGATGCCTGCCAGCGGTGTGTGTGGCGGTAAGTGTGCGAGTCCTTGCCGCTGCTGCTGCTGCTGCTGCTGCTGTCTGCGGCCGGACGACTGATAGACGCCGCTACCATTAATTCACATTCAGGTGCCGCACGCTTGGCAGAGCAAATTTTGGTAGAGTCTGCTCTGTGCAGGAGAGTAGGAGAGAGGGTGCGACAACAACATGTGTTTGCACATATCCGGCATGGGGGTGGGGGGTGCAGCAACTGTTCCCTGAAAAGAGTGAAGGAAGCTGCTGTGGTCGCTCGTGCAGGCAAATCCCGTGCAATGCATTATAAATGCCATGCCTGTCGGACGACTTTTCACGTTTTCTTTCTTTTTGTGTGGGAAAAGTTAAGAATTGTGGCCATGTAACTGACCTACTTGGCCGCCTGTGTAATTAGTGGAACCGAAACCGAACCCCCCGGAACAATGGAATGTAGAATTCATGAGGCGAAAAATCGAAAGTTCTCCCCCCTCGCGCAATGCGTGGCACATTGGGCGAACCCGAAACCCCCAGCAGGGAAATCAATAGCAGCCACGGCAGCCTGTCCTGTCGTGTCCTATCCCTATGGCCAATGCCAAGCAACCAGCGAAATAACTAAATAAAGGAACCAAACCAAACCAAACCATCAAGAAACGGTGGCAGTGGCAGCCATGACAACGTGCCTCAGCGAAACAAAACAAATGCCAGGCAGAGCGAGCGACACACACACACACACACACACCACCAGGTGTACTCACAGGCTATTCAAATACGAGGGTTCCTTTAAAAATAGAATCCTGTGTGGCATTTATGGTAAGCGAAGTGTGTCAATGAGGGAGAGAGAGTGCCTGTGGCGGCCAGTCGATTGGAAGCAAGCAAAGGTATCGGTTCGGGGCCAGAGAGAGTCAAAGGATACGAAGGATTACCTCAACAGTCAAACATCATGTTTCCGCAGGCAGAGCTGGAGAACTACAAGCTGCAGGTGGAGCTGCTCCAAGAGAAGCTGCAACGCAGGTAAGGGGCAGCAAAGCCCCAACCGTAATTACAGCACATACAGGGGAGAGTACTGTACTCGAAAAGGGAATACAATATGTCCTGCAGGCAATCCTTCCCTTGAGAATAACAGCTTTCCCTAAGCTTCTCCTTCTGTTTGTTCAGGCTGAACTATTCCTTCAAATATATATCGTATACACAACTATTTTCCCCTTTTGCATAGTGAGGATAATCGTCAACAGTTGGAGCACAAGTTGGACAAAATACTTCAAAAGCGCAGCGACCTGTAAGTAGCCTTTGTCATTCCGTTCCATTCCAACCGAATTGAATCGAACCGCATTCGCCTGTGCATCTCCCATAGCGACAAGTCCGTGCGCCACAAGAGCCGCCAGAAATACCAGGAGTTTCTCGAGGAGCAGACCCTGCGCAACGAGCGGAACAAGAAGCTCGTCCATATGCTGGAGCGGATCGATGAGCAAACGGTTGCCATGTCGCAGCGCAGCGAAAGGCTTAAGATGATGAAGGTAAACCCTTAACGAACTCCAGTCAAACTGTCAATCAGTAACACAAGTCTCTCTCTCTCTCCCACTCTCTCTCTCTCTCTCTCTCTCTCTCTTTCTCTTTGCTTCCCTTTGACATGTCCATTTGCAGCTCCAATATCAAATGTACTTTGCGAAATTGGTTCAAAATCAAACATTGCGTTGCATACAACAGCAGGCGACGCAGGCCACTGCGCCAGGTGGTGGCACTGGAGTTGGAGTCGGAGTTTCAGCAGCGGCTGTGGGTGGTGGCACTGGCATGCCCATCCAAGTGCTGGTGCCGCCCCAAGCAGCAGCACAGCCAATGGTTGCTGCAGCTGCTCCTCCACAATGGACCCTTGCCATGGCCACACCCACACACGGTGGCATGCTGCTGACGCCCCAGTTTGCCACGTCAAATGCAGGTGCTCCGCCGGGTCCTGCTGCTGGTCCGCAAGGCCTGTACTACCCAGAGCTATATGGGGCCACGGGAACGGCTCCACTTGGCACCTCCAACTTGTTCGATCTGCGCGCCACATTGCGCGCTTTTGATAATGAGAATGCCGATTTGCCGGAGCGCATGACTCACTTCAATGCAGCCACCACATCCAGCCAGGCTGCCGCCCTGACAGGTGATTATCAGGCACAGGCGAGTGGCAGAGTCACGCCGGCATCGGCAGGAGCAGGAGGTGGAGGTGGAGGAGAAGGTGGAACACCGACGACAACATCCAGTTCGATGGCAGGCCAAGACAAAGGTGCGCGGCAACTGAGCAGCACATCCTCGACACTGGCAACATCCTCGTTGACATTTGATAAATTGCCAAAGACGTCCTCCTCGATGACGTTAACGGAGCTGCCACTGGCACATCCACACCCACTGACGACTACTGCATTCACTGCTGTCGATGACGTTGGCGGGCAACCGCAAATGGCAGGAGCAGCAGGAGCAGCAGGAGCAGCAGGGAGAGGCCAGGAGATGCGTAGGAGCTGGAGTCGAGAGCAGGATCACGAGCAGGAGCAGGAGCGGGAGCAGGAGGGGGCGGCGGCAGACATGGCTGCCTGGACAAATTCACGCGTGACTAAAGTCGAGTATGAAAAATCACCAACTGTCGTTGGCCATAATGAGCCCGGCCAGAGACAGCAGCAGCAGCAGCAACACAATTTTGAAGCGTACTTCGGTGAGCTAAAAATCGATGAGCCCTGGCAGCCAGGAGCAGCACCATCCCCATCACAATCCATGGGAGGACGGACAGCCAGCAGCCCGGCTGGAGACAAACGCCAACAAAACGTGCGTCCCGGCAGCGAGGGGCGGGATGCAGATGTGGGTGATGTAGGTGGTATATCCGTGGGAGCTAAAGTTTGCCTCACCAACGATTTGCTGGACGAAGTCATAGCCAGTCGTGCGGCACTGGCGAAAGCAGCGGCTGCGGTTGATGAGCAGCTAGCAAGAGGTAATCAATTGTCGCCGCCAGGCGGCTACAACGAACACGCGGCCACCATGCCCTCCGTCTCCTCCTCCTCCCACTCCTGGAATCCCAAGCCCGGTGTGTCGATTGAGAATATTGAAAATGCCATTTACGGCGAACGCTTGACAGGAACTGCGACAGGAGCACCAGCAGCCCCAGCCCCAGCCCCAGCAGCAGCAGCAGCGGCAGGAGTCCCAGTCCCAGTCCCAGCATCGGCACCGGCAGAACCTATGACACGAGCCCCAACGCAGGGATTTTTCGAGAATTTGGTAACCAATACCAATACATCGCCGCCAGAGCTGCAGGCAGACCAGCGCAAACTAGAAAGGATAGAGGAGGTGCACAGGGGCGACAGAGAGCGGCAGCCGGAGCCAGAGGTAACCGATTATGGCCAATACGATGCCAGCAGCTATGGCGAAACCAGCGAGCCCATCTACGCCAGCATTGATTCCACCAGCCAGCAGCAGCAGCAGCAGCAGCCACCAGAGCCGCTTTATAGCGAAATCGGAAATCCCACAGACTATCAGCAGTATGCAGCGGATGCCAGTGGAGAGGCAAGTGGACCTGGAGCTGCAGCAGGACAAGAAACCGATGCAGCTGCTGGTGGTCCTGGCGGTGCTGATGGTGGCGCCGAGGCGAGCGCCATGCAACAGGAGTACTCCAATATTGATTACGGCAACTACGAGGACGGACAGTACGGGGCCGGCTATGATCCCAATGCCTATCCGGGCTACATATACGATGAGGCCACTGGCCAGTACATAGCCGATCCCAATGCCACGCAGTACGCGCCGGATGGCAGCTATGCGGGGCAGGAGTACGATGGCAGCACCGCGAACTACGACTATGGGTCTTATGCCGAACAACAACAGCAGCAGCAGCAGCAGCAGCCGCAAGAGGAACTGCAACAGATGCAGTCACAAGCGCAGGGACAACAGGAACAACAGGAAGCCTATCCCATGGCCAATGACAATGGCCAGAATGGCATGGAAGTGGAGCAACCACTGGCTATCACTCCGCCTGTCGAGGCGAAAGTGGAGCCAACCACCACGCCCGTCAGCGTCGCCTCAAAGCCCGTCAAGCCCACGTCGATACTCTCGACGACAGACAAACAAGCGGCGCCTAATGATGCGCAGCAGCAGCAGCAGAAGAAGAAGAAGCGCGTTAATTTCGTTGACAGCAGCGAAACGGATGATAGCTCAAGCGCGAAACCAGCCCCTGCCGCAGCGACAGCCCCAGCCCTGGGCCCAACTTCTGGAGGAGCTGGAACTGGTGGACCCGCCACAACCACAGCCGCTGGCGGCAGCGAGAGTGACTTCGATTTTTCAACGGGCAGCGAGGCGAAGAATTAGAACAAGCTGCAAAACAGTTGGCGCTCTAATTTGTTGCCATTTGGGTTAACCAATGAGCGCCCAATCGCGCGACCCATTCAAAGTGAACAAACGACCGCCTCGCCACGCCTCGCCCCGCCTCGCCTCGCCTCGATTTATAGCCAATGCATTTTTCACTTCACTTCCGCAACAAAAAAAACGCTGCAAATCAACGAAGCTGGAGAAAAAGCTTCAAAGCCAACAAAAGAGAGAGTGCGGGTGGGAAATGCTAACAAAAATAGTGGGCGCCAACGGAAACGGAAATGGAAGAAACTCAATCAACACAAAAGTTGCTGTTGCTGTTCAAAGAGGGAGAAGGAGGCGGTGGGGGAGGAGGATGAGGAGGAGGGGGAGCAGGAGGCAGCAGAAAATTCAAAAAAATATCTGACAGTTGCTTTTTATTCAATTATCTTAGATGCTTGAAAATGAATATAAATAAATATTTAGTCAATCAATTTCAATTTTTTTCACTCGAGGCTCACTCAACATCCTTGACACATTTTTCATGTGTTAACAGTGCGTATACGCAATGTACGAATGAGACAGGGTATTTGAAGGAATTGAAGGGTATATTGTATATTTTGTAACTCATGTATTGGCTTTAAAAACAAGCGACCATAATAATATTTTTTACATCATTTTGTGATTTCTTCGTCTATCAACATTCCCCTTGACATTTTTCATTGGCTTCCTAAGTCTCTGAAAAGAACTATGGATATATTATATCTATAATGGATATATTATGCAGAAAAAATTCATGGAAATCCGCATAGCTATAACTATTTTTAAGGATAATATTTACCTATCCATGAATGTTTATTAAGCTATTATAAAATGAATAAAACAAGTGTCCCAAATGGTTTCCAAGTTTATTTTTTGCTGATTTCAGTACAGGTACTTGCTTAAAGGGTATCCCTTAGTCCTAGCAATCATCATAGCCCAACTCTCACTTGTTAAAGACTTTTGACACATACACACAGGCACCTGGCAATGGCCATATGGGGAGGGGCCATATTTCATTAACGACATCGGTAATAAGATCAGCAGCTGTTGCTGCCAGCACCGCAATTTATCAAAAGTGCAATTGTCTTTGCAGCGGGGCACCCAAATTACCTTTTCGCTCGATGGCTGGCCCAGTCCTGGTCCTGCTAGGTGGGAGACTGCCAATGACACTAATTATGTGCGGCCAGGCGGTTAAAGCCGTGGCCAACAAATATGCTGATGCCTGGGCCAGAGCAGAGCACGGCCTGATGCTTACTTGACCAACAATTGCCAACTTAATTGAAATTATGCCATCAGAAGTACAATGTGCACCACCCTACATACTCGTATACCTATACATACGAGGCAGCACTCCTCTATAGACTCTGCGCATACTTGATTTTTTTTTTGTGCAGTGCGTTCGCCATTTTAATTTGATGCACAGTTAAGGCAGTGAATGCGTTAAAAAATTTCCCATTTGCGACTGCAGCAACTGTTGCTGACATTTTTCCATCAATTTGAGTGGGAGCGAAGAAAATTCCAGTTTTCGAATTACAATTGCCGAGGAAATTTCCGCATCATCAGAGCGGGCGGGCGGGCGGGCGATCCCGTCGACAATCCCCCATTGGCATGGCATGGCAATGCATTTTCTTTTTTTTTTTGGATGGCATTTCCATTCGCTTTTCATGGCTCTGAAGTGAAGTGTTTTCTCGCCATATTTTTTGAATAATTGTTTGGAGTTTTTTTTTTAATTACACTCAAAGTAATTTTTTGTCTCGTTCTCTCTTAATTTAAATTAATTTCTGTGTGGAAAGGACAACAATAAAAATGTAATTAATACACATAATTGCCCTGTCGTTCAGGACAGGGTGCAGCAGGGAGCGGGGCAAGCAAATCAAATGTCAATCAGTTTCTGCGGCTTGGCGCATTAAATACAATATTTATTTACTTCACCAGGGGATGGTATATGTATGTATGTATATTTGGGTGTTTTCCCTTCAGGTATTTTCATATTTAAAAAGAACCAATAATTAGCAATGGATGCATTCAGAGCTACCTTCGCTTTTTTGTTTTTATTTTTAATGAGTTGAACATTTGAAGGAGCACAAACGGAAAATGTAAACCAAACCCAACCAAAACGAAAATGAAATGAAATGAAGGAGCAAAATGGAGACGAGAATCGAGACGAATAACGGCAGGAAACCGAGACAGAACAAGGCAGGAGAGTGGAACTTTTTCAACAGAAATTTGCAATTAAATGTAACACACAAAACCTCAAAGGCAAATGGCAATATAAAACGTAATGGGCCACGTTTAAACACTCGAACGAACCATCTCCCCTCCAGCCCCCAGCCCTCAGAACCCAACCGAAGGGAGAAAAATTCAGATAAATTTTCCATCGTCGTGTCACTTCAAATGAAATATTTGCATTGACCCCAAAAGTTTGACATGGCAAAAAAAAGGTTTTAAATTCCCGGCTAATGACGATGGAAGCAGAGCAGAGAGCGGAAAACGAATTTCTTATCGAGCAGCTAATTGCAGGCTCAATTTACAGCAATTGAAGAAGCCCCCAAAATAGAAAGAAAGAGATCCTTTTTGAAATTGAATTCCAAAAACACTTGGAGTGGCAGTCACAAGGTAAAAATGTCGAAACAAAATCGATATTTCCATACTTATATATAACCGAAAATCGTGCTTCCACTTCCATTAGCATAAACATAAAGCGTTTTGTCAATGGAAATATGTACTATATTTATTGTGTGTACTGTACAGAGGTGCTTGGGCTGGGTTGGGGTGTGTCCTTGTCAGCATAATTCAAAAATAAATTGCAAAGCAAATCAAATCGACACGCATCGCACAGGTACACACGTAGGGGGATAAAGGATTATGGCTGCTGCTCGGCTCCAACTCCCAGGTCTGCATAATTGAGTGGCGCTTATTTATGCACCCCTTGGCAGCCATCCACTGAGAGTGCAAACAACAGGGGAACCCCTAAACCAAAGCAGATCCCCCCTAACGCATGGCAGAGAAACGAAGGAAAAATATAATCAGTGCTGAAATTCAATTTTTGAAATAAAACGCAAATCGAGAAGCTGAATTTCCAATGCCATTGAACATATGTTGGGGCAGGGCTCCCTCCAATGTGGCACGCTCTGGGCGGGGGGAGGGAGTCCTCGAGGCGGTATATGGGGTTTTCTGTGTGGTGTCGTATGTGTACCTTCAGTGAGGTAGAAACAAACAAGGTGGAACATCAGCCAGCACCCACATACCAGTGGAGTATGATTGACGTTTATGCAAATGACATTTTTTTGGGGTTTACGACAAGTCTTTTCTGATCATATTTATAGAGCAGTTATGGTATGAATAAAGCAGTTAACCCACTACCAAAGGACACTGGCAAGACAGGCTTTGATCGACGTATTGCTTTTAGAATTATTTTTGGAAAAATTGCATAATTAATACTTAATACTTATTATTGGGTATTCTGATGCTAGCTATACAGAGAGAAATATATGAACCTTTGAACTGGTTAATAAACAACATTGATAGTATAACTACACTAGAATCTAGTGATATATGTTCAGTGAAGAATATCGCTAAAAATAAAGACTTTCTTTGTCCATCCAAATGTCACAGATTGATGTTTGTGAGACCTTAAAAGAAAAGTCTAGACACTTGCTAGTAGAGTTTTGAATTCATACTAATCTTTATTTAGAAAATTCGGGTCTTATATGTTGTTTTACGCGGAATGGGTACATCGGTACTGCGAGTGGCCAACTGATTGCATGCAAGCATAAGTATTTTTGGACTAAATAAGGGTCTTAATTGCTTACTGCACTTGACTTTGGAAAGTCGTGTTTGTTAATGAGTTGACAGATCATTTCTCCACTCTCAACCTAGCAGTCATAAATTCTCTACTTTATGTAGGTTTTTTCTTAGATTGGATGGGGTTTTGTGTTATCTCAGTGAATGTTTAAAGACTCTTGTTCTTTAAGTACAATATTTATAAACTTTCACTTCATTGTAGCAGTATTTCCATGTATCACAGGAGTTTCAAATGTATCCGCTTCAAGCTGGAGCGGAACATGTGTTTTTTTATGGACTAACTGACAACCAGTTTGGTCTATCCAACGATACTCAATACTCATATTCTCATTACCTTTGTTTGCTGATGCACTAACATGCCTTTGTTTGAGGAAAGCCAAAAATTAGAAACCCATCCCATAAAAGCCCATGACGGACTGTCTGTAGTTGTAACTCCTTCCAGTTAGAAGGAGTTCCTGTTCTTTGTTCGTTGATTTGACATTAACACTAATTGAAAACTGAAATGCGATATGCCAGCTCCTATGGGCACTCCATCCTCTGCCATCCCTCCTGATTAGTGCACGTGCAATGCTTTCAACTGTCAGTCGAATGTACACATAGACAGACTCCCCTGCCGCCCCAGCAGTGGCAGTGGCAGTGGCACAGGCAGTGGCAGTGGCAGTGGCAGCGCTTTCCTGTTCAATTTCGTGCCATTTTCATGGTGAAATGATAACAAAAGTTTTGCCACACTTTGCCGCGCGCTCTGGCAACATAGGAGAGAGAGAGTTTTCCCAACGTTTTTCCGCCAACTTATTATTGTTTAAATATTTACATTGAAAATGGCGGCAGTGGCGGCAAGGGTGCGATTGTTGCTGTCGCTCGCAGGAGCCATGCCACCATATGCGCGACAAGTTTTCCTCCGTGCTGCTGCCTTTTAGGCGGAGTTCGAGGAGGTTAAAAAAGTTTTTCAGGCCACTCCTCGGTGGGCCTGCCTGCCCCGAACGGTGAGCGGAGGCAGCCAACATTGTCACGCAGTTGTCTGGGCACTCTTTCTTCAGATATACATGATATAGTACGTATACTCGTATGTATATGCTGGAATTCCCATGGGGGGTTTCGCAGATCCCTTCAGCATCTGGCAATGACAGGATGTTGTTTAAGAAGCGCCTCCCCTTTAAACAGGAGCAGTCTCTAACTTTGCCTAAGTTTTGCGATTAGTTAATTTTCTGTGTTTGCCAAAAGCAAGAATTCTAGTTGAACAGACGGAGTATATTCGTATTTGTCAGATACTTATGCTGGGAGCAAGCAGGAGGCAGGACTCGTACTTATTTGGATGATGGGAAAATGTTTTCGCATAAACATCACGTCGGTCACGTTTCACGTTGGTCCGTTACAGCTCCATCTATACAGCTACAGAGAGCTACAGTTAGAGCTACAGTTGGAGCAGCCCCAGTTGGCTGCTGGCTGTTGGCTGCTCTTTTTTTATTGTTGGTTGAATTGCAAGCAAATGTTGGGCAACACCCAGCCAGCCAGCCAGCCAGACACGTATGACAGTTTTACTACGATGGCAAACAATGCTAATAATCATCATAATGCTTTTCAAGTGGCGCAAATATTTGCCAAGCCCATAAACATAAATCAACAGTAGGGGGGAAGGTCTGGGGGTTTGTCCTGATTATAGAGAAAGGAGAAAGGGGCAGGCGAAGGCGAAGGCGAGGCACTACTTACTGGGGGCTGGGCTTAAAAATGTCAAAAGCATAAAGCCATAATATCCGTATCCATAATTCTCCCTGTCAGGAGAGAAGGAGAAGTAGCTACTGCATGCTGGGGCATACAATTTGCAATCAGGCCAAAACTGATTTGCCCAATAAGCCGCAGGCGAAGAGGTCATCAGGAAGGTAGGAACGTACTGGCACAAAATCAACTTGAGCTGATATTGACAATTCAGTGCCGTGCCACAAACACACACAAAACTTTCAGTTGTTAGCCCCAACCAATTGAGAAATTTCCAAAATGACAGTGAAATTGATTTTCATCGACTACTACTGTATCTCTGTGTATGTGTGTGTGTGTGTATGTGTGTGTGTGTGTGTGTGTGCGCTTCATATTCATATGCGAACGTGTGCTCCTGGCATTCGAGTGTCCCTGGCAATGGCAGCCAACCGCAATGTAATTGATGTGGATGTGCCTTGCCTTTCAGCCCCTTCTAAACTTGGCCAGAACCACACTTGTTCTGCCATGTTGTTATTCATTAAAATCAGAGACAAGTGCTTTTGTCTCAGCCATAGACTGTGTCCCGACTGCGTCCTCCCCAGAGGTCTCGAGTGGGTGCCCGGTCCCGGCTAATCTGCATTGTCTGCGTTTCGTAACAGGCAAGAAGATACACATGTCGCATTGTCCTGCTCTCCTTTCAGTCGCAGAAGATACAGAGATGGTCGCGTGATATGGTGAACCCTCGCACGAGCCCAGAGATTTCCATGGAGTTTTCGAAGGCAGCAGCCAGATGGATGGACTCCTACTACGACTGATAATATCCCTTATCCCTCCTTGTATCTACAGGCTTTGGTGGAATTTTCACTTTTATTGTTTAAGCTTTCAGCACAGATTGTACGCGTATTATTGAAATCCCTTTTGTGCGCCTGGGGCATGCCGCACACGCCGGCACAAACACACACAAAGACATACTCGACTCGTGCACCTTATTCTTACTCCACTCTCTCGCTCCATGAATCCTATCTACTCCCAGTATTGCATTGTTTCCCATTGCTATCTGGCTTTGGCGATGGATGCCATTACCCCCTGCTTCGCACCCAACTCCAGCATCCCAGCTCCTTCCAAGCTCCTTCGATGCTCCATCTCCTGATTTGTAGAGAACAGAACAAAGCCTTGTTGCGAATGGCAAAGTTATTTGAAAGCATTGATTACATATTGATAGCGATGGCAGGCACTAAGACCTTCCACAAGCCACGAGCCACCAGCCACCAGCGCCAAGTCAAACCAAGTGAAACCACCGACCGCAAGCCGAGATCCGGACTGAGAATCGAACACACAGACAGCCACCAGATACCACTGCCATTCCGCCGTGCTGCTTATCCATGTCAATTGATATTTCCTGAAACTTCATCGAATTTGGGCCAAGTGTTTCCCCTACGGGTAACAAAATGTTTATTGCTCTGGAGCAGCTTATCGCAGATGGTGGTGGGCTGCCTTGCGGGAATTTAGTTGGCCATAGTTGTAGATATGGCTATTGGCATTGGTATAGTAATTAGCAAGCCAGTGCAACATTAAATCAGGTGCGTACAGAAGGTAGGTACTTTAAAGGACCTCCCGCAGAGCTGGAAACAGACCGGAAAGGGTGGATTCAAAATTCCCAGAAAATACTAAAATTTTTAAATAAAAATTGAATAAATCAAGGCTGTATTTGGGGCACATTAAAACAGCAGATACTGAATCTGTACCTGATGTAATCAGGTGGTTACAGAACATTTAGAAGATCTCCAGCGGAGCTGGAAACAGATGGGAAAGTGAGCATTCAAAATTCTCTGAAAATACTAAAGTTTTTAAATAAAAATGCAGTAAATCAAAGCTGTATTTGGGGTCGATTAAAACAGCAGATTCTGAAGAAAAGCCTTAAAGAGTACAAATTTTAAAGAACAAATTCTGAAAAAAACGGAAAATCTGGAAAATTTTGGGAGAAAAGCGTAAACTTCACAAATCTCTGATTTAAATCTGTAATTTCTGGAAGCCTTTGCAAATCCTTCAAATACTATAAATCTGAAATAAAATTGCATTCAATTCAATCATTTTCTGTGTTGTTTTCCAGGCTTTAAGCTGCGGTGAATCCTTGTTATTTCGGCCTGCACACATGTGCATTAAAGTGGTGTTCATGGCAACACAGCCATGGCCATAGCCATAGCCATAGCCATGTGATCCGCTTTGTGGGGATGCCTGAAGAGACGACAATGAGTTCCGTGCCTTGGAAGGGTGCCACGCCTGGTCGGTTGGGGGTCCTCCTGGACTGCTCAGAGAAGTGCTGGGTGTGGTATGAGAGATGGATGGGTTTGCATTGCAATTTAATGCGCAATGTGCTCCCGGATATCCGTTTAATGGCCATGAATACATAAATAATAAAATTGTATTTGTTTATTGCACGCAGACAACACAGAGCCAGACACGGCTTGCCCTTATATGAATTTATTTACCTTTGCGTACAAAATAAATCCATGCTCGTATATACATATACTGGTTGTTTTATTTTTATTTTTATTTGACTTAATGCAATTTAAACAATATACAATATATTAAGTAAGAATGATAAAAGCCAATGCAAAAAACTGTATATTCAAAGGCATGCCACATGCGAGTACGAGTACAATATTCGTGTGTGTGCCACAAACAGAGATTGCCTATTATGGCTGGGACTGTATGTGTGTGTGTGTGTGTGTGGCATGGATGATGACTTCCGTTTTCCTGTGGCTTGTTAAAAATTATTTAATTTTATTGTATATTCAATTGTTTGTTGCGGCTGGGAGGAAACAATAATCCAAAGTCATAGTTACAGCCCTGCAGTGCATAATAAATGAGAATCATGCTGCACGTTTAAAGAGCTGCGAGAGCGGAGTGCTCCGAGAGATGCTAATGCATAGCTATTTCCACTGTCCTTCAGCCAGAGAAAGAGAGAGGGAGAGAGTGAGTGGAGCTCTCGAGCTGGAGAAAATTAAAAATGCCATTGGCACGGCGCCCTGGCCTGGCCCGTTCCGTCCAGCATGCAAATGCATGTCCCTGTCATAGAGTTACACAAAGTGCTTAATCAAGCTTAAAAGAAAAGGACTCGAAAAGAGCCACACATGCATGGCACACACACACACCCAAAGTAAAACAAAAAACGAACCCCAACCCCAACCATAGATGGACGAGACGAATACGAGCACGGCTCTCATTGACTGTGCAAAGTGAAGTGAAGTAGTTAAAAATTAAAAAGGACACTTAATCCAGTCAATGTCTTGCCAAACCCGACGAGGGATCCCAGCGAGCGCTGGGATTAGCAGGCGGGTCCTCGCTGCCACAGGGTCTGAGGGTGTTTTCATTTGATTTGCCTTCCATGAATGTGGGTGGCCATTGGGGGTGGTGCATAGGTGGATGTGGGGCTTGGATGGGGAAATGTTTGCACATTTTAGCTCACAAGAAGTGCAATTATGTGCACAAAATGGAAAATGAAGCAAGAAAGTGGAGCAATTGAAAGCGACAGATGGCGGTGAAGATGGGGGTAGAGTTCGGGACGGGGACTGGAGATTGAAATGCAGATGCAATGCAAAGGATAGCAAAAGAGGGGACCCACACACACACACACACTGAAATGCTGATTGCTCGGCCAAGACAAAAACAATTTAACCCACATTTGCATGGAAAGGCAAATGGAAACTACCAGCATTATGATGTGGAAATGGGACAGGCACTGAGATAAAGATCTTCTACAAAAACCACCATCGATCATTGCCCTGCGTTATCCGACTAATTAAAGATATGTACTAGCCATTACCTGATTGGTACCTACCTTCAGTTTCAGTTCCTTTCGAATTATTAGCCATGAAGGGTCGTCTGCTGGCGGCAGCTCGTCCGTATCTGCACATTTTCTCCGTGTTCGCGCTGACGCCTCCGCCCAACTTCTTTGAAAGGACCGCGAACAGGCATCTGAGGCGTTACTTTATAGTGCTATACAGTGTTTATTCAATCTGTATCCTTGGGATAGTCATAAGTATGTCGTATGAGAATGTGTTGGCCCTGAACCTGGAAATCGAACAGTTCAAGTTGGAGGATTTCACCAAAGCCATGGGCAGAGTGCAGAAGGTTGTGCTCGCCTCCATGGGCATTGTCAATCACCTGAATATAGTCCTGAACTACCGTCGACTGGGCCACATCTATGAGGATATTGCAGATCTGGAAATGGAGATTGATGATGCCTCCCAGTGCTTTGGCGGACAGCCGGGGCGCAACAGTTTTCGGTACCGCTTGGCCCGCAGCTGCGGCCTGTGGCTGGTCCTGATGGTCGGTTTGATGCCACGATTCACCGTCGAGGCCATGGGTCCGTTTGTGTCCTGGCCCAGCAAAGTTCTCTCTGAGCTCGTCCTAATAATGTTGCAGCTCAAGTGCCTGGAGTATTGTGTGTTTGTTGTGATGGTCTATGAGCTGGTGCTCCGTCTGCGCCACACTCTGCGGCAGTTGCAGGTGGAGTTGGCCGACTGCAATCAGCGCGACTTGCTGCAGGCCCTGTGCGTGGCTTTGCGAAGCAATCAGCAGCTCCTCGGCCGTGTCTGGCGATTGGTGGCTGAACTGGAGAGGTACTTTACGCTGCCCATGATGTTCCTGTTCCTGTTCAACGGTCTTACCATTCTGCACGTACTTAACTGGGCTTACATCAACCAATTCAACCCGGATGACTGCTGTCGCTATGGTAACTCTCTCTCTCTCAACTAACTTTTCCTTCTGCGTGTACATCTGTCCGTTCTATAGTGAGACTTGGCAACTGTGCGCTGCTGCTGATCAATCCTCTCTTGGCCTGCTTTCTCAGTCAGCGTTGCATCAATGCCGTGAGTATTTCTAGTTGCATTTACATCTAAAACAAACCTCATGCTACCATTCCTTTCAGTACAATAGCTTTCCACGCATTCTCCATCAGATTCGTTGCCTGTCGGTGGCCACAAATTATCCCATTCTCTCCATGGGCCTGCGGGAATACTGCTTGCAGCTGCAGCACCTCCGATTGCTCTTCACGTGTGGAGGTTTCTTTGATATCAATCTGAAGAACTTTGGCGGAGTACTACATTTCAGATATAATGCCATTTAGAGCTTACTTCTAATCAATTATCTTTCAGCTGGTTCTTACCATTTTGGGCTATACTACAATTATTGTACAATTCAAATTGCAGGCCGTTGCGGAGAAAAGAGTTCGCTTAGAGGCCAACAATAGCAAAAGCTTTTAAGCTTCAAATATGTAGATTACATGTCACTAACATGTACATGACATGTACATTTACACTCTATTGTATCTACATGCAAATTGCGAGTTAATAAAACCATATTTAAACACTTTTGTTTTTGTGTGTATAATTTACGTATATTGTGTATATTTTTTGTCATCTTTTGTCATCGATATATCGGGATTGGCCTGCCCGAGAGAGGGGATTTACGCTATTATTGTTTCACTTATTGCAATCATAATAATATCATGTATATAAAGTATAGTATCTAAACGCATTTCCTTAAGGTGAACATTTCATGTCTGTTTGTTTCATCGTTTTCGAGAAGTTGTACTCATAATTAGTTTACTATATAATTGCGACAATCATCATCAACTTAGGTGTAAATACTCTTACATGCTAGAGTCGTATAACCTACTGCCAAATATCCGCCCACCTAGACCCGCCTACAGTGCTTCGATTTATACTTAATATCTTAAGACTAAGTAGATTGTAGAGTTTGTCAGTTGTTGTTGGATTTGTGTTCGCTTGGATATGCGCTACACGATACAGATTCAGTTACAGATTCAGATTCAGTGTTGATAACTTTCAATTGATATAATCACAGACTAAATAACTGGAATAACTTTCGGAAGTATTTGTATATTTAACTATCGTTTGAGGAATAATTAACTAATTAAAATGCGCCCAGCAAAACAGTGCTTGGGCCAATCGAAATACAAACCATCAATACTCTTTTTTGCCAACAAACCAATCTAAACAATTCCAACAGACATATCTTTGCACTTAGTTCTAATAATTATCTCAGTGATTGCAACACAATTGCCACTGGCAGTTACATTTCTTTAGAGTTTCAAGTGTGTGTGTGTGTGTGGGTATGTGTGTGTGTTTAATATAAAGCTCCATTACAGTTACAGTTCATAATAATAACGATTGGTATATATAAAAAAAACTGTGTGAAAAGGACACTGGTGGTCTTACATATCTAAGGGGTTTACACATTTATTTCTCTTCTTTATAATTACTCTATGTAGTATTTAGTACTTGGGTTGGGGGATAGCTACTCAAAACAGGTCCATGTTGTCGTTCATATAGCTTAACAGATAGTACAAATAAATAAAAAGACACACTGTAGGCAGGAGATAATTCAGCAGTAGGTTAACTATTATCCCGTCCCATGTTTCCCGTTCTCGAACAGGCCCTTCTTGAAAAAAGACGACAGCTGGACGAGGGAGGCCCGCGTGAGGCCCGGTCCCCCGGGTCCCTCATATATCGGGCATTGTGGTATCTTTGAGCAGACCACAAAAAGTCGACGCAAATACAGCTCCAACAGGCGTCGTCGATGCTTGGCCACTGGCTCGCTGTTCGATGCAAACAGCTCACGGCGTGGAAATGGTAATGCAGAGATCTGCGGTTGGAACAAAGAATAATATAAGTAAATTCTATTACTGTTCATTTTATGATACGCTACCTTGGCTCCATAGCAGTGCTTCATGCATAAATGCAGCTCCCGGAAGCGACTGTAGCGTCGTAGAATGTTCAGTTTGCCATCCGGCAGGGCGATGCGCACCTCGTACTCGTAGTGCGTCTGCTTGCCAGCTCCACGCATCACAAAGGAGGGTATCGTGATGAAGTGGTCGCCCTCAGCTGCTGAATGGGCGAGATAGAAGAGCACAATGAAGTCCTTGAAAGGCCTTGGGAGAGACAGACTTTGCTACTTACGAAACTCCCGCATAGATGGGCAGGATCTTGTCATGCTGGGTGGATAGATTTGCGATGTGGACTCCTCCATGCTGGTGGGACTCATCACACTCGATCGCATAATGGAGCTGGCCAGCTCGTATTGGCGCTCCATTCCAGACCGCTCATCGGCACAGCACTGGGCGTGCGCCTCCAAATCCTGCACAGTCTGGAGCATTTCCTGCTCCATTTGAATGTAGCGTCTCTGCAAATCCTGCAGATCAGCAATTTGCTCATCCAATTGGGTCTTGTTCAGATCCGTTTCGAGGTTCTTCATGATCAATGCCTTCTGGGCGGCAATCTTGCGGCGCAGCGAGTGCAGCGGACAGTAGGGACGCGATATATCCGAATGCCGGCCCAGTTCACAGGAGGAACAGGAGCCCGTATCCTCGTCACTGGTGCGCACACTCTGTTTGTAGTTGTTGAGGTGTCCATTCTGGAGCAGCGCCTGTGTTCGGCTGTCCAGGCACACGCCACTGTCGCTCATAATAGCCTGCGAGCTGGGCGTTGCACTGGGTGCACCACCACCGGTGCTGACACTGCCGCTGCCACAGCCACTGCCGCTGCCGCTGCCGCTGCCGCTGCTTGGGCCGGCAGTGCAGGTGCGTGAGGCATCTTCGCTGCTGCCTGAAATGTCGTCATCCTTGCGTGTGTCCTCCGCCTCATCCTCTGCCTCGCAGGAACAGTTGCTCAGCGGCGTTTGTTGGCCCTCCGTGATGGTGGGCGATGAGACAAGCGAGAAATTGGATTGGGCGGTGTGGAAGGTATCACAGGTCTCATAGGTGTCCGATTTGGACACATCGTCTGCTTCGTTTGTGCTGGTCGAGGTGGACATGGACATGGACTTGTTGCCGAGCTGCAGTTTCATTGTCTGCTTTCTGGCACGCATCGCCTGCGCCTCTGCCTCGCTCTCGGCGCGTTCCAGACGCAGTCGTTCCAATTGAGCTTGGATCTCCAGCATGGTCTCATCCACTTTGGCTATTTTGGTGGTGCTGGCATTGAGAATGCGCTCCTTTTCGGCTATCTCCTCATCCAGTTTACGGATTTCCTCATTCTGGGAAGGAGTATGAAATGATTAGAAGGGATTTAGATGGTTTTTGGCATTCAAAAACTTACATTTCTTCGAACAGTGTCCTTAATAAATTGAGCGGCAAACAGATCCAACGAATCGGAGACCTGCAACAGCAGCTCATCATTCAAAGGAGTTCCCTCCTCGATCTTCATGCCCATCTATAGAACATTTACATATATTAATATTTTTGAGTATTCTTCAAGTGTTCTTTTTCTACGACTAACTACTGTAGTTCAACGCAAACGAATCTAAAACAAAAACAAAGAACAAACCTCATCCAGTTTGCCACAATCTTGCAGTTCCTGCAATTCTTTCGCTACATACTCAGAGAAATCGCGTTTCTTAGAGTCGAGCTGCGTCTGAAACGCTGAAATTTGTCTACACACAATGTCGATCTAAAACGAAAATGGAACGAACAGAAAAATCATAAACATAAAGAACAAAGCCAGAACATAGGAAATGATAAGGAAAGATAGATAGATAGAGAGCAGCCAGCATCCAGAGACAGGCACATAACAAAGCACACAAAAGATCAATCCATTCATTTTGCATGCAACAGGCAAGGATCTGATCCGAGAGACGCACCTGAACCTTCTCGTTGGTCTTTTCCCACAGCAGCATATCCTTGCGGGCAACCAGCTCCTGTTCCCGACAATTCAGTATCTGCAACCCATCCATTTCCTCCTGCTCCAGGCGTATCAGTTCCTCTGTCAGCTTTCTCACCTTCGTCTTGTATTGGTCGTGCATCTGGACGCGTTCCTATGAAAACAGAATAGGTGACAACACATCTCTTGATCGGATCCCCCCCATCCACTTACCACATTCAACTGCTTCAAGGCATTCTCAATGGTATCGAGAATCTTGCGATTCTCATCCTGCAACTCTGGATCGTCCCGCGACATGGGACGCTGCGGATAATACTGCCGTTCGGGGCGCTTATAGGGCGATGCTCCATCCTCGTCCGAGTAAATGCTGCACGTGAGCAGGTTCTCCTTCGAGGACGTGATCAGCGACAGTCGCGACATGTCCAGCTGGGATCGACTCAAGTCCTTGCGCAGCTTGGCTGCCTCCGCGGGATTGTTGAAGCGAAAGATGTTCGTGCGTCCCAGCAGTATGATATCGCCCTGCGAGATCTGCTTGGGTTCGTCAATCAAATGGGCATTCACCCAGCACTGGGCCAGGGGCCAGGGATGCAGCGTGACCACGCCACCCTTCAGCACGATACTGCAATGCTGGGCCCGGATTCCATCGCCCGCCAGCTCGATATCCTGCGCCAGCTCCGCCTCCTCGGTGCCAATGCGCGTCTCTCCCTCCTTGAGGCTGTAGAGGGTCACGCCGGTGGTCACATCGTTGTGGATGCCAATCAGATGCGGCATCTCTGAGTCGAGGACCACGCCCACGCCGGACTTACGCAGACCCAGACTCTTTTGCTCCTGGAGAATCGACTGGGCCACCTTCCACTTCTCCGTCCACTCTTCGGTGAGCACTTTCTCCTGTGCCTCCTTCTTCTGGAGAT
Organism: Drosophila athabasca; assembly: GCA_008121215.1. Taxonomy (NCBI): domain Eukaryota; kingdom Metazoa; phylum Arthropoda; class Insecta; order Diptera; family Drosophilidae; genus Drosophila; species Drosophila athabasca. The sequence goes on along the minus strand of CM017793.1, from coordinate 4,071,851 downwards.
CGGCCAATACCTTGAGAGATGGCTGCAATGATTGCTGGAATAAAAGATCAATCAGAACCTGCTGCTGGGAACATGCTTCCCTTTTCTCGACTTACAATGTCACCCGTTAGCATGGACTTGAGCTTGTTGATCTCCTCTCTGAGCTCTCGTATCAGCTTCACATTGGAATCCTCATTGACTGTGGGCTTATTGATGATGTTCTTCGCTCGATTGGCGTACCGCAGGGTGCTCAGCGTCTCGCTGTAGTTGCAGTCCGCTGGGGAGAGGGCTGCAATCATGATTGTCTTGCTGTTGCCACCCAAACTGTCCTTCAGGAGCCACGTGAGAATGGAGTCGCGATATGGTATGTACAGCACCCGCTTGCTGCCACTGTTCGGGGTTGTGGCCAGCGTTGAGTTGTTGTGTGCGGCACTCGTCTGTTCCGCCAAGGCGGATATCACGCTGCCCAGCGTCACCAGGGACTTGTTGATGTGTGCCCCCTCCTTCAGACGCTGACCCGTTGCACCCGTTGCATTGGCACGCTCACTGAGGAGAGAGAGGAGAGCGAGTGGAGAGAATGATTAGTGGATGTGGAAATCGCGCTTTCTAGAGCGCTTCATGCTCCGCTTACGCACCTGCCCGCCAAATCGACCAAATGGATCTTCGAGACTGTCTCGCTTGGCATGTCATTCATGAAGACCGCCTGCACAAATGTGATCGTGAAGATGGCGTGACTGCGACTGCTCGTGTCGTTCATGTTTGTGCTGGCCGTGGTGCGTTGCGCATTCCCTCGAGCAATGCACTCCTGCAAGGGATTCAACAGTATGAGTTTGGTATCATTAGAAGTTGCATTAAAGATTCACTCACCTGAATCTCATCGAAATCGGATACGGCATGCTGCGACAGATTCTCCACATAGGGACCCAGACTCCGATGCTCTCGCACTCTCAGCCCGTGTCCGGTGCTCTGTGCCGCCAGCAGATCCTTCACCCGTTCATTGTAGATCTCCAGGTAGCTGGCGTGAGTGCGATACCCCGTTCCCGATTCCTGGCCCACGCGCATCCGATTGAACAGCTCCTCGCAGATGCGCGGTATCAGGCCCGGATTGTTCGGCGTGCCCATCATCGTGAAGGTTTTGCCCGAGCCCGTCTGTCCGTAGGCGAACACACATGCATTGTAGCCTGCAAAAAGGTAAACCAAGCAGCAAAATTTTAAAAGGTTACCCCATTCAGTCGAGCGTGTCCATGGGAATGGGAATGGTAATGGAAATGGGAATTAACTCTGTCAGCGCATGTCAGTGGAGAAGCAGCTCTGTTGCAAGCAGAGGGTGAAGCTCTGGAGCAATGGTGGGAATCATGCACACGCTATGTATGTTCTTTTTCTTCGCTTGTACAGAATTCGCAGTCGCATCATTGGGATCAACAACCCCTCAGCTCTAGAGCGCATAAATCTTCCAGACAGATCGATAATGGAGTCTCTGCTGCAACTAGAAATTGCTGGAATGAACTTGACCAAGGTGGAAACGGCAGATAAGCTAATTTTCCACTCTATATATAGATGTTTTTTGTGGCTGAGACTTGCATCTGTATTGACACTGATCCCATTAAAGTTTAGGGTAATTACCAGAGTATTTATATAAGATATAACAGACAACAAACCTTCTTCTATCTGTAGGAGAAGCTGCTAGCTTCAAGGATAATTAGCCACTTAAAAAAGCAATACAAAAATAGTATTTTGATCGTTGATGTCATAATACTGATGATTCATACTAGATGCAACATCGTGACAAAATCGCGGCTGGCGCCTAAGCCCCCAATCCTCCTCCAACCTCTCATCTCTTGCTGCAACGGCATCAAGTGTCCGTTAGCAGAGAGTCGAGTAAAATGGAGAGTGGAATGGCGTGATAGACAAACATGTCACGCCCACTGGGCGGTTTAAAGACTTCAACAGCCGGCAGGTGTGTGCAAGATTAGATTTGCCTTAACTTTTCCTTAACTTGTCATCTGAGACCGCACAAGTGGCGCAACAACAATTGGCCATCTGTCCAGCGTTTAAGCAGCCACCCAGCCACCCCAGTCCCCTGTCCCCTCGTTCCACATGGAGAAGATTCAGACGAGTCATCGGAGCCAGTGGGACGCCACTTGCATTTTTTTTTTGTATATGGCTCGTTTTTCTTGGCTTGTTTTCCCAACTGCATAATTCATTCAAATGTTTGTCATTCCCAGGCCCCATGCCCCAGCCACTTCCCAGTTGGCCAATCTTCGGCCTCCGCTTTGTAATTCAATATTGAAAGCGTGCCAAACAGCAGACGCCGACATCCAAGCAGCCAAACGGCCAAAAGCGCCAACCAGCCAGCCGACAGCTGTTCCATTTCGCTTGCCATTTTCCGTTTCTGTTGTGGGCGAAAGTTTTTGTTTTTGTTTTAGTTTCAGTTTTATTTGTTGCCTAGTTTCTATACCCTTGAAGTGGGGGGGTATTACAAATCGGATCAGGTGTTGGTAAATGCAATGAATGAAGCATCTTTGGTTCGGTTAAAACCTTTTCCTCCTCTCACGATCGCCACAAATAAAACGTGCTTTTTCTTCTTAATTTTTTTGCAGTTTCTTTTGCCTTTCGATGGCCTAAACAATTACCAGGAAGTTGCTCATAATCTTTAGAATTTGGTAACCTTGGAAACGACGATTCAAGGGTATCAAAAGTCTGCTTTCCTTTTGTGGTTTTGCACTGAAATAGTAAATTAGTTTCTGCCTGCTTTTGCCCCTCCAAGTCATCGCCCACTGGCGCTCAAGCTCAAGTGAAAGCGCGTAAAAAAAAAAAACTACGCATTAATTGCAGGGAAAATCTTCGCAAGGCACGTGACACCCAGGCACCCAATCTCAACTGCCGGCGGTGGCAATCAATCGATCAAATCTAGCCCCCAAGTGACATCAGAGCCACCAAGGCCAGAGCCGAGTCGGGCCCGGCCCGGCCCCCTGCCTGCGGCATGACCACTGATGATGACTCCTCCTCCTCCAGCGCCTTCTCCGCCGGCACTCGAATGGCATCCAGCGGAGGCAGCCGGAAATTTGCATGATTATTCCAAGTGGCGCATATGCTCGTATGTAGATTCAGTCGAGTTCAAAGTTCGGGTTTGGGCTCCTATTTTTAGACCCAAATGTTGTTTACAATAAGGAACATTTTTTGGGGGAAAACGCCAGGGAAAACAACCGTCCCAACGCCATATCAAAGCCAATAAGCAGACGCACAAAGAAAATGTAAACAAAATTGTAAGTGCAGGCAAACAGAAAACCGGGGGAAAAAAGAGAAAACTCTCGGACTGTCGGTGGGATGGCTGTTGTGGGTGTCTCTGTGTGTGGCTAATGGGAAAAATCTAGCTGTCATGTGGCACAGACCCCGTGAAAACGGGGGCCGATTAGTTGGCGGGGGTTAATGCGTCACGCGACAGACAGTCACCCCCCCAAATGAGGGGGTGGGGGATGGAAGGTGTTGGGTAACAGCCATCAAGGAGTGTAGCGTGCCCGCCGTGACCCCAATTTCCGAGCTATATCTCTCACCTTCGTAGGCACAATCGACCACATCGTTGCCCAGATCGCTGTACACCTGCTCCTGGGTGGCAAAGTGCGGATCCTCGGCATCGAATGACCAATACGAGTAGTCGAAGGTGAAGTCATGATGATTGTCCCTTCCGGCATCGCGGATCGACTGCAGCCGGGGCTTAATCAGGCGCGTCTTCTTGCCCTCCATCTCCATGATGAGCTGTGCGTCCATGTCATTCTCACTGCAACAAAAAAAGGGAAAAAAGAGAGAGAATGAGAGAGAGATGAGAAAATGACATTTTCATTTATGGGCTGTCTACCAATAATTGGCGGCCTTGGTTGAATGATGGAAAACTGTGAGTGTCTGGCCTCGATAGACAGCCAGCCCATTGTTACGATTTTATATAACTTTGCGACTCTGCTCTCTGCGCCCTGTTCCCCTGCTCTCCAGCTCTCTGCTCCCCTGGGGAGCTCTCCCGCTCCCATCACCCCATTTAACGACTTCTCGTGTCGGTATAAAACTATTTTTATTCCCATTTTAGCTAACAACAAAAACACCAGCGGCAGCAGCAGCTCTCACAATTTGCTCATAAATATTCCTATTAACGATTTTTGCATGCCCTGAAACAAATACCACCCCTTTTTCCCACCCGTTTCGGGGGAGCCCTGCCTGCCGCCATGCAATCCAATTGACATATTCCACTGACTTGCCGCAGTAGTACATAGCTTCAAATACAGCCTGGGAGCTGTTGGAGCTCTGTGATCAGGCGACAGCTACAAATTATAAATGAAAATCCGGTTTGCAGGGCATAATAAAATGCTGGAAAACTTGATTGCAACATCAAAAGGAAAAGCGACGCAAATGAAAGAGATGGAAAAACCAGGCATAGAACATTTCGTTCGTTTAAAGATGGAAGGGAAGCGGGAAATGGGGTAACCGGGGAACCGGTTGACTTGAGTTCATAGGGGCACCCACACAGATACACACACCCATACATCCATGCAGTAGTCTATACTCGAGCATTAAAGAAAATAAACAGAAGAGCCATCATCCGCGATGCCACACAAACAATTCAATGGAATGATAGCCAGAGAGCATTCTGCTCGGCCTCTGAAGAGTCTGTGGAACTCCATTCTATCATAGGGGTCATATCTATCAAAAAAAAGAGAGGAACAACTATTGGGAAAGACAGACTCGGAAATAGTGTACGATTTGAAAGATATACTCGTATGTAGATCCTTTTATGACCTCTCAAATATATTTTTTGCGTTTAAAAAGTATTATATTAGAATTCTTTCTGGTAAGCGTTCCTTCTCTAGGATTATATTTTGGTGTCATTCCATTACTGGTTGATCCTGGTATTTTTCTAGAATTCTTCTTTTATAATTGCAGTATTATTTTAGTATTCTTAAACTTAAAACTTTCATCTTGTCAAGGAAAATTCTAGTCCCATTACAGTGTTTGTTGGAGTATTATCCTAGTATTTTTCTACAGTTCTTCTGGTATTCTTGTAGTATTATTCTAGTATTATTGTAGTATTCTAAAAAGAAGCAAAAGGTAACTCTGTCATGTTCTCTAGGCATTTTCTGGTTTCAATATCCCAATATGTTTCTACGATTATCCCTTTTTGTTTTAGAATATTATATTAGTATTTTTCTATGATTTTCTTATTATGATAATAGTATTTTTTTAGAATTTTTATAGCATTAATTGGTTATTAAACAAGTACCGTTTCCGAATTTTATTTGTTTACCCCCAAGATCATTTATCTTAGGCGGACAACTCTTCAGAGACGTGAGAACTTTTGCTGAACTCTTTAGTTACTAATTATAGAGAAAACCATAATAACTAGCATTTGAAAGAAAACCCAAGCTACCAGTAATTGCCGCCTCAAAGCGATCCAAGAATTTCCTCTAAAGTGGAGGGAACACAGCTCCACAGAGAAAGTAAAAATACTTTCCATTCCCGACTATTACAAGGGTATTTATGAATCGGTGTAACATTTGCTCCCATTCTCTGCAGTCACTGCAATGTCTTGCCCCATTTCAAGCGGCAGTTTTAGGTCATTCCTCTCTTTGCCCATGAGCGTGGCATGATTACGCTGCTCCACTTGGCCGTTCTCTCCGCTGCTCTGCTGTGCTCTGCTCTATGTAGTTGTGTGGATCTACTCGGTTCTCAGTGCGTTTGAGTGGTTTTAATTCGTTAATCTTTGGCCTGTTGTTGAGAGCAGCAGCCGAGCAGACATCCCATCCAGAGCCAGAGCCAGAGATTACGGGAATGAGAGCTGCTTGAGCGGGATTTTGGGATGTGCATTCGTTGGTTCGTTCATTCTCTTTGCTGTTGAGAGACAGCGTTGATTCATGTCTTAAATTAAACATTCATGCAGCCACTAAAAACGAACAAAAATTGTTTGTCTGAGCCGTGAGTCATGGCAGCAGCGGCAGCAAATACCATCATACTTCATATACTCGTCGTACAATCCATTATGAGAGAGAGACAGAGAGAGAGATATGGGGAGAGGGAACTTGTTTTGGTTACGGATTCGTGCTAACAATTCGCTCAAAATTCATAGATGTGTGTGTGTGTGTGTGCGAGTGTTTTGGCGAATCAAATTTTGGGTGCAATAAACATACTCGTACTTGTAGTTAATTATTGTAGGTTTTTCCTTGTTTTGTTTTTTGTTTTAGCGAGCATTCAGTCGGCACTCTTGCATGACTGCGATGGAAATATGTGTGCTAAAAATGTGCCTGCTTTGGAGGCTAACAAACACAGATGTACCACCCCCTCCCCCCAATGGATGGATGGATCTGGCCAAAAGTAAGCATACTACAGTGGAGTGGAGAGTAGTGGAGTGCTTTGCATAAGTCCACTACTACGATAATGATGATGTTGATGGTGATGATGTCACAACTTCATAGCACGGTGCCCCCGGGAGGGAGTTGTAGCTCCACTTTTTTTGTTGGCTATTATAATTAGAGGAGTTTTTTGAAGGCACAATTAACACACGAGAGAAAACCTATAAAAAAGATAGCTTATGTGTATTTTTTTTGTTGTTGGCAAATTTTATATCGAATGTGCGAGGAGATGAATGACATCATTACACGGGTTCCATCTTTCTTTGTTTGGCAGCAGTTCTCTTCCTCTGTCTTTCTTTCTTGCCTTCTTTCTGTTTCTCTTTCTTCGCTTTGTACGCCAAGTAACTGTGCCAAAAGCAATGACCGCTGCGCCACAGATAGACAAGATAAAGACACAACAACAACAACATATAAAAAAGGTAAATGTTCAAATGTTATTGCTCGCTGGAGGTTCGAAGAAAAACATACAAAAAAGAGGTACTATAATGTGGCTTCAAGCAGACAGGCAAGACACATTGGGCAAGCCCGCCCCAGACACGCCATTACACGCCATTCTCCGCCCAAGTAAAGAGTTGGCTAACCAAAAAATATATCAAGACCTTCCACGTTCTACAGCAATCCCGACGAAGCAATCGGCGGCCTTGCAAATCGAAAAGTTGCTTTTATTGCGGGGAGTTCCATTCATTTTCTAACCAAGTGAGCTCTGGTTTTCCGTTCTATAGCAATATGTAAATCCCCTTTTAATCTGAGGAAATGCAACAGTTCGCCCCCGCATTAGGGGGCGTTTTATAAACATCCACTTTATCGCTGGTCTGGACAAACACTCACTCTAACCACTCGCATTCGCATTAGCATTCTAAATCCATAATCCCGACGCTTACCGAGTGTTAAAGGGGCGAACCCTCACAGCAACCTTGAGCGATGACATTTCGGTGGTTGTTCCTGGGATTCTTATACTCCTTCGTTTATTTTCCTATTGGATCTGAAGTTATGTGCCGCTCACGAGGGTGGGTTCACGGTACAGTAGATCCAGATTCAGATTCAAATTGTTGCAGCAGCAGCAGGTTTGTCCACTGCCACGAGCCACGTAATTTGATTCGAGAGGGGGGAGTGTGTGTGGTGTTCTTAAGGGGACTATTCGAAGCACTTTGTGTATTTTGTTTTCTTTCTGTTTTCCCTGGCCTTCTTGGCCTTGTTTTAGTTTGTTTTTCTTTTGGCTTTCTTGTGCACCGCCGCACCACCGTTACCGTTTTGCCTTATGTCGAGCAGCAGCAGCAGTGCTCCTCTGTCCACGACTTGGCCAAACTTTGCGCGCCTCCACAGACAACTGCACATAATACCCGTCGTACTAATAATGATGATTGTGCGCAATATAATTTCGATTCACTTCCACTGGCACCTTGGGCAGTCATCATTATTATTTGGTTAATTGTTTAGCAGCAGCAGGGTGCAGGCCTAACTATCTGCCTGCTGCGTCTGCATTGGATTGGTGTTAAATTTTGAGAGCAAATTGCGCTGTAAATGCTCTAACACACATCATTAAACGCGTTTATTGCAGCGCAAAAAACAACGAACCGTACACTTCTTACTTTTGCCACTATCTTTTATCTTCAATTTTCAAATAAGCGTACGCGATGGATGTTATTGTCGACTCGAAAAATTTTTTACGCGATGTTATTTGTTATTGTTGTCCAGTGTGACCGCGGAATGATCGAAAAAATATACCGTCCGAGCATCAGAAATATACCGAAAACTACGGTCTCATTTTAAAAATATACCGCAAAAGTACCAACGAAAATCATATTCCTTGATTTTGATATTCTGTTTAATATAACTAGGACCCTCAGGCCTGAACACATAATTTTATACAATAGATAAAACAATTTTCTAAAAGACTGGCTAATTTTAAGGACTTCGTGTGGTTGTATTGTTTATAAAATAACGTTTATAAAAATTAAGTGAGCATGCTATGCGACGTAAGAAAACGTAAGTGAGCATGGAATGTCACGTCATTTGGAAACTTAACCGTTGATATGGACATATGTATACCCTTTTTCATATAATTTATGTTAAAATTATTTTTCCCAGCTGGTTTGAAATGTAATTAATATTGTAATTTGCACATATTTACATTTTTTGACCCAATAATGCATTTGATTAATTTATAAGTATTAACATATCGATCCCGATACCCAATTTCAGTCTTTATAAAAAGACCAAAAAACGTAAAATTTTCTGAGAGACTGACTAGTTTCTGCAATAATTGGTGCCTAGTAAAACAAACTTTTCCTAAATTTATAATATCCTTTCTTAAGGGGTATGCAAATTCCGTGCAAATGTTGTGGGACAATGTCGCTAATTCGGGGCACATGTCGCTGGCCCATACAAATAAATGTTGCCAACGGTAAAAAACGTAAGTGAGCATGGAATGCGCCGTAAGAAAACGTAAGTGAGCATGGAATGTCACGTCATTTGGAAATTTAACCGGTGGTATATTTATACCCTTTTTTATTTGATTAATATTAAAATTCTTTTTTTTCTGCTGCTTTCCTGCTGCTTTAAAATATAATTAACAATGTGTTTTACACAGATTGCCATTTATTTACCTATTAATGGATTTGATTTTTTTTTCTGTATATACATCTCGAACCCGATTTTATTTGTTAGTATCGGCAAGAACACTTCAAACTGCAAACTTTCGTTTAGGTAGCTTTAAAACTAGTTTATGCATTAAGTGGGGCCTAGTATGACAAACAAACCTAAACTTTTTTGAGAATTGGCGGTCATTTTGAAAATAAACACTTGCAAGCGATGAACTATCGATAGGCAGCTACGAAAAGGCATTTTGCAGCACTGCTCCTGTTGTTTTTCAATTCAAAAACTCTTTAAATCGTTTTATTAGCAAAATACGTTTTCAATAAATATGATTATAGGTAGTATAAAAACTAGTTAAAGCTCTCAATCACTTGCAAATATGCTCCTTTTGTCGTACATATGACACCACTCCAGAGCATACTCGTACCCCAAGAAGGTGGCCGCATTAAAGGGCACAGCCCTGGCGACCAGCATCCAGCTGCCGCGAAAGATGCTCCTCCATCCGTAGGCTCTGTAGTTGACCATCACACAGTGGAAGATGCCGCGGAATTTGTGATTCTCGTCGGCCTGCATCAGCGTCTTCACGACATCGAATGGAATGACACACACCCAAGAGATAACACCGGCCCAGGCGCCGGCCAATGTTGTGATCAACAGATTGACACTCGTGCCATCCGCATGGCTACGCCGCCTGCGCACAAAGTCGCGTTTGTCCAGATAATCGACGGCCTGGCGGTAGGCCAGCATATAGATGCCATAGGGCAGGACATCGCTGTGGAGAAACACGGATTAGATGAAGCATTTCCTGGGGACTTGTCGTACTAACCGACACATCATGGGCAGGAGACCGCGATAGAGACCAGAGAGGCCATCAGTCTTGAGTATCCTTTTGAATGTGCCAAAGGCTGTACGTCGCTGGCCATAAAGATAGTCATTGTAATCTGTGAAGACACAAAGATTAATTAAACTCTTTCGGGAACGACTGAAGCACCACTCACAGCATTGTGTCTGCAGGCGGACTTTGATCAGCTCCATGGGACAGGCGATGAAGGATTGCACGAATCCGGCCACCGACCCGGCGAGGAACATGTTGTGGTACTCCAGCTGCTCCCGCTGGTAGTCGCTGTGGCACACCTTCCGCAGCTGCCGCAGATGGTTGCCATAGATGCCGAACAGCAGCGAATTGATGGCCCCCGTCGAGATGAGCGGGAAGAACATGCCCCTGTAGAAACCGTTGATCTTTAAAAGGATTGCTGACCGGCCAGTCCTCTGCATTCCCCCCTCCACTCCCACCAAGTACTTACCCCATTGTTGCGCCTGTAGATCTGATGGATAGCCGTCTGGACGGAGGAATTGGATGCCTGCTGCCATACCTTGATCGTGTCAAGCGGATGGGCCACCAACACACCGCAGGCACCTGTGCAGATGAGATCAAACGGAGGGCCGTACATAGATTAAATGTTTAATTAAAATTCCCATCTTGCCGCATGACCAGCGTACATGTTGCATGTTGCTGCCTGCCAAAGAATTCGAGAACGGCACACAGAAATAAGCCTCGGAGATCAGGGGCATCGCACGTGAACTTGACCATGGCGCCCGTTGGCTAGTGCGCTCTCTCCCAACAAGTGGCCACACAGATGGCCCAGAGCCATTGCGTCATCCGTCATGTCATGCGCTCCGCAGTTCATCTCTCAACTCTACCGACTTCCGTTATTTGAATTGAGTTTCTTACCACCAAAACATCCGGCCACGAAATCACAATAGTTTTCCCACTTCATCAAGGATGCCGAGGAGCTGGTGGAAACTTTGAAAATTGATTTTTCTCGCCTTGCGTTTAACTGCACTTGCTATTGGCAACGGCAGCGACCAACTGCATTTGGCAGCTTTTGCGCCGATGTTGCAAAAGCTCAAAAGCTGAGAAGCTAAATGCTACAGAAAAGTGACTCGAACAGGAGATACCTATTACTCAAAGGTTTGAAAAGAGAACATTGCAAACTGCAGATTAATTAATGGGAATAAAGATTTACTTGATTCGATGGTATTCTATATATAATCTAAAAGGAAATCTTGTCCATTAGTTATGAATTTGGGTATTTTGCCAACACATATGTAAAGCTACCAAATTGGAGAGCTTTTAATGATCTGTAAAATAAACGATTCAGCAGTCGACATATAATTGATGGAATTTTATGTGGGTAGATCAAGGTATACATATTTTGTAAACTCTTCAAATCATCCCCAGACCCAATATGAGCCGAATGACATTGATCAGCTGCACAAATTTCCCATAATCGAACGGACTCTATCGTTTCGAATGAATACGAACAGGGAACATTCATGTGAACAATGTAGTATATTTTACTATAGAAAAAAAATCATTATCATTACCCTAAATGACCACTATACATACATATGTATTCATGTACCCCTTTGAAAAGCTTTCAAGCCCAAGAGCAAAAGCTGACCGCCACACAACCATCTCATCTCATTTCATCACATCAATTGCATCGCTTTGCATTCAAAATAAAACGAAAGAATTTGGTATATTTTTTATTTATTAATTTTTTTATTGTTGATTGATCTCTTTGCTTTTTTTCTCTCCGCTTTCATGCTCCTTCTTCCTCATGCATTTTGTGTGTGTTTTTCCTCATTTTATATTTTAATTTTTTGTTTTTCATTTATGTTTTTGGTTAATTCTGCTTGCAGCTAAATATTTGTTTTTTTGCAATGGTTTTTTTTTTAACTTTTCTGCTGCGCTTTTATTTGCCCTTAGGTTTTTCCTTTCCTTCCTCAATCGTGTTCATTTTTAATTCTGTTTCTTGGAGTCTCGAAAGCAAATCATCAACTAAAAAACCTTTGTTTTTTTTCGAATGCTCTTTTTGTATATATACTTTTGTTTAAATATATATATTTATGTATATATACCTACGTATATATATATATCGTATTCCCATTTATTTTCTCATATCTTGTTTCGTGTGTAATTATAATTTACTCTTTATATTTACTCTCAGCATAAGATTTTGTTTAGTTGTGTGATTGAGTGATTGATTGTGTGTCTCTGTATGAGTGAGTGTATGTGTGTGTGTGTTTGGGTGTGTGTGTAGTGTAGTACAGTGTGCCTTCAATCCATGAAAACATATCGAAATATCCTCGCACAACACTGTCCTGGAGAACAGAACTAAAAGATTAATAATAATAATAATAGCATGTGTCATCCTCATCATCATCATCCATATACGATAGGTTTTCTTTTCTTTTATACAAGTCTAGAACATAAGAAAATACATACATAATTCACATACATTTTTCCATTTTCCATTATCCTTTATGCTCTCTTCTCTTTCCCATTTGTTTTAGTATCCATAGTATTTTGTTGGTTTTAAATTGTTTTTAAGCGCTTTAACTATCTCTTTTTGCTCTTATTGTGGTTGTGATTTTGTTTGTTCTTTAAGTTTTTTATTTATTTTATTTTATATACTTTTGCAACGTTGTTATTCTTTTAGTACACTTCTTTAGTACAGGGTTTTTGTTGTTGTCTCTAAAAGTACTTAACGAGTTTTGCTTTTGCATTTTTGCTTATACCATCATCATCATCATGATCATCATTTTGTCGCTTAGCCCGACCGATCCTAAGCATATAGCTACATACTGGCTACTACATTTTAACATGCTCGATTTATAGTTTATACATAGTACATATAAATACAATAATAGAAACTATAGTTAAGTTTACCATACAAGTTCTTGAAAGCAGATACAGATACAGATACTAAACCGATTGATTCAACTCAGGGTGCAACGGAAAACGACGATCACAAGAATACGAAACGGAACGGAAATTATTATATGAAGAAGGGACACTTACATATGATCGACTTTAACGAGTACAGAGTACTACTATATCATCGTTTGTATCCATTTATCATTTCAACATTAGTTTTTTTACATTTTCATCATTCTCTATATAATAATGCTGGTTGTGTTTTTTATTTTGTTTTCTCTGATTGGCATCCTATGTGAGCTTCTTCAAACATTAGCTAGAAATCGGATGGGATGGGATCGGATCGGATGGGGGGTGGTGCCTGGTGGTGTCTGGAGTGATTTATGGTTATAGGAATTACGCGATATTGCTGTTGTGTTGCTTCGGACTCTCCTCCCTCTCAGTGGTCCTGTTCTGGGTGTTTGGCTTTGTTTCTGTGTGTGTTTTCGTCTTTAAAGGCAGTTAAGACCTAACTTCAGTGTCTATTGCTTATCAATGGCTATCCTTGGGTTTTTGCTCTTTAGCTTTCGGTTTTAATTTCGTTTAATTACACGCTAATATAAAGATGCAAAACTTTCTTACACACGTTGCTTAGTATTTAGGCCATATAGGTTTACCATCTCTCTTCTCCTGCTGCCTCGCTGCACCACCTGTAGTGGATGCCCCCTTTATACGATTCGGTTCTCCACTCACTCCACTCTGCCATCTGCTGCTTTCTTCTTGACGTTTTACAAACATATTTTCATAATAATAACGCTAACGCTGTATGTTTTCTTTTAGGTTTTTCTTAGTTGTTGCATTATATATATATAGTATATGTATACATTATATGGTGTATATTAACTCACGATTCACAGACACAATTATCTTTAATATTATATGAACTTTTCGCGGTTGGAGAGACATTCCTCCAATTCTCTTTTTAGTAGAATTTGCATCTCTCCTAGTTGTCTTCCTTCCATCTATCCTTTCTATATGTACTATAATGCATGCTTCTATACTTTGTAATGGGGCGTGAGAGTTGAATGAACAAACATACATTATGCATAGTATATTTTTGTTAATATATAAATTTTATATATTTTTTTATTTCAATAATATGTATATGAGTGAGTGCGGCTAAGTGAGTGTGTGTGTGTGTATGAAGTGTATGGAGAGGCCGGGGAAAGCAGTCCATTGGTTTTCCCTCCCACTTTGCTACATTTATTTACAAATGAAATTATTGTTGTGTGTGTTTGGGGGTTTTTTTTAGCAAATCGAATGACAATTGTGCGCATATTCCCATGATGAAAAAAGTTGAAACGGGCTAAGACTTTCGAAAAAGAATTTCCTGAAACTGAAACTGAGGCTGGACCGCTTTCCACAGAGATACGTCTTGTGTGTGTGTGTGTGTGTATAGGATGGATATAGGATATAGCACATCTGTAGATATCGCGTATAGTAGATGACAGTTTTAGATTTCCATAACCGTGTGGTTCTTCTAGATAGACTAACATTTGCTTGGTTGTTTTTTTGTTTTTACAATTCATAATATTTGTTTAGTGCCCATGCGCTCCGCTTCGCTCCCTCCCTCTCTCTATATAGAACCGTCAGTTATGGGAGGGGAGGGGGATACCATATGGGTATATATAATTCTGTACTTAATCATATGTATAGATTTTCTGCCAGCTGCATTCTGCTCTCTCTCTCTCTTACTCTTTGCCCAAAAACAACGTACTAAAACATGTGGTTTTCAAGCGGGATGGTTGGAATATTCTGCCTGTTCGAGAGAAGTCTTGACGGAGTGTGTATGTGTTTGTTTGTGTGTGTGTGTGTGTGTGTGTGCAACACTTAAAGCTAAGTAACAAAGTTTCGTTTGCATGGATGCTGCATTCTATATACAATTCAGGGACTAAGACACGCCGTTCGTTCGTTTGTTCTATGGAGAGCAGAGCTGTGTGTGTTTGTGTGGGAAAAAAAAACCAGGAGAATCAATCATCAGAGCAGCGCAGCTTTCAACTATTTTACACACAGTGAACATTTAGGTGATATATTTGTTTTTAGCGTTTCCCCTTTTTGGGTTGGGGTTGGGTCTGGGATGGCGCTGATCTATATGCTAGGGTAGGGGTAGGGTTAGGGGGTCTGTCTGGTCTTCTAGTTAGCAGTAGTACGTTTTAGTAGTTTAATAATATTCAATGCTCTTTCTTCTACTTCAACAATCAATCATCAATCAATCAATCAATCATAGTTATAGTTATCGGCTCTCTACTGCTTTTCACTTACTAACATGATTTTTTTCTTTATTCAACTTGGGTTTTCTTTTTTCTTTTTTTTTATGCTTAAACGTAATTAATAATATTTTCTTTCTTTCTTTTGTTTTAATATATATATTTATATGTGTCTGTGTGTGTGTTGGTGTGTTTTTTTGTGTGCGCGGGTGTTTATGTGTGTTGTGGGTGTGTGTGTGTCGTGTGTGTAGGTGTAAGATACGTTATTTATATAGATTTCCATTGTTGCCGCACTCGACGAAGCTTCGGCTTTCTAAACATAACACACACAGACAGGGCTGCTATCGCTTTCACTTCCGTTTCCTACTCATACTTCCTCCTTGCTCCTCTCTCATCAGCCGCTCAAGCATTCTCCTTCTTCTCCTCCTCCTCCTCCATCGCTGATGTCCGCTTGCTTGGTGTCTTCGTCAATCGAGTATACATTTTTAGTGTTTAGTTTTTCATATTTTCTTGTGTTTAAAGTTTAGCATATGTATGTGTTTTTGTTTTTGTTTTTAGTATAACTATTTATCGCCTCTCTTTCCTCTCTCTCTTCCTCTCTCTGTCTGCCTATCCGTCTGTCTGCCTAGATATCTCTTACGTGTGGGATGTGGGAACGACAGAGATGCTGCTTTTACGTGTTAGCCGACGGACTGCGCTCTATACGGCTCTCGTTTTTTATTTTATTGTTAGTTTGTTTTTCGGGCGCATGCCTTGCGTTTTGCGTGTGCTTTGTCCGTTTAGTTATCCGCCGTCTTATCCTGTTTGATTTTTGCATTTGTGGTCGCAGGATTATTGTCGCCGCCGGCGCCGCCGCTGGACAGACTGCCGCTGCTGCTGCTATTCGACTGCTGTTGCTGATGAGAAGAGTTCATGGCGGCTGTGCTGCTGGTTGGTGGCTGCAGTTGGGAGGACGTCGACGCCGCCGCATTGGATGATGATGCGCTGTTCGATGCATTCGCAGCAGCGCTGCCGCCTGCGGTGCGCCCATTGGAACGATTCGATTCGAGTTCGTGCAGCTTCTTCCACAGTTCCTCGCGATCGCGTTCACGTTTCTTTTCCCTGTGCGACAAACAATGACAAATATTATTAATATTTCAATATATGTATATTTAAACGAGAGTTTTTCATACTTTTGCCGCTCTGCCTTGTAGCTGGAGGTGAGCTCATCGAACAGCTTTGAATTCATTTCCATAAATGTTTTCAATACATTATAGACGAGCGCCACAATGGTCTGGTTCCAGTGCTCCTTGCTGATGCGATATAGGGCCGGGAACATGATCGGCATAATCACCGCATTGTTCTCCTCAATCAGCGACATGGCATACTCATTGTTCCACAGATATAAAGCGCGTTCAGCCACCTGCCAATATCGAATACACAATGAATATACAAATTCAACGCTCTATTTTTTATCGTTTATACCTGAAAGTGTGGACTCGATACACATTTGGCAATCTGCCGGAAGAGCGGCTCCTGGATCTTGACAAACTGCGGCGGATCGATCACATCGAGTATCTCCTCGATTTCGCCCAAGAACATGACCTCCTTTTGGGAACACGTCTTTGGCCAGAATTTGAGCAGGCCCCGCACCACCGGCTCGGTAAGGAATGGATCCTTCTCTAGGAATTGTACAATACAATATGCCAGCTGTGCATGATATAGCGACAGGCATTTGACTTTGTGCAGCGGCAACAGGACCTTGACCAAAAACTGTTTATGCTCGGCCTTCAGTGGCAAGGCAAAGCCATTGATGATGCTGAATATCAGAGATATCAGAGAATGATTAGTATATGTTTTAGTAGAGTGATTTTGTTGACGTCGTACCTGCCGAGTATTTCCAACAGTTCACCCACACCATTGAAATGCTCCGTCTCGTAGATGAATCGCAAGAATATGTTATTGATTTGTTTTCGTATAAAAGCGCGTAAACCTAAGAATTTCCCATAGATGCGATGCAACACCGTCTTGAGAAAGTCACGCTCACGTGGATCCTCAGAGTCGAACAGTTCCAAGAGCTACCAAATAACAAAAGAAGTCATGATATAGGAACGATCTTCAATGGTGAAGGAGTACGACCTACCTGCAAGACAAACTTCTGATCGATCACACGCTTGCCAATGGTTGCTTGGAAATCCTGCGATTCCAGGAAGCGTAAGAACACCTCATACACCAGCTGTAGGTGTGGCCACGAGGCCTCCAATGTTGGATCATCCTCCTCCGGATCAAAATCTGGATTCTCGCTGGGCGGCAGTGTGCGAAATAAGTTGCAAGAAATCTGTGTATGTACAAATAAATATTTATGGATTATAAATATGTCGCTGTAATATTTGAGATTCTTCTGTTGAGTTGTACCATGCGTATTATTTCCGGATAAACGGGTTCCGTGAGCACACCGCGCCCATGCGTTATATAGGTGGATAGATCATTGAGTGCCGCCCGCTTGATTTCCTTGCCCTTGAGGTCCGTAACGGGATCCATAAAGTCAAATGATACGCAACACTGACGCAACTTTCGTATAAACAGCTCCTCCTGTTCGAGGCTGGAGCAATCGGCTATCAGACAAAAGGAGGAGATTAGAGGATTCGGCTCAAGGATAAGAGAATCTCACAGGAAACATACCTTTCAACGGCGGCAATTGCTGCAACTCAACATCCTGTGAATTTCTGTAGCGCGAGGAACCTTGACTCTTTTTACCCTTCTTTTTGAGTGAACGTTTGGCGAACGGGTCGATTCGATCCACAAACGTGCCCCCCGATGACATCTTTTCAGATTTGGGTTCGTTTGAATCGATGGCGGTGGTGGTGGTCTCCGTGGCTGTCTGTGTGGTATTCAGCTTGCCGGCTTTATATCGAACGTTTGCCACTGAAAATTGCTGATGATCGGCGGCTGCGGCTGCTGCTGCACCTGACCCACTGGCACCTGCACCTGCACCAGCTGCAGCTGCTGCTGCTGCTTCTGCTCCTCCTTCCCCCTCGTCGCCGTCGCCGTCTTCGCCTTCGAAATCGCTCGTTAGGATCTCGACTGGCCGTTTGTTTCGCGATTTGCGTAGCCAACCAAAAATTTTATGTGTTATGTTGGCGACTTTTGCAGTAGAGTTTGGCGTCTTGCAGTTGTTTCCTCGACCTTTGGTTAAGCTGACGCTGCCGCTGCCGCTTCCGGTGCCGCCTATGCAGAGCTCCTCCTGCTCGTCTGCTAGTGCTAGTCCTGTTGTCCTGCTGCTCCTTTGCTGCTCCTCCAAAGGCTGCTGCTGATGTGATGCTGGATGTTTCTCTCTGTTCTGTATACCCTGCGGCGGTTGTTGTTGCTGCTGCTGCTGCTGCTGTTGCGCCTGTTGCTGTTGCTGTAGCAGTTGTTGCTGCTTCTGTTGCTGTGTGATGTTGATGGCGGTGTTGAAACGGTAGCGACTTATCTTGGCATCTATCAACCAGCGTCTGCGGGGGACATGAAATGTATCTGTATCTGTATCTGTTGTGGCAACTTTTGTCGTTGCTGCTGCCTGGTAATCCTTCTGCTGCTGCTTTAGTTTTGATTTAAATTCGTTACACTGCAAGAAGATATAGGGAATATTCATTAGTAGTTCGCTTCATTCAATCGTTAATTCATAAATAAAATTGTAGTCACCTGTTTCTAGATTTCCTTACTGTTTTGCTGCCACTTCTGCTGTTGCTTTTGCTGCTTCTTCTGATGTTTTCAGGTTTCTTTGTTGCTGGAGGGATTGTTGCACTTTCTTTCTTACTTTTGTGGATAATACTCTCGCGTCTCCGGCTTAGCTTAGCTTCTAGGTTACTGTTTTGCTGCTTCTGCTTCTGCTCCTGAATGGCACATCGATTTTTCGGTTGAATCTTTCACATATTCCTCTCTCGCTTCACTGCTGTGGCTCTCTGGCTGGACACTGACTGGCTCTCTCTTTCGCTCTTTCTGCTGCTTCTTGGTTATATTTTATGTGCTGTTTTTTTTGTTTTTGGCATCACATGCACTGCAAATAGAAATACAATAAACGAATCGACATTAAAAGGCTTGTCAAATAGATAGCCGGGAAGGAGGCTCTTTATCAACCGGGGAGGAGGCAAGAGGGAGAAAAAAAAACCACAAAAGTCGACAGCCGCAAACCGAAAAGCGAAAAACCGAGGGAGAACTCTGATAAAAAAAAAGGGATGAAGAATGTGGGGGAAATACTGTTTGAAGGTTATATCTAATCGTGGCTCTTTTTTTATTACAGGTGTGTGTCTGTGTGTATGTGTTTGTGTGTGTGAGTGAATGGGGAACTGTGATTTCTTTGTGCTGACAGATAAGAGATAACTGATAGGAGGATAAGAGAGGCCAGGGGCCAGCCTGTGGTGGCAGCCCCCCCCCCACTACCAACATTGTGGTTGCCAGGCAAAATGTCGCTTAAGCTTAAGCTTTTGAATGATCTGTTTTGATTGATTGACTGATGATTGAGCAGTGCAGCAATTGCCAGAAATCCTGACATTTTACATGCCCGAGGGAAACTTTAGCCTCGCAATCCTTGTGGCAAATGGAAAAAGGAACCGCGGCTTTTAATTGAATTTCCACCTTCCATTTTGATTCTCATTTAAAAGTCCTTTCCCCCGGAAAAGCCATTGACCGGAAACACTAGTTGGCTGCGCCAGTTGGGGGGGGGGGGGGGGGCCTTGAAGGAAATGTAAAGCGGAAATGAAGCCAGAAATGAAGGACGACGTAGCGCAGTTAAGGAGAACGAGAGGGAGGGGGAGATGGAGGAGGAGGAGGAGCACCCAGGAGGTAAATTCATTTGCATAAACTTCAAATTTTCCAGTGGAAGGGCAAGAGTGTGTGTGTCTGTGTGTGGCTGCCTCACACTTGGGTTTTCACCTGGGAACTTGTTTCGCACCACAAAAATTTGCACACAAAAATGCAAGTCAAACCTCGAGCAGAGCAGAGCAGTCCATGGCCTGCAGTAAAAACGTGTTAAACATGGCCAACACACACGCTGCAGCATGAACAGCAGCACCACCCACACACACACACAGACAGTCACAGACACAGAGACAGGAACCCCAAGGCGATCAAACTTGGCCAACAGCTGCCTGCTGCCTGCCTGCCTGCTGCTGTTGGTAATGGTAATGGAAACGATGCGTGGGCGCGTCGCTATGACAAACAAGCAAACGCCTGTGCCTGTGCCTCTGCCTGTGTGTGCGTGTGTGTGTGTCGGCCAACCGGAACTGGAGGAGAGAGAGTGGCACACAGAGAAAAAGTTTGCACAGCTGCCTTTTTTCATGCGACGACGAGAGAGCAGAGAGTAGGGTATGTCCATTCTCCATGTGATACGACGAGGGTTTGTTTGATGCGCCCAAGAGGCATGTTAAAGATAGAACCATAGAACGTAACCCATAAAGAGATACAAAAATTCCTCCATGAAAGTACCATATAGAATATATTCGGAATATAATATATTTTAAGCACAGACTATCTGTGATTTTTTTCACTTTTAAGATTTATTGTTGATTTCTCGTATCCTTATATTTAATGATATTATCTACCTATCTGCCAAAAACCACTAAAATCAGACAATTTCAGGATCATAAAATTACACAAAAACAATTGTGGTTTCTACAATTTTTTAGATTAATGTCTCGTTTTTCGTGGATTTATATATAATGCTATTTTCTGCCTATTTTCCAAAAATCATTATCATATATCAAAAAATGATAAAATTCAAAAACTAAGTCTCGCTTCTTTTTTTTAGGGTATTTTAAAGTCGAATCCATCGCCCGCCCTCGCCCCCTTTGTGGTTTTTGCAATTTTCGCACTGCGATAAAATTGAATTTTCCACAGAGTACATACATTCATACATACATATGTACATAGACTCGTGCATATATTATATGTATATTGTATATCAACCTCATCAGCTTGTTTACACACAAAAGTTTTGCCCACTGCTCTCTCTGGCCAGTGTCTTTGGTTTAATTTATCTCAATAACCTTCGCCGTGGGAGGTCGAGCCCCTCTCCAAACAACAGGGAAAAGCAGAAACATCATCAGTGAACCCCATCGCGACATTTAATATATCGGATAGATCGGTGGAGATAACATAGCGAAATCTAAGGAACAAACTCGGGTGGTGGCCATTCGATTCATTTATTTATTCCATGCTATTTTATATCAAATGAAAGCATCAGCGTTTGGGAGGGGTCGGGGTTTGGGAGGGGTCGGCCCCAAGACAAATGACCAACAACACAAACACAAAACAAAAACAACAGCATCGGCATCGGCAGAACAATGAATGGCTGACCATTAGGCCTGGGAGTGCGAGTGGGGGCCATTGCTATTCCTCCTCCCCCGTCCCCCTTTAATGGGGGGTGTCTTTATGTGTGTGTGTTTGTGTGTGACCTTATGACATTATTTACTCAACAGCAAAAGCAACAACAGTCATACATTGTAGTGAGGGCAGAAAGTTCAGAGCCACATATCATCATACAAGAAACGAAAACCAAGCCGAATCTAACAGATACCCTTGAAGATTCTTAATTTTTGTACAAAATTTCTCATAAGTGAACGAATGCAATCGTTTCGAATCACACAAACAGAGATATTCGGATTATTTGACCATAAAACCACAAAAAAGTAGTCAATATTGGGGGAAAAATTCTCTGAAAAACAGCTGTAATCCTTGAAACACACAAAATCAGCTGTTTTACAAAATATTGCCATTCACATGTGAACGTTGACTATTCAACAGATGAGACCAAGATCCAGGAAGGTGAATGTGTTGAATTTGTATCTGCGATATTATACATATGTAAAGAAAGTATTTCATTGAGATATCTATCTCCAAAACTGGTCGACTAGTTTCCATAGAAATATTGGCAATAGACATCCTAAGGCTATATTTCTTTCGCAGATCGAAAATATATAAATTATAGGATAAAAGTTGCTTCTGTAGTGCATTACAAACATCTTTTAAAAATCATAATGCCCTGTGCAAACAGGGTACTCTCGGCACAAATGGACAAGGCGGCAGGCAAGGCGGCTCCCACAAAATATAATGAGACAAGTTTTCGGCTCTTCTCTTCTCTCTCTGTATCTATTCTCCTCTTTGCCTTGCTTTTGTTTTGGTTTGTTTTGCTTTGTTTCGCTGTTGTTTTCATGTTGGCATTTGTACGATTTTTCGCCGCTTTTCACCAGAAAGACCGGACCGGCCAGCAGCGGCCCCCGCTCATCGTTTTGGCCAGGCCATCTAATGACTAAGCCTCGACCCTCGACCTCCAGCCAGCCCAACCCCAGCTGTCGGTGCCAGGGAAATTCCATTCCATTTCCACAGGGCGCTCTTCTTTGGTTCCTCTCTTACTACGATATTTTTGTTGACGCATGTCTATTGCGTTTTTATTTTTTTAGACATAATCAATAAGCCACAAAACTGTTTCGTGGCTTGGAAATGTTACCAAAGGTTTCCCGTCAGCAGACTTTCGTCAATTGTCGTGGCTGGTCTTTGGGTTTGATGTCAGGCCAAAACCCTGACCTACACGTACGTCCGTAGCCCACACTCTCTGACGCCAAAGACCATTTTTATTGGTCGTATTATTTTTATTGATTTATTGGTTTTTTATTGGCCCAAAGAACTTTGACAAAGAATTCAAGCAATCGAAAGTATATTTCCATAATTGAGCACCATTTTTGGCAGAAAACATTTTCCTATGAATAAAAGAATTTACTTTAAATATGTTTTTAACTCTCATTAGCATCTAATCTGTTGATATTTTCTATAATTTGATGCAGAATGAATACCTAATCAAACAGTGCCACAATCTTTATAGGGAACCCCTATATTGCACTTCTATATTGTTTTGCTTGTTCTGTTCCGGGGGAAATATCACCCATTCCATTTCGTAGACTGGCGTCAAGTGCAAATATTTAATGAATATGTTTCAATTGATATTTGGACATGTCGGAGAAGCAGTTGTTGTTTGTATGATGTCAATAAAGACACAACTATTTGCCATTTTTATTCAAATAAATTTAAATTTATCTACGTAGTTTATAGGGATAGTTTACACGTATTTCTGTGTCTATAAATGCCTAGCAGGAAGCAACCTCCAAGTCGTGTCCATGACGAAGCATATTCCTGCTCGAGACTCGAAACTGGGACAGAGACTCGTTCCCACGAATCCAAAAACAACATCGCCGCTCTACTCATATGGAATAAATAATAATATAATTAATGGCTGAATAGGTCAAACGAGTAACGGACATTAGACCCTGGTTTTAATATTAAATTTCTCCCCCTTTAACAAAAGTTCTCCTAAAAAATGTGTCCCTAAATTATTCATAGCAATTATTCATTAAGCAATAGTTAATTTATTCCCGTCAGTCACTGGATTTTCCGTGTAGTTTCCCCGCGGGGATTTTCATCATATTTGTGACGATTATTAGGTGAAAAGTCTAAGCTTTTTGCCTAGGGAAAAGCTATGATAGTGTCCGCACGAGAGATGATAAGCAAAAAAGTTCCTCTAGCTTTACGTCTGCCTCCATCTATCCCCTTTCCTCTGCTCGTTCCGCAATGGGGGGGCGCGTGTTGTGCAAAAAATTGCGCACTGTTTTCATTTTCGCTTTCGCTGCGTACTTGAAACGTGTCTCAGAAACTGCATGGGGGGGAAATGCTGCGGAAAAACTACGCAGTAAACATCGTAGGAGGGAGGGAGGGAGGGGGTAGAGAGGAAGGAAGGAAGAGGAGATGGAATCTCACACCCTAAACGAAAATCCTCACACGAGAAGAAAGTAGGGGGAGAAAAGAGTTCATGGACGGACGAGAATTTCATTTCTCTCCGCAGCTGCAGCAGCAATGCATGACTAGAATGGGTGGAAAATGTTTACACAGTTTGGGGGAGGGGGGAGGGGGAGGTGCATTTCTCTCTTCCGAGAAAATTACAAGCTGCGTTCCGTTGCGTGTTTGGAAAAAGAGAGGGACAGCACGAGAGAGAGAGAGAGTGAGTGGGAGAGAGCATCTACAGTCTCCATCATCGCATCATAATCCCGCATGCATGAAATTGATTTCCATTTCCACACAGACGCAACAATTATCGAGGAAGGCGTTCGTTCCCTCCCCCCTCCCTTCCTGCCGTGCACATGCGATTGTGGGCGTAACCGTACGGTGCGCGTCCGCCCAGTCCTAACAGAATTTCCATCCAATGCGCATTGGAAATTCGAAACCTTGAACTCCCTTGGGTCGTGTCCCTCTCCCCCCCCCCATCCCATCCCATCCCACTCTGTGTGTGGTGGGTGGCTCTGTGGCTGTATTGATATCATTAAATCAATCAAATCAGCATCCAGCCATCGCCAGAGCATTTGCATATGCGAGTGTGTACATATGTATGCATACAAGAGCTGGTGGGGGAGGGGGGAAGAGAGAGCGGAGAGGGGACAGAAGAAAAATGCAAATGTGTTGCATGTAGCTCATGGCACGTAGCACAAACCACATAGCCCCCTCCCCCCCTTGGAAGGCCCTTTCTGTTGACAACCAAAGGTTTTTACGCGTTGCTAAATGAGTTTGCCATTCACACTATTCGTTGACACCGCGAAATATAGTCTACACAGATCGATCGGATTTTCCAATGGGTCTTACATCTTCTTATCTTATTATTATTATTTCTATTGGTGTTTTATTAAACGTGTACTTTGTTGTGTGATTCTGGGGACCGACTCAACTGCCCAATTGCCTTGGGCGTACAGACAAAGACGTGTGGAAAGCGGGCCAGAGACGCAGCTTAGGGGTAAAGAGAGCCTGAAAGCCCCGTCCTATCACCGACATACAACAGTTTTTTTTTGCTTCATGCAACATATTGGTAATTGCCGGTACATTTTGTGGCATTCGCACTCTGTGCTTACACCTAAGTACAGTTGGTTTTTGTTCTCAGGACTTGGTTAGGTTAGGTTACCCCGGACGGCCCTCAACGGGGCCTCTCATAGGCCAGAATGGCCCTTAGTTATCCGGATTTTATATGGACCTTTACGAGGGTGTTTCTGGGGTTTTGAAGTCCCCTAGAATCGAGGTGTTTTTGGCAAAGGCAAGCAGTTTCCCTGGCGACCACTTGGGAGGCTCTCAGGACTTGAGATATGACTTTCCTTCAAAGATACAAAAACTGCACTCTTTTACCGATAAAAGATTTGCATTGATGAGAAATTGCAGAGCAAAAGCATCGGTGAAAAACGTATCGTGCCACAGCAGCAGTAGCTCTGTAGCTTTGAGTCTTTGTCCCCACAAAATGCATATGTGGCAAGGAAAAATGCGACTTGTTTAATTTACATAAAGCTGAAGGAAATGGAACAATAAGTTTTATATGATTTTGTTGCAGCCACAAGAGAAAGAGGGAGCAGAAGTGGAGGAGGAGGAGGATGCAACAGAAGCGAAAGTTTTTCGCCACACGAAAGTGCCTTTCGCGGCCGACTCTGCTGCTGCTGCTGCTGCGTGTGCCCTCAAGGCAGGAGGCGCCACGCACACACATACACCGACACACGGACCCACATCGAGGGAAAACACATTGTAAATGTCATGTGGGTGGACCAGGGGCAGTGTGGCAGAGTGGCAAGAGGGTAGACGTTGGCTCTGGTGGGTGGTCAAAAAGTGTAAGATGGCGGACGGCTCCATGCGGCTTCTGGTTGCTGCTTCTGATATTTCTTCTTCCTCTTTTTGGTTACATTTTCATGTCCCCTCCCCCCCCCCCCCCCACACTCGACATTTTTGTTGGTGTGTGCCTGCATTTTTTATTTTGTTTTCTTTTTTCTTTTTTTCCTGCAAGGCCCCAGACACCGAAAAGGGGCTTTTTTCTAACGAAATTATAAGATCTAGATTTCAATGGGAATTGGGTCACTCCTCCCTGGGGGGCGGGAAGGAGTTGTGGGTTGAAATATTGCAAGTAAAATGAATTTTAAATATTTACAGCACTCTCGAGGAGTCACACAAGTCGAAAATAACAGCAAAACCCCAAGAGAGAGGGAGAGAGAGAGAAGGGTAGGGAGGAGGTGGCAGTTTTCGGTGGGGAGGAAAACTGTCGGCAAAAAGTTGGCAACTCGTTGAAAAATTTGGCACTTTTCACTGTTAAATGGCAGGCCAGGCCAACAATCTGGAACTTTTGTTGTTGGCCAAACTATCGATTGGTGTCCTGCCAATCCACTGGAAAAACAAAAAAAAACTATTAGAAGAAACAATAGAGAGAGGAGGAGAGGGGGGGCGGCAGGAGAGAGGTAAAGACAGAGAAAGAGGGGGGGTGGCAGGAGGGATGTAAAGAGAGAGAGAGAGAGAGAACGTAGTATATCCATTCGCTTATGGGTAAATTTGTGCTGCAAATCCACGTTATTCCAGTTATGAAAAATGACATCCAGATAGAAGCAAATGCATTCGATTAAATGAAAGAAAGTAGAAAGAAGATAGGGGGATTGGAAGAACAAAAGACGAGGCAAAGGGGGGAGGAGTAGGGTAATGAAACAAAAGAAAGCAATTCAAGGACTTTTCCCTAAGTGTCGGTCGAGTGCTAAATGCATTTTAGTAATTCACAATCGACAGACAAGCAGAGGATTCAATTTATTGATAGGCAGACGGGCACTCACTTTACGAACGCTGCCACGTGCCACACCTGGACAGAGGCAGCACCCGCTCCACCAGAGACCACACCTTTTACCGCCCCCCCCCCCCATGGAAAAGCCACTGAAAAAAGAATGTTGAAATGTAACCAAGGCACGCAATGCGACATTGACACAAAGACAAAGGAAAATAGAAAATGGAAATAGAAATAAAAATAGAAGACATATTAACTTTAAGTTTGGAAGCATTTGATACTCCCTAAAGAAAGTCTTGCTAGGAAATTTAATAAAAATTATTGGAACTTAAAGAAACCCCAGATGGAATATCTTTGGAAATCGATCCATGTACATATATCTTCTTTTATCTGGGATTTTGGGATCATTATAGCCATAGAAAATCAGCAAAAGTGATCAGGGAATTATATTTTGTAATATTTCCTCGTGATTTGATCGTAAAAGACACCAAATCTCTTGTGGTTTCATTGAAAACGAATGTTTCCTTTCGCTTATGGGGAATTTTGGTACATTTCACAAACATCCTGTAGTGCCAAATGGAATATAAGAGAGATCTTTGCATAGATTCTCCTTCTCTGCATTGCAAAACCATTTTCACCATAATCAAAGGATATCCCAGCATTCATAATCAAAGCACCACCCTTATCCTGCAAAGGACACAGTCAAATGCAGACAGGACGACAGAGGCACAAAGCAGTGTAACAGACAATGGAAAATCTGGGGCCGCCGACATTTATGGGCCACCAAAAATAGAACTGAACCGAACTGAACTGAACTAAACCGCCGACAACTGCAGAAAATGTTAACTTCTATTTTTGGAGTGCCAGTGACACAAACAGCGGCAGATCCCAGTGTCAAAGCCAGAGATCCAGAGGCACCACATCCCGTGGAGTGTGCGTCAGAGGCTGCCTCCTGCCGCCGCCCATTGAGAGGTAACCACGCAAAAGGGCAATTATAATCCACGTGCGGATGTTGACGTCAGAAAGGAGCGAAATGCGATGCAACAGCAACAGCAGCGGCAACAGCAGCCGGCAACAGCTGGCACAACAGCAACAGCTTGAAAATTGAAAACGCTTTTCCATGTACACTACACTACACGTATTTATGTTTAATTATTCAAAGTGAAATGCGTTCGTTCAACGGGAGTGAAAATGGAAAGCTCCTCGCTGCTTGAGAGAGGAGAGAGAGAAGAGAGTGGAAAACCGTGAGTAAGTTTCCTTGGAAAACCCACTCGATGGCACACACGCAAATGGGTCAAGCAGCAATGTCGATGAGCATTTCCTCGTAAATGATTAAAACACACACACACACCATGCCATGGGGCAGCTCCAAAGAAAGCTCCAAGTGAGAGGCAGTGGCAGAGCTGGATTGCAGGTGTAATTCTGAAGAGTAGTTTCAGTAGTTCCTTCAAAAAGATTTAGCTAATGGAATGCTGAAGAAGAGTTTCGTTTCGTTTCCGTTAATTGGCGGATATCGCCCGATTAGAGCTTCAAAGAAAATACTAACTAAGACTCTAAGAACTAACGAATCAATTGGGTCACCCACACACCCCACGCCAACCACTTATCATTTATTCGTTAATATATTATCATGTTTTCCTTTAGAAAAGAGGTTTTTCCCCCCTTTCGATGGATCTGTGTTGTTTTCTTTACAAAAATTACAATAAAATTCTCTCCCGCTGGCGAATACTTAATATAATCACAGATCGTTACAGGTCGTTACAGCTTGTAGTTATTGTAATATGATCACAATTACTATATTAGATATTTCCAGCTCTAAAAATGATTGTCATCCTAAACGACAAATGGAAACAGTTCGCATGGAATATCCTGCTTATAAATAATTATTTCGAAGGGCAGTTATCTAACACGATTTTCAGTTGAATCATCCATCCGTCATTGCTGCTGCTGCGTGTATCTTTTAAAGCGTTAACTGCCATTGTTTACAGAGTTCTTATCTGAGAGAAGGAGGAGAGGCTTTTTCGTAGAGTCGCCGACAAGTAATTTGATTGCCACACACACACACACCAACTGCCACACATCTGTCATAACTTCTAAGTTTTACATAAGGTCTAATGTAACTTATTTGTTAGTATTAGCATCAGAGGCACAGAGGCAGAGACAGAAACAGAGCCAAGAGGCAGAGTGGCAAAGGAAATGGAAAGTAGAAAGCCACGAAATTAGTTGACAATGTTGACACACACAGATACAGATGCACAGCTACACAAAGCTAATTGCATCAGCCCGACGACTGTTATGTGGCTTTTGGCATTGGTGGGGATGGGGGTGGGGGTTGGGTGTACACAACACAACATTTCTTTCATTTTTCCTTTTGGGTAATACTCTGAAATATAGGGCCCAAAAGATAAAGCCAAAGCCACAGCCACAAGACATATGACGAAACCGTAAAACACGAAAAGCAGACGAACCAAAACGCACATCAGAGCAGAGCAGAGAGCGGAGCGCAGCGCAGAGGGTAGAACGAGGGCGAGACAGATGAGACAAGACAACAAGCAGCAGTCACAACAGCACTCACAACAATTTCCTCAATTTAATTAAATAATTAAGCGCTGAGACACTGTGCGTCTGGTTAGAGGAGGATGTGCCAGAGAGAGAAAAAACATTTTGACTAATTAAAAAAAAAAACAAGAAAAAAGAAAGGAAAGACAGGAAAAAGAAACAATATTGAAGAAATGCAAATTTTCGGGGTATGTTAAATTTGTATGCAAAAGGGAGAGCAATAGAATGTCCATCATATCCTCTTCTCAATTCCATTTTTGGGTTATTTTCAAACAACAAATAAATTTCAATCATCGAATAAACAATATTTGCACTCAAGACTGTGCCGACAGCAGTACTCTCTCTATTCCTTTTCTTATCCTCATTCTCCCTTTTCTTATAAACACAAACACACACACAGACACACATACTCGACATGCGAATGCAAGCCCTCGCCCTCGCTCTCGTTTACTCTCTCGCATACACCGTTGCTATCGACTGATCTTCTCTTCTTTTGGAGATCTTAAGCTTTGTTTACACTAGGCCGCATTTTCGGCGTAGGCATTCGGAGAAAAAGCTGTGTAGTCTGTGTAGTGTAAACAGAGCTTAAGCATTTTGCGTCGCGGTTCTGTGGCTCGAGCATTGAAATGAAATAAACGCAAGGGGAGGGTTGGAGTAGAAGCTTATTTGTTTCGTTTTCCACTCTTTTCCTTTATTTCTTATTTGCGCCATGGGTATCCCAATAGTCGCATCATACCTCCTAGTCGTAGTCGCAGTCGTATCATAGCCTCTATTTTCTGTTCGTCAGACGCTGCCTTTTAGTTCAATGATTTCATTTACTTATCGGCGCGTCTATATCGCGTCACCAACTCACCTACAGAGCTATCTCTAGTACATAAGCCACACAAATATATAGGCAGGTATTATATACATTTACGTACTACTTTTTTTGTGAAATATATACCTATGCCCCACAAATGCAAATTCAATGCCAAAGCATGGAAAATTTTTATATTGGAAAGCGCCAGGGCTGTGCCCTACCCACATCTTTCCACTTGTCTGCCTCTCCCTCTCTCTCTTTCCGCAATCTATTGGCTGCTTTTTTTTGTTTTTTTTTTAATTAAGAGATTTTGAACTGTGATAAGCAGTAGAGAGGTTGTATGCGTCTATATATACATATGTGTGTGTGTATTTGTGGGCGTGGCAGCCACCTAATCAAAAATCAGAAAAGAAAAATAAATAAAAATGTCGCATAAACAGTGGACTACAAAGACAATCAACCGCATGAAAAGAGGGAAAAATGTATCTCGGGTGAAAGATAAGATATGGCCATATGGTAGGTGTTCTTGCCACCTGAAAAAAAGACAAGAAAGAAAAGAAACAAAGAGGGAGACCCACCTGTGGGGCAGGTGGGTGGAGGTGCACTTGTTTCAAAGCCAAAGCCAAACCCACTTCTGGCCGGGTGGGGGGTGGCGGTATGTTAAACAAGTGTTAATTATTAATTGTGCAATGTGCGATTTTATTTAATTGCTGCAGCTGTCTGTTCGGAAGTTGCTTTTCGTTTATTGATTTATGGGCGCCACTCGAGGAGGATTGGCCACAACAGAAACAGAAACAGAAAGGGGAGGAATGGTTGGAATAGTCATTGAAATACGATTGAACCTTCCGCCGGTTGAATCGGATTCGTTCAAGGTCAAATGATTTCATGCACAGCTGAGGAATTTCCCCCAAAAAACCACAAATTTCCATCTACTATATTCTATATTCTATTAATAAAACAGTGAAAATAAATTAAGAACATTACAAAAATACATTGAACTGCACTTGAGACGACGCTGACGACGCACGGGTTTTCGCCACAGGATGCCCCGCAGAAAAACGGAAATTTATTTAAGGCCTCCACCCACCGCACCGGCACCCCACCCCACCAATCTTCATCGTTTCAAAACATAAAAATATCAGCAAAAAGATTTTTCACTGGCACCCCAAAACCACCAAAAAGATGCTCCCCCGCGTCTAAAATTATATTATGAGCGATGAAAAACGTCATTAATTGCGGCAGAAAGCAGCCGGCAGCGGCAGAGGAGAAAAGCGAAAGGAAAATCTGAAAATATGAGTGTGTGTCTTGAACAGAAAATGTGAAAATATTTCTACAATTTGTGGCAGCAGCAGCGCAGCCAACAGTCGCGGTATGAATGTACGAATAGTTCTTCTTAATGGATTCCCAAGGGGTTTCTGTTCACATGAAATGATGGAAAATTTAGAAGAACTTTTGCAGGAAGAACTTTCTGTGAGATGCTGCCGTCATCAGAATCTCTCATGTCAAGAGGTTAAAGGGTATTTGCACTGTTGGTGTGCACTTAATAGTTTTTTTATCGTTCCACTTCTTGGCGGCGGCTGCCACACAGCAGCTGATTGTTCCACTCGTTAGGCGAGGCGTGCCATAGAAAAATGCACAAAAAAAAAAAAACACAAAAAACAAAAGCTAAAATCTGGGGCCTGGCAGTAAAGTCGGGCAGTCGTCCGTCTGGGCAGCCAGTGGGGGGGTGGAGAGTGGGGGGCAATCATCTAATTATAACGAGAGAAACATTTGCCCTCTGCGCTCCATGTGAAAAGTCGTGTATGTTTTTTTAGCTTTTTCTATCGACTGCCTCTGCCACTGCCTGCCGCAAGGCGAGTATTTTTCATCTCTCTAACAAACAAGTAAATAGAATTTCGATTGAATTGCCAATAGAACAAACAAACAAACACAAACAAAACGGAGCTCTCTCTCTATTCCCAATCGAGTTTAAGGAAAATATTTTCCAGCAAATTGAACGAACTTCTGTTCCGGGTGGGTCCTGCAGCTCCTGCGGCTCCTGCTACTGCTGCGGCAATCAGATTGAATAAAACATTTCGAGCCAAGAATTCTTATAGATGTTTGCAGAAAATTCAATGGAAAATGCAAGGCAATGCAATTCGACAGCTCCTGCTGCTGGAAATTCAATATCTCATTGATGTCGAAAAACATGGAGGAAAACTCTGTGTAAATCAAGTGTATTTCAATGGAGTTGAAAGAAATATGTATGTATGTATGTATGTATGTATTTACGTGCATTATTTTTAGAGCAGACAAGGAGCTCCCTGCTCCGCTCCTCTTCCATCGCCCTTCTTTAACGATGTAAACATACGGGGAAACACAAAGCAGGTGGAGAGACCCAGAGAAGGTCTTTCTGCTGTTGGAAAATTAAGGAAAACTGTTCCATGTGCCTTTCGCCATGTGGCATCTGCAAGCCAAAGACAAACAGAATGACTGGTGGCAAAAAGTGAGGTCAGTTATGTCAAAACAGACAGCAAAAGCCAAGAGAGAGGCACACACAAACAAAGAGGTGTATGTGTTGGTCATTAAGGGGGGAGGGTGAAGGGGGGAGGAGTGGTGCTGGGTGCTGTGGTGCACAATTGACTTTAAACACGCTCTTTAACCGCTGCAGCCAGGCGGAAAATGTTGAAGTTGCAACCAAATTAACATCCGCAAGGTGGAGGGGGGCGAATGTGCGTTCACCAAAAGGTGAACAGACGGCAAGCAGGTCGCCCCCGGGAGGAGATGCAGAGGAACGTAATAGAGCTCCTCTTTGGAGCAATGTGGAGCACTTTTCATATGTGCCCGTGCCCCTCCTCCCAAGGCATTTATGGCCACGAATTCCGCTTCAGTGAAAAATCCAATGGGAAAGCAAATTGTCTTCGAGTGTGTGCGTGCCTGTGGCATATGCGGGGGAGTCATGCTGATGGCATGGCATTTATTTCAGTTGACCGACTTGGTTAATTCATTTAAATAACTTGGAAATAGAAAACCCCCTCTCAGAATGTGGGTTAGACAGAAGAAACCCTCGAGATATCTTAAGGCGAAGAGTACTTGGAAATATATCCTCTAAAAAATCTTTAATTTATTCAAAAATTCTTCAATGCATAATATAAATGCATAAATTCTTCATTTTAATGAATATTTGGTTTCTCGGAAACCAAAACAATAATTTATATGGTTCCAGTTAGACATCTCTCCAATAAGAATCGATCGTTTCCCTATATGCAATGCCTACGTATGTACTTTTTACGTCAAAGCCCAGTCCGAGCTACAGAGAAAGAGAGAGAGCGCGAGATACACGAACACCTACCCACACACATGCACGCACACACACAGTCCTATACAGAGACATGCACTGGGGCAGTAGTGTCGCTCGAAAGGCAGCAGCAGCTCGGCTCCAATCGGAACGGAATAGCAAGTGACAAACCCGCTTAGGCAAACAAAACACTTGGGGATCTGGGGATCGATCGCACAGCTAAACAAAAACAAAAACAAAAAAAAGAAACTGGAAATTTTCTGCCTTTTGCATACGTTTGCGTTCGCTCGACAAATGTTATCGTTCTTTTCGTTGTGTATTTATTGTGTTCGGACTCGAAAGAACTTGCAAAGAAACACCTTAATTGCAAACAAGTCACGTTCAATTTTTGGGGGGGATTTCTAGACGGGAAAGTATCATGAATTATTATAATTAATCCGGGAGAGAGAGAGAGAGCGCCATATATTATGGTTAATGGTTTAATTATATTGTCAAACATCGGCCGGTCTGTTGAAAAAGCCTTGTCACCTGTCCAGTGTGGAGATCCGTGTTTGCATCGGGGGCTGCCCCCCCTGCACATTATTTACCATTTTGACACATTTATGTTAATTTCGAACAGTAGGCTCGACGAACGAACACGTTCGCACGGCGGCCGCGCATACAATACGAGTATGTGCGAGAGTGCCCCTGTATGTGTCAATTGGAGAACTTGTTAATTTGTCGAGCAGGTTCTGGAACCGCCAGCTCACCTCACCATCGTTGTCGCTGCCTACCCATATTCCCCCCTTGCCCAGTCATTCAATCACTCAATCAATTAGAACCAGTTCTTTGTTCAAATATCTGTTGGTTGTTTGCAAATCGAGAGATTGGAGACCCAAAAATGGATGTAAACTTCCGTTGTTGTGGGCCCCAATGGCCCCCATAGCTGTCTCGCTTTGCCCTTACACGAATATGTCATGGGTGAGTAGAGTGCAGTAGAGTACCCTTCCCTTTAACAGTTATTCAATTGGAGAGTAGAGAGTGTAGATACCCTGCATATGAAACATCTGTTGTCTCGCTTTGCCCTTCTAAGAGACTCTCTTCATTGCAGTTTTCATATTTATTTACATTAACATTTATTGATCAATTCCGGTATGTCATACCATACCTGTCTCGCTTTTCCCACTAATTGGCATACGACGTCACGGGAGAGTAGATAGTGATTGGCGTAGCGTAGAGTACTCTCTTCTTATTAGCAGTTATTTAACTATTGTTGGTTTTGGGAGCACTACTGTAATTGAATTAAAACTGTAGTTTCGCGAGTATTTCTTTTTTTTTTTTTTGCTCAACGCAACGCGTATCGGAGAGGGGAAGAAGATGCGGTGAGACAGATGGGGTCCAAGTGGGGTCAACACATGTAAATACGATGTGGCGTTAGTGCAAAACACACACACACACAGACACACGCATACAATAGCACAAAGCAGAAGAGCACTAATGTGAGTGTGTGTGAGTGCGTGTGTGAAAAGAAAGAGGAAGACACTCGAGTGTGGGGAGACATGAGGTGAGACTTGAAAGCGAGCTTGAGAGAGAGAAGGAGAGAGCGAGCGGCGCAGCTGTTTTGATGAGGCATTTTTCTCCTTTCATTAATTTCGCTTTACTTGATTTTTTTCTTAGATTTCCTTCTTTCTTCCGCACTAGATTAGGTAACTTATGTCTATATGAACATAATTCTTAACACATTTTTACTGCCCGACGATGACACACACAGACACACACACAGTTATCACAAATATGTATAGTTCGCACACACACACACAACTGAACGAAGGCAGGGGAGAGACACAAACACACACAGGCACTCATTTAGAGGCGGCCAACAAAATCGATATTCTAAAAATAATATAAGTAAAAAATATACATGTATATATGTATGTATGTATGTATGTATGTATGTATGTATGGGTATGCATATATAAAATCAAAAAAAACCAACTCAATTGTAGCCAGACTCTCTGATTTTTGGGCTTGTGTGTGCCGTTCGACTGTTTGAGTGTGTAGTTACATATTTTATTTATTTATTTATTAAAACTTTGCGAATACTTCGAAATTGCGTCTGGAATTTCGCCGCTATACTGCGCACTTGAAAATTTTGCATTCACCACGAAATTGGTTTGGTATTCTTTTGTATTTCTGGGGATTTACTTGATATTTTTTGCTTGGCTGTTAAAACCGATTTAACAGATTGCGCTCTACGATGCGGCGGCGGTTAGAGAGTGTGGAGTGTGCGGAGGTATAGAAGATTTCTATATCTTTCAGAACCGACGACCGAAGGCGGCATACGCATACGGCAAGTGAGACGATACGATACGATATAAATTTTTTTTCTTCTGCCGCCATTCACTCTCACGCTCTCTCCCATTCTCTTTCGCTGGGCGCTCTCTCTCTGCTATATATATGTGTGTATATACTATATGGGGAGAGACCGACCGACCGACCGCATACACGCACACACACAGCGAAACGAGTAGTATATGAAAATATTTTTTGTATTGCTATTGTTGTACAAACTTGTTGTTTTTGTTTTTGTTGTGGCATAGTAAAAGTGGCGAAAAAATGTTGTAGTACAGATTAATGTGTACGAGATACGTTTTGGGGTTGCACACACACAAATACACACACACCGACGAGTCACACCGCCTCGCTTGGGAAATGTACGGTCCTCACACGATTGAACAACGGGAATAGAGGATGCAGTGGCACGCCAACATCCTGAGCACTCATTTTACATATTTCAAATAGCGATGAAACCGGAGGATGATTGGTTTAAGAGGCTTAAATTTCGATACCACTGTGCTAGATTTCTGGGTGAGAGCGTGGTGAGTTGAGCAGAGCGGTTAACTCACCACGAATTGTTGTTGCGCGGCGTCTCTTTTCTCTCGCACTCTCTACCGTTCGGTATAATTAGTTATCTGCAGCACGGTCATACTGCAAGGGATTCCTTGACGCCGCCGCTTTTACTGCGGCTGCAGAGCGGTGTATCGAGGGCGATAGCTAAACAAAGCTATCGTCATCGATTTCTCTCACGCTTACGCTCCCTCTCTTTCTCCTTCTCTCTCTTTCGCTGTCGCTCTATATGGCATTCCACTAGCAAAATTTTAACGTTTTGTTATTGCTTTTTTCTCCTATTTATTTTTATATAATTTAGCACAATTTTTACGGGTACACACTGCTGAACAAGATGCGGGAGGACTGTGGGGGACACACAAAAAAAGCGCTACAATGCACACACCTCGAAATTCTCTGGATGCACACACACAATCTTTTACGATGGGATTTAACCACGACTGGCGCACGCACTGGCACAATTTCAGTTGTAAATCACACCGGAATTATGTATTAATGCTTTTCGATTGGTTAAGGCGGCCGGTAGTTGTATTTTATGCGAGAAATATTAATTTTTTCAGCGGCAACTAGAATCGTTCACACAGACACCGAAGAAGTGACGCCATCTTTGATAGCGGCCTATACACGTTCAGACACCGATTGAGTGCTGGAAAACGGTCCAACAGATCTATGGGTAATAATAATGTCGATACTTTTGTGCGATAAGAGGAACGCTTTGTTTTGAAAATAACAATAGAGACGACGTTTAAACTTGTTTAAACCGTATTTTATAAACAATAAAATAAAATAGAGTTCTTTAAATCAGCATATCTTGTAGAAAATGATTCATCCATCGTATGAAATTATGTGTTCAATGCTGAGAGTCCTAGCTAACTAGTAATATGAATGCGAATATCAAAATCGGAGAATATTATTTGCGATAATGGACAGATCAGAGGGTACCAAAATACACTCAATGAAAGATTCTTGACCAATTTTAACGTAGTTTGGCCAAAAGATGGGCCTGTAAAAAGAATTTGCAAACAGTATAAATTTCCGCGGTTTTAACTCAAGTTGTTCGCTTGTTTAATTGAAGGGGCTTGAGTGGGTTAAGTTGAAACCTGCACGTGTGCCGCAACTATTTTGTTTTTCTCCAAATGAACTCTTCTTAATTTTCCGTAAAAACTAATCAATTAAGCAATGGGTGCGAAAAATAAACGGGCCAACTCGGACGCGGTGTATGCCAAGAAGACGGTCAAGTCCAGCAATCCCTTCGACAGTACCCCAGCCCAAACGGCGAAGCGACAGAATCCCTTCGATGTGCACGTGAATAAGGAGAAGTTCAAGATCTTAGGACGCATCTGCAAACATGACAGGGGCATGCCCGGTGTGGCGCGCTCCAAGGCGCTGCAGAAGCGCACCCAGACGCTGGGCCAACAGTTCGCCGTGAAGCATAAAACGAACAAATTCAAGGATAACCGGATTGGCAGGCACCTCAGCGGCGACCAGTTGACGGAGTCCGTGATGAATGCTCGCTATCTGGCCGAGAAGATGTCCCAAGTGCGAACGTCGCAGAAGGCCCAGAAGTTCAATCTTAACGACGACGAGCTGCTGACGCACAGGGGACAGACGCTGGAGGAGATTGAGCAGTACCGCGATGAGCGTTCCGACGACGAAGAGCTGGACGACGAGGCTCTGGACGGTAAGCGAATGTCTGCCGAAAGGTTGTCGCAGTCCTTTGTTAACATGTGCCTTTTTAGCCGAGTTTACATCTGCTGCCCATTTCGGTGGCGATGAGAATGAGACCAGCCCGCACGATCGTCAGGCGGCCATCGATGAGATGATTGCCGAGCAGAAGCGTCGCAAAAACGAGATCGACAAGGAAAAGAATGAGGTGTACGAGCTCACGGAGAAACTGGACTCCAACTACAAGCTGCTGCTGCCGCTGGTGGCCAAGGCCACCAAGGATGAGCAGGAGGCAAAGCCGCCGGCGGACGCCTATGACAAGCTGCTCAAGGAAATGATATTCGAGCCGCGCGGCAGTGTCACAGACAAGCTGATCAATCCCGTCGAGCTGGCCAAGCAGGAGGCGGAGCGTCTCGAGAAGCTGGAGAACGAGCGCTTGCGTCGCATGAGAGCAGAGGGCGAGGAGGATGAGGCGGCCAGTGTACAGCCCAAGCATCGCTCGGCGGACGACTTGGATGATGGATATTTTGTGGCCGGTGGCGAGGACGACGGCGACGACACCCTGGCCTATGATCTGGACGGCAATTTGGGCACGCACCTTAATAGCAAGGCGCCGACAAAGGAGGCTAGCGGAGACGAAGATGCGGAGGCGGAGGACGGTGATGATGATGACGAAGAGGAGGAGGAGTCTGAGGACGACAGTGAGTCTGAAGCGGAGAACTACAGTGATCTAAATGAGTCCGAGTCTGAGGCTGAATCCGAGACAAAGGCTGCCGCCTCACAGCCCACTAAAAAAAAGCCCAAAAAGGAGAAGCTCCCAGCGACCGAGGATTCCAGTATACCCTTCACCATTAAAATGCCCAAGACGTACGAGGACTTCACGGAGCTGCTCTCCAAGCATGCGGCTGTCCAGCAGGCCA
Source organism: Drosophila athabasca (assembly GCA_008121215.1). Taxonomy (NCBI): domain Eukaryota; kingdom Metazoa; phylum Arthropoda; class Insecta; order Diptera; family Drosophilidae; genus Drosophila; species Drosophila athabasca. Next base: position 4,033,237 of record CM017793.1, on the reverse strand, counting down.
CCATTGTGGAGCGGATCATCAAGTGCAATGACCCCAAGCTGGACGGCGTCAATCGTGAGAATGTGGTCAAGCTGTACTGCTTTCTGCTGCAGTACATCAAGGATCTGTTTGAGGATGCCAGCGAGCAAGACATCCGGGAGCACTTTCAGCTCCTCTCTCGCCTCATGCCCCACCTGTACAACCTCACTCAGATGAATCCCGAGCGCATGTCCAGCGCCCTGCTGGACGTGATCAAGGAGAAGCACGGGGACTACCAGAAGAACCGCAAGTCATTTCCCACGCTGGACTCGCTCATCTACTTCAAGCTGGTCTCCAACGTGTATTCGACGTCAGACTTTCGCCATCCCGTGGCCACGCCCACGTACGTCTTCATGGAACAGATCCTGTCCAGAGCGCGGGTTAGAACGCGTCAGGACATTGCCATGGGCCTGTTTGTGGTGGCCATTGCCTTGGAATTCGGCTCCCAGTCAAAGCGTTTCCTGCCTTCCGTGTTCAACTTCCTCGAGGGCATCCTCTACATCTCGATACCCAAGCGAGACGCCGACACTCTGGAGGTACCGCCCCCCTTCGAGCTAGACGGACCCTTCAGCAAGCTCTTGGCCATTCCAGCCACGGCCGAGAGCAAGGCGTTGGAGCAGCAGAAGCTCCAGGCAGCCGATCTGGTCAATCACACATTCACGCTGGACTTTAAGGTGCGCGCCCTGGACACGACGCTGTGCTTGATCCAGGAGGCGTTGCAGCTGGTGGGAGAACACCCGGGTGCCTGCTATCTAGCCAGTCCATTCATTCCCCTGCTCTCCCGCCTGCGCCTTAAACCATATCCCGAGCATGTGCACCAGCACCACAGAGAGGCCACCCAGCTGGTGCAACAGTTGGCGGAGCAGAAAATGAAGCCCGTGGCTCTGGCACAGAAGAAACCCAAGGCCCTGCGTATGCTGGAGCCGCGATTCGAGACGGTCTACGATGACAAGCGACGACCCAAGATGTCCAAGGAGAAGGAGGAACGCGCCAAGCTACTGCACAAGATCAAGCGCGAAAAGAAGGGCGCCATCCGTGAGATACGTCGCGACACGGCCTTCGTACAGGAGCTCAAGCTCAAGCAGACGCTGCAAAGGTTTGTGGTTGAAGACCCTCTATCCTCCACATACGCTAACCCGATCTGTATTCTTCCCTCAATTACAGCGACAAGGAGCGGCACGAGAAGGTCAAGCGCATCTACCAGGAGGCGTCCATGCAGCAGGGCGAGCTCAACGAGCTGGCCCGCTCGAAGAAGCGCAAAAAGTAGGAGGCGTACGATGAGAGCAAAGTGTCTTTTAATATCACTAGATCTTGTACGGCTCTGTCTACCGTGGCGTAGTCGACCTTCAATATTGTACAGAATCAGAAACATGCGAATTATGTTAGCCTATAAATAATATAAACAAATCTAATGTGTCTACTGCTAGACGTCTACTTCTGGCCGGAGATCTGCTTGCAGCGCAGCGTCGCCTGCTCCACGGCCCCCGCAACCGCTGCTCGGAAACCTAGAAACGACATCGACATAGAGGAGAGGTGTGAGGTAGGGGGCGATAAGCACTCGCACAGTTATCAGCGCAGTAGCCGCACTTGACGTCACGCGCACTTACCTGATAGCTCGAGCTGCCGCAGAGCCGCGGCCGTTGAGCCGCCCGGACTGGTTACACTGTCCTTCAGCTGGCCAGGATGCATGGCGCTGTCCCGCACCATATGCCCGGCACCCAGGACCGTCTGCGAGGCCAGTCGATAGGCCAGGTCGCGGGGCATACCCATGTGAACGGCGCCGTCTGCCAGGGCCTCGATCATCACGAAGACATAGGCAGGTCCACTGCCGCTCAGCGCTGTGACAATGTCCAGCTGTGACTCATCCACAGCCTCGCAGGTGCCCACCGATTCGAGGAGCCGTTGCGTGATCTGGGCATCAGCATCGCTGGCTTGGCTGCCGCGTACAAAGACCGAGCAGCCGGAGCGGACCACAGCCGGAATGTTGGGCATCACGCGGATCACACGCGACTCCGGCGACAGGCTGGACTCGAGGGTCTGCAGGGTGATGCCCATTGCAACGGATAGGAACAGTTTGCCGGGGCTGAGCGGCTTGATTTCCTTCAACACAGCTGGCACCACCTGCGGCTTGACGGACACGAAGACCACCTCGGCCTGCTCCACAACCGGGCCATTCTGCACAACGGTCTCCACGCCCAAGGACTGAAATCCCTGCAGGGACACCTTGTCCGCGGGATGCACACTGGCAATCATTCCACTCGGCTTGGCCAGGCCTGCGGGTAGCGGGAATACAATATTTTGCAATAGGGCAAGGCTGTTGCGAAATAGTTTACTCACCAGCTGAGAGGAATCCCTTGGCCAGGGCCTTGGCCATGTTGCCGCCCCCGAGGAACCCAATTTTTCCAATCGATGCCATTTTTCAAAACTCAAATTACGGACAGACTGCACTTTGCGCCTTCGAAGAAGCAACTGTTTTGTGAGCGAGCTCCAGTGCCCTCGGGCGTTAACAAAAACAAGCGGCCGCCGCCGTGTAGATTGATAAGGCAATCTGCTACCCCCATTCCACTTTCCACCCTCTAGGAGTGCAAACAACAAACCCAATGATCGGTGCTTATCGTTTGCTTCATACATACGACTTTATGGGGGGCTTGGGTGTGTGTTGTGCGGTTTTTATCAGCTGAATGACCAACTGCGAGAGATTGGAAGTCTTTCACCCGTTTGCTTGTGTGACGAAGTCAGTCCCTTTCTGCAAAACAGATGTTTTGCTCATTAATTGGGGCATTCTGAATTTTGAAAGATAACGGTCACTAGCCGCTATTAGCGATAGCATAACCGGTAGGTAATCGAAAATATATCCATCTGTATGAACGCTCATTTCCCGTTGCTTTCTCAAACTAAAATTCAAATTCAAATTACTAGGCGCCCTCTACTGGGAGCTGCCAACTTATGCGGGCTCATTGATATATATGTAGTTATCGCGTAGCATGTAAAAAAAGGTAAATTTATGCTGACCTTTGTTCACTTTGTTCAGTTTTTTTTTCCACCAATAATGTTCTCTTGTGTATACGTATCTTTTTGAAATTTTTCACTTTGTTTTTCTCTGTACGTTATCTTTTTGAAACTCAACCAAATGGGTTTTTGCAAAAAAATCGATGTTTGAGAAAAATATCGATGTCTGCAGTTAAAACCCAAACATCGATCATATCGATGTTATTGTTTATTTTTGTTTACAGTTTAACAATGAACAGTTAAACTGTAAGGGTAAAATTACATATCAACTAATTAAACTAAAGGGCCAATGCCAATACTCAGACCCGGTGGGGCTGATTATCGGCTCTGTAGCCGATAAGATCCCACCAACAGCCAAATTTAGGTAAGAGAAGAGCCGGTAGCCGAACAGTACCCAATTAAAGCTATTTAAATTAATTTAAGTTATTGAGTAAGATAATTTTGACCATATTAGAACTAGTATCAAAGGAAAACAGATGGAAAAATAGGTTATAGTTACGGCAAAGGCTACGGAAAGATTCATAATCCGAGTAGTTAGAAAGACAGAGTTGGAGATGAAGAGGAGAGTAATGCCTAGTCGGGCGGAAAGGAACAGCAATACTGATAAGGTTGATGAGGGCAGTCGATTCGACCTCACCAGAGAGAAGCTTATGGAGAAAGAGAACTCCTTGGCAGGTTCTACGGGATTTAAGAGAGTGGAGGTTAATTAAGCGCAACCTACTTTCATAAGAAGGAAGATGGGTCGAAGGGTCCCAATTGAGTCCCCGGAGGGCAAAGATGAGGAACTGTTTTTGTACTGATTCGAGCATATCCTGAAATTTTTGGTAGTGAGGAGACCAGACACAAGAACCATATTCCAAGATAGGCCGGACCAGAGAAACATACAGAAGTTTTGTAGTATACGGGTCTGTAAATTCCTTAGACCATCTTTTGACAAATCCAAGGACTCCTTTGGCTTTGTTAGAGATAGTAGAGATATGAGAGTTGAAACATAGATTGGGTACAAAGGTAATGCCCAAGTCGTTAACTTTGAAAAGGCGTTGAAGGATAATGTTATTAATAGAGTAATCGAAAAGGTATGGCTTATTGCGGTGAAAAGTCATTATATTGCATTTAGAAATGTTAAGAGGTAGAATGTTAATTAGGCACCAGTTGTTAAGGGTATCAAGATCTGATTGCAAAGATAGTGGGGACAAGGGGTCACTGTAGGAAAAACATAGCTTAACGTCATCAGCATACATTAGGACGCGGGAATGAGATAACATTTGTGGAAGATCGTTAATAAATAGGTTAAATAGCAAGGGACCCAGGTGGCTACCTTGAGGAACCCCCGATGAGACAATAACAGGCTTAGAGAGAGAGGAGTTGAAGCAGACACGTTGAGAACGGTTACAAAGGTAAGAATTAGTCCAGTATAGAAGCTTAGTCGGAAACCCTATAAGAGACAGTTTATGAATAAGTAGATTATGATTGACGGAGTCAAAGGCTTTACTATAGTCAGTATAAACGACATCAGTTTGACACTGTTTAGCAAATCCCGAAGTTACAAAGGTGGAAAATTCAAGGAGATTAGTAGAAACTGAGCGACGTTTAATGAATCCATGCTGTGAATCAGAGAATACAGAACTACAGAAATGTTGCAGCTGAGAAGTGATGATTTTTTCAACAGGTGCTCATTGTTCGATAGTAGAAACAATAAATATGTAAAACAAAAATAAAAAAGAAAGATAAAATATAAGTCGGTGTGGGGCAGAGATAGTGATTTTAGCTTGTGTTACACAATTGCGCGCGCAAGAACGAACAAAACAATCACAGTAACGGAAAGTGTACGGAGAGACAGATAACAGATAAGCAGAGGGTGGATAAAAACAGAGAGCGGTACAGAGAGAGCAAGCGCACCGCACTAGAATAGGCAACAACAAAACTGCTGCGATTAAGAAAGTGCAGAGAAGTTAAGAATTCGCAATAGGAATTGAAAAATTGAAAATAAATGCACAAAAGTAACAAAATTTGAGAAAAGAACAGAATAAAAATAACACCGAGAAACACAGAATTTGGCAGGCCCGGTATATGTTGTATGTATGTTAATATGTAAGAAAAATAAGCGGATGATAGACAAAGTAGTCGTATAAAATTAGACAGCGGCTCAGGGAGAGTGCAGCATACAATGCATATAGCAACAACAAATCAGCTGAGCATAAGAACGAGTGGGGCTAGAAAGAATGCACAAAAATTGCAAAATTGCAATTGCAATTGGAAATTAACTGCACAAAAGCACGATAAAAGAATAAACACGGATAGTAATTTAGTTGCACGATCAGTTTAAACCACAGTAAGCGATTTTACAACACAATTACTTTCCTTTGATCACAAAAATAAAATAACATCGATATTTCTCCAGCTCTAGCACATATGCCGTACAAAATGTTTGAAAATATTTATATGGCACATATGCCGTACAAAATGTTTGAAAAAACTTATAGGGCACATGTGCCGTGTAAATTTTTTTCAAAAGTTTTCTTCTTGGGTGTTATTATTATTTTTTTATTTATTTTTCATTTTATTTTGATTTTTGTCGATTTATTTGAATACTATTTTTCATTTTCTCTTATTATTATTTTTTTATCTTATCTTGGCTTTTGTAAAATAATTTAATCGGTCGACGCGGTATTCGAACCGACAGCCTTCTCGGTTTGACAGCGTTCATCCAGTTCATCCAAAGACAGAACGTTCATATGTGTGTGTACGTGAGTCTACGCACAGATTTCTTAAGATTTCAGGATGAAGGAAATAACTGTTCGGTTAGGATGAACCGTTATAACTGTTGTTCTTTATGCGCTGATTCTACTGCAGCAGCAGTCTGGGTTCTCGCATTAGTTGGAGTGGGTGTCTGACCTTAGCGGCCCCCAAGGTAGGTAAGTTGAGTTTAGCTAACAATTCGTTGGTCTTATATAAACCATTCTGTCTTTTTTTTATAGATTTCTTTATACTTTGTGCAGCCACGATAGCTAGCTGCATGCGGACCGCCACAATTGGCGCATGAAAAATCAGCCCTTCCCTTGTCTTGCACAAATGTGCCTTCATACTTCTAGGCCAGGATTAAAGGCATGTTTGTAAGCACACATACATTCAGCGAATTGGTCCAATTGTGATACTAATGCATCTATTTTCCTTTCTAGCGCGCGCGCTGATTCTACTGCAGCAGCAGTCTGGGTTCTCGCATTAGTTGGAGTGGGTGTCTGACCTTAGCGGCCCCCAAGGTAGGTAAGTTGAGTTAAGCTAACAATTCGTTGGTCTTATATAAACCATTCTGTCTTTTTTTTATAGATTTCTTTATACTTTGTGCAGCCACGATAGCTAGGCATGCGGACCGCCACAATTGGCGCATGAAAAATCAGCCCTTCCCTTGTCTTGGACAAATGTGCCTTCATACTTCTAGGCCAGGATTAAAGGCATGTATGTAAGCACACATACATTCAGCGAATTGGTCCAATTGTGATACTAATGCATCTATTTTCCTTTCTAGCGCGCGCGCTGATTCTACTGCAGCAGCAGTCTGGGTTCTCTCATTAGTTGGAGTGGGTGTCTGACCTTAGCGGCCCCCAAGGTAGGTAAGTTGAGTTTAGCTAACAATTCGTTGGTCTTACATATATAAACCATTCTGTCTTTTTTTATAGATTTCTTTATACTTTGTGCATTCTTGTTGCACATTGACGGCTCATTTGCAAACGAAGTTTCAACAGAGAAATACCATGGAGAGCAGCAACTTCCCGGGCAGCATACATATAGGATCAATAGGATCCTTCTTGCAGGGATCGTTTCCGTTGCCGAAGGAGTTTAAAAGTATTGGAACGCAGACGGAGGAGTCGTGGCACCCCTGCTGCCTTCACAACCCTCCCCCAGTCCCCACCCCCACTCCCCGCACAAAGGCAATCCCCACCCCCACGCCCCGTGCTTCGGCATTCCCCTCCCACACGCCCCGTCTAACGGCATTCTCCTCCCCCAAGCCCAGTGCTTTATCCAAAGACAGAACGTTCATATGTGTGTGTACGTGAGTCTACGCACAGATTTCTTAAGATTTCAGGATGAAGGAAATAACTGTTCGGTTAGGATGAACCGTTATAACTGTTGTTCTTTATGCGCTGATTCTACTGCAGCAGCAGTCTGGGTTCTCGCATTAGTTGGAGTGGGTGTCTGACCTTAGCGGCCCCCAAGGTAGGTAAGTTGAGTTTAGCTAACAATTCGTTGGTCTTATATAAACCATTCTGTCATTTTTTATAGATTTCTTTATACTTTGTGCATTCTTGTTGCACATTGGCGGCTCATTTGCAAACGAAGTTTCAACAGAGAAACACCATGGAGAGCAGCAACTTCCCGGGCAGCATACATATAGGATCAATAGGATCCTTCTTGCAGGGATCGTTTCCGTTGCCGAAGGAGTTTAAAAGTATTGGAACGCAGACGGAGGAGTCGTGGCACCCCTGCTGCCTTCACAACCCTCCCCCAGTCCCCACCCCCACTCCCCGCACAAAGGCAATCCCCACCCCCACGCCCCGTGCTACGGCATTCCCCTCCCACACGCCCCGTCTAACGGCATTCTCCTCCCCCGAGCCCAGTGCTTTATCCAAAGACAGAACGTTCATATGTGTGTGTACGTGAGTCTACGCACAGATTTCTTAAGATTTCAGGATGAAGGAAATAACTGTTCGGTTAGGATGAACCGTTATAACTGTTGTTCTTTATGCGCTGATTCTACTGCAGCAGCAGTCTGGGTTCTCGCATTAGTTGGAGTGGGTGTCTGACCTTAGCGGCCCCAAGGTAGGTAAGTTGAGTTAAGCTAACAATTCGTTGGTCTTATATAAACCATTCTGTCTTTTTTTTATAGATTTCTTTATACTTTGTGCAGCCACGATAGCTAGGCATGCGGACCGCCACAATTGGCGCATGAAAAATCAGCCCTTCCCTTGTCTTGGACAAATGTGCCTTCATACTTCTAGGCCAGGATTAAAGGCATGTATGTAAGCACACATACATTCAGCGAATTGGTCCAATTGTGATACTAATGCATCTATTTTCCTTTCTAGCGCGCGCGCTGATTCTACTGCAGCAGCAGTCTGGGTTCTCTCATTAGTTGGAGTGGGTGTCTGACCTTAGCGGCCCCCAAGGTAGGTAAGTTGAGTTTAGCTAACAATTCGTTGGTCTTACATATATAAACCATTCTGTCTTTTTTTATAGATTTCTTTATACTTTGTGCATTCTTGTTGCACATTGACGGCTCATTTGCAAACGAAGTTTCAACAGAGAAACACCATGGAGAGCAGCAACTTCCCGGGCAGCATACATATAGGATCAATAGGATCCTTCTTGCAGGGATCGTTTCCGTTGCCGAAGGAGTTTAAAAGTATTGGAACGCAGACGGAGGAGTCGTGGCACCCCTGCTGCCTTCACAACCCTCCCCCAGTCCCCACCCCCACTCCCCGCACAAAGGCAAACCCCACCCCCACGCCCCGTGCTTCGGCATTCCCCTCCCACACGCCCCGTCTAACGGCATTCTCCTCCCCCGAGCCCAGTGCTTTATCCAAAGACAGAACGTTCATATGTGTGTGTACGTGAGTCTACGCACAGATTTCTTAAGATTTCAGGATGAAGGAAATAACTGTTCGGTTAGGATGAACCGTTATAACTGTTGTTCTTTATGCGCTGATTCTACTGCAGCAGCAGTCTGGGTTCTCGCATTAGTTGGAGTGGGTGTCTGACCTTAGCGGCCCCCAAGGTAGGTAAGTTGAGTTTAGCTAACAATTCGTTGGTCTTATATAAACCATTCTGTCATTTTTTATAGATTTCTTTATACTTTGTGCATTCTTGTTGCACATTGGCGGCTCATTTGCAAACGAAGTTTCAACAGAGAAACACCATGGAGAGCAGCAACTTCCCGGGCAGCATACATATAGGATCAATAGGATCCTTCTTGCAGGGATCGTTTCCGTTGCCGAAGGAGTTTAAAAGTATTGGAACGCAGACGGAGGAGTCGTGGCACCCCTGCTGCCTTCACAACCCTCCCCCAGTCCCCACCCCCACTACCCGCACAAAGGCAATCCCCACCCCCACGCCCCGTGCTTCGGCATTCCCCTCCCCCACGCCCCGTGCTACGGCATTCCCCTCCCACACGCCCCGTCTAACGGCATTCTCCTCCCCCAAGCCCAGTGCTTCATCGAAAGACAGAACGTTCATATGTGTGTGTACGTGAGTCTACGCACAGATTTCTTAAGATTTCAGGATGAAGGAAATAACTGTTCGGTTAGGATGAACCGTTATAACTGTTGTTCTTTATGCGCTGATTCTACTGCAGCAGCAGTCTGGGTTCTCGCATTAGTTGGAGTGGGTGTCTGACCTTAGCGGCCCCCAAGGTAGGTAAGTTGAGTTTAGCTAACAATTCGTTGGTCTTATATAAACCATTCTGTCTTTTTTTTATAGATTTCTTTATACTTTGTGCAGCCACGATAGCTAGGCATGCGGACCGCCACAATTGGCGCATGAAAAATCAGCCCTTCCCTTGTCTTGGACAAATGTGCCTTCATACTTCTAGGCCAGGATTAAAGGCATGTATGTAAGCACACATACATTCAGCGAATTGGTCCAATTGTGATACTAATGCATCTATTTTCCTTTCTAGCGCGCGCTGATTCTACTGCAGCAGCAGTCTGGGTTCTCTCATTAGTTGGAGTGGGTGTCTGACCTTAGCGGCCCCCAAGGTAGGTAAGTTGAGTTTAGCTAACAATTCGTTGGTCTTACATATATAAACCATTCTGTCTTTTTTTATAGATTTCTTTATACTTTGTGCATTCTTGTTGCACATTGACGGCTCATTTGCAAACGAAGTTTCAACAGAGAAACACCATGGAGAGCAGCAACTTCCCGGGCAGCATACATATAGGATCAATAGGATCCTTCTTGCAGGGATCGTTTCCGTTGCCGAAGGAGTTTTAAAGTATTGGAACGCAGACGGAGGAGTCGTGGCACCCCTGCTGCCTTCACAACCCTCCCCCAGTCCCCACCCCCACTCCCCGCACAAAGGCAATCCCCACCCCCACGCCCCGTGCTTCGGCATTCCCCTCCCACACGCCCCGTCTAACGGCATTCTCCTCCCCCGAGCCCAGTGCTTCATCGAAAGACAGAACGTTCATATGTGTGTGTACGTGAGTCTACGCACAGATTTCTTAAGATTTCAGGATGAAGGAAATAACTGTTCGGTTAGGATGAACCGTTATAACTGTTGTTCTTTATGCGCTGATTCTACTGCAGCAGCAGTCTGGGTTCTCGCATTAGTTGGAGTGGGTGTCTGACCTTAGCGGCCCCCAAGGTAGGTAAGTTGAGTTTAGCTAACAATTCGTTGGTCTTATATAAACCATTCTGTAATTTTTTATAGATTTCTTTATACTTTGTGCATTCTTGTTGCACATTGGCGGCTCATTTGCAAACGAAGTTTCAACAGAGAAACACCATGGAGAGCAGCAACTTCCCGGGCAGCATACATATAGGATCAATAGGATCCTTCTTGCAGGGATCGTTTCCGTTGCCGAAGGAGTTTAAAAGTATTGGAACGCAGACGGAGGAGTCGTGGCACCCCTGCTGCCTTCACAACCCTCCCCCAGTCCCCACCCCCACTCCCCGCACAAAGGCAATCCCCACCCCCACGCCCCGTGCTTCGGCATTCCCCTCCCCCACGCCCTGTGCTACGGCATTCCCCTCCCACACGCCCCGTCTAACGGCATTCTCCTCCCCCAAGCCCAGTGCTTCATCGAAAGACAGAACGTTCATATGTGTGTGTACGTGAGTCTACGCACAGATTTCTTAAGATTTCAGGATGAAGGAAATAACTGTTCGGTTAGGATGAACCGTTATAACTGTTGTTCTTTATGCGCTGATTCTACTGCAGCAGCAGTCTGGGTTCTCGCATTAGTTGGAGTGGGTGTCTGACCTTAGCGGCCCCCAAGGTAGGTAAGTTGAGTTTAGCTAACAATTCGTTGGTCTTATATAAACCATTCTGTCTTTTTTTTATAGATTTCTTTATACTTTGTGCAGCCACGATAGCTAGGCATGCGGACCGCCACAATTGGCGCATGAAAAATCAGCCCTTCCCTTGTCTTGGACAAATGTGCCTTCATACTTCTAGGCCAGGATTAAAGGCATGTATGTAAGCACACATACATTCAGCGAATTGGTCCAATTGTGATACTAATGCATCTATTTTCCTTTCTAGCGCGCGCTGATTCTACTGCAGCAGCAGTCTGGGTTCTCTCATTAGTTGGAGTGGGTGTCTGACCTTAGCGGCCCCCAAGGTAGGTAAGTTGAGTTTAGCTAACAATTCGTTGGTCTTACATATATAAACCATTCTGTCTTTTTTTATAGATTTCTTTATACTTTGTGCATTCTTGTTGCACATTGACGGCTCATTTGCAAACGAAGTTTCAACAGAGAAACACCATGGAGAGCAGCAACTTCCCGGGCAGCATACATATAGGATCAATAGGATCCTTCTTGCAGGGATCGTTTCCGTTGCCGAAGGAGTTTTAAAGTATTGGAACGCAGACGGAGGAGTCGTGGCACCCCTGCTGCCTTCACAACCCTCCCCCAGTCCCCACCCCCACTCCCCGCACAAAGGCAATCCCCACCCCCACGCCCCGTGCTTCGGCATTCCCCTCCCACACGCCCCGTCTAACGGCATTCTCCTCCCCCGAGCCCAGTGCTTCATCGAAAGACAGAACGTTCATATGTGTGTGTACGTGAGTCTACGCACAGATTTCTTAAGATTTCAGGATGAAGGAAATAACTGTTCGGTTAGGATGAACCGTTATAACTGTTGTTCTTTATGCGCTGATTCTACTGCAGCAGCAGTCTGGGTTCTCGCATTAGTTGGAGTGGGTGTCTGACCTTAGCGGCCCCCAAGGTAGGTAAGTTGAGTTTAGCTAACAATTCGTTGGTCTTATATAAACCATTCTGTAATTTTTTATAGATTTCTTTATACTTTGTGCATTCTTGTTGCACATTGGCGGCTCATTTGCAAACGAAGTTTCAACAGAGAAACACCATGGAGAGCAGCAACTTCCCGGGCAGCATACATATAGGATCAATAGGATCCTTCTTGCAGGGATCGTTTCCGTTGCCGAAGGAGTTTAAAAGTATTGGAACGCAGACGGAGGAGTCGTGGCACCCCTGCTGCCTTCACAACCCTCCCCCAGTCCCCACCCCCACTCCCCGCACAAAGGCAATCCACACCCCCACGCCCCGTGCTTCGGCATTCCCCTCCCCCACGCCCCGTGCTACGGCATTCCCCTCCCACACGCCCCGTCTAACGGCATTCTCCTCCCCCAAGCCCAGTGCTTCATCCAAAGACAGAACGTACATATGTGTGTGTACGTGAGTCTACGCACAGATTTCTTAAGATTTCAGGATGAAGGAAATAACTGTTCGGTTAGGATGAACCGTTATAACTGTTGTTCTTTATGCGCTGATTCTACTGCAGCAGCAGTCTGGGTTCTCGCATTAGTTGGAGTGGGTGTCTGACCTTAGCGGCCCCCAAGGTAGGTAAGTTGAGTTTAGCTAACAATTCGTTGGTCTTACATATATAAACCATTCTGTCTTTTTTTTATAGATTTTTTTATACTTTGTGCATTCTTGTTGCACATTGACGGCTCATTTGCAAACGAAGTTTCAACAGAGAAACACCATGGAGAGCAGCAACTTCCCGGGCAGCATACATATAGGATCAATAGGATCCTTCTTGCAGGGATCGTTTCCGTTGCCGAAGGAGTTTAAAAGTATTGGAACGCAGACGGAGGAGTCGTGGCACCCCTGCTGCCTTCACAACCCTCCCCCAGTCCCCACCCCCACTCCCCGCACAAAGGCAATCCCCACCCCCACGCCCTCCCCCAAGCCCCGTGCTACGGCATTCCCCTTCCCCACGCCCCGCGCTTCGGCACTCCCCACCCCTTCCTTCCTCCTATCATCCTCGTCATTCCCCTCCAGCTCGCCCCGCGCTGTTATACCCCCTTTCCAATCATCCTCGTCTTTCCTCTCCCCAACGCCCTGTGCTACGGCACTACCCTACCCCACGCCACCACAAACGCAGGCACCACCACAGGACAAGTGAGTATATTTAATAATTACTTTTTAATAATTTAATAAACTTTGTCTTTTCCTTAATTTTCAGCAGTATGCCTTCCCAACATTGGGACGAAGTGGAGAACATCTTTGCCCAAGGGGAGGAAGAGGCGTATGGGCCCTTTTCCCCCGGCTGGGATCCCGGTGCGGCGGTAGCGGTGGGCCCATCGCGCCTGACTGTTAAAGACTGTCTTCAACAGTCAAAACAGGCATGGGGTATATACACGAAGCAGCAGGGGAAGACACCACCGCACTATTACGACGAGAAAGAGACAAAAAATTATTATGGAAGCCATAATGAAGGGCCACAAAATTGCGGACATTGAATTGTCCTACAGCAAATGCCGAGAACTGGAGCAGGAAGTTGTTCGCCTCATGAAGCCAATAGATGCAAGAAAATGGTCACGCTGCAGTGGTGGTGGCACATTGTTACGCCGCCTAAAAGTATTGAATGTTCAATGAAAACTTAATTGTAAAAATAAACAATAGAACTAAAATCAAAACGACTTTTGGAATTTACTTTTTGGCTTACTTTTATGATAATAAAATTGTTACTTTTGGAACAATATTTTTGACCAACAAAAGCGGTCGAGGGACCATAGTGCGACAGCTCTACTAATTGACGGTACTGCTCCGTGATGCCATACGCCTTAGTCAAAAGAAGGGCCTCTACTGTGGAGAGCGCTCCGCGCCCGACTCGCTCTCGCACGCTCTTGCACACGGCACTCAGGAGAGCCGCCCGGCGCTCGGGCGGACACGAGCTTGAGCGGGAGTTGGCAGTTACGCTCCCACCCCCGTTACGATCGTTCGCTGTCATATCCGACATACCTACATGCGAATTCAAATACATGCATTTTGTGAATACTATATACTATACTATACATACTATATCTACCTTACCGAGAATAAAGTTAAGTGAACGAAGTGGAATCCATAAGTCGCTGGATTCATTGGACTGGATTGGGATTGTGACTACCTGTTGATCCGCCCCCTACAAAAATTGTGCGGGGAGGTATGGATATACAGACGCAGGGGGGTGGGAATTCGCATGTGGCGCCCGAGCAGGTTGTGGTAGCATAATAGTGTCTCAGAAGTGGTCAAGATGGCAAAGCAGTGGATCAACCAAGCAACAAAGGCAGAGCTACAGGGCTACTGCGAGGAATTCGGCTTGGAGAAGCTAGAAAAAGTAGATATCTTAAGGAAGCAGTTAGCTCAATTCATGGAGAGAACAGACCTTCCGACTAGCAGCAATGCAAGCCAAAAAGAGCCCAAGGCAGCAATCGCCGCAAAAATGTGCTCAGATACAAATAACGACAGAGGAACCGCAAGGAGAAACCAGATCAGGAAGAAAAAAATCTCTATTCCCGAAGCAGATACGGAAAGGTTCGCCAGAAGCGGTGGCGATAATAGAGAGGATACGCAAATGGGATACAAACCACGTCTCTACAGAGAGTATTTACCTCTGCAACTAATCGTCTCCCCAGAGAATTCACCTCTGTCAAAACACGTCTCTACAGAGAGTATTTACCTCTGCAACTAATCGTCTCCCCAGAGAATTCACCTCTGTCAAAACACGTCTCTACAGAGAGTATTTACCTCTGCAACTATTCGTACCCCAGAGAGTATTCACCTCTATTCTAACACCCCCCAGAGAGTTTTTTACCTCTACCACAAGCCTTCGCCTCAGAGTGTAGTTACCTCTGCCGCGATTCTTCCCCTAGGAGCGGCCAATCGACGACCATCCACGATCTGCACGCAGCAAACAGCCACGTGCGGCCGAGTAGCCAAGCAAGAAGGAAGACCTCGAGGGAAGACCCCCGACCATCTCTACCGACATCTCTACCATTTCTACCGACATTCCTGTATCAGTTACGAACAATAAAGTTAATTTTATTATACTGCTTAACCCTCCCTACGCCTTATTCTTGAACCCAACGCATTATTACAGCTACCACATCCAGAAGTCAACCTAAATTTCTGTGAACCCGGCGCGACGAGCATACCCCGGCCGCGGAACGTGACAGTGGCTGCTCTTCACGAGCAATGTTTTCATATGGATGGCTGCTCTCGTCGTGCTGGCCGTTGGAATGTGGGCTTGGAGCGAGAAAGACATGTTTCGCAACATTGCAAAGCTCAGCTTTATAGCCTTGGATCCGGCATTTGTGTTGATTATACTGGGAGGCATTACCTTCCTTCTCGGTTTCATGGGCAGCGTGGGCGCTTTGCGGGAAAATACTTGTCTCTTGGCTGCGTATGCCATTTTTCTGAGTATCTTTCTCATAGCTGAGATTGGCTTCTGTGCGTTGGCGTTTGTGCTCAAGGACAAGGGCTGGATCAAAGACCAAGCCACTGAGGGGCTCAAGGCCTTCATACGGCATTATCATGAGGATGCCGATCAGCAAAATCTCATTGATTAAATACAAGAGGACTGGCTGCAGTGTTGCGGCATTGATGGCCCCAAGGACTGGGACAGCAACAACTATTTCAATTGCTCTTCCATTGCCATTGGCAGCCGTGAGGCCTGCGGGGTGCCCTTCTCCTGTTGCCGTCGCCGGCCCCAAGAGCTAATCAAAAACAAGCAATGTGGCTATGATGTGCGAAAAGAGGGATATGGCATGGAGCTGTCCAAAATCATCTACGAAAAGGGCTGTGTTCAGGCTGGCGAAGAATGGATGGAACATAATTTGATTATCATTTCCACGGCTGTTATTGCGGTCATGTTTTTCCAGATATTGGGCATTTGTTTTGCACAGAACCTACGTGCCGACATTTATACCCAAAAATCGAAATGGCACTGACAAATGGCCCTCGCTGCACCTACAGCACTTTAGAGACAAAGGAAAGGAGGATTACATCTAATACAAGGCAGAAAAACACTACAAATACTCATCTACGCTTCGGGACATGGATACAAAGTTCGAAGCGACGGCAAAACGGTTCAAACAGCACCTGCTGGCGGAAAAAAACAAAGGGAGAAGGACGCAGACACTGGCCTACACACCGCCGTTAGGGTCACGGATGAAAGTGTCGGGCACAAAGGTGACAACGCCTAGGAGAACCCATAAAGCACAGGGGGATAGCAGACCAGGCACGGCACAAACGGCAGCGCACCGACAGCAGCAGAACCCAGAACCGGAGCATTACGAACAACCCAGTAAGAGGAGGATAAGCCGAGTGATGCCAACGCTTTCGCAGCCGACTCCGACATCGAAGCTCACATGGGCCCAGCAGGTGGAGGAAGAAGACAGAGACATCCTGGACCTTGGACTATCATCGCCACAGGAAGAACGACGCGAACCGGACAAATGGGAGGACCAACCGGGCGACATTCCCACCGAGTGGGACGTGCCGGCGGGTCACCAACTGGACGCAAGACACATAAGCGCGGTGCAGGATAACCTGGGCTCCAGACACCCACACGCGCAGCGAAGGTTCCGGCTGTGGAAAGGCGAGGAGACGTGTTGGGTACGAATCGGGCGAGCCGGGGACGTACGCATCGGGAACTGGTACCTGCACAGGAAGATGGAGGACAACCGCCTCGGAGAGGAGGGGGGAGTGTGACGCCCAGCGCCATACGCAACGGCGCCGTCGCCACAATATAGTAAACTAAAAAGACTGAACATTGAAGTATTATTATGAAGTATTAACTGATGAAATAAAAGACACAAAACCAACAAACCGGTATATTCAAAACACGCGCCAAAACAAGGCCAGTGGGACCGTCACCGGGCCATAAACGGTCACACTGCACACGGGGCAGTGTGACCAGGGCACGATCACCAACGGTGATCACCATCGCTCTGTAGCGGTGGGCCCATCGCGCCTGACTGTTAAAGACTGTCTTCAACAGTCAAAACAGGCATGGGATATATACACGAAGCGGCAGGGGAAGACACCACCGCACTATTACGACGAGAAAGAGAAAAAAATTATTATGGAAGCCATAATGAAGGGCCACAAAATTGCGGACATTGAATTGTCCTACAGCAAATGCCGAGAACTGGAGCAGGAAGTTGTTCGCCTCAAGAAAATGGTCACGCTGCAGTGGTGGTGGCACATTGTTGCGCCGCCTAAAAGTATTGAATGTTCAATGAAAACTTAATTGTAAAAATAAACAATAGAACTAAAATCAAAACGACTTTTGGAATTTACTTTTTGGCTTACTTTTATGATAATAAAATTGTTACTTTTGGAACAATATTTTTGACCAACAAAAGCGGTCGAGGGACCATAGTGCGACAGCTCTACTACAAGAGATGCATTATTTTTCTTACTAAATCTAAGGTATTCTCCCTCTTGGCATATCTCTCTCTCTCTCTTTGAGATGCTTTTTACTCCTCTCCCCTTCAGGGTGACCGATTATGGTATTTTAAATACTTTTTGGTATATAATTGGCTCAAAATTTTCCCAATTATTTAAGCAAAAAAGAAGCCCATGCATGGTGAAGTTGTGAAATTACATATTTAAATTAACAAAGCAGAAATATAGGGAGGAGTGAGAGACGATTCCCGAAAATAGCAAGTGGCTTGGGAGAAGCGAAAATAAAGTCGGAAATAAAAGGGGAGTCCCCTTGCCTATTAAAAAGGGTATAAATTGTTAGTGCCCCCAGTGTATTACTGGGGTATTAAGGTTTGGGAGAATGGGATAGAGTATTGATGAAGCAAACGATAAGATATAAGAGAAGATCTAATGTACTTATTGCAATGTAAAAGCTAAATTTTGTATAGTCGAAATGGAAGGTAACAACGAACGTGTCCGACAAATTTTCAGGAATGTTTTCATTCGGGAAGAAATTGATATTCCTATTGAAATGATTCAAAGCGCGATTTTGAGGGTGCAGAGGAGGCCCGAATATCGCGAAGCTCTCAATAGCAGAGTTATTAATATGATCAGCAACCTGCAAAACTTTGCGCCGGAGCCATTCATTATTATTTATGACGAGCTGCATGTACCGTGGGACCTCTGCAGGAATAAGTGGAAGGTGTTGGCCGTAGCAGGGTTCAACCTGGATGGCTCCAATTTCCATTTCCTGCATATGAAAGTGGTGAGTATTAGTATATATGTACATATATACTAATAATATAATAATATATGTAAAAATATTCATTCGCAGGCTTTGATAGGAGTTGATGTCCTCGGTTCGGCAGTGATCGATGACGGAATAAACATGGTGCTTCATACCATCATCGCCCAAGGCTATGAAAGGAAGCTAATGGGCATTATTAGCGACGGATGCCCCGCCAATATGCGTGCGAAATGGAGAGCTGCGGATCGGTTCCCAGTCTTGTGGGACCATATCCACCTCCGCAAATTGTTGGCAGAGGAGTATTGTTTTGTAGATACAACTTTACTGCAGACTTACAATTTAAAATTTAATGCGAACGATTGGCGGGACACTGCCTATCCGCCGTTAAGAAACGACAGGCAAGGATACGTTGGATCACAAGTTCCGGAGCTGGGATTCGGTTAGCGGTTCTATTTTTATTAGAAGGGAAGGAATTCTTTTGACTAAGGCGTATGGCATCACGGAGCAGTATCTGAAAAGGCACGACAACATGGCTGGCGACCAGGTGACCGCAGCACTTGATGCGATTCTTTGGGTTTGCAGTGATTAGATCAAGAGTAGAGCTTAAATTTTGTTATTGTGTGTTCCAGCTGACGCTCGCTGATAATTTTTTGGAGTTTGATTCATTAATAATTGATAAATTCTATAAAATTGATCAAATCAATTCGCCTAGCACCAACATTAACTCAGACTCACATCTCTCCACAATGTTTGGGTTTCCACGAAGCTGATATATTTTAAAATGTATTTTCTATTACAGTCAGCAATGGAATTCAAATGTGTTCTGATATGGAGCATTGGAAGACTTTGCAACAGCTCTTGCCACTTCTAAGCTGCCAGATGATGTGGGAAGGAAACCTAGTTCCGAGCTTAACCGGCAATTCAACCGCTCCCCGCTCCCTCTTTGCCTGCTCAGCGCGGATTCTGGCGGCTGGGCTTCAGCGTTCGCATTTTCTACTCCGTAGCAGCAAGAGCAATGAAACTATGCTATTGCTTTGAACCAGAGGCTGGCGGCGTCCTATGCTCTGTTCATACGAAAAGACAACGGAGCAGCGCAGTCGGCACACACATAGTGTAAAACTTCGTGTAGCGTCGGCCCTAAGCACACGTGGCTTCGTTTTTCTTATCTGGTGTCGACAGACAGAACGTTCATATGTGTGTGTACGTGAGTCTACGCACAGATTTCTTAGGCTGCAAACATAGTGCGGGCTGAGACGAAGACGAAGATGAAGACGAAGCTGAAGCTGAAGAGAAACTGCTTGCGTTACGAGTAAGCTAATAGGTTGCATAGTGCAAGAAGAATTTTCAATTTTATTGTTATTTCATTTTGATTAAAATTAATTAAATTACTTACCATAAACATTTAATTCGTTGGAAATTTCGTTCTAATTTTGGTCAACTATTGCCTATTGTGGTAGAGTTTGTTTTGCTGGTCCCATAAACAGCGTTTTTTAAATACTGCCGCAATTAATTCCTCGTTATTTGCAGATATTTTCACAAAACATACATATGCGTCCGTCAAATCACAAATTACAACTAAATTTTAACATGCTCGGCGCCAAAGCATAGACAGAAAAACAAAAAAAACGGTTAAATAGCAAGCGATTCGTCTTCAAAATCAGTACAGCAGCGTTTGAAGATGATTGCTTGCGTTTCGTCTTCATCTTCGTCTTAGTCTCAGCGCGCATTATGCGTGCGGTCGAGCGAATTCATATAATTTGTTCTGCACTGTTTTTCGTCTTCAGCTTCGTCTTCATCGTCGTCTTCGTCTCAGCCCGCACTATGTTTGCAGCCTTAAGATTTCAGGATGAAGGAAATAACTGTTCGGTTAGGATGAACCGTTATAACTGTTGTTCTTTATGCGCTGATTCTACTGCAGCAGCAGTCTGGGTTCTCGCATTAGTTGGAGTGGGTGTCTGACCTTAGCGGCCCCCAAGGTAGGTAAGTTGAGTTTAGCTAACAATTCGTTGGTCTTATATAAACCATTCTGTCTTTTTTTTATAGATTTCTTTATACTTTGTGCAGCCACGATAGCTAGCTGCATGCGGACCGCCACAATTGGCGCATGAAAAATCAGCCCTTCCCTTGTCTTGCACAAATGTGCCTTCATACTTCTAGGCCAGGATTAAAGGCATGTTTGTAAGCACACATACATTCAGCGAATTGGTCCAATTGTGATACTAATGCATCTATTTTCCTTTCTAGCGCGCGCGCTGATTCTACTGCAGCAGCAGTCTGGGTTCTCTCATTAGTTGGAGTGGGTGTCTGACCTTAGCGGCCCCCAAGGTAGGTAAGTTGAGTTTAGCTAACAATTCGTTGGTCTTATATAAACCATTCTGTCTTTTTTTTATAGATTTCTTTATACTTTGTGCAGCCACGATAGCTAGCTGCATGCGGACCGCCACAATTGGCGCATGAAAAATCAGCCCTTCCCTTGTCTTGCACAAATGTGCCTTCATACTTCTAGGCCAGGATTAAAGGCATGTTTGTAAGCACACATACATTCAGCGAATTGGTCCAATTGTGATACTAATGCATCTATTTTCCTTTCTAGCGCGCGCGCTGATTCTACTGCAGCAGCAGTCTGGGTTCTCTCATTAGTTGGAGTGGGTGTCTGACCTTAGCGGCCCCCAAGGTAGGTAAGTTGAGTTTAGCTAACAATTCGTTGGTCTTACATATATAAACCATTCTGTCTTTTTTTATAGATTTCTTTATGCTTTGTGCATTCTTGTTGCACATTGGCGGCTCATTTGCAAACGAAGTTTCAACAGAGAAACACCATGGAGAGCAGCAACTTCCCGGCAGCATACATATAGGATCAATAGGATCCTTCTTGCAGGGATCGTTTCCGTTGCCGAAGGAGTTTAAAAGTATTGGAACGCAGACGGAGGAGTCGTGGCACCCCTGCTGCCTTCACAACCCTCCCCAGTTCCCACCCCCACTCCTCGCACAAAGGCAATCCGTGCTTCGGCATTCCCCTCCCCCACACCCTGTGCTACGTCATTCCCCTCCCCCCCGCCCCGTGCTACGGCATTCCCCTCCCACACGCCCCGTCTAACGGCATTCTCCTCCCCCAAGCCCCGTGCTACGGCATTCCCCTCCCCCACGCCCCGCGCTACGGCATTCCCCTCCCCCACGCCCCGCGCTTCGGCACTCCCCACCCCTTCCTTCCTCCTATCATCCTCGTCATTCCCCTCCAGCTCGCCCCGCGCTGTTATACCCCCTTTCCAATCATCCTCGTCTTTCCTCTCCCCAACGCCCCGTGCTACGGCACTACCCTACCCCACGCCACCACAAACGCAGGCACCACCACAGGACAAGTGAGTATATTTAATAATTACTTTTTAATAATTTAATAAACTTTGTCTTTTCCTTAATTTTCAGCAGTATGCCTTCCCAGCATTGGGATGAAGTGGAGGAAATGTTTGGCGAAGTGATGACAGATGGGAAAGAGAAGGCCTATGGGCCCTTTTCCCCCTGCTGGGATCCCGTTGCGGCGGTAGCGGTGGGCCCATCGCGCCTGACTGTTAAAGACTGTCTTCAACAGTCAAAACAGGCATGGGGTATATACACGAAGGGGCAGGGGAAGACACCACCGCACTATTACGACGAGAAAGAGAAAAAAATTATTATGGAAGCCATAATGAAGGGCCAAAAAATTGCGGACATTGAATTGTCCTACAGCAAATGCCGAGAACTGGAGCAGGAAGTTGTTCGCCTCATGAAGCCAATAGATGCAAGAAAATGGTCACGCTGCAGTAGTGGTGGCACATTGTTACGCCGCCTAAAAGTATTGAATGTTCAATGAAAACTTAATTGTAAAAATAAACAATAGAACTAAAATCAAAACGACTTTTGGAATTTACTTTTTGGCTTACTTTTATGATAATAAAATTGTTACTTTTGGAACAATATTTTTGACCAACAAAAGCGGTCGAGGGACCATAGTGCGACAGCTCTACTACAAGAGATGCATTATTTTTCTTACTAAATCTAAGGTATTCTCCCTCTTGGCATATCTCTCTCTCTCTCTTTGAGATGCTTTTTACTCCTCTCCCCTTCAGGGTGACCGATTATGGTATTTTAAATACTTTTTGGTATATAATTGGCTCAAAATTTTCCCAATTATTTAAGCAAAAAAGAAGCCCATGCATGGTGAAGTTGTGAAATTACATATTTAAATTAACAAAGCAGAAATATAGGGAGGAGTGAGAGACGATTCCCGAAAATAGCAAGTGGCTTGGGAGAAGCGAAAATAAAGTCGGAAATAAAAGGGGAGTCCCCTTGCCTATTAAAAAGGGTATAAATTGTTAGTGCCCCAGTGTATTACTGGGGTATTAAGGTTTGGGAGAATGGGATAGAGTATTGATGAAGCAAACGATAAGATATAAGAGAAGATCTAATGTACTTATTGCAATGTAAAAGCTAAATTTTGTATAGTCGAAATGGAAGGTAACAACGAACGTGTCCGACAAATTTTCAGGAATGTTTTCATTCGGGAAGAAATTGATATTCCTATTGAAATGATTCAAAGCGCGATTTTGAGGGTGCAGAGGAGGCCCGAATATCGCGAAGCTCTCAATAGCAGAGTTATTAATATGATCAGCAACCTGCAAAACTTTGCGCCGGAGCCATTCATTATTATTTATGACGAGCTGCATGTACCGTGGGACCTCTGCAGGAATAAGTGGAAGGTGTTGGCCGTAGCAGGGTTCAACCTGGATGGCTCCAATTTCCATTTCCTGCATATGAAAGTGGTGAGTATTAGTATATATGTACATATATACTAATAATATAATAATATATGTAAAAATATTCATTCGCAGGCTTTGATAGGAGTTGATGTCCTCGGTTCGGCAGTGATCGATGACGGAATAAACATGGTGCTTCATACCATCATCGCCCAAGGCTATGAAAGGAAGCTAATGGGCATTATTAGCGACGGATGCCCCGCCAATATGCGTGCGAAATGGAGAGCTGCGGATCGGTTCCCAGTCTTGTGGGACCATATCCACCTCCGCAAATTGTTGGCAGAGGAGTATTGTTTTGTAGATACAACTTTACTGCAGACTTACAATTTAAAATTTAATGCGAACGATTGGCGGGACACTGCCTATCCGCCGTTAAGAAACGACAGGCAAGGATACGTTGGATCACAAGTTCCGGAGCTGGGATTCGGTTAGCGGTTCTATTTTTATTAGAAGGGAAGGAATTCTTTTGACTAAGGCGTATGGCATCACGGAGCAGTATCTGAAAAGGCACGACAACATGGCTGGCGACCAGGTGACCGCAGCACTTGATGCGATTCTTTGGGTTTGCAGTGATTAGATCAAGAGTAGAGCTTAAATTTTGTTATTGTGTGTTCCAGCTGACGCTCGCTGATAATTTTTTGGAGTTTGATTCATTAATAATTGATAAATTCTATAAAATTGATCAAATCAATTCGCCTAGCACCAACATTAACTCAGACTCACATCTCTCCACAATGTTTGGGTTTCCACGAAGCTGATATATTTTAAAATGTATTTTCTATTACAGTCAGCAATGGAATTCAAATGTGTTCTGATATGGAGCATTGGAAGACTTTGCAACAGCTCTTGCCACTTCTAAGCTGCCAGATGATGTGGGAAGGAAACCTAGTTCCGAGCTTAACCGGCAATTCAACCGCTCCCCGCTCCCTCTTTGCCTGCTCAGCGCGGATTCTGGCGGCTGGGCTTCAGCGTTCGCATTTTCTACTCCGTAGCAGCAAGAGCAATGAAACTATGCTATTGCTTTGAACCAGAGGCTGGCGGCGTCCTATGCTCTGTTCATACGAAAAGACAACGGAGCAGCGCAGTCGGCACACACATAGTGTAAAACTTCGTGTAGCGTCGGCCCTAAGCACACGTGGCTTCGTTTTTCTTATCTGGTGTCGACAGACAGAACGTTCATATGTGTGTGTACGTGAGTCTACGCACAGATTTCTTAGGCTGCAAACATAGTGCGGGCTGAGACGAAGACGAAGATGAAGACGAAGCTGAAGCTGAAGAGAAACTGCTTGCGTTACGAGTAAGCTAATAGGTTGCATAGTGCAAGAAGAATTTTCAATTTTATTGTTATTTCATTTTGATTAAAATTAATTAAATTACTTACCATAAACATTTAATTCGTTGGAAATTTCGTTCTAATTTTGGTCAACTATTGCCTATTGTGGTAGAGTTTGTTTTGCTGGTCCCATAAACAGCGTTTTTTAAATACTGCCGCAATTAATTCCTCGTTATTTGCAGATATTTTCACAAAACATACATATGCGTCCGTCAAATCACAAATTACAACTAAATTTTAACATGCTCGGCGCCAAAGCATAGACAGAAAAACAAAAAAAACGGTTAAATAGCAAGCGATTCGTCTTCAAAATCAGTACAGCAGCGTTTGAAGATGATTGCTTGCGTTTCGTCTTCATCTTCGTCTTAGTCTCAGCGCGCATTATGCGTGCGGTCGAGCGAATTCATATAATTTGTTCTGCACTGTTTTTCGTCTTCAGCTTCGTCTTCATCGTCGTCTTCGTCTCAGCCCGCACTATGTTTGCAGCCTTAAGATTTCAGGATGAAGGAAATAACTGTTCGGTTAGGATGAACCGTTATAACTGTTGTTCTTTATGCGCTGATTCTACTGCAGCAGCAGTCTGGGTTCTCGCATTAGTTGGAGTGGGTGTCTGACCTTAGCGGCCCCCAAGGTAGGTAAGTTGAGTTTAGCTAACAATTCGTTGGTCTTATATAAACCATTCTGTCTTTTTTTTATAGATTTCTTTATACTTTGTGCAGCCACGATAGCTAGCTGCATGCGGACCGCCACAATTGGCGCATGAAAAATCAGCCCTTCCCTTGTCTTGCACAAATGTGCCTTCATACTTCTAGGCCAGGATTAAAGGCATGTTTGTAAGCACACATACATTCAGCGAATTGGTCCAATTGTGATACTAATGCATCTATTTACCTTTCTAGCGCGCGCGCTGATTCTACTGCAGCAGCAGTCTGGGTTCTCTCATTAGTTGGAGTGGGTGTCTGACCTTAGCGGCCCCCAAGGTAGGTAAGTTGAGTTTAGCTAACAATTCGTTGGTCTTATATAAACCATTCTGTCTTTTTTTTATAGATTTCTTTATACTTTGTGCAGCCACGATAGCTAGCTGCATGCGGACCGCCACAATTGGCGCATGAAAAATCAGCCCTTCCCTTGTCTTGCACAAATGTGCCTTCATACTTCTAGGCCAGGATTAAAGGCATGTTTGTAAGCACACATACATTCAGCGAATTGGTCCAATTGTGATACTAATGCATCTATTTTCCTTTCTAGCGCGCGCGCTGATTCTACTGCAGCAGCAGTCTGGGTTCTCTCATTAGTTGGAGTGGGTGTCTGACCTTAGCGGCCCCCAAGGTAGGTAAGTTGAGTTTAGCTAACAATTCGTTGGTCTTACATATATAAACCATTCTGTCTTTTTTTATAGATTTCTTTATGCTTTGTGCATTCTTGTTGCACATTGGCGGCTCATTTGCAAACGAAGTTTCAACAGAGAAACACCATGGAGAGCAGCAACTTCCCGGGCAGCATACATATAGGATCAATAGGATCCTTCTTGCAGGGATCGTTTCCGTTGCCGAAGGAGTTTAAAAGTATTGGAACGCAGACGGAGGAGTCGTGGCACCCCTGCTGCCTTCACAACCCTCCCCCAGTTCCCACCCCCACTCCTCGCACAAAGGCAATCCGTGCTTCGGCATTCCCCTCCCCCCCGCCCCGTGCTACGGCATTCCCCTCCCACACGCCCCGTCTAACGGCATTCTCCTCCCCCAAGCCCCGTGCTACGGCATTCCCCTCCCCCACGCCCCGCGCTACGGCATTCCCCTCCCCACGCCCCGCGCTTCGGCACTCCCCACCCCTTCCTTCCTCCTATCATCCTCGTCATTCCCCTCCAGCTCGCCCCGCGCTGTTATACCCCCTTTCCAATCATCCTCGTCTTTCCTCTCCCCAACGCCCGTGCTACGGCACTACCCTACCCCACGCCACCACAAACGCAGGCACCACCACAGGACAAGTGAGTATATTTAATAATTACTTTTTAATAATTTAATAAACTTTGTCTTTTCCTTAATTTTCAGCAGTATGCCTTCCCAGCATTGGATGAAGTGGAGGAAATGTTTGGCGAAGTGATGACAGATGGGAAAGAGAAGGCCTATGGGCCCTTTTCCCCCGGCTGGGATCCCGTTGCGGCGGTAGCGGTGGGCCCATCGCGCCTGACTGTTAAAGACTGTCTTCAACAGTCAAAACAGGCATGGGGTATATACACGAAGGGGCAGGGGAAGACACCACCGCACTATTACGACGAGAAAGAGAAAAAAATTATTATGGAAGCCATAATGAAGGGCCAAAAAATTGCGGACATTGAATTGTCCTACAGCAAATTCCGAGAACTGGAGCAGGAAGTTGTTCGCCTCATGAAGCCAATAGATGCAAGAAAATGGTCACGCTGCAGTAGTGGTGGCACATTGTTACGCCGCCTAAAAGTATTGAATGTTCAATGAAAACTTAATTGTAAAAATAAACAATAGAACTAAAATCAAAACGACTTTTGGAATTTACTTTTTGGCTTACTTTTATGATAATAAA
This sequence comes from Drosophila athabasca, assembly GCA_008121215.1. Lineage (NCBI taxonomy): Eukaryota > Metazoa > Arthropoda > Insecta > Diptera > Drosophilidae > Drosophila > Drosophila athabasca. Next base: position 4,006,344 of record CM017793.1, on the reverse strand, counting down.
ATTGTTACTTTTGGAACAATATTTTTGACCAACAAAAGCGGTCGAGGGACCATAGTGCGACAGCTCTACTACAAGAGATGCATTATTTTTCTTACTAAATCTAAGGTATTCTCCCTCTTGGCATATCTCTCTCTCTCTCTTTGAGATGCTTTTTACTCCTCTCCCCTTCAGGGTGACCGATTATGGTATTTTAAATACTTTTTGGTATATAATTGGCTCAAAATTTTCCCAATTATTTAAGCAAAAAAGAAGCCCATGCATGGTGAAGTTGTGAAATTACATATTTAAATTAACAAAGCAGAAATATAGGGAGGAGTGAGAGACGATTCCCGAAAATAGCAAGTGGCTTGGGAGAAGCGAAAATAAAGTCGGAAATAAAAGGGGAGTCCCCTTGCCTATTAAAAAGGGTATAAATTGTTAGTGCCCCAGTGTATTACTGGGGTATTAAGGTTTGGGAGAATGGGATAGAGTATTGATGAAGCAAACGATAAGATATAAGAGAAGATCTAATGTACTTATTGCAATGTAAAAGCTAAATTTTGTATAGTCGAAATGGAAGGTAACAACGAACGTGTCCGACAAATTTTCAGGAATGTTTTCATTCGGGAAGAAATTGATATTCCTATTGAAATGATTCAAAGCGCGATTTTGAGGGTGCAGAGGAGGCCCGAATATCGCGAAGCTCTCAATAGCAGAGTTATTAATATGATCAGCAACCTGCAAAACTTTGCGCCGGAGCCATTCATTATTATTTATGACGAGCTGCATGTACCGTGGGACCTCTGCAGGAATAAGTGGAAGGTGTTGGCCGTAGCAGGGTTCAACCTGGATGGCTCCAATTTCCATTTCCTGCATATGAAAGTGGTGAGTATTAGTATATATGTACATATATACTAATAATATAATAATATATGTAAAAATATTCATTCGCAGGCTTTGATAGGAGTTGATGTCCTCGGTTCGGCAGTGATCGATGACGGAATAAACATGGTGCTTCATACCATCATCGCCCAAGGCTATGAAAGGAAGCTAATGGGCATTATTAGCGACGGATGCCCCGCCAATATGCGTGCGAAATGGAGAGCTGCGGATCGGTTCCCAGTCTTGTGGGACCATATCCACCTCCGCAAATTGTTGGCAGAGGAGTATTGTTTTGTAGATACAACTTTACTGCAGACTTACAATTTAAAATTTAATGCGAACGATTGGCGGGACACTGCCTATCCGCCGTTAAGAAACGACAGGCAAGGATACGTTGGATCACAAGTTCCGGAGCTGGGATTCGGTTAGCGGTTCTATTTTTATTAGAAGGGAAGGAATTCTTTTGACTAAGGCGTATGGCATCACGGAGCAGTATCTGAAAAGGCACGACAACATGGCTGGCGACCAGGTGACCGCAGCACTTGATGCGATTCTTTGGGTTTGCAGTGATTAGATCAAGAGTAGAGCTTAAATTTTGTTATTGTGTGTTCCAGCTGACGCTCGCTGATAATTTTTTGGAGTTTGATTCATTAATAATTGATAAATTCTATAAAATTGATCAAATCAATTCGCCTAGCACCAACATTAACTCAGACTCACATCTCTCCACAATGTTTGGGTTTCCACGAAGCTGATATATTTTAAAATGTATTTTCTATTACAGTCAGCAATGGAATTCAAATGTGTTCTGATATGGAGCATTGGAAGACTTTGCAACAGCTCTTGCCACTTCTAAGCTGCCAGATGATGTGGGAAGGAAACCTAGTTCCGAGCTTAACCGGCAATTCAACCGCTCCCCGCTCCCTCTTTGCCTGCTCAGCGCGGATTCTGGCGGCTGGGCTTCAGCGTTCGCATTTTCTACTCCGTAGCAGCAAGAGCAATGAAACTATGCTATTGCTTTGAACCAGAGGCTGGCGGCGTCCTATGCTCTGTTCATACGAAAAGACAACGGAGCAGCGCAGTCGGCACACACATAGTGTAAAACTTCGTGTAGCGTCGGCCCTAAGCACACGTGGCTTCGTTTTTCTTATCTGGTGTCGACAGACAGAACGTTCATATGTGTGTGTACGTGAGTCTACGCACAGATTTCTTAGGCTGCAAACATAGTGCGGGCTGAGACGAAGACGAAGCTGAAGCTGAAGAGAAACTGCTTGCGTTACGAGTAAGCTAATAGGTTGCATAGTGCAAGAAGAATTTTCAATTTTATTGTTATTTCATTTTGATTAAAATTAATTAAATTACTTACCATAAACATTTAATTCGTTGGAAATTTCGTTCTAATTTTGGTCAACTATTGCCTATTGTGGTAGAGTTTGTTTTGCTGGTCCCATAAACAGCGTTTTTTAAATACTGCCGCAATTAATTCCTCGTTATTTGCAGATATTTTCACAAAACATACATATGCGTCCGTCAAATCACAAATTACAACTAAATTTTAACATGCTCGGCGCCAAAGCATAGACAGAAAAACAAAAAAAACGGTTAAATAGCAAGCGATTCGTCTTCAAAATCAGTACAGCAGCGTTTGAAGATGATTGCTTGCGTTTCGTCTTCATCTTCGTCTTAGTCTCAGCGCGCATTATGCGTGCGGTCGAGCGAATTCATATAATTTGTTCTGCACTGTTTTTCGTCTTCAGCTTCGTCTTCATCGTCGTCTTCGTCTCAGCCCGCACTATGTTTGCAGCCTTAAGATTTCAGGATGAAGGAAATAACTGTTCGGTTAGGATGAACCGTTATAACTGTTCTTCTTTATGCGCTGATTCTACTGCAGCAGCAGTCTGGGTTCTCGCATTAGTTGGAGTGGGTGTCTGACCTTAGCGGCCCCCAAGGTAGGTAAGTTGAGTTTAGCTAACAATTCGTTGGTCTTATATAAACCATTCTGTCTTTTTTTTATAGATTTCTTTATACTTTGTGCAGCCACGATAGCTAGCTGCATGCGGACCGCCACAATTGGCGCATGAAAAATCAGCCCTTCCCTTGTCTTGCACAAATGTGCCTTCATACTTCTAGGCCAGGATTAAAGGCATGTTTGTAAGCACACATACATTCAGCGAATTGGTCCAATTGTGATACTAATGCATCTATTTTCCTTTCTAGCGCGCGCGCTGATTCTACTGCAGCAGCAGTCTGGGTTCTCTCATTAGTTGGAGTGGGTGTCTGACCTTAGCGGCCCCCAAGGTAGGTAAGTTGAGTTTAGCTAACAATTCGTTGGTCTTATATAAACCATTCTGTCTTTTTTTTATAGATTTCTTTATACTTTGTGCAGCCACGATAGCTAGCTGCATGCGGACCGCCACAATTGGCGCATGAAAAATCAGCCCTTCCCTTGTCTTGCACAAATGTGCCTTCATACTTCTAGGCCAGGATTAAAGGCATGTTTGTAAGCACACATACATTCAGCGAATTGGTCCAATTGTGATACTAATGCATCTATTTTCCTTTCTAGCGCGCGCGCTGATTCTACTGCAGCAGCAGTCTGGGTTCTCTCATTAGTTGGAGTGGGTGTCTGACCTTAGCGGCCCCCAAGGTAGGTAAGTTGAGTTTAGCTAACAATTCGTTGGTCTTACATATATAAACCATTCTGTCTTTTTTTATAGATTTCTTTATGCTTTGTGCATTCTTGTTGCACATTGGCGGCTCATTTGCAAACGAAGTTTCAACAGAGAAACACCATGGAGAGCAGCAACTTCCCGGGCAGCATACATATAGGATCAATAGGATCCTTCTTGCAGGGATCGTTTCCGTTGCCGAAGGAGTTTAAAAGTATTGGAACGCAGACGGAGGAGTCGTGGCACCCCTGCTGCCTTCACAACCCTCCCCAGTTCCCACCCCCACTCCTCGCACAAAGGCAATCCGTGCTTCGGCATTCCCCTCCCCCACACCCTGTGCTACGTCATTCCCCTCCCCCCCGCCCCGTGCTACGGCATTCCCCTCCCACACGCCCCGTCTAACGGCATTCTCCTCCCCCAAGCCCCGTGCTACGGCATTCCCCTCCCCCACGCCCCGCGCTACGGCATTCCCCTCCCCCACGCCCCGCGCTTCGGCACTCCCCACCCCTTCCTTCCTCCTATCATCCTCGTCATTCCCCTCCAGCTCGCCCCGCGCTGTTATACCCCCTTTCCAATCATCCTCGTCTTTCCTCTCCCCAACGCCCCGTGCTACGGCACTACCCTACCCCACGCCACCACAAACGCAGGCACCACCACAGGACAAGTGAGTATATTTAATAATTACTTTTTAATAATTTAATAAACTTTGTCTTTTCCTTAATTTTCAGCAGTATGCCTTCCCAGCATTGGGATGAAGTGGAGGAAATGTTTGGCGAAGTGATGACAGATGGGAAAGAGAAGGCCTATGGGCCCTTTTCCCCCGGCTGGGATCCCGTTGCGGCGGTAGCGGTGGGCCCATCGCGCCTGACTGTTAAAGACTGTCTTCAACAGTCAAAACAGGCATGGGGTATATACACGAAGGGGCAGGGGAAGACACCACCGCACTATTACGACGAGAAAGAGAAAAAAATTATTATGGAAGCCATAATGAAGGGCCAAAAAATTGCGGACATTGAATTGTCCTACAGCAAATGCCGAGAACTGGAGCAGGAAGTTGTTCGCCTCATGAAGCCAATAGATGCAAGAAAATGGTCACGCTGCAGTAGTGGTGGCACATTGTTACGCCGCCTAAAAGTATTGAATGTTCAATGAAAACTTAATTGTAAAAATAAACAATAGAACTAAAATCAAAACGACTTTTGGAATTTACTTTTTGGCTTACTTTTATGATAATAAAATTGTTACTTTTGGAACAATATTTTTGACCAACAAAAGCGGTCGAGGGACCATAGTGCGACAGCTCTACTACAAGAGATGCATTATTTTTCTTACTAAATCTAAGGTATTCTCCCTCTTGGCATATCTCTCTCTCTCTCTTTGAGATGCTTTTTACTCCTCTCCCCTTCAGGGTGACCGATTATGGTATTTTAAATACTTTTTGGTATATAATTGGCTCAAAATTTTCCCAATTATTTAAGCAAAAAAGAAGCCCATGCATGGTGAAGTTGTGAAATTACATATTTAAATTAACAAAGCAGAAATATAGGGAGGAGTGAGAGACGATTCCCGAAAATAGCAAGTGGCTTGGGAGAAGCGAAAATAAAGTCGGAAATAAAAGGGGAGTCCCCTTGCCTATTAAAAAGGGTATAAATTGTTAGTGCCCCCAGTGTATTACTGGGGTATTAAGGTTTGGGAGAATGGGATAGAGTATTGATGAAGCAAACGATAAGATATAAGAGAAGATCTAATGTACTTATTGCAATGTAAAAGCTAAATTTTTTATAGTCGAAATGGAAGGTAACAACGAACGTGTCCGACAAATTTTCAGGAATGTTTTCATTCGGGAAGAAATTGATATTCCTATTGAAATGATTCAAAGCGCGATTTTGAGGGTGCAGAGGAGGCCCGAATATCGCGAAGCTCTCAATAGCGGAGTTATTAATATGATCAGCAACCTGCAAAACTTTGCGTCGGAGCCATTCATTATTATTTATGACGAGCTGCATGTACCGTGGGACCTCTGCAGGAATAAGTGGAAGGTGTTGGCCGTAGCAGGGTTCAACCTGGATGGCTCCAATTTCCATTTCCTGCATATGAAAGTGGTGAGTATTAGTATATATGTACATATATACTAATAATATAATAATATATGTAAAAATATTCATTCGCAGGCTTTGATAGGAGTTGATGTCCTCGGTTCGGCAGTGATCGATGACGGAATAAACATGGTGCTTCATACCATCATCGCCCAAGGCTATGAAAGGAAGCTAATGGGCATTATTAGCGACGGATGCCCCGCCAATATGCGTGCGAAATGGAGAGCTGCGGATCGGTTCCCAGTCTTGTGGGACCATATCCACCTCCGCAAATTGTTGGCAGAGGAGTATTGTTTTGTAGATACAACTTTACTGCAGACTTACAATTTAAAATTTAATGCGAACGATTGGCGGGACACTGCCTATCCGCCGTTAAGAAACGACAGGCAAGGATACGTTGGATCACAAGTTCCGGAGCTGGGATTCGGTTAGCGGTTCTATTTTTATTAGAAGGGAAGGAATTCTTTTGACTAAGGCGTATGGCATCACGGAGCAGTATCTGAAAAGGCACGACAACATGGCTGGCGACCAGGTGACCGCAGCACTTGATGCGATTCTTTGGGTTTGCAGTGATTAGATCAAGAGTAGAGCTTAAATTTTGTTATTGTGTGTTCCAGCTGACGCTCGCTGATAATTTTTTGGAGTTTGATTCATTAATAATTGATAGATTCTATAAAATTGATCAAATCAATTCGCCTAGCACCAACATTAACTCAGACTCACATCTCTCCACAATGTTTGGGTTTCCACGAAGCTGATATATTTTAAAATGTATTTTCTATTACAGTCAGCAATGGAATTCAAATGTGTTCTGATATGGAGCATTGGAAGACTTTGCAACAGCTCTTGCCACTTCTAAGCTGCCAGATGATGTGGGAAGGAAACCTAGTTCCGAGCTTAACCGGCAATTCAACCGCTCCCCGCTCCCTCTTTGCCTGCTCAGCGCGGATTCTGGCGGCTGGGCTTCAGCGTTCGCATTTTCTACTCCGTAGCAGCAAGAGCAATGAAACTATGCTATTGCTTTGAACCAGAGGCTGGCGGCGTCCTATGCTCTGTTCATACGAAAAGACAACGGAGCAGCGCAGTCGGCACACACATAGTGTAAAACTTCGTGTAGCGTCGGCCCTAAGCACACGTGGCTTCGTTTTTCTTATCTGGTGTCGACAGACAGAACGTTCATATGTGTGTGTACGTGAGTCTACGCACAGATTTCTTAGGCTGCAAACATAGTGCGGGCTGAGACGAAGACGAAGATGAAGACGAAGCTGAAGCTGAAGAGAAACTGCTTGCGTTACGAGTAAGCTAATAGGTTGCATAGTGCAAGAAGAATTTTCAATTTTATTGTTATTTCATTTTGATTAAAATTAATTAAATTACTTACCATAAACATTTAATTCGTTGGAAATTTCGTTCTAATTTTGGTCAACTATTGCCTATTGTGGTAGAGTTTGTTTTGCTGGTCCCATAAACAGCGTTTTTTAAATACTGCCGCAATTAATTCCTCGTTATTTGCAGATATTTTCACAAAACATACATATGCGTCCGTCAAATCACAAATTACAACTAAATTTTAACATGCTCGGCGCCAAAGCATAGACAGAAAAACAAAAAAAACGGTTAAATAGCAAGCGATTCGTCTTCAAAATCAGTACAGCAGCGTTTGAAGATGATTGCTTGCGTTTCGTCTTCATCTTCGTCTTAGTCTCAGCGCGCATTATGCGTGCGGTCGAGCGAATTCATATAATTTGTTCTGCACTGTTTTTCGTCTTCAGCTTCGTCTTCATCGTCGTCTTCGTCTCAGCCCGCACTATGTTTGCAGCCTTAAGATTTCAGGATGAAGGAAATAACTGTTCGGTTAGGATGAACCGTTATAACTGTTGTTCTTTATGCGCTGATTCTACTGCAGCAGCAGTCTGGGTTCTCGCATTAGTTGGAGTGGGTGTCTGACCTTAGCGGCCCCCAAGGTAGGTAAGTTGAGTTTAGCTAACAATTCGTTGGTCTTACATATATAAACCATTCTGTCTTTTTTTATAGATTTCTTTATGCTTTGTGCATTCTTGTTGCACATTGGCGGCTCATTTGCAAACGAAGTTTCAACAGAGAAACACCATGGAGAGCAGCAACTTCCCGGGCAGCATACATATAGGATCAATAGGATCCTTCTTGCAGGGATCGTTTCCGTTGCCGAAGGAGTTTAAAAGTATTGGAACGCAGACGGAGGAGTCGTGGCACCCCTGCTGCCTTCACAACCCTCCCCCAGTTCCCACCCCCACTCCTCGCACAAAGGCAATCCGTGCTTCGGCATTCCCCTCCCCCACACCCTGTGCTACGTCATTCCCCTCCCCCCCGCCCCGTGCTACGGCATTCCCCTCCCACACGCCCCGTCTAACGGCATTCTCCTCCCCCAAGCCCCGTGCTACGGCATTCCCCTCCCCCACGCCCCGCGCTACGGCATTCCCCTCCCCCACGCCCCGCGCTTCGGCACTCCCCACCCCTTCCTTCCTCCTATCATCCTCGTCATTCCCCTCCAGCTCGCCCCGCGCTGTTATACCCCCTTTCCAATCATCCTCGTCTTTCCTCTCCCCAACGCCCCGTGCTACGGCACTACCCTACCCCACGCCACCACAAACGCAGGCACCACCACAGGACAAGTGAGTATATTTAATAATTACTTTTTAATAATTTAATAAACTTTGTCTTTTCCTTAATTTTCAGCAGTATGCCTTCCCAGCATTGGGATGAAGTGGAGGAAATGTTTGGCGAAGTGATGACAGATGGGAAAGAGAAGGCCTATGGGCCCTTTTCCCCCGGCTGGGATCCCGTTGCGGCGGTAGCGGTGGGCCCATCGCGCCTGACTGTTAAAGACTGTCTTCAACAGTCAAAACAGGCATGGGGTATATACACGAAGGGGCAGGGAAGACACCACCGCACTATTACGACGAGAAAGAGAAAAAAATTATTATGGAAGCCATAATGAAGGGCCAAAAAATTGCGGACATTGAATTGTCCTACAGCAAATTCCGAGAACTGGAGCAGGAAGTTGTTCGCCTCATGAAGCCAATAGATGCAAGAAAATGGTCACGCTGCAGTAGTGGTGGCACATTGTTACGCCGCCTAAAAGTATTGAATGTTCAATGAAAACTTAATTGTAAAAATAAACAATAGAACTAAAATCAAAACGACTTTTGGAATTTACTTTTTGGCTTACTTTTATGATAATAAAATTGTTACTTTTGGAACAATATTTTTGACCAACAAAAGCGGTCGAGGGACCATAGTGCGACAGCTCTACTACAAGAGATGCATTATTTTTCTTACTAAATCTAAGGTATTCTCCCTCTTGGCATATCTCTCTCTCTCTCTTTGAGATGCTTTTTACTCCTCTCCCCTTCAGGGTGACCGATTATGGTATTTTAAATACTTTTTGGTATATAATTGGCTCAAAATTTTCCCAATTATTTAAGCAAAAAAGAAGCCCATGCATGGTGAAGTTGTGAAATTACATATTTAAATTAACAAAGCAGAAATATAGGGAGGAGTGAGAGACGATTCCCGAAAATAGCAAGTGGCTTGGGAGAAGCGAAAATAAAGTCGGAAATAAAAGGGGAGTCCCCTTGCCTATTAAAAAGGGTATAAATTGTTAGTGCCCCCAGTGTATTACTGGGTATTAAGGTTTGGGAGAATGGGATAGAGTATTGATGAAGCAAACGATAAGATATAAGAGAAGATCTAATGTACTTATTGCAATGTAAAAGCTAAATTTTGTATAGTCGAAATGGAAGGTAACAACGAACGTGTCCGACAAATTTTCAGGAATGTTTTCATTCGGGAAGAAATTGATATTCCTATTGAAATGATTCAAAGCGCGATTTTGAGGGTGCAGAGGAGGCCCGAATATCGCGAAGCTCTCAATAGCAGAGTTATTAATATGATCAGCAACCTGCAAAACTTTGCGCCGGAGCCATTCATTATTATTTATGACGAGCTGCATGTACCGTGGGACCTCTGCAGGAATAAGTGGAAGGTGTTGGCCGTAGCAGGGTTCAACCTGGATGGCTCCAATTTCCATTTCCTGCATATGAAAGTGGTGAGTATTAGTATATATGTACATATATACTAATAATATAATAATATATGTAAAAATATTCATTCGCAGGCTTTGATAGGAGTTGATGTCCTCGGTTCGGCAGTGATCGATGACGGAATAAACATGGTGCTTCATACCATCATCGCCCAAGGCTATGAAAGGAAGCTAATGGGCATTATTAGCGACGGATGCCCCGCCAATATGCGTGCGAAATGGAGAGCTGCGGATCGGTTCCCAGTCTTGTGGGACCATATCCACCTCCGCAAATTGTTGGCAGAGGAGTATTGCTTTGTAGATACAACTTTACTGCAGACTTACAATTTAAAATTTAATGCGAACGATTGGCGGGACACTGCCTATCCGCCGTTAAGAAACGACAGGCAAGGATACGTTGGATCACAAGTTCTGGAGCTGGGACGTATTGTTGGGCGGATTTGCCAGTACCCAGTGGCATTTCCTTATACGACATTGCACGTAAGGAACTCCACACAATTGGAGATATGCAATTCGTACAATTAATGTTAGAGGATGATTGGCTACAATTCCACGAAAATAGATATTTTTATATCACCCTTCTCGTGGGAGTACCCAAATTGTTAACTATTAATCCGGATGCTCTGTTCCGAGAAGAGTCTTGTCTTATTAGCATATTATTTTACGAGTTAAATAAAACAATGGTACACGCATAAAAAATTAGCGGTTCTATTTTTATTAGAAGGGAAGGAATTCTTTTGACTAAGGCGTATGGCATCGCGGAGCAGTATCTGAAAAGGCACGACAACATGGCTGGCGACCAGGTGACCGCAGCACTTGATGCGATTCTTTGGGTTTGCAGTGATTAGATCCAAGAGTAGAGCTTAAATTTTGTTATTGTGGGTTGCAGCTAACGCTCGCTGATAATTTTTTGGAGTTTGATTCATTAATAATTGATAAATTCTATAAAATTGATCAAATCAATTCGCCTAGCACCAAAATTAACTCATCTCTCTACAATGTTTGGGTTTCCACGAAGCTGATATATTTTAAAATGTATTTTCTATTACAGTCAGCAATGGAATTCAAATGTGTTCTGATATGGAGCATTGGAAGACTTTGCAACAGCTCTTGCCACTTCTAAGCTGCCAGATGATGTGGGAAGGAAACCTAGTTCCGAGCTTAACCGGCAATTCAACCGCTCCCCGCTCCCTCTCTGCCTGCTCAGCGCGGATTCTGGCGGCTGGGCTTCAGCGTTCGCATTTTCTACTCCGTAGCAGCAAGAGCAATGAAACTATGCTATTGCTTTGAACCAGAGGCTGGCGGCGTCCTATGCTCTGTTCATACGAAAAGACAACGGAGCAGCGCAGTCGGCACACACAAGGCATACTAAACAAGGTAGCCGCATATGCCTTGAAAATGACAGAAGAGAGAGAAAGAGAGAGAGACTCTCACAAATGCGTTGTACTGTTCACAACAGACTGAGTCGAAAGAAGCAAAACAAGAGAGCGAGCGAGCCAATAATGCTACCTTGTTTAGTATGCCTTGCGTTGTACTGTTCACAACAGACTGAGTCGAAAGAAGCAAAACAAGAGAGCGAGCGAGCCAATAATGCTACCTTGTTTAGTATGCCTTGTGTGGCAGCGTGCCGACCCCTGATTTACAGCAATACGATATTCGTCAGTATTCCGCTAGAGGTGGAAAAACATCGATGTTTTTAGGAGTAACAGTTAAAAAAATTCTGTACAAATATTATAAAAAATATTATATATTTTTAAAGATATGAAAAATAAACTGTTTTATTAAAGATCATTTTGATTTGGGATCATTTTCATTTGGGATCATTTTCATTTGGGATCATTTTCATTTGAGATCATTTTAATTAAAATAGCTCCTAGCTTTCCTTCAGAAACTTAAACAATAAAAAGAAAAAATTCCTAGAGTATATATATCTTAAAATAAGTCTTGATTTTGGTTAAGAAACATTAGTTTTTTCTTTCATAAAAGCGGAACAAGACGTTAAGACTAAACATCGATGTTTCGCCATAAACAATCGATGTTTAAAAAATGGAAAAACATCGATTATATCGATGTTAACATCGATGTTTTTCCAGCTCTAAAGTCTTTCGAATTGCAAGAAATTGCGCACAAACCGAATCAAACGAATTTTATTGCCGTAAGCTAACATGAGTGACTCCGACTCAGATTCCTTCTACTCCGGCAATGATAGCGGGTTGTCCGATGATGACTACGACGCTTCCTCGTCGTGTCGCAGCGACTCTGCTGACGGTAGTGAAGATGATGATGATGCAGATGCAGATACTGTAAGGTAATAAAAGTCTAACCGAGAATGTGTAATAAACAAACAAATTTTCGAATTGTCAGCTGGATTTGAAGGACAACCATCCCTTAACAGTGCCTCCAGTGCCATATGTGATGCCCAGTGTTGAGACATTCAGTATGGCTCGACCCACATCGATGTTGAAAGAAGCCGGCAATGAGCCCAAACAAAATTGTTTGGACTCGCAGAAAAAGGCTAAGCCCACATGGGCTGTATCACCTCGTAAACAGTTCGATTTGATTCTGGAGGCCTTTCATGCTCAGCTCAATACCAAGCCTGTAGAGAAGGAGTATGTATCGTATGTTAATAAAAATCTAACCGAGAATGTGTAATAAACAAACAAATTTTCGAATTGTCAGCTGGATTAACATTGCTCCCTTAACATTGCCTCCAGAGCCATATGTGATGCCCAGTGTTGAGACATTCAGTATGGCTCGACCAACATCGATGTTGAAAGAAGCCGGCAATGAGCCCAAACAAAATTGTTTGGACTCGCAGAAAAAGGTTAAGCCCACATGGGCTGTATCACCTCGTAAACAGTTCGATTTGATTCTGGAGGCCTTTCATGCTCAGCTCAATACCAAGCCTGTAGAGAAGGAGTATGTATCGCCTTTTAAAAATGTGCAACTACAGCCACGTCCAAAGGAATCACCGTTGTTGAAAGGTGCCAAGAAGCCACTGGAACTTCCTGCAGGCTATGACCTAAGCGCATTACAAGTAATCAAGAATCCCAACCATTGGGCCATTCGCCCGGGCGTTCGTACTGGAGATATAATTTATTAGCATGCACATTGTACAACCGTGTACGAGTTGATATATTTATAATTTCCCATTTTCAATAAAGGCTGATTAAACTATAACTATATAACCTAATGAAACAAGAATTCATTCATTTCTACATCCCAATGTTAGGCATATATTTATTTAGTTGCATCTTCCATACTGTCAGTTTTGCTGCCCTGCAAGATAACTAGGACTGAAGCCGCCAAAGGTTCAATTAACTCAATTTAATAAATCAAATTAATTTAAAAGTATTGTATTTATTTAAATTATTAGTGATGTGACTGAAACATCGATTACACCCACCCAACACTGGCATCGATAGGGCTATCGATAGTCAACCAGCTCTAGAACAATAGCACGTCAGGAGAAATTTTTTATAACAAAAATAGAAAATAACGCCCCAAAAGCGTTCCAAATTAAATAACGCATGCTAATAAAGCAGTATTTAGAATCATAAACTAACTAAGAGACGGCAGAGCAGTTACGGGCCGCGAACAAATCGAAATCTAGAGTTAATTTACTGCCCGTCTGTGTGTGTGCACTGTTTTCTCCCACACATTTTCGCTGAGCAGCAGCTGTAATTCTTGGCAATTAGCAACAAAACAGTAGCAACAAACGGGGAATCGCATTACCAGCTTCGACGGCAACACTGACATCAACAAATCACGCCCGAGCGGGACGGGACGCGAGCCGTACTGGACTGCATGCACGGCGGAACAGTAAACAGATCCCAAGAAGCCCCCTGACGAGTCCCATTACTCGAGCACTGGAGTGGGCAGCTCTGCTGTAGGCTGTAGGAGGGTACGCTTCGTATGTATATTGTATAATAGTAATGCAGTTTGATTCAATGCCAATTACTTAAAGGCCACGTGTTTGTTTTGGTCTCAGTTGGCCCTGCTCTTATCTGCCTATCTGGCACAAAGGAACAAGTGTGCTTGTGTTCGACAACTCTAAATTTGCGTTCGACATATCAGTTTCATTTCAGGAAATTCGAATACTCTAAAAATTATCTAAACAACATGACTTCGTCGTCGGCGCCTGGCCGTAAACAGCCCACAGCCGTGTCGCGCATGAAGCAGGACTATATGCGACTGAAGCGCGATCCCTTGCCGTACATCACAGCCGAGCCGCTGCCCAACAACATACTGGAGTGGCATTACTGCGTGAAGGGACCTGAGGATTCGCCCTACTATGGCGGCTACTACCACGGAACACTGCTGTTTCCACGCGAGTTCCCCTTCAAGCCGCCATCGATCTACATGACGACTCCAAACGGCCGCTTCAAGACCAACACCCGTCTGTGCTTGAGCATATCAGGTAGCTATAAACAAATATTCAGTATGGATTCAGTTAGTCATGGTGTTTTGTTTCCTCTGTGTAGACTTTCATCCGGACACCTGGAACCCCACTTGGTGTGTGGGCACCATTCTGACGGGTTTGTTAAGCTTCATGGTGAGTCTGTGGAATGCCACTACTGATGGTAGCCTAAACCACTCTTCTTTTGTATGTCCTCCAGCTGGAAAGCACTCCAACTTTGGGTTCCATTGAGTCATCGAACTACGACAAGCAAGTGTTTGCTCAAAAGTCGCTAGCATTTAACCTCCGCAACACAAATTTCTGTGAGCTCTTTCCCGATATTGTCGAGGAGATAAAGCAGCGCCTGCAGGGCACCCAGGCGGCAGCAGCGGGTGGTGTTGGCACCGCATCCACGTCGGACGGATCGAAGCGTGCCAATGGCATTGCCAACGGCGGAGCTGGGCTCGCCAATCCAAACCAGCCTGCCGTTGCAGCCTACTTGCAGGATGGCGGTAACGGCCTTGATGGCGCTGATGTTCTTGCTAAGGAGGTGGCTAATAGTGTAGCGCCATTGCTGGACAGTCCGCGCAATTCCTATCTAAATTGGCAGTCTGTCTATTCGAACCTGGTGATCGTCATCTGCTTTGCGATATTTGCCCTTATTGTTAATTACGTGATCAAAAACCTGAATCAGGAATAGAATTAACTACTATACAGCCCCCTCTATATTTCTATATGAATATAGAGATACACATATTTAAATTAGTTTACTCTAAAGTAGTCTTCGTGAATTCACTACCGCTTCAGAAGTATTTACCCGACGCTGCTGCTAACCACCACCCCCCCACACCCACAATACCCGTACTCGTGCCCCCGTACACGATACCATACCATATTCGTTCCCCAAAATTCCCAAAATCGCTGTTGGTGTGAAATTATTGGCAATAACAAAAACGGAAAACACTTTTTAAACTCAATTTATAAAATCTATAAATTGATTTGTTATGTATTCAGTACTATTAAATTATAGTTTAATGCAACATTAATGAAGCCAGGAATATGTTTGTAAATGAATAAATAAGAACGGCTACATAGTATGAGCCCGTGTACAAATTAGCCAACTTAGTCTTTGTTCCTAAAATCTTTAACGATTCTCTTGCAGTGTGCTGCTACTCATTTTGATTAAACCTATAAGAAACAATTTGTGGTTAGCTCTGGCCTGCTAAGCGGCTTAGACCTCAGGCAGAGTCGGCCACAAATGTCGCTGCCAGCTGACTACATATAACTTAGCCTTAGCCTTAGTCTTCGCTTTAGTCTACGGGAAAATCCAATAATTGAAGCTGGGTGTCAACAATGTTTCACATTTAAACCGCTTAACATAGCCACTGCCGCCGCCACCGCTACAAGTCTTCCAGTGGCTACTTTGTTGGGCATCTTAAGCCGAAATTACACACATGACGTTTATTATTGTGGACTCTATGGAGACATTGTACTGTTTGTTTTACCGAATTATGGCATACTTTGTGCCACAACTGACACACATGTATGTGCACACGTATATGTAAGTAGTAAGAGTACTTTTCAGAGAACTTACTTTAAAAATAGGTTGCAGGTGGAATCAAGTTTATTTCCTAGAAAAGGAAATGCAATTAAGATGAGAATGAAAGGCCAGATTCGAAAGACTCTATGGCAAGGAAAATATACAGATTCGCGGTTAAAATTAATTTTATATTTCAGAGAAGTCTCTCTCGTTCCTGGAGCGAGGCACTAAGAAAAGGTTGGTTGAAAGTTTCTTCTGTCATTTTTTATCTGCACCTTTGGACCGCATGAAAAGCATATTCTTTAACACAAATATGCACAGAGAGCGGCAGCAAAGAGGCAGCATCGCAGCAGCTTGCTTCAAGTCTTCCCCACGGAGTAGACCAGGCGGAGACTGAAAACTCCTTGGAACTAAGAGAAAAATTGCATTTCGTTATGAAAGTTTTTGGCCAGACGTCGCCACAGCGCTGAAGTTGATAATTCGAGTAACGTAAATTTCAAGTTCAGGCCACATCATTGTCGTCGGCAATGGGAAAGTTTGCTGGGACTGTGGCTGGGACTGTGGCTGGAACTGTGTGGCTTTGGCTCTGGCTGCCACTTGCAACTTTTCAAATTTAGTTGTTTGTTTTATGAACTTGCAACAGTTTAAGCCAATTTTGGTTGCACAAAAGAAACGTACAGACAGAACAGAAATGCAACATTAAATGATAGCCCGTGTACCGAGTGCGGAGTGCGGAATGCCGAGTGCGGAGAAGAAAAAGCCACAAACGAAAGGAGACAAAACTGCAAACCAAAATTTTATATATGAAGAGCAACGACTGCACTTCTGTAGTTCTTATACTCGTATGGCCATGTCATCCTGGCTTGGCATATGTGGCGTGCGGTGGGTGGGAGGAAGGGGGGCCCCTGAGAGGAAGCCAAGTCGTGCTGGGACCCCGAAATATGAGTCAGAGAACTCGCTCTGGTCCGGTCCGGTCCGGTCCGGTCCTCTGCTTTGCTGTGCTTTTTGTTGAAATTTATTTTGAGTGCCCACCAAGATGGCGACATGTTTGGCCAGAGCCAGCTGTCCCCGCCATATCCGCACTATCCTTTTGATGTTCGGACGGAAGCTTGGCCATTTGTGTGCAATTTTTGCTCATTTGTTCGAAGCATTTATAAGCTGGGAGATACCCGTTCTCGTACTCGTATACGGAAAGAGGTCAGAGCAGGGTTAATACGAGTACGAATCTGCAGAGTGGAGTTCATTGTTCGAGCAGGAGAACTGGCGGATAGGCTAGCATGTGCCAGATTAAATCCCCAACAAATGGGTACACGACATTATTAGACAGCAATAAATGTCGATGCCCTGTAGGCCCGATTCTGCCGCGGCACTGGCTAAGCTAAGCCGCTTAGAGCCCCTGTACCAAAAAGGAAAAGACAAATACATATAATAATATCGCGGGGGCTACAACAATTGGATGGACAACAAAGGGAAGTCCGGCCGGCCAGGCCATGTACTTGGACTCTGTTTGAGCCATAAAATTAATGGCCAAAACAAAGCGAGTGCCGGCGGCGGCCTGCGTGCGCCTACGGCCAGCGCGGAAGATAAATAAATATAAATAAATAAAAAAAGCAAATGCAATAATCATTAAGTACGCCTCATTGATGGGCCCGGACGCATACTCCGGAATTATCCATTTGCAGGGGCTGGCTCCCCCTGGCTCCTGGGTCTTGACCAGTCTGTGGCAATAAATGTTTCACATACAGGCAGACTGGCACGGATACGGATACAGAAACAGACGCAGACGCAGAGGCAGACACATGGTCACAAGTGAGACACGCATATAAATGAAAATGTTTGTTAAATTATGTGGGCCATATACGTTTATGCGTGTGTCAGTGTGCGCCATAAACGATAAAGCATAAGCTTAATATGCAAAGGCCACGCAAAAATAGCTCCAACACTCCAAGAGTATGTTTCTGTTCGCACTCATTCGCTTTTTATCAATGCATAAACAAATGGCCATCAGCTGCGTGTAACGGATTATGAGAGTCCCACAAGGAGTACGCAAGGAGAGGAAAACATCTAACCAGAGATGCCAAATAAATAGCTATGCTACGAATATGAGGAAAAGTTAACCATTCAACAACACAAACAAGTCTTTAATAAACCATATTGTTTATCGGATGTGAGAGGAAATTAATGGGCCAGCAGCAGACCACTTCTGTGCGAGTTCAAGCCAAATATTTTAAGTAAAGTAAATAGAATGTACTAATTTTGTATTCAGTCTTTTCTGAAAAGTAAAATCCAGCTAAAAAGCTAAACCATGGGAAGGACAGCACTGGCAGTAAAAGCAATAAATTCTGCAAAGTATATTTTGGCTGGCGGTTCAATCAACAATACAATAATGCTGTTTTTTTTCCAGGATAAGGGTATGAAAATTTGCACAAATCAATTAATGATAATGGAATGAATTTGGGCCTAGTCTGTGCATGTGTTAGAGGGTTACAACACTCCAGTTGGTCTGAAAGCAGCAGTTCGGGAGTTGGACAATTGTGGCCAGTGCCCAGCTGAAGCCCCTAATTCAGCTTGTCAACGATCTGGAGCTCGTTTACTGCCGGAACTCGTGCACTTGGAGGCTAATCTATGGCCCCACGATGTGCTTTATGGGCTGCAATGTCCACTTCATCATCATCATCATCATCATCCGCATTGTACTCCTCCGTGTGGGGGGGTTGGCTTTGTAAATTGCAAAATTTTCTGTAGGTTTTCAGCGATCTGGCGCTGGAAAGAGTCAGCGAAGCACTCAACCACAGGGCCATAAATTTTCATTAGTGCGGATGTATTTGCGTGTATTTGCGTGTGCCAATTTTGAATTATGAACTTTGGATTTTCCAGCCCGACTAATTGCTGATGGAGTTGCGTTGCGCACTGATGGGTGGTGGGTGGTGGGTGTTGGGTGGGTGATTGCTGGATCAACTAATCAATGTCTGATTGTTCAGTACGGCCCAAACGAGAGCCAATTGGGTCACGTGAACACCAACAACTATGCTGGGATCCAACTGAAAGTGGAGTGTGTGGGTGGGTTGGGTCCCACTTCCCGCGTTCTGTCACTGTCATGTTGTTGCTGCTCTAACTCTAACAAATTATGAGCACAATAAAAAGTGGCAAGAGCCACACAAACAGAAGCAGAAGCTGAAACAGAGGCAGTAACGAGTATGAGTACAACTACAACACGCGACACAAACATAAGTGGCAGCCACTTCCGACGAACAGATGCTCCACTTCCACCTCCACTTCCCCTCCCACGTCCACATTCAGTTTCAGTTTCAGTTCCAGTCCTGGCTTTTGTTCCTCCTTGCTGTTCCTCCTCCCTGAGCCTTTCAAGTGCTTCGTTGTCGTTTTTATGTATGTCCATGTGTGTGGGCCTTCGCTTGGAATTAACTTGAGTGGCCAGCTAGCGAAGGCGGGGGGAGGGGGTGGTTGTGGTGGTCAGTGGCTGGCATTTATGGATCAGCCTGTCAGTGGTAGCACATTTGTCAAGTGTTTTCATTTACTGATGGATCAAGTGCAAGTCCACCCCCCACCCCCCCAAGCAGAGGGAGAGGGCTTTAAGGTTAACGCCAGATCCCAGAGACATTTTCCTTGGCCGATTGTTTTGCAGTTCTGTTGCTGTTGCTGGCAAACTTTTCCTTTTGCGATACGACAACTTTAATGGGAGAGTCACAGAAGAGCCCACAGAAGTCGTCACAAGAGATACGCACAAGCTCGGCAAAGGGAGCGGGGCGGGGGAATTCCCCCACTGGAATATGCAAAACAAGCCAAAGCGTGGAGCAGGAGATGGAGATAGACTCCACTTGTTGCTGACTTTTCTGTAGTGGCAGCACAAGCACGAGCACGAGCACAGTGCTGTTGAAAAGTAAAATTATTAAAACTTTTTGAATTAACAAAGCGCCGGCAACGAGCTAAATGACGTCGACGATGTCCGTTGTGGGAGATGCGCAGAAAAAACAGCAGAATTTAAAGCGTATAAAAAGGGACAAAGTTAATTTATGCACAACTGGAAACAGCAACGGGGCGGACACAAACGAGGATGTAGCCCCCCCACCGCCCCGCGCCGATCCCAATGCCAGCGCAGAGGCGATATACTCGTCGTACAAGCAGTGGAAAGTGTCCCGGCGCGCTCTGAACTCTGAAAGCGGAACACTGAACGCCATATTAGATTCAAATGCATTTCCCTGCCGGTCGACACCTCCCGTTTCCGGCACTGCCATCGGCAGCGGCAGCGGCAGCGGCTCCACTGCCGCTTTCCAGCATCCGCCTGCACCCGCACCCGCACCCGCACCAGCATCCTCTCTCTGGAGCCAGCACTCGGACCCGGAAATGAACAGCAAACTTTTCAATTGAGTTTTCCGCATCTGCCTCTGCAGCGATGGCAATGGCAATGGAAATGGCAATGGCAAAGGCAACGATAAAGTTTTAGCATTATTTTTGTTTATTTTCTTGTTTATCCATAAAACACAGTCTTACATCTAGTAGTTGCGGGGGCGTGGCCACCCCGCGCCAAACCCTCCCTAATTGAGCTGAGCTTTTCGGGGAGCAGTTAGCATAAATCGACGGAGAACCAAAAAAGGCAACAATACGAGCAAAAGTTAATTAATTTTCGGACAAGACGCTGGGACTAACAATCAAAGCTCATAAATTCCAAACAAATTAAGCAGTCCAAACTCCGAGTTGGATAAATCCGAGTCTTAGGATGGTCCTGGTATGGTCCTGCCCGCTCCGCTCTCCTGGTCAGGCGTTGGCCAGTAGATGATAATGATGGTAGTTACCAGGCAACCGGAAACAGAAAAACAACAGCAGAACAACAAAAACCCACACACATCAATGGCAATCATGAAAATTGGACAGCCACGTTTAGGGCCAGTAACAAAGAAAATAAAGAATGGCAACAGCAACAGCAAAAGCAAAAGCAATGGCAAAGAAAAAAGAGTAGGAAAATACATATATAGTAGTATGTTGAGCCTCAAGAAAATGCCGACAAAGCGCACAGAAAATCAACAGAGTCGGGCTGGGCAGGGCAGGGCAGGGGCGAGGACAGGCCAGGCAATAAACTGGCTGACAAATGAAAATAAAAGCCGACTGAAAATGAGCTAAAGAGCTACAAGGAACAAGAAACAAGATACAAGATACAAGAGGCAGAGTGAACAAAAATGAACAGGCCGAGGCTGAAGTTGTTGGCCCTTCCTTCCGTTGGGCGCCAGAGCTCCGAGCACATCCGCCGCTGGTCATTTCAATCAATTTACTCTCTCACACAGATACGCACACACAGATACAGATACAGATACACAGATGCACAGAGACATGAATACACATGAGCAACGACAGACTGATAGTTCCCTACCATTCATGGCGTTATATTCAGGCTGGTTTCCTTTCTGCTTGTTGTTTTTTTTTTAATAAACGTTCTGGTAAGGGCTGGTCGAAAAGCTCAACTGAAATTCGCTAGCCGGAAATGGCAGCCATGACGGAAACGAAGACACATTGTTGCTGTGGCCCAGTGCGGCGGGTCAAAAGTCTCCCCGCTTGTGTTTGGATGTGTGTGTGTGTGTGTGTGTGTGTCTGTCAGAGAGGAATGAAGTACATACATAAGCAGAGTTTTTGTCATGACGCACACACACACACACACTGATAGCACAAAAAACTGTTTGCAGCTCAGCAAAACACCGGAAGTCGTAAAAAGTATTTCAATTTAGTGCAAAACGTCGCTGCCTCAGTCTCATCCTCCGCTTCCGCTCTGCCGTGCTGATTGAAGACACGGCCAGCACACTTTTTTTTTCTTTTTGCCTTAGTCGTTTCATGTGTGCTCCCCATGGCTGCAAGAGGTACGATCCCAAAATAAAAGTCCGTGTAGTATTAAAGATTTAGGAAGCTGAACAAGGTGAAATTCTTCTTGCAACAAGTCAAGCGTCAATTTATTGATTATTTATTATTTATTAAAACTAAGATATAAAAGCGCCAGGCCCAATTTCGAGAGCAAAGTGACAATGATCGTTGGGTATTACTATCTGGTTGAGATATTCAAATTTAAACTATCAATACAGTTATTGCAGATGCCCAAGAACTAGTCCCTAGCAAGTCCTTATCTTATGTGCATAGGAAAATGCGCTGCTGCTGTGCTACGCACACAACTCCAAAAACAGCTTCGTTATGCCAGCCATTTGTTATAGATAACATTTACCATGATTATCTTTTTCCCCACTTAATCATTTCGAATAGTCATACAGAAAAGACAATTAAATCAGACAACGCTTAATTTAATTTTAATCTACAAAAATTCACAAATCATCCAACACGCAAATACCTAAACTTGTTGATCATCTCTTTGGTGACGGCTATTGGGCGGACATTGTCTTCCGAGCGGCACACGCTCACTCCGCACTCTGGACACACTTCGTGATTCTCTGAATGGGAAAAGAGCTCAGACATCGAGTACATGTTTTGGGCCATTCTTATTGGCCTCCTACTCCTCCAGGGATACTTTTGGCTTTCGACCAGGCGTCTCTGTCGTTCGGCTTCCTCCAGCTGTCGCTGGACTTCAAGGGCGGCTTTCTCGTTGCGACGCTGCTCGAGCCACAGCTCCATGGGTGACTTCTCCTGCTCAGCAAAATATCGCTCCCAGCGTTTACGCAACTCTGCCACATTCAGTTCCAATGGCTGATGCTCGGCCAGTGTTTCGCATTTCTCGTTTTTGAGACTTGATGAGCGACCCGGTCGCTCCTGGCGCCGATCTTGGTTGATCATTCTAAGTGATGGGTGGATCGAGTTGTTCGACTGAGCATAATCGAGCGAGCTATCTAGCATGCTCTTACTGATGTTGGTTGTCAGGTTAATGCGTTTTTCGATACAACTCATTAAGTTCGCAGACTTGCGCTCACTTTTTTTATGGCCTTTCTTGGTCTCTTTTGTCGCTCTGCCACTCAGTTCAAACGGCTTTTCATCCTCTGTACTCGAATATTTTTGGAAACCAATAGGTCTAATGTAAGACGCTATTTCAGTATAGTCCGATATATTCGAGTACAAGGAATGTGAAGGTTTGATGTATGAGAATTGGAATTCAGGACGATTTCGTGGTTGTGTAACACGATCTCTTAAGAAGACACTTGTTTTACTTTCCTGGGAGTCGGTCTGATTCAGAGAAGCCTTTGCAGCCTTTCTATAAGTTTCTATCTCTGGAAAAGATTTTGAATCAGAGGTAATGGCCGATTGACTGACAGATATTTTTCCGCGTTCCAGCTTTCCCTTTGTCGTGATCCCTTGAGGAATGTCGGTCTTCACTTCAGTCTTCTTGGGTCTGGCTCTGGGTCTGCGACTGGACCTTCCTTTGCGACTGGAACTTCGCCTGCGATGGGGACTTCGCCTGCGATGGGGACTTCGCCTGCGATTGGGACTTCGCCTGCGATCGGGACTTCGCCTGCGATCGGGACTTCGCCTGCGATTGTAGTTTGCTTTCTCTTTTAACATTGGCACTCGATAGGGTCCAATAGGCACATAAGTTGGTTCCTTTGGCTTACCACTTTGTTTGCTGGCCATTGTGAGGGCCAGCTCTATTGGCAGCAGGCCAGACAATGCCAAGTCCAAGCCCGAGATGATGTCCTTCAAAGGCCGCCAGCTTTGAGGCGTCTTGTGGGCCAGCTGCTTCAGATTTTTCATCTTTTTTCTCAGTATGCTAGACGTTCGCAGCGACAGTTTACCCTGCTCTTGGATCAGCTTTGTCTTCATTTGCTGCACCATCCGCTGGATGCGTTTGCGGGCACAAGGCCTGCGACGCTTCTCTTTCCTTTTTACTCGCTTACTCTGGCCTGAACACATTTGCAGATACTTCAGCTTCAAGTCCACGAGCCTGTAGGCGTTCCGCTTCTTTTTAGCCAACATCCGCAACTCCTTGATCCGGCTGACCAGCTCCGACATCTGAGCTAGACAATGCTTAATTCTGGTTAGACGGGCGCTGGTACTATTTGACGGCATTTTTAAAAATTTTTTTTAATATTTTTTTTTTAATATTTTCTATTCCAAACAGATAGAATGTTGTTTTCGAATTTTTGTTTATTTTTGATTGACTTAAAAAACGTTTTTCTATTAGAAACTCTTGAGCACTTGTGCAGACATTTTTCAGCCGAATTATTTCACCGATTTGATGGTTCAATAATGATATCAAGAGCTTCGCCCTACGAACATTTATATATGTAATATTTATTATAAGAAAATGGTCTTTAAAGCTGCAGCATTTCTTGCTGCTGGCCATTGCTTAAGGCGTCTCTGGCTTTGTTTTTCAATATCTACTTTGTCAATCTCATCTGGATATCCTCCATTTTCAAATTCCATCTTGGCTCCGTCCAGTGCCGCTCCAACAGTTTCTCCCCGTTACGCTGCTGCTCGGGCAATAGATATCCGGCACATGCCGCTGCGTTGCGCCTCTCAGCTCCGTGACTTTTCGCGTCTGTGTTCGCTGTATTCGCCATTTCCCGGCGATTTACACGTTCTCTGCTCACGGAATAGTGGGCCAATTTCTTTCTTTCTTTTCCCTTGGCCAGCACGGATACGGCTACATTTTTATTTTGTGCTTTGTTGGGAACGGCTGGGGGCCAGGAATGGGGGGGGGCCCGTGCAACGTGACTATTAGTGTGCCATTTAACAACGCCTTCAGCTCAGCGCGGCGCGGCGGCCGAGTAATGTTTTTTGAGCTGGTCGAAGCTGGCTCGAGCACGTAGTTAGCATTCTGCAGCTGCAATCCGTAATACAAATTAATGATTTTCACTCTACAGTGAACGAGAGTCTGACTGGGGACTGGGTACTGGGGAGGATGGCCTGTCAATGCCAAGGCAAACAAACAAACAAACAAGCAAGTTGCCATATTTGTCCTATCATATGACAGCTTAGCAAAAGATGCTGATGCATGTTTGCATTTCTGTGTGCTGTGTACTGTACGGTACTGTACGGTACTGGTGTGTCCTGCCTCTCCAGCTACGAGTATGCAAGCAATCCAGAATAAATTGAGTAGCCGGCAAACAAGCTGGCAGTATGTACTCTCATACAAACACATACATATGTATGTATATGGTATGTACATAGGAGTCTCGGACATACATGAGCATTGTCAAATCATATCAAATGTGCTTAGCAGGCTAAGTAATTTTCCATTGTAATTTATCTCTATCTATGCGCCAGGCTCTGCTTTCGCTTAAACATGAATTTAATTAATGCTCAGGATAAAATCAATTTGCAATATGACCGAGCTACCCAAAATTAATGTCTGCGACTACACTGCAAGAAAGCAAGACATGGGTGATTTTTCGTGATTTAGCTCTCGCCTGGCTCTGCCACAAAACAAGCCACAACACTCTCTCCTTTTGGGGCTCACGCTGCGTATGTGTGATATAGAGCTGGTAGCGTACAATGGGGCGAACGTGCGGCTCGTTTGTCACGTGCGCAGTCGGTAAATTGCAATAAGCGTAGCCGCACGACGGGCTTTGGTAAGAGGTCGAGCAGCGTGTGGCGTATTTTTCACGGCAAATCAAATAAAAGTGCGCATATCAAATGGAGCCTGCCACGAGAGTTGTCTCATTAATTTCAGGAACTTCCCAAATGCCTCGGGTCCGTCAACAACGTTTGTTCTCGGCTAAGAGGCGGTCTAGGGTGTGGAATAATTTCTGAAGAATAATCTTAATCTTGGCAATTTCCTTTTACGCTCGTCCATCATCTTCTTTGGCATTCATTTCGAACGTTTTTCATTTATTTTCGGGTGTCGTTTTGCTCGTATATGTTTAAGTGTTTGTTTTGTGTTTCTAGGGTCGGTCGAGGAAATAAAATTGAATTAATTTGCCATCAGTGGGATACAATTTAATTACCAGCTTCTACGTGACATTACGAGATACTTTTGTGGGATGGGATGTCAGATATAGTTAGACTTTGCCAGGTATCTCTGGGTGTACGGCGGTTAATTCGGTTCGCATTTATTCCATTTAACCACTTTTATAATTGTTATTGACGACCATTAGTGCGGCCCAGGCCAAACATTTTAAATCATGCCAGTGCCAATGCCAATGCATTGGCAAACGAAAGTGCACCAGTTTTATTTTTTCCTGTGCTATCACTGCCGCCTGTTCGAATGGTTGCAAAAATAACAAAAAATCCAATTATGTCGAAGCACGTATTTTCCATTAAGCAAACAGCAGAGAAGAGCAGACATCAGCCAGCAGTCAGATAGCCAGAAGCACATTATGGCCAAAAGGCAGAAGGTAGTTTCGGCTCGAACCGTTCTCTCTCTCCCCCTCTCTCTCTCTCTCTCTCTCTCTCTCACTCGATCTTTTTTATTTGCAACAATTAAACCCATCAATGGCAGCGCCAGCTGATACGCTTAAGCAAGCCCAAAGACCATTAAGCTCAGTTTGAGTGCGAGTCCGCCGGGGGGGCTCAGGTTCAGGCTCAGGCTCAGGCTGGGGCATGCCTCAGCCTCTGCACACATGGCAGCGCGCACACTTGACATTTCAATTTCCGCATGCACCCAGAGCGTGCAACAAAGGGGAGCACGACAAAAAACTGTAGCCAATTCCATGCGGGCAACGTCGCAAAGTTGCTTTCAATTACCCAGTCAGGACACGCTGGCTGCCTTTTGTTTTTTGCATGCCCGTCACGCCCCCAGAAGCGCCCTAGACCTCTCTCCACTCCACAGCACAGCACTCCACTGCACTCTCCACTCTCCACTCTTCTCTCTCCAGCGACAGCTGTACAGTTCTTCAGTCTATTCACATTTTACGCTTTGTTGCTGCCCCGAAACAGTCCTGGCCCCGACTGTCTGCTGCTCCTGCTCCTGATTCTCCTGCTGCTGCACTTTATTATCCTCACAAAAGTGTAAGATGCAACCCAGAGGGCGGCTGCGGACGACTCTGCCACTTCAGAAGTTGAAGTGGACAGGGCAAAACCTGTCAAGTGGCATTAATAACAAAAGCCATCGCAGATAGGGATAAGCAGCACCTGAGCGAGCGCACCTGAAAGTATGCCGCATTTTTTCGCAGGAGCTAAGCTTTTGCTCCTTTCCTTCGCTTCCTTTCGAATTCGATTGCCGGGTCTTTGAATTATGCTAATTTACTTTTATCGCTTCGCCTGCAAAGTCAATTTAATTGTAATTTTCAACGCGCAACGCATTTTAGTTTTATTTCCGTCAACGCTTTTTTCAATTTTCCCTCCGGCCAGCCACCCATCCAGCCAACCCGAACCCGAACCCTCCCCCCACCCATTAGCCATGGCCGCTGCCGCTGCCGCTGACGCGCCTTGCATTTTCATGAGAAATAATTTAATTTGCCTTTTCCACTTCGACGTCCACTTTTCAAACTTTGCTTTCGCCACTTCCTTTTTGAGACTTTAGTTGTCCGCCCCCGCCCATCCAACTGTCTGTCTGTATATATCTGTCCCCCCCCCCGCACACTCCCCACTCCCTTGCCGGACCCGTGTATCATTTGGAAATTCAAAGCTCGTATTTTTTTGCTTTTCTTATTGAAAAGGCGAACTCCAAACGCAAAAGTTGAGACGAGCCCCATAGAAAGTAGCTGCCAGGCGGGCCGGGCTCTTTTTGCCATAATGCGATTGGGGGGCGCGAACTGCTACGCTTTGCCGGTCCCTGCTCTCGTTCCGGTCCTGTCCTGTCCTGTCCGGTCCAGCCCTGGCTAGCCATGTCCCTCCTCGTCGCTTCCAAATGGAAAAAAGGTTTTGTCACGGCTAAGCACTTTCCACATTCACAAGGGTCGCCGCCAACGCCAACGCCACAGACCACAAACCGCGGACGAGCTTCCGCTTCGTCTTTCTCT
The DNA here is from genome assembly GCA_008121215.1 of Drosophila athabasca. Lineage (NCBI taxonomy): Eukaryota > Metazoa > Arthropoda > Insecta > Diptera > Drosophilidae > Drosophila > Drosophila athabasca. The sequence continues at coordinate 3,978,855 of CM017793.1, read as the reverse complement.
TTTTTCATTTGATTTCTATGGTTTATACACAATTTTCATGGCATGGCACAGTCGCTCCCCTGGAGGTTGGGCTGTAAAGTTTTATCATTATAATTGCAGGGAACGGGGCAACATCTGGAACATTCTGTGGAACACCTCTGGCCAGAGGCTAATGATCGAACAATCTACAGAAATGATGGAGATATCTCTATGGGATTATGGGGTGGGCTGGCCGGACTTATAGATGGGTGTGCCAAAATGAGAATAAGGTCTGAAGACGGTTCACAGACAGAGCAGTAAGAACGATATTCTCTCAAGAAAGGCAGCGATACTGTCGGCAATGAGCGGGCGAGGCGAGTGAGCCGAGGGTTGGCTAACAAGTGTTCAGCGAAGAAAGTGTCTACGGAGCTTGACCCATAGTCTTATTACTGTTTTAATATATATTTTAATACATTTATAGATAATATTAACACTTATTATAATTATATATCCGATTCCCTTTTATAATTATTTCTATATTAGTAACCTAAGTTAATATCGATCCCCATTCTACTCAAGAAAATAACTCGTAAATCGTTACGTTGTTTTGAGTAGTCCCCCCGCTCGGATGAAATTTGTCACTGATGGCACTTGATCCATGAGGAGCCCTCATCAGCGGAGCCCCTAGCTGCTGGAAACGACAACGACAACGACAATGGCTGTCTGCTGGCTGCTTTGGCCCAATCCCAGTATCCAGCACCCAGCACCCAGGCAGCATCCTTATCTGGCGTATAACTCGACAAAATGAAAGGGTCGCAATGACAACTCAATGAAAAAGTTAGGCATGCAAACTAAGGACGCAGGCAGTGGAAGCAGCAGGAACATGAAGTTTGATATCATTAAAGGCCACTTATGTGTCAAATGCAACACAGCCGCAGCCAGTGGCAGTGGCAGTAGCAGCCGCAGCCGCAATGACAGTGGCAGTGGCAGTGGCAGAAAGAGAAGAAGGAGACCAAGAAGTCGACGGCACACTTAAATGTCATTGAAATTGAAGCTCACTTGACAAGTAATGCTGGCGCAACAGACCCGCGCCCGCACTCTCATTCTCTTCACTCTCTCTCTCTCTCTCTCTCTCTCCCTCTCTGTCTCTTTCTCTCTGCCAAACCAACATACATACGAGCAGGGGGGAGGCGGGTCAGAGGATGAACTTAAGTCAACTACACAAAAGCCCTGTACGTAGACGCTGACAGCTCGCTTCGTACGCCTCGTATGTATATGAGACTTGTGTCTGTATGAGTAAGTATGGGCGGGGAAATTTTCTATCTTTTTATACGAGGTACTCTCGTATGGCAGCAGGGTATACTGTACTCGAGAATCAACAAAAAAACCTTAATAACTTCCAAGAAACATCAAATATTTATTAAAGATCTTTGTAGGAGTTTTTTGTGTGTTTTCTGAAGAGTAGAGGGTATCATTCAGTTGGTATGTCAACTATAGGATTTTAGCTCGTTTTTGTCGTAAGCCTGGGAGATTGACATTATCTACGGACACTGAGTGATTTGCTCAGGAAGATGAGGCGAGACGACGAGGACATAGTTGACTGTCGCATAATTTTCATAATTGCATTGCCACGCATCAACGGAAATTGCATGCCGCCAACAAGTCGATGTCAATAATTGCCAGGCCAGGCCAGACCATGCCAGACCAGACCAGACGTACTCCTGGCTTCCATGGAGCCGGGCGGACGTGGCTGCATTCATTCTGCAGTCAAGCCATTTAAATGCCACAAAAATGCATTAAAATCCGAGGGCATGCATAAATTATTGCACTTTCATTAACAAACATTTTCGGACGCACTTTTTCAACCCACGCCCTTGACTCGATGGCCATTTAATTAATCCCCCCCCGTCTGGCTAGAGCTCATATTAAAAGCTGGCTTAAATGATTTATGGCTTAAACAATTTGCCACTTATCAATGCGCACAGGTAAATGAAATGACCAGCCGCAACACTGGCACTCGAACTCGTATTTCCAGTGCTTCAATAAAACCCAATGAAGCGTGGCAAATGAACCTCGTTGCCCCCATTGCCTAAGATGGGGGGGGGGGGGGGGAACGGCACCCACAAGCCGCAATGGAGTTGTTCTCCTGGTTCTTGCCAATACGCCGCACAATTATCCAATTCAGCAAACTCACAGAATCTGCCAAAAACTATTAATACCAGGAGCGGCAGGAGGTGAAAGTGGAAACTTTTCGACCTCACTAAAAGTTTTGGTTTTCACAGTTGCTGACCCAAGCCGGATATGATCTGTTCATGAAATTGACGACTAATTTGATCGACTATTTACGAGTTTAGAATCTCAATCAATTAACCATTGGAAAGTTAAACAATTAACAAATTCGGCCAATGGCCGTAGGTTTAGCAACAAGTGTTGCTCTTGGCTCCAGCTCCAGAACTTTGTCTTATGATTCACTCACTGGCATCTATGACTGCTGACTGGCTGTCTGGTTATGGCAGGGGGGCGGGTGTGGTTGTTGCTGCTCTTGTAATATAATAAAACGCTTATTAAATTTTGCCGCTGATATAACAAGCTGAGCAAGTTCCAGCCACAAAATTGCTGCCCTGGGTTTGCCACAGCACCACGCTTCCGATTCGTTCTTCATCTGGCTGTTGGCTGCTGGCTGCTGGCTCCTGCTGGCTGCTGCCTGGCTGCCTGGCACCGTTGCTCTATTTCTTGCCTTCATGATAATGATGCGGTCTTGTTATGGCTTTTTGTTGGCACCCAGCACCGGCACCGGCACCAGGCCAGAGACCGGGGACCGGGACTGGCATCATCATCATCGGCACCATCACCGTCGCCCTCCTTGGGGCCAGACTGTTGCGGTCTGCACCACTCAACAAGCAATGCAGACCTACCCAACCTCTGCGAAAACTTTTCGTGTACTGCCAAACACTTTTTCCCTTCTCCTGCTGCTGCTGCTGCTGCTGGTGCTGCCTCTCTTGTAGTTATTGTTTTTGCAGTTGTTGCGGCAAGAGAAAGTTCTGGGTATCCATGGCTTTGGGCTCCAGAGAGAGGGGATGAGCCAGGAGCAGGGGGAGGCTTGTATTAGCATTGTGTCAGCCATGGGAACTTAAATAATTTGCCTATTTTAGGGGCTTTTTATTGTTGTGGCATAATTATATTTTAATGACAGTTTAAGCACAAATTATGACGTCTCTGGGCGTGTGTGTGTGTGTGTGGGTGTCCTAGTCCTGTCCTGGGAGTTGCCTGGAAATTGAAAATGAAAGGTGCGAAAGCTTGATGAACTTGAAATGAGTTTGGGAAAAGTTTTGGTAACTATTTGGGGGTTATAAAGTTAATTATTATTATGCTTGGAAACTTTCGCTGGGCGAACACCAAAAAGGGTACATGAAATAGTGAAAGGGGCACCAAAGATTAATGATTATTCCCAGAGTACATTGGATGGTTTAACTTATAACTGTGTTACTTTGATACATGTACAACCGAGGAGATATATCCTTTTGCAGATGCCATGTTTCAGAGCCCATGGATGGCTAGAGCTGGATCATAAATAGTCCATTCCTGGTCATAAAATTCAGGCATGCCAACTCGGGTTATACTTATCTAAACGGAAGGAGAACTGGCACACGAAGAGGCACTGCCATGCCTGCCGGATGGCCATTAAAGCCGTAAATCTAAAATTAAATGCCGAGATAAGCGGACTACGTAAATTATGCCATTTGCTTGGGCCCCAAGTTCACACCAAACAATTTCCGACACGAAAAGGCGCAAAAAGCAACACACCATCATGCCACACACACACACACACACACACACACACACACACACACACACACATGCGGAAAGGAAAGGCCGAGCAAAAAGCAACAGGACCCAGCAGCAAAACATCTTCAATAGCTTGAAGCTTCAAGCTTGCAAGTCCTTGGGTCCTTGGTCCTGCTTCCCCGCCAAATTATAACAATTTTGTAATTTATTTAAGAGCTGCACATAAATGGCCAAAGTCATTTGTTTAAGCGTGGCCCCCGGTCCTCATCCTGGCTCTTGTTTGTGTGTGTGTCTGCTAATAATTCACTTAAGCTGTGCTGCATAAAATGCTTTTAAATTTAATTACAAAGCATTTTCGCCACTGAATCACACAGTGCGTATACTCAATATCCACGCTGCTTAGCAGAATACCAGAAGCGCCCGTGCGAAAGCATAGCACAGAGCACAGAGCACAGAGAGCAAAGCATACCTGTATGGAAATATTAATGACAAAGCAAATATGTTTGCCTCGCAATCGAGTCATGCAACTTCATTTGACACCCGGCGATGATTTATCGGCCCAAGTGGGTGCCACCCTGCCTGCCTCACACGCCGGCGGCAAGTGCTGCAAATTGAGTGGATTCATCATTTTGCCGGAGCACAGAAACATCATAATAGCTTTCACCTTTCACCCCCTCGATACGACCGCACGATATGCGAATAACCTTTCGTATTTGGCATGATATATGAAAATGATAATGCGCTTTGACAGCTGTAGCTCTCAACCACACAGCCACAGCCATAGCCATTCCCGCGTATGAGCATGTGTGTGTGTGTGTGTGTCTGTTCAAGTGGCATTCATTCAATGCGTGCAACATGCTCGCTCGCCCGCTCGCTGCCTTTCGATTTGCCCTAGGTCAAGTATTTTTTTGAAAACTTTTAAACTGCCTCTGTGCTCTGTCGCAGTCGGCGTCGGAAGAGCGCGCCTGCGCCCTGCGTTTGTTGATAGCAGAGCGAGAGACAGAGAGAGAGACAGCAGCAGCGGAAGCAACACGTGCTCGACCAATTTATTGAGGAGTGGGGGTGAACATGAAGGGTAAACAAATAAATAAGCAACAACAAAATGTGCGAGCGAAAAACTGAATGACAGTTTACGTTAAAAGTCGCGTAGTAAACGCTGCTGGCGCTGGTAAAAAACGGCGTGGCATGGTCGCGCGCGCGAGAGAGAGGGAAACAGACACACTCGTGGTCGGCTGTCGGTCTTTATGTAGCATAACTTTTGGCGCCAAAGCAGCATTCGTGCATTGGACAGTCCGTGTGATTTATGATGTCAGATGTCACCGCAGAGGTGATGAAGTGCCCCATGGACCGCAGGGCTTTCGGATTGTGAAATGGAAAAACGTGTTTAGCTGTGTATGGAAATGGCAAAAAAGTAAATATACATAAATAAAGGTAGAGAACTAGAAAAAGCTATTGAACTTGGTGGCTATTGACAGATGATATTTCTAATATTTTATCAAATCACAATGAATAGAATAGACATTAAAAAAATATATATATATACATATATGTAGTTGTCAAATAAATAATGAATGTTTTTTTTTTATTAGGAGAGCCCAAAGATTCTCGTAGAACGAAAGTATATTTTTTTGTATTTATTTTCATAGAAATTTGTAATTAAAAACTCATCCAAAGTGAACGTTTTTTCGTAAATTAATTTGGAATTGTTTAAGAAATTTGCTTAGTAAACTTGGAAACAGTTTTTCTCGGCTTTTATTAATATTTATTTCAAATTTGAATATTTCAAAATATGAATCATGTACCAGAAATGTCAACAACAAGTGTAATCTTCCTCTGTCCTACTCTTCTCTCAGTCTGAGAATTTGCTTTACTCATTCGCTCACTCCATGCCACAGCATGCTCTCTTCTCCTCTTGTTGTTGTTGTTGCTGTTGCATGCCAGACAGATAGCAAAGAGAGCGCGTAGCGAGAGAAGAGAAAAAGCAAAGCCTGCGTCGGCGCTGCGTTGACTGCGCAGCTGGCAGAGCAGTCGGCGCCGTTCGATTGGGGGCCACGTGTGGCAACAGTTACAGTTACAGCCTGGACTGGGGGTTGGGGGTTGGGGGGCGGGTGTGAAGCGATTACGCTGACAGAGATAAGCCCCACCGACAGACGCCGCTGTCGAGGATGATACGAGCAGAGGTTGCTGGCTGGCAGTAACGCAGCCAGCAGGCAGCAGGCAGGCAGCAAAGGACGATTGCAGGATTCAGTCATTGCCGGCGTTTCGAACTGTTTGGACGTGTCCATCGGAAGAAATCGGAAATTGTTGTTGCGAGTGGTAATGGCAGAATCACAGTGTTTTAGTATTAGTTAAGCATTTCATCCCACACTCAAACACACACACACACACATGTGATAGTTTAAATGTATCAGTGTATGGGTGAGCGTGTGTGTGTGTGCTAGGCACTATTTGGGGATTTAATGGAAAAAGCATTAATGGATGCTGCCGTTACCGCTGCCGCCTCGGGGAGTGACTACAGCTAGAGCGCCATCGGTGACAGTGGCCAGTGGTGTATATATATGTATGCGGTGTGTGTGTGTGTGTGTGTGTGTGTGTGTGTGTGTGTGTGTGTGCGTGTGTGTCTGGGCATAAAGGGATAAATGTATCAATGTATGTACACGTGTGTGCCTGCTGTGTGGGTCTGTCTGCTGGGCTGCCTGTGTGATTTTGTTGCTGCCTAAAACTATGCAGCACAATTTTGTTTGCTGACATTTTTGTTTGCTCTCTCGCTTGCTCATGTGTGTGTGTGTGTGTGTTTGGGTCTGTGCTAGTGTGTATGGTGTTTGGTTTTATCGTGGATTTTACTGACTTTACGGGTTATTTGTCCGCACGAATCTTCATAAAAAATGTAACAAAAGTGGATTTTCGCTGGCCCGAAACGCTTTCTCTGTGTGCCCCCCCCATAACATGAACGGAAGCGGAAACGGAAGCTGGCTGGTGCATACACAGCACACACACACACGCAGACATTGAGAGGTAACCCCTGAAACGTGGATAAAGTAAATTGAATAAAAGGTGAAATAATTTGAGCGCTAAGCAGGCCGACGGACTCCTGCAAAGTGAAGGCTAATGGAAAAGTGTGAAAAAGGTTGCAAAGTGAACCCAAAAAAAAAAAAAAACCCAAAAAAAAAACGCAAAAAAAACTGAAAAACTCCTTCGAAATTCCAATTTCCCAGGCAGTCGTGGGAAAAATGCAAATGTAGCGGCAACGAAGCTACAACGGCAACGGCAACGGTGACTTTTTGTGAAACTTTATGGAGCGCACACAGGGCTGCCAGGCGGCAAATTGAATCGAATGGCCACGCCGCTGTCAACGCTGACGTGCCGTGAAGCATGTGCCATGCGATTATCAAAGTGTGATAAAATTGCGGCAACAATAGCCAGAGAGCAAAAAAATCAAGGAAGCAGGAAAAAACGGAGGATGGAAGGAAAATCGTAGCCTAGTCACAGTCCATAAAAATTTACCGTCTATGCACTGCGTATAATTTATGGTCGCGATGCTCCTTTCTGCGCTTCCTTCTTTGCCACCCACCCACCCACTCCACTCCTGGTTTTTTTTTGCTTTCCTGGCCACCTTTTGGCAATTGTTGAATGCGGCCGCATTTTTTTTCGTCTAGCATATGTAATCTGCCAGCCATATGTGTTAGTTCATATGTCTGTGTGTGTGTGGATGAGACATTCCCTGGCTGAGTGCCAAAAATAATAAAATCACAATTTGATGCCAGACAACTCAATGTAAGTGCTGGCTGGCCGAAGATCTTGCATGCATGCAGGCAGCTTTCCACCAAAAAGACTTCCACCAAGGATTGCCATTCATTTTGGGTCTGGAGCTGGAGCTGGAGCTGGAAAAGCCGGCGTAACGAGGTAATTTCACTGAACGATTCGCAGTTTTCATTTTCCGCTCGACTCGGAATTTGTGTGTTGCTTAGTTTAAGCAAATTGAGTTGCAGTGGCTTTTGCAGCGCCAATAAAAATTGCACAACTTCGATGGTTTTTCTGGTATCCTTTTACGCTTATCCTCTCTCCCTCTCTCCCTCTCTCCCCCACTCTCTCTCTGTCTCTGTTGGTGTGTTTTGGGGTCTTGCTTCTGGGATCCGCAAGCTATTGAATTATGCATTGCCCCTAGATAAGCTGGAATGTTGCATAAGGTTGGCATTGCCACTCGAACGGGCTGGAATTGGCTGCCGGTTACGGGGCATGGATACGGGTCTGAGTCGTCTATTAAAATTTAATCTGTGAAAATATTTGTATGCAACGAATGAGAGTGAAAAGCCAATCGAGAAGAGAGCAAAAGGGAATTCGGTTTGGATAAAACGTGTACATTTCTATTGGAATGTTTTACGAGCTGTGCTTTTTCTTTGTTGCTTTTACGAGTATCTTTTACAAAAAAGTTGCGCATTGCTTTATCCTGGAATTTTAGTGGATTTTCAATACATTCGTTGAAGGAATGCAGGAATTTTTTGTAGCCCATTCCCATTCAATCCAATCAATCGTTTCTCAGATTGCTGATGTAATTTGTGATCTTATTATAGTGTCCTCCCTCATTTATCACCATCAACCGCAACATTTAGAAGTTTAAAGAGTTCTGCAGATTTCGCTGGCAGCTCTTGAACCAATTAAATTTATTTGTTAGACATCGCCATGGCCAAAGTCCTCGCAATCCACTCAAGTCAACTTTATTCATAATAACAACAAAAACCTCGAGCTGCACAGCAACAGCGGTGACAGTGGCATCAGAGGCAGCAGCAACAGCAACAGCACAAAGGCACTCCAAAACGCCAGAGGGGCAAGAACAAGAACAAGAACAATGATAAAGCGGCATCCCCCACCCCCACCCCCACCCCACCAGCTTGGGGGGTCTGTCAATGTGACAATGCAGCATAGCATCGCTGAACCGTTAGCTGCCTCCCCTGCTGCCTATCCCATGCCCATACCATCTATCCCACCTTTTTATGTGTACGGGTATATACTATGTAGTATCTGCCACCTCTTGGCCCCCGTTGGGTGCGGGTGCAACGGCAAACAATAGAAAGTTGCCATGGGAGAAAAAATATGCGCGCCCATTACATTTTGTTGCTTTGCCTCATTTTTCTTGTTGCTGTGTGTAGCCCCGGCAGACAATTGTTGTACCAGAATTGATGTAATATAAAAGGTGGCCAAACATTTGTAGGGACACGCGAAATGAGGAGGAGCAGCACTCTGAATGGGGAGGCGGCACAAATGGTGGCAGGCATGGCAAAATGTTATTAGGTGGCTCGTCGCCTTTGGATTTCCGCCCAGTCTTAGTCCCAGTCCCAGTCCTGGTCCCAGTCGCCAGTTCCAGTTCCACTTCTGTCCGGTTCTGGTTCTGGGGAGCTGGGTACATTGTTCCAGTGGCCGCTTTTGTGCGGGGCCATAGCCATAGCTGTAGCCATAGCCGTAGCCATAGCTGTAGCCATTTACGAGTATGGGGTTGGCGACGGATGCTCTTTGACTTGCGGCCTAAGCCATTGTTGCCCGTAACCAAAGAGTTGCACTTCAGTCTGGGCGAGTGCAAATGGATCCATCCATTGTTTGTGGGATCGGGCAGGAGAGCGAGGGCGAGAGCTTGAAGTGGGTGCTGGCGACAGGAAATTGCTTAGGGTGGAGTGGGGGGGGGGGGGGGGGGGGGGGGGGGTCCGCTGTTGTGTTGCTTAAAGTCGCCAGCCAGCACCTCGTCGGCTGCCTTTAAACTCCCGTTGGGCAGGAAGTCGGGCATATAAATTGCCAGGCTGTCAACCGACGCTAAACGCAAACACATCCGCCCCAAAAGCACGAGTATAAGTACGAGTGCGAGTACGAATCGCATGCACTGTGCCTGCAAGCGAGGGCCGAGAATAAAGAGAAAGCAAACATCGCAGGTGACGAGCATTAAAACGATTCAACAGCTCCGACTCAAAGCAAGAAAAATTATATTGCTTAACGCCTGCCACTGCCACTGGCTCTGGCTCTGCCTCTGCCCCTGCCTCTGCCATCCTCTCCAGCCACACCTCTCACCGGATAAGGGCGTGGCAGCAGCGGATGCAGCAGCGTTTAACCTCAGCAAGGCATCCAGTGTGGGGGTGTTGGTGGGTGGCATTGCATTTGAGCTCGACTGCCTCGGCTGAAACACATGAAGGCATGACCATGGTGGCCGCTCTTTGAATTGTTGCTGTTGCCACACACTGCTATTGCTTTTGCTTACGCTGCATCGTGCTGCTGTTGCTGTTTGTTGTGGCGTTTCCCACTCAAAGCCTTTCATGCCGCACAAAAACATACACGGGGAAAAATAAAACACCTCCATCCGTCCACTCGTGTGCTCAAGGTGCATGCCGGGCTGGAGGACTCCACTCCTGGAGTATCCAGGCCATTGGCCAGCAGTGGCAGTAGCAGGTGCCTGTGCCTTCGCCTTTGCCTTCGCGCCTTTGCAAGTTGCCTCTTTTGGGGATTTCATTGTGCAAGATTGATTGCCCTGTTAGCAACTGTTGCCAATTGTTGGAGCCAAACTTCAGGGCAGCTAATGCTTTCTTGGGGAGACTCCCCCACATTGGCTTATTATCGGCTATCTGGAGGAGCTGGCGGATGAGTAGGGAAATTTCAACAGCTTTCATCTTACATTTTATATCCACCTTCCTTAGGAAACTTCTAGGTACATGTAACAAAAGCTCACAAAAGTCTACTTCAAGTTGAAAAAACCTTTGGTGTTCAGAGATCCAAGTGAACGTCAAAGACGTTCGAGAGCCACTTACGATTTGTACAAAAGTTTTTCCGCCTTTTTCTGCCTTTGCCCGTCCATTGAAATGTAAGGAACAAGATGAAAATGTCAGTCTCTGAGCCAAATTAGAGTTAATTAGTTTTCCCGCCTTCAGGACGTTTCTAAAGTTTTTCTGTTTGACGGATTGAAAGGCGAAGAAAATACTTGCAAAAGAAATGCAATATTAATTAAGAATCATACGAGGGCTGTTCTATTAAAAAATAAGAATTTATAATACATACATCTAACGAGCCAAATGTTGCATTTTCCGCTCATCCGAAAGTGCTGATCGGTACAAGGATGGACAAGGAATGTCATCATTTTCAAGCATCCAAATTCAAAAATGTCTGAGATTGTGTGTTGAGGACTGAATGTGCATCATGACTCCAAATAACAGTGATCGGATCAACAGAAATAGTTCACAATACTACGTCATAGAGTTTGTTGGGTACTTCTAATGGGTAGATCTAATAGGTACATCCTTTGGTTTAAGACATCTCATATTTCTGACTGACTGGTGGATTTATAAACGCACATACTCATAAATCAAATTTTTAAATTCGAAATTGTTTCAAAATCATAAAATCCGATTTAAGTGCACACAGATTTATTTTTATTAAAGGTAAAGCTAATTTTGGACGAGTACAAAGTGTAAAGTGCATTACTAACAGTAACTTGTTGGCAAAACTGCGATCCATATAGGCTTCAACTGGGTTAATACGGTTGAAGAACCTCCATTGAATAATTCATAGTCAATTAGCGAAACGCTGGACGACAGAAAAACTTTTGCCACGCCAGGGACAACGACAGCAGCAGGAGCGTGTGTTTTCGCCGCCACTGGATTATCAAAACAAATAAACAGCCATAATGATCATAGTCACACATTGCATAAAAATAAATAAACTAAATAAAACCAGAGCTCAACACGCACACACACACACTCACACACACACATGTGCATGAGCCGGGAGTTACCATAATCCAGAGTGACAGAACTAAAGCGGCGGCCACATACTCGTATTTAGTGTCAAATTTGCTGACAGTTAGCAGTTATGACACCAGGCACACATATGTACGTTCACACATACAAGTACAAGGCAAAGTAATCGCTTTGTGCGAAGGAGCTGGAGCGGAGCGGAGGATGTGGCAGTATCCTGACAACTGGAGATGCCCCGGCCCTAACTCCCGCCTGAAGCCGGTGCGCTTGGAGACAGAGACAGACTCTGGCAGTTTGGACGGGCCAAAGAGCGACACACAAAAGCGGGAAAAATAAAAACTCATTAAAAATGAAAGGCAAACACACCCACACACACACTGAGAGAAAGAGCCCACACACTCAGGTTTCCTTTTCCTTTTTTTGCTCCCCCTCTCTCTCTCTCTCTCTCTCTCTCTTGTTTGTAATGACTGTGACGCCGGGCAAGTGTTAGGCAAAGAAACGAATTGCTCGTGGCAAATCGCTCGACAAAAGACGTTGCAAAAATAAACAAATCATTTAAAATTCTCAATTAAATGCAAACAGAGATGCCACACATACACACACACACACACACATGTGTGTGTCTACGCCGCCCTGCCACTCAATGAAAAGGTGTCAAGTTGCAAACATAAAAAGAACTCTTCAGTGTGACCCTCACCGCCCAAATAGACCTACTCCTTCTCCATCTGCTGTTCCGGGACCAGATCTCCAGCTCCAGCTCAAGCTTCAGCTCCTGTCGATTCTTGTAATGGGTGTCATGATGATGTTTATTTAGTCGCTAAGCTAAGTGCCCGCCCGCCCGACTAAGGATGGAAAAGGATTCTGCTCGAACTGCTCTACAGGGCTGGGCTGAGCTGGGCTGGGCTGTTGAACTCCTGCTTCTCGACCTCAAAACATGTTTATGTCTTCTTCATTGTAGTCGGGCGCTCATGTATTCCATGAGTATTCCATGGGGTTGGGTTCGGTTCGAGGCAAAGCGGAGAGAACTTGGCTTGTGCCATTCCAAATAAAATTTAATGATGGCAAAAGTCATTCATTTCGTATGCTCGCTCATAAATACTCGTTAAATGTATTTACCAAGAGCTCTACAGCACACAGCAAACGGAGGATTGCTCTCTGCGAGCGTGTGTGTGTGTCGTCCTCGTATTTAAGGGTACAACTTGTGGATGTGTGGATGTGGCAGTGGCAGTAGCAGTAGCAGAGGCCTCCCAATGCGGCGGACGAATGATGTTGATTTCTCGCCTATGTCGTCGTTGTTGTCGAGTCTGGCATATATTTATATAGCACTTTGTGCTCTGTATGCCCGTATCCTGTATTGTTGTAATTGTCGCTCGGATTGTTTGCGCAACTCAGACTGCAAATCGTTGCCCAGCCCGAAAATGATTTGAACTTGACACTAAAATATATAGAATAGATTTTGGGATAGGCTTTCATCGGATTGGCACATGGAAAACTACTCTTAAAATTGCATTTTGTAGAGTTTCACTCTGAAGCACTTTTCTAGGAGTTTCTCTGAAATTTAGACAATAATCTATGTACAAAAAATATTGAATAAAATATTAAAGATTGAATATTAAGCCAAAATACCCCAAAATGTATTTTCATTTATGTTAAACCATCGTTAAATATAAACCGACATGTTTTAGCTTAAATTTGACTCTCTAACAATCTTTATTTACAAAAACTTTTCGTAATGGCCGGAAACATAATTGCTTAAAACTTCCTTCTTTTTTTTTGACTCGGAGTTTTGCAAATTGGCCAGCCAAACAAAAGAAAAGCCAAACATTTTCATAATGCATATGTAAATTAAAATGTTGGCTTTCGTTTTCTATATATTTCAGGTGGCTGGACACAAAGGCAACAATATACAACTGCAACAATTTCGAAACAAAAACAGTAAAACAGAAATAAGCAAGCAGCAGGAAGCAAAAAAGCAAAAGGCAAAAAGCAGAAAGCAGTTTATGCAAAAGGCAAACACAAACAGAGCGAAAGTACTACCGAAGCGACCTTTGTGCCCCGCCTGTACATGTTCCTGCATATTGCATATTGCATATTGAGAAAATAAACAAGCAGCTGGAATAATAAACGAAACGAAACTAAATTTAATTTTCTACATCCAAGATAGAATTTACATGCAACGAAATGAGTTTATTAGAGCTTCTTCTTCTAGCCAAGTCAAAAGGTAAGTTCTGAGTATTAATACCCTTTTAGAAGAAGGCTTAGACGACTTTTGCCACAGACACAGAAGTTAGCAATGCAACTAAAGGAAATGAAGGTACAACTGTTACCTGGAAGCAGAGCTCGCAAATAACTGTCAACCATATTAAAGTGTCCGAAAAAAACCGATCATCTACGAACACTTTTAGAACGTGGAGCAAAAGAGCACATTCGCTCAATAACTGTTCTCAGACCAAGACACTTTTTTTTGTTTTCTCTTTGGTTCGCTCTCTCGCTGACTACTTCGATCGGACACTTTCGGCGCAATAGTCTGTGTGAATTGATTTCATTTCTCTTTCTCGCACACAGCAGTTTTGCAGTAAGCGCTCTCTTAGAAGTGTCTCTCTCTGCCGATTCGTTTCTTCGGTTGAGCCAAGGTATACTAAACAAGGTAGGCTTATAGAGAGCAGCAAAGAAGGTAAAGAGATAGAAAGAGAGAGAGACTCTCACAAATGCGTTGTACTTTTCACAACAGACTGAGTCGAAAGAAGCAAAACAAGAGAGCGAGCGAGCCAATAAGCCTACCTTGTTTAGTATACCTTGGGTTGAGCCAAACAGTCGGACCGAAGAGAACAAGCAAAATGAAAGAAGTGTTTCGCTCAGAGAGAGATCGTGTGTGCCAAATTGTTTTATGTTTTGTGCAGACTGCGTTGGAAAAATCGGTTGACGGTTATTTGCAAGCTCTGATTTAAATCTGTACAACTGTTACCTGGAAGCGTATATCTAGCTTCGGTTATCAGTGCTTTTAGTGCCCTTTCTATTTGCTTTCACAACTTTCGTTGCACTGCTCCTCCTCCTGTGGCTGTAGCTGTGGCTGCTGGCAAACAAACAGCTCAGACTGCATAAATATATCAGAAAAGTGAATTGCATCCACACACAAGCCGCTGCTAAAGAGGCTCAGGAGCGCGCGCGCGCCGCCGGCAAGCGAACGAAACCGAATCCAAATTAACCGCATTTATGAGTTGCACTTGAGGCACAAAGCACACACCACATGGCTGGAGAGGAGGGGGCAGACTGCCAGCAGCTACCAGCTACAGCTACAGCAACGACATTAAAGTTTTAAGCAAACTATACTCGCATACGTATAACGACAATGTGGATAATTAACCTGCCACACGCTCTCTTTCCAGCGCTCACTGCCACAGCATTAGGGCTGCTGGTGGTGCTGCTCGTGTTCCTGCCACTGCCGCCAGTCCTGGCCACAAGCGGCTTACGTGTACCCACATTCCTGCTGGAGCCCGCACCCCGGCTGCTCTTTGGCAACGACACGGGGGCACAGGTTACCTGCACGGCGCACGGCCACCCACCGCCCGTCGTGTCCTGGGTGCTGCGCGACGGAACGCTGGCGACCCAGGTGCCGGGACTGAGGTAAGTTTTGCGGTCGCCGCAACAATGCGTTTATGTAATAATAAGCTCATGTCTGTGAGAGTGTGTGATGTATAGTAGTGTGTGTGTGTGTATGTTTACATAAGTATTTGAAGTCTGGCTTCCTGACGGAAGTCACATTGTTGCGGCTTCTGTTTGCGGCGGGCGGGCGCTGCATTAAAGTTATTTCTGGAATCGCTTTCGTTTTAATTGACATTGCTGCCTGCCTACCTGCCTGCCTGCAAAGTCGAGCTGTGAAAATCAATGTTAACAGACGCATTCCATTCCCCAGAAGCCAAGCCACTCTTTGTGGCAACAGAAGCATCAGAAACCGAGGGGCCGCAACAAAAGGCGCGCTTTTGCTTGTTGCCTGAAAAGGCCAAAGAAATTGCACAAAAGTAATGTTGCAACTGCATCTGTGGTAGTCATATGTATGTTAATGCCAGACCACAACCCCAACCCCTAAACCCAGCCGCAACCTCAACCCATCTCCTCTCTCTCTTCTATCCATTTGCCTGCGGCTGCTTTGTGAACATTTAAAATATTAAAAAACGTCGCCTGACAACTTAAATGCGATGCAGCATTAATCAAGACGAGTACATTAGTCGTTCCAGTGCAAACACAAGTGAATCTTTAATTTGTGGTTTTTCCGGATGGCATCCATTAGTCGGGATGCTCCACACAATTAACGCATACACTCGCACATGAGTATATTTGCATTGGCAACTATTTGTTTGGTTTAGGCCGCTGCTGCTGCTGCTCTGCTGTTAACAAATTGCTGTTGATCCATACGGAGGGCTCTTAAACGGATTATTATATAACGAAAACACGCGCAAATAAAACCGAATGGAAACCGAAATAAATCGTAAAAAAATAGCCCACAACCACATGGCACATGCATAGCACGACCCGAAAATGAATACCTATAAAACATTGTAAAAACTCACACAGGGCCACACATATGGCAACGAAATTTACTAAAAGAATTTTTATGTTTCGCAAAATGAAATGTCATTCCAAATACGTGATCTCACACACACACACACACACACAGCAAAAGCCGGGCATTACAAGTGTGTGAGTCTGCCCGAAAAAAAAGAGGAACTCGAATGCGACGGCAGTGCATAGAAATGAAACAAAATTTATTTTAAGCTACTAAAGAGCATAGTTGAGTTCAAGTGACGGGTAGTATACGTACATATATAGGACGTGTACTTATCTACCCAGCCAACAGACGGATGGCTGGACGGACGGACAGCGACCAACGGACAACAGCATAGAAAGCTCTTTTCCCCTCTGCTCCCCTGTGCCCCCGCAAACGCAATAGACGTAAACAAATTGCTGGCACTTAAACATTTTTGAAAACAGCGCTTGATGAAGTTTTCCCTTTTTCGGTTGATGCTGTTCGCCATCTCTCGCCAAAGGACAACTCTGCAGAGCCCAGACCCCCCCTTGCCGCCCATCCAGATCCTCATCCTTGTCGTCGGAGCTTGTTAGCCCCGAACTCCCGACTGCAATGGAGATGATTAGCGGGCACTGGAACTGGCACTGGCACTGGCACTGAGATTGCAGCAGCCAGGACGGGACTGGATGGAGACTGGATGGAGACTGGATGATGGGGGCCTGCATGAGTTATGTGATGGGAACCTGATGGGTTTTGTGTTCTGTTCTGCAGCCACAACGATAATCAAATGGCTTAAAGCCCTGTGGCAGCTTAAAGTCTGATTTGGCATCTCATGTGCACTGACATTCGGATTAGGGAACAAGGCAGGCAAAGGCAAAGGCAAAGCCAAGCAGCAAGCGAATCCCTGGGAATGCGAGAGAAATGTTAGTAATTACGATTTGATTTTGATTTCGAAATAACTAAGGCAGAGGCATATTTTGGACATCCAATAGCTTGGAATATCCCAAAGCAAACTACAGGAGATTACTACACCCTTTCATATCATTTATGTTCAACAAATGTACATGGATATATGTATGTATAATATATATATAGTTATATAGTGTAGGTATAAGTATTCCTCTATGACTACACACAGCATTACGCTTATTGCATTTTTATGTAAATTCACACTTTGCGCTCCGTGTACTTGTGGGGGCTAGTGTGTGTGTGTGTGTGTGTGTTTGTGGGTATGTGTGTGAGGGTGTGTGTGTGCTATGCTCGTAAAAATACTCGTTCGTACTCGCCAGCAAATGGCTGGCACTTTGCTGGCGCTTTTGTGAAACAAATTTGTGTGTTACGTTCTCGCCTCAGTCGGTTCGGTTCGGTCCTTCTTCTTCCTTTCAAATAAATAAATAAATACGAAGCCCCGAAGAATGTGCCCACTAAAATATTGCATTTTGCCTTTCGCCATTCGCCATTGCGCTCCTTTTGTATATTTCTAGGAAAATATCTGGCAACGGCACGCTGCACTTCCCACCGTTTTTGGCGCAATATTATCGCACGGATGTGCACGAGGCCACCTACCGCTGCAGGGCCAGCAACGAGGCGGGCACCATCCTCAGTCGCAACGTTCAGGTGCAGGCAGGTAAGCGTAAAGTGTGGCTAAAGTAGCTGGCTGACTATTGAGAGTGGAGTGTGGAAGGTACTGCCTCCCACCATTAGCATGCAGCACAAACTATGGGATCCCGGGGGGGTAGAGAAAAGCTGTTGGGCGCATTATGTTGACAGCATTTCGAAGCCTCTCACGTTTGGAGCAGGCGGATGCCTCTGCTCCGATGGTTGTCCCTGCATTCTTTGCGATTCTGCTTTCTGCCATCACCCCTCGACCTGTCACCTGTGCGCCAGTTTGTCTTTCTTTCCACCATTTTTTACCATTTTTTTCCATTTTTTTTTTCCTATTTCACCTCATATAACATTCATTTCCTGTGCATTTCCTGACATGTGCTGCTGCTGCTGCCTTGAGGCGATCAATGCAACTTATTTCCCTCGAAGCATTCTGACAAAAATTAACTTAATTATATTATCCTCTCTCTCTGTTGGCATTCCCCCATTCGCAGGCCTCTTACTGCTTGACCTCGAAAACAGCCAGCGTTGAGCGTATTTACTTACTGGCCCACAGCCCACAGCCCCAAGTCCCCCAAGCCCAAAGTAAACCAATCCTCCAGCAGTGTCCCAAAAAAACCAACGATGCATGATAGTCGCTTAAAATCTCATTCAATATTTACATTCTGCATTTTCCATGTGTATCATTTGTGTCACTCTTTTTTCCTACGAGGCACAAGAACAACACACAAAAGGAGTCGACTAGGTGGATACCCCAAGAAACTCTTTACAATGAATATCAACTTTAACATCCAATATATATTTTGACTTATTTTGTTATCCATTTAATATTGAAATTCGAGTATTTTATTGATTTTCGAATGGATTATTTCATTAGATTTGGATTTAAGTGGGTTATAAATGGACCTGCAGTACTCGGTACCACACAGTCGACTAATATTAATTTCAATCATACAGATACATATATCCTTTCGTCTCTTGTGTGATTCTTTTTCCTTTCTTTCGATTTTCGTATGTATTTTGTCTGCTCTTCAACTTCCGTTTTGCATGTAATTTCAAGCGATTTCATTCATTTAAACTGCTGCCATTTTTGCATTGTGCCACGTTTATTGCCCCCGCTTGGTCCTGCTGCTGTTGTCCCAGGCGTTACTTACCCGATGGTCTGGTCGCCATGGATTGTGCTGCTGCTGCTGCTGCTGCTACACCCGAAAGCGTTTTATGCGCTCATCTGTATGCGCCGTTTGCGCCAACGGGGCAGACAGCAGGCAACGTTTGTTGACTTTTATTTCCACTCGGGATCCTCCTCTCTCTCTCTCCTCTCCTCTCCAGCATTCAGCATACGTACATATATACGATATATATCTCTGACAGTCTTTCTTTCTCTGATTTCTGTTTCTGTTTCTGTTTCTTTTTGTGCTCGCCCTGACTCTGACTCTGGGTCTGGCTGTGGGTCTCGTTCTGGTTCTGCCTCTCAGTGGTGCGTCGTCAATTTCATGTGCACGTGGAAAACACTGAAGTCTATTTGGGAAATTCGGCGTTGATTAAGTGCGCCATACCGGAATATGTGCGGCCCTATGTGCGCGTGGCCAGCTGGCACCGCGGGGAGGAGATACTGCTGCCGGATCTGTCGGATGTCGGTGAGTGTTGCCACATTTTTACCCCCTCCTCCAGTCCCCAGCCCACAGCCCTGTGTGTGGGTGTTTATCTGCTACTGAAATTTATGTGCACACAATTCTTTTTGTTGTGTGTGCGACCAATGAAGTTGCAGTTTCATCCCGGGGGTTGGGGGTTGGGGGTTGGGTTGGGAAAGCGTTGACATTTATTGGAAATGGTTACGTATACGCAGTGGCTGCAGGGTGTGCTTTGATTCTGCTGTAGTTCTTACAGCTTTCCGCCCTTGCTGCTGCTGTTGCTGTTGCTGCAATTGCAATTTCTCTGATCCACGATTATTATTTCTGCACAGCGGGTCGCTATGTGGTCCTGGCCGCCTCCGGGGACCTGTACATTCGCTCAGTGCGCTCCGAGGATGGCCTGATGAAGTTCAGCTGCCTGGTGACCAACACTCTGAATGGAGAGCGACAGCGCAGCGATGCAGTGATGCTGCAGGTTAAGGGTAAGCACCGACAATCAGCCCCAGCGGGCGAGGCAACATCAGCTGCAACATCACTCATTGTATACTTCCACAGAGCTAAGCAAGAACCTGGCGCCACGCACCACCCAGAAGCCCGTGATGGAGATTCATGTGGAGCGTGGAAACGATGTTCATCTACCGTGCAACATACAGGGCAATCCATTTCCCATATTTACGTGAGTTATCCAACGTTTCCATATTTTACCATATCCTTTGTTTTCCCTTTCCTGTGTTCTGTTTCGTTTCGGGGGGGCTAATTTTCATCTGCCATTGCCATTGCCATTGCCTGCTGGTGGCCCGAATCTGTATCTGTATCTGTATCTGAGTATCTCCGCAGTTGGCAATAAAATAACATCACGCAGCGGCCGACAGGAGGAGTGTTCTAGGTTATAGACAACACTTAAGTGCATTTGAATGTTTGCCCGGGGAGGCTGGCTTTATTGCATATTAGGGACTTCTGTTTTAGTGCTAATTAGGTGACTTTACGGACCAGCAGCTGAAAGCTGAAAGCACCGGGGCATTAACCGGCATAGCAGGCATTAGCCATGTGCTAATAGACAACGAAACAAACAAACTAATAAAGGCCCAGGACAAGACTAAGCTAAGCTACTCCCGTCTCCGCAGTCTGGTTGGAAGTAACTTAATCATCTTGTTTACCCACTCGCAATGGATCGGCTTACAAGGGCAAACACTTCGATGGCCGAACAATAAAAAGTCATTTCGATGAATGGAAGAATGAGGCACATATCAAGTAACCCCATGACGGGCCGTCACAGCTAATTAGCAAGCCATAAGCACTGTCGATGCTCGTGGGGAACATAATTTAACAGTCTGTTTCACTTAGCAGGGCTTATTAAAATTTCATGCAGTTCTAAACACTTAATACACACACACACACACACACACACACACACACACACACACACACACAAACTCTGGCATACTCTCGCAGATATTCGCAGACCTTCTGCAGAGGACAAACATGCGACAGCGACTCAGGGGCTGTCATTCCGACAGACAGACAGAGAGACAGACAGAAAGGAAGAGTGGAACACACAAAAAATAAAACAACAAAAACACAAGGCAAACACGCAAAGAGCAAAGTTTTCCGTGGGAAAACATAAACGCTGAAGCAGACAGGAAAAGTGCCAGAAATATTTTACAAACAGACAGCGAGAGTGGGAGTGGGAGTGGGACAGGGAGAGTGGGAGAACTCCCCTGATTACTATAAATGCGGGAAAAATGCGATAATTTTGTTTTCAGCATAAGTTTATGCGTGAGCCGCTGTCTACGTGGCCGGAATGGCCAACAGAGTGTGGTAGTGGCAGTGGCAGTGGCAGAATCCTTACTCAAGCAACTTCCCTGCGAGTCCGTCCTTTATTGATTTCTCAGAGTGTTTGGGCCATGAACGTGAATGAATCTGTAAGTGATTGAGAGCGTGCTGAAAAGTATTCTATTTGGAATGGATTGGATGGAAAAAGAAAGCTAAAATCAAATTTTAACCCAAAGTGTTTGAGTGAGGATTGTATAAAATACTTTTGTAAGAAGATTGTAGCAATTGTTTTTCAACATTTCGAACCGAAATATTTTTAAAATTTAGTACAGGGTTGAATTTTATTTAAGCTTGATTTTGTTGAAGATTGAAACAATTTAAAAATGTTATTTATGCCAAGCAGATACGCTCTGTGACCTTTGTGTGGAAGATTACACTACTCAACAAAATTCAACTTTTTATTTGGAGATTTAAAAATGTTTAATGAATTAATTTATCCATCGATTTTTATAAACGATACCTTAAACGACGGCTAATTAATGTGTTTAACTAAAACTAAAAATGTTAGCCATAAAATATTTTTTGTTCGACTTTTCCTGAGTTTTCAAAATCAAAATTTCGGGAAAAAAAAACCGAAAAAAATTAGGAAATATGAATTTGAAAGCTTAATATCTTCCAGACGTTAAGCTGCAGCTACAAAGTGTTTGGGTCGAGTTTATAGGTGAATTTGGTTGGCTTTTCAAAACTACAAAGTTCATTACAACCAATTATAGGAAACGTAAGTTATGTGAAAAATAGAAGCACTACCTCTGAAGAAAAATAGCAAAATTTTTAAAAAATTAAAAAAAAAAAACTAAAACCATAATACTTTAAAAAATGTTAAATCTCCAAATCCATCAAAAAAAGTCATTTTGGGCGACAGCGGAAATGTCGTGCTGACTAGTGTTATCTTTCCATACAAATTTTTCTTTTAAATTGAAATCAATAATGAGTTAAAGCCTGTTTAAAGAACTGTACATATTCATGCTTTAATAATCTCTGATTTATAGCTGGTATCGCGTTTCCGACTCGGCAGCCCTCTACCCCATACCCTCGTCACAGCGTGTGATACTCTCACGAACATTGCTGCTCATCAAAAACGCTGACGAACGCGATGCGGGCAAGTGGGTAAGTAACCATTAAACATCCAAAATGCTGACAAACTGAACGAGGCATACCATGCCCCCCATTCCGATTCGGATTGAGATTCCATTCCGAACATACTCGTACTAGTTCTTGTATATAAATACCAAAAAAAAGTCTGCCATTTCCCCCTCTAACCTTTCGTTGCTCCCGTTCTCGTTGCAGATATGCCAGGCCTCGAATCAGTTCGGGGAGCAGCGCATCGAAATACGCCTCAGTGTCAATTCGTATGTATCTGTGCATATATTGCCGCAAGTTCAAATTGTCAATTCGGGCGGAACGGCAAATTTCAATTGTACCACAACGGGCTCGGCGATCGATGCCATCGACTGGCTGCACAATGGCAAGCCGCTGCAGGCGAATAATGCACTCACCACCGGCAGGGATAAGTAAGTAGAGCCCAGCCCCGGAATGAAACTGGGATTGGGGATTGGAGAGATTGGGGACTGCGACCGGGATTGGGATTGTTACGTACGTACGTATATTGGGAGGGCATGGGACGGGCTAAGAGGATGTGCGAAATAGGAGCAACATGCAACCAGCCCCAGTCCCAGTCCCAGCCCCACATGCAACATTGTACGTATAGCCGATTTCGATTTTTATCAGTTTCGCCAGTTGCAAAACGGTTGCCTGCAAAGCCTTCCGTCCCAAAAATATTAAAAAAGGAGCCACAGGAGCCACATAGATTACCCTCAGCCCTCAGTCCTTTATTATTCGGCGTCGTTGTTAGGGCATTTCTCATAGCGAAAATGTTTTATTGTTACTGTTATTATTATTATTATTGATGAACGTGGTCGGGGCTGGCAACGCCAAGGGGGCGGGTGAGCGAATGATTTTTATACGGCAGTTCATTGCCTGCCGCCAGCCGCAAAATTCATTTTTTTCTTTTGCCATTGAACGAACGGGTATGTCAGTTACTTTATAAGTATTGTACTGATGATAAAATAGTACTCTATAATAGTGCACATATTCTGCTGAAATATTTTAGAGCAAGAAAGAATTTAAATTGGTAAATATTAAATAATATGCTAGTAGCTTTTCTGTGAGCTTAACTATCTTATGGTTTATATTACTTTACGGAATGCTGAAATACTTTAGACCCTGAAAGAATGATAGAATAATATGCCAGTAGCGTTTCAGTGAACTTAACTATTTTTGTTGTATTTTTTTTTTAACATTTTACATCTGAATTCAAAAGAGAAAAACTTTCCAACACGAATCTTTTATTAAGTCAGAACTACATACGTACATATTTTCAAACATATGTATGTATGTATGTATGGCATATGTATATCCGCTTTTTATATTGTTTTTAATTAAAATCAAACATTTTTTCATGGAGACACCTAATCCCGAAAGTCAGTTAAACTTTCAGCAAGTGTCACACCAGCATTACTGACGTTTTTCGGTGGCAGCTCTGATTTTTTTTTTTTGTTTTCCTACACTTCTGTTCAGTTCGGTTCGGTTTTGCTCTGTTCTGTTCTGTTCTGTTTGGTTCGTTTCGGTTCGGTTCGGTTCAGTTGATTGTTTAAAAGCTTTGCTCTGTTTCGGCGGGGTCTGATTGCGTGATGCTGTGTAAGGTCAGTGCTCAAAGGACTCTGATTGTTTCCATTGATAATGCTGCATAAATGTTTGCGGATAGTTTCATTTGAATTGGTTTTCGATGTCTGCTGATGGCCAAAAGCAATTAATCCGTAGCGTACTTTGCGTATACGTTTGCGGAGCAGAGCAGAGCAGAGCAGCTCTCTGTTCAATTAGAAAGGTATATTCTATTGTTTTTAATCAAGGCTCGACTGGGAAATCCAAACAGCTGCACATAAACACGACCAGCATAATGGATGCAAATCCCAGCCCCGCATAGTAGTAGTTTACCCAGGCCTCTGGGAGTATCCTTGGCCCAGGGGCAGACGCGTTGGAGATGCGTTGTGCATATTTTCGCCTGAATAGCTCGGACACATCTTGATAATTTAATGCAAATTACACAAAATCAGCATAATACGTAGCCGTTGCCGTTGCCAGGGCCAAAACCAAAGAGAAGGCAGCATTTGTACAGCAGTGGCAGCAGCAGCTGGTGGCAAACAAACTGGCCGGCAAAAACAAACATTCCTTGGCTCTCTCTCTCTCTCTCTCACTCGCTCTCTCATATATGTACACTTATGTAAATATGTTTCTATATATGTGTATTCCTGTATCTGTGTGTGTGTTGGCCAGCTGCTGGACAAGGAAAATTGCTCTGGGGGGGCGAATGGAAGACCGAGCAAATCAGCATTACAAATCAAGCAGAAATTTTTATGCTTATGCTAATAAAATAAATAACAAATTTCGCCTGAACGAACAAAGGGCTACGAGGAGCACACACACACACACACACATACAGATACAAACACGCACACATGTGTGTGTCTGGGGCTTGGTGTGAGTTTATGGCAAATTGCGGGACTTGCTCGGGTTTTTTTCTGCAACGTTGTCAGTTTTTCAGGAGTTTACCCGACAAACTTGGCATTTTTAACACTTTTGGTCCTGTTTCTTTTTTCTCTTTTTGACGTTAACCCCTTGTCCTTGGTAGCATACGGTTCCTGTCGAAGACTTCGCTGCTGGTACAGAATGTGGGACGACGGGACCGCGGTGTCTATCAGTGCCTCGTCGAGAACCAGCGAGCGAGTGCCCAGGCCATGGCCGAGCTGAAGCTGGGCGGTAAGTTCACCACCGGCGATATGCGTAGTTTATGAGTCCGGAGTTTTGGCATTTATCAGGCGATAACCGTATGTCTCGCACCTCCTTCCAGACACTGTGCCGGAATTGATTTACACCTTCATTGAGCAGAATGTGCGTCCGGGGCCATTAATATCGCTTAAGTGCTCCGCCAGCGGCTCACCTCCGCCCCAGGTAAGCAACCCCCCACTGTGCCACCCACAAACACCTACAAGTGTTTTATTGTCCTTATTATGCAATATTATAACGTACACAACCACACGACTCACCCACACACAATGCTGAATAATCGCTGAAATTATGGCGTAGCTCTTGGTTCTCATTGATTTTCCTCTTCGCATTGCAGTTCTCCTGGCTGCTGGACTCGCAGCCCATTATCGACGTCTCGCTGCATCATCGGTTTGCCATCGGGCAATTCGTAGATATGTCTGGTGACGTGATAAGCCATTTGAATATCTCCCATGTGCGTCCCGACGACGGCGGCCTGTACAGGTGCGTCGCCACCAACTCGATGGGCAGTGTTCAGCACTCGGCTAGGCTGAATGTTTACGGTAAGTTGATAGATTGGCCTAAAAAACAGAATTTCCCCCTTGCCCTTTGACCCTTAATTGTGAAATATATATGTATGTATTGTGAATGCTTGCCGTCGTCCGCTTTGTTATCGCCCCCCTTTTGTATGGTGGCCAAACAATGCAAATCACAAAGGACCACGAATTTCGTTACTGCCGCAGCAACAACAGATTCAGGAATCAGAAATCAGAAATCGGGAATCGCCAATCGAGGAGGGAGCTGATTGGAAATGTTGCCAAGGCAACGAAACAAAAAGTGAATGTGTAAAAGGAGTGCAGAGAGTGTAGCGTGTAGAGATATGGGGAAAATAACTCTGCTATTCAGCAAGAAAATGCTTGGCTGCGCGACAAAGAAAATCTCTTGAGGCAGCGATAACAAGGAGGCAAAGGCAGAGGCAGGCGATGATGATGTTTCTTTCATTCCAATCATGCCACACGATATGCAACCAAAGCCCCGGCATCAATGCCTCGGCTTTGGCCCGCTAACAAGCTGCTGCCTGCTGCCCAACTTCTGAGTCTTCTCTGAAGACGCGAGGGGGGGCGTGTGAATTGCCTCTCCCAATGGCTCTCAGATAATCTCTGTGTCACATCGGAGTATAAACTGTAAATATAAAAGTGTCAGCATACGGGAATCTCACTCGCACGCCTCCTCTCCCTCTGACTTGGAACTTTTCAGCATTGTAAGCAGTTCCGAATGCGTAATCTTAACGTGTTAATAATGCATAAAGGAATGGATATGTGACAGATATAAATCATACGCCCTGTATGCCAAATGATTGATGGTGAACGGCTCCGGCAGCTCCGTGCAGCTTTTCAATCCCTGTGTATGCTTGGGGTTGTCTGTGGCACGATGGTGTGTGTGTGTGTGTGCGTATACTTGATATTTAAGTGGCTGTGCGTATTGATGATAAATGATGCTGTTTTGAAAGCTGTCCAGGCCGTACTGTGAGCTGAATTGAAAATCAAATTAGCCATGGCCAGTTGCTTGCCATAGTTGTTGAAGATGTATGGAAAATGTGAGCCCATGAGCGAACGAGTGAATAAATCAGGAGGCTGAAGAGCTTCCTGCCGAGTGTAGTCCCCACCCAATCAATATCCATCTGGGTTTTAGTGGCCAAGACTTGGGCTTGGGCTTATATTGATGTCAAAATGATTTCGATTATGAGCTCCAGCCACGTCCACGCATACGAGTACTCACTGCAGTCGAGGACTGCCCGATGAAGCCTATTGGGCGGCAGGGAAGCCACAGGCCTTGGTCCTCGCCTGTTTAATTATGAATATTGAAATTTATGCAACGCATTCTCCCCATGCACAGGCTTTGCATTAGCAGCGCTAAAAATGCATACACACACACAAACAGCACACACACACACACTATAGTAAAACGAATGCAGCCTTGTGGCTGCATCTGCATTTTATGCATTAACGTCGCTTGTGCGCCAAACGAATATAATTGGAATTATTCAGCATTCGTGCCGTATTCCTGCCTAATTGCATTTTGTAACTAATTTAATAAATTTCTCAATACCCTAACACGAACACGGACACATACAGTTGCGGTCAAAGTAATAGTATTACGGCTACTGCACTGTCACTCACTTGAATAGCACCCCCCCCCACCCCTGTAGTTTTCAATTTCGGGCCTTAATTGCTGCACCAACCAAACCCCAAAATAAATGTTTGTGATTTATATACATTTTTGATTTTATTGATAGTTGCAAAAAGGCATTACAAAAACTAATTTAATTGGGAAACAAATTTGCTAAATAAAGGAATAAGATTACCTTAAGTTTAAGCATAAAACATCCTTTATACTCTACTTCGAATATATTTTATGGCAGTCATAACTGTCCTTTTTAAAGGACATATTTTCTATACATAAACTTATCTTAGGACAGCAACTGCATATAAGTATATGTACATATATATCTTATGTTTCTTTCACTTCCAGGACCTCCGTATGTGCGAGCCATCGGACCGATCAAAGCCGTTGCCGGGGAGGACATAATTGTGCACTGTCCGTTTGCCGGTTATCCCATCGAACAAATTAGATGGGAGAAAGCGCATCAGGAATTGACAACGAGTAAGACAAATTGTAGAAGGGCGCTCGACAGCACTTTACACATTCCCACCCCTTTCCTTCCCTTCCACACACAGGCACCCACTTTGAGCTGGCCACAGTTGCCGAGGGGGGCCAGCTAGTCATCAAGAATGTGGAGCCTGGCCGGGACCAGGGCATCTATACGTGCATTGTGCGGAGTCGGGCCGGCGAGGAAGCGCGCCGTGACATGCAATTGAACGTGAACAGTAAGTAGAGGGGACTCGAGTCGAGTGTCAGTCCCTGTCCCTGTCCCTGTACTCTTTTGCTCCTCCCGACACACATTAATGTCTGCCCGCATTGTCGGCTAATCGCTCATCAAGGTCCGCCCGTCATCGAGCCCTTTAAGTTCCCCAAGAACCTGCAGGAGGGCGGACGCGCTCAAATCACCTGTGCCGTCTCCTCGGGCGACATGCCCATCTACTTTAGCTGGAAGAAGGACGACAGCTCTATACCGAGCAGCCTGCAGGTAAGTCCTTCGTCCTAGTCCTTCTTCTTTGTTTCAAACTGTCCGAAAATAGCATCGAGAAAGTTTTGCACGTCTTTGTCGCTACTCCTGTGTTTCTTTCAATTTACCAGATTACCGAGAAGAAGGAGGAGTTCTACTCCCTGCTGGTGTTTAAGGACATCAGTGCAAAGCACAGCGGCAAGTACACCTGCTACGCGGGCAACGCGGCGGCCAAGGTGAACTACACGGCAGAGCTGCAAGTGCGGGGTGAGTGGACTCCACTGGGACTGGGACTGGGATGGGACTGGGATGGTACTGGGATGGGACTGGGACTGGGATGGGAAGCGGTGCTGTGTGTCTATTGAAGCGACTCGCTGCTGACTCAAAAATAAATCACACTGGATTTGTGCGCGCCAGTTGCTTGCCCTTTTTTCGGGCTACACTGAGAGAAAAGGTTCTAATTTGAGCAAGTTTGTATTAGAATTGAAAATAAGAAACGAAATATTCGTATTGTTTGACTGAGAACGACGTAATGGAATGTTTGAGGGGCTGAGAGGTGTTGAGAGGGGATTGAAGGGATTAATTGTATCTTTATTTACATTCTAAAAGAGAAACTCTTCGACTAGAAAAACTATTTCTCTCAGTGTCTGCGCACAAAACAAAGATACACTCACGCACACACATGCACTCCGACCCGAGACTTTCTTAATTTTGTTGTTGTTTGTTCTTCGTTCTCCGCTCCGTTCGTTACGCTTGGCTCCTGGGTCCTGGTCACGTTCCAGTGGCACCTCGGTGGAGATACGAGCCCATGGACACGGCCATTATGCTGGGCAATACAATATCGATAAATTGTGAGGCGGAAGGATATCCGATTCCAGCCATTACCTGGTTCAAGGGCCAGGGTAAGTTTGCCAATCCAAATTGTACCCCAGACTTAGGCTTACGGCTCATTAAAGTCCCTCCTTGTCCGGATGGGTTGAGTCGGGATGCCTACGCCTGGATGCGACTTGACAATTAACATTCAGGCAGTCCTGGATTCTGCTCGGCAATTAGTTAAATTAAAAGTGTCCCATTCCAGGCAAAGCCTCGAAGGACTTCAAGCCCCTGAGCATGCGTAATCACTCGCTGCTGCTGAACCTGGCCACGGACAACGATGAGGGCTACTACATGTGTCGGGCCACCAACGAAATCGGAGCCGGCCTCAAGAAGATAATACGCATCAATGTGAATGGTAATTGGAAGCCGGCGAATGTGGAGAACCCCAAATGCGCTGCTATAATGACCCCATTTTACCCCGTTCAGAACCCGCTCGCTTCGAGCAGCCAGCCCGGAATATTAGCTCCCGTCGGAACGATCCTGTGACCCTGGACTGCCATGCCAAGGGCGATGAGCCCATCACCATTGGCTGGACCCACAACAATGGACGCATCGATCTGAACAACTTTCGGTTCAGCATCGCCGAGATGAAGACGGACAAGGGTGTGGACTCACAGCTGACCATCGGCCACTCGGATCGCCATGACTCGGGCGTGTATCGCTGCGTCGCAGAGAATCCCTACGGTCGCGCCGAGCAGATCATTTTCCTGGCTGTGCAGGAGCGACCGGACACGCCCTCCAACTTGGAGGTCTTTGAGGTGGGCTCGCGCACAGTGAAGCTGAGCTGGCGTCGCCCCTTCGATGGAAACTCCCCGGTGCTCAGCTATCTGGTGCAGTATCAGGCCCTCAAGTATCTGCAGTCGCACGCGGCTCTCGGTGCGGCTGGAAGCGACTGGAACGGGCTGAACGTCATCAATGTCAGTCTGCCATCGACGAGCATTAGTCGCAGGTATGTGGCAGCTGCTCTTCGGTCTGTTTGCCTTTGTCGACCGTTTGCCATGTTGTGTTTGCCTCCTTTGACAGCTATGACAGCGACCTGCGTGAGAGCGCCATTGTGGCGGGACTGACGCCGGCGACGACGTTCCTCATACGCATGCAGGCCATCAATGAGATTGAACGCAGTACCTATACCGAAGCCATCGTCCTCAAGACCCAGGAGGAGGCACCCACTGAGGCACCGTCCAATGTGCAGGTGCAGACAGGCGGTGAAAGCGAGCTAATAGTCACCTGGCAGGTGCGATGAGGGACAGTGGGGGAGCGGGGGTCACACATAATAGAGTTGCCCCATAATATCTTTAACTAATTGCAGATTCCGCCCCGAGAGTCCTGGAACGGAGAGCTCATTGGCTACACCGTAAACTGTACCGAGGAGAAGCAGAACATCAATTACATTAGCGTCGTAAATAGCTCTCTGAAGTCGGTGATTGTCAGCGGATGGGCCACCACCAAGGCCACGCTGCGGAGTCTGCGGAAGTACACCCGCTATGCTGTCACCGTGCGGGCCCTGAACAGCTTTGGCTCTGGACCCTGGAGTGCGGCCATCTTCGGCACCACGGCCGAGGGAGGTGGGTATCTAATGAGCTCTATTTGCAGTCCCTGTCCTTACGTAATCCGTAACTCTTGCAGTGCCCGAGGCAGCGCCACAGAATGTCAACTGCACGGCCCTGTCTTCGCAGAGTCTGAAGATTTCTTGGCAGGAGCCACCGCTCCAATTCCATGGTGGCATCATACAGGGCTATAAAATTTTATATCGTCCAATTGTGCATCAAAGTGAGTATATGCATTTCCTTCTGCTACCATAGCTCCGATTCCAGTGGCAGTGCCAGCGACTGTGAATGTGGCTGGGAGTTCGTTGGGTTGGGAGTTGGCACTTTATGACGCTGATTTTGTTGATATTGCCAGCGCAAGAGCGCTGTGCAAACAGCAATAGATATGATATGTATCCAGCCAGCCAGTCATCCATCCATCCATCCATCCATCCATCTATCCGGGCGGAGTCAGAGTCAGAATCAGAATCAGAATCAGAGGGAGTGCTCGCTCCGCTGAGCAGTTGCTTGACTTTATTGGTTTTGGCGAGGAGTTCAGTGGGCGGCCCCTTGATGAGACTGCAAATTGTTGGTTTTGGCACTGATTTATCAAATCTCATCGAATCAATATTGTCATCAACTGGATATGGATACATTCAGTTCAGAGCTAAAGTTAATTTAAAGTCTCTCCTTCCCAATAGTTGACTTTCCCGCCAAGCTGGAGATCAAACGCACCTCGAATCTGGAAACCTATCTGCATACCCTGCACAAGGCCAGCAACTATTCGCTGAGAGTTCTGGCTTATACGGCCACCGGCGATGGCCTGGCCAGCCAGCCCTTGTACTGCCAGACGGACGACGATGTGCCCGATGCGCCGGCAGCCATTAAGGCGGCAGCGTTAACGGCCGATTCGATTTTAATTTCATGGCTAACGCCGAGGAATCGCAATGGCATCATCTCGCACTACACGGTGTATGTACGGGAGGCGGGCCGCAAGGGCCAGGCCAAGAGTGAGTAGCCCCAAAAAAGGCGGACACGGACACGGACTGAGTGTGTATTGTATGTGTGTGTGTGTATACGTGATTTTTCTTTTCCGAACAGCTCACATGGTGCGTGTGGACGAGAATGGGTATCCGGTGACATTCGAGGCACGCAGCCTGGCCGAGAATCAGATGTACGAGTTCTGGGTATCGGCGTCCACGTCTGTTGGCGAGGGCGAGCCCACATCTGTGGTTGCCCAGGCCACCAATACGCGAGGTAAATACAGTATTCGTACACATACTACATACTACATACATACGTTTATACGTTTATATGTAAAGCAGGACATTTTTCGCTTTAATTAAAAATTGACATTTATTCTGCGAGCCGGCGAAAAGCCACAAAAGCCGCAACATTTTAATTTCGCACACTTCGAACACCTAACTGTTTGCACTGGGCCTTTGTGGTCCACTCTGTCCTCTGCTCTGTTTTTCAGCGCCGGCACGCATCGCCTCATTTGGTCAGGTGGTGCGCAAGGCCGTGGGCACTGGGCTGGTGCTGGAGTGCCTGGCTGTGGGGAATCCCACGCCGAGGGCACGCTGGCTGACCCGCGACCGTCCCGTCACCTTCAGTCCCTTCTACGAGGTGACCAACGAGGGCAACCTGAAGATACACCGTAAGTGGGGTGATACAACCACCCACCCACCCAAAAGCAAAGCCTGAACAGCCTTCGCATTAACATTTTTAACCGATTTTTCCCCATTTCCCTGTCGTTTCCCCGTTTCCCCGTTTCTCCTCTTTGACTGGTTCTCACTGGTCTGGCTGGCTGGCAGGCGTCGAAGGCAGCCTGTCCGGAAATTATACATGTACGGCGAACAATCTTTTTGGCAGTGACGAAATCCAATATCAGGTCATTGCGATGAAGCCGCCCGGCGCACCACAAATCATCGTGCAGTACGCTTCCGCCGACAGCATACGTGTCAGCTGGGATGCGCCAGACGATGGCGGTGCCCCGTTGCAGGGCTACACCATCTCCCACCACACGGCCGGCGAGAGTTGGTCCAGCACCGAGCTGCTGCCGGAGAACAACGCCTACACGATTACGAGCCTGAAGTGCGGAAATCAGTACATTATAAAAATGTCTGCTCATAATATGGTCGGCTCTGGTGTGTCCAGTGAGGAAATTAATGTCTGGACGAAAGGCAAAGGTGAGTGAAAGTTCAGTAGTCTGCCAGTCCGATAGTCCGGCACTAAATGCAAATTTTTTGTGCGTTCAACCGCAATAGTCACTTCTGAATACTTATGCTCATCCCATGACCAACCCATGACATCTATTTTGCAATTTCGATTTGCATTTCCAGCCTCACAGGCGCCAAATGGCAACGAACTAATTGCCACCAATGCGACGTGCGTGAATCTGAAGCTGTCATCGTGGCACAACGGCGGCTGTGGCATTCATCATTTCTCCATAGAGCATCGACCGCTGGGTGAGTGCAAATGCGGCAATGGAATGCGGCATATCGTAGTCCTGCGTAGCATCACCTTTTGATGGATAATTTTAGATTTTTCCATTGAACCATAAATTGATTTTCTTTTGACTTATTTCTATTGGCAATTGGCTGTTAAATTTTTAATTAATAAATTATTAAATGCACAATTGGAGAGTATCCGGCCGTCAGCTTGGCTCTCAGTCGCCTTTTCCCCTCTCTGTCCCGCTCTGTCTATGGATTTCCATTAAATTAAATACAGTTAATATAATTATTTTTGTTTTCAATTAACTCGCCAATCTACAGCCATTTGTACCTATAAATATTTATCAAATTTATTCCGTATTCCCTGCTGTGTGCAACGTGGCGTATGATGTATAATTTCCTTTTTTCCTCTCTCTTTATTCCACTTTTCTTTGTGTGTCTGTGTGTGTGTGTGTTTGCCCTCGGACATCAACCCGCAGGCGACATACGGTGGACAGTTGTCACATCGGATATTTCGAATGCCGAGGAAAATCGTGAAAATTTAATCTTCTGCGACTTTCTGCCGGCCAAGTGGTATCAGCTGCGCATCTCCGCCACCAACGATGCGGGCAAAACGACGGAGCATTATCATTTCAGCACAACGAGCATTGACGGCATCACCATCCCACCGCCCTCGGTTTTCCCCTCGGAAAACGATTTGATGAACAATCTGATAAATGCAACAAATCCCACCAGCGGTGATTGGTTTTCGACGCTAATTGTCATCGTCATCATCACGGTCTCCATCATAACGATGTAAGTGGGCCGTGCCGTGCCCCGCCCCTGGGTGCCGGCAACTCGGGATTTCAGTTGGGAAAGTGGAGAGGGTGGCCTAAGTAGTGCGGGGATGCGGCGGTGGCCCGCATTGGGGGTCGCTGGTCCTTAATTGCTTGCGAATGTTAATTAAGGATTTATTAACTGTCATGGCAGTGCTAACGAAGAGCTTCCAATTGGCTTTAACGAGAATTTTTCTCTCGCCTACAGTCTGGGTCTTAGCTTGAAGAAATACCACTCATATTTTTAGACATCATTCAACAGAATTAGTAATTATTTTTTGCTTTCATGGATGGCTTTTTCACTTGAAGAAATACAATTTTTAATGAACATTGTTTCGACGTTGAACTCGTCTGTATCTCTGGGAAATACAGTGAAAGAGGCGTAATGTTTGAGAGCATCTAAACCTCTCCAATCAACCTGTTTTCTCTATCTAAGATAAATCTCAGTGTAAGCAATTATATTCCTAGGGGTGATCAGTGATTAGCCCAAGAGTCAAACTGGGGAAATAATTCTTTCATCATCTCTCAATTAAAGCCATAATGAAGATTCATAAATGTCTCTTTCCCTGCGCAGAGCCTTGACTATCAAGCACCGCCGCACTCTGTGCGGACCCATGGCCGAGGGCTACGAGAGTCGTGCCCTTCCCGGGGAGTACAAGGAGGACCACGAGAACCGGCGCAACCAGCAGGTGTACAGCGCCTCGCCGGTGAAGACGGTGGACAAGGGCAACGAGTCGGGTGAGTCACGAGAGAGTCAATTGGGGTGTAGGCTGTGTACGTGTCCGGGCGAAGGCAGGCAGGCAGGCAATCAAAGGCCGCATCCTTGTTTTTCCATCTTTCATTTCTGCCCCCTATGACTCCTGTAGAAATGTACGAGATTTCGCCGTATGCCACGTTCAGCGTGAATGGAGGTCGCACTGGGGCCCCGGCCAAGACGCCCACACGTGCCGTGGCGGCACAGACCCCGCTCGACTACACCATGCAATTCAAGACGTTCGGCCACCCGGAGGGTGAGAATCTGAATGCCACCGCGTATCCGCTGCTGCCTACCTCGGGCTTCGGGCACGTGAAGAGCAAGTCCAGCTGGCACAAGCAGCGCTACTACAACACAGATGGTAAACCACCTATGAGGAGATTGTCCTACAATGATGATGCTCATGTACATTGTATGTATCTCTCCGATTAGATGAGTCCACGCTGAGCAAGTCCATGACAATTGTGGCTGGCTCGCAGGCCGGCCACTCGAAGAAGTCGAGCGCGGGGCGCAGCGCCAAGAACGCCGGCAGCTCGGTCGGAGTGGTGGCCGAGTCCGAGTCGGACACGAGCATCAGCCCCAGCACAGAGTTTTCGAACATGCCCACCTATCGAGTTCCTTGCAAGTCCTCGCGCAGCAGTGACGGCCGCGCCGTCGTAGGTTCGTATAGAGCACGGGCTCATGGGCGTTTGATCGCACCCAACCCATGCTATCTTGCAGATATGTTCCGGCCCGACTCCAGCACCGAGTCCAACAACGACCAGGGCTCGCCGGCGCCCGAGCGGCGCCACAATACGCCCCGCCACGTCCTTGGCCTGGGCGTGGGCGTGGGTGTGGGCGTGGTCGGCGAGAAGAGGAGCGCCGGCCAGCGGAGCCGCAAGCACGCGGCACAGCCCAGCAACCAAACGTTGGAGCGACGAAAGTGCCCTGGTAGTAGCAACAGGTAGTTCAGGTACCTAAACCCTAACCAATCCAAATCAATCAAAAGTTCATAAATCGATCAAAAGAGTACAGAATTAGCGGACTAGATTAGCTGAAAAGATAGATGAGATCCAATTCTAATTTTAGTTCAAGCAAATTTCTTTCCTCTCCCTTCCTCTCCGCCACTTTCGCAGTTTAGACAGTGAGGTCGATGCGGAGACGGCTGCCTCGCTGGCCGCCTCTATAGCAGCCATGGCTGGGGCCGGAGTGGATCTGACGGGCGGCTTCCGTCCGCCCGCTGGCTTCCACGATGGCCGAGCCGAGTTCCCCAGCCAGGACCAGAGCGAGTGCGAGCGTGAGCAGCGCGCTTTGGATCTGGAGGTGCAGCGCGTAATGGAGAGCACCGGGGACGCGCAACTGGCCAAGATGGACCGCGAGGAGTTGACCTCACTGCTGGCAAGGTAAACTATCTGCTGAATCTGCTGCTCCCAGTGCTTGACCGTAGCTTGTATTGCATGCCCGTAGCGTCTACCTACCCCGCACTTGAAACGCAAATAACTAACCGGCCCTGCGCCCCCCGCCCCCTAGGTATCACGAGAAGAAGGAGCAGGAGCGGCAAGAATACACGATACACGTATAATATTAAGTACTCAGAACTTGGCTCACACCTTTACTAACACACAGACACAGACACGAACACAAAGCACGAACACAAGGAAATACAAATTGTGGCATTTAAATGCATTTAGCCAAGTCTTAAGTGTTGTTCATTAAGTGTATACATTAACAATACAACTAACTAGTCAAGGCATTAAGCAGGCACCCGAAGTTCTCGCACACTCGAGCAAATTAAAGACTATATCTAGCTGTAACTGATTATATAACTATAACTGACGACTACTGATTATTGATTACTGATGTTAATCGATCAAAATCGATATTGATATTGATCTTGGGGCGAGTGCATTGAACTGCATTTGTTAGCTAGTAATATACATTTATATACTACTCGACTCGTACTCAATCCATCTACATATATACAAGTACACGTGTTCACACCTATATTTCATATATGTAATTCAATTTGTTGTGATAAATTAAATTGTTCTGAATTACTATCTGATGTAAAAAACATGTCGCGTTAATGAACAGCGTAACTCGATTGACACTCTTTGCTCTATCTAGAGAGCAGAGCCGGAGCAGAGCTGGAGCCGGAGCCGGAGCACTCCTCCAATGATGGTCACGGCGTATATGTACTCGTATTTTTTTCGATGTCATTTGGTTTACCGGAAAATGGGCTTCCCATTCATTTTTCACTGATTGATGAAATTGACGCAAATCTGTTAGTGCATTTATTGGGCAAAAATTATTGTAATATTTATGGAATTTAATTAAAAAGTAGATAATCAACAATAAAATTGTATGGCTACCATAGGTAAACATATACACACACACACACATATACATATGTATGAATAGTTTATCTGAATCAATATGTATGTGTATTGGTGCGGAGATGTGGGATGAGGCGAAAGCCAAAAATCGAAATAGCTGCAAATTAATTAAATAAAAGATGTGTAAAAATAAATAAAATCAAATCGTGGTAATTTCATTAAAACTAAATTTTGCCAATGCCCGGGCCAGGCTGCTATATGACGCCTAACCGAGTATTCTACTTGCAGGGTCCCGGTCCCGGTCCCGGTCCCGGTCCCGTCCCTCTCTCTCTCTCTCTCTCTCTCAATGGTTTCCACACTCTATTGATTTCCGTTTCCCCTGGTTGGAGCTAAGCAAATATTTATGCAAGCAAATGAGAGCAGACCAAATCAATCAAAAGCACTGCAGACTAACCACAAGCCAGCGGTCGCCATCCAGACGAATCAACCCAGGCCAAAGCCCAAAGCCCAGAACACTCACCCAAACCCGAGCCCAATCCCAGGCCAAAGTTGCAAACGGGACAGGAGATGGAACGCACGTCAGTTGGGCAATCAGTGGAAGTTCGAGCTGGCGATGGCCGCCACAATGTGGCTGCAATTTCCCTAGGTAAACGCAACCACAAGATGCCTTTGACAAAGCACTCACACACACTCACACACTTCATACCCACACACATACTCCCACACAGTTACAGATGCAGATACAGAACACGCAACGCTATGCTGCTGAAACAGCATTAAACATGCATGGCATGACGCTGCACTACACTGTTTGCCAGCTGTTTGTTGCTGACTTCAAACTTTGTCAATTTTCACAAATGTTGCCAACTTTTCCCGAAGTCCTGTCAGGTTGGGGGGGGGGGGAGGTAACATTTGTGCTGTCTGTGGCAGACTGACACACAGCCCGACAAAGCCATCTAATGGGATTACCAAAGAGTTAGAAGGCAAATATTCAGTTCACCCGGTGGGAAGTACAACTTTCATTGCGTATACCGGGGTAATAGCCACGCAACAGGAAGAGACAATCGGAATTAAATTGAGATTGTTATTTAGGGATTGTTAACATTCGTTGCATTCGTGGTTTTAGGTGACTGATAATATCATTCATAGTTGAGGATAACTAATAATATTAAATATACAGAAATATTTTATTGGAATAAATGTGGGCTGAGTTTTGCCTATTGCGATCCCTAGATAAAGTAGAACGTGCGATAGCGAATTCCCAATCACAACAAGAGAGCGCAC
This sequence comes from Drosophila athabasca, assembly GCA_008121215.1. NCBI lineage: Eukaryota > Metazoa > Arthropoda > Insecta > Diptera > Drosophilidae > Drosophila > Drosophila athabasca. Next base: position 3,940,818 of record CM017793.1, on the reverse strand, counting down.
AGTTGAGAGCGCAAAGCGAAAACGAGAGAGAGAGAGAGAACTATGAAGTGCACGAAGCAATTCGACGAGAGCAGAGAGGAGAGCTTCGATCTACCCACCCAAGGTATACTTATAAAGGTAGCCGCACTTGCTCTCTCGCCCTCTTTGCTTCCTTCTTAAATTTCAATTGTGAGCAACGCATCTTCGCATACGATTTTTTCGTGTTCTTCTTCTTCTTAAATAAGAAGTAGTGGCTCTCTCAGTGCGGCTACCTTGTTAAGTATACCTTGCAGCCACCGGCGAAAAGGTTTGTGTTGCGAGACCAGACGATGAATGACGATCAGGATAAACGAAGAGAAGAGCGAGCTTTGAGAGAGCGTTTAGCAGGGCAAGCAAGTGCAAGAACTAACATGCACAATATGTATGTAGCAATGGAAATATGCGACTGAAGGCCAATAAATAGCTGCTATTTGGCAAGTCGCTAGTCGGTGGGGATCTGCCCCGAACAGTGTTTTTTTAGGTCAGCGATGCACAGACATTCGTTTTTTGTACACTGAAATGTGATACTGATCAGCGATCATGGCCAACAGCTTCCTGTATGAATATCTCCAAATCCCTTAGCCACAACTTGTGAAAGTTTTCCATAATCTACACTGCCGCGACCTTTGCCCTCACACACATCCCTTAGGAGGACAAAAATACTGTTGTAAATGCGAAAAGTTAGCCTTTATCGATTGTTTGCAAAGCAAAATTGCTTCAAGAAGTTGGTTCTAAAGTAGATCTGGAAGTACAAACAACAGTTGAGTGGGCGAAGAATTCAGAACTCGTTTCGTTCTTGTTTATTGGTTAACAATGGCCTAATGGCCGTACTGTGGCATCTACTCAGAGCAGAGCCCCACCCCTCCCTCCCCCCAGGTGAGCAGAAAACTTTTACTAATTAACATGAAGCCAGTTGCAAAGTTTCCAATTCTCCTATCGAACTGTTTATGGGGGTGCACAAATTTAGGGGGCGTTTGCAGGAGAGAGAGAAAAGTGAAGGGAGAATGGGGCGTAATCAAAACGGTAAATGGTTGCATGTTTGCCTGCTGCCATTGTGCAGGCTGCCGTGCCGCTCTGTTGCCTCCTGGTAATATTAATTGTGGCATGGGATGAGTATGAACGGGGCCTGATTGTGGCATGTAGATGGTACTCTTACGCTCTGTCTCTGGGCCCGATTGGCCATCTAATTAAGCATGAAAACACAAACCGCAGCCATAAGCCAGAAGACAGTTTGTTCAGCTGGTTTGAAAGTTGGAGTGCACTTAAGGCGCATGCAAGTTTTATTAGGAAGTGCGAGGGACCCAGCTCGGGGGGTGGCGGAAGTCCAAAAATCGATTCTGCAAACCGCACGCACGACATGCACTTTGGGGTGTAGTATTTAGGCTTAACGCTGACATGATTCCCGATGCCGTCAGACGAGAGAGACAAGAGACAGCAGACAGTAGCCAAGGAACCGCTTGCCCTGCCTGCGTTTGGCCAAAATCGATTTCAATTAGTTAAAGCTGCAAGGCAGGCAAAGTCTGCAACAAATAAGCACAAAATTGCAAAGGGATAAATTTGAGCAGCAAACACAATGCAGGGCAATCAGCTCGAGGGGCTCCGCAACAACCCACTCGCCCCAGCTCCAGCTCCAGCTCCAGCGCCAACAACAACAACGACAATAATGCAATTTAAGCAAATTCAAAACCCAAAATTGCAAGAGGTTAGTAGTACAAGCAGCACACTTGTTCCTATGTAGATGTAATGCACACAGGAAGCAGCCCACCCCCACACACACACAGGACACACACAAAAACACATGCAGGACAGGACAGGACAGCCAGCAGGACGTCAGGCAGGCAACCACAGGCCTGGCCCTGCACTTGCATTTAATAACGTCCTCGTCCCAGCACTCGCCCTGGCCATCTACATTTATGTATGTATGTATGTATGCCAGAGATAGTCCAGTTCGGTTGGCCTCCTCGACGCAGGACATTATCTCCAAATGCCGGCCAAATGCAAATGTCCTTTGATGCATTTGCACATGGCGCCCCACTGTGCCTCTGGGTGCGTTAGCTCCCATCTGAGGTCGTAGATTGAAATGCAGTTGCCTGCTGCCTGGCCAGTGCCTTTAATTAAAATTCTCAAATTACCAAAGGTAAATGGCTTTAGTTCCATTCGCAATGGCATTTGCTACTCTACCTGTAAATTGACGCAACTGTTTTAATACCTAAAATGACAGGGAAATTCTTGCCATCCTTGTGATTTATTTCCGAAAGAAATTGCAAAATGTTTTCGGCATAACCTAATGTTTAGCCATAAATCTGATTTAATTAGATCATATTTGAGGTGCCCTCTGGTTGTCAGTGTAACTTTAGTGGAAAAGCAATTGCTTTAAGTCGTGAAAGGGTTGGTAGCAGCACAGGAAAAAGTAAAGAAAAAAATGCAAGGGAAGAGCTAACTTAACATAATGAGCAGGCGCGGACCGCCACAGTCGAGGTCGGAGCTGAATCAGAAGCCAAAGCCACAGCCACATCCACATCCTCATCCACATCCTCATCTACATTCAGTAGCCACATCCACTGCCGCAGAAATGCCAAACAGCTGCTGCCAAAGGCACTTGATGCTGAGGCTTGGGTGGGTGCATCCCTGCTTTATAAAGACAGAGCATAAAAAATGCAAAGAAGTGTTACAAATACAAACAGTCAAGGGAGACCGACAGCCAGCCAGCCCAGCCCAGCCGACAGACAGACAGACAGACAGAGAGACATAGAGACGCAGCCAGACGCACAGCCAAGTGCAATTCATGTGGGACTCACTTAAATAAAGTGCTTTTGCATTGCCTGTCTGACTGGCTCTGGCTCTGCCGCTGCCTTTGCCTTTGCCTCACTGGCAGGATGCGGATACGAGTGCGAATGCCGGATGCTGCTATGTGGCTGACTGTCTGCAAGACCAGCTCCATGATTATTTGAATTATCACAGGTTTATCAACCCCCCTCCCTCTACCACCTCTCTATTCGTGTGCAACATGTGAGGTGTTGGATTCATTATAATTCCTTGCACCGTTCAACTATTTAACACAAAAGCCTTTGTGGCAGTCGCTTAGTCCTCTGTTAAGCATTCAATGGAATTAAATCGTTCCTCCTAGCCTTTGACTGACTTCACGCAATGGCCTAAAGGCGGGTTGTTACCCCACTGGGGTATCTTCACGCTTGGGCAGAACGCTCGTCCAACCCAAACTAAGACTTTGTAATTTGTTCCAGCTTCTTTTTTTCCCCTAATGCCCAAACCTTTTCGCTCCCTTACACAGGCCAGGCTTTTGTTTTTGCTCATTCAACGTTGATCGGTTCCCATTTCCCAGTTCCCAGTTCCCTCTTCCCTGTTCCCCTGTTACCCGTTCCCTGTTCCCCTGTGCCATGTGGGTTCTTTCGTCTTGTGTGCAGTTGTCGTCGATGCTGTCGACGATGTCGTATCTCAATTGCCCGGGGTACATACATAGCAAACAATTCAACTGGAAACACTGCCAATTGAGTGTACGAGTACATGGAAAAATTCAAATTGAAATCATTTATGAATGTCTAATGAATTTTGTGAATGCATAAAGTTATATCGGGGGAAGGTGAAGACTGGGCATTTAAATAAATCAAACTAAATTTAAAAATATATATACAAATTGAAGAGAGAGATTTCTTTTGGTATGAGGTTAAATATTTTATCCTAATCATGTCTTTCACAGTTTAGTTTCTTTCCTATTCTTATGGCTTTACGTACTATTTTCTTTTCCAAACAATTTGATTAAACTTGTAAACCAAATACTTACTATTTTATCCACCTTTTTCGTTCATTCCCGCCCCCCTCATGGCCATAAATACACACATGTCTGTGGCCTGACAAACTATGTATGCTTTTACCTTGCCCTTTAAAATCCCTAATTAATTTCGGTTCAATAAACATTGTGCCCAGTAGGGATTGGTGTAGTAAATTCCTGGCACACCCCCAGCCACTCCTCTGTCCCCTGTCCCCTGTCCAGTCGCCAGTCCACTCTCTCCCTTTGGCGTTTACATAATCAATATTATTATAATATTGCCCACAAAATCATTATCGCAACAGTGCAAGAAAAAAAAACCAACCGGTTTAATTAAAGCGGCGCTAAATGAATAGATAGTTACGGAAACAAGCGGCAAAGGGGGGATGGGGATGGGGTTGGGGTTTGTGGTTCAGAGCCGGAGGGAGCTGATCTGTAATCAGGTCAACACTGGCCGGTAATTTGAAATGTGCATTAAGTCGCACGTCGGGGAATACGGATAACAAACGGAGAGGCTGCTAAGGATACGGATATACACACACAGAGACGCAGATACAGATATAGAAACACTTACAGATACAAATAGACAACGGATACAGACACAGATACACACACAGATACAGATATATTTTCAATTGCAGAATGGCCGAAGAGTTGTTATTTATTTACTTTGCTCTTTGCTTTTGGCTTTTTGTTTATCGACACAACTCCGAGGAATTCAACGGGCGCACTGATGAATCGCCGGACGTACGTATACGAATGAAAAATTCAGGGAAAGGAAATGAAAATTCATGAGAATAAAAATCTAATCAGAAAAAAAACACGAGACAAAGGGGACACTCACAGGAGGGAGGGACACTCATCGGAAGACAAGACGCAGCAGCAGCAGGACGCCGCAGGACGGCGAAGACGGCGAAATAGAAGCAGGAAAATAAGTTGAAAGGCACTTTTTGCGCTTGAGTGCTCTTGCAAAGCGTGTCGCATGCCACCGGAAACGGAAATTCACAGCAGGTCCAGGACTCTCTCTTGGGCACTGGCTACTTACTCTGCCGGATGGACGGATGGGACAACGTGGCTTGGACTGGACACAGTCCCATGTCAATACAGACAGCGCACAGAGCGACAGAGAAAAAAAGTGTTATCAAAGGCAGAAATGCAAATGCTAAGAAATTGAAACGAGTCGCAATATTTTTAAAAGCAGAAACTCTTTGTATACAAAGCCTCCTCCAGCAGGCTCCGAATCGGAAGCATCCTCCCTTATTCAGGGCATGATTATCCTTTCCTTTGGAGTGCACTCATTGGCCATGCATGCTAATAATTTGCATCAAATATGTATGTAATTACTCAGGCATTATTTGCATGTCAAATTAAAAAGAATCACTCGAGAGGGAGTCAGACGCTGAAGGACAATTATGGCGTTAATTGCATGCTAAGGATGAGACCAGTCCTGGCCAGGCCACACCATCCAATATAATATTGACAATTTGTGCCATCAAATCAAAGACGTTGTCCTGGCAAGTCCTGGCTGCATAAGACGTGGCTCTGATTTGCATAAACTGATGCCGTTGTGTGTCTGTGTGGCAGGCAACGGTAAACGATGTGCGGTTAACGCCACGCAGAGGCAGGTCGATGTGGCATGGGTCGGCAGACTGAAGACTGCAGCTTATTAATGCAGTGCTCGTTGTCAGGTTTTAATTAGTCTAATTAAATGTTCTGCTGGCAGGGGCATCGACCCACTGGCGAGTGGCAAGCGGCCAGGTGCTGGACCACAGGTGTCAATCTGCACAAAGGGCATGGGAATCGGTGATATTGATTCTGTTATACATTTATTTGAAATTTAACTTCTGTGATATTCTAGAAGGCAAGTCAGTCAGCTTTAAACTCTCAATCTATGTAAATCTTGGCTTTGAAAGAGACAAGCCCAGGCTATGGCTGTGGCTTTAATGATAATAGCGTTTCTCTTCGCTTGTCGTCAGGAAGCGAAAGGCGGGAAGCGGGAAGCGGGAAACAGGATGCCGGGGCACGAGGCCAAACTGTCAATTGGCTTCAATCAAATCAGAGCATTAAAATCGCGTTAATGCTGGCAGCAATTTTATCAAATCTATGAAGATTGTCAGTCAGTCTGGCATGACGAAACTATTTTTCACACGACTAAGCTAAGCGAGCCAGGAGCGGCATGCCCCACGCTCCACGCTCCACGCCAAACGCCCCACGCAAGTTGATGCAATGGGGCGTTAACGATAAAATGATTAGCTGCCACTGCCACCCCAACGCAGAGCCTCTCCAGGATGCAGTGTGGGGGCGGGGAGGAGGCAGGGCAGGGCGAAGATAAGTTGTTAAGTAGTTGGGCGTTTGCATGCCCCGCACACAGCAAAAAACAAATGAAACTTAATGAACTTTGCCAGTGGCGGGTGCGGTGGGGTGGTGGCATGTGGCAAGTGTCTATGTGTGCTGGGAAAACAACATTGACGCCAGCGAAATTCATCCGAACAAATGGCAGGCACTTTGCAGTGCAAGAGCGGAATCGTGGCAAGTCTGCCATCGCAGCACATAAGCTTCATCTAGTAAATTGATGCATGCACTCGACCCCGCATGGGGCAGAGCATGGTGCACAGCACTCGTAATGGCTGCAATAACCGCAACCGAATAAAATTCAATCTGTGAAATGCTCTCTTCGCTCGCATTTTATGCTGACAATCTGCAAACATAAGTGCTACGAAGCAACCAGTCTGAGCATCACCATGAGCATCAGCATCAGCCTTAGCCACAGTCACAGGCTCCGCCACAGCATCAAGTTAAAAAGCACTCAGCGAGGAGCGAGAAGCAGGGAGCAGATGCAGGGAGCAGAAGCAGGAGCAGAAGCGTATCGTATGTAACTACGGAAATGGCAAAAGACATGGTCCCAGGCATCCAGAATCCAGCATCCAACCATCCACCAACAGCCACCCCCCCACCAACAAGCAGCGCCATTTGCGCCCAGCACTGCATCAGCATCAGCGCATTATTGGATGATTTATTGACGTCGATATGCTTAGTTGAGCAGCGCATGCAGGCAGCCATTTTTAGAGTGTCTGCGTGCGTGCCCCCCGCACACACACACACACAGCACACAGCACACTCATTCAGACACACACACATGTACCCATACATACACTCGTGCCCGCACACACATGACTCTACATTAGCCTCATTAGGCGGATGCATCGGCGGCGTCACCAGGCGACGCTATCTCTCACTGTAACGTTTTTCTTTCTTTCTTCCTATTTTTTTTTGCAATGTTTTTGGATTTTTCGGCTGAACATATGGGTTTAATGTTCGATTGGAATATGCCACATTAAAGATTGGGCACGCGTCTCGCCCAAAACCCGAAATTGCATTTGCCTGTTGGGGCCAGAACGAACCATCGAACTGTGCATAACATTTTTGGCTATGCTACGGGGCGGCGATAACGCTTATATGCACACTCTTATGCCCTTGGATGGTACGGCATTGCCAGCATAAACTAATTGCATGCGAGATGTGTGGAGTCTGTACCCGGGAGGCCCTGCCAACCGACTGATGATCAATGAGCGGGGTAGCCCGTGGCTCCCAGAGGCAGTGCAATCGATTGCTTTATGCATGTCGAATGTTTGCGTCTTGCAAAGCCATAGAAAATGCATTTTCCAGATGCTCTGGCTGGCGGCGGCTGCAGGACGACAATACACAGACACACACAAACACACACAAACACTCAAACACATCCGCTTTCCAAATATTTGCTTCCGTCAAATCAACAAATTCATACATTTTTGATGGCATTGCAAATGGGGGGGAGTGGGGTGGCCCTCTGTGTACATCTATGTGCTGTCAGCAAATTCCATTTCTTATTGTCAATTGAGGAGTGATATGCTTTTAGCAATATGCAACAAACGGAAATGCACACTTGCGATTTTATGGCGGATGTTGTAGCCAGAGAGAGAGAGGAAGTGGCATTGCCAGTGCAAGTGGCTGTCTGTGGTAGTCGCAGAGAATTCGTTGCCATTATTTATGCAACACTCAATTGAGAGCAGCCCGCATTTTTCCCTCCTTCGACATAGATTTTTGCGTTGCTCTAATGAACAAAAGCGCATTAGCCAGTTGCCTATGATGGCTGGATGGTTGGCCATTATTATTATTTGACGGAACAAAAGCGTTATGCAACGAACCAATTTGCAGCTCATTGTTCGGACCAGCCTCAGAGCCAGCTCGGCTCGTATAATTGCCGGGCAAATTAAATAACTCAATTTGCCTTCAAGCTGGTCAATGAATTGGATTTGTGTTTTATTTAAATGCAATTCTGTTACTTCCACAAAAGCGAAAAGTGGAAAGAGAGAGCGAACGACAGGGACAGCCACTGGGACAGCCAGCATCTGCCCAGGAGAAATTGGAAAAAGCACTCTCGCTGATTGCGTTACTTAAGTTGGCCAGAAGTAGAGAAGGCCAAGTCGGCCCCGACTGACTGACTGACTGCAAGGGCGTCTGATTTATCACCAGGAACAAAACGTGAGATAGTTGCCGCCAGTCAGCATTGACAGTATCTATATGGCAGAACATATACCACCACCCCAGCACACACCCATGGGTATCAATGGCACACTGGCAAAGACAATCAAAGTTAGCACGTGTCGTAAATACGTTTATATACGAGTGGGAGTGGGAGTGGGAGTGGCAGTGGGAGTAGCCAGCATTAGTATGTGCATATTTATGCTAGACGCAGCACTTAAATAGGTTCACTTTCCACCACCCCCACCACCCACACCCACACAGGCTACAGGCTACAGGTGAAGATTGAGTGTGCCGACAGGGTAAAGTTTAATTGAAAAATCTTTCTCAAGTGGAGCAACTGTTTCTGAAAGTTTTCTTACTCTTGAGACCTCTGATTCAGCAGTTCATAAATACTTCTATTCTAGTGTATGTACTTTTAAATTTACGCCCGCAGTACGTTGGGCAGACAGAAAAAAGTTTTTTACTGTGGTAGGATAACCTCTATCAGCCAATACGGCAGCCCCATGTAATATAATAACCTCTATTAGCCAATACGGCAACACTAATACATAAGAAGAATATCAAATATACGGCCACACTAGAAATGTGTAGACCGTTGCCGGATCACACTACATACTATACGCGGTATGTGTTTGATCTTTTGCTTTTGGAGTTTAGAAATACCAAATATACGGCCACATTAGAAATGTGTAGACCGTTGCCGGATCACACTACATACTATACGCGGTATGTGTGGGATCTTTTGCTTTTGGAGTTTAGAAATACCAAATATACGGCCACATTAGAAATGTGTAGACCGTTGCCGTCTATACGCGGTATGTGTGGGATCTTCTGCTTTTAGAGCTTAGAGATCTACCTGCAAAGTGTATACTAAGTGTAAATGATGAGTTTCGACTATCCCATATCATCTCTAAAACTTAAAAAACTGCAAATAGCATACCATTTTATTTAGTTGATGTTCAACTCCCTGGGACACACTGCCATGCTCTGCCTGCTCTTTAGCCATGTATGTTTGTGTGAGTGTGTGTGTAACCCCATGCAGACAGATGTTTTATTCCCACATCGCAACGATTTGTAAAACCAAACACCTTCCCACATAAGGGGTGGGGGAGTGTCCTCGTCGGTTGGTTGGAATTCCCGCTGCTCCTGCAGGGCGGAAGACAAATAAAATTGTTCGCTTTTCAAGATTTCATAACGCTTGAATAAACTCGAATGCCACCATCGCATCGACATTGTCGTCTCTTTAGGATCTCGTTAGCATTGCTGGGCAGGGCAGGGGGGTTGTGTTTTGTGCGTTTGTTTTCGGTTCTTGTTAGTTCTACGATTTGATTCATGTGGCGGCTCTGTTAGGTATGTGGGCTTCCGACTCGTTGTCAGTTCAAATAAAACTCCCTGCAAAGTTTCCTTCCCATAATGAGCCGCAAAGGTCCCAACACTTCAAGCACAAAAACGCAATTAAACTTGGGCAACCGCTGCCCACCCAGTGCCCAGTGGGGGGAAACTTTTCAGCAAATTGACAGCTAATTAATTTGCCAATGAGCGAAGAAAATTCGTCAGAGGTTGGTAAGGTAAGGAGGCGAAACACCTGACACGCTGACTGACTTATTTGCAAATTGGGCTCTTAAGTGTGTCTCGGGAGGATGCGCTTTATGACAGTGACAATTGGAGCTAATTAAGCGGGATTATGCAGGGAGCAAGTTGAAAACACTCTCTGGGCAGAGCACTTTAGCGTTCTGGAAAATAAATGAAATTCGTGAGTTGTTTGCTGAGCATAAATTTCAGCATTAACATGCTCATTGCTCCGGACACAGACACGGACACGGACACGGACACAGACACGGGAGATGGACTGAGTAGGAGGATACGCTGGGGGATGAGGAATGAGGAAACGACTCGTTTTCGCAATTTACGAGGCGTCGATTGTAATAAATTAGCCAAAACTTGTTACGCAAACGGAAAATTCCAATAAAAATGTGTTGGAAAAAGCGGAGGCTAATAAATTCTAGACCCACGCTCATCTGGTTAGTCTCAGACTCCTGCGAGTTTAAAGCTTAGCAAAGAGAAAGAATCCAGTTACCAAAAACCGAAACACCAAACAGCTAAACAGCCGAACAGCTGGCCAGCCAGAATCCCAAATACCAATCAGTTTAATTAAAGAAAAAATATCCATTGAATTTTATTGCCAGCAAGGCAGAGAGGGGGGCCAGGGAGGGGCGGCAATCACTTAACCAAGTTTTCGGGGCACACATTGCATTAGTTTTATTTGCACTGTGCTCAAAAACGCATTGCACTTCAGAAGGAAATCAATTGAATTGGCGCAATGTTGCCAGCCAGCCAGCGAGCCAACTTTGACTGCAGCCGGATAAAAGGTGCAGCAGGAGCTGAATAAGGATCTCATTGTTGCACAAAACTTTAAAAAAACTTTCGAGTGCCCATCCAACTTTACTCCAATCCACTTTCTCTCTCTCTCTCTATCTCTATCTCTCTCAGCTATCCCATTCAGTTGACTTTGAGTGGCTTTTGGTGTCTTTAATCTACTTCAGCCAGTCAGACAGTCAGACAGTCAGTCTGTGAGTCTGTGAGTCGCCGTTGGCGTAGACATAATCATTTTGCATATTCAACTTTTGGCTCAGTTAATAGGGGAAACTTACGAGCACGAGCATGAGCCACACAGTTTACTTTGCCATCAGTTTCATCAGTTGCAACTTGAATCAGAGTTACGTTACTAGTTGCATTACGTATATTTGCATTTGCAAATGCAATTTTATGATATTTCTGTTGGCCAGCACTTAACTTTTGATAAGCCATAAAAGTTATGCCGCCGACAGCAGTAGCTAAGAGATGCCTTCGTAATCTTTTTGAAGCTTTCAAAAAAAAAATTCATTGATTTCATATTTTGGCATTAAGATGGCTTTTAGTACTTATCTAACGGCCCTGTATGTGTTCTTAAGCTGCAGAATTTTAAATTTGCTCTTAGCATTTCGGGCAAATTTTCAATTTAGTTACATATATTTTCCCTGTCAATCCCTATCGATCCAAAATAAGTACATACTCGTGTATTAAAATCCTCACTTCAGGGGGGTTTTTTTTTCAATAAATGTCAGCTTTCAGTTTTGCCAAAGGACTTTTCTGTGCGACTTAAGTTTCGATTCATGAAACTAAATCAATCGTAAGGTATTAATTCAAATTGAATTTCAAACAGAGGATTATGAAGAAGCCTTGAAGAAGCACTGCTGACTGGTATACAAGCGGAAATCTAGTTTGACTTAATAGGGAAAGCTAGCATGAAATATTAATTAATTTCTGCTCTCTGCATATCCGGCAAATCGCTCGTTGAAAGGTTGATATAAATCACGCATACGCCACAATGGCCCCACCAGCATGTTGGGGTCTCGTAATTAAATGTCCCAACGCACAACAAAATCAGCTTTCAACGTGCACACGGACAAATTGGGTTTTTATTCGGTCCGGTGTGGCAGCAACTTCAGGAGTGGCTACAGTGCGAGTGCGGGAACAATAGCTGAAACTGCAGCTGGCAGCTGGCAGCAAGTAAATATTTATGAAATTTTCCCAACAAACAAAATCTAACTAAGGCAAATAAATGCCTCGAGGCATAACCGTATTATAAAGTGCAATCGGAGCCTTTACGCACACACACACACACACACACACACACACACACCATGAATACAATGGTATTAGGAGTGGGTGTTGGGATTGGGTTGGATAGAAAGATACGAATAGAGGAAGACACGTGCAGCCCCAGAGGACAATGTGACCGATATGCAAAAGTTTCAACCACAGCAACGACAAAGTTGAATCGAAGGATGTGCTGACATTGTCCTTAGACAGTTACCTGTGATATTTTGTGAAATGCCCAAGGAAAACAGAGACCCGGCCTGAGACAGCTCCAATATGCAGTGGCGATTGGGTTGGCAAGGACCGGACCGGAGCTGGGCTAGGGAGAGGTAGAGGTAGAGGGGGAGGGTCGGTTCGAATCATCTGCACATACTCGTATAAACAGGATTATGTGTCTCGGGGGGTTATGTAAGTAAGCTTCCGTTGTAAATTGATTTTGTAGCAAGCCGGACACACTGGGGGAAAATGAAAAGGATTTTATCCACTTATTGTTGCATGGGGTCCAGGACGACCCTGCCCCGGCCACCACCTGAAACTGAAACTACAAGTCTCCAAATGGACCGAATATCAGATGGGTATATGCTACTCGGGGTCATAGTTGACTCGAGGGAAACTTCTGCGGAAAAGTGCCTCGATTGAGGGATATACTTGTTTAGGAGAATGCTTCGAAAATATTTTTAATTTTGGCATAGCTCTGATTTTATTGTGTCTGAGTCTGGGGCCAACCGAAACCAAGGACATTCTCCTTTCCTTTCCTTTTTTTTTTGTACATTCTGCGGACCTTAGACAATTTTTCGATTTGTTCGTTTGACATCTGCTAGATGGGTGAAAGACGGGTTGTCTCCATTTCACTGCATCTGGCTCTTCCTCCATTTCCATTTCCATCTCCATCTTCGGTCTATCCTTCGGTCTGTGTCTGTGTTGCCGTCTATGCTTTTGATATTGATGTCCTTTGAAGTGTTTTCAATTAGTTTGCATTTCGCTTGTCGCTGTGCCTTCCCCTGCCTTCCCCTGCCATCATGTGCTTTATTTCTGTTCAGGCTGGGGACATATTAATAAAAGAACGAATACCAAAGGAATGCTCTGCTGGCATGTCCTGTGTCCCGCCAGATGACCGTCTCTTCAATTAGCAGTCGACTCTGGCTCTGGTCGTGTCCGCCCGGGACTTGTCAGCTTTGCCTTTGCCCCCAAAATGTGTTACAAAGGTGAAAGGGGGGAGGAAGCTGCAGCAGGACCTGCCTGTCTACATGTGTCCCCAATTGGCGCTCAGTCGGATTAGCTGCTTTCTGCCATCTCGATCTCCCTTTCGCCTCCCTTCCTGCCTCCCTGCCTGCCATCCTGCATCCCTTCTCTATGTATTTTTCGCATACGAAAACTGTGAACAGGTGGCAGGTGGCAAACATTTACGTAAACTGCTCTTCTTTTCGCCTTTCAGAGGGCCATAAATATTTGCGCCGGCTAATTCAGTGAGCATCTGGGCCGGGGCTGATCTTTGCCATTGTTGCTGCATAAATTTAGTGAGTCGTGAATGGGCTCTGACCTCTCCAGAGGCCCCACTCTCATCTCTCCTCTCCGGGGTGGCCATCAACATAATTTACTTGGACTTCCGCCTTGGCTCACTCTCCCGCAATGTACATATTTTATGCCTTTTATCATAATTTATGCGTTGATACTGCAAATGCATAAAATTAAATTCAATTCGTACACACACACACTAGCACACACATGCCCCCATCTGAGTTCTATTGCATCCATTGTGTGTTTGCCGGACACACAGACTGCTCAATGCATTCAAATTTGATTTAATGTAATGCCCACTCCGGTCACGCCCCTTTTACTGACCCTGGTTCCTGGTCCGGAGCTGGGACTGGCTGGCACTGTACCATTTTTAGCTTAGTGCAAATGACGGCACAAAATTTACATAAATTGCGTTTAATGTATGTATGTATGTACATATGTATGGATGCTGTATGCTGGATATGAATATTCCGGTCAGAGCCGGGACTATGCAAAATGAGCTTGTACGTGGCTGATTGGATAATTGCCGGTAATCAGCAGCAAACGCTTTTCTAACCGATATGAAATTCTCCCCAGTTCGAATACAATAAATAAAAAGTAGCTAATGCATATTTTCAAATGAGATAAATTACATTCAAATGCAAATATCGGCAGCATGAATGTGGGCTGGGTTTTGCCACTTGCGATCCCTAGACAAAGCAGAACGAGCGATAGCGAATTCCCAACCACCACAAGAGAGCGCACGATTGAGAGCGCAAAGCTAGAACGAGAGAGAGCGAACTATGAAGAGCACGAAGCAGATCGACGAGAGCAACGAGAAGAGTTTCGATCCAGTCTCCAACGTAAAGGGTTGTATTTCGAGACCAGACGACGAACGACGTTCAATTTAAGTTCCTTGTACCAAATACTGTGTTCTAATCAGTTACATTAACTTTACTCGCATTAAATAAACATAAACCCCACATGAATGCTTTGCTAAATTGTATTGCATAAAGCAAAAAACCTTTAATGAAATGTTTCCAAAATTGTTGAACTTGACTTCGAATAAGATTCGCTTGAATAAAATAAAATTGGTGGCTCTCTCTGTACATAAATATTTTTTAACATCTTTATATCCCCAACAAAAACAGAATTATTTAATTAAGGAGCAAGCAATCTCTCTCCCTGCCATTTCGCTTCTAGTTCTATTATCCCTCCCCTACCCCTTGGCCATCATTCCTCTTCTCCCATTTTATTGAATTCGTTCGTGCAATAAAAATTTATTTGCAGCTTCCCCAACGCCTTGCCTCGACTTACCAATCCAATCCCCTGCTCTGCTCTGCTCTGCTCGTTCCACGTAGAATGGACGGACTATAAAAAAACTTGCAGAATGAGAAAAAGGAAATCAGGGAATGAGGATGAAAGCTGATGATTTTATCACAGCCAGCAGTTTTTCAGCTTGATCTGTGGCAATGGTCTTTTATTCAATTTGCGCGCCTCATTCAAATTGTCCGCACTGGCAAAAGAAAGAATGAAAGAAACGGAAAAGTTTTGACCGCCTTTTGAACTTTTTGGCCTGGCAGCCGCCGATCCGATGTTTATTGAGCCGGTAGCCAGTAGCCAACTGCTTTAATTTTAATTTAAACGGAGTCGAGAAATGTCGAGCTCCCAAAAAAGCTGAGCACGCCACACAACGAGGCGCCACGGGGCGCATAAAGTGCGGCATTAATTTGACAGGCAACGTCTGGATGCAGGCATGTGTGTGTGTGCGAGGGTGAAAGGGGTGAAAACTGTCGCTCCGGGGCACAAAAAAAACAGGAAGGAATCTCCAGAGTAACTTAACGCTTCGTGTGGTATCATGTGATTCCCGATTCCCCAAAGATGGCCACAGGCACGACGAGAAGATGGAATTTGATATTGAAAAGTGCTTATGGATTTTCTTTTCAGTTGACAGCACAAAATTTATGTTTATTTTATCAGAATCACACACACAATACCGGCATGGCTCTCATCTACTACGATCGCAGCATCAACACTCCCCTCGAACTCGTCCTAGCTGGCCTTCACGAGAGCTCCCACCATGCCACCTCCTTGCAGGAACTGGGCGCCTTTGTGGCCACCAAGACCAGCTTTCCCGCCGAAGTCTGCCACAAGATCATACTAGAGGCCCTCGAGGAGGGCATGGCATGCAAGACCATACGACAAGTGGGCGAGCTCTACTACGCTGTGCCGCCCAAGCCACGCCGGCTGCCGGCACGGGCCAAACCAAAGCCAAAGCCGGGCGGTGGCGGACTGCGATAATTAATTCATAATGCGGAGAGTATCCGCTCAAGTGGGCCAGAAGTGCAGAGCAAACACTTTATTAAAATTAAAATTTATCTAAATTGCGACAGCCAGCTATTCTCTCCGCAAAGTACTTAAACAACTTCGTCGGGTTTGTCGGGCTCTGTCTGACAATGACGAAAGGGTGGCTTCCACTGAGACGAGTGGAAGTCTCTGCATCATCCCCAGCCCCATCCCCCCTTGTGGCACTGCACTCCTTGTCAGCAGCGTCTTGTCGTGCCCCTTGAGGAGCGTTGAGAAAATTGAAAGCTCCACTTTCTTTGTCTCAGCCAGGTGTAAGACTCCCAGAGGAGTCCAAGGGGAAGCCAGGACGGGAGCGGGATCTTTGCATTTTCAATGTGTCACTTTGATTTATTATTTTCGACAGTCCTCCCCACAGACGCCCACTTGCCGTGCCGTGCGCTTAGGGAGCACACTCTGCCCCAGTGGGAGTCATGGGAGCATAAGAATCCGCATCTCCGACCACATCCGCGTGTAAGTGTGTGTGCGGTTGGCCGACGGGAGGACGCAACTCGTGCACAATTTTTCATTTCCTTTGCATTTTTTACACGCCCCTGCCACTTTCCGTTCTTATCTCATTTATTTATTTTACAATTAGACAAAGTGAAGTGCACTTCCAGAGAGCCGGAGAGAACAGCTGCAGTTGCCCTGGCCCGGGGGTTGCACAGCACAGCACAGCCATGTGCATGTCCTCCATGTCCTCCATGCCCTGTGATGGCAGCACGCCAAGACTGCTCGGATGGGATGGCCCTCTGCCGGTCCTGGCCTGGCCTTGTGGCTGCTTTAAATCAAAAGCTTATGGTTGAAAATGCTTAAAATTAACATTAAGGCCTAAGTATGCCATTGGCATAGGCATAGGCGAAGGCTCAGGCTCACAGGCGCACAGATACGAGATACTTTCCTGCCAAGGTTGAGCAGGCAGGAAAGCAATAATCATAAAAGTAGCCCGCATACTCGGTCGCCCCTGCCTCTGCCCCTCGACTTCTCCCACCTTTGGCTCAAAGTTTTCACATCGACAGAGAATGCTGCGCCGCCAAACCGAAACAAATGGCAAATGGCCTGGTAGAAGAAACACTTAAGCACAAGGTAAGTGAAAACTCAAATAAAAAAGAAAACACAAAGAAAAAAGCAACGAAGAGAATACGAAAGTCAATATTCCGACCATCAGATACCCTAATCAGATGCTGTTTGTACCAGAGCTTGCAAATAATCGTCAACCGATTTTTCCAACGCAGTCTGGATACTTTTAAGAGAGCGCTAACTGCAAAACGGTCTTTGAAAGACCACGGCGCAATAAGTGTGCTTTTCTTGCTGTGTGCGAGAAAGAGAAAAGAAGAGGCCTCATCAATTCACACAGACACACGCATACATACAAAAGGATTGTTTCGCCGAAAGTGTCCGATCAATCAGTCAGCGAGAGAGCGAACCAAAGAGAACACAAAAAAGAACAGATGTTGAGCGAAAACACTTTTGAATGTGTCTTCCGCTCCACGTTCTCAAAGTGTTCGTAGATGATCGGTTGTTTTCGGACACTTTAAAATGGTTGACGGTTATTTGCAAGCTCTGGTTTGTACTAGACTGAACTTGCATCCAACTTCTCCGGCAGGTTGTGATATAATCAGAATGTAAGGTGAAAATAAGATCAATCTGCTGGGAAAACTTAAAAAATGTTGCTTATGCAGGATATGCTATGATATACATATATGTATGATATGTATGTATGTACATATATTGAGTTTATTTTCGATTTGTCCTTGGTGCCGCTTATCAACCAATATACCCCTCTCAACTCCACGAGTAAGGGGTATAAAAAGAGGAAAACTTTTACAATGCGCAAGCGGAGGAAGACGCGACTCAATTCTGTTGGTTGTGGCTGCCCTAACTCGCTTGAAGGCCAGCTATTTTTGGCCAGCTGACAGTAGCGGAAACTTCAGGCTCACCGGATTCAATATCCCGTCCGTAGGGGCTTCCATCCTTTAAAGCAACTTTTCCGAGCTGCACTGGACTGCTGCTTTAATTCCGGTTGTTCTCTGGCTGGTTGTTGTCTTTGACGCTCCACTTGCTGCGCCTCGGGGCTGTGCAATGGTTTATTATTGTGGCGTCAGCTCTTTGAAGTGCTTTGGCCAGCATAAATTTTGATTGCAAAGGGCCGTCGGCCAACGGCTTGACATTTATTACTGCCTGGCTGGGGCAGGCAAGAGCTGTAGTGCAACAGTAGTGGTGCCTGCTGTGTTGTGGTGTGGTGGGGCAGTCTGGTTCGTTACCACCCAGGATCAGCCGTTTGGCAGTTCGATTATGAAACTGTGTACGTCTAATTGCGATTTCAGGTCCACTGGCAGCATCTCGACTTAAAGTCTCCAGACCTGACCCAAAACGAGGGGGGCATCTGAATAGCAGCAACAAAAAAAAAGAACGACAAGTTCTACGGCAAACTGAAAGTTTTCATTGCATTAGCCTGGTCGGGCAAAGTTGAAATGTCAACGCAAAGTCACACAGATACACATAAACACGACCAAGATTCATCGAGAAATATGCTTGCTGCGCACTCTGCCCCCCCAGACACCCCACAGACACCCACTGGATGGTCATCCAGAGTCGAAAAATGTTTGAAATGCGACCCAATTTTGTCGTATCGCAACATGGCAGAGAGTTCGACACATTTCCGCACATAGACAAAGAAGGTGGTAGGGTAGGGGTCGGTCGGGAGGGGTGAGGATTGGTCCGGACGCTAGATGACATTTTGTCGATCTATGCATTTTGGACATGTGCATGTCAGTGCATGCTCTCGCTCTCCTCTCCTCTGGCTTCTGGTGGCCCAGTTAAGCCATCCAGGCAGTCAGGCAGCCATCCAGCACCCACTGTCCGTTCAATTTATGTCACACCCACACACAGATGCACACCTTAACACCCCAAATACCCACACTAGCACACCTTAACACCCCAAACACCCACACACTCGTGTGTTTGCTCTTGCTAATTAACAAACGTTTGGTCTAATTCCGATTCTTGGCCGTTTTTCGGCGGTCAAGCGACTAATTATGCTGCGACTAACGTAATCAAGTGACATGACAGGTTCAGTTCATCAGCGAAGGGTAAATCGCTTTATTTAATTTCCTACTCAATGTGCAAATAGTACTTAACAATTGAAAAAATAAACGCGGTGCAACATGAAAAAAAAACAAGTCCACTAAAATGATTTTGTTTAATTTTGTAATGCCACAATTCGTTGATTTTATGGCGGTTTAAAATGTTTTTCGCCATCGCTGCCCCTCTGGCTATTTCGAGTCGTCCTGATTTGCATTTCAAAATGTATTAACAAGCTTTCCAACAAAGAGTTTTCCACATTACAATGCATCGAGTAAATATAATTTGAAATTATTTCAATGGCCAATAGGAAAACTCTGTGGCCAGGAGGCCATAAAGTGTGGTGGAAAAAATGCAAATAATTGCAGCGTTTAAACGCACATCAGTATAAATTATGCACATTTAGTGTAATGAATATTTTTCCATCTACTGCCCTGTCCCCGCATTGAGTCTGGCCTAATGTAAGTGGGCCACAAAACTATTAAATTATAATATGCACTAATGAGTGCAAAAAGTGTTCAATGGTGGGCTCTGCCTTAGCCTGGTTAGGGCTCTATTCAGGCCATTTCTTCTTGGACTACCCGTAGTAGTCAGTCGAAGTGGGGGCAGCCTTTCATATGCGCTAATTCCGGTAATTAATGTGTATTGGCAAATAATTAATCAGCTCCTTGAATAGCTAATTAGCAAAGTGTGTACTAATTCGCCGATTGTCCTGGCACACAGCCACGTACAGCCATATATCAATGCGGATTATGCTGCTCGGGATAATTCCAATGACAAATCGCATGTACGTAACCCGTTCTGGAAAATAGTTATACGACGAGTATCGAGCCCAGAAAACCTGAAAATGTGTTTGTGCAACAACCGAAGCTAAAAAACCTCAAAAAGCAATTAGCAAATAAAGCAGAGCCAGGCCTTCTCTTTGGCACAGCGTGAGCCGAAAACAAATAGGCAACAAAAACCCAAAACAAAACAAAACAAAAACAAAGCAAAGCAAAATCCAAAAACGAAACAGCAACAGAAACAAAGGCAACTTGGAGTCAAATACAAAATGAAAGGACATTAAACATGAACGAGCATTGGTGGGACAAAGTAAACGGCAGGATTAAAACGGCTCTGCCACTCGCTCCATGTCGCCCTCTGTACCTTTCCATGACCACACGCAAATACAGATACAGTTACAGATACACACTGGCACACACATACACACAATTGTGTGGCAGGCAGACAGACAGACATGGATGGGCATGCCACCGAACGCTTCCCCAATTGGATTCAGCCTCAATGCCGCCACTTAAGCAGCGCTACGTGAGCAAGGAGACACACACGCAAATAACTGCGGGGGCAGCTTTTAATTATCTCGTTATTTTTTAATTTCCAGCATTTCACTGATTTCATTTCGAGCACATTGAGCGCGCCAGGCGGTCGCCTCCGACCGTCGCCTTGCGCCCTCCTCCTCCTCCGCCCTGAGTATGCAGAAGCGAAGGATGAGGATCTTGAGATGCAACTAATTCGCAGCTCGCTTAATTTTGCTCCGGCTGTTGTCTTTGCCAAGTCCGGGCCGGGCCGAGTCCAGGCCAGAACAAGCCGGGGAGAGGACAGGTATAATTTGTTAACGCTCTAATGGCCCGGCCACTTTGAATGGCTTTTAAAGCCCCACAAAGGCGAAGCACACTGTAAAGTGAGCTGAAAAACAATTAAGGCAGCCGGCTGGCTGTCCGCTGCCCCGCTGCCCCCCGCCGACCTGTCGACCCATCAACCCTCCACATTAACATCAAATTAGTTTGTGGATTAACACGTTTTTCACATGCCGGTGGCCGAAGAAGGTATGAGGAGTGTGGCGGTATGGAGTGTGTGGGTGTCCCAAGCAAGTCGGGCGCCCAAGCTTCATTACGCATACGAGACGATGGCTGGAGCGGGGTATGGCATGGGACCTTAGCTCTTTAGTTTGGCCCCCCATCCCATCTCCCATCCCGTGTGCAGTGAGGCATGTTAAAGGCTTACAAATACTAATTATACTCCTGGCTTGCTTTTACTTTCGGGGGCATAGTTAAAAATACTTTAAACTTTATTATTAACAAGTGCAACAACTATATTAAGAGTTTGTCCTTGCTGCTTATTGGGGATTGCCAGTGAATCAGCTCAGAGCAGAGCTGAACGGAGTGGAGTGGAATGGAGTGGAGAGGGATTTCAGAGCTGGCAACGTAACGAGATATTTAAATAAAAGTTTTTTGTTCGACCTGACAAAGTTTGCAGCTACAAAATAGGCTTCATTGCTCTTTTGTCATGCCCGGCTAGCTGGCAGCATATATCTTCGAGCTAAAATCAGTGCCACAATGAGCATATTGTATGGCTAAAAAAAATTTAATGCTTACGTGCCTGAAATATCCATCGAGGCACAAAGGAAGCGATTGCAATATATGGATGGACTGGACTGGAGCATGTGAGGCGCATCGCATCGCATCGACTATGTCGGCAAAGTTCATAAATAAAGCGTCCGAAAACCTCGGCTTGCCTTGGCTCGGCTTTGGCTTTGGCTTGGTTTAAAATAAAAGTTTCTTGCCGCTGCAACAAAATAAAACGAAAAGAAAAAGCTGCTGCTTCGCAAATGCTGCACTATAAAGAGAATCGTTTACTGATTTACTCGGTCTGGGTATGGTCTTCGGTGGAGCGTGGGGCGCTGCTCCGCTCCAACTAATAAAAGTTTTCGCTGTTCGACGGCGTTGATGTTGGTGTGCCGCACCACACCCATACACCCGATTCGATTGCTGGTCATCGGTTGAAATGTTTGCTGTTGTGGCTTTTCAGCAAAATCAACGCACGTCCAAGGGGGGCCAAAAAAAAAAAACGAGAACTTAATCCGCCCGGCACTTTAATAATGAGATTTATATTGAAGAGAAATTGATTGCCTCTATGGGAGTCATTAAATTGACTAAGAATTATCTTCAACGGCGAGAGAGTTCTTTCCAAGCTCGGAATCTATAAAATATATTCGTAACAGAATTGCGTTCAGCAATCTTTAATTTGTTTGTTCTGGAACTCAGTGGCTTTTCCACTATCCTTGCAATAGTATCACGCCAAGCTGAACTGAAACATATTGTCTTGCGTTCTTATTTGAAATAAAATATGTTCTTGAATGAAATGGCTTTGTTATATTCCATTTTAATATTTAATTACAAATTTTTAATTTACTTTAACGCGCCATCTAGCGAATTGAACAAGCTGCTGCCCAGCAGTGATGCCATTCTGCGAAAAAATGTACAGCTTTCTGTATCAGTCAGCTTCTGCGAGGTGACAAGCCGATTATTTCACACATGTCAGCTTTTGCGAGGTGACAAACCGAATTACGAAAATATTTTTAAATATTAATACAATTATACTAAAAAAAAAATAAAAATGCTGAAAAGTAAATTAACTAATTAACTAAAAACTAAAAGCACACACATCCACCATCACCACATATCTAATATACCCCTATACTCTTCGAGTACCGGGTATAAAAAGTACCCAAGGGATAATGGCAAGAAATCAAACACAGAAATTTTCCATTCATACTAAGGTGAAATCCATATGTAATAATTGGTGAAAAATTAAAAAAAAATATTTGTTTTTTGCCAAAGCCTGTGGGCCAACGAGTCGTCCATGCAAGTGAAAGACTCGGCGAAAGACAAAACCTCGTTGCTGATGGTAGCATAAAATTTTAAAAATATGAACAGCCGGCCAAAATTTGACAGCAGATTGTCATGGGCGGTCATTCATCATTCAGTCGTGTGCTCTGCAGTATTGCGACAAGAATGCGGAGATTCGCCAAAAGCTTTCCGCCGCTCTGGCCGAATTCATCTGTCAACTGTTTACGGGTTACCACCATACGACAAAAAAATCAAGTCAGCCCTGTACATTGTGTCAGGTGTCAATTAGAATCTAATTTTTCCAGTGACAGTTGGGAATAATATTGTTATTATTTTTTTTTTTTTTGTTATTAGGTTACTTTTAAAGAATTATTTGGCCTCCTACGTCTTTGACTGGTTAACGCCACCTCCTATATTGTTATTTTTGATGAAGAAGAACAGCAGCTCTGTTCAGTGCGATCAAGCCGCTCTTCGCGCTCTTCCCGGCACATCAGTCATGGGTGCAACCATAATGGTAGTTACGACGTAATTATTGAAGAAACTGAGACGGAAGATTAAAGCGTCCGATCTTCCAAAGCTAAGTTCGAATTGGTTGGAGCTTGGCCCTTGGCGCCCTTGGCGATGGAAGGCTGTTAGTGGATCAATGGTCTTCGTTGCCGATCGGAGTGCTCGGCCTTGGATGCGAATATCCTCGTCGCTGTAACAAGGCGACGTCGGTGAATAGAAGCTCCTCGTCCGAGTTGTTGGACGGAAGCTCCCGCTGCTTGACACTGCTCCGTAGATCCACGTAATCAGCCTCGATGTCGAATGGGACTACAGGGTCCGCGGGGCTTCTTTTGGCCGGAGTATCCCATCAGAATGGGCGAGAACGTGGGGGAATGTACGGTCTAAAACCGGGCTAAGAGCATTGCAGGAGACGCCTGTGGCACCAATCGAATGTACGGATGTGGGCCTTCATGACTTCTTTCTTTGGACGAAATGCTCCGATTTCATGACAGAGATCATCCAAATTGGAGCCTGCGAGTACTGGCGATCATCCATACTGGCACCAGTACTAGCAGGCTCCAATTTGGATGATCTCTGTAATGAAATAGAAGCATTTCGTCCGATGAAAGAAGTCAAGAACGCCCACATCCGTACATTTGATTGGTGCCACCGGCGCCTCCTGCAATGCTCTTAGCCCGGTTTTAGACCGTACATTCGACACCACCATGGACGCTCTGAAGTTTGGGATGGATTTGGACATCAATATGGGCCTTCTCGCCCATTCTAATGGGATACTCCGGCCAAAAGAAGCCCCGCGGACCCTGTAGTCCCATTCGACATCGAGGCTGATTATGTGGATCTACGGAGCAGTGTCAAGCAGCGGGAGTCTCTGTCCTCGGACGAGGAGCCTCTGTCCAACACGGCCACTGGCCACGCTTGCCCTCCTGCTACGATGGAAGGTTGTTAGTGGATCAATGGTCTGTGGGTTGTATGAATACCAACCGTTCCTGCCAGTCGCTTCGTTGCCGATCGGAGTGCTCGGCCTTGGATGCGAATATCGGGCCGCAGGGTCCACATCCCGGTCCGCATGGAGAACACATTTTGTTAATAAAAAATTCGACAGGATTTTTTAAAAGGGAAACGACTAATAGTTTTGTTTAGCAATTAAATTTTTTACACAAATTTTTAACTAAAATTTGGATCCTTATCGAATCGAAACTGAACTCGAAATGATATTTGGCTATAGTTCGTCGTATAGTGACAAGGGATTACCAAGGTACAGCCTTCTGAGTTTGGAACAAAATCAAAAAAAAAAATGTTTGGCTGTTGAAAATTGTCCTTCATTTGCATGGTCAAGGTAGGCCAGGTGTTTATGCTCTATGATTTTGAATAATGTCTGACAAAAGTTAAAGAATTTGTATAAAAGAAGGAGGAGGAGGAGGACGGTCAATGAAGAAAGCGCCGCCAAGATTGGCTTAATACATCTGTCGGGCTCTGCAGCATAGTACATATTAGGCGGCGTTAAATATGCATTATAGCCGGTGGTGCAGCAGTAAATTAAATGCCTCTTACTGTTAGTTATTTGTAGTGCCCACTGCATCACATTGTACATACATATGTACATATTTGTGTATGTCAACATAAGCTCCCACACTGCAGCAGCTTATTCAGCCGTTCTCTCGCGTCTTCTTTCTTCATTTCGCCTTACCTATCACTCTCTTGATCTTTCGTCTTCGCTATTGCTCTCTCGACCAGTCGCACACTCGCTTGCAGTAGGGCACGGGAAGTTCGGCCTGCCTGCCTTTGCAGTGTCTGGAGCTAACAATCACTTATTGCACATCTCCTATGGATTATGGAAAAGCACACAACAGACAGGAAGCAACACGATTAATTTTCGCTGCCGCAGCGCTGCCGATCAGAATTATGAAGCTTTTAGTGCATAGGGCCGAAGCCACACGATTCACTACCGCTGCCGCGGCGCCACCCGAGCAGAATACCGAAGCCGCGTGTGCATAGGGCCGACGCTAGACGAAGTTTTCACACTGTGCGTGTGCCGACTGCGCTGCCCCGTGGCCGGCCTCTGCATTAAACCGACCCCTCGCGTCTTCAATCTGAGCCCGTCTGGAATCGAGCTTTCGTCAAGTGCAATTCCTATACCTAACTCAAAACTTTTGACTATTCCTTCGACTCTATATCACATTGCATATGTATATGTATGTATATATACCCCACAATAAACCGTATTAAACTGAACTTTCGTCGACTTTTTATACATCGCAAACTAAGCTGCCGAAAAAGCTCGGTAGCTCAACACAAGCATTGTTTCTGTTAAGTTCAAATTGAAATTATGTTCACTTTACTGTAATACTGGCATTGTTGAATATGAAAACTATTTGATTTTAATTATTTATTGCTCTACCTTTAATGAATTGTTATTCTGATATAATATGTAGCGTATGGTCAAAGGGTTAATTAAACAACAGCATACTTTGCAATAAATAATTACCTGCAACTTGTGAGTGTATCTGTGTTGGACTGGAGCCAGGGAATAGGAAATCAAAGCAATAAGTCATGATTTAGAACTACGTACAGAAACAGCTACTCCTTTGATAGTTGTTAGAGAAACATTTATGCTGTTTGCATTTCCTGTTTGTACATATTGAAATCACCATACCAACACCCATATCAATATCAAAACCAATCGAATCCCAATTCTACGAGTACTCCATGCTACGGCTGCACCAAAAAGAAACGCAATTAAACTGGAATCCAGCGAACAAACGAACAACTGCTGTGAAAAGCACTCAAGAAAGTGGTTGACTACTCTACTGCCAGCGGAAGTGACATTTTGCCAGCTTGCTGCTGGATGCTGGCGAGTACATATTCAATTATGTGGATTTGCTGCTGGAGATAAATTGATTAATTTGCTCGAACAATGGCCCAACGGCTGACATTGTATAAATACAACAAGAACTCTTCAATCCGACAGCAGTTATTCTAGAACCAGTTTCCAGCAAACAAACTTGTTGCCAACGCCGACCCGACACTTTTTTGACCAGACCTCTGCGGCCCGGCCCACACCTCGCCGCCAAAAACAATCAACTACCGGTAAGTGAAGTGTCGAGTACCGTTCATACGTCATTATCAAATCACTCTGCTCTGCTCTGCCAAAATCATATGTTAAAGCCCGGCTCAAGTGTCACGCCCACAAAGCAGCGGCTGGGCTGTGACGTATTCGCGGCATAAATCGCCGCGGGTCTATTACTCATACGCTGGCGCGTGTTGCCTATTAGTTAGGAAACAAACAATAAACAATTTGTGTCGCATAAAATTAACATAACTACAAGTTTTCCCACGATACAGTTGATTAGTTTATATACTAAATGTATGTATATTTTGTTTCGTTTAGTCTCCAGACATTCTGTTTCGGATGGCATCAATTTAAATCGTTTAAAGAAAAGGCATGCGCCCAAAAACCAGTTGCAGTGTCCGGTTTGGAGGCAGATCCGTGTAGGACAAAAGAATATTCATTATATCGGAGTGTAACTTATTGTTATGGCCAGGCCCACCCAACTCCGTTCTACACGCTACAGTTTTACAACAATTTTAATGCATTCACAGCGCCATTAATTAATGGGCGATCAGGATCGGAGCGGATCGGATCGGCAGACCCGGCGCTTGCCATTTGCATACAATTTGCATTAATTACGGCTACAGTTCGGTGGCTCGACACTTCCTGCTGCCACTGCTGCTGCTGCTGCCACTGCTGTAGCTTTCCGAGAAGTTTTCCTAAAGCTGTTACTTTCTTTCTGAACTTCGGTGACTTTTTTGCTGTGCTCTTGAAAGTGGGGGAAATTTTTTCGCCAGCTATAAATAGCCTTTAAGTACAAGATGATACAACTGTAAACTGCAAACTAATTTACAAAGGAGAGACGGGTCTTCAAACACTTCTGCGGCGTCTCCATTGAAGCCTTATCGGTGGCATTCCATAAATTCCATTCATTTAATGGGCCGAACACCCATTTAGCAGCCATAAAATCTGTTCACCTGATAGTTATGCAAAATTAAACAGCGACAAAACAGATCTCTGAATAGGAACATTTTTTTTATATTTTTTTTGCGTATCGCTCGGTACAAATCGAAATTTGCATACGCTTAGCAACTATAATGGCAGTTTTATTGAATTTGTATTGATTTCGATACGTTGAAAGATCTGACGTAGCTAAGCGCCACTTGGGCTGGGACTGGGACTGGGCGCTCGAGTGTCTCGATCTCGGTCTCGAGTGTCCGTCAGTGGTCCGACGGCTTCGCCTCGCTTCTGCGCTTTCAGAGACCGGCTTGAGCGATAGTTGTTGTTGTTTCTGTTGTTTCTGTTCAGACTTCTTTACGTTATTAAGCTTTCGCATCTGCGTTTGGGCCTGCGAGCATATGTATATAAAATAAGAAGACAAACGAGCGATAATAATTATTTCAACTCCGCTCTAGACCAGCCAAGTCGCAAGCCACACAGCTCCCGGCCATATCTGACAAATCAGACACAAACAAATATTATCAACACAGAATCCATCCATCATGAATGCCAAGCCCTTAGTACTGTGCACCGTTGTGGTGGTTGCCCTTTCCCTGCTGCAGTTCGGGGATGCCCTTCCCTCCGTCGGGCACTATGGCAAGCGTTTCGGTAAGTCTGCAATCGACGGAGTCCCTCCTCCATGGCGTATTCAATTTCAAATTTAATTGCTTACTTGCAGATGCGATGGGCGGCATTGATTTCATTCAGGTTTGTCCCAATAAATCATCTTGAAGCGATGATTTATGGCCAATT
This sequence comes from Drosophila athabasca, assembly GCA_008121215.1. Taxonomy (NCBI): domain Eukaryota; kingdom Metazoa; phylum Arthropoda; class Insecta; order Diptera; family Drosophilidae; genus Drosophila; species Drosophila athabasca. The sequence goes on along the minus strand of CM017793.1, from coordinate 3,912,992 downwards.
AACACGTTCACTTCTGCTCCCTCTGCCAACAGGTGTGCCTCAACAACTGCGTCCAGTGCAAGACCATGCTCGGCGACTACTTCCAGGGCCAGACCTGTGCTCTGTCCTGCCTCAAGTTCAAAGGCAAAGCCATACCCGACTGTGAGGACATCGCCTCAATAGCACCGTTCCTTAATGCACTCGAGTAGAGCCGCCGTCTCTCGGCCCAGGGTGTATTTGTATCTGTGTATGTGTATGTGTGTGTTTTTGTATGGCCTGTGACTCAGATGCGGATTGGGGTCAATGCGATGCTCAACACGAGAGACGATCATGGCTGCTCCGCTGATTTCGACTCGACCACAACGATTATGAAACTGAAACTGACTTTTTCTAAACAACTGAACTTCCAGCACGTAACCAAAGAGTTCCTATACATTTAGGTATAATATTATCGTAAATAAACTAAACTAATTATGTATTAATACTCACAAAAGGGTTTGTGTTTTATATTTGGCTGTAGATGGGATTTCAGAGGCTATCAGCAAAGCAGTGGCAGTGGCAAGCCTCTGGCGCAAACCTTTGGGGCTCAACACTACTAACTATTAACGTTGATGCTTCAGAGTTCCTTCCTGGAATCGATTCCTGTATTCTTAAAGCCATCTGATGGATATCGAGATGCCAGCCAGCACTTCCAACAATAAGCCACTCCTGTCCAATTGGTTTTTTCTTTTTAAATTATTACTAAGCGTAAAGCAACCAAATTAATTCTTGATCCTAATCTTTCAATTCAATTTCAAGTCATTGTTTTTTTTTTTATTCTTTTTATTTAAAAAATACTTGCATATACAAAAACTTACATCGAAATAAATTTTATCATTATTAAAGGTTTCTTGTTCGGTTTTCCGTTGTTCAATATCATTAAACTTAATCGCTCTATTTCTGCTATTTAATAATAATATATACAACAAAATATGTATGGATTTTACGCATGGAAATGCTGGAAAGAACTCTGAACTGAAGAAAATGGCAGTGTCAAACTACTGACTGGCTATAGAAATGCTGTATGGAGAGGTGGCGAATGGTGAGCATAGACTAGTAAAGAGACTAAGCAGTAGTAGGAGAGAGGAGAAATGCAGAACTGCAGAGGAGAAAGTGAGACAGTGTATGGAGGCCAAAAAATGAATCCAGATTGTTAAACAAGCCTTAACCAAACACAAATGGCATTTACTTCCTAAAGTTGAGTAGCGTATCGGGTATTTCATTTATGTAATTCTGTAAAGTACAAAACGTTATATTATAATAAATAGTATGATTTAAAATCAATTTTTAGAACTTACATAGAGAGAGGGATCGACGCCATGATTGCCAAAGTCGGCCCATTTCGAAAGATCAATTGAGGGTATAATACCGCTCTTGCAGGGCACTCGAGGGTTACTATAAATATCAAAAATATGAAGTTATATTCTCAATGCATGTAGATCGAATATTTGTACTTACATTTCGTGATCGGGCAATACCATGGGATAGATCTGTACGGTGTCTATCAAGTCAGTGTTGTCGCAAATCAAGCGGGAAAGCTTCGCCTTGCGTATCTCCTGCAGCTGTTCGGGGGTGAAGGAGGAGGGCTGGTTGGGCAGCTCGTACCAGAAGCGATCGCCGCGGCGCAGGTAGCTCATCTGGGTGGCAATGACACAGGCAAAGGTCGGTCCCAGCATCGAGCCAGGCAGCGACTTCTCCGACACACCGCCAGACCACAGATCAATGTCCGATGGGTGACTACAGGGTAAAAATATTGTAAGTACTGATCTAATATGAGTATAAATCATAGGGGGAACCTACTCGAATATGCTGCCATAACGCAAGACAGTCTCGTTGGGCATTGAGCCGTACATCTCGTCCCAGGTGTTGGAGGTGGGCAGGCCACAGAACTTGCGGAACTCCATGTAGCCGGGAATACCGAACTCCCGACCGCGCTGCATGTTGAACGAGACCAGATCCATGCCGAAGCGGGCACCCTCCTTCTTGAACAGATGGTTGGTCACCTCCTGGGTGATCGAGTCGTCCATGGCCTGGGCCACCTGGTTCATCAGACCCATGAAGTACTCATCGAGCACACCGGCCCGGTACAGATCGTAGGGGCGACGAATCAGGTCCGACAAACGTTTCGAGGCAATGAACTTGTGGGCCTTCGACCAGCGCTCCACGGCGGTGGGCAGCAGCGAGTGGCCAAAGCGGAAGGCGGCGCCAGCAAAGGAATCAATGATGCCCGGATTAACTGCCGAATCGTAGCCATCCCAGTAGCCGTCTTTCTGCAGCACCAGGCCGAACTTCTCCATCACCTCCTTGCCCAAGAGAATGGGCAGGAACTCGTTGAATGTCACGTGCTGGACAATGGCGATGTTGATGCGTCGTGCCTCCTGGAACAGGGTCTCGTCGTCCCAGTGTTTGTTGATGTGCGCCAGACCTGTGGCCAGGCGATTGTGCTCTCGTGCCATCAGCGTGTGCATGCAGGTCAGGACCAGCTGTTCGTTCACTCGAATCTCTCCGCCCTCGAAGCAGTACATGCTCTTGTTGGGTCGCGTGCAGCCCTCGTCGGGTATGTCCAGCTTGAGGGGCAGCAGGTCCTTCAGGCCGTACTCCTGGAACACGGGATTCATGCGCATCAATCCGCCGTAGCCAGTGCGAAGTTTGCGGGCAAAGGCTTCCTTCACTCCGTACACAGTGTTGGCATCGATGACGCCGGTAAGAGTGTTGAACTGTTGGCGCGAGCCTGGAGAGTGGAATTAAGCGGCGGGTTAGGAGGGCTCCACATAGGAAAAGGTCGCTTGAAACTTACCCAGTCGGCAGCCGGGTCGGGGCGATGGGAAGCCGCGCACGAAATCGATGCACTTGACATTAAAGAGACGATAAAAGTAGTCATCATCTGGCACGCGGATCTCGTTGCAGTAGGGGTGCTTCAGATGCAGCGGACGCTTGCAACACTCCTCCGGGTCGTTGCGGTTGATGGGATCTGTGTGGGGGATTCATGATTGTATTTACATTGCAGCTGCTTAAAGCTCGAGAGACCTACCCAGCGGAGTTCCTGTGAGCGTGAAATCGTGATCCATGAACTGACCCCAGGCGATGACCATTACAGTGCCCGCGTGATCGTGATAGCCATCGTCGGGGTGCATGGTGCGTGAGACGACACGGGAGAAGGGCAAGTCCCGGCCGGTAACCGATATCCGTGGGGCGTTGATACCGTCCGCATATAGGGGACCAATCAGTCGCTGGAAGGGAGCATTCGCCGCCCCCCAAGTGGGATGCTCGATGTTGTTGCACAGCCCATCGAAGCGGCGGTATTTACCAGGTCGGCACTCGACGCCCGCAAAGAAGGGCGGACACACCTCCCGAATCATCGTCTTCGAGGTGTCGATCGTGGGCAGACCCTTCTCAATCTCCTCATAGGACAGTCCATAGCTGCAACAAAACAGAGAGTAAACGGAATTGAGTTGCCAGTCTGCCAGTCTCGTGAGTAATTGCCTCTGAATGCGGTTCACGTTCACGCAACTGCGGATATCGCTAAACTTGGCTCTTTCCTGTGTCTGTGTCTGTGTCTACCGATTCTCTACACTCGAAATGTTTATTGGAAAATTGCAAAATTAACGTATTAGCCCAGTTAGCAAACGGGCTGTAATTAACGCGCTTTTGGTCTGGCTAACACTGACAGATATTGATGTTGATGTCTGACGTTGACAGTGGCAAATTTTTTCAATTGGTCGACGACTTTTTATTTTTAGAGTTTTCTGCTGACAAACGTGTATGTATGTATGTATTTATAGGCAATTAAACAGCTCCAGAAAATGGGGAGAAAACCGAAAGCCGTGCCGGCACATAAATAGCCAAAGGGACCGCCACAGACGCAGACGCAGACTCTTCCTCAAGTGAATGAGAAAGCGAGAAAAGCCAAAGGGAAATTGTTTCTGGCCGGCTATTGTGTGTGATGTGATAGTCAGATGGGAAGTGGAAAGCTGTAAAACTTCACAGCCAATTGGGTCTTTCAGCGAGTCTGCAATTTAGATGGTACGGAAAATACAAGGCAACAGATCTCGTAGGTATCTGCCCTCCGTCACGGCAACAAGTCAATCGTCCATCATTGATTTACATTACATTTGATTGCATCTCTTCGTTTGCATGCCATCCTGTTTACAGCCCACTCTTTGTTTTATAGAATGGCCAAAACAGCCAACGAGCCAACAGGCCGCCTTTTTGCTGTTTACAACATGTTATAAGCCATAATCAAAAGATTATACAACGCCAATTGAACCAGTCGCAGCTGCATCAGCTGGAGATGAAGATGCGGCGGCAGGCGACCCGAGCCGCAGCCTTAGACGCCATGAGTGAAAGTCAAACACATTGCACTGGGGGCAGGGGGGGGGGGACAAGCTTTGAGCACATGATCTGGCCTGGCCGCCAACTGTGGCCAACTGACTTGGCAACCCGCTTACCCAGATTCCGCATCACTCCACTATCCACTCTCCGCTCCAATGCAATAGCCAATCGTTGGCCAACCCCGAAAGTGAAAATAGAAAAGTTTCGGGCTGGAAGTTGTAGATACCCTTAAAGATATATCTTTATAGTGATCCCTTCTTGGAGATTCAGGCCAAGATACTGCTTCAAGCAAAAAGGATAATCTGTGCAAAGTCATTGTGTTTTCTGTGTTCAGGCCACGCCTCCTTCTGCCTGTATATACCCCTGTGCGCCACGAGTACGCGGTATCAAAAGGAGAAATAAAACTGGAAATGTTGTGTGGCATCTTCCGCAGCTTCTTTGGCCTGGGTGTGTGGGGGGGTTGGCTCGGTGCATTGGGGAAGATAGTCACGCGCACTCTCACTGGGGCTGTCTGGCACAGGTTCGCTGGTTCGCTGGTTGCATAATCCGAGTTTGTTTTCATCTGCTGCAAGCTTTAGCAAATAGCTGCAAATATTTTTGTATGGCAAAAATGCGGTTGCACCAGTGGGGGTAGTAGAAGAAGGCCTCGTGTGCAGCTCAAGTGACTGGCCATCAGTCAGAGCCGCAGAAGCATGAGGCAGACTGAGCACAGAGTTTTCGGCAGTGCAATTAGCATTTGCATGTGCCAGACTTTCAAAAAAGACTCCATATACATATCCCGCAGATGCTTTTATGTTCCGATTTCGTTGCTGCACACAGAACCTTGAAGGCTGGCGAGACAAGACAAGACAAGACAGGCCGAATCTTATACATATTCGATGACTGCAGGCGGTCTTAGCCGTGTTGCACGACTTAACTGCCTTGTCATGCGTTATTTGGCAACGGTTATTAGTGCCGAGGGAGCTGAGCCGAGCCGAGCCGAGCCGAGGGTGGGCGTGCCAGGGCAACTTTCGAATGCGTTTAGCGTGGATTACTTACGTGCGGGCCAACTGAATGGAAATGTCGAGCAGCAGCTCGCCCACGGTGGCCAGCTCCTCCGGCTTCCAGTCCGACTTGGGTTGTGCCACATCTGCAACACACACAAAAGACATTATAGTATCCGTTTTGTACAGAGAATCTCCATCCCCCCCCCCACTTACGTATACGCTTCCTTGCATCCAAGTAGGCAGCATTGATGGCATCGTAGGTGATGCAAGTGCCGGGGCCATTGTTGTAGGGGTTCCTGCAAAGAGCCACAATAGATTGATGTGAAAGTGATTTCAATTGGCATTAACAGGCAATTTGTCCCTTATCACATGCTACCACAAGCTCAGCCCCCCCCTCCACTGCCTCGGCCTGCGCAGTGGCGGATAATCGCATTATTGCCAGGCGAATGCCTCAAGCGTCTATAAGCTCGATTCCGATTCCTGGCCCCAGTGCGGAACGAGACTTGGTCGAGGCAACATCATCGGAATGGATCTGGAGCAGGCACGCAGCAGGCTCAGGCAAATACTGAAAGGCCATAAGCCCAACTATATGGGTGGCTATATGCAGGACTTGCTGCTCGGCTCAGGCCAAACCTCGAAGTTTAGTCCAAAGTTGGTCAAATGGCTTAAGGGGTTTCTGGCTATCATTGTGCTGCTATTCGGTTTGAGGTACTATCGCGAGGAGCTACAGGGAGAGGTGAGGGAAGGACTAAAGTGATCGATCACTCTGATATTCGTTTTCCTCTCTTCCTCTCTCTTTTGGCCCCTAGAATTGTGTCTTTTCCTTGCCGCGTTCCTTGCGGTATGCTCTACGTCCGCCCGAGAGTTGTGAGTTCTGTGTAAATATCAAAAATGTGCCACGTCTCCAAGAGATTAGTCCCCAGGAGTTTGAGAGAAAATATGCGTACAGTGGAGCCCCAGTGATTGTCAGCGATGCCACACAAAATTGGACAGCGATTTCGGTGGGTATTACGACCATTGTCGTCTAAGATCTCAACAGTTAGGATCACTTTTGGTACAGCTCTTCAACTACTGGTACTTTCGAGATGTCTATGGCAAGGCCAAGCGGAAGCAACGCATAAGGGACTGCCAGTTTTTGCCGTACAAGACGGGTTTCCAGGATATCTACGAGGCCCTGGACATGCCAGAGGAGCGGGTGGCGCTGGAAGGGGGAGAGCAGCCCTGGTACTTTGGCTGGAGCAATTGCCATGCGGAAACGGCCGAGGAGTTTCGCAGGCACTACGGCAGGCCCTATTTTCTGCCCGAAAGTTCGGAGAACAATGCAGTGGATTGGTTCTTCATTGGCACCTCCGGTCTGGGCGCCCAAATGCATGTGCGTTTGCCTGTCCACTTTGAGGACTGTTCGATTGATAGTGCCCCATTCTCATTCCAGATTGACAACGTGCGATTACCCTCGTGGCAAGCGCAGCTGGCAGGGAGCAAGCGGTGGCTGCTGGTGCCCCCACCCGAGTGCTATTTCCAATGCCGCAGCTTCGATGTGGTGGTGCGGCAGGGTGACATTAGTGGGTACAAATTGGATTATACTGGCCGATAGCTAATCGATACTCTTCCAGTTGTCTTGGACACTAACAAATGGTACCACCAGACCTTTGTACAGCCCGGAGCCATCAGCCTGACCATCGGGGCCGAATATGACTAGACTTAACCGGCTCGCGGCGGTTTTTCCGCGCAACAGGAAACGGCTACCTCGACATCTCCATCTCCATCTCCAGCTCGTAGAGGCTCTGGCCAAAACAAACATTGGACAGTCCGTCTGTCTGTGGCTTTAACTGTAACTGTAACTGTAACTGTAACTGTTACAAACTTAACTTTAACATTGCATATTTTTCTGTCTATGTTTGCCAGCAGAGCAGCCGGTTTGTTAATTAAATGCCAAAAACACGCAAATTTCTTATGTTGGGCAGCTGCCCGAGAAAATCTCCCCCCAAAATGGAGGGCAGCAACTTCCTCGAATGGCGGCGGGACATGTAAAACGCGTGTCAGGCGACAACGATGCGTGTTAACAATGCGTAAGTATTAAGTAATTACAGCAACAACAGCAGCCAAATACCAGCACAACAAAAATGTGCAACAAATGGCAGCCACATAGTCACATGGCCAACGCACGCAATGCAAAACCATTTCAGCTAAAAGCAACATTTTTCACGAACTTGCAGCCATTAAATGCGTACCCGTTAATAGAGCAGAGCATAGCCACCAAGGCATCAGGTTTGAGTGCGTATCCGTATACAGAAAGATGGAATTCAAAAGGATTCGAAGGGAGGGAAATATTGATACAGTATCTTATTGTTAGAAATAATACTAATAGAATACTCTTGTCATATTACACTAGTCGACACGACTTTTCCGCTGTCGCCAAAATGACTTTTTCTGTAGTTTTGGTCAAACGGTTATAACTAAGCCGTTTATTTTTATATTTTTATAAGCGATACCTTAAACAACGCCTAATTAATGTGTCTATCTAAAACCAAAAATCAAGGCATTCAAATATTTTTTTTTCGACTTTTCCTGAGCTTTCAAAGTCAAAATTTCGGGGAAAAATACCGAAAAAAATTATGAAATTTGAATTTGGAAGCTTAATATCTTCCAGACGTTAAGTTGCAGCTACAAAGTGTCTGAGTCGGATTTATAGCTGCATTTGTCGGCTTTTTTTAACTGCAAAGCTTCAATACAACCAGTTGTAGGAAACTTAAGTTATGTGAAAAATAAAAGCACTACCTATGACAAAAAACACCAAATTTTTTAAATTTTTAATTTTCTTTAAAAAAATTTAAATCTTCAAATCTATCAGAAAAAGTCATTTTTGGCCACAGCGGAAAAAAAAAGTTGAATTTTGTCGAGTAGTGTTATTTAAGGCAAAGGTGACTGCAAATACCGACCTCCGAAATTATAGTGAAATTTTGATCATGATATTCCATGCTAATGCCACTAAAACGGGTTAGATTTTATATATAATATTTGTCCTTCGGTCTTATCGACCATTCGACATATGTATAATTCTTTAAGATATATTTAGAAACCTCTTAAGTGAAATCCTTTTTATTGTTAGTGCATTTCCCCATCGCCATGGCAAGCCATGAATTTTCCCTTGCATTTTTCTTAGGCAAATTTGTCAAATTGAAATCGAAAATGGCAATGTCTGGCACCCAACTGGTCTGCCAGTTAATTTTCCGAAAAGCACTCTAAAAAAAACAACTAAGTTAAGTTAAATTTACTGCCTCTGGTAAGTTCAATGTGCGCATAGCCGGAGAGTTTTGGGCCAACTAGAAAGTTGCTTGCATGCGGCACGCACTGCCACAGTCTCTCTGCTCGGATCTGGACCTGGACCTGTAGCTGGACCTGTAGCTGGACCTGTACTTGTTATCCTGATTGTGTTTGCTGCAAAGTAAAAACTAATGTTACGAATTTTGGGCCGGGTATCGGGAATTCAATATGCGCTCTCACAGGTGCGCGGTGAACACTTCCTGATCGAAGCGAAACCGTCTTGAGTTGCATGGGCTGCTGCTGCTGCTGCGGCGTATGCGTAATATTGTGAATAATTGCAAAAGCGTGTCGTAAACGCGCTGGCAAAATATTCAAATATCATTTATCTATGCGAGAGCGGGTCTCTCGATTTCGGGTGCCCCATGGCATAACCATGAAGGCGATCGTTGTCTCTCAGGGGCTACTTCGCTTACGCAGATGGAGACGTAGACGGAGATCGAGACGGAGACGGAGACAGAGATGCAGTTGCTGATGCAGACTCCGATATAGATACAAATACAGACTTGGGGTAGACAAACAGTTTTGCAGAGGCCGCAATGAAAGTGGCCGCCGTGCAAAACCTGTATTTAACATTAAGTAGGTTGCCGCTTGGTCTGTGGCCAATTGTTGGCTGCATTTTTCCCAGCTGACCGCAACGCAGCCCAGGTTCAACATTCAAGCCAAAGTCAGCTTTAACGATCTTGCAGACTCACGTTTTGATGCCCGGCGACCCCAAAAATTAGCTTCAATTCCAGATGACCCCTGAACACAGATACACACAGATGCACACAGATACTAGTATCTCAATCTCGATCTGGATCGTGTGACATTTAAAATATAGATATCTGCCATAAGTGCTGCCTGACGCTGAAGTTCACGTCGGGGGAGGGGAGGCTTGTGTCTTGGCCGTATTTCAAAGTCACTTTTCGAAATCATTTCAAGACAAAAGTCTGCCCTCGGCAGCACAGGTGGGTTTTATTTTTGCGTTTTTCCGTTTTTCCGTTTTTCTTTTAACATCTGCAAGTGTTGCAATGCCATTTGCTTAGATGCTGGCTTGCGAGTTTGCTAGTTTGCTAGTTTGCTGGTTTGCTGTTTGGCTATTTATGTTTGCGGCTTTTTGTCGTGCGGTTTGCCTTTTTTTTCCATTACTAATAAGTCGCTTTGGTCTGTCATGTGACTTCATGATGCGTCTGTCTGCATCACATGACAGTTTTGTCGGCAATGTCGGCGATGTCGGCGCTGTCGTCACTCGAGGCCTGTTCGAAGCCAAAATGCATCTGCTTCTGCCGCTTGTTACCGTGCTTGTTACACCTTAGAACCCATTCTGAGCAAAGTGTTTTGACGCCAGCTCTGGCCCTATATAAGACCCACTCAACCATCTATTAGACCAAGAAAACGTTGTTCTCCGCCAGAATGCAATCGCCAGCAATCCTGCTCTTGTTCATTGGCCTTAGCCAGGCCTCACTGTTTCCAGAAAACGGGACTCACTGCTCGGAAGAGTATTTGCCAATCTGCGGCTTCAGGCTTTCTGCAGGCTCACGTGTCGTCTGCCCCTTCTTCAACATGTGCTATTTTGACCAATTTGTTTTGGAAGCGAAACATGGTGAGCTAAAAAAGAATATAACTTGTTCCTTTTTTTGATAAAAAATTCCTCTTATTGGCAGAGTGGCACGTACTAAGCAACGAGCCTTGCATGTGGCCGACAGATGATTGCGACAAGGAACTGAACGAAAAATTATATCGCCCTTACACACCCACACCTGCACCTGCCCCAAGAAAACCCAAGAAACATAGAAAGAAGATAAAGTCTGGCTTAAGAACCCCAAAGAGTAACAGTTCAGACATCGGACGACCTCTTCAAGAACGGAATTTAAGGGAGCTGATAGAAGCGAGCACAAAAGCACCGATTGATTATTTCTTCATGCCACCGACCAAACCTAAAGTGAGGCATGATGGTCCCATTCAAAGGGTAAACATCGCCACCAATCCAAAAATGAGGCATGGTAGTCCCATTCAAAGGGTAAACATCATTGCAGGACAGAGACCGTTTCAAGAAGCAAGATTGGGCAGAAGAAGCAAGAAGTAATCGATATAAGGGACACTATGTTTTAATAAAGCCCCCATAGGTTATAGCCAATGTTTTAGCTTGAATGAAGACGTTGGCTGTCATACATATGTGGCAACTACTCGTGTGCAGCAGCAGGTTATCCCTTCACATCGCTCAGCAGGCGCACTAACCATGCAACAGCAGCTACGAGCACTCGACTCTCCCATCGATTGTAGCTGCTGCTGTGGCAAATGATTAGCTCAAAGCTTGTGTTAGGCCATGTTGTCGTAGGTGTAGAGCACCGACAGGTAGCTGCTGCCCCATGTTGCCACTGCTCAAACAAGCCACTGCAACTGCCACAGCCAAAGCCCCAGTCAGAGCCAAGATTTATGGCTGTCAGTCAGGCATTTGCGCCGTTTCGGTGTCAACGTTCAAATATTTGAGTCTCAAACATAACCCAGAATGCTGCCGAGCCGCTTTTTCAGCAAAGCCCCGTTTCTATTTGTACTCACAGAGTGCCGCGGAATAGATTCACATTGTAGTCGTAGACGGAGGAGCGACCAGGTCCGGCCAGCAACAGGGCGCACTCCGATCCGTGGGCCGTCTGTAGTTGTTCGCCAAACTGATGATACTGCGCCTGCGCGGCGGCCACAAGGGAGAGCAGAAGTATTCTGAAAGTAGATAGACGAGTGGCAGAGAGGCAAATTAATACGTTATGTATGCATATATGCAGTGGAGGCGACACGCCTCTTTGACAAATAGAAACACGCCCGTGGCCAAGAGCATTAATCAGCCAGCAGCCAGCACACAACGGCACATGTGGCAGCTGCTGCCAATGGGCTATTTGTGTATTGGTATGGGTATGGCTATAAATATGTAGGTCCAAATAGTCATTGAATTCGGACTGGCCATTGTTTTGGGCGTTTCGGTGACTGTCAGCCAGGGGGGAGGGCAGGAGAACCTGACATTTGACATCTGGCAGCCTTGCTTTTATTTCTCGATTTAATGCACTCAGATTTATGACTCGAGGGGCTCGTGGCTCGTGTTAATGCCTTGTTGGCTTTTGTCGCCTGACCAGGTTTTACACAACAGCAAAAACGCAGCAACAGAAACACATTTTCGGGCAATTGTTAACGCCTTTTGATAATTATTAATATTGATTGCTATTGTCATTCCTGTTTCTGGCAGCAGTCAATAGTGAAAGTATTTTCTTTTTATTTATAAACTATTCAGTGTTTCACCTTCCCTTCCACAAAGCATAGACTGCCTCGAATACCCTTATAGCTCACATAATTCATACCAATTTATGGCAGTTTATATATTCAATTTCAAATTAAAAAGTTATTTCTCATTTACTTAAAAATAATGAACTTTGATTAGCAAAACTTTAAGCCACTTGCTGGAATACTTGGCGGAAAATTATCAATTATATTAATTAACAAATGATTATTATTATTTTAGTGCTTTTTGGGTTATGACCAGGTTCCAGGTATCTTTATATTTGTATGATATATCATATTTTCATGCAGGACAATGGTCGCTGGAGCTAATAAAATAAAAATGGCTTACAGGACTGCCAACTTCGATAGTCTTTCGATATGATTACTCTGATATATACTTAGAAAAAAAATCATGAAAAAATCATGGGAAATATACCCCTTAATTCTTCATGAATTTTCTCATACTTTCAGACTCTAGGCACATACATACATACAAAAATGATATTGTATACTTAGTACTGGGAAAACGAAAACATATTTGAATAATTTTTAATGATGCTCAAAAATTGTTTATGTTTATAGTAGTAAATTTATACCTTTTGTGCCTTGTGATGCTGCTGACACTCGGTAAGAGAGTGAAAGTACTTTGCTTTTCATTGAAAGCCAAGACCCACAGAAGGGCAAAGCTCCCTCCCTAGGCGGCAGCAGGTTCGCTTATATAAGTATTTTACCCGAGCAGAAACAATAACGCACTTAAGTCCTTTCACTTTTCATTTGACACAGTAGAGGCTTTCTTTTCGAGTGGAGATCACATTAAATGTGATACTCTTGTCGGACGTGCCACAACATGGCCCTGTATACCATTACAGAGAGTGGAGGGGGAGGGGGAAGCAGTAGGGGATAACCCCATGAAATAAAATCTTTCAAAATTTACTACAATGAATGAAAATTATTGTACGGGTGCAGTATTTGCACAAATGTTTCGCGGATAATGGAATTATTTTCTTCTGTTCAGAACTTTTGCTGGGCTCTGCCCTATAAATAGCCATCTCCAGAATTAACGATCATTCGCAAAAGTTTTGTCAACATCATGAGGACTTCTTTCATCATTCTTCTGGTTGCTTTGGGCTGCCTGGCTCTGGCTGAGGCACAACGATGCCCCCAGACCTGTACCGAGGAGCATCATCCTGTCTGTGCCTCCTGGACACGTCGTGGCATCAACGACATCTGCACCTTCCGCAATGAGTGCAGACTCCGCAATCAGATCTGCCAGCGCAGACAGGGTATGTAAACGACACGTTTCGAATTATTAAATATTTTAATTTTATTCTTCTTTCAGATTGGATTCTAATCGCCCGAGTACCCTGTCTGGCAGAAACCAGAAACTGTAGATCTCTCCTGAATTAAACATTTTGAATTCCTGTTGCTCAAAACCAAAGTAAATAAACTGGCATATTTCCGAGATCGGAAAATTAACTGAAGATTTTCACACTTTTGACCATAATTTTTAGTTACAGCTTACATGATTTGTAACTCCGTTCTTCTTGGGCTTTAACTGGCTTAAATGCTTGTTAAGACTCGTGACCGACGATCCACTTTCATTTCATTTAGTTTTGTTTTTCGCTCAGAAATGAATTTGGTTCAAGGTTGCCCTTTAAATATTTCACAGAAATCATAAAAGTTATAGACCATAAAGTGCGTCCAGGTATCAAGGGGCACTCACTGTGCAGCTCTCCGATGGGGAATGATGAAATTTGATCAAATCGGACTTGGAAAAAGCAAAAGAGTTTGCGAGTCCCTTTTCAACCACATACGAGCAGTGTCCTTGAATTTAGAGCCGCCTTTAGGTCTTTACCAACCAAGATACATAGTTTCTCCTCCTGCAGTCCAAGCAGCAATGAATGTTCTTGTAAAAAATAAAGCTACTGGACACGACTTAATTGCACTATACAACGCCATCCTTCACGTTGGTCGATTCCCCAGACAATGGAAATGTTATCGTCCTCCCTGCTACCTGGGAGACCACTTCGATAGACGCCTGACTTGAAGACCACACCACACTTTAGAGCTACTGTTATAACCATGGACTGTCATGCCTCTTTGAGATATGTTTGATGTTTAAGCAAAACCTCTAAGGGCGATGACAGGTACTTCAGGGTATGTTTGAACCGTAATGCCTAAAAGGATCTCTCACTCCCTTAAACTGATAATCAAGTAAACCATCATAGTAGCCGATATAATGATAAGTTGTATAATCATCCAAACGAAGCAGCTCGAGGACTACACTTCCTCCTCAAATCCAACGAAGACATAAGCCTTAACATCTCTCAAATTTTATAAATAAAATAATTTGCAAAATAATAAATACCTTCTAAAATCATTTTATACAAATAAACATATAAATATGTACAGACATAATGTGGTTCTTTATTGGACTTGGCACAACATGGGCTCCGTATTACATTACAGAGTGAAAGAAGTCTGAATATATGTAATATATATATATATATAAATACCTATGTTTATATATAAATATATGTAAAAGTAAATCTTCAAAATATTTACAATTAAATGAATCTCATTGTTCGGTATTATCGCAGTATTTACACACATGTTTCGCTGTTAATTAACAAATAATTGAATTGTTTTCTTTTGTACAGAACTTTTTTATGGGCCCTGCCTTATATTATATATAGCCATCTCCAAAATTCACAATCATACCCAATAGTTTTGTCAACATCATGAGATCTCTTTTCATCGTTCTTCTGGTTGCCTTTAGCTGCCTGGCTCTGGCTGAGGGACAATGCCCCAGGTCCTGTCCCAGAATCTATCGTCCTGTTTGTGCCACTTGGATACGTCGTGGCGTAACCGAAGTCTGCACTTTTCCCAATGAATGTGTACTACGAAATCAAATTTGCCAGCGCAATCAGAGTAAAAGAACTATATTTTCTTTTAATTATAAAATACTACATTTTTGGTTTTCTTGCAGATTGGAAATTGCAGACACGTGAAGCCTGCAGAAGTGAAACAAGAGACTGCATTGTACTCCGACAGTAAATGGATTTGAATTAAGTAAATAAAATGGCATATTTCAATGATTAATCACGAGAGTAGAAAATTAACTGAAGATTTGCACACTTTTGACCATAATTTTTATTAATTTTCAGTTACAGCCATGCTCTTTGGGCCTTAACCGGCTTAAATGCTTATTAACACTCGTGACCGGCTAGGCACGGCACGGCACGGCACTTTCATTTCATTTTGTTTTCGCACAGAAATGAATTTGGTTCAAGGTTGCCCTTTAAATATTTCACACAAATCAAAAAAGTTATGGACCACAAAATGCGTCGAGCGTGCAACACAACAACTACTCGTATAAGTATTTTGCTTTATGATTGGAATGCTCAGCAAATGGCACTTCGTTCATTAGCCATCATGACAGGGCAATTAGAATGCCAACAAAACGCATTCGCCCACACGGACTAGAGTTTTGGGTTGACATGCTGCCACGCCCAGACACTGCCACGCGTGCGCGGTGCACAAATTGGTCAACAGAAGGGGGGAGGAGGGGGGATATGATATGGTAGAGACCGCTGACTTAATTGACTGCCTGGACAGACAGACGCAGAAGTCAGAGATGCAGATCAGAGTTGCGGGCCAGCGGGCCACTGCGTAAGTCAATTAATTGTTGCTCGCCTTTGGGGCGACAACTTTTGTGAAAGGCCTGCACGCAACGTCCTTCTGGCCGACCAGCACCAGCCCCAACAATTTATGCATACTCACACTTAACTGCATATATGTAGATATATGTATTTACAATATATGTATATATATGGGTATCTTTACACCTGCCCGCAAGAGTCAATTAATTTTGGCTCGTCGATCGGTGGCTGGCCAAACGACTTTTACATAACTCGCAGCTTCGACTTATCTAAGTCACTTGAGCCCAGAGAATGGATGACACACATATCGGTGTGACCAGAGCCGCCACCTTGCCACAGCAACCTTTTGGGTGCACAAACAAAGAACGGGTGCAGTTGGCCAATTAGAGTCGCCAACTTGGGAGAAGCCCATCCAGATATATGTATGTAGGTCCTGTAGCCAGATCTGTGCATATTTTGAAGCGCATATTAGAGTTGACATTTGCTAATAATATTTTTTCTGCATCGGCCGTACGTTAATTGCCCGATGCATTGTTAGACAATGCATTTGCCTCTGCTGATTGTATCGCACTCGTATAGTTTTGCTCTGATGCTGCTACTTATGTCATCTTTGCTGTAATACCTGGGACATGCCTCCGTCCCAAGCCAGTCCCATACCGCTACCCCTACCCCTACCCCACCCAGGCCCCCAGGGGCGTGCCAAGTGCATAGGACTTTTTGTTTGCCTCTTTCTTTGTTTGCTGCGGTGCTGCTTGCCACATCGCTCGCATTGTCTGCCTGGTTTTGTATGGAAATCCGCTGCTCGGCATGTGGCTGCTGCTGCTGCTGCTGCTGCTGCTGCTAGCTGTTGATGTCTGTTGTCATGCAAATGTGTCGAAATGACTTTGGTAACGTACTAAAGAGAAATTCATAATCCGTCTTGATGGCATTTTTATTGATAGTGATTAAGTTGATAGATCATGATCATTTGATTGCATATGAAACTAATACTTCACGGCTTCTCACATTTTCGATAGATTAACTACGTTTTTCACTTGGCAGCTAATCTCCCAATGCTCATGGGAAGACCTCCATTAGATGTTCGCAGCAGTTCGCTCAGATTTTTCTCTGGGATTGCCTGATAAACGAGTGGAATTTCGTTGTAATAAATATATTTATTATACACATAGATGCTTTAGTATATATTATTTGTGCATTGTTTTGCTATAACTCAATGGCAAGAATTCTGTTTTGGAGCTCTGTTTTAGAGCTCTGCTATTAAGGCAGACTAAACGCTTACATTCTTTTATTCTCAAACCATAATAAGCTTCACATGTAGAATTCTAGGCTGAGAAACATCACAAACACAATAAGTACATACTATATATGTTCCCAAGATCCAGAGCGAATGAGTCGAAATTGTTTTGCCCAGCTAAAATCATAAGTCAAGCATATATTCTTAGCTGTGCGATGCTTTTTTATGAAAAGTTCTCATTGAAATAGTTAAAATTTTGAATTGACATTCATGTTTTTCCGTTTAGCAATCAGCTAAACATCATTATTTGATTGCAAGACAAGATCGCAGTGGTGAACAAGTTTCGATATTTAAAGATACATATAGAGCTGCTGCAGCTCTACCTATAACGAATGGAACCCATGCCGAGTGAATCTCGTTTTTATTGCTGATTGCTAATGCCAGTGCTAGTGCCAGTGCCCCAGGCACAATTAATTGTTGCACTTAGCTTTGCTCAACGCTTTGCACCGGCCAATTGCTTAATTGATTCTCAGATCTGTGAGTCTGTTGCAGACAGTTAACAGTCTCATGTCTTCACATCCGTTTGGCATTTCAAATCAATAGAGAACACATGGCGCATACTTGATACACAGTCAGGCAGCAGGCAGGCAGGCAGCAGGCAGGCAGACTGCCGTCTGGCGGCGGCAGTGGCAATTGCAACATGACGCACATTTATGTGGCATTACTGTCGCCTTCTTTTTTACTGGGCCATAAATTGGCAATGCAGATTTGATGGGACATAGTTATGGGCCAGATAAGCGGGCCAAAGCTGCCTTAATTCGGTCTCTGACCCACAAAGCGCCTCACGATCGTATCGCACTGAGGAAATCCACTCACAAGCTTCATAGGATATTCGGATATTCGGCATGTGAAGGGTTTTGATATATCACCAAAAAGCAGCCAACTCGGCCAACGCACGCAATCCAGATAGCCATCGGACACGGCTTACGTGCAGTTTATGGACTAGGCTCGAATAGAATGTAACCGAACTGCAGCTGTAGAGTCAGTTAACTGGCTAACTGGCTAACTGGCTAACTTGTGCTGTGTGCTGTGTCTGGGCCGCTATCGGGAGCTAAAACACCGCCGATCTTTGCTCTGACTGATAACCGAAGCTGGCAATCTGACGGCATTTTACGCTTTTAACAGCTTATTAATTGAGAACCCGCCTTTTGCAGATTTATACCTGGCAAACTCTCGGCTAATTGCATACAAATTGCAATGGCTTGGCCCGGCCTGGCCTGGTCCCTGGTAAAACAGCCAGTCAGCCAGCCTCATACTCACAGATGGCAATAGATTCAATGCCAACTTATTGACCAAAATGTTCAGGCATTATGAAGTGCAGCTCAATGCAAAACTGGCTGCTGTCCAGACCTGCCATTGATTGTACATAAATCAAATGAAAAACAACTTTTGCATCTGTCTTGAATGTCTGTTTTGAATGCCTTTTTTCGCCTGTTTTTGTAACAAGTCAAGTCTGCCTTGACTTTCTTAGCGGAGTTTGAAGTGCACTTCTATGCGACGGCTGAGCATCCTCAGACAATGACAATGTAGGCGGCCATACGTGCCACGTGATGGCATAGCCACAGCCAGAGGCAGACCTAGACGCAGACCAGCCTTTCACCAGGCCGAGTCCCAGATTTCCCCCACAAAAATAGCTGCAACAATTACCAAATTTTTGTAGCCTACCTGGCCTGATGGCTGATGGCTGATGGCTCATGCATTCAATAGCATTGCTCGGGTATGCCTGATGATGTCTGGCAATTGGCACATCGTCTTGATCATCATCATCATCATCATCAATTTGAGTGCGAATGTGTTGCAAGCACACAAGCGGAGAAACACTCCACTTGGCCTGCCTACCAATGAGCCAAGTGATTATTCGGGTTCGGTTTGGTTTGGTTTCCTTTACTTTGGGTTTCTGTATTTTCGGTTTGTTTGAATTTGAGTGTTGCGTAGCCCCAGCATGCCAGCATGCCAACATGCAGCATATTTGTGCGCTTTATTTAAATACCATTTTTTATTTGTTAAATATAGGTATATCTGCTCGTAACCAGCAGTTGCATCTGTTTCTGTTCAAAGTACTTCTGCTGCTTCTGCCTGCCGCATAGCTTTGCCCTCAGTTACCACATATGTAATTTTGACGGGTGCATTTGGGTTACCTCGGCTCTCACGATCCAAATCATAGCCACGATATCTGTATCTGTTCCGAGTTGAGGCTACAATTTGCAGCGAATTGCGTCGACAGCTTCTGCATTTCAATTAGCAGGCGGCACCACTGATAAGCGCCAAGGGCTGCCTTGATCTCAGACTCAAGACACATTTCACTTTTGGTTCTCACGCTGGTAGGTGGATGCCACTCGCACAATTGGTATTTCATGTGGGCCACAATAAATAAAGTTTCATTTTGTTTTTGTCATAGTTATTTGTAACACTTTCTCGCCCCGTGAGTCAGCTATAAGCCCAATGAAAGACTCTTAGGCTCGAGCACTTTTCAATGGCAACACAAAACATGTGTTGTACACAGACCCTTGCGGCATCAATGTAATAAGAGGGCCACCCCTGGCGGTCACTCATCCACTCAATCAAGGCTGATGATGCCTTCCCATTCATGATCCCTGCTTGTTCGACTTTCTTTTGTTATAACATCAATCAATAAGTTTCGCGAAATCAAAGCAACTTCAGCTAATGCAAAAAAAATCTAATTAAAAAATATATCGAAAATGGGAAACCAATTCAAAATTCAAAAGGTTGTTGTGGGCAGGCATGACGTGAATTGAGAGTTTTGAAAGTGAAATGATTTTTAAGTAAATTACGTTAATGTAGCGCATTAATGGCGCATCATCAGCATCATCCACAGTCGTCAGCCAAAAGAGCCGAAAGAGATCTTCAAGTCAAAAGTGAATGTTGACCAACATTCACTTTAAGAAATCGAGCAGTTGCAAAATATAGGTACATCGAAAGATGTATCTCCATCTCCATATATCCATCAATGTGAGGCTGAGCAATAAGTCTTCTGTTCGAGGGATTAGGCTGGTGGGGATTGCATGAGTTGTGCGAGTAATTGTGGCAAACACATCAGGCAGGCAGGCAGGCAGGCATTATGCCCAAAAAAAGAGCAAAACAACGGCAATATGCTACCACAAGTCATGGCTTTGACTGCCGTTGTCTTGCCGTCTTGGCTTGGCTCTTGTGAACCTTGTAAGGCAGTTTATGTAACAAAGCCAGCGGCCAGAGGCAGAGGCAGAGTCAGAGGCAGTCATAGCCTGGTAGCCTTTGGCTGTTATTTGGCCATAACAAAGGCCCTCACACTGATCGATTTGGCACTCATTAATACGCAGCCCAATGCGACTCTTTATCGCCCGGTCCCGATCTCGACTTCGACTTCGATTCGGACTTGGATTGAATGCACTTCGCGCGATCGATACTTTGCCGCTTTCCAATTTGGCACCAGGCCCCAGCACAGACCCCAGCCCAGGCCATGGATCGGCCGATTGTTTGATTTATGCGCATGCAAATCGGTAAACTGCAAGTTGGCGTGCTGGCAGCCTTGACACAAATTCAACAGGAGAGCAATCAACGCTTCCCGCCTACCAACCTGCCTGGCCTGGCTGCTTGGCCTGGCTGGCTGGCTCTCTATGTCCACAATTATGTCTTTATTTTATAACATTTGGCCAGTCCAAACCGAGTCGTGGCTCGACGAGCTGGACTGGATTTTGTGGCTAGTCACGAGGCAGATGCAGCCAACAATTGCAGGCTGCCAGTCAGGAAATCAACCCGTTTGCTGCTCGGTTTCTCGTCTTCTACATTTAAGGAGAAAGTAAAACGTTGCCTGATCGATTTCAGCTGGCAACTGGTTGGACATGAAGTTCAACATCCAGCCCCAGCCGTGGCACACACACACACACAATGGTGACCAATTGTGCAACCCGATTTGAACTTCGCATCAAATGTTAATGACCCCGTTTGGCCAGCGTACAAAAAAACAGCAGAGTGGAGTCTCAGTCTGTTCTTGGTCATAACTCTATGGCTTATGGTGGCCTGCAGTCGAGATTCGGTAAAAACAAATCAGCGAACGAGGCGACCCAGCAGAGCAGAGTCAATTAGCAGCTACTCGCTAAGTCCCGGCAAGCCGGGTTTTATGCTTATTGCAGCCGTTAGTCTGTTGGTCTGTTTCTTGGCCAGTTGGGTGTGAGCCGCCGCCAGGGACTACCGTTAGGTCGTAGAACATGCCGGCAAATTATGGCCAAGTCAACAACAACAACGGGTCCCGGGGAATGACAAATAGCCTGGACACGCCCGACTGCCTGGCTGGTCGTCTGACTAGCTGATTAAAATGGGGGCGGCTGACTAGCCTTGTTGCAAAGCGGATAAGCCCCAGCCCGATTGCCTTGCAACTATCATTGATTGTTTATACTAAGGAAAAACAATTTAAATATTAATACTACTCCACTTATGTATGTTGCCTGCTTAAAGACTTATCTTTCACCTTTAGCTTAATGGCTATTTAAATCGAAACCGAAAACCGAAAGCTCCAGCTGAGCCCCATATTAAACCCGCATCTGAGGTGTGACTTTGGCGGATCAGTTCGAAGCGGAGCGGAGCAGAGCGGAAGCTGAGACGGCCAAGAGCGTGACCAGTATGCTCATTAATTTTGCTGCTCTTGGTGCTGATTTGTTCATCATTACGGGCGGGCGGGCGGTGAATGGCGCGTGGCCGGAGGCCAAGAAAACACACACTCGCTGGTAGAAAGTGGCAGGAAACCATTAGCAGGGGATGTTGTTAGACAAGACCAAGACAGAGCCCAGCCTAACGCTTCAGAGAACGCTTCATCCAAGCCATGGCTGATGGCTCATGGCTCAACCTGAATATAAATGGAAGAATCAAAGTACTAATATGGCGCAATGCCGTTTTATCATCAGAACGCCGCATACCAAACGAAAACTTTCTGTGCCAACGAGTCAGAACTTTCCAGTTGCCAACGCACACACACACACACACACACACACACACACACACGTGCGTTCAAAAAGTACATAAAATAATAATAGCATGGCACACATTGCGACTGCAAGATACCCCTTTCTCTAGAAAGAGAGTCTTTCCAAAGAGGCTTTGTGGTTCTAGACAAAGTGGAGATGACAATCGGAAATGGTTTCCTCTACACAAATGCAATATACCCCTGTGTTCTAGGAATGCTGGGTAAAAAACAAGAATTTCGAAAGAAATGTTTACAGAAAGTTGTCATAACACAGCGCTAGACGCGTAAAAATTACATAAAAATGGGCAAAGAAAATATGTTAAGAACCAGTCGCCGACTGTGCTAGACATTTGTTTGCCCCTAGACGACGCCGACAACCACTGGCCACTTGCCACACACGCGGCTTGGCTTGGCGTGGGGCGGCCTCTAAGAAAATTAACTGGAAACATTTGTACCAAAAATGAGAATGCAGCTCATTAAAAAATAGCCAAGCTAAGACACCTTACATACCTTAAGATCATTTCGTTGACGTTGCACGTTGCCACTTGGCCGTTGGCCGTTGTTGGACTTGTTAATGACTTCTTTAAATGCGTTTGGCTGTTGCCTTTTTTTGTTTTTGTTTTATTTTTGGTCACCGAATACTTTTCGCACGCAACGGCTAAAGGCTGCAAATTAATCCAATTATGGCCGACAAGGCAATAAAGCAGAGACGATGGCCCACGCTCTGTTCGATGCGGTCTGTGTTGGCCTTAATTAATCTTAAGCCTTGTTTGGCCGATGGTGCGATGGTGCGTTGGTACGACGCGGCAGCCGTGCGGCAGAGTTAGCCGCGAGTTCGTTGCCAGAGTCTTTTGCACTTTCTGAGAACCCAATTGGGGGGAGGGGAGTGAGCACTTGTCCGCGACTGAGGCTTTTCCCTGCAGCAACTTTTACTCTCGAGTTTCACCCTTTGTCACTGGCCTTTTGGTTATTTTTTATTTCTTTTCTTTTATTTTCGATCGAAAAGCACTTGCTGGTTAGCGGCCCGTTTCCTGCTTTGCGTCGCGTCGCGTCGCGGCCACACTTTCACACACACAGAAGATCACTTTGTATGCACTGGGTGTTGGGTACCGTTACTACCGCCTGTACTGTACTGTCCGCCTGCACAACCGACTCGGAGTGTGTCCAAAAATTAACTGAACGCTGCCGGTCGAAGCTGCCACAGAAAAGCCAAAAAGAAGAAACAGCAGCAGCACAGCAGCGATCAGAGAGGCCGGCTCAGGCGTCAGCAGCGACAGCGACCGCAGCAGCAGCAGCAGCGATAGCAGCCAATACAACGGCTTTTTTTTCTTCGGTTATCACCAGCCAAGTTGCCGGCAAGCCATCGGCATCGGCGAACGGAGCAGCAAAGACGAGAGCAAAGCCGAAGCCTGAGCTTGGCTCGATCGTCGGGCTTGAGTGAAAGTTGAGTTTACTTGAGTCGAATCGAGTTGAGTTCGGTTTGTGGTGTGGTGAACTCTGCGCCTTTGAGTGTTTTTTAGTGCGAAGTTCGTTTCCTAAGTCTCTGGATTTTCTATTCCGTTTATTGGTCAGGAAAATTTAGTCATAGTCTCATAGACAATTCAATTTTATGGTAATAAATATTTGGTATTAATCACTGCACTAAAATTACAATTAAGATTTAAGACCCAACGGCGAATATAAATCGTTACGCTTAAACTCGTTCTTCAAGAGATCGTTAATAAAATTTATTTAACTACGCCTTAAATTTTTTATGAGAAATTTTGTTCAGATAAATGAATTCTCAACGGATATAAATTATCAAAAATAGACAAGAAATTATTTCATGGTAAAATTATATTAGCCACGACTGTAAATATCAATAAAATTAGGAATAAACAGATGACACTTTTTAAATGTAAATTCTTGCTTGTAACAGATGCTGAAGGGATTGCTGGCCGATTGTTTTTAATGCCGTTAGGCGATTAAGATGTTATTATTGAAACTTCATAATACAAATAAGTGTCCTTTTAGCATCTTAGCTGTTTTTTTTGGAGTGTAATACAAATATAATAATATTAACTAATTTTTTGTTTTTTGAGTAACTAACTTCCACAGAAACAGTAAAAATGACGCGCAAGACATGTATGTATCTGTTCTAGCTTATTTTGCTTTAAAGGGACTGTTACTCTGCTGCTACTGTTATTACTGCTGTTACTCTGCTGCTACTGTTATTACTGCTGTTAATTTGCTGCTACTGGTATTACTGCTGTTATCCGACGCTCCTTCAGTGCGCCGGCATTCCCACTACCTGTACATATGTATGTAAATGTAATCCACTTCTGATTCTACTCTAAGGATTCTTCTAATGATACTCATAGAATAAATAAATTTAGAAACAACACACCCAATCGTAAAGCACCCATTACAGCAACCCTTTTTTATCTTAACCTCCGAGAAACTCAATTAATTTCTAGTGCCAGCTAAGCCCAACTAAAACAACTGCCAAAACAACTCACTATCCGCAATCTTCCATGACCATGTATAAAAGAAATCTCAATCTGTAGTTAGGTATTTTTCGTATATTTCCATCCATTTGGCCAAGACAAGCTGCACCTCCGGCAGACCAATCACTTAGAGCCTCGTCCCAGTCCGAGCCAGGGCATATCAGTTGGAGCCAATTAATT
Organism: Drosophila athabasca; assembly: GCA_008121215.1. Lineage (NCBI taxonomy): Eukaryota > Metazoa > Arthropoda > Insecta > Diptera > Drosophilidae > Drosophila > Drosophila athabasca. The sequence continues at coordinate 3,888,507 of CM017793.1, read as the reverse complement.
TAATTTGTCAAGCCGCACAGACAAATCGGGAAAGCCTTCAGCATAACTCAAAAATTGGGGATATGTACAATAAAATGAGAGATACAATAATAAAAAACAGCCGTCAAAATTCGAAGCAGTTGAAATTAATTTTGCCTAAGCACCGCAAAATGATTTTTCTTGTGGTGTGGCAGGAGGCAAAATTCATATCGATTTTGTGGCCTTTGGCTTTGGCTTTGGGCTTTGTCGTATTTGACAATTGCTTTGCATGAACGCACGAATATTGTGCAACAGTTTTGGACCACAGCAGCAAAAGCAACAGCAACAGCAACAAAAAGCGTATTAACAATGTACGAACCACGCATTTTTTTGGAAAAGTTGTTTGTGCCACGTTTTTGTTCTTTTATTTAACTCAATTTTCGTTTGGGGCCGTCCGTCGCTGTTGTCTAAGCATAAGGCACCGAAAATTTTGTATTATCGACCCGGTTTGACTGCATCGAGTTTTGCTCCTTTTTCTTCTCTTTTTGCTTCTCTTTTTACAGCGCCTGATTTGCTGTTTCTGCGGTTTGTTTTTTTAAACATGCTATTAATTTTTAATGGCGTGTGACATTTTTGTTTACGCATAGCCCGCAATGTAGAGCAAAACATTAGCATGTCTGCGGTATTAGTTTTCAATTTTTCTTGCTGCCATTGAGCCATTTGATGGAGCCTTAATTGATATTTATCGTTCGATGGACCCTGTCCATGTACATCATAATAGAGCCATGGAGTCGTGTAGTCGTCGGACAAAAATCTCATTACTCGTTGGCTTCAAACGCGCCTACAATTTGGCCATTTGATTAGCCTCACCTCGCCATGGTCGTCTGGGCCAGCAGCAGGCCCCCAATGGCCGATTCGATCCAGCAGTCCGGCACATAAAACCCAATTTAATTAAGTTAGACTCTCGGATTGAGACGGCGTTTGAGGATCGAGACTAAGACCCACGCCAGCAGCCAGCAGCCAGCAGCAGCCAGCAGCAGCAGCTGCTCTGGCAGACAACCTTGCCAGCATTCTTAACATGTTCAAGATTTTTACCAACGCACTGCATTTAGGTTTTTTTTTTGTGTGTGTTTCTTGTGTGTGTGTGTTTCGGTTGACTTTGTGCTGCTGCGTTCACTTTTCAAATGCTTACGAAGTGTCAATATTCGGCACAAAGTTATTTGTTATTTGATCGAAGCGATTGAGCAATTGCTGATATACTCGCACAGTTTTTTTTCCTATTTGTTTTGTATCTTATTTTTATTGATTTGTTTGCTAATTGTATACGAAAAAATGTAATTAAAATTAAAACAAGTAACTGGAAACCCGAAACGCTTGCATGTCAGCCTAACAAATACAAATAAATAATCAAAAAAATTGTTCACACTCTGATCGCACAGCTGGCGACAACACTGCGTATGAGTCATGATACCTCAGAGTAGGTTCCAAATTAAATGGGTTACTTTTGTACTTTTGTGGAGTTAAGTGTTGACTGGTTGAAAGCGATTCACTTGAGATTGAGATGGTTTCCAGGGATTGTTCTGTGGTTTGTACATACTTCACATATGATTAGATAAAATACAACACAACCAATTGGGCTGAATGGAGTGAGTGTTCAATGAGTACCCCAGTGACCTAAGGGAAGGTACACTTTCAAAATGCCAATGTTTGGCCAATTTACGTAATTTTTACTCAAGTCTGGCCACCATGACATATCAGTTTTTTGCAGATTTCTTTTTGCCTTTGCTCGCCCATCAAAGCAATGGGATTGGCAATTTCTTAGACAATCGTAAGCCTAATTTGCTTTCATTGTTGTGGATAATAACCTGACCCTGAGCCGTATATGGCAAGGTTACCAAAATACTCTATGTAGCATTCATTTCTTATTATTTTCAGCCTATGTTGAAATGCGTTCCAACAAATGTTCAATTTCCCTCCAACCCAAACCCAAATAATGGTTGTTTTTTTTTTTTGGCAAGTCTGGAAATGGAAAATGAAAAATGGAAGCCTTAATGAACTCTTCTATATGCCAATTAAACCGATGGCAGCTAGTAATGATAGATATGCCATAATTGTATGAAAAGAGGCTTCTGCGCCTGCACTGGCCAGCACTTCATGTATTATACATTGCCAGAGGAGCTGGCCAAAAAAGTGTGCAGCGGTTAATCTGGCAAGACATGTAATGCATCGAAGTTAAATTTACTGACACGATACTCACACTGGCTCGTTATTTTGACTGGCTTTAATTAACTTTCAAAATGTGTCTGGCCAATTACCTCTAAACACACAAAAGCTGCTGACTTCTTGTGACACTTTATAGCACTTTTAATTACTTGAATAAGTTAGCGATGGCTTTGATGGTTTTTGTTTAAAAGCCATGCAGTTCCACGAGCTTTGGTCTAGGCTAAATATATCCCTGGAAGCAACTTCGATCAACCAAATTCTATTGAAAGGTACTGCCTACTTTGTAGCTTTGTGATTTTGTGGAATACCATTATGTATACCTTTTTGGGTCCGTTTAAACTCATATTCTATATCACCATACCATCTTATGTAAATACATTTGTATTTTATTTGCAATTAATATTAAAGAAACAGATAATTCGTTTGGCAGTTCGGTTCAATGGGTGGAGTCAGCCGTCTTAGTAGGGTTTCTGATGGGGATTGCGGTTCTGGTGGACATGACCAGATGCAACCTGAGGCTGACGAATGGGTGAAACTGGTGCCACAGTCAGACGAGGGCGAGCGGCAGTGCCACCGGCGTGCCCACCAGCAATCCGTTGGTGAAGTCCAGAAGCCTGCTGGCGAGGAGTCTGAACTGGAAGAGCACTTTGATGGCGACGAGTGGAACCAACTGGAGCTGGAACAACTGATCCATGGGTGGTCAGTGGACGCTGAGGCTGTTGGACAGCTGATCCAATGACAGGTCGAGAGTGTCCTGGAGAAGCGGCAGAGATACCACCAGAGCCATATGAAGCGATGCCTGAGTGACGAGATCCCACTGTTGATACTTGTCCCTGGGCCAAGACGACCAGGACACTGAGCAAAGCAACAATTCGGAATGCCATATTTCCAGTTGATTTTGGTAAATTTAATGAGTTATAAATGGCTGAAGGGATGCTCGAGAGACAACTGATGCTAATTCTGACAAAAGTAAGAACTTTTATACTCAATTCCAGAGCCTAAACTTTCAACTTAAAATGAGATATAAAATATTTTAAATATATAAGTAAATATAAAATAATTGATACGATATGTGTCTACAAACAAGTAAACCCATGCTGGAGATTTCCCATTTATCCAGTTGGTTACATTTCAAGTTCTTTGAACTTTCAACTCTCTAACTTGAACAATCTGATTATTTTAGCTCGAAATTCTGGGTTCGCTCTAAACTTGATGCCGAACAAGCTTCAGAAATATCCCCAGACTATTTTGTTTATAGATTATCATACAAGTAAATGTTTGATGGAATTCTTTGGGCTCAATAGATGCTGCTCCGATCGCTACAATCGCTCCGATCGCCCTCTACCTTTCGAAAGAAGGAGAAGAAAGGGCACGACGCGACAAGCACAGACATGCAGCAAAAAACAGCGACACTCAGCGACACGCACAGACATGCAGGGAAGATCGCTGCCTGCGCCAGCGCGACTGCGGCCGTCAGTCAAGACCAGCGGTCGGAACGTAGACTCTCACATGTTCTTAGTGCGTTTGAGTGCGCAGACAACAGACACGAAGAAACATGATTCATTTTCGCTACCTCCGCGCCAGCCGAGCAGAATAACAAAGCTGAGTGAGCATAGGGGCCGACGCTAGACGAAGTTTTTACTCTCCGCGTGTGCCGACTGCGCTGCCCCGTGGCCTTTTCCGATGCACATTGCATAGGACGCAGCCGGCCTCTGCTCTAGATAAGCCGCTTGGATGTAGCTGGAAGATCAAGCATAATATCGAATTATTGAAGATCTAAATTAATTTCTTATAATTTGTATAACAATTTTTGTTTTCTTAACGGAAGTCAGTAAGTTTTCATCCCAAAAAATTGGCCTACATTTCTAAGAAAGGCCAGAACTGCAATCTATTAGCCTTAAGAATGTGTTGTCATTCACAACCTTGATTAAGTGTTTTCTGGTGGAGGGATCTGCGACGGAAAACATAATAAGTATATATATTTGAAATTGGTAGAATCGGTCAGTTCTATAACGGTTGAACTCTGCGGCTTGGAATCATGAATACTTACATATGTATGTATGCATGTACTTGAGGTTGACAAACTAAGAATGATATTCTGGAGAGTTCACAGTGCAACTTGAGTGTGAAGTGCTGGGTCGATGGGTAATTCCACTTAGAGTTCATACACATTCCTGAGATTATCTTTAAAACAATTTGCTTACTGATTTGAATCTCGTTTCTTGAATAAAGTATAAAACTGCTCACTTTCGTCGGTTGTAGCATCAGTTGTCTCGCTAACATCTCATACTTCAATCGATCTTCCACATCCTTAAACATCCTTAATTAATATGGCATTCCGAATTGTTGCTGTGCTCAGTGTCCTGGTCGTCTTGGCCCACGGACAAGTATCAACAGTGGGATCTCGTCACTCAGGCATAGCTTCATATGGCTCTGGTGGTATCTCTGCGGCTTCTCCTGGACACTCTCGACCTGTCGTTGGATCAGCTGTCCACCAGGCTCAGCGTCCACTGACCACCCATGGATCAGTTGTTCCAGCTCCAGTTGGCTCCACTCGTCGCCACCAAAGTGCTCTTCCAGTTCAGACTACTCGCCAACAGGCTTCTGGATTTCACCAACGGATTGCTGGTGGGCACGCCGGTGGCATTGCCGCTCGCCCTCGTCTGACTGTGGCACCAGTTTCACCCATTCGTCAGCCTCAGGTTGCTTCTGGTCATGTCCACCAGAACCGCAATCCCCATCAGAAACCCTACTAAGACGGCTGTCTTCCACCCATTGAACCGAACTGCTGGCTAAACTTGTTGATGTTATTTTTCTATGAACACAATATTTACTTAATAAACTTACTGCAGCTAAAAACCATTTTGAAAGAGAAATAGAGGTTTCTGGATAAACACAAGCAGAGCAGATTTGGGGCAGAATTTCAGTTATCATGTTAGTCAATTTTATGTCATCGAAGGGGGCATAGAGTATGTTTTCAAATCGAAGCTAGAGTTTAATCCTATCAGATGATATCTATGATATCGAGTGCATACAAATATGAAGAAACTTGAATTTAATTTTCGACTTCCGAGTTTGCCCAAATGCGAGTATTTTGATGAGATTCCCGGGAAGATATGGCAGCTGCTGCTGTTCCGCTTCTGCGCTGCCACGCTGCTGTTGCTATACCTGGACATGTTCATCCTGTTCTGCTTGTACTGCGGTAGCTATCTGCTGGGCGGCCTGGAGGGCACCTTCGTGTCTACTCTACTGCTGATTGTTGTGCAGCCGGGTGTGGCAGCCTATGGACTGCTGCTCTGCCACATCCACAACAAGCCACCGATCTGCTATCAGACACGACTGCAGCGCATGCGCTTGGAGATGCAGCTGAGGCTCCTGCTGCTGGGCACATTGCTCTACGTGAGCATCTTCACTAGCTGGATGTACGCCCGCCACATTCCGGGCATCTATGGGGAGGGGACCCCCGGCTTTGTGCTAATCCACGGCTGCTTCTCCGGTATCGCCTACTTCCTGGCCGAGCATGGGAGATGCCTCCGGCGGTTTTCTTCATCTGGTAAGGATGGCCTCTACATATGGCAATCGATCATCGAGAGCACGTATACGTCCCATAAAGTCAGACTAGTCGTCGTGACAACGCTCGTCTCTGGCGTGTTCCAAATGTCCTGCTGTGTCCTTGTGCAAAACGGTGACTTCGGGCAGGGATGGAGCGTTGCGAAAATGTTCTGGGCCTTGGTACTGGCCACCCTCGTCCAGACCACGCTGCACATGACAATGAATATCTTTGAGATGGTCATGCAGCAGAAATTGCCGCTGGTCCTCGCTCCCCGAGTGCACCTGGGACACATCGCGAAACTCTGGGATCCTATAGTGTTGTGGATCTACCGCCAGAATCTTTGGCCAGTACCCGAGGGAATTAACGATCTGCAGCTGTCATATCACATGGCCCTGGATACGAAGTGCCTCCACGGGTTCCGACTACTGGCGGCCAGCGAATTCCACGTAGCAGCGGCCAGCAAAGGCAACTACCTCTGTCCGGATATATTTGCGTCGACTCAAATTCTCAACCAATCGTGGCAGGAACTGCGTGATCTCATAATGGGAATGGTGACCGAGTTCGTGGCCAATCTGAAGAACGCAATGAAAGATACCAATTCCCTCGATCGGCTGCACCAGACCTGTCCAAAGAATGTAGCCCCAAAGGAAACAATGAGAAATCTCTCCACTACGCCTCCGAATCCAAGGCTTCGAGTCGGGAAGATGGGTGCTCCCTCGGGCCGGCCCAGACGACTGAACATCCCAAAATGTGTGCCCCTTGGTGCACGTGGCATCTGGGAAGACTTGTCCCAGCAGCTGTTCGTCTTGTGCCGTCATATCCTGCAATGCCTGTTCCGGAAGCTGTCCATCCTATCGCTTGGCATCTGGGAATCTGTGCCTGTGCTCCCCGTCTGCGTGCACTATTTCTGCGACACGGATCCCATGGCCAAGATTAATCACACACTGCGCCACGCAGAGCACCTGGACGATGTGTTGCGCGGGCTCGTCCGCATCTGCATTCGGTCGCTGAAGGAGGACAAATACGGATTGATTCAGTCCGATCTCCTCCATTTCCTGAAGGCCCTGCTCCTGCTGGAGATGCAGCTAAGTGCGGCCGAGCATATGATGATGGCCGGGAAAGGCCGACTGTGTGGCACACACCAGAAGCTACTTGTGGGCATCAAACACTGCCTGTTCTGTATGCTACATAATTTTTCACCCTATCTGGATTTCATCGTGAACGGCGACGAGAAGCTGTTGAAGACTCTCAAGTGCTGGATGGAGCGCCTGGGCATACCCAACGATCACATTCCATGAATCTGTCTACACACACACTACCTACACACCCACAGAAACACTGCACATCTCTGTGCAACGAGCTCCGAACAATAGCATCCTCTACTTCGAATCATCCTGCTAAAATTTCTTCTACTAAAGGTAACGATCATACAAGTTTTTCTAGATTAAACTCAAAACTAAGTTCATATCAAATTCTATCTTTTAGGCGCTAAAAACTTTGTCCACAAAGGATATTCAAAATGGAAGATGGCTCTTGGAACTTCGTAACAATTCTTTTTAAAAATGCATTTATTTGTAATGTTTCGATCGAAAGTAACAGAAAATATCATGTAGCATCTACAAGAAATTTCTTTGGCCAGTGGTCGGATTATTCTTAGTAGGGTCTCTGACCTCTGGGCAGATGATGGCACTCCCCATGACTGATGGACCTAAGGACTGCAAAGAAAGGAAAAAATTAAGCAAATTGAGAGAAGAAATTCAAAGTTATGGTCTTACTTGATTTCAGTTCATTGCGACGCTGGCAGTTGGCAATGGCCAGGTCGCAGGGGCTGTTAAACCTGTAGCAGTAGTGTCCATCGGAGGCATAGGTCCGACTGACAGAATGGGGGCAACGAATGGTGGCATGACAATTGCGATTACGATGCACATGATGCACAATTGGGGATGATGCCCCATGATGATGATGACGATGATGATGGAAAACGGGAGCTGCCACCTGATGATATGAGTCTGGGGCGACGGATCCGAACACATGTTGAGCCGGTGCATGACCGTGATGTTGAGGAACAGACAGATGGTGTCCGTGTTGAGCTGCAAGGCCATAGTGATAGGATGATTCATGTCCAATTGGGATAGATCCATGTTCCACCGGGAGATATTCACGTCCCACGGAGAAAGGTTTATGAGCCACGGGAAAAGATCCATGACCGACATGGGACAGATGCGATCCCTGAGCAAGTACGAACAGAGCACACAGAAGGACAATTGAAATGGCCATTTTAAAGATTTGATTCTTGCAGATCCGCAATCGTTGCTTGAAAGTCGAATGATGCTGCTTTCGGAAGAAGTTGGCACTTTTATAGCCGCATCTCATACAGGTATGACGGCAAAGGCAAGACTTAGTGACAATTACCTAAACATTTCCAGAATTAATTAAAAGATAAGCACTGCAAAGACATCTCTGCTAAGCAAAAACACAAAAAAATACACAAGTGAACGTCACACATAAATCATAAGCAAAATTCAGGCATGATTCAACCGGAGTTTCCCCATTGATCCAGTTGTTCGTTCTTTCAGCTCCAAGAGCTTTGTCCTCTGCCCTGTCCAGCAGGTCAGACTGGGCTTGGCTGAACTCAGTAGCACGTGCTCAAAACCGCCACACAAACAGGTATTCAGTAGTCCCACAATGCTTTATTTGCTTACAAAAAACATCTTTTTTTTTGGCCATAGCTAGCCCACTGGACTCTCAACGCATTCCCCAACGGCAAAGTAGGAGTAAGCTAATCGGAATAAGTTTTTCGTTTAAAGAACAGAGTAATAATCTATCCAGTCATTGGGCTACTCACGTCTCTCATTCTCGCAAAGGTTGTTGCGCATCTCACACTCGTTGCTGAACGTGAGGTACTCCTCCTGGAAGATCTGCGCACACACCGGGTCGTACGAGTCCAAGCAGACCTTCGAGCAGTTCGGCTTGCATGTTTCCCTATCCGTTTCGATCAGCTCCGATCTGCCGCTGACACTGCGAGCACACTGCTCCACCCGCATCAGACATTTGTTGTGAAACACAAAGCAGCGCTCATCAGCTGTGGCCCAGACCAGTGCCTTATCCGCCGAGCACTTGTACTTCACACTGCAGTCGAAAAAGGTGAGCTCTTGGGCCCCAATAAATCCCCAAACGGTGAGCAGGCTGCCCAGCGCCAGGATCAGCTTCATGGTTCCGTGCATCTCATTCGATGGTTGCTTGTCCAGCGACTGATCAGCGCATCAAACTGCTGTCAATATTTATATGATTATATCCCATGATTTACTAGCTTAACCATCTATTGGTCTACTAGGGCTTTTTCGACCCAATCTGTGAAGTCTGTAAATAAATGAAATTAATAAAAATAAAGGGAAAATCGGGCCAAAGCTGCTAAACGTACAAGATCATAATAAGAATAATAAAGATAATTTATTTAAAATATCAAATTTCTATTTCCAAAATATGCACATAATGTCCAGCCAAATACAATTTATTTTAGGATGTTTTTACTAAATTATAATTCTAAGTTAAAGGAAGTTTTTTTTTATAAATAAAAATTTCATTTAAACAAAATGAATTGCTTTTAATTTGCGGGTTAAGAATAGCAACCCGATGATACGAACTGCTTATTAGTGCTGAGCTCGGGGATTTCATTCTCATTTTTTTTTAATTAGTGTGAAGATCTATGATAGACAACGTGCTTACATTCTGAACAAAGTCCCTATGTATATATATAGTATATAGTATATATAGTAAATGAAAATGTTAACAAAATACTTTAAACAAAGCTTTTATTGTCTCTCTTATGAATATTCAATTAAATGTTATCTACGAAAATTATAATTTCACAAATTGGAAAAAAATGATATAAGAATCAATGGCCTAGAGATCCACATCAGCCAAATATGAGCTCTGTATAAATAAACGAAACTCTCAATTGATGGCATGTTTATTTGTTATATAGAAAAATACATAGCGAAGTAGAATAAATATAAATAAGTTGTTTTCAAAAGCATCGTTTGTTCAACTGTGGACAAACTGTTTTTATTTGCTATCTCAAAAATTGTTCGTTAAAGTTGGGTATACCTGACCTGAAATCGCCACAAAAGTTGAGTCTCCCCAATGGAAAGATTTTCACAGATTTTTTCTCAAAATACAATACAGGTTTCTGACAATATCGCTTTATTTAAACCCACAAGTAAATCAAATGTTCAAGCCTTTAAAATTGGTTTACAAAAAAGCTGTAACGAAATTTAAATATGTGTTATATTAGAATTTTCTTAAAGTGATTTTAAAGTACACTTACTCTCTCCAGTGCGACAGGTGTGGGCGTTTTTCTCGCAGTCATTGCTGAACTCTCGAACCTTGCCCCTGTAAGTGCCCGTTGTGGGACGATACAACAAGGGGCAGATATCGGGGCAGAACTTCTGACACTGCGCCTTAGTGGTGATGGTCAGGGCTGTGGGAGGTAGAATTATTTAGAGTACGATTCGTGGACATCGTCATCTGATTTTCGAACCTGGCTTGCGAACACAGTTGGCCTTTGTGAAGTAGCACTTGTTGCGGAAGACATTGCAACCGCCACCACCAGGGCTCAGAGCCCAGACAACCTCCTCCTTGTCCGGACAGTTGCCGGAACAATTTGCGCTGACTTGAGTCAGAGCCAGGACCAGGAACAGAGACACCAAAAAGAATGATTTCATCTTGAGAAGATAACACTTTCGAACTACTGGCAGTTTGCGGAAGAACTAACTCCAGCCCAACATAATGATGAGCTTATATACTCGCAGGTAGCAGGTAGCTCTATCTGGGCCCATGGAGAGTCAATACTTGCGGAGACGAGACGTCACAGGCGTGCCAGATGTTGGGGACTTTTTCTGCTCGACTCTGCTCTGCGGATCAGGTTTTTGGTGTCGCAGCTAGAACCTTGGTCGCCTACGAGATACCCAGTGATAAACTGATAAAATGTTAATTTCAAACCCACAAACAAACAAACTCCCAAGCACGAAACAAGTTTCTTTAAAACATCTTTATATTCAAACAAAAAAAAGTAGAATCTTCCAGTTATTTGTTTTTCTACAAAAAGGCTGTAAGTGAATAAATTATAAATATTTCAAAGGCATTCTTGAACGGTTTGTAAAATACACTTACTTTCGCCAGTGCGACAACTGTGAACGATCTTTTCGCACGCATTGCCAAAGTTTCGGGTTTCGCCCTTGTAAGTGCCGGATGTGGGTTGGTAGATCGCAGGGCAGGCGTCAGGACACTTCTTTTGACACTCCTCCTTGGTGGTGATGGTCAGAGCTATAACACGTCTAAATTTGAGAACACCTTTCTAAGAGCTCCACTGATTTGCTTACGTGGCTTGCGAGTGCAGTTCTCCTTGTCAAAGTAGCACTTATTCCGGAAGACACTGCAACTGCCACCACCAGGGCTCAGAGCCCAGACAACCTCCTCCGTGTCGGGACAGTCCCCGGAACAATTGGCTCTGACCTGGCTCAAAGCCAGAACCAGAAGCACACAGACCGATAGAAATGATTTCATTTTTCGTATATTTATTGGCTGCGAAAGCGGACAAACTACCGCCAGGTGTTTGCCATGATGAGCTTATATAGGGGGGGGCCCGACCAGGGCTATGGAAGTATTCATTAGTATCTGTGGGGGAATTTTCTGCCGTGTTGTTGTTTAAGGTGATAAACAAAGTTATGGCAGAGCAATAGAGAGTGCTCGCCGACGAGGATGCTCAGGGATTGGAAATAACCAAGAAAATATTAAATAAAAATATATCTAAGCGATGGTTTTACTCGTATTTGCTAGATAACAAATATAATTCGTCCGAGTGTACCAAATATACCCCATAACGAAAAGAATGAGTACCGAGACTAATATAATCAATGGGCTAGCCGAACCTGAACGTGACTTAGTCAGCTGTTTTAGCCGCAAACTGGTTTCTAGTTGTTCTCCATCTGTGTCCCCTTGACTAACTCTCTTTCGAACTCTCTCTCGCTCTCCATCTCTCTCTCCCTCTATGGTTCATTTTGTGGCCAAGATTTTGTAGGAAATAAAATACAAAACTACAAATGTTTACTCCTAAAAGTGTAAACGTGTTATTTAAGCCGCTGGGGCAAAGCCGATCCGCCTCTGGGCCACATCGAAGGCCGTGTAATAGCGGCCGATGAAGACATCGCCCAGAATCCAGAAGTCCGTGTCCATCAGGGTGAAGGCTGACATACACACCGAGGAGCCATCATCGTTGGCCACCTGCATGACGTAGTCCCTCGGCTGCAGCCCAAAGCGCTGGCCCCCAATGACGAATACGATCTCTGGCAGGCGACTGATGTCCGAGCACCGGAGCAAGTACTCGCCACTGGCCGTGGGCAGACCCCTGAGGAGGCTGTTGATGATCAGATACTCTCGTGGCGGGGCCGCCAGCAGCGAGGTGCCAGTATCCGCTACAGCCTGACGCCCCTGGCTGATGGTCTTGCCTCCGATCTCCACGCTCTCCATTCGAAACTGCCAGTAGTCGGCATGGGTGAGGGGTACGTAGGTAAGTGGCGCTGTGAATCTGCTGGGATCGATGCCGCCGAATAGCAGCTCGCCACCCCGATGGGCGCTGCCATTGCGTTTGAGGTAGAAGGAGAATACGCACTGTCCCACCAAGCCCTGATCGCACATGTTCTGGAAAAGTGGAGTGGCCTGCTGCTCCGCAATGGATCTGAAGGCCAAACCCACAATACCCGCAAAGTTGGTGTCGACAAAGGTGGAGCCAGGCTCATGCATGGCCATGCCAAACGTTTGATTCCGCACCACCAGACGCCCAACTGAGACCGTATCCTGGCCCAGCCTGCCAGACAGACTGCCGGTGCCATAGGCGATGGCGAAGCGCCGACCGTCGGGCACATAGCTGCTGGAAGCAGAGGCATTGTAGCGATGATGGTGCTGGCAGGCCACATTCCTGGCCGAGCACTCCGCACTGGGCACCCACAGATTAGCGGATCCCGTGTCGAACAGCATATTGAAGGGCTGTCGGGGAGTGCCGATGCTGATTGGACCGGCATACTCAAGATTCAAGCGATTGTCCAGCGGTTCACTGGCTCCGCTGCTGCGCTGCGACACCTCACTACTGGCCAGATTGTACTTGGCGTAGAGTGACGTTTTTCCAGCTCGATGCTGTCGCCGGGTGGCCATGAACGAAGCCTGGAACTGCATGGGAATGCGTATCAGCTGACTCTCCGATAAGGTCCCGGCAGAGCACACGCCCCAGACGGACACCAGCCAAAGGAGGCACAACATCATTGAACAACCGAACACACCGTAGATTTTTTTTTAACTAATTAACTCAGATTCTTGCGGCGATTGTTTTATAGGGCCCATAAATGGGCCAATTTTATGGCCCCAATGTCCGTCTGGTACTCAAATCGGACGAATGAATCGGTTAATGTTGAAATTGAACGCATTTCCATGCTTTGGCAGATAAACAGCTCATTTAATTGTACATTGTAACACACTCGTATAAACAAAGCAGCCAATAATCACCAACAAATTAGATTCCAGCGCACAGTGGTACAGAGGCGTTAAAAATAGATAAACACTATTTCAGTGGATCAGTGAGAAAGAATATAACTCACTGCACAATGTATATATTTTAATATTTCCAATAGTAATTTACTATTTACATAAACCGCTTCATACGGCACTTGTTCGATATAATTTAAAATGTCCACACAATTTGTGTATTTTAGGGAATAGTATAATATCAAAAGAATTAAATTTAAGTAAAATAGACAGAAAAATTAGTACTTTTTGGTTATTGGTTACTCTAAAGCACGGGTCGGCACGCAGACACTCGCATGTTCCTAGTGCGTTTGAGTGCTCAGAAAACAGACAGGAAGCAACACGAATGATTTTCTCTGCCGCTGCGCAGCCGAGCAGAATAATAAAGCCTTTTGAGCATAGGGCCGAATTCATTTCGCTGCCGCTGCGCCAGCCGAGCAGAAAAACGAAGTTGCGTGTGCATAGGGCCGACACTACACGAAGTTTTTGCACTGTGCGTTTGCCGACTGCGCCGCCCCGTGGCCTTTTCCTATGCTCAGCACGGCCCTATCTAATGTGGATCTTTTGCCATCTCTGCAGCTGTGCTGTAGCTCACGGAGCCGAGCCTAGTTAAAGAAACATAGAACTTGGCTTGAGAAAGTGTCGTAACGAGACTAAGTCTTATATAGATTGTAGATCTTATTAGAAAGGTTCTTAAACCTCAAACAAAAGCACTTATACTCATATGTACATATGTATACATATGTATGTATATTAAATAGAAAAAATTACAGTGAAATACTTGGATACATTTTGGGATAACATTACCCACTATAAAACAACTAATGTTGTTGGGTTGGCCCCGCTGAGCTCTAGCCTGCTATCGCAACATCTGGAACCGCCCTGGCTAGACCGACTCGCTTCTCTGTAGCATCGTAGACCGTATAGTAGCGCCCCAGAAATACATCGCCCAGTATCCAGAAGTCCAGATTAATTGCAGTAAACCGAAGCACGCAAACCTCTACATTGTCCTCATGTTGGACCTTCTTTACGTAATCCATGGGAGTAATGGGAAATGTCTTGCCTCCGATCAACAGTTTGATATTGGGCAGTTCCTCGAGTTCGCAGGTGACGAAGGTTAGAGCCAAGTCCGTCGTGGCTCCCAGTGCGTTGGCAAGTATGTCGAAGCTTTTCTCGGGAATCAGGATATTGGAAGTACCCGTGTCAAGGATAGCACCCACTCCCAAATCGAATTTTTCCGTTCCCACGGACACTTTCGATATCTCAAACTTCCAGTAGCCGTACTCCGTGAGCGGAACATAGTGAAGAGATCCACTATAGTGCGATTTATCGGTACCGCCTATCAAGATTTCGCCGCCTCGCAAAGAGCCCGGCACGCGACGTAGGTACACAGAGAACACACACTCCTCCACCAGGTTCTGAGCACAAAGCAGCTCCAGAAAAGTCGTCGTGTTGGCCCAGGCCCTCTGACCCAGGCCCAGACCCACAATACCGTCAAAGATCACCGAATTGAACACCTCCTGATACTGGAACATAGCCTCGCCAAAGGTCATGTTTTGAAGCTCGACCCCGCCAAAGTGCAGTGTGTCCTTTGAGAGGTAGCCAATCACAGAGCCAGCGCCATAGAAGAGGGTGAAGTTGCGCCCGTCCCTTACATGGCTGCTCGACCTGGACGAGTTGTAGCGCCTGTGGTTCTGGCAGGCCCAATTATTACGAGCGCAGTTGCTCGAGGGCAGCCACGTGTTCGAGGATCCCGTGTCCAGCATCACTTTGAACATCTGCTTGGGCGTGCCCACGCTCATGATTCCGAAGTACTCCACATTATTGCGGTTCCGCAGCGGCAGACGGATCCTATCAGTGAAGTTGGTGGTTGTGTTGATTGAGAGGAATCGGTTAGATAGCTCCGATCCAAGGGGATTTTCTGCAGCATGCAGGGATATGCGTAATTGCCGGCGATTGCTGGCAAAGGCCACAGCAAAGCTGATGCTGATGATCAGCAAAAACAGAACTCGGGACATATTCGATGAGCTTAAACCGAGCAGTGAGCCCACTAACCGAGCACTGAGCCAGCTAATCTTCCGCTTTTGGCGAGAACCCTCCTAGGTGCTCGGTCATGTAAGCGCATATGTTAGGCGTAATTAAAACGAACAGTAAAACCCATTAGTTAGGCAGGTGATTCCGTAGATTGGCTGCACAGTAAGTAGGTGGCTGTCAGAACACACACTCTAAACATCAGTAGTCGAATCGATGCACTCTTCTCTGTGCTTTCATCTTCTGGATTAAATACATCTTTTATTTGAGATCATACTCAACAGAAAACTTTGTATCGAAAATCTTAAAGATCGAATTGAAATCAAGTTTACGACGAGGCAGCGAATCCAATGCGGCTCTTAGTCACATCGAAGACTGTACAGAAATGCCTGATGAAGGCATCGCCCAGTATCCAGAAGCTCGTGCCCATGTCAGACACCGCCGAAATGCAGATTGTGTTCCCCTTGGTTGTCCTGACCTTGAGCTTGAGCTTGTTCCCGGCAAGAACGAACTTCTTGCCACCAATCACGAAGGTGACATCCGGCACCTTCTTCGCACACTTCATCCAGCACTCGCCGCTGGAGGTGACGGTGCAGCCGAGGATCTTGTTGATCTTATTGTAGATAGCCTTGGGAGCCGCAATCAGCGAAGTGCCCGAGTCCACAATGGCCTGGGTGCTGCCACTCACTTTAGTGCCTCCCATATAGAAGCCCTGTAGGTCGAATTGCCAGTAGCCCTTTTTGGTGACGGGCGTGTACGTGTAGGATTCGGATCCAGTGTAAGCACTGGTGTTCGTGCTGCCGAAGATAAGGACGCCGCCCCGCCTCGAGCTCAAGCCGTTCATGCAGATGCTGAAGACGCAGTTCGAGATGACGCTCTCGGAGCACATATTCTGCACCAATGGCTTCACATTGTCCACGGAAATGCTGCGAAAGCCCAGGCCGAGGATACCATCAAAGTTTGACGTGACAAAGGTGGTGCCCGGCTCCTTGGTGGTCATGGCAAACGTCTGGTTGCGCACAGCCAGACCAGCGATCCGTACGGTGTCCCTAGCAAGCTTTCCCTTGACACTCCCCGAGCCGTAGGTGATGGCGAAGGCGGTGCCGACCTTTACATAGGTGCTGGACTTTCCCGGATGATATTTCTTGTGGGTCTTGCATGCCCTATCGGTGCATTTGGGGCCCGGCACCCAGAAGTTGGAGCTGCCCGTGTCTGGGAGGACTGTGAACGACTGCTTGGGGGTGCCAATGTTCATCTTGCACGTGTACTCCAGGTTGGCCGTGTTGGTCAGAGTAGTCTTGCCCGAGGTCGCGGCAAAGCTCTGGCCATATCGGCTGGCCAGGAATGACTTCTCCCATCGGAGATTGTCTGTGGTGCGTACAAAGTTCTGTTGAAAGTCGAGGGGCAGGCTGGTATAGCCAGATCCACCGCTGACGGACTCAGCGATGGATGCCTTGGCCTTTCTATTGGTCGATGCCTTGGCCTTTGCATTGGCCTTGGTTTTCCTCACTCGCTGGTTCCTCCTGCTACTGTTGTTGACAGCATTCAATCTCGTTCCACGGTTGGGTCTTGCTCTGGCAGACTGCCTGTTACCCTGGCGCACATTACGTGGAATCCTTTGCTGCCTGACTGCCAGGGATCTGCGGTTGTTTACCTTCCTCTGCCTGCCCTCGGCCAGGACGACGATGAGACAAACCAGAGCACAGAACAGAAGAATGTTTAGACGCATTTTGAGTTTTAGTAGATGGAAAGCCGTGAGCCGGAGTTGAGGGAACACTAACCCCAGAATTTCTAGCCGATTTGGTTTTATAGTCGCTGGCCTAGTCTAAAATTGAGACTGTCAGCCAAGGTCGCTGGGAAACAGCTGCTAGAAAGTTGGAATTTCCCACCCACCAACGTGGTAGAAAGAGTAAATAGCAACCAGTCTAAGAGTGATCATACAAATGACAATTGAGCCTAAAATTAGATCATTTTGTAGACAATCTTTATCTTTAAATATTTGATTTGCAAAAACTAGGTTTAAAATGAGAAAATGTCCATGAAGTCTATTCAATACCTAAGAATGTCTGTTACAAGTAAAAGGAAAATAATAAATCTTGCTTTTTTAAGTAAATTAATCTAAAAAATCGAATACTCTGAAGACAAAAAATCTGGAACCGCAATTATATTACGAATATTTTATATACTAATAGAAAAACAACGTGTCATTTTCTTTGAATCATAAATCGTTTAATTCATCGCAATAAAACTAGAGGATTATTTCCATATCATGTTTCTTTCTTTTTCAACGCACTTTACTCGAAAGTTTTAACTGCGTATACCCTTCATCGAAAACACGTCAATAATTTGCAGACATCAGTTTTATTTTGGCACAAACAAAATATGAACTTTATTATTTGCAGAGCAAACACACGTAACAGTTTATTCTGTGTCTATGACGTAATTGTTTGTAGTCTTGTTATTAGGATCCTCCCTATATACTGCAAATATCTTTGCACTTTCTCATGTCCGTGGCAGTCCACTCTGTGCATAAATAAATATTAATCTCATTAGCTTATTATTAAAATTATTAATAAACTTACTCAAACGATGGACGCAACCGTTGACTCCCATGAGGCAGCTGTTGCCGAACTTGGAGTGCACCAATCGACCATTTAGTCGGGTCTCTCCGCAGACTGGACTGTAGACTGCCGGGCAAATGGAGGGACAGCGTTCCTCCGATTGGACCTCAACTAGGCTACAGGCCAGGAGCACTCCTAGAAGCAGAAAAACCGACTTCATTGCTATAATGATGAGCGAGATATTCTGGTTGATCAAGGGCTGACGGATGATGTTTTTATAGGGCTGCCTCGTTGTCAACAGATCAACGCCCTCGGAAACAGCTGTTAAAAGTTCATTTAAATTTTAAGATTACATACGACTTTACTTAGCTCAGCTTTAATTGCAGTTCAAGTGCCGCTTTGGAGATATTCAATCAATAGTCTATGCTGTTGCCTCCCCTTTATCGCACGCCACAGTCCCACACCCAGCCAACTGGGACCATTCATACATTTGCACTGGTTAAGAGTTTTAACCTTCAGGCATTCAGACAATTCCCTGGCGCTAGGCATCATGGATCGCCTTAAATGGTCGGACTCTGGCCAGAAAACGTGCTGTTCAGCTTAACAATTATATGTTTGATTTTCAATTTACAGCGATCATTTCATGCCACAGAAACCGATTCGTTTCGTCAACGACTTGAACTCCCTTCCCCACAGATCAATCCAGTCTCAATTGAAAGTTGGTCATGCCGGCTGTGTGGGTGTGGATGCTATATTGGCTCATACAGCAGACATTCAGCACACGGATCGTTAAAGAGCATGTCCGTATGCGGTCATCGGGTATGACTGTCCATCATCATCCATCTGAGGTGCGCAAAGTGTACGTCAAGTACGTGGAAAAGTCCCCTATATCTGTCCAGCCAGTGAGTACTGGAAAAGAACGCAAAGAAAGGAAAAAGAAGAAAGTCATTTTGAAAAAATATTACGTGCTGTCCAACAAACCAAGAAAAGGGAGACACCATCAAAATGTTTATCTCCTTTTCAACCCAAAGACGAACAAACAAGTAAAAGTGGCCTTTAAGAATGGCCTAAAAGAAATGCGAAATGTTCGGGTCCTGAAGCTTTGTCGGTGATTGTGGAAGCGTTTCAAAATAAATGTAAATAATCCCAGCACTTTGGGCCAACAGCATTCGCGGCTAACATTCACTTGGCTTCGAGACGCTTGTCATGTTAGAGCAGGCCGGACCAGGTCGGACACCCGACAACCAGACCGACGGGTGGGCGTTGAAGTTGGACAACCAGATACGCACACTGGCACTCACACGGTGTCGTTGAGCTGACAGTGCCGGAGATTTATTGCTTTTGGAGGAGTTTGAACATTTTGTTGCTGCTTTTTTTTGGTCCAAATTGATACACCTTTAAGAGACAAAGTCAATCAAAGATCCGAACAAAAACAAAAAGCAATGCGCGTGCGTTGATTTTACTTTCAAAATGAAAGAAATGCCTGGAAATTGTCCGTAGCAATGACTTTCAAAATTTCAATCATATCAAACGCACTCCACGAAGACGATCTTTTGGCAGCTCTTTCTCTAGATTTTTGTTACAGCAGACAGGTGACCAAGTAAGCCTGCTAACTGGTTCCAAACTGGCTTAAATCGATTGAAAATTGCAATTTTCAGGCGGTAAATGGGAAATATTATGGTTGCAAGTTGCTGATTCATTTGCCAACCTTTCTTGCTGCCTAAAGCAAGATGAACGCTTTTTTCGTTTGGTTTTGCTGTATCATTGTTCTGTTATCGGTTTATCTCGTTCAAGGCTCAAACCTCACGAGACTAAACCGATTCAAACGCACTCTCCTATCCATAGATCGTATAAAATGCATCAAAGGTCTCGTCTGGACTCCCAACAATCGCTGTCGCCTGTTAAGTGATAAATTTGATCGGTATATTTGCCAATTTTAATTCTCTCTTTATTTAAACAGAAGGCATAAGAAAGAGACAACAAAGATCCCAAGTAATCCCGCAGCTGTTCACACAACGATTCACGAGGAACTAAAGATTTTTAGCAATATATGGAGACATCTGGACGGACACCCAAACACTCACTCATCAGCATGGAAGTCTTAAAGTTTTCCTTTCTCATCGCCTTGCTGGGGGGAGCTATCCTGCTGACTGTCGCCCAGTCCAGAGACTGCTCCAATACTTGTATTTCCAATGTACGATGCTCGCCCTACTTCAAGGATCTTGTCTGGACTGTTGTCAATGGTGCCTGTCGCGTCTATCAAAATGGTTGTATCTTTGGCAACGAGAACTGCTCGAGGGCCAATCAATGTCTGCCACGTAACCTAATCTATATCGGATCTCTATTTTGTATAGAATAACTTGTTATTCCATAGCTTTGGTTGCCACTTCTCGGGATAAGTGTAAGGAGTTTTGCCAGAGACGCTGTCCTCGTGGGGGTGTTCAAGTTTGTGGATGGTTTCCATGTAGCGACAGCAGAGGTCGATACATGTCCTACCCGAATCGTTGCCTGATGGATCAATATGCCTGCCAAAATGCCCAGGGTTTGTTTATTTTTGTATCAGTATTAATTCCAAATTAGATCTTGACTAACTTGAACTATTTTCTACTGTGCAGCCTATGTGGGTGAACCAACCCTGGGACCCTGCCCCCGCACCACCTTGGCCATATGAAACAGAAATCAAGTTTAAGTTCAGAAACTATAAAGATAAAGTTCCGATCAATTCAAGCGATACAAATAGAACACACAATCGTGGTCGCAGTTCAGTTCAAACTTTCTTATAATTATGTATTTCCCAAATTTTAGTTCATTTCAATTAAATAGAGAGCAGAATAAACAATAAAAGTATTTGCAGCTGTTAACACATCATTTTTGTGAGGGGCTGAAGACTATTGCTATATATATGGTGGTATACTAAACCGAAGAACCTTCAGTTCTCTGCCATCATCATCACTAGCAGCATGGATATCTACAGGCTGTCGTTTCTCGTCGTCCTCTTCGGTGGCTTACATCTGAGTACCGCTCAAACCAGAGACTGTGCCAGGACATGCAATTTGTTTTTCCGATGCTCGCCCTACTACAAAGAGCTGTCGTGGGCCGTTGTGGATGGCGTTTGCCGCGTCTACCAGAACGGTTGTATCTTTGGCAACGAAAACTGCACGAGGGGCAATCAATGCCAGTCACGTAAGTTCTCTGTGTCCCCATTTTCTATAGACAATACAAAAGATCTTCTCCCATTAGCACTGAATGCCACCACATCGGATAAGTGTAAGGAGTATTGCCCCAGACGTTGTCCGAGCGATGGTCAAGAAGTTTGCGGCTGGTTCCCGTACATCAATAGCAAGGGGGTAAACAGTGATCGTCACATTACCTTCCCCAATCGCTGTCTGCTGGATCAATATTCCTGCCAGAATGATATCGGTTTGTATACTCTACAGATTTTTCTATCCCATATCAGCTATAATTTTTGTTTATTTTTAGCTTATGCATATGAGCCAACCCTTGGACCCTGTCCCTAAACAAGTGCCCCTCTCTAAATGCTAACAAGAAGAATAAAAATGAAAAGAAATAATTAAACATTTGAATATTTTTAAAGTATATTTTCCATATTATTTTTTCCCTATATTTCCATACCTTTTGGAAAAAACAAATATCCCCTTCAGTATGGCAGCTGTTTAAACAGAAATTCCGTTTCTGGCTCTGAAGATTATTTTTATGTATGTAAATATGGTGTCATCCATTCGGGGAAATCACTCAGTTCAGTGTCTTCATGGATATCTACAAGCTGTCGTTTCTCATCGCAATATCTGCCGGTTCATTCCTGCAGCTTAGTTCCGGCCAGACAAGGAACTGCTCTGGTGCAACCCCTACCATAAGGACCTGGTGTGGGCTGTTGTGGGTGGTGTTGGTCGCGTCTTCCAGAATAGATGCCTCTTCGGATCAGCCAACTGTCAGAGGGCCAATCAATGCCTGAGGCGTAAGTTTAGCATCCGTTCATATTAATCTCTGAATCTAAGACATATTTTCCATTCCGTACCCCAGCCATGGTCGCCACTTCACCAGAAAAGTGTAAGGAGTATTGCCCAGTGCGCTCCCAGGGCGGGATCGCTCGATGACCTTCACAAACCGTTGTCTGTTGGACCAATATGCCTGCCAGAATGGTATAGGTCAGTATCTCTGAGAAACTCATTACCATCCCTAACATTTAGAGATCATTATTGCTTTCATTACCTTAAACGATCACTCTGGCTATAGGTCACAAGATTTTAATGTCTGCCTTATGTGTTGTGTTGTATTTTATCTATTTTAAACTCATAAAGTTTGTTAATATCCAATTACAGCTTATATAGGAGAACCATCCGTTGGAAATTGTCCCTGAAAATGTGCTCAACGTAAACAAAATGTAAGAAAATTATCCGAAACGAAGTATTGTGAGTAAAATGTGCTGTAAACACAAATCAATATTTATTATGCATATTTACTATTATTTTTTAAATGTATATCTGCCGGTTGTACGGGTGACTAAACAAGGTGGGAAATGCACTGTGGACTACATGAATAGCTTAAAATTAGCTTTGCTTTAGATTGAGCTCTACGTGAATCACTCCACCAAATGATTGAGCTTGAGGCAGCTCATTCTTCCACAGCATGGAGCAGGTTGACATCCATGTTCAATGGAGAGGCAGAAAATATACACCAGAGAATACCATATTATATATGTATACATATATCTGCTACGTTTGGTGACACTTTAATCTTCGGCTATTAACATTAACACTTTTTATTACTTTTACTATGAAAATTATAGTGCTTCTGACTGATAAACAATTCTTGCTGAATTTTTATATATTTTAAAATAATATTCCTAAAATAAAATAACAAATATCTCTATAGCGCAGCAGCTGCTACAAGTATCAGCAAGCTATTTGCACAGCATTTCTGATGATTGTTATAAAGTTTTTTTTGCTATATATGGTGCCAAGGATGCAGTGAAACCGTCTGTTACTTTTCATCAGCCCCATATTCAGCATGGACATCTTCAAGTGGTTTTTCCTCATCGCTCTAGGGGTTGGCCTCCAACTTAGTAACGCCCAGAAAAGGGACTGCTCGAACAGTTGTATTTTCACAGCCAAATGCTCGCCCTACTACAAGGATCTGGTCTGGGCAGTTGTCAATGGCGTCTGTCGCGTCTACCAGAACGGCTGTCTTTTTGCATACGAAAACTGCATGAGAGCAAACCAATGCTTGCCACGTGAGTCCACCATCACTTTTGTTTGATTTAAGAACTTGACGTCTCTCCCCTCAGCGTTGACTGCCACATGCCAGGAAAAGTGTAAGGAGTTCTGTCCGAAGCGATGTACGCGTGAGGGTCCGGCGGTCTGTGGTAGGTTTCCATACATAGACAGCAACGGAGTCAACAGGGACAGGTATTTGTCCTTCGGCAATCGCTGTATGCTGAATCAATATGCCTGTGAGAATTCTCAGGGTACGTATTCCAAAAATGTTAAGCCCATTCCAAATTTTTCATAAGTTTTCTGATTGGAGATCGTTTAAAATGCGAGGTATACATGTTTGTTTTTTTTTTCTCCGTTCTAAGAGTTAGCCTCCATTGACATACATATGTATGTAGTTCTTTATCTCTATTTTGTTTGGTGATCAATTTCTTGAGCAATATTTCGACAACATTTAAACTATTTTAAATTAAATACAATTTTGTACACTTATAGCATATGTAGATGAACCCACCATTGGAGCCTGTCCCTAAGTAGTGTAATGGAATCGAGTCATGGGAAATTCATGGAAAATGTCAACAATAAAACTCTGTTCTCAGAACAACAGTTTAAACATGTTAAAACAATCTAAAGATTTTAATTTCTATATATTTAATATAAAATATGGAAAATATGGAAAAAAATAAAAATCACCTGAATTTGTGTAGCACACTTTTGGGCATATTTCGAATTTATCGTTTGCTTTTTTATTGTAGCTTTTAGGCGCAAACGTTTATTGCATTAACTAAAGTTTTTTTGTCAAAAAAAAAAAAACAGGCGAAATTCTAATGAGTTTTAATTTTCTGAAATTTCTGAGACAATAAATCTTCTTCTCTGTAAGCAACCCAACCAAACTATCTCCTCCGTCACAATGTATATCCCCTGGACTTATCGTTGTAAAGCAGAAAGAACATCCACATCCATTCTGAAAATGGAACAGATCGGTTGTCGGCAAATCAAGATGCTTTTCACACAGGCCAAGACATAGCACACTCATTCCTGGTTAAGGGCCAGGTACACTGCAAATCTAAGCAGTAGTTCCAGTTTCCCAGAAGTCACATGCAATTACATATGCTATGCCCCATATATGGCCATAATTTTCTTATCAATGAACTGATATTGTAAACATCGCACAGACATTATGGCCACATGCCTGTATAATACCCCCAACAAAGCGAATGCATTGTGTAAGATTGACAATGCGATTTTCGAAACGAGATCGTTGCTTGTCCCAAATCTGGTCATATAAAGATCTTTAGTTCGCGCACTGCGCGTGGCAGTTGAAGAGCCTCTACCTCTCTACGATGAAGCTGATCCTGACATTAGCTCTGATATCAGCCCTGACGGCATTGGTGATGGCCCAGGAATGTACACCGGCAGAATGCAGCAGGCGCATCGAGTACCTCTGCGGTAGAACGGTGCGAAATGGGAGTGAGATCGAGTGCACCTTCAGGAATCCCTGCGAGATGGATAGACATGCCTGTCAGAAGCGAGAGGGTAAGTGCATGTCGAGAGCATTCCGATTGAGATTGAATTTCATTAAATTCCGGCATTATTTCATCAGTTTGGAGGAAGACGTCAACAGGTCGGTGCACGCGAGACTCGGATGCCTGTGGTCGCTAGGGGCAGCAGCTGCAGCAGCAGCAGCAGAAAAGCAGCGGCGGCTGAGGGCAGCAACAGACATGAATATTTTTATAAAATTGTACAAATATTGACACAATTGACATATGAAATATATATATAACCATTTTCTGCCAGTACAGAAACTGTTCTCTCGGCTCGATCTTCACATTACCAAAATTTCAGACAGTGTAAAAGGTCGACAGTTAAAATGCAAGAAATTGCCTTTGGCAACAAAGTTTTCGTTCTTTGTGTTTTTCTAGCCCTCATCGGTGTGGGCCCACTGTATGCCTTGACAGGTGCGTCAAAAATCGTTCAAAAATTAATTGAAAATGCACAGCGAAATTTACATCTCCTTTCACATCCTTTGTGCAGGTGCAAAAAAGTGCCACGATGTTTGTCCCATGAAGTACCGTGTCGTCTGCGCTCTGAACGCTCTGGACGGCTGCCTGCGCACCTTTGCCAGCCACTGTGTCATGAGGATGTACAACTGCAAGTACAAGAAGGGTAAGAATCCTAGGATCCTAGGACTCCCATTCAATAATTAACTGAATCTCATTCTCCAGACTATCGAATCTTATCGGAACGGGCCTGCGAGATGATAACCCACGATGAGCTGATCATCCTGCTAGAGAAATGAGTCTCTAAAATGTTATACAAATTTGTTGTTGAAATAATTAAATTATGTTTAGGTTATATGTACATATGTGTTTGAAGGATTGGTTTTCACTCAGGATTCATTCGTATATTATTGGATTTCTGGCCTCACTTTGGCGGTTGCTTTTCCACAATTGCTTCAAAATTTAGAAATAATCGTCTCACGGCACATTTTCCATAAAAAAATACTGAAAAATACAACAGCAAAGAATGTGAAAATATTTAAAACAACATAAAACTAATATGTCCCTCTATTTTTTTAATTTTGGGTTTAAAACATGAAAATTTCACTAGCCACGGCCATGTAATTCTACATTATTTTTACATGTAAATTTCACCCTGCGCAGAGACTGCGCAGAAGTGTGTGTGGGACGCGTGTGTGGGCCGCATTTGGATGTTTTGTATTTGTATAAAGTTCGAGAACGATGATATATATATCCTTCGCAACTCTCTGGCGGACCTCAACTCTGTAAGCGCGTCACATCACCTCCGAGAAGGAAAATCGCCAGTTTTTATTTAGTTTTTTTCTGCAAAGCTTTGAGTCACTTTCTCCGGATTAAGTTAAACTGTTTTACATCCCACCCGCTTCATTCCCGCCTCCACATTAAGCCATAAACCAACGTAAAGGTGTGAAAATCAAAAGTGAAAACGAAACAAAAAAGAAAAAACGGTCACAGCAGACACAGAAGTCCCGCAGCCAGAGGAGCAGGGTCAAGCGAAAGTGTGTTCGGGCAGGAAAAAAAGTGAATTCCAGTGCACGGGGCTCGCAAGGACGCGCTGAAATCTTTTACTCGCGTGACAATTTATTTGCAGGTTGGTATTTGTTACTCCCCCGATGTCTGTCATTTGTTGCTCTTCGAGCGAAAAACCCATTTCCCTTCCTTTCCCGTTTCCTTTCCTTTTCTGCATTGCAATGTTGGCAAATTGCGCATCATAAATTATGTATAACAATCCCGTGTTGATGTAGGTGTATGTGTGTGGGGTGTCTCAGTATGCATTTGCCTGAGTGGTGTGTGGGTGTGCGCGTGTGTGTGTGGGTGCTCTTGTGTCTGTATGCAGTCCCATTTTTTTAGCATACTTTTAAAGGTATATTTGTTGTTGTTTAAAACGGAAAGGGAAAACATAATTTAAACAAATGTACATCTATTAAAGCATATTTCTGTGCATATGAATGAATGACTATTTTCTGTTGTAGATTTTTATATGTATTAACTATTTTAGTAGTAGCTATTACTTTCATATTCTCTGAAATGTACTATAACATATATTTTTTTAAATATTGTCTGAAGTGCAAACTTTTCATTTGGCATTTTCTAACACTGAAACGCAATTCGGGCGCGCCCCTGGCGTCTTTTTGTTGTACTTAATGTTGATCGATATTTGTATTAGAACAAAGCGTGAAGTTGGCGTGTAGTTACCATGTAAAAAAATGTATTGAGTGGAAATTATTCTTGTCCTTTGTTGTTTATATCCAATTTCAAAAATAAACAGATTGAAAGGGTAGCGTTCTCAGCGTCTCAGCGTTCAAATTCCCATCTGCCGAATATACTATTTCAAAATATATTTAAAGATAATTTTTCATTACGTAAATATGCAATATTGTTCATTTGGAATACGGATGGGTTGATACATGTATATAAATTGCATTAAAAAACAAATAAAACCATGCAATTATAAGCATGTGGTTCCACACATACACGCATTTTCTTTTATTTGAGGGGTTTTTGCCAATACTTTATTGGAAAACTCTTAAAAACATTTTTTTGTTAATTTAAAATTAATACTTATGTTTTAAATGTTTATCCATAGCTTAATTTCACAATTTGTTCACTTCTATTTCCACCAATAATGTTCTCTTGTGTTTACGTATCTTTTTGAATTTTTTTCACTTTTTTTCTATAATGTTCTCTGTACCGTATATTTTTGAAACTCAACCAAATTAAAAAAAATCGAGGTTTGAGGAAAATATCGATATTTTGTTGCCTTTTAGCCGTCGTGCTTGTTGGGACTTTTTCTGGGACTTTTTGAGGGATTTTGTGGAAGCAGCATCATCCCAACAATTTCCTTTTTCATCGCAACAATATCCCTTACATTCCATGCTCACTTACGTATTTTACCGTTGGCAACATTTTTTTGTATGGGCCAGCAACATGTGCCCCGAAATTAGCGACATTGTCCCATACCCCTTAAGAAAGGATATTATAGGATTTAAGAATAGTTTGTTTTACTAGGCACCAATTATTGCAGAAACTAGTCAGTCTCTATCTCAGAAAATGTTACGGGTTTTGATCTTCTTATAAAGACTGAAAATGGGTATCGGGATCGATATGTTAATAATAATAAATTCATCAAATGAATTATTGGGTCAAAAATTGTAAATATGTGTAAAATACAATATTAATTGCGTTTTAAGGCATCTGGAAAAAAATAAATATAACATTAATCAATGGAAAAAGGGTATACAATTGTCGATACTAATTTTCCCGTTCGGTGGCGAACCGAAACAGAAGTTTCCCAACACTAGCAACAGCTGTTCTATTCAAAAAAGAAGGAAAGAACAAAATGGGCAAACAAGCTGGAATATGTGTGCAAATTGAATAATAACAATCTTGAGTGAGGTAATCTCCAGAGCAGAGTCCGGAATATTAAGATATCAACATTGAGTTTCCACTGATGGCATATTAAGTGAAATTAGTAAGTTAAATGCTGTATCGAAGTGATTTGTTTAAATTTATACCAGTATGCGTGTGTTTGTGTATATGCATTTGTGTGCCGCAATTTGTGTTTTTCCTACAAAAGAGCAACAATTTATGAGACACACTGACAACAGAAACAACAACAAATAAAACTACAACAATGCGTCAAGTACAATGCGGCTATAAAAATAATCAAAGAAATGGAAATTTACCATGAATCAGAGGCTGCCAGCCAGCGCTCGTCCCTCCCTCCCCATCCCCATCTATCCATCATTCTGTGTGGCTTTATCGTAAGCTCCCCGCACAATTTCCACTGCATTTGTCCAGATATTCTGATGCCCCACGGCGGCGTCGTCTTCCACTTGAGCGAGCGGCCGTTTAATTGGTTCGGATGTGCACAATGCTGCGAAATTTGATTAGGGGTGTCTTAAATTCTGTTTCGGTGCATAATAATCGAGCTCAAGTTTCTCCATGAGAATCTCATTTATGTATGCCTGTGTGTGGGCCCAAGTTGTGGTCTCTAGTTTCTTGTTTCTTGGCCACCGCATAACGGTAATGTATGCGTGCACTTCAACCTTTGACTGCTGTGGTGACACTGGCATTGACACTGGCATTGGCTCTTTCCAGGAATCATCGTCACACTGACCTTGACATTTACCACAAAAATACATTCCATTGGACGTGCGGGTGGGGGCGGACATGCAATGCCATGCGATGTGCCTCCTTCTTCATGTCCAAATCCTGTTGCTGCTATTGACAGCTCTCGAAAGTTTTAATGCATGCATACACATACATACATATATGGTAGTGGGAGTGGAAATTGCTGGAACCGCTTTGGGGTAATACATTCATTGGGTAGAAGGCGTAACCATTCCTGTTGGGAATAATCTGTGGATTCTCATCCAGGGTATTTTAGGAGTATATTTTGTCTGTTTTTTGATTAATCGATGCGATCTAGACTCTGTCTTTAAACTCCTTAAAAGTATTACGATTTCTGCCGACTTCCGAATTAAATAGGAAACGTTTTATACTCTTCATAAATGTAATATCTCAAGGGAAAAGGAAAATTTAACTGTGATTAATATGGAAAAATGGGATCAATAGAGAATTATCAAATACGAAATTTGTATTCTTTGATTAATCTTTAGGAATTTTCATGTCTGTTTTTGCCATTTGCCATTATCTCGGCAAAGCTCTGGCACAACGTTAAAGATACTGGGGCTTTTTGTGGGTGTGGTTTCTATTCTTTGCCCGCGAACCCCATCGTCACTTATCGTACTTCTATAGGGGAGCATTATATAGGGTATCCAATAGTTGTAGTGTCGACTGGGTTCTATTTCGACGTCACTGTTGGAATGTTTAATTATTGATTTGCGTGTATGTAGAGTTTCTGAAAAGTTTTATTGTTTATGGTCAACTTGTTAATGATAATAAGGCGCGTAGCCGTAGAGGGGACAGAGGCAGCAGAAAAAGTAATAAAGCCCGGGTTAGTGGAGGGGTGGGGCGTGGGCGTTGGAAGAGGGGAGGATGACGCACGATTCGATTGGGAGTCCGTGCTTCGTCTGACGCACAATTGATAAAGTGCAGCAATAAACGAGCAAAGTAATCAACTTTTCCACCATTTACTGACTCTCTTTCACTCTCTCTCTTCGACTCTCTTGACGTGCTACAGGGTAGCGCAACGAATCCCTCTGGCTGCGGCTGCTGCTGCTGTTGCTTAGGCACACTTCTGGGCAACGCTTTGACGCCGCCGACCGCAAAACTGGGCAAAATTATGAACTTGTGCTCCTCGGGCGCTACGGCATCGACCACATCATTATCATCCACGGGTCAGAGGAACGGCGGCACGTCTGAAGGAGGGGGAGGAGAAGGCGGAGGTA
Source organism: Drosophila athabasca (assembly GCA_008121215.1). Lineage (NCBI taxonomy): Eukaryota > Metazoa > Arthropoda > Insecta > Diptera > Drosophilidae > Drosophila > Drosophila athabasca. The sequence continues at coordinate 3,858,483 of CM017793.1, read as the reverse complement.
GCGGCGGCGGCGGAGGCGGTAACAACGACGGACCCTCAGAGGCCATACATTGCTTTGGTAGCAACGGAGCTGGTGGCGGCGGCGACCCGGAGGAAGTGTTCAACACCAGCCACAGTCACGGCACAGCCAACGGCGGCGGCGGCGCGGGCAGCAGCAACGGACACAGCCAGACACAACACAACGAAAATAACGCAACTATGCCGCCCGAAACGCGTCCCAAAATGGTGACGGTCAAGCATCCGGAATCCAACAAGCCCAAGCCCACCACCAAGAAAAGCAAGCCCATCCAGGCGGACCAGGACGTGATCAAGGCGCTACAACGATGCCGGGATGAGGGTAAGTCTCTCACCCAACCTTCTCTCGAAAATAAACCCTGAATCATTGCGCATTTCCATGCAGGCATCAAGCGACTGGACCTGAGCAAATCCTCAATCACGGTGATACCCAGCACGGTCAAGGAGTGTGTCCACCTCACCGAACTGTATCTGTACAGCAACAAGATTGGCCAGCTGCCCGCCGAGATAGGGTGCCTGGTGAACCTGCGGAATCTGGCACTGAACGAGAACTCGCTGACATCGCTGCCGGAGTCGCTGCAGAACTGCAAGCAGCTGAAAGTGCTCGATCTGAGGCACAACAAGCTGGCAGAAATACCGCCCGTCATCTATCGGCTGCGCACCCTCACCACTCTGTATCTGCGCTTCAATCGCATCACCGCCGTGGCCGATAATCTGCGACAGCTGGTCAATCTGACGATGCTCAGTCTGCGCGAGAACAAGATCAGGGAGCTGGGCAGTGCCATCGGGGCATTGGTGAATCTGACCACGCTCGATGTGTCGCACAATCACTTGGAGCACCTGCCGGAGGAGATTGGGAACTGCGTGAATCTGAGTGCGTTGGATCTGCAGCACAACGAGCTGCTGGACATACCCGACAGCATCGGCAACCTAAAGTCCTTGGCACGTCTGGGACTGCGCTACAATCGACTGAGCAGCGTCCCGGCCACGCTGAAGAACTGCAAGAGCATGGACGAGTTCAATGTGGAGGGCAATGGAATGACCCAGCTGCCAGACGGTATGCTCGCCAGCCTAAGCGGCCTCACCACCATCACGCTGTCGCGGAATCAGTTCACCAGCTATCCCACCGGCGGACCGGCGCAGTTCACGAACGTGTACAGCATAAATTTGGAGCACAACCGCATCGACAAGATACCGTACGGGATATTCTCGAGAGCCAAGGGCCTGACCAAGCTGAACATGAAGGAGAACATGCTGACGGCCCTGCCGCTGGACATTGGGACGTGGGTGAACATGGTAGAGCTGAATCTGGCCACCAATGCGCTGCAGAAGCTGCCCGATGACATCATGAACCTGCAGAATCTGGAGATACTCATCCTGTCCAACAACATGCTCAAAAAGATCCCCAACACGATTGGAAATATGCGTAAGCTGCGCATCCTGGACCTGGAGGAGAATCGCATCGAGGTGCTGCCGCACGAGATTGGCCTGCTGCACGAACTGCAGCGCCTGATACTGCAGACCAACCAGATCACAATGCTACCGCGCAGCATTGGGCACTTGAGCAACCTGACCCATTTGTCCGTCAGCGAGAACAACCTGCAGTTTTTGCCCGAGGAGATTGGGTCGTTGGAGGGCCTGGAGAACCTATATATCAACCAGAATCCCGGCCTGGAGAAGCTGCCGTTCGAGCTGGCGCTCTGTCAAAACCTCAAGTATCTCAATATTGACAAGTGCCCGCTGAGCACCATTCCGCCCGAAATCCAGGCCGGTGGTCCGTCCTTGGTGCTGCAGTGGCTCAAGATGCACTCGCCCTATCGGCAAATGTGAGATGTGGACGGCGTCTGGCGCACCGTCTACGTGGGCAGCGACTGCTATTATCAGTACGAGCTGCAGGCGGTGCAAAAGGCGCCCGGTGATCCCAAGCCGGAAGGTGACGATCGGCGTTAATGGTGCGATTGATGAACGAGTCCTATCCCCGTCCCCAGTCCTCGTCCACGTCCACGTCCAGGTTCACGTTCTCCTCCGACCCAAGCATCCCCGAGTAAAACCTACTGGAGTGCGTTGGCCGACAAAATGATAGCTTTAACGTGTTATACCAATGTCCCGCGTATTGAAAAACTGCCCCGATTTGCTTTTACCTTATGTTAAACCCATTCTAGATCACAGTTCCCAAGCTGCTTGGACACTCACCACAATACACAACAGACAAATTTAGGTTCTAATTTAACTCATGCTTCCAAGCTAGTCAAAAAACGTAATATACTAAAAGAAAATTAATGAAACGAAACGAAACGAAAGTGAATTGAAAGCTTTAATACCTTTTGTTCGAACTTTGGTCTTAGATACGCTCTCACATCCAAGAGTCAAAAAAACAAAGGCAAAATCTAATGTTAAAAAACAAAACAAAAACTACACAGAATACGCAAGCGCCAAGGAATTGTTTGAAAATTGAAGAAACAAAAACAAAATTAATAAGAAATGATTAATGTTTATACAAGTAAATCGTAGCCGAAAATGTCTATCAACAGCAACTAGTATTTTGAGTATACTGCTCGTATGTACTGTTTGTGATTAATAATACATGATGAAGAAATGCAAATGCTTCTTTTGTGCGCCCCTCCCCCTTCTTCCCATAAGGGACTTGAGTTTAAGGAATATTTAGTAACACAACACGCATATATACGATAGTAAGATGTATATCCTCAGAAATATCCTTTCATTTGTATATGTATATGTATGTTTTTGTGGTTAGTTTTAAATAAACCATATATTTATGTAACTATTTTGATATGTGGCGCCAGCAAGCAAGTTTTCGGCTATCCCCATACACAAATACAGACATATATATCCTCTATATATATAGACCGACTTGCTGTTGTTGGGGCAGCTGAAGCAGCTTTTTGTATGTTAGTCCAAACGTAAATTAATCAGACAACTTAATACTAAACCTATACATGTTTAAAAGGTGTTAAACTAGCAAACAAAACAAAAACAAAAAACAATGTTAAATATCTGTACATCCGTTCAGTATAGGTGTGACTAATTCATGCGTATGAATACTATAAATGATTCAATGAATTTAGTTATCATAACCAAAACACTTTTGTACGTTGCACGAGACAAAAAATGGCAGACCCTTGCTTAGAATTTGCATTATACCTGCTAAATCAATGTACAACCTGATTTTTCGTCTCGTGCAAATTGGATTTCCAAAAAGGATTCATTTTGTCACACTGTGTGATCCAAGGCAAGGCAAGCAAAGAATTGAATGCCACATAATTGATAAGCCCAATATACATACCTACCATACATATATCCTCCAGAGATTACAAACTATTGTTCATTCGGAAAGTTGCCTAAAAAAGTGTTAAGTTAAGGCAGGAAAAAGCCGTTAAGCAGGTCTGATCATTCAAGATCATATCCTATTAATGACGCACTTGCTTGTGAGGCCTCTCTTGACCAAGTACTTTTTTTGACTAACTTTGAAAGAGAGGTACATAGAAAGAAATCTGCCGATTTGCCATTTCATACTGGTATTAACATAAAATAACATTGAAACCGCTCAAAGCCAAACAAAACTCGATGATTTATATTTTTTGTAAGATTTAAGCTACATGTCCTGAAACACACACAATGAAAGAAGAGGATAAGAAGACATTTTTTGAGCAACGCTCTAATGCGGCAATGCAACGCAACGCAACGCGAAATGGGCTTTAAACTTTTAACAAAATGTAAAACCAATGCATCAACGAAACTAACTTTAACTGTTGTACATCCATACAAGCATATTTACACATATACATACATGCATACATACACGCATCATATGATCTATGTACTTTTACACACACATCTATTTTTGAAAAAACCAAACAAAAAACAAAACAAGAAAAACAAAGACACATATTCGTATGTATTTATCTCAGTATTTAAATATGGGATATGATAAGCATATGTATGTACATATATTTTTCAAACAAACTGTATGCGGCAGGGTAAACTAAACTGGCAAACGTAATTTAATTACAACAAAAATACGAGTAATAACCAAAGCAAAACAAAAAACGTACATATATTTCCAACGGTACAAAAATGAAAACGTAAATGTAACAGTAATACAAATACAAAATACAAATCAATGTTAAACAATATTCGCACCCTGTAATAATTCAAGTCAAGTTAATGGAAAACGAAATGTACAACTACAAATATTATGATATTCCTAAAATCAAATACATTTATAGAGTAAAAATTTGCAAAAATAAAAGAAACCCGACAATGCGTTCAAATTAACAGTTTTTTCCGGTTTGTGTTATATAGCAGCCAGCTAATTTTCATCTGGCAATGCTGCGTGCGTTCAACCTGTAGATGGCCTCTGCCTCTAGGTCGAATCGAACGCTTGATACCTCAATGAACTCTATGCATATATTTGCTGATAACTTATGATTTTACACGTGTGTGTTAAAATGTAAAAGAAAACAGTTAAATGTGTTATGTAATCATAGCTTGATACTAATTTGGTTTTAAACTATTCACCTGTACAGTTAGTCAGCGACTTCTGGTGTGCGACTCATATGCCCATTCCAGCGGCTTAGGTAGCAGCTCAAAACAGCTGTTTTGTGGGTTGTCTTTGTACCCGCGGGTGGGCAGGTGATGATAACAAAGGCGTAGTAGCAGGCAGGGCAAGTCATTCAGCAAACAAATCCCAACAGAACCAGACCACCAACGATAGGGGAAACAAACATTGTTCAGATCGAAAAGGTAAGCGTTATAAATATGTAGAAGCTACGTGCAAAATGGTACGTAGGAGAAAACGAAAGCAAAAAGGCGCCAAAGGTCAGTGCGTATGGAAATTGCGGATGAACGAACGGTCGCTTTGTTCTTAATGAATCGAGTGAATCACGCACGGAATCACGCACTGAGAATGTTGTAAAAATCCATTACAAAGGCTGCTTACAAATCTTCATCTTATAAATGCGTTGCATATTTCCTGAATTCCGCACAGTGGGTGTTTGAATGTGAACCGTTATAATTACAGATCGCACCTCAATCTTAAGCCACAATGAACACCTGCCCCGCTCTGCTGCTGACCTTGGTATTTGCCTGCCTGACTCTCAGCCAAACTCAAGGATATTCCGCCAGCGAGGATGCGAGGATTATAGCGGAGTACAAGCGCGAATTGGAACTCAACCACGCCAAGATCGCCCGGCAGTTGGTGCATAACGCTAACTGGGCGGCAGTGGGCAGCATTTCCACCAACAAAATCGTGGAGGACTATCCCATGGTCAATATCGTGTCGATCGATGACAGCGACGCCAATGGCAACTCCACGGGCAAGATTCGCTTCCTGCTCACCGATCTGGACTTTACGGGTCCCGACTGGGAGAAGAACAACAAGGTGACACTGATGTTCAGTGATGAACAGACCCTGAACTGCAAGAATCACGGCAAAGATCCCATGGAGCCCACTTGTGCCCGCTCCATGATCAGCGGTCAAGTCCAAAGGGTGAGTGTGCGTGTGCATCCAGATAATGTATCAAGATAGTAAACGTATTCCCTTTGCAGTTCGATACGAGCGATAGCAGCTACCAGACAGCGCTTGCCGCATACATTAAACGGCATCCATCCGCCAACAACTGGATAAAAGGTGTGTGGATTCAGAATAATTTCCATTTTCTTAACTAATTTGTTTCCGATCTCCGATTGTAGCCCACAATTTCTATCTGTGCGAGCTGATCATCCGCAATATCTTTGTGCTGGACTTCTATGGTGGCCCGCACCAGGTCACTGCCTCCGACTATTACGCCGTTAAGGTGTGATGACCACCATATGACGATACGCTAAGGAAGCAACGTGATGTCTCAGTTCTTTGTTCAGTTGAGCATTCCACCAACAAATTTCATGATAAGCTAATTGTTTTTTTTTTCACTGAATGCACAAAGACACCAATGCGAAGGTGCCGTCACTTATCAGTTAAATCCCCGCCGAATCAGGCAAAGCTTTCAAATGTGTAATATTATAATATATTAAATTCGTTTAAATGTATGTTTGTGTAATTTTGTATATTTTTAAACGCCAGGTTTCATATTGATATAACATTTTGGTTTATGGGGGGGATGAGTCTTGGAAACGGTTGTATAAATATGTTTATCGGTTTGTGGGGACCTATTGGCCCGTCATTACGCACATTGTGGCATCGATCTTCTGCAGCTGTGGTAGAATGTCGCGCAACTTGGAACGGTAGCGAACGTCTTTGGCCAGCGGATTGCTCTCCAAGTAGATCGTCTGCAGGGCCTTGTTTACCTTAAGCACTTCAATATTCTTCCAGTCATCGACGCCATTGTGATTCAACCAGAGCTCTTCCAGATTGTCCAAGGTCTCCAGGTTACCAATGGCCTTCAATCTGTTTTTGGCAAGATCCAGTGTTTCGAGTTTTTTGTTTTCTTTCAGATTCTCGATTAATTCAATGCCGTTTTCGGATATATACAGCTCCTTTAGGCTGGTCAGCTTCTCCAAGTTCTCAATCTTAATGATGCGATTGGCCTGCAGGCTCAGGATCTCCAGATTGACCAGCGTGTCCAGGTTCTCGATCTTGGCGATTTTGTTCTTGCCCAGGAACAACTGTCGCAGATTGACCAGTGTTTCGATATTCTGAATTTTCTTTAGCTTGTTGTCGCCCAGCTCCAGCATGGTGAGGTTGGTCAGCATGCCGAGATTCTCGATGACGGTGATCCGATTGGCCACGAGATACAGCTTCTCTAGATTGACTAGATTGTCCAGATTCTCGATTTTGGTCAGCCGGTTGAAGCTGAGGTCCAGCATCTCAAGGTTTGTCAGCTCCTCGAGGTTCTCTACTTTGGTTATCTGATTGTCATACAGTTCCAGCTCCTGAAGAGTCTTAAGCATAGACAAATTTTCGATTTTCTTGATGAGATTCCATCGCAAAAACAAGCGCTGTATCTGAGTCAGTGGTTCGAAATTTTCCAACTTCTCAATGCGGCGATGATTCAGATCCAATTCGTAGCAATCTGGATCAATTGTGATTGTCTCCTCGATGGACGCCATATCTTCGGGCGCAATCACCTGGAGGCCAACTGGTGGCTTAACGGGTTGACTATTAGTACTCATTGCACGATCTGCATCACCCATTACGGAAGCTCTTGTGTATTATAACTATATTATAGTTTGGCTATGTAAATGAAGCTCAATGCGATGCCGACTCGACTTTACTTGTTTATTTCTTGGTTTTTACTTGAACAGTGTGTGTTTGAGATTGGGTGACGCAAAAATGTGAGCTGAGAGACGTCACGCGGATGTTTCTGATGGAATAGCCGGATTTAAAATTGTTCAATTGAATAAATATTAAAAAACGTATGTTTTATGTGCAATATAAAGTAAGTTAACTCATATAAAAATAATTTTTCTTGAAAAAAAACCGATTTTTATTAGCACGTTCCGGATATTTCTGTTGCGCGGCACCTTCAACATTTGCCTCTGCTTCAGTGCTGCAAATCGCTTAAGCGCCCTTCTGGAAGCAGTGCTGTAAATCGCTGCTTGTCCGTGGTCAGCTGGCAGCTAGCGTGCAGTAAATTTGACAATAAACTAACGATTGTTCAATCAAAAACAAAAGAAAATGCATCGACACCGATTAGAAAACTAGTTATTTGAGCTGAATTTTTGGATTCCCACTGCCTACTGAAGAGCCCAGGCTGGAAGAGCTCAAAATATTTGAACACAGCTGAAGACTTCGTTCAAACAAGATGTCGACGGGATTAAAGTGTCGCAATTGCGGATCCAACGAGATCGAGGAGGACAATACTCGAGGAGATCGAGGTATGTTCTGGACTTTCACTTGATACTCTATTTGTCATGTGTCCTTTGCTTTTGCAGTTTGCATGAATTGTGGTTCTGTGCTGGAGGATTCGCTCATTGTCTCAGAAGTGCAGTTCGAGGAGGTGGGTCATGGCGCCGCCGCCATTGGACAGTTTGTGTCAGCCGAATCGTCGGGCGGGGCCACCAACTACGGCTACGGCAAGTTTCAAGTGGGCTCGGGCACTGAATCCCGCGAGGTGACCATCAAAAAGGCCAAGAAGGATATCACACTGCTCTGCCAGCAGCTGCAGCTCTCTCAGCACTATGCCGATACGGCACTCAACTTCTTCAAGATGGCCCTCAGTCGTCACCTGACCCGTGGTCGCAAGAGCACACACATCTACGCTGCCTGTGTGTACATGACCTGTCGCACGGAGGGCACCTCACGTAAGCCCCCCACCGAACGTTCACAAGAGCGAGTGGTTTAATTGGATTTGCTTTCCTTTGTAGATCTCCTCATCGACATAAGTGATGTTCAGCAGATCTGCTCGTATGAACTGGGACGAACCTATCTGAAGTTATCACACGCCTTGTGCATCAATATACCATCTGTGGGTGAGTCAAAGTCGCAAACTTTAATTTAAATAATTAGTTCAGGTTGAGCTCAGAAATTGGAACATAGAATACCAATCAATGGCATTCTCATACCAATAACATCCACGATTCACAAATGCAGAAAGTAAGGATTCAACTCTAATGTAGATTTCTGTTTGTTTTAACGATTTAACATTGCGATTGTAGATAATGCAATGATCTATGAAAAATGCAATCAAAATCGTTGTAGAGAAGACGAAATATGTCTTCCCCTGTCGGTGCTAATCGAATTATTATATTTCATCAGAGTGTATACAATTACTAAGCTGTTGCATGAGACATCCCAAAGGTGTTCTATGACGGGTTATCAATTCTCTCTGCAACCATTATTCGCATCGCGACGCTTGGTGTCGTCTTTCGTCAATGCATCGAGCCGCTGAAACAGTTCCTAGAATCTAACAAAAGAAATTACAGTCTTTAGTGTGCCGGACTTTTCCTAAAAGCAAAAACAATATACGTCGATTGGGCATGACACCGAATCGATACTCGATTCTCCTCATTAACGTAATTCCCAATAATACAAAAACAAATTGTATGAGCTTTGTTCTCGAACGCGAGATTCGTAGAATCTCCATAATCTCAATCTTAATCTAAATTGAAAGCACACTTCCAATTTAAATTCGAAAAAATCTAATAATATATTTTATTGATTAAAGTACATAATAATAATAGATTCATATTCAATATAGGATAACACTTGCTTCGTTCAAAAAGATATATTTACTATACATATATGTATATATTTATATATATAAAAAACAGTAATTGGTTTCTTATCAAAAGCAAAAAATCAGTACAATTTCCACAGAAATGTTTAAAGTCGAACATAAAATTGTTGATTGTTGCGCAGAGCAGCCTAGAAGGATTCAAAGGATAGATACATTCGTGATAGGTGAAAAGTACGGGGCTTAATATCAGTGAAAAGGCATATTTGTTGGGTATGAGATTGAGATATATAGGGGAAATAACTACGATATATGTAGAAATAATGCATGCTACAATTTGTATTAATATATCGAGAAATTTTGCGCATACAAGACCCGACTCGACCCTCTGTAGTACTTATTTCATAAACTTGGTTAACTTTGCTTTCAAATTCGTCGTATGCAACTCTTAACATGGCTTTTTACTCCCCTTCTCAAGTGTGTATATCTTTATAGTTTATATATATGTTATTTATGTGTATATATCAGTATCAGATCAGATGTATATATATATATATATGTTAGGTATATGCTGGCAAAAATATTTGTTTGGTATATATATCGTATTTGCTGCTTATTCATCTTTAGAATATTGATTAACTTTAGCTTGACTGATTGCCCGATTTTCCCTTGCTTATTGCATTTATATGTCGGTATATATTGCGCCGCTTCTATATCCCTCTTCTTGCCCTCCTGCAAACGTCTCAAGTTATGGAACGTAATAAGTTTTCGAATCTACCTTGTATCTGTATCTATATATGTATATAGTATATATGTAGGTTTGGGTGTATATGCTCAACTTGTTCCGTTTTGAAAATATCTTTATATATGCCAACAAACTAGGTACAGTGCGTTTCACAGTTTTGGGCCAGCTGAAACAGTTAACGAAACGAATCTATGAAATATTTAACGAACTAGAACTCACTGCCGATGGAAATCCATACACACAACTGCCCCAGAGCTTTGAAACGCACTGTAGCGATGTATATATAGGAGTGTATGGTTCTATATCTGTGTGTGTGTGTGTGTATATATGACTATATAGGACTATTACGAAAACTAGAGCACTCTATATGTACTGTTATGTACTGTACTGTATATAGTATATACGTCTGTAACTGTTATATCTGCTAGATCTCTCCTCCCTAAAACTCCAATTTGCTTTGTTGTGTTGCACTGAAAACCCATGAGTTTCTATTTTGTATTTGTGGTTGTGTCTTATATTGCTGTGTTGGTCTCCTCTGTTGCTGCTGGTGCGGCTGCTGCTGTCGATAGTAGCAGGATCCCTGCCATTCGGCGCAGTAGAGCTGTGCGCATCAGGTGCTTCCATCGCTGCCCCCGAGTTCCTCTCCAGAGCTGTTTACATTGTTGCCAGCTGCTGTCGATGCCGACCCGCTGCTACTGCCATTTGCAATGGCAGTCGCTGATCCAGCTGCTGTGGCTCCCCCGGCTCCGGCGATTGGTGTGGCACACACCGAATTGGTTGGCGAGTTTAAGGCCGTCACTGTGGTTGGTCCGTAGAAGATCAGTTCCGGTATTTGGCCGCCCTGCACGCCAGTGCCGTTGGTGCTCTCCGACGAGCACTGGAACTGGAATGTCACATTGCCCATGAGCACCTCGGACATACCCTCCTGGCCAAAGAAGCTCAGCTCGTTGCCATCGAGTATGACCGATGCGGTGTAGTAACACTCCGGCTCGATCTGTATGGGATTCTCGAAGAATACGTGAAACGTGTTGCTGGACCCATCCGAGAAGAACTTCGTGTCGTTCTCGGCCAGTGTCCTGCCCAAGCGTTTCAGCTCAATCTTCACGTTGTAGTTGGCGGCTCCCGTCGACGAACCGTACAGACCGAAGCCCACAATGAAGATTCTGTCAAAGATAAGATATGCAGTTAGGGATATTGATTCAATTTGTGTGACCTGTATATAATGTACCTGCGGTCTACTGAAAACTGAATGGAATCGCAGCGTCCGCGGTAACGCCACTGATTTGAGCGATAGGCACACGACTGGAATCTATGGCAGACTTGTGTCTTGAGCCCAGCACGCGAACGCGTTGGAAAGCCGAGATTCGGTTTCATTTTGGCTGTAAAATGCAAGAACATGTCGATCGTCTCCTGCGAGGAAAGGATGCCAGTCTGGGCCACACCATTGGCAAACTCCTCCAATGTCATGGTTGGAATACGTATCAAATGCAGAGCCTGGCCCAGCAGCCGTCGCTTGTTCTGGGGCGTATCGTCGATGCTCATCTTCTCGCAGGCGTTGAGAGCCCAGTTGAGGGCTGCCTCAAACAGATGGATCTCCTTGCAGTTGAGGGTCTCGCGCGACAATATCGACTCGAACGTCTTGAGGTCAATGTCCACAAAATCCTCGGACTTAACCGCCATCTCGGCCTGGGCGTCGATCACTTCCCAGCAACGCTGCATCAGTTCGGGCTCCTCGAAAAGACGCGATTGACTGAGAAGTAGGCAGGCGTTTTTTGCCGTCAGTTTCACTTCCAGATAGTTGACGCACGCCCGTGCCAGATGCGGTACAATGTACTTTTTGGCCGCATACAGAGTGGCCAAGATGTGTTCAGGTTCCAGTTTGATTTCATCACAATAGAGATACCTGCATTCGAGGGTTAAGTTCAATAATGATACACTCTGAAATAGCTTCGAAAGTGGATCCTACCTTAGCAACGTCAGGAAGGCAGTGGGCTCGACATCAGGCACTTTGATTTCCTGTTTGTTCTCCGCCAAACCGCCATAGAACATGGCATAGAAGACAGAGCTGCCCGTGGCTAGGATGTATTTGTGCGCGGGTATTGTTTGAATGGGATCGATATCTGTGGGGGATCCAAAGAGATGGCCTTAATCGGGGGAAGTCAGAGATGCTGACGAATGCCGAACTTACCGAACTCCTCGCCCACAATGAACTTGATGTCAGACATCAGTTCATTGTTGAACATGGCCGCATTCCGCTCCAGCACCGTCGCCTTGCTTGCCTGCCAGTTGGGATCAGCCGTGTCGATGGCATTGGAGGCGCCCACAGCCGCATAATGCCAGTTGGTGCCGCCAGCTGAACAAACATACGATCCACTGCCGCTAGTGGGAGTGAGGGTTGTATTCGAGGCAGCAGCGGCGGAGGCAGCCGAAATGGCAGCGGCTGCTGCCGAGCTCGAGGGCAGGCAGAAGGCCGTGGGGCTGCCGACACTGCTGATGTTGAGGGCACCGGGCGAGGCCAGGGGCGAGGATGGGGCGCTGATCGGTTGGGTTATCTGGATATTCTGATCGGCCGCACTGCCCGAGGCGCCGCCTCCGGCCTGTGGCGAGAGAGCAGCTCCTCCCCGCTGCTGTTGCTGCTGCTGATGGTTGTGCGGCGGCGAGTGCAGCAGAATGTTGCCATTGTTGAGCGTCTCCACTGGAAGGCAGGATAATACATTATCATTATATGGTTATTCCGTAATATTTGATCTTAACAGCCAGGTCCCACCCAATTCCGACAGCGTCTGCTGAATCCGATGTAACATTTGTTCGGAAGTGCGACTTCCGCTGGTTACCGTCGCGTTCGCATAATAAATAACGAATGCCGTTGCCATCGGGCTCCCCCTTTTTTCTACATTTTCTCACTAAATTTCCCCCGAATATGAAAGCCGTGCCACGGGGGAAAAAGTGGAGCGTCCAAAAATAGCGACGCATTCGCGCTGTCTGCCGTGGCGCGCGACTTTTAGACACGAATCCCCCTGTTCTCCTCCTCGGCGGCTGCGGCGGCAGTGCGATTTATGTGGAAAATCAATAACTCACAGACACGGCGCACCTGCACTGCTCCCCCCTATCTCTCTCTCTCTCGCTCGCTCGCTTTTCTTACCGTTTATCCAGCCGCCGTTCGGCTGAGAATGGGACATTGACTCCTGGTTGCGCTTGTTGGCCGACTTCAGGGATAGCCGATTCAGGGCATTATTGTTGCCATTATTACTGCCGTGATTGTTGCTGCTGCTGCTGGCCATGTCGCAGTGGAAATGTGAAAAACGCGATAATCTGGAGGTCAGGCAAAATGCACCGCGCCCCAACTGACCTTTGTCAGTGGGCTGAGCTGGCTTTTAGTAAAGCGAGTGAAATGCAAACATTTGCTTTCAATTAAGTGGAAGATGCACTGCCAATTGCCATTGTTTTTTTGTTTTTCTTTTATTTTATTTTATCTGCTGTTTTTATTGTTTGATTTGTTCTTCAAGCGATAACGATAGGTTTTTCTTTGTTATCAGATCTTGTGGTCACACTAGCTGCTGCAGTGCTGGTTAACAGCACAAGTTCAGTGCTGGCAAGTGTATGAGAACGCGCGCGCGTGTTTTGAATTTGAATGAGCTGCCAGCGGTCCGGCACTGCTTCCAATTTCGCAACTCATTGATTATATCACGGCCATTCGCTGCTAATATGTATTTCCGTCATGGCCCACTATAAATGCGCGTCAACGTCAAAGCGTACGTGTAAGGGACGATCTTAGAGCTTCTACAACAGTCTTTGTCGTTGTCGCTGTCTCAAATCTCGTTCTCTCTCTCAGCCTTGCTTCTGTGGGTATTTACATGTACTCAAAACTGATTTAAACTTGACTCATATTTGGTCTTCTTGATTATTTATTATTTTGTTTGGCCTGGCCTGTGCATATTTAAAACGACCATAAAATGTGTTGAACTTGAAATCGATTCGATGGATCGCATGGCTGCTTGTTTTGGGTTGGACATCGTCGATGCCATCCATCCGTCACTTCGAAGTCGTCGAAGGTTTGTTTATTTCTTAGCACATTCCCACACATACACACACACACGCATATACCGACCACCACGATCTAAACCAGTTTCTGTGGCTGCAACCGGCAGAGAGAGCGAGCGAGCGGTGTTTTTGCCGAAAATTACAACAAAAAATTGTTGTTGACCTTTGCGCAAACTAATTTGTAGTCATTTGGTAGATCGGATCGATACCCCACCCCACCCCATGCCCTGCCCCCTGCCAATACTCACTCTGTTCGGGCGGGGGCATCTGCTCGTTTTCCGGCACTCGGACCGCGTACTCCGGCTCATAGTTGTGCGCATAGGCGCTGCCCCAATGGCCGACGAAGTCGTCATCCTCGAGGGTCAGCAGATGATCCAGCACCTGCACGCCCCTCTCGAGGGGGCCGTGGAACTTGTTGATCAGCTCGGAGAGACGCAGATTGAGGCCGTAGTTCCCCACGTCGCTACCGCTGCCGCTGCTGGCTCCGTTCGGGGCCGTCGTATCAATGGACCAGTAGAAGAGGTGACGTCCCAGGTGACTGCTCAGGTGATTCGCAAAGGCCTCGATCATTCTCAGCTTTACATTAACTGTCATTAACCACTGTTATCATCTTTGAGCCAGCATCGCTGTCATCGCTACTCCTCCTGTCCTCTCGCCCACGCCTCTCGCCACCGTCCCCAAACAAAAACTGCCACAACAAAACGGAAAGAGAGCAAGCAATGAGGATTATGTAACGAAAGACAAAATGCGTGAAAGCTACGCCATTTCGGGGCACCGATGATCGTATACTCTTGCTAGTTCTTCTTTTATCATTCTGTTTAAAAATATTACTACAAAAATAAAAAGGTTTTTGGATGATTTTTTAAAGGTTAGTTGGATGATCTTCCAATAGCTTACAACTATTTGAAGACTAGGAGATTTTGGGGCTAGAACCTTGCTATAACCAGTCGGATATTCTTTCTTCCGAGAAAAAGCCTAACACCCCTTGGGAAGTGTATCAAAAGATGCTGTGGCATGGCTAACAAATTGCCATTTGTGGTTGCACTTTCACTTCCACTTCCCCAACCATTTCATTTCCACACGCATCTGTCGCATTTTATTAGTTGCAGGAAGTGAGTTAAATCTGGTCTGGCGTGGTCTGCTCTCCGCCCCCAAATCTCGTCTTTGGCTTTGGCTTAACGCTTTTGGGGTCGCCTCTGATGTCTCTCTGTTTCTCCGGCGCCAAAAGCAGAACTCTCATTTCTCTGTCCACCAGACTACCCCACTCTCCTCTCCGCCCGTGTGGAGAGGAAATTATGCAAGCGGCTATTTTTAATTGGCAGCACGGCGAAGTCCGTAACCAAAACAAAACGGCGACTGACATGAACATAATTTTTTTTCTCTCTCTCTCTCTCTCTCTTTCTTTTGGCCGCGTCATGCCGCGCGGATAATGACGATGCGGCGGACCGGGTGTCGGTTGTCGGGTGTCTTGGACAATCAACAACTTTGTTGCGACTCCCCGATATGGGCCGCGGTGTACGATATACTGAAAACGCCCATCCCTGCACTGGCACGCCTCCTCCTTAAATGACTTGACAAATTAACAAAGTAATTTATTGTTGTTGGCGCCTAATGAAGTTCTTCATGCTTCGATTGTCTCGTCTCTGATCTTTGTTCTGTTTACCTGCGAGTAGTGTTGGTTAACAGCAAAACAACCTTGACAAAAATTAGTGTTGGTTCAATTAGTGTCCGTAATTTGAACTTGATTTTAAGTGGTACAAGTAATTACAGCGTTGCCTTGCAAAATATTTTTCATCGAAAGTTGCGGGTAAATACGGTTACATGAATTCTAGTTGCGCAGCCAACATAACTCCGTACAGAAAACAGGTGGTAGCAACCCTGAATTGAATTCTAATTGAATTAAATTTTCAAAAAGTATCACCAAATGAGAGTGAGGATGTGTTGGACAGACTGCGGATGCAAAATGAGCAGTTACAGAGGAATTTCTGGCAGTTTTGGTTTTGTTAGTGTTCTGTTTCACAGAAATGTAGTGTTGGGTAGCTGTGACAGACTCTTGTGATAACTGTATTACGTGCCCTTGATTTTGGTCCAATAGCAATGCATTCAATGATTTTGTCGGTGCTTTTGATAGGTTATAAAGGAAATGATGGTCTGTTTTATGCACGGCTTGATGTTGTGCAGGAGTAACTCTCTATTGGCACTAGCTAGTGTAGCGAGTGAGCCGTGGGTTGGCACTAGCTAGTGCAGCGAGTGAGCCGGGGGTTGGCACTAGCTAGTGCAGCGAGTGAGCCGGGGGTTGGCGCACGAGCGAAGTGATTTCGTTGGGGACTTGCACCCCAGTGTATGTATATTTCTATAGTTTTTATGTCAGAATGATATGTGTTTAAAGCATTGCTGCTGAGTGAATTCATTGAGAATTAGTTAGAAAAAATCATGGACAGGTTTGAACTTCAATAAAACTGCTTCAACCGTTAAACAATGAATCCTGAAGCCTATGAGGAACAGTAAGGCCCTGAAGGAGGCGTTAGGCGCTATCCCTTTCAGTCTTAAAGGATTTCTTTTCGCAGATTTTTGTTCGCATTGTTCACTCAGAATATTGTTAGCTGCCCGTCATTTAAGTGTTGGTTAATTAGTATCTTACTCTTGTTGAATTGATGGATGCGTTCTTTGTCAAATGGAAATCAATTAGGCATACATAAATCCGGGCAGCTGTTTGCTTCCAGCCAACCCCATCGCCCCATCCCCATCCCCAACCCCCCCGTCCCATCGCAGCTGCTATGGAAAATACACACTCAATTTATGCTAAATTAATTTCATGGCTTAGCAATCAAGTCACGTTTATTATTCATCAGTTGTAGGCTTTTGTTTTATTTTCGGCTTGGTGGTGTGGATGTTTTGTTTTTCATTTTCTGCATTTTTCTCAATTTGTTCCTATGTGCAAGTTTATTTTCGTATTAAATGGGTTTTTTCCGCAGTCCGACAGTACGACAGTTCGACAGCCTTTGCACTTTGTATAAGTATGAAACGCATTTCAAATTTTTGCCGCCTGCATTGACTTGAGACGCCCTTTTCTTAATTTATTTGTGGTCTTGGTGGGGCTTGTTTTTTATTTCATTTTTCATTGCCTCTTTAATTGCAAATGGCGCGACCCACATTGGGACCCACAGTTTGGGGGGTCACACTTTGGGCGACTCACAGAGAGAGAGAGAGAGACCAGACCCCCAAAGCAACGCCCGCGTAACACTTTCGATTTTTGTTTCCTCATTACACGCTCCCCAAAAAGTAAACCACCAGCGAAAACATATGTATGTTTGTATGTACGAGTACGAGCATGAAGAAGTGTAAGCGATGGCGACGGCGGCAACTCGGAGAAAAAGTGAAGAGTTGTCTTTTCTTTTCTTAGGTTTTTCTCTTTCGGTTTTTGCGGCTGTTTCTTCTGTCTTTTGTCTTTTGGTTTGTCATTATTTTTGTGGCTCTCAGCTTTTAACGAGCTCCTTTTGTTGCATTTTTCATTTTTAAGACAATTTTGCAATCGCCACGCATATAACTGATTAGCAAAATGTCTCATAAAGCCGGGCTCTGTCTAAACTAAACCCTTCCAGACATCCACTTCCATTCCACCTGAGGCCAGATCTAAGCCATTTCTTAAAGCTGGCAAAGCAACGACCTCCGGAGCCCCCCACACACACACACACACACATGCACACACATGCTTGCGCCGTTTCTGGCCCAAAAACCATTCGCTCACGTGGCCCCATGCTCGAACCGACGATCCGTCGGTCAAGCGCTGGAACCTGTCGATCGGTCGATCCACCGATCAGTCGGTCAAGCAGTTTTGTTGATTTGTCGATTTTGCACTTTAATTATGTGCTCTCTTGTCTCTTGTCTGTATTTTGTTGGGATTTTTTCTTCGATTTGTTGTACACTTGCCCCAGTGGTCGAGGCTTTTTGGCTTGGGATGGAATGGTTTTGGGTCAGCTTTGCTAATTTTTTTAAGTCAGTTTTGTTTTGTTTTTTTTTTGGAGCTCTGTAATCTGATAAAAAAAAACGAGACTTTCAAAACGAGGTTCATGTTTAAGGGGAGTTTTTGGGTTGCAATGCATTTTGCTTGAGGTTAGATCACATCTACATATGGTAGATCATGGTAGATGGCCTCTTTTGAAAGGTTCCTATTTATTATTTTGAAAGCATTTAGTGAGGAGTTCAATGGAGCAAAAATCGGCAGTAAAACCTTAAGAATTTGTTTATTAGATGTAGGATGTGTACATATGTACATCCCCATTCCCAACGCTAAATATAGTCAGATGTCAAGGGCAATATGCCTATGGATTTTGTCAACCCGTAGAGCCATTAATAGATTCCAAAATCCGCCGCTAACAAACCTATAATGCTAATGAGGAAGCTTTATATAGGAACACCACATCCCATTGTTTCCTCCCAGCTCTGGGGGGTTTTTGGCCAGCGTATAGCTCATTCTTGTCACGCTCTAAAGTCTGAGTTCCATCTGGCAGTAGTCGACTCCACTCCCGATGCCAGAGTCGGTTTTTGTGTTCGTATAAGCCTGTGCCTCGTTTCGAGGGCCCTTAGGTTATTTCGCAATTATTCAGACAGACTCGGCGGCTGTCGGTTGGGAGCGCTGTCCGGCGTCTGGCGTCTGGCGTTTGCGCCTTTAGACGCTTTAATTTGCAGATAATTTTATAGACATTAACATGCAGTTTTTCTCACTCACTTTTCATATTTCTTTAGATTATTTGGTAAGTCATGGTGCATTTTGTCTAATGACTCGACGAATTAACATTTTTTTTTAAATTTTGAAATGCATTTTTTTTCATTTATTGCTGTTTGCTTTCGATTCTTTTTGGCCCAGTAAAATCCCCCGTGTTGAATGCGTTTTCGAGTGTGAATGAGTTGCTAAATTTGATTTTGTTTTTATTTAATTCTTGTGACATATTCTTTGTCAAATTTTTATGGTTTTTTTTGGCAAAGTCTGGAACCAGTTCTGGATTCATTGGCAGCGAGTTTCTTTGCTCAAGTTGTTTAAATAATCTTCTGCTTCTGCCTCTGCTGTGTGGCAACAACAAATTGTCATCGAGTCTGTCGACTCGCTCTCAGTCGGTTTGGACAAAAACGTTTTCTGTGTGCCTCGGTGTTACTTAATATTTAAATATTCATGTCCCCCCAAAGTCCGCTGGATTCTTGAGTGGAATTTTAAATGGGATTTCGATGCCCGGAATAGAAAGATATATTTATGCCATTTCGTAAGCTTTATTTTCGCCAGGGTGGGGCGTCTATGTAGCTCTTGCTGTTGCTGTCGCTGTTGACTTTGAGTTGAAAAAACAAACAAGAGATTGCGGTGGGGTTTTGACTGATCTTTGCGCTGACAAAGCAGGAAAATTTCTGTATATTTTTGAACCTGAGAACACCGAACCCCGAACCCATACTGAATATTGGCAAACACTGATGGAGGGCGGACCGGTGGTCGGTCGGTCATTAATAAAGCACCTCCAGAAACAGTCATCAAAATCATAGTTATGAGCGTTAAATTATAGCTAAATAGTTAGTAATTAGTCAGGAGTGCATTTTACAGATAATTATATGGCCAGAACCGCCGATCCACTCAGATCGTAGGTGATAACAGAGTCGAGACTTCACTGGAAGATAGCACCATTGGCACACTTGAGAGTCAGCTGATCGTTAATGCATTCCCCCCATTCCCCCTTTTCGGGTGGGATTTAATAAGTATTTGCAAGTGTTCTTTGATTTGTTGATTGATTTCATTCAAGGCTTAACACTTTCTTTGCACGATCTTGGGGTGACCTTCGCCAAGGCTCTCTCAGCGTGTCTCAGCATTTGCTTGCTTCTCACATCTTGATGGGGGCTTAATAGCTTAGCCACATATTTGGACAATCAATTAACTGCTGCAACTGTTCATTCGCGGACTGTTATCGACGGAGTCGATGGAATATCTATATGTATCATTTATACGGTTTGGAGCAGAGCTTGACGCCAATAAAGACAACAAACCGAACACGTGACACATTCAAGAGAGACAGAGAGAGAGAGAGAGGGAGAATGACGGATAGGTTGAGAGCGGGACTTAGAGAGAGGTATAGACAATGTTTGGGCTTAAGCTAAAGTCTGTTTGGCACTTAATTTCATTAGTTCTTATGAATAACTGTATGAATTCAATTAGAGGTGCATCTCCCGCCCAGTAGAAACTGCTTCTCAGATTATCACTGCTTTGCAAGATTAAGTGCACTGCTTCTAAGCACTGCTTTGCAAGATTAAGTGCACTACCTCGAAGGTGCACTGCTTCTATGCTGAACGGACTATTTCATTATATTCAGATATTTTGGTACAAAGATTAACTTCACTTCACAAATCTACTGATTCTTATAATGCTGTCTCATCAGCTGATTGAACATATGTTTAACATTAATTCAGTCATTCCAAAGAACTTTACGAGTGTACCATACAGGTATTACGAGTACTTGTCTGTAGGGAATCTTTTTTGGGGGGTTTTGTGCACTTCACTTGAGTTGACTGTCAGAACATGAACATGAGTCTATCGTAGGCTCATAATCCAACGCCACATTATAAACAATTATCAGCATGGAACTGTTTTTTTGGGTACTTTTTTTTGCCCCATCCCGCCTTGTATCTTTGTAATATTTGCACTTCACTCGCAGTAATTGACGCCCCAACCGGCATTTGCACATAAATTAAAACGTCAACAGGAGAACAAACAAACAAGCGAGCGAGCGAGCTACGCGCACATTGCAAATGATTATTATTATTTTAACAAACAATACACACTTTTGGGTAATTTGTGGAGATATACCGCAGCAGCAGCACCACCAGCCACAAAGCAAACCACTCACACTCTCGAGAAACCACAGCCGTTGAAAGAAGATTTTTTTATAACATGTGAGGAGGGACTCTTTTTTTTCCAGCTGCCTCTGCGCATGCGCGTCGACCGGCCACGTTGTTGTGGTTGTTGCTGTTGCAGAATGTTTCGACCGGTGCCTGAGACTGGGGACTGCGACTGCGACTGCGGCTTGAGGTGCTCGCGAGCCAACGATCGAATTCGTAGTGAGAGCCGAACCGAAGCAACGGTGAAGCTAAAGATCACAGCCGCTGGTGACCGACTGGTGGCCGCCTGCCTTCGTCGTGTGTTCGTGTTTGTTCGCCTTGAGACGATCACTTATCGCATGCGATAACTGTGCTTTTATTCTGCACTTGATTTTATGTTTATTGAGTGCGAACAGATTTCTGTGAGTGCCCCTACACTGCGCGGAAAAATGTCGTATCTAGTTTTTAGAATGTTCCATTCATGAGGTAAAACATGTCGTCCCTGAACTTGAATTGATATTTATAGAGTGCGAACAGACTTGGATTTCACTTCGGATAGATAGAAGTACACGATTCGTATTTGACGAATCCACTTTGAAAGACACATCATTTATAAGGTTGCGTAAGGTTTTTCCAGAGTCTGACTTTTGTTTGTTCAACTCTTGGCGACACAATAAGTATTGTCTCCCATTGCACGGTACTGCAAAGATTCCAATTTCATCATTAATCACGAATTCTTGGTCAATTACAAAACAATTAAAGCAGGCACTACAGTTAATTGCGTCGAGGAAAACACCGACCCAGCCAGCAACCAACCGAAATTGCCAGCATTTTTCAGAAAACGCAAAGTAATCAAAGGCAGTCAACAGGGTGGGGGTGGTGTTGCGGGTGAAGCGGCCCAACCGCACCCAAAATGATAATTGCTGTCATGACAAACGCAAAAATAAAGTTTAAATAATAATAATTTCACTAGCTGCAGTTGCAGATTGTCCGCAGGGCAGCCCAGGGCAGGGCAGGGCAGAGTAGGGCTGGGCTGGGCTGGGCCGGGAGACATTAAGAAACCATTAGCAGCAGCCGTGCAGGCAACTGTCAAGCAGAAAAGCAGTAGCCCCACCCAACATTATCTCCCCAGGAGTAACAGCTGCTCTAGATGAGTGGGCGATGTGCTGAAGGGTCAATGAAGCATGTCCCCAGTCACTGTTTCAGTTCTCAGTTCCCAGTTCCCAATCGCAGTTCCTAGTCCCAGTCACAGCCGCAGTGGCGGCATCATTTTTCAAGTGGAGCACTCAACGGCAGTTGGTTCCGAGGGTTCGCATGGAGGGATGACTAGAGAGGGAGGCTGCTTGCTGCGGGCCTCCACAAATGTGCGCATTCATTAGGGTTTAATAAATAATTTTTTTCCTCTTGTTGCTTAGTTCTTTCCCCTCCTTTTTTTCCTCTTTTATTTTTTTCTGTTTTTGGTTTTTGTCAAGTGCAGTTAGCGAGACTTTGACAAGCTTCCCCTGGCTGTGTTCCTCTAGGAGATTGCAGGGGCAGCCGTGGTTGACGTTTAACAGCCATCTGCCTTTGTGTGTCAAGTGGAGGCTGCATAAACAATCAAACTGGTAGCAGAAAGGGCGGAGGACTACCACGGAGACGGCGGCTAATGTGGTGCGATACAGTGGGCTGAACTGTGGGATTTTTGCACTGCTCTACAGGCTGTATTTACTTTGAAATTTTTTTAATTTCCCAAAAAGAGGTTTCTTTTATGTGTCTTTCTGGCTTTTGTATGCGCTCACATAATGTTGTTGGTCTGGCCAAACAATGAACATTTAATTACAATTAAATGAGTAATTATTTGATCATTTACTTGGACAATTATTCAAACGATTATGTAAAATTGAAATTCATAATTTCTCACCCCACTGTGTGACAGCCGCAGTCGGCAGGCAGTATTTGTAATTTCTTGGGAAATCTCCCCCTCACCCCGGTCTCTTAGCCACTCTATGACATTTCCCAACTGCAAAAAAAAGAAGAAATATATAAAACAAAAGAAGAAAAAAAAAAAAACGCTAGCAAATATGTTGGCAAGGTCGCGTCTCTGGATCTGGGGCTTTTGATTTTCCATGGCGTTGTCGAGCTGATATTTGCCGTGCGTTAATTGTTGTTTGCGTTTGGCTTTGCCTTTTGTCCCGTTGCTTTGTGGCAGCGTTGTTGGCTCGCTGGCTGGCTGGATGGCCTGGGACTGTGACTATGACTGGGGACTGGGCCAAGTGTTAATTGCACAGGTTGGTGTCTATGTTAGTCGGTTGTCGGCGGTTTCCTTGGCTGGTCTTATCTTCCAACTAGTTCAAATACAACAAATTATTGGCTTAATATTAATAGGCCATCGAATGGCCCGAAACCTATGCGTGTGGGACAACCGCTGGACTACGTGACGAATGCGTGCTAAATTTATCGCATGCTATAAACTTGATCACCCACTCTCTTGCACGACTCTTGCACTCTTCTGTTTGTTTTTGTCTCTCTCTCTCTCTCTCTCGCGTTCTCTCTCGGACTGTGGGCCTCCATGTAAAAGTTGAATGAATTGAATCGTATATACCTGAAGTTCGGGTTCAAGACTGTTTATTTCGGCAGCTATCCATGGCTGTCTGGGGCCGGTTATTGAATGTTTTCGATTTCATGGGTGGCAGCAGAGCTGAGCCGTGCCGTGCCGGGGGCTTCAAGGTCGTCGAACAAGTTCTTCGGCTGATGCTCTTGCAGTTGTTACTTGGTTTACTAATGTTATTTAAATCTTTTGATATACTCTTATGACTGACTCATTGCTTCCTTATTGCTCTTTTTTTGATTCAAGATCCCTGCCTGTACATCATGCGCTTCGCTAATCGCCTGCAGCTGGGCGCCAAGACCCATGAAGTGTCCATGACGGCCCTGAGGATTGTCCAGCGGATGAAAAAGGATTGCATGCACTCGGGACGACGACCCACTGGACTCTGTGGAGCAGGTGAGACGAGATTGTAGTGAGGTTAAAGGGCCAACCAATCCCAGTTCCCTCTCTACTTGAAGCACTCCTGATTGCCGCTCGCATGCACGACTTTAGCCGCACCATGGTCGATGTGATTGGCGTGGTCAAGATTCATGAGTCGACGCTGCGCAAGCGCCTCTCCGAGTTCGCCGAGACGCCTTCGGGCGGCCTAACCCTGGAGGAGTTTATGACCGTGGACTTGGAGCGAGAACAGGATCCGCCTTCCTTCAGGGCAGCACGGAAAAAGGATCGTGAGAGAATCAAAGATGTAAGTGTGTTTTAGGAACAACCCCAAATATTTTATTTATTTTATAAATCCCTCCCCTTAGATGGGCGAGCACGAGCTGACGGAACTACAAAAGGAAATTGACGCACATCTGGAAAAGGATCTCGGCAAGTACTCCAGCAGCGTGTTCCGTCAACTGACGAAAATCAAGGGCGACTCCACACCATTTAGCTCGGAGCCTGGCACACCGAAAAGCGTGTGCGAAAACGATATAGAGATGGAGGATTCCAGGCAGTTCATTGAGCAGTCCAATGCTGCGATCATCAAAGATCTGATCGAACACAATGAGGATGTGAAGAAGACGGAGCCGGGCAGCCTGATGGCGGCCATTGAGGGCCTGCGTCCCGATATCGAGGCCATTTGTCGGGTGACCCAAAGCGAACTGGAGGATGTGGAGCGGGCCAAGCAGCCACTGGAAACGGAGCTCGTCATCGACGATCTGAACGATGATGAGCTGGACCAGTATGTGCTGACCGAGGATGAGGCGGTGACCAAGCTGGAAATGTGGAAGAACATGAATGCGGAGTATCTGCAGGAGCAGAAGGAGCGCGACGAGCGGCTGGCTAAGGAGCGGGAGGAGGGCAAGCCTGAGAAGAAAAAGCGAAAGCCGCGCAAGAAGGTCATTGGGCCATCGTCTACGGCTGGCGAGGCCATCGAAAAGATGCTTCAGGAGAAGAAGATCTCCAGCAAAATCAACTACGACATCCTCAAGACACTGACTGACAGCATTGCCGGCCTGACGGGAGAATCCCCTTCATCCAGTGTGGACACTAAGCCCACAACCCTGGAGGAACTTCAGCAGCAGCCGATCATCGTGGAAGAGGGCCCCATTGCCCCTAAGGGCAGTCGGTCCAAGCCAGCCTACGACCTGCCTGGACCCAGCAGGAAACGGCTGAAGATTGAGGCGGGTCTGCCTGTAAGCCAGGCGGCAGAGCTGGTGGTAGAGCAGCCTGACACCAAGCCCGTATTGGAGGGTAAGCAACGCTGGGCCAATGAAATTGCCCTGAGTCTAATGTGAATCATTATCTTCCGCAGATTTCCTGGACGACGAGGCCGAGGCGGACGAGGTCGAGCCGGAGCCCGAGGCCGAGCCAGAGGCCTCGCTACAGGACATGCTGTACAAGGGCGCCGACGACGACGACGAGTTTGGATACGGCTTTGAGGAGGAGGATTACTAGACTTAAGTTTGCATTTAGCTCTTTCAGCGTTTTTAGCCATTAAGATACGATACACACAGATTTTTATAGTATGCGTCTTACTAATAATAATACAATTAAATTAATCTCTAAGTCCCTCGCCCAGTTCTGCTCCTCCGCCACCGCCTGCACTTGTTGCAGCATTGCTATTCCTTTGCTTCTTTGGCGAGTCGACAGCCATTAAATCATCGCTGCTTCATGGCTCGTGCCCTGCGGCCCTGGCGCAGCCATTTACATGTTTAAGCCATGTCGGAGTCCGGGCGGCCGAGTGGGTAGGGTAGGGTGGCAGCATGGCAGCATGGCAGCGGGGTTAGTAGTAGTTTGCTTCTAATTGTTGGCGCTGCCGTGGCGCGCCTCCAAGTGCTGCAAATAAATATTTCACTCTTAATCATGTTTTGCACTTTGTTTTGCTTGCCTTTCTCCGGGCTCTGCTCCTGCACGGCACTGCGGGCGGCCCCGAGTCATGCTACGGCACAGGCAGGCCAAGAAACTTGGCTCGACTCCATGGCCTGGGCCTGGGCCTGGGCCTGGGCTTGTTGAGTGGCAAGTGCCCGGCAATGAGCTGTTGAGTCTACTGCCGAGCACTTGTCTTTGCGATTTTATAGTTATTATGTTGTAATTAGTGTTAATTTACTTGGCTCCGCCTTCTCGGTCCCTCACAGGCACTCGCAATCGCACTGGCACTCGCTCTTAGCTCTTAGCCCCAGCGAAGCAGCCATAAAGTGTTGCACAGTTTTGGGCTTTAAACTTTACTGCCCCCCAAAAAGCCGGGCCGGGCCGGGCCGAATCAAACTGAAGTTAACTGCACTTAATGTCCGTTCGCTAATTTGCATAAGCCCACAGCTGGCAGGGGGATAGTTATTAATAAAATGCACACGAACCACTCGACAATCCTGATGGGCTGTGGCTGCGGCTGCAACTGTGCATGTGGGTGTGGCCCAGCCCCAGATCCCTCTGCTCTGGGCTTAGAGCAGGCCCATACTGGAAATAATAATGTGAAATGTATGCACATGTAAATCCCCGAAGCAAATGTGACAGTAAAACGGCAATTAGTAGACAACTTGACTTGACTGCTGCTGCTGCTGCTGGCCCAGGTCCAGGCTCTTGGAAGTTTCCTGGCCTCGGTCTGGGTGGGCATTGGTCAGTGGTGCAACTAATTTATGCATTGCCAGGGCGCAACTGGGTCTGGTACTGGACCTGAAGGTTTAGTTTGAGTATGAGTATGGGGAGGAAGGAGGCACTGGCAATCGCTGGTTGCTCTTTTGACGAGAATAATCTCCCGATTAAGCACATTAATTCGTTGTGATATCATTTTAACACTTTTGTGCTTGGTTTTTCCAATGATTTTTCCATCGATTTTGCAGACCTGTCAAGGTCCATCAGTCATGTCATTGGGGTGGAGAGGAAAACTATGACATTTATTTTACAAATTCCAATTCTAGATTAAGAAATTATAGATTAAATTTTCATTTTTTAATGGATCATTGATGGTTGTCTAAATGGAAAGTCCTCGATTATATTTCTATAGATATTTTTAGTGTGTGTTAAACAAGCATTATATAAGCATTATAGCATTTACGCATTTAAATATTTTTATATAATTAAAAATCTTTGTTAGTTGGAAAACATGAATTCATTAATTAAATCATTATATTTGCTTTACAATAAAAGTTATGGAAATTAATAAAAAGCTAAAACAAATTGCGGCATCTAAAAAAAATAAAAATTTGTTATTAATTTTTGAGTGAAAGTCTTTGAAAGTTTTCCAGCTCTAAGGCTGTAGATTAACTTTTGGATAAGTTTTTTTGTGCATTGAACGTGACAAATCAATGACGGATCTACATACATATACATATGTATGTATGAATGGTTTATGTACAACAGGAAACGAAATAAATAATTCATTTGCCAAGCCAGATGAAATGCAAAATTGATGACCTTTTGGAGTGATTTAAAGTAGTTGCTTTCGGAAGCGAAACAGGGATTGTTCGTCAGGCTTAAAGCACTGAAGAGCATATATGTATGGTCTATTAGACTTTACTACTATTCCATACAGTTTCCAACCATTTTCAGATATGCCTATACCTATATCCCTTGAAGGGTATCTGCGATTCTTTGAGCTGCCAGCCACTTTGGTTGGCTGGTGTTTTGCCATAATTTGTTGCTTGATGCTGTGTCGTCTGTCACTTGCGGCAAATTAATTAAAAAATCGTTGTTTGCCGCTAAAATTCAATATAAATATATAAATGATATATACTGGATATGCTTTCAATTTATTTTAATGCAGTTTAATTAAAAATGTGCCAAGTTGAGGTCATTTCACCGTTCACGGGGATTTTGTTTGCGGAACTTTTTGTCGTTGCAGTTTCCTTTTTTTTCTGCTCTCACTTTTTCGCCTCTTCGCTCAATGACAATTTTATCATTTACACTTTATTTGCGGATTTGGCTGCTTTATTATTAAATACAGCGTCCCGCAACCTGGCCCGGCCCGGCCCGGCGTGGTCAGCGGCGCTGGCGACCATTTTGAAATGTATTTAATAAAAGGAAACAAATGAAACAAGGACAGTGGCAAGAGCAGAGATACAAAAATAATGGTTTTAATTAAAATAACTGGTGTACGCGAGGCTCGCTCCTGTGGCGCCTGTTGAATTCGAATGGCCGTGAAGCCATGGGCCATAAGCGTTTAATACGCTTAAAGAGCCTCGCATTACGTATACGAAGTGTTCGCCTAAGCCCTTGTGCTGCTCGATATTTGCGGCTTTAGTCGTGCCCACAATTAAATGTACATTAAGCGCGGAAAATCTGATTAATTAGGCGCGCCAGCCTGGGGAAAATTAGTTGCATTAAGTGCAGTTTTGTCAGACGTCAGGCGCGCGACTACCCTCCCTCCCCCCGCCCAAAAGTAGGCTGCACTTTAAAGCCATTCGCCCTTCGATATGCCATTTGATTTGTGATTGTATAGGTATATGTATGTATGGTACATATGTGTATGTGTGTAACCACTAATTTATGCAGTAATTATGTTGTGTTTTGCTGTCGAGTGTTGTTTCGGGTTCATGAATAATTGAAACGCACCCTCCCCGCGAGCCCATTAATTAGGACGCTAAATGTTTTGTTTAGTAATTTGTCGGGGCTATTAAAAGTGCCATCAGAAGTGGGCTATGACAAAGTGTGCCGTTTGTGTGATTCACTGCCGTAAAGCCATCAAGTGATGGTCCCATTTTTTAATTAATCCCAACTCTAGCAACTAGCAACAGTAGTGTATCTGAGCGTGTCCATACCATGTCCTGGTTGCGGTCAGTCCATGTGTGACCTATGGACCAGATACAGGTACAGGCACCTGCCCAATCATGCGATCGCTGCAGTGGGTTTGCTTAATGCCATAGCCACAAGATGGTCAGGAAGCAGGGTTCCAGGTGATGGTGATTGGCGACTGCTGATAATGACCCAGCATTAACAGTAGTAGGTAAGCGGCAGCATAAGCAGCTCAGCAGTCAAGCAGCAGGCGTCGCATCTGAGGAAGCAGGCTCAAATGAGCACACACACGCACTCGCACAGACACACACACAGAAGCACAGAAGCTCAGATTCTGGGACCATAATGGCGGACCTCCAATGCAATGGCAGTTAACAGACAATTTCGAATTGTCAAGCCCACCCTCCGCCACACACACACACACACACACACATGCATACACGCATAAACCACGCACGCATTTGGGCCTGCATGCAAATATGCAATAATAAAGTAAATAAACGCTTGCCAGCCGCCATTAAGCCGCTGGAAGCAAAAACAGGGCACAATCACTGTGAAGACTGAGTAGATAGATCCCTAAATATCTACTTTTCTCTAACTTTGATTGCAATTGCAGTGCAATTTAGAAAATATCAACAAGATTCATGATACTTAGTCCCCGAGGATCAGTACACTTGAGGACTTGCAGTGTCTTTGTATTGAAGTAACATATGTATGTATTAGTGTTACAAATAACCATTGCCAATTCGAAGGGTTGGGCCAGTCAAGCGAGTGTCGTCTGTAGAGCTGCATCTATGGCCGGCAGCGGTATTGAACATAAAGTGCCTGGCAAACTGGGCGAGGCATGATTGCAAAACACAAGTGCAATTACCTGGCCCTGCAGGCGCCACACACACGCACACACGGCATGCACACAGAGTCAACCACAGAGCATACAGACATGCATAGATGCATACATGCATACTGACAAACACAAGCAGGCTGGCAGCCATGCTTGGTGCCGCAAAGTAGGCAACGATAATGTCATAAATTCAATGAATAAACATAAACGGAAAAAGCAGATCCACACACATACACATGAACAGCGTGCCATACACACACATAAAGAGCAGCTGCGTGAGTTTGGGTGTTTGCCGCGAAATAAGCAACGACTACAATCCACAGCGGCAGCAGCAGCAGCAGCGCAGCAGCGCAGCAGAACAACAACATCAACATCAACGGTGGCAAAATATGTATTAGCCCCCAAAGTTTACTAACAAAATTAATTATGCGAATTAAGCGTAGTAAAAGCACTTTAAGCAAGTCCCCTCCCCCAAAATGGCAGCACCAACACCAGCACCAACACCAACACCATGCTCTGCTCCGCTCCGCTCTCCCCTGTAGACCACAGCAGTTCCGTACTTCCTACGGGGCCATAACATGTGGCGCATTTTGTGCGGTGTCATAGAGTGTAGAGTGGGGAGTGGGGAGGCACAGGAATGGGAATGGGAATGGGGTTCGAGGGGGGTGTGGGGTTCGGGATGAGGGCAGCACCCGGAGCCGCAGTATTGTTCAATTTATGCGTGTTTGTGTGCGTGTTCCACTCGGGAGTTATACTTGTTGTTCCGCTCGCTCTCGCTCACAGCCTCTACGGCGCGGCGCTCTCTGCTTTTTGCCAGTTAGCAGTTTGTGGGCGCCAAAGTAGGCCAAGCACCCGGACCTGGCCGAAGTGCAAGCCCCAACAGTCAACAGCCAACAGCCAACAGCCAAGAGGTAGTAGCACCATCTGAGCAGCAGAGGAGGCAGCAGAGGAGGCAGCAGCACCAGCAGCAGCAACGCCAGCAGCCTGGAAGTTGTTTATTTAAGTGTGAAATTTAAGTGCAACACTGCGTAATGTGTAGGGCCCGAGCATATTTAGGATTATGACAGTATGAGTATCAGCAGCTTCAGCAGCCGCAGGAGATAAGCGACATCGACTTTAATAACCTAAAGAGGGGGCGAGGAGGAGGAGGAGGAGGATGGCAAGTCGCCGTAATCATAAATTGACCTGCTAATAGAATATAAAACACAGCTTGAAAAGCAAACACAACCCTAAGCAAAGAGTAAAGAGAATATGTAAGAATGGCCAACAGAAAGGACGGAAAAAAAGTGTTATTGCACTTTTTCAGAGCAAAAGGAGAGAGCGAAAAAAAGGAAAAAGGATGAAATGAGTGCAAACGGCAGTTCGGCGCCGATGCTGACCAAACGAAATAAAACAATTTGTCGCCGAATGACGGGGGACAGGGGGACGGGGGGACAGCCAGACGATGACGCCAGGCCAAATTAGCTAAAAGTTTGGACAACCTTTTAGTTAATTGTCGCCGCGTTATAAATTGCATGAATAAATATAAATACAATGTCTGTCAGTGGCAAAAAAGAAACCAAAAAAAGGTCACCCTCGTGCAAGTAATATCTTAAGGATTAATTGACAAAAATCGAAAGAAAAAAATAAATTTTTTAGGAATTTATGGCATAGTTTTGTAGATAAATATGTGTGTGTAAGGGGTTAGGTTTCAGGTTTGTCTCCAGCATCTAGGATCTTCTTTGCTCTCTCAGACTCGTGCTCAGCTAAGCCCCAGCCCCAGCCCCAGCCTTAGTTTCGAGCTCTGATCTTCAGAGTTATCAGAATCACAATCATATTAAACCCCCTCGACTTTTTGTTTAAATCAACCTTCAGCTTGTAAAAAGTTCATTAGCTTAACAGTGTTTTAGGTTTTTTTTTGATAAGTTTCCTCCACTTCGCATAAAAACTTGCAAAATCATCAGACTCTTCTTCATTTGCAACATAATTGAAACATCAATTGTAATCATTTCGCACTTCAGGTTAAAGTTCAAACAGTTCAATACTTAATTGCCGTTGTTTTTTAATTGAGAACCCTAAATGGAGACATAGCAAACACAGATGTACACACGATGGCCATAAAATTGGATGTTTTTTTGTCCAGTATCTAAATATATCATACACACTCAATTGAATTTTGTATGCAAATGAAAAGGATTCTTGTTCTGGTCAATAAATGGATTTTTATCAATGGAAATGAAATTGAAATGCATATGCATATGCAATATTTAGATATGGCTATATCAGGGCTGTTAGGGTGGCTGTTAGGGCTGTGGCTGTGGTATGGGTATTGATTCATTAAAGTGAAATTTAATTAAAGCCCAAAAAAGTACAGATTTCAAAAACTGTTTGGAGGTTTAATTTAAATTGAAAGTGTTGCAATGTAACTTTTGCAGTGGGTTCACCCAAAGGTCCAGTAGGCCAAACTTATACAGAACTTCAAATACATGTTCAGTCCCCTGAATAGTGGTATAAATCAACTGTTTATCAATAGAGATTTGCTAACTGAAAAAAACAAGCCACAGCCAAGAGCTCGGTAAAAGTTTCTAGAAACTTTACCCCATCTTCGCGCCGCAGCGATGTAACAGAAAAACTTCAGTCTCAAGTTGAGCCAACCTCCAGTTGAGCCATGACAGTCAGTTTGTGGCCAGTCCTGGACCCCACACAGCCCCAGCTTCCAGCTCCGTGGCCGACCACAGCGAAGGCATCAAAATGGACGCTAATTAGCGTGCAAAGTTAAATAAAAATCAGCGAAAATTCAGCTTTCAATGCAGCATGGCATATGGTAAGATAATTAATTAATACTCACTCGCCTGATTGGTGAAAAACGATAGTCGGGGCCGAGGCAATTAGCCAAGTTCTGGGCCCAGGCCAAAAGCAAACAATGAGGAGAACCCTTTGCAGCTGCCTCTCTGTCTCTGTCTCTGCCTCTGTGTCTGCCTCTTGGCTTGCTTGCTTGGCAGAGCTGCTGCTGCCCCACCCACAACAAAATTGTGATGGTGAGGCTTTATGGGGGTGGGAGTGGATTTTAGTATACCCTTAAAAGGGGCATTATAATTACGATGTAGAGTTGGTATGGCAAGGAAGAATGATATTTGTATAAAGTATTTTTTATACTTTTCGTGGTAGTAGAAAGTTTTGAGCCACCATTTTTGGCAAATGCCAAAAATGAAGTCTATAAATTGAATTTATCAATGCCCTAATCTGCTTGAAAGGGTATCCAAGCCGTCGTCCTCGACATCTATCCTTTTTTGTTACTGTTTTTGCTTTGTGTACAAAACGTTTTTGCTTTGGCTTTTTATTTGCCCTGGTCCTTGCCGCTTGCTGCCTGCTGCCTGCTGCTTGCTACTTGCTGCCTTTGCACTATGCTCTCGTGCGGCCTGCTACTGAGCTTGTTTCTTGAAAAATAATGACTGCACATTAAGCGTGCGTCTTCACAGAGATACAGAGAGTCGCACACTCACACTCACATGCATAGACGAGGCAAGTAAAATGTCAACAAATGACAACAGAAATATGATGCAAATGGCTCATGTAAGTGGTTCTTGCCGCCAACATTTATAAAACAGGAAAACTTAGAATGCACGAAAAGCAACAACATCGTGCAATGGTTGGGTGGCACAGGGGGGGGCCAAGGAGTTCGAGCAGACGACCATGTCTGTCCATTGCAAGCAAGAAGAGGAGGAGTCTGAGCTTCTATTTTACTTGGCAATTTGTCATTTGCCATTTCATTCCGCCCTTCACTTATAATTCTATGTGCTTAGAAGCAGCGTGGGGGTGGCATTTGCTTAATGCAGAATTAGCTTTCATTTAAGCATCGCGCATACGCCGCATTGGTCCCGCGCCATAGTCAGAGTCAGAGTCAGAGTCAGGGACGCCAACGAGGACAGGAACAGGCAGAGGCACAGGTATAGGTATGGGGACAGCAGGGCATTCCATTGAAATGCCTTTGGAGACTCTCGACTGCAATTAAAAGCGCATTTAATATAAATTGTTTGAGTGCAATCGCATGCCAAGGACGCTCCAAGTACAAAGCCCTGAAATGTTGTTCATACCTTTCCTGGCGGCTTCAGTGGATGCTTTGAATGCCACTCTCTGCCGCTCTGCCGCTCTGCCTCTCTGCCTCAATGCCCTGACAAATTGCTGGCAAATCTCTGCGGTCAGGCTTCAATTAAGTCTTAAAGGCTAAGATCGGATTGCAATTGCTTATATGTATGTATTTCTCGACGTTGGCTAATCAGCGTTATGTGCGTTAAGTCAACAGCCGCATCAACATTATCATCATTATTTGTACAAAATGAAGGCGTCCAAAGCCGTACATGCTTCCCTCCACACACACACACGCACACACACATACTGGTATACAATTTGGCAATTTGTGGCAAACAGCGGTCAACAAAAAGCTGACTGACTGACAGACTGAGAGTCCGACCATCCTGACCAGCCTGACAGTCAGTCAGTTAGTTGGCCTGCCCTGGCCTGGCCTGGCCCGTCCTGTCATGGCAGCCTGGCTGCTCATCCACTCGACCACATTGATATTCCACGCTCGATGCCCGCTGCTGTTGCCATTGGTCATTGAAGCTCGACCGCCGCTGCCGTTGTCCTTCCCACCCACCCGCTCTTCTCCCGGCCACTAACGATAGATGTCCTTAAGCCAACACACACACACACCCGTATAGCTATAAAAAAATATTTATCTATATAGCGAAATATAGCCGGACGACTCCCTGTAGCTATCAGGGCAACTTTGTCCAAAAAATGTTGCCAGCACCGAGCGGAGCAGAGCAGAGCAGAGCAGTGCGCTGCTTTGTTAACTTTTTCAGTTTAATGAAATCAATTCACAAGTCACGTTGTTGCTGGACAATAAATACATCAGAGTCCATTTAATAAAATCATGATGTGCACTTTGGGATGATACCCATATACAGCACACAGACAGACACACATGTACACACACACACACACAGTCCCTCATGCGATACATCCTCGTATATCATCTATGGGTGGCCGTACTCGTATCGATTCTTATATTGCAAATAACTTTTTGACTCTCATTGGAATGCCGCATATGGCCTGGCTATACTCCATACTCCCTACTCCACTCCTTCCTCAATCATCAACTCTCTACTCATCCCTTGGAGCGCTCAATTGCTCGATAAGTGCGCGGCAGTGCTAAAACTTAAATCAAAATCCACATCAAAAGCCACTGCAGCCGGACTGGTGGCCAGCCGGACTCCAGGCTCCAGATTCCGGACTGGCAATTTGTTGCGGCTTTCGGCTTACGTTTTCGGTTCATTATATTGATCTGTGACTAGGCCCGTTTAGCGCTGTCGCTTGGTTTATGTCTTTCGCACACTCATTTCTATTTGGGGGCGGACTCGGGAATTCTGTTTTGATTAAGAGTGCGGTTCTAGGACCGAAATGCCAACGGGTGGCGTGTTGACGGCCCATAAAACAATTAAAATTTGATTACCTAAGTACAAATGTGAGAGGGTGAGGGATTAGGATCTATATGAAAAATGATATATGAGGGAGGGATTGTCATATCATATAAGATCTATATTATGTTATTTACATTGATAGCTGTACTGCCAGCTTGATATGTTTTGAATTTCAATCAGAATACCTATATGGCGATTTATAGTATTTTTACTCTATATTGACTACGAGTATATACAATTCCGGACGATAGACTGGCTCTATATAGTGTATGTGTATTCATCTTTTTTTATTTGTTGTCCTTCAGTTTTGAAGCCTCAATATTAACTTTCCATAGGCTATTTTTTGAGAGGAACAAAAAAAAATATGGAGATATGCGGAAAACTGTTTCTGTGTGGAGATAGCCAAAAACAAAACTAACCTTAATTAAGAGTGATTAAAATATATTCTTAATATGCAGAAATTCAAATGTTATGTCTGTAAATCATTGTTCAACTCTGATTAGTTTCACATTTGAATATTTATCACAAACATCAACAACCTCTCTCTTAACGTTAATGAAACTCTTAATTATATTGCTCTTTCGAATTCCGCAGCTTCCGTCATTCGACGAGAGCCTTGAGAGAACTTTCTTTAGCCCGATCGTCGCTCTACAACACACGTTGGCTTGTCTCAAGCTATTCAACAGACTGCCATGAATTAAATTAAATAATATTATAAATAAAACAAATTTAAGTCGCAAAAATACCTGGTATGGCCTGGTACATACATATCTCCACAAAAACCGCATAATCGCACCAGCCTGTAAATGAAGTAAAATAAATACAAGAAACATTAAACAATTGTCGAATTCTTTTGTAAATCTTATCGCTTTGCAAAACCTTTTAAAATAACTCAACAGCCCAAACATCTGAAAGACGAATCATTGTCCCATCCTTGCGAAACCATTCATGAAATTCCCCATAAAGTTTATTTACAAAAATTGTTTAGTTTCTTGTAGTTCCCCCATAGTTCCCCCTATCGCAATTACGTACTGCTCGTACTGTTCCCACTTGCACCGTCAGTATTCTTCAAAACATGTCTACTGCTTCTGCGCACTGACATACGAAACAGCTGTTAAATTCAAATTCAAATAAAGGTAAGTATTCCCATTATTTTCCATTACTTCTGCGAGTGGCAACAGGAAAATATTCTCTTTCCAATTGGTTTTCTGAAACTGTTCTACGCTCAGCTGTTTTCGCTGTGCTCTTATGTGTGGCCAGGCTCTCTTAGCC
This sequence comes from Drosophila athabasca, assembly GCA_008121215.1. Taxonomy (NCBI): domain Eukaryota; kingdom Metazoa; phylum Arthropoda; class Insecta; order Diptera; family Drosophilidae; genus Drosophila; species Drosophila athabasca. Next base: position 3,822,384 of record CM017793.1, on the reverse strand, counting down.
CTGACCATAGCCAACTTTGGTTATCTTGCCACCCACGCGGCGAATTGGCTAGAACACAACTTTCTCTCTCTCTCTCACTTACCGAGTGGAAACGAGAGCTGGAGGCAGGCGAATCGGGACGAGGCAAGGCGAGAGCCAGACCCGAAGAGGACTCCGACGATGGCTTGGGTGCGTGCACAGCCTCCGTGCATATCTGATGGCCAGCGAGCGAATCCGTCAGATGCGTGGCGAACGTTGAATTTAACGGTCGGTTTGGCAGTGAAAGTGGAAAGAAAGCGGTGCACCGCATTTGCCCAACGAATCGTTTTGTGCGCAAAATAAAAAAACAGAAAAAAGCAAAAATATTAATAAAAAAAAATTAAATTAAGAAGTGAAATAAACATAATCATAAGAAAGAGAAAGAAACAACATTTCAAGGAATATAAATACTAAGAAAATTGTGCCAGTTGTGACACTCCAATTAACTAAATGTAATCCCCAGTTAAACTACGACTAAAAGCATACATCGAGTTCCAGTTGGATTCTTGGGAGTCTTCAAAAAAACTCTGGTAAATTATTCAAGCAAGTTTCTATTTTGCTCCTTTTTTTTTGGGTGTGTGTGCGTGTGTTTTTGGGTGTTTTCTTGCCTCCTATCCGGTATCCTGTACCGCCATAAACTCATACAAATTATAGCCATTCCCAATGATTTTTTTGGTTTCTTTAAAACTTTTTGGTTCACACAGCGTTCGCATTAAATTTCTTATTTTGTTGTTGTTCGCTGGCCGCCTTTTTATTTCCTTTTCTCCTATTCGCGTGGCACATGCGGCGTATACGCAATGTATCCACTTCTATTGTGTGTTTTGTGTGTGTATAACCTACATTTCTGCCAGTTTCTCTGACAGACAGGAACTGGGACTGAGAACTGAGTACTGAGGATTGGGACTACAGACTTTCGACTGGGACTGGGAAGCAGCCTCTGGTTTTGAGCCTGGAAGCGAAACTGAAACTGGAGACCGACTTTGGTGCTGACTTTGCCAGCTGCTGTCGCATCTGCGGCGAGTTAATTTTATGGATTTGCGTTGCTTGTTTACTTGGCTTAAATACTGAAAGATCCACAAGTTGGCTGAGAATTCGGGGGGCAGCACACAGCACACAGCAGACAGCAGGCAGCTTGTTGTTTGGCCATTTTTATTAATTTTTGTTGTTTGTATTATTATGGCCAAATAGTTAGCCCGGCCAACTTGGTCCGCATACATACAAGCGTATACATAACGTTTGTCTTCATCAACTTGGTCTAACTTTTAGCCAAGTGATTGTTGATTTTGTTTGATTTGGTGTAGCGTTTGCCGTCGCTGTTGCTGTTGCTGTTATTTGATTTTAGTACTTTGGCAAAGTCAACATTCGTTAGCAAAAATTTCGCTCACGTTCCATTCGACCGAGTTCTCGATTTCATGAGTTTTGGATGCTGGTTGCTGGTTGCTGGTTGCTGGTCCCTGGTTGCTTTTATTTGCTCCTCTGTTCCGCCGCTTAGCCAGCGCAATGTACCCCAGTCCACGCCCCAGAACAGTCTCTGTCCCCATCCCAGTTCCTGTCTCCCTCTGTCTCCCTCTGTCTGTCTGCCGAATCTCTCAGTGTTTGTTCTTCTCGCCTCGTGCATCATGCACACTGTCCATCTATAAATACATATAAATATAGATATATTTTGCTGTTTTGGGGTGGTGCTCGGAGGGTGGAAAGCTTAGCTTTGCTGTCCTCAAGATTATTTATGCGGTGATTAGCTGCGCTGAATTATTGCTGAAATTATCAAGTGTGCTATAAAATTTCACTGCCATTTATTTGCACAACTTTTAGCGGGGCTCACGTACTAACCGAACACCCCCACTAAAGTCCGCACACACCCATGGTTCCCATGGAACCAATCCACAGCCACATCCACATCCACCTACTCCGCTCCTCGATGGCGTCTCATGTGTATCGTTGTCTCGGTTTTGGTTTCGGGTGCGTGCGGTACGAGGACGAGTGCGAGTGAGTGTAACAAATTGCCAGAGTTTGATTTTTAAGTGTGAAATATGGTACAAGGAAATTGGATTAATTACACTGGGGTTCGCTTAGATTGAGCTTGATTTAAAAGCCAACATCTCATCTGACTTGGGCATTGTTTATACTTTAAATTTTTGAAAATTTAATCAGTAAATTTCTGGGTATTTACGGGGGACGAAGATAAGCTGCCAAATCTTGGTACAATGCGCATATCTTGCCGAGAATATTACTCTTTACTGTTGCTCTTTCCTGGAATATGCCAACAGATAGTTATTTTTGTACCTACCTCATAACATGGCATCTGTTTTAGCTCTGCGCTTTCATTTTTGCTTTACTGTTTCTTAATCCTCCTTCTATTTGAATGCATAGCTCTTTCTAATTACTCTGCAGTTATTATTAGGTGGAAGAGTCCTTTTGGATGCTAAAAACATTTACTGTATCTTAAACAGGTTCTTATCCCAACGCTAGCAGGAAATTCTCGAAAGATGTTTATTTACTTAGCTCTATTAGTAATTAAGCTGCTTTACTCTAGTTTGCTCTAGCCACAATGGACAGAGAGCAGCCTTAGCCTGTAATGGCAAACAAGGATTATCATTTGTGCGGCAAAGTGTGGGAAGAGTCTTGCCCCGGGTGCTTCTTCTTCTTAAGCTCACTCCCAAACTAATTGCCTAAGCCCTAACCTCAGAGTGAACCTGTGAACCTCTGGGGATGGCAGAATTCTGAGCTCTGAGTTCTGTTTCTGTGCAGATTAATTACATTTAAATAAACACGAATAGCAGCAAACATGACCGATGCCACAACAGTTACACGAACAATTCCACAATGCAGACAGACCGACCGACCGACTGATAGCTCAATTCAATTGAACTCAATTCCACTTGGGTCTCGGCGGCTACTTTAAGCTGATTACCGCAGAAGGGGTCCAGGGAAATATCCAGATAAGCAGAGAAAGCCTCAACCGAATGGAGTTATAAATTTCAATGTGCCACACACGCACACGCACACACAGAGAGAAAAACAAAATCATTAACTTTTGTTGCAAAACCAGCAAATTCTGTTTTCCACTTTGCCGTTTGCTGTGTGAAAGGAAATGTTGTACATTTGATGTGGGTTGCCACCCACCGCAGCCAATCCCCCCCAATCCCCCCAAGCGGAGGCTGGTGGCGAAATTTGTATTATATCTTTAGTAAATGAAAGTCAAAGCCGAATTTAATGCTGGGATTAGTGATAACACCAATGAAGATGGCACAATGGACAGGCAGAGAGGCAGAAAGACAGAAAGACAGACAGACAGGCGGACAGACTGACGGACAGCAAGGACCACGTCCAGACCGTTTGCATATGGGAAATGCCTAATGATTTATGACTGGGCTTCGAGTTGGAGTCGGCCAAAGTTCTGTCCACTCGGAATTGGTGGTGAAAAGCGTGAAAAACTGTCTGCCACATGGAAAATCACAGGCTTTTGGTGTGAGCTAGGGCGAGAGGTGGGTAATGTGGTGAGGGGGGAGGGGTGTGCGGCAAAAGTAAATTCAATTTTACGTTTCACAACTCAGCATGATTTCTATCAAAGCTGGGGACTCTACCTCTGGCCCACACTCTACCTCTCGTGGCCCACATTGTGTACCGCAAACTGATTGCTTTTGGTGGTCCCTCGTCTGTCCCTGTACCAGGTCCTGTCTCTGTCTGTGTTTGGGTGTATGCGTGGGTCTGTAGAGCAACCTAAAAGCAGGCTACAAAAAAATCACTAAAAACTTGAAAAAGCATCAAAGCGCACTTTCTGAGCTCCAAGCGAAAGTTGGGCTTGTTCGAGCTATTAAGGTTGTTGCTGGTTGTTGCTGGTTGTTGTTGGTTGTTGCTGGTTGTTGCTGGTTGTTGCTGGTTGTTGTTGTTGTTTCTGTTGAAAGTTAAAAACTTTTCAAGTGAGTTTTGCGGCTTGGTTTAGGGCATCATCGGACTATTGGCAAAATTGCTTTCAGATACTTCGGCCTCGGAGTCTCGGCGGCTAGAGCACTCGAATTTATGCAGTTTTAATGAGAGTCGCTTGTGGAAATGTTGCTGCTAATACAGGAAATTAATAAGTTAAGTAGCCATTAGGTGCTGCTTGAGTGCAAAGTTCAATCGTTGAACTTTCTCGAACTTTGCCAGCAGATTGAGCAAACGCCCCCTCAGGCAGACACGACACGACACGAGTCTCACGCCACATCAATCCTTCCCTCGAGAGAGCTCTTCCTCTCTCTGTCTGCTTGGCTCTCTGATTTTTTGGCTGGTACTCCTGCTGCTGCTGCTGCTGCTTCTGCTGGTGCTTAAGCCGCGTTTTATTTTCACTCGAGGCAAGTGCAGTCATCTGTGAAAATATTGGCAAGACTCAAACAGCGCCAGCATTTGACATAAATCCTTATTATCCTTTTGTGCACAAATTGACATTGCACTTGTAAGGCGATTGCTGAATCAGTCTCAGAGTCTTCCTCCTGCCCCGCCCTGCCCTTCAGATGGCTTTCAACTTTTGTCTGTGGCTTTGTTTTCCAGCCAGCCAGCCAGCCAGCAATTGTTGGATGCTGTTGGAGGAGCTCTAGCTGGGAGCATTAGCAGAAGCCGACAAATGCAGGAAGACCTGCCAGGTCTCTGTCTGTCTCTCTGTCTCCCTGTCGTTGGCACGTCTTGCCACTTAATTGACACAGACACGGCTTATGTGGCCTCCGCCATAAAGTGCACGAAATTAAAATTCATAATGTTGACTTTAATGGAGCTAATGCTGAAATATCAAAGCTGCTGGCTTAGGTGCCAGCTCGCACATCGCACATCTCATAGATTAGCCTGCCTGCCATGCCATGTACTCGGGACAAGTCATGCCGAACGGGGCCCAAAAAGCGTCTTCTTCCTGCCAGACTTGCCGGATTGCCAGCCCTGCTGCTGCCTTGAGTTTTATTATGCGACACGCAGCCTCTTGGGGCCACCTATCTGGGGGGTAGGTGGGGGGCGAAGGGGGGACCAAACTTTGACGTTATTAAATTATGCGGAGATTTGCGCACTTTTTTTTTTCTTAGCTTTTTTTGGTAAGGAAAGCCTCTTGACGTTTTTAATGATGAGCCAGGGAAAGAGAGTGAGAGTCCTCTCGCTTCCCCCTTCCCCCTTCCTTGCCATGGACTCCGACTAGGCCAAAATTAAATTATTTTATTGCCGGAAATTCATTTAAATCATGCTTTTATGCAATTTCCCGACTACATTGCCGGCATACTCAAGTGGGAATCTGTCAATTCGCCGCCCTATTGGCCTGGATGGACAGAACGACAGCCTGTCGGAATTTTTCGCCCACACGGCCACAGGCCCTGCCTTTGATTAGTACGTGCCGTTGTTAACATTTCTATTATGCCTATAATAACATTTATTTCATTGTTTACCCGGCCACAGCCAGTGCCAGGGCCAGGGCCAGGACTGGGGCTAGAGCTGGGGCGGGGGCGGGGGCTCAGGCAAAAATCGATTGATTTGTGATCTATTTCCAGACACATGCTCCGCTCTAAGCACCAAAGCCCTTGACAACGAGACGGACGGGGGGTGGGGCACCGAAACAATGCAAATCTGACATTGCCAGAGGAGCGGAATTTTATTTATGTTTTCAGACGCGAACACACTGAAGGGGGGAAGCTGAGCCGAAAGCCGAAAGCCGAAAGCTAAGGCTCGAAACAAAAACCAGGCAAAGACCGAAAAACCCAAACAATCATCAAAATAGAATCATAAAAACAGTTAGCGGCGATCATAAATTTGGCACAAGAGCATAAAAACTGTGCCACGTGGCATAAAAATGGCTCTGCCTTCTGCATGCTGCAACCTACATAGGAATAGGAATACATATAGCTGTAGATATATGGCCACGACATTTGTTGCCCGAGTAATCCCTGCAAATCAGCAGTTTTCCAGTTGTGGGGACACATACTCGTACAGTTCGTCTAATAAATCTCGCAACAATAAAAAGAAATTTACATTTTTATAGGAACAGCAGCCGAAAAGGAATCGTTAGTCAATACAATCAATAGCGGGGGCCACAACAGGACACCCAGGACACCAGACAGGACGGTTACAATTTAATATACGATTCCATCGTGGGGCTTACCTTGCGTATGTGTAATGTCCATGAAATTGCATGGCCGAAAGTCCTGGCCGGGCTAATACAATATTCATATAATTTCGTCTGGAAAATACATCATTAAAATGCTAATGGAATTTATTTATCTATTAAATGGGGGATTTTATTTATAGAGAAATAGATAGAATCGCAGAGCCCAGAGCCAAGCGTAATAAATCATAAAAGTTAGCAAGAAAAATACCAAAAATAAATCTGAACAGACCGCACCCACACTTACACTAATTTCTATAATTTGCTACACACACACACACACACACACAGAAACCACACCAACTTGACATCACCACTCCCCCCATATTACATGAATAAAATATAACTAAAATTGCGTTAATTTTTTAGCATGTTGCATGACCAACAATTTTTCTATTTCCACAAAGCTCTATGGCTCCCCGGTGATTCGTGCAACAACAGCAACAGCAGGGGCAGAGAGAGAGAGAGAGAGAGAGACAGCAACATAGGCAGGGACAGGGACAACAATTTTTAAGTACTTGACATGAACATTTTCAACAAACCTCAAACCAACGGCAACAACAACCACCAGCCGCCACAGCAATGGCCATCTGTAAAATGAAACTTGTGGCGCAACGCACGCGAAAATTTGTGCTCCACTGGCCAACAAAAGGGAGCCATCCAGGCCACCCACACCACCCCACCCCACCCCACTCCCCACTCATCCGTCCACCCCATCCTCTTGATGCTGTAGCTGTAGTGTGGCTGCCTGCTGATGTTTATCATAACCGCCTACAAGAGCCACAATGACAAGAACCACAGCCAAGAGGAGCACCACCAGCAGCAGGAGCAGTGGCAACAATATGGTCTGGCCATCGCCGCACCCAGCCAAATAATTTGCTGGCAGGCGTAGCTAATGACCAACTCGTGTAAGTGCGCTGGATGGCTGGATGGATGGTTGGCTATGACGGGGACTAGGACTAGGATGAAAAATCAGGACAGTCCTGGCTCAGTGTACGGGTATCCCCCCCCCAAACACCACAGCCCAAAAAAAGAACAACACCCAAAAAAAAAAAAAGAAACAACAGCAACAATCACAAGTTTGGTTACAAGCAAAATGATGGGCATGAATTCATCATGGGAGTGCTTGCAGAGCCACCAGCCACCAGCCAGCAGCCTGGACTGGCGGGACTGGGACTCTGTCCCAGATATTCCCCGTCTCCTATTCGCCCATTCCATGAAATCTTTTTCGAGGGGGAAATTTAAAATAAAGTAACAAAACAAAGTCCCACAACACTCGCAAAAAAATGTATGTCCTCAAAGGAGGTGTTTATTCCGCTTGATCCTCACAATACATCCTTCAAGATAGCTCTTCAATAAGATCATAATCCAGCGAAAAATTGCAGTGTGGGGAACCCCTGGCTCACTCGCCTCTCTTGCTCGCACCGAGATGAATCAAATATGAGGCCATGAAGGACGACCCAGAACCCTTTTCCCTGAAGGGAAAAGCAACCAAGAAGAGAGTGGTTCTACCGCTACAAATTAGCTGCAGACTCTTCTGACGCATTGTTTCTCTGAGTGTAGCTGTAGGGCAGTGCAGAGAAGCGGAGACAGGGGACAGGGACTCGCTTTGAGATTGAGTTCGGCAAAGAGAGAGGCGACATCGTTCGCTAATTTTATGCTCTTTTGTGATTTTTGTGCCGGACACACCCTGTGGGCATGTTTAGTGTCCTTTCACTTTCCCAGTAAATGCAAACTTTGCGCGCTTTTGTCATTAGCGCTGATAGCTGTAACGTGAACAGGAAGCCAGCCAGCAAAAGGAACGGGAACGGGGAGTGGGGTGTGGCAAAAGAGGCAGAGACAAGGAAGAGTGTGCCACTGGGAGACCTGAAAGCTCCTTGCTGGCTGCCTTTTTGGCCGCTTTTCATGTGTTTTGTTGGCGCTGATTTCCCGCCCCCTCCCGCCCCTCTTCTGCTTCGTCTTGTCGCTGTCATTGGGTTTGTGGTCTCCCCAACAGTTTGGTTACTTTTAATGAGCGGGGCGTGGCTCGTGGCATAAAACATTTCGCTGTAGCACGGGGGAGGGGGCGTTGGGGGTGCCGGTGGGCGTGCGGTGCTCTCATTAAGTTGCGGTCGTACAGTTTTATTCCGCTCCGCTCCGCTCTCACTCATTTGTCGTCTAATGAAAGTGAATTATTAAATGAGAGCCACCAACTGAATGTAGTCAGCCCTGAGCCAGCTACAGCTACTCGTCATAAGTATCTGGCAGCCACTTCCACTTCCAAGTACTCGAAACTTACTTTGGCCCAGAAATAAACCAAAGACCTCCCTCCCTCCTCCCTCCTCCTTCTTATGCTCAGATCTGACAGCGTGACAACGACAGCCGCACACAAAAAACGGGTTCCATTGACCCCTGACTCGTTTCCACCCAAAAAAACCCAACATCAAAGGCATTCCTCCAGGACGAAAGTGGGGTAACCCACTTAACTGAAACAATATCAAATTGGTCCTCTCTGTGGCGTTGCTTATTAAAGTGCCGGCGTCTAGCCGCACAGGCAGACACATGTGGCATGTGGCATGCTCCTGCATATCAAATTTGTATGTAAATGAAAAGTTTTTCAAGAAGTTTTCACAAAAATTCATAAACTTGGGGGTGGGGGTTGGGGATTTTTCAACCATTTACCCTTTTCCAGTACGCCAAGAAACTACAATTTTAGGAACTGTTGCTACACGGTGTCTACATATATTGTATACAATATCAAATTTGCAGTTGGTACAACATGACTGCTTTATTTTAAAAAGGTTTTCTATATTTATTCAAGCCATGATTCTGTATTGAAATATAGATTGTTTCTAGGGGAGCTGAAGGCTGGATAGATAGATAATCATATACGGAATCAGGCAGATAGATACTTATGTATACAAGGAATATCTCTATTATATAGAACACTTTTGGGTGGGACGAACAAAGAGATTTCGCAGAGGGCTTGCCCCGTAAATTATCCATCGATAAGGAGATTTTCGAGTATACAAAAAATGTTGCTTAATTACACAAAAAGGAAGCGACATAAACTTAGATATATATCGTTTATCTACAAGAAAAATCATTAATTTTGTACTCGCTTTTAATGTATGTGCAAGATAAAAGCAACAGCTTAGCCTCCAGGCAAGGAATAACGGACAGCGGGCAACAGGAAGCGACTGTAACAAAATTAAATTAAATATGTTATAAATAAATCAACTGGCAGAGGCATAACTAAATAATTGGAGATGCCAACTGGCGATGTCTGTGCTGCTCTTAATCTGAGTGTGGTTGGGTTTCCTTTGGGTTTTGTTTAGTTTCATTTCGGCTTTTTTCTGTGTTGTGCTGTGCTGTGCTGCAACAAACAACTGTGCAAATATTTGAGGCAGCCACAAGGCGTCGTTGTGCTTTGCGAAGCAAAACAAATTACTTTTAGTTATTGCTTTAAATAGTTTGTGCAGCAATTTATGCAAATGTTTGAACAATCGCTGAGGCAGATTGGGTGTACGTATGTATGCGTTGCGTATACGTTCCGTGTACTCTCTCTAGTTGCTGCCTGGCGTTCTGTGGTGGAGTTTTCTTTAATTAGTGCACCAAACTGTGGCACAGGCAACGAGCGCTGTCTCTCTGTGTGTGTGTGTGTGTGTGCGGTTGTGTAGGTGTGATGGTATTTCATGCATAATTGCAACGGCAGGCGTCGTCTCATTTGAAAGTTTTGGCAGCGTCAGCCGCAGCAAATGCAAAAGCAAAAGCAGTAACTAAACACACACTTACACACACACGCATTCTAAGTGTATATATATGAGTTTATGTGCCATGTTAGAGGCACATAGATACTCGTTTGTGCAACAACTTGGCGGCTTGCTTTCGCAAATTTGCAAATATTTCACTTGCAGCGCCTCAAGTTATGCTACACTAATTTGCAAGGCGTTGTTTTTGTAGCTGCCACTAATTAGAGTCTAATGCAGCAGCATCGACAGTGGCAGCGGCATAGAAAGTGCTACAGTAAAGAACCCAGTTTCGTTCTCACCCTCCCTTATTCTTCCTCCCTTACTTTCCATTGAGCTATTGCCATAGAAAGCTATTGCCCTGATTCCTGATCAAGACGCTTAAACAAGGGGCGGGACCATAAAAATCACATCAAAGCCGAGAGGCGAGACATAAAAATGAACTCTTGCTAAACGGCCCTGCATACTCGTAAAACTTGACAATTTGTTGGTCAAAACTTCTCACTCCGAGCGGACCTCAGCCGGACGGGGGACGGGGGACAGGGAGAGGAAAAGCTGGTCAAGTACGAGTATTTTGCAAAACAATACGCCATTTAACTGCTTCAATTTGAGTTTGGTTGTAAAACTTTTTCCCTACTCTCGAGATTCCTCTCCCTTTTTGTACCCTATATACACACATACACATGTATATATGTACTTGGTATACTCGCTGTATAAGTATTTGGGTGTGTGCGTGCGTAACCTTTGCCCGAGCGAAACAAAAGAAGAGAGCAACAAGAATGGCTGCCAAGTTTATTAAAAGTTGCGGCAAGCTGCAGACACAGTGCGAACTCTGGCCTGAAGGACGAACGAAGGCGCTGAGAGCCAAGGAAGTCAGCGCTGACAGCCAGCAACTGACAAATGCCAACGCTAACTCACTCAACTCCACGCAAAATAAAATACAAAAAAAAAAAATATAAGAAGAAAAAAAATTGCTCAAAATTGCAAGAAGAAAGATTTCAAGTTTCCTCCTTTCCATCTTCCTTTGTTTTTCTTCTTGTTGTTCCCTTGTGTGTGTGCTGGTGTGTGTGTGTGTGTGTGCGTTTTTCTTTTTTCGTTGATTTTTTCTTTTGCATCTTGCCTTTTGGCAGCATCTTTGAGCGGTTTTTTATTATTATTATCTTTGACCTGGACCGGGGGGGTCCAACTTCTCCGCTCCACCGCTCCTTCGGTCCTCGCCTTTTTCATGTTTCTCAATTTTTATTTATGGGGAAAGTTTTTGGCGCTTTCTTATGCATTTTCTGCGTGCGCTTCGTTTATGTTTGTGTGTGTGTGTGTGTGTGTGTGTTTCTGGGTCAGTGGGTAATATGATATTGTAATATGGTACCCTAATGGTACTTTGACCATTAAAGGGGGGGCTACTGATGCACTTTAAGATGATACGAGATCCATTAGTTACCGGCTTTTTCTCTTTGCCGAATGTGTGCTCTTCGTCCTTTGAGAATTTCAAATTTTTGTTATATGTTTCCATGTTTAGAGTACCATATGATGCCCTAACAACTAACGACTAACTAAGCTTTATTCTCTGTATTCTTTTAGATTTTGATTATTTTAGTTTAAGCTGCTTAGGGTCACCAGATTCATTGATCATCTAATCGCTATTTTCCAGCAAACTCTGTTGATATTTCTCTGCTTGGTCAGCTCTCACTCTATGGGCTATAGAAAGTCCTTCCGACATCTATCAAACATCCCTCTGAAGAGTGCACAGCCAACAATGTGCAATAGCCAAATGTTTGGCCAACTGAAATCTCGGAATCAATCTCAGAATGTCAGTCTCACAGTCCAACGGGCTTTGGCTATGGCTCTGGCTCGAACAACTATTAGGGCTTCCAGTATTTCTCAGGGTTTTCTCTTTGGGAAGCCTTCGGACCACTTGGCTGGCTTTGAGAGCTGACGTTGACGATGACGATGACGATGATTCGACTCTGATGTCGATTTAGGTATATACTTGTCTGGGCTGGGCTTTGGCAAAACGGTTCTGATTGAACACAACAATTTTGAAATTGCTAAACACACACATGAGCACAAAAACAGAGCCAGACATAGACACAGATACAGGGGGATACACTAGTGTGGAGTGGGAGTGGGACACGTTCGTATTACGTGCTGGTGACATTACTGCTGACAACAAGCCAGTGTAAAATTTAAACAGTTCCCTCCTGTTCCCTGTTCCCTGTGCTCCCAGCATGTCCTGGCGCCGAGTCAATCAATTGGCAGAAATTCGCATCTGTTCGGTTGTTTGCTCCTGTTTGACTGTGCATGTCTGTGCCTGTCTGGTCTCGTCTGTGTCTGTGTCTGTGTCTGCGTGTGAGTGTTCGGGGATGTCTCGCATTTCCGGCACATTGCCGTTAAATGATTTTTAGCAAAAATCGTGCGGACATGACACACTCAAGTGGCTCCACACCACACCACTCCACACTCCACTCCAGTCCAGTCCAGCCCAATCCCAATCCGTTTCCCCCCCACTCTCCTCCATCATCCTTTGCATCTTCAGACAGAGCACGTGATTGCTCAGCTCTTGGCATCTGCCTATCGATGGATGTACTGAGCCGTGTCAAGTAGCGGAGTACGACAGACGAAAGAGGAGGAATCTCAAGTAATTTCCATTAAGTAAGTGTTTTGGCACTTAAACTTCGAATGCATTGGCATTGGCTGTGATTGCATTAGGCGACAAGTGGGTGCCGCAGAGGACATCTCGTTGGGCAGGACATTCTTAAAGCCGCTTAAGCGTCTTTGTCGCAATTTCCGGAATGCTTAAAGACGATTCCCCATGCTCCATGCTCCATGCCTCATGCCCCCTGTCGGGTGGCCACCGACTGTTTCTGGCTTCTGTTGTTTGCCGACATCGTTCTACCTGAGCTGAAAATTATACAAACAACAGCTGGCCGGGGGTGGACGGACACTGTCCTGAGATACTACCTACAAAAGTGGGGCCCGGTGGGGCTAGGCAGCGGCTGCGACAGCGGCAGTGGCAGTGGCAGTGGCAGCTGGCCGCTCTCATCGCCATCATCATCATGGTCGTTATATCAATGTATGGCTTTGGACGGTGGGTGGATGGGTGGATGGGTGGGTGTGGATGGGGCCGGCACGAACTCTACGTTTTGAAAATGCTATTTCCGACCATTTCCAGGAAACGTAACATCCGCCCCCCCCCACCCAGGGAGGTGGCTGGGGGTGCCTTGGCGAGTCGCACGATGATGCTAATGGCGCCATTGTTGTTGTGTGTGTGTGTGTGTGTGTGTGTGTGTGTGTGTGTGTACAGCTGTACAGGAATACGCAGAAGATGGAGAAAGATCCATAAAGTCATAAGATTGGCGGCTTGACGCTCATTAGGCCAGGGTCTCCAGTCGCAGGTTCTCAGGTTCGTTTGCCTACTGGGAGGAGAGGAGAGTACTCGTGGTCCTCACCCACAAAGCAAACAACAAAATAGGTGAAAATGAAGCAGGTCCCCCCCCCCCCCGTTTAGATCATTTCTAATTGGCCCTGGGATGAGTTTAGTTTGAGTCAAAGGAGCAGCAGGAGCAGGAATTGGGTTCTTAGAAGTTCCCAGAATGCTCCCAAGGAAGTCGATTGAAGTACTGGTCCTGGCATTTAATCGTATACGGTTTTCTAGGAATTTATTGAGAATATTTTAATATTAATATTTACGTGGTAATTGAGTATCTAACACAGTCACCTGTGGCTGTGCATCTTTTTCTTTTTTTATGATCGATTCGAGTTCATTTGCATTAGCTTCTTGACTGGTTTCTTAGGAAGTTGTTATACCAACTCAAACAATTGCCTTTCAACGTTGGCCAAGGTTCACTCTGATTGCTGGAGTGACTTTCTTTCTACGTTCTTTCTGCTTTCTGCCACAACCAGAGCTGCCTCGGGCTGCCTATTGGGTCAAGCCGGGGCCTGGGACAACAATTGTTTTATGCCTCTGTTGTGCCAACCAGTCGGTGGAGGGGTAGGCTATGAACTGGCAGGCAGGCAGGCAGGTGGGTGGGTGGGTGGTCTGGTTGTTTGGTTGGTTTTACACTAAAAAATCAAGTTCATTTTTGTGCAGTCTGCCGTGAGGCTGTAGACGAAGCCGGGCTAGTGGCTTTGTGCTTTCCTTTGCTCGGCAGGGAATGAGGAGCACCTCTCGGCCACTCTAGGAGACTCTGGCTCTGGTCCGAGCTGTGTCAACAGCAACAACAAACAACAGCAGTGACAGAACCAATATATATCACATAAAAGGTAAGGAATAGGGTTTTTGGGAGAGCCTAATAGCTTTACTTTCTGTTTCATATACCTTGTGTTAGGGGCAGCTCCAGCTTTAGCCACAATGGGTACTCATTTGTAGTGAAATGTTGGTTAACAAGACGTGACCTTGCTCTGCTTTTCTTTACTTTTTCTTGCCCTCTGTGGCTGTGGCTGTGTCTGTGTGTTTGTGTGCGAGAAAATTGCTTTTAAGTTTCTTGAAGCTCGCCGGCGTTCAGGCGTTTCTTCTAGCCGATGCTGGCTCCTGCCTCATGTGTCATTATGTGGCATACACATTGTTGCAGCAGCAGCAGCAGCGGCATTGCCTGCTGTGTCTTACACTTCCGTCATGGCAGCTGCAGACACGCCCATCCTCTCACCAGTCCCACCTCCAGCTGCCACCCACTTTTGGGGCAACCTTTTGGGGTCAGGTCAGTTTGGTCGTTCGCACGGAGGAGCTCCTTGGTGGATGTTGATGTTGAGTTCTTGTCTTGTCATTGTTTGTTTAATTTTGTATGCCGGATATCCCGGCGTGTTTTTCCCATTGTCCTGCTGTCAACGAAATACCAACAACAACAACAACAACAATAGCTATAAGAGTGGGCGTGGCCACAGTCACAGCCTCCTCCTCCTCCTTCTCCTCCTCCTCCTACGCGTATCTCTGTTCCATCAATGTTTATGCCGTTGACAACAAAAGAAATTAAATTGCCAACACTGAAATTCAATTGTATCTTTCTCTCTCTCTCTCTCTCTCCATTTTCCTTTTGCTCCACTCAAAATTCTTCAAGATGCTGGCAGTCGCCGGTCGGCTCTGGTGCGTGGCATGACGACATTTTGAATGGTTATTGCCGCTGACATTGGGGCATGGCATTGATTTTTTCCTTTTGTTGTCCGCCTTTTGTGGGGGGTGGTGGGGGGTTGGGGGCACAATTGTAGGAAGTAAACATTTTCGGTGCTTTCAATTTATTAAAAGGCGCGTCAGGCAGCCATAAAAAGGTCAATGATTATTATGTTTTCCATGCAAAATGCCAGGGGAGTACTCTTCCATCATCTCCCAGCCCCCCCAACCCCCAATCCACTTCATCAGGAGGCAGCTGGAGCAGCAGCAGCAGACAGTGGCTGCTACCAAAATAGAGACAGCTTCATGCTCCATGCTCCATGCTATCCATGCGACATGGGGCAATTTGTTTGGATTGGCATTGAGGCGGTTTTGAAGTGGCTGCCTCGACTCGCCTCGCCTTGCCTCGTCTTGTTTTTGATGGGTTTGTTGTGGTGCTTCGTTCAGGTTCAAAGCGAGACCCCGTTGCCATAGACTGCAGGCTGATTGGCCCCGGCCCTAATAGTTCTCAGCATCGGGAACATTGAGAATGTTTAAAGTTCTCTTTGGTTCTCTGTTGGCAAATTTAATTCACATTCCGATTTCGTTCGCGTTTTCCTGCCATAAATCAACATTTAACACAACCTGAATATCCGCTCTTGTTTGCTCGCCATTTTCCATTTCCACTTGTTTCACTTTTTCTATTTTTCGCATTTTTGCATTCTCCATTCCTTTTTGTTCGCATTTTTCGCCACAAGCCTACTTTGTAGCGCTTAAACTGCAATTAAAAACATTAAATGTGCGCATAATTAAAAATGTTGCCCTCTTTATGACACATTAACGTATTTACATAAAGTATTTTTTAAAACTATAACTGCCGCCATATCCCCCCCCTCCTTATTCGATCTCGCTTTTGATATATTTAATAAAGACCGACAATAGCAAGCAATTAACCCCCGCCTCTGCCCTCTGCCCTCCTGTCAAGCCAGCAAACATTTGTCCTTTCGGAGCTGGAGCATGTCCAAAAGGCCAACGGCATGATGACCATGTCGCATTTGCATTCCAAAGGCTGCCCCCCTCCCCTGCCACCTAATTCGGTTTAGCTGCGGCGCATTGTTGCAACATGGGGCTGGGAATGGTATGATATCCGAGAGATGCATTCATCAGACGCATTCGCATTCGCATTCGGTGCATTCGATTACAGCATGCGTATAATTGCTGAACGCTAATCAAAGCGAAATCGTGCCCCAGCCCCAGCCCCAGCGGCCAAATCGATTAACATGCCAAGGCATTGTCTGAGATACATTCGCACGGGGACACGCTTAGTCGTTACACAATATGGCCATTATCCCGGCCGCAAATGCCTGACCCGACGCGACCCGTTGGAATGGCAAGCAACCAATCATTTCGGGGGGCGTACTTGGGGCCACATTCTTGTAGGCCTATACGTAAACATTGATGGTGAAAACAGTTTCAAAAGTTTAGGTTTACAAGACAGTGTATACAATTGAGTATACAAAGTGTATAAAACTTTAAACTAGTTTCCAAATTTGTTTGTTTTTTAATTTACATCATTTCCATATTATATTCAATAATTTCCCCTAAGAATCAGCTTCTTAAAAATTATTCCAACTATTTTTTTCTATATCAAAATGAGTCTAGAGGAAGGAAGTTGCTAGAAGTTTTTCTAGAATAAAATTCAATCACTATTTTTTCTCAATATTTATATATTTTTCTCGGATTATGTTTCCGGATCTTAGAATGTTTATTTCCCCCTCGTGTATTCCTCTCGGGGCAATAATTAAATTGCATTAGAAATTGTGTCTTTAATTGACACCAAGGTAACGCATAAATTTCAATTGGGGCTCCTCCATGTGTGACAAAGATACAGAAGCACTCAGAGAGGGATTGAGAGAGAGAAACTGAGAGAGAGAGAGAGAGATGGCATGAGTGAGACTGCCTACATGTAACCGGAAATTGTGAGAGTTCTGTGGAGGAGGGAGGGTGAGGGTGACGCGATGGAAGTGTAGATACGGCCGCACTCGGCATGTGCGAGAGAGAATTATTATCTTGTACTTGGCCATGTCAAAGAAAATTTGCATTTTTCGGTCTGACAAAGGGCGGCAAACAGCAGCCGAGGCAACCGAGCATCAGCAGAGTGGCAGCAGAGAGGCAGCTGTGGGGCAGCAGAGAGGCAGAAGAGAGGTGTGGCAGCAGTAGCCGACATGTGGCTCTCTGCGGTGCAATGTCAACGTGTTCGTCGTGCTCGGCGCTGCCAATACCAAATTGTCTGCCACAATAGACTGACAAGGTGCTAGATTGCATGCCCCATACCATGGGTGTCCTTCTGGATGCTTGTGGATGCTCTGTGCGTGTGTGTGTGTGTTTTAAATAGAGCTACAATGTGCATTGACAATGAGATGAGAGCTGCCAGCAAATGTGACACAGATAGAAACTTTTAAATGCACAGGCCAAAACCATTGCAGGCCAATGACAGAATGTGGCATATAGCTGTTATCTGGGTCTTAATTAAAGTCTTTGGAGTCTCCAAAATTGAAGTACTTTTCTATGAAACAAGAACTATGGTTACGGTTATAATTTCTAGAATTTTTGTCTAATTAACATTACAGTCCTTTCTGTGGAAATTCATTAGTTGAACGCTTTTAGCGCTTTTCCCTGAGGAAAGTTTAGCCCTGGAATATGGCCTTGAAACCGCCGTAAACGCAGAGTTTCATTCATTTATAGCTCTCGGGCGACACAACATAACAACATTACACACCCAAATTATTGGTCCCCCATTCCGCTCCCCTGTCCGTGTTACCTCAGCCGCCAATCCTCCTCCTCCTCCCATCTAATTGTGCGGTTTCTCAGCCATTTTTATGTGTTTTAATTTTCATTGGAGCACTAAAAACATGTCAGCGTCGTCAATGTCAGTCAGACCCCATCTGGTCGCCCTTTTCAAGGGGGAGCAACACGTCGAGGTGGGTAGGGAGCATCAACAAGAGAGTCTGAAGAGGCTAATAAACACTTATATAAAATTCTCGAATCGCACGTGTTGCGTTTGTCAAGGGGTTGCTGCTGGGGGTTGTGGCTGCTGTTGCTGCCACGACATGGAGACATACATACAATACAATAAAACTGCTAAGTGCATGGGCATGTTGTGCCATATAGCTCCATCTAGCTTCGCTTCTGTATGCATTAATCGAGGTGTGCTGCATGCTGGCCATAAAATCCAAGTGGAGAAGTGGAGAAGTGTGTGAAGGATCAGAGAGAAAGGGGAACTGGAAGTGGCAGTGGCATCGATAAGCTGCCAGAAACAGTGCAACGCGTGTGCCACATAAAAATGGCATTTTGACATGGCCACCGAGTGGTCCCCCCCCCCCCGTAAAGAGGGTGAGGGCCAGCGAAGCTAATGAGCATTATGAATGCTTTCACCCTGATGTCATTGCACTTGAGTCGATCTAGTTACAGGGTACTTGGGGGGCCAAGGGGTATATTCGTATACGTTTATTGTATGTAACGGACATAAAATTAAACCAAAACCAATATAAATACTAAGATGTGCCGCGCCATACAAAATTTTCAGCTCGATTTTTTCCGTCAGGAATTTGAAAGTATTCCTGACTGAAGAGAGAGAGAGAGACAGTGTATATATTGTCTTTGGTTAAACGATCATCTATGACGACTCCTTTGAGAATATGGCTATGATCCAATTGGATTGTTTACTACCAACAACTCAGGATAACGGAGGTTTTATAGTGAATCTACTGCATCGACTGTGTCTTGCATTCCACTTAATGGACAGCGGCCTTCAGACGTCGCCCTGCCGTCGCTCCTGTCCAGCCGGGAATCCTTACAAAACGCTGCAATGAAAGGCAAGAAAATGGGTTGTGTGTTGCTTGAACGCCTGCCAATCCAGGGGTAGCAAAAAAGTAATTGAAACTTAAATAAACAGAATGCTGGAGCAGCGACCGCAGGGCCGAGTGCAAACAGTAGAAAAAAGCAGAAAAAAAGAGAACAGAAACAGTAACAGTAACGGAACGGGTTAAGTGGCCGCATCCTCAACTCTGGCTTCACAGGGAGCATGCAGCATGCAGCATGCAACATGAATGAGGCCACATACACACACGGGGCACAGCGGAGCGGAGCCGGAGATCGACATGCTCATTCAGGCTCAAGTGCCTGCTGCCACTTGTGCACAGCCTCATTAGCACAAACAAAAAATTTGCACTCACAAAGAGCCAGTTTTGTTCTTGTCATTATTATTATGCTCCCTCGTTTTCTGTTTTTTCTCTGTTTTGTGTGTTTCTGCTTCTACTCCTTTTTGTTTTTTGCTGCTGTTTTTGTTGATTTGATATTGTTTATCATATTTGCTTTGGCTTTGGATAGGATAGGGTTAAGTTAGGGCTAGGGCTACGCTTCCTGTCGGCAAGCGGCAGGCTAGCAACATTGTCCGTAAGAGCGGGCGGGTGCTAGCAACATGCTGCCAGGCTCCAGGAA
Source organism: Drosophila athabasca (assembly GCA_008121215.1). NCBI lineage: Eukaryota > Metazoa > Arthropoda > Insecta > Diptera > Drosophilidae > Drosophila > Drosophila athabasca. Next base: position 3,802,946 of record CM017793.1, on the reverse strand, counting down.
CATGTTGCTTCCAGAACATGCTTCCAGCGTGCTAATTTTGGAAATGCTCGTGCATGAACGTGCCTGCCCATTCCTGTTCCCCTTCCCGTTCCCGTTCTCGTATCTTGTTTTCGGGGTGGGTCGGGTGCTTCTTGCGGCTGTCCTCCACTGTCGCGCCTTGATGAGTTCTCATTCGTTTGTCAACTTGTCGTAGGCGCGGATTGTTCTCTGCTCTGCTGTAGGGTCGGGTCTCTCTGTATCACTGTCTCCGTTTCGGTCTTCGCTTCGTGTTTAGTCGGTTTCGGGATTGCCTGCCTTGCGGGAAATTGTTTACACGCCAAATAACGCGTCTTTGCGGTAGCCTCCGCGAGACCATGACAGCTGTGCATCATTTTGTGATTTGAGATTTTGAGAGGGCCATGCATTTTGAGAGCTGTTTAATTATACAACAACTAAACATTGTTTATTATTCATTCCGCCTTGCAGCTCACATCCGGCCTCAGCAGCTGGACCCACACACAGTACTATCCCAGCCATTTAGGAGAGTGCGAACTGAAAGAACATTACTATAACCAAATGGATTTCGTCTAAATAAATCGCAAAAAAGAAAGCCAGAACGATAATTAAAAGGCGGAAATCGAAATGAATAAACAATCGATTGATTGTCGGCAAAATGTGCAAATTCGTGGAGTGCAAATCAAAAGCAAACTCGAGTGAAAGTGAAAAATTGAGGCCTCAAGAAATTATTAATTACCGCAGTGCTGCTTGTTAGCGGAATTCACCCAAAGAGGCAGACATTTTGTTTATGAGCCAATTTGCCAGCCCCACCCAGGCCCCATCAAACTGAAGCGTGGAGAGACATCTATAATTTGCATATTCCACAGCATCCCCCCACGCCCCAACCCCATTCGTATATCCGTACATACATATACACGTACAGAACTGAACAGACAGCGCGGCGTGTGAAGTTGAAGTGTTTATTAAATAGTCTTGCCGCAAATGTCGGGCGTCTTCTGAGCGAAAGACAGTGCCTGTCCCGCCCCCGCACCCACCCCCAGCTCACGAGGTACTCCCCCGTCATGTTGGAGCTGCAACTGCGCAAAGATTTGTCAGCGGACTACAAAATGAAACACCAGAAGGCAACCACCACATTGGATACGGCCCATAGACAGCACCGCCGGAGACGCGAGCCCACAGACTACAGGGCCTTCCAGACGAGTCTCTGCCTGGTGCTGCTCGCCGTTCTGCTGCTGAGCTTGGGTAAGTCGAAACTCTATAAATTTGGAATAAATATTGGAAAACCATTCATAGTCAGTGAAAAAAACATTTCATAAAATCAGGAAAATAGTGGGAGATACCTTGGCTTTCAATATTTTCACCATTTAAAATTTACAAATTTCTAAATTTCCAATCATCAAACACCATCTTAGACTCTTGACTATCAAACCACCATTTTTCAAGAGTTTCATTTGTACAATTTAATGAAGTATATTTGTCTGGCTTCCTGCTCCCCCCACTACCGCGACCTGTCATCCCTTTTCAACTCGAATCTGGGCATCTGGGAGCCTGGGAGGCAGGGACAATGTCAACCACAATCACATTGCCTGGCCCAGTTCCCCAGTTCCACTGCGAGCCGCCCTTAGACCCACACTCGAGGCTCGAGCCCTTAACTCAATTGACTGCTCCACTTTTTGCCAAAGTCCGCCGCCATCACTACTGTGGCTGCTCAATTAAATGACTGGCCTGGAGTGTGTCCGCCAAATTCCCAGGCAGCGGAAAACTTTCAGCAGCTCGGAACTCCAACTCCAACTCCGAACCCAATGACAACTCCAATAAAAATCGTACAGCAGCAGGCCCGAAGGGGTGGGAGGGATACTCACACACCCTTTGAGATAGATACAGACAATCGATACTTGAAATCCTTGGCGGGGGTGGGGCGGGGGGCGTCACAGAAAATGACAGTCGAAACAACACTTTGGCATAATAAAATACAAATAAAAGGGGCACAAGAGCCACACAGCCACATAGATCCGACGCCAATTGATTGACGAAGTGGCAAAGATCTACTTGAGAGCGATGCGGCACGGAGTGGCGAGGCGTGGCGAGAGGAGCAATAAAAAGGATTGACAGCCCGAGGCAGTCGGTCGGTCGGTCGGGCGGGCGATATCTAAGCGGTGTAGAGGTGTCAGGCGCACGGACAGACAGGGGACAGCCACTCGAATGGCTGTCAATGACAATCAGCAACGGCATCAGATTCCGTACACTCACTTCTAAATGCCTGTCTATTGTTGGTGACAGGAGGAGCCGTAGCCGTAGCCGTAGCTGTGGCCCGTAGTCGGGGTCGGGGTCGCATTCGCATTCGCAGCGAGGCTGGAGCTGGAGCGCTAATGCTGATGCTGAACGCTTGTAGAAAGTTTTTAATGACACTCCCTCCTGCCGTTTTGTTGCCTGTTCCGGATTCGAACAAAACCCGTTCCATTCCATTCCGTATCCACATTTGCCAAGGCAAATCTGTGTCAGGCTGTTGCTTCATTACACTAGGCACCAGTGTCGACGTGGCCGCTAATGAACAGCTTAAGCAGCAACCCGTCCAAATGTGCATCGCATTTCAATGGGATTCGAGCACCAACCCCAACCCCAACCCCAACCCCAACCCCAGCCACGCCATTGAAGTGCATTTTTCGGCTATCGCGGAGCTGGGGGGAAATCGAATGGGGGAATGGGGGAGAGATTTGTGTGCCGTGATCCGTGACTTGTTCGGAAGTGATGCTGTTGTTGCATTGGGTCTTTGGCACTCAGAGGGTATTGTGAAGATTTGCAGAGTGCCCCAGTGCACTGGTTCTGGGACTGGGGTGTCGAAGAGGAGTGCTTTATTAGACGGAGGTGCAGGCCTCGTCTGCTCCTCTAATGGATGGGGGTTAATGGGTTAGGGTTAGCAGCAGCAAAGTGGTGTATTTGTGAAAGTGAATTAGAACCGAAAATGGGCATCAATTGTGGTGTGATGTATGGCCGAGTGGGGCAATAACTATTCCCCAAGGAACTCTCTCTCTCTCTCTAAAGTATGCCCATAAATCGCGCTCCAAAGAGTGGTTTCGATTAGTTATAGATTTCATTTGATTTGATTATGGATTTATATTTATTGGTTCACTGACTGCGTAAAACTGCACCTAATCTGCATAGTCCTAGTACCATACATATTTCCATAAAATCCGGAGGACAACACAACGTACGACCTAGTCGTATATTTATAATCCATTTCGCCATACCACGAAATGCAATTCAACAATAATTTTGAAATTTCGCTCGAATGCATCAACTAAAAATGCGTTTTTGCTGTGCCCAAATCAATTTCATGAATTCCCCTCACACATAATGAATGGAAAAAGAATGGCAGTTCAGAGAGGTTCAAGCAACGACTAGTAGATACCCCATAACTAGATTTATTTCCACCATTGGTACTGTTTCCACAGCTGCCTTTGGTTGCATTTGGGTAGCGATTTTCTAAACTAAATTTAATAAATTATATATTTAGATTTGGGTCTATCCTTTATGCTCAACTCCAACAGGGTACTAAACAGCGATACAAGTTTCTGGTTTTATCATTGAAATATTAATTGCAAAATAATATTGACATGCGGCAAACAAATTACAAATAAAATATGTAAATTTTCTTGCGGCTCTCCGCTATGTAAATTCTGCCAGTGGCACATGAATTTCATAAAACCAATGCGGCAACATTTTTCGACTGCCAAACATATTATGCCAGTCACGCAAAAATTGCATAAAGGTAAATAGATCGCAGCTTGCGGCAGTGGCAGTTGCAGGGGGCAGGTACAGATGGTGCCACTGGTTTTGGGGCTGGGGTCAGGTTTAGGCACCGCTTCTGTGTTTGTATATTATTAATGCAATTTGTAATTATTTGTTGCCTGCACACAGATACACAGTCGTACGAGTGCGAGTGCGAGTACGAGAAAACGCGTATACCCAGATCCGTATCCGTATCCGTATCTCTGTTTGTTTGTTTGTTTGTTCGCCTGTTTGCTGTTTGTTTTCTCAAATTTTCGTTTGTTTATTTGTTTGCCTTTGCCATAAAACGCAATTATCGCACACACAAAGAACAAAGCACAAAGCATAGTGCAAGCGAAACGCAGCCAGGGGTCACAGGGGTCTCCCCCACTGCCCCCCCCCTCCCACTTTGGGCTGCTCCACTACCAGATTCAGCACTTTGGGAGTTTCGGAAAAGCTGCAAAAGTTGTCGCCAGCATCAGAGCTGGCATTCGCATTTTCGCATTTCGCATTTTCGCATTTGCGTTGCCATAATTAACTTATTTTGTACATTAGCAACAGATTTTGTTTATTAACGCATGTGCGCTTGCTCTCAGTAATGCGATCCCGCCTCATTCTGTCTCGTTCTGTCCCATTCAGTCCAATCCGAAGCCATGACGAGCGCCCCGACCAGCCCGGGAGCCCAGGAGCGGCTTTAATGTGTGCGCGGGGCAGGGACAGGGACAGAGACAGGGACCATGGGGCGCATACTTATCTTTTGGCATTGCGAAGCGAGTTTATTTGTTTTGTGTTTGTGGTTGCCTGACTTGGGAGGCTCGAGAGGGTGGTGGCTTGGGGTGGTTGGAGGGGGGTGGCTTGGGTGGTATTTTGTGCGGCTGCTGTCGCATAATTTATTTATCATTAGCAAAATTTGGCAAGCATTGGTATGCTCCTCATTCCACCATCTGCCTGCCACAAGAAGTTGCCGCTGCCGCTGCTGAAAGTGTCTGTGTATTTGGCTAAATAGTTGAAATAATTAGGCTCATTAGAACTTTTGTAGGTTTCTGGCCGGGCTATGGCTCGAGTGTGCTGCCTTGATTGACAAGTGCAAATTGGTATTAATGCCAGAGCACTTGGAACTGGTAAAGTACTCCCCACAAGGCAGAGGAGGGGCAGAGGAGGGGGCAGGGGACAGGGCACAATGGAGATATTAAGTCTTTAAATTGATGTAATCTGGTAATCATTGGAAAAGTTTTACCATTTGCAGAGACGGAAGCAAAACAAACAAAAAAGAAGTCCATAAATAATTCGAATTCTCTTAAAATATATAGAAACGTAAAAAATGTATAAACTAAAGTGTCTGAAAATTAAAGTGAAACCTAAATTAAAATTTCAATTTAATTATAATTATAATAATGATACAAAAATATACTCTTAATTGGGAAAACAAGCCAAAGGCCTCGTTGCCTTGCTATTATTATTTCCTAATTTTAATAACAATCTAGTTAATTAGTAAAACCTAATTAATTCAAGGGTTTTTATTATTTGTCAATTTCCAATCAATTGGAGCCTCAATCTGCTTTGGCAATATTTTTGCCAATTCATCCAAATATATGTCGGCTTGCAACGAAATTTTCTGATATTTAAACTCTATCTGGCACGGCATCTGGGGCATGGCACGGTTCACGTTTAATTAAGCAACGTTGCCAAAAAATATCTCGGACAAATCACAGCGACAAAATCGCAAACTGGCGCACCAAAAATTTCGTTTCAGTTTTGTTTCAGTTTTCAGTTCTCTGTTTCTGTTTCTGTTTGGTTGTTTTGTTATTTTTCGGATTTTTTGTTGTTGTTTGTTGGTTGTTGGTTGCTGGTTGGCTGGCAGGCAGGACCCCTGCCACTCCTCCAAATAACAACAAAAACTTGTTGTTCTGCCGAGTCCGAGTGGAAACTGTGTGCGAAGTGCAACAGCCGCAACAAAAACGACATAAACTTTTAACAATTGCAAAACCAAATAAACAAAACGGAGCGGAGCGGAGCGGGGCGGAGGTCCGGGCCGGCCGTACAAAAAGAAAACACTGAAAACGGCTGCGGGCTATAAATCTGCAATGGCTGCGGGGGGGTTCCTCGGTGTGTGCTGTGGGAGGGGGTGGGTGGAGCAAGGGCGTTTGCATAAACCCATTTACACATACAAAAGCAAACAGCCGCACACTAACAGATACAGTCACACACACACGTACACGTACACGTATAGAGATGTGCAGACAGAGCGAGAGGAGCGCCTGCTGCGTAAATAACTAATAAGGCTCGAGGATAAATTTCAAGTGCAATTTGGTGAGTATCGTAACCAAATACAATACTCCTGGTATGTGCAACAACATGCAACAAACAATAAGCAATCATGTTGCAAGCCCAAGCTGTGGATACACTTTCGAAACTAAAGAATTGTTAGGAAAAAGAAGGAGTGATTGATGGAAATAGTGAATGATATCATATTTTATAAAGGTTTACACTTTATGATGGTGCAAATGTTCCCTGTTGAAAACCATAACTCCCTGTGGCAGGGTATACAATCGCCCCATGAACCGAGGAGGCAGGATCGTGGGACAGAGACAGAGACAGAGAGACAGAGGAAAAACTCACACAAAAGTTAAGCGTGGCAAATATACGAGTATCTCTGCTGCGTTTTGTGTGCGGCACGTTTCTATGACTTAATTAAAATTATGAATGTTTTTGCCGCTGCTGCTGCTGCTGCTGCGGCAACATGCCCAGAGATGTGTGGCATGACCAAAAACCAGCCAACCAGTGGGGACGGGGAGGACAGTCAGGATGTCCATGGCAAATGCGCTTTTTGCCATCGAGGCGAACAAACAAACAAACAAACACATAGTAGCATCAATTTATGCATAAATCACATGGCACAAAAACCATGCCAAATTGTAAACATAAAACGAAATGGATATTCCTGCCTCTAAGCCCCATCCCACCGCCCCCCATTCGACCCACTCCCTAGCAGAGCCCGCAGAGGCACCACACAGCCCATTGGCACCACATTTGTGTGGGTTGGTGAGGGGTGGTGAGGGGCTGTGTCGCTGTACCGAGAGATGCAGTTACCAAAAATGAAATTTCCGAATGTCATTGTCGCTTATCGCCCGCCGTACCGCTGTCCCGCTGTTCCGCTTTCGCCCTGGCCCCACCCCCTCCATTGGTCGTATTTTCATTTAAAACAGAGCTCAGATTAATTTTCTAATCAAACACAATTTCGGGGAATGGGTGGCGAGTCAGAATCCATTATACTCGCTAGCGACACATCCGAATGCAGTTGCGAATGGATCTGCGATAGCCAAAATATCCAACATTGACTGGTAATTAGTTAGCTTTTACATTATACACAAAGAGTGGGTGAGTCCCACTCGCAGCTGATCTGGCCAAGAAAATTCAATACCACTCATGGCAGGTGATTGCTTTGTTGGCTGCCACAGTGGGATTCCGCATCAGAAGCGATTGCATTCGACTTGTTGAAGAACTGGACAAACTGTTGGCTCCCAAAATTGATACCACCAGAGTGATGAAAAAACGCACATAACAAAAAACGCCAGAACTATGGAAGGAAAAACTCGCCACAAAAGAGAAGAAAACAAACAATGGAATGGGAATGGAAACCAATTTTTTATTGAACGAATGGGCAGTACCTTACCTCAACAAACAACATAAATATATAGAGTTTAGATTCCTTAAGAGTGTAAGAATAAATACTAAATAAACTAGAGATTTATCTGAGATTATTAGTATACAAATCATCACATAGTGTTTATGCTTAAGGATAAAGGATAAACCCCTATACCGCAATCTAATAAATAACAAAAAATCCTAAAATCGTTAGCTTATCCTAGGGTATCAAAATAGTGCTTCTATCTGCAGTTGAGTCTATGAATGGTATCTAAGCTGGCCACGGCCTGCAGCGGACGTCGGGCAATGGGCAATGGGCAACGGGCAACGGATAGCACAAACGGTCAAAAGTTCCATTAGTGTCAGGCCATGAATGCTATTTACAAGCAGTTCGCGATGCGGCATGCGAGATAAGCGCTTCACCGTCCCGCCCCCGACCCGACTGGCGGGCTCAAATGGAAAAACTGAATGAAGTCGAGCAAAAAAAAGCGAAGAAATGAAAATGAAAGAAGCACAGTCGGCGTGCACACAGAACGCAGCAATAGAGAGGGGGGGAGGGGCGGAGAGAACTAAAAATCCATTCGGCATCGATGCTGGTGCCGAGATAACAAAATGTTTGCTGCCCTGCCTCAATTGAGTCGTCGTCGTTGCGTATACGCCAAGTGAGCAGAGCAGAGCAGAGCAGAGCGGAGCGGAGCAGCACTCGAGCAGCAGAAAAAGATGAGAAAAAAAGCTGAGCAAATACATGCAAGCAAATTGTGTATCTGTCTGTGTGTGTGTGTGTGTGTGTGTGTGCGTGGGGGCAGAGTTGAGAGCAAATGAAAATTGGCAAATAGCAAAAGGCGGAATAACTAACTAAGCAACCAAGCCAGAACCTGAGCAAGAACCAGAGCCAGAACCAGACTTATGTGCACTGCAATGTCACCAGCATAAAATAAAAATACACACACAGATACGCAGATACACCGATACACACATGCATACTTATATTTTTAGCAGTGACTGTGACTATGAATGTTTGCCTTGGCTTTGCGCGCCCCACCCCGCCTCGACCCCGCCCCAGCACGGCTGCTCGTATTTGCACTGTTATCCTTTTTGTTTTATTTGCTTAGCGCTTCTGTGCAAAGAAAGAAATAACGAAAGACTATCATGAGACTAAGGACTGCCAGCGAGCAGCAGCAGCAGCAGCACGGATAGCACGGATACACTCCGTCCTGGAGCAGGCGGAGGCGGCATTTTGGCACACCATCACCATCGTCATCATCATCATCATCATCATCCACTCTCAGGGCACTCGAGCACTCCAACACTCTAGCATTCCGGCACTCCGGTACTCCTAGAGCCCTCGGCTGGCACCCAACACCCAACACACTCGGATTAATGTTTGTTATTATTTTTTCATTTATCGCATATATTCTTATTGTTTGTCCTGTCCGTTGTCTGTTTGCCCAGAAGGAGGAGAGACAAGGGCAACGGCAACGACTGAGGGATCCACTTGTTATACTCTGTTCTTGCTCCTTCGGGGAGCCTCTCTGGTTTGTCGGGATTTTGTTTTTATAAACCAGTGCGTCTAGTGGCAGAGGCGTTGACTAGGACCATGCCGTATATAGGCAAAAAATAAAATTAATTAATATCTATATATAATGTTCTTTTGAAAGTTTACATCGTTTGTTATCTAACGATTAGTTGCAAACGCAATTTAAATTATTTCCCTTTTTTTCGAAATTATTTGATTGGTCATTTGATTAACTTACACATAATTAATTTATAATCGAATTTAATCATCATGCAATTAGCAAATGAAAATTGTGAAAATCCGAATCAAAACCGAAATTAATAAACCGCCCACCGCATCCCGCCCTCCGCCCCAACAGGCAAATGAGCGCTGTCCTAACACACAACAAATTACTCTTCGCGTTTCCATAATCAGCATTTTTCATTTCACCTTTCGGTGAGGTGTGTGTGAGGTCCACGCCCCGGACTGTAGGAATTTTAACTAAATTATGTTGGCGTGTTCTTTGAGTTCTTTGTTTATGCTGATGCCCTCTGGACACGACACGAACGGGTTATGCTTGCGGTGGGGGTGTGGTTGTGGGTTAGGGTTGGGCCCCCCGGCACGGGGTGTTGAGCTGTGACAAATGAAGGGAAGAGCTACCCTTAGAGCGTTGCAACGTTTCAGATACCCTTTAAGCAAAACAAACTGAGAAATTCTATATTCTTATGAAGACATTTTGGAATGGTTACAGATCAGTCTTCAGAGCAATCATCCCAGCCAGCTGCCCAAAAAAACAGTCCCTGATCAGAACGGCCTGCTTCCAAGTGTTGCAAACATTTGGGCCTTTTGGTAATACCCGCTGCAAGGGTACAAATAACAGCCATGGTAGTGGTGTTGGTTAGTGGGAAAAACAAATGTTAGCGGGTATCCATATCCACTTCCAGTGAGGCATAACTTCCAGAAGAGCCAGAAGAGCGCCGGCAGTTGCAGACCGTAACTAGCAGTTTGGGTTTCATTAGAAACGTTTCGTTTCGTTCCGTTTTTTCTTTTCCATTTCCAGACCCTTTCTCCTACTCGTATTGCACTTTTTGCGGGAATTTTTTTTCACACACACACACACACACACACAAAAGGGCTTGTATGCTTTTTTTAGGTCCTCTTCTGGCCTGGCCTGGCCATGGTATTAGTTTAGTGTTGGGCGTGTGCGGGTTTTTGATTTATGGTTTTGAATTGTGCGAGCTGCGTTTTTTATGTTAATTAAATTGCTTTGGCTTTCGAATGAACCAAACCTCTCCGAAGTTGGGCTGGGCTTTGGCTATGGATGGGTCTGTTGAAGTGCATGTTAGCCGATGCTTGACTAAGTGCACTTGGGCACTGCAACTTGTATGGGGGGGTCCCAGGCCCAGCCCCAATAAAACCCATCTCCAACCACTCCACTTGTAGTCCTGTGCCGGGGTCCTGAGCAAATGAACTGCTGCAGTGTTGATTGTCACTGCTGGAGCCTGCTGACGGTTCTTAAATGCTGTTGACCCAGCGGGCAGATTGGTTGGGGTTGGATCGAGTTGTGGCAGTTATTAGAAATTCCATTATACATATGTATGTATGGGCCTGCTTATGTGGGCTCTGTCAACACAAGCAGGCAGGCATCCTGGCGGGGCTCAGAGAGACAGGTGGGTCGTCATATGCGTTTCCCATTGCTTCATTCCAGAGGGTTGCCACTCCCTGCCTCATTTGCCACGGTGCTGTTTCTGTTTCGGTTTCTGTTGCTGCTTCTGCTTCTGGTGAATGATAAATCTTTCAATGGGGTGCCTGGCAGCGACGATGGGATGATGGGACACAGGCGGAGGCACAGGCTCAGGCACAGGAGGCTCAAGGAGCTTCTGGTAAAGGAGACCAGAATCAGCAGAAGGAGCGGCGGCAACCTTAGCAATTTCCATTTAAACTTGCAACAAAAGCCTATTAAATACCGAAACAATACTCACCCACACGTGCACACACACACAAAGCACATTCAGCCACCCACACACGCACGTCCATGAATGCACACACACAGATACGAGCAGGAGTATTACATGCCTGGTGCCCCGACATTTGTTTGCTTTCGGCTTGCCATACTCGTAACGGAGGGGAGGGGAGGGGAGGAGCAAAGGGGGGTGGGGAGCATGGCGGGGAAGCACAAGCGACTCTACAAATTATTGGGCTGTGATAAATATGCCCACTCAGTTTCGGGGCTTGTTTGGTTTTGCTTTTGCTTTTGCCTGTTGCTGGGGCCACGTTTTCGGGATTTCAGGACAAAACCACTCCAAGTACCTTGCATCTAAACGGAGAAAACATTTCCACATAAATTGTGAACTTTCCCCGAATGGAATACAGTTTAAAGCGAGTACTTACTAGAGTACCCCATTCGATCAATTGGAGAAGTTCCAAAATCGCAAAACTAAACCCAAAAAAACTGTCTCAGCAGCAAAGCACAAACAAATTTGGTAACTTTTTCCGAACTATCCAATGGACAGCCAAAAAAAAGAATCGAGCTCTCCCTCAGGGGGTGGGGGAGGGCAGCCCAGGGAAAAAAATGGCATCTAACTTTTCAATTTAGTATCACTTGCGGTTTCGGTGAACGACGAACGACCGATGTTTCCTCCTCCGACCGAACAACAATTCCCGCAATGACGCACTCTGGCCAGAGATTGGAAAACAATAAACAAGGCGGCGGCGGCGGCAGCAGCCAGGAGGTGGTGCAGCAGCTGCTCCAAAAAGAAAGTGCGGTGAAAGGAGCGTGAAAAGTGTTTACTCTCCTGTTCCGGGGGCCCCCTTTCTGGACAATGAGAGTGCCCTGGGAGCACGACAGGAGCATAGAAACAAACAAGGAAGGAAGGAAGGAAGGATGCAAGGAAGGAAGGCTTGCCTAGGCAATCGAAACATGGAATACCCTGCCAGATCCATCGTTCCTACAGCAACTATATTAGATAGCCTTTCTGATTCCTGCTTCCTGCATGCATATATCCTTACAAACAAACACACATACCTACGGATGTATCGGATAATTATGTGCCCTCCTGTGAACTTCGTTTACTCAGGAAAATATCTCCTCGTAATACTCTTATCGAGGGTGCGATTATAGGAGCAAGGGGCATTCCGGCGGCATTGATGAAGGGAAAACACTATTTCCTTTCCGACTAGCCCTCTCTCTTTTTCTCTCTCTCTCTCTTTCGCTCTTTGTGTTGCCTGCCATGTAAACAAATCGCAGAAGGATAAGGACAAGGCACTTGTAAGCTGGCACTTAGCAAAATCGAACAAATATGTGACTTTTGCACAAACTTTTTACCTTTCCAACTATATCTTTGCTTTGCGAGCAGCAGACTATAGTAGTAGTCCCGTTTCCCTTGTGCACCAGTGTGTGTGTGTGTGTGCCTGTGTGTCTGTGTGTGGATTTATAGACATTGTTTGGTTCTTATTGGAAGTTGTGCACCCGGCTGTGTGCTATGATTTCTTGCTGCACTCCAACCTAAACACTAACAAGCAAAGTTTTGCCAGCAATAAGCAAGTATTTGCGGTTGCATTTCGCTGCTACAACCCCATACCCGACCCTGGCCTGCCCTGCTACTGCTGCTGCTGCTGCTGCTCTTGCCACACCAGCCACACACCTGCTCCACACCTGTCCCTGGCTGCTCTGGGGATGCTCTCCGAGCTCTCGGGCTGCATGCTGTGTGCAGTTTCAACTACACTTTCCAATTTTCAATTGGCAAACAAGCGGAATTTTCGATTTCAGTGTGCAAATATTTATGCGGGGCTATGTAGTAGGACCTGGACTTTAAGGTACTGCTTAAGTCGAGCACTAGTATGGGTCTCGGTGCTGGGACCCAGGCAAGGACATTTCCAGCCAATTATGCTGGCAGGCCCCGCTGGTCATTAAGGTCAGTGTGCAAAAATTCATTTTACAGCCTGCAAATGAAGTAAATGTTAAAGGTCAACTCGAATGGCAATGGCTGGCTTGCATATCGCCCCAGCCCTGAAGTAGCAAAGATATCGCCTCGTCCGATACATATAGTACGAGTCCCGAAGGTAATGAATTACGCACAGCCGCCATATAAAGAGATGAAAACAATTTCATTTTATTCGCCTCGCGAGAGATTTACAAGGCTGCTTGCTGAATTCTTGCCACACAATCTCCATTCTACAGTTTACATGGGTGGGAACAGGACATCCATCCTTTCTCCATTCCCTTTTCCACTCCCCCCTCGAATGGGGGGCAAAGCCGCAAATTATGTGCCATTATTCTTAAGGGCACAGCCGCATGAAATGTGACCCAAATAAGATATAAAAAATTTTTGAGTGCCTTGTTAGGCGATGTCGGGGAGCGCTGCAAATGCTTGTAAAACAGCAGCGACTCCACTCGAGAGGGGAGTGGGGGGGTTGGGGACGGAACACAGCTTCCGCTGCGGCGCCTTGAATAATGCTACGCATTTGTTGACAAACGACTCCGAAATGGGCGGCCGTAAAGTTGCCGGAAATTGGCGTTGATTGTTTGGTAATTAATAAAACTTGGCGAGCAAACAAACAAGAAAATTGCCAAAGTAATTGAAGATTTTTCCCGGGAATTGAGATGCAGAAATTTTCAAGATATTTTCGGTTAGCTTTAAGATTGGTTTTTGTAATGCTAAGAGTTGGTGAATCGATTATCCGTATTTTCCGATTTAAATTATCATTTCTGCCATCAATCTGACTTACCAGAAATATATTTATGGCCATGTTTCAGTATTTAATAAATTATTTTTTATGTGTATAGGCATGGACAGGGGCGCCTATTAAATAACAGCATAATCTTTCAAGCATTCCATGGCTGAAAAAATATTTATAACTCATATAAGCACCAAATATGACAATCATTTGATGAGACACATGAACAAAAACAAAAATACCGGGAATAAATATTGTATTTCTGCTGAGAACGAAGCTAGGAATACACTTGCCATATCATAGATTTTTTCTATGATTAATTTAAGTAAATTTAATAATAAATAAAAGTGCATGGTTAACAGAATCATAGATCAAAGAAATACTAGACAAAAATGGTGGAAACTCTGGAAACTCGTATACAAAATCTATTCTGTTTCTCATGGAATGGAATACCGAATTGCCTCTGAAGTGAGCATCACAAAGGGTATTCCACAATAAATTTGACCACCTAAATTGAGTTTTCACCATATTTGCCTGGCATTTGAAGTATTTCAAACAGAGAACAGAGAGTATACCGCAGATCGCCGCAGATATAACAAAAAGTGCAAATAAATGTAATAACTGAAATGCAAGCAATTGCGGTGCAGTTAAGCGGTGGCTTATGTGCTATCAGTGTCGCCACCGACCCTGCCACGGGACTCGTGCAATATTTCAATAATTTATTAAAATAAATACACTAAATTGGAATTCCCCCACGGGCTTTGCATTTCGCACGTAATTCCATCAACATTTTACGCCTTTGTTTTTGTTTCCCTCTTTTTTGCAGAGCTCGTGGAGTGCGCGCTGCGCAATGTCAATTTAATCATTGAACCACCGGCGGTGCGACGCGGGCAGCATGTGGTGCTGCGCTGCATGTACGACCTGGACGGGGCACCGCTCTATTCGGCGAAATTCTATCGCGGTCAATTGGAGTTTTACCGCTACACGCCCGGTGAATTTCCCAATACGAAAGTGTTTCCATTTCCTGGCATTCATGTCGATGTAAGTATGACAAAACATATAAAGAAATCTTTGGACAACGATGATCTATCAAAGAGAGAGAGAGAGAGAGAGAGAGAGAGAGAGAGGTGGCTGGGTAGTTGAGTGAATGAGTGGGTGATTGAGTGAGTGAATGGGTGGGTTGCGAGGCGGGACGTAGCAATTTTCAAAAGAATTAACCGTTAAAGCATTTCGCAATCGATGGCTGCACTTTTTGTGTTGGCCACTGAGTCAGTCAATGGCTTCCATTCCATGAAAGGACCAGACGGAACCGAACAAACCAGTTTCGGCAGCAATACCGTACGGAAACATTCCTGCCACTCCTGCCACGCCTGCCACGCCTGCCACTCCCTCTACTTTGATGTCCTTAATTGCGCGCACACTGCATTTATTTATATTGTATATTTTAAACTTTTCGCTCATGCATATTCAGTTTGGCAGTTTTATTGTTATTGGCGGTCATTCAAAAAACGCCAAGCCATGCCTGGGGACACCTGACTGCAGTCCCTGCTGTCCGCGCTGTCCGTCTGTCCGGTTTGGCTGGCTGTGAGAATTCCGACGCTGGTCCTGGGTCCGCTATCGACGCTCCGCTATCTGCGGCACAATTTTCATTTAAATTTTTGAATGCTGCGTCGGAGTTTTGTCGCCCACCTGCACAAACTGCAGCCACGAGAAGGCTGTGAATGAGATGGGGGCTGAAGCAGGGGCTGGGGCGGGGGTTGGGGCTGGTGCTGGAGCTGGGGCTGAAGCTGAGGTCGGAGAATTGAGTCTCGACTTGGGTAATTCTACTTTGGCTAGATTATTGAAAAAGTTTATCCAGCCTGGGAGCCGGGCGGGGTGGGGGCGGTGCAGGGTCCTTGCAATTTCGTTGCTTCGATAAAGTTGCTCTGAATCTGGCTAAATATTTCACCAGGCTATTGAGTTTGTGCCAGCGAGTTTATCTTCAGTTTTTTTTGTACTCTCTTTTTTTTGTGCATTTTTTTTATTTTGTTGTTGTTTTTTGTTGTTTCTGCCGTGGAAAACTTTTACCTGGCCGTCAGACAGTTTTTCTTGTCGTTTATACCTGTCCTGCGGACTGTATTTGTTTGTTTTTTAAGCTGTTTTAATAAATTTAAGTGCATTTCTTTGTTGGGTTCGATGTCAGATTGCGGACAGCTGAGAGATGTGGCAGCTGGAGGGACGATTTATTGTTTTTTTCGCAAACGTGCAAGAAATAACTTTAAATAAACTAAAACTAAACTCTCTTACTATCTCTGCTCTCGATCAACAGGTAACCAGCTCGAATGCCACCCAGGTGCTCATACGCAATGTTGGATTCGGCCTCTCTGGCAACTTTTCATGCGAAGTCACCGCCGACGCCCCACTTTTCTCGACAGCCACTGCCGTGGACACCATGCAAGTTGTCGGTAAGTCTCATATTCGTTTCGCTTTTCTCTCAGCTTTCCTTCCATGCCCACTCCCATTCCCATTCCCATTCCCATATCCATTCCCACTCTATGTCTAAGCTGATTCATCCAAATTGGCCTAAAGTGCGCTTAAAAGCTTCCATGCTAGCCAGGCCATAGAGTGAGTGAGTGTATCAGCTATCCGGCCACCTTTGACAGTCTACTTCCTTTGATCTCTAAGAGCGTTACGTCAACTTGGGAGAGAGAGAGGGTCAGACCAGACCGTAGAAAACTTTCTGGCTCTTTGGCAATACGTTTGTGTGGGGCCAAGGTCACGGCAGTGGCTCCGGCTCTGGCTCCGCCTGCTGCTGCTGCTACTTCTGCTGGTCGGGAAACTTTTCCGCTGAAAATTGCGTCATTAACAGGCCATTTCGACTTTGCCAGATAAGCAGGTTGTATGGGGAGGAGTTGGGTGGTGACTGGATGGCTGCTGGATGGTGTTGTCTGGGGTCATTTGGGAGTCTTACCTGTGCTCCACGCATTTCACGGCTTTATGCGTTTTAAATGAGCGTACCACGGCGCGCGCGGCCTGAATTACGGATTTAATCAGCGTGGCAGGGTCATGAAAAGCAATGAGCGCCAGTCCGTTTCGGCTTAACAATTATTTAGTTGATGCGCAGCTAGCAGCTGGCATTAATAGCACAAGCAGAAGAGCACAAGAGCACAACAATTGGCCATCCACTTGTGCTGGGTGGGTTAGTGGGTCGCAGCAGCAGCATAAAGCATATGGGGCGTATGCGTAATGTGACCTGAATCGACAGGAATGCTGGCTGGCAGCTCATCTGCGCAATCAACAAACAGTCAGAGGAGCGGCATCAGCGCTTGCCAGAGTTAATCTTTATATCCGCTTGGCCTTAAGCATTCGAGAAATTCGCTCTGACAGCTAAATTCTGCTTTAGTGGCTGATTTTTATGCCACTTGCTGAGCGATTTATTTGCCACCCAACCACCCAACAGCCACCCAACAGCCAACAACACAACCCCTTCGACACAGTCTCTGTGCTCTGTGCGTGCGTATGATTGAGAGCTCGTCTGGGTTAAGGCCTGGACTGGATGACTGCCTGACTGGTTGGTTGGTTGGCTGGTTGTTGCCCAGCATTAAACATTTAGATGTCTGCCGCGTTCGCTTTCGCGTCCTGGCCGACTTTATTAGATTGCCATTGCCTCCTGCCTGCCCTTGCGGGCTTCGTTCTGGCGTTCGCGCTTCTTGAATGCCTCTACCCCCCCGCCTGCCTGCCTGCGTGCCCGTCTGCTTTATATTTAACGCCGCATTTAGCCCATTTAATTGGCCGCTTTTGCTTAACTAGCATCAAGGGATTAGGGCTTTTGATCATGCATTTGCTTTAAATTCATGAGGTCTTCGGCTGGGGCAAATGCCCCGCAACGATTCAAGGACGCGCCATGCCCAGCCCAGCCACGCCACACCCCGCCATGCCACGCCCTTTTGTTGGCCGCTTCTTAAGTTATTAAAGTTTCATTAAATGCTGTGGCATTTAATTGGTTGCTCTCTTGTTTGGTCGCAGTCTCGGGGCTCTAGAGTAGGACATACATCAATGCGAGATAAGCCAGCCGGGGACTGACACACTGACAGGAGCCAGCCTCAAGTCCTGGGCGCTCTGTTTGTCTTCGCATGTGTGTCTGTGTGTGTGTGTGTGTGTGTGTGTGTGTAAGCCTCTGCGGCTTTGCCCTAATGTCGTCGACACTAAAACCCCAATAACTTGCTGGCTAAACAATAAATTACTACAGCCACCAGCCACTAGCCAGCAGCCAACAGCCACCAGTCGGAGGCCAAAGCCGAGGCTGAAGCAGAAACCATATTGCGTATACGCCTAGAAATCCACCAAATACTACGCATATGTGTGTGTGCTTTAAGATAAAACCAAAGCCACTGAACACACGGACGGACGGGTGGGAGATGGTTGAACTTATTTGCCTAAACTTTCGCTTTAATTTCATTGATTTGCAGCATAATTTTGTGCCTCGGCTTCGCCGTGAGTCTTATGTTTTATGCATCACTATTGTGGCCGCCGCTTAGCCGTGCGCACCCATTCACTTATGCAACGGCAAGCGGCAAGCGGCAAGGACTGTCCTTGGTGCAAATAACTCTGAGGTTTAATCGTGTGTTAATGAGCTCAAGTGGCAATCAGATTGCGGGCCAAGAAGCCACCAGAAAGGCTGAGACTGCGTCTGGCTCTGGCGTTGGCTCTGGCGCAGAGTCTGCGAGGCACATAAAATAAACACTTTGTCCTTGCGCCGAGCTGCTGTGCCGCGCCCAGGCTGGGCTGGGGGTCGGTCCCGATACGCGTCGCGGCAAGGACAACAACGAAAATGCCTGCTACTTGAATGCCAAGACAGGCAGGAGGGGGGGAGGGCGAACGGAAAAGAAAGGGAAAGGGCAATGGATGGCCTGGCGCAAAAGTTATGCTAATTCTGGCTTTCATTAAGTCACAATGGCGGGCTCCTTCTGCCTGCTGCCTGCTGCCTTCTGCACAAGTCAAAAGTTTATAGTTGGCAAACATTTGGGCAGCCTTAACTTTAATAACTTAATGACATGAGTCAAACAAAAAGGGCGGGGCGCAGTCGGAACGGTTCTAGCTAAAAACCAAGTGCAAAGTAGGCTGGTCAGCTGCTAAATTAAACTCGAAACTTGCGGCACAAAACTGACCCTCATTAGACAGAATTTGACGGCAAACGGCAAAGGCAAGAGGCAAGAGGCATTGGGTGATGGGCGAATGGGCGAATGGGCGATGCCTGGCAAAAAGGTCAAAATCTGCACAAAGCCAAGGCAGCAAAGAGGGGGCCCTGTGAGAAGGTCAGGATTAGAAAGCGAGACACACACAGACAGGGGAGAAAGTTGCCTTGAGGGGAGCCGTGAAGAGCAAAGTTGCCGCCGCCTTTGTCATGGAAATTACTTTCTTCATTAGTTACTTTGTAGCTCTCGGTCCTGCGGTGGCCGGGGCCTCGCCCCGGTTGACTTAATTAAAAAGTTAAGCGTGGCCAGCTCAGCAGCTCCTCCGCAGATCCTCCACAGAACTCCTTCCGCCGGTGAGGTGCTGCGGTTGTGATTGAAGAGCTTAGGCGGCACGGGTTTCCGTCTCCACTTATGCGCCTATTAATGTGTTTTGTGAAGCGGTTCCCCCCTCCCAAAAGCCGGCCCCAAGTCGAACCAACTAATTGAATTGTCCTGCAAAGTCAACAAGCCAAGCTGAAGCTGAAAACCTTTTCGAACCTTTCCGTATTTTGCAGAGCTGCCCGAGAAGCGTCCACAGCTGTCCACGGAGCACACGCGCTACGAGCCCGGCGACGTTCTGCGAGCGAACTGCAGCACTCCCCCCTCACGCCCGCGGGCCGAGCTCACGTTCACAATCAACAACATGGTGGTAAGTACTGAACTGTACTCAACTCTGGACTCTACTCTACTCTACTCTACTTTTCTCTACTTTACTTTATTTTGGAATTATTCCAGTGAAATATTACAGTCAAGTAGCCTGTAGCCTGCAGCCCGTAACCGGGTCCGGATCCGGATCCGGGTCTGGACTGTACTTGGGCTTGGGCTTCGGCTTCGGCCGTAGTCCACTTCAATTTATTTTATGTTTTGCGGAAAGAAAAACAAATCTGACAGCGGGTCAGCGGCTATTTGTGTTCAAAGCAGTTCCGAATCCTTTGAAGTCCTTGCCTGTTCTGCTGAGAAATGAACATGAAAATGGGCTAGGACATGAGACTTTAATCAAAAGGGTTCTTTCCCTTGTTTCCCTGCTTGTTTTTTTTTGTTTGTTTTTTTTGGTGTGTGTTGTTTTCTGCCACCATTTTCCTTAGGGGCTCGTCCATCCGTCAACGTGGCGTATGCGCAATTTCACAGCCTGCCACAGCGCGCGAAAGAGAGAGTGTGAGAGAGTGTGAGAGAGAGAGAGAGAGTAAGAATTGTCATGTGTATTAACAATGCATAGTCTGTGTGTGTGTGTGTGTGGCCGAGGACGGACGGACGGGGCCAAGGCTGAGGCGCATCTGTGGCCGCCTCCTTTGTCATTTAGTTACTGTGAAATACAGATTTCTATGCGGTCGCAAACATAACCAGATCCTTTGTCGCACCACTACTGTAGATGGGAGGGGATCGAGAGCAGAAGGGGGGGGGAGGGGCGACCAGAAACAGGAGCAGCAGCAGGAGTCGCAGCTGTTTGCCGTCTCTTTTTCCAAGACCCTCCTCTCTCTGCCCTCATGGCTGTCATGCCGTGTGGATTTTCACTTTTGGTTGCTGTCGTTGTTGCCATTGTGCCATCCCCCTGCCTCCGTCCTCCGTCTGCCAGAGCTGTCGGAATAACGGGTTTTTTTCCATTGCAATTTTATGAATATGCATGCCACATGCGACTCGTTGTACTGTCTCTCTCCCATTCCCTTCTGGTTACCTCTACTCCCTCTACTGTAATTTCTATCCCCGCCCTTCGATGTCAAGAGCAGTTGAATTGGTCAAGGCAGAGTTCCCCCGATAACGCTTCATGCATTCGCCACTGCAAGAGGTGCACTGAGGTGCAAGGTGAAAGAGTCTGTGCCACGTGCCTGAACAGGTTTGCAGAAGCACTGCATTGACTCCAATTTGATTTCCGGGCCATGCTTGCAGCTTAAGCTGTGTCTTGGATTGGGATGATGCATAATTTTGCATGGCAAAACATTCGCATTGATTTGTGTGTGTGTTTGGGATCCGGATACGGATTCCGGATGCCGGATCTCTGATTGTAAGCACAGTCTGGATTGCATCGGATTTGACTCCCATTGTAATGGAACACACAAAACCCTGAGAAATATGATCTTTGCCACCGCCGAGAGCTGAGAGCTCACCAATTAAAAAAAACCTCAACGATACCTGACAGCTGTGATAGGTGCGGAAAGCTCATTGTTCTGGGGAAACAAAAGAAAATCCTGAATGGCTTACAATTTGCTGGTTTCTGATGATTTTATTAACCAGAATCCCATGGTCTGGTCTGGTCTGGTCTGAAGAAATGCTCTCCATTATGCTAGTTCCTGACTTCGGCTTGCCTTCGACTCTTTAAAGTCGACTGCGGCGAGGGTTGTCAATGCCGTTGAAAAATGGTTGCCTTGCCACATTCCAGCGCTCTGGCAGTGCCCGCATTAAACATGATAAATGAATTCAAATCATTTGCACCGCAATAACTCGATGCTCGAGCGAGCACTGCAAGGAGCAAGGACAAGGCTCCGGCTACGGCTTGGGCTTCGGCTCCGACTCCGGGAAAAGAGAATATTCAAACGGGTTGTTGGCTGGAAATGAAATGATAGCTTATCGGCAATGCTCCTCCGGCTGCCACATAGAGCAAGGACAACGAGAAATTTCGGCAGTGGCAAATGGAGTAGCAGTGGCAACGGCAATGGCAATGGCAAGACAACAAACAGTAAGCAAACGTGGCAGACATTGACTAAAATTGAGTAGAAAACGATACCGCAGGAGGAAGATATATTACAATTGCCGATCACAGGAAACAAATGAATATTTCATGCTGTGCAAATCAACACGGAGGGGAGCCAACGGTGGAGGCGGAAGCGGAGGCGAAGGCGGATGTCGGCTGCACACGTAGATATACCCACACACCCACACACACTCCGGCACTTCCGACATTTCGAGCAAGGTCTGTGCCACAGCAAAGTTTACGTTAAAAGGTGCGCCAGCAAGGAGCCAAAGTCTTTGGCAGAGCCAGCCAGGACCAAGACCAAGACCCGGGCCCGGACAGAACTTTATGTTGACAAAAGTTTTTGCGGTGAAATGCCACAGCAGTAATTTGCAAGAGGTCCCCGAGCCCCCAGACCCTCCTTCCCTCCCGCGAAACCAAACCAAGCCAGGCACATGCCCAGCATCACACATCCCCACATCCACATCCCCCGTGTGTCCCCCGTGTGTCCCCCGTGTGACATATGTGCCTTCGGTTTAAGGCTGCTGTGGCTCTATTTTGGGTCTGGCTGCTTCCGTCCGATCCGGATCCGGTTGGGTCTGGTCTGGTCTGGCCTGGTCTGGTCTGGGCATTAATCATTTGGCATGTAAATTGCCAATTAATAACTGCTGCATGTCATTTGACGTTGGCTTAAAAATGCTACGCAGCATTTGCCGTGCCAGTTCGGGCCGGGCCGAGGGTTGAACGAACCGAATCTTCGAGAGGCATTTGCCAACTTCTAGGCGCATTCGCATTCGCATTAATGAAGACAAATAGCACTTGAGCCCTGCCAAATTTAGCGGAAAATTGAAAAAAGCTGCTCAGCCCCAGGACCCCAGACCCTAACGGAGCATTATTTGGCAGCTCCTTTGTGCTATAGTTTTTTTTTGTATTTTTGTATTTTTGTATTCTTGGCAACAGTCACAGTAACCGGGCGCAGTAACGTATCGGCCCGAAAGATATTGCAGTGCTATTCACAATTTATTTGTTATTGATACGCTGGCAATGCACTGCAAACACACACACAGCAAACACACACACAGCAAACACACTTACACACGCATGCCATGTATGTATGTATGTATGTTCGTATAAAATATATTTATTGGTTTTTAGCATTGTCTGGCTTCGGCTGAATGAGTGCCTGGCGCAGGGAATTTATGCTTGCAGTCAAAGCATCTCCTCTCTGTTTAGTGTTACTGAGTTTTTATGGCCAATAGCAGATTGAAAACACACACAAACTATCTGCCAGATACGCTGCTCCTAGACTGTATAAACCATCTTCAGAAACAAGTTTTTGTTGTTTTCCCCCCTAAGGGGTACTTTTTAATCAAACTTCTTTAGACATACAATAGGAGGAAGGATTCAAATCCTGTCTAAGTATCGATCTGCTCAGCGTCACTGTTGGTTTCGGGGGTATCCTGGCAGATCTGAGGAAACGATCCTAGGGACGGGTCCGTCGACGTGTCTTCTTCCTCATTGAGATCCGCTTCGAAGATTGTCAGCTTGTGCTGGGAGTCCGAGACAACCGAGACCACTCTGCGTCCCCCGGAGACAGCGAGCATCGTACACACGCCCTCCAAACACTTGAAGATGGTCGCCTTGGAGATGGCGTGGATGCTGCGCGACAACGACGCATCCGGCAGATGTAGAAGTGGCGACAAATGGTGCTGGGTGCACCGATGCTGCAACTCGCTTAGCGATAACTGAACGAGGCAGCTGTGGAGATGCGTACATGTCGTGGAGTAGATGCTATGGGTCAGTATGGAGAGGATAGACTCGTCGTAGAACTGCAGGTCCACGAAGCGCAGGTTGCTGTACTCCTCGGGCACATGGTAGGTGACGGGGTGCGGCATCAGATGGATGCGAGTGCAGCGCACAGCACATTCGTCGGCCCGACTAAACTGCAGGATCATGGCCTCCTGCCAGTTGATGGTTAGAGCGAACATATCGTAATTGGCATCTTTGGGAGCTAAATAGCTGCATGCCACAATGTCCTCATCCTTATTTGGCTCCACAGTACAAAACTCGTTGCAGACAATGGTGGAGTTGAGCTTGAAGCTGGCACTGATGCTCTCCGAGGGTCTGTGGAGGATGCCTTCGATAGCATTGAACATCTTCTCGCGCTGCTGCACCAGTGACAGCTTGAAGTCATGCGGTGCGATTGTATCGGACGTGTCCAAGCCCATGGATTTGCTCGCGTCTAGAATCTGATCCCATATGTGGCTAGGGTCCACGGGGTGGGGCTGTTTCAGGAACTCATTCTGCAGGTACTGACCCACTGGTTTCAGATTGAACAGGCCCAGTTCATCAGCATCATCTGAATCCTGCTCCATTAGGGCGAGGATTTCCACCACAGCAGCGTCCTCCTCCTCGCTAAGGATCATTACCTCGGGTATGTCCTGGTGCGACAGCCGCATTATGGTGAACAGCAGCCACTTGTGAAAGAGCATCATTTCGTTTGCCATAATATCGATTCTCCCTTGTAGCTCGTACACCTTCAGAAAGAAGGATCCGCACGCACGCATCGCCTCGACGGCCGCATCCGGCAAAACGAGAGACTCGTAGAAATGGGGCATGCGCCCCAGGCCGGTCAGCGCGTTCAGAAAGTAGAACATATTGATGGTCGCTCCTTTGAGATTATTGAACACCAGGCTCTGCAGGTCCTTGAAGCAGTTATCCACAGATTTGGCTATTCTCCTGACATGTCTCTCGGACATTGTAAGAAAATCCTCCACCTCCAACGAGGCGTAGCCGAAGATGTGCAGCTCCAAAAAATCTGAGGACATAGTTCCGTACCCCTGCAAGCTGGCATACTGGGACAGTTTATTGTCCAGCGATAGCTGCACAGCCTCCATGGCCTCCATCAGGCAATACTCGGCGGTAGCTATGTAGTTTTTCGTATCCAGTACGTGGGCACAGAGCCTGGCCACTCCCAGTATGTGCGGCATGAAGTCCTGCAGCTCTTGGTTGCGGAAGTGGAGCATCTTCAGCTGCTGACCGTCGCGCAGCAAGGCGTAAATGGCACTGAAGTTGCCGCTCAGTTGCACATCGTACACCTCCAACTGTTCGGGGTGCTGTACGTATTGGGTGAGATCAATGCTGCCCGCCTGCACGCCACCGAAGAGCTGCAGATGCACTTTTCCGCTGCACAGAACTACGATCAGGAAGCAGGGAGAACCTTCGGGAAAAGCCTTCTGCTGATGAGTCCTGCCGGATAAGTCAATGGTGGGCAGCGGCAATGGATCGGTTAGAAATTGCTTGTGCTTGTCCTTCGAGTTGAAAGTGTGGCAGCCCAAGGTCTCCTGGCATTCGATGGCCCCGCTAAAGGATACCTTCTGGATGTCGTCGTCGTAGTTTGGGCCCGAGAACACGCTCTCGCTCTCGATGACCATTATAGACACCTGTCCGTTGCTGTAGCCGACGGCCAGGAGCATGTCGTCCAATTGCCAGTTGAGCGAGCGCACTTTGACTTCTTTATCGGGCGCTGGGAACGTTATGATCTTCTCCCAGTTCAGCCGCTGGATTACCACCTCTCCCTTCTGGGTAGCGTAGGCAAACAGATCCATCTTATTGTTCCACTCAAGACGCTCCACAGTGCAGCCCATGCTGCGACCACCAAAAAGCCTCATTCTGCTTGCTTGTTTCTTTTTTTATATTCAATTAACCTGTAAATTGGAATCAAGAACTAATTTTCAAGATATACTACTTAAAACTTTGCCAATGTCTACGAGAGAACTTACAATAGAACAGATATTGTCACAGAACTTTGCGAAATTTTATTAATTTTCAATCAAGCTAAAACAGGGTTGATTTCTCTATAACATCGATATTTTTTTGTCAAGTATCGGCTACACAGAGCGGCGCTTTGTTCAAGAAATATCGCAAGTAAAATTTGCAGTAAATGCAGTAAAATTTGAATTTGTGCAGTAAAATGGCTATAATAAATGTACGGATATATAAACAAAATTATCAGCGTTCTGTGTCAAGCAAACTCTCTGGAAAAAACCGTAAAATAAGAAGAAAGAAACGATATATCGATAGTATTGATCCAAAGATAATGAAACCAGTGGAATGGAACAGTGAATCAATCTTTGTTTGAAATCATTTCATGAAACTGAATTAAAACTAAATTAAAAAACTGAAATTCCCTCAGGCCTGGCCTCTTTGCAAATCTTAGGGGCACACTTGTTGTCGGGCTACACTAAACTGCATAATACTATTAAAAATATATAATTTCTCTGGTATGTGCAACGCAGGAAATGGAAAATATGTGGAAAGGAAAAGCTGCAACTAAAATACGGGAACACAAAAAGAAGTTTTGCTGCTTAAACATCTGCTTTTTGGCATGCAATCCACATGCGTAGGGGTAAAAAAAATAAATATTTATCAAAGCGCAAATCCTTTCACGTACACATTCATACACAAAGCGGGGAGGGGAGGGGAGGGGCCACAGAGATAAAAAGATGTAGATGTAGATGTGGATGTGGATGCAGAGAAAGAGACTTGGAGATGGCGAGCGGTAGATTCTCTTATGGCAACAATTTTACAGTGAATTGCACTAAATAACTGCCATTAAGCATAAAAGCTGTTCTCGCATGAAGGAGCTGCTGGCAGCATTTAAGCCAAATGCAAGTTTAAGCGTCTTAGAGCTGGCGCAAATAAAGTGGACTTACGCAGCGAGGACATGGACATGGGCATGGATCCGGATAGGGATACGTACATATACGGATACAGAGTAATACAGATGCAAGTCAAATGAAAGGCGGCTGAAATGGCGCATAAGACAGGGCTAAAGGCAGAGTGGAGGAGGCAAAGCCTGCAGAAAACTGGCAAAAACTTTCGTCAAATGTGTCGTCGTCTGGCGCAGTTTCGGCTCTGGTCCATGTCCATGTCCGTGTCTGTGTCTGTGTCTGTGTCCTTGTTCCTACCAGCAAGCATAGCATGTCCTGCTGCTGACGCCGCAGCCACTAATGTGTGCAATTGTGTGAAACTTCCTGCTCGGCCAGGGATCCTCCACATTTTTTTTCGCTCTCTCTCTCTCTCTCTGTCTCTCTCTCTGTCGGCCGCTTTGTGTGTTTGTGTTTGGCTCAGACTCCGCTGCTTTTTGCTGCATTACATTAACACAGATAAAGTTCCTTGATACATAATTTCCATGCATACACAAGTGTCGCCCAGCACATGTGGCAACTGTCCCTTCCCCGTCCCCCGCCTCTTCTTCGGCAAACTGTGCCAACTTGCAAATGGCGACAAGATGCTGGCTGGCAAAAGTTTTTTCTTTCTCTGCCTTGGCCATCCCATTCCCGTTCCAATCCCTGCTCCAAGGAGTACAAACAAAACTATTACGAGCGTGAGGGCTAAACGTTGCCAAATGTTAAACCGACCCCTGCCCCTCCCCTGCCCCTCCCCTACTCCCCATCATGAGAATCCTTTCTGTCTGGTCGTCTTAAATTATGCAAATGCATTTGCGAGCGTAAAACAAACAGAAACAGGAGCCGTCGAAAAATGTTAATCCCTGCGCCTCGCACACTCTCAATCTTTCTCTAACCCCATCATTTTTCCCATTCCCTTCCAGATAACCAATGTGGAGACCCAGTACATACGAACCATCGATAATCTGATTGCATCCCGCATCTCCGTGAAGCTCCAGCTGCAGGGCGTTCACTTCTCCAGCGTCAATCCGGCCATCTATAATGGCGTATACGGGCTGAACTCTGTCTACGGCCACGGCGGGCCCGTCTATGCGCCCAATCCGAATCCGGGCGGACTGCTGCTGCGATGCTCGGCACAAATCGGCGACCTGTATCAGGAGTACAAGGAAATTGAATTGGGCACCCCGCAAAAGGATCCGATACCGGCACGAGGTGAGTCCATCTGACCGGTCTGAACGGTCGTCTGGTCGCCTAAGCCAATTATCCAATAACGTTACTGATCCATCTGCCTTCCGTTTCCGCTCTCCCACTCTCCCACACTCTCTCTCTTTCTTTGTTTGGCTGCTTCCGGACTGCAGTTACGCTATCATCCGACTCGAGCCTGACGAACTTTTTTAGTTCGTATTTCTCGACATCGTCCGCCTCCAGCCCCAGCGTCTGCGTGGCGCCCCTTGTAATGGGCGCCCTGGCAGCTCTGATTATTAGCTCCCTGCTGGGCCATGGGCTAATTGTGGACCAGCACCCGGTTCCCCACACCCGCGAAGAAGCTGCGACACCAGCAGCAGCCACCACCACCACATTGATGACACATTCCAAGGAGCAGACGCGTCCCCTTCTGTCCAGCTGCAGCGCCTTCAAGGCGCCCAAGCAGCCACTGGCCGGGCCAGTAGTACGGATGGGCAAGGCCTAAGCGATTCGAGTCCTGTCCATGGCATGGGCATGGGCAAGGGCAAGGACATGTGTTACCGGTTACCAGTTACCAGTTAGTTAAATCCTTAAGTATGAGTAATTCAACATATGTTTTTTATGCAAGCCTGAGTTGCGTTTTGGCGTTCGGTTCGATGATCTTCATTTGATGACTGCTTTTCATTCTCATTTCACTGCCCGCACTTTGAGATGTGGTGTCTACTAGCGAGCTAAAAGAGAACAAAAACAAAACAAAAATCAAACCCGAAACCAAAAAAAACAAAAACCAAAAACAAACTAATGTTAAGCGAACATTTATAACCTAGCCTAGTCTTAAAACAAACCCAACCAAAAGGCAAGATAAGCCCAACCAGAGATAAACCTTTGCCTGGTACTCCTGTTCTGTGCTCCATACAGAACACACACAATCCATATATAAATGTTTACACGAAACCCATGGCAAATCCAAAACAAAACTTAAAGAAAACCGAAAAGCAAAACCCCTATGAAGAATACCTAAAATATGCAGAGTACATCAAAATACCGAATCTAATTTAAATGTGCAAAATACAACAGAAACAGAAATATTACGAACGAAAGAGAATGGCGGAGAATGAAAAACCAAAAAACCGAAAAACCAAAAAATCAAAGAGATAAGAAAATGTGTGTAAAATATATTTATAGCAAAACCAAATTAAAATAATATTAATTTAATTTAAAGTAAATAAATCAAAGCCTTGTATGGGCGTATTGTAAATGGTGGTGAAATTAAATAAAAAAAAGTGTGTGTTAATTTTAAACGCAGCCCCCGTCTAAGTCTATTCCATTCTTTCGAGAGGATGCCTGGAATTTCCGGAAATTCTCATTTTGTATTTTCCAGTTTGAAAGATGTGACCGGTGACCCAATGCATTTTCCGACTCAGCAAATTTCCACTGTTGATTTTTGGCGTTAAGCAATCTTTCCGAACATTCTTGCAACAAAGGCTGTGCCTCTGCCTCCTGCCCCCTCGCCAAACTGGCTTTCGGTTATTGTCTGCATTTAGTTTGCCTGCCAAAGTGTGAAAAACTTGCCGTTACGCAGCGGAAGAGCTGAAAGAAATGTAAAAGAAAGAATCTAGTACAATGCACTGCATACTCCCCTTTCCGTTACTGTCCTTTCCGTCCTGTCCCGTTCCGTTCTGTTCCTTTCGCAGCCATTTTTTGTTGGTTGCCGTTGCCGTTTCCGTTCTGCATGCGCATTTTGTATTATATTTTCTTGTTTTTTTTTTGGTCCCGCTCGTACACTCGCACCCCTCTAGCATCTCTAGAACGAGTTGTAGGAAAATTATTGAAGCGCGCTTTGTTATTTCTTTTCAATTGCGGCCGAGAGTTGCTGCTCCTTGAACGACTTGCAGCAGAAACTTTCGACGAGCCAAAGGGGTCTCCGATTCCGCTCCGACTCTGTTGTCACAAATAATTGCAGATATACTATAAGGATACTTTTTCGCTTTTGCCGTTTCCACAATGTATATACATACATAGACGAGTATATAAGTGTGTTTTTAGAGAGGCATGGCAATAGCCACAACAACGGGCAAACGGGAATGGCAACGGGAATGGGACTGGCAACATTTGAATTGTGCGTGATTTTGCATAGAAAATATTTCAGCAAATAAATGCGAAAATAAATATATAAATATCTTCGTATTCCGTTTCGTTTGCCAAGCGTCTGGAAAGTTGCTCTCTGTGTGTATTTAAATTAAATTGCGAACAAACAAGCACCGAAATAATTTCAACCACTCTGCAGATGATAGCAACAAAATGTATACGAGAATACAGGAGTTCAGCTCTGCGGTCGGTTCTCTCTCTCTCTCTGATGGTTGCAAATGCGAGAAATCCTTGTCTGCCACAGCACAAGGATCACGGACAAAGGAACTGAATATTCGTTATTATTTTTATGTATTTCTTTACCATTCTAATTCAATGCAGCTCAAACATGTAGAGTACATACTTTCCTTTCAACAATGTGGGTAGATGTTCAAGTTATCCGATGGAAGGGAAGGAAAGTTAAATTTAGTTAGAAATTTCAACCCGGTTCGCAAACGCATTCGTCAATTAGCAGGGACAGTACTGGCACTCGTACTCCCGTAATGAGATCCCTCAGTTATTCGATCAACATTGGACCTACGCACCGCACCGCAACAACATGGCTCTGATTCGGAATGGGCTTGGGGCTTGCGGGCGGGCCAATTAGATAGGTACGTACTTTTTTTTGGCATTCATTCACCGGGACATGGCCTAGAACGCGAGTACAGGGCGTGCAACGAAATGATGCAAGGCCTGCTAATTGAAGTCAACTAATTTGCATTGCAGATGCGAGCAGAGACACGAAAAGGGCCGGGGAGATCCAATGGCCCAATGTTCGAGGGTCCCCGTGTTTCTGTCCCTGTGTTGAGTCTCGGATATTGGACCGCAGCTTATTTACGTGCAATTAGTCGGCAGGGCCAGAGAACGTGTTGTTCCTGCCCAGGGACATATCCTTTTTCCTGCCATTCGATGCGATGCGATGCGGTGTAGAGTGCACCGAACAGTCCCCAAATTGAGCTTGACAGACCGCAGAGCACAATTAAAATCAATTAGCCACGCGCATCGAATTACAAATTGATTTATTTATGATGTTTTCATCCCCTTAACCCTCAACGCTCCTCCAACCACAATCAGCGGTGCGCTGTGGTGTGGTGTGGCTGACGATTGTTCTACAGATTGACGCTGCTCCTGCTCCTGCCCCAAGCAGTGTCTCTGTTGGTTTTTCTCACGATATCCTCCTCCTGACCTGCGTGTCGCAGGATGTCAAGTGTGCATTTCCAATAGCCAACTAACGTTGTGGTCGTCATCGTCGTCATCGTAGTCCCTTGTGCACCAAGTCCAACCGTATCGCTATCGCCATCGTATCGCCGTGGCCATTGCCATTGCCAATGCCCCTGGCCGTGGCCATGGCCATGGCTGCACTCACAGCTGGAGCCAGACATTGTGCTGGCGAGGAGCGTAAATTGATTCCATTGATTCCCTATCAAATTTATAGTGAGCGGACGCCAGAGGTGCCAGCACTTGACTCCTGCTTTGGTGTCCCCAATGGGGCTGCAGCCCCATTGCAACAACGCTGCTGATTTTCCCATTCATTCCCCCATTGCTTAGTTATTAAACATGATTTAAGGACTCTTGTGGAGTGCTTTTGAGGAGCCCCCCTGATGGCTGATGGCTGACATCCTGAACAATGCGATATTTACCGATGCTTAATTTGAAAAGTGTTCGCTGACGAAAAGCGTTTAATGCGCATCGAATGTGCTGGCACGACTCTCGCACACGTGCACGTCTGGCCGGGAGCAGCCGGAGCGTTATTAACGAAAATGTACATTAATTGTGCATGAATGCATTGATTAATCGGGCAGGGCTCCAGTGTGATCCGGCGGCCGGCGACCGCATTAAAGCTCCCACCAAACAAATTTGCAATCACTTAAAGCACAGAGCAGAGCACAACATAGCAGAGCAGAGCACAACAGAGCAGAGAACGGTACGGAAATGAAGCAGCCTGAGTGCATAATAAATACTGACAATGCCATCATGCAGGGCAGATAAGCGATATGGCCGGTGGTTCCTGCCTGCCTGCATATGCATCCACACATCCTTCGAAGCAATCCATCCCAGCCTCGGACCCAGCTGTAGCCCCCGGGGGAGATTTGACACGCCTCGAACTCATTTAAATTGACACACAGAGCAACTGCTTGGAGTGCTCTGTCCTGGTCCGTTTTTTATCACAAATATTCTCGTTTCTGTAAAGTGCACAATGCAAATAAATAAGTGCGAGGCGTGGGTCAATTGCCAGCCAACTGTGCCACAACACAATGGGCAGGCACCAACATCTGTCTCCTTCAGCAGCAGCAGCAGCGGCAGCAGCAGCAGCAGCAGCAGAAGATGTGACACTTTTCACATAACTGGCAATTTCTCTGGACGGGACGTGAGTGCAGCAGGACACGATGGGGAATGGTGAAACCTCAATTGGCAGATGGACACCAGAAGCAGGCAAGGCCCAGCAGCAGACAGTGGCCAACGGACATTCAACATGGGACACTGGGCATGGGGCATGGGGCATGAAGACTTATTAAGAAAAGTGTTGCTGCCTCATGAATAAACACTGAAATGAGACGTGGGCCTCGGCTTCGAAAAGTTGGAGGTGCTCGAAATAAAAGCCAGTTGCCAGTCAGTTGCCAATTTCTTGAGTGCACTTCCGAAGAATGGTGTGGCAGGAAGTGGAAGTGAGGCGTCAGCTGACAAAATGGAGCTGACGTCAATCTTTTCAGTATAACCAGTGCCTCCATGGGAAGACACAGACAACAGAGGACGAATCGATCCAGCCCCAGAGCCACACACAGTCTTTGCCTTCCTATTCAACCAAATTCCAGCTTTCAGCTTTCAGAACTTTTCCTCTACTTATCATGCAGAAGGTGGGCTAAAGCCCGAACTCTGCCCAGCCAGGATGGCAAAAAAAAGGGTTCATTAAATTAACATTTAACATTTTTCGGGCCAGAAGCCAGAAGCAGCAGCAGCAAAGTAAAGTTGGAACCTGCCTCGTTTATGCAAAACGTTGCCTTATTGAATTTACACTATGGAACTTTTGTCATGTCCTGGACAAATGCTTCAAATGAGCACCCGCTGCTAGGGGTGACATAATTTCGAAACTGCACCAAAGTTTGACTTACGTTCTGGACGCTCTGGAGTTGGGGGCTGCGGCTAGGGATGGGGCTGGTCAATGATCTTTATGCGCCAGAGAGCACACACGAGAGAGTCTCAGTAGGGGAGAGCCACTCCACTCGTATATGTAGTATATCCTTGGACACGCGCACGCCTTCTTGTAATAAACTTCAAAAAATAATTTCGGAAACGTCTACGACAACTAAAACTTGACACTTTGCAAAGAAAGTTTCTGTGGCCTGAGTGTTGTGCCCTCAACTTCTTCCACCACTTCCCACCACTCCCACCACTGGTGATGGTAGACGATGGACGTTGTGTGGGTGTGTGGGTGCGGGTGTGGGTGTGGGCAGTGACAGCTTAATTTAATTTGTGCACAAATTTTCAAACTTGTGAGTTATCGAAATTTTCACATAGCCAGCCATAATGAATTATGCAGCAGAAAGCCCAAAATAACTATTGGAAAGTTACCATATAATTTAATTTTCTCAGATAAATGGACATGTTCAGTCATTATTCAGTCGATGGCAGTCCTAGCTCAGACAGACAGGCAGACGGATCAGATCAGAATTTGACTACTTTAAAATCCAATTACCAGCAAATGTCCTGCATGCCATTTCCAATCATCATAAGGTAGCGAGTTGTGAAGTCCTCACACTCCTCACACCCATACCCATCAAATCGGATCGAATTAAGCCACGGGGACACGGACAGGATAGACACACTAGAGAGAGACTCCCCACTCCAATCCGCACGAGTTGCACAAGGAATGGGCAACAGCAGCAGGAAAACTTTTAATCCATATTAAATGAACTTTCTGCACAATTTTCATCAAATTTATTTTGTATTTATTTACACTTCTGTTTGGTTTTCATTCGCTTCCACGCATCCTGACACTGTAAGAACAATGAGGATGGAAACTTTTGTCATAAAATTTGGTTTTATGTGCCTGTATCTGTATCATGTGGAGGACGAGGACGAGGACGAGGACGAGGACACAGCCCGCCCGAGGTTGTGGCAGTGCCAGTGACAGCTTCCTTGAATGCCAACTAAAACAGAGCAGAGCCCGAAAATGTCTCACGTTCTTCATTATTTTTATTGAATAGCTCTGAAATTCTTTAGGAGTTTTCTTCTTTTTTTTTTTTTTTGTTTATTAGTTTTGAGTTTGAGTTTATGATATTCCTGCCTGGGCTCAAGGGATCGTTTTTCCATTTGGAAGCGTACAAATTTAATAACTTATTTTCTTCTGACCGTAGACTGTAGACTGGACTTTCCAACTATTTGCTCTAATTTAATTTTAATGATTTTTGTGCCAAACAAACAAATTGCGAGTACAAGTTTTGAACAAAGTTTTGGCTTAATTTGGTGTATGCAAAAGCGCACAAAAAATACTTGGAAAATGCAACGAACTGCAGTCGTTGAACTTGCCCCGAAAGCCCAACAAGTTGGCTCTGGTTCTGGCTCTGGTTTTGCCTGGTTGCCGGGCATGTTGCAGCTGTTTGTTGCTGATGTGGCAGTTGTTGCAGTTGCCTTTGATGCTCGTTGCAGTTGCCAAAGTCCATGTTAAAGTTAATTGTATGAAACTTAAGTGGACACTTAACGCAATTTCCGGCTGAAAGTAAGGCCAGCAGAAGAAACAAACAACTTTTAACTTGAGCATTTTGTTGCAAACTTTTGGGGCAGCAGTCTCCCAGCAGCAGCCTTGAGACATGCAACATTGCCGGGGATGGCATGGCATGCGAGAGCATGTGTTTGTTTATGTTTTGCTTGGTCACTGTAGGCGCAATATTGTAGTAAATTTGCATTTCGTGCAAAAACATTTTGCACTTGAAGCGTTAAATAAAATAAATAGCTCAAGCCGAATGCCTAAATGCTTAGGGCACTGGATATACTCGTATGCAGTATCTAGGATATGCAAGCCTACAGTCCACAGCCTCCTCCCCGCACACACAGATACACATCTGCACACAAAGACACTCGGATACATATGCAAGCACATGTTACAAGCAGCTGCATTGGCCAGTTGTTTATGGCTGCGGCTCTTTGGGGGGCGGAGGAGGAGAAAGGGCATGGCATGGGCCGCCCATTGACAAGGTTTTGTATGGCTTGCTTTGGCTTTTGTTTTATGGGCTATGTGCCTGCCGGGCAATAAATTTATAGAATATTTAATATGCATATTTGCAGATAAATGATTTATGCCTGGTAGGTGTGTGACTGAGTGCTGCGCCGGGTGCCGGGTGCCTGGTGTTTGGCTTAAGTGCGTCTACATATGTTTATTTGCCACATTTGTTGTTCGTTTCTGTGTTTCTGTTTCAATTTAGTTGGAAATTCTTTGATGTGATGGGATGATGGGATGTTTGCACACACGAAGAGCAGCCACGAATTTATGAGGCAACCATAACAAAACCATCATCAGCCGCCACATGTTGCTAACCAGGCTTAAACGAGATGGCACTCCCCCCAGAGTCTGAGTCTTGGAGACTGGAGACAGCCGCGAATCTCTGCTTCTTCACGCCGAGTGCAGCAGGACACAAGTAGATGCACAAGCAAGTTGCACAAAGTTTACACAAAGTAATTTGTATGCACTGCAATTGAAATTCTTTTGTACTACAAAATGAATTCTTTTTGTTTGCGTTTTGGTCCTGGTCGACGCGACTGGGGCTGGGGGTCATGGGTATGGCACTGGCTATTGGGAAAGAAGAAAGGAGAAAGGAGAGCGTTGCGCTGCACAAAAACCTCTGCAAACTAGTTGAAAAATTTGCTTTTGAGCAGAACTTCAAACTAATGAAGTGGAAGTCGACTTGCCCCAGCCATAGCCCCAGCAGTTGCTGTGGCACTGCCACTGGGACTTCGTATCTGTGTGTCTATCTATCCGTCTGCTGCCCAGCAGCTCCTCCGTTTCAACTGTCTGCTTCAGTTGGAAGCTAAAACGAATACAAATTAAATAAAATAGAAATTTTAGTTTTGCCCTTTTTGCTAATTTGCATACAACATTTTTTTATATTTATTTTTTTTGTTTGCCCAAATGGGGGTCCAGTCTTGCTCGTATCTCTTGGGTGCAACCCAAGATTTTGATTTGATTTCGACAAAGGAGAACCAATTGTATCTATCTTTTACTCAATTCTGTTCGATATATCTCTCCATTTTCATTTACTATTTAGCTTGGAGCTCCTTCAACCACAATTTGTATAATTAAAATGCAAATTAGTGTACTGTGAAAGAAAATCGTGCAGTGCTCAGCATTTGTTGAGGGCGCGTCACAAATGAAATTTATGAAAATCATCAGCCAGCCACAGTCTTCCTCCTGGCCACAGCCACAGCTCATTAAAGTTTAGTACATTGCTGCCACAACAGGAGAGAGAGAGAGTCACAGTGGCAGTGGCAGTGGCAGTGGCATGCCACTGGCTGATGGCTTCCCGCTGATGGCACGGTGACATTTGGCTTTGCCTTTCGGTGTCTCTGCGGAGAGCCGTGGGGGCGTGGAGTTAGGTCTGGGTTCTGGGTTCTGGGTTCCGGGAGTGGCGCTCCGTTTTTCGCGTGTTTTTATTTAATTTAGCATATTATGCTCTGCTTCATGTTTTGTTAGTTACCACCGGCAATGACTCCAGAACAGAACAGAACAGACCCATCCCTGGGCCTGGGCCTGGCCCTGGGGCTGCACACTCCACTAATTTTCGGCGTGGCTCGAACCGAAAGCTTTTAACATAATTAGTTTCAACTTTTCTGACCACGTTTCGTTTTTGTCCGTTGGCCTGGTTAGTGTTGCGTTGCTCACTCAATTGTTGTGATATGTTTCACTTGCCCCCAAGCACAGCGGGGGGGCTGCAGCAACAATTACCATAAGCTAGCAACAATTTCAATTAAATCGAGAGGAGAGTTGCACCCTGCCAATAAAAAACGGCAAAGCGGAAGCGGAAGTGGCTCCTCTCACAGAATACGCAAGCAGCCAGCAGCAGAGCGGCAGAGGGGCAGAGGGGCAGAGGGGGGATAATCATCAAATAACACACATTAGCTCTTTGCAGCTTTGCCTTGCCAAATGTTGATGAAAAGTTGTTGGTGTTTCTGGGGTGTAAATGATTCTAAATTACCTCGAATCGAAGTCAAAGAGAGCGAAAGAGAGGGAGAGAGGGAGCGACCTTTGGGCAGCGGCAGCGTGCTGTGCTGCTGGTTTTAATGTTGGCAAATATCGTAAATTTGGCACATAAATTAAATGGCAAACAAATACACGTATCAAAGGGTTGATACTCCTCGTATCAGTGTGTGTGTTCGTTCGGGTCATGATCATCATCGTCGTCAACTTACGACCCGGATGCGTGACCCGGGTCGCTTTATCGCTTTTCAATCCTTTCCCGGGGCACATAAAGATTTTATTAGTTGGCACGTGTTAACACACAGCCTCAGACCTCAGCCTCCGCCTCAGCCTCCGCCCCGGCCTCGGACTTGGGCCAGACATTGATTTGGGCAGCTTGATGCCTAGCCTTGCCTTGCCTGCAAATGTCATTATATTAAGAAAGTTAGACGCTTGGCAGAAGGACGCATGCCACATGAGAGCAGGAGAAGCGAAGTTTTCTTCAACCACAAGCCGAGAGATGGCAGGGGGGGAGGCCATTTGGTAATGCAATCTTGGCAAATATTAATATCAGCCAGCCATCCCAATCCCAATCCCAATCCCTGCATCCAGCCGACAAACAATAAACACTTTGACTTGGCTTTCTCTCTCTCTCACTCGCTCTCACTGTCTGTCTCACCTTGCCGTGTCACACCCACGACGCTGCCAAAGTTGGTTGCAGTGGCAGTGGCAGTGACAGTTGCACCTTGGTTGCCTGCTGGCTGGGATCCTTGGATGCTGGCGTATGCTAATAAAGCCTGGCTCGTGCGGTTTCATTTCGGTTTCCATGGCAGCTTCAAATGAGCAAACAAATGCAAATCTGTTGCAAGTTGCAACTTTGCCGTGGCATTTGCATAAGCAAATGAATAGTGCTGCAAATTTAAAACTCGCATGCGGCTTTAACCATTCCCCCCGCCCCCCCCCAAACTATTCTATTTATTTTTACGTTTTCCGCTTTTCCGTTTTCCTTTTTTGGGGGGCAGCAACAAATGCCACAAGCACTTAGCCTTAGCCTCGGCAAGCACAGCAGCAGCAGCAGCAGCAGTAGCACATCCCACGACTGCCGGACCGACAGGCAGCCTCACTCAAGTTGACAAGCGCCAAGCCCTGCCCTGCCCTGCCCCTGCCCCGACTTGGTCCTTCGCCTCGCTCTCAGCATCAGCATCTCCATCTGCAACCATCGCTTGCCCTGATAGTTGCTCGTTGACTAAGTGACCTTTGTGAGCGCTAGAATGCACCAACCTGGTCCAACTTTGGCTGCATGCAACTGGCAGGCGAATGGAATGGCGGCTGGGCAGAGAGGTACAGGCAGAGCCAGAGGCAGACACTCGGGCTGGCTGGATGGTACCTTGGTTGGCATGGCCAAACATTGTGGCACACTGCCTGAGATGCTTCCCTGGGCTGCCGTTGCCGTTGCCGTTGTTGTGGCTGCCACAGCCATGGCCGTCGCTTGTGCGAGGAGGCTGCAGCATGCAGCTGGAGGGAGAGAACGTTGCGTTGGAGATCTCGTGTCGCCTGTCACCTTTAAATAATGTCCCACGACGCCTTTCAACACAAATCGCATGTGAAAAGTGCTTCACACATGAAGTGTTTTTGGAATTTTTACTACTTTTTTTTTGCTTATTTTTCTCTTTTTTTGGATTACGATCGCATACAGAAACCACTCGTCAGCCGTACGCTTCCTTGCCCGGGCAGGCTGCACCAGAGCCGTGTGTGTTGTGTGGTGTTGTGTGGTGCCAAGTTATGAACTTCACTGCGATGACAGTGGATTGTGTGGCCGTGCCACCACCCATGGACGCTCCTGCCTCCTCCTGTTGCATGCAGGCGTGAAATTTGGAATTACACTTTTCGATGAGCGAGATAATTTGCAGACTGGCTTGGGTCTAGGGTATCCTAACCCTCTCCTTAACGAGCAATTCGGAATCCTGGGATTCCTTCAGCAATTCGATTTACATGTAATAATTTATCTTGGCCCGTCGTTGCCTTTGTGTTGGCATTTCGATTTGCATGTCCTTTGAGATTTTAGTTGCTGTTTTTTCTTCTTCTCTTCTTCTCCTGTTTTCCTTCATCATTTTCGTTTTCATTTTCATTTCATTTTCCTTGTGCCAGGCATCTTGTCAGCATGCTCATCATCAGCTGCAGCTCGAGTTCCATTCATAAATATTTGTGCTGTGCCAGAGGGCCGAGCAGAGATGAATGGATGGAGAGATGGAGGGATGGAGGGATGGAGAGATGGGAATAGGACGAGAGATAGAGAGATGGAGAGATGGACAGATGGAGAGAGAGAAGCCACAAGCTTCTGTGGGAGTGACATGTGTCCTGGGAACAACAAGCTGACATTTTGTAATAAATATTTGATGACTTTGATATGCAAAATCGCAAGCCGCTCAAAAATTGGTTTGGCTTTAACTTATCTGGGATTCGCATGGGTCCCCAAGCCCCCCGAGGCACCCCCATCCCCACCCAAGTCCCTCTGTTCCTGTCCTTTCTGTTGTTGCATTCTTTTTCGGGCGGCAGTTTACACTTCTCGCCTGCCCCCTGCCTCTGGCCCTGCCATGTTGCATGTTGCCAATTCATTTGGCCACAAGTGCTGGCAGGCAGGCATGCATGTAATGTCCTTGCTAATCCCAGGCAGACCACAGTCTGGTACAGTCTGGTACAGTCTGGCACAGTGCTGGCATGCCCCCCAAGCCTTTGTGCTGCGAAAATATTTGGCAACTGTTTGGCCATTTTGTGTGCTTAGTTTTATTGCTGCCACGGAAAATGTAGAAATGTTTGCCACACACACACACACCAGACACTACACGATGCAACACATTCGATGGGTTGCCGGACGTTGTTGCGCCTTAGCACCTCGCCAAATGTTTCTGTTAATTTGTTCCGAGTCGTCACACATGCCCCGCCATGCCCCGTGCCCCATGCGTAACGAAGGAAGCTGAAGATGGGCCTCGCTCAAAGCTTTGAGAGTGAAAAGTCACCGGGAAAAGCATTCCCGGGCCCTCAGAGTAGTGCAATGTCGCGGAATATCCTCCAAAGGGTGTCTGTGTGTGTGCAAGTGCTTTGCTGCACTATCCTTTGGCCCCTTTCTATCCCCTCCCCACTTCATCAGCAACTTTGTGTCCTTTGCCCTTTGCCCTTTGTGCCTCTTGCTCTTGTGCATTTTTTCTGCTCAGCTTCACTGCTGCCAGGTGTTGGATGTGTTGAATTATAAATGCAGATTTGTATACTCGAGCAGGAAATAGCTGCAGGTTGTTAGTATTTATGCGCTTTGAGTGCACTTCCCCCCCCTCCCACGTCTCGCCCCCTTCTATATTTTCTGCTCGTCAGACTGCACTTGAAATATGAACTTAGCAAATGCGCTGCTGACGGCCGATTAGACTCCGTTGAGGGCTAAACTTTGACCTGGCCATAGGCCATTAGCCATTAGCCATAGTCCGCTAATGTTAAGCCATCTCCGTTGGCTATTGACACAATTTTTTAGGACAAAGCAGAGGACTCGGCCCACTCGGTTCATTGGCATCTGATGTGCTGATGCAGCGGCTGATAGAGCACGGCACGGGACGAAGCTGCTTCCGCCTTGGTGCATGCCGCAGAGAGCATACCACTCTCTGGCCATTAAATTGTGTTGAATCAGTTGCACACCACCTGCCTCTGCCTCTGCCTGCCTCGTCCGCCCAGTCGAGTGCACAATACAACTGCCACTCGCTGAGTAACAGCCCTCGTTGCTGGATAAATGAAATTTGTTCGATTCGTGCTTTGCATTTCAATGCAGCAAGAGCGCTAAGAGCTGAGAGCTTCAGTTTTCAGATTTCAGACCCAACCACCTTGTACTCATTCGCTCTACCCCCATGGCCATGCCCATGCCCAAGCCCATGCCCATTCCCATTCAGGACCTGGCTCATTTACTGCCTTATAATATGCATTGATTTGCATAAAAAGCAGAACTCGTTATACGCACATTTTGCGCCATTTTCAACGTTGGCCGAGCTTTGGAGATGAAAGAGTGTAAGAAGGGGGAGGGGAAGGGTTCTCGCTCTCCTTCTTGCAAGCACTTTCATTATTGAAATACTCTTAAATTATTGAATATTTGCATAATACGATAAGGGAGCTGGAAGCAGGAACTGGAATTCAGAAGACAAGAAAAGCAAATACACTCTGTACAAACTTCTATCATTCAGAGAGAATCACGGGAGCACTCCATCCCGAGCTTCATTCATTCATTTTGGGGCGTGGCCCAGTGCAACAGACATTTCAAATTTCCCCTATTTCGGAGTGTCTCTTATTGAAAGAAACCCCAGTGCAGCAATCCTTTGAATAGATGCTAAACTACAGCAGGAAACTTCAATTTAATTTCCATATTGTTGAGGTGAGGTCCCGCTCTGGCAATTGCAAGACTGCCAGCTGGCAGTTAATGAATGTATCCCCACACACTGCGTATGCGTAATAATTGCGACAAGAGTTTATTAAACGCTCGTATTTACTGGCTATCCTGTAACGGCCTACAGCCCACGGCCTACAGCTATCCCGATTGAGGCCTATTTATGTGCAAGTCACGTATCGGGTACTTAATAAATGTGCCTGGCAAATGTGTGAAACAGCATAAATACTGCTCTTTACATAAATTACTCTCTCACTCGCTCACTCACTCACTCACTCACTGCTGCTTCTATTGTTTGTTGGATTCGTTTAAGCCGTTAACTGTTAACTGTTGACTGTTAGCCCTAGGCAGTAAATCCCCTCAGCTGATACATTGATCGTTTTGGCACAATGTGCGTTGTTTTTTTCCTGCATGCCATTAGGAGCTGTAAAGCGTTCTATGGGAATCGATCTATCCATTAAAATTATACCCAGCCGCTGTCAAAAAGACTTTTGACAATGTTGTCGACCTGGTATCTCAGGGGAAAGCCGCCCCCATGCCCTCTCTACGGCCAGGCAACATAATAAATTGATTTATTTGTAATATTTCAATTCCATTTGCCCTTGCCCTAGACATTCAATGTCTCAATGTCTCTGGGGCCGCGAAGATGTATGAAAAACCATTTAATTTTATTTGACTTTTGTTGGCCAGGCCACGGCAGACGGAACTTTAGCTTAAGTGGCCCTGCCACTTATTTATGGCCTAAATGAGCACTTGGCCTGCAGTAATTGTTGGCAATGGCTATGGCTGCTTCTGCGGCCTCCTCGCGATGCTGGCCCTCATCTAAGCGCAATTTATGCTCTATTATAATTTCCGTGCGATTCCACCTAAGGAAAAATAACATGAAATATGGCCGAGCAGGCTGAAAAATGAAGGCACGAAAAGGAAGCAGAAGGAAAGGAAAGAATGAAGAACTATGTAATATTGCGCATACGCCGGGCTGGCGGCTGTCGGATGGCGGATGGCGGGGCGGCATTGCACGGCTGCGATTTGTTTGCCCGGGCCCTGTCCTGGCGGTGTGTCGTTAATTTAAAATTATGTTTACGATGCCCGACCCCGTTGTTGATAATAAAATAAATGAGTTTAATGCGGGCAAAGGCAGGGGCAATGGGCGGCAGAATAAATCACATTTTTATTGAAATTGCTGCTTTTGCATTTAACCGAGCAACGCAGTTGCCTATATTGATATGGAGATGGGTAAGGGGTAGGGGTAGGGGTGCTGGGGGGCTGGAGGCTGATGGAGAGGCTCCGCTCGGACAGGTTGCACCCCATGGCCAAATGAAGATTTTTAATTGAATAACGCTGCAGCTGCTGTCAATTCGACTGTGAATGGGTCCTGTATCTGTCCACTGCCCACTGTCCTTCGGTCAGAGCACACAACCAAACGCAGCAGCCCTCGCAATGAACCATTACCATCCCATCCCATCCCATCCCATTCCATCGGAATGCATATTTAAGTGGCTTTTAAAAGCCATCGCGCGCGGCTCCATTGAGGAGCAGGCATCGTCTCAGCTTCCACTGACCCCGTAATTGATTGTCACACGCCGCAGCAATTAAAATGTCAGCCCAGTCCACTGGCAGACGGACGGACAGACAGAGAGAGGAATAGTCGGTTCCGTTTCGTTTCGTTCCATTCAGTTA
The DNA here is from genome assembly GCA_008121215.1 of Drosophila athabasca. Classification (NCBI taxonomy): domain Eukaryota; kingdom Metazoa; phylum Arthropoda; class Insecta; order Diptera; family Drosophilidae; genus Drosophila; species Drosophila athabasca. The sequence goes on along the minus strand of CM017793.1, from coordinate 3,760,218 downwards.
TTCTGGTTTTTTGTTGTGTGTGTGCGGTGTGGGGGGTGGGGGGCGGTGCAATTGTGGGATATGGTTTTGTGTCGCTATGTGCTGTGAGATCAAACCAGAGAGTTTTGGGTTAAATTGAAAATTAACTGTACATATTTCATGCCAAAACAATTTGCGTTTATTTGGCGCGGCAAAAAAACGCGCACACTCACAGACACACGATACAGATACAGCTGCAGATACTCACTAACACAGATGTCACGACTACCCACTGCGATGGTCGCTTAGCGTCTGTGACCACAGTCAAGAGGGGGAGGGGGAGGGAGAGGTGTCGCTGTTGGTACTGAGGTTGGCCTGATGGTCACTTGAAACAAGTGGCCAGGCCAGCAACAAGAGCAACCGGCACAGAACAGAACAGAACAGGAGGCAGCAGGCAGCGGGCAGCAATGGCAATGGCAATAGCAAAGTAAATGCTATTACCATTTAAATTTCTCTAGCTAACCAGGCGCAAAAAAGGACACTTGACTGTACGTTAGAAGCCACCTTTTAGAGGCAATCATTTGCCATAGAAAGCAGTTCGCAGTTGGCCAGAGAGAGTCACCAAAATGGAGACGTAAGAGTAGAGCTGAATGCAACAGAGCATAGTGAAATGTACTCCCCATTTTGGATGTGAATGATCTGCCTCTGTTGGGCTTGTCCCGCCTCGAACCTGGCGCATTATGCCACAGCTAAACGAACATTGTCAGTGACGACGGGCCGTACGCCGTACGCCGTTTCAACTCGCTTATTTTTGTTTCTGCTGGAATTGTTCAAAAGTTAGTTTTAAGTAGCATCGGACAAAGCGTAAAGCCAGACGAAGGGGTTGCTGTGGGGACTAGTCGTGGTATTGGGGGGCCTCCATCGGGGATTTGGAGCTCTGCTCTGGCGAACATTGTTATTTTTGCAGCAGTTGCTGCTGCGCTGCGCTGCGCTGCTCATTTACTTTGTGCCTTTTGTGAGCGGAGCTTGGCATGTAAATTGAATTGAAAGTGGATATTATTACATTTGTGTCCTTTTACTTTTATTTCTCTCTCTCTCTTGCTCTCTGTGTTCTCTGTTTATCCGCTTTTGTATTGAGTTTTAGCTCGAGTTCTGTTATGTTTGGTTTGGCTTTTTTAAAGCATCTCGAAACCATCAACCCGTTACGCCGAAATGCACTTGAGAGCTCGACAAGTTGCCGCTGCCGGACTGAAGGAAGGGAAGGGATGCTGCTTCTGCTTCTGCTACTGCTGTTCCGGATAGTTTCTAGTTTCACTGGCTGCCTGCAGCAAAGTGTTGGATCATTCATCAAAGCCATCAGCAAGCCGCGCTGCCCCCCCCGCCCCCCAAACCGGCGAATGCCATCAAACATAATAATCAAACATCAGCAACATAACAAACGACCAAGGCGACCCAAAATGTGGCTGCTGTCCGTGTCCCTGGCCCTGTCCCTGCCATCCCATCCAGCCAATCTTATACTTTGGGTTCTGCTTGTTCTGGGTCTCGTTCTGGTTCTGCCACTGGTTCTGGGTCTTGGGCTGCCATATTTCTCGGCAAGACCATTGACCTGCCCACACCCCCCGCTTGCGCCGACACCGACACCGCCGAAGAAAATGTTTTCACTCAAAAGCAAATGCAATAAAAAAGGCAATTTATCAGCATAAAATATTATATGGCATGCCATTGAGTGGGTTCATTTCTTCCCTTTCGCTTTCCCGACCAAGCCCGACTCTAACGGTGGCCCATTTGCGCCATTCCACAAAATTCCCACAGCTGAAAAGTGAAGAAAAAGCCGCCGAAGTGGATTGCATACGAGGATGAGGATATGCGATGCGGTTATTATTCTTTCTTCAGATTTCAGATTCCTGTTTATCGACTGGGGCTGGGGGCTGGGGGCTGGGGCTGGGGCTGAGTGCCTGGCAATTGTTGCTGTCACTCAAATTAGCGCCATTTACAAAGGCATTTGCATGCTTTTAGCCATGCCACCCAGCCCCAGTTGGGGGCATGCCGCCACCATGACGCCGTGACGCACCCGTTAGGCTGTGTCGTGATTTACAAGTATTTGCCAATGCCTGAAGGCACTTGAGCGTCTGTTGTTTGCTGGAATTCTCTCTTACCCTTTTCCTTCTGGCATTTTCATTTTCATTTTCATTCTCTCTCTCGCTCTGCCTCACTCTGTGTGTCTCTCCCAGTTTGTGGCATGCAACCTCTCGTTGACATCGTTTTGCCAGTCAGTGGTCGCTTGTTAAGCTTTACGCATAAAAAGCTGCTCACTCGTTAGGCCTCACTTGTTTGACTGTTGTGCTCTGGGCTGCACCACTGCCCCCCTCTATAGCCCCAAACCATAGCCACATCTTATCCAGCTCTCAGTCCTGTCCTGTTCACTGGCTTTGTTGCCTCTGGTTGCTGCTGCTTATGTGAAAGTCAAGGGTTATCATTATGCGTTCTAAAAGAGCGCCTGCCATTGCCTGCAACTTAAATTCTGACCCACAACAACGGGGCAGCAGCTGCTCCAGTGGCGCACTTTCTGGTTTCTGTCATTTTCCAAGCAGTTGCAGCCAAATTGCGCCTGGGCCAACGCCCAAGAGACACTGAGGCTGAAGGGGCGTTTTGGGTCCAAGTCAAGATGCCAAGGCCGGCATACCCCCACACACACACACACACTCACACATACACGTACTACGTGCACTCGTTGAACACTCTACACATACAAAGGGAATCCAGAAAGCCAGCTAGTGACAACACAATATGGCACAGCGAAATGTTGTTGCTGGCTGTGTGCAGGCATTGAGATAAGATCACCACAAAACAGGACACTTTTGGTTTGGCTCTTGGCCAAGAGCCCAAGCCTCCACAGGCATCCACAGCTGACAAGTTGAGGACAGGGCACTGAGAGGCAGTAGGCGGACGGGCACTGAGGCAACCATCTGCTTAAAGTTCATTTCCAACTCTCGAAGCTGGCTTACATAATCAATTAGCTATTCAATTTGGTCCAAAAGTTGTCCAAGGACTCCCACTCCCACTCCCACTCCCACTCCATCCGAATGCTGCTGCTGATAATTCGAAGCTCTCTTGTCACTGCAACTTTTGCGTGTGTCCGAAATCGTGTAATAAACTTTTCAGCACACATACACACACACACACACACACATATCCGCAGACACCACCACCCATGATTGCAGCCCTCGGGTTACCAATGGCAATGGGGGGGGCGGGGGGATTGAAGAAAACTCTGGGAAAGCGCCCTCCGACAAATTCTTACATCTTTTTGGCCTTTTTTTCTTCTGGCCATTCCATCCGCTTGTGGTGCGGCGCTCCGTCGTTTCTTTTCAAAAAGTAGCTAATTTAATAAGAAATTCTTGGAAAACTACACGAAAAAGGCTTAAGTTCTACATGAGTAAAGTTATAGAAAAGTTTAAGTTGCCAAATTTAATTTGCTGAGAAATGCGCCGAAACAACAACAACAACACACGGACCCTGCTCGGACAGCAGGAGAAGAAGAGTTCGTCCCATTTGCCTGGATTTACTTGCTTCATACGAGTACTGGCACTCGCCCCACGCGCTGGCCCCCTCCCTGGCACTCCCTCCTGCCCTGGCACTCTCCCCCTGCCCTCTCTCTCGCTCTCACACGAGTGCCTGCCCTTTGGTTTTGCCGCCAGCGGACTTTGCAGCTTTGCAGCAAGTCAAAGCCAAGCCGAATGTGGCAGAGGGCAGAGGGCAGATGGCAGATGGCAGAGGTGTGTGTGCAGTGTGGACGAGGGGGTAGTACAAATTTTGTGTATGTGAAATTCTATTAAAACAAATAATGCAAGAAAGTTAGTTGGAGCATTTATGGGTTTGTTTGTGGAGCTCCATGACCTGACATAATCAAGTTTTGCGAACGGACTGAAAGGGCTACGGCTACGGGCCGCCTCGGGCTAAGCCCCGCCCCTCCGGCCCCCGACTGCGACACAAACTAATGATAAGTTTTCCGTGTAACGTGTCATTTGGAAAATTACATTTACCTCCCAAGTTTTGTAGTGAAAATTGGAAAATTACTTTACAGCTCTCTCTCTCGCTCTCTCTTTGTCTCTGTTGCCGTTTGTGTCGATAATGCGCAGAAATCCTTTCCCATCGACACCCACACTGCAGCAGACAGACCCCCCCTGGCGCACCACCGCTGTCATGTCACACCAAGTCGTGATTTATTTGCGCTCGAATGTCAATAAATTTAATACGCGAATATAATACATTTTACAGGCAATCAATCACACAGACTTAAGCGCCACTCCCCACTCCCCCACCCACCCTCAAAATACACGCCCAAGGAAATCCACAGCTAAGCTTATATAATCTTAAAGGAATGCGACTCCAGAAATGTCTGAAATATTCTGAGGCAGCCCCAGACATTCGAAATATTTGAAACGCATACCTGTTCCAATAAATTTTTCAATATTAATTGATGGCTAAAAGCAGACTTTAAGCAGCGTTAAATAATCGTAACCAATGTAAAAAGGGCCAAGGGCCGTTGGCCGTTTCCGTTTAGCAGAAACTGGCAGGGCAGAGCACACTTGTGTGCATATTGCATCCACATTCGGAATTTTGATTTGATCTCGAGCGGAAATGCGGTGCACAATTTCACTTCCGCTCCCTTGAGCCAACCATGGCCAACACTTATGTAAGTGCCCGATGAAAAGTGCATTCACATTGTGGGTGCTTGCATGTGAAAGCCAAATTCAATTTGGCCAACCCACATGAACCCGCAAGCCGCAGGCGTTGACGGCTCGGCAATGCACGGCACAGCCGAGACCGTACCGTGCCACACCGGTGCACCGGTGCCGATGCTGGCAAGCTCAAGGCCCACTCAATGATTTCCAACTAATTGCCAGGTGAAGAGAGGCGAAATAAATCAGAGCGAAAATATTTCCATTTCGGGGTTTGCCGGCGCTGCTGCTGCTGTGGAATCGCGTCTCGAGGCAACCGAGCGAACAACATCGAAACACACAGACTCCCTCTTCCTACCTCTCTCGGGAATGGGGGGCGGGGGGTGGGGAAAAACATTGCAATTTTTACTGTTTTAGCGAGAATTCCACTTTGCACTGGTATGAAGCAGCATGGATGGGCAGACAATCTGTCCGACAGCCGGATGGACATAATTAAGTCCAGTCCAGTCCAGTCCTCTGTTCTGTTCTGTTCTATCTACCACTCTCTTTCCTCTTTCCTGTTCCCCTTTTCCCTGTTCCCCTATTCCATGTTCCATGTTCCCCGTTCTGCAATTCTGTTCTGTTCTGTTTGGTTCTGTTCTGGTTAGGAAAAGGGAGAGAGAAATGCACAAAATCAAGTCAAAAGCGCGGGCGTGCGAAAAAAATTGCTGAAATTGAGTTTGAAAATAAATTAAATTATCACGCCGTTCCCATGAAAGTAGTTGGAATGGCATTGCCGTGAACTGGGGGATCGCTGTTGTCCAAATGAATCAATTTCAACTTAAGCGCCAATTTAAAAAGCCAGCAACTTTCGACACGCAAATCTAGCTGCCTGTCTGTCCCCTGTCCCCTGTCCCTGCCCCTGCCCCTCTGACTGTCTGTCCTGCCTGCTCCTTTGGCTGCCAGTTTAACTATCTATCGAACTGTCTGGCAATTTTGCATATTGCTTTGCCCTCTGCTGTGCTCGCCGGACATTTGGGAATGGCCAGTCCCAGTCCCAGTCCCAGCACCGACCATGGCACCGGCGACGGAAAAACAAAAAGAAATCAACGGAAAACTATCTGGCGAAATACTTGCAAATTCTATTCGACTTTTAAATTAGTTTGTCAGGCGAAGGGACCCGTGGAGACATCTGACAGAAGGTTTTCCCCCCACAGGACACGAATGCCATTAATGATTACCGCACTGCCAACTGCCGAATGCAAATTACTCATTAGGCCTACCAATTTCCATTAGCCACACTGCGATTCGGCCGCAATTAATGCCCGAAATCAATCAAATTTTATGAACATTTTACTGGCCACGCACTTGTGCCCCAGTAGTTAATGCACTCGTAGCACTCGTAAGTGCCACTGCCAAATTAATCGTTTGACAAACAGCGACAGAGAGACAGAGAGACAGATGGAGAGAAAGTGATAGAGAAAGAGAGAGCAGTAGACATAAGACACTAGGGAGCAGCCGCCGCAAGACCAGCTCTGGTTCTGGCTCTGGTTCTGGTTCTGGCCTTATTTATTGTGAGAAAGGCAATGACAGCAACGTGACTGGCAGAATGAAATGCTGGAAAAATGATAACGAAAATATGGCCCTGACATCCAGCTCTCTCTCTCTCACAGCTGGAAAGAGGAGACGAGAAAGCAGCGAGGTGTGCAAATACAAGTGTGGATGGTACAGTGGAATAATACTTCCAAAAGTGTTGCAACAAAATAATTTTACAGAAAATATAATAGTATTAAAAACTACAATTTTTATTTATATATTAATTGAATTTTTATTTTACGATTATCATATTAATTTTATAAAAATTATATATCAAATTATCTTTAAATTCACCCTGAATGGTTTTGATGGAAACTTCATCTATAACTAATCCCAATCTACCTATAACTGAAATCTATCGAGCTAAATATTTATTCCCTACAATAACTGTATTGTTAAGTCCATTAAATATATTTTTGTATATTTTTAAACATACTCTTTGTATTTATTAGCGACTATTTCCACAATCCCCAAGCTGGACGCACAATGTCCCATGAGCCAAAACAAAAGTGAAATGCGAAATACAGCTGCTCATTTGGCACTTAGTGTGTGATATTTGTTACCCCTTGATCCCTGTTCATGTTCCATTTAGCTGGTTTTGCTTACTCACCAAACCATTCAGCGCCACCCCTCCCCACCAAGGAGGAGGCTCTCTTGTGGAGCCTTGGACCGGGCCTACTGCGCTATTGTAGTAGCCTTGTCCACTTTGCGGATGGCATTGTGCGGATGTCTTCACACTGTTCGTGCGAAATAAATTTCCTTGAATTGCAACTCATGTTCCTGCGCCTGCTTACGCTTGTTCTGGGCCAACCTTGAACGCTTCGTTAACTGCATTTAAGGTTGCCTGCCGCCTGCCGCCTGCCAGCTCTCATTTCTGCCACATTCCCAGAGAAATTCATGTATGTATCTCGGTATGTGTGTGAGTGCTCATTTCAAAGCGGGAAATCAACGCTGCAAATGGCAATAAAACTTTCTGCTGCTATTCTGCTGCTGTGCTGTGCTGTGCTGTGCCTTTGCCAAAGCTAAATATGAAATGGCTCATACGTGTAGCGTAAATAGTTAAAATTCATTAAAACTTTTGCAATTACTACCCCGGCTACAATCTGCTCTGCAGTCGTAAAATCGTTAATTATTTTCGCATCGCCGTGTCCCTAAGCCTGGAGCCCTCACTCCTTAGCCCCCGCCCTCGACCAAAGGCAAGTTCAAAGCAAAAATCACATCCCGCCCTCACACTGCAACTTTCTCAGCAATTAGTGTGTGGTGGGGTCGCCCTGGCCGTCAATATGCGCAATTAGTGACTTGGCCGATTGGCCTTGTCAAGAGATATTCGATTATCATAATTATCGGCAATGCGAGTAAGCCCATTATGACAGGACCTTCCCACAGCTCAGTCTTCACCTGCCACCTGCCACCTCCGTGTTCGTTTATAAATATGCAATGCAATTTATGCCCATCTCAGTCGAAGTCTCAGTCTCAGTCTCAGTCCCCCACCTTAGTGGCAGAGCCGCCCCCCCCCAGCTCAAGCTGAAGCTCCACTCAACTCGGACTCAATTTGTTGTCATTAAATTAATGAAGTTTGCTGCCTGCCTGCCTGCCCCTTGTCCTGTGTCCTGTGTCCTGTCTTGTGTTGTCTCGTGTTGTCTTGTCTTGCACTAATCTTAAAATTTGTCAATGTCATCGATGTGTCATTGTGTGGCCAGTTTGATGGCTACGTGAGCAGAGTTCTCCCCCCTGTTCGGATTAAATTTCAGGGGAAAATCAGTGGACTAGTGGCATCTGTTGGCTGTGGCAGTGGCTGAGCAGGAGTCGTAAATTAGTCTGGGCAATTATGTTTACCTACATCTAATTAGCTTAATTGAAACGGGACAAAGCAGACACAGAGTCAGAGTCCATCCTGGACGCATGGCATGTCCCCACAAGCTGTGCGTGCAACGATTGGCTTGAATTCCTGGCCCTGTCCCATCATTGCGTATGCCACTCAAGCCCGGCATCCAAGCTGGCCAATATCGATCATCAACTGGGGTGCCGGTTGCCGGTTGCCGGTTGCCAGTTGTGGCAGGTCTCTCTCTCTCTCCCCCACTAAATGCCTGGGCCACCGCACTTGGGCTCACCTCAGATGAGGCTGGTGCTGCTGTTTCAGGTGTGGCAGGCACCCAGGCAGGCAGGCAGGCAGCCAGGAAGCCAGTGGGCCACTTTAAGACTTGCGGCGTCTGCGGTTGGCCAGAGGGCGGCAAGGCGACTCGGGGAGAACAAAAATGGTGGCAAGTGCTTCCAGTGCTTCCACAGTGCACAGTGCCGAAATCGGTCGAGGCAAGTCGAGCGTTATGTTGCAACCGCGACACTTAGCACTGACGCGCCGCATTAAGCACAGGCGAATGCGTTCTCCTGCACCTACCAATCCACGCACACACACACACATAAGCTCAGACACACACACACACAGACACACTCTTACACGCACATATACTGGTACTTATATACTGTTAGGTAATGCGCATTTGGGGCTGCTGCTAATTTCAGCTGCTGCTGCTGCTGCTGCCGCCGCCTCCACCGTCGTCGTCGGGCGCATCATCAACGCAAAACTAATGCGAAAACTTTTGCGGAATTTTTACTTTTAATTGTTTGAGTGTTTGTTTCGCACAGAGACACACACACACACACACAGAGGCAGGAATTAAGAGGGGCGAGCGCCAGCTCGCCGCAAACACCGCAATTTAGTTAAAGCATAACGGCAGTGAGACCACAGAAGCAGCGGCAGCGGCAGCGGCAGCAGCGGCAACAGTACGAGACGAGTGGCAGCTGGTGCTGCGTTGGCAACAATCTCGACTCGAATCGCAAATCCTTTGCAAGAACCTCCGCCCCACTCCCACTCTCCCCTTTGCTCTCCCCTGACGAGTGTCGTTTTCCTGCTTTCCTTTCTGTCTGCGAATTAAATGTTCGCTTCCATTTCCAGAAATATTTCGTACTTTGGTTTTACTTTGCGCTGGCCTGACTGACTGCCAGCCGTTTTCCCTTTGCTGCAAAATGTTCTCTCTTTATCGTTGATTTAACAATTAATTCAGCGAGTTCCACTCTCTTTTCTGACCGAATGTTGGCCAGCATTTGAATTATTTGGAGTGCAGTTGGGGCAACTTTAAGGGCAACTTGTTGGACATCCTGTTGGTTCGTTACAGCATTTCCGCATTTCGAATTCCGAACTCCCAACTCCTGGCAACCCGTAATGGCCGTAGCCCAGTCCTGCCTGTTAAATGCCTTTAATTAGTTTTACCAGAGTTTTTTCTACAGTGCGCAAAGCTGACGTTTGCACGCCAAACGCCAAACAGCTGAAATAAGTTAACTTTGTGGCCATTTATGCATACACACACACACACACACACACATACAGCGAGGGAACAACATCCACACCCACATCCACACCCACACCCTTGGGGCAAAAGGGTTTTCGGTATTGCTTCTGACATTTATTTAATTGAACGGCACAGAGAGTCAAAGAAATCAACTTGCAACGTGGCCCATCAGCAAGACCTTTAATTGGTTTCACCAGCATAAGGAATTCATGGAATTCTGAATATAGTAGAGATCTGCTCTCCGTATGCATCGGTGCATATATGAGCCGTGCGCCCTGTGCCCTGTATGACGTCAGCACTTCCTCGGCTTTAATACATCAAGCGCGAGCCGGAGTCGGAAGCTGTAAATTCCAGCTTAGAGTGGCAAGGGAGCTGCACAGATCCCCTCTCACAGCTTGCAACCTTGCCTCAAAATTGTGAGTAACTTTATGCTCTTTGGTTAGCATTTCTTCGCCAGAACCTGGAGAAGAATGGAGCAGAGCAGAGCTGCACTGGACTGGACTGGTCTACCATTGAGTTGGGAACACAATTGTTTATTTGCAAGAAAATTCATTTGGCAAATGGCATGCGTGCCACCGCCCACCCCAACCACAAGATGACCGACCGCTCTACGGCTCTACGGCTCTACGGCTGTGTGGCTCTATGGTTTCACGCAGTTTATGTTTAGCTCTGGTTTTGTGCCACTCATGGAATGGTGTATGGAGTATGCCCATGTTTATCCACAGTTTCCAGAGAGCAGTGTCGGACCGGGCCCAGTGTTGGATGCAACTATAAAATCATTTTTAATTCATTTCGGAGCTGGCAAAATGCAAAACTTTGCCATTATGCAGGGCATGAGATCCCTGCCTGCCCCGCCCCGCCCCGCCCTGCCCTGCCCCGCCTGCCTGTCTGTCTGTCCCCTCCATGTTCTGTTCTTTCTGTTCTGTTTTGTTTCTGTTCTGGTTCTGCTCTCTGCTCTGCTCTCCTCTGCTTTGATGCGGGGTCTTAGTCCGATGAGTGCTGCTGAGGAGTGGGTTGAGCAGAGTTATTAGGATTTACGAGTGAGCAGCGCTTTGCGTTTATGCCACGAGATAATTTCCGGCACCGTTAAATGGAAAAGTTTGTTGCCGAAAGTCCGTCATTCACTCAGTTAAAATATCAAAGCAGTCAAAGTTACTCGAGCAGGCAGGCGAAGTGGCACGACGATTCCCCGAAAAACATGGCAGGCAGGCTGCGCAGGGCGGGGCAGGGGCAGGGGCAGGCCCTTACGGACTAAACGCAATGGCTTAGCGCGCAATCAAATATTAATTGCACTTGGCACAATGTCAACTTTGTTGGGGTCTGTTTTGGCTGCGCGGGTTTCTCCGGGGGTCGAATTATGATAGGACATTTACTCGTAGTGCAACTGCCACAGCAGTTGCATCTGGAGCACTGTCGTTGCTGAACATTACCATTACCCAACAACAATGTAAAGTGCACTAAATTGTTGCCGCAAAATGAAAAAAGATGAAAACGGAACAAACGCCATCGCAAATGGGCGAAAGGGTGCAGGGAGAGAGAAGATAGAAATGCCAGCAATCAAATCAAATTCGAATTGGGTTTTGCAAAACTAGAAATGAAAACGAAAACATGACAAAGGCTGCTGCATGCCACAAAAAGAGAGTCGAGTCGAGTCGGGTTGAGTCGGTCTGTGGCACTGGCTCTCAGCCTGATTGCAAATCGATATAGAATTGAGTGCAGAGCCATCATCTATCGCTATATAAAGTAATTAACCCAGAGAGCTCCTCATTACAGCTACCAGTCCATATCCTTCTTGGCCAAATCCAAACAAAGACAAAGCAATAAATCAGGCGATGCCATGATTGCCATTGACGAGGACGAGAGTTGGTTGAGTCAGAGGAGGAGTAGGAGGAGGAGTCGTCGAGGGACGAGTAATTGCAATGACAGCAGCTCAATGGGAGCTGCGACCATTAAATTCAGCACATTGAAGATTTCAATTATGAGTCGAGTCGGCCTCGTAACGGGCTGCAGGATGATGGCCACATTATCCCGCTCCGGTCCGGTCCGGTTCGGTTCGGTTCGGTCCGTCATCACCATCATTGGATTCCCATCGATGGCAATCATATAATTTAATTTGATTTTTATTTAATTGAAATTTATAACAACAATGGCTGAGTAAATAACATTACCAGACGATGCCACAGAGCCGTAAGAGCATCGAGAGCTGCGTGTGAAAAGCGAGACTCATTCCCTGGCTGTTTCGAATGTGTCGAATGTTCGGCTGCTCTGCTGCTCTGCTGCCCCGCTGCTCTGCTGCTCTGCTGCCCCGCTGCTCTGCTGCTCTTAAGAGTCTGCTCTGCTCTGCGAATGTGAAATCAAATGAAGAATAATGAGATTTATTGTTATTGTTCTTCCTTATTGCATTCCCCCACTCGCCCACTCCACTCTGATGTCTGATTTCATTTTGTCAGTATTCAGTAATCAGTTTTCAGTTTCAGTATTTCTCCTCTCCGTCATACTTCGATTCGGTTTTTGGTTCTGGCTGAGGCAGAAATTCTTGTTGCCTGATTGACTGGTGGCAGGAATCTCGGCTGGGACTGATTGCACAACCGCAAACAAAGCTCCGGTCCGCTCCGCTCCGGCCACACATGACCCGGACATGTAATGGCCAGTACACTGGCTAATGAAAGTAATTTGATTAGCAGCCAGCACTGTAATGGGCCCAAACGAGCCCTGGCCAGGGACGATCTGAATGCGGATGCGATGGGCAAGGGCCTGGTGATGGGTGATGGTGTTAAGGAGCGCAAATTCTCTCCTTTGTCATTATGGGTTGCGGTGGCTCTTGTGGTCAGCCCTCAGCCCCCACCCCCCCGCACCACATACACATTTAAAGATTACAGCATTTTGAGTTCTCAAAGTGGATTAACAATGCCTGCATGGGGTGGTGGTGGGGGGGGGGGTGGCTGTGGCTCCTCACCGCTTTTATGCATGCTAGTTAATTAAACAAAAACTATGGGAGAGGTTTTCTGGTCGAGACCACTAATGGCAGGCATTTGGGATTTCCAGTTATTATGGTTTGGTCTCTGAAGCGGGCAGGGAAGGAGTGGGCAGGAGAGGGGGTGCAGAGCAAAGACTGTTCGTTCGCATTTTGCGGTTTCTGATGCCAAAAATGAACATTTCATGTTACGCATACGCCAGGTTGGCATCAGCCGGAAGCTATGCAGCAAAAATGTTTCAATTGCAAGCTCTGCCTGAGGCCTGAGGCAGTGCAAATATTTGCTCCTGCAATGCCTGGCATCTGCTTTTGCCATAGCCATAGTGCAGTGGCAGTGTCAGAGGCAGTGTGGCAGTGGCAGTGTGGCAGTGTCAGTGCCGAGTGGACTGGGTCTGGGCCGAAAAAGGGCCACACGAAGGGCAATAAGTCAGATGGTGGTGCCATTTGGCTAATTGCACGAACGTGCGGCCGTTGCTCTTGAATCCGTTTGAGGTATCCGGGGAGACTCTGCAACTGAGACTGAGGCTGAGGCAATGCCTGGAAGTGGCACTGGCTGTGGCACTGGGATGTGGCAGACTCCGGACTCCCGACTCCCGACTCCCGACACTTGGCAGCCTATCCTGGCGATCCCGCGACGCAGTCACGTTGAGTTAACAAAACTGATATAAATTATGAGCGGAGCGTATATTTTACACAACTGTCAGCGCAGTTGCGCCACTAAAACATATTCAGCTTCTAATTTTTTTTCTTCTACTTCGGCTGCTCCTTCTCCTTCTATTTCTTTCGGAACCGACAACTTCTTGAAACTCTCTCAATTCCCTGCTGTTGCTAGAGGAGGCAGCGCGCGCTTCGACAACTTTGCGACATGTTGCAGCCCCCGCCGAGGCCCCGTCCCCCGCCCTGGTCCTGGTCCCTGCCTCGGGCAGAGGTCCCAAAAGCGAAAGAAGCATCGTCGCGCCAAGATATGCTTCCCTGGGCAATAAATTCGCCCGCACCCACTCTGGCACACCTACAAGACAGCGCAGCGCCTTCCCCCACACACTCGCATTCCGCCACGCCTCGGCCACATCTCCATTCCGCTCTTCCTTCCCCATTCCCTCTTGCTTCTTCGGCCTCTTCTGCCACTTCTCCCGATGCTGCTGCTGCTGCTGCTCCTCCAGCTCGCACAAAAGTTTGTTGCCAAAAATTTGCCGCCATTGGGTGTGAAGTTGGGAACCCATTCCGTTGGCGGCTCCTCCTCCATTCTGCTCCACTCTTTACTTCATACTCCGCTCTCTCTATCTCTCTCTCTCTCGCTCTCTCCTTCCGGTCTGTCTTACATGCTCGCATATTTTGTTGGTGCGGAATACCTTAAGGCTTTCGGCGAGAATTTTATTTCAGTCGCCTCCGCTACTGCTGCCGCTGCTGCTGCTGTTGTGGCCATAAACATGCACACTCTCCCACACAATACACACAGATACAGCACACAAACAGAGAATGTGGAGAGGGGATAGCGGGGAATGATGTGGATGTGGTTGGCAGTGCACACTCAAAACACCTTCCACTGCAGAAGGCAGTCAACTTTGCGGAAAATCGTTTGAAGCGCTTTGCACTTCGTCGACATCTTTCGGGCTGCTCCTCGAGAGCCACAACAGAGCACACGGCTCCATCCTTGGCTCAGTGCAGGCTCTGTGCAGGCTCTGTGCTCTGTTCTGTGTGTGTGCATTGTTCTGCAGTAAAGCCGAAATTTCCAACTTGAAGTTGACTATTTACGGCTTTTTATTTTCGGGGCCTGATGCGCCGCTCTGCTATGATCATTTGCTAAACTTCAAGTCGTGACTGTGACTGTGACTGTGGCTGTGCAGTGATCCATTGGCCATTTCGCCCACTTGCCATAATTCATTTTGGCCGCTGCACGTGTCAACAAACTGAGTGTGACAACGAAGACGACGCCCGATGGCGTCTGGTGGCCGGCGGTATACCTTCCGGTTGCCGTCGCCGTACGAACATACATCCTATCCCATCCGCCGCCACGCACGCACAAACTCCCGCAAACTGAGACCGACAGACGCAAACAAACAAAGACACCACAGCCGCCCCCCAACCCCACCCCCGACCACGACTCTGATGTGGTCTGGCATGGCGGGGCTTGGATTGGCTTGAGTTGGGTTAGGGGTTGGGGGTTGGTGTTAGTGTTTGGGGTTGGGGTTTGGCTCGTGTGGCCCCAACAATCAATCCAAATGATATACACATTTCAGACTTGGTTCAGTTCTCAGCTCTCGACTCAGCTCTCAGCTCCGCTTGGTTTGCCTTTCTCCTGCCTGTGCCTGGTCTGTGTGTTTGCTCAGGGGGGCCGACCAGCAAGATTTGATGTATTTGACAGATAGACTACGCCGTCAGCCCCTGCCAGTGCCTGTGCCTGTGCCCGTCCTGTGATTTTTTTTATGGCCGGATGAAGCTATGTGGCGTTGTGGCGTTGTGGCGGCTTGGCGAACAATATGTCTCAGTCTCGGCCAGAGGCGGCGTGTGAGGAATGGCTCTGTGGTCAGCGGGCATCTGACTTGGCACTGGATTATTGATATTTAAATGGCAGCCCAGCAAATTGCCTGCCATCGCTCGATGGCTCGAATGTGTTTGCCTTTAGCCCCGAAAAAATATGCTGCGAATATGTGTAAACTGTGCTTATAAATTATGCTAATGCTGGGCTGTTCGGTGCTTATATGTAAATTTGGTATTTGGCATTTGGCTGTATTAAAAATGCATTAACCTTCCGCTGCCAAGGCAGGATCTAGCACATGACACAGGGATTTAATTCAATTAGATGTGGAGCAGCTGCTGTCCCTCGCATCCCCAACCCCAAGCCACTTGACACAAAGTCATCATCCGACCAGGCTCGCATCTAATTAAAATAATGATTACCCCTCCCCCCATCGCCCATCGCCCAACTGCCGCCCACGACTTGTGTTCCTCCCCCGGTTGTTTTGCTGACGGAAATATTTGCGGGGCGTGGCAATTGCGCTGCCGGAAACTCCGACTCCGGCCCTGGGGCAAGGCAGTTTGGCTCTCTGTCGGCAGCTGAGCGTAACGAAATGCGCATAAAACAGTAAAATTTACAACCAGAAAGAGTAGCCGAGTCCTTCTTAATGTGCCGTGGCGAACCGCAACAGGACGATGCTTGGAACACAGACTGGAGGCCACAGACCAGGATACCAAAGTGGCAGTGGCAGAACCACTCGTAGTGCCAGTGCCAGTGCCAGTGAAAGGACCAGCTTTCAGCTCTCTCTTTTTGGGCGGCTTTTGGCCTCATTTTGAGCGTTTATTCATTGTGCCTTTTAAGAGCTTCCGTTTCGTCACGCATAACGCTTTCGAATGACAATGACACGAACATCAAAATCATCAACATTATCTGCACAGCCACACGGAACATGCTACGGTCCCCCCCCTCCCTCCCCCATCCCGATCCCAGCTGGACGACAACTTCAAAATGGCGCAAGTATATGAGGGCTCTTCTCTCTCTGTCTGTCTGTCTGTCTGTCTGTCTCTCTTACTCTCTCTCTGGTTAAGCCAATGAGTGAGGTGTTCTTGTCCGACCATGTTCTAGGCAAAATGGCGTCGTTGTCCTGGCCTGCACGACATGTCGTATGCGTAACATTTACGAGCGTGTTTTTATCGCACTTGACATCATCGCCATGGCGGAGTCACTTGTAAATATTTGTGCATATTTTAATATAATGCTAAGCACAACTATAAGCACATAAAAATTCATTGCACTCGCCGCCGTCAGACAAGCAAATAAAGACGGACTCACACACACACATACATATATAAAATACTCGTGTACAGAGTGCTTATGGAAAAGGCAAACAATTTATATAATTACCCGCATAGCCCCCTCTGCCACTGCGCTTAACTGATTGCTTTATTATTTTTTCAAGTGTCATGTTTGCTGTTTTAATTCCAACAATACGGCATAAATATTTAGGAGTAACCAGGAACAAAAGCCGCACCCAGAGCCTGCACGGTCCCCAGTCTACAGTCCCATCTGCAGTACCAACAAAATCTCGGCTATAATAACAGTAATAACCGCCAGCGAAGGGCTGCACGAAAAAAAAATACTCGGCTTAAACACATGCAAATATTATGATAAATAAATTTGTACACATCATCAACACATTTGCATTTACTCTGCTGGTAACTTAATTACACAGGCAAACAATTGAATCAACAAGGCAATGCGAGTATATAGAGAGTAAAAGACAGAGCCTTCCTCTTGCCAGCATCTGCTGCTGCTGGCCCAAATAGTTTCCCTTATAAGCCACCTACTGAGCACATAATAATTCGAATTAATCGAGCACATTTTAGGTGCAGTGTATAAGGCAAAATATGGCATTGAGAAAGGCACGCATTCATGTGGATTCCGTATCGAAATGTAAGCTTGGGCTGGGAATGGAATTGGTAATTGGGTCTTATATGTTATAAGCCGAGAGAGAGAGAGTGAATGCAGAGCGGCAACATTTTAATGCCACTCAATGTGGCATGCGAAATGAGCAGCGACTGCCAACTGATTTTTGTAATTGCCACTTGTCGTGTCAAGCGACGACTGTGTGTAAATCAAACGAGTGCCAGTGTCATGTGCATCCACTTTTTGTACACGTATTTTCACCTTCCTTGCCACCCACAGACACGAGCAGTTCGAGTGTTGCATGTTCGATTTTTTCGGGCAGGTGCAATGACGCATAAATTCCAGCCAAGTGGCTCAGTGAATGCCACCAATGGTGATGCAAAGGGGATGGGGGACTGCGAATGGTATGGGAACTGAAAGTGTTGCAACATGAATGAGTGAAGGCTGCTGCGCTATAAAAAAACTCTTTGTGCATAACATTAATAAATAAAAAGAGCTCCCACTCCGCTCCCACCACTAATCACTGCACTGATTTATTTGAATTGGCCACAGAATTTATGACAAGATTTGGCACTGCCACCAGTTTCAAATCCATGTCTAATTTTAAATGGAAATATATGTACAGATGTCGTCTCCCTGCCGTCTCCCTGCCGTCTGCCCTGCCGCCTGCCGTCTCTTCTGACCGCAATCGAATCAAAATCAACTCAAGTGTATCGAAATGAGTTTCGGCTGATTTGTCCTACTCTGCTCTTCCATTCGACATGGAGTCGACTCGGATGGGGTCGCCTCGCCTCGCCAGTCTGCTCCAAAGGCTGTGACATTTCATTCGCTGCCAATTAGAAGCCAATTTCACGCGTCGCTCTGCGCCCTCAGAAAGCCCATAAATTAGGGCGTACTGCCACCACTGCCTGACTGCATTCGACTTAAACGATTAAAGACTTTAGGCCAAGGGCCACCTAGTGTACATTTAATTGTGAAGAAGCGAAAATTGTTGCTGCTTTTGGCAGGTGTTGACATTTGATAATAGTCTTGCTTTTACAGCTAGTTTTTTATCACATTTTGTAGATAATATAATAAAATAATAAAACATAAATATTATTTGTAATATTTTATTAATAATAATTTTAATTATTTTATAAACTTATGCTTACCCTTAATCAATTTAGGGCCAATAGCTATAGTAATAATGGAACTTGCACAACGCTTCAGCGCCGAGCTGAAAAAAGATATCGGAATAGTTATTTTTTTTAACAGTATCTACCTATAATTTTTCGTTGTTTATATAGAAAAATCCAACCAGTGAAAATATAGGCGTTGCAGCGATACAGTTCCGGGTATCCTTTATGCAATTTTAAAGAATTTGCGGCGATATTTTTACGAGCGGTTCGTAATGGGTTACAAAAATCTTTATGTGTTTTCTTGGATGACTTTTGGATGCTACATTTACTTAAATTAAGTTCTCCTTTAACTATTTCCTCTGCAAAATGTTTAACTCTTAAGGGGCGACAAAAAGCTGCATGTCGAAAATTATCCATAATTTATCAGCTAGAAATCAAAGCCATTGCGCCTGCCATGATTTTCGAGCTGGCGCAATTAAGCCAACAACGTATTAGGCCATCAATCATATTAACTTGGAATTTGTGGCAAAATATACCTACATTCATGCATGTAGGCATGCATTTTGGGAATGTGCAGGCGAGAGGTCACAGAGTGTCAAACGAATCGATAAGGGCAAAAGTCAAGCGAAATAGTTGGGAAATTGCATTGGCCGGAGATACATTTCGAGGGCTGTGATGTTTGATTGTCGGATTGGATCATTTTTCAATCTATTTAACTTTTCCTAATAAGTTGGGTAGCATTTAATTTATGATGGGACAACGCAGAGACGATGCTTGTCGCCTGGCCGTGAGCAGGCGATAAATTTACAGTTTCCCAAACGTTATTAATTGCTAATTACCCCCGAATATGATTAATGCGGTCGGTCTGCTCAGTGGTGTTGGGGCATTTACAAAGCAAACCCAAACCCAACCCAAAACCGAGCTCTCAACCGATTCGGTTACTCCAGCGAGCGGCAGCGGCAGCCACGTGTGACTTTCTTTCGGCCGAGCTGAGCGTGAAACTGCCATGTAATGTAATTATTGCAAAACTATTCATCATGCTGAAGGTGCTTCCCTCAGGCTCAGACGGCAGCCACTTAGCTGCGACGCTTTTGTCCCGTCAAACGCGGCGTATGAGCAATGCGGCGGCCCAAAACCACTCACCCACCCACTCAGCCACTCACCCACACATTTGTACGTTGACTGGCTTGTGGCTACGGCTACGTGAGAGGTTAACTAATTAGCATGTCAAAGCCATCCATATGCTGCGGCGCCTCGCCCTCGCCGGGCCGGAAACAATTTCAAACTGTTACCCCAAGGCGCAAATCCCGTTTAATTATGCCTTACATTCATAATCCTTTTCCATGTTTTCCATGGCCCAAAACACCAGTAACTTTTAAGGACACACACACACTCATAGGCACACGCTTACACGCACACGAATCATCTATCTATTTTGATTAATCCATTGTCAATGGCTCCAGCTCGGAGCGGAGCAAGGAACCAATTTGCTCTCAATGGGCCTTAAGAAAGGGTTTGTTGTTGTCGTTGTTGTCGTTGTGGTTATTGTTGTCGTTAAACCAACAACGACCAGTTGCAATATAAAATTTAATTAAATTAGCCAAGGGTTTTAGGCGAGCCTATTAAATCTGTAGCAATATGTGAAAGATGTGAACAATGTCGGTCCGAGAAAGTGCTCTAAAAGTTACGAGCGCAAAAATTGCCTGTAAATCGAGACTTTCACATTGACTGAAGAAAACTTTAAATAAGATTCGGATCTCAGGAGGGGTTCCAGGAGAGAAAATATATTTAATATTTTGTCAGTGTGATTTTCTTGGGTGACGATGTCGCCTCTGCAGCCCGTACTTGTGGTCCTTGTGCTTGTAGATGGCCTTCGGTTTCAGCTTAGCGATACAGCGATTGTCTGAGGCGAGCACCTCGTAGGGGCGACACTTTCGTCCAGACACAAGACGTCTGCCGGGCAGGATAACATTGTGACGCGGCCGATTGTGACCTATAACCTTTGGCTGACCCGACTGCGTCAGCTCGTGATCGGCCGGCACTGATCTTGGGGCCAGGGCACCACCACCCGGCCTGACCGCTAGTTCGCTTGGCAGTTCACCGGGCGAAATCGGCGCCCGGACCTTGACATGATGAGGTGTCTCCGTCTGTAGGACGCAGCCAGTAGCCGTCAGAGTCTCGTCCTTCTTGCAGAGCTCGTGTCTCCCCATGCCAGCGTCTTTCTTGGCCTTATCGAGATCATCGGCTACCCAGGAGCGCATGAGCACGCGCTCCAGGTAGCCTTCGCGATCCACGCAGCCTTTGGTGATGGTCAGAATTTCGTTTCTCCTGCACTTCGTTACTGAAACTGTGTGCCCAATGAAGGTCACAATCAACAGCAGGCAACCCAAAGGAAGTTGCCTTGACCCCATCATATTGTGTCCAACCGGTAGATGGGGATATTGAAGACTGAACGATCTGAATGGATATCGGCATTAGCCGTAATCAGGTGTGACTAACCAATTCGACTTGGCCACTTGGCTAGTGAGACATCTTTGTGTCACGGTAGAGAAGGGGAAGCTGCTCTGCTCCAAGGCGAATCCATTTCCAGGGAATTGGAATTTTTGCCGCTGCTGTTGTTATTTCGTTTTGCAATCTCAATTTCCCCCACAATAAAATTAATGTTTTACGTAGCCAATTCCGAATCGTTTATTTCACATAAAAATGCGATAAATAAGCGGGGCATCCTGTGCGACGCCGTCGAAGACGCCAAGGATAAGCCTTTGCTGTAGCTGTTGTTGCTGGTGTGGGTGTGGCTGTGTGTGTGGGTGGCTGTGGTGATGGTGCACGTTGTGGTGCTGCTCGTTGCGCACCTCCAGCATCGTGTATTTATAGCGCAAACAATGCAAAGGATGTTGTGCAAGGACATACGCGCCGGATTAAAGCGGAGCAAGAGGAACTATGAAAAAGCGGGCTTACGAACAAAAAGCATGTCTGCTAGCTCTCACTCTCTCTCTCTCTCTCTGGGGGGGAAGGGGCGTAGGGGGAGGCGTACGGAGACCAGGAGACAAAAGCTGTTTCAGCTCCTACGGCGCTGCTTATGGTGGAGGAGCCCAAGCCCAAGCGAGCGAGCATGGAGCAGGAGCAGGAGCGGGAGGAGGAGAAGGAGTCACAACAATGGCGGGCCACGTGACGTGACCCCACCGAAATCCTTGCCGCTCGGGCACTCTTTTTGCGGCTGCTGGTAAAAATTTCATGTTAATGGCCACACGAAGATTCGCTCTTAACCCTTTTGCCACCGGGGGCGTATCTGTGTGTGCCTGTGAGTGTGTCTGTGTGCTAGTGTGCAAGTGTGCGTAACAGGTCATTGTCCTGGCATTTTCGGTCGCACCTTTATGGCGGGGACAAGGCAGCTTATTTCCTTTTGGCCATCCTCTGCAAATTTCATTTCAAGCGTCGCCTTTGCCCTCTGCCACGCCCCACGCCCCACTCGCTTCCCGCTCTGACAGAAGGAAATTGCTTTAATTAAGGATATCTTGCGAAATGTTTGCTCATATTTATAACCCCCCCCCCAAAAGCAAGTGAAGGCAAGGAAAGTGAAGGCAAGGCAAGTGAAGGCAAAGGCAAGAGACAAGGAAGAAAGGTGAAAAGTAAAAACTAGAAAAAGGTGCGCAATCAAAGGCGGAAAATCGTTAGAGAATAAAATCGAAATAACAAAGCGGCCACAGGAGAGAGATAGCGCAAACAAAAAAAGGAGCCAAAGACAAGGACATAATGCGCTTTGGCTGCTCCTACTGCTGCTGCCGCTGCTGCTGCTGCTTCTGTCACCTAGCCACCACCCCGAGCCGACCCGACCCGGCCCCGGCCCCGGTCTGGGGGCAGTAGCTGGCTTTGCTCTCGATTCCGTGTGTTTTTTTTTCCCCGTGTCCTGCGGACATTTTCGGTTTGGTTATAGCCCAGCTCGTCCTCGGCCGCGGCCCCTCTTGGCCTTCTGTTTTTCTTCCTTTGGTTCGCCGTCCGCCGTCCGCTGCTTTGACTATTTGCCATCTTGCCTGCTTCATTTGTTTGTGTTTGCTTGTCAGCGCTTTGGGTATTTTGCCAGGATAATAAGATAAAAGCTTTAGTGCCATTTGGGCCAAGTTAGTTAATTGCGTGAATGGCAGTCGGGTCGGGCTCTGCTCTATCTCTCTATTCCTCTCTATTCCTCTCTATTCTCTGCTGTTCTCTCTTGTGCTGCTTTTATTTCGATTGAATCCTGCACGGGTATTGGTGCTGGGTGATTAGCCCCGTAAAGGTGGAGTGCACCTTCCAGTAATCCCTCCTCCACCATTCCTTGCTGCATCCTCAAGTTGCTCTCATCTTTTATTCAAGACGCAACAATGACAAGTAAAATTTCACCAATGGAGCACAAGAAATTGATGCAAAACACTTTGATATTCATATGGTTGGACGTACATACATATGTATGCAGATGTATGCATATGTATGTGTGTGTAGTAGTACATAAATTGTGATGTGTGTGTGTGTGTGTGTGCCTCTAGTGTCGAGCTAAAAACAACAAATAAACATGCAGGCAGAGGCAGAGGCAGGCAGGCAGGCAGCAGTACCGTAACAAACAATGGCAACACAACAAGGAATTGTTTTTGCCACACACACACACACACACCGAAACACACACCGAAACACACACCGACACGCACTTGCAGTGCCGCCTAAATGTTCATGAATGCCCCATGAAATATTAAATGTTTATGAATTTCAAAGGGCCCCTTACTTCATTTGCATAATCCTTGTGTTTGTCGCTCTCAGGATGTGGCCAAGTGTCGCATACGAGAATCGCTTTGCCCCCCTCCACTCCTAGCACTCGTAGCACTCCTGGTAGTAGTGGTGGTAGTGGCACAGAGTCATCTCTCTCTCTCTTTAAGACTTAGCCAAGTTCCCGCTTTAAGGCATTCCTTTTGCCAACTAATTGTTGGTTCTTCTCGATGCTCTGTTATCGCTCGTTCTGCACCCAGAGCTTCTTCTAGTTGTATTTTGCCATTTTCCATTTTCCGTTTCCCGTTTTCCGTTTCCCCAAGGCCCAACTGCACGCAGCAGCAGCAGCAGCAGCTCGATGGGAGTTCAATGTGGGCCAGCCAGCCAGCCAGCTAGCCAGCTTCTTGGGGCACGTCCTGGCGCTTTTTATTGCTCCTGGTGCATACTTTATTGCATCCGCTTCCTGTTGCCATCTCGACTGCATACTACTTGCTGGCTAATTCATGTTAACATTTTTGCCTCTCCCAGCCATTGTTATTGCTCTCGTTCTCGTTCTTGTTGGTTGTTGCAAGTGCTGCTGCTCCTGCTGCTGCTGCAAGCTGATTGCACTTCATTTGCATAGAAATCGGGGCAGAGGGTGAAAAAAAACGTCAACCTTCTTATCGAGCAGAGAGACTGTTTCCGTGGCTTAATTGCCATTTGGCCGTAGTTGGCCGTATTTATGGGGCCAGCTTAGGCCTCGTTGCCAGTGGAATTAATTACCAATACAATTATCACACTGTTACCGCACACCGCACACCCTCCCCCCGCGCTCTGCCTTGGCCAGTGGAGCGGCAAGAATTTATGACACAATGGCCCTGCCAAAACAAGAAATTAAAACTTTGCGACCCGCACTCGCACTCAAAACTTTTCCGCACACGCATGTGGTGCGGCGCAGTGAAAAATTTATTAAACCCACTGCAAATTAGTGCACACTTGCACTCACACACACGCACACACGCACATTGCTGAGCATGCAAGTGTTTGGTGGGGGGGGGTGGGGGGAGAAAAGTTTTGTAAAAAAAAAGTTACAGAAAAGAAAAGGCTGCAGCATAAATCAAGGCGCCTGCAGTGGGGGGAGGGGCCTCCCTGCCGCCTCCCTGCCGTTAAATAATGTTGCCAATTGGCTAAATATTTCCGCCGGATTCGCTGCTCTGCTCTAATTTCCACAATATTAAATAGAAGTGGCGCCACGCCCGAAAATAGTAAAAGTAACGCCAGACAACAATGCCTAAGTGGAGACATCTCTCTTGTTCTCTACTGCTGCCTCTGCTGTTTTCCTTTTTCATTGTAAAATTGTAAAACAATTGTTATAAATTCTATGCGCTTTTTTTTTCTCATGCCGCGCCGCGCCGCCTTGTTTGGCGCTTGATAAATGCAGACAATTAGCAAAATGGTTGACTGGCGCCAGACCCAACCCATCCCCTCCTGATCCCCTCCGTTGCCCGGGACAGAGAGTCTCCATCCGAAAGTTACTCTACTTTATGCTGTTTCGGTATTGCCAACTTTCTGACACGCATCGTACGAGTAGTGGCAGAAACCAGCGACAAGAGGAGGAGGAGCAGTAGAGGGGGAGGAGGAGCAGCGACTGTTACTTGTATAATTATTACGTCAGTTGTGCTCAAGGTGCTGTTCATGATTATTTATGAATTCCTAGTGCCACCTAATGCACTAATTGCCAGTACACAGATACACAGATACATGGATGCCATCGAACTGGTGTGTGGGGTTTGACGTCCCAGCCAGACAATTTTCGACAAATAAATCCCCCACACACACATGATGCCAGGCAGCATTGTTATGTAGAGTAGTGGAACTTGCAACCCGGAGGAGTCCCACTTGGTGCATTGTTATTTCCGTTCCATGCTCGACACAGAGAGAGAGCAGCAACAAGCGGAAATAGCTTAAAGGATATTGCAACTGTATCTGGTATCAAATGGAACGAGTGGAGCACAATGCTCAAGCAGGAACGCGAGCAGAGGAGCGGAGCTGTGGCAGGGATAAGCGTCGTCGTCGTCGTCGTCGTCGTCGTCGTGTATGCAAAACTATCAATTTTTAGTCAATGTGTATGCAAAACCACACTCGAAGAGAAGTTTGCCAGAAGGAGAAATGGGAGAAGTATAATTAGAATTGAAATGCAGGCAGCGGGGGACATGCGTTTTCCCACACACTCACAGATCCACAGATCATGAAACGTCCCTGTCGTCGTCTCGCTAATTATTGACTTTGCTAATTGCCAATTTATAGGAAATTGTCTTCAGCCACAAAAGTTTTTCTCTCCAAGAGCAATTTCCTTCAGTTTTCCAGGAATCTTGTTCTTTGTGTGTTTACTTTCGATTGGAGCCTGTAAGAATTGGGCTAAAGTTATCGTCAAACGTTCTTGATATGCGTAAACAGTATTTAAGTCTTTTGACACGGACAGGATATGGGCACACACACACACACACACAGGCACAGGATATGTGTTGTCGGGGTAACGAAGACAAATTGTCCAAACTTTTTCAGCTGCCTAATTGACAAGAAAATTGAAATTTTCTTTAATAGAATGCAAAAGTGATGCAATAAATTATCAATTCTGTCGCTAAGACTCTAAGACTAAGACACTCCCCCAACTCACACACACACACAGACACATGCACCTGGCAAATAGTGAACTGTAGATTGAAGAAAATGCTGGAAAAGTCGCTGAGAAGCAGTAAAGGAAAATTGTAATTTAATGCTCTTTTGCACCTTCAAATCCTTTCAATTTCATAAGACACGTAATCACATTCGAAGTGCTGTGCGCTCACCAATCCAATCCTGCAATGCTGCCATCCTGCCATCCTGCCACACTGCCACACTGCAACCCTGCAGCAAAGTCGTCTGCGTAATCACCAAGCACTTGATGAAATGTTGCAATTTATATAGACAAACCCACAGCAGCAGCAACCCCCCACCCCCTTCAGCCAGAGGGAGAGTGGTCCCCCTTCCAACAATGTATGGCATGTGCACATTATCCTTGGAGTCGCAGGTTGCAAGCTTCTGTCCGTGGCAGCTCTGGCTTCAGGTTTTACAGCAATTTTGACACACTTGATGCATTTCATACACTTAAGCGGAACCACCCCCACTCCCACCCCCACAGTCACCACCCCCCTGCCAAGCCTTGCCCTATTTGTGAATGGAAGAGCACAGACTCGACTCGACCCGACCAGAAGGAGTGCCGAAAGCTCAAGTAAGTAATGCATTTCTTAAATTATTCGATTGCAGATGCAGAAATATTTGACTGAGAAGTTTGCTCATCCCCAACCCCCAACCCCCTTCCCCTCCCCCTGTCTACAATCATGGCAATCGAAAGCCAAGTCCCTGGGAAATTGCTGCACTGCTCTGCCAGCTCTCCACCACAATGATGCTGCATCCCGAGAGCGGATCTAGACCTCAACGCAGCTGCTGCTGCTGCCAATTATTAAAAGAGCGCACAAAAAAATCTAATCCTCGCCTGGCCACAGCCAATTAGCAGTTTTCAAATTTTTAACAGCCCGACTCGTGTCGAGTGGAAAGGGGCGGGGGGTGGCGCACCACCACTACCACCACCCGAGGGCAAAATCAAAAACTAAGCCTCCCACAAAACCTTGGCTGTTCCCCAAACTAATTTAGGCGCAGTCGAGCATGCGGAAAACTTTTCCTGATTTTATACAGATTCTTTTTTTTAGCCATACATATGTCGAGCATTATTTTCCGTTGAATTTAATGTGGGGCAAACTATGCAGCCACCCACCCACACTCACACTCACACACACACATGGACTGCGACAGTAGCTCATTGTTGCTGCTGTTGCCCCATCCTTTTGGGGGCGCCTCACGTGCGCCGTATGCGGTTGGTTAGCTAAACGGACCCCGTGGAGCGGCAGCGGCGGCGGCGGTGGCGGCGGCTGGCGTTTAAGTTGTTTTGCCAAAAACTTTTTGTCATGCCTGGGACTGGGACTAATTATAAAATAGCTCAAAGGCAACTCAAAGGATGGC
Organism: Drosophila athabasca; assembly: GCA_008121215.1. NCBI lineage: Eukaryota > Metazoa > Arthropoda > Insecta > Diptera > Drosophilidae > Drosophila > Drosophila athabasca. The sequence goes on along the minus strand of CM017793.1, from coordinate 3,733,411 downwards.
CGCCACAGAGAGGCAGGTGGCAAGTGGCAGTGCCAACTTTTAAGTTGTTGCAGGAGAGAGGATGCGGCACAGTGGCAGTGTGGCAGAGCGGACTCTGGTTCGCAACATGTTGCCACAAACTAAACATTTGCCTGCCAATTTGTTCTTATTTATTTTTATGTTCGCTTTCGCTACCAGATCCCTTTCTCCCTTCTCCTTTCTCCTTACCCATCCCTGCCCCTCCCCTCCCTGGCCACGTGGCTTGTAATGTTTGGCCATTAAAAATAATAGTGCGGTTGTTTGTCGTCTCTCTCAGCATAGACGACGGCTTTTGTTGCCTACATTTTACCTTGATATTTTTTTGGAGGAACCTACCACAAATACTCGACAAGGGGGGTAGCCAAATCCACGTGTCACGAACGGCAGCATGACAAGAGCCTTGTTATGGTCCTGCCTGCGGCACCCTGTCCTGTCCCTGTCCGCTGTCTGACACAGCGGATACGGAAAAGAACGAACCCTTTTTGCTCACAAATTCTGGAAAAATATCAAAATCTGTAGTTTAATGTTTGCTAAATTTGTGTCATTTAGCAAAACGATTTCGATTTTTTGTGTGTTTTGTTTTGGGGGCCCAATTCGTGGCAATTAATTTGCCAGCGGCAGCGGTTGAGGCGAGGCGAGGCGAGGCGGCAAGTGCTTTGGCTTTGTCTTTGGCTATAGCTCAGTAGCTTTATCAAAAAACCACTTACACACACAATAAAGTTAATGAAGCCATAATTATTTGGGTTAACAGCTTGCGGCCAGGCTGGACCCCAGTCGGGCCTTTGGTCCATTTGATTGTGGCCAATTCTGTGCCAGGGAGCCAACAAATCAAAGTGAGCATTTGATAAGTAACCGAGCTGAACGAATACATTTGCTTCGAAGAAACTGGAGCAGGGAGGGGTAGGGGTAGGGGTAGGATGGGGCAGCCTATTTGCAAGCCTATTTAATAAATAGACAAACATTCCTTTTTTTTCTGGCCTGGAACACAAATACGTTGGAGTAGACAGCTTGATGGAGAGGCGTATGGGACTGGCAGGAGTGGATTACAATAAATTCCAAGGCAGCACAAAGTGGGGAGCACACATACACATGTACAGCATTCCAATAAAGCTATTGAGTTACAGCCAACATTTGCAGCGAAAGTCAATGCACTTCTGGGCGAGAGCGACCAAAATTAACAGCACAAAGGACTCACAAAAGGGTTTATAACAGAATCCTTTGCCAGATCTAATATGCTCACGTCTAGACGGCCTTTGAACCAATGTCCTGGCTGCGTCTGTGGCTAGATTGCCTGGTTTCGTGTGGCACTGACAGGAATTGGGATTGGGACACAATTTGGGCAACGCCTTAACCGACTCAAAGGCAGAGGCTGTGGGACCACCTGCTGGGCGAGGTCATTGAACTCTGGCTGTGCTCCAGTTTATGCCATTAAATCACATAATATTCTCTGCCAGCAAAATGACAGCAACAATTATAAGCAATTGTAATGCGGTGTTAAAAATCATATTACAATTTATACATGTCCAAAATATGAGTATTCCCCGATGACTTTTAACATAATTACTCGAATTATGAGCCAACAATTTGCACACGGCCATTACAAATTCATGCGGCAGCTAAAATCAACTAAAATATTATATAACCGAGCCAAAAAAGTTCAGTTTCAGTGGAGCAGCGCTGTCAGAAATGCTTGTCATTAAATGTGCTGTTAGTCGAAGGTATTAGATTACACAAAACTGCCATTAGATTTATAATATTTACCAGCCAAATGCACAGCACAGCATTTCGGGGTGCAAGCCAAAATATAAATAATAAACCATGAAATCACCCCCCCCTCCCCCCCGCAAACGGGATCGACGGGGGTGTTCGGGCAGGTAGCACGCGCGATTTATTTATTTGCTTTCCCATTTGGAAATCTGTTTGCATTTCCCATGGCACCGCACCGCGCCCACAGCCACAGCCACGGCCGCCGCTCAGATGTTTGCTCAGGCTCAGGCCAAGCCTTTGTCAATAGTGGCCAAGATCAAAGCGAATGCCTGGGCAATGCCTGAACAACCTGAACAGGTGCCTGAGAGGAGGGTTCGGTGTTGCATGGCAGGAATATGGCTGGAGCCTTACCGCAATAGAGATGCAGCCTTAATTTACAGGAAAATTAATCAGATTATTGAAACCGTAATCCCTTCATGTAACGGTGCATTCGCGTTAATGAGATTGCAATATTTAATAATCGTCGGGCACAAAGAAGGAAACCTGCCAGCTGCAGACGAATTGTGGCAATAATTAAATCAGCAAGACTATGGAAAGTTTTCCTTTACAGATTCCGGAATTTAACTACCTACATTTTTGGGTACTTCAATTCGGAAACGTCAACAGATTCGAGCGCCTCCTTCCTGTGTGTTTTTACAACAGATTATGGCCACGTTCCTGCTGCTGTTAATAATTAAAATTGTATTTTGAAACAAACTCAAGTCGACTCTAAGATTTCTCTTCGTAAATCTCAGCCTATTGGTACCTTTCAGATGTGAAGCATCTCTAGCTCTCTTCAGTTCTTCCGACTCTTCATCCTTCTATCTATGAGAAGAGACACACCTATCCTCTAGCACACTATACCCTCTGGTTGGTTAGAGTATTTGGGGGGTATTCAATACGTGTCGCACATAACTTGGATTGCATAATAAAACGCTTCCTTGGCGGGGACATGACCAGGTCCAGGTCCAGGTCCAGGTTTTTATAAGCTGTCAATTTGTTTACGCGTCGGTGGCTGTTGTCGCCGTAGGTGCGCGCTCTCTCTCTCTCTCTCTTTGACTTTGTGGCAACTGAAATATTAACAGCTCCTGTGATGCCCCATGCGCGACTGGCATGCGAGTAGATAATAATATTTTTAGCAGACAGATAATACTCCAGGGAACTGGTCGCTCAGAGGCGGATTCTGGCTGAAAAAAGGCCCAGGAAATGCGCAGAATAATACGGAGCCAGGCCACCGAAAAACAAGATGCTGCCAGCCAGCCAGCCAGCCGTGTCCGGGTGTCGTTACGGTTTGGGGTCGCCGCCTTGCCTCATGCGTGCGTTTAACTATGTAGATGCCACTGCGTGCGTGTGTGTGCGTGTGTGGAGGTGCTGGAGCTCGGGCTGACGGTGGCGACAAACGCATAAAACAGCATAATTTGTCAGCATGAACACGGCAGCCAAACGCCAGTGGCATAACAATGAGCCCCGCCGAGTCGCACCAGCCAGCCCGTTAGCCACTTTCTGCTTATTGGTGATGTGATATATGCCATGGCCAGAACAGTGTCAGCAGCACCGCAACAAAATGGCAAAAGCATTCTTTGGGCAATGCATTTTTGACACTCCCCATGCCAGAACTAAAAGTAGTCCTGCCAGCACATCATTTGAACATTTTCTGCATCCATCGAGAATCCTTCTAGAAAAAGTCAAAGGATAACGCGTGATTGAGTATTTCCCATCCAGTTTTTCCTTTTTGTTTATTAAGAGCAGCATTTTGCAGCAAAGCTTATATCGTATATGGTATACTCGTATATCATAAGAGTAGGGTTTTTATTCTATGGTCCATCAATTATTATGATTATTTATTGTGCCAGACATTTTCCAACTCAGAAAACCATTTTCATGCATCTGACTACTCCTCCGAGGTTCTTTTTGCTGGCCAAATAAATGTTAGTTTAATTATTTTCTGAGCTAAAGAGATTTTTGGACACTGACCAGGTCCAGGTCCGTGTCCTTCATTTGCCTTTGTATACCAGGAAACCAAATTAAGTGAAACAAAACTTTTGCATTCGTTTCTAATGCAATTCTTTGTTCATTTGCTTAGCTTTTGAATCATTAAGCATTACGGCAGGTTGGAGTCGCTGCTCTGCTCGCTCTACCTGGCATTCGTTTGTCGAAATATTCAACAATGCACACTCAGACCCAACTACTACACATACATATGTACATATATATATATATATATGTACCTGCATGTGTGTGTGTTGTTTATAATTGCATGTTCATATTACTACGAGTATGAAATGCTTGGCCCTATTTTATATTTTTATGATTTGTTCACGAGTTGATTTCGCAGTTTGTTGTGCGCTTAAGTGGCATACCCCACAAGACGAGCTGCAGGAGCTGGAGCAGAGCGAGGCTGGCAATTAAAAACTTTCATACGCTGGCCGCACAAAAGTAGAGACTATGCCCCAGCAATGGCTATAGCCATTCGAATCGATTGGTGGAACACTCCATTGCCTCGTCGATTATTCCTCCTGCGCATACATGGAGGGCAGCCATACAAATATCCGCGAATAAATGGACAATAAGCAGCAGTGGCAGAGGGATTGAAAATACGCCTACAAATGATATCATCTTTCGCTGCTCCCCCCCTCTGCCTACGCTCCTGGCATGCAGGAATTTTTATTCGTGTTGTTTTCGTCAGTCAATTTGCAATCGGCTTGCATACGCGAGAATTGCTTAAATTGGTTGTAAATACGAAAACTGAAGGCTGCCGCGCAGGCAATGAGCCTTCCTGCGGAGCGTAGTATTCAATCATTGCTCGACATGGCTCAGCCACAAGCCCAAGCCAGGCCCAAGCCCAAGCCCAAGCCCTTGCCTAGCAGCTAATTTAAATGGAAATTGACATTAAAACATATGCCAAAGTGTCTTCCCCGCCTCCACCCACGGATCCACTTCAAAGGATCCACTGGTACCGAGGCAGATGGATGGTTGGTTGGTTGGTTGGGTTGGGGCCCAACGCACCGCTTCCTTGCTTACATAATTAGCTTGTTTTTTATGCAATCAAAAGCAACAACAGCCAGAGACAGTAGACACGATAGAGAGAGAGGCAGACTCCTGTGGGGCTAGGGGGGGCTGGCTGCTGTGCTACTCAAGAATTTTGATTTAATTGTTGCCATGGCAGCATATTCTTTTAATTTATGTCAATTTATTTAATCAGACATTTGTTGCCGTTGCCGTTGCTGCTGTCGCTGCCCCTGCCACTGTCGTTGTCGTTGTCGCTGTGGCAAGGACTGCCTGCCACTCACTTAGGGGTTGGGTTGGGGCACGACAAAGCGACTCTCCATGGCATTTGTAATTAAAAACCTCTCGGGCGGCCAAGCTAATTTGAAAATTAACTGCTGGACGGAGATTCACGTTCAGGTCGCCTCATAAAAAACCAAACCACAGCGGCACAAATGGCAAATGGCGAATGGCGAATGGCAAATGGAGAGTGGAAAACGAAAAGCATGGCAATAAAAAATAATACATTTATCAATCAAAACTCCAATGAGGAACGAAACGAAACTCGCCCAAAAGTTGCAGCATAAAAATATTCATTTTATTCCGAGAGGAGGAGAACGAGGAACCTGACGTAGGCGGTGGGTGAACCATTCGTTTAATGGTTTCCATTTTGCCAAGCCGCAGAGAGAGAGACAAGGACAGAGGTTGGGATGGGAGCTGGAGATGGAGATGGAGCATTGAGGACACGACAAGGACGTGCACGAAATGCGCAAGTTCACGCACGTCACTCGAATTTGAGACGGAGTCGGAGTAGGGGCTGGAAGTGGGGGGCCCCGGCTCAATGTGGGTCAAGGAAGAGGAGATGGAAATGGAGATGGAGATGGATACGGCGGAGGAGATGGAGATGCGTGCTAATGCTAATTTCTGAATGCCTTTTGTGGTTGCCCTTGTTGCACCCACTTCATTAAGAAGCCATGCCAGGGCGCAGGACGGGGCAGGGGGGAGGGGGGGCCCTCGAAAAGCAATTTGAAAAAAATATCATAAGCATAAGCAAAACTTTTTCAATATATATTTAAGCGAAATTCATGTTTTTTCACTGGTTGCTTTTCATTTATACTTCAATTTGTTGTACAAGTACAAGTTGCTGTTGCGTGAGCTGTTTATCAAGTTTGTTGTACAGTGTTGTGGCACGGCACGGAACGGAACGGCACTCTCCTCCTACATCCTCTGCATCTCCATCTCCATCTCCATCCTCCCCCACTGCTCTTTGTTCTTTGCTGTGGTCGCAAAACTTTGCTCCGGGGATGATTATCCACTGGCCTTGCCACAGTCCCCCATGCCCCATGCCCCACACCCACGCGGTCCGCATCAAATGGCTTTTTAATCTTTTGAGTGCCGCGGAACCAATAAATGGGTAGAACGGGGCAAGGTCCGGGGCAAACGGGGCACTGTCGTCGTTGCATGTGAGTAAAATAAATCCAAAAAAGAGGGCAAACATCCAACTCAAATAAAGAATATAAATATATGTATATATAAATATATCTTTGCTTATTTATTATTTTATTTTATGTTTTTTATCTCTGGCCTGTCTGTGGCAATATTTACTCGGCCATGGAGCCCGCCATTGATCCGGGTATGGGTTTCATTTTTTTTTCTTAATATTCTTTGCAGGACTTTGTAGAACTTTGTAATTAAATGCAAATTAAGTGAACCGTCATTTGCGCCTTGATTTTTTACCCCTTTTTTTTTAAATGTCGAAGGGCACGACGGGGGCAGGGAGCAGGCAGACAACTTTAAACTTGTTGGGAAAACTCTTATTGGCAAAGTCCTCAATAAAGTCGAAGAGTCTATTAGCGCCAATGTAGCGTTAATGGCGACCGGGCCCCAAAAGGAGATGGAGATGGAGCCGAGGCGAGCGGAAGTGTTACCCCTGATTGAAGCAACTTTTCTAATTAGCGTCAGCCAAACAGCCAGCAAGCGGATTCTTAAGGATTCCAAAGCCGAAGCCTGTTGCGGATCTCGTATGCATATCAAACGCGGCTTAATGAGCTGCCTCCCCCCTCGCTCTCTCTCTCTGTCTCTCTCTCTCTCTCTCCTATCTGCGTGGCAAGACAAACACTAGCATGAAATATAAAATCTTCTCGAGCACGCAAATGCGGCGCAATCAGAAGGCAGGCATTAGGAATCCCCAGCATAACAAAACTAACGAAACTTTTCAACCTAAAAACCACAAAAACAAACGCACCAATCGACATTGTCGATTATATTTCCACTTTGGCAGAGAGGATAGAAGAGGCATCGTATCGGATTGGATGGGAATTGAGAGGAGAGTAGAGGGGGGGAATGAGGTAAGAGAATCCTGGACTGCTTGCCAGCTGTTGAAAGTTAAACCAGAAGCATCAAAAGCGGCTGCTTCTCGTAATTACAGATTGCAAAACGAAACGAAACGAATCGAAAAGTAAACGTTGTCGATAAAGTTGAGCCAGAGCTGCAGAGAACCCCAGGGGCGAACTAGAGACAGAGACAGAGAGAGAGAGAGAGAGGGAGAGAGAGCTAGAGAGAGAGATACGAGCTGCCAAATGGGAGACGCCATGCAAACCTGGCACAAAACTTCCAAACTGATGACTGAGGCAGCACTCGAAGTTGCAGTTGCAGTTGCAGATGCAAGGTGGAGCTACCCAAAAAAAAAAGGGTAAACTTTCCATTGCCTCTGCATCTTAAGCGATTTTCTGCTACGCGAAGCTGCACAACAATATCCAGGCGAGGCAAGGCGAGGCAGGGCGAGGCAAGGCGAGGCAGGGCGAGGCGAGGCGGGGCGAGTGTGTGCGCAAATTTACGGCAAACGAAAATTAAGAAACTTGCAGCTTCAGACTGAGACATAGAGCCATAGCCAGAGACAGGAGCCAGACAGGAAGAGCGGAGTCCGAGGAGGTATGGATTTGGGGGATGCCAGGCGCTGATTGCATCGCCTGGATGAGTGGCAGGTCCTGGGCATGGGGATGGCTTACTTATTTATGGCACACACAGGTAAACTGTGCATGTGCCTGTGCCTGTGCCTGTGCCGGCTGCCATCGTCTTGATAAATGTGCGCTGCCAGTGCATGACTATGGGAAATGGATTCCGTTCCGAGCTGAGCTGAGACGCTGTGCTTCTTGATTTAGCATGCGGCTGAGTTATGCGACCCTCCCCCAACCCCCAAACCCCCTCCGGCGCTAATCGGAGCGAACGCCCACCCCTCACAAAGAGGGGCAGCAGCAGCAGCAGCAACGTCGATGAGTACTTCAATTAGGACAGACTCGACTCCCTGGCAGGGCAGTTGAAGATGTTGCTGGAAGCAGCAGTCAGCAGCAGTCAGCAGCAGCATCCAGCTGTAGCAGCTGGTCAGCAGGCAGCCAAGTGGCAGCCGAGTGCTGTGCTCCAGGCAAGACGCACTTACAAAGACAAATGCCGGGCAAGAAGAAGGCTCGGTTCGGTTCGGTTCGGTTCCCTGTGAAACCTGAAGACGTTGCTGTAGCTGTCGGGCGGCCACTTGTCTGGGCGTCTTGAAAAATAAACTAGTCAGCATTTGTAGCGTTGATTGAATTGTTAGAGGTGAGCCAGGACCCAAGCCCGGAAGCGACTCCCACACACACACACACACACACACACATAGTCGTACATGTACACGTACTTCCACAATGGAGCCCAGCCCGGGTGCTTTTCAATTAAAACTATTGTCAACGACAATAAGTTATACAAGTAAAGAGCAAGCTGCCGCCTGCCCCCTGCCCTCTGCTGATGCCGCTGACAGCCGCACGTACGCTTAATTAGAAAAAGTTGCATTTTTTTCCTGCTGCTGCTCCGCCCTGTCCTAGCCCTGTCTGTCCACCTACTACTGAAGGCCACGCCTCCAGCCAGCTGTCAGCTGGTCACACGCCCACATTTTGCAGCGGAAGTAAATTTACACTTCAGCTTCAGCTTCAGTTCGTACTATTTTTTATTCCCATCCGACGCGAGCGTAAAGCGCGACTAATTTTCTTGAGTCCTACGCTCGTTCCTCTCGTATTTCCTCTTCCGCCCTGCTCTGCCAGTAATCCCAGAAAATTGTATAAAAAATGCAAAAAGCCAGGCCAGCCACCAGCCCCACTCCCCCACTCATAATTTTCTAAAAAACTGACTGCAGGGGGGAGTGGTGCGGGTGCTGGTGGTGCTGGTGGTGCTGCAGAGAAGAATGCACTCCGCTGGCTGTTTGCTTTTGGCGCGTGTGACTCGTTCGCCTTGCCTTTGTTTTTTCCTCTAGCCTCTAGCCGGCTGTGGCTTTCGCTGTTGGCTGATGGCTGATTTCCCCGGCTACTCCTCCTGGCTTTTTTTTCTTCGTGCACTTTGTCCTTTCGACTTGGCTCGAAGGCAGCGAGACAACCCCTGGACTGGACCAAGAGACAGTACCGGATGTCACGTGCGCATCATTTTCCAACAGCTTTGTTGCTGTTCGCTGTAATTATAACAAGGCGCAGCTTAAATTAGCTGGATGTGCTGGCTTCAGCAACCTGAACTCTTGGCAACCTTTCGACCTGCGAACCTTTCCGACCTGCCAACCTGTGTGCTAGTTCCGTTTCGGACCAGGACCAGAACCAGGACCAAGACCTGTACCTGGGCATTCATTAAACCAGCTCGCTGCTCGCCTGCTCGCCTGCTCGCATGCGATTTTTATAGCTCCCGTTCGCATTGTGTTTGGTGGGGCTGGCCGTGTTTTCTGGCCCTATTCGTATTCAGGCCCAGACCCTGCCACGAGTGTGTGTTGGCTGTTGGCTGTTGGTTGGTTAGTTGGTTCGGGGGTCTGTGTTTATTTGGCTCTTTGTTTAGTGCATTTTCTGTCAACGTCAGCGTGATTAGTTGTGCCACATTGTGCCACGCTTTGTTCTCCGTCGCTGCCTGGCCTGGCCTGCCCATTGTCATCGGTCCATTGGGGTTACGGGCACACACAGCATCAAATACAAACACAAATACAAATTTCCATACTCGTATTCCACGGGTCCGACAGTATCAGGTAATACCAATTAACAAAACGCCGTGCCACAAGAACTCGACCCCAAAAATTACATACATACTGAGGCAGAGCAGAGGCAGAGGCAGAGACCCGCACTTGACTTGATTCTGGTGCCGGCAGGCGGATGCTTACATCATTAACGGCATCGCCTCGTTCTTCACACACGGCAACACATTAGAACACTTTAAGTTGCAACTAATGAGACTCCAAAACATAATTGTTGGCATTTAGTTAGATGAGCGGCGCCAAGTTGACAGACACCAGTGCACACACACACACACACACACACACAGACAGACACAGATACATGCCCCACTCTGGCACTCGAAAAGTGACACGGCATGAAGATGAAGCAAATAAACAGCAGCAACAACAAAAGCACAAGAGCCAGCAAATACGCCCTGTTGTGGCCAGAGAGGGGGCGCGACAGGGACAGGGACAGGGACAGAGCTGGACTGCATTAGGGAAAAAGCGGGACAGCAGTGGGAAGTGGGAAGGGGGTATGAAGCACAAGGTGGACAGGACAACGAAAACAAATGCACCTAATGACACAATTTCACACTCATACACTCGCATTCGGGTGAAATACGCACCCACACACCAACACCAAGGCAAAACTGGAGCAGGCGAAGGATGCAAACTGTTATACGAAAGCTAAGAGAGAGCCGAGATGCTCTCTCTCTTCTGGCAGCACTCGCTTCGTGGGGCAGGCGATGCCCGATGCCACGACTCTGTTGCGGCGAATCCGGCAAATGGCGATCCGGTTGCCTGCTACTCGTCGGTGGCCAAGTCGCCGTCGGTGGCCAGCGCATCGTGCCAGTTGCCAGCAGCCAACAAAGTGAAGCAGTTCTGGCCGAGAGACCCAGAGCCTCGTCTTCTGCGAAAAGCCGGCAAGTAGCAAGTGGCAAGCGGCAAGTGGCAAGCGGCAAGTGACGCGAATCCTCCTCTGTTTGTGCTCGTCCAAATTCCGGCTAATGTGATAATCAAAAGGGAAACAGGATTCACACCAGGCAAGGAGTCCCACATCGGGGATTTGCTCATCGAAAGATTGTTGTCTACTGTGTCCGGGTATGTTGCACATGAATTTCATTTTACATTTGGGATTTGTTGCTGCCGCTGGAGGAGGAGCCGGCAGCAGTAGCAGCAGCATTTGGAGGATGCCTGGTGGCTGGTGGCTGGTGGCAGGAACCGGCACGGCACTGAAAGTAACGCCATCAAGTTTCAAGTTTCAACTTGTAACCTAGTTTTTTGTAATGCCAGAGACTCCAGACTCTGTACGTTTCCCCTCCCATATATACTCCATGTTGCTGTGTGTGTGTGTGTGTGTGCAAGTGTGTGCGTGCTCGCTCGCTGGTGTTCATCCTGGCGCGCGCTTTTCTTGCACTTTACGTTTGGGACGCTGTTTTCCGCCTGTTTTCTCGGTGTATTTGTGTGTGCAATATATTTTCTTGCATTTTTCCGTATATTATTCATGCCGCTACCCAAAAAAGCATAGAAAACAAGAAAACAGCTCGGAAAAGTGCAATGGCAGCCAGGAAATGACGGCCGGGGCGGGGCGGGGCGGGGCGGCGCGAGCGGGTAACTCTGTGATTTGTATGAATGCTGCCATTAAGCTGACGGCGGCACCAGCACACAACGACACAACGGCACAACGACAGCGATTCCCTGGCACGGTCTTCCATTACGTGCCGCGGCAGGAGCAACAGCAGCCGGTTGCTTTAATGGCAAGCGGGGCGTATGCGTAACGTGAGACCAGCAATTGCCCGGGCGTATGCGTATGCGTGTGCCGCTGCTGCTGCTGCTGCTGTATGGGCCAAAAGTTTTAATCTGTACGCGTATTACACAAAAGTTGTGCACCCGCCTCCTCCAATGTATTCAATTGCCTTCGCTTTTTATTTAAAAAACAAATGGTGGCAGCTTCTTCTCGCTTCCCATCGCCTATTTGTGTGTTTTTGTTTTAAATGACAAGAATTAAGATAACAAATTCGCAGAACAGAGCCGATCTGAGCCAAAGTGAGAAACATAAGCACGAAAACAAAGTAAGGCGAAACTTTTTCTGCTGCTGCTGGGCCGAGAAACAAAAGCGCCGTCAGAGCACACAGAGCAGAGCAGGGCGCAAGCGGGAAACTGTAGCGGAGCGCAAATAGAAAAGCCCCAACAACAATTGGAAATGCTTAAGCCAAAGTCGCGAGACGCTGTCAAAGTCAGGAAGCCGCGTGGCGCGGAGGCGGAAGTGCCAGACGGGGCTGAGGCTCAGGCTGGGTTGGGGCTGGGGCTGCCTCTGAAAAAGTCTAATAAATTAAGCAATTTACATGAATTGTCGTTTGCTATGCAGCAGAACAGCCCAACCCCAACCCATCCCTACCTTTCTCCAGGACAACTCATTTGTAGAGGGGGTTGGGCGTGTCGCCGGGCGACCAGGGATTTGTCAGAAGGACAAAACTTTGCCACTCGTTGACAATGATTCGGGCAGCATTCTGGCAGCAGCAGCAGGAGCAGCAAAGGTAAATCCAAGCAATTTGTTTAATTTCATTATATTTCACTGTCGCTGGATGTTGTTTTGCAGTTGCCATTGCCATTTGCCTCCCATTGCCTTGTATGCGCTTATCTCTGCACATTTGCAACTTTTTCCGCTCTTCTGCCATTTTTGGGGTGCCCCTGCCCCTGCCCCCATCCAGTTGTTGCCTGTTATTTTGCCAACTTTTGGCCATGAAATTTATGTGCATATTTTGGCCATTCTGACTTTGAGTTGTTTTCCTTGTTGCACACAACACACAGTGCTAAATGTCAACTCGAGTGCTTCAGGGGGGGCAGTAACCATATGTTGCCACAGCCGCTCCAGCTTCAGCTTCCAGCTCCAACTGTAGTTGTATCTGTATCTCTGGCTGTTGTCGAAAGTTTTCCACGAGATAACCAGCAACAGTTCAAAGTTTCGTTTTTGTTTATTTGTTGCAAGAGGGCTGGGGCAGGGGCAGGGGCAGGGGCAAGGGGAGCGGCTATGGCAACTTTTTTGGGGAGCTTAGAGCTAATTTTTTGCTTAAAGTCAACATGTGGCACAGAGACCTAATCAAACTATTGATGGTTTGACTGATTGTGGCAGCAGATGCCACTGTTTTTTTTATTGCGAAAGCGACAGGTAAAAGTTATACCCACACGAGGCACGAGGCACGAAAAGAAGAGAAAGTTTCCAAGACTTTCGTTCGTTCATTCCCTTATTTTGGCTTTAACTTTTTCGGCAAAGTTTTCGCTTTCCATTTTCTGCCACAGGAAATTGATTTCTGATGGGCCCAACGCTCCGTCTCTCTCTCTCTCTCTCTCTCTCTCTCTCTAGAACCCTTTGACAACACACACACTTTGTACAGCTTTTGTTTTCGTTTCGATTGCGTCACAGCCTTGCCTTAGTGGGTGTCCTGGCTCGTGGCCTGGAGCCCTGGTCCTGGCCCCTCTGTTAGGTGTTGTAACCCCTTTGACATGCGTAAATATTTTTCTTGCACTCAGTTTCCTCACAGTTTCCTCTGGCTCTGGCCTGACTCATGCTCTTTATTGATTTTGCATAAGCAGCAAGCAAGCTGCGGCGCAAAGTGTGGGAAATTGAATCTCACCTAAAACGCTGCAAGTACTTTGCATATCAAATCAAGTGTACGACACATTGTGTGTGTGTCTCGTCTCCTCCACACGGGGGGGACTCTGCCCCGTGGAGCTGTATCGGAGCCCTGTGGGGTGAGAACTTCAAACGAAAGACCCAGCAAGATGCGAGCTTAAACTACACATCTTGTTTTCATTGCGAAGCTCTGTCTTGACCATGGGGCATGGCCAGGGCAAAGTTTCCCTAGCCGCAACTTGCACTCTAGCACTTAATCAACAACAAAACTAAATGCGGTCGGCCAGTGGCCCAGAGCTTTGTCCAGAAATGTCAGAACCAGCACCAGTTCCTGCCCCTGCCACCGCCCCTTGACGAATGTGTAAATACTCGTCGTTGCTGATGCCAAAGTTGCCAAAGGCCACATGCAAATGTTGTTGAAAACATTTTCCAATTGCATAAAGTTTCATTTTCGTCTAAAGCACCTGCTTTTGGGTTTTCTCTGCTTCTTGGGAAATGATTTTCACCCATCTGCTCCCCTCTGCTCTGCTCTCTCTGCTCTCCCCAAAATATTTCGTTGCATAATTATTTTTTTATGCCCAACGAAACACAAATTTTGTCACTTGCTGAGGGTAAAATGGCACTTTTTGCGCTTATTTAAGCCATTGCATAAATTTCATCCGGAAATGAATGCCAAGCCATCCACCCACACACACACACTCACACACACACACATACATACTCCCACTCACTCATACACACACGTGAGTATGCAAATTTACTTTGCGGCTGGAGAATGGTGACCCCGAGGCAAGAGCGGGGGCAAGTGCAGGAGCTGCTGCTGGTCCAGAGCATAATGTGTGCTGGCCCTTAGCGAGAGAAGAGAGACAGACGTGTTTCAGACATTTAGCCACACACACACACACACATGCCCCGAGAACGCCACGCCCCACCCCTCGCCGCTTCGCCCCCCCCTCAATGTCAAAGTTCTCCCAAAGAATGTGAGCAAAATATTTTGCGAAATAAGGCGCGAATGAAAAATTTATAAAATATTCAAATAAGCATTTTACATTTTAGCACCACGATAGGGAAATGCTCGTACGACCTCTGCCCTCTACCGCCCGTCCTGCAGCCATAAAAAATATCTGCGGCTGTGTGAGTGTCTTGCGAAAAAATGACTGAAATATGCAATTTTTTAATAAAATTAAGCAAAATGCAGAAAGGGCAAAGGGCATTCGAGGCGGGGGCGGGATCAGGGTGCAGTGCGGTGCTGAAGTTCCATCGAAACTTTTTCCTAATGGAAAACCAAACCCTCAAACTTGATCCATAAAAGCCAGAACGTTGCGAAAATAAAACAATAAAAAATAACGAAGCAAAAAAAAAGAACTATTTAAGTTTTAAGCGTTTGACGCTTTACAACCGCAAAATGAGGACACAAAGTTTCACACGCATTCTCGGGCACCCCCCCTGCCCTCGTAGAAACATGACCTCCTCCCACGCACTGCCATGTTAACCCCGCCGAGTTATAAAGTCAAGGATAAAATGCAAAAGTGTCGAAGTTTTAATTTAAATTTGAGCAGCAGCGAAGATACAAAATATGATCTCGCTTTCTCCCCTCTTTCTTTGTATCTCCATCTCTCCCCAGTTGCCAATAACTCAGGGCGGGTCGCGCAGAACAGATACAGAAATTGAAGTTCTTTCCGGCAAAGATGCAAAGAAGGAGAGAAAGAGAGAGAGAGAGAGAGAGAGAGTGTTGGAAAGAAAGCGCCGCGCCACGCCACGCCGCGCAAGAGTTACGATGCCTTTGAGTAAAACACTTTCTGCGGTCGCCCGACCGACCGCCCGCCAGTCGCGCTGTCGAGCTGCGCCGAGCGTTATCTACATAACTCATACGCACTGTGGCGCGCCCAGGACAGGACGGGACAGGACTGGCTGGCTGGCTGGCTGGCAGTGGCAAGTGGCGGCACTTTCGCCCCGCCACCGCCGCATAGTTTATTCGTGCAGGGAGCAGCAAAAATTTGCAACACATGGCGTCCTCCCCTCTCCACCACTCGTATGAAAATACCCCACAGACACTCTCCTCCCAGTTAGACACATGGTGCGATTCAAGCTTACGTAAATATGGCCAGGGTTTCAGCTTTCCCTTTCCACTCCACTCCACTCCACTCCACTTTTTTTCTTGCTCCTCTGCTCCCGCTGGCTTATCGACTTGGGCGCTGGTGGCAGGTAAACTCTTTGGCTTCTACCTGAGTGGCAGGGGGCAGGGTTGGGGTGCACTGCGGCACGATTCCGGTATTATCTATGCATGAGTGTTTTTAATTTCTCCTCTGGCTCCTATGCGGATACACCCAGCACTGATGCTCCTCTGATTAAGCTTCAGCTCCACCGACTAGTTTAAGGCTACTTTTCGGGTCTGGTATTAAACTTGCAGCAGTACTTACCGCTTAAAAACTTTACGAAATTCCCCATTCAAGTTTTATTATAAAGCAAAAATTCGACTCTTTTGCAAGTCGTAATCCATCAGTGCCCCCAAAACAGTGGGCTCTCCATTTCGTGTAGCTCACTCATCTCATCGCACGCCCACGCAATCGGCCGCCAAGAAGGGGCAAGCGAAAGGAAAGAAAAGAACAACAAGAGGACCAGACTCTGCTCCACCCATCATTCACACTAGTTTCCATGACACTAGCAGAGAGAGAGCTGGCCAGGCCGGAGGGTCCATGAATGGCTGAACGACAGGCGCAATGAATGGCGCTGGAGCAAGGACTGCGGCCTGCTGACTGCGGACTACGGACTGTGGACTACGGACTGTGGACTCCGGACTGGTCTGGGTAATGGGTAAACCGAGGCAGCCAGGTGCTGGCAGAACGAGTTGTGTGACTAATGCAGGGGCATTCAATTGACACGCTGCGTGCCCCAGCAGCCGAAGACAATGGGCACAACCACAACCTGATGTGCACACTCTGCTGTTAGCTGAAGAACCGAAGAGCGCAAAACAAAGGCTTGCCTACATTGTGGCGCAGCAGCCACATGGGAGTCGTAAAACATTCGATCTGTTGAGGGAAAAAGTCGCACAAAAGTCACAAATCATTTAATTTTCCATAAGAAAAAGTGTTCCAGGAGGAGGAATGACAGTTGCAGAGGAATGTCTGGGTGGGTCAGTGCTAAACATTTCGACGGGTTCTGCGTAATTCCATTAACTTGGCAATTTTCCAACTGTGTCTGAGTCAATAACAAGCCACGCCAGGAGTTTCCATCTGCTCATTTGTTTTCCCGTTCATTTGAATTATAAAAAAACGCAATAAAGTGGAGAACCTGAGCTGCAGACAATGAATGGTTTTCGTTTCGTTCGTTGCCATGGAGTCCTGGTAGTGGATCCTTTGCAGCTGCTGACAGCCAGAGCAGAGAGAGAGAGACAGAGAGACAGAGAGATGTGGCAAATGAAATGAAAGTTTCACTACTGATTGAGTCAATGATGATGCCATTAAAAGTCGTAAATTGATGTTTTTGTTTCAAATGTGTCAGCCATCGTGGGGCATCATCATATGTGTGTGTTCGTGTGCTTGTCTTTGCATGTGTGGGTGTGTCCCTGTGTGTTTGTGTGTGTGTGTGTGCCAATTACAAGCGTTAGACGCTGTTATTCGCATTCTAACAACGGAAACAAGCCAGAGATTTATTTTTGATATTTCCGCTTTGGTGGAGCAGCAGCAGCGAGAAAGGGAGAAACTTTTTCGATAAAAATGTAAATTTATTGGATATGTGTGACAAACAAGCACACATGTATGTATGTATATGTGTGTATATATATATATATATATATAGCTGTAAGTATATTTGTTCGATTCAAATGCGAATGACAATAATGCTCATGTTGTCGTCGTTGATGAAGCAACCAACTGGGGACGGAGCTATCGATAGATGGGTGGAAAGTGGTGGCAAGTAGCCTGGGCCTGGGTCTTCGGATTGGGTATGGGAGGAGTTCTGCTCATCATGCACGACTTAAATCATATTTTTATTGTTTTTTATCGACTGATTTTGATATGCTAGCCAGCTAACAACAATTCATTCATTCATTCATTCATTTGGCTCTGTGACTTTTGTTAGTTAGTTGTTGTTCATTTTGGTTGGACATGTGAACTGACTTTTTAGTAGTTTCCGAGTGTGTTTTTTTCTTAGCTTAATATTCCAACGGTTTTATGTAGCGTTACATGAGAAGCAACAAAAAACTTTTGGGCATAACATAAAAAATTTATCGCATAAGCACATAATTCCTTTGTAAAGAAATAAACATTCTCTCGGACATCAGTCGAGACGAGACTTTGACTTTGACTTTGACTTAGACGTAGGTGGAATAGACAATAGACAACAGACAGTATAAAAAACATGGTTTAATGGCCAAATTAAGTAAGGCTCAGACATAAAAAGTTGCCTCAAGTGATGATGATGGCTAACATGGGGTTTTATTGCCTCTGCTTTGTGTCTGTGTGCCAAAAGAGTTTTAAGAGCTTAATGATATGTGAGGATACACTCGCATTTTCCATTAAATAACTTACTTAAGAATATATTTATATGTATTCCTTTTTTAATGATTTATTTATTTATTTACCAGCAGCAGACTATGCCATTTATTTAATAAATTAATCAGAAATGGCACGCGGTGCAGACAAACAAATCGTAATTAATGCGAAATAATTGTGTATTCAACTTTTTGAAATAAAAAGTAAATAAATTACGCAATAAAAATGGCACAGATAGGTAAAAATTAACAGTATTTAATGTAATTTGCAATGTAAACAGCGGCATTCAGCATTCGGCATTCGGTTTGCCGCTGCAGACATCTCGTATCTCGCAGCAGCAGGACATGACAGGAGGAGAAGTGCAAACAAAGGGCTGTAAGGACCAAGGACACCGAACACGAAGACAATGTTATTATGTTGGAAATTATGCGCTACAAAGTCAGGCGGCAAACACAGAGAAGGGACATAATGAAGGACACCAAAGGAAGGGCTTTAAATGTCCGATCCGGGAGGGAGACCAATATGAGGGATAAAACATATTTTTAAATCAAAGCAAAGAGGGGAGAGGGGGGTGGGAGGGGGCACAAACCTAACCGCTATTAGGCCATATTGAGTGCGGAGTGCGGACGTCGATGGCAAATCCAAAAAGGTTACAAATAGCTATCATAAAAACTTTATTTGTCCAAAGGATTGAAAACAAGAGTCGGCCAAAGGACAAAGACGACGACGACGCCCTATGCATGCGAAAGTCGATGTCCCGTCCCATCCCGTCCCGACCCCAAATACCCAACCCTCCCCTGGTTGCCATATCCTTTTTCCAATATAATATGGTCAATAGAATGGGGGACCGGGTGGCAGGGGCAGGGGGCAGGGGGAGGGACAGGGACAAGCGTGTTTATTGTTGTTTATGTGCCATGATGCTTTCCCCACAATTTCCAATCCTCAGACTCCTTTGATTTCGTTTTTCGGGGCTTTGTCGATTGCCTTTGTTTGCTGTTGTTAAAAAACATTTATGCGCCATTATCAAAAGCAATGCGACACCCACACACACACACACACACATACACATGTTGCTTATGGGTCCTGCAGCCCCGTATAGCATCTGATTATTGCCAGGGATTAAGCTATAATTGCGTATCGCATTTCGGTTATTTGTTTCCATTCCACGTCCAGGCTTCCGCGCTAATGGGGAATACGCCAGACGCAGTTATTCCGGAATTGGAAATGCTTCGGCTATCATTAGCGGCACCCACTGATGTTGCAATATGTTTTGATGAGCTTCTGAGCCCTTGAGCCTCTGCATTTGCTGCGCTTCATAATGTATAATCTTGATTTACCCTCCAAAAGTGTTTGCAGTCTTAAAGCTACCCCCCCTCCCCCCTCACTCGGGGTCAGGGGTGAACTCAATCAGGAAACCACATATACACACACACAAAAGCACACACACACACTCTCTCAGTGAAGCGTGTCGAGGGGTAAAATGGCAGCCAGCAGCTGGAATCGGTTTGAAAATTTCAGGCATATTTGGCAACGGGTCATTAAATACGGAAATTGAGTCAACAAAAGCCAAAGACGCCAGGAAAGAGGCAGGAAGGATATACACAAGCCACCAACACAAACGCAAACACACACACACACACACACACCCATACAGTCTCACACGTGAATAGAAAGCTCCCAAAACTCGGAAGTATTTTTTGGCATTGCTTTGCTGCTTGGCCTGGTTGGGTTGGTCGCTGGCAAAAGTCAAGCCACATAAAAGATGCCTCCGAATTGGTAACTCGTTTTTGTTGCCACATAGCTACTTGCCTTGCCCTGCCCTGCCCTGCTTGCCGCCTGCCTGCCTGCCTGCCTGCCTGCCTTTGATTATGTAACCTTTGGCTGGGAAACGACCAGAGCACAACACATGCAAACCTCACGAATAATTGCTGCCCCATAGAGCCCTGAGAGAACTGCCTTCGATTGGCTGCCAATAACAGAGAAACATAGCAACTCAGCCCGGTCCCTGTCCCTGTCCCTCTGCTTTGTACATTTGTGTGCATGTCCAAATGTCTGAGTGTGTGTGTGTGCTTGAGTCAAAGGTTAAACTGGGGAGAATGTGTTGATTGTGGGTCAAGCGTGAAAGCGGTCAAAACGTATTTCGCATTACTATATTTAAATTGTTGATTTTGTGCAAATGTTTCTGTTGCTGCACTGGGAATAATCGAGGGAGAAAATATACATCCTGGAAGCTTGTAAAATTCCATGCTTTTGTATCAATCTTTCTCTGAGTGTGATCCGTATGCCAGGTTCTCCTTTATAGGGTTTCCTCCAGGGTACATTTCGATTCCTCATTCCAACGCGTTCCCTTGTTTAACAGAGAAGCCTCACACCATTGTCCTGTTCATCGGGGATAACAGATTGGGTCTCCCGCATATATGTAGACATTTGAGTGAGTTATAATTGAAATAATTGTTGGTTGTTTTGGAACAATCATCGCAGCAGGTGAGAAGCAAACTTTGGTCAACGGAAGCCCCTGCTGTGCCCCAAACAATTGCCCATTCAACTTTGGGCAATAGTTACACATCTGTTGCCAAAGAAATGATTATAAATTATAATCAACAAGCAAACAGGAGACACAGTGCAAGAATATACATACATATATGTATGTGTGGTTGGGCGAAGGAGGAAAACCCTCGCATAAGGTGAAGCTGTGGCAAGCGGCAATCGATTGAAATTGGAACCTGTTCAACGTGGACTAAAAATTGGGTTAATTAGATGGTCCGATGATAGATGAAATCCGGGATTGTTTCTGTCGTTGGTGTTGCCATTGATTACACTCCCCCTGGGTGCCGCAAGGCAACTGTGGTCGGCCTTAACAGAGTCCTCACAAAGGCCTCCAGTCGCAGGCACAGGCCGAGGGCCCAGGGCTTTGGCTGGGGGCCCTTAAGCATGCAATAAACATAATTAAAACGCCTTAAATTTACGCTACAGAATTCCAACGAAATTAACTTTTCAGCATTGTTGGCGACAATTTCATGCAAGGCCTGCTGCAGCAGCAGCGGATACTTGCCTCCAGGCACACACAAGACACAACAAGCGCAATTAACATATTTTATCAATCTTTTTCTTCTGGCCGGGCCAGAACAACCGGGCCTTAAAACAGCCCCGCTCTTGCCATCGCCACTTACGCAATTTAAATAACTCAAGTGGCAAACGGCGCAAAAGAGCAAAGGACACTCGAAGCACAGGCACAGAATGTGGCACTCTTAGGGACTCTTACTGGGGCCAGGAGTCAGCCACATGGACGTATGGTGGAGTCATCGCCATCGCCATCCACATAAACACATTAACACGTTGCGTATGGACTGGGACTGGGGCTGGGGTTGGGGCGTGGCGTTGTGGCAGGTGAAGAGCCGCCGGGGCGGGTCAAAGTTGGCCAGGCAACATTAAGCCTGCCAAGTATTTTCATTTTTTCGCATACATCGCTGAATTCGGCGAGGCTGGGGGGTGGGGGGGTAGGGCAAGGTCGCCTAGCAGCAGGCTCACGCACTTGGCGGATAAACAGGATCCGCAGGATATGCAGAGAGAGAGATTCTGCCGGAGAGCCTGGCCCCATAAATTACACTTTAATTTTGCAGCAATTTTTGGCCACGGCTTATAAATCAGCAGAGTTCCCGCCGAAGGGGCAGGACGACAGCTGCCGACTGCCTACAGCCTGCTGCCTGCCCCCCAGCCCCTCCAGCACTCATTTTGGGCCACTCGCAATATTGAAATTTCAATTTAATTACATAGAGCGGGCACGACCCGACCTCAGGCCCATGTGCTCTCGAGAGCTGCCCGCAAAATGAGCTGTCGTTTTGGGTCAAAGAGCCTACACCAGGAGGAGGGGCAGGGGCAGGGGTAGGAGGAGCAGCAACACCCTCAACATACCAACAACAAGGTTAGGATCTGCCTCACTTGAACTGAACTGCTCGGCGGTTTGGCTTAATTTGTTGAGATAATTGTGCCGAAATTATATTATTATTAAATTCGCATCCGTTATCCTCTTTTTTTTTGGCGCTCGCCTTTCATGCTTATTATGAAAATTGGATTTCAAGTGCTCTCTGTGGGTGGGCATCAGCATGGGAGGGGGAATGGTGGAGAGGGGAGAGGTAGCTGGCTGGGTTGAGTTCAGGCTTTGACCTTAGCTGGGGGTTCTTCCTCTTTACGTAATTGGATTTTGTGTGTGAGATTTGGACAGAGCAAAAAGAAGCAAAAGGAAAATGCCAAATGTTATTAGCTGGGGGTCAGAGATTGTTTTGGGTCAGAGTTCCGCAGAAGGAGCAGCATATCTAAGGCCATCCCAAGCTGCAATCCTTTACCAATACAGCTTACTGTTTATCTCTCTCTGTAGATCCTTAATCTTCATCTTATTTCTCTTGCCTCATTTATGAAATTTCGCACGCTCAGCGAAACGCAGCTCGCATTAATTTCGCCCAAGATTAAATGCAAATGGGCGTGGCAGGGGGAGCTCTGTAGCAGCAACAATGCACATCATTCTCTAAGCTTCTGCGAAAAGGCTTTTAATTAATTCGCGGCATTAAAAGTGGAAACAGAAGCCAGAAGCAGCGCCACAGATTCAAAGTCAAGTTGCCTCGCGGCAAGCAATAAACGAAATCAGCAAAACGAGCGTAAGAAAGAGATGGACGACAGAGAGAGAGTGAAAGAGAGGGAGAGTAAATGTACATGAATTCACAAAATATGATTATGAATAAAAGCCATTCATGCAAGAGGCTCAGCGCCGGCGAACCGACCACAAATGTGGGCAAGTGCTGGGCAGGGGGCAGGGGGCACGGGGCACGGGGCAGGGGGCAGGGCTGTGTGCAGCAACCACATGCCGATCGTGGGGCGTGCAAAATCAATTTTAAAGCGAATTTAATAAAAACGCATTTATGCGCATTTTGTGGCAATTAAGTGCAGCAAATTGGAGCCAACGAGCTGCCACAGCAACAGCAACAGCCACTGGCCCCCCTTCCCCCATCTCATGTTGCCTCCTCGGAGTCAGAGTCCGAGTGTTCGTGTGTGTGTGTGTGTCAGAATGGAAATGCTGATGCTGCCTCCCCAATTTAAACGCATGTTGCATGCTGCACGGCTAGCACGTGGTCCGTGCGGTAATTAAGCTGATGTGAAAATCTTTGACTTGGTGCGAACATCGAGCGAGCAGGCAATTAAATTTCAGGCCCCCAAATACAGGAAGCTTAACCGAGCGACCGACCGACTGCACTCCCCGCAGATCAATGCCGAAAAATGTCATCGACTGCGGCGACAGATTTATGACAATCCCGAGGGTCTCTCACCTGACAGCTGAGCCGAAGCACCGAAACTTTGAAATCAACATTTCAATTCGCTGTCGACGCATCGCATCGCAGCAGCAAGGCTGTGCAGCAGGCAGGGCTGCAGGGCTGCAGGGCTGCAGCTCTGGCAATTTGGTGTGAAAAACTTGTAGCTATTTTTAGCTCATCAACAACGGTGGCAGCCACATCCACCAGCAGCAGTGGCAACAACAGCCACTGCGACTTTTATTGCCCATGTGCTGGGCATGTCTTGGTGCCAATTGCAGCATGGCTGGCAGGCGAAATGTGTCAAGCGAGGCGGTGACTGATGTGGCGAGTAACAAGGCGAAGAAGCCCTGGAGGCAGAGACACACGCGTAACAGTGCCTCCAAGAAGTATGCATAAAAATATTTCATTCGAGCACTCGAATTAAAAGTAACGACAGAAGTGGCAAGAGCTGGGAGCCTGGAACTGGAGTGCGGGAGGCTGGAGGGTGGCACTCAAAATGGCGTTGGCTTTATTCCGGCAGTTGTCTCAGACAGTTAACCCCACACACACACACATACACATACACAGAGATACTTTTACACAGATACACACACGACATTCAGTCAGAGCTCTACTCTTGAGCTGCTGTCATTGTCAATGTCTCCAGACAAATGCGCCTGAAATGGTAGAAGAGCGCGGTACTTACTGGTTCTCGGGGGCAGCCATGGGGGGAGGGGGCAATAATTTTCCTGGCAAGTGGGTGGGTGCTGGTTGGGCCCCCCACCCCCCTAATACATTGCACGCGCAATGCTAATCTGCTTTTAATTAAAAGCAACGCGGAATGGCAGGACTCTAAGCGGCTTTCTCGCTCTGTCTCCATTTGGCTAATTGTCTTTCGTTGGCGGCTTTTGTCATTTGTCTCTCGACCCGAAATATGTCAAAGACACAAGCATGCAGCAGATATGTACATATGTGGAAATTTTGCGCCCCGAAGAAGAATGGCAGGAATGACAATTACAATACAAAACACAACACAAATGTTTTGCCACACTGACAGTGACACATTGGGAATGCCTGGTACTGGGGGGCAAAGGTTAAGACCAATAATTATGTATGTATGTCAAGGCAAGCCGCAGTTGGCTAATTAAAATGAATAGAATCGAGTACGGTTGGCAAGTAATTCCTAGGCTCATGTATTCTGGAGTATTTATTTGATTGTAATAAATTTGTGTTGCAAATATTTCCACCTTTTGTTGCTGCTCTCTGCTCTGCTCGATGCACAATGATGATAAATGGCCAAATATCATGTAGAATCAATCAAAATATAAAAATTCCTGCTCGTAGTCCCTGTCAAACACAATTAATTATAAAATTCATAAAACAAAGCCACAGGCAAACAGGCAGACACAAAAAACCAACAATGGAAGCCATAAAAGCGTCAGAGAGGTTGGAAAAATATATGAAAAATGCGACAGACAAAATTATCATTCATAATAATTTGTACAAACAAACAAGACCAAGGGGCTGGGCGGGGCTGGGCGGGGCTGGACTGAGTGGCGAGGGGCGGGCCTAGGTGAACACAAAGGACAGTCTAGTGAGGGGTCTGGGGATGGGTCTGGGGCAGGGGACAGATGAGTGCTGCTGGGGCAATAGAATGTTTCACGCAGAGGCAACAATTACAAAAAATGATGTTTTATTTAAAATACCAGACAGCGGCTGTGGCAGTGGCAGTGGCAAGCGGCCAGCGGGGGTGGAGGTGGAATAAAAATAACAATGCTGCAACAGCAGTGATAATGTTGCTGGCAACACATGTTTTCGGCAGCAGCAGCAGCAGCAACTGTGGCAGAGCATCAGCAGAGGAAAGAAGCATTTCCACCGCAGAAACAACAAGTAGGGCGCTACAGATGATATTACGACTAGAAAGATACCCAGTACTTTCATATTTTTCTTTGCTTAATATAATTGGAATTTACCGGAGGGAAAAGTAGAGGGAAAACCCTGTTAGAATGAGTATTTAGGCCATGGAAATGCTCCCTAGAGAGAATATTTCTTGCGATAGTCATTTCTGGCTGCATATTGATCCAAGGGGGTATTGATGAATTGATAGGTAGTAATGACATATAAAGTACATATTTATCACTTCATTCTTCTATCACTTTATTTCTTTTGTTTCCACTTTACACCAATAGAAACTCCTACTTATTTCTAGCTTCCAAATCCCTTTCCCGAAGTCAATACAACCCTTGGTCTTACCGTTTACAGGGTACAACAACGGCTGGCAGCAGACATTACCCTCACCCGTCCCCCCACCTTAGAAAATGCCCATCTTTGGGGCCGCCTGTGCGCACATTTTAATCAATAAACAAACGTGAAAATATGACAAACAAATTAATAATAAAATGCAACAACAGCAACACACAGACACAGACAGACAGTCCCCGCCCGACAATGACAAAATATTATAAATGAATCGCAGAGAGAGGCTCGACAATGCAACTGAGAGGCATATAGCAGGGTAGGGTGAAAGGGGAACTGGAGTCGGGGGAGAGACTAAATATAGATGCAACGTTGTTGCCCTTTTGAGGGGCGCCTCCTCTTTCCTGCCGACTAATTGTGACAATTTGGTCTCACACAAATGGCATAATAAATGTTGAGCAGAGGAAATGATGTGTGAAGTGCAGCAGATCCGAGGCTCATGCTCAGGCAAGGGGTTGCAGACTCCTCCCCCTCCCCTCTCCATTGATGACCAAGCGGAAGTGATTTTTGGTTTCAGTGCACGATTTTCCATCAGAAAATAGGATGATGCCAGTGGGTGGGTGGTGGTGGGATCAGACAATGGCCAATGCCTCCCCCCCACCAGCCCCCTCCCGCTAGCAATTAGGCAAACTTTCTATGGGGGCCCAGAACCAATCCCGAATCTTTGTTCGAGCAGCCAGTCAATAGCCAGTGTGTGTGTGTGCTGGCCACCAATTGAGGGACAATGGGTGGCAGGAAGCGTGCAACTTGCAACTTTTTTGCACAGCGCGATTGAAGGATTGGAAATTGTGTGTTTCCGGCAGTGAAGCGCACGGGATTCGGGAATTGGGAATGCCATAAATAATGCAAACCCCCAATGATAGCCCCCGGGGCAATATCCAAATCCAAATTGGATGCCATTGTTGCAGATGACAGTGGCAGACTGACTGGCTGCTAATTAGCCGGCACTCTCCAGTTTTGGGTCGCATTCCTATATACTTGGCCCTGGGGCACGTTCCGGCACGGCGATTGAGTAAGGTCAATGGGCTGGCCTTATCGCCCTGCCCCATAAATCAGTCCGGGGGGGGAGGCAAGGTCTCCGGCACGTGACGATCGGTGGAATGTGCTGCCGAGTTCTCCCTGGTGCATTTGCCGAGTCGTATATTATTTATCAGGAACTTTGTACACTTTACGACGAGCAATAAAATTAATATTTTTGCCTGCCTGCCCCCAAAACAGTTTTTGTCAACAACTAATTGAAACATTTCTCCACTCTCTCTCTCTCTCTCTCTCTCTTCCGTTGCAGGCCAAAGAACTTGTTGTCTGCTGTGTGGCAGCAGATGGAGCATATGAAGCAATTAGGGGCAACACTAAAAACGCCTATAAATGTCGAGTGACAAACAATTTCGCGGAAAGGCACAGGCACAGGCCCAAGCAGGCAACCGACACTTTCCAGGCAACATGTTGCTGAGAGACATCGGCGGCAATTGACAACAGCGCAACATTTGCGGCAACAGAAACAGCAACAACAACTTCGTGTCGCAGGCAAACTTCGTGCGGCATTCGACTCTGACGGTTGTGTGACGCGTTCGCTGTGGCAGAGGCAGAGACTGAGAAACGAGAAACGAGAAACGAGAAAGAACGAGAAATGACGCGAGAACCGGGAAAAGTTTCGAGTGCTCAAGTGTGAAAAACAAATGGAAAATACATACAGCGGTAAACAGCAAATCAAATTAGCAAAGAAAATCAAAAGGAAATACGTTACCCCAAGTGCGTGTGCGACAGAGAGAGAGAGAGAGAGAAGAGAATCAGAGAGAAAACTGAAACGAAAGCAAAAAAATTTCACACTTAATTAATGTCTAATTTGAAGAGCAGTCAGCGGACGACAACAAACGTGGCCAAAACAACGCTGACAATGTGGCAGACGCTATCAACTCTCTCCACATCACTCGCGGCGGCTATCCTGGGCCCGTCACCGACTGGTTGCAGGTGCGCGCAGCGTCGGAGGGGAAGGCAGTTGCAGGGAGCCACATCCAGCACTTACCACGCGGAAATGCAGAGTCACAGAATCACGAGCAACATGTTGCCATCAACAGACACCGCGACAGCAGCAGCAGCGGGCATAGCGCGTAGGTGTCGTTGTGGCAGCCACATCAGCACCATCACCATCAACAACAACAAAAGCAGCAACAAAATCACTAACAAAAAGAGCAGCAACATTAGCGGTGGCAGCCTCCTGCACTGGCTGCTGCTGCTCTGCGTCTTCTGTGGTAAGTAAGAGCCAGGCCATAGCCATGGCCCATAGCAGTAAGTGACTTTTAACAAAATGCGCTTAAATGTCTCTGATTTAGTGCGCCACGCCCCACGCCCCCCCCCCCCACAAAAAACAGGGACAGACAAACCAACAAACCACCAAACTGAAGTGATACTGGGACGTGCGGGGAGGGACAACAACTGCAGCAGATAAGATACAGATACCCCCCTACGTACAGTGGGTGCCACAGATACACAGACACATACATAGACACAGAGTGGGGGGAAGGGGGGGGGGGGGACAAAAAATAAATAAAAATAAATAAAAAACGCTCAACACAAATCAAGATGAATTTCCGTGCATTTTTGTGCAGATTTTTGTAGAGCTTTGGCCAAAAAAATACAGACATGGCCAAATGAACGAAGGCGACGTGTGTGTGTGTGTGTGTGTGTGTGTGTGTGTGTGTGTGTATGTGTGTTTGGTTGGGTTTTTGTGCCACGTCTAAAACGCTACAACTGCCACAGCACGAAAAAATGGCTAAACAGCAAAGGAAAAACATTCGAAAATAGCGCCAAGAAACGGAGGAAGATTAAACGGCTGGCAGGGAGCAGGGGGGGGGGGACTGTGAGGCAGGGACTGGGGGGGGGCACGGCACGTCAGCAGCGATGGCAGCGCAATATAAATTGACTCGTGTTTTTCATTTAAACGTTTTGCCCAGTCTCCGTCTGCATTCACGTCTCCTCCTTTGTTGCCTTCAATAATTTTTGCCTGATTCTGCAACAGCAGCAGCGACAGCAGCTGCAACTGCCACTGCCACTGCCACTGGCTGGACGTTGCTGTTGCTGCCACTTAAACCTGAAATTAACTTTGGCCCACGAAAGTATGCAGCGGCAGGAGACCAGAAGAGCACGGAAAATCAAGCCACGTGAGCTGGTCAGGGTCTCATGTGTATCTGTGTATCTGTGTATCTGTATCTGCTGTGCATCTGTGTATCTTTGTATCTGCTGCACTAGATTGCTTGATTATTTCGTTTGGAAATTGATGCTGCCATCAATTATAGGAAACCACAAAAGAAGAGCCAGAACGGGAGAAATGAATTCGGTTAGCAGGGAGTCGGCCAAGAGTAATGGACGGCTGCTGGCCGCTGGCTGAATGGTTAGCTGTTCGGTTTTGGCCTGGCTTTAAAGCCAGCGCTTTGTAATCGATGGCGGCGGTGGGGCTGAAGTGCTGTGCAGTGCTAAAATAAACTGAAATCAATTTGGTTAAGCCTTCTGCCAGCACAGCAGAGAGCAGAGCAGAGCAGAGCCAGACCAGACCAGAGGGAGGGGAGGGAGGAGCGGTACCACCACCCACTTAACTAATCAGGATAAATAAATATTTATAATTAATTTAAAATATAAACAGCCAACCGAAGCCAGCCGCAATTAATTTTGGCCAGATTGAAGGGGATGCTAATGGGATGGGGTGGAGCTTGCGGGGGTGGGGTTTGGGGGGGAAACTTTCATTTTGATAACAAAGCAAACAAGCAAAGTGCTCACCGTCGAAGATTCTCGGGCATATGAATAAATGAATGAATGCATGAATAAGCAATCAACAATAATGCCCAAAAGCAACGAAAGACGAAGAGATACAGAGGACAGAGAGAGGTAGAGAGAGAGTGAGAGGGAGGCAGAGTGGGAGAGTGCGAAAGGAGATGGTTATATTATGAAAATATATGCACAACGAAAAGGTTAAGGCACAAGAGACGTTCAAGGAATGCCAATGGCAACGGCAACGGTCAGCAGTCAGCAGCAACCAGCGAAGGTGCGAACGAGACGTCCAGCTAATGAGTTGGCCAAGTTATCAGGTGTCGATGGGTTGGGGGTGGCACGGGTTGGGGTTGGTGTTGGTGTTGGCGCCTGGGAAAATTGCCCTTTGGGTGTGGGAGCCGCGTGGCTGGAAAGTGCGTGAGCCTGCGCGTGCTTAATGAACTGCAATCAATGGCCAGTGCCCAGTCGATAAGAGCCGAAAGGCGACTGATTGTGCGTGCAACATGAGGCAGACCACAGCACACCGACGCACACACTGACATACACTGATACACTCTTCTGGACAGACAGACAAATTGATAGCGAACGATTTATAGAGCCCTCATGCTGTTGGGTCCAGTTTGGCGCATTAATTACGCACATTTTGTTGAAATTTATTTAAACCAACGGCACAAACAACGCCCCTCCAGCCACACACACACAGAGTGAGAGAAAGAGAGAGCAAGAGAGAGAGCAAGAGAGAGAGCGAGAGCGAGACACACACACCTGATTATAGCTTGCGTGAATTGGTTTTGGGCGTGAAATTGCTTTCAACATTTAATTACAAAAGGTTCGTGTGGTTTATTTTTGGCTCATCAGCCGCACTCAGCCTCCCGCCCAACCCCCAAAGCACCAGGTAACACCCGAACCCACAACCACAACACATACCACACACACACACACCCCCACCCCCACCCCCACCCCTACCTGCATTGCAATTTGTTATCAGACCTGAAACACGCAACCGACTGACGCCCCAAACTATTCTACACCTTTGTTGTCTTTTTTGGGCTAAATTAAAGGGATTAGGCCAAAGGAATCTGTGTGTTTGTGTGTGGCAAGTGTTGCGGATGCTGCACAATTAGCCACAAAATCAATTTTATAAAACAGTTAGGATTGTGGGTATAATCAATGCCCCCCCTGGGGGTCATACGGTTCAATGCTGATTGAGAAAAGCATCTCGTGAAGCATCCCAGAGGCAAGACACACTCGTACTCGTCGTATCATAAACTATCCACGAGACAGCAATAATATTGTCAGCAATATTCAACACGACATCAGCCATTGATGCAGCAGGCAGGCTTTTGTGTGGCAACTGTGTGATATAAAATATAATTGAATTGATACGAAAACATTCTGAAGCACCAGCCAGGACCAGGCCAGGACACAACAATGGACACCCACATGGCAGACATTCATTTTTATGCTTATTGGCAACACTACTGACACATGCAAATACGACGAAGAAGCTCAAAAGCTGGCCAAGAAGAGGAGGAGGAAGGGAAAGAGAACGATGAAGAGGAAGATGAAGATGAAGCCCGAGATGGAGCTGATGGCACTGATGTCCTCTCTGACAAGCTTATTGATGACTGAAAGTCCTGTTTTTCGCTCGACTTTAATAAAAATAGCACGCAAAAATATATAAATATAAACAGCAGGAGAAGGACAACACACACACACACACACACATATGTACAAGTGTATTTCCAAGTAAATACAAGTCTAGATATGGAAATAAATCCCACTGCGTCCCTGATGATTTATAATTTATCATTTTGGTTCCAGCTGAAAGCTTGTTTCTGGTCTGTTTTTAATACGATTATAATATTCCATCATCGACGGAGAAACAAACGAAGAAAAGTCACTGAGTTTTTGGCTATTTTTAGACGCCATCTTCTGTGCCACACTCGATAAACTTTGACTCTGCCCCAAATAGGTTGCGAGTGCATTAAAATCATCTAAAAACATTTTCGCACAGAGAGAAGTTGGAATTAGCAATAAATGTTGACCGAAAATGTTAGTTGAATGGCAAGTTTTCAGAGCGCATAAAAACTATAAAAACTTTTCAACATTTCAATTCATAATTCAACACATAATTATATCATGCCAAAGCCCAGACCAGACCAGCCAGCAGCTCTCTCTCTCTCGCTATCTATCTCTCTCTCTCTTTGTTTTTTGTCTCTGTCTGGCCTGGTCTGGCCTGGCGAAATATGTCAGCAACTTTTCAAAACTGTAACAGCGCCAATTTGTCTACAAAAACGTTGACCGTAGAGCACTCTCCTCCCCAGCACTCCACCCACTTCAAATGTAATTTCAACTCAAATTTTGCTGTTCTAAAATTATGCAAATATATCCAAGCTTTACTACATACATATATATATACATATATATGTATGTATATAGATGGAACACGAAATGGTATACTGGCTCTCTTGCTTATGCATTATGCTAAATAATTGCAAGCCTTTTTTTGTGCTTGTTGTTGGCGTGGAAGTTATTCGATATTGTTGGTCCTTTTTGGACCAAAAATATTGCGTTAATTATCACGCAAACCCACAATAAATATACATACATACATATGTATATCTCCGCCCCAGAGGCGACTTTGTGTGTGTGTGTGCAACCGCGCAATTTATATTTTTGTTAATTTTGTTTCGTTTTTGGCCACGCGTAATTACATGAAGAATTCATGTGTAAAATTTTTGTTATTGTCTGGCGCGTAAATTGTTTAACTTTAAAACATTTATTGGATGTTCGTAGTATCATCCGGAAAAGCAATTTCCCAGTTGAGGGGCAAATAGGGGAGAGGAGAGTGTTCTTTGAGAGGGCGCGAAAGTGCTTAGGGGTGGGTGGATGGGCTGCGGCAATTGACAGCCGAGCGTGGGGGAGAAAACAAAACTTGAAAACTAACATAAAATATTTAAGACGCAAACTCGACTTGGCTTCCTTCTCCTGCCTGCTCCTTCACACTCTGAGCTGCTGGCTGTATCCCCATCTCGTTCTCTTCCTGCCATGCAAGGCATTTTTTTCCCCTTGAAATTATTGCACATCATGCTCCAAAAAGCCGCAACGGGATAAGCAGCTGGCAAGGAGTCGAGGCAGTGCCAGTGCCAGAATGCGGCAAGAAAAGGAGGCAGGAACAGGGCTAAGAGCCAGACAATAAGTTAAATTAGTTTGGTAGCGACGCGGCGTCTGCCACACTCCTGCTCCTGCCTCCTTCCAGGCTCCTGTTCCAGGCTCCTGGTCTCCTGCTCCCCCGCTCTATGTGTCTGCCGCTCTATATGACAATAAAAATATTACCCATAAATTATCACAAGTGAGTTCATCACATGGCATGCACTTGCTCCTCCATTGAGTGCCCCTCCCCCTCCAAGCCCGATCCCGGACCCGGTCTTGTATGTCTGTAAAAAGTTCGTCTGCCTTTAGTTTTCCCAGCAGCTGCTCCCCCAATCCTCCAGGACCCGTACAGGACCCTCATCTCCGCCCATTGCATTCACCGCGCTCATTTGTAACTAAATCTGTGCGAGCTCAACTCAGTTGCGTGGTTGAAAGTTTATGAGTGTGCGGGAGGGGGCAGGGGCCACCTACTCCTAACATACGTTTATATGTGCATATGTATGAGTATATTAGCCAGCGGCGTAGCCATTGGTGATCCCAAAAAGGGATAATGTTTCAATGAATAGAACTTAAAGAACAGGCGTTTACTTTGAGTGCTTTAAGATATACGAAAAAAGCCCTGAAAAGGAGTCTTATAGTATGTTCCCTGAAATATAGAATAGTAGAGATCTGGTTGGAACTTATGAAACTCCCCGGTTAGTGCTTGGTGCATGGCAGATGCCTGAGAACATAAAGAATGATAGCCATCTTGATCGCCTTCTAGAACTACGCCCGTGGCACTCACTCACCCACCCACTCGCCCACCCACATATCCTCGTGTGTGTGTTTGTGCAACTGCATATTGTCATAATGGTGAATGCATGATATATTGAATTTTGCAGTCAATAAACGTTTTATGATCACAGCTGCACATATTTCACAATTTCCCTCTCGTTTTTTGCTCTTCGCGTTTTGCTCCTCGTTGGTTTTTTTTTTGCATCCTTTTGTCGTGGCAAAGTTGCATAAAAGTTGCCAAGGGGCGGTAAACCGTTGAGAGCAATTGCAAAAATTTAAGGTCATTATGGGTGGCAGGGGTGAAAGTTGGAGTTGGATGGGTTGGGGATCCGGCTTTAAATCCGGCTAAGCTGCTGGTGCCTTCGTAAGCCTGAATTGATGCTCTCGCTTAGGGCATATCCGCTGGCAATCC
Source organism: Drosophila athabasca (assembly GCA_008121215.1). Classification (NCBI taxonomy): domain Eukaryota; kingdom Metazoa; phylum Arthropoda; class Insecta; order Diptera; family Drosophilidae; genus Drosophila; species Drosophila athabasca. The sequence continues at coordinate 3,699,900 of CM017793.1, read as the reverse complement.
ATCGAAGGGCCATAAAGTTTTTTCTTCTTCCGTTTGTTTCTTGCTGCCAGACCAAATCACTGCTCACAAAAATTCATCATCGCTGTGCTCCCAGCTTCCAGCATCCAGCTCCCAGCTTCCAGCATCCAGCTCCCAGCTGCTGGCTCCTAGCTCCTAGTGGGTGTGCCATATGTGGCATGTGGAAATCTGCATCAGCCACTCAAACTGCAGGGGGCCGGGCCGTAAACCTAAGCCCGGCCTAATTTCCGAAAGGCAAATGGCCGTAAGGAGCGCAGGGCTCAAACTAGGGCCGGGAGTGCGAAAAAAAAGAATAGTAGACAAAGCAGGAATAAAATGAAAGAGAAACAGAGAGGAAGAGAAAACATTGTGGAAGCTGTCGATGAAGATGAAAACGAAGGAAAAAATAGAGTGAGAGCAGCAGGAGGAGGCAGAGTAACGGCGCAACAAGCAGCAGTCAAACGGATATTGTTTCTCGAGTGGGTGTGGCAGGGGGGCGTGTGGGCGTGGGTGTAGGCGTGGGTGTAGGCATACGATTCCTAGTAACTGTGACGAAATTGATGCAGACATGAGGAGCACACTGCCGCCTTGACAGCATTGATTATGCTGCGTTGCTATCACGATTTCTATTGAAACCAGGCACATGTGGACAAAAACACCAAATGAAAAAGAGAGAAAGGAACACGGAGAAAGCGGAAGGATTGCTACAGAGGAGGGCAGGATTCAGTCAGCAGCAGCACGAAAGCAAAAAAAGGAAGCAAAGCAAAGCAAAGAGGTTTACAACTTCTCGTAAGGCGGCTTAAACGATTTGCGAGTTTATGGAAAGCCAAACACACTTTGAACGCAAACACACACACACATGGAAGTCGTACATCCATATGTGTGCGACAATCTGTGTGCCAGTCTGAGAGTGTGAGTGTGTGCGGGGATAAGCAGAGAGCAGAGGGGTCTCGGCATATTGTAAAACAAATGGAAAATTGCTTTTTGATGTAGTCAGTCAACTTTGCTCTGCTGCTGCTGCCATCATCGATGCTGCTGCTGCTGATGCTGCTGCTGATGATGATGGTGTGGTGTGGTGCTTGGGTCTGGCTTGGTCTGCTCTTGAGGCTTTAAGCGCCTAAAAGTATGCTGCATGTCATTTGCATGTTGCACTTGGCTGCGTGTGCGGAGGCCCAATGCACTATGGGGAAAATTTCCATTTTTCGGGTATTTAGTCATTTTTTCAAGTTATTAAAATTGGTAATTTTTTTGTGTTAACATCTTAAGAAAACTTCAAACTGTAAAGTTCAATACACAAAATGTTATGTAACAGACCAATGTTAAGCCAATCCTCTGTTAAAGTCAGCTGTTCTGTTACAAGGCACGTGCTCTAAGATTGCAATATTTTTGTGGCCGATATTCAAATTGCTCGTATTCAAACGCGACACATTCTTTTTGTAAAATTTAAAATGGATATTAATCACACAAGCTTGTACTATGTGTTGGTTGTACTAAAACTTTGTACTTGTCCGTGTTTTATTAATATAGTGTAAAAGTAGTAAGTGTTCTCAAAGGTAATTTCTTGGAAATAAATTTCAAGTTCGTAGAGGCCTAGAAAACAACCTTTAAGTTTCTTAAGTGTACGTCCTAGTTCATGTCGTAGCGCCATTAATTGTGATTTAAATGCAGTTTGTCTCAATGTGCACTTTTCCGCACTATCTGCGCAAATTAATTTTTTGTAGGTGACTTCCAGTTTTCAAACGCGGAGCTGTTTGATGTATGGCGCAAGGAAAAAGGCAACTACAACCAGGAAAATGCAATTCTTGATTTTTTTAAGAGGAGATTAAGTAAACATATTAATGTTTTAAAATATGTATCATATTTAAAAAGCAAAAGTCAATTTTTTTTGCCAAAATTTGAAAAACAGCAACCAGAACAAAAAATATTTTGGAAAAAGCATTAAATTGGTGATCGAGCACAACAAAATTATACATAAGCGATTTAAATGGGAAAAATAAGTGAAATATTGGACGTCTAAAGTTGGCTTACTGATTGAAAGGTGAAGAAGCACAAAAAAACAAGCAGCAGCTTTATCAAAAGCTCAAGAGGGCAATGTCTATTTGTTGATTTCCCTGCCTATTGATGTTTTAAACCTCTTATGATGTGAAATTAAAGGACCAGATCAAACTTTTTATGATTTTGAATAAGAATTTGACGTTATATTTCTTATGTGTGATGAAGATGTTGAAAATGAAGAAAATGTCTGTTAATATTATTTATTATTTCTTTAGCTCCTGAGTTCGATCAAAATTATGGTTTTCAAAAAGTAAAACTTTATTTTTATGTATAAAAGAGAATTATAGTTAATAAATATTAGTATAAAATTCAATTTCGTAATATAATACAAAAAAAAAAACAAATTTTTTTTTTGTGGGTGGGCGTCGACACGCCCACTTTTCCAAAAACTGTTTCTAAGGGCTTACATAATAATAGCAAAAAAACCGCATCGAAAAATCTTGCTTAGTTTAGGAGTTATTAATTAATACCCGAAAAATTGGAATTTTACCCATAGTGCAATGGTTTCAATTCTTAATCCAATGGATTTGCGGGCGAGAGAGCCGAGAAAGGGACGACAACGAGGAGGACAACGACAAGGACGTAACGTAACGTAACTATGGTGATGCAGCCAGAGAGAGATTCAATATTGTTTTACGCTCCTGAACGACAACTATGCAAATGCGTGTCCTGCTGTGGCCGTCAGGCTGCCGTTTGAGCCAACACCGAAGGCTTTTAAAATAAACAAGAGAACCCCCTTGCCCCCCCTCTCAATATGTAGCAATATCGACAGGCCTACAGGCTACAGCTACCTGTACTTGAACCTGAACACGAACCAAAGCCAGAGCCAGTGTCTGCCTTGCCTTTATGACGCCGCATCAATTTGAATAAATCTCATGGAATGCCCTACCCTCCTCTCCCTTTCAGATGCCGGGCAGGCGACACTGCGCGATGTCAATCTGCTGGTGCAACCGCCTGCGGTGCGACGCGGCCAGTCGGTGGCTCTGCGGTGCGACTACCAGCTGGACGGTGCGCCGCTCTACTCCATCAAGTTCTACCGCGGCCAGATGGAGTTCTACCGCTACACGCCCGGAGAGTATCCCCACACGAAGGTCTTTCAGTACCCGGGCATCCGGGTGGACGTAAGTCAAGTCATGTGTGCCGTGCCGGGCCGTGCCGGGCCGGCCATTGTGCACCCGAAAAGAAAATGAAAATGTTGTTGTTGCTCTTATCCTTTCAGGAGGGCAGCTCCAATGCCACCCTGGTGCTCATACGCAACGTCAGCTTCGGCCTGTCCGGTCAATTCAGCTGCGAGGTGACTGCCGATGCGCCGCTCTACTCCACGGCCACGGCCTATGCCCAGATGCAAGTTGTGGGTGAGTATCCGACAACGAAGGACACAGTTCTGTCTCATTAGCGGCGATCCAGGGACAGGCACAGGCACAGGCATTGACATGACAGCCACAAGCGAAGCTCTGCCCGAGTGCTCGACAATGGTGCAAAGCTGCTCTGTTGTTCCGCTGGCAGCAATTAAAATCCTGAATAAACACTTTACAGCCCCCCAACCGCCCCCCCCCCCCTCGATTCCGCTGTCTTGCGTCTCAAAGCAAAGTCAAGTGTACCGTTTAAAGGAGGTCTCTTTCTGTCTTTTGGTGCTTTCAGAGTTCCCCGAGAAGAGGCCGCAGCTGTTCACGGAGCACACCCGCTACGAGCCCGGCGATGTGCTGCGCGCCAATTGCAGTACGCCACCTTCGCGACCGCGGTCCGAGCTCCGCTTCACCATCAACAACGTGCCGGTAAGTAGAGGGGCATGCCACAAGACTCCCCGGCAATTACGAGGCAACTCGAGGCCCAGGCGCTTTACATAATGCCAGCAGCTCAACGGGCAATTAAGACATCAATTCGATGTATGCACAAGCATTGCATTGATTGCTAATTAATGTTTTGTTGTCTCCACTTTTCACCCCCACCCCCCCAAAATGGCAAGGGGATGGGGCAAGTGGAGGGATCTGCCTAATTAAACAGCTTTGAACTGCCTAACGGCATCGTAAATCCTCTATAATGGCAGCTACCACTTGCTGTGCTCGTTTGGGGCACATGTGGCTGCCTCCGGTGCGACGTGCCTCACAAAATTTGTTCTTTATTTATGAATATGATGTAATTTAATCAGAGCAGAGCCAAGCCAAGCCAAGAAAGGACTCCCCATCTTACCTACTTAATTAAAAGTCGTCTTCCAAGCAGGAAGAAGTGGCTCAACCCCCAACCCCCCACCCCCAATCCCCAACCCCAAAAGCAAAAGCAAACAAAAACGCAAAACCCTTAGAGGCAAATGAAGTCAATAAACCAAAAAGGGTTGCCTTTGCCTTTGCCTGTCTTCTGATTTGATTGTGCGATTTCCCTTCTGTCATTTATCATAAAGATTGAGGGTGGAGTGCAGGACAGATGGGGGATGGATGGGGGGATGGTTGGGTTGGGAGGGAGTGTAGCCTAACATGTGACGGCAGAGTCATATGCATACAATATGGGAGGGAACATCATTACTCATTCGAGAGCGTTTCCCATTTTTGCATCAATTTTGCGACTGCCGCTAATCAGTTGCATAAATCAGGAGTAACGGACATCATTTTAAAGCAAATCAAGGCGTTTCGCCCATTTCCAGATACTCGTAACATTTCTTCTGACCGCAGATGCAGAGAGAAGACTGCCCGCAGGCAGTCCTACATATAACCCCAAAGCATCGCTTTTTTCTTCTGTTATTAATCATGGCCACGACATAAAATAAATTACGTTAAACTTCTGGCAAAAACGAAATTGTCGGACAGGCCAAATGGACGAAAGGACAAAGGACAAAAGACAGAGAGGACAACGGTTTTCAAATGAATTTACGAGATGAACAAATTTTCAGTTGACACGCCCCGAATTCAACTTTCTTGGATTCCCCTTCCCCTCCCCTCTGGCCCGGCCCCAGCTAAGAGAGAAGAAAACTTATTAAACGCTTCATAAATTTTTATATTATGTCTACCCACATCATCAGACATAACGTGCAGCAGCAGCAGGGCGACCTCCTTCGTCCCGAGTCCGTCTGTTGCTTTGTCGCTCTCTCTTCTGTCTTTCTGTGTGTGTGTGTGTGTGTCTTATCCTGTCGCTTTATATCTGTCGCTGCGCAATAGTCTACTTTTCGGGGCACACACACACACATGCTTTCACCGTTCACATGCAGGCCGTTTAACATTTTATCTAGACGTCGCTTGCCGCTTGCCGCTTTCTTCTTCGAAGCCTGGCCAACTAATGACAAAAGCCGAGACAAAAGTACGCTGCTGTGCGACGTATCGGGGGGTTTGGGGGTTTGGGGGTTTGGGGGGGGGATTGGGAATGTGTAGGGTCCTACTCAGTCTGTCTTGTCACATAAAATTTTATATCTACTGTGTTTATGTTGGCCCAGACACAGAGACACAGTCAGGGTAGAGACAGAGCATCGTGTACACAGCTTCCATTCTGGCGGCAATGGCCGTGCAATTTAGTTTCATACTCGTGCATGTACATGTATATGACCGAGCGAGCATTAGATGCCTTTTTGATATTGAATTATGATCTGGCTACGCTCTTTAAATTAGATGGAAAGGCTGGGATAATGCTCTATCTCTTCTCCATTCTTCACTCTGTGTGGCTGCTGGCTGCCGGCTGCTGTCACACAAAACAATGCAATAAATAATTCTGGCTGAAAGCATTGACCCAGCACGTGTTGAGTTCGAGGCGAGAATCCAACTCGAGATTAAAGCAACCTCAACCCCCAGCCCAGCCAGGGAGTCAGGGAGTCAGGGAGGGGACACATAGCATGTGTGTGACCCACTGAGACAACGGGTGGCTCACATGGGAATGTGGGGGTTGGGGATTGGGGATCGGGTCTGGGGGATGATGGAAGATGGCAAAGCGAAAAAACTTTAACGACCAACATAATTTGTTAAAAAGTTTCTGTCATATTAATGGAAAAGTGGCTCAAAATGTGTGTCGGTCGGTCTTCCTGCCTCGTTTTTCTTTTTTTTTTTGGTGATTCATGGGAATTAGTTGGGATTAGAGACTGTCGTAGCCAGCAGCAGCAGTGGGGGGGGGAGGCCATTAGACATTTGTGGATTTGTGTGGCAATCGATTTTTGATAAATTATTTATTGAGCACCAGAAAACTAAGAACATAATTAAAGCTTAGCTTAGCCGAGGCTTTCAGTGCTCGTGATTAATGGATGACCCATCCTGTACCCATCAAGGGGAAATCGATGAAAGAGCAGAAAATATTTAAATATCTTCCTGAAATGTCTGAAATATTTATAAATATTTAATAGAAATTCCAATGTGAAAACTGTTCTGTTGAGTTGCATATTTAGTTGCGTTCTGGCACAAAGTTTTTCTCTCAATTTGCATAATCCTTTCTTGGCAGAAATTATCAAGTCGATATTAATTGGCCAAGCCCAGACACAGTCCCAGCCCCCAGCATGGCCAGGCCAGAACAGACCGTAAGAAAATAACAAAAGTTTTTCTGCAAGCTCGGCATTGGGCCATGCCATGCTAATGCCGTTGGAAAACAATTTGGCCGGCAAAATGTTTAGGCCAGCAAATGCCAAATGTTCATTTAATTGCCTGCCGCGGTGAGGGAGGGAGGGGGGTGGGTGGATCCCATAAAGGTAAATCACAAGAAATATGAGGGTATTTTCACTTTTGGGTCGCTGCCTCAGCCACATGCTTAATTAAAGCGCTTGGCTTCTTAAGAGTTTCTCGTAAATTACACGGCATTAAATTGGCAGCGGCAAGGGGGAGCCAGATAGGCAGACCAGGGGGGGGGAGAGGGAGGGGTACAAGGGTGAAGCAGAAGCAGAAGCAAAAGCAAGAGAGAAAACTGGAAAACGACTTTTTATGTCGCTGCGTTTCGGCTTTTCAGCCAGCATAAAAATAAAAATAAAATTCAAATAAAATGAAATAAAAAAAAGGCTAAGCCAGAAAACGCACAAAACCCGAAACAAAATGTATATGTATTAACGTGTAAGTGTGTGTGTGTGAGGGTGGGGGGTGTTTTTGTATGTGTGTGTAAAAAGGGTTAAAAGGCGACCAGCGACAGAAAAAACAACAACAACAACAGCGACCAAGCGGGAGGCGAGAGGATAAACAGCAATGAAGCGCTTTTGCTTTTAATGTTGTGGGTGTGTGGATGGAAGGGGGCAGGAAGAGGAGGGAGGGGGTTGCAAGGTGGGCCCAAAGGTGAAGAGGCAGTGCGAGATATCCTTGAGAGGGCTTTACACTAACAAAACAACGATCAAATTTAGGCATTAAATAGAGAAAAGAAATAAAATAGAAATGTAAAGTTTTTGCCAAAAATAGATTTATGTTTATTTTTATTTTTTTATTTATTCTGGTTTTTTATATTTTCCTAAATATTTGTGGGAAAAACTCTGCTAGTCCCCTTCAATTTATTCAGCATATTTAGTTTATGCAATTATCCGTAATTAATTATTCAAAATGTTTTCAAAATGTTTTTCTTTTCAATTATATTCAGCATTAAATATATAATTTGTAATTTTCGAGACTCATTTCTCTCTTTTTTTGCCTCCTGTTTAGTCATGGACTTTTTTTCCCAGTGTACCCCTAGCTGACCCAAATTCAGGCAGACCCGTAATATCTTACACCTTTTTTACGGGTGGGGCAGGACGCGGGGCAAGCGGCAAGCGGGGGCCAAAATACATGCATAAGTAAATGGAGCTCAAATGAGTTTGTAAGTGGAAATGAAATGCATATTTATTGTATTTAAATTGCCAACGGGTTTTGCGCTGGCCTTAGAGCACACAGCTCAGGCTCAGGCTCAGGCTCAGGCTCAGGTTGTCATGTGAAAAGGGCAGGAAAACTGCGGAGGCGGAGGCGGGGGATGAGTCAGCAGCAGCAACAGGACATGCAGTAGAACGGAAATGGCAACACGAACGTTTTCAAAATGGCGTCTGCATTTCCAGTGCCAACCGGCAGCAATGGCAACAATGGACGATGCGCCATTTGCGACTAAAAGCATTGCACGGCACGGCAGTTTAGAGTTTTCTTTTCGCACTCGGCCGGGAAAGATGCGCTAAACGGAAATCGTGCGAAATCGTGGGTGTTAGTGTGTGTGTTAGTGTGTGTGTGTGTGAGAGGGAAAGCTTAGCCAAATGAAGCGGAAAGAATGCACAGGAGTGACGCATAGGCTAACGGTGTATCCCAACTATATGTGCAACATCTCAACAATCGACGAGGCGTATGTCGCATGTCGAAGCATGAGGGAGAGGGGAGGGAGAGATCTTCTGCTGGTGGTGCTGCTGGTGTCATGGCGGAAATGAAATTTTCAGCGCTCCCACAGACACGCAGCCTGAGAGGCTGCCTGTGAGATGCAAGCATCAAATAAACAGTTTGCATAGCAGCAGCAAGAACACGATGCAAACAACCTTCAGATGGACACACATACGTGCTGTATGCACACACACACACATGGACACAGGGACACAGGGACACAGGGATAGGAACAGGGACTGGGGACAGGGACAGCGACACTCTCAAACAAAACGCCGGACACTTGCAGAGGCGAAAAAACCAACCAGGCGGATGAGTGAATAAGTGTCTCTTGATGTTGTTGTCGTACGGTTCCTGCTACGGTGCAACATTGAAAACTCGTTTTTAAATGGCAATGCCCAGCAGCAGCAACAACTCTTACCACAAGCAACAACAAAATATGACATGCCATGTCCGTTCGCTCGCTTTCAGTGTCCGTTTCCTTGCCTCGCCATGCAGTTGCCATTGCCATTGCCAGTTTTCCTGCCCCCTACTGCCCCCCCCCCATCCCCCATCCCCCCTGCCACTTGCCAAGTGGCTCCGCTCAGCTGTGCTCTGTCCGGTCCGGCTCGGGCTCTGTTTTGCTGGGCCAAGGCTCGCCACTGGCAGCCAGCCATTGCCACAAGTGCAACATGCTCGTAATAACCCCCAATGCACACACACATGCACACCCACACACTAAGAGTGGAGGGGATGGGAGTTGAGGGGGGGACCAGGAGACAGACGACAAATTGCCATTCATATGCAGTTGGACAAAACTCGCAACGAAACTTTACGTTTTATATACACTAGCAAAGGGGAACATGGCTAAAAGGGAGACCTTGGTAACGCCAAGTGATCAGACCTTAGCCGAGTCAGGCATTTCATATCCACTAACCATCCATAAGTGTCCCATTTTGATCTATAACGAATGACATTATCCAATAAATCATATCAGAATGGTGGCAGGAAATGCTATAAACTTGTTATCTCATTATCACTCGCTTTAGTTCGGGGCTCCTTTACAGTATATAGAGAGATATATGAGGCTCTACTCTTTCCAGTGGCTTTGTGTAAGCTGTACCCTATAGACTGTGGACTTTATAGGGTATTTTTATTTCCACATTCTGAATTCGTTTCAGTTTTCATGCCCCTTTTCTTTTTCTGTGATTTTTCCTTGCTGCATGCATGCTGGAACATTATTTTCTGACTTGTGCTCGCTCGGAGCGGAGGGGGTCGGAAGCGGGGTGGGGAAAATCAGTTGCAAGTGCAATTGCAGCTGGAAGCACGCCATGAATAATTTAAGGCACATTTTGGGGGCACGGTACAGGCACTGGCATCGGTACCGTTACCGGTAGCTTCAGGCGGTCTTTGATTAGTATTCAAATGACAAAAACCAAAACAATATTGTAGACGCTGCGATTGATTTGATTGTCCTCTCTGTGTGCTCTCCCTCTTTCGCCTCTCTCTCCCATAGATAACCACGGAGGAAACGCAGTACATACGAACGATTGACAACTTAATAGCATCCCGGCTCAGTCTGAAGCTGCAGCTGCAGGCGGTGCACTTTGTGGCCGGTCTTAATGGCCATGGCCATGGCAATGGTAACGTCAACGGCAACGGCAATGGCCACTCCAATGGCATAGCGAACGCATTGGTCAGCGGGAGTGGGGCTGGCGGAGGCCTCGTGCTGCGCTGCACGGCGCAAATTGGCGATCTCTATCAGGAGTATAAGGAAATCGAGCTGGGGACACCGCAAAAGGATCCGGTGCCGGCAAGAGGTAAGCCACAACAGCAACAGCAACTGTAACAGTCTGTGGCAGCAACAGCTTGTGGCAGCCGTAGAAATTGCATATTCTTGACCATTTCAGTGACGCTGTCGTCGGGCACGGGACTGCGTGGCTTTTTGGAGGCCTATTTCACCACCTCCACGGCGGCTGTCACCTGGCAAGGGTCCATTGGGGGCACCACCCTTATCTGGCTCTTCTCCGTGCTGGCCCTCGTGATTAACTGCAGTCGCAGCAGCTAAATGGCAGAAGGCAGAACACACACATTCGAATTGGTTATGGCTACGGATGGCCCGGATATGGAATGTGCATGGCCTGAATGATGGGTGGTATCGATACAGTGCGTAAGATTAGAGCTCTCTCTGCCGTGAACCGCATTAATTATCTCTCGTGAATGCCATTTTGATTTACACACACACACACACACACACGCAACACACACACACACATAGGACATCCACGAGTATATGTTCATGCGATTCCTGTTGAGTACACAACGCGCAATAAACAATAAAACTGTAAATATTTGCTTTAATGATGTAAGCGGATACACGTAAATGAACTCGCACACACACACACACACACACATATACACGTACGACTAATTGTTAATTAATGGATTATTTAATGACGCATAAAATATTGGATAAAGTATTAATGTTTCATTTGCATTTAGCTTCCAAACAAGCAAATATCAACTTAAAGTTTAAGCCATGAAAATCGTTGAAACGATTGAAAATACATTAAAAAAAAAACAACAACAAAAACAACTGCAACAACAACAGCAACAGCAATTGTAACAAACAAATGAAAATGCCAATGTCAAGACAAAAAACAAAATACATTCAAACCAGAATAAACAAGCATAATTAATCAAATCTGTTTAGGCACAGACTTTAATTTTCTTTTCAACCTTTCAATGGTGGTGGTGGGGTTATATTTGGACTGGGTTTAGCTAATTGCGATCCCTAGACAAGGCAGAACGAGCGATAGCCAGAACGAGAGAGAGCGAACTATGAAGAGCGCATAGCGAGAACGAGAGAGAGCGAACTATGAAGAGCGCATAACGAGAACGAGAGAGAGCGAACTATGAAGAGCACGAAGCAGATCGGCGAGAGCAGCGAGAGGAGTTTCGCTCCAGCCAGCGACGCAAAGGGTTATGTGGCGAGACCAGACGACGAACGACGCGTCGTTCAATTTAAGTTTCGTGTATCAACTACTGTACTTTAATCACTTACTTTAACTTTACTCGCATTAAATAAACAAAAACCCCACATATGGGGTTACAAAGATACTCCATTGGATCCAGTGGACTACAATTCGCCGGTAGCTTATTTCTGCAATATTATAGTATGCCATTTTGTTGTAGAACAAACTGAAGACCTCAATGATTTTAAAAATGGAGCCCTGCCGAAGTTTAAAACGTAACTTAGGGGCAGGTTATATTTGAGTAAAAAATATCCGATAGCCTGTTATTTCTTGTATGCCTTTAAAGCAAAATAGGGGTTGGTCTTTTCAAAGAATTATTTTCAATGAGGCCCTCTTTTCCTTTGGCAAAGTAAAACGAACTCAATTTACAACGCTAATCGCACGCGTTTCGCACGCGTTTTTAACAGTCCACTTTGCTCTCCCGCCGGCGTTGGATCACCGTCCAGCCACCGCCAAAGAAGCTGGCCGCGCACCGCTCTGTTGTATATTGTCTGGTGCCTGGCAAGCAAGTGGTGTAGAGATGCCATCCCAATAGGCCATAGTGCAGTCATCAAAAAATTTTTTGTACTGAGAAACTTTGAGGCTGTCGTAATTAATCCACTCCTCGGGATCGGGTTCCGTATTTGTCCGTCGATTGACGGTTGCATCTACTCCAAGCAGCAATAGGAGAAACCAAAGGCGCAACATTCTCGATCGCACTGATTGAAAATTCTACAAATCTTAGCTCTATAAGAAAAAACAGCCAATGTTCGTCATGCTTGATACTTAACTTGCTTTTTGTTCTTATGGATGTTATGGATTATTTTCTTAGCCATGATAAGAATGGTAATGGTAATGGTAATGGTGGTACCAGCAAAACGCCTTTTCGTCAGCATTGTTCTTCTTGTCAGAGCACTTTAAGATGTGTCACCGAACTCAGCTGCAAGTCGGAGACTTTTTCAATTGATTGTCAAACAGAGCAGCAGCTGCCTCGCAAAGTAAAACGAACTCAATTAACTACGCGTTTCGCAGGCGTTTTGCACGCGTTTTTAAACGCCCAGCCCATGATTCGAATCTTCCATTCGAAGTGTTGCATACTTTTGGGCTGCACTGCATATAATGCAATTAAAATCAAATATAGAGAACTATACGATATATACCGACCGGGCTGTGCTTTGCAGCAGTTCAGTTCTGCACTTTCCGAAAAAGTCATTAAAAGATAAAATCACAAAATCAATTAGCCAGAAACTTTAGCTGGCTCTGTCGCTGTCTCTGTCTATGGATGGGTCTGGGTCTTCGCTTGGGTTTGGGGTGCGGGTTGGGGTTGAGATTGGGCCGAAAACTGAAACTGAAACTGAGACCAGGCCTGGCCTGGCCTTGGCGCCATCTAGCCTGACCATAAATTGCAACACTTTTATCGTCATCCCAGGCCCGCCTGCTGCTGCTGTTGTCCTTGTGTCCTCGTTGTCCTGGTGCTGGTGCCGCCTATTTCAGCCATTGCCTTTGCCTCTGATGGTGGCAGTTGCACAGTTGCACAGTTTCCGATTTCCGTTTCCGCTTTGCGGTGCTCGCCTTGGAGCTGGCACTGGCGCTGTAGCCGGCTTTTTATTTGCCGCACACTCCACTCGCTCGCCTCGGTGCTTGCATAAGTGGGCAGAAATCAGCTCCTCCACTTGGCCAACAGCGTGGCCTGCTGCTGCTACCACTGCTACTGCCTCTGCTACTGCTGCCGGTGGTGCTGGCCATGTATTTGGTTTTTTGGCAAACGCATTTTTTCATTACTTTCGACTGGCCCACGGCCAAGTTGTGGCTCCGGCAGGGCAGGGCAGGCAATGGCCAAATGGTTGATGGTAGATGGCAAATGCATTTGCTTGCTTGCTTGTATGTTAACGTGCATCATTCCAGCCTCTGGCGAGCTGCCTCTGCCTCAGCCACGGCAGCAGCGTCATCCTCATCCTCATCCTTTGGCCGGAGGTTCAGTTCGGGGCAGGCCAGCAGCCAACCGAGCGAGTTCCGCTCGCATTCTCAGCCACGCCCTCGGGCAAATGTACACAGCAAAAGAAGCAGCAGTCGAAGCAGCAGCAGCAGCAGCATGAAATATTTTTATGCAATTGAAACGAATTGCGAAAAAATGATTTATGCCACAGCATTAAAGCCCAAATTGGTACACTCAAAAGGAAGCAGTTCTGATATATGGTCATACGATATGCTTCATAAGGCAACAGGGATGATGATAACATTATAAAGCCGTCCCCAGACTCTGACTCTGTTCGTAATGAAGCCAACGCGGCGGCGATCCAATGGAGGGAGAGATCCGTTTTGGCCATGAATGCCATTTTTCAGCGGCAAAAGAAAGCTCAAGCACTTGAATGGCTTTTCGTTGTGGAGATAAATAATAATTTGTAAATAAGAACACACATTCCACGAATTTGTAATTTCCCCCCCTCCCTGCTCTCTGCCCCACTCTGACACTCAGTGTCAGTCACATTCCCCGGACAAACAGAGGCTCATTACAGGTCAATTAATTAATTGAAGCCTACCAAATAGCTGAGCTGCTGCTGCTCCACAATACGGCCATAAAATTGAATGGGCCAACAGGCGAGCCAACAGCCGTATTGTACAGAGATAGAAGGACACAGACAGAAGGACATATCCTGGGGAAGTAGGGAACGCTGCCGAGCCAACAAAATGAATTGCTATAATCACTGAGGCAACAGCAGGAGCCAGGACTAGGCACTCAAGCTGTGAGAAGATGGAGATGGAGGGAATCCCTATCCCCCCTACCCCACATGCAATGACATATTGTGAAAGGCATTTGATTCGACTGGCAAAGTTCATGGCTCTGGCAGTGGTCAAGCGGCCATTTGAATTTGACTTTTAATGGCAAATGAATCTCTCTCTCTTGCTCTCTCTCTCTCTCTCTCTCTCTTGGCTCTCCTCCTGCAGAAACTTTTTCTCCATGTGAGTGAAAGTTGTGTGTGCCTTCAATTGCTTCGTTAGAATTTAAAACACACACATTTCATTTGAAATGCTCAACATACACCTACTCCTAGAGTGGCCTAAACGGGGGTTAGGTTAAGCCCCCTAATGGTTGTATGACACAATTTTGGGATTATGGCCCCATAGAAATGGACTTTTAATACTAGAAGCTATACTTATCCGGATGATTCCATCACCGAGAACTTTACTAATTCAACTACGCCATTGCCGGTTCATACATTAGCATAAATTTGGCCAACCATTGTTGTGGGATGGGGGATGAGTCCCGGGATCAGGCCATAAGAGCAGGCATGTGTCAGGCCCCGATTGATGCCATGAATATTTTATTAACATCGGCAGGCTCCACCCTTCGACACCACCAGATACCGTTGGGGCAGGGGGAAGCGGAAGGGGGGACAACAATATTTTTTTTTTCTATAATTCCAAGCCTGAATTGGGCAAAATGAGATTTTCGCACGAAATTTGCATCGGATATTGTTGGGGGCAGCTACGTGCAGCCGGCTGACAAATCGTCATTAATAAACCCTCCTAGAAGAGTAACGGACTGAATGACTGAGCGGGTATATGCTATGTGGCTGTGGGCGTGGCAACAATGGCGCTTCGTTAGTGCAGCAGCAATCAAAATTCAATTTATTTAGGCACACAATTCAATTTTTATATCTCCACGTAATTTTGCTTTGATTTTTCTCCTTTCGGGTTTTGCTTCTTCTCTCGCATTTCGCATTTCCCGTTTTATGGAAATGAAATTTAATTGCAATTTTCAGGCGCAACACACAAAGAAAAAACTCTGGAATGGCAGCTAATAAAACTAGCAATTTAATTAATAATTTCGCAAACACACAGTAATTACACGGCATAAATTCCGAGCGCCGATGCCAAAAATAATGCCAACCAGCTAATTATACAACCTAATTTATTTTATTTGTTACCCCAAAAAAAAAAAACAAGAAAAGGCGCACAAAGCCAGCCAGAAAATGCTTTGGCGAAAATGCATTATCGCGGCGGGCTAATGTAATATACACTCAAAACACACACACACACACACGCACACCGATTTCATTGTTGTTCTGGCAAAAATTAAATGTAATTTAATAAACCGAAATTTCACATCTATGTATGTATGTATGTGTGTATGTATGTACATTGTTTGCTAGCTTCCAGCGTACTAATTTCTCTTCTGTGTTTGTGCGTGTGTGTGTGTTTGCTCTAGTAATTTGCATTTAATTTCGCTTTATGCAAATTTTAAATTATATTCCACAACAACCAACCAACGCGTTGGTAGTCGTGTGTGTGTGTGTGTGTGTGCGTGGAAACCCATTTAATTAAATAGACATAAATGCAATCGCTGGCCGTTGGAATGCAAGTGATAAGACCAGCATCAGTCCCACAGGGCACTCGGCACTCGGCCGCCAGATCCCGCCCAGATGCCGCGGAAGCCGCAGCATTTAAGCGCCGTTTAAGCCCGCTCGACTTGCGGCCCATCATCGACCTGTCAGAGAGACCCAGGGGATGGGACTGACGATGACGATGACGACGACAGCAGCAGCAGCAGCAGCAGCAGCAGCAGCAGCGTGTAATCAACAGTCGAACAAATGGACAGACTCTCGGGTACAGTCAGATATACATACATATATATGTATATGTATATGTATATGTCTGTCCGGACAGGTCTGAGTCATGGAAGTACTCGACCCCAAAGGCCGCAAACAGAAACAGACAATATTTTGAGCGATTGACTGTCAACGAATTCAGTTTGCTCTTTCAAGCCAAAAATATAAACAAAAATGCAACAACAAAAAAATCAATACTAAAATATTTCCTAAGAATATTTTTGGCATAATTCAATAATTGGTTAATTTATTCCAGCAGAGATTTTTATTTGAAGATTTCAAGTTCGAGTTGGAACCGAATAATTCAGATATCTCAACTCAACCAGTTGCATACCAGCCGCCCCGCCCCTCTCTCTGGGTGGGGGCAGACAGATGGACAAATGTTGGATTTTATTTTCCACATTGTCATAATTGTGGAATGTGCCGTGCCTCCTCCGGGTCACACGAGGTGGCAGGCGAATGTTGACAGTTAATGCAGGCAAAGCTGTCAAAGGTCGAGACTCCGCAGGACTCCGAGGTCCGGGCCAGCGAACCACCAATGCAATGCCCCAAATGCTGATCCGAAGCGTTTTAAAGTCTTCAATTTACGCACATGCTTACGGTCTGCCAGCAGCAGCAGCATCACGTAGTGTCGACAGTTGTCTGCGCTCAATGCAAGTGCCACAGTCGGAATGCCTAATTGTGGCATGAGCACATGCAGCAGGCAGCACAGGCAGCCAGCAGCCAGCATCCCCGCCCACGCATGCAGGTACGTAAGCTCATTACGCATACGCCGTGTGACAACGGAGCAAACAATGCCAGCACGAGGATGAAGACAGCAGAGCATCCAGAGCAGCAGCAGCATAACCACATCATAAACGATGGGACCACAGTCGCACGCATGAATTAAGCATTCCGCAAAAGTAACTGCAGTGCATCATGCAACAGCGGCAGCAACGGCAGCAGCAACTGTAATGCGTGGCAATTTTCAGAGAGTGTTTCGGCTCGCTGGCAGGCCAGACCAAAACACGTACTCGCCTCACCGATGCACGTCATGACATGGTCCTGTCCGGGTCTTGGTTTTGCTACCTGCCCCCGCCCCTGCCCCAGTCTTGTTCTGGCCCTGTCCGGGTCATGTTTGCTTACTGCGTGGGCGGTGGCAGTGTCGGTGGCTAACCTTCAGTTGAAGTTCAACAGCGTTGCAGCTGCAGCTGCATATGCTGGCAGCTTAACCATTTATCATGGGGCATGCAAAGCGCGTACTGCCGATCGATTCACGGAGCAAATTTATAAGCGCGAATTCTCAAGGCAAGTCCAAAGTCCAATTGCAATTGCAAATGGCATAGCGAGTATTTCTTTCTTTGGCAATTCAATTGCCAATTGTCAATGTTATTTTATTTGCGCGCCTTTCCGTTGCCTATAAATTCCATTCTGGTCAGCAGAAGGAGAAGCAGCAGCCAGAAGCAGCCTCTACAACTTTTTGATACCTCGAAATGAGCTTCACCAAAGGCAAAGGAGAGGCTGAGGCAGAGTGCTTAGACTCCCCTCTAACTAATGGGCACTGCGGCAGGAAAAGAGCAAGAAATATTCCCCACAAGACTCCCCACTTGGCCGCACTAAAGTCAGCCGTAAGGACATGCCGCACAGTCCTGCCTGCCAGCAGCAGCAGCAGCAGCAGCGGCAACAAAGATAATAACTTCATTTCCGTGCCCGGGCAACGTGTTGTCCTGCACGGCAGTCAGTGTATTGTCCTGTGCCAGTGCTTAGCGTCTCGTAATTGTTTTTTATTTCCATTTTTTTACGTCTGCCCTGCCCTGCGCTGCTTACCTTAAAAAAATGTGAAATATTCCCTTGCAATTCCGATTTAGTTTTTTGCTCTGCAAAATATAAGTGTGTTTCGCACACTTGCTCCCCCTCCTCTCCTTTCCCCCCTCTGCGGTTGGTTTCCGTTTTCTTTGGTTTCTTTCTTTACCGAAATTTTATTTACACATTTTATTCGATTAAAGCCGAGAGTTGCTCTCTCTCTCTCTCTCTCTCCCAAAATTGTTGGCAAATTTAATTTGACGAGTAAACGAAATGGCAGCCTTGGCCTTAACGAGGTAACCAATGCAATGCTTGTGGCCCAAAGGCACAAACTTGACAGCTTTTCTTTTAGAGTTTTTCAATAAATTTAAGCCACGTTTTTGGCAAAATATTTCGTAGTTCTAATAACTTGGATTTACCTGAGATTTCTAGCTGGCAAAAAATTATTCAAAAAGTTTTCAGATTCATTTCCATTTCCCTTGCCATTGCCAGCTTCCCCTCTACCCTCCGATTTGGCTGCTGCACTCGGAGAGCAAATTATGCGAACAACTTTACGGAAGACCTTACAAATTATTTCTGCATTCAATTAAGCGAATCTTTAGAAATTCATGCTAAATTCTTGAGATTATGTAAATAAGAGGAAACCCTACAAGAGCGCACACACACACACACACATATAAGCACATGCCTGCGAGAATGTGGAGGGGGGGATGTGGGTGGCATGGGCGGCATGGGGGGCGGCAGAGCACTTGAGCAAATTAACAAAATTTCAATCACACTTCATTAGCAGAGAGAAATTTGAATAGGTAGGGGGGGGTTGGCTGCATAGGGAGGGAGGGATCCAAAACAGAACTACAATGAAGGCAGAAGAGGCACACAGTTGGTGGGTGTGGCTGGTGGGGTGGCGTCGTGTGTGACAACGCACCGCACACATTTAGCAAATGAAATGTTTCAAAAGCGTTGTGGTGGCACCGAAGACCGGATGGGGCACAAGCCGAACGCTGTTGCCGTTGATGATGAAGGAGCAGAGCGGAGCGGAATGGAGAATTAGCATTTAAGCTGCTGAATATTTGAGCAAACATCCGATCCGATTCGAGTAAGCCCTGGCCAAAGGAAAAAACTGTTATTCAACTGCTGCTGATTCTTGAATTAACCTTATTTGGCTTCGCGGTTTTGGCCCATCCGCTTTTTAATTACTTGCCACGCATGCAGACGGCCAAATATTTTGCCAAGACTTGAGCTCCCAGCCAGGGAGCTGTATAAATATTATGCGGATGCGGGGAAACCCCATTCCAAACTGCATAAATTGAGATTTTTTGGGGGTGCACGCGAGGTGCATAAAACACTAAATGCTCTCAAAAAACCCCCCCATTGACGGCTGCCGCAGGTTGCGGATGTGAGTGCCACGGCTGCCACATATTGCCCATGGCGCCACTAAAATATTATTTCATGGAATTTGCTTAAAGATGGAGCGGCGGCAGCGGCGGCAGCAGCGCCAGCGCCAGCCAAAAAGTTTGCTTATCCTTGAAAGTTTATTTTGTGCCGGAAATAAACAAAATTGCGCTCGTTTGCGATCCAACGAGCCGCACCACCACGCCACCAGCCTCACATGTGGGGCAGGATGGCTGTTGCTGGTTGCTGCTGCAAATGCATCATCATAATAAGTGGTTATCCGAGACGGGAGAGAGGGTGTGGGTGGGGTGGTGTGGTGTGGCAAACAGGTGTGGTGTGGTGGTGTGACCGACTTGCTTTATTGGCCGCTTCAAGTCTTTAAGGAAATGTGTGTGTGGATGTCATCTGGAAGCCTTGGCCGGAGCACTTCGGCATCTGGAAGCCGGGAACGCCGGCGGCGGCGACTGTTCGTCAGGCCAACTAAAATAAATACACAACGTTGTAATTTAGAAGAATATTTGCAGAGCAATTATTTTCATAGCAGCAGCGACAAGCGGCAAGCGGCAACAAGGCCAAAAACAAAAGTGAATTGTTGGCCAGAGCCTGAGCGTCGAGGAGCAGGACAGGACCCAGCCCAGTCCGGGGACAGGAGGCCATTACGAAAACATTTAATTGTTATTTTTACCAAATGAATGGCAAACGGCCCGCAGCACACGACACAAATTGCGGTGTGCTCATTACGACAATGTGCGCTGAAGAGATGAGATGGGGTTGGGGGTGGGGTTGGGTGGGGGTTGGGGTTGGGGTGTGGGTGTGGGTCTGCTGGGGGTCACATGCAGACAGATAGACCACAAACGTTAACGCATCTGCCATCTTTCATGCTTGGCCTGACCCCGAGACTCCTCTCGGCCCACTCCCACAGCCCACAACCCACTTCTTCTGGCACTCTTCCTGCTTCTGCTGCTGCCTCTGCTGCCACTGCTGCTGCTTCTGCTGCTGCTGCTGCATGACAAAGCTGCATTGTTGAGTCGACCTGCGGCTGTGTGGAACGCATTCAGGCGTAGCTGGCCGAGTGGAGCACTCCATTGCGTGTGCCTGGGACATATTTTTTCCACTAATTAAAATAAACAAAATGGACTGAAACCTGCAACTGGCCAGCAACGTGGCAGCCATCCCCGCATCCCCCTGGCTTCGGGACAGGAAAGTCAGTTTGCGGCTGGCTGTTGTTGGATGAGTGGAAAGTGGCACAAGGTTGAGCCACCAACCACACTGGACAGCAAACAGCAAATAGCAAATAGCGAATAGAAGTGACCTGCCACTGGCTTGGCATTGACACGCTCGGATGCAGATCATATCCGGGGGAGGGGGGCAGGGCACAGGCCCCGGAACTGCCCAGTACAGTGAACTCTGTGGAAAAGTTTCCCTTTTAACAATTATCAACAATCACCCGGAGTAATTCCTGGGCGTAATTCCCTTTAATTATCGTATACGCAACTTGGGAAAACTGATTGAAAGGAAGAAGCAGCAGCAGCAGCTACAAGAAAACTCAACACTGCCATGAACTGCAGTGCACTGCAGGGGACACACACAACACAACACAACAACACAACAACACAACAAAACACAACACTTTCATTACAATTTTACATAATAATTTTAATAACAACTTTTTAATTGCTTATTCATGTACGGCCAAGGAAAACTGCTGCCGGACAGGACAGCACAGGACCCTGCAGGACAGGACAGGACAGCGTAGCTCAGCTCAGCTCGGCTTTGTTCCCAAGGCTCAGCACTTCAGCCATGACACACCACCGAACCACTCAACCACCCAACCAGCCGACCACCCAGCTCCTCTCCTGACACCATCCGATCTTCGCTCTGGCAGAGGCAGCGGCGGGGCAGCGTCAGCCCTGCTTTTGCAGCATAAACTTTTGCTTTTTAAATGTTTCTTTATTAGTTGCTGTAATTGTTTTTTGTTTCTTTCAGAGTGCTAGTGGTGGGAGGAGGAAGGGGCGAGGGGCGTGGGGGCCTTGGAACAGTGAACACGGATTCACCAGAACTCTGAAGCGGTGGCTGCGGTTCGTTGTTGTTGTTGTTGTTGTTGTTGTTCTTGTTGCGGCTGTTGTTTCTTCATCAAAGAAATCGAGACTCGAGTTCTCAGTCCCCCCACTTCCCACTCCCCTGTCCCTAGTCCCCCCTTGCCACTCCCCTGTCCCCCCGTCTGCTGCTGAAAGTTTACGCGAAATGCAGCTGCAACAAAGTTGGCAAGAAATAGCTGAGAACATTTTGGCTGTTTTTATTTTATTTTCTAAATTTTTGTTTTATTTTTTGTGTTGGTTTTTGTTTGTGTTTTTGTCTTTTGGTAGGAACACCGGAAATGCTCCAATTTTGTGTCGGACCAGTGCGGAAATGCTTGCCAGCAACAACAAAAACCCTACATCTTTCTCTACTTATATATTTATTTGTATAGCTATAGATGTACAGTAAAATGTCCCTAAGTTGCACACTTAATGCAAAAGGCTTGCCTTTCATCGCCTGTGTTTCATTCCATCTTTAAAGCCCAAAATTAATCAATTTAAGCGTTCAGTTCACGCCGTAACGGGACATGCCGCAAAAAACAGTCATCCTGGGGGGCCTTGACAGCAGCTGCATTTCACGACGGCGTAAACAAGCTCCGATAGGACTCCGCTCTTTTACAGCCCCAACGACTCCAACGGTGAGGTGAGCACAGTTGTACTCTTCGATTACTGTCATGGCGACGCGACGGACGGACGGACATTCAAGGCAGAAAGAAGGCAGAAAAACACCGTCGTTCTCTGTGTCTTTGAAAACTATTATTCAGCACGAATGTTTTAATGTTTTGGCTGTGGGAAAATATACAAAAATAAATCTAAAAAAAAACAAAAATAATCTAAAAAAGGTGTAAAAGGAATACAAGCAAACCGACCTTAAAAAATAATAAATATAAATAAATAATAAAGTATAGAATTTATGACTGATTGGGTGCGCGGGAGAGAGAGAAGATCTGTCCACTCATTAATACACACACACGACATCTCAAAGTCAAGTGAAGTAAGCACTTAAGACCCTAATTTAGTAAAAAAAAACACTGATGCTTGCATGCAAGCAGTTGGTCACTCGCAGTACCGATGCACCCGTTCGGTGGGTCTAGCGATAAGAATAGAATACAAAATTGTCTCCATCTCTCATTGTAAAATTACATATAAGGCCCGACGTTTCTGAAATAAAGTCAAAAGTGTCTAAACTTTTCTTTTAAGGTTTAAACATAGGAACAAAAATAGGTTCCACTCCAAAGAACTTTATAATGGATATATATATTTAATCGTTATATCAATGAGACTGTTCGGATTTTCGACTAATATAATTGATTGGAATATAAAGCTAATTATTTTATAAAACGTTAATTATACATACCAGTTTATAGTTTTATAGAGGAGCCTAAAACCCTCGAGTTTCTGCAAATAAAAACAAAATTTTTATTACATAAGAGAAAGGCTTGCGCTTTGCAAAAACTAAAACTAGGACTAGGACTAGAAGTAGGATTTGGTGTGGTTGCTGCTGGTTGGCTTGACCTGGAGAATTTCGGCTGTATATTTATAAGTATGTAAGCTGTGGCACTGTGGCAAAACACCAGAAATTGCAACTGTAACTGTAATTTGTTGCCGCCTTTGTTTTGCCGCCTGGCCAGAAGTTTCGCCTGCGCCAGAAGTTTCTAGCCCAAAAGAAAAACATTCAAGCCCGAAATCCAGAAAATACAAAAAAATAGTTGCTAAGCAAGAAAATACATAGAAATAACATGCACATACACATACATATGTATATGTATATGTTTATGTACTTATGTGCAAGTAAGGAATATCTTTGAATCACAACTAAATTAAAGAAAAGCATTTCGGCGACACAACATTTGATGGGAGGCAAGAGCAACTTTCGGCAGGAAGACAGGAAGAGAGAGGCAGAAAGAGTGAGGCAGGAAGAGAGAGGCAGAAAGAGGAAGGCAAGAAGAGTGAGGCGGTAAGTGCAGGGATTTAGATTTAGCATCTCAAGTGTTTGCTGCATGCCACTCTGGGTGGGTGTTGCATGTGTTCTGGGAATTCGCTCAATCAACATTAGCATGTTTGTCGAAGCAAGAAATGCAATTTATTTTCTCTACTTTTGAAACTTTATTCGTTTCAACTAAAAGGAGAATTCCGAGAGAATGGATGGGCGAGCCAACGTGGCGTATACGCAATCCCCAGTCCACAAAATCAACGACAAGCTGATAACAGTTTAGCCCCAGTTAATTGCCACAAGCAAACAAGAGAGCAACCAGCGAGCCACAGCAGCAGCAGAAGACAAAGCAACGTGAGCTAGATTGGGTTGGGGGTCGGGGGGTTCAAGGGGTCACACAATCGCATATCTATGTATTAACACATTGTGGGGGGGGGATCAGGTGATGGACGATGGCCATGATGTTGACATGTGTAAGTAAACTGGAGCACACAAATCGATGGCCAAATGCACAGTGGCAGTGGCCAGAAACTCGACACATGCCACCAGTGGCAGCATCGGGCGGCATTGGCAGTAGCTGTGTGGCTGTGTGGAAGCGGCGGGGCAGCAACAGCTCATTAGATTAATGACGCTGGTAATGGATTAGCGAGCATCGAAGCCGACAGTACGGGAGGCGACTGGCGACTTTGTCGTTGCCGTCACTTTGTCTAAGCTGGCAACCAAACAGCAGCAGCAGCAGCACGTAATTAGTGCCATAGGTCGGGAACTGGACCGGGAACAGGGATGGAGACTGGCCAACAGATTGCTTTTACCAAAAAAACAACAACAAATAATGACAATTTGTTATAATATTTGATGAAACCAAACGACGTTAAATGCACATTTAATTAAGCATTTTAAATTTAAGCGCGACAGCGGCCTTAAGTTGGTGTTTTCGAACAACAAGCAAACTTATTCACTGACCAATTGGTCGCGTCGCGTTGCCTGGCCAATGTTCTTTATAATGTTGGTAATAACTTAAGCATCTTTGGCGTCGTTCCCCTTGGCTCCCCTTTGTGACAACGTTCGTTGCATTTCAATTAGCCCCGCCGCTGCCTCCAGCCCAGAGTCCCCGAGTTGGGCCAGAGAAACCTTAACTTAACAGTTAAATATGTATAAGAAACACAATTGTATACAACTGTGTGACTGTGTGACTGTGTGTTTAATGCTCTGCTTTTGCTTGTTTTAAAGGCTAATTTGAATAAATGCCAAAAGGGGCGAAGTGGCAGGGGAATACAAAAGAATTTCCAGAATTTTGAATGCCCTTCTTTAAGGCCTCAAGGCAGGAATACCCCCACTGCGGGGGAATTCTTTAGTCTACAAACTACAGCTACTCTTAGATATTTGCTTACTGGGAAGCTGGGAATTTTCATATATTTTAAAGATGACATTTAGAGCGTGGAAATCCATTGTCCCTCCTCGTTTAGGGTATTTAAGATGACTAAAAAGAAACATTTGTAACTAAGTTTTTGCCCCACTTCTTTGGCAACGAGATTTGCATGCTGAACAGGCAATACCGAGGAGTATCAGCAGCAAGAACCACAACAACAACAGCAACAGCAAAGCAGGTCTGGTCTTGGGCTCATATTTTGGCAACAATTTATGCACAAAAGGCAATGAGAACTTAAGTGATTTCAGCTGTAAGCTAATTGAGGGCGGAGACTGCGGCCATTGCTGCTGCAGTGCAGAGCATTGACAACAGCTTCGTTTTATTGACACCTTCATCAAGCTGGCTCTAACACGGAATGCGGCAGGTTGAAACGATTTCCCACAGTCCACAGTCCAATGGCCCACTGCCAGCTACTGCCAACTGGCGTTTGTCAATCTTCCAGACACTTCAAATGGAGCCGGTGGCAACAGGGAACGCGTGCCAGTGACTCAAACATGCTTCTAAGGTTGTTACCGATCCGATGCCAGGCTGGGAACCACCACTCTGAGCTCTGGCCCGGCACATATGTATGTAGCACATGGGGCTACACATTGGACATCGCTCAACGCTCGGTTGGATATGCCAATTAGAATGGAGCTCACGTATGGGTTGTTTTTTAATCGGCGCTAGTTTTTTGTTGCTCCTGCTGTCATATTTAAGTGCTGCCAACTGTGGACCGGGGAGGACTGCTCCTGTCCGCCGACTCCTGCCGGCTACTGGCTACTGGCATTTCGCATTTTAAATGTCATGTTGTCAATCGCCTGGACAACTATCCACGCACTCCGCTGACTCGGACTCTTGTCAGCTTATGTGCCGCTTATGTGCGGTCTGTAGATAAGCATAAATTACGAATGACAGGGCAGAGTGGCGGCGTGAAGCGGCGGGGGGCGCCTTCATTAAATGTGCAACAGTTTTTTTCTGGGCCGCACCGAGGCACCACCACAGGAGGAGCTGGGAACCAGAGTGCAACGTGCGGCAGCCAAGCCGACGACAGCGAGTTATTTGTAGCAGGATGTAGGTCGAGATCAACCTTGAAATCGAAATGGAAACTGAAACCGAGACCAATGTCAACGACGCTCTGCTCTGCTGGGTGTGGTGTCTGCTGACCTGCTGATTGAGCACCAGAGATAGAAGAGTAATTTAATCATGGATACTCCAGACTGAAATGGAAATGGTAACTGCTTAAAATGGTCGATGGAAATTGAAAACGAATTGAATCTAGGTGGATCTTGAAAAGACTCCAAGAAGGAGTCCCCAATGACTTTTTCCTGCTGTTCATCTCCTTATAATCTCCCAAAAGCAAACCAGAAAAAGCATTTCCTTGCCTTTAAAGGTAGGTTTTTATGACTAGCACAAAGAGAATCCCCCACTTAAAGTTCACTGACCGCAACCTAACTTTTTTAATGTTTAACTTAACACCAAATCTACAAATTCGCATACGCTTAACGATTTCTATACCCTAACAAATGTTAACCTCTTCTTTTAGGCTGTGTTTTTCTATTATGAGAAACCATTTGTCTTTCTGTTTTTCTAAAGACCATCAAACATGTACATGTAGATGTAGATGTAGAAGATCAATGTACCATGTACATTCGTTACCACGCGTGGGAAAAACACAATTTTCTGGAACTATTTTTGGTAAAAAAAAAACCATAATATTCCTAAAAATCATAAAGAGTCCTACAATCTCCCATGTAGATGTAGATGTGGACGTAGAAAATCAGTCCATGTACATTCGTCCCCAACAGTGGGAAAAACACAAGTTTCTAGAACTATTTTTGGTCAAATGGAGCTATAATATTCCTAAAAAGCAGCAAGAGTATCGCAAACTCCCATGTAGATGTAGATGTAGATGTAGAAGACCAATCCATGTACATTCGTCAACAACGGTGGGAAAAACACAAATTTCTGGCACTATTTTTGGTCAAAGAAAGCTAGAATATTTCTTTATGCCCTTATAAGAGTATTACAATCTCCGACTATCCCCATTTGGCAACTCTTTCTAGTTTTATGTTATTTATATAACCGTTTATTTATCGTTTCTTTCACAGGTTTCATCTGAGAAACAATGCGTGAGAAAAGAAAACAGGGGAATATTTGACGATCTCTAATCTGAAAGATATTTAATACCCGCGATACCACTTGAGCAAAGAACTTTCCCAGCCCAAAAACAAATTTCAGCCTGCCAAATTTAACACAGGCAGTCGAAATGGAGGCAAACACAAAAAATTGGCCATAAAAGTTGTGTTATTACACGTGTACCCACGCTGCAAACGGTGTACACCGCCTGCTCGAAATTCTCACATATAAATTGCTCGAAATCAAGTGTTTACCCCCCGCCAAAAAGGGGTGCAAGGGAGGGAGGGAGGGAGGGGTGGCTGAGAGAACAAGGAAATAAAACCAAATGCGAAAGTAAATGAATGCACGATCCGTATGCGCGGGCCGTGCTCTGCTCTGCTGGACTTTCTCTTTTCAAAAGCGTGTAAATAAGATTTTTATTTTTATTATATTTATAACATTTATGTAAAGTTCCCGGGTGAGCACCCCCACCCATCGGGCCCAAGCAGGTGTGACACTTTTTTTTATTATTTCAGTTTCAGTTTCGGTGTTGTTTTTTTGCTTTTTGGTTTCTTTTTGAATTGCGCGTTTTACTGACCCACTTATCACGCGGTGCGGCATCAGAATGAAGTGCCAGGCGCTGCCAGCCAAGGTTCCTCCTGGCAACAACTCTCACCCACCCAAAGGGGCACGAGGCACACAGGTGCGGGTAGGGGCACGGGCACGAGCACGGCACTGAGTCTGATATTACATATACGTCATTTAAAGAGCAAAAGCAACTGTGCAAATATTTTTATGCTCACATAAAACAATGGCCAGAGACACTGCGCCATTTACAAGCCGAGAACGAGAAGGAAGTGGAGATACCCTTACGGAATCAGCCATCCCAGGGCGAATATATAATTTTGTATCCCCTCACTGCTATGTCAGGGAACAGCAGATTTCATGGGTAATTAGAATGCAAATTTAACGAAATTTCTTCAGTATTCTAATGCTGACATTCCAGGCTTACTAAAAAAGCAGAGCATGCAAATAACCGTCAACCGATTTTTCCAACGCAGTCTTTACGCAGACAAAACAGAAAAAATTTGGTACACACGATCTCTCTCTGAGCGAAACACTTTTTTCGTTTCGCTTGTGTGTTTCGGTCCGACTGTTTGGCTCAACCGAAAAAACGATTCGGTCTCTCAATAACCACAGATAGGGACTTTTTTGAGAGATCGGTCACCCAAAACGGTCTTTGAAAGACCACTACGCAAGAAGTGTCTTCAAAAAGGGTTGTTTCTTGCTGTGTGCGAGAAAGAGAAAAGAATATGCCTGAGCAAAGATGCTCTCGTTCAAGGTATATTTAACAAGGTTAACTTTACTTTTCTTCTTCACTGAAATAAGAAGTACTGGCTCTCTCAGTGCGGCTACCTTGTTAAATATACCTTGCTCTCGTTCGCCGGTCACACAGACGCACGCATACATACAAAAAGACTATTTCCCGAAAGTGTCCGAGCAAAATAGTCCCTGAGGGACCGAACCAAAGAGAACACAAAAAAAAGTGTTTTGGTCTGAGAAGAACAGTTGTTGAGCAAAAACACTTTTTATGTGTTCTTTCGCTCCCCGTTCGCAAAGTGTTCGTAGAAGATCGGTTTTTTTCGGACACTTCAAAATGGTTGACGGTTATTTGCGAGCTCTGTAAAAAAGTATCATTTGCTCTATTCGGAAGACTAGAAGACGTCTCTAAGACGGGTTGGAAGGAGG
The DNA here is from genome assembly GCA_008121215.1 of Drosophila athabasca. NCBI lineage: Eukaryota > Metazoa > Arthropoda > Insecta > Diptera > Drosophilidae > Drosophila > Drosophila athabasca. The sequence goes on along the minus strand of CM017793.1, from coordinate 3,671,510 downwards.
TGACGTGTGATAAGAAAGTCCCAACATTCAAAACTCTCTCATACCACATACAAATCTTTCCTATTGCAGTACAGAAATAACAATAATTCACTCTCCTTATATAGTTGATCAAACATCGGATCATAGTCATAATACTGCTTGCAAGGGTATCAAAACACAGGGTGATAGCGGGGAGAGAGAGTAAAAGAACAAAAGAATCGAGCCCACATTTCGTAGGCCATGAAATTGTCAGCGAATGTGAAATTTTGAATAAAATGATGAATTTATGTGAGTCGTCGAGGAGCGAGCGAGCGTCAAACGTGCGAGAATTCCGTGGCAACCAACTGGTTTTTTTCTGCTTTTTTTTTGGTTGCTGGGCGTGCATCTTGTAGATACTTTTTTTGGCTGGTGCCAGAACAAGCGATTCATTCAGCAGCAAACAATATAAGGGGGGGGGTGGGGGAAGCCCACTCTCTGAGAAGGACAAGGAGGAAAACAAACAGAATTTACTCAAAAATATTCGCATATTACTCTTCAACATTGACTTAACCCGAATTCGTCAGAGGCAACCAGAGGGACAGCGGTGATTGGAGTGCATTTACAGTTATAGCATGGAACCTTAAAGACATAAGACGGCCCTATGCAAATGCTGACAAAATATATCCATCCGCAATCCGTCCGGTACACACACAGATTTCAGATCAGATCATTTCCTGGCATGGCTGATGCGACGGATTACACAACTCCGGAATGGGGAATCGGCATTCGTCGCTGTCAATATGACTTAAGCTGTCCCCAGCTCCGCACACCACTCCCCTCCTCTCTGCTCTGCTCTGCCTGGATTGTTATTGGAGCTGGTAACGAGAGCTGCTTGGGTAGCCGTAGCTGTGCCAACAATAATACTCGCAAAGCCGATGCTCCAGTTGAAATGATAATTTTATCATCAACCCCCGCCCGCAGCCGCTAGCTCCTCTGCTGGGGAGGACAATTAGATTTCTTGGTGGGGAAATTAATTATGCGTGCACATTTCAATTACCCGACCCGGAGAGAAGACTTTGCTGCCATTCTATGCTAAGCAATTAGAAGGTCAGTCGGCCCCCTCCTCCCCCCAAGCCAAACTCAATTAACTTTTTTCGCGTTAGTCCCAGTTGCAGCGTAAATCAACTTAAATTGTTATGGCTCTTAATATCAAGTATACGCCGGGTGGGAGACGAGCCCCAGAATCACGGCTGGCATTTGCATGCCCAACGACGACGACGACGACGACAGCGACTGCGTCGACAACGTCGGACGCTCTCAAAGATTTATTGGGGCATTTGACTTGATTTAGCTTGTTTATGTTTTTGCCGGGCAAAACGTATGGCCAAGCATTATGGCCACAAAATGGACATCGAAGTTGTAGCTCAACCTGGACCCAACTGCCACACGTTGCGTGTGGCAGAAAGGTGTTGCAACTACACACAGCCAAACTCTCTGCTCTGCCCTGCTCTACTCTGAATTGCATCATAAATTATTCTGATGTGCGTTTTAGTTGTTTCTGCTACCGTTCCAGCTCCTGCTGCTGCTGCTGCTGCCACTGCTGAAAAATCTGATTGCTCCCGAGCAGAGATAACTCCAGGTGGGGGCGTGACCAAAGGGACGCTGGTGCTGCTGCTGCTGCTGCAGGTGTTAAATGTCTTGTGCAAAGTGCCACACATCAATCCCCGACAGATGTGTGCCAAAGATGCGACTTTAAACTGACAATGACTCATGCCGAATGAACCGACATTTGTTTTGGGCCTGATTTCATTTCATTTTATTCGCCCAAAAAACAAGAAACAAGAAACAAACCGAAGAAATTAATGAGCATTCAGTGTCGGAGGGAGGCCCAGTGTCTGTCTGTGGCAGACACAACAAACTAATCCTTTGGTCGTCGTGCATAAAACCATTAAGGTCACCTCATGTTGGGTGCTGTTATCCTGTGAGTCCTGTACCCTGTACTCTGTACTGTACCCCATAGTTGTTGCTAATGTCCGTGTCTTGTAAGTTGTCAGAGAGACGGGGGACACAAAAACTCGACCGAATGCAGCGTCATTCATCACAACAATACAAAACCCGAGAAGAGCTGCGATGCGATGATGGGTTGAGAGGATGAGGGGTTGCGGAGGGGATGATGGGTAGGTAGCTGGGGATAACCAGGACAACGCTCGTCTCTGCACTTAAATGCCGAGCAACGAACCCAGACAAAAACTGGGAAAACTTATCCATTCACAGTCCCCCCCCCACCCACCGCTCGGGCACTCCCGGCAGCCCTTTTGTTTTTGTCAACATCCTCATCCACATCCGCATTCCCCCGCAACAGCAGCAGCAGCACCACCACCAACAGCACCACCTCAGTGGAGCTCACTTAAGCTGTCTCATGCATTTCGTTTCGCCGCAAACAAAAACATACCAGAACGAACGAACGAACGGTAGCTTGATGGCCCGAAGTCAGAGATACCCTTGCACACTCACAGTCACAGCGTAATATTTCCCTTATCTACATCTACATCCTGCAATCTACATACAACACTTTACGTTATAGCCACAGCCAGATATTACATACATCGACATCTACATCCTACCATCTACATACAATAGGTGACATTTTATTGAATAACCAACGAAATATAATAATTATTTTCTCACAGATGGCAACTCTTTGTGCAAAGTTTTATTTTCTCCGACTATTTTCCATAGTTTTCCATAAATAGTTTTCCATTTTCTTTACTGCAGTATTCATAGTACCTTTCAGGAGGGTAGAGTATCAAAGCATTTTGTTACTGCGCCCCAGCAAAACTGTTAAAAAATTAAAATGCTGCTTAACAACTTTGCCGCATGATAAATGAGCGCAAATACACCAAAAAGGTGCCCCAACGTCCCTCCAGTCCCCCTCTCCCTCTCCCTCCCCCGTCCCATACCTGTTCCCATTGTTCGGTATCCTTTGTGCGGACGCTGTCCCAGTGGGGGAGGGGAGTGGGAGTGGGAGTGGGAGAGCGGACCATTGTGGCATATTTAAGACCAAAGTGTCATCGTAATTACCAAAAATGAGCAACAGACAATCGAGTGTCTGAGTTGTGTTCTGTGTTTGTTTTTTTGTTGTGTATGCAAATTGATTTTAATAATAAACTTTGTGCATAATTTTGGATGAAAAATTCGCAGAATCTCCGAGAGGCTGAGAACTTTACAAGTGTTTGAATGAATCCTCCCGTATGTTTACTCTCTTTACAGTTAAAGAGCAGCAGCAAGCAGTTGCATGAAGCCTTGAAATAAATTAAAATATGAAAAGATTCAAATGAAATTCCATACAAGACTTGCACTTGCAACGGGCAGACTGAAAATTGACAGAGTAATTTTCATATTTGCAGGCGATAAACAGTGCGTTTCAGCAATATAAGGCAGCTTGAGATGTCACCTATAAGAGATCAATAATCTAGGCTCTTTTGCAGAAAACTGAGTGTCTCTTCAAGGAGTAAGAATTATCTCTCAATGGAGTGATAGATGTCTTCGTTCCTAGAAAATATTCCAAGAATATCCCTAAAATTTGTCAGTCATCGGTCCACCCATTCCTTTAGTTAGGATCTGCTCTCTCTAGCTTGATAGTGGTGAAACGCACTGCCCGCAAGCCGAAGAGTTGTTCCTTCCGCTGTCTCCCGCCGCCGCGGTGGTATATCAAAAAGCGTACATTGAAACAACAAACAAACAAACAAACAACTTTTAATTAATTTAAAATTAACCTTCCCACAAAATGAAACAACAAACAAACAATGTCTGCTGACGTCTGCCGCTCCGCTGTTCTCTGCTGTGTCCGCTCTGCCTCTGGCAGCCCTGATGCTGATGTGATTGCGGCTCATTAACATTAACTCGACCAAGAGTGGGTTGGGGGTTGGAGGTTGGAGGCCTGACCATCAGTTACACACACCCTCACACCCCACCCCACCAGGCACATAACTAATGGTAATGGCTCACTTAATGCACGGATCCCAGTATTTGCACAACAGCAAAAATATTCAAAAGGTTCCTGGAAATTATTGAAAAGTATAACGCATTTACACAGGGACACACCTCAAAGGCACACAAATAACACTACGGTCGGGACACACTCGACAACAGTGGAAAAGTATAATGAATAATGACAATAACAAAAGCAAAAAATGTCTACTATAATAGTGGAAATATAAATGACAACATTATTAAAGAATCAGCGAAGGCAGAGCCGAGGGAGACAGCACTGTGCTGCTCGTCGTAACTGTCGCGTGTCCATTGAAGTGATGTCATTAAGTAAGCGTAAAACAAGTTGGAAAACGATAACAACGAGAGTTTCGAATGGAAGATACCCTTTTAAGCCTGCAAAACTAAAAATGAAACCTGTTAGAGGTAACACCTGTATTCAAATGTTTGATTAATAACGCACTTATTTGGTTTTACTGTATGTCAACTAAAGCTTTACTGATGCACTGAAAGCTCTTCATTAGAGCGGCCCCGCTGCAGCAGCCCCGAAAGCTTCGATCACCAGAAAGAGCGCAAATAGATCAAATCAGAGCGCGAGCTTTGGCGGGGAAAGCGCCTATGGAGGCAGATAATATAATAGCATAGCTAGCAAATACCTGTTGACCGTTTGTTTTGCTTACGATCTGCTCGCGAGAACAACCGAAAAAAATATCCACCCTCGTTCTCTCTCGGAGCAGCAGACTTCGTTTCTTTTCGTTTCGGTTTTCTGTTGAGCGCTTTACGTTGAGCTGTTCGTGACCTACGATCACTGTACCATCGAAATTCACAAAGCAAAGTGACGCGTAGAACCTTCGAGACTTCACATATACACATACAATCGCAAAAGACTTTTTGGATCGTCGTTCGAGGGCAAACGGTCCTGGAATGAGCAGAGCAAAAGAGACCGGAAAAAACTGCTCGTCGGCTGAGCGCAAGCACAATTTTTGTGCAAGCAATGCAATCGGTTGCGCTCAGACTTTTTGCTCAAAGTCTCAGTGAAGAACTCTTATTTTGTGACCGCACGAATCGGTTAACAGTTATTTGCGAGCTACATATGTATAATAGGCAATAGCAAACAAATAACTGTGTTCGATGGCATTTACTTTACTACTTTAATTTAAACAATAATTATTCGTCGTTCTGCTCCGAACAAAAACCTATTCTTCACATTCTGTAGTTATGATGAAAACTTAGACGATAATTATGTTCTACTTTTATAACATTAAAATGGTCTTTGAAACCAATATTCCCTATGCTCTCTCGTGCCCTCGTGCTGACTATAAAAAACAGTTTCATTATTTACCAGGCAGAAGGCAACAACGACGACGACGACGACTATGACCAGGCTCTGGGCTCTGGCCTCACAGCTCACAGAACATTGAAAATGAGTTTGGTAAAGTGCGGCTAATGAAAAGAAAAACGTCAACGAATTGAGAACTATATTAAAATATAATCAAAAGTTGTGTGTATGTGTGTGTCAGAGGAGATTGGGTTGTCGCTATGCCAGCAAATCTTTAGCAGAGGGAAAACCGGAAGAGAGTTAAACCCCACCGAGGGTAAAGTATGGCCCGATTGTTAATTCACCCACAGCACACGATAATAATAATATTTTTTGCAGCAGTTAATCAACCCGATCATCCACAACAGATGATGTAATTTGCAATGGAATATGTGAAATGCGTATGAATAAATTTCGCTGCTGCTGGCCTTTAATTATGTGAAATGCGAGCAGGAGTGAAGGATATGGCCAAAGGGATGGCCAGAACCATGCGAATTGTAATGGAAATGGAGTTGATGCGTGCTGAGGCAAAGACAAAATCATTTTGGGGCATGTGTGGCAGGCAGGATGAGAGACCGACCACAATCTGTGACCACACACGAATTTAGCCTAATTAATAAGCCACCTGACAACCCGGCCAACACCGACCAATAGACGGGCTTCCGTGTCCACACGAAATGTGTCATAATTTCTATTTATGGTCGCCGCGTGGGCAAGTCCGCCTTTTAATGTGATTTAATTTAATAAATTGCAAACAAGTCCTCGGTGAGCATTTGAACCCTAAAAAACAGAACCAGCAATGGCATGGAGGACTTTTTTTTAAAGGAAATGCTAATTAAGTAATAATTTGCACGCCAGGGGAAGGTGGATACCATAAACAGATATACGTACGTACGTAATTATTATTAGGGTTAGGTCATGGCGTGGACTCAAAGGTTGCCTCAAATTACAGGGTAATGGGAATGCCTTTGGGCCAAAAGCCCTTTGATAAAATATTCGCTTCGAATTGCAGAAATTAGAATAATTCCCAGGTAAGCCCCCACCCCCTCCCCCAACGAACAACTTGAATAACATGCAAAAAATCATTGCTTTATGATCCGGCAAAAACATAACAATCTTTATGATTGCAAATTACAAACGTTAACGCATAAAAATGTATCGTAAATACAACACTTAAGATATTATTTTTAAATGCCAGTCGGGCACATAACATGCCAAGATCGGATCCGAACCAGACGAAGCCGCAGAAGAACTCAAATGCTCAAATTCAAATCAACAGACATAAGAATATCCATTTTATGATAAGAGCACAATTTTATTACCAACTGAAAAACAGAGGACTGCGAAAACCTTTCCTTAGAGCCAGGACCAGGCTGCAACTGGCAACTGACAACCGACAACCGACAAAAGCCGCTGTGACAGCCATTTACAGGCATTTCAGATGCACTCAAGTCAGTTTTGCGAGATATTTTGATATGGGCACCACTCGTCCGTCGTAGATAAGGCTCGTAAAATGGGGCTTTAAGGGGGGCCTCGGCCAGGCCCGGCCAGGCGCCGTAAAATACAAAATAATGAAATCAAAAAATGCCTGCAAATGAAAACTTAATGATTTCATCTAATTATAGCTTAAGTTGCAACTGCAACAAGCAAGGCTAGGCAAGGAGGGAGGGCGGCAAGAAGGCGGAAAGACGGCTGACTGGCTGGCTGGCTGGCTAATTTAGTTAGCCGTCCGCAGTGCGGAAATGCCATAAACACTCGTCCGCACTCGTCGACACTTCACGGCCGACGCAAGGCGAGTCCCAGTCCCAGGAGTCGGCAGACAGCAGTCGTCATCATCAGCTAACTATGACAATCTATGACATCTGCTGACGTTCGTTCCCCGAAGCAGCAGCAGCAGCAGCAGCAGCATCCGTTGGAGTAGCAAAAGTATCTGCAGCAGGCTGTCTAAATTTAGATACAGCTGCTGCACCGACTGCGCCTTTTATGGGCTTTGATCTTGGACCAAACGTTGACTGGGTTTTGGTTCGCAACGCTAATTGTCCTTTGGCATTCCTTCTTTACATCATCATCATCATCGTCTTTCAGGCGTTCTCTTGTTGCATCTACAACGCTTATAATTGGTGTTTTCGAGTCTTTTGTGTCTATATTTAGACCCCCGACCTGACCAAACGCCTTGATTATGTTGCTCAAATTACTGTAATTTGGCCTAAGTAGACAGTGTCTTTGATTTACCTGATAACCAGTCCGTGTGCTTACAACTCCGCACGCTTTAAACTCATATTTTATCAGTTATCAATTACTAAGAAAAAGTAAAAGTAAACACAAGCAAAAGCAAAAGCAAGAGCGCGCTTTAAATGCAAATTTCATGCTGCATAAATTATTGGAAAAAGAAAGGCGAAATGAAGCAATCACCTGGTCTGGTCCTAGACAAAGGCAATTAACATGAATACGTCATAATCTTTTATGTTTATTAATTATGCCATAAAAAGAACCAAAACAAGGGGCGAGGTCCGCCTCATATCAGCGGTGCCCAACGCTATGCAAATGATAGCCACTCCAATCACAGCGTGACCATCACGGTGGGGTCTGGGTTTGGCTTCTTGGAAGCTGGAGCTGTCGTCAGCTGGAGAACTGATTAGCATCGAATGAGGAACGACCGGCCACCAGCTCTATCTCTTTCTCTCTGGCTTGAACTCTGATTTAAAGCATGCAAATTAGCACAACATTTAAGCCACAGTTGGGGAATGATTTGAATATTGCTGGGGAGAAAAGAGTTTTACGACCGTGGAATACACTATAAGAATGCCAGGTCCATAGGCAGATCCATTGAGAATCATTTCATTTAGATAGAAGATAAGAGACTTAGAGTCTTTTTTTTAGATAGAAATACTTTCTGTAAAGTTTACAAAGATTCATCGATACATTTAAGGAAAATGATTCAACCCCCTCTTCAGTTAAACTTAGAGAAAATTCTTTAAAGAAATCTTTAATTCCCTTTTTTAGTAGTTTTATAACTTTATCCATTTTGCTGTGATCATTGGCCAATTTCAGATCAAAACAAAACCATTTGGGTTGGTTTTAATTGCCGCAACAACCGGTTTATACCGTTCCACCAGCAACTGCCTCAAGTTCAAGCAGTTCACTGAGAGCGCAAAAAATATTTCTGGCTAAATCAATCAGCAAACTGGTAGCCCATGCCCAATTGTATCTCAGCTAGAGACGATCCCCCTTAGCCACAGAGCCAGATACAGACGGGGACCCAGCTCAAGCCCCCGCCATAGCCATAGCCGGCGGCGGCGGCGTCGGCACGGCTGAACACTGCCGGCAAAAGCAATTTTTCTCGGTCACTGGCACAGAATTTTTTCGACAGGGTGTGGGTACAAGACCCAAAAAATAATATAAAAAATAAAAAAACAAAAGACAAAAGGCAAAAACAACAAATACAATCGTATAAACAATTACAGCACCAACGAGGGGGAATCTGTGGGGCACGTCTGCGACAAGTTTATAAAAATTCAGATGTTGTCCCGGGCCCTCTGTCCGGGCTCTGTCCGGGCCCTGTCCGGGGCGAGCTTCTTGCACTGGATTTACTTTTAATGGCCTGCCTTGACCGTATCCCCCTTCGCAGACCCCTTCCCCCTCCCCAGTCCCCTGCCCAGTCCCCTCCCCAGTCCCGTCCATCCATATAAGTCTGTGCCATTTCATTTCGCTTTGCTCTGCTTTGCTTTTGTTTTTTGTTTTGTTTTTTGGCAATTTCTCAATAACAATTAATTGGGGAAAGAACTTTCTATTAGCCACCGTCTTGGTCCTCCTCATCAGCATGCATTTAAGGCGTCAGAGTCGAGCGTCGAGCGGTGAAAGTGCTGATATGGTCCCAGATATAGGGCCCAGTTCCAGTTCCAGTTCCGCGATCTGTGTGGGCCCAGACTGGAGTGCTTAGTTCTCGATAAGAACAATTTTTGGGGGGATTTCCGTTCCGAGTGGATTTCAGCGAAACATCAAAATTTACTTAACTGTATCTAGAGAGGGCTCAGGCATGCTTTTGATTTAACGTCTGGCAGGGGGGGGGGGGGGGGGGAGAGATGTCGAGAAAGCCGCTTCTGATGAGTCATTGTCAGCTGTGGACCAAGAAGAATTCTTCTCTCTTCTTAGAAATCGTTCGCTTATTTGTACTTTTTATTATATTTTATTCCCGGTTCTGTTGTGCCTGTAAAAATGAAATGTTTATAGGCTGCAGGGAATTGGGTTACCGTTGTTTTTTGAGGCTGTTCTTTGATGACGCAAAATGGGGGTCTGACAGGCCTCAGGCCTCAGGTAAACTACCTGAGGAGCAGTCAGTGACACAGCCAGCAGGCAGAGAGTCTAAAATTATCTGCCCAAAATATTTCAAAGCTTTAAACCAGTGGGATTATATTTCCTTCTGAAATCTGTAATACCCGAAAATTAACCACAAAACCAGAAAATTCTCAAAAAATATAACTAATATTTCTTTAAAAAACTTCAACGGTTACAAGAAAAAAAAAAAAAATTATTATTACAAGAATAATATATTAATAATAATAAATAAAAATAATAAAAAATAATAAAAAAAAATAAATAATAATAACAAAAAATAATAATAAAAAAATAATAAATAATAATTAAATACAGCTCTCAAAAATAATCAGAAAAAAAGTAATCTAAACAATTTATTGTCCTATTCTTTTTGGTTATCCTTAGGTATTTTCTCTAAAGAAAATCTCATAAAATCACCTTGAATCTAAGGATCCAATTCCCCCAAGGATAACCAAAATAAATAGGACAAATCTCAACAAAAATTAGCCTGGCTACCGCTAAATAATATTCATAAAAAATAATACCCCTGCTCATCTGTTCAACTCCAGGAGGCACCTCCTCTTACGGAGCAGAATTTTCAATTTTCCGAAAGCCAAATTGGAAAATCAGTGGCCCAAACCAGCACCCGCCGCCGCCCCCGCCCCCGCTCCTTCCTCCTGCTGAGGCGTGGAAATATTGAAAATGCTCGCATTATGATAATTTAATGCGTGTGATTATTGAAAAGCATAATAATATTTTTATGGCTCACACATTTGGGACGGAGGGGGTGGGACTTGGCTCGCTGGGCAGTCGAGCGGGAAAAGATGTTGGCAATGTCGTTGTCGCATTATTATTGTTATTACCAAGACACATTCTTTTTATCAGCGCAGCGAAAGTGCCAATAATTCGAGGCAATTTATTATTTTAGCATTTGTATATCAAACACTCACACACACTCACACACACTCACACACAGCCACTCATGAGTACTGCCAGTGGCCCGATACCCGAGTGCTGCTGTCTTGGCCATTTGCGAATGCAAATCACGTGCGGGCATAAACTGGCGGGGCAGCAACACGGCAACAGCCAAAAGAAACAGCAGAGGCAGCAGCAGCAGCAAGAAGTCTGGGCTGTCCGCCTTCTGGCGCCGCCTGACACGACGACGTCGACGACGACACCTGCGCTATGCGCAGATACAGATACAAAGATACAGATACCCAGGCAGCCTCCTCCTCCCGCATCCCATGCCATGATGCTCCATTGAACCTGACACTGATATTGAAATTTCTGCCGACTCTTCTAGGCCAGCTGTAAGCGTGGAGTGGGCGTTTATGCTTGCCTGCGGGCGGGGCGGGAGGGGGGAGGGGGAATCAAAATCAAGCCAAATTTAAATTTTATACGCAGCCAAGGAAGTGGTCCAAACGAAATATATTCCGTCAAAAGCTTTCACCGACGTAGAGCTCTCTTGGAATTAATTTCACTCAGATAAATACTTATATATATAAACAGATATACGTAGGCTGCGTGATATATTTCTTGCCTAGGCAACACTAAGTGTTGCCAGGTGCAATCTGATATTTCCATTGGAAAGGTTGACATTTTTTAGCATAACATCTCTCGGAACGTGTTGTCATTTAATGGTGAATTTTTTAATTTACAGTGACTTGAAAAATTCATCTCGGCCAAAAAATGGAATTAACACGCGAACATTTTCGTGCGATAATTTTTCACAACTTTCGACGTGGATTATCAAGACAAGAGTGCATCGATGAACTTAAATCGTTATACGGGGATCAAGCACCATCCTTTAGCACCGTAAAAAATTGGTACAATGAATTCAATCGTGGCCGACGCTCGCTCAACGACGAATTCCGTGGAGGTCGTCCAAAATCGGCCGTTGTGCCAGAGAACATTGATGCCGTGCGTGAACTGATAATGCAAGATCGTCATGTGACATACCGTGAGATAGAGGCATCCTTGGGCATTTCTACCACCAGCATACATTCGATATTGCATGAACACCTGGCCGTAAAAAAGGTTTGTTGTCGTTGGATCCCGCACAATTTGACAATCGCTCAAAAAAAGGCTCGTGTCGATTGGTGCAAAGAAATGTTAAAAAAATTCGATCGCGGTGCTTCAAAAGACGTTTATAAGATCGTCACAGGTGACGAATCATGGATCTATGCGTATGAGCCCGAAACAAAACAACAATCGACCGTGTGGGTCTTCGAAGACGAGCCAAATCCAACGAAAGTTGTTCGTGCAAGAAGCACTTCGAAGCAAATGGTCGCCTGTTTCTTCGGAAAAACTGGTCATGTGGCAACTGTTCCGCTTGAGCAACGAAGGACTGTCAATTCTGAGTGGTACACTATAATTTGTTTGCCTGAAGTCTTCGGAGAAATTCGAAAAGCGAACAAGAGAACACGAATCATTGTTCACCATGACAACGCGAGCTCTCACACATCGGCACAAACCAGCGCCTTTTTGACTGGCCAAAACGTCGAATTGATGAGTCATCCGCCGTACAGCCCTGACTTGGCACCCAATGACTTCTTTTTATTCCCGCACATCAAGAAAAAAATGCGTGGTGAACGATTTTCGTCCCCAGAAGATGCTGTTGAAGCGTTCAAAAACCATGTTTTGAAGGTGTCTCAATCGGAGTGGAAAAAGTGCTTCGACAATTGGTTTGAGCGCATGCAAAAGTGTATAAATCATGCTGGAGAATACTTTGAAAAACAATAAAACCATTTTTGATGATAAATAATCGCATTTTCATTATTAGGCCAGAAACTTATCACGCAGCCCTCGTATACATATATATTTATACACATTTTTATCTTCATGTTTATGACAAAATCGTCGAGAGGATTTCAATTTCTCCCAATCGATGGCAGGCGAAAATCAGAGCACGTTCATCGCTGATATGGCAAATATTCTGGGGGCAGATCCTTAGCTCCGTGGCTCAGAGATTGAATTGAATTGGCAATTGAAACATTCTGGTAGTAGGGATGGGAGCTAATGAGTGCTCGCTGTCTTGGCCCGAAACAAAGGGCATCTCGTCCGACCAAATGGAGGCTCATGAATCACCTGTTGCTCAGTTTCGGGGGAGCTCTGACAAACGGTTAACAAATGCGAAAGAGAACTCGTATTTTCCGGCATAAATCAAGCAAACGACCGAAACAAAACAAAAACCGCAACGAATAAAAAACTCTGGCTAACAGCTGAGGGCAGCCAGCTCCAGTTGGCCAATCGTACGAAGACAGGGCCAAAAAAGAAGCCGCCTGGGCCAGCAAGAAGAACGCTTTTGGCCAAAACCAGAATCAGACTGTGCGACCCAAGAGGGAGAGAGAGGGAGAGAGGGAGAGAGGGAGAGAGCAGTTCGCAAATACAATTTTGCAAAGACAAAAGCGGCAGCGACGTCGACGTCGACGTCAACGTCTGGAGAATCTCCCCTCGGCAGAGCAGACGCTCGCTTACGTCGACGCCGCCGCTTGCTGGGCTTTCATTACAGCGCGAATTCTGCCCAGCCCAGAATCGGCAAAGCTCTCGCTGTCGCTGCCGCCGTCGCTGTCGCCGTCGCCGTCGCTGCCACAATGGAACATCATCATGATGACGTTCATTAGCGGCAGCGTTCGGTGGCGGCAGAAGAAATTCAGAATTCTCAGCTCTGCCACACGAGGGACACGACACGAGGGTATAAAAGAACCCGGCCCCACTGACCATTGCAGCAAATCTTTCTCGATTCTCGGTTACGCGTGCGCAGCAGTCAACAGCAGCGCTCGGTGAGAACGGCATCCTGACGGCAGGATAACAACCCCCCGCCACCCACCAACCAAAATTAGTGAAGTGTTTTCCGTTTAGGCCAGTTTTAGGCTGTATTCCGCGAGTGATAAACAATTCAAACAATACAAAAAAAAAAAACAATCAAAAAAGTGGTGAGTGCCATAAAGAAGTCCCGCCTGAAATTTCTGTACATAAATATAAAATATTAAATATTAAAAATGAATTTCAATGCAAATCGAAAATTGCAAAATATATGCACATTTTTTTTTTGTATGCCAATGCAATCAGAGCTAATAAATTCGGTTAAAAAACCTGCTGTATAAATCAAGGACTGACAAAGTTATTATCAATAAATAAACTAAAATGAAATTTATATAGAAAATCAATTTGAATTTATTTCAACGAACTTCCAGTTCCCCAGTGGCCATCGGTCCTTAAACAATTTCGATTCATTTAGACCCACTTTTTCAATGAAACAATCCCAGACAAATCAGAGTTCTGTGAAGGAAAACTCTTTGCTATTTTTATGCCACTCTTAGACCTACATCAATCCCAAGCCAAATGGCCAAAAGGGACTGCTCTTGCTGGCCACAACCTCAGAGTCAGTCCTCAAGCACTTGACCAGAGTGCTTTATTGTTTAGAAGTGCACGAAGTGGGGGAGTGAATTTAACGCACACGCATTCAAAATTTGAAGGTCGCTTCCAGGCCATCAGCTCCCCAGCTCCGTTCCCCCTTCCAGTACAGTCCGAGCACCCTGTAGCTACAACAATGTTAACTTTAATTGACACCATTGTTCGGGCAACACTTTTTGCTCCATTTAACAGCCATAGATTGCCGCCGACAGCCAGCGGGTCTGAAAAAACGTAGAAAAGATAACGAGCGGCGACCCAGTGGGGGTTGGGGGTTGATGTCAGTGCACAAGTCCATCAGTCACTCGGGGCTGGCGCGACACTTCTGCCTCGAGCAGGGAGCAGGAGCTGGGAGCAGCCATCGCTGACCAGTCATCAATTCCGAGCACGTTGTTCAAATTATTATTATGCGCAAAATCGCAAAAGGATCTCGCACTCTCGCACTCCGTTTCATTCTCTCTCACTCTCTCTCTTTCTCTGCCTATATCCCTGACAGTTGTAGTAGTTACTGCTGCTTGGGCCTGCCACTCGAGCACACAATCAAGAAATTTAAATTTGATTCGTTGCGCAAACTGCCCAACACCAACACCAACAACAAGCCAAAGCGCACTCAAGTGTCAAATGTTGCAAAGATAAAGGGAAAAAGAAAAAAACGAGACTCACACACTTGCACTTGAATCGAAGGATTCCCCCCACCCTTCTACTGCTTCTCGGCTCGGTCCCGTTCTGCATTTCAACTTGACTTCTTGTCGGCTCTCTTCTGGCTCTTCCTTTGGCCCCCCCTCCACATCCACTTTATGCTCACTTTGTCAATTTGCTTGGCATTCTGCTTTAGTTTTCAACGATTCCCATAAATTAAATTGTTTGTCGCAGGACAACATTGACAGCGTCAGTGGCAACGTCAGTGGCAGTCCCCGTCCCCGTTCTAGAGGCAGCCTTAAATGTTGACAACTTTTTGCCCAGCGATTTATGTGCGGGCGTGGCCCTAATAGGCGGCTAAGTTCCATCAATGGCTGCTGCTGCTGCTCCTGCTGGTTGTTGCTGTAAACAAATGGCAATAAAATGCATCAAAGTCAATAGAGAGCAAAGCAGAGGGCGGGAGAAATAGAAGGGGAAAGCCTCTGCTTTTCCGATACTCCTGATATATCAATGGACTGTCCACTCTCTGGCAAATACTCGTACAAATGTACATTCCAAAGGAGGAGGAAGAGGAGCCCGGGGTAGCCCAGTTTTTGTAAGAAACTGTAACAATCTCAAAAAACTCTCAACCATCTGCATAGATAAGAATCACAGCACAGACAAAATCGCACCCAAAATTTTGTGAAAATTTGTTAATTTAAATTCCAACCATTAACCGACCAGCAACAACAACCACTATAAATATTAATAATATTTGCACACACACCCCGAAAAGAATAACCAGAAAGAAAAGTGAAATGATATCGTTTGTTGGTCATTATGCATTCCGATGGCTATCGCCCCCGCTGGCCCCCTGGCCCACTCCTCTGTCGTCTGTCGTCTGCCTTCTGACCAGTTCACTTGTTCGCAAATTATGCTAATTTTATGTGTCAATTATCTGCCAATAAGTAGAGAGAGAGAGCACAAGAGAGAGCAAAAGAGAGAGGGAGGGGTGGGTGGGTATTTTTTTGGGTTACTTGGTCAAATGGGGACGAACCCTGAAGTGGCTGCTGCTGCTGCTGCTGCTCATGTGTAAACATGATTTGTGCCAGTCAAGTGGTCAAGTTCTTTTTATTTTTCTGGGTCTTTTGGCCCGAACATTTGCATATTTTGTTTGCTTTATGCAAATTCGCATTGAATTTGGTTAACGAAAATAAAACAGGAACTTACAAAAGACCCCACAGAGCAACGCCAGCAACGCCAGCCATGCCACCAATTAAATAAGACCATAAAATGCATCATCTACTATTATATTGCTAGGAGATCGACCTACTCTATATGGCGGTCTATGATATCATAGCTCTGTGGCTATTATTAGCCCAGAATCCAAAGCAAATCCATCAACATTCCGTATGAGTGCCAAGTTTCACACATTTCACATTTTTTGGCACTTGGCAGCGAAAGAAAGGCTTTCTCTGCCTCAAGGCAGCCGCCAAGCCCGCTCACTCATGATGCAATTTCAATTAGAACGAAGGCAAACAAACACACACACAAACAAACAAGTAAGAAAACAAAGTGAAAAAATCTTGGACAAATAAGCAAAACGCTCGAATTAAACAATTCAACTTCAACTTGAACCCCGCAAAGTGCTGCTGCGGCGGCACGCGAAGCCCCGCTCAATGATGTAATCGATTAGATGAAGCCATTAGCCCCGGCACTGGCAATGGCACGCAAACAGGTCTCCGCACCGCAGATACAGTATCTTTGTATCTGTATCTCTGCCGAGCACTTTGCTAATGGGCGAAAGTCAAGATCGCTTTGAAGAGAAATGAGCGAGAGAGGCAAGCTTCTGGTCATGTAATTCGTACAGCAATTCTTGCCTCATGAATCAGCATTTCCAGCTCACAAAAGGCAGAAAAGAAACCAAAATTTAAATAAAAATAAAAAGTGTTACACTTAAATCTGCTTGTGGATTCGTGAAGTGATGAAAAGACAAGCAACTCGGCCAACATCTTCGGGCCAGGGCAGGGCAGGGCAGGGCCCCAAAGTTATGCAACGAGCAAGGGGGCTAAAATCTGCCAAGGAAATTACCATAAAATTTACATAAAAGCTTCCGTGTAAAATTTATTTAAAACAAATAAAAAAAGCAACAGCAACAGCAAGAGGGAGAGGAAGAGCAAGAGGGAGAGCAGGAGGGTAGACGCTGTGTGGTGGAGGTATAGAAAATGCACAAAATCCTGTGGACACTATATCTTCTGCTAGGCGGAAGCCGAGAGGTTGTCTTGTCAGGCAGAGCCATAAACATAAACATAAACTGCCGGCAAGGCCCGACCCGGCCCGGTCCGGGCAGACAACAATTGGCAACAGGTGTAGGCCAAGCAGTGTGTGAGCCAAGAAAGCAAAAGACTAGGCCCTAGCCCTAGTCGCAGTCTCAGTCTCAGTCTTCGTCTTGTTCTTGTGCCTTATCTAATAACAGCAACGATTTGACAGCACAAAGGACAGAAATAAACACAGACAGAGAGACGGGCAGAGAGAGAGAGAGATAGAGTGTGAAGCGGAGCCCTGAACACGTGCTCCTCCAATTCCGACCAGGTCTTAGCTTGGCTTTGACAATTTTCGGTAGCCAAGAAGTCGGAAACGGTCTTGGGTCTTGGGTTGTCCCCGATGCCTGATCCCTGGACCGGTCCCCATTGCCCAGTTGTCCTGTTCGATTCTCTTCTGTTCTGTGTCCGAGTTTGTAGCTCAAGCCGTTGGCTTTCGTCTGTCAATTTCTGTGTGTGTTATTGTGAGGTTGCTACGTGCAGGGTCTCGGGCCTCTTAAGTCTTGTCATTGTGTACAAATTTACAGTTTTTCGCCAAACCATTGTATTGGGTATTGGGTTGAGTGGAGTCGTTTGGGGAAATCTTCGAGATTGTGCCATCAAAATCGACACTAAAAAGACAAACACGTTTTGTATTGCCTCCTCCTCGAGAGGGCCAGACCCAAAATTAGCCAAATGAAAAGGTTCCCTGTATCAGGGGGAGGGGAGGGGCCATCGACTATGGGCATGTGTGACCGAAGTGAAGCTAGAGAGGAAATTAAGTAATTATGCACTTGACTTGCCATTTTTACCATGGCCCAAGCACACACAGTGTGTGTGTCTGTGTGTGCATTCCTGGCACTCCATTTAAGCCGGCTTTGGGCCAGCACAGCCGGCACATACATCGCCCCAGTCCCAGTCCCACACCCAGTCCTAGTCGCCAGTCGCCCAGTCGAGTAGCAGTAGTCGCAGCAGTCCCTGGCCTTATGCAGATACCAATACCAATTTCAGCTTGGGCCAGATGTCCCCCAAAAATGGCCTGTTCGAACACACAAGCCATGCCATGCCGTGCCATGCTGCAAGCTGCCATTGACGGAGAGAGAATATTGGCCCATTGGCATCATGTTCGATTTTGCAGACACAGCGACGTTTTGTCTTTAACTAAATTATAGCTGCTACATGGCCAGGGACTCTCGACTCCGAATAGCTGCTCCTGATCGGAACTGCAACTGGAAGTGGAAGTGGAAGTGGAAGCGGAAGCGGAAACGGAAGCAGAGGGCGGAAGGATGGACAAAACGGGCAAAATGGCTTAAACTGAAATGTGCCAAAAACTTCAATGCCTGCAACTGACGTGATATCTCCAACCTCAACTTCTGAGCCGGGGATTGGGGTGGGGGCTGGGACTAGGGCTCTGCCTGGCAGTCAATAGTCAACTAAACTGCATCAAACTGCCTGCCAAGAGCGGCTGGTGCTGCTGCTCCTCGTCTCAGTCTTCGTTTCAGTTTCAGTCAGTGTGTGTGTGTGTGTGTGTGTGTCGACCGATATCGATATAAGGCATTACCTGCTAAACTGTTTGGCAGCATCACAGGTAGAGCCCAGGCCGGTCTGGGCCAGAGACAGAGCCAGCATGTCAAACAGTTTTGCAATTGTTTCGGAATTGTATCTCGTGCAAATGCAATTTTCTTCAATTTGATTGGGGCGGAGGAGACACGGGGAAAACGGTAGAAGAACAGTGCCAATGCCAGTTGGCAGTTGGCCTGGGTCAGGGATACGGCCATACGATATGCCATGCCATGCCATGCCATAGGTAACTGCAAGAAGAGTTTAATCTATTACATAAAACAAATTGCAGATTTACTCGTTGCTGTTGTTGTTGCCTCTCTGAAATGGAAGCATGACATTTAAGTTACTTGCTTTTGCCATTTGTTTGTTTGTTACCCCGCCCCTCAATCCAGGGGGGGGGGGGATTCAGGAGTCTCGGCCCAGGTGGTAATGGTCACATTGGCAGGCCGTAGATAAGCCTGATTTTTGTGTTCTGTCAGAGGCTGCACTTCGATTTATGTCCATTGACATGACGTCACCACAAAATGGATCGCCTGGGACCAGATGCACAGATTAGAGAGAGATTTCTAGGCTCTGCTCCTAATTTCCGGCATGATGAATACTCGTATAAATAAAAGATATGCCAAGGAAATTGCCTTTACTTTGAAAACCAAACAAATTTTAGCCACTCCATGAACTGAAGTTCCTTGGCTTAAAGTAAACTAATTTAAAACAGAATTGTTCCCTATTTTAATTACCAATTTTCAAACAAAATACAACAGACACTCTTATGATGTAATTAAAACCTAGCGAATTCCTGAAAGAGGTCACATGTTGTCCTTGTTTATCCTTCAATTGTTTACTTTTTTGCTGGCATTTTAATATCGTACGACTACTCATCAAAATGCACTCCATCAACCGGACAATTACGGGCTCAAAATGCAACAATTTTATTACATAAGGCTTATGGTCAGACTAACAAATATATCAAAGCTAAAAGCCTGGAACATTCGCAAAATACCAGAAAAACAGCTGGCTGGGGGATAGACTCATAGACTCATCCCCCCCCATGATGATCCCCCCCCGTACGGTGAACAATGGCCCGATGTTGACATAATAAAACGCACATAACTAGCGCACAAACAGCCGGGACCAGGACGAGGGCCAGAACCAGGACTGAGCCAGGACCAGTACCAGAACGGGGGTCATAGAGGATGGGATTGAGAGAGGACACAAGGCCGCAGATGCCACAAATTCCGATTTTCACACACAGAAACACCCATATATGAATGTTTGGTCAGTAAAAAATGTTATTAAAAAATATATCCCATAAAGAATGGAAGCGGAAAAGAGATGTGAGATGTGTCCGGGCGAAGCGAGAGCGAGAGCGAGAGCGAGAGAGAGAGAAATCATATAAAAGGGAAATCAATGCAAAACTATGGGATTTAAAAGCGCTTTAAATCGCCCAAGAATATGCAAGGCCATGGGTCATAAAATTGCGGTTTCATTACACAAAAACCTCAAGCATGACATGAGGGAGGGGTAAAGGGAAAGGGAAAGGGGAAGACAGATAGATGGAAGCTGGAGAAAACTATGATATTAAATCTGACCAGAGACCTGAAGAAAAAATGGAGAGGAATTACACCAACTAACTTGTCCCCTACATTCCAAAGAGCATCCAAAGGAGACCCAAAAATCCGGATCTGAAGGATGTGCAGGAGTTGAAGCCAGCCACTCAATACATTTTATGGCAGAGTAATTCAAAGTTAACGATGTGTAAATACTTAAGGGCTTAAAATGCAAAACCAAAACCCATGAGGAGGACTCGGAGGACGAAAACGAGGCTGGCAACCGAAAACCGCAATTATGACAACAGAACTGGGCTAGAAAATAGCTAGGAGCTCAGAGTGAGCCCAGAGATGGAGCCCAGAGATGGAGCCCAGAGATGGAGCCCAGAGATAGTGTTCTGGGGGTTTGGATTTTGGGTACTGGGGGCAAAAACCAATTACTTGACGTATGTACGACGTATGTCGTACGTATGTACGTACGTATGTCCTTGGTTCCAGAAAAGGTAACAAAACTGCAGCCTCGTTTGTTGCACAAATGAGCCTCATTGTATCCCAAAGGACACGGGAGATGGCAGCCACAAAACCACATGGACATGGCCTACAATTACCCGCCGGCAATTTGCGTGAATTAACACTAGAGGAACCATCCAAGAACCTGCGCGCAGACAAAGAGATAACTTTTATAACTTCTTCAGTGCAACTCGGCACTTGGCCAGCAAAGACCTGTCTGGACCAGGGCCTCTCTCTTGGGGCAACAACAAAATGCATCTTGTATTTATTATCGCCAAGGCGAGATTGCAGCAGCCACAGACGACCAAAAGACGACCTTGAAGAGCACCTGGCCGTGTCTACGTGATGCCCTCAGGGGGAATGTATTGTTATTGTTGTTCCCTGCTTCGCTTCGGCTCTGCCATCATCATCATCATCATCAAGACATGGCCAATAAATTAGCAAAAGACCAAAGCGATTTGGTTAGGTTTTTATTGTTGTCCTGGTCAGTGGCGGCATCAGGTGTGGATGGCGTAAATTGAATTAAACGCCGATGCTCGGGCAACTCCATCTTCGAGGCGGAGGTGCATCAAGTTCTGGATGACCCATCTCAAAGCCCTCAGAGATCAAAGGAATGGCCTGAACTACCATAAACTACAAAAAAAGATACGATTACGAATTTGTATTGTAGTGAAGGTCCCTAGGGGGCGGACTTTGTCTAGGCCCAAAATGGAACACGCCCCCTCCATTGCTCCATTGCTAAGCGCGTGATTTAATGAGTTTTCCAGACACTGATTTATGCCTAATGACTGGGCCTAAATTGTTCGCTTGCCGCTCGGTTCCGCCTTCGCACAATCCTCGCACAATCCTCTCGCTCGCTCTCTCTCTCTCCAAAATACATATGCAAATTAAGCAACTCAAACAAATGCAAAACTAAATTGCTTGAAATAAAACTTTTCGGCAGATTTAAGCCCCACACACAGCATCGGTATTTCAATGGCATCGAGGGTGCGGAGAGAGGGCTACGCAGAGGGGAGAGGGACCGGGCCTCAAAGAATGAGAATCACATCAGAAGTGAGCAAAACAGATTTGTCACAAAACCACAACAGCCAGTAAATCAGCATAAAAGGCGAATGCAAGTCAAAACATTTCAGAAATTATGACCCCGGACAAAGGCCCCCGAAAAGGGTCGTCTGCCGCAAGACCAAGCCGCAAACTGAACGAGCCTGGGAGCCCCAGTCGCAGTTGTTGAAGGGGTTTCCTCGGGAATGGGAATGCGAGTGGAGTAGAGCGAAGTGTGGGGTGTGGAGTGTGGAGATGGGGTGGGGGGGGGCTACTGTGGGGCAATGATAATTGCCCTGGCTGTGGGTGGACTGGATCAACCAAGCGTGCTGCAGAGCGAAACAAGAAAAAAAGGCTAGCACCCGAGGAGCCGAATATTAAGATACCCTGGCAGATCGATAGAGTTTTTCTATACTTCTCTAATTGGAATATAGATACGAGTAGATCATTGTCACTTTTATAGTTTAGCCTGGAAAATCCCCATAATATGTACCCTCTAAAAGAGTACAAAACTGGGACTCTGAGAGAAATTGTCTGAATCGTGCGGAGTATCTGTGAAGTAGCAACAGCAGCAGCAGCAGCAGCTGAATTTCGTAAATGCAATAATTGCTGCTGCATCTGTGCTCGTGTCTCTGTGTGTGTGTCTGTGTATCGAGTATCTGTGTGAGTATACATGTATGCATGAATGCATGCAGAAAAGATGCAAATCAGTCAGACATCTGGACACATGACCAGACGAATGACGACGGCAGCTCCTCTTACCCTCCTCTCTCTCCACTCTCGTGAGCATAAATAAGTTGTCTGCTAGGGGCTTTGCCTTTGCCCCGCCCTCAGCGAATGCCCAATCTAACGAGAGCTTATTCATTACAACAGAAAGAGAGAGGGATAGCACACGAGTTCTTTCTCATCTTTTGCCATACTTGAGGCTCCCAAATGTGTCTGCTGCAAAATGGGAGTGCAAGAGCAAGAGCGGGGGGTGGCACAAGAGCATAACAAACAGCTTTTTGTTGCTGCCTCAGTTGAGCAGACATTAGAAGAGTAGCCCACTGACACTTCCGTTTAGGCTTTGTTTTTTGATACCCAGTACCAGTCAGGGCCAATGCGAGGGCTTGTGGAACCAGTGGAGACGAATGTGACAGCCTAACGAAAGCCTCTTTCTGAATGCGCGTGCACGAACACGTTCATTCCTGTTCGTTCCCGTTAATCTGAGTAAAGCGTATCCCCTAGTCCTTATGCATGTGTTCTCTCTTCTGTTCCCCTCTCTTCTGTTCCCCTCTCTTCTGTTCCTCTCTCTGTGTGTGTTCATGAAACGGTTGTAGCTTATGCATCAAAAAAGAGAGAGAGGGAGGGAGGGAGCTTTACAGAAACAAAGCAATTAAAAGCTTTAACTTAAAGTAGAGCCACACTCACACACACACACATTTTCTTTCGTTTGTTTGTTTACTCTCTGGACGAATTTGCTCTTGGAGAACATTTGAATGTTTTGAGCACACTTTGCATGGTTTTATTTATTTATGGTCGGTCGGCTAGTTTGATGCTTATTAAATAGTTTTGCATTTGAAATTTATTTCACAGCACAAACCCATCTTTTCTGGAGGGCAATAATTTTTGGCTTTTGCCTTCAAAAACACACTCTAACACACACGCACATTATTTACAAGCTCTTGACTTTCAAAATTTCAAAATGTTCGTTTCATTTTCATTTATGTATGCATATAAATATTCTAAGAATTTTATCTAGCATTTCAGACTTTTAATTGAGGCAAATTTCATTTAAATGGCAGACCGAAAAGGAGTTTTCAGGGGGAATTAGTTTATAAATGGTAAACATTTTTCAGTTTTTTATTGCTTATTTATTTGCACATTACAATTTAATTTTAAATGCTTTTGATAAGTCAAGAACCATTCGCCCAGAGACCACTCGGTGTAGCTGCAAATGACAGGGCGTGTCATGCAGTACCCAAAACAAAACCTAGACATGCGTGGAGTTCACCCTCCCCCTTCCCCCACTCGTACTGTGTGCATGTGTGTGTGTGTGTGTGTGTGTGTTCATGCTACTTAAACTTCAGCAAAATGTTCTGTCATTTTGACATCATTACACCCAAACACATGCATTAGTTCTGCTTTAGTCTTACCCATGAAACGGAGGAGGGTGAGGAGGAGGGGGTGAGAAAACTATCATGATGTAGCCCAAGTATTAGGCGACGTGAGTGAGGAAAAAACAAAGGAAAAAGCGTTGGAAAAATGGGAAAACGAAGCAAAACTAACATACTTTGGTTGGCATAACTGCGGAGAGGAGAGCGGTGAGGAGAGCGGAGAGGAGCTGTTGGCAGAGCTGGAGGAATAATAGATTCACGCACACACACACACGCACACACACTCTGGCCATGACAATGAGAGATGGCTTTGTGTTTGTGTTTTGCCGGGAAAGTGCAGATCAAATGCAGTTAACTAGCTTGTTGACATCTTCACACACAATTTCCCCGCAAACTCACACACACACACACAACCAGATGAGAGTTTTTGTGTGTGTGTTCGCTTTTACTTCAGCCAAGGAAAAAACTCCTCCGAATCCTAAGCTCTTTTCTCAGCAATGTTGCAAATGCCGCACGACGGGGAGACACCTGGCCAGAAGATGACCTTAAAATTTACATACATATATGCATACAACAAAGTAGGAGTATATATGTATTATATACTATGTCTGCGTCTGCAGAACACGAATGTATTTTTCATAAGCTAAGGAAAATGAAGAAAAACAATGTTGTTGGCCAATAGGATGATGGCTAGGGCCATGGCATGGCTACGTGCGTTTGCAACAAATTGCAGCATAAACACTCGAAGCAGCAGCAGCAGTCTCCACTTGCTCCCCTTGCTCCCCTTTGGTTCGGTGTGTGTGGGGGCGGCACTCATGCAAAAGTAAACGATTTTTAAATGCAATTCCACAAATGGCCCGGCTCGGCCCGGCCAGACGAGGCCCCGTTCGGGCCCGCATTGTCACAGCCAAAGTTGTCAAAACATATTATATGGCACCGGTTAAATTTTAATGTCCAGGGGAGATGCAATTTTTAAAAGCATTTTCATTTTGATTTGCTCTGTTGCCGGCCACTCTGGACCAATCTTATGAAATTCCCAATGAAATATTTATGCCAGCAGACGACCACAAAAAAAGAGAAGACCGCAAACCTAGCCCAAAGTCTGTGTCTGCTTTCATGCCTTCCAATTCGAAGATGATGCCAGATTTTGCCCCTCATCGAGTCACATACTCAGTGATCCTCTTGACTCCAGCCTGCGAATCCCAGCTGCTCAAGAAGCTTTTCGAGTGTGGACCAACCGCCTCGGACCCTCGACACGGACTGTGGCTGCGTGCCACACAAGCCAGACAAACTATGCCACCGCACTCGCACTTGCATACTTCTGCGGCCTGCATGCCAAAAGGGTGCTCGCTACCCCCGCCAGACCCCAGAACCTAAGCAGAGCTCCGCATGCACTGGCTAGTACACTGCGAAAATAGTTATTAAATCTGGAAAATACTCTTACAGAATATTCCAAAAAAATTACAGAGACTTAAGGATTATGGGAGAGACTTATGGACATGGTGGATTTAAGATTGTGGTTCCTGCTTTAAATTCCAAAAATTAAGTTCTTTGTGTTGTGTAGGCGATTTCCGAGAGGGTCCGAGGTGAGTGGTTTAAGTAGATTGTAGGGCCGGTACATATATACGTTTAGGTCATCAAGGTTTTAGCGAGGGAACTTTAAAGTCAATTTGCCAAAAGGGCAAATAATAAAATAAATAATAAATAATAAAAAATCTCAATACTCACTCTCAATATTTGGGCAATATGATAATATGGGTAACGATTTCTGAAATGAATTTATTAATAACTTTTAGTTGAAATGAAGACTGTTATAAAAATTGCTAGGCTAATATGATATTAAATAAATAATAAAATATTCTTATATATTCTTGATTCAAATTGAAAAGTAGCTTCAATATGTAGTTGATATATAGTTTGATATATAAGTCAATCAGTTAAGTTAAGTGGTTTTCCCTTTACAGTGCATTCCCAGAGTCAGGATTTCTTTCTAAGGCTTCGTACTCCCCACATTCCCACCCTCACCCTTTAAAAAAATGGAATCTCAGTCTCTCCGTAGCTCCCATGCATACTTTTCCGTACAGAATGTTACAAATATCTTTGGCCCGTTCGTATGCCATGCCCACTCATGCCTGTGGCTTTTTCTGTATCTCTGGCTGTGACTCTTTGCTATATCTGTATATCTGCATTTGTGTGTCTGGAGATGGAGCCTACCGAAGCTCATTTATTGTTCTCTCCAAACAGACGAGAGTCAGTCAATAGTACAAACAACAAGAAAGATGAAGATGGAAAAAAAAGATGTTTCCAAAAGACAAAACAATGCAATAAACGTAATTACAATTGAAACGTCCCCGAGTGGGTGGGTGGGTGGGTGGCTGTGCCGAGATTGGGGGGCCAATAACGAGGACAACATGTTTGTCAACTGGCATACTCGTTCGTACATTGGAATTTATCAATAATTCCCATACGGACAGCTCCGAAGTCCTTTTCTTTGCCAATTACACATACACAGACACGCACACAGGACACGCACACAGGACACGGACTTGTACTCCTTTTTTCACCAATATACGTGCGTGCTGGCATCTCTTCTGCTGTCCGGGTTCACTTCATTTCATTGCCCGTAGTTATGGCATCTACGGACTGAATCTGTGCTCCACTTGGATTCCCCCACATGGCAGTATGGCAGTGAGACAGGGCTTGCTAGTCCTTTAGTCCTTGGGTTTATCAATATCGAGGAGAAATAGAAGAAATATTTTGAGATCTTCTTCAAGGGTACTCCACAGTCAGGACTATCATGTTTCAGTGAATATCCCACATGTAGATGTCTGCTATTTATTTAAATCATAAATATTCTCTTGTAATTTGAAAACTGTTCCATAAATAATTGCCAGCAAAGAGTTTGGCACTCCGATTAGAGCTATCAGATCAGAGTGCTGTAATCATAACTTCACTTGAGGGATGCTCAGCCAATTTATTTGATTACATAAATGACTATTTTGTAATTTTGTGGCTCAATTTAAAGGGGAGTCCTTTTTTTCCCCCTTTTTACCTGCAAAAGTGCCTTAAAGTTGGCCTCTGGCGGCGTTTACTTTGCTGGAAATTCAATTAAAATTGATGCTACAGCTGCCACTGCTTCTGCTGCTGCCAATTGTTTGGTGGGATTAGATGGAAACAAAGCAGAGCAGAAGAAGGAATCCCATTCGAGTGTCTTCGGCTTAAATCACAGCTGAGGAATCCTTTGGCAGACACTCAATAACTTAATTCGAAAACGCAGTCGCCTCCAGCCTGCAGCAGAGTTCTCTCCCTCTGCGTTATTGTTGTTTTGGGGCTTCCTTCAAGGTACTCCAATCTGCCACAACAGCAACAACAACCATCAACTGCTGGCCCTAGCAGCTGCTGTAGCCGTTGCAGCCGCCGGCAAATGACAGGCAAGGGTGGGCCGTGGACCCCACCCACCCCCCGACCGCAAACACCCGGAGGGAACATGGCCAAGTTTCGGGCCATGGGCCTACCAACCGGCCCGGCCAAGTGAAAACAAGCACAACAAAAAACAGGATGCAGCGCGGCGCATCCTGCGCCCTTGGCTTTTCGGCGGCAACTGCAACTGCCACTCGAATTTTGAATTACGGCCGGGATGGCCGGGCTGGCCGCGTGTTTAGATCCACTTCCTGGTGGTTGCCTTTTCAAAGTTTTGCCCCTTCGCCACTCCGCGTGCAACTTTGCAACTGTACATAAATTTAATTTCGTTTTATGAGGCGGCCCTGCAACATCTTTGAGAACTTTGCCACACACACACACACACACACACACACCATGAAATATACACGGAGAAGAAATTCTAAACAACTCCTAAAATTTAGCGAAAAAATAAGTAAAAATTATTAAATATTCTCTAAATGTTTTCTATTTTCTTCTAAGTTCAAAGTAAAACTCTCAGTGTACCCTCACCACTAATGCAATTTTATTCCTATATCTACCATTTTTCATTGCAGCCAGACCTTGCCACTTGCCACCTTGCCACTGCCGCTTTTGTGGGCGTCGGGAAACTGTTTCGGTGAGTTAAGTATGAATTATGTTGTTTTAGCGCTGCGTTCGTTCCTGAGTTCGAAAACTTATTGAAATATGTCGCTGCCGCCCACTACACTGGCTCCTGGCTGTGCGTCCTTTTAAGCTTAATTGAAAGTTCGGACCGGACCTCACCCCAGCCCCTGCCCTAGCCCCAGCCCATTCCAGGCCAAGGCAGCAATATGCCGCCGCCAGCCCCAAAAAGTTTGGCCAGAACGCACTATGTCCCCAGTCCCAGCCAGGCTGTAAATTAGCGACAGCTGGCAACTACATTTACATCTACATCTACATATATGTATGTATGTATATAGTGCATTTTGTGGTTCAGGTAACAGGTAACAGCATTTAGCCTAAAATTGTAATTGAATTACGAATTTATATTCCATTTAACAATACTTTGTTCGCTGTCAATCAAAAGTTGTCCGAACCAGAGAGTGGCTCTTGACAATATTTTTACATTTGTGTCAGAGAATTGCCACATGCAACTCAAGCCCACACAAATGTCACATCAAATCTCACATAGAGAGAGAGAGAGAGATAGATAGAGAGTTCTCTGAGAATTGCTCAATCTACAAGGAGAAATCGACACACAACTTTTTACGCACATCAAATTTTGTTGGTGGAAAAACAAGACATGGTGGAAGCCAGCGGGAAACGCCAGAAATCTTTTGCAGCTGCTCATAAAAATGTCAGATACCCACAGTACACCCTCCCACTTCCCACCCCACCCCACCCCACCCCACTCCTTGCTTACAAGCTAGTTGCACTTGCAGTTGCACTTGCAGTTGCAGTTGCATTTGTGTGTGCAATTTGTTATTCGATTTTTTTTCTTCGAATTTTTATATGGCCATGCAAAACTTCAACTTCCCGAATGACAGACAGACACTGGCATGTCAGCGTAGGGAGAGGAAACCCTACTCCACTTCGGTCGGGGGGAGGGGGGTGGCCAGTGCCGCCTGGTTCTGGCTCTGGCTGGCACCACGGAAATGGCTTGAAATTGTCAGCTGCGCAATGATGCACATTAAGTGTCAAGTGCCAAAAGTTGTCGACAACAACAAGATAGTTTTCCTCCTCAACTTCCTTGAGGAAGTTCGGGAAGTGCGGGGATGGGGCAGGGCCGGAAAGACTCGTACTCGTACACCCCATATTATTTATTTATTTTCCGTTAACTCTTCGCCTTCGATTTTGTGCAATTTTCAAACGTGCTGCCTGCCGTCTCGTCTTCAGCTTTGCCAACCGAATTCCAAAGGCCATTTGTGGTTAAAAATTTCGGTGAGTGCTGGAGGGTGGTTGTAGGGGTGGGTGGTTCATACAACAATAGAGCAATGAGGCCACGCTGACGCCATTTTCAATATGTATTTACGCTTCCATCTTCCATCTAAGAGTATCTGAGGGGGAGAGAGAGAGAGCTGAGGATAAACCGTATTCCACGGAGTTTTCAGTTCCGGCTCAAGTACGTGATCCGCTTGATTTGCTGCTCTTTCCGATAGCCAGATAGAAGAGAGCGAAGGGGAGGAGTGGAGTGGAGGGAACACATATTTTGACGCATGTTTGTCAAATGTGCAATATGTTTTTATTACTATTTTTGCTTACCCAGCAGTTGCAACTGTAGCTGCATTTGAATTATCTATTTGCTGAGCAAATAAAGACAACAATTTACATTTTAGACTCATGAATTTTCATCAATAATTGAAAAGAGAGTGACAGGGACAGGGAGAGGGACAGTGGATACAGAGAGTGGAAATCCATTTACCTCTCCGGGGGGCAAACATCCCGCCCAAGTGCATCCAATTGGAAAAGTTGTAAAATCAACAAGTCATTGGCAAACAGCGGCAGCGGCCCAGACGACAGCGCAAAAAACATCTCTGTTAAAATGTTTTGCTTATTTGCATGCAAAAATACACACAGAGAGGAAGGAGGAGGGAGAGAGACAGTAGAGGGAAAGTAAGAGTGAGAGGGGAAGCGACAGACAAGTCCGTGGGTAAGCAAACAGTTGCTCCTGGGACGGGGACTGCGACTGCGACTGGTATTGGTACTGGGTCTAGGGGGCAATCGTCGTTGCAGGTGGTGGCTGCTCAAGTGCATGAAAGAGTTGCAATAGCTGCCAGCGGTGCAGAAATAACTGTATTTAGAACCGGAAACGGAACTGAACAGAGCAGAGCGGACCCATATGTGTGTGTATGTGCTTATCCGTGTGCCAGTATGTTCCTCTGAAAATAGAAACTGTCGAAATGTTGTTCCTTCCCCTTCCCCGGCAGATGCCAACCAAAAAAATAAAAAAAGGTAAATAGGTTCAAACCAAACCGGAAACAGATTCCTGAAGCTTTGTCTATTCGCAAAAACAACTTCAAATGAGCTGCTGGAATTCGACTTCTTTTCTAATTCAATTTCCTATACGAACGACAGACGACAGACGACAGACTTTGGCTGGCCAATACAATTTAAGCCGAAAATTCCGAATTCAATAAGCCCAACCCAATATCACGTATACGTATGCCACATCTGCACCCAGTTTAGTTTGCACCAAATCGAACAATCACAAAATCTGTATTACAAGCTTAAGTTTTGGATCGTCAACGCTGGAACCCCGAATACCCTGACGTCTATTTTTATCGCTCGGCTTGCAACAACTTCCCTTGGCAAACGTCACCCCATAGTGGTTGTATCCCCTGGAACTCCATCTGTTAGCTGGCAGGGAAAATGGAAAACAATCATAGTTAAAGTTTTTGACAGTTTAAAGCCGAATCTGGCTGCGGCCAAAATGCCAGTTAACTTTTTGTTAGCCGGACAACGGGCAACATTTTTGCAATTCTCGTGCAAATGATGCCCTCCGGAAGTGCCTGGACACATGGCTCAGAGCATCCAGAGCGTCCACAGAGTCGAAGGGGGGGAGGGGGATCGGTGCCTCTGCGTTGCGCATCCGCAAAATCAATGTTAAGCTTGTAACGTGCAAAAGTTAATGCCACAGTCCGGCCCATGCCGACAATAACGGCGGACAAAAAGCGACCACACGGGGCCACACAACCAGAAGCGCAACTAAAAAGCAGAAAATGGCTACAAACAAAAACACAAACACAAAACAAAAGCGAAACATGTGAGAGCATTATGGTGGAGACTACAGGATACCCTGCACAAAGAGGTTGCCAAACCAGAGTCTTGCCAAGGAAAGGCACCCAAAGGCAAGGCCAGAGGCTATATTCTAACATTCAACCTACTTAATAGAAACAATCAATGAAGGAACCAATCGATCCTCCAAATGATCCTCCAAATGATCCCCAAATGAAGTTCGATCACAAACGTTCCTGCTCTGCCTATTATACCCCTGTGCTATTGCAATAGAAGCCCCCGCCCTCCGACCCCGCATATAATCAACGAAACGTAAAAACGGTGCCATATTTAATATGAATTTTATCTGTGTCCGCGTGTCTGTGTGTCTGTGTGTCTGCGTGTCTGCGTGTCTGTGTGTCTGTCCCATACAACCACTAAGCGCAAGAAAAACAATGAAACTAAAAATTATAAATGCAAAAACGATGCTCAAACCAAACGAAAATCGAAAAATGAAACAGACTATGAATAGATATTGCCTTTATGCAATACACACATACATATGTATGTATGTATGTTTGTGGCCTGACATACTGCCCAGAATAAGGGACTCAACGAGAACAAACACTCGTATTCGAGTATGTATGTATGTGTGTGTGTGTGTGTGTGTGCAGCATTTTGGCTATTGTTGCATTTCTGTTGTCATTTTTAAGCCAATTTCCGTTCATTTTGACGCTTCCGGTGCACACACACACACACACACACACACATGCAGTCGTTGATGTATGCATTAAATGAAGTTTTCCTTTTTTTTGGTTGGGTTTGGTTTGGTTTGGCTTTTGACTTTTGGCTTTCGTCTGTGGCCCCTGTTTGCTGCTGCTGCCCCACGCCAGAGAGCCAAGCGCTTTGATGCACTCGCAAACGAAACTAAAACTGTGGCAGCCACCAATTCAAACATATAGCAACTTAAACTAGAATTTATCAGAAATTGTATCTCTGCCAAAAGCCATACAAAACTTAACCCTAGCGAAGGCACTTGTCTATTTTTCGAACACTTGCTAGAACGTCAGCAGAAAGCTCCGAAAAGAAAGCAGACTCATGCTTGCATCACTATTATTTGATCTCTTAATTCCAACAATAAACTATGTAAATGCCCAAGCATTTAACTTATGGCCAGTAATCTGCTTGTGCTGCTTATCAGCGCTTCCCACTTTGCTTAATGCCAGCAGCAGATCGTGGAGCTAATCCAAGCCATGAACAGCATCATTAAACAGAAACAGAAATCATTTGAAAAACACACACAAAACACAGAGCGAGGAAGCAACCAAAGGAAGTAAATAAAACCGTTTGCAGTTACTTGCCACATCAAAACTGCTGAATAAACTGCACCAAACAACCCAATGCCGAACATACAAACACGAGCAGGTTCTAACAACAACACAATCAATATGTTCCACAGACAAATTTGTATAAATTAAATTTGTTTTACACGAGTGCATTTTATAATAAAATCGAATAAATTCTAACCAGCAGTTGGAGTTGGTTTAAACTGGTTTAAAATGCTGCAGATAATTGCTTAATTGTTTTGCTTAAAATTAACACTGGCCGTTTTCAATCATATTCGTTGAGGCTTTGTTTAAACATCAACACATTATTGTATTTAAAGAACAAGAGTCTTTACACATTCACGAAGATAAACAGAAAACCAATCTATTCCAAGTAAAAAACATACATAAAGTATGGAATTTATGACTGCTAGGGTGAGAGCGGAGAAATTTTCTTCTGCTGCTTCAGCTCCACCTCTTGATCTTGGAGTTCATTCCGCACATAGAACAAGGGACTCACGTTCGACTCCTTGTCAGAACATGTCCAAAAAGTCCATCGGGCCATCATCCAGGATAGTGTGTGGCACGCGGAGCTCCTCCTCGTAGTCCTTGCTTAGGTGCTGCCACAGGCGAGCCATGGGCATGCTCTTCAGCTCCGCCAGCGCCCGGTGGTTGTAGCTCTTCTCCTGCTGCAGGAAATGGTGGCGCTGATGGACACACGACATCCCAAAGTCAAGTGAAGTAAGACCCTTATTTAGTCCTTTGACAATAACTTAATTAAATAACAATTTTCCAAGAATTCCAGTACTTTGTCAGCAATATAAAATTTGTTCTTAAAGCAAAAAAGTTCCATCCTGCACACAGATCCCCATATACAATAGTATTTACTGATCTCCCTCCATCCCCCCCGCTTGAGGCAATGCAAATAGATGGGCACAGGGCGGCACAGAGGTAGCAGGGAGGGGCAGCAAGAGGTTGCATGTTGTAGGTACAAATAGACCAGAGCAGAGCAGAGCAGAGCAGGGAATGTTTGTTAATATTTTGCGTCTCGTTTTCGCCGACAGTCGACAGTCGTCGATGACAGTTGCTGGCCACTGTCCAATGTCCAATGTCCACATCGGCCATCGAATTGCATAGTTCGCTGAAAACGGCAATATGCCTCATGCGTGTGTGGACCCAAAGGGGGAATGGACAAACAGTTGTCACACTGTTTGCCGGATAACCGTTATTATATCGTACTCTCCACGAATGTGTGTGTGTCTGTCTGTGTGTGTGGGTGCATCTGTGTGGCCAGTGGGGCTCGGTGTGGTACCGTTTGAGCCTCGAATCCATTTGACATTATGACGACGCATCATCGAACAGAGGGGAGTGAGGGGGGGGAGCTCTTGTTAACTCTCGGCTTCCCCTAGCACCATGACCCACATCCCATGACATGCCCCCGCCTCCCCACCTCACCAGGGCGTTCGCTGACCAGGGCGACTTTTTAATAATCTCGATTTGGTGCGTTTTAATTAAAAATTGTGGACTCCTGCTTTGCGTTCCGTTCCTGGTCCTGTGCTAGGGCCAGATGTTTGTTGGACGACGGAGAATTAAAGAAATTTCATTATTCCAGGGCGGAGTCTAGGACACACACAAAGTTGTTGCTCTTGTTTGCTAGAACCAATATTTGGTTTGCCCAAACACACAGATACACAGATACAGGCAGGGAGGGATTGGAGACACGCATATGAGGGATTTATTGAACCTTTTTGGGGGGTTGAAAGTTTCTCCAATGAAAAGCCAAAGCGCAGCGCATATGCAGGTCACATTGTTGAATATTTACATAATAGCAGGAGAGCAGGGGGAGCAGGGGGGGGGGGGGGGGGGGGGGGGGGGGGGGGGGGGGGGGGGGGGGGGGGGGGGGAAATTAATAATGGAAATGAGATGCAGCTGGAATAACCGCAACGCAACGCATTTTATTGTGAAAATCGCGCAATAAAAAAGCACTTCGAGCAGAGGAAGGTGCAAAAAGTTTATTAATTTTGCCGAACAGCGAACAGAAATCGTTCCCTACTTAGGGACCATACAAAGAAGCAGACGCACACACAGAAGAGAATGGCTTACCGAAGTGCTAGATACCCTGGAAGAAGCATCAGGCATCTACGAAGAAATATCTAGTTTGGAATTCTCAAGAAATTCCTTTGACTGCTTGGATCTCCCTTTAGTACGGAAATCACAAGAACCCTTCAGAGGGTATACAACATACACCATGTATAGAGGGAGGTTATGGGGGTAGTGGGGGTTGGGAGAGCGAATCCAACCCCTAGAACCCATAGAACCCCTAGAACTTTCCCTTGCTCTTACCCTCTTCTCACATGTTCCACAAATATTATGGCCCTGTATTTCATTTTTATGTTGACTTTTGTCTCACTTCTTCGACAAAAAAAAACTGTTTATTTGGCGTGTTGCAGCAACACAAATAATTGTCGAGCAGCATGTTGCAAGCACATCCGTGTGTACATGTGTGTGTGTGTGTTGTGGCGTTTTGTGGTTGTTATTTACGACCTGGTGGTCCTAAGCAACTAGCATAAATATTAAGCATACGCAACAGTGTCACGCCAGAGTCTAATGAAAAACTATGCCGCTCTGCTCTCTATTTATGCTGATGGAAAACTTTAAGCGATAAAGCATCGATAAAAACCAAACGGTATCCCAGCGCTGCCTCTCGCCTCCCTCTCTGCCCCCTCAACATATTCAAATGGTAACAGCTGGGCGGACAAGGCCCAGCCGCTATGCATATATCGGGGCTTTCTATGTCGTCTATATGGCGTGTCTATCTCGCATGCTATGTCTCTATGCAGAAAAAAGAGGCTTTCGACGGAAAAGGCTGCTGCTGCTGCTGCAGCTTTTGATAACGCCTGCCTGGCTGTGTCCATGTGCGCGTAAAGTCCATTAACATGAAAGGCAAACAAACAGGACTCCATACCACACCCGTCCCGACCCTGCCTATCCGATCCCATCGCACAATTTTGGACACTCCATAAACAACGATGCATCGCTGAAAAAAAGTCCAACACTAAACAAACCCCCCCCCCCTCTCCCACAGATGTAGTTTGCAACTGAAAAACTTTCCCCAGGAATGTACACAAATTTTGTGCTAGAAATTTGAGCCGAAATGTAATATTTTTGGGAGGAGGGAATGGGAATCCCCTGGGTAACCTAGGAAACCGAACCCACATCATATTAATTGAATCATAGCGAGGGGAAAAGGGGCAAAGGGGAAGGTAATCAGATATTTTCCTCCTTCAGATTTGATTATTAATTGCCATTCTTGGCTGGAATGCGGGGCAAACAATGCCAAATGTTAAGACTTAATTTTCATACACAAAACTTATCTTCTCACTACCTCTCTCTCTTTCGCTCTCTCTCTCACTCTCTCTGGTAGGACTCGTATCTGATTGGAGACGCAGGAGTGCACTGAAGGAGCTGAAGGAGGCTGAAAGGTAAGAACTGGCTAATTGAATGGTTGCGAGCAAATAGCAAATAGCTGGGCATCCAGACAATTATTGTTGGTAGCTTCGGTCAGGTCACGCCTTTAAGCCAATCAACAGAATCAACAAAACGCATACGGGCCATGTAAGCCTGAAACACACACAGGGAATTGGACACTAGGACCTATGTATGTATAGGCTCGGTTTGACCCAACACGAAAATTCAAGGCTTAAAATCTATACAAATAAAGGGATTGTATGGAAGAGGGCAGGGGGCAGGGGTAGCCGACAATTATTACTCGTATGGGAAATGTTTTTCGGGACGGGGGCGGGACGGGGCGGGGCTGGGGCTGGGACTTTCATTGAATACAATGGCATTAGCAACAATAACAAAGATGCGCACACAATCGAGCAAATATTTAGTGAAGGGAAATAATTTCTAATAGGTTTTCCTTCCAATTGAAATCGGATATTATGTGCTCGTGTGATTGTGTGTGATTGTGTTTGCACACTATTTGGTTAGAATTAAATAGACGCCTGGTCACAAAACTCCAGGCAAATATTTGTTCGGCCTTTTCGGCTGCCGACTGGACTCTGTGGTTCGGCCCAGAAGTTTTTAATTAAACGCCCTGTAAGAGAGATGAAGCTGGTCAAGCGATTGCCTAATAATAAAGAGTTTATTGTTTTGCCATTAAATTGGGCTCAGATCCCCAGAAACTGGAGACTGCTGCTCAATCATTAGTTATGTAAAACACATAACAACAAGCAGGCCAGCCAGACCCATCTCCCTCTCCCTCTCTGGCGTCCGCTTGGAGCGTGGCTGAGAGAGAGCGTGAGGGAGAACCAAAAATTAAACCAACAAAGATACAAAGATGGAAAGAAACTTGAAGTTTGCTTTGGCAACTAAGAAATTAAGCTGTTGTTACAAAACTGAGCAAACCCCGGAACCGGAATAAAAAAAAAGATTGTGAGCAAATATTCCCCGACCTACACTACGCTTCTTCAGCTTCAAGAAACATTGACACACACACACACACACAGATACACACAGATACTCCTACTCGTACGAGTAGATTCAGGTGCGTGTCTGTGTGTTTATTTCACACCTGAAGTGTGATGAAAATATGACAACAGACGAACAGACAGCCAGTAGCTGCAGAGTGGAGTGTAAAATGTTGTGCTCCATTCTTGAACGTGTGACTGTGGGGCATTCGTGCTTGAAGAGTTTTCTCTAGTTCCTGCACAAACAAAACATAACTCGGAGCTCTAGCTCTTCGTCGCCTTCACACATTGCTTTCCACTTTTTGCAGCACGAACAGGTCTATGACGAGTCCTTGCCATCATCATCATCATCATTGTCATCCTACGAGTAGTCGGTTGTCATCGATATTGTTTCCCCTCTGATTGAAAATGCAAATTGCGAATTCTAGTTGGGGGAATATTCAGAAATATGTGGGTCGGGGCTAGATTTGGTTAGGTTTTTCGCTCATTCGATAATATTTAGCACACGAATGAACTGTGCGCCTCCTTCGTCATGAGGTAATCAACTTAATCGACAGGATTCCATGGCAGATATCCAAAAATTCGTCAAGTCAGCCAACTTTACTCAACTTTGACCCCCCATCACCCATTTGCTCCATCATCCAGGGAGAACTACTGTATGAGTATACCTGTGCAATAACCAAAAGAATGTTCATCTAATGCTGTTGTGGGTAAATATTTGTTTGGCCTTGACAAATCAGTTTTTGCTGGTATTTTTTATAATAAGCGGCATGACAAAACGCCAAGCCCCCACCTTGGCCCGGACCGAGCACAAAAAGTCAATTGATTGGGGAGATGAAATTCCTTCGGGGCTGTGGTAGCAGTTTGATGGCAAAAAATAGAAGCCGTGCAAAATTCATACACGACCGGGATTGATTTTGGGCACGACAAAAAGCCAGTCGGGACACACAAGGATCTATATATATATATGTATCCCCGGGTATATATCAAACACACTCTCATGTGAGGACAAAGAAAAGAGCAAATTCGGCTTGCTTTTGTGCGACAACGACACGGCATTTATAGAAATCTGACACGGGGGAAAAGAATGTTGGCACGGCAGAAGAAAATGGCAATACATTCTTATGGCTTGTCGGGCAACATATTCGCGCACGATTCTCGCATACATAATGTCAATTTTCGCACAAAAACTGTCACCTCTTTGGACTCTATTCCTCAGCCAGAAATCAGAGAAAGTTCCCATCATTAACGGGCTGCTGTGCAACCAACTGTGAAAGATTTGCCCAGTTAAACAAATCAGTTTGGATATTCGCTGGGTTTTTATTTGGCCAGCATCGAGGGATACTTTCATTTCAATTGCTTGGCATTAAAACTCAATTTATATGCCCCGTCGGGGGTGGACAGGGGGAAAGTCATCTAAGCAAAACTTCTATCAAAAGAAACTCATTCGAAAGCGAGTATTAATCGAATGAAACAATGCATAATGTATGACATCCGAAGTAGAACACTGAGCAATTTGTCGGTTGGTGCCGACTGGTGACTGAGCTTCTTGCGCTGGTGAAGGAGGAGAATGTGTTGGGCCGGCCAGATGGCCAGTGAAGTCACTTCAAAATTACTTCACTTCAAAGCAAAGTACTTTTCACAGGAGATTTAAAATTAGACAGAGATGAATTTATGATTTTATTAAATATATTTACGAAATGAGTATCGATTAAGGAGAAAAGCTATGCAGAACACAGAGATAGTTTATTTCTAGGATAATTTGTCACAATAGAATCACTCAATGACTGTCATAGAGCCTTCGATCTGCAAGATGCACACGAAACATAAGGGAGCAGGGGAGCAGCCTATTGCCACAGGAGTAGGTAGGAGGCAAAAATGATAATGATATGTAGATATAATATAAATAAAAGAAAATATCTAAAAGTAATAAACAGTAATAAATAAATAAATAAAATATAATCTTGACTATGGTTGAAACTCACCCTTCAATTTTAGTTGACTTTTTCTGGTCTTTGCTGCTCTCTTTCTATCTTTCTCTTTCGTTGTCAGTGACAATCGCAAAGAAAAACAACACGAATTTCAATAATACTCGAATTTCCGCTCTTTATTAAGTCTTGCGGTACATTTTATTGTTCTTCTCACTCGCACTTGATCTCGCACTCACTCACTTTTTGTCCCTATAGCCCTCATCTTCTTACCGCTCTTTATATACAAAGTTCTAGCGGGATTATGGCTTCTTATTTTTTCACTCACACTTACACTCACTTTCTGCGCGATATGCGCTTAAACTGCTTGCCGCACCCCTTGCCGTCGTAATGACCATCCTGCACCAACACACTCACTTTTCTCTCATATCACCTTGCAATGCTTTCTCACTCACTTTTTGGCATTTTCATTTCACGCACTAAAAAAAAACACTCAGCTACCATTCCATTGGTATTGCTGCTGAGCATTGCGCTTAATATTGCCGCTCTTTCTTTAGTTTCTGCGGAATACTTTATTATTTCACTCACTCACTTCACTCACTTTTTTCACATATCACTCACTTATTGGCATTTTAATTTCACCGAAAAAAAAACACTCAGCTACCATTCCATTGGTATTGCTGCTACGCATTGCGCTTAATATTGCCGCTCTTTCTTTAGTTTCTGCGGAATACTTTATTATTTCACTCACTCACTTCACTCACTTTTTTCACATATCACTCACTTATTGGCATTTTAATTTCACCGAAAAAAAAACACTCAGCTACCATTCCATTGGTATTGCTGCTACGCATTGCGCTTAATATTGCCGCTCTTTCTTTAGTTTCTGCGGAATACTTTATTGCTTTTACTTTTTACTCAATCACTTGCACTCACTTTTCGCCTCGATCGCCTTCACTGCTTGCCGCCTGGCAATGACAATCCTCCACTTGCACTTACACTTCACTCACTCACTTGCACCGCCTGGTATCACTTGCCGTCATAACGACCTTCCTGCACTAACACTCACTTTACTCTCATATCGCCTTGCAATGCCTTTTCACTCACTTATTGGCATTTTAATTTCACCGAAAAAAAAACACTCAGCTGCACTCTCACACACTTATTTCATACACTCACTCACGCTCACACACTTATTTCGTACACTTTTATAGACGCACTCGCGACGAAAAATGTAATTTTAATGACCGCTTTGAATGATGGACCGGGGGGAACTGAAAGCTTTGATTAGATAGAACTGCAGCTGCGTGGGCAGCTTAAAGAAGCTTTCGAAGAGCAAGAGAACGAAAGAAGTTGAGGAGAGGGCTGCAGCAGAGCTGCGTGGGCAGCAGCTCAACGACCTGCTTAGAAATCAGATCTCACGCAGAAAAGAGAGAGCGAAAGTTTGTGCAGGTGATCACAGATAATGCGTTAATAATGTGCAAATGCGTTAATTTTATGCTCCCCTACGCTCTTTTCCCAATTGCCCTCGCTCCCACTCTCTCATCAGCTTCTTTTGCTAATCGCTTATGTCTGCTGGCTTATGTTCTCCCTCTGCTACTGCAAAGGGAGATCAGAGTGTGAGAGTGTGCTTGTGTCACCTGTTGGTGGGAGTGAGAAAGAAATATTGGTGAGAGGGCAGCGCGCACTGCGTAGGTGCAGCGCAGTCAGCGTAGTTACTCGCGCATTTCATGCTCTCCTTCTTCCCACCTCCTTCTCCAAGTCATATGCAAAAGAGATGATCGAATATTTCGGCTCTTCTACTGCAGCCGCTGCTATTGCAAAAATCAAGAGCAAACGTTTGTGCCCACCTGTTAGAGTGGGAGTGAGATGGAGAGAGTGTTGAGTGGGTGCAGGATTAATCATGTTCACAAAGCAATCAGAATGTAATTAATAATGTAGTATAGATGGAGATGGCTATTTCAAGTAGAATTCTATGTAGAAAACATAGATAATTCAATATTATTGTAGATAATTAACAAAAATCAACGAGTAAACGAAAAATTAATCGTTTTTAAAGAATATTCAGATCCGCATATGTACATATGTGATTGCTCGTCTGCTCTGAATTGTGACAAAAACAGACCACTTTAACAGCAACTATTTTCAATATATTTTGATGAGTTATAGAGCTGTCACAGACAACACCAACAGCGATTCGAATACAAGAAAAACAACCATAAAAAACACTAAATTCTGTTGGCGTGAGAAAATCACATAAAATACCTGCTCAAATTGGAAGGAAGTTGTCATTCGGCACACACACACACACACACACACACACACACATGAGACACGAAAACTTCAAAATGACAATTGGAGGGGCGTGCGTGGAGGCGTGTCCTCAGACAAGAGTCTTTCAATTGCTGCCGGAAAAACTTTTGGCCGATTTAAAAGGGCCAAAAAGAACGACGGAGGAGAAAAGTAAACCTTGAAAAAGATCAGGTATTAGTCACGCCCTGACAGATTCCGGCCAAGTTAGTTGGAGTGGCTTGCATGCCGGCTCAGGCTGAGAGCGGATGGATGGATCCCTCGTCACTTGGCAACGAGGAACAATTGGAGCATTCGAGACTGCCTGTCAATCAGGGGACAAGAGCAGCATCGGCAAACAAACCAACTAATTGGTTGAAATGCAGAGCAGAGCTGGCCAAAAGGAAAGCAGAAACCAAAATTGGGGGCTGCCAAAAAGTTTTACGCTTATTAAACAAAACACAAAAAAAAAGTACCAGCAAAACAAAGTCAACTGATGTAAAAAATGGTGTTGAGAAATTCATGATTCATTAGCAAAGTCAGGCCTGGTCGAGGCAAGTGGGTAACTTTTCAGCCAAGTCTATTGCACCGACACCGCCGACTGGGGCAACCAGTGCCTTGGCTAATTTAAATTCTTTTGGTGCCGTCGCCCTCAAAGATGCCACATCTACCAGGGACGACGACGACGCCCCGCCTCCGTCCTATTAGGAGTAGTCGGGCATGACAGCTCCTTAAGCGCCTGAGTGATTGACATCAAAAAGGTCCTAGGCAGCAGCTTCGGATACGCACGAGAATGAGAACCAGTATACCGTACAGTGTCTATGGATGTATTGGGGATATAATTAAAATTTCGCATCATTAGGAATTTGTACATTTGCTTGAAGTTTTGGCCAAAGTTTAAGCTGAATGAGCGGGCACTTTTTCATATTTATTGCCAAACTGGTTCGAAAATATAGGAGTACTTCAAAATCCCTCAAAAGAGAACTTCTCTGATTCCTAAGAGCAGAATTATTTCCAGTGGGTTGCTCGACACTCGCTCAAAGTTAATGGTAACAAAATACTAACAATCGCTCTGGCAGGTTGTCCAGGACAACCTGCAAAAGGCTGTGCATTCTCCACAGATGGGCAATCAAATCTTGTGTGAAATGAAAGCGGATATGCCAGACCCCAGACCTTCTAGCCATATCCAGCTCCAGCTACAGCTCTAGCTCCATCTCTGACAGCCGTCTTAGGCAACTGCCTAACAAATCTCACTAAATGCCAAGACAAAAGTAAATGAAATTGCACTAAATCTAAAGGGAATTTGTCTTCAAAAAATTTCAACCTTTTGGCCCCAGGCGGAACTGGGTCTTAAGTTTGGATCTGGGATGGGTCTGGGTATGGGTAGCATCAAAAAGGTACGAACAGGCAGAGGCACAGTCACAGTCACAGGCCTAGGCCAAAGTGATAAACCGTTTCCACTGACATTGCATATAAATCTGCTACAAAGTTGCGTCTGCCACGGCGGCACGGACAGCTCCAAATCGTGCCGGATTTGTCACGCCAAATCGTTGGAAATGCTTTTGCCTTGTTTATGCGTCCCGCGCACATCCCTCCCCCCCCCCCTCCTGTAAACCCCACTCCTATTTTAGTCAAATTTCGCACAACAGCAACAAGAACAACGATAGCAGAGTGTCTCTCTCTCTCTTTCTCTCTCTCTCTGTGACTGTGTCGTAAATCTTTGAGTAGCTTATCTCCTCCAACAAAACTGTGCGCTTTTTTAATTCGCCGGGAAAATGTATGCAAAACGGAGCCAGAGAAATCAAGAAGAAAAAATGCTACCAAATTTAGAGCAAATCAAGAAGAAAAACAAGAAACAAAAGAAAGGTTAGACCTTTAAATACCCTTACAGGTTCCATTGTTACTATTTGTATACCTATACAATAGGAAATCCTAGGAAATTCCGACCTATATACATACTTCCACATCTGTTGCAAGCATCTCCATAATATCATAATGTCTTTTGGAAGTGTATTGAAATGTTTCAAATGTAGAGTGGAAAATGTTAAATGCTTATTTAAAACGAGGCACATGTTCGACCAGCTGAGAGGAGAGAATATACATATATATATAAACATTTTTGTTTTGTTTTTTGGGCAAGTCGGGATAACAAATGACTCCCACAACTGGCAAAAGATGAGTCTGGAAAATTAGGTTAGCAAAGACAATGTTTCTCTTTTGGGTTTTTGGGATACTTCGTTGACCAACATTCAGATCAAACTTTAAGCCGCTTTACATCCGACAAAACAAAAGGGCGAAAGACAAGAAGCATCCCCCTACCCACCCCTCCCCTTCCCCTTTTCCAACTCGTGGGCCATTTATCATAAAATGCCAACACAATGGGGGAGACGGAGAGACAAAACCGAAATCAAAGATTATGTCCTCAGCTTGATAAACGAGATGCTTCCCACCGAGCCAGCATTCTGTTGTTGTGGCATTAACACCTCAGCGGATCCCAAAACAAATTGGTTGATTGAAGGGACACACACACACACACAGAGAGACACACAGACACAGAGACATCATCAAAGTCAGTCAACTAATTTGCAATTGTTTTAGTTGGTAATTAGGATGTCGGGATGAGAAAAAAAAAGAATAACAAACAAATCTGCACCCAAGATAATTTGATAAATTTGATGAGACTTTGATGTGCCAAAAATAATTGCATGCAAATTTATTTTAATGCATATTTACCCGCGTAATTGCTGCAAATTTACGTTTCATTTAATCGCCATTCTAGGCGGGACCTAGAACCCCCGGACCAGAGCCCAAAACAGACAAAAAGAACAACAAGAAAATTTCAACGAAATGGGAGAATTCGAAGCTGGAAATACCCTAATTAATGATGAAGCAGACTAGAGCTTTGTAGGTGTATCCATTGGGGGTTGGGTTGGGGGTATTCGGGGGAGTATAAGCAAATTAAATTTCATGCCTCAAAGCAAAGTAAATTTCATGCCTCAAAGGCGGCTCCACTTTAATAAGTCTCCCATCACATTTTTCTGTTAATATTCCACTGTGACAAAAGTCTCCACAAAACGCATATACCCTTTTTGGCTGCTGTGCTCCTCTGGGCAGTCAAATGGCGACCGTGAAAAAGCGGCAAACAGATTATAACTCCCAGCTGACATTTGGGGACTTTATTATTTGGCCATTGAAAAATGCGAGACTATCCGCTGGCTGGGTGGTTGCTGGTGGTTCGGGGGACCCAAGTGGATTTTAATTTTTCAAAGTTAAACAGCGTCGTCGACCCTTTTTTTCTGGACACGGCGGAAGGGTGGCTGGCGGATGGCGGATGGCGGACCGTGGACAGTGGACTCCCCTTGGTCTGGGCCATGTTTGTATAAATGTCGACGGGATTTGGCCGTGCAGCGTTTTATTGTTCACCTTTTGCGACTGCGACTGATTGATCCCTTGGGTGGCTCGGCACGCCCCGATACTGTTGGGGCTTTTGGGGGCTGAGACTGGGGACTGGTTCTGGGGGGACTGGTGTGTAATTAATTTTGCTTTTTGCTTTTTGATTTGTGATTTGTGCCTGGCAAAGAGCGGGCGAAAAACCATCAAATTGTCACGTAATTTTATTTACGTTAATGATGTTTCGACCCGCGACGACCATCGGAAAAGTCAATTAATATTTTGGTGAATGAACAACAATTTAGATTTTTGTGTGTCGCCGGCGGCGGACTTTAATTAAAATGATTTGGCCACAATTTGCAATGCATGCTGTGATTTTTAATTTTCATTGGAGTCGTGACACTCGCGACTTTTATTCTGTCTCGGCTCTTCACCTCTGCTCCTCCTTCTTTATTATTATATAAGTATATTTTTTGTTGCTTGGCACGCGACTTGAAGCTTTCTAGATGTTCTGCCTGATAAAGGCTTTGAAACGGCCGTTAAATTATATGTTAAGGCCGTAAGTGGTTGTTAATCGTTTTTATTTCTCTCAAGCCAAAAACTTGATTTGGCCCCAGTAGTCGGCCCGTAATTAAATGCGAATTGCCAGAACTTGTCGGAGTT
Organism: Drosophila athabasca; assembly: GCA_008121215.1. Lineage (NCBI taxonomy): Eukaryota > Metazoa > Arthropoda > Insecta > Diptera > Drosophilidae > Drosophila > Drosophila athabasca. The sequence goes on along the minus strand of CM017793.1, from coordinate 3,626,662 downwards.
TATGACGTCAGTGTTTGCTGGGGTATCCCAATAAGCGTGGCTGAATCATTGTTGCATTGTGGCACGTATACACATGAGAGCGACCAAATTCAATTAACAAATCTACAAGTCTTTTGCCCATAAATGACCAGGATAGCTGGCCATATTAGAATTCCACAGCCAATCCTCCAAGGCATCGTTTCACATTTGAGAACATGTTAGAGTGGCAAACATGCAGCCATCTACTGGCATTACGCATTTTCCATTTGCGGCATTCTTCTGTCTTGTTCGAGAGCTGCCACTGCCACTGCCACGACGACTCGACTGTCCGCTAGGCACGGGATGCGTGTGTGGACGTGCTGAACCCATTCACACTCGCCGACGACAAACCTGTCTGCCTCACGTGCTGCATATTCATGTCAGAGCAGGGCTCGACTTGAGTTGACTTGAGGGGCGCTTCGGCTCGGAGGTAGGCAAAAAACTACCTGCTGCTGCTGATAATAGTACATTGCTTCAGTATGAATTACTATTAATGGCGTGCAGTATAAATTGAATTTCATTACATGACGACGTCAATTAAAAGCATGTAAAACTCAATCGGCACTGACGTTTTTAAAATGCAGCCAAGCCATCAGCCAGCCATCCATCGGAGACAGCCCCGGTCCGTGCCCCCAGGGAGAGGCAGAAGCCAGAAGACAGGCAGGCAGGCAGGCAGGCAGGCAGCGGACAGGAGAGGAGCATTGATGTTGGCTTAATGAGTCGGCAAATGGCTGATAAAAATGCACAGTGAATATGAAAATCGCTGGCGCTGACACTCGTGACGTTGTGACGTGGCGCAAAGTTCTCGAAACTGACAGGAAACATTGATAAAAGTGCCAACTGACATTGCGTAATGATGATGCGCTGGCTCTACCTCTCTCTCTCTCTCTCTCTCTCTCTCTCACTGTCCCCCCGCCTTAATAGCCAGCTCATTAAACCAAGCAGGAAAAAAAATATCATACAATAATGAAACAAACAACAAAAAATGATTCAACATACATATATCATGCATATAGCGAAAGTTTTTTAATCAAACTTACTGCCTGCCATATTTCACATTCGGAAATATTAAAAATATAATTAAAACTTAAATAGAATTGTATTATCATACACACATACGCACGCACTCTCTAAAGATGTATTTTTGCAGTAAAAATTCGTTTAAGCTGAAAGCCCATTAACAATTATGACTTTCCTTTGCCGCCGAAGTAGTTGAAACTTAAAAGGAAGAGCAGAGCGAACTGCCACTGACGGCACGACCTTCCCGACCGTCCCCTCCCCCTCTCTCAGCTTTGTTATAAGTCGTCAGTCGACAGTTTTGTACGGTTGCCACCCCTACCTCTTAGCCCTCCCCCCAACGTTGATGATGCTGCAGCAACAGCAGCTAGGCGACGCTGAAGACTCTGCTTTGACTTTGCTTCATTTTCAGTTTTACTTTTTAAAGTTTTTAATTCTTTGAATCTTAATGACTTCTCGTAATAAGTTTTCATTTCTCATAATTTCTTGGGTTAATAGAATCTTTGCTGCCGCTTTATGTGTATGTATGGCTGCTGCATGTAGAGCAACTGTATCTGGCATAACAGTGGGTTCGATTTGGGTACAGTCAGGCAGGGAAATGAAACTATAACTATAGTTATTAGTAGTTTTTGAAGGTGACAACTTGATTGATTGTAGAGAAGATAGGTTCATGAACTCTAATTTCTAAGAAAAGAATAAAGTTGCTCCAGTTGTACAGGTGGCGTACAGTTGTGCTCGACTAGATAAAGTTTGTACTATGAATTCCCCAAACATTCATGTACAGTCATGCAATCATCTCTTAGCTAACAAATAATCATATAAACAAACTTATTGGACACCAAATCAATAACCAGAAACTTCACTTGGCCAACAACTTCTATCCACTGTGCCCGTTCGTAGTAGAAACTTTTCGTCGAAAAAAAAATATAAGAAAATAACAGAAAAACTATAATTATGAAGTTGACACAAAGTCAGGCAGTGGAGCAGCAGCGGCAGCGGCAGAGGCAGCAGCAGTGGAAAAAGCGGCAGCAACAGCCAGTAAAAACGCAGACGACAATAATGACTGGGAGGACGACTTCAAAAGAGAGAGAGAGACTTCGAGAGAGAGCGGAATTGGATAGGGGATAGGGGCAGCCGTTGGCAGCCATGAATTCTATCAGAGAGAGGAAGCGAAGCACTAGAAATGCATAAAAGTCGGACTACATAAAGCGCAGCAGGACCACAGCTGACATTTATGTGGAATGTCAGTGCGGGCTTAAAGCAAACTTGCCAAGACAGCCACACAGAGGAGGCGTTCAAGCCGCGACACAGAAAAAGAAGAGTGGAGTAGTCGGAGGCGTCTTAGAAGTATGTCCAGAGACCTTCAGTCCTTCACTCCTCGAGCAGAGCTGAGTACTTGGCTTCTCGGTGCGGTGGTTGTGGCTAATCATAAATTCAAAAGCGGCAAAAGTGCAACAGTAGTAACAATTAACTTATTAAATGGGCTTTGGGTGCGAGGGCTGCTCCAAAGGTAGACAATGGCCCCGCAGCTAGGGGGGGGGAAAGAGCTCTCTAGCTCTGACAAAGGATGTGAGCATGGAAATTGTGGAAATGAAACCGAACGAGGCGTGAAGATGCCTCCCAGCGGCAGCATCGGGAAAAAAGTGAGCAGCAGCGGCGCGGAATGAAACAAGGGAACATTTCCTCATGCATTTCACCTTCCTGCTCGCTTTTTCCCAGCTTCCTGCTGCTCGACGAGGTAATTCATTTTACTACGGCAGCCAGCAAAGAGAGGGGGACCCGACCCCCTCCCCCCCCCATGGTATCTCTCTGATTACTTGAGACTTTTGCTAATTAGCGAAATTGATTTGAATTTTATGGCGCGCAAAATTGCCTCAACAGAAAGATGGGAGGGGGGAAATGGGGAGCGACTATAATTGAAACTAAATGCCGTGCATTAAATTCCACGCGAAGCTCTTAAAAAATCAAACGGTTTGGAAGGAGCCGCCGCCCCACGCAGTGCCAGAGCGAATTTCCAGCAAATATCTCAACACTTTTACCATTTCTCGCCACTCTCTTTGCAGCTGTTGTGACATTTTTTTGGCAAAGCAAAACGCAATGGCGCCAAAGATGCCGCCATTTTCGCAGCTCGACAAAATGGCGACAAGGACATCCAGTTGGCTCTGCCGCCTGCTGCTCGTCAGCCTCTGCATTGGCGCCGCTGCCGCACGAGGTAAATATCCATAAACATTTATATAAATTCATTCGATTTCCCCTCCCAAAGCCATAAAATACACCACAAAACCCCACAGAACACATATTACACATCCAAACCATACTCATAGATAGAAAAAAAAGATACAATTCACACGTATGGGTCGGCTGGGTGTATCTGCCAGTGCACCTGCGGCCTTGGGCTCTGCAAAAACTAATTATGTATCTGTCAAAATCGAACGAGCACCGCAAAAGCAAAAACATTCTCTCTCTCTCTGTGGCAACATCCTCCAGCGCATATATATTATCAATTAATATAATAGTTCGCTTTAAAAATTGCATGAAATTCAATTAAATTAATTGTTTGCGTGTGTTCAAAAAAAAGCAATACACAGTAGAGTTTTGTATAGTTGGAGTGCAGCAAGATAGTGTGTCAAAAAGTTCTTTCAATTAAGAAAAACATTCGCATAAAAGAATACAATATATATTCAATGATTTTCCAATAACCGTCAGACACAGCCGTTTTTTTGCAGCTCTAATGCCTATTAAAAGATAATTATAGTAAATAAAATCAAGACCATAAACCCCTAATATATATACGATATACGATCTCCTAGGATTATCTGAGTTTGGCCTACAAAGATGCTGATGCTGATGGTTCAAGTCTTTTCTGCTCTTTAATCTGCCAATATCCTTAGGCTTTTCTCTCCAGAATAATCATCGAACTTTTGAGCTCGATTTCTGTTCTTTTTATCCACTTTTTAGGAGTTTCATTTACCTTATTTCGATCAATATGAGGAATACATATATAGGTGCTCTTAGTAGATACCCCTTGCCCAATCCTTGAATTTTAAGTCATTCACTCTATAAAATTTCCCATAAAAAAATAATCACAGTTGCGAGGACAAACCCCTCAAATTTTAAGTGTCGTTTGTTGAGGTATATCAGAATTTGTTGTTTCAGTTGTAGATGGGTGTCGAACGGTTCAGGTCCATTTTTTGGAGTGCTCGAAATTTTTAAGTTATATTTTTTGGTGTGCTCCAAATTTGTAAGTTTCATTTTTTGGTGTGCTCCAAATTTGTAAGTTTCTTTTAACAACAAGAGACAAACTTCTCGACGGCAGAGAGAAACTCAGGCTTCACCTCTCGTTCCAGATTGGTTTTAATTGGCCGCAATGGAAGTGTTTCCTTCATCTCAGAACAGCATCTGCAGGAGGGGCGGCTATTGCCTGCTCCACATCTGGCTTTCATCAGTTGCAGACCGACTCCAAGAAAATTCATTTCATTTACTAAAGATTTATTAAAGATTTACCAGTTAACAATCTTGTATATTTTATTCCCAAAGTTAATCCCAAACAGCAGCTCAATCGAATAAAACATGGCAAAAACCAAAAGAATGTGGATGGGCTGTGAAAAGTAAAAATAAAACCAAAGAGGATAACTGACGGACAGAGACGGACGGACAAACACGTCGCTGACTAAGTTGAACAATTTAAATATCAGTTACAAAATCACACACAAACAATGTCACGCTGGGCATTGATGCCATGCCACAGCCATAGTTCCAGTCCCTGCCCCAGAGTGTGCTGCATGTGATAGCAACAACAAAATCCCCCATTGAACTGCCACACAACCGCGACAAAACCCAAAGGCGGGGGGCAGGAGGGAGCAAGGGGGTGCAAGGGGCGAGAGCGAGATACATTTATCAAAAATAGTATTTCAGTTGGCGTTGAAAAAATGCAATTCCATTCGTTGGGGCAAGTCTGGGCGGGGGGGGGGAGAGGATTTCAGAACGTGATGGCCATAGAGGGTTTAAAAATCAGAATGTGAATGGACGGAGGCCGAGGAGAAAGCGGTGAGAGGTGCGAGCAATCATGCAATCATTTTATTGCAATATTGCGACAATTTTTATTAAAATTTTAGAATTTTCAATTTATTTAGCACTCGGGTTTCGGGCATGGGTCCTGATGCTGCCGCTGCTCCTGCTGCTCTCGGAGAGCTCTTGATTTGCTCTTTGATTTGTTGCAGTTGCGTGAAATTGGTCAGCAGATATTGGCCAGACCACGGACGGCATCCGTACGTGATTTTATTTCGCTCTTTACATACAAAAAACTCTTTCCGCTTAGTCAGCAATATCAAAGTATTTCCACAATGTTGAGGATTTCAAGAATTCAGAGCATTTCCCGGGACATTTTGTTGCACATTTAAGGGAGGTAATCCAGAATCGAGATTCTGGTAACAGTTGCAGATCGATGGCCGGCTACTAGTCGTAGAGTTTAAATTTAATTGGCCAGTTCATTTATTTACACTGAAGATAGGAGACCGAAAACCGTGGATGATCTATACATATTCCATTGCCTATTAAAAGATTTGCCAACTTTGTTTACAGTGTATATGTATATACTGTCCTGTCCTGTCCTGCGCCAAACAAGGCGTGGCACCCAACGAGAAAAGAAAATTAGAAATGGCAAAGGAAAGGAAAAAAGTTCACCTAGGCCCTGACCCAATGGCTGCCTCCTTCGTTGGCTGTTGGTTGGGTCTGTCAACACGCTGATAAGTCTCCTTTTGCTATTCCCAGTTGGCCTGCATCCTGCCTGTGCCCGGTCCTGCCCTGCCCCCTGCTGCACTCTGTTTCACGGTGCCGCCGCTCTGCCTTGCTGTTGCTGTTGACCCAGGCAAATGCTAATTTTATTATGACAAATGCACAGTCAGGTAGAGACCTTTGGCTTTCGTTTTCCACTTTGCAATCACAAGTCTAGCGTCTAGACAACACCCAAAAAACTCTCTCCAAAGCCTCATTTATAACGAACGCTAATCTAACAACAATCTGTAAGTGCTTCGAGTCATTGGTTCGTTTAATTTTACTTTATAAATGATTCGGCCTCACTTATCCGCACAATCAAAATCAAGCTACCGTCTTACCCACAACAGCGTATAACTCACGCCCCAGATGGTCGGGGTCTCGCTCTCTCTCTCTAATTGAAAATGATCACCTGCCTAACCGTGCCAATTACCTGGAGCAGCCATTAGCCAAGAGCCCAAACAGAGTGTACCCAAGCTTTAACCTAAGTAGACACATTGTTGGACAGCGCCGTCACGCCTTCAGGGGGCAGGGACTCCAGAAGAGCAAACAACTCCACTCCAGAAGAAGCAGCAGCAAATTGCCACAGGATGAAGATCTTGCAACCAGTTGAGCATGCCTCTTGTGCATCTGCATCTGCATCTGCGCCTGCGTGCCGTCTACATTCTCACCTTCTTCGCTGGCTTTGACTCTGGCTGGGGCTCTGGCTCTGTTTCTCCCCCTCCACAGATGTCAGCTCCAATCTAAATAAGCGATTTGTCTGTGCATAACTTCTGCTTTAACCAGCACTCGCCAGACTCTGGGACACTGCTGAAGTCCAGCTTGATGATCGAGGCTTTAGATACTCTTTTAGCTCTACCTATCTACCAATAGGCCAACTTCTTTGCCAGAGTATCCCCTCCTCTGTCTGGCTTAAGCAACTGCAACCCAAGTCGCCTGTGCAGCTGGAAGTTAAATAATAATTTGTATAATTTATACGAGGAACTCTTTTTGGTGGAAGGAATTTGCAAGGCGATAGCTCCCTATGGCATACATATTTATCGGGTTGGGTTGGGTTGGCTTGGGGCGTGGAATGTCTCCTGGGGGGTAGGGGCATAAATAATTAACACGTGCATAGTTTGAATTGCAGTTTGTGTATCTGGTATCTGGTTGCCGGAGCATTTTTATGGCAAACTGTTGACTCTTTGATTGCCGAGAGTTGAAACTGGAGAGGCTTGGAGACCGAGAGCTCCTATTCTGTTCTTCTCAAGCACTTCCGGAGTGTGCTCGAGTCTTGAGTCGAGTCTTTTGTCTTTCACACACACACACACAGTGGACTGGGGGCATTTCTTAGGAAGTTTAACCTGTCCGTTGTCTGTCCCTTCTTTGTCTGGCAGTGTTTAGGCATTTGTAATTGTTAAATTGCTTATTCATGGCTTTGTTTTTACTGCTAAATGAATGTTAATGACCTCGGCGAGTGCTATAAATATTTAATGGAGCCAAGTGTTGACCGAGAGCTTTCCAAAACTCTTGAAACTTGAACTTATGTTGGGCTGCCCCTTGCACTCCAGGAACCCGCATCTTGCACCCAATCAACTGCAATTAGCATGCCAATTTGGTTATTGGAAATTGTTGCATTGCACACTGATAATTTGAAGCCCCCACCCACCCCCAAAAATGTATCTGAAGGAGCATGTATTCTTCAGATGAAGCTGGTTATGACTGAGGGCCTGGAAATGCGAGGAGCATCTGGCAGATGAATGGATGCCAGCAAATATGTGGCCAGTGCTTTTGGCTGGAATTTAATTATTATTCCTTGACCGAACTAATGCAATACAAAACTTTTGTCTGTCATAACCATAAACCCAGCTCAAGTTAACAGCAACATATGCAACAATATCTACACCAATGGACAACAATTTAGTATCGAATCAAGTGACGGCCGGCTTTGGTCTTTCCCCCCTCTCTCCCCTGCTCTCCCCTGCTCTCCTCCTTTGCTCTCCTCCTTTGCTATGTTGTGCAGCAACTGATGGCCAGAGAGTACCACACCAGACCACACACAGACTGGCCCTCATAGGTGGTTTCTCTGCCACTATGATTGTTGGTAAGATGTAGAGGTTGCTCAAAATTAGTCTACAATTTAGTCAGATTGGACAGGGTTTGGTATTGGTGGTGGTGTGGGTTAGGTGACGCTTTAGATGGAGTTTAGTTATACATTTCAAATGTACTTTAACTGCCCTGACCTTACCATAGATACAACTATATTGCATTCAACTATCGCTGCAAGAAGCAAAGAAAACGTATTACATGATTGGTAACAAGGGTGGTGACCCCACCACTCTCCACTGCACGAGTGACTCCTTTAAGGGTAGGGGAGTGACTACTTTAGGGGTACAGTAACCTACCTTTGAAAGCATTTTGCCGCACTGGTTTCCTTGTAGTAGCTGTTGTAATTGTTGTTATTCCTTTGGTATTGTTCCAGCTTAATTGAAAATATTGTGAATGTACCGCAGTGTGTAAGCCTGGGTGTTCGGCTGTATGTATTCTTTTGTTTGGTTGTGTTTAGCAATAGCCGGGAGCCTCTTTGTGAGCCACTCTCTAAATGAAATTAATTGAAGACCCCCAGGCCATAAACACACACTCCCACTGCCACTGCCACTCCCACCACACCACTGCCACTCCCACCAATTGGCAAGGAAAGTTGTATGTACATATGTAACTTTTTATACGCCCAATGACTGGCGGCTATTGTTGCAGTCTTGCGGAGGAGTCCTAGCCAAACAGTTAAGGGGTAACAGTGGATGTGCCCCATGCCTGCCGTTGGCCATGGCGCCCCATTTCGATACGTTGTAACAATGGCTGTGGCATGGTAAAGTTTTCTCGGCTCGGCTCGGCTCCTTTAAGGTACATTTATTGGAAATTTGTTTGAGTTAGTGGATGTGCCGCAATTCATTTAACATGCCACAGTGTCACAGACAAAAGGTAGCAACTTTCTAAAGGAACTATAACCAAGTTATATGTCAGTCAACGAATAAGTTATAGATTCTCATGCAAAAGTGAGATTTTTAGGCTTTAAATTAATTTTATTTCGAAATTAAAACGGATTATAGTTTAATTTGTACATCTCTGAAGACATTTCCTGCCTAAACTTCACTAAATTCTAAGCCTGTCTAAGCCTGGGCGAAGACAGGCATTAGTAGCGCAGGCATTGACATGAAATTTTATGTGGGATTTATGCTTTATGTATATGTATTTGTGTGTGTGTATTTTTGGCAGCACGAAGCTCTCCTAATGACATTAGCTTTCACGCAATGTGATTAACTGTCCTGGCAAATTGAGCAGCAAACAAAACATCAGGGCAGCCCCGACACACAATTCATTACACGACGACAGAGACAGAGAGAGGGGGTGGCACGAACTACCTGCTAACACGCCATAATCCCATGCCAAGGACATAATATACGTAGGCAGCCAGGCAACTCCAATGATAATAATGCAGCCCCCAGAAAGAGGTCAACGCAAAATGAAGTAACTAAGCAAGTCACTAGCCAACTGGCCAACTGGCCAACCCCACGCAGTGGGTGAATCCACGAAGTTAAGTCGAGCACGTTCCAGTTTCGAGGAAGCTATAGACTGACCTTCAGCTTTACGGCTTTACCGAAGAGTTGGGCTAAGGAGCCACGACATACCCCACCCAACCCCCTCCCTTGCACCACTTCTTGTATAAAAGCCTTTGGCTCTGCCTTTTGCCACTGCTTTCATCATAATTTCAGTGAGCAGCAACAAAATGGCCAACATTGTCTCAGCGCGTGTCCTTTTATGAGGCACATTGCCGCCGTAGCTATAGTTGTAGTTGTATGTCTATATGCAATTAAATTAAATATTAAACTTAATTACACACAGGCAAACTAACACGCCAAGACAGAAGACAGAAGCCAGCCAAGACAGCCAGGAACCAGCAGCCAGGACAGAGCAGCACAAAGGAGTAAGACCTCGCCTTGGTCGCCTCCTTGGTCCTGGTCCTGGTCTCTGTCAAATATGCCCAGCGCCAGGCCTCAATAATGCACCAAGGAATGTAGGGAATAATGAAAGTCAATTGTCAGTCAGGCCATCGTTAGATTTTTGCGTCTTTAGTCCTTGGGTCTTGGGTCCTTGGCTCTCAGTCCTCAGTCTTTAGTCTTTAGTCCCCTGGTGCCTTGGCTCCTTGCCTCTGGCCAGAAGACGTTGCCATCGGCGGCCCGTAACCGTAATGACAATGTTGCTTTCATTTCGTGTTCCTGGGTTCTGCTAATTGAATTGAATTTAATGTAGTTTAATTGAGACGAACGTGATTGTAACTAAAAGCGCTTTATGTTTAATTTACCGGCATGAAGACAAGTCCCTGGGACACAGGAGCCTCCTCCTCCCAGCTGCCTGGCCTGGCACGATGAGTGCTGTGCTGGTGCTTCCAAATAGTTCAAATTCAATTTAATTGCAACAAGTTAAAGGCAATTCCCATCGAGATGGTTCGACTGAAGGAAGGGGGGAGGGGCTTGGGCGGACAGGAAATTTAAATATGTAAGATTTTCATGGCAGCTGTCAGCAAGTTTTCTAACAAGTTTATCCCAGGCAAGCCGCATCGGAATGAATAATGCAAAATGGTAATTGTGTCACACGCTGCGTATGAGTAATGACCGGACAGTCCGATGCCTTCAAGGACGTTGCCAATATTAAAATCTGCTCGAGCGCAGCGCAGCGCGAAATTCAAATGCATCTGCCGCATCGCATTCGAAAGCAGTTTAGCCAAAGAAAAAAAAATGAGTCCAAAAAGGACGAACCCAAAGCCGGACAGATGCCAGAATTAGCGAAAGGTTCACTCATCTTTTTTTACTCGTTGCAACTGTCAGAAATACGTAGCAGGAGAAGGCGAGGCAGCAACAGCAGGAGCAGCAATAGATGGAGCTGAGGCTGGGGCTGGAGCTGGGGCTGGACGCTGTCGCCGGAGCAGCTGTCATCTTAGAGAGAGAATGGCTAAAAACTGTCAGGCTGCATAATAAATTGAATTTCCTGTAGTTGGTCATTTTGCACCATGAAAATTCGGGCGGGGAGTCGCACAGGAATGACCTGGGCGTGGCATAAACATGCACTTGAAACTGAAATCCGGGCCAGGCCAGGCCAACACACGTACGTGGTCCAGCGGACAAATGCCACCAGAGGCCAATGAAATTACACAGTTGCCAACCCGACGACGACGACGACGACGATGGGGCAGCTAAAAAAAATCCAAATATCCTATTTACAACTTGCCACTACATAGCCTTCGGGGAATTAACCAGACAGCACAGCTATGGCTATAGATGTAGATGTAGATGTAGCTGGGGCAGGGACTGGCTGCTGTGTTAGAGTGAGGGATGCGACAACTGAAGCTTGGACAGATATCAAATGGCTAACTCAAATTTGAATTTTCACTTTTTTTGTAATGGCAATCTTTATTGCATCATCATCATCGCTCTCAGACAAGGTAATGGAATCAAGTCGCTTAAAGTGGGATAATGGGGTAATGGGGAAGGGATAGAGAATAACAGATGAACAACAGATCAGCAATAAACAAGGGCAACAGGATTATAGTTTTGTGTCTCTGAGTGTGACAGAATTTTTGGGAATTTATTAAATGATTATATGGTTAAATAGCTCAGATGAATAAAATAGAATTAAATAGCTCATGGTGAAATTAGTAATAAGGTGATGTATTCAGCTGTGGGATTTTGTTGTTGCTATCACATGCAGCACACTCTGGGGCAGGGACTGGAACTATGGCTGTGGCATGGCATCAATGCCCGGCGTGACATTGTTTGTGTGTGATTTTGTAACTGATATTTAAATTGTTCAACTTAGTCAGCGACGTGTTTGTCTGTCTCTGTCCGTCAGTTATCCTCTTCGGTTTTATTTTTACTTTTCACAGCCCATCCACATTCTTTTGGTTTTTGCCATGTTTTATTCGATTGAGCTGCTGTTTGGGATTAACTTTGGGAATAAAATATACAAGATTGTTAACTGGTAAATCTTTAATAAATCTTTAGTAAATAAAATGAATTTTCTTGGAGTCGGTCTGCAACTGATGAAAGCCAGATGTGGAGCAGGCAATAGATGGCAGACACCTTTGTACTTGCTTAAATTTTCTTCTGTAAAGTCAACCAATTTAAAAACAGACCATGCCCCCTCTGGCTCTGCTTTTGAGCAACTTCAACCACAAAATGCCTTCGGCTACAGGAGGCTAAAAAAAGAAAGGAACTGAATCGAGCACAAAATATAATGACGAAACTTTTAATAACTAATTAAGCGACATTTGCCCTGCCTTCTCTCACAACAAACTAGCCGCCGACCCGACCCCGCCCCCGCCCCCAGGGCCAATGGAACACTAAAATGTCCCCAGTTGGCATTTTGTGTCCCCAGTCAGCAACAGAACCGAAAAACCCCCAAAAACAAATAACTATTAAAAAGAACCAAAAACAGAACGAGAAACAGAAAACGAAACTTAATTACAGTTGGCCATTTAAGGAGATTTGGCAGCCACAGAACAGAGAGAGAGAGAGAGAGAGGGAAGCGCAACGTTTACAATTTATCAAATTAAAATTTAAATAGAGTTCCAAAGGAAACCCTCTGACAGTTGGCCAACATTTCCTTTGTTGGGCCATACAAACCGAAACCGTAAACATTCGCTCAATAAATATTTAATTATCGGGGAGCAATGACGGGAAAAGTATAGGGAGATTACTGTTTGTCATACAGTGCTCGCGATAATTATGCCTACGTGGGCCAGCAGGCAGCAGCCGGGGAAAATTCCGCACATGGGATACCAGTACAAGTAAAATGTTATGTTATGCTTTTATAACTAAATTTTCGTTAACCGTAACGTGCTTAAATGTTGAAAATTGAAATTTTAATGCAGCAACTCTAGGCGCAAGGTGGCAGGGTGGTGGCAGGGGAGCTTCTCTTTGGGTGGTGCCTGGCATTGGCATATCCCAAAACTAGTTGCGGCCATGCTCTGCGGTCAGATTGTGGCTAACCATGTTACACCCAGCTCCAGCTCCTGCCCCTGCTCCTTCTCCTGCTCTCCAGCTGTCTGCACCCATACCCCACACGTTTTAGAGGGGTCTGACAGTCTGGGAGGGAATGGGGTGGTGCCACGCATAAGTTTGTGGTCGCATGGCCGCGCTCTCCTTGCGTTTCATTTTGCATAAGTTCTAAAGTACACATCATATATAATTAAAATCGTAAAACGGTCAATTTTCCCCCCCAAACGAGTGCAGAGCGACGACAAGGATACCCAAGGATCACCAGTCCCTGGTGCTCCCCTTGCACTGCTCCCTCCCCACAGCCTCTCCGTCTGTGTAATGGGTTTAGCATTTTTGGGCTTTCGTGTACAAATTGAAACTTTATGTTTGTTTGCCCACGAGTTGCCAGCCAGCCGGTCAGGCCAGGCCGTGTGCTGTGAGGCGTTCTATTAAATTAGTTTACTAGATTTTCGGTTCCCCACTGCAGGGGCTCCACTTTAAAACAGTCTTTAAAGAATGCAAATATAGAAATTATACAAAAAATACTAGAGTTCATCTGGGTTTAATGTATAATTTTTTAAAGATTTTATTATTATTAATGACTGTATTCTAATTTTTTTTTTTAAACGCTGCTCAAAAACCTCCACTCAAATTTCACATAGGGTTTCTTTTAAAACATTAATGTTAGTCCTGCTTAGCCACACTGGTATAATTAAATTTTATGGCCATTATATTTGGCAATTTTCATGTTGAATATATGGCCCCGAGCCATTTGAGCCATAAACCATTGGCCAGGCTCACATGCTCCAATGAAAATAATAATAATAATAATGTGAGTAAGAGAGGGAAAAAAACGAAATCAAATATATTAGACTGTGACTGATGTAAATTTATGCCTAGACCCGGTCTAATTTTTAGCCAAGCATTTCCCCAGCTCAACAGCCAATGGTTCGCCCCCTCCCCCGCTCGATTTACATGCCGCAACAGCCATTCGGTCTAGCACACAACACTTACCAAAAAAAGTCGGGGAAAAACCACTGCAAAGCTGAATGAAAACATCCCGAAAAAACACATCCCGCCCCTCACACACACACCCACAATTCATTTTCAAAATGAATTTGTTCCGCTGTAACGGCCATAAATGCATTTAAATTTATTGGAAGGCTGCGCCGGGGCTGGAATAAAAACAAAGCCAAAAAAAAGAGGACTCTCTCGCACATTGAATGACAATAAATTATCAATTTTATTTTGACAGCGCGAAAAATCCCGCAACGAAAAACGAAACGAAAGACGAGCGAGCACCACACAAAATGTCAAACGAAATTGAGCAAAATATGTAAATAAATATGTATACATATATGTATGTATGCAGCTATGTGTGTGTGTGTATGTGAGTATATAATAATGATTGCAGCTGTGAGCATTTGTGACAGGAAGTTTCAGTTCAATGGTTTGTTCCAGCGGGCGATTACAAATTGTCTGTTATAAGCATATATTTTGATACTGGTACAGACCTCAAACGCGGGTCGTGGGGTAGCCGAAAATGCTGGAGAGTCAAAGAAAAACAATTATTTACAAGATAAGCTAATTGCATTTCAAATATGTACTACCTCTAGTCTGGAATTTTAGTTTCCGTACAGTTCCTGTGCATCTGTCAATGTTTGGTGTCTTTCTACAATCTGAAATTATGTCCCTCAAATTCAGTAGACGTATTTTCTCCCCGTGTACATTATTTAGTCGCTTAATCGAGCCAGTCCAAAAACTTAACTAACTAAAGCGTTTCGTCCCTTGACTTTTATTACAGACATTCCATCTTCATCAATCCGTGGCAGCGTGGACGTGGCCTTCTACTGTCCGGGCGAGGGTCTGTTTGCCGACGACTATGACTGCCGCATCTACTACCGCTGCGAGCAGCGCACGGAGCAGTACATACGGCCGTACATGCTCGCCTGTAAGGAGAATACGGTCTTCTCGCGCACCCTTCGCATGTGCCTGCCCCCCACGATGGCCGGGCGGGACGAGTGCGTGGACCAAATGAACGAAATTGACGGCAGCATGGCGGACTCTGATGGGTATGATGGACTGGTCAATGATGGCCAAGAGGATGACCATAATGCGCTGCTTAACGGTGCCGTCACACCCGCCGCCAATGAGCTGCGCACCTATGCGACGGCAAATCAGCTGCCCACAAATTACGGACTGACAGGACTCAATGGTGTTTCGGTCATATCCTTCTCCAGCTCCAGCTCATCATCTTTACGCGCCGCAGTGTCCGGGGAGGAGGGCGAGGCCGATGAGGTGGTGTGCCGGGATGATGGATTTATGAGTGATCCCAGTGACTGCACCGTGTTTTATCGCTGCATCTCGAATGGAAGGGGCTATAATAAAATCGGTTTTCGCTGCTCGGACGGCACAGCCTGGGACGAGTCCCTACAGTCGTGCAACCATATGTTTGATGTACGTGCTAATGGCGGATGCCGCAAT
Source organism: Drosophila athabasca (assembly GCA_008121215.1). Lineage (NCBI taxonomy): Eukaryota > Metazoa > Arthropoda > Insecta > Diptera > Drosophilidae > Drosophila > Drosophila athabasca. Next base: position 3,611,357 of record CM017793.1, on the reverse strand, counting down.
CAGGGCCAGTCCGACCCCCAGGACGATGGCTATTATGCAGGCCAAACATCAACACAGTCATCACAGTCCAGCCATCAGAACTCCACGTCGTCGTCCAGCACTCAGCAGAGCTCATCGACGTCCTCGTCGTCGTCCTCGCAAAGTTCATCCACATCAAGCTCTAGCTCAAGCTCAAGCCAGGAGTCCTCAACGTCGAGCAGCAATCAGCAGTCGAATACGGGCTCCTCGACTCAAAGCTCAAACAGCAACCAAAGCTCAGGAAGCAACCAAAGCTCAGGAAGCAACCAATCCAACGGAAGCTCTAGCAACAACCAGAACCAGAACCAAAGCTCAGGCAGTAGCCAAAGCTCTGGCAGTAATCAAAGCTCTGGAAACAACCAAGCGTCCAACAATAATCAAAGCTCTGGAAGCAATCAGAGCTCTGGAAGCAATCAAAGCTCTGGAAGCAATCAAAGCTCTGGAAGCAATCAAAGCTCTGGAAGCAATCAAAGCTCTGGAAGCAATCAGAGCTCTGGAAGCAATCAAAGCTCTGGAAGCAATCAAAGCTCTGGAAGCAATCAAAGCTCTGGAAGCAATCAAAGCTCTGGAAGCAATCAAGGCTCTGGCAGCACTCAATCCTCCAGCAATAATCAAGGTTCTGGAAATAATCAAAGCTCGTCTAGTGGTTCCAATAGCTCATCCAACGAAGGAGGCGGCGGCAACAAACCCACCCCCGCACCAACTGAATGTGAGGATGAAAACACCTACATACCGGATGATAAAGATTGCGCCAAGTTCTACAGATGCCGTTTAGATGGCAATGGTGGCCTGGAGCAGGTGCCATTCACCTGCGGACCAGGAACTGTATGGAACCAAGAGGAGAAAGTATGCGATCTGCCTTCCGAAGACCAAAAGAAGCAATGCAATATACAAACGGGCTCTACCAGTGGCCAACAAACCAGTGGCAACAATCAAGGTTCCTCATCGAGCGGCAATCAATCGGGCAGTTCCAGCAGCTCCTCCTCCAGCAATAATAATCAATCAGGCAGCAGTCAGGAGAGCACCACCACGTCAGGCAGCAATCAGCAATCATCCAGCAATCAGGGCTCATCCAGCAACCAGTCATCCAGTCAAGGCAGCAATCAAGGCTCATCCAGCAACCAGTCATCCAGTCAAGGCAGCAATCAAGGCTCTTCAAGCAATGAATCAGCCAATCAAGGCTCATCCAGCAATCAAGGCTCATCTTCCTCTAGCAATCAGCAGAGCTCTACTTCCAGCAATCAGGGATCATCCACAAGCACTGAAAGTTCCAGCACACAAGCAACTTCGACCTCGAAGCCCTCGAATCCTGAAGGCGAATGCAAGGATACGGAAACATATTTGGCTGACAGGACAGATTGCGCTCGATTCTATCGCTGTGTAGAGAACGGCAATGGTGGATTCGACAAGATACCCTTTGACTGTTCGCCAGGCACGGTTTGGGATCCCGACACCAAGGGCTGCAACCATCCAACGGATGTGCAGAAGGAGCAATGCAGGGCGATGGCAAGTGGCAGTGGAAGCTCTTCCAATCAGGGATCCAGCGGCCAGGGATCTTCTAGTCAAGGATCATCATCTTCGAACCAGGGATCGTCTTCCAACCAGGGATCGTCTTCGAACCAGGGATCATCTTCCAACCAGGGATCATCTTCCAACCAGGGTTCGTCCTCCAACCAGGGATCTTCTTCCAACCAGGGTTCGTCCTCCAACCAGGGATCGTCTTCCAACCAGGGATCTTCTTCCAACCAGGGTTCGTCCTCCAACCAGGGATCGTCTTCCAACCAGGGATCTTCTTCCAACCAGGGTTCGTCCTCCAACCAGGGATCTTCTTCCAACCAAGGATCTTCTTCCAACCAGGGTTCGTCCTCCAACCAAGGATCTTCTGCCAACCAGGGTTCGTCCTCCAACCAGGGTTCGTCCTCCAACCAGGGATCTTCTTCCAACCAGGGTTCGTCCTCCAACCAGGGATCTTCTTCCAACCAAGGATCTTCTGCCAACCAGGGTTCGTCCTCCAACCAAGGATCTTCTTCCAACCAGGGATCGTCTTCGAACCAGGGATCTTCCTCCAACCAAGGATCTTCGTCTTCCAATCAAGGTTCGTCTAACCAAAGCTCATCCTCGTCCACCGAAGGATCTTCATCTACAACAACATCAACGACAACTCAGAAACCCTTCAAGCCAGCTGAAAAATGCGAGAGTGAGGAAACATTCCTCGCGGACAAAGAAAATTGTGCCAAATTCTATCGCTGCGTGGACAATGGCAAGGGAGGATTCATGATGGTATCGTTCACCTGTCCGCCCAACACCCTCTGGGACCCAGAGGCCAACAGCTGCAATCATCCCGATCAAATACAAACCCAGCCGATGAAATGTAAAAAGGTCACGGGATCCACATCATCCAATAGCACAAGTTCCACATCCTCGTCAACAACGGGAGGTTCCTCATCCAACCAAGGCTCATCCTCTACCAGTGGCTCCTCATCAAGTGGCAACGAATCATCCACCTCATCATCCTCGACGACATCATCAACAACCCCATCGTCCACTAGTAACAATAATAATTCTCAGGGGTCATCTTCATCTTCGTCCTCGAGCAGTTCAAATCAAGGATCAAGCAGTAGCAGCTCATCATCATCATCTAGCTCTACCCCATCGAATCCCTCAGAGCAATGCACAGAAAATGGACAGTTTATTGGGGACAAGACAAACTGTGCAAAGTTCTATCGCTGCGTGGATAACGACAGAGGTGGCTTCACCATGGTTCCCTTCAATTGCGGTCCTGGCACGGTCTGGGATGCTCAGATCCAGGGCTGTAACCATGCCTGGGCAGTCAAGGGATGCGGTGGCTCTGCTACTTCTTCGACGACACAAAAGCCAAACGGACCTCCGACCACAACCTCAACTTCAACAGCCCGACCTTCGACAGCTCGACCATCATCATCCACAATGTCCACATCGCGACCTTCCACAGCGCGACCTACCACATCGCGACCTTCCACGTCCCGACCTTCCACACCACAACCTTCCACATTGCGGCCTACCGCATCTCCATCCTCATCCACATCTCAACCTACTTCGACGAGTTCCCCCAACACCGATGGAGTGTGCAGGTCCGAAGGATTTATGGCCGATCCGAATAACTGTTCCAAGTTCTATCGCTGTGTTAGCAATGGCAATGGGGGCTTCAACCAGATACCCTTCACATGTGGAGCCGGAACTGTTTGGGACCAGGACCTTCAAACATGCAACCACAACTTTAACAATTGCAATACTACAGCAACAGAGAGGCCTCCATGTGAGCCAACAACCAACACAACGACGACTGAGTCATCGAGCCCACCGACGACCACAATGACCCCAACCACACCCTCTACAACCATAACAACAACGCTGGCCACCACAACGGAAATGACGACTTCCCCACCAAGTACTACCACAGAGATGCCCAGCACCACCACAGAGATGCCCAGCACAACTATGACATCAACGACGGGATCGGGATCGGGATCGGGATCCACTGGCAGCACAGAAAACTCAGAGCCTGTCACTACCACGATGAGCCCGTCAACAACTACGATGAAGCCACTGGCAGCTGGTACGGAATGTGAGGGCGAAGGCTATATGGCCGATCCCGAGGATTGCCGAAAGTACTACCGATGCATAAACGCAGGCAACTCCTACAGGAGGTACAACTTCACATGCCCCCAGGGTACGGGCTGGAACGAAGATGTCCAGACTTGTGACTACATGGCGAATATACCGAGGTGCTCAAAGTTGCCGCCGAGCACAACGGAGCCACCAACCACCACGACCATGTATACATCCACCACACCAACGGAGACGGAGAGTACGGTGACTGAGAGCGGAAAGGAACCTGAGACCACACCCTCACAGCCAGAAGGTCCACCCACAACCACAACAACTCAAAAACCCACCACGAAACCCACACCAGAAACAACAACAGAAACTGAGAAACCCACCACGAAACCCACACCAGAAACAACAACAGAAACTGAGAAACCCACCACGAAACCCACACCAGAAACAACAACAGAAACTGAGAAACCCACCACGAAACCCACACCAGAAACAACAACAGAAACTGAGAAACCCACCACAAAACCCACACCAGAAACAACAACAGAAACTGAGAAACCCACCACGAAACCCACACCAGAAACAACTACCACAATTCCAGGATATACGACCACAGCATCTGGTCCAGGCTATGACACCACCACCACCACCCCAGAACCAACCACTACAAACATTCCAGAGCCAGAGCCGAACTACAACTGCACGGCAGAAGGCTTCTTCCCTGATCCCGAGGACTGCAGTCGCTACTATCGCTGCGTGGATGGCAGCAAGAATGGCAAATATCAAGTATACGGCTTCAAGTGCCCCAAGGGTACGGTGTGGGATACAACTGAAAACACATGCAACTACGCGGATCAGGTATCGGGAAATTGCTCCAGCTCTACAACAGGATCACCCCCCACTACTACAGGATCACCCACTACTACAGGATCACCCACTACTACAGGATCACCCCCCACTACCACTGGCAGACCGACTGAAACTACAGTCAACCCAGAGGAGACCACTGAATCGAGCACTACAGGACCCACCGAACCAACGACCCAGTCACCAAAGCCTGAAACAACAACCCAACCACCAAAGCCAGAAACCACAACGTCCACTACCCCGATGGACACAACAACAACTCCAGCAACAACTGAACCCACAACAACTGAACCCACAACGACGGAAGTAATCACAACCACCACTTCATCTGCCCCACCAACTGGTTCGACTGGCACTGAGCCATGTCCGAGCACAGGCCCAGGACAGAACCTGTACGTTTGCCCCACCGGCTTCCGACGCCATCCAGAGAAGTGCGGCATGTTCTATCAGTGCAGCGAGAACGCGGACAGCAACGACCTGAACATTGTGGTGTTCCAATGCCCCAATGGCACAGTGTACCAGGACAAGTCATGCAGCTGTGGCAAGCCCGAGGCGGGCGACACCTGCAGCAAGAATCAGAAGAGGACTAACCCTTACCTGTTCGAGGACGAAACGCGTCGCCAGAATATGGTAAGTCACTGACACCCCCTCCAAACTATTTAACAATATATCTAAGGATCTCATTTCTTTCTTAATGAATAGGTCCAAATAAGCACCACATCTCCACTTTGTCCCGACGAGGGACACTTTGCCCTGAACGGGGATGAGTGCAGCCAATTGTTCGTCAAGTGCGGATACTCGGAGCAGACGGGTCGCATCGAGGGACAAATCTACCGCTGTCCGCAGGGCTTCGCCTACTGGACCGTGAGTCGTCGCTGCGAGCCGGCCAGGAAGCTGATGAACTGCACCCCCACCACCTACAATGTGGGCGGCAACGTGCCGCTGGAGTGGCTCAACATTGGCCATAGGCGCCGCAGTCTGCGTATTTAATTAGATTTAGTTTAGTTTTTCCGAAAAGATTCGCAATTGCTTGCTGCGCCAGCGCCAGCGTCATCGTCCCCCAGGTGTGCAGCTGGCGCAGCAAGTGATCGGTCAGAAGTGTTAGCTTAAGCCGTAGGAAAATTACAGTACGTTAAGCTGGGATTAATATATAGAAATATCTGGTGTCGGTAGCGTTAGTGATTGGCCAAATCACACAGTCGATGTGCAAGCCCTGGAATTTAAATTTACATTTCCATATGCATGTAGTCTTGAAAGCATTTCAGTAAACTATGTACGTTCAAAAAGCCATATATGTACGTATATCTAAGCTAAGCTAAAGTTTATAATAAATTTAAAAATAAATACATTTAAAGAACATTAAAACGACTGCATTTTTTTTAAGATCTTTTTCGAAGTTCGTTTTGCCGGACAAGAACACTAGCTAAGCTGTCAACCTTGCCAGCCTTAGTTCGAATTTGGTTTGTGAAAATGCTAAATCCATACTCCGTAAATATGTTGATGATGTGTAGCAAATGTGTAGATACTGTGTAGTTGCCATGTAAGAAAAGGGACCTATTTGTTGACTTTTTTAGGGATTTTGTGAAGGGCGTTTGTGGAGTCAACATCATCCCAACAATTTCCCTTACATTCCATGCTCACCTACTTTTTTTACCGTTGGCAACATTAATTTGTAAGAAAGGACATTATAGAATTTGGGAAATGTTTGTCATACCAGGCACCAATTGATGCATAAACTAGTTGTTAGCTACCCCAACGTGGTTGTTTGGACGAAAAGTGCCTTGTGGGTATGCTACAATGGTTTTCTACAGTGGTTTTCACAGGGCATTCAGTTCATACAACCGATCGCAACGCTGGACTATGGAAAGGTAGGGACAACAGGCAAAAGCAGTCAAAGAAAATTGCCAGGCTCATACGAACCTCACCTCACCTGTGAACATGAGGTGGCTCTATGAAGATTTTATGCCTGTGTAGTTATCGTGTAAAAAGTAAGTGTCCTCATGGTATGTTATGCAATTGGGTGGATTTTAGCTTGCATGCGTTGAATTTTCTGTGCCGTTTTGCCTGTTGTCCATACCCTCTTTTTCCTTAAGGGAGCATTTTATAAACTACCCTTTTACCGAAGGGAATAAATGTTCAACGAAATTTTGTAGTTTATAGTCTTCCTACTGATACCATATATGTGTATCGGGATCGAGACCTATGGGGATATAAATACGGGAATATAAATCTGATTAAATGCATGAATAGGTCAAAAACATTTCAATACGAGAAAAACGCATTACTACTTAGCTTGGAAAACCGTATTTTTAACATTAATTCAGAAGTAGGGTATACAAATGTCGATAATCTGTAACAATGTTTTTGATTTGTAGCATATATGTAGTTACCGTGTAGTTGCCATGTAAGAACAGGGACTTATTTGTTGACCTTCCTTGTTTAAACCTTATTTTAGACAGAATTAAATAAACGGAGTTTTTAAAATTAGTAAATCTTCTAAAAAATTGTTTCATCTATCAGTTAAATTTATTAATTCAGCGCTCAGTATCCTATTCAGCTAGTTATATTAAAGAGGATATGAAAATCGAGGAATATGATTTTCGTAGTTATTTTTACAGTACATTTTCAAAATGAGACCGTAATTTTCGATAATATTTATCGATAATATTCCGCGGTCAGGTCACACTGATCGTATTTCGTAAACAATTAAGTGGAAAATAATGTTATGTCGCAAATAAAATAGCAAAATACTCGGCCAAGCATGGAGGTGTTCCAGACCGATTCGCACTACATATTCGTGAAGCGCGACAAGAGTTTGTGGTGGAATCGCAAGACGTCGGAGTTCGCAATCAAAGCGGGTAATAATAAGTGTTCATTGTGCAAATCATGCATCCATTGTTTCATTAATACTTATGAATGAATCAATTGAAAGCCATATAAAATTGGTAATGGTGACTGACCGTATGAATTGTGTTGAATCAGCAGTGCAGTCGCCTCCGTTGTGCATTCTAGTCAATGTCAAGGCTGCGGTGGGGCTGACAGGAGGATTCATGGTCGCATCTGCTTTTGGTTTCTAAGTGACTCAACGTTTGAGTGGATGATTAAACACGCAAACGTTTCCTGTAATCCGTATACATATATACCTACTATTTATCCTATATACGATGCTATTATCTCGTATATGACGCTAATGAGGTCGCAGTTTCTAACGCTTTATATTTATCGTCCACTCACTGCGTTCTATAAATAAATTTCCCCACCATCTTCATCAGACTTGGTGGCTGTCAAGGTTTTTCCACCCACTTTACCGCCCAACCACAGCCAGTGCCCTTTTATTGACACCTCTCTGCTGGCAGTTGTGTCTATTAATACCCGCTATAAAATACATTCAGAGCAGTCCTGTCCCGTCGACAGGACTCTTCCCGCTAATTGCTTGTTTATTGTGCCGTAATTACACTTTGGATCCATTTCGCTGGCACGCAACTATGTCGCGCTCTGTTATGCCGCGCGCGTGTTGCATTTAATTCCCGTTTTGATTACACTTCCAGAGCTTCCACAGCTGCTTTGTGGAGAACGCAGAACTGCTGTTGCTTGGCGTGTCTATTGGTTCTTGGATACCCCACTATTCCCAATCCTTTGTCTCTAGAACATACAATCCATAAATCTTTGTCAAGGTCAACGCTTCAGTGTGCGTTTTTTCCCAAAAATTGTTTGCCCCCACGACGAAATATGGCTAGCTTGACATCATTTATTACAGTCCCCAACTATCTTTTGCTATTGATTTTTTGGCTACCGCAAAATGTTTTCAAGCTTTACTAAATTTGTTTTTGTTCAGACAATTTCCGGCCATATCTCCCTCCAAAAACAAGATAAACCTTAGCCATGAGATAAGATAGAAGAATTGTAACACTTTAAAGGGAACCCTGCCATAGAGAAACCTCGACTACAAATAGATGCCCAAGGATGCATGTAGGTGGCACGTAAAGTGCACTTTCTAGCACACTTTCTTCTCGTTGCTGTGTTTAGCTGGAAAAGAGGTTGGGTTGGGTGTTCTAGTAATGAGCGGAGCAGAAGTAACCTCAAAGGCGGACCATGGAAACACGCAAATACCTACTTGAGTAGCATGAAAGTACAGTCCTAACCACTTGGGTAGTCTCCTTGGGTAGGGATATTGACTTTGTCCTTGCCTCGTTATTAGTTATTTGTGTTCACTGTATAGTACATGATTCTTGCCTCCAATGACCAGCTACTACTGATTGTCACACACAAAGGGGCGTAAACATGGCCCACAGCTAATCAAATACCAGTAAAAGCTAACAAGCATAAAGCGGTCATTACCATTAGGCAGCGACAATTAGATTTTAGTGACTGTTGGCACATAAATTACTATTAATGACTTCTCTCCCGTTCTCCTCCCCGTTGTAGGATGGGATCTCAGCTCTGTGGATGACATTGAATGCATTGGAGTAACGCATGGAATTGTGGGCGTCATCTCGCTGCCGAATGTCTACGAACCGCACTTGGTTGTGGTCAAGGAGGCGACTGCCGTGGGCGTGCTTTATCCTCCGCATTTGGTGTACAAGATCAAGTCCATTTGCATACTGAGTGCCGAGGATCCAGACACTGACTTGTCCAACTGCACCAAGCACACCAAGTAAGTGACATATTCATACTTTTACCCACATGTCTCATACAATATCTTTAATCTAAAATTGCAGAAGCAACCAGTCCACGCCCACTCACAGCAGCGCCTCCACTGCAGCCCAGAATAACAATGCAAGCGCCTCGTCAGGTGGTGGCAGCGGCAGCGGAGGCGGCTCCTCGAAGAGCACCAAGCTCTTTGAAGGAATGAATAAAACCTGGGGGGCTGTTAAATTTGCTGGGAACACCATCAAGAACACCACACAGCAAGCAGCCAACATGGCCACCAAGCAGGTCAAGTCCTCTGTGGGCATACGGGAGCCGAAACACATCGAGCGACGGATCACCGAGGAGCTGCACAAGATATTCGATGACACGGACAGTTTCTACTTCAGTTTCGATTGCGATATAACCAACAATCTGCAGCGGCATGAAGCCAAAATGGAGGAGAGCCAACCGCAGCCGGATGAGAGGTTCTTCTGGAACATGCACATGATCCAGGACATACTCAAAATGAATGTGAGACAAGTCCAAATGTGTTTATAACGAAATGAATTTCAAAGTACTTTCCTTTCCCATCAGGACAAAACATGGATACTGCCCGTCATTCAGGGATTTGTGCAGGTGGAGCCGTGTGTCATTGGCAATGAGTGCTTCACATTGGCCTTGGTTTCGCGACGCTCACGTCATCGGGCTGGGACACGGTAACACCCATTCAATCCTTCAATCATAAAATGACTGATGTATATTCCTTCCAGCTACAAGCGACGGGGCGTGGATGAGAAGGGAAACTGTGCCAATTATGTGGAAACCGAGCAAATACTCTCCTTCCGCCACCATCAATTGTCGTTTACGCAGGTGCGCGGTTCTGTACCGATTTATTGGAGCCAGCCCGGCTACAAGTACCGGCCACCGGCACGGCTTGATCGTGGTGTTGCCGAAACACAGCAAGCCTTTGAGCTGCATTTCACCAAAGAGCTGGAGATCTATGGCCGTGTTTGCATTGTCAATCTGGTGGAGCAAAGTGGCAAGGAGAAGCTCATTGGGGACGCCTATGCCGAGCACGTGATTAAGTACAACAACGAGCTCATGATCTATGTGACCTTCGACTTTCACGACTATTGGTATGTCATTTATGCAGTTTATCGCTTAACCACTTACTAATGGATAACTTTTTTGTTGTGGCAGCCGCGGCATGCGCTTCGAGAATGTTTCGGCCCTGATTGATGCCGTCGGACCTGAGGCAGGAGCCATGGGCTTCCACTGGCGCGATCAGCGCGGCATGATCTGCAACCAGAAATCAGTGTTTCGCGTGAACTGCATGGATTGCTTGGATCGCACCAATGTGGTGCAAACGGCCATTGGCAAGGCAGTCCTGGAGTCGCAGCTTGTCAAATTGGGTCTCTCGCCGCCCTACACGCCCATACCCGAGCAGCTCAAGTCCCCATTCATGGTGCTGTGGGCAAACAACGGCGACATCATAAGCAGACAATATGCAGGCACCAATGCTCTGAAGGTATGTGCATTGAAGATCCACAAAAGAGATCCATTTGAATGCATTTGTGATATGCTCCACAGGGGGACTACACACGGACTGGGGAGCGTAAAATCAGCGGCATGATGAAAGACGGCATGAACTCGGCCAATCGGTGCGTACTCTACTCAAACGATAGCATTATTTTTGTACTTTTTTGCTGCGTTTACCTTTTTTTCCATTACCATTATCTTGATTGACTTACCCTTGCCCCTTACACCACTCACTCACCACCCAATTTTAAACTTGAACTTGATCCCCCAATTAAGCATTTGTGTGTTTTGATGCGAATTGAAATTGAAATTAAGGCTTGGCCATCATAACAAATCCTTTGCCCATTTTCGGCAATCAATCAATTTGAAATTACATAATAATAGAAACTGTCTGGAACCGCATATTCATTTTGCTTACCACTTGCAATTCTCCAGATCTCATCGATCAGATTTACTAATGCAGCATGCTTTTTATTCCCATATCCTAACTAAACAAATATAATATACTCGTATGTATGGCCATTGTACTGAAACCCAGCCAAGGGTTTGTCTTGAAGGGTATCGTACCACTATTTTATGAATATATTTGCACAGACCCATAGCTAATGCCGTGCCCCCAACTATTCTTCGTAGCTTTTTCATTCAAAACTTTGCGGACTCGTTTCGCCAGTGCATCATCGATCTGATGCTGGGCCAACTGAAGCAGGCCGATGAGCTGCAAGAGGATGAAGTCCTGGGGACGATACTGCAGATACTCAAACCCGAGACACGAGCACCCATCAGGGGTTATTATAGTGTGGGCGTGCTGGGACCCGAGCTGAAGTTGCTCGAATCCATCGTCACAACCAGGTGCGAAGATCAGAGGCCATCTCAATCAGAAGATGGAGTCGATGGCCAAGCTAAAGAAGAAGTCAGACAGTTACAGTTTTTAGTTGCTCCAATTGTTACAATATCCTTGTTTCTTGTTTCGCAAAAGGTATTATTGTTCTTCCCATTTATTATGTTATCACTTTCAATCATCTGCGCATCCGCCTTTTTTTTACACTCTCTAAATGTCCCTGAGGCATTATTAACCTATTTTGTTGTATCTTTTAGCTATTACTTGGCTCGTTTTAAGGACTCTTATCGCCAGGCCACCATCGACCTGATGCTGGGCAACCAAGTCTCCTCGGAATCGCTAAGTGCTCTGGGCGGTCAAGCGGCCCCCGATGAAAATGATGCCGCAGAGAATGCCGAACATGCCAAAATGCTCGTGGAGGATTGTCGCCGCCTGCTGCTGGGCTCAGCTCAGTATCCCGTTGGCGCCTGGGGTCTAATCGATGCAGATCCAAGGTGTGTGGAGTTTCCCCCAGAATTATTTCCAATCCAATTGCATGATTTTGTTTGTTTTTTCGTAGCTCTGGGGATGCCAGTGAAACCGAGGTGGACTCCATATTGCTGCTTACCGATGACTGCTACATTGTGGCCGAGTACGACTCGCATCTGGACAAAATTGTGCGCTTCGAGAAGGTGCAGCTGCAACAGCTGCGCATTATAGAGCTGGGCATGCATCAGCAAACGAAAATGTTTCAGGGCCCGGCCACGGCCCATCTCTGTTTGCGTCTGAACTACAGCGTGGACGAACAGGAGGGCTACTTCCACATGTTCCGTTCGGCCAATCTACGCTTCTTCAACAACATGGCGTATGTGATCAAGACGCAGGAAGAGCTGGCCGAATCCCTGAGCTCCATTGTGGAGATGTTCCGCATCGCCTTGGACAATGCTGGCAATACGGATGTCCACTTTATCACGGGCGGTGTGCTCCAGCGGCGGAAAAGCAAAGTACCCATGTTGGATGTGCCCAAGAGCGGAATGCCGCGGAACCTTTCCGAATCTCAGCTGGTGCAAATCAGCTCCAAGGCTCTGTCCAATGTGGCCGGTCAATTCTCGAAATTGGGTCAGACCTTCAAGAAGCCCTCTTCAAGCTCCGCACAGCAACAGCATAGGGCAGCCCCAGTCAATCCTCAAATCGAATCTGGACAGGAAGCTGCGGAAAAGGCAGTATTCACGCTAGGCGGCAAGCAACGGGCCACGAGCACCAGCAGCAGCACGGATACAGAGGACCACGACAACAGTCTGTACGAGCCCGAGGTGGACTCTGATGTGGAGATAGCCCTGGACAAAGGGAACTACAATGAGAATGCTTTCTTGCCATCGGTGGGCATTGTGATGGGCAATCAGAAGGGGGAGCCATCGGACGAAATGCGACAGCTGGAACAGAAGGACAGTATGTGCAAGACGGCCGAGGATGTGCTCACCATTTCCATTACCTCGGTCACAGATCATGTCAGTCTGCCCACCGGCCTGCTGGAGAATGCTCCACACATACGACCAATCACGCCCAATCCCCAGATCTGTGTGGAGGCGCACGAAGCGTTCGAGGCGGCGCAGGAGGCTAAGCCGCTGTCCAGGTCGGTATTCTACAATTAACGTTTGTGCTAGCAGTAGTTGTTGAGCTTCGTGATTTGTAATCTCGTTTTTTCTTCTTTTTTTTTGAATGTTGTTAATTAGCCAATCTGTTCATACACTCAGAGAAAAATAGCATTATAAACAGTAAATATGAAATATATTTATTTTAAATATTTTCATAATTAATATATATCGTGGCTTTTATCTCTGTGTGCAGTAGATAATTTTTTGTAATGTGTTTATGTGTATCGACAGCAATATTATTTACATTATTCAACTCAAAGTATTATTATAAACCTTTTATACGTTCTAAATAATACATATATCTATACCTAAGACTAGCATGTATTATTGTACAAAAATGAAAATATTTGTGCCTGCTCCATACATACCTCCATACCATGAGGGCTCTCACTGCCCTACAAAGCGCTCAAAATAAACTCAATTAGCAAAATATGATATTGTGTTTGTGTGACGCGTTTCTAGTGCCGGGGCCAGGGATCTTAGCCTGCAGTTGGGCTTGCCGGCGGCCCACTCAGAGGCCAACAAATTGAAGCAGCTAACCAGTCCACTCTCGAAGCTGGCCAAGAACATTGGCCTCAACCTGGATCCCCGCAAGATAGCCACAAAGGTGAGTTCGTCTTATGACCATTTATGAATAGCTTAACCGCCGACTCTTTTGCTTTTATCTCTCTCTGCAGACCGGCGTTCTCTCACCCACCAGTCTGTCGGCCGAAAACTCTCCGCCAGAGCGCGGCCCCAACTCGCGCGATCATCTGATGGAAATGTGGGATGCCGAGAAATGTAAAACCAAATTGATAGCCCTATAAGCGGGACAATAACTCAGCAATACCACAAGTTCTACACCTATTAATGTATTAGTGCAAGTGATATTTATTTATGATAGTTGAACGCAGCCAGCTAAAAATTTTAATTGTTCTACTTGTTGTACGAGGCACTTCCATTGACATGCAATTAGGGAAAGGAAACAATATGGTAGATTGCAGAAACAAAAACGTTCTCAATATACTTAGATGAAGTAGGACATAAAATATGTATTTGTGATTGGTATAGCACCATATGCTGTAGTAGGAGTTCAATTTTTGTGTGTCTATTAGAGCTAACCAAAATCGAAGTTTCATCCGTATGTCTCCAGCGTTGACTTTGAGATGAAAATATAGGCATTTCCGACAAAAGGTCCATTAAGTTCAACGCCAATTAAAACACTACCAAAAATTGCTACCAACCAAGCTTGAAAGCCACTTCTGTTTGCTTATGTTATGGTTTATATCTTTATACCCGGTACTCGAAGAGTTTAGGGGTATATTAGATTTGTTTTTGCTGAATTTATGGCTATTCAATTACTATGCAAATGGGCATACAAATTTTTGTAAATTTGACTTTTATTTGTAACATTTTGTCATACGAATGTAACGTAACGCCTGACTGGAAATGCCTATATGCTTTACGCAATTATTTATAACAAGGCCATGGCTTAGAATTAGATCTAGTGTAGAAGACTTTTTGGCACCTTGCTTATGAACGCAAACAGTTATACGTACATTCAGGTTGGTAAACTATATGCAACATATAGAGCACATACATACAACATACATATGTACCACATACGAAACCAGAAAGACAAACAAAAGACTTGGCGTATGCCAATTTTTTACACGAAACACAAAACAAATAACCATTTTTTTTGGATAGAAACCCAATCAAATTACAAAAAAAACTTACGAGAGCTGAGAGGATTTTAGCAATGTCAACGAATATTCGAAGGGTGATACATTTTTAGCTGGGGGACTCGATCGATTATACATGTATACTCTCTGTAGTGTGTTTGTATATAGTTTGTATTTGATGTATCAGTAATAGTATTAGAATAACATATGTATTCGCCACCGATTATATAAAATATATGTGTGTTTAAATGCTTAAATTCAGTTCTTAATTGGTTGGGGTATTATATGGAATGCACTCCTAAAAAAGATAGCTCTAGGTTGTATTCAAATGAAAAATACGAAGATATTGCATCAGTAGCAAATTCCATATAAACTTTTCTTCGACGCTACGGTGGTACGGTGTACCAGGAGTACTGTTACTTCAATTCTCTTTGGGGCTATCGTTCGTCAATGCCTTGGCCAGCGCTGAGTCGGTCTGTCTCGGTCCTCAGAATCCAGTAACAAAATACACAATCTTTAACGCGTACAAGATATAGATATAGAAAATTGATGACCTTTCTTTGTATAATATTTGGTTATATCCTAATGAGGTTATTACAATTATAATTACCTAGAATCTAAAATCATTTTCTTCCAATAAGGCCTACCACTCGTGGGAATATTGTACTACCCGACTTTCCATCCCATCCTGACCCCATCAAACCGCAACTATGGCATCGCATCCAAAGTCAGTCGAAACATGTCAGTGTCAAGTGGTGTCCCATAGCTAGATGGGGCTTGTTTACATAAGCGATAAACAAAGAAACAAATGAAGAAAAAATGGCACCCAACCATCCACCCCTGAAAATGCAGCTCGTTGTGGAAATCAAAAATCCATTAAAACGCCATGGAAACGACGGACCCTGTTGCGAGTGTGCTGTCAATCAGCTTATACATACATATACACACGAGTCCCTGCTGCTCCTGTGTGTGTGTTGTCCTCTATTGATATTGGACTTTATTTATGCGAACTTTGGACAAGCTAGAAGCCATCCCCGGCCTGAAGAGGACCCACTCCTTCTCTTTCCATCCGATGTTGAACTTTTGGCATGTCAGCTGATAAGAGCCACACGCTGGTGCTCCCGCTCCTGGCAACCCAACCGCCGCCACTGTCCTGGCCAAGCGTCCAATATCATGCTAATGTGGCCGCACAGTTGCATCAATTGTTTTTCAATCAAAGTGCCATCAATCTTATTGGCTGTTTGTTTAATTAACGCACGGGCCGGCATTGTCTACCTCACGAGTACGTTGGGAAACGGAAAGTGTGGGAGTGGGATGGGATGCTTGGGTGGCAGCTGGGAAGAAAAAGAGCTCAAAGTAAAATACGTAAGAATATTTCATGCCATGCCAATCCATTTGACCCCCGGTCACGCCTGATTGCCACGCATCCGAACCCCTGATGCAGCTCCTCCTGCCTCCTCCTCTGCCTGTGCTGCCTGTTCTGTGCCATTTTTCTTTCGCATTTCACTTCTTAACTTTGTCCATGTCTTTTGCGTCCATTAAGTGTGTCTGTGCTAAGACTTGGAAATTGTCTTTTGAATGTTTCAATTACACGCCTTCTTAAGCACAGCTTCTCTTTCAAATAGAGCCAGTGCCTGTCCCAGTCTGTCCCAGTCACCAGTCAGACTCCGGGACTCCAGGACTCCAGGACACCAGGACTGGGCGGACGTATGGAGAGAGGTATCGGATCTGTGTTGCCGTTTCCTTTTCCTTTTTCGTATCTTTCTTCTCCCTGTTCCGTTCCGTTCTGTTCTGTTCGGTTTTTATGCGCCAATACTCGTAAAGTGAAATACAGAGATAGTCGAGGAATTTACTGCCTTTAGAGTAGGCTACATGGTTTATCGTGTGCACACTGTGCATGTGATGTGTGCCTCGCTCTACTTCTCCCTTCCCACTTCTCCTCGTGCTCCACTCCAACCGTCAGCCAATTTCGTTAAACACTTTTGCCTTAAACCATTAATTTCCTATACGTTCGACTACGTACGTGCTGCTCCTCCCAGCACCCCCCGCCCTGCTCAATGGAAAGTTAATTTTATTGCTAAAAGCGGGTTAAGTGCTTGACGCACAGCTGAGTGCCTCTATTCTATGCCCTTCTGGTGGGGGGAGGGGGGGCAGCTTGATGGGGCCACATGGATGATAGAAATCAAATTTGCTTTATGGTATGTATGCTAATTTGGTGTCTGGTCCAGACTGCGACACGGATGAGAGAGCTTCGGGTTGGAGGACTACATTGCATATGATGATGGACCTCTGATTTCAAACTGTGCTACTAGATATTGAGATACGATTGCTTACTATGGGAATTCATTTGGAAGTTACTGAGGAAAGACTGTACAGGAAGGGACTCTTGGGAAGTAGGCTGTATTTCTGAGGATAGTCCTAAAAGACTTACTTCTTTACCGAGCACTAGCCACAATAATTCACACTTTAGATTTATTGATTGATTTGTTTGTATAATACATTTTAAAGTGGATATTTTTTTGCTTACTTTTAATTTGTATTCACATTTATTAATTTTTGTAGATGTGTATAAAGCTTAAGCTTAAAATTGCGTTAAATACTAGCACTTACTGCAAATGACCTCAACTCCATTTTCATCTGCCTTTGACCCACTCAAAGTGCCGGGAAACCCATTAAAATAAACACAGGCAATTTGAATACCGAAATAAAGATATGTATATAAAATTTATAGAGTCTTTGGTGATAATGCGAATAAATCAATCGAAATAGCCGCAAAATCAAATGATGCATGAATAAAATCCAAAAACCGTTCGGCGTGCCAAACAATATTTGCCCGAGCCGGAATCACCTCGAGGTCAAAGTGCACATCGTGCATATGCTGCGGTGGGCATTCATGTGTGCGGGGCTAACACTTGGGCAGCGAGAGAGAGAGAGAGAGACCAACCGACATGACACTTGAAAGCAAATTAAATAGAAAATTGCGTTTTTCCAAAGGTCATCCCGGAAAATGGTTGTGAAATTTTATACATAATTGAATTTTTGGTCAGGCTCAAACAGAGAGATACGAATACACTCGATCTGTGCATACAATTACCTAAACACATAGACAGTTGAGGTCAGGTCGGGTCGGGCCGGGTCAGCAAGGGGGGGATGACCAAGAGGCGTGGCCCATTGGCCCTGTGGCTGCTGCTGCACCACACGCCAAACAATCGGAAACCGAATGTCATCTTCAATTTCAAATTCAATTATAAAACAAATTGGTTCGAGAGCAAATACAGAGTGAGATTGAGATTGTGGGGAAGGGGAAGGGGAAGGAAGAAGGGGAAGGGCAGAGAGTACTCATCCTCGAGGCGATATCAAACGGCAAAATCCATTCATCCACTTTGCAATGGAATTGTGTCCAGTGTGGAATAAATGTAATGAAATGTTAACAAATGACAACAGGCTGGCAAACAAGTAGCAAAAACCACAAGGGTGGCAGCCAGCTCAGTCACCGCAGACTTCTCCCCGTCTCCGTCTCCGTCTCTGCCACCGTCTCCGCCTCTGAGTCTTTTCTGACCAGCGACCACACGAAGTCGAGTCGAGTCGAGTCAGAGAAGAGCTCGGCTCGTCCGCCATGTATCGAATTAGTCTGATGAGATTTATTGGCTCAAGTCCCACTTGACCAACGGCCCAGACAATTATGGATTAGTGCCATTTGTTCCCAGCCTCATCGGGATTTGATATTTCACATGGTAGCATGACATTGATGATGCCGATGCTGATGGCGCTGTTGCCGATGGCCATGACGATGACGATGACGATGATTATTTGGCATAATATGGTACCGATTTTCAACGCCTTTGATTGCGGGCTCTCTATTACCTAAAGGGCATTGGATTACATTACCATGCCTGGTGGTCGTACACCCCACCCACACCAATCCACCCTTAACCAGAGCCAAGGCATGGCCATGTCCGTATCGGTGTCCTGGTCCAACCCACGCATGTCAACGCCAGGACCCAGCCCCCTTTGTTGCCGGTCCTTTGGGGGAATTTGTCAGAGCATCAGCAGCGTTAAGGTGCCAATTAAGGGCTTTTTAGTATCAATTACAAAATCGCACGTTTCCACACCTTTCCTTTATCAATGTGCCTGGTCCGGGCAGCCTTCGTGTGTGGGCGTCCTCGTTCTGCCGTCTGACACCATGGCCGGTTCCAGTTCCGATGATGCTGATGCTGATGAGCTTGGGGGCTTCTCGTATGCCTCGTGTTACGCTTCCGCCACTGACATGTTGGTCAGCTTCAGCATCCCACATGGGTTTTGTTCCAACTCCTTGCCACGCAGATGGTTGGGGCTCTGTGGAAATTGTTTTCTGGCTTTGTTTTTATTGTTATATTCTCCGGTTTACTGTCCGTTTCGTTTGCTTCCTTGTCAGCCGGTCTTTGACAGCGTCGTTTTCGCCAGTGATTTATTGTCCTGTCATTGGTAAATTGGGATTGTCATTAAAGTTCCTGGATTGGCGATAGAATAATCGAGAGATTACTAACGAGGCGGGGTATTTGGCTTCATTTTGATTTCATATTTCGGAAGCCAGATTTGTAGATTCATTATTCCAATCAATATTTGTACGAATTAGAATTTAGATAAGAAAGACATTGATTACAATGATTATTTGGCATAATTTGGGACCGATTTTAAACGATTTTGCATAGGAATATTTATAATATGTAATATTTTGTTATACCTTATGTTCAGTAACTTTATCCGATCTCATATGTTACGACACTTGACTCATTCTTCACGGAATAACTTATTTGGATCGATAGACATAGCGACTACTTTGTCGTTTTGTTTGGGTCCTTTCATCGGCATTTTCTCAGGCGTTTTCCCTTAGAGTCTTTAGTCACACTTTCACACATGTGTCTGTTTGTGGTTTGATCCGCTTTCCATATATGTACTCAAATTCAGACTCCAGGTGGCAGTTCAAGAGAGAGAGAGAGAGTCACTTCGTACGGACAGCAGCCATCTACATAGTTGGGTGTAATCCACACCCGAATCCCATGGCTGCGTGTCTAAGTTACACCCAATTTCGACTCGTATTACAAATTAAAATGTGCCGCAACCCACACAGACAGACACACAGACAGACACACAGACAGACAAACCCATTTCCACAGAGAGAGAGAGAGAGGGAGAGAGAGGGAGAGAGGGAGTGTGCGGCATGACAGCGTTTTAAACTGATTAGCTGACACTAGGAGCTGGCTGCTGCCTTTCTCCGTCTTGGGCTGGGGCTGGGGCTGGGACTGCGGCTGAGGCTGAGACTGAGGCTGCCACGGGTCAATGAGATGCTAAGCGTATGACAAGGCATTGAAAGGGTGTCGTCGGAGCAACCTTCAAAAAGATTGTTTAATTTTTAAGCAGCAGAAAAAACTCTTTCTTGAATGGAAGGAGTCGACGGTCGACGGCAAGGATTTACCGGAATTTGTTAGATGTTGCTTTGTGGCTTTGACAGTTTTTTGGGGGGATTGATGGATTTGCCTTTGCCCTGTTCTGTTCTGTTCTGCCGCTACACTCACAGTTCAGTGAGCATATCCTGCCGGGACGGGCCGTGGCGGGGGTATTGATTTATTTGCCTCGCATTCCCAATTTAGTTTTTTAAAGTTTCTGCTAAACGCCCAAAACTGTCAGCGGTGGCTGGCGTTCGTCTGGGGATGAGGCCGGGGAAACGCATCTAGGATTTATGATTAATCGCTGGTAATTATGTTGATTAATTGCCTTATTAGAGGCGTTGCGTCGGCTCTGGGCTCTAGGCTCTAGGCGTGAGAATCGAATCCGGCTGCTGTTATGGATCATAATTCTCCAGCCATGAGGGGCGAGGGTAGCCGAGGGAGCGTGCTATGATTTGTTGTTAAGAATACTTTAAAATAGAACAGCAGCTTCGCTCCATTCGATCTCCCCTCTTTAATTACCAGAAAAACCATTTGGCGCAAATGTTTTTCTTTGTTTACCAGAGAGCAAAACTGCTCCTTCTGCTCCGCGCCTGTTCCTGTTCCTGTTCCTGATGCTCTTACTCCTGGTCAAGCAGCAGCAATAATATTTCATTACATGCTGCGCTTTTGCTTGTGTTAGCCCGCTCTCCATCTTTTTTTTGCCCGTTTCTGTGGCCGTTTCAGCCATTTCGACGGGGCACTTAAAATTAAGCGTGCCCAAATCCCCAAAGACCACAAGCCCAACATAAACAAACTAACCGAATGAATGCAGCCCGTCCTTCCCCAAGGAATACGCCAGGAGCAGGAGCCAGGAGCAGGGAGCGGGCTGTCGGCTGTCGGGCCACCGCAATCATAAAAATAATAACCACATTATTGTGTTTAATAATGAAAAATATCATTTTCGGCATAACTTTTGGCTTTTGTTTGTGCAGTCCACCCCAGGAACCAGAACCAGAGCCAGACCCAGACCCAGTCCCACCATCGGTACTCCATTCCCTGCCATTCGAGCCATCCTCCAAGGGACGCCCGCATTTTGGTTGGTTGTTGGGATCACAATCCACAGCAACCCTTAAAATTCTGGCAAGAGCTAAGCATATTTTCTAAATTATCGCCGGCTGTGGGGGAGTCTCGGAATCGGAATCAGAATCGAGTGCCTTTTCCTTAATTTGTGGGTGCACACCCCACACCCCACACCACCCACCACTCCCCCCATTTGCCGC
Organism: Drosophila athabasca; assembly: GCA_008121215.1. Classification (NCBI taxonomy): domain Eukaryota; kingdom Metazoa; phylum Arthropoda; class Insecta; order Diptera; family Drosophilidae; genus Drosophila; species Drosophila athabasca. The sequence goes on along the minus strand of CM017793.1, from coordinate 3,589,883 downwards.
CCCCGGCAGCAGCAGCCATTTGAAAAGGGGTGCGTCTTGAGTACCTGCTGGCATCCACAGCCACAGCCACCCTCCCGTGTAGAACTTTGTTGTTTTTATTGGCATGTTGACTCTTGAAATTAGTTTTTAATATGCGCAAATACTTTTGCATATTCCGGGCAAGTGCTTGCCCACTCCCACCCGCCCATCGAGAAGCCCAAATACCGCCATATGCCCTTATCAGATATACACATACACTCGTATAAAAAGTGTAAATATTTGTTAACAACCAAAATGCAATCCACCAAATTGTTTACCCATTCTGCCCCCTCCCCTGAGGTACAGTGAGGGAAAAAATCGCTGCATATTGACATCAATTAAAGTGCATCAAGTCGACACTCAAACAAACAATGTAATTCACAACAAATGTGTTTGAAAATTGCCCGACTCCGAATCTGAATCTGAATCCCGGGCAAACGGTAACAGGAACTATTCATTAGCTACCCCCAAGGGGCAGGCAAGCGGCACACACAAAAAAAGGTTCAACAAGGACCAAGCCACAGCATCCCAGTCGGGGGTATAGCTACCCTTGTTTCAAAAAACTTCATGTGGCCAGAATCGGTGGCAGGAACAGGAACAGGAGCAGCAGCAGCAGCTAGAGGTATAGCCAGAGGCGACAGGCGGCGACGGCGGCCACATTTGAGTGCGTTGATTTGCGCCTTGAGCTCTGTTTTCCAGGGCGGGCCGTAGAGGTCAACGGGAATAGTTCTATAATGAACAAAACACATTGTAAATCGTCCTGCTGGCATGGTAAATGGGTACCAGTGTACAAGGAAGAACCCACAAAGTAGAGAAATGCACTTAGAGAAATGTTTCAAATAAATACTGGGGAAGTGGCTAGAGCTACGACTTCTATCTTCTTGAATTTCTACAGTGCATCTGCATATCCCTTCTGGCAGTCACTTAGGCATGCAAACAAAATGGAAACTCCAAGTCGACCCCAACTCGATTTCCTTTGGCATTCTGCTAAGTGTAGCTGGCTGGGGTCGGGCTGGGTCGTTCGGTGTAAAAGGCAAATTAGCAAAAACCAGCCCGGCAATTTAAAATAAAATGTTCTCGGGCAGAGAGTAGAGCAGAGACAATTCTCAACTGCCTTTTACTCTATTAGAAACTTGTCCCCAGACGATTCAATTTAACTACCCAAAGGCACAAAAGACACAGACACAGGCACTGCCGAGCAGGCAGGCCAAACCATCCTCGCACAAAACACTGCCATTGCCAGGACGAGACTCTGCCCCAGCCCTAGCCCTAGCCACCACCAAGGGCTGGCGATACAATACACATGCAAAACTGCTGCCACAGCTAATTTAATAATTTATCATTTGGCTGCGAGGCAGCAACAAAAGATTATTTAAATTCGCGTGTTACACGGCCGGGTAGAACGGATCGGATCGTTTGGGTTGGGTTGGGATGCATTGATGGGTTGGGTTTGGTTGGGTTTGAAAACTGTTAGGGTTGTGAGTGCAATTACAAGAAGTGTCGAGCCGCTGGCAATGCAGCGCAATAATTTACAAATTTCCACACCCCCCAAAAACGAAGAGGGCTACAGAATTTACAGAGCAAAGGGCTACAGAGCTGTAGTGTATCATTTGTTAAATTATTTAAAATTAAATGATGTGGCAGAATTCAAATTTCTCAACTCACGGGAATGTGCCAGAGCACTATTCTAATTGGCGCAACTAATGGCGAATGCAACGAATCGTAAAGCAAATCGCCAACAAAAGGCAACCAAAGCCTTGACAAACATAGAACGACAGGACGAACCCTTTGACGGAGAGGACGAAGAGCTGCGAACTCTTGAAACAAATTTGTTTACGCTGCGTTGTGAAATATTTTGATTTATATAGACAGGCACTCGACACATCTCTCGAAATCACACACAACACACAGGAGAGAACAGTGGAAGAGAGGAGTGGGGATGGAGAGGAGTGGAGTGGAGTGGAATGGAGCAGAGCTCTCGTCCTGGTCGCATGTGTAATCCTTTCGTGCCCATTTCAATTGTTCGATTTGACAAATTGATTTTCACTTTTACTCGCTCGAATCGGTTCGCTCTGATTGCTTTTGGCTTTGGTTTGTTTGCTTTGGAAATTGGCATTTTCGGTGCCGCTGCTGCCACTGCTGCCACTGCTGTGTCTCTTTCACATTTTTTGGCCACATGTGCGTAAATATTTATTTAGTTCTGGCCACACCCACACCACAACCAGTTTAGTTTCGGCCCACCCTGGACCCAACGCCTGCCTCACTGCCGCCCATCATTTAAATGCATGCAAATTATTGGCTTTTCTCCAGCTCCAGCAGAGAATACCTCTCTCTTCCTCTCCCTCTCCCTCTCTCTCTCTCTTTCTCGCCTTGACTAGATTACGAGATGCGCTAACAGGACCACGAAAACTTGGTTGAAATTTATGTGCCATTGGCCAGGGGAACGCTTTAGCCGAAAAAGCGCAAAAAACAAAGAGAATATTAATTGCTTTTGCAAATGGAGTGCGCCGTATCCAAAATGGCGCTGACCAGCTAGTACAGCTAGTATATGTAGTTGGTAACTTGGCCTTTTGTTTCTGGCCATAAGTGGAGATCATTTTTTCAACGCCCCTAGCTAGGCATACACTGAGAGAACAGTAAACCTTAAATTGTAATAACGAAATATGAAAGATTGTGCTTGGAAATTCCCAAAAAGTTTCGACACAAAATAAAGCTTTGCTTCCTCACCAGAAATATGTAGCTCTCAAGAGTTTCAGTAAGGATTATCGTAGTCAAGGAGAAAGTATAAAGAAGATAATTGTTGAAATTCCGAGATTGAAATTAATTATGCACCTAAAACTGTAGAACTTTTTTGCTCCATTTGCTCCACTTTTCCTTCACATATGAGATGCACCTTTAAAATATTTATACTAAAATAGTATATCAATATATATTGATAGATTGACTATACTCGCAGCTTGGGTCCCAGTTTCCTTTTTGTACCAGGGGCTTTCTGCATATCCGAAAGCATCGCCAAGGCAGGTAGAATGCTCCAAAATGAGTGACAAATCGATTTTCTTGTTATGCGAAGTGGAATTCATAGACCAAATCATCCCAAAGGATAGTGAGTTCGATTCCCTTTTCCAAAGTTGAAAAACATCACCTGCCTGTTCTGCTTGCCTCGAATTTCTCTCAGTGCCGTGAGTGAGTTTTGCATATAGAATCATAACTTTTTTGTGTCTTGTCCGCCATGTCACTAAACCGGCCATTGTTCTCGTAAACTAAACCCGGCAATTGCAGATTGCTACCCCCAATTCCGGCCGACACATTTTCCATGTAGTACGTGTATATGCCGTACCGTGCCATGCCGCACCTCCACGTTGGCGAATATAAATTGCGGCTTTATCAAAGCTCACGTCAAATCTCGTTTAAATTAATGAGTTTGAGCACTTTTTTGTGTGTGTTTTTTTAGCTGGCGCCTCTAGTTTGAAATTCAGTTTATTTATGCGTCATAAATTGCAAGAAAAAACGATTGGGGGCTGCAACCAGAGACCCAACGATGAGGCGAAAGGCAAGACAGGAAGCAGTGCCGCCGGGCAAAGCGTTAAAATTATGAAACATTGTTTGCCACTTTGCGATGAAAGCCGAAATCGATTAGGGGGGAGGAGGATGCGATGGCGGAGGACTCAATGAAGCTCTCTCTCTGTCTCGTCAGTCCTGGCCCGGCAAGTGTGAAATGAGCAGCAGTTAAGTAGTCATAAACTTCCAGGCGCAGATCCACAACAACCGCAAGAGGAGCAGGGACAGGGGACCAGGACGGGGACCGGGACCGGGAGAGAGCCTGCCTCGAGTTAATTAAAATGTTTAGCCCGCCGAAGTGTTGATAATGACAATCTATATGTATATATACACAAGACAGAATCAAGACATCGGAGGGGAGTGGAGAGGAGAGGGAAGATGGGCTGCAAAGTTATTAAAGTTATTGTGGCGTGTAATTAGCTGACGAGCTGTCAACAATATAAGAGGCCTCTGCGTCTGCCTCTGCCTTTGCCTCTGCCCCAGGACTGCCTCCAGCGGATGGATCATTTTACGGGCCTTTGCTTTGTTTGCCTGCCAAATTGTCGACTGATAAATCAATTGCGGAGGCGCTGATTATGTTGGGGGCGACAGCAGTCGCCCCGGGGTGAAATCTTCTCCTGTTATTTGTTTAATTGACTTGTGAGCAGCGTTTTACCCTCCTCTCCCCTACCAAGAACAGACTCCGTCTCTGACTCTGACTCCGACTCTGCCAGTCCATAACTAATTTTCTGATTTAGCATGCTGTGGCGTAAATTACGGGTCCTATTACAGGACACGGCAGGACGGGGCATGGAAAATGACGGCACAATTATGTCACGCCGTCGAGTCGGCATCTCTTTTATCATCGAATTTAGTGCGCTTCCGTTTACATTCCACCTTTCGATTGGTCACGAGGCGCCGCCAGCTCCAATTGCAGAGTCACTGATTGCCTTGCCCCTTCCTCACTGCTCAGTCTTAAGTCTAGAGACTTCCTGGGCTTCCTGCAATTGTTTTTTGTATTAATTAATTTAATTTGTTGCCGGGGCGAAAAGTTGGCAATCCTAATTGAAAAATGCGCCTAAGCTGATAATTAGCATTTTCGGAGGGGAATGGGCGATTCAATTACTCATACTTGAGGCGTGAATGGAAAAGTTTCGGACAGTCGGGAAACTTTTGCCTTAGTTCCCAGGCTGCTGTCCTTCAAGTGACCGCTGGCTGCAACTCTAATTGGGCACAAAATACACTCACACACGCACACACACACATGCCGGACGTTGCAAATTGTTTTATCACAGTTTGGGGCAACCTTTCCCACTCCAACCTCCCACTCTCCTGGCCACACACTCAATTAAAACTCAAGACCCATCATAATGCTTGCGCCTTTTAGTCTTGATGTTTCAACCTTTTCGACTCCTTTTTTTTTATTTTGTGAAAAAGGATTTATTTTGATTCTTTTTCTGCACAATTTTTTTTCGTCATGTTTTTTGGGGGAAAGGTGGTCCTGGACGTGGACATCGTCGTCATCTGAAAAGTGTGTAAAGTTTAAAGAGCCTTAAGGGATTATGCGCACAAATGTGTTGAAATTCGGGTCTTAATGATAGACCAAAACAAAAAAGACGGCAGCAAAAAAATGTTGCTGAAATGCGGCTCCACAAAAAAAAAGGACAAAAAAGGACAAACATTTCGGGCCGTGGCTTATGGCCATTTATAGATAAGAAGGTGACCCGGAAAATTGCCAAAGCTCTGGCACTCGACGACCCGATTGACTGGCTGCTTATTAGTGTCCTGCCAACTGTGTCCTCAGTCCTCTGTCCCCTGTTCGTTCTCCACTGTACAGAAGTACAGCTGTGACAGGGATAAGTGGGCATAAGCCCACAAAGGAGCCTTTGCTTTTCGGGCGGCATTGGCCAAGATTTCTGACTCAGTGGGACAGTCCGAAAATACGGCAGGTGGAGGGATCAATCCCGGACTAAGAACTAATTTTCATTTAATATTTTTGTAATATCCCCTTTATTTACATTTATTTGTTTGTTCAGCATTGACTCGCTGACATTTCTACCCGCTGATATTTGCTTTCCCGATTGTTTGCCTGTTTTACTGTTTGTCCCTGCCGAAATCTGTCAACTTCGAGGCGAGGCATTCGAGACTCCCCGCTCAAGTGGACATCTCGAGTGACTCTCCGGGAGATGACTCGTCGCGTGTCCAAATATTGTTGTTTACACAGCCTCCACGGGGACAGTTTGGACAGTGATTGGGAATGTTGTAAGCGGTAAGTGGATAGTACCCAAAAATTACTAGAATTATAGCAAAATATATAAATACATCATGAGTCTTAGGAAACATATCATACAGAAACCTTATCCTTGCTTATGAAGAAGGAAAACCTAAGCTTATAATATTCTTTCGGACTTCCACATTATGTTTTATAGATCTTAGGGACTTTGATTACTGTCCGTTTCCGCTTACTTTGTATCTTGTGTATCCCATGAGTAGTGGCATTATTTCAACACTTTCCTATTTAAAACTTTCAGTTCTGTAAGCTCTGCACATCCCGATGCTGTCATTATTCCCACTCTCCACTTGGCCAACTTTTAGCTCAAAAATGTTACCTAGACAAGATGCCACAATGTGCCTAAGCACTTGCCATTCGCAGAATTCCTTTGGGTTCATACTCCGAGCCCGTCCTGAGGCCTTCGTGTCCGCCTTTATCAGACCCGGCCCAAGCATCGCCCATTACAGGCAACAACAATGGGAAATAGCAAAAACAAAAGGCAATCAAAAAAGGCGCACTGCTTAAAACACAGAACACAGAAAAAAAAAACACAAAATAAAAACTGGAAACGGAAAAGGAAAAGGAAATACTTGCAGCTAAGTTTCCACTCTTCATGGCCGAGGAGGGTAAATTATATTACGTGAGAGTGCACATGGTGAAATTCCCAAACTCTACTTAGTGTCTCATCATCAGCAGTGGTGGGGATGGTGGGGTGTGGTGTGGGAGTGGTGCTGATGGTGCTGATGGTGTTGGTGGTGCGTTACCGGGAATCAAATATAAAAATACATTTAAAAAAGTAAACTTCTAGGTATTAAGAAGCGAGTGCAGAGAAGAATCGGAATCAGAAACAGGAACCGGAATCGGCATCGGCATCAGAGAGACAAAGCAAAGCCGAGTGGATGGGACACTAAGTAGCAAATGCAACTGACTCTGTGGCAAGTGGCTTACACTTACACTGCCATCCTGCCACACTCTGGAGGAGTGGCAGAGGGTGGGGGCGGGGGCGTATGTTAATTTGGTTGCTACACAAAGTGAGATTGATTTCGGCATCCGTACACTTGACTTGAGTCGATTTAAAATTTCTGCCACCACAACAGCAGCAGCATGAAATATTCAAATGGAATTCAATCGCACACACAGTTCGATTTGTTCTCGAGTGCGACTCCAGACATAGTCCGGACATAGAGAGCCACAGCACAGGATTCCCAATGCCGGATTCCATGTCTGGGCCAGGGCCAGGGGCAGGACTCACAGCTTTGCTCTTAAGTGCGGTTGCAAATGTCAATTGGCCATTCGGCCAAAATCGAACCTGGTAACCGATTGCATTTTAATTTTCCATCTCCCTTTGGGGCAATGCTTTGCCTGCTGTGGCTGCCACTGCTGGAGAGATTGGCAAACGCTCTCTGGCATCGATCTCGTTTTCTTATTTACATTAAAAGTTGTTTGCATTCACTTAAAAGGATAAGCAATGTCCTTTTAATGGGTTTCAAATTGAATAAAGGATTAAGTTGTTAGTTTAAAATTGAGTTGCGTACGCTCGTTCGGTTCAGGACCAGCCCAAAGGGTTAGGGTTTCCGCCCCAGGCACCGGCCAGGGCCCTGCTGGGCTGGGGGTGCAGTCCCATTTCACGCTGCTGCCCGGAAATCGAACATCGAACAATGAAAAACAAATATGTGAATAAAAACCAATAGATACAACGACCTGAAGCCCATCCACTAATTAGCAACGGCAAGCACATTAGTGACAGTCCTGGCAACCATCCTCACAGGAGGCCTATCTGGGCTCTGGGGTTGACAGTTACCAGCCACCGGCAACCATCAACCAGCAATAATTATTTGGCAATTTTGGCAAATCAAATTGATGCGCGGGGCATAGTCATGGCGACCAGATGCGTGTACCGCCTGCAGGTGCCACAGCGCATTCTGCAAGTCCTTTGCTCACTTTCCTGCCAGCGTAAAACTTTAACGAGCACATTAGCAACATCCCCGGAATGAGTCCGCATTCCATTCATTCTGTGGTGCGGCAACCGGATCAGGCAGGCAGGCAGGCAGCTATTTGTTAAGCCCACCTCATGCTGTGGACCAGGACCAAGACTGGGACTCACAATTAGTTGCCGGTCGGGCTGCTCATTTTAAAACTGCCAAGTGAGGGCCAACCCAAAGCTTAGTTTCCCGTCCCGTCCCGTCTCGTCCTGTCTCGTCTCGTTCTTATTAAAACAGATTTCCTCATTATAGCCGTACGCCCAGAAAACCAAAGCAATTTGCAAATGTCCTGTGCCCGGGTTGGGAAGGGGCGGACTCTTTGTTCGTCTTTGGACATTTCGAGAGCATTTCGAGGGCCACCGCACTTGTGTCTGCCCAGGATTGGGGACTAGTTTCCTTTTTGGGAGGCGGGGGTCCCTTGGGAACGACAGTCCTGTGCTGTCCCGTATGTGATTGAGAAAAATCTAGCGCAACAAATGAAACCGAAAGCCAACATGAAAGGTGATGCTGCCCCGTAATTGTGTTCTATGGCATTGGAATAAATTTGGGAATAAATTGATGCCACACTGTACTGCAGTGTCCCGATGATGGTTTAAGCCAAATGTAGCGTGAACCTTAAGCAGAAGTTCCCCCAAGCTAAGGCAAATGCAAATAAATTAATCCTTGTGAATGTAACATCAAAAGATACTTCTTCAAACTGCCTGGGACTGCTCCTTGTGGCTGCTTAGCTTTGCCGCAATTCGCGTATTATAATTACTGTAGTTTGTTCTCTGCCAGAGACACAGACACAGTCTCCTCCCTCTGGCCTTGCTGGCCCTGCTGGCCCTGCTGTTTTTCTTGGCCAAAACTTCCTGGGGCTAAGAAAACACGGGTGCGAATGTCTGACTCCTGCCACCAAAAAGTCTCTGGCGGAGTCTCCTTTAATTATGTGCTGGCTTTGTAATGTCACACTTAAGAGGATTTTCGCGGAAAGTAGCAAAGTAAAGGGTAGCAGTGACATAAATAATCAACCAGCTTGGCTTCATCTCTTCTCCACTTTGTTCCTCTCCGAATGCTGATAGTTTTATGTTTGTTGCTGACAAAGATGGTACGGGGCGGGGCGGGGCGGTGCGGGGGGCAGCAGCAGCAGCAGTAGCACTTGCCCAAAATTTGTGAACAATGCCCGCCGCGGCCGCGTGGCTCAAACAATGGCAACAACTGTAACTGATTTGCCAGCGGCGCCCCACATAAGTATGCAGCAGCAGCAGCAACAACAGAAGCAGGCGGAACTGGAAGACGGAACAACACGGGAGGGGGGGGGGGGGGGGTTGAGGGGAGTAGCACGATCCTGGTCCCCAGTTGACCGAGGCACACGCCCACAGTATAAACAACTCAATTTGAATGCATTTAACCGCGTAATTGAGCCACGTGCCCCGGACTGCTACGCGTGCGCTATTTGTGGCCAACAACCCCCGCTGCTCTCCTCCTTTCCGGTAACGGGCTTCCTACAGGAGCCCTGTTACTGCCCCCCTTCCTCCTCAATCATCGTTCCGTTCTAAGCGAGCCAAATTGCAAACCAATTGGCATGCAACTGGTTTTGGTCGCGCCGGCTAATGGGATGGGGGTACGGGGGTACGGGTGCGGAATGGAGAGCCCAGTCAAATGCCCAGAAATTAGTGCGTAAATGTTTTCTCACCAAATAAAAACGGCTGACTGGCCGACTGGCAGGCTGGCCGACTGGCGATGCTTTGTACGGGTCTGACTTGGCCTGTCTGGCCTTTGTGCCTCATTTCGCTACGCTTTCTGGGAAATTAACTGCGAATTATTTTGGGCAGATGAGGCAACGATGCCCTGTCCGGGGGAAGGAAGGACACACGTTCAATTTCGTTGAATTTGCAATGCATTTCAAAAAGGGAAATTCTGCTTGACAAGTGATTGGTCCGAGCGGATGATGCTGCTGCTGCTGCTGCTGCTGCTGCTGATTCTGATGATGATGAATTGAGGACGCGTGCTCCTTAAACGTAAGCCAATTGCTCAGTCAAGTAGCCAAAACAAATGTGAGAAATGATTTGACATTTCAGGCAGGCAAAATGAGATTGGAAAAAAGTTACTCTACATACACGAGTATAAAGATAGTACAAATACCTAAAAGCCAGAGCTTGCAAATAACCGTTAACCGATTTTTCCAACGCAGTCTGCACACAGACAAAAACAAAAACGATCTCTCTCTGAGCGAAACACTTTTTTCGTTTCGCTTGTGCTCTTCGGTCCGACTGTTTGGCTCAACCCAAGGTATACTAAACAAGGTAGGCTTATAGAGAGCAGCAAAGAAGGTAAAGAGATAGAAAAAGAGAGAGACTCTCACAAATGCGTTGTACTTTTCACAACAGACTGAGTCGAAAGAAGCAAATCAAGAGAGCGAGCGAGCCAATAAGCCTACCTTGTTTAGTATACCTTGGCTCAACCGAAGAAACGAATCGGCAGAGAGAGACACTTCTAAGAGAGCGCTTACTGCAAAACTGCTGTGTGCGAGAAAGAGAAATGAAATCAATTCACACAGACTATTTCGCCGAAAGTGTCCGATCGAAGTAGTCAGCGAGAGAGCGAACCAAAGAGAACACAAAAAAAGAACAGTTGTTGAGCGACAACACTTTTGAATATGCTCTTTCGCTCCACGTTCTCAAAGTGTTCCTAGATGATCGGTTTTTTTCGGACACTTTAATATGGTTGACGGTTATTTGCGAGCTCTGCTTAAAACGAATACTTTATACAAGTAAAACAAAAAAATTTGTAAAAAATACAAAAAATGGTAACAATACCTGGAGAGCAAAATCATTGTCAAAGCAATCTACAAAATAATATCAGTTCAGTTACAACTCCCGAACATTTGGCATATGTATATTTTCCAAAAAGTTGAAAAAACTCGAGTTTGTTACGTCTTTCCAAATCCGAAAATATTACGAAAATATACGGATTGTTGGGAAGTTCACCACATTTTTGAAATACGAATCGAAGAAGCGAGTTTCGCATCTTTGATTTCCCCGCAAATACGGACAATAAAAAGATTACGGCATGCCACTGCCCACGGGCTCCTTCTCCCATCAGGGACCCACATGCTATGACAAGCTAAAGAGAGGCTTCATCCTTGGCTTCTGCGTCGGCATGGCCAGTGGAGCACTGTTCGGTGGCTTCTCGGCCCTCCGATACGGATTGCGTGGACGGGAGCTAATCAACAATGTGGGCAAAGCGATGATGCAGGGCGGCGGAACTTTTGGCACGTTCATGGCCATTGGTACAGGATTACGCTGTTGATTACGCCGGTTCCTAAAGCTGGCATTCAAAAAAAGACTTTGGACAATTAAAAGCGTATGTATGTACTGTATGTGGATGGTGATAAGGTTTTAATATAACTATTCTTAGAGATGCTTAAAAACGTGTCAAGCGGAGGAGAACCTGCAATGAAAATTAAAAGTAATTTCCAGTATGTTATAGTGCCCATCCTTTCTTCACAAAAAAAACCCTCTATACTCTACACCGTTTTTATTTGTCAATGTTTCGCCTTTAATCGACCATAAGAACATCAAATATAATTCTCAGCACAAAGGTAGTTTACAATTTTATTGCCCATGCGCAATTTCAAATATTAATAGCCCTGAAAAAAACAGAAGTATAGCGAACCAGTTACAGCTCACAGCAACAATGATAAAAAACATCGCGTAACACTTACTGCCAGAGCTCTAGCTCGGAAGCTGCTCAGTTTCAATATTACATGAGCACAAATTGCAATTTAATCCACAGATGTCAGCATTACGATCAGTGTCTCTGTGTCTCGGCCTCAGCCCTTTTGCACGTGCCCAGGCTCTGCTCTGGCTACTGTTCCGGCTGCGGCTCTCCTCTGCTCTCCCCTCTCCGGCGTGTGTCAAGTTGAAAAATGGCATTAAAGTCACATTGACAATCATCAAAATGTGATTCGCTTGGAAAACAACAAAGAAAAAGCCACCCCTGCAACAGAGCAGGTCTGACTCAAGACACATGTGCAGGACCCGTTCCCTGGCGACACTTTAGCGTATCCGGCCGCTCGCTCACCCCCCTGGCCCAGTCGCACTCCGCCCCCCCTCCGGACTCTTCATCAAAAATGCCCTGCGCAAATCTGTCATATAACTTTGGCAAAAGGACTCTTGGGAGCTTGTTTATGTCAACTTCTGGCCATAATTTATATGTGTCCTGCCCGCATATGTATGCATTCGAGTGGGCGTGGCATACTTATTAAATTTTAATTGCCATCTCGGATAGGCAGTGAGGGTGCAGCACATTGTGTGCTGGTGCTGGAGACACTTCTAGCAAGAAGGCAGACTAAATGAACTAAACTAAGTCGCGCCTTTATCTACCACTCACAATTAGACATCCAACTTGGCTGCTCATGCGAATGTCATTCACAGTCTCCGTCGCAGTCCCCACTCTCTCCACTCCCTCCCAGCTTCCAGTCTCGGTCTTCTCCAGGGTCTGTCTCTCTAGTTTTCCATTTATCTCTACTTCGGCAGGGGGTTTTGGAGCGCACTCAAACGCGAAATTGTCGCCGTCGAGCAGCAATCCAAATTCAATTAAACAAACACAATAAGTTTTCGATAAAGCCGCACTGATAAAGAAGACAAACTAAATATTCGCATAAAATTTACTAGCGCCAACCAGCCAACCACTAGGGGAGGGTAGCCGTGGCCGTGGCATGGAAGGGTGGGTCCGACAGACACAGAGTCTGTTGCAGCAGAGAGTCAATGGTGCAGATTAAATGTGGCTCACACCATACAAACACACAAACATACACTCGACACGATGACGATGATGATGATGATGTGATGTATGCGTAATCTGGAGCAATTCAGGCGCATAAGAAGGAGTGCTCCCTCGTGCGGAGAGCGAACCAGAAAGGACTAAAACCGAACCCACTAAAACAGGCATCCGAAATCGAATTCAAATTCGCTAAAACTCAGCTCAGATTATGCAGTGGGGTGGAGATGGGGGGAGTGGAAACATCTTAATTGCGTGAATGTCGCGCTTTGATTTTCCAACAATTTTTCGGTCTTCCCCGGTCTTCCCAGCTAGTGGCCATGCCAAACGGGATTGGAAAGCAATTGTCTTGGATTTGAGTGAAGGCGTTGGGCCTTCTTAAGGGTAGCTTAACGATGTCGTGCCTCCCGTTAATTTATCGTTTCACTGATTTGTGTATTGGATGGGGACAGGGGCGTACAGCGAGAGGGTTTATCTCTGAAGTATGTACATTTGATCAACCCCATTTGCCGAACGCCTCTGGGCTCTGGATACTGTGAGAGTGGAGCGAAGAAATTTCCTAAGTGTCAGTAAATTGTATTTATAGGCTTGGGTTAACTCTAATCTAATGATTGTGCTTCTATAAGAACCAAATTCTATCGCAGGAATAGCATCGGCAAAAAGAAAGTTCATTGCGTTAATTATTAAAAAACATTCGATGAGTTGGGGAAAACTATTCAGAGTTTCAATAATCTGATATTTAAATTTCAGGTTTTTACTCTTTAGAAATTGTAAAAAACGTTCGGTGTGTCGGAAAGTTTAATTCTACTATAAGCTTATTGTTGAGTTACCGAGCTTTTTCGACAGCGTAGTTTGCAATATACAAAAAGTCGACGAGAGTTTAGTTTAATACGGTTTATTGTCAGGGATGCATTATTAAGTTTATTGTACAATAGCGAAAGTTGTGCGGATAGGATAGCGAAAGCGATAGCGAGATTAGCGATGTAGGATTAGATCGGTTCAAGACGGGGTCAGGTTGAAGACGCGGGTGTCGGTTCGAGACGGTATCGGATTGAAAATCTAAAGCAGGGGTCGGCACGCAGCACTCACATATTTTTAGTGCGTTTGCGTGCGCAGACAAGAGACACGAAGCTAGACGTTTCATTTTCTCTGCCGCGGCGCTGCCGATCAGAATAATAAAGCCTTTTGAGCATAGGGTCGAAGCCACACGATTCATTTTCTCTGCTGCTGAGATAGCAGATAAGAAAAACGAATCCCGGTGTGCTTAGGGCCGACGCTGCACGAAGTTTTTACACTAAGTGTGTGCCGACTGCGCTGCCTTTTCCAATGCACAGTGCATATGACGCCGTCGGCCTCTGATCTGAAGCACTAATGCAAGTGAGCGAGCGATGGATCGAGAGAGCGATAGCAAAGACGAAAGATCGAGAGAGCGATGCAGAAGGCGAAAGAAAGAAAGATGACGCGAGAGAACGGCTGGATAGGCTAATGTCGTGCGGGAGCGGTAGATATGTATGTACATATGTATGTACATACATATGTATGTACATTGTACAATGTAGAGTGCAGTGGGCAGTGCAAACAACAAACAATAAAAAGGGAATTTAATTTACTGCTGCACCACTGGCTATAATGCGATATCCGAATATTACATTTTCGATTTCATTGCGTTTCTGCAAGGCTTAAGAGAATTCTCATTCACACTCACCTGTCGTTCCGCTGCCGGTCGATCATAGAAAACTGTACCTGTACCAAAATGTGTATGCAACTAAAATTACCATTTAATTTTATGCAAATTAAACATGCGCTCGCTCTCAACCTCTTTGCCACCCACTGTATGCCACCCACTCTCTTGCTCGTGGTCTTATGTGCTTCTGTTTGAATGGCGTGCAGCAGCAGCAGCGGCATTTGCTCACATGTCTGCAGCTGAATAATTTAGCGACTTACATTTACAGAAATTAACGCACACCAACTTATTCACAGATACACACACACGTGAGAGTTTGTATACATACATATATGCATACATGCATGTGTGGGTGGGTGTGGGTGCTCGTTGCAAATAGGATTTGTGCGACTAATTGCAAAGTACTTAAGCAAAAGCTTTAAACAAATGTAAAAGCAAAATTTTTCATAAATTATTTAGCGAGCAAATGCAGTAGGAGACCAAGGGAAATTCAGAGTAACAGAGCCGGAAAGAAGTTCACGGATGAAAGGAAAATGTTTTCGTTTGTGTCATTTTTCACACACACAAATGAAGGAGCCTGTATTTTTCGGCTTTGGTAATAGATATAAAAGGGATTTGTCCGGGCATCCGTTTGGCTCTGTCTCGCTCTTTCGCTGTCATCGGCACTCGCGCAGTCAATCCGCATCGAGCTGGCATCGGCCATGCATGGATTTCTGTTTCAATTATACGCATCTTGGCTCAGACCTGGACAGGCAATTGCGGTCCTGGCCCGCTCCTGGCGATTATAATATCAATGGAATGGGTGTGTGTGTGTGTGTGTGTGTCTGCCAGAGAGAGGTGTGCGCGCGTGAATTTATTCATTTGCTTGTCACTGTTTTGACAACCTCCCCGGCAAAAGATCTGGCCCCGACCCCGGCTCCGGCTCCGGCTCCGGACTCTCGGCATTGTATCACACAAATCGGATTAAGAAATTTCGTATTCGTATTCGCATTCGTTTGCCACATAATTGAATAGCCGGGCCACTCGCTTGCTCGTTCGGTGAGTGAGTGAGTGAGTGAGTGACTGAGTGTTTGGGTGCGTGTGCGAGTGCGTGTGAGTGCTTGAGCCGCTCATGGCAAATGAGAAGCAAATTTAAAATTTTACACTTGACTTAGCATTGTTGTCCTGTCATTTCACACGCCTCTGCCACACACGTAGAGGAGCGGAGCGGAGCGGAGTCCTGTCTCTGTTTTTGTCTCTGTCTGTCTCTGTCTGTGTGCGGCTCTGCGATAAATTGTTTTTCCCTCGCACCCCTCAGGCGCACAATGGATATTCGGCAATCTGATTTAAGGATACGCTTTGGTTATTTTTAAAATGTTTATTTTTCACTTGACATTTATGCAATTTTTGGTTTGCTCTCTTTTTGATTTTGCTTGCCACTTAAACGCTACAGAGTTAATATTATAATTTAATTCTAGATATGGCATTCGAGGTTCTCTAAGCGCTAGCATATCATATCGTATCGTATAAGTATAAGTATAGTATTTTTACACGAACTATGTACAGACACAACTCAACACAAACTAGGGATAGGACAGTACTAAGCACACACTTAAAGCAGTTCGACATTTACAATTTATCTGTTGGCACCCCCACCCCCACTGGGGGTCCTTGGGGGTCCTTCGGGCGGCTTGCCTCGCTTTTCGAATAGTTGCAACAATCGCTGTTGCATCTTACAATTTTATGAGTGCGAATGGCTCAGATGGTGGGCGCCCAGGGGGTGGAAATAGGGTCCATAGGGTGGGTATGGCACGGCATGCGGATAGAGCAGGCTGCTGGCATAGGCACCGGGTCCATAGGAGCCGCCCGCTGGTGGCGGAATGGTCGGACTGTTGACATCCATGCCCGGATTCTGTTTCTTCCACTTGGTGCGGCGATTCTGGAACCAGATTTTCACCTGAGCAGAAAATAATAACAAAAAGGCAATGCTTTATAAATGGTTTATCTTTTATATATATTTTTCGTATAGGAAACGGAACAAATTCTCACCTGTGTCTCGGTCAGGCTCAGGCTGAGGGCAAGGTTCAGCCTCTCGCAGACGCTCAAGTACCGCGTGGTTTTGAACTTATTCTCCAGCGACACGAGCTGCTCATAGGTGAAGGCCGTGCGGGCCCGACGTGGCTTGGAGCCGCCGCCGCCTCCGCCACCACCACTGCCCCCCGACTTGCCATCGCCGTTGCGGCTGCCGCCCTTCTTGGAGTCCGTCTCGCTGCTGGGATCATCAATGTCGCTCCCATCATCGCACATATCATCCTGATCCATGTCATTAAGATCCTGAGCTGCAAGACAGAACGAGAGGGAGAGAAGGAGAGAGATAGAATGAGTGGATGATAATTTTTGCATAAGTCAACAGGCCCGGCCGAGGGGCCATCCATCAATGGCCAGTCGCCAGTCGCCAGAATTGGCAAACGGAAATGAAATCAATCACTTCGGATCCAGCACCGCATCATTGTTGGATTAATTGGAATTTTTCGGCGCACATGTGAGTGGCCAGTGGCCAGTGGCTTGGGATTGGATCGGAGTTGATTGCAATCGATACGGCAATCAGAATTCAATTAAGGAAGCTTCCCTCCACCCTCGCTGACCAACTGGTTCCGAGGATATTGCCTGAATGCCGTATCGCAGATATCAGCTACGAATTGCGTCAGCGAATCTCTTGGCCAAAGAAGAGATGCATCTTTAAGATACCGAAAACCCTTGCCCCAACCCCGAACCAGGCTTAAGGCCATTAAAACTTTGCTTGTTAACAAATTTCGCTGCGGGAGAAAAGCGATTGGGGCAACGACAAAAAGCAAGCCCTTGAGCAAGTCAGGCGACAAAAAGGGTCGAGAAAAGTGTCAACCCTCCATCAAAGAAGTTTTTTCGTCTGCATGGAAAATGCACGGCCCTGCCCTCGTAATTGGCCAACATGATTGGCCATGTTTGCATGAAATTAGGCAGAGAGAGAAAGAGAGAGGGGAGTGGTTGCAGATGCGCCTAAAAGCGCACCACAGCATCGCAGACAGTGCGCCAATTAAACCGAAAATTTACGTGAACGCTTCATTTAATATTTAACGAATTTTCAGCGGCCAGCGACGGGTAGACAGACGGGCAGACGGCGGAGGCGGAGGCGGAGGTGGGGCCCCATTATCGCTGGTAATGGGCTGTGGAGTGTTTGCAGCCACTTTGATATGCATTAATGGCACATTAGATGCCCCGGCATTCGCCTGCCCATTCGCCGCCTGTCCGGCAGCCTCATCAATACCTAACCGAATGTGATGTGAGTGAGTCGACGACTGGCCCTGACCACAATTGGTTTGAGTCAATTGAATTACCAGCATCAAAAACACACAGAACGAAAGGGGAGCCAGCCGGCCGGCCGACTGGCTGGCAGTCGGAGGGTAGGGGAGGGGAGGCTTAATGCGCTGGCAAACAGACGCGCGGAAAAGTCGAAAGGGGAGCTACATCCTGCTCCCAGCCACAGCTGGTTAATAAGCGTTGCAACCGCAAGCGAGAAGGCGGGGGAGAGGAGAGAGATCTAGAGAGGGAGAGTGCGCCTAATTACGATGGCCATTCAACTGAACGCTGCAACATGGCGAATGCGTAATGTCTGGCAGGCAGGGGAGAGCAGGGCAGGGCATGAAGCCATTTGGCCAGACAGGCAAAAGTTCAATATTTACAGCTGACTGTGAGAGCCACGTTTAATTATACTGAAAGGATTATGCATATTTACGGCGAGTAAGCCAGAATCTGGTAGTGGCATGTGGGAGTGGCTGTGTGTGTCTCTGGTGTGTCTGTGTGTGTCTGTGTGTGTGTGGGGATGTAATTGAGAGTCGAGTCTCAACTTTGGTTAAGAATGATTCAAAGTTTCTACAATAACAAACACACTGCCAGTCCCTTTACAGGACTTGCAACATCGTTTAGTCGATGGCCCTCATAAAGAGCTGATCATCATTATATTCCACAATCGTGTTGTGGCCTCTGCTCTGCTTCTGTGCTTATCTGCCATTTCCAAAATGACTGCAGTTAATTATAATTATGGCCAGAAGCACTTCATAAGCAATTTTGATGATATGGTGGGGCAGAAAGAGAGAGAGAGAGAGAGAGAGACAGACAAAGGCTCATATGCCCAGACGAAATGCTCGATGGAGCAATTTTGGAGCAGACACAGAGAGCGGGAAATGGAGATGGTATGGTGTTACATGGCCATACAATTTAAACTTAATTATGAAATCCGAGTGTTAATTACCACAAACTGACGCATAATTTACCCACCACCCTCCAGAAAATGGCTTATAAATTTGGAAGTTCTTTGTGGCACTGGCAATCATTGTAATCGCATCCCGTCTGGCCAATGCGACCCCTGGGAGCATTTGTCGTCTCATTTTGCCATTTTCATAAAATAATAAATGAGTTGCTGATGGACGGAAAATACTCGTAAAAGCGAGCGTCGAGCTTCAACCAAGCGCCGTCCTCTCCAAAATTTGTCGCTTAAAATGGAGCTACGGCAGAACGTTCCTTCGACAGACACACGCATACAGAGCGGGAGAGAGAGAGAGTGCTCCCCCGAGTGCGAACACTAATACATATGCATATGCCCCCCGCATACACAAGAGTGAGACAGAGAGAGAGAGAGAGCGAGCAGGAGAGAGCGCGCCAAATGGAGTGCTGCTGAAAAAGAATAAAAGTTTCTCGCAGCCATTTTACATTTTTGTGTGTGTTCCGGGGGTTGCTTGCAGGCCATGCCCGCCCACATTTAAATGTTGGCACAGAACCCGGGTTTTCGTTCCCCCCCTCCCCCTCTGCTCACGGATTTCCCCCCTCTTAGCAACTTACTTAGTTATCGCATCGCATGTTTTTTCATATGACTTTTGGGGCGCATTTTCGACGCTGGTTCTGGTCTGTTCTGGTCGGGTTTGTTCTGGTCTGGTCTGGCTATCTGGATTATGCAGGCAACACTTACTCGTGCGAGTATGTATCCGTACCGTATCTACACGGTAGTCATGTTATTTTTGTTGCCATCTCAGTTATTGCCTAGTTTGTGTTTGTGTTAGTTTTATGCTTCACTTTTGTTTTGCAATTTAAATGAAATGCAAATTGCTCGGCCTGCCATCGCACCGCTTCTGCGCCTAAAATGGAATGAATGGCGCCTTGGAGAATTGCATGCCTCCCGTCGTATGCGTAATATTTATGAATTATTAACCAGCGCTGCTGCTGCTGCTGCTGCATTTGACAAGCGAGAAAGAGAGGGAGAGGTAGAGATAGGGGGAGGAGAATGTGCCATAAAATCTAATTAGTCGCAATGACAAAAGGCCGCATAATTACGCTAATCTTACGCCGAAGCACAGAGAGAAGCAGAGTCGCATTAGCACCTCCTCCCAATAGGCCATCAAATCAGGGGACGGCATGGGGGGGAGGGGGATGTGCGACAGCGGCCATTGAAGCGCCTAATGAATGTGCGGTAATTAAGTACCTTGCTAATTAATGACTACAGCAACACCAACACCAACCAACCAACCAACAGTCGTTGAATACAAGCCCGCAAACAGTGCGTATGCGTGATGTGCACACACACACATGCGAACAGACGAACAGACACACAGATAGAATGCAAAGTCTGGGGTTGACTGTAAACTGGCAGCAACAGAGCCATGGCGGAGCAACATAATTATTTCCAACATCATTATCGTGCGGAAAGTCTCCCCTGCACTGCCCTGCCCTGCCCTGCCTGTCTGTCTGCTCTGTCTGCTCTGTCTGCTCTGTCTGCCCTGCCTGCCTATATTTTCCTCCATTCGTATGTTTGCCTACAAGCACAGCAGAGCCTTCCCTCTCTCTCTCTCTGTCTCTCTCTCTCTCTTTACTCCACCCTCTGGCTGGGGTCGTTTCAGCCGCTTTTATTAGCAGTTATGTTCGGAGTGGAGCCCTCGCAGGGCCCACCATTGATGAAGTTAATTGTGTTTTATTAACACAAACACAAATGCACAAACAGCAAACGCCGACGACGGACGGCAGGACAACAGGACAACCAGCAATGGCCGATAATGTGTCGTTGATAATGAGGTTGTTGTTGGTGCTGGTGCTGGTGCTGGTGCTGCTGTGGTTGTGCTGTGCGCCATTTTCTGTGTGCTATAATTTCCGTACATAAGCGCTTAACGAAGGGTCCCCATCCAATGAGTATGAGTGTGAGTGTGAGTGAGTGCGTGTGCGAATGGCACTTTGAAGTGAGTGAATTAATTGGCAGACTACTCCATACATACATATATTGAACCGTTCCAATGTTGGCTAAAGGCAAACAGCCACAGCCGGCTTCAAAGGAGATCACAGGGAATGGGTTAAAAGAAGCTCAAACATGTCGATCTGTCTACTCTTTTTTTCGCTCAAGTTTGTCATTGAATTCAATTATTTTTCTCCATTCAACGAATATAACCACAAGCCATTACCAATTAAGTTCCCATTTCATAATCAGATCCACACAAACCGCTCCGTCAATTTCAAAACTTGAGCTTAAGCTCCATCAACCCCATTCCATATCCAGCGGTTTTTCTTTTCCCCCCGTTTTTTTGGCGCTTTGGCAAAAGCTTAGCAGCACTCGCCCCACGCCCCCCCCATCCACAACAACTTCAATCAAATTTGCAAATTTTTATTTGAGCAATTTCTTTGCAGCAAGCCGAGCATGAAAATCAATTAATTTTCAGCAAAAATTTTTAGCCAGAAACCAGAAGGAAAAAGGCAGTCGAAAAAAAATGCATTGGAAAACCCGGAACCTGATCCGCAGCAAGACAAACATTGAAAAGGGGAGCGGAGTGAGAGAGGGAAAGGAGCGGAGCGGGGTGGTCAAAAAAAAAGGAAATGTTACTTTTCCAGAAAGCAATGGCTTTTCCCCAATTAAAACATCAATCAATCAATTAAAAGCAATTCTATTGAAAATCCTTATTGGATATGAGAACCATATCCTTTCTGGTCTAAACAAGTTTGTGTGCACCTCCTGGGTTCTTTTTTTCCCTTTTTAGCTGGTTGCTCTGGTATTTGCGCATTTGTTTGCCATTGAATATACGCAAAATATAAATGCTTTCATGGGCAGCAGAAACACAGAGCGCATATGGCACGTGACCTGCGCCTGAAAACAGGCAACAGAAAAATCTCCAGTGCTTCAAAATGGTACCACCCTCGTGATGGCATAGAAGAGGTGTGCGGAGGTGGGGCTGGGGCTGGCAAAAGCAAATTCAAAATCAAAACATACCTAAAAACGATACAAGCAGCAGTATAAATATAACATGCCACCACCCACAAGGGGTGGCTACCCCATCGAGAGGCAGCAAGTACTCTTTCAAAGGAAGAGCAAAACCCAACTGTTTGCAGGTGGTTTCCTCTCGTTTGTCTGTGTCTGTGTCTGTCTGTGCTACTTTATATGGCACATACACATACAGTTGTATGTAAGTATTCCCAGCTACACTCGAGGGATCAAGTTTTTAGCTGATGTGCCCTGAATTCCAAGTGATTTCAATCAAATCTGGTATCGGCAATCCTCAGTGATTTGCATTTTATCGAGTGTGAAGTCAATCCCAGTTTAAGTAAAAGACACTCACCAGACATATCCTCGCTTTGATCATCGTCTAAACGCTCTTGCATCTCCTCATCGCGATCGTAGCTCCATTGCCGTGGATGCCCGAAGGGATGGCCAGAGGCGGGCATTTTGTTGCCCGTAAACTTGTTGGGATCCAGTATGTTCTCCACAGAGAATGCCAGGCGCTTAGTGGCCGCCTCGCGATCACTGGAGGCACTGGTCGAAGCTGAATTGGCATTTGGCGTGGCACTTGTGGTCACGGAACGCGTCAGATCAACTGGGCAGACCTGGAAAATATATGAGAAATATATTGTTTAATTAGGAATTGTGAGAATATAACGCACATCATTATGTTCTAATGAAATATGTATATTTAAACCAAATATATAAACAACAAACTTATCTATTTACTCAATATTCAAATGCACAGAGAGAATTTACACAAGGATTTCAATAGATGAAAATATCTCACCAAAGTGTGTGTTCTATTTAAAATATTTATATTTCATAGAAATACCATTGAATAATCAGTATAAATATGAATTTTCTCGAAGTGCAGTAGCAATCTCAATTAATTGCATATTCAAATAATATTCTTAGGCTTTTTTTTTAAATATAAATCTTGTCTTTTCGCATAAACTGCATTTAAATCAAAATCTTAATTCAAGCGGGTTCTGTTTCTCTTTAAACTGAATCCCAAACGTTTCCCTTTGCTCCCCCGAACACTTACCGACGGCGTGCTGTGGGATCCATCGTTGCTGTCCTCGTCGTTTCCGTCCACATTGAGCTCTTCGCTGGTGTCGCTTCGCGCATAATTGGCGGCCGCTATCTGGCGTGAGGTGGCCGCCGCAGCTGCCGCCGCGGCCGCCAGTCCCCCCAGCTGTATTCGGAAGCCGTAGTCGCTCAGATCCCGGCCAGCCGGCGAGACGGAGTTGGAAGTGGAGCTGGAGGCTGCAGCAGATGTACTTGGAGCTGGGACCTGGTTGGAGCGAGCGGCCACAGCAGCCACCAGCTTAATGCGCTCCAAATCCATGTCGCTGGCGGACAGGGGACTCACCGGTTGCGGACCGCTGCTTAAGAGGATCTGTGCTGGTTGTGGCTGTGGCTGTGGCTGGGCGGAATGTGCGGGAGGATTGGCTGGTGGTGCTGCGATGGGAGAGCTCGTCGGCTGCTCGGAATGTGCGGCTGGAGATGTGGGCGGCGACAGTGGCGATGTGGCTGGCGAGGGCGGGGCAGTGGTGCTGCTGGTGGCACTGGGAGCCCGCAGGTGGAACACTCCAGCTCCGGGATGTGAGTGCGGATGCGGATGCGAGTGCGGATGCGAGTTCGGATGAGGCTGGTGCTGCTGGTGGAGGTGATGATGATGATGGTGGTGCATATGCTGCTGGGCCGCGGCTGCGGCCAGGAACTGTGGATTCTGCAGCAGATGCGGATGCTGTTGCAGCAGGGCCGCGTGTGGATGCTGCAGTGGCTCGGGACGCGCCAGCTGCCGCACGGCACTCAGTTCCAGGAGCTTTCGCTGTTGAGCGGGCGAGGAGAAGTTGGGGTTGATCACAACGTTGGGCGCTCCTGATGCTGGCGGGGATTGCGATCGACGCGATGGATTCCCATTGATGCTGTTGTTGTTGTTGTGGTTTGTCAGGCTGTTGTTGTTGTTGTTGTTGTGGTTGGGCTTGTCCTTGTCGGCCGGACAGTCCTCCTGCGAGGGACTGAGGCGACTGATCAGGCTGCCGGACTCGCTGCTCATCTGCTTTAGCCGCTCGATGGAGTAGCGCAGCTCCTGCTCCTGCTGCTTGGCCGCCGCCTGCTGTCCGCTGGCGCTGCTGATGATAAACTTGGGTATCTTTGGAGGCGTAGAAGTGGCTGTTGCTCCTCCAGCACCTGCATCCACGTTGCCCAGCTCCGGCGAGGTATTCGACTTGGGCGAATCCGGATTGGAGTTGGGACTCATTAGGCCACCGACGGCCGTGGGCTGGTTGTCGCTGCTGGCCTTTTGTGCCGGCGACTGCAACATGACCATGTTGACGGGCTAACGGGTTTCGTTTCTCAATACACTTGCTGTTCAATGCACTGTTCAAAAGTCACTGCACGGGGTAGCTCACGGGGTGCACGGGGTTCGCTGCGGCGTTGCGCGATGTGTGTCTTGTCCGCTTGGTGGCAGCCAATCGACTGTCCACTGATGCCGGCGCGTATCTCTCAAAAATATCTGGCGGTGCTATCCGCTTATCCTGAGCGTAATCCGGGCACGACTCACACTGCACACTGCACACTGCACAGGGCGAGAGCCAGGAGCGTAATGAGGGTTGCTCGGGTGTCGGGTTGATAATCCAGCGGATGCGATGCTGATGCTGCCCTGCTTCCGTTGAGTGTCCCTGTGGCAAGTCAACTGCTAAATGGGGAAGCACACACAAATCTGTTTGTCGGTTGGTGGTGGGCTATTTCGAGTGCCGTGCCGTTCCTCTCTCTCTGTAGCTCTCTCTCTCTCTCACTACACGCCCCCATTTGCCAGAGTTGAGTGGTTCCTGGGACATTTTGAGTGGGATTGACTCCTCCTTTTCCGTTTGGCAGGGGGCGGGCATGTTCTAATCTCTACTAGCATCTAATGATTTAATTTGCCTTGCACTCGTTAGCAAATGTAATGGTCTGTTCCGAGTCTAAGCCACAGCAAGCCAGAGCCGCAGAGCGACAAAGAGAGAGAGAGAGAGAGAGAGAGAGCCGTAGAGAGAGGAAGAGGTGCTCTTTCGGCTCTCTGTTTTACATAGTTCTCCACTCAACTGTAATAGCTGTAAACCCGAGGAGAACAAAGGCGGGTGTGTGGGTGTATCTGGGTTCCCTCTGGATGTGGATGTGGATTTGGATGTGAGGATGTGAGTAATTGTCAAATTATTTAGCGCAAAATTTGTTTGTTTATGCGCTCGGCTGCTTCCGAAATGGATCCCCAACTTTTTTATACTCGTATATATTTTATTTGCTCTCTCTCTGTGTGTTGCGAGTGGTTTCCTTTTCCTTTCTCTGGTCGCTTATGGCTGGGTGGTTCCTAGTCATATATGCATGAATGCTTTGTGCCTTTATGGCAGAGGATGGATGGATGGATGGTTGGTGCAGAGGGTGCAGAGGGTGTACCCTCTGTTCTGCCAGATTTTATTCAGCTTAATTGAATTTTTGAATTCGCATACTCCTCTAATTATGTTGCTAATTAGTTGGTTTATTTATTTGCTATTTTTATTTCATTTTTTCTTGTCGTTAATCATCTTAAAGGCTGCCCTAGAGCTGACCATTGTTGGATCTGGCTCTCCCTCCCCCCCTGTCCACTTGACTTGACGACACTTCTTTCTATGTAAAACTCGCAAGTGCTAGAGAGAGACAGCAGACAAACTATTGCTGCACTCTACTTGGGTCTCTCTCTCGCTCTCTCTGTCTTTACCCTCTCCCTCTCTCTCTCGCTCTGTCTCTCTCTCTGCGCTTGCTCGCTCTTGGGAAAAGATTCTTTTAAATTGAACCAAAAAATTTATATGCGCTTTGGCACAGACGATTTAATATCGCATCCAATTTGCGGTTTATACGCATCGCAGCAGTGGCCTTCAGTACGGGGTGAGGGTTGGATTGGGTGTTCGAATAGGGCGGATAGGCTCTTTTGCTCTGCTCCCTTCTGCCCCTCTTCTCCTCTGCTTTGCCTGGCCTGCCAGTACCGAGGCTGGGTTTGAGGGCACAATGGGGCGTATAAGTGACATCGTTAAGTGGACGCAGGACGGACGGACGGACGGACACCGAACCGGACTGGAGGATGCTGCTTAATGAACTCCAACGGCAACAGAGCGAAGATGGAGATTTGGATGGGTGGACAGCGGAAAGGGAAATCAATGTGGGGACAACTAGATCTTCTCCTCTCTCACCTCTCTCTCCCCTCCATCATCATCATCATCATCATCATCGTCGTCTTCTTCTAGTTGATTCTGCTCGTTTTATTGTTCGCCTCGTCACTCGTTAGCACTGCTCGGCCCCGCTCTTCTATAATTAACCGCAAAACGAGTGGGAGAACGGGAACGAGAACGAGAACGAGATACTTAATGAGCAGCTTGTTATGCCGTTTTTCGTTTTAATTAGTTTTAAGATGCCCGCCGCCGCCGCCGCCGCCACCAACACCAACACCAATCCAATGCGGCAGCCACTCATTTTAATTGGCCCCCCATTGATGGGAGGACTTACGAGGCTATGTATGTATGTATGTATGTATGTATGTACATAAATACATGCACAAGATTATATACATTGTACAGTATGCATGTGGATTTGGAAAGTGAAGAGATCACTGGGAGAATAATCTCATGTCATCATCCTCTCTGTTTAGCCCTGAAATGGTAATCGATTTACTTGAAGAGTGGAAATTGTAGAAGGAAAATAATTTAATTAGATATATTTCTTGCACATTTCTTTTGTTATTTATTATTTTTATTTTATTTAATATTAGCTTCTTTTTCTGTACCATGGCTCTTTTTTATCTGAGTGCACATAGCAGCCTCTCCTTGCTAATTTCTTTCAGTGTGGGTAAGTGCTTAACTCTTTTACATGCAAAATTAAATGATGCGCATACGCACGGTAAAACCGCAAATTATTTTAATTGCTTGTCTCGTCATTATTCATTATTTAAGTGCGCTCAAACAGCCCCGACGTACTATACGGAATACGTTAGCATGTGCACACACGTACATATGCAAACCAATACACGACTGCCTTTCTATATGTGAGTGGGGCATGAAAACTGGCAGCTCGCCAGACGCAAACACACACACATTCCCGTTTGTAATGTGTGTGTGTGTGTGTGTGTGTGTGTGTGTATGTATGCCATTCCGTCCCCACACAAAAGCCGCTGTTTACATAGACATCAAACTTTTTACGCTGCGGAAAAGCGGAAAATTGCTCTGGCTGTCGCATGTCTGATACTCTCTCGCTCTCACACTCATTCTCTCTGGTTTTCACCTTCTCTCTCTCTCTCTCTCTCTCTCTCTCTCTCTGTCTCGCTTTTGCTCTGATGTACTTACTCTTCCATTTAATTAGTGAAAATAAGTATTAAATGAGCAGCTCTTGTTAAAATAAATAGTGCATGCAATGGCGGCAGTTACACCTCCCCCCACCGCCCCACCGCCCCATGCTTTGGCTTTCAACAGGCTGCGCAAGATTTACAACTAATTAAAAGCCAAATGCTGTACTTCGGGGGGGCAGAGCAAATCGATATGCAGATCGAAAAGCCGCTGACCTCGCGACAAATGCAATTAAAACTACAAGTGCGCGGCCGCTTGCATAATTATGCGTTAATTGAATTATTCTCAATTTATTTATACCATTTACCATACATTTCTGCACTGTCAATTTTTCAGCCCTAAGCCTATGTGCTTATGTGTGTATGTATTTGCCATTGTCCGCTGTATTTGTATATTTAATGAAGTGCGAGCGGTAGGGCCTCGGTTCGAGTGGAGACCTCGACACACTCCTCATCCCGCCCTGCTCTCAGGGCAACGCCTCTCTTCGCCTCGCTCTGTTTATTCGGCCATTTTGTTGTTTGCACTCCACTTGCCGTAAGCCCCCCACGTTAATTTGTTTGACTAATTAAACTAATGAGCGTTCAAAGTTAATACATAAATTAGTCAGCCAGCTGGAGCACAGGAGCAGAGGAGAGGAAACAGCTGCTGGATTGCCGACTAAACTCATTATCCAATTTTGCTGGCAAATCGCTTTTTCGCTAAGCTCAATTTTGAATAATTCATTGATTGGTTTTCGTTTCAGTCATTCTGTAGCTCGTATTAGCTTACGAGTATTTCGAAATATGAGTTTTGATAATGGCCAGTTTATTTAGCAAAGAAAAGAAGGGTAAAACCAGATATCTTTGGTATATTCAGAGGTCATTCAAGAGAGGTCTCCATCTGCTCTCAGCTCTAGGTTACAATTTCAATCAAAAATAAGTCGAAATGTGTTATAAAAAAGTCAAAGTAAAAAATAGTGACTTAGAAGTAAGAAAAAGAACTACATAATTTAAAAACTGGCTAGAAATAAATTTAATTATGAATTTGTAAAATTACACAAATTTACTATAATTAAATTGTAAATTTGGAATAGGGCGCTTTGATTTGATGAACACTTTTGATTTTGATCAGTGCCGCGCATTGGCAGTGTAGTCCAACACGTAGCGACCTCGCAAACGTTGCATGTGGGCATGTCGCATGTAGGCTTTGGCCACTCCCTTGAGGCCCAGAAATGTTATGCCGCCGAAGAAGATGGCCATGTATCTATTTTCCACCCTCGCGTACAGGGTGCGTCCCAGCAGCACGGCAATGCTGGGCAGACTGAGGGCCAAGATGAAGCTGGCTGAGGGTCCGCGGAAGCCCTCGTTGACAAATATGTCGATGTCGGGATCCTGAAATTCCATGCCCGCATCCGGTTCTTCGGGCAGATCATCGAAGTAGCTATCATCGAGCGGGGCACCGGGCAATAGCTCGCCGTCTGCATCGAGGTCCTCTGGTGGCACACGACGTCTGCGGAAGAGACGCACGAAACGCAACAGGTAGTCATCCAATTTGAATTTGCGAAGCAGCAGAAGCGCCGAAGGAACCGTCGGCAGGATAATCATCAGTAGCGTCGTCTCCCCGTTCAGCAGGGCCAGGCTCTTGCGGTAGCCAACGATCTGTATCAGCGTGAGGGCCCCAAAGGTCATTGCCGCGAAGTAGAAGGCGGCCGTGACTGTGCCCACCGCCACGCTGGGACACACTATGGCATACAACTTGTCCATGCGGGCCAGGATCGCATCGAATCGGCAGAGCGGCGTCGTCACAATGATGTACTCCGTGCGGCACTGGGAGCAGGCGATCGGCTTGTTCGGATACAGGGCCTGTATCTCATCGATCCAGCGATTCAGGCAGCTGCGGTGCACCCACTTGCTGCTGCCACGGCAGCGGCACGGATGCAGCCAGTCCCTACGCTGGGACGACGCATCGTCGCCGTCCAGGCAAATCCAGCACATTCGCTCCTCGTCGATTCCCCCATGGGCGCGCTGACGTTGGGGTCCTCGAAGTCGCCGCGTTCTGAACATTTGCGATGAAGTATTTTTATTGCTAAATTTGATTTAAAATTGAATATTTACTATACAAAAATGAAATGTGGCTTTCGGCTCGACTCCATAGATGTTGATACTCATGACATTTGTCTCGACACCACCTGTCGATCCCATAATCCTTGTCGAATCTGTGCTAAATCTGCTTTCAAAATGTGCACCTAAAAGCCCATTAGTGCGCCATCTTTCAGCATCAGCACGCAGGGTGCACGGGGCGTGCAAACAGCCATTCGAGCGAGCCGTGTTGCCGTGTTGCCGTGTTGTTGTTGCCACAAATTAAATATGCTGCGCTAATTCCTCCATCAATTTGCAGCTCATTTTATATGCCAACCCATTTCGCAGGCCATATTCGACATCGACATCGAAGCACGTGGTCGGTCGCTCGATGCCGACGGCCAGAGCCAGCCAAGTGTCCAGAGGGGCCGGGAGCGGTGGCATGGCTGAAACTAGTTTGCATTCAGCTTGTGCACGTAATTAGAAAATTTCAATGGCTATATGTACCGCCTATAGGCCAACCAGGAGACCAGCACAGCCCCAGAGAAGTAGAGAGAGAGAGAGAGATAGCGAGCTGGGGGAGCTGGAGAGCAGCGGCTGGTGATGCTGGTGAAATGAAAACAAAAACAGAAACGTGCTAATTGCAAATTAATTATGCACGATATTGAATTTGCACTAAACACAAAAGCGGAAACGGAAATGGCCAGCAAGTATAAGAACACGAACAAGCAAGAGACAGACAGGCAGACAGACAGACAGAGAGAGGACTCGAGAGAGAGAGAGAGAGAAAGAGGAAGCGATGAAAAAACTCGCGTAGTTGCGAACGTGATTTGCATGGAAAATGCAATTAGATTTTAGGCAAATGAAGTGGATCTAGGTCTGGGTTGGCTGCCTCTAATGGCCGACACGATTAAGCGTGCACAACGGAAACAGAAGCAGCAACAAAGAGAGGAAGCGGAAGTGGAAGCGAAAGCAATGGCTGAAGCAGCTTTGCCGCAGCAGAGCAGCAGAACAGCAGAACAGCAGAACAGCAGCATCAGCGTATAAACAGCTAAAGTGTTAATTGCCATAAATGCTTGTCATTGTAGCGGTAAACGGCAGTAGATATTTGCAACGTCGTCGCCACTGCGCCAGCGCCTGAACTCAAAACAGACACCCAACCACCCACGCTGCCGCCCCCGGAGAGACACACAGAAAGAGCGTTTAGCCAGCGAGCACAGCGACACATTCTCTGAGCAGCACTTGCACTCAAATGAATGAAATGAACTGCTAAATTATGCACGCGATTTAACCCTCATTTCGGCAGCCACAACTTAATGCGTAGCAGGACTCCACTCTCCACTCTCCACTCACCCAACCCCATGCTCTGCTCTCTCTCTCTCTCGATTTCTCTTCTCACTCAATGCGCAAAGAACGTCTCTCTGAACACGCCCCTTTCTGTGCAGCCAATGAGACGGGAGAAGAATCTCACTCAATATTCAAGAATTGCTCTTTGACGTTTTCAACATGGCCGCCAGAGAGCACGAACTCACTCAACAGAGAGGGAGGGAGAGCGAGTGTGAGAAAGAGATGGGATACTTTCACTCAACAGAAGAGCAAGGGAAAGAGTGGGATACACTATGTATGCGGGTTTCGGGATTTCCCCTGCAGCTTCTTGCTTTTTGGTCCCTTTTGCAGACTTTTTGCACCTTTTATTTTGTCATTTGTGTGTAATTTCGAAAAATGTTGGCGACATTATGACGCCCGTCACAAGTTGGGCTGGGTCGCACGCTTAAGTGTCCTCTAGGGTACTTACTTCGTTAGCAGAAGTTTCTCTTCTCCTCTCGGTTCCACCCCTCTCCTCTCCACTCCACTCCACTCCACTCCTTTGTTGCTGCTGATGCTGCTCTGAGTCCGTGTCCCTGCTGCTGCCCATGCCACCACTCTGCTCCTTCTGTCGTTGCAAGTGCGGTGGCGGTGGCGTACTACTGTGCTTGTCGTTTTGCGGATATGTCTCTTATTTTCATAACTGTAAATTGCTTTAGATATTAAGTCTGCTGTACACAGAGCTCTGAGTGTGGATTGCCGTATGCCTGCCTCTGTATGGGTGCGGGCGCGGGTGAGGGTGAGAATTCTATGCGAAAGTTGAGGAGAGAGAGGCTGAGACTGAGAGTGAGAGCTGAAAAGGGGCGGGGGGGTGGACTGCATTTGTAGTGTCCGGCAGGAACAGGACGATATGCCCGCATGACACTATGTGTAGCGATTAAAATATACATCTTGAAAGCTGCAGTCATTAGCCATAACAATTGCCTTTTGCCAGCCACAGCACCAGCCACCGCACCTCACCTCACCTCACCGACTTCTGTCTTTCGACTAAACAATTAAAAATGTACATCAGATAGATGCATGCATAGATGATAATTTTAGATTTTAGAGTGCTACTAAACACATACATAAATATGTATTTGCATATATGTATGCTATTCAGGAAGGAATGATAATTTTCGTATAATTATTGTAAAAATCATAATGATAAGCCACAATTGTAGATATTTTTTATCAATTTAAATTTTCAATTATTTCCATCTGTAAAAAAAGACTCTTCCCAGGTTAACTTTATCTGTGAACAGTCATGAAGTTGGAAGAGTTACACCAATTCCGAAATTATAATTTCTATTGTAAAGAATACTCAGAATTGTGACACAATGGTTACGGTGAGTTTTATTTGAAATTTCTTGGTTAAATCATAGAATTTATTTATACAAAATAGTAGGTGTATATTTACCGCCAGCATGCGGACCAGCAGCATTGCCAAATCGTGGAAGTTGAATCACAAAATAAAGATTTTAATATGCGCAAAATTGAGACATAAATTAAAGTCACATAATTCTCATTAAAAGGCCGTAAACGAGCCGCACAGCAGCCAGACCACAGAGCAGAACAGAACAAAGAGAAGTGGAATGGAATGGTCTGGGCAGTAATAAAAGTATATGTACTGCCAGCACAGATTGTGTTGTGTATAGAAAGACATTATTTCCCGTTGACTCTTGGCATACAGATCAAAGAGCACATCGTTTTGCCCATAATTTAATAGTTTCGAAATACAGAAATTAAGATGCCAAAGCTGCCTGCTTAGGCAAATCAAATTAAACTAAGCGGAACACCGAGTGGCCAACGGTAATAATCCCAACACACACACACACACACACACACACACACACAAATGCTAATTGGAAGAGAGTCTTATTAAAATGAGAGGGAGACGGAGAGAGAAACAGTCAGAGATGCAGTGAAAGAGAGGGACCGCCACCCAAGGCGAGGGCATTCATTGCGGCGCTAAGTGGGCGGCGGCGTTCGCTTTTCCCAACCAAAAATCAAAAGGGGAATGAAAGGCTTTTCCTTCTGCCTTCTGCCTTCTGCCTTTTGGCTGCTCTGCTCTGCTGCTCTGCTGTTCTGCTTGTTCTGTTGGTCTGCGCGCGCAATTTAAGATGAAATTTATGCGCAGTGTCCGACGGAAAGGGCATTAAAAATGGAAGGAAGAAATGCGCAGCAGCTCAATGTGTTAAACGGCACATGTTATTTAAAACTGTATTTAATGTTTTTATTATTAATTCAGAATTTTTGGCCAGCTTTATTTTGTTATTTGGCATATTATGTTTTTGGTTTTTGTTTCGTTTCGGCTCCGGCCATTTGTCTTCGGTGGAGCGTGGAATATTTTCCTGGCATAAAGAAATTTGTTAATTTCGATATTTGCCTTTGTGTTTGTGATATTAATGATTATAAATATATTCAGTAGCGAAAACAAAATCATAAACCACACACAATACCACCATTCGCTTGTATGTGTGTGTGTATGTGTGTGTGCTGTACAATACACATGCATGAAATATTTAGCAACGCTCACACGAGCTTAGATTGCATAATGCATATTTTATGAATGTTTTCGAGCATTTCGGCCCCCCCCCCACCCGCCCTTCAGTACCCCACTGTACGAGTATGTTTTCGCTTTGTTCTTTCTGTGCCAAGTCAGGTCGGGAGGTCGCACAAAAAGTGTGGAAAATAAAAATAAAGTGCGCTCGCAAAAAAAGGCCAAGCGGAGCGAAGAAGAGAACCAAACCCATTTTAAAGGCACTGCGGCAACAAAAGCAGCCACGGCCAGCCCCTCCACCAAGGACAAACACATCCAGGACATGCTGCAAAAATTGTTCCGCTCCGTTCCTCGCCTGCTTTTGCTTTTGCTTTTGCAACTCCAGAGCGAGTCGCGTCGTTGCTGGCTGGCATTGTTGCCACCCGGACAAGATTTTTTGGATTTGTAGCATTCTCAATGTTTGGCTTGCTGGCTGACTAACTGAGTCCGTCCGTCCATACGTCCGTGCA
This sequence comes from Drosophila athabasca, assembly GCA_008121215.1. Lineage (NCBI taxonomy): Eukaryota > Metazoa > Arthropoda > Insecta > Diptera > Drosophilidae > Drosophila > Drosophila athabasca. The sequence goes on along the minus strand of CM017793.1, from coordinate 3,556,592 downwards.
CCTACACAGAGCGAAAGCCGAGGCCAACCAAGAGACAGGCATTTGAAGTAACAGTAAAAGCTAGGGTTCTGCTAGAGGTCTGCCCATCTAAAGGCTAGAGAGGATTGATAGAAGTCATGGATTCCTGATAGTCGAATTGCTAGCACCAGCTAAAGGACAGATAAAATAGGAGCATTACTAGTCAAATAGGGCAAGGGAAAATTGATACTGCCTATTGCTAGGCAAAAGAAAACAAAAATAATTGAAAGATTTCTGACAGATTGATGAATTGGAGATACTCTTTTTTCAAGGGCTTGGAAAGGCACTGTTTTTTGGTTAATTAAATCATCTAAAGAGAGTAACGGCCAAGCCAGTCAGAGTAGTTCTTCCTCATTCCAAAGAAAGAAAGAAAATTCAGTAATGGAATATTCGGATCTTAAGTCATTTCTTGATACAATTCTTGCCGTATTCCTAGGGAGAGGAAATTTTCTATTAAAAAAATATGAAAACAATTGATGGACCTTAACTTTTGGTTAAACGAGAATTGATTGTGAAATATAGCCAGTACTTCTTGTAATCATATCTTCAGTTGGAAAAAATCTCATTTGAAAGTCTTCATCCATTTGAAAGTAAAATCAAACTAGATGGAAAATATCTTCTTTCGAAGACAACACTTTTTTCGTCAGTGTACACTCTCACACCAGAACGATCTGTGTGTGAGTGTGTGTGTGTGCTGTGTGTGTGTGTAGTTGGCTGATGTCAATCCATCATTTGCCTTAACACCATGATTTGATTTGTTTATTTGACGAGAGCAATATTAAGAGAAATGGAACACAATTGCCCTTCCTCCACTGCTGCTGCTGCTCTGATTGCCATGAATAAATAATTTTCAAATCAGACACTGGCCAAATCCCTGGCATAGAAGGTAATGACAGGCCCTCGAGTGGAATCCAGTTGGATGAGGAAGAGCCTGGGCCTGCATGCCTGATTACGCAGCCAATTGTGTGGATAGTTTTGATATCTAATAATACATAAAAGAAGAGGAATTTTGACTCAAAATTAAACTTAATATTTATTACTATTCTTGTTTGCTTGGTGCTAGGGCTAAAGTGCACTTTCTTGTCATCTCGCACACCTGAGCTTCTTCCGTTGGCCAATGAAGAGACAATTTATGGCCCAGTTTGTTGGTCTAATAAACCAGACAACAGAGAACTTCCTCTTTTAATAAGCTCATAAAGTAACAGGCACTTAAAACATGTTGTTCACAGCAAGCCAGAAAGAGCTGCCAAATAAGCCGTGAACGAGTTCCGCCTTTGCCTTTGCCTGCGACAGTGCCACACATAAACGTCAGTGCCACATCATCATCAGCAGCAGCGTCGTCCTCAGATGCGACCCAGAGCAACCCCTAGAACCATTGACTCGCCCTGTCTGTTTATAGAAATTAAATGACTTCAGACAACAAAAATATGAAACATAAACTCAAGTCAACACTTCGATATTGAACAACGTTCTGTCCCCCCGAAAACCCACAAAGGCCACACATAAATCCCAGGCCACAGTTGGAGGAGGTCTGTCTGTCTCTCTGTCTGTCCTACTCAGGCTTTTTAACACTTTCGTTGTGGGACGACAATGCGACGTCGGAGATGCCGGAGATGCCGGAGATGGCGGGTTGTTAACATATTTTTAGTGTGATTTTAAAAATTTAAATTGTCGTAATCGTAAATTAATTTCATGGCACATAAAAATGCAACATGCCATGCCATGGCATGCCGAAACACAGCCGCAGAGACAATGTCTTTTCGGATCGTAAGGGGTTTGCCGATTTGACCAAATGATACTTTGTTTTATAACACAATAGATACGGAATACGTTTTTCCCTTTCCCCGTTTTATTGTATTTTGAGTGTGCTCAGTTGGCGACTGCTGCCAGGCAATTGCAATTTCGATAAATATACAAAAATTTCTGGGCACATTTCTGCTGACTAATTTCGAGCAGTAGCAAAAGCAAAAAATTATTTAAATTGAAATTCATGTAATATTTAGAGAATGCATTAAAGAGTCATAAAAGCATTATATTCAACAGTATCGTATCGTATCCTAATTAAATGGCAAACATTCATGTTGCCTCGACTGCACACGAGTCGCCTGCATGCGATATTTGTGTCAACGCCTCATAATCATTATGGCCAGCGAGAGAACGGCCAAGATGTGTCGCCAAATGAATAAAGTTTTTATAAATACACATCAAGTGCAATTAGAGGCTGGCTGGGGCAGGAAATGCCAGCATGTGCCGCCTCGGTAATTGTTTCCTCGCTGTGACAGGCCGTCCCGCTCAAGGTGTGAAGATCCTACTCTTATTGAACTTGGAAGATCTGCCATGTCCCCATCTATTCTGAAGCCCACAAAACAATATTTATGATAAATTAATGCCGTAAATGCAACTTGTAAATCTGTCACGCGTCCCAGTAAATCATCCTGCATAAGTAATATGCAGTTTATCCAAGGGAAAACACATACAAAATACGAACACGCGCAGCCAGCCAGCTCCGCCAACTCCGCCAGCCCCTCCTCTGAACTCCTCCGCTCACATTTGTCACACTTGAAGAGGGAGATACTCCCCATAAGTAGCTGTGTATCTGTATCTGTATCTGCATCCACACACATTCAACAGATGCTCATGCCAGCAGCCAGCCAGTGTGGATGGGGGGGAGTGTGAAATTATGTGCTCGGCGGCAAGGAGGCGGGGCCGCGGCTAATCTATGACAGAAAACATGTAACCGGAGAGCAAGCACCCGAAAATAACCCAACATTTGATTTCTGAGACCTCTTTGTAGCTCTTTGCAGCTCTTTACATTGCAATATTCCCAGAGGAAAGTCATGGGGAGGCACTAAAGGGCTTTTGGGTGGCGACCCCACGCCCAATTAAAGCCACAATCAACGTTTTACAATAAATTTAGTTGTACGAATTAATTATGTTGCCTGGCCGCCATGTGCTCCAGCTCCAATTCGACTCTCTGTCCCATTTCCATTTCCATTCCCGACTCCCGACTTCTTCAGGGGCGGCACTTTCTTTTTATGAGTGCTCTGCTGCTGCTGCTGCTGCTGCTGCTGCTGCTGCCGTCGAATAAGTGAAGCGCGAACTAATTGAAATTTGTTGCGCTGACATGTTCTACAAGATCTGCTTGCAACCGAGTGAGAGAGAGAGAGAGAGAGAGAGACAGGGATCCGAAGGGAGCTGGGGACAGGGATGGGAGAGAGATGCCAGGGATGCCTCTGCCACACTGTTGCCCTTGTCGATCGCCTCCAGCTCATTAGTGGGCTTCCCGTTGTAGTTATTGTCTAATTTTAATTAATTTATCACATACATAAAATGGCGCAACATTCTGACATTCTCCCCCCCTACCCCACAAATCACTCACACGCCTCGTTGAATGCCCCGATCCGGAGTAGAGCTCCCACAGGCTGCCAGCCCCCCACAGAATTGTCTACGCATAAATATCCACTCCAGATTCTCGGCATAGCTCTCGACAATCAAACCAAATTTATGACAAGTTCTTGTCGCGTCTGGTGTTTTGACATTGTCAAACAGATACAGAAACAATCAGAGAACAAAAACAAACACATATGTAGATACTTCATTTGATTGGAGCATTTAAAGTTTATAACAGGTACCACCGGAAACATGCTTGAATCTAACTCAAAATACTTCCAAGTATTGCAAGAAGTGTACTAAAATAAATAAGGAAATACTGACAATAGAAAACTATACTGCTAAAGAGTGTGCTATCAAAAACCAAAGATACTTCACAGATTTTCGCTTGATGTGATTTGGAGATAAGAAATGTATACCAGATTTATGCTGATGATTGGATCAACAGGTATCAAAGGTATCATAAGGGAAAGGGTTTGTTGTTGGATATGCGGATCTGGGAACAGATTGTATGCAGGCCCGACTTTTTGCATCTTGAGGGGTTTTGATATTACGGAAATAATCTCATGTAGTTTTCCAAAGTTTCAAAACAAGCTTCGCTCCAGTACTCCAAATTGCACTTTGAGAATTTTTAAATAACCTTTGGGGATATGTTCCTATCTCTAAGTACAATACTGATCTACTCAATCAGGCCTTCAACCTAATTTCTGTTTCGTGAGGAGTATATACATACATGAAAAATTGTTCATTTATGTGCCCTTCGTAGTATTAAATTCCCAAAAAAAAAGTACTCAAAAGAAAAGATCAAAGTACCCAAAGGTAGTTCCTACTATCGTGGCCCTCCAAGCCACACACAAAGCCTAGCCACCAGGAGCGGCACAGAACTGTCCCTCCGTTCCTTGCCGACTAAACTGAGCATAAAATTTGCGTGCGGCGCTTTGGGGTCGGCCCCGTCTTTGATCCTGTCAAAGAGGCGAAAATAAATTGCTCAATTATGAAATATTAACGGCACACGAGGCACCGAGTCGAAGTCTCAGGCGCAAGTTAATTACTCATTTGTTGATTGTCGACTGTGGTTAATGAAGTATCCAACTAATTACATCTCAAGACGATCCAGGGCACTCTCCAAGGAATATTCGTGTTCGTATTGAAAAATGCCGCCTGCGGAAATTGAAAATGCACGCGCTGCCTCCACATAGGCCTCCAGCATCTTTGGACCACAAGTACCGTTATGGATATAGCCTCGCCAGCTGCCGACTTGGGGCTGGTGGCTGGTGGTGGCAGCAATTTATTACCTTTCCCTTTGACATCTTGACACAATGTGGCCATCTCTCTCGCTCACCCTATCCGCATATCTATCTTTCTTGCTCGCGTTTCGTGTAGTTTCCTTGGGGGCGCTGAGATTACTCGAATTCATCTTTTGACAGTGGAAACTCATCGCACTAGCGACTAATTAGATTATTTGTCAGTTCCCCTGTTGAATGGCGTTCGTTCTGGGACTTGTACATATATTTTTCTCCTCATTCACTTCTGAAATGTTTCGAATACTTTGTTGCGATTGGGTCGACATTAGTCGGGTTTGACAGGGGGAGGCAGGCGTTGAAGGCGACATGCTAATTAGATGTTTAATCATTTGGATTGGACCTTCATTTTGGGTAATTGGATTGCGATGATTTTGGTTATATGACGGAGCTATTTATGTGAACTGAATCGCGACAGGTAAAGTGCGCGATTATCTACTCTGAACTTTAAAAAAAAAATATTATTTTCTTATGAATTCAATTCAGAATTCAAATTCAATAACAAATTCAATTTGAATCTAACAACTAGCAATTTTCCAAATGATCAGGGTGCCGTCATCCCGTGCTGGTGATAAACAAAAAGGAATCCGTTCGCCCTCTGTCGTTGGTACACACCACAGTGTGACTGGCCAAGAGCGCCACCTATCACTCAAGCTCAGATATGCACAGTGATTTTGGGCAGAATTTCATAGCATACTTTTGGGTGGAATCTGAGTGTGCAGTTCATGTAACTACCAACAGATGGCGCAGACTGGTCTTGTAAATAATATTTTCTCGTAAATGCTCCAAGAAAAATGTATTTAAAATTTCGGACAACTGCCGTTTAAAAAAGTAAATTACTTTAAAAACGATTCTTTTAAAATTATTCAGTTTTATAAGAATTTTAATTTGTCAAATAAAATTATTTTTTCATTTAAACAGACCACGAACCAACAGATATATTTACTTTATTCCACAAAAATGTAAGTATACAATGGATAAGGTAAATGCAAAAATATTAAAACGTGTACGTAAATATATGTTGCACAATAACGGATTTTTCCATTATGTATTCCACCTCTGTTCCAGAACCTTGATGTTATGCCTGTTGTTGCTCTTGAGGAAGCTATTTAGATAATCGCCAGTCAGGCAGCCGTTCTTGCAGGCGCAGCCGAATATGTTGCAAGAGCCATGGCCACAGAAGGTGCCCACCAGAATCCAAGTGTTGTATGATCTCCACCTGTGTCCCGTATTTATACCTTTAAACGCAAAATAGACAACGCCTATATAAGCCAAGATATTAGACTTATATTATGTGATAAGTACTTAGCATCTTTACTTTCGGATTGGCGAATTATATCGAAATCGTATTGTGCCAACATTTGCTTGTTGGGGTAATACGGAAAATGAAAGATAATGTATTTGTTGGGTTTCCCAGCCCGATATTTACTAGACATAAATTAAGTCATAGTCAGTGGTGCAGCAGCCTATACATCGCTCTCTCGGATCATCGCCTTCTTCGTCGCTCTCTCGATCTTTCATTATCGCTCTCTCGGATCATCGTTCGCTTGCTTAAATTAGGGCACGGGCAATTCGGCCCGCCTGCCCTTAATTAGTCTGAATCTACCACTCATATAGTCTGAATCTACCACTCATATAGTCGACATCTATCACTTACTGTCTGCACCTAGCACTCATGCTGTCTTGAGCTGATCTTCGTGGCCATCAGACCGTCTTTCGTCGTTATTAAATCGCATCGATCGTTCACCCACATACATATATATACATACGCAATACGTCGGTCTACATATAGTCTGGAGCTGATCGTATCGTATCATACCATATTCGCTGCATCGATCTTTAATCGGTCTCTCATACATAATTCGCCTAAATACACATCCATATGTACATACGCATTCGCCGGTCTACATACGTATATACCAATAAACTGTACCTATTACTAATTTAACCAATCGAACTTTCATTTAGATAACACATCGCAACAGCTAGTGAGAAAGCTCATTAGCTCAACAGTATTTAACAAAGAATTTACAGTTATGATATACGGGTATATGTCAATATTTCTTGTGAAAAAGATAACGATTATTTTTAATCAGTATCGAGTTTCATTATTTCTTGTGAGCCAATAGCATTTATGTCCGGTCGAGATAGACATCACGGTCTAAACACACATAAGTGCGGAGACTAGTAAGCAAATACCTACATATGTATGTATGTATGTATGGACATATGTACATATGTACAATGCACCTTATCGCGTCGGAAATCTGAAAGCTAAGTAGACTATCATGATCGTCGCCAAACTACGCACATAGTGAACTGATTTTGACTAAATCTATGTGAACATTTGGATGCATTTTTATAGAAATCGATATAACGAAAAGACTACTCTGTGCTGTCGTACAATGAGCAGACCTTTGAGTTATGTATGTATATTATATACTATTTTTATCCCGAAGAAATAAAAGAAATTAAAGCACTTTTTCAAATATATTGCAGTTAAACCAGTATGCACTTATAGAAAAGACTGTGCATTCTTTATGTATAAAAATGAATCATATTTTATCGTGATCGGGGCTAAACGACAGAAATATTTGTTAGTTGGGTAGTATTCAAGATTTAAAGATACATATGACCAGGCAAGTCTTCAATTTTTGTTTTGGTAGTTGCAATTCTTAGCAAGATCCTTTTATTTTTGCAAACAATGGATAAGTTGGTTATAATATTATACACATATATGTATGTATGTTGCACAATAACGGATTAAATAAGAATATTCTGTTTTCTGTTTTATGTATTCCACGATTGTCCCAGAACATTGATGTTATGACCGTTGTTGTTATTGATGAAACTATTCAGCCAATCGCCAGTCAGGCAGCCGTTCTTGCATGCGCAGCCGAATATGTTGCAAGAACCACGACCACAATAGGTGCCCACCTGGGCGCGTCCATCGGCGCAGACAGTAATGGTGCATTTATCCGAGTTGCCATGTCCACCTACGGTGCCACAGGCCTGGCCGCCGTCCACAGTGTAGGTGATTGTCAGCGAGGCACGGCAGCAATCGGCTCGCACTTCACTGGCCAGGGCCAGCAGGCATCCGATTGCAAGCAGAAATACGATGGACTGTTTCATGGCTATCTCCGGACTTCAAGTATTGTATGATCGCCACCTGTGGACGGTATTTATACTTTTGATCGCAAAATATGCCTAGATAACGGGTGTGATATGTACTTAGCAGCATTACCTTCGGCTTTGTGAATTATATCGAAATCGTATTGTGCCAACATTTGCGGAAAATGAAAGATAATGTATTTAACAAAGAATTTACAGTTATGATATAAGAGTATATGTCAATATTTCCTGTGAAAAAGATAATGATTATTTTTAATCAGTATCGAGTTTCATTATTTCTTGTGAACCAATAGCAATCTGTAATAATTTGGTAAATTACTATCAAAGAATAAGAAGGATCTTAGACTTATGTATGTACAGAAGAACAACTCCCCAAATAAAATATATTTTCAAAGCAAAGCGGGTGAATCTTCAAAAGCCTACTTATATGTATAACTTCTTTCATCTTGCTCTTTAGCATTGGCTTCTTCCTTCTTTGTTTCGTACAGCATCATTCAGCTGTTATACCCGCTTCTATTCAGCGTGAGTTTGAACAGTTACTTTGAATTGCACTGTCCGTACTGAAATTGCTGCGGGCATACGAAATTTGCAGTCAAACGAAAGGAAATTCCAGTTTAAGGTTTTTACCAGGCGCACAGCGCAGCATAGCACGCATGCCACATTCCTAAGCTAACCTCCAAAAAGCGAAAGTATTTGCATGTGTTGGTGTACGAGTGTGTTTGTGTGAGGGGTGTGTTCGCTTGACATTGTCACAGTTAGCTTCAGGGGTGGGTTTTGTGCCATTGACGTGGCTGCGCTGGTACCCAGTACTGGGAATAAATGGGGAGTACACGGGGGAATATCGAATTCGTGCTAAAATTATTGTTAAATAAATATAAAGACCATTCTTGATCGGAAATGCGGATTGTTGTATATTATAAAATATTAGAATCATTAATATCCCTGATAAATAATAGGTCCAATAGGTCACCTACTATAAATGTTCAAATCACATTTCTAAGTACCGGGTATCACTTTGTTGAGTCCCTTGGCGGAGCATCTCTCAACACGTGACACATCGACAACGCCCAAGTGGGTGGACCGCACCAAACCCCTGCGCCATACAGAGCGTTTCAATTAGCGAGTACGGGCATTGGGTGGGTCCAAAACGGTACCGAACGGTACCGACTGGTTCTTTGTGTTTTTTGCCAAGAACCCGGGCAAGAACCTCTGCAGCAGCAGCAGCAACAGCAGCAGCAACAACAGCAGCAGCGGCACATTAAAAGAGACAGATACGGACACGTGTCCATCAGCGGTTTTAACCCTTCTTAAGGTAACGCCCAAGGATGACCAGGCGAACAGGATTGTCGGCAGGCAGCCCGTGCCAGATTCGCTCCCACTGCGCATGTCACGGATTGCAGGCGGTCCACTCCGCAAACTAGGGCGTATCTACGGGGCGGAGTATAACTGTGCTATCGCACGGCATGGATTGCCTGCTGCCCGCCCACCAGCTGGGCAGGGTTTGACGTTACCACTGACGTTGCTGGGCCTGCGTCGAGGCCATTACATAACGCTAACAGGCGAGAGCAGTGCGGATGACACAACCAAAACCGGTTAACATTTACGTCGTAACTAGGAGCAACCTTAGTCTACCAGGCGCCCAGAACAACGGAGGCCAAGGGCGCATTACTACGTCTTTACATTGCTGATGCCATCACTGCTGTGCTTTGCTGTGCTGTGCTGTGCTGTGGTGGTGGTTTTCCCCTCTTCTTGTTTAGGGGTTGGTTCATTGAGTGCGCGACGACTCGGCCTCAAGGTCGCAGCTCGCACACACCACTAACCCTGCTCTGTGGCATACAGGACCGCACTTATGGGCGCACGCTTACGGATACGCTTCCGTGACTTGTCTCGTTCTTGTGTGCGTGCCACAGCATCGCACACTACAGCATCCCCTGCTGCATGTGTAGGCAGAAGACACGTGTATTGTCTGTCACATACTCGTACACATTCTTTCATGGTAGATTTCGGACCAGGCGAACATAATGCACGCCCGTGTTCCTGAGGGTTCCTGCTCCGTGCTCAGCATAATTTCCGACACGCACAGAGCTGCTGCCCATGTGTGTGCGCGTGGTGGCTAATGGAATTAGTGTGCGTGTGCGGTACGCACACACATATGTCAGCATGTGTGTGTGTTCGTGGAGGGTGTTGCGTGATTCTTTGTTTGGCGGGTGCTGGCTTGGGTTGTGGGTTGTTTGCCTAAAAGCTCAACTAAAAGGCTTTTGGGCGAAATGAAAGCTCTTCGTGGGTTCATGGCAAGGATAATGGAAATCGGAACGGAATTAAGGAACAATTGAAATTAAATATTCGGTTTTTAAAAACAATTAACTTCGATTAAAACCAGGGACCGTAATTGTTATAAGTTTTAAAACCAAAATTGCTAACAATCTAAAAATTACTTGCCAATTTTCAAACCTTCTTAAAATTCGAGGTAGTTTATAATTTTGACAACCACTTGGTACATGTTTTTACTCCATAACCCTCCAGTTTTCCTGGTTATTTCAGCTTGTATCTCAATTAATTTTAAACAAGCTAATATACAGTTCGATTAGAGCCGAGGCGAGCCATTCCGTTTGCTTGCCTTATCAAGCTCAATAATATTAGCCATTTGTTAAATTGTTTGCACGATAAGCGTCGTCGAAACATCAACTCAACTTTTCAATGGCAAACAGCACCGAACAGAGCAGAGCAGAACAGAACAGCAAACAAGGACAATTGTGTGCCGGCAAACACTTTAAACAAAAAGGGCAGGCCGAAATGGAAAGGAGAGCCAAGGCAAGGCAAGGCAAGAGTCCTGCCCTGTCCTGGACAATGGCAATGACAATGATGATGATGGCACTTGTCATTGTGTGTGATGTTGCTACTTAAAATTTCTTTTATATACACACACACACACACACATACATGTATTTACGTATCTGCTACTGAAAATCGCACAAAGCACAAAGCGACAACAGCGGGAAGACAACTTCATAGGTAGCCCGAGTTGTCATTGCGTGTTTGCAACAAACTGGCGACAAAGCTTATCTCAGATGGACACACACAAAGAGTCACAGTCGGAGTCAGAGTCAGAGTCAGCCCAGCCACTCTTTGAGTTGAAGAATGACAAAGGGGATTCCCGGATAGGCAGTCGAACGGAGGATGGCAAGATGAGATCTTGCTGGCCACTCGAACAGCTGTTTCCATTTTGATAGTTTCGTAATTAAACCCGGCAAGTGGCTCTAAAGCGACCAGGAGGAGGATCTAATGTCTGCTGCCTGCTGTCTGCTGTCATTCCTCAAATGCAAGTCATAAATTTGATTGTCGTTTCGTGGGCGAAGGACTGCGTCGCTTCTATCACGGCATGTCCAGGCCCAGCCTTGCCCTGTCCTGCCCTGCCCTGCCCTGCCCATCCTTGACTTCGGCTATAGTTTGTCGCTTATCTAAAGTCAAAACAATTTTCATATATTTTCCAGCCAACAGCCAGTTACACGGCGAGCTTTTCATTGTCCACCGACATGCCATTCCGCAATTAGCATTGGCGTACTCGCAACTAATTTGCGCTACGGGAGTCCTGTCCAGTCCTGTCCAGTCCTGTCCAGTCTGTCCGCTGTCCCGCCTGCACCCACATGTTAATTAACAGCTAGCCCAGCCAGCGGCCATCATTTGTACTTAAGTTGAATTTTATTTTGTGAACAATTATGCTAATTTGTTAAATAAATAGGCGCACGCACTGCGAAGTAATGCTTGGAAAATGGTCGCCCCGCCGCTCAAGTTAAGTTTTATGGCGAGTTTTTTTATTTTATTGCCAGCTCGAAGACTTGGGACAGCCACACAGACGGACATGGCCAATGGCCATTCCAATTAAGTTTGCGTTTGCCATTTAATTACTCTAATATGCCAGACAGCCAGTCAGCCAGCCAGCCAGTCAGCCAGCCAGTCAGCGTCAGCCAACAAACTGAATCAACCACCTTCACCGCCCTCAAATGATTTTCCGTGTATTTGTGCGCGTGCCGAGCATGAAAATTAGTTTGTACATTTCCTTGTTCGCCTGGCCAGCCAGCCAGGCCACACCTCGAAATTGATGGCGCCATTTGTTTTGAGCCGCCATTGCTGCCAAGTTATCAAAGCTCTCTTTGACACCCACATTCATTTGTCAAGCCGTCGCCCCAATCTGAATCTGTGCCACAGCGAAAATGGAATGGAATGAAAAACAAACATCACATCACAGCCAAGAGCCAGTTGTTGGGGCAGCAACAACAAGTTGCCTACTTGGTGGCACATTTAATTAGTTTTAACCTTACACATTGGTATGCAAAGCAAGGGCACAACTTCGTTTCGTCGTGATTATAAAGTTTTCTCTGGCAGAATTGGACAGCTGTCAGTCCAGTCACGAGCCAACAACATCAAATCATAAGTATGATAATTTTCTCTGACCAAAAAAACGACCGAGAACCAATCAGATTTTTATCAACTGGAATCCTGCGAAATTGACTGACAAAATAAGGGAGCAGTAGCAATGGCAATGTGGGGAGGAGAGCGGCAAAGGGTAGGGGGATGCCAGCAATGTCCTCGACCCATACTGAAATCAAAGCAGCACAAAACAAAAACAAAAAAAAAACTTTAAATGGAAAAGAACACACGCCGTCTAGAGCGATGATGCTGACAGGGAAATGTGAAAAGCAGCAAACAGCATCAAAAGTTTTGCTTCCTTTTCGAGTCTAGTCCGGCGCCTTTCATCTTTTGGCTGCCACCCACCCAGTCAACCCCCCTCTGTGGAGGAGAAGCCAATTTTTGATTGCAACATTTTGCACCAAAGGCAAAATACATGCTGCAGCACACAGGAGTGAAACAGGAGCGGGAGCAGGAGCAGGCTACTGGATACAGCACACAGCATACAAAAACGAAAGATGCTAATGCTAATTTTAATATTTTTCGTGACATGGCGTTCACTTTGAGTGTGCCACAGCTTTTGTCGTTGTTTGTCTAATTTGTGTATTCATCCGCTCACACACACACTTACACAAAACCCAAACAGCTTCAGTTCGCTCTCACATATACACACATACATATTTAGTCTCTCTCGTCTCGTAAGTGTGGTTGCCCCCATGCCCATGCGTCGGGCTCTTTGGCCGGAAGCGACAAGTAATTTTACTTGGCAAAATAAATTTCACAGTCTTCTCTGGCTTTGTGCAGCTCATGAGTGTTTCTGTGTGTGTGTGTGTGTGTGTGTGTGTGTGTGAGTGTGCCTTTGTGTGCTTGTGTTGGTGTACTTCTCTATGTTCATTGGCCCGAATTTACTATTTAACTGATGTCACTTTATTAGTTTGCAGGCAACACAAATGCTTTCAATTACTTTACGATTTGTTCTTCAAATTGATTAAAAAATACATGCAACAAATGCAGATGTTGCACCCAAAGACGAATAGACCAATATATCATTTCCTTAAACTTTCTTGTTGAAATTTAACTTTGATTTGATGAACATTTTGACTAAAGGTCTTATCAAACAGTGGCCGGTAGTAACAGGTTCAATGCGATGGCAAATTATCAGAAGACGTGAGGAATCCAAGAGTCAGGGGACCTTGAGACATTATCTATATAAAATTTGAAATATGAGTGACATCCAGGCGGCTGTCTTCGATCGCAAGATCACATGGAATGCGGTCTTTATGGACCAGAGAAATTCGAGTGGCAACTGCGATCAGGATGCTGCTACAACATCATTCATATCGTATATTCTGTGTACACTAGTGTACACTACTATACTACATACTATTCTGTGTACACTATTTGTAGTGGAATTCATCATTAAGTTTCCTTTCTTTGTGGTTTCTATTTAGCTTAACTTAAATATAACTTTTCTTAGCCCCAAAGTTGAAGTTAATGTGAAGGAATGTTCAATGACAGCAAGGATAATTTAACTCTCATTGGAATTATATTGTATGACAGGTGGGATGTAAATGATTATCTGATATCTGATGAAATGTGGCACAAATGTAATATAATTTTAATTTTTTTCCAAAGTGCTGCTTTGCATTTGAAATGAGCTCGAAGAACAAAAAAAAAGGCAAGAGAAAGAAGTCTGGGAGGACTCTGAGCTTATTTTCCAAGCCATCAACTGTCGGCAGGCGGGAGGGCGGGCGGTGGCACGAATGAGGTCTCCAAGCTGCGTGCAATGACTGACAAAACAAATAAACTGGCTGCCGCTTCATATGCTGTCCCTGTACCTGTCGCTATCCCTAGACTGGAGCTGGAGCTGGAGCTGGGGAGGGGACAGGACACCACACATTTGGTATGCATAAGCAGTCCTTGCATACCATACCATACCTTACCTTGCCTCTCACATTATCCAAGAGCCAAGGAGACATTTTTCCATATTTTACACAACAAAAGCAATGCCAGACGCAACTTTTACCTCAACTTGCTGTGACAGTTTTCCCATCTCTCTTTCACTCCTGCATGCTGTGGTATCTGGTATTCCGCTCGCTCTCTTTCGTCTAACAACCGACCGCAATTTCAAATTTAATTCGCCATTTTCAGCAGGCTGGCAGCCCAACCAGCCAAGTAAACGCCCACCCACCCATTGGGCCATTGGCCCATCCACCCACTCAACGCCATCTTGTGGCTTTCTTTGCCTTTGTATGCTGTAGTTGTTGGTGGTTTCCTTTTGCTTTTTATTACGTTTGCTCGGTCGGCCCCCACTCCTCCCTACCCCCCGCCCCCCAACGACCATGCCGTTGTGGAAATGTGGAAATTCCTGAAGACATTTTACTTTGCAATTTCCTTACGAGTCGTTAAACATTTCCCAGCCAGCCAGGACCAGAGTAACTCAACAGCAGCAACAACAGCAACAACAGCAACAGCAACAAGCCAAGCGCCGGCAAAAGTTAACAAAACTAATTTAAAAATTCAAATTTGCTTTCCGTTTTTTATATGCATCACAAACTGTGCATTTATATGGCTGGGTAAGTGTGTATGCCTGAGTATCTGTGTATCTGTGTGGGTGTGTGTGTGTGTGTGTTTGTACATATATGTATGTATGTGTGTGGCATGGCTGTCTGACATTTTGTGGCCTGGTAATTTGTATTCTTGTGGCTTTATTGTTGATCTTCTTGTTACATTTGAGTTTTTCTTTTCTGTTCAATATTCGAGGATAGAATGGATATTTTCTTTTTTTGTTGTGAGTGGAAAATTCGAAATAATTTATTTGCATACGAGAGCTGGAGGCGGGCAGCAGGCAAAAAATGTGTGCAAATATATTTTGAATTAAATTTTTTATTATATATTCTGTTGGCCCTTATAGAGACATCCGAATTGGTAAATGGAATCTCGTACGCCACAAACTTAATTATGCCTGAAATTTATGCAAGCATTTGGCAAATCTCTAAAGCAGAGAACACTCAAATGACACAAAACTCCACTCTCGGAGCCGCAAAACATGTGATCATCGTTGAATTAATGCAAATTTTCGGCTCATTAATATCAATCAAATGATTGATAGCAACAGGAATAGAACCAGCAATAGAACGAACCGAACCGAACCGCACCCTGCCATGTGCCCGCCTCTGAGGCCCAACCCAACCCCTCAGAGCTATTAATAAATCCTTTGACAATTGTTACATTAATGTCAATAAGCTGCACGCACACACACACACACACACACACACACACACACAGAGCAATTTCCGGGCATTTACATTTGTTCGAGTATCTGTATCTCATTTGGCCTGCACCCCTTTTCTGTCACAATATTTGTTTGACTCGTGCCACTCCAACTCCACTCTAAATGATGATGATCCCTATCCGGGTGTGGGTTTATGCGGCTGCACAACCTACTCTGCGCAATCTGTCAAAGTTTAGATACATTCCGACTGTATCATCAATCAATTTCATTTAACCACTTGTCACTCAACCATTTGATTTGGCTTTGCCAGTTCGCAAACAAAAAACTGTTTTTATCCAGAAAAGTGGATCATTTCTGGCTTCCATAACCACAGCAGATTCTAATTCAAATGATTTGAAGAGGCGGAGGCGGAGGGGGCGGAGTTTAATTACAATATATTACGCATACGAGTGTGCATTGCTGTAAACGTGGATTCAACACAATGTTGACACTATTGGAGGCCAATATCAATTCATAGCCAGGCAATACAAACAATGTACACGTAAGCTTCCGGCAATGCCAACAAATTTGCAGCAAATTAAAGGCCAATTAACCCATCAGCCGCTGTCCAGTCCTGGCAGGACATTGGCTAACGAGCCGCCGACTGCACACGCAATTGCAATTATCAAATTAGAGCTGGGCGGGGCCGCGGCAGTCAAACAATTTCAGATACAAATAATAATAAATTCGACTTGGAAATGCAAAACACACACAAATGCGACTACGAGTACGTATGGATGCACGCATAATTATAATTGAAGCACTCGGAGTGCACTCGGGGCCCGGGGCCAGTGTCGGGGCAATATAATTAAGTTGTTGACCTGACCCGACTTGACCCGTCGCATCGGACAACTGGCAGGCGCATAGGCCTGTGTCCAAGGGGGAGCTTAATTAATATGTTTGCCCACGAAGATGTAGTAGAAAAGCGGCCTGGGCCTGGGCCTGGGACTGGACCTGGGTGTGTCATACCCTCCTCCACATCATATCTTCGAGTATACCCCTTGATTGCCAGCTCCTCAAAATGCATTTAATTTTCCACTGATATGGATCCTCCCTGCAATTTCCAATGCGCTTGCTCTCTACGCTCGTCATAGCTTATTAAACACACATTTCGGGTTCGGGTTCGGGTCTGTCCGACGGACAACCCCCGTATGCCCCATTTACCTGAGTGTTTTCTCGAGCACGCGCCATGAAAATGTTCAAAAATTTTCAGCATATTTCTGTGGTTTTCCAGCCCCTGCCCGGACCTGACGTTTTTATAGTCTCTTCTCAAATTGCTCTAATTCGTTAAGTTATAAAACTGGCCGCCAGTTTGGCACTCCGTCAAAAGTTTTCGAAGTCATTTACTTTTATTGCCAGCCACCGGTCGGTCGGTCGGTCGGTCGGTCAATGAACCGGCAGCAGCAGCAGTTCCAAAAAGGACTTACATATACACACTCATACTCACAGAACACAGAAAGGACGACACATGCGTGTTAATCTCTAATTTGCTAGACGATCATTGTCATAGTGTACGGGCATAGGTATAGCATTGCCTCTGCCTTTGCCCCTGCCCCTGCCCCACTCCAGTCCACTCCACTCCATCACACTCGTACATATTCATGAACTGACGCAGCAGGACATTTGAGAGAGAGGACCTTGTATCATTCGTATCCTTTTAATTGCCAAAAACTCGCCGTGTTTCGAATTTCGGTATCTAAAGTTGTTTTTCTCATTTTAATGGCGCTATTTTCATTAGGCAAATGTATGTTTCGGCCTTTTTCCTTTATTTTTTCCCGAATTTTTTGAACATTTTTTTGTCTGTCTGTAGATCCCCGTAAATGTGTGCCGCTCATTAGCATATAAAATGTATTGACGGCTGGTGGAGAGGGGCCGAGAGGAATTGTCCTTTAGCGAGTGTCTCTGTGTGTTTGCATATACAATCCACATTTATTGCATATTCATCATTTTAATTGCTTGTTTTCATACTAAATGACTCGATAAGGCTTTTAGGGTTATTCGGAGGAGATGCGGCCCATGTCCTGCGGTTTCGAGGATGGGTCTGGATCCAGTCTGCCGACCAAGTGAGGGCTAGAGGGCCAAGCAAATGAAATGGAATACGAGTACCAGTCGCAAACAGAGTTTAAAAAGAGAAACAAAAAAACCAATTCACGTAGAAAAGAGCAAAGTACACGATGGTGGCGCCAAATGTGAGGGGGGCCGGGGGACGGAATCGGGGTGCAGCAGGAGTCCGGATAT
The DNA here is from genome assembly GCA_008121215.1 of Drosophila athabasca. NCBI lineage: Eukaryota > Metazoa > Arthropoda > Insecta > Diptera > Drosophilidae > Drosophila > Drosophila athabasca. The sequence goes on along the minus strand of CM017793.1, from coordinate 3,538,832 downwards.
GATTACTTTTTCTTTTGTTTCCCCTGCTTTCTGAAGGGGAGCCGTCGAGGGAGCTGCATGGCTGCGAAAGAACAAAGAAATTACTCTGCCAACGAGTGAACGGATATGAATAAAAAAGTGATCAATGCAATGAAAATGATTGTCTGCTCATTCAAGCGCTCCCTCCATTCCATTCACGCTTCACAATTGAGCGCACAAAGTACGAAAGACAGCTAGAGCATCAAAGATGAAAGTTCTAAGAGGTTGCAACACTTTAATAACAGGGGAAAACAAAACATTTGACTAACAGGAATTCAGTTTGGAGCTCTCCTCATCCTGGCCAGTGCAGGATTTCCACAGAGCTTGGAGTTACTTGGAGCAACCGCAGCTGGAGCAACCGCAGGTGGAGCAGGGACACTGGCAGCGTTTGGCACCACATCCGCACGTCCTGACGCCACCGCAGCCGCAGGATCTGCACTCTGTCTTTCCACATCCGCAATTGTTCGTCTCGGGCTCGCTAGGACATGAGGCCTGGGTCAGGCATATGACCATAGCAATCAGGACGAATAACTTAAGATTGAACATGATGATCGACAGGAGAAAACTCGGTAACTGTTGACTATGCACTGTTGGTGGCTCTTTATATAGGCGACAAAATGGGGCAAAAGTTCTTTATTTGAGCAGATGGTTGTTTGGGGTTTTTCGGTTATTTTTACTGATACATTTTTATGTAAATATATGGTTTCAATACCAGATGTATTCTGCAAAATTCCCTTTTGCATGATATTTTTGGGTAACATCAGGCAACTGACCTTTTCCATTGGATACCATCACGTTTAAGGTAACCAAGAGGTAAATTGAGAAACTTTCTTGACGACGCATCTCCAGAGGAAGATCACACTATTCGCATCGTAATTATTTCCTTATTTTCTTTATTTATTTAATTATTTAACAATAATCTATTAAATATGCATTAAAATATTAAAATTATTAATTAAATAAAGGGAAAAATAGGAGGGGAAAAAATGTAGGGATAAATAATAGGTAAAAATTAGAAGTAATTATTCGGGGGATAAGGAATGATAGACGGTATTTTAATGTTAAGATGTGGTCTCCTTTCTATCAAAGATCTTTCGTCTAGGCAGCAAAGTGCTCCTTAAAAAAATAAACTTAAGAAGTCTGTGAATACTGTGTACAAATTTTCAACGGTTGAGCCGTTTCTCAAAATTCCAGTTCTCAGCTGAAAATTGCAACAGGTGGCGCAGACTCCAAAAACAATTCAGTGAAAAGGGAGCCTGGCTTTTCGTTGCATCCACACGCAGCTGGCCTAGAAACAGGGGGAGAATCCAGGGAGAATTTAGGGAAAAACCGGCACAAGGGTTCAAAATGTATAGCATCGGTATTACATCAAATTATCATTCTGCCTCTGGACTCGGCTCTTCCTCTGGTTCTGGCTCTTCCTGAGGATCTTCCTCTTCCTCAGGATCTTCCTCTTCCTCAGGATCTTCCTCTTCCTCAGGATCTTCCTCTTCCTCAGGATCTTCCTCTTCCTCAGGATCTTCCTCTGGCTTTGGCTCTTCTTCAGGCTCTGTTTCTTCCTCTGGCTTTGGCTCTTCTTCAAGCTCTGGATCTTCTTTAGGCTCTGGTTCCGGATTTGCCTCCGGATCTAGATCTGGATTTGTCTCTGGCTCTAATTTTCCCAAAATCAGAGGCCTTGCGTAAGAAACTCGCAGAACTGCCAATACAAGAAACAATAATTTAATGCTGAACATTTTATTGCAACGAAATGATCACAAAGACTATGGACATGAACTGATTAGTAAGACTTTTTATATTAAACAGAATGCATTATTTGTCCAGATGGTGTTGAACTAAGTAAACAAGGAAAATGAAAATATTTGCAGAACGTGCACTGAAAGCTGCAGGCGACTTCATGTTTGACTAACCTTGATTAACCGGTAAATATGCGAAGCTAAAGAAAGCTTTTACTTTTTACTCGTTTTAGCCCAAAAACTGGCTTGACTAAACTCAAAACAGGTCGTTTAAAATGCAAGTACAATTATAGGCTCACAATCGATAAGTGCAATTTCAGAGTACAGGTAAATGCAGGTGGGCATAGGAGAACCTTTAACAAAGTATTCGGAATATTGTGAAGCTAATCAGCTTTTCACTAGCTGTTGCGATTTTTTATTTAAATAAAAGGTCGATCGGTTTAAATTAATAAGTGCAATTTATTGGGATATATGTATGTAGACTGACGTATGTTTATGCGAAGTGGGTATGAAGATAAGGTTAAAGACCGTTGCAACGAATATGATATGATGACAAAGACGATCACGCTTAGATTATACATATGTAGACCAGAGGCCGTCAGCGTCCACGGGGCAGCGCAGTCGGCACACGCGGAGTATATAAACCAGAGGCCGGCAGCGTCCAATGCAATGTGCATAGGAAACGGCCACGGGGCAGCGCAGTCGGCACACGCACAGCGTAAAAGCTTCGTGTAACGTCGGCCCTATGCACATTCGGCTTCGTTTTTCTGCTCGGCTGGCGCAGCGGCAGCGAAAATGATCGTGTGGCTTCGGCCCTATGCAGAAAAAGCTTCAGAATTCTGTTCGGCTGGTGCAGCGGCAGAGAAAATGAAACATGTTTCTTCATGTCTGTTGTCTGCGCACTCAAACGCACTAGAAACATTTGAGTGTCTGCGTGCCGACCCCTGATATAAACTTCGTCTAGCGTCGGCCCTATGCACACGCAGCTTTGTTATTCTGCTCGGCTGGCGCGGAGGCAGCGAAAATGAATCGCGTGGCTTCGGCCCTATGCACAAAAGGCTTCATAAGTCTGATCGGCAGCGCCACGGCAGAGAAAATGAATCGTGTGGCTTCGTGTCTGTTTTCTGCGCACTCAAACGCACTAAGAACATTCCCAGTGTTTGCGTGCCGACGCCTGATGTAGAACGACGTACTGCGTATGTTTATATATGTATGTATGTATGTATGTGGGTGAACGATCGATGCGAAAGTCGTCGGTCGAAGATCCGAACCGAATTGCCCGTGAACTAAAGCAAACGCGAGAAGCGAATGTAAATGAAAAGAAGGTGAGCGCAATAGCAGCTAGGGCTGCTGATAAGCCGAGTACGAACAATAGGTAAAGAGGTGGAGCGCGAGAGATAAACTAGATGCTATATATGTATAGGTATAGTAGTTGTAGAACAGAGGCCGGCAGAGTCCTATGCAATGTGCATAGAAAAAAGGCCAAGGGGCAGCGCAGTCGGCACACGCATAGCGTAAAAACTTCGTGTAGCGTCGGCCCTGCGATCATTCGGCTTCGGCAGCATTCTTCTCGGCAGCGCAGCGGCAGCGAAAATTAATCGTGTGGCTTCGGCCCTATGTACACGCAGCTTCTGCTCGGCTGTCGCAGCGGCAGCGAAAATGATCGTGTGGCTTTGGCCCTATGCAGAAAAAGCATCAAAATTCTGCTGGGCAGCGCCGCGGCAGAGAAAATGCGCACTGAAACTCACTGTGCTGCGTGCCGACCCCTGTTGTAGAAGCAAAGAAGGCTGGATAGATAGGCGAGAGAGCGGCAGCTGCCGTGCATAAGCAAATGTGATTAACAATGATATGATACAGTGGGCAGTGCAAATATCGAACAATATTAGTAGCTTACTTTAGGTTTCACCGCTGTCTATGATTTAAAGATTTGACGACTAAATATCGGGCTGGGAAACCCGACAAATATAGATAGTAGATTTTTCAGTGCATTTCATGTACTTCATATTGATATTATAGGGGTTTTGGTGAGATAAAATTAAAAAACAAAGCACTATCGGATTCAACCATGCTGCTAGCAATTTTCTGCTTCTCTTGGTTAAGATTTCTAGCAGATTCCAGTCGTGTAGCTGATGAATGCTGTAAGATTATCATAAATGTTGTAAAAGAGTGTTTTTGAGATTTCGAATTCATCTTACGCTTTGAATTTTCAGCGGAATACTTTTTCAGCGCACAGAGACTCTTGAACTTTTGGTCGACGAGGCTGCCAGGCTTGCCATTGCAGCCGCAATCAGCTGGTTTCGGGAATTTGGCCACCACCGGTATGCCAATAAGGCATTTCTTCGGTATAAAACTTCTGCATAATTTCTCCTCAACGATGACAAGAGCTATCGCACGATAATGATGCGGTTATTTCTTACAGCGGGCTAGGATATCCCATAGAACCTACGTGTTTTTCCCGCCTTCACCCTGCGTGCATTCTCCTCGCTCAAGAGGCAAGAGTTCTGGAAGACACGGCAGGTGCAGTCCTCTAGAGCCCAGACGTAGCCTCTTAGGTAGAGATTGCATGAGCTGGAGGTCTCCACTGCCTTGGGATTGGGCTTAATAATAATGGTGGCCTGTGCCACGCCCAGGATTGCCGCAACCACAAATATCGACTTGAGCATCTTATTTTGGTAAATGTATGACTACTGTCTCCGTCTACGGCTGTGGTACAGCTTTTTATAGGCCATTCATTATTTACACAGATGTGCCTTCAATTTTTAGTGAATCTATTTATTGATAAATGGAAAAAGTAAAAAGTTTATACAAATATTTACTGTTTAATATATATTTAGAAAGCCTTGAAGATGATATTCCATTTTGAAACATCTGCCAACCGGTTCGACTGGATTTGAAAGCTCCTGAAAAAAATGCATAAAAAAACCTCAAAAAATATAACCGAAAAAGCACATAAAATTGCGGCAAGGCAATAAATACGTGCAACACATTTCCCTTATGGATGTCCTTGTGGCTGTTCCTGCCTGACAATTACACGCAGTTGTCATTAGCTCATCAGGAGCGCCCGGAAGTCGAGGAGTCGAGAAGGCAAACGGCGGAAAAACCAGATAAAACAAAAGGCAACAACTCAATTAACCCTTTTTCCGCCGAAACCCGAACTCGAAACCCAAATGACTGGATTATGATGCTGCTGTTGATGATGCTGCTGCTTAGTATATAATAATATGAGTATAATAAAATAATAAACGAAAAGTGTCATCAGAGACAGGAGGCAAGGGACAGGGGAGACAGTGAGGTGAGAGAAGAGCTCGAGGAGGGAGCAAATCCTGACGGATTTCGTATGTAATTACTTCAATTAAACCATCTGTGACAATTGCCGCAGCCGAACATGAAATTCAACTTTACTTTCGAAATTCCCAATTGAGTTGAGGCGCATTATCCTGGCAAGCAGTAGCAACCACAGGAGCTCAACCAGAAACACACACATTTATTTCTCTCTCTCTCTCTCTCCCCCCTGCCCTGTCGCTATCTCTTTATAAGTAGATATATATATGTATATATATATCTCCAACCCCCAGAGCATAAAGAACTCAACGCGTATTTGTACCTTTGCCTTTAGCTTTACCTTTGCCACGTCGTTGCTGCCGCTGCCGCTGCCGCCTCCTCTGTTAATGGGGTGACATTTATGGCACTTTATCAACTCGAAAGTCAATAATGCCAGCCAAGTATCTTAAATGTGGCTTAAAACATACATACAAACATACAAACACAATGGGGAAAGAGGAATCGACGTGAAAGGAAAAGAAAAAAGAAAATTGCAATGCGATAAAAATGAAATTTTAAAATTTATGCCGCTTATTGTCAATTCTTGGAGCTGGCTGGAATCGTAACTTAAGACTTTTTAAGGGGCGGGGGGGGGGACGCCGCCAGCTAATGCTTTCCATCTGCGTCAGGGAAAACTTGAGGGAACTTGATGGAAACCCCCCCGAGTTTGTTATGACAACTGAGAGACATTTGAATCGAGCCAAAGGCGGGGGGTTGGGGAAACTCTAGCAGGGCATTAGTCGAATGGATCCCCCAGGATTAGCCAATGAGAGTGGATCTGTCGCGACGCCCTCTCCACTTTGCCCCTTGCCCCTTGCCGTTCTGACAGCAGTTGGTGGCTGCGCGTCCCGGCCTAGGGAATACGCGCTCGCTGAGAAAACTTTTTGGAGTAATTAGGAGTATAATATGCGATCCAAGTCAGCGACTACGAGACTCAGCCACTGACTCTCTTAGCCGCTGACAACTTGATTACGTTTCAACAACATTGTAAAAGTTAATTGCCAGCGCAGCCTTAAAGCCTGATGAGCATTTATCACCCTCCCAGAACATGCCACACAGTCCTCGTCCTCGCGTGTTATGCAAAAACAAAACGAAAAACGCGAAAAAAGTGAGGCATTCATTAGGCCCGACACGGTGCCACACAGCTGAGGAGGTGAGAGGTGGTTCCGTTCGGTTCGGTTGCGAAGCGTCTTGTTACCACATTTTTCAATTATAGCACATTTCCTGCCTGCGGGCCTCCTCCCCTCCTCCGCCACGACTCACGTGTACCGCGAGGGGCTGGGACACTGATGAAGAATTATTTCATTTTAATTTGCAGGCCACTGCGAAATATTCCGAATATAAACAACAATGTTTTAGTGTAATGCGCAGGTGGCTACTCCCCCCTTTACATGTGTACGATGATCTCTCTCACTCCCCTCTGTCTTATCGGAGTAATGCGGAGAATCGGAGAACCGTCAAATTCTTTCTCTAATGAAGCCAGCAGTTCAAAGTTCAAGCCGGCGCAGCTAATTAGTTACCGCCACCAGCGAATGTGCCACTTCATTAAAATAAGTGCCCGACTAAAAACGGAGACCACAAAATTAAAAGAAAAAAATAGGCATACACTGAGACAAAAAAGGGAAGAGTATAGTACAGAAATTGTGATAATTGAATGTTCAGTACTGAAAATATTCAAAGATCTTTAGCTGATTCCAAACATATGTATTAAAAGATTATTTTGGGACACTAGAATTCCACAAAGTATATTGGAATAATCCTAGCTTTCCAGCTCTGGTTTTTCCTCAGTGTAGAAGCGCAGCTAGGCTCTAGTCGGAAAGGTCGTTTAGTCCAACCAACAAAAATTTATTGTTAAAAGCCGCTAATGAATTATTTACTGGCCATTTGGCTGTCCTTTATGCTGATGCCTTGACAGGAATTGGCTGTCCGGAAGGACAGGCCTGGTGGCAGTAAAGGCTGCCCTGCCTGTCATGTGTGAGTGTGTGTGTGTGTGTGTGTGTGTGTGGGGATGTTCCATGTACATGCCGGGCAATGGAGTGGGATTGTGGTGGAGTCCTGGTCCTGTCCACGCATAACTCAACCAGTTCACACCCTTAATTAACTGCCTGTCTGTCTGCTTGTGCGTATGCGTGTGTGCGTGTGTGCGTGAGCGTGTTGCTGGACAAGTTGGCTGGGCTCTTGGCCGAAATGTGTGGCGTGCGTGGTGTGGCTTTGCGGCGGAGAGAGTTGCTCAAACGAAATTATGTTTATTAAGCATTTAACAAAGCGTGACAAAGTCAGTTCCGGGTTTCAGTTAAGGATGGAGTGTGCCGCGACAGAAACTTTGACCTCTTTTCGTTGCTCAAATTATAAGCCGGATAAACATCGAAACAATTGATATTTGAAACATTATTTGAAAATATTTAATCGGTCGATACTTAAAGGATTCACCAATTCTTTTAGCATATAACATTTAGGTCTTCCCGTAGGACTGGTTCACATTTCAATTTCCATTTTTCTCACTCCCCTCTCTCTGCTATCATATTCTTTCCGCCACGAATCAGTCTTCAACCCAGCGATTATGATCACTCTCATCCATCAATCAAGTGCATTTGAATAACATTTTTAATCACTCCGAATTACACAGGAGAGCGCACATGATGAATTGCATATTATGGCGGCAGAATATCAGCCACATACATCCATATATGTATGTACATATATGTATGTACTACAACTTGTCGGAGAGGAGGGGGGATAAGTGATGTGGGAGCACAAACGCATTCACTTGACAATCACTTTTGTTTTATTGCGATTTGCCAGCCCTGAATAACGACACCCAGCCACAACAGTAGCAACAACAGCAGCAGCAGCAGCAGTGGCAGTGGCAGTGGCAGGCAAAGCTGGAAAATTTCCACTTGGGATAACTTGTGAGCAATTGCAATGCTGCTGGAGCTATAGCCATGGCTGTGGCCCAGACACTGGCTGAGGCGGAAGACAATGAGCTGTGCCAACCAAATTGTTGTGGTGCAAAAATGCGGGCATATGTGTGGCAGACAGAGGCAATCGACGCCAGAAAGGAGCAACTGCAGTAGCAGCAGCAGCAGCCAACAAACAACGGAACGATTTACCAAGAAAATGAAAATTTATTGTCAGTAAATGAAAGAAAGCTCTCGACAAGCATTCAGCTCGGGCCGGCCCGTTTCAGTTCAGTTCAGCAGCAGCAGAAGCTCCTGTTAGTTAGCAGCAGCCAGGACCTGCAGCTGAAGCAATCAAGGTGTTTCTTTGTTGGTCCAAAGGGAACTATCCGCATTGCGTCTTTCTTATGCATGCCCCAAGCATGGAGAGTGCAACAATTGCAGTTGTCTGGCAGCCTCCTGGCATTGTCATAGGAATCGCTTTCGATTTGTAGTAGCTCAATGGGAAGTCTGTGGGGAAGCCCCAAGCCCCACTCCCCACTCCGCACTCCCCACGCCCTCACTTAGTCCCAACTCCCACACACTGATTCAGTCTCTGGCTGGCTGGCTGGCTTAGAGTGAGCAGCCCTAATGGCGATGATGTTGGCCAAAAATGATAATGGCCAAAACATTTAATGCACGTTATTGCCGAACCAACAAAAAGCAATTTGACGTAACGCTCTGCCAGGATTTGGCCAGGACCCTCAGACCCTCGGCAGGACCTGACATCGAGCTAATGCAGTGAAATATTTATTGAAATTGTGTGATCCCCGGGGGCCAATGCGGCTTCGTCTGCTGCTATTAGGCTGGGGGGGGGGAATGGTCCTTAGCCCGAAACTTGTGGCAGGGAATGGGAACAGGATACTTGGTGTTGTTGGTGGTGGCTGTAGGCCAGAGGCTGGTGGCTGGTGGCTGGTGGCTGGAAGGAGTCGCAATTTACGAGTCTCCGTTTGGCACTTTCGGCATTATTGCCTGGCCAAATGTTTCGCCAGGCCGCATAAATATCCCAGGGCCAAGTAGGAGGCAAAGTTTTTCACACGGCCCTAGAAAGGACCCGCCACCCACTTACTTGTAAATTACGCACATTAATGCAATTAACAACAACAACAGGGAGGACTTAAAAAGGTCTCAATTACGCTTCGTACTCACCTGAAAGAGGCCTATCCATCCATCCATCTATCCATTCATCCACCTATCCACCTATCCATTCATCGAAACTTCACTCTCACGGTTCGTGCTTCACTTGAGTGGCACTTCAGCGGGCGCAAAACATATTTACCCGCGCTGTAGCCCAGATATGGGGTAAATATTTGTGGCAATTATGCAAGCGGAAGTCGGTGCGGATATGGATACTTGTAGAGCCTGGTCTGGCCTGGCCTGCCGCCACGTGCCGCAAATGCATGGCAACATAATTATCGCACGCTCGCGAACGCGTGGCAAGAGTACAGGATCTGGGGCAGGGGCAGGGGCAGGCGTAGCCAGCATTTTCCACTTGAGTTTTTCCGCTCTAACTCTCGGCAGCCCTACAAATTGTTGCCATATAATAAGTGGGCGTAACCCTCGGCCTCGGCCTCGGCCTCGGCCTCGGGGCTCGGGCTCGAATGGTCGGGGGCTGATTGCACTTTGCCCCGCGATGACAGCAAACAACATCATCCACAACAACAACAACATCGACATCGTCATCGACAAACACGCGTCGAGACGCGTCAAAAAGCCGTTGATTATAGACTTACTGGCTCCTAATGGCTGTCCTTGTTGGGTTTTAAGCCCTTAATGGCCACTTGATGGTTAAGGTAACCCAGCAGCAGGGGGACCAGCAGGGGGAGCAGCAGGGGGAGCAGCAGGAGGAGGAGGATGGGATGTTGTCTGTTGCTCGTCTTCCGCCTGGGCACATCCTTTTATGAAATTATGAAATGAATGGAGGGTACAGCACTGTTCGATTGGATTACCACGCTCCTTATAATCAATGGGAAAATACTAAGCCCTAAAAGGGAGATGATACAGAGAGAGAGAGGGAGAGGGAAAGACAGTGCCACTGTACAACGCAGGCTGTAAATATGTTCGTTAATTAAAATTGATCCGCATCTAAAACCGCCGCCCACAGACACACATCAAACGAAATTTGTAATCAAAAACCATCGCAAAAAACAATACTAAAAAAAGGTGAAAAATGTCATTAAAAATTGCATTTCATACTAGTTGCGGTGTCCTCTCATGCGGTGTCCTGACATCGATCCTGTTCCTGCGGCATAGAAATACAGACGTGCGATGCAAATTATTATTGGTCCACCAAGCACAGAAAAAATATTTCAAATTTGGGAACGGATATGTGGAAAAAATGCACACACAAATAAAAGAAAGTATGGAAAAGCATTCTCGAAAAGCATTTTTCTGGCCTGGCCTGCCTGCCATCTGGCCTGCCATCTGGCTGGCATGTCAACGAACCGGCAGCCAAATGAATATGGAATACTCTGAATGAGTGGCAGATTTCCTAAATAATTTTTTGGGCGCACTCCGAATGGTTGGAGCGGTAGCCAGAGGGGCCTGTTTTATCATCTTGTAACATGTATCCATTTCGAGTCTATCAAAAAAGCATTCACCTGGCCGTACCCGGGGATACCCGAGCGACTTGATCCTGTGCTGAACGGGTACACAGCAGCTATGCACATAAATCAAATCCATTTCCCGAGCCCCAGCACCAGCACCAGCACCAATACCCAGTCCCAGTCCCCCAGTCTCCAAATCTGGAAACCCAGCGGCGTTTTGGCCAATTCTTTTGCCTTGTCCTGCCACTGGCTCATATTATGGCATTTGTTGGCCTTTTTTTGTGTGCCTCTCTCCCCACCAGCTCCTCTGCTGTTTTTTTTTCTTTTTGGAGCAAGCTGTCAGCGAAAATGTTGAAAAATGGCAAAATACCATTGATGAAAGTAAGCTGCTTGCTGGGCTTTGCATTGGCACAAAAAAGAAAAAAACCAAAAACAAAAATAGGAGAATGTAGAAGGCCCGGAACATGAAGCCAACCATGACGCATTGCAGTGCGGCGCCACCAAAATCTAAGCAAGGCCGCAAAAAAGGCACACAAATCAGACGTGAGTTGGTCCTGGCCAAAAAAAAAGAAAGGGGGGAACATTAACAAGCTGACTCGGGCGTGTCGGCTCATAATATCCCAAAGTGAAAAGCTGTGTTAGCATTTTTTTTGCCGCCTCTCTGGCTGCTGGGTGCTGGGTGCTGGAGGATGCCTTTTGCTGATTAATTGAGGAATGTGCCTGCCAGCCAGATGACATTCAAAGGCAGCGCCGGGCAACGCGCAACTCGGCCACGAAAAATCAGAGGAATAAATCCATGAAAATTACACAAAAAAAATGACAAAACTACCTGCAGAGCTGCATGCTGCATGCTAATTAAAACTAATATACACGGCGTATGCGTATTGTGGCAGAACTGACGAGGAAATATTTCCGCTAGAGCAAGCAATAAAAACAATGGACATCTTTCTCTAAATAAACAATGGGTGAAGGTTACTTTTGGGGAGCCGAGGCCATAAATACTCTTAGTCATTAATTGAATAGTGATGGCTTTGGCATATCATCTCTCAGAGAAAAATCGAATGGTTAACTTTCACTCTCTTTCACTCTACTGGTACATATTTTTTAATTTTAATATAAAGATCATAATGTTATACAGTAAATATGTTCATTGTAGATACATTTTTATACTAAAGATAGATGAAAACACACATCTCTTATGTTACATATTCTTGACTTTATTTCGTGATCTGCGAATAGCTTGAAGGAATTTAACAGCCTTGAATTTTCGTCATATTTCCCTTCCAGGGTGTACGAATACCCTCAGTAAGGGTATAGATGTACATACTACAACCATAAAACAATTGTCTAGGCCACTCTCTGGGCAAATGAATTACGAAAGCGCAGGGCAAGAAAATGACAACAGAAGTCGGCCCAAAGGCAACGGGGGAACCAGAGCCAGTTCTTTTCCTGCTTTCCATTTCTTTTTTTATGCCTGGGTGTATTTGTTTGTGTCCGCTTTCTGCCCTGCCGTGCCGTGCTGTGCCGTTCCTGTTGTACGGCATTATGCGGCAACTGCATTGTTTATAGAGAGAGCCTCGGGGCTACCTGCCCGACAACTTTGTGCATTTTTTAATGGATCTCGTCGCAGACAAAAAGCCAGAACATGGCGCATTGAAGTGAAGAATTCGCACTCGCGGTCTTAAACGCGTGCGGGAGTCGCATCCGAGGGGGGGTGTCTGTCAAGGCTGTTATTTGTTTGGCGAAATGCTGTTACCAGGAAGGACTCACCTTTCCAGCCTCCCTCCGACCCCGTTGCTGTTGTCAATTTGGCCAAAGTGGTTTTTCAGTTGCTTTAGCGTGAAAAAAGGCGCACAATTCAGGGGAGAAGGAGATTGTGATGGAGATGGAGATGGGGATGGGGATGGGATTGAGACTGGGACTGAGACTGGGACTGAGACTGGGACTGAGATCGTTGCTGAGAAGGAGGAGCCCGTCTTTGACAAATTGCACTTGTGCGGCGTTTTAATCACTTAGGCAACAACGCCTACATTGGCCCTATCTAGGCGTCTCATTCTATTTACTTAATGACAGCGAAAAGTGGCAGCCGAGCCGAGAGAGCCGCCTTGAGGGTCCCGCACGGCTCAGCGCCGTGCAGCAAGTGCTCGACGCATTTGTCATTTCGCCTCCGAGCACTATGCTCGTTCTCATCCTGCCTCCTGCCTCCCACATCCCACCTCCCACCTCCCACTGGCACATCCTTGCACACCACTGGCCTTGCTCTCTTTGGAGGTAGTTTCATTAGACTAAAATGCTCTGCACGTGTGTGTCTCTGTCTGTGTGTGTGTGTTTCAGAGCTTTTGTTTAAGGGATTTTGCCTTTTCAGAGAAATCTGCATTTGCCGGCTCCATTGAAGCGCAAACAATTGAACGGCCCGGGCTACAGCTACGGCTACGACTACGACTCCGGCTACAGCCACGGACTTTGCAAGAAAAGCCTTAGCCCAGGCCCAGCTGTTCTCTTTTGCTCTCGTGCCATTGTCCCTTTGTTTAAGCCGTGCGTCAAAAGGCGCGCAAATATCTTTTGATTTCTCTTCCCATTTCCAACTTTTTTTGCGGCCCGAACGCACACACGCAGTCACGCCGAAAAAAAAAAGACGCACACTTTTGATAGCTTTTATTTATGATTATGTATGGGGGGCGGACCGAAGGCGGGGCACTGCCTGTCATCAATCAAAAAGTGCGCAAAATCAAAACGTCATTGGACGTGTGGGGATGAGGACTCCCAGGCAGGCAGGCAGGCAGGCAGGCAACCAAATCAAATCCTTTGACTGCTTTTGTGAGGGAGAATCCCTGGGATTCGATTCGGTGTGGATAAAGCGCCCTTCTGCCGCCTAAAGGACAGGCCAGGCAGGTGCAGACATGTACAATACATCGTAGATTGGTGGCATATCCTTGGTTCTGATCAACATCTATGGAAAACAGACAAACGATAGCCACTGTCTGCGGTTGAGGGTGAACATTGAAGATCGATTGTTTCTCCTACAAAGGACACATTTGGCACGATTCTAAATACTAGATTTAAATACAAGTTTTATTATTATTATTCAAATATATATCCAAAATTAGCTTGGGTTTTTCCTCTCTCCACAAATGAGTTCGAACATCAAATCGACCGCTGGCTTCCTCTGTATCGAAGTTTTGGGCAATTAATCATTCCGAGATATTCATTGACAAATACAAATTAATTACTTTCCAATTTAGAGTGCAAAGCAAAGCCTGGAATAGGAATGTCTTTGATTTATCAGACAGCTGCCCGGACTGGGTGACCGGCAAATTAATTGGAACCCCACCCAGTCCCAGTCCCAGTCCCAATGACAGTCCGGGAAACCCACAGACCAGGCGGGGGGAAAGTGCACTTTAAAATTAAATTTATTACGAATGCAGCCACGAGGTTTGGTGAGACATTGGCAACCACAGGAATTATAACAATTTTACACGTTATAGCGACATAAGTCAGCCTGCGGATGTGGCAACATATGTCGCTAACTGCCACTGCCACTGCGACTGGGGTGGCGCTCATCTGTCTGTCTGTCCGTGCGTCGGTTTTCCGGCTCATCCACCGCCGGGCGCGCCCACCACCAACAAACCGCCCACGCAATCAAATAATTCTGAATCATTAGGTTTTTTACGAGGGGGTGGCTCGTCCTTGGCTGCGGCTTTTGCCATTCCCACTTGGGTTGCAGGTTTCTATTGAGACATTTAGCTCAACTGGATGTTCATTATAATCCACTCTGAGCTTTCTCCGGGTCCGGCTGCCACTGCATGTTGCATGTAAGTCGGGTATTCCCCGGGGCCACCTGCGTGCTCCCCGCTCTACCCACTGCTCTATTATTAAATGCACTTTTAATCTTGGTCGCTGCTACTCTCCCCCACCAGTCGTCCCCTCGCGCGCGCTCTCTGATGTTCGCTTTCAATGATTTTTCCATTTTGCACCCTCAAATGGCGAACGATTATCACCCTTAAATGGTACTTTACACACACAAAGAATGCCAGGCATTGAATAGAATTGAACCGGTACCCAGAGATAGAGCCAGAGCCAGCGCCAGGCCCGGACCCGGACCCACACCCGGACCCGTACTCAAATCAGTTGAACTGCTCGACGAGGCGGCAGATTGGTCCCGGACGCAGAAACAAAGTATGCGATGGGATGGCAATGGGATGGCATTCGGTTCTGTGTGTGTGTGTGTGTGTGTGTGTATGTGCTTTTATAGTCATGCTGATATCATATGAAAACATTGGTTTGGGACGTGTGTATATCCCTCGGATTAGTATGCGATGTTTGCTTAACTTTACGTCGTGATTTCTCATTGCACTCCGCCAGGGAGTGGTCGGTGGGTCGGTGAGGCAATAAGATGGGAATTAGGGAAATGGATTATTGTAATAAGAATTTAGAGCAGTTCCCCAACAAAAAAGGATGTCCTAGTTTTTTGGGAAGCTAACCTTCAGCATAGTTCCTTGATGTGAGTTGGTTTTTATGAACGGGCTGGGACCTCTCCTCTGCCGCTGCCTCTGCCTCTTAATAGCCTGTCATCTTGCATTTGCTCTGAGTATTCTGTGATGCCATTAAATGGCAAATTACTCACTCGTTGTCTAGCGGCTCTCTCCTGGTGTCGATTAAATGAACTCGGCCCAATCAGGCAACCCCAAACAAAAGCAGCAGCAGTCCTCACCTCCGCCTCCTCCCCTACCCGACGAGTCGTCCGTTCCCTGCCGAGCAGCAGCAGGCATTCACAATTACACGCCACAAAATTCTGCCTGATGGCCATACATAGATGGATGGATTGGATGGGTCGCAAAACACGAGGGAAACACACACACACACACACACACACACTCCCCTGCTGTCACTGTCACTGGCACTGGATCCTGTGGGGTACACTCTTAAAGAGCACATAATTGGTCTGTAATCTATTTTTGACAGATTGAATTTCGCTTTTATCTTGATTTTGTTTTGACTGACTCGGTTGCCAGTGCCTTTGCTTCTTGCTGCTTTTTTCGTACATCTAATTGGGTTGTATTCGAGAGCCACCCCCCCAGACAAACCCAACCCAAACCCGACCCATTTACAGGTTGTGGGGGTTGTTGGCATTGGATCGGGCATGGCTTGGCATTTGCTAAATGGTTGCTGGGCTTTTGTCCATAGTTTAATATGATAAGTGGGTTGTTGCTTTGCCTGTCTTGGGCTCTCGGATTCTCGGACTGCGCTTGGGGAATCGCTTTGGGTTCAGTCTTTGGGTTCATGTTCATGTTCCTGGTTTCCAGTCCCGATGTCTGCAATTGGTTAAATGCCAATTTGGGCGTTGGAAAATTGGTAATTTAAAACCGCAAAAAGATTTGGGCAGTCCGATAAACAACCTTTGTCTGGAGAGTGCCGAGAGGAGAGTGTTGGCATCCAACAGGCAGGCAGCGGCAACTGTTTGGAATTATTCATGACACAGTTCAAGTGTTTTGCATTTCTGGTAATAAATTACATTAAGTTATCAGTGGGGCCCCGAGGGACTTATCCGAAAGAACTTTTCATAATTTGACTGTCAACAAGGACGACAAAAAATGAAATGAAATGAAATCGGATAAGCCAGGCATAGCCTTCGGTTTAGACAATCTTCAATTTCACACTTGGACGCGCCTCTGGTTTGCTCTCAGATTTGGTGAGGAGGGGAACCCAAACAGCACCTACATATACATACATACACATATACATATACATACAAACATACATATAGACGAACATATATGTATAGACGTTTATAGTTAAGGCCTGTTTTGTTGTGTAATTACACTCTGCATGCGAACTCATTCACGAGTACGGTAGAACCCACCGCCCCTCAACCCTTACAGAAGTCAATTCACGAAAATTGTTCAACATGTCGCATAACCTGTAATTTTCACACCATTTCCGTCCGTCTGAAATGCTCCCTGAAAAGCTGTTGTTGTTGTTGCCATTTATTCATTTGCGATTCATTCGCATTCGAGTTTCCCATTCGCTTTCAATAGCCCTGGAAGTGGGCGTCACCTGAACGTGCGCTTGCGGCAGTTTCGTATAAATATGTTATTCTTTCGATCTGGTCTGGGGCCGGAGGTCTCCATGGGGTAGCCATTACGGCCCTGCTATGATACCCACTTGCCGTTAACCAGAAGCGTCAACAAACAGTAACAACAAATGGACCAAACGAGCGCAAACTTTGTTCAATTTTTTGCAATTAAAATGATTTTGTTCACATGACACCCCCCAGCCGGGCCGGGCAGGGCAGGGCAGGACAGGGCAAAGCAGTCGGAAAGGATATTTCTGGAGGAGTTTGGGCTGTAATTGTAATGAAGCCCTTCCGGTGGCTGTCAGGGAAACACCGAACGAGTTGACTAGGGTTTTTCTTAGTAGTATGGAATGGCTCTGATGGCTCTGAAATATCATCTATGTCAAAGACAAATAACCTGAAGAATTATTGTTAAGTAGGGAATAAGAGGTAGAATATATTTTCTACATAAACTATATTTTCACCCAGATTTTTGTATATTTCGCCCTGATCATGGCACTCCCATAGTGAAGTTAGTAATAAGGTGATGTACTCAGCTGTGGTGAGGACGTTACATTTTTCACCTCACTCTCTCGGCTCTCTCAAGCAAGCGTTTTACGTTCGACTGTCAAAAATAAGGTCCCCAAAAGAGAGCACGTGTGGGGAGTACATCACCTCATTACTAATTTCACCATGGACTCTCCAAAATGATTTATTATATCAATGAAGAACTAAATTGTCTTTGTTAACTCTTTCTGACAGAAATCGTATGGAATTTCTAGCCCCTATTTCATCAAGCGAATTTTTAACGACTTTCTTGTGTGAAAGATGAGAATAATACAAAGAATTCCATCCTAGTTTAAGGGTTAGGACTACTACTACTAGCTAATACTCGTAGTCGATTAGATTATTTCACTATTTCTTTCTTAGAGTTTAAAAGCTGTCTTTAATGACATAATTTTTGATTACCTATTTTGAGGAATTGCACTTCAATGGGTTTCTGTTGTAACTTGATTCTGTCTTTGTTTTTCTCAGTGTACTTAACAGGACAGCAGCCATCGCTCCACGTGTATTTGGCCGCAGGCTAAATGACATTAAATAACATAACAGCCCGTCAACAATGACAACAGCAGGAGAGCTTGCAGGAGCAGAGGCAGAGGCAGGCAGTAGCTGGAGAGAGCCTAGAGAGGTGTGCTGTGATTTGAAAAGCGTTTTACAATCATTTACACATTGTATCCTGTACACATCCTGGCTGTGGTAATGGCAGTGGCAGTGGCAGCCGTGGCAGCCGTGACAGCCTGACAGTGCAGTGCCACAACTCGTTGCTGTGTGCGCTCGCATTGTTGACTTCCTGTTACGCAGTGCAGTGCCAAGGATCGGAGGATTGTCCCGGCCTACATAATTTGTAGGTACACTGTGCCGTGCCGAGGGCCCCCTCGAGCACAATGAAGCGGGCATCAAATAACCAAACAGCGCAGTACAAAATTTTATTGTTATTCAATTGGATTCGAATTTAGCTAAAAGCGGTCCAAGGGGTCTCGTCTGCCCTCCTCCTCCTCTTCTCTCTGCCCTCTGCCCGTGTAAGTGTGTGACAATTGACGCCTTGCAAACAGGAGCTTCCGGTAGAGACGGAGAGTCCTCCTCCGTTGATACGTTGCTCGTAGGATCTGTAATTTGATCGTTGGATCGTCGAAGGGCTCGTAATTAGCCCGCGACTTTCCTTAGTTTGCACTTTTCAACTTCATTTGCGAGCAGTATGAGTGTGTATCTGTGTGTGTGTGTGTGTGTGTGTGTGTGTGTAACACGAGTGCGATGTTATGGGAACATTGTTTGTGTGTTATTGCATTAATTTACAACAATATGGCGTGTAATGAGATGGAATTTGATTATGGCATTGTGAATGCGAATGGGAATTGCAATTGGAAACTAATGCCATTCCATTCCGTCCCGGTAAGTGCCTGTGTGTGTGTACTGTGCTGTAATTACTAGTTAAACGGCTTAGTTTCATCTTGCAACTGCAGCATTATGTTGGTAGGTAGCAAAGCAAACTACTACTCGCACATTGGTGTCCATAAAACATCCGTCGTTACACAACTGTCGGTTGATTAAAGCACCTAAATCGCAAATAAAACCAGTACGCGGCACAATAAAAAAAAACAAGCAGAAAAAACGCCACGTTGATGAGCCTATTATAGTGACGGCAATTGCAAGGGGGGTGCAGGAGGGGTGTCAAAATGGACTTGTCATAAAGATACAAGCAACAAACATTCGCACAAAACACACACAAACCGCAACTGCTAAAAAATAAAGTCCATAAAAAAGGACCCCGAACATCTGACCATGCGAGGACAGGACAGATAAAACAGATAAAATAAATGTGCTAAATGGATAATAAAGTACAAAGAGCGACAGGCATAATGTCCGAAACAAGGACACAAAAAACAGCAATTCTCCTGTGAGTGGTGGTCCTTCTTTTTTAAGCGTCATTTTACTGTTGTGCCCATTGTACTTAATTGAACTGCCAGCCAAAATAGATAAACATAATGGCCATGGACGACAGGGGGAGGGACACGGACACGGACACAGACTCTGCAGTCAGTTAATCCCATTTCTTTGAGTACTTGGAGGCTGCCAAAAAATGCAGCTTTATTCTCTCATTGAAATATGTTTGTATATGCAGCAGAGTGGAGAGTGGCGAGTGGAGAGTGGTGTGGCAACTTTGAGCTAAGCTGCGCCACTTCATGCCCAAAAAGGCTGCAATTAAAATAAGTACCCAGCCGCTTGGCTTTGCCAACTGCAGCCAGACTCCTCTGCATAACCGGAGGAGCAAAAAGTGTTACCAAAACACACTCTTATGTAGCCCATGCAAAAAGGGGTGAGAGTATACATAGGAGTGGGTGGTATATGGTATATAAGCACATTGTGTTCGCAAGCTAATTAAGAAATTACTGCAGGCAAAACAGCATATACCAAAAAGGGCCATAGCCGCCCCCCAAACCAGCTCCAGTCCGCCATGGTAGGAACTCCTCCAAATTGGGCATGCCCCATCCACAGCCACGGCACACGGCACACGGGACACGGGACGGGTCTCTGTTATTTGCAAAAAGCCACTTCACATATGAGAACGGAAAATGAAATTAACAAAAAGACCGAAAAAAGACCAGAAATAAAAAGGAAAGAGAAAAAATGAAAATGCAAAAGCAAAAGCCAATGCAAAATTAGGGGAACCAGAGTCGAACAGGCAATGAGCTATCTCAGTCTTTTTTTTTGTATATAAAATTTAACAATTAATACAAATATTATTGTTCTTAAATCTCTAATTGAATATACAAATATTACAAAAAAAAATTAGGTATTCAAACATGATCTCACAACTAACATGCCCCGTGTCAAAAGTTGTACTCTGCCTGGACGAAAAAAGCGCTCTCATAATCCAGCAGCAGTCCTCACACAAACACAAACACACACTCACACTCACACACCGCATCCTTAAATCCGCCCAAACAATTCACTTTACATATGAGCAAATGTGGCCCAAAAGGGCCAACAGAAATATTCGGAGAGAAAGGCTACGCTACCATTTATGAAAAGCAGCCGAGAAGCAGCCAACCAAAGTGCTCGTTGTCTGGGCCGACGGCCCCCCAGTCCCCTCTCCAGGCTCCGGAGAGCAGCAGGCAATTTTTATAATTTTGCTACAATTTTGAGGCATTTTATGAAATGAATTGAAATATTTTTTGTGTCTCGTTTCTTTTTCGGGGTCGAGCCAGAGCCCGGTTCAGCCTTCAGCCAAGAAAAGCCATCAAATCCATTCATGCGCTTAAATAAAATGCTCAAGCACTTGACTGCATCCATACAAAAATGCTGCTTTTAAGCCAGGCCAGGACAGTAGGGGGAAATGGGGGGAAACCCAAATAAAAGGTCGCCTAATTTGTTCAGTTGGCTTGTACAAAAAATGACAGAAATACAAATAGGAAGGTAAAACCGAACCCCTTTTCAGGCCAACATATAACAGATGGAAGATGGAACAGGGGAGGGTCAGGGACAATGAGAACTTGTCCCATTGTGAGGAAATTCATTTTGGAACCAAAAAGTGGAAAGGATTCCTCAATTGTTAGGCCTGTCTAATACTCGAGAGCAGCTTTAGGTGGAATCTGCAATGATGATGATGTGGTTACAAGTCAATCCTTAAAGTCAGCCTTTGGCCAATGATTTAGCCACAAAAACCAACAATCGTATGGCTGTGAAATAAGAGCATTAAACGGACATAAATGGATGTGCTTAGAGGACTATACCCGTATAATAAATATGCATTCAAACAATAAAAACAAATCGATTTTAACGCCCGCCATTTATGCGCAGTCGTGTGAAATGCCACACTCCGCACAATCGCCTATAATTATGTACACACACATACATATATGTAGTATCCTGTGGAGCCTATGTCGGTAGGTGTTTGCCTCCTCTTCACCCCCCAACCCCCGCTGGTTAGGCATAACGAAAAAGCATTTTATGCATTTTTATTGCCAGCTATTCTCAGTGCACAATTTGCAATTTATTTTTGCAATTTAACACGCGATGCGAAACTCGAAACGCGAATCGCTAAAACGGCCCAAAGGACCTATGGACCAGGAAGTGGGGGGCTCTCGACGGGACTAAATTGCAACAAACTGCACAATAAATGGCAACTTAAAACGCCTGCCCCAACAACGAACACCAAATAAAAAAATTGAGTAGGAGCCTCATGTATTTCGACTATAAAACACCCAGTAATCGAATGCTTTTGGTTTGTAAAATATCCACAAAATATTCATAACAAATAAATGTATGAAAACAAAACTCTTATCTCATATTTTAAGGGATTCTTAGATTAGAATGGGATACAAGTATTAAAGATGCATCTGTACTCAGTCTTCGACTTGTTTTAGGCTCTCACACAATTCTGTAATACCCTTTCAATTTACTAGTACGAGGTATGCGCGGCAAGAATAAAAATCTCCGCCCCAACATCATGCACTGCATCGCAGCAATTGTTGCACGAGTTGTTGCAGGCATTGTTCATGTACATATGTTTGCTTTGGTGGTATTTTCATCTAGATATTCACATGGGTATGCATGTACTCGCAGCCACGTTTATTTACGTTGGCAATTAAACGAAAATAACCGTTTGCCGCCGATTTAATGGCAATGGCAAAAGGCAAAATGGCCGGTATAAAACAAATGCCAACAAATTGCCATACAACACATAGATGTAGATGTAGATGGACATTGAGTTACAGATACCGAGAGAAGATACGATACGGGCACAGGATGTGCATGTGCACAGATGCCTGAGAGGGGTCGAACTGATTTGCATAAAAGGTTTACTTTAATGGGCAGCTGATGAGGGATACTTGCATATCATTTAGCTGATATCAGTGTCAAACGAAGAGGCTATCGGATGAATATTTAATAGGAATTTTAAAAGCGTATATAGATAGAAACATTTCTCAAGCCTTTCAGTTTTTCCGGGAAAATTTCATAGAAAAGTCTCTTGTTTGTGTTTTCTATATGTTTATATATTTTATTAATATTTTGTTCATATGTATATTTTGTTATATGTATGTAGGTATATTTATAAGCATTTCATGTGTGTGTGTCTGTGTGTGTGTTGTTTGGGTTTGGTTTGGTTTGGTTTCTGTTTAGTTTTGGATTATCTTAACATTTGATTAAAATTAGAAATAATTTAACTAATTATTTGGTAGTTGCTTGAGGCATGCCGCATGCCGCATCCGATCCCCTCAATCCATTCTCTGTTTACGTATAACACTTAACTAACAATCCTGGTTGGGTTGATTTTTGGGGCCAGAGAACCGAAGGCTTAGCATATCGAGCTGCTTTTACACTTGACCAGCAATTTAAAGATTTCGAAGAAGCAAAAACAAAACGGGTTCCCCCCACCCACCTATGAGATAAGGTATATATGGTCTATGTACATGTTGGTGGGAGGGGAGGGAGGGGTGCCAGGGCCACACTAAAAGCAAAACGCACGAACAATTTACAAGCCTAAATCTTATTGAGCAAGAGACACATTTACATCTACATTTACTGGGCATTTAGTGGGAGGAGAATAGTAGAGTAGTTGTGCGGGATTATCCCCCCGCCCCGACTGCCCCGGCTGCCAGTAGGTAAGTATTTACAAGAGTTTTAGGAACAAACTATCAAAAACTTTTATAGATTTCGTTTTGGGGATGTCAAGCTGGGGACTGGGGTAAGCCTTTGCCTGGATTGCATTGAAACCAATTGGTGTGGTGGTGGCCGTGTTATTGGCCACGGTTATTCGGCCCGGCTCGGCTCGTCTCAGTAAGCCTTTTGGTTTATCGATTTATCCGCCTCTGCATCTGCGCCGGCAGCAGCATCTGCAGCGGAAGAGGATGTGGAGGTGGAGGTGGAGGTGGAAGTGGCCTCCATCGACCGAGTTGAGCCGGTGCCCAGACTCTCGATGCGTTCCAGGCGATTGCCGCTTTTTGTGCATACCTCCGTCAGTGGCAGTGGCAGTGGCAGAGACAGAGGCAATGGCAGAGTTGGAGTCGATGACCCGACGGGAGTCGTATCGTGCATCGTTTCAGCCTCGTGCTCCTCATCGGCCTCAACATCGATGGCGGCGTCGTCCTCGTCCAAGGCCATGCGCTCCTTCTCCTCATCCGAGTCGGCGTCCATCGAGGAGCAGTGTCTCAGCAGGAGTGGAGCAGGCGTGCGCGGCGGCATCGGGGGCATTGCTAGCGCCATTGATGTGGGCGTTGGCGGCTTCATCAGCGACATGGGCGCCGCCAGGCACCCCACGCCCTATACAAGCGACGACAGCGGCGGCCGCGGGGGGCTGGTGTTGCGTGCGGCGGCCGCTGCATAATACTGCATCGGATGGTGGTGTGGCGGCGGTGGCGGCACGAAGCCAGCTGTTGTCCCGTCGTGGTAGAGCACTGGGACACGCACCAGTCGCTGGGCCGCATGCGCCATGTTAGCCATGTTGGCGGCCTCCAGCTCGGCGGCCAGCTGACGCTTCCATTTGTTGCGACGATTCTGAAACCAGATCTTCACCTGGGTCTCGGTGAGGCGCAGCGAGGCGGCCAGACCGGCGCGCTCCGACGAGCTGAGGTACCGCTTCATGTCGAACGTGGACTCCAGCTGAAAGACCTGGGCCCGCGAGAACACGGTCCTCGTCTTCTTCTTGCGCTTGGAGCCGTTGCCATCGCCGTGCGGCGAGGAGCTGTCCGAGGGTCCATCCGTGCCGTCGTCCTCCTCGATGATCTCCTCGCCATCGTCGTCCGACTCATTGGAACTGGTGGGCAGCATGTAGCCGGAGTGCGACCCGGACAAGTGGTGCGGATGATGCGCCAGGCCACTGCCACTGCCACTGTTGCTGCTGGTGGGCGTGCTGGGCTGATGTGGATGCTGTTGTGGGTGCTGCTGCTGCTGTGGATGCTGTTGCTGCTGCTGCTGCTGTTGCTGGTGCTGCTGATGGGGCTGGTAGAGCGGGTGGTGGTGCGGGACACCCCCCACTCCGGGCGGGGGCGACTTGCTGCTGGCCTGGCTCGAGCCATTCGTGTTGGCAGTGCTGCTGCTGTTGTTGTTGTTGTTGCTGCTGCTCTGGTTGGGGCTCATGGAGGTGGGCGATGGGGGATTCTCAGTGGTGTTCGTGGAGGAGCTGTCTGTAAAGAGCAAAAATAGAGAGAGAGAGAGAGAGAGAACGGGGTTAGTTGAGAGAGCACAACGTTGGGGAGAGCAGAAATTTTATTAGTTGATTTGTCAGTCTCTTCTTCAGTCCCGTTGGGGGTTGGGTTGGGTTGGGGGTGGTGGATGGTGTGTACGAAGGGTGACGACTGGCTTCGGCTAAGGGTTGTTCCAAGATGTTTTCTCTGTCTGCTGCGTGCGTGCGTGTGTGGGTGTGTGTGTGTGTATCTGTGTGCCTGCACAGATTTAAGCTGCAACACTTAACCTCACACTTGTCTTGCCATTTTTGTTGCTTCTTTCTATTTTTGTCCGTGTCATTTGTTATTGCTGCTGTACCGTAAAGCGCAGACGCGGAGAGCGCCGTGCCGTGCCGTGCCACATATCCGGTCCTTACTTTTCTATATGTGTGCCTGTGCCAGTGTGTGTGTGTGTGTGTGTGTGTGTAGTGGTGCCTGTCTGCGCGCTAAATTACCATTTAAAATGGCTGTCAGTCGGCTTGGACGATTTTTTTTGTATCGAAGCTTTTAGTTTTGATCTCATTTGAAAAGTTTAAATTGCTGTAATTTGCCTTGAATGGATTCCATCTGGCCAGCAGACAGCAAAAACTTTACTTAACTTGGGCTTAATCGGAGTAGAACACAGAGCGACGAGGAGAGCAGTGGAGACAAAGTCAGAGGAGGGGCAGGGGCAGGACCCGGACCCGGAGCCGGTACGGAGTAACAGTGGAAATGAAGGTGATGAACTTAAGGCCAATTTACATGAACAAATGTAATTGCAATGACTCTTAATGCCAATAGGGCCAATTAAATGGGCTTAAACTGCTGCAGTTGCAGTTGCGTTTGTTGTTGCAGGTTGCACTTTGCAAAACGAGGAACCACTGCCACACAGGCAACAAAACATGTCAGACGCTTTGTCCGTAACTCGATACTCGATTACAAATTGCAATTAATTGAAAATGGCGATTAATGCAGTCGGTCTTCGCGGGTAGCCTCCAAGAGGGTGTCTACAAGGGGGTACAGTCTACATTCCCTGGCTGCACTGAGCGAAATTAACGAAGCATAGAAGCACGAAGTTTCCGCTTCAAGTCTTGGGTGGCTTAGAATCTTTCAAAATTTTCTATAATTGGTGTTTTTCGAAACGATTACTCAATATTGATTTGCAGAACAGTAAAAACTACTAAAATTGTTTAGGTAAACCTCGAAGAATTCTACTTATGAAAAATTCTCCTTGTAGATCAGTCTTTCTTCTTTAATTAGCAGAACAGATTCTTGCAATACCTTTTACCGATTCGGCGTTGAAATTCTTCAAGTTTCATAATGTTCATGGCTTAATGCGTTCACTTTCTCACTTTCGAGAGTATCTTCTTTTGGTTAACAATGTAGTATGTATTTCTCTCAGTGTACTCTTTTCTTTGGCTTAAGACATTGCACGTTGCCTGCAGCTGCATCTGGGGGCAAACATGCAACATTCCTTAAGGCATTAGACCAGTCGTTAGGTCGCTGGCGTTGGCTAAACAAATTAAGTTGAATCGAATGCAACGAAATACTTTGAAGAATGTCTGACACGGCGCATTCCTGACTAAAGCAAAAGAACAAACATTGAAAACGACTGGTAGACGGGGAGACTGGGAGACTGGGGGGTGAAAGCGGCTAAGCCGCAGTGGCATGTGGCAATTGCCTCAGTGTTCAGTTCGCTTCACTGGTTTCCTAGTGGTTCCTAACTCCGTTAGCTAGTAGGTATGTACATATGTATGCATTTTAATCAACTTACCATGAGTGGGACTGTGAAACGGCAGGCGCTGGGGGGCCCAGGGCCAACCGGGCGGACAGAGGGCTGCATAGCGCCCGGCCAGGGCTCCCCATTGCGAAATGAAGCCCAGTCTGTAATGAAAAAAAGAGCGGAAGATGTTGGTTGGTTAATAATGCCATCAATTATGCATTCTAATGATTGCTTGCAAAATCAGTGGGATAAATATTCAAGACAGGAGCCAAAAATAGCTGCCAAGATGCGGGCACGGGCACGGGCACGGGCTATTAGGCCATTAGGCATTTACCGGAGAGCATTTGCCGACGGGCAAAAGTTGTTCGGGCTAAGAAAGTTGAAGATTCAAAGTTTGTCGGCTCGTCTGAAGAGGATAGAGCGGGGGGGTCTGCGGCGAAGAGCGACCCTTAAATGGCGACGACCAACCCCATAACTGGGAACAGCTGCTGCAAATTTGGTTCTCTCTTCTAACAGCCCAATCCTCCCTCTTTGTATGTGTCTGCCTGCCTGCCTGCCTGCCTGCCTGCCTGTGCGTGTGTGTGTGTGTGTGTTTGTGTATGGATGGATGTAACCTTGTTAACTTTCTGGCTTAAAAGCATCTTTATAAATACGTTTTATTTATTTATGTTGGCATCGACCCAGAAGTTCGCTAGACGAAACACTTTTACGTTATAATGTGTTCCAGATTCGTTTATGGGGGCGGGTTTTACTTGCTCTCCTCCTCCTCTGGAGCAGAAGCCAATGTCTTAAGTGAATGCTTTTGTGATTGATTCATGGATACTCGTATGAATGGTTCGTTCGGTTCTCTCATTGCCGAGCCGTTTCTTAAGCTTCTTCCCACGCACCCAATGAACTTTGGTGTTTTGTTTGGCATGAGCTGCACGAAATGCCAATGCAAATGCGAATGCAATTCTCACCAGTATAAAATGCCACCCCTTTCTCTGGTCTTGGGCCCGTTATTCGTTCTCACATTCCCCTCGTTCTCTTGGGCTAAGCTCCCACCCATTCTCAGCCCCCCAGCCCTCAGGCAATGCAAACTTTGACCGTTTGGGCAAGTGACCCGTGCACAGACTGTGATTTCTTTTTGTGGCAACTGCAACCCCACTCAGACAGACAGACAGACAGACAGACAGTACAATGCAACCAGGGGAGGCAAGTCGACCATGTGTGTATGTGTGTGTGTGTGACATTAACATTTAGTTGACCTCTTTCGTTGCGGCCAAGGGTGCATCAGGTGTGGAAATCAATAGCCAGAGCCCACTCCCCACTCAGTCTTTCCCTTAAGCCCTGTTTTTCTCTCTCCTCGCTCTCTTTTGCAGTAATGATTTTCAATTAAGTTTACTTTCAGACCAGGAAAATTATGAACCAGCCCCCAACACCCAACCCCGGTTCCACAATCGCAGAGAAGACGCTTCAGGGGCTTCCCCCAAGTTGCCAGCTCAAATCACTTCTAATGGGCTTCATGTTTACAGCGTCAATTGAGAGAAAGCCGCTTTGCCTTTTGGCTAGTTTGGCGGAAGCCAGAAGCCAGACCCCAAAAACAGGCAGCAAAAAGAAACAAAATGCTGCTCAAGTTACTCATCTGTCAGCCTGGGTCTGGGCCTGGGTCTGGGCCTGGGCCTGCGGCAAAAAGCGACAAGAGACAAAAGAAATTACCTCAATTACTGGGCTAATTTTTAGGCCTTTTTCCCCACTGAAACAACATGAATCAGAAAATCAGAACACTGAAGCTTGTAGCTATTTGCTTAACTAATTACAGAAATCAAGAGCTTGACTTCCGTAATGAAATACATACGGAATAAATATGCCTGCGGCCGCCGCGGACGGACTGTCGACCGACCTCCGTCCGGGTGTCACTCTGCGGCGGAAGTGGACGGCCATGTTTTAAATTGGAGTTGGCCGGGGGGGCGCACCCCCACTTTCGAGAAAGCTGTCAGAACTGTGGTCGGTGTGGGAGGGGGGGGGGGGGGGGGGGGGGGGGGGGGGGGGGGGGGGGGGGGGGGGGGGGGGGGGGCAGTATCTGTTGCTGTGATGCATTTGCTGTTATTTAGATTTTAATGAATTGTTTGCGGTTCTCGCTTTGGGCCCTCAGCCTGTCATAATTCTCCGTCTTGGGCAACCTTTTGTCCAGCGGGGGATGACAGTGTGGCATGCAATTGAGTTGTTCAACATGGCTTTCAACATGGCTTTCAACATGGGGTCCATCCCCATTTTGGGGTTTAACGTCTCAGACGTTAAAGGGGAAGAATCTTTGATGTTAACGGAGAGACTTCGGACTCCGGACTTTGGACTGGGTGTGAGGTTATCCCTTTGTCCCATAGAGATCTGAGTAAAGTTCAAAGTGATTTTCCTGAATGGCTCAAGTAAATTGTGGCAATAACTGGAATTAACTAATTCATTCCACAGTCAACTCTATGGCCAGTGTTAACCCGCACATTATCATCATCAGGGGCAGAGGCAGAGTAGTCAATTGTCACACAATCCCCCGAAAGCGAATTACAGAAATTAATTTAAATAAATAAATTTAAATGGAACTGTACAGGAGAGTGATCTCTATGCCCGGCGGGGCCTGGAAAACCGCTTAGGAATCATTCATGCATAGCAGATTTGCGCACTCTAATTGGTCCCTCCTGTGCGGGACTCCCAATGAATCTCAATGAATATGAATACGTATATTCACATCGTTGACATTTTCGAACGGGTGTGCTGGTACCGAGAGAGAGGTACTCGACCTGGCCGCAGAAGTAGGCAAAATATTGAACACTTGAATGAACCAGGACCATGGACAGGGGGCAAATGCTTTTGTCATTAAACAGGATTAGTGTGTGCAAATATCACCCAATATTCGTACGCCCGGAGAGCGGCTTAGTCTAAGCTACTTGCCACAAAAAACCACATATATGGTATATATGGTATATTGAAAAATGGTGACATTTGTGAAGAGCTCGAAATTAGTTTCTTTTTTTTGGTTATTGTCTGCCAACGCCATGGGAAGCCCGACAAAATGACACGCGACCCGCGGTCGATGCTGGCACAGAGGGAAAGTCAAACCTCAGAGATCTAGATCTGATGAGAGAACAGCCACTGTGGAATATGTTTTGATTAAGGGACAGCCATAGAAATATCATCTAGATAAGGCTGTCACAGTGGCTGTGCGCACGGGAATCAAACGGCAGTCGTCACCACTAAATGCCGCTGTAAGATAATCCCCTCTGCGTCAGATACGAGTTTATATATAGGATTGGTTGGGTCCTGTCCTGATTCCCGTTGCACGTTTTTATCCGTTCCCATTAAGATTGCCATTGCAATTGGATTGCAATTACTTTGCTGATTGTGTGTGTGTGTGTGTGTGTGTGTCTGAGTGTATGTGTATAATTATAATGTCATCGTCTGCTTTTTGCGTCATCCTTGGAGAAAAGAACAATGCCAGAGGGTGAGAGAGAGTGAGCACCCTTTCCGTTTGGTTCTGTTTGGTCCGTTGGTCCTTTTGTTTCCAGTCTACTCACAAGCATATCAGGTTACACCTCTTCTTGAATGCTTTTCCCCGCCCATGCTTCCCCATGCCCAGCTTTTTGCTGAAGGTAGAGCGTAATTAAGTAAACGCAATTGCAGAACAGAGAGAGAGTGCGAGAGAGAGAGAGAGAGAGTGAGTGAGAGCTACCAAAAAATAAAAAACGACTAATTAAAAACGTAAGCGCAACTGTCAAAATAGTTCAGGCACGAGAGGTGAAAGTCTCTCCTCAAGCCATTAAACGATCATTCAGCAATATTTTGCGCTGTGCTGCCAGGCATTAATCATTTCGAAGCCAGGTTCGATGATCAAGTGATAAGCCAGTCACATAGGCAGCCACACGTCAGCTGGGGTAAGCGCCAAGCGCAGCAGGAGTCGACACTTGGGCGAGGGCGAGATCGGACCCTTAATTGGGGTAAACCGAGAACAGGCACGGGCTACAGCGACAGCGACAGCGACAGCGACCCTCGCCTCGACCTGACTCTCCTTATCGACCAGATCAGCGGCGCGAGCACGCGTAAATGAAATGAAAATGATCATTATTAAAAAACACGCTGGAAGACCCAAACGAGAGGGAGTCCTGTCCTCCCTCGGTCGATTCGAGTTCATAAAATAAAAGTGCAACACATTCGTAAAGTTCTGCTCCTTTTTTTTTCGTTTTTTTTTTAATTCAACACATGCCTTAATCGAGCTGCCTCGAAATTCGATCTCTCATTTGGTATGCAACATTTTGAAAGCCGACTAAGTGGGGTTAACATGTCATATACACACACATACACACATCATATATGTATGCATGCACAGACATATATTCTTTATTTTTTTTTTTATCAATAAACTGCAGTTTTGGGGCATAAACAGCTGTAGCTGTAGGAACAGGACCCTGTGTTTGTAGGTCACTTTCATTGCTGAGGGTTCATTCATTTTGCATATGATACCGGAGCATTGTCAGTCTGTCAATCAGTCAGGAGGCAGTCCACAGTCAGGCAGGCAGTCAGTAAATTTCATTCACAAAAATTGTGCATTGAATTTCATTTAGGCAAATGGTTATGTAACTGGATATGCTGGCCCCAAATCGATGTCTGACCGGTTAAGCGCCTTTCTGGATAAATTCGAGGTCACCTAATGGCGATGTTGCAACACAATCGATTTTTCCAAATCGAATCGAATTGAATCTGGGACAACAATAGAATCTGCATCCTTCGTCCACTACTTAATGTCTCGTATAACATTTACTCAACATATTTTAAGGACTTATCAGGGGTTCCGCATCTCCCAGCCGACTTATTTTGTGTCTTTCCTGCGAAGAGATTTGTGTCACCTCCTTTTGTGCCCAGACGATTATACAAAATTGGCCCAACCGAAATTGAAGGAACAAGTGAAATTGTAGAACCAGAACGTTTGACTTTTTGGTTTCAGGTTGGTTCGGAGGATTCTAATCTGGGTCTATGTCTGGGATTGAGTTCGGGATTGAGCCTAAGTAGCTGCTGGGCTGGCCGAATGTTTTCAAATATAGACCTATAGGTCTATAGGACCTTCTCGGACCTACCTGGAGAGCATGGCTGCGTCCTGGGGTCCGCCAGGACCCGGGTGTGGCAGTTGCGGGATCGGTGTTATCAGCGTGGAGGCGCCGTTTTTCTTGGCCGGCTCGCTGCGGCTCAGGATGCTGGAGATGGAGAAGCTGGTGAAGCCGTTCGATCCTGTGGTGGCCTTGTTCCCGTTACTGCTCCCATTGCTGTCGTTGCTGTTGGCTCCAATGGAGGCCGCTGCTGCTGCCGCCGCCACCGCTGCCGCCGCCGCCGAGGCGCAAGTGTTGTTGTGGTTCAATGTCTTGCTGTTGTTGTTATTCAGGCTGTGCCCCTGCAACTCCTCGCAGCCATTTCGCTCCGGCGACTTGGGCGGCGGACTGAGCCGTTCCCCATGCTGCTGCTGTATATGCTGGTGATGGGCTGTGGGGGTCAGGGCGTGCTGCAGCAGTGCGGGATGTGTGGCCGGGTGTCCCGTATGCAGATGCCCGAAACTGTGCAGCGCATGATGCAGTGCCACCGGATGGCCGCCCAGCGTGCTCAGATGATGCTGCAGATGGTGGTGCAGCACCGCCGGCGGCACGGCGCCTCCATTGGGACTGTGATGATAGTGGCCCGTTGTGGCCGCTGACGAGGATGTGGGCGTGCCGGCGGCTGTGTTGGGCGTGGAGCGGTGCGTTGGTGTGGCCGGCGGCGTGCTACCGTCGGCGGAGCGGGCCGGCGAACGGGCCAGCGGACTATCCCGGCCGTTGCTCATTCCGGCGGCACCCAAAGGACTCGGCTCGGGACTGGACACCACACTGATATCAACTTCAGCCTCGGAGGAAGACATGGCACTTGTTTTTGGTAACTTCGTTCTTGTTTTATTTAAGCACAATTCAATCTTTTTCACTAGTCTATCGTCCACTCAATGCAACTGTGGGAACTGTGGGCCAAGTGCCACGAAAATCTGCTGTTGTTGTTATTGAGAAAAACGGAGATTTTCCGCAGGCGAGCGCAACCGAGAGACAGAGAGACACGTCTGCACCGTTTGATCAACGTTTCGCATTTAAATTCAAATGTTTCTGTTAACAGACGCGAAAGTCCTCGACAGGGTCTCAGTCCTTCATGTCCTCTGCCTGTGCCTCAGTCTGTATGCGTGTATGCATGTGTTTGTGTGTTTGTGTGTGTGTGTGTGTGTGTGGGAAAGCGATCGTTTAGTATTTTTATTGTTTCAGTCTCTAGATTTTTAACCCCCGGTCTCGTGTCCGTGTCCGTGTCCGTGTTTGTGTCCGGAGAGCCTCTGCCTGCTGCTGCGTCGCGTCGCTCGACTGAAACTGAAACCCACTGAGGTGGTTGGTTGGCTGCCAGCTCTGGAAATTCTTTTGGTCTTTACGCTAAATGGTTTTTCACCAGTTTACAGCACACACACAAACGCACACACACACACACACACACGCAGAGAGAGATCCAGAGCCATGGCTAAAGTGCGTGTGCTGAGAGCGTGATATACCTGTGTGTCTGTGCTGCCAACCCCTCTGGGAGGGGTGTGTCCCACTCTCTCTCTCTCGCACTCTCTCTCTCAGTCTCAGTCTCTCTTGCTCTTTCTCTGGCTCGTTCTCTGTCTCTCTTTCTGGCAGGGTTGCTTGCTCTGCTGTGCTCTGCTTCCTATTTCCATTCCACTTGCAGCTGGGAATTTCTTTTCGTTTATTTCGACAATTGCACTGCAACCGCATCGACAGACACTTTTTCTGTGGCAGGAGCAAAAAGCTTGAAAATTGCCGAGAAGGAGCAGCGGCAGGAGCAGCAGAAGGCATAGCTGAAGAAGAAGAAAAGTTTCCATTCGAGCCAGGGAAACACTTGGCATTTGGAACATGCCTAAAGTGAGGTCGCATTCGGCTCGACTTTCGAGATACTCGTTCGTATACACGGTATGGCTATGGGTGTGGGTGTGGGTATGGGTATGGGTGTTGCTGTGAGTGTGAGTGTGAATCTGTGTCTATTGAAATGCCAATATAAAATCAATCAATTGCCACCTAACAGAGGTCAAGTGCTGCTCTGTGGCGCCATTGAAATTTTCCTGTTGCCACCGCCACGCAGCAGCACACAGCAGCACAGCAGATGGGAACTTTTTTGACCAAAAGTGTTGGGGAATACATGTTTCAATTGATTGCAACTTTGCGGTTAACTGTTTGAGTGGATGCATTCATATCGAAAGGCAAATATTTTTGCCCGGATATGGGTGTGGATCAAGTGATGTGTGCCGAACAGGGTAGTTTTTAGGGTAGTGAAAAGGCTTAAAATCAAAATAAATGGACCGCAGATAATTTTAATTAATTAGGAAATTGAATATCAATTCATATAATATACGCCTCTTAATTTCATGATATGTTCCTGAAGCCATCGGAAAATATCATTCATTTATTCAATATTTTGGCATTTCGTTTTCCATTTTATTTGGTGATTAAATTAACTGAATTGAAAATAAAATGAAATTATTATTCAAATTTCCATTGATTTATTTTAAAAATCTACATCTAAAAAATTCCAAAATATATAAATCTTCTATCACCAGATAGAATCTCTATCTATCTTCATTTTATGTTAACATATTTTTATTTTATTAATGTTTTCCATTAATCATACAATAAAGAAAACAAATATTTTACAACAAAATTCCTTCCGTCATTCCTTTCAGATTCCATATATGTACATTTATATAAAGGAGTATGGTATATAAATGAGGATCTCTATATTTTGTATCGGTATAATTTCCATCTCAAATCCCAGCCTCTTAATTAGGACCTTCGCTACTTCCAATCGCCTTTGAAGTGCTTTTACATATGACCCAAAATGACTTCCTCCTCAAACAACAAATTTCTCTCCTCTCTCTCATAGCCGGACATCTTCGGAGCTTAATGCACTGCTGTGTTCCATTCCACGACGTTCCGTTGCGCTCTCTTCGGGGGAGAGAAAAACCTCCCTCATATGCAGCACACACCATATACAGGCGGCCATTTTTACAACTGAGCGCTGCACGAGATGAAAACTTTGCAGGCGAAGAGAGCGCATCAGAGACAGAGTGAGATGGAGGTACAGCGAGTGAGAGAGAGAGAGGCAAATTGAATTTTTAAATGCTTTCGCTTTTTATGAGACAACCACGAAGCATTCAAAGAGTGTTGCAAACGATTTGCCCGAAACAAAAAAAAGAAGCATTAGGCGCGAGTCAATTACACGAGGAGAGCGACACGCCAAAAGAGCGAGAGAGACTTTCTCTCCACTCTCTTCCCCTCGCTGCCTTTCTCTCTCGCTCACACTCTGGTGCTCTGGGAAGGCGTGGCCAAGTCAAAAGGCCAATGAGAGAGTCCGATTTGGCCAGTTCCGGCGCTGTGAAGAACTTGTGGAACACACTCAGCGAGGCGACGGCAAAAACGAATCGAAACCCAAAACGAGATAAAAGTAGAAACATTTCCAGCTCAGACAGCGATGCCGAAATATGCGTAGAAATTCATGCGCAATTACATTTATCCTGTTTAGAAGATTGCTTTTGCCAAAGTGCGTCTCCTCCAAGCGATGACACGGAGGCAGCCAGCGCAACCCCTATGCCCTATACCCTACACCCCATACCCTACACTCTTCTGAGACCAGTGGGTGGTTTGTAAGTGTGTGTGGGCATCTGTAACACAATTTCCAGAATTTCCCACTGTGCATTGCTTGGTTTTGATTCGTTTTTGTGTAAGTATTTATATGGGGAAAAAAAGGCGAAGGAGTGGGAGTGGGAATGTCGCCGGGTTCAAATAGTTTCCGACACTTATGCGTTGTCCCACTTTCATTTCGACCCCCAATCCTCCAATGGAAACTGCGTTACCCAGCGAACTTTGCTTTGCATTGATTGCATTCATTTTTGGCCAAATATGAAAGGGCAACATGCCCCAAGAACCCTACAACCAGAGACAGAGAGAGAGAGAGAGAGAACAGCCATTAATCTCAATCCCTGACCACTGGCCGGGGCAAGCCACAAAAATTCCAAAAGCTCTTTTGCTTGGAACATTTAAAAGAAATAACAAACTGCTCAACTGTCGGACAAAACGATTTCTACAACAAATTGCACTGCAATAAAAGCAATGCAGAGCGAAAGAGAGGGAGTGGGAGAGTGGGAGAGAGAGAGAACCGATAGAGAGCAAAGCCGAAAGAGATGGACAGTGAGAAAGTAAAAGAGCCGTAAGCAATGCAGACAACTTTGCCTCTGTGTATGTGTGTGCTTTCCGAGCGTGTCTGTGCATGTCTCGGGGCCAACAGAGTGTACAGTTGTGGGAGGGAGAGAGGAAGCTCTAATTGACGTACGAGCAAAGTGGGAGTTGCAATTTTCATTGACTCCACTTTAGTTTTCCGAGCCCGAGACCGTACCCGTACACACACACGCACACACACACACACACACTCAAACAAGCCAAGACTCACACTAACACACTGTTGTGGATGAGGAGAGAGCGATGCGATGCGATGGAGAAGAGCTTGCTCGACTTAACTGCAATTAATTTGGCAATTGAAGCTGGCTCGGCTCGGCACCAAAAAACAAACATTATCCCGCACTCCCGAGCACTCCCGAGACCCACTCCATTTCCATTTCGGAATTTGGAAATTTTCGGTAGTTTCGATTTTCACACAGACACACATGCACATTAGGCAAATGGCCGTTGAGGTGGCCTTTGTTTGTTTGGTATAGCATTTTGCATAATAGGCGAAAAGCATGCCGAAACAATAAACGTGGAGTGGACATGGCAGGGAACAGAACGAATGAGTGAATGAATGACTGACTGACTGACTGAATGGATGGGATGGGATGGAATGGTTAAAAGCAAATGGAGTTGTAGTCCACACTCCTCCTACACACTACACTCTGCTACATGCCATAGCGCCACCCATCACATCATTATTATCCTTTTGGCTATTTGCGGCTATTAGTCAGCTAAATTTGTGTGACGCGCTATTCCTTCGTTCGCTTTTGGGGCTTGGCTTTTGTCTTCTATTCTGAATGCAGAACAATGGCGCGAACGGGCATGGTAATATGAAAGCGCACAGAAGTGGAGCCCGCAAAGGGGGGGCGGAACACACGCAAACCACCCAAAAAAACAAAAAAAAAACAAACCCATCGAACCAGGCAACGCCAACCCAACCCATAACCAGAGACAGAGCCCAGAACCCACCCCCAAAACACCACCCTACAACCTACAACCCCACAGTGCTCGTAAATAACGCTTTAGACTTTGATTTAAATAAATTGTATTGCGAACGGTAATATTTTATGATTTCAACAGTTCAACAGTTTCCGTTTCCGTTGCGTTCCGATTTTCTTCTACCTTCTACCCCTACCCCTACCCCTATCCCCCCTTCCCTTGTACATATCCCTTTCTGGCCGCCCTGATTGAGTGCCTTTGCTGGGCGCATAAGTTTTACGAGATTGTCGTAAAAGTGTTAGAAAATGTTACTTTCCTTTAACAGACCAATACAGAGCATAGAAGAAAAAAGCAGGAAAACCAATTGAAATCTAAGCATCAAATATTAAATGGCAAAAGGGAAAACTTTTTCCTAGAATATAATTCCCTTTCGGTCTGCACGCCTTTCTAATTAAACCGACAAGTGCAGAACAGAACCGAACCGCACACAGACAATGGCCAAAAGCATTTACGGTTTTGATTTTAAACAATTATTTTGTATTATTCACAATCAAGAGAACGCTATCGAGCCGGACCATCCGACCAACAACCGTTCGTAGACCAAACAAAGGGACCGCCAACAGTATAAAATTACCAATTTGCAGCAGAATCGGGCTTGGAGAGGGGGGGAAATCTGTGGAGAAGAGGCTGAGAGACAGAGACTCACAACAAAGATAGAGATAGAGAATGAGAGAGAGAGAGAGAGAGAGAGCACAACGATTGTTGTGCGAATTGAATCCTTTTGCCTGGCAGTTCTCTTGGAAATCAATGGCCAAGAACCAGCCCCCGAGGACCGGGGGAGGGAAGAATCTGATATGGCTCTGTGGGCAGCGCAGCGTTGGAAAATTGACAGATAAATTATTGGTTTAATTCGCTCTGCCCGAGGGTAAGACCCAAGCGATCTGTGAAATTTAAAGGAGGCGGAGGAGAAACAACAATACATATTTTTTAATATTTGTTTACTTAAATAAAATAATAAATGGAGATCAAAGAAAAACTAAACAAATTTTAATGTGTAATAGTCATGGATGGATTACACTTTTAAAGATACATAAATATGTATATAAAAATATAATAAAAATGTCACCCATACGACATGTACAAGATGGATAAAAAATTAAATATGCATGGAGAAGCCATCTTGGCAGTAGTTCTATTGTACCTTTCACAGTCTGTTGGAAACCCTTCTATCACCCCTAGCCGACCCTGATGTTGCCCCTGGCTTTTGTGTGCCGCCTAATTTTGCGACTGAATGGCTTGCCGGCAAAAGGATCGCACAGGACCCACTTGAAAGACGATCGCGGATTAATGCGATTAACTTACAGTTGATTTCAGCACAAAAATAAAGAAAAAATTGCTGAATGCGAGCGGCATTCGAGTGAAAATGAAAAGTAAAAGTTTCAAATTTAACGGGAGATGGGAGATCCTGGCAACCGTAACGGCATGGCATCGATGTCGGCGAACACACAAACACTGCGAAAATCGCGCTAAAGTCCTTAATGCCGCTAGGATGCGCACGCACAACAGGGACAACAGACAAACCGCCGACAGGAGGACAAAGGACTGACAGATAAACAGACAGACACACACACATACACTCGGAGAGCGGCAAATAGCAGCTAAGACTTAATTATTTTATAAGACGACCCCTGGCTCCGCAGGGGGCCCGTGAGGACCGCCCAGAGTGCGTGTGCATCCCCTTCCCCTGCCTGCCTCCTTGCGGTTGCTGCTCCCGTGGAGCTCAATTGGCCTTCAAAGGCGAAGAGTCACCCGCCTCCGCCACTGCCTCGACCCGCCCCGTCTCGGCCGACTCTGGTCAAAAGGAAATATCAATTTGTCGCCACATCATAAAAAGCAATGCAATAAAATTACCTCCCACCAGCAGCAGCACACCTAACCAGCCAGCCAGCCAGCCAGCCATCAGCCATTCGTAGCAGCCCAACCACAACAGTACGAAACAGTACAGTACCCGTACTGTATAGAGAGCCCCTCTATCTCTCTGTCAAATCCCACATTCAATTTCGCACTGCTTTGTGCGCAAAATCCCCAAAGGAATCAGCACGGAGTCCGCATCGGAGTCCTCCCTGCTACCACCACCCACACAAAGCCTCAACTCAGCCAGCCAGCAAGGAAAGGCACGACAGGACAGGACAGAGGGAAAAAACAAAGATAAAACGGGAATCACATCGTAAATGGCAAATGCAATTCGCGTATTTTATGACGCGCCGTTTTGATGGCGCAAAAGTGCTACCCATCTAGAGATACACCCCATACCATCCAGCCAACCATCGAGCCACACCTCATCCCATCCCAGCAGGAGCAGAAGCTAGCAGGGAGCTGAGAGCTCTGGCACAATGGCTCATAGAGCTGGGGTCCCGGATGATAGTGCTGTCTGTCTGTCTGCCTGTCTCTATGTCTATCTGTCTCTGTGTGGCTGTGCGGTTCTGTTCTGTTCTGTACCCCATGTACGCCATGATGCCAAAGTAAGCTGGAACAATAATAAGAGACAAGCAAAATAATAAAATAAATAACGAAGAACAATTCAATTATTTTTGGGCGAATGTTAAAATCCAACGCAATCACGGCAGAAAGAGAGACACATAGATACTCGGGGCCCAAAGAGTGCTTCGACTTGGCTAATGATGATGCATTATGGTGGGATTTATGCTGGGTTATTGCCAACCTGAACTAAGACAGGGAACAGCTAAAAAAAAGCTGGAAGATTTCTGTAAAGACGATCCATGTTGGAAAGCGAAGATACTCAAAAATGTATCTATACTGCATATAGTTTTGAATTTTCAATGATTCAAAAACTATATATTCTGGATATGATTCTAATGACTTACAGATTGTTACATACATATAATTTTCAGCGACAGACAATGTTCTGAAAATCCTTTTAACATTTCACTGTGCTTTGCCCACAACCCCCCAAGGTCCTATCCCAAAAACCGTAATGATATTGTTTCCCATAACAAACACCCAAGTATTCAGATTATGTATTTACGATGGCCGCCATTCAGCGCAGCGCCATTCAATTATCTTGTGAATCTCGGCCAGAGCACAGCTGGATATCGAAAGGTTTCCATATCAAATATAGAAAATATAACAAATTTTTAATTGAGGGCCGGAGAGCCAACAAAGGCCTGTTGATGTAAATGCAATTTAATTGTAATCCAATTTGTTGCCAACACAACGAGCAGCCAAACGCACGGACGGAGAGGAGGTAGCAAGCGGTAGCAAACGGTAGCAGTGATACCTGGGATAGCGGCATTAGATCGGCTTAAGATATGCGCGATTCCAGGTCCAGTTCTAGCGGAGCGCAGCACGGCACCGCACGGCACGGCACCCTTCCCTTCCTGGCCAGCCACATTTGCATTGCAAGCACTTACACAAAAGGACGAGGCACGAAGTAAACCCTTAGCAGGGGCAGCAGATCTCGAAAATTATGATTTCAATAATTCACTTCAGGAGAGAGACTCGAGCTCGAGGCTGAGTCGCCTGGCGCCAGTCTGAGTCCAAGAGCTACCGGCAATTATGTGCTCAGCTTTAGTTAGATATAGATTGAGATATGGCCAGATATGTACATAGTCGTGCTCCCCGCCCAAGTGCACAACTGAGGCCGTGCGGCCTCTGTTGGCTAAACATGGCCACTGTTCACTTGGCAGAGGAGGAAGCCGAAAATGAAATTAAATGTATATATTTATGGATTGTACTTGTACTTAAAGGATGTGGCAGGCTGGCAGGCAGGGAGGCCTTCCCCTAATGACGGCGACCCGTGAGATTTTTATCAATCAGATCGGGCTCATTCGCATCTACCATGTGTTTTGTAATCAGGCGTAAAATTAACAGCAAACAACGCGGAAATCAAAGTGGTTGAATGCCTAACGTCACGTGCGCGCACTCCTAATGTCAGGGAGAGAGAGAGAGATCCTGGCAAGGGCAAGGGTAAATACTCGTAGTTTTAAACAAGGTATTTATACACTTTATGGTTTCTGACAGGCCCTGATTCCTCACATGCAAATGGTAGCGAATGTAAGCTACTGTTGCTGCTACCATCCCATTATAACGAACCCCGATCCGGATGCTAGTTTTAATGCCCTGCACCCCTTCGCACAGCACACAGCCCACAGCCCTTAGCCCTTAGCCCTCGGCCTGTTAATAAAGTTGCTCAAGTGTACTCGAGTGGCATATGTTACGGCCGGGAGTTGGCCCTGATTCTGATTCTGGTTATGCCATGGACTGAGGCATGGGCATGGCCGAAGCTTGAGAGTCGTGCGTGTCTGGCTTTTGTTATATCACACAGGATTAGGCATAATGAAGTGTTTTAATGCGTTTAGGCACACAAACACATCCACATCCACGAAACTACTACTACTACTGCAGGAGTCGTTGAAGTTGCCGGAAATGTAATTAAATTGGAAACTTTTTACGGTTTTTACGGTGTTTACGGTATTTCAATTACGAGTATAATAACCTTCATTTTCTTGGTAAATATCTTACATCTATAAGGATTCATAGGGCCATTTTCCATAATGAAATAGTTTTAGCAGAACATAATATAATATATTTACTATTCTATCAACTTTTTTAGCTCCTAAAACACAAATTTGTTGTCTGCTAGAACTACCCGTTCTTTCAGCGATATATTCTTTGTGGAATATTCTATGAATCTCACAAAAGTTCAAAATACTTGAATTAAATAAATGATAATATTGGCATCTGATCAGTTGGATCATTGTTATAAAATCGTACTATCCCAAATTGTTTTAAATATTTTTGAATTTTTTACCTTCTTGCAAATAGAGCGTACTCCCCTCAGATGTGTTTCAAACACAATTTCCTTGAGCCCTGGCCAACTCCCCAACTAATTGAGTGCCAAAACCAACTTCCGTTTCCGACCATGTGCCACCTGTGTCCCTTTCCCCGTATACCTCTGCAGTCGTCCTTTTGTTTTCAGTGTTCGTTTTCTTCCATTTTGTACACCTTATTTCATTTGAAATTTGATTTTTTATTTATTTTGGGACATTCGTTTTGAATTGTGGCACCACCGGAGAGCGAGTGAGTGGGCGAGAGGCTAGAGGGAAAAACCATTAAAGAAATTACATGTTGCTGCTGCCACCAGCTCCTGTCCGCAGGATGGATGGATGAGTGTCGAGGGTGTTGGGAACGGGAACGGGGAACGGGAACGGAGCTGGCGACGTGGTCGGGGTAAATGCAATCGCATTGATGTTTAAAAAGCGACGACTATGGCGCTTAAATGTCTGTAACTGGGCGTTAACATACGTTCGGTTTGATGGAGAGGTGGGGTTTGATGGGCGGCGGTACATTAGGGGGCGTGCCAAGGGTAGGCAGGAGAGTCGCTCGTTTTGTGGGCAACAAACATCAAAGTGATTGAATTGTTGCGATTGCTTTGAAAATCAACAGCCATCCCAGGAAAAGCATGCCTAGAAAGATAAAGAGAGAGAGAGAGAGGGGAGAGAGGGAGACAGAAGGGAAGGGCATTTGTATTTAAATTAAATTAAAATTGCATACATTTGAGTTTGAAAGTTTTCCTATGGCAGTGGTAGATTATTATGTCTATTTTTGGAGGACTCTGGGGGTAAAAACATTCAAGGTATTTTTCCTTCCCATTTACATTGAAAATGTTATATCTCTAGGTCTTTTGGAGAACACAATGGTACATTAATATCCAAAATTATACAGCCATGTCCCGGTCCGTCCTATCCTTAGACTGAAAGATATTTTTCATAGTTGCTGATTTCTATTTTAAGAACTATATATTTCTGCAAACTTCAGCAATATTATATTGAAATCGTAGCACTATAGAACTGATCGATCGACTTTCGTTTCCACCAATAAAAGGCTTTAGTTTTATTTTTCTTCCTTTTTCTGGTTATAGTGGTTTCCCCCTGAATCGTCTGGCAAATGCATTTTGGCTGTTTTTCGCTGCTGCATCGAGGCTATATAGTTTCCATTGCAATAAATATAAATTAACATGGGGCGCCATTGGCATCCATTGGAGCCATTCCATCCACCCAACCCAGTAGCCAACCCACCCTCTTGGCCCTGCTGCTATCGTGCGCGTTTGTTTACCAACAATTGCCATTAAAATTTAAACCAGAGCAATTATTATTAATGGTCGAGAGCGCTTTTTATAAATGTATTCAAATTGCTGCAAATTGTGCGCTGCAATAACAACAAAGCCGTAGAGAGAGAGAGAGAGAGAGCTGGAGAAATTGTAGCCAGCCACAAGAGCAGCAACAGAAATCAATGGCAATAATTTTCACGCCATTTTAATGCATTTCTCGGTGAATGGGGATTGGCCAAACCAGAATGGATGTGTCAGTGGATGGGCATGGTCATGGGCAGATATATATGTATGTATGTATATGATTATACAGTACGGTACCTATCCGTATACAAAGTTCGATGAAGGCGGCTTTTATCAACATTATAGGAAATTCAATGAATACGTAAATTAATCCATGTATGGATATATACATTACTTACATACTTGCTGGAATGGTTAATATAATTGATTTTGTAATATTAAGTAGTAATTTGTTGTTTGAGGGGGATATGTACATGAGCGTATATCTAGAAATAAAATAGCCCAGATACATACATACATATGTGATTGATAAGTTCTTACGATCTCTATTTTATAGGCTATTTATCTATTATAATTTGGTAAAATTCTAAGCTAATTTTCAAACACCTAAGTTTATATTCTCTTGAAGTTAAAAGTTCTATTAATCTATCCATAACACATGAAGTACACATAATGATTGTAATTATAGAAACCCGATTCTTAAATATAATAAAAGAAAAACATAAACAGACTGAATTGACTCTATCGACTGGACTATCGACTGGACATATACGTATACTCTATGGGTTCGGATATTCTTCCTTGAGACTTCCAAATATCGGTCTTATTTTATAATACTTTCGTCAATGGTATAAGAATATGGTTCAAATAATTAGAACCTCAAGAACTCCAAGAACTCGCAATACTGAATATATTTTTTTTTGTATTTTGATCTATTACTTCAAAAAGGAAACTCCTTAAATATAATAATATACCGCCAATCAGTGGCCAACTCCAGACATTTTTTGTCCTTGACGGAGGGGATGACGGGAATGCAGGTGTGAAGTGTCTCAGACAGAACCGAATTCTCAC
Organism: Drosophila athabasca; assembly: GCA_008121215.1. Lineage (NCBI taxonomy): Eukaryota > Metazoa > Arthropoda > Insecta > Diptera > Drosophilidae > Drosophila > Drosophila athabasca. Next base: position 3,495,340 of record CM017793.1, on the reverse strand, counting down.
GGCACGAATGCGATACTTTGGCAGTGCCGAATGCTCATTGTCTCCGCATTGTCGTGCACACTTTCTTAATTAACTGGCAAACATCTCGAATTTCCAAACACACAAAAGTGTTAAAAAAGAGCATCACAGAAAGAAATTGCAGGAAGATTGGAAATAAAGATGGGGCGAGAATAGACGGAGAGGAGACCGAGAGGAACCTTGAGTATGAGTATCTCTCCTGAACTGATACGAATCACATTAGCTAGATTTGCATCAGGATTACGCGTTGCCCCGAACAGGAGCACTCATCACCTCGAGCCTAAGCCGGGGGGTGCATTGTGACAATTGTCACAAATCAAGAGCACCCTGAGCCCTCGGAATCTGGGGCAATCTCTGGGTGAGAGCACACACTCGAGATGGAAACAAAAACGTAAGCAGATTTGTGCTAATATGACGGCATCTGTTTGACAATGAGCACAAGATGAGGACGAGGACGAGGATGAGGCTGCGACAGGAGAATGAGAGACACAGAGACCGAGCGGCACCTGAGCAGCTTTGAAAGTGCGTGTGAATGTCGGCAACGCCTTCAGAGAATCCCCGAGCTGAGCCTGCCGCTGCCGGCCCGGAAGATCTCTATGGCATGGCACACGAACGCCCGATGCGACAAGGACCACATCTTCAAGTGGTGTTTGCTTAAATTATGTAAATCTGCGCAAATCCTGCGGGCGGGCCGGGGGATTGAAAGCGATATGTGAATCCCGAGCACCGAGCACCGAGTTCCGAAATCTGGGCAGACTAAGCGACGTGCAATTTTAATTGGTAAAAGTAGTCAAACTGTCTGTCTGTGTAGGGCAGAATACCAAAAGAAGCGCTAGCCGTGCGCGTGGAATTCCAGGAAAATCATAGATCAGGTCAGCACAATCACTCGGTTGGGAGTTTGGGCAGTTTGGTGCCCCACGGGATACACAATTTTCGGACCGACCCCAGGAAGCTGCACATAATTACTTAGCGTTGCCTTTTAACGCATCCCCCAGCCAGAGGCTCCCAGCCTCCCGGCCTCTCAGCATCCCAGCACATAAACAAGTTAACGACCAAATGCGCCTGGATGGACGGACGGACGGAAGGACAGGAACAGGGACAGGGATAACGGCTGGGAGCCACTTGGAGCGCGTAATTTGCGCCAAATTACAGATGAAAAGCAGCGAAAATTGTAAAAGGCAGGCAAACGAGCAAGATGGGAAATGCGAGGGATGCGCTAAATGGTAGAGGGTGGCAGAATGTAATTGCAAACATGGGAATTGACTAATTGCGGGAAAGTAAGAGCCCCACTCCCACTCCCCTCCCACTCCCCAGGAGGGTAGAGATGGATTCAGTTCACGATTAGGGACAGGGCGGGCCGGGCAGCTGATGATGGGAACGACCGCTGTGTGTGGGCGTACTTCCATCGAGATGTCAGATGTTTTGCCAACATTAGGCCCAAATATGCAAAAATATTTGCCATTTTTATGTCTATACTCGTACTCGTGTTCGTATTCGTACTCGTACTCGTATGTGAGTATGTGAGGGTTTTCGAATGCCTATTCATTGTTTGAAATGGATCATGAAACCCGGCGGCATCTCGCAAGGGCACAAAAGTATCAAGATCCTTCATTGTGCCTGCCCGCAAACCAAAAGACAAAACCAAAGCAAATTCTCCTGCATTCTTTTTGGGTGCGCGTTGCGCTTTCCCTTTGTGCGCCTCCAGCATGCGAGAGGACCGGGCTGTGGCAGAGGCTGATGCCGATGCTGAGCCGCTTTTGGGCATTTAGTAGATTAACGAGCGGCGAACAAAACACATGTAGTGCAAATAGTTGGACATGTAAGCAGCTCATTACCATTGTGCTGCGTGTTCAGTGCGTGGTAAATATTTTGCTACACTTTCCATTATATTTCCTTATTTCCACTTCAGACAATAGCGGACAGTAAGAAGAAAATGCAAGATAGAGACTCGCGAAAATTACCTCTCCACCAAAGAATTTTCAAATGTGCCGCCCCAACATATCGATATCACAGCTGTGCTTTCGATTGCGCAAGAGAGCTTTTGAAGCGCTCTGCACATTTATTTTCCAAATCTTTTGCTTTGCATATTGCATATTTGCTCGGTCCTGCTTTAAAAGTGATTTTATTAATGACACATTTATATTTAATTTAATATTGCCTTCAATTTAATTTAAACTCGTTTCAGGAATATCACAATCAACTCTTGCAGGAATCCCCAGAATAATATTCCCCAATATAATATTCTACAGTTCGATATACAGATTGCACTGCCGCCGATTGTTTAAAAGCTTTAGTGTCAGCTGGACTCTGCCGGTTAATAAATAAACCAACTTTACTAACTTTAGTAAATCCAACAATTTCTTTTTGTGTGGAAAGCAATTTGCAAACGTAAAGATGTCTTTCATTGGACGCACATTGATTCGTAACGTAAGTGGAGCAACGAAAGAGCCATGAAATTCCAAAAACATGCCCCTCCGATTACGTAATTGAATGAGGCCGGCGTCAACTTTGCCTCGGATAAAACGTACTATCTATTTATTATGCATTTCAGGTGCAATTGCTTGGCAAGGGCATTCGGGGCCAGCAGAAACAGGCCGCCCGCCTCCTGCATCAGAGTAAGTACAGTACCCACAACATTCGTATTCCTTCTATGACTGGCAGTTTTCCCCCCTCGTAGCTGCTCCATTGTGCACCGTTCGCGTGCAGCAGCCAGCACCGGACTTTAAGGGACTGGCAGTGCTTGGAAATAGCTTCCAGGAGGTCAAACTGGAGGACTACAGAGGCAAATATCTGGTTCTCTTCTTCTATCCGTTGGATTTGTACGTACAAAAAGACGATTGTCATTGTCGCTTATCAGCATCATGTAACCGTTGGCTCTTTCCGCAGCACATTTGTTTGCCCCACCGAAATCGTTGCATTTAGTGAACGCATTAAGGAGTTCCAGGACATCAACACTGAGGTTCTGGGCGTGTCCGTCGACTCGCACTTCAGCCATCTCACCTGGTGCAATGTAGACCGCAAGAACGGAGGCGTGGGCCAGTTGAACTATCCGCTCCTCTCCGATCTGACCAAGAGCATCTCGGCCGACTACGATGTGTTGCTGGAGAAGGAGGGCATCTCGCTGCGCGGCACCTTCATCATTGATCCCAATGGCATTCTGCGCCAATACTCGATCAACGATTTGCCGGTCGGCCGCTCTGTGGATGAGGTTCTGCGCCTGATCAAGGCCTTCCAATTTGTGGAGCAGCACGGCGAGGTATGCCCGGCAAATTGGAATCCTAAGACAAATCCGGCCACCATCAAGCCCGATGTGGAGGAGTCCAAACAGTACTTCACCAAGCACGGTTAAATTTAATACGATTCTAGGCCTTATTGAAGATATTTTCTACCTTAACATTCACCACAAAACACACGCAAAAAAGACTCCACTAATAAAGAAAAGGAACCAATAGAATCCATCCCTTCGTTTCCTCGATGAAGGGATCTGCGATCTGGTAGTATAATAATTGCGTCTTTTATTGAAGCATCATAAAATACAAATTAGTTTTGTAGGCTTGTCTCGATTATGTTGTAAAGTAAGCAAAAAGTCAAGGGGGGTGTATATTAATTGATTGCAGTGACAGTCGCATACGGTCTGGGACTGTGGTCGTTGGATGTACAATTTATTGGAAGCTCTAGGGCTCCGGGGGAGGTGGTCAATATCCACACCCATCTGGCGGCGGCGGTGGTGGCGGCTGTGACAGGCTCAATATGGATGGCGGCGGAGGTGGCGGCGGCGGTTGCGGTGCACTCATCCACGGCATCAACGGTTGCGGAGCACTCATCGGCTGGTATGTGCCTGGTATGGGTGGATTCATCGGCTCGGTGGCTGGCGGCGGCGGCTGCGGAGCACTCATCCACGGCATTAACGGCGGCGGCATTGGGGGCGTGGCCTGTGCACCGGGCGGGGCCGGAACATATGAGGACATCCCATGATCCATACCCATTCCGATGCCAAGGTCCATGCCCAGATTGTGCTGTTCCATGCCACCCATGCCGTGCTCCATTCCCATATTGTGATCCATTCCCATACCATGCTCCATGCCCATGCCGTGCTCATGCGCCGCCGCTCCCCATCCGCCCAGATCGCGTTGGTGATCACGGGACGAGGAGCTAGGCGGTGACTGAATGGCCTGCATCTGCGAGGGCTTCTTGTCAAAGATGCTGTAGCTCGCTCGATGCAGTTGAGGAGCGGCTGGTGGCTCTGGCTTGGCCGCAGACGGCGGTGGACCCTCGCCCAGCTCGGCCATCAGACTCATGTACTCCTCGTCAATCTTGGCCTGTGAATCCTCACAGGCCATGCCCGGGGCTCCCGAACCAGGTCGCTTGTTGCGACAGTCCTTGGTCAAGTGTCCGGTGCCGCCGCAAGAGGTGCACACAATAGTGTTGGTGATAATAGGCTTGTCGGGACACTGCCAGGACTTGTGGTCCGTGGATCCGCACGTGCAGCGCAGTATGTCGTTCTCCCGCAACGTTCCATTGAGCTGGGCCAGCTCGCGGAGCTGCATGCGACGGAGATCGTTGTGCCCCTCCGGCACCTCAATGCCCTGACGTATAACATCCTTGATCTTGTCTACAGCCTTCCTCACCGCTTCCGGATTGGGAGCCGTTATGAACGCATGCAGCGGCTCATCTTCGCCCGGCAACGGTTGGCCATCCTTGCGTCCCACTTTGCCCTCCTTCACCGATCCCTTGCCGCGTATAATGATCTTGGCCCCCGTATCCTTCTCCATAGCCTTGAGCGTGTTACCGCGCGGGCCGATCAGCAGGCCGACGAAATTGATGTCTGGATGCTGTTCTTGTGGTATCAAAACCTTGTCGCTGACTCGGGTCACAGGCGGTCTGCGAAAAAATAATAATAAGTAAGAAATACAGATGCCAAAAGTAGATGGTTGCAAATCTTACTTGTAGTCCGCTGGCGGCTTGAATTCTGGATTCACGGCCTGCATTTTGACAATCAGCTGGTGACGCTGTTCCTCCAGTCGCTTTCTGTAGCGGAATTCACGTGTATTCAGGCGCTTGCCATCAGAACTGTATATGGGCTCCGGCGATGGAGATCTGTGGGTGAGCAGAGCAGAGGAGAAGAGACGGTTCTGTTGAGACTGCACTGTTTCGACTATGCTAGAGGATTGATTCTTGGAGCTAGACTTAATGATCTTATCGTAATTACTACTAAGAATTAACTTTTATGTCGTATATATCGTATGCTGTAAGTTGCAAATCAGAATTCATTAATCAAGTGGTTTCATTAGCAAAGTTTTGATTAGCAGAAAGAGATTATTCGCTGGGGAATTGAGAAAAGAAGAATTTTGATTAATTCGTTCGATTCGGTTGCGGCCTATACGGATCGGATCGGAGCGTATCGGATCGGATCTGATCGGATCTGGCTGGAGCTTCTGTAAAAGTTTCTCATGGATTTCTTTAGCAGAAATTCGAAATTCGCTTTGGTGGAAGAGAAAAAGAGTTGGAATTTATTATCATGTTGAGTTCTATTCCGATTTGTTTCCAGGCGCTTTTTGCTTACGATTTACATTTCGCTGCTGGGAATCGAATCAATCAGCCAATCAATCAATCAACGAATTGATCGCTGTCTCTAAAATCGGAAAATCCCTTGAAGAGTTTCATTATTACATTACACAAAAACATTTCAACAACAACAAAAATAGCTACAAAGGTTAGCCTCCTCCTCCAAGCAGCCCTCCCTCCTCTCTTGAACCTTCGGGATATACTATACATTCCTTCACCCAAGACTTTAAAGGTTTTTAAGTTTAGTTAAACATTTAGCTAGCGTTCACAGTGCCTTCCATTAATATTTTCGAATCGTTGTGGGTGTTATGATGATATAACCCCTTAAATGATATGAAATTTTGATTGCTATACTAGATTAATAATGACTGTTTATAGATCTGATATGTGAACACCCCCCAAATGCATCAAATGGTACAATGAAACCTGTACAAAACATGTTAAGATTAGATCCCGGCGACGCATCCTTTTCCAGACATGTAGACCTTTTCGTTGTGCTCTGATCGGGAAGGAAAGTGTTTTGGCTTTGGCTGGTCGTGGGAGCATGGATAGAGAGATAGAAAGAGATAACAGTGTTCAAACCTTTCTTCCGGATTCTGTGTGATGCCCAGATCGCCGGTGCGCAGCTTGCGGCTGATCTCCTCAATTTGGAATTGAACTGCAAGTAAAAGGCGTTAGAAAAGAAGGAAGAAAATCGAGTGCAATCTCGACATTAGTAAACGTCAGTCAAATGCTGGATTATCTAGAGAAGAGGAAAGATATCGTATTAAGTGGGGATAAGGTATCTAGAGAGTGGCGCTTTTATCGCATTTGTGTATCCGTTCCTAAACTAACTGAAAATGCTGTGAGCGGTTACAAGCGAATTAATTAATTAATTAATTGAGTTGGATTTGGGTTGTTTTGATTAATCTCTGCAAATATTATATATGTATTCTAGCCGTTTTTTGGAAACACGTCGTTTCGTTTCGTATCGTTTGTGTGTGGCACGCCGGAATCCCCTTCAAAAAGAGAACGAGAGATTATTATAGTTCGCTCAATGCAATTTGTGGTGGATGTTTTTGTTTTTTCTTATTTAAGTTGTGGTTTTACGCTCTCTCTGGGCAGCTGGCTGCACGTCCCCGTCTGCACGTCTCTGATTCGTTGATCGCTATATCGACGACTATTCTCTGTTACTCTGATCATCCTTAATTTTTGTTTGTCATTAGACTTAGGATCTAGTTACGCAGTGCTTACGAGCTAACTTAGTTTTGAAATAAGCTACGAAAATCAGCGGCTTGGAGGCAGCATGAAGGTTGGCATTACCTAAGTAGGCCTCCTGCTGGGCGGGGTCCAGCGTCGAAGGCAGAATGGTGGGCATTCCCGGTATGAAAGTCTTGTCGTTCTCAGTGCCGCCCCATCGGGATTTGCGCTTGCGCTTCCGTTCCGCTGCGCTGTCAACTGCAGGATTCAAAGGTTACGAAAATAATTCAATGACTCGACAAACTTAAAGGATGGGCACTTACATGGATTGTCCAGGGCACCATTGCTCATGGAATCATTGCTATTTTGATTGTTGAAGAACGAGGCGAATCCCTTGTTGCCACCCGCGTTGCCCATCAGCTCCTGCAGGGTCTGAGAGAGATCGAATCGCGATTCGCGCGGCTCCTCCCGAATCGTGTCCAGCGCGTGCACTGGCCGGTCAAACAACGACGGTATGCGCGTCTCCTGGTCACGGTTCATCGAGCTGCGATTGTTGGACGTGTCGAATGGGTTCACATGGGTTCGCTCACGACTGCTCCTCTCGCGACTGTTTCTCTGCTGATCCCGGCCCCCCCGATCGTTCCTCCGCCCTCGCTCGTAGCTGCGACTGCGTGACCGCCGACGGCTACTCCGATTATAGTCGTCGCGACCGCCACGGGAACTGCTGCGCCTGGACCGCGAGTCACGGTCTCGATCTCGCTTGCGATCGCTGCGTTCACTGCGATCCCTGCTGCGAGAACGCTTCCGATGTCTATCGTAATCATCATTATTCCGGGACCGGCTTCGATTCTTCCGGGAATCGCGATCACGATCGCGGTCACGCTCCCTGTCACGATCACGATCCCGATCTCTGTCACGTGGTTCTCGCTCTCGGTCACGGCTATCCCGTCGCCGACTGTCTCGGTCCTTGCTGTCCCGGTCTCTGCAAGGCAACGTGTTAGTTACATAACACCAAGGCACAGCAAAAAAAGGCCTACACTCACCTTCGCTTCTTGTCACGCTCCCTGTCCTTTTCCTTGTCGCGGCTGCGGTCTTTGGAACGGGAGCGCTCCTTATCACCGCCGCGGCTGCTTCCATTGGCCGCTGTTGATGAGGCCCTGCCCGCCGCAGACGAATGTAAATCTGGTGGCGGTGTGCTCATTGTGAGTTAAGAACCGACACGCCCTAGCCTCGATTTAATCAATTATCGCAAAGGTATACAATTTCGAGCACAATTTTTATTACAATTTATGTTGAAATATTTTTTTTTTGCGGCGTTGCGTGGAAAATTTACCGAAAGAAGATGGCGATAGTGTGACCGCATTATTATCGATAAAAAATATCGAAAATTACGGTCTCATTTTAAAAACTAACGACGAAAATCATGTTCCTCGATTTTGGTATTCACTTTAATATTACCAGCTGAATAGGATACTGAACCCTGAACACATAATTTTATACGATTGATGAATCAATTGTCTACAAGACTGGTTAAGTTTAGTGACTCTTTTTTTTTAGATTGTTTCTAAAATGATGTTTAAGTCAAGGTATAAAACTTAAGTGAGCATGACATCCGACGTAAGAAAACGTAAGTGAGCATGGAATGTCACGTCATTTGGTATAAAAAAGGTAATATAGACATATGTATACCCTTTTTCATTTAATTAATGTTAAAATTCTTTTTTTCCAGATGCTTTAAAACGTAATAAATATTGTATTTTGCACATATTTACAATTTTCGACCCAATAATGCATTTGATGAATTTATTATTACTAACAAATCGATCCCGATACCCATTTTCAGTCTTTATAAGAAAGCCAAAAACCGTAAAATTATCTGAGATAGAGACTGACTAGCTTCTGCAATAATTGGTGCCTAGTAAAACAAACTTTTTTTAGATTCTATAACATCCTTTCGTAGAGGGTATGAAAAATGTTGTCTACGGCGAATTACGTAAGTGAGAGTGAAATATGACGTAAGGCAACGTAAGTGAGAGTGAAATGTGAGGCGAATATGTTGCGACGAATTCGCCCTCAGCCAATTCGCTCGCTCGCCGTGAAACGAATATACCGAAAAGAACGGTCTCATTTTAAAAAAATACCAACGAAACTTATATTCCTCGATTTTGATACTCTGTTTAATATAATTTTGCAGTTTATGGCCGCAAATAATAGATTTAACAATTGTACAATGGCTGGTGGGCAACGCTCTGTAACGCTCGTGTCGAAGTTAGTTGTTTTGGGGGCTATTGTTTTATTTGTTCACTGTAATTTGCGCCATAAAGTGTTGGAGCTACTCCTTGGAAGGAAACCCATAAATTATAGTAAAAAGATAACATAATCAAATAACTAATCTCCCATGAAACAGTTTACTTTGATTTTTTATTTTAGTAACTCTCTTGCTCATTTCAAATCCGCGCGCTGTAAAAAATCCTCGCCGTCCTGGGAAGTTTATAATATTTTTCCCTGGGAAATTGCTGAGGATCTTCGGACAAAAACGGGTATGGACATATGTATACCCTTTTTCATTTGATTAATGCTAAAATTCTTTTTTTTTCAGCTGCTTCAAAATGTAATTAATATGGTATTTTGCACATATTTACAATTTTTGACCCGATAATGCATTTGATGAATTTATTATTATTAACATATCGATCCCGATACCCATTTTCAGTCTTTATAAGAAGACCAAAAACCGTAAAATTTTCTGAGATAGATACTGACGAGTTTCTGCAATTATTGGTGCCTAGTAAAACAAACTTTTCTTGAATTCTATAATATCCTAAGGGGTACAAATTTTGTGGGACAATGTCGCTAATTTCGGGGCACATGCTGCTGGCCCATACAAATAAATGTTGCCAACGGTAAAAAATGTAAGTGAGCATGGAATGTAAGGGAAATTGTTGCGATGAAAAAGGAAATAGTTGGGATGATGTTGCCTCAACAAAATCCCTCCACAAAATCCCTCAAAAAGTCCCAATAAAATATACGGTCTGACCTCAAAATATACCGCAATATACCAAAAATATAACATATTCATCGATTTTGATATTCTGTTTAATATTACTAGCTGAATAGGATACTGAACCCCGAACAAATAATTTTAACTGATAGATGAAACAATTTTCTACAAGATTGTTGAATTTTAAGGACTTCGTTTGGTTGGATTGTTTATAAACGACAACAAATTCGGACGCGGTGAATAGCTGGCAGTGTGACCGCGGATTTGACCATAAAATATACTGTTGTGTGACCATTTTCCTTAGATATGGCAGCACTAAGTTAGTTTTTGAAGTTTTTGGCGGATGATTTAAATTAAAACTAAGACAATAAATACGAGTTTATTACTGACAGGAGTGGATAAAAGAACCAACCGATTTAGGCCATTGGGCGTGTCCAGGGATTAGATTGGGAATGGAATGTTTAAATTAAAATTTTGTTAAGCAATTATGGTTTTTTTAAAGATTTTTTTAAAATCTTGTTTTTTATTCAAGTTTTTTGAGAGATTGATTGTGCTTCTTTTTTTCACATAACTTAAGTATCTTATATCTGGTTGTATTGAACTTTGCTATTATGAAAAGCTGACAATTGTAGCCATACATCAAACCCCAACACTTTTTAGCTCTAGCTTACCGTCTAGAAACAATTGGGCTTTCAAATTCAAATTTGATCAATTTTGCGGTATAGTTTGACCAAACATAGGTATGTATGAACGCATTTTGCCGTTAGAACTATGAGAACTATGCATAAAACGGGACGAACAGACGGACATTAATATGTAGCTATGTCCAAACATGTATCGCGTAGTACACAATAAATGCTAAAATTGGTTCATCAATGGGTTTGATACAGTAGACGCCGCGGACGTCGCATAAATTCAAACATACTTAAAAGCAATTCGTTAGCAAGCAATCAATTATAACAGACGTCAGGCCTCCGACAATTTATTGATGACTTTTAACATTCTTTAAAATGGATTTGGTTACCAAATCAGCCATATAAATCCGAGAAGGTAGTGTACGATTAAATATACCTATGCATCAGGGCTACTGACTGCTTATTGTGCATATACTTATCCATAGCAACACCGTAGAGCACCTAGAAAAAATAAGAAAGCGGGTCGAATGCATCTAAGTCTCCATCCCTGGCACCGGCGTCCATCGGCCATGAATAATATATGCGTGCATATATATATAAAGAAAGCTATATATAACGGCAGCAAATAAAAGGTGCACTCACATTTAAGCTATTCTTCGCAATTCGCGGCCCTTGAATTTGGTGTTTGCATATATTGCGCTGCACGGCCCGTGTTCTGCTCTTCCCTGAAATTTACCCAGCTGAATCTCCCAGCCGAACAAATTTTGAACGGATATGGAAAGTGCCATTCAGAAATATTTTGACAAGAAAACAGTTTTTCTAACAGGTGGCACTGGATTCTTGGGAAAAGGTATTTCCCATTCCCTTCCGACTCGCACTCCACTCAAGGTTAAATCGTAATGAAATGGCTTACTTAAATCTGCCTTTCAGTTATCGTTGAGAAACTCCTACGAAGCACGGAAGTGAAGCGAATATATTTACTGATCAGACCCAAGCGGGGTGTGGAAATTCAGGACCGTATCATCGAGTGGTCAAAGGATTCTGTACGTAATAACCATAAGGTCTTACCATAAAAGCAGACTCTCATCCAATATTTCCCGAAAAGGTTTTCGAAATCCTACTGAAGTCCAAGTCAGATGCTCTGCAGCGAGTATGCCCCATCGCTGGGGATTGTCTGGCGCCGGACCTAGGTATAAGCGATACGGACCGAAGGCTCCTGGCATCAGAGGCGCAGATCGTCATTCACGGAGCCGCCACAGTGCGATTCAATGAGCCGTTGCATGTGGCACTGGCCATCAACACTCGCGCCACGCGACTGGTTGTGCAGCTGGCGAAGCAAATGGTCAACCTGGAGGCATTTGTTCACGTCTCCACGGCCTTCTCCAACTGCACTATCCATCACGTCAAGGAGAAGTTCTATCCAGAGCACTTGACCTGCAGCTCAGAGAAGGTCCTGGGAGTGAGTGAACTCCTGAGTGACGAACTCATTGACAACATGATGCCGGCTCTTCTTGGCTCCTACCCCAACAGCTACACATACACCAAGGCCTTGGCAGAGGACGTGATTCGAAGGGAGGGGAGCGACTTACCCATTTGTATCTTCCGACCAGCTGTTAGTAAGTGATTGGGAATCGGAAAAGAAATCATGTGCTGTGCTCCTTTACCGTTGGTTCTCCATTATTGCAGTCATTGCCAGCCACAAGGAACCCACCTCCGGATGGATTGATAATCTCTACGGACCCATTGCCATACTTTTCGGCGTTGCTCGCGGAGTTCTGCGCATAGCCACCATCGATGTCAAGGCCCAGGCCAGCTTGGTGCCAGTCGACTACTGCGCCAACCTAGCTCTTGCCTGCGCTTGGAAAACAGCTCAGACTGATGAGCGACAGAAAGATCCGCTCATTTATCAACTGGCACCCCCCGAGGAGAACTCCCTGACGCATGGAGAGTTCATAAACTATTCGCTAGATGGTCGGACACAGTGTCCCCTAACCAAGATGGTCTGGTACCCGTTCTTTCACTGCATCACCACCATGTGGCTCTTTCCCATTGCAGCTTTCTTCTATCATACCCTGCCCGCCTATGTCTTTGATCTGGCGCTCTTTCTGAGCGGGCGGAAGCCGCGATTGGTTAAAGTTTACCAGAAGATACACTTAACCCTAAACATATTGGGACCATTTACGAGAGAAAGTTGGTATTTCGACATGCACAACACCAATCAGATGAGAGAGCTGATGTCCGAGCAAGATCGCAGCCTCTACGACTTCGACATGGCGAGCCTAACCTGGAAGGAATATTTCGAAAAGGCCCTGCTGGGCATGCGGCTATATTTGGGCAAGGATCCCCCATCACCAGAGTCAATAGGAAAGGGCCTACGAGTGATTAAGAGGTAATTGATATGCCAATCCCATGGAATTTCTTTTTCACTCTTCGGCATTCTGTTCTGCACTCACAGACTAAAGATGTGGCACCACCTCGTGCAGGTCATCCTCGGGTGCATTGCTGCTTTCATTTTATGGTCCCTGATCAAGGTCGTTTTGTGATATATACCCAGGAAAATATGTATGCTCGAATTTTAGTTCATTTTGGTGTGTTTGAATAAAGTAACAGACAGTGAGAAGATGAAACTGCTGCTTTCTTTCTTTGTCAGTTGTGGCGGTTGAACGATTCATTTCCCTGTTGTCGCTGTGTTATGTACGTAGGTGCATGAACTGATTTGAATACTGCTTTGAATTTAGCTGCATGAGTACCGTGCAGACTGACCTTTAGGGAGGTGGGGGGAATCTGTTTATTTATTCCCTATAAATAGCAGCCCTAGTCTGGAACTACTCTTCAGTCGAGCCACACTTCTATTCGACGACAAGTTCAAACGAATTCTCACATCAAAATGGATTCCGATATCCAGGGATTTTATAAAGGAAAAACCATTTTCCTAACTGGCGGAACAGGATTTGTGGGAAAAAGTGTGTGGTACATCGTACAAATTTACTTCCCTTTCCTCCTATGATGAAAATGGCAAATAATAATAAGCAAAAGTCCAAGTCTGGCCCGCCCCAAAGTGCAATTTGTGAAATTCTTTTGCCTTTCAGTGATCATTGAGAAACTCTTGCGGTCAACGGAGGTGAAGCGCATTTATTCCATGACGAGACCCAAGCGAGGTGAGAGCATTCGGGAACGCATTGTCACATGGAAGAAGGAAGTGGTGAGTAATGGTGGGCAACATTGCCAATGAATCTCGAACTCACACCCCAGACCCCCCCTCAAGGTGTTTGAGGAGCTATTGAAGGCCAAACCCGAGGCCCTGCAGCGCGTTGTACCGATCCCTGGAGATTGCCTGGCGCCCGACCTAGGCTTAAGTGCGGCGGACCGCAGGCTGCTGGCATCCGAGGTGCAGATCGTCATTCACGGAGCAGCCACCGTTCGATTCGATGAGGCATTGCACTTGGCCCTGGACATCAATACCCGCGCCACGCGACTAATGATGCAGCTGGCCAAGCAGATGGTGCACCTGCAGTCCTATGTCCACATCTCGACTGCCTACTCGAACTGTGTGGCGACGCACGTCGAGGAGAAGTTCTACCCCGAGCACCTGAGCTGCAGTTCCGACAAAGTGCTGGCCATTCGGGAGCAGCTAAGCGATGAACTGATCGACAATGTGACCCCAGCTCTGGTCGGATCGTATCCCAACACCTACACATACACCAAGGCTCTGGCGGAAGACTTGATACGGCGGGAGGCGGGCGATTTGCCCCTGTGCATCTTTCGGCCGGCAATCAGTAAGTGTTTTCTTAGACTAAGTGAAGCCTTGAATGCAACATGACTCTCCGCAGTCGTTCCCACCTACAAGGAGCCCATCCCTGGTTGGACCGACAATCTGTATGGCCCCATTGCCATTATCTTCGCCAGTGCTCGTGGAGTTTTGCGTGTAATGAGCCTCAAAACTGAGGTGCACATCGGCTTGGTGCCAGCTGATTATAGCGCCAACGTTGCCCTGGCCTGCGCCTGGAGAACGGCTCAGAATGCACAGAGCGTCAAGGAAGAAAAACCGACCATATACACGCTGGGACCCAGCGATGACAACTTGTTGACCTTTGAGAGATTCTTCGAGTTATTATTCTCCTATCGAGACCATTACCCACTCTCCCAGATGGTGTGGTACCCGTTCATTCAATTCGTCGGGAGTCCATGGCTGTTTACCGTGCTTGCCTTTTTCTATCACATCTTGCCTGGCTATTTCATGGATCTGATGCTTCGTCTTACGGGACAGAAGCCTCGGATGGTGGACCTTTATCAGAGGATTCACAAAAATCTTGCGTTACTGGGACCGTTTACAACGCGAACCTTCACCTTCGAAACGAAGAACACGAACCGGCTGCGAGAACTAATGTCGGCCAAAGACCGTAACATCTACCAATTCGATATGGCCAGTTTGGATTGGAACGACTATTTCAAAAAGGTCTTGCTTGGCGTAAGACTATATTTGGCCAAGGATGAGTTCACTCCAGAGTCTTTAGGGCGGAGTCGGAAGCTGTTCAGGCGGTAAGCGTTGTTTTCCCCCAAAATCTGTTCACTTCATTTTCTGTTTTCTTATCGCCACAGTCTCAAGATCATACACTACGTTTTGATGGCTTCTCTGGCGTGCGGTGCTGGAGCCATTCTGTGGTCGTTTTCCAGGCTGATTTAATAAAGAGTTAAACGTCGCTAACTGCTAACTAAATATACACTTGGAAAACTCTATTAGAAAACACTATTTTTTGTATTTAAGTTTATTTATTATACCCGGTACTCGAAGAGTATAGAGCAGGGGTCGGCACGCAGACACTCAAATGTTTCTAGTGCGTTTGAGTGCGCAGACAACAGACATGAAGAAACATGTTTCATTTTCTCTGCCGCTGCACCAGCCGAACAGAATTCTGAAGCTTTTTCTGCATAGGGCCGAAGCCACACGATCATTTTCGCTGCCGCTGCGCCAGCCGAGCAGAAAAACGAAGCCGCATGTGCATAGGGCCGACGTTACACGAAGCTTTTACGCTGTGCGTGTGCCGACTGCGCTGCCCCGTGGCCGTTTCCTATGCACATTGCATTGGACGCTGCCGGCCTCTGGTATAGGGGTATATTAGATTTGTGGTGCTAACGGTTGCGTGTAACGCCCAGAAGGAAGCGTTTCCGACCCTATAAAGTATATATATTCTTGATCAGCATCAATAGCCGAGTCGATATAGCCATGTCTGTCTGTCCGTCTGTCCGTCCGTCCTCCGTCTTCATTAGCGCCTATATCTCAGAGACTATTAAAGCTAGAGCAACCAAGTTTTGTATTCACTCTCCTCACTCACACTACTCCAAGTGCATTTCAAAATTTCGCCCCGCCCTCTTCCGCCCCCACAAAGGACGAAAGTCTGTGGCATACACAATTTTGAAGATACGAGAAAACTAAAGACGCAGAATCATAGAGAATGACCATTTCTATCAGAGTGTTGAATCTGGATCAGATCGGATTATTAATATAGCCACAATGAAGTCACAATGAAGTTTCGAAAGTCATCGTTCCCTCTCGCTCTCTCTCACACGCGACCCTGTCTAATTTGCCTATTCGTCCAAATGAACGCCTAGATCTCGGAGACTATAAGAGCCAGAGCAACCAAACTTTCTATCCAAGCTCCTGTGATATCACGTCAATACAAGTGTATTTCAAAATTTTGCCACGCCCCCTTCCACCCCCACCAAGGACGAAAATCTGTGGAATCCACAATTTGTAAGATACGAGAAAACTTATAACGAAGAATCATGGAAAATTACCATATCTACCAGATTGCCGAATCTGGGTCAGGTCGGATCATTATTATGGACAGAAGTAGTGGCTACGCAACGCCTGCCAAGCGCTTCTCATTCCCTCTCTCTCTCTCGCAAACGTTTGTATGTCTCGAATATGTAGTTATACATGTACATTATGAAATGTAGAAGCAGATGTAAAAAGCATTTGTAAACAAAAATGGAAACATGTACAAAAATTCCAAAAATGGTTTGACTTCATTTTTTTATTTTAAATATTATTTGTTACCCTAAATTTAATTCGTCCCTTTTGCGAACATATAATAAATTGCATAAATCGTAAGCTCATATGTATGTATATGTATGTATATACTGACTGAGTACCGGGTATAAAGTAGAGTCGAGGCCTTTGCCGCGGCTCACAACGTTCGCCCTCGTTTTTGGTATATAATTTTGATTCTTTTTTATGAGAAATCGAATAGCTACGGAACTGGTTCGGATATCGAATGAATAGATTGTAAGTTCTATAGCAATCGATAAGTATGTACATACATATGTACATGGATTCATTGCATTCATTAGGTATTTGTATACATTATGGGCTTGTATAAATTAAGCCCCGTCTGGTGACATAACCCAGTGACCTGGCGGCCTAATACATGCGTATTGCATTCACAAAATCGCATAAAAAGTGTCGCGACATCACATGAATTTTTTAATTCTCTACACTTAGCCGTTGCATACACAACGAGTTTCCCAGATTCGAAATTGAAAAAAAATTAATTTCAATTTCAACAGTTTTGCAATTTAATACCAAAATGGAGTCTGGTATTCAAGGATTTTATAAGGATAAAATTGTGTTTTTAACCGGTGCCACCGGGTTTTTGGGAAAAGGTATTCGCAGGCTGGAAAAAACACGTATAAATTATAACGAAAAGGATTATAATTCTAGTGATAATCGAGAAGCTTTTGCGTACCACAGATGTCAAACGTATATACGCAATGATTAGGTCCAAACGTGGCCAAAACATTCGGGAGCGTATTCATTCCTGGCAGACGGATCCGGTAGGTCTTCAAATCTACGACTCAGAGATTTTTCATCTTACATGTTCATGCACCTGTTAGCTGTTTGAAGTGCTACTGAAATCAAGGCCAAAAGCCCTTGAGCGCGTGTTGCCCATTGCTGGAGACTGCCTTCATCCGGATCTGGATATAAGCGAGAAGAACCGTGGAATTCTGGCATCAGAGGTGCAGATCGTCATACACGGAGCAGCCACAGTCCGGTTCAACGAACCGTTGCATGTGGCACTGGCCATCAACACTCGGGCCACGCGACTGATGGTGCAGCTGGCGAAGCAAATGGTCAACCTGGAGGCATTCGTTCACGTCTCCACGGCCTTCTCCAACTGTGTGATAGATCACATCCAGGAGAAGTTCTATCCAGAGCACTTGACCTGCAGCTCGGAGAAGGTACTGCAAATGTGTGACCAGCTGAGTGAGGAGCTGATGAACAACATGACGCCTGCTCTGCTCGGATCGTATCCCAACACCTACACATACACCAAGGCCCTGGCAGAGGACGTGATTCTGCGGGAAGCGGGCGATCTGCCGCTGTCCATCTTTCGTCCAGCAGTTAGTAAGTGATGGATGTAGAATGTAGAATGACCCAACTTCATGATCCATAATTGCAGTCATTGCCAGCCACAAGGAGCCCGTAGCCGGCTGGATAGATAACCTGTATGGGCCCATTTCGGTGATTTACGGTGTTGCTCACGGAGTTTTACGCGTCATCAGCTTAAACATGGAGGCTATTTCCAGCCTAGTTCCCGTCGACTATTGCGCCAACCTGGCGCTGGCCAGTGCTTGGCAGACGTCTAAGAACAGGGTTCGACGCGAGAAACTGGCAAGGCCCATAATTTACACCCTGGCACCCTCTGAACAGAACCTACTCAACAACAGAGATTTTGTGAACTATTCCCTTCAATATCGAAGCCAATACCCCATCTCGAAGATGATCTGGTACCCCCTTCTCCGTTGTGTGAGAGCTCCGTGGATCTTTCACTTGGCCGCCTTCTTCTATCACATCGTGCCCGGACATTTCTTCGATCTAGGGCTGCGTCTCACAGGGCGGAAGCCCCGCCTGGTGAAAGTGTATCGGAGAATTCACGAAAACATGGACCTGTTGGAGCCGTTTCTGCACGGCACCTGGCACTTTGACACCAAAAATACGGATGGCTTGCGGGAGCTGATGTCCGCGGAAGAGCGCCGAGTCTACTACTTTGACATGGAGGGTCTGGACTGGAAAGATTACTTCAAATATGCCTTGCTGGGCATGCGGCAGTATCTGGGGAAAGAACCTCCGACCCCAGAGTCTTTTGCGGAGGCTCAGCGGCTGTTCAAACGGTAATTAGCAAAACATATTGAAGGTGATTTTGGGATCCCATAATCAGCATTGCTTTCTCCTATTCGCACAGATTGAAGATATTGCACTACAGCTTACAAGTTGCACTGTGCTGTGTGGCAGGACT
The DNA here is from genome assembly GCA_008121215.1 of Drosophila athabasca. Lineage (NCBI taxonomy): Eukaryota > Metazoa > Arthropoda > Insecta > Diptera > Drosophilidae > Drosophila > Drosophila athabasca. The sequence goes on along the minus strand of CM017793.1, from coordinate 3,476,645 downwards.
CCTTTTGTGGTGGCTTCTTAAGGTTTTAGTTTTTTCAGCTTAATGCTCCAAATAAAGAACTACTTTTCTTTCAACGAAATCTTATTCTCATCGACTTGCCACGAAAATTGTGCGTTTCAAACTGCCGAATGCTACAGAAATAGAATGAAATATATATGTACATGGGATAGGTGGTTCTCCCATGCAACTTATAAAAACCAAACCTGGCGCAGACTGAATTCACAAGCAGCTCTCGGTGTCAGTCGGTTTGCATAAGTTAATGCTAAACAATAACATATGTACGAGTATACTGCAATTTGATTCGTTAACATAAAGGTCGGGTACAGTAGTCGCTTTCAAACAGAACTCTTTGTTTCGGGGGGGGGCTGGGGGGGGTAAACTATTAGATCTACCAAAAACCAATTTATAATACCCCGAAACTACTTAAATGTTTCTACATTAAATGCGAGTTCAAAGTTTTAATTCGCATGTGTCTACTGTAGGCGTATTTAATGCCTATAAAAAGGGCCACAAAGTCGAAATTTGTTCTATTTTAAGTTTCCACCTCTGGTTGTTCGTTCGGGAATTGTGATTAACCCAAGGGATTAAGGAACTGCCAAATCAAAATGGAAACCGATATCCAAAGGTTTTACAAAAACAAAACCATTTTCATAACAGGAGGCACTGGATTCTTGGGAAAAGGTACCACTAGACATTTTCCAGAAGCAAATATCGGAGATTTTATATTGCCGTCCTTACAGTTATTGTTGAGAAACTCCTACGAAGCACGGAAGTAAAGCGAATATATTTACTGATCAGACCCAAGCGGGGCGTGGAAATTCAGGAACGTATCATCGAGTGGTCCAAGGAACCTGTACGTAATAACCATAAGGTCTTACCATAAAAGCAGACTCTCATCCAATATTTCCCGAAAAGGTTCTCGAAATCCTACTGAAGTCCAAGTCAGATGCTCTGCAGCGAGTATGCCCCATCGCTGGGGATTGTCTGGCGCCGGACCTGGGCATAAGCGATACGGACCGAAGGCTTCTGGCATCAGAGGTGCAGATCGTCATTCATGGAGCCGCCACAGTGCGATTCAATGAGCCGTTGCATGTGGCACTGGCCATCAACACGCGCGCCACGCGACTGATGGTGCAGCTGGCGAAGCAAATGGTCAACCTGGAGGCATTCGTTCACGTCTCCACGGCCTTCGCCAACTGTGTGGTGGATCACATCCAAGAGAAGTTCTATCCTGACCTCCTGACGAATAGCGCGGAGGAGGTGCTGGAAATGACTGACCAGCTGAGTGATCTACAGATAGACAACCTGACGTCCTCTCTGCTGGGATCGTTTCCGAACACCTATACCTACACCAAGGCTCTTGGCGAGGATGTGCTCCTGCGGGAGGCGGGCGATTTGCCCTTGTGCATTTTTCGACCAGCCATTAGTAAGACCAGCCTTATGAAAGGGTCATCGGAATTTTCTAAATATGTGCTCCCACATTCACAGTTATTGCCACCTCCAGGGAGCCCGTGCCGGGCTGGGTGGACAATCTTTACGGACCAATCGGGTTGGTGTACGGAGTCGCGCACGGGATCCTTCGCATTGCGCTGGTCGATGTGAACGCGCAGCACAGTGTGGTGCCAGTGGACTACTGTGCCAACATTGCTCTGGCGACTGCCTGGAAAACAGCAGCAGCTGTGAGAACTTCAGAGCCCCCTCCTATCTACAACTTTGCGCCCAGTGAGCAGAACCTTTTGACCTATGGCGAATTCAGGGACAAGACGCAGACAATTGGCCAAAAGTATGCAGTGACAAAGATGCTGTGGTACCCCTTCCTACACTGCATTACCACTTCCTGGCTCTTTCCCCTGGCTGCGTTCTTCTATCATACTCTTCCCGGCCTTATGGTGGATCTGGGACTTCGCGCGGTCGGCCGAAAGCCGCGCCTGTTAAAGATATACCAGAAGATACATCAAAACATGATATTACTGCGGCCGTTCACCTGTCGGAGCTGGAAGTTCGATCAGACAAACAGAGATCGGCTATGGCAAAGTATGTCGCTGCGGGATCAGAAGATATACCACTTTGACATGAGGGCTCTCGACTGGGATAGCTACTTCCAGCGTGCCCTGCGCGGAATGCGCTTCTACCTCTGCAAAGAGCCGCATTCCTCGTCGTCCATTGCTGAGGGTCAACGGATATGGAGGCGGTAAGTAGAGATATAATCAACGGTCCTTGAAGTGAAACTAAATGAAGAGTTCTAATGGCGTTTAGGTTCCACCTGCTGCATCGCACGTTGCAGCTGATCCTCACATGCATTGCTGGAGCTGTTATCTGGCTGCTTCTCAAACGCATTGTATCTTTTTAAAAAATATCTACTATGTAGTTCCTATGCTGAATACTTGAATCAAATAAACATTAGTTAAATGCCCAGATAACCCTTAAACGGTAACATCCGCATATATGTACATATCTCTACGAAGAGTTCAGAATAATTGATCCTATGTGGGATGGCTGGAATGGGTGCTTCGAGTCCCTGGTACGAATGTCACTCGAATAGAGTTAGCGGGGAAGGAGCCTCTTTGACTATATGCCTGACAGGAAAGACCATACCCAACTGCACAGCCACACTGGGAGAGAGTGAGAGTGGGGAGAGGTGCATATTGCTATTTTCAGCGCCGTGTCCTCCGTACTCATCCAAAAAGAGATCAATTTGAATTGTAGCTGCTGTTTTGCACCGAAGATACTTCCATTGTTGCTCTGCACTTTTAAATACGTAGATACTTTCTGCAAAAGATATAGAAACAGTTAAATGCATCAAATATATATTATATACTACTTGCAACATTTTGTTGTGTCTTTTATGGTTGAAATCGCTTTTTTTCTTACAGCTTTCTGGATACTTTCTGCAAAAGAATTAATAATAGTTAAGATACATCAACAGACAGTGTTTTTCACTATCTAAAACTTTATATATTTTCTGAATTTTTGCAACTTTACGATTTTCAATTTCAGGTGAGAGTTCTGTTTCCGTTAGAAGTTCCGGCAGATGGAATCTTAATACTTAATAATATTATGTTTGTGTGTTGCTATCAAGATACTTTTTTCTGTCAAAGATGTACCAAAACTGAAGTCTATCTAAATAAATATTGTATATTAGTAACGAAATAAAAATAGGTACATTAATAAACCTATTAAGATTAAATAGACAGCTATACGCTTCCGAAAAAGTGCTGCCCATTTGCGTTTCAAACTGCGCCTTAGTGCTGCCCATATACATATTGCTGCATCCCTTGTAACCATTGGTCGTCAACAAGATATCCAAAATGACGAATAACAATTAGGATTTAAAATTTGGAATATCGATAGGAATCGTTTTCGCTTTATGAACAACGATTTTATTTGCAGCAATACTGCGAACTGCCCAGAGTTGCATTCGCAAAAAAAACGACATTCACATGTCCGTGCACTTACATATAAGCATAAAGCCATTGAAATATTCTGTAAACCCGGCGATATAAGAAAATCACCAAATAAAAATATAAAAATTTATTAGTCGAAGGCGAGAAAATTTGTGTATATTTCGCATATATGTACATGTGTACATATGTTAAAATCATTTAGTGATACAAACAAAGTGAGTTGCATCGATCTCAGGCAGAGAAGTGAAGTGCACTTCTTTTTATCTATCTGTAGTACACGACCGGATGTGATTTAAGTCGTACTCCCGGGGAGGGGGGTGGGAAAAAAATTGGGTTGCCGCAATAGGTATACACTCTTTAGATAGGCCCCATGGACCCAACATGTGGCCATATGGAATGATAATTACGCATATCACAATTAAGTTCAATGTGGTCCCAACATTTCTCCGTGTGCATTTTTGCTAGACATTGAGTTAGAAATAAACTATGACAAATTATGGCAAATTAAATATACATAGATCTGAGGGAGAAAATAGTTATGTACATATATGGGCAGCACTTTCATCGCATTCCTTTGTTTTATTCACTTTAAGATGAAAATAATACTTTTATTAGTTATTATTTCGCTGGGTACTGCGGTTGCAAAATACCTTCAATGGCGTACCAAATGTGGCTGCGCGATGCGAGTCTCGATCGATGGCCACGTGAGTGCCGACTGCTCGAATCGTCCCGGACTGGACTTTGAATGTTTGGCAGAGTTGGGGCCAAGCATCCTGAATCTGTCAGGAAATGGCTTGGAGGAAGTCCCATCATCCCTCAATAAAACCGAATTTGAGAACGTAACGCACCTCGATTTGTCCGATAACGTCATTAAAAGGATCTCCAGCTGGCATATGGGATCAATGCTGGGTCTGAAAAGCCTAAACCTTAGCGGAAATCAGCTCACTGACCTGCCCCGATCTGTGGCAAGGATAAAGCTGGTTGATGTGAGCAACAACCTGATCACCGATATTCACAGCATAATAGGCCTGGTTAACATCCAGGCAATAGTCAAGGGAAACCCAATCAGATGCAGTTGCGACTCTCCGATTGTGAAGAGGATTTATAAAACGGTACGTAACGTGGTTAACCGATTTTGTAGCATTTAAATGAAGTTCTATTTTGAAATTCCAGAGAAAGAGAGTGACTCTGGAGTGTGTTTCGGATGACTCCAATGAAGCAGTGCCGCTACCAACAAAGTGCGGAAAGGAAGTACAAAATTTGGCATCGGGGAGGGGACACACTGTCCTGTTGATTGTTGTGATATTTTTCTTTTTTGTGGTGGCAATAAGCTCAACATAGCGAAGTCGAAAGATGGTGGAAATGGCAACTGATAGCACGCTACGGAACATATCTCTACAAAACCCAATTTATTTTAAAGTATAAAACCTATTGCAGTATATTTAAACGCTTCTAAAGTGTTCACAAGTATTTTTCTAAATTATTACCCAATTTTTTCAACATAAAAATAAAAAAAATATAAAACATAAAATATTTGTAAGAGCAGAATCAAGACTACAAAACAACTCTAAGCTACATAAATGCCTATAAATTATTAAGTTGCACAAATAGATTCGCTATGAGAGCAATACGATATTTTAGTCTTTTCATTTGAATGGTTTTTCGAATCTAATGGGAGAGATAATGGGGCGATGGCATGAGAACCGAGCACAGAAAAGCCCAGGATGCAAGCTGGGACAGAGATAAAACGACAGGCAGAGCTAGGCGGGAGTCATCCACGTTCAAGAGCCTGATCCGATCGTCCTGATTTCTGACAAGTATACATCATCAGGATCTGATCTGGATCAGATCTGCTTCGTTCAGCTCAAGGAGTCGCTTTCCGACTTATTACTTTCAATAGCTGCCTGCAAATTAAAGACTATGTTGGCATTCATTGGCAATTGCTTTAAGAACTTACCAGCTTTTCAGGATTGGGTCTTCCGAAATGGTCTCAAATGGAATCTCATTCCAATTTCTGTTTACTTACAGATGGTGCAATGTTTTCAGTGCTCCATTTGCGATGGAGCACTCCACAATGGAGGACTGTACAGTCATGTCCTGTGTCTTCCTTTTTTAATCGCATTGCTTCAAGCGTTTCACAATTTAGTCATTTTGTTTCAAAAGTCAACTACATACTGATCGGTCGGGAAGGCTCTATGGTATGTGCTGGGTTCCGTTTTGCCCACTGCAAAATTGTGCTGATAAGTCGGCTCTAAATATATTAATCACTTAATTCTGCTTAAGCGATGAGGCTTGTGACTGGCGCGACACTGATAATGCAGGGCCACTCAGGGCCGACTCAGCCGAATCTTGGGTCAAATAATAATCTCAAAATAAATGAATATTTAATTTTGTATATATGCGAATACGTCAGTCATAAACTTGTTATATATATATATATATGTATATTATCTAAAAACTGGTTGAAATTGACTGCCAATCAAATAAATTTTAGTTTTCATTCCGCTTCGTTGTAATCTTCTTTGTCTTAATAACTATCGATCCACATTTTTCTAATAGTGAAGAAAATTCGTTATTGGTGGCATTAAATGTTCAATATTCAAAAACAATGTAATTTAATTTAATTTAAATCGATATGATCGATTATAAATGCCATCGATATACAGATGTATCGAAAGCTTTGGATCCTCGATCAATCGTATCTATTCATCGATGTTTTTCCACCACTATGATTTGCATTAATGCAAAAAATGGCTGCCATAAATAAAAATTAAATTTCTTCAGTGCTGAATTCAATGAAAATGATAGATCAAAGGTGAGAAAAGCAGTGCAATACATTTATGTTCGGATCAGTTTTCATAGATACAAAAGCTAGCACATTTTTGACTGTGATTTTCTACTCCGCCCACGCAAGGGGCTTGGGCTTACAATTATACAAAGGTATACAATATGACGTAAAATGCAGTTTTACTTTATAAATTGAAACGGTATTAATGTTTTAACAGTGATGGTTGAACAGACAGTTGAAATATGGTTGAAATTAGTCATCCAGTGGAAGAACTATTTATTTCTGTTGAAATTAATTCATTTAGGTAGTTACAGTAGTACCTCTCTCAAAAATGAAAGCATAACATATGAAAATATGCACATATGTAAGTATGTATTTCCAAATAATCGACATGACATTTATATATGTACGCACGTATGTATGTACATATGTAAAAGGTAGTGGGAATGCCGGCCCACTGAAAGAGCGTCGGGTAACAGCAGTAACAGCAGTTCTAACAGTAGCAGCAGAGTAACAGCAGATATGCAGGTTAACAGCAGTACCAGCAGAACAACAGCAGAACGAGCACGAGCAGCCGAAATCAGCAGAAGTCAGCCAAGATAAAGCCGTGACATTTATATACATACATATATAAAATCAATCAAGAATATTTATATAATATCTTACATGTATGAATCATTAAATGTTAAGGGACATTTATAAGTGCTTGGACATTTAACCGGTCTCCACTTCATAATCTAATCTTCGTCAGACCGTTTAGTATTACTCTACGACTGCAGAGTAGATTTATTCAGTTTTTGTTTGAGAGATCTTTAGAAATGATCTGCTCAGGTATGCTAAGTTTTTCTTTATGTACAGTCAATTATTTTTTTATATAAGGCAGAGAATTTCACCGTTTTATTTTATTATTTGCCGATATTGTTATACACGGATTTCAACTGAGAGGTTACCCGCTTTAGTTCTCTTTCACGACTGATTAGAAAAGTGTCGACGATTAAAAATGTAGCTCTGTTCTCGCGAAGTTGATAACAGACAGAAATATCAAGAGCTATATAGTAGGGGATTTTTCTTTAGGACGTTGATATGCAATGACTACACCATCAAGTGGCCCAAGCTACACCAGCCGATGGCTGTTACGCGCGGATCCCAGGCAAGAACGCAGCCCACCACCCGCCCAACCGACCGAGGGGCGCTGCCGCATAACGCGCGACTCGTTAACCGAACCGATCGCGGACATGCAGGAAAGATAGGTGTTAGACTAGTGTTCGAGGAAAAGTAGAACTAATCTAACTAAAAAACTAAGCAATTTCTAATTACGGGAAAGATTAATTTAATTTAGGACTAGGAAGGAAGTTAGTAGTAGATATAATATGGTAGAGGGAATTATAATCCGAGCATAGGACCCTAAATGGTTCATGCAAGGAATAATTCGATCTACAAAGCGGAAGAAACAGCGGTGTATAATTCCTAGTGCTTCTAATAGGAATCGTGAAGTTTATGCGGCTCAACAGGTCAGGGCTGTCTACGTCACCCTTGATCAAGTTGTGCACAAAAATCACACCAAGCATTTTCCTACGATTAGCTAAGGTTGGAAGGTTTATTAAAAGCAATCTAATAGGGTAAGACGGGAGTCTCACACCTGCATCCCAGCTGGGGCCGCGTAGAGCAAAAAGTAAAACGTTTTTCTAAACTTATTCTATACGGTCCTGGTGTACGTTGTACTGAGGGCACCATACACAAGAGCCGTGTTCTAAAACCGGACGAACCAGAGAAGTGTAGAGAGTCTTTGTTATATAGGGGTCGTCAAATTCCTTTGACCACCTCTTTATAAACCCAAGCACGCCCATGGCCTTATTCACCATGGTAGAAATGTGTTCCGAAAACTTTAACTTGGGATCTAATAGAACACCAAGATCATCAACCCGGGTGATTCTCCCAAGAGAACCACCACAAAGGGTGTAAGGAACCAGAAAGGCGCTGGAGCGATGAAAAGTCATTACTTTACATTTTGAAGCGTTAAGGTTTAATAAATTTGCACAACACCAAGACTGAAATCTATCGAGATCGGATTGCAACCTGGATTGAAAAGAAATGTTCTTATACTAGACACAGAGCTTAACATCATCCGCATACATGAGTACTTGAGAGTATGTTAATACAGAAGGCAGGTCATTTATAAGGAGTGTAAAGAGTAAGGGGCCTAGATGGCTGCCCTGTGGTACACCCGAAGTCACCATAACTGGTGAGGACAGGGAGTTTTTGAAAAGGACTCTTTGAGACCTAGAACAAAGGTAGCTAGAGATCCATCTCAGGAGATTGGGCGGGAACCCTAAAAGGACAAGTTTTTGTGCTAGGAGGGAATGGTTTACAGAGTCGAACGCTTTACTAAAATCGAAGAAAGCCTTTAATTATAAAGGAGGTAAACTCCAATAAATTAGTAGTGGTTGATCTCCGCCTTATAAATCCATGTTGAGCTGGAGATATAAGTGATCTGCATGGGCGCTGCAGGTGCGGAGTTAAAATTTTCTCAAACACTTTAGGAATAGCGGATAACTTAGATATACCTCTATAGTTCATTGCGTCAGACTTGCTACCTTTCTTATGGAGAGGAATTATAAAGAACTCCTTCCATATCGGGGGAAAGCATGAAGAATTTATGGACAGGTAGAACAGTTTAAGCAACGGCCCACACAGAGAATCGGCACAGTACCTGAGTACACAGCCGGGGAACTTCGTCCGGACCCGGTGAAAACACCGGCTTTACTGTTCGTAGATCATGAAGCAACGAGCTTTCATATAACAAAGGACTGAAAATGCGGTTCGACCTCAGTAAACCGTATGGATACGGCTGACCCGAGTAAACGTCCTGCGAATAGGTAGTTTGGAAAAAACGGGCAAAAAGATCGGCAATTGCCTGACCATTATCTGCGGATGTATTAAGGAAGGATAGCGAGGATGGGTGTGCGGACGTTTTACGCTTACTGTTTGCGAAGCTGTAGAACTGTTTAGGGTCCTTAGAAAAACGCATCCTGCATCGAGATAGGTAGTTCTGATAGCATTGAGCGTTAAGAACTGAAAAGTTTGACCGAGCCATTGCATAATGAGAGAGAGAAGAAGGAGAGCCAACTTTTTGAAATTTTGTATAAAGTCTTGATTTTAAGTTTTTTAGATGGGATAGCTCCTTGGTGAACCAAGGGGTTCCGACGTGAAGTTTGAGTCCACAGCAATTAGAACCCCTCCTGCACGTCGAGACGAACGATCCTTTCTATAAGTTGTGTACCGACCTGCCAAAACTTCGGAACTAAGAATGTCCGGCTTTAACCAGATTATGTATTGGCCATTAACACAATTAAACCAGTTATTGCACTTCCTTTGTTTTTTCACTTTAGGATGAAAATAATACATTTACTAGTTATTATTTTGCTGGGTACTGCGGTTGCAAAATACCTTCACTGGCGTACCAAATGTAGCTGCTCGATGCGAGTCTCGATCGATGGCTCCGTGAGTGCCGACTGCTCGAATCGTCCCGGACTGGACTTTGAATGTTTGGCAGAGCTGGGGCCAAGCACCCTGGATCTGTCAGGAAATGGCTTGGAGGAAGTCCCATCATCCCTCAATAAAACCGGATTTGAGGACGTAACGCACCTCGATTTGTCCGATAACGCCATTAAAAGGATCTCCAGCTGGGCTTTCGGATCAATGGTGGGTCTGAAAAGCCTAAACCTTAGCGGAAATCAGCTCACTGACCTGCCCCGATCTGCGGCAAGGATAAAGCTGGTTGATGTGAGCAACAACCTGATCACCGATATTCACAGCATAATAGGCCTGGTTAACATCCAGGCAATAGTCAAGGGAAACCCAATCAGATGCAGTTGCGACTCTCCGACTGTGAGGAGGATTTATGATACAGTACGTAGCGCGAAAATAGGTCTAAGCATTTATAATAAATTACTTGTTTAATTTTAGGGAAGGAATGTAACTCTGGAGTGCATATATGACGATTCGACCGTTCCCCGGCCCCTACCATATCAGTGCCAACATCAAATTCACGAAAATAAAACTATTTGGAATGTAGGGGACTACGAGTATATATTGGCATTTTATTTGGCATTCGCTGTTTTAGCCATTGCCGCTCTCGTCGTTCTATGTAGGTTTTACTGCGGTAATGGAGAGAACAACCAAGGCGACGCCGGAGACTTATTAGAGAACGAAGCTGGACATTCTACTTGGTTTTGAGAGGAACGAGCTTGTCTAAGTTATCTAGACTTATCGATATATATTTTAAATATTCTTTTGGTAGTGTAAAACCGTATTATTTTTAGTAATTTGCACTGCCCACTATACCATATTCTCAAAATATGTATGTACAATTGATCTCAGAGTCTAACCCCACCCTTTTGTCCCATATATTTCTCAAAATATGTAAAAATAGCCGTCGCTTCGCACAAAACATTTGTGCCATCTGGCGCCCTCTATCTGTCAAAAAATGATTGCCTACTTCCAGGCCGAGCCCCCAAATTCTGCACTAAAACTTCCGCAACATGCTAGCAACATTTTCTACGCAACATATACATACATATGACGTCAATATGCTAAACAGAACTTCAAATCGCAAAATCCGCAGCACTTGAATGTTAACATTAATGAATGTTAACGCAATGTTAACTCTTGAAATGTGAAATGTAGAGCTTTTAAAATTTTTTTGTTTAAACATAATAATAAAAATAATTTTAAATAAATAATATAACAAACCGCCTCATTTAAAAGTTTGAAATTCATTAGGTATATTGTATCGGCTAACCATAGTAGTTATCTAGCCCTGACATGCCACAGAAGGACCAACGAAAGTAGGTCAACCTATGTATGTATGTATGTACCTCGTCCTCATCGTGGTTGTTGCTGTTTTTCTCATTTGCCCTTGGCAAATCCTTGTCCTTGATGTTGAATGGCTGCGAGATGAAAGCAAAAAGATGTGCTATGCTTTATGTGCCATCTAGTGACGATTACATATAATACAATGTTACTGTTTGAAAGGCATTATTCACTTTTCATATTTTCTTTATTGCAAGTTCAATTTTTCAACTACGTAACACTTAATTTAATTCAGAATTCCATGTACGCAGACAATTGGCCAAAAGTATGCAGTGACAAAGATGCTGTGGTACCCCTTCCTACACTGCATGACCACTTCCTGGCTCTTTCCCCTGGCTGCGTTCTTCTATCATACTCTTCCCGGCCTTATAGTGGATCTGGGACTTCGCGCGGTCGGCCGAAAGCCGCGCCTGTTAAAGATATACCAGAAGATACATCAAAACATGATATTACTGCGACCGTTCACCGGTCGGAGCTGGAAGTTCGATCAGACAAACAGAGATCGGCTATGGCAAAGTATGTCGCTGCGGGATCAGAAGATATACCACTTTGACATGAGGGCTCTCGACTGGGATAGCTACTTCCAGCGTGCCCTGCGCGGAATGCGCTTCTACCTCTGCAAAGAGCCGCATTCCTCGTCGTCCATTGCTGAGGGTCAACGGATATGGAGGCGGTAAGTAGAGATATAATCAACGGTCCTTGAAGTGAAACTAAATGAAGGGTTCTAATTGCGTTTAGGTTCCACCTGCTGCATCGCACGTTGCAGCTGATCCTCACATGCATTGCTGGAGCTGTTATCTGGCTGCTTCTCAAACGCATTGTATCTTTTTAAAAAATATCTACTATGTAGTTCCTATGCTGAATACTTGAATCAAATAAACATTATTTAAATGCCCAGATAACCCTTAAACGACACAATACGCATATATGTACATATCTCTACGAAGAGTTCAGAATAATTGATCCTATGTGGGATGGCTGGAATGGGAGTTTCCAGTGCCTAGTACTAATGTCACTCGAATAGAGCTAGCGGGGAAGGATCCTCTTTGACTATATGCCTGACAGTAAAGACCATACCCAACTGCACAGCCACACTGGGAGAGAGTGAGAGTGGGGAGAGGTGCATATTGCTATTTTCAGCGCCGTGTCTTCCGTACTCATCCAAAAAGAGATCAATTTGAATTGTAGCTGCTGTTTTGCACCGAAGATACTTCCATTGTTGCTCTGCACTTTTAAACACGTAGATACTTTCTGCAAAAGATATAGAAACAGTTGAATGCATCAAATATATATTATATGCTACTTGCAACATTTTGTTGTGTCTTTTATGGTTGAAATCGCTTTTTTTCTTACAGCTTTCTGGATACTTTCTGCAAAAGAATTAATAATAGTAAAGATACATCAACAGACAGTGTTTTTTACTATCTAAAAATGCAACTTAACGATTTTCAATTTCAGGTGAGAGTTCTGTTGCCGTTAGAAGTTCCGGCAGATGGAATCCTAATACATAATAATATAATGTTTGTGTGTTGCTTTCAAGATACTTATTTCTGTGAAAGATGTACAAAACTGAAGTCTATCTAAATACATAGTATATAGTTTCCATATTAGTAACGAAATAACAATAGGTACATTAATAAACCTACATATTAAGAATAAACATGCAGAGAGAAAGTGCTTAGAATACTTAGAAAATTACCCGTTCAAAGTAATAGTAGTGCATATTTTCAAAAGAGATTACAGTCCAACAAAATTTTCTGAGAGTGTCCCTTGTATCCGATAAAAGACATTCATATGTGTACTAAATTTCCATATTTAGTTGAGTAGCCTTGGATTTCTATAACGGCTGTACAGCGATTTGGCATGTAGCTACCCAAATTGTGGCATTTCGCTATGAAAATCGAGTTCCAGGATCTTTGTAAAGCGTCCTAAAGTTAAATTTTTTTACATATTAGACTGCTCTATTTACATTATACAATAAATTATCAATTTGATTAAGATCGGTTGACCGATTTGTCCATATCATTGACTCTAACTTGTTGGCAGAGAACTACTCTTTGAGAAATTTGTGGGTGTCCTTCAGATTGTTGTCCTTTGGGACCCCTCAAAACAGATGCATGTCTATTGCTTTTTCTGGACGAGCCCCCATATATGTGGGGGAGAATTATATTGTTTTCGTATATAAGCCTCCCGATTTAGTTGAATTACACGGATTATATTTCAATAGTTTTATTTATTTAATTCCATAGCCTTTTAATTCTTTTATTTAAGATTATTCACATAAGTTCTCTTCTTTTTACACTTCAGGTCTTTTCTTCTTTTTAATTTCTCGGAGCACACACACCCGTTCACACTCGTAGCTCAAGCTGTTCTCTCCCGATTACTCGATCCTCACTCTCAATTCGATGTACCTATTCGATAAACGTAAAGTCTGTTCGACCACGAATACAAACGCAGGTCTGCGTTTGACGTTTCTTACACACACACACGCTCTCATTCACAGCTGACGCAGCCATTGCAATTTTCTCTAAGACCGGCCAAATAAGAAACCACCAAATAAATATATTATTTGTATAAAATATTTAATAGTCGAAGGTGAGTCATCATTTAGTGATCATTTAGTGATAAAAAAAAAGTGAGTTCCATCGATCTGATGCACATATTGTACATGTTGTATCATATGAATATATGTATAATATGTATATGTACATATGTAGGCCCCATGGCCTCATCGAACAATGATGATTACGCATTTCACAATTAAGTTCAAGGTGGTCTGTTGGAATACCTTTATTGAATTGGTCATACAGCAACTAAACAGCTTCCGTTTTCCTTCCTTCTTCTTCTGATCTCCAAAGCGTGTACATGTGGTGATAGTGTTGCAGAGCAATTGAAAACAAATAATAAAAGAGCAATCCTAATATCAAACAACTAATAACTATAAGTCTTATTTATTAAAATAACTAATCGTGTTTTCCAATATGGTGCCAACATTTCTCCGTGTGCATATTTGCTAGACATTGAGTTAGAAACAAAGTATGAAAAATTATGGCAGATTAAATATACATCGATCTGAGGAAGAGAATAGTTATTTATATGGGCAGCACTGAAGCGCAGATTGAAACGCAAATTGGCAGCACTTTCATCGCATTCCTTTGTTTTATTCACTTTAAGATGAAAATAATACTTCTATTAGTTATTATTTCGCTGTGTACTGCTGATGAAGAATACCTTTTGATTACCAAATGTGGCTGCGCGATGCGAGTCTCGATCGATGCCCACGTGAGTGCCGACTGCTCGAATCGTCCCGGACTGGACTTTGAATGTTTGGCAGAGTTGGGGCCTAGCATCCTGAATCTGTCAGGAAATGGCTTTGAGGAAGTCCCATCATCCCTCAATAAAACCGAATTTGAGAACGTAACGCACCTCGATTTGTCCGATAACGTCATTAAAAGGATCTCCAGCTGGCATATGGGATCAATGCTGGGTCTGAAAAGCCTAAACCTTAGCGGAAATCAGTTCACTGGCCTGCCTAGATCTGTGGCAAGGATAAAGCTGGTTGATGTGAGCAACAACCAGCTCTCCGATATTCACAGCATAATAGGCCTTGTTAACATTCAGGCAATAGTCAAGGGAAACCCAATCAGATGCAGTTGCAACTCTCCGATTGTGAAGAGGATTTATGAAACGGTACGTAAAGCGCTCAACTGATTGGTTTGCATTTAAATGAAGTTCTATTTTGAAATTCTAGAGAAGGAGTGTAACTCTGGAGTGTGTTTCGGATGACTCCAATGAAGCAGTGCCGCTACCAACACAGTGCCGAAAGGAAGTACAAAATTTGGAATCGGGGAGGGGACAGACTGTCCTGTTGATTGTTGTGATATTTTTCTTTTTTGTGGTGGCAATAAGCTCAACATAGCGAAGTCGAAAGATGGTGGAAATGGCAACTGATAGCACGCTACGGAACATAGAGATATATAACCACATCTAATATAATCTACATCTACATCTACAAGTATTTTTTTTTAATTATTATCCATATTTTTCAATATAAAATATTTAGTAAGAGGCGAATCAAGACTACAAAACAACTCTAACAACTCTAAGCTACGTAAATGCATATAAATTATTAAGTTCCACAAAGAGAATCGCCATGAGAGCAATACAATATATGTATTAGTCTTTTCATTCTAATGGTTTTTCGATTATAATGGGAGAGATAATGGGGCGATGGCATGAGAACCGAGCCCAGAAAAGCCCAGGATGCAAGCTGGGACAGAGATGGAACGACAGGCAGAGCTAGGCGGGAGTCATCCACGTTCAAGAGCCTGATCCGATCGTCCTGATTTCTGACAAGTATACATCATCAGGATCTGATCTGGATCAGATCTGCTTCGTTCAGCTCAAGGAGTAGCTTTCCGACCTATCACTTTCAATAGCTGCCTGCAAATTAAAGACTATGTTGGCATTCATTGGCAATTGCTTTAAGAACCTACCAGCTTTTCAGGATTGGGTCTTCCGAAATGGTCTCAAATGGAATCTCATTCAAATTTCTGTTTACTTACAGATGGTGCAAAGTTTTCAGTGTTCCATTTGCGATGGAGCACTCCACAATGGAGGACTGTACAGTCATGTCCTGTGTCTTCCTTTTTTAATCGCATTGCTTCAAGCGTTTCACAATTTAGTCATTTTGTTTCAAAAGTCAACTACATACTGATCGGTCGGGAAGGCTCTATGGTATGTGCTGGGTTCCGTTTTGCCCACTGCAAAATTGTGCTGATAAGTCGGCTCTAAATTCTGCTTAAGCTTAATTCTGCTTAAGCGATGAGGCTTGTGACTGGCGCGACACTGATAATGCAGGGCCACTCAGGGCCGACTCAGCCGAATCTTGGGTCAAATAATAATCTCAGAATAAATGAATATTTAATTTTTTATTTATGCGAATACGTCAGTCATAAACTTGTTAGTGGAACATCTCCGTAGAACCAATCCGTATATCTTTTTCGTAATAAATTCTTTGATAAAGAGGCGACAACCCTTACTTCTTACTATCGCATTCCGATAAATACTTTGTGGTAATTATATTATCTAAAAACCTAACTGCCAATCAAATTAATTTTAGTTTTAATTCCGATTCGTGGCAATCTTCTTTATCTCAATAACTATCGATCCACACTTTTTCTGATAGTGAAGAAAATTCGTTATTTGTGGCATTAAATGTTCAATAATCAAAAAAAATGTAATGTCATTTAATTTAAATCGATATGATCGATTATAAATGCCATCGATATACAGATGTATCGAAAGCTTTTGATCCTCGATCTATCGTATCTATCCATCGATGTTTTTCCACCACTAATTATTTCATTATTATCACTGCATTATTTGACAAATTTCATACAAAATAAAAATTAAATTTCTTCAGTGCTGAGATCACGAAAAATTATAGATCACAGGTGAGAAAATCAGTGCAATACATTTATGTTCGGATCAGTTTTCTAGAGACAAAAGCTAGAAAATTTTTTAATGTGATTTACTCCTCTGGCACAGCATGGGATTGTTGTCACAGATTTTCCAAGTCATTAGCAACTGTTGAAAAATTGATGAAATTAGTCATCCAGTGGAAGAACTATTTATTTCTGTTAAAATTAATTTATTTAGGTAGTTGCAGTAGTACCTGTACTGTTGCGTTATCTTATAGATATATCCAATCCTTCAGATATGTTTGATAACTCGGTCCGAATAAAAGAAAGCCCTTAATCAAAAGCTGTTCTTCCCAGTCCAAAAAATAAAAATACATAACATTTATGCACATGAATGGACAAGGCACATTCTTTTCTCTTTCTCGCACACAGCAAGAAAAAACAATTTTGAGAGAGAGATCGTGTTTTGGCACACACGTTTTATTTTTGTTTTATTTTTGTTTTATGTTTTGTCTGTGTGCACACTGCGTTGGAAAAATCGGTTGACGGCTATGAAGCTCTGATATGAATCATTAAATTGTAAGGGACATTTCGAAGTGCTTGGACGTTCAACCGATCTCCACTTCATAATCTAATCTTCGTCAGGCCGTTTAGTACGGAAATTATTGTAAAGATGGTGAAGTAAGTGTCGAACCACGTAACGGCCTTCAATGGGGTACTTGGCACGACTATGCATGGAAGACCTCCCTTACATTTTCGCAAATGATTTCCGTTTTAGTAGGTAATTTCGTATTACTCTACGACTGCAGAGTAGATTTATTGAGCTATGGTTTGAGAGATCTTTAGAAATGATCTGCCCAGTATTTATTTATGCACAGTCAATTATTTATTGATATAAGGCAGCGAATTTCACCGTTTGATTTTATTATTTGCCGATATTGCAATACACGAATTTACAGAGAGAGGTTACCCGCTTTAGTGCACTTTCACGACTGATTAGGAAAGTGTCGACGGTTAAAAATGTAGTTCTTCAGCCGACTTAAGCAATGTTTATGAGTGGAATGTGTCTGTTCTCGAGAAGTTGTTAGCAAACAAAAATATCAATAGCTTTATAGTAGGGGATCATAGTACGTATTGGTCAATAACACAATTAAACCAGTTATTGCACTTCATTTGTTTTTTCACTTTAGGATACAAGTAATAAATTTATTAGGTATTATTTAGCTGGGTACTGCGGATGAAGAATACCATTTGATTGCCCAATGTGGCTGCTCGGTTCGAGTCTCGACCGATGGCCACGTGAGTGCCGACTGCTCGAATCGTCCCGGACTGGACTTTGAATGTTTGTTTGTGTGTTGCTTTCAAGATACTTCTTTCTGTGAAAGATGTACAAAAACTGAAGTCTATCTAAATACATAGTATATAGTTTCCATATTAGTAACGAAATAACAATAGGTACATTAATAAACCTACATATTAAGAATAAATATGCAGAGAGAAAGTGCTTAGAATACTTAGAAAATTACCCGTTCAAAGTAATAGTAGTGCATTTTTTCAAAAGTTACAGTCCAACAAAATTTTCTGAGAGTGTCCCTTGTATCCGATAAAAGACATTCATATGTGTACTAAATTTCCATATTTAGTTGAGTAGCCTTGGATATCTATAACGGCTGTACAGCGATTTGGCATTTAGCTACCCAAATTGTGGCATTTCACTATGAAAATCGAGTCCCAGGATCTTTGTAAAGCGTCCTAAAGCTAAATTTTTTTACATATTAGACTGCTCTATTTACATTATACAATAAATTATCAATTTGATTAAGGGTTATCTGGGCATTTAAATAATGTTTATTTGATTCAAGTATTCAGCATAGGAAGTACATATTAGATATTTTTTAAAAAGATACAATGCGTTTGAGAAGCAGCCAGATAACAGCTCCAGCAATGCATGTGAGGATCAGCTGCAACGTGCGATGCAGCAGGTGGAACCTAAACGCAATTAGAACCCTTCATTTAGTTTCACTTCAAGGACCGTTGATTATATCTCTACTTACCGCCTCCATATCCGTTGACCCTCAGCAATGGACGACGAGGAATGCGGCTCTTTGCAGAGGTAGAAGCGCATTCCCCGCAGGGCACGCTGGAAGTAGCTATCCCAGTCGAGAGCCCTCATGTCAAAGTGGTATATCTTCTGATCCCGCAGCGACATACTTTGCCATAGCCGATCTCTGTTTGTCTGATCGAACTTCCAGCTCCGACAGGTGAACGGCCGCAGTAATATCATGTTTTGATGTATCTTCTGGTATATCTTTAACAGGCGCGGCTTTCGGCCGACCGCGCGAAGTCCCAGATCCACCATAAGGCCGGGAAGAGTATGATAGAAGAACGCAGCCAGGGGAAAGAGCCAGGAAGTGGTCATGCAGTGTAGGAAGGGGTACCACAGCATCTTTGTCACTGCATACTTTTGGCCAATTATCTGCGTACATGGAATTCTGAATTAAATTAAGTGTTACGTAGTTGAAAAATTGAACTTGCAATAAAGAAAATATGAAAAGTGAATAATGCCTTTCAAACAGTAACATTGTATTATATGTAATCGTCACTAGATGGCACATAAAGCATAGCACATCTTTTTGCTTTCATCTCGCAGCCATTCAACATCAAGGACAAGGATTTGCCAAGGGCAAATGAGAAAAACAGCAACAACCACGATAAGGACGAGGTACATACATACATACATACTTAGGTTGACCTACTTTCGTGGGTCCTTCTGTAGCATGTCAGGGCTAAATAACTACTATGGTTAGCCGATACAATATACCTAATGAATTTCAAACTTTTAAATGATCCGGAGCAGTGCTGCGGATTTTGCGATTTGAAGTTCTGTTTAGCATATTGACGTCATATGTATGTATATGTTGCGTAGAAAATGTTGCTAGCATGTTGCGGAAGTTTTAGTGCAGCATTTGGGGGCTCGGCCTGGAAGTAGGCAATCATTTTTTGACAGATAGAGGGCGCCAGATGGCACAAATGTTTTGTGCGAAACGACGGCTATTTTTCCATATTTTGGGAAATGCTGTTTTGAATGTTATCACTAGCGTAGTTTGCGATAAGTTTGTTAAAAAGTCATGGAATGCTCAGTTTAATACACATGTTTTATTGTGGTACATATACATATCATAGATGCCCCACAATAGCGACAAGCCCGACAAGTCCGTTGGATGATTAGCTCTAATTAAGGCAGGGTCGGATTGAAGACACGAGGGTCGGTCCATGAATAGATCAATACTATTGTTGTGCGAGAGTACATATGTATATTGAGAATATGGTATAGTGGGCAGTCAAATTACTAAAAATAATACGGTTTTACTCTACCAAAAGAATATTTAAAATATATATAGATAAGTCTAGATAACTTAGACAAGCTCGTTCCTCTCAAAACCAAGTAGAATGTCAAGCTTCGTTCTCTAATAAGTCTCCGGCGTCGCCTTGGTTGTTCTCTCCATTACCGCAGTAAAACCTACATAGAACGACGAGAGCGGCAATGGCTAAAACAGCGAATACCAAATAAAATGCCAATATATACTCGTAGTCCCCTATATTCCAAATAGTTTCATTTTCGTGAATTTGATGTTGGCACTGATATGGTAGGGGCCGGGGAACGGTCGAATCGTCATATATGCACTCCAGAGTTACATTCCTTCCCTAAAATTAAACAAGTAATTTATTATAAATGCTTAGACCTATTTTCGCGCTACGTACTGTATCATAAATCCTCCTCACAGTCGGAGAGTCGCAACTGCATCTGATTGGGTTTCCCTTGACTATTGCCTGGATGTTAACCAGGCCTATTATGCTGCGAATATCGGTGATCAGGTTGTTGCTCACATCAACCAGCTTTATCCTTGCCGCAGATCGGGGCAGGTCAGTGAGCTGATTTCCGCTAAGGTTTAGGCTTTTCAGACCCACCATTGATCCGAAAGCCCAGCTGGAGATCCTTTTAATGACGTTATCGGACAAATCCGGTCGTATTGAGGGATGATGGGACTTCCTCAAAGCCATTTCCTGACAGATTCAGGATGCTAGGCCCCAACTCTGCCAAACATTCAAAGTCCAGTCCGGGACGATTCGAGCAGTCGGCACTCACGTGGGCATCGATCGAGACTCGCATCGCGCAGCCACATTTGGTAATCAAAAGGTATTCTTCATCAGCAGTACACAGCGAAATAATAACTAATAGAAGTATTATTTTCATCTTAAAGTGAATAAAATAAAGGAATGCGATGAGAGTGCTGCCAATTTGCGTTTCAATCTGCGCTTCAGTGCTGCCCATATAAATAACTATTCTCTTCCTCAGATCGATGTATATTTAATTTGCCATAATTTTTCATACTTTGTTTCTAACTCAATGTCTAGCAAGTATGCACACGGAGAAATGTTGGCACCATATTGGAAAACACGATTAGTTATTTTAATAAACAAGACTTATAGTTATTAGTTGTTTGATATTAGGATTGCTCTTTTATTATTTGTTTTCAATTGCTCTGCGACACTATCACCACATGTACACGCTTTGGAGATCAGAAGAAGAAGGAAGGAAAACGGAAGCTGTTTAGTTGCTGTATGACCAATTCAATAAAGGTATTCCAACAGACCACCTTGAACTTAATTGTGAAATGCGTAATCATCATTGTTCGATCCATGGGGCCTACATATGTACATATATATGTACATATACATACATATATTCATATGATACAATATGTACAACATGTGCATCAGATCGATGGAACTCACTTTTTTTTTATCACTAAATGATCACTAAATGATGACTATCCTTCGACTATTAAATATTTTATACAAATAATATATTTATTTGGTGGTTTCTTATTTGGCCGGTCTTAGAGAAAATTGCAATGGCTGCGTCAGCTGTGAATGAGAGCGTGTGTGTGTGTAAGAAACGTCAAACGCAGACCTGCGTTTGTATTCGTGGTCGAACAGACTTCACGTTTATCGAATAGGTACATCGAATTGAGAGTGAGGATCGAGTAATCGGGAGAGAACAGCTTGAGCTACGAGTGTGAACGGGTGTGTGTGCTCCGAGAAATTAAAAAGAAGAAAAGACCTGAAGTGTAAAAAGAAGAGAACTTATGTGAATAATCTTAAATAAAAGAATTAAAAGGCTATGGAATTTAATAAATAAAACTATTGAAATATAATCCGTGTAATCCTTATATAATCCTTATATACGAAAACAATATAATTCTCCCCCACATATATGGGGGCTCGTCCAGAAAAAGCAATAGACATGCATCTGTTTTGAGGGGTCCCAAAGGACAACAATCTGAAGGACACCCACAAATTTCTCAAAGAGTAGTTCTCTGCCAACAAGGTAGAGTCAATGATATGGACAAATCGGTCAACCGATCTTAAACGGTACCATACGCATATATGTACATATCTCTACGAAGAGTTTAGAATAATGAATCCTATGTGGGATGGCTGGAATGGGTGCTTCGAGTCCCTGGTACGAATGTCACTCGAATAGAGTTAGCGGGAAAGGACCCTCTTTGACTATATGCCTGACAGGAAAGACCATACCCAACTGCACAGCCACACTGGGAGAGAGTGAGAGTGGGGAGGAGCGCATACGAGTCGTCTAATTTTCATAGGGTATAAATAGTTACGTATTCGTTGGAGACTTATAATCCCCTTTTGGCTGCAATAGTCAACCGTCCTTGGAATCACTTTTGGCTTACATAATAGCTTTATAGATATCGGCCTTAACATACAACTTACAGGTGCGACAACATCGATGTTTGGTTCCATTTTTTTAATAAAAACTTGCTCCGACGAGAAGGCATACAACTTGATTTGCTATTTTCAACGCCATGTCCTCGGTACTCATCCAAAAAGAGATCAATGTGATCAATGTGTTACGACAGGCACAAACATTTTTTATGATGCACTGGACTCACTTTTTGTCTCTTGTGTCCCACTTTCCTGTCCGATTAGATCAAGAAAACCCCCTTGGTTTACCAAGGAGTTATCCCATCTAAAAAACTTAAAATCAAGACGATATAAAAAATTTCAAGAAGTTGGCTCTCCTTCTTCTCTTTCTCATTAATAATAGTAATAGCTCGGTCAAACTTTTCAGTTCTTAACGCTCAATGCTATCAGAACTACCTATCTCGATGCAGGATACGTTTTTCTAAGGACCCTAAACAGTTCTACAGCTTCGTAAACAGTAAGCGTAAAACGTCCGCACACCCATCCTCGCTATCCTTCCTTAATACATCCGCAGATAATGGTCAGGCAATTGCCGATCTTTTTGCCCGTTTTTTCCAAACTACCTATTCGCAGGACGTTTACTCGGGTCAGCCGTATCCATACGGTTTACCGAGGTCGAGCCGAAAGCTCGTTGCTTCATGATCTACGAACAGTAAAGCCGGTGTTTTCACCGGGTCCGGGCGGAGTTCCCGGCTGTGTACTCAGGTACTGTGCCGATTCTCTGTGTGGGCCGTTGTTCAAACTATTCAACCTGTCCATAAATTCTTCATGCTTTCCCCCGATATGGAAGGAGTTCTTTATAATTCCTCTCCATAAGAAAGGTAGCAAGTCTGACGCAATGAACTATAGAGGTATATCTAAGTTATCCGCTATTCCTAAAGTGTTTGAGAAAATTTTAACTCCGCACCTGCAGCGCCCATGCAGATCACTTACATCTATATATCTCCAGCTCAACATGGATTTATAAGGCGGAGATCAACCACTACTAATTTATTGGAGTTTACCTCCTTTATAATTAAAGGCTTTCTTCGATTTTAGTAAAGCGTTCGACTCTGTAAACCATTCCCTCCTAGCACAAAAACTTGGCCTTCTAGGGTTCCCGCCCAATCTCCTGAGATGGATCTCTAGCTACCTTTGTTCTAGGTCTCAAAGAGTCCTTTTCAAAAACTCCCTGTCCTCACCAGTTATGGTGACTTCGGGTGCATTACAGGGCAGCCATCTAGGCCCCTTACTCTTTACACTCTTTATAAATGACCTGCCTTCTGTATTAACATACTCTCAAGTACTCATGTATGCGGATGATGTTAAGCTCTGTGTCTAGTATAAAGACATTTCTTGGCCTGGATTGAAGGCTGCAATCCGATCTCGATAGATTTCAGTCTTGGTGTTGTGTAAATTTATTAAACCTTAATGCTTCAAAATGTAAAGTAATGACTTTTCATCGCTCCAGCGCCTTTCTGGTTCCTTACACCCTTTGTGGTGGTTCTCTTGGGAGAATCACCTGGGTTGTTGATCTTGGTGTTCTATTAGATCCCAAGTTAAAGTTTTCGGAATACATTTCTACCATGGTGAATAAGGCCATGGGCGTGCTTGGGTTTATAAAGAGGTGGTCAAAGGAATTTGACGACCCCTATATAACAAAGACTCTCTACACCTCTCTGGTTCGTCCGATTTTAGAATACGGCTCTTGTGTATGGTGCCCTCAGTACAACGTACACCAGGACCGTATAGAATAAGTTCAGAAAAACGTTTTACTTTTTGCTCTACGCGGCCTCAGCTGGGATGCAGGTGTGAGACTCCCGTCTTACCCTATTAGATTGCTTTTAATAAACCTTCCAACCTTAGCTAACCGTAGGAAAATGCTTGGTGTGATTTTTGTGCACAACTTGATCAAGGGTGACGTAGATAGCCCTGACCTGTTGAGCCGCATAAACTTCACGATTCCTATTAGAAGCACTAGGAATTATACACCGCTGTTTCTTCCGCTTTGTAGATCGAATTACTCCTTGCATGAGCCATTTAGGGTCCTATGCTCGGATTATAATTCCCTCTATCATATTATATCTACCACTAACTCCCTTCCTAGTCTTAAATTACTTATACTCTTATATCTTTCCCATAATTAGTAATTACTTCGTTTCTTTAGTTAGATTAGTTATACTTTTCCTCGAACACTAGTCTAACACCTATCTTTCCTGCATGCGGCAGCGCCCCTCGGTCGACTGAGCGGGAGGTGGGCTGCGTTCTTGCCTGGGATCCGCGCGTAACAGCCATCGGCTGGTGTCGCTTGAGCCACTTGTTGGTGCAGTCATTGCACATCAACGTCCTAAAGAGATGAAAGAGATGAATTGTAGCTGCTGTTTTGCACTGAAGATACTTTCTGCAAAAGATATAGCAACAGTTAAATGCATCAAATATATATTTTCTACTACTTGCAACATTTTGTTGTGTCTTTTATGGTTGAAGTCACTTTTTTTCTCACAGCTTCTTGGATACTTCTGCAAAAGAATTAATAATAGTTAAGATACAGATAGGTTTTTTTACTATCTAAAACTCTATGAATTTTCTGCATTTTTTCTACTTTACGATTTTCAATTTCAGGTGAGAGTTCTGTTGCCGTTAGAAGTTCCGGCAGATGGAATCTTTATACTTAACACTATTAGCGGATCTGTGTTGCTTTCAAGATACTTCTTTCTGTGAAAGATGTAACAAAACTGAAGTATATCTAAATAAATATATTTGTATATATTTACGCACCTATTAGTAACGAAATATTGAGCAATATTGAGAGCAGCTCTAATAAGAATAATTTCCAATTATTCTGCGTTCAGAGTTGTATTCGTAATCAAAACGATATTCGCATGCAAGTCTGCAAAGCCGGCACGATAAAATTAGTTCTTGCACGTCAGCAAAAATTATAGGTAATACAAATTATAATAAAAAATATAATTTGTATAAAGAATTGTATGTACATGTGTACATATGTATGTTAAAATTATTTAGTGAAAAGAAAAAAGTGAGTTGCATCGATCTGGGGGAGAGAAGTGAAGAAGATGTTACCCTTCTTTTTATCTGTCTGACACGTTGTATCACATTGTAGACAACATCACGTTGTAGACATTTCATAAACTATGAAAAATTATTGCAAATTAAATATATACCGATCTGAGGGAGAGAATATCATCGCATTCCCTTGTTTTATTTTCATACTTTAGGATGAAAATAATACTTTTATTAGTTATTATTTCGCTGTGTACTGCGGATGAAAACTCCCATTTGATTCCCAAATGTGGCTGCTCGATTCGAGTCTCGACCGATGGCTCCGTGAGTGCCGACTGCTCGAATCGTCCCGGACTGGACTTTGAATGTTTGGCAGAGCTGGGGCCAAGCACCCTGGATCTGTCAGGAAATGGCTTGGAGGAAGTCCCATCATCCCTCAATAAAACCGGATTTGAGAACGTAACGCACCTCGATTTGTCCGATAACGTCATTAAAAGGATCTCCAGCTGGAATTTCGGATCAATGCAAGGTCTGAAAAGCCTAAACCTTAGCGGGAATCAGCTCACTGACCTGCCCAGATCTGTGGCACGGATAAAGCTGGTTGATGTGAGCAACAACCAGCTCTCCGATATTCACAGCATAATAGGCCTGGTTAACATCCAGGCAATAGTCAAGGGAAACCCAATCAGATGCAGTTGCAACTCTCCGATTGTGAAGAGGATTTATAAAACGGTACGTAACGTGGTTAACCGATTTTGTTGCATTTAAATGAAGTTCTATTTTGAAATTCCAGAGAAAGAGAGTGACTCTGGAGTGTGTTTCGGATGACTCCAATGAAGCAGTGCCGCTACCAACACAGTGCCGAAAGGAAGTACAAAATTTGGCATCGGCGAGGGGACAGACTGTCCTGTTGATTGTTGTGATATTTTTCTTTTTTGTGGTGGCCATAAGCTCAACATAGCGAAGTCGAAAGATGGTGGAAATGACAACTGATAGCACCCTACGGAACATATCTCTACAAAACCCCATCTTATATAATCTACATATATATCTTCATATCTTCATATAATTAAAAATAAATATTTTTTTCAATCACACTTTTCTGAACGGTCATTTAGTATTTTGACCAAACACAGGAAAAAAATTTAGTAAAATTATAAAATCGATTTGTTCAGCAAAAACGAAATTTTTTCCAATAGGTTATTTCATTTTCTATAGTCTAATAATAAACAAACATATTTCAGAATTTTTTTTTTCAAATTATATAGAAATTAATAGTTGGTGGTACCTCCCTTGGCTTTTATTACACATTTAACCCTATTGGGCATCGAATCGCATAAAGCCCTCAAATATTCCTCCGTTATCTCCTCAAACCAAACTTTTTCTATAACCTCCCTTAACTCAACCATAGTTTTGGGCTTCCGCTTTCTCATTTTGGCAGTCATAAGGGCCCAGACGTTCTCTATCGAATTGAGGTCGGGGCTGTTACCTAGCAAATCTAGGGACTTTATGCCCAATTCCACCTTCAAAATGTTAACCTGTCTGTAAAAAATAGTTGAAACTAGTTGACTACATTTTTAAAAATAATAAAACGTTAGAGATTCTCTTACAGAGCGCGCTCGATGGCGCGAGAAGATGTGATCTTCTCTCTCACTAAGTGATTCCATACTGGACACAAATCCACTGCGAATAACTCCACTTCATACTTTTTTGAATTCACCATACCCTTAATAATTATTAGGGATTCTGTTTTTTATTTATATATGCATCCCCATAAAATAATATAAGGATAATGCTTCACTCTGGCAATGCAGCAATTTTCGGAATAGCGTTACCCTTTTCTGCGGCGAACTGTGCGGGAACCATCGGGTCTATTGAGGTTAAATTTTGACTCATCCGAGAATATGATTCGTGACCACTCAGATTCACCCCAATTTGCTTTTTCTTTAGCCCAATTTACGCGTGCTTTCTTCATTCGACTATTAAGAAGTGGCTTTTTGGCAGGTGTCCTTGCCATTAATCCCATCTCCTTTTGACGACGCTGTATAGTTATAGCTGAAATTTCTTTGGAAAATCATTGCTGCACTTCAGAAGCTATCTCTACAGCATTTTTGAATCGATCATGTCGGTTCGTTTTCTTAATAATCCGATTTTCCCTTGCACATGTACACTTTTCTCTTCCCGATCCTTTTGTCCTCTCCACTTGTCCAGTCTCACGAAATTTTTTCAAAAATCGTCGCACTGAGCTTTCATTGAACTTAGCTCGATCCGCTATTTTTCGAATGGAGACATTTCGTTTAGCCGAGGCAATAATTTTTTACTTTTCAGTCACCGTCATCTGTTTTCCTTTAGGCATACTTCTTAAAGACTCCTAAGTAAAATGTTTTGCAAGAAATGTTTCCAGAAACTGAGGCGACAGGAAACGCACGCAAAAAGAAAAAAACATTCACAGAAACTCACAAAAAAAAAAAATAAAATCGAATAACATTTCGGGATATCCCACGCTAGAGAAGTCAAAAATTCATGAAATTTCGGAGTGCGGCTTTTTTTTTGTCGCTGGGTGTACATCTACCTATTGCAGTATATCTAAAAGTTTCTAAAGTGTTGACAAGTATTTTTCTAAATTATTATCCAAATATTTAGTAAGAGCCGAATCAAGACTACAAAACAACTCTCAGAACTCTAAGCTACATAAATGAATATAAATTATTAAGTTCCACAAATAGAATCGCTATAAGAGCAATACGATATTTTAGTCTTTTCATTCGAATGGTTTTTCGATTCTAATGGGAGAGGTGTTGGGGCGCTGAGCGTTTTCTATAAGTAAGTTACTGTGGGTGCGCCAGTATGAGGTGGCATGAGAACCGAGCCCAGAAAACCCCAGGCTGCAAGTTGGGACAGAGATGGAACGACAGGCAGAGCTAGGCGGGAGTCATCCACGTTCAAGAGCCTGATCCGATCTTCCTGATTTCTGACAAGTATACATCATCAGGATCTGATCTGGATCAGATCTGCTTCGTTCAGCTCAAGGAGTAGCTTTCCGACCTATCACTTTTAATAGCTGCCTGCAAATTAAAGACTATGTTGGCATTCATTGGCAATTGCTTTAAGAACTTACCAGCTTTTCAGGATTGGGTCTTCCGAAATGGTCTCAAATGGAATCTCATTCAAATTTCTGTTTACTTACAGATGGTGCAAAGTTTTCAGTGTTCCATTTGCGATGGAGCACTCCACAATGGAGGACTGTACAGTCATGTCCTGTGTCTTCCTTTTTTAATCGCATTGCTTCAAGCGTTTCACAATTTAGTCATTTTGTTTCAAAAGTCAACTACATACTGATCGGTCGGGAAGGCTCTATGGTATGTGCTGGGTTCCGTTTTGCCCACTGCAAAATTGTGCTGATAAGTCGGCTCTAAATATATTAATCACTTAATTCTGCTTAAGCGATGAGGCTTGTGACTGGCGCGACACTGATAATGCAGGGCCACTCAGGGCCGACTCAGCCGAATCTTGGGTCAAATAATAATCTCAAAATAAATGAATATTTAATTTTTTATTTATGCGAATACGTCAGTCATAGTGGAACATCTCCGTAGAACCAATCCGTATATCTTTTTCGTAATAAATTCTTTGATAAAGAGGCGACAGCCCTTACTTCTTACCATCGCATTCCGATAACTACTTTGTGGTAATTATATTATCTAAAAACTGGTTGAAACTGACTGCCAATCAAATCAATTTTAGTTTTAATTCCGTTACGTGGCAATCTTCTTTATCTCAATAACTATCGATCTACACTTTTTCTGATAGTGAAGAAAATTCGTTATTGGTGGCATTAAATGTTCAATAATCAAAAACAATGTAACGTCATTTAATTTAAATCGATATGATCGATTATAAATGCCATCGATATACAGATGTATCGAAAGCTTTTGATCCTCGATCTATCGTATCTATCCATCGATGTTTTTCCACCACTAATTATTTCATTATTATCACTGCATTATTTGACAAATTTCATACAAAATAAAAATTAAATTTCTTCAGTGCTGAGATCACGAAAAATTATAGATCACAGGTGAGAAAATCAGTGCAATACATTTATGTTCGGATCAGTTTTCAAAGAGACAAAAGCTAGAAAATTTTTTACTGTGATTTACTCCTCTGGCACAGCATGGGATTGTTGTCACAGATTTTCCAAGTCATTAGCAACTGTTGAAAAATTGATGAAATTAGTCCTATAGTGGAAGAACTATTTA
Organism: Drosophila athabasca; assembly: GCA_008121215.1. Taxonomy (NCBI): domain Eukaryota; kingdom Metazoa; phylum Arthropoda; class Insecta; order Diptera; family Drosophilidae; genus Drosophila; species Drosophila athabasca. The sequence continues at coordinate 3,447,109 of CM017793.1, read as the reverse complement.
TTTCTGTTAAAATTAATTTATTTAGGTAGTTTCAGTAGTACCTGTACTGTGGCGTTATCTGATAGATATATTTAATCCTTCAGATATATTTGATAACTCGGTCCGAATAAAAGAAAGCCCTTAATCAAAAGCTGTTCTTCCCAGTCCAAAAAATAAAAATACATAACATTTATGCACATGAATGGACAAGGCACATTCTTTTCTCTTTCTCGCACACAGCAAGAAAAAACAATTTTGAGAGAGAGATCGGGTTCCGCACACACGTTTTATTTTTGTTTTATTTTTGTTTTATTTTTGTTTTATTTTTGTTTTATGTTTTGTCTGTGTGCACACTGCGTTGGAAAAATCGGTTGACGGCTATGAAGCTCTGATATGAATCATTAAATTGTAAGGGACATTTCGAAGTGCTTGGACGTTCAACCGATCTCCACTTCATAATCTAATCTTCGGCATGGAAGACCTCCCTTACATTTTCGCAAATGATTTCCGTTTTAGTAGGTAATTTCGTATTACTCTACGACTGCAGAGTAGATTTATTGAGCTATGGTTTGAGAGATCTTTAGAAATGATCTGCCCAGTATTTATTTATGCACAGTCAATTATTTATTGATATAAGGCAGCGAATTTCACCGTTTGATTTTATTATTTGCCGATATTGCTCTACACGAATTTACAGAGAGAGGTTACCCGCTTTAGTGCACTTTCACGACTGATTAGGAAAGTGTCGACGGTTAAAAATGTAGTTCTTCAGCCGACTTAAGCAATGTTTATGAGTGGAATGTGTCTGTTCTCGAGAAGTTGTTAACAAACAAAAATATCAATAGCTTTATAGTAGGGGATCATAGTACGTATTGGTCAATAACACAATAGGAATAGGATTTATGGTACAGTACGTAACGCGAAAACAGGTCTAAGCACTTATAATAAACGACTTGTTTAATTTTAGGGAAGGAATGTAACTCTGGAGTGCATATATGACGATTCGACCGTTCCCCGGCCCCTACCATATCAGTGCCAACATCAAATTCACGAAAATGAAACTATTTGGAATATAGGGGACTACGAGTATATATTGGCATTTTATTTGGCATTCGCTGTTTTAGCCATTGCCGCTCTCGTCGTTCTATGTAGGTTTTACTGCGGTAATTCAGAGAACAACCAAGGCGACGCCGGAGACTTATTAGAGAACGAAGCAGGACATTCTACTTCGTATTGAGAGGAACGAGCTTGTCTAAGTTATCTAGACTTATCTATATATATTTTAAATATTCTTTTGGTAGAGTAAAACCGTATTATTTTTAGTAATTTGCACCGCCACTATACCATATTCTCAATATATGTATGTACAATTGATGGTCTCGCACGACATTAATAGTGATTTAGCCTTGGACCGACCCGCGTGTCTTCAATCTGAGGGGATCTCAGAGTCTAACCCCACCCTTTTGTCCCATCTATTTCTCAAAATATGTAAAAACAGCCGTCGTTTCGCACAAAACATTTGTGCCATCTGGCGCCCTCTATCTGTCAAAAAATGATTGCCTACTTCCAGGCCGAGCCCCCAAATTCTGCACTAAAACTTCCGCAACATGTTAGCAACATTTTCTACGCAACATATACATACATATGACGTCAATATGCTAAACAGAACTTCAAATCGCAAAATCCGCAGCACTGCTCCGCAACACCCAACTTTAATGTTAACATTAATGGATGTTAGCGTAATGTTAGCTTTTGAAATGTTAAATGTATGCGCCCTACGCTTTTGACCTTGTTTTGCTTAAACAAAATAATTTTAAATAAATAATATAACAAATCGCCTCATTTAGAAGTTTGAAATTCATTGGGCATATTGTATCGGCTAACCATAGTAGTTATTTAGCCCTGACATGCCACAGAAGGACCCACGAAAGTAGGTCAACCTAAGTATGTATGTATGTATGTATGTATGTACCTCGTCCTTATCGTGGTTGTTGCTGTTTTTCTCATTTGCCCTTGGCAAATCCTTGTCCTTGATGTTGAATGGCTGCGAGATGAAAGCAAAAAGATGCGCTATGCTTTTTGTGCCATCTAGTGACGATTACATATAATACAATGTTACTGTTTGAAAAGCATTATTCACTTTTCATATTTTCTTTATTGCTAGTTCAACTACTTAACACTTTAATCAATTTAACTCGAAACTCATTGTAAAGAGACTTAAAATGTAGATATGAGTGTGTTCTAACTCGTTGATAAAATTCCATTGTGTGTATCGAGACCTGCACTGTCTCTGGGTCAGGCTGGTAAAACATCCCTGACACAATTTTCCAAGCCAAAGTAGGTCAGCCAGTGACGTTCGTTGCCGGTTGACCCATTTTTTTGCACCCAAATGCTGCAGACTTGCAAAGCTGTCAAGGCTGGCCGAGGCTTGGTCCGATTTCGGGGTAAAGAAAGTCTTCAATCGGAGGGTAGTTTGATTGTTGGGATGCCAACAGTTCGACGCTGACAGCTGGCAGCAGCTCTTTCCTCGACCCTCTATAGAGTATGTATACCCTTCCCCCCAAATAGCAACGAAATATTTATTTATTTGTCTATTGCTGCGTATCGATGTTTGTCTAGTGCCCATATTTGTGTATTGTTCAAACAAACGTCTTGCATCTGAGCAGAGCAGCGCAGCAGTGAAAGACAATGAAAACTGTTGTCTGTTTTCCACCAGAATTTATGAGCCCAATGTCAACAGCACGCACAGTCCCCAGTGCCAGTGGCAGGCCCCAGCTTCAGTCTCGCGACTCCAGCTCCCAGCCGAACCGAACCCGAGCATGGAATGGCAATTGAATCGTCCATTGGTGAAATCAGCCGTCCAAGGAAAGTTGCTGTCAGGTGAATATTGTCCGCTGTCCGCTTGACCCCAGCCATGGAGGCTAGAGGTGGAACCGGTTGTCAAAACTCCGACTCTGACTCTGGACATGCTTTTTCTGTTTTTGTTTTTGTCAGTCAGTCACATGTCCAGACTGCACATGACATAAATTTGTATCTGCAACTGATTGTGAGTCTTGTAATAGCAGCAAGTATCGCTGTATCTTGTATCGGTGATCATCTTTGTCTACAATTTATGCTTCCTGCTGACAAAGCCTCCACATCCACACGTCCATTTCTGTGCTGTGCTGACATGTTCACATCAATCACGAGACCCTGTTGGCCGTTGGTAACTTGATTTTCCATATCCCGACCCTACCCTACCCGACCGGCTGGATGTCAAACGGAAGATACACTAACAGCGAACAGGTAAACATTCTAATGATCCAAACACGCAACATCAAATGTCATACAGTACGAGTGAGAGTGGGGGTGGGAGTGGGAGTGGGTGTAGGAGTTGATGTTGGAGTCAGAGTCGGAGACAGAGTCGAAGACATACTCGTATATGTATGTATGTATGTGTATGGTGTGGCAGTCAAGGGCGATTTTCATTTTCCGCCATCTGCGATTTGCGTTTTCTGTATGTGTGTGTGTTTGTTTGCTTGTTTGGAAACTGACAGCTTTTGATGGACATCTCGACGCAGTGTCGGTGGCATGTCCACATCAACATCCATGTCCAGGCTCATGTCCATGGCCACGTTCGTCAAGTGCCTCGGCATGCCAGCAAATTTGCCCAGCTTGACAGGTGGTGCTGGTGCCCCGGACATCGTGGGGGGCTCTAATTAGTGCTCAAAGTGGGGGAGGATTATGTAATAGAGCGAAGAAATCCCAAAGAGTTGAGAGAGGAATCTTGGAAATCCTTAAGCGATCCAGTACGAGCTGAGCTTTTGAATTTGCATGAAACTTGCACTTTCTCTGCGTCATCTGATAGCGATCGGGGCAATTTCAAGTTGATTTCTTTTCAACAAAGACCCTCCATTGTGGGGGACCTATACCTATGCCCATGCCCATGCCGATGCCAATGCCTAGGCAAAAGCGTAATTGAATGGAACGGAATGACATACATATTTTCGAAATCCGGTTTCGAAGGCAATCCAATCACAGTACACACACATACAGATATCTACTATAAGCATACATTAATGATAAAGGAGAGAATACGAAATAAAAATACGAAACGAAACGAAATAACAGCAGCGGCGCCCAACCAAATACAACGCGGACAGCGCTGAAATGCAGCGGGGCTATAATAATAATAAGATGCTGTGTCTCATTACGACTTTACAAAGAAATCCCAAAAATCCGGTTTAATTTTCATAAAATTCCAATAAAATTACCAGCGCAGCTCTTGAGGGCTGAAGGGCTGAAGGGCGAAGGGTACGGTACAGAGCAGAGCGGTACAGAGAGAGAGAGAAAAAGGGAGAGCAAGTGCAACAGCTGCTCGGCTGCTCAGAACTTTGTTGGATACCAACAATCGCACCCCCTCACCCACCTTCCAGTTCAATCAATCGCAAACTGTAAGGCAAAATTGAGGCCGCTGTTGGGTAACAGAACCGTTCCCGTTCTAAATTTCCACAGCGCGCGGCTCTCTCTTACACGCTGTTATGTTACAATGTTAGTTTACATCTCTTTCTCTCTCTCTCTCTCTTTGTCTATGGAAGTTCTCTTGCTATACGAGCGACTCTCTTGCGCTCTCAACTGGTTGACCTATTTTCCAGTTTGGGTAATGTGTATCTGTGTGTGAGCATTTGCTTTCCTCCATCTGTATTTGTGCATTGCCTTCTGGTATCTCCATCACCCCCTGTGTCTCTCTCTCTCTCTCTCTCACTCCCCATCTAATGCCGATGCTGCTTTGTTTTGGTTTTGCCTTTTGCGTTTCTTTCGCTCGTTTTGTAACCTCACGGATTCACGGATTGCATTCACATTTACATTCACATTCACTTGAGCGATGCCCGACGCGGTGTGAGGCGATGCTGCTTTTCGTAACTGCGTATTTGTTGTAGCTCTGGCAACGCTCTGTTGATTCCAGTTGTTGTTGCTGTTGTTGCTCCTTTGGAATTTTCACTAGAGAAATGATTAATTGAATTTGTCAGATAGTTCATCTTTGCACTTGGCAGCCATTCTCTGCTGGCGCGTGTGTCTGTGTGTGTGTGTGCCCCTACAGGTTTCCTATAGGTTTTCCTTGAAGTGTATTATCAGCACTTTTGTTTTTTGGCCACCTTATCGCTTTTGCTTCTAGATAACGTTTTCACCAGAAACTTTTGCAGTTGTTTTTACTTCTTGCCAAAGGACATAATGTGTTTCCCATCCTTTCTGATTGCTGTCCGGGTTTTACGGTTTTACTGTACTTTGGTTTGAAGATTGACCTGCCCCCATCCAAGATCAAACAAAATACGCAGCGAATTTTCCGAAAATTACGTCTCAAAATGCTGGTGGCATGAAAATCAAATCCCTCAAATCCACCCCGAAACTCCAAATCAGATAAGGGGAAAACTGGCAACAATAACAACTACGCAAAAATCTATGGAATGGATGTTGGATGATGTTGGAAGTTGATTGAAGTTGCAGAAGTGTATGTGCGAGTTTATTTACGCCCCCCGCTCCCGCTCTCGCTACAGCTCCTACTCCACGTCCACGTCCCAGAGAAATGGAACATGGCTGGGAATGTATGCCTACAGAGGTCATTCCAAAGGCAACAACAACGCCGCATAACAGCCAGCATACAGTACACACCGTACCATACCATACCCGTGCCGTGCCGTGCAACGTAGCAGCAGCAGTGCGGCCCCCAAAAATACAAAGTATACGAATATCCCCACAACAACAGCATGGCACGGCATGGTATCCCATGAGATGTAAACAAAATCGACTGAATTTCAAAGCATTAACAGCTGTGAGCCTTACGAAGAGAGAGAGAGAGAGACAGGGAGAGAGAGTCAAACCGCACTCAAAAACAAAAGCGGTGCTCTCTTTAACTGTTAAATTCTGTGACGTTGCAGACCAGAAAACCGGCCGGCGCTTGAACCGTACCCTACAATAACATCGCAAGGCATATGCGACCAGACGATAGTCGAACGTGAGAGTTCCCAACCGAATCGATTCCTGATCGCTCCTTCATAAGAAGACAACCAACTAGATTATTAAATTTTAAGTAATGCATACCCATTAATGTACGAATTATTATTGTTTTAATAATGATTTCATTTGAACACACAATTCTAGCAAAGCTTTTTGCTTACACCATCAGATCGGTTACGTATTTAATTGGATATGTAAATATGAAAATTTAAATCTAAAATATAACAGAATTTCTCTTTAAAAATATCTTAAAGTAGTTTGTATAAAACGTAACACAAAAGAGTATCTGAAGGACAAAAGGGCATATGAGGGTCGGGCTAGACGAACATGTTTGACTCTCTTTCTCTGTCTCTCGTTTGTTTTGCTCAACAGCTGTTTGTTGCTCATACCACTCTGTTCGCTCTCCGCTCTGTTATTGATAATAAAGAGCGAAACGCACACACACGCACACACAGATACACGCACAGTTATGCGGGGCTCTGTTGACAAGTGTCTGAGTTTTTTTTTTTACTGCGTAGTATATTTTTTTGTCTTTTTGGGCTAACGACGACGTCGCCACTGGTGTACGAATACCTCCTGGCGATGGCGTCATAGATATGGATACGAATAGAGAGAACCAGAACCAGAGCCGAGAGCTGAGGTCGCTGCCTGCTGATAAGCGTTCGCTCCAGCTACTGCGTCGCGTTGGCAAAAGCCTGATACCTCGTACTATTCTCAGAGATATGTAATGTATTTATTGAATGTGGAAATCTATACAGGGGAAATGATTGATAGGACAAATCCTTGGTGGGACTAGGGGGTATTCTCCCTTTGATGTTGATGCTCGTATGATTACAGCGTGCTGCTGTTAACAGGCACGGCCTCGGCACGGCACCGATGCATTTCTAACAGTTTTATGCTGGCTCACACACGTTCACATACACACACACACACACAGACACTAACACACGCACACGCTCCAAAAATTATGTATACGTATGTTGTTTTGCTTTTCCAAGCAGGTAGATCCGATAGATACAGATACGTTTCTACATAACAGAGAGGGCAAGAGAGAGCGAGCGAGCGAGCGCACACACAGACGACTGGCAGAGCGCAAGAGAGACAGAAGTATCTGTGTGTGTGTGTGTGTGTGTTGAGTATCTGTGTGTAACTGTAACTCGCCGTTCGCTTGGCTCGCTCGCTAGCGTCAGTCATCGAAACCAAACTCTCGGGTGCAGACGATAAGCGCTTGCGAGAAATAATTTTGTCGTGAACTGAACGCCAAACAATAACATCCCACTCCCCGTCGAAAAAGATATATTTTCAACAATAGCCACGGCCATAAACAGTATCAAAAACAATCGACACGGTCCTCCTCTGTGCGAGTGTGCGTGTGTGTGAGTGAGTGTTTGTCTTGCTGTTCTCCAGCAATCAGTCGCCGAGTCGAAAAGTCAAAGAGTCCAAGAGTCGCCACAGAAAACGAAAAAAAAACACAACACAACACAGCACAACAAATCAGTGCAGCAGCCCGCGAGAAGTGCATCCATATTGCTCTCTGGCGAGTGTCGTCTGTGTGTGGGTGTCTCTGCATCTAAATCTGTCTCTGTGTGTGAGAGAAAAACTCGAGAAAAAGTGAAACGACCGGCAGCGAAAGCAGCGCGAAAGCAAAGCTGTAATAAGCAAATAGCAGCAGGCATCAAACAACAAAACAACAAAAGAAAATCTACGAAAAAGTGTGAGGAAAAAGCTTCAAGCCGACAACAAAAATTCCATCAGTTGTATGTGAACCCCCAAAAAGCATTCCCCTACCACTACCTGATTGACTTCACTCCAACCAAAAGTTAGTAGCCCCCAAACTGACGTTCAAAGCGGCCAAAATTGGATTATGCTCAGGCACAAACGCAACTGCCACGCCATTCAGACGCCCAGCGACGACGAGCATGTGAAACTGAGTGCCCCGATTGATGCACTGCATCCACTCCCGACCCAGTCGCAGTCACTGCCACTGACACCGCTGCGACAGCCGCTTCTCCCCCTCATCCTGCTGCAGCGCCTGAATCAACGCGTCACCTTCTCCCTGGAGCTGTACCACAAGAACGTGATCAAGAAACTGCCGGCCCTCAGCCAGCTCGAGGTATACAAACTGACCAAAAACATCTCACAGACTTAAGTCCCCGCCCCCACCTCCATTAAATATAGACTCCAAAAAAAAAAGACCAGGAAAGTGCAAGAGAAAAAAGTGATTAAATCCCACATTTAAGTAGAAGTGAAAAGTGTTTCAAACAAACCGGAAAAGTGCAAATTACAATCGAGTGCAATACCTGTAAGGAAAAATTGTGTCCAAGTGCGGAAAATGTGGCGCGTTAGCAAAGCTAAAATCTGGCACTGAGTTTGTAGAAACAGCAATACTCGTACACTCGTATCGGGTCATCAGGTCCATTCAGCCGGATTTGAATAAAAGTTAAAGGCAACGCAACAAAAACTAGAACGCGGCTAGCCGTGAAGTTGAGATTTTTGAGAGAGAAGTCCAAAAACCCACATAACGTACAAAAATGTCCACCGGTCGTCGTTTGGCCAAACGCTCAATCATTGGCACCAAGGTGTGCGCCCCGGGTCCTGAGGGACTCTTGTACTCGGGCGTCATCGTGGATGTGAAGACGCCGCCGTCGTATATGGTCGCGTCTGGCAAGGCTCTGGCACCGCTGTCACCGCCGCCGCCGCCGCCCACCTTCCTGGCCCCCGGGGAGCCACAGCTGAACGCGGACACGCGCTACCTCGTCCGATTCGATTTTAAAACGCAGCAACTTCCGTTGCAGCACGCTGCTGCTGCTGCCCCGTCGACAGCGTCCGCGTCCTCGTCATCGTCATCGTCCTCTCCGGACGCATCAGTCATCGTAGAGGCCCGCCGGGTCGCCAGCGTGCACATCAGTCCGGCCCAGGCTCTGCGCCGGAACGCCATGATTAAGGAGTTCCGCGAATCGGATCTTATTGGACCCGGCTTCCGCTCGATTATGGGCATACAGCTGCAGCCCGGCCAGCGGGTGTTTCTCACCTACAACGGCCGCGAGCAGAGCGGCGATGTGGTGGAGCACGATGCCAGCAAGGACGAGGTGGTTGTCAAGATAACCACAGTTGGAAATGAGGTGAGTCGGGTGTGTGGGTGGGTGCCACCGCCACTGCCACTGCAAGTGCAGCTAGCAGCTAGCAGTGGCAGAGGCCGAGAGACAGAGACAGAGGCAGCTCTGTCATCATTGTGCGACGCCAAAGTGTGTCAAGGTTGGCTCTGCCACACAACAGCCGCCCCATCCCCAACATGACGGGGGCGCAGCGCAGCATATATATTGTGCGATGTCTATGCTGTATCTATGTACAGGCATATTCAGAGCATATATGTACAGCTCACCAGAAAATACATAAGTACATAAGTAGTGCGGGGTACATGGATTCTATGTGCAATCACGTTCTATGTGGCACGACGACGAAAAACAAAAACGAACTCGAAAAAATGCTTGTCGAGGGTCGCATTCTGCTTTTTGGCACGTAATTGGGTTACTCTCTGGGTTGGCCTTCTTGGATATACCCGAGCATACAATTCGATACATCTACGACTCCTTGAAGGAGGGGCACAGGGAGGGGCAGCGGGCAGCGGGCAGGGGCAGGGGGGTTGGAGCTTACCGCAAAATCTAATTAGCTTTGAGGCAACAACATTCTCGGGAAATGTGATGTCTAGCTACAGAATCAACATAATCCTTCAGCCACATCGACATCGAAAGATACAATAAACAGCCAATGCCCCTTCCTATTACGTCACTCGAATCGTTGAACTGATCCGTAAACAAAATGAAGAATTAATAAATAAACGCCATGAAAACTAATGCGAGAGCGAAACATCGCATCGTTTTGGAGGCATTCAGACGAGTAAAATCGAGATCCCATCCAGAGTCCCATATGCGAAGAACCCAACGAATTTCGAATCGTCAGATCGATTCGTTTGCTTCCAATGACGACGATGAATACGAATACGAATACTATGATGTGGATGATGATGCTGATGTCGTAATGAAAATTTGTTTAGAATTTGGTTTCGTGAAAGAATTTGTTAGACGGAGCACAAACAAAATCGTACGATAAAAATGGAGAGAGAGGGAAATAAAAAATAAAAAAATAGTACAAATATACGTATATAAAGGGGAAATAAAATACACTACAATTTCAGGGCTAAATAGAGATGTACGCTTTACAGATACTCAATTATATAGATTAATTAACCAGCCCCCGACCCACCACTCCACGTGCTAGGCTGTTGCCGCGCCCTAGCAATCACAGCGAGAGAGATAGAGATAGAGAGAGAGGGAGACACATCACCATAGTACGAGTGGAAATAGCAACCAGATCAGATGAACTTTTTTGAATTGCGTCATAAGACGGGCATACAGTCACAGAGACAGATACAGATACAGCTATGTGTGTGGATAGCCGGCTGAATATAGATGGCAAAGATAGTTAGATACATGAGCGAAACACATGCATCTTTGAGATACATTGAGACTGAAGCCAGGCCAAAACGCCAGCGGTTTACCGGCCGACTGCGCTCCAGAGAGACTAAAGATGGAGCGGAGAGCTGGATGCAGGGCAGCGGGCAGTGGCTGTGGCTATGGCAAGGGGATAGCTCTTGCCGGCATCAAGCTGTGCTCTCCTTTCTTCTCACCATCTGTGTTTGTATCTCTCTATTGCCCGCTCCCATCTGGTTTCCATTGCATTTGGTTTTGCGCCTTCTGCTTTCCCTTGCAGTTTCTGTTGTGTTCTGTTGTGTTGTGTGTGTGTGTGTGTATGTGTGTTTTTGCCGTTGTTTCCACTCTCAACTAATAATCGCTTATAACATTTGTAATTGCTGCATTCTACGAAGCAAGATCCAAACGCAAAGATACATAGATACACATGCACTCGCCAGATACAGCTACAGCAACAGCTAGAGGTACACGTTCGGATGGACGGACAGACGGACGGACGGACTTCAATGCCAAGTCAACTGCGCGTATCTTTTCCGTGCGGCGAGTCAATAAATTTGTCAGCTAGCTCTAGCTCTCTGCCAGATGTGTGGGCTTGTCTCCAGCTCGATGTCAGCCCATTATACGACCCGCAAGATACATTTACAGATACTGGCGATACTGTCGATACTGACGATACTGTCTATACTGCGGTTCGATCAGCTCTGATGTGTTGCCCAAAATGGAAAAGCTGAAAATGTATTGTATTTTTTGTTCGTTTGTTTGCTTTTACGACCCAAAGCCGACTCGAAAAGCCTCAAATTTTCGCCTCAACTCGACTTGAATCGTTTGGCATAATCAGCTATGGAAATACACAATGTAAAGCGAGGCGAGCACACATTCCCCGCTCTGGTATCTCCACTATGACCTCATCATTAGCCAACAAATTCGAAAATAACTGGAAAAGTGAAGAGCTCCATTTCGTTGTAAGTCAATCAACAATTGGTTGAAATTCTTCTTTTTTTTTGTGCGGCTGGGTTTTGTAATTGAAAATGAGTGCGAGGGGGTGGGGGGTTGGTGGAATTTGTTACATCTATCAATACGGTTTGTCCTCGCTGGCATGTGATGGTCACGTGTGTGCGTGTCGTGTCTGTATGGGGTACCCTAGGGTATGGGGTATGGGGTTTGGCTCCAACTCGACAAAAAACTGAAATTTGTTTTTCGGTTCAACTTGAGCAATTGCCCTTTGTTTAGATACAAACACACACACACACACACACACACACACACACACACACACACACACACAAAGACTTCGAGAGAGAGAGAGAGAGAGTGGTGGGGGTAAACCAGTTGGGGAGCGTTTTTCTGTTGTTTGCGTCGGAAACGTGAGGTAATTAATTCTAAGGTTATTCCAGTAAACGAGAAACTTGTTGCACGCATTTCCATCCCCATCCTCCCATCTTTTGGACCCATTACCATTACCATTTCCATTCGCATTTCAATTACAATGACGTATAATTGTCGGGCCATGAATCAAATGTACGGCAGGACTACAGAGGCGGGCAGGGCAGCATATAATTTGCAGGTCCATTTAATGGAATGGCGGGCGCATGGCACAAGAATTAAGCTCGAATGCCAGCCAAAATGTCGGGGATCATTTGTCACGGCTCTCTCTCTGTGGTTCCACGGGCCACTCAAGACGAGTAGCAGTATGCGATTTGCTGCCCTGCTAACCCCCTGCTGCCCCGCACTTCCGCATTGTCAGGGCCGGAGCCAGTAATTTGTTGGTAGTTTCCTCCCGGCGCAGCTACCATTCTCGCTTTTGCATTTAAAAAGAAATTCATTTTAATGACATTGAAATTGACATGGCTCCGTGATTTTGTACCGCACACGCAACTTCTCTTCTCCTCTCTTCTCCTCTCTTCTTTCTTTCTTTTTGGGCAGCTTTCTGCTGGTTTCTGGTTTCTGAGTTACCTTACCCCCATTTCTCTCTTTGGCTTTTTACTTTCATCGGTTTTGGCAATTAATTAACTTGTATATTGTGTGTGTGTGTTTTGGCCTCTCACTTTTCAGGCTGCGACCCATTTTGACCAGGTGAACGGCAATGACAGTGGCACTGATCTTGGCTCGATGTAAGTTCATTTCGTAAGTGCCACAAGTGATCCAAATGATGCCGACAATTGGCTACTTTCCACACCAAAACGAAATCACTTTCTGTTTTTTATAAATCCATTATCTGAATTCATTTATCAGAGCCCTTGTTTGGCGGAACTGCTTCATCGCTTACTTCTGTCTAGGCCTGCCTATCATCAGGTCACTTACGAGGCATTTGGCAAAACGTTTTCGAGGCCATGTTTTCCCCTTATGTATGCCAGTCCCGTGATGATGTGTCTGTTCCTGTCCTGTCCTGTCCTACACTCGGTTCTCCCTTTATCCTGCCTGCTTCTCGTTTCGGTTACTCCCCGCTGTTCTGCCAGGGGTCTCTGTCTCTGTCTCCGTCTCCGTCTCGGTATCAGAGCGGCTAACGACCTGCCTGCCATAGGGTATGATATCCACTATCCTCTACTCTATCCTCTGTCTCTTCCGTTCTCGTTCGCACTCTTTCTAGCATTAACTATCGCTCTCTTTCGCTCCCTTTCGCTCTCTTACGTCGTCCCATCTGCATTGCTATGGTTTTATGATACCGGCAAAAACATCCATTTTTTGGTTTGCTTGCCTGCCTTTTTTTTTTTTGTTAAAAAGTGACGTTCGACGTTCGACTGAATGGCAGGTCACTCGAGGGCCCTTGCCTGGCTCTGGGTCTGTCTCTGGGTCTGTCTCTGGATGGGATGGACTATTGGTGCTGCACTCTCATGACTAATCGACCTTGCCAAGGAGCACTCGTCGATCTTTCAGGTAGAGAAAGTCCGCCGTGTCCAGTCCAGTCTTTTGGCAATGCTACTAAGAATGTGCACTCTAATTGGAACCCATAAACTAAGAGTAGAAGCTGAGCTGAGCCTGAGACAGAGTCGAAAATGGTCATAAAACGTTTGGCCTTTTGTGTTCTTGGGGACTTTGGAATCGGTCAGCCTGCTTCAGTGACCTTTTTGCGACGGGTGTGCAGGTTGAACGACTTGTTTCGATTCTCCCGACTTGGGTGTTGGGTTTCAGGCGGCCCACAAAGAATGTTTATGTGTTCTGGTCTTCATCAAATGTCATAGCATTAATTTCTCTGTCCATCAAAAGACAGGTTATGGCTTCTGACTCATAAAGTGCCCCTAATCGAAAGGGAGCCAGTCAGCTCACCCACCGAACCACACCACACCACACCACTCCGAACCGAACCTTAACTCTGAAGGTAAGACCCAGCCAAGGGGCGAGTGGCGGCGGAGAGCCCAAAATCGAAACGACTTTCAAAAAAATGCATGCAGCTTGTTTTCGGTTTGAGTTTGAGTTTTGATTTCAAAGCGCCTTTTGCCTTGCCTTTTTGTATCTCGATTTTTGTGCTGTTTCAAGCGGCATTTCGGCATAAGCTCCACTTCCACTCCGCTCGACAACCAGATACAACACACTCACACACACACACACACACACACACAGCTGGACATGGTGCACACCTGATTTTGCTGTCTGGTGAGTGTTTGTGAGCGCTTGGCGTTTTGGGTACATGCCACCTTGGTATGTGGGTCAGTTTGAAATGGGGTTTTTGATTAACGCTCAAAGACAGAAAACGACACACAGAAAAGTAGAAAATACCCAAAAAAAACAAAATAAATAAATAAACTCCGTCTTAAGAAAATTTAATGAACAAAAATGTATCCAGTTTTCAATAAATCAATTCTGTCAAAAGGACTTCTTTTATGAAATGAATATCTCTTTTAAAAGAATGATTGGATTTGTAGTTTTATTTTTTCTTTAAATGAATTTGCTTTTATTGTAGAAAACAGGATTGGATCAAAGTTTAGAGAAATGTAATCAAAATCAAACAGATATACTGATATATTTATATATTATATATGTCTGTTTAATAGTACACGAATAAGTGATTAAAATAGTACAATATAATAACGCCAAGGGCTAGGATCCATTCGAAAAGGGGGGCAAATGAGAGATTCATAGTAATTATTGATCTTCAACAATTTGCGCAGTATTTGATTGTATTTCTTTTCGATTTTATTCACACGAAAGTAGGTTAAGTTTTTTCGGCCTTTTATTTGTTTTGTGTGTTTTTTGGTGATTTTATTATGACTTAATTTAAAAGTGAAAGCGAAAAAGTTGAGCTCTTTTTTCGGTGATTAAGTAAGGCCGGGAGCAATGGGGGTTTTCCCCAAGAGAGAAAGAGGGAGAGATAGAGTGCCACAGAATGTATGTACATAAATATTATAAAATGCAAGAAGACAAACTCAGGCCAAACTCCAATGTAATCGCACACACACGCAGATACGATACAATCGCACACGCACACAGCTGGAGAGGCAAACTTGTAGATACAAAGATACAAGAGAAGAGACCACGACCACGACCCGGCGGGGTACGGGGTACGGGGTGGGGTGGCGGAGTGTGCGTGTCCGTGCCTGTGCCCGTGCCCGTGCTTGTGTCCGTGTCGTGGTGTCTCGTGTGCGTGCCACAGAACGTAAACAAAAATACGAATGTAAAGAAGAAGCGGAAAGTGCGAGATAAACAGAAAACAGCTGTACACACCAGCCCAGCGTGTGCGACAGGGATGGCTTTAGACCAGAGACAGATTGAGAGAGAGAGAGAGAGAGAGAGAGAGAGGGAGTGCGAGAGAGGGAAGAGCAGAGCAGAGCAGGCCTAAGGCCGAAGCGAAGGCGGAGGCCAAGAAGTTGTCCCCGTAAAACCCGTTTCCGACGACAGAAACAGCAACAACAACAACAACAACAACAGTTACGCACTTTACGCACGCTCAACATGATTGTGCCTGTATGCGTGAGTGCGTGTCCGTGCCTGTCTAGTTTGCCTGTGTGTGCGTGCCACATCATTCATGCATGTTCATGTATGTATCTGTAAGTGTGAGTGAGTGAGAGAGTTGTTTTGTGTTTTTCTTATTTTGAAGAAAAACCGGCTCTGGTCTGGGTTCGAGTTTTTGGGCTGGGTTCTTCGGGGGTTCGATTCTGTAGCCCGGCCTGAGCGGAAATACGCAGCAGCACTCACACACAGACGGATACCCTCCCCTCCCCCCCACACATACACACACACATAGACAGAGAAACCCATGCAAACACATGGGCTGGAAAGAAAGAAGAAGCCACGCATGAAAATTGCTTTTCATGTGGCAGCCGAAAAACGGATAGAAATAAAAGAAGACGTCAACGGCAACGTCACCAGTTCTGCACATAGAACTTCCCCCACCCCAGCCCACCCCATCCCCCATCCACCATCCCCTCCCTTTCCTATCAGGGGTTTTCGTTTCGTTTCCTTTTCCAGTAATGGGTCTCAAAGCCCTCACACCCTTCGCAATGCCATTCTCCCCTTTTTATCACATTTTTTGATTTTGTTTTGCGTTCATTTCGCTTCTTTGCTTCTGCTTTTGCTGTTGCTGTTGCTCTTGCTCCCTTTTCCTTCTCTAATGCGAGGCCATTGTCACTCTTCCTGGGGGGTGGTGTGTGTGGGAGGGCAGGGGAGGGGGTGGTTGCTTGCGTCTAGGGCATGGAGAATAACTGTTTCCGGTATTTAGGTCACATGAAATTTAATCAAATTAAAATGTATCAACTCAACGCTCTTGCTCTCTGGTTTTATCCACCTCTGCCCTCTGCCCCGCGACATAGAATAATACACCCCCCAAAAATAGAACTCAACTAGCAGGGGTGGTGAGTGGTGGGGTGCATTCCAATGGTGGCTGCTCTTGCAACAGTTGCAGCACCAATTGAGTGTAGCTTGAGGTGGGACTTGCAACTGAAAACAGTTTTCGCTGCTTTCTCAAAATGGTTACAAAGTGTGTCTCTCTCTCTCTCTCTCTGTGTAGTGTGTGGCAGCATCAAGCTGCGGCTGCTGCTGCTGCTGTTGACTTGATTTCGACAAATTTGTTGCCAGTGAGGCAACTCTGATGTGCAATTGACAGTGGCAACTGGCACCCGTGGGGAATCAACAGCAGCCTGCTCAAGTGGCAGACAGGCACTCGTACTCGTATTCGTATCAAATCTGGAAATCCCTGAAACGCAAGGCGATAGTAAATCTTGTGTGCTTATCGTATGGCTTATCACAGCCGAATGGCTCTACAACTGGTTGCCGGAGGAGCTGTCAATTGGGCTCAAGGCGCGGCGTGTTTGGGGACTAATGAGAAAAGTTGTTACAGAAGGAGGGCATAAAGTTTCCTTCGAAAAGAGTTTGCTCTACATAATTATAGCACTATACATTATACGTATGTATATAGTGAAAATCTCAAGATAAGCCCCATCATTATAATAATATAAAGCGGCTTGTAAAAACAAACTCGAAAACTTCACACTTTCTACCGCTGTTGGCTCCGACCACTTTCTACCGCATTTCGAATGCAGCCGTCTGCCAGTTGGCCAGACTCTCATTCATTCATTCACTCAATCTGTCCGTCTGTCTGTCAGTCTGTCAGTTAGCCACCGGCCGGTGGCTGGCCCGCCAAAACCGCCAAAATCCCCCCACAGCCCCACCCCACCACACACATCATACGCATATGTTACAGAGCGGCAGCGAGCGGGAGGATGGATGGCGCCAAAAACAAAATGGCAGCCTCCCAAGCTCCGAAAAAAACTACAACGCAATATGGTCGCCATTTTGTTTTCACATCGTTATGTTATGCCGGCCCTATGCTCACTCTTCGGTGTGTGTGTGTGCGTTTGTGCTTTCGTTTTTTTGTATTTTGTTTTGTTTATTTCGAGGCTTCTTCTTTTTGGTTTTCCCTTGGCCGCGTAGGCGAATAGACGACGTCATCGTACGCCTCTCAACGGCTCCTCCTCTCACCCCATCTCTGCCCCTTTTGTAACAGCTCCCCTCCCCCCTCGCACACACACACACACACACACACACAGTCGCGCGCTATTTTCGTATATTTACATTTCGAAAGCTACACCGAAAGAAACGAACGAAACGAAACGCAACCGAAACCGAAAAAAAGCTTTTGGAGTCGCCGATATCTTCACGCATTTTCGATGCCAATCATGCGTAAATTACGCGATTAAATTAACTTGAATGAGCTTCGTGCAGCATGCAAAACAACACCGACACACATAGAGGCGGCCTTTGTGGCAGCCACAGCCACAGCACAGCCACAGCACAGCCAGAGCCCAGCCATCCATCGAACTCCCGTACAATCCGCCCATTGAGGTTACTTCGTGCTACTCCTCCCCAGAAATGCGCCGTGTTCGGGCTTTAACGGTTTTCACCTCGCCTCACATAACAATCAAATTTGCCTTTTGCTTTTGCTGTTGCTGTTGCCTTTGCTTTTGGTTCGAGTCTTTGGCATACTTCTTTTGGCCATATAAATTCCAAAGGGGCGTCAGCAGAGGCGCCCTGCTCGGAAGGGGTTGGCCGGCGCTATTGTTGGTTCTGGGCTGGATTTTTAGCGAGTGCTCCGTTCCGCCCCTGGCCATTGACAATGCCTTCCGTTTCATTGGCATCTGCTACGCAATTTCTGTCGTCATCATCGCACACTGCGCGTATACGTAATGCCGCCAGACAGACAGACAAACAGACAGACAGAGTTTGTGTGTGTTTGTGTTGTGCTGAGTTGTTTGTCTGCTTACGTAGCATTTTCGTTGCTTATCACTAAGCCGCCTCTTACACTTTCAATTCGCTGGGAAATCCAGAGCGGAAAGTGGGAAAAAAGGGGGCAGGGCAGCAACATTTGGCCCTGTTTTATTTGTGTTGCTTCTGGGTCTGGGTCTGGTTCTTCGTGCAATTCTCGTTGCAGTCCAAGTCCCCTATTTATGTGTCGATTATTTGCCAAACGATCCCTGGTCCGTCCTGGCCACCCTGTGCGTTCTATATTAGCTTCTATTTTGGCCCTCGGGGGGTTGTTGAGGCGTGGGCGAGGCCGTAGGCCTTTCTGTTAGTGGGTGTGGGCGTGGGCGTGGGGAATGGGTCATAAACACTGCGTACAACGTCACAGCGTAAATATAGCATCTACTCATTCGAATCACCGTTTGACTCACTCCCCCGATGCGATGGTTGGGGTTGTTTCCCTCCCCCTCCCCCTCCCCCTCCCCATTCCGGGATGACGTCGTACTGTTTAGATGTTAATTGAATCAATGCGAAAATTCCTGAAGCACTTGCCATAACAGTATCTCTTCTCTCTCTCTTTCTTCTCGTTTTAGGTATGTGTCTAAGAAGTTTTCCTCAACTCAAAAATGTTGTCTGCGTGAGTATGGCAAGCTCTAAGCCAAACAAAAAGCAGAAGACCAAATTCCATTGGCATTTTCTTGACAATTTCTCTGTGTGCTGCTGCTGCTGCTACTACAATGAAGGCTCGTAAAATTTTATCGGCAATAATAAAATTTAATTGAAACAGGAAACTCTCGCATAAATTCCCAGATCCGTATTGGGACATCAACGACAAGGACGACTGCTTTCTTTCTCCTTTGTATGCAAGCATTCTGGCTGCTTAAGGGGGGGTGATGGTGGGGTGGGGTGGCTGGGGGTGTGGTGTAGTTTATGTACATAGGAAATGCAACTGGATATATCGAATATATTGTATGTAGCCGAGAGGGCGCTGTGAAACTCGAAACTTTGCAATGTTTTTAACATTAGGGTAATCCCTGAAGCTCGGATATCATTCCCCCAGTTAGGTCTTGGGAATATTGGATCGATTTCCTGCTGCCACAGCATTATAGCCTGGTTCCATCAATAAAAACGGAAACCTGAAGATTTCTTCAAATTGGTTCACAAGTCAAGATTGAATATGGATTTAGTCTTAAGAGCTGTCGTTCTTGTTTGAAGATGACGGATCTGACTAGTGGGGAGCCCTGTGATTAGTCACTCTTTTACTCTTTTTTTAATCAGCTTCTTTGGCAACCCGAGGCGTTGATCATCTTCCAGTGAATTCCATATTACTCATAGATGGACGGTGGTCATTCCCTGTCCCAGTCCCTGACGCGCTGCGGCGCCTGTCTCCGTTATAATAATGATTGTTGCTGTTGTTGGGGGCTTGGGGGAATCAAAATTATGCATAATAAACCGTAGATTTGAGCGAATAAGACACACACACAACTGTGTGGCAGGCTCTTCTCCCCTCTCCTCTCTCCCCTCCGCCCCATCGTATTCCATATCTTCCCGAGTGCCAGTGCCCGTGCCCCTGTGCCGCGTTTTCATTCTCTGTTTCTGTTTCTGTTCTTTCGCCTCTTCGTTCCTTTTCTCTTCTCTTCTCCTCTCTTCATTTTTTGTTTATACGCCCATTTGGGTTATTCAACTTTCGGGGAATGAGCCGAGCCGAGCCGTTGATCCCGTACGGTACTCTCTGTATGTCTGTATCTGTATCTGTGTTTGTGCTGTGTGTTCTGTTTTTGGTTTTTCGATTTTCGGCAGGGGAACAAACGCATTTACATATTATTGATTCCTCCCCCCTCTCTCTCTCTCTCTCACACGCTCGCTGGGTGCGTTTTCAATCGCACGCTGTTTAAATCGCCTGGAATTTCAGCACTGCAGTCTCTCTGGCACTTGTCGCGCTCTCCTCCAACGCCTCTCTTGTGCCTCTCTTTCTGTTTTTTTTTGCTGTTTCGCTTTGTTGATTATGAAATTATGTAACAATTTGTGAGCCAAATAATCGGATTGCAGTGTGGAGGGCCTTGAGTGGGATATATTCACTCGTGTGCGAGTATTTTCGAATCATTTGCATTCTCATTCAAGTTTTGTGTGAAAGAATGCCAGACCCCAGACCAACAGCCAAGCAGGGGTTGCTCTCATGCTCAAGGGTTCAACGTATTACTCTCTCTCTCTCTCTCAATCTCTATCTCTCTCTCGCTCTTCTCCTAACAGCTGCAGCAACAGGTGATCCTGCCTGCCTGTCTGTGTGTGTATCTGTGTGTGACTGTCTCGCCAGATTTTGATGAAGGTCAACAAACTGCGGTGGTGGATGCGACGCCGGCAACGCCAAACGTGAGGCAAACGAACTCATGCCCTCCCTGTCTCTCTCCCTGTCTCTCTCTCTCTCTGTCTCTCTCTATGTCTGTCTGTGCGTTTTTGTTCCTTTATGTTTTTTTTTTGTGTCGGCATCCAGCGAAGCCTAAAAATCGTAATTTGAATCCAATCTTCTTGGGGATTCTCCCTCATACCCGTACCCGTACCCAAAGCGGAATCCACAACAAATGAAACTCCGAGCGAGTAGCCGGCAATAAAAACAGAAACCCTACGACTGCAAGACGATGAAAATTGGTTAAAAAAAGAAAGAAAAACCATTTAATGGAATAACTGAAATACAACTCGAGACCGAAATGCGTGTCAGATTTAATTTAATTCCAGCTTTTGGTTGGGAACGTTGGAAAAAGATAGATAGATACACGACACGATTTCGTCATAGATCCAAAAATATAGTATGCCGGTTGCCGGTTGCCAGGTGCCCCATGGGTGCCGTTTCTCTGAGTCGGTCAAGAAACTCGGGAGGAATGGAGCAAAAAGCAAAATAAATAAATAACTATGAGACAATGACTCGACTTTGGCAGCAATTTACCATCTTGTTGCTGGGCTCAGGCACTGCTCTTCCCAGGTTTTCGGCCAATGACGAAATACATACATAGGTTGGTCGGTTTCGGTTCTGGGCTGGGAAGCTGTCAGCTGCTGGCTGCTAGCTGCTGTTGGCTAATGGCATGCCCTATGCCCGCTTCTATTAGTTTTCTATTTGCATTTAGTTGGGCCCTGGCTCATTGGGCTAATTGAGTACGTGACGGTAATGGGGGCTGGCTTCTGTTACGAAAAATTAGAGAAGATAAACTAACCCGCAGGGCGAGGGATTAATCAAAGTTTGTCCACTTGACATCGGCAGCTCACCGTTGGCAAAAATCTCATTTACTCTCGTAGGGTGGCAGCTCTAACCCCAGGCGGGGCTCTAGTTGACCCAGTTGTAGTATGTACACTCTTTTATCCTTAAAGTTGTGCCTCAAAATAGAGAGGAAATATGTAGATAAGTAAGAAGAAAGATTTCCAAATTTCATGTTAATTTTTTGGTTTTTCCCAGTGTATCCTCCTCCTGCTTGGCGCCCAAACAAAATGGAGTTCCTCTTTCGTATTCGGTTGCCTGGGCACGCCAACTGGGGGTGGGGGTGGCGGTGGCATAGAAGAAAAATGGGTCAAACATTTGATGCCGGCAGGGCAAACTTGTTGTTATGGCTGAAACGGAGACGCTGCCACCTCAATCAGCGGCATGCAAATTTCCAACGTAAACAAGGCAACAACAGGCGGGCTCAACAAACAAAAAATACAAACAAACAAACAAACAAACGAACGAGGGAACTATAAGGAAAATTATGACATACATTCGAGGGAGCCTCCGCCTGTTGGCAGGCGGCAGGAGTGCAGATATCATCGTGGCATGGAAATCCAGTGGATTCCAGCGATGATTGAGTTCGTGTTTTTGCATGGAAGTTTGTTAGGAGAACCCAACAGATGGAGGGGGCGGGGACAGAAGGGCTTACCTTTCCCTTTCACTGACGACGAGTACACATTAACTTGGGCCCCGCATCGTGATACCCGCACGGATATTGCGTAGCCGACCAGGTGTCCGTTCCACCTAGGTTTAAGTGTGTCAAATGCCACGAAACACCATAAGGAAGAGAGAGATATCATCAAAACATTCGTCCTGAATCTAGTTTTTCGAAAAGATATAGAAATCCTGTAGGACCCTTCTTCTGCCCCTCGCCCCCCGACTTTGGGGTAAATTCGAGTTACAGAAGTTCGACTGTACACAAAAACTTTGTGCTACTTTCTAGCTGGCTTCTGCCTGGCTCCCTGCCCCCCCGTCCCACTGCTGCCACATAGTCGTGTAGTCTCGTTCCGGAGCCAGTGAGTCTCTCAGGCAAACATAGCGCGTTGCCTTGTACTAGCACCAACTAAATTTCAACTAAGCCACACAGACGCCGCAGCAGCAGCAGCAGCGGCAGCAGCACCAATGCCAAATGTTTGTGGCAGAAATGTACGAGTATTTGGTGTCAGTGTTACAATGTTGTGTGTCATGTTTTTGGAGTCCGAATGCCCCTCGCAGTGCGTAAAATAAAAAGCGAAAACACAAACACACACACACACACACATATATACATACACATATACATACACATAAAAATCAAATACTAAATACTAAATGAGAGACGCCCACTGAAATATTTGATATGCAAATGCGGCAATTGCCAAAGTCATTATGCAATTGTGGATCGTTCAATGCCTACCTGAGAGATGTACATACATACATACATACATATGTATGTATATGTATGTATGTATGTAACTGCATAGTTGAGTGTGAACTTTTTGGTGTGAATAATAAATAGCGCGTCATTATTGAGGGTATTGCTGGGTTCTCAGCTCTCAGTTGTTATTCAAATGCATTCATCAACCGCCCCTCCCCTCCCTCGCAGATCTGAATACTTACTCAATCTTTCCGACAAATGCAGTCCGCAGTCCGCAGTCCGCAGTCTCGATGCTCTTTTTTTCTGAACATAACAACAACAAAAAATGAAGAGATGAACAAATTGCGCAATTTAATTGCTGCGAGCAGCAGAATTTTTGATTGAAATTTATGGCCTATGTTGTCCTCCGTTTGTGTTATTTTTCTTTTTCCATTTTTCATCTCCGTTTTTACATTTTCCGTCCGTTTGTCCGTCCGTCTGAATGTTGGTCAATGGCGTAGAGAATTCGGAATTCTGCGTTGCCTTTTATTTTCTTGGCCCCGATGAGGATGATTTTTTATAGCACACCAAGCAGCCAAGATGAGGCATGCTTAGACGCTCCAATTGGGAAATGCCTGCGGAAATTACAATATTAATTTATCTTGAACTGATTTACAGCGCCTCGAGCATAACATAACTGATTCAGATTGAGATACAGTATCTCGCTGTCGCTGTCGCTGTCGTGGGGTATTTTTAGCGGCAAAAGATTGTTTTTGTTTGCTTTTGCATCAAGGAGAACTATTTCGAGTCGCTGCTTCCTATGTGCAGTGCATTCTTCTTATTCGGCCCCCAAGTAAATACTTTCTGATACACATATTCAGGCTGCAGATAATTGAAAGACGAACGTGAGGAGGGGTTAGGGGGGGGGGGGGGATTAAATATTAGCATATACTCGTATGTAAAGCTGGAGAGTTCCGCTAGAGCTGAGCTGAGAGCTGGAGATAATGTCAGGCAGGGGCAGAGGCAGGCAGAGGGGAAGCTCAAGCGCACAGAGAGTGGCCTAATTAGTGTCAAGTGTTGCTCCAACAACGACAACGAAGACAGCAGCAACAGCAGCAGCAGCAGCAGCAACATGCAACTTCAATGAAAACGACAACATCGCTGACAATGGCCAATGGACAAAAGAGGGAAGTCAATTAGAAAGATACAAAGCGAGGCACACAAAACTCTGGAAGGCATGGGATTCGGATGAGTAGCGGAGTATAGTCTGGGGTTGCAACAGTTGCAGCAGCAGCGGCATGGCTCCTCAATACTCGTACTCGTATGCTGCAAACAGTAGCTGAAAAAGTATCTACAAGTACGCTTTGTTGACAGCCAGTGGGCGCGCTCACAAAACGAAATACAAATCGAGGCGATTGCTGTTGTTGTTGTTGTTGTTGTTGTTGTCGTTGTTGTTGTGGTGGCTGTTGTGGCTGTTGTCGCTGGCGTTTTGCTTCGAACTGAATCATGACCCAATAACCCAATTTTCCCAATGCCCCCTCTCGCTCGCTCTCCGAAACCGCAATGACAGCTGCAAGTGGCCCCAGAGGCAGCGCCAGCGCCAGCGCAACAGTAGTGCAATGGCAAAATGTATCTCTCAGATACGAGATACTCGCGTACAGCTCGGATAGGCTTTGAGCTTAAAGCGTAAGCTGCCGCAGCCGTTGGCATTGAGTTGCACAAGGCGACAGGGAATGGGGCAAGGGGCATGGGGCTGATCAGCACGAGGAAGGTGAACGGGGATTCTCAAATGTTCGAGTGTGAGTGTTTTCATGAGTGCAACGGAAGACAAAAGCAAAAGCAGCAATAAATAAGCTTATTTTTAGTTAACTTGTTCAATGTTGTTTGCCGTTTGCCGTTGGCCGCTCGCATTCGCAGCAAAACGAATTCCGCGACCAAGACATGCAGATCGAATGTATATATAGGAATATATTTCAAGTGCTCCCACTCGCACTCGCACCCCCCCGGCCGGCATTGATAAGGCCTCAAGTCAGCCGGATTTTTGGGAACGCCAAGCACTCGCTTGGCTCGCTTTGAAGTGAATTTTGAAGCTGGTTCGCTTCAATTTCAAACTGCACCCAATAACAATTGCAAATCAAATAAATGAATGCAAATATGCCAATCAGTCGAGACTCTCGTTCCCGCTGCTCCCGTTTCTGCACCAAATATTTATTAATTAAAACCAAATCAAAGCCGAGTGCAACCAGAGATGAGACACGGAGTCCCAGAATGAACGGAGTCTGTGTTTGTCCGGCAGCAATTTTGATAATTCCCCGTAATCGCTTTGGAAATTTAAGTTGATAATTAAATCGAGGCAAGGCTAGAAACCAATTAGAATAGATTTTATTTCCTTGACAGTCCAATTAGTTGTTTAGGCTTAGGTGCATTTTCGGTGCTATTCGATGCTTATAATCAACCATACGCACTGTTGCCCAACATTTATGAATGCTAAGAAACACGAGCTCTGCTCTGCACACACACATACATAAACATATTTATGTATAGTATGTATGTATAGTATTTTGAATTTATGACGTAGATAAATTTTAATGATTGGCGGCACGCCTTGAATTTTAATGCACAGCCTTGGACAGTCAAAACGAGACAAAAACAAACGAAAAACGAGACTTTTTCGACAGTTGGGTTATATTACTGTTGTTGGAACACAAAAGCCAGAGACAGAGACAGAGCCTCGAAAGCCAAAGCCATAGCTTAACCCCACTCGAGAGACCCAAACAACATCCACATCCACTTCCACCTCCACCTCCAAATCGAAAAACAAACAAAATGAAAACCAAAACCAAAACTGAGAAATATTTTTAGTTCACTTTACATGCTGCAATCACGTGTCGCTGTCGCCGTCGCCGTCGCTGGGCCTGAGAATAATGTTTGAATTATGTTGATTTTATGTGTGTCGATATATATTTTTGGTTTTTGGTTTAAGCTAAGTAAATGGTTTCATCCGCTCGATACGAGTGACGTCCGTTGTTACCTGACAAAACGAGAAATACAATCAGCAGAAACACAGCGAAACTAGTTTGTTACGACATCAATTTCCCAAATACAAACCGTATCTAGAAAGCAAATTCGTTACGTTACGTTCGCTCTTGTGGATATTTCGAAACAAGTCACTGGCGTACTCTTACATTTGGTTTCTGCTTGTAGGGGCTGTAATGATTCCTTTTTCTATGCTCTTCTATGGCCACTAAGCCCTTGCTTTTTGCCCTCATATTGCTCTACATAATTTAACCAAAATTCGGCCTGCTATCGGTGGAAATTCTAGCGTATCTAATGCTTCGCTTCGGCCCCTGAATGTATCTGTATCTTTTCTTTCTGGTTTTTTACATTGTTTCCGTTTCGACGAACTTTTTGTGGTGTGTAGGCGCTTCTAAAACGAATTCAAGGTTGATTACCGACATCGGTCCCCCCGCCCTCCCGCCCCTCTATCCCACACACACTATCGAATGCTATCACCTTCGCGAGTTACTGATTTCGACGACATATGAAAAATTCTGGTGGTCCGCCAGCCTAGAGTTTACAGTAAATGGAATAAGGGCCCAAAAGTTGAGTAGAGTTTTTTGCCGTTCTATTTTTTCGTTTTTTTTTCTGTGGTTTTTTTTGGTTTATTTTATTACTATTTATTTTGTGTGGCTGGCGGTGGTCGTTGTGTGTTTGTTAATTTCATAAATTAAGCTGCCATTGTACACTGCCATACGGCTCCCCCCCTTCTGTGTGTGTGTGTGTGTGTATGTGTGTGCTGGAAAAATATGAATAACATCAAATGGGTGTACGATATGTATTTCCCCCCCCATCATTTCGCTCTCCATGTAAACAATGGCAAGGAAAAACGATGTTGATTGTGTCATTCAAAAATATATCTCGCGCAGACTAGAATTCAATTTATTTATCAATCTCGGCCCTCGGCCCTCGACAACTCTTTGAATTCTGGCTCTTGTTGCTTTATCAGTTTGCCCTGTAATTTGTGTGTGTGTGTGTGTGTGTGTGTGTGTGTGTGTGTGTGGGGTTTTCTTCTTGGCGGGGCTGTTCAAGGTGAATTATATTAAGGAGCGAACGCTTGTTTATGTAGCTGCAAATGGGGGAACTACAAACAGATTTTAGGCATCAGAATTATGCTTTTCTTTCAGCATTTCTGGCCAGCCTTTACATGGCAGCAGCTAGGGAGGGGGTGGCGTGGGAGGAAAACATAAATACAGCAGTCTGTGCTGGAAAACACACACAAGGTTTTCCGAACGAGCTTTGGCGAGATTGTAATAAATCCCATGCGAGGTATGCGAGGGCCATGTTTGGCACCAACCGCAGTATTTACATAGTTCGAATGAAAATCCAAATAAACTCTGCTCTTGGCAGGTAACATAACAACATTTTACATCCGGCTGGAGTAAAACTTTAAATTTCAATTTATTCCCATAAAACTTAGATACAAATCCGTCTGCGATTTGGATATTTGATTGAATCCACCTGGCTGGAAAAAGGCGAAGGAGAGGCTGTTGGCCGCTAGAGTGTTAACGAACAACACGCGCCTGGGTTGCACAGGTTGCACACCTCTGTACATACAACAGAGAGTTGTGCAACAACCAAGTGCAATCTCATCTCTCCGCTGCCTCTCTCTCTCTCTGTATCTCTCTTTGTGCCTGTCTGTCTGTTTGCTTTCAGCTGTCATGATAACGAAAATAAAACTATTAACTTATAACAAGTAAAATTAACAACTATCGTATTGCCGGCATTCGAGCTTTACGTAAGTGCAAAAATAGCAAACAGCAGAAACGAGCTGCATTTTTAATTGTTTGTCATGTTTTGGCCGGCCTGTGGCCCGTCTGCCCAGCCGCCTCGTGATGCAACCCCAGAGTCTGTTCCACTTTCAACTGCCGCAAGAAAATCAATCTCATGAGCCTATTGGGGGCGCGTCTTACCTTGCCTGGGCCAGGGGCGCGTGCGACTGACAGGTCGCGAGACCCTCATGCATTCGGTGGCTTCTGTTCTGCTGGTGGCACAACAATGCAGCAGCAACAAATAGAGGAACAGCAACAGCTACAACAGTGCGCCCTCATAATATGTTAAATGCAACCTTGGGGGCAAGAACAGACGGCAATGCGAAATGAAGGCGAGCCAATGGCATAAATGGAACTGACATTGGCTATGCAAATGCATCTATGCATGCGAGAGGGTTGCCACAACAGTTCTTCCACTGGTGTGGCTATACTTTTGGCCCAACTTCTCATACAACCCTCGCATTTGTTCGATTCAGCATTTGCCATTCAAATTGATGGATTTTGGCACGTTTTTGCCCAAGTTTGCTAAAGTCGGGTGTTTTGTTTCGCACTCTGCTATCTCTCTTCTGTTCTGTTCTGTTCTGTCGCTGCTTTGCCCAAGGACGAGCGCAACGACATGGCTAATACCCCTCCCAGGCCCCCCCTCCCGTTCGCTGCATGCATGGCCCGGAGCTTTCTTGGGGGAGAGAGCATTACCGGAAGGTTGAGAGCATTTTTTGTGCACATCGCTAATCCGCATGACATTGTCAGCTGAAATTCCTTTTAATGTCATTTCTTAGTCTCTCTCCCCCACTCTCTCTCTCACACTCCACCTCCCACCATCTCAAAATCACTCTCCCCTGGAGGCATTTCTAAATGGACGTCTAATGGCACCACAGGAGAGCAGAAGAGCGCCTCGAAGCAGCTTGCAGAGAGAGAGAGAGAGAGAGAGAGAGTGAGAGCGGGTGAGCTTGCGAGCTTTAATCTGCGTTTTAGTTTACTCACACACACGCTTCCTTCCCATTCGCACTCCCACTGATGATATGATTGAGGTTTTTACTGTTGCATAAAGCTTCGCGATCATCTGGCATACCGCTCTCACCGCACGCGTGAATATCCACATAGCATGTAGTAGTGTGTATGTGTGTATATATGTGTGTGCCTAACCTTGCGCAAATATTGCAAATTGACCTTTACATAAATAAACGTTCCGGCGTCGCTGCTGCAGTCGCTGCTTTAGTCGCGCCGCTGCAGTCACAGCCGTCACAGCCGTCATCGACGTTGTCGCTGTCGTCATACCAGACATGTGAAAATACGTACGTGTGTGGAAATGCATGCACTTTTATAGCACTGCCCTTCATTGCACTGCCCTGCCTGCCGGCACTGTCCAGCACTGTTGTTGTTGCTGCTCTTCACAATTTAACGCTTTTCCATTTTTCATGCACGTGGAATTTCCATTGTTTCCCGTTTCCCATTTCCCCTGCAATTTGTTTGCGCAACATTTTCAATTCATAATTATTCAGAATAATCGTTAATCTGGGAAGTATTTGATGTATTCATATTTAGGTGGGTATTTTTCGTGGAAAACGAAATGGTTATAAACTTGCCTTTGAATATTCAACATTATCCGATATCCTGTATCCTATACTAGGAATCTATGGAGCAATGTTTCTTTTATTCTTTTCAAAAAGTATTTGTTCAATTTTGAGAAAAACCAGACCCAGGAAATATATATAACAATCAAATTTCTATTGGGGGGGTTCCTTGGGTTAATCGTAAATACTTTTCCCTGTAAGCTTCATTAATTTCTTAATTCTCTAATTTTAAACCAATTTCAAAGAGACTCCATCGAAAGAAAGCCTTCAAAATGGTGTCGTCCCCCGAAAATGTGCTGAAAATAAGCTACTTAACTTTTACTATAGTCTGCCTGATGTCGGAAATTACTGTCGGCGGAGAGCAGCAAATGTGACGTCAATTTTAATGGCATTTTAATGGGTTCAGCGGGGGAAAGATACCACCACGCCGAGCACTACTGCCGACAGCAGCAGCAATAGCAGTTGAAGCCGAAGTCGCAGACAGCTAGTCTCTCTCTCTCCCACTCGCTCTCTCTCTCTCTATCTATCTTCTCCCTGGAGACGCAACCATAAATGCCAAATATGTAATTTGCATTTAATTTGACATTTGAAATGTATCTGCATCTCCGTCTGTGTGCCGGTCTGCCTGTCTCTCTCTCTCTCTCTGTCTCTCTGTGTGTGTGTGTGTGTGTGTGTGTGTGTTGCCAGTTTGGCAGTTTCAATGGCAATTAGAGTGACATTGTAGTCAGGTACTTGCGGCGGCTGGGCTTCTTGCCGCCTGACATTGTCTGCCACTGATGGAATCCTGAATCCTGCCTGGCTGAAGAGTTCTTCTCTTGCAACTTTCACTTGCACCTGACCATCTTTTTGCTGGCAACTTACTGTTGCCCCCCTTCCCGCAATCTGTTGGCCACCCCTAAGGTGGCTTATTTCTAAAGAGACGGTTTACCATTTCGCTTTGCTATTTAACCGCTCTTTATGACATCAAAAGACCACCAGCACCAGCACAACCACCACCCCCACCAGCACCACTATTCTCCTGAACCTTTCATATTGTCAAGTGCAGTGGCAGTGGCTGTTGCAGTGGCAGTGGCAGGATTGCATGCTGCCCCTTGTTGGGGCGCTGCTTTGACCAGTTTCTGCCTTTTGAAAGTGTATCAAATTTCCGTAGAAAAAAAGCGCAGGGGATTTTGTTTATCCGCTCAGTGATGTTTCACTCTTTGTAGTGCCGCCAAACGGGGGGGGTGGAGAGGAGGGGACAGGCTCCTTGCCTGGTATTAATTAACTTCCTTTTTTACCGTTAGTTCTTTGTAGTGGAAATATGAAAGCCGGGCTAATTAATCGTTAGTTGAGAGAGAGAAAAAAGCTGCTAAAATATGTATATCACATTCCATTTGCAGCGAAAGTTTCTACAGATGAAATAATTTCCTAACTGATTTCTTTTCTCAGCTAAAAGTAGCTGCCAATTTCTTAACTGATAAAATTTGCCAAGAAGCAACGGCACAGTGCTCTGAGATGCTCTGAGACATTTCCATAAATTATGTTGCCATTTAGCGAAAAATTTCTTAAAAGGTTATTATCGTATCGGTGGTCTTAACTTGTTTTATGCAAAAAAACAAAAAAAGAAAGCCCGAAAATTGTGCAAAATGCGAAATGTCTTTTAGCGCGTCGTTTACAAGCCATTTCCATTTTCATTTTAACTGCAATCGGCAGCATAAAACAGTTGTTAAAACCAGCAAAAGCGGGGGGGTGGGGGGTGGCAACTAAGTTTAAAAACAGAATTGCGTGTAAAGTAAAGCCAGTGCTGCAACAACCAAAAACAACAACAATAGTAACTGGCAACAAAGTGCGCGAAAATGTTCAACTTCAAGTGGTTTTCCCTCCATCTCCGTCTCTCTCTAACTCTCTCTCTCTCTGTCTCTCTCTGTGTTTGGTAGTACTTGTTTTATTGCAGTGCATTTGCAGTTGTCCATTTCTCTATTACCCCCAGGGGGTTTTCACTTTTTCACTTCGATTCCCCACTCCCACTCTCCCCACTCCCACTCCCACTCCCACTCTCTCTCTCTCTCTCTCTCTCTCTGTCTGTGTGCCACCAATCCAGTCAACAGCTTTTGGCGTAATTATGAAACTTTTTGCATTTTAATTGGATTTTTATTGATCTTACGCACGTGATGGTCGATGGTCGACATGGACATGGCCCACAGACATTTCCTTGCTGTTTCCGATTGCATTTTCATGCAATATGCAATATGCAATATGATTAACGGCACAGCAGCAATGGGCAGATCATAAAACAATGCAATATGGGTGCCTAACGGTAAACGCACAGCCCCAGCCACCCAGCCACCCAGCCAGCCACCAAGGAGAGGCCCAAGACAATGGCCGTTCGAGAGAAAAGCGGCAGAGAAATGCTAATGGGAAAACGTGAGTTTCGCTGGGGCTCATTATTGCAATTGAAATTTGCCAGCATTTTCATGGATTGGTCCGAGGGTAGAGGGTAGCTTAGCGGGTATATCGGGCCAGCCACAAAGATGAGGATTACATTTCCCTACCTGTACACTTTTCAATTAGAGGGTATCCGCAGGCTCATTCGATTGCCATGGTGATGGCTGATAAATTTCATAGAGCGCGATATGCATATTCGGAACTCGCACCATAAACGGAAAGGAAACCCCGGGCCAGCTGTGCGTGCAACAAGCCGCAACAAGTTGGCGTGCGCATAATTTCCGAATGCGATAACTGGCCAGAGATATGTCAATCAATGGTAGCCAACCCCCCACCCCCGTAGGGCTAATACTAATGTACAATTAAACCCCCTTTTTGGCAGATCTTTTAGCAAATTTAAAGCCTTAATGCAGTTCCTTCCGAGTTATTTGCTTTTTTTCTTGCTTTAAATCGATTTATTGCCATTCAATGAAACTGTGTGCCAACAGATAATGAATGTTTAAAATGTTTTTCATAAAGATTTATGAATATATAAACGGTAAAGGGGTTTAAGGCTCTGCCATGGCTGATGAAATAATGCCCACAGATTCCTGGGGGATTATTTCATTTCATTTCATTTCGTTGGAGTTCGAGTTCGAGTTCGAGCTGGGGGAATCATTAAATCAATGAACTTCGCTGGGGATACACTTATAATGGCCAGAGAGATATCAGATTTATAACCAGGGCACACACACCCTGGACTTTAACGGTAAACCGTGAGTCAAATCCCCAAATTTATAACGCACAACCGGTTCGAGCCACAGCCACAGCCCCAGAGAGAGAGATACTTTTATTTCAAGACAAGAATTTCAGGCAGGAGCAGAGAGAGAGAGAGAGAGGTAAAGAGGGAGAGATGTATCTTGCACATTCTGATGGCTTGTTGAAGGGCAACCTTCACCTTCCACCAGTTGATGCCTCCTCCTTCTCGCCATGTGCACAATTTCGTAATTGAGAGAAACTGAGAATTGGGAATGCCCTGCGAAGAAATTCGAAAGTTATTACCCCGCTTAATTTATGGGTCAAATGTGCACACACACACACACACACACACACACACACACAACACACGATGCGTTTCCCTTTTTCGCGTCACAGATTTGAAAGTGCAGATACCATGCCATACGAGGGCTCCATCCTTCAACTCCGCGACCCTAATTTATATGATTAGCAGCTGCGTACGGTATGCAGATAAGAGCCACCAAAAATGATTCACTGGGAAACCAGGGGAAGACCAGGTTTCAGGTCTCTCAAAAACAAGTGGGTCAGAGGTGGTTCGTACCAAAACCAAAAACCAAAAACAAACCCAAAACCGATACGTTGAACAATGCAAATTTCAATGCTGTTTTGCTTTTGTTGCTTTTGTGGCTTTTGTCATTTGGCAGGCGTTTCGAATTACGGCCAACAGCAAAACAGCCAACAGCCAACAGCCAAACAGCTCCTTTTACAGTCAGTCAGGCCAGGCCAGGCAGTATGCAAAAATCCGCGAAAAGCAAACGGGGAACGAAACGCGTCTCAAGGCGAGGCAATGTCTAAATTTCCAAATACGAGAAAAATGCTAAAATGGCACGCCGTTTTTTATGCGAATAATTGAAGGTGGCTCTGGCTATGGCTCTGGCTCTGTGCCGTTTGTCTCTCTCGCTCTGTTTGAGTAACGCACGGAAAATGCATTCGCAATTGGAAATTCAAATTCCCCGTTTTCGTGGGGCAACAGCAACTGCAACCCGAGAAATGTTTGGACAAAAGACAGGCTGAAGCTGTAGCTGAAGCTGCAACTGAGGCTGGGAATCATTTCGTATGCAGTGCAGTGCATCGTTGCAACCTGAAACATTTTTATGACAACTTGTCCACAATATCTTTTGACACCCCAGCCCAGCAGCAGTGGGCTTGCCACATTCTGTGGCTTCCGTAATTAAGTTACCAATGCAATTACAGGACTGGCAATTATGATTGTGCTCTGCCTCTGGGCTCTCGGTTGGGATTTCGGCCCGTTAGTTTTGGGAGTGTATCTGTATCTGCGGCTGTGGTTAATTAAAATGCAATTGTCAGCAGCAGAAGATGGAATTTAATTAAGTTGTCAGTTCTCGTTGCTGCGGTCGGAAAGAAGTCGCTCGCTTCGCTCAGGTTGTAAGCTCCCATCCAGGTTGCACATACCGAATAGGCATCGATCTTACAGCAATTTCCATGTTCCCCTAGACATAGTTTATGGCCTCAACCGACCCATTAGATTAGCCCATTAGCCATAGTCATTAGCAAAAATGGGTCCATTGAACCACGAGCTAAACAGCGCCTCGGGGGCCAGAGCTCCACCATTCGAATGACTAATTCGAGACAACCCGATCGGATCTAGCGATCGCTTATGTATTTATCTGATCTCGCCAGGCGCCCAAGACACAGGCTTAACACACAACAAATTGGCCAACACCGGCAGGCAGCATCAGCATCCAGTTATTACCATTTAGGCCCCCCGAATCTTCGGGCTGCCATAAATATTCCGCTTATATTGTGGGGGCGTTGGCGGGGATGGGTTGGGGATTGGGGCAAATTGATTTGCGGTGTTGCATCTCTCAATCTATTGCAAAGTTGAGTGCGTTGCCGCTGGTCCTGCTGAGAATTGATCGAACGCCTAGCCGGCACATGACATAATTAAGCCTCATGCCCAGCCACAGCAACAGCCACAGCCCCATCCTAACCCCATTCCAATACCATCTACTTGCCATCTATTGATGCACTCAAAAGAAGTTTTGGCCATTGATTTATGAGCTGGCTTTGGTGTGGCAGTGAATGGGGGGCCACTCATGAAGATTGAAACATATTTGCCTTTGCAGCCTCTTTGTTTGGCCAATGCACATACCTCATACCTTCTACTCCCGCAAAGCTTAGCCACCTCCTTGCCAGTCAATAGCGATACGTGGGGCATAAATCACATCGCCAGCTACCGGGCTTTTGGGCCCTCAACCCTCAACCGGTCTGTGGTTCCACAGTCAGATATGCGTTTCATTTGTGCCGTCCAAATGGCGCACAAAGGGCCAGAAGATGGACCAGGCCGGACAGGCCCGGACCAGCATCCAGGATCCAGCTTGGACATGGATATCGGCCACAACGCGTTGGCATTGGCAACGCACGGCAACAAAGGACGGCAGAGGTTGGGGCTTTTGTTGCATTTCTCAAGGGGGGGAGGGGGACGGCCCTTGTATACCTTAAGGTCATTAAATTTCACCGCCACATAAAGTTGCCCCTGCTGGATGCATGCAAAATTAGTACACTAATGAAAAATATTTTCCACTTTTACTATGACTTCAACGATGCCCTTTTGGCAGGTAGTTGAACTTTGACCACAGATTAGTTACTGGAAAATGGACTGGAAACTGGAAACTCAAAACATCTTTTTAATTAAATAAAAGAGGAGAAGACTAACAAAAATACTTTGGTAATCTCCGACAATTCTGCTACTAATTTGATCAGAATTGGACCCTTCATATGATGGGAACTTTTCACTTAGTGGTCGGGGGGTGGTGGGGGTTGCTTTTGAGGGTATTTTATGATTTTCGGACTGGGAAACACTAGAAAAAACCCCAACCCCTGCTTTTCTTTTTATTATTCGGACTTCTGTAGTTTATGACAGTTTTTTTCGGTCTGTTCTGGGAGAATTTTCTTTACGATTGCTCGTAAACCGTCGTCCGTTGGGGAAAATTGTTATCGCACCGCATTCAGCATCCCGAAAATTATTTCTTTAACTGGCTCTCTGCTCTGCTCCAATTTCCAACAATTTATGTGCAACACAGTACAGTATTTTCTAGTCCTGCCTGCATTCTGGGCTGCTGCTTGCCACGTTTGCCACACTTGGCTGAGTTAACTGAAAGTTTTGCACGTTTGGCAGTTTGACGACCAATTACGTGACCCGATAACTTTAGGCAACCAACACTGTAGCACTCAGCTAGGGCGATTATTACCATATATGAGTATTTGACACGTTCCATAAAAAATGGAAAATAGAATAAAGACAAAGCCAAGGCTTGATGACACAAAGATGTTCCCTTATAGAAAGGAAAGACAAGACAAAGTAGAGAATATATCATCTTCAAAATGTTTAGTAGGGATTGTGAAACTGCTCCTTGCCATTGCCCAGGACGTTACATTTTTCACCTCACTCTTTCGGCTCTCAGAGAGAAAATCGTTGGAAAGATAAAGCAAGCGTTTTACGTTCGACTGTCAAAAATAAGGTCCCCGAAAGAGAGCACGTGAGGGGAGTACTAATTCCCCATGCCATTGCCCTGCCGCCCCCCTTCTTTCCTCATTCGCGTTACAATTAATTATGGCCGAATGGTTGACATTTAACAGCCAACGTTTATGTTTTGGCATTTTGGAATATGGCTTAAATGTGGTAAACTTTATTCTGTTTGGAGAAGTGCAAAGTGGTGCTCCCAGCTCCTCTCCCCTTGGGGCACAGTCACCTGTTGCATCAGCCTCTGCTCAAAAAAGTATTCGACTGCAATCAATTGCCCCTAGACTTGCAACTGTCTGTGGCTAGTGGGAGGATTTAGTGTGGCAAAAAAAATAATTAAAAAATGTCAAGAGCTGCAAAAATCTGTTGCATGTTTAAACAGCGACAATCAACGAAACAACCGCAACAGAAAAAACTGAAAAAAATATGTAAAAAACATCAGCAGCAGCAATTCTACAAATTGAAAGTCAACGCAAAGTTTGAGGCTGAAAATTTGAATTTAATTGTTGCCGGCAATGGTTTCATGGCCAAAAAGCGTGTGGTGTGCTTCTTGTTGCTGGCTGTTGCAGTTGCCGGTTTTGGTGTTTTATGGGTGTTGCAAAATAAATTTACATAATAAATTGCATGGCTTGCTGTTCAGAATTTCAACAACAACAAAATATTAAATACGTTTTTTTCTTTCTTCTCTTTTCAGGTAAGACACGATTTTATTTGAGTAAACATTTTCGAAACATTTTCGAAACACTTTCGAACTTCCGCTGGACTTTGCTTAGAGATAAGTTTCAAGCTCGAATTTGATTTCCGTTTACAAAGATAAAAGGGAAAAGCTGGAAAGCTGGCGCTGATGGACCGATAGAAGCCGTACAAGTAAGTCTGAAAGGAAAGCCAAGCCTCAAGTTGCATAATTTCATGCGCATAGAGCAAATAATCATAATCATTACGCAGCAGAAGCAGCAGCAGCAGCAGCGGGGCAGGCACAGGGTATCAGAGGGGTGATGGGGGGGGGGGGGGGGGGGGGGGGGGGGGGTGTCAGTTTTCTGCTCAACATTTCAATTTCTCACATATTTTAGTGCCATGAATTTTCCTGTTTTTTTTTGCACACAATTTGCGTGACTTTTGTCAATAACTTTGCTCTCATATCGCACTTGACTCCCGCCCCGATTACGGGTGTGTGTGTCTGTGTGTGTGTGTGTGTGTGTGTGTGCGTGTGTGTGGCATGGTTCAAAGTGTCATACATGGATTTCCGCATATTTCATGCGCTTCGCCTTCGCCCGAACATTGCATTCCCATTTGCCGTATTTTTATGTTAATTTATTTGAATTGGGGAGAAAAAAAAGTTGTGTTTTGTTGTTGTCGCCGAAACGGGACTTCTCTCCCACCCACCCCAGGTCGACCGCAGCACAGGGCTTAATGACCTGCCCTGCCCCCTGCCCCCTGCGCCGTGCCCCTGTCTGCCCTCCTGGGTTACCCTTTTGTACTCTGGCACCTGGCACTCATCCAGAACGGGAAAGGCAGCGGCTACAGGAATGGAAATGGAAATGGGAGCAGAAGCAGAGGCAGAGGCAGAAGCCGAAGCAGTGGGAACAAACATCATAATTCAGTCACATTTATTGTGCTTCCAACTTCCGGTTAACTTGTTCTGTAAGTTTGAATTCATTTCCCGCACTCAAAGATTAAGGAAAACTGGAAAATAACACAATTATTTTGTTTTGGCTTCGGCGTTATGCGAAATCCCACAAAAGTTTCGAGAGAGAGAGAGAGCGCTCACCCTCTGCTCTGGATGGAAATCCAAACGGTTTTCCAGCCCCTGCCCCTGCCTCTGCCCCTGCCACTGGACAGTGGCTAAGGCTGCCTGCCGTCCGCGATAGCGTTGAGGCATTCGAACAATTTGAGGCTTTCATGCTTGCATTCGAATCCTAATCAAATGAATGCTTCCGCATTCAAAAGCGAACGAACTTGAAACAAAGTTTGACTTTCACTCAACCAGAGGGAGGGGGAGGGAGGGGGAGATAGGCCTATCAGACTCACAAATGTGTGTGGTGCCACTGCAGTCGGGAGAGTGCCCTTCGGCAGAGCGTCGCGTCGCGTCGCGGCTGTCAAATTAAATTAAGCCAAACAATTTGACACGAAGACAATTAAGCGAAGCGGCTTAAGAGTATCAGCCAAAAAAACAGAAAATGAAAGTCGCAAGTTCACTTTCGGTTTTCCTCGCTGGAGTGGAGTGGAGTGGAGTGTGTTGGTGTTGTGCAATTGCCGGTGCCGGTGCGGTGCCACGAGGCCAACGAGGCAAAATATGCCGTAATCGTAATCGTAATTGCTGTGTCTGTGGCTGCAGCAGGGAGCGGGGGCGACGTCATCGCCAAAAACAAGAAAGAAAGGACAGCTTCAAAGGCCGAAAACTTAGATACTCTTAAAGAACCATCCAAACCCAAAAGGGTTCCCATTCTAACAGACAGGTCTTTGGCCAGGACTCTGTTCAAAGAATCACATCTGTCACGGACCCTTTCTGCCTTTCAAATGGTTGGTTATACTCTCTTCTAGGGTATCAAAACATTGGGCTACCAGGGGCTGCCAGTAAACGTTGAAAATTTACTATTTGCCACCATGGAGAGCAGCACAGGGAGAGGGAGAGGACTCATTCGCGGCGGCCGGCACTTGCGTGGCCCATTCACTCGAGCGCCCCAAGAAGTTATCGCAAAGTGCATCAAGCATACGCCGCGTTGTCATTGAGATGAAGTTATTTTTAGCTCTTGCCATAACCCACATGCCGAGCACCAGCAGCAGCAGCAGAGCGCTGTGCCACATTTTCCTACATACGATTATTAATTTGAGCCGCCAACTGGTTTACGGCATAGATCTGGCAGAAAACTGTAATTCATTTGTAACTTGCAACGTGTTTCGGTAACTAGAGGAAGGTGTACTCGTACTCGTACTCGTACTACCAGTACTCCATCCAAACCAGTTTCCACCGATAGCAGCCCAAAGGCCTCGTTCCGATCTTCGAGTCGAATTGCGATAAAATGTTAAATGCTACAAAGATTGATTTTCGCTGTGGCATGGCCTGGCCTGGCCTGGCATTTTGAAATGAATTATGTAGTCATATGCAAATTGCCACAAAATGCACAATCGAATTGGGGGCTGTGCTGTGCTGTGCTGCACACGGCATTTGTCGCATCCGACAAGGGATCAAAAATTCAATTTGTTTGCCAATTTAATATGCTAATGCGAGCTCTTGGCCTGGTTTCCCTTTCATACCTTAATAAAGGAGTCTATAAATAGTTGAACACTTTTGTTTTATTGAATTCAATGTTCAATGTTTCTTTTGTTTTTGCATTAAACGAGAAACAGATGTTTGTGGGAGTGGGGGGTACTTAATAAAGCCGTTAAATGCAAATAGTAGAGTTCATCAACCAGTTGAATGGCCTTTCCACGACTGCATGTGGACTGTGTGGCAGGATTGAGATAAGGTGCTCAGGTCTCAGGTCTCCTAATTGGCTTGCATTTGTACTGTATTGATCCCTACTCTGGCCATAAGAAGCTTACGCACATAATATGCATGTATGTATGCTTGAGAATGATAGGAGGATGCCGTGCCCCAGCTTTACCTTATCGACGACTCTGCAGCAGCATCATCGCGATGCATGCAGCGCGTTGCAGCTTCGATTTCGATGGATATTAAATTCAGTCATGCGTTAATTTCCCTCAACTTAATTACCCTACCAAACAATCTCTGGCCAACGGACAGACAGCTGCAGTTTGCATATGTACATACCCGTACCCGTACCCGTAACCCGTAACCCATACCCGTGCCCGTTTTCATGTGATATACCATGTCCGTAGGCTGAAAAAACTGCGAACCAAAGTTGTTGATTGCCATTTCATTAACTCCGATGCTTACACATGGCCAATAAAACCTTGTTGTTGGCCGGCAAACATTTCGACCATTGCATTTAATTGCAAAAAAATTTAATAATTTTTTTCCATTTGAAAAAATTTGCATTTTCTGGCGGAAATTAAAAATTCTGTTAACTTTAACGTCTTGGCCAGAAAATTACTTTGTGGCCACAAATTGACTTAAGCCGGCGCCGGCCTAGGCCATCGTTAGAGCCATAATCCCTTGGATTTTAGCCATCAAAATAATTGACCAGGACACGTGTGTGTGTGTGTGTGTGTGTGTGTGTGTGAGCGACTCGAATTTAATTCAATTTTATTCAAATTTGTGTCGAGGAAACTCGATGCAACAGTGCAACATATTTGTATGCTCAACCCCGAGTGTATGGGTGTGTGTGTGTGTGTGTGTGTGTGTGTGTGTGGTGGGGGGCGCAGTGTAATTTCATTCCATAAATTTCCACTTAATTAGCGGTCAGGAGGTCCGGTCACCTCTCCCTCTCCCACAGCTTTCCCTCCCCTCCCCTCCCCTCCCGTCGTCATGGTCAGCAATTTATGCTTAAATTTCCGCTGCACATTTTTCAAGGCGATTGCGTACACGCTTTTCAACTTCCACTTAACCTATCCCGTAGCCCCGTAATTTATGCTAATTTTACGCAATTTTCTTTATATATCCGTGCCCAGTCCCGTACTCCTGCCTCCTGCCTCCTGCCTGCATGGGCGTGGCTGGGCATGGCGTGACGCGGGACTCGAGACTCGTATCGAGCAGATTATTCGCACTGCAACATGTAAACGAAATTGTCATGAAAATAAGAAAATGAAATACAAAAACTGAAAGAGAGAAAAAGGAAAAACTGTGTGAGGCCAAAGTGGAATCAAATTAGTGGACGGACAGATCGGAAAATTTATTTCACGCACCTTGGACTACTTAGAGGCGTTGTCATCGGGCCAGAAGCGGGCCAGACAAGTTTCCCAGGCGACACAGCGTTGCGTACACGCACTTGCCAAGTCTCGAGACACCGCACAGCACCACAGAATGGGAACCGAAGCATTGCATACCCTGTAAAAAAATGAAGCCATTTGAAGATGAATTAAATGAGGTTTTTGGCAACAAAGAAAGAAGTGTTTGGCTGTGGTCAAAATCATCATACCCTCTTGTAGAGGGTATTCAAACCAGAGCTACAAAAAAACTTTGATGTCAACACGCAATCGACGCCGGCCGGCCGAGAGCCACATAATGAAAAATAAATGCATTAAAAATCGAAAATCTCAGCCCGTTCAAAGTGGCACAAACAACGGTACTCACACACACACACACACACACACACTGAGGCACACCGTGTTGCGCCACACACAGTTGCAACACGACAACTTTTCTATCACTCGCACTTAATTCATTTTGATTTCAGTGCAAAGTGGAAATTTATTTGCATAAATTAAACACACATGAAAATACACAGAAACGAGGGAAACAGAAAAACAGAAGAAAAAAAAATGAATAGAAAATATACAATATATGTAAATACATGGCTCTGGCTCTCCACATGCAACTATGTACCACTATGTATGTGGGCGGGGCACACACTCCCTCCACTCTCCACCGCACAACCACAACCTCTTTGCATCTATCTATCCGGCTGTGTATTTGTATCTGTATCTGTGTATCTGTATCTGTGTATTCTCGTATGCATGACAAGTTGCCGGCTGGCCGCTTTGGGCCCGTTATGTTGCCTGTTGCCACAACACAAACAGAGAGACAGAGCGAAAGAGAGAGAGAGAGAGCAACGAGGGAGAGTGCCTCTGATCCGACGAGGCTGTTGCATAAATAGAAAATTTATTTATTGATTACGCCGTCTGAATTCCTCCATAAAGACTTTTTTTTTCTTTCTTGTTTTATTTTTTTTAACGATTATTAACGATTTAATATGTTAATGGCGAACCTTAAAGGTGAAAATAATGTTAAATTGAGTATAATAATTAGTATCATAATTTGAAAGGTCGATAATTTGTGATAATGATGCAAACCAATTGGCAATAACCCCCACCCCCTCCCCTACCAACCATACGAAACTGCTAATTGCCGAAGCAGGGCTATCCACACCTTTTGGGCTCTATCCCACATGGAATCTTCTGGTGGAAGATGTAGCCTATCCGCAAACAGGGCTGGCTGTACACCAGAGGTCGGCAGCGTCCTATGCAATGGGCATCTTTCGGTTTGCGGATCTCTCCACAAACCTTCGCCTTTATGTTGGCGACTTCCGAGCGCAAAGCTACCATTTCTGCAGTGTCCCGGTCCATTTTCTTTAAAATTAAATCTAGCTTATTTTCGATTCTATCTAATTTACATTCTATTTTATCTATTCTATTATTATTTGAGGTAGCTGTAATTATAAAAATTTGTTAAATATTTATTTGGCCAATATAGAGAAATTTTCTTACATGACTCCTGGCTGTCTGGAATTTCGGCAATATTGCCAGAATCCATGTTAAACAGCTGTGTGTAGTTATTCATCGTTTTTCTGGAATTAGTGAATTAATGGAAAGTAAATGTGCATATCAGTATCAATTATATGAACGATTTTTCCTGAAATGGTATCTATTTTATGCTGTACTACATTACAGTCACAATTAATATTCCTTGAAGAAAATATGCCGACAAGGGTTGAGTCTATTGGGAATATAAAAAAGGGTTCAAGATCAACAACTAATCGGCTATGCAAAGTATTATTTTTAATATCAAAAATTTTATATATTTTGTATAAAGTCCTATCTTTAATAAAGTAAAATCTATTTGATTCTTTCAAATCAAAAAATAAATCATTGTAGGAAATTCTATTCTTAACGTTCTTCAAATCTAATGTTCTATTCTTAGAGACTACTTTCAAAACACTACGCTCTACAATACGATTATATAACTGCTCTATTACAAAATCTGAATTTTTTACCATATTTTTTAACTGTATTCTTTATGAAGAAGAAGTCGGACTCCTAGGCTGAGTAATAAAAAGTGATGGTAACGGGCTGTGTCTAGAGAGTTTTTCAAAACAATGGGTCCAGTATACAACAAAAATGTTCGGAATTCTGTCGCCTTAAATCTTTCAAGATCATCAAGAGATCTCGGCTTTCTATTAAATTCCCTAGGTATAAACTTCCGAAACGATATCAATTTGGAACTTATTAAGCTAATTGTATGCCGATCCAAAGAAAATTGGTGACCTTTAACCCTTACTAAAGCGATGAGCAATGTTTTCATAATGCCAAGGCAAACTACATGCATATAATCAAATGGAAACTGTTTGACCATATCTATTGGCAAGTTTTCTAAAACTAATTTCTCCTGTAAGTTGTGATGCTCTGGCTGTAAGCGATTTCTAAAACTATCATCTGTCCGGGGGAGGTTCTCTGACATTTTAAAAACTATTCTCCTTTGAAAACTTTCGCCCTTTTGAGTGCATTTGTTGCACGAAAAAAATCCTGAGTGATGTTTAACCCCCAAAATATATGCACGTGCTGGTGCATCGCAAACTATGGATCTAATGCTAATATAGAACTTGCTACCTTCGAATATTATGCCATCCTCAATCAATTCTAATAACTCGCTTACAAATTCTTCTAAATAAATATTGGGATCAGTGGGCTTGGATTTTCCTACAAATATTCCTGCTACAAGTATTGGCTTTGTGCCGTTGACATTAAATAAAATTGGCCAGGCTTGTTTGAGTGAACTCTTAAAAAGTGGAAGTCCGTCTATATTAATATTAAGGCTTAAGTTATCTGATTTAAGTGAAAAATTGCCTAGAAAATCTGTTAGCGCGTCTTTTACGCCGTAGTGCACATAGCTTCCTGGAGCGACATTCCTTTTAATAACCTCCCGTGGCGTGCATTTTAAAGTTCGGACATCACGTGGCAGCCCTGGAATTTTTTCGGACAAAAGCTGGAGCAAATCATTAGCTGGTCTTTTGCTAATATTGTTTTCGGACATCCATTGCCCTAGGCGCACATTAAAACTTGTTCTTTCGGAATTCTCAGCTATCACATTTGAACAATCAGACAAATCACTAAAAGGCTTTGGAAAACTTAAGTCTGCTACATTTTCTTCAATAATATTAATATTGGCAGTACTGGCAGTATTTATATGCTTCGCTTCGCATAT
Source organism: Drosophila athabasca (assembly GCA_008121215.1). NCBI lineage: Eukaryota > Metazoa > Arthropoda > Insecta > Diptera > Drosophilidae > Drosophila > Drosophila athabasca. The sequence continues at coordinate 3,403,257 of CM017793.1, read as the reverse complement.
ATACCTCCTGCTTTTACGTTTAAATGGCATTTCAAATGTTAGTTATACTCCCCTTTATATAAAAAAACGGCTGCGCAAACTCAATTCCAGCGAAAATTGTTTTTTTCGTCCACAGAAGAGGCGCGGAGGGTAAGAAGAGGGCTAGAAAAAAAATATGTACACAGCGTGTGTAAATTGTTATTTTTTTCGGTTTTAATACTACTCCTAAGCTCATATTTTGTGCCCTCCACTAAACTTGGCAATATAATATTATTTACTTACCGATTAATCCAATTATTTTGTAATGTCCACTGAAGCACGTCCGTCCGCTGCGGTTTTCAATCACAAAAGAACGAACAAACGAAAAAAGGCAGTGCAACACAAAAAAACGTCGGCGTCGCGGCGGGACACTTTTTGACATGTTCGTTCATGTTCTATTACGAGATCCGCTCTTTCTTGCACATTGTGTCCGTTTTTAAGTCCGTTTGCGATACTTTTGCGAGACTTTGGTCGTCGCGAGTTTTTTGTCCGCAAAATGCTCTTTTCTGAGTCCGTCAGCGAACATTTTGCGAGACTCAAACCGAACCTAGCAATATTATCCGTTACTAATTTACCGCTTTTTTATATATTACCTTCTTGTCCAGTTTTCACTCATTTTTAAGTCCGTTTGCAATACTTTTGCGAGACTTTGGTCGTCGCGAGTTTCTTGTCCGCAAAATGCTCTTTTCTGAGTCCGTCAGCGAACATTTTGCGAGACTCAAACCGAACCTAGCTATTTTATCCGTTACTAATTTGCTTCTTTTTATTTATTACCCTTCTTGTCCAGTTTTCACTCATTTTTAAGTCCGTTTGCGATACTTTTGCGAGACTTTCATCGTCGCGAGTTTTTTGTCCGCAAAATGCTCTTTTCTAAGTCCGTTTACGAACATTTTATGATAGTTCCGTTTTACTATCGTCTTTTGGTCCACTGGGTATGCTCAAATGGCTTCAGTATTCTGCTCGGCTCGGCAGCGGAGCGGGAGAGAAAATGAAACATGTTGATTCGTGTCTGTGCCTGTAAGATCATCTAATAACGTGCCAACCCCTGCTGTATTTCCAATCATTGTCCAATCGTCTCGAGAAGAAGCTACCTATTAACATAGTTAATCAGTTCTCTCCACTGCCCATCCTGTTCTCTCTTCTCTCTCTCTCTCTCTCTCTCTTTCTGCCAACTTCTGCAATCAGTCATTGGGAATTAGTTAATTCAATTTGGACTTCCTCAACTCCGCTGCTGGCAATTGGCAACGGCACGGCACGGCCTTGCCGAATAGGAAGCCACAATGCAGCTGCAAAAGAAGCAACAAAATAAAGAGTGGAAAAAAAAACACAACAAGAGAATTGTGAATAAAAACAGCATTTTGCACATTATTAACAAGCTGAAAGAGGCATGCAACCGATCATTAGAAGCTCGTTTTCCAATTTGTTGTTTGTTTGTATCTCTGTTTGTTGTTGCTGCTGCCACTGCTGGGTTTCAATGTCAATTTGAATTAATTAATAGAGAAACCAACATGAAAGAGGCAGACAAATGATTGAACGCACACACACACCCACCCACAGACACACACACACCACCCCACACACACACACACAACGAAAACGCATCGAAGCGTATCAAATCGCCAGGGACAGGCTTCCCCCAGCAGCAGCAGCATCAGCATGAGGCAAGTCATAGTCTGGAAATTATCATTCAACAAACGATAACAGCAGGCAACAATAGCATCAGCAATAGCTATAGGAATAGCAACCATCCAGTGATGGTGCACCATTATAATCAGCATCAACATCAGCATCGACAGTTTCAGTTGCATTTTTAATGATTTCCATAGAAGCGAATATAACAACAACTGAAACAGTTTGGGCATCGTTTGGTACGCAAAGATACGGATACGAGAGCAGAGCAGCAGATAGAGATACATGTTGCATGGTGGAGCATATGGCAGACACGCCCCACCCTGTTGCCTGCTGCCTGCCCCACTACTCTGTGTGTGGATTGCATGTGAACAATGTGTAAATAGTTTTAGCAGAGAGCTGAAAAAGAAGTATCATCATCATCATCATCGTGTAAGAGATATCAATTTGTTGGCACCAGGCAGCAGCAACAATACTGACAATGATACTGTTGCAACAACATCGCTGAATTCCCCCCTCCCCTACCCCCTCTTGACGGACGTCCACCCACTTGAGAAATGTATATTACCAACTTTAACCAGCGATGTGCAGCCATGAAGTTTTGATTATGGCATTTTAATCAGTGGGAAGTGGGTAAAAAAATAGAATGTGTGGCATTCCTTTCCCCAGGAGAATTCCAATCCATTGAGCAGCAAAACAATTTGCAATTATGGAAAGTTGCCACGTTGCCACAGGGCGACCACAGGGGAGAGCAGAGGCGGAAATACGCCTAATGGAATTTCGAGTTAATTAAATGTTCACTTATGAATTTTAGCGTTTGTGTTTCATAAATTAGAAATAAATGTAATAGAGATTTAAATTTAAACTCTTAAATATAGCTAGTATTTCCCTTGACTATAACTTATCTTCTCTTTCCCTCGCTCTCTTACCTTTTCAGGTAAGATCAATGAACAAAAACAGACCTGAGCGTGATGATGTGGCACTGTCAGAGTCCACTTTGTTCCATAATTCCATACCAATATGGAGCTGGCTGGCTCACATCACCTGGGAGACGAGCTGAGCTGAGAGGCAACAATAATTGCCATGCCCCATGCCCATGCAAGCTGCAACTCTCTAAAGCTTTGGCCGCGCTGAGTGGCAACAAAATGATTTACAAAAGATAACAAAAATTGCCTGCGCCTCGTATGTTGGCCTACAAAATCCGAGGGAGAAAAGAAAACAGAAACAGAAAATCCATGAAAAACACATTGAGAGCGGCGGTTAATGTTGCGGCTTTTGTTGCTGCTGCTGTTGCTAATGGTTCTATGCTGCTGCCTGGTCTTTGGCAGCTCCACCTCTTCTCCACTGCCTCAGCTGCACTTTAAAATGATTTTCCAAAGGCAGCAGCGATGGAAGATACAGATACAGTCAGAGCTGAAAAAAGGAAAAACCGAAGCGTTGAAAATTCAGCTGGAAATTACTTGAGCTGCTGCTGCCGCTGCCGCTGCTGGTTGCCACTGATGATGCTCGTAATTCTTGGTACATTATTTAGCCAGACAAAGCGGTGAAAATGGCCAAAGAATTTCACTCAAACGTGAGAATAGTGGCGAAATAATTGAGAACGATTTTTGTGGCATTTGTTTTGCCAAAGGAAATTGATTTTCAATAAAAGAGTTGGTTCGCCCGAGGAAAACTTTAGCGTTGAAAGAAAGAAAAGAAAAGAAAAGAAAAGCATTTCACCCAGACCCGAGTCCGACCCAAAACTTGTTGAATGAAGATGTATGGGGCTCTCACTGAACTCTCGACTGCGTTTTCTGTTTTTCTTTTTGGGTTGGCAACTCCCAGTTACAGTCGCAGTCGCAGTCGCAGCCCCCATCCCCAGTCTCGGTCCGTTCTGGCAATGCCTCCTCGATCAGAGGTTAAACGTTGCGTTTGCCAAGCGTTTTCCAGAACCAGCTAGAGCAGCAACTTGATGGCTGATCATCAACATTAAAGCCAAGTGCCTTGCCTGGCTGCCCATGGCTCTTTGGGTCTTTGCCTCTTTGCCTCTTTGGCTCTTTGGCTCTTACTCCTCTCCCTGCCAGAAATGCAGCTAACCTATATTTTAGCCGTGTTCATGTTGTTGCTGCTGCTGCTGGAATGGCGTTGTGAAAAACATTATTAACCGATTTTTATTGCATTCTGCTTTTGTTGTTGTTCTTGCTGTTCTGCTGCCGTCGCCGGTCTGAAGGCATTTGGAGGCGGTTAACTGGCCATTAAGGGGCGTTCCTAATGTATCTCGATGGAGAGATGGAGAGACCTGCCTTTGGCTCTGACTCTGACTCTGTCTTTGGCTCTGTCTTTGGCTCTTGCTTTAGCTCTGGCCACATCCACATCCAATTCCATCTTCGTTTAAATCCATTCGTGCCACGTTGTTGCCGGCTATGAAGAAGGAAAACATTTTAGTGCTTGCCTGCTGCTGCCTGCTGCTTGCCACATACAAATTTTCTTTGGCCTGGCATTTGGCTGCTTGCTTGTCGTTGGTGGGTTGAGCCCAGCTTGTAAAATCATAAAACAAATTAATTGGCACTGTGTGTGCGTGTTGCCAAGTATCTGTGTGTGTGTATCTGTGTGTGTCTCTGTCTATGTGGAGTCTCTGTGACCTGGTCAAAACTGCTGCTGTGCCTGTCTCTGCGGATCTGCATCAATTTTCTATTCTTCTCGGGCGGTTTGTCCTTGCCATTTTCAAAGTTTTCCATGGCGCGGTTTCCGCTTAGCTAATTTGCCATGCAGCTTGCTGCTGCCTTTTGTTTCTGTTTTTTTGAGGCCACTTTTGAATGCAACTCGTCGATGGTTCGAATCGGTTCTGTCTCTGTGTGTGTGTGTGTGTGTGTGTGTGTGTCTGTGTCGCACTTTTAGTTTCTGGTTTATTTAATGACTTTTTGCAATTGTTTTCGTGAGCGGATTTTCAAAATTGGTTTCAATGAGCTTCGCTTTGTGGCTCGGCTTTGCTTTGCTTTGGTTTGCTTTTTGCCTTTTTGCAGCTCAAGGTTAAGTGGCATTCGATTCGTTATTGCAAGAAATAAAAGCTGCGCCCCTCATGCGCCCGTCATTCTCCGGTTTTACTTATTTTATGGTACAATTTCATTGAGCTGCTAATAATTGCCGCCCCGATTGCGCTTATGAGTTTTAAATGTGGGTTTGCCACAAAATTCACACACACACACACGGACGGACACGGGGCGTATACGCAATGTGTCAGCCATTAGATGTTTGGCTTCATTAGCCCAGGGAGGCCCTGTGCATACATTTTGATAGATGGATGCCGAGCACTAAGTCATCATTAGCTCGATTAGCCCATTTATCATGATCATCGGATTCAGATCGCGTTCATGATTAGCTTTGGAGATTGATTGCGATCATTGATCAATGGCAGAGGGTACCAGAATGTACCAGAATGTTTAATCTCTGAGATCTGCTAACAAAGAGCATCCATCCATGGGTGATCCTCTCTGCTGCATCTACCAATTTTCAGCCTTCCACCCTGGCCAGTCGTTTGCTGAGCAATTTACCGCCAACTGCACTTAGCCAGCCATTGCATTTGCTTTTGACATTGCCATTGGCATTGGTATTGCCATTGGCTTCAGCTTCAGCTCTAGCCCTGACATCGACTTGGACTTCGACATCCCATCCCGAGCCACTCGAGCAATTTACGCATTTCATTTGATTTCAGACATTGCATCGTCGTCAACGTTGCTGCTGCTGTCGTTGCTGCCGCTGCTGCTGATGTTGCCATTGTTGTTGGCGGATGGCCTGGCCTGGCCTGGCCTGGCAATGGCGACCTTCCTTGTTACCAATGTGCCATGGCAAAATTAACGGCAATTAACTTGATTCGCTTTTGTTTCAGCCATGACTGGCACTGCATTTTTCTCCCTGTCTTTCCCCCCCCCCCCCCCCCGCCCCGTGTTTCTTCTCTCCTTCTTTCTTTCTTTCTTTCTGCCTGGCAAGGCAATGGGCATGAGGTAATAATTTACGAAATTGACAAGTGAATCATTCAACGAGGATGGAAACGGAGAGGGGAGGCAGGAGATGACGATGAAGACAGAGTGGGCTGACAATGACGGTGGTCTGGTCAGGGACTGCAGAAGCGAAGGGGGACGGGGAGAGGGACGGGGACGGCGACTGGGACTGGGACTGGGACGGCGACTAAGCAGAAAATTAACGAGTAATTAGAAGTTCCTCTGAAAGACGGCATCATCTTTTATTGTCTTAGTTAGTTTTTGTTTCGTTACCGTACCCCTTCCCCTTCCCCTTCCCTCTGCTGCCTCTGCTGCTTCTCTCTGGGGGCGTGCGTCGAGGAAGTGTCGCCACTTAGAGGCTTGTTGCTTGCTTCGTTTTTTTATTCGCCTCCGTTTTTGTTTCCTTTGTTTTGTCAGGCATTGATTAATGAGCTGCGTGGCTGCCTGGTGGCATTGGCTTTGATGTGGCAATGATTCCCCCCCACCCCTCCTGATACCCCCGTACCCCCATGAGTGCAACGCTTACTTAGTTTGCATGTCGTTCGAGATCGACAAGCAGCTGATTAGCATGGAACATGGTGGCAACTGGAGAGCGAAGTGAGGAGAGTGGAGACTGAGGGTGATCATATCAAATATGGCAGTAGCTTGTCTTGGCCATATCATGATGTGGCCAACAATCGCGAATGCAGCGAACGTAACACAAGGCAACACATCAGCAGTCAACGATCAGCCAGATGTTAAGAAGTGATCTATATTCATTCTATTGCCTCTAGGTAGAGTTTACCCCAAAGATCATTCACAGGTAGATCAATGAAGATGGTAGGAGGAACACAAATGGAAAATGATCTACTCCGATTGAGGATCAACGTCCTTTCTCCGACTGTAGTTTACCTCACTGCCTGTTCGGTGATAATCCCCATTGGAAACTCCAACCCAAAAGTCGTTTACTCACTCTTAAGTCGCTTTTTTCATCAATATTAAACAGAGTTAACCATTTTTGGGCAATCGCCATCGGAGCAACTTAAACACACAAATTGTTTGTGACTAATTAACACATTGAAAGGTCATTGTTTCCACTTCAATTAGCCTGCAACACAACAGAAGCGCACCTTGTGGCTGACCAAATCGGAGTGCGTCTCCGACTGTGGCCTGTCGCCTTCGATCGACCGCCCCATCGCCTGATCGACCGCCTGGCTGCTGGTGGCGGCTTATGACAACAGCGAATGGAATGGAATGGAATGGAAGTGCATGGAATGGCATGGAATGGATTGCATTCAATTGCATAAAATGCCAAATTGTCTGGCCCGACCAAAGCCTCGACGTTGGGGACTGAAATGTGGCCAAATTTGGCAGCGGCCGAGTGGAAAATGCAATGCAGTTTTCCAAAGTGTTTTGGCTCCGGTGGCAGCTGGTTTAGACCGGCCGGCCGGCTGGCATGGCCTGGCCTGGCCAAAATTGGTGAACAACTCTTGGTGGTTGCATGCAACAGAGTCAGCGACTGACTGCACTCACTGAAGTCTATTTAATGTCAGAGCGCGCAAATTAAACGGTTTTATTATGACAGCGTCTAATTCGAGGCAGCAACAAAACCAGAAATGTCGCGCAAGTGCAGCGATCTTTGGGACAACCAACAAGCAACAAACAACCTGCAACAACCTCAACAAACAAACAACAAACAAACCAGCAAGCAAACACCAAGGAGCCAGAGTCATAAAATTAAATTTAATCCGCATGAAAGTGGCTTTGCCTGTTGGCTCTTTCACCTTTAGACACACCCACCACCTTGTCGCCTGTCTCCTTGTCTCTTCTCTCTTGCTTTCCATGTAATCCGCTTGGACCACTGCTGGGGCTGCTGCTGCACATTTATTTGCCAACTCATTTAAGCAAATGACCAGGCCAAGACATTGTCCGGCCAGATCGCGATAAGTCAGCCAGCACACATACTCGTACAGCCAGCTGATGGCATTCAACTCTTAATAAATTGATGTGTCGATCCCCTCGAGCGCTCGAGTCTCGTTCCTTTAGAGTTTCCTTTGTTTTTGTATACCCTTTCAAAGGATACCTTTCCATGTTCAATCTTTCACTTAATAAGCAGCGTCCTATGCAATGGGCATAGGAAAGGCCACGGGGCAGCGCAGTCGGCACACGCACAATGTAAACATCGTGTAGCGTCGGCCCTGTGCTCGGCTGTCGCAGCGGCAGAGAATATGAATCGTGTGGCTTCGGCCCTATGCTCAAAAGGTAGCCGCACTGAGAGAGCCACTACTTCTTATTTCAGTGAAGAAGAAGAAGAACAAGAAAAAATCGTCCGCGGAGATGCGTCGCTCTCTCTCCTAGGCAGACGGAAATTTAAGAAGAGAAGGAAGCAAAGAGAGCGAGAATGCAACTGCGGCTACCTTGTTAAGTATACCTTGGGCTTCAGTATTCTGCTCGGCAGCGCCGCGGCAGCGAAAATGAAACATGTTGATTCGTGTCTGTTCCTGTAAGATCATGTAATTGTAACGTGCCGACCCCTGCTTTAGAATCAAAGTATCCACCTTTCCAAGGGTATTTCATAGCCAGCCTTTGCCTGATTTCATTTTGGAATTTTAATTTTTCTTTTTTTGTACATTTTTGGTAGCTGCTTATCGGCTTGTCGTCTGCTTAAAGTGTTAAAAAAACATTTTTTTCTCGACTGCCGCTTGAGCAGCTACTTGAGGCGGCTTTTGTTTGAGTAAATGCCGCATTTGGGTTAATTTTTCGTTTTGTTTTTTTGTTCTGTCGTTATTTTCAACGCATAATTAATTTAACATGCACTCTGAATAACCCGAAATGGGTATCTTTCAAGTGGCACTCGAGTGAATCAATCTTGAGATTTGCTCCTCGACGAGTCGGGTCTTATTTTTACAAAACAGAAAACTCATGAAAATCGTTTCAAATTCGAACTGGGAATCAAATCAAATCAATGGGGGAATCTGTAAGGGATTATATTAGGTTCCTAATTAGTTCGGCTTTGACTAAGTTGAAATGAATAGCAACTTGGAATCGGCTTTGAAAGTTATTAACAAGAGGCGGCATTCGGCTAAGTGATTCATTCAGGCCGTCACTCACTCACTCACTCACGTAGGCCTTCATGGCTAATTAAATTGCTTAAATCGATGCGAAGAGAAGGTTAAAGTGTGGGTGTTGGCCCCCATGAGGCAACATCAGGCACACACACACACAGACATACTATTACATGCAGCTGCATTCGCATTGGCATGGGTAAATGTCGTGTTGGATTTATGTTAATGGCCAAATACTTTGATACACCCCCACAAAATGCCGAAAATATGTGACACATTTACAAAAAGAAAATGTGTTGGTTAGCCAAGGAAAATTCGGCCAGAATTCTCTTGAGAAACTCCTCTCCTTCGGCACAATAAAATTGCTCAGCTTGTTACAAAAAATAGAAAGAAAAATGAAGCAATTAAGCAAATTGGAAAATTGCATGTTCCCGGCAATATTTCAGCCATGTTCAGGCCATGTTCCGCGTGAGTGTTGGCTAATGCCGCGATAAGCAACGACAGGGGTGCGAACATGGCAGCCGATGAGCAAACCATTTAGTGGGGAGACAGAGAGAGACACGGCATCCACAAGATACAGATACAATGGCTAAATGTCACATAGCGGGCCGATAAATAAAAAACCGAAAGAAATATTTATAAATTAATCAGACGCCGCAAATATGCAAAGCTGCCGCTGCAACATGGCCCCGTTGCAATGAAATTTGCTGCAGAATTTATGTGGCAAGCGGTAAAAACCGCTGCCGCTGCGCCTGCGCTCGTCCATCGTTTGGGATTTTGGCCTGTGGTTGGGGTCGGGTCTGGGGTTGGGGTTCTGGGAGTGGCGCCCCGGCTCTGGCTCTGACTTTGGGTCCCCGGGTGTCTCCGGGGCCAAGCGTATCGTTTTGTAAACAATTTCTGTCGGCTGTTGCTCATTTCATTTCATTTTTCATTTGAGCTGCCTTTTTTTTTGTGTTTTTTTTTGTGTTTTTTTGGTGTGTCTGCGGCTTAGAGACCCAAATGCTGACAGCCAAATGGATGGCAAAGGCTGGCTGCCACACGGGCGAGACCTTGGGACTGACTATCTCGCTCCCACTCTGCCACAGCCACTCACTCGATTCTGAAATATTACATAATTATGGCCCTGGCTGGTTAATTGAATTGGAATGGAGCGGGGTGAGCGGTGAGCGGGGTACGGGGCGAGTATTGGCTCTCGGGCAAAAGTCAAGAGTTCAGCAATGTTCTCGATTCTCGATTCTTGATTCTCCAATTCTCCAATTCTTCAATTGTTGCCCAATTTGTGCGAGTAATTTGAACTTCACAGTCGAATGCCTCAACTGTATCTGGATCTGTCGCTTGCCCTTAGCCCTCGTCTCTAATTGAATCCAAAGTTTTCCCATTAACCCCACCCCACCCCTCTGCCACACTCTGCAAAGTGTAAAACAAAACGCAAAGCACAAAGAGGAAAATTTCTGTACAGTTTTCCCCCTGCGTGAGTTGCATAAACAAGGGATTGTTGCTGCCGCCGCTGCTGCTGCTGCTGCTGCTGTGGTTGGCTGGCTGATTGCCCCATAGCCATGCCCATCCCGTGCCCCAGCCAACCTGCCACGGAGTTAGTTGCTTAACGCTTCGTCAATTCTTTTTTTTCTGTCTATTTGTTTGTTGCATTTTGTAGGCCTTTTCACAAAGTTGACCTCATTCCCAAAAACAAAAATACAGAAAGAAAGAAACACACAAATTAGTGTAGAACTTGGGCTAATGAGTGTCTGTGTGTGGGTTTAGTCTGTGTGTGTGTGTCTGTGTGTGTGTGTGTGTCTCCATAATAAATGACTTATAAATATGATGAGGGGTCTGCCGGCTGTCAAGAGTTTTGAAAACTGTTCGTTCGCCTTGGCTGGATTTTCTAAACCAATTAACTTGACTTTCAAATGTCAGGTTGGCCTTTTGTTTGGTTTGCATTTGGAAAATGTCACACACACACACACGCACGCACACAGCAGTGAAAGGCGTTGACGGACAGGGCGTGGCACTGTAAGTGGCTTTAGCTGTTGCTTGACGACCGTTTGGCATACACTTCCTGGTTGCCCCACACACACACTCGCTACACCACGCATCTACACGTTTCGCTATCAAAGTGCAAAGATCAAATAGTAAAGCAGCCGCAAGAGGCAAGAGGCAAGAGGCATGCCGCAGAGCCAGCCCAAACAACTGTCAACTGCTGCTACTGGCCGTAATTAATTGCCAGCTACAACAAGAGCTGACTGCAACAGCAGTGGCAGCGGCAGTGGCAGCAGCAACTCCAGCTTCAACTCTGCCCCATGCTGTAGCTGTAGCTGTAGCCAGTCGCCGCTCTTGGACACTTTATGCGGCAGATGTGCTCGTAAAGATTTCCTCATTGTTGAACGTGTGCATAAAAAGCATTTCAAGCATTTTCACCGGTCCAACGGGAGGGGCAGGGGGAGGAGTTTTCGTAAATGAAATAAAATCTTTTACCAAATGTGTGTCACTCTTCTGGCCAAAAAACTCAGATAAACTCGGTAAAGTTTCAAGCAAATTAAGCAAAAATAAATAAGGAAATTTCTATGCTCCATGGAGGCCCCGCCCCTTGACCCCCCGCCCCCCATTTGATTGTTTGTTAACTGCGCATTTAGCCAGCGCCTGAGATGCATCTGCCGTCCCCCTCCCCTCGCATTGCAGTTGCCGATTAGAGACGACAATGAGCAATTAAATCACTTATAATGAGCTAATTAGAAGCGAAAAAAAAGTGCACAAAAGACACGAACAATTGTCTGAGATTACAAAACAAAAAAAAGAAATACAAAAAAAAACTGCACATATTTGCAGCGATTTTCTGTAGTGATTTTCTGGCGACTTCAAGTGCACGCAGCTGTGCGAAAAAAACAACAACAAAATTGAGATTAATGTCAACGCCAGTCAACAATGGCAGGCTCCAATAGGGGTAGGGGCTACCCCCCTCCCACCCCCTACCCCCCACCCCTGTGACATGCGCTAAATCTGTCGACGCCACAAATGAGGACGTGCCAAAGTCGCGATTTGCAAATGACACGTGTGTGAGCGGTGATGACCAAACACAGAGACAGTCCACAGAGACAAGCCAGAGACAAGCCAGAGACAAGCCAGGCCAAGACCAGGCCCAAGCCCAGTCAGAGGTAAGGCCAAGAATGCGTTTGGTTAGCGATAACCCGCCATTAATCAGGCCAGGCCAGAAGTGTGCTGCTGCAACAGGCACGTGAGCACGTGATAAGTCATAGCGGAAGTTTTGTTGTTGTCTGTCTTCTGATAAGAGCCAGTCCAAAAAGTATTACGAAACATTTGGCCTGATAAAAACGTTAACTGATACTCGCCCCCGTCTCGCTGCCAATTGAGCAAAAGTTTGCTGCTATCTATGAATGCAGGTGCCACACAGTGATGCAATGGGCGAATGTCAGTGGCAGCGATTGTGGCAACACTCACGAGTGCTAAGCAAATATAATGAAAGAAAGAAAGAAAGGAAGCCAAAGATAAGCGATGACTTGGAGGAAATGCTGCTTCGATTGTTCCATTAGAAGCTATTAGAAAGATGTGGCAGAAGCATATCTGAGTACTATAGACATATGTATATATATCCATAAAAAAAGGCATCAAAAATATAGTTCGAAGTGGAACGCGTGGAAGTGGAATACTGACACACACGACGTTTGGACCAAAGCGTGAAATTTGAAATGGGGCCACTTGAAAGATACATTCGAGGCGCAGGCAAATGACCCCATTAACATTTCCACGCACACATGGAAAACCCCTCCGCGCCACGCCACGCCTTGTAGAGGCAGGGAGTGAGTGGGGGAGGGTGTGGGGTAGGGTGGGGGTATTAAAAACTCTCTTGGGTGCATTCCTGCACGTGTATATTTATAGGTTTTTCTTTTTCCCTTTTTCGGGAACTCAACGACGAAGAGTTTGAATAAATTAGTCCCCTCCCCTCCCCTTCTCTCTTCTCTCCCGCTGAAGTATTCGCCTTTAATTACATGCAGTTGTCTCAAAATTAAGTGGCCGCAAAGCAGTCGCCCCTCCAGCGTCTGTGTCTGTGTCTGTGTGTGTGTGCCTCTAATTAGGCCGCTCTGAGCACCTGAACCTGTGTAAAATATTATGCCACGCCGGGGCAGAGACAGACAGCGACAGCAGCAGCAGCAGCAACAGCGACAAAGATAAAACAAAGTAAATACGAGTGGACGGGACGGCACAAAGTGGCTGCACAAAGGCAGATCAGAGCGACTCCTAGGAGAGAGGTGGGGGAGAGGGGAGCGGTGGGGGAACAGGGGGGATAATCATTGGACTGCGGTCAGAGAATGCTTGAGAATTCCGGGGAAAAATAGGTGTTGAACGGCCAGAGAAGCGGCACCGAAGCAGAAGCCTGGGAGATAGTCGTATCTTTGTGAGTCAAGTGCTTCCTCTCTCACTGGCTGTGTGTGTCTGGGTCAAAGGTCAATGGTTTGGAATGTTTGATCATTCCCAGAAACGATCTTCAAGCTTTTGTTTTTGTGATTATCTTTGACAACATACCAAAACTCCCCCCCTACCAGCCTGTGTATCTGCATTTTGTTCAATTGTCAGAGCGTATCTAAAAGATAAATAGCGGAAGGGAAGGCCTTAGCCAGTCCCAGACCTGCCTGATAGCCAAGTCTCGTCATGTTCAAAACTAACAGCTAACAGCTTAAGCAAATAAACAGCGTCAAATCTACCTCATTTTTTTGACCATAAACCCACACACACACACATATGTGCATACATATGTAGATGCCCATTGTGTTTACCTAGACTTAGACCCGCACCCACACCCTCACCCTCATCCTCACCCTCATCCAGGGACAGAGCAAACATTTCCGCATTCGAATGCAAACGCTGGCAGTCGCTTCTCTTCTCTCTTCTCCTCTCCTCTCCTCTCTTCTCTTCTCCTCTCTTCTCTTCTCTGTTTTCTCTCTGTGTGCATTATGGCTAATGATTTTATGCTGCCGCTCGTTAGTTTTGACAACTCAACTTTTTGGCCAGGCCAACAGCAGCAGCAGCATCCCGTCTCGGCCTGAGCATCAACTCAATTACAATGTTTCCTTTATCTGCCATTGTATCTGTATCTGCCAGAGCTGCCAGAGGTATTTCTTGCCAGGAATTTGTGTTTTTTTTTGTGGTAGATGTCTGACATTCGATTGGGTCAGAGAGAGAGAGAGAGAGAAAGAAAGAGATATTCCCAGAAATATAATCATACTTTTGGCAACAATTTTTGCACATTGAAGTTTGGTTTTCTTTTTTTCCTTTCAACTGAATTCAAATTCATTCACCTGTGGAAATTTTATATATTTTTTCTACCACCTCCCCCACTCCCATTTCCATTTCCATCTCATGCAACTTCTGCTGCTTTTCTTACCATTTTTTTGTGGCTGTTTTTGTTGTTGTGGTTTATGGCTTATTGGCTACTGTTTTGGCCATTGTTGTTGCAATGTTTTTGTTGCATTACTTTCACTTTTTTCGCACGGCAACAGCTCTGGCAGCAGCGGCGGTTTCTTCTGCCACTTCTTCTTGGCTTAAAGTGGGAGCAACTTGGCTTTATGCAACAACTTAAACAATTCTCCTGCTTTATAGCCTCAATCGTTGTTAGTGTTTTTTTTTGCCGGTGCCGATGCCGGTCTTAACGATTTGTGGCCTACAGGTGTTTGCCAGCTGTTTGGGTTGGTCCTGCTGTGGCAATTTAAATGCAACATTTGTTGCCACACTTTATTGAACGATTAAACACTGCTCTAACCCAACTTTTTCTCTGCTCTCTTTCCAGGTTCGTATACAAAACACACACACACATGTACATTTGTGATATAACAGGTAATCTCTGGGACTGCAGGTGGTAAGTACCTGGAACTGACCTCTCAACTCCAACTCCCATTCCCAAGTGGGATGGGAATTCGCATTCAATTATGTAGTTTGTGAGAGTTCACAAGCCGCTCGAGCAGTTAATTTCTTGGCGAACAAAGCTGCAGATTCCTTAATTAAACTTTAAACAAGTGGCCCATGCCCATGGCCAGGCCACATGCCACATGCCCCGTCGTACTCCACTGCCCGTATCATAGCAAATGGGCAACAATTTCAAAAGTTTTCCAAAGCTACCCGCCATCGCCATCGCCTTGTCCGTTGCTGTTGCTGTTGCCGCCTCCATAGCATCTTGGCAATTTTCAAAGAGTGCAAATACTTCGACGGCAGCACCGCCACCAGTGTGTGGCATCAACAACCACTGCGGCGGCGGCAACAGAAGCGGCAAGCAGTAGAGATAACAACAAATGCCAATCATTGTTTGCGTAGCACATCAGCAGCTGTTTGCCCCAACGCCGACGAGAGGCGACGACTTGGTGCCGCATCGCATCCATGAGATGCTTTTATTTTGTTTGGCTTTGCCGCCACCGGCTCGGACTCGGTCTGGGACTCTTAGCCCGTGGCCGAAGCCATGCGAAAGTGTTAAAATAGTGTTAATTCAGGGGCAGAGCGGAGGCAGGAACAACAGAGGCAGGTTGCACAGATACTCGTAAAGTATGGGCAGTATCTTTAGATCGGAGAACCTATCCTATTTGGTAGCAGTAATGGAAAGCAAGCCGAATCTGTAGGGCTATGCAATGATTTTGAGCCGTTACTCTCCTCAAACCTTTCGGTATGTCTGTAGGGCAGAGCAGAGGCAGGAACAAAGTTGGTTGCACAGTATCTTTAGATCGGAGAACCTATCCTAATTGGTAGCCGAATCTGTAGGGCTATGCAATGATTTTAAGACACAGAAGTCCGTTACTCTCATCAAAGCTTTGGGTATGTCTGTAGGCTTTAAGGCAGGATAACATGGAGCTGTAGTTCCAAAACTCTCTGAGATATGCCACCAATTCATCACTCCTCTGGCTCTTAATGAAACTCTTCAAATGTATAAACAGTTTCTGCTTTTATGAATCTCATAAAAAACCAAACTCGAAACCGTTTCCTTCAGTTTCAGTTTCAGTTTCAGTTTCAGTTTTGGTCTCTAAGGTCTTTTGTAGATTTGGTTTGGTTTTTTGTTTTGATTTTAGTGGCATTTGCTTCTTGTTTTTTTGTGTGTGTTTTTTTCGCCTTATGCTAATGCCGAGACGTGCAAAAATTCGCACTTTCCAACTCGTTTGGCATGCCAAAATCCCATTCCATGGCGAAGCGAACTTTGCATTGTGGTTTTTGGTAGTTTGCGAATTTTATAAGCGAATGGCAGCGAATGGCCCAAATATCAATTAAGGCCAGCATGTTTTCACTTTCCGTTTGGCAAGTGGGTCACAGACATGAGGCACAGCCACAGACATGAGGCACAGAAGAATGCTGTACTCTGTATAGAGGATTTTTCTCAGCATGTGCCTCGACCCACTTCTTGGTTGGTTGACCAAAATCATATAAACCATAAATTTGCGGCATCTAATGGCATGGCAAACAAGTTAATTTGCAACTCCAGCAACCAACTGGGACAGGCCGGGCAGGCCACACCTGCAACATGAGTCAGCCCAGGCTGTGCAACACCCTCCACCCATTGAGGCAGTGCAAGGCAGTGCAGCAGCTGCGTAAGTTTCCGGGTTAATGCTAATGCTAATTTAGTGTTATGTCTCATTGTTCTCAGGCCAAAGATACAATTGCCCAGATACGAGAGAAGAGATAGACAGATACACACAGACAGAGACAGAGTGTGTGTGTGTGTGTGTGTGTGTGGGGGGGGCAGAGGCAGACGCGGATGCAGGCAAATGTCAAAAGTGAAACAAAATAATTATTATGCTGGCGTGTTTTGGTTTTTTCTCATATTCGAGTGCGTTCTCTCTCGCCCTCTCTCTCTCTCTCTCTCTCTAGCTCCAACTCCATCGCCATCTCTGACCGCCTTGGCACAGTTCTCTAGCGGCTCTAGAGCTCTCCGCTCTCCGCTCTCCGCTCTCCTCTCTCCGCTCTTGAGCATAATTGCATAGCCTCGACATGAGTTGGCCCACATTCATGCTCATTACTTGGCTGCCAGTGCCAGTGCCACTAACTCGTATCTGTATCTAAGCATAAAGATAATAACATGGCTGTGCCTGTGGCCGCCCCAACTTCTGCTCAACTTTCCACCAAACTATGGAAAACTGAAACAGAAATTTGTCATGTTCGTATCCATTTTGGGGGCTTATCAAACAACTAATTCGAAAATCATTAAGTTTTATGGCTCCATTCCAATGAAAGAAACGCCCGAACCGCTTCCGTGCAAAACAACACACAAACAGAAAACCAGTAGTAAAGCTATAGCACAAGATGATACTCATTAATGCCAATATTCGAGACACAAAGGCCTTTCCATTAAGTTAGGAAAATTGAGAGCTTTTCATAGTTTTCTTGACTTTTCGGAGCTTAAAGATATGTAATCCATATGGCCTTTGGGTGTACGACTACAGGGTAGCAAACACTCGCGTGCTCTCCACACGTCAAACGCGGAAATTATGGCATTCAGTTGGCTAATCGCTGGACGGTCGCCTGGCCGCCTGGCCGCCGCAGGATAATGCGACTGGATCCCGCCGAAAGCCTGGCTGTGGCTGCCACCGTTGCTTCTCTTCTAATTTGCCGCTTCCTGCGCCTGTCGCCCGTAATTACAGAGCAGCCCCCCCTCTGGCATCCACCTCCCCAACTGGCTGCCCCCCTCTGACAACGCTGACAATTGCATTTGCCTGGACTGCGTGTTGGCAGCGAATAAAAAGACGGCAGTTACAGCTAACGGCATCTAATAGATACTTTGCCACCTTGGCATTAACAGATACTCGCAGATACTGGCAGATACTCGCAGATACTTGCAGATACTCGCAGATACTTGCAGATACTCGCAGATGCAGATGCTGATGGATGTTTGCCTGTGCGTGGAAAGGCCATTCAGCAATGGGAAATTGTTGCAACAAGAGCAGCCAGAGCATAGAAGATTGATTAGAAGTATCTTTAAAGTTGGTCAAGAGAAAAGATTGGGTTCCCATAATTGAAAACAGAAATAAAAACGACTGCCACTAAGATACTTTTCTGCTCCTTTCACGCCACATTCTAAGCTTGCAACAGGGTCTGGCACTTTCCCCAAATGAAAAATTAATAACACAAAATCTGGCACTAGTCAAAAGTAGAAAATTTCATACGTATGGCCAATCGCTTAATTAAAATCAGAGAGCAGAGAATTGCATTGCCACCTGTTATCTGCAGCAGCCAAGGAGCTGCTGCAAGTGCAGCATGCAACAGACAATAGAAGGCCCGAAAGATGTTGCCAAAGACGACTCCAGGGCCCAGGCCAGGCCGATTTCAATCCGTTGTGAAACTCAGCAAGAGGGAGAGAGCGAGAGAGAGAGCGAGAGCCAAAGCCAATGCAAAACCATGTCGAGTCGAGTGGGGAGCCACCCGCAAGTCCCTCCTCCCCCCCACTCCCCCTACTAGTTCCCCTTCTCTCCATTGCCTTCTGCCATGGCAAATTACTTGGGCTACAAATTGAGCGCAAACGCATAATTAATTCCAGTGCCAGAGAAACGGTGGAGAAAAAATTAAGTTAATGTTTTGAAATCAGCAGGTAGCTCCCGCCAGAGACAGAGACGGTCGCACCTCAGACATAGCGGTAATTGTGTGGCAGCAGCAGCAGTAGCAATCAGTAGACAGGGGTTTGCCTTAGGCCTTCTTTTTTTTGGTAGAAACAGAAAAGTCATAAATAAAACAGTTTGTAGACTGTGAAAGACTGTCTGGGTTTTCCTAGGGAATGGAAGATCCTTCGGTGTATTTGGTTTTGGGGATCCTTCAACTTTGGACAAGTCAATCTTCAGAGCCAAGTGCTGCCATCTGGCCAGCACTTTGGCAATTACCCGTTTATGCGTACACGTCTATGGCTCCCAGGCAACGAATGTGCGAACAACATCATCGACTCTCGACTCTCGATCGAATTTGAATTTGAATTTCAATTCGATTTTGATGGTGGAGTCAATGCCGTTCGTATCTCGCACCTGCCCGAACGGCGCGGCGTCTGTGACTTGCCAGTCTGCTCGGAGAGGCTCCTTCCCCTGCCACACTGCCACTGCCACACTGCCACTGCCTCATCCCATCTGCCACTTCTATGTATCTCCACTAGCTGGTTGACTGACTTACGTTTCATAATACCCATGAAAGCCGAGAGTCGTGGTTGTTGTTGAAGCTGAAGCTGAAGTTGCTTTTGGTTTTTGTTTCACTTTTTTTTCTTTTTGGTTTTCGGTTTTTACTTTCACTTGCCAGCTCTCTGCCTCTGTGCCTCTGTGCCTCTCTTTGCCTCTTTGGTTGCCAGATTCCGTGGAGTGCCTTGGCGATCAAGAAATCAAATTCAATTTCATTGTTCCACCACCCCACCCCACTCCGCCTGCCCTGGCTTGTGGGGGGTGGTGCGGGGGGGGAGGAGGCTTTCTAAAATGCTACAACAAATTCGATTCGCTTTTGATTGAAATTGTAGCGCATTTAAAATTGTTTTGGGTCACAATTATACGAAAACACCATCCCCCTCTCTCCCCCTCTGAAGTTTTCTTTGCCTCTTATTTTTGTTGTTTTTGTTTTTCTTTTGCTTGTTGCACTTTCGTTTTCCGCTTCTACTTGCTGCAATTACACCGCAATTACGGTTATGTTTATGTTTTGAATTTATGTTGACTCCGAAAACCGCAACAGCAACAACAACAACAACAACAAAACAATCAAACAACAATCACAGGCAACAACAGGCAACAGGCAACAACAGTTGTTGGCCAAATTACCCGTTGGCCATGTTACGTACGTGCTATTTAGAAAACTTTAAGCGTAGTTTGAAATTTTTCGTGTTTTTACCACATTTTCCAAGCATTTTCATTTGTTTTGGGAAAGTTTTGTGCTGTCTTCGAAAGAGGGAAACATTTTAAAGTGTAATTGCTCAATCAAGATGGAGAATTTCCAGTCTTTCGGCGTCATAAAATCCAGCATTAATTTGAGATCGAAGATTGAAAGCTTTTTGGGCAATAGATACATCGATAGATGGTCAAAAGAAGCTAGGAAAAGGCCCATAACTATAGGCACAGATTGATTTATGTTTCCCCTCAAGCAGGGAGGCGCCACCCACTGATCGGAGACACCCCTGGGATGGCTCTCCCTCTGGCTCCAGGTGGCAGGTTGCATCATCTGAACACCCCAGACCTGACCAGGCCAACAACATCCATTGCGAAAGCAAAGCGAATCGCATTCATAGCCGAGCCGAAAGAAGAAGTGAGGAGTGTGAGTGTAAGTGTGAGTGTGTGTGTAAGTGTGAGTCGTCCGATCGGCCTTATATAATGACCCACAAACCGCTGCTGCGGCATTAAAAAAACAGTTTCTTTAATGACTTTTCTGGCGGCTGTTTATTCAAACTTCAGCAGCAGCAACAATCGTCGCATCTCTCAGCCAATAAAGCTGAAGAGTAGGCCCCCTCCCCCTCCCCCCCCCCCTGCCATTAGGCAGCTCAAACTGTTTCGCATTATGCTCGAAATGGGTTAAGTGGCTTTCAATTTAGACACAGAGCACACAACACACACACACACACACACACACACACAAAAAATGCGAACAATATTCAATTCCATTTGCCGAGTGAGTCAATGGGGCTGGGGGCAGGGGCTGGGGTCTGTCATGCCACGCCCCCATGCTCAAACAACAACACTTCCGGCATATGTATTGACTCACACACACACACACACACGAACACACACTCACACTCTCCTCCAAGTGCAAAGCGCGATACAAATCAAATTTGTCATTCAATTTCGAATGTTTTCCAATTTCCATTTTCCATTTCCAATTCCATTTCAAGTTGAATCGCAATTGGCATCGCTTGCAGCCAGAAGTTGCATGATCGTTGCCTGAAAGGAATTACGTAAATTCTCGCAAAAACAAAGCCCAGATGGAGCCGAAAGGAACCGAACTTGCGGTTTTTGCGAAACGCTTCCAATGACAATGGCAAAATTTATTATCGTTCACTTCCCCAAAGCCTCTGACTCAGCCGATCCAAGGTAAAGCCCGGACCCGGACCCGGACCCCAGTTCGCCCCTCGATCATATTGGCAGCGAGTGTCAAAAATACCAGGCGTTAAGCGCCCAACAATGGGAGCTGCAATTAACCCAAATTGTGCCTGCTCAGCACGTGGGCAACGCTCTCCTGCGATCCGCTCCCCTCCTCAGTGTTTGCGTTAACGTATTCTTGCAACAGCAGCAGCAGCCGGAGATGCAGCAGCAGCAGCAGAGATCATTGCCCAAGCAGCATTTGGCAGCAGCTGGCTGCATGCAGCATGCAGCAGGCAGGCCTTGTGGGACATTTGAAAGTCTTTGAGTTGCAGTTAGCTCAAAATAAAATAAAATAAAATTGCCGGGACCGAGGCAGGGTAATGGGCAATTAGCTGCAGCAACAACAACCTTTTGGGCCTGGCTGCTGGGCTAGTCAAACAAATGAGGCACAAATATAAAAACCCACTCCGGAATCCACTTCGTCGTCGTCGTGTGGCCTGGCCTGGCATGGATATGGCAATTTGCTCGCCGGTCAATGGGATACAAGCACTCGCAGATACGTTCGGGCAGATAGCCTTTAATTGGACTTAACTGGCTGTCAATGGTGGCAGCAACTAGCAGGGCAGGGCAGGGCAGGGGGTTGAAGCGGTGAAAGGAGGAGGGGGAGGAGGAGGGGGAGGGGGAGGGAGTGTGCTGGCATGATCATGAAGGCAATGAGTGATCGCAGTTGATTGTATGAAGCGAAGGCAGGCAGGACTACACTACGATACGATAAGTTACGTTCTATCTATAGGAAAGTCTATGAAATGTCATCAGAAAAACTACTAAATATTGAGAGAGAAATGTGTCAAGCAGTTTAGATGCAAATTGTTACTGGTTTTCTGATCAAAAAACACGTCTACTTACATATTATTGTATTGCAATTCATATGCAAATCAAGCGAAAGCAAATATCATTTCATATAGGAAAATGTCGTGTGGAAATCTGATATGAAAATGTTTACAAATTGTAAGTTATCTGTTTTGATATTTTTCATTAGGAAACTTGGATATACATACATATGGTATGATATAAGGGCTATCCTTTATAAAACTCCTACTGGAATATATAGTAATTTTTCGTCGAGTTAAGATACAAATTCTTTATCTAAAGATAGAAATTACCTCATTTTCCTATACTTAAGATGCAAACTGTATTTATTATATCTTTAGATTGAAAGGTAGCTTTTGCACCTATTGCTTGCAGTATCTAGATACTTGTCATGCAGCTGAGATACAAAACACCCTCTTGGCTATCTACCCCCATCGATTCTCCATAATTAGGCTCCACTTCCGACCCGTTTCTGAATGCGATCGCGAATTCCAATTCCCCCCATTCCCCCCTTCCGCTTTCATTTCGCAGGCGAGTGCCGAAAGCGAACAGAAGATATTTACGAGTGGCAGTGCGAATATCTTTAGCGCGATTCGAGTCCGAATTCGAGTCGAAATTCGCATGCGCCTCAGGTTTCCGGCACGCGTTCACGCATTTCAAAATGATCAATGGGACAGCAGAGGGAGAGGGACAGCAGAAGGGACAGGGTGGGGAGCCTGGCACGTTTCCCTGATAAACATAATGAGCACGAGGATGATGATGATGTTGATGCAGGGGCAAGTGACAAATCTGTGTGCGCATGCGCCACGCCACTGCAGGCACACGCGGCACAGGCCCCTGGGCTCATTCGATTGTTTGTTTAGTTGTTGTTTAAGCAACGTAATTACTGCCCTTGCCCTACTCCACCCCCTCCCCTACCCCCACTGACAACACTCCTTAGGGCCGAACGAGTCCCAGGGTCGCCACACACAGACACACACACACATATGGCAGCCTTGTGGTTTCCCCTTATCTGGGCAAACGGAATCATTATCAGCTGCGGAGCACATATGACTCCGTCTGGCAGGGTAGGGTAGGGTTGTCGGTGGGAAAAGGGGGAGAATCGGATTCGTAATCGCATCGCTCTCTGGCGGTTCTGTGGTATTCCCAGGCCTGCATTCCCGTTTGGCAATCGCATTTCGGGTGCGGTTTTGCCACTTTTGTGGTATGGAAACAAAAGCCGAAGAAGGGCAGAGCCTTGTCTTTGTACTTGCACTCATTCTTACACATGTACTTTGGCTGTGTGTGTGTATGGGTGTGTCTCTGATAAGCTGTACTGCGGTGCAGATACAGATACGAGAGTGGGCTATCAGCGACCGAGTGTATTGGTCAGCATAATCGCAGAGGCACAAGCAGACCACCAGTCGCAGTCCAAATATTTTCTTTCGGGGTTTTGTTCTTGTTTCCCTAATCTAAGACAAACACTGGAGTCACTTTCACTGGCTTCGGGAAGACAAAGACCTGATAACCCAGTACGGTTTCCGTATTATTACAGGGAATTTGAATAGGCCGCCTCCGCCTTCGCCTCCGTTGAATCGGATCGTGAGACCTTACCCAATAGCCACGATTGAGGTCAAGAATCATAAGCCCCCAGGCAGGCAGTCGGTCAGGGCTTTCCCCCCATAAACTGAGTACAAATTAGCCTCCCCTCGCTTTCTCCGTCTCCGTTTCCCCACAGAGCATCGTCATGAGTAAATGCGTCATAAACACTGCATAAACATGATGGCATTAAACCTAAAAATCCCCTACTAAGTGCAAAAATCCCAGCATGGGTTAAGCCAGCGAAAATGAGACACAGCTAAAGAGATAGAAAGGAAGAAAGAGCCGCAAAAAAGCAGCGATGAGGTTGAGGATGAGGAATATCCAAAGAAAAGCGCCGTTTGCTTGTTTGCCCGTTTGCCCGTTTCGTCATCGCATCGTCAGCGAGCCGGCGCGTCATAAACAACAGAAATATTTCTCTTAAGTCAAAGTTAATTGCTCTTAAATCAAAGTGAACAGCGAGCGGGCGAGCGGGCGAACAGCGAGCGACGATCAGTGGCTGAGGCAGCGGCAGCGACAAAGGCTTCGTGATCTGGGGGGGGAACGGAATGGGATACGTTGGGCAGCAGCGCAGCAGCTGAGGCCGGCTACAGGTAAACGTAAACACATTATATAAAGCAAGTTTTGTGCTGTGACTGCACTGCGGCGACGCAGGTAGCTTGCAGCAGCAGCGTACAACAAACAGAAGGAGATGTCGGAAAAGCTCAAAGATACACTGATATGAACTAAACCCGTACATTTTGCTTGAGTTACGTAAACGTCAGTACGTGAGTGAGTGAGTGTCGTGCCTGCCTTTGAGTGAGATATTTTTCGGTTTCGGTTTCGGTTCAGGTTTGCAATTTCGCGAGTCGCGAAATAAGCGAGATTGAGTGTTGAGTTAGAGAGAGAGAGAGAGCGGCGGCGGCGGCGCAGAGAGCAAACCGTCAGTGAGCCGAGAGCGGAAGCGAGTGCACGGCACGGCTGTTGCAGGGATTGAGATACATAAACAAAACGGCAAAGCATGCGAAAGGCCAGCACAAAGCAGAGAAACCAAAACAAACGTCGCGAGAAACCGGAAAATTCGCGAATGCCAGAAAGGGATGGCAAAGGCCAGAGCGAGAGCGCAAACGGGGTGTTCGGTTTTCTCTCCCCCGCCCCCGCCCTCTGAACGGAAAGAGAGCAGAGCGTGCCAAATAGCGGCAGAGAGAGAGAGACTGAGAGAGCCCGAGCCGCAAGGCCCCCACGAAAGCCCCAAAGCCGAACGAGGCCGGCCGAGCGCGAAAGCCGAGTCCACTGCGGCCCGGCGGCCACCAGCGAGCACCGCACAGAATCATTCTTGAATGCGCGCGCGAACGTTTCGCACCAGCCAAGAGAGCCATCCGCCAGTCCCAAACAGACACACAATCCGCCAGATAGAAATTCGCAAGTTCGCAGCCGACAGCAACTCCAGCAGTAACTCGAAAGCTACAAAGTACAAGGGAGAAAAGTGCAAGTGAAGTTCGTCGAAGAGTGAGAAGTGCGAGTGCGAGTTCAGATTCGGAGAAACGGAGATTCGCAGATACGCAGCGTTTCCGTCGCGATTGAGAGCGAACGATAGAGAGCGAGTGGCGGCACGCATAAAAACAAATTAGGAACGAGGCCTAGTAGCCCAAATTCACAAACCAAAACGAAGAAGAAGTTGGCCGAAAAAAGAAAAGCAAGAAAATAATTTAAATAATTAAAAATAAACACACGCCGCTGCGACGTCAACGTTGTGTGTGAGTGTGTGTGGAGTGTGTGCGTGTGTGAGAGTGCGTGTGCGTTTGCGTTGTATCTGACAGATACACCGCCCCGCCGCTGACGCATTCGACCAGCTACCGTTACCGTTGTCGCTGTCGCTTTCGCCGCTGCCGGCCGGCGTTTTGTGCCCAATCCAATCCAAGGCACATCTCACATTCAACAAATTGAAAGCCAGACGCTGACGCGGACGCAGACGCGGGACTCGACTCGACTCGAAAATTGCTCAACGGGAAACGGGAAACTCGAAAATGTCAATCTAGTTGCCACAGCTGCCCCAAAATCTTATCGATCATCGCGCTTGTAATAAATATCCTCTAGCCGCAAAATACTAAATACAAAATACGAAATACAAAGTACTAAATATCATACAAATTAAATCTTTTGTGCAACACAGAGAGAGAAAAAACACTTTCATTTAGTTTTTCATATTATTTTGGCTCGCTTTTCCTCTGGTGGCAGTGCAAAGTGAAAAAGATTTTATAAATAAAGATACAAACACTAAAGATACAGCAATACGGCAATAACTGAATGCAGATGTTCTTTCTGTTCTTTTCGCCATTCAAATAAGTGTCACAATCAATTGTTGAACCTGCGCGAGGCTGCGAGGATTGTGCAAGAAAAAGTCCCCAAGGTGATTATGTAATGATCTTCCAAGGGAGTGGAAGTGTACGTACGGGTCGTCTCTGTAACCAAGTTCGCAGCGTTCAAGGTCGCCCCCCTCCCCAGATACAGATACAAATATGTGCAATATATCTTAAAGATACATTTACGAGTATCTGGCAAAGTGTAGTTTCTCAATTAGCGCAGTTGCAGCAGCACACACGCGCCGTTGCAGTGTTGTTTTTTTTGCATATTTTCCTACCCATATGGAGTGATTATAAAAGCCCTGAAACTTGTGGTCTGTAATTAACCTTGAAAACTTCCCCTCCCCCTCCCCTTTCCCGTTCAGAATTTTCCTCGATTTGCTGTTTTTTGTTGTGACTATCATTTAATTGTTTTTCATTTCTCGGAAATCATTAAAGCCCTACTTTTTTTTTGTTGATCAACTGGGTTTTCCACGAATACTGGAATACAAATTATTGGCTTTTTTTTTTTTTGTGTGTTTTTGTGTGTGGATATTTTCCTTGCGTGTCAGTGGATGCAACATCATTCGATTTTAGCCATTTATTCAATTAAGAATCGCATAAAAGTCTGCTCTCCACGTTTAGTAGTCATTATTTTATTTTATGGGATGCTCAATAAAGTTGTTGCCCGGCAACAATTAAAACAAATGACTCACAGACTGGCCACAGAAAAAAAAGAAAAACCATTGCGATAAGAAGCACTGACTAACCAGAGTCTCCTATCTGTCCTTCTCGCAGGAACCCATTGAGCTGAAGAAGCGTCTGGAGGAAGTGCGTCTGCTGGAATCTAGACGCTCTGCACGCCTGGCCGACCAGGATCGCGACACAGACTTTGCCCGGCTCGCCGACATGAGTGGGGACCGTCGCCGCACCACCACCCACAGTATTGAGGTGCTACCACCTCTGACGGCACAACAGCACAAGTGAGTTAAAAAAACATATACTATATAGATATAGATATTTTATACCGATTTTGTTGCAACGTCTACCGCATATCATTGTACATTGTATATCAATAATTTATAAGCGGCGACAAATTAGCGGAACAAGACGGCAGCCCAGCCAGTCACGGACAACGTTCCACTAAATGTACAATATCTCTATATAGTATATACAGTCAGTTGTCTGAATTGCATTTGTAGTACAGTATGTCTTATCCGAGTGCTGTGCTGCGCCTCTTTGCTGCCGGCCATGCCACGCCCCAGCTGTTTAGCATAGACGCCGCCACCGCCGCCGTCGCCGTCATCGTCATCGTCGTCGTCGTCGTTGTAACTGCACTTACATAAAGTTCTCCCAAGCCCACTCTATCCAGCCCTCCAGACAGCCAGACAAACGAGTGCCTGCCTGCCTGCCTGCCGTCTGGGACGAAGACGAAGAGGGGGGGACGGGAACGGGAACGACAACTGATTGCAAAATAATTCAAATTTTCAATTACTGTCCGCTCAGACGTCGCGACGACTACGTCGAAGTAAAAGAAGAAATACTAACATTTGATTAGGAACGATAAGACTTTATAGAGAGAGAGAGAAATCAGAGCAGAGCTGAACCGAATTAATATCCCCCCTCATAACCCCAACGGAGGAGTGTTTTCCTTATCATATCTGGAAAGATCTGCCCTAGAAGATTCTCTGTGAATATCGGGCATAGAGCATTCGCTCTTCGACTCTTTCGGGGCAACTGATTGTTGCGTATTCCATTTCAATTTAAATTGATAAGCTTCGCGCGCCGCTGTCGAAACTATTAGTGGAGTGTGCAATGGCAAAGGCAGAGGCAAAGGCACAGGGGAGGGGATCGGGTTGCTGAATGCCGGCCACGTTCTCAATTGATAATAAAATAATAACAATAATAATCAAAATAAAGAAAGCCAAAGCGAGAGAGAGAGAGAGAGAGGCGGGCGACCCGAGAGAATACAGAAGCGGAAAACAAAAAGCGCAAATGGGCGGCAAAAATATGGCGCGTCATGTCCCGGCCCGGACCAGAGCGGAGTGGAGCGGCCACGGGGGGAAGGGGAACTTCAATTGCGTCGCAAATGCGAGCGACGACCCATCCAAAGTCGAGACAAAACAAAAAAATAACAGCTGGTAAAGCTGCAGCTAAAAACTAAAAATCATTGTACAATAGTTGTCGTTGTCGGAAAAGAGAAACTGCAATGCGCCAAGAGCGGAGAACCCCCCCCGCCCCCTGTCCCCCGTGCAGACCAAGAGCCCAAAAGTCAACAGCAAACAACCGCGTTCCATTCCATACCATTCCTCCGCTCCGTTCAGTTCAGTTCCATTGTGTCCGTTGTCTGTAATAAAATTCAAATAAAATTCAATTGAGTTCAGTGCGAGTCGCTGCGCCAGTTTAATTTAATTAATTACAATGCCAGCGCAGAGCAGAGCAGAGCGCAGTGCACACTATTTTCCGACACCCTGTAATGACATTTACAAGAAAAGATTAACACAAAAGTAGGAAAAGTATTGGCAAAGACATTCAATCCGAGTTTATGATGTATCTTGGAAATTATGAATCATTCAATCTTTGAGCTTTCTTCTCTGCCACATCTACCCTCTGTATACTAGTAGTGGGGCATACCCTATCCGTACGTACGTACTTGTATAATGTTGCCGGCTTTCGCCGGGTCCGTCCGTCGCACTTTGTTGTTGTTTCGTTTATCTTTCCTCAGTCGCGCAGTCTCCTCATTCCCCCGCCCCCTCCCCCTCAGCGTCGCAGTCGCAATCCAGATCCAGATCCATGTTGTTATTGTTTCATTGAGTTCGAACTCGAATGCGAATGCGAACGCGGAAGTATTTTTCGTTTATAGTATGTTTCACACACACACAGATACGCAAATAAGCTCTCCCACTTGAGGCTGTGTGTGTGTTAGTGTGTGTGCCGTCGTCTATCGTCGCCATATTCTTTATGTGCCTCGATGTTTTGATATGCCAGAGAGAGAGGCAGAAGCAGAGGCAGAGAGACACACGTGTAATGATAACAACTCGCTCACCTTGCACGGAGCCCGCCGTCGCTCCCGCACCCGCTCTACCTCAGCCGCCCCCGTGGCTCATCAAATGACACGCGCTTCTCACGTAATGCGACGTAATATCAAAACACCCCCCCTCCGCCACTCGCCCCCCTCCACCACCCATTCCATGCCGTAATCTGAAATGTGCTTTTCTCGTTTACGTGCGAGCGAACGGGCTTCGGCTTCTTTTCCCCTCCGGAATTTTGTTTTTAAAGCGTTCTCTTTTTATTATTATTAATTTACATAGTTTAGCCCCCACCATATGGGAGGGGGAGGGGGAGGGAGTGCCGTGCCCTGCCGCCTGCTCTGATAGTTCGAGTAAACAGAAATCTATTTTCCAATGCGAGCAACGTTTTTCTTTCATACCCCCATCCCCTCCCCCTTTTGTGATAATTCGCTGGGTAAACAAATCATCAGTTAAATAATATTTACCTCTTCGAAACGATTCAGTCATATAATACCCAATACCCACTGTAGTTGTAGTTGTAGTTGAATCAAAGAATTTTCCATTGGCAGCTGCCATGACATCTGAACTCCTTTTGCACTTTATCCCAATGCCTTTGGGGCATCCTTCGAAGACAAGAGCACTCGGTCTCCTCCACTCCTGCCATTAAAAGCCATTATGTGTGCTATGTACGAGTGTGTGCAATGGCAGAGACACAAGACAACACGTAGGACAATGATGGCTTCAATGTCCGATACCTAAGATACCCTAGGGTCTAGGATGAGGGACATCCACAGATCATTCACACACACTCGACTCCACTCGCTTTTGTGAGGGTAAAACAACAAAGAAATAATCATAAAGGAAAGACAAGAACCCAGAGAATCGGAGAACCCGGAGAACCGAGAAAAATGGCAGCGAATTAAATGCGGAAAAAAGTGGTAATAAATATAATAAGCGCGTAATTATCGCGTAAATGTCAATTTACGCGTCGAATGCCGTTGCGTCAGTGCTAATTTTTAACGCTCGAATGATCCTTAGTTCCCCTGTCACCCCCCCCCAACCCCTTTTGCCCCTCCCCCCTCTCTGGCTGAACGCCCGCTTGTCTCTAATGGAAGCGTGTAAGCGTCAATTGGCCAGGTTTGTTTCTCTGCTCTGTCGTTGGCTGTTATTGTAATTGCAATGATTAACAACGCGATAGAGCAGAGGGGTGGTGCTCCCCTCCCCCACCCCCCACAAGCAGCAGTCTGTTGTTGTTTATTGCAAAAACAAACAATATGAGAAAATTGCAATGGAAAAAAGAAGAACAGAAAAAGAACAACGAAAAAAAAAATAATAAAAATTATTTACAAACGAGTTTACCGTTGCAAAACAAAAAGCAAAAGCAAAATACACAAACACACAAACAAAAACAAAAGCAAAAACAATCGCAAATGCATAATTACAAAAGCAAATAGGAATAATAATAAATGAACGAATCAGCCGATAGAACCTATAATTTTTAAGAAATTTCTTTGATGATTTCTCTCTATAATTAATTCAAGAGTTTAGGGAGGGGAAAACCCACAAGAGTCCTTCGAAAAGTTATAGCAAATTGAAGCCTGATGATATTTCAATTTAGTTTATTTTGTGTTAGTCATGCTATAGTCATGCCCCCCCCCCTGTAAAGTTCGAACCCTTTATTATACTATTAGTTTCCAAGGCGATTTGCAATTCAAATTGGCTGAGAATCTCTGGCTACCCTTCAGCTGGACATTGCAATGACGAAGAAACTGCATAAACAACTTTCAGGTGACGTCAAGAAAACAACAGCAACAACAGCAGCAGTAATCAAAGTGCACGACAATTTAGAAAAATAAAAACAAATTCAGGAGAGGAGAGCGGAGAGGGGAGGGGAGGGGAGGGGAGGGGAAGAGAAAGAGCTAGAGCCGGCAATTAGCCGAGACTTGAAAAATATTTACCCGTTGTTTTGTTTCTCTCTCATGGCTGCTGCCAAAAGTATATGTATGTACAAATATTATTATGAGCGACTGTTTGTCTTGCCCTCAAAAAAATAAGCGGAGAAGCCAGCAGCCGGCAGCAGCCAGCAGCAGCCGACAAATAAAAGAAAAAACGTACAAAAAAATAATACTTAATTTCAGTACAATAAAAAGTCAAGTCGAGCGCAAAAGTGGGTCAAAATTATTATTGAAGCAGAACAAAAACAAAGCCAGCCCCGCAGCAAGGCAACGATAATGGCAATGCAACCAAGGGGCAAGCGTTGGCGGCAACACAGAGAGAGACAGAGAGAGACAGAAAGAGAGAGCAAAAATTTATAATAATTTTCTAAGCGACGACGACGGCCCCTCCGACGGCAAATTATTGAAATGCATTCGCATTTCGCATTCACCCCGGTCCGAGTCGGAGTCCGCGAATTTGGAATCAGACCCCCAGACCCAGGAACAGAACAGAACAGAACAGAAAGATACATACTCCAATGTGAGAGACCAGACCCAGACCCCTCTATGAGTACGAGAGTATCCATTGCCCAGGGACAGGGGCAGGGGCAGGGACAGGCCGAGGCACCACCGTTCCAATGAACGTAAACACAATTTCCCAATGTTCTGCACGAATAGTTTGTTTGATCGTAAAATTTTATTTCTGCATTCAAATCGCAGCGCAGCGCAAAAACAAAAAACAAAAAAAAAAAACCCAAAATGCCATTGCAGTTTTTGTTTGCTTGCGTCTGACTTTACCTTTTGGGTCTTTTGCCTATGATTTGTGTTAGAGCCGAGAAGCAGGAGGAAGGTTGTTGTTGAATGTATTTTGTATTCCGTGCCGAGAAGGAGAACGGAACCGAATCGATGCGGTTTAGCAGCAGCAGTAGGTAGGGTCATGAATTCCCCTCCCCCCAGACCAACCCCCCACGACCCTGCTGCCACAAGTGTTGAAAGGAAGGGACTCTCTTGTGGTCAGTGGAGTCTCAATTGGGATAACAATCAAGCCGGTTGGTTCCGAGCCATAATTTGTTTGTATGGGCCAAATAATGGCAGTACAAATATCAGACAAAACCCTCATTACGACCATCAAAGTGTAGTTTCAAGCCATTTGCATTTGCATTTGATTTTCTTCTATATTTTAAAATGCATTTCCATTCCCCCTCTGGCTCCTCCTTCGAGTTGTCTTGCATTATTTATGCCGTAATGCATTA
Source organism: Drosophila athabasca (assembly GCA_008121215.1). Taxonomy (NCBI): domain Eukaryota; kingdom Metazoa; phylum Arthropoda; class Insecta; order Diptera; family Drosophilidae; genus Drosophila; species Drosophila athabasca. The sequence continues at coordinate 3,371,608 of CM017793.1, read as the reverse complement.
ATGGGCATCGGCATCGGCATCACCCACATCCATTCTATCCATCGACCCATCAACACCCCACGAGAGACCCCACGGCACCACTGATGTGAAAAATACTTGGCCAACTAGGGTTAGATTGGGGGAAGGGGTGGGCGGGTTCCATCCGGATCCACTGGTGGGGGGGGGGAATAGGCGAATCCAGAGCGAACGTGTTGACGTTGATGGGCGAAACAAGCTGTTGAGTGGCACGAGAAAAAAGGGGGCCAATGAAAACGGTCCATTTTCGTCAGCTAGTAAATTTTTAGTGGGCCCCGGCTACTGTGTCCACTACGAGGCTGCAACAACAACAGGCAACAACAGGCAAAAATCGGGTGCATAACTCATAAATTAAAGTTTCAGCGTCTCAGCGAATCCTCTGGGGTGCCTGGTGCCTGGTGCCGCCTTTTGTGCCGATTCTCGAATCGTAGGCCATAAAATTTAACGTGCACTCTTATGACCGAAAGCTAGCTGGCCTATTGGCCAAAAGGGGCAACAGAAGAAGGAGTAGAGCAGCATGTCTGTGTGCTACATGCAACAGAGCACGCAACATTTGCACTGCGGCCAAAAACGCAAAACATTTTTCGAAGAACCAGAAATGTGGCAGAAATTAGATTGAATTGTTTCTGTTTCTCTTTCTGTTGCTGCGGCGCGAATGTGTGGCAAGAAGGAGAGAGGGGAGGGGAGGGGAGGAGAGGGGAGGCCGGGTGCATATAATGACCCAGGTCTAGGCAATTTGATTGAGTTGTTTCCAATTGAAATGGCAAAAACGCTGCGGGTGTTGGCACTGATGTCTGACAGCAAATGACTCCACTCGAGTCCACTCCGCACTGCACACTGCACACTCCGCACTCCACACTCCACACTCGACTCCATTCGACCGTCTGCAGTTCCAGAAACAAAAGTCATTTGGCCAAAGTCGAAAAGGAAAATTCAAACCGCACCACACTATAATTTGCAGTTACAGTTACAGATTTCTAGCCTTCTAGCGGGCCAAACAGTGATTTGGCTTATTCCATTCGTTCGTTTTGCTTTGGTTCGGGCCAGCCTGCCTGCGGTGGCCACAATTGGATTGCATTTTCCAATTCCTTCAACTTAAACTTGCAGCAGTGCAGTGTGGCAAGCAGGCTGGCTCCTTGGCTGCGTCAATTAGAGTGGAGTTCGAGTTGGAGTTGGAGTTCTTCGCCCTGGGGCTTTGTCATTCATTCGGTGACCTACAAGATCCATCATTGCTGGTGGGTGGGGGAGGGGTTGCTGAAATTGTTGCGTCACGTTCCTTTTTGGGCAATCAAATGCAAATGCAATGCCCTCCTCCCCCCGCCCTCTCCCCCAAAGGGATTCTCACCTTGACTTTGAATGCGACTGTTCATTAAATCCAGTCTCAAACACTTGGCATTTTGCTAGAGCAGAGCCAGAGAGTAACGAAGGTAATCAAGTGCAGGTCCGGGGTCTGCTGCGTGGGTTAAATACAATGTCACCCCCACCCCCCACCCCCGCCTCACGCTTTTCCGCTTTTCCGCGCATTTCTTTGCCTTCGTTTGCCTTCTCTCTGATGGATAATTAAAGTGCCCCGGGGCGAGCTTTTCCTCTTGTTTGCGTTGGACTGTCACTACTGTTGCGATTTGTTAATTGAATTAAATGCCGGGGCCATGAGGCAGTCAGCAGCCAGCAGAAAAGGCAGCGAGCGGGTCATCAAAATGCAGCACAGCTCGGGGAGGGGGGTGGGGAGTGCCTCTCTTTGTGGCTGTGTCTGTGTCTGTGTGTGTGTGTGCAACCCATTTAGCCAGAGTGCACGGTGCTGCAGAGTCGAAACGTAACTGTAAAAGCAAACGCACGTACAAGTGCCGCCAACGGCTTGCACTAGGCCACAAATACGGCAGATATGCGGCAGAGCTATCGGTGGCACAGTGGCAAGAATATCAGAGAATATCAGAGAATACCAGAGAGAAGATTAACGGATCGTTGAGGATATGATAGATCTATCGAAACTCTCGTTTTCTCGTTCCTTTCAAATAGTTTTCTTATATTTTCCATGTCTGCTATGTATGCCACTTCCTCTGGTGTATCTGTGTGTGTGTCTGTGTGTGTTGCCACTGTGCTACCCGTAGGCGACAGTGGGTAATTCCCATGGTCTTGTGGTTGCATGGCCAGAGCCAAGTACCGCTAAATACGCGACGCTTCCTGACGCTTGGCGCTCTGCATGCTAAGCAGCTGGAGGCGATGGCGATGGAGATGGAGATGGCGAGGTGACGGTGACACATGAGCGACAACAGCAGAAGCAGAAGAAGCAGTGGAAAGCTGCCCACATCCAACGTGCAACGTACAACGTACAACGTACTTTGCATGCGTCCATGTCCGCCCAGAGCTACCTGTGGCAGGTGTGCCCTCTGTCTCTGTCTCTCCCAGTCTTTAAGCGTCACAATCCCTGTCCCTGCCACTCCGTCTAACTCCCATGTCCGTGCCCCATGTCCATGGCCCGTGTGACAACTGCCAGCTTGTTACGCCCTTTCGACTGTCACATGCTTATTGCTCTTGTCAGTGACTGTTGGCCGTTTGGCCGCTATTCCAGCCCGTAACTTCATTATTTTTTTTTCTATTTTTTTGAGTGGGAAGCTTTGCGGAAATCCTCTGCGTCACGTGTTTCAACCAACAGCGGCAGTGGCAGCAACAGCGACATCGGTTGACGGCCAACTTTTCAAATTGAATTTCGCCGGTTTATCAATTTCCCAAAAACAAACAATAGAAAGTGGAAATGGCAATGGAAATGGGAAAGATGTTGCCGTTTGTTGGGGGGGGGGGGATAGGAGCCACGATAGAGGAGGCCATGACAATGTTGGCCAACGTCTAATGACATTTCGGCCAAGTACAGTAGGCCCCCAAAGGCAAGGTGCAGCTTACAGTCAGAGAAACAGCAGCAGAGAATGGAGGAGCGCCTGGGGAAAAGCACTCGCCCCCAGAGCACTTTGAAGTTGCTGCCTTGTTGGGCCACTCGGAGACGGCTCATGTCCGCGCATTTCCAATAAGCCCGCGGGGCAGGGGCAGGGGCAGGGGCAGGGGGCACGGGGCACCGGGCACACCTTGGAGAGTCGCTCAAGTTCAAGTTGAGTCGCCCAGCGGCCCTTGCCACAGGAAAAAAAAGAGCGGCAGTGGAAGACACAAAATCGACATTGGCGCGGAATTAATACGATTTTTATTCATGACTCCTAGGCAGGCGAGGCACGGCACAGGCACGGGCACTGCCACTGGCACGGGCACGGACCAGGCATCAAGGCATCAAGGGGCATGGTGCAATGGGGCGGCCGATAGCCAATCTGCTGGCTGCCGGCTGGCTTCCGTTCCCGGAATGTGGTGACAATGTCTTCTTGGGCTTTTCTCTGCCTCCTCTGCCACTCTGCCTCTGCCTCTGCCTCCGCCTCTCTGCCTCACTCTGTTTCACTTTGGTTTGTCTTGGCTTTTCCTTTGGCCTGGGCCTAGGCCTGCCTGCCTTTTGGTTTGTTGTTGGCTCAGACAATTGCATTGTTGGTGCTGCTTCTGCTGGCTGTTGGCCGTTGTCGCAATGCCAGTAATTTGTGCAAATGAGCCTCTAAAAGGCGTGGAGGCTTTCGGACGTGAGACAAGCCACCCCAAAAGGGGCAGAGCGAGGGGAAAGCCAATAAAACGAAATAGACAAAAAAAAAGAGAAAAACATAGAAAAACGAAATGTTTAAAGCGCCATTCGGCTATGTAAACGATGCGGGTCGAAACGTACAGGCGAGTACATGAAAGGAAAGCTGTTAAATGTTTTTCCAAAACATTTTCCTGCCTGCCTGCCAATGAAATGAAATGAAATGATAATGCCATGGGCGATGGCCAGTCAATTGCTGCCAAGAACCCAAGAAATACTTTCATTCATGACGAATCCAATTAGATTGCTCCCCACCACCCCCAACTCTCCCGAAAACTACTAAACAACAGCACGTGCTCGGGTTCGGCCCAAAAAACTGCCGCCAAAAATGCCATAAAAAACTACGCACTGAAAAAATAACAATGGGAACAACACCGAGCATTTACTACGATATCTATGGCCGCCTCGTGACGTTTCAGTTTTTAGCGGCAAATCTGAGTCAAAATAACATACCCCCCCCCTCCCCACCCCCTTCCACAGAGAGGAGAGCATAAAAGAGCGACACACACGCACGGAGATCGAGAGAGCCGAACTGCGCCATTCACTTACGCATGCGACTCGGCTCTCACACACTTTACAGTTACGCACAAATTGGCAGCAACACAGCACAACAGAAGAGCTTCCCCCTCTCTCTCTCTCTGTCTCTGTCTCTCTCTGACAATTTGTCCGCGTGGCGGCGCTCACCTGCCTTCAATATTTGTTTGGCTCTTTCCTGCTTGCTCTGTCTGACTGGCTACCTGGCTTTGAGGCCACAAGCCAGGCTTTTATTTGCTCACTTTTTTTTGCCAGAAAAAAAAGCAGAGAGAGAGAGAGAGAGTGAGAGACAAAAACAGAAATTATGTGTGTCAGCGGCGGGCAGGGCAGGGCAGACCTCCAAATTAACAGCAACAACAGAGAAAGAGGTCGCCTTCGCCTTGTTTAAATAAAATGAACAAATAAAAGCAGCAACAAAAACAGCAGAAACAGAAATTCAAATTGTGTCATGTGAGAAAACTCTCAATTGTGGGAGGAGGAGGAGGAGGAGGAGGAGGAGCCTCTGGCAAGGAGGCCAATTGACTCACCGCACGCAATGCAGACAGGATTGCCTTGAACAACTAACAGCATTAGCCAGGCACTTGTCTGCTCTGCGTTTTGGCCAAAACAACAACAGAATTTGGCATTTGGCAACGTCATGGGCAAATAACAAAAGACCCGAAATATGCGAAAACAAAAATAAAAAATATTTATAAATAAAAAATGCGTAACATTCACCTTTGGCTTTGGCTTTGGTTTGTTTTGGTTTTTAGTTTATTCATTGAGAATACGAATAGGCTGAAAAGATCTCTCGACTGGAAACTTCCTGTTTAGGCCAACATAAAGCAGCCTACAATAACCGAATTGTCTGGGCCTTAGTCATCTTGCTATTTATGTTGTTTTTCCATCGATCGTTTTTGGGTCAAACATTGTCATTACATGACCCGTTTTTACCCTCAGCCCCACAGCCTTTTGGTTGGAACATTTCCGCTTTTGTTGTTGTTGTTGCTGTTGACATTGGCAGAGAGTTACTTGAATAAACGTTTCGTTCCCGTAGATACGTTTATTTTTGTGCTGCGGAGTCTTGGGTTCTCTCTTATCGTGCAAACTGATAAGCGAAAGCCTCTTTCGCAAGAAGGCACTGAACAAAAACCTCAATGAAGTTGAGAGATACGGTAACCCAACCCCTGCCTCCCACCCCGCCCACTCCCCGCCCGCTGTTCTAATCAGAGAAATCAGGCAACGGACTCTGCTTCGGGTTTTCTTGTTTTTGTTTTATTATTTTTTTCGCCTGCGTATAAATTATACTTGAAAATTGTTTAGATTTTGATTGCTGATATGTACGCTGGCCTTTTCTTGTCCACTCCACGTAGCAGTCGCTTTGTCTCGCTGGAATCACACGGGAGGGCAATGGGCATGGAGGGGGAGAGGGCGGGCGCGCACTTGCACTTTCCCCCTGCAATTTTGGGTGAAAGTTTCTCCCGGTTTAAGGTCCCGCCAATTACCCCACACAGAAAATGAGGGTGAAAACCCAAAGCGAATCCCGAGCACGTGGCTAATTCAATAAACTTTAATTGTAAACCACACAAGCCAAAAAAAAATCAAGTAAGAAATACACAAAAAATTGGGGCTGAAACCGTGCAAATTTGAGGCAATTTTCACTAATTTTTGTGCAGCATGCAAACAACTTCCATGCCATCTTGCCACTGCCACAGTTCACCCCTCTCCTTCTGTGGGGCATATCATATCGCATCTCTTGTTTCCTGACATTCGCTGAACATTGCAATGTAATTTTGCTTTCAACACCTATTTTTTTGTTGCTGTTGTTGCTGTTGCTCGTTTTGTTTGTGCTGCATGCAACTGCAGCAAACGTGGGCAAATAATTGCCAACGAAACAGCAAACGGAAAACGGCAAACGGGCCAAAGTTGCAACGGCAACAGAGGCAGCCACAGAGTGGCTGTGGCGGCAACCAAGTGAAAATCATGGCGCATTTCCCAGGCTCAGGCTCAGGCTCAGGCTGGCCCCAAAATCGGGCGCGAATATATCGCATTTCAATCACGCGCCACAGCCAACGATCCTCAGCCTCCTGCTGTCCCCCCCCCCCCGCCTCTCTCTGTCTTGAGGCAATTTACGTGCGGCCACGCAGTGAGTAAGCCAAAAAGGAGACCTGGTCAGAGAGCAGCACTGGCAACAACAGAGCCACAATGCAACTGCAACTGCAACTGCAGCTTGCAGTTTATTAAAGTTTTGTGGCTGCGCAATGGGGCGGAAAGCAAACGGGCCTATGCCTATTCCCTGGTATTCGCCAGGCCTCTAACGGTACCGATTGTGCGCATGAAATGGCCACATCGTGATGGCCAAAACGCCTCGCTCCACCCCGTCCTCCTGCCTCCACCCCACCCCATGCCATTCGCTGTGATGTCTGTCAGGCACGCGCCTTTTGCCGGCCGGCACAAAAACACTCAATCTGTGACCGCAGCTAATGCAGCAGCAGCGGCAGAGACTCCGTCTCCGACTCCAACTCCAACTTGGAGATCCGAGATTCGAGAAGGAAACGTGGAACCGACGCGTCGGTAAAGGAAATGGCGATTTATGCGCAAATTTACTTTTATGCGATTAGCAACGATCTGAAACAGAAATTTATCGGTGAGTTTAGTAAATTTAATTGGGGCGCAACGAACGGTCCAACAAAGAAGAAGAGGAGCAGCAGCGGCAGCCAGAGAAGGTGCCGCTGCCATGCCTAGGCTCTCACTCAACAATCGGGGACTCCATGGCCATGCCATTAGACAAAAGGCAACAGCAAAAGCGGCAGCAACAGCAGCGGCTAAAACCTGGTAGCAGTGTAATAAAATTTTATGGGCCATGGAAGGAGGAGGAGAAGGAGCTGCATTCACTTAAATGCAACATCAGCAACATCAGTGCATCAGTGCAACAGTCGAGTCTGCCTGCCTGCTGCCTGCCTGCGGCCTTTTAGATTGCACAATGGAGTCGTAGAGTCGTAGAGTCATAGATTTTTTTTTTGGTCCGGGGCCAGAGAGCGGCCACGAGCAACAGCAGATGGCCGAGCGATAACGAAAGCTGAGAACACTTGGTGATAATGAAGGGAAAGGCCCGACCTCAAGTTAAAGTTTTGACCAGCTTTCGAGCCACTTTCGCATCAAAGTTTCAAGCCACTGGCACAGTGCTGGCCCTCTGCTGCTGCCACTAAGCCGCTTAAGTCTGAGCATCAATAATTGCTTAGTGCAGCAGCAACAGTGGACCCAGCGAGGCATGAAACACCACCCACCAGCCACCTGGGGGCATGCACTGGGAATATTTCAATCCTGGCACGCAGCAAGTGTTCGATGGAATCCTGCGAAACACTCGACAACGCGGCCACTTCGACGCTGACGCTGACGCTGATGATGGCCGTGGCCATGACGACGTCTCAATTGTTGGCATTTGGCTCAATTATGTCTGTAACTGGACAGCGGATGGGATAGAACACAAGCGGAGGAGTCTCTGACTCGCACTCAGCTTGATTACGGGGCATTCGAAATCAGTTTTGCAACGTTTGAAATGTTTTGAATTTATGAGACGACGCACTCGCAATTCGACTGTCGCGTCGCGTCTTTATTGTGCCACCCCCTGCCCCACAGCAACCATTCTGCGAGCTACCATCAAAGCTTAGCTGGCTGACTGCATTCTTATGCGAGGAGTTGGCCATTGTCGTCGCTGTCTGTCGTCTGCCTTTGCCTTTGTTCAATTTATTTGAGCGTAAAAGCGCTGTTCATAAAGCAAATGCAAAAGGATATCATCTCTCTGTCTCTCTCTCTCTCTCTCTCTGTCTCTGTGATTTGGCCAGTGAAGGTTGCCACAAGGTTAGCTTAAAGTCAGCCACTCCAGAGCTCAATGGATCTCTGAAATATATGCTGAATAAATGCATTCCATTCGCTCAAAAATGTATCCATCGCCTCGAAATATGTGAGGCCATCGGAAAGAGGCCAATTAATGACGAAACAATGACGCGGTACTGCGGCTGTGGATGGGGCATGGGGCATGCGGATTGGGGCAGAAATTAGTTAAATGGAAAAATAGTTTTGCGATGTTTTGCATTGAAATGCCGCTGTAGGCGATTATCGCTGGAAAGACCTCGGTGGGGCATGGGGCATGGCATTGTTGTGCTGTGTGTGCAATCGGCGGTTGCCTTTGAAGTCAAAGCTGCCTGCGTGTCTATATCTTTATCTTCATTCATAGCATACAGATAGAGGGAGATGTGTATGTGTGTGTATGTGTGTGGGTGGTCTTAGAACTAGGCCAATAGCCACAGCTGTCAATGATATCATTACATATGTATTATAATAATCCCTATATCTTTCCGCTTCGTTTTCAGCTCTAGGAAACGTCCGTCCAGCGATCATCAGGACTATGGCAGCAATGCGGGCAATGAGGACCAGATGTCGGAATGCAATGCAGCTCTGATTCTCATGAACCTACACAATCCTATTGCGGGTAGGTCGATCCTTACCACACGGCAGCAGCAGCAGTCGAATCCTCGCTATATCTCGCCGAATCTTTCAGTGTCCGAACAGTGTCTGGGCTCCAGTCCGGGCAGCTGCTCGTCGGCCTCCTGGAGCTCCGGCTCCTCCTCGCCGCCACTCAGCGACGATGGCCACGGGCACGGCCATCACAGCCCCAACATATTGTCGCCACACGATGCGGCCAATGCACGCATACGCACAACATCGGTGTCCACATCGGACGAGGGCATTGTCATTGATTTCAAGGATGATCGCAAGAAAAAGGTGAGTCCCAATTGCAAACCTAATCTTCATTTAAGATCTATAGATAAGACGCCCGCCCAAGGGGGCGGGGGGGGATACGGAATGCGGTCAAAATCTTGGCAGTAAACAGAGCGTGACATTTTTGTTGCATTTTAATTGCAACTTTGTGCAGGGGTTTTTAATTGCCATAATTATGTAAATGTCGGACGGATTTCGGATTTCGTGGGTTGTTTTTGGCACGTCCACACGGCGTATGCCATGCCACACATCGCTCATTACTCATACGCACTGTGTGGCGCAAGAAACCTCCTGCTGTAGGAGGCGGGCAAAGAGAAATATCAAAAATCAAATAAATGTCAAAAATACTACAAGCACTAGAAGCAGGCAAAAATAATAGTAGAAGAAGACTAGCCGCGGGGATACCCTTGAATACATAATAGACTGGGAGTTTGAAGGAATTTTTAGACTGTTATCTAAATATTTAAACAGAGAAAAAATATTTAAAAATAATCACCAAAAGATAACAATAGAAATCAATAACAAAAAAATATTAATTAATATGAAAATATTTGATTTAAATATATTTCATAATTATATTAAATATATTTCGTATTTAAATACGAAATAAATATTCCCAAGAATTCAAAATAAATTCGTTTATGTTTAAAGCAAAGTAAATTATATTTAATTTTATTTTAAATTGTATTTAAAATGGAATATTTAATTTAAATATGTTTGTGTTTCGTTTTATTATTCAATTTTTCCCTGACTATAAAGTAAACGGTTCTCTGATATATACATATATATAAGTCCTGCTTTAAAAGCAGATTACTCTGCCATATTCAAGGGCAATAGCGTTCTCTTTTGTTCGGAATTGTTTTAGGGTTTTCCTAGGGTACAACTTACAACACAAACAACACATCGAACAATTGCCAACGCATCAATCACACACCCAAAAACAGAAAAAAAAGGGCAATGTCAGCAGCTCGTTAACTTCACTCAAACACACACATGCACGCGCACAAGCACACACGCACACACATTACACATTACAGAAAATCAATAGCCCCGGCACTCCACACTCCTCCCCCCTCCGTTGTCACCCCCTTAATGCCCAACGTCTCAACATTTCAGCCATTGGACGAGACTTGGCTCTTTAATTAATTATGTTTGAACTTAAAGGGCCTCCGTCCTCCGCCTAAAATCAAGCATCGAAGACGGCCATTGAAACGGAATCTTACGCAACTGCTAGCCCCAGCCCCTGCCCCTGCCCCGTCCCTTCCCTTCCCCTCCCCCGTTTGGCCAAGTCCCAATCGAGCTGCGGACAGTCTGCCGTTTGTTTGTTTGCCCACAATCTATATGCCTCGCCCCCTGCCCCTAACGCTACACAACTTGTTATATTCATATGTTTAGAATACATAGAGCCATGACTTTTCCTATGATTGTGTGTGTGTTTGGCTATTTCGTTGGGAGCGTTTAAGGGCTCTTAACAGCAAACACACAAAACCTCAAAACGAGCAACCAGCAACAACGACAACGAGGAGAACAAATATCAAAAATGAACAGCAGCGGCAGCAGCAGCCGCGACAGCCATGGCACAACAGAATTTGTTAACCTTGAAAGTCTGATTAGATTTTCATACGGTGGTTCCGGCAAGCCCAGCAGTTTTCACTGTTTTATGCACTGAGAGAAAAGCTAGAAGCTTGACCAAATAGTTTTTCCTTTCAATTAAATTAGTTAAACATTTTCCATTATGTAGTCCAATCTCTCTCTGTCTCTCTGGCCAGCTGCACTTTCACTTTGGCTAACCTGTTGCACAATGCCCAGCCCTAAAGGCCAAATAGTTGACCAAAAAGCATCAAAACTTCCCCTGCTCTTTGCTGTTCATCTGTCCCACATTTAAATTTATGCCAGAGTAGGCAGACACGCCCACCTTATGGCGGGGGGGAGGGAACAAACAAACAAACAAACAAATGAATAGAAACAACAATGGAAGAAAAGCGTTTATTTTGCCAAGTCAACCCGGGGCAAGGCAAGGCAGGGCGTGGCTGGTTAATTGAAAAGATATATGCCGCATTTCCGCATCTGAATCTTGAATCGCATATCGCTAAAATGCAAGCCACAAGCAAAACAGATGGATAGATGGATGAATAGATGGATGGATGGTTGGATGGATGGATGGATGGTTGGATGGATGGATGGGATGGCTGAGCAGATGGAGGGATAAGTGATCGCAGTGCTGATGCTGCTGCTGGCATTGCAAATCGAGAATGAATGCAATTAATGTCTAATTGTGCGCAATTATTGTCAGTTGTCAGTTTGGGGCAAGGGGGAGGGGGGAAGGGGGGCCCTGCCTGTGTGATGTGCCGCATTGCAAATGCAGTTGCATGTGGAGCCAAGCAGAAATCAAATGGAGATCTTCAAGGTGGCCACGTGGCGCATACGTAATGCGTCCATCCAGGCCCATACGCTCATTACTCATACGCACCGTGTGCATCGTGTTCTCTGTATGATTAACCTTCGTTTGCTCGAGCGCGTCCAATGGAATGGAATCCGAAAACGAATACAAATCCGAATCGATCCGAAAATAAAGTGCAACAATGTGAAGTACATAACAAGAAATTACTCATGCGCCGTGTTTGCTCAGCTCACAGCTCAGCTCAGCCTTTTGTCATCGCTGCATTATGATGATGATGATCATCATCCATCGTCGTCGTTGTCGTCGTCGTCGGTTGGGTTATTACTTTAAATGCAGATTTATGTGCATTTACTGCCGCCAATGACAATCACGCGGCCCAGCCGGGGACTCGCACGCCTTTTAATCAAGGCCTTGGCTGGTGTGCCGTTCAGTTATTGCAAGGCTGCAGGCCATTACGCGAAAAGCCACAGTCAAAGCCAAGCCCCAAGGCATCCGCAACCGCAATGGGTGGTTAAACGTTGCGCCCATCACACATGGCCGGGCCATGGGTTGGTTGGTGTTTGCGATGGCCGCCAAAGGAAGTGCCCAAGTGCACACAAGTGGACGCTTGACTGACACACACAAAGAGAAGGACACCGAGCTGTGTGGGCGGCGGTGGGGGTGGGGATATTATAAATTAAACTCCTATGATTGCATGTGACAAGCAATTAGAGGCAACAATTGCAGCGAGGACACGGATCAGAGTTGAGAGCTACCGAGAATTGTTCCCCAGTTTTGCTACACAGATTTGCCTCCAATTTGCGGTAGTTCCAGGCATTCAGTCAGGCTAATTGCTTGCTCTCTAGTATGCGCATATACTATGCACTTTATTCCAACTAATTTGTTTTATAATATCAAACGAAACCGAAACAGAACAGAAAGCGAACGCGCAAAGCAAAAAGCTAACCGAAACCGAACTGCACACACAAATTATAGTGCAAAAGCGAGGCAGACAGCGCGGCGTGTGCAAGGCGATGACTAAGGGCGGGTAATGCGGCGAGGGTAAGGGGTGCTTGCGATTGCTACAGAGATGGGGGTAGGGGTGGCTGAGGCACTAAGGGGTTGTGTGTTGCGGCTAGCGCTGGCATTAAGCTTTCGCAATGCCCTGACAGTTGAAAGCGGCAGCAAAACAAAAAGAAGGGAAACTGCATTCGCGGCCAGCCAATATGGCGCGGCACACGTGTCGCTTTCAATGGTATCTGTGTATTGGTATATGTGTATGTGTGTGTGTGTGTAAGTGTGTGCCGGCTTAGCTGCCTTTGGCCTTTTTTTTGACAAATGTTCAACGGCAGCAGAAGAAGCAGAACTGCATTCCCCCTTTCCCCTTTAAATGAGCTTAAATTTATTCTCTTATTTATGATTTTGGTTACCCCCCTCCCCCCTCTCCTGTGGCCTGTTGGCTTGCATTATTTCCTTGATATTTTGTTGTTGTTGCTTAACTTTATTTTTGCAATTTATTTTTAAAAGCAACAACCAAAAGAAATCCCAACAAGCAACAGCAACAGAAATATGGTAAATTTTAATTAAATTTTGTGCTGCGAGCACCTTTGGGGGGTGCTCTGCAGCAACCTTGAATCAACATTCACTCCACACACACACACACACAGATACAAACACACGCATAGATACAGATATTGGCAGGCAAGTGAATAGCAATTGCTGTTGCCTTTGGCTTTGCCACTTGGCACTACATAAAGCAGCAACAACATCATCATCATCATCGTCATCATCATCATCATCATCATCATCATCATTATAGAGACGTCAACACTGTGGCTATGGCTCTGTGGCTATGACTGTGTGTGCTCGCCTTCTCATATGGCAGTAGACCTTGAATTCTGATTAGGAAGCGATTTAAATGTATCTATAAGTCATTTTTTCTGCACCGCTCCGATCCAATCTCCCTCTCCGCTCGACTTTATTGAGTTATTATTAAAAGTTAATTGTGCTGCTAAAAGCCATTTGTCTCTCCTCTATGCTGTGGCTGTGACTGTGGCTGTGGCTGTTGGCTGTGCCTCTCTGATGTGCAATTTGTGTGGCATTACGGCGCAACAATTGCAAATGACTTGGGCAAAGTGTCGACGACTTGGCTGCCGCCTGCGTTGGCTGGCTGGCTGATTGGGCAACACACACACACACACACGGTTACGGGTCGAATGAGTAATGACTGCGAAGCGAAACAGCTGGGCGCACAAATGTAATTATACCTTTAGAAGAACAAACGAACGAACAAACGACAGAACGAACGAATGACAGCCAGTCAACCTACACCTCAAATCAAATAGAACAAAGCCAAAAGGTCTTTTCCTTCTTGCCAATTCAGTTAGAATTTCCATTTGCATTTACATATCATATCCTCTCAGTAAAAAGTGACTTTATGTATTCCTCAGACGAACCCAAGACTCTGAGTCTCTGAGTCTGCTGCTTGCCTCGTGTCGCAGCGTGTAAAACTGCAGCCACAATCCGTCAAAAGTCAGTTGCAGTTGCAGTTGCAGGAGTGCCCCCCCCCCCCCCCCCCCCCCCCGCAGACAGATAGCCATCCATCCATCCATTCGTGCGTGCGTGTCAGTATGCGTTGGTATCTGTGTGTGTGTGTGTGTCTTGTGGGAGAAACGAACTCATAAATTTGTCATAATTGCAGAAATGCCAATGGAGGAGAAGGCAAAATAAAAATGCAATAAAAATATCTCATGCCATACGCAGAGCGAGGGAGAGAGAGGGACAGCCAGCAGTCAGTAGATTTTCCGTATTGGAAAATTTAAATGAAAATTTAGTCAACAAAACGCAATCTGTGCCAAGTGCAAAATGCAACAAATGCAGCGGCCAATTTTCATGTTCAAGGTGACCAAAACCAAGCGGACACTTGAGCCAACACTTGCCTCCTCCTCCTCGACGCTAATCGCTTGGCCTCGTTTCCATTTGCTGGCCACCTTTGTTGCTACTGGCCAGAGTTTCAACCTGTACCTCTGGCTATTTGTCCACAATTGAGTGCTCAGTCGATTTTGACCACTCTATGCCTTATGGTGCCCACTGTATGCCCGCTGCACTCTGCTGTCATCCGCATTGGCAGTGCAAGCCCCAAAAAAGCGCAGCGCCGAATGCGGTATTTGGCATTGGTCTCTGACACACTTTGCTTGCCGCACAGGCAGAGGCACAGGCAGAGGCACAGCCTCCTTATGGCCATATTCAATATACACATCAGATATATATATATCGTATATATATATCGTGTCTTATTTTAATACCCTGTCACCATTTCGCTGCTGCTGGTGCAAGGCAAGTGGCACATACATTGTGGTCGGTCGGTCGGTCGATGTGGGGAATGCACTCGAAATGTTTGCGAAACATCTTTTGGCAAACGTTTGCCACGAGCCACAAATGACACATAACCTTGCCACTGCCACTGTCGCTGTTGCTGCCTCTTCCGCTCTGCCCCTGCCCCTGCCACTGTCACACCTCGCACAGAAGTGTAATTTCGATTTCATTTTACATGAAATGAAACAACTCTTTGGCTGGCACAAAGCAACTCTGTTTCGAAGGTGCGGGAGGGGGGGTTGGGGGGTCACAATTAGATCAGCGAAAGAGGAAAACAAAAACAACAAAAAACCAAGCAAAAGAGGAGGAGAGCCATGCCCGGCGAATTGGCCTAGTTTCAGGCGTACCACAACAAAATGGCGGCCCTTGCAACTGTTGTCGTGGCTGTACTTTTTCCACTGCCACCGCGTGTGCAATGCCAGCTCAGTGTCAGTGTGTGTGTGTGTGTGCTTGCAGTTTTCTAGGTTACAGCAGTCCATATACTACATATACATATACATATGTGTGTGTGTATATATGCATTGGTGTTTGTATGCGGATGCGAATGATGATGCCGCACTGTTGCAGTCAACGCGTTGCGCCGGCCGGCAAAAGCCAGCGAATGTTGCGCAACAAACAACCTAGCCATGAAAATGCATTTCTCTCTCTGTCAGCTCTCTCCCACTCTCCCACTCTCTCTCTCTCTCTCTCACTCTCTCTGCATCTCGTTTGACATGCGCACTTACTCACTCACTTCCGCTCATCTCTCCGCAAATTCAAACACTCACACACACCAGCAACGGACTCTCACACACACACACACACCGACAAGCGACAAGCGATGGTGATGATGCTCTTGGGGGCAGAGGGGTGTGGTGTGGGTGTAAGGGCTGCAGGGCTGTTTGGGGCAGCGAGCGACGACGTAGGAGGTGCAACGGCACGTGTCCGCACACAGATGCACAAATTGTGTGCGCAATTTGTCGCTGCCAACGCTGCAGCTGGCAACGCTGCCAACGCCGACATCGGTCGCCTCTGACGTCGTCAATCGCTCGAGGGAAATGTGCAGTGGGGGGCAAATCTGGCCACAGCTTTGTGGCCCTTTGGGGGTGAGCCAAAAGTAATTCACATCGATACGAGTAGAGAATGGTGAGAGAAACAGATTTAAGCAGATTTTAAATAGAGAGCGGAAGAGGTTGGGTGCTACTCATCAGCTGTTGCCCATTCTCCCAAATTTATTCATTTCCAAGCACTATCGAACACTGATCATTGATCACTGATCACTTATCACTGACACTGGCACTCGTTGAGTATATTTATGCGTTTTTTGTCTATGGCTAAACAGCAACACATGTATTTTGGCTCCTACTTAAATTTCCATTAATTCTGCGAGAACATAAATTAAATGCTTCACTGTTTCCTTCTCTATGATAAACAGAAGCCACAGATCTCCACCATAGATACCCCACTCTATGAGTATGAATATAATAAACAATATTTTTGGAATATGCGAATGCATCGCAGTTGGTTGGCTTGGAATTGTTTTGCGGTCGATTCACTTTTCATGGCTAATTAATTTTCGCATTGCGCAAAATGAATTAATAAACCGAAATGCCATGAATATGCAAACGTGCGAATACGATTATATCCCACATGCAAACATGCATATAAATACATACATATGTACATACATATGTACATATATCTGTATAAATATATTTGTGAAATTTATTGTTGCCGTCGCCGCAGTAGCCATAATTAAAAGCCAAACAAGCAGCAGTCCCAGTAGCCGCCAACCGCCAGCGACTTGGCTTTGGGGCTCACCCGCCTCAGCCGCCAGGTGATTTCATTTGCAAGTGGTTTGGCTCAGATTTGTCTCTCTCTCTCTCCCTCTCTCTCTCTATCTCTTTCCTTTTTTTGGATTTTGATATGGCAATCATTGTGGCTAATTATACGCTTAGTTGACTGATCGAGGGGGGGTGTCGAGGGCGTCAAATGGGGTTGCACAGCAGCCCGCACTGGCAAACAATGAATGGAAAATTGCACGGCTTACATCACTCGGCGGCAGCTACAGGCAGGGCAGGGCAGGGCGGGGCAGGGCGGGGCAGGGCCAGAGGTTTGTCAAACAAATGATTTTTCACAGTTGTTTCGTTTCATTTGTTTTATTAATATTTAAGCTCTCAATTGGTGGATCAGCCATGGGGATGCGGGATGCACGTGTCGCGTGGAAAACTTTTCCTCTTGCATCTCCAAGTGCGCAACAAGCTGACGTCAGCAGCAGCAGCAGCAGCAACAGCGACTGAGGCTGAGGCTGTAACCGTGGCTCGTTGACATTTTGCATTTGGTGGGCGTTTTAGAAGGGGGGGGCGGGCTTAATTAAAGCAGAGCAATAGCATCGGCACGCCTCACAGCTTAAAATTCTCTCTGTGTACTGTATGCGTCGTTGCAACCCCACAAATGTTGACAGTCGCTGAAGCGAGGCAGGGCGGGGCATGGCACGGCACTTGTGGGCGGGAAGCAGCAAAACTGCATTAAAATTCAAATGCCGGCAATGTCAGGGCTGCCCCGAGCGAGGGCGGGGGCACAGCAGGCAGTAAAGTGGAGGGGGGGAACCCCCTGGCATTTCATTTGGATTATTGCCGCTTGAGACAGAGCACACACGATGGCAAAGCAAGATACTGTATCTTGTATCTCAGATGTGGATTTGTCCAAGAGGCACATCAAAGCAGAGCATCAAAAGCAGCGAAGTGGTTGGTTCTACCATTCATTTATTATATTTAGAACTCATTCACCAATGGAATCTTTATATAGTATATCATATGATGATATATATTCTCTATATTTCAACAAACAGATTCCCGAAAAATGTTTGCAACAAGTCAATTCGTAAAGCAATTCATTTTCCACCTAAGCAGCAAACATCACAGAATTTCTCATTTCGGTTTTTGTTTGGGATTGTTTTTTGCTTTTTTTTGCATACCAAATTGTTGTCAGCGGCCAAAAAGAGAGGGAAGAACGTCAGCGGGGGCTAAGAAATCCATCGCATCGCCTGGCATACTGCCTTCCCCTGTAGGTGTGTGTGTGTGTGTTTGTGTGTGTCTGTTTGAGGTAAAAAACAAAACAGAGCAAAACGAAACGGAAAACAAAAAGTTAAGCAAGGGAGAGAGGCAGAAGGAGAGGCAGCAGAGAGTCACACACTGACATCAAGGCAAATTGCGGGCCAAAAGCAGAAATGCCGACAAACACTCAAATACACACACACACACACACACACACACACACTTATACCCATACAGAGACAGAGAAACATTAGTTGGCAGCGTATAAAGGAATTGCAAATGTATTCAAGGTCAGGGCAGACATGAAAAACGAGAAACGTCGCCGTCAACGCAGGCAGAGCGTCAGTGGCAGAGGCCGAGAGCCAGAGGAAGATTCATGGAAGCCACCTAGACACCCACACACAGTCACAGTCATAGTCACCGAGAGGAGAAGCAGAAACTAAAATCAATATGGCCAACACTTTTAAGGGTTGCGGCGAAAAACCGCCAAACCCTTGAAACCTGCCCCCCACCTACAGGCCCCGCTGCCCACGGAAACAAGCGCAAAAAAACGAAGGAGGAAAAAAAGGAAAAGGGAAAATCAACGTCATCAGAGTGGTTCAGTGGGTCGTCATAAATAATGCTTCGGTTTTCCCGCGCATTTTCGGCTCTCTCTCTCACTCGCTCTTCGCGCAATGAGCACAAAAATGGCGGCCCACGAAGCCGGGTTCGAGTCATAGGACATTGCGCAAGCTTCAGATACAGAGAGAGACAAGGACAGAGAGAAAGAGAGAGAGAGAGAGAGGGAGAGCTGAGGTCCATAGCACCGTAGGCGAAATTTTAAATCGGGAATACATTTAATTATAGCCAGCAGCCCACTTTAGGGGTCCTCCAACGCCAATCCCCCCTCCCCCTGGAAGACGACACACCATTCTAATTAAGTCCAGGCAATTACACGCAACGACAGCAGTGGCAGCAACAGAATTGCAAATTGAGTTTTGAGTTTTTTCCTCCGAATGAATCGATAACGGTTCAAGGTTAGCTTGCGTGACATTTTCCGCTCCAGTCGCCGCCGCCGCCGCCTGCAAGCAACAATTTTTCGGGGGGCCGCTCTCTGCAGGTTTGCTAGTAATTGGAAAAGTCCGACCAAAGTAACCGTAAACTAAACTAAACTAAAGTAAAGTAAAGTAAAGTACGGAGCACCGAGTTGCGTGTGGCATCGTCATTACGGCGACTGGCAGGCGGGGGGCAACCAGGGCGTATGTGCGATATTACATTTATGTATTGATTTTCATGCAGAACCGCAGAACCTAACCCGATCCCAAAACCAGTTATTATCATAATTATTGCAAGGAATTCTGCCTGCCCCATGCAATATGCAAATAGATTTCTTATTCAAATTGCAACATTTCTCTAATGCGTTCCCCGTCTCTAATGCCCCCGTCTCTCTTCATCTCTCTCTCTTTGCAGGTGAGTAATTTGTCGGCTAATGTCTTTAATAGACTTCTGATTGTGAGTATAGAAGCGATCCAATCATCATATCTATAAATATAAGCATATCCGTGTGGGCCGGGCCGTGAGGAACCTTGACATGTCAGCAGCAACAGCAGCGGCAGCAACGGCAGGTTTTTTGCGAAAATAAATGGTATCTCAATCGGATTGGAAAGTTGTCGGCTCCTCGAGAGTCGAGTCTGGCTCGGGGACTGGCTCTGGCTTGGGTTTGAGTTTGTGCCCCACGGAGTTTCGGGGTCTATGCTCCCAAAAGTATGCCATCGACGGAGGACCGACCAGCTACTGTCTCGATCCTTCAACCCTGCACTGTACGCCTCAATTGTTTTAATTAGCATAATGACACTTAACAGTGTCTAGACGGCAACAAACAGCAGCAGCAGATTTCGAGTTGCTTTTTCTCTCTCTTGTTGGTCTCTCTCTTCTTCCCTTTTTTCTAATTCATGATTTGCGATTTCGGATGCTAGAAAAACACACAAATTTCGGCATAAATCCGAGTAAAAACGGCAACATCCGCTGGGCTTTTTGGCCAATTAATTGATAAACATAAATCATCACCGATATTTGTGCCGACAATGCAGTAAAAAGTGTTTTCCATTTTAGGGCAAAGGAAAAAGCAAAGTTCCCTCTCTCTTTCTCTCTTTCTCTCTTTAATTTACCGCCTGGCAACAGTAAGCCGTTACGTGACGAGTATTTTGAATGCATTTCGAACCGAACCGAACGGTTTCCGAAAGTGTTTATCAATGTTTAACAATTAGTCATTTCATGAGGAAGAGCACCGCAGCACAGAGCCCAGAGATAAAGAGAGAGACAGCGAGAGAGAGAGAGAGAGAGAGAGAGGCGCACACACACACGCACACCTTCGGCCATAATAATAATCATTATAATAAAATAAAAACCGCTGGCCACTTGGCCTTGGACTAGGTTGATTGCATTCTAGCGGTCAATGCCGCCGCCGCCGGCGTCGTCGTCGTCGTCGTTGCCGCTGACGTTGCCGACTAGCAACAACAACAACGAAGCAGCAACCAAAATTGAAAACGATCGCTTGCTTAGCTGCTGTCTCTCTCTCTCTCTCTCTCTCTTTCTCCCAGCTAGCTTTCTCCATCTCTTTCCGGCATATTCGCTGCGTTCAAATTTTTTGCGCAAATTTCTGCTCGCTCTATCTCCCTCTCTCCTATTTGCTGTATTTAAGATTTTATTTATTTGTTTTGTTTTTAGTGTTTGTTTTTTTGGTTTTTTTTTTGCAATGACAAAAGAAAAATATCGGAGCAGAGAAGCCAACAAACAACATTTTCGAATCAACAGCAGTGGCAGCGGCAGCGGCTGCGGCAGCAACTATTTATAAAATGCGCTTTGCCTGGCCAAAGTATCGCTCTCTCCCTCTCCCTCTCCCAGCCAGCAGGCGCGTGTGTATCCGTGTATATCTGTTGCTGCTCTGTGTATGTGTGTGTGTGTGTGTGTTGGTGTGTACTGCCCGTGCGAGACCGACCTGCAATGCCGGAAAGCAATAGCAAACGTCGTCAGAGCTTCGCTGTGACGCCAGCCCATGACGACAGTTCGCTCGACAAACGCTCTGCGTTTATTTGGGATTCATTTCAACGGAATAACAGAAATAACACATAAAAACCGACCCGAGCGATGCTGGTTTACCTTTGAATGGCATTTGCATAGCAAGTGTCAAAGCCAAGCCAAGCCAAGCCAAGAGAATCCCTCCGACCAGCCAGCCAGCCAGCCAGCCATCGGCTTGGGTTTGGTATTAAGATTCGTCGGCTCTTGGGCTTGGGCTCTTCCCAAGATCCTTCTTCTCTCACTATCCACACATAAATAATTCAGAATTTAGAATACGTTTCGGATCTGTTCGGTTCTGTTCTGTTCTGTTTCCAGGCCACAGTGCATTCAACCTCTGCCGAGGGGGTGTTGCCCCGCCGACCCCCGATGCGAGAGTCAGTTCATTCGCTTTTGGCAAATATTTAAATTTTGAAATAACTACGCGCCAGGCCAGGCCAGGGCAGTATTATTAGCCGGCAATTCGCAAGTGCTGCCCCGAACCGGCATACAAATTGTATAATTTTGTATTTAAATTTAATATTTATATACATATTTACACATATGTTTGTTTGTAGCTGTGGCACCTTCTCTTTATATTTCCTGTTTTCTAACATCAGCATAGTATTTCTAGCTAGCATCTCGTGATAAATGATACATGATAAATTGCCACTTAGTCTTTGTTTGAACCCAATCGCTTACGTCATCGGCATCGGCATCGAAACAGGTTGGAAATGCAGGCTGAAACGACAGTAGCTGCTACGGCCACAAATTCGTTTTGCTGCCATGATTTGTACGAAAGAACCTGCCCAAAAGATAACCGAACTGTGGGCTGTCACAGCCATAACCTTGACGCCTCATGCAATCGGTCAGGCCAGAAATATACTTCAAGTATTCCCACATTCACATTTCACGCCATTTGCCATTACTTTTTGGCAACGCACTCATTTATGGCCTTGCAATGCTTAGCTTTTGGGTTTTCTGAGTGGCTCCCAGCCCCCACTTCCTGTACGGCTTACGAGCACCCCCACGACCCCCCCTAGCTACTCCCCAGCAAGTGTGGGCGAGGCTATGGCTGTTCTCAGGTGCTCAGATCTCCGGTTGGAATGGCCTGGTCTCTGGCATGATGATGAATGACTGCAACATTTATAAATACGAAACAGAACACTCACACATATTCATACATACGAGTAGCGAAAGCCGTCGAGCAGGCAGCATTCAGCAGCCATCATCATAATGAAATAAGCTAAGCATAACAAATGCGTCGAAATATTTGCGACAGGTTGCAATAGCCAACAGACAGGCAGCATTAGAGAGAGGGGAGGGGGGTGCAAAAAAAATTATATAAAATCACCGAGCGCGAAAACAGCTAAGCAAAAACCCGAGTCACTCGATGTGCATGGCCTTGAAGATTTCGCTGCAAAAAAAAAAGCAAATCAAACAAACAAACCAGCAGAATGAATATCATAAAAATATTCACACAAAAAACACAAATAAAAGCCAAAACAAAATACAACAAAAAAGCAACAAAAATGATTATAATGAAAGCCACTAATTTGCAGCAAAAAAAGCAACAACAAAAAATATAAAATCAAATTTAATAAATGCATAAAATGCGAAGAAGGAAACTTTTAATTGAATTTTCAGAATCTGTGCAGCGATTGAATTGTCATTAGTTTTGGTTCAAACATTTTAAGCCCTCAAATTATTGTCATGGATTACCGTAATAAATTCTGGCTAATTGCCTGTATCTATATATATTACCCCACCCCTCCCCCTCTCCCTCTTCCTCTCTCTCTCTCCATCGCTCTTTGATATCTGCCTGGTCAATTTTCAATTACGATTTTTTTTTAATCGCCTTTTGGCCGGTCAAGTGGCTTTTGGCCAAAATATTGATTAATTGCAGTCATGAGGTTAATAGGATTACAAATTGTTTGTTGTTGTTGCTGGCGACTGTTGCTGCCGCTGCTGCACGCTAGATGGCGTGCCAAGTAATGCTGTGTGGATCGTCAACGATTTTGACAAGTCAACAACGAGATTTGACTCTGGCGCGAAGGAGATTGATGGCGAATGACTTGCCACCTGCCACCTGCCCAAAACTTTTTGCCAATCTCCCTGTAAGCCGCTTTTCGCACATTTGTTTTGTGCCAACTTGCAACGTGTTGCCGCTGCTACTTCTGGCTGTGCCTGTGGCAGGCTGTCTCTGGTTTCAACCTGGCAAACATGGAAACTGTTGATTTGTGGTTTCTTAGTCATTGTCATTTGCATTTCCTTAGTCTAAGTCTAAGTCTCAGCTTCAGTGTTGAGGTCACTTTTGTGGCTATGATTTTATTACAATCTGAAATGCAACCGCAACAACATATGCCGGCTTTTGTTTAAACTTTAGCACAACGGGATTTTCCACAACAACAAAAGCAAAGCCCCACTCTAATTGCCATTGTATGACTGGGCTGTTGTTTGGCTCTGGCAGCAACAATTGCAAAAAGCTTCATCATCATTACAGGCCTGGCTTTGTTGTTGTTGCTGTTGGCCAGGCCAGCTACAAACTATTGCTTTTGGCGTCAAGCTGTCTGAGCCGAGTCGAGTCGAGTCGATGCGAGGCGAGGCGGCTTTTCCAGCCAGCCATTCACTCGCATGCACTTTTTCCCGCCCCATTCGAGCGGCATTCGTAAATCTTTATGTATTTATTTATTACATATGCCTTAATTAAGCAAAACCCCCGTTTTTTTCCCCCGTGTTGTTGTCTCACACGTGAGTGGGGTGGGGTGGGGGTTTTTTTGTTTCTTATGCTTATCGAGGACTTACTGACTAATTATTGCTTTATGAGGTGGAACGTTACTTCCACAAAACCAAAACCACCTCCACAGCCACAGCCATGAAGTGTGTGTGTGTGTTGCACTCATAAATCCCACCCAAAACGGGCACAGAAAATAATTACTCAAAAAGAAGGGGACAGACATGTTGTGTGGTGTGTGTGTGGGAGGGTGGGTGGTGCTTGGGTGGTGCACTGTACATTGCGTGCAATTTCCACCTGAAAAGCGTAAATTATGGCGCTATTTATTTATGTTGCTGCTTTTATTGCCGTGTGCCAGTTGCATTTGTTTAAAATGCCATTTGACAAACATCAAAGCCGTTAAATGTTACTTTGACATGTGGCACATGTGGCACATGTGGCACATGTGTGCCACAAAGGGCTTTATACGGGGGTGGCTTTTGCTGTGTTGCAGTGCTGCAGAGCGGTGCACAAGCGGTGTGGTGGGGTCTTATGGCCAATTAGATGAGTGAAATGTGTCAACGGCAGGGAGAACGCGCGGTAAGAGAGGAGACCAAGGGAATCATTAAAGAGTCACCAACCGATCAAGGGGGGTTTTTACCGTCTATAAACCCTACACCCTATAGAGTAGGGAGTAGCACTCAATTACAGCATTTGTTGAAATACCAGAAGGGGTTTGGGGGGGGTTACCTGGCAGACAATGAATGCAATTTCACCAGTCGCCGTCGCCGTCTGAGTAATCCAGCAATTCTTTGGAAATGGCTCGCTTATCGCACAGCTCTGCGCTCTTGACCAACATTTCATTTCACCAGCAGCAAGCAATACGATGCATTTTCCATTTCCCATTCCCCCGCAAAGTGGGGTTATTTCATTTCACATTTCACATTTCACATAGATTCGCAATTATATTAAAGTGCTTTGGCAGTAAACAAAATGCCGTTCGCAGCAACGGATACGAATGCGAACGAATACGGATACGGAAGTAAAACGCCAAAAGCGGGACAGCGCCAAAGAGAAAAGAGGATTGAAGTGGAGTAAAGAATGTGCGGGGGAGGGGTTGCGGGGGAAGCGGATCTGGTTTGCTGACACAGCACAAAGGACTCTCGCATCTCTAAAAGGGACTTGCTGACATTTTCCAACGCCCCTTCCACCCCCCTCCTAGTCCTGGTCCTGGTCCTGGTTTTTGTTGCTGTCATTTGATAGACGCAGTTTATTCCTATATAGACAGTTCTGTATCACCCGTCGGTTCCCCGTGGTTCCCCCCTCTGCCCCTGTCCAGTCCCCACCGCAGGTCACACACAAGTCCAAAAGCCAAAGCCCAATCCTAGGCACACTCAAAGCGTTTTTATTTCCCCCTTTTTTGCCCATTTGTTTTCTCATCGCTTTTCTTTCTTTTTTGCTGTTGTTGTCGCTGTTGTTGCCCCTTTTTCTGGGCGTTGCCATGGAGAAGCGCTTTGTCAAAGCGACAGGTGAGAGTGGGCTGGCCGGCCGCATCTACGCTCTGGGACGATGCTTAAATATTTAAACAGCGAGTGGCCAGAGATGCTGGGCAGAGAGGTGTTAGCCAAAGGGGGGAGGCGGGAGTGGGAGGCGGAGGCCAAAGGTAAAAATAAACGATGCCCTGGTTAATGGAAGAGAATCAGCCAAGCAAGGAGCCAAGAGAAGAGGCCTGAAAATAGCAGCAGCAGCAGTAGGCGTGGCAGAAGCTAAATGGCCTGGAAAGGCTTGCCCGGAACAGTTAGCCCGAACACTGGGAACCTTTTGGAACCCGTTAAAGTTGGCCAAGATGATGTCTTAAGTAGCTGGAACGAAACGCCGATGCCAATGCGGAGTTTTCTTTTTTGCCAAAGATTTTTCCACCAAAATCACTTTTGACAGCTGCAAGCTTCTGCTGCGATGCAACTGCTTCTGCCACCGATTGTTGCACTTCAACTTGGCCACTAATGAGGCGTGACATTGATGATGACTCGGGCACGCTGGGCCCCAATCACCGGATCATTTGTAATGTGTCATGATTATGCAATATTCATGCAACAATTACGGCCAGACATTTGCATAAAAAGCGGACGCCCGTCAGGCCCCAGTTTGAGTGGCAATTTTCCACTCAACTCGGCTCGGACCGGCCCCAACGAAAGCCCAATGGAAAAGCGGGCCAAAACCGAACGTCGAACGGCGAACGGCGAACGGGTTCGCGAGAGAGACAAACAGGAAGCCGAGAACTGCAGGCGGGCTGCTGCCTGCCTGCCAGCCTCGATCTTTGGATCTGCGCATGCGCCGCGGCGAATGACAGCTTGGCCTGGACAGTGGACACTGGAGAGACACTGCGAACCGGCCGGCTGCAGTGACAGCTGTTGATTGATGAATCCTACAGCCTGCCCCCGGGCCAGACCCACGGGGGCAGAGTCAGTCCCACAGACCCAGACGAAGACGAAGACGAAGACAGTCGTCCAGTTGACGTCTTTGGAGCTTGCGGCGATCTTTAAGCTATCGAACTCTCCAGCTTTCCAGCTCTGTCTCTGTCTCTGCCTCTCTCTTTCTATCTTTTCAGAGCAGGAGATGTGGCAAAAGATTGATGATGACGCAAGCCCCCATGGCCGCTCTTCGCTCCGTTTTATGGCCGCGCTTGTGCAATAAACACTTCTAATTGTAATTAATGAGGCGATTGTTTAGTTTTTATGTGTTGATTTTTTCTGATTTACCGCCCCACAGTGCAACATCCCATCTTGCCGCAAACTGTGCTGCAGTTAGGAAAGGGCTGCCTCCAACAGTAGCTCTCTCCCTCTTTGACTAGATTAATTCGTTGAAGCCTTAAACTGGCCAAGTAGGAGAGTGTAGTCGTATCTGGAATTGATTTCATGCCGGCCAGTGTAGGGGGCCAGAAGACAAAGCCCAAAAGACAACGAAACTGAAAAGAAAAGCAAAGAAAACAGAAAGAAGACAGCCCAGGACTGTTGCTGCTGCTGCTGCTGTGGCTAGAGCCCTGTCCTCTTGGCCACGTTCATATTCCTCCAATTCTGCTGCCTGGTTTCTGTGCATTGAACTTGATTGCCATTGCCATTTTCCCCTCTTTGCTCTCTCTCTCTCTTTGCGGCCCTTACTGGCTGGCTGGCTGTCCTGCTCTGTCCTCGGTGCACCATCCTCCATCCTGTACTCCACGTACTCCTCATACTCGTACTCGTACCCTCATCTCTCTCTCTCTCGTCTTTGGTTGTCTTCTCCAGCTATCGACGCGGATTTATCTTAAATGCTGCGTTTAGTTTTCTGTTTTTCCAAGCTGTCTCTCTCTGGCTCTGTTTTCCCCCCCCCCATTGCCCCCCCCACTCTCCAGTCTTTTCCCTGGCCTTTTTAGCTTCGTGTTTTCGTATATTGGCAAACACTTTTCGGTCTGCTCAAATTAATGGCTCCGGGGTGCGCCTAATGATCCCCGGCACAGGCACAGGCACAGGCACCGGCACACAAGCTACAGAAAGTTCACTCCAATGAAAATGTCAGCCGGAGCTTTTTATTTGCTCTAACCATGCCATGCCACATGCCCCAGAGAGACCCAGAGACCAAAGACAGAGAGAGAGAAACACGACAAAGTGGTGGAAAACTTCGAAATATGTTTAACAAAAAAATCAAAATAATTGCATTGCTGACGCGTCACGCCAGGGGGTGGGCAGGGGGAAGGGGTAGGGACGCACGTTCTATATGGGGGCGTGTCCAG
This sequence comes from Drosophila athabasca, assembly GCA_008121215.1. Classification (NCBI taxonomy): domain Eukaryota; kingdom Metazoa; phylum Arthropoda; class Insecta; order Diptera; family Drosophilidae; genus Drosophila; species Drosophila athabasca. The sequence goes on along the minus strand of CM017793.1, from coordinate 3,344,332 downwards.
GTGTTTGTTGACATGGCGCTTTGCATGCGGCCTGCATGAGCAGCACTCATAAATCAGAGGCCAAGGGGTCAAGCGGTGCAGCATGTTGCAACAAAATCTGCTGCAAAATGCGGGACTTGGAGTGGCTTATAAAACGCTTTTGCCAACCGTATCGATAGTCCATGTGGGGCAGCCACTTCCAAGAGATCTCTCTCTGTCTCTGTCGCTCTCTCTTTGTGGCTGATGCTGGGGCACTTTCCCCCACGAATGGATGTTGCTGCTGCCTCTGTTGTTGCTGTTGCTGTTGCTGCTGCTCTTGTCTTCGACGCTTTTGTCAACATTAACATACGTAAGTGTCAGCTGCATGTTGCTACTGTGACTGTGCAGCTTCAACAGAGGCTTCAACATCTCGTTCGGATCGCCCGATCCGATCCGCATGCGGCTTGGATGCTGCCACTGCCACCGTGTGGCAAGAGGCCAAAGAGGCCAATTGATTTATCGTGACAATGAGTGCAGCTCCCGAGCTTCGCTATCGATGTGTAAATTTGAATTTCGTGGCTCATAAAGTGGACAATGGAGGCAGGCATTGAAAGACAAATGTGGCAGGACCCAGATTGTTGTCAGCAGCATGTTGCTGCCACTGCTGATGCTGCCACTGCCAATGCTACTGCAGCACTAAAAAGTGAATGCCCTCACGGTGACGTCACTCGTGCAACTCCAGTTCCAGATCCAGTTTCTCGCCTCAGTTGCAATTATCGAGCCCACAGAGAGACAGAGACAGAGACAGAGAGACCCAGAGAGTGAGAGGGCGAGAGAGAGAGAGGATAGCGAACGATGAGCAAAATACAGAATCCAGAAGAAATATGGAAACCAAAACAAACTGCACGATATCAAAACAAAGCCCAATGAATGAGGAGGGGGCTGCAGATGGGGGTGAGGCAGGGAGGCGGGAGAGCAGAGCAGAGTAGAGGAAAATCGAGTGGAACGAACTCTGTTGCACTCTGCAGTGCTGTGGCTGTGGCAGGCAGCGGCAACTGTGGGAAAGAGGCAATGTGCCGGGTCGACGGGTGTTGAAGTGGAACGTAACGAATGAGCGGGCAACAGGCGATGGCGGCAGCGAGAGGCGAGCGGAGTGCAGCAGGCAGATGCAGTGGCAGTGGCAGAGAGGATGCACACTGGGAGGATGAGGGGGCCACAGTGGCAGTGGCAGGAACGATGACTAAATGCAACAAGCTGCGACTTTGACTTGCATTTCGCTGCATTTCGTATGTGGTAGTAAAGTAAAGTTGATGAGCAACTTCAATGGCAAGTGGCAGCAGCAACAGCAGCAGCAACAACAGCTTGAGCATTATCTACTGTTACAACAACAACATCCCAGCCCATTCGAGTGTATGTGGCACACAGCAGCTGTGGCAAGAGGAGAGGCTTGGCTGGCTGGCTGGCTGGCTGGCTGGCTGGCTGGCTGGCTGTGCCGAGTGCCGCAGCACTCGCAAGTTGCACAAACATGTTGCTCACTGGCTCCGCGACATGATTCTGAGGCGCAGATAGAAAACCGAAAAACAACAGCCACAGCCACAGCCACAGCCACAGCTACATCCCAGATCCACATCCACAGCCACACAGCAAAAGCAGCAGCAACGAGCGACGACTCTTGGAAGAGGCACAAAACAGCACCGACGACGACGACGACGACGATTGGGGGACAGCCAGAACAAGAACAATGTTGTGCTAGGTTCCTCGCGGAACTCTACCCACTACCCCTGCCCCTACCCCTACCCCTACCCACCCCCTCTTGGGTTTCTGTACTGCAGTTACTCTGGCGGTGATGCCGTTTGGCCGCTCGCCATCGTCATTATTATCATCTCGTTTTGGTCTTGGGGTCTGGACAATTCCTACCTTCAATCGTAGCGGGCCATCCCCATTCCCATCCCCCATCCCCATCCCCCAACCCCATCTACAGAAACAACTATTGTCCATAGCCATAGCTGCTTATTTCAGTGGATGGGATGTTTGTTTGTAGGTTTGTTTGTTGGTTTGTTTGGGCTGCCTTTTGGTTAAGCCTCTCTCCCCCTCTCTCTCTGTCTCCCTCTCCCTCTCTCTTGTCATTGTAGTTGTTTTTGCTTTAATTTAGATGCATCTTGAGCAGCTTTTTTATATTTTTTTTTCGTTTTTTGTGGTTGCAAACATGGAAAATGTCAGAAAGGAAACTTTCATAAGATAAACAAAAGTTATATATGCATATATGTATGAGGAGGCTTCTCCTAAAGGGTCCTCTGAATTGGTGGGGGATTTACATACATACATACACACATATGTACATACATAGTTTTTCATCTACGAAAAATGTACGAAAACTTCCATAACTAATTGTGTGTTTCCATTCTTCTTCCTCTCGTTTCAGGTGAGTTTTCATGCCTCTCAAAAGTATACGAAATCTGAGCTAACTGGCAGAGTAAGTCACACCCCCCTCCATCCATCCCTTCGGCGATCCATTAAAAGCAATCAGAAATGTGGCTGGGGCGCGCCCCTTTTTCCGAATCACAATCGACAATGAGACAGGAAACAAGGAGCGTAAAATTGTTCAACCAGCTGCTTTATTCACATATCGCATACCCTTCAAGAGGGTATTATGACAGAAGAAAGCATCTTGACAGGCACTTTCTTTGCTTCTCAACTTCTCTTGGCGATGGCCATCGATATTTTAGAGTATCAACAGCTTCGGTTGTCCCAAGGCTATCATTGCTGCTCTGGTTTTTGTGCCGCTGCAGTGGCAATCAACCAGAGCTCGCAAATAACCGTCAACCATTTTGAAGTGTCCGAAAAAAACCGATCTTCTACGAACACTTTGCGAACGTGGAGCGAAAGAACACTTAAAAAGTGTTTTTGCTCAACAACTGTTCTTCTCAGACCAAAACACTTTTTTTTGTGTTCTCTTTGGTTCGCTCCCTCAGGGACTATTTTGATCGGACACTTTCGGAAAAAAGTCTTTTTGTATGTATGCGTGCGTCTGTGTGACCGGCGAACGAGAGCAAGGTATATTTAACAAGGTAGCCGCACTGAGAGAGCCAGTACTTCTTATTTCAGTGAAGAAGAAAAGAAAGTTAACCTTGTTAAATATACCTTGAACGAGAGCATCTTTGCTCAGGCATATTCTTTTCTCTTTCTCGCACACAGCACGAAACAACCCTTTTTGAAGACACTTCTTGCGCAGTGGTCTTTCAAAGACCGTTTTGCGTAACCGATCTCTCAAAAGTGTCCCTATCTGTGGTTATTGAGAGACCGAATCGTTTTTTCGGTTGAGCCAAACAGTCGGACCGAAACACACAAGCGAAATGAAAAAAGTGTTTCGCTCAGAGAGAGATCGTGTGTACCAAATTTTTTCTGTTTTGTCTGCGTGAAGACTGCGTTGGAAAAATCGGTTGACGGTTATTTGCATGCTCTGCAATCAACTCATTAGCTAAAGGTCCCCAACCCCCCAAACCCCCTCCCCACACACACACACACACACTCATACACACACAACAAGAACAAAGGCGGCTTGGGAGAAACCGCGTTACGCATTTTTAATTGCCAACTTGGGCTGCCAGACAAAAGCCAACAAACAAAAAACACAACACAAAAACAGCAACAGCAACAGCACGGCGGCAATTAAAAAATTAAGCAACAAATTTTTTGCATCAGCTGTTGGGAGTGGAGCAATGAGGGAGGGGACAGGGGGCAGGGGGCAGGGGCAGGGGGCTCTGGCAATGTCAACGAGTCGCAGAAGCATTTCCTGCCAAACAGAAGTGGAGCTCGAGTGGAGCCCAAGAGCCCAAACCCAGTCCATGGAACTCCGCGTCCGACTCTACGTCTTAGAAGCTCCACTGGGAGCTGCCCGCCCCTCTGCTCTGCCTGTAATTTATGCGCCTCTTCGACGCGCTTGCCAATTGCTGTTGCTGCTTCTTCTTCGTTTTGTTTTCTACGTTGTTTTTTTGTGTTGTTGTTGTTCCAAGAAGCATTCAGCCGGCATCCCAACCCATCCGCTATCCGCTATACGCCATACGCCATACGTACGAGTATGCCATCCTCCATCATCCGAGCGTCAGCTTTTGCGCCCCCGCGCAACATTGCAAAGATTTCTTTATTACTTGGGCACGTTCGTTCCCGTAGTTGTTGCTGCTTGGGGTCGAGGCCGGTCATTAATATCCACGCATGGAGTTCACTTCAGTTCGGTACGGTATGGTATGGTATGGTATGGCACTCCCCTTATCCACCACCCACTCATAGCTCCTCTCTCACACTCTCTCTCTCTCTTACGCTGTCTCTGTGCATCTCTCTGTGGCTCTGCCTCACCGATTCGTTCCAATCTGAATCAGCTGTATGCATAATATTTGTTGTTTGTTGATTCTGTCAGCGTGTTGAGGATCCGCTTCGTCACCTCATCGCTGGGGTCTTCATCGTCTTCGCTTGCTGATTCTCTTACGTTTCTTCTTCATCTTTAGCTTCATCATCCTCTTGGTATCTGTCTCTTGGTCTCTGTCTCTCTGTCTCTCTGTCCCTCTGGCTCTTGTGAATCTTTGCGCGATTCTTGTCCAGGTCAGTTCTGTATGGCATGGGGGGGGATTGGGATTCTCTCCGAGATGTTGTTGTTGTTGTGGCTATACGTGAGTGGCTTTGCCAAGCAGAAATCTTTGTCTCTGGCTCTGCTACGCTTCTGTCGCCAGCACAGAGCACGACTTATCAACGTTTGTTGTTCCTGTTCCTTCTTTCTGCTCTGCTCTGCTCTGTTCTGTTCTTCTGATGCGACGACAACAATCACGAATGCAGGCCTGATAATGATAATGATTATGATGATGATGCGACTGCGACTGCGACTGTCACTGTGGCCTATATGTTGATGATGATGTTTGTTTGCTGCCAAATGGATCGAATATACTACAGAGAGAAAGCCCTTAAAGAGAGTTACACTGTTTACCTAATTAATCCTATTAACGTTCGCCTAAAAGTCGTACTCTTCTAATCCTCGACTTTCCTTTTATCCTCCACCTTCTATTCTCTCTCTTCAGCCTCTTTTACTATCCTACTATCTCTTCCATCCATCCTTCCATCGCAGTACTCGCACTCGTACACAGCCCTTGTCCAGGTTGTCTTCCTAGTTGGATTCCTGAGGTCTCTGTCTCTGTCTCTATCTCTATCTCTGTCTTTCGGTCAGGTGGCCGGTGTCTTATAGAAGTTGCTTGGCTGCGTCTTCGTCCTCTCCCATCTTCTGTCATCCTTCTGCCCTTCTGGCCTTCTGGTCGACCATTTGCTAGTCTTAATCTCTTGCCCCGATGTTATGTTCTCCTCTCCTTCTCCTTCTCCTTCTTCTACTTCGTTGTTATTGTGGCTGTCGTTTTTTGACCGGCCGGCCGGCATTATATCTCATTACAGAGATCAGCATAAATAAGCAGTGAGCACGCCGCACCACGAGCACTAGCGACAACAACAACAGCCCGAGGTGGAGTAGGAGGAGGAGATGGAGAAGGAAAGAACGGGCCATGCAGCGATTAAGCGATACATTCAGGCATGTTCATGTATTCCCCAAAGTGCACAGAGAGAATGGGAGAGACAAGCCATGAAAGAAAGAGAGAGATAGAGAGAGGATATACTATTCGTATTCGTATACGTACTCGTATTCTCGTATTCGTATTCGTAGTACTCGTCGTGGAGCTGGAGAAAGGGCACATCGTACTCCCGACGACGAGGCAATTGAACTCGATTTCAGCGCGTGAAGGTGGACATGACGGACCCCGTTCTCTGTCGCTGTCTCTGTCCTCTTCCCTTCCCTCGCTCCCATGTGGATCTCTGCCCATTGCCCATTGCCCATTCCCGATGCTGATCTTCTGGGCAAAATAGAATTTGTTATTGTTGCATTTGCTGGTGCCGTTCGCTGTTGAGGCAGGGCAGGGACAGGAACAGGGGCAGTGGCAGTGCCTTGACCACATGCGTCATCATCATCATGTTGCTCGTGTGTAAAAACATGATCACACACCCAAAGCAAAGAGAGAGAGAGAGATAGTATGAGTGTGGATACTGATTCTCTACTGGACATGAAGCCGGCTGCTGATTCAGCCTCCTCCTCCTCCTATGCCTCCTCCTCCTCCTCCTATTCTGGATGCGCCTCGTTCAGGCGTTTTTAATGATGCGTCAGAATATTGTTTACGCATCATTTTACATGTCGGCAAATGGGAATGGGGAATGGGAATGGCAATGGGTTGTAGAGTGGAGTGGCATGGAGTGGAGTGGAGGCACGAGGAATATCATAGATGTGCGCTCCCTCTGGGCACATGCTGAATAGATGGGATGCAGCAGCAGCTCCAACTGGTGCCCCAACTGGGGCTGCTATAAAATTATGAAACCTCTCTCTATCTCTCTCTCTCTCCCTGGCTCTGCTCTACCAAATTCCATCGTGATGTGTGCATTAAAGCACGAATTAGCCCCCGGCCCCCATGGCAACAAAGTCTCTGTGTATGTCTTAACCCATCTCTGGGCGTGGATTGCATGTGGACGGATGGATACTGGGGCCAGTATCCTTATTAGCCAGCAGAGACCTTCTCTCTCTCTCCCCTGGAAAACTTGAAAGAAATTTCAATAAACATGAATTTGGGAAATGGGAAAATGTTTTAATCTACCAATCTCTTTTGTTTCCCCTCTCTCCGCTCTCTCGCCTCTCACTGTCCGGGCCATTTTCTATATTTCCCTCAAAAATAAAGCGCTTAAATGTAGGTCCTTTCCCCCTGTCCGGCTCCTGTCGGAAAAAACTTTTGAATTTATGATTGAACAGCAGCCATAGAGCCGCACCCCGTGCCCTGCCCCCTGCACTTTGAAGGATCCACGCTGTGCGGCACAAAGAAATTCCAATATCGTTTTTATGCCTACGGTTTTTCGGGCCGGGGGGGGGGGCAGACGGACATACCTCCGTTCGTGTAGTGTGTGCACACGGAAAAGTGTTGCCATGGCGCCCGCCCCCACCTCAAACAATGTGCAACAGCAGCAGCAGCAGCAAGAAGAAGCCTCTGATATTGCCACTACTCGTACTCCTGCTGTTGCATTTATGCTTAAGCTTCTGTTTATGCCACTGCCACAACTTCTTCTTCTTCTTCTGTTCCTGCCTCTGTTGTTGCTGCTGTTGTTTCTGTTGTTGTAATTGTTGCTTTGGAAATTAAGCGAAAAACTTGTCAAAGCCATGTCCTGGTGCCGCCATCCTGCCTCATGCCCCATGCCATCGCCCACACCTGGGCCAAGGCAAAGTCAAGTGCAGGGAGGGGGCTTCTTGCCTCCCCTCCCCACCTCTAACTCCCCCTAGCCCTGGCTGACATGCAATCCGAGGTACTACATGTGGAGGAGAGCTGCCTGCCGATTCTTGGCCTGGATGGGTTCAATGACATACAGGATAAGCAACACAGAAACACTGCCACTGCCACATCAGGCAACCCAGCCTAAGTACAACAACAACAACAACCGGCATAAACTTTTGCTGGGGCAAGAGCACACACACACACACACACACACAAAATGTAAACGTTGCAAAAAGGCGGCAAGCAAAAGCGGACCCGAAAACAAAGCCATGGCTAAAACGTCCAGAAGCAGGAGAGTAGACCAGGAGGGAGAGGAGCTGCTTGGGGCAGAGAGGCAGCATAGAGGCAACATAGGGAGCCGAGGCAGCGGCACGTACAGCACAGGCTACTCGTACAACTCCCTGCTGCTGCTGCCGCTGCTGCCTCTGCTGCTGCTGTTGCACTTGAGGTTAAAGGCAGTGGAGCAGCCTGCCCCAAAGCCAAACCGAACCGAACCCGAACTGAGGGGAAACCTGTGTACAAATACTCGACATGCACGACCATGCCTCCGTCCCCGCCCCCGCCCCCGCCCCATTTGGCACTCCACAGTGTATCCTGTTTGCCTATGCCCCCCCCATACCTATCGCTCCTATCCCTCCTAGCCCTAGCCCTATCCCTACCCATCCAGTGCATATGTTCGAGTTGAATGGATTCTTTGCCGGATCCCTTGCCCTCGACATGGCCATGGGCATGGGCATGGGTATGGGCCTCTGCCTCTGCCTCTGCTCATGGACATGGACACCGACATGGACCTGGACGTGGACCTGGTGGAAGCCCTAGCAGACGTTTTTCTTTTGCATTTTCAGAGAGCGGAGAGTGGAGAGTGGCAGCAGGTTGCGTGGCAGGACTGCCAGGACCCCATGCCATGCCATTTACTTAACCGGTTATTAAAAATTCCTCTCCACATTCGGTCCCCAATTCAATAAAATATGAGCCCCTGCCCCCGCCCCTGCCCCTGCCCCTGATCAAATGTGTGCGTACAAAAATCGGAGCAGAGAGATGAATCTTCAAAGCATACAAACGGGCGCTATCATTTCCATTTTCATTTCCATTTTCATGTCGAATGATGAGGCAGAAAACTGTTTTCCGAGTGTTTGTTGACTGAAGCCTGCAGCCAAAGATTTGAACCCGGGGTACCTACATACATACATACATTGTTGCCATAAATAGACCATGGCCATTACCGATGCAATATTAAATAATATATTGAGCCCTGGCCATTAGCTTAGATCGGAGCTGGAGCTGTGGCTGTAGGAGCTGTGGCTGTGGCTGCATTTTCATAACAAAACAATTTGCAAGAGCCGCCATGGCGGAGGCAACAGCATAAAACCGGAAATCCTTTCCAACTCGCATATGGCACGCAAAACGAAGGCAACTTTTCCACTGTGTGTTGTTGTTTCTGTTTGTTGTTGTTTCTGTTTGTTGTTGTTTGGTGGGTTAGGTGCCCCGGTCGGGATTGTTGTTGTTGCCTTGCCAGTGCCGCGGAAAATTGCCGCTTTTAATATTACCTTTTATTTGCAATTTCTGGTGGGGAGGGGGAGGCGGCGGAGGAGAGCCTTTTGTAATAATGCAGTGCGCATGTAATAGGAGCCAGGTGCCAGAGTGCCGAGTCGCCTCCATGCATTTATATATTCCCCATTGCCAGCAATCATTTCCCACCCAACCCCCCGCCCCCCAATCCCTGCCACCTGCCCCGTTCAAGCATGGTTGTCATCTGCCACAATTTGTACGCTGTTATTAACTGACATGCCTGGTATATATTTTTTACCCACCCACCTACCTAGTAGATACACCGTGTACCGTATTCTGTTTGTTACTGTTACTGTTACTGTTTTTTCTTTCACATTTCATTTCATTATTAATGGCATGATATGAGGCAATATGCAATATTTTACATCGTTTGTCAATTGGCCAGAGAAGAGCGGAATCAAAAGGGAATATATTTGTACTGTACTGGGAGTTGTACACGTATTTGCTTTGCTCGAATCGATTCATTTTAATAACATATCTGCCCATCTGCCCATCTGCAATCCCTGCAATCAGAGTCGCTGCAGGTTTGCAATTGGAAGTTCCCCTCTAATCAGTCGTTGCCCCCGAAAACGAAATAACAAGTGCGAAACACACACACACACACACTGATAGTCAGTGGTGGAGTGGAGTGGAGTGCCGTCCCGCTGTGTTATCTGATATTGACCTTCCGTTTTCGAAAACTGCGTTTCTGGCTTTTCGTTTTCCTTTGTGCCGCTGCTTAGACAATCGAAAATTGCAACACAAAGAAAATTATCGCATTTGAAGCCTGCACTTCCTGTGGCACCCATGACCAGATTGGCAGCAGACTTCTTGGCAGCAGCAGCAACCACACAGACAGCCAATTGGGTAAACAGTTGAAATAGTTATGTTTGCCTTTCATTTTATGATGCAAATCGTTTGGGCTAGTATTATCTTATCTGGCCATAAATAGAGGCCATAAAATAGATGTTTTTATACTCGTAAATGCACTTTCGACTGGCAACAGCAACAAGTCGACACACACACACACACACACAGCCACAATGGAGAGAGAATACCCGTCATACCCGGGGACAGATACATGACTGAATGTTTATATTTATACCTTATTGTTGTTGTTGTTGTTGCTGTTGTTGTTGCAGGGAAATGGCGATCGGAATGGGGAAAGCTCATGGAGGAGAGATACGCGCGCAGCGGGTGTGTGGGGTTGGGCGAGTTCATTGTCATCAAGGTCGCATACACACATACAGAAACACTTTTGTCAGTCGAGTGTTTGAATGTCGGCTACTTAGACTGGCTGCTGCCCGTCGGTGATATCGGTGTCACTGTCGCTGGTCGGGGTCCGGGGTCGGTGGCTTAGGAGGCGCGGAGGAGGAGCCTCTGATAAGCCGCAGCTAAAAATCTATACTGCCAGACGACGGGCCAGCAAAAACCGCAACAAGTTTGCCCATTGGTTTGGGGTCATTGCCCTTGCAGTTTACACTAAAATAAGTGCATTAACATGCAAATTAAATTTAGTTTAATTAAATTATGTATAAACATTCGCCAGTCGCCAAACGAGTTGTTGTTGTTGCTGTCCGTTCCTGTCCGCAGAGTCAATGCACTTGACTAACTGACTGATTGACGCTCCAAGAAATTGAAATTGAAATGGAAACAAAAACAAAACAAAGCGAAAACAAAAACAAAAACAAAGCGAAAAACAAAACGCAAAAACAAGTATAGCTATAGGCGATATTCCGATTTGCTCAGGTTTTCAGGTGCAGGGTATGAAAACGTGCAGCAATCGGTTCTATCTGGGGATTGACTCATCCTAACCTCGAATATATGTATTGCACTTTTTCCACCTTCTGTGTGTGTGTGTGTGCGTGTGTGTGTGTGTGTGTAATCTGCTGGCAAAAGTTTCATTGACTCGCGCGTAGGCAAAAAGCAAAAGCAGCTGCAATTAAAGTTTAAAATGAGTGAGCGGCACAGGGGAGGGAGAGAGGGGAGGTACTTCTCGGCCAGCGGTTTAAAGATTATTTACGAGTCGTTGCCTGTTAGTCACGTTTTTAGAGCAGACGTTGACCAGAGTTCACTTCAAAGCAGGCAAACGGCAGGGAGGGGGGCGGAGTGGGAGGGAGAGAGTGCGAGAAATGAGACAGAAACAAATCAAATCAAATGACAGAACAAAATGTCAATTTGCAACGCAAATGGAATGGAATAGAATGGAATGGAATCGCATGGAATGTGTGTGTTGTACTGAAATCGGAACCAAAAGAATTTCCTTATAGAGGTCATTGGTTAACCGTTCAAACCCTTGGCTCAAAATGTCCTTCAAAGTCTAGACTTCACCCACACAGACACGCAAATAATGCGTGATTCTGTTGAAAATTCATTGGGGTTTATTGAACTCCTCGTTGGGCAAAGAAAAGTCTGAGAAAATTGCCTCAAAATGTACGGCCTTGCGACGCCAGAAGCCTCGACTTGTAACGTTTTTGGGGCAGGCAGCAATTAGTGGCGACTAGAGATAGGTAACCCCCAACTACGGCCATGAAATATTTGATGTTTTTTAAACATTTAAACTTCCTTAAACAAAAACCATAAACCATCAACCGTCAACCGTCAACAGTGGGTAGGCCGTGGCCCAATCCAAATCCTTTGGCCTGGTTAATGGGCCACCGCCCTGCCCCCGGCCCCTGCTCTATTCGGGAGCTTTTATGATTTCGGATTTAACTTTCTGCCGTCGCCCCATAGTCATACCCCGCGATGCGTGCCAATGACACAATAAAAGTTGCCCCAGGCAACACGGCAACACGACGGCGGCTAGGGGATCCCGAGATCCTTGAAATGTGGCGTTCGCACGCAGCAGAGCCCCCCGAATCCAAATCCTCAACGCACCTCATCGTCTGCCTGCCACCGAGCCATAAAAATAGCAAAGGGAACGGTGGCAGAGTGTGGCATGGTGCACAAACAATCGAGAACAAAAACTTGCTCCACGAAAAAAGCAACAACAAAACGTGGCCGCACCAGACACACTCCAGGCAGAAGCTGTTTTTTGTGTGGCAGAAGCCAGGACACGACCAGGCGACACCCTGCAGAGCGATTAGTGGCTGAACGAGGCTGTTGGCCAGCCTAATATCCCCCCCCTTTTGCTACTGCTTTTCGGGCTGGAAAAGTGCGTGTGTGCCGGCCTCGTTCAATGACTTTTTGCTCTCGCTTTCTCGTCTCAGCCCAAGCTCTTCTCTGGCCCGCTTCTTAGCGTGTGTATCTCTTAATATTTTTGTTTCGTTTGGCCGCCGGGGGCCCAGCATGAGGTGGGACAGTGAGTGGCAGCCACAGAGCCAGCCAAGCAGCCAGCAGCCAGATATCCAAGCAGTTAGGCAGCCTCCTTGGCTCAGTGTCAATGGCATTCAAGCTGCGAGGCGACTCGAATCGAGGTTATTGGACCCGCCAACCCGCCACCGTGTGGCACCTCCCCCCCACCCATCCATCGTCCTGTGCCGCCGCCCCCACCATTCGTGCTGTGCCATATTTTTAGCCTACTTTTGCGAGGCAGCAGCAGAAGCAGCAGCCGCAGCAGCAGCGACTCCCAAGTATATTTGGAGGTCAATTATCTCAGCTGGGCCAATCCATCATTTGGCCATTGGCCAACGCCCGTGCGTATGCAATGCTTTCCTTGGGGGAGGCGGATGGGAGAGGGGTAGGTAAAACACCTGCCTCGCTCCTGTAATGATGAGTAATTTGGCCTCATTCGTACCCAGGCCACGCTCATCTTTAATATCAATTAAGAGTGCCAGAGAGCACAAAGCTGATCTTATCACAAGCCTTTACTTTTTTGGGAAAGAGAGGGAGGAAACGTGGGCAGGGGAGGGTAGGTGTGATGGGGGGTTATTCAACTTTTGATTAATGGCGGCGCATGCATGACAAATGGCCGCCGGTTGCTGCACTTGTAATTGTTTTTGCCATCGCCAGTCGCTCATTTAATTAACTAAATTTATCGCTGTGCAAATTCAGACTCCATTCTCGACTCGGGAAGGGGAAGGGGACGCAGACTGGGAGCGGGGATGGGACTCCTCCTTAGTCATGCATTTAATTTTTCGTCAGGGCGCTTTGTTAGCCGTTAGCCGGTGCTCTCAATTAGAGTTAGCCTTTTCCCAGAAAGTCGGCTTACAGCAAACCTGGGGCTGGCAACAACATGCAATCGCCCAGGCAACTGCCAGTAATTACTCGCAATTAACATGAGCAATTAAAGGGGGACTGAGGGGGAGACTGAGGGGGGATATTCGTGAAATCATGTCAATGCCTCACATTTATTGTTAATCAACGGCCAGCGAACATGAAAATGGCAAAAGGAAAAGCCCTTTCCGAAAAACAGTAACAGAAACAGAAACGAATGCGATACGAATCGACGGGGCAAGTAGGAAAATGCAGTGCATATTTATGGGAATAGTGGCAGTGGCAGCGGCAGTGGCAATTTGTGGACTCACGAAAGTCGGCTAACAATTTGACCCCGACATGGTAAACTTGGTAATGGGAACACGACGAGGCCTCTATCTGTGCCTCTGCCTCCGCCTCGATGTATATCCTTGCCGCATGCCAACATGCGGTGCACAAAGCCAACGTTGCGTTGCGCATTCAATGCCAGCGGGGGTAAAAGTATGAGGAAAGTTTCACAGCAACAACAGCAAAATACCCGGAAAATCGAACGAGAGCGATGGGCAGGGGGCGGGGCTGGGGATGGGCATGGTTAAGGGAGTGGAAAAACCCAAAAAGCTTGGAATACCTGCCAATTTTCATAGTCACAAAAGCTTAAGGGGAAATTACACGGAATCGCGGAAATGGAAAACCCTTCAAAGATATGCAGATACACACACACACACAAGCACCCTCACACACAAACACCCACACAGATATGAGTCCCAAATAATCGGCAAACATTTTAATTAATTCTGTTTTTCTTTTCGCTTCTTTTCAGGTAAGTGGCATGAAGTCTCTTCTTCTGCCGCATTACGGCTCAGCCGATGATGAGTCGGCCCCCACTTTCGCCCACAGAACTGTAACTGTAACTGTAAGTTGACTCTTTGCAATCGTTTTTCAAATAGCCGAGAAAAAAAAGGAAAGCCAAAAAGCTGAAAAGCCCATAAGCAAAGGCAAGAACAACTTTCGGCTCATTGGGCGTGACAGCCAAAAAATAAAAATATATGTCGAAAAGAGTCGAAAAAAAAGCGCCGTAAAAATTCATTGAACGGTTAACGAACGAACAGTGAAGCCAGAAAGGCAATTGAAGCGGCCTTTGTTCACATTGCGCATACGCCGTGTCTGCCGCAGCTGCAGGCGGCCCCCCAGACTAACTCTGGACGCGGTCCAGACATACACAGGTTGCCGCTGCCGTTGCCCCAGTGGGTCGCTGTCCCCGGTCATTACGAAAGTTATTCAGGCGAAATGTTTGCCCTGGCCATTACATCAGCAGGGGGAAAAAAATGCGGAAATTCAGGCAAAATTCAAGGAAAATTTATGAAAATTGCCAGGTGCCAGGGGCCGACTAGATCGCTAGCACCCCTGTGTCTGTCTCTCTCTCTCTCTGTCTCTCTTTTTATTCACTTTCGCTGTCAATTGTTAGGACTGCGGACTGCTGCTGGCCAATTTCAGGTTTCCTCCTTTTTTTGGCCAGCGAGCGATTTGCATTCCATTCGTGTCCATGTCCCGTGTCTATGTTTATGTCCAGCAGTTGTCAATGCAAATGTTTCGTCATGTCAATTGGATAGATATCTATCTAACTATCCATCTATCTACCTATCTATCTATCTGTCTCTCGATATCTATCTATCTACTCGTAGTTGTATCCATCTATTCGAGCATTGAATTTCAATAAAATGTGTTCGTAAGTGATGCCCATAAATTCCATTTGACCGATATCAGACGACATTAAGTATAAGGAGCCAGAGATCAGGTTTCCTTACTTTTCTTTATTTTTCCAACCCCCTAGGGCCCTGTGGGGTGGAACTTGAGACTGGCCCTCGGCCCTCCCTCTCGTCCATCGGTTTCGATTATCGGCCTGGCGCCAGGTTCGGTTATGACAACTCCAGTGGACTCTCCTGCGAGTCACGAACTCATTCCCATATCAAATTGCAATTGCTGAACATTCGAAAGCCACAAGAACCAGCCCCAAAAACACGATGGGAGATGGGAACCGCAAGCAAATTGAATTAATTAAGAAATGTGTATTATATTACCAAAGACAACACCAGAGGGGGTGGGGTGCGATTGCGGGTGGGTGGTTGGGTTGGATAAAGCGAAAATTAATAAAGAACCAGGAAGGAGCAGGAGAAAGGAAAACGCTAAGCTCGGGTCACCGCCGAAAGCCCCCGCTAAGCTATGCGAAATTATGAAATTGATTTAAGCTGCCAAATTGCTTAAACAATATTTCTTTTCCTTTCTTATTTTCATATTTTCTTATATCTGGGATTCCTTGAATGCAAAGAGAAAGTCCCCTCGCGCCCCTTGCCGCAGTTTACTGTTTAGTTCGGGGTTATTGTTCGAGTCAATAAGAGAGTCAAGGGAGAGGACGCGTGGGTGGAGTGGAGTGGAGTGTTCGAGGGAAAATTCTAATTAAAAATCTTCCGGCATTTGGCATTTTATCTAAACAGGAAGCGGGCAAAGAAGCCGCAAAGCAGACGAAGCCAAAGCTGAAGCTGGAGCGCCAAACAATGGCAGAAAGGGAGAGTAGTGAAAGGAGAGGAGAGAATGACGACACTTTCCCTGGCTTTCCCTGGCTGGCTGGCTGGCTGGCTGCTCTTGATGCTGCATCAGGGGAAAAGTCTTACCGAATTGGGTCAACCAAGAAATTAAAAGGTTCCGCCAGAGACAAGTGCGAATGGGGGAGTGAAAATGTGGCAGAACAAAAGGAAAAGTTAAAAAACTTCCACTTAAAGCTGGTCCCCGTTATCATTTGCAATTAGACGCGTTGACACTTGGCCAGTGTGAAAAGTTCAGAGGCAGCAGGAAAGTGAAAAGTTCAGTGAGAGAGAGAGAGGAGTGCCCCAAAAATTGTATGTAGCTGGTGGCAGGCAGCTGTTTAAGGGGGAGTGTGCAACGAATTGAATATTTAAATCCCACACGCAAATCCGTGCATGCTTCAAATTGAAAAGGGTTGCAAATGCCCCAGCCCCTGCCCCCGCCACAGCCGCCGCTTTCTTTCTTCTTTCTTGTGGCGCATAAAATATGTAAAGAAAATCGAATGGAAACAGAATTATGCTTGTTGCTGGTTTTTTGAAGTTTTTCTCCTTGTCTTATTCTTTTCTCTCTTATTTCAAATTCGAAATTGGTTTTAAATTTGGCAAAATGCCCCCTCTGCTCGTTGCCCCCCCTGCCCCTTGTTCGTTGTTTTGCTCCCAATTTTATTTGCCTGCCTGAGTGCGTGTTCAATCTCCAAATGCAATCGAAATGAAATTGAAAATTGTTCCCTGCCTCG
This sequence comes from Drosophila athabasca, assembly GCA_008121215.1. Lineage (NCBI taxonomy): Eukaryota > Metazoa > Arthropoda > Insecta > Diptera > Drosophilidae > Drosophila > Drosophila athabasca. Next base: position 3,328,039 of record CM017793.1, on the reverse strand, counting down.
GGAGCTCCATCTGCCTGGTTTTTCCTGTTATGCAACAAGCAAATCTGCAATTGTATTTCGACTCTAAATCTAAATCCAAAAGTCTCTGGTAAAAGCAACAGCTGCCTGGATATGACAAAACTTTTGCACACAATCTCAGAGAGGGAGAGGAAGAGAGAGAGCAGATAATACTCCTTTGTGGATGCATAAGCATCCTAATCTATGGTTTATTGATTCAACGCAGACTTGGCTTACAGCCCAAAGTGTTTTTGGGTTACTCAAACATTTCCCACACGAATGAAATGTGTGCCAGACCAAACCCAAGACCAAACCCAAGCCCAAGCCTTCAAATTCAATTCGAAGGACTTTTCCGGCCACTTTATTAACAGCTCTTTTCCTCACCCCCCCACCCGCCACCCACGTCAGCTCGAGCTCTTTGCAAATTTTCGCCTGGCATTTGCCTAAGCCCGTATTAACCCATTTTTGCCACGCACTCACTCTCTACCTCCCTCTCTCTCTCTCTCTTTGGTTGGCTTACCTTTGTGGGGATTACGGAAGGCAGCCGTTGCTCAATAGATAGACCTTCAACATGTGGCATATACATACGTACATCTGTAGGTACGACGCGTCGCATATGAATATGCGTCCATTTTCGGCGACACTCGAAAGCCGATTGTCGTCCTGTCTAATTTGCTGGCCATAAGCAGCTTACGGTCTACAACTTTCCTCCTCGCTTATGCTGGCCATATTAAAACGGCATTTTAAACACACAAGGGCCCGTCCCCCATCCCCCATCCCACACCCCCAATCTCCTTCTGCTGCTGCTGCCACACAGGTGACTCTTGTCCTTCTGCAACATTTATAACTTCTTTTTTTGGTAAATGACAACGACAACTTTTGAGTGGCGCATAATACCTAAAAAGTAATGTGGCCACCCCCACCCCCCTCCCCCCTGCACAGTCATACCGCCCTTTGGGAAATGATAGACTCCATCCCACCACAACCCCCTCCCCCCATCCCCATTCCCAATCCCATTCCCATAGAGAAGCAGCTCTTGTCCCACAAGTTGATTATTTTTTTGGTCATTTTGTGTGTGTGTGTGTGTGTGAGTGCGCAGTTTTTCTGTCAGTTTTTCTCTCCTTTCTGTTGGAAAATTATTAGATGGCCATTTTTCCCGCTTTCCCGTTCCGTTCGGCTCCGTTCGGCACGTGCCCCGCCCCGTATCAGGCATCAAGTTCTTGTCAGGGCCAGTTTATGGGGCGATTGCCTGCAAGGGCCAAATTGAAATGTGCCTCGAGGGACCCAAATGGTCTTCAAAATGTTGAAGAGTTTTTAGACGAGAGAGAGCGAGAGAGAGAGAGAGAGAGAAATGATGGCAAGTTCCCAAGTTGAGATATTTTCCAATTTCTATCTTGGAAATGGAAATCAGGAAAAAACTAAGGCTTAGCCGCTTTCATTACTCATCGAAGCAGCGTAGCATAAGCCTCAGATTCATCAGATACATAGTGACAATGTACACACACACACAGACACACACCATTGCAGATGCATCTGTAGTTGCACACATAATGGCATCGCATCTACGCTTGACCTGGTTTAGTTCTTCCATCCAACCCCATCCACCCAACACGCTCCAAGACAGAGCAAAGCAAATGGCAGGGCAGAGCAGGGACTGCTATCCACAGCATACATAAATTTGGCCAAGTACAGTTACTGCCTGCCATATGTATGCTCACACAGGACACAGAGGCCTTGGTGGGGCAACTGTTGTTGCCGCTTTTGTTTCGGAAGCGCTTGGCAATTGCAATTTTGCAAGGTCATCCAGGCGCAAAGTGATTTCTCTCCCTCTCTCTCTCTGTGCCACTCGGCAACACTCTGCTCGCTCTCTCTCTCTCTGTCTCTCTATCAGCGGCAAGGGCTGTGTGACCCAGTTACTGGGACCCCTGGCATACTGCCTGCATTCTGGGTCAGCATAGCATCCACTCCACCATCCCCATCCATTCACAATCCCAAGCCCAAGCCCAAGCCGGTGAAGGGGCAGCAGGAGATGCAAACGCGAATGCGAATACGAATGCGGGTCAGGCCAGAGACAAGCAAATGGCCCCCAGTGAGAGCTAAAATGAAAATGGATGGGCTTCCCCATATACAGAAGAAAATTGTACAATGTATGTACACAATATATACTATATATGGCGACTGATGAAGGTACAGTCAGTCGTATGCTAGAAGCTATATCTTGTTCCTGTCCTGCCCTATCCTGTCCGTGTGACAGAGTCCGACATTTCGTTATAAGCCAATTACTTTTTAGGTTTAACGTCCAGTCCGGTCCGGTCCGGTCCACCCCCGTCAACCGCAACATGTGCCAGAGTCCGTCTTGATTAGGACCGATTCCACAGGCAGGCAGGCGGCAACGGCAACCCATTCAAGCTCCATTTGGCAATTACCGCAGCAATAAAAGTCAACGGCAAGTGCAGCCAGCCACAAATTGTACCGAGTATCAACACCCTGTCCTGCCCTATCCTGCCGCCTGCCGCCTATCGCCCCCGTTTACGTGTGTCAAATAATAATTCCATTCCCGTTGTCCCGTTCCCTGCTTATCGGCCGAGGCCAAGTGAAAAAGGATTTACCACAGGCGCTGGAGGGGGGGCGCACAAAATTTACATTTTACAATTTACGCAAATTTTTATGTCATAATTGGATTCTGTCTCAGGCATTGTGTTGTTTGGGCCTGCTCTCCTTCCCCCCGAGAGAGGAGATGTGACAATGGGCAGTGATAACGGGCCAAGGGGTTGGAGATGAGGATAAGGCTGGCAGCTAGGGTTGCGGTGGCCATTAAGTTGGCCCAAAGGATGCTCGCCTCGCCTTGTAATTCGAGGCATTCTCACTGATAAGAGATTTTATGCGCAGAAGGCTGTGGTAAATTGAGCGTGGCCGGATATTGTCGTCGCTTGCCATCAAGTGCACACACATAAACAGGATCTAAAGGAGATTGGAGGGGGGTATATAAATATGGTAGGGTATGCAGCACACTCCTCCCCTCCCAGGTGACGAGTTCCCCTTGAGCGCGCCACCCATTGCAGCAGCTTCCTTTTAATAGTTTTCCCTGGTACATTTATGGATATTTATTTATTTATCCCCATTTAAATTTAAGTGTAGCACACTTTTGGGCTGCTGGGGTAAATGGTGCTGCCGTTTCCGCTGTGGGCCTCCCTACCGCCCAGCCAACATCCGTTTCCGTTTCAGTTTCAGTTTGCTATTGCTATTGCATCTTCTTTTATTTTATCTAATTTGCCATATACAAGTATTTATGGCAGCGTGAGTTTTGCCAACATGTTTTTACCACCCAAAAAGAAATGAACACAGAACGAAATTCGGTCTCCAGTTCGTTCACGAACTTTTCGCATAAATTTTATATACGAAACGTGTCAGCGTTTGTCTGTCTGTCGGTCGGTCTGTGTAGCTGCTGTGTGGCAGACAACCCCTTGAGTTGATTTCGGCCATGTCAGCTCGGAGTCTGTTATTGTACTTCTGTCTGTTCAAAATATCAAAATCAACGCCATTGTCATACTCGGTATTTGTTGAATGAATGAGCACTCAACCTCAATTTCAGCTTCCATCGTTCCATCCCTTGGCACCACCGCATTTCCGCCCATTTCCTCGGCTTTTCCCGCGGCAATGACAATTTCGCGTGTGTTTGTCACATCAGTTATGCATACGTACATACGTGTCTGTCTGTTTGTTTGTGTCTGCGTAGTTATATATTTATGACACTCTGTCACTGTCGACCTCTACGCTGTTCTGCTCTGTTCTGCTCTCCGTGCGTGCTTCTATTTAAACGCAATCAAATTAAGCACCCAACAAATTGACAAGGCTAGGCGGGCAGGCAACAGCAGTGTGTAATCAAATTTTCCAAATTTGTTTTAAAAGGTGGAAATCAAATACAACACATCCAGCTATCCAGCTATCCGGCAACTATGCAACATCCAACCCCAAGCCAATCCCCGCAGAAACAACCCATTTGGCCCCGGCAAAGGCAAAGGCAAATCGTTACAAAAATACAATTTCCCGAGCAAATTTACGGTTCTGTGTGTGCTGATGATGATGGTGAGATGATAAAGTAGCCGAAAATGTTGTTGAAAGCTATTTCTGTCTCTCTCTGGCGCCCTTATCCGATCTGACCCAATTTCGACAGCCCTGACTGCTGCCTGAAGGCATGGCGATAAGAATTTAAAGCCCCCACCCCCCCACACACACACACACATGCAAATCGAAGTGTGGAGAGTGGAGCGTGAAGTCGCAGCTCCTATGCCAATTCGATTTGCGGCTGCCAAGCAATCAATTGCGTGTCTTCCAGCTCCTCATCCAACTCAGCCCTCCCCTCCCCATGCCATGGCCATGCCCATGTCTCGGCCTGCCAATGCAAATTATAAAAATTGCCATGACGAGCTTAGCCAGCTTTAATGGGGCGTATAAAATGGGCATGGAATGGAATGGAGTTCTCCCCGCGGGGCCAGTCCGTTGCCTACTTTTGTGCGCGGCTTGGGGCACCGCCATTACTGCGAGGGGGCGGGGGGCAGGGGGCGTTGAAATGTAAACGGTGCCGTGAGTGCAATTCGAGTTTGCCGAGTATTAAGGCGTATTAGGAGATTCTCGAAGGGAAGTAGCAAACCTTTTAAGATTTTTACCAAGCGTGAAGTAAATGAAGGAAGAGGCAAGCAAATGCCACCGTGGCACATAATTTGGGGCATGCATTACGAAGAGGAGGAGGCCCCACACCAATGTACATACATATGTACCTACATATTGTGCTTCAAATTGTGCTATTTTCGGTTGCCTGTGCGGAGTCAATAATTTATGCTTCCGCTCCATTTTGCGTGCTGTTGGTGGCGGGAGGGGGAGGCGAAGCGCAAACGCCCGTTATGTTGTGCTTCCAGTGACCCAATTTGGTTAACAGTAATAGAACAACAAACATACTTCCAGCCAGTCAGCCGCCGCTCTCTTCGGACTCGCTCTTTGGGGGGCACACTGTTGCACGATGCTCTCTCTCTGTTTCTCTTTCTGTGGCTCTCTTTGGCACCCTCTCTGTTACTTGGCTTGGGCTCTCTCTTTGTCCCTGTTAAAAGTTGCAAGTGACGTTTTCATGTGGCACGGACAGGGCCAACACACAGACACACAGACACAGAGAGAGAGACAGGGGCATGGCCAACCCCCAAACGTGTGGCATATAGCAGCCACTATATACAGTTGACCCAATTTCGGGTTTGTCCTTCCACAGCTGTTCTGATTTCGGTTTCGATTTCGGTTGGCATTTCCTTTTTTGTGTATTTTTGGCTCTGGCCCATTTTTCTCTGGGGTTTGGGGTTGTTTATGCTTCCGCCAAAGCCAAAGCCAAGCCAGAACCAGAACCAGCAACGGGAAAACTCCAAGACGAGCAGCAGAGCGCTAAACGTGAGCGAGAGAGAGGGAAAACTTTTATTTATACATCGCACGTAATCTACGCGGGTGTTTGGGGGTGTGTGTGTGAGTGAATGTTTCCTCAGATGTGTGTGGGTGGATGGTTTAGTGCTCTTCAGCTTTGGGGCTGTCAAGTAAATTTTCATTGAACATGAAGGCTGGAGAAAACTGCATGGCAACGCAGGAAGGTCTGCAGATAACGTCAGAATAATCAATTTGGAGAATGTGGCAAGAGGGAACATGCACTAGTATTGCAGACGTCGCGATCCATGCGAATGCAGCAGCCTAGCACTCTCTCTGGTCTTAGCGCTTTTCTTGGGGCCATCGTTAAAGTCTTAGACAAATATTCGCATAGCTTTGCAGGCAGTAGCACGCCTCCTCCATGCTCCAGTCCCAGTAAATACAAATACACTTCCTTGGATTGAAGTACATATCGTATATATAATGACAACTGGGATGCCTGGAACTGGCGCCAGACTTGGCGATGCCACAAGCAGTACGCAGCATCCAGAGGGGTGGAAACCTGGAATGCCACTCTGCCCACTTTCTCCTCCGTTTGACTTCAAACTGCCTTAAAGAAGATTCATGTTATTCCGCCCACTCAAGTTGTGCGTATTTTTATGTACCATGAGACCCGGACCCGGACCCGGACCCAGACCCGGTCTCAGTCGCAGCTCTGTTCCTTGTTCCTTGTTCCTGTCCTGCTGTGAGCCGCCAAATCAGGACATAGTGCGGTAGTCATTTCTCCTGTTTGTATGTGTTTGGATGGACCAGGGTGGAATTTTATTTCCCCACCCCCCGGTCGCTGCCAGCTGGAGTTTTCTGCCGCCCAGCGACTAGAAAGGTTTTCATTCATTAGGAAACGAGCGCTGCCCCCTGCGCCGACCGTCCCTCATTAGAGCCAGATAATTAACGCGCACCAATACACAGGCACAGACATAGGCACAGACACAGACACAGACCGGAGACATAACTTAGGCTGCTTTAATTTACTTTTCGATTTGGCCAACTTGGCAGGTGGGCTATAAGGCCCATCTGATGTGGCAGATGGAGCAGGAGGGGGGGGGCTGTCGGGGGATGAGCAGAACAGAATTGATAGCCTCTCCATCCAAAATGATTTCAAACTTGTTCCGGCAGGCATTAATTGAATATAATTGAAACGACAAGGCTGTCGAGCAGAATTTGAATATTACGTATACGCAGCGATTGAAAAATGCGAGGAAATTAAATTGCTGCCTGCCACCGCTTATCAGAGCAAGAAGCAAAGCTGCTCGGAGGTGGCAGTGGCAGCTTATTGGGAGGCAAGTCACGAACCAACTCCGAGCCACTGCACAGCAGAGGAGGAACAGCAAACAGCAGGAAATATGTACTTGGCCAGCACACATCTGGCACAGACGGCAACAATTGTGCGGACTGTTATGTGGAGTCTTCTATATGTGTGTGTTATTTATGTGGCAGGATATGCCTGGCATCCTGCCACAGCCACTGCGACTGCCACTCTGTAGGCTGTAGGCTGGCCGCAAACGAATTATGGTCGCCCACTAATTGCGCCAAGTTAAAACGAAAAGTGTGTAGAACTGTGAATGCCTATCCCTCACATCCCCTATCCCCTACGCCACACTCCCTACTCTCCATTTCAGGCAGTTAATGTTGTGGCACACACACATACACACACACACCCACATAGATGAGATGAGTGGCAACCACGTGCGTCTACAATTTACGCCGCTTAAGTAGCGCAAGTTATTTATGTTTATGATTACGTTGCGGTTCGCAGCATTCCCCCTTGCCACACACACTGTCACACCTCCTTCCTCCCCTCACCCCACTCACTCACTCTTTCATTCTGCTCTGATGTTGTGGCAAGGCTGCTCTGCTTGTTGCCAGGATGCTATTTGCTATGCGCCATGGCAGAAAATGCCTGAACACTCTTCATTTGGCCCTAAATTTGTGGCATCATCTATGCATGCCACCGCCAGCAAACGAGCCGTGACCACAATTGTTCGGGAAAACTTGTAAACAAATCGTTAATCATTTGGCGTAGAAGGCCAGGCCCAGGCCCAGGACAGGCCAGGACAGAACAGAGCCGAAAACTCAATTTTTCAATATGTACAGCACTCGCACAAGGACATCCGAGCTACAGCAAGGACGCAATCAGTTGTTTGCAGTGCCCGTGCCCCCAAAACATAAGCCAGCAGCATAAAGTGGGTCAACAGCGATGCTGCTGCCGCTGCTGCTGCTGCCGCTGCTGCCTCTGCTCTGCTCTGCCGCTGCTGCTATCCTAACCTTCAGCATAAAGCGCAGCATAAATGCAGGCGCATAAAAAGTTAAAAGCCAAAGAGGAAAAGCGTGTCAAGGCGAGTGGCAAGCGGCAAGTGAAGCAAAAAGCAACCACAAGGTGACCCAGTAAATAAGCGTCGAGTCGAGCGGAGGGGCAATGCAATTGGGCCACTCGCTTCGGCAAGGACGCGGCCCGGGACCAAGACCGGACCCGGACCCGGGCCCTGGCCCGTTATCAGTGCAGCCGAAAGCGGCAGGCAGCAGCTGGCGGCACGCTCGTTCGTGCGGCATCGTTTGCTGTTCGTGCGCCAGGTCCTAGCAGCCAGACAGAGGCAGTCAGCCAGTTGCATTGTTCGCACCCACACAGTCGCATTTGGCACCGGGCCGGCACCGGTTGATAAAACGCTCCAGCTCCAGCTCCAGCTCCTGCTGCTGTTCTCGTGTACTCCGTCTCCGTCTCCTCCTTGTGCAACATGAACACGCTGGCGCTCAACTATTATGTGGAACGTAGTGAATACGAGAGCTTTGGCGGTGATGGAGAGGCCAGTCCAGTGGTCAGCCGCTGCTCCTCGCGCTCCTCCACGCCGATCACAGCCCTCGACCAGCCGTATATCCGTCAAGTACGCTAAGCCCAACAAAAAGACATCTTCCACCACCATCTCTACCTCTACCTATGCATCCCACCTCCTAATCGAGTCACACTAATCAAAGGCGTTCTCTTCATTTTTTTCTTGCAGTCCCAAAAGTTCCGCTGTACCTATCGACGCTGTCACTTTGTGGAGCACGAGGAATGGAAAATGCAACGTCACATTAGAATCAAACATTTGAAGTAAGTAAATTCCACATAAAAATCCATCACAGTGGGTGGGTGGGTTTCGAGAGTCCTTGGCAGCCAGAGGCAGGCACACAGCCCAAGTGGTGGACACAGCAGCAACACACAGAAAGAGCAGCAAGTGGATTGGGCCTTGACTTAGCTACCCCACAAAAAAAAAACAAAAACCAACCTGGGGCCACATCAAAGCGGGGCTCGTGGCTTGTGCTCGTGCTCGTGCTCGTACAGTGGGGCCAGCCTCAGGCGACCTTCTGTAATCGTTCCCCAAAGTGCACTTCATCGAGTTCCGTTCCGTTCAGTTCCACTGTGACAAAGTGCAGGGGGGGTGCGGGTCAGGGTGCAGGCGCTCGAAAGTAGAGCACTTGTACATAGGCAAGCGGGTCAAACGTGTATGTGTACGCCCCCGCAGACACCCGGATTACTTTGCACACCAGCACCACCTGCAACCAGCAGCGAGCATCGAGTGGGAGGCCCGTCCCCGTCCGCGACTGCGCTGCACTTTTTGGGGCCAAGGTCCCAAGCAGAAGCAGAAGCAGCCAGCTCCCTCCCCTCCCACACACGCTCAATCCGACTCTGAGCTTTGACACTTGTAAATCTCGCTTCCTATATAAAGGCAGCACCAGTCCGGTGCGGCATGGTGGGATTGGGGTATGGTGTGGTGTGGTGTGTTGTGGGAGGATGTACGGAATAAAATGCACAATAAAAGACAGTTTTGGGAATTTGTTTTTTGTTGCTTTTGCATTGACATTGTTGTTGTTGTTCTTTCTTCTTCTGCATAGTAGTATATGCCATATATATGTATAATATTTAGTTGTATAGGTTTATATTTCTTGTATGCAGTATTGTATGAGTGTTGGGTTGGGTTGGTGGTGTGTGTGATTTGTTGGTATTTGAACCGCTTGACTACGCTAGAAAGTACAGTACAGTACACAATTGAGATGCACATCTGCCACATGCGAGAATGTATGTATGTATGTATATGTAGGTGTTTATGTATAGCTAGTATGTATGCTGTTAGGTATAACTCTAGGTATATGTATATGTATGTCTATATAATGCCAACTATTCGCTTGGCAGGCTGGCAGCGTTTAAGGATCATCTATGATACTAGGACCGGGGTCTACACGAACACAAAGCCAGAACATAGGTGTAGAATCAAAAGCGCTATCTTCACAAAATCGAATTCATATTCATATTTATAAGCATAATCGTAATCATAAATCATATAATCTCTAGGCGCGAATTCAGTTATAAATAAAAAGTATTGTGGGTTTTGCTTGCCTTATCCACTAGATCCTATGAGCAATTTCTTATAATTTCACAAACTAAAATATAATCGATCGCTTGACAAAAACACAGATAGTTTTACACAAGGAATTGAAACTAGCTTGGAGGTACACACAATGCAATACATAATCTAATATAATATAACACACAATAGATACAAATACAATCTGAATATGTTTTTTGTTTTGTGGTTTGTTCGAAGCTTTCTGGGCAAACAAAAAAAAACACACTACAGCAATTAGTGCAATTGGCAATTGGCATTAACTAAGAATCACCATCCTGAATCCTGAATTATCTTCTGCAATCATCTGCCTCCACACGTTGATTAAATATCGATATTACATTTTACATACGGTTAAAAACACTAAATACTATGGGCTAAAATTAGCTTATGTTTATTGAATATGCTGCGTGTTCTAAACAACTAATTGTAGTCTGCCTTGATTCCTTGATTGTTTGTTTGTTTGTTGTGTTTGCCGATGGCGGGGCTTACTCTTTCCGATTCATCCGATCGTTTTTCAAAGAATAAATGTTCAAAACAGATTTCAGACGCATAAAGTAGGATATAGTGCAGGAAAGAGGATAGTCATGACATGGAAAGGGAAGGAGTGCTAAAATGTTCGCGAGTACACAAATATAATTTACAATTTTTTTTTTCAATAAATAAACTAAAAAAATTAAAACAAAATAAAAATTTGACAGAAAAAGTAGGATCGTTAGCAATCGGTTTAATTATATCAAGGAGCATTCCCAGCATGTTGCAATTTTCGAACGGTCGCACTAGTGCGGATGCATGAGTCCGTGGGTAATGTCCATGTTCCCATCGCCGATGCCATTCACAAGAGCACCATTTAGCATGCTAGAAGCTGAAGGGGAAAACACAATTCGATTAGTAAAAGTTCGTCAACTACTATAATAATGTGTGTCCTTACAATTGCGCGAGCCCTGCGTGTCGACCTGTGTCCAGTATTGTTCCGACGGGCTCTGCGTACTAGTCCCCGGCGGCGCCTGGACCGGCGCCCCCGTGTACCGAAAATACGGATTCTTAAGATCCAAAGTGTTGCTCGATGATATCAACGTGCCCTCGATGTGCAGATCGATGGTGACATCGTACGACTGCCGACGATTGGCCTCAAGTAGCACCCGTCCGGTCAGCGTCTGGCCCTGTTTGATGAAGATGGGCATGGGCAGCAGGCAGCGCACCTGGTACCAGTGCGTCAATGGAGCCGTTGGTGAGGTGGAGAGCCAAACATTCTGGCTGCTGCCACTGAACTCAACGTCGAACCAGAACGCCAACCCATGGCAGATGCCTGTTTGGAGTATTTGGAATTCCAGGGGGATATCTAAACAAAGTGGACATGGTTACGATTTCTGAATAGTAACAAAAACATTAGGCAGCGAAACGTACCAATAAGATGCAGATCGTCCTCCTTGTCGTTGAGGAAATCGCACACATGCCTCACAGACTTTGCCATGCAGATCCGTATGTCGAAAGTGTCCACAATCGGCTGGCGGAAGTACTCCTTCATACCCTCCTTGTGCAGGGTGGTCAGGTCGACGCCATGGAAGGCCGACTGGTACCAGAAGTTGGCCTTGTTGTACTGTTCCGAGTAGAGTGACTCGTCAGAGAAGGGCGCAATATGCAGGTCCCCGTGTGTGGGATACATTTTGCCATTGGGCTTGAGCCACTTCCTCGCATGCAGGTAGGTCTCCAGCATGCGCTCGTTGTAGAGCATATAGCCCATGGGCTCAGATATGATGACATCCACTTTCTCGGGCAATTCGATCTCCTCGATCTTGCCGGGTATCACAGAGATCTTGTGCTGCACGTTGTTCGATTCGACCAATTGCTGGGCATACTGGGCCATGTTGGAAGCCTCAATGGCATACACCTTGGCCGCACCAGCCTGCACGGCAAAGAATGACAGAATGCCAGAGCCAGCCCCCACATCCAGTACGATTTTATCCTGCAAAATAGCGATAACGTTAGCGAGTGATTCGCCGGTATGGACTGTGTGTGAATCTGGTTACTTGGAAGTCGACTGCATTTCCCAGTATGGCCCTTTGGTACGTGCTCGTCCTCACATAGTCCTGCATCATGTTCTGCTGCTGGCTCAGATAGCCGTAAAACTGGAAATACTGCGATGCGGAAGACTCCTCGGTACGCTGCGAAAACACAGACTTGGGCCGCAGATGTTTCACGTTCTCCACCACCTTGCGGAAGAGCTGCTGGTCCTGGTCGCTGGCAAACCTCAGCACCAGGTTATCCGACTCCAGGGTGACAGCATAGCTCCTGCGGCCCATCTGGGCCGCGTCCGTGTCCGCCGCTATCATGTACTCCTTGAGCACATTCTCTCGGTCAGCATCTTCAATTAGAGAGATTAGGGAGGGGGTCAGAGAGATATTGGTGGACAGGAGCTGCTGCTGCAAATTTACCCAATACTATCCGCAGCACTATCCCCTGGGAGTCGTAGCTGCAGAGCAGCGTGCAGCTGCCCTTGTATTTGTTGGTGAACTCGAGCTTCTGCTCGTCGGCGATGGCGCTAATTACAACGCCACTGAACTGGCAGTTACTGAGCGGGCAGAGGGCGGCGGCGGCGGAGAACTTCTGGTGCTCCTCAGGTCGTGAAGTGGACATGCTGGCAGCTGTAGACTGTAAAAGTGCTGGCGGCGCGTAGGAAAAAGGGTGATCACAATGGTTTCTCGCTTGTTAATTGACAATGTAGGCCGTGCTACACGCATACACACACACACACAAGCGCACGCACACAGACAGACAGGGCACAGACGACGCGCAAAAAACTTTTTTTCGTTTGACGGCAGCGGCGGCGGCGGGCGACGACAGCAAAATTTTCCACAACAAAAGTGAGATTGCTTTGTGACTGGCTGTCGGCTGGCAGCTGGGGAAACACGAGCGTTGGCTGGTGTGCAATGAGTAATGCACGTTCTGGCGCGTTCTAGGCTGCGTCTGTTGCAAAATCGATCACTTTTTGTTGATTTCGTATTGATTTCACACGGAACGTGCGTATTTTTTGCAAAAAGCAGCGCTGGTGATGTGAACAGTGACCGCGGAATTATCGATAAGATATACTGTCCGACCATCAGTAATATACCAAAAACTACGGTCTCATTTAAAAAATATACCGTAAAAATGCCGTCGAAAATCATTGGGCTGCTTAAACATCGAACACACTATCGATGCCGGAACAAGTTCGCTAACTGGCTCACGAGCCGCAGCGTTGCCAGACTCTCTGGGCAACAAAAAAAAACGGTCGTAAATAAGAGCCAATATTTATTTGGATTTACTTTGGTTGATATTTGCAGCAAAAAGCCCAAAGAATCGGAAGAGGAGGTTTTCTTCTACTACACAGATGATGACGACGACGATTATGAGTTGGTCAAAACTCCTAGTCTAGCCTCGGAACCCACGCTCAGCCACCGGGACATGGCACGTCCTCCGCACGAGGATCCCGAATACCAAAAACAGATGATCGGGAACTTCAAGTGAGTGAACGATCTAGAAGAATGTGACTATGTTGGTGACTTTAATGCTTATTATCCATTCCCCCGTACAGGCAAGAACGTGCTTTGCATAACAATAACCACCTAACGCATCAGCAGCATCAGCAGCAGCAGACGTCGCCACATCACAACGGCGGCGGGCGGGGCGGCATGCACCACATAGGCAGCAGCATCCCGAGCAACCAGCAGCAGCAGCTGCAGAACAACAACACCAGCTGCACGCCGACATCGCATCTGGCCCACCACAATTACACTTGGCCATCCAGCAGCCCACCGGGGGCTGCGATCACAACGACCCTATCATCGCCGGTCTCCACGCTGAATAAGCACGCTCGCACATCGTCTTCTCGTCCGTCCCACTCGGTAGCGCCATATCCATCACCGACGTTCGTCCAGAACCAGCAACAGCACCATCAACAGCAACAGCACCAGCGCAGTTCTTCTTCGAGCAACAGTAGCCCGGTGATCCACTGCAACAGCAGTGCCAACAATATGCTGCAGCAGTTATCGCAACAGAACGTGACGGTGACGGCGCACGCGCACCACAGCCAGCAGGTGCAGCACCACCTGTCCAGTGTGACAATTACGCCAAACTATCATCCGACCCAACAGCAGCAGCTGCCGCATCAGGATCAGCCGTCGCATTCGCACCAGCCACATGTGCGCGGCCAGCAACAACAATCAACTGCCAGCAACTTGGTTGCAAACAACAACAACAACCACAACAACAGCATGCCTCTGCAGCACGTGGCCGTGGCCGTGCAACAGTCTGTGGGCGTGGCCAAGCACACGCCCAACTCGCCCAACCGTCGTACGCGCGGCGAGAACAAGAAATGCCGCAAGGTGTACGGCATGGAGAAGCGCGACCAGTGGTGCACTCAGTGCCGGTGGAAGAAGGCTTGCAGCCGCTTCGGCGACTGAAAGCGGCAGAAGTCGTCGACGGAGGCGGTAAACCACGCGTCGGCGTATCTGTCCAAGGCAGCAACAACATCCACAATCACAACTACATCCACAGCAACAAATGCAACAACAACAGCAACCACCACATCAGCAGCAGCAGCAGCAACAAAGATGACAACTACGATCGTGAGACTGGCCGCCGAAGTAGCTGCCGGCAAGCAGCTGCCCGCCGCCCTCACAATCAAAACGAATCGGCGTTACGGGGGACAAGCCCACCACCAGAATCAGAACCAGAACACGAATCGCCACCAGAGCCACCACCACCCGTATGGAGTGACGGCCAACAGCAACACGATCTGCAACAGACCAGTGCGCATCCGCAGTGTGGCCACCTCTGTGATAGTGGCCCCCATTTCGTCAACGTCAACTTCAGCGTCAGCGTCACCGCCAACGCCAACCCCCACCAATGCTGATGGAGTAGAACGAGCAGCAGGAGGACGAGGAGGAGCAGCAGCAGGAGAAAGTGGATCAGAGGCCGACAGCGAGGAGCAGGTGGCCGCTGCTAATGGGCTGCTGGCCTGGAGCCGAGCCGCTGCCAGCCAGCAGCAGCAACAGCAGCAGCATCAACCACAGGTGCACCACCAGCAGCCCGTTCTGATGCAGGGCTAGGGTTAGGGCCATGGCCTCCATCCATCTTTGATCTTGCTGAAGAATCCCATCCCCCACTCAGTGTTGTAGATGATTGTTGTTGCCTGCCACGACATGCGGAGGCTGGAGCAGGAGCGATAGTGCGAATGCGAGCGCTGAAGCAAAAAAAGCAAATGAAAAATGGTCTCTTCTTACATAATTTTTACTCTGCATGTAATGTGCACCTTAACACGTAACGGTATCTCTTTTGTTGTTGTGCTGGTGTTGCCAACTGCCGTGCAAATGTTGCAGACATTTGTGCCCCGGGCAACATTTGCAATCTACAATAATCTAATTATTATTATTATTATTATTATTATTATTATTATTACGGATTATTACTATTGCTACGCGTAACTATACATACATATACCATACATATTTATTTCTAAAAATGACTTTGTTAATTCTTATGTTAGACACAAAAAACAAAAGCAAAACAAAACCAAGCAACACAGTAGACGGCAGACGACGGACCCCCCAGACCCGTTCGACTTTTATATACAACAAAACACAAAAAACCATATGAATGTGTGTATGCCTAGATGTTATACTACATTGAACATTACAAACAAACAAAAAAATGCAAAAGAAAAAACCACAAAAAAAAACAAAATGGAAGAACACAATATAAAGAAAACAACCAAGAAAGAAAGAAAGAAAGAAACAACAATATTTAAAACAAATATACATTTGATTTTTTAGTTTTAAGAAATCTAGTAAATTTTTTTCTAGTATTAAGTGCAATTTCTGTTCTACTTCTTGCTCTAAAAAGAAAAACCCAACTCAAACCAACAAAGAAACAAATCAAAATGGAACTATAAAGCAGAATATTCAAAACGAAAACGAAAATGAGAAAACCTAAAGATATGCATATTACGAGTAAATATTCAAGGCGTTGCATCTACACACACACACACACTACATTGTATAGGCAGAGAAACAACAAATAGTTAAATTACTTGCATAACCATACATACATGTATGTGGAATGGAATTCAATCCAAGAAGCCCGTTCAAACAATTCGTGCGGTACGTGTGTTTTACGCTAAGAGTTAAGTATTAATCAAATTCATGCAAACAGCGGCAATAGTTAAACACACCAGCTAAAAATATTCTAGTTAGTTAAGCACCCACCACCACCACCACCACAGTCGACATACACCCAAGCCCCACTCCCTGTGAAACATCTATAGAACAATTGCCCCGAACCAAAATCCAAGACCGAACCCGATCCAAAACACAGCTACCCCACGCGCTAATATATGTATGTAGCATATAGACACATAAAGCAACTTAAACTTAAATGTAGTGAATTTTTAAACAAACAAACAAACAAACCAAGCAACAGATACAGATAGATGATAGATGAAGGAAGGTCTAGCAGGAGCCGAAAACAGTCGAAATTTCTATTGGAGCCAGAAGGAAAACGTTTTTCAAAGCATGTTCAAATTTTTACTACGTTTTTAAGTTGATATTTTCAAAAACAAAACAAAACATATACAAAAAACGAAAAATGAGGAAAATTTGTCGATTAATTAATTTGTAATGAACTTATGACTAAAATCTAAGATTAAAATGAGAAAACAAAAACTTTTTGCGTTGTGCAACTATTGTGAATTGTTCAAATTACGGTATGCATATATATATAACAATGACGTCACAAAAAGACCCAGCGAGGCGGCAGATGAAAGATGAGAACTTAATGAGAGAAAGCCAGAGATTGAGATTGAGTATGAGAATGAGAATGAGAATGAGAGAAGGCAGGAGCATAGCCGGAACCGGAAGCCGATGCGTATCGGAAACTTATATGTAGATGAAGATACAGAGGAAAGAAAGAAAATACACAAGGAATTCTTAACCAAATTGGAAGTACAAACTAAAGTCTAGAATATGTATATATAGAACCCATACACAACCACACACACACACACACACACACAAAAACGAAAAACAACAACAAGAACAACAACAACAAGCCCCTATATCTATCTATCTATATATGCATATAAACGAGTACATATATTTTTTTGCGAATTAAGCGCCGGTAGAGAGTGCAATGGGATGACAATTCGATGACGAAGGGAATGAGGGAAATTTTGTGCTTTAGCAGCAGCTTTAAATGAGTTCTTCAAGGGAAAACCCAAGGAAAATGAAAGCTGAAAGCGAATAACGGAAAACGGAAACGGGGAGCGATGAAAACACGCAAGCAAAAATTTCATTGAAATTGTTTGCCGTGATTTGAATGAAATTCATAATGGTGGCCATTTTTGTGTAATGCGAAAAAGTTTAACAACATTTTTTACACTTGTATTTCGTTTTTATTAACTTTAAGTTTAAACCAACCCCCACACACACACACACAAACACACAAAACACACATGTCCCTGCACATGGAATAGAACATGCATACATATATACAAATTATAAATACATATATCGATTAAATTGTAAAATGCAACTGAAAAGAAAAGAAAACGGAACGGAGGAAATACAAAACATTTAACTTACTTTTTTTGTCTGTCGCCCCTTCCCGATGCCCCCGCCCCTGCGATGGGAATGGAAGGGCGCGCGCCAATTCTTTATTACGATTATGATTACGATTACACGAGTATGATTATTGTTATCATTATTATTGTTTTTCTTGCTAATTTTTCGTGCACCACACTCACAAACACAAACACAAACACACACAACACACACATAGTACACATAGTACATAGTGCACTCGATCGATTTCGTTGCGTTCTGGAAATTATTTACACTTAAGTGATATTTTTAAAGAAACAAAGGAAGATGAAAACTATCCATTATTGTATAATTATCGCTAATATTTCTTACTATTTTACGTGTATGATGCTCATTACATACCACAAGATGAGCAAGAAATACAATCGCACGGGTATCCTCAAACACCCAGCCAACACCCAACACACCCAGAAATCTAACCTGTCCCGAAGAAGAAAACCGAAATACAGATAAACAAAAAAACAAAAAGTGACAGCAAATGAAGCAAACAATAAATGAAAAGAAATATTATAAGCGTAAGCGATGGAAAGAAGGGACATATCTCAGTAATTGTAATCCATCAAAATGATTTCAATGGCGAGAAATATGTATTTCTTTTTATTATTTTTCTTGAAAAGAAAACAACAACAACAACACAACAAGAACACCCATTTTATTAAAAATATACAATTGTTATTTATAATTAAACAAAACAAAAAAAACCAAAAAAAAAGCAACTGTTTTCATTTGATTTTTATTATTTCAGTTGAGTTTTTCCTTTTTGACTTCTTTTTGAATCTCAGTTTTGACTTTGATTTTGATTTGAAGAAAAAACGGTTTCCGGATTCACAGAGACGGCCCCCAAGATATCTGCATTTCTCAAACAGAACAGTCATGGTTTCTCCCAGGGTCTCACGCATACTAGAACAGGTCGAATCGAAATCTAAATCGAAATCGAATCGCTATAGAATTGTATACCTTTCTACTGTACTGTACTCAATTGATATCGATATTGATAAAATGTTAGATAGGAAGCAGGGCAGGAGCTCTATCTCCTTAGACGAGCGATCATTCTGATGGGAATTTTCAGTTCTCCTTCCCGTTGACTTAAGGCGACAGATTATGCTTGAAATACATAACCAGAAAAGAAACAAGAACAACAACAACAACAACAGATTTATTACATACGAGTATATATGTATATCTACTATGTATTATCGGGCATATTTGCCCAAGTGTATGTGAATTGTATGTGTAAGCAGAAACCATATGGAATATGCATGTAGATTGGAAACTTATGATATTTCTTCTAATATTTATCGTCGTTATTGATGTGTACACATAAAACAAAATAACTCTAAGATATGATCGAAAGCGGATCGAAAAGAAATGAAATCTAACAGAGGGCGAGAATTAGGAATTCTCGCGACAGTCGCGACTCGTAGAAGTCGAATTTTGATTAAAATTAGAAATCTCATCGGCAGAGCTGGCGGTCGGAGCTTGTTCCGACGCAGCGATTGCTGTTACAGCGCGGTATGTTGCATCCACTAAACGATAACTAAGTAAATGTACTTAAAATACCTTGTATACATACACACATATACTTAGATACATACATATACATATACAGAACAGATAGGTGTGCAACTAAGGCAAAGATCGATCAATCGGTGTGGTGTGGAATCGCCATTCCAGCACATATGTACATACATATGTATGTATGCCATGTACCGTCTGCCATTTAAAGATACATACATATGTACATATTGTATATGAGGCAGCTCTTGGTAACGACCGTAACTGCGGCCTGGGCGTTTTTGTGTGTGTGTGTGTTCATTTTATTTGGATAATTGGAAAGCGAAATTAGTTATAACAAAAAAAATTGAATTCAATATAAGGCTGATTTATTTGACTTGTTCATTTTGATATACACTCACACTAGAGGACACACGCACACTCGCGCATATCAGCCAGGCAGCAGCTAGCACGGTGATAAAACGTTTCGATAACCATTGGACGACCATTCCAATTCCATTTAAATTAAGTGCATTGCATTAAGTGCGGTTAGTACTATAGTACTGTAGTGAGTATCAAGCAAAAGACTTGCGCATCATTCATTTAGCTGCGTATCCATTACCTCATCCATGCCATGATTTCTCCTCTAACGAGTACTATATGGTAGATCCTGTACCCACGCACCACATTTAACCATACCATCCCATGACAAGAACACATACACGGCAAAGAGCTGAAGAGCTGAGAAGCTGGAGAGCTCGACAGCTGCAAGGGAAGCAATTTCCGTTGCATACCCCCAGGCGTCGAAAGCGAAACGTTAGTGGTATTCCTGTATACGCTTTTGAATTGATTTCGCGGTCAATCAGCTGTCAGGCAAAGAATACCTTTATTGCAATGGAAATATTCCACCTGAGAAGATCCAAAAAAAATCTGTTAGGGACTGTTACCACTGTTGTCGGATAGAAGAACGATGATGATGATGATAACTGCTTTACACTGCCAGCAATAAATACACGCTCACGCCCGAACGATTCATCAACCATCACTCGAAATCTTGAAATCTTGAAAATTCTGATGAAAGCAATATGCTGTTTATACAATCAATCTATGTACTTTCTACTGCGGATAGTTTCACATCTCGTGCATTGCATCACATCGCATCGCATCTCACACACCCACCAATATTCATGTATACATAAGAGACATTCTTGTAAACTGACTGAAACTTCAAACCAAAACTAAAATACGAAGAGAGATAGTACTTACATAATACGTACATACGAGTATGTATTGTAGAAAGCGAATTCATCTGAGAAAGTAAGGCCTCTGAGAACTACTGGCAGCAGTGCTTAAGCTTAGGCTTAAGCTTAAGCTAAGCTTAAGAAAGCATAAAGTAAATTAATTTCAATAATAGTTTTTACATAAGTTTTTCTACCCAGGAGTTGTTGTAACTTTTTTACAATTTAAATTTTATGATAATTGGCAAGACAATTTTGTTGATAAAACTGAAAAATGAAAATGAAACTGAAACTTAAAGGAGAGCTAATTCGATAAATTGTATTCAATTATTTTGCATGAATTGGCGAACGGATAGAACCACAAGATGTCTTCAAAATTGGCTAAATGTAATCTTACTTTCAAAAGACTTTTAGTTAATTGGGCATTCCCAAACATTTTGGCAAATCAGACAGACCCAGACCCCAAGAAGTAGGTCGACGTCAAAAGTATCTTAAAATTAAAATTAAAATTAAAAATACAAATTAAAAACCTACGAGTAACACTTAAATATGTATGTAACATTAACAATAATCGGTTTAGTTGATGGTGTTTTTAAGATATTTAGGCGATATGAGAGATACTTTGAATGACTTGACTTGACTTGATTAAATTTAGACGTACGTTCGTACCATTAGGAGCACCCCCCCAGAAGCACCCAGCCCCCATCCCCTCATCCAGCATTCATCATTGGCCACGTTTGCACATTTAATGCAGAAACTCATCTGAGTGTGTTGTCGGTAGTTCGTAATCTATGAATAATGAAATGAAATCTATATATTGTTGTTGTGTCTACATCTATAGGAGTTTACTTCCCAATCGGATTGAGATTGTGAGACATTATTACCTACATATGTGTTAAGTTGAGTTGATTCTATGGCATCCACATCCCTGTTTTGTTTGAATTGTTGACTCGTTTGCTGTTGTTACATAAGATACTTACTCATAATTACAAACGCCCCATTCTACTCTACTATGTTGTAGAAATAGTTAGGATAGAACTTACTTTCGAAGGGAGAGGAGAGGAGAGCAGCAGTCGCAAGGATTTGGCGCAAATGATCACCGCATGAAATGGTACAAAAAAACACACACACACACATCCACTTACACACACGAAACACACACACACACTCTATGTGGGAGGGGAGGCAAGTCCCCTTGGAGCAGGTGAAAGCAAAGCAGACACACACACACACACACGCATATAGTAAGAGTAATTAACAAAAAAGTTAATATAACTGAGTTTGCATTTCCGAACCGAAAAACAAAACTAAACAAAAACTAAAAACCAAAAAACCAAAAAACCAAAAATCAAATAAATATCCAACAACTAAGTGTCGTGTATATTCCATGTTAAACTTACAGCAGTATAAACAAATAATTATACATATATACAGCATATATATATACATACAATACATACTATATACCCTACATATATAATATATGTACATAATCTAACCGATATGATATGATGAATAGAGAACGATGATCAGCAGCAGCAGCAGCAGCAGCTCCTTTCGGACGGCAATGACTGTTCACGCATGCATACATATACCTATACATATATGCAGTACTCCTAGATATATAGATACAGATAAATAGATGTGCATAATATTACATATACATACGATACGTACATATATACAGTTGTCTCAATGTGAAAAGCTTAACTAAGTAAAACCTAATAACCAGAAACTAGCCAACCCAAGCACCGCTAAGAGATCAGCTAACAAACGCCCAAACCAAACCCAAACAACCGAGGACCCAAACCAAACGAACACTTGTGACACGTACTCCCTACCTACCATACCAAACAATACATACAATACTAAATATACCTACTCGTAAACCGTAATCGCGTTATACATCCAATAATATGTACTTATTCGTAACGAAACAGAGAGCAGCAGCAGCAGCAGCAGCAGCAAATATGTTTAACACTTCAATTGAACATTGGTGAGAATCGAGTACCTACGAAACTGACAGAGATACAACATAGAAAGCGCCTGCCCGCCCGCCCACATAGCCCGTATAGAGCCCATCGGGGGGGGGCTGTACCATTTGGTGGGCGGGGTGGCGGCAACTATATTTTTTGCAAAGCAAATTGTGCAGCAAGTGCAACAGAAACTAAATGCAAAACGTTTTAAGCGCAAATACAGATACAAAAACATAAACATGAAGATTTTTAGAGATACTCGTACGAGAAAAAAATGAACGAAAAAATAAGGGAAACACAGATGCATACATATGTACTTACATATGTATATGTACTTACACAGACTAACAGATCATACACAGTACAGCTGTACAGTTGTATGTATATACACGAATATAGTAGATATATTTTGCGTCTTTATATACAGGAAACAGCATATTATATTTGTATATTTACACCCAGTGTACAGATCATACAGATCCGGTCCGGTCCGGTCCAAAACTCAAGCTAGAGAAATACTTAATAGAGAGATACTTAAGTACTTGTTGCTCGGTTGGCTTTTTATGCTTCATGTCCTGTCCCCATCGCAGCAGTCCATCATGAACTCTACTCTTAAGCCCCCGTTTCCAGACCAATCGTTATTAAATCATTTCGAGCACTAGATGTCTCTCCACCTGTAACACCTCTCTCCGCATACATACATATGTATCTATATCACTCACACACACTCAAACACCCTCACCCCCCACACACACACACACAGACACACATTAACTTTTACATCATTCTCATAAAAGAAAACCCTAAAAAAAAACTACATTTTCAAAACTATTTTAAGCGAACGAAAATATACAACAAAAAAACAAGACAAAATGCAAGAAAAAAAAAATGAAAACAGAAATACAAAAAATAATATTTCAATGGATGTGTTTATGAATGTTGATTTTAATACAATAAATCACAATCAGAATAAAAAAAATATATATAAAAAACCAAAAAACAGTGAACCACTAATTGTACGAGTTAAGCAAAACGAAACGATATAAAAATTCTATAATAAAATACAAACGAAAAATAACAAGAGAAAAGATACAAGCAAAATGATATGTACTTTCAAAACTAATAATGTTGGTGTTTTTATTGAAAATTCTCAGACGGAATGGTATATTTCAGAGCCTTGGATCTAGGGTGGTATCATGGGGGAGGGACACGATGAATGCGTCACAGAGCCAAGAACAGCGGCAACCATGGATTGACACCTGAGTCTAGACATTCATTGAACAATATACAAAAGTATAATTCGAGTTTTTAAATGACTTCACACGAGTATTTCAAGTATTTTAATCAAATACATAAAATCTCACATAGATCTATAGTCGCTTTGGACCATATAGGAAACATGCAGTAGTATGACCGAGGCGCTTTGAAAGACCAATCTTCGATTGATGCGATAGGTGCCATAGACGTGGATGTTGGTGTGCTGCCAGGCCAGTTGCAAGGAGAACCATTGGATCTGTAAGATTGAACAGTTTAAAGTTGCTACACTTCCAAGACAAGACTCCTCACACTTCCAAGATACTCACACTTCGCTCCACCAGACATTCATGTCCATCCGATTCTCTCACAATCTGTTTCGTTGCCTCCACAAGGGAGTCCGTCGTGTGCGTCAGACAGTTGAGGAGGAGTGAATAGAGCAGGGGCTGGATGCAGATGACGAATGCCATGTAGAGCTGGTAGAGGTGGAGCTCAGTGACAGCATGACCACAGAACATGCGAACGAGCAGATAGCCAATCACGATGCCACACCAGACATTCCGAACCAGAAAGCACAGAAGCACGAACTTGAAGACGGTGCAGAACTCGGCGGTTATGTCGATCAGGCGCTGGAATATTCGCTGCAGCTGCAGCAGCTGGTTCAGCTGGTCTGGCAGTGGATCATCCAGAAGAATTCGCTTCAGTCCAGCCTGCACCCTCCACCAGCATTGGCATATTTCCGCCATGATTCCGAATCCCACCGAGTTCATTCCAAGGATCATACACTCGGACAGGAAGCAATTGCAGGGGAAATCGAAGCCCAACCTAGTGCGAATCGCATTCAGACCCACATGGATGAAGAGGCGAAGGGCCAGCAGTGGGGTTATAGCGAGCACTAGCAAGCCGATGTAAAGCTGATGGGACTTCGGAGCAATGTACCCCAACTCGATGCTCCGTCTATCCAGGGCCAAGAGCTTTTTTAGCATCGCATAGATGCGGTCCTGCTGGCGATAGGCACACTCCATGCAGCTGAGCAACGTTAGAAAAACGATGGTAAAGTGCGTAAAGGTGTTCAGCTCCATCAGCTTGGATCTGGCGAAATCCACATGGGTATGGAACTGCCAAAAGTCGGTTATAAACTTTATTGTTAGACCGATGACAATGAAATTGTGAACAATACGATAGAAGCCCAGGACGCGGGACCAATACAATTTTCCCGAACTAAATCCAAAATAGAACGCCACGATGCCATTCAGGGCACAGAAAAAGCCGAAGCTCAGTTGGACCAGACGTTTCAGCGATGACATGACCACAAACGCACTGAAGCATTATTCAATTATTTCACTTGGTTTTAATAACTCTGAAACTGAAGCACAGACACTTCTTCGGCTACGGAGTAAATACCACTGACTGACGCTCCACACTTACTGGAAATTCAATGCACCATTTCATTAGTGCCATGTCCAAGTCCACAACACTAGATTATCAATAAGATAATCCTCTTAATTAGAGAAATGAATGTGTACCTGAATAACATTTATGACGTCTGTAACCCCGCTCTCTCTGGGGGCTCATTCACTGTATAGCCACCCTTGGGCATGGCCAACAATTGTCATGGAACATCTGCTGGCCGAAACGAGAGCCAGAGATGGGGCCGAAACCAGGCGGGTCGATCGGATTTTCGTACTTTAGCAGAGAGTCGCGCTGGTCGCAGTTTCAGTTTGGCAGCAGCAATCACGCGAATCGGTTCGAATCCCAGAGCGAAACAGTTCCATCCAACGATCGAATCGAACAAGAAAAATATGTGGAAAACGCGATCCGCTTGACGGTTGACAAATTTTCAAATAGCCATCACCTTGACATCACAGGAAAGCACTCAATTCAGCTAATTGAATCGAAATTGTCATTCGAAAGGCGAAAATAATGAGAGTAGTGCAATTTATGAGCACGGATAGAGCTCGCCAATTTTTCCGCTAATTCGCTTGATCCGAAAAAAGCCGCGAACGCGACAATCAAAAGTGCTAACCGTGCTATCAGCTCCACATCTGGGCAAGGTCAACCGCTGCATCGTTATGCCTCGATTCTCGGTCGCGTTCTGGCTGGGTGTTTACCTGGCGCACGCCCACATCCTCGCCCACTACATACAAATCGATCACGAAGAGTTTCGGGCCAGCGGCTTTCCGCATCCACATTTCCCGCCCCCACCGATGACACCGCTCGACCACTTGCCACAGGTGCTGGCCGCCAAGGAGCTAACACCGGCCGAGGTGATGGTCGATCTGACGAATGACCTCACCCACCGCCTGCTCCACTACCATTCCATACTGAATCGCAACAATTTCGCCTTCTCGCCGACGGCCCTGGTCAGTGTCCTGGTGGCCCTCTACGAGGGTTCCGCCAGCAACAGTGCCAACGAGCTGCGCAACGTGCTGCAGCTGCCCAACAATCGTGATGTCATTCGCGTCGGATACCGCGACATCCATCGACGACTACGGGTGAGACTTGGTTGGTCTGGTGGCCCATTTATGTGTGGTTCCATTCGATTCAGCGTTGAACTTAACCTACAGCCCAGAGTGGCGGCTTCAGTCCGCTCTCAAACTATCCAAATAAAATGCCACCGCTCATTTACATGGCTGGCTAAGCACACATTGCGGATAGCAGAGTAGAGCAGAGCGGAATGTGGAGTGGTCATTGATAAACAGAAAAAAAATAGGGAAAAAAATTAGAAATAAAACAAAAAACAAAAAAGAATGGTTCCAAACAAACAGCCCTAGGCCAATTGCCTATGACCACCTTTGAAGCGATCTGGTATCGGGTTTCAATAGTGCGTTGACCTCCAATAAGTGACCAGCAATTGTCCAAGTGAATAGAGTGTTTAATTGGCAGCAATTATGTAGATCGGGTTTCGGGTTTGGTTTACGATTTGTTCCACTTATCAAGTGGGATCAAAAGTAATCCCAAATAGAGCATAAAGAAATTGATTCCCTTTGAAGTTTATAATATTACTTGATCTCTTCCCAGACTTATTTCTTTGGCTCCGACAATCCGCTGAAGGGCCTCAGCATGAACAAGAACAATGTGACGGTCTTGAAGGACTTCGAGACAGTACTCATGTTCTACGGCTACGATCTGAGTGTGGATATGGTGTCCTCAACGCCAGCAAATATTACGGCGGATGCTGAGATGGTAAACACGACCACTCCCAGCAATATCACAACCGAGGATTTTGAAACTGAAACAGTGCCCACCACCACGGTTAAGGATGTAGAAACCACAACGGAGGTGCCTGCCACGACGACCACCGAAGTGGCACCCACCACCACATCCACAGAGGAGCCAACGACCACAACAGAAGCGCCGCCTGAAACTGAGGCAACCACCGAGGCACCACCCCCAGAGTCATCAGGCGAGGAGACGGCGGAGCCCGCTGCAGAGGACGAGGCAGCTGAGCTGGTGTCCGCATTCGTGGCCGAGGAGGAGTCCGAGCCACTGTTGCGCATTCAAAAGGCTCGTGTCTCCCGACTGCCCACCAGCAAGCTCCAGGCACCGCTCAAGCACTCCAATCCGATCACGCCGAAGCCCATCTATCTGCCAAGTGCGCGGACAGCGACCATGCCCATGATGGCCCGACAGGTGGCGGAGAGGAAGGCGTCAAACACAAGGCAGATCATTTCCATTTCAGCTCCCCCGTCGGCAAACGGTTCGTACGCGAGGAAGTCCAAAATGTCTCGGCACAAGCGACACGCTCTGCCATACAGGGATCTCGATGCGAATCTTTTTCTGACGCTCTTCAGCCCCCAAGGACCACACCCAGGGCCTCATCCGTTTCAATACCCACCATCTGCCGCCCACTTTGCGCCCATCAACAACGACTTTGAGCCGCACTTTATCAGCGAGGCAGCCGAGAGCAAATCCAACTACAACACGGACGTCATCAGTCATGTGTTCTATCTGGGCAGCCACCAGATTGTGCACACCACATTCAAGGTGTACAATGCAGTGCTGTACTACAAGTACTTTGAGCATCTGAAGATGAGCGTCCTGGAGCTGGAACTGGATACGCCAGAGTACAATCTGATGATTTTACTGCCCGACTACCACACGGACATTGTGGCTGCAGCGGCATCGCTGAAGTTGGGGCCTACATTGCGCCTGATGCGCAAGCAGCTGAAGCCACGGTGGGTTCAGGCCATCATACCCGACTTTAAGCTGCACGGAACCATGTTCCTGACCAACGACCTGCAGAATGTAAGCGCACAGAGTCAATAAGAAAGTACATTTATTGAGATTAATCTATGCTTTGGTTGTGTTACAGATGGGCATGTAAGCTGATTGCTAGGGCTGCTTGATGCTGGCTGGCACTTTTACTTTCTTTCGTTCCAGCTGTGATGTCTTTGAGCCGAATCGCGCCGATTTTCGACCCATGACTGATGAGAAAAGCGTCTATGTGCGACACATTGAGCAATCCATAGACGTAAACATTCGTACGCATCCCATCAATCAACTAAAGCGTAAGTACTTGTACTTGCATCTGCAGTTGCAGTTGCAGCACACCTGAACGGAGGCATTGAGGCGCAACGCATCACCATCGCCCCACCTGAAACTGGAACTGCAACTCCAGCGTTACCATTGCGATTGCGCCAACAGTAGCGCAGCTAGACAAAGGTGCAATAACTACTTCCTTTTTGCTTCTCAGGCAACTACGGGGCTCAAACGAAACCCATTCAGATCTCTGTGAACCATCCGTTTCTGTTTTTCATCATCGACCGAGAGCTGGACGTGGCTGTGATGGCGGGCCGCATACTGAATCCATTGAATGTGCGCATCCAATGATGCAAGACGAAGGTCGAGTCGAGTATCGAAAGTGAAGTTGGGTCGTTGTTCCCTTGTTTCCTGGTGCCTACTAATATGCAAGAACCGACTAGTTTTAAATGTAAATACATAATATGCCGCCGCTCACCGTGCTAAGAATAAATATAGTAAGGTTGTTCTCTTATCCTAATCAGTTCTGGTGCGTCGTGTTCCGTGTGTGAGGGCCGTGCCTTCCTGCTGGCCGTGTGTGTGTTTCTTTAGTACTGATAGGTGCCAAAGACAGTGCACACACAAAATATACTGGTATTGGTGAACACCTCGGAAACGGAGGTATCACAATCGCAGTCCCAGCAGCAGCGCGAATTATAGAAACCGCCGGCACCGAGCTCCTGGCCCAGCATCACTTGCACCACATGCTTGTAGCGCCTCACCTTGGGATTGGAGGCTATTTTCTGATTTACCTCATCGGCAATCTCGAGCGTCCATGTCTTGGCCACGTCCTTGTCGTATGTTTTGTCTGCAAAATGAAACCAGTTGCTTAGCAACGCTTGATGCATGCTCAGGAGTTCGATTTTTGCCTTCTCACCTTTCAGCTTCTCGGCCATGACACTGTTCATGATATTCCTGACAATGGGCAGAGGAAACATTTCCCCAAAAGCCGGTCGCATGCTGTACGCCGCAGCCTGAACCGCCTTTTCTGTCTGCTGCTCTTCATCATCACCAGCAGCTGATGCTGAGAGAAGTGTTGGCGGATTTGGCTTCATTGGAGTCTTCTCTAGATCGTTCGTCGCTGGGGATGTCGACGCGTGATTTGCATTCACTTCTTTCAACTGCTCTTCAGCCATATTTATTCAAATCTTTTGGGAAAATGCTTTTCAAAATGTTTTCAATGGCAACCGCTTGTTTGTTTGTTTGGCCATCAGTGTGACCGCGGAATTATCGATAAAATACACCGTCCGACCATCAGAAATATACCGAAAATGACGATCTCGTTTTAAAAATACACCGACGAAAATCATATTCGTCGATTTTGATATTCTGTTTCATATTAGGACCTTTTTAAGACATTTTGGCAAATTGTTAGCACGGAATGTCACGTCATTTGAACACTTGTTGCTAGTTAACCTATCGACATTTGACCCTTCTTCCTTTGACCCATTAATTTATTTGATTATCAAAGCGCCGATTAAGTTCTTCAGCAATACCAGTATATACCATGGCAAAATAAAATACTTTTTGCACAATTTTGGCATCAAAAGACACCATAAAGTATTTCAAATATCATAAATGGTCACGCTGTTGGCTATTCACGGCGAAACGTAAACTATCGAGAACGCTGCCATATAATTTGAGAAATGTGGTTCAGTTAAATTCAAACTCAACTTTTTAAAGATATTCTAACTCATAATTCTGTCTAGAATTCGAATTGTGCCAGCAAGAAAATATGAAAATCATGCCATAGAGAATTTTGTATTCAGTTGAATGGATAACACAAACAATTTATAAGACACGCACAACTATTTGCAACCTATTCTTAAGGACAATTAGCAGTGGGTATAGCTCATAGATGGGGGAATTTGAACTAGAGATGTCCACGGAAAGGTTAGGGGCAAACTCTGCGATTCAACTGCGGATAATCGCAAACACAACCATTGTGCTTAGTAGTTAGAGCATTTTCATTGGAACGAAGTACACATATTCCCATAACATTCACTGTTCAGGTAGATTGATAGATTAACAAATCTTGTATATGTAAGATTCCAAAGCATCATCACAATTTACGGTGGAGCATTTTCATTTACGTGGGCATCACAAATACAGATTCGACTTTTATGTCGAATGCACCCTTCAAACTCGTACATATACCCCTTGTACTCTACTGGGTTTTTAAAATATGGCTTGTTAGGACGTTGATATGCAATGACTGCACCATCAAGTGGCCCAAGCGACACCAGCCGATGGCTGTTACGCGCGGATCCCAGGTAAGAACGCAGCCCACCTCCCGCCCAACCGACCGAGGGGCGCTGCCGCATAACGCGCGACTCGTTAACCGAACCGATCGCGGACATGCAGGAATGATAGGTGTTAGACTAGTGTTCGAGGAAAAGTAGAACTAATCTAACTAAAAAACTAAGCAATTTCTAATTACGGGAACGATTAATTTAATTTAGGACTAGGAAGGAAGTTAGTAGTAGATATAATATGGTAGAGGGAATTATAATCCGAGCATAGGACCCTAAACGGTTCATGCAAGGAATAATTCGATCTACAAAGCGGAAGAAACAACGGTGTATAATTTCTAGTGCTTCTAATAGGAATCGTGAAGTTTATGCGGCTCAACAGGTCAGGTCTATCTACGTCACCCTTGATCAAGTTGTGCACAAAAATCACACCAAGCATTTTCCTACGATTAGCTAAGGTTGGAAGGTTTATTAAAAGCAATCTAATAGGGTAAGACGGCAGTCTCACACCTGCATCCCAGCTGAGACCGCGAAGAGCAAAAAGTAAAAAGTTTTTCTGAACTGATTCTATACGGTCCTGGTGTACGTTGTACTGAGGGCACTATACACAAGAGCCGTATTCTAAAATCGGACGAACCAGAGAGGTGTAGAGAGTCTGTGTTATATAGGGGTCGTCAAATTCCTTTGACCACCTCTTTATAAACCCAAGCACGCCCATGGCCTTATTCACCATGGTAGAAATGTGTTCTGAAAACTTTAACTTGGGATCTAATAGAACACCAAGATCATCAACCCGGGTAATTCTCTCAAGAGAACCACCACAAAGGGTGTAAGGAACCAAAAAGGCGCTGGAGCGATGAAAATTGTGAAATTAGGTTTCATAAAATCTTTATTCAATTTAAAATAAATCGAAAAGTTACATAATAAATTCGATAAATATGTTTATATATGCAGGTTATAAATAAAATTACACAATAATTTAAATCATTTTTCATTAGTATACAGTAAATGTTTGTTTGCCTCGCCTCCATCACATCGTTATGTAATGTACGCTCTCTTTCGCATATATAGAAAATATTTGTGTGTATAGTATATCTTTGTGTTCACTTTGATTCTGGTTCTGGGGGCAGCGAATGTGACATATTACATACATGGATGTGGATGTGTGGTGTCTGGGTGCTTCTTCAAATAAATAATAATACATTGAGACGGTAGTATACACAGAAATAGACAAACAATAGACGAACAATCATTGCTAAATAATGATATCCTTACAAAAACTCAAATACACCATTTACAATTGCTCAGGATCACAAAGCTTTTGCACATACATTTCATTCACGTTTCAAAATGATCAAAATCAACTCGATGCATTAAAAAAATAAAATAAACACAACATATACAAAGATCAAACAGATTTCACGCGACCTCTCTGCACAACTAACTAAAAATACACTTGGGGTAATTATAAAAAATTTAAATATTCTCCAAAAACAGTTTAAAATTGCAAAATTTAGTTTTTGGTTTTGATTTTGTTCGTTCTCCTTTTTGTTTTTTTTTTACATTGAACTTGCGCGCTTCTCTTCACTGAAATTCTTTACTCTTTCTACTTATTGTAAATATAGTATGTATATTGTATATTGAAATTGTTTGTCTGCCAGCTTAATCACTCTGAATAGGTTTTTGCTCGTTTCGTTTCTTTTTTCTGTTACATTGCATGCGGTTTAGTATTGGTTTCCATTGTAGGTGTAAATGTTCAGCTGACTTTTTGGTACGTTTCTCTCTTGGTTCTTATTAAGTAATTCGGCTCAAAAGTCCTTGCCTTTGCCCAACTTTGTGGCGCCACCAAGCTCCAGGGTAAGTTTGTTTCTCAAATCTGAAAGAAATGGATTATTATAATTAAATTTTTGGAATTTTTATTCGGTGCACCACTCACGTTCGATTCTTCATGGTCGTGCGGTTGGCCGGTCAGTTTAATGCCCACCGCCTCAGTTGAGGTCGATGCAGTACCCGCTGTAGTTAGGTCTAGTTGTGAGGCCGTCGGCCGCAGTGCCGCACGTTTTGCCACAATTTCCAGCATCTCATTGAGTATTGCACCCTCGGCGGCTACATCGGCGGAGCTCTTGTCTAGTTCTGAAAGTTTGAATTCGTTCGTCAAAATGTATGTGGTATATTCCCATATTTCGGTTAACGTACTGTTGCAAGACAAGCGCAGATTGAGCTCTTCCTTAAGCTGGGCATGTCGATACTCCAGTTGCAGTTCCTGTTGTCTTATAGTCAGTTCCTCATCGCGTTTCCTGGCAAACAAAATAAAACATTCAAACAATTCCACTTAAAAAACATTGATTTCTTTGCTCACTTGAGTGCTGTGATGTTCCGCCAAATCTCCAATAGTTCCTTAAGTAGTTTTTCATCGTTGTCCTTAGATGTATCCAGGCTACAAGGGAAATTTGGATTTAAATGTTAAGCGAGTAAAATATTATTGTGTGTCGCACTCACTTTTCAAAGTTCTGCGCCTCGCCCCTTAGGGCCTTCTCAATGAGTACGCCGCGTCCCTCCAAGTCCTTTAGCTGCACCTCAATCTCCTCCTGTTCGCGCTGTATTTCTTGAGCGATTCGCAGTCGCTTGAGCTCAGCCTGTCGTGAAGCCTTCGATATGGCACGTTGCTTCTTATGCTCTCGTGTCTCGTTAGCGTAGCTCTCATCTACAAAAGGACATTAAACACGCATTAAAGGAGCAACCAGGAGCACTTCATGTTCATTGTAACAATGAGACGGTACGAATAGTACGAATCGTTAGAGGGGATTGGACACATAAAATGAGAGGCAACAAACCATCGGATCTTTGATAATTCAGTGGCAATGGCGGTATGGGTGGCGGTGTCTGGTCGTCCAGGGCATTCGCTGCGGCCAGATGGTGGTGGGGCTTGTGTATGTAGAGCTGCGGACTGGATGATGAGAACGTTTCGGTTTTCGGTTTCGCAGTGTTCGTTTGCTTTCGGTAGCGACTGTTGTTTGTTGTTGTTGTGGTGTTCAGATAATCTTGCGAGTGATTTGTCTGTGATCTTGTGGCAGTGGCTGCTGCTGCCGCTGCTGTGGCTGCTGCTGCATTCGTGCTGCTTGTGGCATTGCCGATGAGCACATCCTTGTCCTAATGTGGCATTGTATTTGAATATATGTATTTTAATGTATCAGAATATACAGAGTATATGTATGTATGGTTGGTTTAAATGTGTGTGTTTCAAAGTCAGAAGAAAGAGATGAACGTTTTAAGTTCTCATATTAAACACAAGTTGTTATTTACTAGAAAATTATAATAATAACATGCAGGGTGTCGGGGGAAATAACAATAAACTTAATAAATATCTCGTAACCACCAAACCAGCAAGGAATCCTTTTTGGGGGATTCCATCCATCCATGCAAAATATCCAGCACATTGAACTTAAAGCATAACAACTATTGTCAAACCCCATTCCAGAATGTTCCTTAAAAACTTAAACCATTAAAAATAACTTAAAATATTACAAAAAATATATGTAAAACACATAACAGAAAGATCCTTAACCCTTTCTCTCAACTACTTAACAACATAATCGGTTTAAATTGAAATATAAATAAAAACGAAATCAGAAGTCCACATAAAATGTTATTTAAAGGAGGCACAGGGTAGAGTAGAGGTGAAGAAACAGCAAGGATAGCAAACTTAAAAGTTATTAAAGTTTCTTAAATATTTTTAGCTGGAAAGGTTGTGTAAAAAGAGAATTGAAAATAAAATAAATGAAAACAAATTAAAATAAGATTCTGGCAATTGTGTGGATAAAAATGGGAAAACAAATAAAGCCAAAGCCGATGAGAGTGAAAACATAAAATATCAAAAGAAAATAAATGAAAATTTATTCAATAAATTAGATACATTAGAGTCACAGATTAGAGAGTAATTTGCATGCCATGGACTGAGAGATTGTGCTCTAGTGAGGGTGGAAATCGGAAATTAGAAATAGTGAAAAAGTTCTTACACCAAAACCGAAATTCCTCAGATCAAAGCAAGACTGTAAAATGGTGGAAAGATTTTTGAAATGTTATAGATGGAAACACTTAGCGCACAGTACACCGGATTGATCGACATTTAAGTTATCAGTAAAACACAATCTTAGGGCTAAGATGATGTCGTACAAACATTGACCACAACCAGACTTTTGGTTTTTTGCAATTTATTTCGAAACAAGAGACTAACCTTTGACTTCTCCTTCGATTTTGGGGAGATACGGAAGCGACTGAAGACGCCACCGCCTCCGCCACTGTTACCTCCTGCTCCTCCATCGGAGATGGTGGGCGTGCCGCTGCTGCTGGTGCCAGGACGCTCTGAGTGCTCAGAGTGATTGGCAGCAATAGGGCCGCCCTGCTCTTTGGGACTGGTGGATGCGGACGCGGACGCAGATGCAGACGAAGAATGCGAATGGCTGCCCTTCTGGAAGAAGCTGGACAACGACTGTATGAGACTCTTACGTCGCTCGGGATCCTTTTGCCTGCCGGCCTTTGTCTTCATTGCCTTCTCCTGACCGATGCTACTGGCCGCCAGATTCGGGTCGGATGTGAAGTCCGCTGCCTTGGCCTGGGCCACGGCATCTTTGTCCAGGCTCGAGTGACCCACCTGCTGCTGCTGGTTGACCATATACGCCAGATCGTTGACGCTCTTCGAGGCACTCATTTTCCGGGCGCGTGCCGCCAGATCAACGGACAGCGGCTCGTCCAGCTGCTGCTTGGGCTTGAGGGGCTTGGGATTGTCATAGTGCAGCCGTTTGCGCATCAGCTGCATCTTCTCCTCGGGACTAAGACCCAGATCTGTGTTTGACTTGAGCCGAGCCCTGGCCCGGGCCTCGCTTCTCAGGTTCTCCGTTGACGCAGATATATTCACTACATCAATGGAGGGAGCGACCCCGACTCTGACTCCTCCGCCACCACGATTCGTACGTGCTGGAGCAATGGGAGTGACAAACTCGCCGAGCACCCTTCCTGTTCCGCTGTTGAAGGAAGCCGTCTTGTTCAGCTTGTAGCCGCCCTCGAGGGCATGCGCATCGATGTGCTCGCTGAAAGGACGTGCCGGCTTGTAAAGATCGGCGCTGCGAGTGGGCGGCTGGACAGTGCGATAGGGAGACACATAGGTAGCCGTGGCCGATTTCTGCAAAGGATTGCTGGGGACTGGGGAAGAGGCAATTGCTAGTGCTGGGTGCTCCTCTGCGGTGGCGGAGGAGGCATGGTAGTGCGCCTGACTGGAGCAGTTTGAGTCCTGGGTGCTGGCGGCAGCCGCCAGCTTGGGCGTGGGACTCAGACTGGCGCCACTGGCATAGCCGCTGGTGAGGAGGCTGCGCTGGCGGCTCCTGTGCAGTCGCTTCTCGGCATTGAGCTGCTTCTTCGACTGCAGCTTGTCCATGACCAAGTCATGGATGAGATCCTTCTGCTTGGTGCGCTCTTTGGTGATCTCCTCCAGCTTGCTGCTGAGCGTCGGTATCTCAGGCACTTTGCTGGAGCTGCTGCTGCTTCTGGGACGCATCGCGGATGGCTCTGGGCTGTCTGGCGGCTGCTGGGGCTGGGGCTGGGGCTGAAGCTGGGCCTCGGCTGATTCTATCACAGATGTGTTTGCCGCCTCCCCCTTGGAGCTCTTGCGACGCTGCGTGCTTATCTGCGAGATCCGATGCTGCAGGGCCCGCACGTACTCGAACTGGATCTGCAGATCCTCATCCGTGGGAGCGGCGGCGGCAGCTTCTTTGGATTCATGGCCCCCCGGTGTTGAGCTGTTTGCTGCGCTGCTGCTGCTGGTCGTCACCGTGGACGTCTTTGGCTGCTGCTCGGAGCTGCTGGGCGTGGAGTCGGCCTTGCCCGAGGCCAACATGCTGGCAAACTGATCCAGCATGCGCGGTGAAGAGGTGTCCAGCGGACTGGTCACCACCGTGAGAGCCTCACTCTCCTCCGTTGTGGTCGGCAGCGTCTGGCCGGCCATGCTGTCGTCATCCAGATCGTTCAAGGTGCTCGAATCCGTCAGGGATTGGGTCATGGCGGGTGGTAGCTGCTCGTTCACAGGTGTCTTGGCATCGTCGTGCATGATGTACGCCCCCTGTTCGATGTAATCAACGCCCAGTTTCTCATCCCGCTTGGTCACCAGCGGCGGCAAAGCGACTATGCCTGTGCCTGTGAATGGTGGCTGTGCCTGGCTTGGCTTCAGCGGCACTCTCTTCGGCTCCGTCTCGATGTACTCCATGTAGCCACGATTCTGCAGCAGGGCCGTGTTCGTGGCCGAATAGGCCTCGGCGCAGGAGCCCTCGGAGCCCGTGTCCATGAACTCAATGTCATCGATATCGATGGCACTCAGTATGCCCTCCATCTCCACCACCGGCGCCTGCACCTGCCTCGCCAACTCATGGATCACCTGGCTGCCGCTGGGCAGCCTCGAGGCGGCCCCACTACGCCTGCGCTCCTTGCGCCGCTTCATCGTTCCCTTGTTCGAATTGAGCACGAATTCCATGTCCACAAAGTTCTCCGAAATGCAGTCGTCGGCCGTCCAGTCGGAGAGCTCTGTCTCCGTCAGCACCTGGCCTGTACCCGTGCCCGTGGGCTCTGTTTCCGAGTCGGAGCCCCGCGACAGTATCTCCCCGGTGGGCGTCTTGTCGCTGTCATGCGCTGTGGGCGTGGTTGGGGTATCGGGTGTCCTGGCTGCTGCACTGCTCAGATTGAGGGTGATCGGCTTCACAGCCTGGCTGTGCTCCGCCGTGCGTTCCACGATCAGCGGCAGGTTCTTGAGACTCTCGATTTTGTTCTCGTTTTTGCTATCAAACCGGAGTTTCGGTGGTCCCATCTCAGGCAGAGGAGGAGGAGCCTTGACAGTGACCGGACCCGTTTTGAGGCGTTCTGCCTCGATGACTGTGCACTCGGCTGGCTCTGGCGTGGCCGTCACCGGCTCCACATCCGCATCGTGATCATCCTCTGGCTCCTCCAGTTCGTTGGTCTTCAAGGCTGCTGCTGGCGGAACAATCACATCGGCGGGCATATCCAGGTATTTGACATCCTCCGGATCGCCAATATATTTCCCATTGACAATCATCAAACTGTCGACCTGCATGAGGGCACCGCTCGTGTCGTGCACCTCGAGGCGCGGCACATTGTGCTTTCCGCCACAACCCGCCGTTTGGGTGTCGGGGCTGGTGGTCGACTCGAGTATGTAGTGCTGTATGTCCTCGATGCTGGAGGTGTTCGATGAGCTGGAGCAACTGGTGCCGCCACTGCTGCCGGTTGTCGACATGGGTTCCAGTTTCGGCTTGCTCCAGGGTATATTGGGCACCTGTATCTGGACTGTGACTTGCTCGTCGTGCTCCTCCTTCTCGGGAGAGTCCCGCTTCTCTTCATCCGAGAGCAGGCTTTGCTGCTCGTCGGTGCCCGTGGCCTTCGTTCCCTGCTTGTTGCTGGCCTTTATATCGCCCAGTATGTCGGGGATGCACTCTTTCACATCTTTGGAGACATCGGGTTTGGCCACCTCATCCTGCTCCTGCTTCTCCTCTAGCTGCTGCTTCTCCTGCTTCTCGCTCAACTTGTTGCTGTCGGGGCCATCGATCTTCGGTTTCTTTGGTGTCTCCAGCTCCAGCGTTAGATCGATAATCTCCGCTGGCTTCTTCTCGGGCGTCACCAGATCAATCACCTCGATCACAGTCTTGTTGTTTTGGTTGTTCGTCGGAGTGGTGGCTGAGCTCTTGCGATTGAGCTGGTCCAAGAGCGTGGCGTTCACGGCATCCGTGTACTCCATGCCCTTGTTCAGCTCGTTCTTGCAGTTGACAAAGACGTTCTCCTTTTCATTATCCGTGGAGTTGCTGGACGGCGCTTTCTGTATCTTGAGCTCCACTCGAAGATCGTTGATCACATTACTGGTGGCCGAACGCATCAGGTCATTGGACTGGCCCTCGCCCAGCTTGGTGCGGTCCAGGAAGCTCTTCATTCCAGCGCTGATGTCGCTGCTGGGATTCAACAGCTTCTGGCACTCGGAGATGTTCGACTGGAAGCTGCGGATGCGCGAGTCCAGCACAGAGGTGGAGCCGGACTTCTGGATCTTATTGCCATTGGCCGGTTCGCCCAGCAGATAGCGCTTCTTCAGCTCGAGGCTCTTCTTCGAGGCAATGCCCTCGGTGCTGGCCGTTTTGTTCAGCAGGTAGTCGCCGGGACGGGGATTTTGGAGCGGTGCAGCAGCAGCACGTTGACTGCCGATCAGCAGTGTGGGATCCACCTGGACCAGTGGCTTGAACTGCGGCAGCGGCGGTTGGGGCTGATACTTTTTCAGATAGCTGCCGCCCTTCTCGCGGGCCGCCAGCTGTTTCTCATGCAATCCGGAGGAGACAACACCAGCAGCAGCAGCATTGGGTGTGATCGTGGTGGACTTGATCTAAATAGAATCGATTAAAACTAGAGCCCGAAGGATTAAAGCACTCCTGTTACCTGGACTTTTGTGGGCTTTCTTAGATGGGTGTCATCGATAAAGATTTTGGGCGCCGTCTGCCGTGTGATCTCGTCGTTATCGAACTCGGAATCGGTGGATATTTCAGTGGCAGAATTGAGCTCAATCTCATCGGGGGATGTGCTCTCGGATTCGGTTTGTACCTGCAAGAGTTATGGCATCCATATGGATTAATTTACTGAGTGCTTCAGACCAAGGATCAGAGGCAGATCGGGACAAAAGGACAAGCGGTAAACGATAAACAATAAACGGTAAAAACACTCTGCAGCGAGGGGCATTATTTTTATAGCTGAAAGGCTGAAAGGTTGAAGTTTTTGCTTTGAGAACATGCGTTAGTCAGAGTTTATTTTTAATCAGAGAGGTTAATCAGCAGCAACAGTAGAAGCAGCAGCAGCAGCATCATCATCATCATGCCTTTAGGTACGATCCAGAAAGGTACAAAAACGGAACAGAAACAGAACAAGAGCAACAGGAAACAGCAACACTTGGGTTAGATCTTCAGAGATTGGTCAGATTTGGTAGTAGATCAGAGTATCAGAGTAGAGCATAGGCTTTTGGGGGTTAGGCAATGGATAGACAGACACGACGACAAAACGTGGGTGGGTCAATCGCTTGGCCTCAACGGAGACTCGGCTTAGATTCTTAGATTTATATTTATAGTGTTTTATGTGTGGTTTTAGAGACTACAAAACGTCTGTGGCTGCTCGTGGGTTAGGCGCAACATTTTCGTGTACAATTTTGTGGATTGCTTGAATTTACCTTCATAGATCGTACCCCGACAGTGCATTAGACTTTTCATATTTTCATATTTGGAGGCTAACAAAAGGTGGTAGAAAACTCTGGTGGCACACGCGTGCCGCGCAGTCTTTTGGTTTTTCTTGTGGTGGGGCACACATCGAGTGGCAGGCGGGCAGGCAGGCGGGCGGACGGGCGGATTTATTGGTTGGTTTTTTGTTTGTTTTTGTTTTTGCTTTTGTGGACCTATACGTGTATTCTGTGTCTAGTGGTGCTGGTGGGTGGGGGGTTGGTTTGAGGGGGGACATTTCTGTTGTTTGGGCTGAGGCTGGGGCTTGGGCTTGCCCTCAGTAGAGATAGTAGTTGAGGCGTCGTCTGGGCATTAACGGGTTAAGTATATATATGTAAAAAGAGAATTGCTTTGGTCAATGATTTTTGGGATTTTTGCTTTAGGAAATAACGCACGACTCTTTGCTGGCGGGCAGGCCGTAATCGCTGCTGCGTCCATAGCTGGAGACGGGACTGCGGCGACGAGGCGTGAAAAGATCGCTCAAATGGGAGCTACGCGGTGTGGCCGATGTGGACACGGATGTGCTCGGATAGTAGCCGCTCCCCGTGGTAAGCCCCAGCGTTGAGTAGGGTCTCCTGTGGCTGCTGCTGCTGAGGTAGTCGCTGGTGCTGGGACTGAGGTAGTCTGAGTAATTGCTGCGCATCGTGGTGCTGGGGAAGCGACTCGTTGTGGCAGCCGTGGAACTGGCATAATGACGCGGCCTATAGCTGGCCAGATCCTCATCCGATCCGGCCCGATTTAGGTCCGTGCTGCGTATGACCTCCCGCATATAGGGATTCCGTTCCACCACCCGTTCGTTGACAAACTCCCGCTTGCGGTTGTGCAGCCGCTTGCTGCGATCGAGCAGGGCCCGTGTGCTGGCATCCACCGGCTCCTCATAGTTGACATAGGAGCTGACAGGCCGCGCCGTAGCCACAGTGGCCACTGTTGTGGCGGTGGAGTGCGTCGTGTCCGTGTCCTGGCTGGAGCGGGCCGACAGCGATTGCAGGGAGGGACCCTTCTTGAGGTCACTGTACGACTTGGAGCTCTGCCTGGAGCTGACGGAGAGCGGCTTGAATGGCTGCGGCGACTGAGAGCGCGGCTTGTGCTTGGACACCCGACGCCTGGCCTCCAAATATTGGCTCATTATGTCATCATCATCGTCGGCTGGCAGGGCTGTCTGATTCTGATCAAAGATCGTCTTGCCATCGGGCCATTTGCGGTTCTTGAAGGCCGCCGCTGGGGGCGAATCGGAGCGGGCGTACTCAGGCAGCAGCTTCTCCTCCTCTTCCTCCTCGGGATCGCTGTCCAGACTGGCGGACACTCCCTCGATCTGTACCTTAGGCCAGGCCCGGCCCTGGAACACCTCCGGCACGGGCTCATCAGCGGCCACCGGTTCGGGCACAAACTTGGGCTGCTCGAGCTTCGGCAGCTTCAGCTTCCTGGGCATCGGCACGATCACCGGCTTGTTGTCCTGTAACTCTATAAATGCAAACGAGCTGCGTCGCGTCGAGCAGGTGGTCGTGGAGTCCAGGGGCGTTGCCATGGAGCAGCTATCGTTATCGAACTCCAGCTTCTTGAACATGGGCGGCGTGCCCTCGTGCTTGGTCTCTGTCCGAGCCGTGTCCCCGCGACGGGCCACGCTGCTCGTCTTGGCGGGAGGCGTGGGTGGCGGCAGGCTCCGCTTACTGCTGGAATTGCTGTTGCTGTTGCTGCTCTGGAGGGAGTCGCGTCTGCGCTGCTCTGCGGCCGTCGCCTCGAAGCTCTCGTCGCGCCTGATCAAGGCCTGGCGACGCTCCCGCTCAAAGTCCTCGATGAGACGTCGCTGGGCCACCTCCTCGTCGGCATCCAACGGCAGATTGTTGAGTATCTGGATGGAGCTGCTGGGGGAGGGCAGTCGCATCTTGTTGCGTCGTGGCGGCATAGGACTGTTGGGCAGCTTCTCCATGTCCCATTCCAGGGAGCTCTCCTTGCTGGCTGCCGGCTGGTTTTGCGGCAGCCGACGACGGGGCATGGGGGAGGCCGGCAGCTTTTCCATGTCCCAGTCGAGGGAGTTCTCCTTGCTGCGTGACGACTGCGTGACCTTGGACACTTTGGGACCTACTTCGAGGAGACTGCTGCGGGAGGAGCTAGTGCTCTGATTGGCGGTCATTGTGGGTTTCACAGGAGCTGGAGGCTCCACTTCCATCTCTTTTTCTTGCTGTTCCTCTGGAGTGTCTACTACATCTTCATCAATCACCAAACTGGGGAATCTCAGTGGTTTCCCCTTCTCCTCCTCCAAGTCCTGGTGCTTCGCATACACCTGCTGCAGCAAGTCCTGCACTGAGGGCGCCATATCCTCGGGATCTATCTTCGCCAGCTTCTTCTGCAGGCGCTGAGGGGCTGCTGGGAGCGACGGTTCACTCTTGGCCCTGCGCTGCGGTCGCGTTGGAAAATGGTTGCCATCGACCTCATCGTGCTGGACAGTATCAACTGTCTGGAATCTGTTCAGCTCCAGCGTTGGCTCTTCATCCCGCTCCAGCGACTCCAGTTTGTCCAAGTAATCCCGTTCCACCGAGGGGCTGGCTGGGATTAGATCGACTGTGGGTGTTATGCCCACCAATTCGTCGCTTGAATCGAACTCCACGTGGACCAGCATTTCGTCCGAAAACTGGCCAAAGAGCTTCTCGATGCTCTGATCCTCGGAGCTGCCACGCTTCACCACAGTCACTGGCTGGGCGCTGGGACTCTTGCTGATGGTGGTGCACAGGGAATCGGCATCCAGATCCTCATCGATGTGCTCCGGTTCTGAGTTGATGTCCTGGAAGAGTTCATCAAAGTGCTGGACCTCCTGCCCTTTCTGCTCCTGTTCCTTTTCCAGGCTGGTGAGTGCCTCCAAGGCATCTTGATGGAGCTTTTCTGTTAGGGATATATCCAACGACTGTCGTCTGGACAGCACCAGACTCGACTGAGAGCCGCGACGCGAGCTATTCAGGGACTTGTCGCATCCCGTCTTGGGCAGATTCTTAATGTCCTCAATGGGGAGGGGAACCGCAACTGGGACTGGGACTGAAACTGGCACCAGAACCTCTTCTGGCTCCTCTTTGACGGCTGGACTCTTTGTCTTGGACCGCTCCACCAGCTCTTTGGCCTCTGTGGCCTTCTCCAGCAGATCCAGCACCTCAAAGTCATCTGGCACAGGGGTCGCCGGCTTCAGCTGGGGCTTCGGGGGCATGGCTTTCTGAGACGACTTCTTTGCTGCCTGCTGCTTGGCCTGACGTGCACTCCCAATCTTGGCCAACTCCTCCAGCGAAGTGTTGGCCTTCGCGGCCACCTTTGGTGATTTTTTCGGGCTGGGCGACTTCTTCTTCGTCGTCGTCGTCTTCTTGGTAGGAGACCTGCGCTTTTCGGGTGACTTTCGCGAGCCCAGGCCAAAGAATTTCGCCAGCTTGGAGTCGCGATACTGCACGGGGAGATCACTTATGGCCCTCTCCTCGGCGGCTCTCTTCTGCTGCTGCTGCTGCTCGACCTCTTTCTTGGCATAGAACTTGTCCCGCTTCTTCTGCAGAAAATTGGTGGCCTCGTTGCGCCACTCGTTGCGCAGATAGTCCATTGTCCGCTCCAGGTCGCTCATCGAATCGCTGGCCAGGGAGGCGAGGGACTCCCGGGAGCGGGTCAGGCTGCTCAGATTGCTGGTGCTGGACTCCATGCGACGCAGCTTGAAGGCCGCCGCCTGCTCCACGCTATTCTGCGTGGATGAGGCCACCGAACTCATCGACTCGAAGCGCTTGAGGATGTTCTGCACTCCAGTGAGTTCTCCCCTGGAGCTGGGCTTCAACTCAAAGTCGCCTTCGCCCAAAGACTTGGTCTTGAGTAGCTTCTTACTGCTGCGACGAGGCAGTCCCAGCTCCAGATCTAGCCCTGACTCCTCGAGTATGCGATCGATGTTGTCGGACAAATCGCTGGGCGACTTTTCGTCCTGGAAGAGCCGTTGGTATTCGCTGCTGGGCGAGCGTACTTCCCCATCGCCCAATATCTCATCCAAGATGCGTTCGGCCTCGTCCTTTGGCGGCTGGTTCTCGACTTCCTTGGCTTTGGCTGCCGCTGCAGCTGCCTCTTGGGCGGCGGCTGCCTTCTTGGCCTTTGTTCCCTTGGGCACAATTTTCTTTATAATTTTGATCTTGCCTTTCCCCGTGGCTGTGGCTGTGCCTGTGACTGTAGCTGTGGTGGCAGATTTTCCCACTGTCTTGACCACCTTCACGGGCGTCGCTTTTTTCTTGGTCAGATCCAGGGCCCCATCCATTTGATGCTCCCGCAAGCTGAAAGTGTTCAGCGAGGCTTGCCTTTTGGGTGGCACTGGCTTTTCCTTTTCCTTTGCCTTTTCCTTTCCCTCCTCCACAGGCTTGGGTGGATCCTTTGGGGTCTGTGGCTGGATCTTGGCCAGCGAAGCCTCTGTCTGCGACTTCTTCAGTCGATCGGCCACCGTCTCAACGGTTCTGCGCTGCGGTGCCGGACTGCTAGGAAAGTACTTGGCCAGATCCACATCCTTCAAGGTCTTCTGATTCTTGTTCGTGTTGAGAGCGGCGCTCTTCTCCAGCTTCTGGTTGGGAAAGTACTTGGAGAGATCCACGGAGGCTGGATCTGCCTGGGCACTAACCGTGGGCATCGTCAATTGGGATCTGATGTGATCCATTGTCCCGGCAAAGCTGGTGGCCTGGATCTCTTTCAGTTTGCTGTTCAGCTCTTTGTTTCCCTGTAGCTCTTGAGCATCTTCCAAATCCACATCCATATCGTGGTCATCCTCGTTCTGGTTTTGGTCTTTGCTTTGCTGTCGCTGCAGTTTCTTTATCGTTCCCAGAATCCCCTCAATGTGCATTTTAGTATCGTGGGTGTCGTCCTTCTTCTTTACCCGAGGACTCCCCGTACTGGCATTGCTCTTGAGGCTGTTGGAGCGGCTTACGTTGGCACTGCCCCTGGGACTCTTCAGGGTCTTCGCCGCCGGCTTCTGCAGCAGCTCCTTGGGCC
Source organism: Drosophila athabasca (assembly GCA_008121215.1). Classification (NCBI taxonomy): domain Eukaryota; kingdom Metazoa; phylum Arthropoda; class Insecta; order Diptera; family Drosophilidae; genus Drosophila; species Drosophila athabasca. Next base: position 3,283,552 of record CM017793.1, on the reverse strand, counting down.
GCTCCTCAAAGTTCGGCTTCCGTGGCTTCAGCTCATCCAGATTAAAGTCAATGACGGGTTTGGGCTTGGGCTTCGCTTCAGCAGTCATCGACTGCACCTTCTCGTATTTTTCATCAAATTTGGACTTGGGCTTCAGAGGAGGAGCTGCAGCAGCAGCCGAAGCTGGAGCTGGAGCAGCACTCACCTTCTGGGGACTGGGATTGGCCATTCCAGCGGCTATGGCCGCATTCTCGGCCAGCCATTTCTCCTTGAGCGTCAGCTTGCGCAGAATGTCGCTCTTGACCAGGTTCTCCTTGGCCAGCAGCTCGAGATCCTTGTTCATTTTGACCATGTTGGTCATGTGGTAGAGCTTCTCGCTGATCGCCTCAATTTCGCTGCTAAACTTACGCGGTGCATTCCGCTCCAGCTGCTCCATCTCCACGCGAGTGGGAGTGGGCGCTGTGGGAGTGGCTGTAGCTGTGGGCGTGGCCGGTTGACTGCGCGCCGACTCAAAGGAGTTTGCCGAACGCAGGGATCCCCTGTCCACATTCTCTTTATCATTTTCAACGTTAAGCTTAAGTTTCTAATGGTTTTAATTATGAGAGCGGGTTTTATTATGAGAGCAAAAAGGAGTAACCAACACCACAACAGGGGTCAGGGGTTCAGGTGGTCAGGGGGGGTCAGGGATTAAGAGTCAGAGTACGTGGAAAATAAATAAGAATAATGAATATCAGGTTAGTTTCTTCCCACAACCAATGGACGTAATTGAGTTTAGTGTCGCACCTCTGTTTCCGTATCCGTGGGCAGATTGGCGGGCAGCGGCTGTAGGCGTACCTCCTCGCGTCGCAGCTCACGGGCCTTCTTGAAGTCCTCGCCCTCGGTGTCGTCCTTGCCATCATCTGTAACACACACACACCGAGAAAACTGTGAGTCATCTTCCAGGCAGAAGCCTCGCATCTTGCATACCTGCAATGCCATCACTGGAATCGTAAGAGTCCGTCGTATCGTCGCTCTCCCCACAGTACTGCTTGCCAATCCAGTCAGAGGCCAGCTGGAGAGTTTGTGCCCCGAATGGCGAGTCGTCAGCCTCTTCGAATATCTCCGAATCGGAATCGGTGTCGGATTCGTCCGAGCTGGAGAGCTCCGACTGCGAATCGTTGTTCGATTCGGGCAGGAAATTGCGGCCCGACCACTCGTGCTCGTCAATCACATTGGCCTCATCGTCGGACATGGCATCCGCGGGCATTGTCGTCTCCAACAAGTCCACTTGGTCCCTGGCTGGTCCCTCCTCCTGGTTGGTGTCCATCCGTTCCACTGATGCAGCAGCTTGAAGCGCAGGCGAGGCAGGCTGGGCAACTGCAGCAGCAGCATTAGCGGATTTCTGTAAAAGGACGTAGGAGTACATTAACAAAACACTCTAGAGATACACATTTGATGGTGATACTCACTCTGGCCTTGTTGGTGCGCTGTGGCAGTGGTTTCGGCGGCAGCCGGAAGTGCTGCGTACAGTAGAAGCGGCCCTGTGGATCGTCACGATCGAAGGCATAGCCACCCAGCCGCAGATTTGTGTGGCAGTGATGACACTTGAGGCAATTGCGATGCAACACCAGACCCTCCACAGTGGTCTTCTCCATGAGGTAGACGGTCTGCTTGCAGAAGCGGCACTTCTCCGAGGCGGCCTGCTTCTTGAAGGCCAGCGCCACCTTGGAACTCTATTTGGAAAACGGAGGAGCATTAGATGGAGCTGTTTCTCAGGGAATAGATTGATCAACAGTTAAACAATCATTAAGGTTATTTTTGCATTGCATTGCGATGGATGTTAAATGTATCTTATGGCATGTGTGTGTGTGTGTGTGAGAGAGATGTGGAAGCGCCTAAGCCAACAACTTCAACAGCAACAGCAACAAAGGAATGGGAAAAAGACTATAAACCATCAAGATATTGCATTAGGAACATTGCTTGGTGCCTCATGCAACATCTTGGTAGTTGTATAGTCTTTGGTATAAGGTTTTGGGGTATTGGGGGTATTCCCGCACAACCACTAAAACAACTGCAGCAGCACAGAACCACAAAAAGCCACAAAAATCAAAGAAAAATAAAACAAAATTATAGGTAAACATTTTAAACAGGAAAAAGGTTCGGGGAAAACTAACATTGAAATGGAAAACCGAAGGGGAAAACACGGTAAATTACTCACAGATTTCGGTATGACTGTGTTGGACTGGACGACAGTGGTGGTGGCCTCATCCGAATTGGCGTCGTCCTTGCGCACGAATTGGCCGGCTATGGAGGCGACCTTGTTGCGTCCCCGCTCGCCCACATCCAGATTGTGGCCCTCCTTCAACTGTTTGTCCAGGTTCTTGATTGTCTGATCGATGTCCTTGAACTTTTCGGCCTCGCGCGAATCCTGTCGCTGCGGCTTGGACATCTTGTGCTGGCGTGCCTGGAACTGCTCCTTGCTCCACTTGGGCACCTTCTCGCGACCCTTGGGCCCATGGATCTCCGTCTTCTTGGACAGTTCGATCTTCTTCTCGATCTCGCGCACATTCCAGTCGGTCGAATCGATCTTGCCGATGGCCCGCATCAGGTCCTTGGGCTTCTTGTCACCGCCCAGGCCGCCGCGTCCCGTCATACGTTGCTCCATGCTCTTGATGCGATCGCTGAATTGTTCATCGGCAGCGCTACGTGGCAGGGCCGAAGGTATGTCCCCGCGTTCGCGATCCTTTTTTGGGTTTGTGAATAATCAGGATCGGATATTCAGGAGTGGGTTTGGAGAAGGGTTGAAGAAATCAAAAATTTTATAGATATATAAATATATTTAAGGTCTGAAGAACAACATAACGGAACCAAAACAAACAAACAATCATCAAAACTAAAAAAAAAACAAACTCAAAACAGCCAGAAACGAAAAACGGAAACTCTTTTTCTCACGAATTAAGACTAGTTAGAGACTTAGCCTAGCCTAGGGATTACAATTAGTACGAGCATCTGGCAGGGTATACTTACACTCAGAGAAAAATGGTATAGTAAAAAGAAATACATCCATATTTAAGTTAAATATTCAATGTTTAAATAATATATTTGTGAAATCAGAGAAAATTCATTCATAATTAATCTAAGCCCTTCCAGGCCTTGTTTTCTCTGAGTGTAAGTTAAAATACAACAAATATTAGAGCGGAGCGCGCATTCTCTTAAACAGGATCCCCTTGAGGAACCGTCAAACAACGTACGAGTACGAGATATCAGTTGGAGAACAACATTTTCTTGGTAGTCACATTATCTTGGCCAAAAGTTAACGAGAAAGCAGTTAGTTTTTCTTCTAACAGAGAAGAGAGATCAGGCAGCGTGCAGGCAGGAGAGCAGAATCCCAATTTGGTGATCCATTGCTTACGGGAAACAGTAGCTTCCGTTCGAGATCCTTGACGCGATCATTGAAAATGGGCGCCTGCTGCCTGTAGAGGAATATCGAGTAGTCCTCGAAGGGGCTGCCATCCTCGGCCACACCATCCTCGCCCTCCCTCAGCAGCTTGCCCGCCTGCAGCAGCTGCAGGCTCTTGTAGAAATTCTGCGTCTGATGGTAGCGCTGCTGTCGCCGCTTGCTCATCCGCTCCTGTCGATTCTCTTCGATATTTTGCAAGCGCTGCTGGCGCTCCTCCTGCGCGTCATAGACATAGAACCGGATTCAGAATCGGATTCAGGGTACGAGGAACGAGGGTACAGTTTCGGTAGGGGGTGGTGTGTGGCGTGTGTGATTGATTCGATTGATTCGATTGATTGATTGTTGGGTGCATTGCATGAAACAGACACAAAATGGTAAAGACTAAGACTACGGTGGCTACTTGATGGCTAGAGGTATTAGTAATTACAAGTGAAGGGGCGGGCGGGTTACACATCACAAGATGGATATACATAGGACACTCTGTGGTTACAATGAGGTGGGAGGGGGAGGACACCACTTGGACACTGATCGAACTGACCTCATTGATGGATAATTCACTTAGGGCGGTCGAGAGTTCATGACAGAGAGCTGTTCTCAGTATTAGCTGAACCTTTGGGAACAGATTATTCTCTTGTTGGTTGTTTCATGTTTCATGTTTTTATATGGATATGATTATTATGTAACAATTTATGTGAATGTTTTACAAATCAATTTTTCGAATGTATGAGAGAGCGCGTAACAATGTTCGATATACAGAAAATGTAAATATTGTACATCTGTGTGAAAAGTGACGAAGCCCTTCTTCTATTTACAGTGTTTACAATCACTTTTCATCCAGATTGTACATTCTCAACCCAACCAATCCATGATAATATTAAATTCCAGCATCTACTCACAATATTGGCCGCTTTGTCTGTCGTCTGGCGACGCTTCTTCGATCGACGGGGCGTATCGTTTTGCCCTGAAAGAGAGACGAAGATATACGTATAGAATACAGAGCCACCATCGGGGGTATACAATAATGAACTAGAGTGCGTGGATCAATCAAATCAATCAATCAAAGGGGGTTACACCACTTTAAAGTGCAATTTTATTACAAGCTTAACAGCAGCAGCAGCACTCTGATATCATTATTTGTCTGTGAGATTACGATGTATGATGGTTATCAACACACCCACGTGGAGATTGCTTCCCCCTGCACTAGTGCCACTGGCGGCAGCGTGGACTCCTCCTCCTCCTCCAGCAGATGCTCCTGCAGCGCCTGCCACACCGCCGCTGTTCAACAGCTGTTCGTGTCGCCGCTGCCGCTTGGCCCGTTCCTCCTCCAGCACTGAGCGTCGCTGGACCGTGGTGGGTACATCGACGGCATCCTGCATGGGCGACTTCGCCTTGGGCTTCATCTGCAGCAGCTTGGAGAAGTCCGGCGGCGCATGGGTGTGATTGATGCGGTACTTTTGTCGCAGATCGCTAAAGTCCATCTTCGGATGCTTGATGTGCGGTATCTCGCCACGAAACAGCTCACAGATCTGATCCAAGTAGTTCAGCCACACCCTGGACTCGATGTCCGTCAGTTCGAGGGATTGCTTGGCAGTCATGATCCGCTTAACGCTCAGTTCCTTCTCCAGGACGGCAAAGGCCAGCTCGTTGCACTCCAATGGACTCATTTCCAGAGTGGCCGCAAAGTCGATCAGATCGGGACGATATCTAAGACAGAAAGAAAGATATTAATGGTAGAAGACGAAGAAGGGGAAGGAGAACTTACCGACTGATGAGACCACAAAGGACACGACCATTGCGCAGCACATCGGATGGCTCCTTGAGCTCAGGCACGAATTTATGCGAATGCAGTTGGGCAGCGATCCATCTGAGCAGAGAAGCGCCTTGGGGCATCGAATCTGTTCGGAATAGAACGATTATTAGAAGCTGCTTAATGATCCCCCTGGACCTGGTCCCTGGACTCACCTCCGCTGCGTCGCTTCCTCCTGCCAGGCGTCTCCACATGCGGGGCTGCATGCTGCGAGTCCATAAAGGTCTGCTCCAGCACCGACGGGTCATCCGTGTCGATCAGATGCTTGACCTGCCAACTGTTTACCGAATCCCGATTGAGGTTCGGATAGCGTGTGGCCGGATCCACGGTATAGGCGCTAATGTCCCGCTGCAGCGTGTCCGGCGTCGTCTGGTTGAGCAGCCGATAGATGCTCTCCCGCTGCGCCAGCACCCCCAAGGTGCTGTTCTGTGGATTCGACCAGAGCTTGATGGCATAGGCGGCGTCCATGCTGGAGAGAAAGCCACGGGCACAGCCCGATCCAGTGGGCCAGAATGGCTCCAGGAGGCTGTCGCCGACGAGGCACTGCAGCAGGCGGCAGCCCTTGCGCACGATGACGCGGCAGGACATCTCAGCGGCGAACATGGAGGTGAAATCGAACATGGCCACGTCCGGTTTGCCGTAATGGTTGACGGCAAACTCCAGATTGGGCATCTGGTATTGGGTGGAGAACTCGGCCGCCTCGCGGGCATAGTCGTGCAGCTTCTGGGTGTCGACATTGGGGCCCGCGAGCAGTTCGGCGGGATCGGCCATGTCCTCGATGATCACACCCTTGTCGATCAGGCTGTGCTTCTTGGCGGTCATCACAAAGTAGTGCGTCTCGTCCTTGTAGTACACGATGTTCTCCAGATCGATGCCCGTCTTGCCGTACAGCTCCTTGAAGAAGGCCTGGTTGAAGATGAAGGCCACGCCGCTGATCTCCTCCACCTTGGCCTCCGCCTCCGTCTTCTTGTTCACGAAATTGGCCGTGATGGCGATGGCCAGCTTGCCGCGAAACTCCTTCCTTCGGAAGTCCAGCATATTCCGCTTGCCATCGGCCCCAATCAGGACATCGAACTCGTAGTGGGACACGGGATGATCGGCGGGCGACACGGCGGCCCGCCAGCCGTTGGCATCGCCACTGGGCTCCAGCGCATGCTCGAAGCTGACGCCCTCGTGGATTTCGACGCCCAGCAGCAGGGCCACCTTCAGCAGCATGCACTGCAGCTGGCGAATGGAGATGTGATCGATGGACCCGGCACAGAACTTGCCGTAGAACTTCTTGGCGCCGAGATTCCGCAGGTCCGTGATCACAAAGGGCCACAGGTGCAGCACATTGTTGCGGCTGATCCGATCGCGCTTCTCCAGCACCACAACCTTGGCGCCCAGCAGCTGCGCCTCGATGGCCGTCCGCAGGCCGCACGGACCGGCTCCAATGACCAGGACGCGGGTGCCCGAGCAGGCCGTGCCCTTGCCATACACCCGATGGGCGGCCCGGGCATCGAACTTCTTCCACAGCGCTGCGGCCTTCCACGAGCGCACTTTCGCTTTGAGCTTCGGGTAGTAGTCGTTGAAGGGCGACGGCCGCAGTCCCACCGCCTCGCACATGCTCCGATGGAGGGCCAGGATCTGGCGCATTGTCGTGGCCACGCAGAGCAGATCGAACAGCTCGGCAGCCTCAGCAGCCGCCGCATGCTCGGCCATCAGCAGCTGTTGCTGCTGCTGCTGTTGCACCGACAGCTGCTGCTGCTGCTGTTGCTGCTGCTGCATCTGGGCCTGCTGCTGCGTCTGATGGTGCCGCTGATGTTGGCGGCTCATTCTGCGATGGAGAAGCGGAGAGAGGGGAACGGAGGGGAAGGATTAGATATAAAAATATGAAAAAAGAGATCTTAGATTTAATAAAAACTTGCTTATAACGAATGGGGTCTGAATATTTCATGCAGGTCTGAATATTGTTTCAAACTTAGAATTTGATCTAAAAATATCCGAGTATTCTTCTCTCCCTCTCTGTGTCCATCTCTATTTATTTCCTTTGATTTTAATGTCAATTGAAGAATAATTAAATTTTCTGTTTCTTCTATTTTGTTTTTGGATTATGGGGACCGACTCAGAGAGAGGGACCGACTCTGTCCAAGGCATTGGCGAACATACGAAGCCAATTAGAGGCGAATGATATTGATGGTAATGCTAGTATAATTTTATCAGACTTCTCTATTTGAAAGACAGTTTGATTCGTTGATTGACTCCGGGGAATATGCCTCTGTAAACTGTGGTTAGGTTGAGCCTTTTTCTTTACAAAATATTGGCTATACCTGGTACATTGGCTACACTATATCATCCTGATCTGATTGGAAGTCAATGAACCATCATCATCATCTGTTCACTTATGAAGGATTTAATTTCCTTATAACGAATGTAAACAAAGTACACGTTTTACTCTTTAAATAATTCTCAGAAATCTGTAACCCCACCCCACCCCTTTCTCCCTCTCTCACCATCAATGTGACAACTCTCTTGCGCTCTCTCTCTCTCTCTCTCTGCATGCTGCTTCTCTTTGCATCTCTTTCTCTCGGAACAAAAAGATTTCTCATTCGATTTTTGTCTTTGTCATCATTTTACTGTTTTTTTTTTCTTTCTTTCTTTCTTGGTTTTGCTTTCGTTCTCATATGGATAATTTCTGTTCTTTTTTTTCGCTTTCAGATTTCGGAATGACAACGGAGATTTCGTCCAGAGAACATTATTCTTCAATTAATTAAATCAAAGCAGAGCGTATAAAACACTCATGTGAAAAATGCAAAAGGCCATGATAATGAGATGACGAAGACCCTGACGGAGACGGCGGCGGCGACGGAGACGATGGGTCAGGGGACGACAATAAACCCGTAAACAAAGCAGAGCAAAGGAAAACTGTGCTGCCATTAAGGAAGTGCTGGAAGTAATCACCACCAAGTCCGCTACGAACCAATCAAATACCCTTTAAACATGGCAACGGAAAAACAACTCTTATCGATAATGCACACGGCATGTATTTTGTTTTCGCAATGCCCGCGAGACATTCTTTTTTCAGCTGGGTGGAATGAAAGCAAGTGTCTTTTCGGTTATGGTACATTTGTACTTGTAAGCTCTAGTGCAACACGGATATTATTGCTTTGTTCGATCCACATTGCATTTGATGAATGGTATATTGAAGGGTATATTGCTCCTTCGTTGAGCATACCCTCTGCCTAGGGTATCACCTGGAGAGCACCACTGACAAGTGAACCAGACAAAAGCCAAAGGCAAATGAGCCAGTAAAACGCTGCAACTCGAGTTTGAACTTTTCCTTGAGTTTTTTTTTTTCTCCTAGACAGGCAACAACCTGACAATGGACTCGGAACACAGGGGGGGGACGTGGTGGCGAGGGGGAAGCTACTAGGAACTGAGACCTAGATGGGGCACTGTAAAGTGGAATAGTATTTTGCCTGGAAAAAAGTAAACCACAGACCGCAGCTGTTTGTTCTTTGTGAGCGAGCTAGTGGAGTGTTTGTTGAATGTGGAATGATGTGAATGTCCCGCACACAAAGGACAATAGCCCCCAGGAGGAGAGAGAACCAGAGAAAGGGAGAACCGTCCTCCGTCCCACAAACGAGGACGAGTCATTGCCCCATTTTAGACACCCTAAAAACTTTAACGCCTTAATGGATTACAATTCGGTTTATATTGTGATTGTCAGTAATCAACGGTGACAGATATCCACTTTGGATGGTGCGGATCATGCACATACACCAGACGATTGCGTTGCTTAGTGACCAGTGCGGTCTTATCCAGCTCCTGGAGCTTCAGCATCAGCGGGGACATCTCAGCCGTGCCCGTGGTAAGGACTTGCATAGCATACTCATCAATGTCCCGACTCAATTGCTCCACCATGTGAGGCACCACCGAGTAGCTTCCGAAGCGACACTCAAAGAACCCGCTGGTCACGCCCGATCCGAGCACATCGGCCACAACGGGTTGGATGCGATCCAGCGGCAGCTTGTACACAGTGGACACCCGCTGGGCCACCTCCGAGATGGTGGCGGGACGGCCAAACACCAGTAGGACCTCCAGCACCACGGCGCCATTCTGCTTGCCCAAGTTTGTGGGCTTTTGATGATGGTTCATTATCAAAAAACTAAGTAATGAAAATTTACAAAATACGTTCGAAATTCTAGAGACGACGAAAATTTATATTTCACGTTAAATATTACGGAGAGCTCTCTCTGTGTTCAGGGTTTTGTTTTGAATGTGGGGGGAATCCGATTGACAGGGAACCAGGCGGTTAGGAAAAGGTTGCTGGGTTGCTGGGTTCACGTAGAACCTTAAAAATCTATTCATAAATCGAACAATAGCAGGCCCCTCTTCAATTTGACAGAGGAAATCCTTCTCTCAGCAATTGCAAAGGATATCCATATTTTTATTTGAATATTATTATTCTCAGCGAAATCCCACACAGCGAATCTCCTTCTCAATGCCAAAAAACATTTCTAATTCCTGATGGCTCATCGTCTATTCGATTTTCGGTTCGGGGCGGGGGGGATTGGCGCCAAGAAAGTCGTAAAAAAGAGCACGCACAATGACCTACCCACACGACCTTTTTCGCCCAAGGAGAGAGGGGTGGTTTGGCGACAACTCGACGGCTACCACTCTCTCTCTCTCCCTCTCTTTCTTTCTCCCCAGTTTTTGTGTCTCTTTAAACAACAGCCTTGTTGTTCTGCGGGGGAGTAGCCAGAACATTATGTCACCTCCTGGTGTGGGGGGGGATGGCTGGGCAGATGAAAATTAAAGTCCAAAGAAAATATAAACTTTAGCGCTTATCGATTTTTGTTGTCTGTTTGGTGGCATCTCTCGGGGGACCCCAACGCTTGGTGTGTTGAGGCAGGAAGGGAAATTCAAACTCAAATTCAAATTAAAACCGGGCGAACCGCCGCCACCCAAGGGGTGGACACATTTCCATTACTGGGGGTTAACAATGAACAGGGAGAATGACTCATCTCTGGCCACACATTTTTCGAGGGTGGGCGGCAGAGAAATATCCACAAAAATAGAGAAAAGTAGATGGATAGAAAACACATTTCGTTTCATAGTTTATAAAGTGTTGCACATGGCCCCTGCTGTGGCCGGACAAGATCAAGGTTCTCTCTGTCTCTCTCAAGGGAGGCAAGGAGATTTAGATGGCAAATTCCAAAAGGAAAAGCAAAGAAAACTTGGCCAATGGCCAGGAAAAACGTTTAATAATTATTTGAAATAGACCATTCAGACTTTCGAGCCAATCGCCGCCATTCATAAACAAATCAATTAATTTTCTGCATTTTACTCTTCACTTTTTTCCGAAATTTTACCTCAATGTCTCACCTGAAGAAACCTTCTCCACTTTTTGTCACAATATTTGTATTTATTTATATTTATTATAAATTATTTGTATTGTATGTATATTTATTTATTGAAATTTCGTGTTGTTTATTGGGGAGCCACTTGATCGGTAATGAGGCTTCGCCCCTGCAGTGGCATCATATTTAAGGCACATTCCCTGCACTGACCACTGACAAAGATACAATGGGTATAAAGATACACATCGAACAAAAGTCAGGAAACCACCAACCACGCAACAAGGGAATCAATCCCGAACAAACAACGTGAGAACTTTAGTCACAATCACAAAAAAAAGAACGTAAAACATTAAAAAAAAAACTCTAATTATAGATTTATAGATATTGTATCTACAAACGAGAACGCATCGAACAAATGTTTCCATCATCGTTGGCACAGAGGGAGGACTGGAGGGGGGAGTTGTACTCATACGTAGTACTGTCGATAAGAAAGCTCTTGAGCACTTTCTAACCTTTTTTTTTCTTCTTCTGTGATTTCTGATGAAAGTCACGTAATTTGAATATATTTTTGGTATTTTTATTTGTTTATTTTTGTAAGCCAAAAATACGAGAATGCGACGTAAATTTAAAGCGTTTTCTGGAGTTGAGGCAAAGAAAGCAATGAGTTTTGTGAGTGCTTGTGAGTGTTGGTTTTCTGGGTATACAGAAAAATACATTTGTTATGACTAAATAATTTATGCACAAATTGATATGTCAATTAACAAGAACAAAATCTACCCATGCGGAACAGATTCTGGCTATAATTATTGCATCATTGGGACTAAAACCACATAAGTTGATCACAGGTCTACGAGCCATGCAGTCCAAGCTGATATTCGGTGCTCTATTCGGGATATTTCTAACTTCATCATTCGATTACAATGTACATATATCCGTACACTTCCTGTGAAGAGTGTCCTGAGCTAATCAGAGTTCATTTCAGGATGCGGTGGTTTTCAAGTTTACAAACTTTGTCTGCGAGAGCTACAATAAATCGTGGTTCGTGTTCCACAACTGCCGCCTGAAGGCCGTCGGACGAGACAAGGTGATCCTCAATATGAACGGAACGGTATTACATCGCGTCAACAATATTTCAATTCATGGACGAATCTTCAAAAAGGCAAGTGGCTACAAGCCGTGGTTGTTCGACGTTAACGTTGATGCCTGCGCGTTTTTACGAAAGCCAAATAATCCCATTGCTTCGATAGTCTATGGGCTCTTCAAACCGTTTACCACCATTAACCACACATGCCCTTACGTGGTAAGATACAGGACATTTTTCTTGTTCTTAAACTGGTAATGTTTCCGATTATAGGGTCCACAGATCGTCAAGGATTTTTATCTTAGACCCGAGCTACTGCGCCTTCCTATTCCGACGGGAGATTATCTATTGACGTTGCAGTGGTATTTCCAAAAGAAGCTACAATTTGATACGAATGTGAGTTACGTGTTCGTGGAGGATCTTCTGAAGAGCTAAATATGATAGCTAAAACATCTACATATGTTTTGTGTTTCAAGCAATTATTGTAGAGATTATCGTCTAAAATATATGGTAGTCCTACTACTGATTCTCCTGCAGAACGCTTTCTATTTGTGTTGCCAGTTCTTTCCTGAAAAGTAAATACCATCTATATTCAAATCCAATTGCTTTGGCTAGAGAAAGTCATACCCAAGAGAAAACGTTTTGCTTTTCAACCTTATCCCCAACAGTTTCCCGTAGCGCTGTCTATCTCTCTCTCCTTCTTGCTTTTTTCCAGTGTGGCTTAGCAGGTGAGGGTGAGGGTTTTCATGTCTGGCATTTACCCAAAGAGAGCACACCATTTCTACCTTTCTCTCTTCCAGTGTGGCTTAGCATTTGATAGATCTCAAAGAGATAAAACCACACGCTCTATATATTTCTCTCTCTCTATATCACTCTCTCTCTATATCTCTCTATCTCTCTCTCTATATCACTCTCTCTCTATATCTCTCTATCTCTCTCTCTATATCACTCTCTCTCTATATCTCTCTATCTCTCTCTCTATATCACTCTCTCTCTATATCTCTCTATCTCTCTCTCTATATCACTCTCTCTCTATATCTCTCTATCTCTCTCTCTATATCACTCTCTCTCTATATCTCTCTATCTCTCTCTCTATATCACTCTCTTACCACTAATTATATTCCTTATTGAAAAAGTATTCGCCTCCTCGTTGGATTTTTGGTTTTGTCTACTTCATGGAGATATGGCACCTATGTAAATCCCTGTAAAGAGCAACTGAGTACAGGGTATATTTGTGTCGAGGCGAGTGTGTCTCAACTGCGGGCGATCTAACTGAAATTTTATGTATATTTGGATAAATATTTCCTCAAATTTGTTGGCGAATTAAGTACATAATTACAAATAGTTTACATTGGGTGGAAACTTATTAAATTTTCCCAAAATTTCAAGTAAAATTTGGCAAAGAAAATAAACTAATAAACAAGAAGCGAACAATTTATTTGTGTGATTAAAATATTGCATTTATAAGCAAATTGATTTGCAAATAACAAGTTCTTTTTAGCACCTCCTTCTCCTCCTCCTCTCCGCCTCCTCTTGTATATTTGAAGTATGGAATTCTCGCCTCTGGTTCATAAAGAAATACGCAAATAGGGAGACGCTTGATTGATTTCCGTTCGTTCTGGCAGACATTCACAAAAGAATTGTTTAGATTGCAACAAATTGATTTATGACGAAACAACAAATGCGGAAATGCCTCAAAATCATTTTCAGATTTCAAGAAAAGCCAAAAAGAAATTGGAATACATACATACACATGTACATATGTACATATGTATGTATGCATTCGAGTGTGACAATTAAAGAGACGCCCCCTGGCGCTTTTCTTCTTGGTTTTTCCTCTTTGCAGCAGGAATGACAAGTGAAAAATGATGACAAAAATTCGAATAGATTTTTTGATTGGAATAAAACTTGTCGCCGGCTTTTGGTTGGGCGCCAACAAATGGCTGTGGCTAGGGGTATGGCTATGGGATTGGGATTGGTACTAGAGACTGTCTCATTGTTGTAAATTTCTTCATGTAATTCAGTTGGCAGCCAGCGAATTTTCATTTAATTAATTAGAGATAGTCAAAGCGCTGACAGAATGGGAATAATAAATTATCGCGAATTTACTATTATTTTTATTTTCAGATTTAATATGACAAAAATATTTCACGGGCTTGCACTTAAGGCGGGAAACCGCTCTATTATGACTATAATATTTATCCAATTTGATTTCCCCTCAAAAAAAAGCAAGAATTCACATGTTCAAAGAAGGATTTTGGTGTTGAAAAACTGAAAGTACTTGTATCCAAGCGATGCGATGCGATGCGAAGCTGCCTGCTGCCTGATGCTGCACTTCTCTCGAGTGTAACTTGACGCAGAACGATGTTCGAAACATTTTTCGCTATTCTTAGCCGGTGAAAATTGGGTCAGCAAACGCTGCGGTTGGCCAACAGCAAACCAACAGAGCCACGAGCCAACTGTTTGCCCAGCCACAGCCACAGATTGAGAGGCACAAAGAGAGAGCGAGAGAGAGAGAGAGAAAGAGGGAGGCGCCTCTTTCAACTTTTTATTTTTCATTTATTTTGAAATTATAAAAATAGGAATTTAATTGATTTTTAGTGTTGTTTGCACGCCTCGAATTTCTGCTTAAGCGAATTTTAATGCAAAATCAATTTTATAGCCCGCCGCAAGAGCCACTTTCCTCTCCACTGACATCATCGATGTCGGGTACACAAAAGAGAGGAAGCAGGATAGAGAGAGAGAGAGTGAGAGGGAGTAAAGTTCTTAAACGATTCAATTTCCCTGCTGCTCAGCACAGCATCCTTTGCGGCATATACATATATTCTGCTGACATCATTTAATCCGTTTTCTGTTAAACTTTTCCTGCTGATGTTCTCATTTGCATCCATTCAATGGAGGCTCCCTGTCTCTCCCGCTCTCGCTCTCGCTCTGTCATTTAGCAGCCTCTCACTTCCTCTTTTTGTACATTGTATAACAGGGAAACAAAAAGTCTAGCTGTATACAGAGACCGACGCGTTTAATACTCTATAAGAGTTCCCAAAACTTAATTCTCCTTAATATTTTCATCAATTATTGATTTCATTCTTAGCACAGGAAGCACTACGCAACACATTTCCCTCCCAAAACCAAGGAGTTCGCTCGTTAACAGCTTTTCCTCGTTTGTTTTCTGGGTATACATAGAACACATTTGTAATTACAAAATATTGTAGGCAGAAATTGATATCTCAATTACCAACACCAAAATCTACCCATGCGGAACAGATTCTGGCCATAATTATTGCATCATTGGGACTAAAACCACATAAGTTGATCACAGGTCTACGAGCCATGCAGTCCAAGCTGATATTCGGTGCTCTATTCGGGATATTTCTAACTTCATCATTCGATTATAATGTACATATATCCGTGCACTTCCTGTGGAGAAGGTCCTACAATAATCAGAGCTCATTTCAGGATGCGGTGGTTTTCAAGTTTACAAACTTTGTCTGCGAGAGCTACAATAAATCGTGGTTCGTGTTCCACAACTGCCGCCTGAAGGCCGTCGGACGGGACAAGGTGATCCTCAATATGAACGGAACGATATTACATCCGGTCAACATTGCTTCAATTCGTATACGGGTTTTCAAAAAGGCAAGTGGCTACAAGCCGTGGTTGATCGACGCTAACGTTGATGCCTGTTCGTTTTTACGAAAGCCGAATAATCCCATTGCTTCGATAGTCTATGGGCTCTTCAAACCGTTTTCCAACATTAACCACACATGCCCTTACCTGGTAAGATACAGGACATTTTTCTTGTTCATAAACTGGTAATGTTTCCGATTATAGGGTCCACAGATTGTGAAGGATTTTTATCTTAGACCCGAGCTACTGCGCCTTCCATTTCCGACGGGAGATTATCTATTGTCGATGCAGTGGTACTTCCATAAGAAGCTGCAATTTGATACGAATGTGAGTTTCGTGTTCGTAGAGGATCTCCTGAAAAACTAAATATGATCCACAGATGTTTTGTGTAATTTCAAGCAATTATTGTACTGATTAGTATCAAATATATATGATAGTCCGCTACTATTTGAGTTGCCGTTCTTTCCTGTAAGGTAAATACCATCCACATTCGAATCAAATCGCTTTGGCTAGAGAAAGTCATACCCAAGAGAGAAGGTGTTGTTTTCCAACCTTTCAACTTAAATTCCTTCTCTTAATATTAATATTTTCATCAATAATTTATTTCATTATCAAGCTTAGCACTGAGATCAGCCAACATTTCCCATCGAACGAATCATGCCAGCATTTTGTAATTTATTAGTTTTATACCCGATACTCATTGTTTGGCTAAGCGCCTGCCCATGGCAGCACAGAGATAGGCATAGCTTACTCTCTTTACATTACTCTCAGTGCATCGTTGCTGCTGCTGCCCTACGCACTACGCTCTCAATCGCTACATCGCCCTTTCCCTAAATTCGTCGTCCGACAAGAGCTGTGAGGGAGGCTCGTCAGCAGAGCAGAACTTTACTTAAAATTTCATCGTCTTCGTGGGCAAACGTCGTATCGCTAATTTTCGTTTCGTGGTTATTGTTGCATCTCTCGCTAAGAAAACAAATTGAACATACACATATACACAATATACATACATACATTGAAACCAAACCCATTTGTGTTTTAATTAAATTTTGTAAAAATACGCTGCTGAAGAAGCTCAGTAGCTCAACACTCATTTTATTAAATAATAATTTGATAAAAACATGTTGATTTCATTTCTGTTCTGCAAGAACTGATTTGTCCAATATTTGGGTGCTTTCGATGTGCATTGCCGTTTTCCTCCTACTCGCACTCATCGAAACCAAGGAGTACGCTGGCCTGAAAGCTTCTCGCTCTTTCGATCCTCTCTGAGCAAGTCTCTCAGTAAGCACTCTCTCAGAAACACCACACAGCCAGGTCTGACCAATTCGCTTTTTCTCCGTCAGTTCTGGCGTTTGTTGAAGACCAGCTAGTCAAGCGGCATTACGGGTTTTTTTTAAATATGTTTGGCTTTTTCAGCTTTTTTTTATCGATACCAGCGGTTACATATGTAAAAAGCCAAGTACTCAGATCCGAAAACAGTTCTGCTAGCAAAACGTGCCATATATTCATACAAGCGGCCGAGTGTGACCAGCTGTGTATTCCCTACGGTTATGAGCACATTTTTTTTTTAAACAAGATTCTAACTTCGATAAGAACTAAATTTTGAACTATTAAAACATGCGTGATTATAAATATTTATATATGTATGTATTTAAAAAAAACGTTGCTGGCTATAATAGTTGCACCATTGGGACTTAAATTACATTCGTTGATCATAAGTTTGCGAGCAATGAAGTCCGAGCTGATATTCGGTGCTCTATTCGGGATATTTCTAACTTCATCATTCGATTATAATGTACATATATCCGCACACTTCCTGTGAAGAAGGTCCTGCATTAATCAGAGTTCATTTCAGGATGCGGTGGTTTTCAAGTTTACAAACTTTGTCTGCGAGAGCTACAATAAATCGTGGATCGTGTTCCACAACTGTCGCCTGAAGGCCGTCGCACGGGACAAGGTGCTCTTCAATATGAACGGAACGATATTACATCCAGCTAAAGATATTTCACTTCGTGTACGGGTTTTCAAAAGGGCAAATGGTTACAAGCCGTGGTTGTTCGACGTTAACGTTGATGCCTGTTCGTTTTTACGAAAGCCGAATAATCCCATTGCTTCGATAGTCTATGGGCTCTTCAAACCGTTTTCCAACATTAACCACACATGCCCTTACGTGGTAAGATACTGGACATTTTTCTAGTTCTAAAAGTGCTAATGTTTCCGATTATAGGGTCCACAGATTGTGAAGGATTTTTATCTACGACCCGAATTACTGCGCCTTCCATTTCCGACGGGAGATTATAAATTGACGATGCAGTATTACTTCCATAAGAAGCAGCAATTTGATACGAATGTGAGTTTCGTGTTCGTTGAGGATCTCCTGAAAAGCTAAATATGAGAGAGATGTTTTGTGGAATTTCAAGTAATTAGAATATAGTCAAATATATATGGTAGTCCGCTACTGATTCTCCTGCAGACCTATAAATTAAATACCATCTTTATTCTTTCTTTATTCAACGTAGAATATTTTATCTAAAAACGCTTATCATGCGACATGTATAACATTTGAGATCATACCCAAGCAGAAAAGTGATCAGAGAGGGTTTTACTTTTCAATGCCACATCGAATCCTTGTATTTTATTGCTTTAAGCGCAGTATCCAGTCCGGAAAAAAGTGGAAAAAGTGTACGCGAGCAGAATCAGGGTTGATATTCATATGATGCCGTTCTGCTAGCAGAACGAGTGTGACCAGGTGTTTATTCCCTACGGTTGCACTGTCTACAAATAAAATCAGCTAGAAAACGGCCTCAATTTTCTTTATATTAAAGGGTATTCACATCTGCATATCTACAAACATGGAAAGCCCTTTTATTTAAACAAAAAACTGTGCCGCCTGCACAGGAACCCAACTGGGAAATGGGAGTGGAGGAGTACTCGTACTCTAACCCTACCTCTAAGTCCTCGCTCTCTGCTCCACTTGCAGCATTACAGCTCGGATTGGGGTCAGGCAGGCCCCAGACAAAGTTTTGCTCTTTAATAATAAAAAATATACATATACAAATTTACATAAATATTCTATGTGCATAAATGTTGTTTATGCGGGGGGTTTAATTGCACGCTTTGCACTCAACTCAACTTACGTGTCTCTCAGTCGCTGTCGCTGTCGAAGTCGTAGTCGATGTCGTGTGGGTCTGTCATATATGCAGCATTAACTGGAAAGAAAATCAAGGAAATATGATCTGAATAAGTATGGTAATACTCGTAGTATTCGTACATGGTATGCAAATAGACGATGATCATAATTTATTGTCTATAATTATGCTACTGACTCGACTCTTTCGTGTGACATTTCAATGTTGAGGCCAATTAAAGATATTAAATGGTATGGTATGGGATGGGAGGAGGTATGTCGGGGGGGCCTTCATTCATTATTGTATATAATCATGTGGGTTGTTCGCTCGAAAAGCAACAAACAGGCAACAGCAAAAACCAACTCAAAAACCAATTTATAAATGTCTTTCGCGCTTATGACGGATTTCTGGTTTTTCTGCGAGTCGCGTGGGTCGCCAATACAAGACAAAGAATAATGCTAAAACACAGAAATATACAATTTGATATCATAGGATAGAAAAAGAGGGACAGAGAGAGAGGGGAAAAGAACTTGAAGAAGACAAAAATACTCCGCAAATACCACACTGGAACTCGAACTGAGTTCAAAAGAGAGCCTTAAAAAAATGGTGTACCATTGAAATGTATGGACGTTACTCATCTCTCACAGTTTTGCATATCAGTTAGGGGTTTGTTCTTTCTCACGCCTCGCTCTCGTCTTCTCTCCATCTCTCCCAGTGTGACTTAGCCGTACTTAGTAGGTTTACATGTCAGAATAAGTGGGAAAAGTGATTTCAAAGCAGGGTAGGGGAAATTTATTGCTCCAAATCAAATTCGAAGCCGAAAATAGAAATATCTTTTTATTTAAATTAATTTTAGAACAATTTTTGATATTTTAACTATTTTTACAGTCTTTGCACTTGTATTAGCTATTTCCAAAGAAATATCTTTCTCACTCTTGGCTCTTTTTTCATACATTGATTATTCTTTTATTCTTTTGCTGAGAGGTTTCACGTTTTCAAGAATTTGAGACAGCTTTCTTCTCTCCTTACGCTGTCTCAATAAACAGCATTCTTTATGCAAAAATTTAAAAGAAATCTAAAATAAACCCTGCATATCAGACATATTAAATCAATATCAGATCATCGATTCCATGCCGCGTGTGCAATTGCATGGAAAAACAAACAGCAGATCCGCCACAGACGCACAGACGTAAACACCTGCTTGAGTAACGTGAAACATACGTCGGCTACCTGTGGTAATTACCACATCCCATTTGCCATTGTCCTACCTTTCCCCCTCCCCCCCCCCCCCCCCTGCTAGCAGCCAATTGAATTGCGCACCAGACACCAGGGAAAAACTGCAGCCGGAAAACTCTGAACTCTGTGGGGAGGGGGCTGGAAAGCAACAACGCAACAGCCAAGGCACGAAAATGGCATTAAAACCCAGTGGAGACGACGATGAAGAAAATCACTTGCAAGTACTCGTCGTGGCAGTCCCCCAAAGGAAAATGCAGCAAGAAAAACCCCCATGGACAAGCAGCGAGAGGGAAGCCCAACTCAAAAGAAAACCAAAATCAGGCAGACACAAAACTTGGAAAGAATGAGAGAGAGATAAAAAAAAACTAAGTGAAAAAGTTCGCGGTTCAAATGCTCTTTAAGAAGAGAAGAAGGAGAATATTTTTATTATATTAGTTTGTTACTTGAACACCTGGCTATCGAACACTTAGGAATGCTAGATCAACGCGTTTTGATTTGCAGAGAAACGAGAGGTATACAAACCCTAACTCCAATGTCTGTAACTTGAGTTTTGTATACTTTCGACTAAAACGGGTGGCAACAGCCACCCACTTTTAGGTAGCACATTACGTCCCAGTTCTGTGATTCGAAGTCTTCATGAGTCGAACGTTTTCTTTGGATAATAGTGGTTCAATCTATGGAAGTTCACTTAAAAATAACACCTATCTTTCCTGCATGTCCGCGATCGGTTCGGTTTAGGAGTCGCGCGTTATGCGGCAGCGCCCCTCGGTCGATTGAGCGGAAGGAGGGCTGCGTTCTTGCCTGGAATCCGCGCGTAACAGCCTTCTGCTTGGGCCACTTGATGGTGCAGTCATTGCATATAAAATTAATTCAAGATAGAGAATAGGAAAATGGAATAGAATTTTCATATAAACCCGCGAAATAAATGAAGAATTTCTGTAAAAAAAAAGTTGTCCGAGCTTTTATATTCGATTTTCTTTATTCCAATTTTCTTTTTCCCCTGCTAACAAACTGCAGGTCAAAGTTCAACATACTCTTTTTCAAAAAAAGGGTACAACGACAAACGGCAAGCAATGTTTTGCGTCTGCTTTTTGGCAGGTTTTGGCCGCTGCCTCTGCTGTGTTGTCGTTTTTCCAATGAATGAAATTAAATGGTGGCCAACAAAATAGTTAGAAATACTAGTACTAGTACTCGTACTAGTATTTCGTACTATCAAGTAAACAATAACTCGTTTGGCTGCCGGTTTTTGGTGGCTGGCAAGCCAGCAGCAGCCGTCAAAACCGTTGCCAAACTTGGCCAAGAGTGTGGCAATGGCAAGTGGTGTTCGGGTGTTCGGTTGTTTAGTTGTTCGGGTGTGCAGCGTTCACCGCAGCAACAGCAAACAAAAAGCAAACTGCAACCACGACCACGACAAGTGCAGCAAACTCTGGCGCAGAGGTGAAATATGATTGCAGTCTCGTCTTTGGTCTGGTCTGGTGGTAAGCCAGCCTTAAGGAAAACCAGCGACAAGAGTTACCACCACGTAAAAGATGTTGCCGCTTTCACTACTTTGCCCCAACCCCAGCCCCAGCCGCTGCACAGTTTTTCCCCCCTTCGTGAATTGAAACGCGTTTTGGGTCTACCATTTCTGGGCGAGAGGCATGCTCTTGCCTGGATTAAGGATTCTATATAGTACCCTCCATATCATGTTCAGCCGCAAAATCTGCGAATGGCCAAATCTAAATAGCACCTGAATGGGTGCTACTTTCATTTTCATACACTTCAGTGTTGTGTTTATCTTTGGTTTGACTCTGACGACTATATGGTTGTAAGTATCTTGCGGCTTAAGTGTTTTAAGCCAGTTTAAGCTCGTTCCAAATGCGGCAGCTGCCAAACTATAAACAAACTACGAGAAAGACAAACATGCTCGTTCAGCGGAGATAAAAGTATCTGGAGATGGCCAAAGCAGAGATACGAGGTGTATCAATGGTATGGCATGGATTGAGAGGAGAGAGCAGAGGAGAGCAGAGCAGAGACCCTCAGAGCTGGGTGACCTGACCTTTAGCCAAGAGATAGAGACACAGACAAAGCTGAAACTGCTGGCAGTTAATCATCGTGTGTTATATCATTGACCTCGCCCCCTGAGCGTTCGAGGGTGTCTGTGTCTCTGTCTGTATCTGTGTGTGTGGCTGCTGCATAATCAGTCAGAGAGGTCGCTCCACCCGTCCTACCTCTCTTTCTCTCTCTCTCTCTCTTTGTAATTAACATCTAAGCGATAAATGTAATTAGCCGACAGGCAGAGGCAGAGGCACAGGCACCAGCACAGACACAGCCTTTGCAGGCCTCCACTTAATTGCACTTTCATTGAGAGTTCATTGCCGCAGCGCAGCATCGTATGGGATCGTATCTTGTATCTAGTATCTTTTTTTTGTGTTTTTTGTGTCAAACACTGTATTGAGTTTTCCTGGGGGCCGCTCAGGCTCATCAAAACCATTTTCTAGCCACCGCCCCGGCATTGACTATTTGCTAGATGCACAAAGGAAAGGCTGAACAGAACGGAACGGAACGGAGCCAACAAACAAACGGGCCACAAAAAATAAACATACCCACACACACACATACATATATAAGCTGCATCGCTGCAGAGCTGTTGGGTCGAGCACTTTGTTTAAAAATAACAAGAAAATAAGAAAAAATGTATCTTCGCCTGCGATGCAGTATCTTCTATCTGAAAGATACGCGCCGGCATGTGGGCCCACTCGACGCACACAGCTGCCACCCAATGGGCGGATGAGATGGGGTGTTTTTTGGGGCTGGGGCTGGGTCTATGGCTAGTGTAAACATTCCGTTTCAGGAGAAATCTCATTCAACGGTTAAGCCAGCAAAACGGATGGAACGGATGTATCTGCGCAAACTCTAAAGTTCTTTCCTATCCCAAAAACCTTTCGACTAAACATAACAAATTTTGGGAATTATCATGGGAACTAGAATCAATCGAATGGAAATGGAATCTTCAAAAATACAGATGATCATAATTGTTGCTAAAATATCATCCAGCGTAATTATCTGCTGGATTTCTTTCCTATATAACGTAATTCATGTCCTTCTTATCCATTAAAGAATTTCTAGCATATTATAATCCATTTGGGTTATCATTCAGACAAATTACCCATAGGCGAATGGTCACCATCAATGCGAATGACACAAAGATAATGTGTGTTTGTTACGAATGGAACAAATTCTTAAACACCTAATAAAACGAGGGGGAACGTTGGGAGCCGCGTCAAAGGCCGCGGCTTTTCGTCCTTTGTGTTGGCGGAAGAGGGCGGGCCGAAATTTTGAAATATACTTGTAGTAGTGTAATAACACAGAAGACTGAATACAAAATTTGGTTGCTCTAGCTTTTATAGACTCTTAGATCTAGGCGCACATGAAGACGGACAGACGGACAGACGGACAGACGGACGGACGGACAGACGGGCAGACGGACAGACAGACGGACAGACAGGGCTATATCGACTCGGCTATTGATGCTGATCAAGAGTGATCAATATATACTTTATGGGGTCGGAACCGCTTCCTTCTGGGCGTTACACACATCCTCTATCACCACATATCTAATATACCCCTATACTCTTCGAGTACTTCGCTTAAATTATTAAAAAAAGCTACCTAATTGCTCCCATTAATTGCCATCCAAGCATTACCCTCGGTACCGAATAATTGCTATAGGCAATTATTGATATAAATTGTGCAATATTACTCATACGCCGCGTAGGCACTTCATCTGATGTGCTGCTACTGTGATTCAAAGGCAATTCCAAAGAATGATTAAATTCTAGAATTCTCTCAACTAAGATATGAGTTTTTCTCTCCTTTACTCTTGCAATGGAAAGTGAAATTTATATTAGTGACATGTGTCCAAGACCCTGAGAGTGTGTGTGTGTTTCATCGGCGGACAAGTGGGAATTGGTAAGCAAAATGGAGCGGCTGGGGCGTGGGGTTGGGGGTTGGCAGATGGAGCAACAAACACGTTTGACAAACAAATAAACACGCAAGCCCCCCACCCCACCCAGCCGACAGCAGATGTCTGGGAATAGGCTGCCATATGAGAGAGCCA
This sequence comes from Drosophila athabasca, assembly GCA_008121215.1. Classification (NCBI taxonomy): domain Eukaryota; kingdom Metazoa; phylum Arthropoda; class Insecta; order Diptera; family Drosophilidae; genus Drosophila; species Drosophila athabasca. The sequence continues at coordinate 3,259,820 of CM017793.1, read as the reverse complement.
TTTGCAAGGCAAACCGAAATCATTTTCAGTCTGTTTGTTTTCATTATCGATAAATGTTTGCCTATTGTTATCGCGATGCGACTTCCCCTGCCCCTGCAACTGCCACTGCCACTGTCACTGCCACACAAGGCAAGCTGGCTTGCCTTACCTTGCCCCGACTCGCAATTTTCCAATGAAAATGCCAGGCCGGTCAGGCCCCAATTTTGGTGCCGCTTACTTTCCTGTCTAACCATTTTCGTTGGGAAAATTCGCTTGTCAGCCGAGGATATTGTTTTTGTTGTTGCATTGCATTGCAATGGCAATTCATCAACACCATCCGATTTGTCATGCGCGGCAGACGCATAATTAAATACTTTCACCTGTGCACCAGAGATGCACAGATGCAGCGGACAGCAGCAGTAGATGCAGATACATTTTCATGGCCAACACAGCCCAAAGCTGGCATTGCACGAAGCCAATGGCTCTAAAAATAGTCGCATTGCCTTTGCGAGAGACACATTTTGTGTTAATAGCCGCACTTCACGCACACTCAGAAGAGAGACACATCAAAGAGTGGCAGCGGGCGGAGTGGCAAGTGGCAAGGTGCAGGTGTGGTTGGTTGCGACTATGGCTGTGGCTGTGGCTGTTGCAAGCAGGGGCCATGCGTGAAATTGGCAATTTCTCACCTCGAAAGCCTTGTCACTTCTCTGGGGGTCGCCCGCCGCCGCCTGCTTTTCTTTGTCCGACTTTCGCAAAAGAGTTAAACCTAAAAAATAATATTTAAATACTTATTTTATGTGGCTTAAAGACTACAGATGGAAGCTTTCATCTACTCGTAAGGTGATGGCTTACAATCCATACGATTATAAGATGGTTGTTATAAGATGGATGTGTCCTTCGACTTTCATCGAGTGCTCAATCGTTACACAAGCATTTCCCCCTAAGAAACTTTCCTTTGACATTTCTAAAAAGGCTTCTTCGTGGAACTGCAACGTGCCACATTGTGCCATTGTGCAACTTGTCGTATAAGCAATGCAGAGCATTTCCGAGCAGAGCAGGGATTCTTCTGAGAAATAGTTGCGAATGTTTAAGCAGAAACAAGATGCTTTCATAACACGAGAGTTAGAGTGAGACAGGGAGCATTCAAACGAGAGTCTCGGCCACGTGAGGAGAGGAGCTGCAACGTTTTATCGATTTCGATTTCAGGCAAAACTTGTTGCCACTGGTGTACCCGTTGCCCGTTGCCTGCCCCATGAATCAATTACGCAATTTAATTTTCAGATAATTTAATTTAAGTGAAAACGTTTTCCCATCAATCAGGCAGTCAATCCATCGCTCCATCGCTGCATAGCTCAATCATTCTGTCAAACAGAAGAACTTTTCCTTAATATTTTATGCCACAAAAGTTCACTGACTTTCTGTGGGGCCTATGGAAAGCCACAACTTTTGACCCAAATAAAAGAAACAAACCAAAAAAAAAAAAAAGCCACTTGGAAAATTGTTGATGCGCAGTGCAAATGGAAGCGACATGAACTGTCATCATCTGACAGCAGCATCAGTCACTAGCCATAGCTACAGATACATTCAAACATATACATATATATAGTAGTAACAATCATAATAATAATCATATAAACATAATGATGATGATGAAGCTGATTAGACGATCAGTGTGTGTGGCGGCGGCGGCGGCTGTTGCTCTGGGACAAAAGCCTCTCGTCAGTCGTTCACTAAATGAAATGAAATGAAACTCTTTATCGGATTAAATTTATGACAATTTTTACGACGTTGAAGAGTGGACAATGGGGCTTTAAGCGGGGAGGGGGGCGGGGGCTTGGACTGGGAGTTTGCGGTTTGGGGATTTGGTGGCTTTCCATCAAAATTGCCTGCAAGTGGAAAACAGATGGAGACGAAAAAGTTGTGGTGGAATGAGTCGACTGTGAGATACCCCAGTTAAAAGGTAGAAAATTTCCACTCTCTCTGGGTACATTTGGGGTATACTAGGCCACCCTGTATTGCTAAGCCACGCTGAGAGAGAGAGAGAGAGAAAAGATTCTCGTGTGGTGCGATCTACAATATGTGCACACATACAGTTAAAGCTCAGCCTCACGTACAGAGCATCTGTCTCTCTGTCTATATTTCTCTCTATTTTTCAGTCAGGAATTCTGTAAAATTCCAGAACGAAAAAATTGAGCTGAAAATTTTGTATGAGCGTTACACATCTTAGTGTTAATATTGTCTTTGGTTCTGCTCAGAACTCTCATTAAAGAAAAAATCGGCATATGTTTAGTGTTTTTCATTACTGCGGCTGTTCATACAGTCACAGTCAGGTTTATGATGATTTTTGGTCTATCAATAGATAAAAACTACACCTATCTATAACTCTAACAAATAAAAGCCATATATTTGAAATACTTTAAGTATCTTTGATTTTTCTTGGATGGAATAGCTTCAACTACGTGGCAATAGTATAACCAATATATCCAATCGTTCATACATATGTAAAGGATATACCTAGATAGTTCCTTCTCTGGAATGTAATACGTTAATACAGGACATGCCCCATATACCCTCCAAAATGTAGCCGGGGGGTACCCCATACATAAAGACGAAGATGAATTTTAGATGTTTTTTTATCGTTTTATCGTTTTGGCAACTTCCTTGAAGTTTATGGCGTGTGTTGCATGTTGCCCGTATGCTATTGCATGCCTCGTGCTGCATGATGCAGAAACCAAGTGTGGAGCACACGATGCCCCGATGGCTAGATGTTGTATGCCCCACATTATACATATGTGTGTATAGGGGGGGGGCTGGCTCCCTGCAGGCCAGCCAGGCCTCGCTGCGTTTTTCATTTCTCCTCTAGAGCACGCCGCCTGCCTGACAGCCGCTCGGACAGACGGATAGACGAACTCTGACTGTGCGTCTGTCTGACTGACTGACGGACTGCCTGCTTGTCGTGTGCTCACTCAATTAGCGCTCAGAGGAGCGAAACAGAAACACTGAAACTACAACTGCCACAATCGCAGTGGCAGTGGCAGTTGCAGGCGGCCCGAGGATTGTGCAAATATTTGGCGAACTGCACAAAAAACAAACTGCAAACTGCCTCCTCCTCGGATATGTTCGAGTTGTTCGAATTAGTAGCTCAACAATTGCTGGGGTGTGCTTCTGCTTCGTCTTCTGCTTCGGCTTCTGCTTCGGCATCTGCTTCTGTTTTTGTTGCAATGAAAATGCCAGAGGGGCACAGAAATCGAATCAAAATAGCATTAGATTATAAATAAAATACTCGTACAAAATTAAAATAGTTGCAATTGCACTTTAACAATCGAATACACTGTACTCTATACATACATACATACACATGTATGTATATCCATTGCTTTGCTTCGTTGGGTTTTGCTTTCGATTTAGCAAAGAGGAAAATCTATACACCAAAAAAGAAGCCTATAAAATTACCAAAATGTTGGCAGGCAAAACAGATTACACGAAGGCGACCAAAAGCCGAAGACGTCGTAAAGTATACCGAAAGCCGAGCCCAAAAAAACGATCATCTGGAGAATGGAGACTTCTTCCGTGTAGTGATTGCGCATGCACACAATGTATGTACATATGTATGTGTGCACATATCAAAAATGAACTTGCATTTCGTCTATTTTATGCCTTGAGCCGCAGTCGTAATTTTCTTATCTCTTGATCTTAATTTTACTCTCGCAATTACTTCCTTTCGTTGCTCTTTGTCTCGTCAATTCCTTCTGTCCTTCATTCTTATCGCTCAATTCAGCAACAACAACAGCAATGTGTGAGCGGGGGAGCTGCATTTCGTGTCCGATGGTGTCGACAAACGTGCCGGTTCATATCAAGAGCTTCACTTTTAATCGCATGCATTGTGTACTCTTCCAATTCCTATGTTCTGTTGCTCTCCCTTACCCACTCCCTCTGTCCACCACTCTCACGGCATTTCCTTCTGTCTTTTACCATTCGCTCTCTCAACAGAAAGCACCGAAAAGCTTTGCTTGGCAGAGATTGACCCTCCTTGTCTCTCTCTCAAGCTTCGCTCTCATCAACGGGATCATTTGTTTTGGAAATTAATATTTAACCTAACGAACATTAAAAAGCTTCTTTTTTTTTTGCAATCTCCGCTAGCCATTCCTTTGTGAAAGCCGCAATCAGGCATTCTCTCCCTCAATTTTCTCTCTTTTCTATTAATTGTTTGCTATATTTTGAAGCAGCACGTGCTTTGGCTTACGCTGATCTATTTACCTGTATTTATGCCCTTGGCCACTTGAGTTGTTTTTAATAATCTGTTAATAATGGTTCACTCTTGGCGCTTACGGCCCACACACACACACACACATAAACATTCTCCCACTCAGCCATCATGTGGAGACAGCGACACCTGTTCACCTTCCCACCTTTCCCATTTGGACAAGTTGCGGTTGCCCCCATAATAAGCCCGATTCGAGCGTGGGCGTGGCGTGCCATATATGTGCATACATCTGTAAGATTTGGCATCGCGTGTGCAGACTTTTTAATAGGCTGCTCGTCGCCGTGTGTTGGCGTGCTTTGAGCCATTTCTGAGGAGCATTTCTGACTGATTCATTGACCAGATTCCATGACGCTGCACAATGTAAATGAAACAATTTTTCTGTTGTTTCTTTTGTTGTTGTGCGGCAGCAGCTGCCTTTGTTTAAATGTTGTTTTTGTTGTTATTGTCGTTGGTGTAATTATGCGGGCTTGAAAAATCGTTGGCAGCCATTAGGCGCACGAGTTGACCATGAACCAGTGACGGTTTTTTTTTTTTACATTTTTTTATTTTTATTCTCTTTTTCTATGTTTAATTGAATTGAATTTTATTCGGTTAATTATACATACTTTTGCTTAACGATTAAAAAGTGAAACCATTTTAAAGGGAAATTTTAAAGCGAATTTATTGCCAGGCTTAAAAATCCTTAAAAGCATTCACGAATTAAGGATTTCATTGACGATTCCGGCATGCCCCCAGAGACCAAAAAGGGGAGGGGTCTGCTATATGGGTTCTCCCCAAAATGCATCGTCAATATCCGCTGGCAATGCAATCAAGCATCAAACGAAAAAACAAAACGGTAACGAAAACCAAATTCTATTGATGGACTGACTGACTGACTGACTGACTAACTGGAGTGAATGAATAAGTAATGCACACTGCCAAAGAGGGATCCAGAATGACAGAGCGAGAGCTTCACTGCGCTGCTCTGCGCTGCGCTGCTCTGCGTGGGGATGGATCCAATATTCATTCACGCACGCTGTGCGCTTGGGTGACCGGCACGGCAATGCTGCTTCCGCCTGCTGCTGGCTGGGCAGAAAGCTCGTCGAAGCTCGGAGGCGGTGGCTGAATGATAACTGTGCCACGGCATACTGGGCATACGGCATTATGTCGTGGAGGGGGTTAAGTGCAAACGTCATAAACTCAATTTCTCTCCCTCTCCATCTCCATCTCTGTGCAGCCTGCCCTTTAACTGTACATTGCTATGCGCGCGTGTGTGTGTCTGTGTGTGAGTACATTGTTTAGTTACCTTTCGGAAAGGCAAAGCAGCACAAAGCACAAAAGCAAAGCAGAGAACATACAAATAAGAACTTTGTTTACAGTGTCGACTATGGGCATACCCTGGTTCTTGAACACTATTCCATGAGATATATATACATATAATGATCTACAGAATAAACCAGAGAGAGAATATACGGATGATAAGTTTTCCCCGTCACAGAAATATATATTTATTCGTAAAACTCTGTTCTTTTTCCATTTTTTTACTCTGCCTGTCGCAAGAATTTGCTAGAACCGAATGTACCCTTGAACTCTACAACTAAAGAGTATTAGAAAAAGTGATTCATGCGCAACCAAAAACAGAAACACTGAAAAAGAGTAACAGCAAAAGAGAGTAAGGAGAGGAGAGAGAGAAAAACTTGTTTACTAAGTCAAGGCACGAGTCAACGGAGCATCACAGATCCGTCGGAGAGCAGGGTGCGGGTGCCGCCGCCGCTGGCAGAAAGAGAGAACGGAACGGAACCCAACCCAAAAGGTTTCCGCAGCACAGGCGAAGCTTTACTCCAAACTTTCCTTAGCCGAACCGAACCAAACCGAACCGAACACCCATCCTTAATTGCATTGACACGCCCCGTTTATTGGATTGTCAGCCTCTCTTTTGCGGTTGCCTTCTGCGCAGCGACTTTCCAATTGATCCAATTGATAATTGGATTTGCGTTTGCTGATTGGAAAAACCAAGTGGCGGCAGCATCGAACCAAAGAAAATGTCTTTCGAAATTGACTCCACCAGGGATCACCATATCCCCCCCCCCCCCTGTCCCTGCCGTCAGCTGATTCATTGGCCCCAATTTCTTGTTGGTCAAGGTTTATGATCCGATTTGCTCCGAATGTGTGCACGTTCTTATCTGCACAAACAGGCAGCGCAGCGCAACACCTTCCGCAGGTCGATTTCTAATCGTTATCGTTATCAACGGACGCTCGATTTCAATAAGCGAATAATGAGAGGCCAGAATTGTGGCCATATATGGGATTGTAAGGGCTGTGCTATATATACACATACTAGTATGAACACATATGTATATGTAGTATTGTTTGTGTTCTGGCGCCTTGTCCGATCATTAAATTATAGTACAAATATTTGAGATAACGCAGCAGGCAGGATGCCAAATGGGAATCGCAATTTGTTTTATATTCTGTAAAGTAAGCAATAATTTTTATTAGAACAAAATAATGTTATCATATACTAACAATAATTATAGTGATATAAAATATTATAAAAATACTGTAAAACCTTTCAGATTGAAAACATAACGAAATTAATAAATAATTGATACAGAAACAAAAAATTATATTGCTATAATTTAAAGTTCGAAAAATATATTTAAAAATAAATCTGCAACAAAATGAAGTCCAAAATTTTGCATTTTGCGATAGATTATTCATATTAAAATACTCCACAATTAAATTTAAAAATCCACAATTTCTGTACACCCCAAAAAGAGATAAACCAATTACATTTTCGTAATCATAATAATTCAAATTCAATTTTGAAACCATAACTTCTAACCTCAAAGTGTAATTACAGGCTTGTGCTTGTGGGAGTCATTAGATCAATGAACGAACCAGTTCAACTTTAGTTTCCGCTCCGCTTCCCCGCATAATGCGAAACGGGGCCAGAGATACACACACAAACACACAAAGTATATCTCAGACTGGCGTCATGTAGTACTGTCAGTATCTAGGGCTACCTGATATATAACATATTCAGGCATATGGCAATGAACCGTCAATATTTTCTCTGTGTGGGTGTGGGTGTTGTGGTACCCCCCAACCCGACCTGACCCTTGGCCATAAATAGCCAACAAAACCAAACGCATAAACATGTCCGATGTATGGTAGTTTTTTGTGTGTGTGTGTTTGTGTTTTGTGGGCAACTTATAGTTCAATAAACTCACCGAAAAAAATGCCACAACAACAATAAACTAAAATTAAAATTTAACTACAAAATAATATTCGGGAGGAAGCACACCCAGAAATAGTTCTGAACCAGAACCGATCTCTATAACGCAACAGAAGAGGGGGGGGAGAGAATAGTTTGTACAATTAATGGCAACAAAAACCCCACCGAAAGAGCTCTCTCCCTCACTCTTTCTCTCTCTCTTTCTCTGCACAATTAGAAATATAAATAAAAACCCCTTCTTGCCACACATGCCTCATGCAATCGACTTTTGTTGAGGCTGCTAAAATTAGCAACATGCCTCCGCCCCTGGCCCTCCTTGCCCCCGCCCTATAGAATAAATTTCAAACAGATTTTCACAGATTCAAAAGGAAAGTTTTTCCTTTCATTTAAATTTCCCATTTTCTGACTTTTTGTTTATTGAATCTGTCTAAGTTTTCGCTGATTTTCACAGCTCTTCATTTGTTGTTAGGCTAACCAACCATGGCCAGGCCACCGCCGAATGGCACACCGTGTGGCATGCCCCCCCAAAGGCAATCAATTACCCCGAAACTAGAAATTGAAATTGAAACTGTCACAGCAGCAGCACCAATTATAAATAGTCCCCTGTCCTGCCATTCGCTTTTTGGGGGCTGCCGATGCTTCTGCTGCTGCTGTCTTTGGTTTCGATTTCGATTCTTGTTCGATTATTCGATTGGCCCAATAAACTTTGCACTTTTCACGCTGGCCCTGGGCCAATAAACACAGTAGCAACAGCAACAGCAGCAGCACCGATCAACTTTTCATTGGGTGTCGTGGCAGCAGCATTTGCTAATTAAAAATGCCTCAGCCATGAGCCATGAGCCCCACGAGAGCCCCCCACATGAGCCATGGTTATGAGGGAGTAGAGCAGTAGAGAGACCACGGGGCCAGAAGATTGATGGGGCAACTGCAGGTGGGCCACAGAGCAACAACCACTCAAGCTGTCTGTCTGTCTGTCGACTATGGGACTGTCAGGGGCATCGTCAGGTGCAGCTAGTGACGTTTGGAAGGTGTTTGAGGAATAATTATGGCACCCTGAACCACGAGGAATAGAATGAGGAATATACCATGCGAGTTGTTTCAACCTTATGGATGTTTTCTTGCTAGATGCTTCCTCGTTCAAATACCCCCCATATGTGAAGGCGTATCGGGTGTTCTGTGGGTGATTCTTTAACGATCCTCCAGGTCTCTGTCTCTTAGGTTCTCCTCGTCTTACAAACACCAGGAAATTTATGTTTTTTACTCATTTTGAGATTTAGGAGATCTTTCCGAGACTTTTTATACCTTTCCTTTGCAGCCTTTGGCTCTGTATTCTTTAGTCCTTTCCTTATTGTTAAATTCTCTTTTATTTGGGATAATCTGAGACATTTTTCGCATTCAAATGAATTGAATTCCCATAAGCGAACGGCTACAATCGCTGCGATTGACACGAAGAAGAGGCCATAAGGAACTTCGGGTAATATTTACTAAAAAATTACCGAAATATAAATAATAAATAAACATATCAATTTGTATATTTTTTTATATATTTGATAATTATTTACCAATTAACTCTAAGCGTTCTTTTATCAATTGAGAACCAGTTACTCGATTTTCCTCTTTGGCATTGTCGTTGTCTGTTATTTCTCACTTTCAATCAGAAATCTACTCCAGTCTTTCCCCCCAACAAACTCGTGATAATAAAGATTGGCATTATCTAATCTATCATAGGTAACGGCTAAAACACCTAGAGAGAGAGAGAGAGAGAGAGAGAGTGAGACAAGGCAACACAGAGGAGCTCTTGTCCATCAGCAATTATCAGTCATTAAATGCGGCACTCTCTTAGTCACTGAAACATGCGCCATTCCACACACACACACACACACACACATACACATCGTATCGGTCTTAATGCACAATATATAATTATATATATGGCTAACAACTCACCTTAACAAGCAGATTTGTTGGCCGAAAACATTTGTGGTGATTGGAAGGGGTGTTGAAGGTGAAAAATTATGATTTGTGGAGGATTGCGTTTTTAGTTTTGCTGCAAAAAGGAAAAAGGAAATGAAATTGATTATATTTTTGGAAAATATAATTTCTAAATATTATAATAATATTATAAATACATATACATATGTATGTACATATATCAATGAATTTTCCTGCATACTCATTGTAGTATTTTCTCCAAGTGTATGACTTGATCTTCTGGTTTTTATCTGTATTTTTTTTTGCTTTCATTCAAGGCCAAAAGACGTCATCTTATGATCTCTGTTCTGACTGTTTTTCTGTATAATTAGAGAATATGATGATTCATGGGGTTAAAAACTAAACTACTCGTACTAGCACATCGTATATCGTACGACTATATGGGGAATACAACCTTTCTATAGGTAAACAGACAAATTTTGTTGGGTTATGGCCGGGGTGGGTTCCTGCCATGGCGGCACATCCGGCGACTGTCGAATTTTTTTCAAGAATGATGTGCCAATGACATGAACTCAATTTAGAAAAATATCTATTTATAAGGCTTATAATGGACACATCCCCACCAGTCGTCTCTCTCTTCCGATCAGACATTGTCGCCTGTCAGCACTTTGAATTTGCATTCCGTTTGGTTCCCATTCCAACGTTCCGTTCTGTGGCGTTCTCTGTGCCGTTCTGTTCGGTTCCATTAATTGGCCTTCGCGTAGACTTCCCCCCATCGAAATTTCACGGAGGGAGTGTTTGGGGACCAAATGCAATTTGTTTGGACGGGCTTCAATTGAAAAATTGAAATGAAAACCATTTGATAGCTTTGAGTGGAGGGGGGGGGAGCTGTTTGCATGGTGATTCAAATCAATACATGGCAAAAAAAAAAAAAAAAGTGTTTAGTCAATAAGTTTTTTTTAAACAATAGCAAAATGCAAGGGCAAAACGTTTACAGACAGATTCACATGAACTTTAACTGTGTAAACATATTTCAAACTTTGCAAAATCATAGCCAGATATGCACACATATCTTTAAAACGAAAACAGTTGGGAAAGGTGGTACTGGATACTGGAGTATACATATTCCGGAATATATGAATGTCTGCAGAGCTTGGAATGTAAGGTATCGAATGGCGATGGGAAAATATTTTTAAGCAATAAAATAAAATGTAACTAATTCTGTAGTACTCCATTTTCGCCATGAGTGCGACAGAGCAGACACTACATACATATATTCTCATTTGATCTTTCCCCTCAAAGTTTTTGCTCTCTAACGGTAAGTCCTTACTCTCCTTCATTAGCCTCTCTTCTGCTGACACCAAGATGTACCTTCATTTGATCTGTCGTCCCTTTCCCACACTCTTTCTCTGGCCATCCTTCACCCGATGCGCTCTCTAACGGTATATGTACATTTCATTCTCACTCCTGCTCACATTCGCTCTTTCCAATGGACTTCTCTCTCTCTCGCAATCATTCGCTTTAACCCTACAAATGCCAGGTGAGGCAATCTCGGCAATGATCTAACTAAATATAAAAAACTACAATTTAAGCAATGATTAAATCAGAAATTCAAAGCCCACTATTTCACAGTCACCTGTCACATTTGATTATCAAATGCATGCCATGACATCATACCTATCGAGAGTCTCTTTTCGGATTAGGATTAAGGTAATTCAATAGCACTTCACCCTCTACTTCCTTGGATAATCCCCGCCCCCACTCTCCACCTTGGGGGAGGGATGATATGGTAAAACTTATAGCTGTAAATATGCACGATCTGGGGACTGTCGAAGCATAACAACTTAATAATATCGGGGAGCTTGGAAACCGGTCTACTGTGAGGAGGTCTAGGGCCTCTGCTTGAATAAATGATAGTTGAATGAGCGCAGTAGTGGCTGGCCAAGTGTATGCCTCTCTCTCTCTCGCTCTCACTCGCTCTGACTGCAAAATGTGCATCAATTAAAAATAATACAAGCGCACAGACAGGCACAAACAGCACTAATCGTTGATGTTTTTTTTAGTCAGGTTTACAAATTCTGATTTGTCAGATCAGCGAACTTTCAGCGAAATATATGAAAAATCACAAAAGAAATGAAAAACAAAGGGAAAACGAACCCAGAGCCACTCTCGGGGTGGGGTGGGGCGGGTCACGGTCATCATCATCATCGTCATCATGATGTCTGTCTATCTGTCTGTCAGTCTGGGTTTTTTTTAATTAATAATAAAACTCCGCAGACAAAGCTCCCGCACAAAAGAAAAAAAAAAAGAAAACTTCAGACTACAAACAGCAACAACAAGAAAAGAGTAAAATTGTTAACGAACATTGAACATTGAACATTTTGATGATGTTTCTTTTTTCTTTCTTTTTTTTTTGTGATAAATTGTGAAAGTATTTTTTGTTGTTTTTTTTTTTGGGCACAGACGACAGCTAATTGACGCCTTCTTTTGCACCTCTAACCCCCACTCCACCCCAAAACAACCTCCCCCCACTCCAACCAAAACAACCTGCCCCCACTCCAACCAAAACTATCACCCTCCCCAACCCCATTCGTTAACCACTGGCCACTCGTCGTAGTCATCTGTTAATAAAATGGCGTCAAAAATGCGATTAATAATGAAGCAAACACACACACACACACACACGCCTAAGAAGGAGGTAGGGAGGGGGCCATAAACACGTGAAAGGCGTGAAAACAAAAAGAAAAGAAAGAAAGGCCTCCATGTGGTGGCTAAAGATTTAGATACTCCAACAGATCTAGCAGATCATTTCATTGCCAAAGGCTTTCGTAAATATAAAGAATGTTGGCAGCAAACGAAGTCGAAGAAAGAGAAACAAATCCAGTAATGAGAATAGCTGTCTTTTTTTTAACTTTATAATTTTAATATCCAGGCTTCCGATTTGTAGGTTTTATTGGAATGTAGACACCAATTATAATATTCAAATCTTCATTTAAAATTAAAATAAAAGACAACAAGAGAAGTAATAAGAAGAGAAGTAATAAATACTAAAGCAAAATGCCCCAAAAAATTAACAAAATCTCAAGCTAAGAGATGAGCTTAGGAGATCCTCTAAATTTCCTCTTCCAAACTAAGGGGAAATATAAATAAAATTAGAATAAATATTAAAAATAGTAGTAGATTCTCTTATCCCACTTTTAAGTACTGTAAATTGATAGGGGGGTGCGACGTATTTCTACATAAAAAAAAAACTATAACCTTGGCCGCAACTTTATCTAATTGTTTGACATTTTATCAGTTGTAGACTTTATGAGATATCAATTTGCTTTTTTTAGGGGTTAACAGAGGGAGAATGAAAACTACCCAAAGACAGGGGACAGTGGGGAGGAAAAACTACCCAAAGACAGGGTACAGAGGGAGCGTAACACTACCCAAAGACTAGGGTCAGAGGGAGAGGGAGAGAGACCAAGAGACAGCTGCTCAAATTTCAAAAAAATTTGTTTTATGGGGTAAAAACACTCGATTTTCAAGTGCTTCCAGGGAAGAGCCGAGTCTCGTTTCTTGTACCCCTCAAGCTATCCGCACATACCATACTTGATGGCATTTGGCACTGGGGCAAGGTCAAGGGGAAGAGATCAACAGAGTTATAGATGGGTTAAGTGTGTTTTATTGAAAGGATATAAAGGGTAGAAAAATGTGTGGTTCTATGTGGTTTCTCTCTTGACCAAATAATAAACTAATATCAAATCGAGTAGCCATATCTATGTGTCACATTTTACATGAATCCAACATCTGTCCAAAGTATGCTAATGACCATTAATGACCATTACGCCCATCAGCCCCAAACAGAGCCAAAAGCTAAATGCCATTAACGCCTCTTCGTTTGAGCCATCAATTTGGGTGCCCAGAGCCCCCTTCCCACCCTTTCCCAACAATTCTTCTGCCTAAGCCTACGGCAAACAAACTCGGAACAAATGTCGCCTATTGTGGGGCCCCCAAATTGGGGCTACAATTTTTGAAGAATAACCTTCTACGTTCTACAAATGGAATTTCGGTTTATGAAAATTATGGTTTATAAATAGCAGTGAAATAATTATCTTATCTATGGCCAAAAAGCCTCTTTGGCCATGGCTAATGCAGGCGGCAAAAGCAAAAGTACTTAAGGTGACGTTCCGATCAGAGTAGACTTTTCCACTGCTGTGCAAAAGATACTTTCAAGATCTTCCAAGCCTTTGTGTTGCATGAAGATGTCTGGTCTTGTGTCTGGGCAATGCCCTAGCAACATGTCACGCAAGAGAGTTCAATGCATGCCGTTTATTATTGTACAATGAGATACGCGAGCACTGTTATCAGTTATCAGTGTGGATGGAGGATCGGATTGCTCACTGGACCACAAGATGATAGTGGATTGTGATTGTCTCGCTGTTGATAAACAGAGTCTATTTATTTTCTTTGTATACTTTGTATCGAATTTTATATCGATCATTCCCTCTCCAAAGACCTCTACATCTCTCTCCCTCTCTTCCCTCTCTTTGTTCCCTCCTCCCCCTTCGTTTTCCGCCGACTCTCCGTTGCACTTTTCTTTGAAATAATGTCAAGGCTAATGCATAAAATCTGTTGCGACCGCTTTTCGCTAGCTCAACAGCATTTTTTCTCTTTTGTTTTTTGGCAGACTTCAAAACTTGCTCTGTCATTGTCTACCCGTCTACCCCGTTTCCCCCGCCCCACCACCCCTTGCAATGATGTCATATGGAGATGGTATATGTACTATATATTTTTTGGCTCAAAAATATTGCTCCGCTCCAGTTTTTGCCTTGCTTTTGACTTTGTCACGCTTTTCCCAGCCAGCGCTTTTCCGCACTTGACTCCATGGCAGTGGCAGGCCAGTACACCCCCCCTCGATCAAGGCTTCCCGCACTCTCCGCTCTCCGCTCTCTCTCTCTTTGTAACTTTGTTTTGTTGTCGTCGTCGCTCACATTCCGCGAGGGCAGGCGGCCCACAGTTGCTCATCGGCTTAGGCTTTTTCTCTGCTTTTCCCCTCTTGGCCTGCCCTGGATTTCCATTTGGTTTTTGTTCTTGGTTTATTTTTTTTGTTTCAACATGATATTGTGAAAAGTTTTCACACTAATGGCAGCTGGCAGCCGTGAATGCATTTATGTTTTATGGTCTAGTTTTTTCCCCATCCCATTCCCCATTTCGTTTTTGCTGTTTGCTTGTTTTTTGTTGCTGTGTGTGGAGCACCTCTTAGGGGACAGCTTTTTTTCTTATCCATAAATACCATTTATGTGTGAAGGCTGGGGCAGAGCAACAGTCCCGAGAGGGGGGTTGTGAACTGACGGAAGACAGAAGTAACAAACGAGAGATCCGTTGAATATTTCATGCCAGTTAGTTCAAGCAAGCAGTTCACATTTACATCAGCTGTAAAGTGCTGCAAGCAGTACTGTTGAGAGGCTCTCTATTTCTCCTTTTCCAGAACTCCTTGAGAATATAATGCTGTTGGCAAGCAGTTCTTTACAGCATCAAAGGCAAGCAGTCCAGAATCACTCTAACGGCACTATTCTTTGTTAGTTGACTTTGGTGGGGGGAGAAAGGAAAAAAGACTGGCTAAGCAGACAATTTTTGTATTAAAGCAACACAAAATCATGCAAACATTTAAATTCCATTAATTTCGAGTTCTTGGTAATTTTGTCATCTTTGAAAGAATCCTAAGATAAAGGAGACAATTGAGTATTGAACTCTTGATATCTTCTTGATTGGAACCATCTATCTAGTCGGATTTTTAGCGTACAAAGCTTATACAAATAATAATATTTTTGCATAAAAAACACATTTGATTACATAAAACCATATTATGTAAATCTGGTTAGAACACCCATAAAAAAATTTATCATCGGATTTCACTCACCTTTATGATTAACAAATTCAGCTAAAAAAAACTGTTGTATTTGATTTATTTTTCAAGCGATTTGCGAATTAAAATTTGTCGAAAAACAGCAGTCGCGTGGAGGAACCACAACAAAAATAAGAAGAGAAAATGGAGATGAGACAAAATTAAAGATAAACTTGTTTACACCGAACCGAATCGAGAGAGGGAAAGAGAGAGAGGGTAGGAGAGATAGAGAGCGAGAACAGTTAAACGGGATTTGTGGGGGGGACGAAACGCGAACTGGGAGTTGGATGCGAACGGGAATCAATAAAACAAACATAAAACACATGGAAGAAAGTGCGGCGAGGCGAATTCTTGTATTATTATTATTTTCTTCTTATTCTCCGGTTAATTGCACAAATGGAACGAAGGAGAGGAAGTATGGGAAGTGCGTGTGCAGCCGCAGAGAGAACAGAGAGAGAGAGAGAAAGGCAGCGGCAAAATCCTGGCATTGGTTTTCTTTTCGCTTTTTGACGAACATATGAATGATAAAATATTCTTCAGCTGCTGCTGTTGCTGCTGCACACACACGCAGACCGCCCCCTACCACACTCTCACACACACATTTAAAGTTTCACTATAAATGTTATTAATATATTCCAGACACGCGGCTCGCCGACACAGCACAGACAAAATACGAACGAAAAAAATCAACTAAAATAAAGAACACGCGTTGGTCCGTTTTTCGTTATTGGTCATCAAAATCGTCGGAATCGGCGACAGCGTCCGCACTGTTCCTTTATAAAGAATGGCACTTTGGGTGCGTTTTTATTCAGCACTCGCATTATATAACGACACTTGCATTCAATTCAGACTGCATTTATACACTCCTGCAGAGCGCTGCACTACTCACTTGCACTTGTTTTGATATTTTTCCGAGCAAAATTCGACAATAATTTCACGTCGTTTCGGTGGCGCGGCGAATTTTTTGTGAGACCGTGAGAGACCACCAGTGTGACCACAGATTTATACGGTAATATAAATATAACCCACTTAAGGCCCCTGTATTTAAGCAGACGACCAATTTGAGGTAAGCCCTGGAAAATAATATTTTTTGCAAATTTCTTTCGTAAATCTTTAATTTCTCTTTACTTGAAAAAATAATGCCCCGATATCTTTCATCTGAATTGCGCTTAATTTCTTCAAGTTTCATAATTTTCGTGTAGAGTATTTCAACACCCGCTGGTCGACAATGGGTTAATCGTCCTTGTCCATGATCAGAAATCATATTCACGATTTTGATATTCGGTTTAGAATTACTAGCTAGCTAAAACTTACAACCGTGCATACATAATTTTATCCGGTTTACGAATCAATTGCCTACAAGATTAGTTAAGTTTAGTGACTCTTTTTTTTTAGATTGTTTCTAAAATTACGTTTAAGCCAAGGTATAAAACTTAAGTGAGCATGAAATGCGACGTAAGAAAACGTAAGTGAGCATGAAATGTCACGTCATTTGGAAACTTAACCGGTGGTATGGACATATATATACCCTTTTTCATTTGATTAATGTTAAAATTCTTTTTTCCAGATGCTTTAAAACGTAATTAATATAGTATTTTGCACATATTTACAATTTTTGACCCAATAATGCATTTCATGAATTTATTATTATCAACATATCGATCCCGATCCCCATTTTCAGTCTTTATAAGAAGACCAAAAACCGTAAAATTTTCTGAGATAGAGACTGATTAGTTTCTGCAATAATTGGTGCCTAGTAAAACAAACTTTTCTTAAATTCTATAATATCCTTTCTTAAGAAAAGAAAGAAATGCCACAAATCTGGCAAGAAACCAAATTTTGGGGCGAATATTGCGAACATTGCACACTTTTGGACAAGGCGAATTCGCTTACACGTAAAATTGGCCGTTTCGCCGCAAACAGTGGAAAACAGTGCTGTGTTGTGGGACAATTCCAATCTGTGCAAATGTTGCTAATTCCGTGCAAATGTTGTGGGACAATGTCGCTAAATTCAGGGCACATGCTGCTGGCCCTTACAAAAAAATGTTGCCAACGGTAAAATACGTAAGTGAGCATGGAATGTAAGGGAAATTGTTGCGATGAAAAAGGAAATTGTTGGGATGATGTTGCCTCCACAAAATCCCTCCAGAAAATCCCTAAAAAGTCCCAATAAAATATACGGTCTGATCTCATATAACGCAATATACCGCAAATATAACATATTCCTCGATTTTGATATTCTGCTTAATATTACTAGCAGAATGGAATTCTGAGCCCTGAACAAATAATTTAAACTGATAGATTAAGCAATTTTCTACAAGATTGACCAACTTTTAAAACACCGTTTATTGGATTCGGTCCAAAATAAGGTTTAAGCAAGGAAGGTCAACAAATAAGTCCCTTTTCTTACATGGCAACTACACGGTAACTACACATTTGCTACACCTCAGCATCATAGTAGGGAATGTGGGTTTCTGTATACCCTATTTTTGAATTTATGTTAAAACCTTCTTGGTGGTGAGTGTTGAAATACTCACCACGAAAAACCACGAAAACTGCAAGAATACTATATATTAAAGAATTTCGTTGAGCTAGCCTGAAAATGTGGAGATTACTTCTGCATACCTACTAAATGTACAAAACCTAACTTATAAAGTCGGTTCCTGCATTTGTTGGACAAACATTTCATCAGTACCCTTATACTCCTCCGTAAAAGGGTATTTTAAATCATATCATATGTAAGTTCGTAGGTAAGGTGAGGTTCGTATGAGCCTTGCAATTTTTTTGTCTCTTTTTGCCTGTTGTTCCTACCTTTGCATAGCCGAGCGGTTTGATCAAACCAAAGGTTCGATCGACTCAAATTACTCTTCAGGTTCGAACGGAACATGCATCAGTGTGAAATATTGAGGGTACTTCTGTAGGATATCTTAATATGCCCATTGTACAACACTGTTCGCTGCCATGCGCTGCCACCTAAAAGCAAAAACCGGCAGCCAGCGTGACCATTTATGGTATTTTAAATACTTTGTGGTATTTTTTGATGCCATAATTGTGCAAAAAGTATTTTAGTTCGTCATGGTATATACTGGTATTTCCGAAGAACTTAATCGGCGCTTTGATGTTTTCGAGGTTTTTAGACCTTTGCCAAGAAGGAAACTTGCCAATATTGTACAAAATTATTTCATCTATCAGTTAAAATGATTTTTTCAGAGCTCAGTACCCTATTCAGCTAGTAAAATTAAACAAAATATCAAAATCGAGGAATATGATTTTCGTCGGTATTTTTACGGTATATTTTGAAAATGAGATGCCGGCAGCAAAAAGTGCTGAAAAACGACAACACGACTTAGGACGTCTAAATAAGTTTCCGTTTCTATTAATTATTGTTTACAATGGTGAGTCCTGTGCTTCTATTCTGAAATGTTCAAGTAATCGTGTAACAATCCTTTTCAGTTCTCGCTGCTGCACAAGGAGGAGAATGCGCATGATAACTCGGTGTGGAGCTGCACCTGGGGCCGCGATCCATTGCCAGCTGAAAAAGATGATGCCGCCACAGAGCCGGAAGAGGAGAATCCCTTCGACTTTGATAAAAAGGAGCCCAAGCCAAATGACTTTATTGTTACTGGTGGCCTCGATGATCTGGTAAAAGTGTGGGACGTACGAGAGGATAACACTCTGAAATTGCGACATTCGCTGAAGGGGCATGCCCTGGGTGTCGTCTCTGTTGCCGTCAGTTCCAATGGTCAAAGTGAGTCTTGAATAGACATGTGAAAGATCTAGATTAATGCTGTCTTTTCATAGCAATTTGCAGCAGCTCTTTGGACTCCACGATGTGTCTGTGGGATGCCAAGACTGGGGACAGGAAACATTTGCTGAGCTTCGGGCCTGTGGATCTGTGGACAGTGGGCTTTTCGCCTTGCGATAAGTACGTGATATCCGGTCTCAACGATGGCAAGATATCCATGTACAGTGTGGAGACGGGCAAGGCGGAGCAGGTGCTGGATGCCCAGAACGGAAAATACATTTTGAGCATTGCATATGTAGGACGACGACCTCCCCTCCTCCAGGCTATAGACTCCTCCATTACACTTTCCATTTTGCATTGCAGAGTCCGGATGGCAAATATATTGCCATCGGGGCCATTGATGGTATCATCACAATCTTTGATGTGGCCGCTGGCAAAGTGGCCCAGACCCTAGAAGGACATGCTATGCCCGTGCGCAGTTTGTGCTTTTCCCCGAACTCTCAGATGCTGCTAACCGGCTCCGATGATGGTCACATGAAGCTCTACGATGTGTAAGTGGTAGCCACCCAAAAGAACTGAACCTCCTTTGGTAACCCCCATTCCCTTCCCTTTGCAGTGCGCACTCGGATGTGGTGGGCACATTGTCGGGCCATGCCTCCTGGGTGTTGTGCGCCTCCTTCTCCGAGGATGGCAAACGTTTTGCCA
Source organism: Drosophila athabasca (assembly GCA_008121215.1). Taxonomy (NCBI): domain Eukaryota; kingdom Metazoa; phylum Arthropoda; class Insecta; order Diptera; family Drosophilidae; genus Drosophila; species Drosophila athabasca. The sequence continues at coordinate 3,240,088 of CM017793.1, read as the reverse complement.
GCTCATCCAGCGATCGGACTGTGAAAATTTGGGACGCCTCCGAGCGCAAGTGCCTGCACACATTCAACGAGCACAGCGATCAGGTGTGGAGCGTGCGATACAGTCCCGGCAACGACAAGGTGATTTCCGCTTCGGAGGACAGGTCGCTCAATATTTACGAATGCCCACCGAATGCCATGATCTGATTTGTACAATAAATCGTAGGGTTAAAGCAACAATTGGGATCTATTTTGTGGTAGAGGCTAACTATGTACTACTGCTGTCCGACACACTGGGCTTCTCTTTGAGGAGATTGATCTTCTGCTTGGCCTGCGTCAGCAATGTGTCCTTGTACTTCTGGTCGGGTATGTACATATTGAACGTCTTAAAGTAGTGGAGTATGGTCTCTGCAAGTAAAGAAAAAGAGGGATAAAAGTGCGCTCTGTAGAAGGAAACGACTCCTCCATTCTTACCAACATGCGTCTCCTTCAACTTGTACTCGTCGGCTATTTTCTTGGCTGGCCACGATTCGGGTTCGATCTGATGGTCGTTGATGAATTTGAGGGCCTGCCGCAGGGTGCAACGGCCGGTCATGACGCGACTCGGCTCCTTGTACCCGTACTCATAGTCATCCGGAGATTTGCGTTCCAATGGAAGGGGTCGCTGCTCTTTGATGTCCGCTGCCGACTCGGCTGCCTGACGCTCCTGCACGCGTGCAATCTAAGGAAGCATAACATGAGTATTTATCGATCTGATGAACGTTTTCTTTAACTTACAAAACGGTCCTGGGACGTTACATAAACGTCTTTTAGTCGCGTGTCCAAACTGGAGTCCTTAAGGTTGAGTTTGTCCACGAACTTGGGATCCACTGGAAGCAAAAATCGAGATTGAGCAAAGATACAAAAACTCTTGATTATTGTATGAATAGCATACATTCTAGGGTGCGTTCCATGTCCCTAAGATTGGAATCGAATTTGGGTGCCGGTGTAGGTTTCTCGCGCTCAATGATGCGATGGGCGCGATTCTCGGCGTTGAAGCGATTCGCCCGGCGGGCAATCATCGAAGCTACCTGTCCCATGGCCGGAACACTTATACTTTAATTAACGATTCGAAAAATATGCATTAAATCAATGAAGGAAAATTCTATCCCGTAAACATAACCAAAAACAACAAGTGTTGGTAAACTGCACACGGCAAACAGCTGTTACTTCTTAAGTGCTGCAAAACGCCGAGGGGCAACTGTTGCTTTTGTAAACAAACCGGGGTCGGCTTTTTGATTTTGTTTATTAAATTGGTACCCGACATGCTGCCGCCACTGCGATCCAGTTGGAGGCTTGGAAGAGGCGCCGCTTGTTTCAGCAGCAAGGCCAAGCGGGAATTTGTGGCCCGGTACAGCAGCGAGTACCCAGAGAAGCTGCTCAGCAAAAAGCTGAAAACGCCCACGCACATGTATGTGGCCAATGCGGAGGCGGCACGGAGAATTGGCCAGTACCTGGAGCCGCACCTGCAGCAGACCTGCTGCGACGCTGTCCTGGAGCTGAATCCCGGCGTGGGTCATTTCACCAGGCACCTGCTCGACCGGGAGACACAGTTCCGCAAGATTATTCTCCTCGAGAGCATGGAATACTTCATGCCTCGGCTGCAGGAGCTGCACACATTGTATCCGGAGCGGGTAAAGGTGCGCCAAGGCGACCTGGTCAACCTGTGGAAGCTGGTCTTCATGGACAAGATGGACAACGGGATGCGGGTGGCCGAGCTGCTGCACGACGTGCCCCAGAGGCCCTTCGCCGATGGTGAGAAAATAGAAGCTTCCTGGGGGCAACCACTAAACCATTGCTTGTTCGGGTGTAGATATCAACATGCTGGTCTTTGGCGCCGTGGGCTCTTATGCGTTCTTCAAGCATCTTATCAACTCGCTCGTGTTCCAGACGAGTCTTTACACCCTGGGCCGTTGCGAAATGATCCTAGCGATGCCTCCACCCATTTACATAGTAACTACAATTAACCACTGCCCCCATTCTGATTCGTGGTAATCGAACGATTTATTGCTCCTGCAGCACCTGACCTGCAACAATGATGTGGGTTACCTCATCTACCGCTCCACGACTGTGCTCTTCCAGATACTCTTCGAGCATCGGTTCATTGCCAAGGTGCCGCGGGAGGATTTCCTCCCGCTGCAGGCCGAATATAAGCTCACGAAGAGCAGCAAGCTGGGCAAGGTTCGGTCCATCAATCCGGAGTACTTGTATCTGGTCAAATTTGTGCCCAGACGCAATCTTCACGAGCTGTGCTCGCACCAAGACCTGGTGGCTCTCTGGTTCTTCATCAAGCAGAATTATGTGAGCCGGCGGAATCGCATAATACCTAATCTCGAGTGAGTAGGAGGCACAAAACACATCAGAACTGCCTTCAATTGATGTATTCTCTTTGCAGAAAGTGGGTGCCCGGCTGTGGGCCAAGACTGATCATCAATCCGCATGCCTCTGAGCCGATTTCGCCCACATATCCCGATGAGTCGCCGCTGAAGCTGCCGCAGTACACTACACAGAGCACTACGATGAGCACCAGGGACTACTATCCAGGCATCAACATCTACACGCAGTTTGGAGACCTCAGGCCCAGCCAGATGCTGACACTGTTTACACAGTTCCGCCAGTGGCCGGAGTACCAAGAGAGCTCCTTCCTGGCCTCCATGGAGAACGCGCTGCTCAAGTTGGAGTCGGCCAGCGATGAGCAAAGTCTTGAGGATGTTGTTAATCTGCCCGAGGAGGATGACATCGGGGCGGAGGAACTAATCGAGGAGGACACCGCCGCCAAGCCCGATACCGCCAAGAAAGCGAAAGCTGCATAGATTTTGTTGTAAATAAAGAATTATAATTGTTATGGTTAAAATCTCTTTTGAATTTGATTCGACTCGTCTCTTTCTATGTGCATCGTCCCTGGGCCAGAAGTCGACTACCGCGGGAGCACTTCTCGGCCACCTCAATATGGTAGTCTGGAGGTGCAGCCGCTTCGTCCAGCGAAATGCGCGTCTCCAGCTGCATCGACAGCTTCACGCAGTCCACCATAAGATTAATTGGATTTACGCCCAGCACATAGGTGTACTCCTTAAAGGGACAGGGATTGCCCTCGTTCTTGGTGTTGCCGAACTCGTAGCAAGTGTCGCGTATCATGAAATGGCCGTCCGTGTGGCAGGGATTCCTGACGCACTCTGGTATTACCTTCTCTTTGTAGAGGACCAGCATCTGGCCCTGTTCGCACGGGCCCTGTCTGTAGGCGGGATAGCAGGCGTCCGTCTCCGGGTAGTAGAGTGTGGCTGGGCAGAGCAGAGCAGAGCAGGGGAAGTACCCGGGCAAATTATGTCATCGCTCGCTAATGCTGATCGCCTTCCATATGCTCACCTGGCGCACAGTCACAGACCCAATCGAGCTGCTGATCCCCTGGATATAGAAGCTGGTGCCGCGGGCAACGCGCCGGCGAATACAGCGGCTTGCGACCCTGTACAAAGAGGGAGCGAGAGAGAGAGAAAGAGAAAGATGGAAGAGCAATGATTGATTATCTATAATTATAAATCTCATCTGTTTGGTACCCTTTCAGAGGGTATTATAGTTGTGATTTAACAGAAAGGGAAGCCTAAGCTATCAAGAAGTCTTTCAGTTTAAGATTTGTCTCAATATAGACGATCATTGACCGATAATTTATCAAAAATTCCTGGATTTCCAGGAATGATTAATTGAAATGACTTTTCTGGGAATTCGCTGGCGAATAAATCCAATAAATCTTGTCGTTCCTATGCAAAAACCAGTGTTTACAGAAAAAACTTGTTTTTCAATCTAACTTTTCATAGCAATCTGATATTCATAATTCTTTTAGCTTATATATGGAAAAATCATGATTTCCAAATGTTGACCATTTTTGGCGCCAACTCGAAATATGATTTTTTGAACCAGGGTATACGAATTTCGGTATCCCGAAGTTAGCTTTCACTTATGTATGTATGTTTTTGTTGCCTTATCAAATCAGAGCGGGGACAGAGCTCGTCTCGTCTTTCTCGGACAGCTTACCTCCAAGTTAACTTTCTTCTTATCAATGTCCGCATCCTCCACGAAGGCTATCTGCGCCTCGATGCCCATGAGGAACGCCGATAGCGCGCAGAGCAGCAGCAGTCTCGTCTTGATCATAATTGCTTTTTTTTATTTATGGCTATGTAAAACAGGTCGATGCGGTCTTTACAAGATAACAAAAGCAAGCAGAACAAGTCGCGACTTTCCCCTCTTGTGGATCCAACTTTAGTGGGCGCTACTTTTTTGCGTCGATCGTTTATATATTTATAAGTCGGTGGATCGGAACAGCTGACGTTGTGGGGACTTGTGAAAGTGATTATTTTAATAATTCCCCATAAAATATCAAAAGTGGTAGAAATACACTCTGTTTATTAACTCTCCCGTTTATTTTTAATAAATTGCTTATTTATTTCACTATTTAAATTTTGGCAACCAAAAACCGCCTCTTGGCCCACCTGTGAAATAATAAAATCTATAATGGTCGTATTTAACTACACTTCAAGATCAGTCTAGTCGTTAGTGTTGATAGTTAATATTGATAGTAGCCTCTGCAGATGACTTTTATTCTCAAAGTACACAAGATCGCAAATTCAATTCAATTTAGAGCATATATTTGTCTCACTCACACAGAATGGTCTTGCCATAAGCTCTGTATATCTAGTCTTACTGGCTTAACATAAGATGTAGTCCTTTTATAAATTTCAGGAATCCCCATGATAATTGCTAAAAATATAAAGTGAGTTTCAGCCCTGGTGAACAGAGGCGTCTCCACGTACAATCGATAATTCCTTTGTCAAAATAAAAACTAAATAAATAAAAATTACTAAAACTAAACCCGAAATTCCCACACAAATGGATTAAATGGATGAGGAAGAGGCAGCAGGTAAGACGCAACTAAAACGAAGATCAAAGTCAAACTGCAACCACACTTTATACACATTTTACTGCGCAGAAATCAATGCAGAAGTGCAGGAGGTTGCTGACTCTGCGGGGGAGGCAGGGGCGGTGCCAAATGGGGCGGAAGTGCAGCAGAACGATGACTCCGAGACTGTGGGGAGGGTCATAGATGTCTTCGAGGAGACGGCCGAAATGGAAGCGGCCATGATCGAACGCTTCTTTGGACCGACCGACGACGCTGAGCAGGAGGGTACGCTCCCAGTTCCTGACCCATCGTCAGATGGCGAGGTCTCTCTCAATGCGGAAGGCGAAAGACTCGGTGAGGAAGCCATAGCTGTGGACGATGGCACCGAGAGTGATGGCAGTCCCAACCGCCCTGGCAGTGACATGTCCTTGGATAGTCCCAACAGTGAGGGTAAGTTGATGGTTTTCTACTGATGCTCAATTCCATTGACAACATCTGCGCAGATGACTCCGATGTGGAGGTACTGCCGCGCTGGATGATACCCCAGAATCGCTTGCGTTTCGCCGTGGACATGATGGTGTCTCAGGCTCGCAACCAGGACGGAGGAATCGCTGCCCTCTTAAACAGGGACAACTTCTTGCAGCGCGTCCGCAGCATGGTATTCAGTCAGGAGAGGCGTCGGAGTCGCACCAGCGATGAGAATAGCCAGGATGCTGCTGATGCTCAACTACCGCAGCATCCGCCACCACCCCCACCGGGGCCACCCATAGATATCGACATGGAGGAGGGAGTGCATTTCGATACCAATCTGCCAGCAGAGCACTCTTATTTCGGCCCAAATTTGAATCGGGTGCCCGGCGTGAACTACCAGGAAGTAGGCAGCACGCACCACATGCTCCTCTTTCTGCACCAGTACATCCTATTCCCCGGCGAAGTGCTGCCCTTCATGATCGATGGCAGCCTCTTCGACGACGATATGTCCGGACTGGATGGCCTGATTTTTGCCGTCGCGTTTCCCCTGATGAAGACCCCTCCAAATAGCAAAAAGTTGTATGGAGTGACCTGCCAGATCTATGAGCAGGGTGACAGCGGAAGCCACCTGACCTTCTACAAGTCCCGGGCGCTCCAGCGTATTCTCATCAATTGCATGGACATCAAGGGGTGAGTGTCGGATTCGGGAGTGCGCCCATGTCTGCGTTCACGTCTAATCCTCAAGCGTCGTTTCAGCCTGCCCCAGTACATTGCTCGGAATCCGACCAACAAGTGCCACACCAAGGTGAAGATACTACCGGAGTACTTTCTGCCCGAGCCCCTGAAGTGCGTCGACATGGGCTCGATGAGTCGCTTCCGTGACATACCATCGATGCGGGATAAGTATCGCCGCTTTCAGATCTCCAGCACACCATGGCCAGCCGATGCCTGCCAGGAGTATGCATACGAGGAAATTGTGGAGCGAGCGCGCAAGAAGCTCGAGGTACACAAGATCGATACAATGCCAAAGTGTCCCATACAGATGTCATTCTGGTTGGTTCGCAATCTCCATCTAACCGAGCCAATGATGGGCCAAATGTTCCTCACGAACTCGGTGAACCTGCGCCTGCAGTTCATCGGCGGCATCCTAAAGGAGGAGACGCTCTTCTATTGCCGCTACTGCAACAGCAGCCTTGCCTACTGCTCAGATCTGTTTGCCATGTCCAAGCATGGCCTGCAGACACAGTACTGCAATCCAGGTGAGTGTCCTCGTGGTTCATCCGTAGGAAAATCGACTTTAATTTCAGCTTTTGCTCTTGCCAGGGGGCTACATACACGAGACGAACACCGTGTATCGTGTGATACAGCATGCCATTGGCTATAGCGGCGAGCCATCCACCAGATTTAGTTGGTTCCCCGGCTATCAGTGGCACATCATTTTGTGCAAGTTCTGTGCCCAGCATGTCGGCTGGGAATTCAAAGCTGTCGAACCAAATTTGGCCCCCAAGATGTTCTACGGCCTAGCTGGGTCCAGTGTGCGGATTGGCAAGGCAGGCGACAGTGCCACAGCCAATGGCAACAATTTTGTGGTGCGCAACATGCTGAGAGTCATTTCAAGTGAAATGGAATAAGAAGGACGTCTCTAATTAGGACTCGTTTCATAAAATCGTAATTTTTGAAAATCTGATTGTCTATACAACCAATTTAGAGGACTTGAGATACCACGGTCTATACACGTTCTACGGGCTTAGGTGCAAATGGAATGATTAATTTAGTTTAAGTAAATTATATTTAATTGATGTTTAAGATTAAATTATAACGCTGATCCATCCTAACAGAGACTTTCTTTTGATTTTACGCCGCATCCAAGAGTGCCGCGAAAGAGGTGGACAGCTTCTGCAGGAGAGACCGAAAGATTTTCGATATACGATTCTCTGTTAAAGTTCGTTTTTACCACTCACCGCCTTGCAATACGGACATAGGCCAAAGGAGACGTCCAGAAAGGTCTTGCCATCCAGCAACGTCTTGAACCATTCCTCTAGGCAGGCGGCATGACACTGTAGGACACAGCGTGGATTGTCGCAGGAGACGATGGGCACCTCGCCACTGTCCAAGCGGTACACAAAGCAAATGTTGCAATGCTTCTCCTGTTCCTCCTCCGACTTGTTCTCCTCGTTCCAGTCGGGCATGGGAAAGTAGCATAGGTCAAAGATGCGCAACAGATTCTTGTGCATGTCTAGTTCTGAGTCCCAATTGCCCAGGCCATCGCTCAGGACATGCCGCAGACGGGCCACCTCCTCGGTGGGTCCAATGATCTTCAGGGCCATGGAGGCAATGCAGGCGAAGGGATCAACAATGGTCACCTTGAGGTAGACCCGCTCTTTCAGGGGGAAAACGCGTGTGTTGTGCTTGGTGGTAATGGGCGATGGCTGCAGCACATGACACAGCTCATCAATGTCCATGAAGTTGTCGTAGAACGTGCGCAGCTCTTCCAGCAGCTTCCGAAAGAGATTCAGTCGGTCACTGAGCGTTCGGGCGCTCTTGGCCAATATATCACCCAACATCACGCAGTCGGGTAGACTGTGCTCCAGCAGACGCATCGTGGGCACCTCCAGCTCCAGATAGTGCTGATCGAAATCGGGAAATTTACTGAAACGAATCCGCGAGCAGCAGTCGTCCATCTCCAAGCGGTACTCCAGGGGCTTGTGCAGTGCCAGGATATCTGCGTATATATTGCTGCGCTGGGCGGAATCATTTAAGCTTGAAAATGATACCTTGGCCGGCAGTAGCTTCGGCAGATGCGACAACAAATCCTCCAGCAGCCAATCATCCTTCACCTGCAGGTTGTCGCCGGTGTAGCACTTGTACTCCAGTTCCTCCTGCACATATAGCTGAAAGCCATGCAGGGCCGGATAATGGGGCACATAGAGCTTTAGGCGACGCCAGCTTCCCTGACGAAAGATGTTTATTGTCAATTATATTTAAATTGAGCGGGAAATGGTGCAGATTCCGGACTTACCTCACTGCAGACCACGCCGCGGATTATGCTGGCACCGCTTTTGTTTCGTTCTGCGGTTAGACCAGGGTACTTCTCCGCCAGAAACTGTTCCAAATCTGTGTTCTCACAGTCCATTAGAGCTGGAGAAACATTTTTTACAATTTGATATTCCGTTTAATATTACTAGCTAGGACCCTCAGGCCTGAGCACATAATTTTATACGATTGATGAATCAATTGCCTACAAGATTGGTTAAGTTTAGTGACTCTTTTTTTTTAGATTGTTTCTAAAATGATGTTTAAGCCAAGGTATAAAACTTAAGTGAGCATGAAATGCGACGTAAGAATGTCACGTCATTTGGAAACTTCACCGGTGGTATGGACATATTTATACCCTTTTTCATTTCATTAATGTTAAAATTCTTTTTTTTCCAGATGCTTTAAAACGTAATTAATATTGTATTTAGATAGAGACTGAATAGTTTCTGCAATATTTGGTGTAAAACAAATTTATCCTAAATTCTATAATATCCTAAAAATATAATATCCTAAATCTATAATCTATAATATCGAATATGTAAAAAAGTATTTACATGTTACGTTTCTAGTACTATAATACTAAAATTAGCTGTAAAATACTCAAATAATGTTGCGGAACAGTGTTGCAAAATTTGAGGATTTCGAGCTTTGAGCAACACAGAAACCACCTGGCGGCGAAAACAAATGTTGACAACTTGACCGCCGGGAGCGCCATTGTGAAAAACAAAGCAAACGAGCAAAATTTGAATTACCATTTTTTTAGCGGCTGTTAAGATTTTGAGAATCAGTCACTCTATTTAAGAATGTTTTATAGAATTTCACATATTTCTATGTTCTTTAAAACCGCCAGTACATCAAATAGAGCGCTCGTAAGACATTCTGTGTCGTTGTAAGAAAATCAATTAACTGATAAGCAATTGGCAAGGGCCGGGGTGAACGTCATCAGGTGGACGTTTTTTTGATGGATTGATCAATTATGCACCGTGTCCCCGGGTTTTGATCCAGCAATTATGCAAGGCAGGCGAGTTGACGACTGCTGATAAGCCTGAAAATTTTTTGAAGAACCTTCCTCCGTCGCAGTCACTTGACCGGACGATCAGTTCGTCAGCTGCGCCGCAACCGTGCGGAGCCCACACCGGAATTGTGCCCCCCCTAAGAAAAAAGGATACAAAAAGTAGCTAAAATGCCCAAGTGGTGGAGTTTCGGCTCCAAAAAGGAGACCGACAGCATCTTCCGCAGTGAGGTGATGTCCTTGGTGCAGATGTTTCTGCAGCCGGAGGCAGCCTACGAGACGCTCGCCGAGCTCGGCGAGGTGGGATGTGCCCAGTTTCGTGACGTAAGTGGGGATGTGAGAGGGGATTTAGGGTCCTTTGTGCTTACTGATCGTTGTCCCTGCAGATGAACATGGGCGTGAACGCCCAGCAGCGGAAATTCATCGGGGAGGTGCGTCGCTGCGATGAGCTGGAGCGAAAGATCCGCTATGTGACCGCCGAACTAGACAAGGACGGGCACAAGGTGCTCGACCTGATCGAAGATTTCCCGCCTGCTCCAAAGCCCCGCGACATCATCGAGTTGGAGACGCACCTGGAGAAGACGGAGACAGAGATCATAGAATTGGCTGCCAACAACGTAAGCCTGCAGACCAGCTACCTGGAGCTGACAGAGATGATCGAAGTGCTGGAGCGGACGGACCAGTTCTTCTCGAACCAGGAGTCGCACAACTTCGACCTGAACAAACGCGGCACCCACCGCGATCCGGAGCAGACCAATGGACACTTGGGTTTCGTGGCCGGAGTCATCAATCGCGAAAGGGAATACGCCTTCGAGCGTATGCTCTGGCGCATTTCCCGCGGCAACGTGTTCGTCCGCCGCGCAGAAGTGGACGTGCCCCTGACGGACCCCCGCACAGGCAGCGTTCTGCACAAGAGCGTCTTCGTGGTCTTCTTCCAGGGCGACCAACTGCAGGCTCGCATTCGCAAGGTGTGCACCGGCTTCCACGCCCACATGTATCCCTGCCCCAGCTCGCACGCGGAGCGCATGGAGATGGTGAAGAGTGTGCGCACGCGCCTGGACGACCTGAAAGCCATCATCAGCCAGACGGAGGACCACCGCAACTGCGTGCTCAACGCGGTGGGCAAGCAGCTGCCCAAGTGGTCGGCGATGGTCAAGAAAATGAAGGCCATCTACCACACCCTGAACCTGTTCAATGTGGACATGGGCAACAAGTGCTTGATTGGCGAGGCCTGGGTGCCCAAGCGGGAACTGGAGCTGGTGGAGACGGCCCTCGCCGCTGGATCGGCCTCCGTGGGCAGCACCATCCCCTCGTTTATCAACGTGCTGGACACCAAGAAGGAAGCGCCCACCTACTACAGGCTCAACAAGTTCACGCGAGGCTTCCAGAACCTGATCGACGCCTACGGCATCAGCAGCTACCGGGAGGTGAACCCGGGCCTGTACACATGCATCACCTTCCCCTTCCTGTTCGCGGTGATGTTCGGCGACATGGGCCACGGCACTATCCTGTTCCTGCTGGGCCTGTGGATGGTCTTGGACGAGAATCGCCTTATGAAAAAACGGGGCGGAGAGATCTGGAACATCTTCTTTGCGGGTCGCTACATCATCCTTCTGATGGGACTGTTCGCCATGTACACGGGCTTCCACTACAACGACATATTCTCGAAGTCGATAAATGTGTTCGGCTCCCACTGGGTGAACGTCTATAATCGGACCACCGTGCTTACCAATCCGACGCTGCAGTTGAACCCTTCGGTCGCCACTCGCGGAGTCTACCCCATGGGCCTCGATCCTGTGTGGCAGTCGGCATCGAACAAGATCATCTTCCTCAACACGTACAAGATGAAGCTATCGATCATCTTCGGGGTGCTGCACATGGTTTTCGGTGTCTGTATGTCGGTGGAGAACTTTGTGTTCTTCAAGAAGTATGCGTACATCATCCTGCAGTTTGTGCCCCAGGTGCTCTTCCTGCTCCTGATGTTCGGCTACATGTGCTTCATGATGTTCTACAAGTGGATCAAGTACAGCCCGACCACCGACGTCCTGGCCGACTCTCCGGGCTGTGCCCCTTCGGTCCTGATCATGTTCATCGACATGGTGCTGTTCAAGACCGAAACCGCAGTGCCGGGCTGCGACGTTAACATGTACCCAAATCAAAAGGAGATTGAAATGATCTTCTTCTTCTTGGCCATTGTCTGCATTCCGTGGATCCTGATCGGCCCTCCCCTCTGGATCAAGTACCAGCGCCGAAACAGAGTGAGTTCGCTTAGTTCCTTATCTATAGGAAGGGTACATTAACTCTCTTTTTTAGCCCATTGAACCCGTGGTAGAGGTCGACGAAATCGTGGAGAAGATCGAGGTCACTGGAAAGGAAGTAATCATCACAGAAGTGGCCGAAGCCCACGAGTCCGGTGGGCACAGTGAGGATGACGAGCCAATGAGCGAGATCTGGATACACCAGGCTATCCACACCATCGAGTACATCCTCAGTACCATCTCCCACACAGCCTCCTATCTCCGTCTCTGGGCCCTGTCCTTGGCACATGCTCGTAAGTCACAAATACTTTATCCCAATTGGGTCGACATTCAATGAAAATGTTCCTTGCAGAGCTCTCGGAGGTGCTGTGGACCATGGTCTTGTCGATGGGCCTGCAAATGGAGGGTTACACCGGAGCCATTGGGCTGTTCTTCATCTTCGCCGTCTGGGAGTTCTTCACTATTGCCATCATGGTGATGATGGAGGGTCTGTCTGCCTTCCTGCACACCCTGCGCCTCCACTGGGTGGAGTTCATGAGCAAGTTCTATGCGGGAGCGGGCTATGCATTCGCGCCCTTCAGCTTCAAGGAACTTTTGACCGTGGTCGATGATGACTAAAACGGTCTACAACCGAAATGTATTCCTAATCTAAGAGGGCCACCAGGTCCAATAATAAACGAAGCATTCCAGAATTATTCGAGTGTATTCCAAAAATGCAAGGTCTGAACACAGCCTTTGTGTTGTCGTTTATGTAATTGCCATGACCAAGGTTCATATTCTTTAATTGCTAATACAAAACCTCTTTTCTTCGGCATTCATAGCGAAAGCAAATGGCTCAAACAGCAATCAGTCGAATTAACTTACCAAAAGAATCAAATTACTTACTTCTTTCAATTAAAATCCAAGCAATCCACTGATCCGTGTGTCGACTGAAAAATGAAATGGAAAAGTTCCACCCCGACAACCCCAACCCCAGCCCCCACACCAAACATCACCCTGAACCTGAACCCAGGGCGAACCTAACGATTTGAATTGTGCTTCCAAGTAAGGACGTGAAGGGCATGAAGGGCCAAACATGAAACGAGTGCCATTGATATATGTAATAATAATAATCATAAATTTTTATTTGGTTTTACTTGTTGGTTGTTTGACATTTAAATGCTAGTGAATTATATATTTTGATTTAGCTTGAATAAATTGAAATATATATAGTTGCCTGTTTAAATATATATATATATATATATACCACATATACATACATATTTATGGATTGATTTATTTAAACTGGTAGACGACGAAAAAGTGTTGATTATATTTGCCACTGTACGCACTGGTCATTGTGGCTGTATATTTGCATATTGATTAATCGAATTCGTAAGCGTAGAGCGGAAAAAATAGTTGCAACTCGCTGTTGTTGTCGATGGCAGACACGTCGATGGTAGTGGAACAGGACTACTGGGGGGACCAGGTCCTGGGGACTCCACGGAGCAACCCTCTGGTCCAGACCCAGCTCAGCTTCAGCACGGGCCCTGCCCTGCCCTGCCCTCAATTAGCCGATTATAATGGCGTATAAAAATACTTTGTGTTCGATATATGTATGTATGTACTATGTGTTTGGTATGCTTACGGGTATGTAGGGAATAAAGATTTTAAAAAATCCAGCTACTCTCCTCTGAGCATTCTCTAGAATGTACTTTTCTTTTGGTTTCTGCTGGTCTTTTTTTTCGTTTTTTGTGTTTTTTTTTATATAATTTCATATTTATTACATTTTTGGTACATAAATCTGTGTGTAGTAGTGATTTGCCTTAACATCTGTGCTGTTTCTGTGGGTGATTCTGTGTCTGTTTCTGTTTTCTTGTGTGTTTTCTGTAGTTTATTGGCTTAAAGTGTCGCAACTAAATCAACGTAAAACTAAATAAAATTATCATCTTGCGCATACATATATATGATATGTATATGTAGTACACACACACACATGCATACGAGTACAACGAAACAGAGCACGGAACTTAAAATTAGGAAATCAAGTATGTATGTAAAATGTAAGGGCTAAAGTTAAAGGTAAAAGTAAATTTTAGGGATAAAGGTTAACTAAAAATAATTTTATACATTTTGTGCTTTGGACCGAAAGATAACAATTTTGAATAAATCTATAACAAAAATCTTCTCCTAAATAAATTCGCAAAGGGTCAGCAACCTTAGCCAAATGTTGCCTCTCCTTTGCGATATTTTACTTTACTTCATTTTTTTAGTTTCTTTTTTTTGTATTAATTTTTGATTTCTTTATGTAAAGTTTTGTGCCGAAAATATCACATTGAATTTTATATGTTATTTTTTTATATTATAGCTGGCTTGTTGCCTATTTATTTTGTGCCGAAACATAATTTTGTCTATCACAAAATGTTTAAAATTAATTACTTTTGCCGTCTCTGCGGGGACGTTTGGTTAATGGTATCCAAGAAGCCGGGAAGTCGTTAAATATATGTATGTTGATTGAAAGTTACAACGAATATGTTCCAATTTCGTACCGATTGAGCAGACAGTAAAAACATAATTTTTATGGTTTTTTTCTCTTATTTTTTTTGTTATATGAACTTTTACTCATTTAGCTTCTCATATCATCTGATTTCCATTCTCGTTTATATATTCTTGTGTACTTTAACTAAATAAACATTTGACCATAAATATAAACAAAGCTTAACAAAAAAATGTGAGGTGGTTCAAGTGGTTCAACCTAAGCCTAAAGAACTTAAACTTAACGGACACGACAAAATCAGAAGTTTAAAGGGAACAAAACGTAAAAATAAGATAAAAAAAAACAGAGGATAACTTTGGAGAACTATTTGCTAGACAATCGGAAAAGATTGAAATAATATGTATAAAGGTGTGGGTCCATAAGTGCTAACGATTTCATAGATTAAAATTAAGCAATCAACAATAAAACTGAAATGCATTTGAGGTATATGAAAATTTCTTTGTAGTTGGTTGAGTAGCCCCATCGCATACTCCGCAGAACATATAATATTTGTAAAATTACATTACATATCGTATCGTATCGTATATGGTAAGATAAACTAAGCTCTAATGTGACCTTTATGTAAATAGTAGTTGTGGGTGACTGTGTTTTAGTTTTTCCTTCCAACAAAGTGTCGTCTACAGAATCCATCTAGTGTTTTCTCTGCTTCGACTTCTCTTCATTGTGATCATCATTATTATAGTTACTACTTGTATTTTTAGGAAACAACATTTAGAAACCTTAAAGTTGGTTTGTTGTAGCCTTTGAAAATGGTTACATCCATCATTCTACTTGAACTGCTTGTGTTCTGCCCCCTCGTAGTAGTTCGGGAGAAACTAAACTCCTACCTCCCTCCCTCCCTCCCGCCCTTAGTTAGCAACTGAAACCTTTCCTGGTTGATGTAGTGCCTGATATTGTTTAGTTATACACATTTATATAGCCTGGTATTCTATATGTACTACTGTATATATAAGTTGATGGGATCATGTTAGAAGGACAATCTTTCAAAGTTTATCAATAGCTATAGCTATAGTTAGTGTTAGCATTATCATTGTAATGTTTATGCGTAGCGTAGCTGTTGGCCTGCCATAGGATTAGGTTTTAGCATCTTCGGTTCTACTAGTTTGGGTTATTGCTTGGGCAGCTCGGATGGGTCTGGGGCAATGTACAGACTGTACGACTAAATGCAAGAAGATCCTCTATCGAACTGTTGCGAGAACTCTAGGAACAATGACATCCTATACTTTGGAGTGGAGCAGCGATCTACACGAATCTGTCGCTCTGTTTGTATCTGTATCTATAGTTGCTGTTGTAGTAATCCTGTTGCTGTTGCTGGTGCTGGTGCTGTTCCTGCTGTGCTTGTCGTTCCTGGGGGTGATAGTGGCGTTGCTGGTGTTGTTGGTGGTGGTGGTGGTGTTGGTGGTAGTTGGTTTGGCCCGGATGGTGGCCCCGGCCACGCCCTTAAATGGACGAATTCAGCTTGAGCAGGCGATCCGGATGCTTGACGCGCAGGTGCGACCGGAGAGTGTCGATCCGACTGTAGGTGGCCGGGCAGTATGGGCACATCGACCGCTGGGCGGTGTGGGAGTGGAAGTGGTGCCAGCGATTGGTGACCTCCTTGCCGCACGACCGACAGCGCCACATCGTTCCGGGGTCACGGGACGGCGTGAACATGTTGTGATAGGACATGGTGTGATGTGAGTTGTGGCCCCCACCACCGCCGGCGCCGGTGGGTGTCGAAGCGCCTCCCAAAGCGGCAGCCGCGGCCTGGGCCGCGCCGTATCCGTGCGCAGGCGGCGTGCCGGCGGGATTATTGTGGCCGTTGCCAGCGGCGCGTATGTAGTGCAGCGGATGGTACTCGCTCTTGAGGGCTGCGGACAGGTGCATGCCGAAGACGGGCGGTGGCGGAGAGGCCGACGAAGAGGTCGAGAGCGGTGTCGAGAGGTGGTTCCGTGCGCTGGTGCCTGTGGTCGAGAACGAGAAAGAGAAGAACAGACACACAACAGCCCGTCGAGCGGGACGAAAATCAGCCCAGAGAAATAGATTTCGGTTTTTTTTTTGTTGATATTTTTTTGGTTTCAATTTTTGGTTTTTCGTATAATAGACAGAGATAGAAGAGTGTGAGAGTGAGTGTGTGAGAGAGAGCGAGAGAGACAGACTGATAGATAGACAGAGAGAGAGAGAGAGACATATGGCATAAGACAGAGATAGAATTTCCTTTTTGTGAGCAAAAAATAAAATACTTAGGCGGCGTAATAAAAAAGTATATCAAACTAGGACAAAATAAAATACTATTAAAAAAAAAGGAAAAAACTCAAACAAACTGGTCTAACTACGATCAAGCAACTTAATCCAACGGAAAATATACAATTCAATAAGTGGTAACAGATGGTGGCTAACAGAACACAAATTACGGGAAACTCGTGGATCTTAGGTCCTATCTTATTGTAGCTTTTCTGGATCCCCTCATCATATTCCAGCGTGCAAGTGAAATATCGTTTTCGTCTATGAATATATTGCATAATTTACCTCATTTAAATGCGAATTTATATTTATATTTTATATGTATAGTCAAACAGTGCGCTGCAAAAGTAGGCAACATTTGTGGGGCATTCGATTCAGAATTATTGTATTTTCAGCTCTAGATTCACCCAACTGTTGTATAGTTTTCCAACGCACTGTTTTCCTTTTTCCTTATTAACTTATAAAATGCCTCCGTTTGTTCCTGCAGAATCCTCTTTAGTTGGTATTTTTCGGGTATTTTTAAATTGTACACAAATGAAATTAGTCACAATCGGCGCATACATAGAGGTGTACGGATATATTCAGTTATATATAAAAATATATATGTATATGTATTTGTAGCACAGCTTTATGGTAACAAACAATTCTTGTACGAGTCTAGGCATAAGTGCGAGTAGAACAAATTCTGTAGGGGCTTAGTATTTTCTTACGCCCAACTCTTTCAGTAGTTTTTACTTTTTTTGGGTGTAACTCGTTTGTGCGAAGAATCGTTTGGCTTAAACATAACCAGTTTTTGGGCTGAAACTCAAAGTAAAGTTGCATACATAATAATTCTACAATATATCGTATTTAGTTGATAAAAGTAAGATATTCGTAAAAGTTAAAAAGAGGTTAACAAAATTAGAAAAACAAATTTAAAAAAAAAAACAGGAAATTGGGCCGAGGTTTGAAAATTTTCTGTGTATGTGTTTGTGTATGTGTGTGTGTGCGTTTTCTCGCGCGTGTTTTGTATGTGCATGTGAGTGTGTATTGGCATATACATATATGTTGGTATATATGTATGTATTCTTAGACTCTAGGTACGACGTTTCATGGACACCCCTAACATCTTTGGAAGCACAATTCAAAGCGCACAGCAGAACAGGACTCGGAGTCAGAGTCAGAGTCAGAGGATCAAAAATAATAAAGAAAAGTGATCACCATTTCGTTTTGTTTCCATAAAATTCAATTTATTTGATTTAGTTTTGATTTTGTTTCATTTTTGTTATGTTACACGAGTACTCATCTCGTGTGTGTGTGTGTGTGTGTTGTCTCTCTGTTATGTCAGTGTGGGTGTGTTATATGTATGTGTGTGTGTGTGTAATGTAGGTGTGTAAGTGGTTCATCTGGCTGTTCTTCAGTTTTGTATTATTATATTTTATATGTTTTTATGCGGTTTATTCTGGGTTTAGTAATTCAGTTTCAATTTCAGTTTTTTGTTTTGTTCATTGAAAGGCTGCCATAATGGATAGAATGTTTATTAAAAATCGTTTTAAAAAATATTGTAATATATATTTATGTATAAATTGTAACAAATGCTGCAAGCATTCTCTGGACTTGCTTCAATTTGCTTAACGTTAATTAATCTGATTTCATATTCTGTTTTTTGTTTTTTGTTTTTTCCTGCATTTTCGCTTCGTTTTTATTTTGTTGCTGCTCCTGCAACTTCTGCTGCTGCTACTGCAGCTGCCGTTCTAGTTGTATATAAATAAAACTAAAAATAGTTTGTATTGCATTTATTAATACAAAAATTAGATTAAACTAGGTTTTACATTGAAACTAGCACGTCCTTAGAACTAAGGGTTCGAACAACTCTTCATCGACTGCAAAATGCTGTTAAAATTGGTTAAACGAAATCAAAGTCAAATTCTAAATCGAAATCAAAATCCAAGTCAATAATCAAAGAAAGAGAGGATTCAAAATGTTTCACGGGCTCCCAAAAATAAATATGCTAGTGTGTGATTTGATGTGTGTGTGTGTGTGGGTCTGTGTGTGTGATCGATAAATTTGATAAGCTTTATGACATTTATTGTAAATAGACACAGAAACTGTTGCGAAAAGTTCTCATTAACTAGCTGCTCTTCTGCCTGGTTCTTCTACCCACATATCATGTATCAGATATCAGATATATGTGTTTGTATTTATTTATAATCATATTCATGGTGATATGCTAACATTTATTTAGTGTTCAAGCGGCGTCTGCACCATGCACTTAACCACTTGACCGTCTTTTGGCAAGTCTGTTGGCCACGTCTTGCCTGTATGTACTTTGGGGCACAACGAATGCATGGGGTAAGCACCGCTTACCGCTCTATACTCTATATACAATTATATCTCCTTTTTTTTGTGTGTTTCTTAATTTTTTGTCATAACTCAAATGGTTTGCTTTGCGTGTGGCCTGGCCTCTCTCTTCTATGTATTCTCCCCTGTTGCACCTTAAACGAAAACGAAAACTAGTCATATTGCACATACGATACGATTCGGAGAAAGCTGTCTCGGGCTGTCTCCTACTTCTCCTCCTTCTAGCACTACTACACGCTTCCCTCCACTAACCTTCCTGTTCCTGTTCCTCTTCCTCTTCGGGGTATACTTTATCGTTCCTTCGTCGTCTCTCATTCTGCGCGCATTTAAAGTATATTTGGATTTAGCACCATTTTGCATACCACACAAATTATAGATTATTACATATACTATATATGTACTTATCGAACGTTTTTTAAAAAAACTTCTCCTCTTCAAATCTCCAGCTTAATTAACATAATTTCAATTTGTAATATGTGTGTGTTTGTGTGTGTGTTTGTTTGTGTGGGTGTGCGCGTATGTTTAGTTTTACTATAGTTATCACATCATATATAGATAAATTTCTTAAATTTTTTTTTGTTTAACAAAACAGCGTTAAAAGTAAACATTAAACAAACATTAAGTCGGGGGCAGTATTTGATGTAGCATTATTAATAATATAATAATTACTAAACATTTCATGTTAAGAAGTAGAACAAATAAATATTATGAATATGTGTGTATAAGATATATAACTATATATATTTAATAGATTTATGCATTAATTCTTTAGGCAATTATTTGTATGTATGTATGTGTGTTTGTGTGTGTTTGTATGTGTGCGCGCACCAATATCGGGGAATTTGGCAATCAATGTACAACAACAAATTAGAAAAGAAGTGAATTTAAATATACATTAACTAGCAGAAATCGTGGGAGAATCCATCAATCAATCATATTTACACGGTAAGAGAAGAGTCTGCAAGAACTAACATTACACGTATGTAGTCCTGTATGTCTATATATCTGTGTCTGTATCTGTATCTGTGTATTGTATATGTGGTACTACATATATCGTATAGACTGGATAACAATCTCGACCACATGAACGAAAACTTTAGCTGGATCTGGACCGTCATCATCAGCGCTAACTACTCGTATAATACAACAGATTGGATCGATCAGCTGCCGCCCAGTTCGAGACTCATTCGCACTCAACACACTCTCAGAATGGTTATAAATAAATTAACATTAGTTTAGCATTTATAATCAATGAATTAGTTTAGTTTAGTTTAGCTTTAAACTGCTTGTCTAAGATTAGGGCTTGCTTGATTGGGCCTGTAATGTCTATGTCTTCAAAGTCAACTAACACGGATCAAACGCACAGAGATTTTGTACATCGTTAATAAATATTTGCAGAATATCAGATTAAATTCCATTTTCGTTTTCGTTTCCGTTTCATTCTATTTTACAGCTCTCATTATATCATACATACATATGTGTATTGGCTAAGTGTTATGCATAGGTAACATCGAAACGACATCCACTAGATCGTGTGTATATTGTATTCATATTAAAACAGTAAGATGGTTGGTTAGCAGCACACAGAAATCTCTTGTACGAGTAAAATGTCTTCAACGTTCGGCACTCCACTCCGCAGAGTGTCGGAGTTACTTCCGGGTGGGTCTATATGTGTGTGTGTGTGTGGTTCTATTGTATATGGGGGTGCACATATCAGTGTTAAATGCAACAACAAACAGGTGCGAAGAGAGTGCAGCCAAAGGAGTTGGCACTACCACTACCAAAAGAATTTGGCACAAGAGTCTGACAGGACCAACAATTGCCGTCAGTAAAGTGATTCGTAAATTTCTAATTCCATTTATACGTATGAGTAGATCTTGAAATACATTTAGATTAGGTTTAGTTTAACATATTTGAGTGCTTCGATTTTGAAACTGTTTTCTCATCTCTAATAGCTTTTCTCAACCCCCTCGCCTACCTCCTGCTGCCTAGCTGCCTTGGAAACCCTTTTGCTTGCCCCACGAACAAGACGTTACAATTACAATTGGTTTATGCATAAATTCTCTTACGATACTCGTACTCTGTTCTACAATATATACGACATTTGGGGTTGGGGGTGTTGGGTGTGTTGGGTGTTGTGGGGATGACTGCAACATCCGTATCCAGTTGAAACCATGATAATGTGTGGCCTCCCGCACAGATCAGCTTTTAGATTCCTTCGGACTACCATCCTACCATCTCCTTTGATTTCCTTTCCTGTCCATTCCTCTCCTCTCCTTTCCGTTTCGCTTCGCTTACATAATTGACAAATTAATTTGGCTTACCATTCAACATTTGCATGGTCAACATTTAAGATTTCTTTTTGATTTTCTTATGTATTTTGAGTATCAATTGGTTGCTGTTGCTGTTGCTGTTCGTTCACGGTGCCGGCTGCCTTTTGCTGTAGTCCCTAGTATTGTTAGCATAACTCTGGTTATTATTATTATTATTATTAGCATTATCGTTACTATTAGTAGTAGTTGTAGTAGCTTCCGTTTGATTGGCATTTGTTGCGTTGTTGCTGTTGCTGTTGCTGCTGCTGCTATTGCACAATGTCTCAATGGCCTCGTGAGGGTCTACAAACTGCTTCATCTGGGCCATATACTGATTGAAATTCTGCCGCATGCAGTCCGCCTCATTGTCCTCGCTCTCATCGATGGTGATCGTCTGCGGCTGTTCCCGACGTTGCTGCGCCTGTAGATGTAAATGTTGCTGCTGCTGCTGCTGCTGCTGCTGGTGGTGGTGCCTCATGTTGCCATTGCTAAGAGTTGTTTGGGGTGATTGTTGTTGCTGTTGCTGTTGCGGGAAGTAGTAGTCGCGTGCATAAAAGTTAAAGGGCTGAGCCCTGCGCTGATGCTGCAGATGTGTCTGTGGCTGTGGCGGTTGCTGTTGCTGATAGATGCTGTTTGTGGCAAAGTGCGGCGGCGTCGGCTGTTGCTTCATGGACGTGTCATCGAGGCGCCAGGCGCCATAGTTCCAGCCAAGGTACTGACTATATCATTCACTTGTCGTGTTGTGCTGCTGCTGCTGGTGCTGCGGCTGCAGTTGTTGGTGCAGCATGTGCTGCTGCGCCAGGGCATGGGCATGTTGCTGCAGTTGCTGATGCGGCGATTGTTGCTGCTGCTGCTGCTGTTGCTGTTGGGACTGCGATTGCTGCTGCTGCTGCTGTTGTTGTTGCTGTTGTTGCTGCTGCTGCTGTTGCGCTGCGTTGAAGGCCGCAGCAGCCGCCGCTGCCATGGCAGCCTGGGAGGCGACGGCCAGGTGGCAGGCCGTGGGCGCGGAGGGCGGCCCCACCGAGGAGCCCGACAGCAGATTGTCGAACTTGCGCGTGTCCGGATTGTACATAGGATGCTTGAACTTGCAATGGGTGCGCAGGTTGTCGCTGCGCGTGTAGGTGGCCCGGCACAGCGGGCACTCGAAGCGGCCGGGGAAGTGGACGTGGTAGTGGTTGCGGATGTGCGTGACGACCTTGCCGCACAGCTTGCAACGGTGCAGGTTGCAGCCGCCCGAGAGGCGCTCGAAGGTGAGCCGCATGTGCCAGGCCTTCGAGCCTTTTTGATCGGCATTTTTGTTCAGATTGGGATTTTGATTTGATTTTGGCATTATTTGGCATATTGCATTTGTTTTCAATATTTTCGGTATTTTCGGTATTTTCGGTATTTATATAGTTTATTTATTTTTTTGGTTTGTTCGTTCAAACGCGCAAAGAAAAAAAGAAGAGAAAAACAATGTTGTTGTTGGTGATTCACAGAAACAGAAAAATCATTTTTATAATAATTCTTAAACTGTATAATTAGATGGTTTCATAGTCTGTGCGTGTGTGTGTGTGGTGTATGTTTGTGTGTGTGTGTGTTTGGTGTGTGTGGTATTTCTGGTATTTTCTGGTATTAGATTCGTATTTTTTATTCTTTTTTTTTTGCCATGGAAGGAATGATTAAACTTAAACAAAATGTTATAAAATCCGTTTGCATATCCCTGAGACAGGAGTCGATGGCTGATGGGGAAGTTTTAGGATTGGATTGGTTTAAAAAATTAAGCCAAGAATTTCGATTCGTGGGAGAAGCCATTCTCTTGGAGGTTGTTCTTGTTCAATCAAAGAATTCGTAAATTTTTCGCAATCAAATTTTGTTACACCCAAAAAATATCGATAAATTTGTTGTTCTTTCTGTGTTGTTTTTCGGTGAATTTTGAGAACATGAGAAATGTTGACAGCACTCGAACGGGGGGAGGAGGAAAAAGTAAGTACTATATATAGAATAATGATATAAATCAAATCTCCGATGGGGAGGAGACTTCGCCTCGTTCTGCTTAACATGTATTCACATATTTGGTGGAAAATTATTTACAATAATAAATGGTAAGAGTTAGGGGGACGGGGGACTGATTTCTATATATTGAAGAACCCAAACCAAATTATATATATGAGTGTATATATATGTATGTACGAGTATATGCAATGATTTGTGTTGTGTTCAACACATAACTAGAATCTATAAATAACTTTCTATGTTTCGTTTTTTAATAGTATTTTAATAGATGATTATGTGTGGTTCGATTTGATTTGGTTTCTTTTTAGATTTAGTCAAGAGCCCAAGAACCGTATTAGTTTCTGATTTGTTCACGGTTTTCGAAGGGGGTTCCGAGTTGGTGGTGGTGTTTGGTGTTTTGGTGTGGAATGTACATAAGTCAGAGAGAAAGAAAAAGAGAGAGAAAGAGAGAGAGAGAGAGAAGGACAGAGAAAGAGAGCAAGGGCTAGGACTGTGGGGCCAACAAATCAAGGATGAGATATTGCAAAATAATGAGACACACAAAATCAAAAATAAGTAAATGACTGATTCTGGATGAAACACAAAACCTAGCGCAGCAACACCGATAATGAATAGATATCGAACATCGAGATTACATCGACAGTCGCATATCGTTTATCGTTTATCGAACACTTTTCATTCAACACCCCTCCTGCCTGACAGAACGATAACATTGTATGTATTGTACATCGCCCAAAACGGAGCGAGATAAAGACTGTATAACACATAGAGCGAGATCGAGATCGAGAGACAGACAGAGTTTTTATAGTGTGTGTGAGAGAGAGAAGGAAATACATATGTATATAGCTAAAGAGAGAGAGAGATCGAGTGAGTGAGTGAGTGAGTAAGAGGCAAGTGTTTCCATTTATAAGTATAAAAAATTAAATCAAATTTTCAATCGTTTGGCCAATTCCTGTTTTTTTTTTCTTTTGTCATTCTTTTTGTTTAAATTTGTAGCTTTTCTTTGTTAAAAATAAATCATTAAAATACATATATTTAACTTAGATGACGTAACTTATGTATGACTAAATAATAGTGGGCGGATTTGTGCTTAAGAAGATCTTAGAAATTTCAACTTACCGTTAAGACAGTGCGCTTGATGTTTTAATTTTATTACTGTTTAATTTCAATGTAATGTTTTCTTTTTCAATAAGGGATTTTTGTTTTCTGTTTGTGGGTTTCATGTTTTTAATTGGGATTTAATTTTGTTTATATTTTGTTTGCTCAATTGTGTGTAGTTTAGTTTTTAGTAAGTACCTAAGGAGGGGACTGGGCAAAGTTTGTTTTTTATTTTTATTTTTTTGAATGAAAAGAACTGGAATTTGATTTGAAAGAGATTTATTAAGTAAAGTTAAAGATGTTAAAGATTGATTTATACTTGTCATATATATTCATATATATATGTATTTGTATTTTTATATATGTTTAGAAGTGTTTAATAATTGGATTCATTGCTTGATTGGCTTCTATGGCTAATGCTTTAAGTACATTTTACTCCCATTCTTTTGTTATCTGATTTTGTTCTTTAGCAAAGCACTGAACTCTTTGATAGTTCTCGATAAATTATGATATTTAATCTGTTTGCAACTCGAATCAACATCGGTGGGTGTTTTGCCAAAGATACGAATAAGGATCTGGATCTGGATCAGGAGAGCGCCCCATTTCAAGTGACCGATGTGACCCTGTGCATCGTTGGCGGGCTCTGGCCAAACCGCTTGGAATCGGGCGCTGTCCGTGATAATTTCCACAGAAATCTGATCAGCAAGACTTTTGATATTTGGGGGTGTTCGAGAAAGATAGAGGAGGATTCTCAAAAAATATAATTCTGCCAGACAGCTATTGCTTTTTGTTCAAGTCTCGTCGTTGTTTGCCTCACTCGATGCATTTCATTTAAATTTTAGTTAAAAG
This sequence comes from Drosophila athabasca, assembly GCA_008121215.1. Lineage (NCBI taxonomy): Eukaryota > Metazoa > Arthropoda > Insecta > Diptera > Drosophilidae > Drosophila > Drosophila athabasca. The sequence continues at coordinate 3,215,053 of CM017793.1, read as the reverse complement.
TAATTTTAATTCGCTTTTATCGCGTTTATCGTTTATTTTTTGGACGTTATGGCCTATGGACTAGAAGAAAGATTAGCTAATATGGCACAAAATGACACGAACAATAATTAGTCAACATTCACTACAGCACATGTTAAGAGTCGAACTAAAGAGCTAAAATAATAACTGACTTGGAAATCGATTGGAATTCTACATATAATACTTGTCAAAGTTTCCCTCCATTTGAGTACTGGTCTCGGTATACATAACTTGATATCCTGATATCATTATATTTTTGGTTTCTATATTTTACTGATCTAAAAAAGCGTCTAAAGGTTCATACGTTTTAACAATAGAGAATTCAATGTCTTGAAATCGACTACGATTAGCATAGATAAATATATATATATATGTATGTACGTATATAGTTTATAAGATGTACATCCTCACTATAGAGCTATTTATTTATGTTCGTATATTACGTATTCGATTCTTGATTTGATTATTTGGATAGTTCTGAAAACCTTTTTGATTTGTTTCACTCTTCTTCCGCCCTAAACATTCGACTAATAAGAGAGGGGTAGATAGGGCGATAGATATAACCGTAGAGACTGGGGGGCCTAGAGAAGTGATCACATATGTACATAGTGGCTGAAGAACCGGTCCTTGATGTCCGCATGCTTGATCTTGCAGTGCGCCTTCATGTTGTCCCTGCGCGTGAACTTCTGCCCGCAGACGGGGCACTCGTGGCTCTGGGGTCGATGGATGTTCGCGTGGTGCCACCGATTCGACACGATCTTGTTGCAGCTCACGCACCGGTAAAGGGTGGGCAGCGTGCCCGACAGCTGCACGAAGAGCGTGGAGTAGTCGATGTTGTGATCCCTCCGGTTGGCCGCTGCGGCGGCGGCTGCAGCTGCGGCTGCTGCAGCCGAGGAGCTCGATCCGCTCGAACTGGAGCTGGGCTGGGGCGACAGGGGGGCGGATACTGAGGCTGGTACGGATGCGGATGTGGATGCGGATGTGGAGGCTGGCTGATAGTGCGGCGAGGCCTGGGTGTGGCTGGGCGGCGGTGGCAGCGGCAAGGGCGGCGGCTGGTGGTGTCCATGGTAGCCGTGATTCGACAGATCCAACTGCTGCCCAGTTCCATTGCTGGTTCCGTAGCCCTGATCACGGTACCCGCTGCTGTGGCTGCTGCTGCTGGTGGCGGGCGGCGAGTAGGCCGCCTCTGCGGGGCAGTCCACCAGGGAGCGGTGCAGCGGCTGGTGGGGATGGGAATGAGGGTGGGCATAGTGGGCCAGGTGGTGCTGCTGGCGGCTGCAGCGGATGGCGCGCATGTTCAGCTCCTTGCACTTGTACTCGCAATTGTAGTTGTTGTCCATGTACATCTCCGAGCCGGACCCAGACCCAGACCCAGACCCGGAGCCGGAGCCAGTGCAGGGTCCTTCCTCGTCTGGCGGTGGCGGGGCATAGACCACGGCTCGCCTGTACTTCGGCGGCGTGGCATGGTAGGCAGCTGCCACGGCAGGGACTTTGTCCTCCGGCTCCTCCGGTTCGAGCTGCTCCTGCTCATCGTCCATGTCCATGTCCCGATCGACATCCACCTCGTGCTCGACAGCCTCCTGCTCCTGATCCGGCTCCTGGCCTCTGGCCTGATCGTGTTCGAGCTGTCGCGGATTGTTAAAACACTTAACGCGACCTGCAAACATTTGCTTGTTTCATATTAGGCGTCATCACTGTGGGGGTGGGAGGGCAGGGGCATTGGTGGAGTGGAGGAGTGGAGAAGTGGGGGATCTGGTGGGGGATCGCGATTCCCTTGCATTCCATGCGCACAGTGGCCACAGGCCAAAGCCAATTGTCTGTGGGGTGTCTAGGTGGTGTCGCTTCAACTAAGTTCAACTAAGTAGCCAGAGAGTAGGAAGTAGGCAAGAAACTCGGGTATAGGCTATAAAAGATATATGTAGTATGTATTCTTATAGTATATACTAGTATATACTATGAATATATATAGGCAGGTCTGTCTGTGTGTGTGGGTGGGTGGGTGGGTGGTTGTGTGTGAGGCTGTGGGGGATATGCAAAACGAATGGAACAACAGACAGCTACAAGAGTTGGTTCTTCGGAAGGAACGTTTGCGTGTTGGGAGTGTACGGGGCAGAACATAACGGTAAGAACGGAAAGAAAAACTCAATTCAAGTGAACGGCATTGACAATGACTGATGGGAGTGGGGTTGGGCGTGGGCGTGGGCGTGGGCGTGGGCGTAGGTGTGGGGCTGCAGCTGCGGCTGTGGAAATCATAATTTACAAGATCGCTCGGTGGCAGGTGGCAGTGGGCAAGTGGAAGGCAAGGAGGAAACAAATCAAGAGTCTTAATCTAATTTTTTTTTGTTGGTGTGGTTTTGGCAATCTATTTGTAAACTGGAAAAAGAATAAACTCAAGTTATGTAAATCAAGGCTGGTCTTAAAGCTAGGGCGGCATCTCGGTTCGGTTCGGTTCGGATCGGATCGGTTCTGCAGGACATTATAGCTCTAAAGAATAACAATTCAGCTAAATTAATTGTACTTTTGCATCAAAGCCAATCAATGATCAATCAATCAATCAATCAATCAATCAATCAACAGTGTCAACGGTGTGAAACGGTTTTGGGAGATTGGGATAAATCATAAATGAACTAAATGTAAAATCAAGGTAAAATCAACTTTTGTTTCGTGTCATTTTGTGGCATCAACAATTTTGGTTTCGTTTTTCTGGGTGGGTGTTTCTTAATCTTATAGTTCTGGCATTTCGATACTTTATAATACAGTTCTCATCATACATAATGATATTATTTCTTTCATTTTTTTGTGAAGGGGGAACGGAACTTTCGTTTTAGTACTTCAATGTTGCAACAGATTCTTTGGCTATACTTTGGTACATATAAATATATATATATGTATATATGCATGTGTGTTTTCTTTTATTATATTATTACATATTTGTTTTATATGAGCAAATTCCAGTTCTCTTTTTTTTTCTTTCGTTTTTTTGTTGGTTTTAAAAGGGTTAATGGTGAAGGGAGGGGGGACGCATGGTGCGGATTTTTGTTTTTTAGCTGTAAGGTAATTTCAATTTTGGTTTAATTTTCGATTTAAGATTTTCTGTTTCGTTTCGTTTGTGCGCTTTCTGGAGCCAATGTGCGTGGCGTGTGTGTTTCTCTCTGCTTTTCACTTTACCGTTACGTTCGAGTGGAGCTGCTCTCTCGCTAGCGTTCTCTTCCGATCTTGGGGGAACAACAAAGAAACACACAGACACAGAGACACGATCAAACAAGCACAAACAGGCACTCGAACACAGACACAGTTAAGCATAGAGATTGACATTGAGAGAGAGAGAGAGAGAGAGTGACAGAGTGACAGAGAGAGAGAGAGTAGGCAAAAGATAGGTATATTGGAATATTGGAATACACTTAGTTAGCTTGGAAAAGTACCAATTGGAATAAACAGACAGTCAGAGTTACAGTTATCTCGTTACAAAACAGTGTGACAAAAATGGATTTCAACTGATCTTCACATCAAATCATAGAAAATGCAACAAATGTTAGTAGAAAATATTCAAAGGAAGAAAAATTACAGTGTCTGTATCTGTATGTGTGTGTGTGTGTGTGCATGTGTATGTCTTTTTCTGTGTGTGTGGAAGTAACAAAAACATAAAAAATAACGACATCGATTTGGAAGCTGTTTTGAGGGAGAGGCGTATGTTCATAATATTTGCTGTGTTGACCAACACTGAAATGCTATCGATAGTTTTTGCTTGCTTTTGGTTTTCGTTTTCATTTCTTAGACAATAAGTTGCAACATTAAAGACGAAAAGATATTTGGAAAAGTCTGTAGGGATTTGGATTTGGATATGTTCATTGTTTTGTTTGGGATACACTTTTTTTTTGTTAATGAAACGTGAAAAGAATAACGATAAATGATCGATAACTAAATAAATTTGGAACAGAAAGCGCGGCAAGTTTCGTACAGAGTTTCTGTGTGTGTCTATATTTGAGTGGAAATAATATTTAATTTTGAAATTTGTTTCATGTTTTTCATTGTTTGATTGTTAATTATTATTTATTTTATAGATTTTTGTTTATTGTTTTTTGTGTGTGGTTTTTGCTTGATGTTGTTGTTGTTGTTGTGTGCGCCAATCGATCTATTAAACTGAAATGTTTCATTTGTATTGGTTCGGTTGGGGGTTCGGGGTGGAGGATGGTGGCTGGTGGGGGGTTGGATGGAATAACGGAGGCATTTTCGACTACAAACTAACTGGGGGAAATTCCGATTGGACTTAGGACTAAATTAAATAATAGCAGCGGCGTCGCAATGAAGAAGATGAGGAAATTGATCGATAAGTTAAAAATTAAAAATTATACGTAAAAATTAAAATAAATCGATACATAAACGATAATTGTATGTGTGGGAGTGTGTGGATGTGTAGGTATGATGTATGGGTGTGTGGCTGTGTGTGTGGCGTCTATGTCTAGGTCTAGGTCTAGGCATCTTAAAACATGCAACATGCGGCAAACATACAGAAAAAACTGAACCGTAATTACGATCAAGTCTCGGCTCGATTGGGGGAAACTCATCCTAAAAGCTATTTATACAATATATATGTAGGTATATGTATATATGTAAATATCAATATCAAATATATAGAAACACCATACGATACGACAAACAACGAAATAATATATTCAGATATGTACGAGAGATATGTATAGAGAGAGATAGAGAGAGAGAGAGAGAGATAGAGAGATATTCTGGTAGGAGAGGTGTTGATCTGTTGCTCTAGCTAGCACTTTTGGGTCGTACTGTACTCGTCTCTTAGGGTCTATCATTCAGAACAAAGGTATTACGAGTAGGCTACGGATAAGGCAAAGGATATACATATGTACTGTAAACTGTACTGTGTGGCTAAATAGATAGGAGGACAAAAAACTTAAGATTCTGTACTTACAAAGCATACAAAGAAGTTGGGTTCAAACGGATAATACGGGTAATACTTGTCTCAGGGGATATATGTATATAGAAAATGCATGCAGGAACGTTCTGGGGAACTACACGTATAGAGTGGAGATAGGAGCTTAGCTGAGCAGAGAGAGAGAGCTCTTAAGAGATGCATTGTGTATAGGATAAACCCTTCTCCGTTATTTATATACATGTACTTCCTGGGGGGCCTTTGGGGGGTATGGGATGGGGTTCTCTAAGGGGATTATTCTACTTAATTAAATTAGGATAGTTTTGCTCAGTTTGGTTAGAAGATAGTTATGGAGTGTAGAGTGGATGGAGGAACGGAAATTAAGCTACAAATTTTCTACAATTTTTTTATTACAGTTTGTCTTTGTTTTCTTTTTTTTTTCTCGCATTGCTTTTGAGTCCAACGTTTGAACAACGGAAAATATATATGTATTGTATATGTTTCAACCAAAAGCTAATTACACAAGTTTCATACGCAATATATAGATTGTACACTATATAGAGGGAAAGATACTGTATAGTCTTTTGGTTTTGGTTTCGGTTTCGATTTCGAGTGCGTTAGGGTTTAAAAGCTCAGAGAGAAGAAGATCTTGTGTGATTGGATTGGTAATTGGTAATTGTAATTGTAATTGTGCTAGCTTGGTTCTGGCTATGGCAATGGTTGTTCTGCTGATTCTATTCTCCATCTATGGGGCAGTACTCACCGTCAATGTTGTCCGTCTGATCGAGCTGCATCTGTTTGGCGTCGTTGTGGTCATCGCGCGCGTCCGCGGCCTGCAGAGCGTGCTGCGACAGCAGCGTCGACATGTCCTCCGCGTGCAGCTTCAGAGCCCCGCTCTGCATGCCACACACCCAGACAGAGGCAGGCACAAACAGAGGTCAGAGAGAGATAGAGAGGAGAAACAGAGAGGGAGAGAGAGAGAGAGAAAGAGGAGGAGAATTGTAGTAAAGTTCTGATTTTTATTTGACCCAATTGCAAAATGCTGCCAAAGCTTGCGATGCTTCCAAATAATTTCAATTCTTAGATTCCTAGAGTTACGTTACACAAAAACAGAGTCTAAACTAAGGCCTAAGGCTAATCCTGAGCGGTGTGTTGGGGGTGGGGGGGGGCCTGGTGCCCCATCCGGCCTGTGGCTAAGGGCCATCCTTGCCCACATTGATGGTGATGATGTCGGGGGCTGTCGACTGCTGCTGCTGCTGCAGCTCCTGGAGCTCACGCTCGTAGCAGAGCCGGTGCGACTTGCACTTGTTGTGGTGGTTAACGATCTCCAGGCGGAAGTTGGAGTTGCCCTCCACGAAGCTGGTGCGGATGTCGGCCAGCTCGGGGCTCCACTTGCGGCAGTGCTTGCAGAACATCGTGTTCGCCCGCTCGTCGTACTGCAGCCACTCGAACTGGTAGAGCCAGTTGGAGCGGAAGCGTCCGCTCTTGCGGGAGGAGGTGCCTGCCGCTGCCCCCGACGAGGATGGGGGCAGTAAGTGCTTCCTCTGCTTCTGCTGCTGTTGCTGCAGCTGCAGCTTCTGGTGCTGGTGCTGATCCTGCTTCTGTTGCTGCTGGTGCTGCTGTTGCTGCTGCTGCTGCTGCAGCAGGCGCTGCACGGTGGAGTCGAGGCTCTCCTGCTGGTAGTGCTGCTGCAGGCTCTTCAGCTGCGCCTCCACGGCCTGATGGAGGAGCATCTGGTGCACGGACTTGCTGCCTAAATACGCCTCGCTCTTTCTCACCTACATGTACGCCGGGGGAAATCAGCTTGAGAAAACATTGTTCTGATAGAAGGAAGGATTTTCTGTTCTTTTGCGGCGACGCGTAGCATTGTTGAGATTTTTTCTTTTCTTTGTTGGCCGATATTCCGTTTCGAATTTTGGAATTTGTTTGGAAAATGCAAAAACGTCACAAAACGTATCTCTCTACGACAAAACAACCAATCCTTCGTTCTGTTCCGACTCTGCTTTACTTTTTTTTTTTTCTTTCGACTTTTTGCGAATTTTCTTGGCTTCGGTTCGCTTAGCGTTTCTTTGGATTTCTTAAACAAAATATATACAAAAATTTGGCAGCAGCTCTTTGGCTGCTTTGGGCAGCATTTTGCAATTGGCTTGGCTTACAGTTAGATGGTCAAAAAGCTTTACAAGAATGTTCTGTACTGTACTGTATCATTAGCTGGAACCATCGAACCGGTTCAAAAAAAGAAAAAACCTTAACAAACTAATGCAGCAAAACAAAACAAAACAAAACCAAACAACGATCATCGAAACTCAATCACAGCTCAAGAGGTTCGGCGAGGTTCGGCGAGGTTCTTAGATTGATTTGATTGACTGGCCCCCGGATTGGGGCACTTACCGGCAAGTAGTCGGGCGGCAGGCCCACATGGTGCTCGCGGTGCTGCTGCTGTTGCTGCTGGGCGTCCATCAGCTCCTGCTTGATGCTCAGTGACTGGCTGAGGCCGCTCAGTGCACTGGCCGCGCCCACATTCCCCCCACCGCCGCCCAGGTGGCCGCCGGTGGTCATCGAGAGCGGCGAATCGTGACGGCCGCCCGCATCCTCGGACTCCGATGTGCTGCCACCTGTCTTGGGCACGGGGCTCGACTTAAAGTTGCCCTGCAACATGGAGAAAGAATAAATTCATCAAAAAAGGTTCGAAAGGTAACAAGGAGGAGCTGGAGGAGGAGTGTACTGTATCTTTCTGCTATCCAAATCAAGCATACTCTCCGAAAGAGTATCGCAATGATAACAACAACAATTTGCACGTGCGCCTGCAGAGGAGAGAGCGGCACGTGCCCAGACCACAAAAATCTCACCCGCTGATAACGGACAGAAATAGCAGCATAGCACAAGCAAGCAAACAATATTATTTGATCGTAGATCACTGGCCACAGCTGATAGCAGGGCACAGCCCATGGATGGGTAGACGCACACACAGGCCAGGGGGGAAGGGGAACTGTCATGTGAGGAGAGAGCGCGCGCGAGTCGCGAGGCGCGAGGTAGCGTAGCGTATCGTAAATGCCACAGATACCCGAAAATGTTGATACTGTTTGTTGTTTGTTTGCCTGCGCCCACCACCACCCCCACCCAACTGATAAGCAAAGTTTGGCAAAGCCAACGGCAATAAGGAACGAAGGCCACCATGGAGAGGGGTGGGGTCGTAACATGGGATGCCCATGGAACGGAATTCGAATTCAATATATCTATGTAATGTGTGGCAATCGATTATTCTTGGGAGACATTTATTAGAGAATGATTTTGCTGAACTTTTCAATCGATTAATCGATCATCCCCCTATGACAGCCATGAGAGATATGGGTATATCACTACTCATATGAACTTTGTCTTCTTTTTATTATGAAATTATTTCAAATTCAATAATTGGTGAATACACAAATCTGAAATAAAAAAAACAACGCAAATATAACATTTTAATAACTGCTTTGTCCTGTAACTGATAAATATTTGACGCCTGATTTGATGTGAGATAATTTCTAATTAAATTTAATTGCCAGACAATTAAAATTCTCCAACAGAAAAAACGCATCAGCTTTAAATTGCGGAAGTGCCGACCGCCGAAGCTCGCAATTGTTTAGGTTTGAGCGCAAAAAAAACAGTCAAACAATTTAATTACGAGTCCAACAATTATGCGAGGAGCCGGTTAATAAAGCAATTAAAGAATACTCGCATGTCGGATGTCGGTCGTATGCAAATGTTGAAATGTGCCAACAAGTATGGGATATAGTACATGTGTAAGTGATATAAGCATTATGTTTAGGTAGATACTTATGTATTACATTGCTTTTGGTAGGCTCTATGTACGAGAACATATTATACATAGTATTCAAATGTTCGTTAGATCACGCTTTATACAGTTCTTTGGTGTATCTACTTCCCCAAGAAAGAATTAGAGGATAAGGCTCGTTTGATTTCTCACCTGAGAGTCCTGCGGGTAGTGCCTGTCCTGGGCATGGGCCGCGTTCGCATGGTGGCTCGAGGACAGCGAGTTATCACAGTTGGATGATGAGTTCTTACGTCTGCGCTTACTACTACTCAGCTGGTCCACCGGGGTGGTGGAGAGCTCCCTCTCGCGGTCCCTGCTGCTGTCCCGCTCTCTTTCCCGTTCTCGTTCTCGTTCCCGCTCTCGATTGTTGTTGTTGTTGCTGCTGCTGTTGTTGTTGTTGTTATTGTTGTTGCTGGTGTTGCTGATGTTGCTGTTGTTGTTGTCCTTGGTGCTGTAGTCGAGCTGCAACAACTCGTCGCGACTGTCGGCCCGCTCGAGGGTGCCCCGCTCGCTGCCACGGTCGCTGCATGCGTCGCCGCGACTGTTGAGGGCATCGGCGCTGGCACTGCGATTGGCAGCAGCGGCCGCCACAGCAGCAGCCACCGCGGCCGCCGCTGCCGCACTGGCGCTGCCCACGCTGGGAGATCGTTCGCCGGCACTGGGCGTCGTCAGGCCCAAAGCCGCGGCGGCGGCATTCACGCTGCTGCTGCGCTGCGACAGCTCGTCGCGCAGCTCGCGTTCGCAGCGGGAGCGCAGGGAGTCGCGGGAGTCTCGCACCCCATCGCCCACCCCGAGGCCGCCCCCATAGCTGGAGGAGGGTCCGCGTCCGGTGGGAGAGCTGGCAGCGGAGTCGCGCAGCTTGTCGCAGTCGCCCCGGTAGTTCAGATTGTTGTTATCTGTGAGACCGCGCACCTGAAGCGATGCAGAAGGTGGATATTTTGTTGTATTAATTTATATTCGGAATATTGCAATGCGACAGGAAGTACAGTCACCACGGCGAGAATTAAGGAGAATTTCTGTCAAGGTAGGCCAAAGATAGGCCGGATAAACGGAAAACTGAATTATCATCTTTAATCTGCTTGTGTCGGGGTCACCAAATGTTTTTTGACAAATATCTTTGACAAATAGGGACCACAGATAATAAAATTCTCCATTTAATTCGCATTTAGTGACTTCTTGTCCCTTCGAATTGAACCCACCTGCAGGCTCTCGGCCGTCTTGAGAAACATTGGCAGCGAGCTCTGGCCCACATTGACCTCGCCCTTGTACATGAAGTCGAGCAGAGATCGCATCTCTGAGTATCTGACATCTTTCAAGTAGATGATGGGATGTGGGTGTTGATTCTGTAGGAAAATCGTCTCGAAATATGGACTGCAGGCGGACAGTATGGTCTGATGGGCCTGCAAAAAGGGAAAGCATTCGTTAGTGATCATCGTTCCGGGGGTGGGATGGTGGCAAGGATCTGCAAGACGTTACCTTGACTGTTTCGCCCTCGCAGGCGAGCGTGACATCGCAGAGCGCCTCACGCTGCAGCAGGGAGGTGAGGACGCCGGTCAGATTTGTGGGATGATTGTTCCAGCGTAAGCAGAATTGCTGGTCCATCGCTCCTTGGTCAGTGTTGTACCTGCAAGAAGGTGATAAATGGGTGGTATGAGTATGGAAAGTCCATCAGGTGCTAAACACAGGTCTGGTTTCAACCGGAATCGATTAATTAGTGCCTTAATTAAGTTATCTATCAGTAACACGATTCAGTTAAGATTGTATGGAGGGGACTCCTCCACTGATTGAGACAACTATTAGGTAGGCTCTATTTTTGGCCACTTCCTGCATTCCTCCTTTCGGAAACGGAAGCAATTTACTGCTTAAGCTGTTATCGTTATCACTATCTTCGCCCCCACAACTCCTCCCATCCCAATGGCCGATTGCAATGCCGATTGCGTGGGTGTGTAACAAGAAATGCCAATGATAATTTGTCATTAAACACAATTGTTCATTACAATTGCTGGATGCTGGATGCTGTTGCTGTTCTCAATTATTTATTGCATTTCCGTTTGCCGATAACACGGACCGCACGTACCAACCCCGCACCCCACACTCCACACCACGCACCAACACTTGTGTGGCCAGACTTGGCAGCAGTGTGCGTGGCGTGGCGTGGCACGTGAGTGTGTGTGTGGAGTGTTAATTGCCATTTGTTGCCGCCATGTTTTGCTGCTGGCTAACTGTTAATTACTCAGCCAAATAGACAAGCAATCCATGCAAATTTAGTTGTAAGCCTCAGTTGAGAAGCAGACGTGCAGTGTGGCACAGGTAGATGGGTGGGCGGGGGAGAGCGGGGGTGGTCAAGCATAATTAATGACCGTTTGGGCTTATCTATGGGATATTTATTGAGCCCTCCGCTTACACGGGGAAAAACGCAGAGCTCATAGTCGGAAATGCATGAAGATGATATTTCGATATTTTTCTCGGTGCACGTGTACCCAACTCTGTATGCAGAACTGCTCGATCTGCCCTCGCTCGCGCCTACGTGCTTTACACCGGAGACCGACCGACCGACCCAGAATAGAACGCGCTCTCTTTTGTTGTTTCTCTTTTACAATTCCCTGGAATCTATCCCTAATCTTAACGGTCTACGGGCAAAGTTCTAATGGGAAAACGTCAGGCCGTTTGTTGGGCGGTGTGGGGGGCTGGAGCCTGATTTGATAAGAAAGCACTTTTGCTTTTCTTTACAATCCATTCCGTCCATCGGGCGGAGAGTAAACAATACAATCACAACAAGAGAGGAACAGAGAGCGCGAGAGCTTTGGCTTCGGAGAGCTTTTTGGCCGGCGTCAAAGAACTTTTTCGCAAACGACTAACAGAAGAGAGCCCCAAGCGGTGGTGCGGTGCGAGGGGGGTACCACGTGCGGGAGAGAGAGATTAGATCGAGTGAGTGCGAGCATAACAATAATAATAATTACAGCTACAGCTACAACTACAACTACAGCTATAGCGGGTGTTTGCGTGTGTGCTTTTGCTTGTGCGTGCGTCTGTGTGCGTGTGTGTGCGTGTGTGGGGGGCCTCTGCGCTGTCGTAAGCGTTTTTTATTGGCACGACGCCCTGCCGGCCTGCTGCCCCCTTGCCATTGCCATTGCCTCCTCCCCAGCCACATCCACCGATTACGTTCTTTGTTTGTGTTGTGTTAAGAACCAACGAAAAAAAAGCACACACATCAGCAACAGCAGCAGCAGCAGCAAAGTAAACTTTCATTTTCATTCGCACAAATCTGTTGCATATAGTACTTAATAATCGTTAATCGACGTGGGGTACAGGGTGTATTATAGTCGTATATGTTGATGCTTGTGACAGGCAAGGGTAAGCCATATTCATGGGTGCACCTCTGTCGTATATTCAACATTTTAAAGCGGGAAAAACTATGAGACTATGATCTACCACCAGTTCCCTAAAACAAGATCATTTTCTACTCAAGAAAGAGAGAGAGAGAGAGAGGGAGAGGAGGATTAGCAGGTATCCCTATAGTTCAAGTCTAAGTTCTTCCACTTCTTCCTCTCTTATAAATGTTTTTGTAAATTGTGTGTGTGAAAACGAATTTTCATTTGGTAGTACAATTCGTTTGCCAGATACTACACATTATTTGCATATATGTATCTACATATATATTCATATACGAGTAAATGTATCTATAGGTATAGTATGTGGAATATGTAAATATTTGCAGGCATTTCGCAAGGCAAATTGTGTTGTGCATTCAATTTTGAAATTGAAAATATTCTGCATAGATTTTCACTGTCTTTTTGGATATGATCCCTGCACGTGCCGTTTGTCGATCACATAATAAATGTATCTGGGGCATGAAATGCTGTAAGGTGTGCCAAAGTATAGCATAAATTCTCCGATTATAGATAGAGGCTTTTTTTTTATTTCGCCAACGTTTGATAAGAAATAATATACGATGACATCAGAATTCGGTTGTAAATTTTTCCTAAAATAGGTCTGGGAAACCCGAAAGTTATCTACATATTGGCATACAAAATGGCAATCAATGAATCATGGTTGAATCAATAAATATTAAGCATATTAGAGTGTCCCTTTGGTTCGTTTTATAAGGAATATATTCCCTTTTAATCATTATTACTAATAAAGCAGTTTAGGATTTAAATTACGAACTATAACCATCTGATCGTTAACTGAACCGACGACCCATAAGACCAATTAAATATTAAATAAAATATTTCCAAACTACTTGACCATTTACAGCCCCATTTTTGGCTGTCGTTCTATCGGCATATCCCCCTCCCTACCCCCTTTTTTGTTGGCTTTAATTACTTTACTTTTGGCATAAAAAAAGAAGGATAAGTAATAAAAGAGATCGCAACTTGGCCAACGCCGGCGCCAGCAGCAGCGACAAAAAAAAAACAACAAAGCAAGCATTTTTTAGATACCTATTCCACCCCCCTCCCCACTCCCACTCTCTCCCTCTCTCTCTCCCTCTCTCTCTCTCTCTCTCTCGCTCTGTTTGCATTCGCTGTCAGCACCAAGCGGACAGCGCGCTGTCAACGCCAGCGTCAACGTCAGCGTCAGCGTCGCATGCGATTGCAGTTTTTATTTTCACTTGCGCTTTCAATGCAAATTCGCAATAAAAGCAAACAAACAAACTTTTTTGTATTTGTTTTTGTTGTTGTTGTTGTATTTGGTTTTGTTGTTGCTGCTGCTGCTGCTGATGCTTTTGTTTAATTAATGAGAACTTTTACTTTCGCTTCGTATAACGGTAGCGGCGGACGCTAGCTACGCTGCGGGCGTTGCTGCTGCTTACGTAAATTGTTTTAAAAATATTTACGCGCTTATCAGCCACAGCGAGAGAGAGAGAGAGAGAGAGAGATAGAGAGAGAGAGAGGAGCCTGGGGTGAGTGTTGCAGGTTGAGAGAGGGGTGGAAGCGATCAGCAAATTGCGCAATATGTTAAATGCCCCCACCCCTCCTGCCCTCCCCCGAGACGTGCCTCAGCGCTGCTGTAATGCCGCGAATCAATATCAAGCTGCAGATACAGCGTCAGATAAAGATAAAGGTAAAGATAAGGCATCAGGCAGGCAGGCAGGCAGGCAGGCAGGAGGGGGGCATAAAAGAAAAACATTTTGTCACGCGTCAACAGCATACTTAGATAATCAACGCTAACTGCCAGTCATACAGCAGCCTCACACACACACACACCAGCACAGATACACAGATACACCCTGAGAGCGTGAGCAGACCGACCACGGGGCGTATCAGTAATGGCCTTCAACTTTCAGTTAGTGGCGCCTTATCGTGCGAGGCAGCGATGCCGCAGCGCTGTCAGCGCCTCTCAGCTGTTATGTTCCGCTGTAAGAGCGCGTTCCGCATCCCTCCCCTCACCTCCCCCCCACCCGTATCCGTAACCGTACTCGACTCGTAGTTTTCCAATTTACACGTTCTAAATAGTTTGAGCAAAGCCGCACCGAGTATGAGTGTATCTGTATCTGAGAGATACACGAGCACTCGAGAGTGGGCTCTGGCTGTGGCTACGGTTCTGGCTGAAGGGGGAGAGGGGGGGAACAGCGATAATAATTATAAATACAAAGTAGTTTGTTGACGTTTTGAGGTTCGTCTCGTTTGTTCGCTCGCTCGTTCGTTCGGTTTCCAATTTTCGCTCCGCCGCTGCCGCTGCCGCTGTCGCTGCCGCTGCTGCTGCTGTTTATCTTTTGACTTAGAACTTTACATGTTGGCGTAGGTTGTCCGCTCCGCTCCGCACCGCACCGCACCGCTCGCCTCTGCTCCGCTCTTCGCGCTGTAAATTTACCGTTTGCCGTGCCGGGGTTCAACGAACGCTGAATGAGGCGGCGGCGCCCACATGGTCATTACGACGCTGGTCTGTAGTATCTGTCAGATACAATTTGGGCCCCGGCGCAGATCAAAAATTGCTTTCGTTACGCAGCTGCCCTTCAGACATAAATCAATGCTGGACCAAAATCGCACAAAGATGCGTTTATTCCGATAACCAAATGAATAATTTGAATTTATTAATACAAACACAGGCATAGATACACAGATGCATAGATACACTTACACTTACACATGTGCAGAAGGCAAACGAGATCAAGATTAGCGCCCCGGTTCGCGGTTCACCTTGACTCAATGGTCAAATGTGCAAAATGCCTCAAACTAAACTTTGAACAACAACTTCATAGATACATAGATACGTATGTATATACATAGATACTCGGACTACAGACAGCATGAATCAGCCGAAAGCAGCGTTTTGCAAAAGGTTTGGCCAGCCTCAAAAGCAGCTTGTAAAAGATGAAGGTCGCCTGTTACAGATACAGATACAAACACACTCACACACACACACACACTTACACACAGATAGATACAGAGGAGATAGATACTTGCCTAGAGATCATGATTGATTAAGACCGGCCTGTAAACAGAGGCCAAAAACTCCATTTAGCCTTTGGCTTGGGGCTTGGCCGGACCGCGAAAACTATTCGCATGTTGAGCAAGGTCAAATGTAGGAGGTTGCTGGGCAAAAAGAGCTAATGGGCCAGGCCCAAACCAGGCTGCAACTGGGTCACGATGCCAGATACCAGAGACCGACCGTGTGGGGGCGGGCTGGGTGTGTGCGATATTAGGGTAATGCCTCTTACAGGTTTTTGGAATTTCTTAACTTTTTTGGTTGGGCTTTCCAGTTATTCCCAGAACACGTTTACACTTTTACCGGGCCAGCACAGAGCTTACCTATTGTTTAAGGGAGAGACACTAGATACAGCGGTGTCCCTCTCCGATTTACAATCTTATTTTTAAGACAGAAAATTATGGGACTAGTGGGATGAGTAATCTGAATGTGAAGATATTTCACAGAGCTTGAGCCAGACCGATATAAAGACCGATCTAGGTACCGATCAGGGTTCAAAAACAGTGCCCAAAGAAATAGTTTCTTTTAATTTCTTTAATTATTCTTTATTTTCTAATAATACAATTTCACTTTTCGCCATTTGCTTTGTCTCCCTGGGTACTGGGTGAAAATTAAATGGAGAAAAACAGAAATTTCTTCCATGGCATTTACATGGCGACAAGCGGCCAGAAGATCATAATTTTAGTTGTCGCTCATTGAGGGGTATTTTTAGTGGAATGCATTATTAAGAGTGCCAAAAGGAGGAGGCCAGCGCGGGCTGGGCCACCAAAAGATACATTTTACATTTGTCAGATACAAATGTGTTAATTGCCTGGCAGTGCGTGGCCAGGAATAGAACGCCCACACGCAGATGCAGCAAAGCACTACACTGCTGCATCCTCACTGCGCAAGGGGCAGATACATATAGTCGTATAGTAGGAGACATTAGTGCGAATCTGTGTCGTGCAGCGTGTGGGCGGCCCCGTCCGAGAAGTGCGAAATTGTGTAAAATGAGCGACAAATGAAATTAGCCGACTGCTTGCTGGCAAGTGGCGACCGTGTTTAGGGGCACGCACATGCATTCGCATTCGCAGAGTGCGTGTTGCCTGCCACATAACGCAGCCTGAATTATGATCTGTGCTGTGGGAGGGGGGGGCTCGAATCACTGCTCGTTAGCCTTTGGGTCATGATGATGTCATCATCACCTCTCTCTTTCTTTCGCTGTAATAATTACAGTTATGCGGTGTTATTGTTGTGGTTTCAGCCAGTCTGTGGGTGCCCCAAAGCCATAATCTGGAATCTGGCCAAGGGGCAGCATCAGCAGCAGCTTCTCTCGCTCTCTCGAGTGCTCGCTCTCGCTCTCGAGTGCTTGGCTTGGCTTTGAAGCCGTCCACACATCTCGAGGAGCTGTCTTCCATTGTGAAATCCGCCGTGGGCCGAATCTCGAGTGATTCGATTGGAGTGATCGTCGTCCAGCTGCTGTCGTTCACCCCCCAAGGCACTGGGGGAAGAAAACGGGGCTCTGGGCACTGGGCACTGGGCTTTGGGTTTTCCTTTAGACAACGACATTTTATTGGCTGCTAAACGAAGAGCTTGTCATTGGATCGTGCTGGCTGCATTAAACGAGGCGTATGCTTAATATATTATTGCGCATACGTCACGTGGTAGAGCAAACGCAACTCAATTAACACACCGCGAAGGGGGATTCAGATTCAGGGGGGTGAGGGGCATGGGAGGCATGTATGCAAATTGCATTTATCGAAATAATTAAAACGAATTTAAAATTCATTTCATTTTGCAAGCAAAAACAAAAAGGAAAATCTTTGGCAAGCCGCACAGGCATTACAAGAAGTATCTGCATATGCGAGTATCTGCGTCTGCAAGTGCAAGTACGAGCAGAGGCAGCGGCAGAGGCAGCACTTGGCCTGGCCAATTACGTCAAGTGTCTGAGGCTCTGTGCCAGACACTTTTTAGGCAATTAAATTCGCTAATTTCCCCTTGATACGAGTACGAGTATATGTGTGTATGTGGCATGTAGAATGTTGAAAATTCAGTAAGGATGATGCACAAATTCTGACAGTTGTTGGCGTGGGCAGCCGAAATGCATGTCAATCCCTCCACACCCACACCCCCCGTACCCCCGTTTGGCCGCCTTGCTTTGGATATTTGCAATTACAATGACACTCTGGTGGCTGGTGGCTGGTGGATGGTGGCTGATGGCTGGCGGTAGGTGGGAAGGCAGCGGTGGCAGGCGGCAGGCGGCAGGAGAACGCTGCTCGACGCTGACTGACCCAAATTCAAACTGACGAACACACTTAGAAATTGTCTGCGAGAGAGCAACAACAACGACAACAACTTGGATAGCACTAAGTACACGCAAAACAACATGACAAAACAAACAGTCAGCGAAGGCGTATATATCTTTCTATATTGTATATAGTATCTGCTTGTGCGTGGCTGCGTGCGCGTGTGCGTGTGTGTGTGTGGGCCCACTTAAACCCTGCCAAAAGCAACCTCAGGCGGCACATGAACAGCAACGAGCAACGAGCAAACGAGCAACTTTTGCCGGCTGACAAATCGCGCGCGTCTCCGCGTGGGCAGACCCAATGCTGCCTCAGCGTCGGTGGCAGCAGCAGCAGCAGCAGCAGCGGTGGCAACGTCGATCGCCGTCAACATGTGGCCCTAATTCATGCAAAAACCAAGCAAACACCAAGCCATTGAGCAACATGTGAACGTGGTTGGGAGTCATTGGAAATACCAGGTGGAAGGCAAAGGGAATTTTGTTTTTTTGGGAAAAGGTACAAAAGGTACAGCTACAATCTGAACTGTTTCTGTATCTGTATCTATAGGAAGTGGCATTCCATCTGTGAAACCCTTTAAGGAACTGATTAATAGATCATCACCTCATTAAAGGTCATAAAAATCATTACTTTCCCACGAGCTGTCGATCAAAACAAAAACATTTCCCATTTCAGAGGAGAGGTTCTAATATTAAACTTGACCAACAAAACACGCCCCAAAAACAATAGTTATAAATAGAAGACGAAAGAGGAAGATACGAAGAGAGATCTCGGATGCGGACGAATTATAAATATGCAATCCGTTCCGTGGCAAACAAAATAATTTATGTTTTTGTTTGCAAATACTTGGGAGGTATTCGCATTTAGCGTGTCTTCCGATCGGTCTAAGGTGCGGCCCCCCCCACCCCACCCATCCATCCATATCCATGCGATGGATGTGTGGGGACGTGTGGGGATATAGGTAGAGGTCCATCGAATGGACCAACACAATTCAAAGCTTTTTTCCTTCGCCCTCTCTCGCTCTCTCTCTCTCTCTAAATTTATTTATAACACACGAAAATAATACAACAAAAAGAACGAACAGAATTTGCTAAGGGAGCAAAACCAAAAACCAAAGAAAAAAAGGAAAAGGAAGGCAAAGGCAGCGCAGCAGCAGCGAAATGAAGCGTAATGGGCACACACACACACACACACACTAGAGATGGCAGCGTGAGGGCTCTTAAAGGCACGAAGCAACACGATAGAAGATATAATGATATATCTTTGTCATTTAAGTGCTATCCCATGCCCATCTCTAGGACTCGGAGAAGCAGATCAGAGCGGCAGATCATCATTTCTCTCTCTCACTATTGGCAGGGGGATTGGGGGGCCTGGATCTAGGCTGATATGTGTGCCACACACAGTGACATAACCCAATAGGGTTATACATACCTTCCCCCTCCTGCCCCTCTCAACCACTCTTATACCGCGAATGTGAGTACATCTTATACAATGGCGGAGGCAGAGTGTGCGGCGCCCAATATTTGCACAGTTGGTGCGAACAAAGCTCGCACAGAAAACAGAAAAAATGTTTTTGGCTGCCGCTGCCTCTTTCGCATCAGCAGGAAAAAATCCACACAAAAATCACACAACAAAAAAATGTATAATAAAAATATTGCATAAATATATAAATAAATAAATAACACAACACCACACCACACGGCACAA
Source organism: Drosophila athabasca (assembly GCA_008121215.1). NCBI lineage: Eukaryota > Metazoa > Arthropoda > Insecta > Diptera > Drosophilidae > Drosophila > Drosophila athabasca. The sequence continues at coordinate 3,195,906 of CM017793.1, read as the reverse complement.
CACGGCGCAAAAAGGTAACAACAATGCAGTGCCTCTGTGCCTCTGTGCGCTGAAGCGTTCTGGTTCTGGTTCTGTCTTTTATTATTTTAAGGCCTCAAATTTGTATGTTCTATACGTTTCCCCCCATCAGCCCACAGAGTCACTGAAATTTGTGAGAAATGGGAGTGTCTTTTATCCTAATCCTTGTCAAATATGCAATCTCTATACTGTATGGAATATGAAAAGGAATTTATTCAATTAATGCCAAATGAATGTCTCAGAATATCTATAGATCATTATATTGATCAGATCTTTTTTAAGGAACATGCGAAGAACTGCAATAATATTTATAGAATTTATTGACAACTGTTTAAGAATGAGAAATGGAAGAACTTGTCTGTTTATTGAGTTATTTCTGATAAGAAAAACCCTCGAGATTTTCCATCTAAATTCCGAAAAAATTATAAGAATTAAGAAATAAAAAACAAATAAAAAAAATTACAAACACCTACAGCAATCTACTAAACCCAAGATTATATAATACTATGTTTAGAATGTAGAATTCTGATCCCCAGTGCCATTCAATAGAATTATCTAGGGCTAGGGCTTGTAAGCGCCCCCACACTCACCCTCTAGATAACCTTTCTTTAAAGGGGTTTTTTTTGTGAATTTGCTTTTATTTCTTTATATGACCAATGGATGGGTGGGCCGCACAGGGCAGGGGCTGTGAAAGGGGCGTGGTCCGTGTTCGTTTGCCTTTAATCTAAATTGGCACACAGTAATGACCGTGTATGTGTGTGTGAGTAGCCGAGTGTGTGAGCGATCGCCCATGTCTTCCATATACAAATGCTCATACAGATATCTCTCTCGATCTCTCGCCCTCCCCTCCCTCCTCCCTCTCCTTGTGCCGCTCTCTCCACTCCTTGGCGCGGTTCTGCCTGGTTCGTGCACACCCTTAATTGTGTAAAATAAATTGGCGCTGCCAGCAAAGCTGTCGCTGTCGCCGTCGCCGTCGACGTTGCCGTTTGACGTCAGCTCAAAGCTTTTTTTTTTTTCTTTATAATTTTTTGTTGCTGTTTTGTGTTTTTTTTTTGGTAGCACTCTTTTTTGTTGTAGTTTTTGTTGCTATAATCGCGCACAGATTGTAAAAATTTAAATTTATAGATAATTTTCGCATGTTTTAGGTTTTTCGTCCGTTCGCTGGCACACACACACACCCATACACAGATACTAGTGTAAGTGTTGCTCTCTGTGTGAAAATGTTTCGTGTATATTTTTAGAGATAACTTTTACGCATGACTTGATATGCTAAATTGAATTGTGTGCCAGAGAGGGGGCGGCCAGGACGGCGAATACCTTTATTTTACATCATACACATACTCTGACACACACACACACACACACAGATGCATATGTAGATAGATAATAGATGGCCATTCGGATAGGTATTTGGGATGAATTTTGGGGCTATGCCGAATGTAGGGCTCCTCCACTCGAATGGGACTCTGATGTAAGGCATCCATGGGTCTGGTCTGTGGTGTTCCACAGATAAGAAGCGTCTCAAACATTCGATATTTTTAATCGTAGGACAGTTGAAGGTCCCCTAAAAACACCCTTAAAGGTAGAACAAAGTAACTAAACAGAGAATGCTTTATTTTATCTAAACAATCTGTAGCTATTACTTGGAAGAGTCTCCTATCGGTGCAATGCATTTTCCATCGAAAAGTACCGACTTCTCAGAGCTGACATTTTTGTGTATTTCCGATTACATAACACTCTGCCGACGTCCAAGTTCCATGGATTTGAATGGTTCTAAGGATTTCTTTGCGATAACCATTACGATCTCTCCCACATAGACACTGACCCAAATCGGATGGAATGCCCCATTGGAAATTCTCAGGAAAAATAAACCTTATCTGCACTTGTTCATGCCATGTACGAGAGTATGTGCAACACTGTATCTCTCTGTGTCCGTGTGTGGTGTGTGTGTGTGTATGTGAACGTATTACTTAATGCGCCGCACACTCGGGAGGGAGAACTTTCGCTTTCATTTCGTTTTCATTCTGTCCGCTCCGCTCCGCACCCGCACCGCACCCGCTTCCGTTCCATTCCATTCACATGAACATTCCCATTCAGTCTGTCAGTCAGTCAGTCCAGCGACTCGGGGCTGGCTGTGACTGCGACTGCGACTGGGTTGACACAGGTCGTATACTTGATGTTTCCGTACGAGAACGAGTACGAGTACGGTACGCCGGATGATAGATAGATACTAACCTTTCCCAGAGTGACTGCAGCAGCCAAAAGTCTGTGTAATCCAATTTGATGGGTTGGGTTCAAGTACAGTTGGGTTCGAAGTACAGTTGGTTCCGGAAATGCTATAATCCGTTCTTCTCTTGATTTGGGGGCTATGGCTATCCTTCGGTCTGGGATCGCAGTTTAAACATAAAACTTCATAACTACTATTATATCAAGAAGGCACCACATTTTTCTCAACGATCCACCCACTGATCGCTACAGAATTTGATTTTGATGGGTAAGATATTTGGGTATTGTAAGGCACAGATTTAGATTTCGATTTTAGCACTTTTTTGTCGAGCAGTTTTGTGGTGGAAGGGGCTGCAAGGGGGACTGCAATTTCTTATGAAATATGAAATTTCATTCAACTTTTTTTTTGTTTTGTGTGTTTTGGCTTTGGTTTGCAAAGTATCCAAGTTTATTTGTTTTTCCGTGTTTTCCCCAGCGGATGGGTTTTTCGCGCGCGCGTAGTTGTGTGTGTGCGTGTGGGTGGGAGTATGCACCGAGTTGGCTTTTGTGTGCGTGTGTGGGTGCGTGTATGTTTGTGTGAGTGTGTGCTTAGAATCCGCGCAACCGCAACCCGGTGTCCGACGCGTATCTGCCGCGCAACATGTTCGTAATGTTCGGTTCGCGAGAAAATAGGTTAAGAGTGCCGCAAAACGCGCGACGGCTGCGTTGACGGCGACAGCAGCAGCAGCAGCAACAGCGACAGCGACAGAGCTATTTGTGAATTTTGAGCAAAAACTAGAGGCACGCGAGAGCGTATGTGTATGCTGATCTCGGGCTGAGGCAGCGGCGGCAGCAGCAGCAGTGGCAGTGGCAATTTGCAAAAACTTCGCCGCAGTCCAACTAGAAAAAGGCGCAATGTACAGACAGAGACGGAGACAGCGACGCAAACGCAGCAGCAGCAAAACACAACACAACAGAGACACGACGCTGGCGTTTGACGACGCCGCTACGACCTACCAACCGACTGAAGCGGCAGACACGAACCAAATTGCCAAAAACCTTGATACCGATCGTAGCAGCAGCGCAAACACACACACACACACACGCACACAGAGAGAGAGAGCAGCGAAAATGGCAAACACACAAAAATTTGTAAATTGAAAAGAGCGGCAGCAAAGAGAGCATTCGTAGCATGAAAGAGCTTTTGCAAAAATGTTTGCGGCCGAGTGCCGACGAAGCGAGGCAGAACACAACGATCTGCACGTTTGCAAAAAACAAGAAAAAGAAAAGGCAGCGCTGCCGGCGGCAGCAACATGTGCAGCAACAGCAGCAGCAGCAGCGCCCCCGCTCTCCAGCTATCTCTCTTGCTCTCTCTATCTCACCAGATAGAGCGTCGACGACTCTCTTTGTAAAATGCGCTCACGAAATTAGATTTTTATGAGACAATATCAACAACAACAACATATGCACTATAGCGTCATCGTCGTTACTGCTACCTCACCCGCAACCCCTTCCCCCTAACGATATTTCTGTGTGTGTGTTTGTGTGTGTGCATGGGCGCAGCCAAAGTTAAAACTTGCAATTTTTTTGGCCAATTTTTGGTGTGGTTCAGCTTCGGCTTGTCGTTCGTCTCTTTTTGTTTTTGGTGGCTGCCTGTTCGTATTTTTTCGGCAAATGTTGCTGTTTGAAGGTCAACTTTACGACCCATAAGCGCAAAAAAAATTGTGCTCATGTGTGTATGTGTGCTTTTTTCATGTTTTACTTGGCGTTAGTTGCGTCGCTGTCGACGTCGCTGCCTTATTTTTGGCACATTCAAGAAGAGCGCTTGTGTGTGTGTGTGTGCGAATGTTTGTGTGGGCAATTTTACAAGCGCGTGTAGGGCTCGCTCGCTGCTTTTTTAACGGCCGCTGTCGACGGCACTCACTGCCTTGATCACTCACACACACACATGCACGTCGAGATGGGGCATATGCGGTTGTATGAGAGCAAAGAGTGTGAGAGATACAGGCAGGCAGGCGGATAGCTTTGGCTGCCTAATTTGTTGTAGCTGTTAGGGAATTATAATACATACTCTCATATGTACACATGTACATACATATGTATGTAGATCTGTACATTAGTACATATGCGAAACACATGTACAAATTGGCTGTTATATGGATTGTTGCTTTTTTTTTTTATAAATTTAGAATTTTTGCAGTTTTTCATTCGGTTTTTGATATGAAGATCGTCCGCCGATCCATCTGTTATAATTAATATGACGTGATTGAAGTATCATCACATTCATGATTAATAAATAAACTATTTTAATCCGTTTAGATTCATATTTTAATATCCCAGACTGGATTCAAGTTGCACTCATGCAGATCCCTCAGATCATCCTCGGGCCATATCAAGTGAACGTCATCCGGTTCAAATGAACTTCCATGAATGGATCCATAATCAAGCGGAATGTGTGTATTTGTGCAGATAACGGTACACACCATCCACATAATCCGCTTGCGTAGGTTAAAATTGTAATCTCAAGGGCCTCCACATGATTATCATAACAGAATAACATCGGAGGGGGCTTTACCTATGAATGTACATATGTATGTACATACATATGTACATATGCCAGGGAGTAATAAAATATTAAAGTGTCATGTACATACTTATGTATGTATATTTAGAAAGATAGCTATCTATTAACAGAGTTACAAAACTTCCCACATATTCCCGTCAAATTTAAGCTAGATCAGTGATTATTTTTGTACGATTAATACCCAAGTAATGTATCCTGAAGAAGCGTTCTCTTCTGTTCTAATAACTTATGTGTAGGTGGAACTCTATCCTAGTATTTTAAGGAGAATTCGTGCCTTTCCAACTGGACCTGAACCTGGTCTTTAATCGTTCATCATTCCCCATCTTATACTTTGGAATTGCGGTCTGTTCTTATCTGGCCCGCTGGTCGTCTGACCCTTTTTCGCACACATTATCTGCAGGCGAAGGCGATCGCTTGATGTAAAGGGGGCCCCACATTAATCAATCACGATTGATTAGGCGCTATAAATACGCATTATTATCGATTTGGTTTCACACACTCACTCACACACACACACACACACAAGTACGCACGCGTCAATTACATGGCGACAATGTGGGCGTCGCGTCAGTCATCGTGACAACTTCACTTTTTAGCACCTACGAGCTTTGAGAGCGCTTTTATTACCGTAACGTAACCGCAGCAACAATGGAACAATGCAAAAAGTCCAATGTGATTAGAAGAGAATTACAACCGCATGCCGCTTAGAAAATAACGCGACTGAGCGACTGGCGCAGAGGCGGCAGCGGAGCAACAGAGCAGCAGAGCAGAGCTGCGGCAGCGACACGCAATAATGCTGGCTACATCGACTGCGACGCTACGTCTCGCTCACATAATCGCAAAGAGTAAGAGGGAGAGGCAGTGGCAGAGGCAGATCCAGAACCAGCAACAAAAGCGAATTATTGAATAAACACTCACGCACACACACAGGCAGAAAAAGTTATGCGAAAATACGGCAAAGACGAGACGTAAAGGCGCAGAAGAAGAAGGAGCAGCAGCAGCAGCAGCAGAAGGGAATATAAGAAAGAACGGTATTTGCGTTGCAGGCAACCAACGTTGAGAAAGGGAGAATAGTGTAAGAGTGGGAAGCTCTCTCTCTGGCGCGCTCTCTTCAGATCTCTGCGTCAGAGGAAAGCAGAATTAGGACAGCCAGCAAAGAGAGACACGATGAGATTCAAATATAACGTGCGCTAAAAGACCAGCGAGCGAAGAGAGCGACATGTGGGTGCGAGTGAGTAGGGGAATCGACTGTCCCAAGGAACACGTGAGTCGCGATGCGATGCCATAATCTGACGGTATCTTCCCATCTGGGGCGTGACTGCTATAAATTAGCGAGTATTAAATATGAAATCCACTAACTACATAGATCCCCTTCCATAAAAGGCAGTTGCCAGATCACAGAATGTGAGAGAGACAGAGACAGGGGGGGGTAGAGCGAGTATCAGTTGCAGTTCCAATTGCACTTGCAGTTTGAGGCCTTTATGGTGCTACGCGCTGCCTTGACACACTCGCCCAAAACGTGTGGCGCATGCGCCGCCGTGCCAAAAAGTGCGACAACCTGAACATTTTTGCAAGCTTTTGTCAAGCTGGGAACCTTCTGGCGCCCATAAACGGCTATTCTCTTGCTTTACAACATACCCCCACCCCCCACCACCCAGCACACAACAACACCACGACAATGAGAACAACAAAAACCATATTTTCGAGCGTGAGAAACTGTTATGGCCATGCCATATAGCAGATATAGCCCGTTGATAGCCGCTCCAAAGTTCACATTCCCCTAAAAAGGCGCGTGGGCGTCTCATTTGCGCTGCTGTAACAGCAGCATATCGGTCCTCCGATGGGGGCTGGCAGAGCCCACAAAAAATATAATTAAAAAAAGCGCTAAAAACGCGCTCCACCCGATACCGCACGTACGCGTCGAAGCAGAGATAGAGGGGCGCAAAAAATTCACTCGAACCGCACGGAAAAAGGTAAACCACAACCAACTCTGTGGCATGCTGGATAAGAGAGAAAAAATTGCAATATAAGAGAGCTCCGGTAGATATTACGACTACAGGATACCCAGTAATCACTAGCTAATAAACCAAAAATACTGGAGTTCCATTAAAACGTTAGCATATTATGACAATTACGAATTCCAAAACTTGTCTGTTGTCTGGTATTATATCGGATCTATTGGATATGTTTTTGGTTGCTTGAGATCATGACTTAGAGCCTGTTTTCTATCTCTTTCAGGTACAAAATTCTTAAGCCCAGTTACATCCGTCTACACAAACCCCACATGCCCGTTGTTCTCAACGAGTACAGGGTGTGTGTATAAACACTTAATCGTAAATACTCCACCACTCTATGAAAACGTATAAAAATCAGCACTTAATGAGCCAACATAGTCCGGTGGCTCTTTCATATTTACATGGCTGAATGGGTTTCCGGATTGAACTCCACCGCGGAAGCAGAAATGCTCCCATATTTGCACTAACAATTTGACCAAATCAATGGACAAGTTACTAAGGACAGCCACAACTGAATAAATTGTAAGCGGAATCAAATCAAATCAAATTAGCATCTCGCTAATAAGCCAAACAAAATGGTTTCGCTCAATGCAATTTCTAATTAACTGACAACCATATTTATTTATTGTCAAATATTCATACCGGTACGATTCCGGCCATTCCATTTGGCCATTTGGCCGTGTAACAGCCCTGGCTCCCCCGCATTGGCCACTCGCAGAAAACCCATTCACACAATCAAAACCCAAACACAATAAATGTTTAATTTTCGGCCGGGCCCGTCTGCACGGTAAATAAACTTTTGGCTGCCAGCGTATTACATTCATCAATGGAAATTTGAAAATTGCACTCGTGGGAAGGGTCAATGTAAGGTAAACAACGACCAAATTGCGATGCCCATTTGTTTTCCCCGAAACAGACGAGAATTTCTATTCAATTCAATTCAATTCAATGATGTGACAGGCAAAAGGGTGGCAATATTGAACACATTGTACAATTTATGAAATGCCACAGAAATCTTTTAAAGATGTAAAATCCCAAACTTGGCAAAGTTGTATACCAATGTTCAGCAAATAGTTTGAGAAATTGTCTAAAATTTGGTAAGAATATGTGGACAAAACATTATCTTTTAGATACTTTTTAATTCTATTCTGAATAGTAACAAATTTGTATATGGATTTTATGTTATTTATTGTAATATTGAAATCAATTTTCGACATCCTTTCAACGAGCTTAAAACCCAAATTGAAATTCACAACAAGACCCAGTGGACTGTTTAATTATTTTATACAAATTGGTGGGTCAATTAATTTTCCTTCCATGGTCTGGAATGTGAATAAAATGGAAATGAATTTACAAATTTCTGTCACTTCAGAGCCCTAATGAATTTACAAACTTTTCAAGTTTCCCAGGGAATAGAAGTGCGAAAAAGTTAGCGCAAGAGGACGGTTTTTATTCCACTCCATGATACTCGTATTTGCAACAACAAGAACTTTGGAAAAACGTAACTAGTTAAAGTAAATGGTTTTGAGAGACACATTTATAGTGATAATTAATAAGAGCTCTTAAAAACTAATTTATACATTTAATTTTTTTATACTTAACTGAAAATGTTGAGTATTTTGTTAAAATAATAAAGCTCAGGGAAAATATTAAGATATCTGCTAAAAATAGTTGCCAGATGATAGATTTAAGATTTAAGAACAGCAGTGCTGGAGTAGATAGCTATTATTTTGACCACAAGTGTGCCAGAATATAGGAAAACTATTTTGATATGGGCCAACATTATTTTTATTTGAATAAAATCAACAACAAATTTTTGGTGGCCGACTGAGCAAAAGGAGAAAATAAATAAATAACCAAAATGTCTGGCTGTTCCCTGACGAGGCTTTGAAAAATGTTTTTACAACATTTGTATCTACATATACAGCCATCTACATATATAAATGCATTTTTGTATGTATGTATGTATATGTATATATTTGGTATTTTTGTTACCGCTTTGCATTGCATTGCATATTTTAAGGCGTGTGGGAGGATGGGAGATGCACTCCTCACGTGTGGCTGGAGTGTTTGACTGGGAGGGCGTGGGGGACTGTCCCTCGAGGCGGCGCCGTGTTGGACAGTGTAAAAAGCAATAAATAAATGACAGAAAAAAACCATCGCACACACAAATGCATTTGCTTGTTTAATTTAATTTTTAATGCCCACAAAATACATATGCATAAAATATTAAGAGTGCAGAGTTTTTTGTTAAAGTTCTACCGCTCGCTGCCTGCTCCGCTGTGGGTTCCTTTTTTCGGTGGCTCGGCTTTTCTTTGGCTGTTGGGAAATTTGCATTTGGGGCCTCGGCTCCCTTTGCCACGTCCGATGGAGACCAAACTCAAATACAAACACAATTGCAAATGGAAATGCGGAAATGTGAAAATGTGAAAATGCGATGGAAACGGACTCGGACTCGCGTTCAGTATGCACATTAAAATCAATTAAATGACAAATTGAATTTCGGCAAAAAATGGCGGGCCATAAAAATTACATGTCCTTCTGCCGGGAATTGCAATCAGCGCGTCATCCAGGCAGCAGGAATGTCAATTTAATAACTCCAACAACGGCCAGAACCATAAAGCCCTGACCCCCGTAACCCACACCCAGCCACCCCCGTCCAGGCCTCACTGTACGGTATGACACTGTCCACACTGTCCGCTGCTTCCCCGGCAAATTAACACAACAATGTTGGCTCATTAACAGCCCAATCCTGGCGCCCATTCCGCGGAGGCAGGCCCAGGCTCTGGCTCCTCTTTACAAGTCCACAAAAGTTGGGCAAATAATTAAAAAACAATGCGCGAAATGGGCACGGATTGCGGGAAGGCACCACAGATGGACAGAAGGCGACATGCAGCGACAATCAGAACATAACAGAACAGAACAGAGAGGCGTTGACAGAGCAGATCAAAGCAGCAGCGATGCAGTGCAAAGCAGTGCAACAGCAGAACGAAGAAAGAAAGCAGAGCAGAGCAGCGACGCAGCAAAGAGCCGCACCAAAGCAGAGAGAGAGAGAGAGAGATGCACAGACCAATATGGTCAGGATATGATGAATGAACTTCAAACTATATTGGAATCAATGAAAACTCTTTTTATTGCTGCACGATCTCATATGTGGTACAAGGCCCTCACGAAGTGGAGTGACACGCAGAAGCCCCCGGACCAGGTCCATCTCTGGCAAAAGCCGCGACAGAGCTCAGCTGGATGACACCGAAATTATGGCGTAATTAAAAGTCGGTGGGAGGCCCAGCCCCTGCTCCAGCTCCAGTTCCAGCTCCAGCGCAGCATCTCCTCTTCAGACCAACTCCCGACGCCGCTGTCCCACTGTCACCACGGGAGGCAATCGACGATTGCTGTAAATCCCTGTAACCAACTGAAAGGCAATGAAAAAAGAAGGATACAGAACGACAAACAGTTGCCGTTTCAGTTCCGTTCCGGACAAGTCGAGTGACAGAGGCCGGCCATTAAAAATGCTCCAGTGCAGCGGCTGCGACTGTGGCTGCGGCTGTGGCGGCAGAGCATGCGAGGGAAAATTGACTTTAATTCCATTGCATTTAATTGTCAGCACAAGAGATTTTCAATTGCCCCCGCCATGGAAATCGTTTATTATTTATGGGTTTTCCTGCCCCTGCCCTTGCCCCCAAACACACAAACGGTCGTGTGGGCCGGGCCGGGTCGTCTCTGCTGGGCATTATCGAAAATTTGTCAAAGTTATAACCCGTAATTGACTTTAATGGCTTTTCAATTTGGCCGCACACAAAAACACACAGAAAATATAAAAAAAACCTACCCGAATTTATTGTACGTCAAGGCATTAAAATAAATAATAATTGTAATAAACAAACATAAAAGGGATAAGAAATTAAATAACCAACCAAATATTGCAATGTAATTTCATTTTAATCTCCCTTAATCTTAGGATTAGAGAAGACCATTCTAAAAGGGTTTATTCAGTTATTCCTTTTGATCCATTTAGTGTCTCCAGATAGTCGAGGAATTTTCTTCCTTGTGACAGTTAGGCATTAGATTATGAGCCATGATATTGGTAAGGTTTTTGGGAATAAAATTCCTTTCTGCTATATGCACAAACTAAATTGTGATTAATTTATCATTTTGCACACTAGATGTTTAATATTTACGAGAGATAATGCATGTACTCGTAAATCAAAGTTTTTTTTTTGTTGTTTGCTTTTTGCAGTAATGAATATTCTAGATGGCCCATAAAATATATTACCGATGTATTTAGACATGTTACATTTTGCCAATTTGTAAATGTAAATGTTGTTACGCCCCGAATACGCAAATTAAATAATCCAAAAAACGTAATTATATAATCCATTATCATGATTTTGCTGTTCGACTGTGTTTATTTATTGCTGTCTAGTCACGGCAGAAGGGGGAGAGGAAATTGCTCGTAAAGGTTTGCTCTTATGAAGGATGTGGAAATTGGGAAATTTACAAGCCACTCGAAGTGATGCGCCAAGAGCGGTGAAGACTTGAAGACCGGAGGAGACCGGAAGTAGGGGCAAAACGGCGTCAAAGCGACGCCGCATTGAACTTCCGCTTGGAAGCCAAGGTTGCATTTTGGCCAACAAACAAGCCGGACTGCCAGCCACACGAACAGCCAACATTGTAGTCTTTTGTTTGGCTTAAAGTACACGGGTTTGCTGGATGCTGTCTAACCACATGGCTGCGTGCAACTTGTAAATGGGAAAGTAAGTACAAAAAGCTACAAAACATATGTACTCAGACAGTGCAGAACATAGCCGTAAGGGGGTGACTAGAACACTTATATTTTGAATTTGAAAAGTGAATCTTTTTTGAATTACATTTCAGGCTTTAATGGTCTCTTTGGTCTCTTATTAGATGAGATAAATATATTCGATATCTCATTAATTCGATTTGATCGATATCTATCAAAGTGGTATGATATATAGATGATAGTTTCCTCCATAGAATAACCCATATCCGAAATCCAAAATAAAAGCATTTTTTCCCTATTACTGAAACGGACTGTACCTTCCCAAAAAAATGTATAAAAATACTTGTGTACACAGAGATACGATACAGATACCGTATAACAAACATTCATATGAGGGTGGGATGGGCGCGTCTAAGCCGCGATCTGTTCGCCCCAAAACGCGCTGAACTGTGAAATTAAACTACGCAAAAATGTTGAACGATTTGTATTCTCTTTTTCCATCAGTTTTTTTCAGTGAAAACAAAAGGCAGATGATTCCAGGCTGAGATTGTTGTGTCTCGGGAGGGGTTTGCTTATGTAAGCCAACGACGGGCTTAGGGTTCCGACACACAGGTAGGGGGCAGGGCAGGGCAAGGCAGGGCAATCGATGCAATAAATAAAACTATTAATATTTGCCCAATCTGGCAAATTGCATGGAGGCTGCCTGCCTGCCCGCTTGTCGGCCCGCATCTGATGAGCGATTTGCCAAAGGAAAGCGAAACGGCGAAAACCTCAAGCGAAGGCTCAAGCTACTCGTACAACAATACCGCTATAAATTTAATTTGCGGCTCTAATTTCCCATCAACCAGGAACAGTGGGCAGAATGTGTAGCTATATACTTGTGATTAGAATTTGAATTAGAGTTTATTCGAATTGAATATTCATTTGATTTACTGGTATTTGTAATTTGTATAACACTTGTATAATATTTTTAAAAATAAATAAGAAAAAAAAGGCTTACATATTCGTTAGTTGGGGATCCTATTTGGGACATTTTAAGGTATTTTAAATACAAAAATTTAAACATTAGATTCAGCTTCCGATTGAGGAAGAAACAAATTTCGGAGCAGCTTGCAAATTTTCACACCAATAAATACTAATCAGTCCCACTGTCAGGCGCAAACACAATCATTATCAAGTGACGGGCTGGCTACCTTGACCCCGAGAGCGCGCCGAGCGAAAAGCGAACAAAGAAGCGAAAAAAGAAACAGCAACATCGAAGAGAAACGAAACGGCAGAGCTGAATGGAAGCGAATGCGAAAACGGGAATGACGGATTGAGAGAGCCACTAAATGGCTGAACTGAATGAATGACTGAACGATGGACGACTGGGCGGACGCTGACGAGGACGGACTGTGTGCCTGACTTTGTTGGTGTTGGTGGTGGTGGGTGGGTGAAAGAAGCGGGCTGCAAATGAGCAAAACGTGAGTCAGGCGGCGGCCCATGATGTTGATGGGAACGTTGAGACGATGACGATGACGCTGCTGCCTAGACACCAGGCAACAATGGCAGCAGCAGGAAGCAGGAGAGGAGGCGCGAGGCGTGACCTTCAGCTCGAGCTGTGGAGCGGAGTGCCGTGGCGGTAATCTGTCTGCTTTGACAGACAACATCAATGCGGGGCAAGAGGCAAGAGGCAGGCGGCAGCCGACAGCCGACAATTGCATTGTTCAGTCAGTCGCTCTCCCTCTCCCTCTCTCACAATCAGGATGTGGTGCCCCTGAATGCGGCGCCTAAGCAGGCGAAAAGTTTCTTTGTTTGCTCTCTGACTCTAGTTGTTGTTGTTTTTGATGTTGGTGTTGCTCTCTTGAAACGTTTTCGCTGCTCTCTTCGCTGGGCGGCAGAACTTGTTGCACTCAATTAAGCTGCAGTCTGCCGTCTGGAGTAGAGTAGAGGAGAGACAGAGAGAGTGAGAGAGTGAGACAGAGGCCCTGCAGAGCACAAGGGTATATCGTATTCGCTTAGATATATAGAAACGATATGTGACAGGCAGAAGTTCGGGAGCAGAGAGCAAGCAGTGCAATAACAGAACTCTTCTCGATCTGATAACTGTAACTGCCATAACCAAGATACTTTAAGTTTCTCTTTCAACTCTTTACTTTATTCCCCAATAAAATCATTCGAAAATCTTCTTAGCGGGTATCTCAAAGTCGGAATACCCGACTAAACACTTTCGAATGTTTTCGGCTGTGCATTTTCTTCCGCCTTGCGCTCAGCCTCGTCTGGCTATTGGCTTTGTTTGCTCTCCTCTCCAGCATCACTTCACACCGAATGCTGTTGCTGTGGCTGCTGCAGCACCTCTTGTTTGCTGACGTTGCTGTTGCACTTTATGAATGATGTGCGGCACGTGCCAGCACCACCAGCAGCAGCAGCAGCAGCAGCAACAGCAACAGCCACTCAGTTCACGCTACAATTTGCAGCTTAATTATCTGTAAGCTGTGCTTCGGATACTCTGGTGTATCTTGTATCTGGTGTATCTGGTGTTGTGTGTGCGGTTTTGTTTTGGGCTCAATTCGGCTTTGATTGCTGGCCAGTGGCCAGTGGCCACTTTTACACGGCTCATTGACTGGCACGTGTCGACAATGGTCTGCTGCCGCATTACCTGACCTCAAAATATTGCCCAATCATTCGGTTGATACGAGAGTATTTGCCAAAATGTAGTGTTTAATCGGTACAATTTCCCTTCAGCTTGTTTGGCTTAACAAACATAAAACGTATACAATGGGAATGTTTGGCCAGCTGAATATTTATTGATTATAGAATTTGTAGGAAGTAACAGTTAACGGTTGGAAGCTATTTAACCTCAAATGGAACAAATATGTTTATGTTGGAATATTCCAATTGAACTGATGAATCACATACATTCTAATATTGTATACAAAGCATTACTATCGATGGATTTCACGTATGACATTGTTATATGGTTATTTGCATTTAAAAAAAGACAATCTGATGTCTACTTTTATTCACTTTTCACTCAATAAAGGGGTTTTTACTTAAATAACTTAGTCAATATCTAATGCCCCTCTACATATCATTCTCGTAATCACAGTTTATATTTCAATTGCTATTTGCTCCTGGCACTAATAGGCATTTGATTTAAAATCAATTGATCATCCTTTTGTGATAGTCGGGACCTGGAGCCAGACAACAATGGCCACAGCCACTACCACTACCACTGTTCATTACTTAAGCTGGATATTAATGCCCAGTCATATGGCGGCCCATTAGCGGACGCAAGCGCAACGCTCTGCCAATTACACATAAATTAACTGCTTACAGCGGCAGGCTACTCTACTGCTTATTGCTTGTTGCTTACTGCTTACTGCGCTGCTTTTTACTGCTTACTGATACTGCTTGGAGTACACATATACTGAAAAACCGTTAAGTGGCTGCATGAGATGAGCAAATATACGACTGCAGACGGACTGCTTACACACACAGACTGGAGGAGAAGAGGGAACTGTGAGCTGTGAGATATGCAACGTTGATGCGCGCGTTGATTACACGGTTTCCTACTGCTGATTGAATGAGTGTGCCGCATTAGCAGCAGCAGCCAGCAGCAGCAGCAGCCAGCAGACGCACGGACACGCGGACAAACACCGGGAATGTCTGCTAAAAAATAATAATCATAATAATGAACGCAAAGTACGAGCAGAAACAACAACCGGTAAACCCAAAGCAGCCAAGTGCAAAATCCACAGCCATAACGTGCTCGATGCCCTCTCGGTAGACGTCGTCTCCCCCACCCCACCCCATCTCTTTCTCCTTTCTCTCTCGCTCTCCCTTTACTCTCACCAGACTCTGACGGACTCGTTGCACGCGCCCGGTTTCGTTTTATTGATGGATTACCTTCACAACTGCCTTTTGCCTTTGTGGCTGTTAAAGAAATGTGCCAGCTGTGGTACCCGTACCCGTATCCGCACCCGTACCCCACCCTTTTCCCCACTTTTCCACCTCCTTAGCCATGCCTCCACGGAGCTTAGCTGCCGTTGCATGTGCAGTTCTATTCGACACTCTTCAAGAGGGAGAGTACTATTATATGTTTGAGAATATTGCCACGCAGAGAAGAAAGGATTTCTAAGCCTTCTTATATCGAATGCTGCAGAAATCTGAAAGAATCCGAATTTTACTCATATATAAGACTAGGACTAGGGCAAGATGTCTGCGCCAACCCCTGCCAAAATACAATTTCTGACGACGACGACCACCCAAAACTGATTTGTAGATAGATTTATAGTTGTAATGTTATTAGAAGTACAATCTACATTAGTGATATTTGATATTCGCATACGACCAAAGCGAAGCGAGTGAGCCGGGGGTTGGCACACAAACGAAGCGAGTAAGCAGTGGTCTGGCCCCCTAGTCTTATATTATGTATAGCTCCTCAATCTTAAAGAGTATTCCAACCATCGTGGCGGTTAAGCAAGACTGGTCCTGGCTTTAGTTAGTCGTGTGTTTAGGTCTTTCCACCTCCCTGGTTCGCTTCCTCCGCCTCTAAAATATTTCATTATGTGTGGTGTGTGTTTCCTTTTGTTTTTTTCATAAATATTGTACTTATATTTTTTCGGCGAGCGAGCCGGTGCAATTCTTATTGTTGTTGTCGATGCTTCTGCCACTGTTGTTGTTGTTTTTTTTTGGCTTTTTTCGCTTTGCACTCACTTGGTGGCTGTGGCTGTGGCTGTGGCTGGGGCAGTGGCAACTGGCAGCAACTGCAACTGCAACTGCAACCGCTTTTGACCCACGAAGCGTGTCGTGGCGCCAGCGATTATGTTTGTTTATATGCCTGCTTTGGTTGCTATTGCTGTTGCTGTTGTTTCTGCCTCTACTTCGCCATCTGCCCCCCTTCTCCTCCTCCTCCTCCACCAGTTGTTGTTGTTTTTGTTTTTCTTGGATCGTTGCTTTACTGTTTTTTAGTTGCTACTCGTTGTTGTTGCACGTTGCTGTTGTTGGTGGTGGCACGCTGCAACGGTTTTGATGGGGCGCATTACTTCAGCACCGTTAAAAATATTTACAAGCCGCGTTAATTCTTAAAGTGTGGCCTTAATTTGATTAGTTCGGATTTGCTCGGCTTAACTTTGCCAAGTTCCAGACGCTTCCTGGCTTAAAGGACCCTGTTTAAGGACTCTGGCAGAAGTCACTTTAAAACCAGTTGAATGGGAATTATGGAATCTTACTTTATCACTTTATTCGTAACCGATTTAGAGAGCAGAATCAACTGAGATTTTCTTCTTTTATGGTAAAAAATTACTAAAATTGCTCTTTGATTTCCACATTGATGATCTTGCGATCTGGCGATCTGGCGATCTGGCGATCATGATGATCATTCCCAGAAGCAGCAGCCCCCGAAACGATGGCAAATAAATCAGAAATTATCGGTCACGCAGATCTCGGATCTTGGCCGAATATCGATGGCTGCTCACACCTTTCCTCTCCGTAGATGCACGCACGCACACACACACATTGGGGGAGAGGCGACTCCGAATGGGGCAATGCAATGGAGAATAGGGTAAGGCCATCGCCTCACCATTCGGAGTGCGCACATATGGCCAAAATGGCCGCAGCATATTTGGCCACGTTGCACATTTGGCTGGCCCAAAGTTAAAAGTCAAATGTGAGCTTGAATTACCAGCAACAGCAGCAGGCAGCAGGAGCTGCATCAGCATCAGGCAGGCACTGAGAGAAAATGAGAATTCTCTGGGATTTATGAGCGGCATGCAAAAACCGGCCCAGAAGGAGGGGGGATGTGGGGGGCATCGGGGGCCTCTGGCCTAGGGCGATGTCTAACCAAATACGAGTGAGACGACTGGCAAGTCAAGTGGCGTGCAATGGATTTTTGGCCAGCTCAGCAGCAAATGCAGCCAATGCAGTCTTGGCCAAATATGGTGATGTGATCGCATGCTGCGAGCCCAAAAGTGGCCAGCAGCGACACAGATACGAGAACTTGGGCTTACACACCGTCTCCGTCTCCGTCTCCTACTCCCGCTCGGACTCCGCCTGCGACTCCTACTCTGACTCTGACTCTGACTCTTGGACCCAGACTTAGGCTCGGCTAAATGCCGCTGCTGCTGCTGCTGCCGATGCCGCCACTTTGGCCAATTTTTGCACTTGCGCAAAAGGTCTCAAGACAGGTTACGCGCCTGCGGCGATTTAACCGTTTTCATGCGAGCGGAGCCACAACAGCAACAGAAACAAAAGATTGCTAGAAAGGCCAAGACTCTGGCCAAACCGAAGAGGAAATGCTCCTCCAAGAAGGGAGGAAGTTCTAACAGCTCAAACAAACCTATAGAAGGGAATCCTAACTGAATATTATTCGTATCATTAAGATACATTCCATAGTTAACAAAATATCCAAGTTCTTTGCAGAAGATCCCATTCATTCATGGAATGTTCATGCCACATATCATGGCTACCCCTTTGAAGAGTATATGTTGCAGGAAGAGGCATTCTTTATGTTCGTGTCGAGTGGATTGCAGCAGAGGGCAGCAGAGAGCAGCACTAGGGTCTCCTATGGTCGTGGCAACGTCAAGCAATCCGTGGCAAGCAGCGACGGACAGGAGGCAGCAGCGGCGGTCCGAGGGCGGTTTTACTATGCAAAGGGTCAGGCGGCATCGGCTTACATTTGGCATCCATTAGAAAGCAATCCGTCAGTGCGGTTTTGGCTTTTGGGCTTTATGTTTAAGGCTAACAAGAGCCGCTGCGGCCCAGTGCGGCCCAATGCGGTCGCTGGTGTTGCGGCCGCGGCTGCCGTTTGTGGCACACCCACGCCATTAGGCCATTGGGCTGGGAGAAGAACAAAACCGGTCGAACGGTCGGTGGCCAGGCCAGGCCAGTACTCAAAGTTCTCCTTGACTCCATTACGAATCACGAGCCTCAGCCTGTGCCCAACCCCAGCGAGAACAATGCCAAAAAGGAGCTCGACTCGGCGGGGTCTCGGGCTCAGAGTCTGACCCAAAAGCGACGCCAACGCGAATGGTCAGAAAAGGTTCTTGGCTGGCTTTGGGGGCAGGTAGATGGGCGACACATTTATGAGTAATGCGAGCGAACAGCAACGAGCAACAAGTTGCAGGCCGATAGCGATCGCCGAGGAATCCGTTCTATGTTCTACGTATCTGACAGATGCACGCAGCCCACGCCAGAAGTCTCTGCTGATTTCTCTCTCCCTCACTTTTTGTTTTTTGTTTTTTGGCCGCTGACATCATGCAGATTTTTGCATAGATTCCATCGACTCCATCTCCATCTACGTCTCCATCTCCGTCTCCATCTCCGTCTTGGTCTTGTTTCGGTTTTGTTTATTTGTTTAATTAATTTGTAGCTGCTGTCTGGCTGCCACTGTCGCTTTACGACTTTGGGGCTGGTAATGGGGCGGGGGAGGGTGCTGCTGCACTGCCCACGTTGCAGTTGCATTTTTGGATTATTTACAAAATGAAGTCATAAAAGAATGGCGGCCATAAACCGAAAGTATGACAGCCAACGGCGGACCCGTCACCCGTCCCCGTCCGTCCCATCAGTGTATTAAAAGTTGTGCATACGCCGCGTGGTCCCAACCCTACCCCACCCCCAAAAAGAAGACGAGCACGAGCCACCTCCTCGCTTTTGGCTTAAACGAAAATTTATCTGCGCGCATTAAACTTTATTGCATTCAAAATTACAGCAATTATTTGACCAACAATTATGGCAGATGAAATTGTTTTTTTTGCCGCTCTTGTTCTTGTTCTTGTTCCTGCTCCTCTTGGGCGTGTCCAAGTGGGGCAAACACTTTATTATGCGCTTTTTATGACACTTTACGGCGCTCCTCCTCTCTGTTCCCCGCTTCCCGTTCTCCTTCCCCTTCCGCTTGCCTCGTTTTGCGTTAAGCGTTCTCCTGTTTCCGTTCGGTTTTTGTTTGCCCTTCAGCTGTTGCGCTTTTCCCCAACGAACTTCGCCCCTCCCCCCCACTCCCCAGGGGCCAATTCCTTTTTTCCACTCAAGCTATTTTTTACATTCGCCATTTTTTTTCGCATTTTTTGTTGGTTCTTTTTTCGGCTTGTGGTCAGCGCTCCTCTCAGAGGGGGTGTGAAAGTGGAATGTGACCAACAGCAAAGGGGAAAGGGGTTGGACACAGGGAAAAGGGAAAGGCAAAGGGAGGGAAATGCCAGAAACAGTTTCGGTTTTTGCTTAAAGCTTTTTCCCATTGCAATTCAATTAAATTAATTTAAATTTGTGTGATAATTTAGTGCAAATTGTTTCTGGATTAAGCAGAACCGTTCATTAGATCCTTTCATTTGCCAGGATTACACAATAAACTTTAAAAATTAAAATTCTTAAAAAATAAACACCATGTCGCTGTATGTGTAATATATTAATATTCATATTTTACCTGATTTGTCGATTGTTTATGTTTTAGGAATATTTATATGTGTATAATTACGCAATAGTTTTAAGGGAATCCAAAACATCACAAAAACTTACCTAGAAATATAGAAAATTCAGAGTTAGTTTATTCGTATCGTAGATAAAAGGAAGTTTTGTGTTCAAAATCATATAAAATCTGTATGCAATATTGAACTTAAGACTCGTAAAATGATATCTAAATGTGGGTATTGATGCTGTACATATAGGCGATATAAGTATATTCGATTACATTGAATATGTATTGGTTTTTATTCGGGCAAGACATGTTATTTGTTGTGTTTTTAATGTTTCAATTGCGGCCAGTTGTCTGGCGATCAGCTTAGGACTACGCTATACGCTATAAACTATAGATTATTTATATTTATTTATGTATATATTTTCAGCACTATCAGGCTCGATCAGCTCTAGTCTTAGGTCTAAGTCTAAGTCTAACGTTTCCAGACTGCTACAAGCACCGTGTAAACGGAGTGCAAATTACAATCATTTCGTTTATGTCTACTGGTTTTTGGTTTTTAGCTTTTGTTTTTGTTTTTGTACTTCTTGTTGTTTTTATTGTTACAGGCGATGGCTACTTGTATTGCTAAGACTCAAAGACTCGAAGGCCAGCAACATGCAACTCAATTTCAATTTCCCTCAAATCAAACGATCAAACAGGCAGCAGGCGGAAAAGTCAAGCAACAAAAAAAAAGATCAGGAAACTGAGCAGCTTTTGCCAGTCCCCTCCCCCCCCCTCGCTTACCAAACACTTGCCTCCCCTGGGGGTTAGTCAGGCAGGACACATTGAATACCCGTCAATCCTCAAATTGACAGCTTCAGCTACAGAAAGAGATACAGATACAGATACAGATACATGTGTTTTTACAGCTCCTACGGTGATCGAAGCGGGGCACATTGTTGTTGGTTGCCACTTGCCTGGGAACATGTTGCCCTAGAGGAAATGGGGTCTATTATCTGCGTAATATAGGGGGGACTTTTTCTTAGATTTTATAGATGAGAAGCTGCGGTATACTCATTGTACTTTTATCGGTATATTTAGAGTCCTATACTTAAATCTATGGATCTCCAAAAAAAAAACATAAAAAATAAACAATATTTTCGTTTTATGAGCAAACATTTCTGGTAAATGAGACGATACATTACAAGGGATTTTCTATTTTCTTTACGTATATTTTCCCTCGTTTTTGTAATAGTTTTTTTTTACAAATATTTGCAGATTTGCCGATTTAATCAATTCATAAAGGAAAATCGAAAATTCAAATTCAATCCAGATATGAGTATATCCATTGACCACATTTCAACCAAAATCACTTTTGCATAATCCAAGCAAACTGACAACCAAACAAGCAAAAAGCCAATGCACAAATTGTCGTGTGAAATTCCACAAGCTGGTTACAACAAAGCCACTCGGAGCGGAGTCGGAGCGGAGTTGGAGTCGGAGCGGAGTTGGAGTCGGAGCGGAGTTGGAGTCGGAGTTGGTGTTGGAGTGGAACCATGGAGAGGTGCCAAAAGTCAACTCCCAAAGTGTGCACAAGTGCTGCCCGAGTATCTGTATATCTACTGTGCAGCAGCAGCAGCAGCAGCAGAGTGTATCTGTGAGGTTGTATCTGAGTATCTGGTGGTGAGTCCTCTGGTCCGCTGGCTATTTGCACATCGTTCCACCGTTCGCATCTCGTTTCAATATTGACTTTCAAAATGTTGCGGTAGCTCAGATTTGCAGCCCACTTGGGACCACTCGTAAGCCAACAAGATACTCAGATACTCAGATACTGAGATCCTCATGCCATGCCCCTCTCCCTGCCGTGTTTGCCAAATTAATTAATTGCCCAAATGAAGATTCTTCTCTTTGCTGCTGCTGCTGCTGCTGCTGCGATTGTTATTCGCATCAATCAGTGATGTTACGAGCAAAAACAGAGAGAAAAACTTGTCAAACTGGCAAATTATTAAAAGGAAATTGTTGACATTCCTGGGTAAATATGCAACTGCAACTGCAACGGCATCAGCGAGCAGAGCAGCTAGCAACGTGCAACGGTAACTGCAACTGCAACCTGAAGTAGCCCGAAGAAGTCGCTGCTTGATTGCCCCTATAAGGAAGCCAAAGCTATCTCTATTACAACAACCAGTCCGACCTGCAACGGCCAGCAACAACAAAGGCAACAAAGCAACTGGCAACTGGCAACAGGCAACAAATAACAAGACGGGCAGCCTCCTGCCGCTCCTGCCACTTTGTGGGCCTTTTGTAGGACAAGCGATTTCCGCTGCCTGTTGGTGGTGGGGGGAGAGCTTGCAACATTAGGAATAAGTTAAGGAATGGAATGCCAACCTTTGCAGTTATCATTATTTGATTTCTTTGACTTGTTTGTGTTGTTAGTCTCTGCTTTACAACTCGATCGTGTTTGCAGCAGTGTTGTGGGCCAAATAAATTCTTATAAATAATAAGCTAAGACCTGGGCCAACGTGGATGCCGTTGCACTTGCCCCAACTGGCCGCAGCAACACACAGTTAGACAGCGACAGACTCGACTGGTTTTCGAGCCGAGCCAAAAGACAGGCAACAAGTGCGGCCAGCAGCCAGCAGCCAGCCAGCTTCCTCCTGCCTCGTTCTGGCCGCTTTTCTCTCCTGGCTGGCCTGCCTGGCTGCCCCGACTGGCTGCAGCGATACCTTTGGCTGGCTAAATTCTTGGCCAAAAGGGTATTTCGTGCAGCGGCAGCAGCAACAACTTTTTTTCCGCTCGAGAGCCAGTTCGTGCAGCTCGTTGCAGTTGCAGTTGCTGCTGCCTTCGCTGCTGCTGCTGCAGCTAGATAAAAATGCAGTTAATAAAACTGTAAAAACTGGACGCATGCGCAGCACCCAAACACACAAACACACACACACACACACACGCATAGAGGAATCAAAGATATATGCAGATGTGTGTGTGTGTGTGTGTGAGGCTGGGGCCGGATCTGGGCAAGTGCAGCCAGCAACGCCATTTAATTGCCTGTTTGCATTTCACATGAGCCGCAACCTCAGCGAAGAAGGAGAGGGAGACAGAGACAGAGATAGAGATAGAGAGAGGGAGAGGCAGATGGCCCATGCCTTAGGCCGGAATATTATCCCAAATCTCTGTGTGGTGCTGTGCTGGTATATTTATGGTATTTTTTGTGTGTTGCTGTTGCTGTTGCCGCATGTTTGCCGAGTGGTCTGCTGCGGCCGCTTTGAACCATCTTTGGATTTGATAGATCGCATGTGAAAGGTGACTTGACGGGGGGGTAATCGTAATCTATGGCGCAGAAGTGAGAATCCAGGAAGAGCCAGCCAGCCAGCCAGAGATTTGGGCTGCTTTATGGAAATTCCGCTATTTCGTAGCTCCTTTCTTCCCCCTCTTCATCCCTTTGGAATTACTACAGAAGTGATCCTGTGAGTAGCCATCCATCTGTGAGGCATCATCATGCTCCCTCGACAGATCTGGCTCAAATGAGTTATGGCATTTTCTTGGAAATTATACCCAAATATTCGTGTAATATCCGCTAATACACGTAGTTCCCAGACAATAAAAAACCCCCGCGCGAGTGCAGCTGTTGCTTGGCTTGGCTTGGCTTGGCTTTCCTGTTCGCATAACTAAACCGTGCAAATTAGTTGCCAAATAAATTATTTCATATTTTTTTTTCGGTCGGTTTCGGCTGAGGCTGCGGCACAGCATTGGTATATACATAGACTGACCTTCGTTCATTAACGACGCGACGGCAGACGACGGCATAACAAGACATAAACCCAAAAAAAAGCTCCACTTTTGGTCAGAAACAGCAGCAGCGAAACCAGTTAACTGCAGCGGAGCCAGCTGCTGCTGCTGCTGCTGCTGCTGCTGCTGCTGCTGTTGCCAACAACAACTATCAAATAGTAAAATTAGCCTGGCTATTTCGCATTTGATTAAAAGATTTTTAATTTGCCAAACAGTCAGCCAGTCAGCCAAAAAGCAAGAACAAAGATTACAGAAAACGAGCAAAAAACTGGCTGAATTAATTTCGCATTAGAACACGCGCTTGCAACGCGGCCAAAACGCAATCCGCAGTCCGCAGTCCGCCTTTGCCTTTGCCAAATGTCGACGGGGGTATCTGTATCTGTATCTACCAAGTCGCATATGTATCTATTTGTTCTTTTGAGCCCAAAGATGGACGCTCCGCTCCGCTGGTTTTGCAGGTAAACCAATTCAAACTTGTTCTCGAATACCCAAATATTCAAAATATAACTATGATATAGTTCCTATAGTTCCTTCCTCACCCGCTCGCACTGGCTCCTCAGCCAGTGCTATCCCATCTGCTCCTCGGATAGAACCCGCCTCTGCCTCACCCTTAAACCATGTGACCCCTCTTGACCGATCACCTCTTTTCGCTGTCGCTCCTCTAAAATCTATTTTCGTCTCACGCCTTATGGAATCGGCTACGGATGCTATGGTTCGAGAGTATATTTTCTCTAAATTAAACATTAGTAGCTCCTCTGACATAGTAGTTACTAAATTTTCTTTTAAAGAAAAACGTAGTATTTCCTCTTTTAAAATTCTTATTCCGGAGAAGTTTGTTAAGACTGTGCTTGAACCCTCTTTCTGGCCAGAGCACACTATCTGCCATATTTTCAACAATCGATCACGGCCTTCGCAACCCGCTCCTCGGGTAGGAATCCTTCCAACTCCTTCTACTGATCTTCCATCCACTTCAAAAAACTGAATTCTTCCCCACCTCTAAAGATCACTTATCAGAATGTACGTGGCCTGTGCAGCAAGCTCACCAAATTACATGCTGATAGTGCAACTTTTGATTTCGACATTATCGCCTTCTCCGAAACATGGCTCAATTCATCAATCTCGGATTCCGAGATTTTTGTAGATAACTTTAACATATATAGATCTGATCGACCATCTCGAGGTGGTGGCGTCCTAATTGCTGTTCGTTCCGACTTAACTTCCCAACTCTTTTCCATCGATGAGCTCAACACCATTGAAATTATCGTTGTTAAAATTCGTCTGTGTTCTTTTAATTTGTTCATATCATGCTCTTACATCCCACCGTCCTCTGAATTTACAACTTATATGCTTCACGCTGCCCATCTCCAGTCCGTTTTGTCTCAGCTTAGTGATTCTGATCGTCTTATTGTCCTCGGTGACTTTAATCTCCCTAATGTCACTTGGTCCCCATCCAATGACTCAAACTTAATGTTCCCATCTATACAGCATGACTTTGTTGATTCTCTGTCCGATACATCGTTAGGCCAGGTAAATGGCATACGCAATAGCATGTGTAGGACCCTTGATCTCGTCTTCACTACCGATGCTTCGAGCACTTTGGTATGTCGAGGATCACCTCTATCATTCCCTGAAGATCCATACCATCCCACACTTTCAATCGATTTCATGTTACCATCTTCAAGCCCTATAAAGTCATTTATTAAGCCTTCAAATATTTATTGCTTCAAGAAGGCTGATTTCCTCTCCTTGAATACTGCCCTATCTCAGATGGATTGGTCATTCCTTGACGATTTCCAGGAAATCGAGTCTGCCACGAATGCATTCTATAGCTCTATTTTTTCCATCTTTCCCATGCATGTTCCTTTAGTTACCCCCTCCAGAAATCTTTCTGGTCCTATCTGGTTCACCCCTAGATTAATAAATCTGAAGAATTTAAAATCCCGTATGTACAAGAAGTTTAAAAAATCCGGTTTGCAATCAGACTTTTCGAAGTACTCAATTGCAAAATCGAAATTTTCCTTATTTAATACATTGTGCTACAACAGATACTTGACCAATGCAAGCTTAACTTTAAACGTGACCCTAAACAATTCTTCAGGTTTGTAAATTCTAAACGTAAATCTTCCCGATTTCCTTCTTCTCTACACTTAAATGGTACTTATGCTGATAAGGATTGTGATATTGCTGACCTGTTCGCTTCCTTCTTCCAACGTTGCTACTCTGTCCCTTCCACTAACTTTCCCTCTATCCTAGCCTCATCGAACGACTTTAGTAGTAGTTACTCTTATCCTATCCCTATAAATAGTTCTAACTGTATCCTTCCCCCCTTCATCGACTATGATGGTCTCCTAACAAATTTAAAATCGTGCAAGTTTTCGTTCTCCACTGGGCCAGACTCGGTTCCGAGTGCTGTTCTAAAACTTTGTGCTGAATCTCTTTGTGTGCCTCTCCTAAAACTTTTCAACTTGTCTCTCAAGACTGGTGACTTTCCCACCGTCTGGAAAGAATCCTATATAGTACCCTTTCATAAGAAGGGATCTAAATCTGATGTCTCTAACTACCGCTGTATTTCCAATTTATCTGCCATTCCTAAACTCTTTGAAAAAATCATCACTTCTCAGCTGCAACATTTTTGTAGTTCTGTATTCTCTGAATCTCAGCATGGATTCATTAAACGTCGCTCAGTTTCCACTAATCTCCTTGAATTTTCCACCTTTGTAACTTCGGGTTTTGCTAAACAGTGTCAAACTGATGTCGTTTATACTGACTTTAGTAAAGCCTTCGACTCTGTCAATCATAATCTACTTATTCATAAACTGTCTCTTCTAGGGTTCCCGACTAAGCTTCTATATTGGACTAATTCCTACCTTTGTAACCGCTCACAACGTGTCTGCTTTAACTCCTCTCTCTCTAAACCTGTTATTGTCTCATCGGGGGTTCCTCAAGGTAGCCATCTGGGTCCCTTGCTATTTAACCTATTTATTAACGATCTTCCACAAATGTTATCTCATTCCCGTGTCCTAATGTATGCTGATGACGTTAAGCTATGTTTTTCCTACGGTGACCCCCTGTCCCCACTATCTTTGCAATCTGATCTTGATGCCCTTAACAAGTGGTGCCTAATCAACATTCTACCTCTTAACATTTCTAAATGCTATATAATGACTTTTCACCGCAATAAGCCATACCTTTTCGACTACTCTATCAATAACTCTATCCTTCAACGCCTTTTCAAAGTTAACGACTTGGGCATTACCTTTGTACCTAACCTATGTTTCAACTCTCATATCTCTACTATCTCTAACAAAGCCAAGGGAGTCCTTGGATTTGTCAAAAGATGGTCTAAGGAATTTACCGACCCGTATACTACAAAACTTCTGTATGTTTCTCTGGTCCGGCCTATCTTGGAATATGGTTCTTGTGTCTGGTCTCCTCATTACCAAAAATTTCAGGATATGCTCGAATCAGTACAAAAACAGTTCCTCATCTTTGCCCTCCGGGGACTCCATTGGGACCCTTCGATCCATCTCCCTTCTTATGAAAGTAGGTTGCGCCTAATTAATCTCCACTCTCTTAAATCCCGTAGAACCTGCCAAGGTGTTCTCTTCCTCCATAAGCTTCTCTCTGGTGAGGTCGAATCAACTGCCCTCATCAACCTTATTAGTATTGCTGTTCCTTTCCGCCCGACTAGGCATTACTTCCCTCTTCATCTCCAACTCTGTCTTTCTAACTACTCGGATTATGAATCTTTCCGTAGCCTTTGCCGTAACTATAACCAATTTTTCCATCTGTTTTCCTTTGATACTAATTCTAATATGGTCAAAATTATCTTAATCAATAACTTAATTTAATTTAAATTGCTTTAATTGGGAATTGTTCGGCTACCGGCTCTTCTCTTACCTAAATTTGGCTGTTGGTGGGATCTTATCGACTACTGAGCCGATAATCAGCCCCACCGGGTCTGAGTATTAGCATTGGCCCTTTAGTTTAATTAGTTGATATGTCATTTTACCCTTACAGTTTAACTGTACATTGTTAAACTTTAAACAAAATAAACAATAAACAATATAAATTGGTTTCAGCCATTAAGTTTGCTTGTGGGCATTGATCTCACATTTTGAAACACAATAGAACAAAGTGCGATATTTCTATAATCCTTACTAAGTACCCAATGAACTGATATACTTATACTTATATACATACATATATATGTATGTATATTTACCCAAGTTTTCAGCTCACAAAACAGATAAAAAGTTGAGTAGATTTTTTGGTCATTTTATGGCCACAAAGGCGTCGCATTACAGCACTTTATGGCCATGTTTTTGTTACAGCTTTGTAACACAGCTTGACCCAATGGGAATACATATACATATACCATAATGTATGTATATGTATGTGTGTGTATGTGTGTGTATGTGTGTGTATTTGTGTGTGTTTAGTTTGCATTTTTGGCCGGCGCTTGGCGGCGCAGACCTTCGCGGGGGCCCCCATTGAAGCTGGCGCCATCGAAAGCTGAGAGGCCCCAAAAAAAAAGCGGCCCAGCTGCGTCAACAAAAAAGAAAATCACAAAAAATTTGCCGAGAAAAGGTGATAACTGCGTTTTTATTTTGAACAAATCAGCAGAAATGTTGTTGTCATGTTTCGGGCCAAGTCTTCTGGCGCTTGTAAGCGCACTTTGATGACACACAAATGTGGCAAACCAAAAACAAAATAAAACAAATAAATCAGCTTTAAATATTTACATTACGAGTCACGGGTTTTCAATGGGCAATTGCTCTGATTTTTTGTTTCGCATCGATTCAGCATTTTTTTCCTTCTTTTTCGATTCACCTCGTTTCGGTGTTCGGTAAAAAATGTATTGATATTTGAACTGCATTTAATGGCAATTTAGTGTAAATTAAACTGGAGTTAACATTCGTATTTGTTGTTGTAAATATCAGGAAAATATTCAGCAGGCATTCCTCAAGTTCATTTTGAAAGCAAAACAAAATAAAATTGAAAACAACAAAATGTAAATATGCCTATTCCCTCGTTGAGTGTAAGTGTGCGTTGTCTTGTTTTTGTTTTTGGCCAATTCGAAGGTTGTCCGCACTTGAGAAAAAAAACCCAAAAACAAATTATTCACGAGGCAAAGTTAACAACAATTTAAAGCCACAGCACAGACAGAGGCCTAGAGGGACACAAAATCATAAATAACAGCAGCCAAAGGAGTACTTTCAATAACAGATACTATAAGTTATATATTGGAAATGTATACCCAGATTATTGATAGGAGTTACTACAAAAAAACACACCAATGCGAATAAGAGAGCCATCAGCAACATGGAAATAAATCAACAGTAAAAGAGACACCAATCCAGTCGAAGCCACAATCCACAATCCACAATCCATCCACCAACACCTTGAACAATCCGCTGCTAGCCGTTGCCGCTGGTTGTTGCCGCTGGTTGTTGCCGTTGGCTTTTTAGCATAAAATGTGTGTCAGCAAGGTAAAGGGCGTTCGTTACACCCCCCCCTCCCAGACCCCCTCGGACACCCATGCTGGTCCCACGCCGGAACGAGCTGTAAACATTTGAATACCTAAATAGGTATACTCGTACCGCCACCGACTGGCCTATTTCTACGCATGCCCCCCTCCCCCTCCCCCTACCGCCTCATGCCTTTTGTTGCTGTTTTTTTGTCGCATGCAAAATTTGGTTTTCGAATTGAAATTTTGCGAGTGGCTTTACAACCAAAATGATATTGTTGTTGGCCGAGTGTGGTTTTTGGCCTGAAGTTAACCTTGAAAAAGTCGTGTTTTAATTATCATTGCTGTTTCTGTGTTTCTGTTTCTGTTGTTTGGTCAAGAGGGCTTACAGCTGAATGTGGCTGTAATCTGTAATCTGTATTTAATTTTTAAATTTAATTTTTGCTTTACATTTTGGAATGCTTGTTAGGGGGAAACTAATTGGTGTTTGTAGAACTTTTAGCACTTTCTTTAAAGAGCTCTATTTTGGATCCTTAAAGGTAGATAGATATACATTAAATTAACCTCATTCGGTAGCTTAAGGAACATTCTTCTTGTTTAAATTTATTTCGCCTTTACATTTAGACCCGAAACGCCTTAAACCTGACACATCCCTGGCAGTATCCTGGCTGTCAAAAGTTGACCCTTGGCAAAAACCGTTGACAATGTAACGGAGTTTTTGAATAAAACTAAAACTAAATTGCCTCACATAGAAGAGGGAGTGAGTGAGTCCCCCAGGCAGAGGACACCTCACCCTCCCCACCCTCCCCCTTTGGCTGCAGAGCAAACATGTGGGGAAACTTTGGCAGAAGAAACAACATTTATAGAGCTGATGCTCAGGCTGTGGCCGCAGCCAAACACTTGTCAGATGGATGTTGGTATCTGCAGCCATGACACATGCCACTTGCCACTTGCCACTGCGACCCTTAAAAGTTGCCACAACTTGATGCAGATGATGCCTGAGGCTGCTGCTGCTGATGATGATGATTGCCGAGAGTTGCGGCTGCGGTTTCCGAGCTACGCTTTTGTTTTGTCGCTGGCTTTTGATTT
The DNA here is from genome assembly GCA_008121215.1 of Drosophila athabasca. Taxonomy (NCBI): domain Eukaryota; kingdom Metazoa; phylum Arthropoda; class Insecta; order Diptera; family Drosophilidae; genus Drosophila; species Drosophila athabasca. The sequence continues at coordinate 3,165,636 of CM017793.1, read as the reverse complement.
GCCAGCGACTTGCAGATTCCCCATAGCCAGTTGCAAGTGGCAAGTTGCCCCAAGTGGCAGTTCGCCGCGCGGCTTGTAAGTGGCTTAGCGAAGCGAAGCAATTTGTATTGGCTTCACTGACTCATCCTCACAAAGGGGGGAGAACGGATCTCCACTGGCGTGGCGTGTGTGGGGTCTGCCATGAGTCAATTAATTTATATGCCACAAAGTCCAGACGAGTGCACAACACGCCCCGTCTGGCTTGAGTCGCGGTCTGAGCCTGCCTGCTGCAAATCCCTTGAGTGAAAAAACCAAAAATCTTTAAGTTGACAATGCCAGAGATTGTGAAAAGTGATCCAGGCATATCTATATAGAAGCTTCATGTGATTCACACAAAAATATATAAATGTTCGCTCATAAAAACCCGAATAAGCAAACCGTTGCCTGCCCTTCCCGCTCCTCCCAGAAAAGTGTAATAATTGTTTCCAAAAGCAAGAAACTGTGGCACTTTGATGACGGCACTTCCGGTGCAATTAAGCCAACTCGAGTGCCGCCAAATGTTGTCCAGCAACTGACAAGAAAATACACAGACATACATATACATATGTACTTATAAATAGAATGAAATGAAATGCTTCCCTTTGGTATAGTTTTGGCCATACAACTATATAGAAATACTTGTAGAATTCTGGCTGGCTAATGACACTCGGCGGCGGCCTCTCGCTGCCACTTCACACTTAATAAGACATAATTTGATGATTTTTATGAGTTGCAGCCTGCCGCTGGTGCATGGCCTGCCTGCCGCGTGGGCCGAGCCTCCTTTGGCCGCAAAAAAAAACGTAATTAAATGGTCAGCAAAAATTGTTTTTCATTTACATCCACTGGCAGCTCCTCTGGGCAGAGCAGAGCAGAGCAGAGCAGAACGCCTTCGCTTTGTGCACTCGTTCTGTCAGCCGCAGGCGACAGGTTGGCCCCGCCACTTAGTTCGGGACAAGTTAATTTTGTTTGTCTTTTGTCTTGTCGGATGCCGGGTGCTGGGTTCTGGGTGCCGGGTACCGAGTGCCGGGTGCCGAGTGCTGATGTATTTAATTTCTAATTGTGCCAGACATGAGGATTTTGGCACAACTCGAATGATAAATTACAAGCATGGGCTGCTTGTTGTCTGTCCCGTTCCCGTTCCCGTTCAGTGCTGCAGCTCCTTCTGGGGCCATGCCATCCTTCACTTGACCGTCGACGCGGCGTCTTACGCGGCGTATGCGCAATGTGCAATTAATTATACGCCGCGTTGTGCGCGCAGAGGTGTGGCTGGCGATCACTAGCACTCAAAGCCGCTTTAGTTTGACAATTTAATTAAAATCCCGAATGTTAGCACACATCACAAGCCACTTCCAATTGACATTTGGGATAATTTGAGTAAATTAGCATGTGGTTGCATCTTGCGATGCACTTGCGATGCATCTCTCGCTTTCATCTCTCAAATGATGCGGAAGAGGCTGCTAGCTGCCTGTCACAGCTGGCTGTCATTTGGAAAATGTATCTGACCACTTGACAAATCACCCTACGGCTGACAGTCAGCCCAAACACTAGCAGCACTCGCTCCGCTCCCCTCCCCTCCCCTCCCAGCAGCTTGCCTCCCCGCAGAGATGGCCCAGAATATTATATTTGCACACTTTTTCAGCTGTCACCCGAATTGGGGTCAAATTAATAACGTATAGTTTGGCCGAGTAATGCCAAACGGCTGAAACATATTCGGATTCGGCCCGGTCCGTCCCGGCCAGAAGACGATGAACAAAATTAAAAACTAAATTAAACGCAGCCCGCCAGCCAGCCAGCCAGCCGGAGGGGAAGCGGAGATGTCGACAAATTTACAAAAGAACCAACAAGCTGCCGTGACACTTTCGATTTCAATTCCGTCGCTCTTCGCTGTCCCGCTGCTTGTGGTATTGGTGTATCTGTGTTTCTGTGCTTTAGTATCTGTATCTGTGTCTGTCTGGCCGAATTGTCAGTTAAAAGTTTGTTGTTTTTGCTTGTTTTTCGGTGGTTGTTGTTGCTTTTGTTTCTGCTATGTCGAAGGTGGCAGCCTGACGCGGCGACAGGTGCAAAAGTTGGCGACAAATTTTAATGAGCTGCAAAAGGCAGCAGCACAACATCAAAACAACAGCAACAACGAAAACAACACTTGCATCGGGCTACATAAAACTATAGAATATATTTAATAATTAAGTCAACATGACTTGGCCGTGCGAATGTCTGTTCTCGGTTCGGCCTCTGGATGAAAGTGTTTTTATATGCAGAATTTAGAGAATGTTTATTAACTGTAATTACACGAAAATAATCGGCCACTTGGAAGGAGGAAACTGATGGGAATGGGTTCCAAATTGGAAATGGGAACGAAAAACATACCATAAAATATATAGCGGCAGAAAAACATGAAGTAACATAATAATGAAGGCAGAAACAGAACAGCAAATATTTAATACTTTTTTTAAGACCACATTTTCTCGGCTAAAACGTTTAAAGATTGAAGCTTCTAAATGGACCTGACAACCAAATCAATTTAAAACTCGGAATCATTTTTGGAAAATATCCCAGAAGAATTTGTTGTATTTTTTCATAATAATAATCAGTCTTAACAAATTAATAATCTTTACTTAAATAAATATCACGGTTACTCCATAAACAACGATCTCAACAATATGATACACTTTACATACTTATGAAGCTCCAAAAATGATTAAGTATAGAATAAAATGAATTTCCTGTCGTCTTAATATCTCATTCAATTTTGGGAATAAATATTATGTTATGGTTTTTTTCTGTTGCAGTAAATTAAATGAAATAGCATCGCAATTGGCCATCTAATTAAATGTCCCACGCCTTAAGCCGGGCTAAGTATTAAATATGCATGTTTTTTTTTGTAGAAATTTAATTGCAACCAAATTAAAATAGGGGCTTAAAATGAATAATTATAAAATCCGCAAGCAGAGCGTGCGGTTACTTTTGTGAATTTTATTTATTTTTTACTTTTATTAATATGTTTTATTATTATTGTCGCCTGATGTTTTGTGCATGTTGCTTCCTCTTTCACACACACACACACAGACAAAGGCACCCAGGTGTACACGTGTGTGTGTGTGTGTGAGTATCCAAATAAAATTTAAATAAAAAGATCACAAAAAACAACAGTAACGCAACAACAACAACAACAACAACAATGACAAGCAGCAAACAAAACACAAAACGCAAAAGCAAACGAAAAAAAATTTCAAGGTCAGCGCCGAAACGTGCATGCAAAAATTAAGCGCACAACAAAAAAGCGAGCGAGCCGAGCGTATAAAATAAAGTAAGCAATAAAAAAAAAAACAAGAGCTAAAGAGGAAAAGAAGAAAGAGAAGAAGGTGAAGCATCAACAGCGAAATGAGCCAAAGGAGAAATCAAAACAAATTCGTTTTTGTTTGTGTCTTTGATTTCTCTTTCTCTTTTTTTGTTGAAGTTTAAGCGAAAGAAACCAAAGGAAGAGGAAGATGAGATTAAAGAGAAGATGCTGTTGGGGGAGGCCATCAATGATGGGACTGTCATTGTGCAAGACATGTAACTTGTTGTAACTTTGAACCCCTATATTAGTGGAAGTAATTGCTGGAATACTGGAACTTCACTCATTATTTTTGGAATAATCTTCTATTACCGTCTTCAGGCGGAAATGGATAATGGTTATCCGCTCAGGGGGACTTCGTATAACGGCTTTGGCTTACAAATGTATTCAAATCCCGACATTTGTATATGTATGTGTGTGTGTGTGTGTGCGTGTGTATCTCCCATCAGTTTGGCTCTGCCAAGAAACCAATTTCCAAGCAAGTCTCATCTTGACAACCCTTTTAGCTCTCTCGACACCGCCGCACAGCATCGCCTCCTTCCGCTCCATTCCGCCGCTCCAATCGCTCTCTCCGACTCCAACTTTGAGTCAGAGGCGAAGCGAAACCCAATCGGCACGGCAACTTGTCCTTGAACGCAGAGTAGCGGCGAAGGAGGAAGAAGAAGATCGGCAAACGCCACAAAATGAGCGATGTTGGCAGCGCTGCCAAAATGCAGTCAACGGCGACGCCATTAGACGACGTTCATGCCATGCCATGCCTGCCGTTCGTTGCGATGTTGATGTCGTCAGCAGCAGCAGAGGGGCCCTCTCGTCTTTTGGGCTTGGCTCTCCCGCTCACACTCTGTCTCTATCTCCCTCTCGCTAACCATCTCCCTCTCTTTCAAATGAACAACTGTCGCTGGCCTGCCCTGCCTGTTGTTATACGCTTACAGAGAGTACAGGGTATTCCTTATCATCCATCCCCAAGGGTGTTGGCATCTTCTTGTTCAGATCTATCAGTTATCGGGTGATCTCTCAGTAATATGTAAAGCTATCCGGATGAAAGCAATATCGATTTCCCCCTTGCTGTTCACTCAAACTCCTGGACAAACCATAGTTAAAGCAGTTTTCTTATTCCGCTCTAGAGGGTATCAAAAGCTTCGCTCCACGGTGCTAGTCCGCCCTTCTTGTTGTTGTCTTTGTCGCTCAGCATAAATTCGCAAAGTATGCGAAATTTATTAAGGTTCTGCTCTTCGCATGTGCCGCTGCCGCCTTCTGCTTCTGCTGCCTGCTGCTGCTGCTGCTGCTGTTGCTGTAGTTGTTGTTGTCTCTGTCGTGGCTCGTCTAATTTAAAGTTCACGGCACACACACACACACATACAGAACACTGCTGCTGCTGCTGCTGCTGCTGCTACTGCTGTGTGAGTGTGTGTAACTGATTCGATGCGCGAAAACACACACACACACACACACTTGGACAGACCCATGTTCATATAAAAAACCCGAAATAGCTAACAACAAAAGCAACAGCAAAGAGCAGCAGCAGCAGCAGCAGCAGCCGCACTACAACAACCAAAGAGAGCAGCGCCGAGCCGAAGAGAACACAGAACAGCAGTACAAAAATGTTTATATTAATTTTGTTGTTGTTAAATTGGTTTGGCTTTTGCTGTTCTTGTTTTTGTTTTTGCTTTTGTTTTTTTATTTACTTTGCCATTTTTTTTTTATTGATATTTGCTAAATTTTTGGCAAAAGGCAAACCAACACAACGGCATCGTTGGACATTCTATCTGAGTGTGTGTGTGTGTGTGTATGGAGCTTTTTTTGACAGTTTTGCTGTTTGTGTGTGTGTGTGTGTGTGTAGCGATTAATTTTTGCGAATTGATCGCGCGTGTTTAGCTCCGCTCCGATCCACGATCCACGTGTTGTAAGTAGAACCTGCGTCAGAGCCAAGACAGAGGGAAGACAGAGGGGAGTGTGGGAATGCTCCTTGGGATAGGAACAACAGGCAGAAGAATTTGAGATTTAGTGATCCATATAAATTGTAATATCTTGGAGACTCTATTAACTATATAGAAGGCCATTTTGTGTGACAGGAAAGTATATTATAGTATGTACCCATCTCCAAGTGAAAATAGATAAAACATCATACAATTTTACAGAAATATAACTTCTAATTCTTTGGGTTTAAATTGTTAATAAATATATGAAATTTCTCCACCCAATCTGACTAAAGAACTGTAAGGTTGAATACTCCCTTGAAGAGATTGTTAAAGCAAAGGAATATACACCATATGAAGATGGTACAGTGAAACATATTTTGACTCCCCAATTCTGTAACTAAATGCTGCTGAAAAGAGCAGAATTACCTTAAAGAAAAGTTGTATTCATAAAAATATATGCATATGTACATATTTGACTAAGTGTAAGAGCGTATAAGTAGTACTCATTGAGTACTTACGCACTCATAGCTGATAGTTTTGTTCACCGAACAATAAATATCAACAAATTTGTGGCTTTTGATAAGAACTACTTTCGCTATAAATAAAAATATGTTTAAGTAGAAAAGATGGCGTGTGAATTGGGACCCTTAGCATGAATGTTATCGGATGATTTTGATATGTGGGAGTTTCCATTAAAATAATTGCTGATAGAGCGGTAAAAAAAAGCTGTATTTCCTGCTAGGAAGTAGGACAAAGACTTCAGAAGATTGGTCCCCCTTGATGCAGAAAGGGACTCTCTCTCATCGATAAATGCGATCTAAGCTGTACAAATACCCATCATAGGACCAATAAAATTCTGTCCACGATTTCAGAAATCGATAAATATCCATTAAAGTGACTTTTATCGAGAGACTTTCATGTCACCTTGCATTTGCGGGTAAAATGGCTAAATGGCTGGGCACTTAGGCCCACTTGCTTTTAGAGCTGGTCGGTCATTACATAATCGCTTCTTTGGAGGCTGACTGCGACTGCCATTGCGACTGCGGTCTGTGCCACAAACAGGCCGGGCGGGCCGTCAAGAGCACAACCACAACGTGTAGTAGGCCATTAGGAGCGACAGCGTCAGTCGTCGAACGAACCTAGTTCAAAAATAAAGGAAAAAAAAACATGTTTTAACCTTTTTCGTGTGCCGTGCAAAGCCCAAGCCAACAGCTAAACAGCCAAACGGCCAACTTGGTCAAGCGGCACAGCAACTTTACAAGCGCCCAAAAATTAACACAGAAAAAAGAAATAAATAAAACATAACACACACACACGCAGACACTAGTTGGCAACAAGAACTTGGCCAAAAAAAAAAGGGTAAGCGAAGCACGCGAAAAATTTTGCAAAAATGGGCAAGACGAAACCAATTTCTGCGCAGGCGTCGCAGCCGGCTCTGCGCTGCGCCGCTGTCGTCGCTGCTGCTGTCAAACCTTTGAGCGGGGACTTAGACGTGACTTACAAACCAAATGCGCTCGCTCAAGGTTAAAGCCGTTTATTTGTAAGCCAACGGCAAAGGCAGCAGCAGCAGCGGCAACGGCGGCAACAAAAACGAAACTGAAAACGCCAAAAGAATCTCGCGAAAAAAACACACACACACAAACACACTGAAGTTGATATTTGCCGAAGTTGTATCTTTTTTAGGGGAATATATTCAAGTGTTAGTATACAGCGCGTTTCAGCAATGTAAAACCGTTGATTGACTGAACGATTGATTCTAAAGATCTTCAAGAGCAATGAAAATATGGCCCTTGTTGTTCTAGAATCTAGATCCTCGTCTTTATAACAGATAAGGGATTGGCAAAGAACTACGAGTATTCTTCCATAATGTACATACTTCATTTTTGAATTAGAATTATCGATGAACCCACAAGGACATGTTGGGTCTGAGTATTTCTATGCTCATGAGACGCACTGTAAGCTGCTATTGTACTGCACTTTGGAGGACTCCCAACGAGCCTGATCAGCTCCAGCTCCACTCGTGTTGGGGCGTGTTTGAAATGCTAACAAAATGCTGCCACGCATTAGAAGCTGCTAAGGTTGCTGGCTGCTGGCTGCCGGGGCTCTTTGTTGATCGGATGGTGGATGGTGGGGGAGAGTCGAGTGTCCGTTAATAATACGCATTGAGGTCTATTGTTGGATGGGGAATGGAATTGATTGCCAGTACGGCTTTTGTCTGCGATAAAATGGGACTCGATTAATTAGCGGCCAAGTCCGCAGCATATCAATGCGAGCTAAGAGAAAAATCGTGTTGCGAAATAAACAAATGATTCAACTTTAACCTGACCCTGCATGTCTGTCACAGATTCGCAGCAGCAGTCGCAGCAGCCGCAGCAACAGCTGCCGATCTGCGGGATGACATCATTCTCCAATCGCGTCTCTGTCTGAGATGCCTGCCTGGCCATTTGTTTTAATCGCAGCCAAACAAAAGTGTTTAAAATGCAATAAATTACAATCCGCACAATTGACCAAAAATGTGCATTTGCATTGATTTCACTCCCGGTCTGATACGGAGCTGCCAGTGCTAGAGCTAATGCTGCTGTGTGTGGCAGCCACCCACCCAGAGTGCACCCACCCACGCTCGGGTTAAGTCGAGGCTGTCAAAATATCTCCAGCAACTAAATTAGTGAGCCTGACAAATGCCAAACAAGCTGTTGGCTGTTGGCTGTTGGCTGTTAGCTGTTGCTTGTTGTAGGTGCCACAATTCAAATTATTCAATTAGCATGCATTGCGTATTTTCATCTATTTCCAATTGATGACGTCGTCACCCCAACTCGACTCGACTCGACTCTGTCTTGCAGTTGCTGCTGCTGCTGTGGCTGCTCCTATTAGCCAGCTTGTACGTACATCGAACAGCGACACGATCGAGTCGCGGTTGTCCTTCACAAGCCGTTGACTAAATTGGCATCGATTTGGCAACGGCTTGGCTTGGCGGCAGCCACTCTGACCATATGGGCGCGGGCAGACGACTTACCAAAGTTTAATGGCTTGGCAAAAATCGAATCCGAATCGGAATCGGTGAAAGAACATGGGTAAAAATCAATTTTAAAAGGCAGGGCAGGGCAGGGCATGGCAGCTGACAGATACTGACAGATACTTTTGGCAATTAGCAATAGTTCGGGTACTAAAAACCCATGCAAACAAAACACTCGACGGACGGACAGGCAGAATCCCCACCAGCCACCAGCCACCAGCCATGGCGGAGAGCGTGGGATAATTAATACTCAACAAATGCCACTAAATCCGAAATCCGAAAATTTGCAATAAAAGTTCGCAACTAATGCGATGACTAAGAGCTAAGAGCTCTTGGCCATGCCCCTGGCCTTGACTGTGAATTTATGGTCCGTTCTGGTCATCTTAATGTCTAATCATCTAATGCTAAAAGTCCTAGAATGCTTAAGGAATAGTCTAGATATCCAGAGATTGCCTTAGAATGGAATATGCGATTCGAGGAATATTCTACACACATCAAGAGATGGGTCTTTATGGGTCTTTAGTATCTTAAAATATATTTAGAATAAACATAGAAATGGATTAGATCATGAACCTCCTATCAGTGATTAAAATCTCAAAGTTATTTGCATCTTCATTGATTGAGCGATCTCAACAATGTCTTATCCATATCCATAGCCCTTTCAAATGTATCTGGAAGATAAATGTATAGTAGTATCTGGTATGCAACAAACCTTGTCATTTCCGCAATCTAGACTTTGAGTGTGAGTGTGAGGGAGAGAGCACTGAACATTTGCACTGCGTTTGTGGTCGGGGGAAAAGTATCTTTTGGTATTTTGGTATTTCGCTTCGATTCACGATTATCTAGAGTATTCAGCTGTATCTCTCAAGTTCGCGCTGAAGCATTTGCGGATAGATAGATATTGGGATGATGATTTGTTTCGTTCCAAGAGTATCAGTATATTTGTATCTTTGTATCTCACACACTTTGTAGCAGACACTCGCGCACGTTCTTCGTTTGGAGTTCTTTTGTGCAAACTATTACACAATGCCTGGTGTGCCCCAAAAAGAAAGGCAGAAGCAGGCAGAGAAAGATATGGAGAGAGAGAGGGGAGAGCCAAAGAGAAAGAGCAGATGAAAGACTGGTTAGGTTAAGGTTAAAAGTGTAACCCTCTCGAAGCAGTTCGAACCGTCGACTGTCCCATCATCGAGCGACAGGCAGCTTACTCGTAGAAGAGAGAAGAGACCCCTGCCCAGATACAGATACAGACCGAGTCCCGAGTCGAGTCCCAAACGAAACCCTTAGCCTGCCTGCCTGCCTGCTGCTCAAGTAAACAAAATAAACGAAATGAAATGAAATACTTCGAGTATAAAAGCGAAAACTGAGCAAAATATCTAAAGGCGAGAGACTCGTTATGTTTTCTTATTTTTCTTCTTTTTTTTCTTCTTTGATGATCTTTTTGTGGATTTATTTTGCGTTGCCAAAATTCGCCGAGGGGCCGGGAAAGGGATGGACAAAGCTTACAGCGCTGCGGCCGTCTCTTTCTATGCTGCTACCGTCTCTGCCCGCTGCCCGCTGCCCTCTGCCTCTGCCGTTGCTGCTGCTGCGCGACATTTTGAGGCAAACGATCAAGGGCACTTTGGACACGATGTTGCCGCTGTCGCTGCTGTCTCTGCTGCCGCTGCTGCTGTCGACGCCTCACCCTTGAAGCGCTTACAGCAATCATGCGGATGTATCTGTAGCTCAGGCTGTCTTTGTATCTGTATCTGTGTCCGCAGTATCTGTATCTCTCTCATTGGGGTGACTGCTGCGACTGCTAGTGTGTGTGTGTGTGTGTGTGCGTTTGTTTCTTTGGAGGGTTTTCGCTTTCAAACGAGCAATTTGCGAATTTCGTCGGCTGCTTATAAAATGCGGCATTTATTCCTCGTTTGCCTGGTTGCCTGCTAACCCAGTACCCCGAGAGCTTTGCCTCTCTCCTCTCTCCTCCATCTTTCATCTTCCCCGCTCTCAGTGTGTAAGTCTCGTTTTGTCTCTTTGTGTGTCTGCACACATCCCGCACCCCCCAACCCCAACCCCTGCCCTGCTCTGCCCTCCCTTCCTGGTCCCGTATCGCTTTTGATTCTTTGGAATTGTCTGGAAATTAAGCACGGGAGGAGCACCGAACACACACCGAAAACCGAAAAAAAAGCTGCGCACGAAAGAGACTCATCCTCAACTCAAGCTGGGGTTGGGTCGGGTCGGGTCGGGTCTCTCTTTCGGAAATCGGAAATGTGCTCCTCACATGTTAGACATTCGGTTATAATGATAATGAAGATCGACGACGACGACGACGACGATGATCATCAGCTGATTTCTTGTCCCTGTAAGAGTCTTCCTCGGTCTCTGTCTCTGTTTCTGTTTTTGTGTGTGCGTTTTGTGTTCATTGTTTGTCCACCTTTGTTATGGCTCTTTCTTTGAACAATATTAATTGTGAAATTCCAGTTTTTGCTTTTACAGAAATTATACGAATTTGCATTTGTGGGATAATAGTGGCATATAGCATTACATTTGAAGGAAGTACTCTGATGACGGCAGCGGAATTGGAGTTCTGCCTGTATGCTAATTGGTTACTGCGAACTTCTGGCCCATTCAAATGATTTCCAGGAAAAATTACTGAATATTGCACTTGATTTCTCTCTAATTGTGTGACAGTTCTTAATGGGTATATTGTATGTCTGTAATCTTGAATCCCATGTATTCATATCCTTTAGACAGATATAGAGATCCATTAACTAGTCAATGCTGTTCTTGGGAGGACAAACATGCTGGAAGGGTTGGGTGGTTGGGTGTCCCTCCGAGGTTTTTGTTACTAAATGTCTCTCTCTAATCTCAATGCTACCTCAAATCAATCCCCACTTAGAGGGTGGCTGGGTCCGTTATTCTTCTCCCTTTGTTTTTGGATAGAACCCTACACATACTTTGCTTTGATTTTTGATTTCTGTGTTCCGATCGGATCGGATTGGATTGGATCGGTGTGCGGTTGCGGGTTCAACAAGTTGCGCGGCACATGTTGCACTCTCGTTTGGCTTTAGCATACGATTGTTCACAGTTCACAGTTGTTGTTGTTGTTGTTGTTGTTGGTGGTTGCATATTCACATCACAAGACGTTTAATGATTGTTTTCATCCAGTTTTTGGGAGGAGAATAGGATCGATCGTTCTTTCCGTTCTTTTGTCGTGGTTGCTTGTTGCTTTTTGTTTTGCTGCTCGTTCTGCACTAGCAATAGAAACGCGTGCCACAACGTTGCGGTTGCAGTTGTTTTTAGCGAGTGTTCGTTGCAAATGCTGCAAATAATGCTAAAAGTCTAAAAAGAACACGTCCAGCAACAACTTAGACGACGCGACGTCGCGTCGCTGCCTCGGCCGTCGCAAGCAGCCAGAGCTGCCGGAGAAGCAGCGGCGGCAGTTGCAGCCGACGACGACGTTTCGCATGTGGCAAATGCTGGAGTTGCTGCCGATCCGATGCAGTTGCTCTCTCTCCCTCCCTCTCTCTCTCCCTGTCTCTCGAGCTATCTCTCCAGTTTCTGCTCTGTCCCTGTCGCACACCTGGCATTAGAATAGGCTTAGACTTAGATGGGCAACGAACGCGAATCGTTCTCGAGACTTCGGGTCTTGGTCTTGGACTCGGGCTGGGCCCTGCCCTGCCCCGTCTTGCCGGTTTCCAGCTGAGCAATGAAAAGCTGTGTGTCCCTGTGTGAGTGTCTCTATCTCTTTTTATATGTATTTATATGATTGTGTGTGTGTGTGTGTTAGAGATGCTCTGTTCTTGCGGCACATGTGCTGTGTGCTTGCGCACTTAAGTGGCTCTGGAAGTGCTGTTGCTGCTACTGCCTGCACGCACACACACATGCACAGCACAGCACAGCAGAGCAGAGCAACTAGAACTACAGAACGTGGTCTTCGCACTTGACAGGGCAGCGGGAAGGGAGAGGAGAGGAAGGGATGACAGCGGCATCAAATGCGTAAACTTTTGCAAAAAGCCCACAAAGCAAATGAGGATCATAAGGCGGCACAGGGCCGGAGTGCAGTGACTGGGAGCCCAAAAGTGACTTAGTGGCGCAGGGATGAAATGTGGGGTGGGGTTTTGAATTCTTTGACTGGCTTACACCCCCTCCCCGTGGTGCAGCATAGTCCGCCCCTGGCCTGGCTGTCAGTAAAAGCAACAAGAAATGTGTGCAAAAATTTACGCGCGAGCTTGCTCTCTCACTCGCCCAATCTCTTCCTCTCTCTGACGACACGACACTCCCCGCTCGCTCTCGATCACTCATGTAAAACAATTTGCACGCCCAACAATACACACACACACACACACGCACACACATGGAGAGCGATGGTTATGCGGTAACCGCGATCGCACGCACGCTGCCGAAGGCGGAACGCGAGCGCGAACCCGAAGCCAAAGCAGAGCGGCAGAGCAGAGGCAGAGCAGGGCAGAGCAGAGCAGAGAAGCGAGCGTTAAATTTGCGCTAATTATTTGCAAGCTTTTTCCGAGTATCTCTCTCTCCATCTCTTCTCGCTCTCTTAGCTGCGGCCGAAGAGAAAGCAGCTGCTGGTTGAATTTAAGGTTCGCATTTAACCTTTAACAAGACTAAAACACACACGGAACCACGCAACCACTCACCCACCCACCCACCCACACAATCCCCCATCCCCTTCCCCACCCACTCAATATGCGGCGCGCATACGCGCAAACAGAGGAAAGGCTTAATGCGGGACCAGGACCAGCAGCAGCAGCAGCAGCAGCAACAGCAGCAGGATGGAAAAAAGGAGAAAAGAGAGCACAGAGGGGAGCCAGGTGGAATGGAAGGAGTGGCACACCAGCCATCAGTAATTGGCAAGGTCGTTCCATCGTTTGTCGTAATGATTGGCAACGTTTACGGATTGGCGCTGCGTTTGCTTTTGCTTCGGTTTTTCGGCCAACAACGACGACAAAAAACAAACTCTGGATCTGTTAGCATTTGTTGGGTGGGGGGTTTTTTTTTGGTTTTTTTTTTTGGGTTTTACAAACAGCCTCATTACGTATTAGCCAGTGAGTCGAGAGTGGGCAAACATCGAAGAGTGGAAAAAATATAATATAAATATTTAAAGACTACTTAAAAATGTAACATTTGACATTGAACTCTCCGGCGAATAACCAATTTATTTTGCATAGACGATAGTTAAATGAATTTCAGCTCTTTAAGCTTTTTAACATGGCCTACCAAATTTTTTAAGCTTCTATTAGTCATAATAGTTAGGAGTTGGGAATAGTTAGGAGAATGTTATTTAATGTTTAAAATTAATCATCCATATACCACATACATATGTACATCCATGACACCAAATACCTCGTAATGTTCATAAAAATTAATTGATTAAATGATTAAATTGGTGGTGAAATTCATTAGTTCTAAACTCTCCTTAACTTTTGACTTCTCGAATGGCGACTTGCATTCCTCATCCATCACTTGTTTCTTGAAACTTGAATCTTTAAACTATTCCATTCGTTCCACCATATAAAAAGGAAACCAATTGCTTTTCCTATCCTCCATTTACCACAAGTACAGCACTACACTACAGTTAGTTGAAAACAACCTCTCTCTCTCTCTCTCTCTCTCTCTCTCTCGCTAGTCACTAGCTGTCGGTGCAGGCGATTACAGGCCATATCTTATCGGAGATATCAATCAGTTGCCACTGCAGCTTAGCACAACTTTTGGCGAAATGAAAGTGAGTTTGTTTACCGTTGTTGTTGGCCATAAAAAGGTAATTGGTTTCCGACACAAAGGCCGTGTGTGGTCACGGCTCACGCTGCGTATGCGCTATATTCTCTGCCTTCGGGCTGGACTTTGTTTAGCTTTGTTTTTTTGCCGTTCAGATTGGATTTGCAAAATTTCGGTATTAGACTTCCAAGGGGCTGCAAAATTACCGCACATGTGTTTCGTTTTATTCAGCAGCCGAACAGAGCAGAGCGGAGCAGAGCAGAGTCTTAGACATTAACCATTTTTGCTTTTTGCTTTACAAATAAACCCAAATAGATGCCCTAAATTGCGCCCAAAAGTTGTATAGGAACCGGCGCGGCACACAAATACCTGCGGAAAGTAGGGCGCCATCTGCACACCTTCCACCTTCCACCTCTCGGGCGGGGCACTCCTCCTCTCGGCCACCACTCTCAGGCACCTCTTCTCGGATCTCGGAGAACAATATGGTTTTTATCGGGGGTGAATTTTGTTGTTGTTTTCGATGTTGATTATAATGCAAATATTACACGCTGCGGTGATCTGTTTAATAGAGCTATATATTGTACATAAATACCAGTACATACATATTCATATGTATGTACATATATGTACAGTATGTCTTACAAAGTTCTTTGTTTACCCGCCTCGTTTTGGGTGTGTTTAGCTTTTGGCCAAATGTGCGTAATTTACTTAGCCCAATTTCCGATCAAAATTTTGGCGTAAATTTCTTGTTTACTCAAATTATAATTCCTGCGGGTTGATGAACCCACTCTCCCCCACCCACACGAATGGAACTTTAGTGGCTGCCACTTGCGGCCTGCCCGCCGACTCGAGGGTGCAAGGCTCCGCGAGCTCTGGGCTCTCTCTCAATTATGTCACCCCCAAGTATTTTGGGGCAGCTCATAAATTACGTTAAATGAATTTAATTGCCACGACGCATAAATCTAAAGCGCTTCAGTTGAGTTTTCGCCGAAAGCGAAGCGCTTGGGCTTGGCGCCGGGCAATTTATTAAAAGTATTAAGCGAAAATTGCCAAAAAAAAACCAAAAAAACTGTGCAAAAAAAATTCACAAAAAATGACGAACATAAGATGCGCTTTGTAAATCGAAGATTCAAAATATAAAATACTTTTTGTCTATATTTTTAATACTTACAATAAAATACGATAAATTGGGATATGTGTTAAGCGAGTATAATGTGTGAAGAAAGTGATGGAAATTAAATAGAATAAAAAATAAAAAAATAAAAAATCATTAAATGTTGAAAATATCACCTCAAATGCTTAAAGGTTTTCGAACGATTCTGAAATACATTTGTATCTTTGTCTGTTTGTTATCTCGCAGAAGGGTATCAAGCGAATCACATTGAGCCCAGTGCCCAACCTCGTACCGAAGAGACCCCGCCCCACCCTCGAAATGGAAGTGTATTGAAAACTCGAGCTGATGACGACGCACTGCAACCCCAAAAAAAGGCGAACAAAAAATTCGCGCATTTGCCCTTGAAATAAATTTTAGTTTGCGAAAAAAAAAAAAACAAAAAAAAAAGATGTGTGCGATTTTTGTTGCTGTTTTGCTGTTTTGCTGCTTTGTTTCTGTGGCTCCAGTCTTTTTGTTGTTGTTGTTGTTGTGGGTTTCATGCTTTTTGCATTTTGCTTAAATTTTTGATACACACAAAAAGCTTAAACGCAGGAAGACAAGTCGCCAATAGCAACAGCCACAGCAACAATAAAAAAAGCAACGACAACAAATGAAATGAACAGAAATAAAATAAATGTTTTAGTTTGCATTTGGAATGCTTTGCATGTAATTTAAAAACTGGTCTAGCGGGGCCCCGTCACCGTCTCGGACCTTCGCCCGCAGCTAAGTTTGCCAAAATTATGCGAGACTGCCCTCAGCCCCCCATCCCCCATCCCCCGCCCTCCTTGGCCCAGTCCCAGGTTGTCGTAAATTATTGTACCCACCGACAAGAGAAGAAAACAACAAAAGTTCATACAACAATTTGGCAAATACGGAAGTTTATACTTGGATTTCTGACTGCGTTTTCTCAGCTACAACGTCTTAAGACACCCTAACAACAGAGGGTGTTGCAGTTCCGTTTAGGGGTTGGTAAAATTAAGAAGGACACAATCGAGTCAGTAGAAAAGAACATTCTACTCTTATTGCAAATTATTTTATTATTCCATTTCTGATTAAATTTTCCATAGTCTGAGTCTGAGTCCATCCATTGGGTGGATGATCTATCGAAAATAGGATTCTTGCTGGTTGGAACTTGTTTTGTAATTTATTCAATTCCCACAAAACGAACGTCAAAGGGTATCTATTCTGCCGGTTTGCGAAGCGCTTCTTTGTTCCATTTTCCTGATTTTTGGGTGCTCTTTGTTTGGATTGTAATAAATTTTAGTCAAACTCGGAGCTGTGCTCTGTGCTGCAAGCCAGTAACGAATCGAATCGATTTTTGTTGCTTTTGCTTTTGTTGTTGTTGTTGTTTTTAATTATTAACTTGGTTAATGAATCTGCTTTGGACGCGGATTTGGATGTTGGATTTGAATGTGGACCGCGGACCGCAGATCGGGCTGCATGAGAACAACCTTCAAAGCGTTGACGTTTCATGCTCGGCCTGACCTTTGCTATTTGGCAAGAGAGCGTTTCGATTCAAATTTTGCATATTTTTTGTTTGCTATTGGGCCAAAACATGTTTGCCGTTTGCATAGGCAGCAGCAGCCGCAGCAGCAGCAGGAGGAGGCAGAAGGAGGAGGAGGAGCAGCGGATTTATAATTGGCCCGAGTGTTTAGCTGGCTTGGTTCTTTACTAGTCCATTGATTCGCTCCCTGGGCGGATTCCTGGACAAGTGCTGGGCGTCTCTGGTGCATTCACCTCTTGCGTAATGAACACCAACAGCGCCACCAACAGAGCAACAGAGCAAAGGACTGGCTCGGACCTGGACCTGGTTCTGGCGCGCAGCTGCGTTGTAAAAATTAGAATTCGCCTGCCCCGTCCCGGCATGGCGCGGCCTGGCCTGGCTGGTGCTAGGCTCCACTCGAAGATGGCCCAAGCCGGGCAGCTGATAAAGCCATGGACAAAGCCAACGCCATAGTCGTAGCTGTAGTCGTAGTCGTAGCCATGGCCAAGTAATTCCTTTGCGCTACAAAAATAATTGCAAATAAAATGCAAGCGCTGCACCTGAGAGTCCGAAGCCGATGCCGATGCCGAGGCAGTGGCTGTGGCTGTGGCAGAGACTGTGGCAGAGTCACTGGAAGTGGAAGTGGCAGAGAAGCTGGCCCAAGAAGACATCTCTTGGCCAGCACCTGTGCACCAAGGCGTTTAATTCCATACGAAAACAAACAGCCCAAGTGAAGTGTTGCTGTGTGCAGCAGCAGCAAATGTTGCATGATAGCAGCAATGGACAGCAATGGGGTCTCAGTTGCAGTTGCAGTCCCTGTCCTCGGCCTAAGCAATGCGGCTGTTAAAGTAACAGCATCGAAGAGCCGTTATCAATATCTGGTTTGTCCACTCAGCGGGCGCTGCAGATGCAGCCCAGCATCATCGTGGAAGCGGGAGAGGGAGAGGGAGATGGGATTGGGGCAGGACAGGATTGGGCCAATGTACCTGAGTGGCAGCCACTTTCAGCCAGAGGAATGCGTTCAGCAGAGGCAGGCACCACTAGCAGCAGCAGAGGTAGCAAGAAGCGGTCTTAGGGTAACTGCAAATGCTGCCATTTATATAGCACAATAAACATTTGGTGTTGCCTGCTCTCTCGCATGGGTGTGCTGCTGCTGCTGCTGCCGCTGTTGTTCCTGTTTCTGGCGGAGTGTTATCCCGTGCCGGGGCTTAGTTAGCCAACTATTTCTACGCCCAACGACGGGCTTGGACTGCGGACCGCGGACTGCCGCGGACTGTGGACTGTGGACTGTGGCCTGGGCTAACCAACGGTTCGCCTCGATTTTTTTCTATTAAAATTACCATCAAGATTTACATTTCAGTAGGCAACAGGTTTGGGCTCCTTTTAGGCAAATGTGGGCAGCAGCTCCATGCCTTTCCCCCACCCCCTCGAACCCCTTTTGCTAAATGCCTGGGCCAGCATCATCTGCCCACTCGCGAAATCTAACGCTCAAGTCAAGTGGAAAATTGTTGCTATTTGCGGTTGCTCTCATTTTGCTTTGTTTAATGTCCATATTTAGCCGGGAGTTGGAGGAGGAGAAGGAGGAGGAGGAGATGCCAAAGCCAAAGCCATAGCTAGAGCCATGAATGAATTACCAGATCAATCTGGGAACAATGGCTATAGCAAATATAGCCTATCGTGGGCTGAAGTTGGGACTGGGGCTGGGGACACCACAAAGTAAGCAAGGATTTGGCTTGTTTTCTGCGGCTAATTGCAAAGTGGGGCCGATATGAGTCCGTTACTCTGTAGAACATTTCGATACAATTACTAAAACAACAAAAACATTAACATATGGGCAGAATATATGTATGTATGTTTGGATTGTTTTACGATCTGCCTCATCAGGTTAATATTCAGTTTAAAATTTAATGATCGCTCTCTGAACAGGTTATACTATTAAATTTTTAGGTAACAACAGAATATCTAAAAATTAATTCTGCTTTTCAGAATGATCAGTGATACATTTATACACAAATATATGTACTTAAAATTTAAAAAAGCACCAATAATATTGAAGTATATTTTTATGAAACAAGGCTTCTAGGCTTCCCTTTATGGGATGGATGAAGCTCTAAATGAAGCTCTATAAAACGAGCAATTTTTCAGTAATTTTGATGTTATAATATTTTTTGTATATTGGTTTATGGTAGTAGTCCTTAAAGTAAAAGCAAAAAACCATAAGTTTAGTGGTTAACAAATTTAAAAACATTTTTGTATATATTTCCTAGACTTTAGGCTTTTCTCTGTTTGGTTTAAAACAATTACGAGTGATTAGTATAATAATAATAGTAATAGTAATTAAGACCTTGTGGTCATGGATGTGATTAAGAGGATTTATCTAAGAAGAGACGACTACGAGTACGATTATCATATATGTATGTAGGTGTAAGTATTGTTTCTGTTTTAAGGCATTAGTTCAGTCTATGCCACAAATATTATATGGCCTTACTTTCTTCTTTCTCTTTTTACGACTTTTATCTGCATATTGTTAGTAAATTAATTAATTAACCCACGCGTCTCATTGCCTTTCAGATAAGTGCTTTATTATGGCCCCAATTGAGAGGCAATGGCCAAGTATTTTCCGTACAGTTATCCTACAGCCAGCTAT
Source organism: Drosophila athabasca (assembly GCA_008121215.1). Taxonomy (NCBI): domain Eukaryota; kingdom Metazoa; phylum Arthropoda; class Insecta; order Diptera; family Drosophilidae; genus Drosophila; species Drosophila athabasca. Next base: position 3,146,354 of record CM017793.1, on the reverse strand, counting down.
TCGGTTTACAGCCCACAGCCTACAGACTGCAAAAGCTAAAAGTATCCGCAGAGTGTATCTATCGCACATAAATTCCCACTCAAGCAATTTGCCAAATCCGAGGATTAGTCAATAAAGGCAAAATACTCTGGTGTTTTAAATAAACAAGTCTAAAAGGTTCCTCCTCGTTCTCATTGCCCAATAAACCTATCGGGATATCTTGGCTTACAGTTAGGCAGCCACCAACTCATAATCGCCTGGCACAGTAGTCTCCGCCCCGGCCCGGCCCGGCCCGGAGAGCACTTGGCCATCTGGGAGCTGGGTGCTGGCCTGTGTCTGGTCTGGTCATGTGCAGACGTCAATCGCCGCCTGCCAGGGCAATAAATTTTAATTTCATTTAACATTTTACAAGCTTTCAAAAGGCATAAACGGAAATTTAAAGCAGCTACAGCTACAGCTACAGCAGGTACAGCCAGCGAAAATCAAATTGCAGCCCAACTAGGAAGCAAAAGCCACATACCCAAACCCATCCCCCTGCCCCATCGCCATCCCCCTGCCTGTTCAGGCACCTCTCCAGGTTGCAGCCTTACGCATTAGGACATCCATTGGCCCAGTCCAGTCAGTGAGGGGGCAGACGCAGACGCAGACGCAGACGCAGGACGCATGGGCAGAGGAAGGAGGCGGAGGCAGCTAACAGCACAACGATGTATAAAACAATTTAAATATTGCCGCTGCACTTGCAACAACAGCAACATGCAGCAGAAACAGAGAGACAGAGAGAGAGAGCGAGCAAGAGAGAGAGAGAAACTTGTTTGCCAGATAAGTTCGCGGATGCATCTGCAATCTGAATCGGCCAGCCGACGCTAATCTTCATCATCACGGCGGCCAGCATCATCATGATGTTCGTCAACGGTGTCAGCTATGGGCAACCTATCTGCAATCCTGATCGAGCTATACACAGTCCGAAATTCCATCAAAATTCAATAAAAAAATGCACACAAAAATCAAAACTAATCATAGATCTGTGATCTCTTATATTAAATCTCATATGAATTATTTTTCAAACAATTTTCACCATTTGGCTGGAATTTCTTTCGGTGTAGGCAGAGACGGTAACGAGAGAGATGAGAGCGAGAGCGGGCGAGGAGCGGAGGAGCGGAGGATCAACACGCATGGGCCTGGGCATTAGCCGATGTCTCGTTGTCCGCTCGGCCAGCGCCATGTTCATTTAAATCTACAACTTTTGGAGGGACAACTTGACTGTGACTCGGACTGGGACTGAGACTGAGAATGGGACTGACTGCAGGAACAACAGCAATGGCAACGGCAACGGCGACTGCAGCGGCGACTGCGACTAAGGCAGAGACAGGCGACTGCTGCTGGTGCTGCCATGTGAGAAAATTGTGCACTTCGCAGTGCAGAAACCTTCGGGGTTGGTCCGGTTCACTGCGATTGCCTCTTATATAAAATGAAAATTCCTGGCAGCGTATGTTCGTTCGGACTGGCGGCCAGCGAGGAGGAGGAGGCATGGCATGCGAGTGAATGGCCCCAACCTGGGGCTAGACCGCGGCCTGGACCTGGACCTGGGCATGGGCATGGGACTGGCACTGGGCCTCAGCCTGGGCCATGGACAAGTGAAGCCAATGCGCTTATCGCGAATTCATTATTGAAATACTCGTACTCGTACTCGTTTTTTTTCTCTCCTGCTGGCCCTAGACCCGTTCTGTAGGGGTAGGGGGGGATGGGATAACATAACGGTAAATGGCAAGGGATCAGGCAACATCTTAATGAAAATTGAATTTTATGTTTATTACGCAGTGCAAACACTTCAGCTCTTAGCCAGTTGGCCATTTGGCCAGCCAGCCAGTTGGCCCTGTACAGTAACCTTTTAGTGCGATCCGAGCCGCCAGTCGGGGCCAGAAACCAACAAAAAGGAGGCTCCGGACCCGGACCTGGACCTGGACCCTGGGCCATGTCTGCTGTGGTCTCTGTGTGTGTGTGTGGAAGGGGGGCGTGGTGGGGCGGGGAGTTCGAGCAACGGCAACAACATGTTTGCCTGCCTGATAAATGAAATAAAACTAATGGAATCGGCGAGCGGCGAGCGGCGACAAGCGATAAACCACGAATTGCTAATGCACTTGGAAAAATCAAAAGGAGAAGCCCATCAATCATCAATCATAAACATTAAATGAAACCTTGTAAATAAACACGAGCAGTAGGTTAAACATAAAACGATTCTCGATCGACAGTCATCGGGTTTTAATTGACATTTTTATGCAAATCGTTCTGGCAAACATAATTGCAATTTATGACTTCATTTATTACACTTTTAATTAATTGCAAATAAAGCAAATGCAAATTGAATGCAAATCAATAAAATGTATTTAAAAGGAAAATAGTCTCTGTCTATGATAAGTCTCCAAATATGTACCCCCCCCCCCCTCTCATATGTTGATGCAAGTTGAACCTTTTGGAATCGGGTTGCCCCGATCAGAGCAGAGCCCACGGAATGGGACTGCGACTGGGATTGGGTTTGGGATTTGCGCTTGTGGGATCCCACCTCGACTCGGCTCGACCTCAACCTGCCTGTCCAACTGTCATGACAAAGTGAATGCATCCTAGGAAATTCGATTAGCCGGCATACCGAGCCAGCCCAAGTCGAGGCTGGAGTCGAGGCTGCGGCCAGCCAAGGGACAGCGACATTCAGAATCGGAGAGAGAGCCAAAGAGCCAAAGAGCCAACGAGCCAGAGCCACCAACAGCTAGGCCAAGTCACAGCGAGTGGCCAAGTGGATGCCCCTCTCCCCTTCCCTCCCCTATTTATCAGACACTCACACACACACACACACACACACATATGGACACACAATTACATGGGCCACATGCAACTAGGAAGCAAAATGATCTGGCCTGCCAGCCAGCAGCGGCGGCAACACCGCCAACCACCAACCACCAACAAGAACCGCTCAAAGACCTTGGTATGGGGCCAAAGCCCAGCTCCAACGGCAACCTGCCACACGCGGCCTACGTAAGTGGCAAGATCGCACACAGCCTCAGACTCAGCCGCAGTCGCAGTCGCTCTAAGGATGCCAGGCGAAAGGTGGGCAGGTTGGTTTCTTGGCCGCTTGGTCGGTTGCCCGCTTGGTCGGTTGCTAGGTAGGTAGGTCCATGTGGTACGCCTTTGTGCTGCCTGCTGTTGCTGCTGCTGCTGCTGCTGCTGCCATGCCCCCAAGTTGTTGCATTGATTTAGCAAACATGCATTTTTATAGCCTTACAACGCGCCCAGCTAACAACAACAGAAACAACGGCAACAACGGCAACAACAACAGCAACAACAGCAACAAGTTTCTCTATTATTTATTCCAAGCTGATGGCCAAAAGACACTGCAGAAAATTTGCAATGAATTCGGAATCTACATATATGCATGGATATGTTGTGATCATAGTGTAAGTTGAGTTTTAAACATTCCATCCCTGATACTATCCCTGATTCCATCCTCTTCAATCCATCCTCAAATTACAGTCCATCCCTGATACTGATACTCCAATGCAATGCTCCAAGGATAATCTTTGGTGATATTTACAATAGCTACATATGTGTTGCTTACTTTTTTCTCAGTGTACGAGTGCACTGCTTTAAAGGCATCTATCTAGCCTGTCCTTTTCCTTCTCGGTCGCTCTGTCGCTCTGTCGCCTGGTCCGTCTTCCTCGGTCTCTGATTATTTTGATAGCGCTGGCGCACAGCTGCAGCCGCGCGCGGCAGGAAAGTCTCCAAGTTGCAGCTTCAATCTTGCAACTCTCCACATGCCACATGCATTGAGCGCATCCCCCCACTCGTACTCTCCTCCCCGCACCCCACCAGCTGGATTAAAGTGTTATTAATGTTTATTATGGCTGAATGAGTTTTAATGTTCGCCGAGGTTATCATTAAAATGTTGTTAAAATTTGAATACCACGTGAGAACAAACAGAGCCGAGAGAGCCAGTCGTCCAGCAGTCCTCTCGGTCGCCGTCTCTTGGACTGCTCAAAAACCAGTGGCCCCCAGAGCTGGCCATGGCCATGGCCAAGACCGAGTCGGAGACCAAGTTTCAGTTGCAGATGGAGATGGGGATGGGGATGGAGCAGGAAGAGCGCGTACTTTATTTTGATTGAAGCTGCCATGGAATTTCTTTTGTGTGTTCGCAGAGATTTTTTAATGATCGGTGACAGGATTATTAAAGTCATTAAGCGGCCACCAGTCGGGGACCGGGGACGGGTTGCGGGTAGCTGCTCGTGTTGTTGGCGGGGCTGGATCTAATAATGTTAACTGTAACTGGCAATGGCAGTCGTAAAAGTTGCCACTTGCAACACGGCTGCCCGAACAGAGTACAGCTGCTGCTGCTGCAGCACCAACTCCATATGCTGATGCCACCGATGCCACAGCCGATGCTGCAGCCGTCGCTTCTGATGCGGTTTATGCCTCCGATCATAAAGGCCCCAACGTGGCTCACATCTCTATTGCAGTGGTCCAGTGGTCTGGTCTGGTCTGGCTTGCGGTTCGTGTGAAATTCTGTTTGGGTTATGGGGTTGCTTTTAATTAGGGTCATCAGCGGTAAACTGGTCTACAGCCCGAAATTACAGGCAACCACTATGCAGGCCATGGATGGCCATGGATGAGCTCCGTCCCGCCAAAATGATGTCTGCATTAAAATAAACGCTCCAATTGCTTGTAAAACACATTCTATCCACCAATTTGGGGAGCCACCACTAAAAACTGTTTCCAACTTGTCACGAGATCGGATATGTCTCGGTATGTACGTGAATTATAGGCAGGATGTATTAGCCAAATTGAGAGGTGAGCAAAGAGTGAGTCTCTTATCATAAAAGATTGCAAAAAGTGGCTGGAAAATAAGATATATGTATGGCATGTCCGCTGACTAACAGGTGCTGACTGGCATAGTCCGCGCTCCAAGGCAATTTCCACTGGGTGTAAAAAAGGTAATAGCCTAGGAATATAGACAGTAATAGAGTTACTTGTGACTGCACAGATACTTTAAGGATATATACGGATATACGGAGGATATAGAAATATCATAAATATCCTAAGAGCTATTAGCCCCAGCTGTTTGCAAGAGGTTGTTCCTGTTTTCTTCGCTATGCAACGGATGTTGCACTTATTTGTGGCCTAGAAAGATTTTTTACCCACAAAATTTAGAGGTAAATAGAGGTGTGATTTTATATGATTGTTATGCAGGAACTATTAGGAACAAGTCCTGAATTCCTTAGCTAATTTAGGAGCCTATGGATAAATCTCTTAATCATTACAAGCAAGTCGATTTTCTTCCTTTGGCTCAAAGCCCCGGAGCCCTGAGAGCAAAGGCAGCCATGACTCCACCTGAAAACAGGCCAACACATTGAGAACCTTTGAAAGGCGACCGACCTAGTTTAACAAAGCCTTCCGAGGGGAAAATGCAATAAAGATTCCTTCGGCCTGTGTCCCTTCCAAAGGAATGTCCACTCCACTTCGCCAAAAGGAAAAGATGCCCAGCCCAGGAGCCACGCCAGGAGGTGGGGGAGGTGTGTGCGTGTCCTTGACGCTCTTGTTTTGCACTTGTTCCGGTTCGTGTTCTTGTGCTGGTGCTGGTGCCTGGTGCGCCTGATGTTCCTGGTGTTCCGTGGTGTCCTGGTGGTATTTTTTTTTCTTTCTTCTGCTGCTCCAGCAGCTTAAAGAGCAATTTCCCCGGCAACTTCAGGCGCTGGGCGGCGGGCTTTTCATGTCAGGCGGCATTAATGTCGGCACGTTTATCAAATTGCAGCTTACAGCGGGGCAGCAGCTAAAACTGAATTACGAGCGGGCCAAGTGATTACCGTGAAGCCGTCAGATGACAGCTGAACACGTACACGTCAAATTATTGACACTCAACTCTGCTGCTCGACTCGATTCGATTCGATTGGGGAATGGGAGCAAAAGTTTCGGCAGCTTCTTTCGAAATTTGAAGGTCTGTCGCATCGGTTTATGCAATGAAATGTTTCCAGCGCACGCAACTGCCACGCCCCCCACGCACACACACACACAGAGAAGAGTGCTGTTTCTTGGTCAAGGTCACGAACAGGAGTGGGCGGATTCCAGCAAAGAGTAAAAGCCAAGAACTAAAATTACAAACACAAGGCCCAAGCGGGCGGCCAAGTGGGCGGCCAGGCAGTCATGTTGGAAAACGTGGAAATAATATGGAAAAATACCGATGGCAGGGGGGTGGGAGGGTGGAACAGTGGCTGCTATCGATTAAGATTTCAGCCAAGGAGAACAATTGATTTACGAATGAGCGGGCGAGCGAGGCCCAGACAAATGCGGCCCCCAACAGTGGTGGAGGAGGAGGAGGAGTCGCTGCCGCCGCCAAAGGAGAAGGAGTACGAAGCACGGAGCATGGAGCCCGGAGAGATGTGGTCTCAGATGGAGTCCGGAGTCCGGAGTATGGAGTGCGGAGTCGGAGTCGGTTGCAATTAGCTGGCGAGTCGACTGGCGAATGCAATTTTAATTGCCCATCGCTGCGGCAGTTGGGGCAACTGGGGACAGCATTTGTGCATTTTTCCTCTTCTTTTATTTTCTTTTTTTTTGACCGTTAGACGCCGCAGACTGCGACTGAGACTGCGACTGGGATCGGGATCGCTGTCTCATTTTGCAATAATCAGCGACAACGAAATGGAGCACAAACGTGGCTAATTGTAAATTGTTGCAATTTAAATTGTTACCAACGAACAGTAAACAGTTCGAGGCGGCCCCACTAACTGGTCGTAAAGGCAACGCCACACACACCAGCCGCAGCAGCAGAAATGCTGTTAAGGCCCAAAACCAATTGGCACCAGCCACAGCCCCACCTCATCAATACCCTACCCATAGATGATGCTGCAGCCACATCATCAACTGGACCTGGAGAAAAGCATTTAGTATTGAAGAGACACTGGAGACTGGACACTGGACGGACGGCCCAATCGTTAGGAGGGATCGTAAAAAGGTTCCATCCACTCGGCATCGTAAAAGTTTGAGCATTAATAAAAATTATGCAACATGCGACAGCAAAGAAAACTATCCGTTCTCTCTCTCGCTCTCTCTTCGATTACACTGACAAAGGTACTTCGAATGCCTCAGATTTCAAGAACTGACAACTTGGGGATGCATTTCTCTCAGTGTTTGCCTGTTCCTTTGGCCTGCGTTGACAAAGCATCCGAAGGCAGCAGCCTGCAGCCTGACCCCCCCTGCGGTGTGTGAATTTTATGTAATAAGCAGTTGGCGGAGGGATCGGCGGGATGGGATCGTGGCAGAGGTGGCCAGTTATAACGAGATTCGCTACGGTTTACGGTTTTTGTCGCTGTGGCAGAGGCAGCAGCTGAGGCTGCGGCTGTGGCTGCGGCTGCGGCTGCTCCTGTTGCCGTTGCCGGCATTTAACGATGCGTTTATTAATGCCAGAACGGAGATCGTGATCGTGGAAGGAGAAGCGAAAAAAAGCGACAACAAGGAACAGCGAAGAACATTTTTATGTGCCGCCTCATTGGCCTTTATCTATGTTATCAATACATTTTGAAATTGATTTTACGATCGTGTAATTAATTGGCAGGGGCAACTAATATTGCCAACATTGTAGCAAAGTGGCGGCTGCTGGCTCTCGGCTCTCGACTCTCGACGGGATGTTCAAAGCTGCATTAAAGCCGGGGCCGGGATGGAGTTTAATGGAGTGCCGAGGGAAGCCTCTTCCTGTCGCTGCTGAAAGTTGGCTGAACCCTGAATGTGGCCACATTTCGACTTTTTTCCTAATGACAATTGACTCGGACTCGGGCTGGGGCTCGATTTTGTAACCATTTTATATGGCAAAAGTTATGCAAGCGATGGCCAACCCCAGAGCATGGCAGCCGCGATACATTTCCCAGCCACATCACAGAGCATCGCAGATGCCACAGAGAATTTCTCAGGCCAGGCCATTTATGGCATATGGATTGTGGATTGTAGTGGATGGTCGATGGTCGATGGCCAAGATCTTGCCGAGATCGATGAACAATTTAACGGGCAGTCCGTGGCTCTGGCTCTGGCTGTGGCTGCCTTCAGTTCTAACTGTCCCTCTGACAAAATGCCGCAACCTGCAAATGTAACTGACAGAGCGGCAGGTAGGCTGGGAGGCAGGGCCGAAAGATGGGAGGAGGAGGAGAAGCAACGATACTAAGTATACGATGTGCAGGCAGAGAAGAAAAAAAATAAATCAAATTTTCTCATCAATCTCATCGAACATGAAAATGCACTTTCAAAACGCATTAAATAAACCATAACGGCACGCATGCGCAGCCGAAGCTGCAGCTAGAGCTGGAGCTGGAGCTGTGGCTGTGGCTGGGGCAAGGGAAGCCTCAGTTAGAGCCAGAGCCAGAGCCGAGGTTGAGGCCGCGTAAATCTTTCACTTTGAGCCAAATGCAGCACAGCTAACTGAGGCTAACTGGAAAACTAGCGGCCAAGAAATAACGTAAACGATAAATGCGCATAGGCAAGTGCACAGCCAAGCCAGGGAGAAGGAGCTGGAGAAGGAACTGGAGGCGAACTCCAAGTCGCAGTCGAAGTCCAAGTGGAAGTCGAAGGCAGCTGGCCTGGCCAGAGACTCTCTGCAGAGGCATTCGCCATGGTCTGGCCATATTTGGCATTGGCTTTGCCCAAACTGCATGGCAGACACGTTGCGACTGCGCTGACAAATTGCTGTGGTTGTTGCTGTTGTCGCCGGCACCCAGCACCAGGCAGCATCCGATATGCCAGCAGGTCCTCCGGGCAGCCGGGCAGCCGCGGCACACAAATTTGGTAGCACGCCGCGCACGGCGGCACTCAATAGTGTCCAATAATTCATAACGCAGCCGTCGCCGTTGCCAAAATTGGCAAGACTCTTGATAAGCCGACGCTGTTGTTGTTGCTGCCTGCTGTTGTTGCTGTTGTTGCTGCTGTTGCTGCTGTGGCTTCTCCTGTTGCTGCCGCGCGTAATAAATCTGAGCAATTTGTTGCACACTAATCGCCAGAGCTAAAGCTGTGGCTGCACTGCAGCCCGCTCATCGGTGGCCAAAATGGGGTTTCGTTTCCCATTTTCAATTGAAAGTATCTATCGGCTTATGGGTTGCAGGTGTTTCGCCAGAGTTGCGCCCAAAAGTTGCGCCGCAGCGGGAACATCAATTAGTGGGCCAGATAAATCAGTTTGGTAATTGCGAAGAAGATATTTCTAAATGTGGAAGACCAGGCATGAAAAGTATTAGCTAGGGAAATATCGATAAATCCATCGAACATAGGTGAACATCCGATAACATTTAGAGCAACAATAAGTATCTGTTTTGTGCTCCTATGGAACTGGGAATCTTCCAACTTTAGGTTTCGCTCTGCTCGTTTATGGACTGGTCTAATAATAGCCATAATTTGGCGGGTAAATGAAATTAGCATGCATTAGAGAACGGCAATGGCCAATAACGGCATAAACCTGCCATTGATCCTTGGGGCGTCCCATTGGGCAACTTTGTGCAGCAATTGCTGCCGCTGCCGCTGCCGCACACCGAAAGCCGCAGCGACGAAGTCGTCGTTCAAGTATTCCCTGCGCATGTCTGACTGACTGACTGACTGAGTGACTGCCTGATTGACTTGGCCTGGACCTGGACCTGCACCTGGGGGTTGGACTGGGACTGGGACTGGGACTTGGCCCGAGCATCAATGAAACTTGGCGGATGCTGCTGCTGCTGCTGCTGCTGCAGATGCCTCACGCTGCGGCCTAACGGTATCGAAGCATCGAAGCAAGTTCCCGTTCCCTTCCATTCCATTCCGTGCCTTCCCTGGCCTTTCCCGTTTCCATTCCCATTCCTATTCCCATTCCCATTGGGGATCTTTCTAATGGTGCACGCATCTGCATCGCATTTGCCGCTTCAATGGCCAGCTGAGTGACCATCGAATGGACTGGCAACAGATTTTCTTAGCTCTTCTCTTTTCTTACTTGTTTTTCTCATTCTTCTTCGCTAGCTGTTTATATATTTTCTTGTCTTCTCCTCACCCATTTCTGGGCGCCATGGCGTATGCATTTTTTATGTAAATTGATTTTTTTTCTCCTCGAGTTTTCTTGCGCCGCCCCGTGGACTGTCATTAGTTATGATGGATGATGTTTGGAATTATTTAAATATATTCAATTAATATAAGCAGACACAACATAAACAACAACCCAAAGAAAGCGGTAGAGTAGAGGCGTTTTTTAATTGGAAAAAGTCGATTAGGCAGAGAACAAAAGAATCGGAATGATTCGATAATTGAAACATTTTCATCTGCACTCCGACACCATTACCATGTGGAATGTCTTCATTGGCCTGGCCTGGGAATAAGTTAATAAAATAATTGAAACTACATGACAGCAACAAGTGCAGTCCGGCCCAAGTCCAGATCCCAGAGCAGAAATGGAGCCACGATGGAGGAGACAACGGTCAACAAGGCGAACAAGGAAAGCGTGAACCAGACAATCAATAAATTTCTGGCTAAAAGAGTCGGCCTGGAAACAGTGGCAACAGGCAACAGGCAACGGCCAACAGGCAATTACCAACTGTAGGACTGCCCTAGAATCTGCCTGCTGCCTGCTGCCGCTGTTGCTGCTGCTGTTGGGTTCAATTTCAAAGATTTCTCTTGAAAATTGAATACCAAATAAAGCGCAATAAAACAGAACAAACTGGAAAGGAATATTGGTTAAGGAAGGTCGTGTCTTTAAATACCCTTTCAGATCGATATGTTTAGGGGAGATCATTGTTCAGGGTTCTGTGAGAATATAAAATAGTACACTAAAAGCTTTGATGTTTGCTGGAATTTTGTTTAGAAAAATCTAAGAAATCTTGGGATCAACGGAGACAACTTGCCGAAACCGGCCTAAGTGTGACGGGCTCCTGGGGAGCCTGGCCACCGCCTTGAGCTAGCCTTGACCTAGGATCATCTATATAAAAACAGATGTGTGTCAGATAGCACATATACATATTTGGAGTACTTTTAAGAATATTACGGATTATTTTTCTGTTTCGCAAACTTCAGAGAATATTTTCGGTATCCTTTGGTAGGGGATTTAAACCAACCTAAGACTCAGAGAGTTTCAGAGAGTTAGAGACAGAGACACACAGAGAAAGAGAGACGGAATGGCTGGAATATGATTTACATGCGGCACTAACTTGGGAGCGAGTTGAACTCGATGGGAGCAGGACCAGCACCAGCACCAGGAGCTGCAGCAGCGGCAGCGGCAGCATCAGCATTTGCCGTTCTTTCATCGTTTGGTCGTGCAACGTTTGCCACCTGTTCCTGATCCGCATTTGCGCCTCTTGCCCCCAGATGTTGTTGCCTCTTCTTGTTTTCTTTCTCCCGTTATTGTTGCTTGCTTAGCCTTGCCATGCCTTGCCTTGCCTTGCCTTTATATCGTTAGCTAATTTTATTGTTACAATAACTGTTGTTGCTGCTGCTGCTGTTGCAGTTGCTGCTGGCATAAATGGCATTGCAGTTGCTGTTGCCTCTTGCCTGTTGTCTGTTGATGGTGGCTATCTTTCGCGTATCTTATGGCCGGCCTTGCTTCCACTCGTATCAATTCTATTAAGCTTGGCAGCATCTCCCCCTCCAGCTCGTTGCCCCCCGCCTGTGGCTCCATTCAGCATGTGACTAATCATGCAGACCCAATCATGCCACAAGTTTATTTATTTTCACGTTGCAACTGCACAGCTTAGAGGAAGCAAAAAAAAAAACAAAACCAGAGAGAACGAAACGAACGAAACGAAAAAAAAAACTGGGTAATCCACTTGAAAATTCCTCGATTTTTGCTTCCTTTTCGCTCGGCAAACGTACCTATAGATTTTCCATTTTCCATTTTTTGCTGCTGCTGCCGCTGCTGCTGCTGTCGTTGTTGCTGTTGCCGTGGCTGTGGCTGTGGCAGTGTTGTTGTTGCCTCCCTGTTATCGCCTGAGTATCAAGGCTGCTGCTTGTTCTCGTTATTGTTCCCTGCTATGTTGCTGGCTGCCCGGGTGCCCGGGACCCATCCATGGGGTTCGCTGTCCGCTTGTTTGGCTTCGCTGGCTGTTCAAATTTTTATAAAGTGAGTTATCTGCTAGGCTGTCGTGTGGCTGGCCCGAAGACGACATTGCCATTGCTGTGGCCATTCCCAGCTGCACTTGTTGTTCTTGTTCGCTCTCCGAGTGCATCCGATGATGCCCCTGTGCATCATGTGTGTGTGTGTGTGTGTGTGTGTGCAACGTTTACCGCTATCATTGCCTCAGCACAGCTGTCACTCGACTGCCCGTTATGTGTCCTTGAAAGATCTCTAACTGGCTAACTGTTTCTGATGCACCACAGCCGCCCCACCTGATGCCTTCCTTCCCCTCAACGATTGTCTGTGGAGCAGAGCTGCTCCTCCCTCTCCCCCTCCTATTCCTCCTGATTGGAACAACGAGGTATTGTTTGTCCTGCCCAAAACGCTGGGCTCCATCATCCATCATCCATCCTCCATTCGGGGGACGCGACCCAGGAGAGTGTCGTGTAACACAGATTTGCGGTTGTAACATTTATATTGCTGTGATCTCTGAGTGGCAGCTTATAAGTGGATTTGTTGGGACGAGTGTGAACTCTGATTAGATTGGGGATAAGGAAATATGAATCAATGGCAGATACTGCTATCGGTAATGCATATGTCACACCCTCTGATATAAAGGAGGCACCTTGGAAAGTATATCCCTATTTCTGTGTTAGCCTTCCATCTCTAGTGCCATCAAACCACACGTTTCCCAAATAAATCTCAGTCACACATCAGCCTGTGCTGTCAGCGGGTTGCATAGCGGGGATTAGACATCCTACCTGGGCAGGCACCATCATCATCTTCGATCTTCGATCGGCGATCGAGCGGGGGGCTGCTGAGGCTGTTCGAGAGATGTCAAAGTCGATGTCGCTGTCGATGCCACTTGCTGTACTCGCAAATGTGGCAAAGATGCAGAAAGCGGAGAGAAGAATGCAGAATGCTGAATGCTGAATGCAGAATGCAGCAAGCGTAATTGATAAAGACCGACAAATCCGTTGATGGCTATGTTAATACATACGAGAATGCCCGTTTCTGGCTGGCAAGGAGGAGGATCAATGTCGTTGGCAAACGATCTTATTGATGGCAGGAAGACAAAGACCTAAGATTGTCTGCTAATGCCACAGGCCGGGGCTTGGCCTGGCCCTGGACTGGAACCAGTCCGGCAGTGCCACTCGATGTTGCAGGCAGCCTTTGTGGCCGCTGTTATTGAGTCGCGTTCGATTTTTATAATGATTATCGCCATTACAGGAACTGTTGTTGCATCTTTGTGATTGCGGTTGGCTACTGCCACCACACCACACCACACCATGCCACACAAAAGGCAGTTAACAATGCAACTGCAACTGCAACTACAAGCTGGCTGCAATTAGGCTGGGCGTGGGGCGTGGGGTGTGGGGCGAGAGGCGCGGCTGGGGCGCATAAATTGCGTTAGGATAATGATCGCGCTTTGGCACAGTAAATCGCATTTCGAAATGCAACGGACACCAGAGATACAGTTCGAATGTGCCTCGCCTCCCCTGCCCCTGCCTCTGCCTCTGCCAGGCCTGAACTGGTTCTGCAACAAATTTGACGCGCGCTGCTACAAATGAGCGAGCCCCAAGAAAGAAAGATGGAAAGAAGAAAGGAAAGAATGGGGATAAAAGAGGCAAAAGAAAGCTGAAGGAAAACCAGTAGAAGGCCAGCATCAAGCAGCAAGCATCAAGCACCGTTTTGGCCACGCATGCTGCTGGGGCGCCATTTAAATTGAGATTTATTGCTAGCCACTTTTGCTGCAGCTGCAGGTGCATCAGCAACTGGCAACTTGCAACAGTCGCTGACGCAGCAGCAGCAAAGACCAAACTGTAAAACGCTACCCGCTTTCGGCTTCGTCCTGACCAGCGTTTTGTCGTGTGGCAACAAATCGCCGACCCGGCCCGGCCCGTCCCGGCCAGATCCGTCCTGGCCAATGAAGATGAAGTTATTAGGCGACTTATTTCGTGGACGTGTCGCCAGCTCTGTTCGAGGAAAATCTGAGCGCATTTCTTGTGTTTTTCCTCGCCGCTTTGGCGGCTGCTCGGGTAGCCAAGATTTAAAGTAATGACAATGCTTAAAAAGAATTTTAATTCAATTTGCTTGATGGCAGGAAATTGCTTTTGTATATTGTCAGAAAAGATTTCATGGAATCCAACAGGAATTAATTTGGAAACACACATTTTCCAGGCACTTTCTAAGCAAAAGCTCAACGAAATAAGGTTTAGAGGACCAGGGCATGGTCCGAAGATATCTAAGAAATATCAGAATCCATATCTGGAATTTGTCAAATAAATAAACTAAAATATATATTAAGACACAAAGGCAAACGATACATTTAAGTAGGGGTTTGTTTGTCACACATAGAGGGCGCCTCTCCTATATCCATGTATCCTCGACTCTTAATTTGTTTTCGCTTTATTCGTGATCATCATCTTTTCCCACCTACTCGCCGCACGCGACACACGGTCCCGTGAAACTACGACGTCCGTGGCTGAGGCTCCATTGCCGCCGCAGCAACGCATACTTGGGGTACTTTTTTTGGGCCTTTTCTCAGGATTACTCTTATTGGTGGCCATGAGCGCCTTGCCGGCCACAAAGTGCTCCTTCAGAGAGAACGTAACGGGCTCTGCGTCCATGCCTTCTTTCCAATCTTCAGCCGATAGGGCGGCGGTCGGTGCCAGGGCTTCGGGGTAGAGGTCCTCCTGGAAGTGATCCGACTTGCGGGGCACCGTCATCGACACCACCTGGCACTGGCCGTTACTCTGCAGGCGATAGAACCTGGCCACCTCGCAGGTGGTGGTGTCGCAGCCACGTTTCGGCATTATGGCAATGCCGCGTTGCGGTTCCGTCGTCTGGAATAAGTTTATGTAGTGTACAAAAGGTGGATCCAGCGTGACCTCAAAGAACTTGATGACCAGATCGCCCTTGCCGCACAGATATATCAGGTTTGTGTCCGCGTCGTACATCGGGAACAGGACACCACTCGCCACGTCGAGAACGCCCTTGGCAAGGCTCTCGCCGAGAGCCAGCGGATCACGGAGCGTGTACTGGCGGTCCGAGGCTCGATTGAAGCCCGTGGTGAAGATCAGGCCTGAGCGCAGGAAGATGGCGCGCGAGGCTCTGGCGCTCTCGTGGCATAATGCCTCGCTCTCCAGCTTTGCGGTGCGAGGGTCGAATATCCGGATCTTTTTGTCCCTGCAGGTGGTGACCAGCTTCGTGCCGTTCCAGTTGAAGCAGGCACTGTATATGACCTCCGGATGGGAGTCGATGTGAACCAGAATCTGGCCAGTTCCTACGTTCCATATGCAGACCTTCTTGTCCCATCCGGCGGTGAGCAGAATATTGTTGGCCGTGGGATGCCACAGCAGAAGGGCCACCCGACGCTGATGGTAGACCAAGTCGACAGCGGGCTTGGTCAGGGTGGTGCTCAGGCCTCCGTCCGGTATTATCCACAGCTTGACCGTACAGTCCTCGGACGCGGAGGCGATCACATTGTCGTTGTGCGGACACCAAGCGATATCTAGCACTGGGCTCTTGTGTCCCGACACCAGCGGATAGTCGGACGGAATGCGTCCGGTCTTGGTTAGTGGCAGGACAATGAAGGCCCCACCGCCCGACGTCTCCAGTATAATGGCCAGGAATTTCGGATTGACGCTGCAGAGAGTGGAGTCCCAGCTGGTCTTGGAGACGCGTATGTTGTCGTAGCACTGCTCTCGCTTCAGGGCCTGTCCATAGACATGCCGAAACTTGGAGTTCCGTACCATCCGTATGAAAGACATTCGTTCTTTCTGTGCAAGTTCTTTGGTAAACTGAGATTTTTGGGATTTACGGAAATATGCAACTAAAATTTCGAATTTTGTACTTGCTTTCGTTTTGTTTTAGTTTTTTTTTGGGATTTTAAAATACGATTGCTGAAGACGTAAATATTACTGCTCTGGATAGCTCGAATGCCAGGAAAATTGTGTAATTCCGAATACATATAATATGACAATTTACTTCTGTGTTTGCCTACTTGTAAAAAAATCTCGTGTCTAGTTGTTTGTGTGTTCTACTCTAACATAAGAACGAAAATGTGCGTGTGAGCATGTCGCATTCAATTCATTAGTGACATATTTCGCAGCAACAGAAATAGTACTAAACAGTACTGCGGTAAATGGTTTGCTGGATCAGCTGGTGCAAGTATATATCCCATAGATCAGGGGTCGGCACGCATACACTCACATGCTCCTAGTGCGTTTCAGTGCGCGGAAAACAGACATGACGAAACATGTTTCATTTTCTCTGCCGCGGTGCTGCCCAGCAGAATTATGATGCTTCTTCTGCATAGGGCCGAAGCCACACGATCATTTTCGCTGCCGCTGCGCCAGCCGAGCAGAAGCTGAGTGTGCATAGGGCCGAAGCCACACGATCATTTTCGCTGCCGCTGCGCCAGCCGAGCAGAATAATAAAGCCGAATGATCGCAGCGCCGACGTCACACGAAGTTTTTGTACTGTTCGTGTGCCGACTGCGCTGCCCCGTGGCCTTTTCTATGCACATTGCATAGGACGTTGCCGGCCTCTGCTATAGATACTCCCTTAACAAGTACTACCGATGCAGCAGAAACCGAGTGAACTTTATGAAAGTGCGCACAGTCAAGGAGTTCCATATGTTTATCGGTGAATCCTGTCCCAGTGTGCACACACACACACACACACACCACCACACATTTAATTGCAATTGACATTGATTAGCATTTGCACGCCAATGCGGCGGCGGGGTGTTAAGTAGCCAAAGGCATCTAATGAGTTTGCCATGTGGCAAAGAGCATAATTTCTGCATGTCAGTCACTCAGTCGGTTCGGTGAAATGTGATGGGGAGGAGGAGTCGCATCGCAGAGCATCGGATGGGGAGAGCACAGATGAGGAGGAAGCATCAAACGGAGGAGGAAATGCCGGAAAAGTGTGGTATGGGTGCGTTGTCAATGCTGGGGCTAATCCTGCTCATCATCTACATCTACAGTTGCCAGCACGAAGCCAGCGATTTTGAAAAATCACCAGAACCGGTTGTCACCATTTGACGGAAAAGTCTTAGCTGTTGTTGCCGATGTTGTTGCCAATGTTGCCGCTGTTGTTGTTGCCAATGTTGCTGCTGTTGCCTGGCTGGCACCTGCTGATTTTATCCTGGCCGCTTGGCCGCTTGGCCGCTTGGCCATTTGCTTGCCTCGCTGTTCGGGGCTGACTCTCCATTTGATTGTCTGCCGTTGATTGCCGCTGATGTTCTGCAGCTGTGTCGTCTCCGTCTTTGGGGCCTGCTGGAAATTAAGTTGCTGCCTGACAACATTTACATGCTGGCAACTGGCAGCTTTTGATGTTTTAATGATAAGATTTGCGCGATTGATTTTTCCTGGGTGTCGTGGCTGCTGTTGGACCATCCTCCTCCTTCCAACAAAAGAGCTGGGAAAATGTGGCGCAAAAACGTGCCACAAACCGATTGGGCCGCAACGCCCCCCCTAACAAGGTCAATGGGTTAATGCGGCATCAGTCGGGATTCGGTAGTCCCAGACCACACGCCCACCTTGTGCCTGGATCACGATAATTGCCTCTGCCTCTGCCTCTGTCGGCTGCTGCTGCTTCGGCTGCGGCGGCGGCGATGGGTCCCCAATCCGCAAGTGCAACTGTAAGTGCCACCGTTTGAGCTGGCGGCACTGGAAGACTGGAGGATGACGATTGACAGCGGTGCTGGAGCTGCCACTCAACTGCAGACGGCGCATGTTGGCCATCAAATGTCTAGGCTAAACATTTAGATTAGACGAAGACGACGAAGACGACGACGACGAGGAGTCTTCCGTCTTCCGTCAGGAATGCCATTTTTATGGAGCAGCAGCAGCAGCAGCAGCAGCAGCCAGTGCTGGATGCATGTAGTCGAGAACAATCGACGCGACGATGGGGGCTAATCTAGTTAAATTGTTGCATGCAACAGTTGCACACAGATACAGACACAGATACAGATGCACGATACAGCTACACGATAGCAACAGATACTCGGATAATTTCGTTGAGCTAATTGCGAAAAGTGCTCCCGTGGCCGTGGCTCCACACAGCCCGCCCGTCCAGACAAGTGAAAGACAAGCAGCGGGCGGGCGGGCGGTCACGTGCGGCGGGGGCAGGCCGAAACTGGCTCCCGAACTGGCTCGATTAGCCAATCCAATCCTCCCCTGCCAGCCAATGCCAGCCAAAGCCAGGTCGTACCGTTGGCCATTTATGTAAGTGACACCTACGTGGATGTGTATGTGGATGTGGAAGTGGAAGCCGGGAGGCAGCAATTGTGTTCCCTGGGCCCACAAATAATAGCTTCATTGGGCGGGCAGCCAGGCAGCCGGGCAGCCAGGCGGCTGTTCAATGCCAGAGGCCGCTGCAGTGGCTAAAATGGGCAACCATGTCGGGCAATGGAATCTGGTCTGAAATTTGCATTGTCTCAGCCTGTGCCTGTGCCTGGACCAACCAAAAATGGTCGTTGGCATTGCCTGACATTATTATGCTGCCGATGCCGATGCCACTGCCACTGCTGCCACTGCCACTGCTGATGCTGATTCGGCCCCCTAATGGCTCCGACCGGGCATTTAAATGTCCATCAATTTATCAATTAAGTTTGCAACTAAACAATTAATTGTCATCGAGACCCTGGGAAGCTCTGCCCCACACTCACTCCTCTGCTCCTGTGCTCCTCTACTCACTTTGGTCTCTTCCTCGCATTGCCTTTGCTTCCTTCCCAGCACGAGTATTTATCCATATAGAGCTGGCGGTTTTATGGCCGCGACGTTCCGACATTTACTAACCATGGCCTGTGGCAGTCCATCCACAATTTCCCATCGACTGTCGACTGTCGGCCAGAATGCCTGAATGCCAGTATGTGGGTGACAATAAGTGGCGAGAATATGCGAATAGTAAAAATTTGTTGAGCTTGTCGCTTGAGCGGAATTTATGGGCCGTGCACATGGCGCCAAAGGTAATGTGGGAGACCAGGTAACTGTGACAGCCGCCTGCCTGCCTGGCCTGGCCTGGCCTGGCCGAAGGCTGAAGGTTACACCTGGCTCTGGCTGTGCTGCATCGGAATGGAATGGGGGTGGGGGTGGCGGTGGCAAAGTGTTCAAAATTACTAAAGCCGCTTATGGAGAACTCATGCATGCGATGCGAGTATTTGTTGGCAGTTTCGCGGCATTTCTCTTTGTGGCACGTTAGCGATGCGTTCGTGAGTTGCCAAATGGCCCAAACGATCGTGATGGGTGGAAAATGGGGGTTTGGTTAGGGATATTTTGAAGGGCGGATTGGCTACTGCTTACAGTAGAACCCCTACAGTATTCTGATAATAAAGATAGCCAATAAACAGCTATGGATAGAGTCTTTCCTGGATGGATGGGTGAATGGGTTGGGTTCATCAAGTTCGCTCATCCTCTCCTTTGATTAATGTCATCTGGCTATACTCGCATTCATATCTTATTCAATAAACTTTTGCAAGTACACTCTTCATATTTACATGCGTCAGTGCTTTAATGTCACCCACTTCAAATGCCATTGACAGAAAGTTATAAATTACAAGAGGAGCGCCTGGCTGCCAGCTTTGTGGCTCTTATAGGGGGAGAATGCTCCCCTCCCCTTCCCCGTTGAAAAGCAGTCAAATATGAATATTGCTGGGGGAAATCAAATGAATTCATTCAATTATCCAGTCGTTTCTTACATTCAGTCTGGGAAATTGGACTGAAAAACTTACATTTTGTGCAAATTAGTTTATAATGTTCAAATTTCTATGTAAAACTTCTGCCATGACCCTCTCTTCTAGAGAAGGAGTTCGGTTGGAGTCCAACGATGTTTTCTAGTGTCTGAATATGTTTAAATAATAATAATAAATCCGATATTTTGATGTGTGTTCCCTTCCCTGCTGCCTCTCACGTATCCCTCTCCATTTGTCGGTTTTTACCTTTATTTTTGTTGTTTGGTTTGCTTTTCTGGCACAGTAGTTCAAGCCATGGGTAAATGTCATAAGTTAATTAGATTAAATTGCAGCTGCAATATTGTTACATGTTCGCCTGCCTTCCGCTCCCTCTTCCATTCTGCCTGCCATTCTTCTGTTTTCTGTTCCCCTTCCCCTTCCTTTTTCGTGCTGGCTGTGGTTGTGTGTCTTTTTCTTACTTATTCAATGTCAGTCGCAGTCGCGTTGCATACTTTGCGGCTGTTACGACTTGCGCACAAAAGTAGGCAGCAAAACAAAAGACGCGCTTTTATAAACACACATTTACATATGTATGTGCATCTGTATGTATGTGTGTGTGTGTACGTCTAAGTGCAACTGGCTGCATTAATTAAAAGAAGAAAAAAATCAACTAAGCCATGCACTCGAAAATTCAATAAGTTGCATTAGGCTGGGGCTGGGGCTGGGGGTGGGGCTGAAACAAATGCCAGCAACGCTCGTTGGCCGCAAGTTTTCCATGTAGTACCCATGTAGGCTGTGCTCCCAAGTTCCCAAGTTGCTGGGCCTCTCTTGCCATGGAGAAAAGTTTCTCGCACACAAACAAGAAACAAACAAACGAGCAACGGGTGAGCCGGCAAACAAAAACAGGGGACCCAAAGGCACGGCAGAGCCCATCTCGAACGCCCACGCACAAATGAAGGCTCGGCTCGGCTGCGGCCCCGATGGCAATGCCTCTCGAGTTGCCTGTTAACGGTGCTGCCCACTTACGCACCGCACCGCACACACACACACACGACCCTCCACACGCACTTACGCACTTGCTGGCAAGGCGCTTAAGTGTTACGCATATGTGTGTGTGTGTGTGCATTAGTGTGCGCCATTTTGTAGTAGTTCAGCATCGGTCTCCGGCTAGGGGATCGGAGCTCGGTCTAGGGTATGGGCTGTGGGGGATGCACTGAAGCAGCGAGGACTCCAACGATGGCATGCAATATTTTTAATGAAATATGCAACAGCAACACTCAGACACATCCCCACATGGAGCAAGGGAGGCAGACTCCTCCCTTAGGGCAGACTGTACTGTCTGCTGCTGGCTGGTTCTTTCTATTTCCGTGTAATCATTCTTAACTTGCAACTTGCAACACGAATGCACGTGCCTGCCTGCCTGCCTGCCTGCCTGCCTGTGTAAGCGGCAAGTCAAGTGCTTGTGATTTGCCATTGTCGAGTTACTCCGCCCGCATTTGTCTGGCAATTTAATAACCTCGACGCATATTACATTCCGACTCGACTCCCAATCCAACGCTAAGTGACCCAAATTGTTGTCAAGCAATGTAATTTATGTCTGTATATGTTTCTGCCTGCTCCTGCTCTGGCGGGAAGGCGCACCGTGCGTATGCGTAATCACGCCAGGAGCGGCAGCTCAAGTGGAAATCTTTAACTGGCCGTGGGGGGCGTATTATAAATAATGTAATTAAATTTCCGATTGCACGCACAATGCAAGTGCTCTCTACGACCGGCCGTTTTCCGTTTCCATTTTCCCATTTTCCATTTAATTAAACTAATTCAATTTGCAAATAAACACCTTATTAATATATAGCCTACGATACGTCCCATGGCCCTCCATGGCAGAGTCTCGCTCTAATTGCAAACTCTCCGCCCAGACATTGCATTAGGATGGAATCTATTTGTGTTTGTTCTTCCGCTTCCCCACCCCACCCCACCCCACCCCATCCCACTCCCATTCCGAAACCAATTCTCCAGACATTTGCCGCAAATAAAATGTAATCAGCAGTAAATCAAGTGCCGCATCAACGGCAGGTGAAAAGTTGGATCCGTGCGGCAAATGTGACAATGCAGCAGTTGACGAGGCAGCCATGGGGACAGAGGGGAGGGGAGGTGTTGGTGTTGGTGTTGCTGTTGACTCTTCTGCCAGTTCATTTGGCCAAATGATAAGTCACAGGAGCACCCACACACACACATGGAACACCTTTGCTCTGTGAAATACGTCCTATATATATATATTTGAAATTATGATTTGTGCCGTTGGCCACACTCAGGCACACTCGAAGGAGTCTCTCCACCAAGGACCACCGACAACCGACAGCCTTCTGTTTCTTGCGTGTGTCAACGGCACAAAGCCCCAAGACCAAGACCGTCCAGAGTGTGAAACCCTTACTTGCCAGTTGCCAAAAGTTAATTATAAAGTGCACTTTTGTCGGTCTCTCTCTGTCTCTCCCTGTCTCTCCCTGTCTCTCTGCTCTCCCCACGATTACCATTTTCTATTTTCCATTTGTTTGTCTGCGACTAAGCTCCTCTTTGATGGGATGGCATTGCTTTAATGAATTATTTAAAGGCAGCCGAATGGGCAAACTTCGCATCGAATTCATCGGCAATTTGTTACGCACAAGAATTTAAATAATTCATTACTTATGGATGCTAATCTGCATACACAAGTAGATGTTCTAAGCAAAAGAAAAAATTCCATCATGTGATCAACAATCAATAGAAGACGCCTACTCAAAAGAGAATCAATCACTGCCCCCACCTTCCAAGTCCAAAGATCTTTCGACCATTATTTAAAGTGGCTACTAACGGTTTGGTACTGGCATTCCCAATGTCGGCAGCAACGTGTGAATGTTTCCTTTCATGTATTTCTTGCTGTAGATCTTGTACCTCTTTGATTAATTATTTCGAGACGTGTAGGTCGTCCTATCAGGCATTAGTCAGGCAAATAACTCGATTTATTTCTTCGTCGATGGAGAATAACGGACAAATTTTCATCTAAATCTACCTTTACCATATTTTTCTCTACATTTTTCTAATTTTATAGACCTATAGATGCCCTAAATGCTTAAACGAAACTTCCAAGTGAAAGTCGCATGCAAAATCCCATTAGTAACACTAAAACACTAAGTAAATATTCCTTGAAGCCATTGAAGCTCTTGAGCCATCATGAATTTTTCAAGACCTGTTTAAAACCTTTTAAAAGTCCAACTTCTTGAACGACACTGACCTTTTTTGTTTGTTTAAGACAGACAGACAGACGGAGGCGCAGCCACGGAATTTGTTGATCTCTGCCGACCCCATTGCCATAATGAGCCGGCATGACCGTCGCTTTATTAAGTGCCAACATCTGATTCTTATCCAATTAGCGGCGAATGGCCGACCCGACGACACGCTGCGTTTAAGCCAGCAGCGAAAGGAGCAGACAAACTTTCGCCCCAAAGGAAGAGCCAGCTCGGAGATGCGGAAAGGCTAAGTATGGCTAAGGGTGGCCACAACAGAATGGCCCTTTGTGGGTTGGCGGAGGGCGAAGGCAATGCAGCTGGCAAAAAGTTAAGCTTGCACCAACAAAAAACCATGTGGCAATAGCTGCTGTCTTGCCACAAAAAAGTGTAAGCAGATTTAAGTCAGAGGCGGACAGAGGATACTGGCTAATGAAAAATGCAGTTGGCCTTAGTCTGGCTCCTTCAGAGTGCACTTTCTACGACCGGCTCTGAGCTGAGAGCTGGCTTATTGAAATGTGATTTATTGGCTTGGCTTCGGTGCCGCAGGTGCAGGGTGCATCCGCATCCGTTGGGAGATTGCTTCCGCAATTACATTTGACACTCGAAAGTGTTTGCGGCAGGTCAATAACAATTTGCCAGATATTGGCTCAGCTTCCTGCCAGATAAGTGGACATAATTCTGGAGGGAAAAGTCCAAAGTCCAGAGTGGGGGGGGGGGGAGTGGGTACACAGTTTTTAATTACAGGTCCTCTGATGGCCATAACCATGGGCGATTCCTTTCAGAGAACAAAGGCTTAACGCACATTCCTGGCTGCTTGCTGCCCCATTGGTGTATCGGTGTCAGTGCGTGTGCCGCCCCCAACAACACGGAACTGGGCGTACCACCGAGTCATGCTCTGCCTTTTGTATGCATCCTGTGCCAGTTCCACAGTCTGCTGCATTCATTAGACTAAGCCAAGTGGCAGTGGGTGCCACAAACTCAAACTCAGACACAGACACCCATCCTGGAAGCAGGCGAACCTCTGGGCCTGCTCTGCAGCTCGGTTAGCATTCTCCACTAATGGTGTTACATGACTCGGGGCCATCGTTCCGCTATTATCATCATGGTTATTATTATTATGATGATTATGATTACTCGCGGCCTTCAGCTATTAGGACAAAGATGCGACACTTTCAAATTGTCGCTTAGCCCGGCTCAGGCCAGGGACTAACGAGAGGCTTCTGGCCATGGCCATGGCAGCCAAGTAAATGAAGGGGAATTTCCATACGTATTTCATTCAATTAAACAAATTGCAAGCTATCTTGGCTTTGGCAGTAGTCCTATCGTCCTGCAGTCCTATTGGCAATCCTCACTCAAAGGATAAAATCAAAATCCCTGCTGCTTTCCCAGCTGTACAATTAGCATGTCCCGGTGGACACCCGAGCTGCTGGAACTGTGCTTTTGACAGCTACACGTGTTACTTAATCACACGGCAGTCGGCAGTCGGCAGTCGGCAGCCGTCTGCCTGTGCCACTGCCACTACCACTGAGCCGGAAGTGCATGACCATCGCTTGCCACACGACATGCAACACGTCAGGGCTGTGTAAGCGTCGCGAAACAAAACTTCGCTTCACATGTGAGCACATGTTAAAAACAACTTTTCCGTAAATGAAAATGTTCAACCCTTCCCCTTCACCAATCCCTGCAATGGTAAAGGAAAATCGGGGTCACCCAACACCGAAGACTGTGTTTACTTTTCAATTCGAAAAGTTATAAGTGAGATTGTTTCTTTCTTGGTGTTCTTGGGGCTAATGGAAACCGCCAAGTTCTTCATAAAGTTACGACAAGCCGCCGATTTTCAACTAGAGTTCGATAATAGTTGGCGACTCGGGAGGTTTGTGGGTATCGTCGGTAGATAATGTTAACAAATTTGTAATATTATATGGTTAGAATATAGTTTGAACTGATTCCAACTCTTGAGATATCAAGAAACCAGTAGAATAAATAGATGGAGAAAATATATATAATGTTAATGTTAATAATAAGGTTAATTTTCGTGCACAAACTCCTTCTGGGAATGTGAATTTAGAGTTTTATGTCTTAATTATAATAATCTGTATGCACTCCTATCAAGCCTAGAAATATCCCCTATAATTATTGCCTGTAATATTATAATTTGTACTTATTATTTCTCTTCTTTTGCTCTACCTATATTAATAAATAAATAAATAAATAAGTAAATATATTCACTGTTTTTTTAAGATTTATGAAGAAATATTCTTTCCCTGTAATCTGAAATGATTTCATGCA
Organism: Drosophila athabasca; assembly: GCA_008121215.1. Taxonomy (NCBI): domain Eukaryota; kingdom Metazoa; phylum Arthropoda; class Insecta; order Diptera; family Drosophilidae; genus Drosophila; species Drosophila athabasca. Next base: position 3,121,063 of record CM017793.1, on the reverse strand, counting down.
AGTGTATCCGAAAATACCCGAAAGTTAGTTATAATTTTACCATAGTTAGGGTATCGAATTAATAGTATTATCGCATGCCATTGGTCGGTGTGCGAATTAAAGACGGCTCTCGGGACATTTCCGCTAGATTTGATTATCACCTGGCGATGGGCCTGGCAATAGGCCTGCTTGAGGATCAGTTTCATAATTTAAAGGTTCTGGTATAGGGAGTTTGCATGGTCCTGGCGTTAGAATGACTTAATCCTTAGATGCCTAAATTGCATGTGTAACTAGGAGTTCCAGGACTGGAAGTATCGTTGCATGTGAGAGCTACTCGAATTTCGTTGCATGTCGCTGTGGGTTGGCTGTGAGCCTTTCTTAGAATTAAGTTTTAGTTTATTGTTTTTAAAGGTTCTTGGGTTTTGGTGTTTGGCATGCGCACAATGCAGCTAACTAAGTAGTTCGAAGGCCTAAAGCCAGTCGTCCGCTACAGATGGCTCATCACACATGCATCACAGCAGTAGCACGATCATCCTTATCATCTGTTGCAGTTGCAGTTGCAAGTAGCAGTTGCAGTATCCACCTCCAAGCCTGGCTCAATGCCGCCCGCTGATGCAGTTCGAGTTTTAGGTGGCTTCTAGGCTGTTCTACATCTACTACTTGGACTAGTCAGTGGTGGGCTAGTGGCTAGGGGCTAGTTAGGGTCTTACAGCTACTGGTTAAAATGGCTTCTCACTTACCGCCTTCGCTGGATGGGTGTGTGGGGTGGTGCATGTTGATTGTTGTTTGGTTTTGGTTTAGGTTTATAAGAGAGTTAGAGAGAGAGAGATGAAAGCTACTTGTTTGGATTGATTTGAATACTAATAGAATATACGTTGATGGGTTGCCCCAGTTCGGGTTGAGTGTTGATTGAAGAGCAGTTGATTCTCCTTCTCCTTCAGGGATGTTGATTGTTGATTGATGAGAAGAGTCTGGGTTCTGGGTTGCTCCGCCTCCACACTTAATCGAATTCTCACCGTTTGCTTCATTTGGCTTTGATTAGTTTTAGTATGTACTATCTTTAAGTCACTCGAAAAGTGTTTGCTTTACAATCTTAGATCTAGTAAGGGGTACTACTGGGTAGAGAGTTTGTTGGGCTGGCCAATTGTTCAACTTCATTGGGGGACACTCCTTCATACTTTGTACTCTTGGTAGTTAAATTTTTGCATTTTACATGTGGCATCTATCGCCTGGTGCCTGCTCGGTGTCTATGCCTATGGGCTTAGGGCTGCTAATAGTAATTAGGCATAACCTTTGCATAGTATTTGATCTAGCTTAAGTCTAGTGTTAGTTATTGTTTACCGTATTGCTTTAAGAGAGTATATTTTGAGAGTGTTTATTAGGAAATTCTTTGATTGCTGTGTACGTATACTTTGAGCTAGGATCGATTATAATTAACTGGATGCGATTAGTTCTACGACTTCTACGAGTATCATTCGATTATTGTATGCGATTAGAGTATTTCTGTTAATGGGTATACCGTGGACCCGTTCAGTTAGCTGTCTGTATCTACTAAGTATTTCAAATGGGAACTCTATGTATGCTCTATGCTCTATGCTATGGCTATGGTATACAACTCCTTGGCTTTGGCTACATAATACTTATATGTTGTGTATATTTTCTATATATTTTAGCTGATTAAACTGACTGATTCGAAACTCTAATAAATATATGTATATGTATGTATGTATGTAATTATTTGCTTCGTATTGGATTGCTTGGTTTGCTATAACGTATACTTCTGTTTACTGTTTGCTTAATTCTAGAACGGTACAAGTGCTTTCCGAAATGCTCTGCAATAGTTGTTACTCATTATCTTAGAATACTTCCATTATTTACCTAGTTTTGGTGTCAATTCTTACAGTATTACTCTCTTAATCCATTATGTTGTTTCTACTTATTGAAGGAGTTAATAAATTATCATCTAGGGATTACATTCTGTAGCGTAGCAAACACTTTCTCTCGCGATTCTCTAGGGATTACTTTAGATTTGCTGTTGCTTGATTTGATGGGTTCAAAGTCCATTGGCAAATGTTTGCTAAATAAAAGCTGACTTCTACGTATTAACTCTAGCTTTTTACTTTATATTCGATCTTGGGCGTGATATTTTAAGGGCATTTATAAGAAACTTTAATCTTGAATTGCATTTTATATATGAAACGAAATTGTTGAGTGTTGAGTTGGTGTTGGGTTTGCTTTTGGTTTTGGTTGATTGAAGACGTGGCAGAGAAGTGGGCTTGACGTGTTGCGGATGATATGCATATCAATTGGTTGGGGGTGGGGGGCGGGTTTGGTTTGGTTTGCTCGTCTCGCGCCCCTCTCTCCGCCTAATCCCCTGTGGGGGGGGTGGGGGAGCTTACCTCGGCGATGTGGGCGGCAGTGGCGGCGGCGGCAACGGCGGCGGCGGGGCCCGCACATCTGTCTCGATGTTGCGCTTGTGCGGCGTCTGCAAGTCGAGGGCGGCATAGCCGTGGCCGCTGTGGGCATGGCCATGGCCGTGATGGGCATGGCCATGGGCATGTCCGTGCATATGGCTGTGGGCGTGAGCGTGGGCATGGCCGCCGACGCCTAGCGGAGACTCGCGCGGCCGCAGAGTGGTGGGTGGGCCGCGGAAGAGGGCGTACGGATTGAAGTAATCCTGTGACGTGGCCATCATGTTGATTGCGGCGAACGTGACGCTGTGGACGAAAAGAGAAGAAAGGAAAACAATTAGCTTGCAATTGACAAATTATGACAGCGGGAGACAGGAGGAGACAGAGGGAGACAGAGGGGGAAGCGGCTGGTAGGGAGCTGCTGAAATTAAAAGCAAACATTGAGCGATTGCTGGCATGTCAATAAACCATTTTTATGGCCCGCCATTCGAACTGACTAAACGATAGCCATGTCCACTGTCGACTGTCGGTATCCATGTCCATGTCCTGCCATTATGTCCGCCTCCGCGTCCTTTTATGTTTTTAATTTAATAGTCGTGTCATGTAAATGGCGCAGGCACGCGAATGCATTTAATTCCGCTTGTGAAATGAAATTATTTTAACATGTTCGCCCGTGATTGATACTCAGGCCAGGCCAGGACCGGACCGGATCTACATCTATCCAGTGGCCCCCTCCACTCCTCTCCACTCCACTCCACTTCCAGGGAGCCTGTTGCAGATGCAGTACACATGTCGGACACACCATAATTGACAGCAGAGGACATGCCACGAACGGACCGGACTACACATGTAATTAAGTGGCGGCTTGTCGCTTAAAGTGCCAGCCAATTGCCGGCTGCCCCCCTCCCCACAAACACACACATAACGAGGCGACAATAGACACCGATTTCGTTACCCCATTAAGCTTACCCCGCTCTCCTCCCCCATCCTTATCTCAGTTGTAGCTTCACCCCTTAGCAGTTCAAGGAAAAGCTTTGCCATTCCGTTACTCTTCAATCGCTTTCCGAATCGAATTCAAATTAGTTTCGCTTTAAGCATTGCCATTACAATTTCCATGCCAATCGCTCACCCACATGGAATACACATAAATTCCTGCAGATTAACCAGCAATCCTGCTAATCCCTGATGTAATCACAAACGGCTCATTATTTCCTGCCCATCAGATCGGCCCAGCAACACTTGAAGTCACTTGCAATTAAATGCTTACACGGCTGGACAGAGCAGAGCCCACACCCACTCACCCACACCCACTCACCCACACCCACTTGACGTGTGTTTACGCAATTTCCAACCAATTGGCATCAAGTGGCAAACACATTTGAGCCGCTTTCCGGGCCATGGCGAGCTCCGAGCCCATTTCTCAGCCGCAATTATGGCGCAGCACACAACAGTAAACACTCCGTGGAGTGACCAATGCGAGCTCAGTTTTTTTTTTTTAATGAACTCTTCCTTCAGCTCCTGCTCCTGCTCCTCCTCCAGCTCGTTGCATGTCGCATGTCGCACGTTGCGTTGCCTTTTTGCATAATTTAACGCGACAACGACAGCTCAAGTGCTGACTGATTTTCCGGCTGGCTGACTGCCTGGCGAGACGACAGCGATCTTGGGGGAGTGGGGGGAGCAGGGGGACTGCCACGACGACTGCGACTGCGACTGCGACTAAGGAGAAGTCGATGATGGTTGCTTTTAACTTTTGCATAATTACGTGTAAGAAAAGAACATTTTCAGCTCGCGGATTTGTCCGCAAACTTCGAAGATGCTGGATGGTAGATGAAAACTTTACAAGGAGCTGGTGGCATGCCCCATCAGAGGTAACCCGCTCCGCTCGCGGCACGCAACGTGCGAATTGTTTTAACTTACTTGGCCCAACTTTTTTTATGGTAACGCACCGCGACACTAATGGCTCACCCCCAGAGTGTCATTGGGGACGGGGAGGGGGGGAACAGATCACACACAATCCCACAAAAAAGAATGAAAAACTATTACGAAATCTATGGACTATAGGATACCTGGTACACAGACTTTGCCAAGGCTTTAATAGACCTCAAATACTCGCGTATATACTCCTCGAATGTACACACACATTGGTAGGGGTGCGCACCCTCTCATGGCCGGAAGAAATGTGGAGCAATAGCGTCAAGTGCACGCAGTCTGCTGCACTGCATCGAGTATGCATGGGGGCATGGGCAGGGGCAACGGCAGCGGCAGCGGCAACCGGGAGCGCCTATATAGGCCAGACGATGTGTGGCAGCAACAGCAACTGCAACACCTTCGCGCGCATTGGTGTCACCTACTGAACTGAGCATTGAGCACCGAGCACCGAGCACTGAGGCCCAGCAGCAGAGTACACTGGGCCAGTATCAGGCAAAGTAATCTCTGTTCTGGAACGCTTTTTACAACGCTGCGTCGCTGCGTCGGGAGACGCGCGCTGTGGGGCTGTTAATGAGTCAAGATATAATGCATTTGTATGCGTGCACAGGCACATCTGTGTGTGTGTGTGTGTAGGGCCTAAGTGCGTTGGCGTCAAGCGTTGAAAGCAGGCAGACGGCAACAATGGCAGCCGCCGGTTTTTGTTGCCTACTTTTGTGCGCGGTTGAGATTGAGAGTTCAGACAGACTGGCACACCCACGCAAAACTAACACACACACACATACATACACACACATTTGCATACGTATGTACATCTATTTGAATGAACAGTGATGAGGCCCTTGGCATGGATGGCATGGGCTATTACAAAATAGCGAATTTCACGGTCACTGGATTTCGGTTTTTTATGGCTGCTGGGGGAAGTTCTTCATTACATTCCTCGATTTGTCTCCATTTTGATACATGTTTAGTTGATTTGCAAAATCATTTGCTCTTGCCCATGCAGTGACTTGTAAACCTACTCCCTTCGAGAGGGCTTAAACGTGATCATGCACTCATCGCTGATTCGCTGTTGAGACGCACTCGTTGCCGGCTTTTGTTGTGGCATCGATGAAGGCGTTTACCCCCACAATATATGCATAATGCATGAGGGATATACATACATACACACATAGGATATAGAAAGGGTTGAATATCGTTTATTGTAAGTTTGCAGTAGGGCCGGGCCTGTCATTATGGCTTTGCCTGAGCTCCAATTAATTGAACCACTTGAGGGGCATGCAGCAATTTGTATAAGTAATGTGAGAGAGACATAAGGCCGCCGCAGAGAGAACTTTGCCAGCATTTAAGAATCGCATTTGTATGTATCATTATATTCCCCCTGGCTTGGCTTGGCTTTTCTTTTTTGTGTTTTTGTTAGTTACAAAAGTTATTTTTTGCTCGCTATCAGCGGGCGAAGTGCAACTTTGGCTGACTTTTGCTTGCCTCTTGGCTTGGGGCAGTAACTTGGCTGGGGACCCAGGCTACCCAGGCTACCCAGGAACTGTTGCTGCCCCAGAGAGAGAGAGAGAGAGAGAGAGCGGAGATAATCCTTTTTACTGCTTTATTGCTTTATGCCGTTATCCCGTCGCTGGCTCTTTAAGACTGCAATAAATTGAATTTGCGGACAAGGAAAATCTCCTTAGTCCGGCCAAAAGCCAAAGACCAAAGACGAAACCTCCCAGCTGTGGGTCCCAGCTGTGTTGCCGTTCGTCAGCGGTCTACTTGTTTAGTCAAATGCTTCAGTTGTTAGCTGATTTGTGCACAGCCCCTCCACCGCCCATCCTTCCCCCGCTGTTGATGGACTCTCCAGGACTCTAGGACTCTGTGTTGGTGGCTTGAAGTTTGGTTGCCAAATGGCTTTGACTGTTTTCCTCTCGACTATTTGATTATTCTCAATGAAAATGTTGTTTTGTTTTCCTTATTACATCATGTGACAGAGTGCGAGTGCTGCCACGCTTTTGTGGCAGCCTCTCCACACTCCACACAGCTGGGGAGGGGGTGGGGTCACATTTTTGGACAGACGTTGGACCGTTGCATGTGCATGGCTGCTGCTGCTGCTGCTGCTCGGTTCGGTTCGGTTTGTTTGCATGCAATTCCGTAAAGTCCTGTGCGTGCATTCAGGTTATTCCGCCAGCTCAGGCGTTTGACATGAAAAATGCATTTTATTGGGATTATTTTTATATCGTGCCCCACGCCGGAGTCCGGAGTCCAGAGTCCTTCCAGACTGTCGTTTGCCACAATTAAATCAGCGTCGCTCGGCGCGTGGAAGGCCATTAAAACATATGTTCAAAATGCAAATACAATTAATTTTACATTTATGCTTAGTCCCCGGCGGTGTGTGCGGGGGGTGCGGTGCGGTGCGTGTGCGGGGGGAGCTGCTCATTATTTTAATACGATTTCAGGCAAGTTTGCACTGAATTTTCGCACTTTTTAATTCAATTTCTCGATTTTAGCAAACAATAACCGTATCTACGCATAACAGAACCGAAACAAAACAAAAAAAAAGGTGCCAGTCCTTTGTGGAGCGGTCGCTGTTAATAGCCAATTACGTGCCCGGGTTTTCACACATGTCTGTGTGTGTGTGGGTGTGTGTGGGTGTGTGTGGGCGTAGGTGCCATGGGCCATGGCCAGATCCTGAATGTCGCTACGTGCTCGGCTTTCAAACTTTGCGATTTCATCAGGAAATTTGTTGCCTGCCCCTGCCCCTGTCCCTCCTCCATCGCTATAAAACTATAACTTTCATTGTTTTTGTAATTTCATTATTAGCTTTGGACAAAATGCAGCAGAGTTCCGTTAATGGGAGAATGTGTTTCATTTTAAATTTTGAAAATACAATGTGCATACTCGTAGAGGTAATTTTTGGAGCTGGAAAACTCGATGGCTCCTATCGCTTACCCACAGATTTTTAGTGCATTAACGAACTTAAAATGTAATCAGATCATCGGATTTATTGAGAAAACATTCAATTAGATACAAATTGAACATCAGATCACTTGAAAAATTAGGTTGCCCACATAAAAACATAATCAGGGCTCATTGCAAACCGAGTTTCGTCCAATAACATCGTTCAGGGCTGTAACAGCTGTAACAGAGCAACGCTACAGAGCGCTGTTAGCACCCAGGTTAACAGTCTGTTATTGCTCCCAGTTACCTCATTTCATTAACAGCATACACATGTCCGCTCTATCCCCCCGATATGTGTTCGATTACCAAGGGAAGTCACATCTTCTTTAATAAATGTTTCGTCCGATAACATAGTTCAGGGCTGTAACAGAGCAACGCTACAGAGCACCCAGGCTAACAGTCTGTTATTGCTCCCAGTTGCCTCATTTCATTAACAGCATACACATGTCCGCACTATCCCCCCGATATGTGTTCGATTACCAAGGGAAGTCACAACTTCTTTAATAAAATGTCCATCAATTAGCCCAAGGTCTAATTCGGTCAACGTTTAAAGGTCGAAAGTCATCCAATTAATGCAAAAGAGAGAGGAAATCCAATTGAAAGTTGGCAAATATTGGCAAGGCGAGACGAGGCGGGACGCGGCGAATCTTGCCCCAGATGGTCGCAAGTGGTGCAATCAAATGGTGGCAGCCGACGCCGAATGCAAAGACGAAGCCGTTACTTGACTTTCAAATTAAGCGCCAGGGGAGCACGAATCGGCGCTTGGTGCTTGCCGCTTGGTGCTTGCCGCTTGGTGCTTGCCGCTTGGCGCCTGCTCCAACTTTTATCGATAGATGCCTGCCAAAACTTTGGCCATTGCCAATTTGTAAAGATTCCCACACTTACAGCTGTCACAGTCCCTACAGTCCCTTCTCGAGCCACTCCTCCTGCTGTTCAGCATAAAAAATGTATTGGGGAGCGGGGGGCATCGGGGGGCTAACCAAACACAATCCAATCTCCACTCGACCGAACGACATATTCAATTCGTCCTGTCCGCCTTATTTCGTATGGATTGTAAAGCGATTTACAGATATGGCGTGTGTAATTTATTTTCAAGTGCCAAACTATTTACAAGCTTCTCCTCCTCAGCCAAGGAGCAGTTCATTTAACATGCGGACTGACTGCCATGCTCCTTCCACTCCTGCTCCTGCAGAGTCCTGCTCCTGCCTGTTCCTGCTGCCAAATTGCAGTTGTTGCCGGCTGCAGGCTGGGCTGCTGGTAGGTTGGGGCTGGAGGCAGCGACCATTACATGTTGCCACAACTGTTGCCATTGAAAATCATTGCAATGTCAGGCCAAATCCTTTAAACTCTCGCAAAGACCATGGCCATAGCTTTAAAGCCCGTCTTAAGTGACCCTTCATGCTGGCCAAAGAAGCTATTCCAGTGGCCTGGTACTGGCAGGAGCTGGTACCAAACGTTTCCACTGACTTGCAGCAAATTTGTTGCTGTTGAGTTTCAACTTTAAACCGGAAGTAAATGTAACCTCAAGAAGAGAACGTTAACTAGTGGAGCGGGACTTTATGGTAGACTTTTAATGGTAGTTCCGGAGACTCACGCAATATCGTCATTTCGAAACTCTTCTAGCACTCAATGTATGGTTAAAGCCGGTCAACACTCTCTCCTCCTGTTGAAACTTACATTAAAACATCAACTCATACAGAAATGTTCGCCCTATTTGCGCTCCTTACTTCGTCCTAGCTTCGTCCTAGCCTCGTCCTATTTCAGGTCCTTACAGTTTAGCCTGCCAAAGCTGGCCAGTGGAAACGTGTAGCCGTCAGCTGGCTGTGTACTGTGTGCAGTGTGCAATGCTTATGCATTGTAAAATATGCATTAATGGCTGTGTATTTGCATTTATATGGAATGGAATAGCTCTTTTATTTTGTTGGCATTCGAGAAATGCCGGCACGTGGCTAATAAACCACAAAGGCAGCTCAGCGCAGCGCAGCCATAAATACTCGCAAGAATGCCTCCTGCCTGTCCTCCTGTCCGACTAGGCATTTGCATGTGTCTGTGCGTGAGTGTTTCGGTGTGGTGTGTGGGTATTGGTATGGGTGTGGGTGTGTCAGCTTGCGTATTAACACGTCAAGCGGCGTCTGCATTGACAGGTCCAAATAGTTGCCACATGCCACAGTCCGCCGGAATGGGCATGGGTATGGGTATGGGAAGCGCCTTCTGCTTTGGACAGCGCCTCAAGGAGTCCAGGCAGGGAGAGGAGAGTAATTTGTAATGCAAATTACAACTGACGTGTGAGCGTCATCCTTTGGAAGTCTCTCTTTAGCTGGGACCGGAAGTACAGTCGCGAACAAAAGGAGCGCAACTTGGCGGCACATATTGACAAGGCAATTACATTTTTAATTACCATGTGTGCAAATAGTTGGCGAACTTAACGCATTCCTCGACGCGTGCAGACATTAAAAATTATTAACAGAATTAATGCGAAAAGTTGCCGAAAAGACAAAGGCAACGGCAACGGCAACGGCAAAGGCCGTTCCGTGGCCGAGACGCAGGCAAAGAGCGGCCCAAAAGCCGCAAGAAGTTGGCGCCGACGCCAAAGCAAACAGAAAACAGCAAACGGCAAACGGCAAAGAGAAATTGAAGGCATCAAACAGACAAAGAAATGAGTTAAAGTTTTCCCTGCTTTCTTTTGCTGCTCCCAAAAAGCAAAGCGAATTGTGTGCGAGTGTCTATACATTATTCATGTGACCAGCAGAAGAGTTTTCTGTTTTCTGCTTTCAGTTTTCAGCTGGCTGTCATTTTCTTTAAGAGCTTTCCGCAATTAAGAGGCGCCAGTGGGTAAACTTTAAATCGATCAGTTTAAGAATTGATTTCATTTTGCAAAAACTCGGGGGAGTTTTGGAGAAGGGTGAGTGGGGGAGAGTACAGTGAGAACCAAAGCAAATGTCACGGAATAACTATGTTAAGATGTTTCCTCCGTATATTCGTTTCATTAATGTTCATCGTAGAAGCATAAATCATTCATAGTGCCCTTTACTACAGATAAATCAGAGTAGTTTCGCTCAATTCACATTCAATATTATTCACTTAATGAATACTTTTATCTATGCTGCATCAATGTTAACCAAATCATGAATCAACACCAGAACGTGTACTGCCTTGCAGCTGTAACAGCGCAACAGCGCCGTTAATACAGTCCCATGGTTAACAGACTGTTATTGTTTCTGGCTAGCGTTCCCCGCTAACAGTTACAGCGCTCTCAGTTAACAGTTACAGTGCTCTCAGTTAACAGTTACAGTACTCTGTACACCCGCTGTGTGGTCGCGCAGATCACTGTGAAATATATGTAAATATTAAGTTTATGTACACAACTTCGTCTACCCCTTCGTCTACTTCGTCTACCCCTCTTCGAACTCGTCTCTTGAACATCTAATATATCCCACCCCCCTCCTACAAACACTGCCCACAAATGACTTTCTTCTTTTAGTCAATACTAAAGCTATGCTAAAGGCAAAACGGATCGCCGAATAGATTTATGAGCACCACCTTTGCTTCTCCTGTCTACATACGAATTTAACCAGAAAGACGAACAAATCCTTTAGGTTGATTATCCTGTATGACGTGTTTACAGGCAGCATAAAATGTGAGTACTTGACGCCGTTTTATGGGAGCTCATTGGCTCGTTTACATCCTCAAGCCACCCTTTGACCCGTGTACACAAACACCTATGGAATGGGTGACCCTCTTTAGCCCTCAGAATACATTTATTTGTAGAAAATAGCATAGAAATTAGAGATAATCTCGATTGAAGTATTTATTTATAGAGAATATCAAGCATAAACCTAAAGGCAAGAGTTAATTCCCTTGAAATTTGACGAATTCAAAACTAAAACTAAAAATATACCCCTCAGTCCCACACACACACACACACACACACACAGACGAAGAATCCCCCGAAAATAAAGGTCGGAAAGAGGAATAAATTCCGTGTTAATAAAAATTCGTCGCAATTCGTCGACCAAATCAGATTTGCATTTTTCAAATATTTTACAAAACTAACTAAAATGGCAGCTAAATTGCACACGCACGCACACAACACACACACACACACCCACAAACAAAAACAAAAACCAACAAGAGGGTGGTGGGGGGAGGGTGACATTGCTAACTCGTGGACGTCGACAACGCTGGCTGACTGGCTGGCTGGCTGGCTGGAAACGTTGCCGCTGGCCAGGCGCAAAATGAAAGGCACGCGCTCTGCCCGCGGACGGAGGAGACAGAAAAAATATATGGCTGAAAACCCAGAGAGAGAGAGAAAGAGAGAGAGAGAGAGAGAGCTCTGAAGCCCAACTGACTGACAGGCCCGCTGTGGATATCGAGTGGTGGGGTGGTGAGGAGGTGGCATAGGTGGCACGAGCGAAAAACGGCGTGTAAATTTTCCAACTAAGCCACAGCAAGCAAAGCGCCTGACACTCTCGCGCCTCGTGCCTCGCGCCACGCGCCGTATATCTTCATTAAAATGCAATGCATCCTCGGCATATAGAGAGAGAGAGAGAGAGCAGGGAGGCCACTTGGTTGCCTTGTGGACTGATGGACTGGAGGCCTCTCGGCCTGGTGGCCTGGTAGCTGGCGGCTGGGTCCGAGTTTGGTCTTGTTCCTGTCAGGAGGCCCGCCAAGTCGATCCCAATCCCAATCCCAAAACTTCAATCGTGTAAGCGTCCGCGCGTGTAATGACAATGGCGTCGCGTGGCTTTGACTTTGACGTGGCCATGGGGCAGTGGACAGTGGACATCCGACAGTGGCCACTGGGCCGAAGGACGCCTGGCTGGCACCATATTTTTCAAATGCAATGCCCCGTGACCAAAGCTGTGCCTGTCAGCTGTGGCTGTGGCTGTTGCTGCGGCTTTTGCTTGCATCAACACGTACGTAAAAGTCAAATCAACTGAAGCTGTAAAATTTGGGGCTGGCTAGAGATGGAGCAGGACCAAGAGACGGATGCGTGTGTGGCTGTGGATGAGCAGCATTAACGAAAATAAACAGCAAACATCTAGACTGGCAGCTAAAAGCAGCCAACAGCAGCACCTTATAAACTTTAAATGGAAAACAAGCAGCAGCAGAGGCAGCAGCAGAGGCAGGGATCTGTGAAAGGGCGTGACATGTGGTAAGTGCAGCAGCCGAACACTCCTAGGTGCTGGCAAGGATGGCAGAGACCAAGGAAAACGTTTGGGTATCAGGGAGCCATCATAAAATGATGCACCCACAAAATGCACATCCTGGCATCCTGGCATCCTAGGTGTAAATCACGTAGCACTCTGACGCCTTTTACAGTTCCAGTTCCAGTTCCAGTTGCAGTTGTTTTACCCACAATAAAATTGAAAAGCAGCCAAAACAACACACCAGAACCCAACAGAAACGAACAACAACAGCAACAACAACCAGAACAACCCGAACAACGACAACGACAGCAGAACGGAACGCAAAAGTTTTATAAGTAAAATGACAAGAGCACGTGCGACCTGTTCGGTGGGGTGGGGGGTTGAGGGAGGGAGTCGAAAGCGAAGGCAAAGTCAAAGTCGAAACTGAAGGAGTTTGTTTACGTCGTCCTCCAGGTACATGCCTCCACCTCCACGACCCAAAACCACCAATAACCCAATCCCATCCACCATCCGCTAGCTGGCTGGCTGGCTGGCAGGCTGACTCTGGCTCTGGCTGAGTTATGGTTAGACATCGATCTCATGGGAGCCCACAGCTTCAGCTGAAGCCCGGAGCTTCCTTAGCCCAAAAACTTTTTGCATTTCTCGTGCGGCTCATTACAACTCCGTCAGAGCAGTAAAAAATACTCATATCAGAGACTGGAATTCCTTCCTGTACTTGCAGTCAACCCGGAACACACACACACACATACACACACTCACACACACAGGGAGACGCAGTGCCCCCTCTCAATCCACGCGCCGAGTATTTTGTTTATTAAAATTAAGTGCCATGGGCATTGGTCAGCCAGTGGGCACAGTGGTACGCCATGAATCGCTATAAAGACGGAGAATATAGAGGCAGGCTAACAGAGCTGTAAACAATGTGTGAAAATGGCTATAATTATTCATGGATTAAAACAATTGAATGCGAGCAAATAGAGGCACAGCTACGAAGATTTCTTAAATCTAGATTTTAACTAGAAACTTCTATGAAATTCTCTCCACTTTTCACCACAACTGATCCACTGTTTGTTGACTGTCCACTGTGGAGTCCTGAAGGAAGTCCTGAACACCGGCTAAGACCGACCACCAGGTGGTCTGATCCTGGTCCCCTCCTGGGCTGCTTTTCTCATAATATTATTGCTTCTGGTGTGCTTCTGGTGGGTGTGTGGTGTGGTGTGTGCTGCGACTGCCTGTTGTTGTTTGTCGACAGTTGCTATTAATGCCACATGGCAGCCGTTGCCCCATCCCGCATCGTACCGTACCCTTGCTCCAATGACCGTTGCAACCTGATGCACACTTTTTTACGAGCTGCACACGCACACGTGCCGGGTCCAAGTTGGAGTCCACAGAGGGAGGAAGGTACTGGGGGTCGATGTGAGTTGTCCTAGACAAGGACAGCTACTGACCAGTGGATGCTAGATGGGATGTGGGGGGGAATTGTGGGGTGGCATGGATACGTGCCTTTTTGCTTTGCCATTAGCCGTAGCCCTCCGCTGGGCAGCAGTGGCCACATTAAGTGATATTTGTTTTACATGAAAATCAACTCGTCCGTCCGTGCGGCTGTCCGTCTCTGCAGTCCCTGGTTTCGTTTCGTTTTAAATTTAAATTGCACAACTGGATTGCTGATTGCATTCCTGCTGCGATTGACGAGCGTGGTTGGGCCTCACTGATTATGGTTACTTAAGGAATTTCAATCAGTCATCAATCTGTGCATAGCAAATCGATACGATTTGAGATGCCTGGCAGTGAGCTGCCTTAAAGCTGACACATCCATAAGTGAGCGCATCCATCAGATATGCAGACTTAATGAGCACCAGATGCTGGCTGGAAACCACACAGCTCCCAGTTGTTATATTTGTGTCAAGCATTACAGCCCCAGCAGCTGTCAGAGCCATCTCAGCCTTCCCATCCTTACCATCTGTAGCCAAAATCCTCATTACCATTACCACAACTCGGGTTTGGCCAAAATACTTTGCCTAACCTACATCGACATCGACTGCGAATGCCTGAGCGGAGCGGAGTTTTCCACTGCGCCAAATTCATGCCACTAAATGCTAATGCACTAATTAGTTTACGCTCTCATCTCCCATCATCTGACTGTCTGCCTGTCTGCAGTCCCTCCTCCCCCACCCCACCAATTTCTGAATTCCAACCATTTAGCACTGAGTCCCAGTCCCAGCCCGGAGGAAAATGATTAAAAATTCGCAGACGAGCCAAATAGAACTGCAAATCTCCAGCTCCCAACTTTTGTCTGCCAATAAAAGTGAAAATTATATGACAAAACAACGTTTTTGGGGGCCAGTTGGTGGCAGATGCAGCAACAGCAGCTACTGTCGGCCATGTTAAAGAGCTGACATGGGATTAAAGCGTTTGGCAGCTGCTTCGCCCAAAATTGGTAACCCTTAATGGGATTTAGGAACAGTGGGGCCAAAAAACAGAGATCGAAGAAGGGCATGAGACCTTGAGAGAAGGAAAGTAATGGGCTGTGGAGAATACCCAGTGAATCCAAAGATCTGAGTACTATGCTACTATATACCCCACAAGAGCGCACAATTGGGAGCGCAAAGCGAAAACGAGAGAGGGCGAACTATGGAGAGCAAGAAGCAGATCGACGAGAGCAGAGAGCAGCGATAGGAACTTCGATCCAGCCAGACCAGACGACGAACGTCGCGATGTTCAATTTAAGTTTCTTCTATCAACTACTGTACATTAATCACCTACTTTAACTTTACTCGCATTAAATAAACAAAAACCCCACACTTATGTTTATGAATATTCATAAAATTCATCAAATAATCGAAACATTAAAACACAAAATTGTGTCTATAATATCTGTACATTTATGGCTAAATATATATCCCCAAATAAATTCGGGGATGAAGGATAGCAACCCACTGTCCGAACACTAAAATAAATGCAAATTTTTTTTTTGTCGGTGGTAACCATTTTTATTCCGCCTGAAATGCCATTAGATTGGCTCCTTTCGGCCCATTGAATAGGCCACATCGAGGAGGAGAAAGTGCAGGCAGCAGGCAGGACAGGGCACGTCCCTGATTATGTCTGCATTGGGTTGGGGTGAGAGTTTTTATATCTTAGTTAGCGGACTATTCAGAGTGTGAATGATTTATGAATGCTCTTTAAATAATGCCAAGAATATACTGTCTACAGGGCATTCGCTAGTCCATACCAAATATTGGTTCCGCTTAATTCTGTTTTGTGTGTTTATTTTTGTGTGAATAGAAAATTCGTTGCTAAAAATTGCCAAATCCAAAATCAATTTTGGCTTTACAACACACCAAAATGCACTCAATAAAATGTTTAATTGAAGCTGGCGCAAAAAACAGTTAACACTCTCCGATTCGGGCATATGTCTGCCTATTCTATACTATATATATTTATATATATGTAGATATTCGCGGGTTTGTTTTGGGTTGGGAAAAACCAATTGAGTGCTGGCTGCACAAGCCTGAATGAATTGGCCCATAAACATTTTAAGACTCCAATCGACTGATGTTCCAAATTTTAAATATTTTCCCCACTTTCTATGCTTTTTGCTGGTTTTCTCTTGTGGTGCCACGTAAAGCGATGCCCATAAAAGCCAAAGGCATTTAAAGTGCCTCAGGTTGTGGTTCGGGGAGGGAACCAACCTGGCTAGCCAACCCAAGTTATAAAGATGTCCAAAGGCCACAATACAAAAGTTTATTGCAGTTGCAGCAATGGGAGGAATGGCTGGGGTCAGTGGCAGGAGGAAATGGATGGGGCTGGCGCAGCTTCCCTTCGCACCTTTATTGCGGACGTTTTTTCCTGCACTTGACTCTCGTGGCACTTGGCGGAGGACCAGGAGGCTGACCAGAAGACCAGGCGACACTTTAATGCCTACACTGGTCGTCCTACAACTCACAAAAGGGGCCAACGAAAGAGTGGAAAAGAAATAAGGAAGGAGAGAATGCGTAAACAAGGACAATCCTTTTATTTTCCATCGTCTGGCACATTTTAAAATATTTAGGTCCCTGCATTCCTTTACTGTAAAACGCGGGTATGCTACTTGCAGAGCGTTTTTATAGCGATCTATAGACCTTTTTTATGCCTATTCTGGAGCAGAGATCCAGACCTGAGACGTGACGATCTGAACAGTACCGAACACGAGAATGATGATCCTTTTTTGCCAACTTCACCATGGTATTCGAGGAGCTTTACATAACATATAGATAGATAGATAGATATAGATACATATAGATATATGTATGTACATATAGAGTGAAGTCTCAGCCAGGTCAGTTCAGTAAGTGTCACCACCGCATGCCACTACTTTTATTCCCACTGTTAAAGCTTTGCATTTGCCACTGAGGTGTCATAATTAATTTGCACGCCAATTTGTTGTTGCTGTTATTGTCGCTGTTATTGTCGCTGTTGTTGTTGCTGTTGTTGTTGCTGTTATTGTCGCTGTTGTTGTTGCTGTTGTTGTTGCTGTTGTTGTTGATGTTGTTGTTGCTGTTGTTGTTGCTGTTGTTGTCGCTGCTGTTGGCGAGCTGCAAACAAAGTTGCTTGTACATTTGCTGACATCTGCGGATTTGGCTCGCTGATTTATTGAAAAGGGCCACCATGAACCACCGGTTACGAGTGGGACATGAACTCCGCTGGTATGTGTTTGCGTGTGTGTGTGTGTGTGTGTGTGCTTCAGTGGGTTTGTGGGTGAAAAGATGCACTTGCAGTCAATGCTGGCACTCAGACGGCTTTGAGTGGTGCTCCAGTCTTGGGGGCTGCTGCTGACGACGACAACTACTTCGAGTCGGCAGAGATAAGCCAGTAAATGCGAATGGAATGGCTGATGGGTGATGCCAGGACAGGACAGGACAAAACAGGATGGGGGAACACTGTCCTACATTTTCTCATTAGATTGCCATGGCAAATACTTGGAGTTGCCAATGTTGCCATAAACTTGACGCTAACAAGGCCAAAACGGTAAACGGAAAACGGAAAGTGGAAGTGGCAAGTGTCGAAACATTTTCGGCCACCACTTTGTTGTTGTTCTGTCGAAACTTTTAATTGGCCTGAGCAAAATTGTAATTGTTTTTTCCTGTCACCTCTAGCCAAGGCTTGAGCATCTTTGGCATCTCATGTATAAAATGGTCAGGAGTGGAATAGTTTTTGATGGCACTGTATCACTCACACTCACTTATTTGGCTACGCCATCTGCTTCTGCGTCGCTTTTGGGCTGGTTAGGTGCATCAACCATTGAAATTGCGGCCATAAATTGTGCGACACAGTTGGGTGCAAGTGTCAATAAGTGTGCAATGGGATGGCAGGGCCAGCATTGTAATGGTTAAACTTTCCCCCAGCGTGCATTAAAAATGCGTAACTAACGGCAAATTTACGAGTTACAAGCCACTTCCGCTGCCTCTCTCGCTCTCTCGCTCCCTCTCTCACTCTGTCCCTTTTTGTGCTCTCTTTCTAGCTTGCCTGTCAGCAGCCTTAACAGCTCACTGTTAATGCATAGCATTACATCGACTGCCTTAACAGAGAGCTGTAACCAGAGCTTACAGCCTGCTTGCAGAGCTTACAATGTAAGTGCCAGACAGACTCGACTGAGTGCAAACTTTTGTAATGAAATTGCTTTCAATTTGTTGGGCGCATATCAAATGAATGTCAAGTTAGAGCGAAGATAGTTTTTCATTGGATAATATTTAGATTATAGCTACTAGAATTTAGTATCCACTGATGGATAGCTAGAAGATACATAAGTATCCCTATTCTACCGTTTCTATATCCTTTAGTCTTTAGTTTGGTCATCGCAGTGACAAATGTGTCCTTAAACCACTGTGCACTTGCACACACACTTACCGAGTATTTGCTGTGGAAAAATGCCGAGCCTCTGCCCTGCCCTGCCCAGCCTGGTGGTTGTCTCTGCCACCCCACCCCACCCCAGCCCCCCGTCTGGCCGACGACACCGATGCGAATGCATGCCGGCCACGCGCTCATTTCAGTTTAAATTGAATTGAAGCCAAATGCATGCCATGATTTTAAATTGTTTGGTTTGGTTTACATTGCATTACGCAGCATGCCGCCCCCCCCTAGACCTAGCGAGGAGTGGGAGGGGGAGGGGGATATGGAATACGGGGCAGCTCAGGCGTTGGCTTCTGAGAGGTCCTCTAGAGTGTGGGATCTGGGCTGGGATCGAGAAGAGGGAGCTTGTGGCGCATTGGTGCACAAAACTACACAAATTGCTGACATATTCAAATCAATGAGAATGAGAACGGGAATGAGAATGAGAATGGGGAGAGGGAGAGGGACTCCCCCCCCCCCAGTCAGAGCAGAATGTGTGGAGCTGCAACTGGAGGTTGCACGATGGTTGCATCTTTTGCCATTCGCAGCACTTGCGAAAACAAATATCGAATTAAATAAATTGCAAACTGCACCGATGATGAGCGGAGCGGAGGTTTATGGAAGAGAAGAGCAGAGCAGAGCCTTGTGTTTTACCGAATGCAAATGCGATGCGATCCCCCCCTACCCCCTCCCTTAACAACAATTGTTTACTTCACTGGCACATGGCATAGAGTAGAGTGTCGCCGCATACCAAGAGGTACACCCGGGAGCCACAGCCAGGACAGGACAGGACAGGGCAGGGCAGGGCAGGGCAATCAATGCACTCGAAGAAATAAAAAAAACGTTTACGTTGGTGGCTTGTTAAGTGGCATATTTATGTAAGGCGAGCTTTCCGCTTGATCCTGATTCCGATTCTGATTCTGTGCCAAAAGAACTCCGACCAGAATCCGGAATCGAAATGAACCCCGCGAGCCGGGCGGGCGGGCGGTCGGGCGGTCCCTGGGACCAATTACTTGCTGTGGGTGGCGCCCGTCGTGCGGTTTTCTCTTTTCTCTCTTTGTTGCTCTTTGTTTTTCTCCGCTTTCCAAATAAAATCTATATAATCTATATGAATCCGGGGAGACAAAAACAAAAACAAAACAGACAGTAAACATACCAAGAGGGGAAAAGGGAGCTTCTCTTTCGATGGCAAAGAAAGTTTTCAACGGAAAATTACTACTTTCGATTCGAAGATCTTTGAATACTCTAACTAATTGGCCAAGAAGGGATTCTGGTTTGAATAATAAAACATTGGGGAATAGATTCAAAGAAGGCTATGAGATTCTACTGCAAAAAAAACCAATGGAAAGCAAAAGATGAGGGTTGAAAGTCGATTATATTCTGTGAAAGATCTTGAGTAAGGTCTTGACCAATACTAGGGGCCTTGTGCCCACCCCCGGCTCACTTGCTTCGTTGAGACTGCACTAAAGTACAAAGTTGAAAGCAACAATAGAGATTGACGAATTCTTTATGTAAATTGTAATCGAATTGGCAAAGAACAATCGGGCCACTGCCAAGATAACTTATAAGTTCTAATATTCAATAAAACTAAATTCGTTGGCCAAAATGGCGCATCTTTAACATCGTAAACAAACGAAGAGCCAAATGACGGCAAGCTCCCAGCCAGAATGCAACGAAATGACCCTCGACAAACGACAAACGACTGACGACGGATGACGACAGACAACAGACAGGCGACAGACGGTTAAGCAGCTCAGCGGGAGATACAGAGATGCCACAATACGTAGACAAGAGAGAGAGAGAGAGAGAGAGAGAGAGAGAGAGAGAGAGAGAGAGGAGAGGCATTGAAGCAGAAAAGAAAGCAGACAAGCAATCTTTTGGTTTGACGAACTAACTGACTGAATGACAGACTGCCACGGCAGCAGCGGGCACAAAATGTGGCACTGTGAAGTGAAACTTTGAAATGTTTTACAGAAATCACCGACCATCCGACTATCAAAGATTAATTCATATTCTAGGGACATTGGTGGGTCCACTTGAAGTATTTTTGGGGGTTCGAACTCTGCATTTTCACACTGAAATGTTCCCAGAGTGAAATGATATACCATTCAAGGTTCCTTGCTTAAAACAGAGGGCCCAAATTATATTCATATATATTAATTATATTAAATTATAGCATTTACTGGGCTCCCCTTCGAGTGTATTTTTAGCAGCATTTTTCTGAATTTTTCCCAACCTCTCTCTCAGCCACTGTGTCCCACTGTGCGGCTGCTTCGTTGGCACATCACATACGCCCGCCAATGAAAAATGGCTGCCCTTGGCGCCACACCGACGCCCAACAGCCAGCCAGGCAGACAGACAGACAGACAGACAGACAGACAGTCGGACGCAGTAAAGGCAACAACAGTGGCAGAAGGGCAGAAGGCAGCCAGGAAGAAAAAGCATTGCCGGGCATCTGCCGCTGCTCCTGCTGCTCCTACTGTTGCTGTCCCTCTCTGGCGGCTCGGCCCACACTCGGCAGCAAAGTTAAAATTGCAAGTAAAGCTTTTATCACGTGTTTATGCCCAAGCCCCCCCCCCCTCTCCCCTCCCCTCTCAGTCCGGATGGACTCCGAAGTCGTAAGTAGGTTGCTTCCAGCGGCTAGGACTTCGTTTTTGGCATAGAAAATAGCTGAAAATCGAATTCCTTTTGTCTGTCTGTTTACTGTGCATTGTGTGTGTGTGTGTGTGTGTGTGTGTGTGTGTGTGTGTGCGAAGGAAGCAAAGGGAACAAAGGGAGGACTGCAGTCCCCAAAACCAAATACCAATAAAACTTACTGCACAGTCCTGCTGCCTGCCGCCTGCCAGTGCTGCGACTGAGACTGAGACTCTGTGCGCTGCAGGATTGGCTTCTTGGCCTTTTTTTGCCTCATCGGAAGTCAGTTGGTACAAAATAAAGATTTAAGAGAATTTTTTTGTACATAGGCTTTGCATCATGTCTGCTCTAAACAATGGCAGTCTCTGGGAATTCTTAATTACGAGAAATTCGACTGGGATACCTTTAATCTTTAGATGATATTTGTGCTCGAAAATCCAAGAAAATAAAAAAGTGGCAGCATTCCAAAACGCAACCTGCGCACTCGCTTTACTCGTATGCCAACCCCCAGCTCACTCGCTTTGCTCGATCATAGTAACAAAAAATGCAGGTAATTTTATAGAAATATAATTTTCCCTAATTTTCAAATGGTTCACGTAATTTCCTTCATTTCTTGTCAATGCCTCAACTAAATTCCGTTCAAGTCTTAAATATATACATATAAAAACCAAAGAAAAGTTCTCGAACTGTGTGTCGATTTGGCCAAAAGAGCTGGCTGGCTGGCAACACTGGCTTCTCTTGGCCAAAATCGAGTTGATCATCATAATGCGCTTTGTGACGTTGTGTCAACCTCAAGTGGCACGGCGTTCGGTGCCTCAGTGCCTGCCGCTTTCTGTGTGCATATTTTACACAATCTTTTGGACTCCACCCTCCCCCTGCCCCTGCCCAGTCTCACCCTCACCAGCAACCTTCCTGCCACAGGGTGGCCGGCACACAACACAACTTTTGGTTGAGATTTATAGTGCAACTTGGCCAGAGAGAGTTGAACAAGTGCGATTCGGAGCTGGAGTTGGGGGGTGGTTGGTGCGGGGCGGGGGGAGGGGTACGGATTGAGTGGGAATTCTGGCAATGCCTTTGGCTGGCCTGGAGACTTGGACCCGCTCCTGAATACGGCTCGGATCTGGGCATACTTTCATCCTTTACGACAAAACGTTGGTGGCCGTCGGCCGTTGGTTTGGGCCTGGCTTCCAGTGGAATTGGCTGCCTTCGCTCTCATCGCCCATAAAGCGGACAATTTGGCGAGCATCGATGCTGATGCTGATTACTGATTACCGATACTGACACTGATTCGATTTGATTCGATTTCCTTCAATGATGTGAAAAATAATTAAAAGTTATTGTGATTTCCAATCGATTGGGTTGGCTAGTACGGGGGGGTGGGGGGAGGTCGGCCTGGCCTGCATAAATTTCTGGAATGCTGCGATAATTGTATGCATATGCTGTAAGATTTTAGCATTTTAATGACCTGTTCACGCCATGGCTAATCAGCTGGCCAATCTATCGTGTTTCCATCTAATTTTCATGTAAATAAGCCAATCCATCCGCTCGAGGACTCCTCCACACGGCCCACGCCCCCTCCCCCCCAGGGAAAGTTCAATTGCAGGTCGGCCACAGCTTAGGGTCGTGGCGAGTCAACTGGTGCCATAACCTGAGCCTCCTAAGCATCCTTTCTGGCTATCAAAACTGGTAACAATCCGTTGTTTGACCAACGCACAGCCTGGCGATGGTGGCGAGGGGGGCGGGGGGCTGGGGCTCGCATACCTGATCCACAGTGACTGCACAAAGTAAACTCACACACAGCCGCACAGTTTAGTCATGGCTCGCCTTTCCAGTTCCGACTGCTTAACCCCCCGTCCCCACTCCCCTCCTCCGCCACACAAAAAAAAGGAAGAAAAATGAGGCAGAATCCAACGTAACATGGCTTGGCTAAAAGGCATACCAGCCGGCAGCCGGCAGCACAGGAGCAGCACATGGCCAGTAGACAGTAGGAGGCCACCCCCTTCCCCTCCCCTCCATTCCCGCTCCCTCTGGGCAACTACTTCGCAAGCCGTTTCACAAAACGTTATATGCAAATCGCATTTGGCATACATATTTAGCAGTTCTTGCCACACAGTCAAAGGAGTCAACACTGCACGAAAATTCGGCCAGCATTTGTTTTAGTTTTCTTAAAGTTTCTTTAAGTTTTTGTGGAAAATGCAGATACTCTTTTTATGGAAAAGAAATGATCCTAAAATGAGAAGGCTAAAACCTTTGTAAACAGAAATTTCGAGGAGCGGGACGCCATTCATCGCTGTAAGCCTCATCGCTGTAAGCCTCATCGCTGTAAGCCTCATCGCTGTAAGCATCATCGCTGTAAACATCACCGCTGTAAGCATCATCGCTGTAACCATCATCGCTGTAAACATCATCGCTGTAAGCATCATCGCTGTAAGCCTCATCGCTGTAAACATCATCGCTGTAAGCATCATCGCTGTAAGCATCATCGCTGTAAGCATCATCGCTGTAAGCATCATCGCTGTAAGCATCATCGCTGTAAGCATCATCGCTGTAACCATCATCGCTGTAAACATCATCGCTGTAAGCATCATCGCTGTAAGCATCATCGCTGTAAGCCTCATCGCTGTAAGCCTCATCGCTGTAAGCCTCATCGCTGTAAGCCTCATCGCTGTAAGCAGACTGGAAACCTTTCGGACCGCCCTCGTCCGCAGATTTATTGTGCCATCAATCGAGTGTATAGAGTATGAAAACATAACTTCAAAGGAACCAGCTAGCTAAGCAACACCTTAAGCAACAAGATCACTTCCTTAACTTTAACATTAGGATGCCCAAGACCTCTCGTATGTATGTGAATTTCTCTCAGTGAACATTGAACAACCGAAAGCAGAGCCTCCTGGCATTAGCATATGCCAGCGACAGTTGCCTCCTGCAAGGTTACACAAGCAAACGCACACGATAAATAGGATATTCGAGTCACAGTTGTAAGGACTGCAGAGATACCCGCTCCGCTATGCCCCGCCCTACCCCCTTTCTATCTCTCTCTCTCTCTCTCTCTCTGTCTCTCCGTCTTTGACCTCCTCCCGTGCTCACATTAAAAGTAAAAGCAACATTTTTGTGCCGCTTGGTATTTATAAATGTCCTGGACATCGATCTGTCCTGTGATATGGATATGGATATGGATGAGATGAGATGAGGTATCTGTAGCAGTCGTTGGGTTAATAGGCTTAACTTTGCCTAATGAAAAATTCAGCCGGCTTTTAGGTGCACCCAAATTCCTGGGAGGCAGGGCACAAGAAGCATTTGGAGCTGGAGTTGCAGTTGGAGTTGGAGCAGGGAAATTATTGGGGAACTGGAGAACTTTGAGTTTTGCTAATTGAAAAGCACAAGACGGGCGGCCGGCGGAAGAAGCCGTTTGGTCAAAAGGAAATTAATTGCAAATGACAAACACTTGACCGTAGGATATCCTCTCAATTTCAAGTTTTTTTTCCTGCCTCCATCAGATATCCGTGTACCATTTGCCGGGCTCCGGCTCCGTCTGCGGCCCCGACCCCGGCTATCGATGGCATTTAATTTCCGTGCTGGCTCTGGTACCAAAAACTTTAAACTGTCCCGGATCCGTGTCCGGACCCAGGGCGTTGCTCAAAGTTGCTCGGTGAAAACTTGGCACTCCGGCAAGGTGAGCCAAATTTCGGGCTCTCTCTTGCACGTTCGCACTCTCTCTCCCGCTCTCCCGCTCTCTCTGTGCCGCTAAACTCGTATAACTAACGAAACAACAAATCATCAGGCATACCTGCTATATAAATAATCCGAGCAAACAATGAAGAAGGGAGAGCAAAAGGGTGTCCATCTAGCACACAGACACAGAGACAGAGAGGAGAGACACAGTTGGAGGGGCTGCGGGGTATCGACATGACATCTCAGTGGCAATCAGACAGCCAGCCAGCCAGCCAGCCTGCCACCTAGTCGCTCGCAGTCGTAGTTGTTGTCGCTGTAATTCCGGTAGGGAGCCGCTGACAGTCGCGACAGTTTTGTCCTTTACCCACCCAGCCACCCACTCTCTCACCCACCCATTCACCCTTTCTCTCCCCCACAGCCCACAGTCGCTGTCGCCGCCGTCTGGCATTGCGGTTAATGAAAACTGCGATTTTACTTGGCGAAAATTGGGTCGCTGTTCTTGTTTCAGTTTCCAGACCCCAGTCCCAGTCCCAGTCCCTGTTCCTGTCTCTATCTCTTTCTATGCCACTGCCGCTGTTTCTGTCTCTGTCTCTGTCTGGGTCTGCTGCTGTGTCTGTGTCTATGTCTGTGTCTGCAGCTCCGTCGGTTTTTACTGCTGCTGCAGCATTTGGCTGTTTTGCATTTACTTACTGGCTGCCATTTACTGAAGCTTTTCCCTACCCAACAACCCGACAGTGGAAACTCGTGGAAAGCAAGGGTATGCTCTCTTCTTGTGGCAGGATGTGACACTAACACAGGAGGAGGCGTTACCTATTACCTCTTAACTGAACGGCAATAAAAGCCGAATCGATATGGCAATATCTTTGGCTTTGGCTTTGGCTTTAAAGTAGTGGCCAAGCCACGCCAGACTTTATTTCAATAAATTTTCTTTTTAAATTTCAATTACATTATTTTCGCATTCTGAAACGGGTATTTTATAGTCGGACTTCTCGACTAACTACACAGTCACTCCATATATCTTGTTCATCTTTGTTTCCCTTTCTGTCGCTTCTTTTTTTGGCTGGCAGCCGACACCAAAAAGAGTTGCAGTTGCAAGAGGCGCAGGCAGCGCCGGCAATGAAGGGGAAAACTGTCTGCAGGGTTTTCCCTGCCGTTTTCCATTCCAGTCGAGTATTTGGTTTTTGGAGGAAAAATAAATATGGCAACGGATTCGGATTCGGATTCGGGTTAGATCATAAAGCGATATGGAATGCCTGAATAAGCAAACAAGTGCTGGCTGGCTGGATACTCGTTGCTGGATATTGTTTGTAATGCCATCTCTGGGGCACGTTTCTCTACAGTCAGGACTGTAAATGCTGTAAGCAGCTGTTGATAGCGTGAAATTAAGCCATATAATATCTAGGCAACATTCAGGCCAGCCACTTGGGGGTCATTAGAGAAGGTTACACATCCAATCCCTTCAATCTGTCCGTTATATAAAGAAGACTTTGGACCCCCTTATGAAACATCTTCAACTTATTGAGAACATCAACCATTTAGGACTTGTAAACCATGTTATTTAAAGTCCTTTTAAAGGACATTCTGTATGGAAATAAGACAACAATAAAATAGCTTAAATTTATTATGAAATCCGAGAATAAATTATGGAAAATTTTGATATTACTTTAATTAATGAATCCTCAATTCCCTCTCCGAAAAGTAGTTGTTTCATTTCGAAACGCACTGTCTATGTGTGGCTGTCCCAAAGGTTTTTATCCCCAAGGAGCCTGTCCATGGACCCCCCTTACTGCACTCACTGAACCATAAATCTGCAAATCTTTTCAATTATTTGGTCGCTATGATTTCACAGGACTCCACTTGTACGCGTGCCACACAAAAGAAGTTGTGTTTTCATGCCACATCCCAGTCAGCTCCAGATCACGGCGCCTTTTAGGCTCCGTCTGGCGCTGTCTCGACTCGACTGTCCCTCGACTCGACTGTCCTGTCTCCGACTGAGCTGAGTGTTGGCCTTCCGCTTTCTCTCTCTGTCTCTCTCTCTGAGGAGGCGATGCTGCAGTTAAAGCCAAGTCAAGGCAGTGGCCATAATCAGTGTCGAGTTAGTGGCTGCTTTAGGTCATTTCCATAGATAATTTAAGAATTTTCTGCTGGCCAAGGCCATAAATAAACACCGAACGCCCGCCCACACTTTGACACGGCTTTAAGCGCAGGCGGAAGGGAAGGGAGGGGGGAAAGGCTCCTCCTTTTGTGTCTCGGATGCGTGTTTATAGTGGAATATTTTCACGCCTCAATAGCGCACATTTGTCTTGTGTAGACGAGCAGCGTTTTCAACGTTATCATTTTAAGCAGGCGCACAGTCCCTGTCCCAGTCCCAGTCCCTGCCGCAAGACAAGGACGTGGACAGGCCAGCAGTAACAGTGGACAGCGGGAGGGGGAGGGGGGGAAGCTGAACATAAAATGCACTTGGCTGTGGCTCTGATGTCTGGCTGGGACTGGCCTGGATTGGAGTGGACTCGACTGGACAGGGTCTGGGACTGGGACTGCAGTTTAAAGCCCGGACGACACGTGGCAGAGTGCTTAAAATTCTGTAAAATTGGATAAGGCAAAAGCTGATGCTTTACACCCCAGCCCCAGTCCCAGCCCCAAAGGTGTAAATGGAGCAAACACAGGAGGACAGACAGACAGAAAGAGAGAGAGAGAGATAGGAAGAGAGAGAAGGACACTTAGCTGAATGTTATTTACAGGCATTCAATGTGGCCAACTAATCGAGCTTGGCCAGGACCACAGAGACACAACACGCATCTAATAGACTTTGACCAGACCTGGAGGAGCTGCAGGAGCTGGAAGAGTTGGAGGAGCTGGAAGGTGGGGGACTCCTCCGGATGGATGTAGATATTTTAAATAATTTATCAAATGCCGTGTCCTGCTGTGGCGAATGCTCTTTCGCTTGGCTTTTTTGGCTTGTAATGAAATTAAATATTGATGCTGGTCAAGAAAAATACTAAACGCAAAGACGGGGCGACACATGCTAAAACCACAGGCCTAATAAAACTGCTCATGGGCATTAGGTAATCAAAGTGTTAGCCATGGCCCAGACCCGACCCGACCCATGTCCTCGTCCCTGTCCTCTCCCTCTGCCAATATCCTGTCTCTATGCTGTGTCTTGAGGCCTTGTCTGAGTCATTTTATTACTTTGAGCATTTTTGAGCACTTGGCCAAATACTTTTCATGCATTTTTAAATTGAAGCAATTATGACTGGCCACTGGCTTACTAAAGACATTTTTGTCTCCTTTAATTGGCAGCCAAGCTGCAAGTTGCAAGTTGCAGTCTGCAGTTCCGTTCTTATGTAAGAGCCAAGAGAAGGATGTGGATTGTATGTAAAATGGTCTCCGTTTGGTTAGAAATTCATTTATCAATTTGTGGTTGCAACACTAATTGTTTGCCAAAAGGAGAAAAAACGAAACGCAAGGAAAGAATAAGGAATAAATGAAAAGTTCTAAAATGTATCCACAATTGAGGTGAGGTGTCCGAAAGCAAACCGACAAATTGGTTGGCAATTATAAGCCAAATATTTGCATATCTCAAGTGCAGCCACAACACAACGACACACGATCTTTTATTCACAATTCGAATAGGATTAAAATAAGTTTTTGCGAAAAGTTGTCGGCCAAAAGTTGAAGAACCAATCAAATGCATTTATATTGTGAGGTTTTCCAAGGAGGTTTGTTTTATATGGAAAGACCACAGAAGTAGAGGCAAGTTTATCCCATAGGCAGATCATTGCTACACATGTAAGAGGGAGTGGGAATGCTGGCCCACTGAAAGAGCGTCGGTTAACAGCAGTAAAAGCAGAGTAACAGCGGTAACAGCAGTAAGAACAGTAACAGCATTAACAACAGCAGCAGATCCACAGCGGATAAGTAGATCAACAGCAGTACCATCATTAACAGCAGTAACAACAGCAACAACAGTAGAAGCAGAGTAACAGCAGATCAACAGCAGTAACAGCGTTAACAGCAGTAACAGCAGTAAAAACAGTAGCAGCAGAACAACAGCAGAACGAGAAGAACAGCAGATAAACAGGAGATAAAGCAGCAAAGCAACGGCAGAAGGAGAACAGACAGCAGTGCAGAGGAGAGTAAAACAGCAGACAGACGAAGTTCAGCAGCAGCAGCAGAAATCAGCGGAATTATTCCTACTATTACCTGTCTTTCGCGATTTAATAATGTTAATAAAGAATACTTAAATAATATCTCAATTACATACACATGAACACTCTCTACTTTTGTTCGCTAATTGCATTTAAAACTAATTCAAATATTAAGAAGAATAATCATTGTATCTGCTTTGAAGGTGAAGGCCTGCTGTCTCCATTAAACTCGAATTTCCGGATGTTTCTGATGGGTTTTGCAATGCAAATTGGATAATTAAATAATAATACAAATAAGTAATAAGATAATTTAAATCCCAGCACCCTCAGCAGAGTTCTTTAAAGTCAAGAGCAACTGGCAAGGTCAAAGGGTAGATAGGGGACGCGCACTTCAGACTTCAGACAACCCAAACAGAAGACAATCGTTTCCCTTTATGAGGGCAGGGAGGGCTGGTAGGGCGTCTACAGCAGACGTCAATGCACACAAAGAGTGGGAGGAAATTTTACAGTTACTTGGGCAAGGACATAACGTTTTCCAGGGAGCGCCGAAAATTATGCCATAAGAGGCGAATATTTAAAAACGAATTCATGAGGCTGTTAAAAACTTTATGGACCCTAAAAATGGTAACCTCGTCAAATTTATTTGTTATTCAATTATTTAAAGGATGTCTGATATCATATTTTGATTAATTGAAACGGTCTATTATGTTTTAAAACAGATTGACAGATCGCCCACAGTTTTCAGGGCAACTTCAGAAAAATGCAGCTAAGAGCGGGTTAATGAGTGAGGGACTAAATAACTGTGATAATACTCTCGCCCAATCCAATCTCACTGGATACTTCATACACTTGAATCGGTCTTTCTTTATGCAAAAGAAAAACTGAAAACTGGCACTGCATTTTCTAGGTCAAAGAGCGGACAGAGCGGTTGGCCCAGTGGCGCTTATCCGTTTTAAGCAAATAAGCCATTGCGAAGCCACACGAGTATCCATGGCAGGACATTAGCTGCTTGCTCCTTTCCATCCGCCATGTAGGAGACAAAACAGGAAAAATACTACGCGTACATAGATGTAGATGTAGTTCATGGTAATCTTTTAATTTCGAAATTGTATTCAATGCTCGCGTTCCCTTGAAAGAGAAACGAAATTGTTTTTCATATTATAATCTTTGCATTTTTTCAGCTGCAAGTTCTTTTGGAGAGCTACATATTTATATGTATTATCCAATGGATACAAATTCAGATTATTTCGTGACAAAACATTGTTGTTAAGAGCGAGTATACATATGTACATGAATACATATGTACTTTACTCACTCCTTGACTATGGACTACATGAATTCTAAGATCAAGAGTCTTTACACATTCACGGAGATAAACACAAAACCAATCTAGAATCTATTCTAAGTAAAAAACATACATAAAGTATAGAATTTATGACTGCTAGCAGAAAGGTGCGAGCGGAGAAATTATCTGTCAGCCCCTCCGTTAGCACACACGACATCCCAGAGTCAAGTGCGGTAAGCAATTAAGAGTCTAATTTATTCCAAAAATACTGATACTGATGCTTGCATGCAATCAGTTGACCACTCGCAGTACCGATGCACCCGTTCAGTGGGTCTAGCGATAAGAATAGAATACCATTGTAAAACTACATAAAAGGCCCGACGTTTCTGAAATAAATTTAGTGCATATGAATTCAACAATCTGCTCACAAGTGTCTAGACTTTTCTTCTAAGGTCTAAACAAATTCTAATATCTCTTTTCAAGAGCTGTTTTCACTTGTAGAAATATTCGTAGAAGCTATAGAAGTATTCGTATTTGCCTACTCTCGGGGTGAAATAAAAAGCACAAATATTTAAGGGCTTAGGTCCTGTTTCTCTGGTTGTACAGGTTATAAAAATAACCCCGAAAATGGAAGCGTAATTCCCACACAAACAAATGACTAATTTGATTATTGAACGTGTAGATTCAATTGCGTGGACACAATTTACATTTGCATTCACATTTACATTTTAGGGTAGTCTTTTTTACGATTTGGTAACCGTCCGTCCGTCCGTCCGTGGGTGATTTACGTGATTTTGCAGAAGCTTTTATCTAATGGCCTACAACACTCGTAGTATTATGACAATTTCCGGATTCGACTAAACCACAGAAGGGCAAACAGAACGGATCGGAACGGAACGGAGTTGGAGGTGGAATAAAATCTGTTAATGACAATAAAATGTAAAAACATAAAATCGCATAATTGTCGAGTGCATGAAAATGAAATTTGTAAAGCCTCCCAGTCCACCCCTGTCTCTCTCCCCCCCCTTCGTGGCATCTAAATAGTGTAATTGTATAATTTGTACAATGTGTCGCCTGTGGACCGACCGACCGGATTGTGTTTGTTAATTTCCATGTTGTAAATAAATTATGAAATTACTTTGACTTCCATAAGGATGCCAGGATGAGGGGCATCAGGGGGCATCATAATGGGCTCGGCTCTGTGTAGGCTGCTGCACCGGAAGAAGACTCAATAAAATACACAACAGAGATATTAAGTTGTTTTTAATGTGCACGAAATGTTGTCATCCTGTCGATCTGTCTGTCTGTCATGAATACTGGTGCCTGGGGCACGGAAGCAGGACCTGTTCTGGTTCTGGTTGAGAATAATACCGATACGGAGTACAACTGGGGCCAGGCCAGGCCAGGCCATCATCATCATCATCATCAACATGCTAACGAAATCAAATTACTTCCGTATGCTAGGGCTACACTTACAGGCTCACGCATATGTACGTTTGTATGTTGCACGGGAATATCCCCAATTCAGGCCCAGCCGCCGCACAATTGCAACTCCTTCTCGACACTTCACTTGTACTTGTCATATTTCAGTTGCCCCCTTCCGGACACCCACCCAAAAACACCCACAGAATGGGGCACAGAGTCGACTGCTAACTTGTTGGACTTTTGTAACGGTTCGTCTGCTTGTTCATCAGACAGCGGCAGCACCAGCAGCAGCACAGCAGTTCGGCTTACACACAATTTACAGAATAACCTCAACTCGCACTCATACACTCATCCAACCACTCACTCACTCACCCACACACACACACACACTCTTTCCCTTTCACTCATTCACTCTGCCATTCAGAACTCAAACTCCGCCATCGCTGCCTACCGCCGCTGCCGCCGCATGATGACGTGCAGTCGGGCCGGGCCCTTCGTCAGTCTGTCAGTCATTCATTCAGTCATTCAGTCGCACCGCCATCGCCATTCCATCCATCGGCCTGGCCTGGCCTGGGTGAGTGTGTAAATTGTCTTGTGTAAATATGCAAATTTTTCTTATTTTTTGTTGTTGTCATTGTTGTTGTTGCGTGGGGGCGTTGCTGGGCGGGAGGCTGGGCATCGAAGGCATGGCAGTTCGTGTAAACAAACCAAGGCGTCGGATTATAAAGTTTTGCATTACAAAGCGCTAGAGAGGAGGCAGCAGAACGGAAGCTTGGGAAAATGTTTTGATTATTTAACTGCAAGTTACGATAAAACTAATTGCAATTACAACTGGTTTCCACTTCTTTCGGCCCTAATGAAATTGCCAATGCCAATTCGGCACAACTCAAATTGCGGAGCACAACTCAAAGTCCAGTCTCCACTGAGACCACTGGCTCTGTGGCAGAGGCTGGAGCTGAGGCTGAGGCTGGATTTCTATTCTTTGCTGGCCTCTGCATAAATTCACAAGCATCGCCCTTAGGCCATATTGATTTCCATGAACTCATAAACCAATGCAAATCCAATATCAAACTATGCCCCTGAGAGAGATTACCTCTTCCAGTACCTTTTGCTTGCTTACCTAAACCTCTTGCTCTTGTAATTCAACTAAATTGTGGACACAATACCAACACACACACACAAAGGACACTTGGAAAAGATTGTTACACTACGGCAACAATTTGTGTGAAAATATGGCAAGAACTTCAGATTGCAGTTCCATGATTTTTGTTGTTACTGAAAAGTTTTACCACATTTTGATCTGAGCAAAGGCTACGGAACGATTTCAGGGTTTTATTTATTATTAAAGTACAAAATACTGTGCACTGCGAAAACATTTTTATATGACTTAAACTGCTTGAGGTATTAGTTAAATTAATTGGTTATTCAATTTAAATGTAAACAAGACATTGGACCATTTGAAGGCCAACATTCGGGATGCCATTGACGACCGAATGGGAAATAATATTCCATTTCTAACCGCAAGAATTGTACTTCAAAACAACAAAATAAATTTGGCAAAATCTCAAAGCGTTTTTGATTTATTGCATTTTTAAATCGAAACTTTTAAATGGCCCAACATTTATATTTGTTCACATTTAATACGAGAATCGCTTAACATCAATAATCACACTTGTCCCCCACCCCTAAAGTTAGCTTAAAAAATTAAAAAAAAAAAAAGATATAATATTTCTCATGTTTTTTATATTTATATGGCATCATTTTGCAAGATTAATTTGAAGTCGCCTTCAAAAACTTATTGTAAATAATTGTTTTTTTATTTTTTATGTGCGTTTCCCTGATTTCACTCGGCACATTTAATGAGAAAAACAAAAAGAAAATATTTTTATTTGAATATTTGAACCCCTAATAGGCCCTAATATTATTACTAAGTCAGTTTTTGGGTAACTTTTTGTTCTTAAATTAATTGTACAAAAATCACTACAAAAAAAAAAATTGTTGTTCTTAAATTAATTGTACAAAAATCACTACGAAAAAAAAAAACAGAAATGATTAAAGCGTTGATTTCAGCAAAACCTTTGACCTTAAAAATTGTTTTAATTTCCGTTTGATTTTTTTTAATTTTTTATTTAATGTTTATCAAACTTTTGTTGGGTTTATCAAATCAAAAGAAAATATAAACTTAGTCGAGATTTTAAAAATTTTTTGGTGTTTTTTTTTAATAGTACGGAAGGTAAGATATACTCTTTGTATCTCTTTCTTATCGGACCATATATTTCTTTATTCTATACTTTATTTTAAACCATACTTTTCTTGCAGAAAGTAATCCCAACTTTTTCTAGATTTATTAAATTGTGGGAGATCAACCAGGAAACCACGAATTATTTAATGCCTGAATTTAATAGATTTAACAGGTGAAAATTGTAAAATTGAATTTTTTCACATTCACATGAAACTATTACGCCCACTGCCACTCCCACATTATGGGAGGGAGCCAATGCCATCTCAAAGAGTACACAGAAAACTCCTGGCAAATTGTTAACCATATAGCAAACGATATTACAGACACTTCAAGTAACTTCAAGCCCTGCTGTGGCTGTGGCTGTGGCAACAAACGCAAACTCACCTGCTTTTATTTGACGTTATGTGGCTGCAACTTGTTGACTTTAATGAAAATGCACTCTGAGGCTGTACGGGCTGGCTGGCTGCACAGACTGTGGCACAGACTGGGGCACGGCACACAACAAGTTAATATGAATTAGTTTGCTTCTAGTTAGTAGCACAGTAGCTCTCAGTAGTTTCTCAGTATCTTAGTATCTTGGGGTAATGTTCACAGACCAAATTGCACACGACACAAAAAAGACAAACAAAAACGAGCGACACACACAAGCGCGATTCACTAAGGCTGGCTAGGATTGTGGCAAGTGAAGAGTGGCAAGTGGCAAGGTCTGGCTAATTAGCTACTGTGATTCGCTGGCGCTGAAATCTTAACGAGTCTTCTATCTGCGGCTCGGTCGCACGCTTAGCAGAAGCTTAGCATTTATGTAAGACTGTGGCTGTGGCTGTAAACTGCTTACAGCGTCTGGTCCACTGCTTGCCGGCTTTGCTGCCCAGCTGTGCTGCAGGACATGGCCGGAATGCGGTCTTCTCTGCCTGGCCGCCTTATCGCTGGTGCCACTTCTGAGTGAGTTACAAGTACGTTTTACACTGCACTGCTGGGAGTAACGTCTAGCTGTCTGGCTGCCTGGCTGTGGCCTGGCCTGAAGGGAGTGCTGTGCGTCCTTACTGAAGGAGCAGCCGCGTACAACTGAATGCTGGTGGATGTGCAGGCTGCGATTGTTGCAACGGCTCTGCCATGACAAGAAAGCGCAGCACTGCCAGTAGCTGCAGCAGCAGCAGCAGCACCAGCACCAGCACCAGTCCAACACATAAACGCCGCACATGCAATACATATATACAGGGATATGTATAATGGGCGCTCGCCTGCTCGGGCACGAAGCTGGCTGGAAGGTGGCTGGCGAAGGGTTGTGTTGTAGCATGTAGTTGTAGTTGCACTCGTCGTTGTCCCTCGTGTTGCAACCCACACAACGGCAACACCGACACGACAACGACAACGACGTCAACGTCGGCCCACATTGTGCAATTGGCTTAGTCCCAGTCAACTACAAGGTGCTTTACAGTTGCAGCTTACAGTGGAGAGACCTTCGCTCGCTCGCTCGGCCTTTCTCTCTGCTCTGCTCTGCCGATGGGCGCTCTCTCCAACTCTGTCTCTCTCTCTCACTGTGTGGATGTTAGCGAACAGCTGTTTGGTTTGCCGGCTCTTATCAGAGCTCTGTTAGAGTACAGCTGCACTTCCGCGGCCGGCTTGGCTACGTTTCCGCTTCCTTTCGTTTCTTTTGGTTTCCTTTCTTTCCGTTTTTGCTTTTGATTTATTATGTAAAAGTACAAGGACACTTTTATATACATACATCGATATGTACATACATCGATGCGGGTCCGCGTGTGCGTGCCAGTGCCAAGTGTTGGGCAAACAAGCCGAGCCGAGCACTAAAGCCGGAATACATTTGAGACATTTGCAATTGACTTAATTTGATGGCCAAGCCAAGCAGCTGCAGCTGGCGAAGTAGCCAGGCTGCAGTCTGAGGGGAAATCATTTAATATGAAACCGCAGACTTTCAACCACAAAATGCAAATCGAAATTGCCAATAGCCACAGCAAACAAGAT
The DNA here is from genome assembly GCA_008121215.1 of Drosophila athabasca. NCBI lineage: Eukaryota > Metazoa > Arthropoda > Insecta > Diptera > Drosophilidae > Drosophila > Drosophila athabasca. The sequence continues at coordinate 3,085,397 of CM017793.1, read as the reverse complement.
TACTTGGACATTAATTACGTATAGTAATGGTAGTCGTAGTCCCCTCAGCTCTTCTCGTAAATCTTAAATCCCTATCCCTTCGAGGAGACAGCCTTCCCCAGGGCATAATGATAGATATTATTAGAATCCAAGCAGCGAAAGTCCGTTAGTCCAAGCAGTGGAACATTTTCCATCTTGCTTGTTGCCAACGGAACGACTTAACAGAGCGCTGTTAAGATGGCACTGTTAACTGTGCCGGCACGTGTTTCTCTCGCACGCACACAGAGGCGCAGATTTTTTGATTCTGTTTTGATTAATAGCTTCGTTGCTGGCTTATCAGGCACACAGATATGCTCCAGCACGCACACACGCACGCCTGATAGACAGGAAATGCAACAATGTCACGTGGCCGGCGTTTGCTCAGTGCTCAGTGCCCGCTCTCTCTGGCTCTGTAAAGTAGGAGAACCGCCGCCGACTGGCCTGTGCTGCTGCTGCTGCTGTTTACAGCACAAACTCGGCCACAGTTAACTTTTTGTCGAACATGTTCGACCATGCAGCCATCTCGCTCTGGCATTACCCCTTCGGGCCACCAAAAAAGGAAACAAATCGAAATCAAGAGCAAAAAAACCAACGAAAATCGTGCGAACAACAAAAAATAAACTATTACATAAGTCGGTGCTCCACCTACGAGAATTGTTGGGTTTGTCTGTGTGTGTGTGTGTCGCTCTATGTGGCAGATCGGTTTTGGGGGTTATCGGAGCTCGGTTTTCCTGGTTGAACGAATGAAAATTGCTAAATTCGCTCGCTTGTTTTAATTGATTTAACTGCCATCAAATGTAGCATACATTCAGGGCCTTTCGACTCCAATTTGTATTGGCATAGGTCCGGCATAGAGCCGGCAAAGCAATCCAAATATTATTCATTCATTAAGGATTCGCTTGGACTACATTAGAAACATTTTCCAGAAAGCCTCCATTCCATTATGGAGAACCCTTTCATGACAAATCAGAGGTTATTATAGTTTTACCAATAATACATTTTAGTTTTCAAAATCTATCTCCCTAAAATTGTGAAAAAAAAACAAGGCAGAAAATCATAAAATTTGTCCAAAAAATCCTTTTTAAAATAATATCTTTTCGAAAATATATAAAATTACAATTCATCATGAATCTACCCAAACAATAATCCAAATATGATTTCAATGCCATAGAGAGATCTACATACATATCTCAAGCTAGCCATAATTGGTTTCCAATTAATTAGTCAATTTTACAGAATATCAAATGAAATGCAAACTTTTCAAATAGTAATTCAGGGAATGTCCATGTGTGCTATGCTCCAATAACTTCTCTTAATTGAAATAAAGAAATCATAATACATTTTACTACAAATAACAGTAGGTATCAAATTGAATAATATCTCACATTCAATCAATCTTAAGCATTAACAGAGGCGTAAGCTGTTGAGGGTGTCAATACTCTAATGGAAAATACTCGACTGCTTACAACAGTTATGCACTGCTTTAGGCTAGGTTTATGCACTGCTTTAGGCAAAGAAAGCAGCTTGGCTTAGACGCTGAATACCTTGAACTTAGTACCGATAGAAGACAGAAACACAGTCAATTAACTAATTGGTCATCAATCCCGGCAAATTCAGACAATTTTCTTGTGATAAAATTGATAGCAGTCTGCTTTTTGTATCTTCAACTAGCAAAGGAGCTCATTGCTATGGCATTATACAAAGTTAAAAGCCAGATTATTCCGTGGTACATTGAATGACAACGAAAAAAAGTAAAATTTAATAAAATATTACTTGCCAATTCAGTAATATTTTGAAATTGATGACTTGAAGACTTCACTTTACTACTCAATCAATCCGTTCTACTGGATCCTACTTTCTTCCTGGAGAGTTTTACCATTAAATATATGTAAGTATAGTACACATCAGTTCGATATTTGATAGCATCTTCCATTTATGACATATATTTTATTCCATTGCTCACATATATAATTATTTTATTTAGAGAAATATTTTGGAAAATCAAATGAAAAGAAAATCCAACTAAAACAAAGCACAGGCACGCAGCCAGGCTATGCGCCAGGACTCCTCCCCTTGCAACATGTTGCAACGTAAACGTTTCCCCTACTCGTTGGCGTTGGTTGTTGGTTGTTGGTAGTGGTTTGGGCTCCCTACAGATTTTGCATTTACTCCACATGGCCTTTTTGGCCATTGCCATGACTCTTGTTGTAGTACATGTCACCTACATACACACACACACACACACAGATACACACCAATACCAACAGCAACACCAACAGACGACAGCAGACGATTGCGTGCGTGCGTCGTTTACATAGGCTCCATTGGCCGTGGCAGCCAACCAACGGCGTTCAGCCATGTCGCCTACAACGCCCGATACATATGGTGGGTGGGTGGGTGTGGGCGAGGGGTCTGGAGTGGGTGGCTGGGTGGGAAGGTTCGTCATTTTCATTCGTCGGCCGCTGCACGGCCCCTTCACGCCCCACCAGCCCTCGGCCCGCATACAATGTTGCTCGTGTCTGGCCTCGTAACCGAAACGCGACGCAACGCCACGCCACGCCACGCAGGGCAGGAAGGGGCGGGGCAGGACGGACCCGGACCCGAACCCGAACCCGAACCGGTACGAATCCGTAAAGTTTACAAAAAATATTCCTGCAACAAAATGCATTTAAATTTCCTGCTCTTTGGTTTCGATCCTCCTTTTTTTTTCCATTTGCATTTGCTGTTTGCTCTTATTTCCCCTTGTTATGTACACCCCCCCTCCCACTCCCCCACACCCACCTTATCCGCCTTATCCAGCCATCAACCCATTTATTGCGATTGTTCTGCTCTTTTCGGGTGGCATAAATTTTAATCTTAATTAAATGCGATTTTAATAGCATTTTAAATTGCTTATCCAGTGACAAGGATGTGGATGTGGCAGCTTGCACTCATGCACTCTCTCTCTCTCTCTCTCCAGTAAATCCTGGCTGGATGCTCTCATTAGGAAATTTTCCAATTCCCAGAACGCATAAACTAATTTAGCTGAAATGTTTTTGCTTACAAATGGCCTCCACATCCAGCATCCACACAAGCACAAGCCTTTCATCATCTCATCAGAGGAAACTCCGTTGCATCTCGAACTTGGCTGGGCCCCAGATACTTGGCAGCGTACAAAAAACACGAGATATTTCTGTTTACAGAGGAGACAGGAGACAGGAGGCCCTGAGAGCAGCTAGGAGGAGCTTCTGGAAGCCAGGATTCAGCTGCAAGGCATTCCTTGCACTCGCATTACAGCCGGCGACAAGCAAATGAGTCGTCCGACGATATCGGGGCTGCTGACGGGCACGGGCACGGAGACGGGGATGCGGATGAGGATGAGTGAGTGACTTCCTCTCTGATGAAAATGCCAAATGGCTTGTGTCTCTTTATGGGAATTGTTGTTTGTTGTTCCGTTCCGTTCCGGGTTTTAGTTCTAGTTTTGGTTTTGTGTCGTGTCGAGCTGAGCTGCTGCCTGATAAGCAGCAATTCAGTTAGAACGAGGACTGATGATGCAAGTTGGCGGTTCTTGTTCTCTTTTTTTCTGGCTTCAAAAGTTCAAGGGTGCCACTGGACTGGAGACTGAAGAGAAATCTACTGAGATCTACAGACATGATAGGCTGTTGGCTCATACTAGAAGAAAAGTCTAACTGCCTACAAGATGTAGGGACTTCAACTGGGAGTCTGGGATGTTCGGCATCGAAATTCAGTTAATCACTTTTTTACCATGGAAATTGATGGTGCATCTTTTTCATTTTTTGACAGGAAGCAGTTGATAGATGCCTTTTTGCAGGAGCAGTGTTGCCTTATCATTTCAGAGCTGGAAAATGGAACACCCTACGTATTATTAAACACCTATCCCTAGATATTTGATCGCAATTAATGATAGCCAACCCTCTGCCTACACATATTTATACATATTTCAAATGAATATATAATCCTGTACGAATGCCGTCTGCTTGCTGTCTAGGTCTCACAGCGTGGATTTCGTTGAAACACTTTCCCAGCCAGCGAATTTCCTGGCAATTGTTAAATGCAATTGAATTTATAAGCGGCGCATTAATAAAATTAACCAGCCGTTGCTGGGGATTAAAGTTTTGCAAGTGTTGCACTTCCGCAGACTTCTGTTCTGGCCGAAATATTCTTTTGAGTGGCTTGTAAGTTTGGCCTGCGGCTGTGGATCCGCTGGCCGGATGGGCATTGTTCTGTCTCCCATTCAAGGATAGTGGCTCAGGGGATTAATGGATGGATAAAACTAGAACTCTAGATAATAATTTCAACTGGGACTAACCTTTCCCTTCTAACTTAATCAGAGGGGTATCAGTTTTTATCTGGTGCTCTTTAAAAGCTTTACAAGTTTGCTGAACTCGTCGCTCTATAACCTTCTTCTGCTAAGCAGGCAGGAGCCACAACCGAAACTAAAACAAAATCCCGGAACAACTGACATTTTCATCAAGTAGCACCTCACTCACTCACACATCCCCATCCCCGTCCCCGTCAGCAGCCCCGACATCAGCTTCGACATCGTCGAGCGACTCATTTGCTTGTCGCCGGCTGTAATGCTAATCCTGGCTTTTGGGAGCTCCTCCTGTCTCCGCTGTAAACAGAAATATCTCGTGCCAAGTATCTGTGGCCCGGCCAAGTTCGAGATGCAACGGAGTTTCCTCTGATGAGATGATGAAAGGCTTGTGCTTGTGCTTGTGCGGCTGCTCGATGCTCGATGCTCGGATGTGGGGACCATTTGTAAGCAAAAACATTTCAGCAAAATTAGTTTATGCGTTCTGGGAATTGGAAAATTTCACCATGAAAACAAGGCTGGATCTACGAGAAACTTCTCTGAGAGTGTCAGCCAGAGAATGGAGATTGACCCTGAGACAGAACACAAATTAGGAAAGCATTAGGAAAGCGACTAAAAATATAGAATATTTCTTTACAAAATCATTACATATGTACTTAAATTTACAAAAGTTTTTAAATCACTTTTGAATAACTTTTCTGTCTGCTGGAATGAAAAACAACAGAAGAACTGCCAGCAAAAGTGCAAATGGCGTCGACTGGGGGCGTGAGAGGGAGGACAATCAATCTGTTGCTGCTGAACCCCTCTATGGCCCCATTTTGGCACTGAGACAATGCACATTCTGAGTGTCGAGGGCAGAAGACGATTGGGGTATACCCGAAAAAGGGTGGGGGGATATTATCTGCTCAATTTGGCTCAATTTCCTAAAGGCCAAATAAAAGATAAAACCCTCTCAGTACCACACAAAAACCTTGAAATTGTTTTGTTATAAGTCAATAAGGAGTACCATTCGAGGAGTCCTTAAATTTTGAGATCTCCTTGGCAGGACTTTAACTTGTTCCAGCTCTCGCCTCATTAATCCGGACTTAGAGCAGCTTAGAGCCCACCATAAAACCGGAGACAGGACACATCCGGCCAGAAAACTTACAAGCCACTCAAAGGCGAGGGCCAAAGTGCAACACTTGCAAAACTTTCATCTTCGGCAGCGGCGGCGGCTGCCTAATTTTAATTATGCGCCGCTTATAAATTCAATTGCATTTAACAATTGCCAGCAGCAAATTCGCAGCCAGCGGGGAAAGTTTTCCGCCCGAGCTTAAGCTAGACGCCGAGCAGACGGAATTTTTACAGGATTAGTGGCTGCCAAATGGAAAATTAATCCCCCAACGGAGACCAGGAAGGACAAGGACAAGGACACAGACAGAAACAGAGACAGAGACAGAGGTTGGCCCTGTTAAACATGACTCTTAACTCCTAACTCTTAACGTGGCTGGTTAGGGCCGCAGCTACTTCAGTTAATGATGCGACAATTGTCCAAAAAATTGAATTATTCAAAATGTAATTTGAGGGCCAGCCCTCGACGACTCAAGCAGCCAGACAAAGGACACGGGGCACATACACACACACACACACACACTCTCGCACAATTCAAGCTGCAGTCGCAGTCCTGTGAAATAATATTTATTTTTTAGGGAAATCCTTTCACCCTCAACCTTGATAATGCGACAATAGTTTTCTTTTCGTTTCCATGGAAAATTCAAATTCAAATTCAAATTCATGTCTGCTAGCCCCAGGCTTGGGCCAGAAAAACCGAAAGGAAAAGCCCTAAAAAAAAACAAGGAACAAGGAAAAACATGGAATGGAATATAGAGTAAGCTTTCGCTGATCCTGGAAATTGAAAATCGTGCTTAAAATCGTCAAATATTAGTCGGCGGCATCGGCGAATCTTATTTGAATTAACTCTCTCTCGTCTCGTCTCGAGTGGCGAAATTTCTCCACCTGTGCCCAAGTTTCTCTCTCTTCCGCATCCGCTGGGCCAATTGAGAGAAAAGAAAAACTAATTTCATGAAAATGGTTTCAAGTGTGAACTAATTTCAGCAGAAAAAGGAACCAGCGACCTGGACACAAGGCAGTGGCAGAGGCAAAGAAATGTCTTCTTGTTATCGAGCAACAACCGTTTCAGTGGCCCTCGGGCCACGAATGGAATCCTTATTCTTTTTTTTGCCTGGCATTCTTTGACTGTCACACGGGACAGTCCCCTGCCCCTCTCTCCCCCCCTCTCCATCACAATTGGGGGGTGATGTTTATAAAAATGTGTGTGCATTGAGGTGACTGGAAAGTTTTTCCATTGCCGGTCTGCTCGAGAGATGCTGAGGTGCTCGAGTTGAGCAAAATACTGCCGCAGAGGCAAATGAAGAGGTTCACGCAGGCAGGAGGAGGCACAGGAGGGAGGCACAGGAGGGAGGCACAAGAGGGAGGCACAGGAGGGAGGCACAGGAGGGAGGCACAGGAGGGAGGCACAGGAGGGAGGCAGGAACTGTATTCTGTTAGCTCTTAAAGAGGCAATAGCCAATGAAGTTGGCAATAGATAACAGCACTATCACTGGAGGCTGTAATTATCCACAATTATTGATAAAAGATAATGTAAATTAAATTAAATATGTTAAGCGTTATTTAAAGGCAGAACTCTGGCAAGAGAAAAGTCTTAAAGCACCTCAAAGCTGCTCAAAGACAAAGGCTGGCAGGCAATGCCTCCTGTGCGTGGAAATAGTTTTCAATTTGAAAGTTTTGCCAGAATTTGAATGCCAAACAAAAAGTGCGAGTGCCAGTGCGGACATTTAATTTCTCATTAAACTGAAGGAGCCGCAGCCATCGCCATCGCCGACGCCGAGCCGTCAATTGTAAAATATGAAAATATGCAATTATAATTTACAGTCTTCCTCAAGCTTCCGCTCTTCCGCTCTCTCCTCCTCCTCCTGCGCTTCTCCTTTTCTCTATCTGCGATGAGGTTGCTTGCCACATAAATTGCGGAAATTTCTCTCGCTAAAGCAACTTTGTGTTGAGATACTCAACCCCCCCCACCCTCCCCTTCCCCCCGATTCGCGAAGAGCATAAAAAGCGATGGCCAAAGTTTGCCTGCTAATCCTGAAAGCCGAAACTGAAGCTGAAGCTACACTGCAAGAAACTGCCAGTCGGCAAACACTTAACAATTAACTTGCCGTGGCACCTGCAACATACACACACACACACACACACGTGCATGGACGTGGCACACCTGACAGGATGCGTAATTTATGTTAAGCGCCGCATTTTTATGTTCAAACAAGCGAAGAAGCTGCCTGCTTATCATACGAGGCGAGGCGAGGCCTCAGCTACAGCTGCAGCAGCAGCAGCATTCTCAACGCAACGCAGCGGCATGGAGCGTCTTTGGAGCGTCATGGCAAAAAGTTAATTGAAACACACGCAAGAATGAAACATCACGGAGATACAGATACATCCAGCCATCCATCCATCCATCCAGCCACAGGTCGTTTATGCGGCGAACAATACGGAAAAGGCTTTCAAAGAAAACTTTTATATATTTAAAAATATAAAAAAAAGAGTGTCGATTACTCCAGGTAAATCAATTAGTTTTAACTTAAATTAAATAATTAAAATAAAATAAAAACGCACAAACCTAATAAATAAATAATAAATAATAATAAATAATAAATAAATAAACCTAATCGGGATACTTCTATAACTTTAATTGCTACTAAATCATGGCTTTCCTTGAAGCATCTTTTTTATTTTTAAATATTATTTAAGTTCATTTAAGTTAAGTTCATCCGACGCTAGAATCACTGGACGATGCCTCCTCCAAGAGGTCGCCAGGGGAACTGCTTGCCTTGATTCTAGGGGACTTCGAAACCTCAGAAGGAGGTAAAAGTCCATACAAAATCCGGATAACTAAGAGCTATTCTGGCCTATGAGAGGCCACGCCGTTGAGGGCCGTCCGGGGTAACCCAACCTCAATTTTGAAAGAGCTGTGTCCTGTCCTAGATCCTGTATTAGATCTTCACATATTCCTATTAAGCTTTGGGTTTGGGTCTGCCCTGAGATTCACCTTTAATTATCATTAAAACAAGACATTTGGATTATTAGTATTGCTCGAAATGGATCGAAGCAGAAGAGAAGCATAATAAAGTGTATGAAAAGCCTCCGTTGCAGTCTCCAAATAGTATTAGTACCCCAAAGCACTCCATAGCAACCCTTACTAACTTAAGTAAAGCCTTGCCGTATCGATTGCGATATTCGGGTTACAAATCCAGGCATAAACATCTCCCCGCAGCTCTAAGTGGAGCTCCACTCTGGCTGCTCCACGTCATCGGATGCAGCTTAATCCTGAACCTGTACGTCGAGTGTGAGAGCCCAGACCAAAGTGGTTTCAGCCTGGCTCGATGCGTCTTTGGCCACGAGTATTTTTAAAGCGAATAATGTGCAGAATTCAATTATGCATTCAGCGGCCAGCGACCGGCGGAGAGAATAATGTAAAAAATATGCAATCACCGCAATGAACACAATCGCCGGATCGCATTTATTTAATTAAGAACAATATTACGCGAGTTGGAAGTTGCAACTGGGGTGGGGGAGGGGACTGGGGGCCAATTATGGCAACAAAGTGTCTTCATTAAATTATATATTCACGAGCTTAACATAATTTGCATGCCAATGCATTTTATGAAGTTCTTTGTGGCCATGAAAAACACGAAAAAAGAAATCATTGCACTGGCCAGGCCAACGGGCGGGTCTTGGTAATTGGTCATGGCCAGCGGCCTGTTGACACTTGCGGCGCATGGCATGTAAATTACCAGTTACCAGTTATTATTGCGGCAGGCAGGCAGCCAGCTTTAAAGTGGCAAATTGATAAATCGTTAGCCAGGTTCAGGTCCAGCCATCCAGGCCAGGCCATCCCCCAGTCAGCCACTAAGCCCCGCCGAAATGAGGATTTTTATGCCAGGCTATAAATTATTTTGCCCGATAAGCAAAAACAAATGCGCAACAGATTTGCCAAAACAAATTCTATTTATTGTTATATACGAGTATGCCTCCCCCCTCCCCACCGCCCGGGGCTTTGGCCCACGCCTTATTATTTTATTTATGGTCCACATTTCTGATTTTGGAAACAACCTTTTTTTTTCTCGTGTTTCTCTCTATCTCTCTCTCTTTCTGTGGCTGCAAAGCCGGAATGAAATTATTAATTTGCATGTGTGATTATTTTCATATAAATAACCACTCATACACATGCACAAACACAAGCACACTCACAGTGGACTGCAGTGGGCGGAGAGGGGCGGAGAGAGGCGAAGAGTCGAGTGGAGCAGCGAGAGTCCATTTTTTTCATGCCCTGCGGCGCTGAAAAGTATGCTATGACTGTGACTGTGACTATGGCCATGGCTAACAGTGTGTGTGTGTGTGGGTGTGGGTGTGGGTGTGTGTGTCTGCGAGTGTTGTTGCTTGTGTGTTTTTGTGTGGGCAAATTAAATTTGCATATGCGGCGTATATTTTCTTTACTGTGGGCAATGCAATAAACAAACACACATAAAAAACGACATGTATGATGTTTTTTATGTTCATAAACTAACCATCGAGTGACCCGTTTCCACCAAGTCACATCTGACCAGGATACAGGAAGCAAGCACAGCAGTGTTCGCCTAGAAATAGGAGATACTTGAATAGGATTCTAGCAAGGACTCACTGCACCGAAGGCTAATTCAAGCCCTCGACACTTGATATTCAGCGATTGAGCGAGCAGTGAAGATTACTCGTTCGTTTTAGTCGTTGTACATCTGAGATTAAAATCACAACGAATACGTAAACTCTATGGCCGATAGAAGACTTTAAATACTAATTTTCACTCTTCAAAAAGCGTTCTTCAATCATCGAATCTGAACCAAAACATTAAAATATTAAAACTATAGCTTAAATATATGTACAAAAATTAATAAATGCATATAAATAAATCAATGAAACTATTATGTTAATCTCTTTATTAAACGTTTGCTAGTGGAAACAATGAATTTGCCATTGTTTTTTGTTGTAAAACATAAATCCTCTCTGTGCGATAAGAACCTTCTTGTGGGCCACTTTTTCTGGTTAATTCAATAAATATTTATTTGTCATTCGTAAACATTATTATTGCTGTGTAAATTATCAGGCGATTAATGCAATTGTCAATGGCCAATGGCCAGCCCCAGTACCAGTCCCAGCCCCAGCCCCAACCTCAACCCGGAATATCCTTGGCCATAGGTCCGGTCCGCAGCTGCTCTCAATGAGCTGAGCAAACAAACTTGAACAAATAAATTTGGTACGTGCCAGCTATGAGTTATCGCCCGGGTCGGACACGGAGAGCATACAAATGGATCGTTGAATAGCCAACAATAATAACAATTGCAGCAGCAACATGAAGCAACAAGCATATTTGTCATGCCACAATGGCACCCAAAAACCAAGCAACCATCCAAGCATCCGGCCAACCAACGAAGCCATTTCATGGACTAACCACAGAGATAGCGAGTGTTGCAGGGGTCGCTTTGGTTGCTGGGTTGCTGGGTCCACCACATGCCACATGGTTGGATGCCATTTTTTATTCATTGTTGGGCCCTGACCAGGCCCCAGCCTGTGCTGCCCTCTCTCCGAGCTGCACTGAGCCGTCCGTTTGTCTGGCCCAAGTAATAGACCCATAATGGAGATACGTGTTAATACATTTGGCTTGTTTGCAGCTCAAATTGAATCTATAAACTGAAACCAAATACGCTGTAGTCCCCTTGGAAGTCTCTGGATAACTACATGTGTAACTACACACATATTTGTATGTATGTATAACTACATATGTAAGCTATACCCTTATATCAAGATGATTCTTTTCTCCGCTTACTTGCAGGTGAATTTGCCTTTCATTTGCAAAATAATCATAGGAAATTATATTATCATTAAAGTGAGGAGAGTCCCAAAAAACAAGTCAGGACCTGCACTTCTTCTGCTCCACTCGTTTCTCCATTGTTTATGCCGGACACGTATCCCTATAGCCCGGACAAATGCAGTGCAAACTTTTGCACAAATTATCAAATTTTCACCAGAACACACACACACACATATACACACAGAGAGAAAACACTGGGAAAATAAAGTTATATTTGCCTATGTCGCAGTTTGTTTATGCTCCGGCCCCGAGGTGGGGGATTAGAAGGGAGGCGGCCGGGCGGTTGGGCGGTTGGGCGGTGGTTAGGCCGCAAATGCAGCAAACAATTGTGTTTTTCTTCAGTAAATAACCGGAAAAGGAAAACGGAAAACGGGCTTTGACACTTTTTTGTGCAGGACACAGGACACACTTTGCGGCATGCAAATTTAATTGGCAAACGCCTGGAGGCGCCACCACCTCTGGGAAATTTCTGTCTCTCTGTCGGTCGTCGTGTGTCGCAACTTTGATTAAATTATGAATTTTTATTTGGTCAGGATTTGTTGCATATTAGATGTTGATGACGATAGAAATGCCCAGTATTTATTCATGATATATTTTCTCAGAGAAAAATTTGAGCCGCATGCAAAATGCAAATGGAGATCCTTATCCTTATCCTTGGCAAAAACAAAAATAATTACATTTTAAATGGGAAATGGGAAAACTGTGAATTGTCATTCCGTTTGGACGAATCCTTTGCGAGTGCTTTACACAAAGGAGACCAAATCTAGCCCATGTTGATTGGCCACAGCGTGACTCGTTTTCGGAATCCAGGGATTGATGACAGCCACTGCTTCATTTATATGTTGATGACGAAATTTGAATGCAATCTTAGGCGTTGGCCCTATGGGAGCTTCAGCTTGGATTACCTTCGCCAAACGACACTCGGACGTGGCCTGACTCGGGCTTAAAGGAACGATTCAAGTACATACATATATCCTAAGGCTGGCTGACTTTGACGTGGCTGTGACACGAGGGATTTCAGACACAAAAAAAAGCAAACAAACAGCTGCTCTGCCAACCAAAGCAAAGCCTTTAAGTACTGCACTAGAATGACAACTAAGTATTACTTCAGATATACTGTGAGTATTGATGAAGGAGGAAAGCTATGCAGAACACAGATATAGTTAATTGCTAGGATATTTTGTGTTAATTCCCAATAGAATCACTCAATGACTATGATAGAGCCTTCGATCTGCAAAGGTATGCGACGTTTCAGCCCCGATGGATAGATGGATTTCTTTTATGTTTTTGAATATTTTTTAAACATTTTAATTCGCACTACAAACAAGTGGATTAAACAAATGAAGCATAGGGGAACAGAGGGGGTAGAGAGGCGCCGAGAGTGTTTCAGAGTCACTTTCAATAATCTTCTTCCTATTGCCACAGGAGGAGGTAGGGGCAAAAGATAATAATTATAATATAATCGAGATCAAATGATAATGATATGTAGATATAATATAAATAAATCCAAAAGTAATAAAATAATATGAGTATTGAGTAAACTCACCCTCAGTTTTAGTTGACTTGCTGCTACGATATTATATGCTCTCTTTTAATTTTCTCTTTCAAATGTCTCTTTCAAGCAAAGAGAAACAAAACAAATTTCAAATACGCTCGTATTTCCGCTATTTTGCGGTAAATTTTATTGCTCGAATTTGATCTCGCGTTAACACTTTCACTCACTTGTTGGCATTTTAGAATATCACAGAAAAAAAACACTCATGTTATTCCTTTGGCTTTGCCGAAGCTTGCGCTCAATATTGCCGCTCTTTATTTAGTTATTGCGGTATATTTCACTCATTCACTTTTTGCCAATATCGCTTGCTCTCCTTGCCGTCATAATGACCATCCTCCACTTGCACTAACACTTCACTCAATTTTTGCTCATATCGCCTTGCATTGGATCTTATTTTTGCATTTTCACTCACTTTATACATTTTAATTTCACCAAAAAAAAAATCACTCAGCTGCCATTCCATTGGCATCGCTGCTACGCATTGCGCTTAGTATTGCCGCTCTTTCTTCAGTATCTGCGGAATACTTTATTATTTCCTCTTTTCACTCACTCACTATCACTCACAATATCGCCTTCCACTGCTTCCACTGCTGACTCTCCTTGCCGTCCTAATGACCATCCTTCACTTTCACTCACTCACACTTATTGCATTTACACTCACTTGTTGGCAATCATTTCACGCACTAAAAAAATTCACTCAGCTGCCATTCCATTGGCATCGCTGCTACGCATTGCGCTTTGTATTGCCGCTCTTTCCTTAGTTTCTGCGGAATACTTTATTATTTGCATTTACACTTGCACTTACACTTCACTCTCACACACTTATTTCATACACTTTCTTAGACGCACGCGCGACGAACAATTAAATTTTAAAGACCGCTTTGAATGATGGACCGGGGGGGAACTGAAAGCTTCGATTAGATAGAACTGCAGCTGCGTGGGCAGCCTAAAGAAGCTTTCGAAGAGCAAGAGAACGAAAGAAGTTGATGAGAGAGGGCGGCTACAGCAAAGCAGCGTGGGCAGCAGCTCAACGCTCTGCTTAGAAATCAGAACTCACGCAGAAAGAGAGCGAAATTGTATGCAGGTGATCACAGATAACGAATGTGGGTCCCGATTTTCACGCCCTTTCGGGTGAAAAAATTTAACTGCAAGATCGCGCTCTTTGGAGCGTTTAACGCAAATGCGTTGAATTTATGCTCCCCTCCCCCACGCTCTCTTCTTAATGACCCTCGCTCCCACTCTCACATCAGCTTCTTTTGCTAATCGCTTATGTCTGCTGCCTATGTTCTCCCTCTGCTACTGCAAGGGGAGATCAAAAGAGTGTGCTCGTGTCACCTGTCGGTGGGAGTGAGAAAGAAATATTGATGAGAGGGTTACAGCGCGCGCTGCGTAGGTGTAGCGCAGTCGGCGTAGTTACTCGCGCATTTCATGCTCTCCTTTTTCCCTCTCCTTCTCCAAGTCATATGCAAAAGAGATGATCGAATATTTCGGCTTTTCTGCTGCAGCCTCTGCTACTGCAAAAATCAACAGCGAACGTTTGTTGTTGTGGGCACCTGTTAGAGTGGGAGTGAGATGGAGAGGGTGTTGAGTGGGTGCAGGTTTAATCATGTTCACAAAGCAATCAGCATGTAATTTATAATGGAGTAGAGATGGAGATGGCTATTTCAAGTAGAATTCTGTGTATTTTTGTAGATAATGAACATAAATCAACGAAAAAACGAAGAATTAATCATTTTTAAAGGAATATTCAGAATTCAGTTAAACAAGAGATCACCCTATCCCCATTTTGCCTTCTTAAAGAGCATTAATTCAGAAAAGAGTAACATCTTCAAAAAAACTCCAGTGTCCGCGACCCAAGCTAATTATGTTTGTCGTTCATTTACGGACCATTGTTGACACCCCTCTTTGTGGCTGGTGCCAATTACAGTTGCAAAAAGAGAGAAAAAAGGAGAGAAAAATCCGGAAATCTCATTTGTCATACATGCATATTTAATTTGGAGTCCGACACGAGTATTACTGGCCATGAGCTGCAATAAAATGTTTTCCGACTGCAATAAAGCCCGGGCCCGGGTCCAGACCCGGCCCCAGATTCCAGATTGGCGCTCGACAAACGCAATTTCGATGCATGAATGTGCCTGCACTCGTACTTGTGCCTCTTCTGTACTTGAAATAGATTTTTAATAGTCCAACTGACGTACACAAATAAACAGAGCCGGAAAGCTCCTTTTCAATGGATGGCATTGCAGTGCTCCTTTTATGTCGGCATTTGTTTGGCAGTCGAAAGCATTTATGCGATTTTGTCGTTAGAGCAAAACACAAAGATACACCCCCCCCCCCCCCCCTCGCACTCTCCCATCCACATATTAGTCTGTCTCTGTGTATGGCAAATGGTATGGCAAATATAAGTTTATGAAAAATGTCATTTATACGGTCCACAGATATCCCGTACATATGGAAAAGGAAAAGGAGATGCGAGCCGAGCACAGAGAAAATTTGCTGTTGTCAAAATGAATTAATGTTTAACTGAAACATTTTTGCTTTTGTTGCTGCCATTTTTCGATGTTCTTTTTCTCCTCCGATTGATGCAGTGCGTTTCATAAATGGATACAAATTTTATGAAAAAACAATACACAAAAAATAGTTAATCCTAAGAATCAAATTGGCAACATCTTCCACAAATAGTTGAACATTTTTTCGGAACACTTACCATAAAATATTTGTAATATTATTATTTATTTATAAATTCAAGGAAATTCCAAATATTTCCTACATACATTTTCACACTTTGATTGAAAAATGAACGATTACGGGAGACTGCAACTTCCGGCAGTTTGGTGAAACTTGTGAGACGCACTGTAGACGAGATTGATGCACTCCGAAATGACCAAAATAATTTGCTGGCCCAATATTTTGTGGTCCTTTTGGCCATTTAACAGCCGAACAACGAGCTGGAGTTGGAGCTGGAACTGGAGGTAATAAAGTGCCAAATAAATGCAATAAAGCTGTTGGAAATGGCTCGTTGTCGGAGATGTCGGATGGGGAGGGGGAGGGGGAGAGGGATGGGTATGTGGGTGGAGTACATAAATGTTTTCTCTTCCGGCTTTTATTACAAAACACACTCAAAAACGGCAAATAAAAAATGCAAATAAATAAACGGAGAGCTGCCAAACAATTGAAAACTTCTCCACAATAGAGTTGGGACTTAAGTGCTTACTGAAGGAGCTGTTCCCGAGCAGCAGCAGCAGCAGTGGAACAGCCGATTCGGAATGCTTAAAGCGAGTCCAAGGCGGTGGCAGCCTCGCCTGGTGTGTGCCTGGTGTGGGGCACAGGATTACAGGCAAATTGCAAAACGTCTTTGCATGTCCTGCTCAAACAAACACACACAGACACAGACACACATCCCAGCCAACTAATTTTATTGCTCAACACATTCGTTCTCCGGGATATTGCCTGGCTTCTGCCTCGAACTTCCAACCTCCAACCTCGAACCACGAACCTCGACTTGGCTCTGCCTCTTCTCTTCCTGAATATCGTGTGCAAAAATTTTAACAAGAAAATTGTTGAAGTGTTTCGTCTTGAGTGGCCCGATGAAAGCGATGACTGAATGCCCGCTCCTTAAATGCCTTTAAGCTGTGAAGTCTGTGCACTTGTAGATGGCCATTGGATATTGATTCGTCAGCAGTAATCACCCCGAAGGGGTCAATGTACAGCCATCCTTAAAGAGCGCTTAATTTTATTAGCCATCAAGCAAGGCAAAAAACTCTTAAGATCGCTGTGGTTACCTGACGACGAAGGCGCGGTGGTCTTATTGGTTTAAAGATGGATTTAAATAGGAAAGGGAGCATAATAAGTACTTGTATCAGTAACACCATCCCCATTGATGGGATAATGGAAGACCATATCTGATAGCAGGGATAATTAGGTAAACATGGGTTTCCTTCATCCTGTTAAATGCCTCTAAAAACAAAGGTTTTCTTAGCCTTCGAATGGCTTTATTTATTCCATTTTTTTAAGGGCACACTTAAAATATTTATGTAATGGAAACAGTATGAAATTCGAATATTTCAATAGTTATTTAAAAAATATAATAGATGCTTAAATTCCTGTTTCACTGGTATAAGGCAAACTGAAACTTCTTTGCATTGTTTTTCTTATCTTCCAACTTATAGTTTTGAATCCATGCGGGATTGTTGTTTCAGTTCATGGTCAGCTTTCAATGACCCAAGAATAGTCTCCTCCTCTGAGTCTGGCAATCCTTCGACATTTTTCTGCTCTGTTGGCCCCTCAGTGGGCTTTACTCCAAGTATTTCCAGCACCTGAGTGGGGCTCAATGTGCCCGGCGGATTCATTTCGATCGATTCGCCCTGGGGTGTCTTAAGCTGCAAATGTAAAGCAAGTTAGTATCGCTAAAATATGGTACTACTATATGTATGCTATTACTACTACAGATATGGAATAAATGGCGATCTTCATAGGGGTTTTGAAAAGAGAATAGAGCTACTGTTTCAGTATTCGACTGTCGACCTTTTTTACTCTTTCGAGGAATATACGAGGAATATTTGTACCAACTTTACTTTTTTAACACTTATAGTATAGAGACGACATTCCGATTAATTTCGAATTAAGATTGAATTTAGTTATACATGTTATCAATGTAATCTTCTACGTCAATCTCATTTCGGCCCTGCTCAAGGACAATTTCCCGGAGCCCCTTGCAACCGGTGCAAGCGTCCAGCGCTTCGCCAAGGATGCGCGACTGCTCGTCCTGGCCAAGCACGCGACTCTCCAGCCTCAGCTCGTTCTCCAGACAGTCGCGCAGATCGTCGCAGCCAAAGAGACGGAAGCTCACGACACCCGTGTCCACTGGGAACTCCTTGCGCAGAAACTCAGACTGGCGCCAGTAGTGCTTCACCTCCAGATTAAAGATGTACACCACCACAACAGATTTTCCCTGCAAGCCTTTGAGGATCTGTCGGTTGTAGAGGGACACAATGCTATGATCGCACGGGGCGAGATTGTCGACGATCAGCAGGTTCATGCCGCAGTCGGACAGCTGTTCTAGGAATTTCCGTAGCATTGGGCAATGGCCCTCCTCGTCCGGAGCGCACAAGCTCCCGAATAGGTCATGCACGTTCTCCGGCCAGGGAAAGTAGTGGCGGAGCAGCGAAACCGTAAGCGTCTTGCCCACACCGGGCGGACCCAGCAGCGCCACCGACTGGAACTGGCGGCCGCTGCTTAGGGCTCGCTCCATGCCGGCAAGCGCCTGCTCCTGGTTGAGGACCTCTTTGCTTATCAGCTCAAAAATGCGCTTCGTGTCGAGACGCTGATTGCAGTACTCCCCCCTCGCCGAGGTGTCCCTGCTCAGCCATGCGTCGGCACCTTCGCCCATTAGGGGTATCATCAGGTGGCGCAGGAACTTTAGCGATCTGAGCCACAGTCCCGTCATCTCGACGATAATCCCAGGAGGGTTAAAGTGGCCTTCCGCCACGTCCATGCCGATGACGATTAGCACTGCCAGCAGCGCCACGCAGCCAGATGCAATTGCCAGGCCTTTCAGTAACCTAGCATTCCGGGTGGTGCGTAGCTTCCTGCGAAAGGCCTGGCAGTTGGTGCTGTGCAAGATGCCGCAGGTGCGCGGATCGTCCTCGAAGTCACCCCGTCCGATTGACAGCAATGAGCGACTTTTTTGTGGCATTCCTTTCAGAGTGTAGCAACTTTGGAAAAAAATGAAAATCTCAAACTAACTGGTGAAAAAATATTGCAGTGTTCGACAATTTTTACAAAGCAAAACTTTGCATTTAAAGAAGGGTTTGAAGAGTTTTTCAGTGGGCGAATCCGATGTCTAAGACAAAAGGGCCGAAGGAAAGCCTTTCTAGGCGTTTTCGCCACCAAACTGGCCGTGTAGGCCCTGTTGACAATATCCTGGCTAACTGGCTCTGAACCCCAGACCCCATAAAGGCAGGCTGGCTGGTTTCATCACCACATCTGCTCTCTTTCGAGGACGATCCGCTTGTCAGTCGTCGATCAGAAGTCGTCAAATGATATTTTTTTCATTGCCTTTTTCCTTATTGTTTACGAAAAGATTCGTAAAGAGAAAACAATAAAAAAATACACTATCGTCTGAACCAATAACAAACAAAGAGTGAAGAACGTAAAAAGTCTGCTATCTCTTTCTAGCGTTCGTCTCTCCGAAAGCCGAAAGAGCGTGTTGAAAAAGATGGAATACTTTGTGACGTCACAAAGGGGAGTGCAACTAAGTGTCACCTATACACGAAAACACACTTCAAGCGAAAACAAGCCTGGGGTTGGGTTGTTATAAATATTCCCTGGATTGCACAGCTTTTGATTATTTAGCACCTACCTTGGCTTGTAGATAGTCGAAGCTCTTGGATGCGAAGACTATGGATTTAATCAGGGTGTGGTGCACGTCGGTGGCGCTTTTCTTCTTGTCCTTACATTGTTTCTTGGCCTCTGGGCCGCCTGCAGAGTCAGCGCCCCGTATCAGAGGGTTATAATGTTCTGAATTGGAAATTTCATTAATCCATCGAAATATTTGTAAGCACAGAAAGAAAATGGTGGCTTACGTTTCATTTGTCCATCAATTTCGGTGTTCTTCTCGAGTGCTGCTTTGAACTCGTCCATAGCCTTGCGCATTTTCGGATTCAATTCGCACAATCGTGTTAAGTAATTCACCTCATTTGGATCGCTATTCATTTTGGTTAAATTTATATTTTCTTACGACACTCAGACACGTTGCACTGCAATTGTTCTTTTCTAGTTGTGCGTCGGCTACTCGCTAGCATCGAGTCTGTTTTTGAGTACCGATACTGGCTCCAGCATCAACTCCAGCAGTGTTGTAAAGCGGAAGAGTGCAAAAATGAGCTGTAAAGCGCAAAGATTATTACGGTAGTGGACTTTCCCTATTATGGGATGCAAGTCCTGTTGTTGCGCTGGAAGTGGATTGATGTTGATGTGGAAAACATCATTTTGAGACAAACAGTGCCTCACTTCTTCGACTTTTATCCAGACGATGTGTCTGACGATGAATACCAACACTAATTTTGCGTCATTTCAAAGATACATATTTAATTCTTGCAGATGATCATCCTTACATCAGGAACTTAATAGTTTATTTTATTATTATTGTATTTATTATTACTATTTGTAGCTGATTCATTTAATCAAAGTTCGCATATTCTGAATTCTGCTTAAGGGGAGTGTATTTTAAAATACACTTGTAACACTGTGTTATCTATCACAGGAAACTGTTTATACAATTTGGTTGCTCTAGCTCTTATAGTCTCTGAGATCTTTGAGTAACGGGCATAGAATTATAATCCTGACTTAAACGCGATACGACCAGCAATGGTAATATAAGAATGACACACGGATATATCCCTATAAAGCCACAGGGCTCAAAAACACCCAATCATAGCAGGCCTAGAGGAAAGCTTCTTAATATTAAAAATCAGAAGAAATACAAATTCAGGGTTAAAGTTGTTTTCATCCCGAGTTTTGTTCAAAATGCCAAACATCTTTCGCAGCTGCCGCAGCTCGGGTAGATGCAGTGGCAGGGATGAAAGCCATGAAGGTAAGGAAGCTTCTCTTCCCAAAGAACCCTGAACTTTGAACCAAAACTACTCGTATTTATTTCTAGCCCTTTGCCCTGCTGTACCCAACGAGGAACCAGCAACGAGCTCGAATGTGCCAAAAAGCGCCAAGATAAAAAAGAAATCAAAGTTTACCTTCCACTATGGCAGCCGAAAGCCCAGCGACGACTGGCTCATGGGCGACGATCTGCCCATCGTTGAGAGGCGCCAGTTGGAGGAGAGCCAGGGCTACCAGCTGATGGACATCCTGCCGGAGAGCGAGGCCCACGAGGTGAGCCACACCATCTGGGAGCTGGAGAAGCCGTGCCAGACCCAAAACTCTAGCAAGAGGAAGAACGGCGCCAAAATCAGCTACATCAAGGTGACCAAAGGCAACAAGCGCGTCTGGACCAAGGACAAGCAGTCCAAGCTGAACCAGAACCCCTCGGCCATGCCGGAACAGCCTCCGGCCAGGAACTCGCGACGCACCAAACAGAAGGGAGAGCAGTTCCACTGCACCGACTGCGACAAGATCTTCAACCACTCCTGGATGCTGGTGGCCCACAAGCGAACACACACCGGTGAGCGTCCGTTCACCTGCCCCGAGCCCAAGTGCCAGAAATCCTTCGCCGATCGGTAGGAAGTCCAAAAAACGATTTAGATACAAATCAGGGAAATCTTTAACATTCTGCCGGTTTCCTATTGCAGCTCCAACCTGCGCTCGCATCAGCGCACCAAGGGCCACCACACCTGGGACCATCAGTGCGGCCAGTGTGGCAAGTACTTCAATCAGGACAACTTTCTGAAGCGTCACACCCTGGAAGCCTGTCGCAAGTATCTGCTGAACATTTCCCATAAGAATCGAACCCCTTAAGCCACAATGGGGAATCGGAGTTTAACATTAAGTTTTCATTTTACATTTTACTCGTTATAAAAACAGCTGTGGGTCTTATCGGGAGTCTGCTATCGTTAATATATAATTAATTCTTTTTATTAAACATTTTTTAATGAATATTTATTTTGCCGTTAAGCCAGATGGCTTACATTTCCCAGAATAACATTAGAGCATTATTGTCCAAGATGCAGCCCATGTCTGGCAGACCTGGAAAGAGTCTATGAAGTCCTTCGTAGGACTCTCCAATCAGTCAATCCTAAACACACATTTTGTGGTTAATCCATAAATTAACCCTTCCCAGTTCTTATGTCTTTCCTAAGCTCTCAAAGGATTACCCAAATTTGCCAACGAAATGGATATGAGAGTTCCAGTTACTATTCATCTACGCCCCATTGCTGTCGCATCATCCATTTTCCAAAGACCACATCCACTTAACATTTCAAAGCAAAGCGCCTCAGCCTGGCCAAATGCATTGGCCAAGTTTCAAGTGCGTGGCCCAGACACACACGCCCCATGCAATTTCGTTCAATGCAACTAAATTGGCTCATTAGCAAACAAAGTGAGAGACGACGCAGAGACAGAGAGAGAGAGAGAGAGAGAGAGAGAGAGAGAGAGAGAGAGAGAGACAGAGAGACAGAGAGACAGAGACACAGAGAATGAGAATCGTTTCTTTAGGCAGCCAAAATCGTTCAGGGACACCAGTGTATCTTCTCCAACTCCTATTTCAGCTCCACCTATGCCTCCACCTCGATTGGCAATGCTCAAAAGTTCGAAGTGTTTCGCTCAACGACTAAATCAAACAAAGGCAATGGGGCACTGCAAAAAAAAAAGTGGTGTAAGTCCCGGAATATATACCAGAAAACATGTATTGAAGGTGAACAAAGGAGTAGAACTATTATATGTTGCGTTTAGAATTCTTAGTAACTGCCCTTGAAGGCCGTAGCCTATTTTTTGAATGACCATTTAAAAATTTGCAATAAATGAAAAAATGCATCTTTGAAGAAAAGTAAAGTCGATTTTGATGTTGATTTTTAAGGCAAGAATGCTTCGATCAAGTTAGTTCCACATTTGGTAATGAAGCAACATGCATTGCCACTGGAAAAAAGTGGTAAAAAAGTGTACGTCCATCGCTGTAGAAAGAATCTCGTGAGAGTCGTCCAAACAAGGATACTCCAAAAATGTATGCTGTGAGGGATTGTTGTCATTTGATATACCATAAGAGAGAGGCATCTTTGGGCAATAAAGGGATTCAGATACATTCAACGTTGTAGCATGAGGTACAGCATAATTTGATATCCTCCAAACGTTTCAGAGAAGATTGTTTTCAACGGATGCAAAAGTGCATCCATCATCCTCCACATCCTTCATCATCAAGGAGAATATTTTAAATAGAAAAAAAATCATTTCTAATGATATTTCATTGGTCCTTCACTGTCAGCCTACGTAAATGACTACGTTTTTCTCCCAGTGCATCGTTTATCTGTGTAGATAGTCGTACACATGTGAGCTTGCGATGGGCCCCAAAGTTTTGGCCATACGCACACTTCTTCTGGACAATTAAAGATCAGGGTGAAGGAGGAGCGGGGGCAGGTGTAGGGGATGCTGTGGGTGTGGGTGTGGGTGTGGGTGCGGAGACGACTTGCGATTGCGGTGAGGCCCCGCCGCAGTGTAAATCCCACATTTGGCGGCAGCAGCTGCACGGCCGAATGCAACGGTCGCTGTGCAAACAGTTCGATGCGACCAGGGCAGGGACGACGACTAATGCCTTAATTTATGGTCACCAGATAAACACGGAATGATTTAAGGTCTCCCCCGTCCCAGCCTCCACCTCCACTCGTACTCGCACTCGAACTCGAACTCGGACAAGTGTAAAACGTGTGTCCACTAAAATGCAATTACTTAAACGGAGCGCAACGGAACGGAACGAACAATGGCACCCGGCTATAAATGTATCTTTTGCGAGTTTAAATATTTGATGAGCTCGCGCGTCACCTAATAAAATTGTAAAACACGAACATTTTATTGGTCGAAACTCTTGCCAGCTCTGGTGCACGCGGCGGCGTCTTCTCCTTAGTTTCTTTTGGGCAACTTGTCGCTTTTATTGAACCCTCCTCGGTGGAGCCTGGAGCCTGGCAGGAGAGAGCCTGGTGGCAAGTTGAGCTAAGTGAATTTTTACGCCACCCCAAACGCAAGGCGAGTGCTGCTGCCACAAAACCCACACACACACACACACACAAAAATAAGAAGGAAATCGTTTTGAAGACGAAGTTTTGTATACCCTTGGAAAATCAATGAATATGGTAGCTACACATACTCGAAAGATATTGATAAAATTTGGATGGTAGGCAAACACATTAAAATATATCCAGAATCAAGTGAATGGACACTAAGGATACCTGCCACATACATGTCCTATAAGCCAAGAGTCTTTTAAGCTGCTTGCTGAAAATATGAGACCCTCTTTGAGAGCATCAAAAGATGAGCTGCAGCCACGACTGGCTTTCTTCCTCCACCTCCTCCGCTGCAGCAGCTGCTGCCCCAGCAGATGCCGAACGTATTTTTAAACTAATTTTCCAACTGGGAGCATTTCGATGGCATTTAACGTGCCAGCCATCAAGCGGGGCGGCTGGGAGCTGGTCATGGGGAAAGAACTGAACCTGAAGATAGAGCTGGAGCAGGAGCTGGAAGCTGGGGTCCAAGTTGTATCCGTTTGGCTCGTTCGTGTGGCTAGTTGAGCCGTAAATTATTTTAGCGTTTCAATTTGGCCAGAAGGGTGACACTAGCCATTCGCTGAATGGATCCCCTAATAAAGAATATATATGTAGATGCAGATGGAGATGTAGATGGAGCTATCGTCTGCCAGTTATCCAAAATGAAAGGCACATAAACTTGGCTAATTCGATTTGATTTGCATTTAGTGTCTTCATTTGAACAGCGAAATTTCGGAAATTTCGGGGGGTTTAAGGCAAAGCCAACTAAAATAAAAACAGTCTTAAAATTTAGTATAAAACTAGGAGGAGTAGGAGTTTTTCTTGCTTGGTTACACCCAAAGAAACACCTTTTAAAATTCCTCTATCCCACATCTAAATATCTTAATATTTAATCACATTAAATGCTTACCATTTTCGAGCCTTAATGTGAAATTTTAGTAGCAAAACTTGTGCCTTTTGCTAATTCTAATTCTTAAATTAATTAATTCCCATTCATTATAACCCATTTTGGCTCATTAAAGCTTGTTTAACCCAGTTGAACTTAATTTTGCTTATTACCTTGGACTCAACTTGACTCTCTCTCTCTCTCTCTCTCTCTCTCTCTCGACTCTCTCTCTCTCTCTCTTCTGCCGGAAGTTTACGTTTACCTTTCCGTCAGGTGTATGAAAATGTCGTTTATTAGCGAGATGCGCTCGTCCTGCCGCTGAGGGACATCAAAAACCGCCGTGCAGCGCTAAATTTTGCAGGTCGTGAAAGGAAACGTCAGCGAAGATGCATAGCCAAGTTTTTGGCCAAATTTATGACCCCGCCGTAAGCAACCAACAACATACGGACAGATACGTACACCCACACACACACTCAGATACAAATCCAGATACATATATGTACATATGTGCATATGTATGTTTGTATGTAACTCGTAGATAGACAGACATCACGTTCCCACTTTCAGCTCTATTTTAAGGTACTCGCCGGAAACTCATCAAACATTTTATTACTCGACCATGGGACAAATTCGTTTGGGTTTCCATTTAAAGCACACAACTTTCCATGAATGAGGAAAAGTAAGGAAAACAAATTACATGAAATATAAAAGATATAATATCTCACAATCATGGAATGGACATATACATACGATTAATTTGACTTTTCTTTTAAAGTTTTTTAAATCTTTGCATATTTATTTCTATTACAGATACTGGCATAACAAATGGCCATAAATATAGATATTTTTTTGGTTTATTTTGGGTATTTTACTTAGGATTCATAGCTTACAAATTTAATATATGGTTTATTGATATATATTTTCAACATTGCACAGCATTTGCTTTAAAATTGAGCCTTCTATAATATATTAAAGTAATTCTATGAAACAATGCACACTTTGGCTTAAGAAAGTCACATTATACGATAAGCTTGATGCTTAATGCATGATATATGGCACATGCCATTACTACAGATATACATATATTCTGACTTTAACCACTAACCTATTCATATACATATGTATGTATATAAAGATAATAACATTTAGATCGTCTCTAAAAACGGAGTATAAAGTAATGTAGACTAAAAGATAAGAACTGCACCCCCACCAGCACCAGCCCAGGGCACTTCCCATCCAGCCTGGCGATAAGCACAGTTCTCTGAGTGATTCACATCCAAGGCAAATAAGCAGCAAGCCGTTTGTCAATAGACCTCCACTTGGAGTATGGCCTGGCGGTCGTCGGAGCGCAGCGGGGGGTAGGCCGCTCGCTGCCTCGATCGGCGACACTCGCGGACACTCCGCCAGCAGTAGTAGAAATGAACGAGCATCAGGGATATGAAGATGGGTGCACCGACTAAGTACATCAGGCCGATTTGTTGATCTTTCAGCACTGCGGCGAACACCATGGTGAAGGTCGAAACTGAAAGAATTTTATATACAGAACACATAAGGGCAACGATCCAGTAAAGAACTAACGACTAAAACATGCAAAAAGTTGTTGTAAATTTCAAAGTTGAAGATTCTTTAAAAATAACACTACTCGACAAAATTCAACTTTTTTTTTCCGCTGTGGCCAAAAATGACTTTTTCTGATAGATTTGGAGATTTAAATTTTTTTAAAGAATTATGGTTTTTTTTTCATGGAGTAGTTTTTCTTTAAAGAATTTTTAAAAAATTTTGTGTTTTTTGTCATAGGTAGTGCTTCTATTTTTTACATAACTGAAGTTTCCTACAACTGGTTGTATTGAACTTTGCAGTTAAAAAAAGCTGACAAATGCAGCTATAAATCCGACTCAGACACTTTGTAGCTGCAACTTAATGTCTGGAAGATACTAAGCTTCCAAATTGAAATTTCATAATTTTTTTCGGTATTTTTCCCCGAAATTTTGACTTTGAAAGCTCAGGAAAAGTCGAAAAAAAAAAAAATTTTAATGCCTTGATTTTTGGTTTTAGATAGACACATTAATTAGGCGTCGTTTAAGGTATCGCTTATAATAATATAAAAATAAACGGCTTAGTTATAACCGTTTGACCAAAACTACATAAAACATTCTTTAAAAAATTTTAAACATCCAAATGTATCAGAAAAAGTCATTTTTGGCGACAGCGGAAAAGTCGTGTCGACTAGTGTAATAGAAAAATCCTCAACTTTTAGTCGATATATCTTCGGATGTAGCTTTTTATAATATCCACCGACACGGCACAACCCTTCTTGTTTGTTTGAAAGTGTCTTTAATTCGGAATTTTTGGTTCTTAGTTTAGGTCACAATTGGTTCTTGCGGGTTTATTGGAGAGCGAGAGTTCAAAAGTTTTCATTTTGTCGTACAGTGTTATTTTTTTGTATATTTTTTTATGTTAGATCACACTTTTGTAAGAAATGTAACACTCAAATCGGAGATAAGACAACTTGATCTTAATAAGATGTTGCTTTAAATAACTTAAACACAAACACAAACAATTATGATTACTGGTGTATATATACATACATATACATACATATATATGTGTTTGTGTTGTAGATAGCCTCCCACTGGCTTGTATTAATGATTATGATTAATTCTTTGGTTCAGCGTTTAGTAATCCTCGGCGAGGTTGTTGGAGTGGGCCAGCTTGGTGTTGGCGATGTGCGGGCAGCCCGGACCCAACGACAGACGTGCAAGGGGTTGGGGCAGAGTTCGAATCTGTGATCGTCGCCGTCGGCGATCGCGAATGCACTGATAGCACTGGCAGCAGCAGCAGACGAGCGTTACCGCCAATATCGTGGCAAAGAGTATTAGAAAGCAGGGGCTTATGTTAGTAATCTGGCAATAGAAGGCCAGCAACTGGAAGATCCCCGACCAATCCATGACGAAAGCGATGCTCGATCCACCAGCGTACAAATGAAACTAAAACTGGAGTGGAAACGGGACTCTTTTTGCGGTCAATGAGTGGATACAAGTATGAATTTATCGCTTAAATATACATACATACATACATATGTACATATGCTTATATTTGTGCATAATTCATCCAAGCAGAGCTTGAATGACTCATGTAAAGCGTTAAATCCCCACAGCATTATCATATAAGTTTTTTTTCTGTTGTGTTGTGTGCTGCTGATGACGATGCCAGGGGATTTGAGACTTGCCACTGGCTGTGGGTTTGAGATTGAGATTGGGAGTGGGAATGGGAATGGGAATTTCCCTGCTAGACAAATACAACTCCCAGTCCTGGCTCCTGGCTCCCGGCTCTAGCTCTGGCTCTCTACTCCAACTGGAGCGAGACGCAACTCAATTCAAACTTTGAAATTGTGCGTCGCCGTTCGCTGCGACTGCGACTGCCACTGCCACTGCCACTGACGTTTGATGCTTTATGATAGGGGAGACTGCCAGAGAGATATGTGCCAAATCCCAACAACAACAACAACAGCGGCATCGGCAGCGGCAAGGCAACTTCGTGCCACCTCATCATATGATGAGCAAAGTTTTGGTTTAATTTAAAATTTTGGCCGCAGAAAAATACTACGAGCACGAGTGCGGATTCCCACTGCTCTGAAACTTAAAGATGCCACAAAATCCGAGTAAATATTTCCAAAAAACTGAACTCAATTGAATATTCGGTTAGCCAAAAAAGAAAGCAGAGGAAACAACGGGAAATAAGTTGCAGGTTCGGGCATTGAAAATCCTTTTGTATTGCTTAAAATTCTTGCTGTGAAATAAAATTGTTTTTGGCCAACTATGTTCGGGCTCTCTGTTCTGTATTCTGTGTTAGGACTGGGGGATCGGTGGTCGGAATAAGTTTGAAAGCGTAGCAACAACTCCCACAGACACACACACACACACACACACACACACACACACACACACACACACAACGCACAACGCACACGGAATGGATATTTCTCATTCAATTTCGCAGGTGTTTGAATCCCTCTCGGAGGAGGAGGAGGAGCCTTTGCCCCGTGGAGTGGAGTGGACTGGGCCTTGGCCTGGCCTTTGTCGATTGAGGTGTACGGTACGTGGTTCGGTTCCCATTTAAGCGGATTTTCAAATGCATCCAAAATGTGGAATGTCAAAGCGAAATGCTCAGATACTTTATGGTCCCATGTTTTGGATTCTCTGCCAACTGAATGGATAAACAGAACATTGAGCAAGGGCATAATGTGACTATGATCACATTATTACAATGATTGATTGATTGATGGCCACTATATTCACAAAAGTAAGTAGTCTCAAGTAAAAATAAGGTCCCACAAACATATGCAAATTAAACAATACCAAAATAAACTTATTTACTTTTATTTCACAAAACTTATTTGAATTACACCAGACTTATGGAATTTGGTTTTTCAAGTTTGATTCACAATCGGATGAGGATCGAAGAGTCTTTTCAACTATTCCCGTTCGGTCCAAGAGCAAGACTGACTTAACTGTTTCCATCTGCACATAGTGAAACCCCTTGGGTTCTCGACAGTGAACCTACATATCTAGCTCACCATAGTGAAGGCGAAAGATCGGGAGAGCGATACAGAAGGCGAAAGAAAAAAGATGACGCGAGAGAACGGGTGGATAGGCTGCTGTCGTCCGGGAGTTTATACATATGTATGTAAATATGTTTGTACAACAAACAATAAAAAGGGAACCACTGGCTATAATGCTTCGATCAACAGTTTTGGTCGTATCTCTCTCATTGTTGTCGAGCTGCTTTTTTGAGAACTACAAGAGAAAAGGGAAAAAATTCATCATTTTATTACATCATCCACAGAAAATGCAAAAGGTTTTTTGGCGACTGCTTTTTATAATCTGTGAAAATGTCTCTCCCTTATGGCATAAACTCTTACATATCTGAAGGCAGAAGAGATAAAAATATACTTCAGTATCCTCATAATTAAAGATTGCACTACCTTATTCCATTTCCAAGGCTGTGATGGAAAGACGCGAACACTATGGAAAAACAAACGTTAATGTAATAGAACAAAAAACCAGAAGCTCAGAGAAATATATCTGGATTATTCAGGTATTCTCCAAGATGGAGATATGCGTATAAACAGAAGACTTTAACGTAAAGTTAACCAATAACTTTAACCTTTAAAGCGGAGTTTGGCCAATACTTAAAACGGGTGTTCCGGCTGTAAAGAATGCCCTCCATTACTGCCTACGTATTAGAGTTTAGTTCGGTTTTAGTTGGACTTATGGTTCTATCAAATACTTACCTCTTGTCTGGACTATTTTCCATTTCCATAAACATTCAATCACTCAATAAATATTCGGCTCAGGAACTGCCTCTTCAAACTATGATTAAAGTCCAAAAATGATAAATTATTTGTAATATTTGATGTGTGTAAAAGCCCGCATTTCATATAACATTTGGTATTGGTTTTGCTTTTTGTGGAGCCCACACTTAACCCACCCCACCACCCCACCTGCGCTACACTTTAAAGGCTTGGGGGCAAACGTGTTGAATACTTTGCGGCGGCAGCTGCCTCCCGTTTGTTTGCCTTCCTTCGCCGCTGTCTTTCCGCATTTTATGGCGCCACAGCCCCACAGCCCCACAGCCGCCGCCAATGCTTGTTGATGATGCTCGCGATAATGATGGTTGGCCACAGACACATTACCCCTTCCTCCGCCACCTGCCACCCTGCCACCCTGCCAGTGTCCCCCTCTTTACACCTTGCAGCCACCCCACCTGTAATTAGATGCGCGAGTGAAGTTCGTGTGTGCAAAATTAATTAAAACTTTCGCCTGATTAAAGTTGCCGCCGAAAAGAAGAGCTCAATAAACATTAACTTTCATATGAGGCGTGAAAAGATGCAGCGGGGAGATGCAGCGGGGAAACCCCCTTACAAATTGCCAAAAGACAAGACAATGACGAGGGCACGAGGCAGGGCACAAAGTCAAGTGCACGAGTGGCAAGTACATAAGTTCCCAGTTCCCAGCTCCCAGCTCCCAGTCGCCTTGTGGCAAGCTGCTGTTGCCACACAGTTGTAACTTACAACATAAATCAGAAATAGTTTACCCCACACCGTCCCTCGGTCTGTCTGTCTGCTGATTGTCTATCATCGAAGGCCATCGCTTGCAGCTTCTCCGTGCTGCAACCTCTCGTATACAGGCATGACATTCACTTAAGAGGAAACAGAGAATATGGATCCTAAGACTCGACTATCTCTGAACTCAGTTCATCTTTAAAATATGGCATTTTTTCCCCTAAAAGTGCTCCAAATGGTCAAGCATCGTTTAAGCCTTGTTCTGGGATAATCCAGCCAGTGAGTGGCGTCTCAAGATAGTGCTATACCCGTGTTGCCAATTCCTGGTTGAGTTGTGTTTTTTTTTTTCTGTTATTTGCTATTCTGGTCGGCATCCCTTCGGCATTTTCCTTGTTTGGTTGCTGCTGCTGCTGCTTGTTTTTCTTCGCTGTTGCTGCCCCAACATGCTGCATATTTATGGCATGCCACAAACGTTTATCTAAACTACATAAAGCAATAAAAGTTAAAAGTCAAATAACTGTACTCCGCTACCCCCAAAGTTATCCTTTCTGTCCCTCATCCTCCCGCTGTTCCCGCTGCTCCCGCTGCTCCCTGGTGTTGCTCTCTCGGTTGCTGTTGCTGTTTCTGTTATTGTCTTTGGGTGCTTTTGTGGCAACTACTGAAACAGATGCTCCTGTAGGGATATGAGGGGGTGTGTGTGTGTTCATCCTTGTGGCTGCCCTTTGGGATACTGCAGGAAGTTGCCGACAAGCGGCAATGATGAGTCTGGTTATGGTCTTGGTTTTGGTTTCGTTTCCTTTCTTCTACAGGAAAAGGTATATCTAAATTATGTGGCAAGTAAAATATGAGAGGTACAAAAGAGGATCAAATATATCATCTCTAAAGGTAACCAGGAACATTCTTTACAAGAGGTCTGACACTTGTATTTAGTCCTTAAAAATATTACAACAGTTATGTTTAAGGAACTTTGAGTAAAACCTTGAATATTTGGAAACATTTGAGGAATAGGTAAGCTATAATTATATATAATTAATCCTTAACAAAGTCTCTGTATATTATAGTTAAAGAATCATTCTTAAGATTTTCTGAAAGACGACCTTCACTTGGAAATGTTATACCTTCAAAAGTGGGGCTGCCCTTTCACCATTTGGGTGCACCCTCATGATATCCTTGTCGAGTCCTGCAGCGCATTGCCATAGTCGCAACGGCTGGCTGTGGCTGTGGCAACACCGACCTGTTTTATGTATCTGTTTACACTTACACGCTGTCGATGCGAACCCTGGATAGCCGTGAACTGTGCTGCTGTCTGGCAGGGACCCAGGACAGAGGAGCGAGGACAGAGGACACTGGATCACTGGTCGGAGGTAGAACAATCGTCGAATGTCATGCACGTGCACTGCCGCCTCCTGTTTCTGTTCCTGGTACTGCTTTTGCTGCTGCTTCTACTACTCCTCGTGTGGCATCCTTTTAATCCTTTTGCCAATGCATTGCATTGCCCTGCATCGAGTTTGATTTCACACGCGAGCACAAAAACAATAATATTATGCCACAAACACTCGCTGCCAACGAACATGGCCCATGTAATCACACTTGAGCTCCGTTCCCAGCCAAACACACACACTCTCACACACGGGGACTGGGCGAAGGATACCCACTCCCCTTCCCAGAGAGACCCACTCCCACGCAGATGCAATGCGATTGCGAAACTTCATTATATGTCCGTTGGCAGACAGGAGGAGCCCCCGCACGAGGTACGAGGCACGAGGCGGAGGTGGCCAATACTTTTCCATTTCTGTTTCTATTTCTGGCTCGGTTCGGCTTTGTTCTCCGGGTCTGTTGTTGCGCCTTTGGCTGCTGATGGCTCTGGCTCTAGCTCTGGATCTGGCACGGGTACGGGCACGGGCACCAGCACAGGCATTGAGCTTGAAAATGTGTTTATTTTCGCAGCCAGCTAGGAGATGCACGCCTCGCCCCGCCCCGCCTACCCTCGCCTTGCATCGAATCCAAGTGCTGCCATAAAATCGCTGAATCCATCCACGACGACGACGCAAACAAGCTGCCATATGTGGGGAGAACAATCGTGGTAGCCACCAACCCAACCCATCCACATCCCCATCCCCATCCACATCGACATCCCAGCCCCATCAGCATCATCATTCCCGTCTCGAGGCAATTGTTGTGCATGTTTTTGTTATCTGCTGGCTGGTTGGCTGTAAGGAATGCTAATGCCAATGCCAATGCCAATGCTGTGCCATAAGTGCACCTCAGGTGTTGGCCAAACTCCTGGCAGGACTCGATGCCCTGGCTCCCGGCCTGCTTTACTTATGCTGATGCTGATGACATTTGCCAGGCTATTTCTTAACTTGCCCCGACTTGAAATTAAATTCCAAGTGGCTGCAACTTCTCGGTCTCGGGTTGGATTTTGTGGGTGTTTGGGGGTGGGCTTTGACGACGTGTGCGGGTGCCAAATGAGGCAACTTCGAGTGGCAGTTGGCTAAGACTCAGGGTCCTCAGCATTTCGAGTCACGCTTTCATTTGCGGCATTGGCCAATATATCAAAGCACTCAAAGTGATTGCATTTAGTAGGGTCCGAGAGGCCATTGCAATCCCTGTCCCCGTCCCCAATCCCAATCCCAGTTGCAAGCCGAATCGGACGCATTGCCGTCATTATGAGCCCCATGCGTTGCACCGGCACGTTCCACACAAACGCACCGTCATCCCCAAGTGGCAGCACCCCCCCCCCATCATCAGTCGTTGGAAGAAGTCTGTTTGTTTGTGCTGGTCAAACCCACATCACATCTGTGATGGTCTCTCTTCCAACCCTCTCCCTGGAGGACACACACCCCATACGGCATTTTAATTGTCGTACAACAATGATCCCCTTTCCAGCCTTGATTGGAGCTTCCATATCCCGGCGATGACACTTGGTGGGTCGCCAGAAGTGGCCGTCACAGGCCGTTGAAGGGCCGCCCTGCCAATTATCTGGATGAGCTGAGCTCTTTCTTTCCAAGCGATTGGCGAGGCTCCAGCACACAATTGCACCGATAGGAGGACACTTTGGGGTAAGTAAGTGCCGATGGGCATGGACAGGAATGAATTGCTCTTAATCCTTTTCCATTCAGAGGAGAGACAGACCATTGTGAAGTCCATATATTTGTTTGGAGCAGGAGCTAATCTTACCAGTAACTAGTATAGGACTTAAAACTAGCTAAGTCTTACCAAAAACTATACTAAGCAATACTAAAACGTAGCATGAGGGCGACTCGCTGCTCGCTACTTGGCTTCGTCTATTCAGCTCGTTTGTTCAGCTCGTTTGTTCAGCTCGTTTGTTCAGCTCGTTTGTTCAGCTCGTTTGTTCTGCTCGTCTGGATAGCTGAGTCGATCCCAAAATCCTACAACAACATGTCGGTCCCCTCGGACAAGCGAATGGTTCAAAACGGAATAATCACTAATACAATAAAACACTAATAATATAACAATTGACAGACAAATATAGTTGACGGTAAGTGGTTAGTGTTCACCGGTATCTATGATCCGCGTGAACAGGAGTCGTGTTATTGGACCATAGGCTATGGCGAATGCCTCAGTGGACGCTGGTATCAGCAGCCTTATCATTCCAACTGGGCCTACATCATGGAGTACGACGTGGTAGGCGATGTGGAGGATATCTCTCCGCTTAAATCCTGGCAAAGACACAATACTAATCGAACCCAATCCATTAGGACCAGCTCCTAGCCGTAATTAAACCCTTCTTCATGTAATTTGTATCCAAATTTGATGATTCAATGCCCCTCAGATGCACAAAACAATCCAGTACAGTGTCGTGAGTGCAACACCCTCTCGCATTACTTGTAATACCCTTGCTCTGTCCCGGATTATGCCGCACTCTGATTTTGCATAACTCGGGGATGGATAGGGGGATGGGACTGGCGCATCAGCAGCTGACATTTAATTACATGCAACGCTTTGTTGGTTTTCATCTCCTGCAGGCGACAACAATACAGCTGCCCCATGCACCCTTCCAAGAATCCAAGTATCCACAGCACTCATGCCCTGCCCCCACATACTGCCACATTTGTTGCGTGCGCACGTAACTCAAATGCCAAACACCTGCAGTTAACACGTTCGCAGTGCTTACAGAGCGGGCAAACAGATCCGCCGTATCCATATACCGTATCCCTACCGTGCACACAGTCCGTGGTCCGTGGTCCGTAGTCCGTGGCCCCTGGCCCGTATCCCTGTCTGTGCGCCAGCGTTAAAACTGCACTTAAGTCAAACTTGCCAGACAAGTGCCGAGTGCTGGAGGGTAGGCGGAGAAGGAGGAGCAGAGGGGCAGGTAGAGGGGCGGTAGGGGTGGGCAGCCGCTTCTCCTCAGTGGCAGACAGAACTAAAACAGCAACTTGCTAACGGCTCGCTGACGTGGTCGTTTTACGAGCGCCCTTCGGTTGTAAAATTTCATTAGGAGCTAAACGGTTTTTCCCTGTACATTGCACAAGGCGCCCACACCACACCACCCACCCCATCCCCCTTACCACCCGCCCACTCTGCTGGCAGTACTTAGGAGAGCCTCGGCCGCTGGCCGTCGTCTGATGAGGCTTTCTTATGCTAATTCTTGGCGCTCGGACACTTAGTTGATTGGTTTTTGTCAGAGTCATCGTCGTTGACTGATTGGATTTTGGTCCGTTGCTGGACATTCCCTTTCCCAACCACCCCACTCCCCCTTTGGATAGGGCATTATTATGACTGGGAGTAGCATCAAACTTAAAGCGAATACACACCACGCTCCACCCCACCCCACAGTTTAGTGTGTGTACATATACTCGTTGCAGACAGTGTTTCTGTAGATAAATCACAGTATCGCAGAAATCACAGTATTTGTCAAGGGCGTACGCCGGCCTCTGTGGCCTTGACCTAGACCTAAACACCATTACATAGTGCTGGGTGGTGGGGGGTGGCTGGTTGCTGTAACATTCCATTAAAAGCGACGGCAGCTTACAGCTGTTAAGCTGTTAAATTGAGCTTGCGGTCAAAGCTTTTTATGTAAGGAAATTTTCAAATGTTTTTTTTTTTGGAAAGAAATATTACAGCTCAATTGTAATTCCTCTCTACAGTCTTTGAAATATCTTGGAGTATATCTGGTATTGCCTACGAAAAATTATTGCCAAAACTATACATAAATAACAGAGAAAATCAATTACTTAAACAGCTATTTAATTACATAAATAAACAATCAAATGATTTGACATGATATGGTTTGGATAATATTGAGCATATTAGTTAATATTCTCGAAGCAGAGCTCTATAAAATTATCTATGGTGACTCACATTTTTTTAAAAGGTCCCCAGTTTCATAACAGTTTTATATGCCACCATTCCACTAGATTCAAATTCCCCGCCAAATTAACATGCCATCATGTTAACAGTCTCAGTTATTTCATTCCACGCCAACATCCACTCTCTCTCTCTCTCGCAAGCTTTTGGACATGATAAACAAAGAGAACGAACGGCAACAACGAAACGGGAATGAAACACGGCCACCAAAAGTTGTTGTTTTTTCGTGCCGTCGAGACGTTTCGGTTTGCTGATTTTTGTGCATTCGAAGAGGAAATTAAGATATTTTCTGGCCAACGAATTTCTCCATCAATTGTGCTTCTTCTTCTTCTTCGAGTGCATCTTGCCAGTGCAGCAGCAGCAGCATATAGCCAGCCAGCCAGCCAGCCCCTCCCTTGTACCCTTCGGCGAAGACCGCAAAAAGCAACAACGAAAAACGTTTCGTCACGCTGAACTTTCAGACCTCGTCCCGCTACTGTGCAGTGGAATTTTTTCGTGTCAAACAAGCGAAATAATATTACGGGGCTTTAGCTTCAACTGCGGCCGGAGATCGTATCTGAATCGGTGAAAAAATCAATCACAGTGTTGCCGTGGAGCCAAGGAGCAGAGAGGAGAGAGGAAAGTGAGTGCATCGGTGAATCAGTCTGAGAAGGAAAAATCGCTGTGCCCCATTCCGGCTGCGTGCCCTCTGCCTATTGCTTTTTCATCGATTTTGCCGACTGTGCGGCCGGAGCCGCAGTAGCAAAGGGAAAACAGGTTGGTTCTTTTCTCCTTCTTTCTCCTCATCCTACTTTGTTCGTTTTTTATGCATATTTCCCATTTGAATCTCTGTAACTGGTTCTAGCAAAGTGCCGCTGCTTATTCTGTTTTGTGTAGTTCTTCTCCTCTCTCTCTTCGTTTATTTGATTGTGTATTGCCTTTTCATTCGTTGCGGAAACATGTACGAACGAAAATACCGGCTTGTTGTCATCTGTCGGAGAGAGCAACCAAAGAAGGAGAGAGAGTGAGTGAATGAGAGACTGCTTGAGAGAGAGGGTGACTCAGTGAATAAGCTTGTGGTTGTGTGAGGTTATGCGTGTCACCGTTTGGAATTGGAACACGCGCGTGTAGTACTGGACACACTGGCGTCCAGCAATATTGCTACGGCACACACCCTCAGTCGGATTGAATTGCTGCATTTCTCTTAATTGATACGAACTTCAAATGGACGGCGACGCCACCCAGCGCTCGCCAACTAGCCCCAATTAGAGGCTTTTCAGCTGCTTTCCACCCATTTCTCTGGATTGTGGGTGCAGCAGAGAAAGAGCGAAAGAGAGAGAGAGAGAGAGCGCGAGAGCAGTTCAGCTGTCCCGGACCAGCTGTTCTTTCCAATTCCCGCGCAATTTGCATTTTCAATTGCAGGCGACAGCAAGAGACACAGAGGGAGAGAGAGAGAGAGAGAGAGAGAGAGAGGGAGAGAGAAACAAACACATTATGCAATACGCATTCATTTAGCGTGTTATCATTTTTTATTGCCGCTTCTGTAACTAGTTTCTGTCGGAACACATCACTAAGGTTAATTTTCACACACCAATTTCTGAAGGTTAACAATAATTCCAGCTGGGGTTTGGAGTTCAATTGAATTTCGGCCTCACAAGTGGCTTCAAATGCTTAAGCGGTGGATCGCTCTCATAATCCTGCGCATCGCAGACCTACACTGCTAACCCTCTCTTATCAGACCAGTTTCATTAACTGGAAATGGAAATATTTCATACGATCAATATTGAGTTCGTTTTCAGATCAAAGTTAATGAAATTAGCTAATAAATTAGCTAAAATTTAATATTTGTAAATAATAATATCGGTACAATAGTATATGGAGTGTGTTTTAATTAAAATTTTTAAAAATTTTGCGGAATATTGGAGCCATATGTAGATAAAAATGTAACATGTAGATGTTATTTTCAGTAGTTACTGTAGACTGTATTTTTAATTTATGTTATGTTATCTTATTACATTATAATCGGGACAACTATACCTTTTTTAATACCACCCACCTTTTGCTGTGACCTTTTTATTTCGTGTATGGTATTGAGAAGGAATAATGTTATTGAAGGTAAAGATTACTTACATAAGTATACATTGACATACATATTTAAAAAACAGGCAGTAGGTATGTAGTACATGTTACACCGTTCCCGTGTTGCTATAGAACATGAAATTACAACTCTAAGATGGTAACCATTTCACCAAGTCGAAAAATCAGGAAATGGGGATGTATTATCCCAAAACTGTACATTTGTACACACAATGGAATGCGAACTGTATATAGGGATGTCTTGAAAATGGCTTATCATGGAATTGTAATTATCTTGCAATCTTTACATCAATACGTTAATTGTCGGATAATTATTACACAAGTGAACAATAACAAATTGCTAAACAATACCTAAAACAATATATTATTCCAATATTGTTTATCAGTATTCAGTATTTCGTTAAATATATGTATGTACATACATTTACACGTGTACTTACGAGTGTATAAACTGGCTCCCTTCTCGCCCTTTGAACTCGCTGAAAACCTAGTTCTTAAGGAAAAGATCGACGTCTTGCCCTCGTAAACCTATTAAATATAAAAGATTTTGATGCCTGCCAACACCCATTCGAATAAATAGTTGGATTGGATGTTTTTTTAACGAATTTGGGACTGCACCCATGAGTAAATATGTATGTATGTATAGTCGTATGAATCCTAATTGCTAAAGAATTTCACAAGTGGGCCGCATGCCACAGTCGCGTGGCTGTACCTCTTCCTATACCCGATAAAATCGATAACCATGGAATGAGATGGGGATGCGGGAGGGGGATGGGAGATGGAGGGTGAAATCGTGTTGCTAATTCGATTGATCAATGGGGCTTAAAGCGGAGTGGCTATCATAATGGAATAATCGTGCCATTTACACCTGTGGCCGCCTGGCCAAGTGGGCAAGTGGCAATTGGCAATTTACGTTTCTAATTAGTTGCATCCGCGCCTGCAATTTATGCTCGGAATGTGACTATTGGCAATTGTTTAGCTAGTTGTCGCCCATTGGCCCATTTGCCCAGTGCCCCGGCCCATGTGACATCGTGCGAACCACGTGCAATTGTCGCCTCTGGCGCCCGCCCCATCTTAATTGCCGATTGATTCCCATTCGCAGTCTCTAGAGTACAGTTTTGCACATTTATTGATTTGCATTTCCATATTGCCGTCGTCTTGTGACCAGGCAAGTGCCTTCCCTTGGGCTAGTCACGCCTAAATATAGCAATACTTAAAATTTCATTAGTTCGATTATAGATTTGCGATAAGATTAATCACAAATGAAATGGAAACACTCCCTCCCCAGTGTGGATGGCAGGAGATACTCATTGCATTTGTTTAATAGAACTTGCAGGCGATCTGGGACTATGAATCAGCCTTCCATTGTTGTCCTTTAACAACCCTTAAGGGCAACAAGGACATCTCCTAGTGGATCGAATCTGCGAAAGATCTAGGGCCAAGGCAAGGAATCAAGCATTTATAATGCTGGGACTTATTGAAACTTGATTTGATTACCTTTAAAGTTAGTATCAAGCTATAAAAGGTAATATATCTTTTATGTGCAATGTTCCAAACGAAAGGATTGAGTCCTTCCTTCACTGTTCCACTGTTCCAACATTATATCTGTACATATACATATTTGTTTCGCTTTTATCAGTTCTTCTTTGGCTTTAATAATATTTTGTACGAAACATTTGCTTTAATATTTTGCATTGGCCATATTTCAGTTTTGTGCACTCGTGTGTCCGATGTCGCCTATGGGATGGCGTATGTGGGTCTGGTCTGGTCTGGGTCTGAGGATGGGGCCTGGGGAGAGAGGACAGATCGAGAGAGAGCGGCGAGTGCCTGTCATAAATTTAAGCGCAATTTGTTTGTCTTGCATGTCATTTTGTTGTCCACAAAGATTTCATATTTTAATACGCTCTCTGTTTTCTATTATTTATACTCGTAGGAAAATATTTTTAATGGGTTTTACAGCACGTGCCGGGCCGTGCCGTTTGTTTGTCGTTTATTGTTGTAGCTATTAGTGTTGTTATTGTTTTTAGAATATTTGCAAATATTGCAGCATAGCTTGTGCTTATAATTTATGACAGAATATTAAATATTAAGGCCTGCAGCTGTTTTTGATTGAAGATTGTGAAATGTAGAATTTCCACCCCCTTTAAAAAAAAAAGCAACAATTTCAGAGCATTTTTTCGGATTAAAATGTGACCAAAAGAGGAACATGCCCTATTAATTATTTGGTAATTTTGTTGGCCGTAAATAACTGTACTCTTTGGCCCCGGTTGCTCGATAAAAATATCCTTATTTATGTTGTCATTCGCCTAATTTGTTGCAACAGGTGCCACACGAGCACCTACCTCCCCGCCACTCCGCTCCGTCTGCCACCATTTCGTATTTTGGCCATGTTTGGCATAGAAATTGGTGGCATCTCGATGCCGTTTCGCTGGCTGCTGGCTGGTGGCTGGTGGCCATCGGCTGCTCATAATTTATATGCATGCGGGATAAGTTTTATATTTATTGGCATGAAGATAACATTCGAGACTCATTTATTTTTCGGGCTGCCTCTTTTGGGTCGCAGCTCCCGCCACATCCCCCCCCCCCCCCCCCCCCCCCCCGCATTGAAATGTGGCAGGCAAAAATTATCATAAATTATTTGCACATTGGCAAATCAAAATTTATGTGCTCTAATTATTTATTATTGCCTCCCCTTCTCTTTGTCGTTAATAACTTTTCAGATCTCTTAAATGTTGTATTTTTGATAGAGAATACCTTATATATATGTACATTTCACTTACTTTTATCCTCTTTGAATCTTCTAAAGTCTTTTCTATTTATTTGTTTACAGATTTTGAAGGATCCTCTGGTAAGTAGAACTAAATTTCCTAAAACAACCCCCATATGACGAAAGTAGATCAAGTAAATTTGAAGAAAAATTTCAAACTGGCTTTCCACACATTTAGTTTCCCATAAAGAATATTTAGTTGTTTATAAGAGAGCTGCTCAGGGTTTTTGGTAGAACAATGTTTTCATATTCCCATATTTTTATATTCTCAATAAAAATTTATTTCCAAAAACCACTTTTAATATTTTTTTATAAATATTTACTTTATTTCTATCTTTTCTTTAACTTTAACTAACCAAACATTTTCTTTGTTCCCAATGGAGCTAGTTTAAAGGGAATTTCTTCAGACAGAATCCCAAATTAAAACACCTTTAAGGGCCATAAAAGGGACTATTCAAAATGTAATCTATTGAACATTTTGGCAACAAAAATAAAATAAAATTATTGACAAAATAAAATTAGTAAACTCTGGGAAAACGATCCCTTATTTGGATTGAACTTTTTTCTGAATTTCTGTAGATTTTTCGACTTTAAACTTTTTAGCCCTTAAAAATTTCTTTCTCAAGCGATTTATTTGTTCATTTCGTTTATTTTTTCTGGTTTTCTGCTAAGCTGCTCTGCAAGAGAGAACTCGTTTTCCTTTACTCGTAGCCACAGAAGTGCATTAAAGTGTTTTGTTTCCCACCCCATTTGTTTTTTAAAGAATATGTTTTTCCAAAATCGAATTAAAAGAGTTTAATAATGATATTCCGTAATCATTTTGTAAAGCAAATTGTAGTATATATAGTAAAAATGTAAATCAACACTAATTAGTCATCGGTATGTGGGAATATTCTAAAGTCATCAGAAAAAAAAGAACACGCTTCGGTGGGTTAGGATCGGATCGGATCGGGATGGTAGGGGAAGGGGAGGGGGGGGAATGCGACCAGACAGACGACGCAACGCATTAAACGGAATTGCATTGCACAAAAGTCGAATCTAAATGTTGATCTAAAATCGAAATTAAATTGTGATGGGAGATGGGCGGGGGGGTGGAGACGGTAGAGGGGAGTGGCGGTTGGCTGGGTCACGTTCTGCTCGGCGCTAATCGCTCAATTTGCCTCACTGCTAGCACGCGGAAATGTGTGGGAGGGCATGAGACCGAGACCGAGACGGAGACAGCAATAGAGAGACAGCGACAGCGATTCGTACAGTGGGGCCATGCTAATTAAATTTTGCTAGTCGCTATACCGGGCCACGGGCGCCGCCCTCAGTCTTAATTTGTTTGCATGCTCGGTCGAGCGGAAAAACAACAACAAATTGACATAATGATCATGTTTGAGGATCGTCAACATCATCAGCAGACCCGACCCTCAGGGGACGACGGGGAATCTCTGAATTTCTCTCTCTCTCTCTGCTTTTGTTCAATTGTTATTTTGACTTTGAACTTGTGTGTCTTTTGCTTGTAATTTACAATTTCTGCACAGGCGGAGGGTCTGTCTGTCTGTCTGTCTGCCTGGTCTGTCTGTCAGATCGACAGAGCTTCCCCCCCATTGCATGTACGATCGCTACAGAATTGTGTGTGTGTGGCACCATTTCCTACCCACTCAACGTGACGTTTAACGTTTTAAATTTAGCCACAATAACAACAACAAACACTGCGAGTGAAAGAAACCAAAATCCAAGTATAACTGGGCTCCGGGGCTTAATATGGACCGACATTTCAATTGCGATTGCTATTTTTAGGCATTGTCATCTCTCGCGCGTCCCGCGTCGCGGGCTTAACGATTATTTTGCATATTGACGGGGCAGACATATGTATGTACGTACGTGCCACGGGTCTGTGTGATTTGCGGCAAGGTTAACCTGTATTGTATAACAAATATTTTATAATTGAGATGTGAGCATCGGTATTCTCATGCTCAAAGTGGATGGGTACATACCAAAGAGATATATGGAAGAATGGTAAATATTTTAGATGGAATGTATGAATTTTAGGGATTATTTTCGACTTTGCTGCTAAGCTACGCTGTAAGAGAGTGAAAGGCTGCATCATAACCTTTTCAATGCTTCAAAAACGTTCTCTTACCCATAGAAAATCCTTTTAAATTCTATAAATTCCACTATTTTTGTCATATCTCGAATGTGTGTTCCCCACAAACATTGACTTCCTGCATATGTACGGAGCATTCTGTGGCTCATTGAACTCTGAGATACCCTCGAACCCCAGTAAAACATTTTGCTCTCAAGAATATTGATTTATTTATTATGGTTTTTTTTTTTTTTTTTTTGTATTTTGCAAACATTTTGCGAGTGCAAAAGACCCGGACGTCCTTGCCTTGACAGATGGCAAAAGATCTTGAAATCTTGACCAGCAAATTGCACCGAACATGTGAGCTATGATTTTGGCGTATGAGATATGGCACATGGCGAATTTTTGGCATGTACGAGTACTTTTGTTTATACAAAATGTATAAGGTTTCATGAACCTCATGATATTCGTGTATATTTAATGGTGCTCAGGGGTATGATGTATTCCTGACAAGGCTGTAGATAATGGCTGTCCATTTCTGTGATTGGTAGGATTGCCTTGGCTATAGCTCTACCGGACACCAGTTTGTTCACCTTCTATTCCAAAAATTGAGATACAATAAGTATCTTGCCGTCGAAACCCTCGATTCTGTTGGTTCTTAGTTCTAGTTTTTACTATGCCAGTGCGGTTCATTCTGGTTGTAGTTCTCATTCATAAGTTTTGTCCCTCATTTTGATGTCACCGACGCCTCACGCAAGCAAACAAATTTGGCCAAAGCTGATGATGCCCGTTAATGCCTTGAAACTGAACGATCGGTGGTGGTGGTGGTGGTGCCAGGAACCCCCCCAACCTTTGGCCCGCCCACACACGTGTCGTATAACATTGGGCGCTAATTAAATCGGGGCTTTCGGTCCCTTGAGGGCGTTCGATCACTTGACTCGTGTTGCCGGTGCGCATAAAAAAGTAACCTCCTACGCACACAGATACAGATACACATGCGCGTGCGTGTACATAGATACAGATACAATTTGCACAGCCTGACAAATTTCACACATTTTGCTTGTTCGCTTTTGTTGGCTTGGCTACAATGAATTCCCCTCGATAAAAAGGAAAGCAACTGGGACTATAAACAAGAATTTAAAAATACATTTCCTCTAATTGTTGAAATAATAAAAACATGAGTTGAATGCGCAATCTCTAGTACAGTGCCACTAAAACGTGGGTTAAAGTGGGATTAGGTGGGGTTAAGGCTTACCAGGGAGGGGAAGGAATATACGGTTTGGCTGCTGAGTTAAAAGAACTAGTTCCGACTTGAGCTAGGTCCAAAGTTACTAATTGGAAAATTGAAATCCGTTTTAACTACTGAGATACAAGAACTAAGTTGTTCAATTTCGAACTAGTTCCAAAATTTTAAGCTCAATCCTTTGAAACTTTTTTTTTAAACATTACGGAATGTACCAGCTACATACTTTTTCCATTTGGTGGATGAACTAGTTCCAAAAGCTCATCCATCAAAGTGGCAAACACGTCAAATGTCAAGTAAATTCTTGAAAATGTCAGACAATGTCTGATACAATTTCTGGGAAAACAACAAAATATTTTGTAACATCTACATGCGTTAGCGGTTGTATTGTTTTTCCAAATTTGCTGATCACAGCTATCGCCATGCAGAACGTGTACCACACCAGGAACTCAAATCCCTCGCACAATCTGTCGCGCAAGGACATCATAAAGTGGATAAACACTACCCTGAATATCGAGATCAAGGAGCTAGAGGCTTTGGGGTCCGGCGCTGAGTACTGCCAGTTGTTTAACAAACTTCGTCCGGGCCTCATCAACCTGAAGAAGGTGAAATTTGGTTCACGGCTCCAGACGGACTTCCAGGCCAACTTCCTTTTGCTACAGCGGGGCCTGCAGAATATGGGCGTGGACAAGGACA
The DNA here is from genome assembly GCA_008121215.1 of Drosophila athabasca. Classification (NCBI taxonomy): domain Eukaryota; kingdom Metazoa; phylum Arthropoda; class Insecta; order Diptera; family Drosophilidae; genus Drosophila; species Drosophila athabasca. The sequence goes on along the minus strand of CM017793.1, from coordinate 3,040,723 downwards.
TTCCGATAGGCAGGATGATCGTGGGTGGCCATCGGGAGAACTTGGACTTTGCTCAGTGGTTCAAAAAGCTGTACGACCTGAACATTGGCTTGCAGGACAACGTCTTGGAGGATGTCTCGCAGCCCAGTCAAGGGTCGTCGAGCAGTGCGATTGTTCCCTCCCGGAAGCCCAGCCAGAGATCGGTTTCACACTTTCCCCGGAACCATCAACGCAACTTCGTATGTGTATTTCGATGAATGAATAAATACTAATTATTTACTGATTTTTAACGATATTTGGGAGGAAGAATAGTTATACTTTTTCTTAGAGTTTAAATCTGTTCTGAACTGGAACTGGAACCCAAATATGCAAATGGGTATTCCCCAGCCCCAAACCAAAGGAATTTCCATTTGAAATCAAAGTCAATCACTCATTCGTATTACTTAATGGGGGGACAGCCGAGCTTTAGCTATAAAGCAGCCGCCGATACGTATACGGATACAGTTACAGATAGAGCTAGAGGTAGTGATACAGATACAGCCACAGATATAGACAGGGAATCACTACCACTAACTAAATAACTAACGCCGACGCCAACGCCAACGCGGAGGAGGCGGCAAAATTTCGCACATTTTGCACACAGGTTTCGTCCCGTACCGTCCTCCCGTACCCGTCGATCGCCACCTCCACCGGCTCCGGCTCCGCTACCGTCGTCTGTGGTCGCGTCGCTATGGATCGTTATGGCTGTTATTGTTGCTGTTTTCGTCGTGTTCCGCCATTTGTAGAGCTCATTTAATTTTTATTGTTGTTTATTGCTTAACGAAAAAAAAAGCGAAAAAAATACAGCAAAAAATTGTTCATTTTAAATGTTTGATTACAACGATTTGTGAAGTTCAGTCGAAATTGTGATTTGCGCGCTGGAGGAGCGACCGTCGCCGTCCGCAGTCCGCCGTCCGCCGTCCGAACGCGAGCAATGCGATTCTGAATTGCATTCGGATCGAATCTCTCCACATTCGACATTCGACATTCAATCAAGCAATCGCAATCGCCAGTTGATAGCCGCTGCTCCGCTCCGCTCTGCTCTGGGCAGGACGAGCCGCTTCTCAAGTGTCCAAAGAAATCTCGAATCAGAAATCAAATATAGTGAAAAAAATCATCAATTTTGAAACTCCAAAATGCAGCTACTCAATTTTATGTGCCTCAAGCAGAGTGGGTTTGCAATTTCATTTGATTTATTTATGAAAATTCACTATGTATATCTAAGTTTCCTTTCTGTGATTGTGTGCGTGCATGTATGTGTGTGTGTGTTTTTTTGATGGAAAAAAACCAAACGTAATTTTCGATTGTGTGACTAAACTAATTTGAATTTTATGTTATCGCCGAAATCAAATACAAATTTCTCATATGACCTGCATTTGTCATTTGTTAAGCCAGAAATATTTATACTGCAAATATCCAAACAAATGATCCCCTGGTTATAGATACATTTTAGGTGTGGTAGGGGGCTGTGACACCGTTTAGGGGTGGTTTATAAATTCTCTCAATTAAGGATAATTAAATTTGAAATTTATTTTTGGTATTCGATGATAAAAATGTCAATAAAAAGTGCATTGATATTCAAAAATTCGGTTAAATATTTCAAATAAATGGTAGGAATAAATAAACTGGGAAAACCATAAAGAAATACAGAATTCCAATAAAGAGTTTCCAGTGTTAGAAGTCGATTAAATGATGGAAAATTATTACCCATGCTTGGACCTTCTTATTTCCCATGGGTCGCATATTTTCCAAAGTCTTATAAGAACGAAGATTTCAAGTGTTTTCCCATTCGAAAATGTATTTCTTGAAAAATCGAGATATTAAAAGATCTTGAATCACTTTCACAATAGATTAATCAATGCCAGTGCTAAAAGCTGTGTTGAAATTGCAGCAAAACTAATTTTCCACATGAAAACTGCTGAAAAGTCGAAAGCCATCCAAAACCAGAGATACGATACTCGTATAATCCAAACAAACAGTCACTGAGCCACTTGGCACCACCCAGCACTCATCGAATAGATATACTATATGAATAATATATTTATTATTAAAACATATGTGATGAGTGTATGTATATCATTAATAGCGGGCGATTACACTGTAAATTGTGTCAACAATTAATATTGTATGATTATTGTATGCCCCTGCCCCTGCCGTGCCGTGCCATGCCTTTCCAAAGGTTCAACCAACTGCAGAGCGACAAGCCGCCCAGTAAAGTGTCAATATTAACATCATTATTTGCTTTGAAACGAATTACAATAACCAATTTATTTCGTTTCATCTATTATAATGAAGCTGTCGAATATTTGTAAATGCAAATCCATAATGACATTTGTTGTATAATTTTCACTGATTTAAGGGCAATAATTCGCTAAAGTGTCTCTGGTATATTCGATTTTCCAAGTTGTTCTAAGTAGGTATAAAATAAATGTATAGTCGAGAGCTTCAAATTCTGAAGTGTTTCTGTTAATGGGTTTTGTACTAAAAACACCCCCCGAGACAAGTGGATCACGTAGGTCTGAGTCACCTTCTCGTTTTGGTAGATTATTCAAGTTTAATAGGTATTACTTCCGTTACTAAAAAGCGATAAAATGTCAAAGCAAAGCCAATTCAAATATCATCTGATTCCATTTTGTACATTAATTTTTCTCAGTGAATAATTTTCTTTTCTGTTGTGTGGTCGTTACTTTTACTGTAATGGCAATCCATTGCACTCGTGTTGCAAGAGAGAGAGAGAGAGAGAGAGAGTGCGTATGAATTGAGAGACTCGCTCAGAGAGGATCGCAGGAGCGAATCAAACCTAATCCTTGGTGTTGCCGAGTGCGACAGAGAGAGAGAGAGCATGTAAACATTTTGGAAACGAAGAAAGCTCCACAGTTCTTCCTTTCCCGTTTCATACTCACGCATACCTACGCATACATGTGTATATCGCTGATGACGATCACCTTCGTCTGATCCTCCTTATTCTCCTCTCTTCATACACCACCCCTGTGATACTCTGCCATGGCCGAACTGCATTGGAAATGATATGCAAACAGCGATGGGAGGCAGACTGCCTATAAATAGAGCCGCCACGCAAAAAATTGGAAATGTGTGTGTGTGTGTCTGCCTTTGCGTGTTGTGTGCGAATTTTATTTTTATAAGCCTTCGGGTCCAACGATGGCGCATTTTCATGCACAGCAGAAAAGAATTTCACGCCATGGCCAATGCAGACTACTGATCCTATAATTTCTCAACAAACAGAATACATAAAATACAGTCTGAAGCTATACATATGACTATATGTAAAGCCAAACGAAATTATACAGATAGATAAAAATGTATGTACATATGTATGTATATTTCCATATGGCTGGTGTCTGACTTTCCCCCCATTTTTTGAGGTCTATTCTCTACGGGTTTGTGAATGCAATTTACAAATTTTCCATGATGGCTTTACGAACGTATTTTTCGGGCTTCCCTCCACTCGACGCCACCAAAACACAACAGAACACAACCCTCTCCCTACCCTACCACCCTCCTAATGGAACAATTAGTATATTATCCAACCCACAGAAAGATAACCAAGTGGAAGGGACTCTCGGGCTGGAAACCATTTGAGGTCTGTCTGGGTGCGGTATAGAAAATACGTCAGGCTGTATCTATGCTCTACTTTTTTTATTTTTTTTGGACTCTTTATTGTTGCTAATTGTTCCAGTTTGTTGTTGCTGGAAACGTTTTTCACTTATCGTGCGCGTCAGAGCTGATAAAATCTGAGTACACAAAAAAAGTGGAAAAGAGAAAATGCTCGTAGAACCCCCTGTAAATGGTGAAATTATCAATGGGAATGAAAGTCAAATGTTGTGACATAAAAATGTCAAAGAATATCTTGCATTTTATTAAAGAAAAGGTTATTTTTTATTTTTAAATAATTCTTAATAAATGAAGTTTTTTCATTTAATTTAAAAATGCATTTTGAATTAATTTTTGTTAAGTTAAAACATTTTTTTAAACATTTTTTTGAATTAATTTTAAATAATAAAAAATCCCACCATTTTGCATGATTATACCCACTGTGCGGACTCTCACCTCACTCGGACTGCTCTCACTCGCTTGGTCTCTCTCTCTCGGCTTCTCTCTCTCTGACTCTTCTTTGGTTCGTCTCTTTTGCCATGCCAAACGGCAGACCCCACACCACCCCTTGCCCGTCCGTAAACGTTGTTGCTGTTGATATTTGCTCAATACATTTATTTTTGTATTTTCTAACGAATGCTTGTTGTTGCTGTTGCCACTTGTCCGCCCCGCCGTCCGCTGTGGCGGCCCTCCCCCTGCCAATCAGGCCGTTGGCGCACTTGTTACGCGCCGCCGTCGCTGACGTTGGTGGACGTTAGCTTGGCTGCCGTTGCCGCTGCCGCGTTCGAGCAAAAGCTCATTTGTTGCGCGGCGTTGGATGAAAACGCGTCGAAATCGCGTAGAACGAGCGTCTGAACGAAACAAACGCCAGCACCTCGCACTCGAAGAAGACGAAGAAAACGCGCGCGTGCGTCGAGAAGGAGGCACAAGAAACCAGAAGAGGAGGAAACGAACCAAACACCAAAGCACAATGTAACGGTTTCTTCATAATTTTGCGTAAATTGTTTTGATTTCTTTTGCGTGAAATCAATAAAAAAGACAGAAATGAAAATTTATTGAACTCTCCACAAGTGTGTGTCCGTATTCGTGTCCGTGTCCGTGTGTCTGTGTGTGATGATGAAACGAAATCAATTTTTTTCCACTTTACGTGGTCGTGTGACAACGCAGACTTGTGTGCTTATCATTTGCACATGATCGTGTGACTGCACCTCGCTCGCTTCCCCCCCATCTCCATCTCTTTTGCGGTGCTCTCTTTCGACTATCCTCCTTTGGCCACCCGCCATCTCTTCCTCAGTTTACCCTTGATGAGAGGGTATAATGATTGCCACGCACAGAATGTTTATGTCAGTGGAAGGTCTTGTGGAAAACAAATATTAAACAGAACTGAAAAAATTACTAAATGCACTTGCAAATTTGATCGACATCTGATGACATCGATCTGCTAGGGTATCAAAATCTCGACCCTCCCCCTTCGTTTCTGTTTTGAGTTTTAATATTGATTTATTTTGACATTTTCTAGGCGCCTCTTTGGCAACATTTTACTTAGAAATATTTGTATTTGCTTTTCGCTTAAATTAGCAGCCACAGGTCCCGCTCCGCTCTGCTCGGCTCTCCCTGCTTCCCTATTGACTGTTGCCAAGTGTTTTTTGTTTTTGCTTTTGTTTTTGTTTTTGTTGGGTCTCTGCCGGTTTTAGAGGCGTTTCCTGTACTCATCCTCATGCTCTTCGTCGCCGTTTCCTTTTCAGCCGTTTTGTTTGTTGTGTAAACATTTTTTATACCTACCTCTGCCTCGCATTTTATTTTATTTGAGTTTGCCATTAGAATACGTTCGTTCCGTTCCCCCAAAAAAGTGTTAAATTGCGAAATTCAGTTAACCCCCAAAAATATATAGTACGTGTATATGTATCTGTATCTTGTGTGTGTGTGTGTGTGTGGTATCTATGTATAATAACAATGGCTGTGTTTGCCTAGCTGATTTCGGTTTTAATTAAGTGCCAGGCCCGGACCCGTACCCGTACCCGTACCCGGACCCCGGCACATGACACGTCCGATAACTGGAGGCTTTATCGCACTTTTCGCCTTGTCATAGATATCTTCTTGGAATTTTAGTTGCAGTCATTTGCTACCCATTGATAAAAAGGGGAATTTACTGCGGAGGGATACGATTTTATTGTCAAAAGTACAGTCGAAATAAATCCCATGATGAGGTATCGAAAAATATATACATTTTTATAGGCTTGTCTCAAATCTTTGATTACATTCTGGGACTAGTACGGGGTTAGTACACTCCAGCGACTAAGTGGAGCAGTATCATTATTATAAACATTTTAGCTGAAAGCTAATTACGGTTTCCACACGTTACTGTTTTTGTTGTTGTTGCTGCTGCTGCTGCGCTGCTGCTGCTATTTATAGCTCAATGCGGTCATTGGTCCCGCGCTCACCTCCCGCTCTCCGGCATTCCCCACATTCAGTCGCGAGTACAACGCTTTTTTATGCTACATGGAGCAAAAGAGAGGCATCGAGAGAGCCATAGAGAGAGAGAGAGCAAAAGAGAGCACGATTACAGTTGACCGATCGCCAAACAGTCGTGGGCCAGAATATTGAGCACCGTGCTGTTTGGCATCGTAGCAGCGTCTATTCATAAAATGAAACCTTATCAGCGAAACGTGGAAAAATTTAGCATAACAACGGTTGCGGTTCAGGGGGGGCGGGTGGTGGGCGATTGGAGGGGAACTGCCAGTTGGACATGTGTGAGGCGACCAAATATAATTTATTGTGCCAAAACGTGCGGGTAATTCCCCGCCCCATAAAAAAACAAAACTCGTACTCGATTTTCAAGCAAAACAATTATTATTAAAAAAATATTGAAAAATTCCGAAAAAAGTTAAAAAGTTTGCAATACATAATTGAATTTTCAAAGAAAAACATAGTTAATTAATTAGATTAAAATTAAATCTTTTTAAGGAAAATTTAGGAGTAAAAAAAGTAATGTTTTTGCAAATAAATGTATGGACGGATGACATGGAGTTCTTTTAGAAATATTTAAAATTAATTAGCATAAATGGATATTTAATTTTAAATTCTGTAGAAAATAGAAAAAAGGGACTCCCCTTTTGTAGAAAATGATTGGGCTATGGCTAATATGTATGTATGTATGTATACCCCTCGTAGATTATGCACTGACTCATCCTTTCCCTAACCAAATTTAGATAATGATTAAGGCACTAAGGCATCCATGGAATAGGCCCCGACTAATACTTCTCCAACCCCCCCCAATCCCAGTTCCAATTCCAATCAATTTCAATATCAATTTCGGCTTCTCTTTCTATCGATTTACCCATGAAATGTTGCGGAATTAGAGCTCGTTTATCTTGTAAAATTGTTGCTTTATGAAACCCATTGACGATAACCAAAGGCAAGGCCCAAACTTTACCCGAAATCTACTCTTTGCTCTATTGCAGAGGTTGCGCACATCGCCACCACCACCAACAACAACAACAACAGCAACAACCAGAGCAACAACAACAGCTTCGGCGATAGTAAATCACCTTCGGGAGAAAACGATCCCAGCCGCATCTTCGGTTGCTTCGCCAAGAAGGAGAAGCGCCAGGAGGAGTGTGAACAGCCAGAGCCAGAGCCAGAGGAACAGCAGGAGCCGGGAGCCAAAGAAAGTTCCCATTCGGGCAGCTACAACGTCCAGCAGGAGGAGAAGCGATCCAGCGTAAATCTAGCATCTAGAGGATATCCATCCATCTATCGGCTGCAGGACGAGGAATTCCACCCCGCTCAACAGAAACCTCCCCAGAAGAGAGACAGTTTTGTGGTCTGCAAGCAGCCCAAATCCAGAGCGAGGCAACCACAGCAGCGCTCCCAGAGCCAACCGGCGATATCACAGCAGCCCCGCAGACGTCCAGGGACACCACCACCGCACGCCGCCGGCACCGCCAAGAGCATGACCTCCATACCCGCCACCCTGTCCAGCAACAATGTGGCCGCCGCCGCTGGAGCGGCCAATGTGCCGGAGAAGCAGCCGTGGCCGAACTCCAAGGACGACTACGAGCTGCGGGACGTGATCGGTGTGGGAGCGACCGCCGTGGTGCACGGGGCCTACTGCATACCGCGGAACGAGAAGTGCGCCATCAAGCGGATCAATCTGGAGAAGTGGAACACGTCGATGGACGAGCTGCTCAAGGAGATCCAGGCGATGTCGTCGTGCAACCACGAGAACGTGGTCACCTACCACACATCGTTTGTGGTCCGCGAGGAGCTGTGGCTGGTGCTGCGCCTCCTGGAGGGCGGCTCCCTGCTGGACATAATCAAGCACAAGATGCGGACGTCCAACTGCAAGCCGGGCGTCTTCGACGAGGCCACCATTGCCACGGTACTGAAGGAGGTGCTCAAGGGCCTGGAGTACTTTCACTCCAACGGCCAGATCCATCGTGACATCAAGGCGGGCAACATCCTGATCGGCGACGACGGCACCATCCAGATAGCCGATTTCGGTGTGAGCGCCTGGCTGGCCACGGGCCGCGATCTGTCGCGCCAGAAGGTGCGCCACACCTTCGTGGGCACCCCCTGTTGGATGGCCCCGGAGGTGATGGAGCAGGACCACGGCTACGACTTCAAGGCGGACATCTGGTCGTTCGGAATCACGGCCATTGAGATGGCCACCGGAACGGCGCCGTACCACAAGTACCCGCCGATGAAGGTGCTCATGCTGACGCTGCAGAACGACCCGCCCACCCTGGACACGGGCGCCGATGACAAGGACCAGTACAAGGCCTATGGCAAGACATTCCGCAAGATGATCGTCGAGTGCCTCCAGAAGGAGCCCTCGAAACGGCCTACTGCCAGCGAGCTCCTGAAGCACGCCTTCTTCAAGAAGGCCAAGGACCGCAAGTACCTCACCCAGACGCTGCTCCAGTCCGGCCCCAGCATGGAGACGCGGGTGCACAAGGCTGCCAAGCGGCAACCGGGAGCCTCCGGTCGCCTGCACCGCACCGTCACCGGCGAGTGGGTGTGGTCCAGCGAGGAGGAGGACAACGGCGGCAGCAGCGGCGGACGCAAGCATCCCTCCTCGGACTCCGATTCGGAGGATCGGCCCATGAACCGGCTGGAGCGGGCCGACTCCTCGGACAGCGATCGAGACGAGCCCTCGCCCGAGATCACGCACAGCGTCTCCTCGGCCACAGTCACGCCAGGAACGGCCACAGCAGGAGCACTGAATGCCACTGCCGCTGTCGCAGCCACAGCCGCCGCCGCCAGCACCCAGGAGGTGACAGCGGGCCTGGCACAGATGCCCCTGCCCAGCGAAGAGCGGGGGGGAGAGGAGGCACCACCCGTCAATCTGGTGCTGCGGATGCGCAATCTGCGCCGCGAACTGCACGACATTCGGTTCGAGTTCATGGTGGGCAAGGACACGGCCGAGGGCATTGCCACCGAGCTGGTGGATGCTGGCCTCGTGGACGCCCTGGACACACAGCCGATGGCCCAGCACCTGGACCAGCTGATAGCCCAGTGCGCCACCATGAAGACGATCACGTTCCAGCTGAGCTCGGGCGTCCAGCCCGGCGAGGTGCCCGACGAGCGTTCGCTGGTGGGCTATGCGCAGATATCCATCACAGACTAGGACGAGGACTCGCACGGGCTGTTCGGCGGCCCAGTGCCTTAGATGAAGCTCTACCCCAGCCCGCTCACTCGCTCGCTCGCTCCATCCCTCAACCACACACAATCCTCGCCACACAAGCGCCAGTCTGATACGTAAGGCCAGAGGCAAGGGCCGCCAGGAGTGGACCGGGACCGTTGCCGTTGCTGCTTTTAGCACTAGACTAGAACTAACTGTACATGCTAGTGATAGATGTTAACGCGAGCCGATCGTTTACTATAGAAATTATCGATGTATACACATATGTATCTTCGTTATGTATGCCCCCTCCAACTCCTCTTCTACGTATACATATATACACATACATATATGTATATCTAATGCGCATTGTAATTACTCCATGTGTAATCCTTCCACGTCCCACAACTCCCCCCTTCTTTAGGTATCCTCACCCTTTCTGCTAAAGTAGCTCAAATAATTCAAGAACCGTGTACTTATTCGTTTTCGTTTCGTTCGTCTTTAAGTAGCGCGCCCTTCCTCCCTACCACCCCTAACCCTGCCCCCATCCTCGCCCGCTCTGTATATAAATCTGTTTTTCGATTAGCCCTATGCCCGACCCCGGTCCAGACCTCATACCCAACCCCCCCCCCCCCCCCCCAACCACCAGGCGCCTCTAATTTATTCTCTAGCAATCGTAAACACTAATTTGTAAAGCCTAGCGCCTAAGTCTTGTTTTGTTTTACTCTCCTCTCCCCCGCTATACAATTTTACTCCATTCACCTCTTGGCGTTTACGCGCTCGTACACTACTCTACGAATCCTGCAAGCACCTTTAGTCGATAAGCCTGCAACAGATGCAACACTACACTCTAAGAGAAACAACCAGTAAGGCGCCCCAATCAGGCACCGCCAGGCAAGGCACAGTACAGTTGTGGCGGCCAGTCTACAGTCTATCCTTAGTCTAAAGAGTAATACTTTACATACTTTACTATATAATTCAAGCTCTGTAACTACGATGAAGTACCGTAAACTACCCGTAACTTTAGAACACTGAATATTATTAAAAAAAAAACATCATTTAGTAAAGAGAAAATCACAAAAAAAAACAAAAACAAGAAACGAAAAAGGAATTTCATTTTGTGTTTTCATTGGTCTCCCTCTCTTAAATGCTTTTATGTTGGTAAAAATTCGATCGATTGGAAATTGCCATGACACATTCCCCCCACCCCCATAGAACGTTTCCAGCTCTAATTTTGTATCTCTCTGAACCTTCAAACGCATTGTCCCTCACATCTTGAGCAGCTCTCGAAACATCTTATGTGTATCGTATCTATGATAGTCCAGAAATTGTGTGGAATCTAACAAGAAGCCAGTATATGCCTCTAACTTTAGACCTTAGACTTATTAAATTTTAAATTGTGGAAACGCGAGTACATCTAGCTCTAGAAAACCAAACTAAATCTATAATTAAACATTTTAAATGCAAAGGCAAACAAAGGCCTCTTAGACCGACTGGATTGGGATATCCCATTGTATACGAGAGAGTACGAGAAATTTCGAAATAAATATTGCATTTGGTTCCCTGAAACGTTTCCGTTCATCTACGATTGTCCTGTCAACAGCACAGCTCAACTTTCGTTTTATTATTGACAACATTTTCAGCCATGTCCGACTACTTTGAGGAGCTGGGACACGAGCCCACCGGCCCGGAGGGGGCCAACGATTTTGCCAAGCACTACCGCCGCCTGCAGGTGCTGGCCATCATGAACGGCATCGATATCGACATAGAGGTGCCGGAGGCCTCCAAGCGTTGCATTGAGTTGCTGCCTGTGCACACGATCCTGGAGGACGAGGTGGGCGGCGATCTGCAGTGCCCCGTGTGCAAGGAGCCGGCCCAGGTGGGTGAGGTGTACAAGGTCCTGCCGTGCAAGCACGAGTTCCACGAGGAGTGTGTTATGCTGTGGCTGAAGAAGGTAATTGTTGGGCATTCCAATTATTCCAATACTTCTACTGTCCGATCCACCTGCAGACCAACTCGTGTCCCCTGTGCCGCTTCGAGCTGGAGACCGACGACGCCGTCTATGAGGAGTTGCGCCGCTTCAAGCAGGACGAGTCCAACCGCCGTCAGCGCCATAATAACCTCATGGATTCCATGTTTGGTTAGAGCGAGTGGGTGCTGAGCGAGTAGATACTGAGCGAGTGGTGGTGCGGCATTCCCGTAAGAAATTGGCAGTTGGTTTAAGGGGAAATTCTAAATAAATATATATCAGATGTAATAAAGACAAATACATACATATGTAATGGTACATACTCTCTTTTCAATGGGTGGAACAAGAGATGCATGGATTCAGTTCAATCTTCCAGCAATATGTGTGTGTATATGTATGTTTGTGTTCAGCTCAGACCCATGTATGTGTGGTATCGGAGTGTGTAAGTGATCTAGTACTCGTACAGGATTCGTATATTCTAAAGCACAAAGCAACCCCTGACACTTTCCGCTGAAGTGTCAAACTATTTTGGCAGTACGACCGGGTGCCGGAAAATCATTAACATTATTTTTGTCAATCGTTGAACATATTTGAACAAAAAACACGAGCAGTCATGTCCGATTTCGGTGATGAATTGTTCTCCAGGTCCACCGCAATGGACCGATTCGACGAGCAGTACCACCGCCTGCTAGTGCGGGCCGTTATGAATGTGGACATGGAAGTAGGCATCCCGCAGGCGTCCGAAGATCTCATTGCTACACTACAAGATCGCAAGGTTCGCGAATCGGAGCTGGTGGGCTGCGACAAGAAATGCTCCGTGTGCATGGAGTCCCTCAAGGCTGGTGATGTACTGAAGAGCATGCCGTGCAAGCACGAATTCCACGAGCATTGCCTCATCCGGTGGCTAAAGGAGGTAAACAATTCCAGGTGTGTTCAATACTGGATTAGTAATTATCTGATCTTCCACCTGCAGTCCAACTCGTGTCCCTTGTGTCGCATCGGGCTTGAAAACCAAGACATGGCCTTTAGAAGAATGGCCCGCGCGAACCTGAACCTGGACGACAACTCAGCAATCCTGGTCAGCGCACCCTTCCGCCGCAGCCCAAACAGGTCCGACCGCCGCGACATAAACGGGCTCCGTCGCACCCTGGTCGGTGTCAACATCCCTATTCAGGTCGGTTCCAACAGCCGCAACCAGGACGAATCCAGCAGCCGCAGTGAGGACGAATCCACCTAGCACGGCCCCAACGACTCCAACCGCCGCGAGCCCCAGTTTCAGTAGACATTTAGTAGACACATTTACGCGAGAAATTTTCTTTTATTTGAGAAATTCCATGTAGAATAATTGAACAAATACATATGTACATATAAATATATGCTATGATAGATCACACTTCTAATGGGTCATCGCTGCATTGTGTCATTGCATTGTGTGTAGAATGTCTTAGGAATGGTTAATATGATTAATGTAACAAAAATACATATATACATAGGTATGTATTTAATGGCCTGTTTACACTAGCGCTGGGTCATGCGTCATTCTTTCTTGATGCATAATTATAGGCGTTGTGTTTCTTTCGAACGCAAAAATACATTTTTATGAGCGAGGTCAGAGTCAGGTCTCTTTTGTTAATTTTTCATGTTCCATAATTCTGTAGATTTCCAATATTTGTTTGATTTCCTCTTCATTAAATACATAAAAATATACATATTCTCATGATGCAATAAAGTTTGTCTGCCAGTATAAGCGCCTATTCTGCGTACTTGCGTCTATTCTGATATTGATAGCAACCGCGGCAGTGTCAAAAGGTTATTAGCAAGGGCTACCCGGCGTTAAAGGGTTAAAAGTGCGCAATTCCAAGAAAACAAGATAAAGCATAACCAATCGGTATTTTAGAATACCACAAAACCACAATACCAACGTTCGGTTTTAGGAGAATATTAATATAATTTACGATCTTCAGAAAACAGAAAAGATAATGTTTAAATAATATAATCATATAATCAGATATCCGTTGATCCCGCAAAATGTCCAAATATCGCCAATTCAAAAAATATCGCGTTCAACAAAAAATGTATATCGATATCAATATATCGATTCATCCCTGAAACTGCGGTTACTTTGCTACGAGCCTCTTCTTCTTTCTCGTCGTTTTGGTGGTACGCTACGGCTCAGAATTTAAACGCGTTTTAAACGCAAACTTTGCTCGAAAAATAATTAATTAATTAAAGTATTACTTCTACAGTAAACGTTTAGTGTTTTTTTGCGAGATGTTTGCCGCCGAAAGCGGTAATAAGCTTTTTGATCGCCAATTTGTGGCGGTCCAGCTGAAGAAATTGCTGAGCTGCCCAAAGTGTAACGCTGAATATAACCACAAGAGTACTAATGGAGAAGGTAAGGTTTTACTATAAACTAACTAACAGATTAGCTTCTATACTAATTAAGTAGTTATTGAAATGTGCAACTCTTTGAGACTTCTTTGGCGTCAGGAGCGTGTGGGTATGGGTGTGTGTGTGAAGTGTATGGAGTCCATGTGCATGTATGTGTAGCATCGGTTTAGAGTCAGAAGTATTTGGATCGCCAATTTGTGGCGCGCCAGCTGAAGAAATTGCATGGAATATGCCCTCAAGAGTACTTATGTAGAAGGTAAGGTGTTTCTGCAAACTAACGAACAGCTTAGTTTTCCTACTAATTAAGTAGCTATTGAAATAATTTGGAAAGTTCACGAGTTTGAGACTTCTTGGATTTCATGAGCGTGTGTGTGTGCATGGGTCTCATGTGCATGTATGTGTAGCGTCTGTTTGTTTAGTGGGAAAAGTCTAGCCATGAAAAAGCTAACATAAAAACCGCTAAATATTAAGATAGCTCGCAGGAATAAACTCGCATGTTTCAATGGAATGTAATGCTTTCTTAAAACGCATTTGATATCAGTAGAGTAGTACATACACACATACATATGCACTAATATTTTCAGTCGAAGCTGGAAGCACGCTTCGCAGTTGCGTGGAATATTAGAATGTTCTCGAAGAATTTCGTGGTACACATTAATGCATGTCTGTGTGTGTGCATGTTTGGTTCCAATCTAGCTAGGAAGAAGCTGAAAGCAAATAAACCGCGAAATTCGCTTGCTGAAAGGGAAAAAAAAATGAAAGCATCCTTCCGGTGAATATTTTTTGCTGTGGAACGGCGAAAACCAATGCAAACATAGAATTTCCTAGTGAATATATGTATATAATATTTCCCTATGGAAGGAAACTAAACTAAACTAAATATACATGCTAGCGAAAAAAGGCTGATCCGGCAGCACATTAACCGTTACACACGTGCTCGTCGTTTCTCTTTGTGGCCGATCTTCTAAACATTTTTCTAAACGCTTATCTTTGCCAGAGAACCACCGTCCCTTCCTCCTGCCCTGCGGCCACAACCAGTGCGAGAAATGCCTGGTGGACCACATTGTGAACGACAAAGAACCACAGTGTGCCATCTGCTTGAAGTCGGCACTGCCGACCATTAGCGCTCAGGCCTTGCAGGCCAGCACCGGCTTGCCGTACCAACTGGACTACCATGTGATGGGAGTGCTAGCCGATCTTGAAAACATCCGCCGCTCCTCGACGGTTAATCTGCTGCAGGTGTCTGAAATCCGAGGCATCGCACCCGTGGTGAAGGCGAAGTGCTGCGAGTGCATCGCCAGCGTGGCCACGCGCGATTGCAAGCAATGCAACGCCTTGTACTGCAAGGCTTGCTACGAGATGGTGCACCACAACAGTCGCGTGCTGAAGGCGCACGCCTTCAAGTCTCTGCGCGAGCCCATTGATGCACATAACCGCATGCGTGTGGGCAATGACGACTTCACCATGCCCTTCCAGAGGAGCTGCAAACACCACCACACGCCCTTCAACACCTACTGCCGACAATGTAAGATAACCATCTGCGGCAAGTGCGTGGACAGAATGCACGCGGGACACCCCGTCCAGCTGCTGTCGGATATTGTGAGCTCCCCATTCACCATCTAACATATTCCCTGCTGATCTCCTTGTTTTCTCATACAGAATCTCAGGATGGCATCGGAGATACCGGCCTGCAAGCTGTCCCTGGAATCTGCACTACGCAACATCCACAACGGCCAGGCGGTGAGTACACACTAGTCAGATTTTATTTCACTATCGCTATAGGTCTGTCTGCACATGCATGTGTATACATGTGTGGCATACATATGTACATACATACGGGTACGGCTAGCTATTTACAGTAGGTACTTGCTTGCTAAGAATAATTTAAGGCATACAACCGACATACGACATACAACATACAGCATACAGCATACGATTCTCATTACAAATATGGCAAGCTTTTGCTCCGCTCTCAACGGGTGTCCGGTTCGGTCCCCTCATCCTCATCCTTATTCACTGGGCTCCTTGATGGGCATTAGCTGGCCCGTGTCGCCGTCCGTTTTGATCTCAATCACCTCCAGCTTCTCCACGCTTACTCTGGTGGTCTCCTGCTTCTGTTCCGCCGCCTTGGTGTCGCGCAGGCTCTGCAGCTTGTCCTCCTGTTCCTGCTCATCGCTGCTCTCTAGGGCCGTTGGCTCCACCTCAAAGTCTGCCTCTGGGTGCGGCGTGGAGGACACGACTATGGGCCTGAGCACAAACGATTGCTGCGTGTCCAGAGTGCTGGTGGGGGTCATCAGTGTGGTGGGCGCCTGGTCGAAGGTGTCGTAGGAGCCGCGCTCCGAGATGTCATCGATCTCGTCATCGATCAGCAGATTCCTCTCGGAGCTCTGCTCGTACACCTGGGCATTGATGCCGCTGCCATGCTTGGGCGATGGCTTGTGGTTCTTGGGCATCGGGGGGGTTGATGGGGCCTCCACGGGCTTCTCTGCCTGCTGGTTGGTCTTGCGCTGCTTCTCCTGTCGCATCTTATCCTCCATTTCCTGGAACTTCATGGCCAGATATCTGTTCAAAAGAATCGGAAAAAGTCTTGATTGATTTCAATCTTTGAAATGCAACCGTCTCCTACTTGTCCACAATGGGTCCATTGTAGTCCTCGGGGAATTTCGGATTGAAGGGCAGTATGTACTTGTATAGGCGCTCGTTCAGCACATACAGCTGCGCCGTTGTCGAGCACTTCACATTGAACCACCAGTCGCAGGTGAGTGCAATCTGTGGACGATTTTCATTCATCTTGCGCTTTGATCCAGTAGGATTTAGATCTTACCTGACTGAAAATGGTTCCGTTGGGACACAGGAAGGAGGCCTTGCCACCGTTGAGATCGCAGTAGTGCCACACCTGGCAGTTGGTCTCTGGGTCGCCGAAGAATCCCTTGTAGCGTTGCTTGGTGCACTCGAAGCTGGTCTGTGGTATCACTGAATAGTTGGGATAATCGATGCCAGCACGTCCAGTGCTCGGACCAGGATGTTTATCTGAAGGAAGGATCATTTTTGGCTGACTCTTGAATTAGATTTGTGACGCAGGCACTCACTTGGTCCCTTATCGGATGGGGGATGCTGATCCTCTCCGCTGTCCGTGTTGTAGTCGTAGTCGTCATGGGAGGAGCTGCTGGGCTTGGTCTCGTGATGCTGCGGCAAATTGGTGGAAATGGTCTGGGTCTGCTTGAGGTTCTGGAGGATGCGAATCAGCGTCTTGATCGAGTTGTCAATGTTGTCCGGCGTCAGAGTCTGTGGCAGGTGGTTGCTGGCCTGCAGTTTGTGCAGGATCTCTGCCAGCGACGAGGTGCGTATGTCCGGCAGCTGGTCATCATAGACGGCGTGTTGTCCCTGAACAGCTGGTGTCAGTGGTGGACGCTCGTGGGCGTACTTGTACACGGGCTTCAGCTTGATGGGCGTCACAGTGGAAGGCTCTCTGCTGGCCACTTCGTTGGTTGGAGGAGGAGGTGCCGCCGCCGCTTTGGGGGCATATACGTACTTGGGCGTAATCTCAACCGTATGACTGGGCGTGGGCGAGGGCGTGGTCACGTAGATGGGTCGCCGGGTGGCCTTGTAGGTGTGCACGGGCTGCAGCCGCAGCGTGGGCTGCTGCTTGTAGAGAACCGCCGGCCGAGGCGTCGATATGTCGGGATGGAGGTGGCGGTGGGGGGGTCCTGCCGGTTGGTGCTCCGTGTGCGGCGCCGTTGTGGTCACCAGGATGTAGGCATGCTGCAGATGAGGCGGCGCTGCCTGGGACGGCTCGTGTGGATGCTGTTGCTGCTGCTGCTGCTCCTCGTCCAAAGATTGCCTGGGTCCGTCTATCAGGTAGTCTATGAATTGTGGTGGTGCTGGGGAGCTAATGAACAATCGAATCGTTTTATTTATCTGAATAAAATCCGTTTGATGGATCGCAGACGTGGATTTCTGTTGGCAGTTACTGAAGTGAATTGGGTCTGTGATATGACATGCAATATATGGAGCGATCATCGGACCAACCATACAGTATATAGTATATACCTATAGATGCCTCAGTTCCAATAGAATTTGCTCTTGTGGCTAATGAGGAACTGTTTTCAAACACTATGAATGTTATAGCAACGCGCTTTTAAGGCGAAACAGGTCAAATTTTGCATCTCTAAGAAATTACAATGATATTTACAACCATTATATATCATCATTTACACCATTGACTTGTTCATCTTCACCTTGGAGAAGGCAAATAAGAATTTATTGTCCGAAAATGTCGACACTTACCCGAGCGGCGCTTCCTTAACGAACTCGTGGCGCGGCGGCTGGGCCTGCGACTCCGACAGCGACTGCGACTGCTCGTTTACATGGGCCAAGAGGGCGTGCAGTGGAATGTGCAGCACCTGTTGACCAGCACCAGAACCAGCACCAGCGGCCGCATCCGGACGCACGTACAGCGAATCGTACTTGTGCGGATGGTGGCTCTGGCTCTGGGCCTGTGACTGTGACTGAGTCTGGATCTGTGTGTGGGATGGCTGATTGGGATGCAGATGGGGAGTGTGTTGTGGTGGTGGTGCTGGTGGTGGGTGTGGTTTCCCAGCTAATGTATTGCTTTGCGCTGGCCGGGCCGGATGATGGAAGTCGTAGTGGTGCTGTTGCTGTTGCTGCTGCTGCTGCTGCAGCTGTTGTTGGTGTTGCTGATGTTTTTGGTGTTTCATGCGTTGTTGTAAGTAAAGCACATACTTTTCCTGGGGCGTCATGTGCCCCTGACTACTCTGATGGTGATGGTGATGATTCAGATTCGTATTCGAGGGCGATGGGGCCATGTTGAAGTAACTCTCGTACTTGCTCACATGCCCGTATGCCGGCGATTTTTGATGGATTATCAGTGCGGTTTTCGAGGCGGGTAATGAGGATGTACCTGTCCCTGTCCCTGGCCCTGGCCCTGGCCCAGTGTCGCCGCCAGAGGCGTCAACGGTGGATGCGGATGCTGGCTCGCTGTAGACACTATAGCCAATGCTGTGGGTGGGTCATGCAAAGCGTTATGGTTGGGTTTGAGTGATGTCATTGTGGTTGTTGGGTTGGTTCGATGATTGGGTGGGTGGCTGTAAGAATGTTTCATTCATTTCCCTGTTCCCGTTCCTACGTTTTGTGGCTGACAGATTTTTGAGCCGCGCCCGGCGGCTACTTATGACATGAATTTGCCATTTGACAATTACTACAAGAACATAAGGCATCGGACAATGGCACTATGACCCCCCACCCCACACTCCCCTGCTGTTGCCCATGGGCAACCGCCACATGCGGTACATCGAACTGCAATTGGGGTCCCCGATCTTGCGACATTTTCGTGGTGGCTCACACGAAGATGTGATGGAGGAGGAGGAGGAGGAGGGGAACGGAGACGGAGACTGCTAGTGGATTGAGTCATTGCATTTAATGCAATTGATTTTTCCGCCCAAGGGCGTTGCACATGCAACGTCTCGTCTGTTGCGGCCACAATAATGCTGTTGCTGTTGCTGCTGCTGTTGCTGTCGATGTCCCCCCTCTTAAGGCAGGTGGAAAGTGCATCGAATGGTGAGCATATAGTTGGGTGATGGTTAAATGAAGTGAACCAAAGGGTAGGTTAGGGTATCTGCAGTGCGTTACGAGTCTGCGGAGTCTGCGGAGTCTGCGTTTCCATTGACATGATTCGGTTATGGGCTGCCCCCCGAAAATGGCAACACTTTTAATTGGTATTCTACATGCAATTGCAATCCGAACTGCAGCTCGAAGCGGATCGGAGTGGAGCGGAGTGGAGCGGAGCGGAGCTGATGATGAACATGGATCACGAGATTGTCAGTGTTGTGTGTGGGGGCTTGAGGGCGTGGCTGTGAGAACAGAGGCCACACGAATGAGGTATGGAGCAGAGATCTGCAAAATTCACTTTTTTCTTGATTTACTCATACGGTAAAATTCTCACTCAATTCCACTCAATGAACGAAAGTCTGCGTTGAATGAAAATCAGCTCATGCTGATGAGCACATGAATTGTGTGTATGCACAGCCTTCGGTACACATTTCGGCTTGGCCGAATAATCGTGCCATTCGGCTCAACCGATCAAACATTCATATGTACACAAACTCAGTGTTGATTTAAATTCACTCTAATGCGCTCATATTTTTTCTCTCCCTGAGTTTATTCATGCTCAATGAGCAAACCGATCATTTGGGCGTATGTTCATTCGGCTCAGCATTGATTGAGTTGAGTAAAGAATAAAATCAAAAGGCAATGAATCAAGGCGTATGAGTTTGTTCATGGGCGAAGTCAAAGAAATCAAAATACTTAATTTCACAACAGATTATATATTTTCATATTGAATGGCAATGGCTATAAGAAAATTAACAAATTCATAAAATAAAATAAAATAAAATAAGAAAATAATTTCACACTTACATACATATGTATGTATATATAAGTATACATTCATATGTTTAACATAAAAATGACAAAATTAAACTAATTGTGCTCATTTCAACCAACAACCGCAAGCATTCTCAAAAACAAAAAAAAACGGTAAAAACAAAAACATAACGGTAATGCATCTAAACGAGTTGAGTGAATGAGTGGTTGCGGCAACATGAGCTGATTTTCATTCACCGTTGATTTTCGTTCAGTGAGTGGAGTTGAGTAAGAATTTGGGCGTATGAGTAAATCAAGAAAAAAAATCAATGCTGAGCCGAATGAACATACGCCCAAATGATCGGTTTGCTCATTGAGCATGAATAAACTCAGGGAGAGAAAAAATATGAGCGCATTAGAGTGAATTTAAATCAACACTGAGTTCGTGTACATATGAATGTTTGATCGGTTGAGCCGAATGACACGATTATTCGGCTATTTTTGTGTATGATTTTTTTTGCAATCACGCCAAGCCGTTCTCTGGTATGGAGGCAAGCTATGCTCTGACTTACATTTTGCCTCGACTTTCACACGAAGAAACGGAGACAATCTTTGACTAATAAATCTTACCTTGGTGTTGGCTGTGGCTGCTGCTGCTGCTGCGGCTGCTGTTGCTGTTGCTCTTCCAGTGGCTCTTGCTGCTGCTCCTCGGCAGATTGCTGCTCCGCTGAGGCAACTCCAGCTGCTGCTGCATAATCCTCAACGATTTGTGTTTGATGGGAGTTTTTATGTGGCGTTGCTTCTTCGAAGATAATTTCTGGCTTGTTGTTGTTGTAATTGATGGTATTGCCATTATGCTGCTGCTGCTGCTGCTGCTCATTGTTGTTGTTGTTGCTGTTGGTGGTGCCCACTGGCGTATAAATAATGGGTACAAACTGTCCCGGCAATGTGTTCTGCGCTGTAAACGGTGTTAAATTGATTTTTGATTGTTTGGCTCGCTGTCGATGATGGTACTGCTGCGAGGACGCCACCAAACCAGGAGGCGACACCAACTCGTATTGGGGCGGATACTGCTGCTGCTGTTGCTGTTGCTCCTTCTGTGCTGGCAATGGCGGAAAATGCTGCACCGTCTTGTGCTGTGTGGGTGTGGGTAAATTATGAATTTGATGATTATTTCTGCTTATTTATGCCCTATGGAATCAACAGACAACGAGCTGTCTGCCACTTGCCTTGTGCGTCGGGTTCAATGGCTTGTAGGCTATAAAAGTGGCGCCCGAATCCGTCAGCGATAGCTCCTTTCCCTGCCCAGGTGGCGGATGAGGATGCGGATGTGGATGCGGGTGCGGCAGCGGGTGCGGCAGCGGGTGCTGATGGCTGCCTATGGCCAGGGCATGATACACTTCGCCTGCACCCGACTGATAGTGTGCCGCATGGTGATGAGGGTGGTGGGGATGAGGCGCCTGGTGTTGGTGCAGATGCTGCTTCTGCTGCTGCTGCTGCTGCTGTGGCATGTAGGCCAGCGGCACGGGTATACGTCCGGCTGAGGGCGCCTGCAGCTGTGCCCCGCCAGCGGAGGCCGAATGCTTGGCGGCATATTGCTGATTGATGGGCAGCTCCGGTGCCGGCAGATAGAAGGCCATGTAGGGTATCAGGCGACGACTGCGCTCCGAGGCGCTCAGCTGCGAGTCGCCCAGCAGGCCGCTGCTATTGGCTCGACTGTTCCTCTTGCCAATGTCTGGCGTGGGACCTGCAGGACCTGCCGCTTGGTTAAACGGCACGAGGCAGGCAGCTGTAAAGCAGAGGAGTACAACAAAAAAAAGAGTAAGGAAGTGAGTATCAGTAAGTATTCCCCGTGGCCATGTCTTATGCCCCCTCACGGCCTACTGATATACTCGAATTCATTTTGAAACACTCTCCCATTGGGAAGGCTGTGCGAAAACAAGTAAAGTCACAAGTTACATATATTTTTTGGGTAAATCAGTAATCGTGTCTGGATCTGTCCAAATTTATTGTTGTCACCCTTTTGTTTGAGGCAGTTTTTATCCTGTTTTCTTTTTGTGTTCGTCTCAAACACCTACACACCTCATACGTTTGTTATTTTATCAAAATTTCTGGACTCGAATAGTAGGAATATTATTTCGTCAGCTCAATTAACTACACTCGTTCAAATTATAACATCTGTGAAATCAACCCAACGTCAAGGTGAATATACCATAGTGCACCATAGACCATTGTCCCCACCCCGGCTAATCCGCTTTCGTGTGTCCGACAGTTGGGGGGGAAAAAGATACCAAACGAAACGCCCGCACAGACTATACCCCCCCTTTCCCCTCTCTGGAATCGGGGTATCACATTAAGAAGAAACCACCACCATTGTGCATCATGTCAAAGTTCAATAGCAGCTCGAGCGGACGCCAGTTGAGCACCCGGTCCTCGGACGTCGATGCCCTGGCGCAGCGCGGCTACAATGTGGGCCACAAGATCGGCGAGGGCTCCTATGCGACTGTCATCACCGCGGGCTACTCTGACGAGTCCGGGCACGGTGTCCATCTGGCCTGCAAGATCATCGACAAGGCCCGGGCCCCCACGGACTTTGTGAACAAGTTCTTTCCGCGCGAGCTGGACATCCTGACGAAGATCGACCACCCGCACATCATCCAGATCCACAGCATCCTGCAGCGTGGCCCGAAGATCTTCATCTTCATGCGGTTCGCCGAGAACGGGGACCTGCTGTCGCACATCAAGAAGATGGGCCCCATCGACGAGAAGCAGTCGAAGATCTGGTTCCTGCAGATGGCCAAGGCCCTGCGGTACCTGCACAGCATCGACATCGCCCATCGCGACCTCAAGTGCGAGAACATCCTGCTGTCCAAGCGCCTCAACATCAAGCTGGCCGACTTCGGCTTCGCCCGCTACTGCCGCGACGAGGTCGGCGTCGAGATGAAGTCGGACACGTACTGCGGATCGGCTGCCTATGCCGCTCCCGAGGTGGTCTCCGGACGGCCGTACGACCCGAAGCTGGCCGATGCCTGGTCCCTGGGCGTCATCCTCTTCATCATGATGAACGCCAAGATGCCCTTCGACGACAGCAATCTGACCAAGCTGCTGGAGGACCAGCGCAACCGCAAGTTCGCCTTCCGTCGCAAGCTGCAGGACAGCATCACGGCCCCCGCCAAGGCCACAGTCTCGGTTCTGCTGGAGCCGGAGTCGGCTGCCCGCTGGAACCTACGCGAGATACTCAAGTGCTCATGGCTGCGCAGCATCGATCAGCCGGAGACAGCGGAGCCCTAGTCTGTGCGAGCGTGCGCGTTTCGATTTCACAGATCAATAGTGTATTAGACACATACAGTTAGCTCAGAAATCCCCCCAATCCTTTGGTATTTAACCGAGACACAGATAGTAAAGCTTCGAAATTGATATAACTGAATGAAATATGTATCCCGTAATATCTGTAAATGAAACAACCTAAAATAGTCCAGCACATTAAGTCACTCTCTCCTCTCTCGTGTTGCCTTTGACTTTTACTCGTACTCGTACCGCTGCAATCCATTCCAAATTGTGCAATCGATGCACAGCCCCCCACAATTAGGAGACCCCAGACCCAGATCCAACGAAGCCTAACCACACACACAGCAGAGCCCAGCACAGCACTCTGGCTGTGGCGGGTTGCTGTCATAACCCGCGCAACCGTAAGAGCGGGGGGAGAAAAGAAAAACCTATTATAAAATAGCATTAGGTAAATTTTCAAGCAAATTTTTCTCTGTCTCACTCTGTGTGCAGCATATCGTCGTGGTTTATCGTGTGCATTGTCTGCCACACTCCTCCGATGGGGTTTGGGGCTGTGCTTAGTGAGGCACGACGCCACCAAAACATCGGCAAAGACATAGGCACAGGGGGGACACCATTGACAATCCAAAGAGAAAGACAGCCAGTATTTTATTAAATAATTGAATGGCGGGGTAAACCTTAGCTCTAATACGAGAATCGAAGAACTTTTACTATAAGACACAATCAAGAATATTACTAACAAAAGCCATGTTTAATTATAGGTCTATTGAAGTTGGCTGCTACTGCAGACCAAGAGGAATCC
Organism: Drosophila athabasca; assembly: GCA_008121215.1. Taxonomy (NCBI): domain Eukaryota; kingdom Metazoa; phylum Arthropoda; class Insecta; order Diptera; family Drosophilidae; genus Drosophila; species Drosophila athabasca. The sequence continues at coordinate 3,016,639 of CM017793.1, read as the reverse complement.
ACGTTTGCATGCATACTGACGGACGGATGGTCCTCGAAAGAGAGCAGATATGCTGACGATGTCAACTTATTACAAAATTCATGTTATGTACTTTTTCTGCTTCTGCTGCGTCTCTGCTTTCACTGCTGCTTCGTGCTGCTGCTTTTATCGGTGTTTTTCGTTGTTATTCTGTTCTTACAGCTGTAATGCCTCTCTTGTGGATTTACCCTTTGCTAAAAACTGCTCTTTCAATGGCCCATTCCATCTAACATAGTATTTGTGTATTGATTTCTGCTTTCAAGGTGCAAGACTCTCATCAATCTGGACCCTAACCATCTCTGAGTGTGTGTGTGAATCCCTATCCCAAAAAGGTTCTGTAAACACCTCACATGTCAAAAAGTGTTGGCCTGGTTGGTGGGATTGGGATATTAATCTTTTGACTGGAAATATTTGACAACATTTTGCGAAAAGATTTCAACCAAAGTAGCCGATACCCTAATGGAGCTAAATATGAGCTCAAATTTGATTTGATTTTGGTTCTGTGGCTGCCTCTCTCCTCTGATTCATGTCCTGCTAGTCCAGTGCCTGTGTTGCAAGCTGCAAGCTGCCGACTTTGGCCGAGACAGAGGCTGCCATGGCGACCAGCAACAATCTCTCTAGACTTTGAGAGTCAGGCCACGACTGTGGAGACAACGACGACGACAGTCGCACAATAAGTGTCCGAAAGTACGGGGCCAAATCAGAGCTGTGGGGCAGATAATTTGCATTGCATGGAGCATGAAGCCTGGTCGGGGGCAGGGGCGTGAGTGGCCGGCCGGGGCTTAAGTGGCAACTTGGATGCTGCTGGGATGCAGGGAAGCTCTTGTTGCAGGCACTTTGTCGGGGCATGCGACATGTGCGATACAGTGTCTCACCCACTGGGGGGGAGGTTTTGCCAAAGTTTTGCCTTTATTTTGTATCTATCGAAATTGTTGGCCGCCAGAGCTCTCCGCTTCTAATTTTACTTCCACAACTACTCCTTCTTCCCTCTCCGTTTGTTGCTTTGTCGTTTTTCTTTATTGTCAATATGTTTTCATTTTACGACTCTTTTTCATGTGTTTCTGCTGCGGCTGCTCCTCCGACTCCGACTCCAATCTCTGGGCTCCCCGGGGAAGACCTGTGCACCTGTGCAGCTGTCCGTGTCCGCATCCGCATCCGTGTGCGTATGCATATCCGTAATGCAATTTTGCATTAATTAATATAAGTTGTCTGTGGCACGGACTGTGTGGACCTGAACCTGGACCTGGTCCATGTGCCATGTCTCGTGTGCCTGCGGGCACTAAAATGTTTTGTGATGGCTCATCTGCCATCTGTGGATGCTACGGCCAGTTTCAGTTTTCGAGAGGCGTCTCCCTCCCGTTCAGCTCGTACGGAATTAATTTTGAGGCAACGTGTCGGATTTATGATGCCTCTTCCTGTGCTGCACAGTTGCAGCCATGACTAGAGCTTATTGCAGCTGCCTCTTGGCCTTTGGTGGCAGATAGTTTCGGTTTGGTTAAATCCTTTCAAAAAGGTTGCCATTCTCTCTCAAATACAAATATTATAATACCATTTTGCACACGCAAAATGAGGCATATCCGACATACATTTATAGAACTATTGGGATTGCATATATGTAGTATCCCTTAACGCTCCCTAACCCTGCATTTTTCAGTCTTATCTTCCTCTGAAGTGGAAAAAGGATAAGTTTGAATAGTTTAAAAGGCACCTACATATGTCTACTGGGATGTTTCTAGGACATGTGGAGACTGTAAAGGTCCTTCATAAGAGAACACATCCTACTGCAACAGCTTAAACACAAGTTGGGATATGATCTCTCACATGCTACAAGACATCATAGCCCAACCATCTCTAGGGATCAGCTAGGGGATCAGTTATCCCTGTCTGCCCTTCTGGCTTCAAGTACAAGTCGCTCTCTCTGACAAGAGCACTTCGACGCCGGAAAATAAGCCCCGAAAAGAGAGCGTTGCGGGTGTTCCTTATGATCTCGCCCAAGTTGAATTTAGTAATTAGGTGAGGTAGTCGCCACATCTGCTCTCTTTCGAGGACCATCCGTTTGTCATACGCATGAAGGGGAAACGTTTGCTATCTCTTTTTAGCGCTTGTCTCTCTCTGAGAGCATAGAGAACTTGCATGGTCCTCACCACAGCGGACGACGTTTCTTACTACTAAATTCACGACCCACGCTGCCTGCGAGAGCAGGACAATCAGCTAAAGAGGAAAAACTGTATTAGATAAAGAGTGCAGCGCTGTTTAATTGTGTTCTATAACTCCACAGCAGTACAAAGTCCTGTGACACCAGGAGGGTGTCTTTGAAAACTATTTAGTGTTTTTTTGTTGGTTCAAGTCGCTTTATTCTTTATTGAAATGGTTAATTTTGAGCTGGCTAAAGTGCAGCACGGCCCACATGCTTTTGTTGACCTGTTGTTGTCATCTATGCTGAACGCACGCCGCGGAGCAGCTCGACTCCCACAAACCTCTTGGCCACCAGGACGCCCGAGAAGAAGAAGGCGAAGCTCTTGCTCAGCATCCAGAGGAACTCGTTGTTGTAGACGTGGCGCACAATGTGCAGGGCCTTTGCAGCTTTCACCATTTTGGAATCAAAAAAAGAAATGTTTTCTCTCGGATTTAAATTTGTACTTTTAGTTAGTTCGATTCGTTTGCTAGTTGTTGTATGCGAGAATAAGGAATGCAAAATCCTAGACTACTTTGATGCGAGTGCTCATCAGTTCTCATAGGAACTTTGGGATTTGTTTGGTGTCCCCAAAACGAATGCCAAATCCGAGTCTAAGTTGCCACAAAAGCAAATTGAATTGCCCAATCATCGGTATTCGATGTGTGTGTGTGCGAGTAATAATATAATTAAAGTGCGGTTACCAATGACAAAAACCAAGAAAGCCGCAAACTAGAGACAGATCGGTCTCTCTCTCTCTCTCTCTTTCCCCTCGAGTGTGGCTTTGCCTGCAATTAAGAGATTTTTTTCCAGCCATTTCCCAATGCAATATTTTCTCACGCAAAGTAGCAGGAGCTGTGGGCGGAGAAGAGGCGAGGCGGAGGAGGAAGTGGCTCGCCTAAATGAACTTGTCATGGACAAAGAGGCCGCCGCCGCACCCCGAGTGCGATTTCAATTACAATAAACACGGGGAGAGGGAGAGGGAGGAGTAGGGGTGGCGGCGGGTACAGAAATCAGAGAGTGCAGAATGTTGAAAATGCAATTAGGCGGCCGCTAAAACAAATAAACGCCGAAACAAAAGTTTTGAGAATGATTTCTGATGGGTGGAGGAGCCACGACCAGGAGGAGCATCGCCAGGAGCAGCAGCAGCAGCAGCAGCGGTGGGATTCCTGTCCTGGCTGGAGCCGTGAATTTTTAGCCAGTTTGCCAGTTGTCAGTTGGTTTATGGCCAAAAACACATTAAGCGAACCGCATAAAAACATTTTAGCCGCCGCCGGGTGTCCCGCCCGCCCGCTCGCTACTCCCGTCAACATCCACTCGAATTTCTGGCTCATTTGGGGCCTGCATTCGCTGAAGCGTACCAAAAATGTGCGTGCTGGCCCCCCCTAGGCCCCCAGGCCGTGGCAGGAGATACAATTGCTGGCTAACAGATACCAGATACGGATGCAGATACAGATACAGATACTGTGATCGGGCCAGGCCAGGATAGGCCATATTTGCCAAACACTTTTGCATGTATTTTGCATAAAATTTGCAAATGATTTGTTGAGCGCTTCTTATTTTGTGCAATTTTGATGCGATTTCTAGTTGGATCAGAGAGAGGTTGAGAGAATGGGGCATGCAGCACACACACGCAGGTGCTGCCTGCCAGACATGGAGCATCCCCCCAGGTCTGTGGCTAATGCACGCGCGGCGTGAGGGGTGCGTGGCGCCCCGGAGCCAAACATTTCACGCTTTTTTGACATTTCTGGCGCATAATTTGATTAGATTTTGATGCGACGAGCAAATTGTTTTGGTCGGTGGAGGCTGCAGGATGGGGCGCGGGATGGTGGATTGTTTTCTAATTTGATTTGATTTGATTTGAGGCGGGGACAGGCCTGGCCAGGCCTGCGCTCTCTCAAATGCAATTAAATGCAAAATTTATTGCGTAAATATTTACTTGAGCGTGAATGAATTTTAATTTTGTCATCGGTTGCCATTTCCATTGCCATTTCTCCTCTGCCTCCCCCTATTATCCATTTCTAGTGGTTTTTATTGTTGCTGTTGCCAAATTGTGGCTCTGTTGTGTTGGCCATCATCTCGTTGCCGAGTGCCATGCCTGAGGTTAGCGAATTGTGCACGACGGAACGCTAACTGATTTGGTTGGCTTTGGGTTTGGGTTTGGGTCCACTCTCCTCCGCGCGACTCCAAATTATAATCAGACGAAAAAATACAAAAAAAAAACTTGGCGCCTTTGGCCATTTATGGAGCAAATTGTCTGATGGCTTACAACTGGCGGCACAAGTCACTGCCATATAAACGATATATAAACCATACACTCTCTGCATCGATCAGGCAGCCAGCCAGCCAGCCTGCCCCGGACATTATCCATTCGAGCGAGCTTTGGGCCAAGAAGTCAAACTCAAATTACTGGCTTCGGTTTTGGACTCCGACTCCGACTCCTCCCGGCTCTCCGGTCGAGATTTGCCTTCACTTGGGAGTCCGAGAGCCAGTCATAGGACAAATTATAGAGGCCGTAAAATGCAATAAACCAAAACAATCGCACAGCACCGTTTTTCGGGTGGTCCAGATATTAGCCAACTAAAGTGCGAACTAAATTGCTACTTCCAATCTTCCAATCCAATACAGAGTGTCTGTGTGTGTGTTTGAGAGCAATCTCTGGGGATCAGATGCGATGCTGCACATCGTAAAGTGAGTTTTATGCATCATTTCCACATTGCACAGATTTTAATGAAAGTTTTTACTACTTATTAGGTGACCTCCAATCTCTTGCTTTCGTATTTCAGGGGTTATAACAATTTGCTGCAGAGGAAGCTACAAATTTCCGCTGAAAAGTATAATAATATTTGAAAAGTAAAAGCCAAAGACTTTGGTCTGAAATTTATTTGGATAATAGATTGATTGTGTGGACTCGTCAACGATCAGTCGGGGTCACCAAATGCTTCGATTATGTCTGCTATTTGCTTGATATCTTTGATTGCCTGCCGCTAGAACTGATGACCGTACGGTAACCCAAAGCTGCCCCGAAAGTACTTCAGCAACCCATAAACAGACCGACATTAACACAGATACTGGTCTTGAGTGTCGAATAGTAGTGAAAGGCTTTGCAGCATTGATTTAGAATAGGATCTTAACTGGATTTTATTTCACACCAGATCACACCCCAAAGTCAGTCCAGTCCCTCTCTTGGCCATTGTTCCAGCTTGATGCTGACCTTTAAGCTGCATTCCAGCCAATCTCTGAGAACTCTGGCAATCATATATCAAAAGTAAATCGCAGATCGAAGAACAAATATCCGTTTTGAGGCGATTGTAACTTGATCTATGGGGCATTGGGCACTGGCTGCGCCGCGCGTGGCGTTTGCCATTACAAATTTGTATAAAATAATACATACTGAAATGTGCGACTTTTTTGTTATTTTCCACGTTTTCCGCTCGTCGGACGTCGGACGACGACAATTGCGACAGAAACAGAAAAGTGAATGGGTTTTCCTCCTCCTCCCAATCGAGCTCTGAGCTCTGAGCGGTGATTCGTTTGCAAATGTCGCAATCTGGCACTGGCACCCATTATAAGCATTTGAACTGACAAACCAACAAAACCGAGCAACAAAAAAAGTACGAATAAACCTCCCATTGGCCTCCCTGGTCCCCTCCCTCCTCCTGTGGGTCTCCTTTTTGGCTGCAATCAAACTGCGTTCATCAAAGTCACAATCACGTTGTTGGCACGTTGTCAACTGGGGAAACTGGCTAAGGAATTAGCTGCCAATCGCCCAGAGCCCAAGATCCAAAAGTGAGAGACCGCAGCCCCAGTCCAGACTCCTCCCCGCCTGCCACCAGCTGGAGTTGCGCCTCCCCTCTAAATATTTCGCTGGCCAGCGATCCATGGAAATGCTTTATCCGGTAATTGTTATCATTGGCCGATCCGATCCGAGCGTTAATTGTATGGAAATGCTGGAAAAATGTTATACATTTAGTCGAGAAAACTTGCCTTTTCATTCCGCCTTCCATCTCGATCGGACAGTTGCATCTCATTATGGCATTTGCATATACATTTCACGGCCAGCTTGGCCGCACGAAAAGAAAAGAGCTTCCAAAAAATGCTTCCTCATTGCCGAATGTTTCCGTTTTTTATGTTTTTCCATTTACAGTTTACATATATTTCGAGTCTTTTATTGATTTTGGTTCCACTCTTTGATAATAAAAATCCAAAACTAGTAGGTAGACTATCTTGTGGTTGAAATTAACTTGAATTAGAATGTTTCACTGCCTAAAATGAAGATTAACTACACAGATTAAACTCTGTTAATAGTCTGAACCAGTTTAAAGCTTAAGTCTCTTAATGTAAACCTCCTCTTCGATTGAATCTTTATGACTTACGTGGTGTCCATACGTACATACTACAAATGTATTTGGTTGAACATTTTCTCTTTTGAAGTTTGGATACCTTGCTGAATGCGAAATTTGTACTCATTTTTTGTTATGTTAACAAACATCTTGATTGGTGGAATGTACATGTATTTGTTTATGCAAATTAATGGTAGCAAGTTTTGTAGTTAAAGAAGGAACAACAAAAATGTGGGAAGGTGGATAAATTAGGGTATTCGTCTGAAGGTTTGATCTCTTGGAAAACGCTTAGAAAATATTGAACAAATTATTGATTAATGCATTTGCATACATGTATACGCAATTTGAGCGTGAAAACTTATTCTAGAAATCCTAGAGATTCTAGGAGAAAAGTACAGAAAAGTACGTTGGAAAAATTAAATGTAAAATGTTGAAGGTTTAAAATTTTAGTATTAAATATAGCTGGTTTTCAAATAATATTATTACTGGTAAAATATAGATGTGGTGGGCACGTCCCTTAGAACCATTATTAGACTACAGAACCAAATGCAGTCTTGTCGTCTCGTAACATCTCTCCCCTACAGAGTGACGAGTGACTGTCGATCTGTGCAACATTTTACTCGTTGAATGAATGAACGTGTGCCCACATATTCAGACATTTCACGAGGTGAAAGCGAGAGCGATTCAAATCTATGAGAAAGCCGAATCGCTGATTTAATCGATTTAACCGAATACCACCGCATCGATTCGGTAGATTTCGAATTCGATTCTCATTCTCTTCCTTAGATTTATTTGCCTTTCAATCTTCAATGACATTCTATAAATAAAATTTCATTTGAATATAGGCAGTATTCAATATACTCGTATTAATGACTCATTTTCATGACTGACATTCATAGCCTGTATTCGAACTTCAAACAGTCCCTAAGTCGTGTGCCGTAAACCATGTCTCAGGGTAAATATACGAGCAATCCATGGTTAATCAATTACTTACCACCCACAAAAGTCGTAAATTTATTCCTATGACTCGTGGTGGTATTTTGTTTCTGTAAAAGGGTAAATTGATCCATTTGAATTTGTAACAATCCCCCTAATGACTCACAAAAACTGACCGAAAATTTGTCTCACACATTCTCCAGGCGGCAGGCAGGCAGTTCCATTGCTGCTGCCGTTTTCGGGTGACCCCAACCGCTTGACCCCGCTGTCGCAGTTCCGTTTCACATTCCCGTGGAACGGCCACCGACCATGGGGTGCACGATTTGTGTGTGGCATGGTGGGGTGGCGCTTGATCTGACTCTGACCTGACGACAATCGCTCGACGATCCAGAGTAATTTATGAAGGCTTTCGCGAAACAATTGCTGGAGTTCTGCAACAAACTTCTACACAACAATGCCGCAAGAGCAAGAGCCCCAGAGCCAGGGGAGACCCCGAAGACCATTAAGATATCTTTATATCCAATGTTTGCCATTGAAAAATGATTACGCAAATTAAATGTAATTTATTTGTGCATGCAACAGAGAGTAAAAGCCACGGCAACACAGCAACAGCAAATGGCTCGCAACAGATTTTTATCACTCGGAGTGGAGTGGAGCAGCGCAGCGAAGCAGCGAGCAAAACAAATTTAAATATAATTCATTTAGGCCCACAAATGGAATGGAATCATAAAAACAGTAAGAGAAACATTGCATAAATTAGACGACTTCACTTGGGCTTTAGTTTTTATGGCTCTGCGGCTCCGATCGATCGATTGCTACAAAGAGATCGATCGCAAGAGATCGCTGGCGATTGGTCCGGCAAGGTCGGGCCAGCTGCTGCTGCTAAATGTGGTTCAGTGGTGCTGAAAGCCCTCCCCAGAGATCCGCCAGTATGGGAAACAGAATTGCGGTTGCCTGCTGCTGCTGCTGCTGTCTGTTCGATGATTTGTGGCGGCTTGTGGTTAGTTCTGTTCTCCTCGAAGAACATGAACACGGTCTAGTTGGAGGCGGAAATCGGTTGACGGAGGTTAAAGACCACAGCACACGAGGCCGATCGCTAGCAGCTGGCAATTAATCCCAGCCCACAGACTGAATTAATCGCTAACTACTAGAATTAGTTGCCTTTGTGGTTTAATTCGCGTGGTGTTGGCCAGAAATCAAAACAAAAAACGTTAGCGCTGGTCGCTTGTTAATTAGACCGTCAGAGTCACGTTTCCCGGTCCTGCCTTGGGCTTGGGCTTGGACTTGGGCTTGGACTTGGGCTTGTACTTGGGGCTGACTAATGAAATCTATAACTAATATGCTGCCTGGCCTGCCATTGAAAATGTCATAATTTGTGGCACGAACTTGGCCAAGGGGTGATGGGAGGTGGTGGGGGGAAACATGAAAGCGTGCGCCAACAAAAGGCAAACATTGATGGTCGATTATTGCTTGTAATGAAAACAGAAAAGGGAACCGAATGGATTCGTAACTCTTGTAACTCCTGAACTTAAGACACTCCGATGATGATGATTGCACATTGGAAACGGCTACGAAATAGGCATTAGGCATAGCCGTCGATTCTAATTTCGTTCGAGTCTCACATTCTGGGTGTGTACTTTATTCTATAGCGAGTAAAACCTTGAATCACTTTCATAATCAAATAGTCTTAATTCTGGTTTAACATTTATAATTTTAATAAATCTATAATTAAGAATCATTTGGTAGAGTCATACCGAAAAAAATTTCCCAAGAAAACCCGCCTACTCATCTCTGATACTCATCTACAAAAACAAAAAAATGTTTTAGCCATTGAATTTTGGCGTCAGGGCCAAAGCAGGAAGCCATTAGTGCAACAAATACCACAATCCGTGGTGGGGTGGTTCCCCTGGTAACACTATGGAACACGTTTTTGTGGCGCTTTATCTCCCAAATGAACGAATATTTACTCAGCTTTATAAAACAAGGCACAGGATTATAACTGGGCTCATATTGGTCAATAAATTGGTTTATGAAATGAAATACACAATTTGTGATTTGTGCCAATTCGAAACGAGAAAGATTTGGAGATGTGATGGAGATTCGGAGGTTTTTGTAAAGATATGAGGGAGAAATGAGGGAGAAATGAGGGAGAAATGAGGGAGAAATGAGGGAGAAATGAGGGAGAAATGAGGGAGATATGAGAGAGATATGAGAGAGATATGAGAGAGATATGAGAGAGATATGAGGGTTATATGAGGAAAATATGAGAGAGATTCTATGGAGATTTGAGAGATATTTGAAGATTTTATAGAGATTTTGAGATTTGAGGGAGATATGAGGGAGCTATGAGGGAGATATGACAGAGATATGACAGAGATATGACAAAATGAGGGAGAAATGAGGGAGAAATGAGGGAGAAATTAGGGAGAAATGAGGGAGAAATTAGGGAGAAATTAGGGAGAAATTAGGGAGAAATGAGGGAGAAATGAGGGAGAAATGAGGGAGAAATGAGGGAGAAATGAGGGAGAAATGAGGGAGAAATGAGGGAGATATGAGGGAGATATGAGGGAGATATGAGGGAGATATGAGAGAGATATGAGAGAGATTATATGGAGACTTGAGAGATATTTGCAGATTTTATATTGATTTAATAGAGTTTCGAGCGATTTGATAGAAATACAGAAAGTCGATTGAGGAATGAGAAATGGAATGAGAATGGGAGAGCTAAGATAGCGTTGGAAAAGGTCAAAGCAAACAGGAATATAAAAGATACATTAGTAAAGAGATAAGAGAACTACGATAGATAAAGAGATCAATTCTTGGTGATACTTTCTAAAAATTCGAAAATCTCTTCAAATCTCTTTAAATCCTTCAACTCTCTTATTGCGTTTTCGTTTTACGAACTGTTGCATCTATGTATACCAGCGCAGCGCAGTCGGCACACGCACAGCGTAAAATCTTCGTGTAGCGTCGGCCTCATGCACACGCGGCTTCGTTTTTCTGCTCGACCTGCGCAGCGGCAGCGAAAATGAATCGTCTGGCTTCGGCCCTATGCACAAAAGGCTTCATAATTCTGCTCGGCAGCGCCGCGGCAGAGAAAATGAATCGTGTTTATTCGTGTCCGTTGTCTGCGCACTCAAACGCACTAAGAACATGTGAGTGACTGCGTGCCGACCCCTGATCTATACACAATGTACTTGTCGTATTTTTTTACTTGAGCCAATTTTTGGCAAGTCTAAGACATTTCTATCACTAAAATTCTCTGGTAAATGCTTTTATTATTTATTTGTTTCAGAAATGTATATTGCTTTTAGAAAACATATTCTTTTGTTTGCTGCATAGTGTAATAAAAATCTAAAGACTAGCATTTAAGTTTAGTGCGTGTTTTTTGTTGTGGCCTAAACTGCAAATTGATGAACCCCCACAAAGCTCCCACCACCAAGTGGGCGCGCGAGCGCTCTGACCCAAAACGGTCAAGGGCGGGGCCAACGTGGAGAGAAAAAAAAGGTATCTTTTGACCATCACGAATTCGCCCAACAAAAAAAACACGCTACTGATGCCCGCCTTTGGTCTGTGAAAAACTGGAAAATCCCCCGCGAAGAATGGGGGAGGGGTAGAGAGAATTTGGGTGCTCAAAGTCTCAAAAGACGGGAGCTTAAAAGGCAATTTCCTGCGTTCAAAGTCGAAAAGTTGGACAGTTTTTCTGTGTTTTTTGCTGGTAATTCGAAGCATTTTAATTAATTGCAGTTGCATTTTGTTTGAATGTTGAACGGAGACCCATTTTTGGTGGTGGCAAATTTATGGGCTTTAGAGCAGATCAGAGGCAGCGATCGGCGAATGCAAGTTAATTGTTTATTCGAGATCGTTTTGGCCGCGACTTTCGAGATTGTGGGTTGGCCAGAACCCAGACTAGTGTGGCTCATGCCAGTCGATAGCCGTCTTTACGAGCCAATTAATTGGCTTAATGTTGCCGCTTGGCTCCAAGCTCCATAGGTGTCGACAGTCTTGTTTGCATGTTGTCTCTCTTTTTTTGGGCTCAGAACCGCCCAGAAAGACATTGCCTAATCTTGTTGCAACAATACAAAGACACACAACTAACATGGCAATTAGTTTATCCGAGCGGCGACCTTCAACTTCCACAATTAGCAAAAACATTTTTGATAACTATGCACTGGTCGGAGTTGGCTTTTAATTGTTGTTAATTTATGTAAATGTTTGCAACTCTGCTGCTGCCATTCCATTCCCTTCCAAACCCATTTTATTAATAACAGGGTAACATTTCCTCAAGGGAAATTCGGACAAAGAAAAGACAGACAGAGAGAAGGAGAGAGAGAGAGAGGAGACAGAGAGAGAGGAGACAGAGAGGAGACAGAGGATCCCCTGTGGCCATAGTGAATGGGGCCAGATAAGCTTTGAGGGAGGGAGCATCCCCTCTGGCCACAGTCAATGGGGCTTTGATTTCGGCTTAATGGGGTTAATGTTAATGAAGATTCCCCCCCGCCGAGCACACAGCAGAGATTCGAGTAAAAGTGGCTATCAATTATCACCCTCTAACCGCTAGATCAACCTTGACTAGCTCCAGTAGCTCCCACAACGAGCATCCGAGTATCCGTATCCCCGTCTTGGTTGACAAATGAGCAGAATCAGCGAATTAGTGATAATCGGAGATTAATTACAGCCACAGCAGTAGCACAGAGGCGTTTCAGGCGGGGTTTGGATATCGGAAACGCAATCATTATGCTAATCCAGATCCATATCACATTTGTTCTACTTTGCTTCAGCTTTTATGGGGGAGCCTATTCCTCTCCCCATCCCGTGCTCTCTGACAGACTGACATCGAAATTAAATTATTGGCCAATTTCAAGCAGGCTTCGATTCGTTCACTCTAGGAGCTGGACGGACAGACAGTTGGCGTGTCTGATTCGTCATGTGCAATGTCCAACGGAAAATGTAATCCAAAATTGTAACACTTTGGCAACGCCTGGAAATCAGGTCAGCTTTTTGATTGGGTTTTCCTGCTCGCTCTTGGAAGAGTGAGTGAATGAATGAATCATAGAGTGAAGATTGGAATAGAGTAGTCGAAAGGTTAGCATTTGCTTACGATTTAACTTCTGCGTTTTAAAAACTGTAACAAACACAGACATTTTGTAAGCTGGATTGGTTTTACCTACTTTTTGCATTGATCTAATTATTTCAGAATATTTCGATATGATATTTTCATATTTCATTCTTAGGAAAAGCTAGGATCCCACCAGGAGAGGCTTCAAATATTTCTACATCCCTTTCCACATTTACCTAGAATTTAATGTCTTTCCCCAATTAAACTTGTATTTGTCTTACGATTTCTTCTTCTGGAAATAGTTGGCAACCTTTTGGGAATATTCCGACCATTTATAAGATAAATATTATAATCTTTATATATTCTAGATTAGATGCGTCAGGATTCCAAGACAATCTAGTACTACAGTCCTGTATCATCCTACTGGCTATCTTGTGCTGCCACTTTAACGTTTTAGCTGGTTTAATTTTAAAGATTAAAAGTTTAAGTGCAATCAACTATCGTATCCGAAGCATCTGAACTATGAATGAAAGGAAATTCCTCGTTTGATTGAGTCTACGTACCATTTTCCTCTCCATCTTCCCCAACCCAATCGAAACAATTACACGAACATCAATTGAATGCCGACTTTCCATCGATTAACCAAAGTCGTCCCAGACGGAGTCCGAGACGGAGTCCAAGTCCGTCCGAATCGCATCACTGATGATGTGCTGCTTATTGTAAAAACTTTATTTGCAATGCTCCTCGTAAAGCAAACAATTTCTGCTATGCATTATGTGCAATCAATTGCTGCAGCGGCACCATCAGTGGCACTGGTGGCTCTCCTCTGTTGGCAACGAGTTTGGCTTTTCCTGGCCATATTGGACAGTGGCCAAGATTTGGCCTGTGCTTTGTGTGGCTCGCTCGCTAATCCAAACGATTTGATCTATGCAGGTGGCGGAATATTTGTTACACGCGCCTGCCCTCCCCCCTCCCTCCCTCCAGGGTGTTGCCAGATAACTTTCACTGTGGCTTCCACCTTACTATATATCACTCGCTCGCACGCTCAAAATTAGGCCATTAATTAAAGAAAAAATGCCCAACACTTCTAGGCCGACAGTCGACACCCGACAGGTGCAACAGCAGCAGCAGCAGCAACAATGCCCAATTATGTCACGCTGTCAACCCAGTCGTCGTCAGGGGACATGAAAAATGTATCTTTGCATCTGAAAGGGGGCGGGAGGGACGGGCGGGAGGTTGCCTCAAAGTTACGCACGAGCCCGTCATCATTGCACTAAGTGTATCAGCAAATTTCTGGAGCACTCCACTCTGGGCTCAGTTACAACAATGGCCATAACAGTAACCACAATGGGGAATGTCTCTTACCAAATGCGGCATTTTGTTGTTTGGCTTACACATCCCATACACCCTACTGCCCGCCCTGCCACCCTCTGCGCCGCTCCACTTGCTCGTTTTAATAATCACGAAAATGCCTTGCCGCATGTGTTGACATTTTTCTTTTAAGACTTTATTTGGCCCAAAGGCTCGTGTAGTTGCCAAAAACAAACACAGCTGAGAGAGGTTGGTAGAAGAGGTTTAAATAATAACAAAATGCGTGTAATAACCGAAAAATATTCACACAGTTTTACACCTCTACTGACTCTGACGGCTGTTACTGCTTTTGCCCATTTTCATGCTGGTTTTATCAAGGTAGTACGTAGTACTCGAACTCCCCAGTAGCGCCAGGCATCTGCTCATTCATGCAGTTTTGTGGCTTTTGCTTTTAGCCCAGTTTTTGGCTTCTTTTTCGGTTTTTTTTCGGTCGTGTGTGGCAATTTGTGGAGTGGAGTCTAAGCGGGCTTCTCCCTGGGAGGGCGTGTGCTTTTCCAATGTTTTTTTGGTCATAAACGTTCGCAAGATTGCGATCTTCAGATTGAAGCGATTGTAACTGGAAACCCCCACCCCCCCGGGTGTTGCGAGTGGAGTGTGAACAAAAAAAGTATTGCGATTCCCCCATTCAAGGATTTTCATATGAATATTTATAGGAATACTTAACATTAATACTTTATTTCTAATTTCTAATTTCTGAATTTTACTATGATTTTTAACCGCTTTTATTGAATATTTAAAAAAATGTTTACTCAAAATTAATGGATTTTAATTGGAGCTTTGGGCAGCTTTCCATGAAGGCCAAATTTCAAAGACTTTTTATCGATGCAAACAACTTTATTTTATGATCACACATTTTTAATTATTTACGCCAAGATTAGTTAATGTCTTTAACATACAGAGATTAGTGATAAATACATGTTCATTGAGCCAAAAGACCTAGTAGCTATGGCTGCCTTAAACTTAAAGCTCACAAAGTAAAGAAATAAATAAATAAACATGTTCATTGTTCACCGTTCACGTAGCTGTTAAATGTGTCTTAAAAACGTTCAAACTGTAGCCTTAATTTTACAAGCAACATTTCTGTTCAAAACTAGATTAAAGTTGGAAGCCAAAAAAATGGTTGTAGCTAAGAATGTGATATTGCTCTGAGGTATTAGAAGTATTTCAGGTAAAGGTAAAACTATTGGAGCAGCAGCTGTTCTTAACGAAGCCATCGATAGCAAAAAATCACTCAATAATTCTCTCGAATGTCTGTCGTTCGCATCAGTTTTTATACAGAAAATCAATGCAATTTAAGTCACTCGATAAATGTTGAATTTCCCATAATCCACTTCTTCGTTGTTAGATATGTCAAAGATGAATCTATTGGCTGCTCCTCTTCTTGCTTTTCGTTTTTATTATGCGTTGAGTGGCAGTGCATTCGGAAATGTCTTATCTTTTAAACTACTAGCCGAAGCTCCTCACATGCAAAGCACACACTCTTGCAATTGCTGCATGCTATAGCTCTCTCAGTAATTTCTTGCATCCCTCTCTCACCATTGCGTGCTCTCCTCCAGTCTGTCCTCCAGTCGCTCTCTCAGCAATAAGAACACTTATGCAAGCGCAAGCCAGTTGAGCTTTTTTTTGTTCTCTTTTCTGCCTCTCGATCGCATCAGTGCTGCTCGCAGGGAGTGCAAGCTAAAGAGCTTGCATTCCTTCGTTCTGTTGCTCTCTCAGCAACAAGAACAACAAGAACAGATATGTCTGTCTCTCGCTCTAAGCTGTCGCTCTCGGCAAAAGAACGGGACCCTTGAGTGAAGCATCAGGCAAATCGAACGGAATTCCACTTTACTGTTGTGTAGCTTCTGTTTTTACTTTGATCTCTTCCCACGAATAATAATAACAATCCATTAAAAGAGAATCAATTTAAATCGAGTTGTAAGCTTGTAGGAGGTACCTTTCCCACCTTCCCCTTCAATTGAATTGAATTGTTTATGTTTATGGCAATCATTACTTAAGCATTTTGCTTTACTCAAATGAATTTGTCCCCAATTTGCGTTACGCCCTTCTGATGTAAACAAATACGCCTAATGAAAATATATACATATGTATGTTGGAATTTCTGAACTAGCCAAGCGGGGCGGATTTTCCCCCGTGGAATATTTTCGGTTTCTTTTCGGTATTTCTTATGTAATTTTCATTTGAATTTTGTACTGATTGTAATTATAAGACATGCGCATGCGCTTCTTTGTTTGTTAATTAGAGAGCACAACAAATGAGTTTTGGATATGCCAAGCGAATGGGTTTTTAGGGGGCGAGACAAAGCCCAGTTTTTTGTGTATTAATTTAATTACCCAGAAGGCGATTCTAGGCACCGGTTTTGACCAAAAGAATAGCAATATTTGGCTGGGAGAGCTCCAAAGGCTGCATAGCCAGTATTATGTCATTATCGAAGGCGTTGAACAAGGCGCTGAGCCAGTTTACGGAATTTGGATATACCTGCCGATTCCGAGAGTAGTCTTCCGCCCAGTCAGCGAGAGGCACAGGCCAGGCCTGGCACCAGGCACTTGACTGGTGGGCCGGCCGGTCGATTCGCTCTTCGGACAAGTTGATAACTACGAGTATTTTGGCCCGAGATTGTGTAAATTTGCCCAACGGCCACTAAACAATCAAATGCATTGGGTGAAAAGTGGAAGAGACAAGGAGAGAGAGAGAGAGAGAGAGACGAGAAATGCAAATGAAAATCCAAGGTAATTCAAACGAAAGCAAAACTCTGGTCTCTGAAACTGTGGAACCCTGAGGAAAAGTGTTTTGCAACCAGCTCTCCGCCTGGACATGGACATCGCTAAATTACGAAATTGCCTCCGCAGGCAGGGAGGGGAGAGAAGGGAGGAGAGGAAAAGTGGGGATTTGATTAAATTTTTACATATTGCAAATGCAAAATTTGTCTTTAATTAAATCGGATTACTCCAAACAGGAAGCGAGAGTGTGTGGAGTCTGTGGAAAAGACAGGCAGGCAGGCAGTGAGGCAGGCAACATTGAACTTGAGGCAAAGTCCGTCCGCCAATCGACTGCGTAAATGTTGTGCAACTCGCTTATGGATTGCAACATCTGTAGCCACAGCACAGCTCTGTGGTGTGTGGTGTGGCAAGCGCGAATTGCGAATTGTTGCAATTCCTGTTTTTGGTCAAGGCGCTCCAAAATAATTGGGTTAAAATGCATTTAGGGAACGAAAAGTACGTGTCATGTCCGGCCGCACACCAAGTAATGGCCAAATCGGGCTCGAAAGTGGCTCAACGAACACGAGCACAAGTAGATCATGCCCCGTGCGGCACTGGCTGCTTTCTAGCTCTATCCTCTATCCATTTGAACATCTTATTATGTCAATTATCCCATCGCTAATAGAGTCCACGTACGAACGGGACGTACGGGACTGTCGCTGACCCGCTGCTGCTGCTGCTGCTGATCGGTGAAATGTGAAATGGAAACGAGAAATTCGCGCTGGAATCATTTCAAAGTCATTGACACGAGCCGGTCGGCCAGCCCGACACACAGTGGCTGCCACAACGGAACCGTTGTCCGCCAACGTACAACGTACAGCGTCTAACGTATGTTTAACTCTGGATTTTATTTCTTTTCTTTTCGGCAAACATTTTACTTTTTCTTTCGCCTCCCTCCCCCTACTACAGCGCGCCTCTCTCTTCGCTCTCCGTCGACTACTTCCAGTGGAAAATCTTGTTTCGAATGAGTGCTGCCCGGGGATTATTCGTAATGTATTCACGTATTCACGGTACATCCGCAGCCAAGTCTCGCTCGCTACCAACCAGATTTATGGACCCTCAAATTTGTTGGCCTGCAACTGTTGGCCACACTTTTAGCCGTAATCCAACACACAGAAAGTTGACAAAAAAAAAACTTGCAAATTATGTAAAATTTGGAAGTCTGCTGAAGGTTTTCCTCCATGGTGGCTGGCAATTAGTCAACTTAACCCGAACCGAACTTCATCGTGGCCTGAGGTTGCTGTGTTTTTAGTTTGTTTTTTGGGTGTTAGATGAATGAATGAATGACTGCGCGATGACAGTAATTGGTTTTGGTTTCGGTTAGGTTTTGGGCATTAGGTAAGCATGGTCGTCGTTTTTGTCGTCTTTTTCGGAAGTTATCAACGTAATTGCCCGAGGAAGTATCCATCCAATACCTATGCATATTTCAGCGAACATTGCCCACAGGCCAGCCTCTGTTTTACATTGCCAACAACTGCATTCCGACTCATCTGCCAAATCTCCCACGAAGTCAGTGCCAGACAGTGCATTTGCCCGCACATTCCTGCCATTTCCATTTCCATCTGCATCCCAATCGCGATGGGAAATTGCATTTTTCCCCAATGCAAATGCCTCGCACTCGAACTGGAGCACGTTTACCTCAACCAGGCGCCGCCACTCACTCGTAACACTCTCCACCACCCACAACAACAATCCATTGCCGGGTCAGCGTCCAGTTTAGATATCCATTTCGCGCGTTGTAATGCCCTGTCATGTCGCACTGGCACTCTGAATGCAGCCGTCAATACTGGGGATGCTGATGATGATGATAATAAATTTTAAGCCATTCCATCAATACGCGGAGTACACAAGGCTCTCTGTCGCCTGAACAGTGGACAAATAGTGGAAAAGGATTGCAAAAGAAACTGGGGGATAAATGAAGAAGAGCTCTTTGTTTTCCATTTATTGGCAAGGGATGACAATGATTTTTACCCCATAACAATAGAATTTTCTGTAAACTCTTATAAAAATGAGTGGGAGTTTGGAGTTATATTTGATTGATTTCAATGTGAAAAGTAATCCTCTTTGATAAGAGTTTTCAAAGACAGTCGAACCCTTGAATATATTGTAAAAATTATATAAAAATGTGAGCCAAAGTTTAATCTGATGTTTAAAGACATTGTTTAATAGCGTTGGATAGGATCTTTTTATTTGGGATCTTTCTAACAGCAGTATATACCAAAAACAGCGTCATGCACACGACATATGTGTTGTTTTTGAAATTTTCTTCAGCGTGTCGTGTATCTATCTATGCGCCGCGATGGGAGAAAATAATCATTGTATGTAATGAAGAATGGATGACAGATCTTCTAGGACCACAATATAAAAAACACACACGTTAAGCTTCTATTACAATACAAAACGAGGGGGAACGTTGTGAGCCGCGGCAAAGGCCGCGGCTCTACCTTATACCCGGTACTCAGTCGTATACACATATGTACATACATATATGAGCTTGCGATTTATGCAATTTATTATATGTTCGCAAAAGGGACAAATTAAATTTTGGGCAAAAAATAATATTTCAAAAAATTAAGTCATTTTTGGAATATTATACATGTTTTCAATTTTGTTTCCATATGCTTTTTACATCTGCTTCTAAATTTCTACATGACATGTATAACTACATATTTGAGACGTACAAGTGTTTGCGACAGAGAGAGAGGGAATGAGTCAGCGCTTGGCAGGCGTTGCGTAGCCACTGAAATTTAATTTGTTTCTTCTGTCTATAATATTGATCCGACCTGATCCATATTCGGCAATCTGGTAGATATGGTAATTTTCCATGATTCTGCGTTTTTGGTTTTCATTTATCTTAAAAATTGTGGATTTCACAGATTTTCGTTTTTTGTGGGGGCGGAAAGGGGCGTGGCAAAATTTTGAAATACACTTGTGCTGGTTCGATATCACAGGAGCTTGGATAGAAAGTTTGGTTGCTCTAGCTCTTATAGTCTCTGAGAACTAGGCGACACAAAATACGAATGGGCAAAGTGGATGGGGTCGCGTGTGAGAGAGAGCGAGAGGGAACGATGACTTTCGAAATGGTTTTCTTCATTGTAGCTATAATAATGATCCGATCTGATCCAGATTCAACACTCTGATAGAAATGGTCATTCTCTATGATTCTGCGTATTTAGTTTTCTTGTATCTTCAAAATTGTGCATGCCACAGACTTTCGTCCTTTGTGGGGGCGGAAGGGGGCGGGGCGAAATTTTGAAATACATTTGGAGTAGTGTGATCACAGAGGAGACTGGATACAAAACTTGGTTGCTCTAGCTTAAGTGGTCTCTGAGATATAGGCGCAAATGAAGACGGACAGACGGACAGACGGACGGACAGACAGACATGGCTATATCGACTCGGCTATTGATGCTGATCAAGAATATATATACTTTATGGGGTCGGAAACGCTTCCTTCTGGGCGTTACACACAACCGTTATCCCCACAAATCTAATATACCCCTATACTCTTCGAGTACCGGGTATAATTATTCAGTACACAGCCCAGAATGACTTTAATTGAAAAATGGTCTGTCTGAAAGGAAATGTAGGTCTGGGTATAACTTTGGATCGAAACTTCAGACTTTGCTTAGTCTATAATTGTATAAAAACCATAAATCAGCTAAGAAATCTGTCTGTGTTTTGCAATTTGTGGCCCACTGTGCGGCTTAGCCGACACACAATTGACGCAGATCGGATGGAGGAGGAGGCGGTCGAGGAGAATGGCAGGACGTCATTGCAAACCGCGACGGATTCGCGCATACTTTCGCCTCCGATACACAAAAATAAACGCAACTTTGAGCACGTATTTGGGATTTCGGATGTTATCGCATCCAAAGGTATTTAAACATCATTTTCATATTGTCGAATGCCGCCGTCAACGATGGTCAAAGCCCCGCCGCAGTGCCATGGCTGCTGGCATCCCTAGTCCTACGCTATGTTGATGCCAATTCGTGTTTAGTGGGGGAGGAGGAACATACACACACACACACAAGAACACATACACATAGACGTATTTGGATGATTGCATAATTTCTAATATTTCGATGGCTTGGCATGGCAAGGCAGAGAACGACGACATTTTTGAGTGCCAGTGCTGAATGGCGTATCGCGTTGGTGAGAATCGACGACCTTGCTCCCGTTCAGTCACCCAATCAACAGTCGACAATCAGTAGGGGGACAACAAAAAACCAAAGTAAAACATGGAAACTGGTTCCGTTCGATTCTAACTTAGTTTTGGTACGGTACAGCGGCTAAAACGGGGGTAACCTAATGCTAATGGTTGGATATGCACTTACCAAATGCCAGTGGCAGAAGCCAAAAGCTCAATCTTCCACTGGGAATCCACATGATTCTTCGTTTTAGTTTTTTGTTGCTTATTTTTTGACACTCTCTTCGTATCTTTATTGTCTCGTATTCCAGTTTGATGACAAAACCTAAAGAACCATATTTGTTGAACAACTGAAAGTATTTATTGTGGCCAATAAAAGTTAAATTAATTTATTGATTGACTTTTTCTGTTGACCAAATAGAAATGCCGTCGCGACATTCGCTTTGAGTTTAACATATTTCAAATATAAAAAAGTTCTATAGCCACTCCCAGTAGAGATGACAGACAAAAGGAAAAGAATGTCTCTTGTTTCTTGTTTCTTGGTGTAATTTGATGAGACCCAACCTGTTCCGGAAAGCCACAAACCAAAGGTTTTCTTTTGTGGGCGAAATCTTGTTTGCAAGACGATGGCTCTGCCCCTGCCAAAGCCTCTATTAACATAGATTTCTTTGCCAAAGTCTTTTCCCCATTAACACCTCAAAGATTTACACCAAATGGTCTTCGGCGGTTCTCTCTCTTCGTCTATTAAAGAAAATTGGGGCATAGATCTAGATACTTTTGAAAGGGTCATTTGTTTGTATGGTAACAGGTCACAATATTTGTTATATTTCAAATCTTTTCTCATAAATTTCACATTTGTTTTGCTTTTGTTTTGTTACTCTTATTTTTTTTACACAATATGCAAATTTTTCCTACGAGAATTATAATCGTTTCTCTGTGTGCAAAACTTTCACATATCAAACGATTTCTGCCGTTGACAGTTCATAATTTTATGAAAAATATTTCTATGACATGTAACTGCATTTTAGGGGCAGACAACAAAATAAGACGAACCGAAAGCGAAACCCCAAGACGACGACGATCGATGGAGAGCGGCGCGATATTTCGTTCACGGCGCACGCGCAACGTTCCAATTGAAACTGAGTCTGATCGTGCGGCTGCGCGATTGTTTATTTGAATGTTTGCACTGCTTGCCGCCGCAGTGTGCGATTTGGACTGCTTGCTGCGGCGGCGCTCTCTCTCTTATTGTGCTGGCTCTCTGTGCTCCCACTCTCTCGCCATTGCAGCTGTTTAGGGGGCCAGTCGCGTGCTTTGACAGGGTAGGAGGGTCGGTCCGTTTGTTGCCTTAGGTCAGGTCTCAGCTCTGTCTTGTTTCTGCTTCGCCTTTAACTTTAACTACCGTATTCGCTCGCCCGTTGTCTTGGGGTTCGTAATGAAGACATTAACAGACAATTGCCAGGGTGGCCATCTTATTACAGCCGCATGATGATGATGATGGTTTTTGCATGACGGAAAACCCTTCCTTGGGCTTTGGGACTGTGTCCTGTGTTCTCATCATCTTTTCATAATCCTTTCACCGTTCACCATTTCACCTTTGCACTTTCTATTGCCACGAAATTAACCACAAAATATGATCAACTCATCCCACATAATTATTTGCGAAATTTTCAATTCAATTTCGCCAAGCCACGCGATCCGACCAGGGGGGGGGGCAGTATTTGCCTTGCCGTTACTCTAACACCAAGTGTATCTTGAATTTGGCAGGGTTTGTTTCTAGTGAAAGATATCACATTTTAAATATATAGAATAATTTAAACTCATTTTATTGCCACTTCAACTATTGCCAGAGTCTTAGCTGAGCAAAGGTTTCTCTGGAAATCAATGAAAATTTTTGATTGTCATTTGTCCTTAATTCTCAGTGTCTTACTACATTCAGACAGGATGTCTAGAGATCGTCGATGAGTGTTTTATTCCGTCAAACAGATTTATGCTGAATTTATTTGAGAATATTTTCCCTTAGCGAGAATAAGAAAAACGCTCCAGTGGATGACTCGGCAAGCCTCGGGCACACTCTCCTAGTCTCACTCTTTCTTAATCTTACTCTCATAATTTCACTCTCCTTTTCTCTCCCAGTGTGGAAGAGCAATAAAAGGATGTATTTTAATGTCAGTTATAGACCTCAAGACATCGAGACATAGATTTCTAAGCATATATAATATTTTTGAGAGAGGAATGATAGAGAACCCTATTAAATCTAGAAATATCTGTAGAGTACCTAAAGATTCGCCATACAAAATCCCCCACACATATTTTACCAATTACTGCCATAATGTATGGGGGACCCATCATGTTTTAATATATATTTTGATACCTGGCCGAGCCACTACTTCATTGTGCGACTTTAATTTAATTAAAAGCGTAGTAGCTGTAAATCATATGGTGAAATTTCGCGCGGGACACGCACTAGATTTGGCCTGGCCCAATGACTTGGCTCTAACCAGCCCCATCCCCTTCGCCATCCCCATTCCCCTTGAAATTTCCTTTCGTTTTTGTTGTTTAATGGATGTCGCTCATTTACCCAGCATTTACATAATCTGCCAGTTTTTCAAGTTCAGCAAACAAAAGATGAAAAAATGCAGGCGAGACGGATTTCAAGTTTAATGAATTTAATGAAATAGAAATTATACATAATTTCACCCATAAATAATTAATGAACCCCCCATTCCCCATGAGGGTAATCGAATGAAAGTGCCAGTGCCAGGTCCGATGCGAGTGCCAGCATTAAATCGCGTGATAAGTGCTTGAGGTCGCTTGAGACTGTTGCTGCTGGATTGTATGGTTGTCTGGCTGGAGATTTATTGTCTCTTATATTTGTATGGGCTTATAAGTGCCCAATCCTCTCTCTCTCTCTCTCTCTCTCTCTCTCTCTCTCTGGTCTATGGTCATTGTCTGTGGCGGCACCCTGAGGCTGTCCTGCATGTTCAAAGTTGGAGCCTACAAGCGGAGGAGGAGGAAGGATCATGCATGTATGTAGGTAGTACAGGGAGAGTGGAGCACGTGCCAAAACATGGTTTAGAAAGTGCCCGAGGCCACTGCATGAATAGGCATTGGAGACTGCCTGCCTGTGTGTGTGTGTGTTTAGTTTGAAATGGTCGATAAAAAAGCGATTACTAAATTCAATTTAGTCACAAAGCATTGACGACACCTTTGTGGGATTTTCAATTATATTGCCCGTCCAAAGAAATATGCCAGGTCTGCCTGTGGACTTGTTTTCCTCCCATTCTGCCCCCCCTCCCCACAGCTGCAGCTCCAGCTTCAGCACCAGTTCCGCAATGGAAAATGTGACCAGCAAAAAGGCAAAATGCAAAGCGCCAAAGGCGTGAAAATAATCCATAAAAGGAAAGCCATAAAAAAGAGAGAACTCTCGACCAACAGAAAATGAAAGAAAAAGTAGCCAAACGAAGAAGAAGGAGACGGGGTCGGGGAGAGGCCGGGCGGGAGGGGAGCCACACCAAAGCTCCTCTGACTGAAAGAGCAGAAAGCGCGCTTAAATGATTTTGAATTGTGGACAAACATGGGCGACATGGAAATAGACGCGGACGCGGAGGCGGGCACCGACAAGGATACGGACGGTCAGGGACACGGGTTGACGTTGTCAACATTGTAGCTGCGGCTTCTGGCTAAAATGTTTGTGGCTGCTGCTGCTGTTGCGGTTTCCTATGGGGCTGGAGGGGACGGGGGATGCTGGTTAAAAATAGTGCCAGCCAAAGCCCCCAACACAAGCTGCAAAAATCACGCGCCATGAATCGTACAAAGCGCAATTGAATGGAACTCTTCTCTTGGACAGAGGGCGGTGGCAGTAGCAGCAGCAGGAGGAGGAGGAGGAGGAACTGGGGCCACAGTTGTAGGAATGGGATGACTCTCTGACTTTGACTTTGGTTTACCGCTCGGTGGGTGGGTCTTTTCGGCTTGGCAGTCTGTTTGGCAGAGTCCTCGTGTGAGGATTAGTTAGGATATTTAACACTATGTATATTTGTCAAATGTGGATACCCATGCTGCCCTCTCACCAAAAACAATCATAATAGGAGCGCAGGCGAGTTGAAACTTCTATTCATTCTCTTTCCAGTACCTCGATCTTGTCGGCAAACGGAAAGCTCCTCGTGATTTATTTGCACGAACCTCGCTCCCACTCGCACGCATTGCGTGCTCTCCTCCAGTCTGTCAGTCTATCGCTCTCTCAGCAACAAGAACACAAGAGAGTTGAGCTTTATTGTTCTCTCTGATCGCATCAGTGAAAGCTCCCTCAGCAACAAGAACAATGGCTATGACTACTCCCGCTCTCAGGCCGCACTCTCAGCAAAAATACGGGACCCTCAAGTATAACGAACGGGACTATACTTTGCTGTGTAGTTTCTACCTTGATTTTGATCTTCTCTGGATATTGATTCATCATTCGAATATACCGAACCCTCGAGGGTATTCCCAGCTTCGGTTCGTTCCACAATCTCTCTCTTTTTCTCTCTCTATTCTGTTTCAGTTGCAGATTTTTTCCCTGAAAGTGCCTGCAACTAACAAGTCGCTGGGACGGCCAGCAGAAATGTACATACAATGTTGTTGTTGTTGCTGTGTTGTGTTTTTTTTTTATTCCGGGCTAAATCAATTGGCATTTCAAATTGCACGCCTTTGAGTGTTGCGCACTGCGTTTGCCATTCGTTTGAGGGAGTTTTTTATAATTGAAAAGTGGCCAGCCGACAACCAGAAGCAGCAGGAGCACCAGGGAGATGGTGGGAGATCCATTCACCTCGTTGTGGCTTGTGGCTGCAGCAGCAGCAGCAGCAGCAGCAGAAGAAAACGAGGCAAAACATTGAGGCTATTTAAGTTTTGGTTTCGTCGGCAGTTTAGGCAAATAGAGCCATAGAGCCATCATGGCCATAAGCATAAGGCTACAGCCACAGCCATACAATTAATGCAGATGACGATGCTGTTGTCTGGCGAGGAATCCCAGCCAAGTGGGCGTCCGTCAGTGCGCTCTCTGGCTCGATGCAGGTGCAACTGATGGTTGAGTGTGTGTGTGTGTGTGCTCAGCCGACACCACCACCAGAGATACTTCCTTCATTAGGCACATGCCAAACGGCCATTCCAGGCACCAGTCAGTCTGCCTGCACCTCCTGCCGCTGCTGCTGCTCGCTCCTTTGGTCCACTAAAAATCTCATTTGGCAACAACGAACCAATCTGTCTGCCAGTCTGGACGGACGGTCGAATTCCAGGTCCATTGGTGTCGCTCTCTCGGATCGGTTTCTGGCTTGGGCACATTGTGTTTGCTGCATAAATAACTTTAGAGTAAATTAATTTATTCGTTGACATGTGTCCTGCGTTTATTCCAAATTGCATTGTCATTATGCAAATGCACTTTGCACTCTAAACCTCACTCCACTCGGTACTCCATTCCACTCTCCACTACACCTCTCCTCTCCTCTCCTCCCTCCATCCTCCACCCTCCAAAGTGACGAACTCAGTTTTTCTGTGTTGCTGCTGCTGCGTGTCAGGATTTATTTGTTTATTCAAACGAGTTATTTACACTTAATTTGACAATGCGTGTAATGGTTTGTTAGGCACACAAAAACACACACACATTCCCAAAAATGTGTTAGAAATTGGATTTAGGATTTACAAACACAGACGAACACTGCTGCAATTGCATGTTGCATTGATTTGCATCCACTTCCGGACGGAGGTCCTCAGTATTCATTGTGTCTCCTGGGAGCATGATTTGCTGCTTGGTTATGTGGAATCCATTACTTGATGCCATCTGGAGCTATAATATTTATCATAAATAAATGAACTTTTGTTTATCAAGAGATGGACGATTTTGTGCCGCTTGAGGGAGGGAGGGAGAGTTTTTCTTTGTGTTCAAAGAAAAATTGACCTAAAAAATAATGATTTAGTAAAGTTTAATAAAAAGATTTAATGTGCAGATATGCAAAATGCTAATGCTCGTTCAAAACTTTTATTTAACTTATTTATTCAGTGGCACAATATAAAATAGATTTATTCAGAATGTACATACATATATGGATGTGTGTATGTGTAGTACAAACCGACTTCGACTTAGACACAAGGAACATTCGAGAGAGACTTCAAGGCATCAGAGCATCGATACATTTCAGAGCAGCGCAGTGTTGCTTTTAGATCGATAACTTCTTATCGTGGCGGTCACTTTAAACATTTTTAAACTGGGATTATTATTATAATATATTTTATAATCACAATTGGGTCCTGCCTTTGGATGTTTCGTGGTTTTAATTTGCATAAAAATACGAATTCTATGTTTAGTGCATATCCATTTACATAACTCTTGTTAATTATACAATGAAGAGATGCCAGAAGGTTTGTGTTAGTAGTCGGTTGTTGGTTACTTGCTTGGTTGATTGTTGTGTTTGTGTTTGCTCGTGCTTCAATCAACTGCTGACCAAATAACCGACATTTCACGCCCGCTGGTATTACATCTATGAATCCTCCACCCTCCACCACTCGGCACAACATTCCGCACCCGCAACAACACTGCACTGCACTGCACTGCGGTGGTTGCCTCATTACGCGAGGGAAATGCTCACGCTTTCCTTAGCCAGCAGCGACTGCATGTTGCATTTTATGAATGAAGAAAAATGTAATTTTACACTTGAATTGCGTGACTCGCGGAGTGGCTGGTTCTCATATTTCATCGCAAGACTAGACTGAGACCAGAGACCCAAAGACCAGACCAGAGCAGAGCACAGCTTGGGGATGCCGCAATCCATCACGTAAATTGAAAAAAGAGCATTGATAGGCAAATTAACTGCCGTCTATACTGTCTGCCGTCTGTTTTCTGTGGCGGTTGCACAATCGCACAATAATTGTGGGAGTTGTTGCAGTTGGCAGTGGCTGTGGCAGCGGCAGATGAGTGGCTCTGAGAATGCCCGTCTCATTAGGCGGTGGTGATCCTTTCACCAGAAAGCATCGAACATTCACTTTCAATGGCCAATGACATTCACTTGGCTTGGCCAACAAAACAGGCAATTGATCAGTCGGCTTGCTGGCTGCCTGCTGCGCTGTTGTGGCACTCATTAAATGTGTTTCTGCACTGCACTTTGTGGCGGCCACCGAAAGTCATTAACAGTTATGGAACCGCCACACCACACCACACCTGACTCCAAGTCCAACCCCAAAACTGCAACTTGTTGCCGCGATCTGGTTGGGGCTTCTTGCAGCACCAGGCGGCAGGCAGCAGGCAGCAGCTGCTGCTCGTGATTTGTTCGACTGCAGACGTATTGATTTCATTTCATGCCAGGCTGCCACAAAGCACAGAAAAACATTAAAGTCGACAACGAAATATTGCGCATACGCCACCGTTCCCCTCACGTCTCTAAAGCACGAAAATATTTGGCCGATTTAGTATTTCCCTGCCGTTTGTCATATTTTTCCTGCTTCTGTCGAGGCATGTCAGAATGCTGATTAGTGATGGAAAACTGTAAGAAAAGCTGCCAACTGAAGGCATTTTCTGTGGTGGAATGTCTGGAATACTTGCGATCTTTCAACTCCTTTCCTTTCGGTTACATGCCACTGACACTCCTATGAAATCGTTACACATAACGCATTTAATCGTTAGCTTTATCATTTATGTACTTTTTAATTGTTGGAAATTCGATCACGCCCCACCCATTTTACTCAAGTGCCATTTTCGTTATTACTTAATTTTTCCATATAAGAGCTCACTGTATGCTTCGGCCTGTAATAAAGTTAATCCTTTTGGTGGCTCTAATCACCCAAATCATGGGAGATATATGTAGTACTCTAGTGTGCAACGCTTTCACATATGTAGCATGTATATATATTTTCCGATATTTCCTGCTCTATTTCATAGGACCTACAGTTGCCCGTATCTCTAGTAGCATATGACAATGCCCTGTGATATATCTCACAATTTTACAAACGTTTTCAGGGCTTTGAAATCCCCATAAAACCACAAATAACACAAGTGCTAGACAAATGTAAGAAATACTCCAAAGGTATAAAAAGTGGAATGGGATTGATGGGATTTGTAAAACGAGAAGTCTCCAAATTTTTATCATTATCGCTCTCTTAGTAAAACCTTTCTTAAAGAATTTACCTTTAAGATTCCACGACCAATAATTGAATATCTGTCTAGAAGGTTATCTGTTAGTCTGCGGGAATGTAACATCTATTTACCATGCCATATAAATGATACATAAGTACATAGTTTTATGTGGGGAAGTATCGTTAGACCTGACTATATCGACAGTGGGTTTTCATGCTGATCAGGAACTATGAGTGTTGTATGATCTCAAAGCATACGACGACCATGTTTCAGGCCGCCGCAAACTATCGCACGAGGCGGGGATTTCCAACGCACTCCACACATCTCCAATAGCCAGCTGCTGGCCTGGCCTGGGTCTGGGTCTGGTCTTAACTGAGTCAAGTGAATACTTGGCCACTAAATTCGGGCTGCCGAGCGAGCTGCTGGCTGAAAAAAGTCTTTTGATTCAGCTGCAGGTTGACTGCCCTGGTGCGGCAGCTGGTGCTGTTGCTGTTGATCCGTGCAACGCGTCCCGATGCGAAGGCCATCGATCGCCGCCAGTCTCCGTCTCCACACTTTGTCAGAAAAACTTGTGCATATTTCTGGGTGATTTTGATGTCGAGATGCCTCGGCGAATGCCCCGTCAGAGTGAAAGTAGTTTGGTGTTTCCGAGGTGCATCGCTTGGATTTAGATTGGGAAATGTCCGATGCGAGAGAGCCACGTAAGGTAGGCAGGCGGCTTTTACAAATATAATGTCTCTATTCTATTGCCGGATTATTTATGATTGGGGGTCTTTGTCCCCCAAATGTCCCCCACATAAAAGAAGACAAACCATTCGTGGGGTTACATCATAATCAGGTCTCTTTCGGCTGCAGCTTTAAATCTTTCACACTTTCTGTGCATGCCACTTGGCTTGGGGCATTCCACAGGCACAACACAGCCACAGGCACAGGCACTGGCTTGGTCTGGCCCCGGAGCAACACTCATTGTTCAATTTTCCAATTGTCGACCATAAAACACACAAAGACTTATCGGCCAAGTCAATCGTAAATGCAGCAAACAAGTTGCATGCAGTCGCCTGCCTCCAGAGTTGAGTTGGCTAGTTGGCTGGCTGTATTAGCCATAAGCCATCTCAGGCCGCCTTTCATTATCTTCTGGATCCCCAGTTGCAGCGGCAGCCATTTCCATCCCAGGCCAGGCCAGGCCATCCAATCAACCCGATGCCATCGCCGCGGCGTTCGTTCGTTCGTTCATTTGTTGGCCAAAATGTCTCGCGTATCTGCATTTACCAATCGTCCATTTCGCCTCGCCTTTGTCTTGTGTTTTATTTTGTTTGTTTAATTAAACCTTGCCATAACCGGGCTAGGCCAAAAAAGATACTTTTCTTGATGCAGACAAAAATATTTCGACCGGGCTCAACCGGGATTTGAACCCGGGACCTCTCGCACCCAAAGCGAGAATCATACCCCTAGACCATTGAGCCTCATGTCGGTGGTCGCGCCAGTGCCTGCTGTTGGGCTCCGCCTCCGACTGCTGCCTGGTGCGGCCGTTTTGGCCAACAGTGCTCTAGCCCATTTTTGGCTGCCACATGCATTTCGGCCACACAGCAGAAAGTATGCAACGGTCTCCGTTCGTGCCGCCTGTTTTTACTGTGCGCCTGAACGAGTGCTGTGGAAGAAGGAGCACCCAGTACTCGCTGCGAGAGTGTTTATTAATAAACTATGGGATAGTTATGGCTATCTGGATGGGGTTTTAGCAAGCAATCCATTGCAGAAAAGCAGAGAATTATCCTTAGACTTCGACTATGTCAAAGATAGAAAAGTCACCTATAGAACACGTGTACCTATTGGATCCATTTGGAGCCATTTTGAGAACAAAGAGTACCTGAGAATCTTTTTCAACTTGCAGCTACGACCAAAGCAATTCGTAAGGGTCTTTGAAATATCTTTCCGCTTCAGTTTTTCCCAAGTATCCACTTCTTGAAAGATTGTACTGTAAAGAGTGCCTCTAATTCCAGGTGTTCTCCGTGAAAAACACATAAAAAATCCACCAGAAATTCCGTGTTGTTTTCTTAGAAGTATTCTTTATTTAAATTGGTTTTTATAGGAATCTTAAAATATGTACAATCTTAAGGGTAGTACGAGATTTTACAAAGAAACTGCAACTAGAAATTAAACTAAAATTACAAAAACTGCAACTAAGCTAATGAATGCCTGCAAAAATCAAACTAAAATAAAATATATCTACAGCAGAGGCCGGCAGCGTCCTATGCAATGTGCGTGGCAGCGCAGTCGGCACACGCACAGCGTAAAAGCTTCGTGTAGCGTCGGCCCTATGCACACGCGGCTTCGTTTTTCTGCTCGGCTGCGCAGCGGCAGCGAAATTGAATCGTCTGGCTTCGGCCCTATGCGCAAAAGGCTTCATAATTCTGCCCGGCAGCGCAGCGGCAGAGAAAATGAATCGTGTTTATTCTTGTCTGTTGTCTGCACACACAAACGCACAACGTGCCGACCCCTGATCTACAGCTAGGCACACGAATGTGAAGAGATTTATAGAACCATTTCTAGGGAAAAAGCTGATAAACAGATGGAGAAAGCTATGTTTGTCATTACAATTGGTCAGAGATACGTTAAGGAATTTATTTTATTTAACTTTCGCTGCCATTTAGGGAGATTGAAGTAGAAATTCTTTAAAATAAAGAACTGTTTCGTTTAAAGAGCGAACAACTATCTAATCAGATCTTCAAAATATAAAGGTACAAAACTCTAAGCTCAATATTAGCCTAAGGGATCCCAGAACTAAACGGAACGGAGAGTATTCTTTACACGTATAAGACCTACTCTATAATCTAATAGGCATCGGCAAAACTAAGGCTATCGAGGGGGTGGAGGGGGGATGGTCTAGGTCCTAGGTGAAGATATCTTCGACCAGCTGCTTGGTGATGATGCGATGCGGCCGCGTGGGATTCACCTTGGGGCGCTGGTAGAGCCGGGCATTGATGGCGTACAGCCGGGGCGAGAGATCGCAGCGCACGTTGAACCACCAGTCGCAGACGAAGACGGCCTGCGAGAACTGAGTGCCGTTCGGGCAGAGGAACGAGGCCTGCCGTCCATCGATGTCGCAGTAGTGCCAGCCTGGAAAAGCAAAGGTAACGCTCAGTCCAGTCGAGGGGTTGGAGGGTTGAGGTGGCTGTACTCACCCTGGCACCTGGTCTCCATGTCGGCAAAGAATCCGGGATACTCCTGCTCGTCGCAGTAGAAGTTCGTGTAGGGCACCGCCGACAGGATGGGATAGTCGACGCCAGGACGACCTGTGAATGATTTTGTTATTGCAATTAGTGCGCCGCTCCTCCAAACCAAACAAAACAAAACAAACCAAACTGCATGTCACGCACTCGGTTTCCAATCAATTTCACTTCATCCAACCTTACTGGCAAGGAAACCGCCAGAAAAAAAATGGTTATCCCCCACCAGGACTGCCTCCCAGAAGTGTCAAATGCAGGCCCCAAAAAAACAGAGGCTCCCCCCAAAAAATAAACGCGACATAAACAAATCCCCGGCACTCGGATCGTGTCGCGTCGCGGCGCTCTGGCGGGTCTCTGGCGCTAATAAATGAATTTACGAGTAGATGCACTTCTGTGCCAAATATTCATTCCGTTCCGTTCGGAGGGAAAATAATTTAAAATCTCGCACTCTTTTTTCGCGTCGCTGATGCTGTTGATGGCGCCCGAAATGCCGAAATGCATTTCGCCTCATCTTCAGCTCCAACCCGAAAGTAAAAAACCGAACAAAAATATATTTTGGCAGTGTCCGGGGATCCCTCAGCCAGCGAGTGCCAATCGGGACCGGAGACCGGAGGCGGCTGCTGCACTGCTGCTGGGTTAGGCTGATGACCCACACCCATACCCTCTCGCCATTGGTGGTCATGGCTGTGGCATCCCCTTAATGACCGGGCGGAGGCGTGCATACTGATTGACTTGTCAGTGGCATCAACAAAATGCCACGAGGGCCCCCAATTCATAGAGTGCAGGTTCCATGGAATGCAGGCGATCTCTCGCTGGGGGAGGATGTGTGGAATGAACAGAGCATCCTATAACTCTGGAAAAGTCTCCTAAC
The DNA here is from genome assembly GCA_008121215.1 of Drosophila athabasca. NCBI lineage: Eukaryota > Metazoa > Arthropoda > Insecta > Diptera > Drosophilidae > Drosophila > Drosophila athabasca. The sequence goes on along the minus strand of CM017793.1, from coordinate 2,983,640 downwards.
AGACATCACCCTATTTGGAAAGGCTACGCTTTTGAGGCTGAATGAAAACCAAAAACTTACCCGGAATTGACTTTCCCAGCTCCAGATACTCCCGCACCGATGGACTGAGAAAGTTCTCTGGTATCTCCGGCAGATCCTTCTCCTGGCTGCCGCTCTCATCGTTCTCCAGATCCTGCTGCGGCTCTGGCTCAAAGTTGACCGGTTCCGGGGCCCGTGGACGCTTTGCCCGCTTCGATCGGACCGTTTCGCGGCAATCTGCAAGCAATTTATAAACACACATCAATCATTGCTCGATTCGACCAAGCCTCAAATCTCTAAAGTTCAAGGTTTCCCGGAGGGGGTAAGAAAAACATCAGGGTTTACTACGACTCCAGCGCATTAACGCGCTAATGTCAAGATACGAATGCGAATACGAATGTGATTTGCCGGCAGCAGAACCACTCCTAACCCAGTTCTCGAGACGAAGCCAAAGTTAACTTTAACCTCAGCGGAGTGTCTGACCCGCTTTCGGCTTGGCTTTGCTTCTGGCGTTGCAAGCGCAACTATTGTGCAACAATTGCTCGTTCTCTCATTCTGTTGCAGTGGCAGTTGCAATTGCAGTCGCTGTTTGCTTGTGCCACTGCTGCTGTTGCTTCTGATGACAAGTTTCGTGTGGTTGCCGCACTTTGCTTGCCGCTGACCTTGCGCTCTTCTTTGGCAGTGGGAAAAGATTTGCCTCCGACTAAGGAGCTCTAAGCAGAGACTTTCAGAGAGGGTTAAAGTTATAGTCGGAAACTGGCCAGTAATACAGGGAAAAATATTGGATGCTGTACGGCACGTCCTTGCTCCCATTACTCCGACAAAAACGAAATACAAGCCTTGTTTGCACTCAACTGGTGATCGCTTTTGGTTCCGCGAATCCAATAACAAAGTACACATGCCACATGTAAACACTGCACCGAGATTGCAAAAACAAAATACACCTCAGTGTGCCTACATTCCTCATAAAAATTAAAACTCTAACAGTAATGTGTATGATCATAATCAATGGTTAAGAACCCAAATATTATGTCCCATGTGAACAGACCAATCTGTCGACACAATCACCATCTGATATATCATATATTATTATCAAATATCCCTCTGAGAGGATGTATATGGCAGATATACCACCCCCAAATAGCAAAAAAATCGTTTCAAATTTTAAATAATACTCCATTTTGATCCTTTTTCGATAATATAACTTCCATATCAACCAAAATTGTGTAAATTATTAGAATCTTCAATTCAAAAGCACAATTCAAAAGATATGTATGTATATCTTGGGGTTAGGGTATAGAAGATTCGGTGCACACAAGTTTGTGGTTCATTTTTTTTGCATTCTGGTTTTGCTTTTCCGATTTTGCATAATTCCGTTTCGGGGCTCATTAGCTTGATTTGTTGTTGTACATAAACTTGATTCATTTGCGGCTCAGATCTGATCTGCTCAGAGCCCGCCCGTCCGCTGCTGCTTCCTTCAGAGCCCCCACACAACACTAATTTGGCATTGCCTTGGAAATCGTTTTTACGAGTACTCGTACCTCGTACACACGATGTTTATTTTTTAAAGCGAACCTCTTGAATTTACATTTTGCATGCTCCGCAGCTGGAAACGCGGCACAACTCCATACAAAACTAGTTCTTAAGTTAAGTTAAATTGTATTCTACAATACATTTCACGCGCAATTTATTCACATTGGCTGCCAGTTGGCAGTTGTCGTTGCCTGTTGTAATTGACCTTAACCTTGTTCCGGCGCTGTCTGTTCTCAGTTCTCGGTTCGCGGGCCTAGTTTTTGGTTGTGTAATTGCTGCTGCATTGAGTTATGGCATAGTCGTATGTTCGATCGGTTATTGTTGCCTCGTACATGTGCCTTTCATCTGATATCGATTGTGGTGGTGGGACAAGGGAAGGCGATCGATCTCAATGCAGCTGGGCAAAGCGTTAGGCGATGAGTAATCGATCTAACGATTTAGTTACGATTGTAATGGAAAACTAATAGAAGATTCCAAATCAATTTTAGTTTGTAAAAGTAATGAAATATACAAAAGTATTATAAACTGTACAAACCACCTTTAGGAATCAGCAGAAATTCCCCAACGACTTCTTTTAGTTTTTTTCCTTTAAAAAGTCCCAAAATTCCGAAAGTAATCTACAAGCCCATAAAAGTCGAATCACTCGTTCAAAAACATCAACAATAAATCGTCGCTTAATTAAAAAAAATCGTTAAAAATTTGTTAGTTAACATTTTATGGCCTTAACTGAGTTGAAAATATTTTTGAATGTACTGCCTAAGGACAGGAATATATGGCATTTTTTTTAATGATTTTTGGAGGAAGTGAGAAAACTTTTTGCAATGGCCCATAAAAGCCGAGTGGCAGCCAGTTTGGGGCAGTCTTTTAATATTGGTTTTCATCACGTTAGGGGGAGTTTTTTTTATGTTTTCCAGTTTTCATGGGAGAACTCGTTCCAAAGGTCCGGTAATCGATATGCGAATGGAATTATGATGCAATCTACACGCATATGTAAATATATGGAAATAATAAACAAAATAAAATCCGCACACAGAAAATAATCCAATTTACATAAGTATTGGCTGGACCCCCAGCCACAGGCCAGCTAATTATTTGGTCCAAACGTGGGAGGGGGGGTGGCACACACGCCTCAGAGAGTAGAAACCAATTAGGGGGAGTCCCGCCCCCTGGCAGCTAACTGTTAACTCCCACATACAGACAGCAATCGAATGCAGAAAGCATAAAATTAAAAATTAAATTATTAGCCGCCCAAAACACACACGAGCGGGGAGGCGGAGGGGGGACACCACCGACAAATTGCAACATTAAATCGCAAAATTTCGCAAAAATAGCAACAAAATGTAATACAATTGAAATAATTACTGCGAGAAAGAAAAACAATCAAATTGTAATTAGAGTCGAGAGAGGCCAACCAGCCAACCAGCCAGCAATTGCGGCGACAAATTGTAAAAACTTTGGCACTACCCCCCCACCTCGTATCTGTATCTTTGTATCTGTATCTATATCTATTCACTGCCTATAGCCGCGTCCATTAGCCACGCATTTGTTTGGGGCCTAATGTCAAAGAGTTTTGTGCGTGAGAGAAAAAAAATATACGCAAAAAAGATTTTTTTTTTATTTTTTGGTAAAACGGATGGGGAGTGCGTCGTCATGGCCTGGCTCTGGCCTGCCTCTGGGGGCACACCCCTTTGTCACGTCAGGCCCGGCCCGGCCCGGCCTGGTTGGGGCTTTCGGTTAGGTAACCTGGACGGACGTTGGTGCCGCCTCCCGCCACACTCTGCTCCTTCCACGGGTTGCTCCATCAAATCTGATGATTTCGTTTCCCGCATCGGCTGCTGCTGCTGCTGGGTTCGGTTCGGTTTGGTTTGGTGGCCTGTCGTCGCCAATGTGATTGGGTTTTCTTGCTCTTTCTGTTGCTGTTGGTTTGGTTTGGCTTTGGTTTTGTGTGCAGTCGCATAATTAAAGTAATTGCCTTTCGTTCAGTTCGGTTTGGTGTGGAGTGTGCGCGAAATTGAGTCAGCAGATTGTAGGGGGAGGGGGGTGGCTTAGCAGCACAACTGCAACGCATTTCACAATTGTGTAATTGCCGTTTGGGTCTCTGCATTTGCGTTGAATTTGGCACCTTTTGTTCCGCCACCAAGCAAGCGACTGATAAGAATCGCCCCTCGTTTTGGCCAAATAAATCACAATTGCCACAAAACTTGTATCAGCGTAGACGCATCTGAGAGTCTCGGGCACGCCATGCCACCGCCACCTCTCTCTCTGAGGATTATAGCCACGGAATAGTAGGACTCTCGCGACTCCAACTCCGACTCGATGGTTGTTGGGCTTATGCCAGTGAAGTTCCACACATAAATTTGTCTGCGGCGGCTTTTCTCTTTATCAGTTATCAGGAGTATCCTGATTTACTGAATTATTAATGCTTTTCTCTCGTTTCTGGGTCTCGAAGGGTAAAGTTTCGAAGAGAATTGTTTTTGCATCTAAATTATGGGCAGACAATTTCCCTTCTCCCTGGACTACATTCAACAAAAGTATCTGATCGTCTAGTTACATATTACGAACCTCCTTCTAATGCAAACGTCACTCAATGCGCGCTCCGCCACCAAAACGAGTACAGCAATAGAATAGGCAAATGACGAGAGTAACGGATAATATCAAAAAGTGCAGAAGAAAGGGGTGGGGGGTGTACATATAGAATACAGAAGATCAGATGCTTTATATTTTCAAGAATATATTCTTGACTGTAGAGAATACATATTTTATTTATTTATTTATTATTTATTTATTCTGAATAAAAAAAAAAAGAGGGAAAAAGTTTCAATTATGGAATCTTAGAACTATGCAGTTCTATTTCTCGGTGTACCCGTCGTTCCTCGGTAAAAACTAAAGAATAGTTTTTAAGAATATTCCAAATAATTTCACTTGGTAAATATATTGAGTGGAAAACCCAAAAACACTGCCTGGGTGCCTGTTCCTGTGGGCCTTAATCGGTTAAAGGGTTCAAAAAGCCAGCCATCGAGAGCAGCCAGAGGGGGGGAACAGAGGGGAACAGGGGGAGCAGAGCATCGCAGAGCTGCACACCAGGCGACAATTATGGGTAAATAAATCATTTATAAAAAAGCAAAAGACGACGCATCCACGGCACATCCTTCCACATCAACATCAACGGCAACGGCAACTGCCGGCGACAGCCCCAACCCGCAGCCACAGTCAGGGACACCACAGGCGGCGCTGCACCAGCAACCAGCAACAACAAGATGCATAATTCAGTTGCCATGATGAGCACACGACGACGACGATGATGATGATGGTGGTGGTGGTGGGATCCATGGAACGGTGCCGCCTCCTCGCTGTGGCTGTGCGTAAAGCGGCGCAAAATAAATTAAGCTCATTATATAATTGAATCCTTGATAGGCTGATTATCCACACGGCTTGGTCAAGCGGTGTCTCCTGCCCCTGCCCAGTCCCGACCCCATCCGCTCGCTCATCCGCTTATTAAAAGGATAATGCCCAGTCAAACGCAAAGGATGCGGCGAAATGGCCAAACGCAAAAATTATGTAAATGAATTTCCTGTTGCATGCGACATGTGGCGGGGATCTGCGCCAGCGTCCAGCCGACATTTCCATAAATCTGGCAGGTAGTGCCAGGACCTCCCTCGCCGATGAATGAAACAAGGACAGGCCTGAAAATCACGCGCTATAAGAAGTGGGAGTGGGAGGTGCTGTAGGTGCAATATCCATCCTTAATGATAGCTTTTTAGTTCCCCAAGATTCCAGGACACAATCGCTATAACAATATAATCCAGATTTCTCAATCCACAAACGAAATCCAATCGAAACGAATGAGATATGAGACATGTGGAGCAGTGGAGTTTTTGCGGTGCCATAATCAAAGCCAAAGCCACTTCCATCTTTTAGGCCATCTAGGAAAAAATTGTCGCTGGCTCCACCTTAAAAACGGGCTAACAAAAAAATAACGAAAATAAAATAGTTTTTATGTCGCTCGATCGCCAGTTGCTGTTGGATCTGTGGCTGGGGCCAGTCGTATATTTTAACGGCAACTTCATGCAGTCACGATTTGTTACACACACATACATACATACATACATATAAATCTAGATATATATAGTAGTATATAGAAAAGTGTGTGCAGTCACAGACTCCTTAATCTATTGACTAAATGCATTGCATAAACTGTCGGGCCAAACCTCTGAGCCAAAAACCTAAAACAATGCCACAAAAACGAACGAGTTCGCTCGCTGGCGTTCGCCTTCGTTCGTTCATTCGTGCAACGTGCAACGGCAACAGCTACGCTTTCAATGGCCGCAAATAGCTCAGAGGCAGGCGCTTTGTCTAGCCAGCACCCAGTCCTCCCTCTCCCTGCTCCCTGCAAACGTTTAAATTATGAACGCAGCCGAAAATCTATTTGGTTATGGCCAAAACAAATCCCCAGGCCCCCAAAACGGTTTACAAGAGGCAGAACTTTTGGCTTAAACCGTATAAAATTTAATACGAAACACAGCCGTTAGAATAGCTCGCCCTCTCGTTGTCTTTGGATTGTTATCGCTGGCCACAAGAGAGACACCCACCATAAGCCATAACAACATAACTATATCCACTATCCACTATCCACCATCCAATATCCACTATCCAATCCGGTAAGCCGCCGCCTTAACCGACTCCAGTTAACGTAACCGGGCCGGACCGCTAGGCGCTCGAGGCCTACGATTTTATGGGCGGTGGCCAGAGTGGAGTGCAGCGCAAATATACAAAACGGTTTCTATGAGTTGAAATTTGTTGATGCCACTAATTTATGGAACTTGTACGAGTTTTGGTCTGCTGGTCAACGGCAGCGCATTAAAAGTAGGAATTTGCATTTGGGCGTAGGAGGCAGCGCCAGGAGCTTCGCTGGAGGAAGGGCTTCTTGCAGCATGTAGCAATCTTACAAATTACATTTATTTTATTTTTTTCGAAGCTGAAATCGATTAGGATTGATTAACTCTATAAAGTCATTTTCAGGTAAATTCTAAGCAGTAAAACTAAGTAACTTTTGGGAAGCAAATCGAGAAGAACAATAGCCAGAAGTAGCCCGAGTCGTAGAATTATCTTATCCACCAGATTACTGAATCCAGTCTGGTCATCGTGGCTGACTTCCCTGCCTAACGCTCGCTCTCTCTTTCTCTTACACAGAGTAGCTTAGCAATGAAGGTTGCGTTTTCATGGGAGTCTGACATGTACCAGCCTCACTTTCATTCTCCTCACTGCTACTTTTATCCCAGTTTTAGTTTATATTTAACATGAAAATATACTTGGAACCCTTAAAAAAGTTTAATAATTTCCTAAAAACTGTGCCTAAACTAAGTACCAATACTCTAATCAAAGTGCTCCTACTTTCTCATCATAAATAGTAGCGATGCCAAAGTAACCTAAAAAAAAAGTATAACTTTTGTGGATGTTCTCCCAGCAGCACTCTCCAACAATATCCACCCATAGTGTTTCCATTGCCTGGATGAATCTATCACCTACTTTAAGGCACAAAATAAACAATCGGCCCAAAGGCTGGTGAGCCGATCATCGCTGGGTGTCTGCTGCAAACACACAGCTTAATAAGCTTTTATATGTAATTATGCATTTTTATTTCATGTTAATTGCATTGAAAGGCCACGCGGCGACTGGTTCCCACAGTTTTCCAAACCTCCGCCAGACCGTCCGTCTGTCCGCTCGACTGTTCTGCCCAGAGAGAGAGGGAGAGAGGGTCGAGCGAGGTCGCTTTCCGCGGCTGGCATGGCCTGGCCTGGCCAGGCAGTTTTTCATGTCGCATGTCTCATAAATATAAATGACTGCATTTTTCCGCAATTTGTCGCACACAAAACAAATTTCATTTTAATTGAAAATTATGCCAGAGCATTAACATGAGCCGCCATTTAATGGACTCTGTGGATTGGAGGATTTCGGTTTGGATGATGCTGTCGAAGATTATTGAATGCAAGTTCGTTCAGAGTGATTCTGTAGGATGATTCCATAAACGAATATGATAATGATATTGCACAGAGTTCTATGGATTAAAAGGTATTTTCCAGGCACCAACGAATTATAGTTTAAAGGCCACTACTTTGGGGACTCTGTGAAGCATTCATTAAAGCAGACGGTGGACTATTGTATATAATTATTATACTGAAGTCGATTATGGCTATAGTTATAAGATGTTCAACAATTTTCAGACTAAAACTACATATATTTTATTTATATTTTGGGATAAATTGCAGATGATTATTTGTAGGATTGTTGTATATGTAGCTCTGGGATGTGGGATAGGAAAGACCCAAAAGACTAAAGACTAAAAGACTAAAACAATATTTCATTTCCATTTTGGGGTTCTTGAGATAACTTGGTAGATCTTCAGCAGAATTCTTATAGGATTGTATAGCTCAGGGATGTGGGATAGGAAAGACCCCCCACAAGAAACAATTTTCATACAATTTTCAGACTAAAACCATATTTCATTTCCATTTTGGGGTTCTTGGAATAACTTGGTAGATCTTCAGCAGAATCTTGATAGGATTGTATAGCGCAGGGATGTGGGATAGTAAAGACCCAAAAGATACAATTTTCACTATTTAGCATAGACCTACTTATTGACACTTAATGTCTGCAAAGAATATCTGTGTGAGGTTCTAAAAATACCAAAGAAGAGCTCTATTCTATACTACAAGTTTTTTTTACGATATTTTTCGTATACACATTTTTTTCCTATTTTTTTTTTCTCCCTCGACAAATTGCAAAAAACTCAATCGATATGGAAATCGAAATTAAAGCTTGGTGTCGGGATTAGTATTATGTGTGTGGCATACCGCATTTTTGAGTGTGTTTTGAGTTTATCGCGCTGTTGGCTGTTGTCTTGGGCCGTTATTCCAGCGAGCCATTTGCATATGTCAGGCTCTGGTGGTCCCGTCCCGTCCCGTCCCAATGGTCCTCCAATGGCCGTCCAATGGCCGTTCGATGTGTTGGCTGTTGGCTGACAGCCGCATAAATTGTTTTCTCGTGTGTACCAAATGTTTGACTTACGCGCAAAAATGTTTGTGCAAGTCTTTCTGGGTGTTTGCATTTGTTGTTAGCCATGCATATAAATCAATTAATATGAACATGCCAATGCAGAATGTTTGTGGCAGTGCATTGCGTGGCTGCGTCGAAGCTAAATATTTCCTGCACCTGGTGCCCGATGCCCGATGGTGGCTTTTAGCCCACATCCATCCTAGTGCGACAAAGAATTTATTGACCTATCGAGTGGGGGACTGCACTGAGACAGTGTATCATAAAAGTATCCGCTTGGCAATCATTTGTCGCAGTTTCCCACAATTAGCTGTTTGGCATCGCATCTCGCAATAATTGAAAATCATTTGCATTCGAATGGCAAATCATTTGCTGCGACCGATGATGCCTAAAGCGGATGTGCTGGCTTTTAACCCAGCAGCAGCAGCAACTGGCAGCGGCAGCAAAAGGTTGTTTAGCAGTTAGTGGCATGCATTACGTATACGCCATGTGGCACTGGCTTGGTGCGGCTGCTGATTTGTGTGGCGGCTGCCGCCTGTGTCGGATGAATGCTTAATGTGAGTGGGAAGTCATTCGTCTCGCGATGGGCCCCTTAGCTTGAGGGACTTTGGTGCATTCCCAGATCCAACAGAGAGCTAGATCCATCCGCCGCTTAATCGCTTAACCAGTCACTTTCAAATTTTAGATTGTGTGTTTTCGAGTGACTCCGTATTCAAGAGGAGAGTCTTCAAAGAAGGATTAGGTTTCCAAAATGTGATGGAGAGACCTAGAACTCCCACATTGGGGCTGTTTCCAAAGGGTGACCCATTTTTGGATGTGAAATGTGTTTCGTGGTATAAATATAAGAAAATCCGCAAACATTCCCACAGACCGAATACGATTAAAACTGAATTAGTTTGATGCCCAGCCTGAACCTTGAATTAGTCAAGACTTTCTGCATATCAAACTCCCCACTTTGATACACCCCGGAACTCCGAATCATTACAGGGTATACATACCTGCAAGAATCTGCCACACTTTGACATTTGCCTCGTTGCCTCGCCGGTGTGGCTGAGTGGGCAACAGCTCTTTTGACATGAAATTTGTATTAAATCCAAGCCATAATCAAACACAATGGCATTGTGGCAGCGACCGACCCGACCGACCGACCCGACCGACCGACCGACTGTTAATTAGAGGCAGCCACAAATCGCACCTCATTGAAATGGCAAACAGCAGAAAGCAGACCAGACCCCAGACCAGGCCAGACGATGGCGAAGGCGGATCACACAGCCTTCGACTTGGTCTCTTAATTTTATTACTTTTTGTATCCATACATAGTATATGCAGGCACATACATATTGCTGTTGCTGTTGCTTTTGCATTTGCCACAGAAAATGTCGTGCAGCATTTGGTTCGCTTTGGCTCTGGGTTTTTGGGGTGCGGACTTGGGCAACCTTCAAATCTCAGCCAAATGTCAGATGGCAAACAGAACTTTCCTGTCTGTCTGTTTGTCTGTCTCTCTGCCTAATGGTGATGATGGTAGTGGAGGTGCTGGTGCTGGTGATGGGGCTTGGCACATTAGAAAGTCTTGGACACAGAGACTCATAAATAACCTGAACTTTTGCCGCCGCATTGGCCAATAAACCATAGAAATATTCCGTTGCTGCGTTGTTTCGTGTCGAGTCTGGGGATGTTGCAAGGCTCCACTCTGCTCGGCTCTCTTCCCAAACGCCCCATACGCTACGCATGCGCGCCAAGTGGCTGGCCAGACAGCCAGGGGGACCGCGGACCATAAAATGGAGAGACACGCAGCCATTTGGGGGCAGCTTCGGATTGCGGTTTTCTCGTGGCTTGACACATCAAGGCAGGCGCACAGGCACTCCACTCGTCGCCTCCCACCGCCGCCAGCATTCATTCACACATTCGCACTCAAAGATACACGAGATGCACGAGGCACATACATACATACGGAGATACGAGTACGTCCATCAAAGTGGCGTCGCTGTCGTGTAATCTGCTTGAATTTATTGCGCGCTTAACTTGCATTTTTCTGCGTGTAATTTGATTTAACTAAATCCGAGCCGAGCCGAGCCGCGCCAAAAGAAGCAACGTCAACGTGTGGCAGGCTGGTGTGGCCATAAATGCGGTTCTGGCTTCTGTACACCGAGATACATACCCTATGTGGTGGGTGCTTGGACTTTGGAATTGGGAATGGCTGTCCTCCCCTCCCTCGACCAATCCCATAAATCAAATGGCCCAAAACCAATATGCCACTCAATCATATCACGCAGCGAATGATTGATATGCAAATTCCTGCAATCGATTTGGATGGGGGTTGAATGATTGAATGAGGCAGCAGCAAGTGGCACACGCCAAAAGTGTGCACCAATCAATGGTAAACCCCCTCTGAAATTGCGACCGTTCCCTGTTTTGAATTTCACTGAGAAATGTCCTATTAATCTATACCTATAATGCTATCATATAGCATATCTATATCCACCAAAGTAATACTCGTATTTATCAAATATAAGTCTATGAATAAGTCTTCAATGAATGATTAATTATATTGAAAACTCATTCAGGAAATGCACATTTAGGAGAGTTTATTCTAAGTAATCCATTCACTAGAAATATGAACGACCAGAGGACTGTAAAACATTGTAAAGTCTTCAAGAAGCGAGAGAAGATCACACTCTGGCAGTAACAGTCGCTTAAATAACACTCAGATTATTCTTAACAGAGCCAAGAAGTCCTCCGATTCCCCGTCTAAATATGTATGTATTTGGGTATCGGCCATAAAGCCATCCACATCGACTTGGACTTTGACTTGGACTTGGACATGGCTAAAGCTATCGTCAAATGTTGTTTGTCCATCGGTTTCCACGTCATCTTCTCACTCTCTCTCTCTCTCTCTCACTCTCTGTGTGCTGTTTGCCCTGCGACTTTGCATAAAAATGGACGTGAAATGGACCCCAAACGGGGAGAATGGTATGGAGTGGGTTCCGTTCCAAGATTAGCTTTTGCTGGGAATTTGGACAGTAGTCTTTGATTGAATTACGGACTACATTGAACAGCGCCACTAAGTACTCGTACAATTCAATTAAGAAAGCTCAATCCACCGCTACTCATGGCACTCTCAGGTGCGTGTTGGATTCAGCATTTGATTCATATAAGGAGGAAGAGTCTGTGGAATGAAAGTGCAAAAAAAACTCGCTGTTGTATACATCAACAAATCCATCGCCCTTCTGGCGATCCCATAAGGAAGAAGATGGTCGATTCCCAGTTTGTATGTTTCCAAAACAATATTGGACGCTTAGAAACATTCTATTGGACTCAAATTTTGAGGCAAAGCAGAGCTCGTGTTGATTCAGCGTCCTATGCAATATGCATAGGAAAAGGCCACGGGGCAGCGCAGTCGGCAGACGCACTGCGTAAAAGCTTCGTGTAGCGTCGGCCCTATGCACACACGGCTTCGTTTTTCTGCTCGGCTGGCGCAGCGGCAGCGAAAATGAATCGTCTGGCTTCGGCCCTATGCACAAAAGGCTTCATAATTCTGCTCGGCAGCGCTGCGGCAGAGAAAATTAATCGTGTTGCTTCGTGTCTAAGAAGTAAGAACGCACTGGTGTATTTAGATTCTTGTACTTTGAGTTGTGGGAAAGTCTATACCAAAATGTTTTCCTTCCTCAACCATCAGCTGTGTTTGTTTTTACGGCTATACAAAAGTCCCAACTGGAGAAACACATGGCAGGCGAGTTGAGGCTATTTGTGATTTATTTGCGCTTACCTGTAAATAATAAATATCCACAAATGATGATGAACACCAAAGTTATCCTCGGCAACATGTTGCGGCTGTTTTTTGTTGTTTCCGCTCTTTCCCCTTTCTCGATGTTCGGCTGAAACTCTCTCTCTCTCTCGCTCTCTCTTGTAGGGACACTACTGTCTCTCTGCACAGCACTGCCGCTCCTCTCCTTATCCACTCACTTTATGGTTGTATCTTGATGCTTGATGTTTTATGCACTTGGAGAACAATAACCAAACCGCGATCGTTTTTCACACAATATTAACGGTAAACGATGTGGTGTGGTGTGGGGAGGTGGGCGGGCGGCACGCGTGCTGTAGTTCGAGGAGTACGCTGATGAAACTAACTGAAATCGCAGCGATTTAACGAATCGTTAAATTTCGTTTTTAAAAAACAATTACAATCAATCCGTTTTTATTGGCAACAACAGGCTATTAAGACAATTGCAGCACTCGTTTGTGTTTTTGTTTTTGTTTTTTCTTTTCGGCTTTTATTATTATTTTTGTTTTCCCTGTTTTGGCCTGGAACTGGAGCCACACCAAAGCGAAAGATTGCCTCAAATTTGCATGAGTTGAGTCGGCAAGCAAGGCCTGGCCTGGCCTGGCCTATAAAGCGGCTAAGTACAGGCAGGCGGCACACACAAACACACACTCGTACACACACACACACACACACACACACACACTGGTAGTAACGTATGTGGTTGCCTAATATGCCACCAAAATAGCGGGCGGGTGCTTCACGTTGCAGTTGCAATGGCAGTGGCAGTTACAGTTGCCGCAACGGTTGCAGCTTACAACTTACAGCAGTCTAGTCTGCAGTTGTTGTGGAGTTGCCTCAGTTTTTTCCTGTCGCGTCAAGACAATGGGGCACGAATATGGCACAAGAAAAACACAAAGGCAGAGGCAAGGCAAGGCAGGCAGGCGGACGAACGGACAGAGCAGAGCCGTGATCGTCGTCGTCGATCTGCATTTGTTTCACTTTTATTATTATGGCCCAAAATGTGTCTCGACGGGTGTTGTGCATCGGCCGGGAAATCAGTTTAGGTTTATGTTTAGGAGTGTACTGCTCTTTTTTGTACCGTTCTCTACTACGACCGTTCGCCAAGACGCTTCAACCTCGACTGACTGCAGTCGCCGTTCAATTGAACGAATACTTGGCTTGGCTCCCAATCGGTTGAAAGCTCCGCGACTCCAGCTATGGCTCTGGGTCTGGCTCAGACTGAGTCTGAGTCCGAGTCTTGAGTGGATCCCCCCGAACTCGTTTGTCGTGCCTCCGAAAATGTTCAGCTTGAGCGCAATCAGCTTGCCCGCTTTTAATTGTACTAACTAGACTGCCACTACCACTACCAACTGGCCAACTGGCTCTGATCTGCTCTGATCGGCTCGGCTCCAATCTGGCCAGGCTTTTGCTGCCTTACGCAACTTCCAATTGGCCGATGAATCACAGTTCGCCGGCAACGACAGACCAGACCCTATTCTTGTGGCTGTCTCAACCTTCGCGCACTTGCTAAAAACCATCTCTCAGGCCCATAACGAGACGCGAAAGAACAAAAAAGCGCACATGACCCGCAGCCTCAGTTGCAGCTTTTAATTAATCATGTAACTATGTTTTTTTTTTTTATATATTTTATGTACAGAAAAGTCTTTATTGCTTTTGGAGGCCTTTCCGTTTTTTTAGGGGGGGGAGGGTTTCGCTTGTTCGAGTGGCAGAGCATCAGAATGAATGACCTTGTTGGAGAATGTGTCTTGGAGGTGCCCCCCCCTTCATGCACACAAAGCAGAAGCTTCTGCAACGATCGCCTCTGGTCTGGGCCTGCATTTCAATGATTTATTTGGTGCTGGGCCCCTGCCATCACATGGCCCGACCCGACCAGCATGCTCAATTAGCCTTGTCCGGATCGGATCGGATCGGCAGCAGTCAATCGGTAGCCAACAGCCTCTCAAGGCCTCCCACATAAATCATAATCACATTAGCCCGGACAGCACTTTCCTCTCCTCTCGCGGTGAGGCGTGCAGAAACGTCCGCTTCCCCGTGGTTAATTGCAAAAATAGATAAATATAAGTAAGAAAAGCGTACACAAATTATATAAAACGAGAAACAATTATTAATGGCAAATGTCGGGCTTTTGCTGGCATTACGCATTACGAACTCCGAGCGAGGCAAAGCCAGGCCAAGCCAAGCCAAGCCGCGAGCTGGCTAACGAGGCGGCACAAAACGCCACCAAACGCCACCAAAATTGAGTGTCCGTGCAGCAGCAGCAGCAGCTGTCCGCCCGTTCGACTGTCCGTTTGTCTGTAATTGATAAACTGGCCAAAACGAACTGTCTGTGGCAGTTTTTCTGTCTCTCTCTCTGATGGACTGGCGTCGGCTTATTTTGCCACAAAAGTTTATTAAACAAAAATGTATGTATATTCACTTCAGTTGAATGAAAATTGCGTCTTATAATCGCATATTTATTTGGTTTTTTGTGTAACTTTAATTACGCGCTAATAGGTTCAATGTTTGCCTTGTTGTTGTTGGTAAGAACTGCCCGAAGATCGAAAGACCGAAAGACCGATTAAATGTCGTCGCCGCAAGGTTATGCAATCCGCGCGAAGGCATATTAAATCAATGTCCAGACCAGAGGCTGATCGGAGCAGATCAAATTATGACAGCAGCAGCTCAACATTTATCCCCGAGGCTTGTGAAACAATCCAAAGTGATTGATGTGCGGGCAGGCAACTGGCGATCGAACACTAATACATTAGCCAGAGGCGACCATTAAATACATATCTCTTAATTAAGATTTATCCTGCCCAAGATATGGATATCCTTTCTACTGGTCGCCCATCAATCTTAGCATCTCCATCTCCTCCTGGCAAGGCTTGAGGGTATTCGAGGCTTCGGCCTGCCAATCGCTTGTCTCTCTGCCACATGGCCCATTGTGTTTTCGGCTTCTAAGTCTCATACGAGTGCTCATGACGTGCTCAGATCAGAGCAGAAGGAAGCCATAGGCTTTGGCCAGGTTGGCTTGCTTAATTTCTGCTCGGCTGTTATTATTGTTACGTGGCCAGGCCTGGCCTGAGAGCCCACTCGCAGAGTTCTTTAATGCGGCCATAAAACTTGTGGCCGGCCGCCTGTGTAGGAAGTGGATAGTCAGTCAGTCAGTCGTTGGTGGTTGCGATAATTCGAATTTGGGGCCCGAGATTGCGGATTATTGAAAAGTCTTTTCGAGGCTGGGCGACCATTAAAACTAATTGGCGAGGACTGTATCTGCCTGCTACATGAATGTGAATATGAATCGGTATATGAATGGCTCTCGAAGTGGATGGATGGATGGATGGATAGATGGATGGATGGGTGGATAGACAAGGTAAACAATGAACATGTCTATGTGCAACACCTAAGACATCAAGTGGCAAACCCTTGACAAGGTCAAGTGAATTGATTTCACATTCCCCGACGCGAGGCCCGAGGCAGATCCAAAACGATCCAAGTTTCGTTTTAATGATGTGCCAGATTCGGTCTCCTACACGGCATCGGCATCATTTACACGACAACTCTTGAGATGTTGTCTCTAGTCTCGGATCTGATCGGATCGGATCGGTCGGATTGGTTGCCCTTTTATGGGAGAACGAGCCATTGGCGCGAACTTGCCTGTCATCTGCTACAAATCAGCTGTCATAAGCCACCAGCTAGCTTTTAGTTTTGGCTGCTCTTACAATCACTTTCAAAACCAAGAGCCCCAACCAAGAGCCAAACAATTTCTGATAATGATCATTGCAACTCCAACAAAGAGGCGAGGAGGATGAACAGGCAGCAGCAGCAGCAACGGCAGAAGAAGTCGCCTGCCTCCAATTGCCGATTGAGAAATTCACAATTAAAAGTTGAACCGCGCAGACTGTGCCGTGCCGTTCACCTCTTGTTGAGAGGTGGCGCAGAGCCGCCAAGTCATTAGAATGTGCATCATTTTAATCTGCATCGCTGCATCTGTATCTTTTTATTAAAACAGCGTTACTTTTTTTGTCTTGCATTCGCAGGTGGTGCACGCGGCCAGTGCAAAGCAGACCGGCTATGCCGAAGAGATGCTGGGCCACATAACGCAGCGCTTTGGCCATCTGCACGGCCTTCTCCAGATGTCCGAAATGCAGCTCATCGAGAAGCTGCGAGAGTCCAGCATGCCGGCCCAAATGGAGTTCAAGCGAGGCCTGGATAAGCTGAACGGCTACGAGGCCGTGATCTCGGTAAGAGAGTGGACAACAAACACTCTTAGTTGCTGGATTATTTATGGATTATTTCTCACGTACCTTTTTCTTGCATTGCAGCGTCTGCTGGGGATGCTGCTACCTTCGGGTGCTGACGTGCCGAAGGATGTTTGGCTCAAGGAGCTGTTGCGTCTGTGCAGCGAGAATCTGGAGAAAATTCCCAGCTCCGTGAAAGTTTGCAAGGTTGACGGAAATCCCTATCGGTATGCATACAACAACATTTATCGATCGATCATTTATTGAACTCTTTTGCACATTTTCAGCTTGACGACCTGCGGCACCAATGAGGCGTCCAAATTGCGGGAAATCTTGTGCCAATTGATCATGTACGACTACATCGATCCCTGCATTAGGGTCCGCTTCCAGACCGAGTTCGATTGCCAGAGCAACAGCAGTCTGTCCAGCGAGAATGGCGAGATCTCGCTCTTGCAGAGCTCGAGCAGCGGCAAGGAGAACATGAGCCAGCGGCAGGCTGTTATTCAACCGCGAATGCGGGTCGAGAATCCCAATAGCCAGGAGCAGGATCTGGACCTGAACCAGAACCAAAAGCGTCAGCCCAATATTGATTTCCGGGTAGCCCAGCAGCGCAAGTTAAATTCGAATGAAGAAATTTGCGAGAAAATCGACGGACAGCCAGTGGATAAGGAACTGGAGCGAACCTTCTCGGCAATGGACATCAGCACGAATCCAAAGGAAACGAAGGGGGAGGGTCCCATACGACCCAACGATTGGTTCAAGTCCGATGTCCTGGTGCTTGTGCTCGCCATCAAATCGCCAGAGGACTTTTACGTTCAGGGCGTCAATGCGGCCCTGCAATTGCGCAAGAAGTTGGACTCGTACATCCCGATGCTCCCTCCTAATCCCACTTCAATTGTGGTTGGCCAGCATTACATTGCTTACCAGAACGACCAGAAGCTCTTCCACCGCGTCCTTGTCCGCCAGAAACTGGCGGAGATGTCCGACACCTACGATGTCTTTCTCCCAGACATCGGTATGAATATCAAGATGCACAGTAGCAAGTAAGTGAATGCCATGCATATCCTATATCCAGTCTCTTGAAATGATCGAAATTCTTGCAGCATCCATGAGCTTCCCCATCCTTTGACCCTGATACCATATGCAGCGGTCCACTGCAGCCTGAGTGAACTGAAACCCAGGGAATCGGAATGGAATGCTGTGGCCAGTTTCTTCTTCAAGATGGTGCTGAAGAAGTAAGTGATGACAATGCACGAGTTCTGAATTCGAACACTAACCCAATCCCCAACGTCCCTTGCAGCCGTCCTGCACATTTGATCGTAAAGCGTCCGGGGCGTACGCATCGCCAAGTCCACCACCAAGTGGACCTGATCACCGAGTCTAATATTTCTGTGCGCGAGGCCTTTCTATACTCCGGACTGGCGCGTTCTCGTGGAACTACTGTAACGGCCCTGAAGCATTTGGCGGCACCTAAGGCTAAACGCATGCCCAAGGCTAAACATCAGGTCGGGGACGTGCGGATGATACAAATGCTCCATGTGGCTCATCCCCAGGAGTTCTATTTGATGCGCCACGACTTTGAGAGTAAGCGCTCCGAATTGGACGACTTTCTGAAAAGTACCATGGACCGCATGTATCCCGCAGACTTGGAGCACATATTTGTGGGGCGTTTGCAAATGGGCTGCGCAATGCAATTGAATGACCGCTGGGTACGCGTTTGCATCGAAAACTTGCTGAGAGATGGTAAGTGCTAAAGTGTGACTGATAGCGCGATGTAGGTGCTTCATTTATCGCTTCAATCCTTAGGGTACGTGATGGTTCGACTTGTGGACTTTGGATCCACACAGAAGGTTTTTTGGGATCAGCTGTTCGCGCTGCCCAAGCAATTCATGCAAAGCGAACTGAGCATCAAGTGCTGCCTGGCCGATGTGGAGCCACTGCAAGCGAACGACTACTTGTGGACGCCGGAAGCGATCGCTTCGTTCAAGCAGCTGATCTCGAATCCCAAGATCCAAATGGAGGTGATCAGGGTGCAAGAGGATGTCCACCATGTGGCGTTGGACATCATCCGATCCGGTTCGGAGCCCATTAGCGTTGGTGCCCAATTGGTGGCCCTGGAACACTGCACTCCGAGTGGTGAAAGCAGCAGGAAGGCCAACCTGTTTGCACCTAATACCAGGTCCCTCGATGAGGAAATGAGCAAGTTCCTGGAAATGCAGAAGGGAAAGGCCACAGTGCCGTCGTCGCCGTCTCAGCCAGACAAGTATCACAGAAAGCAAGTGCTCGTTGACTTACTGCACGTGCGTCATCCAAACGAATTCTACGTGACTCTGCCCAGCTTCAAGCCCTCCATACTGAAGCTCCAGGAGGCTGTGCAGGAAGAGGCTGGCTATAGGTACCAGAACAACCCCATCAAGTTCGACTGGAAGGAGGGCGATTTGTGCTATGTGAAAGTGCGGGCACAGGGCGATTCGACAGAACTCTGGCACCGAGGCGTGGTGACTCACGTCCTCCCAGGGACCTGTGAACTCTCGCTGCCATTATACGAGGTACAGCTGCGCGACCTAGGCGAGCTGGTGCAGGATGTCATGAATGTGAACCTGGCCTCGATATCCGAGGAACAGCAACTCATCGCTAGCAGTGCCCTGCGCTGCCAGCTGCATGGCCTTCGACCCAAGAACGATCAGTGGACGGCTGACGACGTTGACTTCTTCAAGGATCAGCTGAAAGCCTACGATCAGCTATACTCGGTTAGCCATGGGAAGGATGGACAGACGCTGAGCGTCGTCTTGTATGGCTCGCACACGGTTGTCAAGGGCCCCTTTGCTCCGGCGCGTACCAAATATGTAAATATCAACGAGACACTCGTCCTCGCCAGAGTGGCAATTAAGGATCCCGAGCAGGACTATCAGGATGATAAAAGTACGGAAACGGACGAGTCCAGTGAGGCAGAGCAGTCGCCAACAGATGATGTCGAATATTTGAAGAGTGTTCAACAAAAATCGCCAGAAGTCAAGCTGGCCTTTGAGCACTGCGATGGTATGCCACCGATGAAACTTCTCTGGGATCTGGGCATGTCCACACCCACCACAGGACAGATGATGCCGCCCCTGGGCTGGAGGACGCCACGCCCATGTGAGAAATCCATTTTCACAGGCATGGTCACGAATGTGAACTACGACTGTGACCTCTATATGACCCTGGCCACAGATAAACCCTTCATGGGGCATATGAGCGACCTGCTGGAGAAACACTACGCACCGATAAAGGAGCGTCGTGGTTCTACTACGGCCACCTATGTGCCGGGACAGCCGGTGCTGGTCACCTATCATCTGAACGGATTGCTGTACCGTGGGATTGTGCAGAGTCCAAAGAACGCGAAAGGAGAGTATTCAGTATTCTTCGTGGACTACGGCAACATTGAGGAGGCGACGGCGGAGGAGTTGTTGCCATTCGCTCCATTTCCCAATCTGAATGCACTCTGCTGGCTGGTGACGATTCACGGCGTGCGGCCGAACTGCGGAAAGTACACCATTAAGGAGATGGACACCGTGCATAAGTGGGTTGTTATGAAAGTGTGTACTGTGAATGTGCGAGAGCGCAATGGACCAAATAAGCTACCGTCCTGTCAGATCAAACTGGATTCAGGGGACTTAGCCAAAATGATGTTGGACTGCAGAATAGCGGTGTCGGCCGTCACACAGAGCAAAGAAAAGAGCATTTCAATACCCAATCCGACTTTGGATGAGTTTAAGGTCTTCGACGAGCTGGAGACCTTGGCCTCGGGTAGTCAAATGAAAGCGGCTAAGACGAGGTCAGTAGAACGGGTGAACGACAAAGCCAATTCAACGGACCAGGCCCCGCCGGTTAAGAAGAAGTATTATGTACAAAACACGAATGAACAGTGCTTCACGTTCCCTCAGCGAGTTGACTGCCGACAAGCGGCAGGTAAGCCTTTCCTAATCAGCGGTGGGAGAGATTTCGATAAATTCGATTTCGAAGATGGCATGAATGTGGAACCATCATGCCTCCAAGATGCCTCAATGGAATCTGAGGATGATGTCATGAAGAGCTGCCTTTCCGAAGACGTCGTTGTGTATGACGACAATGAGAAGAAAGACATTGTCGATGAGGACGACGACGATAAGGAAAACGAAAGCATTGTATTTGAGGATGACAACAAGGAAAGTCGCTCTGCGGTCGACAAAAATGCTAACCAGGTGAAGCCAGACTTTGTTGTTGCCCACGAGCAGTTGCTTCGCCGTATTGAACTGCGCTTTAAGGTATTTATATCCCTTACATGGAGAGGAGGCCACATTTATAATGTTTTTTTCGTTTTTTTCTCTTTTTCCCCCCAAGGAAATGGTGGACAACGCCAGCTTCGCTCCGCTGGACACATCCACAGTTCGGTCTATTTATGGCAACAAGGGCGCCTTCAAGTCGCTCATTATTCCGCACGGGGTGGAAACGTTCCAGTGTACCGTGGACAGCCTAATCTCAGCTACTGAAGTCCAAATTACGCCAGCTCTCTGTGATTTCACAAAACGTGAGATTAGTCTGATCCAGGAAACAAGCGGCTTAATAGATAAGGCGGCGCCACTTCATCCGATGCTGAATGCGTTGTGTCTGGCCCGTTACTCCAAGGATGACGGATGGTACCGTGCGACTATCAAAGAAATTCACAAGTCCACTAAAGAAGCTACCGTATACTACATTGATTTTCATGACACCGAAACGGTGTCTTATGCCCACCTGAAGGAGATGCCCGAGGAACTGTTTATGTTTCCGTTGCGTTCATGTCGCGTCAAACTGCACGGGGTTAAAATGAACAAGAAATTCGGAGAAAAGACCGTTTATCAGGCCCTGCAAGCTTGCCTCTGCAAGTCACCGATGGCCTACGCTAGAGTTCACCATCCCTCCAACAACCGTGCCAGCAAAGGCGAACGTGCCGAAACGGTTACCGACTCATCCAGCGACTCGACTATTACGGAGGGTCACAACCCGATCGAAGTCGATCTCTTCGAAGATAGGCACATGAAAAGGCGCCTGTATGAACCGTTAATTGAAAACTGGATGTTCTTGAAGAAGTAAAAATAATCCAAAACTTTCACTTTTCTACAGCATTTTGACAATGCGCCTTTACTTAGTTTTAATGACTACATAAATGAATATGTATCGCATTTCTTAAGTTTCAACATTATAGCAGACAACGTTTTCCTTATATTACATTACTAATCGGTTTTGGATAAAACGAAAAAAAGGGTACAACTTTGTACTCTATTGAAGAATTGAATACAATCCTAAACCTAACTACCAAATTGACAATTTTCTACAGCATTTTGACAATGCGCCTTTACTTAGTTTTAATGACTACATAAATGAATATGTATCGCATTTCTTAAGTTTCAACATTATAGCAGACAACGTTTTCCTTATATTACATTACTAATCGGTTTTGGATAAAACGAAAAAAAGGGTACAACTTTGTACTCTATTGAAGAATTGAATACAATCCTAAACCTAACTACCAAATTGACAATTTTCTAAAGCATTTTGAATATGCGCTTTTATTTAAATCTTACGAGTACATAAATGAATATGTATCACAATTTTACTTTAATTTTTCATTAACTCATCAATTCAATAAAGACACCTATGCTTATTAAACTACCAAAATAGTCCTAGTTTTCTAATGGGGTTCATAACAATCATGCTATTTATACCTGGTACTCAAAGAGGGGATAATAAACGAAAACATTGTACTTACGGAAAAGGAAAAGGCTACGAAATCATACGTTCGATTCTCTTTGTAGAAGTCTGACGTCTGACTATTATCTTTTATAAACAGCCGGTGTTTTTTGAACATACCAATATAAATAAACTATAATTTGCCTGCTTGCTTAGAGCTTTTCCTTAAACGCCAGTGCACGCCCTTTAATTGTGTTTTTAGACATAATTTAATTATTTTCCTGTGTCGGTAGTCATTGTGTTTTGTTGTTTCTTTTCGTAAGTACACACAGAATCAAAATCTGCCGCTCTCACCTAACATAACTGTTCTTCCTCTCTCGCTCTCAATACGTTCTGTGTAGTAGCGCTCTCTCTCTCTCTCAACTGAAGCTGCAGTAACCGCTCTTCTCTCTTTCTTATTGCGCTTTCATCGCTTATCTGGCACACTGGTCTGATATATATTTTTTTTTAAATATTATTTTTTTTTTATAATGGAATACACAGTTGTCTGTGCCAAGAAAACCTGCAAGAAGCAGATCACCCATGACCAGCCGAGTATCCCCTGCTGGCTATGCGATAGTGTAGTGCACGCTAAATGCGTCGGGTTCTCCGGTCTCGTGGGTCTCTAAAAGAAATGGCTTGCATTACAGTCGTGAGGCATGCCGTCCGGTTGAGGGGGAGATGGCAGCATTTATGAGGCAGACCCGGAAGGGCTTTAGGGAGCTAACCGTGGGCTTCAAAGAGCAGTACGATCGGCTCCTAGCCATGGAGTCTCAGTTCAGTGGTCTCAAACTATTGACTGAGTCTCCTAGGCGCAAAAAGGTCACTCCGCGGGATCTGCATGTGCCGACTGCCCCTCGACCGGCCGATGCTGACAAGCGGACTCCGACCACCCCAATAGTGCAGCAGTTGATTTCGTTCGCCACTCCAAAGGAAACGACAGCTGCTGGTGATGAAAATTCGGTAGCCGAATTTATCGCGTCGGAGAGCATGCAGCCAAGACCGTCTGTAGCGTCCGTGTCCGTAGTGTCAAATTCATTAGCTGTCCCCGCAATTCCGACCCCACCAGTCAATATACGTCCCGGACCACCGGGTATTACCATCACAGGTGATAGGCCTGTGGTGCCAAGATTGGTCGGGATCCCACCAAAGAGACAAGTTTTTGTCTCACGACTTGCCCCTGACTCCACAATTAAAGATGTGACGGCTTATATCCAAAGCCGCATACAAGTCGTTGATTTCAAGGTGGAAAAGTTCAACTTTTCTTATGCCAGGGAGATAGCCTCTTTTAAAATAAGTGTCTCCCAAACTCACTTTAACACCATCTGTTCTGCCAAATTTTGGCCGGAGCATTTGGTGGTGAAGGAGTTTAAGGCAAAGAAAAAGACTAGGCCGCCAATAACTCTACCAACTATTCAGACCAGTGCTCCTTCGTCATCTTCCCGCTCTACCTCCACCCGTCCAAAAAACTAACAAACTCTCTTTTAGTGACCTATCAGAATGTTCGAGGCTTGCGTAGTAAGCTCAGCATTATTTTCCAGGATAGTGTCGCATTTGCATCCCACGTTATTGTGTTTACCGAAACCTGGTTAAAGCCGGACATTCTTAGTTCCGAAGTTTTGGCAGATCGGTACACAACTTATAGAAAGGATCGTTCGTCTCGACGTGCAGGAGGGGTTCTGATTGCTGTGGACTCAAACTTCACGTCGGAACTTTTCACAGTCCAGATCCAGCAGGAACTGGAATTTCTGTGTGTAAAACTGATTCTTCCCGCTTTCTCAGTTTTCATAACTTGTTCGTATATTCCACCTTCTTCGGATATCGCAATTTACGAGCAGCATTTGTCCGCCTTAACCGCTATCTCTTCCTCGCTATCTGACAAAGATCACATGATAGTTCTTGGTGACTTCAACTTGTCAGGAATTGTTTGGTCTTCGGCAAATGAGTCTAATAGCCTGGTTCCCATGGCACGCCATGACTTTGTTGACGGCTTGATTGACCTGTCTCTGTCTCAAGTTAACCATGTTAAAAACTCCTTGGGTCGATTTCTTGATCTGTGCTTTGTAATGGATCCGACCTTAGCGTTGTTAACTCGAGTCCCCCCGCTCTCTATACCTGAAGATGCCTACCATCCTACTTTCGAAGTGTCGCTCGACCTAGGACGAACGGTACTGGATCGGTCGGGTAGACTACCCCAATGTGTCCGCTGCTTCCGTAAAGCCGAGTTTACGAAGCTTAATAATCTCATTAGGGATTTTGATTGGTCCGCTTTATATTTGTGCAGTGATGTTACGACAGGCACAAACATTTTTTATGATGCACTGAACTCACTTTTTGTCTCTTGTGTCCCACTTTCCTGTCCGATTAGATCAAGAAAACCCCCTTGGTTTACCAAGGAGTTATCCCATCTAAAAAACTTAAAATCAAGACGATATAAAAAATTTCAAGAAATTGGCTCTCCTTCTTCTCTTTCTCATTATGTAATAGCTCGGTCAAACTTTTCAGTTCTTAACGCTCAATGCTATCAGAATTACCTATCTCGATGCAGGATACGTTTTTCTAAGGACCCCAAATAGTTCTACAGCTTCGTAAACAGTAAGCGTAGAACGTCCGCACACCCATCCTCGCTATCCTTCCTTAATACGTCAGCAGATAATGATCAGGCAATTGCCGATCTTTTTGCACGTTTTTTCCAAACTACCTATTCGCAGGACGTTTACTCTGGTCATCCGTATCCATACGGTTTACCGAGGTCGAACGGCATTTTCAGTCCTTTGCTAAATGAAAGCTCGTTGCTTCATGATCTACGAACAGTAAAGCCGGTGTTCTCACCGGGTCCGGACGGAGTTCCCGGCTGTGTACTCAGGTACTGTGCCGATTCTCTGTGTGGGCCGTTGCTTAAACTGTTCAACCTATCTATAAATTCTTCATGCTTTCCCCCGATATGGAAGGAGTCTTTTATAATTCCTCTCCATAAGAAAGGTAGCAAGTCTGACGCAATGAACTATAGAGGTATATCTAAGTTATCCGCTATTCCTAAAGTGTTTGAGAAAATTTTAACTCCGCACCTGCAGCACCTATGCAGATCACTTATATCTCCATCTCAACATGGATTTATAAGGCGGAGATCAACCACTACAAATTTATTGGAGTTTACCTCCTTTATAATAAAAGGCTTTCAAGGTAATTTGCAGACGGTAGACGATAGATTTCAGTCTTGGTGTTGTGCAAATTTATAAAACCTTAATGCTTCAAAATGTAAAGTAATGACATTTTATCGCTCCAGCGCCTTTCTGGTTCCTTACACCCTTTGTGGTGGTTCTCTTGAGAGAATTACCCGGGTTGATGATCTTGGTGTTCTATTAGATCCCAAGTTAAAGTTTTCAGAACACATTTCTACCATGGTAAACAAGGCCATGGGCGTGCTTGGGTTTAGAAAGAGGTGGTCAAAGGAATTTGACGACCCCTATATAACAAATACTCTCTACACCTCTCTGGTTCAACCGATTTTAGAATACGGATCTTGTGTATGGTGCCCTCAGTACAACGTACACCAGGACCGTATAGAATCAGTTCAGAAAAACTTTTTACTTTTGCTCTACGCGGCCTCAGCTGGGATGCAGGTGTGAGACTGCCGTCTTACCCTAATAGATTGCTTTTAATAAACCTTCAAACCTTAGCTAATCGTAGGAAAATGCTTGGTGTGATTTTTGTGCACAACTTGATCAAGGGTGACGTAGATAGCCCTGACCTGTTGAGCCGCATAAACTTCACGATTCCTATTAGAAGCACTAGAAATTATACACCCTTGTTTCTTTCGCTTTGTAGATCGAATTACTCCTTGCATGAACCATTTAGGGTCCTATGCTCGGATTATAATTCCCTCTATCATATTATATCTACCACTAACTCCCTTCCTAGTCTTAAATTACTTATACTCTTATATCTTTCCCGTAATTAGTAATTACTTCGTTTCTTTAGTTAGATTAGTTCTACTTTTCCTCGAACACTAGTCTAACACCTATCTTTCATGCATGCCCGCGATCGGTTCGGTTAACGAGTCGCGCGTTAAGCGGCTGCGCCCCTCGGTCGGTTGGGCGGGATGTGGGCTGCTTTCTTGCCTGGGATCCGCGCGTAACCGCCATCGGCTGGTGTCGCTTGGGCCACTTGATGGTGCAGTCATTGCACATCAACGTCCTAAAGTAAAGAGATTCATGATCGGAGTTGATTGCATTTCTGTTCAGCAAAAACGGATTTATCCAATATTGCTATGCTTTATCAGTGTATTGTCGTTCTCTCACAAATAATACATTCCGTCTTGCCTTGACGCAAAATTTGAATTTTTAACGGATTTTATTTCTAGACAGTGTTACCGCAGGGCTTGCACTCCTGGTCACACTCGGCCGCCGGAGAAAAACATCGATTTCTGCAGCGTCCACCAGCATAATAGCATATCAAAGTTTTTCCACCTCTAGTCTGTATACAATGATAAAAATAATTAATAATTGTAATAATAATTTCTTAATTGTTGGGATACAGTCAATGATACTCTGTTTAGCCGACGCGCTATGTTAATAAAGACCAGTTGTTAAAATCAGAAGTTTCATGATGGCGGATGAATATTGTCTGACGAACTTTATTGATTTTTCGCTGTCTTTGTCGCTGCCACTGAAGCACAATCGAATAAAGGTAAGTCATTTGCAATCTACTGTACTGCATCCGACTATACTATATATTGCTGAACCTCTTCGTTTTCCGCAGTACACATGCTTCGATATCTCTGACAGCTACATTATCTTTGGAGCGTCTTCCGGCTCTCTCTATCTGTTCAATCGCAATGGAAAGTTTCTGCACCTCATCCCCAACAAACATGGAGCCATCACCAACCTGAGCATATCTGCCAACAACAAGTACGTCGCCTTCTCCACTCAGCGGTCTCTGATTTGTGTGTACGCTGTGAACCTGTCCGCCCAGGCCACGCCTCAGGTGATCGTTACGCATCTAGACCAGTCTGTCCAGGTCAGCTGCATCCACTGGACGCAGGACGAGAAGCAATTCTACTATGGCGACTCTCGGGGCCAGGTCAACCTTGTCCTACTCTCTTCCTTCATAGGCCATAATCTGCTGCTCAACATGACTGTGCACCCCTTGCTCTATCTCGACTCGCCCATTGTCCAGATCGATGACTTCGAATCCCTGCTCCTGGTCTCCAACTGCACCAAATGCATACTCTGCAATACCGAGTACGAGGAGTACAAACAGGTGATTATAGCTTGATCGAAGTCGGCACAAGTTCAGACAGTACAACGGTTTTCCTCTTTAACTTTCGTGTAGATCGGCAACCGTCCTAGGGATGGTGCCTACGGGGCCTGCTTTTTCATCTCGCCCCACGAGTCTGTGCAGCCGTCGCGCATCTACTGCGCACGGCCCGGTACTCGAATCTGGGAGGTGGACTTTGAGGGTGAGGTCATCCAGACGCATCAGTTCAAGGCCGCCCTGGCCACGGCTCCCGCCAAGATACAGAAAACTACCAACGGGGACAATAACGCGGACGAGCTGGACTCCAACGACGAGTTGCTGGACTACCAGCCGCAGCAGTTGCAGTTCTCCAAGGTGCAGAGGCTTAGCCAGGACTTTCTGCTGGCCTATACCGAGCTGGGGCTCTACATTTTCGACGTGCGCAACTCGTCCGTCGTCCTGTGGTGCAACCAGTTCGAGCGAATTGTGGACTGCCGTGTATCCGGAATGGAGATCTTTGTGTTCACGCAGACGGGCTCATTGTACAGCGTGCAGCTGCAGACACTCCACGGATATTCCATCTCCCTAATTCAACAGTCGAAGCTGCTCCAGTGCGCGAATCTGCTGCGCCAGCACGTAAAGTACTTTGCAGACAAGGCCAGGGAAAACTACGAGCTGAAGCTGCTCAACCAGCTGAAGCAACTGCTGATCGAGAGACAGGAGTACGAGCTCCTAAACGACATTTCCGTGATCTTCGATGCCATAGCCCAGTGCACAGGAACTGCGCTGGACACCCAAAGCTCTGGCGGCAGCTCGGCAGCCACCGAGCGCAGCGGAAGCATGAGCGGTGGTGGAGTAAGCGCCCCCAAGGGCCCTCCGAAGGGTGTGTATGTCCTGGAGAACGCCTTCTGCGATAATCTAAAGCAACAGCCGAAGTCCGGACACTTTAAGGATGCCCTGCTTACCGTCACCGGCAAGTTTGGAAAGAACATCATCAAATATAAGTTTAACATATTCGCAGAAGAGCAGCAGCAGCTCGTGAGGGAGCTCATTCCAGCCAGTGAGCGGTCTTTACCATTCAAGGACATCAAGGCCCGCTACGAATCGGGTGAGAGCGGAGAGGAGGAGATCGTGAGCCGCTGCAAGCGACCTACGCCGCAGGCGCCCCACATCAGTCCCGAGGAGAAGACCATCTACAACCTCTATCTGATCTGCAAGAGCGCCAAGTTCAGCCGGACGCACTGCGTTGAGCGCTATCGCGCCGTCTTCGATGAGTACGCAGCCAGCGAGCTGGTAGCTCTGCTGGGCAAGTTGGCGAGCATGATGGTGGAGCACGGAGACGGGCAGGAGCAAGCGGAGCGAAACTGCTACGAAATGTACTTTAACTATCTGAACCCCGAGCTCATCTGGGAAGTGGATGACGCCACACGGGACTACATTGCCAGTGGATTTGTGCTTCTCAATGCACCGCAGTGCATGGAGATCGTTAGGTGCGACCACTGCGCCTTCCCTTTGCGGTTCGACAACGCCTGCCAGTACCACGAGCTGGGAGCCGTTCTTCTTCGCTACTTCTGGTCCCGCAACGAGCAACTCAAGTGCTTCGATGTGGTCCAGGCGGTTCCTGCCTTGCTCGATGTCCTGGCCAAGTTCTATTTGGCCGAGCAGAACCTCGATAAGGTGCTCCCCATTGTACTCAACTATGGGCAGCCGGAGCTGCTTTTGGACGTGGGCCGACAGTTCAACGTTGCTGCTTGGGCCCGCTGCTTCGAGCAGTTCGCGGAGCTACAGCGTGGACGCCTGGTCTGCGTTAACTGCGAGTGCGTTTCGAGCGTGGAGCAGGACCAGTTGACGCGCCATTTCTTTTACACTTGGAACTGCTTCCTTAACATCGCCCTCGACCACCTGACGGCGAGCGACACGTTGGCCCTGATCTTCAAGTGGAGCTCGTACATTCCGAACGATGCCATCGACAGAGAGTTCTATTCCCGATGCCTGCTCAAGGGCTAGGAGCGACGATGCGACCTGCATACGAGATACTGAACAGGGTTTAGTTGATACATACATACATACATATATAGCATATGTAGCACATACATATATTTACACACAGCTATAGCAAATTATAGCATTATATGGCCGTATTTAATGTTCAAATGTTTCCACTATGTAATCTCAAGCTAGGACAGAAGCTATAGCCAATACCAAAAGCATTTATTCTATATAAACATGTACACATCCATATATATGTAGCGCCGGCTGGCCGATGGATAAACCACTGGCCCAATGTAAGAAACGCCACATTTGTAATCAAATTATAATTTTGTTGGTTAGTGTAATCCATCAGCTGATTGCTGAATAAGTTTCTTGAAGCCTGTCTGTCACTCGGGGGTTGGGATGTCCTTCAGTGTATTTTGGGGCGATTCGAAGTCGAATGAAACTATGCACGTACATAGTTTCATGAATTGGTTCGGCACCCACCATAATCTCCGGACTTGCCGCCAATGTTATCTATCTCAAAATCTAGAAAAAGGGTCGTCAAGAGATTTCAGTCAAATGGAGAGGTTATCTATGAAACGAATGCCAATTTTGAGGACGTTGAACAGTCGGATTATTTTCAAAAAAGATTGTAAGTAAAAGGTTGCGGTCTCCTACTTGGGCCAAGGATTTGTCAACCTTTAATTAAAAATTATATTTATTCCAGTTTTAACTTATATGCGTTTTGCGTCAAATCCCAAAGAAAGAAGGCGTCGCTTTAAAAAAATTCCTACACAAACATTTTTGGCAAAAGTTATACAAAATTAGGTCTGCTTCACAATATTTCTCTTCCATTCGAAAATCATCCATCCAACCTCCGATACTGCTGCAGTCCGGCAGCTCCATATCAAATTAAATTATCATCATTTTCGTCTCTAGCAGTCAGTAATCGGCAAGTTTATCCCCTGCAAAACCATCTATATGAGCATCGAAAATTCATTCAATGCTCCAGTGTTGGAGCGGATTTCGGATCTTTATACTGGGTATTTCCCTGTTTTAACATCCTTTTTAAATTTGAAATCCTACTGTTTTCTTTTGAACGATATTACCGATAGTGTCATCAATGGTTTTGCAGCCCTCTATTTCTCTCACGAACGTTTTCTCTCGCTCATTGTGTGACCGTTCGGTTGAGTTTTTCTTTCTGGAGATGAGACGATATGTCAACGATGGTTTTGCAGTTTTTCAGACCTCTAATTCTTTCATTTTCTTCTCATCTCTGATTTAGACACGCGTCTGAGCATAAAAACGCGAACTCGTCGGAAAAGTTAAAATTTTCAAGCGTAGCACAATTACAAAAACCGCTTGTAATTGTCGTGGCACAAGCAGGCCATATAAGCTCGAAGTTTATCGATTCAAAAATTGAACAAAGGAACTCTGTGAGAAGTACAGACTTCATTTGAAATTCCACATAAGAACGTAGTAGCTTGTGGAACGTAAGAAGTTGTCGGAAAAACACTAATGAAAAACGTATAGACACAAAGTGCAACACAAATACTAAAGAAAGAGAGAAACAATTTTCACATATCTTTTTTTGTCGCAAATAGCAAGTGTGCACCCGAACAAAGCGTAACAACTGCAAAATTTTCCTAAACGGAAAGCAAGAAAAAACAAGCAACTGATTGGAGGATAATATGAGTAATGCTATTAACCAAAATGGCACAGGTCTAGAGCAGCAAGTAAGTAAAGCAAATGAAATGTCGTCTGTCGGTTGGTTGTTCGAGTGGTGGGGGAATCCTGGGCGAAATATATATATTATATGGGAAAAGTATTATATGCATATGTGGACATATGTATATCCGTTCGACTGTGTGTGTGTGTGTGTGTGTGTGTGTGCGAGAGTGAGTGTGTATGACGAAGGCTCATGCGGTTATTGGACAGTGTTCGGCTAAAAATTTATTGATTTCATAACACACAAATGTCTCAGGCTGTCAAGCGTATCGCTCATTTACAACGGTGAATTGTGTACGTGAACTGGTCTTGTGTGTATATGTGTCCAAGTTCTTCTTCGTTATTCACATTTGTAATTTCTTTTGTATAATTTTTGCCCGTTTGCCTCCAATCTTACGTGTGTGTGAAAGTGCCCGTCTTTATGTGTGTTAATGTTAGTGTGTGAGCAGCGCCGCAATTCTAAACCAGTGCGTTGGCTGTGTTTGCGTGTGTGTGTGTGTCCGTGTTCCGCTCTTTTTCTCTCGCTTGCGCGCACATGTGGAAGCTGAGTGTTGTAAATAGGGTTGTCAGGGGCAAAAAGGTTGTGTCTGACAAATGTAGAAGAGGGTGCTTTTCAAAAATGGTATAATATTTGTTAATAACAGCTAACAAATACTGCATTTCTTTTGTTTTTTTTTTGTAAGGGATTTGCGGTATACATACTGTATTTTCAGTTTATTTTAATTTTTGCGTTATCGGACACCCTTTTTTGTATTTATGTGTACAACACGCGTTCCACACACTGCCCACTGATTCTCGATCCACAGCTGGGCATATAATTCGCCGCTAAGAAACCTCCTACCAATACTATGAAGCTTGTCTGAGATTTGCGTTTGTGTGTTTGTGGGTGGCCCTGTTGTTGTTGTGTTGCTAGGCGGGCGCCCTCTCTGTGTAATGGCAAAGACCGAAAATCGAGGCTTTAAACTAGTTGCTCCTCTCTGTATATGTGCGGGAGGCTACACCGTGTGCATGAGTGTTCAGTGTGTGGGGAAAGAAGAAATAAATCGCACATGTTGCCAGGTGGGAGAAGAGAATAAAGAGAGTTAAGAGATTGGATGGAGTTCTAGGAGAAAACTTGTTATGCCATCGGGCTGGGTTGCAATTCGTTGAACTTGAGGAGCTTGCACACACGACGTCAAATCTATACTCACGCATCTGCTCGTGTCACGCACGACTTGCTTTTCGTTTCAGGTTGCTGGTCTGGACTTGAATGGCGGCTCAGCTGACTACAGCGGCCCCATAACAAGCAAGACTTCCACTAACTCGGTCACCGGTGGTGTTTATGTGCCCCCGCATCTTCGTGGTGGTGGTGGCAACAACAACGCAGCGGAGGTAGATAGCCAGGGCCAAGGCCAGGGCTTCGATTCGAGAGCCGCTAATCCGCGCGCCGACAGCAGGGAACCGCAGCAGAACCGCAGCGGTGAGTATCGCAGAGGCGGCGGCGGTGGTCGTGGCTACAATCGTCAGAGCGGCGAGTACGGAAGTTTTGGCGGCGGAGCACGTCGTGGAGGAGGTGGTGGCGGCCGCTTTGAGGACAACTACAACGGTAAGTCGGGTGTTCGTTTGTTGAGGGTCGGGCCAGTTTCTCATCTCATTTTATCACACGTTTTTATCACAGGTGATTTCGATTCGCGTCGTGGAGGCGACTGGAACCGCAGTAGTGGCGGCGGAGGACGAAGCTTCGGTGGGGATCGGCGAGGTCCCTCGTATCGCGGTGGTGGAGGCGGCAGTGGTACTGCCCTTGACGAACAGCCCGAAGAGGGCCAACAACAGCCGCAGCAGCCACGCAATGACCGCTGGCAGGAGCCAGAGCGCCCAAGCGGCTTTGATGGTGGTGTCGAAGGCGGAGCTCCGGGAGCCGGCGGAAACAGAACCTTTAACAATCGCGGCGAACGCGGAGGCGGCTCTGGCTACAACAGTCGCTGGAAGGAAGGCGGAGGCGGCAACACCGACTACACAAAACTGGGAGCCAGGGACGAGCGCTTGGAGCAGGAGCTGTTCGGCGTTGGCAACACGGGCATCAATTTTGACAAATACGAGGATATACCCGTGGAGGCGACGGGCCAGAATGTTCCACCCAATATCACAACGTTCGATGATGTGCAGCTGACGGAGATTATTCGCAACAACGTGAGCCTTGCGCGTTATGACAAACCAACACCGGTGCAGAAGCACGCCATACCGATCATCATCAGCGGACGTGATCTGATGGCCTGTGCCCAGACCGGCTCCGGCAAAACGGCCGCCTTCCTCGTGCCCATCCTTAACCAGATGTACGAGCACGGAATGTCGGCGCCGCCGCAGAACAATCGACAGTATAGCCGGCGCAAGCAGTATCCGTTGGGTCTGGTGCTGGCACCGACCCGCGAGCTGGCTACACAGATCTTTGAGGAGGCCAAGAAGTTCGCCTACCGTTCGCGCATGCGTCCGGCCGTTCTTTACGGCGGAAATAATACCAGCGAGCAGATGCGCGAGTTGGACCGGGGATGCCATTTGATTGTGGCTACTCCGGGGCGATTGGAGGACATGATCACGCGCGGAAAGGTGGGTCTGGAAAACATTCGCTTCCTGGTGCTGGACGAGGCTGATCGCATGTTGGACATGGGCTTCGAGCCTCAGATCCGTCGCATAGTGGAGCAGCTAAATATGCCACCCACTGGCCAGCGTCAGACGCTTATGTTCTCGGCCACATTCCCAAAGCAAATTCAGGAACTGGCCAGCGATTTTCTCAGCAATTACATTTTCCTCGCCGTGGGCCGAGTGGGCTCCACGTCCGAGAACATTACTCAGACCATTCTCTGGGTGTACGAGCAGGACAAGCGCTCGTATCTTCTCGATCTGCTCTCCTCCATCCGCGATGGGCCCGAATACAGCAAGGACAGCCTTACGCTCATTTTCGTGGAGACAAAGAAGGGGGCGGACTCGCTGGAGGAGTTCCTCTATCAGTGCAGCCATCCGGTGACCAGCATTCACGGAGACCGCACTCAGAAGGAGCGCGAGGAGGCGTTGCGCTGCTTCCGCTCCGGCGATTGCCCGATTCTGGTGGCCACCGCTGTGGCTGCCCGTGGTCTGGACATTCCACATGTTAAGCATGTCATCAACTTTGATCTGCCCTCGGATGTGGAGGAGTATGTCCATCGCATTGGCCGTACGGGCCGTATGGGCAATCTCGGTGTAGCCACGTCCTTTTTCAACGAAAAGAACCGCAACATTTGCTCCGATCTGCTGGAGCTGCTGATTGAGACGAAGCAGGAGATTCCCAACTTCCTGGAGGATCTGATGAGCTCGGATCGTGGACACGGTGGAGCTAAGCGTCGTGGAGGTCCTGGCGGACGCTATGGCGGCTCTGGCTTTGGCTCTCGCGATTACCGTCAGAGCTCTGGCGGTGGCGGCGGTGGTAGTCGCGGCGGCAGTGGGCCCCCTCCCCGAAGCAGTGGCGCTGGAGGCGGTAGCGGCGGAAGCTTCCGCAGCAATGGAAACTCGTACGGTAAGTTTGGTGAGTGGAACAAGCAGGTTCCGGTTCCCAGATGTTTGCTCACATTTGCATTATTTTGATTGCAGGAGGCAACTCTGGCGGTGGCGGATACTACGGAAGCAGCGGCGGTGGTGGCGGATCCTATGGCGGCTCGTACGGCGGCGGTGCCGCCTCGCACTCAAGCAACGGTCCGGATTGGTGGGGTCAATGAGAAAGGCCTCATCCGCAGGGCCAGGGGTACCAACGGGCTGTGTACGCCACGCCGAGGGAGCAGCAGCAGCAGCAGCAGTCGCACTCGCATCATAGCAACTTTCGCAATTAACTAAAGAGAACTAAAGAGAGAAATGTGAGAACACAAACAGAGATCAGTTGGTCAGTTGGTCAGTCGATAGCAACTATATATTATGTACACACACATACATATATTATATAGGAACAGCAAATGTGAAAGAGGATCTGTCTGTGCGCAGCGCAACACACAAAAACACGGACACACAGAAATAAATAGTCTCTAGACCATCCTCATTTATCAGCCAACCCTCAAGTCGAACACCAGCAGCAACCACAACAACAACAACAACCATAACCCAACCCCATACCCAATAGAAGCAAAAATAATAAATAGTAAAAAATCAACTTAAAAACTATGTTATTCATGTAAAGAGAGCGTACACTCAACTCAGGCCCATCCACTCCCCATTCCCCATCCCACATTTTTCCCATCAACGAAACAGCAACAACTATTCTATTTCCATTTCATTGAAGCGAAGAGAAGATATACACACACACATATGTATGGAAGGAAGCAAAGGATTTACCGACAAACACACACACACTCAAACACCCACATATTACAAATATGATAAACACCACAATATAAGAATATTTAAGCAACTGATACAAATTTGAAATTTTGTCCATAAGTTATACTTCTCACACATAATTTCTCTTGGAATTTTCAAATATATAATATATATAAATAAATATATATATATATATACATACGAGTATATATATTTATACTGTCGATAGCATAGCGCATCAAGATGATGAATGCGCAAAACTTGAACTTGAACTTGAACTTCAATTGATGATTTTAAACATGAAACGATAAATAGTAATGATACATATATGTACTATATGAAACAAGAAATCAACACAAAGTAAATATTAAAAAACAAAGTTTGCTAAACATAAATTTAATAATTTAGCAAATGAAAAAAAAAAGCAACATGTGGTCTGATTTTGGTTTGATTTTGAATGTAAGATTTCTCTATTGCTCTATTCCCAAAAGAATACATCAATGGACATTCCATACATTATGATAATTAGCTTCAATCTGTAACAGAAAATATAAACCTGTTCACAGTGGATGGCGACAAAAATGACCGCAGTTCGGTACAGTTCTTGCACCCCTAACTCGAAGATTTCATCAAATTAGTAGGTACATAAATATTTCTACTAAATATTCGTCAGCTCATCACTCACTGGAAAAGGCTTATTTCTTCAGGTTGAAATTTGTACATCAATGATTTTGCAAGGTCATATATACATATATATAGCAGTGGAAAGGGAATGGTACAATTTAAATTGAAGCTGAAATATTTATACCCGGTACTCAGAGAATATATTCGTGTAGATCCAACAGAATTTACGGCCAAAGGAAGCGTTTACGCCCCCTTAAAGAACTACATATATATACAAGTATGTATGTATTATTAATCAGCATCGACACGAATCAAAAACAAAAGTGTATTTGATTTCAGATTTGGATCAGTTCAGATCATTATTATAGCCAGAAGAAAGTTGACTACTCCTCCTTACTCGCTGGCTGCCGGATACAGTACCATCCGGCAGCCAGAGAGATAGGAGGTGGTTCCTTTCTTCATCGGTGGCAGAGATGTAAAGGATTGTATAGAAACATCTCGGACTGAAATGTCATTGGGTGGAAAGAACAACAGGCATATTTGTGGAACAGAACATGCCTCAAAATCAAAATTCAACACTTTAAAAGTTACCCAGCTATCGCCAAATTCTTGTTGAAGATAAGATACAAAGTGAGTTTCTTGAACTGGCTCTCTCTATGCCGCGAATCGTCTATGGTCGTCTCCATGCAACGATAAAGCCAAGAAGTAATACAAATATTAATGTTAAATGATGAGCTGACGTTTCCAAAGACGCTGCGCTTTATTTAATTAAATGTAATTGTTTCGATTGAAGTTTTACAACAAAATACGGGATTAGGAACATCTCAAAAATGCTGCTCGTATCTGTGCTCAAGATCGGTTTGCTCGCCTCCGGAGAATGTCTGAAAAGTTGCCCTTGGACTGACAATAATTTACGACTATATACAGTGGCTCAGGGCCAAAATGATCCAGTGGCAAATAAAAAGTTAAATTAAATTAAATTGCCATAAAGTTATTATTATTACCGACTATTATTATCCAATTACCGATGATAGGTATATACATTAGGTACCAAAACCAATATTTGACCCTTAAATACTGGGTTTTCCCCACCTGTTAGATCGCATTATGCAAAACAGTAGCCCAATAAGAGGTACGAGCCTATTTGGTGCAGTCACTTTTTGGACACCTGCGAGTCATAAAACCCGGGTTTTTTGCAGAATGTTGCTTATTTTTGGTATAAATAGGCTAATCCTTTCTATTGAGATTAGTCTTAATCTGGATCTGGAGTGTGACAAGCCAATAACAACAATGGGTAAAAGGACAACGATGGAGCAACGGAAACTCATCTTGAATCACTTCAAAAACGGATTTTCGCAGCGAAAATTAGCTCAAATGGTGAATCTGAGCAAATCAACTGTGCAGCACATCATCGAGCGCTTCACCCGCGAAGATCGGATAGGAAACTTGGGCAGAACGGCGCACAACAAGATTTTCACTGAACATGAGGAGCGACGAATCATCAGGAAAATTAAGGAAAATCCTAAGCTTTCGGCCCCATAACTTACCCAACAGGTGAAGGACGAAATGGGGAAGGACTGCTGTGTGGAAGCTGTGCCCCAAGTTCTGCGCAACCATGGCTTCAATGGCCGAGTACTCCGAAAGAAGCCCTTCATAAGCCTGAAGAACAAAGGGACAAGGTTGGCGTTCGCAAAAACCAACTTGGACAAGGATTTGGAGTCCTGGAACACCGTGATTTTTGCAGACGAGTCCAAATTCAACCTTTTTGGGTCCGACGGAAGGAACTTTGTGTGGCGAAAGCCCAATACTGAGCTGGATCCCAAACACGTAAAAGCGACAGTCAAGCACGGCGGAGGAAGTGTCATGGTATGCGCATGCATGTCGGCAGCCGGCGTCGGAAACTTGGTGTTTATCGAGTCTACGATGGATAAGCACATGTACCTCAATATTCTAAAAGAAAACTTGCACCAAAGCTTCCAGAAACTAGGAATCCGACGTGATTTCCGGTTCTACCAGGATAATGACCCGAAACATTCGTCCCGAATAGTACAGTCCTGGCTTATCTGGAACTGCCCCCACTTGATGATTCCCTCAGACCAGTCTCCAGACTTAAATGTTATTCAAAATTTGTGGGCTGCGCTGGAAAAAAACACCCAGAATCACAGGATTTCTAGCAAAAACGACCTTAAAAAAGCTCTGCTGGAGGAATGGAGCAAAATAAGCCCGGAAAGCACTCGGAAGCTGGTCTCTTCCATGAATAGTAGGTTAAAAGCCGTAATAAAGGTTAGGGGATTACATACTAAGTATTAAAATAGCTGTTTAACCTTTTATTCGACTAATATTAAATTAGTTTGTGGATGGATCATTCTGGCTCTGACCTGTATTTAAGATATATTTTAAGTTTTTATTTTATTTTTAAAACTGAGCAATATTTAATCAGCAAATAAAGTTCCTTTTTTTAACTGTGATAAAACATACAACAAACTGGCGCTTAAACCTTTTTGGTTTTTCGTCTATTTTAAAATTTGTAGCACTTTAAACTTTTTATTTGCCACTGGATCATTTTGGCCCTGAGCCACTGTACATACATATGTATTTCTTTAAAATGTGTGTCCCATGATTTCTTGTCGAGCATAAAGTAACTTGCGAAATAATATGTATGATATTGCATAGGCGATGGCTATGCCATGCTGAATGTTGTTTATTGCTATGGAACTGTGGATATTAACTATGTATATGTATATCTAAGTTTCATAGCAGCCATTTTAAACGTGTACAGTTTTTAAGCCCCCAGCTTACAGTGTTACAAAAATATACGTATAGATGAGTGCGATCTGAAAAGGTTTCGAGCTGAGCAAGAGCTGAGCATCCATTGACGAGAGTAAATTGGAAGCCCCGTTCAGCGATGTCTGGTGGATTGCCCGGCCCGACGAAAATGACGATCGTGGTCCCACACACTAATTAGATTAGATTAGACAAACCTGATTAGTTCGTTTTGCATTGTGGTGGCGGTGGCAGGGCAGAGGCACGGCCAGGGCCAGGGGCAGCAGAGCGAGCTCGTGCTGTCGATTCTTTGTTTGTCTTCTCAGATAAATTTGTGTAGAGAGTAAAGCTCGAAGCTTGCGGAGCAACTTTCTTGCGTTTTGTTGTCGCTAAAATTTACAAAAGGAAATAGGCGTGACCCAAGTGGAAGCTACCTGCCGCACGACCACACCCGCGCGAGCGATTCGCGGTTGTTGTTCAGTTACGGGCATTTTTCGGTGCATTCGGTTGTTTAACTTTTTTTGCGGATCAGCTGTGTACATTTTCGTGAGTGTCAGTTGGCTTTCGAGACAATATGCAGAAGTCACAGAGCGGTATCTGCTGGATGGTGCTTTTGCTGGGCTCACTGATCCTCACCTTATCGCTGGCCTTCAGTTACTGGATGTTTGTTCCACGGGAGGTGCAGTTCTGGTCGCTGATTTCGCGCAATTACAGCGGGCCAGAACTAAAGTCTTCCATACTCCCGGGGATGGTGCCAGAGGGACTCAAGCTGAAGCACGGGCCGCCATTCGTCTATCAGATATTACATTAGTCCAAACACACCACAGGATATAATGCTATGTAATCGTATTCTAGTTTAACAATAAATTACATGTACGTTAGAGAATTGGGTGGCTTGGGAAAGCTAACAAGCATCACAAGTGGATGGCGACTGCGACCATCAAACGTCCGACTTTTGGTTGAGCGCTGCATAGCCCACTGGAATCTCTTTCATTTCGGTTTGAAGGCAAAGAAACTCCCCGCCTATACACATGATGGTTCCTGTTATGACGTTTAGCAGCCACCATGAGGCGTTCGCGGGGAATGAACGATTGTACCACCAGCAAATCAGCAAGTGCAGGACATGGAAGGTGCAGCTGCGCCGGGAGAACGATGAGAGAGAGAGAGGAGACAAATTATGAGCAACGGCTAGTTCCTGTGCTATGAGTAATCACCTAAAGTCCAAACACAGCTTCGCACGTCTTACTATGCACCACAGAGCCAGCGAAGCGATGAACGCATTTACGACAAAGGCGCATATGACCAGCCTGCCGCCCAGGTCGTATATGTGTATTTCCTAGATGGGAAAACGAAAACACGATCCATTACGCTTATTTCATCGGTGTTGTGGCAGGTTGTTTCAAATGCATACACGATATTCGAATAAATGGTCCAGAGTGTAGTTGTCCCCAGACAACTTGTTGGCCACAAAAACAAGGAGGCCAAGTGTGAAGTACACGCAGAACTGCATCGAGATGATTTGGGAGGTCAGCAGCGTGGGGTCCCATTGCGTGTTTCGAAACGTTCCGCCTTTCATCTTTTGTCCAGTTTATTTCAGAAAATTTAGTTCAGTTCAGCTGGTCAAAAACAATAACAAACATCTGACTCAACATAGAGATGGGCAAGTAGGGTATTCAGAGTCCGTCTATCGATACATATAAATTTAGAAATCGAAATCCAATAAATTCAATTTGTAAAAATAATTCTGTTTTGTTCGTATAGATCAATTATACAGGTAGATTTGCGATGGAAAAAGTCCAGAAATTCGTAAGTTCGTAATATAATGGATTACAAAAGTTTGCGGTCGTCTTACGCTTATCACTCTAGAGTCGCATGCGCTCGCTGGGCATTGTCACGGCCGGGGCCACCGCCTTGCTTATGGGTATTACGGCGTATAACAACAAAGACCGGCTTTTCGGCACGTTTATAATGCCGGCCGTGCGTCTTCTGCCCGCAGAGGCCAGCCACAACTTGGCTGTGATGGCGTGCAAGCATCGCCTTTGTCTAGCCTCCCAATACCAAGATGACATCAATCTGAACACCCAGTTTTTTGGTCACCTGCTGAGCAATCCAATTGGCATCGCCGCTGGATTTGACAAGAATGCCGAGGCTGTTGACGGCCTGAAGGATCTAGGCTTTGGCTTTGTTGAGGTCGGAACTGTCACGCCCACAGCTCAGGATGGAAACCCGAAGCCTCGAGTGTTCCGCCTGTCCGAGGACAAAGCTATTATCAATCGTTATGGATTTAACAGTGATGGCCACGCAGCTGTTCTCCAGCGGCTCAGTGAGGCGCGAAAGAAGGAGAATTTTAATGCCATAGTTGGCGTAAACTTGGGAAGCAATCGAGACACCCTTTCCCCAGCCGCTGACTACGTGGAGGGAGTCAGGGTGTTTGGGCCCGTGGCGGATTACCTAGTAATCAACGTTAGCAGTCCCAATACGAAAGGACTTAGAGATATGCAGAGCAAACAGAAGCTGACCCAATTGCTGGAACAAGTGAACGAGGCACGTTCGCGTCTGGAAAGTAATCGTAATGTCCCGATCTTGCTAAAGCTGTCGCCCGACCTGGAGATCTCTGACATGAATGACATAGTGGCCGTCATTAAGCGGAACAAGAGTCGCGTGGATGGTCTCATTGTGGCCAATACGACAGTGTCGCGCGACAATTTGCACGACAGCAAGTGGACCGCTGAGGGAGGCGGGTTGAGCGGAGAACCGCTTAAAGCCCGCTCCACGGAGATGATTGCCCAGATGTACCAGCTCACCAACGGTAAAATTCCAATAATTGGCGTTGGCGGCGTCTCATCTGGAATTGACGCGTACCAGAAGATTGAGGCGGGAGCTTCCTACGTCCAAGTTTATACGGCCCTGGTCTACGAAGGCCCTTATCTCGTTGAGAGGATCAAGGACGAACTCTCGAAACTAATCGCCGAAAGGGGACATCCCAATGTACAGTCAGTGGTTGGGACCAACACAAAGTTCTACCTACCCAAGTAAGAAGCCCAGGGCTTTAGGAACTAAAAATGAAACAATCGAATTATTTTTATGGCTTTGGTAAACGTAATTAAAGACTATATTCTTCCAAATACTTTATTGACTTTCGTTTGCACGCTGCACATTGAGTAATCTCCCCTCCAAAAAGTGGGTGTTCTGATTGCTGGCGCTGTTGAAGGCATCGCGCTGGCTAAAGACCACGAATCCGTAATACTTTGACAGTCCCTGCTGCTTGTCGAAGACCACTTCCGCATTGGCCACGTGCCCGTAGCGGGAGAAGTAAGTTTTCAGCTCCTTGCTGCTGATGGTCCACGGCAGGTTGCCCACAAACAACTTGTACGAGCTACGTGCAAATCCGCTGGACATGATTATGCGATCTGTTTATATTATGGTTGCAGCTGTGTGACCGTATTTGGACACGCTTGCTATCGACGCATATCGCCCGTTGGAGTGTGCGATAGCGATACCGCGGAATAAATCAATGTTTCATCTCTAGCTCCTTTGGTTGGGTATTTATGTAAATTAATAAAAAGTGCATAAATGTGCACTTTAACCGTAGAAAAGAAAAGTGTAGAGTTGGACCCTCAAGAAAACCAAGCGACGGAAGAATATAGTGCAATCTTCGGCCCTTTCCAAGTCTCAGTCGACGTGTTGTATTCGGGGCGCGGCGCCCTCTGAAAAGACCAGCGACAGACATCGACATCCTTTGGCAACAAAGCAATATAACATCAATACTTTCTGTTCTGCCAGTATCCCGAAGCAGCCGTCAGTCACAATGGCCGAGCGACCGAAAAATTTATTTGCAAGTGAGTATTATTTATTTTTCCTGGCTCTGCCCACGCACTCGACATACATACATACAGAACCACAATCAGATATATATGTGCATACATGTGTGTATTTGTACGTGCATACGAACACACATATGTGAGTGCGGCCACTACTACTGACGCATATTTGAGGGAAGAGGAGTGCACCCACCGCAAAGTTGATAAGCAAAAAAAGTAAGCACAAAACAAATTCATAAATTACAGCTGGACCCAGTCGCTCGCGCAACCCTCCCGATCAGCTCAGTTTGAACAACCTCAGCATTCGCCATCCGCCCTCGTCAACCTCGTCGACCTCATCCGGGTCTACATCTTCGGGCTCCAGTTCCTCATCTCAACATAACAATGTGGCGCTGCGCTTTAGTGCCCAGCCCCCGATAGCCACCAGCTCAGGCGTCGGTGCCGGTGCCAGTGCCGGTGCCGGTGGCGGCACTGCGCCGGCTTCAAGCAGCAGCAGCAGCACGGCTACAGACCGCCATCGGGAGCGTATACGCCAACAGGCCTGTGGCAAGCTACAGTTTGGCGAGGGTGCTGCGAACGCACATCAGTTTACGTCAGATGATCTCGAGGATGAGGGCGAGATAGGGCGCGGAGCCTTTGGTGCAGTCAATAAGATGATATTCAAGAAGTTGGATAAGGTTATGGCAGTAAAGCGCATCCGCTCTACCGTCGACGAGAAGGAACAAAAGCAGCTGCTCATGGACCTCGAGGTGGTGATGAAGTCGAATGAATGCATCTACATTGTTCAGTTCTATGGAGCACTCTTCAAGGAGGGCGATTGCTGGATATGCATGGAACTGATGGATACGTCGCTGGACAAATTCTACAAGTACATATTCGAGAAGCAGCAGCGGCACTTGCCAGAGTCTATCCTCGCC
The DNA here is from genome assembly GCA_008121215.1 of Drosophila athabasca. Classification (NCBI taxonomy): domain Eukaryota; kingdom Metazoa; phylum Arthropoda; class Insecta; order Diptera; family Drosophilidae; genus Drosophila; species Drosophila athabasca. The sequence continues at coordinate 2,939,926 of CM017793.1, read as the reverse complement.
AAAATCACAGTTGCCACGGTGAATGCGTTGAACTATTTGAAGGAGGAGCTCAAGATAATACATCGGGATGTGAAGCCCAGCAACATTTTACTGCATCGCCGAGGCGACATCAAGCTATGTGATTTTGGAATTTCGGGTCAACTAGTTGACTCGATAGCCAAGACCAAGGATGCGGGCTGCAGACCCTACATGGCGGTAAGGAATCTAAAAAATCGAAATCTAAATCCAATTGCCGAGGTCATTATCGATTGATAACATATTTCGCATTTTTCTGCAGCCGGAGCGCATCGATCCAGAGCGTGCCAAGGGCTACGATGTGCGAAGCGATGTATGGTCCTTGGGAATCACTTTGATGGAGGTGGCGACAGGTAATTTCCCGTATCGCAAATGGGACTCAGTGTTCGAGCAGCTGTGCCAGGTGAGCTGGACGTTTAGCTTAGATGTTGAGAATGTTTCTTAGGCTACTACGTTCCTTAGGTTGTGCAAGGCGAACCGCCGCGACTAATGACCTCTTACAATGGCATGGAGTTCTCCAAAGAGTTTGTAGAATTTGTCAACACTTGGTAAGCGCTACAGAGTTTGAATTTAGATATTCAGTCGCTTTTCACTGCCCATCTGTTATAGCCTCATTAAAAAGGAGAGCGACAGGCCCAAGTATAGCCGACTGCTGGAGATGCCCTTCATACGTCGCGGCGAGACGAGCCACACCGATGTGGCTGTGTATGTGGCAGACATCCTCGAGTCCATGGAAAACGATGGCATCACGCAGTTCACGGCCAACCAGCAGCCGGAGAGTTAATCATCTCGGCGCAAAGAAAGAAGTCATGAAAACACAACAAAAAACAAAAGCAAACTAAACACAGAAGAAAGAAACATAAAAACATAAGTTGTTGTCTACTCGGTAGCACTCATTCGTATCGTATTTCGTATTTTGTTTGAAGACAAAAACAAAACTAAGCTAATGAAAAGTGTATAAGCTGAAAACAGAAGAGCTGTGTGTAACGTTGAATCCCCAAGAGAAGGAAACTATTGTACGGCAATAATTTTTGTATTCGTGCGTTGAGAATATGTAAAGAAAATAAATTCCCAAATTGTAATTGTTTAGAAAAAGCCAGATAGAAGAGATAGCCAAGTCGTTAAGGAGCGTTTTGGATCGATGCCCCCGGAGTCCATGTCCCTTTACGTTCAGCCAGCGAGCATTTTATGATTCGAATTATACGTTTATACGTTTATTATTCTTGATGGCCCATTCGCTATAAGTGATACATTCTGCGTTATTAAACGAAAACAACAAACAAAAGAAACCCAAACAATTGGAACGGAAATGGAAATTATGAAAATCAAGGGTTCACTATCTACATATACGAGTATAAGCTAATGGAAACACCAACACGCGACCCGACCCAGAGCGTGCCATAGCATAGAAATAGTTCAACCATACAATTACATGAATGATGCATTATTTATTGAGTCGATTTTGTAAACCTATTATACATATTTTTTATTTTGCATATGAACATGATTGTGAAAAGCTTTAAATGATTGGCCAGCGGCTTAAATGTTTAAATTTTAGTAGAAATAATTGCAGGAATATGCAAAAAATAATCGCTTAATACATATATGTATGAAATAATTAGCCACAACACCAACACACACACACACACACACATACACAAAAATACACACACCAATAAACGCTTTTACGCGTAGTAATTAGTTGTAAGCAAAGCAAAATATTTAGCAAAAAGTTACAGCTTCAAAAAGTGAAGTCAAGTGAAAGTAAAAATAAAACAAAATATATGTATGTATGTATTGTGCCTAAGTATATAGGAATGATATGATAAAAATTTAACCAGAGAAATACCACTTAAATACCACTCCATCAAAGGTCATAAGCCATTTAATATCTAATAAATGGAATCGCATCGGGTTCCTTAGCCTAGCTTCTGCTCCCCGCCCCTGCCCCTGCCCATTCCACAATGCTCATGCCACCCCCCCACATGGACCATGTCTGTCCCCCCCGAAACCCCCCAAAAAACACACACAAAAAACGAGCAATTGCACCGTCTATGTCCCGTCTCAAACAGTCACAAACGACGAACCATGCCAGTGTTTTTTGATTAACATTTTGATGCAAGCGCCAATGTGAAAGCAAAGTTTATTTTGTATACATATATATGTACATGCAAGGCATTATATATTTGCATGAGTTGCCTATACATAGATTAAGATCAACAGAGCCTGCATGATTTTCTTTATGGTTTTTGAAATTAATTTGCAAAACCAAACACCAACAACATGCAACAATATGCAAAGGAGTTCAACAAATAATAAATACGATAAATATATATATTTTTATTAAGTCAATAAGCAGCATCAGCATCCCTGAGAGCTGCAAGTAAATTTGTATAAGAAAATTTGTATATGAAATTCTCGGCAAGCCGATACGTGTATGCCCTTACCGATGCCAGTGCACATACATAAGATGCAATGCTGAATGCCCATGGATAGCTCGATGAAATGGCGTACCATTTGTAAGGGCGTACATATCTTATCTGCAGTTCGAAAAGTTTCTAAAGACAACAATGCAAGGTGACAAAGATAGCGCCCGCCTTAAGGTCCCAAAGATTGAGTCTACCCTAGTTAACAACTCGGTATAGTTTAAAACAATTACCTATGTGTGTACTGTACTCGGGCAGATCATTCTTGATATACATAGATACATAACAACAACAACAAGTAGTAGAAGTAATAATCATATTGTACTTGTACAACTTGTGTGTAATGCCAGCAAAACCACAATCTGAGTCGTTGCGAGTCGTCAATATTGTTGACAATAAAAAGGTGTATCATTTATTTATATGTAAAGCAGGGCAAAGTTTAGGTCCCTCGAGGAGATACGGCTAGGCATATGGAAAGTGTATATAAGGTAGACCTACCTACTAAGGAAATATGACTGGCATATATTTATATACTAAAACATTTAAAAACTGTAAGTCAGGCAGTAGCGTACTCACGTCTATCGATTCCGAAAGACACCCCAATGAAAAATTGTAACACCAACCCTTACGATTGGCTTCCACGTCCCCTAGGATAATGCAGATGCAAACCACAACTTACAACTCTAAACCAAAACCAAAACTAAAACTAAAACTTACCAATGACAAAACTGGAAACGCAACGTCCACAAGAAAACAAAAATCGCAAACTTTTTAAACCTAGCATACACTTAAGCAGAGAGTAGAGTGGAGTGCAACTTGTCGAATTTCGAAGGATCCAAATATGGGTTCCAGATCCTAAATTGGAACACCTGGAGACGTTCCACTCAACACATAGCGCACTAAGTTTTACTAAGTAGCCTATCAACGTACATATGTATGTACATACATGTATGTCTGTATGTGTGTACCATTCCCTAGTGTGTGTGTCTCTCTATCTCAACAGAACTAAAATAACACATGGAAACTGAATCGCCGCAGAAGGATAAATTAAAAGTCAAGGAAATACAAAATTAAATATGAAATTACATTGTTGAAAAAAAGTAAAACATAATACATAATTGAAATAAACAAAAACACAACTAAAACAATTTGTATAAATATGAATAGCGAATAAAAAGCATAAATAAAAAACCAAATGAATGTTTAATGAGTATTAATGAGGGTGGGGTACACCAGAGACAGCCATTGGAACCTGACACGCCTACCTAAGTGACGTATCCGCTGGCCCAGTAATTAACCAATTACTAAATCAAAATAAAGTTCAAGAAACATACTATACTGTGGTATGGGGTCGAGCCTAAGGGTATGTTGATTCTCTGAACGGGCTTGTCAGGTTTAGGTCTAAAGAGTACATTCGAACTGGCGTAACATCTTTGGCCCAGTGCATATTATTGTGGACTGGCATAATTTTTAGGGGCACGCGACTAGCATGCGAATGGTCACCTTAACGAGAGGCTCTAGACGTGGCGGGCATGGAAAGTTCCGCATTAGAGCCACAAATGCGTAATCCCCACTGGGCCACTGAGGTTGCAGCCAAGTCCTCGTACATATAGAAACCTCAATGGGTGCCTGAGCTGGCCTGGTGGCTAGACTCAGTGTTGCCTCGAGCGTTGCGCGATAAACAATTAGTTTCTGAAGCGGATTGGGGACCGACCCTCAAGTTCAACGACATGCTGCTCGGCACCTGCATCATTCTGGCCATCTGGCTGCTGCTGGTGTGGACGTACTTTTTGTGGACCCGGCGACGCTACTACAAGGTCGCCTGGCAGCTGAGGGGACCTGTCGGCTGGCCCCTGATCGGCATGGGGCTGCAAATGATGAATCCCGAGAGTAAGCGCGGCCGGAGATGAGCCAGTCCAGGCTGGGGGCTAACTGTCTTTTGTAGCCTTTCTGCAGTACATGGACGGACTGTCGCACAAGTTCAAGGCACCCTTCGTCTCCTGGATGGGAACCAGCTGCTTCCTCTACGTCAACGACCCACAGACTGTGGAGCAGGTCTTTAACTCGAACCACTGCACCAACAAGGGAGACTTCTACCGCTTCCTGAGCTCAGCGATTGGCGACGGACTGTTCACATCCAGCGCTCCTCGCTGGCACAAGCATCGTCGCCTCATCAACCCCGCCTTTGGACGTCAGATCCTCAGCAACTTTTTGCCCATTTTCAATGCCGAGGCGGAGGTTCTGCTGCAAAAGCTGGATCTGGAGGGTGTACAGCACGGCAAGGAGTTGGAGATATATCAGATCTTGAAGAAGATTGTCCTGGAAGCGGCATGTCGTGAGTAGGCCTGAAGCACTTTTGCATCTGATTTTCCAAGTACATATTTCTGATGCAGAGACAACTATGGGCAGGAAAATGAATTTCCAGCACGACGGTTCTGCGGCCATATTCGAGGCCTACAATGGGTGAGTCATTGGTGTGAAATAGAAAGGTATAACTATAGTTCTTGTATCCAAGCGTCTGACATTCACTTTTTCTAAAAAGAAATCGCAAGTATTTCGTACAATATTTATGATTAAAATAGTCTAGTCACTGGAAGTAATCTTTGAAAGTAGTAGTAGTAGTTAGTAGTGATGCTATTTGTATGGCTTCCGACACCAGTCGGATGTTTGGTATGTTTTGTTGAATAATTCAATGCCATTCATGTTGTTCATCTTCCCTTTAGCGACTCTATGTCTTTGGAAAACAGGGCAGACGTTCAGGTATATCATGTCATGTCTTTTTGTCCCTCCAGTTTTTTCTTCGCCATTAGCTAATTACAATCTAGGAGCATCTCGGGCGGATAGGCTTTTCTCGTGCATTGCCAGGTGGTGCCAAGGACCGAAAGGGTCCTCTTTTGTTCCCTTGCAGAGCTTAAATTTCTATGCTTGCCTCTGTATCCTTTAAAGATTGACGGAGGTGTGTGTGAAGCGAATGCTGTCGCCATGGCTCTATCCGGAGCTCATCTATCGACGCTCGCAACTCTATGGCCAACAGAGGAAGGTGGTCGGCGTTCTCCTTGGTTTCGTGGAGCAGGTAAATTGATACTCGATTCCGTGCCATTCGTATGACCTATGTATCATGATTTGCATGTCCGGACAGCTGCTGTCACCGATTGTCTCGGTTGTGGATATCGACTCCGCCAAGAAGCCATTGCCACAGGAGGCGAGGAGCAAATCGAAGTCCATTTTCATTGAACAGGTGAGGGAGCACGTCGAGCGTGGACAACTGAGTTGGCAGGATGTCAGAGATGAGGCCAATGTCACCATTGCAGCGGTAAGTAGGAGACTCTAGATGAAAGTCTGAAGCGTACATGGGAGTTTTCTCTGGGACAGACCTTTGAGACCACATCGACGGCTCTCTACTTCACCATCCTCTGCCTGGCCATGCATCCGACCTACCAGGAGAAGCTCCATGAGGAGTTAATGGCCGAGCTTCCGCCTTACGGTGACATTTCCCTGGATCAGTTGGAGCGCCTCTCCTACACCGAAATGGCAATCAACGAGGCCATGCGGCTGTTTGCACCCGTTCCCATGGTCCTGCGCTCCGCAGCTCAGGATTTTCGACTCCGACGCGATGACGCCGACTTTCTGATCCCAAGCGGCACCCAGATTGGCATCGACATCTACAATATGCAGCGGGACGAACGGGTCTGGGGACCACTGGCCCGCACCTACAATCCGGACGCGCATTTCGGACCCGAGGCTCCGCCCCGTCATGCCTTTGCCTTTGTGCCGTTCACCAAGGGTCTGCGCATGTGCATCGGCTACCGATATGCCCAGATGCTGATGAAGCTGCTGGTGGCCAAGATATTTCGGAGCTACCGCATCAGCACAGAGGCTCGGCTGGATCAGCTCCTGGTCAAGGGCAATATATCACTCAAATTGAGTAATTATCCCCTGTGCCGGGTGATGCGACGGTAACGAAGGTCCCTCCTACATTTTCCATCTTCCATCAATGTCCTCAGCTCTTGTCGTGCCCTCGCTGCACTCCATCTCGAACGTCTCTCTCGTTGCTGTAATTTTCCTATTAAAAATGTAATTTTTGTTGCATTTTCCAGGCTGTAAATTGAATTTGTTTCACTTTTGCGGGGGGTTCGTTAGCTGACGCTCCACTCCGCTCCTAGCGTAAATTGCATGCTTGCAAATGGCCATAATGGATGCCAGTTACCTCTCCGCTTCTGCCTCCACTTGGTGTACGGTGTACGTTGCGTACACACAATCATAGTTGATTGAATTCTATGCAGGGAGTGCCTCCGATAGCGGAATAGAATGGTCAGAATGCTACCCCAAAGTGGCCAGAAATGTGCGTTATTTTGTAGGTTGTTTTAGCGAACTTTTGGGGGGAGAGAAACGATGTTATAGAAATTTAGCAAAATCATAAATTTCAGTGTTCCTCAGAGATTTCAGAGATTCCTCCACATGAACTACTACTACAAGTCCTGAATAAATACGAAATAGGGGTGATTGATTTAAAATAGAGTTCTTTCCACTTTTGTTACGGAAAGCATTTTTATATATGTATGTCACAGGAGGCGACAATATTTATTTAAACTGAACTATGACCTTCATAGTCTAATAATTGCTTAATTCCAAAAAAAAGATAAAGATTCTCCTTCTTAATAAAAATACAAAACAAATATACATACATATACATACATATGTACATAGAAATTAATATAAATTAATCTAGCAATAATTTGCCATTTAAAATACTAAATTGTGTCTGAAAAATACCAAAAACAAAACACAATGAAGCGATCTGTTCAACGCGTTAGAAATGTGTGCATGTATGCGGCGTGGCATTTAGTAGTTGTCTCGCTTGCACGCATGTACAAAACCCACAATAGCACACGACAAATATAACCTTCGATAGCTCAGTTGGTAGAGCGGTGGACTGTAGATGGTAACATATGCGATAGAAATCCATAGGTCGCTGGTTCAAATCCGGCTCGAAGGATCTTCAATTTTTTCTTCTTTTTTTCTCTATTTTAAAATATATTTATGCCGGAGTGATTATTGTATTGAAGAATCTATATTGAATCTATATTAGATTGTATTATTGGCAACTCTGCTGATATGATTGCATATGTATAATCGTCTCTGTCGGATAAACAGGGGCTATTTTCTTTTCACGAATTCCAAAATTCATGCAATTTATATCATAAACCTATACGCAGAGAGCATAATAATTTTGACAGAAGATTTAAAATTAGACAGAGAAGAATTTAAGATTTTATATGCGTATCGATTAAGAAGGAAAGATATGAAGAACACAGAGATAGTTATTGGCTGGATAATTTGTGTTAATTCCCAATGGAATCACTCACTGACTGTCAACCCCTTCGATCTGCAGGGGTATGCTACGTTTCAGCCCCGACGGATAGTCTTTCTTTTATGTCTTTGAATATTTTTCAATAAAACCATAAACCATAGATATAACATAAGCAATAGAAAATATGTATCATATGGTTAAAACTCACCTTCAATTTCTGTTGACTTGCTTCTGGTTATATGTATTTTCTCTCTTTTGATTTTTCACTTTCGTATGTTAGTGACGAAAGCAAAGAGAAACAACACAAATGTAAAAAATGCTCGTATTTCCGCTCTTTATTTAGTTCTTACGGTACACTTGATCTCGCGTTACGGAACACTTTCAATTTTTTGGCATTTTCGAATTTCACAATAAAAAAATATTCCGTTGCTTTGGCTTTGTTGCCATGCATTGCGCCTAATATTACCGCTCTTTCTTTATTTTTTGCGGTAAACTTTATTGTTTCTACTTTTCACTCACTCACTTCACTCACTTTTTTTCAATATCGCCTTCTACTGCTTCCACTGCTGAAACTCCTTGCCGTCATAATGACCATCCTGCACTTGCAGTCACTTTTTTCACATATGTATGATTGTATGTATGTATCACCTTGCATTGCATTTGCACTCACTTTTGGGCATTTTATTTTCACCAAAAAAAAAAACACTCATTTGCCATTTATTTGCACGCATTACGTGGTTATTGCGGTACTCTCTCACTTGATCTCACTTTGACACTCACTCACTTCTTGTCCCTATAGCCTTGTTGCCTTATTGCCGCTCGTTATATACATGTAGTTCTAGCGGGATTATGGCTTCTTATTTTTTCACTCACACTTTCACTCACTTTTTGCGCGATAAGCGCCTGTACTGCTTGCCACACCCCTTGCCGTCGTTATGACCATCCTGCACTTGCAGTCACTTTTTGCACTTTCACTCACTTTTTGGTATTTTTGAATTTCACAATAAAAAAAAGCACTCATATGCCATTCCTTTGACTTTGATGCCATTCATTGCACTCAAAATTGCATACACTCACTCTTATCGAAAAAGCAACAAAAACACACACAACAAACACACACTTTGATGCCGCTCTCTATTTAGTTCTTTCCGTGCACCGTATTATTTTTGGTTTCACTCGCGCACTTTTAAACACTTTCCGGGAATATCGTTTTGCATCGATCACTTTAGACGCACCCGCACACCGCAAGACGAACAATTTAATTGATAACCGCTGATGGACCGGGGGGGAACTGAAAGCTTTGGTTAGATAGCACTGCAGCTGCGTGGGCAGCTGCGTGGGCAGCTTTAAGAAGTTTTCGAAGAGTGGGAGATCGAGAACGAAAAAAGTTGATGAGAGAGGGCGGCTGCAGCAGAGCAGCGTAGGCAGCTGCAAGGCATCATACTTAACAAGGTAGCCGCACTCGCTCTCTCGCTCTCTTTTTTACTTCTTAAATTTCAGTCTGCCTAAGGTATACTAAGCACACTTAAGAATACCTTCTTTGCTGCTCTCTATGCGGCTACCTTGTTTAGTATGCCTTGAGTCTGCCTAGCAGCGCAGTTGTGAGCGACGATTCTCTCTTCTTCACTGAAATAAGAAGTAGCGGCTCTCTCAGTGCGGCTACCTCGTTAAGTATGCCTTGGGCAGCTGCTCATGCTCAGATCTCACGAGAGATTGCAACGAAACGAAATATGCATAATTCAATAGCAGCATCGTGAGAGAGCGAAAGCTAATGTTTTCTGATATCGCTAAAAACTAATGAAATATGCATGTTGATGTATTCCATGGAGCCGTAACATTATTTCATTTTCATATTGATTTAGTTTATTTAGTGGACATTTGCATGCATAACTCTTATTTAAGGTCCCTGTTATGCAGTAATTGAAAATATACTGCAGTTTATAGGACACTTTGCGCATTGATTGGTGGTTATCATTACCCAGGGCATACGACGAGACACGAGATTTCTTCTAAAATTCATTTATTGTATAAAAAATATATCTACATATACATACACATGTTAAATTGAAATTAATTGGAAAATCTAAATAATAATAATACAAATAATTCCGTTTTGCCCTCATCGAGTACAACTTTCGCAAACTAATAGTTTGTGTGCCTTGAGCTTCCATTTTACTTGAGGGTCCTTGGTTGCAAGTTGCAACGAAACGAAATATGCATAATTCAATAGCAGCACCGTCCTTGCCATAGTGGAAGTGGACTCGTCCTCAGCAGAGTCCCAGCCCGCACGAGAAGAGTGGAAAAGTATGAAAAAAAAGTATGATTGGGACTCGTTAACGCTTCGAAATACGGGTAAAATCGGTTGCTGCAGATGGTTCCGGTCATGGCGGGATGGCGGGAGGACTGTGTAATCGCAACATTAATCTAAAAGGCGTGTTTAGTGCGGCCTGGCGGGCAGCAAACTTAATAATAGCTTTCGCAGCGCTTTGCAATAAGTAATTAAATCATTTACAACAAATCAAACTGACGGATGAGAAGATGACGCAGTCAAAAAGGAGAGCAAAGTCCAATCCACTTCCCTCCACCCCGAACGCGACTCCGAGTCCGACTCCGACTACTACTCAAGCTCTTAGCAAATAGTCGCCAAGGCTCTTTGGGTCTGTTAGTCTCTGGGTTTCTGGTCTGGCTTATTATTAATGAGGAAAAGTTTTGCAAGTTTTCAATTAGTTATGCGCCCGTCCACCGTTGCCCGCCGGCAACGCCCCCAGCCCCCGTCCACCCGTCCCCCGTCCCCCGTCCCCCGTCCGACTGGAGTATAATCAAGACAAACGTTGGCTCATAATAAAATATTTAGTTGGATTTCCCTGGCCAGTCCCATTAATTGACTAGCAACCAGCTATTTGTATAACAAGCCGAGACGTTGTTTCCATTCCATTCCATTCCTTTCGTTTCGTTTCAGGGCGGTTACGGCTGATTATGTTGTACGCCGGGCCGTGCTCTCTAACTGAATCCGACAGCCTGCATAATTGGATTAATTGAATATCAAGGCAGCAGCCCAGCCACCTGGATACGAGGGTCAGAAACGTCTTGGCTGGGGCTTCAGCTGTGCCTTGTCTCGATGCAGTCAGGGCGTCTGTATACCCGTCCTTATGCCACACCAAACCAGAGACCAGGTCAGAGTTCTTTTTGCATTCAAATCAGACTTTAATTTTATTCATTTTCTTCAGGCAAAACATAAGTTCGTCTAAGCTAAACCAAGAGGTGATAACAATTATCAGGGTAGGTGGCATCGGCTTGCCCTACTTCTGGTTCTACGAGGTTTTGTTTTTGTCTGATTTTTAGTCTAATTTTCAGTTATTTATTTTTCTTCTTAAATCGGATTTAAAATTCTTCGCGCAAAAATGTTGTTTGGAGTCCTTCTCTATTAATTGTGATACACTTTACGACACTCTTGACAATTTTGTCTCAATTCCCGCTAAGCCACAAAGCAGGTAACACTTGGTCGAGCTACAACAATGCACTGGGGCTGCGGGCTTGGAAGCCTGGGGCGTTAATTACAGTAAAACATTTACCAAGACGCCTGCCTGTATGAACACACTCAAATATGTACATATGTATGTGCCTAAGTGAAAGAGCTGGCTAATAAACAAAACATTCCTCAAAGCCCGCCATGGCAGATGGTTGGATGGTTGGATGGCGGCATAGAGGCAGGAAAACCGCATTAACAAGCAGCTGCTGCATCATACAGATCCCAGGCGTAATTAAGTTTACTCTCATTTGACGAGACACGCGCCACGCAAATCTTATCCGGAGAACCTGGCAAACAAACCACAGTATACCCCCTCCCCACCCCCCTTTCGGCAACAGCCCACCGCAGCCAGAGAGGCCCAAGAGAGAGAGAGAGAGAGAGAGAGAGGAGAGGACCCAGACCTAGACCCCATCAATGTTAATGCTAATTGTTATTGTAGTTAACATGCAGAGTGGGGCGTGGTGGGGCTGGGCAGGGCGGTGAGGGGAGGTGCTGTTCGGGGGCCGTGGAGGAGTCGAATGTGCCCGTCCGCTTACCTCAAATTGAATTAGACTCATATGTGGTCGTCAGTTGAGACAGTTTGCAACTTCCAAACTCAATTTGGCAGCTCACAAACTTTCCCCCCACACACTGACGAAAATAAAAGGCGCTGCATACCCAACAGCTCAGTCGTACCTATACGTTTTTGTCAGTGTATCAGTGAGCTCGATGCTCACTATTTTTGGGGGCCGCAAACTAAATCACAGTGAAAATATTTAACAAAATTGCATTAAAAACTTTTCTACCATGCTCGGCAAATTGTCGTACAAAAAGACCCAACAAAATGAAATAAATTTCAGTCATTGTTGGGGGGATGTGCGGGGGGGTGGGGGGGCAAGCGGCGTCCACTGAACAGGACATACATATAAATCAGTTATCAAATATCAGGGTGGGACTCGTGACACACAACCAGTCCATACAGTCCATACAAGCAGCAGGTACAATTTTGGTTATTTCTGGAAAAAATGTAATAAACGCTAAATATTGCTGTTTGATAAACAATTATATTGTTTTATATATAGCAGACCACCCGCCCGCTTTGCTGATTACTAAATAAACGTAATGTTTAGGAATTCATTGAAATTAAACAATGATAATTTTGATGCAATGACAGATTTGATCATTAAATGTTCCGTTCTACAGAATGACACAAAATGAAATCAAATAGGCGTTCCAACACTCATTTTTGGCTGCAAATAGATTACACTACTCGACAAAATTCAATTTTTTTTTCCGCTGTGGCGAAAAATGACTTTTTCTGATAGATTTGAAGATTTAAATTTTTTTAAAGAATTATGTTTTTTTTTTATGGAGTAGTTTTTTTTTAAAGAATTTTTAAAAAATGTTGTATTCTTTTTCATAGGTAGTGCTTTTATTTTTTACATAACTTAAGTTTCCTACAACTGGTTGTATTGAACTTTGCAGTTAAAAAACGCTGACAAATGCAGCTAAAAATCCGCCTCAGACTTTTTGTAGCTGCAACTTAACGTCTGGAAGATATTAAGCTTCCAAATTTAAATTTCATAATTTTTTTTGATATTTTTCGCCGATAAATTCCGTTAGCCGACGTATAACCGTTTTTTTTTCCTACAAAAATACCAAAAATCTGTGTTTTAAAAATTTTTATACATCCAAATCTAGCAGAAAAAGGCATTTTTGGCGACAGCGGAAAAGTCGTGTCGACTAGTGTTATTTTCAGAGACAATTATATTTGTTTCGAATAATTAGGTTGTTCAGAATAATTACCGTAGTGATTGTGTAGTTGGAATACCCAACTGTAGCTCTTTTAATTGTTACACATCACATCAGATACCGGTCGGCCCCAACTGAAAGTTGGAGGTATTCGACGACCCTCCTCGGGAGACGGGCGGGCTTCAGTCCTAAATGGCCTTGTGCCCTCTTAAAAAGTGGAAATGTGTTTCAGCTCCATGGCCCCCCCTTGGTCCTTTTATGTGACTGGAGAAAGTTTTGTTGTTTGACAAATTGTTTTGTGCAGCCGCCGGAGGAAATAAAAGGCAACATTCAACTGTGAACGGGGAGCAGATCGAGATGGAGATGGAGATGGGATGAGGACGAAGACGAAACAACATGGAGACGTGGACGGTGCCATCAATGTGTATTGAATGTGGTTGGAGGAGGACGAATCGGAATCGGAAACGCAGTAAGAGCAGAGTTTAAAGCGCGAACAAGAGCATCGAAAACAACTACACATCCACTTCCACTTCCACTGCCATTTCCACTTCCACTGCCATTTCCACTTCCACATCCAGTCCCGTGTCGCCTGGTGGCGACCTTCCGTTTGCCGCGTCTGTGGCCAAACTTTTTGCCGCTCGCCCTGCGGCTTCAGTGGCGCATAAATTAGCAAACATGAGGCGAGCGGTGCGCGTGACTGTCGGACCTGTGGACCTGCGGAGGAGCCTGCCGTGACCCAGCTCCATGCTCCTGCTCCCGCTCCGCCACCGTCAAATGGCTTACTGATTGACTACCTACGCTTCAGCCGTGTGGGAGCTGTGGTGGTGGTTGCAACCAGCGAAGAGGACAAGAGGGCCTCTTGTCTGGCTGCAGCAAATTAGCGATGTTCATGTGGTCCACTCTCCCCCTCCGCCCGTCAGACATTCGTTGGGAAATAAAAGCACTGACTTTCCCCGAAAAATTGGCAAGCGCAATTAATTAAAAAGTTTGCTGAAAAGTGCAATCCGAATGGACTCAACACGGGAAGGCGTTTGTGTGGGCAGGGAGGGAGGGGGGAGGGCCTGACCTGGCATGGAATGCTTGGTCGTCAGACAAAGCTCTAAAAATATTTTTGCAGCTGGCGAAAAATGCGCTAAATTGTTTTTTTCCTGCTGGGAGAATTTAATTAAAAATTGCGCATACGCCAGGTGGCACTAAAGCAAAACAGAAAGCATTGGATTACGGAAATATGTCATAAATAGCTGGGAAATAGTGCGATGCCACTCGTAACATATATGCATTTATATGGTAAAACTATGAATAATGATTAAAACGCGCAGAGTATTGCTGCTGGTCCCAGAGAATAATTCAATCCCATCAATTTATGGGTTTAGATATTTAGCTGTCGATTGTATAATCTTTGAGGAATTTCACTTCTCATTAAAGGACGCCACGTGTGACGAAAATTAAAGCAGCTCCTCATCAAATGCCAAGTCTATCTCCTACGTCTATGGCTCAAAAGGTATCTGATTCGGCAGCTGTCTGTTCTCCGTACTCCCTACTCGTATTTCCTCTTTCTTTTCCTTTGGTAATTTTCATAAAAATTATGCAGATTAAATGTGGCAGCAAAGTTTGCTTAGCCAGGCAAGTGACATTAAACTCCCATAAGGCGCAGCGGCAACGACAACAAAGATGTCTAAATAATAAAGGGAGCGGAGCGGAGCCCTCGTGCTGTTTGGGGCGACGCACAAGTTGATTGAATAAATCACAGCAGGTAAATTTCAAATGGAACCAGACTCGACATGCGTAAGCACAGAGCTGACACACCAGAGAGCGGTCTAAAGCAGGGGTCGGCACGCAGACACTCAAATGTTTCTAGTGCGTTTGAGTGCGCAGACAACAGACATGAAGAAACATGTTTCATTTTCTCTGCCGCTGCACCAGCCAAGCAGAATTCTGAAGCTTTTTCTGCGTAGGGCCGAAGCCACACGATCATTTTCGCTGCCGCTGCGCCAGCCGAGCAGAAAAACGAAGCCGCGTGTGCATAGGGCCGACGTTACACGAAGCTTTTACGCTGTGCGTGTGCCGACTGCGCTGCCTCGTGGCCGATTTTCTATGCACATTGCATTGGACGCTGCCGGTCTCTGGTCTAAAGAGCAGACTAAAGATACAAAAACGAGTGTATCTTCACATGCGAGTATCTGACTTTGTATTGCACAGGGCCAGTCGCAGACTGCAGACTCCGCTGCAGGAGCCCACGCCGCCTTGGTGGAAAGTTTTCCCGTTAACAGCCTGGCAGCAATTTGGCCACCCGAGATACCTGCCCCAACAGTGTGTAACAATTTCTTGGAATAAACTGAGCACCAGAGGGAATTAAATTAGTCTCCGAAACTGAGGCACTGCTAGCTGACAGTTTGAAGAATTCGGCAAGGTGTAACCCCCCACGTTCCCCCACCCCCCTACCTCAATAGCTCTCTCTAAATATTTTGTGAAATTAATTGCATGGGGCTGAGGGCTAATTAAATGCCTCACCGGAACTAGAAGCAAACGTACAAGTAATTTACATGATCACGACACGCAGGCATATGGCGTGGTGGTCTGGTGTTCCGCACGGAGAATTTTGCCACCTGTGAGGTGTGCAAAGTTCACTTGGTAATTAGCATTTTCTATGAGCCATTTCACATTTCCATCGATACGGAGCGCCACCCTGCCATCAAGGCTGTGGGGCAACTTCCTCCGCGAATACATTTTTCGATTCAATAAATGCAATAATTTTTACTGCAATTATTTCTAAAAATACGAGTATAAATCCACACTAATTGCCCCCCTTCTTATGGTGGGTCAAGGTTGAATCTATTCCGTGGACTATACGATGAATCCAATGTGTCTACAATTTGGGTTTGGCTTCAATGTGTCTCCTGTCAGGCTGGACAGACGCTATCTGACTGCATTTCATAAAAAAGGCTTTTCCAGCTTTTCCAGCTTGCCAGGTGCCAGGCCAGGTGGCCAGGTGTACTCCTCTTGTGCTTATTAAGAAACTTATTGGGAAAGGAGGGAATTCGGAGAGTCAATTAAGCATTAAGTTGGCAATCACGAAAATGTTAATTATTAGCCACGCCTCCGCAGGCACCTTCGCAGGGAAAACTTTTAAAAACTCATTAATGCATACATTTAGGAGCTCCTTAAATAGCCGCACGAATCCCCCAGATAGCCAGTTCGATTCCGAGTCTATGGCCAAGTCGCAGTCTATGGCCAGTCTTCAGTTCCACGGCAATGTTGATTGGGACACCAGGTACG
Organism: Drosophila athabasca; assembly: GCA_008121215.1. Classification (NCBI taxonomy): domain Eukaryota; kingdom Metazoa; phylum Arthropoda; class Insecta; order Diptera; family Drosophilidae; genus Drosophila; species Drosophila athabasca. Next base: position 2,923,638 of record CM017793.1, on the reverse strand, counting down.
ATGCGTTCCTGGATCCTGCCCGCGAGCCGGAGCTGTTCGGATTGCTGACGGGCCTGCAGCTGGCCATCGGCATGAGGCCATCTCCGAAATTGCCAGGCTGGTGGCCAGCCGAGCTCCGGCCACTGGGCGGGCTGATGGCCAAGGTCTACTGCTCGATGACGATCTTCACCTCGCTCCACCTGGGCCTGCTGTTCACCAAGACGACGCTGGACGTTCTGCCGACGGGCGAGCTGCAGGCCATCACGGATGCCCTGACCATGACCATCATATACTTCTTCACGGCCTACGCCAACATCTACTGGTGCGTGCGATCGGAGCGACTGTTGGCCTTCTTGGAGCACATCAACAGGGAGTATCGCCACCACTCGCTGGCAGGCGTGACCTTTGTGAGCAGTCACACTGCCCACAGGTGGTCCCGCAACTTCACGGCCACCTGGATCCTGTGCTGCCTGCTGGGCGTGATCAGCTGGGGCGTGTCCCCACTGATTCTGGGCATACGGACTCTGCCCCTCACCTGCTGGTACCCCTTCGACGCCCTGGCCCCAGGCACCTACACGGCGGTGTATGCCACGCAGTTGTTCGGACAGATTTCGGTGGGCGTCACCTTCGGCTTTGGCGGATCCCTGTTCGTCACCCTGTGCCTGCTGCTGCTGGCCCAGTTCGATGTGCTCTACTGCAGCCTCAAGAACTTGGATGCGCACTCGAAGCTGCTCTCAGGCGAGACGATCGGGGGGCTGGGGTGAGTGGACTTTCATATGGCCAACTAGCTTCTGTTACTCCTGTTCTCTTCCTCATTTTAGCCTTCTGCAAAGAGAGCTGCTCCTGGGCGCCTCCACACGGGAGCTGAATCAATATGCTGTCCTGCAGGAGCATGCCACAGATCTGCTGGCAATCTCCGCGGGAACCCAGCATCTCGGGCAAGTTGCAGCATTCCACAGTGCTCTCGTGGAGTGTGTGCGTCTGCACCGATTCATCCTGTACTGCTGCGCGGAGCTGGAGAACCTCTTCAGCCCGTACTGCCTGGTCAAGTCCATGCAGATCACCCTGCAGCTGTGCCTGCTGGTGTTCGTCGGCGTGTCCGGCACCCGGGAGATCCTGCGCATCGTCAACCAGATCCAGTACCTGGCACTCACCCTCTTCGAGCTGCTGATGTTCACCTACTGCGGCGAGCTGCTCAGTCGGCACAGCGTCCGGTCCGGAGAGGCCTTCTGGAGGGGCGCCTGGTGGAAGCACGCCCACTTCCGGCGCCAGGACGTGCTCATCTTTCTCGTGAACAGCAGTCGGGCAGTGTATGTCACGGCTGGTAAATTCTATGTGATGGATGTGAATCGCCTGCGATCGGTGACAAGTTCCTGCCACAGTCCTTCTCTGCTTGCAACTGAAGAACCTTCCTTTCCCTCTTCCAGGTTATAACGCAGGCCTTCAGCTTCCTGACTCTCCTCCAGAAGTTGGCCGCCAAGAAAACCATCAAGGAGCCCTAAACTGGAGCTCGCGTTGTTTGTGAGTTCTGAATGTTGGTATTTGTTTTCCACATTAAAACCTTGTCGAGCAAAAGCCAAACAATATTTGCCTTTCATTGTTTGCTTAACATTTTGGAACAGCGACAGATGTGCTTCCTTTCCACTCTCCACTCTCCACTCCCCCTCCCCATACAAATCTCTTTTTCCTTTGGCTTGTCACTGATAAACAGTCCTTTTCTTGGCAAATTCGAAGGGCACCCAACTCAAATATGTGGGCGCACCCATCAAGCCGATATGAGGATACTCTTCAGCTTCGTATCGGTTAATATAAGTCCATAAAATAACTTCCATTATTAATCCGCTTTTGAATTATAATGCCATAATATATTCCACTTTATTTTAAAGTTAATTTCATTATAATCAAAGTCTAAAATTAGAGAAGGGAATACAAGCCAAACAGGTGCCTGCAAACAGGATCTCTGACTCAACCACTCGGACCGGATTGGGGGTACTTCCACTGTAAACTCCTATCTGTTGGCCAAAGTTCTCAGTTCTCAGTTCTCAGTCCTCGGATTCCGGAAGAGGCGGCCTAAAAGTTGACATTCGCTTTGCGATTGCACGTTGTACGCATATCAACTTATGGCATGGCAAAGTTTTCAACTCATTTGCGCTGTGAATTTTTCATTGTGTCACAGATACAAACAAACACGCACACCCGTGCACACACACAGACACACACATGGCAAAAAGTTTACTTCTACGGCTATGACTACGGCTTTAGTCCCGCGTCCGTGTGTTTTTATAGAGACTCATTTGTTTCAGTTTTTTGCCGGCAACATTCGGGCGCCTTCTCGCTTAGATGATTACCTTTTTAGTCCTTTGTACATGAGTATTGTGCTGCGGAAATTCCTTTCACTTTTCTGCTTCCGCTCCACGCTAACTACCTTTATGCGTGTCTGCTGGGGCCAGCAGCAGCAGCAGCAGCAGCAGCACATTTATATTCCATGATATTTGATAAGCGCAATGCATACTTGAGCCGAGCCGCCATGGCCCTAGATAAATGGCCTGGCCATATTTCCCAGCAAATGCCTGTCGGTCTTGGTCTCGGTGTCGGTGTCGGTGATGGTGGCTCAGTGGCCAGAGCCAAGGAGCTTATCGGCCTTCGATGTTCATAATGAAACTTTAGATGGCCCAGACTTAAGGGCTCCTGTGACCAAAGTGGTCCCCGCATTCCCCTGGAAAAGGGAAAGGGAAAATGCACTCAATTGCGGCTTCATGTGCTAGCCAGCCAAGCCCTCAAATGTAAAAATCGTGAATAAATCAAGCCCCAAGTGCAACGATTTTAATATAAAATTAAATTGAATTCAAAAAAGATTTCAAAGAAATTTCTATAATTTTTGGCCTTTTACTGGCCCTTTAACTTTTCCTCTCAAATCCGTAGAGTTCATAAAATTTGTTTGTAAAACTAATTTATGTTTTAAACCGAGCTACAGTTGACTGAATCCCCGAGACCATAGAAGTCGAGCGGGTGAATGAAAAGGCGATTTCCTTCTCCCGTCCCGTCCGTCCCATTCTGTCAATGGTCTGGCAATGGGCCAACAAAAACTGTCTAGAGTGCCTGCATACCATTGACAGGATTTAGCCGCAGGCCTGGTTGTCCCTCCCTACCCCTCTCTCCACTTGGACAACTTTGAAGTAGTCTCGTGAAATTAAATTAACACAAAGGCATGGCATGCCATGTCAACTTTTTCAGCAGTCAGCTGGCGGTATTTTAATTGAAAGCAATCAATATAGGAAACCAGCAACGGCAGCTCAACGGCATCGCAACTTCAAGGAAGAACAGCAGACATCTGTGCAGGGAGGGGTGGGGGTGGGGGTGGGGGTGGCGGAGGGGTGAGGACTTATGATCTGTCCGTTGCTGGAAACTTTTAAGTGTTTTTGGGCCGAGGCAAGCAAAGTTGTTCGTGATATCAACTTGTCAAGCATTGTACCCCGTAATCATGGCGTATGCCCTCCACAAAAGGGTAGCTGGTGTTCGATTTCATTATACACATGGTGTTTGAATCGTGATGGAATGAATCCTGATTCGATTCACACAGCCCCAGCAAGGCCATGGCACAACACGGACTGTCTGTCGACAAGGCTTTAATCTAATAATGCCGTCAAAGGGTAAGTTACCTGTTGAATAATTTCATTTCATTTGGCCTTAATATTAAATTTGCATTCGGGTAGGTTTGTGAGTTTTGGAATTTGATTGTCTTTGGATAGTGCATCCTGCCGAGTACGCACCAGGAGAGTCTCCCATGGCGACAAGCAGCTCGGCTGGCGGCTGGCTCTTGCCTGGGAGCCAAACAAAGGACTGACACAGGAACCTCACAGCGCCGCATATAATTCAGCATCAAAGCGAGCTGTGGGCATGTCCAGTCGTCAGGTGGGCGTGCGTGTGTGCACCTGCTCGACAATTTGTCAAGTCCATTCAAATGCAAACATTCAATAGATCGCCCCGTGGGGGGGGAGGGAAGGGGTGCGGTGCGGTGCGCTTTGCTTTCCTCCTCTTTGTATGCCAAAGCATGCCATTTGATTTTGAGCGGTCTGCTGCCGACATGGAATGCCTTCTGGTTGTGTGCCTGGCGTTAAAGCAGCTTTAAAATGTTCCGGAATCGGAATTGCATGGCAATCCAGAGGTGAGGTGCCTTTTGTGCAGCGGCAGCAGTGGCCATAGAGCCAATCGAAATGGCCATAAAATGCGCAACAAGCGGCATCCAGCAGCATCTGGCAAATAAATCAATGCAATCAATGCACATGGCTTTCATTGCAGGTGGCATGTATTTTCCGCTCCCCCTCTCCCCTCCGATATGCACACCCAGGAAAATATTTTATACTTGCATTTGCTTGTCCGTTTTGCTGAAAGCCAAAGCCCATTCGATGTGTGCGGCTGGTACCCTGGTATACCCTGCTTTAGAAGGGATATACGTAATACGAGACATGTGTACTAGTTGGTATAAGGAACTTAACTCTTTTACAAACTATGTTTAATGATACCAGTTCAATTTCTGTTGCTCCTTCCCAATCGCTGGGATGTTTCCCGAGCCCAAGCCGTTCAATAGTTCTGGTGGTTTCTCAACTTCCCAATCGGTCCACCTGTTTGGAGCTCCTAGGAACTGATGGAACTCATTCTGCGAGTTGGACCTGGAGTAAAGTAAAGTATTTAGGTCTGCTGGTGCCCAACGCATGTCTGAAACACTGCATCCATCCATTTGACTTTATTTATACATTTTTAATCTCTAAAAAGTTCTCTATTTGTATTCCCCCATCCGAATTAATGGGTAATCTCGCAACGTTTTTCCTCTCCTGGAAAATGAATTCCACTCTGGGCCTTGGCTTAGACACTTTTGTGCTTTGAATCACTCTTTAGAGCTTGATTTTTTCCTCTTTCATTATTTATAGAGTCCAGTGTGGAGAGGAGTACTCATGAGACTCAGGAGACGACATGAGGCCTGATCTCTTATAACAATTAGTTCATCGGTTTAATCGTACACTTATTTTACAGTGGCTGTAGGGCATCACATTGTCGCCTTCTCAATTTCAGGATGTGATTCATTCGATACCAAAAGCATTTTAAGGCCAACTACTGCTGCCGTTGTTGTTGTTGTTGTTGTCTTTGGTTTTTCGCTGATAGGTCCGACCAATGAACAAACAAATGTGAATGGGTTTTTCCACGTGCTCTTCCCGTGTAGGCCTCCATTTTTGAGTGCCTTTACGCTCGACCGCTCCATGAGTCTTTGCATACGGCGAACAGCTGAAATATTTACCGAAAAAAAAACGAAACTATCATCAACTCCACTCCGCCCCCACCCACTTCTGCACACACACACATACACACACACACACACATATAGCATATAGAGAGATTAAAAGCGCTGAAAGTGCACTACAGCTGCTGGGATGTTTCCACTTCTGTGGACTGCCCCTGGGGCCTTGTCGGGCGAAAATTTCAAGTTGGTGGCTCGGCGTTGTCGCCGTTCGCACAAAAACCGTTTATTACAGTAACTTTTTTCTCTCGAGTGGAGGGGTCGCGAGTGGCAGAGGCAGAGGCAGAACAGGGTTGGGGCTGGAGCTGAAGCTGAAGCTGGGCTAAGGGAATCCATTAAACGGCCTCCACCATCTACCAGCCCCGGCACGGACTCCGTGCTACTTTACGAGCTCTTAAAGCTGCAAATAAAATTAAGAGACGCTGAGTAGTCGCATTTTTGCCTGTGATCATTTTTTACGGGGTTTGTTTCTTTGCGTTCGCTACTTTGTAGGGTCATTTGTCCCCCTCTGAGCGCAGTCCGTTTTTTAAGGCCTCTTGTAGCAGAAATTTGCACGGCATTAGCGTGCATTAATCCGCCAAGTGCCCTCAAATAATTATCATTTAAGTTATGATTACAATGTACAAGGCCCGAATCCGAATCCTAGGATTGGCCTCTGGACTGCCGCCACCCACCCCCCAGGGGGCCACGTGCAGTGTGCCAGATACTAGTGCGTGGGCGGGCGAGGACGGGCGTGGGCGGACGTGGAAGAACTCGGTTGTCGTCCTAGAAATGTACGTGGGCGGTGACATTTCAATTGCAGTTCTATGTTCTATCTTTTCAGAGGGGAAAAATCTATTTTGGTCATTTCGCTGGATTCATTAGAACTGAAAGGCCTTGCAACTATAAGTGAACGAGAGAAAGGGTCCTTCAATTCGGTTGAAATAATTAAAAATAAAATAATAATCAAGGTTAACATCGAAGAGCAATTGCCTGTACGATGCAAGCTCGAGGTTTGCCTACGTGAGAATCCTCCGTCTGAGATATGAAATCGTTTGGCCTTGCGATTTGTCGATTGCCATTGCGAATGTCAAACTAATACGGAATTCCATGCATTTCAACTCATCCCTTCGTCAATTGTTCAAGTTTTAAATCTCAGCCTTTAACCTTTTTTCATTCTGGCATGTTAAGGCATTTGCAACATGCAACACACGCACATTTTCGTTATCTGGTTGGATTCTTTCTTCCGTTCTTTCTACTTTACTATTTCGGATGTTTGTTGCTCTATTTGTTCTGTTGAAAAATAATTACTGTTTGGGAGTAATTGAACCAACAAAAATGTGACACTAGTTCTGTATTCTGTATTAGATTTAGTAGGAATATTAAATATTGTCCTTCTTGTTAATTCTGGCAGATGCAATTGCAATTTAAATGGCGTATGCACATTTGTAAGCTTGACTGAGCTCTCATTAGTACTTCCTGGAAATTGTCTCTTTCGTAGGGTATCCGCCGTGGTTCGAAACAGAGTGCTCACATCGTTGCGTTGCTCGCCCGATGCCTAATTGAGTGGAATTTCACATGTAAATCAGTGCGTGGGCTGGAACCAGACTCTCTGATTGCTTTAGAGCAGGGGTCGGCACGCAGACACTCAAATGTTTCTAGTGCGTTTGAGTGCGCAGACAACAGACATGAAGAAACATGTTTCATTTTCTCTGCCGCTGCAGCAGCCGAGCAGAATTCTGAAGCTTTTTCTGCATAGGGCCGAGGCCACACGATCATTTTCGCTGCCGCTGCGCCAGCCGAGCAGAAAAACGAAGCCGCGTGGCATAGGGCCGACGTTACACGAAGCTTTTACGCTGTGCGTGTGCCGACTGCGCTGCCTCGTGGCCGATTTTCTATGCACATTGCATTGGACGCTGCCGGCCTCTGCTTTAGAGATTGCTTTTGGGTCCCTCCCAAGGGACAGAGGCAGAGTCAGTCCCATTGTGCCTGTGTCGTGTTGGGGGAGGGGGAATAAAACTCTGTTGGACTCTGATGTAATGCACATTTAATACAAATCATAAACAATCGGAATACACTCATATAAATCATAATAGACTATAGCTAATATGTTTCACATATTTATTTATCTACGTTTCAGTGTCTTTGACTTAGTTTAGGAAGGATTCGCTATGGCTATCCTAAAATACACATACATACATACATATATATAGGGGGATATGTTGCTGTTGTTGGAGTGTTTGGATTTGTAGACTGATTATCTTTATCTTTATTTACCCGTCTGTATTTGCTACGGTGAATACGGCTTCTATTGCCAAAAACATCTATGGAAAAGCAGTAGTAATTTGAGCCTTTTTTCCTTATCTTTAAAGTGTGTTGGGAATTCGCTCCAGGTAGGTGGAAACCTTAGGTTTGACTTAAAAGAAAATGCTCTGATTTACATTTTGTTCTGCTGGTTGTGTTCTAACTGGGAATACACCTACAATATAGTACATTTATTGATATCCGCTCTCAATCCGATGCATCCCTCTGCCATTTAATCATATATCACCTCATTCAATCTTCGCTACAATCTAATCTAGTCAGGACAAGGCTGGATAGGCTCTTCGATTCTAAACTCTTAGGCTTAAACTTAAACTATACACGAATCAAACACAACTATTATGCCTTAGCCTAGGGTGTTATTTTTGTCAGGTGAAGTAATGGTATGTACAGTACTGTACATACATGTATGTACATGACTTGTCTCATAGCTCAGTTTTTCGGTTACAGATACTCGTACTCGTATAACAGTCCATCTGTTGGATGCTGTTCGTTATATCTAGGACTACTGGTAAAAGCGTTTTGTCACAATGCTCCCCTTTTCGACTTATAAGTATTAGAGATACACACAGATCGAAGATCAATCTCTAAAGTGTATCAATAACTTTACAGTACAATAGACAATATTTAAAAATAAATTCAACCAACACTCGAAGCATACAATACAAGTACATATAATTATTTATCCATTTTCTGTCTTGCTTTAAATTCGTATTTACCTAACATTATTGTGTGGAATAAACATAGTTTTCTTTTGTGTAATTTGATGCAATGTCTGAGTATTCTTATATTTATCATTATAATTAAATATTTCGCTTTTGCTTGTGCCAACATTTTTGTCCTGCAAGCTGCCAACTTTTTAATAAGACAGAAAAATGATTGCAAACTTGTTTTTGCACAAAGGTCGCTCTCTCTCTCTCTCTCTGGCATCGATATGGAAATTCCTAATTCCCATTTCGAGAGCACGGTAAAGCTAGGAGAGCCTGCAGGTTTCCAGGAAAGTTTATTGGAATGAAATTTCATGGTCGGAATGTTTTAAGGATGTCCCTACAGCACTTTTGTAGGGTATTCAGACGACCCCCTTATGCGAGTATGTACACATTTAACGAACATATGTGTGGGGCACAACAGCGACTGGGGGGAAGAGTAAAAGGAAAGGGAAGATGAGCCCGTCGACTGTCTTTGTTGTTTGCCCGGCGGCCTGCTATTAAAGTTCAATGAAGTTCCTTGGGTGTGACACTTTGCCAAGCACAGACCCACCCACCCACCATCCCCCACCCACCCAACAGCCGGGACCTGCCCACAGGGACCTGCTTCACCATTGATTCAATGAAGTGGAAAAAATATTTCCGCTGGCGATAAAATTGCTATAAATTTCAAAGTGCCGCCAGGACTTCCTCATGTCTGTTCTCGGCATAGCAGAGCAGAGCAGAGCCTCCAGCCTCCCGCCTCCTGCCTCCTGCTCTGCTGTACGGGTACGGAGACCGGGACGGATACGGGTACGGGTAGAAGTTCAGGCGCTAAAAATTTGTCAGCAAAAAATGTACAAATTTTTTTTGGCTGGCGTTGTGAGGTGTCATCGCGACTGCCTCTTTGAGTGGCTGCCACTAATGGCGTCATTACCCATCAAACTCCCCTCCGCAGACCTCCCGCCTCCCACCTCCCACCTCCTGCCTGTGCGCGTCCTTGAGTACTTTGCAGCCGCCTAGCGAGATGACGCTTTAAACTTGGGGTAACCAAGAATGGAAAACTTTCATCCCAATGGCTTTTATTATTACTGTTGTTGTTGCTACTGTTGTTATCCGTGTTGTTGTTTGATGTCTTTTAAGCATCTGCTTCGGCTACGGCTACGGCTATGGCTGCTCCTGGACCGCCTCAAGGGTCCGCTCGGGTCCGGTCAGGCTCTTACGTGACCAGCTGAAATTTTTCATTTGCCCACAGAAATAAAACAAAATGAATGAACTTTTCAAATAAAAATAGCAATCTGCTAGGCTAACAAAAACAACAAAAACATCGCACACGAACACGAACAAACAACAAAAGTCACAAATTCTCCTGGATTTGTGTACGTGTACGTGTCGGTTCCTTAAATGATTTTTTTATAAAATTCTCCTGCACTTGCGGATAGAAGAACATTTCACATAAATTCACTAGATAATTGCCTATTTCCATCGAATATCACCTATCGAATGGAGCTGGAATGGTTTATTTCGGGAACTCGTGCCTTCAAGATACACGCACAACCCAGTTCTCATATTTGTGCATTTATGATTCCCTAGGAAGACATCCAAACACGTAAATCCATGTGTAAGAAGAGGTGAGAGAGAGGTAGAGGTAGAATCAACTCTGGGATCTGGTCACATTGGATGTCGTATGATTCTCCGTTTTCGGGGTATTCTTACCTCCAAATGTGTTACTATTGGTGCCGTTGCTCGCTCTATACTAGGATGGATATTCTGTCCCCACTGTCCCATCCAGAAAAAGGACCAAAAATTCATTCGTATTCCTCAAGACGAACTTCATTTTCAGGACAATTGGACAATTCCAATTGGAATGACCAGACATGTTCCTTCAATGGCATGCAAATTGAATTTGAAATTAATTAGAGGCACATAAGCGCTTAAGCCTTGAGGACATTCAGTCACACACACTACCCCACACACACACACACGAAAAACACACTCGGTTGTGTGCAAGTATGTGTGTGAGGAATGGGGGGACAAGTGGGGACAAGCAACCCACAAATTGGGTATACGACACGTTGTGCGGTGGACCGCAGGCAAAATGGACTGGACTGGACTGGAGAGTGGAATGGAATGCCGTAAAGCGCTCTTTCTCTGTTTGCGGGTTTATCTGTTGCATCCCCCCACTTGCGTCCCCTTTCTCTTGAGGACTCCGGCAGGGGCTGCCCGGAGCTGGCGTCGTTGACCTGCGGCCCCTGGTCCTTCGTGCGGCTGCAATGCAATGGAATCCTGAAAGTCCACGCTGGGGCATTTCTGGGGCTTCTTCTTGAGTTTGCCCGGCTTAACCGGCGTCTGCTATCTGCTCGGCCTCCACGCGCTCGTGCTGGAGTAGCGGCACAGGAGGACCTTCTTGAATGCCTGCCTGAAGACCTTGTTGAAGATGGTGTAGAAGATGGGGTTGACCATGGAGCTGGCATAGCCCAGCCAGGTGACCACGTCGAAGACCCAGTGGCTGATCCTCTCCTCGCACTCGCCGCACACCGTCGGCAGCAGGTTGAGCACGAAGAAGGGGGACCACAGGATGACGAATGTGAAGAACACGACGCCCAGCACCTTGGTGGCCTTCTGTTCCAGCCGAATGATCCTGCCGTGGCGCGACGAGTTCCGAGAGATCACACTGGAGTTCCTCGAATGGTGAGAGCGAACAGTCTGCTGCCGCTGCAGCATGCACGGTGAAGATGTGGTCGCCCTGGTCTTGCCGCCGCCGCCGCCTCCGCACTCCGTTCCGGCCTGGTAGTTCATATTCTGGTGGCTGCGCAGGGTGGCCGAGCGCCTCAAGGGCGTCGATGTGGTGGACGCTGTTGCCGTCTTGGTCGGAGTCAGTAGCAATGAAGTTCGGACTCCTCCGAAGCTGCTGCCCCGCCGGCGATGGCGACTGGCATCCCAAGTGACCACCGAGGCAGTCTTCGAGATGCTCAGCTTGCGCCTCCCGGGGCAGGGGGTTCCCGGAGCAGCTAGGTAGCCGCTTCCATCGCTCTGGACCGTCAAGGAGCTGCTCTGGTTCTGGGCAGAGTGCGGACTAAGGGTTGAGCCGCCAGAGGGCGGGGCGCCTCCTCCGCCGCCGCCGCTTGCTGCAGTGCCACCTGGTCCCGTTATGCCCGCACTCACACTGGAGGTCAGGGCCTTCTTATTCCCGCTGCTGCAGAGGAGCAGTTCCATTTCGCTTGGGGAACTACTCACCGCCGTTGTGGTCGTGGTCACCCGGAAGGAGGACGAAATGATCTTCACCTCGGCCGTCTTCACACAGTTCTGCAGCGGCCGATCTCCGAAGTAGGGGCACGTACACACCGACGGCAGCTGCAGGTAGTCCGGCTGATGGCCTCCGACTTGGCCTCCAACGTGGCACTGCTTCACCTGCGGTGGATCCAACTCGGTGTCCGAGTGACAGCCCTTGCCATTCGCCGTCGACCTCGAGTGCTGGTCACTGCGCGCCGTGGTCTCCTCCTCTCCGCCATCGTCGTCGTCGATGCTCTCCTGCACGGTGGTGTGTCTTGTGTAGAGCGCATTCTTGGGCAAGCTGTTGTGTCGTTTGTGGCGTCTCAGCGTCGTCGTGGGAGTGTCCGGATCCTCATCGGCGTCGTCCATGCCTGCGCGGCGTTCGCGTCCAGGAACTGCTGACGAGGCCCGACGACGCTGCTTGTAGGCTCGCAGGCGTTGCGAGAGCTGGGATAGAGTGCTGCAAGGGGAAAGGTTAAAGATTAGATTAGATTTAAGGTATTGAAAAAGGCCAGCAATTATGGAAAATGCCTCGGACACAGCACAAGTCCTGTGATACCTTTGCAAAGTCAGTTTATTAATATTCTTAATGGGGAAGCTGGTCAAAATTTGCCAATAACCGATGAGTTCCTATCACCTGATAACAAATTCACGTAATTTTCCTTAAGAGAATGGAAGTTGCCATTCGAAGAGATGTCACAGTCTTGAGTTCAAACTTTCGCTAAAAGTTTGTCTCCGTTTTCTCTTCGGATCTACTTAATCGGGAATGAGTTTACTTGGGCACTCTACAGCAGAGGCCGGCGGCGTCCTATGCAATGTGCATAGAAAACGGCCCCGGGGCAGCGCAGTCGGCACCGCACAGTGCAAAAACTTCGTGTAACGTCGGCCCTATGCACACGCGGCTTCGTTTCTCTGCTCGGCTGGCGCAGCGGCAGCGAAAATGATCGTGTGGCTTCGGCCCTATGCTTCAGAATTCTGCTCGGCTGCTGCAGCGGCAGAGAAAATTAAACATGTTTCTTCATGTCTGTTGTCTGCGCACTCAAACGCACTAGAAACATTTGAGTGCCTGCGTGCCGACCCCTGCACTAGATCATGTAAGCGGCTGCTTGCCGAACCCTGCTCTAAAGAGATTCACTAACTTCTGATAGACTCTCGAAATCGATAAGAAATATGTAAATATTGTGAGCGTTTAGTTTGGTTGCTGACAGATCTTAGTGATTAATGTGTTCGCGGTTAAACTATGGGATTTATAAGAACAAAATATTTCAAGATACGATTCGTATTCTAGCTTTCTAATAATGGAAAACTATTATATGTCTATTCTTCGGCTAAAATATATCTTCGGAGAATACCGAATGTCCTATTTAGATGAGGAGACTTGTTTCTATGCCAAGATCTTCCTCCTTGAATATTCTACTGGCCGGCTAAGTCCGAAAATGTTAATTAAATAAAACCCTTTGCCCAACCGCACGCTTTGTGGTTATCGCGTTTCTGCCTTCCCGTTTTTCGCGCTGGATGGGAGGGAAAATTGCTTTTTTTATGTTTTATGTTTTGTGCGCTTTGTGGTTTTCGGCTTCTGCTGTTGTTGCTGCTGTTGTTACATTCCCGATCTCAAGGGGTTTTCCCCCCCCCCTGCTGCTGCGCTCAGTCTCAGGCCTCAGCTAATTTTGCATTCATTTTAATAGAGCGCATAAATTTGCCTTCCACGTTTCCTTTGCGGTTTTGACGGTTGTCTTGCCGCCATGTTGCTGTGCAGGCAAATGCGCGCAAACTTTATTTGGCAACGGAGGAGACAGGAGGGAGACAGGAGGGAGACGGATGCGGAGGCACCCTTGTTGCCTGCTAATGAAGGCGTTAGCCAGACACTGGGAGCGACGGGAGCAAGTGCAGGGCAGAGCAGAGCAGGGCAGAGCAGGCACTGAGAAGAAGATGGAGGATAAGGATGTCAGCTCATTATGCATCCTTCGCGTTTTTGATTTGTTTGCACAAGACGTGCGCATAAATTGAGATGCGTTGGAACAAGGCTAAGCAATGACGATGACGGAGGAGCAGACAAGGAGACAAGGAGACAGACAGGGATACAGGGAGGAAGGGGGGTGCGGAGCTGTGCTGGCCAACTTCTCATTATGCAAGTGAAACAAAGCCGGCTGACGCCAAGTTTGATATTGTTTCAGCCACAAAGGAATTAAACAGCTGCCAAGCTCATCAAGATGTGGCTGCAGGCGCACGGCTCCTGGCTCCCGGCTCCCCTCGATGCCAACTTCCACACACACTTAGGCGCCCCCTCCCCCACACACTTAGGCCTCCCCTCCCCCCCCCAGACACTTCCGACGTTGTCTTTGTGTGAAAAAGTCCCGAAATTAGAATACTGCCTGCCTGAGCAGGCCACAAAGGCGAAAGCCAACATCATTTGTTAACTTCTTTGGGCCCCTGTCAGAAGTGCATGAGGCGACAAATTTTCAAACAATTAAAACCCCCTTCCCCCCCCCGACTCCACCCATCTCGACTGCGCCTTCGCCTTCGACCGCGTTCTGGGCTGTGGCCTGGGATCCCTCTGGGCTCCTTGTTCAATGCACCACAGAGCCCCATTTGGGGCCTTAAGAGCGGACAAAAAGCCAGAACTGAAATCCCATTTATTGATAGCGCAAATTCGTTCAACTGTCAGGCAAAACTGGCAAATGTGAAGGCACAATGGCAATGCCAGAACCAAAGAGCTGCAAAAAAGCGCACCGTCAGAATGATTCATATTCGTCCTTGCAACGTGCCAGAGGAAAACAGAAAAAGGGGGAGGGGGCTGTGGCTGTGGCTGTGACTGGGGCTACATTTTAACCCAATTTAATGCGCTCAGATGAACTTTTCCGGGGACTCTGTCGAACCACCTTCACATGTACGGGAATAAAGCAGAATAATGGGAACTTTTTTAAGTCTTGACAGTAGTTTTTCTTTACTCTGATATTGGCTAATGGCTGTTCCATTCACACTGGATGTTGACGAAGTCTACTATCCAATGGATAAACAATTAACATTGCATTATAGGAATTTGAATATCCACGCAACATGCTGGTGACCCCGACGTGATTGAAAACGGGTCGTTCTGATGTGGAGTCAGAATATTAAATTAAAGAATTTTCTGAATTTTTGTAAAAAAAATTCTACATTTAAGCGAAAAAATCATCAATTGAAATTGTTTGATTCTGGTGTTTTCATTTTTAAGGATTTTATCAAGCGTAACTTGGGAATTTTTTATCATAAGCGATTGCTATCATTTCCACCTCACTGCCTTGCCCCTGCCCATGGCCATGCCCCTGCCCATTCGTTCGATCTATTCTTATATTACCAGGAATAGCAAAAAAGAAAATAATGTTTCGGTTTCTACGATTCCAATTTTTTAATTGAATTTCTCGGCGCATCTCTTATCCCGACTTAAGCCAGTCAACTAAAATTAGAAAATTAATGAAAAACACATTTACGCAAAAGGCCTCAGACGACGCGACGCCAAAGTCCTGGGCCTGGTCCTGGTCCTGGTCCTGGGACTGGTCCTGGGCCCTGACGCCTAAATCACTTGAGCAGCTCAAATGCCAAATAAAAGTGGAGTCCCGTCCCGCCCCCCCCCAAGCCTTGTCGCCAACAAAGGGAAAACGAAACGAAAAAAAATTAATTATTACGAAAAATTGCACAAGTCAAAAGCGGAAGGACAATAAAAGGCAATGCCGCAAAAAGGAGCGCACAAAACTAAGAAAAGAAAGGACGAAAAACGTAAACGAGTCACAAAGCAACGAAAGCGAAAACGAGAGGACTTGAGGTGAGCTCCGGCCAAGTCCGGCCAAGTCCGGCCAAGTCCGGCCCTGCCTGCCTGCCTTTTGGTGTGGTCAGCGGACTCACGGACTCGGACTGGGATTGGGACTGACCTGGGACAGGGACTGGGACTGGGAAACAACAAAGACAGCCAGTGACTAGAAAGGATCACTCGGACAAAACGGTTTGCTGGTAGCAGCTGTTTGTCCTTTTGACTGGCGGGCAGGTAAGGAGACGGAAACTTCACATTTTCCAAAGTACTTGCCAGGATTTCGTTGCAAAAATAAAGCTGTTTTCTTTCGTTTGGGGTATAGCAAAACATTCTTGCCACATATTTGAGGCATAACAGGGGATGGCTGGTAGGGGAAATTGTGTTTTGTAATTTAATAAGTGTTTATTTGCGCAGCAATTAAAATACGCCTGGCAAGGGACTTGCCCTAAAGTTTAAATTAAACTAAGTCTAAGATATATTTCAAAAAGGGCTGAAGGGTATCCCAAGTTCTGCGAAATCCCGGCGTATCATGTTTACTTTCACTGCTTTCATTTGTCGCGCCTCTGTCCGGACCCCCTTCCAGGCAATTATAAATTCAATAGGCATCCCCTCCGACTTACCCGTCGCTCTGGTCTCCTCCTCCGAGGCGGCTGCTGGCCAAGGAGTTCCGGGTGCTTTCCCGCTCTATGCCCAGGGTTGTGGTCGACAGTCCCAGAATTGTGGTGCCGTGCCGACCCTTGGGCGAGGTCTGCTGGTGGTAGGCGGCGCTGCCTTGCAGATGCTGGGGCTGCGGCGACTGCTGGTGGGTGGCATAGCGCTGGGGGCTGCTGGGGAACTGCAGGTGGTTCGATATGGAGAACTCGGACTTGGTGGGCGATCCTGTGGTGGACGAGGAGCCCACCGACTCCAAGCCGCGGGAGAGCTTCAGCATCTCGGCTCCGAACTGATGCAATGCTGTCATTGTGGTCGGCGTGGGTTCCTTGATGCTGTGTTGGGATGATAGATAGTGGATGCTATATTGCCACGGGCATGGCAGAGTCCTGAGAGTGAGCTTACCTGGAGTCGGGCAGCCAGAGCTCGTGATTATCCAAGGTGCTGAGATCCGTATCCGTTGAATTGGCCGAGTGGGCGTGCAGCACGGAGGAGGCGTGCCCCGGGCCCGGCTTTAGCAGACGACGCCAAGTGCATCGCCGTTCTGCGGATGGAGAGAGCACACAAAAGCACAAAAGTCACAAATGCGCTAATAAATTCGCACGAGTGCACAGACCAACACACACCACTCCCCCCCAATCCCCTGCACACCCCCCCAATCCCCTGCACTCCCCCCTACTCCCCCCTACTCGCATGAAAAGAACAATCTACCAAATCCAGCTACGTGCCGCCCCCCAAATGAAGCGCTTTACTGCAGAGATTTGGCTTAAAATAACTGCCCCAAAAGCCAGCTGCCCGCCCAGCCGCATTCCCCCCCCACCCCGTCCACTAATGCACGTACTAGTGGCAGCGGCAGCATCAGCGCCACTCAAGCGAAAGGGTGCAGCGTGGCGCCCTTAAACGCTCGTTTGGTCCTACATGAGTGCCCAGCTGCAGCTGGGCTGGGCCCTAGAAAGAGTACATTTAATATTCCCATTGAGCACTCGGTGCCCCCTGCTCCAGCCCCAAATACTCGTGGCCGAACCATGGATTGGGTGCTATCTATGCTTTAGGTGCTAAATGATGGCATTCGAAATGGAGCCAAAGTGAATTTATTCAAAGCGTAGACAGGACTTAACAGGACTGAACGAACAACAAGGAATGCGAAATTATTTGAGAGTTAAACAAAAAAGTTATCCTATAGGCAAAGGTTTATCAGTTATCAGAAATTATCGAACGGCTCTTGTGTTTCTATTAGAGACACTAGAAACTACATACCGTTGTTCCTTCCGCTTTGTAGATCGAATTATGAACCGTTTACCATATAATTTCTACTACTAACTCCCTTCCTCGTCATAAATTACTGACTCTCTCGTATCATAGGCTCATAGGGCTGCGCTCTTGCCAGGGATCTGGGATCGAAACTCGGAATTTAAGACAACCTCTGGCCGCATTACAAGCCATTTGCTATGCCAGTTTTCCATTTAGGCCAGCTCGAAATTAGCCATCAACACATGCATACATGGATGTGTGTGTGTGAGGGTGTGTGGGTGTGAGTGTGTAGGTGTTTACTCTTATCCTCTCGGTTCAATGTCGATGCTGTGTGCATTGCTGCGGCTTAGCCCCACTTTACGCCCCCTGCCACCAGTCGGCTCCGCCTTTTCATATTCATGGGAAACAGATACTGGATACTGGATGCTGGAAATATCCCCCCGCTACGCCCACATGGATGTGCATTGTTTGTCTAGCCCACCCTCCGGCAACACCTTTCCCCCTCCCCTCCCCTCCCCGTCCGCTGGCGGCCGCCCTTTTCGAGTGGCAGGCAAAGTTCTTAGCAGAGCACAAAGAAAAACGGCAGAAAAAAATGCAACCCGAAAACGAAATGCAAATTTGAGGCAAACTGAAAATCATATTAAGCCCCAACGGCTCTACGTGGCACAGAGCACTTGCTTTGAAGGGTTGGCCAAAAGGGGTTGGACTTACCCAAGGCTGGGGTCTGTCCCAGCCACCCGCTGGCCCAGCCGGGTGTGGCGGCTGCCGTCTGTTGGCCGCCGCCCAAGTTCTGGCGCTGCCGGGCCAGCAATCGCACGGTCAGGCAATATGTCAGCAGCATCACGCCCAGCGGAATGTAGAAGCAAACAATGGACCCGACGAGCTTGTACACCGGATCCGGTATCTGGCAAGTCCCATTCACCAGCACTGAGGCATGATTCTGGAATGACATGAAAGAAAGCAGAGCAAGAAAGCAGAGGCAGAACAACAGGAGAAAGCAGCGTGAGCAGATTGAAAAATACAAGATGTAAAAAGAATTGCGAGTAATTAGAAAAATATTTGAATCTCTCGCTAACATTCTTGAAGGATCAAAGGCAGGTCTTAACTCACCTTCGAGTACATCAGGCTTAAAGGTAGACTCATGGCAATACTCAGCAGCCACACAAAGACAATCTTCAGAGTGACTCTTCGACGCGTCTTGTTCCGGCCAAATCTCATCGGGTAGCGGAGCGACAGGTAACGGTCCACGGAGATGGTGCACAGATGCATTATGCTGGCCGTGCAGAAGAGGACGTCCAGGCAGATCCAGGTCAGACAGTGCTCGGACCCCAGGGGAAAGTATCCTGGCGAAGAAGATGAGTAGAACGGTTCGCTTTATGTTAGATGAAAACAGTAAATATTCTGCCCCCGCCTGCCTGACTTATGACCCCCCCATCAAGTGGCTACAATATATTTTTTTACCTATCCTACATATACTATGTACTATATATACTATGTATGTATGTGTACTCTATGCGGATGCTCGTTTATTGTGCCCAGGCAGCAATGCAGTCGAGAGCTCCAACTGTTGCCTGCCTGGCCATTTTTATTTAATATTTCTTGGTTGGTTCTTTTCTGGTCATACACTACATCCCTCCCCCCCCTCCCCCCCTGGCCGGCTCTTCAATGGGATTGCTGCCAAATGATATTGCCCCCCCAGAGGGTTTATGCAACATATTTGTGCCACCCATACGAGACGATAGTGGAGCAGCTCTGGGTTCGCTGTGGACATCGTTTTGCGCAGCTGTTGGACGCCATAACTCAGCCGTGTAGTTCCCCCATAGCTCTCCATGTCCCGCCCATAAAAGTACAATTGTTCCTGGCATGGAGATGGAGGACAGGCCGGGCGGGCGGGCCTGCTATCGAGTGAGTGATACTTGTGTTTACCCTCTGCCGGGGTGGGGTGCGCGGGATTTGTGTCCAAAATCTGGTTCAACATGCATACGGCTGGGCCAAGGGGGAATGGGGCAGTTCTTGGCTGTGGCATGAGGAATGGGCTCAAAAATCAGTGTAATTTAACCAATTTAAAATTTCCAAATAGCTCCGAAAGCTTCGGCAAATTGGGTTAATAATGTAATCGAGGACTTACCCGTTTCTCTCAATTTCCCCAGCTTATCCCCCTTCCCTTTTCCGAGCTCACTGCGAATGAATAGCCTCGAGCAGCAGTATCTGTTGCATGCTGCCACCCACTGCCCACCGCCCACGAGCAGCCAGCAGCCATAAAGCTTTGTTTATGCCACCCCCCACCCCCACCCGCACAATCGGATGCCATAGGCCATACGCGCTCAAATTGCAATAATGGAAAGACCGAAAAGAAAATGTTACAAATGACACGGCCATTGGGCCGGGCCTGGCTGAAAGCGGGAGGGACCGTCCCAGACGATTTGTGTCGTCAGTAAAGTGTCAATAAGATCAATTTGGGGAGCAGACCGTACGGTCGAAACCATCCAGCATCCCAGCATCCCAGCATCCAGCATCGAGCAAGCCGACGGCCCAAGAAAAACGGGGCAAAAACAAGTTAAATTAAATAAAATTTGGCTTTGGCTTTCGGCCGGGCCGAAAAAGGGAAAACTAAAGAACATTTTCAGCTGGAACCTGAGACTCGGGTCGCTACCGCTTTCTCCGGATGCTCCTCCCCTTTCCTGAGGTCTGTCCGAGGACAAAGCTTTTATTTGTGTTTTTGTTCCCTTTTTTTTGGGGGCCGCTTTTCTTACGAAAAACATTTCAACTTACAAATGCGAAACAAATTTCAAACAAAAGCGCAAAACTTTGCTGTTCTGTTCCCCTGCTGGAGTCAGGGTAAATAAATTTTTAGCTGATTTCTTTTGTGTGGATTTCGCTTTGCATGCCCCTTCCCCCTCCACCACCAAAGGGTTGGGAGTGGGTGGTAATGGGGGGCAAAAGAGTCCTCATAAAACTAAACTGAAACACAAATAGCCGTGCAGCCAAGGAGCCGAGGAGCCGAGAAGGCTGATGACGAGCAAAGTTGGCGGGAAAATGACTTGGTAAATGAGTTGAAACTTATTTAATTTGTTGTAAGTTTAAGTGGACAGCGAGAGGGGGGTGGGGTACTGCCTCTGACTGTGCCTCTGACTGTGCCCCACGCTAATGATTCGTCAGCTTGCCAAATGAAGTGAATGACAAACGAATGTCCAGCGTTTTTCTGCGAAAACAATCTGCCTCACACAATCGAAGATGCAGTACAAACATATACATATGTATGTATGTATGTGAACCTATTGTTTGCCCCAACCCCCTTCTCCTCCCCCCAAACTATAACAACATAAGCTTTTGTTTGAGCCACAGCCAGTAGCCGCTGGAGCTGGAGCTGGAGCCATGCCATGGCAAATATTTGAACATTTTTCCGCGCTGGCGAACTAAAGCAAACAGTTATCGCCGCAAGCGCTGCAAGCGGTCAGAAAATGGAGGAAAATCGAGGGAACATACATACATACATACATATGTACATATGATATATGAATGGACAGATTTCCCTCTGTGTGAGTGTGTGTGTGTGCGTAATGTAATCCTTTGTGGCTGTTTCGGCATCGATTTCAATTTTGACTTCGGCTCTGAAGTTTCCTCGACTGCAACCTGAGGCCCAGCATCCTTCGTCAATTAGATACATTTATCTTTAAACTGTTTGCCCACCAAATGAGCCAATGACTGGCCAAAAGGGTTCCGCGTTTCGGTGTTTGCTTAGCCAAAGGCTTTAAGTGGCTTATTCCCGATCAATATGAAAAAGGGGAAAGTGTTTGCATAGCCATGTATGACGTATTGGAGGGATTGGGTTTGCAACATATTGTTGATACATCAGATATACAAAAAAAAAATATATTTATTTGTATTTAGATAATATTAAATAACTGAGTTTGAAGGAAATTGCAACAGTAGATAGGTAGGTGAATAGGTTTGAAGAGACCCAGAAGCTTATTAATGGGGGCTGGGTTTTGCCAATGGCGATCCCTAGACAAAGTAGAACGAGACAGAGCGATAGCGAATTCCCAATCACCACAAGAGAGGGCACAGTTGAGAGCGCAAAGCGAGAACAAGAGAGAGCGAACTATGAGGAGCACGAAGCAGATCGACGAGAGCAGAGAGCAGCGAGCAGCGAGAGGAGTTTCGATCCAGCCTCCGACGAGCCGACGAGAAGGATTGTGCTGCGAGACCAGACGACCAAAATGAACGACGCTTAATTTAAGTTTCTTCTTTCAACTACTGTACTTGCTTTAATCACTTGCTTTAACTTTACTCGCTTGAAACGACATTTGAACTCGTTTGCCGTCTTAAAAAACCCCATTCAATTGTCTTTCTACTCCACTATTTAGGAAACCAAAAATAAGTCTCTCCTCCCTCTCTAATTTTCTCTTGCTAAAATGCAAAAGCAAGCCCACAATGAGAGTCAGACAAAGGAATGAATTTAAGTTTAAAATAGAAAAGAACATAATAGAATGAGGAATTTGAATAAAATGTAGCCTTTATAAAACAGAATTTAACTCATATAATGTAAACTCATACATGTAAACCACATACATATGTACATATGTACATACATATACCTACTAGAATACACATATCATCATTGTTAGCACATGCTCATTTACATATGTATGTACATATGTATGTACAAATGTATGCATTGTAAATGTCATAGAATATTTATATCAATTCAACACCTACCATTAAATAGATAAACATATGTACATATGAATGTATGTATGTCTGTGTGAATAATCCTTGGGGTCTTTGGCAAATTAAGAAGAATATGTAATCAAATATTTGACAACAGACTTTCACTCAAAAAGAGATATGCGAGATGCGAGACTTTCGTTCGTTTTTCCACAGCAGAGCTCTAAATTCAATTTGTTTTATGCTTTGAGAAAAGCTTGGCAAATTATTTGGCAACCAAGCAAACAAAATAAACATCAGCATAAATCCCGAACCAATCAAAAGTGAAATATCAAATACCTGTCACCAAATAAAACTGCCACCCCCATGCCCCTCCACCTGCCCCTCCCCCTCACCCTTTACAGAGTTAGGAATCCTGAAATAATACGAACACAATCCAAATGATTTGTGTCAATAAAAAAGGGCGCGCGGTAATAAAATGCAAATATGAGAAGAGAAAAAATCATTGAGCGACGACTTGAAAATTGCTGTGATTATAAAATAAGCCAACCCCAGCCCGAACCCCACCCCCAGCCCGAACCCCACCACCCACGCACACTCTGCATGCTCCAGCAACCAGCAACAATAACAATTTCCATCTTCCAGCAAATCTCAGAAATGAGAAAGGCACAACACAAATGTCGGAAGCAGAATTTTGTTGCCTTTACCTGCCCCCGGCCCCCCTGGTCCCCTTGGCATATGTCAGCCACAGCCACAGGCACTTACAACAGCGATAAAAACATTTAAAGGGAGGAGGAGGAGGCAATCGGCCAAGTTAAATAGATAGATGACAGGGTGGACCTGTTTTGGAGTTGCATTTTAGTTGATTTGCGATGCCGAATAATCAATCATTTAAAGCTTTTCCATCTTTAAATTTTCCCCTAATTGGCCGCACTTTTGTGCCTGCTGCTGTTTGGCCGCACTTTTTTGTGCCTGGCCTGCTGTTTTTGCCAATGTTTTGTGTGTGTCAGTGTGTGTTTTTGTGGGTGTACGAGCAACCCGCGGCGCTTGTTGACACGTTGTCACCTCTGCTGTCATCCAAATTTATGGGGAGACACTGCAAAGAGGGCGGTGGGCGGCGGGGGGCTTTTCGTGCTTCTTTTTGCCAGCTGACAGCAGTTTTTTTGAATTTTTGCCCGTCTGCATGTAAATACATATCATTTTCATTTGCATGTCTCGCGTACCCCCCGCCCACCCCTCCCGACATTTGTGTACTATTTGCATGGTCATGCATATGTTTATTCATAAATGTGTGTGGGTATGTGTGTGTGTGTGTGTGTGTGGGAATCTGTGGCCCACACGAGATGTATTTGGGTTGTTTTTCCTTATGGCACTGTCAAGCAGAAGAAGGGTAGCAAAGTGTGTATAGGACACTACTGTACATCTCTGCCCCCCACTTGGAGATATATTCAAAGAAGTAATATCGAAAGAGAAGATAATGTTCCAGTATTAATCTCATTACTTCTGAGATATATCCATGAATGAATGGGTTGGCAATGGGTTTCAATTGAAGCATTCTACACATGTATGTATGTGTTTTGGTTTCTTCCGATTAAGGTATACGAAAAGGTCGACCCATCGACCCCCTAAAAGGTTTTGTTAAAAAAAAAAATTCGTAAAAAACATTGTTGGATGACCAAACAAATGTTGATGCGCAGCTGTTGCGTTGCTGCTGGTTGTTGCCTGGCTGTAACCGATGTTTGGGGTTTGTTATGGCCCCCCCTGACCTGTCGTTGTGTCTGTTTGCCAGTGTGGCCAAATATTTGCATTGCCAGAAAGCAGAAAAACTGTTGCCTCCCCCTCCCCCCATGAGATTTTAGATGCACTTCTGCTCTAATGAAAATATTGTAGTGGATTTAGGTATTGTCTGTGATTCGCACTTCATTCCTGGACTGGGACTGGGACCTGGGGCTGTTGCTGTTGCTGGTGTGAATCTGTGCTGTGGGAGTTTCTGTGTGTGGCAATAGCCGAAAGCGATTTATGAATTGATTTATTATTCATTTATGAGCAAGTGGGATGTGGGTGGGGCATTTTGATTTAAAATATCTTTAAATCGTTAGCTGCCATTTAGAGCGACTCTCAAGTGTTGCAATTGCTTTTACAGTCAGTAGAACTTGAAAAAACAATTCTATCGGAGCAGTAAAGTGCATTTGTGTTTTGATTTCATTAAAACTTGCACTGTCTCAATGTTCTTTGAAAGAGAATTTCCCTTGTATATGTATGTACCTTTTTTTACTTCAGAAACTTCAAATCGAATCCCTTTAACTGCTTTAACTGCTGTCCTGGCCCCAGGTAAGGACCGCACCGCACCGGACCACAAAGAAGAGTACGAGCCATATGGCTGGGCAAGAGCCAGAGCGGGGAAGTTATTAACATGCATATGATAGACACTTCCGCACAACTTGCCACAGCCAAGCAGAGCAGAGCAGCCGGAAGAGGAGCTGAGACGGTGAGGCGGTGCAAGGAACTCAAAGAGGAACATGTGGCGACTACGTGCAGGCCAACGCCAACACACACAACACACACTTAAAGAGCCATACGTGATAGTTGTGGCCTAGACCGAAAGATAGGAAAAAAGACACATAAGTGCGGGGGAGGGGAGGTGTGTTGTGTTGTGTTGTTAACTTGGTCTATCCGGAAGACGGGTTCATCATCTCCATGATGAGTAAACCGTCTACAGTCAATAGCCGCAAGGCGAAGATCTGCCAGCCATGCATAAAGTAAACTATTTAATGGGCTTTCGATTTCTATCGTTGTGCCATAAACCCCCGCCTGTCCCCCCCCTCCGCCTGGACTTGAACGGAAATCGAAAGCTGCTCAGGAGGGGGGCTGGGGTCTGGGTCGATTAGGGGTTGGTTCGTTCTTATCGTCCCCGTCGAAACCATTTTCCTTACGCAATTTGCCTTGACAGGAGGCATCTTCATTTTCAGTTTTCACTCTCTGCCTCTGCCTCCGCCTCTTGTCGCCTCTTCTCCTCTCCTCTGTCTGACTTTTGATTTCGTTTCAAGTTCTCAGCACTCGTATTCACAAAGATCTGTCCATGAATGATAGGGGAGGGGGGCAGCGACTGCGACAGCGACTGCGGCATCTGGTCTGGTAATAATGCAAATGGCTTTGGCTTCCGTGTGACCCACAAGCACATCACATCCTTATTGGTAGCGTAGCCAGGTGCCCTGCCTTGGGTCGCTGCTCGGCTCGGCTTGGCCTTAACTTTTCCATGTTTGTAGTGTCGCTGACACTTCTATATTTAGTCAATCTCGCCGAGGCACCAAGGCCCACAGCATTTTCCCAGATTTTCTTTTGATGTCGGTCAGTGCGGACAAAGCGAATCAAAAGCTCAAAGAAAGGAGAGGAAAGAGAAACGAAATGAAATGAGAATGAGAAGAACAGTAGAGAATGAGAATTGCATAAATTGGTATTGGTATTTTTTCGTTCACCTCAGTCCATGAAATTTATTTGGCTCATTTGCATTTGAAAAAGGTTTCCTTTCCACTGCGTGTGAGTGCGTGCATGTGTGTGTGTGTGTGCGTGTGTGTATGTATTGATATCAAATCTACTTATGCAGTCTGAATTGAAAGCGATTGATAGAAATCTCTATTCATTCAAGATGAACACTCAGTCAGTCAGTCAGTCTGTCCTGTCCTGTCCTGGAGGGAGTCACTGCAATTTAATTTACACATTTTTTAAAGGACTTCCCAGCAAATGAAAACTGAATGTGGGAAGCCTTAGATAACAGGTGGAGGCTGCAGCCTCCAACCACCAGCCACCATCAGGCTGAAGCGAACTTTTGTTGAATGATATGCGATGCTCTTTTTTTTATAAAAACTTTGCATTCCAATGAGTTTGAGCGAGTGGTACTGTACTTCCTGTAACTATCTGCCAAATCGAGGTCTTTGAGATCTAAGCGGATTGAAAGACAGACAAGGTTATATCGATTCGGTTATCTATATCTATAATCTTCTTTACTACACATCTGTAGAAATATTTCTTAATCCTTTATCCAGAGGTATGAACTGCCAAAAACGTAACAATATGTCTGTCGAGTACATCTATCTTTGCTGCTGGTACGCTACCGGTTCGGTTATAAGAGTCGCGTGTCATGCGGCAGTGCCTCTCGGTAGGTTGGGCTGCATTTCTGCCTAGGGTTCATGCGTAAAAGGCTTCGGCTTGTTGCATATTGCAAACCAACGTCCAAACATATGCACATAATAGTACATATGTATGTATGCCTGTCATGTGAGGAACAATAGTTTATATTTTTAGAATTTTAAGCTCCAGCTCCAGCTTTAAAGTCTCCTTTTACTGTACCATAGGTCCGTATGTAGAAAATTGGTTAGAATCCCCTCAAAACACAACACAGATACGAAATACTTTCAATAGTTTGCATCGTCATCAGTAACGGGCCGAAACCGGCCTAAGTGTGCTGGGCACCTATCCTAACCTAACCTAACCTAACCTATCATCATGGTATACTCTCATGCCAGTAGCTAAAATTAGCATAATTTCCAAGCGGATGTAATATGTAATCCTGCACGAGCAGCAGGCTCGCTGTGTTTCTAAGAAATTTGAATTTTACTGGAAACTTTTCATAGAGCTGCTAGAGCGGCCTGCCTAGGCACTGATATCTCTTGAAACTTATCCCATTTGGGCGGCGATATCAACTGCTATCCAAACATTCTCCATTCCAGCGGCAACTTTGTCCCGTTTGCCATATCAAGATGTGCACCCACTTTTTAGCCATATGCCCAAGATTATTCGAGCCGCCTCGCCTCGACTTGGCTAAGCAAACCTTCAGCACTTCGCCATTGACAGCTGTCGGCTGTCGGCTTAAACGGGAAGAAACGGTAACAAAGGCACTAACCAAAATTCGCATACATATCATATATGTACATACACATATGTACATATGTATGTATGTAAGTGGTGTACGTGTCCCCTATGTCCTTTGTCCTTGTCTCAGTCCCAAAGCAAATATGTATATGGCCTGGTACCAGATAGAGCAGCCGACACGAAATTCAATTAAATTTCCGACAAGTTTTATATAAACACATTTTTTATTTTAATAGATTCCCCGCATTGAATATTTAATATGTTATTTTTTTATTATTATCTTTTCTTTTTTTTTTGCCTTGGTCCACACAAATCGGCAAACAGTTGCCATTCCTCGTCAGATCAGACCCTCAGGGAGAACCGAAGCCATGTTGGGTCCTCGAACAGGACCGGCAGCGGCAGCGGCAGCGGCAACAGCACACAGAAAATCCCCAACAGGCCAGGCCAGGCCAGGCCCTACCCGCCTCGGGGTTCCCCTTTATTTTCACACTTCAGCAAATTTGAGGACCATAGTCCGGAGAGGAAAAGGGAAATAGAGACAAAAGGAGAGACAGAAGGAGAGACAAAAGGAGAGAGGAAGCGAAATATAACACACACTTGCATAAAGGGAAAGCAGAGCAGAGCAGAGCCGAGAGAGAATTTTGTAATGCTCTTTATGAACTGAATTTGCGGCTAACTTTTTTATTGGATTGAGTATAAAGCGTTCAAACAGAAACGATTTATACTTGGGATCTTTGTTAGGTGGTATAAAAAACGATTCCATCGTTTGGAAACTATTTTCCAGAAACTATTATATTGAACATGGATGTACAAATGGACATGCATACATACATACATATGTATATTAAATGTGCAAATGTTGGAGGAGAAAATGGGTATTGCCGACACCTTCAAGTTGTGTAAAGTCAAGTCACCCAAAAGTCTTGGAAGGAACACCCCAATCGCCTGATCTAAGTCCTATAGAGAATTTTTGGCGTTAGTTGTGTGTGTGCCAAAATATTCCTTATCAGTGTTAAAAGAATGACTTCAGGAAGATTGTGCTAAAATTGTCCATGAATATACCCAAAAAATTATACAAAATATCCCAAAACGTCTGAAGATAAATATCAGATTTTGTTTTTCTCTAGATAAAATAGGTATTTCCAAGTTGTCTAAGAATAAACCGAATACTAAAGTAGAGAAAATTGGGAGAATGTTTTGTTTATGTTCGTTTTCTACCTAATCCTAAAACTCATACTAATGTATGTATGTACCTCTATAAAAAGGTAATTTCACAAGCTTTAATAAACTATTTTTAAACATTTTTTTCTTTTAGTTTTATACATTTTATAACGACATAACTATTGTAAACAACAAACAACCAAAGGGCACTGCACATAGAAGTTAGATTAATGAATAGTAAAGCACGTGAATAGTGTATGAATTTGATCAATAAGTGATAAGCAAATCCTATATACATATGTACATATGTAATATTTCTAAGAGTATCTGTGTTCGGTTGCTTTCCATAGGGCCGCTCTTCAGGCCTACTTCATTTTTTATTAACGTTGTTATAATTGTTGTGGCTCTTGCTGTCTCGTCAAGTGCTATTGGCCTCACTCCCCGTCTCGCCCGTGCCCTTGCCCTTTCAACTAAAACCCCGTGCCGTATGCCGTGTATTGGGGGTCACCATCATCCACCTTCCCCTATATATGTACATATATATTTTTTATATTTACACAGCTTTATTTTTGTATTGTTAACGCTTCGCTGAACGTGAACGGGAGTGCACGAAGGCTGAGTGGGCGACGTATCCTCGCTTCCTTCCTTCCTGCTTCCTGCTTTCATTTTTGCCACAACTTTTGCTCCTGCTATTGACAGTGCTCTAATGTGGCAAATAAAGTGGCGACTGCTTCGATTTCCCCCCAGTCCAACCCCACTGCCACCCCAATCCACCACCCCCCCCCCCCCCCCACCATCGTTCATTCAGCATCGTCATTAAGTTGAGCGCTCTATTCTCCGCATTCATTAAACTCCTAACTCTCCCTGGAAGCTTACGTAAATTGCTTTGCTTCCGTTGCGTCATTACACGACGCTTTAACGTTTCATTATACTCATTGTTTGTCTATTACGAGACTTTTCTTTCTTATGCTTTCCATCGCACTCTCTCTCTCTCTGCTTCGTTCTTCTTGTTTGTGTTCTGGGCACTGCTCCTGCCCGCCTGCTGCTGCTGCTGCCGTTATTCTCGGATCGGTCCGGTCCTGCCTGCCCGGAGAGTGTTTGCTCCCTGGCAAAAGTTTTCAAATAGATTACAAAGCACTTGTAATACCTTGCCTTTCTTTCTTTCCAGCTCTCTGCTGCTGCTGCTGCTGTTGTTGTGCATCGCTAAGTTATTGCAACTTTTCGTAAATAGCTCTTCGTGCCCCTCCCGAAACTTATTGATGAGCCCCCATTCAGCAGCCAGTTTACCTGCCTGCAGTTTCCCCTACAGCCCACTCCTGACATTAGTTCAGTTCCAATTGCCCAAGGCCAATCCATGGAGAAGGGAGGCTACACAAATATTGACATTAGTCGGGTCGCCTATCCGGTGTGTAGATCTATAATAATAATACGGTTTACTGCAAACTCGAAGAGGCCCAAGAAAAAAGTAAACTTAAACTGTTTCAACTGCTCAGAAGATGAGCTTGGGGTTGGTCGGGGTCGTCAAACTGTTGCCAATCAAATTATGATGAAACTTTGCTAAAAAAACAAACCCAAACCGAAAGGGTTAGAGGATGAGATGGGTTAGAGCCGCCCCAATCCCAATCCCATATCACTTTCAAGGTCATTAGGCGTGCAATCAATATGGGGCGACCTGTCACCAGAGAGTCAGAGAGAGAGAGAGAGAGAGAGAGCCTTGCTGCCGGCAGCCTGCTGGCAGTTTATTCTTTAGTGTATTTCCCTACCAATTTGGGCACACAACCGCAACAACACACAACATATTACAAACTTTCCTCCTTTTCGCTCGTTTGGCCCAAACATTGCCTCGTCGTGCAGGAGGTATTTTGATCGTCCTCGTCCTTGGGCATAATAAAATAAAATTACAAGATGTCGGCGCCGGCAAATCGGGAATGTGAGCAATGCATGGGCTGGGTCCTGGCTATGGCCATGGGCTTGACACACATATTTCATCTTTATGGTTCTGTTTTCGGTCGCACACACACAGAATCGTATTTCGGGGACATTTATGACAGCAGAGCAGAGCAGAGCAGAGCCTCCCTCCCTTCCGCGACATTGATAAGTCCCGAGTATTTCACATGCAGATGTTGCCATTTTTAGAGTTTATCAAATGGCAACATATAGCATGGGGATATACCAATGACAATATAAACACTAAACCACTGAGTAGCGCCTATAGAATTCTATGCTATACGCTCTGTCTCGCTCGCACAAAGTCGAGAGCGCTCATGGTTCTAATAATTATTTTAGATAGACACATTAATTAGGCGTCGTTTAATGTATCGCTTATAGAAATATAAAAATAAACGGCTAAGTTACAACCGTTTGACCAAATTTTCATATGCCGAATTTCGCCGATAAATTCCGTTAGCCGACGTATAACCGTTTTTTTTTCCTACAAAAATACCAAAAATCTGTGTTTGTAACAGTTTTTAACTGTAAAATGGCATTTGGGATGGTGCCAATCGGCATATGTAGTTTTGGTCAAACGGTTATAACTAAGCCGTTTATTTTTATATTTTTATAAGCGATACCTTAAACGACGCCTAATTAATGTGTCTATCTAAAACTAAAAATCAAGGCATTCAAATATTTTTTTTTCGACTTTTCCTGAGCTTTCAAAGTCAAAATTTCGGGGAAAAATACCGAAAAAAATTATGAAATTTCAATTTGGAAGCTTAATATCTTCCAGACGTTAAGTTGCAGCTACAAAGTGTCTGAGTCGGACTTATAGCTGCATTTGTCAGCTTTTTTTAACTGCAAAGTTCAATACAACCAGTTGTAGGAAACTTAAGTTATGTAAAAAATAGAAGCACTACCTATGACAAAAAACAACAAATTTTTTAAAAATTCTTAAAAAAAAAACTACTCCATGAAAAAAAAACCATAATTCTTTAAAAAAATTTAAACCTTTAAATCTATCTTTAAGAAAAGTCACAGCCACAGCGGAAAAAAAAAGTTGAATTTTGTCGAGTAGTGTAATAGAAGGAGCTGCAGAACTGCAAGTAAGCATGTGGGTGTACGTGTGCAGAGGAACCCAAACACTTTTAGTAGATTTCTTAAGCCACAAATGTATTTACTGAGGGTTGCCAAAGACAATACTAGCACTGTTTATATAATTATAATATATATATATAAAATAAATTACATAAATATAAATATAAACAGTGTTTATGTTGTCTTTGTACACGTATACATATACAGATCATACAATCGAACAATGAGTAAACATGATTTCTAGCAGTAAACCACTTTCTAGCTCAAGTGCGCTGGTGTGTGTAGCAAAAACCCGAACATGCCTGCGGGAGTAATCGGTTTATCGCTTTACACTGGAAAAAGCGAGATAGCAAGAGCCGAAGGCGCATTGCCGAAGCCACGAAGGCTTGCAGCAGCATAGACTTTTGCTATCCACATTAGATAGGGCCATGCCATGCTCTATAGCAAACTATTGTTAGTAGTTATGGGGTCCAAAACTTGACTACTACCACTACCCTTTTGACTTATTTATGAATAATTGCACAATTCTACTGAAATTTGGACCCCAACCATGTGAATCCAGGCAGAGCTCAAAACTCTTTAGGAGCTGGCTTTTCGACAACTGGGCTACCGCAGCAGACAGGGGCGGGACGGGGACGGGACGAAGACGAGACCGCAAAGTCAGACCGCAAAATGCTTTTTGAGCCATGTATTCTGGAAGCTTTTGCTTTTGCTTTTGCTGCTCAGATTTTCTGTGAAAGTGCAACTGGCTCTGTCAGTGCACAGCCGAGTTTAATCCACTCGTTCTTTCGGGCGTCATTTTCGTGGCAAGAAAACTTTTCGCATAATTTTCACAATGAGCACACATGCCACACAATACACAGCTAAAGCTTCTCCTCTGTGTGGGTGAGGGCCCAACTCCAACCCGCCTTTCATTCACGTTCAGCAACTTTTTGGCAACTGTTCTGACTTGACTGTAATAGCATGTCTGAGCTGAGGAGAGTCCTTCTGAGTCTGAGAGGACGCCTTCGGAAATGGTAAAAATAGAGTCTAAACATTTCTCAGCAAAGTAGCAAAAGCAAAAGCAAAAGTTTGCCTCTCAATGTCAATTATATTGAGATTTATGCATAATTTGAATTGGCTTTGCTGTCACGCGTCTGTCGCTGGTCCTGTCCTCGCTTCATTTGTCTTGTGACATTATAAATTCAAAGCCAGTGTCTAAAAATACGTCAACATCCCTGGGAACGGCGACATTTGGCTAATCGTTTCCACCTTCGGCCTTACTTAGTTACTCAATGAAGATATTTATATCGCAAAAAAGTGACTCAAATAGAGACATTATTCTTTCTTAGATATATTATCGATCGACTGTGAGAGAGCCTGTGATCTCTCAGCATTTCTCTATAGTCTCTGGTATCTAATGACTGTACTTACAATACCATACGAATATATTATAGTTCTCTTTCGACCACGTTTGAATTTGCAAAGCAAATGGGTCTTCCCTCGGCACTCCCACACAAAATGCTGACTTGGTCAGTTAGAACAAAAGATACAAATGAAAATAATTACATTTTAT
Source organism: Drosophila athabasca (assembly GCA_008121215.1). NCBI lineage: Eukaryota > Metazoa > Arthropoda > Insecta > Diptera > Drosophilidae > Drosophila > Drosophila athabasca. The sequence continues at coordinate 2,891,131 of CM017793.1, read as the reverse complement.
GCATACGAAACCCTAAATGAAGCTTCGTCCTTTGTCCTGTCCCTGTCCTTATCCCTAGCACAGCCCTAACATACCCCTCACCCTTTCACACACCTAACCTTACATTCAGTTGAGATATATATGTATCTGCCCTTCTCGACTTTTGTAGATGTTTTTATAGATGCTTTTGCTACAGTAAACGTAAAAGGCCAAATGTGGGAATAGTAAAAAATCAACAATGGCTAGAACGAGACGGGAGACGGGAGAGAGACGGGAGATATTTGGGGATTGCCAATTTAATTAAATGAAAATTGCAGTTTCTTCTGCTGAAGAGCTAGCTGGATCTAGCGCTATACACAGAAAAAGAAAATAATTAAAAATACCCCTAGACCATGTACTTAATGAGGAGATTATTTTATATATACATACATATACATATGTACATTACATATTATACATATGTACATATATGTATATACATATGTATATGTTAGTTTTACTTGATAAGCCTTTACATAGTGCTACCGAGCTTTTTTGGCAGCGTAGTTTGCGATATATAAAAAGTCGACGGAGTTTAGTTTAATACGGTTTATTGTCAGGAATTCATTATTTAGTTTATTGTACAATAGCGAAAGCGATAGCGAGATTAGCGGATGTAGGATTAGATCGTTTAATAACGGGGTCAGATTGAAGATCTCTTCGAGGTGCAATAGGCGATGGACGAGGTGCGAGACGTGAGGGCCGAATTGCCCGTGCCCTAGTGCAAGGGAACGAGCGATGGATCGAGAGAGCGATACAGAAGACGAAGGAAAGAAAGATGACGAGAGAGAACGGCTGGATAAGCTGCTGTCGTGCTGGAGCTAATATGTATATACATACATATGTATGTATGTATGTGTGTACAATGTGCAGTGCAGTGGGCAGTGCAAACAACAAACAATACAAAGGGAATTTAATTTACTGCTGCACCACTGGCTATAATGCAGAGGCCGGCAGCGTCCAATGCAATGTGCATAGAAAATCGGCCACGAGGCAGCGCAGTCGGCACACGCACAGCGTAAAAGCTTCGTGTAACGTCGGCCCTATGCACACGCGGCTTCGTTTTTCTGCTCGGCTGGCGCAGCGGCAGCGAAAATGATCGTGTGGCTTCGGCCCTATGCAGAAAAAGCTTCAGAATTCTGCTTGGCTGGTGCAGCGGCAGAGAAAATGAAACATGTTTCTTCGTGTCTGTTGTCTGCGCACTCAAACGCACTAGAAACATTTGAGTGTCCGCGTGCCGACCCCTGCTATAATGCTTCAATCACGTCTGTATGTCATATAGTATGTATGTATGCTTCAAACTATTCGATTTCATACATTTCACAATCTACTGAAATTATTCATTTTTACAATTGATACTTTCATCGAGCATTATATTTTACTTCAATCCACATCGGAAATCGGTCAACTGGTTTTGAAAGAGGGCAAGCCCCGCACAATGTTAAATGTAAATAATTTTGACTTTAATCTTTAAAAAATATTTAAAGGTTCTTAAATTGTTGAATAGCTTGCACAGCATCCACTAGGTATCATCGTAAAATGATGTAAAAATATTTTGCCATTGTCGAACGTTTCGCTGGACGTCCCTGGCCGTCTCTAAGTGACAGGATATTAAATGATAGCCAGCGACAAAAACGACGCCGACAGAAACGAAGACAGCAATAAAGGGAACTCCTGGAGTTCTCCTGGAGGGAAGCAAGGAGGCATGTCTAAGCAGATGCAAATCATCTGAAGGATGGAGGACGTGGAGGAGCTGCCGCCAGGAGGAGAGGTAGCCTGGCAATTTAACGCCACTAATCGAGTGACATGATGGCAATAATTCCAATTTGGGGCACGTCACGTCGTGTGGCGGTCGCGCCCGTTAAATATGTACAAGCGAGCGGGTCGCTTCTGTCTGCGGCATAATACGTATACGAGACTCGAAGGAGACTACGGCTACGGTTACGGTTAAGGCTAAGGCTAAGGCTACGGCTACGGCTGAGGCTACGGCTAAGGCCAAGCAGCCTTAGCCAGACGTGCCTGGCATGTTGTTTGCGTTTAATGTTATAATTTTTGGTTGCTTTGCTGTCTATAATTATTTATAACTCACGTGCCAAACAGTTGGAGTGCCGAGCCGGTGGCAATGGAGCAATGGTATCCCATTCCTGGGCCGCATTACGCATACGCCGTGTTGTCAAAGGGCAAGAACGTGCAGCAAGCAGTCTTGGAGGAATGTTCGTGTGTGTGTGTGTGTGTGTGAGGACTGTGGCAAGGTCGCTTCGCTTGTTGACAGTCAACCTGAAGTAGGAGGACAGCTGCGAGAGCTTGCCAGGCAAATGCGTCGCTTGTTGTCCCCTGACACTCGACCCGAAGCCCGCTCCTCCCACCCACCCGTGCAGAATGTAGAAAACAAGATACAAATGCGATATGATGTTTCATTTGAATTTGTCCAGCCTGGTAGTGGGTGTGGTCGTGGGCGTTGACGCGGGCATGGGCATGGGCGCCGACTAAAAATGAAATATGACGACAATTCTGAATCGCTTCTGCTCAACAGTTGTTGTTGTCTCTGTTGTTAGGGTAACTATTCGTAGAGCCCAGAGCCTGACCAAAAGTTGTGAGGCGCCACGGCTCGTTAATCAACTCCCGAAAAGCAGGAGATTCGGAATGTGCGCTGTCACCGTCAAAGCCTGATAAATGGAGTGACCCACGGATGGGTCAGTCGGAATATTTGCATGGATTTTGAGTTTTGCAGAGAGTGAAAACCGTAGAAAACCGTAGCATAACGCCCACTCATGTGACTCCTTTGATGGTGACTCCGTAATGGCATAAATACTTTCTCTGAGCCAACGAACATCCATTCAAAGTCTTTTTTCCAACTGACAGCAGCCCGCAGTAGGACGGAACGCGGCCTGCGACTGCCACAAAGGGTCTCTGTGACTGGGACGGCATTGCAGTGGTGCCTCTCCTCCGCCAGTGGCGCATAAAAGAAAGAAAAGCCACTGCAGAGCCGTTCTCGTTGCGCTCTGACTTGCGGCAATTTTCACACTCTGCAATGTCAGCGAGGCGGCACCACATAAATTACATGCCACTTACTTTGCCCCGACGAGCGGCAAATGAACTTGCGGCCACTTAAAGCGCGCGAGAGAGAGCGGCAATACACACGAACAATGGGGAAAGCCAGCTCCAGGTGCAGGTCCTTGCCAGAATTAAATATTAAACTGCGAATCTCCAGGCAGGACGAGTGACGACCATAAAAAATGCACTTCTTAATCCATTAGCATTGCCAGTTGAGTAAAAAATAATAAAAATAGCTCCTGTAGCTCCGCTGCAGGCGGTGGCAGAAGGCTCGGAGCACTCAGACAGGCGCATGCAAACAATCGATGAATGAGTAATTACATCCCTTGCACTGCGGCCACATTTCATTCTCAAGCTGGCACTTGCAGAGCGACAGACAGACGACAGGCAGACAGACAGACAGGCAAACAGGCAGGCAGACAACAGCAATCTGTCTGTCAGACCATCAGACAAAAGTGCATTGCCAACTTCCGTCTGTGCCTTAACCCCCTTTCCTTGGATGCTCTACATATCTGATATATGCATGGAGTGTATTCCGAAAAGGTCGCACACGCAAGCGTCCTTAAAGGTTTTCAATCATTTAATATAAGCTACATTTTAATAAAAGTACAATTAAGTAAAACTTTGACAAAGAAAAACCTTTTACACTGCCTCTGACAAGTACAACAGAGTGGATAGCAGACAAGTACTACAGAGTCAGAGAACAACAGAGCCTGTAGAGATAACAGAGCTAGGAACAGAGTCTGTAGAGATAACAGAGCAAGGAACAGAGTCTGTAGAGATAACAGAGCAAGTAACAGAGCCTGTAGAGATAACAGAGCTAGGAACAGAGTCTGTAGAGATAACAGAGCAAGTAACAGAGAGAGGAGAGAACACAGCCTCAAGGATCAACGCCAAGTGATTCGGTGCCATTTATAATCAAAAATAAATCTTAAAAAACCGCGAGCTTTGTATAACGAAGAATCTAATAATATTATTCAATAAAACTACAAACATATAATAAAACCTGTCGTCGTGGAATACATATACATATACAATACATATACTACAAGCAGATCTAGTAGAGGAATTCATCCAAATTAAACCATCATAATTTTGACTTATTTTATCACAAAATGTTCCGTTCTACAGAATGATTCAAAATGACACAAAAAAGGCGTTCAAAGACCTATTTTTGGAGCAATTTTAAGATTTATTTGATCTATTTTTAAAGATTGAGGAGCCTATTTATAGAAAAGTAAAAAAATGTAGTTATAAAAACCATGCCACATATTTTAGCTTTGTAATTTAATATATGTATATAATATAATATAATTACAATAGAAATTCGAATTTCTACCACGGCTAAGCATGTTTAAGGTGGGAATTTCCGCAAAGAGCAGAAGGGCAGAGGATTCGACCACTATGTATAGCTACAGATGTATGCCCTTTAGGCCACCTGAGTTGAGTGCGTCGTTTCCGCAAGTCATTCATTCGGCCAGTCAGTTGTTTTGCGGCCTGTTTTCTCTGCAACTGGCGCTGCAACTGGCGTTGGCCCAGTCCCCAGTCCATGCCACAAGGGCAAATATACATGTATCTTGAGCATATGTCTGTCTGTTTCCATCACACGCCCGTGTCGGTCTACGTGTCGGTGTCCGTGTCCGTGTCCGGGTCTGGGTCTGTGTCCGGGGCCATGCCAAGCCTCAATTGTTTTGGCATTGACTGTCAAGGCAATCCAGTGAGAGTCTCGGTCTTGGTCTTGGTCTTGGTCTCGGTTTCGTGCTTGAGCTGCATTTCCACCTAGTGTTAGTCCCAGTGCAACTGCCTTGACTTGTCTCGCTATATTTTCTGTGTTTACTCTCTCTACTCTGCACTGTCCGTCCGTCCGTCCGTCCGGGTCTTTGTCAGTTGTTACGTCTAGCCGCTCCGACTCTTTGTACATCTTCCTCTCAGTGCCTCAGTGCCTCAGTGCCTCTCTGTGCCTCTGTGCCTCTCTGTGCCTCTAGTGTTTGCTTCTTTTAGGGTTATACTCCTTGGCATTGTCGCTGGCGTTTGTTGCCCCCAAAACCTATTTGCAATTTAGACTTGTTATCGATTCAAGTCAAATATTATTAGAGTAATGGCTTTTTCTACTTTCTTTCAGTTTCGCTTTTGCTTGTGTCTGTCGCTGTTTTTGTTTGTTGTTTTTTTTTCAATTAATCATGAAAAGTGCAATTTTGCTTCTGGCTAACAGTAACAATACACAATGCGCAGTGAATGCACCTTTCTAATGCATTGCTATTCGATGGCAGGGCTAACACACCGTTTCGATCTAGATTTCTCCGCCTTTAGAAACATCCAAATGGATCTGGATCTAGGGGGAAACCAGGAAGAGGAACCAACTTTTGAATCAACAGACAGTCCGTTACTCTCTTCTATTATTTCCGCTGTTTATAACGCAGTCACAGGCTGCCTAAGCCCGATAAAAGATTGATTCCAATAGTTTTCTATCGTATAATGGTACAAATTAAAGCGGCGTTGGTGCATGACAGAATATATCCCCCACTCCCTCCCTCCCGTCACAGTGTGCAAATGAAAACAAAAACCCCGTAATGACCACCACATGCGGTCGCACCGAGAGCAGGTTTTTGCGGTTCGGTTAGAGCAAACGTTTGCTTACCCCCAGGACCTTTCCTTTCCAGTCCTGCTAGGAGCCAGAGCCAGAGTTTTACAGTTTTTGGGCCTTATGGGCTGAGTAGACAAGGGCAGGTAAGTTTGGGTCTGGGTTTAGGGCCGTACCCTAATGAGCAATACAAATTTTTATATCCTCTTGGCTGGCATCAGACATATAATCAATTTTCGTGCCCAATCTTTCTCCGAGGATTTACATGCACGCCCCATAAAATTCCCCGAGTCTTTAACGTTTAACTGTAACTTAAACCCCTTTGCACCACCCAGTGGGGGATGCCCTATGGCTGGGCTGGCGTTTACGTACGCCATAAAGTGCTGTACTTTTGCAACTACGGAAATAGTAAACGCACGGAATGAACAATTTAATGTTGCCACAACCCGTACAGTGCTTCGACTCCCCCACCCACCCCTAGTGCTGCCTCAGTGCTGCCACAGTGCTCTCTTATTTGCCCCACCAAAAGACTTCCGCTTGATTTACAGCTACATTTGTAAGTAGACACAAAACACTTAACAGCTAAAAAGGACTTTGCATAAGTAATAAGCGTAGGCGAACGGCAGCTCCCCAGCCCCAGCTCCCCCCTCTGGCACATGACTGGGACCTCAAGGAAGATCCGAATCTAAAGCTTAAGCCAAAACTAAAGCTAAAACTAAAGCCAAAACTAAAGCTAAAACTAAAGCGTTTTAAGGCGGTGTTCAGCAGCGCGAGAGATCCGCTCCGATCCCCTGGCTTTTCACACATAGCTGCACACGTTTGGGGCATACAGCAGAAAGTTGCACGAGAGAAGAGAGAGACGAGAAGAGTCTCCGTGACAACTTGATTGATGGGTGGGTGTCAAACAGCTGGTCCTACACTGTCCTACACTGTGTCTCTTTTGCCCTCCCCCCTCTCCTGCTCCTTCTGGCTGACCGCAAAAACAAAACCAAAAAACAAAAAACAAAAACACATTTCACTCTGATTGCCAAAAAGGGTTCTTCTTCGGCCACGCCCCAGTTCACCTACGTCATACTCGATACGATACGATAGGATACGATAACGGTGCTTTAAACATAAAAACAGGCCCCGGACTTCATTACCCTCCCCTCCCCGTCACCGTCCCCGTCTATTTGTGGGATTTGTGATTTGGGGCACGGGGCACACTGCCTTCTTCTTCTTCTTTCGGAAGGAGGCTGACCAAAAATTAATTGGCTGCTCTGAGCCAGAGGACAGCTGCCATTTTGTGCCTGCCATTTGCTATGCGTAGACATGTCAATTCCCCCCGGCCCCCCGTGCTGCTCCCCTGCTGCTCTCGATCTCAGTCTGGGCTTCCAGGTAGCTTAAAGATTTATGATAAAGCCAACTAGTGGGTGGGGTGGGGTGGGGTGGAATGGGGTGAAGACAGCATGCCGAGGGGAAAAGTTTATCCAACTTTGGCTTTAACTTTGGCATCGGCTCGGCATTGGCATCGGCATCGGCTCATTGCGGCTCGTTTATCTATGAAATGAATGAATCTGATTGCCCAACGAGGGCATTCCGAGTTTTCTTTGCCACCAGAATTCGCCAGAGCCAATCTGAGCAAGCATTGCCACTATTTTCCAGTGGGGGGACAGCAGTGGGGGCAGTCGTATTTGAAAGAGAATTGCCAGATGCCATTTCCAGGAAAACACTTTGCTTTGCAGTAACCTTGCCGAAAGCTGTGTGCCCCACTGCCCCCCCACTATACCGTTGTGCGTGTCGCAGCTTATGCTCTGGCTTAAGCGCTTAAAATGCTTTCTGACAACAGCAAAACAGCAACAACAATGGGAGTGGCAGAGTGGCAGTGGCAGAGTGGCAGCAGCAGCCAGCAGCCACAGTAGAATGATAAATTTCCATCTCGGGCGCTGTCTGGCCTCCCTCCTCCTCCCGTCCGTCGGTCCATCTTGAGTTCCGCTCTAAAATATCTGTGTGAAATTTCAGTGCCTTTTCCCCTTTGCCCCCCCTCCTACTCCCCTCCCCTCCTGCTTGTAAATCGCAGCTCCGCCAATTTGCGCTCAATTAATTTTGATGTTTCTTTCTTTGGCTTTGGCTCTTCCTTTTTTCTGTATTTTTTGCTGTTTTCTGTTTTCTGTTTTATTATGTATTTGCGGCTCTCCTCTTATTTATCATTTGCGTATAATTTATTAAGTTGCAAACATTTTGCGAGCTTTTCGCCTCTGCCACAGAAACGCGGAGGGGGTGGGGGGTGGATCGGTATACAAATCTGAGAATTCTGCGCCGTAATTCAATTTGCTGCCTTTTCCTCTTTTGTGGGCGGATGGGAGGGGCAGAGTTTTGATGGATATGCATTAATTGCGTTTACAGATATTAATCAACTGGCGGCAGCGGCAGCAGCAGAATTTTATGCATCATTTTATTTTAAATGAAATTAATTATGCAATAATTATGTTGTAATTATGTTGCAATTCCTTTATCATACTCGTACTCGCACTCGCACTCGCATGTAATTAACGCGTTTTCAGCGCCTCTGCAATCAGGCAAACAGCACTCACACACACACATACACACACACACACACACTTAATTGAATTTGCCATCCATGAGCCTTGTGGTCAGGGTCGGACATGCCATATGGGCAGATGTCAGATGTCGATAGTTATGGCCATAAGCCGCTGCTGCTGCAGAGACTGCAGATGCATTCTTTAAGCCAGTGACTGTTACTTGTTCTGGGAATTTATGCAGTTCGAGTATCCCATCCACCGACTCTAGCCAGATTTAGCCCATCCCGGCCAGAGACTGGCAGACTCTTCTCTGTGTTCTCTGTGTTTGCCTGTGAGTTCTTAATCCTTGCGATCCTTGGTATGCCTCCAGCTCCTCCTGCTGTGCCGGTCCTGGTGCTGCCTCTTGACAACATGCAAATCCCGCTTCCGTTTTTCGACTCTACTCTGGCTTTTGGGTTGCTAGAACCAGCGCTGTCCCTGCCCTGCCTCGTGCCTCCTGCCTGCCTGCTAGGAATATTTTTCACACTTGATATAACTGCCAGCCATTTGCCTGCACTTTGGTCCTTCCCCAGCTGCAGTGCCAGTCTCCAGTCTCCAGTCCCTTGCCAAGTATTCGCTCCAGGTGTCTGCGTTTTGGGTATCTGCGAGAGTGTGCTATGTGTGTGTGTGTGTGTTTGTGTTTGTGTTTGTGCTTGTAATGGCTCCCAAGGCGCACAAACAAAACTGTCATCATCGGTGCTGCATCATCCTCCTGCTGCAGGAGCAGAGAGAATGTGCTGGAAGCTGCTGCTGCTGCTGCTGCCTGGATCCTGGCTGAGAGCCGAGAGCCGAGTCAAAGCGAAATCCACCCACCTGCGCGCTCGTTTTGCCATTCCTAATGCAATTTTTATGCTGCACTTGCTCCATGGCTGGAGAAAGCGCAGAAAACGCTTCCGTTCGGCAGCGTCACTGTCATTGTTTCCATGGACGACAAAGGCAGCGCGCTTATTAAATTGTCTTGCTGCATTGAACCCCCCTCTGGCCCCTGCTCCCCCTCTGGGCCATTCTTCTGTGCGCACTCTGTGATCAAAATACCTGCCAGATAATGCAATCGACAGCTCCTCCTGCCACCTGCCACCTGCAGCAGCTTCATTAAATGCGTCCCCTGCTCTGGCTTATTCTCGCTCTGATTCCCAGCTAGCGGTTACCGATTGCGGCGGCTTAAAGGTTTACTTTCATTCTGCCAAGAGAAAGTGTTCTAGTAATTATTCACAGCTTCGATCAACCTTCAGCTTCTATGGGGGAAAAATAAACTCTATTAGGGTAGAACCCTATGAAAAGTTTACTTTACTTTTTTTTAACTAAGATTAACACCTAAGGCTGCCCCCAACCCCCCCTAATGATGGGCGACACTTACCTTTCACCAGGGTCAGAATGCCCAGCGGCATCACCAGCATGGCGACCATCAGGTCGGTGATGGCCAACGACATTAAAAAGTAGTTTGTCACATTCTGCAGACGCCGCTCCCAGGCGATGGCCAGGCAGACGAGGATGTTGCCGGCAGCTGTGCCCAGGACCAGCACCAGGGCGAGCAGCGCCCAGTAGTTGTTGGCGTCGAACGGGGAATCAATGGGACTTGGCCCGCGGGTGGCATTGGTGGCATTCCACTGCTGCCGCTTGCTGAGGTTCACCAACGGGCCCTCGTCCTCCCAGAGCAGCAGGTTGCTCCAGCCATCGCCATCGCCCCCGCCGCCAGCGTCGCTGTCGTTGTAGGAGCCCAGCGAGGCATACACATCCTCCTCCATGGTGTCAGCCGAACTCGCGGGTTATTAGTCCTTTTGTGTGTACTCTGCTCTGCTCTGCTCTGACTGAGGGTCTAACAGTTAGACTCTAACTGCTGCCGCTGCTGCTGCTGCTGCTGCTGCTGGCGTTGTGCCGTTGTTGTCGGTGGCAAAGCCGCATGCTAATTAGCCCACGCATACGCTCTCACGAGTGGAGTATGCAAGCCAAAAAACGAACAACGTACACGCCCCAATTCGAACTGCAAATGTAAAATGGCGGAAACGACAGCCACGGAAATGAGTACGGGGTGCAGGTTGCGGGTGCAAATACGGTGTGGCAGAACAGGAGTCGTCTGTGCTTCAGCGTCTACTCCACTGCAGCCAAACGGATATTGGTGGCAAACATTTTATGCCACAAAATTACCGGAAGTTTGTGCTGTACGGGAGAAACAGAAGAGAAGAGAGAAGAGAATGAGAAGAGAATGAGAAAATTAAAGAAAACTATTTCAATTGGCAATTTTCATGGCAAGTGTTTAGACCTTAAAAGAAATGTCATACTAACGGGTGCATCGGTACTGCGAGTGGCCAACTGATTGCTTTCCGTTACCCCACGATAGATGTAACACGGCCAAAGTGTTTTGAGTAGCAGAACTATAAATAATAATTAATTGAGGGCCATAATGTATCCAACACCCCATCCACATCCACATCCACTCGGGTTTGCCCGACTCATAGACGAATGGAGGACATGATTGCATTTGATTTGCACAAACCAGAACCTGAGGCGGGGACGGGGACTGGTGGGAGTGGGGAAACAGACTTTGAATAATCGGAATCGATATTGATAAGCAACAATAACAAAAATCAAATCAATTCTCCCAATGCGATGTCACAAACATTGATAATTAATTGAGACATATTTCACCCAGCCAGAGACAGAGGCAAAGCCAAACCCCGTAGCCCGTAGCCCGTAACCCGAAACCAGACCATAAAAGTCAGGAAAGGAAACCGCAGGGAAAGCCACACAAGCATCGGTTGAATATTATACCCAGGAACAGAAACAGAACAGAAACAGAACAGAACACAAACTAAATGAAATGAAATTCATTTCCAAAACAAAGGAAACACAATTCATCAGCCGCAAAAGCATAACTGAAGGATGGGGGACCGAACCGAACCGGACCGACTGGTGGGTTGTCCAGGCAGAGACCAGTGGGTGATCAGTGTGGGTGGGCCTGGACCACAACAACCTCTGAACCTCAGAAACAATGGCGAAGCCACACACATACACTCGCACACTCGTACACTCGCACACTCGCACACTCCGTACAGTGTAGAGCAAATCGAGCAACTTTTGGTAAAGGACCTAAACTTGACAACACCTTGTTGACTCGCCGAGTGGTAGCACTGCCCCGCCCTGCCCCGTGCCACTCCCCCTGCTTGGCTGTCTGCACGTTCTGTCAAATGTTCGAGTGTCAATGTTGCTGTTAATTAATTTTCTCGACTGACTGCCTGACTGACTGACTGACTGACTGATGCATGCCACTAGATAAAAGGACCCGAGCCCTACTCCTGGCTGCTGACCATTACCAAAGTGAAGTCCAGGCGGAGAGTGGGGGGCGGGGGGGCTTGATAAACTGTTTGTTTGCTTGTCCGAGCCGTTGTCGTAGGTGTTGTGTTGGCCAAGTCTGTTACTGCAGCCGGCTAATGACAGCCAAACGGCCACTTCAGTAGTACTCCCACCGCTCCCGCTCCCCCCAAAGGGTCGAATGCGTGTCGAGTGTGTCTGTGTGTCTGTGCGGGGGCAAAGTGTTTAAATTTCCAACTGCCGCAACTGCCACAGTTGTGTTTAGTCGAGGCAAGTGTTACGTTACTCTCCGGCTATCCGAATGTCAATTGCACTGATAAAAAAGGAATCAAAGGTCGCTTGAATCTGTTGCCAGGGTAGCAATCATTCGAATACTAAATGTTATGCTCGTTCCAGGCTCAAATGGCATGTCAGCAGAATGCGAGCGAACTCAGTAAATTTAAGCGCAGAGCCCATAATTATTATTATTTTCGTCCCTCCTGGTGGTGCCTCCTGACCATTTCGACCATTTCGACATGAATTGCACAAAAGCACAAAGGTATTCCATTCCTGGGTATCCGGGTAGAGCTATGGCTAGGGGGAGGGGTAGGGGTAGGGGTAGGGTGAGCGGTGGCTACCAGGTATCGAATAAAAACCAGCGCCAACGCCATTAGTCATATTAATCCCGGTGGAGTCATTAAGTCGTAAAACTGCGAAAGGTAGCAAAGTGTGATGTGAGGAGGGGGGCAGGAGGGGGGGTGCCGGGGCGGGTGGCAAGGCGGAGCCATTGTTTGTCTTCCAACATCATTCATTGATACGTAAGCCGACTACGACTACGACTACGACTATGTAGGTCAATTTGGGCTGGCTGTTTGCCGGCTGCCCCCGTCAGAGTCAATAAATAAATAAACGACACAAATTTAAGGTGTCCGGTCGTATACTTAATTTGCCAAAAGTACGCCGGGCTCTTGTAAACACGGAACAAAGAAATGCTAGAAAAGAAAAGAGAGAGAGAGAAGAAAAGAACAAAAAAGCCACGCGGATTTCATATTTCTGAGAACTTTGGAGGGTTCTTAGTTAAAGCAGTTGGCCACTCGCAGTACCGATGCACCCGTAGTATGAATTCAATATCTGCTCACAAGTGTCTAGACTTTTCTTTTAAGGTCTATCCGTATAAAATTGATAATCGATATCCCTTAAACTTAAGAGAGTTTTCGAACTATCCCCATGGATGCTTCGTATCACACATCGGTCTGTATTTCCACCTCCTTTTATTAGTTCCATTAACTTTTAAATACAACCAATCTTTGGTATTGTATCTGCCACAGTCATTCAGTGATTTCCCTAAGAGAGATTTCCCTGCAAATCAAATTGAAATCCCCAATCAGATCAGTCTTTCAACGCAACTCGATTTCCCTCTACTCCACTCCACTCCCCTCCCCTCCCCTCCACGTCACATGCCATTTCCACTGCCCTGGGGGGGATAAGTGCAACTAATCGCATGCTCATTGCTCATCCGACGCCGCCCATCCTTCGGCACATTGCTTATTTGCAGCGTAATCTAGCAGTTCCACAGTGAAACCCAACGTTCCATTCCGTTCCGCATACATCGCATCACGCATACGCCACGTAAGCCTCCATCTCTCCATCTCTCCGACTCCCCCGTGGATGAGAACGGATACCTACGCTGCCTGGCTGCCTGGCTGCCTGTAGGGCAAAACACAATCCGAGATACAGCAAACGCTGCTCAAATATTTGCTTTAAAATATCTTTCACATGTCAGCGACAAGCGGCCACCGGGGAAATGCTGAGGGAAGAGAGGGAGGAAACTTGCCGAGGCAGAGTCAGAGCTGTAAAGGACAGAGGGAAGGGAAGGGAAAGGGAAAGGTAAAAAAGCAGGTGCGGTCGCTCGGCAGCCAAGGCACGCAATTTGATTTAATTTTTCTTGGTATTATATATTTATGCTTTCTTTTAGCAGCGATCAAAGCAAACCGAAACATTTTCGGGCCATTGAAGTTTGAGTTTCAGCACGGAAATGCGGAACAGGACAATGACATTTGCTGGCTGTCTTCATCCTCTTAATGAATATTTGATAAAGGTTGGCGGCTAATCAAATAACATACAAACAAACATACATACATGTATGTATATAACTGGTTCTGCTGATGCGAGTAGTGACTTAATTACGACAGTTGTCTGCCAGGAACCAAACTGTGCTCAAAACTGAGAAAGGAAAATGTTTAAGCCCGCTTCCTCCTGTCCTCCTCCTGCATGCATGTTGTCTCTACTTTTGGCTGCTGATGTAATGCGTAATATTCCGTTAACTAGACTTTTCCGGTTTTCCCAAAATAATTCCATTCCGTCAAGCCAGGCAGCCAGGCAGCCGCACCCAAAGCGGAAAGACCTTCCTCCCCCGCCACCCTCCACCCTCTATAGGAGACAGCCCAGCGATTAATCACAGTTACAGTTCTACGCGTGTGTTTGTAGTGGTAGCATTTACCGTACTGCCAGTTTTTCTGGAAAATATTTGCATGCAGTCACGATTTGGAGGGTATTCTGGCCTATGGAAGGGCCTAGGGATTGCCCTACTTTGAATGACTTCAAATTAGTTCCGAGAAGACAGCTTAAGGATTAGCCAAACATTAAGTAATTATGACTAATGGTAAACGGCTCAGTCCCTCAGCTTAGCCCCATTTTGCATTCCGTCTTATGTCGAACTATACAGCGCCTCCTTTCTATCTTTAAGCGAATGGAGTAGGGGTAGGAGCTGCACTGCCAGTAGACTTGGGCCGCTCCATTAATCACACAAACCAACCACCCACTCTCTGCCCTTCTCTGTCCTCCTCTTTCGGCCTGCCACTTCCTGTGCTCCCCGTCTGCAGCCCCACTAGTTGTCATAGCAAGTTGACACTTAAAATGTTAGCTAAATTTACACATGCACTCAGCGCAGAGTCAACACACGGAAAACAGCGAACAGAAGGGGATCAATGGGGAGACAATGCTCTCTCGAAGGTTCCAAGGACTGGGAGTGGGACTGGGACTGGGACTGGGGACTGCGGCTGGGGTTTAGGTTGAGGCGTGACTGATGGAGGCGGCAACTCTAACACTTATCGTTCATTATTATCTATCGCCATCAAACCACCCACCACCCAACACCCACCACCCACCACCCACTTCCCCCGCCGCCGCATGGTCACACACACACTTAATTGATTTCTTTACTGTTTCCTTTTACTGCTTCCGCTCAGCCACAGCCCGAGACCCAGACCCAGACACAGACACAGACCGAGCCCGTGACGACAAAAAATCCGTAGGACAAGGTTCTCCCACAGATAGATGTACATATGTATGTCTGTGTGTCTGTATGTATGTCTATCTCCTTGTCGTTCGAATAGTTTACACCAGAGATTGGCGAGGACCAATCTCTAGTCGGGCACGACACTGGGGCGACCCTTGAGCCCGGCGTGGCTTAGAGCGTGGGCTATAAATTAAATTCTTATGCGTGGGGGCAGGCAATTAAGACGGACCCAGGCACCAGAGCAGAGTGTGTGTCACAAAGAACAAGCAGGGCGGAGCAGGGGCGGAGGAGGTGCGAACTGGAACTGGAGATGGGACGCCTCGTGTGGTTCGACTGACAATTTCATTAGCCTGTCAAGCAGCCTGGACCAAGGCGGAACCAAGGCGGGAAGCTTCCGCAGGGGCCAATATCACAACAGCAGCAGGAGCAGCAGCAGTCGCTGATGCAATTAGTAAACTGGCTAAACTAATTATCCAAAGCCGGGCTCCGACTCCATCTACGGCTCCATCTCCGGCTCCATCTCCGGCTCCTCCTCTGCTCCTGCGGATTGCACGGGTAACAATCTTTAAGAGGCGGCGACTTAAATCGCTTTGAAAAGGCTGCCTGCCTGGCGACTTGTTTCATTGTTTGCCAAACTCTCTCCCAAAAGCCGACGCCCCCGCCTTGGCCATGGCCCCGCCCACATGAGTTATGTAAGCTCATTTAACGGCCGCCTAATTGCTAGGCAATTACATGGGAAATTGACAATGGCAAATCAATTAGACACTGGGACACTGGGACTCTGGAGGCAATGGGGCGTGGTCGAAGGCAGGAATTAAGATTTCTGGCTGCTGATGAGCCAAAGTCAAGGCCAAAGAAGAAAATCAAATAAATTATGGCGAACAAAACACAAAAATCGTCGAATATGAAGGAACAGCAGGGAGAGTGAGAGGGAGAGGTAGAGGTAGAGCCAGGACAAAGGCGACAGCGACAGCGCCGAAGAGGAGAGGAGACCCAAATCAAATTGAGATTTATGAGCGCACTGATGTGTGCCTAGGTCAGCCATATGTCCAGCCATTGTTGCTGTCCATCCACAGCCCCCACCCCCCTCCACATCCCCCACCCACAGGCAACTGGCATCTGGCTTCCATTTTTCATGTTGTCTTCCATTATTGCTGTTCAGACTTCACACCTGCCCGAGAGGAGTGCCGGAGAGCCACACTGCCCCCCCCCCGAAAGGGAAATCTTTGTAGGTCACATCACCAGAAGAGAGAGAGAGAGAGAGAGCCAGGGAAATATCTAATATCAGAGCAGATATAATTTATTATATTGATTCGGCCAGTGACAAAATAAGACAAATTGTTCAAGGTAACATAAAAGTGACAATAGAGTGCTCTACTTTCCAGAAACATAGGCATTTCGAGGGCTCCATTGAAGCCTATAGCCAAAATCTACATGACATCTACATCTACATGTATCATTTAAAGAAGAGTTCGATATCTGAGAATACTATCAACTTGGGGAGGGAGTAAGTGGGGACTGTAATCTTAATGTAATCAGAACTATTCATACTATATATGTAGGTATATATGTATGTATATAGGTAGACCAATGGGTACATATATAGGCTAAAACTCCAAGCATGTTCAGTTTACGGTCTTAAAGCTGATTTAATATTGATATCCCAAAGCCCCAAATTTATATAATTCTATCAACGTTCTATCTAACGTTCTATTATGTTAAGTACTTGCTTGGTGTACTCGAAATAGATTGGATATTAACCAGAACAAACTGGAAGCGATAGAACAGCTCACCGCATTTTCCCACTTTCCCCACTTTCCACACTTTTCCCACTTTCCTCGTTTACGGTTGAGGACTCAAATATATTGGAGCAAATTTTGATGACACATTTTCCTATTTGCGTGCATCAATTATTTATATATCTCAACTTGGGCCATGCCACCAAACCGACTGCCGATGACAAACACACGCCACCACACCACACACTCCCCCTTCACTCCCCCCTCCACTCCACTTCCCTCTGTCCCCGCGTCGTTTTCGATTTATGTCATAAATTGGCAGCTGCCGTTTTGAGGCTGCTCGCACTGGTTCGGAGGAGCAATAAAAATAAGCGGCCATAAAATTCAATTATGGCCACAACAAGTGCAGATACCCACACTACACTCATACATCCATACTGATACTCACACATTCACACTGGCACTCACACTCACACTCACTCTGGCATTCGCACGACAAAGTCCGCTCCACTGGCAATCATTGCAATCAATTGTGCATGCACCCAGGAGTCCATGAGGCAAGCAGTCAAATGGTCGGTTTGGTCTGGTCCACATCCTTGCCGTGTTGCAACATACTATTACAGCGTTACAATTTGGTTCGACTTCAACGGTGAGAAGCACAGCCAGGGAGCAGGAAGTTGTGCAACACTTTCGGTTACTTTCTAGCTGGGACAACGCTGCAGCGTGTGCGTCGCACATTTACATGTAAATACAGTGCACACACACATCCACGTAGATGCCTCACAATGCGTGTGGAGTGTACTTATCGCACACAAATGCACACAAGCACCCACCCACCCACTCAACCATCAGACATCACCCACTCGCCCAAGAGGCACTTGCAGAGTCACAAATTTATGAAATTTATCGATATGCAATGTTTCTCAAGTTTCTGAAGTATTCAATGATTCAAGGATACTCGGCAGTTGCAGGACCTGGGGATTACCATTACTTTTAATGGAAAATATTTGCAAATAGTTTGGGCAACTATCATGGTGTCACTCACAAATGAATGTTTAATAAATGGATTGTATGCTGGCAGTACCGATGCACCCGTAGAATACACAATTGTCGCCATCCCTCAGGCACGACGTTTCATTCAACACTCTGCTCACAAGTGTCCATACTTTTCTTTTAAGGTCTAAACACCAAGAGTATTACAGACAGTTACATGGGCCCCAAGTGCCACCTCTTCTATTTGTTCTATAAAATATACAACTATTACAAATATGAGAGCTTGTTGAACACTAGCAATATTTACACAACTCAAGCCAAACCAAACCAAACCGATGCAGATAAATTCCCTTCGATAATGGTGAGTACACTCAATCCGAGTACACGAGATATTCAATTATCCACATTTGCATTCAGCTAAATCCACTCCACCGCCGAGTGCTGTACTCCAGCTAAACCTCGAAGGCCACAGCCACCAGCCAATGCATTCGTGGCAGAACTCGTAGAACTGCTCTCCCTCTCCCTCTCGCTCTCTCTCCGTGTCGCTCTGCACTTTTTAAATGAAATCAAATATTTATTGGCAAATATAATTACACAACTAACTGCATAGCAATGTATTTGCCCTCCCCGACCCAACCCGACCCGGCCTGACCTCGCTTGACTTGGCTCTGGCTTGTCCTGGCGATTTAATTAACTTGGCTCGCACTCGACATGCATTTTCATGCATGCTATAAATGCTTTTCATGTGATTTCCCCACGGTGGGTGCAATCAGGATTGCTAAGCCACGAATATATCATACAAACAAATGATAGTAAAAGCTTTTATTGATAACAAAAAACGAAACCAAAGACAACCACTAAAACGACAGCCAACCAATTGATAATTGAAATGTGTAAACAATGCTCTTAAGCTGTATTTACACAATGCGATGCACTTCATTACAAAGATACATATGTAAATATATGTAAATATTTGCAAATATATGGTTACATATTCCATATATGGACATTCCCACGGGTCTTATGATGTTCAAATAGAAAGAAAACTAACATTTTTACCACGTTTTTCTGGGCGATGTCATCACAACCGAACACATTCCTACAGACTGTCAATGATACAGAACTACAATGATATCAGAGCCCGAATATTTATAATTATTATAAACATCTCATGCAGGAAATGTGATGAACCCGGGGCTGTCGAAACCCTGGAACATCTCCCATCTGCAGCTGCCCGGCTCTCTCACGGGCAAGGAGACGATACCTGGACGCACTGACGCTGGAATCACTGGAATCACTGGATGATGCCTCCAAGAGGTCGCCAGGGAAACTGCTTGCCTTTGCCAAAAACACCTCGATTCTAGGGGACTTGAAGACCTCAGAAACACCCTCGTAAAGGTCCATACAAAATCCGGATTACTAAGGGCTATTCTGGCCTATGAGAGGCCCCCGCTGAGGGCAGTCCGGGGTAACATTGTTAACTGACTTTTAATTTGTTGGCCTCGCTAGACTTTTTCCAGAAAATGACCCTTTCTACATCTACATCTACATATGTATATGTATATTTTCGGAAATGTATCTGCAACACAAATTACGTAAATTAAGAGTGCATTAAGTTTTGAACTTTGATTTAATCAAAGTTGAAAATTCTCATAAATTATGCAAATTAATTGACCACTAATAAATGGAAGGTAATACAACTTTTTCGTTTGTAATTGAAATGGAATCCATGTCTGAATGTCTGTTGGCAGATCCAAGCATCTCCAGATAGGAGATAACAACAAGCATAAAGAACATTCCATTGTCTCCACCAGAAGTGCAATAAATGCGACAAGCTGCGGAGCATATCGGATCTGTAAATGCTTTTAAAATAAATCCTTTATATTCTGTAACCCATTGTCCTTTCACACAGGACACAGGACCCCGGCTAAGCTGCACCATTACGCTAATGAGGTTTTTATTGGCTGCATGTGGGCTCAGACTGAGGCTTGGGCTTAGCACTTGGCCATCTATTGGGATATCGTCTAATGGGAACACTTTATGGCTTTCTAATGAGCCCCAAAATGTGCGGGCCATAAATCAGAGCCGCCTATGACGATGCCATGCCATGCCATGCCATGCCATGATGCCGGAGAATGAATGGCAGAAGGCGAAACTAAACACTTTATCCCCCCTGACATCCATACATACATATGTACATATGTACATATGTCTATGTATTTGAAACGATTTTATTAGAGGGCGTGGCCTATCGGAAGCCAGCATCGATGCGTTGCTGTTGCTGTTGCTGTCTCATCCCAAATGCCATTAAATCCCATCAATTTTCCTCACTCGGCTACAAATTTAGGCCAAAGAAAAGGTTCAAAAATTGGCAATAAAAAATTAAATAGGCAAAGAAAACCTAGGCAGGGACACGGCCATGGGTTGCCTTGGGCCTTTCCCAAGAAAATCATAGCCAAGAGCATTCAAGCACCTAATTGAAGCGATCAGAATGTAAACTGTATGCAAATATCCGTATCCGAATACTCGTACTCGTATCCGGGGCAAATGCAATTTGTGCGTTTTTATTCGAATTTCTTTTGTGCCCTTATCAATGCACCCCACAACCATTTTCTAGTCCATTTTCTAGTTAATTAATTTCAGTTTTCAGACCCCAAACGACCAAATTTTCGCATTTTGTATGGGCTTAAAGATTCCTTAAGCTATTCGCAAACTACAAAATGTCTTGAAACGTCGCAAACTTTTTGATTTCCGTCTCCATTTTCCGTAGTTCCGTGTGGCTGAATTTCACTTCATGTATCTGAGCTCAAACATAATTAAATTAAAAAATATATAAGCTAAATAATATATAGAGCTACTGAGATTCTTTTGAGCAGCGATATGCAATTAAAAACACAATTGGTTAGAGTTTTAATTATATGCATACAGTCCTCATCACTTGAATAGGACACCCCCTAAGTGCGTTTTCTATCTCTCGATGCTCGCAAACCAATGATGCTAGAGATTTCATTTTTTAATTAAATATAATTTAATACATTTGCCATAACCAAATGGAATTCTTCGGGAATCATCTTTAGTTATTAACAGAAAATTCTTAAGCAAAATCCCTGAAATGTATCCTTACATACATGTAAGATATTATTTAAGTATAGTTTATTGATATTATTAATCGCGTAAGGTGTAAAGTAATGATTGTTGGGGTTGGGTGTCACGGCTTGATCTCGGCTGATTTTCTGCTGTTTTTCTACTGTTTTCTGCTGATGTCGACTGCTGCTGCTGAACTCTGTCTGTCTTCTTTCGTAGTCGTCTCCTTACTGCTGTTCGTTCTCCTTCTGCCGTTGCTCTGCTTCTGCCGTTGCTCTGCTTCTGCCGTTGCTCTGCTTCTCTCCTGCTTTTATCCGCTGTTCTTCTCGTTCTGCCGTTGTTCTGCTGTTGATCTGCTGGTACTGCTGTTAGTCTGCTTATCTGATGTTAGTCTGCTTATACTGCCGTTAACCGACGCTCCTTCAGTTGGCCGGCCTTCCTACTACCTTTTACACTCGGTCATCCTGATTAGTCATCAGTCCCTGATGACCATGCGTCCTCGTTTTCTACAGAAAAACTCCATAGTTTCATGTTATCGTTGCTCGTGGTCGTATTGTTTGGTCCTTCGACGTCTGCTGCTTTTCGAACATTATAGCGTCCGCCTCGTTTCATGTTGGTTATTTCGTATGGTCCTAAGAATTCGCTGGCCATCTTCCTTCCGGCTACAAACTGTGTTCTACGTATAGCCACAAGATCACCAACTTTGTATCCGTACTCGCATTTCCGCTTTTTATCGAATTGTTCCTTGTATCTGTTCTGCGCCTGCTGAATATTTTCTTTTGCTTCTTGTCGCATCTTCTGTCTTTCGTCATCAAAATTATCAACCATCTCCTTTTCTATCAGCTGCAGTATATCGCTATCTGGTCCACAACGCATTTTTACTCCGATCATTAGCTCAAATGGACAACGCTTTGTTGACCCATGAACAGTGCTATTAATAGCCCTCTGAACTCGAGGTACGAACTTATACCATCTTCCAGGTTCCTCCGACGACAATTTGGAAATAATGCTCAGAATCGATCGGTTCACGCGTTCAATTTGTCCGTTGCCCCTTGGCACCCCTGTGGTACTCCATACGTGTTCGATGTTCTCTTCCTTCACAAACTCCTCAAAGCTAGAAGACGTAAATGCTGCCCCACGATCGCTTACTATACGAGCCGGATTTCCAAAGATATCAGACCATTCCTTTAACCTCTTGAGAACTTCGTCTGCGCCTGTTGTTTTAGTGGTATACATCCATACGAACTTGCTAAAGCTATCCACCATCGCGAAGATGTACTTGTACTGCTTTGAAGTAGCATCCATCGGTCCCAGATGATCCACATGTAGAGTATGAAGCGGCTCTGATCCTTTATCAATTTGGTGCAAAAATCCTTCTTTTTTTCCCACCTTCTTGTTGTAGATTATGCATTTCATACAGTTTCTTATGATTTGCATTACTTTTCCTTCCAGATGTGGAATCCAATAACTCTGCTGTACGGCATGCATCGTTTTTTGTGCGGCAAAGTGTCCTGCGTTGTGAGCCTCGGTTATTATCTCCCTCTCTAGTGATTTCGGTATTGCCAACAAATCCGTGCCTTGCACAACCTTGTATACAAGACCAGCCTTTAATTTAAAGTTGTCATACGGCTTGCTTTTTAGAACTTCGGTAACTGCCTTGATCATCGTATCCTCCTGCTGGGCTTTCTTAATCCTTGCTGTGACTTCCGACGATACCATCATGACATCAATTGGGTATCGACTCAGGCAATCCACATGCTTCAGCCGTTCTCCTGGTCTGTGTTCCACCTCAAAATCGTAGTCCTGCAGATACAGAACCCATTGGGCTACCTCCCGCGGAACGTCCTTCTTGCTTAACGTCTGCTTAAAAGCGGCGCAATCAGTCACGAGCTTAAAGTTGGTTCCGAGTATGTACTGGCGGAATTTTTTGCACGCGAGAAAAATAGCTTTGGCTTCTAATATATAGCTATGCTGTCGTGCTTCGGACTCCGAGGTTTTCTTACTCCAGAATAAGATCGGATGCAATTGTTCTTCGTGCCACTGCATCAGCGCGGCTGCGAACCCGTCCTTCGAAGCATCAGTGTGGATCTCGGTTTTTGCATTCCTTCGATAGAGCCTCAACACCGGTTCATTAACCAATGCCTCCTTTAATATGGCTACCGCCTGCTGCTCCTCCAGACCCATTTTAAACTTAACGTCTTTTCTCAGCAGATTCGTCAATGGTTTTGCGATTATCGAATAGTTTTTTATAAATTTACGAAAAAACCCAGTTAATCCTAAAAAGGACTGCACGGCCTTTACGTTTTGCGGCATCGGGAACTTTCTGATGGCTTTGGTCTTCTCTAATCCAGGCTTGATTTCTCCTCCTCCAACTTGATGACCCAAAAATATAATAGAGGACTGCAGGAATCGGCACTTCTTCCACTTCATCTTTAGTCCGTATTCAGCTGCTGCGTCAAAAACTTTCTTCAGCTTTCCTAGGCATTCGTCGGCGGTTTCGGCGTGTATAACAATATCGTCCATGTACAGGTCAAGAATGTTTTCATTTATGAGGTTTTGAAATACATGACTTATAAAACGGATGAAAACTGCTGGCGAATTGCAAAAACCAAAAGGCGCGCGATTGAATTCAAAGAGGCCTTCCTTCGTTATGAACGCCGTATACTTCTTGCTGCTTTCTTCCACAGGAACGTGAAAGAATCCATTTTCCAGGTCCATGATGGTGAACATTTTCGCATTTTCCAGTTTCTCCAGCACATCCTCAACGATTGGAACGGGGAAGCAATCTTTCAAGACCATCTTATTCAGCTGACGATAGTCCACGCAGACCCGGCAGCTTCCATCCTTTTTCTTGACGATTACTGTACGGCTGGCGAAATTTGATGATGAGCGTCGTATTATCCCAGCATTGGCCCATTCATCCACCTGCTGCTTGACGACGTCGGCCTCGCTAATGGCCACTCGACTAGGCGCATGTCGAAACGGCGCTATGTTCTCATCCGGCACGATCTTCAGCATGATCGGGCATACGGCAGTCTGCTTCTTTTCGGTAAAGTCCTGAATCATCGATTGGACGGCATCTCTGTACTGCGATGGAACGTCTATATCAGTATTTGCTTCGACCACATTGTAAATACTTATCTGTTTGCTGTCCACAGTTTCCTCCCCGAAAGGGGAGAAAACTGATATCCTCCCGGCGTTGACGTCATCGTGAACTTTGATATAAAGTCGTGTCCCAGCAGCACTTGGCATCCTACGGCATGATCGGCCACCACAAGGAACTTATGTGCCAGGCACATTCCATCGATCTCCACTTCTGCCAAGAACTGCCCAGCGGAGCGTGTGATGATGTTTCCAAGTCCTCTCAAAGTTGACGAGCTTGGTTGCAGATGGGCGCCACTCATTTTCCCAAACACAGACATCTTTACTAGTGAAACATCTGCACCTGTGTCTATGAGCCCTTTGACTAGCACATTGTTGATTTTGAGTGACTTTAGGCGTTTTTCCTCGTATGCCACGTTTACGGCAGCAGCACTCGGGCAATCTTTCGACATGTGTCCACTCAGGTTGCAGCGGAAACACTTTAATGCAGCTCGGCAATCCTTACGTAGATGCTCTAAGGATCCACAATTATAGCAATGCTGCTTTCTCGTATAGTTGGTTAGATTGGGCTTCTTGACGAACGACTGTGAATCTTTCCTTTTCAGCGTCATACCTTCCTCGGCTGGCAGCGTTCTTTCGTAGATTTCGTATTTCTCTTTCAGCTGTTTATACGAACTGCATCCATACAAAGTGTACTTATAATCCGTTTTTAATTTCAATCCGTCGACGATGTATCGAATTACCGACTCTGTATCTATTGTACCACGCGCAGCAATTCGTTTCATTTGCAGTATATATTCATGAAAACTTTCATTGCTAGTTTTCACTCGCACCGACAACTGATTGTGAATTTCGGCGCTGCATAAACGATCACTCTCAAACTCTTGTATAAGTTGATGACGTAACTGGCCATACTCATACACTGCTGTGGATTCGAGAAAAAGAGCGGCTGTACATGTCATTTTTGCTCGTGCCTGCACATATTTTTGTTTGTCGTTTAGTCCATATGCTTCAGCGTTTAGCTCGAAATTATTAAACCACTGCTGTACCGACATATTTTCTCCACTGAACTCTGGAATAATTTTGGAAAAATTTTCCACTACTAGCTTTGCATCATTTTTCTTATCCATTTCATCAGCGCTTATTTTCATCGTGAGAAGTTGCACCAGTTGTTGGAGCGTCTGTGTGTTTTCCTCCATTCTTGTTGAACTCATCGCTTCCATGTTTGCGTAGTTTTGACGATTGTTCCCGCCTGCCACTGATTCACTTGGGTCTTCGTTTTGCTGCATATTCTCGGCTGGTGGTACAGTTATATTTTCCGTTATGATTCTGCTGCGCAATACTCTTACGGGCAGCCTGCTTGAAACAACCGTTTTTTCTCGGATCTTCTTTTTGGCTTCTTCTGTCTCGCTTCCTCTGCTGGCTGCTTCTGAGACATGCGGCGCACAAAATTTTTTCCGTCTCTCTTTATCTGGCGGCCGCTTCTGAGACATGCAGTATACAATTTTTTTTTTTTTTTTTTTTTTCACTTTTCACTGGCAATACGCGACCGGTTGAGCCCCCAAATGTAAGATATTATTTAAGTATAGTTTATTGATATTATTAATCGCGTAAGGTGTAAAGTAATGATTGTTGGGGTTGGGTGTCACGGCTTGATCTCGGCTGATTTTCTGCTGTTTTTCTACTGTTTTCTGCTGATGTCGACTGCTGCTGCTGAACTCTGTCTGTCTTCTTTCGTAGTCGTCTCCTTACTGCTGTTCGTTCTCCTTCTGCCGTTGCTCTGCTTCTGCCGTTGCTCTGCTTCTGCCGTTGCTCTGCTTCTCTCCTGCTTTTATCCGCTGTTCTTCTCGTTCTGCCGTTGTTCTGCTGTTGATCTGCTGGTACTGCTGTTAGTCTGCTTATCTGATGTTAGTCTGCTTATACTGCCGTTAACCGACGCTCCTTCAGTTGGCCGGCCTTCCTACTACCTTTTACATACATATGAACATTTATAAGATTGCTTTATTTGCCTTGTTTATGTTTTGCCCTAGTTTATGTTTACAATAATTACATAGGTAGAAATATTATGTAAGTCACTCAACTTCTTGGATCGATTGCTCTACCTATTTTGCTTTGACACTAGGCGACAAGTAGGTACACTTTGCATTAATTACATTTTAGGGTTTCCTCAGCTTTCCACCAACCTCTTTGCCCAAGACCAGCAAAATGTTCGGCCATAGAAAAGCGTTGTGTGAAAATGCGATGGGCAGATGTTTAAGAAAAAAGGTAAAAAGGTCTCAATGAAAAATCAAATTGATATCAAATTAAAAATTCCAATAAATTGCTTATTCTGAGAATAAACACCAAGGAAAAAGCGGGTGCTACTGAGACACGTCTGGAAGAGAAAGGAAGAGGGAACCATAAGGCACAGCAAAACCGTTCCATTTTACTGCCGTTTTAAGAGCATTTCCAACGCGATTTTCAAATTCATCCTACAAATTAATCAATTTTCTATAAGATTAATCTTCTCATTGGCCGTCCTGCACTTATGGGAAGGCGGCACCCAATTCTCGGAAGAGCCTTCTTCGAGGACCTGGACAGCCTGGCAGCCCTGCCGCTTAGGGAACTGGCACTCTTCATTGAAGCCTCTAAAGAGCCTCTACATTACCATCTAAAGAACACAACAGCATGACAAGTATGAGTATCACAATGGGCAGATCTGCCACCGAGGGACCTCGACTATAGTCGAACAGCCCTATAAACCTAACATAACCTATAAGATTTGATTGCTTTTAATAAGCGTAATTTTATGGCATTATTTTGTACAATTTTTTAAACGTAAAGACGAGCAAAAGTGTTGGCACACTTAGAATTTAGTTAGCTCTATGAAACTGCCCAACATTCAATCTCAAAATACCCCCAATGGTCGCCAAATCACTCAAATTTATAAAGAAGGCAAAGCAGGAGAGTAACGGAAAGAGAAACCACATAATCTCAGAGGAAAATCATGCTGCATTTGGCGAACCGAAGGCTAATGCCTAGGAATCTAATGTACGAGACAAGCAACGCATTTGGTTCAGATTATTTCGTAAGCAGACACCAAACTGGGCTGGACAGGACATTTATGTGACGTCTCGCAGGATGCACTTTGGCTTAGGCAGAACCAGGGGGCCAGGCCAGAGAGGCCATTGAAAGAGCCTGCACCCTGCACACCAAGACCCTGCACTGTTCGAAGTTTCAGATTCGAAATGCCTATTTAGTTTCCACTCCTCTGCCTTCAATGGTTGCTCAAATATGATCTGAAGCAGGAGCCTGGCAACATTAAATGGGAGCCCAAGTATCTGTGAGTATTGAATTGAAACAGAAACATCTTCACCAGAATAGTTTGGATCTGCTGATGTCATGGAGATTTACTTCGAGGAATAGTTTGTATTATCTACCAGGCTGATTGTCGATATCAAGATACTCGTACTCGTGTATGTGATAGCGTATTGTCCTGCAACTTAATGGGTGCCTAAAATACCCACGAATTGCCATAATGAACTGTTGTAGCGCCCGCACATGTCCATGTACCCGTATGGCATTCCATTCAGATTTATCCCTGCCATTCCTTCCACCTGCGAGGCACCGCGGCATTCCGCGGCAGATTCCTTTTTTTTACATTCATAAATTTTACAGCGTCTGCGGCATGTCCATGCTCCCTCCACCCACCCCCCTTGCAGGGGTAGCCAGCCGAAAACGAGAAAAATCTGTCAACGGCACTTTTCACATTCTGCGCCCGCTCTTGCCACCCCACCCCACCCCACCCCACCCCACCCCACACTCTGCCTCTGTCTGTGTCTCTGTTTCAGGCATTCATGCAGCATGTTGTGCTGTTTTATGCCACTAAATATGCCAAAGCGCGCGTAAATTGATTTAAGCACGGCGACAAGGACGTGGCGACGACGTGGTGCCAGCGACTCGCGAGTATGTGGCAGATAGAAGAAGTCATGGTAATGTGGCAAGTCCCCCCCCTCCCCAGCCTGTAGTTGAGCGGGTGCCTCCGGCTGGAAGCTAATCATTCTACTGTTGCTTTTGCTTTTTCTGCTTCTTTAAATATTTGCATAAAGGTTAACAACAAATTTCACGAGGAAAACAGCAGCGCATTTTATTCCTAGCGCGAGTATCTTTCCATCAAATATTTTGATAGGAATTATGAGAAAGAGACAGAGAGAGACAGGCATGCTTCCTCATAGATTCAGGCTTAGATATTCAAAAGCCTAGCAATAGAAGAACACATTACACACGGAGATAAACACAGAACCAATCTAGAATCTATTCGAAGTAAAAAACATACATAAAGTACTGCTAGGGTGTACTGCTAGGGTGCAAGCGGATAAATGATCTGTCAACTCATTAGCACACACGACATTCCAGAGTCAAGTGCAGTAAGCAACTAAGACCCAAATTAATTCCAAAAATACTGATACTGATGCTTGCATGCAATCAGTTGGCCACTCGCAGTACCGATGCACCCGTAGTATGAATTCAACAATGTGCTCACAAGTGTCTAAACTTTTCTTTTAAGGTCTAAACAGACAGAGAGACAGGCATGCTTTCTCATGAAGTATTCAAATAGATTCAGGCTTAGAAATTCAAAAGCTTATCAAAAGAAGATATCTGAAAGATAATTAAAAGATCCATCGTCCAACAGTACCAAGTGCTTATCCACGAAAAGAAAACCGCAAATTGCTGCATAGAAAAGCTAGTGAATCGGATTATCATAGTTGATTTTACAAGTGAACGGAATTCCACTCTGTGGAACGGAAATGGAACCACACAGAAGAAGATAAAAGAGAAATATGTATGGTATGTTTGATAATTACCATATTTCCGGGTAAACACAAATGCTTTAATCCTGGGTGCTTAAGCGTGTCTCGTTAACTACTTGCTGTACATCGCCATGTGATGAAAATTTCATTAGCATATTTATATATTTTTGGGTAAACAACAATACAAATACGAGTGAGAGTACGGGGAGGAGTACGTGTCGATGGGCGCCTACCTCAATTGCTAATAAATATAAATAACCGCGACTACGTAACGTACATATATACATACGAGTATATGTATAGATATATATAGATATATTCCAGTTGCCAGTTGATACCTGCGGTGCCTGTAACTGGCCTTAATCAACAAACGGGCCAGCAAACGACAAGCGACAAACGTCAAGCAATATTATAATCAGTTTGGCCCTGCGCCCGATCAGACCCGGTCCCGGGTCCCGCGCCATAAATCTCGAACAAAACGAACGCAGAGAGCAGTACGGGGGGGAGTGAGAGTAACGGCAGGAAAAGTTCCAAAACAAAAAAATCAATTGGCCGTAGTGAGTTTTACTTATTATGGTGGATTTTCCGCACTGCACAGACCAAAGCCGCAGAGCTTTCAGCTCAGAAGGGGAAGGGTTGTGTTCTGGAGGTGCACGAGGGATGGGTCCTACGTCACGGAGGGAACAATGATTACGCTTGAAAGGAGTCATCATGCCGTTTCGTTTGTCATCTCGGACGTTTGATTATTATTATTAACACGTGACTGAAATGGGGCTAATTCAGGCGAGAATTTAATTAAAAATTGTACCCTTAATAGCCAGCGAAAACGAAGAGAGAGAGACAGACTGAGAGGGAAAGAGAGAGGGAGAAAAACAGAGGGGGAGAAATAGCCATAAAGTGAAAACCGACAACGAAGAATGCAAGAGCACAGAAAAAAACGTGACGTGAACCGCTGATGGCCTGTCCTCTGTCCTGGCTGGACAATGTCCGCATGACGTTGTCCATTTTTCCTACGCCTGTAAATTGTTGAATGGTCTGCTCTCCGGTTTGCTCTTTGTTTTTGCGGCTGGGATGCCAGCCGTATCAGCCGTACCAGCCGTACCAGGAATTCCAGGTTTTACGAGCTTTTTAATTGTCAGCCACGCACTACGAGCCCGGCAATCCCGTCGTTTTTATCGGTGGGTAATGGATAAGCCTCCTGGATTCCTCCGTCTCGAAAGTCTCTCTGCCAGGGCTTGAAGGATGGATGATGCTGCAATTCCATTGATGGCCGAAACACTGAACCATTAATTGTTTAATTTATTGACCCGCAAACGAGTTTTATGAACCGCTTGTCATATAACTCAATCCTAGCTGGGGGCAGCAGGGGGTGGTTTTTTTTTGGGGGAGGGTGTTCACCGAATGATTTGTGTTTCCATCGATCCCAACCCCAAACTTTATTGTTATGGAAATTCCAAAATAAAAACCCAAATTAGGACAAAACTTTTTAACTCGATTACAAAGTCATTGAAAACCAAATTGCAAGCACGGACACGGCGAAACAAAAGCAAAATGGAAGAAAGTAGGAGAAAGTAGTGCACAGCATGAAAGGCAAAATGAAAGAGTGCGGAAATTTCGAATTGCATTTGGAGACCACTCTTTCGCCTCCTCCCGCCCCGCCCCCCACCGCACTTCGACATGCTTCTCACAGAAAAAGAAAATTTGCTTCGTTGTCCGTGGAAAATGTGGATTTACTGCATTTCCCCCCCCACCTATACATACATATATTTCGCTGCCTTTACCGTTATTATTATTATTCTTTTGGGATTTTAGTGCTTGACGGTTTTTAATGGTCCTAAAATATTATTGCTGGCACTCTCACCGTTGACATGGCACGGCATTGTGCACTTAAGGATGCAATCTGACTTTTACCACCCCCTAGAGGGGGCCTCTAGCACACAACCTTGGCTAAGTCCGTCCGTACTGCATAACCACCAATGGCAGATGGCATTTCTTTCTTCAAACCAATACAACATTTCAAATACAATTGACACAATTTATATTGATGTGACATTTCGAATACATCAACTGCCAAATGGGGAGCCACCTCCTACTCCACACACAACCTACCTACTGGTAGTAGTAATCATCCCACCAGGAGGATCTGGAAGCTGTTCTTTAAAGTCTTCCAGAAAAAAACATTGGTTCTGTGTACTGAAAAGTCATTACCAGCAGTGGTACCTACCTATTAGTTCTTCGACTTTCTGGAGGCATCTTCCCCTTTTGGAGGCATCATCCCCTTTTGGAGGGGTGCCCCAGCGCCTTTCCAGGAAATATGTCATTCGAGTGATAGATGAGCACTAAGCACTGGAGAACCCAAACGAAGGACAGACAGATTTGATAATGATAGTAAGGATAATCGCTTTAAATAAGTTAAAATTGTTCTTGCAGGTTCATTTTCGGAATTTCATTATCCGATTTGCCATTACAGCATTCAGCTAATCAGAGATTCCAATAAATACACAACTACAAAGCCCTACAGCACTCAAATCCCAAATAATACAAATAAGGGGCTGGAAATAATAACAATAAAAATATATTGTGGCTGAAACATTCCGCCAGAAACGTGCCAAAAAATATTAGAAACACTTCGAATGAGACTATTAGAAGCGAAATCTAAAATTGGCATCCATAAACTTGTTTTATGTATGTCTTGTACTGTATTTTCTTGTATTTACTTTGAGTAGCCCCAAAGTAAATAAGACACTTTCGAGTACATACGAATATTACACAGCAAACAAGCCTCCGGCAGAATCAGTCTCCTCCTTCCGTTCCGTTCCAGAATCAACTAATTTCTTTGGGATAAATTTTGTCTGTTGTCGTGGTTCTATTAAAGGAACTCAAAGGGACTTGACTTACACCACTTCCTGGCTATGGACTTTCCCCGTAACATATTTAGATTCGATGCTCAAATATTCAATTATAAATTCATGGCTTTCAAACAATCACCTTCGGTTCGTCTATTTGTCCATTGGCATTCATTGACGGTAGATGGTAGATGGTAACCCACTGTAATAATTTGAATATTCTATTCAGATTCAAATTCAGAAACGACTTTTTAAAGTGCGAATCGCGCCATTAGACATCCCCAATTGGTTGGGTGCACTTGGGTACACTGTTTCAAAAACGATTTCGTATTCAAATTCGGAATCGGAATCGGAATCGTCACTTGTTGTGCGCGCTCCGCCGCCGACAATTCACTACAAGCCAACGGGGTTTTGTGTCCGCTTTCGAGAGACCGTAAACCGTTACCGTTACCGACACCGTTAACGTGCAACGCCGTACAGGAACTGAATGGGAATGTGCGGACGTATGGGCCAAACTGTTGCGACACGAGCCCAACCGAGCGATTGTCTCGGCCGAGACAGCCGAGAAACAGCCGACGCGTCGGCCCACGAAGGAGGCGGAGGCGGAGGCGGCTTCCAGATACAGTGGGAGCGCGCTTCCAGCGAGCAAGTGGGCGGCCTGTGGGCCGTGTCTTATCAGCCGGACCAGCTGCTCAACAAAGGCCAAACAGCTGATGTCCTTGCACAGGTTCGCCGCGACTGGGGATGGGGGTGGCTGGGTATGACTAGAACTGCAGTGACGGCCGACCTAGAATATATGCAGTTATCGGCTAGAATAAATGACTATATAATCCTGACTAAAGACTCATTTGATTATGGTTATACGCTTATAAGAAATTAATAATTAATAACTATTAATAATGATAGTTCATGCTTAATTAATATTTGATTTATTATTTGCATATGTCAACCTATGTAACGGCAGAATTCGGCAGACGAAGGTTTGGTCAAACTGCTGCAACTGGGCCGTTTATCCATCGATTCTCACAAACTATATCTTAAACTACGCCTGATTCTTGTGCCTATATAAAACCAAGAATTCAGCAAAAAAATATGGTTTTTCGACTTTTCTAGAGTTTTTAAAGTAAACATTTCGGGAAAATACAATGTAAAAAATTTTTAAATTTGAATTTGAAAGCCTAATATCTTCCAGATGGTAAGCTGAAGCTACAAAGTGTTTGGAAGGGATTCATAGCTTTATATATCAGCTTTTCAGAATTCTAGAATAAACCATAAAAATAAACTATAATTCTTTCAAAAATTCTATATCCCCAAATCTCTCAGAAAAAGTAATTTTGGGCCACAGTGGAAAAAAAGGTAAAATTTTGCCGACTAGTTAAACATTTGATTTGAATGAAATGTAATTACAGCTAGTGTACATGGTTAAGTTACATATCTCCAGAGTGAATAAGATTTATGTTTGGTTTTATAAAGTTTTCCTATCAAAACAATTTCATAAGTGATTTGCTTTTGATATCCGAATTGTCTATCGAGATAAGTATCTAAGTTCAGTCTTTATCTAAGCTCATCCTCAATCGTAGGTATTTTCTCCAATTTTTGGCGCTACATTTTCCAGGAAGAAATAGGAGGAGCCTCGTCCATCCAAGTCTGCTACGCTTTTAGTAGTAGGCACGATTTCTACTGCTATTCTACTGCCATGCGTCTACGCATGCGCCGATTCCCCCCAGTCCAATCCCCCAACTGGAAAACGGGAAAGCGAACTGTTGCTCCTAGTCGGTGGTCTTCATGAATGTCCGATGGATGTCCTGTCCACTCTGCATGCAGCTTTTGCACGTTCTCGTGTGCATCTTACATACGAAAACACTTTCGATGGACTCTTGGCCACCTAGGCCTAGGCCCGTCCAAAGGTCGTGGCCATCAGAAACAATTTCTGCCGCTGCTGAGTCTGCACTCTCGGCGTTGAGTGGCTTTTTATGAGAGTCCTCCGCCGCCGCATCATCCTCTGATGTTGGTTTTGGGCTGGGACTACCTTGCCACGATGATGGGTTGGGCGTTAAGTGAATTGCCGCCGGCGGAGGAGGAGTGATGCTGATGGCCAAATTGAAGTTGTGTGTTTATGTTTCGGTCCATCGATTGGCCGGCTTCCCCTTCGCCTCTTCTGGGCGGCCAGCACGCCCCCTAATGCAGCGTTTATCGGAGACAGGAAACGAAAATCCTGCCATGCATAAACCACTCGAATGCATCGATGCATTTCCGCTGTGCAATCAAATTACAAACATTTGCCTTTTATCTCAATCGCAATTCAGAGAGGCTAAAAATCGGGCACGTGCCAATGCGGCATGGAAGCGGAGGCGCCTCCAATCGATGTCCATTTATATTTGATTTCAATAATGGGATTTCCAAACCCTGAGCATTCGAATCTCCATTGGTTTGCTTTGTGATTTGGCAATAAATGAAAGTAACATCAAATATAAAGGCAGTGCTGTGGAGATTTTAAATCCACACAGGCATTACTTGCCTAAAAAAAATACTTTTCAGACCGATTCCAACTAATGGATTAGAAATACGAGTACATAGTTGTATTTTCTACTAAATCATTGAATATTATTTATACTTTCAAAGCTTTAAACACGTCTTGACGGTGATAGGGGACACTGGTATATAGTCCTATGATTTATGTATAGAAATTACACAATATATTTCTGGGGAACAAAGGGGGAGGAGAAGCAAGGAGGAGTGCTTCAGAGTCGCTTTCCATAAACTCTCCTTCAAGAGGAGGCAGCAGGCAAAAGATTATACTTGTAATAATTGTATAATCGAGATCAAATGATATTAATATGTGCATACATATGTAGATATAATATAAATAAAAGAAAATATGTATCATTTTGTCACTTACGCGACATGCGCTTGAACTGCTTGCCGCACTCCTTGCCGTCGCAATGACAATCCTGCACTTTCACTCATTTTTTGCACACATTGCCTTGATTCTCATTCTTACACTTTCACTCACTTTTAGGCATTTTTTAATATCACAAAAAAAAACACTCATGTGCTATTATTTTGGCTTTACAGCCTTGCATTGCCAATATGCCGCTCTTTCTTTCCTTATTGCGGTACTCACTTTAACACTTTCACACACTTTATGCCCACTGCTTGCTTTCTGGTACTCCTTGCCGTCATAATGACCATCCTGCACTTGCACTTACACTTCACTCACTCACTTGCACTCACTTTTTCCTCAAATCGCATTGTACTGCTTGTCGCCATGCTCCCCTTGCCGTCTGGATGACCATCCACAACATAAAATCACAAAAAAAAAACACTCCAATTGCTGACTGCCTTGCATTATGCTCAATATTTTTTTTGATTGCTTTTACTTTTTACTCAATTACTTGCACTCACTTTTCGCCTATATCGCCTTCACTGCCTGCCGCCTGGCACTCCTTGCCGTCATATTGACCATATTTCACTCCCACACACTTATTTCGTACACTCACTCTCACTGAAAAAAAAAACACATTGATTTACGTTGATGCCGCTCTGTATTTAGTTCTTGCGGTGCATCATATGTATTGTTCTTGGTTTCACTGCACTCACTCGCGCACTTTTATTCACTTTCTGCCAATTCGTCTTGCATTTTTCTCCTGAGACGCACGCGCAAAGGCGAATTGATTGATGGACCGGGGGGAACTGAAAGCTTGGATAGAACTGCAGCAGCGTGGGCAGCTTAAAGAAGCTTTCGAAGAATGGGAGATCGAGAACGAAAGAAGTTGATGAGAGAGGGCGGCTGCAGCAGAGCAGCGTGGGCAGCGACTAAAAGCTCTGCTCAGAAATCAGATCTCACGCAGAAAACGAGAGCGAAAGTTTGTGCAGGTGATCACAGATAACGAAAGGCAAGGGCCCGCGCTCTCTCACTCAGTTCATCTTTCGCTGTTAGCTCGCTGCTAAATTAACATGCCTCTGAATCAGCAGCAAAGCATTTATTCTTTCTCTGTTAGCTGGCTGTTAAATCAGCAGAGATTTGCATTGTGCTGAATACAGCCATTTCCTGTATTTTGGGAGGGAGAGACGAAGCATAGATGCATGCATAGATCAGCGTAGATAAGGTAGATTACTTTGAAGAGTTCTAATCTTTAATTCTCTCTTCCTACTGCATGCGGTGTCAGTGCATTGAAACCTCTGTGCGTGCCTGAATATGGGACAATCCCACCACAAATAATAGCTGTTTGTGGCCGCTTCCATTTCCACCCACCAACAAAGTCCCTCAAATCAAAACCCTTTTAAATAAAATGCGAGACCAAATTTTGGTCAGTAGCAGCAGGAGCAAGAGCAGAATTAATTACAATGAATTCAGAGGTTCCATGTGGACAGCGGATCATAGGACAACCAACGATGTGAACTGGGGCCAGTTCCGCAAACCAATTTCTCGTTGGGCTGATTAGCATTAGTCCAGCCTCCGGCCCCGGCTCCAGCTCCGGCTCCGGCAGTGGTCATCTGAGCGGTCGTCCGTTGCACTCTTAATGCAGAACTAATTTGTGCCTAACCCGGAGTGACTGACATTGGTGTGGGCTTCTATTTTTGTGGGGGAGATGGGAGGTGGGGAGGTGGTAACGTGGCGACAATGGTTTAATCCACCGCAAATGCAATGAGCGGTGCAACTGCTGTTAATTAAGGTCTCTGTGCCGGGGGGAGGGGACACAGCGGGCATGATGGGATGTCGCACGTTGTGAGATTATGTGGCATGTTCGGTGACTGTACTGTGGCTGCTGTGGCTGATGTGGCTGCAAATAGTCAAAAATATTCAAAAGAAAAAACCCAAATTCTTCCTCAAACATTCGTGCATGGATTTATTCAAATTTTAATTATTTATCAAATATTTTGGAATTGCGATGGAAAATTCAATAGAAAGTCAACTAATTAAATGAGAATTTATAGTCAGGTGTTGGGTTTTTAAACGAGGAAATAAGCATGTACTTGCCTGTATATATGTATGAATATACATAGATATATGTATGTAGGTATGTTTATAGGTATTTAAATTTTGATGTGGGTCTAGTTGTGGGTTGGCAGACAAACGGGACACTCTCATAAGCTGTTCTCTCAAAAAACAGAAAGGATTTGACTCTTGCCCGAAATGCAAATGCATGCGACTGGAGCAATGTCAGGATTCTTGGCCACCTCGGGCAAAACGGATCTGTTGACAGCCTCGCACATGCTTACCCACCTACTGAGTACTTTTTAAATATGCATGAGCACCTTTTCGGCCGCTTTTGGCCGCTTTCGGTCGCCGTGTGTTGGCACACTCGGCGCATACCTGATAGCAGCAGAAACCTTATTTCCACACCGCAGAGCACCAAGCAAAGGGGGAGTATGTGGGTGGGGTGGGGAGTTGGAGTGCAGACCCAAAATAAATTTATTGCAGCACTTGAAGAGGACAACGAAAACCTAATGGAATTAAGACCTCGCCCTGGAATTATGGGTATCATCTGTGCCAAGCGTTGATGTTTACCTTTCTAATGAACTTGGATGGCAAGTGTTTGATGTTCGCTTAAAGTTGAACGGTCAATGCCGCGTCTATGTCGCGTCTTCCAACATCATTATATTCTCCTGACGGTCATCAATCATACGGTAGGTGGGGCCCGTCAATTACTAAACTTCAAGTAGTCCATAAACCCCATTGAGGCAACACACAGGTGAGGTGGCCCACAGCTTAGCAGTGGAACAGTGAATGTTTCATTGGCCATTTTTAAATATATGCGAAATGAGAACAAAACCCCTAAACTACAGCTCTGTGCCATGTTAAAGCTATGTTAAAGCTAAAATATGTTCACTCTCATATCCTTCCATAAAGGAAGGGTTACGAAATTGGGCACTACACTCAATAATTCACCCCTAATTAAAAAGCAGTACGCATTTTGCCAAAAAAATATATATTTACTATGTAGAAGATGGGTTCGTATTTGATGGAGTGGAGTAGTTGCCATTGAAATGAAGCAACCAAAGAAGAAACAGCGTGGGAAAGCAAGCCCTATCTATGCTCATCTGCTACCAGTGCTCCACTCCTCCCACCTCTCGCCCATTCCCCGCCATTGCTGATTGGCATGCACGAGCTGCAACGGGCGTGACGTCCAGCGATACCAGCGCCCGCCTACACAGCGTCACAGCACTAAAGAACACCCACACCCCACGGGGGGAACACCATCATCGGTGAGAGAGGTACATATGTATGTATGGAGGACGCGCGTGCCGCTGGGTGTGGGATGATCAAAGGCTTGCGGATTGACGCCATTGTAATGAATGTCGGATGGTGTTTTGTTAATCTTAAATGCTGTTCCATCCACACAGAGCTTTCCTCTGACATAGGCAACGCGCTGGGACAGAGGTCCTGGGTCCCTGGGTCCTGCGTGCCAATACTGAAGCACACCTGCCACCTGCCGCTTTCAAGCTCGGAAAATGTCTGTTGATTTAATTTCCTTCTTCGAATTTATGTTTGTGTTGCTGCCGCTGCTGCTGCTGCTGCTTAGGCACATGTGTGGGTGTGTGGGTGTGTGGGTGTGCGTATGTATGTTTTTGTGTACTTTCGAAAAAGTGCTACACAAAGAAAACGTGCAAAATGCCTCAAAAGATGCATGTGGTGTCGAGATGGAGGAGCTGTTCTGTTGCTGGTTGCTTTTGCTTTCGTTCCGCTTGTTTGCCATTTCGCTTTTGAAGTCCCCAGTGACACTAAGGCACCCAGGCACCCAGGCACCCAGGCACCTACGCGCCAACGCAGGACGCACCATACACACTCATACCCCAATGCAGGATACAGCAGCAGCGGGAAACTTGTGAAATGGAGAGAAAATGGAAATTAAATGAACTTGAAATTCTGAGGAGCTTAGACGCAGGACGCAGACCTGTACCAGAGCATAGATACACACACGTACCCGACCACGTGTCGATCCCACTACACCCCTGACAGAACTCAGTAAATATGCGGGCCTCTAGTACCGAGACCAAAACCCTGACTAAGAGCACACAGTCTAGGATGGAAGGCCGATTAGCCAGGTTTCGTGGTACACGTTAACAAGTAAGAATGCTATAGTAGAGGCACGACTAACTAATTATAGCACCGACTAATACAAGGTGTGGGAAGGAGGATAGGAGTACCTTTACAAGTATTAATAGTGCATAGAACGTGATGGATATCTAAGGAATACCCACTAGTGTTCTACTGTTCATCTGTTCTAAATAGAAATCACATTTCATCAGGTGTAACTAATTCATGTTTTTTTATTTTTTTGGTAACAAAATAGAGGCATTATACCATTATATGTACAACAAAAAGTATATTCATTCATTGATTAATTTCTGCGATAAGCAACATCTCTGAAAATCTATTTTCGGATAACCAACAGCACACTCACTTCATCCAATAAGTTCTTAATGCTATAGCGAGTATCTGAAAGAGAAGTGGGGAATGTACAAGCTGTCAGTCAATGGCCGTTTGATAACTGACTCACCTTTCTCGATCTCAATCATGTCACCAACGTTTATTATGCGGTGATCCTCTTCCTCCACGTCCGAGACAATGCAGTCAACGGCAAATTGTCCAAAGATAACGATAAATTTCTAAACCAGGTATAAATGAGAAGGTTGAGAAACAGATACCAAATGCGCTGTAGAGTGCATACCAGAGACAATCCCCTAGCCCGCTTCTTATCTCGGTGCTGGAGCGGCTGGAAGCGCATATAGCCCACAGTCGCCCTCTCCTTGGTGTCGTAGAAAGCGTACTCGACGTCCTCCAAAACGGTGAACACTAAATCACTGGCATTAGCTACAAATGCAAAATGAAGGCAAGGTTTTATCTTCTCTAATGCGTACTGGCAGATTGACTTAGTGATATACTTACAGACACACTTTCCTACTTGATTTCCGCTACAGTCTTCGGTATTAAAGTTTGGCTGATTGCTGCTCTTGCCTCGCAGCCAGTTCATGAGTTGCACGGTAGCATCCAGGCTTTTATCCGCAACGCTTGAGCTTATACTTGGTGTCGGAGGATCCATTGGAGCTATTGGATCGGGATCGGATTCCAGCTCAGTTTCTGTTTCCATTTCCGTTTCCGTTTCTCTTTCCATGACTGGCTGCTGCGTCGCCTGCTTGTTTTTTTTTTTTTGTCCTCTTTTCTTAGGGACAGGCGCTGGTGGAGGCATTAAGGCAGCCGCATCTGAATCCGACTCCGTTGCCACCTCGACCGCTTGGGTTTTTTTTTGTGATCGTCCACGTTTCTTGGTTTTTCTTACGGCATCTGTGTCTTTCACTTGCTCTATCCGCTCGTTATCCTCCCACCTTATAGGAGCGACTCCAAGAGAACTACATGTAGAAGGTTCCTGAGGTTCGAAGACCTCCATAACAGGAGGAAGGGGCGCCTCTTCTGGCAGCCGGGGTGTACTGCTGCACAATGGTGGCCTATTCAACAATGTATGTTTGGTCATTCGCGACACACTGGACTTCTTCGATGACGGTTTGGGTTTTTTGTTTTGATAGGTTTCCGCTGCATTACGGAAACATTCAAACTGGTTAAGATCCGAGACGGTATGGCACCAAGTGTTCCTCAATGGCACCTGACCACGCCTTGACCGTCGAATGGCTGCGAATAACCAAAGAAATTGATGAAAATATTGCAATGGCATTATCGTCCGGAACTACTTACAAGTTTCATTGAAATCCAATTCCACGTCGTCATACATGATGATGGAGGCCTTTAAGTTGTCCAGCTCTCTTTGGGCCTTTGATTTAGCACGCGGTGCCCGCGCCAAGGGTTTCTTAAACACCACCGCATCCTCCTCCACGACGGCTCTGGCCTCAGGCTCATGCTCATGCTCGGGTTCATGCTCATGCTCAGGCTCATGCTCAGGCTCCTTGTTTCGACGTGCTAGAGAAGCGCGTGCGGCCCGACTTGTGCTGGGCTGATCATCCGTCCTGGCAGTGACATCTTGGCAGTGAGCGGATTGCTGATGTGTAATCGCATCATCATCCATAGCATCACCTGGTGGCTCTACAATATCTTCCTCCTGAGTGGCCATCCTCGATGAGTGCCGGCTGTTGTTTTTGGACATGCGAGGTACAACCGTCTCATGTATTTGCTCTGTCTCATTTGCCTCTGGGGAGGCTGGATTGGTCTCATGTC
This sequence comes from Drosophila athabasca, assembly GCA_008121215.1. NCBI lineage: Eukaryota > Metazoa > Arthropoda > Insecta > Diptera > Drosophilidae > Drosophila > Drosophila athabasca. The sequence goes on along the minus strand of CM017793.1, from coordinate 2,850,605 downwards.
GTTTGCCTTTCTGTCTACTCCTATTGGGTATCCGATCTGGCTGCTCATCAAATTCCGACCTTTCCTCTGGAGGAAGTGGAGAAATTTGCTCTTTTCTGCCATGTCGTACCCTAGTTTTGGATTTCCGAGGCTGGGCATCAGAAGACACCGAGAAAGAGCTCTTTCCTTGCACATCTACCCCATCCACTTCAGTATTGTCAATATACTCTGGTGGAGGGGGAGCTATTTCATCCAACATATTCTTCCCTCCCTTCGACTGGGAGCGGCGGGGGTTGTCTTCATCCTCCCAATCCTCCGCGATCGCCACGATCTCATCGAAATCGGTCTTGCCGCTGCGGCGTTGATCCCGCAAACATTGCGAATATCGGAGAGAACGAGGGGGTGGTGGAACAATTGGAATTTCCTGGTCACCGACGTCATGGTTTCGCTTGCTTCTGGCACCACCTGGAGAATGCTCTTGGCGGGTCGAAGTAAGCCTGGGTTGCTTCTTCGGTGACACCGATTCGTCATCTTCGGAGTCACCTTTGGTATAAAGGCTGCGCTTCCAGGAGTTTCTTGATGATTTTCGCAGTTCCATTGTATTTGAAAGCGCCATGTAGTTGACTAGCTCATCGGTCTAAAATTATAATAGAACCTACATTATTTGTCCAATTTTTGGGTGCGATTACCTACCATTGGGATCTCTCGACGCCTGGATCGTGAGGGTCGCTGCTGACGCTCTTTTGACTTCCCGCGGCTCTGTCTTTGGGAATTGTCTTTAAAGCCGACCGGAGCTGGCGGAGGCATAACCATTGCATCTTCCCTATAAACCAGTCCTTCGCGCTCTTCAGATACAGATCTTGGCAATGCCTCCTCGGTTTCTGTTTCTGTTGGCAGGTTCCTGCGCATCAGCTCCCACTGAATATTCTGCTCCAGAACCTCTTGCTGCTCTGCACTGTGCTTCCTATGGCCATTCATGGGATATAGCCTGCCGAGAGAGTTCCTTTTGCGCAGATCAAGAATCTCGTAGTTGCTCATCCTTTGCAGCTCCTTGGCAAACTGTTCGCCATTGATCGGGGCACTGGGCGCCTTGTTCAACGTGAGAGCAGTTGCACCCTTGCGTTTTGTCTTGCTTGATTTATTTGCGCGGTGGAGATTCAGCAGTTTCATGGAACTTTCGATTTCATCAGAGGGCTTCCGATTGGTACGCTTGCGCAACCGGCTCTGCCTGGCAGTGTTACCTCCGGACGGTGCCAGGTTCAAGGCACACCCGCTTGGCTGTTCGTCGCTGTCATCATCGGTCATGATTGCGTTCAAGTCCTCCACAATTTTAGGTGTTCTATCGCGGGAAACTGTCTTCGACTCTGACGGGATTTGAGTACCAGAAGATTCTCTTGCAGCACATGATTCGCGAGTACCAGCAGATACTGTTGGAGCAGATGCTTTCGGAGTACCAGCAGATACTGTTGGAGCAGATGCTTTCGGAGTATCAGCAGATACTGTTGGAGCTTCCGCTGCTCCAGTTGCTCCCGCTCCTAGTGCAGCTGGTGAATGCGATTGTGCACTGACTGACTTGGGACTAAAGGCTCCACATAATGGTACAACTACCACGCTGCCATTCCTCGATAGATTGTGCACAAATTCAGCTATCTGCTGGGAATGCTGCTGGGGCTGTGTTTCCGGTACATAGAACTCCTCCACCGGTGTCGATGCCCTTTCCGATTGGTTCAGAATGTTGGGAGTATTTGCTGCCAGACTATTATCTAAGCGCCTCACACGCACCACTGGGATCTTTGAATGTGAAATATTTAGCGCCGATAGCGATTTCCGCAATTGCACAGGTGAAGATCTCTTGTCAATCGTATAGGTCCGCTGCCTATCAGAGGGCGTCAATGGGCGTGATCCCGGGCGCGGAGATGGCACATCCCTCTCCAGGTCCATCTGCCTCATACTATTTTGAAATTGGGCAAACTGTTGTTCACTGTTCGCAGCGATTTCAGCGATATCGGCAGCTAAGACTGCATTCGGAGCCAGTCCATTCATCGGCTGTGGCTCTGACGCCGGCTGTGGCTGTGGCTGTGGCAGCGGCTGTGACTGTGGCCGAGACTCTGGATGATTGTTGGGAAATTTGTCACTGCAGTTTGGAGTGCTGCTTATTTCTGGCACCTAAAGGAAGAATTAGATAGATTAATTGACCAGCATATTGGCATTGATTCGGTTATGACTCACAAAAGAAAATTGACTCGGGGAGCTCCGAGTTAGATTAGCTGCATCATCAAAGTCCTGCAAGAGTTGACGACGGCCGCAGCTCTGCGAGCGCCTGCGAATAGCATGGCGACGCAGCTTATCAGAGCCAGGAACAAAGCTGCTGCCACTACGTCTGGGAAGACGCCGATGGCTGGGCGGTGGCGAATGGATCACCATTTGCGGCGGCAGATTCTCATGAGCTGCCACCTTTGCAGGCGATTGTGGCACGCCTGAGGCCCCGCCTGCTAGAATGTTCGCATTGGCATTACCCATTTCTTGTAAAGGCTTCAATTGTTTTCCCTGAGTACCTTTTGATTGTGGCTTCTTTACGACGGGGACATCAAAGTCCAGGTCAAAGGAGAAGTTCCCAAAGACGAGGTCATTCTTGGGCTTTGGGGCTTCCGCTGCCTTGCGCTGCAAGAATGCGGCAAGCTTTTGCGAACTTGTAATGGGCTCGCTTAAAATTTCGTCCAGCTCAAGCGCCGATTGATCTTTTTTGTTTTTCGACCTATAGCCAATGAGAAGAACAATTGTTATTGTGGAACTCTAAGTCTTGGTCCCTTAAGGGCAACATACATTTTACCACACTTTATCTGCTGTACATCACTTTTGGTTATTGGTTTATTTAAACAATGTTTCGCGCAATTTTAACACAATTCTTGAATTCCGATGCTTGACGACGCCACAATTTAATAGTGATGCCAGGCTGCGGCCACAAACGACGCTGCCAGACGATGATTTCAGCATCGATATAACATGTTTTAAATTATCGATAGATCGATTTTATTTTTTATGTGATGTATAGCTGCATGGTAACCTGTTTACACTACGGTTGAGCTATTAAGCTATTGAGTTTGGGCCACAGCTCGAGTTTTTTTAAACTTACTACTTGATATTGTGCAGACTTTGCGTATCAACGTCCAAATAGGTTTATCATAGAGCCCTAGTGGTGGTAAAAAGTTGAGTTGTTCAGCGTTGTTCTGACTATCGTGTGTACTATCAATCAAATTCAAATTTTGGCGCGTTAAAATGTTGGCTGAGGAAAAAGGGGCAGACAATATTAGTCTTTGCTAACTTACTAGCTGCAAAATCAACCTTCAATCCTTTTAGGAGAGCATGCAGTGAGAACAATATGCATCCAGTTGGATGTACACTTAAAAGTGGGAAGAAAGACATCTGTTATTTGTTTTTTTATTTTTATTATATAATTTAATATATATTATATACATACATACATATGTACATATGTACGACTTTCTATACATATGTATATTATGTACATACATATATGTATATTAAGATGAACACACAGATACAGATAGACTGATACCAGTCCAAACGCTGCGGACACCAACTGTCCCATCTATATATTATATCTATATATATATATCTATCTGCAGAACCTGCAAGAACGTGTGTGTATGCAAGTATGTGTGTGTTCTTGTGGAGAGCATGTCATTATTGTGACCAATGGCAAGGCAGTTGACTTAAGGAAAGAAAATTTTCTCTGTCCCTTAGAAATATACATACGTAAATATTTGGTCTCATATTTAAACAGTGGCGTAACTACCACCGGTCTTACCGGTCTCAGAAACCGGGGCCCCGAGCACCAGGGGGCCCCCAAAAGTGGCAAGAGAGAAAATTTTGTTTCATCTTTATATCAGAAAAATGTTCAATATGAAAAAATAAAAATGTTGGTGTTATTCGTTGCCAGCTGAATATTATATTTCTATCGTGTTTTTCATTTTTCAAATTTTCGCGCTATTTCATATGAGCATGTTTCATTCTGGATGGGTGGAGTGAGAAAAGTTTGAATGAAAGAATTCTTCTGATAAGGGCCCCTTAATGAAAAGCTGACTGGGGCCCCCATTTCTATAGTTACGCCACTGGTTCCATTATTGGTTTTTCAATTGCATAAAATAAATTTACTTATCTGTTCGGCAATGCTAAATCTGTATTATATATTGTAGTTATCCCAAAAAACACAATTAGTTGCAATTTCCAATATCCATTTCCCAATACGTTCTCGTTCTCGTCTGTGTGTCTACATCGTTGTTGTGTGTTTTATTAGTTAAAGCTTCATTTATTTTGCCTTTTTGATTTGTAGCAAATATTTGGAACGATCTGTAAACAAAAAGAAATTCGATTTAAACACGGGGTGTCTGTCCGCAGCTTAAAGATAAAGATCCGCTCACTAGACCAGGGATCGGCCCGCAGACACTTCCTTGTTCTTAGTGTATTTGTGTGCGCAGACAACAGACACGAAGCCAAACGATTCATTTTCACTGCCGGTGCGACAGCCAATCAGAATTATGAAGCCTTTTGTGCATAGGGCCGAAGCCACACGATTGATTTCGCTGCCGCGGCGCTGCCGATCAGAATTATGACAACAGACACGAAGCCAAACGATTCATTTTCACTGCCGGTGCGACAGCCAATCAGAATTATGAAGTCTTTTGTGCATAGGGCCGAAGCCACACGATTCACGCTGCCGCAGCGCTGCCGATCAGAATTCTGTCTGAGCTCAGTCGAGCAGAATACCGAAGCCGCGTGTGCACAGGGCCGACGCTATACGAAAGATTACACTGTGCGTATGCCGACTGCGCTGGAAATTTCAATGCTTTTTTTACTGCACCAAACAAAAATCGATTCAAGATAATTGAAATTACACTTTTTAACTTCACACGATCACACAAAATCAATGGAAAAAAAATTAAAAAGAAAATTTCTTCCCGAAAAAAACAAAAACCGAAAACCAGGGGAAGTTCCACAACTCTAAGTGTCGTTCCAACACCCTCGCACACCTGCCTGCTCTGTGGAGAGACTACTATTCACCTGCTCAAACTGCTGCAGCATCAAAAGAATACTCCACTCCGAAGAGGGCACCACGTACCCCTGCTCTTGCCAGGATCGTGGCGCTGGCTTCGTCTCAGAGCCCTTGCTTCAGCAACATCGAAGACGTTCCTGTGCCAAAAAGCACTCGAAATACCACTGCCAGCGATGCAATCTTCATTTTGTATGGCAATCGAACCACGAGCAACATCTGCGATTGTACCACGACAAGGATGGGGATCAGGAGCAGTCGGAGGACTGCCAGCAGGGTGGAAAACATAAATCTTCGGCAGCCAAGCTTCAGTGCGATGAATGTGAAAAGGTTTAAGAGCTCCTGCCGTCCGAGTCGTAGCATCACTTAAATTCCCATTATTTTCCAGGTCTTCATTTGGCACAAGGATCTCACCCGTCACAAGCGAATGCATCGCCCGCCGTCGGCAGCCCAATACGAGTGTGCCTATTGCGACCGCAAGTTCCGCCGCAAAGATGGCCTCAAGTCCCACCGGCGGGTACACAACGAGCAGCAGTAGGAGACAGTTGTTGGGGAGCAGTTTTGCGCCCAATCGACCTCTACGAACAGTATTCAGAGAATGCCCGGGGAGCAGCTGACCCAGCTATGCCGTCCAAATGGTTGCAAGCAAATCCAGTGCCAATCGTTTGAGAAATAACTTGGATCAAATTATTCACAAGTTTGCTGATTTGAAAGTAAGGCGCATTAAATTCTAAATATGCATATCACAACTTAGAGAACTCAAAAATTGTTTATTTTATTGACTGTTTTTTATTTCTGTATGGAGTGTGGAGTGAGAAAAGTTTGAATCATTTAAAGAATTCTTCTGATAAGGGCCCCTTAATGAAAATCTGACTGGGGCCCCCATTTCTATAGTTACGCCACTGTATTTAAAATATACCGTGTTGAATAAAACAATTAATTAAATTGGCGGAGTTTCAATATCCTTAAAAAATAACATATAATAAATAAATATTAATAGAAATAATAAAAAAAATAATATAATAAACTATAATCCCAATCAGCTTCACGTAGAAGAAGACAGCGAGGGCACGATGCGATTCTTACCCCTGCTGCATAGCCTATTGGCGCAAGCATACCGGTTCACCATTTTACAAAAATTTGTCATTATTGTGACCAATGGCAAGGCAGTAGGCGAACAAGCAGACCTACAATATGGGCACATATACAGCTAAAGCTCAGCCTCACATACAGAGCGTTTGCCTCTAGACTAGAGGTATTAGTGCATCGCGTCAATAAGCAACACTCAGCAAATAAATTTGAGAGTGTGAGTTCCTCACTGAGAAAGAGCGCCAAAGAGAGACAGAGAGCGCTCTAGAGGCAAACTCTCTGTATGTGATGCTGAGCTTTAACTGTATGTGGGCACATATTGTAGGTCTGCTTGTTTGTATTGGTTTTTTACAACGCCGCTGCTAAACAAAAACACCCATTACTTTAAAATTGATTGGAAGTTATGATTTATGATGACGCTTGCCTAAAATAAAAATTTTATTTATTGAATATCTTGTATATGCTAATTTTGTTTGATGTACTATAAACGAATATAATGAACGAATGTAAATATGTACAAATGCAAAATGTATATCAGACATGACATCAAATTATATTAATTGTCTATAGGGTATTAGTGCGTCGCGTTAATAAGCGACACTCAGCAAATAAATTTGCGTCTCAAGAAAGATTTCTCAAAAATATTTTGCTGGCAATTTCGGCAGCACTGCACACGTACACACACATATGAACGTACTGGGTAGCTGATGCCTGTGCTGTGGTGCGGACATTTTCAATGTATGGAGTGTCGTGTCTATATATTGTATGGTTAGTGTTAGTGGTTAGTGGCTGGGAGCAGCGCTGCGGCAGAGACTATCGATTGTTGGTTGGCATACTGTTTGTGTTGGAAAACATCATTACTATCATTATCTTTTTAGCAGAGTTTAATATTTTTGTTTATAATGAATTTTGATGATATTAATGTCCCGCAAAAACTGGTACCTGACAACTATTGGAAGCTGGGGCTGGCAGCGCAGAGGCCCAAGAAGCGTGGATTTAAAGAGCTCCTTGAAAAGGTAAACAATACAGATAAAAACAAAAATGTAAATAATCTCAAAATCACGAGTTTGCAGCGAAAATTGCCAGTAAATGGGTGGCCTGATGAGCATATTGAAGAACTTGTGCATCAAATAGCGTCATTAGACAGCAACAACTTTCCTCACAAAGTGGGATTGGGTGAGCGGGAGGCGCGCATCGCTTGCCGTACGTAACGGATCAGTTCGGTGTCCTTTCCAAAACATTAATACATATGTATTGTATTTTGCGCCATGCAGGACTTGTTTCCCGACGCCACTACAACTTTGGGCATGGCATAGGACGCTCTGGCGATCTGCTGGAGGCGCAGCCCAAGGCAGCTGGTTCCACTCTGCTCGCACACCTCACGAATGCACTGATCTTAGATCTAATGCAGGGCCTGGGCCTGCCCAGCTGCAAAGGATGTTTTCTGGTGCCGATGTGCACCGGCATGACCATCACACTGTGCCTGCAGAGTCTGCGCAAGCAGCGTCCACACGCCAAATATGTCCTCTGGTCACGCATCGACCAAAAGTCATGCTTTAAAGCCATTACGGCCGCAGGTCTGGAAGCCGTGATAGTCCCCTGCCTGGTGCAGCATCAAGCTCTGAGCACGGACATAAATGCTTTCCAACAGCAAATTGAGGCTCTGGGTGCCGAAAACATTGTATGTATGTACACGACCACAAGCTGCTTTGCCCCACGAAACAGCGACAGCATCGTTGACATTGCCCAGCTGGCCAAGCGCTGCGACCTGCCCCATCTCGTGAACAACGCATATGGGCTGCAGATCAGTGCCATCTCGCGACAGTTGGAGCGGGCCCAGCGACTGGGCCGCATCGACTACTTCGTGCAGAGCAGCGACAAGAATTTCCTAGTACCCGTGGGTGGTGCCATTGTGGCCAGCTTCGACCGGGAACTTTTGCATCTGGTGGGCAGTAGCTATGCGGGTCGAGCGAGTGGTTCCCAAACGCTGGATGTCTTCATGACGCTACTGTCACTGGGACGGAGCGGCTACCACTCGATGATCCAGGAGAGGGACGATAACTTTAATTATCTCAAGGAACAGCTAATGGTATTCGCCCAAAGCCATGGCGAACTGGTTATCGAAAGCAAAGACAACTTCATATCGTTGGCCATCACTTTGGGAACTCTCTGGGCCGCCACGGGTCAGGGTTCAAGTATTACGCAACTGGGATCCATGCTGCACATGCGCGGTGTCTCTGGGGTGCGCGTCGTGGTCCCCGGTCAGAACAAAACTATAGATGGATATGCATTCTCAGGTCAGTTCGAATATACAAAAATATTTGCTGTTAATGGATATCCATTGATATCTTCCCATTCAGATTTCGGCTCCCACCAGACGGACCTTGTACTCCCTTATCTCACTGTGGCGGCTGCCCTGGGCATCACTCGAGAGGAGATTGATAAGTTCTTTAAGATCTTTCACAAATGCTGGACGAAATTGAGCCAGTCGCTCAGCGAAAATAAAACCAAACAGTAATCAATATTATTTTATTTATTTAATTAACATTAAGGAACTATTGGAGCGGAAAAAAAAGCAGTCGGGGAGTGTAAGGTATCGTGACGTGTAAGGTATGGTGGCGGACTTGTCAAATCTGGCATGTAACGTCACATCTAAAACTTTTGATCACTGTGGTCGATGTCTTTTATCGTGCTGACATTTTATATGCAGTAGTATTAATGAGGGGACGTGTGATTTGAACTCTAAGTGATTTTGAATAAAAAAGTTGTGAAAAAAAATTAATACATTTTTATTGGATATGTGTTTTAACAGTGCCAGAGTGAAGATTTTTTCAAACTTGAGTAAGGGAAGTATTCGGAACGTATATTTAAATTTTAATTTTTTTTATTTGCGAAGTATGACAGTGACAACGTCATATTTCCACCAATAGCTTGTAAGGTATGATGGCGGACTTTTTGTAAGGTATAGTGGCGGATCATTTTTTAGCACGAGTTTCAATTGTCTTTGCCTTTTTGTGTACAGAAGTGTATAAGTTAACACTCGTTGCGAAGATATGCATTTTGGGCACCGGGTATTTAAAGCTTTAAAGCTTATTCAGCGGACTAAGTCCACTATTCAGCGGAGTAAGTCCACTAACTCCGTCGCCACTGAGGGACCATAACAAGCAGCATAGGCGAGATGTTCTAGTTAGTACTTATCATCTAAAGAAACAACACATAATAAACAAGTAAGCTCCGGCGATAGCCGTAACCATCTAACTTATCTAACGGTTGAGTTGATCGTCCACTAACAACATAGCCCATTTCGAGGAGGCAGATGTCTTATCCCGAGCTTGAAAGGCGCTCTCTTCTCTTCACTACTTGTATTCTACTTCGCATATCGTCATATACCTTATGACATAACGGTCGTGGCGTTATCTCGACTCCAGCCAAAAAATCAAATCGAGGTCGAAAGCCGATGAAATCCAGTATTTTGACATCGCCGGAAAATGTGGCCGTGACACGTTCAAAACATGATGACAAAATTAAAAAATTGGAAAATCAAAAGGAAAAAGTCGATTCGACTAAAAAAACGTCAGCCGAAAAGAATGAAACGACAGCTGCAAAGGAAAAAAGAGCGTCTAAAAGAAGAGCAACATCGGAGCAATCCACATGCAAAAGAATGAAGCTCGAAAAAGAAGAAGAAGAATCTGATCGAGAATTTTAATATAAGTTTCATTATTTCCTATAGTTTCAATAAATATTTTCACATCTACACAATGTTTTAGTTGAAAACACCAATCCGCCACCATACCTTACAATTTTCAAAAGAGCTGCAAAATTGCATTCCATTTAAATTTAAGCAACTGCTTCTGACAGAAATATGCTCAATAGATGTCAGCAACGGCCTGCTTTTGAAATTTTGAAAAATATTGATTTTTGAAAGAGGGATATGCAATCAAAGTGTCCGCCACCACACCTTACACTCCCCTAATCTAGAGGTGAACAATCCCAAAAAGGAGCATGTCAAACGTTAAACAAGACGACCAGACAGGCATGACTGATAAAGATCGGCAACGCTTTCTTCTGTGCGTTCCACACATCCACTTTCACCACAAATCTAATACTATATCCCTAAAATCCTTGAGTATTGTGTACTATATATTCTCTTTATACTGCCGGCTATATCGGACCTACCACTGCGAGTTAGACTTGATAAACTTCCACAGATCTGCGGAACCGATTTGAAAGACTGAAAGGGCTATAAAATATCCTGCTGTAATCTGAACAAACATTTCAATATTGATTCCGAGTGACGGTCGTTGATGGATCTGTGGGATGCAAAAATCAGCTAGGAAACAGCTTACACGGAGAAGCTCGGTCAGCAAATAGAGCTACAGGAATGCAGATATATGATCATTGTCTGTAGGAAAGTCGGCAGGCAGCTTCTTGCTGATTAATCAAAGAAATATGTTGCTTTCATTCGGAATGTCGGAATGTACGAGCGAGTATATTTGGTTTTCTGTACATAAAACAATTGCGGGGTAGTAATCGAACATGGTTTTAACGACCTACTTACAATAAATAAAACTATCTACTATTGCTATTGCTGGGCTGGTTTTCCTTGTCGCGACGCGACTCGCGACCCTTCCTCTCCAGGCGCTGATTCATTTGGAGCTCGATTTTGGACAGCGACAATTCGTACTCGTGCTTGATGCGGTCGTACTCACGCTTCATGTGCGCCTCCTTGTCTTCCGCGTAGAGCTTGTAGTTGTGGGCCGTGCGTTTGGCGCTCTGGTACCGCTGCTGGGCGGTTCGCATCGCCTCCTCATGGGTGTCGCGCAGCATCTGCAGCTGTTCGCGCCAATGCTGTTCCACCTTCTCCACAGACTGCTTCTGTGCGTCCCACTGAGCCATCACTGCCTTCATCGACTTGCGCTCGGCGTCGATGCTGACATGCTGTTCGTCCAGAGTCCGCATGAGCTCGGCTATGCGCTGATTCTTTGCCTGCAGCTCGCTGCGGCATTTCTGCAGCATGGTCTTCTGCTTCTCCTCCTTAGCCTCCAGAAGTTCTCCAATCTTCTCTCGCTCCGCCAGAATGGTTTGCTTGAGCAGCTCGACTTCGTTATGGCGCTGCTGGAGCTCGCCGCAGACCAGTTGGTACTTGCGCTGTAGGCTGAGGTGTTTCTCCTCCACCTGCTGCAAGCGGCAATTGAAATTTTTCAGCTCCACCGCAAACAGTTTGGCCATTTCGTCACGCACTCGCTGCTCGATGCGCTTGATGCGCTCTGGGCTGAGCTCAGTCGATGGCCCCTTGGGACTTGGCGTCTTTTGCTGATGATCGGTAGCCTGAGCAGTAGCCTCTTCCTGCTGCCTAATGTATTCCTCCATTTGCTTGGCCTTCTCCTTGAGCTCGTTGAGGAGACTCTCCTGCTTCACGGACTGTTCGATTTTCATTTCCAGTTCCGTCTGGAATGACTTGGACTGCTCCAGCTCCTCCGAGAGCTCCTTTAACTCTTTGGCCTGTCTTGCGTTGATATTCTGGAGCTTGAGCATTTGGATCTCAGCCTGAAAATGGTAAACCCAGCATGATGTAAGGATACAATTATAAAGTATACGCAAACAAAAATTCACCTTTGTGATTTCGGACCACTTTTCCACACATTTGCTGCAATTGGCGGAGCTCCCCTTGGACGCTGCGGCAACCTCTTCGCACTTATCGTGCTGGCATTTATCGCGCAGGGTCTGCAGCTCTCTCTGGTGACTGAGCTTCTCAGTCTCCAGAATACTGGCCAGCTCCTCCGACTTGAGCTCGGCGATTTGCACGGTGCGCTGAAGATTGGCCACCTGCTGGCGCTGCTCCTGAAGCTCCTTGACAGTGTCCAGGTCCCGCATCTTTCGAAGCTCGTAGCTGAGGGTTTCCTTGTCGTTGGCAATGTCTGCGTAGAGTTTCTTCAGCCGTTCCACCTCGCTTTGGGCATCCTTCAGTAGGATCTTGTGTCGTTCCAGCTCCAGACGAAGGTTGTCCGTTGTGTCGCGAGAGCGCAGCTGGCGGTTATCCTGCAGGAGCTGCTCGTAGTTCTTTTTGAGGTTCTCGTGCTCTTTGTTCACACTCTCCAGATCCACCTGAACCTTTTTCAACTGACTGTCGATCTTCTGGCGATGCTCCTTCACCGCATCCCGCTCGGCCATCAAGGCATTCACCTCCTCCTGCAGTTTTGAATCATTTTTAGACCTTCTATCCAGTTCGTCCAGCTCCTGTTGCATGTTCTTCACGCGGCTCTCCAGCCGCATCTTGTCCTCTTTTAGTGTGGCAATCTGCACCAGGGACTGGTTCTCCTGACCGCGAAGCAGTCGCAGCTCGTGGTTGCGCTCATCCAGCTGCTTTTCAAGCTTGCGCACTTCTTCCCTCATGTTCTTGAGATTGGCCAGAGCTCGGTACAGCTCCTGCTTGATGTGGCCTATGCGATCGACGGGATTGAGCGGCGTGCTACCCACCAGACGCGTCGAAGCAGCTCGCGGACTTCCGTCCGTTAGATTCTGCTGCAACAGAGTGTCCATTAGATCCAGCTCCGCTGTGGTCCCACTAAGATGCCCGTTCAGGAGTTCTACGGTCTGTTCCAGGGCGCCGATCTTGGCCTCCAGCTCCCTGATGTACTGCTGCTGGCGCGTGCACTCTGGCTCGTAGTTGGGCTTGTTACCCAGCTGCTGGCACCGACTCTGGGCCACATCCAGAGCCACGTTCAGCTCATTTATCGTGGCTGCCTTTTCCCGTAGCGTGGCTTCCAGGTTGGACTGCAGGGCGTTGTAGCGAGCGTTCATTTTTTCCAGTTCGTTCTGCTTTTTGTTCAGCTGATCTGTGCTTTGGCTCAGCTGCTCCTGCAGAAGATCGCACTGTGCTCGATGGTGCTCCTCCAACTGCCTGATACGAGAATCCGCGATGCGATCGTCCCGCTTGTGGGCATCACGCTCCACCATGTCATACTTGGACTTCAGATCGGTAACCATCGCCCGCGTCAGCTCCAGCTGGCCCTCCAGCCGCGTGTTTTCCTCCTCCAGACGTTTCTTTTCGTCCCGCAGCTTCTCCATGCTGCTCTCCTGGTTTGAGCACTTCGCCTTCGTATCCACCAGCAGCTCATGTGTATTCTGCTTCTCTCGCAGTGCCCGGTCCAGCTCCGCCTGCAGGATGCGCAAGCGCTTTTGCTCTTCATCCAGCTTCTTCAGAGCATCTGTGGCTTGCTGACTGATATGATCGCACTCATGTGACTTGGATTCCAGCATCATTTTTAGCTTGTGAATTTCGCTGGCATGCCGATGGTGCTCTTCCTGTGGCTGTGGGTAGCCTTGAACGGGATGATGATGATGGTGATGCGGCTGCTCGGGCAGCAAATCCGACTGGTAATTCGTAGTCGAATCGATTGTACTTTCGTCATCATCCAGATCGTCGAAGGCATTCTCCAGCAAGTTGCCCAGCTAAAACCGCAGAGCAGAATGAGTGATGTGTCTGTCCTGTTCCCACATTTCGCTCATATTTACTCACCTCCTCGTCGCGTCGTTTCTGATCCTCCAGAGCTTCCTCTTCTTCTTGGCGCTCCAATGTCGAACTCACGTTCAAGGGCTCGGCCCCCTGGAAAAGGCTCATGCCCGGCGTATTCATGTTGACTTTTCTTTTTCGTCTGAAACAACGCGCGCCAAGGCAGCCTAGCCTAATTAATTTGTTCAAATTTTTGAAGGCGCAGGCGCAGGCTTTGTTTTTGTAGTCAGCAGTGTGACCGCAATCCGCATTTATCAGTATACGGTCATATTTCTAGCAAATGAAAATGATCCCAAATGAAAATGATCCCAATGAAAATTATCTCAATTCAAAATGACCTTTAATAAAACTGTTTATTTTTCATATCTTTAATAATATATAATATTTATTATAATATTTTTATTATATATTTTTAAATGTTGTGGGACAATGTCGCTAATTTCGGGGCACATGTTGCTGGCCCATACAAAAAAATGTTGCCAACGGTAAAATACGTAAGTGAGCATGGCAAATACTGACATCAGATCCCCTGAGAGTGTATGTGTGCACATGCATTCTCACGTATATAATGTCGTCGACCCTTTTTGAAGACGAACTGACCTACCGCCACAAAATAAATGAAGAATTGGCAGGATGGGTGGGGGTGGGTGTGGGTTGGAGGGACACTTGGCCGTGGGAAGAAAGCAATCTGTTATTTTTTTTTATTTTTATTATATAAATTATTATATTATTACTGCCTATGAAAAAGCCGTAAACATGCATACATTCATATGTACATATAGACATAAAGTCGCCGCTCAAATTGGCTCCCGATTGAAGATCGGTACCCAGGGAACACCACGAGGAGGCCATTACACCTGAAATGGGGTCAAAAATTAATCTGACCTTTGAGTCGACTTGATATGACTTAATTTAAAAACTTTTCAATAATTAAGTCACATCCATATTCCCCGCCTAGAATTAAATCTATTAAATATCTGTACATGCATATGTACATACATGTGAAAAATAGAACATAAAAAATAAACAAGAAATATTAAACTTATTAATATTAAAAATAAATATCCTACTGCCGCAATATTTTGAGCTTTTTCTCGTATGATTTTGCATTCATTCAAACTACAGATTAATATGTGTGTCAGAAATTATAAAGAACAGCTTTGTTCATTTTACAAGTGAATTGTCGTCTGCTCAAAGACGAATTTTACATAAATGGATATTCTGTGTTGGAATTAGGCAACGAACCAAATGGACACGACCGAATGTAGGTCGATTGGTTAACAGGGAAACTTTGGTTGTGAAATATCTCATTCATTATAGGAAATATTCAAATTATTATAAATTTTCGTGACTCATCTCCCATATTCCCTCACCCCATGCAGAGCAGACCCAAAACAACAACCACAAACACAAAAACTCTATTGCAATAGCCGCTCTTAGATTCTCTAGGCAAAGCTGCGCTCTTAATTGTTTGCCCTGCTTCAGGGCATTACCTGCAGGAAAGAGAGGGGATCAAATTTAACTCTTCACTTTAAAATATTAGTTCTATGGTCTGACTCAAGGTATACTAAACAAGGTAGCCGCATAGAGAGCAGCAAAGAAGGTATTCTTAAGAGTCAAAATGACAGAAGAGAGAGAAAGAGAGAGAGACTCACAAATGCGTTGTGAGAAAGAGTCTCAAAGGAGTAATGCGTTTGCAAATAATGAGTATAACAGACAAAATTATAAATTGCAAATAATGTTTATTTTATTTCTTTTATAATACAATTTTTAACAATTTTTTTCGGAGAGAACATGGAAAAATCGTCCGCGGAGATGCTTCGCTCGCAACTGTTCACAACAGACTGAATCGAAAGAAGCAAAACAAGAGAGCGAGCGAGCCAATAATGCTACCTTGTTTAGTATACCTTGGTCTGACTTACGGCATCCACGCATTCGCCGTCTCCCATTCCCACCCATGTAAAGAATTGGAAGGCAGCAACAACAGCGATGCATACGCCAACGCCAAAAAAAATTACAAATACTCTCTACAATGTAAAAGCCTATGCCGCTACTGCTCTCTTAACTTTTGCCCCCGCTTTAGAGCATTATACCCACACCACATGCTGTAGGAGGAGAGCATCAAATATAAGAAATATTCAAATTATTACAAATTTTCGTGGCTTATCTCCCCCTCCCCATACAGAGCACAAACCAAAACAACAACAACACACACAAATCCCTATTGCAAAAAGCCGCTTTCAGATTATTTCAGCAAAGGTGCGCTCTTAATTGTCTGCCCTGCACTACCCGCAGTGAAGAGAGGGAACCAAATATAACTCTTCACAAGGTACATATACTAGAATACCTTGACTCTTCACATTAAAATATTTGTTCTATGGTCAAGCTGAGTTACATACATACGTCATCCACGCACTCCCCGTCTTCCATTCCACCTATGTATGTACATATGTAAAAGCATTGACAGGCAGCAACAACAACGACGCGTACGCCAAAGCAAAAAAAACAATTACAAGAACTCACATAATGCAAAAGCAAAGATGCTCTTACTGGAGCGCCCCCGCTTCAGGGCATTGTACTAACACCACATGCAGTGGGAAAAGAGAATCAAATAAAAGAACTCAAATTGTTACAGTTTTTAGTGGCTCGTTTCCCATCTCCCCCCGCCCCATACAGAGCAGAAGCCAAAGCAACAACAACACACACAGATATCTATTGCAAAATCCGCTCTTAGATCATTTCAGTAAAGGTGAGCTCTTAATTGTCTGCCCTGCATTACCTGCAATGAAGAGATGGATCAAATATACATAGCTATTCACATTAAAATATTTGTTCTATGGTCAAATTGACTTATGTACATCATCCACGCACTCCCCGTCTTTCATTCCACCTATGTATGTACATATGTAAAAGCATTGACAGGTAGCAACAACAACGACGCGTACGCCAAAGCAAAAAAAACAATTACAAGAACTCACATAATGCAAAAGCAAAGATGCTCTTACTGAAGCGCCCCCGCTTCAGGGCATTGTACTGACCCCACGTGCAGTAGGAAAAGAGAATCAAATAAACTGAGTAAGAGAGCGAGAGCGAGCCCTTGACCTACATTCGTTATCTGTGATCACCGGCACCGGCAAATTTTCGCTCTCGTTTTCTCCGTGAGATCTGATTTCTAAGCAGAACCGTAAGCCGCTGCCCACGCTGCTCTGCTGCAGTCGCCCTCTCTCATCAACTTCTTTCGTTCTCGATCTCCCACTCTTCGAAAGAAGTGCAGTTCTATCTAACCAAAGCTTTCAGTTCCCCCCTCTCCATCATTCGAAGCGGTCATCAATTAAATTGTTCGTCTTGCGGTGTGCGCGTGCGTCTAAAGTGATCGATGCAAAACGATATTCCCGGAAAGTGTTTAAAAGTGCGCGAGTGAAACCAAAAATAATACGGTGCACGGAAAGAACTAAATAGAGAGCGGCATCAAAGTGTGTGTTTGTTGTGTGTGTTTTTGTTGCTTTTCCGATAAGAGTGAGTGTATGCAATTTTGAGTGCAATGAATGGCATCAAAGCCAAAGGAATGGCATATGAGTGCTTTTTTTTATTGTGAAATTCAAAAATGCCAAAAAGTGAGTGAAAGTGCAAAAAGTGACTGCAAGTGCAGGATGGTCATAACGACGGCAAGGGGTGTGGCAAGCAGTCAGGCGCTTATCGCGCAAAAAGTGAGTGAAAGTGTGAGTGAAAAAATAAGAAGCCATAATCCCGCTAGAACTACATGTATATAAAGAGCGGCAATAAGAACAAGGCTATAGGGACAAGAAGTGAGTGAGTGTTAAAGTGAGATCAAGTGAGTGCAGTGAGTGGAAGGCGATATTGGCAAAAGTGAATGAGTGAAGTGAATAAATCATAAAGTATTCCGCAGGAACTGAAGAAAGAGCGGCAATGCGTAGCAGCAATACCAATGGAATGGTAGCTGAGTGTTTTTTTTTTGAGTGAAATCAAATTGCCAAGAAGTGAGTGATTTGTAAAAAAAAGTGAGTGAAGTGCAATACCAGCAATACCAATGGAATGGTAGCTGAGTGTTTTTTTTTGAGTGAAATCAAATTGCCAAGAAGTGAGTGAAAGAGGAAGATCAAAAGAGAGCAGCAACGAGAGCAGAGTCAACTGAAATTAAGGGTGAGCTTGCACTATACTCCAAATTATATTTTATTACTTTATTTATTATTATTTATTATTTTTTGATATTTTCTTTTATTTATATTATATCCACATATCATTATCATTTCTAGTGAATCTTGAATTGTGCCATTGATGTATTTCAGCTTGCTTTCACTAGTCAAAATTGAGTGAAAGAGACACGCCCATAGGAACTAAGTTCTCTTAATTAGATCGGGTATGAAAGGGTCTCGAAGAAGTGAGACCTTTTTGAGAAACAAAAAGATTTCAAGAGTTCTGATGGATCGGGTGTACTAGAGCCAGCTTTAAAATAGAGGAATATCTTTCAGGAATATTTTACAGTTTTTCTACATAAAGCAGTTGCTACATCATAAGCAATTGCAGTTTGTAGTAGTAGTCCATGAAAGGATTCCCATAATCTGTGGGGTTGGGGTGGTGCCACAGATTACACTAGTCGACACGACTTTTCCGCTGTCGCCAAAAATGACTTTTTCTGATAGATTTGGATGTTTAAAATTTTTTAAAGAATGTTTTTTTTTTTCATGGAGTAGTTTTTTTTTTAAGAATTTTTAAAAAATTTTGTGTGTTTTTGTCATAGGTAGTGCTTCTATTTTTTACATAACTTAAGTTTCCTACGACTGGTTGTATTGAACTTTGCAGTTAAAAAAAGCTGACAAATGCAGCTATAAATCCGATTCAGACACTTTGTAGCTGCAACTTAACGTCTGGAAGATATTAAGCTTCCAAATTGAAATTTCATATTTTTTTCGGTATTTTTTCCCCGAAATTTTGACTTTGAAAGCTCATTAAAAGTCGAAAAAAAATATTTGAATGCCTTGATTTTTGGTTTTAGATAGACACATTAATTAGGCGTCGTTTAAGGTATCGCTTATAAAAATATAAAAATAAACGGCTTAGCAGCATATGAAGTTTTGGTCAAACGGTTATAACTTAGCCGTTTATTTTTATATTTTTATAAGCGATACCTTAAACGACGCCTAATTAATGTGTCTATCTAAAACCAAAAATCAAGGCATTCAAATATTTTTTTTCGACTTTTCCTGAGCTTTCAAAGTCAAAATTTCGGGGAAAAAATACCGAAAAAAATATGAAATTTCAATTTGGAAGCTTAATATCTTCCAGACGTTAAGTTGCGCTACAAAGTGTCTGAGTCGGATTTATAGCTGCATTTGTCAGCTTTTTTTAACTGCAAAGTTCAATACAACCAGTTGTAGGAAACTTAAGTTACATATGTGAAAAATAGAAGCACTACCTACATATGACAAAAAACACAAATTTTTTTAAAAATTCTTAAAAAAAAAACTACTCCATGAAAAAAAAACCATAATTCTTTAAAAAAATTTAAATTTCCAAATCTATCAGAAAAAGTCATTTTTGGCCACAGCGGAAAAAAAAAGTTGAATTTTGTCGAGTAGTGTTATCTAAGCATATCAGGTGGAATTCGATCTGTGGCAGCACCGATATAACTATGTATATTATCCGGATAAGTATAGCATATACTCTGAAATAGATGTGGTAAAAAGTGTACCTTTTGGAGAAACCTTCGGAAAATTTGAGCTATTTTCGAACTATTGTTTGACGATATAAGACATTAAATATTGATTGAAGTTTTCTAATAAAATATGTACTAAAATAAAACTTCCCTTTCTTTACCACAACAGTTTTTGTTTCATTCGTGATACATATATTTTTGTTCTATTTTCCGTTATTTTTCCTTGGATTTTCAAAATGCCATAGAAATCGTAGATATATTCGTTTCGGTTCAGTGGTCACACCCACCCCCACCCATCCTGCCAATTCTTCATTTATTTTGTGGCGGTAGGTCAGTTCGTCTTCAAAAAGGGTCGACGACATTATATACGTGAGAATGCATGTGCACACATACACTCTCAGGGGATCTGATGTCAGTATTTGGTGTGGACAAATTCAATGTATGGAATGTCGTGTCTATATATTGTATGGTTAGTGATGGAATGTAACGTAAGCAACGTAAGTGAGCATGGAATGTAAGGGAAATTATTGCGGTGAAAAAGGAAATTGTTGGGATGATGTTGCCTCAACAAAATCCCTCCACAACATCCCTCAAAAAGTCCCAATAAAATATACGGTCTGACCTCAAAATATACCGCAATATACCAAAATTATAACATATTCCTCGATTTTGATATTCTGTTTAATATGACTAGCTAACTAGGACCCTCAGGCCTGATTATATAATTTAATAGGATTGATCAATTGTCTAGAAGATTGGTTAAATTTAGTGACTTTTTCTTTTAGATTGTTTAGAGAAAAACAAAGTGAAAAAATTCAAAAATATAGTATACACAAGAGAACATGATTGGTGGAACCTCCTTGTTCTAACACACCTTGTAACGTCCATGTAAAAACCATGTAGAAATGCCTTCTAGAGTTGTTTCGGAAGCCTTATCGAATACCAATTTGACAATTCCAAATCACAAACACCGCGACAAATTTAAAAAGATGAAAGAATATGGTTGAAAACAATAATACACTTAGATACTACCCTTTGGAACTTCGTTTCCATGTACTTATGAAAATTAAGACGGATTTTGTTTTCTTTTTTCAATTTTTTTCAGTTTTATTAATTTTATACAGACTGTCCATTCATAAACGCACTTATATTGGGACATTTATCTAATTTCTCGGCATCTATTTGGAAAACCTTGGACAATCGTTTCCAACTTTGCGCATCAAAGTAGTAGAAGGTGCCGCGCTCTTTTGTACCATTTTTTTCATATTGATTAATGCCAGGAATTCGAGTTATCCATATTTTCTCTTCCACATGATACCGCCACTCGCGACTATGCCTGAATAAAGAAATCGGAAACGTTAGAATATAGAAAATATTATATTACAAATATTTTATCCAAATCTACGTACAATTCAGCAGCTGCCATCAATTGCATGATATCGCCGATATTTGTGTAGAAGAGGAAGAAGAGCAGATCCTCTTGCAGCTTTTTCAGTACCGGCGCCGTAAGCTTATCTCTTATCGCAAAATTGATCAGATATTCGGGTGGCACGTTGAACTCAACGTCTTGTGCTCTGAAAAATAATAGCACAATTACTTTCTGACCGACCACTCATGTGTCTGCTAATCTTTAAATTGTTGTGCGTATGATATATATGGCATAGATAAGCATCAGTTAGCACAAAATGAATATTGATATTCCAAACATATGGCGAAATATGAAACGTGTCGCAAAAGTGATATTGACCCACCTGCAGGGCTGTTCCACGAACGGTCCAGCGAATGTTGTATGCAAGCTCTCTTGTGAATTCAGATTCAAGCCAAGACCCGTCAGATCCGTGCCCAAAGAGAGCGTCACCAGGTTGGGATCTGTTTCGGCGGCCCGTATGAACGTCAGCAGGCCCACCATGCCGAACTGATTGTTCACCATGGTCGCTGGTATGTTTGTGACCTTGCCTGTGTGGTTGCATTGTGGGTGGGAGGGAGATAAGGGGCCATTAAAGCCTCACGTAATGTTCAATTCAGTGGCGATACTCACCATCTGGCGATGTTTGCACGCCGCTCTTCACAAGTTTATCATTGCTGGAATTATCGTTCAGATGCTCGCCGACACCACATCCACTGCCGCCGCCGCTGCTTCCGCTGTTACTGCCCAGGCCGCCGCCGACACCCATCATGGCATTGCTGCTGGTCACGCTGTTGACACCACTGCTGCCCACCAATCCTCCGTGCGAACTGCCGACGGAACCGATGGCTCCACTGCCGCCGCCACCACCACCGCCGCCGCCGCCGACGACAACGCCGCCCAGGCCACTGCCGACTGCGCCAAGACCATTGCCGCCTACAACGCCGACGCTGGTGCCACTGGTGCCGCTGGATCCGCTGACCACAATTGAGTTCATTGCCTTTTCCGTGCCGTCCAGATGGTTCTCTGTGACTCCGCCCGTGGCGGTGCCGCCAGAGCCAATGCCCCCGCTGTTGCTGCTCCCCACTGCGTTCGTTGTGCCATCCGAGTTTTGGGTGCCCGGTAACGCAGGGAAGTCCTCGTTGGACATCGTGAACTCCGATTGCTCTGACGTCGGCTGCTTCACCATGCCAACTGAAAGCGAATCCAAAGCAAATCGAACAGAAAGTGTGGATGAGTGAAGCTGCTTTCGGCTGGGAAGGCGTATCAATAAGGTTTATCTAATGGCTAGACCAGCACCGCATGTCCCCGTATTAGTGACAGACAAATTGTTTAGCATAATTATGAGGGCCGAAAACACAAACAGATCCGATCTGAACCGTGCCGATCAACAATCCGAGCCAACACACGGGATACACGGAACACACGGCACAAACATGCCACAAATATTGTAGTTATCGTAATTTTAAACATTAAATAATAATAAATAAGAAGTGGATTTTGATTTGAACTCACAAGAGGTAAAGAAATTACCATAGGGTTTGCTGCCCGGCGGCTGGAGCGGATTCGATTGGGGCAGTGTTTGGTCGTTCTGGCCGCGCGCATTCGTTAGCGACGGGAACTCCGTGGGATCGAGTAGGGCAGGTGTGGAGACATCAGCTCCACTGCCTCCGAACACGTGGAAGTTGTTCAATGGACCCCCACCGCCGCCCGTTCCATAGCCGCCGCGACCCGTCTGCATGAAGTTTCCCATGTTCGACTGTGTAACGGGAATAGAGAGATGTCAGAAGATGTCGGAAAGGGAAGGAGGGTGTCTTACCATGGGTCCACTGCCTAGCCCCTGCATGGCACGCCGCTCCACGAACTGACGCTGTCCGAAAAGGTTCGCGTTCCGACTGCCGCTCGACAAGGCGGGACCGCCGACAGATAGCTGCGCATTGCGGTTCGGCGATAGCTGGGGCTGCTGCTGTGGCTGTTGTTGCTGCGTCTGCCCATAATTCGCTGCACCTGGATAAGAGTTGGCAAAATCTGAAGCAGAGGGTTATAGCAAAATACTTCTTTGTAAATGGATGCGTTGCACTTGCTTACCGGTTTGGAACATGCCAGACGTGGGTGTTACATGGCCGGTCAGAGAGCTACCACCGAAGCCGCCCGTTGTCCGTCCAGCTAACGCCGCGTTCGCTATGCTTCTTGGGGGTTGTTGGAAATTTAAATTCGCCATAATCTGCAAAGGCAAAGAATCGCTTAATTAGCTATTGGCTGTGTCAATCCCCATCCCCCACCCATCCATGAACGATGTTATCTAAATAGTTCGATGGCGAGGCTATAGCCAGTTAGCCCGCCCATATGCGACATACGAAGCGCCGCCAAAAGCAGAGTCCTCTGCTGTATAAACAAACGTTTGTTTATAGTGACTTACTTCGGCTTACAATATGATAACACAAGCCCAGTCCACAGATAAACATAGCCGTGCGCTGAATTTGCACATATCATATGTATGGGCTCTCATCCAGGAGAACCAATAAACAATAAACAGTTTTAGTTGAACACAAAAACAAACCCAAAAGAGAGAGAGGGAGCGAGGGAGAGATCATCTCCACAAAAAATCGGAGCTTAATTGAAATAATGAAGTAAAGTGAAGCGAGTAAACAGAAGCTGCAGCTCGCTTTGCAGCACTGTTCGCAATAAGTTATAAGATTAAATGGCCGCCACTCAAGTCAGCTGTGCCGTCAATGTGCAGAATATATCAGAAGGGCACACACATACATATGTATGGCACATAAAGGCTGGAGCAATTATTGTCGGCTCTCTTTGGCCGTGGTCGTGGTACACATAACATATACATATGTATAGTATGTATGTAGGTACAATGGTGTAGGTGAAAAAGCCAGAACCAGAATGCGCGGCAGCAGGATGACTACGACGGAAAGACGAGGAGAGACGGGACGGATAAGTAAACTGTAAAAGGATACTCCTGCACTAGTCTTTCGATCAATGATGGATGTAGGGAGTGCGGTGCAGTGCGAAAAGGTATGCGATTCACACTCTTAGCACTCTCTTTCTGCCTTTGTGTTTGTGTTTGTGCGAGCGCAGCAGCATTACCATTGTTCTTCAGGGGCCAGCAGCAGGTATGCGATAGCTGGCTGGGCACCTGTCTGGTCTATTCTGTCCTTAGTACTGGGAAATTCCATGCCACTTATGCTTGCTCATTTCTGCTTATTTTGGAAGCAAAGCCAAGGCGTCTTTAGGCTCTGATAATCGGGTTACATCGCCCATGCCATCTATTTTACCTGTGTATGTAACTTTATCAGCTGACCCGGCGGGAGCTTTTCAACACTACTCTGATGCTAACGGCGCTTACAACAAATATTCGAGTGTACTTCTGGTCGCGAGGCGAGGGCGAATTAGCCTTGGAACAACAAAATAACAAAAATGTTCGACCTCGACTTACCTAAATTAACGTTAGATGATAGTGCGCCTTCTTCCACTTCCACTGTTAATGTGTGCTTTCCACTCGCTTGCAATCGACTCGAACTGCTACCAACAACAACATACACTGAACGGATCGTTCTCACCGCATTTAACATTCCAAGGCTACAAGGTGGACGTCGTTGCTGTCGTCGTCGTGGTCCTGGCGCCGTATCCGTTTCGGCGGCACAGGGACAAATAGGCCGGAGGGAGAGCAATCAGGCGATCTGCTGCTGCTGATGGCTTACGTTTATTCCAATGGGCAGTCGGAGGTTAGCGTTTAGCGTTGTTTGCGCGCTCACACTCACACACACACATGCACACACGAGAGAAGAGAGCGCGGCGGGCGGCAAATATTCAAACGGGACACACAGGATATATGTATGCCCTTTACACGCACACAAACACAGCCCGATGCTGGCGATGATGCGCAAAGTGTAGTGGGTAGCGAGAGGAGAGGTTAGTTAGTATTTTTCCGCGCCGTGTCGTCCCTAAATATATTGCATATATATGTATGTGTATATGCTTCGTCTGTATGCAGCGTGGTCTTCGTCGCTCACGAGGGAAGGAGTACCGAAGGATGTTAATGCCTTTCAGAGGCAAAAAGTTTTCAATTTTCTGCGCCGCTGTGGGGACCACAAATTTCACGTATAATACTACACTTGGCAAACTTCTCACGAAACTCGATGTCTGGCTATAGCGTCTGGATTACGCCTTTTAATGTAATTGTTTGCCTTGGTTTATGTATATTATTGTAGTGGTTTTATTTTGTAAGTAAATAATTGCTTGCTATTGCGCTGTTGTCTCTGCTTCTTCCCCTACTGCACAAGCACTGTGTCTGTGTGTGTCTGTCTTTGTTTTCTCAGTTCATTGAAATTTCACCCAGCTAGCGATTTGGACACAATTCGCTGCGTGATTTGCGTATTTTTTACGCCTCTCACAGTATAATGCACTTCGCTTCGATGCAAGGAAACGTGTGTAATTTACTATTGATAGGCAATAAACAATTATTTAGCGCCCGAAATGGCTTCAAATTGTACACAAAAAATGTTCCGCAAAAAAACTTTGTGGCTGTCACGAATACAAACACACAGGAATTAGGGATGTAAAATTCGTGTATCGATGCAAATCTCGTATCGATAGTTGCGATCGCGAGGGTTGTCGCGGCTTCGTTGGACTTCAACACTTTAGTTGCAGTGTTGTAGAATTTCTTTTTTGTTTGCTACTTTGCTACAGAAAACATCGATGCACCAACATATTTAAAAGTATCGGCCCGGCCACATCGAAACAATTAAATTTTCTAACAAAAAACCTGCCTTTAATAAAAAATCTAACGAATTATGGGCGACCCAACCTCAGATGATGATAGTGGTAGGTCCTAAATAAACCCAGATTTGCGGCAACTGTACTGAATGTGTTTTTCCTAGGCTCGTCTGGTTCCAGCCGCAGTGGCAGCCGCAGTCGCAGCGCCACTCCACAAGGTAGCGCGCCAGGGTAGGTTTCTGACGGATTTTTACTGAATATGGATGAAAAATTATGTTCATCTGCACTTCGCCAGGTCGCCACGAAGTCGTAAATCTGGAAGCGGAAGTCCCCGTTCACGTTCCGGCTCGAGGTCATCCCGATCAGGTTCTGACTCGCCCCACAGTGCGCGGTCGGGTTCGGCCCATAGTCGGCGCTCCGGGTCCAGGCAAAGTCGTCGCTCTGGGTCTTCGCACAGCAGACGCTCTGGCTCAGGCCACAGCAAACGGGCTGCCTCTGTCCACAGTAAACGCTCGGGATCTGCCCACAGTAAACGATCTGGGTCTGCCCATAGCAAACGCTCTGGGTCTGCCCATAGCAAGCGATCTGGGTCCGCACATAGCAGACGTTCCGGCTCTGCCCACAGCAAGCACTCTGGTTCTCCTCAGAGCGCCCGATCCCACAGTCGCAGCCACAGTCGCTCCCGTAGCGCCACACCGAAAGGCAGCGGGAATGAAGAATCGCGCTCGAATTCTCCAAATCTTCAAATTGACGATGAACGCGCCAACTCGAAGAGCAAGAGTCGCAGTCGTAGCCGCAGCGGCAGTCGCACCTCCAGGTCCCGCTCCAAGACGGGTTCGCCCCGTTCCAAGTCCGGCTCTCGCTCGCGTAGCCGGAGTCGTAGTGGCTCTGGATCCGGCAGCGACATTGCTGCGCCCAAAAAGAAGCCGCGTCGGGCAAGTGGCTCGGAAAATGAGAAACGCAAAAGCGGAAGTGACAGCGACATGGAAACCTCGCCCACCAAGGCCAAGAAGTCGCGTTTGATTGACTCGGACAGCGAAAGCGACAAGGAAGAGGTAAAGCCTATCCCATCCAAAGATTGTGCAATTTTTATACCGCTTTATGTCAACATTTCAAGGCTAAGAAAGCTCCTGCCGCCGCGGACATCTTTGGCGATGCGGATGACATCAGTGATGACGAGGAGGAGCCGCCAACCACAAGCAAATCTGCACGTTCGCGTAGTCGCAGCAGGAGCAAGTCGCGATCCCGTAGTCGCTCCGTAAGCCGTTCTCGGTCGCGGTCTAGGTCCAGGTCCCGATCTCGGTCCCGCGCCCGTGCCGAGTCGCGCCCGGAAGCAGCTCCAAAGGAGCCGGAACCGGAGCCATTGCCCGAAACCCGCATCGATGCGGAAATCCCTCGTATAGCTGCGGATCTCGGCAAGGAGCAGCACTTCATCAAGCTGCCCAACTTCTTGTCCGTGGTTACGCATCCCTTTGACCCGGAGACATACGAAGACGAGATTGACGAGGAGGAGACCATGGACGAGGAGGGTCGCCAGCGCATTAAACTCAAGGTGAGCAACACCATACGCTGGCGCGAGTTCATGAACAACAAGGGCGACATGGTCCGTGAGTCGAACGCCCGGTTCGTGCGATGGTCGGATGGGAGCATGTCCCTCCACCTGGGCAATGAGATCTTCGACGCCTATCGACAGCCGCTGCTTGGCGATCACAACCATCTCTTCATACGCCAGGGCACCGGTCTCCAGGGCCAGGCCGTGTTCCGCACCAAACTGACCTTCAGACCGCACTCGACGGAGTCGTTCACCCACAAGAAGATGACCATGTCGCTGGCAGACCGCTCGAGCAAGACCAGTGGCATCAAGATACTCACGCAAGTGGGCAAGGACCCCACCACAGACCGGCCCAGCCAGCTCAAGGAGGAGGAGGCCAAGCTGCGCCAGGCCATGCGCAACCAGCACAAGGCACAGCCCAAGAAGAAGAAGGCCGGGGCGGGGGAGCCGCTAATCGGCGGTGGCACCTCCTCTTACCAGCACGATGACGGCAGCGACGACGAGAATGCCATCAGCCTGAGCGCCATCAAGAATCGCTACAAGAAAGGATCCGCCGGCGGCTCCCAGCCAGAGCCCAAGGCTTCCACCATCTACTCGTCGGACGAGGACGAGGGCTCCGACTTCGAGGCGCGCCGCAGCAAGAAGGTGGACAAGGCCAAGGCCAGCAAGGCACTCAGGGACTCCGATAGCGAGTCCGACGCGGGCAGTGCCAAGAGCGCCAAAAGTGGCGGCAGAGCAGGCAGCGCCAGCGGCAGCGACGACGAGGGAAGCCGCAAGAGCGGCACCAGCAAATCGGGCAGTGGCAGTGGGAGTGGAAGCGGCTCCGGCAGCGGCTCAGGAAGCGACAATGAATGAATTATCTATTAGAGCTGTCGATTTCCTTGATTTCTGTAATAAAACTTTAAATAGTTGCAAGTTCCATAATCCACAATATTTGTTACTATAAAGCACCACCCCGAACGATGCACTAAACGCCATCCTAAATCTCCAAAGCCTCGAGCTTGCGGGAATGGAGAGGGCAGAAATTGCAGCGATACGTCTGAGAGACTCCGGACAATGGACGTCACATCTCAGGGGTCACTCATCTATACTTAGCAGTACCGTCCCTACGAAGACGGACTACTGCGTTCCAAGGGAACACTCTGGTACCCCCTTCAATGTAATCATCCCTAGCAGAGACGAGTGGCTTGAGGGACCACCAGGATAAGACATGGCCATAAGCATCTTTACAGATGGCTCGAAGCTGGATAACAAAGTTGGAGGAGGGATTTACTCCGAACAACTCGAAATCAGGCACTCCTTTAGGCTCCCAGATCACTGCAGTGTGTTCCAAGCGGAAGTCATTGCGATCATGGAAGCACTGAAGCTCCTTCAAACAGCCACAACAACAACTGTAAACATTTACAGCGACAGCCAAGCTGCGATCAAATCACTTCACGCGATTTCCTCGAACTCGGCCACAGTGGCAAATTGCCGCAAATCTCTTCACGAGATGGCCCAACAATTTGCCATCAGCCTTATTTGGGTCCCGGGTCACCGGGATATTGAAGGCAACTGCAAGGCAGACGAGCTGGCCAGATCTGGTACCACAATACCCCTTCTCCAAGAGAAGGAGGATATTTGCATGCCAATGGCCACCTGTAGGCTTATCATAAAAGAGCGATATAAGCGACGAGCAGACAATGCGTGGCGGTCAGCACCACTATGTCGCATAGCCCGGCAAACATGGCCTACCATTGACAGGAAACGCACACTAAAGCTAAGTAAGCTCGGCAGGAAAAGGTGCAGCGTTGTCATCCGCTCCCTCACGGGGCACTGGCTGATAGGCTCCCACGCTAACAGGCTGGGAGCCCCATACAATGATTTCTGCCGAAGCTGTAGAGATGAGGAGGAGGAGGAAACGGTGGAACACCTGTTCGGCTCCTGTCCAGCTCTCAGCAGGAGAAGGCTACAATACCTGGGCATGCCCTATGTCTCAGACATTTCAGAAATGTCCAAAATCTGTCCCAGAAAGATTGCAAACTTCGTAAGAGCGTCAGGATGGGATAACTGCTGATATGTTCGGGTCTCATGAGATGGATAAGGGGAACACCTCCCGCGGTATTACAACGGGCCGAAACCGGCCCAAGTGTGACGGGCTCCTGTGGAGCTTGACAGCCGCCTTAACCTAACCTAACCTAACCTACTATAAAGCTGGCATTCCAAAGGATTCTTAACTTGAATGCGATCGTTCCTCTATCAGCTTTATGATATGGTGACCAGTCGACACGTTCAGAGTGGACACACTCACAGTGGATACACGGTACTCAGTGGTTCGAGCTGTTCACATACCATCCACGATTTACCATCCGGCCATGATATCCCTTATCTCGCTCGGGGAATATAGAATGAGATCGATCAAGGATCGATGACTATAATAATTATCCGATCTGAGTGAGCCAGAGACCTGGTCGAGATCATTCCGCAGTATAACAAAAAATTTGGTTGTTCGGGCTGCTGTAGTGTAGTCGATATTCATGACTTAGGCACGAACAAACAGACATGGCTATTGATGCTCATCCAGAATATACACTTTATACTCCCATGAGACCACTGATCCAATCTACACGAATATCATATCATACACCCCTACACTCTTTAAACACCGGGTATTCATACATACTCGTACAACCTGTTGAATTTTGGTTTGATTATTATGGTTGTGTACTTGATATTTTTTATGAGTGCACCTTCACATCTTGATCAGCGATCAGTGAAGTATCGCATTGATCATGTTTTGAGTGCTGGTGAACGCGATTCATGCATACTTTGCCTATCATATTGAGCGTATAGTACGCTTTTACGCTAAATGGGATCAATGATTGTATGCCAAAATTGTATCATAAAGATCACTGATCGCTGATCAAGTTGTGCTGCTGAATGGGCGCCATTTACTTACATTACAATCGGACAAATGCCATTCATCCTCTGTAATATTTTGTTGGACGAGTAGATAGTGTCGTCTATCAAGAGCACTTTATGCAGATGCAGGCAATAAAATGATCAAAACTTCCCATACAAAAACACGATTCGAAACACTTGTTTGTTGGTTTTCAAATATATGCATGTATATATTTCCATAAATTATTGCTTAAATAGTTTTTGTTTATACAATTAGTCTATACGCTTAAAACCCAACGCATGTTCCAACATCATTTTGTTTGATTTGTGATTTGTGTTTTATGTTTAATATCTACAACTGCATTTAGTCTACAAATATATACTCTATAGAGATTTTGTTTTCGGTTTCCTCTCATTGTGGGACTCTACAAAGGTACGGTACTCGATCTAAACTTGTCTAGGATTTGCCTGGGATCTCTGGATCTCTCGTTCCAGAAGGAAAACAAATAGTATACGTATTCTATTCTGCTCTGTAAACCATTATTCGAATTGGGAATATATATCAGAAATATTCTCTCTATGATTTCTGTGTGTGAGTGTGTGTGTGTGTGAAATATGATTGTGCGACAGTTTTCCATAATGTCCGTATATAGTTAATAACATTATCTAAGGGCTAAGTCAGCGTTGCAAAAAAAAACATTTGCTTGTTGCACCATTTTCATCCAAATATCATACTATCAGACTATTGTTGTTGGTTGTGCAACTGATTATACGAGATTTTCCTTTATATTTCTGGTATTGGAATCGGATTCGAGACTGGATTTAGATGTCCCTTTCACGCGGGATGGACATGATCCATCCTGATGTTTGGCATTAAGTACATACAAAAATGCTACGTAATAATGCGGTGTATATCGTGAAATGCTTAGTTGCTTAAACAATTATCTGCTGGTTTAGTCGGTTGGCACTTTCTGCGATTTTTCATTTAATTAATACTCACAAAAAGCAAACAGCCCAAAACAGAGGGATCCCAAAAAAAAAGCTGAAACTGACACGTTCCACCCGCTCCCCCACAGCTGGAAAAGACACACACGAAGCCACCATCCACAAGGTGTATTCCATTGTCCGATATAGTTAAGGTGTTGTGTGGAACCCATTTGTCAGCACCTTTCCTTCGTCTATCCATCCCTTGTGCTTTCGCTGTCTCGTCCCGTCTCCCTCCTCCGCTGGCTGATAACATGCTCCAACAAAGAACTGTACAAAGTGCCACCGTCTCCCTCTCTCTCCCTCTTATTTGCTTCTTGTAAGAATTGCACAAACTGCATTTTATAGCGATGGGACGAGAGCTTCCATCAGCAGGCCTGCGAAAAAAAACGGGGGAAAAAACAAAAGAAATATAAATTAAGATTATTATTATAAAATATATTTACATATGCATGTACATATGTAGGAGTAGGTGTGTGTGCATGTTGTTGTTGCCAGTTTAAGCGATGTACCAGACCGTGGCCACTGCACTACGTACATATGCACTTGGTAACCCCTCGGACACTGTCTCATCCACTGGCTGCCACATAGACATGGGCGAGGCGGTGGCTAGAAGGTGGGGCAGATCTTATCATCACGGCACCACACCACCCCCAAAGTAAATGGATGTTTAGCATGAACCTTGACGCCCCACGCCACAGCGGGGAGGGAAATATACGAAGCACTATTCGAGTATTAATTGAATTTTAGCAAAACAAAAAAAAAGGGTGTGTGTCTGGTCTGGGATTTGGGTTAAACTGCTAATTCCCATAGCAGTGGAAACGCTCCTTTTTCAAGCCCCACACATTTAACCTCACAAACCTTTTTCTTATGTATTTTTCTAGTAGTTTCTGTTCTTTCACTAAAGAGCCTTTGGAGAACTGTACTTTTGTTTCCAAGACTTCTGTAGATCCTTCCATTTTCCCTTCTCTTCATGGAACACATTTCGATTGAAAGACTGAACTTCAGATTGAAACGTGACATATGCATTAGGCATAAGACCTGGATCAATCTACTATAATAATCTGTAGAGGTGTAGGTGCTAAATGGCTGAAAGATTCTATTTTTCCATTGACTCCCAACGTGATTCGTACATTAAGAGAGCGCATCAGAGCGCAAAAAGTCAACAAGAAAACACATGACAGCACTTGGTCCAACAGATCAAGCGCCTCAGCGACGCTTCCAGGGACCTGCCAGCTCTTGCGCAGTTCCACTTACATGCAGGGAGTGTATCGATGTCGCCTCGTAGCCGCCCTTGCCCTGCATTTGGGTTGAGATCGCGTTGAGCCGGTTGGCCGAGAGCTCCACGTCCGCGGAGCCGATGTGACCGGTGTGGACAAAGTTCGTGGGATTCCCAATCATGGACCGGTCGATGCGCAGGCGTTGGTGCGGACGGCGGGAAGGGGAGCGCTGCTGCTGAAAGCAGCACGAGAACCACTGCAGCCAAATCTCCCCGGTGCTGGCCATCTTCTGGGCTGGAGCTGGGGCTGGTGCTGCTCTTCTGCTGGACGGCGTCGTGTCAGTCTTGTGGTGGTGGTCAATGGTGAGGCTGCAGCTTCCACCCAGGTCTGGCAACGTCTGTCGGCAACGGCTGTAAAGATTTGTACATTAGATTTCGATATGTTGCTGCTATAGAAAGACAGTAGACTACAGAGATCTACGATGTGTAGGAGGGGATTGTCTGCTCTACTTGTTGCCCCAACACATGCGCACACAATGTGTGTGTGTGTTACCTTGCTTTTCTCTTGGCTATCCGGTATCCACGCTCACACAAAGCATCGACAGATCAACAGAACTTTCGTCAAACAGCAGCAGAAACAGAAAAATAAAATGAACAGAATATAGCCTCGAGGTGTCGGTTCTTGGCTGGCTCTTGCCTGGGAATGGCAGGAAAGGGAGGCAACAATTAATTGGCACTTTTGTGTAATTAAGATTGAGGAAAAAGCCACCACAAAGAGCGACGAAAGAGGGCTGGGGGAATAAAACAAAAAGCCAGTCAGCGAGCGACTGGACCCAAGACCAAGACCAAGACCAAGCCGAAGCGAAGCTATCACTCACGATCTTCGTGGCTGGCTTGCTGTCTGCTGCTGGCCCCAAACAACGGGTTCTGTGGAATATCTATATCTATAAGTACCCTTTGTTGCTTGGCCGGGTGGATCCCAATCCCAATCCCATCCCCACCTCACTGGAATAAATACCATTTTATTTTGTTATTGCACAAATCAACTGTTTTGGAGGCAGCAGCTGGATCGGGAATGGAAACGATTGATGCAGAATCGTAAATTTAGATTCAGCAAATGCTGAAAAACATGTGTCTGTAATTCATATTTAATCGCTATACCCAGCAATACCATCGGTCTCCGCATGTCTCTTAATTAATCTTTATCTTTATTTTGAAACCATTTTCCCGCTCTTTGCCGGCATCGATCGGCGAACTGCTCTACTGCTTTCTATCTATGTACATTTATATGTTGTATATGCGATCTCTTCCGTCTGTCCCTGTCCGCGTTTGGGGCAATTAAAGCTGCTCAAGCGGCTTAAATGCTCAGTGAAAACAAAATGAAAGTGGCAGGCAGAGTAAGACGGAGACTGGAGGAGTCGGCTTAATATTATATACATTCATACATATATATCTGCACTAACCGAGAGCGTGCGTTATCTGGCATCGTGCCCTGGCGTCGCGACGCGTGTCACAGACACACAACAACAATAGCAACAGCAACAAGAGCGGTGCGGAGCGGACCGGAGCGGCAAATGCGCTAAAGCGTTTCAATTTTCTGTGTCAAAAGGTTATTAAAGTGAGAAAATAGACCCCGAATAGACCCCACAGACTAGAGGCACACTTTCCCACATTGTCGGTCAAAATAATAGCAACAGCTAAAAATAGTATCAGTATGGAAAAGAGCCTATCTTAAAATAATGAAACAATAATTGTAATAATGCCTCACATTTTCTTCATAAAAGACGTTTAGGCCTCGATTACTAATACGCATACTATCAATATTACATATGTATGATAACTTTTATATTGGATTATATTTCGGATCTACTTTGAGGTATAGGCCTTTTTATTTACAAGTTAGTATAGAAGTTTTATATACTGATCTGATCTGTTTTACCAGTCTATTAGTTTGTTTTTTCTTGTTCTTGCTTAGCCTTTTTATGTTTTTGTGTGTTTAGAACTTTTTGGAATAATTGTAAATCCTGAGCAATTCAGAGATATCCTCTCTCTGCTTGAAAAATGAGTTTATACTATCTGGACTGCTGCTGCTGTACATAATCAGGATGTATGTATGAGTGCTCAGACTTGGCTGGAAATCAAGTGCTTATCGGTAGTGTTTGCCGCTTTATGTAAATTACATTTGTGCACATATGGACATCCATACATAGACATACATACATATGTACATGCATATGTAGGTATATTTGTATAGCAATCGAAAGCTAGACACCGTTAATTATCAATCGAGTGACGTACTTATCCGGCCAGAGGCCCAGCAAAAAAGAGAAAAACAAGAGATAGAGCGAGAGAGATAAAAATAAAGTATAAAACACTCCGGCCGGCTCGGTACGGACAGTACTGTTCGTCTCTTTCTCTGTGTGCGTAATGAATATTGTGCCGGTGACGAGGGAGGCGGAGGAAGAGGGGGTGGATGTCAGAGGCAGGGGGCTCCGACTGCGAATTACTCGTCGGCCACTGTGCAATAATCGTAAACAAATGGATTCCGAATAGGCTGAGTGCGGTTTTTCTTTTGTTTGCTCCATTTTGCCACATTTATAAACATGTTCCATGTTCTGTGCTGTGCTGTGCTTTCGCTTCTCTATTCTGTTTCTCTCTGTTTTTGCAGCTGCTGACATCATCGTCGTCATCGCAACTGACATGGGCGGGGGGTATCGAACATCGAACTTCGGCATCGGGCGGGGTTATTGAATTTTAACACAAAATAAACACAAAAATCCACAAAACTGGGCGAGTGCAAGTAATTATTGTACTTATTGTTAAGGAGCTTAAAAAACAGCTACCTTCTCTGTGGACGTTAGGCGGATGAAAACCTAACGGTAATGCATGATGACATGACATACGATTTGCAACTGAAAAGCGATCGTAAAGCGAGAGGAAAGGAAGTAATGAAAGCTTTTGGCAGGCGGTGAAACTGTTTTTACTGCCTAAACGAAACAGTACTACTGAGGAACAAAATTAAACATAATAATTAGAATCTCGGCTCTAGACAGTACTCGTAGAATGTTTACTTGCTGAAGAAGCGTCTAACTTTTTAAAGCGGGCATAAACTGGATAGTGCGTGGTCTTTCCGTAGATCTCCTAGACATTCGGAAACCATATCCCAAATGATACATACGAACATCCAATACTCTCTTCGAATCCCTCTTTCACAGAGCTCCGGCTGGTGCTCAAGCACCCAAATCCGGAGTGTGACCCAGAAAGCGCCCCCGAATGATCGAAATACGAATAAAATGTTTGCTCCAACAATTCACACGCGCCAAAGACATCAACGTTTTTGTAATTTATTTTCGCGCAGCGGAAATGAAATTTATGCAAACCAATAGCCAGCCGCAGACGGGCACTGGGAGGGGGAGTTGCAACAACCATGCTGATGCGTGCCATAATATTACATCATTTTTGGGGGAAACAAACGACAAAGTTGGGCCACGGAAAGGGAGTGGGTTGGGGGAGGGGGGAGGGGCATGGGCATGGGCATATGCATGTGTGTGTGTGTGCGGGCACAGCCATCGATTCCGATGACAACATGTTTTGCATATCAAAAGATCCGTTCGTTGGGCAAGGGTTCAAGAAAGCAATAAAGGGGCCATCATATCAACGATTATTATTTATCAGGAAGGGATAAGAAATAAAAGAAGTCTTGATTGAACAGTTGAAATCACACGGATTTTTTCAGGCGGGGGTTTATCGTTGTATCACTCTTTATTCAGACATTGTAGAAGATTGTTTCACAACAATAACCAAAGAACACTCGCTGCACTCCACAATCGCATCACTTGTGACCAGACCGCTTTGTCCGGGTGACTCATCGAGGGCTCCGGCTGCGTCGAGCAGATATTGCCCGCCGCAGCGGCAATCGTACGCATAGCTCCACACTGTCGCTGTCTCTTTGTCCGCGTCTGCGTTTACGTCTGCGTCACCGTCATCGTCAGACTCTCCCCCATCTGCCGGGACTTCGACTTGGATGCTTCGCATGTCGCTAACCGATATGTGGGCATAAATGTTGCTGTGCGCTTGAAATTTGGACTGCAGCAATTCGGCATCGTAGTGTTTACGCTTGATGGGATCTTTAAGCGTGTTCCAGGCTTCGTTTATGGCATTGAAGTCGCTCAGGTTCTGAGATCTCCACTCCTCCCCTCCCACAATAGCCCGATTTGGGTCAGCCACATCATGCTGCTGTAATTTGTCGGGGTGACATTGTAGTATCAATTGTTTGTAGCTGGCTTTGATCTCTTCAAAACTGGCCGTCTCTCTCACTTTAAGAAGCTCATAGAAGTCGGGCATCATCTGCAAGACAAGCATTTAACATTAAATCTATGAGTGAAAATTGAAGTAGACGAAGAAAATACTTACATTTAAGACAAAAAAACTGAGTAAAAACGCTGGGAGGACGCCAAATATCACTTTATCATGTTTTCTTTTGGTTTCAGACGAAAATGTGCGTTTTATTGTCACTGTCGTCGCCGTCACGTTTAACAACACTGGGTGTTCTGGGCGCCACAACAGCTGTTTATTGTTTGTTTACATGACAAATCCCGAAACACACACACACACATACATCGTAATGATTACCAGTAATTTTAATCAATACCATAGAAAGCACTACCGCAGCTGCAGCCAAAGCCACCCCCAACACCCCTGCCCACCCGCCATCCCACTCACACACAAAAACAAACTCTCCTCGCGCAGCCATTCCCTTTGTTTCTGAAAACGGAAATGAGCCCCAAGAAGGAGTGTGCTACGTGTTTGTCGTGTTGCTAGGAGCGATAAAAAAAGCATTTTCTCATTTGTACATCACATATTCTTTGCGTGTTTTTCAACCATAATTCCCATTCAGCCAATCTCGCAAATATCCCGTTAAAAAAAAAGATTCGAATTTTCATCGCGGGGTCTATTAAGTTGTCACTCTCAAGCACAGGCAGACACACACACACACACACACACACACACATACGCTCGCTCGCTCTTTCTGGCACACATGTACAGAAAGTGGTACATTTTGTCAAAAAGTCAAGCCCCAATTGCACTTGGAGAAGGGGAAAGAAGGTCAACAAACTGGTTCGCCAGCAGCAGCCAAAAATATAAACATATACATATGTATGTACATATAAAGGAAGGCGAATGTCGGCTGGCAACGCATACAATGACCCAATTATAAAATTACCAAACAACAAAAAACGTCAGGAAAATGGGACTAGTGGAGAAAAGGAAAGGCGACCCCAATTGGAAGGGGCAGGATGCATTCACTTGTCCATTTTGGGAGAACTAAAACCCCTAAAAACCGCAAATGTTTTTAAGGAACCAAATGTTGGTGCCTTACTAAACCATGCCTTACTTGCCTTATACGGTGTTGACTTCTCTTTCCGTCGCTGCCGATGTCGTATCCGTGGATATGCTGCTATATAGTGATTTACAGGATATTTACTATTTGTCGAAATGGGGGAAGGGGCAGTTTGCACTTGTATCAGTCTTTTCAGTTCAACACACTTTTGCACAAGAAGCACACGCGTTGCACATTTAACTTATATCCCCAGGCAGTTGTTGTCACGTGCACTTGCCAAAACTAGTCATGATTTCACGATTTATCTTGCATTTTTCCGCGGCGCGCGTTTTTTTTTTTTTGGAGTCAACTCGAAACTAGAGCTGGAGAAATATGGTTCTAACTGCACACATCGATAGTTTTTTCAAACATCGATTTTTTTGCCAGACATCCCTAAATTTAATCGATATGATTTTAATCGGCTCTGGTGGAAAATTTTTTCCAATTTGAGATTCCGTTTAGTATTACTAGCTAACTAGGACCTGAACACATAATTTTATACAATAGATAAACAAATTTTCTACAAGACCAGCTAATTTTAAGGCTCCGTTTGGTTGGATTGTTTATAAAATAACGTTTATAAAACTTGAGTGAGCATGACATGCGACGTAAGAAAGCATAACATTGCAGTTTATGGCCGCAAATAATAGATTTAACCATTTTACAATGGCTGGGGGGCAACACTCTGTAACGCTCGTGTCGAAGTTAATTGTTTTGGGGGCTATTGTTTTATTTGTTCACTATAATTTGGGCTATAAGTGTTGGGGCTACGCCTTGGAAGGAAACCCATAAATTATAGTAAAAAGATAACATAATCAAATAACTGATCTCCCACGACACAGTTTACTTTGATTTCAGTAATTTATCTACTATTTTAGTAACTCCCTTGCTCATTTCAAATCCGCGCGCTGTAAAAAATCCTCGCCGTCCTGGGAAGTTTATAATATTTTTCCCTGGGAAATTGCTGAGGATCTTCGGAAAAAATCGGGTACGGACAGCAGGCAAAACGGCCCAGAAAATGCAAGGCCTGCAAGCTAAAATCCACCCCACCTGATTTACATGGGGAATCGGGGAAAATTCGGGTAAGGTGAAAATCGTGCGAGCCGTGAAATTTCCCTTGGCTTACCCGTTATCCATACCTTTTTTTGGCTCAACCCAAAAATAGTAGTGTCGCTCCCAAAAATAGTAGTGTCGAACCTAAAAAGTAGTGTTGAGCCGATCGGTTTGACACTAGACGCGCTCTTTTACTCATTTTCGCTAAAATGTATGAGCTCTTACTCTTTTTTACTCTCACGGTATGAGTTCGAAACGATCATGCAACAAAACATCGATAACAAAGTATATTTGGTGATGTGGCGGTAATTTTGAAAATTTTCGAAACTCATATTCCTCGCTTTTGATATTCCGTTTGATATTACTAGCTAACTAGGACCCTCAGGCCTGAGCACATAATTTTATACGATTGATGAATTAATTGTCTGCAAGATTGGTTAAGTTTAGTGACTCTTTTTTTTAGATTGTTTCTAAAATCACGTTTAAGCCAAGGTATAAAACTTAAGTGAGGATGAAATGCGACGTAAGAAAACGTAAGTGAGCATGAAATATCACGTCATTTGGAAACTAAACCGGTGGTATGGACATATGTATACCCTTTTCCATTTGATTAATGTTAAAATTCTTTTTTTTCCAGATGCTTTAAAACGCAATTAATATGGTATTTGGCACATATTTACAATGTTTGACCCAATAA
This sequence comes from Drosophila athabasca, assembly GCA_008121215.1. NCBI lineage: Eukaryota > Metazoa > Arthropoda > Insecta > Diptera > Drosophilidae > Drosophila > Drosophila athabasca. The sequence goes on along the minus strand of CM017793.1, from coordinate 2,811,378 downwards.
TGCATTTGATGAATTTATTATTATTAACATATCGATCCCGATACCCATTTTCAGTCTTTATAAGAAGACCAAAAACCGTAAAATGTTCTGAGATAGAGACTGAATAGTTTCTGCAATAATTGGTGTCTAGTAAAACAAACTTAAAACAACGGTAAAATACGTAAGTGAGCATGGAAGGTAACGTAAGCAACGTAAGTGAGCATGGAATGTAAGGGAAATTGCTGCGATCAAAAAGGAAATTGTTGGGATGATGCTGCGTCAACCAAATCCCTCCACAAAATCCCTCAAAAACTAACCACTAACCATACTATATATATAATATATATAAAATATATTGTATGGTTAGTGTTTAGGCCTAGTACTCAGATCCGAAAACACGTTTGCAAGCACAACGTAGAATATAAAAATACTGGCGTCCCAGTGTTGAATGAATCCGTTAAAAATTCAAAGTTTGTATCAAAGCAAGCAGGAATGTATTATATGTGGGCGCTGTGGCGCCGGAGATCGACAATCCACAGATAAAGCATCGCCATATTGCACAAAACCGGATTTGCTGAACAGAAATGCAATAAAATATTTTTTTATTCCCAATTTATCCCCTAAATTTCATAACAATTATTAATTTCATTGATTGCCGTGCTTGTTGCGTAGAGTTCTCTGGACTGATGTTTATATTGGCACAGGCTTTGGGAGTCGCTGCAGATCTGGGACTATGTAGCGCGAGTGACCCGAGCCCAAGAAAATGCACAGCGGCAACATCGAGTACAAATCGCATGACGCCCATTTGGGTGTGCCCACCAGGCGAGCGGACATCCAATTCACAGCAACGATATATCTTTATTCTCGTGACTATCAGCAGTGATTAGCGTGGTGGTTTCCGCTGTGCTCGTCAGCAAGCTGTTATTGTTGTTCAGGTGTAGATCTTGTATCTCGATGCTCAGGTCGATCAGCTGCGTGGCGGCCGGAGTGATGGCGTCCTGCAGCAGGTTGATGTCGTTCTTGATGTTCTTTGGCACTGCAACTTTTTGACGTCTTCTCGTTAATTTATTATTGAAGCTCCTTTGGTCAAACAAAATCTGAAATTTGTGCCAAAAATGTTTGCTTTCATTTCATTTTATTTCATTCTCTCGAACGATCCGTTCCGTTTTGTAATAGATATTTAAAAGTTTTTTTTAAATTTTAAAGTTGAAACTATCGGTAAATTGTCTAAAAGAAATAGAAATAAATATAAATAAGTATTGCATACCAACAATAACAGCTTGCTGACGACAATCACCGCTGATAGTCACGAGAATAAAGATATATCGTAGCTGTGAATTGGATGTCCGCTCGCCTGTTATGCACACCCAATTGGCGTCCCGCGATTTGTACTCGATGGTTTCGTTGTGCTGCAGCAGCAGCCAAAAGGGCCAAGAAGGTTGCCTCCCCTGACATCAGTTTTTGTTATGTTTGTGGTGTAGGCAAGGTCCTTTGCTAAAAAATATCAGATAATGATGTCCATATATCTTAACATCAGATAATATATGAGAAACTAAATTTTGTTAAATGTATCTTAACTAAAAAAAATAGAAAATGTAACTACCTAGTTAATTAATGCAACCGATCAATTCATAACTTATTAATTCATTATAAATTAAATTTTGTTATAACTAAATTCCGAAACAAAAAAGTTTGTATTTTTTTTTGTTTTACGAAAAAACTAAGTGTTCTCTCTACTGCGCCAGAGGTGTTCTGAATATTTTCGCATTGAAATCGAGGGACTAGTGAAAAGACAAATGTCGAGCAATTTCAAGGCCTGCTAGTTTCAGTCAAAAGAAATTTCAAACCAGACTTGGCTTCCAATGGTATTCCAATAAAAAGGTAGATCCGATTTTCACAAAACCATACTTCATTAATGAGATCTCGGAGGCATCGACTTGAATGCCAACGGGACTGAACGATGGAAGATAATCTGTCTTGGGGTTCCTAGGATCTAGTTTCGCTGCTCGTAATCTTTCTCTTCATCAAAAGGAATTCCTATAGATGCTCTAGAAAATCTACTCACATGTTGTTTGGTGAAGAAAATGTATTTACCAAAACAGTAATTATATAAATGGAGATTGAAAGAGCTCTGACCTGCACATACATATAATGCACATCCATATCCACCTGACTCTTCTGGACTTGGCACAATTGCATTATATTTTTGGCAGCTTTCAGTGTTGTCAGCTTTTAAAAAGAAAAAAATCTGTTTTTGTGGTAAGATCATAAAATAGCTTTTTTCATAATCAAAGACATAAATTGCAAAACTTAGCAATATATGTATGTATGTATGTATTTTATAAATTCAAATTTCCGGGAATACAAAAGCATCTGTATGGTCTGGCGATAGACAGTGAACTCTGGCAATCGCTTGTTGCTCTCCTTGAAGAACTTTGATATATCGCTGCCGTAGCGTGGCATCACAATGAAACGACATCCGCCGGTCCAGTGGCCAGGATGTAGGGCATGCCCAGTGTCTTTAGGCCGCGCTGCTGTTTGTACTGTTTAATGTCACCTTGCTTGGCATTGCGCAAGTAGAAATGCATCTCCATGAAAAGGGGCCCATTGCCATGAGGCTCCTGCAAAGACAGGGACAGAGTTCCAGACCAAGGGCGCCACAGATGCTTATTGATTGGCCACGTCCTGGAGAACGGTGCCCTCCTTCAGCTTCTCCGGCCTATCAATTTGACAGTGAATTGAGCGACAACTTGCATTGTGAATTCATTTCGAAAACGGTTTTCTTTCAGCGTTGATCTGAGAATCGGTTTCATCGGTTTCTGATCGGTTTCATACGAATATCAACCCTGATTCTGGCAATCCCGGCAGTCTTTCGGTTTTTTCACGGCCCAAAACTCTTTTCTATAGTATCATCGTTACTATTTGAATTTACCGAACCTATTGTTTCGGTTACCACAATCGAAAGTATCGATCGGGAAAATGTAACATATTTTGTATCGATAGCGTGTAATGTATTTGTTGTTTATGGCCACACACCGAGTAAATTTTAAATATTTTTAGGAACAGGAACTCGGTAAAAAATGAATTGCTGCATTTACTGCATTCACCTGGGTCGCACGTTCGCGCCATATTTTAAAACTCAGAAAAGCCGCATTTGGTGGGTTATTTCTTTTATATTTCATTCGCACACGTTTATTTACGTTCCTGTCTTGTATTTTGTTTATTTTAGATAAAGTAACTATCAATTGATAATGGAGGAAACATGCAGAGTGTGCATGGGAACGTCCGGAGCATTCACAAATATTTTTGATGAACGTCATGAATGGAACACTTGCATTGCTGAAATGATTGCTGAGTGTACCGGGTACGTGGTTCGGCGAGGAGACCTGCTACCAGAAACCGTATGCCCGTCCTGTCTTGAAGATGCAGTGAGTGCATTTAATCTTAAAAGAACCTGCGAGCAGAGTCATACACTGCATTTTTCACGGATGGAGGAGGATGAAGAAGTAGACATTTGTGACGAACACGATGACGAGCACTGGGAAGCGCAACCGTCAGATAGCGGGAATGAGCAGTCAAGCCAATTTGAAACCGATTCAAAAGTGATAAGTGATAAGGATAAGTTCATATGTGCTCATTGTCCAAAGAGTTATATGCATAGACAAAGTCTGCATACACACACCCGTACGCACACTGGCGAAAGGCCCTACAAATGCTCTCACTGCTCGAAGTCATTTTTAGCAAAGCACCAACTTGAACGACACATCCGTACCCACACGGGTGACCGACCCTACGAATGCTCTAACTGCTCGAAGTCATTTATAACAAAATATGAACTTGAAAGACACATCCTTGTGCACACGAAAAATCTACCCCATCAATGCTCTAACTGCTCGAAGTCGTTTGTAACAAAGAGTCAACTTAAAAGACACATCCCTACGCACACGGGTGACCGACCCTACAAATGCTCTCACTGCTCGAAGACATTTTTAGCAAAGCAGAAACTTGAAAGACACATCCTTACCCACACGGGGGAGCGACTGTATAAGTGCACTCACTGCTCGGAGACATTTGCACGAAACGACACTCTGAATCAACACAAAATTAATAAACACACGCAGAACGATAATTAAAGTGATTCAACAGCAAATTCAAAAAGCAAAGAAGTATATAAAGGCTTCCGACCTGTTGCATTAGTACAAATCACCTGCCGGATCGATACTCCTATGCGTATTCGCGAAGCTTTTCCATGTGGCCTGTAGAACTACAGTCGGACTTTTGTCCTAAAACCTATACATGCAGAATGTGAAAATACGATACGGATACGATCCCAAACGTTAAATACGATGTGCCCCCAAGAGTATAAGCAACAAAAACGAAACACGATAGAACGGATGGTCCTCGAAAGAGAGATGTGATTACTTATTACTACGAACGCCAGAGCCGAAGACCACTGGTGCCGTTTCCACAGCAAGGTCGACCAATGCAGAATGCATCTCAGATCAAAACAACGCCAGACAATATTATTGTTAAATTTATAATTTGTTACATATTTAAATAATAATATCGCCCAACCAATTCATCTACAATACATATATTTATAAAAGAAAACTTCTCCGCCTGTGTGCCGTCTCGTTGTTGTTAGTTTTCCACAACGTTCATATCAAGGAGCAGCTTCTTGGTCTGCAGATCGATTAGTCTCCGCTTGGATCTAGCCAACTCGGCCATCTCATTAAAGTATATTGTCTCAGCCTTGAGCTTCTCGTCCATTTGGGTGGTGGTCTCCGAAAGCGAGGCGGAGTCCGCTTGGACCATGTGGTGCAAGTCGCTCGATTCTGGATAATCATGCTTATCCCCAACGTCCTCGGTGTTGTCGACGACGTACTCGTAGAAGGGTTCCTGCAGCGACATCGAAGTAACCTTGAAACAAATATGCATTAAACATACTGTAGGCCGTAAGCAGTGAACCAAAACACTACACTCACCTCGTCATCAACATGATCCGTCACCTTCTCAATGATGCTATCCACATCATCGAAGTTGACTTTCTCCAGTGGATCCGCCATCTGCCTGCGCTCAATGTTGCACATGATCTCCTTTTTGGGCGTCATCAAATGATGATGCGAGTGGTCTAAGGTTTTGGACAGATTGTGATGGCGGCGCACGATGTGACGCATCAAGTTGGACGACGAGTGTTTGGAGGATAATGTCTTTGCACAGTGCTTGCATTTGGCCATAAACTCCGATATCCGCACAAAGTGCGCCCACAGCTTGTTGTTCTTGCCAATTACTTTGTTCCGCATCTCTGCCGCTTCCTGGCTCTGCCGATCTAGCTGCTGCTGTACGCCCATAATCGTACGAACAGCATTCTTGGTCTCGCCTTCGCAGTCACCCTCTCCCTCCCCATCGCCATCACCATCACACTCGTCCATCATGTGCATGTCCTCCGAGGCGGAGGCTGCCGCCTCCAGCTCGTCCTTCAGCTCAGCCAGCATTTTGCCTTCTTCGCCCGCAAAAATCTGCCGTGCCAGTAGCTTGTGGTTCCTTATTAAGTGGCGCGTCAGATTCGACGATGTATGTTTGGAGGAGAGTGTTTTGTCACAATGCTTGCACTGTACTATGTATTCGCTGAGGCGATGAAAATGCGAGAGGGCCTTGAAGTTTTTCCCAACCATAATGGCATTCAAAACTCGCACCTATCCGATTATTTACCGAATTTTTGAATTAAAATTAGGTTCTTTTGAACAAAATTTGTTTTGGCCACAGACTTTTCTAGTTCGCTCGGTTCGTGCTGTACAAGCTCGGAACAGTGTTGAGTATCCATCAAAAATCGCACCAAATGTACTGCAATGCGCATGTTAACAGTGGCAGGGCAATTGACGAGCTGGAACAGCGTTGCCCATAATTGCAAATGTCAAAAAAGTAACCTAAAAATTTTGACACGAGGTGTTGTGCGTGTCTTTTCCTTTCTTTCTCGCTTTTTACTCGAACATGGGTAAGTCGGCTCGTGCGAATTGCGTTCAAATATCAAGGAAATGGGCTAAAAAATCAATTGAATCAATGTAAAAGTGTGTGAAAAGTATATTTTCAACTGCGCCGCCAACGGATCGTCCATAAATCCAATAATTTAGCTGCGTTTTTCAATAAATTTAACCCTCGAACTCCCGTGCCCATAAGTTGTGGTTGGCGTGCGTGTGTTTGTGTTCTTGATATTTAGACGCAGCCAATGTGCCCCGTTTTTTAATTAATGTGTTTCAATATTGTTCCCAGGTATTAGCCGTGATAGTGCACACAAGCGCCGTTCCACCGGTGGCAAGCGCAAGTCGCTTCGCAAGAAGCGCAAGTTCGAGTTGGGCCGCCCCGCCGCCAACACCAAGGTAAGTGATGCCATGCCTGTCCCCTGTCCACTGTCCTGTGGCTAGCATACAGAAATGTAGCTAAAATGATGTTAACGCGTGTCAACTGTAATTGCGCATGGTTTACCAAATCGTGTGCTGCCTTTTGATGATTTAAAAGCTTTATGTTCGGACTACTGATTTTCAACTGTCACAACTAAATACGCTACATAAAAGTGTTCGGATTATTCTAAACGGTTGGTCTTTTCATTTCACTTCAGCTCGGCTCCAGCCGCGTGCACTCTGTGCGCACCCGTGGAGGCAACAGCAAACTGCGTGCCCTGCGCCTGGAGAACGGCAACTTCGCCTGGGCCTCTGAGGGTGTTGCTCGCAAGACTCGCATTGCTGATGTCGTCTACAACGCATCCAACAACGAGCTGGTGCGCACCAAGACACTGGTGAAGAACAGCATTGTGGTCATCGACGCGACGCCATTCCGCCAATGGTACGAGTCCCACTACGTGCTGCCCTTGGGACGCAAGCGCAACCCCAAGCACGCACAGAAGGAGGATGAGAACGATGTGCTGACCAAGAAGCGCAGCGAAAAGGTCATGAAGAAGTACCTGGAGCGTCAAAAGTTCGGCAAAGTTGAGCAGGCCTTGGAGGACCAGTTCACTTCTGGCCGCATCTTGGGTGTGTATATTCTTTATTTTATTATTAACTGTATACAAATGATGTAAAAACCCTAGCGATCCAGCAACTTTATTGCAAAATTCTTGTTTTAAGAATGATGCAAGCCTGTTGGGTGTGATTACAGCTTGTCATAGTTACTCTGATTTCCTCTATAACTTATGTCCTGCGTCGACGGACTGATTGCCTTTCGTTCGCTAATCCCCTTCTCTTTCTGTTCCTTTACAGCCTGCATTTCTTCCCGCCCCGGTCAGTGCGGTCGCTCCGACGGCTACATTCTGGAAGGCAAGGAATTGGAGTTCTACCTTAAGAAGATCAAGTCTAAGAAGTAAAGGCACTGGCACTCTAGATAAGCTTGCAAGCACTGCGCTCAGAAGATGATCAATGGACTTGCAAAGACAAAAACAAAATAAAAACATATTCTTTTGATAGAAGAAGAAATTCTGGAGATGTACTTTTCTGTTGCCCAAAAAATTAGATCCGATCCGCAGAGATTGAGATAGATTTCTTTAAAAACACAGTTTCTATTCATGTTTTTCGTATGTTACAATAATACGTAATTATTAACAGTAGTGTAGTTTAAATATCATTCGTATCGGCTATAATTACACAACGCAAAATAGGACGAGTTGCAGGCTAGTCATCCCATCCCGTAAAGTACAACAAATTCATTTCAAATTTTGAACAGCCAAAAAACGGAACCGAACCAAACCATCCTGGCATCCTGGAACCATTTATGGAATAGACTATTCTGAAGTGCTGCTCTGCTCGGCTTCATCCCTAGGATTAGGTGTTAGGTTAGTGTTCGAAAAGCGTCGTCATGACGGCCATTAACGCAATGCCAAAGATCAGGGCCAGCAGCTGCTTAATGGATTCCTTGCGTTCCTCTTCCTTCAAGAGATCAGGTAATACTGTGACCAGCGAAATGTGCAGGAAACCGCCAGCGGTAAAGGGCATGATCCACGAGGTGCGAGCCTCTGTAAATAGACAAGCATAAAGGGAGCTCAGCGACGCTGACAGATGATATTTCTATAGCCAAGGACATACCCATAGCTGAGGTTACACCTGAGCCTCCAATCGCCACCAGAGCACCAAGTAGTCCTGCTCCTGCTGTGAGCAGCTGTGCCCGAGCCGCGTCCCAGCGGCTGAAGCCGGAGCGCAGAAGAATGGCAAAGTCCCCAACTTCGTGGGGGATCTCGTGCACTGCAAAGGAACACCACGTAACGTAAGGATCTACGGTCTACAGTTAAAGCCAGCATCATATTTACACAGTATGGCAAATGTGGCCAGGACTCCGTGTCTGAAGGAGACTAGAAATGAGCCAGCCACCGCCAGGCCGTGCGTGAAGTTGTCGATGGAATTGGCCAACAGGTTCAGGTAGCCGGCGACTTTCCTGGGCTGTTCTTTCTGCTCCTTGGACTTCTGCTCCCGCTCGCGCAGGAAGCACACCTTGTCCACGTCCTCAATGTCACAGGCCCCGCCGCAGCTCTCGGAGGTTCCGCCCTCGGGCAGCTGGCCCCCATTGCGGCGCAGCAGGCAGTTGGCGATTTCCACGCACTTGGGCTGTGGATTCTCCTCGTCGGCGTTGGTGTAGCCGGAGAAGATCTTCTCCACTATTGTGAAGATCAGAATGCCAGCCAGTACCCACAGTCCCGAGCGTAGCGATGGATGGCTATCCCCCGATTCCCCCACAGAGCTGTGGTGATCCCCTTCCCAGGCCTCTGGCAGCAAATGGAGGAACACATCCCCCAGCAGTCCGCCCACTGCGAAGCTCAGGAGCACTCGCAGGAACTTTGATTCGGCAGCTGCAGCGAGAGATAACTTCATCTTGAAGTACCGCTTAGAATCAATCTCTTAGAGGAACACTTACGGTCTTTGTATCCATCTTTGGCCAGTTTCTCCTCTGTCGGAATGATGAACAGTGGAAAGATGCCACTGAGGCCGATAACCACCGATCCCAGCAGCGAGAACACCCACGGGGTGTACTGGAAACTCTTAAAGTACTCTGGCACGTAATTGTTCATCAGATTGGCGTACAACATGGTTAAATGTTCATCAAAAAAGCTGCTATTTGTGCTCATTGTTGTCTGTGTTTAAGCTACTGTTGACTGCTGTTTCCTGGACTGGATGTGGGATCTGGACGATGACTCTTCCGGTTGGAAAAGTCTTCCTGCACGTGCTTGTACTTGTAATGTGTGGATGTGTGATATGAAGTGTTCAATCACTGTCTGGGCATGTCCATAAACTCCTTAACTGAATATGCCTTACGCCTTTTTCCCCAGCTGAAAGCCAAAATTAGAATTTTTGATTACAAAAAAATAACGTGAAATTTACAACAACAAAATATGTATAGGCCATAAGCCAGGTTGAATCAGTTTCAGAATTTTGTTACCTGGCAACAAAATAAAGGAATACCCAGACAAGCCAAGCTGATGAGAAAATCTCTTAGATATAGACAATGGACGGACGGACGTCAGTCGATAGGGGAGCTGTTAGCTGTTGGCTGTTGTCGGGGGGCTCGATAAGCAAGTCAGTGTAAAATTGAAGTCTTTAAGGCTTAAGTGTGACTAGAAATAGCTTTAGCAGAGGTACGGCAGTCAATCAAACGCTATTATGACCAAAATCATTGCCTCAACATTGTATCTACATAAGCGCATGTTCGTATCCTCCCTCAAAGGCTAAAAATCCCGTCACAAGACCAGTCCTTACACTCAATTTAGCCAATGATCAACGAGAAAGAAACTCTAGTTTTTCGAATGGAATCACAAAAATCAGCCAACAATCCTTAAAATGGATATCCGTCGCCTTTAGTGTCCGCAAAGATACTAAATGAAATTGTAAAAGCCACTTTGTGGGTACTCCCACGTCTCGGTTCTCAGTTGCGGTTTCGTTTCGCTTCTGATTTGAAGTTCTGTTTGATGTGTGTGTCGTGTCAGCTGCTGTGCACGATGAAGCTTAAACTGTTCAATTTTTTTTCGTGATAAGATATAGGTAGACGCCGCACTGGCACTTCCACTGCCACTGCCACCGCCACCCATGTCACTGATGTTGGTAGCTCTGTTAAGCGGTAATCGTATACATGTTTATTGGGAAAAACGGCCACTTGGCTGCCGTCATCAAACTGCACAATTGATTCATGATACCATGGCTGATCATTCGGGATTTTCATTTGTTTAATCGTTCGCTAAGGCAGCAAAGCCAGCGCCAGAAACAGAACACAAAAATGCTGCTGCGACAAAATCCGAGCAGAGCGAGATAGCCCCACTCTACTCTCTACTATCTTTCGCAGTCTTTGGGTTGGTTGGTTGTCATTGAACTATCATACAAAGACACGATATGGAAGAGTTCACCGACGTTTATATACCCTTGGAACAGAACAGAAACCGCACAAACGACATTAGGAGAGTGTTTTGTAGAACTTTTACACATTTATGTTTTTGTTAGGTTCGTATTTATGTACATATGTATGTACACTCTATGTACCATACTTATGGGCACAAATGGGGGACAATGGATTGTTCAAACATGATGTGTGGCGGTGTATTTGTATAATTTCAACTGTTAACACAATAGAACTACAACTATAACACACTTGACTGTTACTAATGCGGAAATTTATGCTCCAAGCTCCCACAACTTGTCGTTGTCGTTGGCGTCGTCTTATCGCACCGGTAACTGAGCTCGTTCTGAGGGAGGCAACGTCTTGCGTTTGCATTCTTATAGACAGAACAGAACAGCACAGATCGAAGGGAAATTTTATCTTGGGGGTTCCAAGATTTATATGAGGTATATAGTATATGTATGCTCTTCAGTTGCTAACCCATGAATTACATACATGAATCACACTATTGACGACAGAATAATGGAGTGAACATGACATACAACAAATGGCGACGGACGATAATTTTGCACTCTGCACTACCAGATAGAAACATGACAAATTAACTGAAACTGAATTGAAATGAAATGAAACGCTGATTATCAAGCAGAAACGTGCTGTCGCTGTGGCTGTTGCTGTTGCTGCACATGTGTACGGGTTTAAGTCGAAAAAAGATGGTAACGAATCAAATTGTGTACTTAAACATACATATTTAATTGTACCATGTAATTGTTTATTTTCCAGCACATGTTGATAACGCACAGACACACACCCACACACACACACACACTGTTGCCTGTCAGCTGACAGTATTTTCATTTTCACTGCTGGAAAACGCAACAAATTAAATACATACATTTATGTATATATACTTTTCTGTGGTGCGGATAGAGAGTGTTTCGGCATTATAATAACCCTTTGGATTCTGAATAAAATCGTTTAAACCGGACTCTAGGCAAAACCAGTTTTCCAAACAAGTTCGCTTTGTTGTTGTCTTGTCTAACCAAATCAATGCTTTTGTTTTTGTACATACTCGTATGTCTGTGCGTTGAGTTGATAACAGGTAATATAGTAATACTGAAGTAGTGTTTGGCGGAGCACAGATTTTTAAGATTAACTCGAGTGCTTGTGTGCAAAAATGATCAAATATGGCCGCTATGGCAGCTGTTTGGTGTTGGTTTGGTGAGGGGTGGGCGGAATGCACAGTTATGTACGCCTTATGCTAGGTTAGTTATTTATATTGCGGGTCTTTACCGTTATACTGGATGTCTTGGCGTCAACGTGCTCGTCTTCTCGAGGCTTCAATGAGGCACAAAGGAAAAGTCTTTTGTTTTGTTTTCATTGACTCTTGTGACTGTTGCCGTTGGCGAACAAACAAAATCTCATTATTTATCTAATGCGCAGTAGCGAACATTGACACCCACTAAACAATATAAATTCACGATACGATACTCTTTTTCAATAGGATTCCAGAGGAAAGACTTTGTCTTTTTGGGATATATGGGAGTCCTCCCTTCAGAAAAACGTTGTGTTTAATAGAGCAGCCCGGAGAGTCGAGTCGTCACTCTACGAAAGGTTACAAGTACACAAATTGCACATAAATATGTACGTTTGTTTACTTGGGTGCCGTGCGAAAAATAAATATGGCTGGCGAACAGCTGATTGCTATCGATAGTTGCAGCATAGGGATGACAGCGTGATTGTCACTGTATGACCAAAACAAATCAAGTAAATTTATTTTTAGCCGCACGAGTCTCAGCCTTAATTCATCCACTAATAACGGATATATGTTCTGCAAATACATATATACAAGTAAATAATGAGTGCAATAATTAACATTTTCGCAAAAACAATATCACCCAAAAACATGTTATCGAAAAAACATTCTTATCGATATATCTATATGTATTTCAACAACCCTACGCAAAAACTCAATTAAACAATTGATTTCTACATAAAAATTCATAGTGGTTAAATGTTATTAAACCTTTTAATGTTTTTAAAATGTTGAAAAAATTGTCTGTTGCGTTAGCGCGACAGCCAAGAACGACATAAATCGACAAACATCTTAAGCGTGAGTAACGCTTCACAACAACACAAGGGCGTTAAGTTAATAACAAAAAGGCGAAAAAAGTACTTTCGTCAAAATTTGCATACAGAAACGAGTTGAGTTGGTTAGGTAATACAGAGGGTCGAGACCCCATTGACTACGCACAACAATGAGTAAGCTGGAGACCGATTCGGACAGTTCCGAAGAATTTTTCGATGCCGAAGACACTACGCCCAATCGTCATGCCACACTTTGGTACGCACCGCACCTCACTCTAATCTTGTATCCAGCCCGGCTGACTAATACACCAATTTGTACATTATAGTCGTAGATTGCCGCCGGAGGTGGCTCAGGAGTTTATATTTCCAGAGCCCGCGGTGCGTGTGAACGCGGCAGCCTCATCGGACAGCGATGCGACTCCCATTGGCGCTGGAACGCCTGCCACACGGAGTCCCACCAACAGCCTGGGAGCTCGTCTGAAGCAACAGGATCCAGCACCCGCAGTCTTCGCCGAACCCAAGCCAGTGCATGGAGCAGTAAGTGGGCGGGTTTGGGGGGTTGGGTCCATTTGTCCTAATATAGTATTTCTGTTATTTTCTTTCACATTTTGTGTGTTTTGTGGAAACCAACTAAAACTTCAATCTAATTCTACAACTATGAAACGTACTCTATAGTATGGTAGACAACGATTTCGTGAACTCCGTCAGTGCATGCAAAATGATGAAGATGATAATCCAGGAAATACACTTACACCTGACTCTCAGGTATATATTTTTGCGATCTGCTCGGCTTTCGCTATGTTTATCTGGTGATTTCTTTACTGATTGCAGAATAGCTCCACGGACGGTATCTTCACCAATCGATCCACGCATCCGTTCAAGGTGATTGAAACGGATGCTATGAGCATACAGAGCATGACATCCTTAGGTCGTGTGGGACGCATCTTGGCAGGCAGCATAGACGCTTCGGGTAAGTGAGAATTCCACTTACAATAGATTATCAAAATACTGAGCAAGAATTAAAATCTATACCAGCCATCAGTATTGATCGCGAGTCCCTGGCCTCCCTGAATGCCCAGCAGAAGCATCAGCAGCAACAGCAACAACAGCAACAGGTGCAGACGCAGCCCCAGCAACCGACGCAGCCTTTAACCAATCCCTCAGCAACGAGAACAGCAAGCACATCCTCTGGCATAGGAACGCCAGGGGTCTCGCCCAAGCATCAGCAGCAAGATGCTGCAACCCCCAGTGCCTTGGGCACTGTTTCGGGAGTGCCCGCGAATGCCTCAGTGTCTGTGTCGGCACCAGCTGCTGTTGGAATCATGCTGCAAGAGCCAGATGTGATAGCAAGCACAAAGCTGGCGCAGTCCAAGACGACGGACTCGATCACCTCATGCGGGCCAGTGGCGCCACCGCGAAGAAAGAAGAAATCGCGACACTTTTCAACCAGTTCCTCGGATCAGTTCAATATGGCCGACAGACCGACCGACGCGGAAGACACTGACAGCGACACTCGTTCTGTGAGAAGCGTACGCGATGCGCAGCAGAAGTTGCGCGATGACTTTGTCCTGGAGTTTGAGAGCTCGCTGAACGATGTCCGCAATACCTCGGCATCCAGCAACACCTTGACCTGCTCGTCCACCAACACAATCGTTTCGGCCACGACCTCGTCTCTGGTGCAGATGCCATCGATGAGTGCCATGCATATACGTCCCGTGTTGGCCACGACGGCAATTACTGCCCTAACCAAACCATCGCATTCGCTGGGGAGCAGTTCCACATCAGTTTACTCGAAGCCCAGTCCCTCGAACTCGGCCAAGAGCAACTCGGCGCCAGGACGCGTCAGCTCCATCGATCCAAATCAAGGACTCAATCTATTCAAGGCCATTCAGGGGGGCTACGTAGTCAAGCCACGCGATGAGGCCAGCAACAAGGCCCAGGGTCCGTCCCAGGATGAGATTGAGCGCATTGAGAAAATGCTCATGGAGAACGCAAGTCGTCCCAAGTTGGCGGGAACCGGCTCCAATAGCTTGGGCAGTGCCACACGGTGAGTGCTTTTCGTTGGGCATTTTTGAATTGAAATTTATTTTTTTTTCCTGGTTGCCCCACCCCACAGATACCCAGCCTTGTATCGCGTCACCAACGAGAAGGAACGACGAAAGTCTGCTGGCGACGAAGATGTGCTAAAGCAGATGAACATTTACGTGCGGACACGGACTAGCTCTGGCAAGCAGCTAACGGACTTTGAGATACTCGAGCAAGTGCCTGTAAAGAATCTGGACACGGGAGAGAACATGCCGCTCTCCGAGATGCGTTCACCCCCAGTGCCTGAGGGCTGGAATCCACTATCGCTGCATATTCTTAAGCTGACGTCCCACCTGGAGGTGACCCAGAAGGAATCCGATGAGGAGAGTGTGATTGGCATACCGCCTAGTATTGAAGGCCAACAGCCCGACGAGGAAGAGCTCGAAACGGACGACGGCAGTCGTCTGAAGAAGAAGACGGCACGCATTAAGCGCTTCTTTGGCACCACAATGCGCAAGACTGTGGACAAGGCCAAGTCGATTGCATCCGAAGTGTCGCATGCACGGCACAAGGAGGATGTGGCCGATATTGTGGATGCCATGAATCCCGAGCAGAATATCAAAATCAAAGCGTCCTCGTCCAACAAGGGACCCTACGAATTCACTAAACTCCAGCACGTGCAGGACTTGAGTGGCGAGGATACGAGCGCCGTTTGGTGCATGAAGTTCAGCTCGTGTGGGCGCCTCTTGGCCACTGCGGGCCAGGATAAGGTTCTGCGAATTTGGGTGTTGAAAGATGCCTATCCATTCTTTCAGGTAACAACAACTCTAGAAAATACCAATTCTCTTTTGCCTAATGCTCATTGAATGCTCATTCCATAGGACATGCGCAACAAATACAATGCCGATCAAAAGTCATCGCCCACGCCTTCCCAGGAGTCACTCGTTTCGCAGCACTCGGCCGAGGAGGCAATCGCCATGGCCACAGCCGCTGAGAAATGCACTGGGCCCTTCATGCCCAAGCCCTTCTGCACCTACAACGGGCACACCTCGGATCTGCTAGACGTCAGCTGGTCGAAGAACTACTTCATCCTGTCCAGCAGCATGGACAAGACTGTCCGCCTGTGGCACATATCCAGAAAAGAGTGCCTCTGCTGCTTCCAGCATATTGATTTTGTCACAGCCATCGCCTTCCATCCGCGTGACGATCGATACTTCCTGAGCGGAAGCCTCGATGGCAAGCTGAGACTCTGGAACATACCGGACAAGAAGGTGGCTCTGTGGAACGAGGTGGATGGCCAGACAAAGCTCATCACGGCAGCCAATTTCTGTCAGAACGGGCAGTTTGCAGTGGTGGGCAGCTACGATGGACGCTGCATATTCTACAACACGGACCAGCTCAAGTACCACACACAGATCCATGTGCGCTCCACCCGCGGCAAGAATCGCATTGGCCGCAAGATCAGCGGCATCGAGCCCATGCCCGGAGAGGACAAAATACTGGTCACCTCCAATGACAGCCGAGTGCGCCTCTACGATTTGAGGGACCTGAACTTGTCCTGCAAGTACAAGGGCTACTTGAATGTGTCCTCGCAGATCAAGGGGTCGTTCAGTCACGATGGGAAGTATATCATTGCCGGATCCGAGAATCAATGCATTTACATATGGAAGACCAATCACGACTACTCCAAGCTGAGCTCGGTAAGAAAAATTGATCATTTGCAGTCATAATTTAGCTAATTTATGTTAAATGTGTTATCCTTACAGGTTCGTCGCGATCGCAGCGATTTCTGGGAGGGCATCAAAGCACACAATGCCACTGTCACCTGTGCCATATTCGCGCCACATCCAGAGGCCATCATCAAACCAGAACCTGATGAAATTGCGAATGAAAAGGTAATACCCTAAACGATCTTTCATTTCCCTCAATCATTTTACTGATCCAAATGTTTTCTGATTTCTGTTCTTGTTAGTTGGCTCACAATGCACCGGATCCACTTGTGGAACAGCATAAAAAGGGATGCGGTTACGTGCTGGTCAGCGCCGATTTCAATGGGGCAATTAAGGTGTTCATTAATAAGACAAAGCCCAAGCATAGCAGTCTGCCCTACACGGCCATTGCGGATTAGATTATCGTAGGTCCATTCTATCGTAGGTGGAAGAAGAAACGGAAACAAAGTAACGAAAACGAAAACGAGAAAGTAAATGATGTATTTTGTATGTGTTGTATTTGTATTTGTCAGTTCGTATACTATTAATTTCTAGCGCCATTTCTGCTTATTTATATACACACAATACAATGCATACGCAATCCTTATATGTATGCTGCACCTACTCGTATGTGTCTACCCTAGTATTGCAGTATATGAAAAGTTGTTAACTAAATGCGGTTCTGCTAGCGCGAAATATTTGTAATGTTATGTATTTTTAAAGCTGAGTGAATGAATGTGTGTGTAGATATTTATTATTTGCCAATGTTTCTTTTATTTTTTAACATTAATTTGAATGTCAATTGTACATGATAATGCCTTCTGCTCCTGCAAGGATTAGAATGACTTTGTACAGAAGAGCGTGATATTCGAAATATATCCTGAGTACATTTTCTGATACGTCCCAGGAGCCCAGGATCCTAGGCCATTGAGATGTCGAGTGTCGAAGATGCCTGCCGAATCGCAAAGCTGTTAATTTTAAAGCCTACACACATAATTAATTTATAACTAACTTTATAATATAGTACGAGTATATTTTGTGTAAAGTAAATTTGTGCAACCCTCGGGAAAACTAAGAATGAGCTGTGCTGAAATGTTTCTATTGATTTTCTGTCGAGTAGTTGTAGTTGGAGTTGAAGTGCTTCGGGATTAGTAGAGATGATGGCTCAGGGCAGGAACGGAATGTCTGCTATTTAGCGAAAGCTTAACCTTCATGTTTGCGGCTTCCTTCCTAAGGGGACCCCCACCGGTGGATGGGGTGGTGTGGTGGAAACTGCAAGTAAAAAGTTGAAAAATGTAACTCATGTAATGTGATATTGTAATCAATCTGATCTGTGTTTACTTAGCTTTATTTTCATATTTACAGCAAGGGCCATGCCATCAGTAAATGCTTTGGCACAAGGATAACCCATGGAAAGCTCTCTTTGTTTTCAATTTGTGACTGTAAGCCAAATCCTTTTCGTTTTCGAGACAGCCAAATGCCACTATTTCCCCTCTTTTTGGGGCCACGTATTCGTGTTTCATGTCATTAGCCAAGTTTTGTGGGGGGTAATTGCAGCAACCCCCAAAAACATGAGACAGACCTATAGTGTATGTATGGGATTGTTTTAAACATATAGATAGTACCATGGATATGTAGACCGGTTCTTTCTATGTTGATTTTCGTGTTGCTTTTGCCGCAGTGTTTCATTTGCTGGAACGTACAAATCTATCTGCACGATTGTTGTCGTTGGTATTTGTTCCTGTAATTCATTCGCTTAAATGTTACTTTAGGGGGAGGCAACAGTCTGCCGTGGGCAGTGGGTGGGGCGAATCGATGCACCAACATCAGTCAGGCCGGCGAACAGCTGTTTGCACTCCAGACGCCGGCCATACTTGTTCCAAATGCCAATCAATGCACTTTTGGCCATGTGCCAAGTTTCTCTTCAGAAAATCGGGAGCGCAGCGGAGCGGGAGAGACTGACGAAAAACGAAAAGAGAGAAAGCACTAAGCTTCGACTCACTCGAACGTGTAGAATAATCAATGAAAATGTGCAGTTGCCGTCTAAAATCTGCATAGAGATTCACAAAAATCATTTAATTCCATGCAGTAGTCTTGCAATAGTAATGCCGCTGCCCAGCCCACCCACACAGACACAGCCAGACACAGTCGCAGTCACAAATACAGATACCAGATACAAAGCAGGTACCGAGTGTACACCGACAACGAAGATTGAGCGAGCGCTTAGCTGGTGGGGGCCCCAACTCTTGTGCTGTGCTCTGGCCGTGCTGTGCTGTGTGCTTGTGCTCTTTCATGGCATTTTATTTCTGTCTCTTGTGTAAAGCGCAACGTCGAGCGGACACACAGCGGCTACAGTGCCGAGCCGGTCAGAGCAGAGCAGAGTGTATGTTGAACGGTGAACGGGGTGGTGTGTGGAACGGAACAACGGGTGTGTCTGTGTGTGTGATTTCGTTGTGTGGGTCTGTAGTTTTCAAATCACGAAAAATGCATTCTTTGATGTTTGCTGCCTCCATCAACTGATTACTGATTGCCCTGCAATGCGAATGCAATTTGTTATACTGTGGTGATATTGTGATGTGCTAAACCTCCGCCATCGATCCGATCCGATCCGGTCAGATCAGTTGATGCTTCATGCTCTATCTGTCACCTCTGTGGAACAGGTCGGCTTAGCTTAGCGCTTTGTGCGGTGCCTCACAGGGCGTTTCGATTGCGCGTGGGTGTCTCTGTGTGTGTGTGCGTGTGTTGTTAAATAAACTAAATATATATATTGTTTAAAGTGTCCCCAAAAACGGCAGAGAACTCGAAACAGGAATATCTAGAGTTGAGAGTTGTGTGTGAAGCGTCGTTGTGGCGTGTGTGCGGCAATCAGACCCGAAGTGAAACTGCAAATAACCGTTAATTGGCAACGCCATTCTGGAAAAAAAATGCACATTTGTGTGTGTGTGTGTCTGGTTTTTTGTATTCCCTTCTCATAACAACAACAAGATCAACACCCCAAAGCGTAGTTTCATGTTTTGTTCCGCAAGTGCAGGTTTTTTTGTTTTAATTGAAGCAACATAATTTCTGCATATTTCGATATGCGATTAGCACTCTGGCAAAACGAAACGAAACTAAATTTAACAAATAAAAAAAACCTTTCACCTTAAAACCCCATAGAACGAAACGAACCCAAAGTGCTAGCTACCGCAAAAAACGGCCAACAGACAGGCGAGCCCCAAACGAAACGAAACGAAAACGAGTTTCCAATAAGGCAGCGCAGCCATATTCAATATCGTATCGAATAAGCATCACAAGGAGGCATCCAACTAGCACCGTTGGACCCCGTTGGATCGTTGGAACGAAGTCGTGGCCTATATTCAAAATAGATCATCAGCAGCAGCAGCAGCAGCAACAGCAGCTGCAGCAAGCTGCAACGGACTGCAGGCTGAAGAGAGCAGAGTAGCATAGCAGAGCAGAGCAGAACAGCATCTAGTGCCTATTGCCGCCATGCCATGTGAGAACTTGGTCCAAAGTCTAAGAGAAAAACTAGTTTCCCCATTTGCGCGCTTATGCTAAATAATAATAATAAATAAGCGAAGTTTGTTGTTGACGGAGTTTGAGTTCGGTGTACGCCAGAGACAAGAGACAAGAGACTAGGAGACAAGAGACGAGAAACGAAAGAGTGACCCACAAATACTGGTTTTCATCTGCGGCCTGCGTGAGAACGTGCAGCAATGGCCTCAACGGCAGGAACAACGGTCGTGGTTAAGCGGCCTGGACCGCCAGTACCACCAAGACCTAAAACAGCAACATCAACAGCAGCAGCAGGCTCTACAGTGACAGCTCCAGCAAATAGTACTACTCCTCCAATCATACAAAAGAAGCCCACATTCGTTAGCCAACTGAGTGCTGTGGGACGTACCCTGGTTTATAAATCGCCAGCGTTGAGTGTCCAGAAGAAACAGGCTCAAACGCAAACCCCAACATCGGCGGTGGGTAAGATCTCGCCAGCAGCCCCAGCTCCAGTGCCGGCTACCAAGCCACTGAAGCTGCGCAAGGCTCCCGACGTGCCGACAGCCAAGCCCAGGGACAGGGACAGGGATTCGGCTAGTCCGGCGGTGGTCGTGACTGTTAATCGTCACAAATCGATGAGTGTGCACACCACTCCCCTGAAGGATACTCGCCTGAGCCTGGGCAAGGTGGATTTCGAGAGGGCTGGCCTCGGGCTGCAGGCCACATCCCAGCCGCTGCCAAAGCCGCGCAAGATCGTTCAATTGCCAGTGGCGACGCTGGATGTGGAGGATGTGCCGGCGTTTGTGCCACCACCGTCGTCCACGCCAGCTCCCAGTATCTTTCGGCGATCGAAAACCACTTTGGATACCTATCAGACAGCCACAGCATCCTCCAACAGTGGCACGTCCACATCCAACAGTGGGGGATTCCTCGGTGGCCGAACCGTGGAGATCAAGAACAACCTGAAGAATGCCGCTGAGCGTCTCTTCTCGGAGATAATCATTAACCAGAGTCAAAAGCAAAGCGTGTCCGATACAACGATCATAACCAAACACGAGCGTGCTATACAGCATCAAGCGGTGCTCCAGCAGAACCACCCCCCCGTACAGACCATCCAGACACCCCCAACGAACTGCATGCGGATCAATGTCAATGGGAGCTACGACAAGATCCTGGTCAATACTCGCTCCAGCTCGAACACGAACACTGTCAAGAGTTCGATTAGCGTGGGGAATACTCCTGAGAAGAAGCAGGCCTTCCATGAGCTGCTCATCTCCGAGCTGGCTGCAATGCGGAATAAGTCCTGCTCCCTGGAGCAGCTTCCCACTAAGTCCCTGTCATTGGGGACAACAACATCAACGCCCAGGAAAGTGATGTCACGTCATCGCTACAACTCCATTGACGATGCCGATGATGCAGAGGACGTGGATGCCGACAATGTGGAGGATGCAGACAGTGACGGGGACGAGGAACACACACTTACCACCTATTCGGCCAACAAATTGGGAAGGAAGGAAAACAACGAGACCGAGACGGAGATTGAGATCGAGGGTTCATCTTCGGGAAGGAAACGTTGCCCCTCGGGCTGCTCCTCGGACTCCTCACCGTATGGGACAGAGCGGTCGCAGCGTATCCGTACTTCGGACTGGATTGAGGTGGGCGACAATGGCACGCAGGTCACGTTGACCAGTTGCCACATCAGCCTCGAGGACTCTGGCATGGAGGATGAAGAGCGGCTCGACGATATGTCCTCATCGGGCGTTGGCGACAGCTGGGACAGCGTCAAGGAGGCAGAGAGCGAAAAACGTTCTCGCAACGTTAAACGGTGAGTCACCATACATATTGAATTAAGATATATTAATTCTTGGGGCCTTGTGGAGCGTTTGAGATATATTCATTCTGGGGAATCTGAGTCAGTTCGTTCTTAGGGGAACTTCTCGTGTGTAACCCTAATGATTTGCAGTGTTTTCCCTGAGTTTCACTAGGCTTTTACTACTGACACGCTTTTGCAAGTATCTCTATCTATCTAACTATCTAAGTATCTATCTATCTATCTATCTGCTCTCTGTGTGCATCCCACGAAAGCTTTCAGCACTTCCATATTCGTATCGTATCGTATCTCTGGGAGGGAGCATTGTGTTTTTTTTTCTTTTGGCTCCCATCTCTCACAAATGGCTGCCAGAGTGAGATCTTGATGTGAGCTGGAGGTTTGTTTTACCTTAATTTGTATGGTGTGTGGTGCTGACATCATTTTGAATGTTGTTTGTTGCATGTTGCAAATTGCATGTTGCATGTGCGAGCACTGCGCTTCATTGCAGTTGCAACAGCAGCAGCAGCAGGCGCAGTAGCAGCACACTTTGCAATATTGCCAACTAATACTAAGTAAGCTTTATATTTTGTATATGTATATGTGTATGCGTATGTATTTGTTTGTATGTATTTTCTCGTAAATATTTTAAAAGCAGAATTGAACAACAAAAAACCCGTTTTCAGTTGAGTCGTCGCTCTTTTGATATTCAAAGTGTTTGTATTTTATTTGCGTATGTATGTACATATGTATGTTTGTATGTACAATATTTACATATAATTATATATATAGTACGTATTCATATGGGCAGTACTGTATGGCAGTACGTGTTTGTGGTGCGGTGAACAATAATGATTATCGTGACTCACATTGCTTGGCATTTGCGCGATCGCACATCGCGCGGCAAACACACACACGAGACACGACCAACTTACGAGTATATATCGTATCGTACCATATCGTATCGTACCATATCGTACGTACACAACGGTACATTTGCTTATTCACACGAATTGATTTGCCAAGAGTGTCGTCCACAGTCCAGAGAAGCGAATCTGCTATGGGTATGGGTATGCTATGTGCTCTCTGGGGTGATGATTACTCAAAAGCTGACAGTTCTTTGCTGCGGCTTTAAGGTTGTTGTTTTCTTTAGAAAGTTGTGAAATATTCATTTGATATGATCTGTGATATCTATCGGGCTTATGAAATGTTCCCCTTCGTTCTGATTAACACACGAATGGTGGAAAATATTTGTATTCTGGAGTCATGGGGGTTCTAACAGGTGAACTCTCAATGGAACGCCAGTTTATGGGTTTTCGATGTTATCATTTAATTGAGATTAGATCCACACAACAGTCGCCACAATCAACTCGGTCTCTGACTCTCATTTTCCATTGCTCCAATGAAATGTATTTCACATTTATCTGCTCGCTTATGTATGTATGTATGTGTAATTATGTAAATGTATTTACATACGAATCGATACACATTCATATTTTTATCGAGAAGTAATTTCCCCAACCCCACCCCACGAAACGGTAAATTGCATCTTTCGATTGAATGAAATAAGGCACTAACACATGCTTGCACTTGTGTGTGTGTGTGTGTGTGTGTGTATATGGCAGTGCAGGCAGTGGATAACCGTTGAAACTTCGTCGCGCGTCGAGCATTATAAAATAAATTCAATCGCAGCGGCGAATGGAGAGCAATTGCAGCACCAATCCAACATATTGTAGCTGCCGCTTTTGCTGTTGCTGCCGCTGCTGCTCATGCGCTCTCATGTATCCATAGTGCAGGGGTTGCCACTCCACAACTCCAATTTAATTACATAACCAGTGCCGTTGTCAAGAATTGTTTACCATTTCCGCTTTGCCCCCAGACCAGAGCCAGAGTCTTTCGAAGAAATAATTCAGATTCGAGAGATCCCCCACTCAATGGAAAGATTTGCTTTGAGTTTTGCTGAATCAGGAATGAAATATGTTTTGCCAAATTCCTTTGGGACCTCTTAGGCTGTCCATTCGATTTGGTTTCATGTTTACTGTTGATCTTTTTGTGTTTATTTATTTATATAGGTCTCTAATGGCGCCATTGTTGTTATTATTGTTTATTTTGAGCTGCTTAAATATTTGTGAGCTCGACCCAAGGCTCTTCCCTGAATGGAAAAGACTTCAAAAATGACTTTTGATACGTATAATTGGTTCTGCAAGCCAGAGATATACATACATATACATACATATGTATGTATGTGTGTATATATACTTGTAATGTTGTAGTCAGTAGACCCAAAATGAACCCGCTGAAACAATGGTTCACAGCTATTTAGAAACACCTTCAACTGAGGTTACAGCTGCGTGTCTGCGTCTGTGTCTGCGTTTGGGGCTGTCAGGGCTGTGGTAATTGTGATCAGATGTGCCACTGCCACTCACTGCCAAAGACACAGAAGTCAGGTTTTGTGTGTTGAGAGCGGAGTGTGAGAACCGTTAAAGTACATATGGCCAGGTGACTCGGCAGTTGGCTCGTCGCGGCTCAGCTGAGCTTTTGACTCTCTGACAAGCGTACGAGTAGATTTTCGGCAGATTTTGCTTTTAAAATGATGCGACAGATATTTCAGAGTTCAACTACCTGAAGTTCTTGCCAA
Organism: Drosophila athabasca; assembly: GCA_008121215.1. NCBI lineage: Eukaryota > Metazoa > Arthropoda > Insecta > Diptera > Drosophilidae > Drosophila > Drosophila athabasca. The sequence goes on along the minus strand of CM017793.1, from coordinate 2,787,275 downwards.
CAGGCAGGCCAAAGTAACAGAAAATACTTTCTAGACGGAACCAAGGAATCATCGCATACATTTAAGCCTCATTTGTGGTTTCATTAGCAAACCAGGACCCAGACCAGGAGACTGATTCCGTGAGAAATAAACCAAGGCGAAATATGCGGAAGAGTAGCCTGGAAGCGTAACTGGACCTGTAAGGCAACCTGTTGGATGTGGACATGGACGTGGATGTGGATGTGGTTGTGGTTGCTGTGGCACACATGAGCGTAGGCTGTCGCTAGGCTGCCTGTTTGTTTGGCTTACATAAACCAAAAACGAAAATGGCAAAACTCTTGGATTTGCTTACTCTTATTTTATTGAGTCCAGGCACTGGCACACAGAGTCGCTCCTCTGAGAGATTGGAGTAGCCGTAACCGGAAGCAAATCAGCACTGGACTGGTGAAAAATGTTTACAAAATTCACAAAAATCAACTACATAATATTAAAGATATCCATGGCGAGCAGCAGTAGTGGCAGAACTGTTATTTACTCTTTTTTGAAGCGACAGTATATGAACACTTTCTCCACAAGAAGCGTGCAAAGGGGTCATTGTCATTGTCCAAGATCTCCGCCGCTTGCTTTGAGCTCAAAGCTTCTTTCACCTTTTCTTGGGGTCTCAGACTCTTTGGACGCTTAAGGACTGAAGGGAATGCTTTGTTGTAAAAACTCAGCAGTGGCATTGCCTATGGCCATCCGAGCAGTTTCTTAGCCATCAATAGACCGCGATGACGCGATGAATCGATGAACAAGTTGCATAAATTAAGGGGGCATAGCTCTGGGCAGGGCAGCCACTTGCTGCTGCTGCCGCCATCGTTCTACTAACCAGGCAGGAATCCGAAATAATCCGACAAATTTCGCTTTTCGTTGTGTTTAAAAGAGAAACCCGACCCAAGACTAATCGGTAAAAAAAAACCAAACACACAAATTTTATTTGGGTAACTAAACCGAGCCGGTCCGAGCCAGAGCTCTATTCGAGGCTTATTTGCATGAGATTGGTATTGGATTGGATTGGTTTATTGTATATGTATGTTTAGAAACTAGAAAACAGCCAAAGTCAACGGAAATTTATGGTCTATGCAGTCATCAAATGCGGCCAGTTCGGGGCTGGTCTTTGGGCATTCGAATGAAAGCGAAAACGGTTCAAAATATGCGCCATTTCTTTCGTCAGAGATCTAGGGAGTGGCAAGGGCCGGGGATCGGCGATCGGCGATCGGTGATCGAGGGGGCACCTGCTGCACGTAGATGGATGGCGACAAGTTGTGAGTACTGATGACAGAAATACTACGCGTACTTTTCCACCTTCTCACTTAATTTGTGCCGAATACGAATACGAGTTGCGGCGCGTATACGAGCCGGAGTCCAGCGAATACAATGGAAAATTATGCCTCATTAGAATGCGTGAGAAAGTTACTCGAAGTGAGTGAGAAACTTTAGTGGTGGAACTTTATTGTGTCTTCTGTCTTGGGTCCCCATTGAGTCTCTCTGCTGCTCTCTGCGCTGTGCCCTCATTAGCTGAAAAAGAAAGACTCATGTTATAAACCCAAAAGTGGTCATAGCTGCTATTTAAATCAAACTCCTCCACTCCATCATCTGCGTAGCATGTTTTGTTAATAAGAGTTAAGAATAAGCCCCGAATACAGCCTTTGTTTAGCCTTAAGACGCATACTTTTCCACTTGCAGCCGGGCTGTTGGACTGTCGGACTGCCGGGTGAAATTTCTGGGTCAAGTATTGATATTATGATCACGTAGGTTGCTTGTCGAGAAATCGTCAGATTTTGCACTGGCCCAAGTGGCTCTTTAGCTCTTTGGCCCGACGATAATGGCATCCTGTACCGTCCCGTTCCCTCCTATAGCCGTGCGTGGCATGCCTGCTCCCGATTTACCACCTGCACGATGCTATGCGATTGTCTGCACTATTTTTGATTCAATTCAATGCGTTGCAACGTCGCGATAGGCGCTGCACTGCAGCGTAGCTCTGCGATGCATAACGGATGTCGCAGGCAATGCAGAGTCGCGCCCGCCGCAGAGCAGAGCACTCTTTTTTTTCCTGGTTTATATTTAGAATGCGACATGCCACGCCACACGTCGCATGCCAGCAAGGCATGCCACGCAACGCCGCATGCCCCCAATTCGCTTTGGTCTCGCTTAGGGGCGGGCAAGGCTAAAGCAAATACTCGCCTCCCAGTGTGTGTGTGTGGGGGGGAGGGGGGGAGCGGTGTCCCACTCGAGACATATTCGAATATTTCTGAATGAGCGAAAACAAGGCGCTGCGCTAGAATTTGATGAATATTTGCCGCATGTGTCGCCTGCCCTTTGGTCATGGTAAAGAGCTGCCAGATACAGATAGATTATTTAGTGTACCATGTAGCAAGTACCTATAGATGTAGTACAAGAGAAGCTACCTTTTCGGAAGCAGAGCAGCGTGAGAGTGTCTTCTGGTTGTCTCTAAATATATCCATTCCATCGATTTGCTGATGACAGCCGGTACACCCGCTACACCCGGAACACCCGGTACACCCGGAACACCCGGTACACCTGGTACAGGGTGGCCAAACATCATTCAAATTAACAAATTTTGTCGCCCATGAGCACCACCACTACCACCTCCTCCATCTATCATCTATCATCTTTTAGAATGAGTTTCTACATATGTTCTTCTGTCAGCGTATGCCGCCAATGCCCTGTTTGCCATTTTATTTTTATTATTAAATCAATTTACGCATTTCTTATATATTTTTATATCTTTGTCTCGAATGGAATGGCTACACATTGCATCTGTATTCCGTATTCCGTGTTTGCTATATTCACAGATCTACACACTCTCCCTCTCCCTCTCTCTGTCTCTCTCTCTCTGTCTCTGTGCGCTTTTCTATCTCTTTATCTGTGATCTCTGTTGATATTTTTGCTGTCTTTCTTCGTGTGTCGGTTGGCTCTCTTTGGGATTTGTTGGGATTGTGTGAATTCAACGTGGCCAAAAGGCAGGCAGCGTTTGATTTTTAGTTGCACGCGAATTTCTGAGCGCTATCAAGCAAAACAGAACAGAACAGAACAGATCAGAATAGAACCGAATAGAACTTTGAGCGAATTAAACAATTCGAATCTTTGACTTTGCGCGAAACGGAACTACAAGAACGTCGATTATATGTTCATTTTTCCCATATTGTTTGTACAAATCTTTATTTGTGAGTACGGGCTAGGCACAGACCCTTAAAGGGAATACTATAGTATAGTATAGTATATGCTGCTAAAGTGTTTTAGTGAAAGATTAATAAAGATTCGTGTCGTGCCTAACAAAACGCTAAAGCAAATGCTATTTTAACAGTCAAAGCCTGTAGAAATATGTAGTATATATTGTATAAGTTTATAAATAAATATATACCTACTCGTATGTATGCGTGTGTGTGTGTGTTTATTCATGATTTGTGCCAAATAATATTCGTTGAGTTGACCTCTAGCCTTGGCTGGGGCATGGCATAACAAAAAGGGCTTCCTGGATTGCCTGGAATCATACTTACTGTGTAATTGGTTTTCCATTCAAATACAGGAGTTCTATTCATTTGTTCATTCGTTAGCTTTTGCTTGATTCGATTCATAATCATCCAAAGTATTCGTCCGCTTTTGGCTATGACCATTTACTGACTTACTGAATATTTGCATAAATTAATTAAACTATTGAATATTGCATTGCATGTGGGTTGATTATCAGTTTGTTGAATGCAGCCCCACACTCATAAATAAACAGATAAAGCGCAGGTGTTTTTTTACCTACGAGTGCCATCCGCTTTAGTGTCTAATGAACTACTGAACTGATTAAGATTTAAGGCATTTTTATTACAAACTCAGAGCAAAGGCAATATAAACACTATAAACAATAGAGCGCTCTCTCTCTCTCTTTCTCAGAGTGGAATTTCCGAAAGTTCCACACCGAAAAAATCGAGCTTAAAATGTTCTATGGAGTTACACATCTTAGTGTTTTTATGGGCTTTGCTGAGAGTCTATTCTTTTGATTTAGTTGTTGCTTTCGCGTGCGCTTGCGATTGCTCTTCCTCTCACAGAGTAGCCCAGCCATAAAGGTCGCTCTCTTCCCAGCTAGCTCTATTCTAGTGTAACCCATCCCCTATCCATAGAAACTGAGTACCGGGCTTGCAGTGTGTTTAAGTGTCGAGATAAAATTCTAATGAGTCTTATATGAGAATGCCTTCTGTTTCTGACCAGCATTCAATGCGACCGCCAATCAAGATTATATTGCCTTCTTAACTGTTTTATATTTCGTTCAGATGTGGTTACTTATGTATTTCTGATATGTCTGTAAAGTGGGTCAGTGCAGTGCAGTGCCGCTTAAACGCAAAGCAAAACGCGTCTTGCATTGACAATGTCTCTCTTGTCTCTCTGGCTCTCTGGCTGGTTTGGCTCTTTGGCTCTTTGACTGTTTTGGCCTATGATGCATTTGGCTCTTGAAGAAATCTTTGAACTCGTTTTAAAGCGTTCTAAAAGCCATAAGTTGATGGCCTTCGTTTGTGGTTTGTTGCTTGCCTTTTGGTTATAAGTTTACCTTTACATAAACTACGCTTATTTATTCATTTCTATGTACATACATATCATATCATACCATGCCATACCATTCCATACCTAAATATGTACATAGTATCTATGTCTAACGCCTGTGTTGATATTTCGGATTGAAATATCATTGTTTTCTGCGTGTTTTCTGTCTTAGTTTTGTTTTCTGTTTTGTTACCCTTCGAAAAGTATATTGTTGATATCCAGATATTTATCGAGAATGAAAACTTTGCAGCTAATGTCATAAGTCGTCTGAAACGCACGTTACGAAACGAACGAGTCAGCGAGTCCGGAGCGAGAATGTCCGAAGACCTGGACGATCTGTTTCTGTCACCCATACCGGCCCCCTCGGCGGCGGAGCTGCAGCAGTGCATCTTGTTCGGGTTCCGGCGTCGGCTCTGCCCCAACCAAATAGTCGACGAGTGCCGCAGCGCCTTCGGGCCCTTTGCACCGAGTGCTCGGTATGTGGCCAAATGGTATCAGCGATTCCAAGACGGCTTCTTCAATACCCACGAAGATGAGCACGATCCAGACACAGATGCAGATGTAGATGCCCCCACTGGGGGGTGTGGCCAAACGCCAACCACATGCAGCGACTATGACGATGACGAGGTGGCGGCAATACTGCCCCTGGTCTTGAATGATATCGGGCATAGCCCCAACCCCAACAAGCCCATAGATATCAATGCAGATGCAGACGCATATGGGAATGATGATGAGGATTTTTATAAAGATGATGATGATGATGATCTTGATGGGCATGTTATTGGTTATTGGCAAGGTTATGGCTATTTGGGTGGCAAGCGAAGGTATAGTCTATATGGGTCTATAGTCGGGTTTAACTCTGAGCTCTGATATCCGATCTTCTGCGACTAAAACTCTCTCGTTCTCTTTCTCTCTCTTTCCGTTGCAGTGGCATCAACATAAGTGCGCTGCCGCCTCTGCCGAAATCTCTTATTGGCTTCAACAAACTTCTCGGCTCCGATTCGGGTCTTCTGCTCAGCGATGTCGAGGCAGTGGAGGCAGTGGCGCAGCCGGGGGCGGCACCGGAGCGGCTCAACAACAACAACAACAGCAACAGCAATATCGAGGCGAACCAAAAACAGCAAAAACACACGAATATAGATATCAATTTAAGCAGTCAACATAAGAGGGAAACAAATGATAATAACGACAATAAAATTGATAAATCGACGCCGATGGCAGCATCTGTAGCAGCGACAGCGACAGCGACAGCCACACTTGAAATCATAACTTCGTCAATTTTATGTGAAAACGGAAACACAACCGACATCACGACATCGACAGCAACAGCAGCATCTCCAGCATCTCCGGCAGCCAAAGCAGCAAAAGCGACGACGGGGTCACCTGCGAAAGAAAGTCCCAATCTGAAAGCCAGCACTTTGGATGACCAGATAGCGACGCTGCGAAAGGAAATGGTAAGTTCTTAAAGGTCATATCACCCATATCTGAATAAGGGTCGGGTCAGACAATAGCTATGAATATTCAAATCGAAAGTGACCTCTGTCGTTCCGTTCCGTTTCCAAGTACCTTTCTTACATATTTTTCATAGATATTGTAGAAAAGAAAGTTATATTTTGACCCCGCAAAAGAAAAGTTGAACTTTGTTATGGACACAGTCTTCCATAGCTATGAAAAGACTTTAGATCCAATTTAAATAAACGGGCCATAATATATGTATTAGGCAAAAGGAAAGGCAGCCGGGACCTAACAATTCATTCATGTCATATTGGCCAAGAAATTATCTTGGCATTTAACAAAGAGGAACAGATACAACCTTAAACATTTCCAGAGGGAGGCCTGACATTTTGCCAAAAAACAATTGCTCAAAGCTGAAAACACAAGCGCACCATTTACGAGTAATACGAGGATTAGAGTTAAAGTTAAAGGCTGAGACTGAGTAAATGGTAAATGGGTTGGACGATACAAAGTAAAGGTCAATTCTGTTGAAGCCCTAGAAAAATAGGCCAGGACTTACTCGTAGTTAGAATAAAGGTGGAAATTATAATATATAAATACAGCTTCATGGCTTTTCATAGCCGGATCTTGAATCGGTTAAGCCCAAATGTCAGTATTGCTGATGCCACGCACAAAGTGTCTGTTTTGTTAGACAATATGAATACCAAGATGAGTAACACCCATACAATTCTATGTTGTATGCAGCGACGTTTTTTCGTAGGAGACAAAATAAGCGCTGTCTCACTCGCACGAAGTCGAGCTGGTCACACCATTTAGTGGGTATTTAGTGATCGGATGCAGACATTTTTGCGACCAGTTTGGGCCAAAGTTGATGTCTGAAAAAACACTATAATCTAGTCATTAACTTAAGGCAACTGAAAATTGTGTAGTTTTTGGGTTCTCGGCTATCTGGGCGTTTGAACTGCTGTCGCATATATCGATCCGAAGTATTGCTATACATATATATTATTGGTTAAACCTTTCACATTTTATGCTCGCCACCAGTGGCATGTTTAAGAACCTGTTTAAAACTGGCTCAGACTCGCAGGCTCAAGCCAGGCGTAGGTGTAAATATAGTAGTCTTTAGTCTGCCTCGAGTTGGGAGCGACCAATTTGAAACTTCTGGCAGAAGTCTGTCTGGTCTGTCTGTCTGTCTGTCTGTTTGTCTGTCTGTTTTCGTGCTGCTCCGATTTAAACGTCCATTTTGGTGGGAACAACAATCGGAAATAAACGAGAAAAAACGTGAAGCTTAAAACCAAATGCAATGCAATTTGCATGCCAGCTCTCAGCTCCAAGTTGTGCAATATTATTTGAGACTTGACTTGGGTTTGGCATTCGACTCTTGGCAAAAGCAGGGGGCAGTGGGCAGGGGTAGGGACTCCCCCTCCTCAGGGTATATAGATTGATAATTTTCTGTAGCAAATTTGTAACTTTCATTAGCAATTTTGTGGCATAATTATGTTACACTAAGGTGATGCGTGTCTTCCATCGATTACTTTATATTTTGTTGTTGCCATTAGTCCTTTCTTTTTATGCTCTGCTCTGCTCTGTCTGCTTTGTCTGCTCTGCTCTGTCTGCTTTGTCTGCTCTGTCTGCTCTGTCTGTACCAAAAGATACCGCCGCCGGGCAACGCTGGCACGCCAACGCGCAGGCCCAATGACACTTTAATTGGTCATTGTATTTACCCAACCATTTGTTGCAGTGTTGTGTGTTGCTGTGTGCTGTTTGTGTTGTTTTTGCTTAGCCATTTTAATTTATTCGTTGCCACAATAACGATAGCGAGGCCTCGCTTCACCGAGGCTTACCTTAACAGAGGCTTTAACTACATTTCGTTCAGTTTATCTATCGTGAGGGAACCGTACAGGAGGAGGCCGATCCTCTCTATCCTCTCATTTCGTTGATTTATCAATTCTATAACTAGTAACGCTTTTGATTAGAGATAGGGTATTTAATTGTTAGTGTAGCCATGAGAGAGATATGTATAGTACTTTTCAGTTTTGCAAATGTTGCGGTTGGTTGATTAACGATTCAAGCTCTCCGATCGGTCGGGCGGTCGGCCGGTCGGTCGGTCTGTCGGTCGGTGGGTGTGTTTGTGGCCAAGTATTGGTATGGGTATGGGTAATGGGTACGGTGTATGGTTTACGGTTTTACGGTGTGTGTTTTGCAATTATGTTAGCTTTTGTCTGTGGTCGCTTTTGCTTTCGAGTGCCGCACCAAATTCAAGAGTTAAACAGCTGCCTTAGTCAACCTATGATACCACTACCAACTACCAACAACTGGCACTATGCCTCTAACGCCTCTAAGCGAGTACTCGCACTCGTATGCTTTGGCCGACTTCCATCGCCATTTGACTCTATAGAGCCGCTTTTACTTATTGTAATTGCAAAAAACTGAAAGTAAACGAATGCTGAAGGTCAGTGAGGCAGCCACGGCAAAGATTATTAGGTCAGGTTTCAAAAATGCCAAGGATGAATTTGTATTATAGTTATTTTTATACTCGTACTGTAGACAAATTCAGAAGAGGTAGAGATATCCATAGAATATAATCTATTCGGAATGCAAGCTCTTAAACATCAAATACGTTCGTTCGATGTCTTGATTGGCAACTAAAATTACGCTCAATTGTTACCGCCACCATAAACCCCATTAACCGTCCCACCCCCCTCTACCGTCACCCATCACCGTCATCTCCGTCACCATCTCTAATGTATACTCGGTACAACACAACGATGAAAATGAAGTAATAAACTTTGGTTAATGCAATCCAACGAACGCATCAGAGAGAAATAAGAAAAAAAGCACAAAGCCACAATGGGAGAGAGAGAAAACAGGAGTAACGCTAATCAGCGCATGCGCAGCGCAGAGCAGAGCAGAGCCGCGCAGAGCAGCGCAGCCATTAAGCAGCGCTGAAGCAAGAAAGCAAGAAAGCAGGAAAGGCAGAAAAGCAAGCAGTAAACCGAGTCAGCTTCAGCTAATTTATGTTGTTTTGTTGTTGTTGTTTTTTGTGTGGCTTTTGCCTGCTGCCAGATGCCTTGGTTATGCCTTGGTTATGGCTGTAAATTAAATTTATGAACGCAAAAAGGCAGCGGCAGCGACCAGACCACATTAACTAAAGCCAAAGATCCAAAGACGCATCCGACGGGGCAGTTTGCGAGAGATGAGAAGAAATGCATCAATGCATGAAATGAGTTTTTATGGCTTACATAAAATGGCCTTGAACGTAGCCCCTCTTAGCCCCAGTCCCGGTGTATTCTTTCTATCTTTCCATCTTCCCGTCCAGAGAGCTGAGCCGAGCCGAGCTGTGCTTTGGCAACCTATCAAAATGTATATCTTGGTTGGTCAAGACACGACGCTGGTTCCATCTGCCCATCGGCGGTTGGCAAGCTCTCACTTGTTTTACTTTATTTGGCCAGAACCCAAGAATGGAACACTGGTTACTGGTCGCTGGTCGCTGGTGTGGAACATCAAAATGGCATGGTTCTCTATGCTGTATGCTGTATGCTGTAACCGATGTGATGCGTGTAATCCGCTGTTGGATAATTTGCGTAGCTCAAGCTCCAGTTTGCTTGCTCAAGAGTTTACTGAACCCTATAGTTTCACTGGGGGCTGTCTTTCGACACAAAATTCTGAAACAACAGCACTACTAATAGCCTCAGATTAAGGTATTACTAATAGTTCTCTCGGAGCGACACGACTCCTTTCTTTGGTTGATACGTCTATCGATTTTGACCTAAATCCAAATACACTCATACACACACATCTGAGATGTAGATGACATAAGCAAAGACCGACCGCAGCATAACCATAAATGTATCCAGGAAACAAGTTAATGCCATCTTTCCGCAATCGGAGGTAGTCATTTTTGGACACTTAGCGTGTTCACATTCACGTTATAGTCACAGAGTGTTAGGAGAAGAAACTAAAACACAGTTTGTTTTATGTTTTTATACGCTACAATAATCTCGGGGAGGGGAGTACTCTACGAGTAGTCAGGGCCCCCCAAATATTTGTGTAAAAATGCTTCAGACTGTAACACATTTGGGCGCCTAGGCGTGCCTATAAATCAGCGTTTAATCGTCTTTGAAATCAGCTCTATCTGCAATCTGAAATCTGTGATTACCAAGCAAATTAACATTCACTTTTGCAGTTTAAAATCAAAACAGAGGCAGCGCTTTTTATGTGCTCTCAGGAATTGCAAGTGAAAGTTCAACCATGGCAATAACAATCCTATAAATTAGGCAAATTGTGTGGCCCCAGGGACAGAGCAGACCCATCCATCTATAATCTGCATTCTGTATCCTGTATCTTGACGCTCTTAGAATTGTTTTTTATTCGATTGGCATTGTGCGGTGTGTGTGTTTTCCCGTGGAAAACTTTGTCAGTTTGCCAATAAACATTACATCATTACATCATTTCGTATTGCAAATGCAATGGAGAAGCAAACCTGTCCAAACCGCTGATTTATTTATAGCCTGGTTCGGTGTTTGACAACCGACTGGTGACAGGTTTTTCATCTGATGCCGGCTGAAGCGGCTCTAAATTGAAGAAGAAGGAAAAGCTAGTCTTAGATGCGACGATTCTTCTTCAGATATCTGGGGGCTATATTGAACCGATTTCAGTTTACTAATGGTGTTCTATGTATGTACATATGTTCTTCCGGGTTCTGCTGCTAATTTGAAAAGGTCATAGAACACAGCACAAATGTTTAATGTCCAACTCGGTGGCTTCTTGGCTTCCAAATCTTCGAAAAGTCTAAAGATAGAATAGAATCTTCAACATATGCGTGCGTCTAGTTGCAGGGCAATGCATCGTTTGGGGTAGGGGCAGGGGTAGGGGCAGGGCAGGGGCAGCCTTGTCTGGCAATCGCTGCGTTCATTGCCATTTATTATTGTTGCCATCCATGAAATACTTTTACGGCTTCGGTTCGGTTTCTGTCCCTGTAAAAAAGAGGCGCACACATACTCGTAGTCGTAGTCGTAGTCGTCGTACTTGTAGCCGTAGTATAACCATTTGAAGCATCTGCAAGGCGGCGATTTTAGCGCAATGAGCTTAGCGTTAATTAAGTTTTCGACATTATCGATTTTCAATTTTGTTTTATGGCACTTAAAGCCTCAAACGTTGGGCGTGGCGTAGATGTGCAGTTGCATTCCGTATACTCGTATAATTAACACTAGAATAAATGATAAAGATGGTAATATATTAATAACTTTGAGTGCTGAATCAGCACAGTTGATTACTAAAGTATATACTATACATATTTATTTTGCGGTTTATGGTTTCTATATATATGTAAGTGGAGATTATTGCTTTTCCATAACCCACAACGAAGCCACAAAACTCCATCTTGGATGGGTCTTCGGCAGATTCTAAGTTCTAGATTATTCAAATATGTAACTGCTCAACCCTTTCTTCCGCCTCGATGTGGGCGTGGGGTGGTCTGCAGTTCCGTGTAAAGTGTGTCAGTACTTGGAGCCACCCAGTAGTAATGCACCAACCAGGCAAAGGCGAAACCTTTCTCTCTGCAGTCGACGTCTTGGGCGTATGCAAATTAATTGCAAATTAACATACATTTGTGCTCGGGCGAGGTTGTGCGTGGGAAGTCGATCTAAAGGGAATTGTGTTAATAGCATTAGCCTGACCCGACCTAACCACAAGCCACGGATAAAACTACAAGTTCTACTGGGTCATTGTAGCTGACATTTAAAAACCTTAATTTCATGTTTTATCAAATGAATAGTTTAATCTATATGCAATTTATATGCAATATGGCATCAAACGTTTGATCTGTAAACGAATGCATTAGCATCCATCCCAGTGGAAGCAGTGGAAGCTGTGATCTGGGGACAGGTTGGGGTTGGTGTTGGGGTGATACGAAGCGAAGGCTTGAGCGGATTTGGTTAATTCCACGATACGATGCAACGATGCAACGCTGCAACGACTGGGGCTGAAAGTTGTGCTGTGCTGCTTTTCCTTTTGCACGCGATATTATGCCGCGATATTAATTGACAAATGAGATTTTTCCTTCCTACTCGACAGCGGAACAGCGACAGGAGGGGGAACTTTCATTTTGACCACATGCCACAAGGCAGCCACAAGGCAGCCACAAGCCAAGAGTCTTGCCAGCTCAGCTCGGCTCGGCTCAGCTCAAACGAAAAATACAGGCCAAGGCTGCCTTCATACGCAAATGAAGAGATGGATGGATGGATGGCTAGGAGATGGAGATGCTGATGGAGTTTGAAGGCTTCCAGCGGCCTCGTCTCCCAGCTGTCCGTTTGAAGCATTGCTCGTAACTGTCTCTGACGCCGCCGCCGCCTTTGGCAGTGTGTCTGTGGTGATGGGTGCTTTATCTAGCGAAGCGACAGGATAGGTCAAACTGACCCCCCCCCCAATCCTCAGTGCCCATTTCCTGACCATTTCCATCCGATTACTCCTGACAGGCGGGCGAAAAGATTGATGGATCCTGCTCTTAGTTTTACCACAGTAAAGACTAATGGCAACAATCTTTAACAATATTTAATCTTTGTTTTTGGTTTTTCTTCCAGAACGGACTGCGTCAATTGGATCTCTCGTTGCTGTCACAACTGTGGGTGCTGAACGAATCTATACAGGAGTTTCGCGCAATGATCGAGGAGCAGGAGAACGAAGATGAGGACGAGGAGGAGGGCATGGGATTGGGGATAGGTGCTAACGATCAAGGACACTCGCCCAGCCCCTCATCGTACGAATCGGTTAGCTCTGAAGGCGGTGCAGACGTTGCCTCAGATGTTGTGCTGCAGACAAAGGCAAAGTGCCTGGGCACCATACCAAAGGTCATAACCACACAGCCGAAAATTATTAGGGAGCTGATCTCACAACAGCACCAAGAGCACCAGCCTGATGCGAAGCAAAAGCCAGTGCCCAGAATGCGGAGCGCACCGCCTCCGCCCCCACAAGCCGCCGCCCTAGCCACATCCACGTCCACGTCCAGCATCGTGGCAGCGACTGAGCGAAAGCCGACTGCGCCCTCACGACCCACATGATGTTACCTAACAGACTTCCTCGCCGGAGTCAGGATGGTCATGTGCAAGGCGATTGTGAACAACGGCCCGCAGTCGTCGTCGTCCTTCTGTAGCGCTGGATCGTCCCTTGGACTGGGTGTGGCAAGTTTGTCGGACCAGAAACATTGATTAGGTGGCTGCTACACTGTCATACACTGTCATTTGATATCATGTGTTTGATAACTGCTGAAACTTTCTTAAACAGGCTATTTCTGATCGCAAGTATTGCCTGAAATCTCATTGAATCGGTTAAAGTGATTTCGAGGCAATACTCAATTAAGGCATAACATATTTACTTACCTCAATACGAGTATAATCAATATAATCCAACCAGCCCAACCTAATCTAATCGGTAGAATCTTTAAGGCCAAACTATAGGCTCTCCTCTCGTCTGGCTAGGAGGCCTTTGTGATCTTCAGTTGTAAGTCTATTGTAAATTGTTTCTTATGTATGTAAGCCTCCGGGTTCAGGCATAGCGGGTTCAACATTTAATTCGATTGTAATCGTAGCCCTTAAGACGAGCTTAGCTGTCAACAAAAATCATCTCTTTAATTTTATTCGTGTTGCGGTTCATTTCCATTGTGCATTTGACCAACAATAACATTTGTACATATGAATTTCTACGGCTTGCTGCAAAGAATGTAATACATCCTATATAAAGAAAAATAAACCATCAAAGAAAAACACGTTTCTGTTTGCTTGTCTGTCTCTTAGGATCGGAACCCTTTACACCATTACACCATTACACCAGGCTTACACCATCCATACCCAGCTGAATGCACGGGAAATCATAGCTAACAACATTGTTGCTGTCATAGGTGGTGTAGAAGGTCGGGCAGGCCTTGATGCCAGTCAGTCCAGCCATCTTTACGTTCAGCTTGAGGCACATGTCCAGAGGAGACACCACCGAGAGCACGGGCAGGCAGTATGTGGGTGGTGTCTTGGTGCTGATGGTGAACTTGGTCAACGAATTTCCATCCATGGTGACCCCGACATCTACTGATCCACTGAGCACGCTAATTTTGAATGTCAGGCACACTGAAATTCAGCAATTGAAGCAATTATTGTAATTATTCTGGGAGTCTTATCATACAAGTCTTGTTTTCATTGAGGGCGTTCACTAGAATGCTTTGGCAACAGCTGCAGGACAATGTCAACGAGCACTGGCATATTTGGGCCTGCGACGGTAAGGTAATAAATCCCAGATTGGTTCCACCAGAGGCAGAGGCATCGGCAGCTTCGATGACTGCTATACCGTGAAGGCTCACAAGAGTTCCCAGGACGAGGAAAAGCACTGAACTTGGGTTCAACATGGTCGTATCGCTTTGGTCGCTTTGGTACGAAGAGGAAAACTGGCCAGACATCTTTTCAGCGAACAGTTTTTGTAAACGAAATAGATTCTCATGGCCATAAGCTTTTAATCGAAAATGATTTAGTTTTTGCGCAATTGAATGGATTTTGAAAAGGGTCATTTAACCTTTCGCAGTTTTAATGCTGGGTACAAAGTCAAGCACACTGCTACAAATTCAGTAATTAAAACTAGTTCCCAAAATATGGCAATAGAGTAGGGCCAGAGCGAGGACATCGTAGCACAAAGAAAAGGGATATGAAAGTACAAACACATAACATTGAAAATGTTGCTTGTTGTGTTGCTTTAAAAAATATTAATAATAAACTTAAAGGTTTTAATCTTTCCTTTTGACGACCACATTTAGCGCAGAGGGCAAAATTGGTAGCACATTTGAACTTTGCGCCTGCAGAGATCGCAGCGCTCTGGCAGCCCTGGTTTCGTTTCCTTAATCGTTATCGCAAATGAGCGATTGTTTGTTATCTGCTATGTTATCTGACAAAAGCTTGCCGTCATGAAACTTTCTGCGTTCCAACATTTGCACCTTTAGGAATTGGGCGCCAACCAGGATATTCTCTGGCGGAAGTAGCCCAGATAAAGATTGCGACTCAAAGGCGCCACCGGTTGGGTCCTAATGAAATATTGAGACAACTGCTCGAACTTCCCTATTAAATCGGCCACTGGAAAACGTCTTAAACCCAAAGCAAAATCCCGATGACACAGAAATCAAAACAAATTGCAACAGCAACGAGGTGTAAGCTCCGAAACCTTTATTATTATTCATCCGTGTGGATACGGATGTGTACGTTATAGCTACTTTTTGTTTTAAAGGACTTAGAGCAGCTAGAGCATTTGTAGGGTCGGTAACCAGTGTGCGTACGGATGTGTAGTGTAAGATTATATTTTGTTACAAATGCCTTCGAGCAGGTAGAGCATTTGTGGGGCCTTTCGCCAGTATGCGTACGAGTGTGTTTTGTTAAATCAAAGTTTGTTATAAATGATTTCGAGCAGACAGAGCATGCGTAGGGTCGTTCACCGGTGTGGGCACGGGTGTGTCTTTTAAGTTCACCGTATGTCAAAAATCTCCTCGAGCAGCTAGTGCATTCATGCGGTCGGTCATCCATGTGGGTACGGATGTGTACGTTAAGGTTACTTGTCGTTAAAAATGACTTCGAGCAGTGGGTGCATTCGTAGGGTCGCTCCCCCGTGTGGGTACGGATGTGTCTTTCAAGTTGACCCTTTGTTATAAATGAATCTGAGCAGCTAGTGCATTTATACGGTCGGTCATCCGCGTGTATACGGATGTGTACGTTAAGGCTACTTTTTGTTGTAAAGAGCTTGGAGCAGCTAGAGCATTCATAGGATCGGTAACCAGTGTGCGTACGGATGTGTAGTGTAAGATCATATTTTGTTACAAATAACTTCGAGCAGGTAGAGCATTTGTAGGGCCTTTCTTCTGTATGCGTGCGAGTGTGTATTGTAAAATCATGTTTTCTTATAAATGACTTCGAGCAGGCAGAGCATTTGTAGGGCCTTTCGCCTGTATGCGTGCGAGTGTGTATTGTAAAATCATTTTTTCTTATAAATGCACTCGAGCAGATAGAGCATTTGTAAGGCCTTTCGCCAGTGTGCGTACGGGTGTGTCTTGTAAAATCATTTTTTCTTCTAAATGCATGCGAGCAGATAGAGCATTTGTAGGGTCGGTCACCCGTGTGGGTACGGATGTGTTCGTTATAGTTGCTTTTTGATGAAAATGACTTCGAGCAGTGGGTGCATTGGAAGGGTCGCTCCCCCGTGTGGGTACGGCTGTGTTCATGCAGACTTTGTCTATGCATATACCTCTTTGGACAACGAGCACATATGAACTTATAATTATCACTTATCACATTTGAATCGGTTTCACTTTGGCTTGACTGCTCATTCCCGCTTTCTGACGGTTGAGCTTCCCAGTGCTCTTCATCGTGTTCGTCACAAATGTCTACTTCATTATCCTCTTCCATCCGTGAGAAATGCAGTTTATGGCTCTGCTCGCAGGTTCTTTTAAGTTTAAATGCACTCACTGCATCTTCAAGACAGGACGGGCATACGGTTTCTGGTAGCAGGTCTCCTCGCCGAACCACGTACCCGGTACACTCAGTAATCATTTCAGCAATGCAAGTGTTCCATTCATGACGTTCATCAAAAATATTTGTGAATGCTCCGGACGTTCCCATGCACACTCTGCATATTTCCTCCATTATCAATTGCTAGTTAATTTATCTAAATAAACAAAATACAATACAGGAACGTAAATAAACGTGTGCGAGTGATATATAAAAGAAATAACCCACCAAAAGCAGCTTTTCTGAGTTGCAAAATATGGCGCGAACGTACGTGAATGCACTGAGAGCCTAATTAAAATTAGCGCGAAATCAAAGAAATGTGGTAAAGTCGAAATTCAAAACATTAATTTTTCACCCGAGATTCCACAAAATATTTACCAGTGTGACCGCGGAATTATACCGTCCGGCCATCAGAAATATACCGAAAAGAACGGTCTCACTTTAAAAATATACCTTAAAAATACCGACGAAAATCATATTCCTCAATTATTATTACCTCCGATAGAGGTATTTTTCTGCGACACCCGGCGGGTACATACCTTTATTTTGAAAATAACAACGGACATCCGTAGCGGGAGCATGAGGGAGATTCTTAGTTTCATTTGCAATCGTATTCCACAAGATGCCGTGGAATGTCGCTGTCTATCTGCCCGAAGGTATCACGGCGGTTTTATTTTCCGCGGCCAAGTTCGTTTTTTCATCGGTACATTTTGAAAAAAATCAGACGGTATATTTGCGTATATTTCTGAGGATCAGTCACTCTGACCAACAGTGCTGTGATTCAAATATCTCGGCCAAATGGGACAGAGACTATTCAGTTCATTATATCTAATTATATTATATCTTTGTTATATATTTTTTCAGATCGAAACGATGACTAACTCTTCGCCAGTGAGAGGGTGCTGGCCATGCTCACACACTCGCTGGTGCTGGGACCCATCTCCACGCGTTCCAAAGAGTCCACAGACCCAGAGCGCTCCTCCCGGAGCTCCTGGTTTAGGGCGTGAGTGTTGTAGCAGAGTACGAGACGGGTGTTTAGGCCCTCGAAGATGCTGACCACGCTGGGCTTGAGGTTGAAGAAGATGATCTTCTGGCTTCGCAGTCGGAAGTCGTCCACCATAGAGGATATTACCTTGGCGGCAGTGAAGTCAGCGGCGTAGATGTAGGTGCAGTCGATGACTACCGGCAGGGTGGACTTGCTGCCCGACTTGAGGACCATGTTGCGGACAAATTCCACAGAGGGGAAGATGAGACAGCGGTCGGGCGTGATCTTTACGAAGCGGATGCCCTCCTGCGTCTCCAGCTGCTCTAGCGTCACTTTTGGCCGGGCTGCGTAGTACAGGATGAAGAGCAGATTCACCCCGATAGCTACCATGATGCCGATCTCCAGAGGCAGCACCAGGCAGGTGACGAAGGCCAGGATCCCAGGCACTAGATCGGATCCTGAAAGGGTAAGAGGAATGGTCAAATCTCAGGGGATTGGAGCAGCACTAATGACTGGCCGAAACTCACGCTTGCTGCGCCACATGGGCGTGACGACCTGGTACTGGACCTGGAAAATGACCGCCGAGATAATGATGGCAGCCAGCACTGCCTTTGGAATGAAGGCAAAGTACTCGGTGAGGAAGTTGAGGGCCAGCACCACGATGATGCCGATGTACAGATTGGACATGTTCGTGCGGCAGCCGCTGGCGTTGTTTACCGCGGAGCGGGCCAGGCCGCCGTTGCAGCGATAGCCGGAGAAGACGGAGGTCGCAATGTTGCCCACGCCTGTGGCGATCATTTCCTGGGTAATGTCGATCTGCTTTCCCTTGGCAAAGGCTTTGCAAACGGACATCGTCTCGAGCAGGGCCATTATGGGCACGATCAGCAGGCCGTAGCCCATACTCTGCACCATCTCGACAAAGTTCTGGCCGGGCACGGGTGGGATGCCGGCAGTGGCATTGCCCGGCTGTGCTTCGATTGAGAAGGGCGGCAGCGAAGGAGTCGGCATGCCCTTTGGTATGTGGCCGGTGAGGCGGAAGGGATTGGTTCCCTTGCTGTCCAGGTGCATGGTGATGAGCGTGAAAATGATCACGATCGAAGCATTGCGGGAGATGGCCAAGAACTTGATCACATGGTTGAAGACTTTCTGGAAGCCACTTCTGCAGGACTCGTCCTTGGGGCCAATTGCGATTCTGCCAAGGCTGCGCATCGCCAGCAGCAAGAAGAGACAGCCAAAGCCTAGGCACGTGTCCGCCACTCGGATGTTTTCAATGTCCTTGAACATGCTGATCCAGGTCTCCAGAAAGGAGTCGCCATCGCTCTTCACCCCCAGCATCGATCGCATTTGTGAGGTGGACACGATTAGGGCGACGGCGCTGGTAAACCCCGCACTAACCGGACCCGAGACGAACTCCACCAGGCAACCGAGCTTGAAGATAGCCATGAAGAGCTCTATGATGCCCGTGAGGAAAGTCAGCAGCACGGAGCGCTGCCAGGAGCCCTGCGCGAACTGGAAGGTCATGAGCGAAGCCACTGCAGTGCTGCCAATGGTGCTGTCCTTGCAGGTGCCCAGCAGGACGTACACGAAGCAGCCCATGAAGGATCCGTAGAGTCCATACTGCGAGGAAGGTATTTGTTAATTCGGATATGGAATGCCTATGCTTTAAGAGTGGTATGCAGATGCTTCCACCTTCTTCGGCTGATACTTTCAGACTGCTCGAGCAAACCCGAAGTTGCCCACTCGACCAACTCGACCCATTATCTACAAGTGGTTTGCTAATGGCGATCAAACCGCCTCGAACCTAGGAACCCCGGAACTTGCTAACGAGCTCGGATAACAAACGTCTGATGATATCTTAATTGAGTAATCCATTGCTTTCTTTTGCTACTCACCTCTGGGGGCAGACCGACCACACCCGAGTAGGCCAGACCCTGGGGAATGACTGTAAGCCCCACGGTGAAGCCGGCGAGAAGATCGCCGATGCAGTCGCGGGTGTTGTAGCGGGGCAGCCAGGTGAGGATGGGCAGGCGCTTCTTCAGGGTCTTCATGCGGAAGATGCTGCGGGCGTAGCGCGAACAGCAAGAGTCGGATGACTCATCCTGCTTGGAGGCCTGCAGCTGCTCGAGGCTCTTGGACTTGGAGGTGCGGTGGTCGGTGATCAGAATGAAGTCCGTGGAGGAGCTATCGAACTGCGCCTCCAGGCTCTGGCTCACCTCCGTTTGCTTGCGGAACGTTACCTCGTTCTCCAGCGTGGACATTGTGGACTGGGCCTGTGATCTCGAATATGCGCACGGGCCAACTGATGTGATGGAGCTCCTCGGACATGCGGACTCGACCTGATGGTGCCCGGCTGCGTCACGCGCTCTTATCTCCGGAGGCTGTTTGCCCACCGACAGGCGCGTGCGTGTGTGGGAGCGGGATACAGGTTGTATCTTTCAGTTATCTCCACAGCGCATCTATAAACACGCCAAACTCTACACAGTAGCGATCTTGACAATGACCAGGTCCACTCCCAGCCCCAGCCCCAGCCGCCTTCTATTGGCCGCCCAGTGGGCTCCGTACCTTTGTTTGCAGTGGAATTCTCGGGCTGTCCAACTGGCACAACTGTCCCCATTGATCTGAATTTTTCCATTAATCAACTGAACGCCGAATGTGCTCTCCATATTGATCGGGTAAATATTGATCTTCACAGTTGTTAATCTGTGATTAGAGTGATATGTTTTCTCGGATAATAATCGAAAGTGAGGTGTTACTGGGTGACTGCGATAGCAGTATTTCATCAGGCGTGTACACATTTATGGATATAGTCTTCTAAAAGGTAATTGCCAGAGCACAGTTATCTTCTTATGAGTAACGGACTCTCAAGTACGAACAGAAAATGAATGAAGCACAAATGCATATTTACATGTCTGGGAAGCAGATTAAGAAATGGTTCCTAGTGGGTTTAAATGGTTTAAATCTTATCTAGAATACTATTACCATAAAATATCATGTTCATGGGAAGTAATAAAACAGCAAGGAAGGAAACTATTAGAAGAGCATAGGTTCAGACTGAGAAGATCGACCATTTCAAGAGAAGACAATCAGACTCAAAATCAGGCCTCCCCCTGTGACTCAACCAATAAATTTAGACCAGGAAAGCTTGTTCTTTGGATTGTTCTCAAAAGAGCTCCGACTATTTCTAGCTTTCCTGTTTATAAGGATACTTTAAGGATCTTTTAAATCTTCAGTTAGATATTTTCCTATTTAAAATGATCAACCATTGTATATTATATATTTTTTGTAATTTTTTTTATTTAATTTTAATGTTTTTTTTTTACATGATTTTTAAAAATTGTATTTTAAAAGCATTGCATTATGTCATATAAAGTACGATATATCATTACATTATACAATCGTTTGTATTTCCTTTGTATTGTATTGTATTGTAGTGTTTCTTTTGTTTTGTGTGTTTAACCATAAGTTAAATTTATGTTTAAGCAATTTTCATAATTCAATAGCAGTAATTGTTTCAGAGACCATGGCTATATATGTATCATATATATATAGTAGTGTATATATGTAAGTATTATGTGTATGTGTATGTGTGTGCACTGCATGCATCCATGAAGATACTCCTCAATCGTGCGACTAAAACTAAAAATCGTGAAGCAACGCCCCGCAAAACGGGTGGCAATGCCAATGTATAAAAGGAGGACAGATTGTATAATAAAATAGAATAAAATAATATAAAGAAAATGATCTGCGCAGAGGGCGTGTGTGTTTTTGTGTCTGTGTGTGTATGTGTGAGGCTGCAGCGTAAACGTCAAGAGCAATTGCTTAAGGAAAGAATTTCTTTAGAGTCCACACTCCTCGACTCGACTCGACTCCTGGCACCAGGCACACTCTCTCTTCCATCTCCGCGTGTTTGTGTGTGTGTGTGTATATATATATATGTATGTGTGTAACATCAAGATTCGCCCAATAAACGTAACAAATAAATGATTATGCATATGTATGTGAACCGAACCGAACACAAACAAACTCGAACCGAAATCAATCTGAAGAACGCAACAAACATTGAACAGGGATCGACAGGGCACAACCCCTCGGTAAGAACAACAACAATTATGAGAACATTATGTCTAGAGTCTAGACTATTGATTGCATGATAGCAGATGTGTAGGGTGTTGGGTGCAGGGTGGCATCTGAATGTTCCAGTGTCCAGTGTCCAATGGATTCCATCAACTGCCTCCTCCTACTGCCACATGCCAATGGTGTAGTTCCTGGTCAGGTGTCCCATACGCCGCTGACGTCCAACTGCAAAACAGGTGAATGCTTCGATTAGTAGGGTATTCCATAGAGCTTCAATTGCCCGACTGTTAGCAAAAGAGTGGTTAATTCTATGCTTAGGGATAGAAAGACAAGGCATGACGCACAACAGCTCAGAACACCCCGGCGGCAGTGGTTGTTTGCACAGATACATTTGCCGTTGTTGGCTTAAGGCTTAGCCTACCAGACGCTAATCAAATTCTGTTTCCCCCCATAAACATTTGCTAACCCAGTTTGGGTTTATTTTCGGCGCAGCTCCGAGATAAAGCGTTAAAATTAACGCCACTCCAGCGTTGGGGTCACCATTTCAGCATAGATGGTAGCTTATCTTGCTTAGATTTACGCAAAGGGGATTGATTAATAATAACGATTATTAGCTTCTTTTACTGACAACAACTGAGTTCGAATGCAAACATTGGGTATACGCATCCTTTACCATTAAAACCCATATATTTTAGATACTAGATGGAGTCCCGACTTATATTTAACTTAGCTTACAAGTCTACGCACTAGTTCCACTTAGTCATTTCATAGCAACGAAAATCCCTCCCACTACTTAGGTTATCTTAGTTGTTACAACGGAAGCTATCAAATCAAAAGATACTTTACGTACTGCAGAGGCCACACATCATTCTTCGGTGTTAGTTCACAGCCGGCTGGCTGGTTGGTTGGTTGGTTGGTTTGGTTGGTTCGGGGTTTTGGGTTGTTTTGGTGGGGATTGTTGTGTGTGGCATTCGGTTCTTCGATTCGATTCGGATGTTCTTGTAGCTGGTGTTGTGGTTGTTTTTGTTCTTGGTTTGTTTGTTGTTGGTTGGTTGGTTAATTTATAAACATGGTGGTAATCAGAAGAGGCTGGACAAACAAAGACACACAACACACACATAGAGATGGTTTTCTGCCTGATTTCTGTTCTGGGTTTCATGTGGCATCGTGTTGCTGGTTGCTGGTTGGTTGCTTGGTTGCTTGCTGCTCTTTTTGTGTTGTCTTTTTATTTACGCTGATTCAGGCGTTTCACGCGTACTGCAAACATAGAAAGAGAGAGAGGGGAGGTGCGTGGCGTGGTTGTGGTTTGGTGGGGCACAAAGGAAGAGAAGAAACAAATACAGATTGGCATTAGTCAAGTGGTGGCAACAAAGACTGAGATCCAGAAAGGGAATCAACAATGTTAGTTCAAATGTCAAACAATCAATCAATCAATAAAACAATCATCAAAATTCAAGGAGCGAGCGGGTACAACATTCAAGTTTCAGTTTTAGTTCAGCGATTTATAGTAGTGCCTCTCCAGAGAGGGAGAGAGAGAGGCAGAGAGGATCGTAGGCATCTCCTTTAGGTTTAGTCTGGGTTTTTGCTGGAAGCTTATAGTTTAGTCTTAGTCTGGGGATTATTCGGTTATGGTTAGTCGCATACTAGCTTGGGAGCTGCTGCTGCAACAACATCAAAGTACTTAGACAGAAGAAGGAGGGTACCAACTGTTCGCCGAAGGATACACGATGAGGCTGCTGCTCCTGCTGCTACTGTTAGTTGTTGCTCTTATTGAATTATGAAATAGTGTCAAACATTTTCTATTCTGTTCTCTACTTTGAGTATTTTAATTGTTAACGGGTTCATCTCTGGTTGGTTCTTTGGTGATGGTGGGGGATTCACTTAGATCCTACATCGCAGTTTAATTCCTATACGAAGAGAACATCATTAAAGAGGTTTGCTCCGTGGATCGCTGCGCGGCTGTCGGATGTGTGGATTGTGTTCAACATGCAGATGGTTTTGGGAAGGGAAGGTGATCATGCAAGAAACGGAATCATCGGAATCATGCAACAATAACGATAGCGGCTTTTGGGGATGCTTGATGACTCTGATCACTGATCAGTGATCAGTACGCTGATAAGTACAAACGAAAGGAAAGGCTATAGATGGCCTAGCAAAGATAGGTTTAGCAATGCAGATACAGAAACGATGATGATTAGTAACAAATTTGGCTTGGGCATATCCTAAAATTCAGGTTTAGTTTACAGCCGCTCTTCAGCCTCCTCTGTGGTTAGCAAAGTTCACTTTCAGAGGGGGTCTATATGGGTAATCCTAAGAAGCCATTCAGAGAGGGGTATAGGATGCTGGCCGTATTGGAGAGCAGGTGGGTGTTAGGGGCACTTGCAATCGCATTTTTGGATTATAGGAGCAGAGCAGAGCGGAGTAGAGAGTTGAGAGAGAGAGAGAGAATGCAATTCGTGTTCATAGATACCTGTGTTAAGCATTAGAGAAAATTATACACGTAACACGTACAAATGTGGATCGGTTCGCCTAAACGATTTCTGCTGCGATTAGAAGATTAGAAGGCCTCGACTCGACCTCAAACATATCTTCAAACAAACATCTACGCGATACGATATAGTGTGTATTTTTAGGTAGTACTCGTATATATTTATGATATTTCACTTTCACTTTGCTTTGCTTTGCTTTTTGCTTAGTAAGAATCTCTCTAGAATATATAGATATGGTGCGACTTGGATCCTTGGATCCTTCCTTTTGTTTATATTTATATTATTTTATACACGTTCTTTCGTTGTTATTTTTTGGGGAGTTCTTCTTCAATTCCTTTCCTTTCCTGTCCTTAATTTTCTTTCTCCTTTTCTTTCTTTCTTTATATTTAGATTACAAAACGCTTTAAAAATGGTTTAGGTTTAGTTTTAGTTTGATTTCTTTGGTTGATGCTGATCTCCTATTGAATTCTTGTCGATTTTCTATGCAGATTATTGAAAAATCTGAACTGCAGTCGCAACTCAAGATCTTTTCTTACTGTGAACAGAAAAAGAGAGATAAACAGAGGGGGGAGAGAGAGAGAGAGAGAGGGAGAAACACATGAACAAATAAGGCTTAAACAGAACACAAAATATGGCTTGAACGATAGAAAGATAGAGATCGAGAGCGAGAGAGAATTCGATTTCTGACTGACTTCGGATTGAAGATGGTGGACTAAGGACTGGGGAGGGTTGTGGGATACATATAAAAGATAAAAGATACATAGATACAAAAGAGAGTGCTGTGCAGTGGTGTGGTGTGGCGTGTGTGTGTGTGCACATGGGTACGACTGAGGCTGAGGCTGAGGCAGTGGCCGCTGCGATGAGTGGGGCGGCTGGCTGGCAGGGGTTAGTGGCACGACTCGTATGATCGAATGGATCATGGCGAGGATTATATACAGGGGACGGGACCTTGTAGCGAAGGCTAACAACGAAGACAACAACAGGAATCGATCGTAGTATAGTATAGTGCATAGTGTTGTGTGTGTGGTATATACATATTCTTGGTCTGCAAGTATCGGATCACATCGTATCCAGAGTGTTCGAGTGTGGGGTGTTCGGTGTGGAGATTGAGTGTTTCTTTCAGGCGGCGGCAACATCAACGACAATAACATCAAGGGTTAACCAATGAGGCGAGACACACACAAAGGGATTGGATCGAATGACTGTGTCTGTACATATATATAGTATATGGATATTCTTGAGTTGTGGTTTCTGTGGCTTCTCCAACATTCTCTGTAGTCTTTGGACTGTGGTCTGTGTGCGGTACTGGTGCTGCAGGGCTCACTCACGTGTGCGCTTGATAGACGCCCTCGTCGTCGTAGTTGGGCGTGACGGACCGACTGCCGGGCACCACCATGTTGTCCGGGTCGAATTCCGGATCGAAGGCATCGCCACCGCCGCCGCCACGGATGACCATGTTGTCGGGATCGACCTCCACATCGTAGTCCGGCGGCGGTTGCGGCGATGGCGAGGGCGAAGGCGTGGGCGTGGCCGAGATTGGATACTGGCACTCGCGCTCGATCTCCATGTTGCCGGGCAATATCAGCTTCGGCAGCTGGGGCTTGAGCTTCTGGACGCGGAAGACTGCAGGCAGTAGGCAGTGGAGTGTTTTTTTTCGAGTGGTGGGTTTCACGGACGGGGGATATAGAGTTTGTCGCAATTTACAACAGATACAGAGATAATTACAGATAATTGGTTAATGGTCTTCGTTTTGGCAAACAATTGTTCAATCTAATGGTAATTACAAAGAGAGGGCGAGAGAGATCGAGGGGGAATAATACACAGAGGGGTAGTGTGGATCCGATCCTCGATCGGAGGATAGCTAAATACTAGAGCTATACAATACACGAGGAGCAGGCGCAGATGTGTTAGCATGGGAATGGATGTGGGGGACGTGGCACGTGGAAGAATGACATATTTCGACTCTTAAAACGTACGATAATCACCCGACTTATGTACTATATATATCTTATGAGGATAGGGACACCTGGCCGCAGTGCATCGATCTATCGATGCAGTGAACGATAACGAGTGGTAGAGAACGATAACGTGAACGTGAAACGATAACGAGAACGAACGCAACGAACGCAACGAAGGCTGGATGAAACGTTGTGTGAGAATGGATCACGATGTTAACGAGTGGAACGAGTGGAACGATGATGATTCTGATGAGGCAGGCCAAAACAGTTTTACCTGGTTACCAACACACAAAAGAGAGATATACGTATATGGAGAGAGAGAATGAGTATAAGAAGAGACAGAGAAGGGACAACGGCACAACATTGGAGGCGATGGTAGCCATGGGATGGATGGGTTACCAAACGGTTGGCTCTCTCTTTTAGATTTCCTTCTCGTGGTCAGCTCTTCCTCCAGTTCCAGCTAATGCTGCTGCTGCTGCTGCGGTCGATGAAGATGATGCCTGGAGATTGCGCACCAGGCGACCTGATGGCGAGAGATGATCAGAACCGGCTCGGGGATTAGTAGTGCTCCAGGTGCGGGCCGTGACGAACTGCTCGAAGGCAGCCAGGCTCTTGGCCTTCGAGGGTGAGATGTCTTGAGATCGATCTGGATGGGAGCTGGATGATGCTAGCGATGATTCGGATGCTGATGTACAAGCTGTTGCAGTGGCAGTGGCAGTGGCAGTGATGGTGGTAGTGATGATGTTGGACGCTAACGTACCTTGTTGCAATTCACCTAAACGCGCGAACGTGAAGCAACTCAATCAATAACTCAATACCTAATATTTGGGGGAATTGGTTTTTGGGGGAATCGAGAGGGGGAGAGAATCGAAGCCTAGCGAGTGGAACCGCGACGACTGGAAGAACCAACGACGACTGATGGTGCCTGGGGAATAATCCTGCTGGGAGTTCCTGCTGCGGAATTCGGAGAATCCGCGCTGCGAGGGACTGGAACTTACTTCTGTCGATGTTGCGCTGGAGGTGAGCGGCCACGCGGTGGCGGGCATCGTTGAACTCCAGATGCAAGCCGAGTCGCAGCAGCGAAGGGTTCTTCTCCACCAGATCGGTGATCTCCATCTCGATCTTGTTGCCCAGCACCGCAGATCGCTGAGAGAACAGAACAGAACAGAGAACAGGTTAAAGGTTGCAAAAGAAAAGGAAAAGAAAATGTGTGGGTTACCTGATTGGAGGCCCTAAACTCCTCGATGGTGTGGCACTTGAGCAGGGCTTGCACCAGCTTCACGATCACGGGCGGACTGATGAAGTTGGTCTCGACGTTTAATACTCTCAGGGTTTTGCTCTTCTCGATTGCCTCCGCGAGCAGGAGAGCTGTCTTGTCGGTCAGGCCGACGTTTGTCAGCGAGAGGACTTCCAGATGTTCGTTCTGAGGCAGTGCGGCGAAGAGTTGTTCGAGCTTCTCGTCCGAGATGTTCTGCAGAGAGAGAGAGAGATGGGTTTAGCCTTCACAGTTCACAGGACGAAAGAGAGTCTTTATGGGTAAACCTTTATGTTGTTCAAGTTCAAGTCGACCAGCTTGGAGTCGTCGTCCTTGACGCGCTTGATCGACTCCTCCACATCGGTGGCGTTGGGCGGGTCCATGGGGAAGAGCTTCTGCTGCGTGGACTTTGTGATGCCGTCCCAGCCCATGCCCACGGGCTGGCCCTTGTTGAGCAGCGAGGCGTGGTACTGGTCCTGGTTCATCATCGAGTGGAAGCCCAGGATGGCGGCCAGATCGATGATCTCCTCCTGCGTGGCGTCGTTCAGCGCGTGCTCGTACTCGTCGCCCATGTCGATGGCAATCTGTTCCTCGGCCTCGATCTCGCGGGCATCCCTCGGCGGGGGCACCCACTTCTTGCCGCGCACCTTGCCCTGGACATACGGCTCGAACTCGGGCTCATCGGGCGTCTCGATGGCCTGCTTGTTGATGTGCTCGATCAGCTGCTTCCGATTGAGCGGCCCGGTGGCATCCTTGGTGCACTCGTAGCTGCAGCGCTGATCAGGCGGCAGGAAGTTGTCCTGAAACAAGACGAGGATATCACAAAAGGACCCAACCCCAGCATCTGTAGAGGGATACTCACATCAGGATCCACTTCTTTGGCCAGTATGGTGATCTCTTCAGGCGAGAGCTGGGCCAGCAGGCTCTCCACATCCACATCATCGTACTCGCTCAGATCCTTGCCATACAGCTTGGCGGGGGTCGTGAGCGTGGTGGTCTTTGTGGTGGCTGAAGTCTGCGCGGAAACGAGAGGAAAATGGTGAGAAAATTGATTAATAAACAATCATTAGAAATGGGAAAAGGGTCTTTCAATCGTGGGGCCAATTTGTTTTCCCTTTTCCCTGGGGATTTCCTTTCTGGTTTTCACTTTTTCCCTCCACTCTGCTGCTGCTCGTGCCGCTGCTGCTGCTGCTGCTGCAGAGACAGCGAAAGTTGGCTTCTGTTTCTGGTTTTTGAGGGGACGGGGCACGGACTTTCGAGGTACTTTTCGCACATTTGTCTGTGGTGTCTTCAGCTTGAGGCTCGCTGGCGGCGGCTGTGGGGCGCGTCGCTTCACCTTTGGCACCGGCCGCAGCTTGATCTTCTGGAACTCGGCCTCCATGGTTGTCTGTTTCTGTTTCTGTCGCTGTCGCTTTAGCTGGGAATCGCTGGTAGCCGGAAGGCGGACACACAGACCGCGAATCGATATGGAAAATTGCAAATCCAATTATGAATGCAACGCGCGTGGTGCTGTGGGGCTGTATCTGCAGCTCTCGGTGGCTCTCTGTGGCTCTGTGGCTCTGCGGCTGTGGCTGGGACTGGGTCTCGGCACCGACTGACACACCAAAAGCAGCAGACTGCCGAATTAAGGCGAGCCGCAACGAGCCAGCAGACAGCAGACAGTCGTGCAACGCTTTGCTGCAATCGCTCAAGTCAGTCATTCAGTCAATGAGCCACGGAGTCACAGTCACGGAGGCAAGGAGGCAAGAGCCAGGCCAGGCCAAGAGTCGAGTCACTGAGCCACCAAGCCACCGAGCCACCGAGCCACTGAGTTGCTGCTCCAAGAGCTGGCAATGTAAATTAGGGGCTCATGCAGCAGGCGGCAGGGCAGGGAAGAGGCAGCCAACTGTGGCATGACTCTGCGGCGGTGTCTGTTTGCACTTCAACGACTTCCACTTCGTTGCAGGCGACGGCGGAGGCGGAGACGGTGCCATGACAGGGGTTACGCGGGGGGTTCTCCAATTGATTGTGCAACACGGATTGCAGCAGAGATCTCAACATAAATTAGACCCAAAATGCTCGTAAAGAAGGCCACAAATTGTGGCCCCCCAAACGGAAGTCAAAGCCACAAACTGTGATAGGTGATGGGAGGAAAAGCCAAAAAGAAAGCAGGTCTAAAACGAATCAAAATAAAACCCTATAATTTACATAAAACAATTGGAAGAAGGCAGAACTGAGGAGAACAGAACAAAACATAGGAGAAGGAGAACCCTCCTCCGCTGAGGGGGTTTCTAGCAAGCAAAGCGTAACGTGACCCAAACAAAGACAGAGCCACTCGACCGAGGAGACTCGACTCGACTCTCTTGGCTCTTGGCTCTTGTCTCTTGGCCACACGAAACATTCAACATTTAAGCCGATTGGAAACCAGTTTGTGCTCTCGAGGGCAGAGTGCCAGTGCCAGTGCCAGGATGAACAACCAGACCAGACCAGCACGCGGTGCAGTGAGTGGCCATAAAACTCGAAGCTTAAACTCCTCTCTGCACAGAGCCACAGCCAGAGCCAGAGCCATCGTGTTGCCTGTTTACTTAACGCTTTTAACGGGTGCTTGGTTGCAGGAGGGGGTAGGGTAGTCAGGGTGGCAACCGGTAACCGGTTTCGTAGGTACAGCTAACAGAAACAGCAGAGTGCCGAAGTAATAGCAAAACAAACGCCACAAATGGAGCCACAGACACAGTTTGGAGAAGGAGCCTCTGCCGAGAGATACATGTTGTATCTCTCAGATACTCAGTTAAATGCCAGCGATTGACCCACTTTTGAGTGCCGAAAGATCGAAAGAAGGAAGGGGAGCGGGGGGCACGGAGGCAGTGACGCTGGCACTGGCACTGGCACTGCGATTATGTCAGCTTCGCTTCTAATGCTCCAAGAGCCAAGAGCCCAACGGAACGATTCAATTCGAGTGTTGACATTTCAATTGAGGACAGTGTCCACTCCACCGCATGAACGAACGCCACCCCCAGCCCCCTCTCCACTCGCCTTCCCACTCAATTTCAAGGCCTCCCCCATCTCCCTCGAGAGCCTATAGCTATAGCCTCGCGTGAAAAAACTGTAAACTGTAGAATCATAAAAAGTAATTGCAAAAAAATAATTGAGTTCACGGCACTCCAGAGACAGAGACACATCTCTCCCCCCCTCTCTCTCTCTCTCTCTCTCTCTACAACTCCACTCCAAGCCACAGCCGAAGAACGAGATGAGCAAATAAATTTCTGAAACTGCAAAAGGCAGAGGCTAAAGTAGAATCACTGGATACCCTGTATGAGGAGGAGGAGTAGGTGTTTTATGATAGATAGAGGAGAAAGGATCTGTAAAGCAATCCAATCTGGCTAAGGATAACCAGTAACTAGAAGCTGTTACTTCTTCTATATCCCTTGGGGAAGAGTTGGGAAACATTGGGAGACATCTTAAGTAATCTATGGTCTATTTCAGAACACCTCTTGAACGTAGCCCCATCCTATAGTACAGCGCCTCACTCGAAAAGAAGAGCATCGTTGCTCACCCAAAGAAGAGAAGCCGCGGCAGCAGCAGCAGCAGCAATTGGCGTGGCAGTCGGAAGCATTTGAATCATCTAACCATGCAAATCCGCAGTAAACAAGACGCGAACGTGTGGCGATGTACCAATGTATCTGTCAGATGCGAGTCGTCAACACGTTTAAAGTCTTGAAAACTGGCAACTGGCAGGCCGACAGGCAGGGCAGATGTGGCAGATCTGTGCATCTGTCAGACCGTTTTGAGCCAATTAGAAGTTGCGAAACGAATAAACTAAAGCCAGAGCCACTCTTCAGCCAGAGCCACTCTTTTGGCTCATTAATTAGAACGGGGTCTGGCAACGGTAGATATACGACTACCGCTTTCGGCATTCAGCTTTTGGCCCTCCTTCAGCTGTCAAAGTGAGTACTTGGCCAAGAGAGACTCTTGTTACGAGGTCTAAGATAAGATGGCTTTCTGGCAAACAGTTTCTGAGGAAACAGTTTGATGTTTGACTACTAGAATCATTTGGATGATGATGGTTTAAAGGAGATACACGTCACAGAGGAATTCCAATTCGGACACCTAAATCCTCTAGCCATTAAAGCCAGCAGGTGATGGGAGCAGACAACCCACAAAGAGATGAAATGTATACCACAAAACCGTAACCAAAACAGGAACACACAACACACATTGGACATTGGACATGGGACATGGGACATCGGATGAGGGGCATAGACCCACAAAAGCAGAAACCGGGCTTTGGATTTGGATCGCCTCCTCCTCGTGACCCACAAAATGTGTCCGAAAAACGAACAAATGAAACGATGCAAACATGTTTTTCGGTGATTTGCACAAATGTATCTTGTATCTTGTACTGTGTGGTGTTTGGCATCTGGTATCTGGTAACTGGTATCTGGGCATCTGACGGATGGATGACTGCGTTGGGCGTTCGGTCAAGGTGCTTAGGCGGTTTAATTAAGCGAAGCGGGACAAATGCCACGAAAAACAGCAGAAGCAACAGCAGCGGACAACGGTCACGTTTACAGCGAAAAATCTCTCACATTATCCGCAGATTGGAGTGGAGTGGTGGAAAAACACACACACACACACACACACATCCCAAAGTGCATGAAAAGTTGGTCAGACACGTCCCAAACGCAGGTAGAGAGCCACAACGGGGTGGTAGGTGTCGAATGGGAGGGAGATGGCTAATGACTAACGACCGAATCTGGCCTAAAGAGCAAACCGAGGGACAACAGATGTGGCTGCAGCGCATCTACAGATATGGCCACCATTGCTACCAGGAAATACTGCAGCACTTCAGAGCAGAAAGAGGAGGAGGAGGAGTAGAGGAAATCGTGCAGGAAATTTCGTGCAAGAAACGTTAATTACATCTCGGCCAAGTTCGCTTTTATGGTCACAATTAGTCGTGAAAAACCAGAAACCGAAGGTGAAACGGTGCCTCCCCGCCTCTTCCGTCCGTCTTCTCTCTGTTGAAGATGCGTCGTCCGTGTATCTGTGTGTGGATCTGTGTCTCTCGTTTTCGAGTGAAAATGTCGTTGGGGAAATACTTTCTTGTGGTTTCCCCATTTTCCATTTTCCATTGATAGATTGTCTCTCTTGACAAAGGCCTTGTAGCACTGCACTTCCTCCTCCTCCTCTGCTCGGAAATGACGATACGTTTTATTGCATTTTCCGTGCCAATCCTTTGACAAAGTTTCCTCTCTCCCCCCCACCGCCCGCCTCACACGAAAGTTGCAGCATAAATCCGAAATATGCAAAGCCACTTTTCATAGCTCAGCAGGAAAAACTATGAACAAAGAGAGAGACGTAGTTGTCTGCCGTCTTCTTCCTACACTCAACGAAAATTTAGCAAAGTTTTTATTTCAAATCATGGACAAATATATATTTGAAGCAAACAATTTTTAGCAGTCCAAAGATGGTTTAAGATTAATTTTAGTTTTTATATAAAATGTTAACGTTTTGAGAATTTCTTGTGGGCGATCCACGGACTTTACTATTCTTTCACTATCAACACTAAAAGGAGCAAATAATATACATATGTACATACATATATGCATATGGCTTTCGTTACGTGAGAGCAAGTGTCGTCATAGCAGAGTTGCTGAGAGGGGGAGAACGATATTGCGCCTCACTGCGATCGGAGCAGAACTTACGAATGAAGGATAGAGGCAATTGCTGAGAGAGCCAGAGAGAGTGAGCTTTGCCCCAGAGGACAACCGTACTGTTGTTGCTGAGAGGAAGAGAGAGGGAGAACGATATTGCCATATTGCTTCAGGGCACTGAAGGATAGAGGCAATTGCTGAGAGAGCCAGAGAGAGGGCACTTTGCCTAAGAGGAGCAAAGCTCATCTCGCTTCACTGCAAAATGAAGTTCTGTGCATGTCTGTGCATGTCTGTAATCGGAAACAGAGAGAGGAGAGTGGGAGCGTACAGCCTGGCCACAAGGAGAGAATATGTTGTATATTTCTAACGTTTTTCGCATCAGCTCAGCCCTTTTTTCAAGTGCATAGTGCCACTAGCCCCCAATGGGACTTGCTATCCTTCCATCGCCCTGGCAATTGCATATTCAGTGAACACCAATATGCTTTTATATGGCTATATTTTATGCAATTTGCATATGACAGCAGCAGCAGCAGGCAGAAAGTGCCAGAAGAGGCACCCAAAGGAGGAGGTGGAGGAAGTGGTGCGAGTATCCCATTTGGTAACCAAAGCGCTCTCTCTGTCTGTCTCTCTCTCTACAAATGGTCAGCTAAGGGTAAGGGAATACCCCTCTTATTTCTGGTTCTGTGATGCTGAAAGCCGAGACATTCGATAGTTCCGTTTGACTGCATTCACAAACGGGCGAAACGAATCGAAACCAAAGCCAAGACGGACGGACAGACAGCGACAGCAAACAGAAATCTATCTTTAAATGACAGTTGGCGTTGCAGGCTTTGGCTTTTTCCAAGCAACTTTCGCAACGATCTACTAAATTGAATCTGCAGCACACCATAATGTACAGCTGTCGACGGGACAGGACAGGACAGGGGACAGGAGAGGGGGCTGGGGGGGGTACTCGTAAGAAAAAGTGAAATTCGAGTCGTAGACGCATTTAGACAAAATGAGAAACGTGCGTCGCATTCTCAGAGTCGTAGACCAGAGGAGGGAGGCACATCAATAAGATGCTCGAAATAATAATAAATTATGGGGGCGGGAGACAACCCCCACCCCCACCCCCACCGCAACCCAACTCAACCCCCAACAAACCCCCTTTAGAAGTACGCTTATTTATGTAGTTTACATTTGACTTTGAATTTTGAGAGACCCCTCCCTTGGCCCCTTGTCCCGTTCTCTGGGTCACGTTTGGGGCGAATTTTTTGTGCTTTTTTCTTCTGAGGAATGTGGACAATATCTATAGGAAAAAACAGGGTCTGGTTTATATAGGGAGGGAGGGGCAGAGAGAGAGGAGTGACTATATTTAACAAGTGAAAGTTTGACTGGCAGACAAATTTCAATGAAAATTAATTAGAAATTCATGTAAATTTTCCCAGCGCAGTGCACTTTTTTTTCTTCTCTCCGGAGTATCTCCATGGGGTCTTTGACACCCGCCGATGTTTACCCGAAAGGCCGCCATAACCATAATCATCCAGCCACCATTTGTTTACGCCCCGGCCCCGCTCCCTGGGAATAGTTTAAACAATTGGCTCAGAGCAGGAGCACACAAAGAGTGCGGGGTGCAGGGTGCAAGGTGCACAGTGCACCGAAGGGCAATGAACTTTCTCTCCATGTGGAAAAGGGAATAGAATTAGAGCCATGACCACGCCCACAATGAGGTAACAGAAACCACCAGCTAAAAATCAACAATCGCCAGCACAATTCAGACACTTGCGAAGCACGCGATTGCCGAGCGATTTAAGACGCTGGGAGAGCAGCTAGTGGCATGCAACATTCGGGGGGTATCGGTATCAAGTCCGTTAGTCAACAATGTAATACCACAAATTACAATTGCTGATGACATAACACGCGATAGCATGGGAAATTCCCATACACGTGGGAAAATGTATGCTCCAAAAATATTCGGATATTCGGATTTTGCAAAGAAAAGATTCAAAGATTCAGCGAATGAAACCATAAAAACTATGAATGTTCATAGAGAAGGCCCATTTTTTTATTCGTTTTTCATAATCTTGAGTTCTAGAGGTTCCCAACTTAAATAAATATTTTACTAAAAGATCCTAGGGAAAAGAACTATCTGAACAATACATCTAATGATATGTTAATTCGATGGAGATCTCTGAGTCTTCCATCTATTTTGTGTATCTGCTAGCGTCCTCATCCTCAATTTCATCCCTCGACCCTCGAGCAGGGTCATACATTACCCAGCTGTTGCCTCAAAAGACTCTAAATCTTTGGGATGGCCAACTCTCCATCGATTCGTCCCCAGTTTGGGATGGAACTCACCTGCAATCAGAAAAGAGAGAACGAAATGCATTATTAAGTGAAAGGGACAAGCTGTGGGGTCGTAAACAAAAGGATGGATGCATGGATGGAGCAAGTTGCAAGTAGATTAAGTGCCAGGCCAGAGACAGGCCCCAGGTGAAAACTTTGACATAAAGAGAGGAGACCAGCAGGAGACAGGAGACAGCCACAAGGGGCAGGGTAATTACATAAAAGCCACAGAGAGAAAATTATGTGAAAAGATTAAATTTGTAAGATAAATGGAGAGTGGAGTGGGGAGTGAAGCATGTTGCAAGCAGAGGCCGCACAGTCAGAGCGAGGCCTTGTCTTGTCAGTCACTTTCCTGGGAATCATAATATATATATATATATATATGTATGGTATATATATATATAATCTGTTGGGGAAGATTTCAATGGTGGAGAGCATAAAATATGTGTATAAAAAACAGAGCAGAGCAGAGCTGAGCGCTTGCTGCTGTTGCTGCTGCGGTAATAAATGAAAATTATGCAAAGTTTCAGCAGAATTCAGGCAGCGAATGATGAAGCGAATGCCCATCCAAGCCAGAAAACGGTTAACGGAGCGTGTTATAAGGCCAGAAGAGAGACGAGACATCCCCCCACCACCACCCAACAAAACATGAGTAAGTGGAAATTTATGAAAATGCGTAATAAATGTGGGGCCATGGCGGCACCCCCTGGCGGCAGCTGCCTCAAGTTGCACTTCCATGGAACTCAACTCCCACAAGTCTTAAGCCACAATCTGAAGCTTGTTTTCCCCCCCTCTTAGGTAGGAGCATGGCGGGTGGGGAGCGGGGAGGGGCCTAAATCTGAGTGGGCCACAACTTTTCAACCAAAAAACTTTTTGTCCGACAGTGAAACAGCACTTTGGAAAGAGCCTTAATCGTGTCACGGCATCAGGCGATGATATTATCAAGTTTTTCGCTTTTAGAATTATTATTATGTACCATAAGCTACAAACATATCTGTATAGTAAATACCATTGGAACGATACGATGTATGTATGTAGGTGCTAATTGAAGAAAGAGAAAGAGAGAGGGAGAACATTTCCATACTTCAAATCTCGAATGAAGATTCTTGTTTGTTTTCCTGGGGTGTGTCATCTATCAGGCATCTTATAATATAGATATTACAGTACGTTTCGCAAGTGTAAGATTATAGCAATGTTCGATTATTATGGTAATAGTTGTACATCTTACTATCCTTTGATAAGTAATCTTAAACGACGATTAGATAGTCAGAGAACCTTTAGCAAATCATCTACATATGCCTTGAGCCACTTTTTTATGGGAACATCTTGCTTAGGGACTAAAGATACGATACCTCTCTCTGGAAATTATTACTGGAACAAGAGATATTTATTTTTGCTGTCAGAATAAACCAGCTAAGACCTATAACTACCCTTGAATATGCTTCCATTGAATCGTATTTCAAGAACATAGATTAGATATACCATCTGTACCTCTGGTCTTCCCATTTAATTCATTTCAGATTAGATATGATTTGCCTTTGAACACTTCCCATTATGGCCCCCAATACAGACTTGTCGTCTCTATCGTAATGAACCGCACTGCCCGTCCGTCAGCACTATTTGTAGTTCACTTTGTGGGCAAACAAGTTTCATCTTTTTTTTTGTGCCGTTCTTCTGTTCTTCTTCTTCTTCGGCTTTTGGATGATTTTCATGTGCCCGGCCCGGCGTCAATTAAATGACGGAAATGGGCAATTTTTATGTTGGCCGACATCGTTTTTGCTGCTGTTTTGTGACGACTTTTCGTTATAGCTAAATCTGTGTCTGCGTATCTGTGTATCTATGTGCCCCTATTCCGTTAGCTGGAAAAAGCTTTTCATGTCTGCTTTGATGGTTGTCCATCCGCCTGTCTCGCTGTCCGCTCATCCGATTGTCTGTCCGTCCGTTCGTCTGTCCGTCGAATGGCCAAGACTAGCAACGCGATTAATTACTCGGCTCATAGACCTTAAGTGCGATTTTAACGCCCCCGTTCGTCCGTCCATCCGTCCGTCTGTCCGTCCGTTTGTCTGTTCACCCATCCGGTTGGGAGAGGGTCTCAAATGTTCGGCTTAATTGTGGGAAATGCGGATTATCTTACAAGTTAAGGTAAAAGGTTGAGAAGAAACAAGACAAGACAAGAAGAGACATGAACTAATTAGGTGCCACCGAAACGCCGGGAATTAAAAAAGTATTGTACAAAAAAATCAGATAAACAGGAAAGAAATAGAAGAAGATTCGGGTCGGAAGCATCAGATATGGGTCATTCCAACGATATTCGTATATTCCGAAAATCTTCTTAGAATAATGGATTACAAAAACCTATGGAATTCCTATGACTTTTCGATGATAATCCAAATCTTAGTGGTTCCGATTTAACCAAATTTCTTCCAGAATAAGTGAATTTATAGCCAAGAAAAACAACAAACGGATAAATGGGAAGAAGTTTGATATAAAGACTCGAATGTTGGGGAAGATCAGGAATACTACGCCTACAATATGTGTACGCTTAGGTCTTGAAGGTCGAAAGTTCTGCCATATGTTCGATCCATAATATGTAAATACTTTTCTCCATGAAGGTTGTGACACAGAGAGGAAGTCGATATCTAGTCGATATAATAAAGAGCGAACGTCATGGGTGTGCAATGAGTAAGCGATAAGGCCTCGAACAGCGGTAAACCAGAAGCAAACAGCTGTTGCAAGCGATAAGGAAATACAAAGGGAATGTGGTCTTGACAGGGGCGGGGAGGGGGTGCAGAGGAAATTATGTAAAAATGCGAAATATGCTAAAATTGACACACAAAACAAAAGATTGTCATAAAGATGGGATAGGTAGAGGGAGAAAGAAAAGAAAGCGTCGCGATGACATAATGAACATGATTAGGAGGTTTATGGCCGGAATCAATAAAGAGCCAGGGAGCGGGCGAGGGGGACGCACAGGGTTGAAGTTGAATGTCAAAAATATTTGATGACGAAGTGGCGGCGCGCCGGCCTGGCACCTTCTACACGACAAAAGGAGGGTGGGTGGGTGAGAGAGCGAGTCAGAGAGGCGCATACTCCAGCAGAACTCAAAAACAAACCCAGACTAAGGGTAGATTAATTATGAGGTAAGAAAGTTGTAGAAAGTCACTACAAACTCCCTAGTTAGGTACCCAGAATGCTGGACAGCCTAACCTTCGAATCAATATACCTTGTCCAGACTGCGAGAGCAAGAGCGAGAGCGAGCAGCAAACACAACTGACGTAATCCGAATTGTGCGGTGCCTGCTCTCTCACATTAATTGAAGGGGAGAAAGAAGCAGAGACAGAGAGGGAGAGAGACGGCAAAAACTCGGGCAAACACAATAAATTAACAAAAATGAAATGAAATCATTCAAGGAAAACGGCAAAAACACACATCACATCAATGAAAAAACAATTTAGACACTCTAAAAGACAGACCGAGAGAGAGCTCAATCAACTACTAACCTCCATGGCCTCTCTTTGTTGTTGTATGTTTGAGTGTTTCCAAGGTTCCACCGTTCACCGTTAACTTTTTAGCGTTTTTACAGCAACAATTTACAGCAACAATTGTTACTGTTTCAGTCTTTTTTTTTTTAACTTTCTGACACGCACAAAAATTCTGACCGCGAGTTTTTTCTGCCCTACGACCGCTTGTTGTTTTTGGGCGTGACACACAATGGAGAGGGGAGAGCGGGCAGCGTTTCTAGAAGTTGAAGTTCTAGGAGTAACACACACAGGCACACACGAATGGAGGAGTTTTCTTTAGTTAAAATATCAACACAACAATATACAGCCAGTGCAATTGTTTAACAGATTTCAATTGTTGCTAACAGCGCGGACGACGAGTGAAGTTTAAAAGCTGGGTTTCGGGGCGGTTTATTTGGTTGGTGTATGGAAGAAAAAACTCGTCACGAAACACGATTGAGCATTCTCTCTCGCTCTCTCGCGGGAATAACACAAACAAATGCAGAGGCAGAGCAGAGAAAGAGAAAAACTGAAACCGAGCTCGTGAGAGCAAACAAAAATTCACTCAATGGTGCTATCGATATATCGTCGCAACAGAATTATCGGCTCTGGGAGCTGTGGGCTTTGGTGGAATATGAATTATATATTGAATGATAATAAAATACTCATGGACATTTAAATAATTATTTATATTGTGTGGCAAGCTTCTTCAAAAAAGTCATAGAAAGAGCTGATAAAAAGAAAATGTAATGAAAAACATATGTCTTTCTGTTTTTGTTTGCCAGGAGCACCCGATTCTTGTTTGAGTGCGTTTTGTTGTTGCTATTGCTAGTGTTTCTCTCTTCTCACGCAGTCATTAGCAGCAAAGAGTTGAGTACATTTTGAGAGCCACTGCTGGAGCTGGGCGCGTACGTTTTACATTCACTGGAAATTTGAAAATGATTACCCGCCAAATCTGATTAATTGCATTTTTAAGCATCAAATTTATGTCTGTTCCTGCAAAAGCCAAGAAACACACATAAAGGACACCCGTAACTCTCATTCTCTTGTGGGGAAATGACAAATTTTCCATACGGGTAATTTTTATGGCCACATAAAATTACAAAATTATTAAAATATGCACACCATAAATCAAGGGGGCATTTTCCCCGCCTCGCTGCGCCTCGCCTCGCCTCGTATAGAATTTTCATTTTCATTTCCATTTTATCAACGTTTTGTTTGTGTCATTTTTTTGCAGGCGTTAAATTAATTAGGGTGGAAAAATTGAGGGAAAACAGGAGAAAGCAGAAAAAGCGCACAAGAAGAGAACTTGTGGCATTTCCATAAACGTTGCATGTTTCCTCTCTGTGTTGGTTGGTGGGGCATGCCACTGGGAGGGTGGGGCTGGGCGGCTGGTGGCAGACAAATAGAAGACGTCATAAAAATGCCATTGTAAGTAGTTGAGTTCTTGCTTCGTGTTTTCGGCTTTGGCTTCTGCTTTTGTTGTTTCCGACTTTTTCCTTTTTGATATCCTTTGTATATCCTTATTTGCTGGCAAATCGACAAAAGGCACGCAAAAAGGGGGCAGGGCAGAGGCAGGGGCAGGGCATACCGAAAGCTGCAGAAGGCAGTCGGAAAACTCATTTCACTTGTGTCGAAAAGATAAATGCGAAGCGCTTAAAAAAGCAATTACCGCATAAATTGCGCTACAACGCGGTACGTACACCCACCCGCCCACTACTGCCACACCCCCTTCAGCCTTCAGCCAGCCCCTTCCCTTTATCCTTGTGCACAGGATGCGGCGCATAAAACTTGCCACAAAAGGCAGACAGTGGCGCCTCACAAAGCGACGTTTTCCCTTTTTACAAACAAACAAACGCGAAAACATGCAAAATGCATTGACAGAGAGGAGGAGGGGAGGGGCAGGGGGTCCAGCTTAATTGAAAAATCAATAGTGGGCCCCCCCGCAGACACTCCCCTCCCCTGCTGCCGTTTTCCATTCACTAAATGCCCGTAAATCAAGTTAAAAATCGCAGCAATCAAAGCACCTGAAGCGCAATAAAAACTCATTAAAGGTAGGCCCAGGCATCCCGCTTCGTCGACTGCGGAGGGGTGCTGTAGGGGAGGGGGGGCTGGAGTGGGTTTGGGGCCAGGTGCGGATGTCCATGGAGGATACGGCCTTAGAATCGAGTCTCAGTTCTCAGTTCTGCTGCCAAATTGGATTTGAACAAATTACAACACATCGATTTCTCATTATGGAGGGGGAGAACAGCGGCAGCAGCCAAGGAGGAGGAGAGGAGGAACAGGTGGAAGGACCAGCACCAGGAGCAGAGGGAGAAGCAAGAGGCAGGAGCAGAGGGAGAGGCAGAAGCAGGAGCAGCAGCAGGAGCAGCAATTGGAACAGAAACAAAAACAGAAGCAGGGGAGCAGGATTTTAAATGGAGAAAAGTCACTGATTTAGGCGCAAGCAGAGGATCTACACTGAAAGAAATGTGCTGCAACATATCTGGAGATTAATTTATTCATTTTGAAGGCCTATTTATCCTTCACATGAATATAACATTCAGAGTACATCCGAATTATTCAAACTATGGGTATTTGAATATCTTTTTAATATTTTGAAAAATGTTTAAGTTCTTTCCTTGAAGACAGTGGCTACAGTGACTTAAAATAGTATTGTTCCATGCTTGCAGTTTTGGTATACGAATTAGTGCACTTACTTTATCATTGTTAGAAGAAGTATTATTGTTATTTTGATTGTTATTTTGATTGTTAGATGTTATTCCCTAAAACCCAAGGCGAAAATCACAGAGTTAGTTCATTATTTTTAAAGAAAATTTGTTAAAAATTGTATTAAAAAAATGTGTTATTCATTGGCAGTGGCTGTGGTGTTCCATTGAATATTTGTCAATATTTGAAGAATATTTACAAAGTATTTGCCACCCATTTTCACCCATTTTCTTGCCGTGTTAAAGAGCCACGGGAGGGGGGCGACTGAGCGACCATCCGAAATGGCGACAGAAATCACTTAAAGGGAAAATTTAATTGACTCGACTCGACTCAGGGCTGGGCAGGGGGCTTGGAGGAATGCCAGCAGCAACAGCAGCAGCAGCAGCAGCGGGAAACCAGGAGCCAATCCTGGCCTCCACCTCCATCTCGTCCTCTCCTTTGGCTGCAGCGGAAGTCAGCTGCCAATTTGTTGGCCATGGCAGAGGCGGAAATTTCGTTCGACTTCCTGATTTAAATAATAACAAACTGTGCCTACTACCCCTCACCCACCTTCCCCTCCCTCCCCCTCCCTCTCTCCTTACGCTGGAAAGTCTTGCTTGTCACGCCAACTGACGGCACATCCAGGGAGGAAGGAGCTACCACCCGCACTCCCACTCTCACTCCTCCTTCTGCAATGGCATCTTGATAAAATTGAGAGAGAGAGAGGGAGGGGGGGGGAGGGGATGGGGGAAGGCCAGGCCAAGAACATGATTGGCGTCATCAGCGGCGGATCTCATAGGAGACTCCGGCTGGGTGGGAGGGGGCTTGGAGGGGGTTTTGTTTTTGTGAGGCAATGTCAACGTTGATTTTGGTCAGTACATCCCCCCCTTCCCCCCTCCTAACACCTCCTCCTGTAACATCTCCCCCTCTGGGGGTGGGGGGTCTCTGTCGAGTGTCAATATTTGTCCGCCTCCTCTGTCATGAGGGGGCGTGCCTTTGGTTAGAACAAATTAAAATGTTTGCCTTATGATGCGGCCAAAATATAAACATGACAGGGGAGGAGGCATAACAGGAGGGAAAACACTGGTTAGTGGGGGGAGGAGGAGGAGGAGAGAGATGCAAATCAGACGGGGGAGAGGGAGAGGGAGAGGGAGGGAGGGTGATTACATATTCCAACAGATCGATAAGATATACAGTAAAGGGTTTCCATGGGGGCATAAAGTGTGCGGGGCAAATGGGGATGCAAATAATGTGAGCGTTTTGCGAGGGTTTTGCTAAAGAACTTTAAAGAAAAACCTGAATCTAAGACTCATAGATCACAGTTGGGAGCTATATTCCTATAAGGATCTTGTAATTACAAAGGAAACTCCTGTATACCTTCCAGAACTGTTATCAAATCAAACAGGAAATGCCAACCAATTCCAATTCCAATTCCGTCTAATATTCAAATCAGATCATCATTTGGCAAAGTTCTGAGTAAACTTCGTAATGACTGCTGCTCGACCTAAAACATTCGATTAAAGAGGAGCAATCGCTCAGTCTCTCAGCCCTTAGCCCACCAAAACCTCAACCCCCTCTCAGTCTGGTTTCAGCCTGGTTTCTGCCTGGTTGCTGCCTGGTTTCTGCCTGTTGACGGAGAACGCTTTGCATTTGTTGAACAACAATTTCCGGCACGAAACGTAACGAAATCAGAGCCCGAGCCGGAGTCCAAAAGCCGAAAACCCCAAAACGAAGCTCAACTGGTAGCCGAAGGACGAGGCCCGAGCGGCACCGAGGACGCCGACTATAAGAAGCGGCTTCCCTCAAAGCCTGGCCAAGAGTCGCGCTGGCCACGTCGAACCGAAAGCATCGCGGCAACGGCGGCAACGAAACAGTGAATAAGCCGCGAATCGAAAGCGAATCGAAAGCGAATCGAAAGCGAACAAAAAGCGAGCATTAGGCGGACATTGCACGGACAGGACATCAAGCATACGCCGCATACGCCGCATACGCCGAAAGAAAAAAGAGTTTACTCGTTAGTGGAATTGTTTGCCTTTTGGCCAGTTTACGAGTGGCTCAGCATAAATTGGTAACGTGTCTCTCATTTCGGGTCCACACATGGCCCAACGAGGGGGTGGGTGGGGGGATTTGCCTCATAAAAGTGCGTGCCAGCGGAGTATTTGTCCATGAATGGGAATCCGGACGACTCATGAATGAAGCTGCCAGATGGCGAGATGGCCAGAAGGCCAGTTGCGGGGCAGAGCAGGGGGGGGGGGGGGTGGCTGCTGCTTGGAGGAGTGATTTACGCCGCGAGTTTTTCTGGTTTTGGCATTGTTGCGGGGCTTTCATTATATGGGCATGGATCCCGGGGATATGCTGCGCATTATGAAAACAAAGCACGAAGAAATGCAAATGGAATACCGCAGAAAATTGGACATGTGTGCGTCTGTCCGGATCAGGACAGGACAGGACACACACATCACCTTTCTTTTGGCAAGCGGTGCGGTGTGGTGGTGTGTGTACAGTGTGCCGCAGGATATTTAACACTTCATTGACTTTTGTGGCCTCCTGCCGGCAGTCGACAGTCGACAGTCGCAACATTCCGTCCGGCTCCTTGCCACTCCGTTCCGTTGCGAAAGTTTCATTTGCATTTC
Source organism: Drosophila athabasca (assembly GCA_008121215.1). Lineage (NCBI taxonomy): Eukaryota > Metazoa > Arthropoda > Insecta > Diptera > Drosophilidae > Drosophila > Drosophila athabasca. Next base: position 2,743,188 of record CM017793.1, on the reverse strand, counting down.
GTGTGCGCCACCACTGAAAATTAATGGTCGCAATTCCTTGACAAGTTTTCGTGGAAAACCCTAACGGAACTCCGCCGCTACCCCTCTCCGCCCCCCCTCCCCCCTCTCTGCGTTAACCCTTCTGTTGCCCAAGCAATTTGTTTGGCTTCGAACGCTTTAATAAGTTTGCGGACGGACGGGGGGAGGAAGGGAGGGGGGGAGGGAGAGGGATTGCCAAAAAACTTTCGCCACACGAATCCGGCTCAAACTCCTACTTTCTGCCGCTCGACTGACTGCTCTTTGACCCTTTTCACACATACACATGCACGCATACACCACATGTGTGTGTGTGTGTGTGTCAGGATGTGTGTGTGTGCTTCAGTGTGTTTTAGTGCGCGTTTTGACATCTAATTTATGAAGGAGAGAGAAAGAAAGAAAGAGAGAGAGAAAGTCTATTGCAAGCAACAGGCAGACTCTCTGGTCCCCTGAGGCTACTAGAGGGTATACAGCAGTCCATAGTTATTATTATTATCATTATTATAGAGAATGGGATAAGTCTCTACTGCCAGGGATTCCATTTAGAGTTCATTGAATATGGCATTGTTCCAGAAGCGATCTACAATTCTAGGATATTCCGTCGTTGAATCACGCTTTTCCCTTAAGGCTTTCCATTCCAGGATTATCGTCTATCCCCGCAGTATAAGTGACAGATCAAAGAAGTTCCAGGAGTGTCGTGTGGTATCCCTCGTCCTTTATCCTTCCTCCTCGTATCTGGCACTCTTTTGGTTTCTTTTTGGTCAGCAAAAGTTTCTGGCACGAGGCACCGAAAAAATAAGCAGACACAAATCCCACTCGGACTCCCACTTTGGCTTCCCCTCCTCCTCCTGCGACGCCTCTTCTACAGTCTCTATGTTTTTTTATGTGAAGGGGCGGGGCGGGGTACAAATTCCTCTGGTTGTTAGATTTGTTGCCCCCCGAAACTTTTTTAATGAGTTTCATAATCTTTGATGCGCTTCTTCGCTTTGTTTTTGCAAGGCAGCGACTGCTCCCCTGCTCCTCCCCCTGCTCCTGCGGACCAAGACCAGGGCCTAATGATGTGCGAGCCACATTCCAGGGGAAAAACAGCAGTGGCCTTTGAAAATTGTTTTCCATTCGAAGGATGTGTCCTAGGAGAGAGAGAGGTCGAGGGCAGGGACTGTGCCCGGAGGGCATGGAATTCTGCTGTGCCCGCGATAAGCGTTTAATTGAAAGCCGGACAGAAAAAGAAGGAGAAGGACCTCCTCCCCTGCCTCCACACTTCGAGTCTGATTTCATTAAGGATTCCGCATTATGCACTTTGCATTCTGCATTCTGCATTCTGCACTCTGCTCCCCATTTAAATCCATGAATGCAAATGCAGCTCCAGCTCCAACCCTTGACCCTACACCGTTTTGACACCGTTTAGCCCACGGATCCCAGCCAGCCATCCAATCCGCGCCACTAATTGAGAGTGTTTGATGTGGACTAAGGCGGAAGAGGGTGCAGGGTGCAGCAGGGGAAGTGGTTAGTGGGTTAGTGGGCAGTGGCATCACAGTGGTACAGTCACCTCAAAGGATCTGGTTTGAGTGGAATGCAAATGCGAAATGCATTTGCTGCATGCTGCTCATGCGGAAATCGGAGCTGGCTTTCACGTCAACTTCTCTAATGCTTTCCCTTCCCCTTCCCCTTCCCCTCTCTGCTCCCTTTGTTTTCCCTCTGTTTAAATTTCATTTGTTTAATTTCCTTTCTCTGATGACTTTTCCCCCTCCCCCCGCACTCCCCTGCCTGCCTGCAGATGGCATTCCTTTCATTCATTCATTCGTGGGGGCCAACATATTGGGCAACATGCCGCACGAATGTGCAACAATGGAGACAGCCAGAAGAGCAGAGCCAGAGCCAGAGCCACAGCCAGGCATCATGTGGCGACATGTAATGCAATTGTGCAACATCTGCGGGGCATGGGATCAGTCAGTAGTCCCTGCCCCTCCTTTGGCAGCCTCCTGCTGTGGCGGCCGATGGGGCGTATGCGTAATATGCTCTGCCTTTTGTACACGCAAAAAGCAAGAGGCAAAAGGCAGGGGGGGGGGGACTCCTCTCTAGCCATAGGATAATCCTTTGTCCAGGCTTCATCTGTGGATCCTTCAGTGTCTCCTCCCTCTCCTCCCTCTCCTCTCTCGTTGGGTGTATGAATAATCTCCTCGCGCATTTCCATCCGCTTTTCACTTACGTTTTTCCCCCCCCTCTTTCTCTTTTTCTTTCTCTTTCTCTTTCTTTTCATTGCAGCTGCTCTTTTGGGGCCCGCAATGAGGCAATGAGACGACCCACACCCACGACCAACAGCAGCAGAAGCAACAGCAGCACCCACGCAGACGGAGAAGGAGGACAACGAGGAGACGGAGTCATGCCATCTGGTGCCTGCTTCTGGAGTCTCGAGCTTTGGCCTCATCTGTGGCAGATAGAGCACTAGAGAGGGACAGAGACAGGGACAGAATAGAGAGAGAGAGACAGCTAGAAATGTTGCGCGATATCTTTCTGTATCTAGTTCTAATCGTTTTATTTTGCTTCATTTTCATGGCGCAGTTAATCGTCAACGTTTACGCGTTCCAGCGCCAGCCGACGCCCGCCCAGAAGTCGGACAAGAATGAGATTATATTTGTCTAGGAAGGAAGCCCCCCAGGGGGGAGGGCAGGGGGTTGGGGTAGGGGATGGGAATAAGGCCAGCAAAAGTCAAGCGGCCACCGTGGTTTCTATTTAATAAGAGGAAAAGGCCAAGACGACGGCGCTTGAGAGAGAAAGTTTCACTTAAAGATGAGCAGGAGCAGGGAGCAGAAGGGAGTCGCTTAGGGGTTTTGGATGATAAACCCTCTGAAGAACTGTTAAACTAGGTTGCTCGCTAATTAGTAACGGTAGTCTGGGGACACACACACACACAGACAGACACAGCGACACACAGACACAATGAAAGTTGCAAACAATAAACCGCAGCGACAGACAAGTTCCACTCCAATCTCTCGTCTCTCACGCCATGAAAAGGGGAAAGGGGGAGGCGGAGGGTTGACTAAAGGAAAAACTTTAGCAGCGCAATGAAGCCGCATTAAATTTTCATCATTTTTCGCATATTTCCCGTACGTTTTCCCTCCCCCTTTTCCCACCCCCTTTTTGTTTGTCTTTCATTAACATTTTCTTTTTTATCTGATAATTTTTCCAGAGTATTTAATTTTAATTCGCATTCTGCTGGCGCAAAATTATGATGCATGGGCGAGGCGATTCGAGGCGACACCAGCCATCAGCCACGCCCCCTTCTTGGGCGGGGAGGCTTTAACTTTTCATTGCCTACTTTAAAGGGCCACGCCTTGGAGTGCTCGGTAAGGCCTTTGGGCCTGGTTATCGGTTAGAGCTTTTGGCCTCTGGCTCCTGCGGCAATGAGCCCGAACAATTGCCAAGTGCCAAGTGGGGGGTGGGGGCCAAGGAGGTGGCACTGGCACTGGGGCGTGGCAGATGTGGCAGTTTTTTATTGATTTCCAGCCCGCACTTGCAGCCTTTTCTTTGCCTTTTCTTTTTCCTGGCTTTTTCCGTATTTGTTCCTATTTTTCTTTTCATATTTTTTTGTTATATTTTGTGCCATTTTTTTGGTTGTTTTTCTTTTTGGCACGCCGCAACGTTTTATTGTTTTCCTTTGAGCCAGAGCCAGAGCCAGAGCTAGAGCCTGCCTCTTGTTGCACAGCACTTGAGCCCAGGGCTCTCTCTCACTCACTCTCCCTCGAGGGGCATACACACACTTGACCCCCTTCCAGGAGAAGGAGCGCTTAAATCGAGCTCTGCTCTGCTTCAAGGGGGGGGGGGGGGGGGGGGGCATGGGGCAGGGGGGTGTTGCAACATCCACTGATTGCTGTCAGTGTGTCCAAATGGAAATTAAAGTTTCATCAAATGTTTCTCAAGCACTAAGCGCCAGCTGAGGCCAAGTTTGCGTCTAAGTTTTCCTTTGGCCAAGTTTAAAGAGAGCGGAATTTTCCACAAAAGAGAGAGACAGAGAGAGAGAGGAACGCCCCATCATATCGAAGAGGAAATCAAAATGTATTTAATCGACAAACTAAAAAGGTTTTACACAAAACACAAAAAATCTAACACATAATCGGTACACTCTAAGGTCTACAGATACATATGCATATACATATATACATATGTACACCACACATATATATACATACATACAGTATATAGTATATAGTATATGATATATGATATATACATTCGAACAATAATAGTTATAGTTAAAGATTCTAATCGATAGGCTATAAGCTAAGCAAATCGAAATTGTATCGAACTTTGTAGCTAGATCTTGAAACAATGAAATGGAACACGAAAAACGAAATGGAAATGGAAATGGCAAACGAACAACAAAAACGAAGCGGATATCGAATTAATATAAAAACAAATAAATGTTCTTTGGATGGAAAACAAAAACCAAGAAGAGAAATGATGAGAGTTTTCATTTGCGGGTTGGGGTTGGGGTTGGATGTTTTTTAGCCCTACTTTCCTACTTCCCTCCATTGTTCCCCATTCCCATCATCCAATTGAGTGACCAGTCCATTAATGTTCCCATTTCCACAGCCATTTCCACTGCCATTTCCCCCCCATTTCCCCCCCATTTCCATTCCACTCTGACTCTTGGGGGAAGTGTTAAATGCTTGACCATCAGGCAATTGCCAGCTGAAGAAATGAATACATTATTTCATCCATTTAGCAGTGGCATCTGCAAAGGGGGGATGGAAGGGGGTTGGAAGGTAATGAATGAAGAAGGGGTAAGGCCAGGGGTGGGGCAAGGAGAGGGGCCAGGCATTGGTGGGGGACCGCTTGTCACAGAGTCCCTTAGTCGTTGGTCCTCGGACAAAAGTTTTGGCTCTTGGCCAAAATGCCAGGCCCCCCTCCCCCCCCGCCTTCCCTCACAGTGCAACAAGCTGCCACTTGGCCACTCCCCTACCAGCCGCCTACCCTCTCCTCCATTTTTACGGGGCATCTGCTTCTGCTTCAGCTTCAGCTTGCTGCTTGCTGCTGCATTTCTGTTTTGGGGCTTGTTTTTATTGCATGCCAAAATGTCTGCAGCTTTCAAAAGAACAACAACAACAACAACAACAGTGCAACGGACAAGATGAGCCACAACCAAAGAACAACAGAAAGGGGTAGCAACGAGTGCCGAATACCCTGTATGTCTGGGAGACCCTGTAAAATGGCTTCCATTCGGTGGCTTTTGTGGCCCCAAGGGAGATCAAAGTTGAGGCATGGCAAACGTCTGGTGGATACCATCATACCCTCCTCGGCCAAGGGTAAACGAAAACAACATTAAGAAAAACAACAGAAGGAAAACCTCAGCAAAAGCAAAGGCCGAGGAAAATGGCAACGAAATGGATTTCACTTGCTGTTGATTTTGATTGCATTTCAGCCGCCTCTGTCTCTGCCTCAGCAATGACCAAATTTGGTCAACAAATGGATACAACCTACAGGGAGAGGCGTAGGGGAACGGAAGAGGGGAAGGTAATGGAATGGAGGCTGCAACATTCTTGGATCGCAGCCATGGAGGCGGAGGAGGGATCTCCTATTGAAAATCGCTTTAAATGCCGGACAGACAGACAGTCGATTTCTCACTTTGGCATTGGCCGACAGCTGTCGCAGATGGTGGGGTCGCAGAGGGGGGGAGGGAGGTAGAAGAATAGAGGGTATTTCTAGTATTTATTTAATATTTATTTAACATTTATTTGCCACATTCTTTGATCTGCCAGCCCATCGCCCAAGTTCTTTGCCAAAGTCAAGTCGGAAAAGTCGGAAAAGCCAGCAAAGTGGCAAGATGAGATGCTAAGAGTGTGGTGCGAGAGAGAGAGAGAGAAAGGAATGGTGAGAGGTATGACGAGTCCTTGTTCCAACCAATTGACAAACGAAAATCAAAACTAATTAGACGCAAATTAATGAGCCAGAAGAAAACACATCACACGACGAATGTGTTGAAAATGCGATGTGAAAATGTGAAATGCTGACAAACAATTTGGCAGCTGGGACAGCTGAGAGGGTGCTGTGGGGGGTAGCTGCACCCCTGGGCCGCCCTGACCTTTCAGACAGAGCGCAAAAGCCAAAGAGAACAGTGGATCTCCGCCAGAGAGAGAGAGAGAGAGAGAGAGAGAGTGTTTCTCCAGAGGTCGAAGGAAGCAGGGGGGCTGAACCACTGTGAAGGGGGGGGGGGGGGGGCATACAGTGGCACACACACACGTGGACAGAGACATCCAACGAGTAGACCACACGGCGTATGCGCAATTCGCTTTTGGCAACGCGCCAACGCTCTATACTTGGAGATCAACGGAAAAAGTTGCTGATTTTTTGCCAGAAAAACTTATAAATAACTGCTTGTTCATGCCGCACACAGATGCAACAGATATATAGCCAACATATACGTATTGTGTCTGTGTGTGTGTGTGTCTCTGCTGTGCGTTAACTTGGCCAGAATCAGCAGAACAGAGACTCTCTCTCTGCCAGAATGTGTCTGCTCTTCCTCCGTTTGGTCCATGGAAAAATGAGTTTTGGAGTGAGAGATCAGAGGCGGAGCGAGTGAATGAATGAATGCATTGTCTGAATGGAAACTTACTCGGGAAATCCAGGCAAAACGGGGGGGAAATAGTGTGTAGAAGAAAACTTTTGCTTACCTGCAAAGAGAATGAAAGAGAAGAGAATTTTAGTGCGTGGCAAATGAAAAGATAAAGAGGGAGACTAGACGCAGAGACTAAAAGAATGTAGAGATGGATGGGCGATAGAAATAGTTGTATAGATAGATGGGTAGATGGAAGATAGACAGAGATAGCTTGTGTTTGTGTATGCTCTTGGAAAATATAGTTGGGGATACTGTTATTCCATAAAGAAGTATCACAAAGTGATTCCATATAAAAGATACAAATTCCAGATCTGAATTTCCATTCCTTTCGATTGTTTGCCTTCGATTGTGCCACATTTTCCCTGGCGTCATCATCTCTGGCAACAAACAAAAGGCCACACGAAAAAAGCTGAAAGTCAATTAGCCTTTCGGCTGAACCCTAATGATCCCCTCCTCCCCCATCCTCCCTCTCTCCATCTCTCTCTCTCCTGCGGGAGGAAAATGAGTGAAAAGCAGCTGCCGCCATGCGTCGAGCCACTTGAAAAACATATAATTTATTTTATTATATGAATAAACATTTATAGAGAGAGAGAGAGTCAGCAAATAAAACAAAAGGCGGAGAGAGGCCGCCTTTCTTTTAGCTTCAGTTTTCTCAGATTCTGTGTGGCAGGACTCTGCTACTGGCTCTGCCACATGGGAAACAATCGTAAAATCCTTAATTAATGCCCCACCTACATATGGGAGAGGACATGAGGAGAGAGCGCAGGATTGTCCTGCCCCCAGCTACTCCTGGCAGGAGAAATTAAAGGAGCAGTCGCATCACTTTTAATTAAAAGATAAAAATTCCCTGTCCAACAATTTAAGAGGAAGTACGCGAGGAGGGGGCGGAGGGGGAGAGGTGAAGTGTCCTCTTTCCTGGAGATTGGAGGACACATCCACATCCAACCTGTGTTTGCAGGGGAGGGAGGGTTTCCCACGGAGGCGACGCGTCAAAACGCATAAAATGAAGAGCAAGAAACTGTAACAGAAATTAACACACAGCAAAGGAGAGAGGAGAGAGGGAAAGTGGGAGGAGTGGGGAAAAGTCAGCAGCAGCAAAGCTAAAAAAAGCTAAAAAGAGAAATGCGGATAACAAAGGTAAGGGTATAGGATATACATATATAGAAATAATGGACATAATGAAACCCAGTTAGTGGATAAAGAACAGAAAGAAATTGGAGAAAGTTGGAAGTTGAAAGGAATTTAAATTGAGTTCCAAATTCCTTGGGCATTCCTTTGGAAATGTTATCTCATTGTAGCAGGAACCAAAAACTATTATTTCAAAATAAATCATAGGGTTTTGGTACAAGGAAATACCTAGCAGAGTCCTGAAATAGTTCAGAGATTACAAACCAGTTGCCAAGACCGAGGATCTATGGCCTCTGCTAAGCAGCCAAGTATCTCTTCTTAGGTTTGTTGGGAGTCTCTAATTATGTAGCAGAATGCAGCAAAGAAACCCCTTGAATGGAAATTCCAATATACTTTCGAGTTTGAGTCGTTGTATCATCCTCATCCTCTGGGGACTACCTCAACTATACTTCCGAAATAAAAATAATAATTGCACAGCGTTTTCCTGCTTTTCCCCATTGAATTGCTACCACCCCACCCCACACCCCCCCATGCCAGTGCCAGTGCCAGTGCCACCCATCGATCCAGGGAGTGCACATTGAGTGCCCCGACCTCATCGCATCATCGGATGGTGCAACTGTTGCCCCTGCTGCCACTCGTTGCCGTTGGGGCAGACAAACTCTGTGCTGCCGTTCTGCTGTTCTGCTGTTTTGCTGTGAAAACCTAGAAGCAGTCTGAAAGGAAAGGAAAAGCGACAGAGCGGAAGAAGAAGAAGGATCCGGGACGGGCTCCGGGGTGGTCTCCGGGTACGGGTACGGCTACGGGACTAGAGCTTTGTGGATTGCTGCGCCTTGATTGCTGCCTGCCCTGAGAATCCGTGGATAAAAAGTCAACTACTATTCCCGGCTATAAACAGAGAGAGGGTGTACATATAGGAGGGGCATAGTCGTCTCTGGCAGTCGGGGAATGTTATTCTTTCAATCGTCCCCTGCACCCTCCTGTCCCCCTCCTGTAATTCCTCCTCCTGCCACTCCTTCTGCTTCCTCTATTTTTTCTGATTTTTGCTGATTTGAGAAAGGCAGTGCCAAAATGCCGCTGGGCAAAAGCCAGAACAAGCACAAGCCAGGCCAACAAATAGAGGGAGGGGGGGTGGGGGGAGGGGTGACAAGAAAGGGAGGTGTGCCCTGCACACATACAAAGCAACACGCGTACGTTATCCCTGTGTGAGTGGAGTGTTCGTACATTAAGTGAAATGAAATCCTGTTAAGCGAAACAATGAAGCTATTAAAAAAAATATGTGTATGCTGCTGAAGCATTCCCCCTCCCTTCTGCTGAGGGGGGAGCGGGGGGGTATGCAGGGGGATGAGTGTGTGCTAAGATTGGATGTTATCCCATCAGGTAAACCTCATAATATCGTTTAATAAATACTTTACGGCTTGATTGATTGCCTCCCCCCCCCTCCCCCCTGCTCCTGCAGCTCCCATTGTCGGTTTCTTTTTTTTGGAGCGACCTCTGGAGCGACAGGTGAACTGCGGCTTTAAGTAGCTGCCACCCTGCTTCTACCCCTGCCCTGTCTTCCCCTCTTCGTGCTTGAGGCACCACCCCCTTCCCCTCTTTCGTTTCCGTGTAATTTATGCGCCAGAGAGGGCCCCAAGGGGCAAGTAAGCGAAACCACCAGATTGGGACCCATGTGGCGGGAGAGACTACAATCAAAGTGGCAATTGTGGGCGCCAGGATCCTGGACCACGCCCCTCCCAGTATATATATACTTATCCCTATATCCTGCTGTTTATTTCCTCTCTCCTTCTGCTCCCTTCAAGTCCAGCGACCTGGAAAGGCATCATTCCCCCCCGCCCCCCCCACTAGCCGCCCGAAGGCTGCCTTTTCTTGGAACCCTTTTAGTGGTCGAACAGTTCGTGCTGCTCCTCCCTTCCTGCTTCTTCTTTGAGAGGTGTCCTCTCCCCCCCTAAAGCATATTCATACATTAGGAGTCTCTTTGGCCCAAAGATTGTGATTAATGTGTCTCGGTTGGTGTTTATTCTCGGAGGTTTATCCAAGTGCAAAGCACCCACTAAATGCTTTGGTTAATTATCAGGTGATGAATCAGGAAGGAGCAGGGGAACAGGAGGTTAGGGAATCCTCTCTTTCGAATGGGATGAGGATTAAGGTAGGAAAATACAGATTGAAGGAATTCAATGAAAAGCGCCAATGTTAGGACTTTGAAAGAATTTCCCATGGATTAAGGCAAAACCACTTTCTCTTTTGCTCTCGCATACTTCCACAAAAAACACCCCCCACCCCCCCCCACTAGGAGAGAGCACTTCGAGAGAAATGGTGCCCGTTCAAACGATGGAATGCCAGACGCTCTTCAAATGCCTGGCGATGAGTGGAACTTTCGAACCATCCGTCCGTCCATCCGTCCATCCGACATTTGTCAGTTTGACAGCCAGCGGGGGCGTTGCCCCCACACTTCCCCTCCCCCCACTCTGTTGGGAGCATACCTTTGTGGAGCGGGTTTTGCGCCACTGCGAGGTTTTCTTGCTGGTTGTCGTTGTGGTGGTGGTGGTAGTGGACTCCTCCTCCTCCTCCACGTCCTCCTCCTCACCGAGGACCTCCTTCTCTTTGGCAGTGTCTGCCATGGTGTGTGTGTGTGTGTGTGTGTCCTGTGTGCGTGTGTTGTAATCCTTTTTATCCCCAATCACTTGGCATGTATGATAATTCTGTCACTTTATTACTGGGTGATTCACAAATATATATGAATATATATTTATATATATTTTCCAAAGATTTCTTTCACTTATGATTCTTGACGAGATCTGTGATCTCTCTCACTCATTTTCACTGGAAAAACGCATTTGATTTTCATTATATACACATACATATACATATATTCAATAAAACATTAATTTATTATTTATTTATCTATTTTTCACGATTTCACGAGAGAGAGAGAGAGAAAGAAGGAGAGAATTTATGTGTGCAGCTGCCTCGAAAAGTGAAAATTCTTGGCTATAATTAATTAAACTCTTCACCAACAACAGCAACAACAACAACAACAACAACACCAACGCGTTGTTGGTGAATTTTCGTGAGGCAATTAAATGCTGCAATTATTTGTAAATAAACGCCAGATTTATGAACTTATAAATCCGCCTAAAGGGGGGTTTTTCATCCATAAATTAAATGCGGATTTGACATTCATGAATTACAGTTGGTGTACCCTTACTCTCCCACCCCCCCTCTAGCCTCCCCTCTCACTTGAGGGCTACCCCTACCACCCTTCTTCGTTGCGGGTTTAACAACCTTTCTTCCTGCTTGCCTTCCATCTTCTTCCAATATCTTTCGTCTATAATTAAGCAAATTATTTCCTCAATTTTCGAATTGTATTTTAAAAGTTGTGTATCAAAATTCGTCCAAGGGGGCGGTGAAGAGGGGCGGACGGGCTGCACTGACTCATAGAAAATGGCCAACGAAAATGGAAAACTTTTTGGGTCGAGTGCAAAAGAGTTTTTGGCAAGAAAGAAAAGTGTTTTCCTGGGGGTTTTGTTTTTATTTTAAGGGGCGTGATACTCAAGGTATTCCACCCCATTAATTGTTGGTGTAGTTTTTTCGACTATTTGTTGTTGAAGGTGGACTGTGTTCAAGGCTACAACAGATTCTGTGTGGCATATCTAAAGTATTTGGCTGAGTTTTTCGTTGGTTTGTCATTAGAGCCGCAATAGCCGTTTTTAATATATTCCATCCATATAGAGTAGTATGTAAATATGTGGATTATTTTGTTGGTGTTTTTTTCTGAGGTTTTGATGCATTTGTAAGTGCATTGCCTGGTGGCATTTTCGGAATGGCTTCTATTGTGTTTTGTGCGACAGTTTTTATGTGAATTATATGAAAAATATATTATATACGGGTCTTATTGCTATTATAGTCGTTGGTTGTTGTTGTGTTGTTGTTGTGTTGTTGTTGTTGTTGTTGTTGGTGTATTTCGTGTTTGAATTGTGTTGTTTTTTTTGCGCTGGCATTAAATACGTGTCCGCGTTTTTATGGCGTGAATCGTGTGTAAATACGAGGGGTTACGAGGGGCAGGGAAATGCAATTTTAATGCATTTTAATTGACAATAGAACTGGAAAGGGTGTGTGGCGGGGTGAGGGTGAGGGGTTGGTGTAGGGAATCCCCCTTTTGTTATGGTGTTTCACTATTGTTGTGGTTTTTTGTTGTTGTGTTGTTGTATGCATTATTATTATTCGTTTCTTTAACATGTTGCACTTTTTGTATATTTTTGTTTTTGTTTTTGTTTTTGGAATTGTATTGTGTTGTGGGTTGTGTGTTGGTTTTTCATGTGTTTTTTTTGTCTTTTATTCTCCTTATTCGATTTGCAATGATATCGCGCGCTGCTCTGCCGTTGTTTGCTTTCCATTTTGGGGGCTTTATGGCATTAAAGACTGGACTGGCATGCAAATTTCGACCTGGGACCCACATTTGTCGGACAGTCAGCCTCAGTCTCAGAGTCACAGCCACAGACGCGTCCGCGCTCGCAACGAACTGAGTTCCCCCGAAATTCTTTGGCCGCCTCGAGGCTGCTCGAGGAAATGCTCGCAAAAGCCTCGGGGCAGGGATGGCAGGGGGTGGCATGCCACTGACTGAGTGAGTGAGAGGCGGAGGCCTCTGCCGCTGCCGCTGCCAATAGAGCGACGCACACAATCAACACTTAAGTGTGGCAGAAATTTCTCAAATGCTGAAATTCGCTCATCATATTCAAAATGAAATGAATATACAAATACATATATATCGTGCACATATATACATATGTCTGCCTCTTTATGTGTCTTTATGTTAAATTATACACTTTTCAGAGCACAAATGTCTCTGTGTGTGTGTGTTGTTGGCATTTCTTTCCACTTTTTATCATATTTTCTTCACCTAGTATTTCACTTCGCAACGAGTCGTATGCGTAATGTGGCAGTTTGTATTCCTCTTCTCCTTCTCTGTGTGTCTCTCGCTCTCTCTCTATGTTTTTTCCTCTCTCTCTCTCCCTGCTTTCAGCGAATTTGCTAAAACAGGTGAACATTTTGCCATTTTTCGTCTTTGTCACGAGAACACGAAAAACAAATTACGAATCTACGAATACTGCGAATAAGTAACCAAAAATTGTGAAAATATTCGCACTCAATATTCGATTTGGAAATGCGATGTCTCGGGTCTCGTGGGTTTCAATGTGATTTCGAATTGATTTTGAATTTTATCTATTGATCAATTAAAAATCATTAGCGGCCGCAAAACAAAATGTTCAAAATATTCGTATTATATTCGATTGAGATTTGAGTTTATGCTGAAAATATTTAAATATTTTGGCACTTATTTATTATTATTTATGGAAACTTATTTGAGCACTTTTAGTTATGAATCCTGAATGGCTTTTACAGGAATCTTTTCCCTTATTGCAGTGAATATTTACGCTCGGAAAAAGTAGATTTCGATTCTGAATTTGACTCGATTTTTGATTCGATCACCACGATACCCGATGTACCACTGACGGCGATTGGGTTATAACTGAATCCAGAAGAGGATCACCATCCCATCCCATCCCATTCCTCGATTCGATTCCTGGTTCTAGATCGCCGCCCCATTCCGATCTGTTGTGCGTTGTTCGCCTGCCGCTCTTTGTGGGCCTTTGTCCGCCTTGGCACTTGGCTGCTGGCTCACCTTTTGTTCGTCTGCCACAAAGTGTTAATCAGTTATCTGCCCCTCCGTGGCACCACCGCTGATCCAATTAGCCTTGTCGCGTGCTTATTGCGTTCTGAGGTGAGTATTTTTAGCCAGATTTAGTCGGTTCTTCTCCTCCATCAGTTATGGCCAATCTGCGTCTGACAAATTGCGTTGCAGAGTTTCCTATCCTCTAGATTTCCTCAGTTTTTCCTGCTCTCCCAAGGGAGTTTCCCCTCCCCCCCAAGGGGAGAAGTGTGGTCTAATATCCGCCGGTGGCAAAAAGGCAAAAGGCTGGCGAAAGGTTCTGGGGTGCTGGCTCAATCTTTTCTAATGAGTTGTTTGCTTTTAATTAGATAAAAATTTCATTTAAATTGCATTGATTACAGCTTAAGGGTTGGCAGGGGGGCAGCAGTGTGTTGAAGGATGCCCGAAGGTAGGGGGGTGTATCCAAGGTTTATCCCTTAAACGTATCCCCCCCGTCGTATGCCCAGCTGTCCTTTTGGCCGTGTAATTAATTGTTCTCGGGGCCTCGAGAAAGTTTTTCTTTCTTTTCAGACGGCAACAAAGTTGTGCAGCCTGCCCCGCCCCCCGCCCAGCACTCCAGCAGGGGGGAGGAGGCCATAAAAATAAACAACAACAAACGATTTGTAGGCATACACAGTGTTGGCTAAAAATAAACGCCCTCTCGGATATTTCCAACCCAAAAAAGCGAGAAAATAAAAATATTATTTATAGCCTCCTCCCACCCACCCCACCCACTCCAATCAAAACACATGCTGCGAATGTAGAAGATATATATATGTCTGTATGTATAGGATAAATAGGATAAACTGAATCAATCTGCAGTTGCAGCCGCAGATGTTGCATGGAAATGTTTTACGAATTTCCAATTGGTTTCTGCAACTGAAAACTGAATGCGAATTCGAATTTCAATGCATGTTGATGCAAGAATCGCAGATGCAAATGCAGGCGAGAAAATGGGGCAGGAAAAGCGTGAAAAAAACAAAAAAAAACATAGAAAACAAAGCTCGAAAAAACGGGAAAAATCAGGCTAGATAAATGGCAAACAGCGGCGCGAACTGGCGGCTGGCTGGAGGAGGGACAGAGACAGAGATGCAATGCTGAAAGCGCATGGAGTCTGGCATTTTCCTCCTTCTGTTACCATTGATGGTTTACAAACAAATAGAGGGGTCACGAATCAAAGGGGGCGGGGGGGGGGATGGCGTGAAGGTTCTCTGCGAGAGGGCTTTCACCTTTTGGGTGGCCTGAAATGAGGAAAGTTTCACAGTTTACAGCTGGAGAGCCATTGATTGATAAAGTGAAAAGCCGATAGCCGGCAAGCTATGAGGAAGCCCATGGCCAAGAGGTTGGGGCAAGGTCTCCAAAGAGGTCTTTAACCCCACTTCGAATGCAAATGAGGGCCACATTAAAGGGGCGCCAAAGGTAAGATCGAAAGTGGAAAGGTGGAAATGTGGAGGGGGGGTGGCTAATATCACCTGTATATATCACCTGTGAGTGGAACTGCTCTGCACTGAGGTGAGTTTCTATTTTCTTGGCAGCACGCCGCCCACGCCCACACGCCGTGCCCCACAGGCAGGCCATGTCAGAAATGATCATTGACATTGTCGCGCTGAAGGTGTTTTCGCACACACACACTCAAACACTCACAGTGCAGAGAGGTGCACTCACACACAGACACAGGCAGGTGCGTCTGAGAGCAGCGCCCGCTCTTTCGGCTACTCTCACCTTTTATAAATACACCTTGGACGCACACACCTGCTGCTCCTAATGTGCCAGCCTCTCTCTCGCTCTCGCTCTTTGTCTCTCCATCGCTCTGCGAAGAGTACGAGCGAAAGGTGGAGCAAAGCGAGAGTGAAAAAGTAGCTGCTTTCAAGGTAAATCATGTCCGTTCTTGTTCGCTTTTACTTGGAAAGAGATTCATATTGCTTTCTGTCTCTTTCTCTGAGGAGAATCGAAATGATAGTATGTGTTCACATGATTTTATACCCTTTACTTTAGGATTCATTAGGGTATATTCTTCTTGAAAAACAACTCTTATTTTGTATATCCTTTATATGATTTCTATTTTCTAAAACATAATTTATATTACAATCTATTATATATTATTATATTATCTTCGCCCGTACCATCTCTGGGTACCCCTATCTTCATCGCATCAACCACAAAGGAATGCCTGACCATGTGCCTGTCTACGGATCATAAATATTATTTAATTTTCTATATGTTTCTTTCCCGACCATTAAAATTATGTAGGTTATAATTTAAATAATCAAACAAGAGAGGGGTAGACGTAGAAAGAGAGAGACAGAGAGAGTGAGATTGCTTTGAGGAAAATGTTTCTAAAGAATTTCGCCTCGTCGGGGGTCGCCCGCCCCAAACATACAACACCATATAGAAAAAAGAAAATAACTCAACAGCGATCCCAGCGATACAAGAAATATTTATAGATTTTGTTATTGTCAAAGTGTGTTGATGGGTGCTTGATGGGGCTGAGGCTGGTCCCAGCAGATCGGAGCGGGAGCGGGGAGGGGTGGGGTACCACCAAACAAAACAAGTTCAGGGATTTTTCAGACTGTCAATGTGTCAAGTCCCTGGGATTTTCACGTTCCGAAAGCGCGAATACGTCAATAAAGACTCACCCCCCTATAATTTTTACCCCTTGTGCTCCGAGAGTCATACGGCATGGCAGCACTGGTTAAATTTTTTAGTGTTGGAAAACGGCATACTGAAGATGGCGACAGTCGAGTATTTTTCTGTGTCCACCAACAATAATATTCCCATCATTTTTCTCCATTATCGTTTAACGATCTGTTCGAGGGTTTTTTTATTTGTTTTTTGATTCTTTCTTTTCCCGAGAAAATTCATGTTTTCCCAGTTTTTGTGGGGACCTGCTAATGGGCAGGTGATTTATGAGCAGGCGACCCGCGTGACACTTTTATGTATGTCCCATATGCACTTCTGTGTCTGGGCTAATAGGCCCCAAACAGCGGGTCGCATATCAATCATACGCACTGTATAACTGAATGGTCCCAGAGTCATCCCCGTCGAATCCCCGGGAGGAGGAACTCTCGCCGAGAATAGCCGGCGAACAGATTTAGCAATTCAAATGCAGTCGCAGTCGCAGTCGCACGACGAAAAGCGACGTGACTCGACTCGGTCCGCTTAAATGTCGTCGCCACTTCCGGGATTAGTCTGTCATTTGCCCCGTGCCCCGTGCCTCATGCCTCTGGCCATCCCCCCAACCCCCTTTCTAGCAGCGAACTAATTACAGCGGCGCATGTGGCGAGCATATCAACTTCTGTTGGAACTGCAGTTGGTCGAACATTTCATTTGGTTTCATTTCATTTCGTTTCGTTTCGTTTCATTGATTTCAGTCTGTTCTTTTTCTGGCCAAAAAACACATTTCATTGCAAAACCAACATTTTCCGACAAATCCAACAGCAACAGTCCTCATACAAATGCACTGCCTAAGGGGTAGGGGAAGGCGGGAGGGGGTGGGGGTGGTGCTAGTGCCGTTGCCGAAGGCGGAGACGGATAAAACACACAAACATCGAGAGAATCGTTTTTAGTGAAAATAAATTGAAAATCTTTTGGAACATATTCCGAATGTTGTGATAGATTGCGAGCATTTTCAGCTGTCCGCCCAACCCGGACCCGGACCCGAACCCGGTCCGTATGTCCATTTGTCGCTCTGCCAGTCTGTCTGTCTGTCTGTCTGTCTGTCGTGTGACGCTATAGATTATGCATGTGTGAGCGTATAACATCTGTGTCTGAGTTTCTCCTGTTTGTTGGTGTTTCACTCCCATGCAAATCAATGCACACCATTCGTTGACTTTTCAATGTTTGTTCCACTCATAGTAGAGTCGGCGTCGGAGTCAAAGTCAGAATCAAGAAGTAAGGACTGGACTGCTTCTAGGGCAGAAGAAGAAGAAGGCACTGTGGATGCACTGCCAGAAGATGTGAAGTCCAATACACATATACTATTGTCGTACTGCAATCGTTGGAGTCGGTTCAAGAGATTTGTTTGTAAGAGATTTATGTTTAAGAGCATCTGAGTAAGTTTGTTCTACTCCTAGCGCCACTAGCACCCCACCCCTCACCCTGCCTCATGCTATCTTCTTTCTCTACTCCTTGTCTCTTGGCCTGGTCCACATTTTGATTGATTGCGCGAACACGCTGCAAACCAAAGCCGAAGACAATGGAGCAATGGCGCGGGGAAATGATTTTTCAAAATGTTCGAATCGGAAAGCGACAGAGAAAAGAGGAAGGGAATAAGAGAGACAGAAAGAGAGGGGGGGGGAGAAGAGCTTTACTATGCATGACAGCTGCAGCTGTGAATGGGTGTATTAGTGTGTTGCTGGGTGGCAGTCCAATTCTGTGTGTGTGTGCGGGTGAGAGGATTGCACGGCTAATGTCCGCAATATGCCCGCAGGGAGCTTTGCTGACCGCCGCTGCTGCTGCTGCTGCTGCTGCATTTAATCAATCTAATGAATGCCGTCGCTGTCCTCCGGCCACACCGGACCCCTCGGCGCTAACCCCTTTCGACGCTCGTCAAATTAACACCTCAACGACTCAATCGCTCAAAAATAATTAAGAGCCAGAGAGTACAGAGAGAGAAAAGAGAGTAATTGAGTGGGATAGTGAGTGCAATCGTTTACAGGTGATTTGCAAAACCAAGGAGGGGAAGAAGAAGAATGCAAAGGGAGTGGATGAGTGAGCAATTGAGGGGAGAGAAAAGTGCAGAGCAATAAATATAAATATTTGCATGGCCACTGCTTGCTCTCATCAGCAAATTGAAGGATGAAGGACAGTCGACTGCTTAAGCGACACCACTCACTCAATAAGAGCGGGGAGTGCGGGGGGGTGGAACGGGTAAGAGCCGACCACAAACTGCTTAGCAAAATTGCTAATAAACCAACAACAATGCACGAAACGGCAATAACAGGATGGCGAAGCAAGAGGAGTAGGAGAAGGATAAGCAATAACAGGAACAACAAGCACAATGGCCAAAGCAGATAAAAAAGTGTGTCGATAGCAGCGGCACAGCATAATAAAGCAGAACTTTGTGGGAGGAGAGCAGAGGGGAGCAGAGCGGAGCAGAGCAGCTGGCGTGGCAGGAGGAGAGAGCGCGGACAAGCAAGAGATTAGGCGAGCGAGCGAGCAAGTGGGCAGAGAGAGCAGGCGGCAGGGCAGGCAGTCAACGTTTATTTTTAAACATATTGAAAAGGCAGCAAGAAGAAGCATAAGAAAAAGGGAAGAATAAGAAGCAGCATCTGCGACCAAGGCATGGTAGATCTGTGTAAGGTGCGGCACTACTGGCCTGCCTTTTGGAGGTGCCTATTGTTGGACCTTCTTGGGCGAGCTCTCTCTCGATTGCCAGACTTATTGTAAACTAGGACCCCAAACCCTTACAAGGGTTAACCCCCAAACATTTATATATAATATAGAAGAAAAACACTAAGCAGAGTGTGTTTTTAAGACACTTCTCTGTTCTATACTCTGCTTGTGTTTGGAGGCGATGGACGACAATTCCACACCTTACCTTGAATTGCCCCTTGGGCCGTCGCAAGCGCAACGAATGAAAACAATTTTATTAAGTGAAAAATACGAAGGCAGAAAATAACCCGCAGCCAAAATAAACAGTCGAAAGGCGGAGGAAGAAGAAAGAGTGGAAAGAGGTATTAGAAGCATGGGGAGGCGAGGAGGAGAAGCAGCAAAAGTCCTTGGCAGTGGCAAAAAGTTCGAGCAAACTGAACGGGTTGCTTTGCCAATGGGCGAGAGAGAGAGAGAGAGAGAGCTAGAGGGAGAGGATATCTGATTGAAAGATGCGTCGAAGCGTCGCTGTCGCTGTCGATGTCGCTGTCGGCTGCTGCTCACCTTGAACCACAACAAAGGCAACAACAACACAACACAACTGAGCACAACGCACGCACGCACCTGCACGGCAGACACAATTAAGAGCTAAAGAAAACGGAAGCAGACGACAAAATTTTACGAGCCAAGCAGAGCAGAGTAGAGCAGTGCAGAGAGAGAGAGAGAGACGGGGGCAGAGCAGCAGGTGACAACATCAGCGACGACGACGACGACGCTGCTGCTGGCGACTTCTTTACATAAAAGATTGACAAGTGATTTTCACACCCAAGTGGCAAGCGCAGGAAAACACACAACAAGAAAAGCAACAAGAAAAGCCGAAAGAAGGCCAGGGAAAAGTTTCAAGTTTGGAAAATTTGTTTTCGAACGGGGGGAAATTGCCGGAGAGAGCATTGTTCTGCTAAGTCGATAGGGATGCATGCTTCCCCGTTGCTCCTCTCCTCTCCCACTGTTCAACAGTTTTAATTTGCCAAAGAGTTAAAGAGGAGAGAGAGAGAGAGAAAATTGAGTGAATGATTGAAGACCCAAAAGATGATAAAACAGGGAAAGGGGAACGAGGAAGCGAACAGACCAGGCGACTGGGGATATACCCTGCCAGAGAAGTATTAGTATTAGTATGAGAACTCCCTTTCATAGCAACCACCTTTTTGGCAGGGCATCAAAGCTACTGCTACTGAACTCCATCGGACTTTACTTTCATAGCAACCACCTTTTTTGGAGGGCATCAAAGCTACTGCTACTGAACTCCATCGGACTTTACTTACATAGCAACCACCTTTTTGGCAGGGCATCGAAGCCTTCGGCTTGCCGCCTTCATATTACATATATTCAAATGTCAGTCGATGCATGAGATTGATGGGCCATGAGAAGACCACCCCCGGATCCGGCCCCCTGGCAATGGGCGATGGGCGACTTACCAAATCTTTTAGGATGGCCATGGCGACCGTTTGGCTTCCTGTAGGGTGCTGGTGGTGGGTGGTTTGCAGGTCTAATCCGCTTTTGGCAAAATCGAATAGAAATTAGCTCGAATGATTGCGGGGGCAATATTGGTATTGCGCACAATTTCTATAGCAATTTTCGTAGTTTTCCTTTCAGAAATTTTACAATATTTTGTTGGATCACACTCGCACACACAAACACTCACACACACACTCATACACACGGAGATCGCGCGTCACGAACTACGCAGGAGAGAGCGAGGGCCAAAAACTAATCTATTTATTTTCCGACTGAATTGGGAGATGGATATGCCATTCCAGCAATAAATCAATAGTTTCGGTGTGGGATTTAAGAGTATTTTTCGGGGGTTATTTCGACCGTTTGGCGTTCCTTTGTTTCGGGGTTTTGCGATGCAACTGAAATCAAATCGGAAACTGCATCGAAATGCAATCAAAGTGCCAATTGACGTCGAGGGTCTGGTCTGGTTTGGTCTGTTGTTCTCTGCTCTACAATACAAAACAATACAAATAAAATATATTATCTATCTATATATATATATACATCGTAACTTTCGATTTCTGGGCGTTGACAAATTCCTGGCATTTCTGCAAGTACAAAGAGCATTTTGCATGCCATCGTCGGCAAGCGGAAATGGCGGCCATTGTCAAGTGGTCGGCCAACACGAGCTCAATGCCACATGGGAGGCAAGAACCCAGGTCCAGGAACCCTCGATTACAGCTCGTTTAATTCATATATTAATGGGCAAATTAAAAGCAAATTGCAGCCAGCAGCAGACTGCAATTATTGCAATTCGTTAATTTGCAAAGCGAAAAACGAATGCAGAATTACTGAAATACTTAAAATTAGAATTGATTGCACGAAAAGCAAGGCAGATATTAAAATGAAAATTACTGATGCATTCCACCGAAATTATTTAGATAAAGACTGATCTGCAGTGGTATCTAAACCATACAGCTTTAATACTTTTGTTATGAAGTGAATATAGGATGAGAGAGAAGGACGAAAGACAGACAGAAAGAGAGACAGAGAGCTTCCAATGGGAGCATGGCCAAATTGCATTGGAATTATGAACCGGATTTGGCGTCAACGCCCCCTCCCCCGCCCCTGTCCTTGTGGGGACTTTTGCAACGAAATCGAAATGCAAATTTATGGATATTATTTATTTAGATGTGAATGTGGCTGTGGATGCTGCAGAGGGGCAGTGGCAGTGGCCAGTGGCAGTAATGATTCAGTGTAAACAAGCAGATGTCAGTGTTGTCCGTTACTCTCTGTTGTTCTGTTGTTCAGAATTTGCTCCGAATATTTGTGGAGTGGCTGTTAAATGGGGTTAGGCAAATGTTAGGCAAATGCGCTTAGCCGCCTCGCTCCGTTTGTTCAGCCGAAAACTAATTTGCAAATTGCGGCCCAAAGGGAGAGCATCCTCGAGGTAGGGTTGGAGGCTGCCATCTTAATTTCCATTGAAAGGAAATGCCAATTGCCTGCGGGCAACTATTTAGGGAACGGAACTTCCAGGTTGATCCTTTTAAGCGGTCTGTGGAACTTTCACCTAATTGCGAGCCAAGCATCGGCAGGAATCTTCCTCCTTGGCCATGAATTTCATTTGCATTTGCAGAGGGTACCCCCCTCCCTGGAACCTTTCTCTACTCCTCCGCAGTAGAATGCCGAGCGGGCGGTCTTCGGTCTTCGCTCTGCCCTGTTCAAAGAGAGCTCGTGAAAATCTGCGAATTTCCTCATTGATTTGCCAAACAGTCAACATTGTTATTTTAGTTGTTTCGCTGTGGCACCCCCTTCGGGGCTTGCTACCCCACCCAACCCCTTAAGAGGGGTGCAAAACTACGCAAAACATTTTGTAAATTGAATTTTATCTGTTGAGATTTTTGCGGCACGGCACGGCTCGCCCCGGCCCCCCCCTAGCACTGCCCGCACAAATGTAATTGAAATAAATTCTCAATAGAATAGAATATCCGCCCCGACACTCGCTCCCAATTCAAGAAGGAAATTATTTGTTTGTAACGCTCGGAAAACTCAGGGGGCAAATCGGATGGGGAGGAGGTGGAAGTGGATGTGGAGGGGGGGACTCTGAGCAATGGGCAAATTTCCGTTGCGGCAGGTCAAAGTAGGCGGCGGCAGAGAGTGATTTCGGATGAGATCTGGATAAATAAATAAGGAAAAGTGTTTGAAAATTACATGAAATATATGCCAGTCATAAAGCGGATTTTCCTGTATGCCAGAGGAGTCCAAAAAGGGGCAGGGGCAGGGGCAGTGGAGGGGCGGGGGAGCTACAAATCGCTCAGTGGAATAAATGGCACGTTCATCATACGCCCCGTGCGCCGAGCACACAATTTGGCATTTATATATAGAAATGTATGCCCCACAGCATTTATCTACAGAAAACATATGCATGTGGGATCGGTTCTAGCATACCATATTCCATACTGTATGTATGTATGTATGTACTATATATGATATATGTTTTTGGGGCTACTCGTATGTTTTCACGCAAAAACGTTTGCCTTTCAATTATATAAACATATTTCGATTGTATTCGGTCAACCAGGGGGGAGGACGTGGGCAGGCGGCTGTGGGGAGTGTGTGTGCATTAAAATTATAAATTGTTTGAACAGCCAAAGGCACCAAATAAATAAAACACAGAGAGAGAGCCACGAAACGAGAACGAAAGCGAAGCGCATAAATATCTGACCAAATGTACTCGAAATAAGCCAAAATATTGGATGAATAATCACCCGAAAGGGGGCAGCGGGAGGGGGTAGACAAATAGGGTCAAGCAGGGGGAGGGGCATTGGCTCGCCTTGGAATCTGCAACAAGTGAATGGAAGCTAAGCGAGCGTCAAAGGTCGCGACAAATGGCTGACATTGAATTGTCATCTCTCGTTCTGTGACGCCCACAAATAGGAATATAAAGAATACCCTACCTAACAGATCCAGCTGGATATCCCAGGCGATTCCATCTTCAAATTTAAACTTTGTATCTGTACATCTACATCTACATCTGTATATCTACATATCTGTATGTGCCGTTCATTGGTTATTTGTTTGCGCCAGATATCTGTTGTGGCAGTGGGAAATTATTGGCAAGCTGATTTCAAAAGACGCCATGTTGCAAGGGCACGCAATGGGGCAAATAGTGGAGCCTGATTAGCACTGCGGCTATCCGCACTTCTGTGGCAAGCGCTGGCGAATTTCAAATGAATAAATATCGCAATGGCATATCGACGTGGAAATGATTGCGGATGACCCAACTAATCGATTGGAAAGAGTGCAAACTATCCCTATCTTCCCCCCAATCGCCTATACATATATCCGCCAGCACATCCGCATTAGCCGGATAGCCGTATAGCCGTAAAGCCGGAGCAGAAGCAGCGCTGAAATCCCATGCGGAATTTCCAATTAATCTCTGCTCAATATTATGATGTCTAATCAACAGAGTCCTGACCGGGATAGGGACAGGGACAGGGACAGGACAATGCCTGTCAAGGAAATGACATTGCATATATACATACATATACATGTGTGTGGTGTATGTGTGTGTGTGTGTGTGGAGATGGGTGTCCTGTATGCTGTAGCCTGGTTATGTGTCGGTTTACGGCTTGTTGCACAAATTAGCATGCCCCATTTGACCCGAGAGCCCACAGTCCGGAGTCCCGAGTCCCGAGTCCGAGTCGGAGCAAAGATTTGCCTAAATACATTGGGAAATGGGAAATGAAATCAGCAAACAGGCAGCGCACAACGGACAACGAAACAACAGTTAAATCAACTGTGAAATTTATGACAGTTTCCTCCGAGGTGGGGGAAAAGGGAGAGCCGGAGCCGGAGTCGGAGCCGGAGTCAGAGCCGCCCACGGGCTGAGTTCCGGACTTTATTTAACTAATTTTGCATCTGCAATTTGAACTCGGGCTGCTAGGCACGTAGCCTTGCGGCCGGAACTTTGACCTGTTAAGCGCATAAAAATGACAAAAATGCTACGTGACTCATTAGCAAAAGTTGCAAAGAAAAAACAAACGGGTGGAAAACGGGTGGAAAACGGGGGAAAATGGGGGAAAACGAGTGTGGCAGAAGTTCAGCAGTTCATGAGTTCTGCCAGGCTCTGCCTCGCGCTTGCAAAGTCAGAACGGATCCTGACAGGCGGCAACGCAATTAGTTCCATAAGCTGCTCCGCCCGGGGCCAGACGACGACACATGTGGGCACTCCCACACACACACACATACACATATGTGTGCACTGGGAAAAAAGATGATCCTTAGGGATTGATCTAACAATGAAGAGTCGTCTCCGATCGAAGGATAATGGCAAGCACTGTTTCTAGAAGAGTTCTGTTTGGTCTGCTTTTGTTTATCCACCGGTTTTCCCTTCCCTTTTCGTTCAGTGTAATGACAATCCTCACATCCTTATCCACAGGACTCTCTGGCTTACAGAGAAGCTCATGCGTTTTCATTCCTATTTCCATTTCCATTTCGGGCACATAAAAGCCAGCGGCAGCACAAAAAAAGAAAGGCCGAGCCGACCCCAAAAGCCAATTGCAATGCAAATTTAATTTGGCTGCCATAAAACTCGCAGAGAAGGAGGTGGGGGAGTACGGTGGAGGGAAGGGGCGACTGTGGCAGACACTCGTAAAACAGAGAAACAGAGGAGAGGCAGACAAATCGAAGATTCCCGGGGGTGGATCTGGGAGAGAGAGAGAGAGGCAGACATGGGGGCATGTTGCATGCGTGTCTGCCGCGCCAAGCCGGAAATGCAATTTGTAATTTTGTGCAACGATTTGTGGCAATTAATTGCTGCACAAGCGGTGCACTCAGTACGGCGTTTGCCTCTGCCTGCCGCCGTGGGGCACTAGACACCCCTCGAGTACGCGCCAGACCGCAAGACACAAAAACCTCAATATTTATTTTCTGTTTTCTGCTTTCTGTTTTTTGTTGCATTTTTATTTTTTATGCGTTTTTATGTTCGTTTTTTATTTCTCTTTACTCTTTACTCTTTTTTTTGTACATTTGTTGGCGGCACAGAATTTATTGCATTTCATTTTTGTTACCATTTCTACGGCTCCTCCCCAGAAGAGCAGGAGGAGGCGGAGGAGCAGGAGACGGAGGAGGATGGATAGATTCTTGGCATCTCATGCCACTTGGCATCGAGCATTTAAGTGATTTCTGCTTAACAATAATTTAATTTTCGCTTTTTTATTCCGTTTTTTGATCCGCTGGCTCTCAACAGAAATTCAAAATCTTTTGTGATAATTTGCGCCGAAATCAAACAGCTGCAAAATTTGTTTTCCTTCTGCTGCTGCTGCTGCCGCTTCTGCTTTCTTCTTCAGATTGGACGTGGCGTCGCCTATAGAAAGTGTGGCCGAACCATAGCGATATATATGTACATAAATACTCGTATATCTCGAATATATAGCCATAGATCTCTGTATGTGTGTGTGTGTGTGCATATATAATGTACGGGGAAGATTTATAATATTTGTGGGACCGTATAAACAATTTGTTAAGACGCACATAGAGAGAAATGGCATTTTGAATAAATAATATACCCAGAGTTCGCCATGTTTTTGGCCAATTTCACAAGCAAAGATCACAAAGGAGAAGGAGGGTCAGAGAGGAAGGGCAGGGAAGAGGGTGGCAGCTGATGAGGAGATCCCTACATCTGAAATATGATTTATGGGGTGTCGTTTCATAAGCTGAACGCCTCAAGGGAATCCAAAAACTTTTCAGTTATGCATCGATTTCTATGGCTTTCACGTGAGTAAATGGACTGTAATATTTTGTATATATAGATCCATCCTAGATCTATCTATAAGCCTGGGTGGGAGTACCTACCTCAGTGATTTTCATGGTTCTCTTGACCGTCTTGCGGGTGACTTCGGTTGTCTCCTCGACAACGTCTCCATCCTCGTCGATGGTCTCGGTGACCATCTTCTCGGTCTCCCCGGGAATGACCTCCTCGGTCCGTTCGGTGACGACGCTGCTCTTGCTCTCGGCATCGGCATTGGCATCCGCATCCGGCTCGGGCTTGGTCTCCTCGGCGGAGCCACCAAAGACATCCTCAATGTCCGACATGATTAGACAGGATTTGTGTGTGGATTTTCTTGGCTTTAGTTGGGATTTGATTCGTTTTTCTTGCGGTTTTCCTCCTTGGAGCTTTCACTTTCACTTGGTTCGTTCCTGCTCTCTGGATCGATCCACTGACTGGGCACGCACTGGGCACTCTCACTGGTGGTACAACAATTACACACGCACACGCACACAAACACAACAACAAGAGAGATTTCTCGATTTCTCGTTTTGTTTTTCGTTTTCGTTGCCTGAAAAGAATCGGATCGGAGCCAGAAATGAATATATTTTTTTTCGGTATTTGACTTTTGGCTCTTGGCAGCCGCTGATTATTATATAAACAAGTGTGGGTGGTGGCGGGGGGTCGGGCGCCGTTCCTCACTTCACGATCACTGCGCGATCACGTTTTCCTTAACGAACGATAGCGGTTAACGGTTAACGGATAACGGTTTACGGTTTACGATGGGCTCTGATCTCGGGGATGATATAGTGCATTCGATGCTTCCTCTCGGGGCGGTGATCACTGCATTTGTGAGAGCGACCGTTCGGATTCAGTGGCGACGAAAGGCGCCACAACAACGAGAACAACGGAGACAGTGCGACAGAGAGAGAGAGAGAGAGACAGAGAGAGATAACGCAACAATGAAACAACGGAACAACGGAACAAAGTCGGGGGCCCACGAAAAGAGTGAATGAATGAAAAGCGAAACAAATTGAAATTACAATCAAAAAAGCATAATTTCAGTTTGTTTCGTTTCGTAAATATAACGATTACGATTACGATTCAGATTCAGATTCAGAATAATCGACGAACACAACGACGAACGCTTGGGGCAACGGCAACGCACACGAGGCAAATTACACGATCACACGAGTCCGCTGCTGCTGCTCTGCTTTTGCTTTGGATTCTGCTTCTGCTTCTGGCGCTGCTTTTTCTATGTTTCTAAATCTGCTGCCAGAGGCCACCGGAACCGACGCCGGAGAGGAGCAGCAGCCCCAAAACAGCATAAGGGTGGGGGCATTCTCCACTCTCTCTCTCTGTGTCTAGCGTTTGTGCAAGAGCATTCTCACCCTACTAGCAATATACCTTGGCCAGCAGCATATAGTCGTTGAGCAGAATGGAAAATTTGTGCAGGAGAGGATGTGGGGGATAGGCTAGAAATAGCCCAGCGGCTAGAGGAGATATGTTTCTGCCACTCTCACTGATGCCTCTGCCGCACTGCTCTGCCTCTGCCTCTGGCTCTGCCGATGCTGCTTCTGCTGACGTACGAGAATTTCTCATTTTTGAATGTTGATCTTCGTCTCATATATTTTCTGTGTATGCCTTCTGCTGGCTGCTGGCTGCTGGCTGCTGCTGCCTGTTGTTGGCCAAAACAAAAGAGACTGATGGGTCCGTCCCGCTAATTGTCCGCCTGTTGCAATTTTCCCGTTAGCCAGGCGCTCGCTGGCGGCTGCTTCGCTGCCCAGGCGACTGCAATTAGTGCGGCTGCCGTCTGACGTCTGAGGCGCGTCAAATTGGAAACCACCACCCCCCATCCCTCTACCCCAACGCAACACATCACAGCCATGCAGGGAGTCAGTCCCATGTGCGTGGAGCTATTTTGGTGAGCTGTTCCCAGAGCACGCGGTTAAACAATAGGCAGACAGGAGAGATAGAGAAAGAGAGAGAGAGAGAGAGAGAGAGTGACAGGAAGAGAGCGGCAGATTGGAAGAGTTTGGCCATCTTTGGATGGACTTTGAGATACCTATTTCTAATGGGGTTCCAATACAAGGACACCCGACACAACGGAGATTGGGAATGGTTAGGTTAGACCTTCAGAGAGATGTAACATATCCGTACCCCGTGACACATCTCCCCCCGCCATTCCATATACCCTGCGAACACCCTCTACAAAATTATACTCGAAATTGGGCTTCTGCCCCACGATGGATGCCATCGCCGTGCATTTGGCCTGCCCGTTGCCGGCGTTCGACAGCTGAGAAGCCAGTGGATCCCTCGCTTGCACCATACAGGGTGCCCCAAGGCTACTGACAGGGCATCTGTCAGTCGGCCATAGTCATCTCCATCTCAAGTGCCGGACAGCATGCAAGGCGCCTTGTGTTTGATTTCCATTTGAATTTGAATTTGATTTTGATTAGCAAATGCTTTCAATTGCCGCTGCTGCTGCTGCTGCTCGGAGATACAGCATTTTGACAGCATTGTGCGGACTTCCTGTATCGCATTTTGGGGGACTGCAAGATGTATGAAAGACAAGTGTTCCAATGCCCCCCAATCCCCCTATCCCCTGCCACCACCCCACTCCCAACGGTACACTGTGTAAACAAAGCGGGAAATACACGCAAGACGAAATATTCTAAAATTAATTTTCGAAAATGTCTTTTCAGCTATCCATCGCCCAAAACGCAGCGAGCGAAGGGAAATGCGACATGAAACGAGACAAATGGCTGTATATATGTATGTAGATACTATACAACCAATGGATGGATGGATGTATCTCTCTCCCCGTCCCCCGTATCCGTCCCTTGTCTGATGAGCAAATGCAATTACGAGCTACGAAATGGGGCAAGTGCTCCTCCCTACTATAGAATCTATCCGAATGACACATCCCACAAAGCCAAAGGATAACACTCATCCTTATGGAGAGATGGGATGGGACTGATGTGTAGAGGGATGCCCCACCACAAAATCCACTCGTGATCCTTTTGGCGTTGTGGAATCAACGCTCAAATATGATTAATAAGTAATTTCTTTGTCAACAACTGGCTGGGGACTGGCGTCTGACGACAGCCACGATAACGAGAGAGGAACGACAACGACAACGACGCCATGGAAATCTTTAATAAAAATACATGCATAAATAAATTATAGGGAAAACAGGGGGAAAACACACACAAGGGCCACGAGCTGAAAGAAAAGCGAACGGGTAATAAAACAAAGCGTTGACAGCCCCACCATACACTCTCGTACCCGCGATGCAGTCACCCGGGTGGGGTGGGGATGGGGGGTGGGGGTGGTGTGCAGAGCGTGACCGCACTTCCTTTTGGCCTCCCTCACATTTCCTTGGCCTTGGCTCTTGCCTGTTTATTTCACAGTTGTAAATTGCACAAAGTAAATGAAGTACTTTTTATTATAAGTCAACAAGGCAGCCCAGCAGCCCCACTTCTCTCTCCCCCTCTCTCTCTCTCTTTGTGGCATGTGTCGTTGACTCTGGATGACCTAGAGACGGAAGAGGGGCAGACAGAGAGACAGAGAGGAAGAGCGGCATGTGTAACGCACAAAGATAATTCTCGGAAATGGAGAAAAGTTTCGCTTCTGTCTCAATTTTCTCGGAGACACAGAGCCCAGCCACTCCTCGCATTGACAGAATGCAAAAATGGAAAACCGAAAGCGATTTCTGTCGACTTCTCCCCCCCTCCCCATCTCTCAGCCCCTAATTGAGGTCGGTGAGAGGTAGGTAGAGTGGGAGGAGTGGGAGGAATGGACCATTGAAAAGTTCAGATTTCCTTCTGCCACACACATCCTGGGCCACTCGAGATTTGTTTGGCTTGCGATTTTCCCTTTAACTGCAAACCAGAAGAAATTCTGTCGAGATACGGAGAGAGATGGAGGGAGAGTGGACGTGGGAGGGATGGCCAACAGAGATGAGATGGCTAAGAATGCAGCCCAGCCAAGCCCATGCAATGCAATCCGAGCTGAAACGGAAACGGAAGCTCACACTGTGCGGCGCTTTCCATTGCATACTTTTAGGTGGGGGAACGCAGCACTAGGAAACCCCAGGAATGAGAGGGATTATAGGTGGGTGCAGGGTGCAGGAGGAGGAACACGGAACACCGTCTGGTACGGTATGCATAAATCTGCAGTTGGAAGGAATCTCCGGGAGAATGAGCAATTTAACCCACAATTCTTGAGCTATTTGAAGCTGTTCTCGCTCTACGGAATATGCTTGCCTCGCTTATCACTGCCACAGGGAATCTCAGTCCTCGCCGCATCTCCAGCAGAGGGAAAAACAACAAAGAGAGACGGAGAGACAGAGAGTGGCAGTGGAGGGGCAAAAAGAGAATGCAATTGCTTTTGGCCAGAAGGTTTATCAGCAGCTGCCGGCTGCCGGCTTCGCTTCGCAGCAGTTTGCGGAACGAAATGGTTTGGCATTGTCCCAAGTCCCCACATTCACATTCAGAGATCTGGTGTCCACTTCGGGCCCAAAGCCGGAGCAACTGGCTGCGGGCTGTGGACAGTAAATAGCCGAAGCAGAAATGGAAATAAATAGTTGCTTTGCTCTTTTGTCTAATTAAAACGTTTCATTTCGTGCCGTTTCCCAGCACCAGCAACAGAAACAGCAACAGCACCAGCGCCATTTGTTGACGTCACACGCACAGCCAGCCCGACGGCCAGCCTCAAGCGCTCTGGCATATGTCCATATACCCTGTAGCCATAGAGCAAGAGATTACCTATATACATCTTCTATATACATGTACCCATAGATCACTTTTATGTTTTTCTGTTATAAAGTAATATCTGAAGTAGAGGATATCTTCTAGTCGAAGCACTTAGCTCTGTTTTCTCTGTCTCTCTGTCTGTGTGCGTGACAGACAAACGCACGGGCGCACTTTCCCCTCACACAAACTCACATTCTCCCACTACCACTACCACTACCAATCTCCTCCCACTACCAACCTTCCACTCTGCAATCGTTAGCTGGTCAAACGGTTTCGTCTTCATTTGGTTCTGGTTCTGGCTCTGACCAGACATACATATGGCCGGAACTGTTTCGCCATTATGATGATTTATGAACGGAAATCATTTTTCGTCCTGGTCAAAGTGGGTGGCACTGGGTGCTGGCATTTGGCAGTTGCCAGTCGGCAGTCAGCAGCAGTGGTCCACTGGCCATTGCCGGGGGCCTGGTGTGGTGCCCGTTGAGGTTTTGGTTCGGTCTGGTTTTGCGGACGAGCCAAAGTATGCAACAGTTTTCAATTTCGTTTCCGTTTGCTGCAAACTTTCCTTCACACTTCGATGGCTCTTTTAATTTGAAAACGAATGCTCTGTGGCTCCTTTCGTTTGGTTCGGTTCGGTTCGTCAGAGTTCTATTCAGTTTGGTTCAGTGTGGGGGCTTTGCTGTAGGGTGTTTTGGGGTGGTTGGGGTGGTGCTGATTTGGGGTAGAGGTCGCCTGACAGCTGTCCGCAGATTGATGGGCTTCTCTTATTTTTTTGGGCATTAATTTCCATCTAACGAATTCGGCAAAACTTTGACAGCTGCGGGAAAGATGAACTCTTCTTTGTGT
Organism: Drosophila athabasca; assembly: GCA_008121215.1. NCBI lineage: Eukaryota > Metazoa > Arthropoda > Insecta > Diptera > Drosophilidae > Drosophila > Drosophila athabasca. Next base: position 2,711,548 of record CM017793.1, on the reverse strand, counting down.
TTGCTTTTCGAGCAACAAGTGGGCAAAGTTTGCTTCGCTTATGGCAGATTTTTATGGCAAAAGCTTTAACTAAAATAGCTTTTCTGTTAAATTTGCAAAATAGCTTTTTTTTCTCTGTTTAGTTTGCAGAATAGCTTTTTGCCTCTGTTTACTTTGCAGAATAGCTTTTTGGCTCTGTTAAAAAGCTGCTTTTTGGTGGTCAATTTAAATAAAACTCTCTACCTAAGCGAGTACAACTGCCCCCAGGTGTGGGATCACAAATATTATATATCTGTGACGTGTTGTGTAGGTATATTATTCTATTAAGAGTTCTTTAATATTCCCCCTTTTCTCAGAGATAAGTTGATTCACAGTCAGCCCCAAGACAGACTGAAATAATGTAGTTCCCAGACTAACCTGTTGTTCCAAGCTCAGTCCCAGGTAATTCAAAGCTTGATTGGAGCTTTTCTCACTCGCGCTCTCATTCTCTCTCTCACTCTCACTCTCACTCTATTTCTGGCAGTGGGAGGCTGCGACGCAATTTGTTAGACCGCAGCTGCAGAACTTCTCTCGACTCTCACTGCAGTTCCAGTGCGTGCAGTCGGCTCGTTTCGGTTTCTCGGCTTCGTCTTCGTCTTCGGCTTCGGCTTCGACACTTTAACAGAGTTCAGTCAATGGAAACGATGGAATTCAATGAACTGAAATCTGACATCCATATGGGGACTTTAACATTGCTGTTGCTGTTAACAGCTGCTGCTCTGCTCTGCTATGCTTTGCTCTGCCTTCTGAAAAGTGAACGGACGCCAAACAAAACGAATCTTGACGCGTACCCAGCAACATCGTGAGCGCTCGCTTGGCCCCAAAAGTAAATACATAGCTCCAAAGCCTACACACACAGAGAACAGAGAGTGGAAGCAGAGAGTGAGAGTGAGAGAGAGCGAACGAGTGAGAGAGTTGAGATTTGCACAGAGAGTGTGTGTGGGCGCCAGCGAGAAAAACTTCCAGCATAAGTAGCTGCCTCTGGTGCAATCCACGATTCCGTCTTACGTTTTCCGTTTGGTTGATGCGATTCTGAGTGGAGCGGAGAAACAATCAACAATCAAACAATCAAACAATAACTATTGTTGTTTAGTGCGGTGTTAACAAAGTGCTAGGGAGCTGAAACACACACAGAAACACACACAAAAGAAGAGAGCGGACAATAAAAAACAGTGAAAGTGAACTGAATCTCAAACTCAATCTCAATCCGAAACTGAAATCGAAAACAAATACGAACCGAAACCTAAACCCAAACCAGATCTTTCCACAGATTGTAGAGCGATTTCTGTATTTCGTTTGTGCATAAAATAAAACCTTTATTTTTAGTTGCTAATTGATCGAAGGTCACTCGCGGTCTGCCCCCCCGTCGATTCTACGTTCGATAGTTCTTATATACCTACAATCGATCTTGAAAAACATTGAAAGACTGCCTGCCTGATGCGTGAAGTGCTCCTGAATAGTTTCTTATTTTTTACGTTAATTGTCACCATTTATTTGTACCTGGATGTTATTGTTTTGATCCTAAGAGCGTTGAGCATTTGTCCGTAAAACTCAAAACTCAGCAACGATTCGAAAACTCCATTCTCTCCACTGTCTCCCATTTTGTTCTATAACGATCTATTAACGCTCTAAACGGAATCCGCTACCCCGCAGAAACGAAGAGAGCGAGAGCGAGAGAGAGAGCGAGACAGCGAGCGAGACAGCGAGCGAGTATCCCAGCCAATCCCAGGAAAGCAAGATCCCGACGCAATGAGCGCCGTCGATGCCATAATCAACTACAAGCGTAGTCCCAACGAGGACTTTTACGCCCTGCTCCACTGCGATGAGACATCGTCGGTAAGTGTTACCCCCCCCACTCCACTCCACAGGATATTAGGGATAATGAGGGTGACCCGACCCAAAAAAAAAAACCCATTTAAGTTCTCACAACATTTAATTGGTGGGGTCTAATCCTGAAAAGTTTGCAATTCTGAGATGAGTTCTGTTTATGCGCTACCTTGAAATCGTGATATCGCACGCATGAACGTGTGGCATCATCCGAGCTCTGGCTTTGGCTTTGGCTTCAGTTCGGGTTCTGTTTCCATCTCAGATATTGAGGTGAGAGATTTTGCTTTGGGAATTAGTTTCAATTACACAAGCAGTCGTCGTAGATTGGGGGAATTGGCACTGAGATCAGTCCACCCCCGCCCCCCCGCCCCCACCAGATCCACATGAGAGTTTGAGTGCCCCTCAAGAACTTTCCTGAACTCCTCTCAAAGTGGAATTAACGAGCTTCCGTCTGCTGACAGGCCATGACAATCCTTAGCAGCTTAATGGCATTTTGGCACATGACATTCATCTTGAGTCATCGCATTTTCGCATTTTCGAGCTCAGTAAATTTCAATGCCTGGCTCGTAAAGGCATGGCTGTAATCAAATTTATTGGCCCGGAAAATGCCTATACCTGGGCCAATTTTCAGAGCTGTCGATTGCATCAGGAAAGGTCTATTGAATAATGCATTAGCCGAGCAGTCGAGCAGTCGAGGGATGCTGTGGCCAGGCTGTGGACAGAAGCCTAAGCCTGGAATGGAATGGAATCGATTTCATCAAATATTCCCACTGCCTGTCCCACAGATACATATCTCTCCTTGGGATGGGGGGGGGGGCGGTAAAGGAGAAGGGGGAAGTGGCTTGATTTAAGCATTATGGCCTGGCCTCCATCACGTACTCGTTGTCTCCGATGACCCGCTGACGTTTGTTTGTCCAAGACTCTTACACCACACACTACACCCTTCACCCTTGACCACCATCGAATGACACTGGGGGGAGAGAGAGAATGCAACAGCCGAGCGGAGGGTTGGGTTGGGTTGGGTCCATTGTCATGGAGATTAGCTGGCAATTGTTCTCGGGAATGGAATTTGCATACCCAAGACAGACAGAATCCGAGCAATGCCAGCAATCTATGCACTTCAGACCTCAGACAATCCACTGGACACACTTGAAATGTTTTCGGTGCTAATTTGCAGTGGGATTTGCTCTGGCAGCTATCATTCAACCTCATCCCGAAGTGCTGCCGCCGAATTAATCAAATGGAAATGGAAATGGCACTCCGGGGATGCGATTGCTATGCAAAGTTCCCGTACAAATAGAGATTGGCTGGCCATTCAATGGCATTATCCAATTTGTTAATGCGATTGCGGTTGCCAAAGATGCCAAATGGGAGGTGAATGGAAATGCACTCCGTGATTCCTCAAAGGAGTTCTAAATACAGAGGGGAAGAACCCCCTCCATTTGGCTAATTATAAGAGCATCTCTCGGTCCATCTGTCTGTTCATTTGTGGAGTGTACACCTAAGTACGTCTAAGCGTATGAGTAATATTAATTGCGTTGAAATTAATTATACGCCCCGTTGCAAAAGGCAGCAGCAAATGAAATGGCAGAGCGTTCCATTTGACCTAAAAAATAGCTTTAGCCATGCTTTTGATACTTTTTATTTTTTGCGCAATGAAAATGCCAGAAAATGGTAGAAAATGTCAGAATGACCTAAATAAATTCGCTCTCTGACGGCTCTGGCTTTTGATATTTGCTCTCGGTCCTGTTTGAGGGGCAGACAAAGAGCTCGAAAATGGAATCAAAGCTGGACAGCGTCTCTCTCCCTCTCCCTCTCCCTCTCCCTCTACCTCTCCCTCTCTCTCTCTCTCTGTGTATCCTTTGTGTGTCCTTTGTTTGCCCCGCTTGATGGTGCGCGAAAAGCCATTTCCATTTACAAGACAATCAACAGGCTGCTTTGTACTAGGGATAGTAAGACCACCAACCCAACCCTCTCGTTTGTAGTGCCAGTGGCAGTGCCATTTGTATGTGTTTTAGCCGACGGCCAACCCAACTTGTTGCTCGGCTTCAGGGCACTTTTGACTTAATTAATTTCAATTGTTGGCCAATTGTTGTCGACAGCCAGCGACCCGTTCGTCAGTGTCAGTGCCATCGTCATCGTCATAAAAACTGGAATAGTTGAGTGAGAATTAATTTGGCAACAGCTTTTAAGCCGTCCGAACCCTTCTTCAGTTGGCTTTTCCTTGCTGGAGCGACAGCTTTTCTATTACTTTAAGTGACTTTCAGCATCGCACGAACATTTTCCGTTTGCCCTCCAAGCCAAGTTTTACTGTTTTCCCCATTGTTGTTTCGTTGTTTGTTTGGGGTTTTCATGGCAGGCAGATACGCCCACCGTTTGATGCGTCAATCCCGCCTACTCCTGCCTGCTCCCGACAGTCCCACGTCATGACTGGCGATACATCCTGCGCAAATCTACATAACACTCACATAAATGTACGTCTGTACGTCAGTCTGGCCGTTACTCTGGGGGTTTATTTTCCCATTGTATGATATGTTTTTCGAGGCACGAGGCACGAAGCACGAACATTTTAAAAATTAATGCCACAAAATGTTTAGTTAATTTGCTGCAAAGAGAATTTCTTATCGCAATTCACTTAACGGGCCCCAATCCCTGTGCTATTTGTTCTCGTTACAGCCCGAGCAGATCCAGGCGGAGTACAAGGTGCTGGCCCTCCAGTACCATCCCGACAAGAACAGCGGCGACAAGGAGGCCGAGGCCAAGTTCCAGAACCTAAAGGTAAGCAAAAGGAATGCGAACAAGCACCCCGAAACAAGGACCAGGACCAGAGTCAAGTCCTGCCTCTGAAATGAAGAAAAGGCAAGCGTTTCAACATTTTACATATTTAATGAAGTTTTCACTTGCGAAAGAGAGTGGTGGGGCATCATGGGGCATGGGGCATCGTGGGGCATGTTGTAAACTTGACAGCCTGTGGGCCAATATGTTCGAGAACAAAGTTGCAGAAGCGGGCTTAAAATTAAAAGATGTTTAAGCCCAATACATGCTAGAGGCAGAAACTTTTAGATACCTCACAATCCTCCTCATCTGGCAGTTGTATCCCCCATGTGTGAGGGGGACGATTGGAGGAGGAGATAATTGCTATTCCTTTGAACAAACCCAAAAGTTGGCAACTCCACAGAACTGTTGTATAGTTTGGGAGGCCACAGAAACTGGTTTCAAAGTTGAACTATTGTATATGCGTTCCATCAGCTGCTGGAATGGAAGGGTTGCAGTGCCACTCGCCCTCGCAATTCCATGGAATATAATTAAGTATTCTTCTGGCGAGTGGGAATGTGGGAGATACTATCTGTGTTTTGGGGAATTCAAAAGTTGAGAGGCCACAAAAACGATGCAATTAATGCCAGGCAACTTGCAACGCAACTTATGTGTGTGTGTTTCAGCCAAGTACATTTCAATGGAATAGAATAAGCGTAGAATACATATGTAGGTAGAGGTCTAAGGCATGCAGAAGCTGCAGTAAGTCCTTGAATATGCCACACATCTATAGGATCTAGTCTATCAATAAACTGTCCTCAAATTTCGACGAGGCTGATAACCACCATCGATCTATATATATATCCCTGAAATATGGCCAAGAAAATGCTACTATCTTATAGCTGAAGGAGTGCCAAAGGTGGAGGTCAAACTGCAGTATATTTATCGACCACATGGTGACGATGGAACCTACTCTAATAGAACATCTACCCTTCAGCCACTTAACCGCATACCCACTCGCTCACTCGCTCTTCAGATAGTTTCAGTAATTAGCTGAAGGCCCACTCAACCGAAGGCTCAATCCATTCAAAGTCGTGTCTGTCAAGAGGTGAAAGTTTTAAGCTGCATTCAACAATGGATCCCACACACACACACAAATGCACTTAACCCACTTTCAAACACACACACACACACATACGCACACACAAATTGAATTTTCCGAGCAACAAAAGAAAAACAAGGCGCCAGCGATGAGATAAAATCAATTACCCATACATAATATAGGTATATTATTTTTTTGAAAACGTTTATTGATTTTTCATGTCAAAGCCTGAAACATTATCAGGACCACAAATGGCAGAGGGGCGAGGATTGTTAGAGTCTGAAAATTCATTAATGTGTGGATGAAAGGAAAGAAACACACAGAATTTTAATGGAGCGGTGGGCGGTGGGTGGGGAGATGCTCCCCCACAGGTAGAGGTAGAGGTGTTCTTCCACTTGGGGGATGATTTAATTTACTGGATTGGAGTTTAGGGGTGGGGAGAATCCATTTATGACAATCTACGACAGTGACCAGCGATGAAGTGTGACAAATGAATCATAAATGATGTTGTTCCTGTGCTGTTCCTTCGAAATTTACTTATAGATACAGATACATGCTGTCAGTCGTCCCCAAAACTTCCCATTAGAAATCCCTCAAAGCTATTATTTCAGTCTGTTTGAAGTTTATAATATGAGAGCCCAAAAATAACAGAGGACACACACAAATATAAACTAGTGACTGAACCTGAGCCTGAGCCTGAACCTGAGTCCTTGAATATGCATGAGGGTCCTGTGCAGACTCTCACAATTTCCTCATAATGATACTTATGGCAGTTCAGGAGCTTGTTCCCAGCAATTTACAGCTCGTAAAGTCGGACACGTGTGTCGTAAAGATGTCTGAATAGAGGCAGACTTTATGGCCAGGCCATAAAGCAAAGCCAGCCCGAGACCATGAAACGTTTAAAGTGAAATGTGGAGATTCGGAAGAGTCAGGACATGTTCCACACATTCCCCAAGGGAGGCTATGCAAATGAGAAAGGGCGTTGGCGGAGGAGGAGGAGGAGTAGCAGGAGCTGGAAGCCCTGCCATGATCCTGACTTCATTTTAAACAACTTACAACAGAATTTGCAGTGTTGTCAAGCTGGGCCCAAAAGTGGCACAAAAAGGGGAACTGCAGGGCGGCAAAGGATTGAGTCTTCGAACAGGTCGTGTTTTCATTTTAATTCCAACCGCAATCTACCGACTAATTGCCACTCTGCAGGAGCTTAAAATATTCTCGGAAAATACATACAACTAATTGAAGACAAACAAGCTGGCAGGCAGGCATCCATTCAGTCAGTCAGTCAGTCAGTCAGTCAGTCAGTCAGTCCAGTGAGAGTCCGGATTCCCGAATCCGAGTCCTGTTTGCTGACCCACATAATCAGTGAGTAGTAAAATAATTGATTATCATGTAGACACGGCCTCCGAAAAGCGTTCCACGAACAATAAAACAGCAGGGCGGCCGATGAAATCTCACAGCTCCAATAAGTGTATGTGTGTGTGTGTGTGTATGTGCAACAAGCGTATCTGTGTCTGTGTCTCTGTGTATCTGTTGGGTCTGGCCGTAAAAGTAGTCAAGATATAAATCCAGCCCAAGCAGAGCTATCAAAGCCACTTGAGCGTGCAAATATGTGGGGGCTAGAGAGAGCCTCCTAGTCCTGCCACTGCCCCAGCCCCTCTGTGTGGTGTGTGAATCACGGACATGCCAATAAGTGTGCCATAGACCCGTCCTCAAAGCCGTATCCTGGCTTATGAAATTGATTAACAGGCAAAGGCAAAGGCAAGGCAGGGCAGGGCAGGCATCCGAAATCTCTGCAGCTGTTGATTTTGCACTTGAGCAAATCTGACTTTCATGAGGCCCATGATACGGCCGTATGCTATTACGAGTATGTGTGGGCCCACACACACACACACACACACACACACACACACACAGAGATGGCCTATCGGATGGCAAGTAAATGGTTTACCCTTTCACACATTCTGCTGTGTAAAATGGAAATAAATTCCAGGAAAAATGCAACATTTTAGGGCCAATTATTTTTTGATTTTCATGAAATCGAATCGCAGATCAAAGGAAAAACCACGCAAAATCGATGTAGATAAAAGCAATACGCCTGAATTTTGTTTGTATTGCTTTTCAGATTAAATATAAACAATATTTCTTATAAATTTCTGGCTATGAAAGTCGGTAGGTGGTCAGATAAGACCTTTATCTATAGTAAACTGAATGCAATGGTGACCCAAAGAACACTCCACACTTCATTTATGCATTTTTATGTTATTTGTTTCACAGGAGGCCAAGGAGACTCTTTGCGATCCGGAGAAGCGTGCCGTGTACGATAAGTGGCGCAACAGCGGCATCTCGATGAGCTACAAGCAGTGGCTGGGCATGAAGGAGCATGTCGGTCAGGTGAGAAGATACACGATTGCCGAGAAAGTGGATAAAGAGGTATGCGTATGGGCCAGGAACAGCAGACAACCAGTCAGAGCAGTCAAGTAGTAACCTCAACCCCTAATTCTCTCGCTCTCTCTCGCTCTACCTTACTTGTAGCACCCCCTCACCATCCCACACACACTTTGCGGCACAAAGCCTTTAACCGAGTGTCCGCTTACTTATTATCCGACTCGACGCCTTTGTCCTTTGTCCTTTGTCCCTTAGTTTCCCTCTATACCCCCCGCTGCACTGCGCCAACCAACACCTGACCTTGTTTCGGTTGTTCTGTTTTTGTTGTTGTCTCCCAGGCAGCTAATGAAATTTGTAATCCAAGCTGGAGTCGCTGTTTGTTGCGCCACAATTAACATGATTATTCAAGCCTCATTCGCCCACGTCCACGCCCACGCCCGCACCCCCACCCCGAGGTAATTTCCGCTGCCGGACAGAGCGGAAATTGTCGCGCATCCATCAGCGGCGGACATTGTCCGGGCGGGGTGTAGTGGGAATTATGGAGTGGGAAAAATCCTCATTTGCAATTCCAATTTAACTCAAGTTTTAGTGTAAACAACAGTAGACATCCCTATATATACTATATCTCTCTCTCTCTCTCTCTCTGAGCCCGCTCCTGCTCCTGAGTGCCCCACCGAATGTCTAAATACCTATCTTGAATGTGCCTCTTCATCCAACTCTGTGTGTGTCGTTCGTGTGTGCATGCCCCAAGGAGAGCCAGTGCATCTGCAACTGCAACTGCATTGGCATTGGTCCTCCTAGAAAACCACAGAATTTGCAATTAATGTCAATTTTCATCCTCTCCCTAATAACCCCCGAATAACTCGAATTCCAATCGAAATCCAATCAAAGTCGATGCATTGGGTCACCCCCAAGACCAAGGATCGTATGCTGCCGGAGACCGCAGATGGACCTGCAGCTGGAGCCGGGGCCGGGGCTGGGTGCAGCAGCGGTGGGCTGACCGCAGCCTCCCCCAATCCGGCCCATCGTCGTGCCTCGGAGGGCGGGGCCGCACTCTACTACGGCGGACGCAAGACCGAGTGGGGGGCCGAGAACACGGATGTGGCCAATAAGTTCCGCAATTACGAGATCTAAACAGGAAACGCAGTAAAAAAAGTAAAAGAGGTAAAGGATGGGGTTGTTTAGAGGCCGATTTGTGGCCGTTGTGGGAGTTTCAATTTAAACATACATACAATACGTATACGTACACGTATACGTATACGTATAAGTATATACTTATACAAGCATATATCAAATGAATTCAAATCAAAGGATCGACTCGACAAGATGAGTGCGTCCAGCAGAAGCAAATTAATCCATAAACGTTAATGCAATTATATCAAAGAATATTCAACAAGAACAAACAAAACTTATTATCGATGTGAAGTTACATACAACATAAACATACTACAGAGCACAGATACTCTCAATTATAGATACTATACGATATACTCTTTATAGGTGTACAAAAGATATAGAAAAATGGTAATATATATATTTATGCGAAGAAACTGTAATTTCAATAAACGAAGATGGAAAAGCGTGCGGCAACAATTTTAAGTTAAACTTAGTAAAAATTTTAACGATGAATATACATATATATACACAGATGTTTACTATATACAATATATACATACCTACATATATTTATGTGAAACCGTGTATTTGTATATCGATGTTGAATGTGAATGTGTACCATGTGCCCCCAAAGACAATCCCCTGGCAAGACATACCTAAAACTAAACTATGACTTAAACTTAAACTGAAACTAAATCGATAACGAAAACTAGTGAACAGAGACACCCACCACAACGCGAAAGCGAAAGCGGAACCGGAAACGAATCCGGTCCATTAAATACACACAAACACACAGACACATACACATATAATGCGTTATTAAAGATGAAAGATACATATAATAAAGCGAATTTAAACCTTATACACAACAAAACATGAAACATGAAACATTTGCATAGTCAAAAGAACTCAACTTTCACTCGGTGTCCTTTCAATTGCAATCTCGAATTGCAGGCAAAACTCCACAACTGACAAACTATTTTATTGACTCGAAACAAAAAAAAAACGATATCTCTCTCTCGAGAGAGGAAGAGATATATGAAAACTACAAAAAAAGATAAAGAAAAAAAGATAAATTTATATAAATGTTTTGATGGATAGAGCGGTGAACTTTTCAACTTATACTACAAGCATATACAAGCAAAAACACCCCAGCAACCCCCCCAGAAAAAGACAAATGAAAGATTACTGTCATATTATTCTACTATTATTATTATGCCAAAGAGCAGATAAGAAAAAAACAAACGTAATTACTAAATGTTGTTGCTGGAATCAATATACTAGCATTATACTACACACATATATCTATACAATACACACATATGATATGGATGTTTGTTTTAAGACATACTTATTGAATTTATTCAAATACACACATATTGCGGATAGAACAGACCGACGACCCTGGATAGATCAGATCAGATCAGACAAGACCCGATTCGTAGAAGCAGCTGCATGCCAAAGGCAGGTTACGGATTCCCCTACTTTCCCTGGGAGGAATCCCAGCTACTAGAAAATTATTAATGTTGGTTAGAAGTAAACTAAAAAGAAAGATTGTAAGCGGAGATCGAAAATGTATGAGAAATGAAATAAAGAACTTGGAAAGGGGTGCCCCCGTTTCTGGTGGGACCTCAGGCAATCAATGCTGTTTTATTTATGGGAGGATTTGGGGGAAAGTAAAGAAGAAGTTTTCCATTGACCATAGAACACATACTGTGTCTACTGCTCAGGTCCCCCTCTGCTACTGCAAAGGGAGATCAAAAGAGAGCTTGTGTTACCTGTCAGTGGGAGTGAGAAAGAAATATCGCTGAGAGGATTGCAGCGCGCGGCGTAGGTGCAGCGCAGTCGGCGTAGTTACGCGCACATTTCCTGCTCTACTTTTCCTCTACCTTCTCGATGTCATATGCAAAAGAGATGGTCGAATATTTATTTCGGCTCTTCTACTACAGCCTTTGCTTTTGCAAAAAGGGTGCAGGTTTAATCATGTTCACATATGTAGCAATCAGAACGTCATGTATTTAAAATGTAGTAGAGATGGCTATTTCAAGTATAATTTTATGTAGAAAACATAGATAATTTAATATTATTTAAGAGTCCTGGTATTGGTAAGCAGAGGGGAACAGAGGGGGAGGAGAAGCTAGGAGAGTGCTTCAGAGTCGCTTTCAATAACCTCCTTGTTATTACCACAAGAGGAGGCAGCAGGCAACAGATTATAATTATAATAATGATATAATAAAGATCAATTGAAAATGATATGTATGTACATATGTACAACTAATATAAATATAAGAAAATATTTATATTATTTTCCGCATTCAAAAATATTAAAATATAGCCTTGAGTATTGTGTAAACTCACCCTCAGTTTTAGTTGACTTGCTGCTGCGATATTATATGCTCTCTTTTGATCTTCTCTTTCATTTTTCGAAAACGCTCGTATTTCCGCTCTTTTTTTAGTTCTTCCGGTACATTTTATTGTTCGAATTTGATCCCGCATTAACACTTTCACTCACTTGTTGGCATTTTTGAATTTCACAGACAAAAAAAACACTCAGCTGCCATTCCATTGGCTTTGCTGCCACGCTTACGCTCAATATTGCCTCTATTTATTTAGTTATTGCGGTACATTTCACTCACTCACTTTTTGCCAATAACGCCTTCCACTGCTTGCCGCCTGGCTCTCCTTGCCGTCATAATGACCATCCTACACTTGCACTTACACTTCACTCACTCACTTTCATTCACTTTTTGCCCATATCGCCTTTGCATTGGACTCATTTGCACTCACTTTTTTGGAATTTTCATTTCACCCAAAAAAAAAACACTCAGCTGCCATTCCATTGGCTTTGCTGCTACGCATTGCGCTTCATATTGCCGCTCTTTCTTTAGTTTCTGCGGAATACTTTGTTGTTTCTTATTTTCACTTACTCACTCACTTCACTTTTTCCAATAAACGCCTTCCACTGCTCGCCGCCTGCACCCCTTGCCGTCATAATGACCATTCTGCACTAACACTCACTTTTTTCACTTATCGCCTTGCATTGTATTTTCACTCACTTTATTGCCAGTTTTATTTCACCCAAAAAAAAAACACTCATTTGCCATTTATTTGCATTTGCTGCCCTCGCATTGCGTGGTTATTGCGGTACACTTTGGTCTTTTTTTCACTCTCACTTGATCTCACTTAAACACTCACTCACTTCTTGTCCTCTTTGGCTCACTCGCGCACTTTCAGTCACTTTCTGGCAATATGAATATTTCACTTTAGACGCGCGATTTAATGACCGATTTGAATGACGGGGCGACCGGGGGGGGAACTAAAAGCGTAGATTAGATGGAACTGCAGCTGCGTGGGCAGCTTACAGAAGAACGAGAGAGCGCAAACGAAAGAAGTTGATGAGAGAGGGCGGCTGCAGCAGAGCAGTGTGGGCAGCGACTTAAAGCTCTGCTTAGCGGTGCAAATGCGTTCATTCTATGCTCCCCCGCGCTCTCTTCCTAATTGCCCTCGCTCCCACTCTCTCATTAGCTTATTTTGCTAATCGCTTATGGCTCCCTGCTTATGTTCTCCCTTTCCTACTGCAAAGGGAGATCAAAAGAGTCTGCATGTGTCACCTGTAGGTTGGAGTGAGAAGCAAATATTGGTGAGAGGGTTGCAGTGCGCGCTGCGTAGGTGCAGCGCAGTCGGCGTAGTTACTCGCGCATTCCATGCTCTCCTTTTTCTCCTTTACCTTCACGATGTCATATGCAAAAGAGATTATCGAATATTTCGGCTCTTTTACTACAGCCTCTGTAACTGCGAACGTTTGTTGTCGTGGGCACCTGTTAAAGTGGGAGTGGGATGGAGAGGTAGTTGAGTGGGTGCAGGTTTAATCATGTTCGCACGGCAATCAGAACGTCATGTGCAATGTAGATGGGTATTTAGATGGCTATTTCAAGTAGAATTCTATGTAGAATATATAGATAATTCAATATTTGTGTAGATAATGAACATAAAACAACGTGTAAACGAAAAATTAATAGTTTTTAAAGAATATTCAAAACTTTAAGTACAAAATGGTTAAGTTGGGGATTCTTTCCATTTACTACTTCTGGCCAACTCTGCTGATATGATTGCATGGATTCGTCTCACGACTTCTAGAATTCATGAAATTAATAACATAAACATAGTAATAGTAATAATAATATCTTTATTTTAAATATCAAATAAAAACTAGAATTTCATTTCTTAAAGCTTGACTTGTGGGTTCCAGTGGCCCTTAGCTGGAAGCTTCCTTAGCCTGCTCCTGCATTTTGGCCAGCTCCAAAATCTGGGCATACGTGGCGAGAGAGTCATCCCACAGCAGGCAAGGACGTCGATCCGCCTGCACGTACTCCCGAATCCAGCGATTTTGTACTGGAACGAAGATATATGTAGAATATGGAAAACTCTTTCCAGAGATCGACTCACCCCATTTAGATCCAGCAATTATGGGACAGGCACCGTGCTGTGTGCGGACATCCCCTTGGCCCGATGCATGCAGATTGTGCCAGAAGGCGGCTATCGAGAGGGAAATCAATGGGTTATCAAAGGTGTTTCAAGCGAATAACGGCCCTTGTTAAGTACCTGCATATTTCTTGGGACGCAGGTGCTGCTTCAGTTGGGGAAAGGCAGTGCCGCCGCCCTGGGCCACATCTGAAAGCTATGTATTCAAAGAGACGTTTTTAGGCACCTCGGGGACTTCTTTCGGAAGTGACTTACGTAGAAGAGGACTGTGGCAATTCGGTTTCCCATCTCAGCGGAGGAGACCAATCCATTATTAAACTGGATTGGAAATACAGAATGTTTAAGAGACATTGAACAAGTATCTCAGGAACCTACGGAAGTCTCGGTAAACCAGTCCATGTGCTGGCCGTAGTGTCCACCGATGCCATAGTTGGCGAACTGATGATCCTCCGCATAGTCCATATTCAGGCCGGTCATGTCCTCCACCCGGCGGTCGATGGTCTGCAGCACCCGGTGCTCTGTTTTGGGGATGAAGGTGAACTGGCTGGTGCGCACATTGGACACCACCGACTCGTTGAGGCCTGTGACCGTGGCCCGTCGCATCCTGTCGTTCGTCAACTGCTTGATGGTGTCGATCTCGCTCTGGTAGATCACGTCGTGGTAGAGCACCAGCAGGGGGTCGTGGCTCAACTCCTCCGCCTTGAGGGGCGCCAGCCAGAGGAATGGATGCGTCTCGGTCATGTACCCGCAACGCAAATGCCGTTCCTCTCCGGCCGTGAGCCTGCGGTGGCCGCTGCACGTCAGACGGTAGCCCTCGAACTCGTCCACCTGCGAGAGATCCTCGGGTATGGGCTGAAAGGGGCATCAATCAGTTGGCATCACCACTTCAAAGGGGAACTCTCGTCTCACTTACGGCATGTTCTTCTATGGGTTTGGATTCATACAAGCCATCCTTTGCTGTGTGGTTACGCATGAATTCCTCGTAGTTTCTGGCATGCTCCTCGCTGGCTGGGTGGAGGTTTAGGAGCTCATGGTAGGTGCCATTTACTCCCCGAAAGTCGCCCAGCTGCGCCTTGGCCTGCACGAGCAGAGCCAGAACCTGCGAGTGGAGCTCTGGATCCTGGGACAGGCGATCCTTCGCCTCCAATAGCCAGGCGTGCGCCAGTCGCGGATGCTGATCCCTCAAGGCCAAGCGGGCAATGTCCAAGCAGTGCTCGGCGTTTAGATGTGTGCTACAGAACAAAGGTCAAAGCAAAGGTCAATTGGATCCAAATGGGATGTCTCACCCATAGTTCACGCCATCCAGGATGCCTTTGGCCAGGTGCTTGGCCTCCAGTCTGTAGAAGAACTGCAGCCGGAGCAGGCCATCGATGGCGCCCTCCAGTTCCCTGGCATCGGGCATGAACGGACGCCGCCGCAGCTTCAGCAGCCGCTCCAGTGGTTCTGGTGGGAAGGAGATGTGTCTTTAATGGACTTTGAACTTCAAAACCGCCGCCAAATGCTTCACCCACTCTCTCCTGTGTCGGCATCCATGAGGTTCTCCACCCGCCGCCAGTCCACCGTCAGTCGCTTGCTGAGCAAATATTGGTTCAGCGGACTCTCGAAGTACGCCGTGCCCCAGTGCTGCGCCTCGGTGCGCTCCTGCTCGAACTCTCGCAGCCGCCTGTCGGTGCAGATTGAGTTTTCAGAGATTCAATTAGTCCCCGAGTCACGCTCGATTTGCCACGCCCCCTCGCCAGCACCGCCAGCACTTACGCTCTCAGGAAATCCAATTTGCTCTGATTATCGGCTACGAACTTTTGCATGTGCTGCAGCATTTTCTGCTCGTATCCAAATACCTTGGTCATCTCGTGCACGGAGGAGTAGAACTCGGCTCCACAGGCAGGGAAGAGGACCTGCCACAGGGCAGCCACCAACAGCAGGGGTAACATCATCCCGGTGCGATTCAATGCCGACTGCCGACTGAATCTACCAGTTGACCCCACACTGAAGAAAGGCGACTGAATATTACATAATTCCAGAGATGTCAGAGGTTCTGTTTGTTGTTCCAAAACCTGTTTTCGCACGCACCCAAAGAAAGCCCGGGCACCGGGGTTCATTGAGCCGGCCAGGCGACTGGTTTTTGCTTAGATAATCACCACTAATGCCAATTATAGAGAGAGATGTGCTAGCATCAGAAGATTCTTTATGGAAATTAAATGGAGAGAGATGTGCTCTCTGTCTAGATATTCTACGAATAGTATCAAAGATTCTCTCTTCGTAAAAAGATGTTAACTGGTTATTAAGCTGTGATTATCCTGATAGTAGAGATACTTCCCAATACGAAACTTATTGAGGATATTCTTACATCTGGCAAAGTGTCACTGTGGCCTTCGATTCCATGGTTAAGGACCTAGAAACTACACTACTCGACAAAATTCAACTTTTTTTTCCGCTGTGGCCAAAAATAACTTTTTCTGATAGATTTTGAGATTTACAATTTTTTAAAGAATTATGGTTTTTTTTTCATGGAGTAGTTTTTTTTTTAAGAATTTTTAAAAAATGTGGTATTTTTTTTCATAGGTAGTGCTTCTATTTTTCACATAACTTAAGTTTCATACAACTGGTTGTATTGAATTTTGCAGTTTAAAAACGGTGACAAATGCATCTATAAATCCGACTCAGACACTTTGTAGCTGCAACTTAACGTCTGGAAGATTTTAAGCTTCCAAATTGAAATTTCATAAATTTTTTCGGTATTTTTCCCCCGAAATTTCGACTTTGAAAGCTCAGGAAAAGTCGAAAAAAAAATATTTGAATGCCTTGATTTTTGGGTTTAGATAGACACATTAATTAGGCGTCGTTTAAGGTATCGCTTATAAAAATATAAAAATAAACGGCTAAACGAATCTCAGTCCTAACCCTGGCCAGAAAAGGTTTCCAAACCTGCGAGTAATACCGCAAAGAATATTATGGTAATCCTCCACATATTGGGTGACTGCCTGGAAGCTGCTGCTTATAGTCTTAAGGGGTCTATGGGGCAATCAATTCGTCACTGTACAAACCATAACTGTCATGATTCGAAATGGCATGATACAATATTTATTTGCTTTGAAAATATTGAAATGCGGGAACTTTCCTGGTCGCAACTTACGCTAATTGTATTGCCAAACCATCCCCTCATCTTACCTAGAATGTGGTTGATGGTTGATAGTCTTGACCTTTTCATAGAGCTTCTGCACTTGATCCTCTTTGACTGCACTCAGCACTTTGTAGAGTTCCTTTGTGCTGGAACTGACCCGCTCGTAGCCGCTTAGAGTCACATTCAGCCACTTCTCGGCGAGATCGGGGTGCTCCCTGTCGAATGCAAAGAGAGCTAGATCCAAGGCATCCAACGGACTGAAAATGGATCTGCTAAGATGCTGCTTCAGAGCGATTTCTTGGACTTACTCGAGCTGAACTCCTGCCATTGACTCGTGGCTGAGGTCTTGCTTGGCATTCGAGTAATCAGTTGTTGAAATGTGTGGCATTAAGGCACGAATTTCAGAGATTTTGTCTAAAGTAAAGGCAGAGATCTTGATAGCTGGAAAAAGTTTGTATGCATTGAGAGCCTCTGCATACCTCTGCCCAAGGGCTGGTCCATGAGCCTACGCCAATTCGTCCAGTCAAAGTGCATGTGGTGGATCAGGGAAAAGCTGTGGAGGGGATTGGCCAGATACTGCTCCCTATCGGGTTCCGCCTCCGTATGCTTCGCTCTCATCAAGGAAATGTAACTGGGAGATGCTAGGGATTACTGCTTTTCTACCTCAATGTGAAGCGGTACCTACCGACGCATCAAGCTGATCTTTTTCTGGAGTTCACTGCTATAGTCCACCATTTGAGTTAGGAGCCTTTCCTCCACAGCTATCAGTCCTTCAAGGCCTAAGTTCTCAGCCTCCACCCAGGAAGTATAAGAAAGAGCCGTCAAAACGAGGCCAATTTGCAGATATAACCACATGACAATTGATGTAAGAGTGCGATTCTGCGACTCTGCGATGAATAATACCAAAGCAAAGCGTGACCAACAGAATTCTGTATTAGATATGGGTATAAAGGGAAGAGCTATCGATTACACGGTCTGCGGAAGGCCTGCGACACCTCGTCTATCCATTTGACCAGGACTGAAACACACGGAAAAGTGGGGAGTATAGGAAGACCTCGAAGAGGCAATACGTACCCCACTTGGAACCTTTAATTATGGGACAAGCTGTGTGGAGAGTGTCCAGTTCGCCCTGTCCCCGATCGTTGAGGTTGTACCAGAGAAGAAGATCCCCTTGTCGTGGTTGCACGGAGATATTCAGAAGTGGAAAGAGTGTGGCGCCACCTTGGGGAACATCACTGAGCTGCAGCAGACGAGACATTGATTGAGTTTCAATCGAAATCGAAATGAATGAATGTCGATTCAACGTACATAAAACAAAAGCGTGGCCATTCGGTCTGATCCTCCGCGATGCTGGAGAGCCTAAGAGAAGAAATCCCAGATCAAAAAAGAGTCCCAAACTCCGAACTATGGTCAGGCCTTCACCTCTGGGGACTCAAAGTGGTCGGTGTGCGGCTTGTAGTGGCCTCCGATCCCGTAGTTGATCAGCTGATACACCTCCGAGTTGGCCATCTCGAAGTTTGTCATGGCCCCCACCCTCCGTTCTAGCCGCTGCATCACCGCATTGTCCTGGTACGTGAACCACACAGAGTTCGAGGTGCGTCCCGTATCGATTAGGGGCTTCAGCTTCTGTTTGTTGAAGGTCATGGCCCGCCGCATCATGAGGGGCTTGGATAGACTTCGCAGCATCTGCGACTCCAGGGGTGTGATGGCCTCGTGGTAGAGCACTATGTGGGGGGAGAGCGAGAGAACCTCCGTCTTAAAGGGAGCCAGCTGGAGGAAGGGCGAGGCTGTGGTGTTGTAGCTGCAGGTCAGGCGGTGCATGTCCCGATACGGACAGCCCCCACGACAGCAGCGCTGCACGGCACTCAGAGGAGGATGGGGCTTCTCCAGCGGCAGATCGGTGGTGCTCATCATCCGCATCTCTGCCCGATCGCGGAGTCGCCATAAGTAGGGTTTGGGATCCCGATCGATGGCCTTCAGAGCATCCTCATACCGATCTGATTGTCGTTAGCAGAGACTTCTGACAATTGATTGGAAAACTCACTCAGATTCATGAGTCCTTTGATGTGCAGCTTGTGCACTTCGGACACATCAAAGCCAAGCAACTGGTAGTTCTCTTTGGTCTCCTCTGAGGCCTGATCGTACAGGCTGAGGGTCTCTTCCAGCCAAGTCACCGCCTCGTGATATCCGTACTTCTTATACACGGCCCGAGCCACAGTGAAACATTCCAGGGCTGAGAAGTGTGCCCTGCAAAGGACCTCGAATTAGGGAGGACGGGGGGTGATCTTTCTCCCATTGCTGCACCCACCCATACTGCACGCCATCGAGCAGGCCTCTGACCATGTCCTTGGGCTGCAGCTGATAGGTCTGCTGCATCCTGTGAATGCCCAGGGAGGCCTCTTCCAAGTCCCAGGCACTGGGATAGTGGGGCCGTGACTCCCTCAGGAACAGCAGCTGACTCTTGCCCAGGGGCTGCTCCATCAACTCCAGCAAGTGTGCCCAATCCTCATGCATGTGCCGCACCAGATGGAAGTAGTTTAGGGCATTGTCCTGCAGGTTCTCCTTGTTATATTTATGATGCTTCGTCATGTAATCCGCTAGCCTACAAAGAGGGGCAAATGAGGGGCCTTAGCTTAAGCCAACGGAACCCTACACCCACCTTCCTATGAGATTCAACCTAACTTTGAGAATGTCTATGAAGCTGTCCAGCTGCGAAAGCAAATCCGCATTGAACTCCAGCAGATCCTCCATGCTAACGACGGCAGTGGAATAGAAATTGTCCACCACTTCGCTGTTTTCCAGCAGCTGAGAGCCACCATCCCGGACAGCAACAACCAATAGCGACAGACAGAGAAGACGTCTGGTTAACATTATCTCTGGAATGCCACTGACTGGGGTTTCAAGAGAGGAAATAGAGCAAAGATCGGTGTAGGGAAATCGATTGGACATGGACTTTATTCACTACTCTTTGGGGCAAGGCCGTCGAAACAGTTGGGGCAGCTGGTTTATCCACTTGGTCATCACTGGAAGGTAAGTAAATGAGTGAATCAATCCTCGAGTTGGTCTTAAAACTGATTTTACCCCATCTGGAGCCGACCACGACGGGGCAGGCCATGTGCATGGTGTCTTCGATGCCTTGCCCCTTGTGATCCAAGTTGTACCACATCAGGACTGCCCCCTTCTTGGGAAACACCGACAGGTCGATATAGGGAAACGCCGTAGCGCCCCCCAGAGGCACATCACTCAACTGAATGACAGAGAGAGAGAGAGAGAGAGAGAGAGATTCAGGAAAATTCTCTGGCAAAGAAAAGCCACAACATACTCACGTAGAACACCAGTGTGGCCAGGCGATCGGGGAGTTCGGGGTTGGAGCCCTGCAAGAGATTCCATCAGTGGGGTGTGGTGTGGGTTCTAGGGTATCAAGATCTCACCTCAAAGTAGTCGGGATGCGTGTTATAGTGGCCGCCAATGCCGTAGTTGAGAACCTGAAAGTTCTCCGATCCTTCGAGATCCAGGTTGGTCATGTCCTCCGTCAATGTGCCCATCCTTCGTATTATACTGTGGCTGGGGTCCAGCCAACCGGCTTTTGTGGTGCGGTTTGGATCCTCAGACTGCATGTTGGTCGTGACATCGTAGGTCACGGCTGGCACCAGGTCCTGCTGCGCCAGCGACTTCAGCACAAGCATTTCCTTGTCCGAGAGCACTTCATGGTAGAGCACCACGTAGGGATCGAGTGAGAGCAGCTCCATTTTCAGGGGCGCCAGGCGGAGGAATGGCGTGGCAGTGGTATTGTAGAGGCAGTACAACCGGGATCCCCGGCGGCACTCTCTGGAGCAGCACTCTATGAAGTCATCTTTAGACTCCTAAAATGATAGATTCCTCCGGATTACAGGCTTCTCTTTGCGGATACTCCACTGACCTGCTGTTCCTTCGGCCGTTCCCCAATGCGAATGCTCATTTCCAGCCTAGCGAGAGCCCGTTCCAAGTTGCGGTTCTCCGGATACGTCTTGATGGCTTCCATCGTCATGGAAAGAAGCCCTTCCTTGTCCTCACTGAAGCTCTCCAGCACCTCGATGCACAGTTCGTACAGGCTCTCCGCAGAGAGTCCCTGCTGCTCATACAGATCCCAGCTATCCTCCTCCGCCTGGTAGCGATCAAAGGCCACAGAGATCCAATCCTTGGCCCTGGCATAGTCCCCCCATCCGGCCATATACTTGGCGATGGTATAGCCCTCAAAGGGGGTGGGGGAGTAGCTGCAAATGGATGAGTATTGGATGCTTGTTCGTATGATTTCTGCCACTCACCTGTGCTGCACTCCCAGGAGGAGTCCCCTGGCCATATCGGAGCCGTTTAGATTGTAAACAATTTGAATGCGGCTCAACCCATCAAGGGTTTCCTTTAAATCCTTGCCAGTCGGTAAATCAGAGCGAAGAATAGCTGTAGCTTGAGCTGGAGAAAAAGATCCCTCAGCAAAAGGTTCTTCAATGGTTCGGCACTTACCCTCCCCCGGCTGCTGCTCCAGATGCCACAGAATGTTGGGCCAATCGCGTTGCATGTGTCGCATGAAGGAAAACCTGTGCCAAGGTGCGGAATCCAACCTCTTCGCATGAGCTATCTTCTCCTTCATGATCTCAACATAACTGTGGGGGGCCAAGGAGAGTCTTTTGTAATGTGTCATCCATGCAGTTTCACTCACCTGTCCACAAGATCCACCCTCTGCTGCAGCTCGTCCGCGTAGGCCTCCAGGTGGTTGAGCAGCTCTGTGTTGAGGGTCAGCAGCTCCCCCAGATCGTATATGGACCAGGCATAGTTCCTGTCGTGCTTCTTCAAGGTCACACCAAGAGACCTGAGGAAGATCAGGCACAGAAAGCACTGCAATCTTCGCATTTCGAGACACGTTTAAACACGTTCGAAAACGTTGGGTTTTGAGTGTGAAACAACTTGTAACAAGCGGCAAATGCATTTTTCTCGCTTTGATATCCATCACCCACTGATGGACTTCCCAAGTTTGTTAACGTAGTTATCCGCACGAATACCATATGGTGTTTTTCCCCCCAATCCCAATCCAGAACCCCAGACCGAACCCAACTGTGTCAATGTTTGCCGAGCTGCGGCCGCTGCTGCGGCTGCTGCTGCTGCTGCTGCTGCGTGTGCGTGTGCGGCAGACACTTTGTCTCCCAGCCAATCTTCCAGCGATGGCAGTCACGATCTACGGACAGAGCAGAGCAGTGAGAATGTTCCCAGTCAGAGCGCTGCTGTGGTTACTCCTCGGGAGTGTGGGCCTGGGCCTGGCTGGCGGGGACTACTATTCGGCCATCAGCGAAGTAGAGCGGCTGCTGGATCTGGAGGCCTTCTTGGTGGAGCGGTTCGAGGATTACCTGGACAAAGCCCAGCAGCAGCAGCAGAACGTGGAAAGGTTTCTTCAACACGTGGAGCAGCTGCAGAGCCAAAGGGGGGACATCGAGGCGTATTTTGGCAACCCCATCAATGCCTTCACCACCATCCGACGCCTCGTGCACGACTGGAAGCACAGTGTCTTGGAGCCGATCTTCGATACAAGCAGCCTGGAGGAGTACAAGAGTTCGGTGAGCGCAGGGCTGGCACAGGCCGAGATCAAGGAACCGACCAAGGAGGATTTGCTCGGAGCTGCTCGCGGCCTGTGGCGCCTGCAGGAGATGTACAAGCTGCCCACCAAGCAGCTGGCGGCGGGCGTCTTGGCACCCGGGGAACAGCACCGAATGAATGTGTCACTCAGTGCCAGCGACTGCTATGAGATCGGGCGGCATCTCTGCCAGCTGAAGGAGTACTCCTACGGCTCTGAGTGGCTGCTGGAAGCGAGGACCAGATCCGGGATCCCTCAGGATTTGTGCTTCCCAAGATCACCAAAGTGCAGATCCTAGAGCAGCTCTCGCCCGCCTTTGGCCAGTTGGGCAACAAGAAGCTGGCCCACAAGCTGAACAACGAGATCCTGGATGCGGAACCTGGCCACGAAGAGGCCCTGAAGAACAAGATCGTGTACGAGGCGCAGCTGGCACGAGAGAGGGGCAACAGTAACAGTAACAGACCCAGGATGAACCCAGTAGAACCTCCGCAGGAGTCAGAACCAGAGCTGAAGGAGAGCCAGGAACTCTACCATCGCGTGTGCCGAGGAGAACTGCGGCAGTCCCCCAGAGTGCAGAGGGATCTCAGGTGCTGGCTGAGCCACCAGGATGTGCCCTACCAGCGCCTCTCGCCCTTCAAGGTGGAGCAGCTGAACGTGGACCCCTATGTGGCCTACTTCCACGATGTGCTCAGCGACAAGGAGTCAGAGCTGATCATCGACCATGGCAGGGGGCAGGTGACGCGCTCGGAGATCGGTCAGAGCGGAAACTCCAAGGTGTCGGAGATTCGCACCAGCCAGAACACCTGGCTGTGGTACGAGACCAATCCGTGGCTGGCGCAGATCAAGCGGCGACTGGAGGACATCACCGGTCTGACCACAGACTCTGCGGAGCCCCTGCAGCTGGTGAACTACGGAATTGGAGGGCAGTACGAGCCCCACTACGACTTCATGGATGTACAGACATACCATTCTGGCCATTGAATCCTATCCATTTACTTATATTTATCTCTATCCCTAGGAGGTCGAAAAGAACTTTGGCTGGAAGGGCAACCGCCTATTGACAGCTCTTTTCTACGTGAGTTGGGATTCTGCTTCCCCTCGGGAAACCCCCCCTTTCGTAACTTATGTTTTTCCATCTGCAGCTGAATGATGTCTCCCTGGGAGGCGCCACTGCCTTTCCCTTCCTCCATCTGGCCGTGCCGCCTGTCAAGGGCAGTCTTCTGGTCTGGTACAACCTGCATCGTTCCCTCCACAAGGACTTCCGCACCAAGCACGCTGGCTGTCCCGTACTCAAGGGCTCCAAGTGGAGTAAGTTCTTCAAATGCCCAATGACTTCAGTGAGCAACTCCATCTCTTCCTTTCCCTTCCAGTCTGCAACGAGTGGTTCCATGAGGCTGGCCAGGAATTCAGGAGACCCTGCGGCCTGACCAGCGCTGCTGAAAAGTTCCTCGAACTGGAAAACAAGTAGTGCAGATACGGATATGATTAAGCACATAAAAGCCACTTAAATGTATCTTTAAATTTAACTTTTAATTTATTCAATTGCTTTATTTTCAGTTAAAATTATTGTAATCTGCCATAAATATACAAATAAACCATTTGAATAAACGTGGGCCATTATGAGAGTTGAAATTAATGAATAATGAGTACATTTGTCTGTTTTTTCCCGGATTAAACCTACATTTATAGATGGAATGATTTGTCTCTCTCTGGGTCTCTCTCTCTGGGTCTCTCTGGTTTGGCTGAGTCTGAGGTCAGGTTGAAACCAGCCTAAAGGTCAGATAACTGCTAATAACTATTCATCGAAGAGCACCTAAAAAACTTGTACCACAACTTTCTTCAGATAAACGAGATTCTAAATGCCGCAGAAGGGAATCTTGTGCTCAGTCCAGAAGTATCTTTCAAGCCCGCTAGTCGATGGTTTTCCATTCGCTTTGAGACTGCCGATAAATACTAAAAAATCGAACCCATTGTCATTGACCCGAGAAACCGGAGAAAACCGAGAACCAAAGAAAAGAATTGGCAGCTACATCTAATTATGCAAATGCCCGGAGCTCTCGTTGGATTGTTGTGGCTACTTCAGGTATCACTTCTCTGGTCAACGGTGGGCTGCTCCTTCCACAGTGAGGAGCAGCTGGAGGGCTTGCTGGCCACGGAAACCCTGTACATCGATGAACTCCGCGAATATATAGAGCGCCTGGACGAGCAGCTGGAGGAGATCAGGCGGGAGACGGCGGCCCTCGAGGCGATCCACAGCCAGGTGGGGGATGGCGTGGAGGAGTACATGGGCAACCCGCTCAATGTGCTGACCCTGCTGAAGCGCTTCGAGACCGTCTGGCCGAGACTGGAGCAACAGGCGAATTCCACGCACAACATCAGCGTGATTGAGGGCAGGCACAGGACAGAGGGCGAGCTGGTCCTGCCCACAGAGGAGGACTACGAGGAGGCCCTGACCAATCTGCTCCATCTGCAGTCGGTCTACGAGCTGGAGCCGGCCAGTCTTTCCCTGGGCGTGGTCAATGGCATGAAATTGGGGTGAGAATGGGGATGGGATTGCGGGAATACAGGAAAACAATCAAAAATTGTTGGCATACTTACAGCTCAGCCATGTCCTGGAGCGATTGCCTGGAAATGGCCATGAAGTCGGATGTCGGAGTGGCCAAGTTCTGGCTGGAGACGGCTCTGGACAGGCTGCCGCCGGCCACAAATGCCACGGACCACCGCAGCGAGCGGGAACGCGGAAAGGTTCAGATCCTGGAGGCGGCTCTCAACATGGAATACCGTGCGGGTGGGTGTCTCCCCGATTCCATGCAATTTTCTCAATTTTCAAGGAATTCCCTTGCTCTCTTCTCGCCGCAGGAGAACTTTCGCAGGCCCTGGCAACCGCGGATGAGCTCCTGCTCCTCCGCCCGATGAACCAAAATGTGAAAAAGGCCAAGGCCAAGATTGAGCGAGCTCTGCTCTTGCCCTCGGGCAAGGGGGGGCAAAAGCCAAAGCCAAAGTCAAAGACAAAGCTGAAAGTAGGTGGAAGATAGAGGGGCAGAGGAATCTTTTGGGTAAAGAGAGATGATTGAAATACCTTTTTGCAGAATCCCAAACCCAAATCAGCGGAGCAGCTGCTCATAGAAGAACTCTGTCGTGGAGCCACAGCCAGCCAGGAGGGCACGACTGGCGGTCGCTTCACCCACTGCCAGCTGGAGCGGAGCACTCCGTGGTCCATCCTGCAGCCCGTCAGAGTGGAGCTCCTCAGCTCCGACCCCTACATAGCCCTGCACCATGATGTGCTGACTCTTAGGCAGAGCGATGAGCTCTTGGACCTGATGGACGACGTGGAGGAGATTGGCAAAGGAGCCAGCTATCAGCCACTAAAGATCTCGCTGCTGGCCCAAAAGAAGCTGCGACGCATTCCCCATCGACTGGGGCATGTCGGAGGTCAAGCGGATCCCTGGGAGGGGCGTCGCCATGGCCACGAGCACACGACCCGGCCAGAGGAGCCCGTTGGGGCAGAGTGCCACCAGACACGTGTCATGCTGAATGTGTGTACCAATTAACTGATTAATGCGTCCCCCTAATTGGATTTTGCCCTTTCGCTTCCAGCTGCAGGCACCCGGAATGGGCGGAGCCCTGGTCTTTCCCCAGCTGGAGCTCGGCGTGAATGTCCCACGTGGCGCGCTGCTTCATTGGCGAACACGCAACACGTCCGCTGACTCTGAGATGGACTACCGCAGTCGCCAGGCAGTCTGTCCCGTGCTCCTGGGTGTCCAAGTGTGTGAGTATTCCCGCCCTCATCTCTGACTGGCTGACCCCAGGAGGTGCCATGATTATTCATCTCGTTTTCCCCTGCAGCCGCCTGGACGGGACTCAGTTGACAGGGAAACCAGCCAGAGACCAGCCAGAAACCGTTGCCATGGCCTTACATCTGCATTAATTGCTGCCTGGAGAATAAAATAAAGTCAGCCTTGACATTTTATTGAATATCCGACTTTTTATTGCATTCCACTCGCACTCCAGGGAGTGGTCGATGGCTGATGGTCGATGTGTGAATGGACTGGGCAAACATTGGTGGCGACTGAGAATGGCATCATTTCTGCTTGGCTGAGACCCATATTGGCCACGGAGCGGAGGTCGGTTTGTTGGCAAGAGGAAATACGAGTAGCAAAGGCAAACATCGGGTCATCAAACAGGTGTTACCTTTGGCTACCTTTGGAGGCATTAAATCAAAGGCGATTGCGAATCAAAATAAATACTGATGTTTATGGGGTAATTTGATTTGCATTTGTATACCCTTCCCAAAGGGCAACTACGAACAGAAGGATCATTAAAAGTCGACCCGACTTCTACAGAACTTTACTTTACCTTCTGAAAGCTCGTTTTAATCAAAGAATAATTACACTACTCGACAAATTTCAACTTTTTTTTTCCGCTGTCTCCAAAAATGACTTTTTCTAATAGATTGGGAGATTTAAATTTTTTTTAAGAATTATTGTTTTTTTTTCATGGAGTAGTTTTTTTTTAAGAATTTTTAAAAAATGTGGTATTTTTTGTCATAGGTAGTGCTTATATTTTTCACATATCTCTCGTTTCATACAACTGGTTGTATTGAACTTTGCAGTTAAAAAATGCTGATAAATGCAGCTATAAATCCGACTCAGACAATTT
Organism: Drosophila athabasca; assembly: GCA_008121215.1. NCBI lineage: Eukaryota > Metazoa > Arthropoda > Insecta > Diptera > Drosophilidae > Drosophila > Drosophila athabasca. The sequence goes on along the minus strand of CM017793.1, from coordinate 2,684,482 downwards.
GTAGCAGAAACTTAACGTCTGGCAGATATTAAGCTTCCAAATTGAAATTTCATAATTTTTTTCGGTATTTTTTACCCGAAATTTTGACTTTGAAAGTTCAGGAAAAATCGAAAAAAAAAAATGAATGCCTGGATTTTTGGTTTTAGATAGACACATTAATTATGTGAAAAATAGAAGCACTACCTATGACAAAAAATACCAGATTTTTAAAAAATTCCTTTAAAAAAAACTACTCTATGAAAAAAAAAAAACATTCTTCAAAATTTTTAAACATCCAAATCTATCAGAAAAAGTCATTTTTGGAGACAGCGGAAAAGTCGTGTCGACTAGTGTTATAGGAATAGAAGGTTGAAACGCCTCTTTTGTTGTTATCTATTTCATCATTATCCCTACCTACTTTATCCTATAGCTATAGACCTAGAGGGTATAAACATCTTCGTTGTGCTCCTCCGCGGCTGTTATGTTGACACTTCATTAAAGATTCATTGCTCCAAAATGTCGGACGGAGGCGACAAGCATAAACAACATCCGTCGGGTCCGTCAATGAACGGTCACGAGCCCATAAACCAAAATGACATATGATGGCAGCCCCAGCCCCAGACCCAATCCCAATCCCAATCGGATATGAAATGTTAATAAGCCATTGCTATAGAAGCTATCGTAGCTATCGTAGCTATAGTAGCTATAGGAGTGCACTCTTAAATATCAAACGACGCCCATCAGTCCAATTAGTGCGAATTAATATGCTCGGTCTGGTCTAAATCAAACCCCAGTCCAAAGACAATGCCGAATCTTGAGGCTTAAGCGGAATCCGAATTGAAAACGAGCTGAAGCGATAAGCATCAGTAAATCAGAACAAAACAAGCCATAAAACACGCCCGATCATCAAGAACTCCGAAACACTGAGAAAAACGAAAAATCTGCAATGAGGATTTCCAAATATATTGGGAGAGATGGCTGCCACTTTAAAATTTGTGCAGTAAAAAATTAAGAAAAATGTGTTCTGATGTTTTCTAGAACCGCTCGGGTTTTTTCTCAGTGTAGACTCTTCATCAGAATGCACAAAACAGGCTAATAAAACAGTTTTCTTCAAATCGTAATCACAGCCAACTAGTTTGATGCCAAGACTCGAAGTACCCCCCCGAAAGCCGTGCAAAACGACTTCTCCGACTGTCTCTGGGGGATGTCTCAGTCCCCAGCCAAAGATCTGCTCCAGCGATCAGTTAGCCACGAGACGCGGACAGGGGTGGACGCCCAGCAGAGCTATTATACGAATATAAAGAAGGAAATAGATCACAGAAAGGATAACAGTAGACCTTAAATATATATCCGAGTAAATTAATTTAGTTACGCGATGAGTAGGCTCTTAGTTCTCCTGGGACTGTTGTCCTGTCTTGGTCATTTCTGTTGTGGTTCGGATTACTTCTCATCGATCACGGGCCTGGAGAAACTGCTGCAAACGGAAGACTTTCTCATACGAAATTTGAGGACTACTGTGAATGCAGTGAGGACATCGCTGCAACAATTGGAGAGGTGAGAGAGATATCCGAAGAAAAGGAAATGAGATTTCCATAGGTTTCCACAAGATTATATCTTAGTGGATTCTATAGAGACATTACTCGAGGATATCCCATAGTCGAGGCAATCGCTATGAAAACTATCTTTAGTTTTAGTCAAAGCACGATTTTCGAACAATGCTAATTTAATTACAGCTAGACGATCGAAAATCCATTAAGGTTTTTATGCCCCTCCAAGAACTAGTTTACAAAGAGAGCCACGAGCCCACGAGCCCACGGGAGTAACGGCAGACTTTGTGTCTGGGCTCTGTAATAATGGAGGATCTGGAAGAGTTCTCTGCCAAGTTAGCAAGAGACTGGCGATAGTTAGTGACATATGCAGATAGCTTGGGGGGTGGGGGTTGGGGGGTGGTGGATAATCCTAAAATGGTTAGCAGGTTTATGGCACGACGGCTGGCATTTCGCTTTCGTTTGGATTCGCGGTGGGCTGTCGGTGGGCTGCGATCGTAAAAACTATTATGAATGTAGAATGAGACATAAATTAGAATTAATTAAGCCTGAATATTCGTATGCAAAATTTGCGCTTGGCTTGTGACGACACAGGTCATAAATCGGGCCAAAACTGGTACTCCAATAACTTCAACTGAAACCTGTACTTATTCATCGGCAGCGAGGTATTGGCCATCGAGCAGGAGCAGGCTGTGGCTGCCAGGGATACGGAAAACTATCTAACCAATCCGGTGAATGTCTACCGCCTGATGAAGCGCCTGCACACGGACTGGCCGCATCTGGAGGGACGTGTTCAGCAAATTGCTGATAAAATGGGTAAAGAAGCAGCTCCAAGGCCTCGGAAGAAACTCGTAAAACTGATTTCCTCGTTACCGATTACAGATTTCAACGTCACCCAGGAATATGGACTGAGTTTTCCCAGTCAAGAGGACGTGGATGGCGCCGCCTTGGCTCTGGTCCGCCTGCAGAGCACCTACAAATTGGATGTGGCCCAAGTGGCCGCCGGCATCCTGAACGGCATCAAATATGGGTGAGTAATGGCAGAGAGGCAGAGAGGAAGAGGGCTCCCTCCAATAAGCAATAACCAGCGAGGCTTAAAATATGCTCATACGCCATCATATCATCTACTGTGCCATCTATTTGAATCCTTTTTTAGCTCCGACATGAGCTGGCAGGACTGCTTCGTGCTGGGTCAACAACTCTTTGAAATGGAGGACTACAACAACACCAAGGTGTGGCTGCGCGAGTCGATGGAGCGGCTGGGACGTCACAGTCCCAGTCACAGTCCCACCCACCACTCAGCCCCAGCCCCAGCCCCGACAGCCCCCGACAGCGAAACCCTCAATCGAATGGAGGCGGTAGCCAAGGGTTTGTTCCAGCTGGGTGAGCAGCCAGAGATTGGCTCTTTGCATATATGTACATATGTACATATGTATGTATGTATATTGACCAAACGAATCGACTTTTTAGGAGACTTTGACACCGCTTACGAGCTCAGCCGGCGGGTTCTCCAATTCGATCCGAAGCGCATCCGGAACTGGCATCTGGGCGACAAGGGAGCAGCGATGAGCCCAGAGGAGGCGGAGGACATGGCTCTGCCCAGGCATTCTGATTCCTACAGTGTAAGCCGGCCCCCATCCCCATCCCCATCCTCGCTTCCAATTCGAAGCTAATTTTAGTTATCCAGCTCACGCAGGAGTTCGCCCACTACGAGAAGGTGTGCCGTGGCGAGGTGGGTCCTTCTGCCCGCCAGGAGCGTCCCCTTCGCTGTCGCTACTCGCAGGGAAGCCACCCCTATCGACGCCTGGCGCCCCTGAAGCTGGAGGAGCACAGCCTGGACCCCTACGTGGTGACCTACCACGACATGCTCAGTCCGCGCAAAATCGCCGACCTCCGGCTGATGGCCGTCCCCAGGATGCACCGCTCCACGGTGAATCCCCTGCCCGGTGGCCAGAACAAGAAATCCTCCTTCCGCGTCAGCAAGAACGCCTGGCTCGCCTACGACTCCCACCCGACGATGGGCGGCATGCTGTCAGACCTAAGCGACGCCACCGGCCTGGACATGACCTTCTGCGAGCAGCTGCAGGTCGCCAACTACGGCGTGGGCGGCCACTACGAGCCGCACTGGGACTTCTTCCGGGACCCGGACCACTATCCCGCCGAGGAGGGCAACCGCATGGCCACCGCCATCTTTTACGTGAGTGCAAGCCAACCTAATCCCCCCCAACCCATTTGAATCTATGACGAGCCACTGGCCCCCCCCCACCTCTTCTCTGCAGCTCTCCGAAGTGGAGCAGGGCGGAGCCACCGCGTTTCCCTTTCTAAACTTTGCGGTGAAGCCGCAGCTGGGGAACGTCCTCTTCTGGTACAACCTGCACCGCTCCCTCGACGTGGACTATCGCACCAAGCACGCCGGCTGCCCGGTGCTCAAGGGCAGCAAGTGGAGTAAGTGCTCTCCATTTCTAGGGATTAGGGATTAAACGTATAAGGTAGCGATGCCAGCAGTAGCCCGATGTTTGCAGCAAAGGGAAGACCTTTAAAGTGTTCAATGATAAGCTGTGACGAGAGTCGAGTCGATTGAAACATGGTTCATGGTTAAACGAAGCTATAAACAAGAGTAGAGATTTTGCTTGTAATAGACTTTGTTTACACCTTAAAATTCCTCTTCAACTCTATGGTCAATCATCCAGTTTTCATTTCAATGAATCATTTGTAGAGTATTTCCTTTTAAAGTTCACACAAATTGCAACAAAATGCTCCGATTTAAGCACAGTTTAAACCAGAGGCCGGCAGCGTGCATAGAAAATCGGCCACGAGGCAGCGCAGTCGGCACACGCACAGCGTAAAAGCTTCGTGTAACGTCGGCCCTATGCACACGCGGCTTCGTTTTTCTGCTCGGCTGGCGCAGCGGCAGCCAAAATGATCGTGTGGCTTCGGCCCTATGCAGAAAAAGCTTCAGAATTCTGCTTGGCTGGTGCAGCGGCAGAGAAAATGAAACATGTTTCTTCGTGTCTGTTTTCTGCGCACTCAAACGCACTAGAAACATTTGAGTGTCTGCGTGCCGACCCCTGGTTTAAACGATTCTCGCGTCAATCCACATTAAAGTTCACCTTTAGCAATTAACCTGATTATTTTTCTTGATTTTTTCTCACCTGCAGTCGGCAACGTTTGGATACACGAAGCCACACAGACCTTTGCGCGGCCCTGCGACGTTTTCCGGGATCACGAGGTGTCGTTAGAGTACGAGATTATAAAATAAAGCTAGTTACCTAAAAATTTCTGTTTTTTTGTGTGTCTCTCTAACTGCCCCCAAAGGTGCTTAGTGGGTTAAACTGAACTGAGCTTTGAGTGGGTTTTGCGGCTTTCCACTCAAAACAAAGACAAGTCGAGACATGTCGATTGGGTTGGAAAGAGATGGCAGATGGTGGATGAGCCGGCTTCATTTGCATAAACAAGTTCACGGGCAAAGTTGCGGTGGGGGATGGGGGATTCAACATTTGAATATTTGTGGGCTTGTGAAGTGACAACTGCTGCGTGCGGCAAAGTGAAAGTAATTACCAAAGTAAACTTCTGCCTTTAACAAAGGCGTGGATGGATGGGGGGCTGGAATTGATTTCTAGAATAATTGCCACAAGTCACAAGTGGTTCTGTGTTCTCGGTTTATTGAACTCTTTGCCTGCTCCTCTCGAGTACTCTCTTCGTGTGGCCTATTCAGGCCGAACGTCTGCCCCCGAGGGCAGTTCTTTGACCAAAGCTTTGATCGACACCCGCTTGATCTCGCACGAGCTTCAGCCTCGAGCTTTTTTCGGTAGAAGATCGCAGATCGGAGATTGCCGAACAGTTTCAAACGATTCGCGGCTGGGACAGCAAGCAGCAGCGCTCGACGCGATTCCAAGAGATGTCTCAGACGAAGTGGATGTGGATCCTGGTGGTCCTTCAGCTGCAGATGCTGGCCTGCCGCGCCGAGTTCTACAGCTCCACCTCGGGCCTGGAGCAGCTGTTCAGCACGGAGGTCGTACTGCTGGACGAACTGCAGAACTACGTGAATGAAATCACTCAGCATGCAGAGGCTCTTCAGAGGTGAGCGGGGCGGGGGAGAGATTATCTCTAGAATAAATTGGAAAATGGAAAGTTCTGGTGACCTTCGTTGTGTGCTGTGCCAATCTGGTTTCTGCGTATTCCTAGGCCTATTAATTATATGCAAATGAGATTCGATTCGATTCCCACCACGCATACACAATCCAATTGGAATTCAGAGAGCCAATCAATCTGCCAATTTGTCGATTGTCGAATACATTTTCCCACTGAAAGTCCATCCGGTTGAACAATCATGTAAAAATTGCCTCAGCATCCGATTGTGAATATTTCATGTCATATGCGTGGACGCCCACATTGATTGTGAATTAAATGCAAACCGAACGATGGTGGGTTTGGATGGTTCTCTGATTAAAACACATATTTGAGTAGTGGGAGGGATTCTCTAGAATATTAAACAGTTGCCAGCTAGGACTATACTCGTGCTGGTACTGGATTGGTACCTTCTTGAACTTGTCATTTAATTACAACTAATCCCACTGGACCAACCGGTTGCCATAAAAGAGAACGTCGAATCGGATGGGTTTTATAAGCTTTACGGCCCAACGATTTGTCGTCTTAGCATCGCCAATCTGTCATCTATTGATTCCGCTGCGGTGCAGTTTATTTTATGGCCTGCTAATTTCTCCTAGTTCTTGCCGTGATTTATACTCATATAATTTATTGGCCATATAAAGCACAAAAAGCGGCAAAACTTGCAATAGCATTTAGGAAATTTGCATTTCATTATCTTGGCCAATCGATTGCTACCAGAGGAGCGCAGCTAGATCTGCCGAAAGTTAATTTCGTTTGTGGTTCGGCAATGAAAGTCACCGACTTTCAGCATCTACAAAATATGGTGCAATCATCGCCTCGAATTCTATATTTTGTTTATCATACAATCCGCACTTTCGAAACCGGATTGTCGGACTGTCGGCGTTTGGAAACCGTTAACAAATTGTAAAGTATACAATTTATAACGCCCTGACGCAACGGTGCTTTCAAAACAGGTCTTATACATAGTATATGTATCTGTGCACCTCTGTAAGAATCAATTGTAGAATCTCCTGCTCTCTACAGAACTAAGTATCATATCGGTCGGATTCGGATTCGCTGGCTACGGGGATAATCAACAGATTAATGGCCAACAAGTGCTGCTAATTAATCATTCACAAAATGAAGATAGTGGAGAGGTTGTTCCGCTGCTAAACTGGGAATTTGGTTACGGTTCGGTTCTTAATCTTAATGATTCCCAAATGAACCTGAATGCAGGCGACAGGCGTGGAAATAAATGCGTTAATTATACAAATCAGGCACTCCGCCACCCCCCCACTGTTTGCAACAATTAATCAGAATTATGCAAAAATGATAGAAGACCAAAAATATAGGAGAAATCATATGATATACTCTTGGTCTTCGTTTGTTCATCAAAATTAATGCAAATCCCTCCTTTACGCTTTTTGGGTGTGACCTCTGACCACCAGTGAGATAGATGCCATACGAGTGGAGCACCTCAGCGCCATGGACAGCATTGGGAGCTACCTCAACAACCCGGTGAATGCCTTCCGACTGATTAAGCGCCTGCACAGCGACTGGGAGACCTTCGAGAGCAGCGTCAAGGGGGACACGAGTCGCGCGGGTGAGTATCCCCCGTACTAGGGAGTAGCATATCTGGGTCTGACATTCTTTTCTGTAAAGACTACCTCGAGGCCATGGCTGAGCTGAAGGAGAACCTAAGCTATCCTTCGCAGGACGATTTCGTGGGCTCCGCCATAGCCCTGACACGACTGCAGCAAACGTACCAGCTGGATGTGGCAGAGCTGGCCAGTGGAATGCTGAATGGCGTCAAGTACGGGTGAGTGTTGCATGGAATCCTTACACAAAGAAATCCGTATTATTAACCTCCTCCTACAGCACTGCCATGTCCTGGCAGGACTGCTTCGTCCTGGGACAGCACCTGTATGCCTTGAGAGACTACAACCACACGGTGCCATGGCTACAGCAGTCCATGCAGCTGCTGGGAGAGCAGAGCTACGGCGAGGAGCCTGCCTCGCTGGACTTCATGGAGGCAGTAGTGGGATACCACCAGCAGATGGGCGACCACGAGAACGCCCTCAATTTGATCAACCACGTCCTGGCCATTGAGCCAGAAGAGCGCCGTCACCTCGTGGAGACCCGCACGCAGCTGGAGGATCTCATCACGGATGGGGTGAAACAGGGCCTGCTTCACACGACTGCCCGCCGGCCAGGAGACTATCACAGCTCCCGCGAGTTCCGCACGTACGAGCAGGTGTGCCGCAAGGAGCTCACTCCCTCTCCGGCTGCCCAGCGACATCTCCGCTGCCGCCTGCGGTGGAGTCGCTTCGGCTACGCTCCCTTCAAACTCGAGGAGCTGCATGCAGATCCACCCGTAGTGCAGCTGCACGATGTGGTCAGCCCGAAGGACTCGTTGTTCCTGCAGAACGCGGCCCGACCCCGCATCCAGCGATCCACGGTGTACAACCAAGCGGGGGCCGGCACCACCGCAGCCGCCTTTCGCACCAGCCAGGGCGCCTCCTTCAACTACTCGCAGTACCCGGCCAGCCAGCTGCTCAGCCAGCACGTGGCAGACATATCCGGCCTGGACATGGACTATGCCGAGAACCTGCAGGTGGCCAACTACGGCATCGGGGGCCACTACGAGCCGCACTGGGACAGCTTTCCCGAGCACCACGTGTACCCCGAGGACGATCTGCATGGCAATCGCATGGCCACGGGCATCTACTACGTGAGCAAATGGATCCCTTATGGTTCTTAGGCATTGTTATAGATGGTTGATTCCTTACAGCTCTCCGATGTGGAGGCTGGCGGTGGAACTGCCTTCCCCTTCCTGCCCCTGCTGGTGACGCCAGAGCGAGGCAGTCTGCTGTTCTGGTACAACCTGCATCCCTCTGGGGACCAGGACTACCGCACAAAGCATGCCGCCTGTCCCGTTCTTCAGGGCAGCAAATGGAGTAAGTTTATCCGCCAGAGCTACCTATATTTGATCTTATCTGATTGATCTCTGTGCCTTATCTGCAGTTGCCAATGTGTGGATCCGCGAGCGCAACCAGGATCATGTGCGCCCCTGCGATCTTCAGCGGAATCATCTAATATCCTTACACTTTAAAGACTTTGACTGAAAACCACTCAAACACTCATTAAAATAAGACATTAGTTTATTAAGAGAGAAGGCAACCCACTCATTCCCGATATGCCACGGACTTGAAGCTATCCGAAGTGAGGCGGCAAGGCCTGCGGAACTCCTGGTAGCCCGAGTGCATCCAAATATTTCCAACTGCGGAAGAACAATCAATACCTTGTACATTGGAATACAATTTGAAACGTGTACTTACTGCGCTTGGAGCCAACAATCACGGGACAGCCGGCATGGTAGGTGCGCGGATCCACGTCCAGGGAGCGATGCAGGTTGTGCCACATGACCAGCGCACCCTTGATGGGGGGCAGGAAGACATTCAGCTTGGTGAAGACCGTGTAGCCGCCCTGTTCCACATCAGACAGCTGCAATATACCAAGGGAACACTGATGATTCCATATATGTACATAATATATGTACAATGCCCTCACTCACATAGAACATGCTGGTGGAGATGCGATCTCCTTTAAAGTCTGCCGGAAGATTGACCTCAAAGTAGTCCGGATGGGGCTCATACTGTCCGCCCACGCCGTAGTTGGCCACCTGCATTGGCTCGGCCCCGGCTATGTCGAAGCCGGAAATGAAAGCCACCAGGCGACCGATGGACTTCATTATGGGAGTATCGTAGTCCAGCCACGTCTGCTGGCTGACTCGAAGATCGACTACGGTTCGCGTGCCATTGGCTCCTGAGACCCCAGAGCGGGTCATTTCCATCTTGTCCGCCTCCGCAAAGACGGAATCGATTTGATCGAGGGTCAGAATGCCATGATACACGTCGATGTCGGGATCCAGATGCACCTGCTCCACCTGCAGGGGAGCGAGAGTGAAGTACGCGTGTCGCTTTCCATCGAGGAAGCAGTGCAGTGAACTGCCACTTCCCCTCTCGGGCAATCTTCTGCCCTGACAGAGCCTCGAGTAGTTGCCAAACCATGAGGGATCCTTTTTATGTTGATTCGTGATCCCCGCCAGATCCCTGTAGTCCACATATTTTCGTGTGTGCTGTGCAGGATGCGTGGGTTCGGTCTGCAGCACCTTTTCCAAGAGTCTGCCAGCGCGCTGGGGATTTCCCAGCTCAAAGTTGGCCAAGGCAGCGTATTCCTTGATGTCAGCTATGAACTGGGTCTTCGCCGCTTGCTCCACCTCGGGATCAGCCCGGAGAAGGTTGAACGCCACTTGGAGCCACTCGAGAGAGCGGTTATGCTCTCCTAAATCGAAGAGCTGGACCCCGATCTCGTAGCTCTCTCGCCAATCCATTGCGGAGTCGTAGAAGAAGCCGTTGATGAGGCCATCGGCTAGGTCCGAGGCGGTGAAATTGTAGACCCTCTGCAGCCGAGCAACACCCTTGACGGCGCCCTGAAGCTCCGAAAGATCAGGGAAGCCCACTTCCTTGGACAGGTTATCCACCAGCTGCCGATAGTCTGCGATGAAGAGAGACATGACATGATCCTAAACCTCCCACGAATAATCTTAAGCACCTTCTCTGGGTTTGTTTTCCACCACAGGGGCGTGCAGAGCATCCCAATCGTAGACGAGTCGCTTGATCAGCCTGAACGCATGCAGTGGATGCCCCAGATAGTCATCGAGATCTGTCAGTTCCATGGCCATGTCATGTTCCTGCCTCAGCTGCTCTAGAAATCTGCCAAAAGACATCAATTCCCAGCTCCGAGTGACGTCAATCTGGATTGAATTACTTGCGGTGTAAATTAATCTGCTGCTGCTGGGCCTCCAGATAGGAACGCGTGGCATTCAGCAGCTCCAGCTCCAGTTGCCCCAACTCCTGCAGGCTGTCCACAGACGAGTAGAACTCTGCACGGACACCACCGCCACGAACAATGAGCAGGAGGACCAGCCACAGAGACAGGCACCAGACACGATGTGACATTGTGAAATGAGGGGAACGACTGAGGCTGACTGTGGCTGATGGATAATTCTTGAGCCCCGGCCATCTATCTATGGCCCAACAGAATGATATTCCATTTAGAAACTGTCACGTATCCAGAACAAAACGCTCGGCAAACAGATGCCAGCCTCAGACACAAGTGCGGCTAAGCAAACAATTCGCTCAATGCTTTTCTCCCTCTCTCTCGCTCTCTCTCTCTCGCTCTCTTTCTCTGGCATTTCCCACAGAAAGCGACAGGTGCAGATGGACGTTTGTATACCTGGTAATTGCAGAGTACAAGAAGGGGAGTACTTCGTGCGTGTACCAGAAAAACAAATATTATTAGCCCCATCTTCAACTTAAGACATCTTACCTTTATCACTCTAATACTGTCATTCGTTATGCTATCCAGGAAACCTTCTTGCCTTCTTCCGGGTAAGACCTTCTGCTATTCGTACCTCTTTCTGTTGCAGAAATATACCCTGCATATGTAACTGTATTATAATTCCCCATCCCATTGACATGTGTTCCATAATTCCGTCAAACCCAATAGTGCAGTCCATGCGGCACAGAGAGCCTCTTGCTTGCCACATGGATGCACTTTTCACTTTTCAGGCGAATTGAATTTGCCGCCGGCGCCGCAGAGTATGCAACGCGGTGCTGCTAAGCCGATTTCTATGCATGGACACACAGATACACTCCACACCACCACCCACCACCCACACACGTTTATATCTGATGGATGAGCTCTGAGGGCAGATGGATGGCCAGTGTCTGTGTGTCTGTGTGGCTGTGTGTCTGTGTGGACACCGCCACTAATCGGGCATTAGCGTGAGGGCCACTCGGAGTGTTCAAAGAGTTCTGTTTATTGGTTGTTCGATTTATTGCAATTTGTTCTACTATTTAAACTAGGCAATATACAAAAGTAGATAAATTCAATAGGTTTCTATGATAATGCTATGGACAGCCTGGGCAGTCCGTAAGTGTAGGTGTGAGTGAGTACAGAATAGAAGAGATGCCGCCGCCTCCCAGCTGGATGCTGTATGTACAATAGGAATTCGATGGCCAGCCTGCGAGGGCGAGTGAGTGGGAGAGGGATGAGATTCAGAGGGTCCTCTCCGCACTTAAGATTCGTTGCATTGTATTAACTAGAGCCCAAACTAGATGGCGAAGTCGCCGCTGTCCTCGTTCAAGGCACAGGGCCGTCGGAACTCCTGGCCGCGCTCGTGTATCCACTTGTTGGAAACTGTTTTGGGCGAGAGCAGAAGATGTGAAGAATGTTCGAGGAGAACAGTGGTAGAACCTACCCCACTTGGTGCCCGTGAGGACGGGACAGGCAGCGTGCTGTGTCCTTTTGTCGCCCTCGCCATCCCGATGCAGATTCATCCAGAAGGCAGCCGTCCCCCTCTTGGGCCACAAGGCAGTACGAAGTGTGGTGAACACAGTGGCTCCCCCCTGCTCCACATCGCTCATCTGCAAGGGATTCGCGAAATATAAAATAAAGAATAAAGTGCCAAAGTGAAACTCACGTAAAATAGGACAGTGGCAATGCGATTGCCCAGATTGAGGCCCTCGAAGGCGCGCTTTTCCTCTCTCTGCAAGGATTCGAAACAGAATAAATGAGACAGGAAGCGATGACAGGGCATAGCATCCTCTGGGTGGCACTACTCACTCTGGCAAAGTCAAAGTGCGGCGCGTAGTGGCCGCCGATTCCGTAGTTGACAACCTGCAGCTCCTCGGCCGACTCCATGTCCAGGCCAGTCATGTCCGCAGTGCGCTGCACCACTCTCGCGATCACGCTATCCTCCTCGGTCTTCAGCCAGGCCGACTTGCTGATCCGATAGTTGGCTGTCTCCAGGGCCCCGGTGACCGAGTTCTGGACGGTGGCACGACGGAAGCGCGGACGGGCCATGCGCTTGATCAGATCCATTTCGCTGTCGTACATGGCGTCGTGGTAGATCACAATGTAGGGATCCTTGTGGGCCTCCTCCAGCTTTAGGGGTCCCAGCCGCAGGAAGGGCACGTTGTTGGTGACGTAGCGGCAGCGCAGCGATCGCATGTACGTCGGTGAGGGCTTCAGCTCCCCGCGGCAGAGCATCTCGTAGGACTTGCGCTCCTTCACGCCGAGCTCCCCAGTATCGCTCCTGGCCACGGGCTGAAGAGGGAAACCATTAGAGTCTGTGGCAGTCGCGAGCTATGCCTGAGAGATCGGATCCTTACCAGATCGGAAACGGGTATTTCGTCGGTGCCATCGTCGCCCTTCATCTTCTTCATCTCCTCCTGGTGGGCGATCTCCTTCTCGTAGAAGCGCTTGTTGCCGTTGGCCCGCTCGTGATTGGGGAGCAGCTGCAGCAGCTCGTTGGTCATGACCAGAGCACTCTCCACATTACCTTTGGGGGATTGGGTAATCAAAAAGTTAATTCCATCCACAAGAATAACTCCATCCGCCCGAAAGTATGCTACACTTTTTCTCTCTTTTGTGGTGCATTTTCCAGTTGGAAAGTTTCTTTTTTCTTCTTTGCCCCAAACGAACTAAAAACTTGTATTGGATTGTTTCCCTGGTGCTTGCTTAGTTATTCATTTGCCATGTTGTTCATGGTCCCGACTCTTGCTATTTCTCTAATAAGTTTGCCTGCCACTTGAGGCCACACCGCTCCACTCTGAGGAGCAGAGCAGGCGACTCCAACCTCAACCTCAACATCAACCAGAACTCTGAGTCCTTGTCAGAGACAGGAATTTAAATTTTGCCCACCCCTCTCTCCTCTCCTCTCCCGAAACGACACGACACACGAGACACATGTGTATGCTACCCTCCTAGGAAGGGGGTAGCAAGGGGTGCCAGAAAGCCTGTCACTTGCCTCATGGGCGGACACATTGTGAGCGTACTTTTTTTGCTTGTGGTCCTTCCTCAACCCAATATGGCGGCACTTCCGCTACGCCCAAGACCCGCCCATAAATTGTGTGAGCCCATGAGTGGCACGGAGAGGTGGTACGCCCAAAGTAAGTGTAGATACAGATGCGTGTGCGTGTCCCTGGCAACTCTTTGATGAACGGATAGGGGCGCACTGGCACTGGCACTGGCACAGGCACAGGCAATCGATGGGTAATAAGACGTTCATAAACAACCAGAGGCTGAGGATGCCTGGGACCTGGCTCTGACTCCGTGTCTGGGGTGCTGCTGCTGCTCTTAGCCACAACATTGTCGCAACGACTGCGGATGGCCAACAGTTTTTCGCACTTAATGTCTGCCTTTTAGTGCACCTCGAGTCACCTGGCTGGAGTGCAATTTCCTGCAGCCAAATGGACCTCAAAAGTGCCATGCAAACGAGTCGTCTCGGGGGAGGGGGTGAGGAAACTGCCGGATGCTTACCCTCCTTGTAGGTGGAGAAGGCCAGGTACTCCAGCACATCGGCCCGTGTGAAGGTCTGGGTCTGGTTGAGGGGCTCCTCCAGCATGCGGGACATCGCCTCGTTCATCCAGAGCACCGTGTGGTGGTAGTCGTTGTTCACGTACGACTGCCGCCCCAGCTCGAAGCAGTCGTCCGAGGACATTTCCGTGCTGCAGTTAAAGGATGGTCATTCCGGGTCTAGTCGGGGACCGTCTCTATCCCCCTCTCTTTCCCCCTTACCTGTACTGAATCCCGTTGAGCTTGCCACGTGCCACACTGGATGTGTCCAGCTGGTAAGTGTCCTGCAGCCGGAGCAAAGCCACCGCCGCCCCGTTGAGGTCCTCGTCCGAAGGGAACTTCAGCACGTTCCGGTACTGCGTGAGATTCTGCAGGAAGTCTAGAGGATTGACGAGACACACGAGAGATGTCATGGATGTCAGGTGCCGAAAAACCCCTTCATCTGGCCCCGCCCCACTCACCTTTGCCCACGTCGTGCTCCATCAGGTTCTCCACCTGCCGCCAGTCCGTGGTGAGCCGCTTGGTCAAGAGGTAGGCATTGATCGGGTTCGAGACGTAGGCGGTTATATCGCTGGCCGCGTCCGCGTGCTCCCGCTGGTACTCGTCCATTTTGCTGGAGAGACGGAATCAAAGAAAGTTTCCACAAAGTTTACTAAGTGCTTTTCTTGAGTTGGCAAATCGTATTAGAGGAAAGCAGAGGAAAGCCTTCTTCGAAGAAGAAGTTTTCCCAGCAATTAAGAAAGGGATTTTACGATTTGCTGATATGCCATAAGTTCCCAAGTTCTCTCAAATGATAACCCCAAAGAGGAAACCAGATGGTAAGATGGTAACCTGAAAGAACCCTCAAAGAAGTGGTGTTGAAAGTGCCTTTATTGGTTATGCTTATCGTTACTTTCACTTAGCCTAAGGGGTGAACAATAATTTAGTAGAGGGTTTAGATTAAAAACAAACTACAATCTATTTCTAAGGTAAGTACAACCCACATGGTATTTACAGTCTCTTTTTGGGGTGAGTCCGAGTCCGCCTCTATGAACTCTATGAATACTCGTAATACTAGTTTTGGTTCTTTAGCCGTTCCGTGTGCCGAGTGCTCGAAGGAATGGGGGGGACTACATCTATATGGGGGGGAGCTTAAAGTACTACTGGGATCTCGTAGTCCTACTCGTAGACGATCCTTAGACCACGTTGACGCGGTTGTCTGGCGGGGGACGGTAGCACCAGAGGCTGCCCATCACGCCCAGGCCGATGAAGAACATGGTGAATGTGGAGAGGCCCAGAATGACGCCCGTGGTGACATCGTGGAGCGGCAGCCCGGGGAACGGGTCCAGCACGAGGATGACCAGCAGGCCGCAGCTCTTGAACAGGCAGAACACGGTGACCAGGATGTAGCCCGAGGTGTAGCTCCGGTTCGGCAGCCACTCGCAGTGGCGCGACCGGAATCCGAGGAATCCCAGGCCCACGCCGCAGAAGGAGGCCACCAAACCGAATTGCAAATAGAAGGATTTGCCAAACTGGAGGAAGAAACAGAAACAGCAACGACAGGTTATCAAACGATCCTTTCAGACATCCTTTCATGGATTGCTCTGTGCTCGATCGACTTACGTGGGCTATCATGTAGATGATGAGGCCGGCATTCATGGTGCTGCCAAGGACCAGCATCAGCGAGACTACGGCCAGGGTGATGGTGGCGTTGGCCAGCTTCTGCGGGTACGAGTTGTTGTTCTGCGGCTTGCCCTGGATGCTGCTCATGTCCTGCTCCAGGTCACGCTCCTGCTCCTGCTGCTGCACCCGCGGACTGATCACGGCCATGGAGCGGTCTGCGGGCGGGGCAGGAGCCGGCTTCACCGTCTCGTAGTGGAGTCTCTGCGGCGAGAGTCGGTTCTGTCGGAGCGGCAGAGTCGGAGGAGGGGCAGGACCGACCTGGCTGAGGATCTGCTGACTCTGGTAGATCTGCAGGCGGCGCTCCAGCTGCAGCTGCTCGTGGTGGGCGGCGTTGCGGGGCGTGGAGTGGGCCAGACGCGGCGGTGGCTGCATTTTGCGGGGCGTGGTCAGGAGCTCGTGAAGCGCCCGTGTGGCGGCTGCTGCATTCCTCTGCTGGGGCGTGGAGGTCCTCGCTGCAAACTGCTGACTCAGCTCCGTGGTGCTGAGGCAGGTCTCCTGCTGCTGCTGCTGCTGCATCATCATCGAAGACTCCTCCTCGGCCAGATCCTCCTCGTCGACGTCCGTGGGTATCATCGCATACCGATGGGCGCGTCCGTTGTGCATCTGGATGATCTCCTGGTTCTCGTCCACCAGCTCCTCGTCCTCGGCCGTGGGCACCATCTGGTACCGCTGGTTGCTGTTCTTGTCCACAATGAGGAACGTCTTGCTGCCAAAGTCGCTGCTGAAGGCGTGCTTGATCTTCGTTTGCTGTCCCTGCTGCTGTCCCTGGTGTCCCTGTTGTCCTTGACTGGCGTTGGGCTTCGGTGGCAGGGCATTCAGCATGGGTGGCAGACTCGCAAACTGCGTCTCCTGGTGCTGGTGTGGCTCCTCGTGGAAGGAGTGCGGCTCCTCGTCCGACTGCAGTCCGTACCTGGAGCCATAGCGGTCGAGATTGTCCTGGGATCTGGCCAGTCGCTGGGCCGCCTGTCCGGGCACTATGGCGTACCGGTTGGCTCTGCTCACGTTGAGCTCCTCCAGAGGCACCAGCGCATAGCGACCACTTGAAGATTGTTGCTGTTGCTGGTGGTTCTGTTGCAGCTGCTTCTGCTTTTGCGGCTGGTAGTTCTGTGTCTGCTGCTGTTGCTGCTGCTGCTGCTGTTTCCGCGTCACCGATCGCGTGGACATGCTACGCTGCATCCGCAGGGGACCCTCGCGGGGATCGCGACTCGGCGAGGGCGCGACATGGGCTGGCCGAGGGACGGCGCCGAAGTTAAGCTGCAGACTGCGGTTGTAGATGGACTCCACCCGACTGCTGCCACTGCCACTGCCACTGGCACTGCCACTGCTGGGCACCGGATAGAACTCGCTGTTCTGGCAGAAGGCCGGGTTCGTGTAGTTGTGCTGCGACATGGTCTGTACTGGATCTCAAGGGGGACCTTTAAGGGGTGCGTTTCACTTCACTTATTCTCTATACACTTTCTAGTCTTTCTAGGGTTCACTTTTCTCTCTGGCAAGATCCGTGCTCTTGCTATTTCCGATCCGCTCGCGACGACAACTGCGACTCGACTGAAGCTGGAACTGTGCAAGCGTCGGCTCCTCGACTTCCTGCGCAGGCGCGCAGTCGAGTGGATCGTGCCTCGCACCTTCCCCCTCAACCATTTATCCATTTATCCATTTATACTCTAAATATGTACATATATGTATATGTATATAAAAGAGCTCTCTGCCGAGACACCCGTACAATGACTGTCGCTGTGTGTTCCGTTTGGCGCGTTCCATTAAGCAGAAACATCTGCTCCTGCTCCGACGAGGGTTGAAACGAATCGAAGTGCAGGAGCAGCCGCAGCCACAGCCATAGCCACAGCCACAGCCGGCATTCCCTGGGTTCTCTTTATCAGCTCAACACTACTCGCATCGTATAATAATTCTTATTTACCAACTCATAACATAACTACTGCCAGTATGCCATGCGAGTGGTTCTCCCCTCGAATTTGGTGTTCTGCCTTTTCTCTGTGTGTGTGTGTGTGTGTGTTTGTGCTGCACAAAACCCTCCCTGCGGAGCCCCACCCTTGGCAGCGACCGTTACATTTCAGTGGCAAACCGGGGGAGGGGGGGAGATCCCATATCTCCACATTGTCCTTATGCATATTGCATGCACATATCCATAGCCGGACCTAGCCATATCCTGGCAGAGCAGGGCAGAGCAGAGCAGAGGTGGGGCTCCCGCAGATTTTGCGTTGTCCTGTGCAGCGAAATTTAATTGAGTTTCGGCCAGAAACTCGACCGTGGACCAAATCAAATCAAAGTTTCCCTGGGTAGAGGCGATGGTCAGTGGGTGAGGCTGGGCCAGCTGTCAAAAGGATTAGCCGGGCGGTCGGGCCCAGGCACAGGCGCTGGACAGCTGTCCCGCCGGGGAGATGTCAGTTGGAAAATTTAAAGCAGCATTAAAACTTCAACTCCTGCCAGCAGTCGGACGGCACGCGCCACAAGCCACTGACAGAGAGACAGACAGACAGAGTAGTAGTAGTGTATCTCAGAGATACAGAGCCAGAGATGAGGAGAGGCTGAGCCACAGACACACAGAGAGAAAGACAGAGAGCCAGAGAGCCAGAGTGCCAGAAAGAGGGAGCGACAGAAAGGGACTTCAACTGCAGGGCAATGACAGCGCACAAGGATACAGACACACAGATACACCGACACGCAGACAGATACAAAGGCAGCGACAGGCAAACAGCTGTCAGCTGTTGTGAGGATCTTGCCTCGTCCTTTGTTGTGACAAAGCCAAGGAGCGACAGGAACAGGAACATCCAGATAGATCCTGCCTCTGCCTCGGCCTCTGCCTTTGCTGGGGTCTGGATATGGCATTATTTGATTAGGGGAGTTGCCTCACCGCATCCTGCACCTCTCTGCAGCTCCCCCATGTGCTTCCGCTGCCACACACAAACACAAACACACGCAGTTACATCTGTACATAAGCATAAACATAAGCATAAGCGATGGTGTGTGTGTGTGTAGCGTGTATCTTGTAGATGTATCTACAATCAGACTGTGGCAGATACATGCTCGGGGTGTATCTCTATCTGCGGGCGTCGTGCAACAGCTGCCGCGGCCCGGCGCACGTGGCAAAAGTAATTACCGGAATGCACCAGAAGACTACCTGAGGAGCTCCCATTCTGATGCCTGCCCCCTCCCTCCCTCCCCGAATCCCTCATTAGACGAAGATATATGAGATATTCGGATGCCTCATCCTCATTTGCATGAGGAATGGAATTTAAAGGCGAAAACAGACAAAGACGTATTTATGCGAAATCTAAGACTGATTAAGCGAAGGCCATTAATCTGTATCTGTAGCTGTAGCTGTAGCTGTATCTGCGAGATACTTGCATGCTTTTTGCATACTCACTTTTTGAGGAAGCTCAGCTTGTCCTCCTGCACGCGGATGTAGCCCTCCAGGTTGGTTATCAGCACGGATTCAGTCTCAAGCAGCTCCTCCATCTCCGCCAGCGCCGTGTACAGCTCCCCGTTCACGGCCACGCCCACCAGCAGCAGCAGCAGCAGCCAGAGACCGCCCCCCAATAGTCGCCAGTTCGCGGACATTTTTGGATCTAAAAAGGAAAACAAGATTTCAAGATTAAGTGAAAGTTAAAGATGGCAAAAAGTTTGCGAATGACCAGCAAGGATGTCTGGGGAATTAGCCATGTGTAAGGCGAAACCCAGTCCCCTAGTCCCCCCCAGTCCAGTCCCCTAGTCCCCCAGTTCCCAGTCCCCTAGTCCCCCCCTTTCCAGGAACCTCATCATTGGGAAAGAAAGCGAACACCAAGCAAAGCAAAGCCAAGCTCACTGAACTCGAAAGCGGCTTTCATATTGATTAATATCACATTCAGAGCGACTCATAGAACATCACACAACTAAAACACAACACAGCAGTGTTTTAGGGTAGCATTATCGAGAGGGTGGAGGGGAGGGGGTTGGAGGACAATTTATTTTAATGAACGTTTTTTAATTTGCGCTGCCATCCAGCGGATTGTTTTATGGCGATTGCTTTACTGCTGTCGCAACACGCCGACTTGTACAATAAAACGGGTAGAATATATGAGTGTTCGGGGATGAACTGGAGAGTACTCTGCTTATGGCAGATACATAGATGGTTCCACCATCAGTTCCTATTCCTAAATACCTCAATGAAAAGTAAAGGATATACCTACCCAGGCAGTAGTTATTCTACAACTAAAATGAGTCTTCATTTTGATGGAATATTTCCATAATCTTTGTCGAATATCCCCTCCCCGCTTATCAGTCACCTGTAGGTGGGGGTGGGGGAGGGGAAGGCTGGCCATTCAAGTTCCGTTTTCGGGTGTGGGGTACATGGATTGCGGCTTGGTTAAGGTGCCAATAAATTTAAATTGATATTAATTAGCAGCGCGCTGTTAATTCTCATCTTTAAGATAAATGCGCTGCGAAGATGTTTTTTTTTTGGGGGGGGGGGGGGAATTCGATTTGCATATTCAAGAGACTTCTCTGCGACTGCGACTGCGGTGGGTCCCAGGCTGTGTGGGTGTGGCTGTGGCTGTGGTTGTGGCTGTGTTTGTTGCCAAAAGGGCTTACCTTTGCCCTTGCCAAGGAGAGAGAGTGACTTGGAGATGAATTATTAATCAGCATTAATTAATTTGTTGGCTCACACTCGTGGCACAGCCAAGCAGGTAATTGCTCACATTAATCAGCGAGGAGTGGAGTACGACTTGGAGGAGTCCCACTCTCCACGATAGACCCCTCTATCGCCCGATCTGTTGGCGGATTCTACAGAAGTTATGGCCCCTCTTAAAGGCTGCGATTTATGTCGGCCAACACTTGTTAAGCGACAACTGGCTGTCAGCAAATATTAAATAATCCTGACCGGCTTAACGATCAGATCGGATCAGATCAGAACCGGTTCGGATCAGAGAGAGAGATCTATTCCAATTTCCATTTCTAGTTGGAGTTCTAGCGATAAACTTTTACGACTCTCGGACATTCAATTCTATTTAATTTGATTTCATTTCATTTGTCTTTTGTTTTTTGGGTCGTCTCGAGATGGAGATAGAAGCAGCCACAGGCCCAGGCACAGCCCCAGGCCCTGCATCTGGACGGAGCGAAGCGGTTGGGAGCGGACGAGACGATTAATTGGGGTTCAAAGAACTCCGTTAAATATGCAAATGTATCCCACAGATACGCGTCGCTGGTGCAACAGAACAGAACAGAACCAAACCGAAGAGAACAGAACAGAAAACTTTCATTGTGGATGGACATATAACGGTGCTACCACTCTCCCTACTCTCTCTGCCCCTCTCCGGACCGACCACACGTTACACAATCAAAGTTATTGAAATGCAAATATCTATTTCATCCGGAGTTCTGGTTCTGGGCCCCCATCCACCATCCACCATGACATCTGCAGCGTGTGCCAATGAGCAATGTCTTCCCCGAATGGGTTCACTGAACTGCCCCACCGATGACCGATCATCGATCGCTGTATGCCTCATGCCACCTCATTCCGAATATTGCACGTAGGCCCCAAGCAATGCAGAAGGGCGGAGAGGGAGGGGTCTGTGGTTTTTGATGAGTTGCATAATTGCTGACAGAATTCCATGAATCTCGAGATTTCAAGTAAGAACTCGTGATCGAACTGGAGCTCGTGACAGCTCACTGGGGGAAAGCTGAATCTCAGATCTAAGCGAATCTTAAGCAATATCAGAGAATGATCTGTTATTGCATATATAAATATGCACCGAACCATTCTAGTATCTATTTATAGATACTTTTAAGCATATGCAGAGGCACCTGCCAGCTTGTCTGTCGTCGTCTTTCGATTACTCACATTTCTGGTCAATCAGATTAATGTTCGATTAGAACTGAAATCAGTTTCAGCCTTTGTCCAAACACAATTCAAAGCGAGAGCTGAATGAAATGGACAAACACAATCACAATCAAACAGGATTCGAGGCAAAATATTCAGTATTTAATATTCAAAATTATCAATATTAAACACAAATAAATTCAGCTGAAAACGTTGGCCAGTCAAAATGTCAGGCGGCTCTAATTACCATAGACACTGGGCGGTGGCTGTGGCTGTGGCTATGTGGGCTGTGGGTGTGGGTGTGGGTGTGGCCGTCATCCCTGAAATGTCAGAGGATGCACATCAAAAATCAGAAATCGGAATTGGATTTCATTTAATTTCACTAATTGGTGGAAAATTACACAGTGCAACTGGTCGGAAAATATGTGGAAATTGATGGGTTAACCTTTCGGCAATGGGAAATTAATTCGGTTTGTATCTTGTATCTTGTATCCTGTATCTGACGCCGAAACCGCAAAGTAATTATGAACAAAATCCGAAACCCTGTCCAATGATTTGCAAACATTTGGGGAAATCTTTTACGGAGCTGCAGATAGTCATATGAGCCTCTTGCAACATTCCTTAACATCTGTTTAATCAATTCTCTCCACCACCACCCTTTTCCCTTCCCTCCTTGCCGCCCAGTTTTCTGCAGAGCCAAGTGGATTGTGGTGATTGGAGGAGGAGGCATAATGAAATGGACTTTCGCCATCGGCTTGCACTTTTCACAATGCCCACGCCCACTTTTCGCAGTCCGCCCACGAAGCATACGCAATCGGAGCCTCAAAAATAGCAGCCTCATCAGTTTCTGGCTTTCTGGCTTGCGTGTTGCAGTTGCAGTTGCAGTTTTCTGGCTCGCTTCTGCCGGGTTTCTGCCTGGCCTGGCTAATGCGTTTGCCTTATGCAATGCAAAAAAACAATTTAGACTCTTCTTCTCTGTTGCTTTTCCCTCTATTCTGTTTCATTTTTCCTTCTTTTTTTTGCACTGCACTTTTCCACAGAAGGGAAACGTAAGTAAATGAATTTTCAGCTTTTTGTTCCACAATTTTGAGTTATCGTGCTGCAATTAAGTTATGAAATATTTTTGCGCAAATTGCTGACTAAGCTCGACCCACTGACTGCCTGACTGACTGACTGGCTGACTGACGATGAGGAACGATGGGCAGCAGGTAGGTTTCATATGCGGAAGATACAGATATTCAGATACGTTTGTGGTAGGTGCCAACGAACGAACTATCAGCTATCAGCACCGCCCCGTCAGCAACAATTGCCACGACTCTGGCAGCCATCACTGAGCGAAACGAAAGGGTGTCCCGAATCAAGTTCTATATCTTTCAGGGGAATCTCTCACTTTTTCCCAGTGTACTTCTCCTCTCTGTCCACCGCCCTGCTGTCACCCCAGAGCGGGGGGTCCTGGTTGCCGCCTCCACCGTAAGCCACCGTAAAAAAACTGTCAAACGCTGACCTGAATCGGGCGCATTGTATGGCATCCATCTCCATCCTCTCCTGTGTGGGAGTCGCTCTGTAGGTGTGTGTGGGTGGATGGAACATTTGTCCACTTCTAGGAGCATCCACTGTGCATGTCACAATGGTCCTCTGCTTATCGTGAGAAGCATATTTTCCTGCTTCCTCTGACGCTGTCGCTGTCTCTGTCGCTGTCCCTTCCTCCCACTCAAATGAAACTGTCGACAGGCAACGGAAATTCTATAAAAGTGCAACGGGACAATTTGAACAGCCCGACATCATTATTCAGGTGCAAATGTCACAGGACACAGAACACTGTTACTGGCACTGGCACTGAGATGTTCTTGTTCGGGTTGGGTTCCTCTGGCAAGGCCGACTGACAGGCAGGTGGGCAGGTGCCTCTACCCCCCACCCAGCCATGCATCCATCCATCCACCCATCCACCCATCCACTCATCCATCCATGGTTCGCCTCGCTTGGCCCACACAATGTCGTCCATCAATTATATGACTAGTGGAGGTAGCTGCCGAAGCAAGTCCGAGATGGCCGGGGCCACATTCATAGTCATAACAGCAGAAACGGCAACCAGTAGCCACCGACATTTATGAGCCATCGAAAAAGACACAAAAACTATGCATCCGCATCCAATTGGGAGACTCTGGCACTCTCTGTCCCTGTGGCACTGTGAGAATTGTGGAGACTCCGCTGACTCCGCTGGCTGTTAATGTGGCACGAAGTCGCCAAACTGCTCCCCCGTTTGGTGTCTGTCTGCTAAATGTCAGACCCGACCCGACCCGACCGGACTGACCTTAGCTATACTTATTGTACCTCTGCGTCGCTTCTTTGGCTGCTGCTGTGACATTTGCCCATTCGCCCATGGAATTCGCTTTGGGTACGGCTTCCTCCGCCTCCGACTACGACTCTGACTGCGACTCCCCACAACTCGATTTGGCCAATTTGCCTGATCGAATGCATAATTAAAATCGAATTGACGGCAGTCGCAGTCTTCAGTGTCGCTCAGTGTCTCTTCTACACTGTAATTTGGTGCCGAATCGAGTCGAGTTTTTCTTTTAATTCAGTGACTCTTAATGGGCTCGTTAGACGCGCCTCGCGCCTCTTCTCGTCTCGCCGATAAACACATCACATTATCGTTTATTATCATTATCAAGCTTCAGTCTTGGATCTGCTCTAACTTGGAAGAGAGTCTCTACACCATAACAAAGGGTAGGAATTCCCAGTTGAGATATGAGTGCCAAGAGATACTCTATCTAAATGTCTAGGGATGTTTTATCACCCCGCTTAACCACCTAATTCTGTGGGTGCTGTGGCTATTATGCAAGCAATTTGGTTAAGTGTAATTCGGTTAGCCTTGCCACATGTTGCCAAACGCAGTTTGAGGTCAGAGCCCATCCATCCATACAGACTCCCGACTCCCCGACTCAGCCGACAGCGCCAGTCACCCAAGGGTAATGTGATTTGTCAGCTGCAGGCAAAAGTTGTACAGCCACGAGTATCGTATCTATGTACACTGTATATCTACTATCTACAGAGAGAGCAGAGAAAAGCAGAGTGTAGGACAAACTTTTCAATTCCATAAGCGTTAATTTGATTGCGCTGAACTTTTATGGAAGCGAGAGAGACCCAAACACAAACCCAAACCCAAACACAAACCCAAACCCAAACCACTTCCCATTGGGGGTGGGGGCATCCCATCCGCATTAAAGATTCAGATTCAGTTTCAGTTGGGAGGCAGGAAGCGAGGCAACAAGGATCCGGGGAGAGTGCTTTTCGGTGCATTCAACGAGTTTGTTAATTAGCAATGAATGACAAATGTTCGGAGACCCAATCCCAGTCCCCTACCCCCCCAATCCGCATGCCAGATGCCAGACAGATGCCGTCATGGAGCGTGTGCACACATAAATATTACAATTCACCTTGAAATGTGAGCATAAATGAAAATGAAATGGCAACGCAAACCGGTCCAAAGTGTTCATAAAAAAGCCAGATATGAAGATGAGCACGACGACAGAGAGGGAGTCGTGGAAAGTGGAAGGTGGGAAGGTGGCAAACGGCAGACAGCAGACAGCAGGGAAGTGGGCCAGTGGGAGCCGGAGCCCCATTCGATAAGTAGTCAACACTTTCATTGCATTCCCTCAAACATGTATCTGTAAATGTATCTGTATTTGGACCGCGAGTGGCTTTCGTTTTCAAATTATCGTCAAATGTGGACTGCGACTGCGACTGGGACTAGCAGGAGATGTTGCATGGATTGGATCCACCTCTATTTGCGGTGTAACACGAGTAACCGGTTAACGGACAACTCTCATTGCTCGACTAATTAGCGAATTATCAGCAAATATTGGGCAAGTGGCGATCCACTCCGATGTATGTGAAACTCATTAATTAAAACAAATCGCAGGTTAATTGAATCTATTGGAACCGCTCGGCGACTGCGATTTAAATTCATAATTTATCATCAGCACCGAACCAGCCTCGAATTGGTCGAGAATCGGCAGACGACAGTCGAGTGGAGAGAAATTATTCAAATTGTTAACGAAAAAAATATATACAAATTTCAAATGCGTGGGTTTGTGTCCTGGCTAAACGGAGACACAGGACATTATATGGGAAATAATTGAAAGGATATTCGTGATGGTTGGCAAGGCATGCGCCTAGAACTAGTTCCATATTCCTGTTCCCGAACTAGTTCCTTCCAGTCATGAGGGTGGATTCTTGTCCCTTCCAGCGAAGCAGAGAGAGAGAGAAAAACAAAACCAAAACAAACGCCAATGCCAACAATTGACTACGTGACAGACGACCGAAGCAGCTTCCTCCTCCAGTTCCCCCTATTCCCTCTATTCCCGGCCTTTATATAAACACTCGCACACAGAAGAGGCGAACATATAGAGTCTATGCCCACACCGACATTTCCGAGTCCAGATATATAGCCGCCGCTTATCGCCAGCGGAGATGCGAGGGGGAGAGGAGAGCGGTCAATGCTGACAATTGAATGCCTGCCTCCATGTGGTGACAACAAGTGCATACACGCACAGATACATCTATATACTCGTAAAACATACACATGCTATATGCTCTCCTAGTTCACATTCCATACATATATTTCAGATAGAGAACATTTCTCTCTAATCAAAATCGAATTCAATTTTGCTGCCCCAGATTCCATGTGGAATATCAGCTCGAAGACGATGACGATACGATCCGATCCCTCCCCACAGTTTCTGTTATCACTGCAAGGCGGAAGCGGGACAAGACACGTCAGCCAGCGGCCACTTCTATTCTTAATTTTTGGGCAATGTATCTCAGACTCACCCAAATTCGGTTTCGGTTTCGTTTCCTTCTTTGACTTGTTGCTGTGATTCTTTCTTCTCCGCCTTCAAGGCAACGACAGACACCTGACACCAGACTGGTTGTGGCTGTGGTTCTTCCTTACACTTCACTTCCCTGACCCTCACACCGCTGCCGATTTGGTTGGGAAACACCACGATTGCATTGCACGCCCGCCCGCACAATGTATCTCAGAGATACGTATCTATAGCGCACGCACTTCCAGCTACCTAAAATATATGCACTCGGACCACACACAGCACACAGCACAGACCGCAGTATACAGTCCTCGTTGAGTATTCTAGACACTTTTCCAGTCTGACTTCACTCGTTTCTTGTTTCTTAATAATGCATTTCTTATGTTTTATTTTATGTGTTATTTCTCTTTGGTTTACGTTCACTGCGCGCTGACTTCTTTGTGTCGGTTCGTGTCGGTTTGTTGCTCGCGCCGCCGGTTAAAAAATTAAATAAAAACAGCTTAACAGCCATAGTAGAGGTGGAGAAACATCGATATTAACATCGATTTAGTCGATGTTTGGGTCGATATTTTTTCTCAAACATCGATTTTTTTGCAAGAAACCCATTTGGTTGAGCTTCAAAAAGATAACGTACAGAGAAAAAGAAACCCATAAGTTATAGTAAAAAGATAACATAACCGAATAACTAATATCCAATGAAGCAGTTTACTTTGATTTCAGCAATTTATCCATTAATCCTTGCTCATTTCAAATTCGCCCGCTGTAAAAAATCCTCAGCGTCCTGGGAAGTTTATAATATTTTTCCCTGGGAAATTGCTGAGGATCTTCGGACAAAATCGGGTATGGACAGCAGGCAAAACGGCCCAGAAAATGCAAGGCATGCAAGGTAAAATCCACCTCACCTGATTTACGTGACGTGTGGTCCTATCGGGAAAAATTCGAGTAAGGTGAAAATCGTGCGAGCCGTGAAATTTCCCTTGGCTGAATTTACCAGTTATCCATACCTTTTTTTGGCTCAACCCAAAAATAGTAGTGTCGATCCCAAAAATAGTAGAAGAAAGTAAATAGATGAAATTCTTACAAGATTGACCAATTTGAAAAACCTCGTTTATTGGATTCTGTCTAAAATAAGGTTTAAACAAAAAGGTCAACAAATAAGTCCCTTGTCTTACATGGCAACTACACGGTAACTACATTTTTTCTACACATTAAAAACATGAAAAAATGTTGCTCGGCCACATGTTGCAGGACTGACTTTTGAACGATATATGGACGATATTTGAACCAACATTTCAAACAGCTGGGAACTAGGCGGGCGATTCAAATTATATGAAATAAATGTATCTTTTAGTTTCAACAAAATTTGGCATCCTTTTTATTCGCAGTTGCAAAAATAAAGCTTTTCCTTCGTCACTTAGAAACGATAAATAAATATAGTACATGGATTTTGTTTTGCTGTAGCTCTTTCGGAGAGGCCCAGGAAAACTTATTTATGGAACCACTCTGTATGGACCACAACGGATTAGTCCTCCTTGACGGTGAAGGAGTGCGAGAGCCCCTCGTACGGGTACTTTCCGCCGAGGATGTACTTGTACTCGCCCGAATGCCGGATGCGATAGATCCCTGGAAGCGTTTGCGGACTGATTGTCCAGTATATTTCCATCTCGCTGAATCCCAGAATCGTGTTGGTGCGGTGCCAGATCATCCTGCAAAAGGATCGCAGATGGTTGAAGGGTTTGCCCCGCGTATGCACATCATTCCAATACTCACTTGGTCTCCCAGCTGGCGTCCGTGTAGGCCACCTTCCAGCGGTCCTCGTTGATCTTGCGCTCCACGGTGAAGTAGGTCTTTTCGGTGAAGAGGTTGTTGCGCGGATTGCCGGAGATGTAGGTGACCTTGACGGTGTCGTTGATGCCGTACTCCTTGGCGGGCTGCGTCTTCACGTAGCCAAAGTCCGTGTTGATTGGATGTCCGTCGAAGAGCACGCCCGTGTTGAGGGACAGCATCACGTCGTTCATGTAGGGCGGACTGGGACCAGGCTCCACCGTCTCGTTCCGCATCAGGGCCTTGGTCAGGCGCTCGAACACGTCCATGTAGATGGAGTGCGTGTGCGGCCCGAAGATGGTGGAGGCGGCCTCGTATCTCTGGGCCTGGTACTCCTCGGGGGTCGTCGTGTAGCTGGTGTAAATGTTGGTCAAGCCGGCAATGATCACCTCCGTGTCCAGGCCCCCGGCGGCGGAGGCTGCGGCCCGGATCTGGTTGCGCAGGCGCCGTCCAGCCATGGTCGTGAACTCGCATGGAACCGCGGCGATGATCACGTCACCGATCTTCAGGAGCTGGTCGGACACGATCTTCGGCTGCCATTCGTACGGGAAGGTTGCCTACAAGGAGGAATCATTAGCAAGTCAATCGGAGGAGAGGATCGGAGGAACACTCACCCTTCCGGTGGCCAGGAGAATGGGCTTCGGCTCGTGGCACTTGATGTCCTCCTGGGTGGGCGCGGCGATAAAGTCGCGCACAAAGTTCCACATGGGGTTGTCCGTGGTGGTGCCCTGCTCGAAGCTGAAGGCGCCGGGTCCGTCGGTGGTGCCGGCGGCGAAGCTGTAGCCCATGGCCGGCTGGCAGCCCCGGATCTTGTCGATCTTCCGACTGAGAGGGTTGTAGGCGGTGCCGTTGTAGTTGGGCATGTCCACGAACTGGTGGATGAAGCGCACGTCGCCGGTGACCTCGCGGGCCGTGGACTCCTGGCTCTGCTCATTCAGCAGACCAAGAGCGGCGTCCGCCAGCCGCTGGCCCAGGATCTGAGTGCTCTCCACCATGTCCCGGCCGGGGCCGGAGGCGAAGCACTCTCCCTCGCCGTCGGGGCAGCGGGAGGTGAGCAGATCGCACTGATTGCCCGAGATGGAGCACTTGGGTCCCATGATGTTGGGGGACACATCGCCCAGGTTGGAGGAGCAGAAGGCGCCCACGAACTTGCCCTTGCCCGGCATCTTGTTGGGGTTGTACTCCTTCTCCAGGAGCAGGGCGGCGTAGCCGACGTTGTCGCTGGTCACCAGCCTGTTGGTGTTGTTCATGGAGGTGGCATGCACCGCGTACCAGTTGAAGGCGCCCAGCAGATTGTTCTCCAGGTCCACAAACCGCAGCTGCGTCAGGGTCTTGTCCGTGTCGTGCTCGTACTGGGCCCGCTCCTCCTCCGGATTGCGCAGATACGACGTCGGGGAGCGGTTGATGTTCACGTTCAGGACGGTGGTCTTCGACAGAAAGATGCGTCCATTCACCAGGTTGTCGGTGGCTCTTTTGATGCTCTTAATGATACGGAAGTATAAGAATATATCTGTTGTTGTCGGTTCTTTCTGCTTACCAAATAGAGGCCCTGGGCCATCACCTCAAAGGTCTGTGGGACGAAGCCCAGAATGGAGATGTCGTAGAGCAGATGCATCAGAAATCCGCCGGGCGCTCCGTGCGTGTGGGTGCCACTGATAGCCACGTTGTCCGTGTGGTAGAGGTTGCCATAGCGGGCCTGAAGCCTCTTGACCACTTCACGCTTCAGAGCGAAGCCCATCATGCCCGCGTCCGCGCTGACGAAGGCCACCCGGGTGCCCTTCTCGTCCTCCACCACGAAGGCACGAGCAAAGACGCGGGTGTGGATGCCACGACCCACCTGCTTGATGTTCGCATAACCCATCTGAAGAAGGAGGAAGTGAGGGAGGAGAGCTGAGTCTCAGTCTCTGTCTTTCTAGTTTAAAGCACTTACGAAGTTGATCTCCACGGGGGGTCCGGTGATGTCGGCACGACCCACGCCCACCTTGTAGGTGGCACTGGCCAGGCCACAGAGCCCGCTGAGGGCTATTAGAGCCAAGAATGCAATCTTGGACATGGCCATCGTAGGACTAACAGCGAGGAACTTTGGTCTGGAAGGGAATACAAAAGTTGGATTGATTTGCAAAGAGATCTCAGAGATGCAAGCTCCCTTCATCCATGAGATACATAGAAATCAATCAAGCTGCCTATCTGGCAGTCGCATTGGGCAACCCTCCTCCTCGAGTAGATTGCAAATATTTGTAAAAACAAGGTGATTGTGAGCCAACCGATAATCGACAGACAGGTGCACTAGGCATCGATCCAAACCAATTCGACGCGCGACGACCATCTATCAAATGCAAATTTCAATGGGGTATTCGTAATCGCTTGGACTCTGGTACGACCTCCATCCCCCAATAACAAATAATAATATGTGTAAAGATAGTAATAACAAAAGCAAAGTCGCAGCTTGAGG
The DNA here is from genome assembly GCA_008121215.1 of Drosophila athabasca. Taxonomy (NCBI): domain Eukaryota; kingdom Metazoa; phylum Arthropoda; class Insecta; order Diptera; family Drosophilidae; genus Drosophila; species Drosophila athabasca. The sequence goes on along the minus strand of CM017793.1, from coordinate 2,653,846 downwards.
CTTGAGCCCCTTATCAGCTGAAAAGTCGCGCTCAAAGATCGTAAACCGGTTTTTATCAGCTTGCGAAAGTCGCTTCTTCAGTGGCGGACTCCCCAAACAACTCCCGAACCGACTCCGACTCGCACTATTTGGAGGAGAGTCAGTACTCTTGAAATCAAAAGTAGTTGGGGTTTTCCGATATCCCCCAAAGATACCCCCAGTACTCCCTCGCCCTCAGCTTGTCCATGTGCTATACATGTGTACTCTTGCAGAGGGTCTACCGACTCTTAAAGGTATCTGTAGGCGCTGTAGTAGCACTGTCCAATCATTCTAGAAGAGAAAGAGTAACGGACCTTCGGTGGAATCCTTTATTTTCTTTATGTTTTCCGTTGACTTCTGTTTAACTTTTCGCTGATGAATCGACTTCTTTGTATGCAGCGGGTGTCCCATATAGAACCCTCTCTCAGAGAAGGCCTTAAATAGGAAATCGAGTGGGTAATTGTCGTGCATGTAAAGCAGTAAAGCATGCCCCTCCCCTCTCTGCAGCGACCTCCCGTCTGGGACGGACACTCTGCATAATGGACGCACACCACAGGCCTGACATTGAAAACGAAATTATAATAAAATAAATATGCTGGCTCTGGCTCTGGCTCTGGTGAGCCGACAACAACAACAGAAACAACAGAAGCCACAGCGATAACAGCTGCAGGGCCTTCGCACAAGATACAGATACAATTGGCATCGTAAACACGTATCTTTCTGTGGCGGTCGGTCGGTGGTCGCTGGTCGTTCGGTCGGTCGGTCAGCGACTGGTCTTGGCTTCGATTCGGATTCGGATTCAGATTCAGATACTTTTGCAATACTTTTGTAATGAAATGGCAGCCGGCACACACTTACTTGCACAGAGAGAAAGAGAGAGAGAGAAAGAGTCTCTCTTTCTGTTGATGATGCTGAGCCAGATACAAAAGTATCTCTTGGATACACGACGACGCCAAACGCTGATCAACGGCGGACAAACGCGCCAATTGAGCAAATTACAGAAGATTTCGGTTGATGAGCCTTTTATACACTCCGCACTTAATACATAGGTATGTACATATGTATGTATCTGTATCTGTATCTGTATCTGTATTTGTATCTGTAGCTTGGAGGTTACTTGCACCCAGTTCAGACTCGTTTTTTGTGGATTATATTATGCAATTGACTCCTTTGGGCCACACTTGACTCCGTCTCATTAAATTCACTTGGCACTCAATCCGGCACTCTGATTGACCGACTGACAGACAGACCTGGCTTCACACTACCCTAATTCCAGTCCATTTCCATTTCCATTTCCACAATTACTTTAATTAATGTCGAGGGCTTATCACCGCGAGCGCGAGCCAGCTAATTAATGGCAAATTAGAGCGATTATCGGTGGGAATTTTGGAGTATTTCCCGCTGCAATGGAACGGCACGGCACGGCACTTGTTCGAGACTTGTCGATTGCAAATACTGATTTCAAAACACGCCGAACCCCGGACGAACCCCGCATGCCCGATGCCCGATGCTCGAATTCGATGTAGTATCTATTTATCTTTCCACGGCACTCAGGCAAACGCGACACTCTTGATGGTCTCTGGCTTGGCCCCCTTCCAAAGCCGAACGAACGAACCGACCAGAGCAGAGCTCTGAACTGTGGAGAGTGGAGATCTCTTGAAATGACGCCCGCTATGCGCCAAAGCTTGGCTGCGACTGGGAGCCCGCAGCGAACCCGAGCTCGAGCTGTGAATGGATTTTTCGGGGTCTCTGTAGGCGTGTACGTGCGATCCATGAGTCAGTTTCTCAGTTGGTCAGTCGCTCAATCTGGCCATCTCTCTCTCTCTCTCTCTCTCTTCGAGTGTGACTAGTATTACGACCCGCACTGTTGGCTAAACCCAATCTGAATGAATGCCTTAAATAATCCGCCGATAGCTTATCATATCGCACTCTTACTTATGTAGTTTCCGCAGATCAGAGGCAACAGAATTGGGCCTCCCACTTATTGCTAATGTGCGCCCAAGTAAACAAGTTCGAACTTTGACCCCCTGGAACCAAATATTCGCACTTGTTTCGGTATAGTTGCGGATTAAGTATTTGCACTGCAAATTGGTTGACTTTGGCTTACCCCAAGGTACGATACGGTGCTCGTATAAAGTGGGTTGGAAAATAGCTTGCCAGGAAGAGTCTGCTGCTGTTCCCTTCCTTCAGGTCTGAGCCACGCACTGCTACTGAATGGAGTGGAGGCTCCAAAGATTGGCCGCCCAAGTGTGGGGTCCGGTTTTTAAAAATAACAATTGATAGTTGGCCATATCGCAGAATTCCTGATTAGCCATGTTTTATGTCCCGCGATCGCGATACGGATTAGGTACGTACACTGGGCTAAACTACAGATTCAGACATTTCTAAAAAAACTAATAGCAATATTTTATTCAGAATATCTTCATAAACCAATTGTTTCAGTGGCAATTTATTCTTTTAATACAAATTTTAAAAGTCCCGCGCAATTGATCCTCAATCTATCGTACAATTTCAAAAATATCGTCACTGCTGGAACCAGCTGTGCGCGAGGCCAATATTTAAAAATTAGCCAACACTCAGCGTGACCATTTATGGTATTTTAAACACGTTATGGTATTTTTTGATCATGGTCATGGTATATACTGGTACTATTTTCAAAATTACCGCCAATTGACATGAGGACAGGCCTGTTCTCACCGTATGTTATCCAATGGGGAATACGGGAATCTAATTAAATGCATGAATAGGTCAAAAACATTTCAATACGAAAAATATGCATAACCAACGTAACTTGAAAAACAGTAGGGTATACAAAATGTCCATACTCCAAAAAAAGTTTTTGCAAATGTGTAGTTACCGTGTAGTTGCCATGTAAGAAAAGGGACTTATTTGTTGACCTTCCTTGTTTTTGTGGAGGATTTCGTGGAGGGATTTTGTGGAGGCAACATCATCCCAACAATTTTCATCGCAACAGTTTCCCTTACATTCCATGCTCACTTACGTTGCTTACGTTACATTCCATGCTCACTTACGTTTTTTACCGTTGGCAACATTTATTTGTATGGGCCAGCAACATGTTCCCCGAAATTAGCGACATTGTCCCACAACATTTGAACGGAATTTGCAACATTTTGCATACCCCTTAGGAAAGGATATTATAGAATTTAAGAAAAGTTTGTTTTACTAGGCACCAATTATTGCAAAATCTATTCAGTCTCTATCTCAGAAAATTTTATGGTTTTTGGTCTTCTTATAAAGACTGAAAATGGGTATCGGATCGATATGTTAATAATAATAAATTCATCAAATGCATTATTAGGTCAAAAATTGTAAATATGTACAAAATACAATATTAATTGCGTTTGAAAGCATCTGGAAAAACAGAATTTTAACATTAATCAAATGAAAAAGGGTATATATATGTCCATACCACCGGTTAAGTTTCCAAATGACGTGACATTTCATGCTCACTTACGTTTTCTTACGTCGCATGTCATGCTCACTTAAGTTTTATACCTTGGCTTAAACGTGATTTTAGAAACAATCTAAAATAAAGAGTCACTAAACTTAACCAGTCTTGTAGACAATTGATTCATAAATCGTATAAAATTATGTGCTCAGGCCTGAGGATCCTAGTTAGCTAGTAATATTAAAGAGAATATCAAAATCGAGGAATATGATTTTCGTTGGTATTTTTTGCGGTATGTTTTTAAAATCAGACCGTTATTTTCGGTATATTTCTGACGGTCGGACGGTATATTTTATCGACAATTCCGCGGTCACTCTGCCAACACTGCTGTGTAGAGCTGGAGAATAATCGATGTTAGCGGACATCGATATTTTCGATATTTTGAGGGTCAAAAATCGATTAAAAATCGATTTTTATAAAATTTTCCTTAAATTTCTTAAATGTCTTAAGGACACTATATATGTGGGGTAGTTTTATATATATGTGGGTATAAGCAAACCCCTTCATGGGATATTTCAATATAGCCATTTTGTAGTTAGATTATTAAAAACTAATAATATAAACCATACCCTTCAATGGGATTTTAGTATCAGATATATTTTATATTTCAAAACTAATTTTTACACTTCAATATTTCAAACTTAAACTAAATATAAAGCAGACCCTTCAATGGGATTTTAATAACCGAAATATTGAAATAATTCAACATACATCGAGATCAAAATTAATCTAAGTATAAAGCAGACCCTTCAATGGGATTTTAATAACCGAAATATTGAAATAATTCAACAGACATCGAGATCAAACTTCAACTAAGTCGGTGCTTGACGACCAGAAGTCATTATAATTTTTATTCAGGAACATAAGTTTTTCCAAAACCCTTGGTTTTAGACAGCAGCGTCTGTCCGACACGATTTGTCCAGCTTTGCTGAAAGTTCTCTTTGACGCCGTAGATGTGGCTGGAACGCATAAAAACTTTTTGGCCACCTCTTTTAGGGGGTTCATATCATCCTCTGTGGTCATCTAAATAAAAATATAATTATTAGGATTGTTATTATATTATTAACGAACAATAAATACCTTCCAGCATATGAGAGAATCTTCTTTCTCCGAAAGATGACATTTTTCCAAATATTGTCTCAATATTATAATTGAGTCTGACCGGCTTGTTTTGGGTCTAGCTGCAATTTTGGTATGGAGAAGCGAAAATCTTGCCCTTGTTGGCTGTATTGGAGAATCCGGTGGTGTTTCATGTTTATTAGAGCTACTTCGTTTGGATGCTATTTCATGAATTTCCTGCTCAAGAGCTCTTGCAGCTTGTTCAGCGTTCGAAGGCGAGTTAAAAGCATCCTTTTTAAAGCGTGGGTCAACGATTGTGGCAACTCTTGCCACTGTTCTGGTTTCATATGTCAAAAATCTTTCTGGCAGTCTTTTTGTCAAAAATTCGAGAGCCTCAATTGCTTGTAGAGACTTGAGCTCATGTGACATTTGTCCTAAACTTTGCTGCAATTCGCATATCAGCGGGATAATCAGAGAGATTGTCACATATTTGCTGCCAGAAGTTTGAACAGTTGCTTCGTAAAATATAGCCAGTAGTTTTGACAGCTCCGTTAGCAATTCTATTTCATCTACGTTAAAAGGATGGGGTGCTTTATGAGTCGATTGTAATACATTAGATATATTATCCGTTAACATTAAAATGCGCTTGATCATCATGTACGAACTGTTCCAACGTGTAGGGACTTCCTGAATTAAACCGTAAATTGTGTCAGTCGTTTGGGACTTCTTTAGTTTTTCATATGCTACCGTGCTTGATTTGAAAAAAGCCACGATTCGTTTGCATTTTGAAAATATATCATTGAGAACGGGAAGACGTAGAAATTCTTGTACTAAAAGATTCAGAGTATGTGCAAAACACGGAAAATGTCGAAGTTCTAATAAAACACAAGCTTTTTTCATTGTTGCGTCGTTATCAGTTACGACTGCAACTACTTTTTGATTTTCAATATCCCATTCTTTTAAAACCGTTTTTAGCGTATCAGCTATATTTTGAGCTGTGTGATTAGTCGGCACTTCCAATTTTCTTACTGCTAATACCGCTTCAGAACCATTGAACGCATCGTTAGTGAAATGGCAGGTAACGGACAGGTAGCCCTCATTGGCTTTCGATGTCCACATATCTGTGGTAAGTGCAACATAAGACGTTTTTTTAAGTATGTGCAAAAGCTTCGATTGTAATTCTAAATATTCATTTACAAGCATTACGTCACGAAGGTACGTTTTACTTGGAAGTTTATAACGGGGATCTAATACGCATACGAATCGAATAAAACCAATGTCAGTAACAATACTAAATGGTTGTACGTCTAATACAATCATGCACAATAGAGCTTTGTCCAACTGTTTTTTTTTTGGCGAATTTTTATCATAATGTTCGTGTCTATTGAAGTAAGTAGTGATTTTTGCTGGACCATTTTCAGGATTGGCAAGTACTTTAGAATGCATGTGTTTGATATGAGCCATTAAATTTGTTGTGTTGCCACATGTTTTTATAAGCTTACGCAGTAATTGCAGGTAGCGCCATGGGGACTGATCCTCTTAAAATGGTCCCATGCCACCGACCCTCCTCCTATACGTTTACGCTTTCTAGCAGCCAAGTTCCTTTCAATATCGTTCTCGTTGTCCGAAGTATCATCATCATTTAAATTCCCATCTGTCGAATCTACAATTTCAAAACACGTAAAAATTTAAAGATAATTTATATTACGTAAATATACAATATTGTTAGGTTGCAATATGGATGGGTTCATATATGCATATAAACTTAATTTAAATTAAATAAAAACATGCCGGCAGACATGTGCTTACACACATACACGCATTTGGTGTACAATTCTTAAAAATATTTTTTTTATTTTCAAATGAATACTTACTTTTTAAATATTTATCCATGTTTTGGAATATCACTTATCAACATAAATTTCACAACTTTTTCCAACTCTTTTTCGCATACGTCTTTCTTTTTTTTTGAAGCCCAGTAATAGGGGCGCCTTGCAAAAAAATCGATGTTTGAGAAAAAATATCGATATCTGCAGTTTGGACCCAAATATCGATTATATCGATATTAACATCGATGTTTCTCCAGCTCTACTGCTGTGCGGACGCCACCTGCGTAATGTGTACAACCATTACAAAATAGCCCCCAAAGGAGTCGAGCACTGGTCCAGGGCGGCCTCCAGAATCCCACGCAGTACTCCCACTAACCACCCACACAGCAGTACAGTACAAGGCAACGCAACAGAAACCAGGAGCAGCAGTGGGATAAACATACAAACATAAACCATGTCGAAGGCTGTCAACGATATGAGCATGGGAGTTGTGGAGCCGCAGGAGCGATTGAGGCACCTGTCGCACTGCGGCAACCTCATCGAAGTGGACAAGAACCAGCCCGTGACGCGGTAAGCACCCACATATGAGAAATGTGAAATATTTTCAGTCGCTGGCTGCATGTCCTGTCCCTATGCCCCCATGTTCTCTTAACGCATGAAGACTCCAGGCAAGAGGCTAAGGCTCAGGGCTCAAGGCCGCCCCAGTCGAAGCAGGCCGTCCCAGGCTCAATGTCACAGAGGGACCTTGAGCGCACATTTGCCTTTGAAGGATGTTCTCAGTGTGCGTCCTTGCTAATTGGCAAATGTCCTTTGTTGCAGCTACTACCGCTCTGGCACAGAGATGCTGCGCATGGCCAACGTGTACCTACGGGAGGGCAACCATGAGAACGCATTCATCCTGTACTTGCGCTACATGACCCTGTTCATCGAGAAGATTCGTCAGCACCCGGATTATGGCAACGTCAAGGCAGAGGTGCGGGACATCAACAAGCGCATCAAGGACGAGATCATGCCCACAACGGAGAAGCTGCGCGCCAAACTGCTGGCCCACTACCAGCGCGAGTACGAGCAGTTCCTGGCCAACAAGGAGGCGGAGCGTGTCAAGGAGCTGGAGCGAGAGCGCGAACGGGAGCGGCAGCGCCAGAGGGAGCTGGCCAGTCGGCAGGCGGCGGGCTCCAGTGGCATACCATCGCTCATCCCAGCCAATCTGCACGTGCTGATTGACGAGGGCACTCAACCCTCAGCCCCAGATCTTGGCCTGTTGGACCAAGTGGTCTATCCGAACGACTTCCCCACAGGAGCCAATCGCACCAACCTGCCGAGCTCTGGGCTGCTGCTCCCAGCAGGAGACGACAAGACATCCAAGTGAGTTCAAGTGAAATGACCTGTTGCCAGCCCTCCCGCTCATCCGTTTTGTCCTCCAGTTCGAAGCCCAGCTTTGATCGAAACCAGAAGCCGTCGTACAACCGCACGGATTCCTTGCTGGCTGGTTCATTGCGCATGGTCCACGTACCTGGCGACACCATGGAGGTGTTTCTGCAGCTGGCGAAGTCCAACACCTCCAACAACATCGAGACGTGCGGCGTGCTCGCTGGTCATCTGGCCCAGAACCAGCTCTACATCACGCACATCATCACGCCGCAGCAGCAGGGAACACCGGACAGCTGCAACACGATGCACGAAGAGCAGATATTCGATGTGCAGGATCAGATGCAACTCATCACGCTCGGCTGGATCCATGTGGGTAGCCACTACTATGTATTTAAGCTCTTGATCCGAGTCTTTCATTTGCTGTTCCCTTGCAGACTCATCCCAGCCAGACTGCTTTCCTGTCCTCCGTGGACTTGCACACTCACTGTTCCTACCAGATGATGATGCCCGAGGCCCTGGCCATCGTGTGTGCACCCAAATACAACACGTGAGTCAGCGCTGACTCATCTGGGAAAACATTTCTTATCTAGCTTTCTGTTTTACGCTCAGCACTGGTTTCTTTATACTCACGCCCCACTACGGCTTGGACTACATCGCCCAGTGTCGGCAGACGGGCTTCCATCCGCACCCGAATGATCCGCCCCTATTCATGGAGGCACAGCACATCCAGAAGGATGCCAGCACGAAGATCAAGGTCATCGATCTGCGCAGATAGTCGCCCAGCGACGAGGCATAGCGAATTTAGAAAAAGCGGCGGGCTACACTCACCTCACAGATCTAACATCACCACCCATCCGCTCGCAGATTCAGTTGTCCCATGGACTTGTCCAAGGGACTGCCGCAATTGCAGGAGGAGGAGAACGCCGCCAAAAAGTGATTAACCATAGACGTTACATAGAGAGACAGAGATACTATTTTCGGACTACAGAGGGGATGTATTTTTGCATGCAGCTGATCCCAGCATCAGGGACGTCTAAAATCTAAAATCCAACAATTTAGAGCACTCGGCGGCATTTGTTGTTTAATTTGATTAACTACCAGCTTTTGCTTTTCGTTTCCTCTTAAGAACCCAATGTGATTTACAATTGTGGCTTACTCTTTCGTTCGTTACTATCTATAATTAATAATATGTTAATATGTTAGGCCTTTGGCAGGAGATCGATCATCTCATCTACTCTATGCAGCTTACAGAGCAACCTATTGTTGATGCTTCTCGGTAGTGTCGTGTCTGACTATTGCTAACTATCCGCAATAACCTGCTGATAAAATAAGAATCATCTAAAAATGCTATAACTTGATATAATTTAAAGAGAAATATTTAATTAAATAATCTGTATTTTTCCTGAAAGTTTCAAAATGATCAAAACGATCAGCAGGCAAAGAAAAGTTTCTAGAAATTCCGATAATCACCACAAGGCCGCCTCTACTTATCAGCCTTGGCCAAACAATGCTCCCTCTTCCCTGCAGCAGGGGCTAGCAGGTGACCACTATCAGCACCAGGGCGTGACCTACTCCCAGCCGTTGCCCCAGGAAGCCACCTGCTGGGTGCTAGGTGATATTCGGTGGCCTTGCCGAGCAATCGAAGACCTCGGTGCTGCAATGCCAGTAGTAATGTGGAGGGTGACATGCTGGGCGTGCTCTTTGGATATTGGGCCAAAGTACACCCTGCGTCCTGCAGCTGGTGTCCTACGCCAAGTCGACTAGTCGATCCAGCGGGGACATCCAAGCGGTTTATATAAAACTCCCATAGCTGCCTGCCATGAAACAGTCATAGCTTCCTGCTATGAAACTCAGCTTTTTGGTTGGTTTTTAGTTCAATAAGATTCCACGTGGGGTCGAGGCGCCACTTGTATGATGTACCGAAAGCTGGGAACAGGTGCGCAGGCCTTAATTTTCTCAAAACAGCTGTCTATTCGAATTTTCCGAGTTTTCACAGTTCAAATTCCCGTTCGGCAGGGTTATCACGGGTTTCCTCCCAGTGCAGCTGCAGCTGTCGTCCAACCATCCATCCATCCGTCGCTTATAGCTGCATTTTAATAGTTATTTTAAGTGCTAAGCTAAGCTGTGAAACGAGGTTTTAATTGCTCCAACGATTAACAGATATTTGTGCGTGAAAATCGATAAAAGAGCAAAGTGCCCACCCACCTTCACTGGCTTCACCTTCATCTGTGAGGGGAACGGGGTGCATTTGAAGCGCCAAAAATTCAGCGACTGTCCCGTCAAATACCCCTCTCCCAGGCCATCCTGCCGCCGCTGATAATGCACATCCCGGATCCGCTTAATTGGATCCCCGCACCGCCAGCCGCTCAATGCCAAGAAGTAAGTGCACTGAAGAGGGGGCTTAAGGTCCCTGCCTCGAGTGTGCGCCAGTTTACGTCTTAATTACCCCATACACGCAGCGGGAAAACACAAAGGAAATTGAAAAGCCAGAGCCGGGGATTAGGTGCTTGGCGGGGTCTAAAAATACGCGAACCAAACAGCTTGGCAGGAAAAGGAAAAGCGTCGGCAGTAGGAAAACCAAGCATAAATGTATTGTGGGTTGTGGAGGGAGGTTGTTGAAAAGCGAATGAATGTGTGTTTGTGGGCGGTGGAAAATGAGAATGGAATACGCGGTGGACAGCCATAAGCTGACAACAGCTGAAGCCATCACAGGATGCAGTCCTCTGCAGTCTGGAAAGCAGCTTCTAGTTGACAACAAAGATGTGGAAGTTCCTTTGCACTCCCTCGTGAGTCTCTGTCTGTGTCTGGCGGCGAGTCCTCGAGGCCGTGCGTGGGCGCCATAAAAGAGACCCATACCCATACCATTCCGAGCCGTCCTGACATTTGGCTAACCTTCATAACAACGTCTGCCTGTTCGTGCTTCGCTTTCAGTAATTGTTCATTTCATTTAATGAAAACGCTCCTCCAACTCCGGACAAAAGTGGAAGGATAAGCACGCCTCCGCTCCGAGGAGAGACCCCACAGACGGCTGGCTCCGTTAATATAATGGCACAATTTCCCCTCAGCCTTCCCGCTTGGACTCTATTTATAGATCTCAACCAAACATGCTTCATTCACGTGTCGCCCGAGCAGCCAGCGGCACAGGCAACGGAACGTATGAGCAATATTTGTGATGGCTCTCTCACTGATTTGCCTATTCTCTGCTCTCAGCTGCCCCTTCCACGCATGTAAACAGCTGAAAATTGAATGAAAATGAATGCATGGGAAATTCGACAGTTTCCCCAACCACTTGACGCACGCACGACAGCCGTTACCTTGCCGCCGCCCCAAATGAATGTGTGAGTGGGCGCGAGCGACGCCTTGAGTCTCCTCGGGCCGAAGTTGCTTCCGCGTAGGCACTTCTATTATCAAATTTATGTTGTCTATGCCATCGCACCACCCCTCCGCCATAGAGCTTTTGTTGTTGTTCTACAGCTGCATTGCTGCAGTTGGAACACAATAACAAACCGAGTGCGAATATAAATTAATATGATTCTGAATTGCAAGCCCGGAAAGCGCTCTCTCTCTCTCTCTCTCTGTCTCTGTTTCTCAGTCGCTGTCGCTGTCGCTGTCTCTGGCTCGGGTATTACTGGGGAAAAGCTCTCCGGCATCGGAATAGGAATCGGAATCAGAATCGCGATTCAGAATGGAAAGGCAACGCGTCGCCAGCGGATGACAGACGGGAAAAGCGAGAAAACGCGCGCGTCTCCAATACACAACGAAACGTAACGGTGAACCAGTCGGATCCACTGCCTCCATTCCATACCCCACCACCCCCCGCACATTGGCAGGAGTCAGCATTGTGACGCGCAAAATAAGCAACAGTTGGAAGCAGGCGCACAGAAGCGGGCTATCAAGTGGATAAGTGCATAGACGGATAAATTCCGGATATTCAGAGATAACGCGAGTGTACGAAGTTCGCGAAGATCTAAGAGACTTTCCGATTGTGTTCATTCGATTCAGTGGAAATGCCGGATAAGGAAGAGGTAACGACCGGGGAAGCTCAGCTCCTAATTAAATAGATAGTGCTAGTGGCAAGTGCCTTGAATAACTAATAATCACGAAACGAAACGAAACCATATCCGTATCATATCCGAATCAAATAGAGGAAATATTACGAAATAGCCAAATGATAAATATTTCATATCTCCAAAAAGCTTTCTGGCAAAAAAACAAAACAATTATATAAAAAAATATAACAAAAAACAATATCATACCGAATGAGAGCTTTCGAAGAGCGTCGCCTCCGCCTCCGCCATCTATGGGATGGACTCACTCTCCAGTCCGATGTCAAACAACTAATTCACCTTCAATCCCCGAGATTTGTTTTGTGTTTGCTCTTCTCACGACTTTGTAAAAGTCACCGAGATAGCGGTCTGCTCTCTCTCTCTCGTCTCGCCTGCAGTTTTTGATCGTTCCAGCAGCCAATGCTACAGCTCTAGATCTCTCTTTCTCTCTATGGTTCTGCCATACTACATACATATATGTATATGTATACACATGTGCATATATATGTATATGCATAGTTCTATCGTCAATTAGCTTGCGACAGCTGACTGCTGGCACACGGTGTTAGCCACTGCGTATACGTAATCCGCAAGTGGTCGTGCAGCTGCCGTTAGTTCCCATACTTCTCTCTCTCCCTCTCTCTCTCTGTATCTCTTCGTCTCTGGCCGGGAACAGCGGTAATTGCAATTGGAGAAAAGTTAGATCAGAGGATGATATATTAAATTCGTTGGATTCCATTGATTTAGGGCTGAATTTGTCGTGATTCTCCTGCATGCTCCTCGTTCCGTCTCTGTCTCGGACAACTGCTGTTTGACTTCAGTGTCGGTACGGCCTGTCTCGCCCCCAGAAGGGGCCAAAGCGACAGCCGCTGCGATAATGAACCGCCGGATTGACTGACCTTGAGAGAAATTGCAAACAGAAACAAAAACTTTGGCGTGACTGTCGCTGTGGCTGGCGCAACAAATTTCCATCGAGCCACAGACAGTTGCACACAAATACAAATACATTTTCAGGGACAAGCACGTGCCGCATGCTTCAGGCAGATACGGACAGAGGACAGAGGTCGGAGGACGAAGGCGACCTGCTCCAGCAACCTTTGACTGCGCCTAGGAGCAGGGCAGGAGCCATACCAAGACCAACTCATTATGCAAATGCAACCAAACAGCAACAAAAGAGAGGATACATACTTTCACATCGAAGAGTTTGACACACTGTCGCTACCGGGTCACAGCTACATTCATATGTACATATATGATTCAATGCTTGTATCATATGCAACAAAACTTCCAAAGAATCTGCATCTGCATAAAATATAGCCTGCAGCATAAATAATAGAAGAATAGAATATACGTTTTTGGGGTACTAGTGCTACCCAGAAATACCCTCTGCAAGGATACACAAGGGTACCCCCCACAGAAGGGAAGAATGAAAACAAACAGAGACAGAAAACCGAACAAAAAACACATTGGTGTCTGTTACCATGGGTCGTACACACAAACATACATACATACATATGTGCACAATTTCCCGCCTGTTGGCTGTGCTCGGCAAAAAATAAAAGAGGAGCGGAAACTTTTATCGTGTCCATGAATATGCAAACTTTTGTGCAGCAGTCCTACTCTGGGATGTCAAGTTCAACCGATTGCATCGAGGCCGGAGCTGAGCGAAGCTTCAGCCAATGGGATCCAATGGGATTATTTCACGCCTGACTCAACGCAACCAGAAGTCGACCAGAGCTTTCTTTGGGAGGAGAGCTTGCATCGGGTCGAAGGGGAACATGATACAAGTAATCGCTCCTCAAGTGATTGCATTCTGGGGTAGAGCGAAATGCAGCAGGCACTTGTCGGGAATGAGCTTAAAAGGGGATGAGCTGAAGTTGCTGGAAAGCACTTAAGAGTTGAATATCCCCCCCACACATACGAGTATTCCCTTTATTACGATATGCATCATTATCGTCCGACTCTTCCGGCGACAGCTAAAATATTTGAATTACGTTGAAATTAAATAAAAGTGGACAATTATCAAGTAAACAATTCCCTTTTCCTCCGTCGCTTCCTATGAATACTTAATGGCATGCTGGCGAACGAATTCATTTATTCCGAATGTCCATCGATTGGGGAGATTGGCAAAGGTCAATGCGACACTTTGAGGGATCCGGAGTCGGCAAAAACAATAAATAAATAACTATGTGAAGAGTGGAGCTGAACAAATAAGGTGGACGAAGTCCAATGAAGACAATATGAAGATAATCTGTGAAATGCGATATGTGAATGAATTGGGGGAAATGATGAATTTATCATCAAAGTTGAAAAAGAGGGTTTGCAAAATCAAATCGATTATTTATAAAGAATTATTGTGGATTCCCCTGACTGAAATGTATACGAGTTCGATCAAATGGATTTACAAATAATGACTTAATTAGGTATAACAGGAGCATTTCGAGGGTTCCATTATAATTGTTTTTGTGCTTTCGCAGCTTCCATAATGAAATCTGTTTTTGTTTTTCGCTCGCAGAGGAAAAACATTGGATGAGGGCACTGGAGCTAGCTGGCCCCCAGCAACCAGACGCACTCAAAGGGGCCTGGGGGGAATTGCAATTACATTCGCTGGGTAATCGGCTTACGTCAATGAATATTGATAAACGGGAATGGAATGATTGAGTGTATTGTCATCGAAGCTGGAACTTGTTGACGGGGCGGCGGGTGACCTTTCGATTATGCTATTTGTGCATCGATACATCTTAAGAGAGCTCCAATTAAGAGAACAATAGCATAAGAGAGCCCCAAGAAGCACTATCTGGTCAGAGTCTCAGAGTACATAAATATAAGGTGAGGCATTACCAGAGGCTCTCTCAGGGTAGCAGTACATTTTCGTATGTCGGTGTGCCAGGAGAGAGCTATACAGAAGCAGTAACACACCTTTCGCAAACACACCTTGACAGCAAGCGTAAGCGAAGAGCGTGCGAGCGATAAGCAAAAGAGTGGGAAAGATAAAAGTTCTCTCGGTTTTGTTCTCTCAGCATAATGTTACTACTGGTGGCTGGTTCGCGGCTGCTCATTAAGTTTGGAAACGCGAGGGGCACCAGTGGCCAGTGGGAATTGATGTGCCAATTGGGTGCGAAACAACAGTAAAAGTAAAGCAGAAGCAGCAAAGCAGCAGCGGGAACAGCAGCAGCAGCAGCAACAGCAACAGCATCGGAATGCCTCTGACTAAGAACTCCGTTACTGTAGGTTAATAATAGTAGTTGGATTGAGTGCGCAAAAAGCTTCCCTTCGCATGTGACACGTGTTGCTTCTGTTCTGCGGCCCAAGAGAGCGCGCACCAGAGAGCATTCTCATCCCATCACCCTTTTAATCATTATCGTCTCTCATTCTTTCTCTCTCTCTCTCTCTCTCTCTCTCTCTGTCTTTTCGCAGACCCCTTCGTTCTTGAAGCGCGCCGGCACCGACAAGCTGCGCGAGGTCTTCCTCAAGTACGCCTCTCTGCAGCGGGATGGGGAGCAGTACATGACCAGCGAGGACTTTGTCCGTCGCTTCCTCGGACTCTTCTCGGAGGCTGCATTTAATGACGTAAGTACGGGCGACACCGCTGCACTCCTAGGGTCATTGCAAGGTTATTCGACGCGCCTGATAAGGCGTCATTGCACGGGAGGCGGACACAGGTTTATCTTATCAGCACGTGAACACCCTTAGACAGCCCCAGTCTGCTCGGAACTCCCGTAGACAGCACCAACCTGGTCGGATCCCCCGTAGACTGCGTTTACCTGTACCATAAATCACTGCCACTGATTCACAGACTGCCCTTGACCCACACGGATTGGAAGGCAGCTCCCGAATGGGTATAATCACTTGATTGCCTCGTGCCCGGCAGTCCAACGTCACAGATTCAGTTTTAATTGGACGCTTATCAGCCGCCGCGGGCCGATTTACGGTCTGAGAACCGAACGGGCAATCGAACCCGGGGGAGCTGAATTCTGATTTCCAGGTGCCGAAGTCTGCGGGGGCAACTTCTTCCCCCGTTTATCTTTTACGGCTTATCATAACGAGTTTTGCTACCGGTCTAATGTCCAACGCTATCCGCACCTTCACAGGATTCGGTACGCCTGCTGGCGGGCATCGCGGACACAAGCAAGGATGGACTCATCTCGTTCTCGGAGTTTCAGGCATTCGAGGGTCTGCTCTGCACCCCGGACGCACTCTACAGGACCGCCTTCCAGCTGTTTGACCGCCAGGGCAACGGAAACGTATCCTATGGTGAGTGGCTCCCGATCTTGCAATCGAATGAAAGCTAATCTAAGATCTCTTTTACAGCTGACTTTGCTGATGTCGTACAAAAAACCGAACTGCACTCAAAGATACCCTTCAGCCTGGATGGACCCTTCATCAAGCGCTACTTTGGTGATGTACGTAGAGGCACCTGCAATCGCAATCCTCCAATCGCAGCTTTAATCTATAATGATACCTATCTGAATCGCATAGAAGAAGCAACGCCTCATCAACTATGCTGAATTCACGCAACTGCTGCACGACTTCCACGAGGAGCATGCCATGGAGGCATTCCGCAGCAAAGATCCAGCTGGCACTGGATTTATTTCCCCCCTAGACTTCCAGGACATCATAGTTAAGGTCAAGCGGCATTTACTCACACCCGACGTCAAGGACAACCTGGTTGCGGTTAGTAGACGAACATGGGGTTTCCTCCTTTCACTATTCCACAAAAAATAATGCATCTTTCTGCTGGGCAGGTCACTGAGGGTCATAAAGTGAGCTTCCCCTACTTCATCGCATTTACCTCGCTGCTGAACAACATGGAGCTGATCAAGCAGGTATACCTGCAGGCCACCCAAGGCAACCGATCAGAGCCCGTCACCAAGGACCAGCTCCTCTACGCGGCTCAGACTATGAGTCAGATTACGCCCCTCGAGATAGACATTCTCTTCCAGCTGACGGGGACCGTCCAGCAGACGGGGTAAGAGATCATTCCAGAGCTTCTTTATGGCCTAGTGGACTTGTGGTTCTATGTGTATGATTGTGAGAGTGGGTGAAATAGTGTCTATGTCCGTGAACTGTTTGGGAATCCCTCCGTTGAATGTCAATCGAAATGTGCTAATCGTTGCATCTTTGTATCTTTTCTCTCCATCTGTTTATCTGTATCTGTTTCTCCCCTCCTGCACTGCACTCCTCGAAATTGTTCGAAATTGTTGTGTCATCTCGATATCAGGTGGTGGAAGCGCAAGAAGCGCAAGGCTACTAAGCGTAGGCAAGTGAAGTGGTCCCATGTCTCAGTTTTGTTTTCGTTATCCAAGTATCCGAGTATCCCCACCCCCACCCACCCAGGCATAACCATAACCCAGTCGTTGTCTATAAGCCCCTCATCATAAGATCCCACTATAAGAGCAGCTCCACTAATCTTTGGTCATCTATCCCTACAGGCGCATCGATTACAGCGACCTCAGCAACATTGCGCCCGAGCACTACACCAAGCATATCACGCATCGCCTCGCCGAGATCAGGGCCGTGGAGAGTCCCGCCGACCGCTCGGCCTTCATCCAAGTGCTGGAGAGCACCTACCGTTTCACCCTCGGTTCCTTTGCTGGAGGTGTGTATTCCATCCATCACGAAACACCCAATTCCGCGACGATTGTAATCCACCTTCTGCCTCTCTGCCTCTGTTTCAGCTGTGGGCGCTACTGTCGTCTACCCCATCGATCTGGTGAAGACGCGAATGCAGAACCAACGAGCAGGCTCCTACATCGGGGAGGTGGCCTATAGGAACTCCTGGGACTGCTTCAAGAAGGTGACTATCCCTGATCTCTAAATCAGCATCAGATCTCTAATAAGCATTTCCACCCTCCCAAAGGTCATTCGTCACGAGGGCGCCTTGGGTCTGTATCGAGGTTTGCTGCCCCAGCTGATGGGAGTGGCTCCGGAGAAGGCCATCAAGCTGACGGTGAACGATCTGGTGCGCGACAAGCTCTCGGACAAGCGGGGCAACATACCGCTCTGGTCCGAGATCCTTGCTGGAGGCTGTGCGGGTGCCTCCCAAGTGGTGTTCACCAATCCCCTGGAGATCGTCAAGATCCGTCTGCAGGTGGCGGGAGAGATAGCCAGTGGCAACAAGATTCGCGCCTGGTCTGTGGTCCGGGAGCTTGGTCTCTTCGGCCTTTACAAAGGAGCCCGTGCCTGTCTGCTGCGCGATGTGCCCTTCTCGGCCATCTACTTCCCAACGTACGCCCACACCAAGGCCATGATGGCCGACAATAACGGCTACAACCACCCACTGACCCTGCTGGCCGCCGGAGCCATTGCAGGAGTTCCTGCTGCCTCACTGGTCACGCCCGCTGATGTGATCAAGACGCGCCTACAGGTCGTTGCTCGCTCCGGACAGACGACCTACACGGGCGTCTGGGATGCCACCAAGAAGATCATGGCCGAGGAGGGTCCTCGTGCGTTCTGGAAGGGCACAGCAGGTGGGCATTAAATCTCTGCGTGTCTACATGTAATCTCTAATCTGCTCGTTTCTCCTTCAGCTCGTGTCTTCCGGTCGTCGCCACAGTTCGGCGTCACCCTTGTCACCTACGAGCTGATGCAGCGCCTCTTCTACGTAGACTTTGGCGGCACCCAGCCTCGTGGATCCGAGGCGCACAAGCTCGCCCCTCTGGAGAGTGCTGCAAGGCAGGACCACATCGGAGGCTACAAGGCGGTAGTGCCTCTCCTGGCCGGTGTCGAGTCCAAGTTCGGTCTGTACCTGCCACGTTTCGGTCGTGGGGCCGCCGCTGCCACGCCCGGCGCAACGACTGGCTCCTGATTGTACTTGCGCCATCGCCTGCCCAGTGCCCCATAGTCCAAGAGTTGTCCAGCAGGAATTGGGTGATCGGAGCAGAGCAGTGGTGCACTGTAAGAAAAGGGAGCATATATTTTTAGCTAGGACGCGTTTACACACACCCACACACACACACACACAGAGAAGCACTGAGGATTTTTCTAACGTTTAGGCGGGATAGATCGAACCGGAGATCGACCGAATATATCGTACTATTGTATCTGAAAAACGGGGGCGAAAAACTGTCCTTGCGGCAATCGACTCTCGACAACTGTTTTTACGTACACCCAAACCAAAAGAAAGAGAAAACTATAAGAAAATGTATGTATATTAAAGATTTTATGGGGAGACTCTATTAAGGAAAGTGTAGAACTGTTTTTTGTAAACTTTGTTAACTAGTTTAAAAATCTAGAGCCACTTAATTACCTACCAATTACCAACCAATCACTGAACGTCAACTTTTGCACTCAAAGGAACTTTTAAAGCGTAATGTAATCCTTCTAATCTTAGTACGATTTTGTTCAAAACAACTTTTAAGCAAAGGAAATGCAATGAATGACCTCTTAGCTAATAAAGAATAAACCAATAAAGTGTATGTTGAAAACAAATCTGCTTTGTTTTATTATTTAATAATTATAATTGGGAATTATTGGAAGATTTTAGATTAGATTTCTTTTTACACTATAAATGGCCCATATGCCGACAGCACTATTTTCATTGATGAAGGTGCTAGATGATGATGCACAGTCCACTGTCGAAGGCAATTACACTGAATAACCTTTCTGTAAACTGGGAAAAGTGGCCTATTATAGCCATTATCTTTCATATAAATTTGCAGATTTTCCTTAGTTATTATATATAACTTTGATCGACCTTCTTTGTTCCGTTTTTAATGTTCTAGTTCCCTATATAAACTGCTGAAGAAACTAGCTCATGCTCGTAGATATCAACCAATGTGAGGTTCCGCCCCTAACGATTCTCGCTATTGAAAGCTACTTGCCAACTTAATCGAGCGGCTAATACGAAACTGTATTAACTGTCACTGCCACTACCACTGCCACATCCACAGGCACATGCTAACAAGGCCAAAACGCATCTGATTAGAATCGTTGACAATAGTTTGCAAATCGATGTTGACAAGTTAATTCCATGGCGGGCCATGGCTGCCTTTCTAGGCCACCTCGGATCGGCCAGACTCAGACTCGGTTTCGAAGTCAGCTGCCACGCCCACGCCCACGATGGCCCACGATGGCCCACGCCATCGAAGGCACCCAAGGTTGACCATGACCGCCAAAGGCCGGGTCTCGAGACCCGGTGACCGTTAGAGAGCAGACGAGAGCAGATCAGGGCAGAGGCAGATAGGGCCTAATGACCGGGTGCACTGGACGAGATCGGTCTCCGATCAGTGACCAGCAGTTGGCCATAAAAAGTGCTTGGACATCGGCGCAGCAGATGCAGTTTCGATTCCGACTTCGAAGGCAAGACAATGCGTATGAAAGCGGTTCTGGTTTTGGTTGCGGGAGGATGCCTCCTGGCGCACTTTGTGGCTGGATCTCCCCAAGCGGATGAACCATCGGATACGGTTACGGATACGGACACGGATTCCCGTATATCATGGATAGCCCAGCTTCGGAAGCTGCGGACCGATCTGCGGGAGTGTTATCGATCCGAAACGTCGCCCAGTCTGTGGTCCTGCTTTCGCTCGCGCAGTGTGCGCATCTTTGAGGGCATCATGGCGGCCCAGGAGATTCCGCTCTACGAGGGAGTGCGCCTGGTGTCCACTACCAATGGCACCGTGCATTCGCTAGGAGCTGAAGAGGAGCGCACAGATTCCAAGCATCTCACCTGGTTCGATCAACTCGCCGTCAGTCTGGCCAAGGGGCTCACCACGCACACGCTTCAAGTGAATCTGGGAAAGCTGACAGATCGATATCTCAGCAGCGGTAGGTTTAGTCGGTCTCCATTTGGACTCCTGATGCATTTCTATCCTCATGTCGCAGAGACAGTCTCCTCGGCCAATCCAGTGGGAAGTGCTCGTCTGAGGCGACATCGCTACAACATGATCATCACCATGATGTTCGGCGTCACCGCTCTAGGGGCTATCCTGGTGCCCATGGGCTTCCAGATGCTCTCCATAGTCAGTGGAAAAGCCCTGCTCTTGGCCAAGATGGCCCTACTGCTGGCCTCCATCAATGGACTGAAGAGGGTAAGTGTCTGTCACTGTTCCACAGCTCGATCTGATCCAAGTTTTCACTCGTTCTCGCAGGTGGCCAACAATGGTCTGCACTACGGACTGTACCATGTGCCAGGGGAGCATCTGGGCGGGTACTACGACAGGGGGGATGTAAACCATCCGCGGAATGTGCCCATACCTGTGGCCGTCTCCCCTTCCCTGGACATGGGCCTGAAGTAGGACCATTCCCGAAAAGGTACCCGTAACAAGAGTTATGATAAGTAAACATTTAAACTAAAAGATTTCTGTATTCTTCAAAGTACGCATTTGTGTTAGTTCAAATAAAAGCCGTTTCTCAGTTAAAAGAGCTTTCTTGTTCTCTCTGTGTTGGCAGCAATGTGCCGGAAACTCACCAAAAAAGCTTCCGAAAGGGCAGTTTGAAAGCAGCGGCAAGCATTTCAAATGCCGTTTACCGAAGCGAATGGAAGATGAATGAAGAAATGGAAAATAAACGGAATGAGGGAGAATTCTGAAACGGAAAACCAACCAGAGAACTTTCGCGGGACAATAGACAAAGCGTTCGTCGATAGATGACAGCGACAGCCATGCAGCAGCGGGTGTGGGAGTGGGAGTGAAACTACAGCCAGGACGAGGGCTATAAAAGGAAATGCGCCACTGATAAGGGCCAACACTCTGTCGTCGTACGGCAGCGTTGACGCATCGTCCTAGAGACCATACGACCAGCACCAGCACCAGCACCAGCAACAGCCCTGCACTGCATCGTTCTCTGCCCATTAACGGTTTCTTCATCCAAATTCAAACCCGCTCCAAGTGTACGCCGCGTGTCCCCGCCAGCCTCGCGTGCTTTTGTCGTTCATTTCGCGCTTTAATGAAGTTATTGAGTGCGTGATTCCGCTGCTAATCTTTGGAATCGGCTTAGGACGCTGCTGGTCAGGCAAGGGATCAAAGCGCCAAGACCGGACGCGACACTTTTTGGGCCGTCGGCTAATTGAAAAGTGGCCTCCAGTGAAACTTCACAGCGAAGTTCCCAAGGCGATTGGCAATTTCACGCCTCAGCCTAACCCGCGAGAGCCGTCGCAATGAAGCTGGTCGTTTACCTCTACTTGTCCATGATTGTGCTGGGCGTTCAGGTGAGTGTCGTGTCGTGTAATGCCGTGTCGAATGGCAAGGAAAGGCGGCCACACGCCCGTAATTTGATCAACAAGTTGGGCCAACTTTTGTTTCGACTTTTGCCCTAATGACTGGATCTAATTGGTTCCCTCTGGGACGTGGATGAGGATGTGTGGCCTCTGATTGATTGATTCCCGTTCGCAGCGTGTGTCGTGTCGCCTTCTTATTGCCAAAGTTTTCATAGCCTTTCAGAGTCGACTTTGGCCTCTGCCTAAGAACAGATTACCCTCATTAGAGTCACGTTGCAGGCCTCGGATTCTTGGGATTGGAGTGATTTCGGTGCCTCCAGCGTGGGCTGGCTCAATCGGGTCATCAGGTCAAACTTATAGCCAACACAAATGAATATTTAATTTCACTGGAGAATGGAGAATGGAGAGTGGGGAATGGGGAATAGCCATAATCCTGCAAAAGTTTCCTCTGAGCTGCTGACAAATCAGCTAATTATGATTGAGACTCGCAGAAGCGAGAATTCAAATCTTAAAATAGCAAATCGAATCCATCTCTCCTTTTGGGGGGAAGGAGAAAGAAAAGAGGGGGCGAGAGAGGGAGGTGGTACGGAAGGAGCTATGAATATCCATCCATCACCTTGCCCGTTTCCGATATGTTTGCTCAGCTGCAACTTTGTCTCCGGCTGAGACCGCAGTCAAAGTAGGATAAATGTAAATTTTCCCACCTACATTGAGCCGAACAGAAGCCAGTCCCCCCAGCAGTGGGCGGGGCTAAAACCAACAGTCACTCGCAGGAAAAACCTGAACGGAAAAGCGATTTCACTTGATGCAATGAAAGTGCAATGCAGTCAACCTGCCTGCGACAGTTGTTCTTTATGTGGCCACTCACTCCAAATGGGATGAGATTGCATCTGTATCGCCCTATCCCCACACTTGTCCCTTCCCCTGGGAGCCCTGAACTCGAAGTGCGTTTAAATGCCGCATGTTGACACCGACGCTTTGGCACTTTACAGCCATTTAAGCCCGGACATGACATGACCCCGCCCACAGCCACAGCCGTGTGGCTGACACCCCCTGTTCGTGTTCTGGTTCTGCTTTTCCTTCTGAAGTAACCACTTTCGCACGGGAAACATGTGAGGGGTGTAACAATTAAAACATCAATGTCAAAACCCACACAAAAGAGCAGAATATCTAGAAGGGAAGGGTGTGTAGGAGAAGTACCCACCCGAGAGATGTCTTCACCAAGTTCTGCGGTCTCAAATCGGATCCTCGAAAGAAGGTTGAACTTGAGGTATATTTGGGTCTATGTTTTTGCTGTTTATACAAGTTTACTTGTACGGGAATTAGTGTTGATCTTCAAATACATAAGTTTTCTTGAAGATCGCCTTTGATTTCCATGAGTGTTTAACCACAAACGAAAGGTTACCCGATTCTCTAGTGGAATCTATAAGCCAAATCCCTTAAATTTCCATATGTTCTGTTCTGTCCCAGAAGGCGCGCCAAATTTATGCCGGGTTACCGATTTCCTTCTTGCAGAAATGTCAATGCGATGCCAAATGTTTAATAAAAATTATGCAGATGCCAAGGAGACCATGTGTGTGTGTGTGTGTGTTTGCTTTTGTGTGGGAGGATGTGAAGGATTTGGGACAGAACTAATTTCCGCCCTGGCAGCGGATTTCTTTCGTATGCAGCAGCTGTAAAGAAATGACATCGAATTCCTAGAAGGGAAGTCTTACTCTCCTTGTAGACACCCTCAAGAAGAGTGGTTAATTAAAGACAAATTGCATTTCACAGTTCATTTGCGATTGCGGGAAATTAATTAAGTGATTAAAGCCAATACAACACTCTCGTCCAATGGTGCGTATGCGTAATCGAACTCGTTTCCAACTTTCGGCTGTTTTCGATACGTGGATGCTCTCTGAAAATGATTGCCAAGACTTTCTAAGGGGAGTAGACAATTGGAAGATCTGTCGGTGTTTATGAAACAAGTCCGCCCTTTGATGGAGCTCCTTTTAGTGGAAGTTTTAAAAGTCAAAAGACCTTCCGTTGGCAGCTCATTTCGACGTGGAGCAATGCTAAGTGAGTAATACCCAATTGGGTTCCGGCATTATGCGCATATTTGAGCCACCATTACTCTGTTAGCGGAATCCTTTCACAGAGATTCTTTGAGTGAAATTTACGCTGGCCATAAATGCGTCTGAATAATTGATGGCTGGCCAGCATTCAACGGCAGCCTGTTGCTGCTCAGTACATCACTTATTCATGGTCAGAAGGACTCTTCTCCGGCTCTCCTATTGGCGGAGTACTGTCCTGTCCGCTTTGAAGCTGCCTCATAACTTAGTCATGCCGCCACCACCAAAGAGTCCTCCATCGCGCAGCCCCACACAATGGACCAGCGGAATGATGCCATGCCGAGGATGCAGGCCAGAGTGTTTGCCAAACTCGGGGATTACCACCGAAGCCCCTTCCGCCATGTGTAAAGTCAATATTTGCCCGGGCCCTGAAAGGATGTTGTCAAACAGCAGAAGGAGAGGGCTCTCAAGGTGCTTCCGTCGCTTCCGCTGCCGAAGCCAAAGCCGCGTAGGTGTCGCAATCCGCAGGGTGCTTTTAATGAAGTCACAAATATTTGGGGAATTTTGAATACCGGCCCTGCCATCCGGATACCTGACACGCATATCCTTGGCTAATTAGCGAGACCCCGACTTGACAAAAGAATCCATCCACCAGGACGACCTTGAGAGGAGGAGAACACAGCCACTCAGCCAACCGGTAGATCAGCTTCGTAGGGGAACCCGTACCATTCCACTTGAGCATTGTTTGAGCCTCGGAATTGATTTACTGTGTGAACAAGAGACTCATTAATCAATGCAGGCGACTCGCGAATGAAAAATTATTAATAATAAAAAGAATAGAAGAATCGACGAGACACGTGAGGGCAGCAGAATGAATCTGCAACGAATAGCTAAAGGGTGAATGCCATTGAATGGCTATGTGACTTCTGCTCCCTCCTGGTGCTCCCCCCGCCAAGGAGTAGCTCCTTTGAATGACACGGCAACTCCCTGGCAACTCTCTGACAGCAATCCATCGCATCCCTCGGCTCGGGTCTGACGCAGATGTGCTCTCTGCTTCTGGGAGCAGCTGGCGCAACTTTCTCATTTGTTGGACAAAGGCAGGCAGCACCCCTCTCTAGGCCAATCCCAATCCCAATCCAGAAGCCGAGTCCGAATCCGTATCCTACATTGTGATTATGCAAATGAGGCAGCGTGGCGTCAAGTTTGCTCAAAGGGATCATGTTTATTATTTATTTACCGCCTGTTGACAGTTTATCGAGACTTGGAAGAGTCTCGATTCCTATGTGCCCCCCTCTCCAGTGTTCGAATGTGCGTCGTGACGTCAGGGACGCAACATTCATTTTTTTATCGGGGTGTAGCAGGGCTTAGGGCTTAAAGCTTTGGCTTTGGCTTTGGCTTTGGCCAAACCGCCACTAATTGACAGTTCCATAACGGGCTGGGCGGCTCGTTAAAGGCCAGCTCTCAAGTGTTGCGCAAACAATTAACCAAAATCCGAACGTTTTTTGTTCCTCCAACCGAAATATTTGAACGCGTCGCCATTTATCACCCTCTCCCTGGGGGATAGGCGATGGGGGTGTGGGGGGTGCCTTGCAGGCGCATTCAATTAACAAGAAAATCAGAGCAAACGTACCTCCAATTAATCATAAAAAGCCAAGAGGCAGGGCCCCAGAAAGGGACCCAAAGATGAACTTTGTTTTGGCCTGGCCGGGACAGTTTTAACTTTTAACTTTTCCACCAATTTGTCAGGCTTTGAATGTCCCTTCAACCCTGCCCCTTGTGCGTTCCCTCCCATCAGAAGCTAAGCACGTGCCGGGCGTCATCTGCTCCGAATCTTGTTTATTGGCAAATCGTGTGTGGTCGTTTAATTAAAACGCGGCTATTGTCCTCTGCATTGGCTGACCTCTGCCCCTGCTGTCCCCCTCTGCAGTTGCATTGTGGCGGCGGGCTTCTAAGTGCCCGGCCGCATTAGAGTACTGCCCCCTGCTGGGGCACAACTACAGAAGTCGGCGGGCATTAGCAGCGGACAACCCGCTGATCCTTTGCTGTGGTCCCTCCTTCCCCCCATTTCGGGTGTCTGTCTTTTGTGTGTTGACTCAATGGCTGAATGGAGACGGAGACGGAGGCGGAGGCGGAGACCCTGATCTGACTGCCACGTTCCGTTGCATGGGCTGCCAGTTGCCAGAGGGGTTCCAATTTGGGTCTCGTCTTATGTGCTCCTTTTACTTTCTTTCTCTTTCAGGCTTGGCCCAGTGTGAAGCGCTCCTTTGAGCTGTACCCCAGCCCAGCGATGCCCCACAATGTGCACACGGTGGCAGGTAAGTTGAAGCACTCCACACACAGCTCAGTGACACGCACGAGTCGTGGCAGGGCGGAAGGTTGAAAGGCAACTTTTTAAGTCAAGTGCCTCCGGGCCGCACTTGGGGGGCGCTGTGGCAAGTTTAAAGCGCCTTCAGAATCTTGTTTGTTTCTTGTCGCAACCAAAATTGTCTCTCAAATTGGTTTTTTGCATAAGTTGTGCACGGCTGGCCCCCTTTCCACTTCCCGTTACCCTGGTTCCACATATCATATGCGCAATTTGTTCACCACAGCAACGGGAATTTACATATTGACCATCCAAATTCAAATTCAAATCAAAGTGCACTCCCCATTTGACCGAATGGAGGAAATCAAATCTGTGGCCACTCCAAATGTCAATAGAGCTGAAATATTGGGATTGCGATGAGGCTAAACTTAATGAAATTCAGGGAGAGCCACCAGCCAATCGCCCTTCCCTGCCCTCCCCCTCCCCATGCGGGGCATGGCTCCCGTTGTGCCCAGGTTCGGCCAAGGGAATTGTCAAAGCAACCGCATGTTGGGGGCAGGGGGCAAACAGAAGTTGCATCCTCCACAAATCTACGGCAATACCGATTTATAATTGCTTTTATTTATAGCCAGGACGACCAGCCGAGCAAGGTATACCTTAGGGCTGGGAGTGACGTCACCGTGAAGTTTCCAGGAAAAGTAATTTTTGCAGAAATACCATTTCGATTCACAAATGAGTTGCCCCTAATCCCCAGAATGGATGATACCCAAGGCAGAGGCAGCACAGCAGTTCGTTTTCATTGGATTCGAATGATAATTATAATCATTGGAAACTCTCTGAAAAGTAAAAGGAAGTGGAATAGTTCGAGTAATATGGAAAATTCCCTATTTATATTCAAAGTTGAAACCATTTCGATAGCCTCACAAATATTTTATGATTATTCGTTCGCATCCGATTATGATTATGATTATTAAATGGCTAATGATGTCTAATCAATTATGGATACTGTTCATTTAATTGTCAGTCGCAATTAAATGGAAATGTTAAAAGTCCCGAAATGCGACCACTCAAAAGCAATTAGCGTGTGTCATAAACAAATTGGCGTCAAGTGGCAGGCGTGCACTCCACTCCATTCCCTTCCAGCTCTACGTGGTCTAGTCCCTGCCGAGAGATTCCAAACCCACAGAGATGGAGATGGAGACCCAAACGGAGTATGTGACAAGCATGGAGAACAGGACGAGAAAAGAAGTCAAGCAGTAGCTTGATTGTCTTTGTTTATACACGGTACTCGATGAGTGTATGGGGTATACTAGATTTGTGGTGTAACACCCAAAAGGAAGCGTTTCCGACCCCATAAAGTATTCTTTATCAGAATCAATATGCGAGTCGGTATACCCATGTCCATCTGGATCAGGTCGAATCTTTATTATAGCCAGAAGGAACAAATGAAATTTCAGTGGCTATGCAACGCCTATACTGAATGAGTATCGGGATACGGTAAAGCCGCGGCCTTTGCCACCGGTCACAATGTTCTCTTTCGTTTTTTTTGTTTTTTTTTTGGTCAGGGTGGGCGAGATATGCCGCTTGCTCTCCATCCTACACGCATTTGTGTGTGTGTTTGTGTGTGGGCCCAAGTCTGGCTAATAATTCCGGCCATAAATCAGCCAACGATGGCCGGGCATTAAGTGGATGCGCATGATAAATTAATTGTTGCAGAGCCATAGGACAACAGGGGATGCGTGCCCAGGAGCGAGGCAGTCAAAGGGGATTTCAATTACGACTCCCCGATGCTACACTCCCACTTTAATCCTCCTATTCCAATTCCGATTCCGACAAATTGGTTTCGCTTTCGGCTTTTGTTACAGAATGGCCCGAGGGCATTTGACTGCATGGAAGTCATGAAATCGATCCAACTACCACTTACACTTTCTATCTCCATCCATGTAGAATGCATGCACGTGGCCTCCGAGGCAGGTGACTACATCTTCAAGAAGCTGGCCCCCTTGCCCGGTCTCAACCGGGAAGCGGCGCTGCTCGAGCTGGAAGCTGTGGCAGCTGCAGCTGCAGCTGCTGGAGCGGGTCAGGGAGTGGAACTAGGACCGGGAACGGGAACGGGACCAGAGGTGGTAGAGCAGCCCGAGGTCTGTGGCCTGTATGTCATTGGCGAGCCGGACACGATTGTAGAGATTACAATGAAGCACTACGACGCCAACTGCGAGACAGGAGCCCTCATGGCGGTGAGTTACGCCAGAAGGAGTCCCCATGATCTTTTCTGACGATCCATTCGCAGTTTGTTGATGGCTGGGAGCTGAACGGTGAGTACTTCCCGGGCATCAAGGATCACCATCGACCACTGGAGGAGCGTGTCTACGAGTTCTGCAACAACTACAAGCAATGGTGCGTGTGGATCCTCATTTGGGGATCACTTTATGAACGAATCTCTCGATTGCTTGCAGGCCTCGTATCAGCAACAAGAAGTTCTTCCGATCCAGCCAGAACGCCGCCCTGCTCCAGTACCGCATCCCCGGCCGCGGCTCCTTCGTAGCCAACGTGCGTTTCCACAAGATCACACAACGTGAGTCCCCAGTCCTCCTCCCCCAATCTCCACCCGCATTGCATCTCCCCCAACCTCTCTCTGTCGCATAGCCTGCAATGTACTGGTCCAGGACACCGCCGCCGTCTACAAGATGACCAACTTTGGCCAAGCCCGCAACTGCACCATCTCCGCGCTCTTTCCGGCCGTCGTGTCTTTGGCCAGTCTGCGGATCGGCGGCAAGAGTGTGCGAGCGCAGTCGAAGGTTAACTATGACGTAAGTATTCCAGGGAAGAGGCCGATCGCTCTTGGGTAATCTCTCCCCTCCCCTCCCCTCCCCTCCCCCGTCATAGTGTCAGACGTTCGGGGATCGCCTGGAGATCGGCGGGTCCTCTGGTCTGGATGCCCATGGCTTGGAGCTGGCCAGCGCCGTGTGTGGAGCCGCCAATGAGCCAGGTCCCGAGCAGGCCATCTTTTGCGGGGTGAGCACCGTGCGCCTGGTGTCCACGGGCCGCTACCAGAACCAGGCAGCCCTCATCCTCCGCAAGGCCGATGAGCAGGACCTCGACATCGCCACGCTCATGTGCGCGCTCTAAGCGACGTCCTGGACTCGTTCCACCTGTGTATATGTATGTACAAAAGCAGCGGCAGCGGCAGGGGCAGAACACGAAGAGAAGACGAAACGAAGAGGAAGCGAAGACGAAGACGAAGACGAAGACATCCTCCCCGGACTCCATCGTAGTGCTTAAACCCAAAATTAAACTTAAACTTAATCCAAGCTACTAGTAATTCGCAAAGTATTCGCTACCCGAGAGGCATCTTGGGACTCTATATATACTATATACATGTATATCGAACATTCTAAGTGTTGACTACAAGAATCGTGTGTGTTTACTGCCCCGCCAATCCCATCTCACATCTGCGGTATCTTTGGGGTTCCTCTGAACTTTTACGAGTCGCTTTATTGTCCCACTAATCGATCAGCGATAATTGCCCTCCCCCCATGATATGGGCTATAAATACGGGGGCATCGATAAGACGGACGTTTTATGTGAGGACTGCGGATGCAACTAGCAGCCCCAAGAGGGAGGTCAGACTGAGGGCCTTGAGTCCAGGGGCACCGCCACCGTCATTGTCTTCCTCCTCCTCCTCCTCATTCTCCAGCTGAAAAGGGGAAAAAGTTAAAGGTTGAATGGCAGACTGGACTCATGTCCAGCCAGGCAAACTCACGCTCTTCTCGAGGATGGCTTGGAGTTCGCGGCAGCGCGTCCGCTTCTGGTAGTTGCTGGTGGCAATCCTGCAGAGCGTCTTGGACAGACAGGCATTGTCGCAGCCTTGGCTCAGCTTGGGATCGGCACTGGTCATCTTGTAGCGCCAGAACTTGCGGAGCAGAGCGGGCTTCTCGGCCATGGCCACGAGCAGCTTGTCAATGCCCGCCGGACTGGTGTCCTCGGTGAACTCCTTGGCGAACTCGTACTCCAGATACCACTCGGGCTGCTTCTCTGGCTGCAGGTTGGCGGCAGTCAGGTTGAAGGTGTAGGTGAAGTGATCCACCACCTGCTTGGTCTGAGGACTGAGCTCGTACAGACGGTAGTTGGGGTTCTTGTTGGAGTAGGTGGTGAGGCTGCCGCCGTTCCAGTTTATGGCCACCGCCAGGCCCTCGTCCGTATAGTGTAGGTTCATCTCGTCCTTGTGCGTGTGACCACTGAAGATGCCCGTGATAGTGCCGCTGAAGCGGCTCAGCAGACTATTGTACTCATCGGCCCAGGCGGACCAGCAGTCGCCGTCTCCGGAGGGAATGTGCGTGAGGACGTGCACCTTCTCGCCAGCCTTCTCCGCGGCCAGGAGCGTGTCGTGGAACCACTGCAGCTGCTCCTTGATCAGCGATCCGTTGTAGAAGAGCCACCAGTTGTACAGGTAGCAGTCCATGCTGTTCAACGCAATGATGCGGTATCCCTTGCTGGGAGAGGTCGTGTAGTATCCTCCCCTAAGCACAGTCTTCTCCGCCTCAGCGGGCAGCCACTTGGACCACAGCTTCCACACGTGCTCGTAAAGCCAGTCGACCCTCAGGGAAGCGGGGATCTCATCGTTGCCAAATCTGTGAAGGGGAAGGGGAGAATTATAGTCATTTTGTGAGATCTGGACCGCAGAACAGGAGCAGGGAGCATCAGGCCAGGATCAAGGAGCACTCACACATTAGCTGGGTGGGGCTC
Source organism: Drosophila athabasca (assembly GCA_008121215.1). NCBI lineage: Eukaryota > Metazoa > Arthropoda > Insecta > Diptera > Drosophilidae > Drosophila > Drosophila athabasca. The sequence continues at coordinate 2,622,799 of CM017793.1, read as the reverse complement.
GTGGTTGCCCAGGCAGGAGTATACTGGCGTCTCCGGGAAGTACTCAGTCAGCAGACCATCGATCTCGGTGAGCATTTCGATGTTGCCCTGACGGGTGGTGGACCAGACATTGTGCGGCGGCACGTCACCCGTGTGGTAGATCCACTCGATCTTGTGGTTCTCCTTGATGTGGTCGAAGGCGCTCAGGATCAGGTGCTTGGGAGTGTCGCAGTCGCGGTAGTCGCTCCAGTAGCCAGCCGCAGAGGAACTAGGACTGGATTGTGGCAGGGCACTGCGGCAGCACATGGGCTCATCGCAATCGGCGTTACCGCCGGCGTTGTACTCGGGGTCGTAGTGGATGTCGGTTAGGTGCAGGACGAGATGGTCCTCGGGGCTGCGGACGGGCAGATCCGAATTGGACTCGGTGGGATGATCGCCCTCGATGGTCAGGGTCAGGTTGAACTCCTCCTGCTGCACCTGGCAGATGGGGATGGGAAGCATGCCGCAGAAGGACTGCGAATTGGCGGCCGTCTCGTTGAAGATGAAGTCCATGATGGGCCAGTTGAGGTCGAACAAGCCGGAGCAGACCTCCGGAGTCGTGATGCTAAAGTAGTCGCAGAAGCCCAGCACCAATTTCTTGGCCTCCGCCTCCCGGTTGGGTCCGCTCAGCTCCCCGTCGGTGAGGGTGCGCACAAAGACGTTGATCGTGGAACGGCAGATGGTGCAAACGAAGAACTGGTCCGCCGACGTAAGATCCACCAAGGAGTCTGTGAAGATGGCCTTCTTGCTGTGGCTTCCTCCCAGCTCCCTGCCCAGGACCTTCAGCCTTTCGGACTCGACCCCTGTTTCCAGATACTTGACAAACTCGCGGCTTATCTCCTCGGCCATACTAGCTGCAAGAGTGGACACAATCGGATGTCAATCTAAGTTGTCAAGCAGAGAGCGATCGCTCTGGATTCCGATAAGGCAACCCCAGCACAATACCCACTTGAGACGGCAGAGATGAGACGATCCTCGCTGGTGAAGATGGCAGGGACTCCGGGCAGGCTGAAGGCCTGGCTGCCCAAGCAGAGCGCCATGCCCAGCAGTGCTATGCTCCAGAGTAGCTTCATGGCGGAACTAATGGCCAGGACCGGTTTCTCGCCCTTATTTATAGCCTTGCTATCACACACGGGGCTTATCTGGCCCAGAGATATCGCTGCTGAAAATGGCATAGGCCATCAGCCCATACGAATGGCGATGCGGTGGCAGATTTATATGGTTCGAAGTGCTGCCTGATCGATCAAATGTGGATGCTACCCATTATTTTTTGGGTTTTACTCGTTTTTATTAAATATTCGTCGTAAATCATACTACTGTTCCCAATCGTTTCTGGACTTTCATTCACGTGCTGGACTCCAAGAAATGCCTTGATCTTCATCATAACTATTTGGCCATAAGCCTCAAACATGAAAGGGGGCTGCAAGTAGCTTGGTTTATGGTTTATGGCCATTCATCCATCCATCAGGCAATTGCTTAATTTGTGCTAATGCCGAGCTCGCCATTAGCCGATAAGCCGATATCGATAAGGCTGGCAAGCAAAGTCTATGTATAGCAGAAGATAACTGCCAACAAAACAAGCGATTATCAAATTCGATAGGGATAAGCGCATATTTCTATTTGCCACTTGGTGGGGATTGGCTTTGGGATTGGGATTGGGATATAGTCACAGAGGAATTATATAACTAATGCTTAAAGCTAGAAAGTAAGTCGAACGGACAGCGCCACAGCCAGCAGCGATCCGATACTGAGCAGGCCCATGGTAGAAGCTCCATCACCATCATCATCATCACCTGTGACGCCATCGTCACCTGGTGTGGTGGTCACCTCGTTGTCCAGCTGAGAATACATAGAGGATACACATTAGAATGATATAAATTCTAGGTGTTTATATAAAGTGCGTCACTTACAGCCAAAAACAGTCGCTCCCGGAGCTCCTCGCACCGTCCGCGCTGATTGTTTACAGTCACGGCGGCGCGGCAGAGGGATCCGGCCAGGCAGCCGGCATCGCAGCCGCGGTTAACCTGCGGATCGGCCGAAGTCACACGGAATCGCCAGTACTACGAAACAGAACAGAGTCAAACGCAATGACGAATAACGGACAGGACTGCCACATACCTTTCTCATCAGCTGCGGATTGTCGGCAAACTCATCCAGCAGCTTGTCAATGCCCGCTGGGCTGGTGTCCGTTGTGAACTCCTTGGCGAACTCGTACTCCAAGAACCACTCGGGCTCCTTATCGGGCGTCAGATTGGCCTCAGTGAGGTTGAAGATGTAGGTTCGGTGATCGAGCACACCATAGTCCTTAGCACTGACGTCATAGACCCTGTAGTCGGGGTTCTTGTCGGAGTAGGTGGTCACGGCGCCGCCATTCCAGCCCACAGCGGTGGCATGGCCCTCCTCCGAGTAGAAGACAAAGAGCTCGTCCTTGTGCGAGTGGCCGGAGAAGATGCCGCTAATGGTGTTGCGGAAGCGTGTGATGCACCTATTGAACTCACGGGCCCACACGGCCCAGCAGGTGCCATCGCCCGAGTTGATGTGGGTAAGAATGTGGACATACTCGCCCGCCTTCTCCGCCGCCAGCAGTGTGTCGTGGAACCACTGCAGCTGGGGGATCTTGTCCGTGCCGCTGTGGTACAGCCAGAAGTTGTCCGTGTAGCAGTCGTTGCTGTTCAGTGCGATGATGCGGAAGCCCGGACGCGGTGAGACAGTGTAGTAGCCGCCCTTGAGGATCGTTTCCTTGGTCTCGGCCGGCAGCCACTTGGACCAGTCGTTGTACAGGTGCTCGTACAGCCACCTGGTGTTGACCTCGTCGGGCACTCCCTCGGGACTGAAGCTGGAATGTAAGATATGGGATAGGGGCAATGGGGAATGGGAGATGGTTAGCATAGAATATAGTTTGGAATTGGGAATGGAATTGCTTACAGGTTGAGTGGATGGGGCTCGTGATTGCCAATGCAGGGGTAGATGGGAACATCGGGGTATGCCTCGTTCAGGCGGTTGCTGACCTTGGTCAGCACTTCGGTGTTCTTCTCCACAGAGGTGGCCCAGACCATGTGATCAACAATGTCTCCCGTTTGATAGACAAAGTCACACTTCTCGGTGGCCACCGCGTGATTAAGGGCCGATTCAAAGCTGTGCCAGGGCAGGTCGCAGTCGCGGTAGTCGCCCCAGTAGCCTGCTGCCTCGCTGGTTCCCTCCACCGTCTCCTTGTTTCGCTGGCAGCACATGGGCTCAGCGCAGGAGGCGAGGCTGCCGGGCTGGTACAGCGGGTCGTGGTGGATGTCGCTGAAATGGCAGATCTTGAGGTCCGAGCCGGTGGCCTGAGGGGGGTCCGCCTTGGGGCCGGTCAGGGCCTCGCCTGTGGAGTCCACTGTAAGGGTAATGTTGTAGTCCTCGTTCGAGCCAGTGTTGCAGAAGTTGAACGTCATGAACAGCGAGCAGAAACTCTGCGAGTCGATCTCGGAGTTGCGCATAATGTACTCCACGCTGGGCAGGTTGGAGTCGATCAGGCCCTCGCACACCTCCTCGGTCTGCAGGTTGAGCCGCTTGCACACGTCCATGGCGAACTTCTTCATGTAGACGGCGCTGTCGTCGCCGTGGAGCTCCCCATCCTCCTCCCGGATGGTCTTGGCCAAGACGCGCATCACTGAGCGGCAGCCGACGCAAATAAAGAAGCTGTCGCGCGGCTCCAGGTCGGGCAGGTTCCGCGTGAAAATGTCCTTCTGGCTGTGCGACTTGGCCAGCTGTGCGGTCAGCGTCTTGAAGGCCGGCGTTTCCACGCCCGTCTTCATGTAGGTGAGGTATTCCTTCGCTAGGCGGTCCGCCACGTCGTCAGCAATGGCGGACAACACCTTGTCGTCCAACTCGAAGTCCACAGGCACTCCTGGCAGATTGACCGCGGACGCGACCAGCGCGCCGCAGAGCAGCAAGATCACAATTCCTTTCATGGCCGTCGCTCGCTGCACAACTGAAAGCGTCGCACCTGCCGAAGGTCCACTTATAGCTGCGCCGCGGCTTATCCGCCCGTAGTCGCCTCTTATCTTTCGCCAAACTGTTGGTCAAGCCATTGACAAGAATGGGAAAGCGCTCACACACCAACAAAGATTACCATAATCTCACGCATTCCCCATAGGTACTTTTATTTTTGGCGCTCTTATGGCGTTCTCGAGTGCCTCTGGCTCTAATCTGCCTCCGGTGGGGTGCAGCTCCCTCATAAAAACGTTTTGCGTGCCGACTCAGCACAACTCGACAGGAACACTTTAGCTAGGGATCGGATCGGGCACTCCCAAGCAACAGAATAAGTCACTGCTCTCTGCGTGCTCCCCCACCAGTTCATCCTGCAGCAGTTTCCACTTCAGTTAACCCTTATGGGAGACAGCCGCAGATTTCGCTATGGGATGAGGGAAGGAACTCCCAGTTCGTATAGGCCACCTCGTAGCACTCCGTTAATGAACTCAAAGGACACGAAGATCTCGCACAGGAAGCCAGCATCCGCCGGTTGTTTGCTTGCCACCAGCCATATGCAGAAGCTTCGGAAATAAAAAGCCACATCTGTACATTCTTTTTTGTACACCATAAAGATAAACAATAAAACACAAATATCCGCAATCCGCACAGATCTTTTTTATTTTTTTCTGTCTACTTAATTAATTTGAATTCAAACAAAAACGCGGCTAAGTCGAAGTCGATTCGAGTGGCTATCGATACGTCGATACAACATCAGTACCGCTCTTTGACTATCAATGCACATTGGACCATACAGCCGAAATAAATTGGCCTAAATTCGAACATTTTTCATATTTCTACCACATTATTGCAAGCCGTTTTCAATTCAAATGTTCTGAAATCATTAATTTACTTCTTTTATCGTTTTTATCCTATATGACATGAGGACAGCCCTGTCCTCACGGTATGTTAAGCAATGGCACTAACCATACAATATATAGACATGACAATTCATACATGGAAAGTGTCCGCAACGCAATCAGAGACCAGCTACAAACGGGGACCAGCTACGGTGGTCGTGAGAGTGTATGTGTGCACATGTATTCTCGCTTATTTTGCGTGTTGTGCATGTGTGGATCAGCAACTCGGCGAGTCGTGAGAGTGTATTTGTGCTCATGAGCATGCATGTACATTGCGTGTTTGCAAGTGTGTATGAGCGCACAACTGAAATTTTCGCTCTCCCAACTTTGTTTTGATTTTTGTGCTCGCGCCACCCTTCACTTTAGCATTATTGGAGTCGGCCCTTTTTGAAGACGCTTGCCTTATAATACCAGAATAACTGTTATTTTGTACATGCTTTAGATGCTAACTTTGTTTAATATAGAATATACTAATATATTGAGCAGATATATGTATATATATTCACAAATATATATTTCATTGTATGGTGTATTGTATTATACAATGATATATTTGATCATATATAAAAAAGTAGTATGCGCTAAAAAAAAATATATATATCATCCTTGAATATGGATATTAATGACATATAAATGGGTAACAAATGAGTCCATACGGATTTTAGTGCCACACTTGCGAGTCAAATTTGAAATCATCCCTATATTTCTTATGCGAATGTCCATCCACAGAGAGAACTTGCAAGTACATTCATATGTGTGTGTACGTGTGCAGAGCTGCCGAAATTGCCAGCCAAATATTTTTGAGAAGATTTCTTGAGACACAAATTTATTTGCTGAGTGTCGCTTATTGACGCGACGCACTAATACCCTATAGACAATTAATATAATTTGATGTCATGTCTGATATACATTTTGCATTTGTACATATTTACATTCGTTCATTATATTCGTTAATAGTACATTAAACAAAATTAGCATATAAAGGATATTCAATATATACAATTATTTTAATATTGGGCAAGCGTCATCATAAAATCATAACTTACAATCAATTCTAAAGTAATGGGTGTTTTCTTAGGCAGCGGCGTTGTAAAAAACCAAAACAAACAAGCAGACCTACAATATGTGCACACATACAGCTAAAGCTCAGCCTCACATACAGAGCGTTTGTTCTTTGCTGAGCTGAAATTTTGTTATGTGTGTTCTTCGTCAGCTTGTTGACGAACTGACCTACCGCCACAAAATAAATGAAGAATTGGCAGGATGGGTGGGGGTGGGTGTGGGTTGGTGGGACACTTGGCCGTGGGAAAAAAGAAATCTGTTATTTATTTTTATTTTTATTATATAAATTATTATATTATTATTGCCTATGAAAAAGCCGTAAACATACATACAAAGCCTCAAAATGCCGACCGCAAATTCGTGGATTTTTTACCAGCAAATCCCTATCCAAACCTTTTTCATAGGCAATAATAATATAATAATTTATATAATAAAAATAAATAACAGATTTCTTTTTTCCCACGGCCAAGTGTCCCACCAACCCACACCCCCCCCCACCCATCCTGCCAATTCTTCATTTATTTTGTGGCGGTAGGTCAGTTCGTCAACAAGCTGACGAAGAACACACATAACAAAATTTCAGCTCAGCAAAGAACAAACGCTCTGTATGTGAGGCTGAGCTTTAGCTGTATGTGTGCACATATTGTAGGTCTGCTTGTTTGTTTTGGTTTTTTACAACGCCGCTGCCTAAGAAAACACCCATTACTTTAGAATTGATTGTAAGTTATGATTTTATGATGACGCTTGCCCAATATTAAAATAATTGTATATATTGAATATCCTTTATATGCTAATTTTGTTTAATGTACTATTAACGAATATAATGAACGAATGTAAATATGTACAAATGCAAAATGTATATCAGACATGACATCAAATTATATTAATTGTCTATAGGGTATTAGTGCGTCGCGTCAATAAGCGACACTCAGCAAATAAATTTGTGTCTCAAGAAATCTTCTCAAAAATATTTGGCTGGCAATTTCGGCAGCTCTGCACACGTACACACACATATGAATGTACTTGCAAGTTCTCTCTGTGGATGGACATTCGCATAAGAAATATAGGGATGATTTCAAATTTGACTCGCAAGTGTGGCACTAAAATCCGTATGGACTCATTTGTTACCCATTTATATGTCATTAATATCCATATTCAAGGATGATATATATATTTTTTTTTAGCGCATACTACTTTTTTATATATGATCAAATATATCATTGTATAATACAATACACCATACAATGAAATATATATTTGTGAATATATATACATATATCTGCTCAATATATTAGTATATTCTATATTAAACAAAGTTAGCATCTAAAGCATGTACAAAATAACAGTTATTCTGGTATTATAAGGCAAGCGTCTTCAAAAAGGGCCGACTCCAATAATGCTAAAGTGAAGGGTGGCGCGAGCACAAAAATCAAAACAAAGTTGGGAGAGCGAAAATTTCAGTTGTGCGCTCATACACACTTGCAAACACGCAATGTACATGCATGCTCATGAGCACAAATACACTCTCACGACTCGCCGAGTTGCTGATCCACACATGCACAACACGCAAAATAAGCGAGAATACATGTGCACACATACACTCTCACGACCACCGTAGCTGGTCCCCGTTTGTAGCTGGTCTCTGATTGCGTTGCGGACACTTTCCATGTATGAATTGTCATGTCTATATATTGTATGGTTAGTGGCAATGGGGTGGATTTTACCACTAACCATACAATATATAGACACGACACTTCATACATTGAAAATGTCCGCACCACAATCAGGCATCCGCTACACACGGGCATCAGCTACACCAGTCGTGAGAGTGTATGTGTGCACATGTATTCTCGCTTATTTACAATGTCCTTTTGTGGCAATAACAGCTGCGTAGCGTCTTGGCATGGAATCAATCAAGTCCTGGCATCGTTTTAGGACCAGGACTCTTTAATTTATACCCAAAGTGATTCGATAGTGGCTGGATTGGAAGTAGCAACCGGCTTCTTGACGTAGGACCACAGATTTTTGATAGGATCAGGTCAGGTGACTGAGCAGGCCACTCCAAAACGTTCACATAGTTTGCCATAACACATTCCTTTGCTTTCTTGTTGGTGTGTTTGGAGTCACAGTTCTGTTAAAAGACCCATACGAGCGGATTTTCATATACTGCAAAGGGTAGCATTACTGTATCCACGATATTCACCTATACGTGCTAATCCATGATGGTTTTTATCCAACCTGGTGTACCTACATCATAGTGGAAAAAGCAGGCCCATACCATTACACTATACCCTCCATACTTATCGGTTTTTGTCGTGTACTAAAGTTTGTATTCTACTTTCCTTGGACCTCCAACGTATGATCGAGATCCTTTTCCACCAAACATATCCACTTTGGACTCATCTGACCATAGAATATTCGTCCATTGTTGGGATGTCCAAATTGCTTGAACACGGCCTAGTAATGTTCATGAACATGAACATGAACATGAACATGTGCCTAGTAATAAGTGTCGCGTTTAAAAGTGGTATCTTTCTTGGGCCGCAGACTTTTATATTATGTTGGCTAAGATATGTACTAACTTTTAGATCCATCGCATTTATTTTAAGCTCTTCTTTAAGCTCGGTAGCTGACCTAAAGGGAACCTTCTTTCTCTGACGAATCCGTCTATTGCCATGAAGAGGGGCCATAAATCGTTTTCGTCCGCGTGTTTCAGCCTTTTCTTCATAGTTTAGCGTTTAGACGTTTTTAATCATTTTATTGGAATATCATACCAATCGACCAACTTTTCTGTACGTTTTTCCGTTTAATATCAGATTTTTGGTCAGATCTCTCATCTCCGCAGTGCAGTGCTTTCCACGTCCCATTGTAATGATTATTATTAACTTTTATGACAGAAACAATGAAATCTTAGTCAAAACTAATGAATACGTGCCTTTTACAAAGACAATTTTGAGAAATATAGAAGCTTCACTAAGAAAAGTGCTAGTGGTGCTATTTTTTTTTTCGCCATTTTTTTGATATTTTTTCTTAAAACAAAAAAACCCACAAACACAAAAACCCCATTGCAATAGCCGCTCTTAGATTCTCTAGGCAAAGCTGCGCTCTTAATTGTTTGCCCTGCTTCAGGGCATTACCTGCAGTGAAGAGAGGGGATCAAATTTAACTCTTCACTTTAAAATATTAGTTCTATGGTCTGACTTACCTCATCCACGCACTCGCCGTCTCCCATTCCCACCCATGTAAAGAATTGGAAGGCAACAACAACAGCGATGCATACGCCAACGCCAAAAAACAATTACAAATACTCTCTACAATGTAAAAGCCTAGGCCGCTACTGCTCTCTTAACTTTTGCCCTAGCCTAGGCCGCTACTGCTCTCTTAACTTTTGCCCCCGCTTTAGAGCATTTTACCCACACCACATGCTGTAGGAGGAGAGCATCAAATATAAGAAATATTCAAATTATTACAAATTTTCGTGGCTTATCTCCCCCTCCCCATACAGAGCACAAACCAAAAAAACAACAACACACACAAATCCCTATTGCAAAAAGCCGCTTTCAGATTATTTCAGCAAAGGTGCGCTCTTAATTGTCTGCCCTGCACTACCCGCAGTGAAGAGAGGGAACCAAATATAACTCTTCACATTAAAATATTTGTTCTATGGTCAAGCTAAGTTACATACGTCATCCACGCACTCCCCGTCTTCCATTCCACCTATGTATGTACATATGTAAAAGCATTGACAGGCAGCAACAACAACGACGCGTACGCCAAAGCAAAAAAACAATTACAAGAACTCACAAAATGCAAAAGCAAAGATGCTCTTACTGAAGCGCCCCCGCTTCAGGGCATTGTACTAACACCACATGCAGTAGGAAAAGAGAATCAAATAAAAGAACTATTCAAATTGTTACAGTTTTTTGTCGCTCGTTTCCCATCTCCCCCCGCCCCAAACAGATAAGAAGCCAAAGCAACAACAGCAAACACAAATCCCTATTGCAAAAAGCCGCATTCAGATTATTTCAGCAAAGGTGCGCTCTTATTTGTCTGCCCTGCATTACCTGCAATGAAAAGATGGATCAAATATACATACATACATAGCTATTCACATTAAAATATTTGTTCTATGGTCAAGTTGACTTATGTACATCATCCACGCATTTTCCGTCTCCCATTCCACCCATGCAAAACAACAACAACAATGCATACGCCAAAGACAAAATAACGCAATAATTAAAATCACCGTTACAATGCATAAGCATAGGAAGAGAGCATCAAAGAGAAGAACTCTTCAAAGTAATCTACATTTTCTATGTACTCTTCGTCTCCCCCTTCGCTTCTAGAGCGTAAGCCAAATACAAATACTACTGATTTAACAGTTAACTATCATAGAAAGAATAAATTCGTTGCTGCCGATACAGAGGCATGGTAATTTAGCCGCGAGCTAATAGCAAACGATAAACTGAGTAAGAGAGCGAGAGCGAGCCCTTGACCTACATTCGTTATCTGTGATCACCGGCACCACCTCTCTCGTTTTCTGCGTGAGATCTGATTTCTAAGCAGAACCGTAAGCCGCTGCCCACGCTGCTCTGCTGCAGCCGCCCTCTTTTCAACTTCTTTCGTTCTCGTTCTCTCATACTTCGAGAGCTTATTTAAGCTGCCCACGCCGCTGCAGTTCTTTCAATCGAATCTTGCACTTCCCCCCGTCGGTCCATCTTAATTAAAATATATAATCGCGCGGCGTCTAAAGTGAAATATGTATGCATATTGCCAGAAAGTGCGCGAGTGAAACCAAAAACAATGTGAGTGTTTTTTTTTTTAGAGTGTGCAGAAAGCCGCCGGCAAACAGATCAGTGAAAAATTACGAAGCCATAATCCCGCAAGAACTACATATGTAGATAAAGAGCGGCAATAAGAAAAAGGCTATTGAGACAAAAAGTGAGTGAGTGTTAACGTGAGTGCAGTGAGTGGAAGGCGATATTGGCAAAAAGTGAGTGAAGTGAAATAACAAATAAAATATTCCGCAGATACTATGGAAAGAGCGGCAATATTAAGCGCAATGCGCAGCAGCAATACCAATGGAATGGTAGCTGAGTGTTTTTTTTTTCGAGTGAAATGAAATTGCCAAAAAGTGAGTGATTTGTAAAAAAAGTGAGTGAAGTGTAATACCAGCAATACCAATGGAATGGTAGCTGAGTAAAATTAAAAATAAAAAGTGAGTGATATGTGAAAAAAATGAGTGAAAAATGAAATAATAAAATATTCCGCAGATACTGAGGAAAGAGCGGCAATATTAAGCACAATACTAAGCAGCAATACCAATGGAATGGTAGCTGAGTGTTTTTTTTTTGAGTGGAATGAAATTGCCAAAAAGTGAGTGAAGTGCAATACCAGCAATACCAATGGAATGGTAGCTGAGTGTTTTTTTTTGAGTGAAATCAAATTGCCAAGAAGTGAGTGAAAGAGGAAGATCAAAAGAGAGCAGCAACGAGAGCAGAGTCAACTGAAATTAAGGGTGAGTTTGCACTATACTCCAAATTATATTTTATTACTTTATTTATTATTATTTATTATTTTTTGATATTTTCTTTTATTTATATTATATCCACATATCAATATCATTTCTAGTGAATCTTGAATTGTGCCATTGATGTATTTCAGCTTGCTTTCACTAGTCAAAATTGAGTGAAAGAGACACGCCCATAGGAACTAAGTTCTCTTAATTAGATCTCTTAATTAGTCCATGAAAGGATTCCCATAATCTGTGGGGTTGGGGTGGTGCCACAGATTATCAAAGCATATCAGGTGGAATTCGATCTGTGGCAGCACCGATATAACTATGTATATGTGTATGTGTACTGCAGATATTGTTGGTCAAAAATCAAAACAAAGTTGGGAGAGCGAAAATTTCAGTTGTGCGCTCATACACACTTGCAAACACGCAAAGTACATGAGCACACATACACTCTCACGACTCGCGGGAGCTGATAACACATGCAAAGCCCACAAAATACGTGAGAATGCATGAGCACGCATACACTCACTCACTCACACTCACGACTGGCTCGGGCGCTGATGTCTGATTTTGGTGGACATTTTCAATGTATGAATTGTCCCGTCTATATATTGTATGGTTAGTGATTAAATGCATGAATAGGTCAAAAACATTTCAATACGAGAAAAATGCATTACTACATAGCTTGAAATAACAGTGGGTACCAATAGGGTATACAAAACTCCATACTCCGAAAAATGTATTTGATGTGTAGCAAATGTGTAGTTACCGTGTAGTTGCCATGTGAGAAAAGGTACTTATTTGTTGACTTTCCTTGCTTAAACCTTATTTTACCCGAATCCAATGAGCGGATTTTTTTGTAATTGGTCAATCTTGTAGACAATTGATTCATCAATCGTATAAAATTATGTGTTTAGGCCTGAGGGTCTTAGTTAGCTAGTTATATTAAACAGAATATCAAAATCGAGGAATATGACTTTCGTCGGAATATTTACTGTTTATTTTTGAGGATCCGACAGTATATCTTATCGATATCCGCAGTACCGTTGCTATCCCACCTCTAACACAAAAATAAATAAAGAAATAAAGTATAATTACATTAAACGATTAAATTGCACCCTGCAGAGCAGCGCCTCAAGTGTCAGTAAAATTTCGTCGTCGCGTCGTTATCTTTGTCGCTGTTTGTGGCTGCTTGGCTGTCCGTTCGTTTAGTTGCAGTTGCGGGCCAACGCAGAGAGGAAGCCACACAAAACACAAATAAAAGCAAATTAAAAACAATTCTCCGCTGCTGCGGCAGCTTGGGACTAGGGGATGTCCTACTTTATGCATACTGCTATCAGCGATTTGGTCAATCTCAATGTCGGTGGACAACGGTAAGAAGACAGAAATTAGATTACGAGATTCGATGCAAGATGTGAAATGACGCTGATGACGCATGCAATATTTAACGTTCCGTTCCGTTTCCCGTAGATTCTCTACGTCACGGCAAACGCTTACGTGGATACCAGATACATTCTTCACGGCTCTTCTCAGTGGACGCATCTCCAGCCTGAGAGACGAGCACAATGCCATCTTTATTGACCGCGATCCGACCCTCTTCTCCATCATCCTCAACTATTTGAGGACAAAGGACATCGACATCAAGAATTGCGAGATACGCGCCCTGCGACATGAGGCCGAATACTATGGGATAACACCACTGACCAAACGTCTGGCACTCTGCGAGGACCTCAATCACTCGTCCTGTGGCGATGTGATCTTCTACGGATTCCTGGCGGCTCCTCCGATGCCCTCTAACGAGGCTGTGCAGGCGGCCGTCGACGATATTTTACCATCCACATCGGGAAATGCCGTGAGCCGACCTGGATCAATGGTGCGGGTGCCAGAGCCGTCCCGGGCCTCACATTCGCGAAACTCTTCGTGGGATCTACGCCTGGGCCGAACGGGTAGCGGAAACGGCAGCGGCAGCTCCAATCCCCCCGCTCCCATGCTGCACTCCCGGAACCCTTCTTTAGATTTCATGCGACACTCGCGTAACTCATCGGCGGATCTGAACAAGGTGTTTAAGAACGAGGTTGGCATGGTGTTCAGCCCCACGCAAAGTTCCCAATGGGTAGATCCCCTAAGAGTTCAGATTATCAAGGCTCATCAGAACTGGATAGCCGTGGCCTATGCCCACTTTGTGACCTGCTACCGTGTGAAGGACTCCAACGGATGGCAGCAGGTTTTTACATCGCCACACATTGATGCCACGATTGAGCGGATAGCGATCAACTCAAAGGTAAACACATCGACGGCGGAACCCATTCCGAGCAAGATGGTGGCCATCTCGTATGGCAGCCAGATAAGACTGTGGAGCATACAGGAAGGTGGCCAGAAGACGGACGTGGGTACCTTTAATCTCAATGTAAGAGTAGAGTACCTGTTCTTTATTGGCAGCCAGCTGGTGGCATTATCCTCATCCGGCAAGATTGGCGTCTGGCATGCCATGACCCAGCACTGGCAAATTCAGGACCTGGTTCCCGTACTCTCGTTTGACTCCGCTGGATCCTTCCTGCTGCTTGGATGCAACAACGGCTCCATTTACTACATAGACATGCAAAAATTCCCACTCCGAATGAAGGATAACGATCTGTTGGTAACCGAACTTTACAAGGATGTGACGCTGGACCCCATTACCGCGATTTCAGTGTATTTAACTCCGAAGACGTCAAGCATCAGTGGTAATTGGATCGAGATCGCCTATGGCACCAAATCTGGAGCGGTGCGCATTATTGTTCAACATCCGGAGACAGCTGGTCACGGACCGCATCTCTTCGAGACATTCTTTGTCCACCAGAGCCCCGTCACCAAGGTAATGCTCTCGGAAAAGTATCTCGTTTCGGTATGCAGCGAATACCATCATGTGCGCACCTGGAGCCTGACCCGATTCCGGGGAATGCTCTCCACTCAGCCGGGCTCTACGCCGGAGGCATCGTTCAAAATTGTCTCACTGGAGGCCACCGACTCGAACTACAGCTATGCGGCGGGCAATGATTTTGGTCCCTACGGCGACTTTGACGACATGATCTTTGTCCAGAAGGTCGTACCCGAGACGGATCAGCTTTACGTGCGCCTGGCCTCTAATGGGGATCGCGTCTGTGTTATCCGGTCCGTGGACAGCTCTACCATATCAGCATTTTGCGTACACGAGTGCGAAGTCTCGTCACGCATGGGATCACGATTTATACTCACTGGCCACTGCAACGGCGCCATTCAGATGTGGGATCTGACCACCGCACTGACGCTGATCTCCAAGGATGAGTCCCGGCAGAAAACCAACGGCGGACCCGACACTAACGAGCTTCTCCGCCTACTTGACCAGTGTGAAATCAGCAATTCATCATGCTCAACACCTTGTATGTCACCGTGTCTATCAGTTGTGGGCAACGGCACTGGAATGGCCTCCTCTATAGCTCGCATGAAGGCCAGCAATATTGCCTTGCTGAATCGCGAGCCGGTTGTCGCACCGCCTCCATCGCCACAAGTGCAAGCCATGCCGCCGCCACTACCGGCGGCGGGCATGGCAGCTGGAGGAGTCGTCGCAGCTGCTGCTGCGGCGGCTGCTGCTGGTGATGGTGCTGTTGCACCTGAGCCAGTGATCGTTCCGATGCCCGATGCCAACAATGAATGAAACGTGGAAGCGGCTGCTTGTTCGGCGCTTGTCGGGCGCGTTTCATCGTTCACATTTCATAGGTGTAGCATGATCTTCGACTTTCAATTTGTATTCCTGCAGTTTATACTCTGCATCCTTGTCTACATGTGGGTGGCGCGGCTCATGCAGTCCGCCACAGCCAGAAATTGACGGCATCCTGGCATTTAACTTTTAAATCAAATAATCTCCATTTTATGTGCTCGATGTGGATGTTGCAACTTGTAATGACTAGTGTGTATCCTCTGTTATGTCCTGTGCATCACTAAGTACACTAAGCAATTGTAATAGACCTTTGCTCTAGCTAAAATTATTCGAATTAGTTAAATCCTTTCCCCCCATAGTTAAAAAAATATAAATCAGAGTATAAGACTTCTTTCTGCGAGCGATCTATAAAGCCCTAATCCTAACGTTGTCCGGAAGGGGGTGTTCTCACGAAGCGGTATGTTATTGATTAGAACGAAGGTGATTCGGTATATAATATAGAATACTTTCGGTTCGTCTCCTTTGTGGCACCGTCTTGATTTGGCAATCTATCTAGATTATAATTTGTGATTGATTTTTGCACCCTACGAATGCACTTAGTTTTCGTGTGGCGGGTTGGGTGTGCATGCACTTGATATAAAATATTGATCTGCCGTGTTACATGTGTGCAGACGGTCCTGTTGTAATCCTTAAACCATATACAGTACACATATGCAATAAAGAATAAACAATACAATACAACACAGATATCATATTTGTGAGTCATCAATAATTTATTGAACATTTTATCTTAGTTTCTTGTTGCTTGAATACTTGGAAGTGTCTTTGTTTCTTTAACATTTATCAATACAAATACAAATACACAATACTTGGCTCGTCTTCCCGTCTCTGTATAGTATATATTTCAGTAAAGTAAAAAGCAGCAAAAACGCCAAAACATATAAAAATATATATAATATATACATACATGTATATTATATTAGTAGGTAGGTAGGTATGTACTCTTCCCCTCTATATCCGTCTAAATATCATTGCCTTAAATAACAACCAACCGAATCCAAACCAACCCGACGCTTGTGCTTATCAATTTAAATGATAACACAATTCTTTCTGTGTTCTGCTTGCAATTCGCATTCAATTTACCCAAAATAGAACGCACTGGTACTTAGATAGAATAATCCATATTGTAGATATTGTGGAGTATATATATGCATAGGGAGAGCGATGTACCCGTCGCTCGACTGGACTGGTGGAAGTACACAATAATTCTCGAACCGAAGACATACAAATAGTTTGTACACAAAGTTAACTTAAGGCTACGGAACTATGCTATGTACTAAAGAGCAAACCGATATGAAGCTGTGTGTCATATTGGATAGATAGATAGTACTTGGTTACTACTTGGCCTGCAAGTCCACGTACCATGGGTCAACGGACCTGCAGCCTAATCTAAAGACTGTCGCTGAGCGAGCGCTGTATGTATCTACGATTTATGCGTTTCTTTTTATGAGTGTGCATCAAATGAATGATATGTGCGTGAAAGATTGCTAAGCAAAAAAACTGATGCTGATGGGGGGAGATCCAGCTCACTGGCTACTGGGGCAACTGCTGACTACACGTGGAAGTAGTCGTCCACTAGCAACTGCTCACTGGGCGTGGAAGTGGCTGTGGCTCCGCTCAATGGACTGCTCGCCTGCGTGTCCGACTCCAAATCCAAATCGGCCTGAAGCGGCTCATAAGCATGATCTACGAAGCCGCCCCCGCCCCCGCCCCCACTACTCGTGCTAGTAGTCGTTGTGGTCGTTGTTGTGGCTCCTGTGGTTAAGTAGCATACCGACTCATAGTTGGGATCCGTTTCACTGCCCGTTCCTGTTAAAGACTCGTACTGGGAGGATATCGGCGTGCTGGTTGCCACTGTTGAGGAGTTGAGCGACAGGGAGGTGGATGTGGAAGTGGAGG
Source organism: Drosophila athabasca (assembly GCA_008121215.1). Taxonomy (NCBI): domain Eukaryota; kingdom Metazoa; phylum Arthropoda; class Insecta; order Diptera; family Drosophilidae; genus Drosophila; species Drosophila athabasca. Next base: position 2,605,698 of record CM017793.1, on the reverse strand, counting down.
TGGGCGATATCAGGGTTAAGCGACTGCTGTTCGAAGTGCTTTCCGGTGTGATGGCAGCTACAGCTACATTCTCGGCTATTCTCGCATAGTGGTCCGTTTCCGCGTTGGCCTTCGTTTCCAGAATGCTGGCATAGTTGTGATTGGCATCGGCACCTGGAATCGTGCTATAGCCCCCCGCATCGCCAGCAGGTGCTCGTTTCTTTTCCAGCACCTTGGCATATCCGTCGTCCGAGTGGGCGCGACTCTTGAGCACCTCATAGTTGGGATCATAGTCGGATTTCTTGGCATCATCTTCAGTGGGGACGGGATGAAGCTGCAGTTGCTCGTAACCTGGATCGTTGTTACTGTTTGACGGAGGCGGCGGCGGTGGCGTTGGCTGGCTAATAGTCTCATAGTGCTTTGTGCTCGTGCCGCTGATCCCAGTCGCCGTTGCTTTCGTCACAGGCTGGGGGACAATCGCTGAAATGGTGGTGGGAAACGACAATAAGTCGATCAGTTTTTAATCGAATCTAACGAATGTCTTTTGTGTATTGTTTGATGGGTATCCTGGATGTGATACTAACCACGGCTATTTCCAAATAAAAACTCATGAAATTTTCGTCGTTTCAATTGAACAAATACGAAAATTTCTCATTTTGGCAATTCGACTAGGTGGGGAAGGCACAAGGAGAGACAGATAGATAGATAGATAGATAGTTAGGCAGATTAGGCATTGGGAAGAGATGAGATTAGCCGCAGGTTAGAGATTAGGCAAGGATAAATAACAGGGTAGGAGCTGGGAATCTTTTCTTGTTGTTACCTCCTTCGTGTTGGCGCTCCTTTTGCAGCATATTGGCTGCATAGCAATCCGATTTGCGATTCTCATGCATAGGCTGGCCATCTGCTGGGATCGTCTCATAGCCGTGATCCTTGGCCGAGTAGCTGTTGCTCCGCACGCGACCGCTCTTCTGTGGATCCACAAGCAAAGCTGCCGCACTGTCCAATGGACTCACACCCAACGTGTCCTGCAGCTGCTTGCGTGTGAGAATGGGCGAGCTGTTCTGCGACGAGGGAGAATTGCGAGAGAATTTGTGTTTCTTCATGACCTAAAAGAAGACCGGAATGCGAACAAGTTAGAGTCGAGTATTGACTGTAGCTGTAGCGTTGAGCTTACCTTGGCATACATGCCCTCGATGTTTTTATTGCCCTCGCCGCCGCCATCCTTTGAGGGACTGAGACTTTTGCTGTGCTTCCGCTGTGGAGATGCCTCCGCAGCTGCCTCCACTTCGTGGCCATCGCCGCCAGCTTCAATCACCGAAATGACAGAGTTACGGCCAGAGGCGAGGTTACTAATGCTGCTCGCATGCAGATGGACACTCGACTTGGGTGTCGGTGGCAGCGGCGAGTTCGCCTGCCGCTTCTCCGGCTTGGGCGAGCCCAGATTACACACAGAAGTGCTATTATTTGACGAGGACGATGCCTGCCGTGAGTGCATTTGAGCTCGTAAGCTATCCACAGGCGGCGGGACAGGCACGGCATGATCAGTTGGTCCGATATTGCTGTTAGTCGTCCTCAGAGCTCCACTCTGGATGCCACCACTGACCACGCTCACGGCTGAGCTCGTTGCTGGCAGGCTACTGCTGTTGTTGATCTCAACGGCCACCACTATAGGATTGATCTGCATGGGCTGGATTTGTGCGTAGGTCTCCGAGCCGCTAGTATAAATATCGGCGGCATTCGTTGGGTGACGGTTGTTGGGATCCTCAATAGCGGCATACGTTTCATCTAGTGTATCCCAAGATTGTTTTTACTTCCATCAAAATATTGTTGAAATAATACGCACCTGAATCATCGGATACGGTGGCATAATGAGAGTCATTCCCGTCTCGTGCCAGGGAGGCATTTCTGTTTGGAGGCTTGCCCGGTGGCTGTTGTGCCAGTATATTGGCCAGCGGCTCACGCACGCTAATGCTTGTGTATCCCTCTGTGGAAAGGTTATAAATCATTTGAATGTTTCTGTACTATTTGCGGAGTGGTGCACACTCACTTGACGAGTCCTGCGAGTCACCGCTGAAGTGCTGGTTAGCAATGGGCGGCGTCATGTAGGGCAGATCTTGGCTGGCTGATATCATACCCGCAATGGCCGAAGCTGCCGGAATTTCCGCTTGCGCTGGAGCAGAGTCATTGTGGTCTCTCGAGCCGTCGCTGTGCTGGGAGCTCCGATGCAGGTGATCGGCACCCTCACTAGATGATCCGGCTACGACCGCAGCCGCCGCTGCAGCAGCTCCTTGCGCCGAATGGGATGTGGACGGTGCATTTAGCTGGGCATAGGGATGCTCAGTGCCTCGAACTTTGGCATAATCATGCGGTAATCCCTTGACACGCGAATATGGTGAGCTGACATCATCCGCCTGGCTTATCGAGCTGTGCTGCGATACGCTTGTCTGCTTTTTTAGGCTTGGCTGGGCTGTGGGGACAAAGGCAAGATATTACAAGTGAAAAACATTTTGCAAATAGGGTATCCACATACGACTTTGACTACGAGCATTTAGTGCATCCACGAGCTGTTTATCCGCGACAGTCTCGTATAGTTCGGAGCCATTATCGTTGCTTTCGGCCACAGGAATATCGGGCAAGCTTCGATGCGCCGCTGTACTTGATCTGAAATTGAGTTCATGATAATTTCATTTGTACATAGAAAATAAATAATACGGGACTTACCGCTTCTCCGAGTCAGCATTCGAGACAGTGGAGGCATTCAGCTCCGCCTGCGACTCACTGTTGCCCACCAGGCTGGTCACCACAATGACCTCATCCGGATTCTTCAGCTTGACCATACCCTCGAGCCCGAGCAAATCATTTCTGAGAGTGTAGAGGGCAGAGAGGGGGGGGAAAATGTGTAATTAGTGGCATGAGTGCATCCAACTGTAACTGGGCGGCAGAGAGATCCGACTTTCACTCTCTCGCGGTGCCAGCTCGAGCTCTCTGAGCATTCGGAGCAGTGGGGGACTCCACTCCACTCCTGCACCCGATGCACGACTGACTTACTTTGGTATTTTCTTTTTGCAGCAGAGACACGCGCCTAACATTACAATGAGAGTCAGCGTCAAGTTGAGCGTCACCAGGAGGTACGTGTAGGAGGTGTTGGCTTCCAAGCGATACTCCGACGTCGCCGTCTCGACCATGCCCATGCTTATACCTATGTCTATATCTATACATATGCACTATGTACCCATTAATCACTTTTCCACTTATTACTATACATCAATGCTAATACTTTTGGTTACGTTAAGCTTTTTTTCTTCTTGTTTTCTTGTTTTTTTTTTTGAGTCGTCTCGAAACAACAACAATAACGCGACCGAAATGCGGTCATACTGTGTGCAAGATATTTTTCCATAAAACTGTATGACCATATGCATAAAATGCTAAAATACCACCACATGGAGCATGATGAAATTATGAGGTGGTGTATTCGCTCTCTTTCTGATTTTAGTTTGCCACCAAAAGAGAGAGCACCACCTCGTTATAAGAAAAAAGGCATAGGAAATACATATCATCTTCATGAGTTTTCATTTCATACAAATATTTGGTCTCAAAACTATACTTATTTCTATGCTAAGCAACAGCTTAACTTTTGTGCTTGACACAACAGTTTGTGCTTAAATCTAATTTATTCGCTTGGCACGTTAAATGATTCTATTTGATCATAGCTCTGAATGCTTGAAGATAGTGTTTTCAATGTTCTCCTGTAGTTTCTCTACCTTGCGTGCTTGTTTTTTCAGCTGAACCTCCATATCTTCAAAGCGGTTGCTTTTGTCCTTGTGCTTCTCGTCCTGTAACACGGGCAAAATGTACAAATTCTTAATCGATTCGTTTTAATATAATAGCGGCCCTCATACCTTGTACTTCTCCTTGTGCAGAGCATGCTCGGCATGCAGATGTCGCAGCTTTAGCAAGCGACTTTCAAAATGATTCAGTTCGGTCTTAATGGAAGCCAGTTCCTTTTCCGTGAAATTGCTTGCCTGAGCAACACGCCACAAGCCCTGAACCTTGGGCTCGATAAAATCTTGGCTATGCGGCCCGGACGACACCAGGCGTTCTAGCCTGTCGTAGTGATCCTTGATTCCAGTATGATGGCCCCGTAATGTGTTCAGGTCGTTCTCAAACTTCTTCACATTTTGATCATGCGTCTTTATCTCGTTTTCGTTGGCATCATTATTCGAAATGAGATTGTATGTGTCAAGGTCTTCAGTGTTGATGGCATCTAATTGGAGGAAATAAATTCTATAACACCACACTCATTGTTGTTGTGTCAAGACATACTCTCGTGCTTATCGGTGTCCACAGACCCAATGTTTTCCAGCAAGCTGTAGTAGACATCCACCTTGTCCTGATGATGCTCAAACTCCTGCTTCAGGGACTTCAATTCCTCCGAAGTGAAGCCGGAAACTTCCGCTTTTTCCCATAGCCTATTAAGTTTCTTGTCCTTAAACAGACTTTTATTTTTGTGGCGTTCCTCAGGGTCGTGGAATTTCTGTGAGTGGTATAAATGGTAATGAATCAACCTGTTGAAGTCAGTAAGAGACGTACTTTGAAGGGCTTGGTTTTCTCAGCATCTTCAGTTTCGTCAAAGTGCTCCAACAGATCGTAGCTGCTCATTATGCCAATCAGCTTTCGGCGCAGCTCGTTTTCCTTCAAACCATCCTTGTCCTTGTGCTGAGAGTTGAGCTGTTTCCAAGCGATCTCTTCTTTGTCGTGGATTTTCAACTCCAAATACAATGACTTTAGCTTAGGCTCCGTTAAACGCTACAAATGCACGCAATTTGATTAAAATTATCTTTGTTGGAATATGTCACTCACATTCTGTGCCTTTGACCACACGAGATTTAATTTGGCCATGCGAAAAGGCCGCTGAATCTTCTTAAAATCCGGGTCGTACTTTTCGTCCGCCACTTGCTGGAAATGCGGGTCGTTGGCCTCTCGGCTGTACTTCTTACTCTGCTTTTTGTCAGCACCCACGCTATGTGAGGCTACAAGTAAGGTAAGTGCAAGCACCAAGCCAAGCTGCCTAAGTCCTTGCATTATTTACGACTTGACTTCCGTTCTGGCCAAATAAATGCACATGCAATTTTTTTAGCTGCTGACCTGGCCAAACAGTTATTCAGAACGGACCGATCTGCCAACTTGCTTCGAAGCGCAAGCCTACCGGCCTTTTTAGCCTCCACAACACTACTATCTTAAAGCTAGCTCTGGCTATAATTGATTTCCATTACAATTCGAAAACATATAATCCGGAAATCTGCCAATATAAAAAAGAGGGTTTTTTTATCCGTATTCATAGTCCTTTGTGTTTATTTTTGTCTGAAACTGAGTCTGAAACTTGACCGAGAAAAAACTAATTTAGCTTGTTTTACCAAACCATTGTTCTTCTAAAAGGTTGGCAGCACTTTTTAGCACAACCGATGCGAGTTCTTTTCAACACTGGCATTACCGCGCCAATCCAGCTGTTCTCACTCAACAAGCAACCTCTTTCTATTTCATCTACGCCGTCCGTCTAAATAAGAACAATGAGAACAGGCACTATAATCAGTTGTTTTCTGTTAATGTTCAATAGTGTGTGCTGCCAGAGTGGTAGTGAACAGGAATGGGTAGACCCGCAGCACACCTGGTCGAGTTTCGCCATAGATTTCGATCAGAATCCTGGCGAATCCTGCTCCAAGTGCGAATGCCCGGAAATGCCGCAAAAGTCTCCGGCTGCCATTGAGGATGCACTATCCCTAACGTATTTTAAGAAGTTTGTAAACCTTCTATTTCAACGTAAACGTTTGCAGGTAAGTTTTCTTTCTAAGACCAAATTTGGCTGCATGACGTCATGACCATGGCTTGTTTGTAAATAGTACGATGCTACCGCAACGCTCTACAAGCGATCGCTGCTGTTCTCGTTGCTTCCGTCACAAATGGATGAACTGGAGACCGTGCAAGATGTTCGCGATCTGGACATTTTGCTCACCAGGATACTGGAGAATGCGGAAGCAGCGCCACTCGTTGAAGGCGCCTTCGGATGCGCCTATGCTCAGCAGGGGACAGGCGTGTGGGCCTTAGTTACGGATATTCTCAAGGATGTTATACAACTGTTGAAAATATCCGAGGTGACTATTGGATTGTTTTTTTATGGAGAAGCAGCATTGCATTTGCTTAACGAAAACATGTTCCACAGGTGCAATTTATGCTTTTTGCGGCGTTTGCTATCGGAGCTGCCTGCATTGTGCAAAAACGCTTCCGATTCCGGCTAATCACCGTTATTGTAGGAGGTGTGTTTCTATGTGGATACTTGCACACATACTTGGAGTGCAATAGAGTGGGTAATAGAACGCCAACAAATTAAATTTTGCTAACCTTACCACCTCCCCTCAGAAATTGGAAGTTGAGGCTTTGTTGGAGGTTATCGACAGTCACCAGGAGCAGCTGAGCTACGATCAGATGTCCTGGATGCAACGACTGCGACATTTTGTGTTCAGGCCATCACCGGAGGCCGAACAAAAGGAGAGACTAAGGTACACCGACCGCTATTACAGATATCTGTGATACAAATTTTGATTCGTTTTTTAGAAAATCTTCAAAACTCAACCTTACATACTGCCTACCAGATCATGTCTTCATTATGTATATGAACGATCTGTTCCTTAAGCAATTGGAAATGTTGTTGGAGAAGGTGTCGGAAACCATGACGAAGCTGTCCTGTAAGTATCCTTTCGCCAAACGAAATTGGGCCTGGTTAGGTTAGGTTAAGGCGGCTGTCAAGCTCCACAGGAGCCAGTCACACTTGGGCCGGTTTCGGCCCGTCTCATGAGACCCGAACATATCAGCAGTTATCCCATCCTGACGCTCTTACGAAGTTTGCAATCTTTCTGGGACAGATTTTGGACATTTCTGAAATGTCTGAGACATAGGGCATGCCCAGGTATTGTAGCCTTCTCCTGCTGAGAGCTGGACAGGAGCAGAACAGGTGTTCCACCGTTTCCTCCTCCTCCTCATCTCTACAGCTTCGGCAGAAATCATTGTATGGGGCTCCCAGCCTGTTAGCGTGGGAGCCTATCAGCCAGTGCCCCGTGAGGGAGTGGATGACAACGCTGCACCTTTTCCTGCCGAGCTTACAAAGCTCTAGTGTGCGTTTCCTGTCAATGGTAGGCCATGTTTGCCTGGATATGCGACATAGTGGTGCTGACCGCCACGCATTGTCTGCTCGTCGCTTATATAGCTCTTTTATGATAAGCCTACAGGTGGCCATTGGCATGCAAATATCCTCCTTCTCTTGGAGAAGGGATGCTAGGGATGATTACATTGAAGGGGGTACCAGTGTGTTCCCTTGGGACGCAGTAGTCCGTCTTCGTAGGGACGGTACTGCTGGTAAGTATAGATGAGTGACCCCTGATATGTGACGTCCATTGTCCGGAGTCTCTCAGACGTATCGCTGCAATTTCTTCCCTCTCCTTTCCCGCAAGCTCGAGGCTCTGGAGATTTAGGATGGCGTTTAGTGCATCGTTCGGGGTGGTGCGTAATGCTCCACTCAGTGGCGAACGCAGGGGGGGGGGTTTTGGGGGTTCAAACCCCCCCCCCGAAATTTTAGGGAAATTAGAAAATCGAATTCATAGGTATGAACTTCAAAATAAAGAACTAGCTGTTTACGGTGAAAAGGTAGATATTTCAAAATGCCGCAAATTTCAGCTTCTGCAACATTTATCAACATCGTATCAACTGAGTGTGAATCCGGGCGGAACCTTGTACTTGCGTGAGAATAGCACGAGTTCCGTTTTTGTGGGATTTACTCCCAATCCTCGCGATTTTGTCCATTCTGACAGTCTCGCGAGCTTAGTGCTCATAAGGTCACAGAGTGTTTGAGGGTATTTCCCCGAGAAACTGATTGCAACGTCATCCGCGTATGCCACTATTTTACAGCCCCCCCCCTCCAGATCACATTGAATCTTATTGACTGCCATGTTCCATAGAAGGGGAGACAGGACACCACCATGCGGAGTGCCTCTGTTGACACACCTAGATTGCGTGGTCCCGTGGTCCCGCGATCCCATCGTTGATGTCACCGTCCTGCATGTGAGCAATTGATCGGTGAGCAGCACCAAGTGACCGTCCACACCCAGGTCAGTCAGTGCTTCCGTAATGGCACTTGGGACGACGTTGTTAAAGGCTCCCTCGATATCGAGGAAGGCTATAAGAGAGTATTTCTTGAGGTGTAGGGATTTCTCTATAATTGAGACTACTTCGTGGAGTGCCGTTTCCGTGGATCTTCCTCTCACCCCTTACATTTGTGTCCGTGCTCCCCCATTGAGTGTGGTGAGCATTGGCATCGCAGCCTATTAGTAGGCTTGTGTTGGAAGTTATGGAGCAGAAAGATATTTAGGTGCTTTCTTGCAAGAATGCAGGTACGAATTTTACCTTCGGTTTGGGGTACAATGAGCTTGTACTCCCTCGTCGCTAACCCACAGACCTTGGCTCCGACTATCCAAGGCTGGTGGAGATTTATCTGAAGGAGTCTCAGAGACATCTTCATGGATCTCCACCACTGTAGTGTCGGCGTCCGAGTCGTCGGATATTTCGTCTCGACACATCGCCTCAAAATCGCGCATTAGCTCTGCGTCAGAGGAGTAGCCTTCTTTCGGCTCCAGCTCGTTGTCGGGTGCCTTGATCTCCGAGGCCACATCCTGCACGACTGGGTTGTCGACAGGACGAGCCTCGGCCGAGGCAGCGTCCGACTTATACACCTTTATGGTGACCGAGCTGAAGCCAAAATTCAGCTCTCCTTTAGCTGCCTCTATGGGGGCCAGCGATTCCTTGTTGAGGATAATGACGGCCTGGTTCGTCGGCCCCTTTGTCTCCTCAACCTTGACCACCTTCCAGTCATGAGTTGGAAGTGTCGGGTTGCACCTCTGCAACATTTTGAGGATGCGCTCAGGCTCCTTGAAGGTAGCCGGCACCCATAATCTGGCCCTCGGTCTACTGGGCACCTCGCTCCAGTCTACCACGACGAGCTTCGCCCCAGCGTAGACCTCTCCGATCTGCGCCACCGCTGCTTTGTACAGCTTTACGGAGCGCTCGTCATCGCAGGCAACAACTTTGATGTTACCCTGGAACCACCCCATGTCTTTGCAGACTGGAGGTGGCCCTGGGTCTTTGTCGAGCAACTCGAAGCAGCGGTCGACCACTGCCGCCTCCACCCACTTCCATTGGCCTTTTGGGATCTTGCCCTCCGCGCTGCCTTTGTCCGATTATTCACAGCTGACCTACCTTTTTTAGGGGTAGGCCTTTCGCTATCCGCAACCTGCGACCCGTCCGGTGGCCTCAGCTAGGCCCCCTCTGAGCCACCTCACGCGCTCATCAGACCAGAATCGCCTGGATAATCACCGCTTATCTCTTGTACCCACAGCTGGATTATCCTTCCCCTACAACCTAATTGCACCTATATTTTTGGTGGCTCTGGTGGGGTACATTGTCAAGCTCACATTCAAATACATCATTAGCCCCAGAGCCTGGGCAGCACTATTTCACACCAGATCAGGCCATACCGACTCTCCGCCTGTGCCTCAGGCTTCGATCGCAACAGGAGATTGTATATCGGGAGAGAATCTGAAAATGCTGTTGAACGTGATAAGCGACAATCGACAGAATGTCAGACAAGAACTACCGGCCGTATCGGGAGTCCAGGAGTTAATGGAACCCCTGGAAGCTCCTTCCGCAACAGATGGAAAAGAGAAACCAGATGTCAGCAACAACAGCAGCAGCAGCGACAGCAAAAGCCGTAGTGTCGTTGAGGAGAATGGATTCACATTGGTGGATGACCACGAGGAAGATGAGATCCATAATATCTAGCAGCTAGCTGCAAACCATACTCTATATTTTGAGCGTATTGTCCGTGATCATTTTTACCCAATTGCGTATTTAATCCTAGCGCCTAAGAATAATTCAATTTGCAGTTGATTTGTCATAGTTAAAGTTTCTTTATTTAAAGTATTTTGCGTGTTCTTATTCGCCTGTTCACGATAAGTGTAGTTAAGTTTAAATCTTTAACAATAAGATCGTTTTAAGTAGGCCACTAAATCGTCTGTATATTATTGCACGTTATTATTATGCTGCCGGCCGGCCACTCCCAAAAATTGGATATACTTTCAATTTGTTGTAATTTGTTGAACATTTTGTATTTACAATGTGGCGCTAAGCCGTTTCCGTTCATTTTTCTCATTCGCAGTGGTCGCTCTGTGTCGCTCGCACTGTGTGAGTTGCATATTAATTGAATGTAAGCGAAATTGAAATATGTATTCGGTGTTTTCGAATCATGTAAAAACTAGTTCAATATGATGTATACAACTAATATATTTGATATACATACTCGTATTTAAGTATCTATGTATATAGATCTGAATGGTGTGTGTATATATATATATTCGTAGGAAAAAAAAATAAGAATTTCGGTGTAAATATATTTATTCGTTGTATTTTAAATCATGCACTGCACTTAAATTGTATTATACTTTAATTACACTTCATTGTTATAAATGTAATAATAATAACTATGCAACTAGGTGTTCTTTTGTATGCAAATTCCAATAGACGGCACAAACCACAAACCATACTCTTATAGCCAAAACCAAAAACAGTTTGCTCTCTCTAGCGTTTAACATACCTAAAACTAGGAAACATTAAGCAAAAAACCTAAAGCACGGCAGGCTACCAATAAATGACAACTAAGGCTGGCTGGCATATATGTATGTGTATCGATACCGTTACAGATCGATCGATCATCCATTTCTATGGCAAACTGAGAGAATTATCTAATTGATTTCACAAATCTTATACGCAAATTGGTCCGCTATGATAATCTTGATTAATAATTTCACTACTCGAATTCAACAATTTATTTTTAGTTCTAGTATGTAATTTTCATCTCTCGATTTGTGTCTGCTTTTCTGTTCTGTTCTGTTCGTTTCGTTTCGGTTCTATTCTGTTTTCAACGGTCGTAACAACTGAGCAACATCATAATTAATGTAATTACTTCTCGCTAGATCTAATTTGCGTTTGCCCCTCTTCAACTAGCTAGTAGTATGATTTAGCAGCAATTAAAGCATATGTATGTATATGTATCTCCTCACCTCTCTTACGTCTGATTGGTACTCGTACTCGTAATCGTAATCGTATAATTTAAATTTAAAAAACTAATGCCACCTAATATCAAACAGCAGCAGAACAATGCGAAACAATTTGTTCAACTCCTACGCCTATGCCTATGCCTACTCTCAAACGGCTATGCACAAGCCAATCTCAAATTGAATTATTATTAAGAAAACGAATGCCAGAATTGCAATTGTTTGTTTTGTATTAATTTATACATAAGATACTACATGTGTTTGTGTGTGTGTGTTCTGTGGTGTGGTGTGGTGTGTGTTTTTTAAAAACAGGCAACTTATTCCCATCTCCTGTGCTGTGCTTCAAAAATGCCTCCTCCTCAAATATCCTTCGATGTACGCGTGTTCTTTTGGCTCACTTCCAAATATTACGGCTCAACGGATGTAATTGTACTTAGACTTCGATCTGACTTAGGTCTAGACTTAGGTTTTCTTTCACATTTTTGCACTACTTCTGTGTTCGTTATTGTTAAAATGCTCTGACCTCGACTCGTCGTCAATAACTTTCAGCAAATAATTGTAAAATTGTACATATTCAATATAATACATAAACAATGTTATTTTTAATCTGTAATCTGAAATTTGCTTAAAGAAATAAACAGATTAGCAGACGATTTCTATGAACATTTCGTGTCTGTTTGTTTCCTGGATCATGTGGGGACAGGACAGGACAGGACAGGTGCATGGAATGCGACTGTGTGGCATGGCTTTGAGTATTTTATACATTAGCTTACTTATGTGGCGATCAGGGATTCGGTTCGTACAACATTCATTCATTATTTGTGTTTTTCTTTTTTTTGGTGGTAAATTGTTAAACATCGATGATAGTCTGGGGAGGCATACGGCGGTAATAGATAGCTTGCTGCGACAGCAACCCCAAAATTGTCTCCGTGTCGACTACTTACTTAGAGAAGTCTTCTGTCAATGGGTCGTTTAAGTATGTAAATATTGTAAGTACTTGTATATCATATCGTAAGTACTATAGATACAGATTTATGTCTTTTAAGTAGGTACTTTGGCTTTCATTAGAGATACGATATATGTATGTATGTAGTGGTATGATACCATACCTGGTTACGTGTGGCATGGGATGGTCTACAGATGACTGGACACTTGCTACTCTTCTACTCTTCTCCCATCGCGTGACCAGTGCGAACTCGTTTTGGATTGATTGGTGATGCACCATGCAAGTGTGGTGTAAATATTTGATATGTATGCCGTTGCGTTTCAGATGCGATTATGTGTCAACATAGCACATTGATGGATGTGCCGGGGATGTAGGTGTACTGTTCTGTTCTGTTCTGTTCTGTATTGTTCGTGTAGTATGTGGATAGTATCATTATAAATATACGGTGTATACTGTGCGACTAGAAAATTCTTTGCTTGAATAAAACCTATGCAAAATATAGTCGTAATCGTAGTTGTAATTGTAATCGTAGTGTGTTCTTAAATACATATTGCATGGATTGGATGCATGTGTGTGTGGGTGTGTGTTTGTGTGGGGGTGGGGGTGGGGGATGCACGGATTTAAATCTAGATGGGGGGTGTGCGTTAACGTTAAGACCGCCTCAACCCAACGCTACTGCCCCAAAGCGAGTATTTGTCTGTCACCATTTCATTTCGTATCCACTCGAATCACTCCTTTTGTAATGTAATCCGATAATTCTTACATAACCCGACACTTCTCCTTGGCACCGCCGCTGGCACTGGCGCTGGCCTCCCCGTTCTCCGGTATGGCGCCATTCGTTTCCTTTGCCTTTTTCTCCTTCTTTTGCTTCTTTTGTTTCTTCGTATCCAATTGCAGGGAGACGGTGCGTGTTTTCTCCATATTGAGGAGCTCCTGAAACAGCTCGGTGACATTGTGGTTGGTTTTGGCCGATGTCTCCATGAACGATATGCTCCAGGTGGTGGCCTGCGCCTGGCCCTCAATCTGCGACACCTGCGAAGGAAATGTATACGAGTGAGTATGGTCCGGACCATGCTCCTGCGAACTTACCTCCCGCAGCTCGGCGGTCTCATCACACTTGTTGCCCACCAGCATGACGGGAATGTTGGGTATGTCGGCGCCCTGCACGGAGGAAAGGAATGTAAATGATGCTATACGATCTGTGGCACACTGCTTCTACCTTTAGCTCCTTTATGAGCGCCCAGATGGGTCGTAGCTCCTCCAGGCTCTGCTTGGAGCAGACCGAGTAGACCAGGATGAAAGCGTGTCCCTTCGATATGGACAGTCGCTGCATGGCTGGGAACTGATGCGATCCGGTTGTGTCTGTTATTTGCAGCGTGCAAATGTTCTTATTGCAGCTAATGACCTGTCGAGTGTCACGGTCGGGATTAGTGGGATAAACACCCAGAAGCTCAGCGAAGCACTCACCTGTCTGTAGGTGTCCTCAATAGTTGGAATGTAGCTTTCCCGGAACGTGCCTTTGATGAATCTCAGCACCAAGGAGCTCTTGCCCACGCCGCCTGCACCAAAGACCACCACTCGGTAGTCATTGCTCTGCTCCGGTGCAGCACGCGTCACCTGGTTCTTTTGCTCCGTCATCTCTCGCTGAGAATTGAGGTGGGTGGTATATCGTTTTGATACTGATAGGCTCCTCCACACAGGAGCTGGGCTGGCAACAGCAGAGGCGGATGCGGAGGCGGAAGCGGAGCTGAGCTGGCTTGTTTGCTTGCTGTCGACCGCTGAGGGAATGTTCTACTTGAGCGCCATACTTTCGTTTATCTGCAACGATTAAGAGCAAATCAGTTGGTCATAACGCCCACGCACGCACAACACAACCTTTTCGTCGTCGTCTGTGGGTTTTGTGGCTGTGCGATGGGGGATTAAGGGGTGGGTGTGGGTGTGGGCAACGGGCTGTGGGACGCACTGCTTCAGGGGTCCCAGCAACAAATAGGGGAAAATAACACTACGCTGCGTGAGTGTTGCGCTAATTTTAGCCATGTGCCATCAGGTTTAAGGAAGGGTATTGATTTTTGTTCTACTTTTTGTGACTTTGTTGTCAACGCGACAGATCGGCATCGGCATCGGCATCGGCATCAACCTCATCATTATCATTATGATTAGGGTTACATACTATTATTATTGCGTTGGCGGTTCGCTCAGGTATCGCATGATGGCCGGGCCCGTATCCGTATAAATAGCGACGCTTTGATGTGCGCGGGGGAAATGCAGGGCGATTAAATGTGGACAAGCCACAGTAGCAGCTTGCTTGCACAGTGGGGTCGGGTCGGGTCGGGTCGGGTCCGTCTGTTTCCGCCCAAGTTCCAACTGCTTACTTCCGCATGATTGTCCTGCGACCCCGTCCGTGTCCGTATCCGGGTCCGGGTCCCGTTTCGTCTCGTTGTTTCGCACTTATTGTTTTCCTTCTCCGCACACACACACATGCACAAACAGCACATACACACACGCACACGCTCTCACACTCACGCACTTTGCTGGTGATTTTCCCTTATTTTATTTTGGCTTGGATTTATCGATTTTATCTGTGCTGCAGTTCCGCCTACTCACACAGACATTGGGGCGATGGCGTGGGCGCCTAGAAGCCGCGATAGTAACTGGAGGAAAGTGGCCTGCCGCTTGCAGGATCTGAGGAGAGCTTCAATTGCGTCGCAATTGTTACTTGCATTTCGTTGCACTTCGATTCGTTGCAGAATTTGTTATTAACGTTGTCGTTGTCGTTGCCGCCGCCGTAGCCGTAGCTCTGCTCGTGGTCTCTGCTGCAGGCCGCACTGTGAAATCGTCCAATGGATCCGATACGAGTCCCGCCCACCAGCCACGCTACCCTGCTGCTGCTACTGCTGCCCCCACCAGTATCCAACGGTGGCCAGATTTTCAAGCGTCTGCGCATTTTCACGGACCCGTTTCGAAAAGCTTTACCCCAGACACGAACCTCAACGGACGCAAGCTCTTGCGCACGGCCCCACACCCACGCAGTCGGCCGGCCGGCGTGTGCAAAACGGGAATCGGAATTGAAATTTTCCGCCGGCCGTGTGGAAAGCCGCGTTTCGACGGTGTATAAAGCAGGCCGCATCCGGCAGTTGTGCATCAGTCAAGTGAACAATCCAATCACCTTATCTACTCTTCCTCAAGTGAACCAACAAAACAAAAACCAAACTCAAGATGCCTTGCCCTTGCGGATCCGGTAAGTTTGCAGACAAGAATGGTGTCAAGTGTAATCCTGTGAACTAATTGAGTCCTGCCTCGCATCTCCAGGTTGCAAATGCGCCACCCAGACAACCAAGGGAGCCTGCAACTGCGGCACTGACTGCAAGTGCGGCGGCGACAACAAGGCCAAGTGCGGCTGCTCCTCCAAGTGATAGGACCCAAGGAACCCAACTCAGGACTCAGGACTGCTGACATCCATCCCGCACTGATGTCGTGTATTATTTTTTGTATACTCCCCAAATGGAAGGCAGCAGCCACAGCCCCCACACTAACTATTTTATAACTTTTTCCTCGCTTTGCATAATGTCCAATAAACTCAATTAAACTGAAACTTGAGTGGCGTCTGTTAGTCTCGTCGTGTCTGGTTTCAGTTGTGAAATCATTTGGTTTGGTTCTGCACTCTTTCTTAGAATGAGATGTTTTTTTTGGATGAACAGATGTACGTTTTTTAAATGGAAATCAGTGAGATGTTTACTCAGCATTTGTTATTTCATACATATGTATTTACATACATATGTATGTGATATTCATATGCTCTTGAGTGCTCTGTGCCCTCAATCTTCTCGAGCCTTTCTCGCTGTCGAGCTCTTTATTGGCACCAGAAAATGTTCAAGTTAGGCCCCAATTAGCAAGGCAGTGCAATAGACTCATAATATTGTATAGTTACGTATAATTCTGTAACAGAATGAGTCCAGAGCAAGAACCTGCAGAGTAATTTATTTGAATTGACCCAGGGGTCATTTGTAGTGGACGAATAATGGTGTTTTATTTTTTGTATAAGCCTACGAACGAAACTAAATAAGTTTATATGTACTACATCTAATACTAGGAGGCCTTGGTACAGGCTTGGACGGGGAATGGAGATGTTCGGTATACATAATGCGTAGTATATCTATATCGTGTGTACATATTTATGTACATGATTCGTTCTGTTTATCAGCTTAGGTAAACAAAAACGAACGAGATATCACGGCGGCAGTTCTGAAATTGTTGAAACGAAGCTACACTCACACACAGAGCAGATCCCACTGTATGTACAACAATGTACATGCGTCGTACATAGGCCACACATACGATTGGTGGCACTGGGTGTAAAGTGGCCGGGCTTATTTGATAACAATGTTCTGTGTCAGTCGCTTCACGAAGTCCACGTTGAGAAAATTGGCCATTAGTGTGAGCACAGACTTCTTGGGAGGACGACAGTGCCGGAGACCTGCCTCCTGGCAGCACACGTTTGGGAAACAGTCCAACGTTGAGGTACACGCCTTTGGATGCAGATCAAAGATGGGTGGCGGCGGAGCAGTGCACTCCAGATATTCGGTGACTGCAACAGAGAGGGTTTACCATTATTTGATACTCTCAAGATTCTAGGAATAGAGCAACACTTACGATAGTCAAAGGAACGCTTAACAGGCACCGGGGCCGTCTCCAGCTCTGGCTGGGAGGTGCGGCAGTACCGTCTGCGTCCATCGGGGCAGCAGACCCTCGGCCAGCAGTCCATATCCGTGCTGCATTCCTGGACATCCCACCACAGCTCGGCCAGCGGTCTGGTGGGGCACTTGCGAGGTATCAGGCCGAGTATGGCTAAAGAGAAAAGTTCGTTTAATGGCCTGGGCGTACACCGAAGAAAGTCGTGAGCTCACGTGCATGGACCGCCTCTTCCAGGGGCTTCGCCACTCCAGACACACAGCTGCTGGCCCCAAAGATGTCGCAGCACAGCTCGTCCCGCTGCCAAACGGCACAGTCCTTGTCCGTCTTGCAGATCTTAGGGAATAACTGGAAGCGCACCTCGTTCTCCCGCGGACAGTTGAAGCGCAGCCGCAGCTCGGCGGCAGCTCGTTTCTCCTTCTCCCTATCCCGATCCTTGCCCTCGCCGCTGGGAAATGTCAGTGTGGGTAGAGCAATACGGAATGGTCCATCTGTGGATGGCCTCACAGTTGTTGTTGTAGTTGTGGTTGTGGCTGTCCTTGTGGTCGGGCTGGATCTGGGCTTAATGGTGGTCTTGGGCGGTTTTCGATAGCTGATCTTTTCCTCCTTGGAACTGAACTTCTTAGGCGGATGAGGTTGCTTGGTTGGCGGCCGAACAGCAACCAGACTCTGCTGTCCAAAGCTCCAGAAGCTCGGATTGAAGAAATTGAAGCCATTGGCCAAGCTGGGACGCGCAGCTGTGCAAGAGACGGACAGACAGAGGGAGAGAGAGGGGGAGAGATATGGAAAGGTGATTTCACATGTGCTCAATGGCCATTCCGTAGGTAGTATTTCTGCTCCAAATAGCAGACATTATTCGTGCTATAGGCCAAGTAAAGCGCAGTTCCCGCCAGTCATAAAGACCGTTTGAATGTACTATTTTGTTTTGTTGCCTTTTTTCCCCCTCCGTCTGCTTCACTATGCTCCACTACCACCACCACGATTCGTAAACAATTGCATGGGTGGCCTGTTAGCCAACGAATCGTATATATGGATTCCCACCCACCCCACTCGCAATAGTCCCATTCCCATTGCAATTACGTGGCCTGCCATTGCAACAATTTAGACGCGAACGAATCAGATGGGAAGTGACCCGAGGAGCAGGGCGTTTGACTCGATTAGTTTTACGAGCATCAGTGAGTGCTCAACGACACATTGCTAGCCCACAGTTTCCGTAAAATAAAAACACCTTAATTACATGCCAAGTTCAGGGCGTCATCCATTAGGCTGAAGGGTAACAAAGGCGCTAAGGTAACAAGGGTAACAATTACAAAAGTTCTAAAATTGAAATATGCTGGTGTTCGTGTTCATGCAAATTATCAAAGGCCTGAGGCCCCAATAATCCGTGGCCTTGTGTCTCGCAAAGCTATCAAGGTCTCCTGCTGCAGCAGCTAAGCAAATTCGAAAGCACCGCTGCTCCACTTATTGACTATGGCATGGCACTTAACCTATGCACCAGACACCAGCACCAACAACTCAACTAGTTATGGCTTCATTCGAACGGGTATATCAGGTTTTGCATACGGCCTGGGCTGCTCTCCTCTCTGGGCAACAGAATGATTATCTCTCTGAGGGGAGGGTATGTGGGCTGTCGGTGTCACCCAGCCTCAGCCCTAACCTCAGACAACTTCTGTGTCGCTCTTGTCGTTGCCAATTTCAATCTATAAAAGCGAAACCCATAACGAAACCGAAAGCTAGGTCAGTGCCAGCATCTTCGACAAGTTTTCTTGACTTTTCAACGGTCAGTTGCATATGGACACCAGTGCTAAAGTCCAGCTGCAGTTTTCGGCAAGCCCACTCACTTGTACTCACTTGTTGTACTCGTCGTGGTCGTTGTGGTTGTTGTGGACGTCGTTGATGTGGTGGTCGAGGTGCTGGAGTTTCGATTGACCGGCCTGCGTCGCCGGACAATCTGTGTGCGCCTGCGCTGGTTTGATGCCGTCTGAGATCTGGCCTGGCTCGTATCATTCCGCCCAGCAGCTCCTCCTGTCCTCATTTGTACAGCTTCACTGGCTGACTGCAGTAGTGCAGGCGCTGGCGCGGGTTGCGGGAGCCTGTATTGTGCAACGCCGCGAGGGGTAGATACCTTTGCGGCAGTTGCATAACCGATGCACAGGTAGAGGCTGCTTAGAAATAGCAGCGGCAGCCACAGCAGTACAAGCAATCTCATCTCGGATAAGCAGGTCACGAAGCTGGCGACGACCTAACGATGCGAGTTTCTTCAAAGTGTCGCACCCGTTGGTATCTAAATCTAAATGAGGCGCTAAACGCACATTTCTCTGACGAAGGTAAATCGGAATTGTGTAAACTACGGATAAAACAGCGCACACCGTTGTTTAGAGACCGAGCGACCGCGTCAGACTCAAAAACCCCAATTGGCGAATGTGCAAAATTGTAATTTTCGGCAGCTCCGCTCCGACAACAAAACCAGCTGAGATCGCGCTGCTAGCCCAGCTAAGAGAGCCAAAGCTGTGGGGCTGACCCGCTCTTTAGCATCGCAGTGGGGCAGCCAAAACGAAACTGGTTTTTGGTATTTTGTTTTGCTTTCGGCCTAATGTGCACCGTCGCTTGGCGGTGACTGCAGCCATTGCGAGTGCAGCGGTGTGGATGCCACTAACCTACTAACAAGGAAATGCAGGCCTCAGAGCAGGAGATTGTTTCCGGCTTTCCAAAAAGGATTGTGTCCTACTCAACTAGCTTTCCTTCAATGCTCTTTCGATTCTTCACATTAGCTGTTGGCCAACAAAGACATGCCCACACAGATTGCAGACAGCAGCCTCATTTCAGACGATCGGCGCAAGTCAGGTTTTGAATTTGGCTGCAAATGATTTAAAGATCGACGATTGATAGCTACGAGTGCTTGGGACTGGCCCGCACTTAGCTAATCTTGGATCGTGCTCAGATTACGCTGATTTAAGATGCTGTTGCCTTGGGGTGGATGCAACGAGACGATGGAAACAAATTATGGTTTTACACTCGAGTGAAAATATAACACAGTGGTTTTCGGTTCTTGTTATGGTATTAATCAGACGGCGATTTAAACAAACTAGTATTTAAACAAAGATCCTTTGTAAAAAGTGTTAAATGTGAAAATACGTGTTCGTGCGTAGTTTACTTATTAAAAATGATGTTTTGGAATCAGTTGTTCACAGTGCACACGCTGACAGCTTTCTTGTCCTTTAAATCCCCAAATGATTAACATTTGTGTTGCAGCCATACTGACATATTAATTTACGCAGTCCCCTCCTCAGTGATGGCGACTGCTTATATTAATATAACTAGTGTTGTTTTTAGACGCTTAGTCCAGCTGTAAGAAGACAACAGAGATTAGTTATGGGATGACAAACGTTATTGTAATATAAAGCTCACCTTCTTGAAGCCAATGTCGTTGGCGTACTCCCTGAAGCACTGACGGCAGATGTTCAGACCGTACTTGCGGATGAGACCGTGACGGTTAGAGCAGGCACGGCTGGAATTGAACAAGTCATAAGTAGATTCTATCCATATATAGATTGTTTGAGAGTTGGCACAAGTTAATAGCAGTGCTATCGCTGCAGTCGGCTGCACCATTTCTATTCAGGAATGACGCCGTGCCGCATGCAACTTTACTTTGGCCACCCTTAATTAAGGAAACTGTCCAACATGTTTAAACACATATTTCCGTACTCAACCGGGGGCAATTACCATTTAGCATTCAATTCAGCAACGAATTTACATTCAATACAAAATATAGCAAATATGGTAGTGCCATGCGTGAAACAAAAACTGGGCTGTCGTGATTAACCTCACTTTCTACAGGCATGCAAAAATCATAAAGTGCGGGGAGTCGGGGCAAGCATTTAAACAAGTTATACACTATTCGATACGCTAGACTACGGGCTATCCAAATCTTACCAGCATCGGGAGCCTTGGCCGTATTTACGGGGATGCGAGTACCAGAGAGTAGCAAAACCCATGTTGGCGTCTATACGAGGAAAATCGAAAAGAAAGAAGGAACTAGAGGTGTCACCTAGGCATGTCAAATATATATTGAGCTATCGATATATATTTTCGTTGATTAGGTGATATTTTTTTGTCTGGCGATTAAATAAATATGGGTGTTTTTGTGGGATGCGTCATTCACGGAGACTCTTTTTACCATTCGGATCAAATCGACACTATTTTTATGTTTCTTCCACATAGTTAAACCAGATTTACGGACTTTTGATTCCACTCATCAATGGACAGGGAAGTTGCAAAAATCATATCGGTAGTTTTGTGCGATTCACTATCGGCTGTAGGAATTGTGTGGCCACACTGGCATACATTTACATTTCGAGCGGCAGCACGATTTGG
Source organism: Drosophila athabasca (assembly GCA_008121215.1). Lineage (NCBI taxonomy): Eukaryota > Metazoa > Arthropoda > Insecta > Diptera > Drosophilidae > Drosophila > Drosophila athabasca. The sequence goes on along the minus strand of CM017793.1, from coordinate 2,584,557 downwards.
CGGTTTATTTTAAATAACAAAACATATATAAACATATTTACATGTACGAATTTGGATAAAGCGGTAGAGATGGATTATTTTTAACCACCACAATCTTACGCTTTGACCTTTCGGGTTTCACTGGAATCTCCCGTTTTATTTGCTGTGGCTCTGGCTTTGGTTCATAAGACATTGTCTCCATCGGTTCAGGGTTTTCGTACACAATTAGTTCATCTTCGTCTTCATTCATGGGTGTGGGCTCGGACTCCTCCACATACTGCTGAATCTCAAATTGGTTTAGGGGGAATCCATTTATTGGATCGCAATACATTCCGTCTTGTTCTTCCGAAACGGAGTTATTTTGACCATCTTCCTCAGGACCGACATGAGATCCTGATGCTTCCGCCGAGTAGCTGTGGCCGTCGCCCATTTGCTCTTGCCGGATTCTGGCCTTTGCTGCTTGCGCCGACTCCAGCTGGAACTTCTGCATCTGCATCATAAGACGCGAGTTGGCGTCCAAATGGGAATGTCGTGCACGTATATGCTTGTCTCGGTCTCCGCGCTGCCGGAATGTCTTGGTGCAGAATAGGCAGCTATATGGTTTCTCGCCAGTGTGGATCCTCTGGTGGTTCTTCAGGGCATCGGCTCGGTAGAACCGCTTGCCGCACTCTTCACACTCGTAGCGCCGCTCCCCGCGATGTATCAGACGGTGCTGATAGAAGACAGAGCCGGTGAGGAAGCGCTTTCCACACACCAGGCAATGATACGGTCGCTCTCCAGTGTGGCACTTGCGGATGTGATCGTTGAGGTCCGGACGGATGGTGAACTTCCTATCGCAATTGGCCTCTTGGCAGGCAAAGGGCTTGACACCTGTCAGACCCACGGGAAAGCAGAACTGGTGATCAGCAAGGGTTTAAGCTGATACAGTTGCAACTTACCCTGGTGGAAGCGCAAGTGCTGCCACAGATGGCTGGACTGGGTGTACGACTTGCCACAGACGTCGCACAGGTACTGGCGAAGGCGGCCGTTGCCGTAGCTGGGCCCGTTGGGGCGCGTCTCCTTTTCGCGCCTCTTCCTGTTCATGTGCTTCTCCTGGCTATGCAACTCCACCTCGTGGGCATGCGAGAAGTTGGCATCGCAATACTCGCAGGGCAGCTGCAGGGGACCGCCTTCGGCGGTGAGGCGTGGAAAGTAATGGTAGTAGATGTATCTAGGAGTTGGGGAGAAGAACAATTCGATATGAAAGGGAATGCAATGTGATAGGGATACGGATCGAGATCTACCGGTGCTCCAGCAGCAGGTCTGCGGTGGAGAACTTCTGCTCGCACACATTGCACACAAAGTATCGAAACAGCGAGACATCCAGCCGCTTGAGTTCCTCGCGCATGAAGATGCATTCCGTCTGGAAATGGACACTGGCCTCCTTGGCCGTGTTCATCGTTATGCTGCAGACGGTGCACTCGAAGCGCCTCTCCGCCACGTGAGCGGCCGAGTGGATGAGCAGCTTCTCAATGTCCGCAAATACGTACTCGCAGAACTCGCACTGCAGCACGCTACCCAGGATCAGTGTGCTAAATAGTTCGGCCTCCAACGCTCGCTTCTCCTGCTTCTGATCGACGCTCCGTTTCTTTGACTGCACATGCGAGAAGAGCCAGTCCCCCTTCTTCATATTCTTACTGAAATCTTTCTTTTCGGTTTCGTTCTCGCCCGTCAGTGGTTCGCACAACTTCGGTTGTTCGGGATAATGGACACGGATATGGTCCATGGCCAGCTTGCTGTCGTAGAAGAGGCGGCCACAGACGTTGCATTTTATCATCACAGCCAGGCCGGAGGCAGGAGGAGCCGGGTTTGAAAGCGCATTGGCCGCTGGAGCGATTAGGTTTAAGGCATGCTTCTCCATGTGACGCACTAGGCCGGAGGCATGCACGAACTGCCGCTCGCATATGCTGCACTCATTGGGCTGCTTGCCCGACTTCCTGGGTAGCGAACTGTCCACGCCCGTGGTGACATCGTATTTCAGTTCGTCCTTCATGTAGCGGCGTAGGCGTACTTGATTTTCCATGATGACACGCTCGCTGCCACGAACGTAACGTGGCGACGACACCGTTCCCGTTTCCGTCGACATCTTCACTGGTCGTGGCTTATCTTGATGTCCAAGCCCATCGTAGACGGGCTTTGGATCTTCGCACGAACAAATGTGACTGGAAAAGTATACAGCGTCGAATTTGCCACCGCAGTGACGGCACTTGTAGATGCGGGACCCATTCGATGCCGTGCTCATGCGTTGTGCTGGGTGGAAAGGCTGGTGATATGGGTGATGAGAGGGAAGGGGGCTGCAGATGAATACCTTGAAAGACCGACTCCTCTGTGGTCATCTTACTGTTGGTGACGCCAGCTAAGAATTCGCGTATTTTCATTTGCTCTGCTGCCGGATCAAAATCTGGCTGGCCGTCGGCTTCCTGTAGTATCTGCTTTAGAGCCGGATGCTCCAGAGTGCGCTGAAGCACCACCTCAGTGGACATCTGCATGATGGGTGGCGGGGCGCTGGCAAAGAACTGGACCAGTTCCTCCTGGCCGAGAATTCGCTGCTCTTGGCTCTGCTCCTCGCTGGTTGCAACCACTGTGGCATCCGGCAGTTGAGTGAAATTCAGCTGCGACTCGTCGCCAAATTCGATCTCCTCCAGCGTATACTCAACGGGCACCACATCGTCGAGCTCAATGCTCATAAAATTCTCGTCATCCATTGCTCTGCAAGTAGTTTCAAAATTTTCGGATCAATATATATTTCTATTTAGTTTTATGCACTTTCCCAAAAGTCAAAATTCTAATAAATAGTCAAAAGATTTTTTTCGCGCAAAAAAAGGTTTGTAATTCGACGACTTTGCCGACAAGTTATAGAATGATTTTTCCTAGCCTAGCCTGGTACCCGGAAACTAAATGAAAACAAAATTTGACAATTAATGCCAGGAAATGATGATAAATATTTTTGAACGCTAGTGGTGGGAGAAGTAAAGCCTAACCCCGAAATCGAAGCCAGCTTTTGTTGACACGTGTTAGTTCGATAAACTAAAACATTCACTCTCCTAATAAATATCTGGGACTTCCATATGGTAAATTCTGGATATATATAACCGCAAGTCTTGAAAGACTTGCAGCCATACTCAACCTGCGATTTCCAAATGATGTCCAATACGTTCTTCATTCATATTTTGGCATTATAATATAATATATAATAATAATAATAATAATATAATATAATATATATATATGTTCATATTCGCATAAAGGATCAGACCATTCCTTATAAATAATATATGTATGTACTTTTATTTCCGTTTCAAGAGCCCGTTACTGGGGGTTGTGTCTTCATGGTAAGGTCAGTCAATGTTATCGAAGCAGTTTCCGCTCTCTGCAGAAATTAGTCACATAATTTTAATGGTTGTCTTCAAGCAAAATGACAGGTAGAGTATCACCACCAAACAAAGCTCACGCTCATTGTTTATATTTTCTTTTGGCTCTGGCCTGTCGATGTTGGTAGCGATGTCGACGCTGCTCCAGGTGATTACCTGGCCCCCAGTTATCAGTGACTCTGCCTGCCGCTAGATAAGGCGCTTTGCAAAATGAGTAAACGGCAGGGGCTAACATGACATACCACTGCCGTTAATCAGTCCGACCAGTCTGCTGTTCAAACTTGCTTCGACTACGGCTACGGCTACGGCTTTCTTCCGTCTACGATCTTCCCGAGTTCTGGAGAAACCTTGGACGCACATTTTCGGTGTTCGAGTCAACGGTAATTACGAGGTGTCTTGGACTTGAGCTGCATGCAACTGCTTTGGGTGGGGGCCCCTTTGAATTTCCCTGGTGACTGACGAGGCAGCGATGAGTCACGCGATCAAATACCAATCCGAATCCCCAAATTGATAAACTTCTTATCTGCAAATTGGCTACAAGATAATGCCTGAAGCGCACTGTGGAAACGGGCAGGGTAGGGAGTGCGTGCGTGCTCTTGTCCCGAGTAGATTGTGTGCCAAGTCAGTGGATGGGATGGCCATCTTATTGGAACCGTATTAACGCAGTATGCAACTCGTATCCGTATCCGATTCTTTTAGTGTTGGGCGCAGCATGGAAGGTTACTCGTACGCGTACATCTCCGAGCCCGTGGAGTTTAGGCATGTGGAGGGCAAGGCCCTCGATTTCCGCAAGACGTTCGATGTGCGGGGTCGTGGCACCGACGAAATGCTCCAGCTATACCTACGGAAGGCCAACCTGTCCGACGACCTTGACCGTCTGCCGGCCATTCAGAGACGGGCCTATGTCTATGACATAATTAGGAGCCATAAAGATCCCGGTTATTGGGTGGTAATGGCCAACTACAATAAAATAGTGCACTCCACAATCATCGCGCCATGTCAGACACATTTCACTTGAATGTTGCTGTTCTTCTCTGCTTCTGTCTTCCAGCCGCCGTCCATGCAAGTGAGTAGCAACGTGTTTGCCGATCCGCCACCTGCCGTCCGCCCACCGCCTTCATCCACAGCCAGAACCACGGGCTACGCCGACAACGCCAGTCTTTACAGTATGAAGACCTCTTCCTCATCTAACAGCTTGGACCGGTACGCTGACGCCCCGCCAGCAGCTGCCATTGCAGGACCCAGCTTCGCAGCAAGCGTTCTGGTCAGCAAAAAGGGCTCCAAGTATGAGATCAGTGGGCCCATCAACTTTCAGCATGTGTCCGGCGACGTGACGCGGGATCGCACAAGAAACGCCTTCGACCTGAGCGCCGATGCCAACGACAACGTTCTGAAGAAGTACATGATGGAGCGGGGTATTACAGAGGCGGACATAGCGGGCATGCGGCGCCAGGATGTCGTCAAGAAGATTGTCCATTCGAACTTCACCTGGATGGTAAGTGGATCGAGCTGAATAGAAAAGTGCAAAACTTAATAATCAAACTTCTACATACGTAGCCCAAAAAGCAAAATGTTCACGCCCAGCCGAAAGTCCAGGAACAGCAGCCACGGCCGCTCCTCTATGCCACAATTTCAACAAACAATCAGATCACTCCGCCGCCATCACCTCCGCCAGCAGCACTGATTTTGAAGCCAGGTCCCACACCTAGTTTCGCCAACTACGCCTCGCTCACGTCACGCTTTGTGGACATCTCGGATATGGATTTACCCACTGTGGTGAGGCCAGAAGCTCAGACGCCGTTCAGACAGCCCGAGGTTGGGTCAGTGGTTCCCGTTCAGGTTCAGCCTCAGCCACATCAAGTGAACAGGCCGAAAGTGCCTCCGCCGCCATCGGCCGTGACAGCTAACAATTCGGCTTATCCGGCCGCCATTGACATGCGTCAGGTGCGGCCCTCAGTTACTCCAAAAGCGCCTGAGACGTACGCCACAATTGCGCCACAAAGAAAAGCAGGCACAATGCGCATACCGCCACCAGCGCCTCCCAAGCCAACGATTTTGCCCAACACCAGCTCGATGATGGCCGTGCAATACGCAACAGTTTCTAAGCCACCTCCGCCTGCACCTCCAGTCAAACCAGCACCTTCGATTAAAGCACCAGCTGCTGCCTATGTGCCTCCTCCACCTCCGCAACAAAGGCCGAGTCCAGTTGTATCTAGCGTACCTCCGCAGATTAAAGCACCAGCTACCGCCTATGTGCCTCCTCCACCTCCGCCACAAAAGCCGAGTCCAGTTGCATCAGGCGTACCTCCGCCACCACCACCAATGCCTGTTGCAACTACATCTGGTGGGCCTCCCCCACCACCACCGCCGATGCCAGCTTCAACCGCTGGGGGACTTCCAAAAGCAATCCAAAAGTCAGATCTCCCTAAAGCTGCACCCACTGCTTCTGCGGGGGGTGACCGGGATGCGTTCCTGGAGAGTATACGGAATGGAGTAGCACTAAAGGTAATATAACAATTGCAAAGAGACGGTTTAATTTCTCACATCCCACTTACGTGTGCACTTGCAGAAGGTTGATAAAAAGGCAGCTACAATAAGCGGCATTAAGCCACGACCTGAACGAAAAGCAGCACCACCAGCAATGGATTTCATGAGTGAGCTGAAGCTTGGCCTTACGCTGCGCCGCACCAAGAATCCGGCCGACAATCCATATTCCGATGAGTCACAAGCATAGAATAGCGGTTACAAATCAAATTTAATTTGTGGCCGCCGCGACACTTTACAGCACTGGACGAAATGCAAGGCTGCCAGACTGAGCAATTATGTACATAATATATTCGATTAGCAACGGTTGGAAATCATTTTAAATTTAAAATACAAATAACCATGACAATTGCCATTAAAACGCTTGTAAATAAATATGTGGTGTTGCATGATAAGGCATATCTCTGTGATTTCGCTCTCAATTGGCCCGGTGAACGTACGCCAAACAGATTCATATGCACACATACTCGTAAATCGTCTCGTATGTGCATACATTTCGTATATTCTCTTTTTTGCTTGTGTGCAAGCCATAATCAGCTGACGCCGGTCCCTCAGGTGGGAGCACGAAACTACTGGAATTATTTCTGATTTTGATTCTTACTGGATAAGTAGTTGCGTTGCGCAGTTAGAAAGTGAATTGCAGTTTTGCAACAAGTGTGGACTTGGGAAAACGCGCAGAGTGTCTTTGAGAAGTAAATTATGCAACGCATTGCAGTTATTGGTGGTACCGGCATGACCGGTGAGTGTGCCGTAGACCACGCCATAGAGAAAGGTATGCATTCTAATTCTTCTGAACTTGGACCCTAAACGAATCGATTCTTGCAGGTCTAAAGGTGCGCCTACTTTATCGTACAGAGGCCACTGTGCCCGATCGCTTCAAATCCAAAGTTGAACTGGTGAAGGGCGATGCTACCAATTACGAGGATGTAAAACGCTTGATTGAGGGCGTGGATGGCGTCTGTGTTATTCTGGGCACCCGCAACAAGTTGGAGGCCACCACTGAACTATCACGTGGCACTGAGAACCTCATCAAGGCAATGAAGGAGGAAAAGCTCACCAAGTTTTCCATTGTCATGTCTTCGTTCTTGTGGCGTCCCCTTAACGAGGTGCCGGCTGTATTCCACCGCCTGAACGAGGAGCATCAGCGCATGCTGGATTTGACAAAGGCTTCGGGCCTGGATTGGATTGCCATTCTGCCACCGCACATTGCCGATGAGCCGGCCAGTGGGTACACCGTGGTTTACGATGAGGCACCAGGACGTCTAGTTTCCAAATACGATCTGGGAAAGTTCATTATTGACAGCCTGGACCAGCCGGAGCATTATGGAAAGGTTTGCGGCATTGGCAAAAGCCCAAAAAGTGCCTAAAGCAATTTCATTATAAATTATCAGAAAAACAAAACCGACTGTTGTGCATATTAATGCGAAATCATTTTGGACGTCTAATATATTCATATTCAAGCCTATTATAGTCAAACTAATCATCTACATATATACATACATACATACCTATATGTAATGTGAGCGAACGCACAATAAAACTTTCCATTCAGAACAATTTAATTGAAATTACGTGCAATATCGTATCAGTTGGCATCGAATGCTTGGAATTCGAAAACATTAGCACCTGTCGCATTAAACGCCGGTCAGGTATTTTAACAATGTGTAACCATAAAAAACCCGTAGAACCTCAGGCCGAAACAGCTTCCGCTTTCAGAGAAATGCCAAAAACGAATTGGCGCACGCCACACAGAGAGAAAGAGAGAGACTCGCGACATTTTGCTGGCAGACGAGATCTCTCTCTTCGCCCCTTACATCACATCATGCTGGTGTTTATTTTTGTGTAAGCATTTTGCATGACGCTCGCTGGGCAGCTAGCGAGCCCCCGTCCCGTCAAATATACATAGCATAGCTGCACAAAAATAACACCACATGCCAGCCAGCAGACCATCAATTTATAGATGTCGCAACCGTGAACTTGAACTTGTCAGAAAAGATGATGCTCTGATGTGTGCATTCATTGTGCACATTATTCATGATGCAGGCAGATGTTTCCGCCCTGAGACTGAGACTTCCGACCAGGAACAGACTTGAGGCTTTTGTTGGCATTTACAATTTCTACGTACATATCTTTATTATAATGTTATTGCCTTCGTTGAGTGCTTAATGCTAGGGTTTCGATATGTTTCTATGCTATGTTTCGTTTGGAAGATACTTGAGCTATTATCCTAGCTTATTATCATCATAGGCAGGTAGATTTTCGTCTAGAAAGCAATTATGCACACGCTTGAGCAAAAACTATTAACACATCATCATAAGTTTACACAACTTATTTTAGATACAAATACATCATCTAGGATTAGGATAACATCGGTAGTTAAACAAAAGAAAGAAAAGCAAACAAAAAGAAACAAAACGAAACAAATCGGTTTGACTTTTGTCATACAAAAAGAACCAAAAAGTTTACAAAATACACGCGGAAAGTATTATTTAAAAATCAACACAAGCGTATCATGTGAACTGAACTGAATATTGCTTATCGGTGTAATGGAATCAAAAGCTTATGCCGCAACTACCAATGCGAGTGTGGCATTGTGGCACATTCCCCTAAATTGGCAAAATGCGATCAGACTACGGCACAGGCTGCTGGCAGGTGAACCTTTTACCAAAATTTGACTAGTTAACGGCCACAGGCTGCGGCTGCGGCTGCTGCTGTTCCTGCTCGGCACTGTTCAACGTAGCCAACCTCACTACTACTACTGGCGTTGATGTCTATAAGACCTTCTTCATGTATTTCTTTTTGGCATTTTGTAAGCTGGGCAACTCGCAGTGACGCGGCCCGTACATGGAGACGGGCGCACAATATTCATAGCCGATGCGTTCGTAGAAGCCGTCCTGATCGATGGTTGACAGGTAGATTGTCTTCAGATCAAGCACAACGCGACAGTAGTCCTCGGCAAACTTCATGATCAGTTTTCCGAATCCCTGGCCGCGATAGCTCTTGTCCACGACAACAGACTCCACAAAGCAGGCCTTCTTCTTGGCCGTGATGGGGCTGAGCTTGAGGTGGGCTATAACCCGGCACATGCCCTCTGTGGTGAGGACCAAACTACATGGCAATGTGTCGCAGGAAGCCTCCAGAGATCTCATTCGCGCCGTCTCGGACCTGGGCCATTCGGAATTGATCAGAGCACAGGTGTCCTTCATCAGCTCCGGATAGTTGTGTATGGGCACCACATTGAACGGGCTGCCCGTAACGTTGAACGGTGGAAGCCCCTGTAAGTGAAATAGTGTTAGTACATCCGATAAACTTGACTGACGGAGAGTGGGTGCTGTAATAGATTCGATGCTGCGGTTCGTTTACTTCATAATACGGCTCCGGTTTTATGTAGCGCATATCGCTGAAACTGACAATGAGACTGGGCTGGGCCGGACGGACCTACTGTCGTTGTGCCCGCTTAAGGTATGAAAGGGTGCAACAATCTAGAAGAGAATAGAACAGAATTGTTTCTTTTCGCTGGCCAACTTTTAGCACACTCAACATATTTGTGGGTAATGTACACAGGAAATACGTACACTGTCAGCAGTTTACCGCCCACTGGGACCCAGGGAAGGATAAAATGCTGGCAGTGTAATCGGCGCAGGAAGGAGTGTAGGAGTTTGGAATAGTCAGCATCAAAGAATACAAAACGTATTGCCACTGAAACAGCACACACACACGCACAAGAAACATACGTAAGTGTTTATACATATATGTACATATCTATACAATATTGTCGGAAATCAAGGTGAGGCGTAAAAAAAAGAACGTTCTCATACATGTACACGAGAGTATGTGCGCTGCGGCATTGACTGGCCGCCTACAAAAACATACATATGTGAATATGTACACAAATATATGGAATCAACTAATAATAATGGATGTGTGCAGATGAGCAAGACTGTGACTGTTGTTTGTGGCGCCAAGAGTCGCCTATGTACAAATGAAGTGGAAGTGGGTGGCGTGCCCTCCAACCTGGGCACGCACCAGTACACACACTTTGTTTAACAATTGGTATTGATTTTATGATAGGTTACCATTGCGAGAGCTCGTTGCTGCTGTGCCTTTGATTCCTCCCGTGCGCCACGACGAAGTGAACAGAACAAACTGATATGGTTCCCAATATTGAGGATGAAATGGGCCAAGTTCTGCTGACCGTTTATAGAGCGTGAGAGCGAGCGGCGGCAAACAAAATTTAATATGAGTGCTGCTGGCTTGTTGTTTTGCTTGCTTGTATTTGTAGCAGCACGACGTCAGCTACGGTACTGTGTGTTTTGCTCGGTCAGCCAGCCGTTTGAGCAAAATGTGTGTGTGTTTCTGGCGCGTTCAGTAATTTGCGCGCCCGGAAAATTGAATATCAGTTTGATTTAAAACGGATTGCTTTTATTTTTAAACTTATTTGTATACTTCCCCCTCCCCTGCTTTTCATCGCCAGTGGCCTTGCCATCTCGTTCCAAACGGACCGGTGCTGCCCAATCGGCTGAGCGGCGAGTGCTGCAAAAGGCCCAAAGCAGTGCTCTATATATCGTGAAAAGTATCGCATGCAGTGCTGCAAAGTGGGGCCTAAAAACTTGCGTTTTTTTCGTGGACCCCGCCGAAAGTCGTGCCGAAAAGTGCTCTGAACTTTGTTTGTTGTGCGTATCGATAGTCGTCGATTGTCTGTATTGATATTTTAAAATGTGGAATGATAATGATAAATGCGAGACGGCTTTTTATCCGTAATTCACATTCAAAAACGAGTATAAACAAAAAAAGACAGTGTATTTGTTTAAGTGCATACAACACGTATGGGCATGGAGAATGCAGATCGCGGAACGCACTAGAATCCCGGGTTGTTCACTTACAAAATTATCGCGGAGTTTTCGGGAGCAGACACAGCAGCGAAAGTTTCCTGTACGCGACGGCGGGACTAAATTATTTATTACACAACAAATAAATCAAAAAAAGCCATCAGCGTAATGCTAAACGTTTAAAAGTGGCAGCGTTCTGCTAAAAATAGGTTGTAAACAAACCGAGAAGTAGGAAAGAGGCGCGCTCAGCACCATTGACCCACTAAATTGCCTCTGTCAGTGCCAACGTCGTCGTCGTCGTCGTAGCCGGTGGCGAAAGAACGCGCTATCTTTGTTGGCTCCCAAACCAAACAGAAGCCAAGAGCAAGATCTGTTGTAATCTCTTCAGTAGCAGTAGCGGAAGCACGTGCAGTTGGCAGCCATGGCGAACCGACAAATGGCCCAAGCCAATGCCAATGCGCCAGAGAACCATCTGCGGCTATCCTGGCATGACACACAGATGATGGCCACCCTGAGCCCCCAGACTGTAATGGACTACTTCTGTCGCAAGTCCAATCCGTTCTATGATCATTTGTGCAACAATGAGACGATACGGATGCAGCGGCTGGGGCCCGAGCACTTGCAGTAGGTTTGCTCCTCATCCAGTAATCCACTTGGCACTAATGATGCATTTCCTTGCAGCAACATGATTGGACTCGAGTACATTTTGTTGCACGTGGCCGAGCCCATTCTCTATGTGATACGCAAACAGCATCGTCACAATCCCTCGGAAGCGACACCCATTGCCGATTACTACATAATTGGAGGTACTGTTTACAAGGCGCCCGATTTGGCAAACGTCATCAATGCACGCATAGTATGTACCCCATTAATGTACTCCCGAGAGAAACCCCAGGCTAAGCGAACGATTTGCTTTCAGCTCAACACAGTCGTCAATCTTCAGTCGGCCTTCGAGGAGGCCAGCAGCTATGCCCGGTATCACCCAAACAAAGGATACACTTGGGACTTCTCCTCCAACAAAGTTTGTAGGTGCCAATCTTTGTTTGCCAATTCCACGTTTCCTGTTTAATTCATTATTTTCTGCAGTGTCCGACAAGTCCAAGGCGGACAAGAAAGATGCCAGCGCTGTGAAGGATGAAAATAGCGGCACTCTGTTCCAGAAGCAACGTGTGGACATGCTGCTGGCCGAACTGTTACGCAAGTTTCCACCGCCCATCCCTCCAATGCTGCAGAATCTCCAGCAGCAGCCCTTGGCAGCGGGGGATGAAATGATGCCCGGCGGTCTCAATGCAACCGAAATGAACAATGCCACGGGGCCGCTGGATATAAAGACGGAGGGTGTGGACATGAAGCCCCCGCCCGAAAAGAAGTCCAAGTGATTATGTTAGTGTGTATTTTTGTTCGTCGGTTGTTGGAGATTAAAGTACACTGGAACTTAGAACTAGCTAGGGTAGAGTAAAGACAAAATGTTTGATTTAATCCTTAGCACTCGGTGCTTCATCTTTAGCGGAGACCTTCACGGTCTGATTTTTCGAGTGCATCGTCATGCAGTGGTTGGTATACTCCAGTATACTCTTGAACGACTGCTTGCAGGTATTGCATGGCACAGTCTTTGTGGGTGTACGATAAACACCAGTATGGGCAATCTTCTTTGGCACCTTTTTCACGGACGGCGGCCCCATGCCCGGGGCACTAATGGCACCTGGAATGGTGGATAAATCGGCTTTAGAACAGCTCCATCGTGTCCTTAGCTAAGCTCAAACTTACCCTTCCCAATTGGTGTTGTAATTGCATGAGACTGTGACTTGTGTGCACTGAAAACTGTTGAACCACCGCCACCTCCTACAGCTATTTTGGGTAGCTGCGCCTTCTTCACATGATTGAGTTCTGTGAACTCCAGTTTGCGCTTCTCGGATGGTGGTATCTTGTCACAGTTCTGCATCAGATGAATGTGCAGTGCACGCTCCAGGGCGAAGTTCTTGTCGCAGAATTTGCAACGATTGGTGACATTGATGCCACTTGAAACAACCGGATTGCCGTTCAGTCTCTTTGAGGTCTTAGGTCCATTCTCCACCAGGTCGTGCATGCGAACATGCATATCGTGAAGGCTCTTTACACGGAAAGTGGCTCCACAAGTCTTGCAATTGAAGACTGCATCAGATGCGATCTTAGTTGGGGCCTTCGAAGCGGCTGGAATGACTTTTTTGGAACAACTGATCCCTGTGGTGGAGATGGACATGCGCGAATTGACAGTTTTGTTCTTGGGTATGGGCAAAACGCTACGGCGGCCCACTGCTAACCCGCCGCCAGCGCCCATCTTACGGGATGGACTGTTCAGTGTAGTTTTCACTATCACGGACATGCGTTGTTTGAAGGAGTAGGTGCGCGTCTCGACGGAGGGAGCCGGCAAATTTGAGCGGCGTGGTCGAGGCAAGGCCCCAGTTATCGATACTCGCTTCTTGCTGGATTCGAAAGTCAATGGTTTCGAGGTCGACGGCTTCATGGCGTCGCTGGATATCTTTAGAGCCTTGGCAAGCAGGTCAGTGACTTCGTTGACAACATCAGCGACTTGAGGAGTCTCTTTTACATCTTTTACCTCCTTTACATCTTTCACATCCTTTACATCTGTTAAATCCTTCACATCCTTTACATCTTTTTCATTCTTTACATCCTTTACATCTGGAGAACAAGCGAGAATCGACGAATCCTCATTGGACACTAAAAACCAGATCGGTTTAATACAGAAATAGGTTATTGCTGGGTTATTGCTCACTCACCTTCGGTAATGTTCTCTAGGACCACATTTTCACTCAAAGGATAAACGGTAGTCAGGACATTCGGCTTGGCAACCTCATGCACTGAGACTTCATCCGTGTGGGAGTCTTCAGTCTTTAATGTATTGAATTTCACGGTGGTGCCCGTCAGTTCCAAGGAGCTGGAAATCGTTGAATTATTGCAGCCAGCATTCTCATCGGGCAGTGTGTTCTCCTTGTTCTCGGCACTTTCCGCTTCAAGATGGATTGGCATGGCATCAGCTGCCATGCTTTTCTTTGAGGGAGTTGAGCTCAAAGCGTTGTGCTTGTTCAACAAGCTGTAGTCAAATGGTTTCAATGGCGAGTTCGGCTCGGAATGAATGAGTGCCGCCGATTGCTGCAGTTCCTGGAGAACCGCACGTTTTATCTCCTTATCTTCTACAGTCTTGTCCAAATCGGTTTCCATCTTGGAGCTGTGCACCTCCATATATTGACTGTTCTGGCTGATCACTGCAGATTGCCATTTGCTGACACCGGACAGCGTGTCATCAGCGTCAAAGGACAAGTACATGGAAATACTTTCCTCGCTGGCCGCGATCGAGCGGCGTGAGTCGTCCATCACTGTGCTCGGTATTTAAATTCGTCTAAGTAAACAATAATTTGCCCAATTGGCTTCTCAAAATTAAATTTATCAAAAAGAAACGCCACTAACAGAGAAAAAACAATTTACGAACGCAGACCGACGCTGTACCAAAAACAAAGCCGCTAAAATTTAAAAAAGATTTTCCAACACTGGGCATGCGACACGGAAACGCACAGGCGTCGTAGCGAAATTGACGGCGTCGTGCAAAATACACGGCCTCGGAAAAATTAAATAAAAATTAAATAAAAATTAAATAAAAAAATTGTTTCTCTATTTCTCGAAACAGCACAGACACGACACAACTATATACTGAATTTTGATAAAGTAAAGCTATTTCTGGAAAGTTTTTCCATTCGGCGCCTTCTTTGATTGAATAAAAACATATAAAACAAATGGGGTGGATTTTGCCTAGCATGCGTTGAATTTTCTTGGCCGTTTTGCCTATTGTCCATACCCTCTTTACCATCGTACCCGACCATGGACAGCGAACGCTTAACCCATTGCAGACCAAGGCCGAAATAGTATTTTAATTTGCCATGGTATATACTGGTACATACTGTTTTCGATGTTTTTAGACCTTTGCCAAGAAGGAAAACTTGCCAATCTCGTAGAAAATTGATTAATTTGTTAGTAAAATTTGTGTGGTCAGTGCATAGGGTCTTAGCTAGCTATTAATTTTAGAAGGAATATCAAAATCGACGAATATGTTAGTTAAGACCGTATATTTTATTGGGACTTTTTGCGGAATTTTGTTGACGGATTTTTTTGAGGCAACATCATCCCAACAATTTCCTTTTTAATCGCAACAATTTTCCTTACATTCCATGCTCACTTACGTTGCTTACGTTACATTCCATGCTCACTGACGTTTTTTACCGTTGGCAACTTTTTTTTGTATGGGCTAGCAACATGTGCCGGGAAATTAGCGACATTGTCCCACAACATGGGTACGGAATTTGGAACATTTTGCATACCCTTAGGAAAGGATATTATAGAATTTAGGAAATGTTTGTCATACCAGGCACCAATAATGCAGAAACTAGCTCAAAAGCTATCTCAACGAAATTTTTCAGGTTCTAGTGTTCTTGCTGATACTAAAAATATAAATCGGGATCGAGATGTATATACAGAAAACAAATAAAATCCATTACTGGGTCAAAATATGTCAATCTGTGTAAAACACATACTTAAGTATATTTTAATGCAGCTGGGAAAAAAGAATTTTAACATTAATCAAATGAAAAAGGGTATAAATATGTCCATACCAACGATTAAGTTTCGAAATAACGTGACATTCCATGCTCACTTACGTTTTATGCCTTGACTTTCCCTGTTTAAACCTTGTTTTAGATCGAATCCAAAAGGCGGATTTTTTTGTAACTGGTCAATCTGGTAGACAATTGATTCATCAATGGCATAAAACTATGTGTTCAGGCCTGAGGGTCCTAGTTAGCTAGTAATATTAAAGAGAATATCAAAATCGAGGAATATGATTTTCGTTGGTATTTTTTGCGGTATGTTTTTAATAGCAGACCGTTCTTTTCGGTATATTCGTTTCACGGCGAGCGAGCGAATTGGCTGAGGGCGAATTCGTCGCAACATATTCGCCTCACATTTCACTCTCACTTACGTTGCCTTACGTCATATTTCACTCTCACTTACGTAATTCGCCGTAGACAACATTTTTCATACCCTCTACGAAAGGATGTTATAGAATCTAAAAAAAGTTTGTTTTACTAGGCACCAATTATTGCAGAAGCTAGTCAGTCTCTATCTCAGATAATTTTACGGTTTTTGGCTTTCTTATAAAGACTGAAAATGGGTATCGGGATCGATTTGTTAGTAATAATAAATTCATCAAATGCATTATTGGGTCGAAAATTGTAAATATGTGCAAAATACAATATTTATTACGTTTTAAAGCATCTGGAAAAAAAGAATTTTAACATTAATTAAATGAAAAAGGGTATACATATGTCTATATTACCTTTTTTATACCAAATGACGTGACATTCCATGCTCACTTACGTTTTCTTACGTCGGATGTCATGCTCACTTAAGTTTTATACCTTGACTTAAACATCATTTTAGAAACAATCTAAAAAAAAAGAGTCACTAAACTTAACCAGTCTTGTAGACAATTGATTCATCAATCGTATAAAATTATGTGCTCAGGCCCGAGGGTCCTAGTTAGCTAGTAATATTAAACAGAATATTAAAATCGAGGAATATGACTTTCGTCGGTATTTTTACGGTATATTTTTAAAATGAGACCGTAATTTTCGGTATATTTCTGATGGTCGGACGGTATAATTTATCGATTCCGCGGTCACACTGGTGCAGGCGTAAATTATTTAATTTCTCCGAGAAAATTAAGTACGTTGGAAATAACTATTTAACACCACTTGACTAAATTGCAATAATACACAATTAAACTGAATGGTTATCCTGTTGTGAAGGAACCCAAAGGAATACACACTTTTTCCACCTTGACAAGTTGGAGGGTGGCTGCTGCTCGGGCAAAATTACATAATTTTTGCACGCATAATTTTCAGTGAAATGAAAACAGCATAATATATAATGCAGCAGACGGAACTTCAACATAACAATCCGTAGAAACTACTTATATTTAAGGAATCTCGTCTTGGGATTACTTTTCCATTTGCACTTTGGGAACCTAACCTCATCCGTTTTGTGTTTTTGTTGGGTTTTTTTCAGTATTTGTGCTACAGAATGGCCGCTCGCCGCATCGCCCAATCCTCGATAAACTGGTCCGCTCTGGCCGAGCGTGTGCCCGCCAACCAGAAGACCAGCTTCGGTGCCTTCAAGACCAAGTCGGACATCTATGTGCGCGCCGTGATGGCCAATCCCGAGTGCCCACCGAAGATCGATTGGGCTTACTACAAGAACCTGGTGCCCGTGACCGGCCTGGTCGAAAGCTTCCAGAAGCAGTACGATGCTCTTACCGTGCCCTATCCCAAGGACACTGTTTCCCCCCAGGTGGACGCCCAGATCAAGGAGTCGCAGTCGGAGATTGCTTCTTACAAGAAGGTGTCGGAGCAGCGCATCCAGAACTACCAGAAGGAGATCGCCCATCTGAAGTCGCTGCTGCCATACGACCAGATGACCATGGAGGACTACCGCGATGCATTCCCCGACAGCGCCCTGGACCCCCTCAACAAGCCAACCTTCTGGCCCCACACCCCCGAGGAGCAGGTCGGCTACAAGTCCAAGGAGCAGATCGAGGCCGAGAAACAGGGACACCATTAAGTGTCACTCCCTCAGGCGTGCAAGCTTCGATTCGAAATGTAAATCATGTTAAAGCAAAATACACAAATTAAATTCATTTCAAATGGAATTGATTTTGTTTTGCGTTGCGGCCTGTTAAACGTACGGAAAGCAAGTCGAAACCCTTTTATAGATTTATAAACAATACTTCAGGAGACAAGGAAGCCCGTTTTAAACATAAGATCGATATAGCTTACTGTGTTCCGCATGCTTATTTTAGATTTTCGATTGAACAGCTGGTTGGGAGCTGCATTTAAAGAGTTGCGTCATTGAGTTGCCTCGCTGCCCCTTATATATGGAAGGGCCTTGGCTGGCTGATCCATTTGGCGACAAGTTCTGAGCATGCACATCATAATCGGAATATTGAGCTGCTTGTTGCTCCCCATCCTGATGGCCAGTGGGCAAGAAAGGTGTAACTTTGAACAGAAGGTGGACGTTGGAGAATCGTTCTATTTAAGGTCGCCCGGGTACCCCGAAACATACCCTATCGGCACCACCTGTAAGTTTCTCGTTGCAACCGCTTGGGCTAACACCAGGTTGACACTCAAATGTACAATTGACATTCCAAAAGATGTAAGAGACTGGAAGTAGCATCAGCTGCACTATTTAGTAATAATTTCCATATTATTTGTTAGCCAAATGGATGCGTCAGTAACAAATTAGTTGTCACGAGTTACAACAATGCGAATACTACGAAGACTTACTGTAGATGTAGATGTAAATGATTTAAACGCTTCCACATTTTAAATGTGGCGCGCTGAAAGCGGTCTGAAGCACGATGTTGGTATTTTATTGAAGTGCGATACATTTTAGAAATATCGACTGACTTACAGTTTTGAGGAGACTGGGAATGGATCAGCAACATGCAGCTGGAATTGGGCAGCATGTTTAATACCCTTTGAAAATGGAGATGTTTGTAAACTCTGGCCATTATGAAAATCATGCATTAGATGAATAAATTCAAGAAAGTGGTATCTGAAAATCTGAACAAATGAAGAAGTCATAAACTATGTTCAAAAGAATTTTTAATTCGGGGGCTTAATGCCATTTACTGAGAAACCAGTTTGTAAAATATAGAGTATAGCAACTTCCATACGCATCAATGGCTGGGCACTGAAACCGGTTTGCTGGCAACATGAGTACAGCAGCATGCGAATGGAATTCGGCAACATGACGTAGCCGTCGGGTGGTACAGTGGGAATATTGCTGTGTACTGTGGAATTTTCTGCATCGCGTCTTATCCGATCGTGTCTTGGCATAGACGATCGCGTTCACAATCGCAAGCGAAACGAGTTGGAGTGCAAACGTCTCAAGCGGAAGATCAAGTTGTATTATAGCGCCCGGAGTGGGAGATCCACATATTGAATTGTAGTGTCTCCAGCAACAACGCCTGATTACAAAGTTGAATTAAGTTGAAATTTGCAGTCATAAATCGAATCAAATAAATTATGCGCATGACTGTTGCATGTCAAATCCAATAATTTGCATAGACGCGCGCCTCTGTTCGTGTTAACCCACTTTCTAAACGATCCGATCCCGAAGAAAAGAAAGATATATTACCCGCAAAACAAACAAAAATCGACCGAAAATCGACCGAAAATTCAGTAACAACGAAACCAATTAACAAGCAAATAATGTTGAGTAAATAACAGAAGAAGCAAGTGATTCCACAAGAGATATTGTTTACTTCTAAGCTCTAGTTTTTTTTTGTCTTCCAAGTGAAGTGTCTAACAAATTCGAAAAAAAAATACTCACCGCAAAAAAAGGCAAAAAAAGTGTGTGTGTTGTATTTCTAGTAAGAAAAGCAGAGAAGAGACGAGGAGACTGGAAAACGCACGGGAAACGACACTGATACCGGAACGCGTCTATTCCTGTCCCCCGCAACCGCGCACCGCACCCCCCCGTCGCCTGTCAGTCAATTGAAACCGCAGCAGCAACAACAGCAGGCAGCGCAGCAGCAGTAGCAGCGAGAAGCAGAAGCAGCAACAATCTGCAGCACTGTGTAAGTTACACCAACAAGAAAGAGAAGAGAGGAGAGCCTTTGGCATTCTCCCTTTTTAAAACGAGTTAACCAGCCAGAGCCAAAACCTCAAAGCGATCAATTGGATAGGCCAAACGAATCCCAGTACCAGTCCAAGTCCTACAATCCCGATCCAAGCCAAAAGAATGCCAAAGTCCATGCTTCGACCATGGGATACCGTAAATGCTGCTCACAGATTGGAAGAATATCCAAACAGCTTCGGCTTTAGCTTTAGCTTTAAGCTTTCTTCTTAATTTGCGGCAAAATAAACCCGATCCGATCTACCTGGAATTCTGTGGTTGGGCTTGTCTTGCATCTGCCTAATATACTCTTCTGATACTCCAAAGGTATCAATGAAATAACTTAAACGGATCGGGAGTCGGAGATGGAGTCGGGGCCCTCCTGTCGGTAGGTGCTTGCTGGCATATTTCATAATCTGCTGCTGGCTAGCAGCATAACTTTTAGCACCTTAAAAACTTGCTCTCTGCCGCTTCGCGTCGCGGCTCAGTCTCACATTTCACCAGCACACACACACACACACATACACCCCACCAGCACACACACAAGGCAGCCATAATTTCTTTTGGATAATTATTACCCGTCTGATTTTAGTTTTTGTTTTTGTAGCTGACTCTGTGGAATTTTTGCGTGGATTTCAGTTTCTGCTCATCGTTTTTTTTTTTGCTGGCTTTTCTGCTCGTTTGCATAAACACCTAGCGCATAATTTAAGCACATATAAAAACTATATATACTTCCCGGCTTAAATACTTAATTTAGGGAATTTTTGTGCAACTTTTCCTCGGTCTAAACAACGCAGCGGAAACACCGAAAAATATTTACGCTATTCGATCTGCTTCTTCATGTTGTTTTCGTTTCTTTTTTGATAATATTTCTGTAAGCGTTTTGGGTTACAGTTATACAATAAATACGAGCTTGGGTTGGGAAGTCTTAGGAATGCAAAATCAGTAACTCGATCGGCATTAGGTAATGCAAGCTCTGACTGATCTGGCAAGTGATAAACTACTCGTGTGCGAGTATTCGATACGAGGTGACTCAAAAATCAATGGACAGCCAATGGACAGCCAATGGGAATTTCCCGCATGACTCAAATGCGAAAACTTCTGCCAAATGAAAGTCCGAATGGATTGATTTTGTATACAGCCCAAGGCTGTTTCTTGCTTAAATGCATACAATATTTAGAAGAAATTGAAGAATAAATTTCCATTATTTATGATCAATTTTCTTATGAAAAAATTACCTGAAATAAAAACATATTTTTGTATCTCTATAAAAAGACATCAAATTATATTTATCTATATTTGATTGGTGTCACGCCTTTTTAAGGCTTTCTTCATTTATGCGCACCTGATTTCTAATGCCCCCCCCCCCCCCCCCCCCCCAGCCTTGTCCTCCCATTTCCTCTCGGGCCTGGCCCATCCGAGACGTCTCAAGTCTCAAGAAATTGCCATGAATGAAATTCGCATTTCATTGCAAAACGTCGGCGATTGACAGCAACAACTTAGCCGGTGGCCGGTTTCCAGATGTGTGTGTGTGTGTGTGTGTGTGTGCAGGTATCTGTATCTTTGTGCGGTTTGGTGTGGTTTTCCTCCATCAACGACAATAGCTACGCACGTTCGCTGACAACCACAACAAAAAAAGTACAAAAATAAAAGAAATTGTCAATAAAGTGCAAAAGGAGGCAACGCAACAACAACAAAAAAATGGCCAGAGTGAAACGTGTTCCAGCCCAGTCTCAGGCCCAGCCCATAACATTTTTTCGATCGAATGCAACGCGCTGTCCAGCGTCTGTCCGACTGTCCGCCTGGTTTGGTCTGTAAAATGTATATTAACTTTTCGCTAGATACATTCGTAGATACTTTCACAACAAACTCGTTCGAACAAATGGCACAAATATGAGCAGAGCATTTTCCATTTTATTTTCCCCATTTTTGTCGTCCCCAAACCATACCATTTCCAATTTGTTTTATGCAATTTTTTGTGCTTTTTTGCAAGACTTTTCCCGCATTTTGTAGTCGCTTTATTAGCAACGTGCCAGAGGCAAACAAACCAAGACACAAACAAACAGAAGGAAAATCAAGCTGGCAAACAAGAAGTTTGTCAACAGTAAAAATGCATTTCGGCACGAACTGCACTGCACTACAGGGTGTGGGAGAGGCTGCTACCAGAGGGGGGGCGGGGTGGCCCGTTACGCAGTCTCGAAACAAAACCCAAACCGAACCGAACTGAACTGAACTGAACTGAACAATAATTATGCACATTAAAGCCGGGACCGGACGGACTTTAACTTTCCAACTTTTCCATTGACTGTTTGGCATTTTCAAGGCACGCATTGGCGTTTTTCTGTTGTTGTTGTTGTTGTTTTCATTGTAAGCCAAATATGTATTAAAATTGTTTTTTGTGTGTATATTACGAGTACTACGTACCGCGTACCGGGCTCCATTGCTGGGCTGTTTGCATAATAATCGAAATGAGGCGGCTTAAACCTTGACTGTAATTTATTTTCTGTCTGTGGTCAGTGTTTTTCTTTGCAATACTTTTCCCCAAGCTTCCTTCATATTTTCATTTCATTTTTTCATGCTGTGCTCGAGCTGCAGATAAGCGAAATATGAAACGTGATTGATTAAAGACAAGTTGAGAGGGCGTTGAGATATGGCAGCTCTGCCACTGCCACAGCGACTGGGTCTAGGTCTCAGAGGGGGGGGAGGGGATCTGTCTCTTATCTGTTGCTCGGTTGTAGGTCATTTATCATCATCAACATTTTGCTTTTGTTCGTTAGATAAACAACAGTGAAAGATTTTGCGATATTAAAGTGGTTTTCATTGCTGAAAGAAAATTTAAAAAATATTGCAATTTTAAATAAAAAGTGTTACTATATGTTTAAAGATCTTTTAAAAGATTAAGAGGTATAGGCATAACAGAAAATGTATATTTAATGGTGTGAAATATCACAGAGTTTCTGAGATGGCAATTGTATACCTATTTGGAGTACTTAGAGGATTATAGTAGATCCATAAGAAATCAGAGATGGCAAACGAATATGTGAAATATTCTATAAGTTCTTAGAAATAATAGTGGTATACATATTTTCAAAATATACTCATACCATATAAAACCTAACACTATCTAATGCTAGTTATAATTTGATAAATTTCTGGAATTTTATTGAGATAAATACTGGATATTTATGAGATATATTTTTAGATAATTTTGTATCTTATTTCTAAATTTTGTTGTATTTATGGCTGCAAAAGTTTCAACGAAAGAAAACCTATAAAAAATTCGTAAAATTTCTACATACTCCCCAAATATTCTCATAAGCCCAAAAGAACACAGTTTACCCATATGTATGCCTTTTCCAATGTTATGGCTATGATACGCACTGTCTCGATATGATGCCATGCGTTTCCGAATCTTGAACAGATCCGTTTCCTCTCCAACACCTTTTTTGACAAAATAAACAATAACTCAAGAGACCCAACAATGATCACTTCTTTTCAGTAAATCATCTTGTTATTCCTCTCCCACTCTATCGCTCTTGCTCTCTCTCTCTCTCCCACTCTTTCGCTATCATCTTCTCCATTTGTGGTACGACGACAGTCGGCGGCCGGGAGAAAGTTTTTCTTTTTCTTTGCCAAAGTCGAAAAATAAAAGCAAAAGAAATTAACGCTAAAAAAATGTAAAGCTCAAACAAAGGCCAGAAAACGCAACAAAACTGTTAAGTGTGCAATGCAAACATGTGGTTATATATATATCTACTATATGTATATGGAGATACATATGTAGATGTAGATACATATGTATTTACAGCATGTATCGACTTATATAAGACGGCGATGTTATAGCGAAATGGGCATTAAAAACGCATAACGCATTAATTGTGTTAAAAAAACAATCGACGCGGCGACAGCAAATGAATCAAAAGGTGGTTTAAGCCAGCCCACACCACAGCACCCCACCCCACACACCACCCCACACACCGTTAGCCAAAATCCACCTGCACGGCCAGATCCAAGATCCACCTGTATCACAGGTGCTGGAAAAATGGCAAACAGCTTGAAAATATGATTTGTTTTCGTCTGCCTCTCTCTCCGGCCACACATTCCACGCTTTGTCATAAAAGTAAATTGCTTAATTTATGCCACAAATGTGTCAACAACGGGGGGAGGGATGGGTTGACATGCGACGAGGCGACACTTTCTACGAAACCGCACCTAAGCGCAGACGCGACCCGCAGATCTGAGCGCGATTCTTGCGTAAGCGACTTTAAACGCATGCAAAACGCGTGCAGCCGCAGCCCTAGCCGCAGTCGCAGCAGAGCAGAGCGTCAGCATTACATCAGAGTTGACCTGAGGTCAAAGCAGTGGCTCTCTCTAATTAACTGATAAAAGCCAATAACTGAAGTAGACCTTTCCTTCGATGTGGTATGGGAGGAGCAAATCGATACGGGAATTGTAAATAATTGTGGAAAAACTTGAGGTCTGACCCTCATTATTGCTTTATCAGCAGAGCAAGAGGGACAAGAGGGGGGTAGGAAGCTCTTTGGACAGTCTGCAATTTATTGCTAGGCTGGAAAATGGGGAAAATTCTCAAGTGCCTTGATTTCGTTTCACTCAGTGACGCCCGAAAAACCAACAGAAAGCATGGAAAAAGCCACAGAATTTGGAATTTCATTTCCATTTCTATTTTGGGAGTAGAGAGAAAAACCAAACCCTCTGCTGCCTTAACAATAATTTATCACTGGGGTTTTGCAGGGGGGGGAAAGAGAACAGCTAGAGAGAATTTCACATGGGCTGGGATATTGATCCAACAACAAGAAAACTCCATCAAGATGTATCTGGATCTGGATCTGCATCTACATCTGCATCTGGTGCTGGTTGTCATGGGTGTTAATGACATTTCAATTATATTCAGTAAAAGTAATTTGGGAAGAGAAAGAGTGGAGTGGAGTGGAGAAGAGAGGTGAGAGAAAAAATGAAAAATGAAAGCGTTCTTAATTGCCAGAGGCGACGCGACACGCCAGGCCTTTTCTCTGACTCTGCGTCTGCCTCTCTGTTCATCCAAAATATATACCTACTCTGATGGATGTGGTGCATGTGAGCGGGAGAAACAATCCTCGAATCAAATTGAAAATTTATTTGCGCATGCGCAGCGTCTGCGCACGCCAATCCCAGTCCAATTGTATCTGTATCTGCTGGCAGTGAGTAATGTATCTGCTGCTGCTCTTTCACTCTCCACACCAGCAGACATTTTCTAATGTGCATGGAAAATAATTGAAAAGCAAAGTGTGGCAGCAGCAGGAGCGGTGGCAGCAAATTGAATTATAATTTCAATTATGAACCGTTGAAAGCGGAAGAAAAGCCTCGGCTCGGTCCACTCTCTGGCCAACAAAGAGCCCATTGAGATCGGAGAGCGGGGCCACAACTGTAAATGAGGTTGCGACCAGCAGCAGCAGCAGCAGCAGCACAGATACAATCTGGGCCTGCCCCTGCCCCTGCCCCCTGTGGCCATGTCAATCAAGAAGAACAGTAAAACGCTTCTAACGCCGCTCTCGAGTGAAATGCCTGACAATCAACAGCAGCAGCAGCAGCGGCGTCCCATCTCAATCTCAATCTAAATTCTACATTCTACATTCAACATTCTCCAGTGCGATCCCAATCTCGATCTTGGCCAGCTTTAATTGCTGCCTAATGGCCGAGTCCCCGTCCCCATCTGCGTCTCCCCCTTTTGGGTCCGAGGCCCTGCAGCCATGCGGCATGTGGGTCAGGTCAGACGCATTTGACAAACAACCGATGCGTCAGTGAGTGGAGACTGTCATAAGTTTGTGCCATGAAAAATGAGAGATCTGTCAATAGTTGAAGCTCCATTTGGTAATACTTTATGAGTGCATCCCCATCACCATCCCCCCTCCCCACACCATTCGTTTCGCTTCGCCTCTGAGGACTTGCATAATGGATCTGTGATCTGTGAAGTCTTCTGCAACTGCATTTCACTTTCAATTGTCTGTCTGTCTGTCCGTCTGTCTGTCTCTCTGACTGTTTCCAAATCACTTCGGAAGGGAGGAGCTTATGGCTTATGGCCGAACGTAATTTGGTCTGGTATTTATGGCCTTGAATTGTGGTCAAGTCGGGTCGGGGTCTGTTTCTGTGTCTGCATGATTTCATCGTCGTTTCACACTTTGGGAATAGAGTGGCCAAAAGAAGCAGAAAGAAGGAGGAGGAGAAGAAGGAGGGGGAAAAAAACTTGTCAACGACTTTGTGGCTCATTATAATTTTCGCCACAAAATCGATGACTAAACGCGAACGCAATCAGGTTTTGTGCCACAGCCGCAGCCACAGCCACAGCTCTGTGTGTGTTTTTTTTCGCTAGAATTCACAATTATTGATTGCTTTGGTCTGCCTGCCAAAGTGGTCTGCGGAGTGGTGTTAATTGTCGAATTAACTTGGCCAAAAGCAGCTGCTGCCACTGCCTGATAAAGCTGGCAATCCAGTCAGGGCTCATTATACACTGGCCAAGAGGGTTTTCATTAACTTTGAGGAAAAGTTTGCCCACAATAAAAGGTATTTGCGGCACTATAGAGCAGTGGTAGGCACGCATACACTCAAGTGCGCTGGTGACCGAACCTGCCTGCGGGAGTAATCGGTTTATTGGTTTACACTGGAATAAGCGAGATAGCAAGAGCCGAAGTCGCATTGTCGAAGCCACACGAAGGCTTGCAGCAGCAGAGACTTTTGCTATCCAATATGCTAGTAGTGTGTGGATTAGATATATTTCATGAATCAGATAATGCTATTGGATGTGGCCTTCTATTTCAATGCAAAATAGTCCCAAAATGGGAAAGATTTCTTGTTAAAATTGGACAGGGACTCTCCTTTTTGCTTTGGGGTTTTAGGAGCTTTAAACCAAAGAAGTTTCCTCTAAAACCATAGAACCATAGAAGTTATCTCTTGGCAAATAGATCTTTGAAGATTTAGTTGTTAGTTTCTCAAGATATCATTAGAAATTAAAGGAAATTCAAGACTTGTTTTACGATAAACCCTCAATCTGTTAGGGTATCCCTTATGTCGGTTGCCCATGCTGGCTATTTTTGCCAGAATTTCATAAAGTTTCTTGCCTCATCGCACAATACACATGGCGCCGCTTGCCACTTGTCTACTCACTGCCGCTGCCTGCCTGCTGCCTGCCGCTAATTGAATTAATTTCTGCACTTGTTGCCGACACACAATGCAGTTTTCATTCGCATAATTATCAGACATTGATTATGAACTCATTGAGGCATGAACGGACTACCACCGGCTGCCACACAATGAATCTGAATCTACTGGTGGCTCTGACCAGATTTCCTTGTTTTATGGGGCCCCGATCGAAGTCGATGTCGATGGCGATGGCGGCGGACCAGTTCCGGCTCTGCTGTGTGGCTCTGCTGTGTGCTGTGTGCTGAGCATTAGGACGGAATGGTAATGGCTAATAATTGCAAGCCACGATTTCGCAAAAGAGAGCCGCCACAGTACGAGGGAGAGGGAGAGCGAGCGGGAGAGAGTGATGGACAGCCCGACGTCAATAAAAAGTGTGCTTAATCAATAAGAAAAACCACTCTGATTGCCGGCCCCCCCCCTGCCACCAGCGATAGATGCAGCGCAGCTCCAACTGGTTCATGTCCCAGGGTCCCTGCTCCACGTCCAGCTCCAGCTCCAGCTCCATCTCCAGCTCCAGGTTGATCTTCAATTTATTGGCCACAATGTGTGTGTAAATCCTCCAGAGTCACGTTCATTTCGCTTAAGTTGCACTCGCAGATTGTCGGCAATTCCCAAATCGATCCAAATCGAACTTCAAATTCGTGATTTAGTGAATGCTTTCGAGTCGCTCCACTTCCTGCCACCCCCCCCCAGTCTCCTCCCCTGCCTCCACCCCTGCCACACTCGAGACGACAGCACGTGCAGTGAGGAAAAGTGAGGCATGACTGGGGCACTTTTCCGGGCATAATTCTAAAATGTTGCCACTTTGATTTAGGAGAATGGGCTGCTGCCTCAGCCACAGGCCACAGTCGCTGCTGCAGCTGCAACTGGTGTGGGCTTGGAGGTTCTTGGAGTTGGACTTTGGCCTGGGCTTTGGAAGGGGGGGGCCACCAATTGGTTGCAAGCGGCAGCCGACAGCCGACAGTCGCTGTGTGGGCGTGCGGCAAGTGAAAACATTTCGAAAGTAGTTTTGAAGTGCAGCATGAAAATGCTGAATGCTGCACCTCTCTCTCTCTCCCTCTCTCTTTGCCCCGCCCGTGTGGGTGGGTGGGCCTTTATGTGGAGCAGCTTTTTAGTTACTGCCAAATCGCATTGATTTATGGCGCATGGAATAAATAATTACAAACTTTGTTGGCCTTCAAAATGGTTAGAGAGCGGGAGTTCGGGGTCAGGGATCAGGGATCAGGGTCAGGTCAGATCTGTGGACTAAAGTGTTTATTTGGGTTGGATTTTGTATGATTTACGGCCTGTGGAGAGGATTGTTAGGTCATTCAGGAACATCTATTGATTTTACTGGAAGGGATATGAAACAAACATATACATATCTATCTTAGTTTTTTTTTAACCTAAGTATCCTCTATACTCCAATGTATAACTTTACATCTTATATCTCTCTTTATATCCTTCTAGTTTCTCCCTCGAAAAATGTGGCTTTAAAAATCATAAAATTCTTATAAAATCTTCGACTTTCTTTTCGCTGAAACTCCTTTGATTTATGTAGCAGAAATATTCCCTAGAAATACTGCACTTTATATTACTTACAGTCTGAATCATTTGAAACCACATTTTCTCATAGAAACACCCCCCAACCCGAGCCATATGAAAATTGCATCATGCAACGCCCCAAAGGCATTGAGTCACATTGTGGCTCAGTTTTGTTTAACCAACAATTAGCCAGCACAATTACAGTG
This sequence comes from Drosophila athabasca, assembly GCA_008121215.1. Classification (NCBI taxonomy): domain Eukaryota; kingdom Metazoa; phylum Arthropoda; class Insecta; order Diptera; family Drosophilidae; genus Drosophila; species Drosophila athabasca. Next base: position 2,556,147 of record CM017793.1, on the reverse strand, counting down.
TTTCGAGCAATTAAATATTGAAAACCCGTTGGTTTACGTTCAGAGGAAATTCAACAATTTCCACAGCATTTCCTCAAGCGAAAGAGGAAAATGGAAATTCGATAAAAATTAGGCTTCCGTTTACGGATAGATACGAGTCGATTCGAATCAGATTCGATATGGGTTTTGGGTGTGAGTATGAGTATCAATGGAAAACAAAACTATTCCATAATTAATTATATTTTTATGAGTTTTTTTTTTGTTGTTTTTTAGTGTTTTTTTTTGGGTGTTGCTAATTTGCAGCATTTAAGCAATCAGAAATTGATTTGTTGCAATTAGCGTTGATTGGCGACAACTGCGTTAACTGGTAATTATGCAACTGGAAAAGCCAATGCACAAACACTTTTCAATTTTAATTAACGCCCCGCAAAGTATCTGGCAGATACATTTGTACATATTGTAGATACTTGGCTGCATTCATGGCATCTCGATTTGGGCTTAGTGGCTGCTTTTTTTTTTCTGTTGCGTTGACTGTCATAACACTGACATAAGCCGATTTTGGTGTTTGTTTCTTTCTTTCAACTTCCTGCTTATTATTATGATATGGACTGTACCACACAAAGCGGAGACCCATAGACCCACATCAATCGAAAAAGTGATGCAAAAGATGAATGATTTGCTTTTGTGACAGTTTTGGAGGGGAGAGAAAGAAGGGCGCCGACGTAGGAGATACCCTGGCAAAATCATGATTCAATAACCCCTAGAAATGTAACATGATTTTGCCTATTTTTACCCCTCTCTGAGTGCCCTCCCCTCTCCATCCTCAACCCTCAATCAGTTCCCTGCAGATGAACGACCTCAATGAGGTCTGCATTCTCTCCCAGCTCCCAGATAGAATTGCACTTGGGAGGGGATCAGCTCTCTGGTCGGCGGCACTTGAGTGTTTTCAATTGCCAGGCAGGCAGGAGGTGGGGGGCTACTGTAACCCTATAGCCATTAGCATCATCTACTGCTACTCCCAATGCCCCCTTCTGGTTCCCCTTCTGCTTCCCCCTTCTCAACATTTATGCTACTTTAATGCGTTTGGCCCTTGGTGAAGTCCATTCAGGCCATCGACTGCAATTATGCCCTGGAATTTCTAGACTCTCTTTCACCCGCTCTCTCTCCCTCGCCCTCTCCCTCTTGCTCTCCCTCGCTCCTGATTGATTTGCTGGTGGCATGCATGCGTGTGTGGTGCAGGCGTTCGCCAAACAATCCAAATATTTTCCCATTTTCCACGCACATGCAACAAGCTGCAAGCAAATAAACAAAGGCCTGGCACTATCAAGGGGAAGGCTTTTGCGACCGAAAAGGTCATGTATGGAATTTCACAATATCCCCCCCTCCCCCCTTGAGGTGAATATGCATAAATTCATAATGAAAATCATCTGTTCGATGATGATGATCAGCCAATGACCGAGGTTCAAGCTTGGACTTCATTTTACATCCCATTCAAAGCTACTGACCAACGGCTTTTGTGCCGCAGCGAAGCTGAAATTAATGCCTCTCCCTCTTGCTCTTGACCGGTTTGTACAGCTATCGAGCGAGCCAGCAAGAAACCAGCTACGGATACGGCTAAGGCTATGGCTACGGCTACCCAAGAAGCCGAAGAGCCGAAGAGCCATAGCACATTATCGCACAAAAACGGAACATTTTGCAATGCGACGAGGTCAAGGGGCGCCCAGAGATTAAGTCGAGAAAAGCTACAATCCAATGGTGATCCGCTACTGGAAAAAGATGCAAAAAACGGCATAGATTTGTGCGAGAGTTATCATGACTGGACAGAGGCCCATTAACCTTAGCTTAAGGCGCAATCAAAAAATGCTCAATGGTCTCAATGCTTTGCACTGCCTCTGGCCAACACTTAATATTCAGAAATACTCATACATACATACATATACGATGTTGTGTGTCTTGTGTTTTCTTTGATATTTTTTTAATTTCGGTCAATTACAGCGAAGGCTAAGGTCAGCTGTAGCCACAGCGTGGGCGCCCACTGGCTCAATGCTAAAGCGAATGTTTTTGGCCAATGTTAAAAGCCAAGCAAACATGGCAAAATATTGCAGCCATTCGACCTGGCAATGAATGAAATGAAGGCGGGAAAACATCATACATAGTTACTATAAATTTGACAGTGTCTCAAAATAGTCAGTGGTAGAGGAGGGTAGAGGGTGGCGACATTTACAGGGGGTCGGGAGAGAGGTGGCCTATAAATGGCCAAAAAAATTGTCATACCGAATGGTATTTTACTTTAAAAAATTTGTATTTATTTGGTTGAAAATTTAAGACACTATTAAACGCACAATTTGGCTTCAAGATATTCAGTCCAAAACGTTTACAGATTCGTGGGGTCATGACCAAAGCTCCTCGATTGTCTGGAACTAATGATTTCGGTATATTCTAATCCAGGGTTTTGGCACGCCCATTTTTACATGTTCTTAGGGCGAAAACAGCAGGCAAAACGGAACACTTACACGTAAACAGCAGAGCAGCAGCAGCGCACTTTCTTATGCACATAATGTAGGGCCTTGCCGAGTACGGCCACACTAGTACGAGTGTAAGTGGCTCAGAAGGTGATGCATAATCCTAATGATTAGAGGTGGTCTGGGGAAGTGGGGGAAGTGGTTTGAAGATGATTCTGATTAGATCCTTCCAGAAGCGGATATTTGGGATATTCTGTTGGAATGTCATGGCTTTATCACTTTATCACTTTGCATCGTAACAATAAAACAATTCTAGATACGCAAATACAGAAGCTAAACGAAGAAAAACAGAGAGAGAGAGAGAGAGAGAGAAATAAACCTTGCTAAAACGAGACGAAGACGAAGACAGACTTGTTTTGTCTTGTTTGTCGAGCTGCAGTCAATTTTAACTGCCTGTTAATCTGACTGTTATCACTAGCTCGCATGCACAAGCACATACAGACAAAGAGGGAGAGAGATAGCAAGAGGTAAGGAAATCAGCAGGATGCTGTCAATTACAATTACGTGAATTGCATAATGCCACTGCCAGAGGCATGCAATGCAGGCCACAAGGTGGCATCATTTTCCACGTAGAAGTAGAAGGAAGAGCTGCTGTGCTGCACATTAGCTTTCATTGGGCAATTGTCTTCCAGTTTATAGAATGCAATAGATGGAACAGCAGCAGCAGGAAGAGTGGAATTCAAAGAATACTCAGGAAGAGACAGAGAGAGACAGAGAGAGAGGGGGAAAGAGAGGCAGAGATCTGTAGAGCGACACGCGCGGCATAACGCAAGCGGAACTGATCACTTAAGGGTGCCTCATGCTCAGGCCATGGCCAGGAAGAGAAGGAGGAGGAGGGGTGTGGTGTGGTGTGGTGTGGGGGAGTATCTAATAATAGCCAAGGGGTACTACGCACAGTCACAGCCAACGATATAGGGCCTAATTATATACGGGGAAAATGCAGTTCCAGCTCAGGAAACGACGATCTTCCCCCATTGTCTGCTCCCCCTACTCCCCCCCTCTCTGCACATTCTTTCAGATGGAAATGCATTTCCCTGCGGGTCGTTTTCTCACTCAACTAAAGCGCTTTGATTGGATCGTAGATGGTATATGGGAGGATGCACATATCTCTGATTTATGGTCCCCCCTAAGAGATGATCACAACTTGGGATTGTCATAAAGATTATGCATTAGAAGAAAGCTAAACCTTTAGCTGTTTGCTCATTAAAAATTCAAATATAAATATAAACATAAAATGTATTACCACAATCATGAAGTTGGTAATTAGGAGCAGGCCAAAGAGTTTAATTTGAAAAACTTAGAAATGCAGAATACTCGTAAATAGAGTCTAGAAGTGAACTCCACCCCAAGAAGAAGGCTTTCACTATACATTCCCCCCCCTTCGTGGCAGGGGGCATGCCTCGCTGGTCAACGAAACTGAAATATTTCGGTACTTTTGCTTTTGCTTATGCCTTGCCTGCCCCAAAGTGTGCCACAACCGCAGAGATGAGAGGAGGAGATGCTTAAATTATGATGTGAATGTGTGTATGGCATTGCCATTTGATGCCCACTGGCCACGCACAGTGAGCGTCATATGTGTATAGTTAATTAGGTTCTGCCTGTGTGTCTGCCTGGGGCCTGGGGCCCTGGCTCTGTCTTGTAGGTAGTTCTATTTTATTCATAAGCACATAATTATGTTCCACAGCTCTCTCGAACGATCAGCTCTGGGAGGTCATTCAACTCCCGATCAATCACTTCAAACTTCTTCTTTTGTTTGTAGCTCAACCTTTCTATAAATTTCTATAAATTTCTATAAATTTCTATAAATTTCTTTAACGATACGCGAGTATTTGTGCGGCATTACGCTGGCTGCTTCGTGGCTAATTAACAAGGCACAAAAATGCGCACAAACAACTTTTCAGAGTATTTCAATGCCCCTCTTTTTGCAGTTGTCTTTGTCCCTGGGTCTTAGAAATGCAAATTACCAAAACCAAAACTCTGACTACAGCGGAAAACCGGCAGAACGGACCGGACAAAGAACTGAGCTCCGGGTGATGGACAGTGAAGGGAAGTTCTTTGTTCGGATCCGGTTCGGATTCTATATCTGTATCTCTGTATCTGTATCTCTGACTCCCCTTCTGCTGCGGAGGCATCTGCTAGAGGTCTAATTAAATTGAATGCGCACAATTTTGGCTTAGACCTGGGCCTTAGTGCAATTTGCGTTGACTCGAATCTGTGGCCCGGTCAAGGTGAAAGTTGCGACACCTGCCACGGGCCACACAGCCATGACAGATTGCCCTGCTTTGCATCCCACCTGATTTTGACTCTGTTGCTGACTCTCTTGCTGACTCTTTTTGACAAATTAATTGTGCGGCTAAGCAGCAATTTGCAGCAGGCTCCCCCCAGTTAAAGCCCCCAATTAAATCCTGTCCGCAAAAGTTGCCTTGGTTATCAACCTGGCAAATATGGCAGAGTGGCAGAGTGGCAGAGTGGGGGGAGTGGCTGTGCCGTGCCACAATTTGCATGCCTCTCAGACTCGATGCACTCGACTGGAAAAAGCAGTCTCTCCGCTGCTGCTGCCGTCTCTGCCGCAGTGTCAATGCTTTTGGCTAAATTGACTGCAACTTCATTTGCGACACACCCCGCAAGGAGGGAGTGGAGGGTGGGGAGGGGGAGGGAGCGATGTGTAGCCAAAAGTTTTCTGCTCCATTGAAGCATTCGATTGAGAGTCGCTCGCTGCCTCCACGAAACTCCAAGAAATGCCTGTAGAAAGTTGCAGTTGCAGTGGCAATGACACACTGCCGCAGCAGAGTGGAGTCTCGAGTCTCATCTGCATTTGAATTGCATTGGGGGGGTGCGGGGGGTAGGCTTCGGCTTTGGTCACTTAACGGTTTAGAAGAGAACGGCAACGGGTTTTCCGTGGACCCACAAGAAGGTGTCATAAGCGGGTATTCATGGGATCATCGGACTACGAGATGCTACGAGAATAATTTTAATTATTACCATGGTTCATGCTACGTTCTTCCCCCCCTCCACCCATTCCCCCCTCGGACTACGCCTCTGAGCTGTGAAGACGCCTCTCCTCGAAGAAGAAGAAGAAGAGTGGGTTTTAGAACCGGTTAACTGCTTTCTGATGACACTTACAGTTATTTTCAAATAAAAGCCATAGAGCGTTCGAGCTTCGACTGTGACTTATGTATGTAAAAATCTTGGAATTCGAAAGGTAATTTACAGACAAATATGAAATTATTGGTGCTGGAAAGCCATGAAAATAAACCTCAAAACTTCGAGCTTAAAAACATTAAAAATTACTTTTTTTACTACAAAGAGTTTCTGCTTCAATAAACCCGCCTTGGAAGAGAAGTTTCTGGGATAAACAAAACTTCAGGGAAAACACAAAAAACTCTGCCAAAAGTGTACAAAGATTTGTTGTTTTCTTCTCTATTACGACTAAGTTTTTTATACAAAGAATGTGTTTACAAAACGCTGCAATCTCTTTAAATTTGTAGTAGTTTTTTGGTCTCCTTATAAGACATTTTTGTTTTTCCCTTCGGTAAATACTAAACTCCTGCCCAATAACTTCAGTTTCTACCCTCGTAGGAGAAGGCAAAAGCATAAAGAGACAAAACAAAGTAAGCAGATTAATAGCAGAAAGAGTAATGCACAAAAACTGATGTTCTTATCTCGCATTGCATCTCGCATTTTCGAGTAACGGGAAAAACAGCACAGAAGTTATATTTTAGGCTTGACTGCAGGTGTATCAAAACTATACGACAGAAACGCACTCTTCGCTGCCTACTAAATTAATTTAATGTTTAAGAATTCATCAAAATTAAACCAGGATAATTTTGATGTAATGTCATAGTTTATTATAAAATGTTCCGATCTATAGAGGGACACATAATGATATGAAATAGGAATTTAAACACAAATTTTTTGACCAATTTTAAGATTTTTTTTTTCACTTTTGATGCACGTGTTTATAAAAAAGTAACAATTTTTTTATATTTAAAATAATTTAAAAAAAACCGCTTGCAATTTGGTGCTAAAACACCTCGATTTTAGGGGACTTTTAAACCTCAGTAGCACCCTCGTAAAGGTCCATAAAAAATCCCGATAACTAAGTGCCACACTGACCTACGAGGGGACCGTCCGGAGTAACCTAACCTAACCTTTCCTACGAGTCAAAGAGTATTAGGAGAAGTCCCTAACTTTAAATGTGTGCTTCCCAAACCAAAATGGCTAATTATTTTTAAGAAAAATAAACTTAAACTAAACTATTAACTATTTCTACCAATTTCTATTCAAAATTATTCTTTTGTTCCCTTCAATTCCATAGTATATTCAGTGCGATACCAGCTCTACTTTATTCCTATTGAAAAGCAGTATAGAACCAGTTCCAACATTTGAGTCACTATTGTACCTGGTACTCAATTTACACACATATGTAATAGTACTCCATTGAGTTCTCATTGTTCTTAAAAGCCCCCTGCTCTGCCATTTAATATTGTTTTAAGAACCAGGTGTTCAACGAAAGCCCAACCAAAGATTTGCTTCAATGGGAGATTAAATGAAATTCAGCTTAAATAATAAACCTATTACAAAGTGTTAACTGCAATTTGTTATACATAAAACCTAGTTATAATCCTTATGTTCGTATCTGCCGAATTTTGCAATTCGTGTGGCACATTTTAAGCATTTCTTGAATATTTTCCCTGCTGTTTTCTTGGTAACTTTGGAGCTTTCTAGAAACATCTTTGTGGTCTGTTTGTTATGATAAAATATAGTTGAATTTCTAGCGAAGAACAGAACTGCATTAACGGCAGTCAAAGCTGTTGGCTGTTTTCAGGGAAATTCCATTTATAATCTCCATTTGCCTGTCGCCTTCCTGCCTGAGTGGCAGCATTTCATCAGCATCTTGTGACCTTTGATGCAACAGCAACAGCAACAGCAAAAACCAGATCTAGGAACAAGGCGTTAACCTGGCGTGGGCACAACGGCATGTCATCCTCAGCGCCATCATCATCGTCTCCCCATACCCATCCCCCAGCCATCATCCCCCTCCCCCTCCCCAGCTCCATCCCGATTTCCATTGCCATGCCATCGCATCCCATCAACATCACATTGCTGTCGCCGGTCGCCGGCTGCTGTCGCCTCAGCGATGAATGACAATTTTGCAAATGGCTTTTGGTGCATAATTTATGCAGATGCAACTGCAACTGCAGCGACTGCAGCTTGCAACGGGCTACAGCAACGGCAACGGCAGCCATGGAGGAGCTGAGCTGCAAAACTGGCAGCATTTAACGCGTTGACTATTAAGGCGAACTTGTTATGCCACAGAGGAAGGAAAAAAAGCGAAGGGAGATGGAGGGGTGCCCCGAGGTGGCTGTGGCAGTGGCAGCATCGCCCATGCATATTCAAACGCCATAATCCCAACGGTATTTTAATGCTAAATGCTTACTCACTCACAGACAGAGAGAGATAGCAAGAGAGAGAGGGGGAGAGAGATGGAGACAGGGAGACGAGAAAAACCCGTTTTTCCAGTAATGACCTTCGGTGTTGTTTTATTATCACTCCCGCTTCCGCTAGCCCCCGCCTCCAACCCCGCAACCCATCCAAAAACCGACTCCATTTGGAGCTATCTTGGAACTTGGAAATTCCGTTGAATCCCATAACAAAAGCCAGCCCAAAAGTTTATGTTTCTCTCTGCCCAACGAACACAAAAGTTCTTCTGTCTGTCTCTCCTCTAACCACCTCCCATTCGGGCCAACACTTGAATGGATTTGCCAATCCTTTTACTAATTAGCCAACTGCCAGAAGTGGAATTTCTCTGTGTATTTACATGCGAGAGAATGTATCTCTGAAGTTGATTTTGCTGGCTGCGGGGCACTTTGGAGAAGTTAATTAAAAGTCACTTTCAAATCAGAATCGATAGGCGATAATGTTGCACATGCAATTTGCATTCAATGAGTGTAAGCCCGGCCAGAGATGTGGTCTAGAACGGCAGTCTACTCCCCTCTTTGTAGGCCAGCAACTACCATTCTCTCCACCTGCAACTGTCAGTCGCTTAAAATGCAAATAGATACAGATACAGATACAGGCGGCGGCGGCCTTGCAGCGGTCACACATCACACTTAATAATTGACATTAAAAAATTAGATTTACGGCCAGCCAATCCCCTGGTTCCCCACGTCCACATCCACATCCACGTCCAGCAGGAGTTTAGTCTAGAACAAGTGTGCCATAAAAGCCAGCCACTTGGCCATGTTAGCCTTGATGAACAGTTCTCTCTTTTAACCCCTCGCTTAACCTCATCCAAGAGTCGAGTCTATAAGTATGTGGCCCCACCAAAGTGTTCAAGTGCACTAAAAACTGGCTGCAAGACCGGCTCCCAGCGGGCCAAGACAAGAGAATGACAATAAATATTTCGCTGTGGCTTATACAGCTCGATAACAGCTCGAATGCAGCTGGGGGTACAGTGGGGTGGGGTGGGGTGGTGTTCGGGGTGTGGGGTTGATCGATTAAATGCCCCGAAATGCCAGGCACTTGTGAGCAACAACAGAGCGAGGGGAGGTGGGTGGTAGGTGGCCCGCGGCGGGTGCAGCTCATGAAATATGAGCTCGACGTGCATTGAATTCGGGTCATTGGTTGGCCAAAAACCCAACAGTAACAGATGGGGCAGGGGGGCATGGCGAGGGGGCGGTGGCACTTTGAGGGATAACCGGCGCCTTAACATTTTGTAATTTGATTTTGAGTTACGCGAAAAAATACTCGAAGCACGGCGCACGGCCCCACAGGCCATTGAACTGCAGGCAAAATTGCAGATTGACGACAATCTCAAAGTTTTTTATGTTTCTCATGGATTGCTTAATATCTCCCTTTGCAGATACACAGATACACCAGCGAGAGGAAAAACCGGACAAGCCAACCAGCCAAACAGTCGATAGAGAAACGTGACAGGAGCCAAAAGTTCAAGCAGGTAAGAGGGAAAATTTCGCAAAAGAAAAACTTCACACAGAATGCAAAAATGCGTAACCGAAACGTAACTTGGTAAGCGACGAGGTCCCCTCCCCCCCCCCCCGACGATGCCCCCGCCCTCTGCTGTTACTGCTGTTGGATATCTATAATTTACACTTTCGTTGCATGTACAATAAGTGGCAAGGCAATGCCAATTGGCAGGGCTGCCAAGACAGAGAGAGGGGCAGACAGACTCCCATCCCATGCCACATAAAACACTTGTAATTCGAGGCGACTAACAATGTGTTGTCAGGTGTGGAAAGGCTTTGGTATGGCGATGGCTCTGGCGATGGTCCCAGGCTCATGCAAGACCAGGAAGAAGTGGCAACCCGAAGCCACCACATTGCTGGCTGCCAATTGACTGGAAATGGCATGCAAAGATTGCAAAATGCAACATGTCGGAATAGTTAGAGTTAGAGCTTTGCGGGCCAAAACAATGGCAGCGGGGCCTAAACGGCACCGTTCAAACCAGCCTTGTCTTTAATTATGAACTTTAATTGGGAGCCACAAGGCGATGTGTGTGTTAAATGAAGCTTAAATTATGCGAAAGCGAATGCGAATGCCAAATGCCAACGAACTCTCTTCTCTACCCTCGCGATTCAGAAAGAAATGCTTTCTCGCCGGGCAGAAAGTTTCTTGGGAAACTTTCCATTGTGCTAGAAGACCTCTACGCTCCGCTCCACTCATCTCTTTGGCAAAAGTTTTCTACATAGCATATGCCATATAGTATATCTAATGCTTAGATAAATCTAATTTCATACGAAATTTATTGTACAACTTGGCCGTAAAAAAAGAAACAGCGAAACAGCAGCGAAGAGCGGCCACTCCATTGTGGCTCCACTGTGACTGTTCCATGGTCGGACAGCGTTCATTCCCCGGTCACAATTGAATAGATTTTCAGATTTACTTTTCTTTTAAGTTAGAAACAAAAGGAAAAACCAACCAAATTCCAGCTGCTGCCTCTGCTGTTGCTGCATTCGACAGCGTTTAGTCTGAGAGATTTGCTTTCGAATGATGGCAGACAATAAAACTTTCCATTTCTAACAAAATTACGGCTACACTCCGGGCCAAGACCAGACAGATTGAGGGACAGACAGACAGACAGACAGACAGACAGCCAGCGAGGAGGAAACAAAGCAAGACAAATTTATCCACTTATCTGATATTTGCTGCACTCATCTCTCAGTTGGCCATGTCTTTGGTTTGGTCTTTCTCGAATTGAAAGAGAATTTGTTTTACGGGAATTTCTTTTTTTTAACATAACATTTATTTGGGCATGATGCATGCCACAGGCAGAAGCAGACACATAGTTTCTATACCTTGTGGTATCTATATTTTTAAAGATATTTCAATGGGTATCCCTTTGGTCGTTAGCATTCCTAATTGTTTTCGTAGCTGTCGCTCCACCACCCACTATGCGCTTCTGTTTTCCCGTCTCCCCTGAAAATCTTTTGTAGCAACAACATCATAAATGTTGCATGTCAGGGCACACCATTCTCCAGGTGACATGTTGCACACGTGTGCGCGCCGCCACCCACTTGCCGCCGCCCCACTGATTTGTGACAGCGCGTTTATGTGGCGGAACTGTTTATTAATTAATGACCGCATTTCGGGCGCTGATTCTCTTCGGTTCGCTTGTGTGGGGTGGAGTGGGGTTGGGTTGGCTTTTCTGCTTGGCTTTTTCAGTGGGTAGCCAATTATTAGGTGCTAAATTGTTGGCCCAGCAAATGGGTTAAATGAGCCCCAGGCATGCAACATTCTCAATCAAATGGTGCACCATGGAGCACTCCTCCTTCCACTCCTGAGAAATTGTATGTGTGGAGGAGATCTTTAATGGAGTGGGGGAAATGTCATTCCACATTTATCGCCATCTGTTGCAAGGCTGTTGCTGCTGCCCCTCAGTGTGTGTAGCGATGGCTTTCAGTCTTGAATGCGTTCCATTTTAGAGATGGACTTGGATGGTGATTATGTGCGTGCTCGTGCTGCAAGGCTATAAGTCGTGAGTCTAGTAGAAGTTTGACTAACACGAACAATCTTGAGACTATTGAAAGATGTATGTAGAACCATTGGGGAGATCTTTCTACAAGAATTATAATGATCTTTTACAGGCAGTACTGAGCAAAAAGATCATTTCTTTTCGATAATTTTTGTCTTCTTTTGGGAGGAGTACGAGTACTCCCTCTTTGAGCCTTAAATTCCACACAGAATATGCCCTGAGCAATAGTTTTTTATGATTTAAATAATAAATATCAGAAATTAATTTTGATTACAAAAATGATAATTATTACGATCCCTGATCGTGCCAATTGTGCCTGATCGTGCATGTTCAATCCTGTATAGCTCCGTGGCGGACCGTGGCGGACCATCTCTAATGGTGTTTATCTAATGGCCGCCTGTCAAAATGATAATGGTTTTTGTGTGCGGCTGCCTGCCGTTAGATGGCGCTCCGCGATAAGCAGCTGCCAGGAGAGAGAAGCCCGATTGGAGTGGAGTGGAGTGGAGTGAAGTAGATGGCAGTGGAATGCCTCAATTGAAAACTGTCAATTGCCTTGGCTACACGCCACTCCACGCCACACACACACACACACACACACACCTCTTTGGCGGCTATCTCTTAGCCATTTTCGGTGTAGGCGCAACAGTGAAAGTTGTGGCCATGGCTAGAGGCAGATGGGGGAATGGCCAAGAGAGAGAGAGGGGGGAGGAGAGGGAGGCCAGTCGAGGGGGTAATTAATGCCAATTAAATGTCAAACAACGGGAAAAACAAACAACTTTTGTGCTGGGCGTGTCCCTGATGGCTGTGGCAGTGGCAGTGGCAGTATCAGTGGCACTGTCAGTGACTGTGGCAGTGGCAGAGAGACAGCAATTCCATTCCATTATGCTGACCAAACTTTCAAAAGGCTACACTGCACTGCACTGCTCTGATTAATTAAAGCCAAGTTCAAACAGACCCAGACAGGAGGGGGGAGGGGGGTTGGGGGGTTGGGGGTTGCCGTTCGGTTGCAGTTCAATTGATTTAATTTCCCACGAGCCTGCCTTCAGCGTTGCAGCGTTCCCCCAGCTTTCTACCACGAAAACAAAAGAAGGAAAGCGCATGTTGCCCCCAAGTTGCAACGTAGCTTGAATGTCTGTGTGTGTGTGTGTGTGTGTGTGTGTGTGGTAAGAGCTGGCAAAAAGTTATTTATGATTATTTAATGCATGCCTTGTGTGCGGCAGGTTCATTGCCCAAAGACTCTCGACTCGAGTCGACTCGCCAAATGCAAATGCAAATTGATTTGCGCGCTTTGCCCTGCAGTTGAACTTACGTCAACCGAAGACACCCATCTGCCCCATGCCACAGGCCTAGGCCCTGCCACAGCAACTCTTTCTGTTTGCTAATTGCTTGTCGCTGTCAACATGTTGCAGTTGTACTGCTGCTGCTGCTGCTGCTGTTACTGTTGTCACATCTTCCATTGAACTTTGAACTTGGCTCAGGCCTCGCAATGGTTTACTGACTTTCTTTTGTGGTGCCAGAAGCGATGCTGCTGCCACATGTTGCCACGTCATTCATCTGAAATGTGAAATGTGTGTTTCCGCTGTCGCTTTTGTCTCGACTCACAAAGCGCCACACGAGACAGCGTCTGGCCTTGCAATGCCAGGCAGCAGCAGCAGCAGGCACTGCATCAGTGCGTATACGTAATATTTTGTAAGCCTTTTGTGCCCCGATCGTTGCTAGGGTGGCTAGTGGTTGCTAGTGGTCATCATTGCTGCAAGAAGCCAAGAATTCTCTCTGCAAATGGCCCAACAATTTGAAGCACAGATTGGGGTTCTATTCCACTGTGCAACCACTGTACTTGTATTTGCCTTTCAGGTCCGTCCATCGGTTTGTTTGCCTTTTCCAAATGCAATACAGTTGTCGACCTTTGGCATACAATTACATGGGGGGGGGGGGGGGGGGGGGGGTGCTTTAGGCAAACCGGCAGACCGGCATACCCTTCTCCTACACGGCACCACACAGAGCCCCCGCCTAGACATTCGCTTTAGACCAAAGCCAGACATCGACATCGACATCGAATTGCCAGTGTTTATGTGTTTGTGTGTTTATTTTCTTAGCTGGTCTCTCAACCCAAATTGGCAACTTGTTCTCTCTCTCTCTCTCTGTCTCTCTCGCTCTGACTCAGTCTCAAATTGCACAGTTTTTATGATTTGTTACTTTTGTTTTTGCTTTGGTAGTATTTCATATTCTAAATGTGCAATAAAAGTCAAGCAAACAGCATTCAAAATCCACTGCCACAAAAGGTCTTCCAGATGGTTAAAGAAAAACAAGAGGTCAACCCAGGAAACAGAGGAAACAGGTAGTTGAAGCCATACGAAGCCAAAACTGTATTGTTCTGGGCGTCGATTGTTCCTGGCCAACCGCATAACTTGGGGCCCAAACTCCTTCCAAAATGTCTGCAGCTGTTTGGTAACCACAAAAAGCAGGGACACTGCTGCATGACTCATGGACAACATGGACAACATGCAACATGACTTGAAAATGCAGCTGAAGCTGTTGCGGCTTGACAGCCGAAACAGGCAACAAATGGAGCTGGCCAGCAATTACAAATTGGCCAACAAATTGGGGGAATGTTGAGCCCAAAGCCCAAAAATTATCCCACGCAACAGGTTTTTCTCGGTTTTTTCGGGTTTGTTCCTTGGTTTCTAATGTGACCAAATGAGAAGTTCTCAAAGACTTTGTACGCCTCATAAAGTATTTTAACAGCGGGTTATTAAAAATTATGCCAAAAGTCTAGAGAGAGAGAGAGAGAGAGAGAAAAAAGAGAGAGGGGTGGGGGGTAAGTTTAGTGGGGCTTTGTCATAAAATAAAGTTACGATGCCTGCGACAGCTGTTGCCAGTTGCACCCTCAGGGGAAGCACGCAGACGCGGAGGCAGAGGCAGACGCGGATACTTACAAAGTGGAAATCGGATGCCTTTCGCCAGTAAGCGACACATTTTGTTGCCTCAAGTAGGGGCAGGGTAGGGCAGTGCAGGGCAGGAGGTGGAAAAGGATATCGTGGCGCTCTTTTTTATTTAATTAAGCAAGATGTTGGGGCAACACATGTGCGCGTCAGAATGAAAGAAGCAGCAACAGCAACCGGCAACCCGTTCTGGAGATGGTGGCACACTTGCTGATCTGATCCCCTGGGGTGCCAAAGTCCATATATCGTGAGTGCTTCTGATTTTTCATGGGAGCTGAGTCCGTGCATGACTGAGCGGCATGCAACTTGCGAAAACTATTCAAACGGGAACGAAAAGTAACGACTAAAATAGAGTTTTATTTGGAAAAACTGTTATTTTACAGAAATTGGATACAAAATACTTCTATATTATATTAGTAAGATTCAAGGTACATATTTACTAGATATGAAAATAGAGTCTTTGAAATGTTTCAAGAAAAATAGGAATATCCTCCATGTGAAACAGAAGAAGATCTCAATATGTAGGGGGAGCCTTGAATAGCTGCTTAACTGCATAATAAGCCTAAACACACCTTTCACTCAATCCTACTGCCCAGTATGTACAATGCAATAAAAGCTTTTAATAGTTATAATAATAATATAGTGCTTATACACAGTTGTTTATATTAATGGTACCATTAGATAATTGCACACATTCTATTTTTTAATAGTTTGTTGGAGCGCTTAATTTTATGAGAAGCCTAATGTACAGGAAGCGTCTGCAGTATACATACATATGTACATGCATATGTACTTATGAATGGTTCATAGTATGTGCAGTAAAGCCCTGCTCAAGCATGATCGTGCATGTCCGAATCAGTTTTTGCTCTCTTCTTTTATTCTCTCCTCTGTCTTCGTGTCTGCCAAAAACCCGATCGAATCGTTACATATACCTCGTGCGTTCTTTCTGGCTTCGTGTCTCGCTGTCGGCCCGCTGCCGTCGCTAGCTCTGACTGCAACTGCAATTTGGTGCCCTGACAACAACAGTTGCAGCTGGGAACATCCAGTGAATGCGTTTTCATTTATTAATCTGCTGTTCCTCTGCTGCTGCTACTGCTGCTGCTTCTACTTCTGCCTCTGCTGCCTTTTGCTTTATTCTTTTAGTCTTCTGGCTGTACTTCTTTGTCTGCGTCACGCAGCAAAACGAGCAACAGCAACAACAAGAACAACAGCGCGAATGAAAACGAAGACGACATGGGAACCTAACCTTGAAATGCTCGCTCTCCCCCTCCCTCTGTCACTCTGTCACTCTTTTTGCAACACTGAATGAAGGAGAGCGTGGAACAAGTGGGAGAGGGAGAGAGAAAGATAGCTGGATGTGGGTGCTCGCAAGCATAACTTTATGTACAGCCATCCATTTGCGGGATTCGCTTGATTAAAGCAGCTCCACACGCACTCTCTCTCTCTTTTTCTCACTCTCCCACGCACACACACTTTCCATGCATGTATTTCCTTGGAATTTCCTGGCAAGAATAAACATGAAACATTTCACCCCGTAATAAACTGACAGGCTAAAAATAGACCCCAACTCCGCTCCACTCCTCGAAAGCAGGTCCCCGGTTCCTCCAAGTGGTTAATGTGTTTTCTGTTGCCTCGGGGAGGGCTTTGCTTTTGAGGTTCATCGGTTTATCGGTTTATCGAGTGTAGCAACTTCAATTAACCCCCAACATGATACATATACAGGTACCCTGCCTCCGGGCCTGGCCAAGACCATGACAGGCTATATTGACAGCTTGACTGGAGATTTGTGAGCCTCGTTACTCAACGTAATTGACAGGCCAGCATAAGGATAGACATGGGGCCAAAAGCCATTGGCAGAATATGTCAAACGTTCAAGAAATCAACCAACTGACGAATCTGTGGCTTGGGTGGTCTAGGATGTACATACATACAAACATATGTATGTATATACATACATAACCAGGAAATCTGTTCAAAGACTCTTAAATTCATATTAAATCTGTGTACTACATATTCCACATTTTAATGTCTACGGTTTAAGGGTTCCATTAACAGCTTTACTTCTATCTATGATTCCATGCTAAACGTTTCGTGCTGGAGGGGGATTTTTCTACTCATAGCAGGTAGTCGTCGTCGACTATGTTTATGCTTAAAAGACTTTCAACAGCCAGCGGCACTACACTACCACCCCACCCCACCCCATCTGCCTAAACAACTTCTTCACAATTTAATTGCTGCTGTGGACATTGTTGTTGTTGCTGTAGATGTTGTTGTTGCTGTAGATGTTGTTGTTGCTGTAGATGTAGATGTAGATGCCTGCTCCCCTTCCTGTTGCTGTTGTTGCTGTTTTTGTGGTCGCACAAGTTTGTTGTATTACCTGTTGACAAAATTGCTCTCTGCTCTGCTCGGCCTGCACCAACATCCGGCTTGTTCTCGACAGCCACAGCCGCAATACCACACCACACCACCCCCCCAGGCAACGACAACAGCTAATGGCAAGTTTTGAGTTCGCTTTAATTAAACAAACTTCCATCGGGGCTAACCAGGCGTGTGAACTAGGAAATTGCCAGCTTTAGAAAACTAATAAATATTTGGCATATACTCGTATTCGTACTTGTACAGTGATTACTCCGGATATTGAACCAGGAGGTGCTTTGGTTTATTGTCCAAAAAACAACAACAAGTTTTTCTAACAAAAGATTTGTATTTGGCCATTTTGAAAACACTTTTGTTGTATTTTATAATATTTTTTTTATAAGTAGCCATTTGATATTTAACAAAACTTATGCTTAAGATTAAGATTACATATTATATTTGGACTGATCTGATAATCCCATAATACCTACCATAAGCCTGCAAAGAAACAGAAGGACAGACAGACGGATTGGATCGGATATTATCATGATATATACTATAGGTACTTAATGCAATAACCAAAATTATGATGAAATATTCATGCTTTTGCTGTAAATTTGTTCAAATAATTTCAAAATTATGGCCGTTATTCTCTTTGAGCCACTACTGTAATAAGTTTTACTGTTTTGGGAGGGAGTCTGTGGAATGGCATTGAAATTGAAAGGCAAACTTTGCATTCCAATGCGCATGCTTTGAATCATATTAATTGGCAAAAACAAAAACAATGTTTGAGTTTCCCACACAGGCCAGGCGGGGGATAGGGGAGAGCTCCACAATTACCAGAGGATTGTATTTGCAAGTCCAATTAGTCTGGAGGAGGCGCAGGGGGAATTCAAGTCAAGTGCAGGGAGCAGGCAGCAGGGAGCTGGGACTAAGTGTGGCCTTGAACTTTGAGCTGTGGACTTAGCCGCATCATAAAGCTGGCTTATTGCGATGGAATGGAACGGAGTGGAGTGGTTTGGAGTGGCGTCTACAATCAACTCCAATCAACTCTGCCGGCGCCTAATTGGCCGTTTGCCTTTAAAGGCAGCGCCGGGCTTGACATTTCGCTGTGTGTCTCTGTCGCCCACCACATCCGCTGTCGGCCTGGGCCCAACCCAGCATTCTTTTGGCCAAAAACTTGGCTTTAAGCAGTACACTCTACTCTTTTTTTTTTTTGCCTGGTCTGTGCATAACTAAGCAAAAGTAAACAATTCAAAGAGCTTTTTGTTGGAGTCAACTGATGTTTTGCATAATCTCGAGAAAGAGGTGGGAGGAGGGAGGGCCCAGAACTTTGGCAGGTGTACCTAACATATATGCGCATATTTCTATATATATGTATACATGTATACGCGTGTATACATAACGATAAATATATAAATAAACACCAGAAGGGGGCCAAGTAGTCCGCCGTTCCAGCCACGCATAAATCTCACGTGCAAATGTGGAACAAACTTCGCCCCTCCCCTCGCCTCTCCCCGTTTCAATTTTGAATATACTCCGCGCATATACGTATCTCCCTGCCTCTCGCAACCATCTCTACAGATCTCCAACCATCTTCCCATCCCATCTCATCTCATCTTTCGTTTCATTTCATTTCAATTTCTCGTGTTTTGGCGCTTCGCGTTTCGTTTCTGGTTGCTTCCTTCTGGTTTTCGGTTCAGCTTTAATGGGAATCAACATGTGGATGGATTATTAAATTGAAATTTGGTTCTGGTTCTGGCTCTGGCTCAGAGAATGGCTGCTAACCCACTTTCCACTCGCAACACAAGTGATCCCAAAACATTCTTTGGATTCTTCTCTAATGAAAAACCCGGCCCGAAAATTGCAGAACCAAAAAACAGTCTGCAGAGAACAGAGAACTTTTGTGGCCGAAAACCTGTTGGCCTCGATTTGCAGACGGTCAAGCTAACTGTTCTCGGGCTGCACCAAGCAGCAGCCGCACTGCACGGATCGGATCCGATCAGATTAAAGCAAATACGGAATGCCAGAATGCAAAATATCGAAATGGGCTGCCGCTGGCTTGGAACGGGTTTTCAGGTTAACAGGCAGTCTGAGAGTCTGGCCGTCAGGCACTTTTCGTGTGTGTCCAATTGGCAAGATATATGCATACAAGGGGTCTACTCGAGGAGGGGTGGGGGGCACTGGCTGTCTGAGAGTTCGCATCGATTAATTTGTAACGCCCACTGACAGTTTTCCCAAACTGTCAGTCAGTCAGCCAGTCGGGTCGCCGTCGTCGTCGTCTTGGTCTAAGCTCTGACCGACTTTTGCAACTAACGAGCATCGGCAGATGCTGTTCGGAGAGCCACATCCATAGTACGTCTGTACATCCTGGCCTGGCCTGCATATATTAGCCATTTTCGGTCAGGAGTTTAGAGCTCTGGCAGGAAATTTATGTAGATTTATTTGTGTGTAACACTTTTGCCGTCTCCACTCGAGCATTGATATCTCTTTTCCATCGCCATCTTGGGGGGGGAAACAGCATTCCTTGGGCCCAGTCCAGGCTAGGCCAACAGCCAAACTTGAAAAATAGCTTCAAGATGCTGGATGCTGGTTGCTGGATGTGGCATTCCATTTCTGGTTGCCGCTCGCTCTCTGCCACACCATCTGCAGCATCTTGGACAAACGACTTCTATATATGGCCAAATGGCCTCTACAATTTGTTGTGAATTTTCTGCATTTCTTTTGCCTTGGAGAGTGCTGCTCCCCAAATGTGTTTCACTTTTTGTTCGCTCAATCATACCCCGGATGATTGAACACTGGATCTCTGATCCGATCCGCGGGAGCTGCTTTCCACAGCACTCCCTGAGAATGGGCACAGCAGCTGAGCTGTCTCGATGGCTTGGCCATAAATAACTGGCCAATCGATGCCGCAACTGCAAAATGCAAATGAGTGAAAGAAAAAATGCAAACAATTAACGAAAAAAACAGAGAAACCCAAACCGAAACAGCAAACAGTAACAGAAATAGACGTAAAGCCAGGCAAACGGTAACCAAACCGCGAGCGGAGTGGAGTCTACAATTTATGTGTAACAATGCGGGGCAGCTGCAACATTTAACAGCCACAGTTATGCAATTGGCCATGCCATGCTCTGCTTTGCCCCCATCTATGTGTACCCCATGCACTCTGCCTCTGCCTCTTCCTCTGCCCCACCCCATGCCAATTGTTTTGCTGCGACCGCATTGCACAAAGCCAAGATTTATGCATATTAACGTCGAGTCAAAACGCTGACCCAAAACTGGAGACCCCCAGAGCAGCTAGAGCAGTAGTGGCAGCAGCAGTGGCAGCAGCAGCAGTGGCAGCAGCAGCAGTGGCAGCAGCAGCAGTGGCAGCAGCAGCAGTGGCAGCAGCAGCAGTGGCAGCAGCAGCAGTGGCAGCAGCAGCAGTGGCAGGCTCTGGCAGAGGCCTCATCACTTCCACCAGCTGATGCAGAAATCAAGCGTGGCAGCAACAGGGGCTTAAACCGCCGGCAACACTTAACAATGGGTCAACTTTCCTTGGCGTTGGCGTTGATAAATGTGAACCGAGAGATGCCCCAAAACTGTGGCAGCAATGGGATCGTTTGTTGTTGTTGTTGCTGCTGCAGTTGCTGTTGTCATCTTCATTGTTGTCTTAGTGGGTGTTGCCGCATACGCTGTCAGCAGCAGCAGCAACCCCGCACTGGCAACACTTTCCCAATTAGGCGTTTAAATACGTGTTTTGGGCCCAAGTGACACACATAGAGAGACACTTGGGGCCATATACAGAAGTTAATGGCTTAAAGACATACAGATTGTTACATGGTTAGTGCCAGTGCCAGTGCCGAGCCTCGGAGCTGGTTAGTGGTAAAGTAGTGCACAAGAAACGCCCCATGAGATCTTATGGGAACAAAGCGGTCCTCTAGTAGGGGAATGGCCAGGAGAACAATACCAAAAACCAAAACGAGAGCCTTCTTTAGTGACTCCCATTTGAAACAGTCATCATTTGGTCTACGGATAATTAGTCCCTCAAAACAGAACTTATCTACATCTACATCTAGTGACTCCTATTCGCAGCTGCTATAATGCTATAATTCGGTGGAGTTCTGTTAGATCTTTTCGAGTGATAGGCCCACAGCAGAGAGCCATATTTGGATGGATCCAATTTCAAGAACTCTGCAGCTAACCAGCCATAATTTGGTGTCGAATAATAAGATCTTTCAATGATATACCTACACAGAGCAACCCACAGAAGTGAGACATAACAATTAGATGATTTAATCACAGAATAAGAGACTAAAACAGTTGCCCCGAATTTAGATGCCATTTCCCACCGAAATCTGAAGAGTAATCAAACGAGTAAACATTTACCCATAAAATTTAGCCACTTAATTTAATTAAACCATTAAGAACCGACGCTAAGAACCGTTCCAGGCCAAGAGATGACTAAGGAAACAATCGGAATATATTGGTATTGTTGGTTTCTTACCAAAAAAGGAAACCAGTTTGCCTTTGGAGTTATTTTGAGAAGCCAAATCCAAATAAAGCCATCAATTATTCAGCTTTCTGTCTGTCTTTCTGTCTGTCTTTCTGTTGATTTTGTTTGAATTTCCTTGGTTTTTTGTCTACATGTTGCATGTGCAACTGGGCTAGCATGGGCCTCCCCTCAGGGGCGGGGTGGAGGCTGCCACTTTGGAAAGTCATTTGCAGGCAGGCGACAAAATCCAAAGGCAAACATTGCAGGCAGGCAGCGATTACCCAACAGCCAACCGGCAGCAGAGGGCTGACATCAGCTCTGGCGGGGAGTAGGGGGTACAACTGATGGATGTGACAGAAGACAGTTAATTATGGCGACTATTCCCATCCTGGCCAAATCAATAGCAGCCATAAATAGCTGGGGAATACAACCCACGAAAACCATCATCATCGTCAGGGGCAGCCATGGCGAAAATTTCAATAATTCCATTATCAAGATGAAGATTGATTGATAAGTTGTTGCCTGGCCAAATGGCTGTCTGTCAGTGTCTGGTCCGCCTGGATTGGCAATGATTTTGGATGCTGGATGACCACATGGCCACCAATTGCTCTTGCATGGTTGCCCAATCGATATTGAGTCATGGGGCATGCGGCAGAAGCCAAGGAGAGTGAAAGTTAATTGAGGACTTGTGCAATACCAAATACTCGTATTTGTGCACAAAGAAAGACAGAAAGAAAGTTTAGTTTAGTGCGGCTTTAACCATTACTCACGACCTTCTCTCACTCTTTGCTCTTCTCTCCTGCAGAATATGGCCTAAGGTTGTTCGGGAGTAACAGCCACAACTTGCAACAGACACAAGCAGCAACGCCATGTCGTCCTCGATTTGCTCACACTTTACGCAGAATGCGTGGAAGAAGGATCTGTGCTCCAACTGCTTCAAGTCCAAGGACGAGCACAAGGCAGCCGCCGCAGCAGCCGCCTCCAAGCTGGGGGGCAGCAGCAGCAGCAGCAGCCACAAGCAGCAGCCGGCAGAGGTGCAGCCCAAGACGGACTACCCCAACAAGCACAGGACCCCGGCCAAGAGCATCATCAAGAAGGCCTTCGGGGTGAGGCTGACCCATCATTCCGGCAGCAGCAAGTCCAGCGGAAGCGGCAGCAGCCACAGCAGCTCGAAGAGCGGCAAGGTGTGCTTCCCCAAGCAGCTGCACGAGATCATTGGCTATGGGGGGGAATGGTCGGACGACGATGATGACGATGACGATCATGACTTCATGAATCTCGGCAACGAGCACGATGACATGGCCATCACAGAGACCGACGACGAGGAGACCGTGGAGCTGAAGCGGATTACGCGTGCCAACACCGACTTCAACATGAACAATGGCAATCTGCTGGGCGATGCCCAGGAGAACATCAAGAAGTCGTTTGCTGCCCTCAAGCTGGGTGCCCCCCAGGTGGACAAGGAGGGCAAGAAGCAGACGCTCACCATCAATGTGATGCCCTTTGGACAGCCCCTGAAGGGATCGTCGGGAGCCAAGGTGGCTCCAGCGCCAGCACCAGCGCCAGCTCCGGCAAAGGGTGCTGCCCAGGAGAGCAAAACCAAGGCAGCAGCAGCATCCGTGGCAGCGGCAACAACCAAGACCAAGACGGCCACAATTACCACAGCCATCAAGAGCAGCAGCAGCAGCAGCACCAAGAAGGTGACCACCACCCTCACGCCCACGCTGACCATGGCCAAGGTCGTCCCAGTGACAGCTACTCCGCGGGATGGCAAGGCCAGTCCGCCCATAGAGCGAGCCATGGAGAAGTCCCTGCTGGACGAGATCTCCGAGACGCTGGAGCAGAAGCAAAAGCAGAGCGAACAGATCACAGCGGCCGCAGCCACAGCCACAGTCGTGGCAAGTGGCAACAGCAGCAACACCCCCTCGGCTGCAGCGGCTTGCAACAAAATCAAATTCGAGCTGAGCGCATTGAGCGACTCGCCGAAGCCATTTCTCGACCTTAAGAAGCCCATCGCGAGGAACGCGCCCATAACCAAGGACCACGCCAAGCCGCGGGTGAACGTCTGCCACAAGTACTCGGACACGGACAGCAACTGCTCGGACACGGAGAACGGGGTGTCGGCCTACTACGACGTGGTCGAGACGCAGCTCAGCTACGAGAACCTGCCCGACGGCAAGTACAGCGAACAGGTGGGCGCGGCCAGCGCCCAGACGGACAGCAACGCGAGCACCGCCCACTACTCGAGCTCCCAGTACATCACGGACATGCTGCTCAGCTCGAAGACGCGGGCGGCCAGCTACAACCTGCACGAGGGCAACTTCATGACCAGCAAGATCACCTCCGACGGCCTGATCGTCACCAAATGCAGCTCGGACGACGCCCTGGACTCCACCGGCAGCAGCTTCGACGGCAGCTCCGACGAGGAGAACGCCTACAACATGATCCGCAGCGAGTCGGACTCGGGCATCGGCATCAGCATCGGCAGCGAGTACAAGAATGCGGGCGTGGCCAAGGGGGCAGGAGCCGCCAGCCAGCTGCTGGTGGAGAAGAAGCTCAGCGCCAGCACCAACAACTCCGACTACGAGGACATCCAGATCGGAGACCAGACGGCGCCCAAGCCGGCGGTCAAGAGTCGCGAGCTGCACGGCGAGCCCGATGGCAGTGCCGATCCGGACAACAGTCTGGAGCAGAAGCAACAACAACAGCAGCAGCAGCAGAAGGAGACGGAGACCACAGCGGGACAGCAGCTGCCAGCGCTGCCCAAGTCCCCGCCACCGCCCATGAAGATGGATGCCCGGCCCTCGTTCCTGCATGGCCTCAAGAAGCCGGAGCTGCCAGCCAAGCCACAAGTCACCAGCAGCAGCAGCAGCAGCAACAACAACAGCAGTCCTGGGGGAAGCCTCAGCTCGGGGAACACGCCGCTGAAGAGCTTCCTGGGCAGCAAGCGGCAGCCGAGCTGCGCCGAGCAGCAGTTCATCACCCAGCTGCAGTCGGCCATCTCCAAGTCGAGCGAGAATCTGCTGCTGGCCGCCGCCGCTGCCTCTGACTCAGCGAAAGATGCGGAGGCAAAGCTAAAGAAGGGCAAAGCCCCGAACCCGCCGCCAGAGCCAAAGCTGAGCGCTCCGCCCACGCCGGAGCGCGACTACAGCCTGGTAGTCGAGTTCGAGCAGGCCTCGAAGGTGGCCGCAACAGAGCCATCGCCGTCGCTGTCGCTGTCATCGCCCAAGCCAGCGGAAAAGGCCACGTCAGCCAGTGCCAGTGAGACGTCCGCAGGGGAGACCACTCAGCCGCAGTCCCAGTCCCAGTCCCAGCCCCAGCCCCAGTCCACACCCGCAGCAGCGGTGGCAATCAACAGCAGTTTGTACACGAGGAAGCCCCCGCTGCCGGTGGCCGTCGGAGGAGCACCCGTCATCCGGGAGAAGGACAAGCGCGAGCGGGCCGTCATCAATCCCAAGTTCCGCAGCCTCAACACCTTCGTGATGCAGCGGGCCAACGCGGCCAAGCAGCAGCAGCTGCAGTCGGCCAGCTCGGTGCTGAACCTGAAGCAGCCGCTCACGCCGGAGCCGACGCCGCGCAACCACCGGCACCTGTCCATGTCCGAGGAGTGCCTGGCCGCCGCCGGACTGGCGGACAGCAAGAAGTCGCCGGCGTCCAGCTCCTCGCCGCCCCAGAAGCAAAAGTCCAAGTTCTCCATCAAGAAGTTCCTTCGCATGGGCAGCAACGGGGGCAGCAAGTCCTCGGATCCGCTCCACAAGAAGGACTCCAGCATCTACACGGAGATCTGCACGGGCGACGATGGCAGTGTGCCCGGCAAGCCGCGTCTCGTCATCATCCATCCGATCGACATCAATCCCACGGCTGTCGAGGTGGTCAAGGACATCACCAAGACCAGCGACACGGTGTCGTCCCAGACGGTGGCCGTCGTCACGGCCAAGCCGCCGGCACCGCCCCTACGCGCCAGCGAGGGACAGCGTGCCCACGAGGCCAACAAGCCGGCACGCCCACCGCCGCCCAAGAGCGCCGAACTGCGACGCAAGCAGAAGACCGAGCTGACGGCCACGCTGAGTGCCAGCAGCGTGGACTCGGCGGCGACGATGGTGGCGACCAGCGGCTCCATCAAGCTGAAGGCCGACAATGTCTATGCCAATTTGGGTAAGTAGTGTTGCACGTTGGACGACGGGGCAGGGCCAGAGTTTCGTTCTGGGATCATTTTGGGGCACACTTGAAATTCCATTTAAATCTGGCTCGAATTGACCCAAATCCGTGATGCGTGGGCCGTGAGTTACGATGGCATTCCAAAAGAAAGCGTAAGCAAATCACGTTCCGAAATCAGAGCGACCTTCAGAATGACAACCTCATGTGTGCCGGAGGGGGGGGGGGGAGGGGAGCCTGAAGGGTCTCCACTTTACCTACTTGCCGCACTTGGGTGTCTCCTCCAACTTGTTGACTCCAATTGCTGGCCAAGAAACCAGAACACGAATGAAAACACCTTAAATGGTAAAAGCAGCAGCACCACATCATGGCTGAAAGTAGAACCCAAAACCAAACTCAGAACAAGTTACGCATTTTAATCAATATAACGGGCACACACACACATACACAGAGAGCCACTTATGACCATATCCGCCATATCCACATGATGAGCCATAGAGCCATGGAGCCAGCCATTCAGCCATTTACCCGGCTTTAACTGGGTTAAGTGGCCAAAGCCAGAGAGCAAAATAGTTTAACAACAGCGATGAGCGACGAAAAATCGAAAAGAAAATAAGCCACAGCCAAAGCCAGTTCCAGATTCCAGTAGAGGTTTTAGGCCAGGTTAGACCATTGTGAGCTAACCACATGTTGATGGGCGACCAGAGAGTAAGCGAGTGAGAGAAGGTAGACAAACATTAGAACTGGTGAAACTGGCGGAGACCGGAGAGCAGACCCCGACCGACCCATTTCTTACCGCCTGACACTTTGCGGTCAGTGTGAATGCGGCAAGAACTTGTTACACCTGCTGCTGCACCTGAACCGCAGCCAGTCGCTTTTCCTGCCATGAACCGCAGCCATTTGTTAGCCATCTCCGCCAGATCCAGTGCCAGCGACAGCACTGTGCGAATTGTAATTTGGCACGAATTTGGGTCAAAATCGCAATTAGTACTCACAGGTTGTCTAGCTGAAAACGTGGCTAAAATAGGTGGCAAGAGCTGGCAAGAGGTGGCAAGAGAGCCACAGAGAAGTTATTTGTCGTTTGCCACAGCTGTGCTGTCGACTGCCAGCAAACATTTGGCACTGTCCCATGAGGGCCAACATAATATTAAGAACAGATTAAATTACAGAAAAATGGGAAAACTTCTACCTCTTCTACATTTTCCATTTGTCTTCTATTTTTGTTTAGGGGAAATCCGCTCCTCGATAGCCCCACGCAAGCCAGAGCGTACGGCCAGCATGAGGGAGCGCGAGGCGCAGCTGGAGCTGGTGCGGAAGCGCGGAGTACTAACCGATACTATCTCCATTTGCTCGTCAAACGGTGAGAATGTAACAACGGATCCAACCAAGTCGTCGATCAAGACGAACCCCCACGGCCAGGATGGGGGCAAGACATCATTGAATGCCGCCTCCACGGCCAACAGTCGGACGAGCACCTTTGAGCGTCAGCCGCAGAAGAAGAGCGAGACGAAGATGTCCATTTCCAGCAAGCTGGAGATCTTCGAGCAGCGATCCAGCGATGCCACGGACACGGCTGCCCAGCGCAGCAGCCTGAAGGACTCGGTGCGCAAGATCAACAGCACCATCGACAGCTACCTGAAGGACAAGCGCGACTACGACAACTTGTACGAGTTCGTGAAGATGGGCAACGGCAGCCCGTCGCCCCAGCCGCCCACGGGAGCCACTGCACCGGCCACAGCAGCGATGCCCCCGCCACCGCCCACGCGCACCAACATCGACCTGGCGGCAGTGGCTGGACAGCGCCTCACCCAGGCCACGCGACGCAACAACATCTACTCGGACACGGCCTCCATAGCCAGCTACACGCGCAGCGAATACGGACCCGTGCGCCACTACGGACTGAACAATAGCTTGGGTAAGAGAGTCCCTGAGACTCCTAATCCCTATATCGGTATTAAACGTATCTTTCCTTTAGCCAACATTCCACGGATGATCTCCGCATCGTATGCGGGCAGCGAGGTGGGAGAGTTCGATATCTATGCGCCGTACAGCTACTACGGCAGCGAGGCGGGCGGCGATGTGGCCACAGATATCAATGACAGCGTCTGGGGCATGCCACAGGTAGGCATCAACAGTATTCATCGATTGCATCGAATATTTAGTAACTTTTTTTTGGGATTTGCAGGCGAACAAGAACCGCAGCAAGGCCACGAATCGTTTGCGCATGCGCAAGGGACGCAGTGTCGTGCACAAGACCATCGAGGACAACTACACAGCCGTGGTGGTGGCCAATCATGAGGCCCTCGCCCAGGTGCTCGATCAGGTAAGAAGACTCTTCCATTTCTGCACAGGATCCTGAACTAAAGACTTTACTCATCCGTTTTGCAGCTCCAGCAAACTCCAGTGGTTCCAGCGGCACTGCGACCCCTGGCCAATGCCATCAACTTGCGGTACGAGGACTTCACCATCCTGGAGGGTGCCCAGGCGTTTGTGGTGGGCAAAAAGGCCTTCCATGCCGCCCTCTGGACCTCGTCGCCCGTCACCCTGGCCCTGTCCGCCGACTGCAATCAGCTGTCCGGCGTGGGCGGAGAGCTGAGCCAGCTGACGGGTGGCGTCAGTGAAGTGCTCAATCCCATAACCGAGTTCTGCGACCTGGTGCCCAGCTACCAGCTGCCGCTGATGCCCTCCACGGAGGTGACCCTGCTGCAGGCCACCATCTCGGTGCTGCCGCGCCTGCAGCTGGAGACGCTGCAGTCGATCGGGGCCATACTCAAGGGCAAGTCGCAGGTGCTGGACAAGAGCAACTTCAACTTCCGCGGCTCCATTCCCAACCTGAGCGGCCTGAAGGATGCGGCCACAGGCAGTGCCCTGAGGAACGTGGTCTCTGTGCAGAATCTGAGTACCCTGAACGAAGAGTCCATAGGCACGACCAGTTCTGGAGGAGAGGATCCATCCAGTGCCAGTGGGAGTGCCATGCCCGCATTCGACGATGTGATGACGCGGGAGGTGGCCTTCATCATGCTACAGCTGGTCAACGGGATGAAGAATCTGCAGGCCAAGGCCATTGAGGAGACGCCGCTGAGTCTGTCCAATGTGGTGCTGTCCAAGGACATGGACAACAAGGATGCCCAAGCGCGTCTCTGCGTGCTGCAGGGGTAAGTGAAACCCTCGGAAACTTTCTCGCTAATTGAATAACTAACTGATTGATTGTCCTCCTCCTCCTCCACAGCAACAACAACGAAGATGATGAGCCCATGGGCACGCTCTGCAAGTGCGCCCACTCCGCCCTGACGGACATGCTGCCTGCCACCAAGATCACGCCCATTCTGGCGGACATCCTGCAGCAGGAGCGCGCCGAGTCGCTGTCCAAGGCCAAGGCCGTGTTGGAGTTTGTGCTGTGGGGCCCCTCGGACGTGGCCCTGACGGGCTCCGTCAAGGAGCGAGAGCTGGCCCTGCAGCGCTGGCTGGATCTGGAGCGGGCCACGGTCCTCCACGGACTGGTCCGCACCCGGGTCGAGCTGACCGTCTACGACGAGTGTCATCTGATGTTCCTCGTCCGTTCCACTGCCAAGATGATGAATGACGCGGCCAAGATTGTCTGCAGCTATCAGCAATCGACGTCCTCGGTTAGCCAGGACTAACGCTACTCAATTCTTAAAGGAATATTCTTATATTTATTATACGAAATTGTCATAGACATTTAGTCCATAGAGTCAACACATGATACGTACATGTATCATGATAATCGATCCACGATAAACTACATACATATATACTTATATACACCATATCTTTGCCTAGCGTGCCAAATTGTTTCGCGCGGAAATTGTCATGTATAAAAACGTATATTAAACGCATCCCTAAACGATTTGTGCAACTTTAATTAATTTGTAATCTAATAGTAAGTCATTAATCTATACGAATATTTATATATTACATACATACCTACATATATGTGTCCCTATGTACGAGTATGTGTATAATTAATTTGGTTAGGAAAACAAATCATTTGGTGTTTGAACGAATATAAATACAATAAATATCGTATATGCATACATACATACATATATCTACATCTACATATATGATTTACTGTATATCCCTATTAGTCTGCTCTGCAGATAAATAAATGAATTCATTAAATCCAAAAAAAAACATGAATTATCTACTATTTTATTTTGTGATTTTTATTTGTATTTTGTATGCCTTTTTTTAGGACTCTTTAAAGCAGAGGCCGGCAGCGTCCAATGCAATGTGCATAGAAAATCGGCCACGAGGCAGCGCAGTCGGCACACGCACAGCGTAAAAGCTTCGTGTAACGTCGGCTCTATGCACACGCGGCTTCGTTTTTCTGCTCGGCTGGTGCAGCAGCAGCGAAAATGATCGTGTGGCTGTGGCCCTATGCAGAAAAAGCTTCAGAATTCTGCTCGGCTGGTGCAGCGGCAGCGAAAATGAAACATGTTTCTTCGTGTCTGTTGTCCGCGCACTCAAACGCACTAGAAACATTTGAGTGTCTGCGTGCCGACTCCTGCTTTAAAGTATATATTTTCTTGATTTAGAGATTTAGGCACATCGATGTAGCCATGTCCGTTTATCTCTTTGATATTCCGTTTCTATCGTAACGAGTCTCTCAGTTTTGAAGCTCATGAATTCTCTCTCTCTCACACAGCTGCACACACTAAACGGCCTACACAAACCACTCTACCTACAAATAATCAACAAATTTAATAAGCTTCTTACCTTACCTTTCCCAACAATTCTGATGCAATTTTATTGAAAATGTTTTATTCATTCTATAGAACCCGTAATGGTTAGCCAGCCAATTTCTAGCCAGTTGTTCAGCTGATAAGATATAATAGTTGCGTGTCATTATGAGACTGAAACATTTTCTAGGGAATGCTCGGGTATACATACTTTATTCCCCTAATTTTTTTAAGCTTTTTCGTTTACCATATGGTATATAATCATGCAATTAAATTGGGCTTTTCAATATGATAAAGTCTTATAGAAAATTGATTCGTTT
Organism: Drosophila athabasca; assembly: GCA_008121215.1. Classification (NCBI taxonomy): domain Eukaryota; kingdom Metazoa; phylum Arthropoda; class Insecta; order Diptera; family Drosophilidae; genus Drosophila; species Drosophila athabasca. The sequence goes on along the minus strand of CM017793.1, from coordinate 2,525,705 downwards.
AAAGGATACAATTATTTGTGCCTTAAAATAGCGATAAAGTGAAATTTTATTGAACGTCATTGCATATATAAAATAATTCCACATAGGCGAATGGTTTTCCATATCTTTATTCGATTCCTGGAGTACAAAATTTCCGAATAGCATTCGTTACGAAACAATAAATTTCTTCACAATTGTGCAAACTTGATATAAACAAAATGTCACTAAAGAGTATTAAAAAGTTGATATATCTTCTACCGACTAGTTTTGATGACAATTATAAATGTTTGCCTTTTGTTTTTGTTTGTTTTTTGCAATTAATTTAAATTCAGAGAGCGCGCTCGTTCGGCGCATCAGTTTTGCTTTGCCAGCGAGCGAGTGAAGAGCATAGGAAAAAGCAAAAATATGTTGAAAATCCGTAGTGGAATAGCCGTAGCTCACTTGCAAGTGGCGGCCGTACCGCTCAGTGGACCACAGGTTAGAGGATTTTCTATCCTTCGAATGATTTATTGGAATCCCTCAATTCGCTCGATATTTTCCAGCGCCGGCAGACCACAGCTGCCACAGCAGTAGCCCGAGACGATGCAGAATGGCAGCTGGCGCGTCCCTTCAAGCAGGTTCCTCGGCCCAATCTGATGTCCCTGATCCCCAGCATGTTTATGCCAGGTGGAAAATATAAGAACATGGACCTCGCAGAGCTGGTGATGGCCATGCGCGAGGATTACGGCAACATATTCTGTGTGCCAGGCATAATGGGCGGGCCTCCCATGTTGAGTACACACAATCCCAAAGACTTCGAGGTGGTGTTCCGGAACGAGGGCATCTGGCCGAATCGGCCTGGTGCCGACTCTGTCATGTACCATCGGCAGACGCACAGAAAGGATTACTTTCAGGGCGTCGAGGGCGTGGCACCAACCCAAGGCAAGGCATGGGGCGACTTCCGATCGACTGTCAATCCGGTCCTCATGCAGCCGAAGAATGTGAGGCCTTACTTTCAGAAAATGTCCCAGGTCAATCAGGAATTTGTGCAGCGGTAAGCCTTGCCACAAATGTGACCATTGAACTCCTAAAGACATCCCCTTAACAGCATCAAAGCTACGCGTGATGCCAGCACTCTAGAGGCTCCCGATGACTTCATAGACACCATCAATCGCTGGACCCTCGAGTCAGTCTCCGTCGTGGCATTGGATAAGCAGTTGGGACTGCTCAGGGATTCGGACAAAAGGATCGAAGCCACAAAGCTTTTCCACCTCCTGAAAGATTTCTTTACACTAACTACTGATCTGGAGCTGAAACCCTCGGCCTGGCGTATAGTCAAAACACCGAAGCTGATGAAACTGATGAATGTTCTCGACTCCACTCTGGACATAATATCGGCATATGTGGATGAGGCGGTTGTGCGATTGGAGAAGGAGGCCAAGGAAGGTGTTGTCCGCCCTGAGAACGAGCAGAGTGTCTTGGAAAAGCTGCTCAAGGTCGACAAGAAGGTGGCGACTGTTATGGCCATGGACATGCTAATGGCCGGAGTGGATACCGTACGTACTCTGGAAATCACATAGTGCTTAGCCTGATCTCAAACATTACTTCATTCTAGACCTCTAGCACATTTACAGCGATCATGCTCTGCCTTGCCAAGAATCCCGAAAAGCAGGCCTTACTCCGAGAGGAGGTGATGAAGGTTCTTCCCCAGAAGGACTCCGAATTCACGGAGGAATCCATGAAGAACGTTCCCTATCTACGTGCCTGCATCAAGGAGTCCCTTCGGATGTATCCCCTGGTTGTTTTGAATGCCCGAGTTCTCAATCGGGACAGTGTTTTGAGTGGATACCAAGTGCCGGCTGGCACCTGCATCTCGATGGTTTCCCTAAGTTTGCTATCAAGCGAGGAGCATTTCCCGAGAGCTTCTGAGTTCCTGCCAGAACGGTGGATGCGTAACGCCACAGACTCCGCCGGAGAGTGCCCGGCGAATGACTTGAAGCTGAAGAATCCGTTTGTGTTTCTGCCCTTCGGATTTGGACCCCGGATGTGCGTGGGCAAACGCGTCGTGGATATGGAACTGGAGCTGGGCATCGCCCGACTCATTCGGAACTTCAGCATCGAGTTCAATCATCCCACGGAGAAGGCATTCCGCTGTGCCCAGATCAGCTTCCCCAACATACCGCTCAAGTTCAAGTTTACGGACTTACCCAACTAAAGCATTGTTATTCTTATACTAAAATGGATTTCGGGGTTTCTTTTGATTAGATAAAATTTGCAAGCATATACATTTGTGTTCTTCTTCGGGAAGGGTTGGATGAAGGCTTTTCAATTGAGTATGCATTGGGAAATATTCAATATAAGGCGTCTGTTTTCATCGTAGCGAATGTGTTTGATATAATCATATTTACGTTGTATCTATACAATACCTACATACATTAAAAAATATATATATATTCTCATACATACGAGAATTTATACGTATGAAAGTTTCCCTCTGTTTGCGGGCAGATAACAGAATATAGAAAAGCGCTAAAAATTAGTTTGTTTGTATTTTTTCTCAGGCCCAAAACTTTCTACAGACAGTGCCACGCCCAATCAGCTCAATTTGGCCATAAAATCTGATGGAAGCTTAAAATAATAGGCATTATTTAATAACTTCGAGAGTAGTATAGAATTTCTTTGAAGAGTAAATATGGCAATTTATTATTTCAACCATAATATTATATTCTATTTTAGAGATTTAACAATTTTCATTTTAAATGTATAGAAGGTATCCCCAAGTCGACCGTAATAGCAGTTTATTTTTCAAAAATATTATGAATGTTTACAATTTGATTTCTGTTTGGCATTTACGCGAACTGCGAACCTGTTTTGGCACTCTCTCTTTCTCTCTCTCTCTCTCTCTCTCGTTCTGTTTGTGCTCTGTTAGCGTCCAGCTTTTTTTGTCCACAAAGCTCTCTCAGGTCTTTGGAAAAGCTAGCTAATGGAACGATCGGTCAGGGAGCGATCAGTTTAGCTTTGGCAGCGAACGACATAACCAGCGAAATGTTGAGATTGCGCAACGGACTATCCATAATTCAGACGCAAAAGGCGGCCCTCTCTGTCTCCCTCAGTTGTCAGCCGGTAAAGATATACATAAATACATATGCCCCTGATATCACAGCCTAATAACTCTATTTGATTCTTCTACAGCGTTGGCAGACCACAGCAGCTGTAGCAGAGCCCCGAAATGATGCAGAATGGGTACAGGCTCGTCCCTTTGAGGAAATTCCTCGCACAACATTTCTGTCAACCTTTCGGAACTTCATGCCCGGAGGAAAATATAGCAAATTGGACATAATGGAATTATTCAAGGCCTTGCGCGAAGACTATGGAAACATTATCTATCTACAAGGCATGATGGGAGCCAATTCATTCTTGTGTACGCACAATCCCAAGGACTTCGAGATCGTGTTCCGGAACGAGGGCGTTTGGCCCCATCGGCCTGGCAACGACATTCTTCGATATCATCGGGAGACTTACAGAAAGGATTTCTTCCAGGGAGTCGAGGGAGTTCTACCGACCCAAGGAAAGTCCTGGAGCGACTTTCGATCCATTGTAAATCCTGTCCTAATGCAGCCGAAGAACGTGCGGCTTTACTTTAAGAAAATGTCCCAAGTGAATCAGGAGTTCGTCCAACGGTGCGTATGACAGGAAACAAATCTGTGATTATGCTCAAATACGTTCTCCCCCATTCTCCTCCTCATAGTATTAAAGTGCTCCGTGACGTCGACACCCAGGAGGCTCCCGATGATTTCATAAACATTATAAATCGATGGACTCTCGAATCGGTCTCTGTGGTGGCCCTGGACAGGCAGTTGGGTCTTCTCAAAGAGTCGGTCGATAACGACGAAGCCATGAAACTCTTCAAGTACTTGGACGATTTTTTCGAACTATCGGCTGATCTTGAGATTAAGCCCTCCATCTGGCGTTACGTTAAAACACCCAAGCTAAAGAAGCTATTGAAGGCTCTGGATGGCATTCAAGAAGTAACCTCTGCGTATGTAGACGAAGCCATAGAGCGCCTGGAGAAGGAGGCCAAGGAAGGTGTTGTCCGCCCAGAGAACGAGCAAAGTGTGCTGGAAAAGCTGCTCAAGGTCGACAAGAAGGTGGCCACTGTTATGGCCATGGACATGCTAATGGCCGGAGTGGATACCGTACGTAGTCTGCAGATCATATACTTACCTTAATCTCATATATTCCTTTTTTGCAGACCTCTAGCACATTTACAGCAGCCTTGCTATGCCTTGCAAAGAATCCGGAGAAGCAGGCCTTACTCCGAGAGGAGGTGATGAAGGTTCTTCCCGAGAAGAATTCCGAATTCACAGAGGCATCGATGAAGAACGTTCCCTATCTGCGTGCCTGCATCAAGGAGTCACAACGGTTCTACCCTCTCATTATCGGCAATGCCCGAGTTCTCAATCGGGACAGTGTGTTGAGTGGATACCAAGTGCCGGCTGGCACCTTTGTCTCGTTGGTTCCACAATCGTTGCTATCAAGCGAGGAACACTTCCCCAAAGCTTCTGAGTTCCTGCCAGAACGGTGGCTGCGTAACGCCACAGACTCCACCGGAGAGTGCCCGGCGAATGACTTGAAGCTGAAGAATCCTTTTGTTTTCTTGCCCTTCGGATTTGGACCTCGGATGTGCGTGGGCAAACGGATCGTGGATATGGAACTGGAGCTGGGCATCGCCCGACTCATTCGGAACTTCAGCATCGAGTTCAATCATCCCACGGAGAACGCCTTCCGGGCGGCCTTAATCAATTTGCCTAACATACCGCTTAAGTTTAAGTTCTCCGACGTGCCCAATTGAAGTGTTGTCTAAAGGACTATAGGACTATATTCAATTCGTGTATGAGTAACTGTGTATATAAAAGGTATATGTAAAGTAAGGTATTTATATTCTTGATCAGCATCAGCAGTCTGGTCGACATATCCATGTCAGAAGTGGAGAATTTGGGTCAGATCGGATCATTAGTATATATCCGAGGGTGGCAGCGTCCTATGTACTGTGCGTAGGAAAGGCCACGGACCAGCGCAGTTGGCACACGCACAGTGTAACAACTTCGTGTAGCGTCGGCCCTATGCACATGCTGCCGACGCCAACTGGAGGAGCTAGCGAGATATATCGGAATGGATATATAATTAAGTGTGCAGGATTATATTGTATCATAGATCATAAAGCTCCTTACACTTTATGTGCAGACTATTTGCCGAGTAGAATAATATCGCGGATTGAAAGCTACATTCTCAGTATTTTCTGATAAGATACAATTTACAATAGTATAAAATTATATACATATACATACATATTTCAACGGATTAAATAAAAGGTGTAATTACAAGAATACAAATTACAAATTCTCAGATTCGAAAAGTTGTTTTGTTGTTTGTTTACCTAAAAATATACAATCCGCTTCGAGGGATCCATAACGTACCCGCGACAGATAGAAATGAGATTTTACAGGAGTGTTACGAACTGTCATTAATGACATTAATCAGAGAGCTTGGATATCATTAGAAATCTGTTTGAATCTAACTACTAAAAATGAGTCAGCCTCGCCTCGCAACGGTTTGCAGTTTGAACAAATCGAAATACGTACGGTTATTTATACAGTATCTATGAAATATTGTTTTCCATTGTTTGGCGGCAGATAAGAATATATAAAAAACTTATAAAGATTAGTTTATTTGAGTTATTATCAGGCCCAAACATGTCAATAAGTCTGATGCAATGGGTATCACCTGAAGCATGCAAATATTGAAATTGTACATTATCTTTGAGAGTTGTTTTGAAGAGAGAGAACATGACTATTCACGCTCATTTCTCAGCTGATGTACATACATATTACGCTATTCATATTATTAACTTGTTCTCATCAAACAAATTCTCCATAGTCTCTCCACTATTCTCTTTTTACGCTCACACACATTTTTCAATTAATGCCAATGACATTGACCAATTCAACGAGTTTAGGGTATACTTAGGGTATTCTTAGAGTATACATACATATGTATCTTATTTGTTGAGATATATGTAACCGGGTAGTATGATATTCCAATGAGTAATTTACATTCTATTAAGGGAATACCAATGTCGAGACACTAGTATTAAGTCGAAATTTTGCTTCACTAAATTTTAGTACCTAAATGTTTACAATTTGATTCTTGTTTGTGTTTTGTTCTATTCGCGAACTCTTGGGGACCTGTTTTGGCGCTCTCTCTTATTACGTTTGTGAGCTGTTATCATCCAATTTGGAAGCAAAGCTCTCGCAGGCCTTTGGAATAGCTAGCTAATGGAACGATCGGTCAGGGAGCGATCAGTTTAGCTTTGGCAGCGAACGACATAAGTTCCTAACAAGCGAAATGTTGACATTCTCTTCTGGCTGCCAACGGCAAAATAAATACATATATTTTTCCCCGCTCCTTGCGTAGCTTACCTCTAGACCAGAGGTCGGCACGCAGACACTCACATGTTCCTAGTGCATTTGGGTGCGCACAAGGTATACTTATAAGGGTAGCCGCACTGAGAGAGACACTACTTCTTATTCAAGTGAAGAAGAAGAACACGAAAAAATCGTCCGCGGAGATGCGTCGCTCATGCTAGCAGACTGAAATTTAAGAAGGAAGCAAAGAGGGCGATAACTCAAGTGCGGCTACCTTTCTTTCGTATACCTTGAGGGCGCAGACAACACGAAACAACACGATTCATCTTCTCTGCCGCGGCGCTGCCAATTGGGATTCTGAAGCTTTTTGTGCATAGGGCCGAAGCCACACGATTCACCTATCGCTGCCGCGGTGCCAGTCGAGCAGAATACCGAAGCCCACGCTAGACGAAGTTTTCACAATGTGCGTGTGCCGACTGCGCTGCATAGGACGCTACCGGCCTCTGGTCTAGACAATTAATACACATTTCCCGCTCCTTCTGGGTAAAAAGTCAATACACACTTCCTGCGTAGCCTTAATTAGTAAGCTTAGTGTAACTTATACCATATATTTTATACGTAATTATACGGTAACAAATGTCCTGAGAGATGGGAAAAACATGAAGGAAATATAGGAGGAATCACGCTTTATACTGGCTGTTACATATGTACATACAACCAACCAATAAAAACTTATAGGTTTATATAAATACGAGTATCTACAATTCTTGCCAATAAGTCTTATCACCTTTGCAAATATTGAAATCGCACATTATCTTCGAGAGTTGCATTGAATTTGTTTCTCTTAATAGAGGGAACATAACAATTCTCGCTCATTTCCAGACTGATAAGAGATAAGAGTTCGAGTCTATGTTTATATATGTACATATGTATCTATTAATAATTCATTCTCATCAAACCAATTGGAACTATTCTCTCTTTTTACGCTCAAACATGTTTTTTCAGTTTATGCCAATGACATTGACCAATTCAACGAATTTACGCACGAATAAACCGTTTAATTGTTTCATACTCTTGGGGTATATTGGATTGGATAAACTATGATGCTCTTATAAATAATATACTAAGGAATCAGTATCATTTGAGCTGTAAAAAGTGAAACATATGTATGTACATATGTATGTATATATTAAGTAACAAAAGATTATGTAAACGATCATTTTAATGCTTTTTATGCATACAAATCTTTTTGAGATTTTATTATTAATTTCTTTGTAAATGCTAAAATATAAATAAAAATATTTATGAATGGATACAATGTTAATGTATGGTTAAGACTAAATGACTATAAAAATATTCGTTTTGGCACATTCCTCACAACAATTGAGTAAGCAAATAACTGAAAAGAAGGTATCCCACATTCCATACAATAGCACTTTTTCAATGTTTTCCGAAATTATAGTTAATGTTTACAAAATGATTCTTGTTTTTTGTTTGTTTTTTCTTCTTTTCGCGACCTGTTTGGGCGCTCTCTCTTGTTCTGTGTGTGCGCTGTTATCATCCAATTTGGAAGCAAAGCTCTCGCAGGCCTTTGGAATAGCTAGCTAATGAAACGATCGGTCAGGGAGAGATCAGTTTAGCTTTGGCAGCGAACGACATAAGTTCCTAACCAGCGAAATGTTGAGATTGCGCAGCGGTCTATCTATAGTTCAGTCGCAAAAGGCGGCCCTCTCTGTCTCTCTCAGTTGTCAGCCGGTAAATATGTATATACAAATGCCACTGATATCCCAGCGGAATAACTTCTTGAATCGTTTGCAGCGTTGGCAGACCACAGCAGCTGTGGCAGAGCCCAGGAATGATGCAGAGTGGCTACAGGCTCGTCCCTTTGAGCAGATTCCTCGGTCGACCATTGTGTCCACGATCCGGAACTTCATGCCCGGAGGAAAATATAGCAAATTGGACATTATGGAACTATTCAAGGCCATGCGCGATGACTACGGAAACATATTCTATTTACCAGGTGTAATGGGAGGCCCTTCAGTCCTGATCACACACGTCCCGAAGGACTTCGAGATCGTGTTCCGGAACGAGGGCGTATGGCCCCATCGGCCTGGCAGTGATGCTCTTCGATATCATCGGGAGACTCATAGAAAGGATTTCTTCCAGGGAGTCGAGGGAGTTATTCCCACACAAGGAAAAACCTGGAGCGACTTCCGATCCATTGTGAATCCCGTTCTCATGCAGCCGAAGAACGTGCGGCTTTACTACAAGAAAATGTCCCAAGTGAATCAGGAGTTCGTCCAACGGTGCGTATGACAGGAAACAAATCTGTGATTATGCTCAAATACGTTCTCCCCCATTCTCCTCCTCATAGTATTAAAGTGCTCCGTGACGTCGACACCCAGGAGGCTCCCGATGATTTTATAGATGTTATCAATCGATGGACTCTTGAATCGGTCTCTGTGGTGGCCCTGGACAAGCAGTTGGGTCTGCTCAAAGATTCCGTCGATAACGACGAAGCCATGAAACTCTTCAAGTACTTGGACGATTTTTTCGAACTATCGGCTGATCTTGAGATGAAGCCCTCCATCTGGCGATACGTTAAAACACCCAAGCTAATGAGGCTAATGAAGGCTCTGGATGGCATTCAAGAAGTAACCTCTGCGTATGTAGACGAAGCCATAGAGCGCCTGGAGAAGGAGGCCAAGGAAGGTGTTGTCCGCCCAGAGAACGAGCAAAGTGTGCTGGAAAAGCTGCTCAAGGTCGACAAGAAGGTGGCCACTGTTATGGCCATGGACATGCTAATGGCCGGAGTGGATACCGTACGTAGTCTGCAGATCATATACTTGCCTTAATCTCATATATTCCTTTTTTGCAGACCTCTAGCACATTTACAGCAGCCTTGCTATGCCTTGCAAAGAATCCGGAGAAGCAGGCCTTACTCCGAGAGGAGGTGATGAAGGTTCTTCCCGAGAAGAATTCCGAATTCACAGAGGCATCGATGAAGAACGTTCCCTATCTGCGTGCCTGCATCAAGGAGTCACAACGGATCTATCCTCTGGTCATCGGCAATGTCCGAACTCTCAATCGAGACAGCGTGTTGAGTGGATACCAAGTGCCGGCTGGCACCTTTGTCTCGATGATTCCTACATCTTTGCTTTCAAGCGAGGAGCATTTCCCGAGAGCTTCTGAGTTCCTGCCAGAACGGTGGCTGCGTAACGCCACAGACTCCACCGGAGAGTGCCCGGCGAATGACTTGAAGCTGAAGAATCCATTCGTGTTTCTACCCTTCGGATTTGGACCCCGGATGTGCGTGGGGAAACGGATTGTGGATATGGAACTGGAGCTGGGCATCGCCCGACTCATTCGGAACTTCAGCATCGAGTTCAATCATCCCACGGAGAACGTCTTCCGTGCCGCCCTGATCAATTTGCCCAACAAACCGCTTAATTTTAAGTTCTCCGACTTGCCTAATTGAAGTATTATTGTGCGCTGCTTTGGGCTTGCTTCCATTCCGATTATATTCCTTGTGATAAGATAAGATTTGCAACCGTATGAACTTGTCTTTTGATGGGTATTAGATAGATAAAGGGTTTTGCAGCAAACCCAAACACTGAGACCTAGCCAGAGGGGGAATGAAACAAGTTGGTTGGTTTTGTCTATACATTTAAAGCTATTTCATTTCCAGTTTAATACACACTCAAATATATACTATATATATGTAGGTAGACATTCTAGACACTCAATACGGTATATGGTACATTTGTGGTAAACATTTTACAACAGTTTAACAGTTAAACAGCTCTGGGATTCTGGTTATACTCGTCACGTACCGCCATCGATTGGATGTGGATTCGCACAGGATGTTCTTTTGGCCAATTTGAACAATAAAATAGTTAGTTAGTTAGCTTAGCTGGCCAAATGCTTGTAGAGAGTAAATATTCTATTGAAAATCCTTGTTTTCCTTCTTAGTTTCTTAGTTTTTCAAGGTATAGTAGGTACATAAAGATATATTTGTGATTTTTTTTTTTTTGGTTTTTTTTTTTATCATATTTTGTTCGATTTTTACTTTGGTTTGGTCCAAATGGATATTGAAACTTTAACAGATTGGTTCTCTTGGTTTTTGTTTAACATTTTGTTTTGTTTTTAACGAATATATGTATGTATGTATGTAAGTTATTATAAACATTTTCTAGAAGATTTTGGAAAGTATTTAATATTATTTTTAAGTTTCCCTATAATTATTGCATTTTACGTTAGACATTTATGAGCTGAATCTAAGAAAGTTCACACGTTTTTATATAGATTTTGGAATTGTATATAAAATAAATTGGAAATCAGTCCTAAATTATGGATATGAAAAGGTTCTCCTCCTTCGACCTGTGACTATATTTATGCATTGGAACGTTTTTACTATGTCTATCATCATTTCAAGTGCCCCCCTTCGTTCGGTATTCCATCAGCCTCACCCATAACGAACTCCACCCACCCCTGATACACACATATACACACACACACATGTGTACACATACATACATGCAGTATTGTATTGTTCGCAACTTTTGTTCGCAAACTGAATTTTTATGTTTATATTTTAATGCACAATCGATAAGCAAAAATATACACAATAAAAGCATCAGCAGCAGGAGCAATGCCTGATATGTATGTGTGGGCGTGGCATAAAACCGAGCAACAAGAAAATGAAAAGGAAAATGGAGCCAGACTTAAATTCTGCTGAGCCACATATGTGTATGAGTGATGGTGTCTGTTGCGTTGCTGTTGCCTCCTCCTGTTTCTGTTTCGGTTTCTGTTTCTGTCTCTGTTTGTGGTGCGTGCCGGGGCAATAAAATCTAATTTGATGCAGGCTCACAACGGCACACCCCCCTCCCACACACACACACACCCCCACACTCACTCTCTACTCCTCTTATTCGCACACACATCGGAAGGGTGGAGGGGTGGGGGTTGGGTTCGTTTGAAACACAAACGAACGGAACAGAACAAAACAAAAAACGTTGCATAGTTCTGGGCTGCAGAACAAAAGCCACAAAATGCGGGCGGGACGGAAGTGGTTACAACTCCCTGAATGGAAGGGATACCAGCCATCCCCCCACCCCTCCCACTTTGCCCAACCACTAGCCCCAAACCAACTCTTTTCACCGCAGAGCCGTTTAAGCGGGCGGCTTAGCGCCCCCCAAAAAGGCGTAGATAAAAGGCGGCAACAACACATAACATGCAATAAAAATGTGCAAAAAAGGAGGACTTTAAGGGCTCCTCTTCCTCTTCCTTTGGCCTGCTCCCAGCTGTCTGCTCTCTGCCGGCTGCCAAGGCATCGCTTAGCTCTTCCTGTCGAGTGTGTTGTGTGTTGTTTGTACGAGAGATGTTAATTAGTTTTTGGCTGCATGGCCGTGTATGTATGTACAATATTCAAGCTGAGGAAACTCAATTTGGCTGCTTTAAGCTGACCTTTGGCTATGGCAGTTCTCGACTTGACCCGCTTTGTTGCATAGACAGGCGCCAAGGTACGAGCCCTCGTATAAGCCACCATAAATTTGAAACGACAAGAACATTAGAGAGCGCTTCTTTTTTGTTTTGTTGTTGTTGCTATGCAAAACAGGCAAATCAATTGTCGCGTCGCCTGCCACTGACAGCCGTCGAGGGACAGGACGGCCCAGGGGCAGGGGCAGAGGCAGAAACAGGGGACGGCCAACAAATTGCGATTGCATGTGGCGGCTTTTTGGCGGATTTTAAACATGTCTGCTTTGGTTTGTGTGAAGGGCTTAAAATTGTTACCGACTAATTTTAGGCAAAGTCGATCGATGCTTCATTAAATATAAAATCATAAGCAGAAAATCCGCAGAACAGGCCCCAGGGCACACATAAATCAAAAACGTTTATTGATGTGTACGCCCCACAGCTGCGTATACTTGATGACATAAAAGGACATAAAGGACAGGCCAGGACAGGCCAGGAAAAGGATAGCAAGAAGAAGGCCAAGCAAGATGAAGGGCCAGCAGAGTGCAGAGTGTATACATACAAGTGACATCATTTCTCGGGACAACATTAAACGAAATACATTAACTAATATGAAAATGGCTGAAAGGACCGACACCATCTAAGGCTAAGGCTAAGGGTCGAAATGGAGACGCTGCCGCTGTTGCTGCCCCATCAATTATGAGGCGTGACCATAAACAGGAATACTTATTGTTACGGCAACTTAAGCTCGAAGGAATATATGCAAATGTCTAGTCACTATCCGGTGTTCTCTGTTCTGTGTTCCGTATTTCGGGGAGTTCGGGGTAATCGGGGTATTCGGGGTGTTCGGGGTATTCGGTTCGGCATTCAGTGTTTCAGTATTCGCTATGGACTGCTAAACCTGCTCAATATTTGCGGCCAAAGCTTGGCGTGCCCGGATTGAGCACGCGACAATAATGCGAGGTGGTCACGCAATACGGATCCTCTCCGTCGTCGTCCTGGTGCTGGAGCTGCTGGTGGTGGTGCTGCTGCTGCTGTTGCCGGCGGCGCATTGATAACGGTCATTGGCGCTGCTGGGCGTTGTTGATGTACTCGTTGTGCTTTGCCACCTGAAAACAAAACGAAAATCAGACTTTTCGCGACATTTCGCCAGCCGATTGCTCCTTACCAGGTCGGCCACAATGGGCTCCTCGATCTCCAGGCCCTGCAGCGTTTGCTCGCGGCTCAAATGCAGCTCGTAGGAATCTGTGGGCGTGACAAACACCACGCGATGTTTGCGTGTCTGCAGTATGTTGGCAATGACCAGCTGGCGGGGGTAGAGTAGAGCGGAAGGAAAGTGGTTGCGGTGAGTGGTTGCATTCCATTGCTGATTGACTCCGTCACGGCTCGGACTCAGACCTCAGACCTCAGACTCACCTTATGCTTGTATTTGTTGAGGCTGTCACGTGCCTTCACAATCAATAGACTCTCGTCCGTCTCCAGCTTAAAGGACACCACAAACGCGTGCGGCACCCAGAGGCTGGCCAATGGGGCCAGCATTTTTGGCACCAGCTGCAGCGAAATCGTCGGCGCTCCATCGCCCGATTGCATTTTGTGGGTGGGCTGCAACACACGGAATGACATTGGTTAGTGTTTCAATGGTATGCCCGGCCCGGCCCACGCTGCGTATGCGCGACATGATGGTGCGATGCCTGGTACTGGTACTCGTAGATTGGTTTTCTGGTTGCCACTCCGCAAAAGCCACAAATGGAAAGGACATATATACACACCACACATACATACATATACTAGCGGACAGACAGAAACACAGATACAGAATGCGGCAGACGCATACACAAGTAGCCGCCACCCAGGACAGGCAGTAAAATGTCCTTGCAAAACAAACAGACGGGACGGAGGGACGGACAAGCTGTCGACTGACGATGAAATAAAAGGCCAGGGTTGCTGGTTCTGTGGCCCCGCCACGTGGCATATGAATTACAACTAATTGAAAGCATAACTCAGCCGTAATGAGCTAACGGCATCGCCTGGCTGCACATCCGCCCCAAGGCTCTCCTTAAAGCCCTTTAAAATATCGCACATACGCCATACAGCAGCGACTTGTTGAGCGCCCCAGCGCCCGCCCAGTCCCGTTTTATTCTCTCATTAACTGAGCAGCGCCGTAAGCGGCTCTAAGCTGCTGCTGACCAGTCCTCTCTCTCTCTCTCACACACACAAAAGGAGGCAGAACACACGGACACACGGCTGAGCAGGCGGGACAGGCAGACACAGACGGACATGCCTAAGTAGCCGTGGACATTGTGCGAAGAGAGAAATGAAAAATGTAGCTCAAGGCATTAAGCCGACAACGAAAACCAAAAAGGAAGGCGAAGGCGCAGGCGAAGAAAGAGAAGCAGACGAAAGACAAAAGCAACAGTGCGAAATAGCGAGGAAGAGAGAGGAACAGAGGAGGAAGTATGGCAAAGGACGGAGGACGGAGGACGGCATTGACAATTGTTGGGGCTCGGTCGGCTCTGCTGCTGATTAGAACTTTAAGCTTTTGAGTAACAAAAAGTTTGTGGCTCTTGCACTCTCTGGGAACAGCTAGCAGCTAGCAGCTGTTGACATTGAATTTACACAGCCAGCCAGCCAGCCGCCCAGCCACCACCAGGCCCCCACCCAATACAGTTGTGTTAGTGCTAGTGTAAGTGTTCGTGCCTGTGCCTGTGTCTGTGTCTGTGCGTGTGTGCGCTCATGCAGGCTCTTGTAAAATCTTTTGATTTGATTTGCGGATTTCGGCACGTCGCCGCTTTTGTCTCCTGTTTCCTGTTTCCGTTTTGCCTTCTCTGTTTTTAGTTTACTCGTTTTAATTTCTTGTTTGTTTTTACTTATTACAATTTGCTTAGGATCTCCTCTTTTGAGCCCTCCCCCACGTCTCCTCTCTGGCATGGCCTTCTGCCAAAGTTAATTCAAATTCGAAGTTGCCTTCGTCGCTGCCTTTGCATAAATTTGCAAAAGTCTTTTCAAAGAGGGCGTGTACGCTCGGTCCTGATGATGTGATTGTGAAATTGAATTTTTAGTATCCTCTTGTACAGACAGACTACTGTAGTACAGTACTCGTATTTATAAGTATCTTAGTATCCCACAGCCAGCGACAAACTTTCAAGAGTGCCTGGGAAACGTGGCCGACCTTGGTGCGGGATTGCAGCCAGGATCTTTGGGAATGAGTTTCCAATTTGAGAAGAATGCAGCAGGCAAATCCTTGAAACACTTCGAAAACCACTTGAACACAAACAAGTTACTTGTAGTTCGCTCATGCACTGCAGCTTGAACTTTTATTTGTGGAGGTGATTATGCAAATCCCCAATCGATTTGCAGGCGAATCATCTGCCATCCCGCAAACAAGAATAGCCCAAATATTCACATCAGTATGTGCATATACTTGACTCGTACTCCCGTACTCCGTACACATATCCGTACATCAACAGGCCATTCCCGTGTATTTTGTGGTTGGAGCCAGGATGGCGTTAAGGATGCCGACGGCACAACCACCAGCTGGCTGCGAGTGTGGAACAATTTAATCAAGTGAACGGGCGATTTGTGGCTAACACCCCACGACCGAGCCACGACTACAGCGTGGAGGGGTGGTTGGGTGGAGGGGTGGTTGGGTGGAGGGGTGGTTGGGTGGAGGGGTGGTTGGGTGGAGGGGAATATGTCTTTCGAATGTAGGCGACAGGAAATGCACGAACTGAGCGGAAACAGAGCGTAGGAAATGCCACGACGACGACGATGCCTGGGCGGCAAGTGGAAAACTTTCATGTTTACACCCTGAAGCATCTATCACGTTCGGTGCCCCGTTTTCTAGTCTACACAGACATATGTATGTATATATGTATAGGTAGTAGATATCTATCTGTGTGTGCATCTGTGGTCTGGTGGCAAATGCAAATGCAAGGCGACCGGCGGCAATGGCAAGGCAAGCAGCAGAGGCAGCCAGGCAAAAGCCATTCACACCCCACCAAACGGACATTTGATGCACTTGAAAGCCTTTTGCTGCTGCTGCCACTGCTGCCACTGCTGCCACTGCTGCTCCTGTGCTGCACCAACAAGTCAGCTGTCAGAGACACGGGGGAGGGGTGGGGGGGGTTTAGTGTGGGGTCTGACAAGCAAACACGCCCACAAGCCCTATCAAGAGTGGGCGGATGAAAGCCAAAAGGTGGGTGGCAAAAGATGAGCGAGGAATAGAGAAATCCGCGTGGGTGGACACGACTCAACGACTCAACGACTCAACGGACAGAATTCAGGTGAAGTGTGGCCGGGACTAGAGAGAAACATGGTAACAAGGAAAATTATGCAAATCAAATTATATGTTGACAATGTAAAGGCTGCTGCTGCTGCTGCTGCTGCTGGCGAACAAGGCCACGGCCATCCGTGAGTGACTCTGACAGCTCTGGCGGCTCTGTCTGATAAGGCTGTGTGGCAGGAGCAGACGCTCTTCTAGTTGTTGACTTAGTGCTCCTCTTCCTGTCTCCTGCCTCCTTCTGCCTGCCTTCTGACTGCCTCCTGACTGCCAGGAAGCCCCAGCCTAACGTCAATAATGTGAAGAGGAAATGTGTCAAAGGCAGGATGGTGACTGGTACTCCGCCTGTATAGCTGTGTAACTGGGGACTGGTACTGGGACACCCGGGATGGGATGGGATGGGATGGAGTGCGCACAAGGGCAACGCAATCAGAATCAGAATCAGGTTTGGAAATCGATAAAAATCCATTTCCAGGCAACTAGCAATCGCTGACGAGTGCAATCAATTACAAGATTTCCCACATGGCCGCCCAACGCCAGCCAGCGCTTACCATCATGTCCTCGGGTATGTAGAAGTCGGATACGGCTGCCGCCAAGTAGAGCACGGCCCGCTCCTCGAACGCGGCCAGGCACTCGCAGGCGGCCCGCAACAGCCACATGTAGTCGACGACGCTGGTGAAGTTCACATAGAGAATCATCTGGGTCTCCCGAGCAATCTTGTATTTGGCCAGCACCGGGGCAAACACATCCACCGAGTCCGGCTTGATGGCTATTGTCGAGCTCTGGCTGTTGTCCGCTATGTCCAGCATATCGAAGAACTGCTGACCCGTGAAGTGGCGCGTGAAGGGCTCCAGCGATTTGTGGCGATGCATAAAGATGACGGCATAGTCATGGTCAAGAAAGTATTCTGCCGAGGCAGAGCCCCGAGTGCCGGCACTGAAATTGTCCACAAATCGAACCGTATTGTGCTCCAAAGGTACTGTTGTTCCACCAGACTGGAATGGTAGAGATAAAAGAGATGTTCTTATGTAGAAATTGATAACATTTCGATTGATTTCTATGCTTTAAGATAAGGGATACACTTTGGTCCACCTTAGAGAGCTTTTTCCTTAGAAAATCAATCCTTAAAAACCAAAGATTTCCCTGAATTTATCTCTTCAAAGATTAAACCTCTTTCTCTTTATCCCATCAGACCTTCCACATTTAATATTTAAACTGATTTTTCTTCTGACAGAAATCCAATATCTGTCATATTCAATGTCGCATCTTTAGGTTCCGAACCCGCATTAGGAAAGCTTAACCGTTGTCGTTGTCGTTGCCGTTGCCGCCCCAGAGGTCATGTCGGGGCTTAACCCCACTAATTAATGTGGACTTGGCCTGTCTGGAGGGGGGATTGGGGGCCTGGGGCCTGGGGTCTGGGGTCCACTTACCGTGACGAGAACAATGCGATTTTGGATCTTGTTGTGGCGCTCGCAGAACTCTTTCAGCAGCGAGCGATTGTCCTCGAAGTCTGTGGGCGGCAGATGTGTGTTGTAGAAGTCCTCCCAGTGCGTCATTTTTGTTGTTTTGTGCTTCCACTTGCTTCTTGTTAATTGGCCGCGATTCACAGATTCGGAGAGGGAGGGCGGAACGGAACGGAACGGAAGGAAGCGCACGGCAAAAAACTGGAAGCTCGAAAATAACGGAAAATTTTCAGCCGGAAACTATGCAATGTTTTCGTTTTTAATTAATAAACAGCAACGCGAAGCCTCTGCGGGCGAGGCAACAAGCGGGAAACGAAATTTTTGATCGAACCGAACACAGATTGAATAAGAAATTAATTAGATTCGCTTAAAGCCACGCAAATAAATTAATTCCAGCACGCACTGCACGCTCTCGTACTATTTTAATTGATTAATTTGCACTTTAAACGGCGTTGACGTTGACGCTGGCGAACGAACAGAGGGGACGATGGCGATGGCGACGGCGACACGTTTGGGCATTCACTGGCTTTCTTATCAATGAAATTGAACAATGCGCGCAATGCAAAGACGAACGAAAAGCTCTCCTGGCTAACAAGCTGGCGCAGCGGTGTTGCTGTTGTTTCCTTGTCCGCGGCCCGAGAAAGATTGGATTGGGGGCGGCAAGGCCGACACGGCGAGTTCGTTCTGTGAGAATCGGCGAACGGCGAACGAGGACGAGCGAGGACGAACTAGACGCGGACACGCGCACTCAAATTCGGCTAAAATCCAGAGTATTCGTTGACCAGGCACGAGGATTTTGGCCAGGTTCAAAGTGCAAAAATACAAACCGAAATGTGGAGTGCGGAACAGCTGATGCATCCAGTGCTGTGCAAGTCATGAACGAGAGAGCTGTCGGAACTAGTTCACTAAATGATCCAAACTTGTTGCTTGCCAGAAATGGTTTGCCGCCCTGGGACGAAATTTATTTATTCAGAAATTTAAATTTAGTGTTAATTAAACTATTTTCATAAATTTTTATGTGAAAAAAAATATATTTCATCATAAATTTCAGCACAATGAACTAGCTTACGAACCGAAATCTCTATTGAGCTGAAGTTGGCTGCGCTGCTCAGTGTTAGTTAACACTTTTCTTAGCGCCTTGTTTGAATTCAAATTCAAATAAAATATTTGGCTGGTTATTTGGTTTACATTCGTTTGTATGCAATAGACAGCATCAAATCGTTGGTTTATTATGAATTACAATTGTTGCTTCGGTGCAAACCAGTTACAAAAGTACAAAAGAATCTCTATAACAATATCACAAAAACTTACAAGCTAATTGGCTTTGTCAACTACGCGCTACAGAACAGAACAGTGTGTGCCGCCAGCTAAGGTGACCTTTAGTACTGCGATTAGAGTGTGCGATGTGGTTGATTGGGAAGTGGAATGCATTTCAAATTGCGGTCTCAGACAGGTGAATGGGAATGGAACCGGACTGCGCGCGCCTATACTATACTCCATGTGTGAGAGTTTAAATTTATGGCATTCATTATACAATTGCGCTCACTTGGATGCACATGCAGGCGCTTGCGCTGCCCCTGGCTGCTGCCTGCTTCACTTCATCGGTGTTCTGGCGAGTGCATTTTAAATTGAACTTAAGCTTAATTGAATGTTTCTCAGCCCACACCACATCAACAAAATATATCCAGATCAAACGGACTACGCACGCGTCGTAGTCGGCGTTGTGGTCGGTGCATACACATGATAATCAACATCGTCAATGCCCTCGCCCTCCTCCTCCAGGTCGCGATTGACCAGTCGCTCCCGCATGCCGTAGCGTTGCCTAAGGGGAGGACAAATTAGAAATTAGCACTTTCCAAAATTAGGATAATTATGACTTACTCCAGATGTGAACGCCATATGACCAGACCGGCGTACAGAGACACTGAGACCAAGGCCAAGACCATCACAACGATGCCCAGCAGCATGTGACTCTCGCTGATGGCATCGGCCTCTACGTCCACGGGCGTCATCTCGATATTCTCCGCCGTAAAGGTCTCAGTGTCCGTGGCGAGAACCCCGTGACCCTTGAAGCGCTCCTCCAGCTCCTCGCTGGCCGCCGGTCGGCTTTCGTCATCGCTGTCCTCCGCGTCGCCCGACTCGAGTATCTCCACGTCATACTTGTAGTTCCGGGCCAGCACCAGGTTGGTGGCCGAGTTCAGCTGATCCTCGTCGCGGTGGGGGAACGAGTTCGGCGTCAGCTCCGACGAGCCCGAGTCCGCATCCGAGTCGGCATACTGCAACGGAAACACAAATTGTTTAAATGTCAGGGACGGATACAGGGACACCCGCCTAAAGTTAGTCACGTAGCCACAACGGGAAACCGTTAACGTTAATGCACAGTCGTACTCGTATTTGTACAACCCGTCATCAGTCATTTGGGACCTGGGCCTATGCCTGCGGCTGTTGCTGGGGCTGGGGGCATTCAACAAATAAGCATTCGATGACATCGATGTCGGGCTTTGCGTAATTGATTTTCACGTGACACGTGATTCTATGCCAATTTTTATGGTCCGCAACAAGTTTCTAATTTTCTGTGGGTCGGGGTGTGGGTGTCGTCGGGCTTGAGGTGGGGGCGTGTACTCGGGTTTTTTGAGATCATCTTTATAGAATTTGCGGCAATAGTTCGATGTATTTTGAGCAAATATTACCCCCTGGAAATCGGAGCTCTCGCTGACTCAGCAGCTAAAAATGTTCAAACTTTCAGGAAGCCAAATTCTTTATGGTTTATTAATCATCATTTGAGCCAAGCGCCTCGTCAGAGGAGTTACCGCATGTGATAAGGCTTAAGAAATGTTTTGTGTTTTTAACTTACAGTTTTATTTTTTTGGGGCTTTATTTACGTAAACAGTAAATAATCCTTGTTATCAGGGAGGTCATATAAACAGTTTTTAAGATATGTGAGTGGATATCTGTAAAAATTGTTTACCATATTTGCCTCTCAAACCCTACACTTAGCGAAAAAGGCACTGACAATCGATTGGTTCAATAGTTTTACACCGAGAGTAGAAATTGAAAAAGAGAAAGTGTTTTCATTTACATTTTGACATTAATGTGGATATACTGGATTTGAATACATTTCATATTTAAAATAAATATATTTTAGATACAAATGTAAAATATAAAATATATTTTCAAGCGTTTTATATTTAGATTAAAAGTGGGCCGTATTTAAAAGACATTTTAATAAGTTTAAAGTTTAAACTAAAGGCTATACCAAATCATATGAATCCAAGAACAAAGTACAGTCTTCTGGGAGAAGCACAAATCGGTTCCACAATATTTTATAGTCTTTGGTTTAAATCAAAGTAAATGCTAATTAATTTCACTTAAGAATCTAATATTTATTTTTTTTTAAATTAAGGTATGTTTCACTTTACTCTTATTTTTCTCACGGTGTTCAAACTGTTGGTACTCTGATCCCTTTCCATCTGGATGATGAATGAAATTGTAGTATTCTCCTAATCACTCTCATTCTGAAACGCCTCCGACTGTTGGCCCCTAACTAACTATTTGTTGTGTAACCACTACTACAAGTATGTAAATACAAAGCAAGATCTGTTTACCATTTCTGACTTCTAGTGATCACTCTCACTGTCTGTCTGCCTGTCTGTCCCCACAGATTGCTGACCTTGATGGCTTGAAGGGGTCGCCGGGTGAACTCTGTAATTGGCAGTAACAATATTTTACGACTACGTGACTTGCCTCTGTCTCTGTCTCTGCCACAGGCTCAGGCACTCGCCCAGGGAGCAGACTTTATCTCGTTTCGTGTAATTGTCCGATTTGTTTACAGCTAATGTTAGAGGTAGATATCGAATATATCACCTGTATTCCAATATTTAAATTAATAAGGCACTAGTTTTGGGTTTGCTAAAAATCATCAAGTCGTGCTTTATTGTTTGTTGGTGATCGGAGCTGCACTGACCTTCTTCATCATCGCGGCCCCGCTGCAGCGACCGAAAGCTCTGATCTCAAGAAAGAGCGCAAGCAGATAAACTCAGAGTGCGAGCTTTAGCGGGGAGAGCGCTTATGGAGGCAGATAACATAGAAGGCAAAACAAACAAACAATTGTGCTCGATGGCATTTACATTAATTTAATTTACGTCGTTCTGCTCCGAACATCCTCCCCCCGTTGAAAGAACATGGCTTTCAATTGATCCAATATCGACGGGCAGGACGGCTAGCTTCGCAACGGCTCTCTTCATTAGACCCGTCGCTGTTCGAACCACTGCGACTCTGATGATTCCATCCTTGCCTGGTATGGCCTCCTCGACACGGCCAAGCAGCCATTTGAGGGGTGGCAAGTTTTCATCCTTTAAAAGGACAACACTCCCAATCCTTATGTTTGACGTAGAGTCTCTCCACTTGGTCCTCTCTTGCAACAAAGACAGATACTCCATGCTCCACTTTCGCCAGAAGTTTTGTTGCATTTGAGACACCTGCTGCCAACGATTTAGACGGCTAGCGTTGAGATGTGTGATGTCCGGTTCTGGAAACGTAGTGAAGCTCGAGCCTTTTAGAAAGTGAGCTGGAGTAAGCACATCTAGACTGTCAGGGTCTTCTGAAATTGGATAAAGTGGTCGAGAGTTAAGAATGGCAGAAATCTCATATACGAGAGTGCGAAGCTCTTCAAGAGTCAGCACTGTTGCGCCGACGACTCGATAGAAGTGGTGTTTTGCCGACTTGACAGCCGCCTCCCATAGCCCGCCAAAGTGAGGGGAACGAGGAGGGATAAATTTCCAGTCGATTCCATCGTTTAGGCAAGATGAAGCGATGACGGAGACGGTTGGCTCGCTGTTGAAAAGCTCCTTGAGCTCCAGTAGCTCATTTCTTGCACCCACGAAATTGGTTGCGTTATCCGTCCACAAGGTCCGCGGCTTGCCCCTTAGGCTGATGAAGCGTCTTAATGCTGCGATGAATGAGGCTGTAGTTAGATCCTTGACGACCTCCAAATGCGTGGCCTTTGTTGAAAAACAAACAAATATTGCAATGTAGCATTTGCCGGGTGGCCTGTTTCGAACATCAGCCTTATGATAGAAAGGCCCACAAAAATCGATTCCAGTCGTGTGGAATGCGGGGTTCGGTCGGACGCGATCCGTTGGCAAGTCTCCCATCACGTGCTCAGCCAAGCTTGGCTTTGCCCGAAAGCACCGTACGCATTTGCTTGTGACGCTTGCACCTAGTTTTCGCCCTCCAACGGGCCAATATTTTTGACGAAGCGATGCAAGTAAAGCCTGTGGACCAGCATGCAAAAACCTTTCATGATAGAAAGTTATAATTGCCTTCGTAACCGGATGACCCTTTGGCAGCAATATTGGATGCTTTGCATCGTAAACCATATTTGAATTTTGTAGCCTTCCGCCTACACGAAGCAGTCCGTCACCACCGAGCATCGGGCGCAACGAAAGCAACTTGCTCTTGGCAGGAAGTGCCCTGTTGGCTTTGAGTGCAGCGAGCTCCTCCGCGAAATTAACTTGCTGGATACTCTTTATCAAAAGACGAGTGCCGCCGGTAAGGTCCTGCACAGTGAGCCTGGCACCAGACCGAACGTACTCCTTGTTGCTGTCACATGAGAGGTCCTTTAATAAACGCTCGCAAAGTAGGTCCTCACTCGATGCAGCTGCCTCTGATGAGTAACAATTTTTAAGCTCCCAAAAACGCTTGACAGAATCCGACAAAGAATCCTCGTCTTCCTTTGGTGCGTGTGTTCCTGTTGCCGTTGCCAGAGTGACTCGATTGTTAGTGGTGTGAGCCATCCCTCCAGAGACAATCCAACCAAGTTTGGTGTTCTGGAGCGATGGCAGCGTATCAGCCAAATGCAGTTGCCCAGCACTGAGCAAATCAAAAAATATACCAGCACCTAACAGCATATCGATTCGCTGAGATCTAAAAAACCAAGGGTCAGCTAAATTTATATTCTTCGGTACGTCCCATTCTGCAGCATTAATATCGTAGTGCGGCTGATAGTCAGTGATGACCCTAGTTACGACCGCCGTGAATGAGGAACTGTAGCTGCCATACTGAGACTGCATGACGACTTCCACAGCCTTATTCGAACTAAGAGACGATTCTCCAATGCCAGATATCGAAATAGGCGAGTGTCGATGTTTTAGCTGCAAATGACCAGCCAAACGAGACGTAATAAAATTGAGCTGCGATGCAGAATCCAATATTGCCCGACATGGGACGAGCGTTCCAACACGATTTTTAACCAAAACGATGGCTGTAGCTAGCAACACGTAGTCATTCGAGATATTGGGAATAGGTGGAGGGTACGGTGGAGAGGCTGAGCATGAAACTAACGCTGATGCTTGCGATGGCGGGAGGTTCACGTCTGCAGCAATGACTGCGGATGGAACCGGGCTTTGAGTCTTGTGGAGCAAAGTATGATGTTTCATACGACACTGCTTGCAACTTCCAGATTTGCACTGCTGCAAGCCATGACCCTTGCGCAAACAATTAAGGCAGAGATGCATTCTCTTTGCTTCCTTATAGCGCAAAGTAGGGGACAAATTTAGGAACATGCCGCAATTGGTTATGATGTGGTCCCTTCCGCCGCAAAATCTACATCCAGAAATAGTTTCATTATTATTAGGAGAAGCAATGAGGACATTCTGACTACGCTTGTGCGGTTTTTCTCCCACCTGATGGCTTGGTGTTTCGATTACCAAGTCATTTTCCTGGTTCTCCATCATCCTGCATCGCTTCTCCAGAAACGAAGCAAGGGATTTCCATGTCAACAGCTTGTGGGACGGCAAGTCTTCTTCCCATTTTTCCCGGGTCCTGGTGTCCAGCCTATGCGTCACAATGTGAATGAGAAATCCATCCAAAATTTCCTCAGTTGATGCCAAAGTCCGAATCGCTCGCAGGTGAGCATTTATCTTGTCGCTGAGTTGCCGAAGACTCCTCGCAGATCCCATCTCAACACCTTGCAACCCAAATATCGCCTTTACGTGTGCCTGAAAATGATGGTATTTGTTGTCGAAACGATTAGTGAGCAGTTCTAACGCAATCCCATAGTTCAAATCAGACAGTTCGATTGAACGTATGGTTTCTAGTGCTACGCCGTCTAGGCTAGCACGAAGATACTGAAACTTTTCCAAGCTACTTAGCTCTTGCTCGTTGTCCACCACCGTCTTAAACATCGCGATGAAGTTTGGCCAGTCTGCGTAGTCTCCTCCAAAACGAGCCAATTGTATATGCGGCAACCTCGACCTCCGAGCTGATGTGCTGAGCGAACCTTCTCCAGCGAATTGATGAGGCATGCTGGTTGAGTTCGCGCCGATCACCTTCTGCTGTGCTGCTAGCTCGCGATTTAGTTTCGCATCGATCTGCAGGAAAACGTTCGCGAACTCGGACCGCGCGTCACCGTCGAGCACCGTGAGATCGAGCCTTTCCAAGTTGCTCTGTGCAGCATTAAACTCGGAGCACATTACTTCGTGGTGCTTTAATCGCGCACGCAGGTCAGCTTCGTCCAACTGAAGGATAGACTCATCCGTTAAGGATTTGTTCATCTCGACGAGCTGCCGCTGGATAGACCTTGTTTTTGCCCTGTAAAAGTCCACATCACTAGGCGCAGCCGTCAGATCATGAACAATATCTTGATTTTCAGCCATTATGCACGCCACAAGATCAGGGCTTATACACAGAAAAAAAGGGGGGCACTATAAGAAGTTTTGCGAGGGGAACAATAAAACACCCTGTATGCGCCGGCAAGCCGCAAAAACCAAGCGTCGACAAACAAACGGTTTCTTTTTCGTTCTGCCTTTGCCTCAACTTCTGAGGGCTTTGCACTGCGCTTGCACTTATACACGCGCAATGAAACCGTTTCTTGGTGGGGCTGTTTCACTCAGTTATGAGACCGATTTTTGTCTGCATATAAACACATATATGAAACGAACTTTGCACCCGAATGCCGGCAATGCACAATGTCACTGGATATCACTGCAGTACGTTTGCATGTATGTATTTGTTGTGTTTGTTTTATGTGTTTGGCACCAATATCTTGCACAAACAGCTTGACCGAATAATAAATTGCCCGAACGATATCGACAATTTGATTATTAAATCGCGGTACAGGCTCCAGATCACGTCGGGGTCACCAAAATGTTAAAGGTAGATATCGAATATATCACCTGTATTCCAATATTTAAATTAATAAGGCACTAGTTTTGGGTTTGCTAAAAATCATCAAGTCGTGCTTTATTGTTTGTTGGTGATCGGAGCTGCACTGACCTTCTTCATCATCGCGGCCCCGCTGCAGCGACCGAAAGCTCTGATCTCAAGAAAGAGCGCAAGCAGATAAACTCAGAGTGCGAGCTTTAGCGGGGAGAGCGCTTATGGAGGCAGATAACATAGAAGGCAAAACAAACAAACAATTGTGCTCGATGGCATTTACATTAATTTAATTTACGTCGTTCTGCTCCGAACAGCTAACGACAGCCCAACATGACAATGGGCCATAATATAAAAGGTGGCAAGCACGAGCAACGAGATGAAATATCAGCGATCTCGAAATTCGTTTGCGTCGTCTTGGGGAACACCCTGGGGGGGTGGGGGGATGAGCGGCATTCAAACGTCAGACTGTGAGGAATTACCTAGAACTTCAATCGGATTGCGGCTGAGCTCTGACTCATCGAAACTTGGGCTTATTGGGAAAAGGGAGCTAGCCACGTCCCAGTGTTGTTGCCCAGTCCAGTTTGATGGAATTTCGTGACTAATCCGCTGAAAAGCCTCATCAGCATTTATGGCTGGCTGCGTATGGGGGATGGGGGTTTGGTTTCTTTAATTTTATGCAAATGTTTCGGCCACTGAAAGTTTTCATTGCGCTGAAACCCCTCCCCCTCGTGGTACTTTCTGTTCTGTCTTTCTGTGTGAGGAGAAAGACTCCTGTCCTGCCTTAAAAGGCAATCGCCGCGCGTGTCTGGTTGCGGTTTTGCATTTAATCAAAGTGAAAATAAATAAACAGTTTGTGAAGAGCGTAAATTTCCGGTTCTGTATAAAAATAAACCAAAAAAAAATGCAGCCAACATCAGCACCAGCACCAGGGGACAGAACCCGACTCAACGACGGATCGTATTTCATTGGCATGGGCTTGGACTTGGACTTGGGGTCGTTACTTAATGCCTCAGTGCGTCAGTCATGTCAGGTTGGGTTCGGGACTCGACTCGGCTCGACTCTGGGCTTTGTCTCCTGGCCCAGTTACCCGACTCTCAGGGGGGACTACCACTTAACTTACCTCCTCGCCAGCAGCAGCTCTGACAGATGTTTTATTTCTGGGTTCCGATCCCCTCAAATCACTGAGCTCCGAGTCTGTGCTGGCCGGGTCCTTTGAGGGCTTGGCATGGGCTAAAAGAGAAAGCAATTAAGCAGAAAACAGATAATGAGTTGAGTTCCGTGAATTATCGGTGCACAAGCACGAGTATTTGGTTACAGCTTATCAAAACCGTGTTGCTGCTGCTGCTGCTGTTTGTCTTCCCTGAAAAGATCTACCTACAAGCAATTCAGAGAAGCTCAAATATTTGGCCAAAGATTTAGCCACTAGCACCTTTTGGCTGGGCCATATAGATCCAACCATTCTATGGCAGACAACCTGAATTGTTTTGCGGCTTGGATTTATCAGTTGACATGAATTTTTGGCTACGCTTTTTGGCAAACAAAACGAAAAGCGTGTTGAGGCTAAAAAACCGGCATATAAATCTAAATATATGTATTCTGATAGGTATGTTTGTACGTATGTGGGGAGGTATGGGTAGATATGGTTGTATGGCAAACCAGTCCCCGTGTATACTATATAGCACAAACAATCCTCAACACACATTTCTAATGCCAGTAACGGGCGGCTCCTCCAATGTTAAAGATCCATTTAAACCAACACAACAGCCGTGATATCAGACAAGTCTTGCATTTCATTGCATTTGGCATTCATACGCCATTCGGAAGATTCGATTTCGCGACTACGTGACGACAATGGAGGAGGCCTCCAGTTGGTAACTTAAACCATCGATCCACTTTTTGACATCTGTCAAAGAGCCCCAAAGCTGTGTAGGCATCGGTTTGCTTATCAGAAAATCCCATGACAAACATGTGTACTATATATGTATGTGTATATATCTTTGTGCCAATCATGTAATCACTACATGTCGAAATGCCTGGCGAAATCTTATCGAACAGGATGGACATTTTGCCAATCAGTTGGAGTCGTCCCCTGGCATTAAGACCTCTCTCTTTCTCTGTCTATCTTTTTGCGACTTGCAGCTAGTCGGGGGACGGGACCTTGATGGCCAATTCATGGCTGCGTCTTGTCGCGACTGCAGGCGGTCCAGTGCCGTCCCCCTGCCCCCATTATAAAAGCTGATATTTATGCGGCTGCAAGTCAGGCTTACGGCCACGAACCGGACCCCAGGCCCAGGCCAGGCCAGGCCAGGCACTTAACGGCAGACACTTAAGGCAAAGGGTAAACTGTAAAACTGTCTATCCAAGTGGTCGCTCTGGCTCCTCCAGCTGCGCGCGAAACTAGTTTCCAGGTAATGGGCTCGTACTCGTAAAGACTCGTACAAGAATCAATATTGAGACGCTGCCTGGATTGCGTGTCTGTCTGTTTGCTCTGGGGCCTCTCCTCTTCTATCTACGAGTATCTATCTGTCTATGTATCTTTGAGCAATCTTTGTCATTGGATGGCATGGCATGGGTGTTCTGGTGGTACTTACAGCAATCTGCCAGCAGCAGAACCAGCAAAAACAGGCTGCAGTACGTTAAACTTTTGCCGTAACCCATTCCGAATCGTTCTTTTTGCCGTAATTAAAATAGATACTTCGTTTATCAATAAATTTCTTATCACTCGCACAAATTGTAATCTCTTCCGCGCCACTCGACAGTTGGATATTTTAGCCAGATGAATAAGCGTTGAGTCTCGTGTTGGTGTTGGGGTTATTTCACCCTACTTTAGCTATTTACAGCGAAACACTTATAGGTATTATTTTCAAGGCGGTCAGTGTCGTTTCGAGCGTTCGTTCGCGGCAAGCTTTTCTTTCAGACTGAAACGGACACGATCCAAAACGAAACGCCAAAGTTTTCTCAACCGTTAAAAGCTCTGTCGATCGAGGCGACTGAGTCATCCAGTGCGATACCATCGGCAGCAACCGATCTGGAAACGATGCATCGTCGAAAGCAGGTTCTGGTTCCATTCCACGAGTGGAGTTTGGTTTGTGGTTCCAGCTGGTTCCAGCTATAAAAATGCGGTTAAGTTCAAACAATTAACAGTGAGGGGTTTGCAGGGCAACAAATGTTACTTATTACTAAAATAACATATTCGTTCATTTTTTTTTGAGCTTTCTGGCGTTGTAAATCTTTTTGGGATGAACCTGTTCTGCGAATTTTAAATGTGCTTAACATGCAGGACACAAAATATCAAATCTATACTTCCAGTACAATAATGTCTCTCTTAGCAGACTGAATGTGACTGAAATATTCTAAAATAAATTCAATGGGTTACTTAATGTATTTTATGATTTATTTTCTAAACTTTCCAAGAGGCATTCGTGGACGTACAGTGCGACTGCCAGCGTATTTACAATTAGGGGCGGGTCTGAAGGGCCCTTAAGATACCTAACAAACTCTAAACTCAACAATTTGTCTTAACAGTCACTAATCATATATGCCTGGTGCATAAATTGTTTTCCTGACACAAGTAGGAGCAGTGTTACGGCGATCCCGCAGGCCACGCCACGCACCGATCACGACGCCAGTCTCCTGCCGGTCACAAATATACAGCTTACATGGTAAGTAAAAATATACAACACATATATAAGGTGAGGGGCAGGCATGGGCGGCCGGTGGGGAGCGTAGCCGGCGGATAACCGCCGAATGTGAACGTCGTTGGGTGCGTCGCGCTGGACCAGCAGGCTGCTGGATCACAGATGGCCAGGAAACCGACCAGCAGCTCCAGGCCAACGGGACGCACTCGACTAGCAGATGACAAAACTTTCGATGTAATCAAAAGCGAAAATTGTGTACAAATGTTTGTAGTCGAATTGGGTCGATTTCGTGGAAAGTGTCCGTGGGTGTGGTTTAGATCAGATTAATGAGTAACTTAAAACTTCTAACTTCTGCGAGGAGCGCGCCTAAACAAATTGTTCCCTTATATTGGCCGAGAGCTCCATGAGCCGCCAGGCGGCCTTGGGGTTAAGTTCTTCTCGGTCTCGGCAGAGCACCCACACGTAACCCACTCGCATCACCTTATCGGGATCGCCCTCGACAACCTTGGCCTTCTGGTCCCTCACGCACATGATCTGCTGCGCCTGGAACGTGATGATCAGCACGGGTCCCTGGTCCATGACCTTGCCCATGGCCAGGTCAATGTCCTCAATGTCCAGGATCTTGGAGTCCAGGTAATAGCCAATCTTTTTCGCCGCCAATATGGGCGTGGCAATGATGTTATACGTGCCCTCGAAGCACCAGTCCTTCAGTATCTCCAGGTCGCCACGCACAATCGCCTCCAGAACGTTGGGAATGATGTCAGTTTCACAATCATGCAGAAACTGCTTCTGGTCGAAGTTGGGGTCGATCTTAACCAACTCGGTCATCGTCTCGGATAGCTCCGTCTTGGAGAAGAGACCACCCATCACGTCCGTCACCTTTTCAGTCAGCAGGCGGGAGGCACGGATCATGGGATTCTCAGACTCCTCGTACTTAACCTTCCAGTCGAGTACTTTGTTCACATAGGCGTTGTTGTTCTTGAAGTTCTCCCACGACTGGCTAAACTTCGAGTCCCTGTGCAGTTCCACACCTGAGAGGTACAGCGATCAATAAATGTTTTCGATATATGCTCTGTGGATCACTTACCCAAGTCTTCCGTATTCGGCTCAAAAATACGAGTATCTTCGGCCATTTCCACTTCAACGCGCTTTCGCAACTTCGCTGGTGCGCGATACACGCGATTTTCTATGCTCGTCATGTCCATCTCTTTCTTGATGATTCTCGTCGTATCGGAGATGGCTTGGAAGGCACCCGACTGGCCCAGCTTGCCGCTGGTATCCGAGATCGTATCGCTGACGCCCCTGGCCTTCTCGCTGACCTTTTTGGCCAGGTCCGACTTAGAGGCGTCGTCGATTACGTCGCCCACCTTGTCTTTGAGGGCATCCAGCTGTTCTTTCAGCTTACTCGACGACTTTTGCGCCTCCGATTCGACAATGTTGAACTTTTGCCGCGCCGACTTCAGAGCATCGGACTCTTCCAGTTTCTGTGCCTCCTCCCGAAACTTGCGGATGTTGTCCTTGATCTCCTTGCTCTTGTCCATCTCACTTCGCACATTGTCGATTAATTGAGAGAAGAAGCCGGCCTTGCGTCCAGGCGCACTATAAAACCGAGACTGCGGGGCAAGCGATACCGGATTAATGGAAACCAAACCAATTTGAAACCAAAAGCTTACCTGCGGGTGTTGCAGATTCTGCGTCGCCTGCTGCCACGTGAAGAAGCAGGTACGATCCCGCGCAAGGGCAGCGATTCTGTACTGTAAGTGGAGAAGTGGACTCACGTTAATCAAATCACCCATTTTAACCTCGAAATGGGCACATGTAAGCTGCCCCACCAGTATGCCGCTACGGGCGCCTACAATTTTTGAACGTACCATGGTGACGGGTTTGGTTGCTACGAGGATATTTCGCAGGTTGTTCGATCAGTGAAGAGGCCAGGCAATATCACGTCAGAGGCTCTAAATTTATGTAATTCTATCAACCACGCACGTATGCGGCAGGCAGTCAGTCAGCTGTTTTTTTACCAGCAGAGCACGGCTGGCGAGCAACGATATCGGACTTCAGGGTTGGGCAACGAGTGTAGGGCGCGCAGAGTTCGAAATACAGTCCGATGTCCTATTAACATCTATATTGGTTTTTTTCTGTCTAGTAATGTTCTGTTGGTGTCCCTTTTCTTGGTTTTGATTAGTGGATCCCTGTCTAGGTTATATTTGACATTATGTGTATATGGATGTACAAATTTAGGATGACTGGTAACGCCAGCCAGCTGAGAAAGCATAGAACCGTTACTTGGCTTGGAACATCGCCGCCAATTCCAAGAAGTCCATTTTTTTTATGATTTTGTAGCTGGCGCCAGTAATCTGTCTGCCGTCTGTCTGTCTGTCTTCGGGACCAAAAGCAAAGTGCACATATTACGCGCCAATTTGACGCCACGCAAACTGAGTTTTTTTTTGTACAAACAATTGTTATAAGTGAAGAAGTAACGCGTATACTTCAAAAATTAGACTTTACTCGGTTTTCGTGAGTGTAGATTTGGTGCAAAGCGCAAAGCGCAAATTACGGTAAACACTTGGACTTTGTCATGTTTCGCAGCAGCCTGGAAGGCAACGCCAACGCCTCGAATGTAAGTGCCCACGGACGCCATTATCGGTTGCCGCTCTCCTTATGCGCCCCCGTACTTCTGCCTACCGTTGCAGGACAATTATGCGGCCTTCCATGGCAGGGGCGGCCTCAACCTGCTGGGCCTCCAAGACCTGTACTTGGACACGGCATCCACGCTAGGTTCTGGCAGCTCCAGTCTGCCGCCGACGCCCAGCGTCTCGTCGGGCACACTGAGTCCCCCCAGCACTCCCCTGACCCCGGAACCCACACAATTCGGTTCCCAGACTCAGTTCCCCCTGCTGACGGACAACAGTAACATGAATATGAGCATCCACACCGGCCAGAACATGCTGCTGCACCAGCATTACCAATACCACCTGATCATCCAGCAGCAGCAGCAGCAATTGGCTCTGGCCAACCATCACTTGGCGTTGGCCGCATCCGCGGCCGCTGCTAGTGTGAATCATCAGCAGAAGGATGAGATAGCACGCTCCCTGAAGGTATTTGCTCAGCTGACAAGCGCCCCGGCAGGTGAGTAGGAGCAGGAAAGAAGATCGAATTACGAAATGGGGGGAAGATAGAGAAGAAACAGAACAGATGCAGGTACAGTTATCAAGCTTTCGGGTCACTGCCCTTGCACAGCACTTCTGTGTGC
Source organism: Drosophila athabasca (assembly GCA_008121215.1). Classification (NCBI taxonomy): domain Eukaryota; kingdom Metazoa; phylum Arthropoda; class Insecta; order Diptera; family Drosophilidae; genus Drosophila; species Drosophila athabasca. The sequence goes on along the minus strand of CM017793.1, from coordinate 2,493,057 downwards.
ATCGAATAAATGTACATTACCCAACACTCGCAAGTTGATCAAAACAGACGCGAAAAGCCGCCATTTTAAATTGAAACCTGCACAAAATCTATTTCTGATGCATTATTACATTTCACAGACAATGGGGCCGGCTCTACGCAGGATGTTATGCAGGAGTTTGCGAGCAACGGATACGTCAGCGATGATCTCAATTGCTTCGCTTACAGTCCGACCCCTTCGCCGGCGAATCACCTACACCGCAATTTGTCCGCTGCGGGAGCAGCAGCTAATCATCCACCGCAGGTTGTGCCCGCACCTGCCCCACTGTCCGCACGCTGGCTCCAAAACTATCGCGAGCAGCTGAGCAATGTGTGGCGCTCCATGGCCTACATGCCTTGCATTGGGCCAACCAATGGGGGACTGCAGGTGCAGGCGCATGCTCAGGCAGCACCAAACAATCTGAGCGCCGTGGGACTTGGGCTGCCATTGCAGCCGGATCATTTCCGACATGGCAGCAATCCAAATAACAACAACAACAAGATGAACAAGCGCTACAGGCCCAAAGAGGTACGTCTTGCCATTCGAATGGCTGCAGCGAGTTCTAATAAGGGTATTGTACTTTCGCCCGTGAACAGATCAGCCGCCACTGCGTGTTCTGTGAGAACAACAACGAACCCGAGGCGGTGGTCAACAGTCACTCGGTTCGCGACAATTTGAATCGCGTACTGTGCCCCAAGCTGCGCACCTATGTGTGCCCGATATGCGGGGCATCGGGCGACTCGGCGCACACCATCAAATACTGCCCGAAGAAGCCGATCATAACCATGGAAGATGCCATCAAGGCGGAGTCATTCCGCCTGGCAAAGAGCAGCTACTACAAGCAGCAGATGAAGGTTTAGAAAAAGTCTAGCCGAAACCACACGGAAACTCTGGTAGTTTCAACCGCGCGTATATAGCTTTATATATATGCGATTTCGGTTCCTGTGCTGGATACGATACTTGATATTAGCGCCTGGCGCGTTCGATTTTATAGTTTCTTAAACTAGTCTGCGACTAAGAGAGTAGTCAGTGACTGATTACTCAAATCAAATCAACATTTTATCCCATAACTAAACTTTTTATCATAAATCATGTTTCTAAAAATCATATAATTAATTAGGAATACTCACAACATCGTTATACTTGCTAAATCGAAATTTGAAAAGATTATGTCTACGAAATTCCGGCAACATTTTCACAAAGGCAAACAGCGAAATATACACACAATTTTGAAATAGATGACTGAATTTCGATCTGGCAAATCGTATTAGAATTTAATCTCAAATTTTGTAACATAAAGAGAAACGAACGATTTTGTATTTTTTTTAAATTTGACAGCAAATAGTTGATAAAGAAAATTTTATTACATGTATCGGAAATACATTACTCACCTACACATACATATCTTTCGGAGTCGAGTATATAAATGTTATATATTTATTCAATCATGTTCTTCATTCGTTCGAATAATGTTCGTAGGTCTACTATGACCATTATATTTCAATTTTTTTTATAAATGTTCACCTTATATCCATTCAAAATCATGTCACTCAAAATTCGAATGGTTTTCCATTCGCCATCAAGTGAATATTCGGATGGTTAATTATAAAACCTATCATATCATCATAATCTATTTTCAAATTTGTTATAATCCAGTCGGGATCATGTATTTAACCATAAATTCAAACACGAATTCTTTTTTCAATTTTTTTTATAAAAATGTATTCAAATGAAGTATTAGTAATGCAATCGAAAATATGTCAAATAAAGATATAATCAACAGCCTGCCCTCCGTGTTCTTATTTGAACTGCTAATCCTCTTCGCCGTCCCGCTTTTTCTCGAACAGCGCCAGGAAGATGCCGTCGGTCAGGTCACTGTCGGGCAGGCAGTACAAGCAGTTCTTGCCAATTTTGGCGTACTCCTTGTCGCCCACGTTCTGCCACTTGTTGCGCAGCGCCTTCTTGCAGCTGAGCATCTTAAACGAGGGGTTCAGCTGGAGGCAGCGCTGAACCACCTGCTCGTTCTCCTCTTTCCACAGCGAGCACGTGCAGTAGGCGATGCGCTTGACGTTGGGAAAGGCGCTCATCGCATGGGACAGAATCTTGATCTGCAGGCCCGCTAGCTTGTACAGGCGCTTGTCGTCTTTCTGCTCGTCGCAGACGCTGATACGGCTCTGCATGCCATTGCCGGAACAGCTGGGATCCACCAGTATGTACTCCACATCCGGACAGCGGGTTGCATCTACAAACGGAAGAAATATTTGAGGACGTACAATCAATTTCGTTTAAATAACTTGACTCACCCATGGTCAAGGCATCGCCAAGAATGGGTGTCACAATCTCACATCCCGCCTCATTGGTAATATCGCACAAGGCCCTGTACCGTTCCTTGGACTGTTCAACGGCATAGATGCGTCCCTTGTTCTGCATCACATTGCACATGTGTAGCGTTTTCATGCCTGGAGCGGCGCAAAGGTCCAGTACGGTGGATCCCACTGGCGGTGCCAGCAATTCAGCAGCCAGACTGGTGGCCTTGTTCTGCAGTATGAACTTCTTGCTGTGAACGAAGTCGTGGCCGGCCCAGTAGTGGGCCCATTTGGGATGGAATATCAGTACGCCCTCGACGTGCAGGTCCGTCATGAACTCGTCCTCTTCCATGGCCCGGATGGCAGTCAGAAAGTCCGCATAGGTTGCCTCGGCTGGCAGCTCCTTCCGCCGCCATTCCTCGCCGGCCAGGTACTCCAATGCTTCGGCAAGGCTGAGCAGATTCGTATTGACGCGGACATAGCGCGGATTTGGCTCTGTGAGGTGATACAAAATGAAAGAGCCGCGTTTAAAAGTGTGTTAAATGTACTTTTATTTTAGTTGATTCAAGACTATGTTACTGGGCCTTCTTCTGCTCAGCCTCGTCCTGCTCGATTTGCTCCACTGTAGGTGGATCCTTTTCGCGGAATGCCTTCAGCACGTACAGAGCCACCACAGCGTTGACCACCAAGACGGCAGTCAGCACGGCATAGCAATTACGTTCGAAGAGACTCAGTTCGGGAAAGGATTCTTGCAGCCAGCTCTGAACACCGAAAAAGCCCAGGAAGGGCAGCGTGAACATGAGAAAACTATAGGCCAAAAGCCAGAGAAACACCTCCAAGCTTCGATCTATCGACTGCTGGCGGGGACGTTCCACAATTTGTGCATCAACATCATTGGCCGCTGGAACGGGCTCAGCGGCCAATACGTTTGCTAGATTCTTGTTCTTTTTTCCCATTATGTCCTGCTTTCAACCGGCTAATACTGTTACTAATACGTCAATGTTGGAACACCTGCCTTTCTTTTGGATGTTTGACCCACTTATGGCCTTCTCCAATCGTTCCTTGTACTCGCGCACCGTTTGCACCGGCTTGCTGTCGCCGTTTAGTTGGCCTCGTCCGAATATAAGCTCCGTCACCAGCACCTTAGCTAGGGCCGAGTCGAGATTGGGATTGTCCTTCAGCAGACTCGTCTCCTCTATGGCGTTGTCCACGGCACCCCGATTGTCGCTATAATGCTTCAGCACCGCTTGCAGACTTCGAACGCGCTGTGGAGTGGGATGGGAAAATGTGATTTGATAGCTCTGATTTGATGTGAGGCGTCAAGGCTTACTGCATGCTTTTCCTCGAATATTAGGGATTTGATTGACTTTTGCTTTTCCAGGGCAACTTTTAATATTTTGGCTGTGGCCTTATATTGGGTTGGAACTTTTACGGAATGCGTGAATTTACTCATGATTGTCACGTGTGTTTGGGTCAGGGCTGCCAGTTTAGCAATTTAGTTGCTAGATCTAGCTACTTAAAAAAAATCGAAACTTTTGTTTTTAAAATGCTATTAGCCACAAATCTAGCAATTATTATATTTTTCATCAGAGTTTTTGCATTTTGTAAACTTGTTTGTCTTGGACTGCACAAATTAGATTAATAAAGATATCGTAACTTGTATTTAACTCAGTGGTTCGATTATATGAACAATAAAGATATAAGTTGCCTTTCGTTCGAAAGTCGACCAAAACGGAGGAACAGTAAGCAGCACTTTGCCTACACATTTCCAGCAAAATGTTTCTTAAAACACATATGTATATTTAAAATATTATTAAAATTGGAATGGTTTAGCATTTTTTTTTTTTTGACATTTTCACATTTTTTCTAATATTTCTTCACAAATCTAGCAATTTTTGCTTAGGAGATTCTGGCATCACTGGTTTGGTTATCGCTTACCGCATATCGTACCAGGGCTGCACAAAACAAATGGCCGAGTATGGTATGCATGCCCTTCGGTTACACTGTATTGATATAATATCAGTTACAAATTCAAATTTTGTATCAAAACAAACATTATTTGCCGGCGCTGTGGCGCTAGAGAACGAAAACGCACGGATAAAGTTCCGCAATATTGGATTAATCCGTTTGTGCTGAACAGAAATGCAATCAACTATTTTGTATTCCGTATTTATCCCCTAAATTTCATAAATCCCCTTAAAAATCGGTGAATGAGAGAACGAGAAGGTGGTGCACCCTATCCACATCTTCCCATGGACTTTCTACCAAAATCGGGAATTTAATCTATGGCGCTACTTCTAAACAAGCGCCTAAGCATTGTACCTCTTTAGCAGTTCATTACTGGTCGACTTAATGGTGCGACAGTGCAAAGAGTCAATCTTGTACATATCGCCAACACAATTCAACCGAAATTATTCCTTCTTTGTTTTATTTCACAACGACTAAAATGCGGTTTAAACATATCGTTTAGCTTAGCTAATAAAATTCATGCGTTTCGTTTAAAATTAAGAGCATCATATTAATTAAACACATAAGAAAAGACAAACTACAGGCTAATACAGGTTTAAATGTTACGTGGTTATAAGTAGACCCCAAAAATGGTTAACTGCTCGCAACTTTATGCTAATTTCAGAATTTCACTATTGCATGCCCTACGTGCTGTGGCCGCGACTGCGACTGAGGCTGCGACTGAGGCTGCGGCTGCTGCTGTCGGACGTGATTAGGTGCAGTTTGGTGGAAATGGGTCTCAATGAGGATGATGGGGATGGCGATGACGATGTCGATGTCGATGACTGCGAAAATATTGTGCTACCGCTTCCGGTGCTGCTGCTGCTACTGCTACTTGGGTAATCGGAGGAACTGGTGCGCGTGAAGGGCACTGGATTGGAGTACTCCGTCACGGGCTGAGCACCAGGCCGAACAGGACTCTCCGTTGACTGGAACTCCTCCGGCAGCTCGCCGTGGAATGCCCCAAACTGCGGCGTTGTCCGTATCAGCTGCTCCAGAGGAGTGAGCCCGTAGTGTGAGTGCCTCAAGAGGCCATTGTCCCGTGCATCCAGCTTGGGGGGCAGCACCAGGGACCCGTCCACCACGCTCTTGCCGTCGAACGTATACAGCGCCCCACTGGGCAGGCCGGCGTGGGGAATCTTTCGGTTGTCCGGCGGCAGGTAGTAGGTATCGATTCGCTCTGCAGCTGCTGCCAGCTTATCCTCTGGCTCTGGCTCCAGCTCATCCGCATAGATTTCTTCCTCCTGTAAGTCTGGACCGAAAAGGCTGGCCATATCGTCGTCGAAGAGCTCGTGGTCTTGCTCTTGCTCCTGCTCCGGGGTGGCAATCGCTTGAGTGGTGCTCGACAAATCCACGCTTGCCGTAGTTGGTTTCTTGGACGGTAGAACCGGCATCTCCTCCAGCTCCTCGTCATCGAGCTTGTCCTCCATCTCCTCGTCCAGATCCTCGCCGAACAATTCACTCAGAGTCGGTTTTCGCAGCTGGGCGGCTGAGGGCAGAGCATGCTCCACTGCCGCCGAAGGTAGTCTTAGGGCCGATGCCTCATCTGCGTCTGCTTCTGGCACCGCCTTCTTCATCTGCATGGAGGCATTGGTGCTGTCCAGGGGAGAGGGTATGAACATGGGCTCGAAGCTCTGCGTCTCGCTGCCTCCCTGCTGGGCTGCCAGGAAGAGTGTGTCCGTTTCCATGGCCTCGTCGATCTCTGTGCCCGGATCCTCGCGTCGATGGGCCACCTGTTCGATCAGCTCCGGCGGCAGTTGCACACCACTGCCATCCGTCCGCATGATCGGCCGGAATCCACTCTCCACAATTACGGTATCGGGCTTGAATCCCTGATTGACGGCTGGTCGCATGTTGGCAATCTCCTGGGGCGAGGGCTCCTTCTGCAGGGGCCGCTTGACGATGGTCGTGGTGGTGCTGTTGGTGCTTGGCAGAGCAGTTGGGACGGATTTCTGCTCCGGCTTTGAGTGGAGGTTAAAGAAGGCCGTGCTCTGCTGGGATCCCTGCGGTTCGTGGTCCATGTAGGGCACTGGCACGGGGATGACAGGCTTTGGCTTTTGCTTCGGCTTGTGCACCTCCGCCTTGCGCTGGCCGCTGGCCCCCAATTCAGTGGGCTGGCCAAGCAGCAGCACCGAGGCGGCTATTGGCTGCAGGGGGAAGGGCTTCTCCTTGACAAACGGCTTCAGCAGACTGGGCACGGGCTTGCGATAGTGATTGACAATCAGCGAGGACTGCTGCAGGATGGCTGCTGGGTGCGGGTGCGGGTGCTGCTGCGGAAGGATGGGCCTGGAGGCGGGCACCTTCTTGATGGGACCGGGATAGGGCCGTCGGCCGGGCAGCTTCACCGGATGGAAGAGCGGCGCATTCTGCGGCGGACGCAGGTACTCGGACAGACCGATGGTTTTCTGGGCGAGTGCTGGAAGGTTACTGGTTAGATTGTTGTTGTGGTGATGCAGTGGATGCGGGTGCGTGTGCGGGTGCAGATGGGGGCTTATAATCGTGGGCGGGTGCGGGTGCGGGGGGGCATGCTGCGAATGGTGCAGGCGGTGCAAGTGCAAGTGAGAGTTGTGAATGAGATGTGGGCCAGTGGCAAAGATGGGAAGTTTCGGATGAGTGGGCAGCGACAAGGATGAGGGGGATGCAGATGCGGATGCGGATGCAGATGATTTCTGAGAATGGGTTTCGCCTAGCAGTATCTCGGGCCGGACGGTGGCCAGTTGGGGGGGTAATCGAGAGCCGTTGATGGTTATCTGGTGGTGGTGGTGGTCTTTAGGACGTATCGGCGAATGGGGACCCGAGCTCACTTCGTTCTGGTGGGGGTTGGGGCTGGGATTGGAGTTGGTGTTGGAGTTTGGGTGGTTCCTTAGAAGGCTCTCCTCGAGAGCCTCAGCAGCGCGGATGCCATCTGAAATCAGTTTGGTTATTTCCGAAGATTTCGTTATTTCAAAACTCAGTTTAGGCGGTGTTCCGTTCATATTGTGGTTCTTAATCAAATCGGTTTGGTGCTTCAATAAAAAATTATCGTTGGGGCTGACCTGGGTTTCGTGTCGGATCGATGGCTCGGCGGCATAGTCTTCGTGGACGGGCGCCGGCTCGGCCGCAGACGCCGGCAGACGGATCTCGTGCTGCTCGGACGCGGCCCCCTGGCCGCCCACATCGCCCTCGCACGAGTCGTGCACGTGTATCTTCCAGCCCAGATAGCGGTGGGTGAAGCAGTGATAGTACACGGTGTCCGGCGTATTCCTATCAGGCTTCCAGCTGATCACTCCGGGCTCGCCAGCATCGCACTTCAGTGTCAGGGTGCGCTGGTAGGCCCCAAAGGACTGGTAGTCATCTGCCGGCGGCCCCTCCACATCCGGCGTCCAGTTGCACAGGCGGCCCACGCCCGTGGGCGTCACCTGGCCCGATCGCGAGCGATGAACTCCGGCAAATATGCGAACAGCCTGGGAATTCATCAATTCATTTACTTCATTCCGTTACTCTCGTGGCTCTGTTCTCACCTTCTTCTCCTCCTCGCGCTTGTGCTCGTAGCCGCCGACGGGGTCATCGCTGATGTAGAACGGATGGTACTTGGCCGGGATGTCGGGGTTGTTGCCTCCCTCCACCACGAAGGTGTAGGTCTTGCCACGCACCACATGGATCTCGGGGATGAGCAGGCCGTTGATGTACCAGGAAATGCCCCAGCCAACGTGTCCTACGGGAGAGAGGGATTACATTCGATCTCAGGGTAGCCTGAAGCTGAGAGAAATACTCACCCGTGATGGCTGGATAGCCATGCTTGCCTCCAGTGGGACCCATCTGGGCATAGAAGACTCCGTCCTCGGGTTCGTGACACTGGATGGCCGGAATATCCCAGGCCCCGTTGCTGTTTACGGGCTTGGGTGTGGGCACCGGGCGTCGCTGGGTAATGATGGCCGTCTCCTGGCGCCTCTGAGGTTGCGGGCGATGCAGAGCCTCGGCACGGTTCTCATAGAACTCCTCCTCGGGCTCCAGATTGGGGTGTCCAGCGGGTGGATAGCCCTTGCCTCCAGTGGAGCTCTGGGCCTGGGGAGCGGCGTCTTCCTGCTCGGCGGAGCTGCTGCCCGGCTTGGCGCCCTCGGGCAGAGGACAGTTCCACTTGGGCTGGCGACCGAACTCGATCTGGTGCAGATGTTTGTTGTAGAAGGTGTGGAAGGAGACCTCCTTGTAGTCATTCAGGGGTCCAATGGCCCAGACCACGGACTCGGCGTCCGTGACGGAGATGGGCAGATCCAGGCGATCGGTGGCAGCCAGCGAACGCTGGTAGGTGACAATCGAGTAGCCGTTGACCATGGCGGCATTCAACAGCCGGATGGAGTTGGTCTTCTCCATGATCTTGGTGTCGGGACAGGCGCCACGGCTGCCCGAGCACTGGGCCTTGCCCTCCAGGAAGTAGTCCTGCGCGAAGCCGTTGCCCGTCTCCGGGTCCACCCAGGCGACGACGGCATCGGCGCCGATCATCTGGCTGATGTTCCTGTTCGGCGAGATGCCGAAGGACATGTAGTTGTTCGGTTCTGTGGAGGAGCAATGAGAATGAGAGAAGCACTCTGGGTGGGGTGGAGGAAGGGGTGAAGAGGGGTGGGGAGGGGCTGGTGGTGGCTGCTCTGGATTGCTGTTATGAATATTCTACGGGAAATGGCAATCAACGAAAGTTGCTTGACCCAATTCCGGCCTGGCCTGGCCTTCTGGTCTGGCCAACCGGTTGGCGGTTGGCATTTTCCAGGTGAAAATTCCTGCCGGCATTCTTAGCGGTTCCAAGACCAGTGGCAGTGACCAGTGACCACCAGTGGCAGTGGCTCCTAGATGGAGATGTTATTGCTACTATAACTATGGCGATGCTCGTTGCACGTTGCCCATGCCCATGCCTTAAGATTGCAGATGCAACCAGTAAATCGGTGTGTACACCCTCCTCCCCACCGCCTTCTGCCATCCATCCATCCATCCATCCATCCATGTATCCATTCATGTATCCATCCGCACTCGCAGTTGCGCAATAAAACCAGTCGTCATAATTCGCGACTTGTTATTCTGCCAACGATGCTGATCGCTGATCACTGATCACTGATGCTGCTGCTGATGTTGCTGTGGATGCTGATCGGTCAATTTGGATGCTAACTGGATTTCATTGTTGGCCCCCGTCTGCCCCCCTTAACGTCTCTACACGGCTATGTGTCTGTCTCTCCTTTGCGAGTTTTAACTGTACTCGAGAAAATGTCAAAGCATCATAAATGAACAGAAGCTGAAGCTGCCACAGCCACAGCATCTGCGACAAAGGCTTGTCGCCTGGGATAGGTCAGGCTAAGGGTGGGCCGATGGGATGCGATCGCGCCTCTCTGTTTCAGTTATTTTCAGTCTCTGCGCACTTGCAAAAAAATATTACCTATTTTGTGATTTAAGAAATATAACAATTGGAATTTTGAGAATTTTTTTAGTTCTCTAGAAGCGATTGAAGTTTGGGAAAGTTGTTTATAAAAATATAATTATATCATAGAGAACTGCATTAGCCGGCAACCAAATCGATTCACTGGGATTAGCATATCATCTTTCTTGAATCCCTCGCCCAAGACGGACTGAACGAAGCTGGAAATCTACACTTTGACTGTGTTAAATCCGAAAATTTCGGTTTTTTTACGCGCTCACTTTACATTGGAGTTTCTGGTGGAAAGAACGAGAAAGCAACACTCAAATTTGGTGGTTTTTTTGCATTTCTTTCTGCCTGATGATCTTATTGATCGAAAGCATAAAAGAGGCATGAGTATATAGCGCTGTGGTTTTATGAATACTGTGGATTCATCTGGATCCACCGATCTGCGGCTACAAGTCTTCTAAATCTTCAATGCTGGAGAAAACGTTGAATGGAATTTTGAGCAAAAATTACTATTTTTTTTAGTGTATCATCTCTACCAAAAAGAAAAGGCCTATCCATCAGTTAGCATCTTCATTAAACCGTCAAAAATTAACACACTCCACTTCCACTCTGTTAAACTGCTAAACTCGAATCGTTTTCACACTTGGTTGAATGTCAACGCAGCGGCAAGTGGCAAGTGGTTGGGGGAGGGGGGGATGGATGGAGCTTCCGCCTTAATTAGCACTAGTCCCCGTTGACTTACCCAATTTGGCCACCAATTGCACCACAATGCTCTCCCCGGCCACGGCCCAGCGCACCTCAAAGGCCAGATCGTCGTAGAGCACTTCGCAGTTGAGTTTCGACTGGAAGAGAATTGGTTTAGGGAGAATTCGCTTTAGGAATGGGGGAGTACGGAAGGGAGCACTGGTTGGGATAATGTGTATGGGAGGGAGGGTGTGTGTGCATGTGTGGAGGGGTTGGTGTGGAGGAAGGGAGGAGAGGGGGATTGCCAAAGTCATAATTTTGAGCATACCCAAAATGTTTGTACTTTTTTTTTTGTTCTGCTGTATTCGAAAGATTTTGCTTTTTTGGAATGGTTTTTTACAAAATGAAAAATGTTTTTTGTTTGTTTTGGATTTCGCTTGGAAGTTAGTAGTGGAGATCGTGGATCGGGAATGGGTATGTTCCAATAGGGTGTGTATATGTGTATATGTATGTGTGTGTGGGGTGGTGTTGTGGGGTGTCTTTCTTTATGTGTTTGTGTGTTGTGGGGGAGTGGTTGATAGGGCGGTGGTGGGGAGAGGTCAGTGTCCCAGAAGTAGTAGACATGCCACACAGATTTCATTTTGTATAAGACGCTCCCAACGAAACAGCAAAAGTTGACAAAAGACAACAAAACACAAATAACAAGCACAAGTGAGTATTACAAGTACATATATGTATATATTAGATATATTATAGAATGTGTCTGGATTCTCTCCTTCTCCTCTTCTTCCACACTCTCTCTCTCTCTCTCTCCACTTTGTCTTCTTCTTGTATAAAGAAATGCAAGCTTAGAGTCTAGGAAATGCCGCGCAAATGGCATTCGATTGATAAATATTCGCATACACACAACGGAATACAACGGTATACGTAAAGTAGAATAAATACGATCGTTTAAATAGCTTTTCCCACACATTGGGGTCCAATCAGCGCTTCAGGTCGCTGAGTATCTGACTGATCGGCTTCTTTACCTGTGGACTGATGCCGAGCATCTTCAGCGAGGGCGGCACATTGAGCCCCTCCGGCAGGCGGACGTGGCCGAAGTCGACGGTGAAGGCCTCGCACCACACTCCGAAATGGCCGATGTCGAAGATGGTCAGGTCCTCGGGCAGGGTCAGGACGATGGTCTTGCGCTCGTAGCGACGCAGCGGATTCTCCTTGCCGTTCTCGTCGGGTATGCGCAGGCCCTCGGACGTTGGACGCTGTCCCCGACCCACCCAGAACTTGGCATCTGCGGAAATATTCCAAAATATACCACCCATACGTGTGGGAAAGTCAGAGTTGTACCCACCTGGCGCCTCGCCATCGTAGCTGAAGTTGGGCACCAGCAGTGTCTGGGCATCCACGATCACAATGTTCTCGGATGACACGCCGTGGACGCCGCGCAGAGCGCTAATCTTCTGGGGCCTGGGAAAATCCAGGGTGGCCGGAATGGACACATCCCCGAAGTTCACCGCAAACTCGTCGCACCACACCGAGAACCATTTGATGTCGCGCAGCGTCTTGCCCTCGGGCAGCGACAGGGTGATGTCCTTGTTCCGGTAGCGACGCGTCAGGGAGGCAGTGCCGCCACGCTCATCCCTCAGCCGGATGGCACCCTCGTTGCTGGGCCGGGCCGTGTTGCCCACGTAGAAGTAGGCGGCCGGGGCCTCGCCGTCGTAGCTGAATTTCTTGATGAAAATCGTGCGCGAATCCACCGCATAGACATCGCCGGAAACGCCATGGTGCAGACGTGTCAGAGCCCCGATCTTCGTGCCGTAATACGGATACGCGGCATCGCTGGGACTGGGCAGGCCTGGGGGGGAAGCACACCGCAAAATGGGAGAGTAATGAGAGGGCCACGAAACAAAAGACTTGGGCAACAAACTCAAGTCGAGCCGAGTCGGTGATTAATAAAAACAACTAACTAACGATATACCCACGAAATGAAATTAAATGAAATGAAATCTCCATCTCCATCGACACTTAGCGGCTAATTAATTATTCGCATACGATTTACATATCAACAGCACTACCCCCTGTACACCCCACCCAAAGTTCTAGGCAGTCGTAAAATCCCAAGCAAACAAATCAAACAAAACAATCAAATCTTTCGATTGAAAATATCTGGTTCGGTTGGTTCGGTTGGTTCGGTTGGTTCTCTTTGTTCTCTGTTCTTGCCTAGAGGAAGTTGCGGATTAGCGGATTTACGGAAAATAAACTTTGAAAACAAACCGAATTTTGTGATGCGTGCCCTAATGGGAACTACAATACATACATACATACATACATACATAATTCTGTGGGAGATGAATGGTTCTAAGCCGACTCTAATGGCCCCCGCGACTGGCCCCGACTGTGTCTGGGGCTGGCTTTTGCGCATGTCGTTTCAAAATTCCCACTTCACCTTCACAGACTTCACTGCTGCTGCTGCTGCTGCTGCTGGTTGTTGTTGTTGTTGTTCAAATTCAATTTATTTTTATTTTATTACAATCTTTTTGGTGTTGTTGTATTTGGTTTTTGCATGGGCCATAAACACGTTTGGCTCTTTAACTGCCATCAAATGGTTTGGCTTGGTCGCCATGGCCTGCAGTTTTTTTCTCTTTTTTTTTATTTTTGACACAACCCGATTGGGTTTTTGGCCCGATGGTTGGTTCACTTTTCATGGCATGGCATGGCATGGCCATGGCTGTTGGTGCTCCAAATTTTGCGCAGACATGGACGAGTCTTTCTTGTTTGCCCCAAGAATGAATCTTCCGCTTTGTACCATTAAAATGTACCGATGCAAAATCGATGAAGAGACTTTGCCAAAATGCCAAAGGTGTAATTAAAAGTTAAATAAAACCAAGCAACCGCCTTGCACCGCTGTGCAATCAGAGGCAAGCGGCAAGCGGTGGTGTGTCTTATTAATGATGATCGGGCCAAAGTTAGACAGAGCCATTAGGCAGCCACCACCACCGGGCCCCAGGTAGGTCCACTGTTGGCCAACGAACTGGTTGGGGGGGCAATTGGCAATTGCCAATCATTGGAAGCCACTACTCGTATTGCCAAACCAATAGATAAAGATGCAGAGGCAGAGGCAGCAGATGCAAATGCATACCGTACCTAGCTGAATCCTCAACCTACAGACCTACTTTCACGGTGCAGAACGGCTTTTCCCACAGCACAGCACAGTGAGTGCCCGCCTGGAGGTCTCCGAAATGGTATCAAGGAAACATACACCGCACTGAAATTTATGCTAATCTCTGATGGAAATGCTAATGCAGTCGGTCGCCCAGTCGGTCAGTCAGTCAGTCAGCTAGAGAGACAATTGGAGTTGGTCACTCTGTCAGTTGGCCAGTTCAACGGTCAGGCGCAGATCATAAAAGCTTTTGAATATTCATCTGGCTCACTTTAAGCCCACAAAAGATGATGTATACACACATAAAGCGGATGGACAGACAGACAGACGGACAAACAGACAGACCTACAAATTCGGCGTGTCATTGAGCTGCGCTGTGCTGTGTGTTGTGCGATGGTGGGCTCATTGTCCGGGCCGCCCTCTGGCCATAAATAGTGGCCACTAATCTAGTTTCTGTCTGTACGCTCCGTCTGTCTGCGTCTGCGTCTGCGTCGCGTCTGCAGCTCGATCTGCCTCAATTTGCATCACAATGGCACTTATAAATCATTGCCCGGGGTACTTACAGCTTAATGCGGCCAATAGGCCAAATAGCACCAGCCAAGGTTTATCCTTCATTGCCAGCATGGCTAATTGATTGTACATGTATGAGTGTTGGCTCGTGTGTGTTAGTTAGTGTTTTCTATCTGGGCTAAGGCCCGATTAGGTTTCAATTGATTGCAGAGGGATCTGTTGATAATCCTTGCCACAGCACAGCACACCACTGAAAACACTCTGAAATGGAGGCAAGCGGACACCTCTCTCACACTCGCGGACACACTTTACACTTCACACTCGAAATCGAAATCGAACTCGAACTCGTCTCGTCTCGGATCGTGCCACAGTGCAACAACTCTATAGGTGATCGATGGGTAGGGTAGGGTATGGTTCCTGCTGTTGGGGGATCTCGACCAGACGCAACGAACTCCAAAACCGCACTGAACGACAACGACGCTGCGTCTGCGCTGTGGGGCCGAGCGAAGAATTGAAAAACTTTAAGCCCCCGCCCGCTGCTGCTGCTGCTGCTGCTGAATGCGGCTCGTTGTTGAAACTGCGAAGCTGACGTTGGTGAAGCTCTAGCTTTGTTGGTGTCCGGTTTTCAGACTCTGCTGGTTGTTATTGTTGGTGTTTCAATGCTGTAATTACAATTGAGTGTTTGTTAGAGTGGTTGTTGTTGTTGTTGCTGTTTGCAGAAGGTGTTGTTGAAGCTGGTGTTGGTGTTGGAGTGGTGTTGTTGGGTATCTTTCCTCGTCTGATGTGTGTGGTGTGGTTGTTGTGATATTTAGTGGCTTTGTTGGTATTGTTGTGGCTTTAACCCGTCTCATCAGCGTCGGCAATAATTATCACAGTCCCACAGTCGCACAGCCTCATCTAACAACTTCAAACGTCTTTCGGCCGGCACCTTTTTGGTAACGCCAAATATACATACATATACATAGAGATATATATTTTTTTGCACATCTTTTGTCATGTTTCTTGTTGTCGCTTTTGCCGTTTTTTTTTCATGTATTTTTTGCCAATTTTTTTTTGTTGCTGGGGTTTTTGCTGTTGTATTTAAATGTTATTCTGCGTTTTGAACTTGTTTCACTGCTAATGCAATTTATTTTTGTCAAATTATGCGATAATTATGGGCGACAGAGTGGCAGTTGGTGTGGGTATGGAAAGGGGGATACCTAGTATTGGTTGACAAGAAAATGGGGATTCAAATGGTGATATATCTTTTGAATTCAACTATTTATGGCCCTACAACTTCGATTGGGTGGGTAAGGTAAAAGAACTGGAATAAACTTCTAGGCATAAGTAAAAGGTATAAAGTATTAAGATTTAGATCTATAATTAACTCACCCAATGCAGTTATTTCTTATGTTTTTAATCAGTATAATATCATATCATATAAGATAGATATTTTTGGTGTATTCCTGCATTTTGCCAAAATTTTCATAGTTCTCTTCATTTTCTTTATTGCAAATCTACACCCGATTATTTCCGCGTTTGTTGATTGATTAAATAATCAAAAGCCTCAGCTTAAACACGTTTATTTCACGTGTTCCCTGGGCATTCCCTTCATTGGTAAATGGTCACTCATGGGCACACAACCACACACTCCACTATTATATTCCGTATTCCCCCTTGGAGCCCCGTCTTCAGTTCCGTTCCCTGCACTGGGATTGCACTTTCGATAATGCCCCTTTTACTGGATTAGATAATCGCGCATCGCTCTTAATTTCCCATGATGGATGGAATGGATGGATGGTCGGAGGAGGGATGCTTTGATGGAAGGTGAAAGAAAGTAAGATTGGCAATTCGTGATCCGCGGCCAAGTTCACAGCTGGGGGTCTGATCTCTGGGATTTGGTTTGCATTGGTTTTAGCTGCTCGTGTTGGCCCGCGGCTGCCGTACATCCGATCCGACAACTTTCCCGCGCAAAGGGAGCGCACAAAGGTCAAAGACTGTGGGGCTGTACTGTTACTGTTACTGTGGGCTTGTTAACCGTTTGCTTGGCGCTTGACGCTTGCATAATTCAATTAAAGCTTCAATTATAATTATGATAATTTCCTGGCTGGAAACAAAGCCGCGACATTGAACATGAGTGTATTCAATGAGTCAAGGCAGGGCTAGAGTCGAGTCGATCGCTCATCTAGGTTTGGGCATCCTTTTGTTCTTGCCCCCCGGTCCGGGGCCTTGGGAATTTTTTGGGGGATCTTTGTACGCTTTGTTTGGCCATATACCATATACAAAATACAAAATGTTTGGCTTATAATCTTTCTTTTGTACAGCCACAATGGCAAAGACGAATCAATAACGATATTTTGATGTTGATGATTTTTTATAACACAAGCGAATGTTTTTTTTTTTGCCAAATTCAAATTAGGTTTCAACAGATTTTACGCGAATTTGACTAAATCGTTCCAATTGTATATGTATATATGTATGTATGTATTTTTGCAACGTTTTTACTAGGTTACTGTGAACGTGATTGGGGGTTTTACATAGTGTAGGTCCCCCGATGTACATAATTATAAGGGAAATGCTGAAAATACAGAAAAATGAAGACTAAAAAAACGCACATTTCGTATAAATTACCGACAGTCATCATGTTTCAGGTCTGTCTGCCTGTCGTCTGTCTCTTTCACTTTGAAGACCGGGCCGGGCCACAAAAAGTCATATTTCTTTTATGAATCGCTTTCATAACCAAACTCCCTGCCAAAGTGGAGGCATGGCCAACGGCCCCAGTCACTCTCCAGTCTTCTCCCTATGCTATGCCACTCTTCGTAAACCCCAAACGAAATTGAGGTCCGGGCCGTCTCCAATCTGCGACGGGGACTGCGACTGGGACTGGGACTGCCTCAATGTGCGTAATTTGAATTGCCATCAAATTAGTTTTTAATTTCTCAACTGACATTGGGTATACGGCGAAGAGCGGCTAGCGGCTAGCGAACACCAACTCCGACACGAATAAACATTAATAATTCAGACATGGAGCTACCACATTTGGCTACCCAGCTGGTCAGCCGGTCCGGTCCGGACGGGTTGGGTCTTCTTCTGGCCACTTTCGCATATGCATCGCGCTTCAGGCCATTAGATTTATGACTTTAAGCCGCATTCAAATGCTACGCTTTTCGCTGTCCCCGTCGCCGTCGCCTTTCGAGTTGATTGATCCGAAAATTATGCACGAAAAGATCCAAGACACAAAATCCAGCTGAATCCACGATGAAGTCTGAGCGTGTCGCGTAATTAGCCTTTGTTATGCGAATTTCTTTGGTGTGGCTTTTATAGTGTGGCAGGGCGCTGATTTATAGCTGACAGTTGGAGGTGGACTCGTCGATGGGTTTGGCTTCATGACAGATCGAAGATTATGTTATGGAAGAATAGTCACCCTCACCCTCTCGTTTTTATGTAAACGAAAGTTGTTTTGGCTTTGAACTTGGATCGTTACTTCGACATTTACCATTTCCTGTCTCTGTCGCCGTCAGCATTTCCTCTCACTTGCATCATGCATTTCAATTCCAATTCCAAATAACTTTCAGTATTCAGTATTTGTTGCCAAACCTGCTCAATCTAAGGTCAACACATGTACATAAGTGTACGTATCAGAATCAGAGGGGGGCCTGTCCTAAAAAATGATGCCATTAAAGCTTGTGGCCAACATCCTATTCGAAAAATAATAAACATGAAGAGAAAGCTGGCGTTGGAACAACGAATCAGTAAGTACTCTATAAAGAGTAGTATAATTTCCATGTTTATTTGGACTCTTCTTCGGATCATCTTCTAAACAGAACGATGATGCCTCTCGCTAGGGTATGGAGGAGATTTATGATCCGCTGACGCAGCACATTCTAATCAGGCCAGGCCCAAGAGTCAACGACAGAGGCGAAAATAACATTCACCTTCTACCCCAAAAAAAGAAAAAAAATACAATGAATAATGCTGAATTTGTTATCAGTTTGTTGTTTTGTCAGGCCAATCGCGTGCCTTAAATTTTAATTAATTTAATTAGTCTCGCGCTAGAGACAAGAAGTACCCAGCGATGACCTTGGGCCAGCAGCCACGGACTGGTTCGCGGGAGAAGGTGAGGTGAGGTGCGGCGAGGTGTGCTGTGCTGCACATGGTTTACGACTTTATTGTTCAGGTGCTGACACGACACCTCCTCCTACTCCAACTCCACCTCCATCACTTCTTCACCAATTCAAGGTCAGACGCCACCTAATGCCTGATGTCGATGCTGAGGCAGAAGCTGAGGCTGAGGCTTAGACTGAGACAGAGGCTGATGCCAAGACTGATGGCACTCCGAACTGCCACTGGCTGTC
This sequence comes from Drosophila athabasca, assembly GCA_008121215.1. Taxonomy (NCBI): domain Eukaryota; kingdom Metazoa; phylum Arthropoda; class Insecta; order Diptera; family Drosophilidae; genus Drosophila; species Drosophila athabasca. The sequence goes on along the minus strand of CM017793.1, from coordinate 2,474,655 downwards.
TGTGCAATGGTTTCTCATTTGAATTTTTACCACATGCAGCTACTAGTTTTATGCTTTGCATTTGCAAATAGTGCTCCCAGAGTTAGTTCTGTGTTTGCCTTAGGAGTACCCAGAGTACCCAGAGTACCGACTATTTATGACCCCGGGCTCGTGTAATTAATCTTCTGTGAAGCTGTAATAAATGCGAACGCAAACACAGCCCAGCCGAATGCAGTTGCCTGCCACTGTGAGCCGCATGCCATTCGTTTTAGCCTTTTGGCATAAATCTCCCCTTCCTCCTCCTCCTCCTCCTCTCCTCTTCTCTCTTCTCCTTCTCGCTTATTTATTATTTTGCCATTTCCATTGGGCGACTCTTTTTGGCATTTGCTCTAGCTGGCTGCACTTACCCCGTCCCGCCGCCTGTTGGGTGGGGTTGGGGGCACGGGCACTTGTGGATGATTGGGTGGGTCGAGGCGAGGCGACACATGTATTCAAAAAGTGGCACTTGGGGTTTTTGTCAACATAACATTGAAAATTTGCTAACAAATATTTACCTTTTTGATAGAAATGTGAAAAAAAAGACATGTAACAGATTAAGATGATATTATATTATATTTACCACCTCCAATCTGGACATTTTTCTTGAGAAATATATCTACTTACATATGTAACACCTAACAATGTTTAAATAAAAGTAGGTAGATTTTAATTTTAACCATAACAAAGAAGAAGCAAGGGAAAAAACTGTCTCCACTTGGTCTCAAGATTCCCTAGAATATTGCAGGATACAGAAATATTAAAAAAAGTTTCGAATTTCTAAGGAAATTAATAAAATAGGATATAATCAATCTGTCGTTCGACTGTCGATATACATAGATAATTAATATGCTATAAACAATCGTATAATCCATCTGTGTAAAAACTCTCTGAACCTCAAGGACATGGAAGCTCTAAAACTAAGGAGTTGTAGAGGAAACGAATCTCTGCAGATTCTGAAAATCTTTTTAAATTTCAGGTAATAAAATCGGTCAAAATTGGAAAATTGCGAACTCATCTTTTCATATTTTTTAACCGTTTTCAAGTTTTTGCAATTAGCAAATTACTTTCGCACACTTTTTGTGTGCGTCGTTGAAATGGTGTATTGAGAAATCACAGTTACAGCCGAAGCCAGACAGAGAGAGAAACAATGCATAAAAGCCCACGCATACATGTACATATGTATGTACCATAAGTGCGAGTATATAACATAGTTGAATATTGCATTTGCATTCAACAGAGATTTGTGCATACATATGAATGTGTGTACCTACATATGTAAGACCTGATGTAACTAAAACAGACAGACAGACATATGTACATACATATGTACATACATGTGGGAGAGCAGACAAGACACGACACGCCGCCGATCACACCCAGCACACGTGTCACACAGTAGAAGGAGGGGAGGTGGGAGAGGAAAGAGCAACAAAATGCATAATGCTTGACGGACACCGGAATCAACCGAAAGATTGAGCAACACGAGTAGTAAATGCGGGAATTGACGAAGCACCCAGTGCTGGATCTCATTCACTAAATTACAATTTAGTTATCAAAGTCAATGTCTAAAGTGATAAGCATTAAAGTTAATAAAGAAAATAAAGAAACATCTAGCAAACTAAACTGCAGCAGAAACGGAACAGCATAACAGAAGCGAAGCATTAACATTGGGTTCCCCTGCTAATTAACGTTGTGGCCATCTGTTAGTTAACAGTGCGAGAGCCAAAGCCAACCAGAGAAATTAACACAGAGAGAGGGAGAGACATAGAGTAAGGTTTGGTATGCTGTGGGGGCCGAGCTCTTGATACCCTTACAAATCGATCAAGAAATAAATAGGTGTGTTTTCCAAAGAATTATTTTCGGACCGATCGATTCTAAGGCAGCAACATATATAATAAAGTATTTTTTCTGAGTTTTACTTTTGTTTGCAATATAAGCATATGCATATATGTAGTTTTAAATAGAGCTCGTTTCTTAGAAAGCTATACTCGTACTCACAAGATTTAACGATCCGATACAACATACAATGTAGGTACACAGCATATGCACATATTCTATGTTTCTGTGCAACCTCTACTTTGAATCATAATACGCTCTACTAGGGTAGGGTAAATAGAGAGAGAACATATGTTTAGAATATGTAACGGTTTAAGAGCCAACGCAGCGCCGCGTGGGAGCTCCGTCCGTCCGACTTGCTTGATCTTTCCGAGCATTTTTCGAGCAATTTCTCTACAGTTCAGTTTTTAAAGACCCGCCAACCGCGAAACAGTGCTAACCGTTGCTCGTTCCGTTTATAGATCTCCCATTTTCGATCGATTGAAAGAAAACAAGAGTTCGCGAGTTGTGCGATCTTTCAGTTGAAAAGAAAAGTAAAACCCATTGATTAATCGCACACACACACAGACACACAAGATGCACAGCAAATTGTTGGACGAGGTGGGTCAAGTACTAAGTATTTTCCGCCTTTAAGAACTAATATTCGATCGGTTGGGTCTTCCCGATTTTGTGAGTCTATTTTGGTGGGCAAATGGCAAGCATCGATTTATTTATTGGTAGACAGAAGACGTGCGATGGGATGGCTTCCAACGTCAGCGTTTGGGAACGAAACGGAACGGAACGGGAATACATAGTTAGTCATGCCCATTATAATTATCCTGGCTGCGTTCTGGTCCGAGTGTCATCGCGTTATTTACATCCATCAGAATCATATCATAAACATTTCGTTGAGTCGACTGATTCGGTGGAAAATACAACTGCGGAAAAGCATTTCATTCTTTTGTTGGACCAAAGAAAAGACAAAGCAAACGATTCTTGGTAGCAGCTGTGCTATTGAGGAAATGATTTCGGAACCAGAGTGGGATCTTTGATTTCCAGACAAGTTCTTTGTGAAGTTGATAGGGAGGGGAGCTATAGTAATAATATACCTGCCCGAATGGGGCTGGGCTTAATTATGGTTTGGAATAGTTTGCGGACAAACTGGTTTCGATAGTAAACATTTTGAACCAAATGTCGCAAGACTGGAATATTGAATATGCTAAATCCCAGACAAGTTCTAGTATAACAAACCTCTCAAGCAAGTTATAGTTCAACAAACAGAGGATTACATTAACAAATGTTTAGTTGCAGTTGTCGTAATGAAAGTCAAACAGAACGGAAAAGCGATTACAGAATCAGCTGGATGATCATTTCATAAAATTCTATAAGTAGCATCTACCCCACATATGTACATATGTACATATAACACTCCATTCCGATGCAATGCTCTTACGATGGACAGCTGACAAGATCCGATCCCTCTGCCACCTATTCGATCAACGCAAGGTGTGCTTCGTTCCCCTGTTCGTTCGTTGTGTTTCTTCTGTTTGAGTCACGTCGACTATTTTTACTCTCGTTTTTCGTTTTCTAGCAATTTAAATTTATTTAATTTAACCACACTCACAGAAAGAGCAACATTGTGGGTGAAGAAAGAGAGCGCACCCACCAGAAAAATGATATATGTCTTTCTAATGTGTTTAGCAAACCGAACCGAAATTTGTTTACCCTTCTGTCAAAGAATGAAATATTGAGTGGATAATAGATATAGAAGATTTGCTCATCAAATGCTTGTTTTGTTTTGGTGGCCCATCATACCCCCCCATGTGTTAGAAAGAAGACACATACTCGTAAATGTGAGAATTTAAATTTTACGTTGACTGATTTTAATGAATGAGCACGTATTTCAGTCCTCTAGTTCGGGCCACATTTTGACATGCATCAGAATTTGTTAATTAGCCAAACGCTGAAAGTTCAGACAATGAAACAACGCGAACAAAGGGTATGCTATGCATACATAGTTTGCTAGTTGCTACGAGGAGAGAAGAGAGGACAACGGGGGGCGGTGGGGGTACGCGCGTGGCTGTTACACAGTCATATACATATGTAGATAACATCTCAAGCCCCTATTACCGGACCTACTTGAACAGACTCGAACGGGACCGGGCCAGACGAGACGGCGCAGGCGATAAGAGCCGCGACAAAGATTATGATAGAGAGACCTTCACCCGCTTTCATGCAAAGTAGTGACCAATTTTTTCCACTGATTCGCTTACAGCTGAACGAGAATGGCTACGTTGTCATCGAGGACTTCCTCACCGCCGAGGAGGTGGACTCGCTATACCAGGCTGGTCGGACCCTGTGCCTGGATGCCCCACAGACGAATCGGAAGATCTTCAGCACAATCAAGGCCGAGGATGCGCACAGCAAGGAGCTGTACTTCATGGACTCGGGCGACAAGGTGCGCTACTTCTTCGAGAAGGGAGCTGTGGGCGAGGAGGGGCAGCTGCTGGTGGATCCGATGATTGCGTTGAACAAAGTGGGGCATGCGTTGCACGTGGAGCATCCCACATTCAATGCGATCACATTCAGCAATCGCGTGAGGGAGCTCTGCTGGCAGCTCAACTACAATCGTCCGGCCGTGTGCCAGAGCATGTACATTTACAAGAATCCCGGCATCGGCGGTGAGGTGATTCCCCATCAGGACTCCTGGTACCTGCACACAGAGCCCAACTCCGCGGTGGGTTTCTGGATGGCGCTCGAAGATTGCACCCTACAAAACGGTTGCCTGCAGTTCATCAAGGGCTCCCACAAGAGTGGCGTGCACCGGCGCTACATGCGCAATCCCGACACCAATGCCACTGAGCTGATGGTCTACGATCGGGCTGCTCCAATCTATCCGCAGTCCAGCTTCGCACCGATCCAAGTCAGCAAGGGTGAGTTGTGAGGACCAGAAGTATTCCAGAAAGCCATTTCAATGATCTCCTCTATTGTCTGCAGGCACCTGCATCCTCATCCACGGCAATGTGGTGCACAAGAGTGAACAGAACCGTTCACAGAAGAGCCGTCATGCCTACACGTTCCACGTGATCGAGACTGAGAATAATGTCAAGTATTCGGAGGATAACTGGCTGCAGGCGCCGCAGGACAAGCCATTCCCCGTGCTGTTTGAGCGCAAGGCCTAAGGACAGGATCGTGATTTGGTATTCTTTGCTTATAAGTCCTCTAGTGAATCCTTAAGTTTTGTTTTACATGCCAAAATGTATGAAATAATCGTAAATTTAATGAATAAATGCAGTATATTTTGAATTTTAACAGTTAAATGAAAATTTCATACTGGTCAGCTTCTGCGAAGTGACAAACCAATAAGTACGTTGAGTTGCTATCTCGCAGAAGCTGACAAGTATGAAACTTATTGAAGCGTTGATCTAAACAGAAGAGTGACGTCAGAGTAAATAAATGAATCTCTAACGATAACAGGCGAAAGAAAGAGAGAGAAATAGGCCACAAACAGATTTCAAACAGGAGTACAGTAAACACTGACTAAAAGTGAAAGCTATATCTTAAATAATAGTTGAACGGATGGAAAAGTAGAGCAATTCGGAGGCCATTTTGAATGTATCAACAACTTTGTCCACCACTACGGGTGCCCACTATAGCTGCCCCCCTGTGGCAATGACTTAAACATGTTTGACAATAACTACTAATCTCGTTCTACATTTTAAATTACAAAAAATTATCTCCCCCTCCGTCAGTTTCCATATCGCTCGTTGACACTATCTGGTCGAGTCATTAGTGTCCGAGCGCTCGAGCTGGTCGGACTGCGCTTTGGGGAGAATCAAAATCAAATCGCGTTAGACACTCGCAACAAAATGGCTGCCACCAAGTGGGAATCTGACGAGGAGATCCAGTTCTTCCGGGAATATCTGCGCATACCCAGTGTCCATCCGAATCCCAACTACGGTGAGTGTTTCATGGAAGCCACCCACTCCTCTGTCTCCTGACTATATGCTTCAATAGAACCATGCTTGGAATTCCTCAACCGCCAGGCGAAGCAGCTGGAGCTGCCGATCAAGGTATACTATCCAGCCGATAAGCAGAATCCCGTGGTTGTCCTGACCTGGACAGGTCTGCAGCCGGAACTTCCTAGCGTGCTACTCAACTCTCACATGGATGTGGTGCCCGTTTTTCCGGAGAACTGGACGCATCCTCCCTTTGGAGCGGAGATCGATGAGGAGGGTCGCATCTTTGCACGCGGCACGCAGGACATGAAGTGCGTGGGCATGCAGTATCTGGCGGCCATTCGGGCCCTAAAGAGGAGTGGTGCGAGGTTCAAGCGAACCATCCACATCTCCTTCGTGGCTGGTGAGTTTCCGTTTTATGGCCAGACGATCCAGAAACTATAATATTTCCCACTCAGATGAAGAAATGGGTGGCAAACTGGGAATGCGTCCGTTCGTGCACACCGACGATTTCCGTGCCCTGAATGTGGGCTTCGGATTGGACGAGGGTCTGGCCTCGCCCACCGCGGAGTTTCCCGTGTTCTATGCCGAGCGCAGTGTTTGGCGTAAGCTCAAATAATCCCATCCTGATGAGCTCTAGTACTGATCTACTCCCATCAAAGGTGTTTACTTTCACATCAGTGGAACGTCCGGCCACGGATCCCTTCTGCTGCCCAGTACGGCGGGTGAAAAGTTGAACTACATTGTCGGGAAGATGATGGCATACCGTAAGGTGCAGGTTCAGAGATTGGAGAATAATCCCGAGCTCTGCATTGGCGATGTGACGACCATCAACCTGACCAAAGTGGAGGGTGGAGTGCAGAGCAATGTGGTGCCTCCGTTGCTGATGGTCTGCTTCGACTGCCGACTGGCCCTCGACGTGGATCACGAGGAGTTTGAGGCTACTGTAAGTCTCTGTTTAGTTTTAGTCCACTCTTTTTCGGGATAACCCTCTCTTTTGTGTTTTGTTAAAGCTTCAACAATGGTGCATCGAGGCTGGTGGAGGCATCGAGCTGACGTACGAGCAGAAGCAGCCTCGAGTGCTGCCCACACCCATCGATGAGAGCAATCGCTTCTGGGTGGCCTTCAAAAGTGCCACGGATAGTCTGTGAGTGAAGGCTATAGCTCTGGAGAGTGATCAGTCCATATAATCGGTATATATCTTTCAGGGGACTCGCCATCAAGCCACAAATCTTCACTGGCGGCACTGATAGTCGATACCTGCGCCAGGTGGGCATTCCGGCACTGGGCTTCTCTCCGATGAACAATACGCCCGTGCTCCTGCACGATCACGACGAATTCCTGCAGGCGGATACCTATTTGAGGGGTGTGCAGATCTATCAGAAGATCATCACCAACGTAGCAAATGTGACTGAGAAATGTTTGTGTAGATCGTTGAAACAGCAGATATAATAAACGTATTACCCCTCCACATGCCTATCGCTATCGCTTTGATTTACCACCTAATTGCTCCAAGATAACACCAGAGATGTCTAGAGATAATCTGAGATAAACTTCAATGTTGATTTGGATGCCTTTTTAATTCAGTTGTATCCGAATCTTTGAAGAATACGCAATGACGAACGCCAGTGACTGGGAGTCCAACGAGGAACTGCAATACTTTCGGGAGTATCTGCGCATTCCCAGTGTGCATCCCAATCCTAACTATGGTTGGTATCTGTGTATATCTGTGGGGTTCTTACCTCGATCTCTTGGTAATCTTGGGTATTTCTCTACCATCAGAACCTTGCGTCGAGTTTCTAAGGCGTCAGGCAAAGACATTGGAACTACCCATTAAAGTTTATTATCCAGCCGATGAGCAGAATCCCGTGGTTGTCCTGACCTGGACGGGTCTGGAGCCGCAACTTCCTAGCGTGCTACTAAACTCTCACATGGATGTGGTGCCCGTGTTTCCCGAGAACTGGACGCACCCTCCCTTTGGAGCGGAGATCGATGAGGAGGGTCGCATCTTTGCACGCGGCACGCAGGACATGAAGTGCGTGGGGATGCAGTATCTGGCAGCCATTCGGGCCCTAAAGAGGAGTGGCACGAGGTTCAAGCGAACCATCCACATCTCCTTCGTTGCTGGTGAGTATCGATCCAGCTTCTATGAATCGATCCTCTGACCAAACGATTTTCTGTTCAGACGAAGAAATGGGAGGAAGACTGGCCATGCGTCCGTTTGTGAATTCCGAGGAATTCCGTGCCCTGAACGTGGGATTTGGCTTGGACGAGGGTATTGCCTCGGCCACATCCGAGATCCCTGTGTTCTATGCCGAGCGTACTGTGAGACGTAGGTGTATGGTGTGAGGTTTTCCTTTCTTATCACTAAGCTACTGATTTGCCCTCAGGTGTGTTGTTCAAGATAAGCGGCACAGCCGGACACGGTTCGCTCTTATTGCCGAACACGGCTGGGGAAAAGCTGAGCTATATTCTCGCCAAGATGATGGAGTTCCGCAAGGAGCAATTCCAAAGGCTCGCCAATAACCCGGAGCTCTCCATTGGCGACGTGACGACCATTAACCTGACCAAAGTGGAGGGCGGTGTGCAGGGCAATGTGGTGCCTCCGCTGATGACCGCCTTCTTCGACTGCCGCCTGGCGCTCGACATTCAGATCCACGAGTTTGATGCCAAAGTAGGTTATCTTCTTATCATTCAGTTCAGTTATGAATGCATAGCTTTGTTTTACAGCTTCAGAAATGGGCCAACGAGGCTGGCGGTGGCATCGAGATGGACTATGAGCAGAAGCGTGGACACATTCCGCCCACTGCCACTGACGGAACAAATCCCTTCTGGGTTGCTTTCAAGGGGGCGATAGATGAGCTGTAAGTTTTCTTTTGATAAAGGTTGATGGTCAAGGTTGATTGTATTATCTTTTCAGTGGCCTGGAAATCCAGCTGCAGGTCTTTCCCGGCGGCACTGATAGCCGATATCTGCGCAATGTTGGTATTCCAGCTTTGGGTTTCTCGCCCATGAACCACACTCCGGTTCTTCTCCATGACCACGACGAGTTCCTGCATGCAGAAACGTTTCTAAAGGGAATTCAGATATATCAGAAAATAATAACTAATGTGGCCAATGTTTGATAGATCAGATAAAATAACATTTTGTTTTTTATATTATATATTTCATAGCAGCAAAAGTAGAAAATGCAAAATAAAACTATCTCTAACTATTACTATGCTTATTCTAGAATTGGAGATACTAAAATAGCCGCTTTACTCGCTGATTTTTGTTAATTAACTACAAAATAAATGAATTATATGTTTTTTACCTGAAGATCTACTCGAAATCTACTTTTCCCCCTTCTCTTTACTCAGCACCCTCTCCATCCCACTCCCACTCTAACAGGTGCCCACAGCAACAGTATCAGAAGCTGTAGTAAAAGAACCGAAATATTCGATAATCTCTTTTGCATATGACACCGTGAAGGTAGAGGAGAAGAAGGAGAGCATGAAATGCGGGAGTAACTACGCCGACTGCGCTGCACCTACGCAGCACGCGCTGCAACCCGCTGACCGATATTTTCTTCTCACTCCAACCAACAGGTGACACATGCAGACTCTTTTGATCTCCCTTTGCAGTAGGAGAGGGAGAACATAAGCAGGGAGACATAAGCGATTAGCAAAAGTAGCTGATGAGAGAGTGGGAGCGAGGGCAATTAGGAAGAGAGCGTGGGGGAGCATAGGATTAACGCATTTACACCGCATAGCAGAGCTTTAAGTCGCTGCCCGCGCTGCTCTGCTGCAGCCGCCCTCTCTCATCAACTTCTTTCGTTTGCGCTCTCTCGTTCTTCTTTAAGCTGCCCACGCAGCTGCAGTTCCATCTAATCTACGCTTTTAGTTCCCCCCCCGGTCGCCCCGTCATTCAAATCGGTCATTAAATCGCGCGTCGAAAGTGAAATATGCATATTGCCAGAAAGTGATTGAAAGTGCGCGTGTGAAACCAAGAACTAAATGATGCAGCGCCAGAGCTAAGTAGTGTGAGTGTTTCTTTTTCAGAGTGTGCAGTAAGCCGGCAAGCAGATCAAGCGCTTATCGCGCAAAAAGTGTGTGAAAGTGTTAGTGAAAATTTACGAAGCCATAGTCCCGCAAGAACTATGTAGATAAAGAGCGGCAATAAGAACATGGCTATAGGGACAAGAAGTGAGTGAGTGTTAAAGTGAGATCAAGTGAGTGCAGTGAGTGGAAGGAGATATTGGCATATTGAGTGATAGTGAAAAAAGTGAGTGAAGTGAGTGAGTGAAGTGAATAAATAATAAAGTATTCCGCAGATACTGAAGAAAGAGCGGCAATGCGTAGCAGCAATACCAATGGAATGGTAGCTGAGTGAAATTAAAATACCAAAAAGTGAGTGATAGTGAAAAAGTGAGTGAAGTGAGTGAGTGAAGTGAATAAATCATAAAGTATTCCGCAGAAACTAAAGAAAGAGCGGCAATGCGTAGCAGCAATACCAATGGAATGGTAGCTGAGTGAAATTAAAATACCAAAAAGTGAGTGATAGTGAAAAAAGTGAGTGAAGTGAGTGAGTGAAGTGAATAAATCATAAAGTATTCCGCAGAAACTAAAGAAAGAGCGGCAATGCGTAGCAGCAATACCAATGGAATGGTAGCTGAGTGAAATTAAAATACCAAAAAGTGAGTGATAGTGAAAAAAGTGATTGAAGTGAGTGAGTGAAGTGAATAAATCATAAAGTATTCCGCAGAAACTAAAGAAAGAGCGGCAATGCGTAGCAGCAATACCAATGGAATGGTAGCTGAGTGCATTTTTTTGAGTGAAATTAAAATACCAAAAAGTGAGTGATAGTGAAAAAAGTGAGTGAAAGTGTGAGTAAAAATATAAAAAGCAATAATCCCGCAAGAACTATGTAGATAAAGAGCGGCAACAAGACTATAGGGACAAGAAGTGAGTGAGTGTTAAAGTGAGATCAAGTGAGTGCAGTGAGTGGAAGGCGATATTGGCAAAAGTGAATGAGTGAAGTGAATAAATCATAAAATATTCCGCAGAAACTGAAGAAAGAGCGGCAATGCGTAGCAGCAATACCAATGGAATGGTAGCTGAGTGCTTTTTTTTGAGTGAAATTAAAATGCCAAAAAGTGAGTGATAAGTAAAAAAAGTGAGTGTTAGTGCAGGATGGTCATTAGGACGGCAAGGAGTATCAATCAAAAAGTGAGTGAAAGTGTGAGTGAAAAAATAAGGAGCAATAATCCCGAAACAACAATGTAAAGAGCGGTAAGAAGAACAAGGCAATATGCATATGAAGTGAGTGAACGTGTTAACCGCGATAAAATTCGAGTGAAAATAACAATATATAAAAAAATCAATATATCACTGACAATTGTGTTGCTTCTCTTTGATTTCGACACTGACAACGAAAGAGAAAGATCAAAAGAGAGTAGCAAAGAGAGCAGAGTCAACTGAAATTAAAGGTGAGTTTGCACCATACTCAAGATTATATTTTATTACTTTATTTATTATTATTTACTACTTTTGGATATTTTCTTTTATTTATATTATATCTACATATCATATCATATCGGCATATGTATCCTATAAATTATTTCATATTTTAGTACGGCATATAAGCCGTGTAAATTTTTTCATATTTTAGTACGGTATATGTGCCGTTCAAATTTTTTCATATTTTAATACGGCATATGTGCCGTGTAAATTTTTTCATATTTTAGTACGGCATATGTGTTGTGTAAATTAATTAAATGTTGCGGGAAAATGTTGCGGAAAATGCTGCGGAAATGTTTCGGTGAATGTTGCGGGAGGAATGTTGCGCAACAATTCAAAATGTTGCAAGGCGCCACTGTTTGCTACAAATTAGCTACATGTGGCTTCTACACCATACATCCTAATGACATCTAATTACATCCTTGCCAAGATGACCGTTGGATTCAATTATATATAAGTATATACAATATAATTAAACAAAAATTACAAAAAATTTAGATTTTAATCGGAAATACGATTCTGAGGGTTCAGAGGTGGGAAGGGGTGGCCTGCCCCATGCCCCCAAAATGGCATTTCTACGTGATTTTACTTCTACACCAAGAGTATGCTACGGTTCTGAATCGGTTGAAGCGGTTAGTCCTATCGAATATTCAGGTTCCATTTATTTCCGCCAGGGGCAGCACTGACTGTTGCGCGGTCAGAGTGGGCGCAAATTTTGAAAATATGCTTAGGCGGACAACAACAATACATCCAAAACAACTGAGCAATTGACAAACCACCACTAACCACCCCCACTACCAACCACCATGGGTTTCGCTTTGAAAGCCAGATTGTGTGTCATGAAGTAAAAGTTCTCCAAGAAACACAAATATTATGGTGAATATAGCTACATGCTAAATAATGTTACATATTTTAATACATAATAATTTGTTGTAAAAAGTAGCACTGGAACATCAGGCTCTCGTGGAACAGCCTTATTCAAACTATTATTAAAAACATACCAAAAATACCATAATTAAACGATATTTTTGTACTGGTACTTAGACCCGTTTCCTTGTCCCTGGGCTGTGGTTTCTTCCCATGCCAAGAAACTACACCAGAATGCACCAATACCTCTACTGGATCAAACTATGTCCTAGTGGCAAAGACTCTTCCTTTTCCCGCCCACCACCTATGGTCTAGATCCAGAGTCCAGAGGTTCCCAGCCATAATTTGGCCCCCGCAACGATGTCACACACACGACAGCCGACCAGTTGGCCATCCAACCATCCAGCCATCCAGCCAGTACGGAGTACGGTATCCCCCAGATGGGAAAAGTTTCCTCTTTTTTTGCAGATATTTTTTGTTGTTTTTTTCTTGGTTTTTTTGCGACGGTCTTTTGTTGGTGGTGGCTCCTTCTTATGTGTAATGTTCTTTCATGTTGCAAAACGATTTGTTGGATGCAAGATTTATGAACTTGTTTTCGCTGACAGCCGACAGTGGTTAAGGTAACACACACACACACACGCATGGCTATCTGTGTGTGTGTGTGTGCGTGAACATGCCGCCTAATTAGAAGATTTTAATTATCTGTTTTCAATCAGCTTCCATTGAGATAATGATAATGCTGCCGCAGTCGCCGTCGCAGCCTCAGCCTCTCAGCCTTGTTTTTGTCTCTCTCTGTGTCGCCCCACTCTTTCGTTTTTCGTGTTTTTTTGTTATTTTGTGGCCGTTTAAGCCAAAATGTGGTTGACATTTCGCCGGTTCGTCGTCGTCGCTTGGCCAGGGAGACAGCCGCGAAGAAGAAGAAGAAGAAGGTAGGTGTTGTTGGTATCGCAACGGCCACGCGCATGCTGCCAATAAACGCTGTCAAAGTGTCCTAAATCGATTAGAATTGATTTTGAAAGGCTCGCTGACGCTCACGACTGACAGGCCAAAACAGGCCAAAACGGACCCGCGAGCAATCATCCTCGATTCCAGGATTGTGTACAATGGCGCGGATTACAGTTGTCTGTCGTGTTCTATGGACTCCGTTGATTGCCGCCACGTCTCCAAGTCCCCATACCCAAATCTCAGTCCCAGTTGCAGTCCCTGGTCCCTGTTCCAGCCGAATCCCTTCCGATCTGGTTGCGTGTTTAAGGCCAAAGGAGGCGATGTTGCTGTCATTGACGATTTATGTCAACTGCCGCTGCGGCACAATATTCAAATTCTTTGCATTCACTCATCACTTGTCGCCAGCCCTGCAGCTCGCCAGCTCGCCGCCGCCTGTCCTGTCCTGCTCGGTCATGAGATGCCAGCCAGGGGCAGTCCTTCTGGCAAAGGGATTCCCCTCTGGATCTACTCTGCTAACCCTGTTCTGTATTAACAACGCCACTGGCTGGACGTACGACGAATGCCATGAACTTTTGAATCGCTGAGCTGCAAAATAATGGGCCCTGGGAAACGGAATACCTTGCGAGGGTTGCCTGAGAGAAAGAGGAAGGCTAACAGTGGCACAAAGTGGCACAATTATTGCTACCATCACTGCAATCACTGGAAGATGCCTCCAAGAGGTCGCCAAGGGAACTACTGGCCTTTGCCAAAAACACTTCGATTCTAGGGGATTTGAAAACCTCACTAGCAACCTCTTTAGATCCACTCTCATCCTGATAACTAAGGACCATACTGGCCATCGAGTGGACCCGCTGAGGGTCCGTCCTAACCTAACCTATTGCTCCCATAGAAAGTTGATAAGTCTCTTGCTGTTTCCTTGTTTTCGAATCCCTGCTCAGAAGTTTACAATCCACCCACTGGCCAGACATCCGAGGGCCACCGCTCCATCCTTCAGCTGGAAACTCTACCTAGTTACCTCGCAAATTGAATTCAAAATCAAAATTTATTTAACTCTAATGGATTTGGCAAGCTGAGTGGTTGCGTCCACCACCACCACTGGGCGGGGAAGGGGCAGGGGCACTCGCTTGGGTTTTGGGGCATATTCTTATCGAGGTATCTGCCGTGCCGTGCCGTGCCATGCCGCGCCGTGGCTGGAGCTGGAGCTGGAGCTCGTTGCGTTACTTTGATTTGACAGGATTCATTGTCTCCGCCACTTCAATGACTTCAAGCTTACGCGCCGGCCGCCTCTCGCTCTCGCTCTCTCTCTCTCTCTCTCTCCTTCCTTTGGGTCTACTCAGGGTCTTGGTCTTGGTCTTGGCTGGGTCTTGGATGGGTCTGGGTCTGCGTTTTAGGCTCTGCTGAGCTGGATGCGTATTGACATTTTAAATGCGTCCATCACTTTGGTTTGCCCGTGGCCGAGGCTGACGGAATTCATTTAAATACATTTCGGCCCCAAGGGGCCAGAACCGCGAGCCGACCACAGTGGGTGGAGGAGGGGGAGGGGGGTAGTAAATTGGGCGATCGAATGGAATTTATATGCGGCGGAGGGATGCGAGCTGCTGGCTGCGAGATGAGCATTTTCGTGGCCTTTGATTGACTTGTGTCACTTTGTCTCATTTGTCAGGCGAACGCCTTCGATGTTCATCCTGGTTCATCCGTGGTCCTGCCACTGCCACTGGCTCTGCCACTGGCCCTGGCGCTTAAGTGTCAGGTGTCTCACTTTGGGGCACTCAATTGAAATGTTTGCCTCGCGCCTGGCTGCGGTTCGGTGGCCGCTGGCTGCTGGCTGCTGGCCGGGAGAGGCTTCTTTGTGGCCAGTAAATGACATGAGGCTGCCTGCCTGCATTCAAATGCCCATCAAATTGTTACACAGCTGAGCGGGCAGCAGCGCGCATCCTTCTGGGGTAATATCCTGCCGCAAATCCCAACTCCCGGGCATGGGATTTATGACAGCTCAATGGAGTGCCACACGGGAGGACTGGGAACGGAAATGTCCTGCCTGCTAACCGGAGATATGTTTCATATCCGCAGCCCAACTACATGAGAGATTCCACATACACACAGCCACACATCCTCCATGTCCTGCACATCCTCCACCTCCAGCATTTGTTCGCAATTGAATGCCGCAACTGAGGCGCTGTGACAGCCAAGATTTGTTTGTTTGGGCCATCCTCTCCAGCTCCAGCTCCATCTCCAGCGTTAAGCCTAGTCCTAAACCAAAAGGGTTTGTCCAATGCGGACAATGCGGTAACAAATGTGCGCGGCGGCCACATTTGATTGAGTTGAGGCGTGTTTCCATTGGCATGTCCTTCAATCCATTTGACAGCCGCAAAAGTTCTTCATCCTGCAGCCAGCATCCTGCATGGAGATTTCCAGATTACCTCCAAGCTGCTGCTCCAGCTACTCCTGTTAACATGGCCATTAATAATTGTAAGCGCTGCCCAAAGTGTTCAAAGCCAAGAGCCGCCTTGGCCCAGTGCAATTATGAACCGAAATGCGGCAATTGTTATCGCTGGCCGAAAGCGCATTGTTTCGCTGCATCATTCACAGTCGGTTCGGGCCAAGATGTGGCAACTTTGGGCGGCTTCGAAACTGATGCTAAGAAAACCATTCGATAAACAGACTAAAGATTCTTGGGGCAGGAATATACGGAGTCGTTTAAGAGCAATATCGATGCACTTTCCATAAGCTTTAGCCCAGTAAAGTTAGGATCCAGACAAACCTCCACTATGATCCCTTCAAAACCATTCCCAATCCATGCCAGGACCCAAGATCTTCCCAATCCGAAATACCATCCATGATAAATGATTTCTCTGGTTGCTTAAAGTCAGCCTCTTCTGGCCGTTAGTCCCTCATTTCCTCTGCCAACTTTTGGGCACATAAATCTCGGCATGAATGAATTAACATATCAAGATCATCCGAACCAATCCCCCAACCAGCAGCAGAGGAGCCGAAAAAGAAATCTCGTTTCCTGGTGCAGCCTTGCAGCCCCCGCCTCCGCCCCCGCTTGTGCCCCTGCTTGACCTCCGAGGCGACTACTTGTTGCAATTATGATTGCGCCAGCTGCCGCTGCCGCTGCCGCTGCTGGAACGCCCAGAGGTGTAGCCAGCTCGATGGCAAATTGAAAGCCAAATGCAACCGGCAAAGACGCCCCCAAGCAACACGCCTATGCGGCATGGGGCAAGCATGTGGCATGCAATTGCATCGGCTGAGAAGCCGCCTTGGTATTTGCCACAATTGCCTGGCACTTTGTAACTGTCGGCGGCTATTAAGAGACTCATTTTTTGTGGCCTGCCCGCTGCTGCTGGTGCTGCTGCTCTATGCAAATCCCCAAGTGCTCCAGCATCCAGTACTCCTTGCCCCAGCATCCCAGCTGCAGCAGCTGTAAAGATTGTAACCCGAAAAAGAGAGAGAGAGAGAGACAACAGGAAAGAGACAAAAACTAAGAGCTGGGAGTTGCGTAATTTGCTTAAGCCCAGAGCAGACCAGAGCAGACCAGAGCAGCGCAGAGCGGATGGCCGGAGCGGCAGAGTTTTTGATTTCCTTCAAATTGGCAACCGTCGTACAATCAACCTGGCCCGGTCCTCCCCCTCTGCCCTGCTCCTCCCTCTTGAGGAGATGTGGGGGCCAACGGCCTTTTGAATTGAATTCAAATTTCAATGCAATTTTGCATATCCAAGCGCATTATAGCCGCTTGCCAACTTACTTCCCAGAGGCACCAGTCCCTGCCACAGTCCCTGCCCCTGCCACAGTCCCTGCCCCTGCCACAGTCTCAGGCCCGGCACAAAGCCTATTGAACTGTGAGCCATTTCGAGCTTTTTGATCTGCCGCCAGCGCTCTGGCTCTCTCGGTCGGCCCGCTTTTGTGTCCTGGTAGTTGAGGTTCGGGCCCCTGGCCTGATGCCCGCCATTTTGCCTCCTGCTCAATCTCCTCCAACTGCAACTGAATTACGCAGAATGGATGGGAGGCTGCAGGAGGCAGGAGCAGGAGGCAGGAGCTGTGTGCTGCTCTGTGGATGCAACTAAGCGGCTCACCAAGATGGACTGAACGTCAGGGCCCAGGCGACATCAGTGGGATCTGGGATCTGGGATGGGGTCTCTGTCTGGGACTGAGGTCGGGGCTCTTTTTTATTCGCGGAATCAGAATATTGACATTTTTTCAACAGCAACATTTGCTACATTTCGCTGGCTTCCAGTGTTTCCAGGCTTCCAGCCCAGGCAGAGGGAGAGGGAGAGGGCGAGAGCCACGAGAGAACAATGGCCAAAATGTGCCAGAGTGGGCAGGCATCATGTGGCGACGACAATCGCATCAGCCTCTAGCCTCCACTTTGGTTCCGCTTTGCTTCGGGCCTCGTTTAATGCCGCCAATTGAGGCAAGCTCTTCTTCTTGTTCCCCGTTGGGTGAGCGACAGAGATGGAGCTGGCAAGATCTGTGTTTCTCTTCTACAGTGTAAGTGTGTGTGTCCCCCAAAATGGATGTATGTACATACATATGTGTTTGTATGGTTGTGTAATGGGGCTTAAGTTTCTTTGACTTTAGGAATGAGCTACTTACATATGGAATTCTAACAAATTCCTAAAGGAAAGGCAGCGAGAAACTATGGCTAAAAGTGAGAGAAGGAATACTGAAGGAGAGTAGAAGATAATGCCAGCAGTTATCCAGAACTCCTTGTAGGATAGTCCTAGTTCCAGTCCTAGCTAGTTCACCAATCCTCCAGCTACTGCCCATACACCCACCCCGAAAGTGTAGGGAACTTTTGTAGCAGCAATTGTCGACAAAAGTCCCCATCCCCTCGGGTATACAGTAGTGCTGAGCACTGCTGTTGTGGTGCCACCATCGTCTTGGGGCAGCATCGGGAGCCATCGCATCGCATCGATGTGTCGCGGCGGCAAGTTGAAGCTGCGCGTTGTTTGTCGCTGCCCCGCGATTGCGTCCTGGAGAGGAGACGGGGATGGGGGGATGCACCGCCTTGCCTTGCCCTGCCGTGCTGGTTAGTCAATGGAGTCATGTCCATGTTATAAGCACTTAATCTGATCAGCGTTCGGTTCGACTGGCCTTTGTTTGCCCGCCTGCCGATCGCCTGCTCTGGTGTTCCTTCTTTTGTTTTTGCCTCCGCCGTTGCTGCCACTGCTGCCGCGACTGCTGCTGCCTGCTGCTGCATTCCCTGCTAAATTATTTGGCGACTTTTGGCCTGGCTGGAACTAATTTGTTGATGGCAAACATAGCCGGCGATTCGCATCAATTAAAAGAGCATTTGACTGAAAGCCTTCAAACCCAACTCAAGATTTGTATCTAGGGAGCCTAGCAAGGGGGGGGGAGTCGGATACCCTGTACCGTTTTTTGGGGCTGTGGCAATCAGTGCAGGATGCTGAGGAAGTCGTAAATCGACTAACAGTTTGCCCAACTGATTTTATTAGTATTAATTTGGATGGGGGATGTGTGTGTGTGTGTGTGTGAGTATTCCTGTTGTTTTATACAAAACTGCACTGCGGTAGGTTAATGGCTGCCTCAAGTGGCCTCAGGAAAATGCTTTCACTTGCACATGCAACCCAGGAATTGGTGCAGCGACCACCCAGAGGCTGGCCTTGGCTCTGGAGAGCTCTCTCTCTACGAGAATCTATCTCTAGGCACCCGCACAGGCACAGACACTGCCACTCGTGTTATATGTCACACATAAACACACAGCGAGCGGCAGAGACTATCAAAATATTTAGAGAAAGGAGAGAGCGAGTGTCAGGACCACAGCTAAAGGCAGTGGCAGGGGCAGGGGCAAAGTGAAAGCGGTAGTCAAATTTTGAGATGCCCAGCAGGCGCGCTGCCTAATCCGAGTCATCCTCCAGCATCAGCATGGATGCTGCCCATCCTGGCAGCAGCAGCAGCAGCAGCAGGCGGCATCCTCACAATTGACTTTGCGGCTGCGGCTTTGCGGCACAAAGGCCAATCCGCAGCGACAACTGCCACAACGACAATGACATCGAGGCCTGACGTTTTCTGTGTGCCTTTAGCGCATTATTTCACTCTCCTGCGATACATTTGCATATGCAGCCAGTACTCCCCTCCCCCTCCCCCTCCAGCCAGCTTTGTGGCCGCTGGCCAAAGCCGCTTGGCCATTTCGTCATGCTTGATTGTTGAGTGCCTCCTTTTATGAGCTGATCTCCTGAGCAGCCGCCGCCGCCGCCGCCGCTGTTTGACTCCTGAAATTCGTAGAAAACGCCACGAGAAACAATGTATTTCCCTGTGGCACAGTGGAACGGCAGACAACTTCAGGTCGAATCGGATCGGGGCTATTAGCTGATTACCAAAAAGGTGTTCGGGCTGGAAAGGTGTGCGGGGCAAACAAAAGATTGAGATGTTGCATGAGGAAGCTAAAGGCTACTCCCCATAGAGCCTCCTAATCACTACTCCAAGTATTCTGAATACTTAAAGAATTACAAGTATTCAGAGGTTCTATATTTCAAGTTTCCATTTGGGAATATATTCCCAAATTCTTCTATAAGAGATAGCTAGATAGAAATATATTTTGAAAATTTTATAGAAATATTTACACAATATATTCCACATATTTTATTTTATTTATTTATTTGATTTCAGGAATATCTTGCAAAGTCAAGTCCGATCTGGAATGAGATCTGAATAGTACAAGCTATAGTACAGGGCCATCGACTAAAGAATTTTTTGAATGTAAGTTATAGATTAGAAAATTAAGTTATAGACTAATTAAAGACTAGTCTATGCACAAATATTTACAGATATTTTTTGGTTGTCAACATTGGTTGGTTTATTTTATATATTCTGTTATACATATATACTGTGTGTCTTACTTCATACATGTATATGTATACATACTATTCTGTCATACAACTGATGTTTTCTGTGGGGGGAATACTTAGGTATTGGAAGATATTTAGGTTCTTGAATATTTGTTGTTTTATTTGGGCAGTTGCAGGACACAAGTTAAGGCTGTGTTCCATCTCCATTGCTGGAGAGTGTGTCTGGCAGATCGGGCAGCTTCGTGAAGCTGTGGGATCCAGATAGTGTTTGTGTGTGTAAGGATATTCCACAGATACTTTCTTTAAATCAAAATATATTATATCAAAATGTATTAAAAATTGCAGCATATTTATACATATTTATAAGTATTTATTGAGATGTCTTCGCAATACTTTCGTAATAAATACGAATGGCTTACATATGTACTTATGAATATTTAACATTTAGTTGGGCAAAGCAACTACTTTTTTATCGTTAAAGAACGCTTAATGTTCAATTTCGGATTAGAAAATATTTTTTGTATATTTAATTGGTAATCGAATATAATTTTAAATAAAATTATACAAAAAAACATTTTAATTGGTAATCGAATATAATTTTAAATAAAATTATACAAAAAAACATTTTAATTGGAAAATAATACCTAATAATAATAATAAAAATAATAATAATAAAAATAATAATAATAAAAATAATAATAATAAAAATAATAATAATAAAAATAATAATAATAAAAATAATAATAATAAAAATAATAATAATAAAAATAATAATAATAAAAATAATAATAATAAAAATAATAATAATAAAAATAATAATAATAAAAATAATAATAATAAAAATAATAATAATAAAAATAATAATAATAAAAATAATAATAATAATATGCAAAGCATTGCCAATAAATGCCCTATTTGATATCAGATAAAATGTATAATTATTATTATATAGTTAATTATTATTTTAATCAATCAAAAAAAGACCTTAAAACCGTCTCGTTTTATGGCATATTTTGTGACCACTGTAAATCTGCTTAGGTCGCCCGCCTGTTGCCTACACCATCGTCATCATCCGATTGCCCAAATAAGGTGCAACAATTGCGGCAGCGACTGAAGCTGTTGCAACGGCAACTGGAAGCTGCAACTGCAATTGCAGGCTGAAACTGAAGCTGGAAGCTGCAACTGCCGGCAACTCTTTTGTTTTTGATGAATGATTGCAATTTATTTGTATTGTTGCATTGCTCGCATTCATCGCCAATTGCATTTTTGATTATGTGAACTTATATCCGTGCAGGCTTGTGTGTGTGTGTGTGCCGAAGGAGGGGGGAGGCTGGGGGAGGGGCGATCAAAAGGCATTTTGCCGACAATGCAAAACGCTCAGACCAGGCACAGAACTAGATCGATCGAGGCACTTCCTTTGCCAGGGCCCCAAATTCGATATTTCAATATGGAATAGAGAAGAAATTGTTGCAAGAAATATTTGGTTGGTTCGATTTTTTGTTTATTTATTCAGATTTGAAAGTCCGCCAAGCTCCTTCCTCCTCGCTGTTTGCCGCTCGATGTTCGCTGTTCTTCTGGTGGTGGTGGCCCATGTTGATTTTAAGTGGTGGCGCCAATGGCTACAACGCCACCAGAGCCACCAGAGCCACCAGAGCAGGGGGGATTGCCTCCCATTCCACTCCAATCCATTCCGAACTGTTCTGGTCTGGTTGGGGGCTGGGCTGCTGCTGCTGCATTCGCTTTGTTTAAACATAAATTTTTCATTTTTTTAAATCAATAAAGCTAAAAGCGCCACAGCCACAGCCAAACAACGCCACGAGACCAAGAGCACAGCACAGCCCCTACCCAGCAGACCAGACCAGATCCGAACCGATCCGATATACCATATACCATGCTGTCTGTGTCTGTGTGTGTATTTGGGTTTCTAATTGAGCTTGACTGAAATTATATAAATAAACAAACTGAAAACAATTCTAGGCGGAGGCAGAGTCTGGGGCGGAGGCAGCTCCAGTTCCAGTTCCATCCTCGTCATCATCGCTCCTCATTTGGAGGCCATCATCGAGCAGTCTTTTGGCAGATTGCTTCGTCTGGTGGGGCATGCGTCTTGTGGCAAACATAAACACAGTCGTACAACTGCTACAAATTAGCCAAACAGCCATCAGGCAGCAGCAACAGCAACAGAGGCAGCCACAGCCTTCGATGCATGATGGATTTGCTGATCAACTGATGAGTTGTCTCTGTCTGGCAGTCTCCAAATGTTGAATGCCACCCAATATATCTTCGGAAAGCGGAGAGCGAGAAGAGAAGAATCTCTTCTCGGGTGTTTAGTTTATGGATGTCAGTCAGGGCGATTAGTCATTCATGAGTTCAACAATCAAATGAGGGGTTTTATAATCGATTTTGGTATTGATCAAACGCTGAGACGTGACTGAGTGAAGTTTTGGGCTAAGCGATTAGATCATGTTGGCATTTAGGGGACATTTAAAACTGAAGAGCGGGAGATGTGTAGTTGACGCTCACAGAGAAAATAGCCGTAAACCCCAACAAAAACATCAAGCATTAACATCCGCCTGGTTCCTTGATCTCGCATTCGAGTACGAGCTAGATATTGCATATTCCGCTCATCCGAAAGTGATGATTGGTGCTCTGGACAAGGAATGTCAGCCTTGGCATGCGCTCAAATTCAAAGATTAGTCAAATACCAGAAATGGAAACACTAACCCAAACATTGAACTACTTGGCTGGCTCTTCGGCACGGATCCAGATTCGTAGATGTTCCTGCAGTCCATTTGCACATCCAATTCCGATTAGGAGCAACAGGAATAGGGGACAATACTGTGGTAAATGGTTCGTCGGGTCAACTAGATCTCCATATATTATCTATATGCATATATTCTCTGTCCCATATATTGGTGACATTAAAAAATAGACTAGGAATAGATATGCATACTTTTAAATATGTTATACAGATTACTAATAAATGTAGGTAGTATTTTCTTACTCACATATACATATATCTACATATAAAAACAATTTCTCTATATTTTACGACTATAAATATGATTTATTCAACAGATTACAGACTCATAAATATACCACCGTTTACCGCTGACCGAAGTTCAGAATAGTTCAAGAATATTTACATATGCAAATGGGTTCTGTATATAGGGATTTCCATTTAACCTTGAGATTCAGGGAGGATCGAAAACTAATGCTCTATTTATCGATATGCAAATGGAAGTAGATAAAATTTAGATGTTAAGAGATAGTTCCAAAGGATATAACGCATGTATATTGTATCTTGTATCGTATGTAATGTAGGAATCTTCTTTTTGGAACCTCCCATAGTAAAATCTAAGACATTTCAGATAGTAATCATTGCTGCCTTGAATATGATATGCTATCTGCAATCGATTCTCAATTATAAAACCAATTCCCAGAACAGTCTACGGGCCACACCCACTCTCAAAGATTCTCCTACTCATCTGGAGCTTAAAGCCGCCCCCTTGCCATTTCATTTTCGACAGCAATTAACTGTCAGACGTGTACTTGGTATCTCACAGAAAATATGCCACTTGACGATGACGGAGGGGGAGGGGGGGGCGCCTCTAGTCCGCTGGATTCTCGGGTGAAATGCCATAATCATAGCGTAACGTTTATATGAGCAATTTATCAATTTTTCAGCGCCAGGGCATTTATCAGATAATTGCTGTTTGCACACGCACAAACACACACACACACACACCCGTGCAACGGTACAAGGAAAAAAACCGCAAAATCATCAGTTGTATCTGCTGGGGGCCACAAAACTGCAACAACAGCAGCAACAGCAACAACAGGCAGAGGCAACAATGGGCCCAAAGAGCAAGGCAGGCAGTTAATTGGCCCAGAGAGCAGCCAACTGACAGCTAAATTGGCATATCGCATTGCATTTTGTTGGTTACACAAGTTTTACCAGTGCCAGCCCTCCGCCCTTCCCCTCCCAGGTGCCTCGGGGTGCCCCGACCTCTGCTCTGTGCCTCCTCTGCCGCAGCCCCAGCCGCTGTTGCCCCACAACTGTCAAAGGTGATTCCAATTGATTTCCAGGCAAAATTCAATTGTATTCCCAGCGTTTCATTTGATTTGATTTGATTCGATGCGAATCGAATATTGATTTCCTTCGAGAGAGTTTTGAGAGGCACTTGTTGCTCTGCTTTTGGCCCATTCGAATCGAATCGAATCGACTTGACTCGAATCGGCCCCCATTCGTTGGCCGGGCCAGCATGCGCATCGGTATCCAACCGACCGAGAGACCGAGCGACACGCCCCTTCGGGCCGCAACAGCCAATGCGATGAGTCGCCATATTTGAAATGAGATGGCTGTATGCTGGCTGCCGCAGCGTGCGAGCGAGAGGCACGAACAAGCAACTGGCAGCAGCAACCACCAAACGGCAGGCAGGCAGGCAGGCAGCAGGCAGGAATTGCAGTGCACTGGAGTGGCATGGAGTGGAGGGGGGTTGGTACCCCGTCTAGCGGTAGCTTTTGTAGTACAGCTACTGGCCGCTGGGTGGCGCAGCGGTTAATTAACCCCTCGGGAAGAGGGGAAGTGGAGCCAGACTTTGGTTCGCTTCGGGTTGGATACATGTATGTGGGCGTACAGGGAGTAGGGGGGTGTGGCCAGAGTTAAAGTAAAAAAGTGCCTAATAAAATATTTAAGTGCTGTCAATCAAAAGCGTTGACAAGTGCCAGGGCCCAGTCCTCCCCCCCTGTCGCCTCCACCCCCTCTCCGTTGTTGTTGACTCTGGAAATTGCAGCCTGTTACGTAGGGCATTTTAAAATTAACTACTTGAGATGTGTTTTGAGCGATAAGAGCGCTTACACGAATGCTTACCAGCCCGATGATTAATTACCCCCAAGAACAAGCAGCCACAACAGCAACAACAACAACAACAAAAGAATATGGCAGGCCAGGCAGCTGGTTTTTTTCTTGGTTTTTGGGCTCCGTCTAAATTAACTTGCTTCTGGCCAACAGCAAAACAGCTAAACAGCCAACTGCAGCGACCTGCAGCAAATGTCTTGGCAACATGACGACAACGTTAAGGGCTCCGCGTTGACCGTTCCCAGAGGTAGGCACTGGGGATGGGTTCGGGCTTGGGTCGGCATCCGAAACATGCAAAAAATGTTACGCCATTTACAGCAGGGGGCTCTAGGCTGTAACTACCCCAAAAAATAGGGTCAACACTTCAGGTACAAGTCAAAAAACTAAAAGTTGAAGCCAACAGGAGAGGAATACATAGGGAAGGAGTTAGACCTGGGAGGAGATGAGCCCAAATATAGTTTTCTTGTATAATTTATATGAAATAATAGTCTTTCGTAACTTTGAGATTAAGTTCTGGACGAAGAGATGAACGAGGCCAAAGATAGGCGCAAAATAATAATCTTTAGAAATAATTTTGAAATCAAAAATGTTATATAAAATATAGAAATATGGAATAGACCTGCAAACAGTTTTGATTTACCAAGTATATTTGTACCTTTAGCTTGCCAAATGCTCACTTCCTTTGGTGCTTGTTTTGCCATGTTAAAGGCGCCTTCGATTGAACCATTCCTGAACCGCTCCTGTCTCCCAGGTCTTCTGACCATTGTTGCGTGGCGAAGGCTCATTGGCCCAAGTCGAAGCCCAGGCCCAGGCCCAGGCCCAGTCCCAGTCGGAGGCCCAGGCAGAGGAGGGTTTGCTGGTGGAGACGGACTAGCAGTGGGTCTGGTGGCCAGCACTCGCATAACTCAAAAGAGCGCGCACACCGTTAGCTGCGAAAATTGCATTTGCATATGGACGCAAACAAAGCATAGACAAGCGAATAGCACAAAAAATAGCACACAAAAAGAGAGAAGCGAAAAAAGAGGGGAAGCACTGCACCCAGTTTACAGCAATCGGCAGTTGGTAATGCTACATATAATGGTAATGGTTATGGAGGAGTCGCAGTGGCAGGGTGCAATGGCGGAGGCAATGCCGGAGCGGAGTGGAGCGCCTAATGGCAATGGTAATGGTGGCATGCATGCATGCATATAGGAAATGCAAAGATTGCAATCGGCCGAGTAACGTCTGGGGCAGGGAAGGGTAGGTAGTGGTAGTATCGAAGGGGCACGTTGCACGGTCCCCGCAATGAATGAACGTAGAACGTGGAACGACACAATGGCCGGCGGAAGTGATAAATTAAAATTATTTTTCGCAAGATTTTCCCCCAATCAAAAAGCAAAGTTTTTGCCTCGTTTTCTTTTTTTGTTGTTGTTGCCTCACTTTGTTGCCGTTCCGTTTGTGGCAGCAATGGCAGCAAAAAGTATCCAAGACGCTTTGATTTGATAACAGACTGAAATGCCACTGCCACTGGGCGGGGTATGGGTGTGTGGGGTGCGGGCTGTGGCTCTCTGCTCTTTCCTGTTCGGTGTTGCGTGTGTGTTGCATGCAACATTTTTGAAATATTTTTATGCACTGTCGCACAGGCTGCGCCATGGTGGCATGGCTTGACCAAATGCAACATTGCACTCGCATTCGCACTCTGTTTTTGGGTGCAGCTCCGCAAAAACTTTGCCCAGAAATTTCGGAATTTCGGAAACTGTTTTTCCCCCCCTCCCCAGCCCCAAAGCGAGTAAACAAATTTTGCAAAAACAATTTTCCGTTGAAAGACATCGGAGCGGATAAAATGGGGGCCTAGAAATGGCAGATAGTTCGAAAAGGAATTAATTAAAAGAGACATTTCCTAGAGATAGATTCTTAGATATTCCAACAAAAGTTGTTGCCGTTTCGGTTACGGTCTTTGGGTTTATTTTTTAGATGATTATATAACCTTTATATAGCCAAGAGTCTGGCATCAAAGTAGAGTTTTATTTTACGAGTTTTTGAAGTTCGTTTGGCTTTAATTTTATTATCGTTTGTTTTTTTAATCGGTAAATATAATATAATATATCTTTTTTATTACCAAATTTATACTTGATTTTTAATTATTTGATTTCCTATAGCTTTAGGTGGATTAACTATTTCTTTAGCTGAAACAAATCGAACTCCTTTTGATTTTGCTGAAGGTGAATTAGAATTAGTTTCAGGGTTTAATGTAGAATATAGAAGAGGATTTATTTTATTTATAGAATTTTATTTATTATATTTTAGAGATTTAAATAATATATTTTAGTTTTAGGAGCGTGCATTTAGTACTGCTGAAAGTGGGTCTTGTCATTGGGAAAGAAAAACCCCAAGGAGTGTGTTTTACTTTTACGGATTGAATTTTGTATTAATTGTAAACGTTTTAGAACTTAAACTTGAATGAAACCTCTAGATCTTGGCCATAGAACCTCTAGCACCTCGGCACGGCCCTAAGTATCTAATGTGGATAGAAAAAGTCTCTGCTGCTGCGCTGTCGTGCGACTTCGGCTCTCGCTTTTTCCAATGTAAAGCAATAAGTCGATTTCTCCCGCAGAAATGTTCGGCTTTTTGCTACACACACACCAGCGCACTTGAGTGTATGCGTGTCGAGCTCTGCTCTAGATTCACATTTATTTTTTAGTCACAAGAACATCCACCTGGACTACAGATTGACAGGAAAGGTTCTCTCCCTCAGCGTTTGTTCCTTCATCTCAAAGATACTTTATCTTTATCCGTTGCACACTGCACCTTGAAGGAACATTCTAATGATCTCTCAGTCGGACAGTCGGGGTCCGCTCTACTTGTGGCACAAGCAGAGCTTACAACCAATAAAAGTTATGCAAAGTAATGGCGCACTTGAGCTGGTGATTGAACTTGAATTAGCTGCAATTATATCACAGACACTTGCCACACCCACCCACCCGACACACACACACACAGTCGCGAGGCTGCTGCAGGCATTGGGTCAGCCTGTCCAGAATGATAGGAAGGGGCGACGCTGACCCGTTGCCAACTGTCGCCTAATCGGAGTTTATGCTCGCCTGCAGCTCGCTCCCATGTCGACTTACAGCTCGGATTCGGAGTCGGATGCAGGATGCAGTGCCTCCTGCGCAGGCGTGCCCGCGCTGCATAAATTCATCGATTTAAGTGCCGCCAAGCAGGAGATTTCACAGCCACTACATACAGCCATACAACCACTGGGAACCACTCGGAATCACTGGTCAACCAAGGAGGGGAGGGGACAGGACAGGGGGAGCTGCTGGTCAGCCAGTGGCCAGTGGTTGGCTCTCAGTTGGGGCATGAATTTATGGGGCAGCGTCACATAACTTTGCTGCCGCGCGTAACAAATTGCCAAGGAAGTAACGAGATTTAGTGGAAATTGTTTAATTGTGAATGCAGATGCAGTCGTTGGCTAGCGGAGGGGACGGGGACGGGGGCTGAGTAGGGGCAGGGACAGGGACAGACAGAGATACTTGTTGCATATCCACTTGGCCGAGAGACAAGACCCTTTCGGGCCAGGCCAGGCTCGAAATGCGGCATAAATTAGGCTTAAGTCTAGCAAATTTATGCCTTATGAGTGTCGCCTGGCCACGGCTCTGGTCGACTCGAAATGAAGTTGTTAGCCGGGCCAACATCATTCCAGGATGCCAGTGAGAGGCAGAGGCAGAGGGAGGGGCAGGGGTGTACTCGTAATATACGATTTTATTTTTCTTTAATTTTTATGAGCGAACGTTTGTCAAGCGCTACGTAGGTGGCACGCAGCGACATGTTGAGAGTTTTCCACGCTGCACTCACAGTCGCTCTCCCTCTCGCACTCTCCCTCTCTCTCTCTCTCTCAATGTTGTTTATTTCCGCCGATTTCCTTATTAATTACATGAAATTTCCCGTGTGGGCCGGCGCTGGGTGCGCACACTGACATAAATTGCGTGTCGCTTGTCCAATTTTAGCTTGTCGCACAGCTGCATAGTTGGCCAAGATCGGGGCACAAATGTTGGCCAGCTCATTTGCTTCAATTCCATTATCGCCTTAATTTTTTATCGCATCAAAGGCCACGAGAGAGAGAGGAGTGGAGAGCGGAGGGAAGAGAGGGGAGAGACCTTTTCTGGCCACATCAAAGGATACTCGGCACAGTCGGCGGCCCCCAAATGGAGGCTGGGCAGGCGGCATCCATCCCATGCGGCGCGGGCAGCAGTCACTCATAAGAGGCAACACGCAATCCAAGGCGGAGGCCTCCATGCTGCATGCCCCATGCTTCATGCTCCATGCTCCATGCTCATGGGCTCCAATCGCTCGTTCGGCTCCTCTGCTGTGCTCCTCTTTTGTGTACAAATGGCAATGAAGCAACAGCATGACGTTGTGCAGCCTTAAATTATCATATGCCCCAGCAGTCCGGCCACTGCCAGGCAACAACAATCAGTCGCCCCAGCCGCATGCCCCTTACCCCTCCCCCTCCGCATCTCCCCATCCGAAAAGGCTTTAGAGACTCTCTCTCAAAATCGCGCATCCTGCTGTGAGCCGCATTTACGTTCGATTTTTAATTTGAATAGTAATTCCCCTGCTCCTCCCCTCCCCTTCCCCTACTCCTCCAGCCATGCCAGCCACTCTGAGGATTGGCTTCCATGGATTTCTTTTTTCTTTTTTTAATTATGGGCAAAAAAAACTCAACTTAAATAATATTTATGCATATGCGCTTTTCGATTTAAATAAGTTTCTTTTATTCTTTTATTCGTCTGCCTGCCTGCCACGCCTTGGAGAGCAGCAGTTGGGGATTGGATCGGATCTCGTCAGACCAGACCAGACGGAGGCATTGGCAGCTTGCCTCTTGCCACTCTCAGGTGTGTTGTTTGGGAGTCCATAAAAAGATGGGAACTAAAAGGATTTTCGATACTTCAAATGGTTAATCTGTTAGAGCATCTTCATCTTTGTATCTAAATGTGTTTAAAGCTTTCAGCTATTAGTCTCAGGCTCCACTTCCCACCAAAGATACAAGATATATGTTCTCTATCTTTAGGCATCCATCAATCCCATCAAGATGGGAAGATGCCACTCCACTGCCAATAAAGTGCATAAAATGGGCGACAACCAGAGCTAAGCATTCCCAAACCTCACCGCAGATAGATAGACTAAACAGCCAGAAGAATGATGATAATGTGATCCACTGATGAGCTACAATAGCTCCAATCTTCGAGAGAGGCTGCCGCTGCTGCTCTGTGCTGCTGCTGCATTAACATAAATAAAAGAAAAACGAAACGAAAAACGAACCAACGAACGATTTCGGTTTGGTTTCTTTTTATCAAATTTGAAAATATCAACATAAACATGAAATAAATGTGTCCGTTGATAGTCTTATACACAATTCAGATGCGTATCTGAAGAGTCCGTCCGAGTCTCCGTCGCAGGGTCTCTCTTTCGGTTCGGTTCGGTTCGGTTCTGTCCCACAATGCCACACACACAAAAAGGGGTCGTCGATGGGTCAAGCCAAATGCGATCAGACTTCAGATCGCAGCACGTTGTGGCCCTCTCCGTCTGCGTCTTGGTCTTGGTCTCCGGATTGGTATGGGGATACGGATTCGGCTTGGGTCGGCCAATTTGAATTTCGTTTGTGGCGGCCACATTAAAATACTCAATGTGTAAGGTCTTAAATTTAAATTTGAAATCCATAAGCCATTCAATACAACATTCATAGTTTGTTCTCGCTCTGAGGCAGCAGCAGGGGCAGGGGGCAGCTCTTGATTTGATTTGCATCTAAATCAGTTAGTGAAATCACAGACAGACGTTTGCAGGGGCAATGCAATGGCCCAATCCCCAGACTTCCCCAATCTGTTCGTTTCAACCCATCCATAACTCTTCTCTTGCCACAAGTTGAGTTTCCTCCGCCCGCTGGCTGCTAGCTGCTGGCTGCTCAGAATCTTAATAAATTTCCTTGGCTGTTGGTTTTGTTTTCATTCTAAGTGTTGCCAGCGATGACTTTGATTGCCATTGGCCCTGGCAGCTCTCGGGGAGAGAGGAGAGGAGAGGTCATTAATATTTCAAACATAGCCAAACCAAAGATAAGTTATGGGTTCCCCCTGGTGGTGGTGGTTGCGGGTGGAAGCCAACATCTGTTGGCCCTGAAATTCGGTAATGCACATCTCGATTGGGCTTATCGGAGCTGCTGCTGGCCGGCCAACAGCTATTTGCTGCGCCCGGAATGTCAACTGGACAGCGACAACCTGCTGCTGCTGCCGTTCCCTGCTGCTGTCTTCGACTGACATACGTACACACATGGCCAGAACAGACCGAAATTGCTCGGGCCACATTTGAACAAGAGCGTCAATGTGACGGAAACGTTGCCGTGTTGCCTCGATGGGACGAGACGGGACGGGACATTGGTCGCATGTTTTCGGCGCACTTGAGAGATTAAAGCGATTAACATTTGTTCCATGTCCGCCTGTCCTCGGTCTTGTCTCCCCTCCCCTCCCTCCCTGTCTGTCGTTTGCCGACCTGCAGGTCGTTGCGCATGCGCCTTCGTCTTCTGGCCATCTTCTGTTGCCTCCTCTCCTACCAAAGTCGCTCGAGTTCTGGCTAAGCGCGCGCATAAATCACACGCCCTGACACTTGTCCCGAAAAGTTGTCAGTTTACGGCCTGGCCACGACCTGGCCTGCACCTGTGGACACGACTCGGCTTGGGCCTCGGCTGGGTTAAAAGTTCACCTGGGATGGGGATTTTCTTGGCTCTGGTCCCGTCTTCTGGTTTAACAAGCATCATTACGCCTTGTTTCCGTTCAGTGCCAGTCCCTGGTATACGAATTATCTAATAGTTATAGTTTTAATTGCTATTTAAGTTGCGTTTCCGGCTAACGCCAACCGGAAAGTTCGTGCCCATAAGTCTATCCAAAGGGTAGACTCTGAGTCCCAGTCTGTGGTGTGTGTGTGGCCCATCCCATGCCCCATACACCATCCGATCTGAGTCATGGCGACATTTATAGTCGTTTTATGGACTGCTTCCACAGAAAGCTTTCAAATTGGCATTATAATGGCAGTACTTCTCAACAAAGATACTAATCGGCCGAGTTATGGCCATCTCAGTCATAGTCCCATCCGCATCCGCAGAGGCAGAGACAGAGACACGAGGGCGTCTCCTCTGATGGCCAAAACTCATAGGCATTGTCTCGCATTGTCTTTTCTTGTTAAAAGAATTTGATTGAATTTACTGTGGGAGCTGCTTGTGTTCATAATTAGATGGATGACTGTTTGATGTAACAGATAGACTTGTTTCTCAGAGGAGTAGATATTAATACAGATGGAGAGATATGTACATATATGAATGTAGATTAAAAAACTATATAGATACACATATTTATAGATGGAAGATAGATGGTTATGGCAGATGAATGGCAGGAAAGACGAATGGCTATACATTGTAGATACTCTTAGATAAATGTTCAGTCTCAGAGACTTGCGATTTTCTCACGCTTTGATAAATAGAAATTCAGGAAAAAATGTGCAGATATCAACATAAATAAAGATATCATCAATGGTTAAGATAAATTCATTAATTTTGATATTTTAAATTGTCTTGGAAGAGATAAAGATACAAAAAAGGGGATTTGTATATAAAGTAATACACAAATAAACTCAGAGAAAAATGAAATATTTCAATTAAATAATCGGTTTTTAAATGCAATTATAGTGACATTAAATATTATAATATATATTACTTTGATTAATATATACAAGATTTAAAAAGTAATTTTAATATGACCAATATTATATTAAAATATGAAATACTATAGAATAGATCAAATATATTTAATGTGTGGGAAATATATTTTTAATTTAAATAAACAAATATTTAATTTAAATCTGAAATATGAAATTTTGAATCAAAGATTTTTCATATTAATATCGAAAGGATTCCACTATCCGAGAAACTCTATTGGTATACCTTCCAAAATCTTAGGGTGACATCATTCTATATGATTTTTAGGGCTCTTAAATGTTTAGTAAATAAAAAAAACTCTTTTTAAATAGAAAATTTGATATCTTCGACCATTTTACATGCTCTTCCTGGATGGAGCTGGAGCAAATCAACTTAGGGTATTATGAATCGGTTCCACTTTTTGGAACATTTCTTCTACCTATCTACACGCCGCAAACATACATATGTATTGTACATTTCTACATTTGTAGGAGGTCTTAAGTTCTTAACATCGAACATAATCACTTTCTTTCATGCCCATAACTCATGATGTACACAAACCCCTTTCCGCTTTCCCCTTTCAGTCTTTCAGTCAGCTCTGGAACATCTCCCACACACTTTTCCCCACCCCCCACCTATTTCCCTACCCTCACTCACACTTGATTTCCCCCAAAGTGAAACTCTCACATGGATTTTCATGCATTCGGATTTATGTTAATCCATCTAAATAGCTGCCAACAGTTTGGACATATGCACGACTATATTTGTCCAGGAATGATCTCCAGATCTAAGCCTGGACCCACCCCAACCCTCTCTGATGGGTACCCTACCTGTGTGTGGACCCGCACATGTATCCGCACCGATGGATACTCCTATCTGGGATACTCCGTTGTCCCGTTGTCCCGTTTAGCCCTTTGTCGGACTTGTCTGCTCCGTCCCAGCGCGCTGGCCTCGCTTTTCTAGAAAACAATTTAAATTGATTTCAATCAAGAAATGCCTTTTTGTTTTCGGGATTCTGATTCTGATTTTGGTTTTCGGTTTTTGGTTTTCGGTTTTGTTTTTGTCTTTCTTTCTGGCACTTGGCGCGATCATTGGATTGGATTGGATTGGATTGCTCTTTCTTCTGTTTTCTGTTCTGTCGGTTTTCGGTGTGTGTAAAGGTTTTTCGGATTTTGGTTTTTGGTTTTTGGGAAAAAGGGACACACGCTTTCAGCGTAAAGATCGCATTTAAACGAAACAAAATTTGACTTTATAATAATGCCAGGCCAGGGGATGCCTGCTGTCCGTCTGTCCGTCTGTCTGCTGTCCGTCTAAGCCAGCATATCCCAGTCACCCAAACGAACGCCAGAATCGAACCAGCGAGCGATCGAGCGAGCGATCCACAAGATACAATACCGGATTATACGCCTTTTGTTGGCTGTTGTTGTTGTTGCCGCCGCGTGGTATGTAGATAGATATGGCCGCATGGCATGGCAGCTCATGGAGCTCTGCTCTGTGGCATTCTTTCTCCTTCTCCTTCCTCCTCCTCCTCCTCCCTTCCTCCTTTTGTGTTCGTGTCTCTTTTTGGTTTTGTGTGTTGTGTGTGTCGTTTCGTTTTGTCTCTTTTCCCATTCGACTTGATTGAAAATCTAGAAAATCAGGTTAATAGCTTAGGTGACAGCCCCGCCAATACGAATACACACACACACACACACACACACACAGACACACAGACACACATACGATCACGAGTATGAGTATTGTCTCGGTTCGGTTCTTGTGCCCTGATAAGATTGATTTGAACTCGAGATACTTTCGGGGGAGATGGAACTACACGGACTGGGCCTTGGTCTGAGGTTGAGTCTGTCTCTGGGGGTGGGGGGTGAGTGTGCGCCTCCGCCTGTCCATGAAAGCGTCATATGTGCTCACACATTAAAGGCGGCACACAGGCCACAGCCCGCTGGCGATCGATCCCAGAGCAGGTCTCTCTATGGCCGGGCCGCGATCTCTATGGCTCATTGTGATCGGCACTCAATTAGTTGGTTTGATGTAACTTTTGTCAGTCGGGGAGGGCAGGGGAGGGGAGGGGAGAGGAGGGGGTGGAGCAACTACAGACAGCGTGTCAGTGTCGGTGCTTTTGGAGCCTTTATGCTCACGTCTGCGGCATGAATATGCAGAATATCTTTGCCGCAACTTGACGAGAAGTACTCCCCACACACACACATAGATAGATATGTATCTGTGTATCTATGTATTCAATTACCAACTTTTGGCCTTTCTGCATTTGCTTGGCCTGTTATCAAAAGAGAAATCTCTTTGTAATTGATTTTGTTGTCCCCCTCCCCCCTCCATTATTGCTGGCATCTCTTATTCATAGATCTATTGTCATAGATTCCAAACTCTTTTTTTGTTGCTGTTTGGCATTACCTCTAATAGCTGTTTAGTTTCATTTTTTTTTGGCCCCGAGTGCCGGCCAAAATCGTTTCATTGTCGATTTGTTGCGCTTTGGCCTGAAATATTTGTTGGCCTTTGGATTTGGCTTTGGCTTTGATTGTAATGGAAGTTAAGAGGTTATGCGATCAATTTATCCGTTTATATAGGGAATTTATGATTGTTTTTAATCCCATGAAGAAGTTGCGTGTAATAACAGTTGGCTTTAGTGGTAAAAAAGTGATCAGAAAGGCAGTTAAGTCTCAACATTCTCTAGCAGTTGGCTTCAGTGGTAAAAAAGTGATCAGATGGGAAGTTAGGTCTCAACAGTCTCTAACAGTTGGCTTCAGTGGTAAAAAAGTGATCGGAAAGGCAGTTAAGTCTCAGTTTGGAGTGTGGTTAGGGGTAACAGATGTAAGATATAGTTTCTGTGCTTGTTTTTCTGACCTTTTTTGTAGATCTCTAACTATAAAAGAGCTTTTAAAAATACTATTCTAATGGACATGGTTTGATATTGGCTTGATGATCATTTATCTATAAGAATATTGATATGTTATGGTAGACATTATTGATAAGATAATGATAGAAAGATTAATTAACGTCTGATCATATCATGATCGATAAGATTTGGTGGGTTATAAAGATAAATGTATGGGCTTTCGTTTCGATATAACTGAAGATATAGCGAGCCGAAAAAATGCTGTTTTTAACCATTTTTAATGGCTTTAAATTGATTAAATTATTCAAGTTATTTTGTTGTAGATCGAAGATCAATTGTACATCAATTTCAATTGAAATATTCCCGGATTTACTGGTGAATCTCTTATTCAAAGACAGCTTTCGCATCCGATCTAGCAATCATCTAACTTTTCATATTTTGCTCAAATGCAAATCGATAGATGATTGCAGCCTCGTGACTGCCACACTGAATACCTAATACCTAATCGATACATTCCATTGGATAGATCAGGCATGCTGTTTGTTGTATCTGCCATAAGTACGAGATACTTCAAGAGCACAGCACACGTTGCTGTAATTGATTCTGATTTGCATTAGCCGTTGGCTTTGGCCTGGCAAGTCCCCGGACATTGGCACTCCGTCTGTGGACCTAATTCCCCATTCAGGCTGGCACATTAGCGGCAACATTTAACAAGCAATTAGCGGGGGCGGGGCGGGGCGGCAAATGCTGATTAGAAAAGCCACCTCAGGTTTCCCAACCCATCTGCGAGGGAGATCTTTCACTTGCTGCTGCTGCTGCTGCACACTTTTCTAATTATTTTTCATTACTCGGCCTGTCGCGTCGCTGGGGCCAGGCCGGGGACATAAAATCATTTAGTTTATTGGGCCATCACTCATTTGGCTGGCTGAGAGAGCCGAGAGCTGAGCTTTTGCGGTCGCCATTACATTGAGTTATGAAATGAATTTCAAATTTCGCGCAAGGAGCGTAAAAATAATTACAAACTAAACACTGCACATGCCCCTGGCCCCCCACTGCCCCCCTGCCATTGATACGCGCTCAAATGCATTTGTGATTTATCAGCCAGACAGCAGGCCCCAGTAGCCCCAGTAGCCAGAGTCGCAGTCACAGCTAGGCCAGAGCCACAGCTTGGCCAGAAGCCAGTAGCTCATCAGCTACCAGTGCTGCCATGGCCACATGGCTACTGCCTCTGGTCGTGGCTAACATGGCTTTGAATCGGGCTCTGACTCTGCCTCTGTGGCTCAGCGTGCATTCTTTTGGCGTTTGCTAAATTGAAAACTTTTCGCAATAAGTTTATGTGTCCCAGGGGGAGGGGGAGGGGGAGGGGAGGTAGGAACGGGTGTGTATGTTTTGTGTGCCGAGTTACAAATCAGTTTTCATAAGAACTTCCATTGGCTGCTGCTGCTGGCTCGGATATGATCAAATGTCAGGCCAGGCCAGAGTTACACTAAGCAACAAGGAAAATGGTACAAGTTATGGTCTACAGATATGTAATCTAACTCTATCTAAGACTCTGTTGAAATCCCAAAATTCTGCCACATTCCTTAAGCCATCAATTGCTGTAATTGTCTGTTAACCTGTTGGCTTGATCATTCCTGTTGGCCAGTGCTCTCAATCTCTCTCTCTCTCTCTCTCTCTCTCTCTCCTTCCGATGCTTTGTATAATTTCTGCCATGTAAATCGCTTGAAAATTATAAGCCAGGCCCAGGCAATGATGCACCCCATGGCGAGCCACAGACAACACACAGCACACAGCACAGATGTGACCATCTCTCAGATGAGTCTGCAGAGGTATCAGATATGTATGTATGTATGTATGGGAGAAAAATGGCAATGTTTCAAGCAATTTTCATTATAATTAAATGCACCAGAGAGCCGTCGAGTCGATCCAAGTCGAGACAGGAGGCCAGCGAAAATTATTATAATTAAATGCACCCGCCAATGCGCATTTCAAGCGAATTGTTTTATAATTTCGGATCGGATCGGCTCAAGAGAGCTGCAGCTGGTTCGGTTACGGGTTGCACCTGATCGGTTGGTTCACTTGGCAATAAACTAAATATTTCCGCCCTGAAATTTATTTTATTTCGTTCGATATTTGCTTAAGACAAGCCCGAGAGGAGGACAGTTGGACAGTTGGACAGTTGGAGAATTGTTTAACAATATTTTGATAGCCGTTCGACCGGGCATAGCAAATTAGCCACCGATCGATTCACTCTCCAGCCTGGATCGATCGATCGTTCCAGTCGCAGCTAAAGATGCGCATAAATGCATGTCATTGCATCCATCTGTTGCTTGTGGCAGGGGCTGCTCGTATGGGATGGATATGTAACACCTTTTGGTGTCGTCTCAAAATGAATATGTCAAAATTTACAATTCTCGTGACCGCTGAATGATGATGATCACACGCGCCAAGGGCGGGGACCCACGATGACGGCACACAAAATATGAAGAACGTTTTGTGAAACGTTTCTTTAGAAATTTCTTCAAAAATCTCTCCTCAGAACTCTATGTGGCATGGCAGCACTTGTGCGCCAAAAACGGTAAAGAAACCGCAGACGCATGGCCACACTCCACCACAGTCCACTCCACTCCCCTCCCCTCCATTCCCATTCCTTTCCACTTCAGAGAAGAGATGATAATAAATCAAGGCGCATTAAAAGTGTTTTCAATTTCATCGTAACTCGGAAAGCAACCTTAACCTGCCCTGGGAGCTGTCCCTGGACCTGTCTCCGGATCTCTGGCTGTGGATCTCCAACTGAATCTGAAGCAGAGGATGAGGCTGAGTTCGGATGAGATGAAGTTGCTCAGGTTGATGTGGATGATGCGACCTGTTGCTGCTGTTGTTGTTGCACGTCATGTTCTACATGTTTGATGGTTGCCGCTGCTGCTGGCCAAGAAAGAGAAACTGGCCCATGATTTATGTCTATTGGGATTGGGAGTTTCGATCATTTTGGGGGGTAGTCCAGAAGCCGAACCAATAATCGTACACCTATATATTCATGATTATTTATTGATTCCCGTTTATGGGCTCTCGACCATTGTGTGTGGCGCCTCCCTGTGGCTTTTCACGCATGCGCGCGAATTTCCTTCTCCTCCCATTTTGATTTCGTTTTTGTTTTCGACGAATTCGTTGCGCATTCCACTGTGCGCGCCATTTCGTTACGCGCAGACTGGGGAGGGATCGGATCGGATCGGATCGACATGGCGTCTCGCAGCTGACGAGTTCAAGATGGATCGTTCCACTCCAGGCCCAACCCCAGCCACAGCCACAGCCCCAGTCCCAGTGCCAACCCAATCCAATTCCAGCAGACCGCCTCCTGTGCAGTGGCACGGCCCCCCATTAGTGGCGCGGAACACACACATGCATCATGTCACTGGGCTAATAAAACGTTTGACAAATGATTTGACATTCTCATTTAGGCAAATGGGCGAAACGTTTTCGTTTTCGTTTTCACTTTCCTTTCCTTTCCTGTGACGCGGGTCCGTCCGTCCGTTCATTCCGTTCATCCTGGATTTGTTTCCATAACTCTGCTGACAGGCGCATGCGGGCAGAGGCCCATTACCATTGCCATTACCATTCCCTGGCTGTACTTTTCCCTATTTGAACTTGAGGGCTAAGTAGTCAGTCATTATCGTGGCATTTGATGAGCCTTAGATTGACAACAATTGCCACTATTGGGTGGGGCGGGGGGTGGAATGATGAAGACAAAGCGAAGCTCTAATGAAGATCACAAATTGAATTCCAGAATTCAGAAGAGTAGGCATTGTTTCTGCCACTTGTAAAGCTTCAATGTAATGTTATTCCCACGTTTATAAATGCCACTTGAAGTAGTGTTTTGTAGATGATTTCAAATGCAAACGTTTCTAACTTTTTCTAATGGGCTTAAGCTATCTTGGAGATATATTAATAATGGTATTGTTGGTTACATTGCACATATATCAATTTAAGGGGAAAGATATATGAGAAGAAGATGTTCTATCTACATAAATGTATGTTTTAACAGTAAAGAAAGATAATGAAATCATTATCGTATCCATTGATACAAGATATAGACATTTCAAAGATATAGATTCAGCAAATAAAAAGTCGTAAATCGATACAAGATATAGACATGGAAGAGAAAAAGATTCAGCAATGAATAGTCATAAATATCGTTATGGAGGAAGCTATGAATATAGATAGGACTATGCTAATTCTGGAGCTGTAGAGCTGTGTTAATGGAGATGTCCAGCTACCCAAGATTTTGGCAAGGTATTCAGATATACAGATATGTATTCAGATATGTATATTCCATGCAAATCTCAATTGTAATGATACATTCTCTGATTTCCCAACTGCCTTTCTCCTTCCCTCATTTCCCCCTGCTGTCATTTATGCATTGTAATCCTTTACTCTGCCCCAGTGGCCTGCATTTTCACGGTTTTCAATTTCCCTATAGCTATACCTCAACCTCAACCTATAGCTATGCCCATACCTCTGCCTATTGCTATACCCCAATCGAAAGCGTAACGAGCGAAACCGCACATTTCCAGAAATAGGTTTCACATGATTCGATTATAACTGTGAAATGCATGAAGAGCTCTCACACGCATTCAGCGAGAGAGCTTCAGAGATCGCAAGAGGAGGGCAGGAGAGGAGTGGCCACAGTGGTTGGTGTGGCTGTAGATGTAGATGGCTGTGTAGATGTGTTCTGTTCTGTATGTTTCAGCAACAGAAGGGAAGGCGTCATGTCCCTAATTCAATGTGTCAATTGTGTAGCATCGCCATCGTCAGAGAGCCGCGTAGAGCCTGCGTGGTTTTGCTGCCTCTCGTCATCGTCATCGCCATGGCCATCGTTGGCGGTGGTTTCTGCCTCTGCCTCTGCTGCCTCTGCCTCTTCTGCTGCTGCCTCTGCTGCCTCTTCTGCTGCTGGTTCTGTTTCTGTTACTGTTTCATTTTCTGTTTCGAGGGTCTGCAAGAAAAAGGGAGTTTGATTAATGTAAAAGCTGCCACTGATATGTCACACGCATGTCAAATTCTGACATTTGACATTTTGCCCAGACCCAGACCCGTCGACTGACGCCGCCGCCGCCGCCGACGCTTCCACCATGCCTCCTGGTTGGATGAGCAACTGGCTGCCAACCACCAGCAGCAGCTTGAGTGCAGAGCAGCAGAAGCCTTGTTTGTTTGTTTGTTTGTTTGCTTTTTTTTAATATATCGCATCACAGGGGGGGAGGATGCGGAGAGGGCACTCAATGCGTTAATACATCCGTTAGAGTTCCATTTTGTTTTCCCCCCTTCGCGGGTCTCGGGCGGGGAGGGATCGCACATCACATCCTTCCTGCCTGCCTGCCTGCCTGGCACTTGACAACGACGACATTTGCGCATAAAAAATGCAACATTATTTGACTGCGAATTAATGTTAAATTGTTGTACCGAAAATGAGGATTCCACTCAGAGTCCGGGACGGGTCGAGGTCGGCTCCGGGTCGTTCCTCTGTCCGTTGATGTGGGAAATGTCACTTTTTGACAGGCAGGCAGGCAGGGGGGCGGGGCAATGCCGACAAGTGTTGGGATTGTTGTTACCGTACACATTTTGATAAATATTTAATTATATTTTGTATCCATCTCCATTCCGGTTCGAGCGAGGCTCTTCTGCATACCCCAAAACTCCCCTGCCAGCGACCCAGCATTCCCATCCATACCAACCCCTTCCCCCCTCCAGCAGGGCCTCTCCGTACCACGTACCTCGCTCTTCTCTAAACATTTGATTAATCACAGGCCAGCGCATATATTTCACACACTCTGGCCGAGATCAAAGCGATCCTCATGCGCTCCTCCGTCAGATCGTCAGATTCCTTAAGATTCCGGACTAGTCGCAGACCGGACCCGACCCAGTGAGTGAAACTATTCGCGCATTATGTCTAAATAAACAAACAGAAGAACCGAACCGAAGCAAACGAATCTCAGATCGATCCACATCGATCCACATCCAATCCAATCCAAAAAAGAATTCGTTGTTTTCCTAACATTCGATCGATTGCATAGTAGGCCAGAGGCCCCCCGTAAGATGTACGGCGCTCCCTACCCCCTGTACCCCCCTCTCTGTGTGTGCGCCACTCTCCAGCGAACGAACATGTGTGGGTGGAAAATTTATTTGAAAAACAATTTTCATGAAAAGTATGCGCATACAAAACTGACAGCTTTTGCTTGTAAGAGAAAAATCAACAAACTCGGAGATTATAAATCTGCAGTCCCCACTGACCCCAAAAGGGGGGATGGTGAGAGGTAGGGGGTGGAGTGTGAGTGTGACGGAGGGTGGGGCTGTGCCAAGAGCCGCCTATGGAATGCCGAGTAATCGGAGTAGCGCGAAATAATTGTTAGTTTTGCTGGAAACTTCTTTGAATTGAATTGAGAGGTGAGAGGTTTCCTATAGAGTTAATAAGTTTAAATGGTTAAGAAATTCCAAAAAAAATATTAACAAATAACTCATGAAACTTCTCTATAAGAAGTCTCTTAATTTTGCAGAAATATATGAGAAATAAATGGAGTAAAGTTGGCAGAAAGTATAGCCTTTTCTGCCCTTCAAATTTTTGAATAGAAATAGAACGTATATGTGCCATAGAATGTCCTCTAAGTATTCCCCATTATCACCAGTATCTATACTCTAGAAAATTTCGCAGTAATTTTGTACAAACTTTCATCAATCTTGTTTGAAAACATTGCCCCATCCACCAACTGATTTCCCATTTAGCCTGCCCCAAAACAGCACCGAGAGAACACCGAAAATCCTTTTGGCTAATAAATCCCGATAAATATATCAAGCTGCTTACGCACACGCCCCCACACCGCCCCCAAGGTGCTGCCTGCTGCAATAGATGAGGCACCGGGGGCACCTGTCGCCACGGCATAAATTCAGGCACACTCAATTGAGTCGAGGCTGAAGTCGATGCCGAGCCTCGTTGTCCCTATAAACAGATCCATTTTCATTAGCGAAAAGGCTGGGCGTTCCGCTCCGCTTCGTCGCTGCAATGGGCACGCCGAAGCCGACGCCGCTGCTGACGCCGAAGCGGACATGCCAAAAAGTGCAGCCATCAGACATATTTACGGCACCGATGGCGTCGATGGCGTCGATGGCGTCGGGTCCACCTCACGTGCCCCTCCTCTTTGAGTTATGGACTGTGCGTGGCAGCGCCTGCCTGCCTGCCTGCCTGTTGGGTGGGCGGGCCAGGCCAGCAAAAATCAAAGCCAAGTGGTGGCCCATAAATAAATATCGTTGGAAGCGGCTAAATCAAATTTGATTGCACATATCGAACGGGCTAAGAGCTACGAGCTTCGACCTGGGGGGAGCTACCTGGGAGCCGGCTAACGTCGCGTCGCGTCGCTTGGTCGTCGTTGTCGGCGGTAATTAGTTATTCCAAAAATTTGGTTCGCAGCCGCAGATAACACGTGCAAAGATAGGGAGAGGGGACAGGGGACAGGGGACAGAGACTAACCGCATTTGGATGGACCATGTCCATCTTCATATTGAAGTCTTTTCGTTAGTGGTTTGTGTGAGAAGCCGCTTGAGTCGCTTGGATTATAATTTGCATATTAATTACGTTTCTGTGGCTGCGCTGAAACTGAACTGCGCTGAACTTTAGCTTCGACAGCGTCTAATCTGTAACCCCCTCGAAAAAATTATAAAAAGATTAATTTAAAGCGATCAATGAACGCCATTTGCTCATTAGTCCGGGATCCACTCCACTCCAATCCACTCCACGGACGGATCGGATCGGATCTCTCTTGGACTCGGACTCGAACGAGCTTGGCGCCTTTCAATATTTGCCTTTTTGTTGTTGTTTTTCTGCCTGTTTTTTTTGCAGCAGGGAAGCCAATCAAAAATTTAAATGAAGCTGCCCAAAATTTCGGAAACTAAGTAAAATGTTTTTGTTTTTTTTTTGTGTTTTTTCTTATTTATTTGTGGGTTCTCAAAGCCATCGAAAAGTGCCGATCGATCGTGGCTATTTCGGTGGCTGACGAATATTTTGTATACATTTTTTTGTATGTGCAAAAACTCAATTTGCAAAATAGCCAAAAAATTAAATATTTTAATTAAAATTAAGTCACTAAAACATAAAACCAAAATATCAAAGGGATTTCCGCTGATTTGAATTTGGAGTATAGAAAGCATTTCACTTTGAACTTTAGGACGTTGATAGGCAATGACTGCACCATCCAGTCGCCCAAGCGACACCAGCAGAAGGCGGATCCTAGGCAAGAAAGCAGCCCTCCTCCCGGGGATCTTCAGGATCTTCCCCACTTTTCTGGACACTTTTTAGCTATCTACAGTGGTGCTACAGGGAACTTCAGGATGGCTACCCCACTTTTCTGGGCACTCTCCGATGCCCTCTACAGTTATGGCCCTCTTTATGCACCACTTGACTTTGTCTTTTTGGCCAAACAAAGGTCACCCATTATCAACCGTAACGACTGCTTGACCGCTTGAATAGTCAAATCAAGTTCATGGCAAGATTCTCAGCAGCGGCGGCGGTAAGAAAGTCAGAGATCAATGCCAGAAATTAGACTTTTAAATAGACTTTTAAGATCTGAAGATCGCTGAAGTTTCCAGTTCGATCGATGCGGTCAAATGAGCTAATGTTTTAAATTTAGTCTGGATGGGGACTGGGACTGGGATTGGGTTTGGGTTGATTCGATTCGATCTGGGTTATTGACTTGAACTTTTGGAGGGGATTAGGTGAAAAGATGCCATCATTAAGTATGCATACCTATCAAAAAAGATCACTTTGAGGCATTGACAAACAAATTTGTCAAGATCCTGAAAGAGTTTACACATTAATTATGTAAATTGATCGGCTAAAGAGTAACGGCCATGCCATCAAGATTGTTCTACCATGAATAAAGATTAGTTACATTTACAAAGCGGCTTCCCTAAGCCACACAGAACTTAACTTTGATTGGCAAAACGGAAACCGCATTATCCGCCAGTGATGCCAGGGATGCCAGTGATGCCAGCGATGCTCTGTGCAGCTGTGGATCGTATCTCTGACCCTACTCGAGGCAGTCCGTCGTTGAGCCTCCCCAAAAAGCCTGCCTGCATCCCATCCAGGCAGTGACGTGATGAATAGCGTGCTAATTGTTGACAGACAAGCGGCAAAGCGCATGAATGTCAAATGTACAACAAAACACATCTGATTGAGATCGCTGGAGAACACCAGGATATACCTATACATGCATAGAGTATCCTTTTCATATAAAAAGAGGAATGCCAAACAGCTTGGTGCTGATGTTGCCTGATGGTGGTGGTCGTCGAAGTTGACATTGAGCCGCCGCCTAACTCGTCATCAGGCGAAAGGCGACACAAATTTCAGGTTTATCCTTTGCTAAGTTACCCTTCTGCTCGAGTCCTGCCGAGTCCTGGCTTCTGCATTCATTGAATTCGAAATTGACTTTGACTTTTTGACAATTATTAGTTGAACGAACACGAACGCATGTTGTGTGTGTTTGCTCTTTTGGCCGCTTCCTTCCTTCCTTCCATTTGTTTTTCCAAGCGCGAAATTGTTTGTTGTTTGTTCGTCAAATGCATGTGGCAG
Organism: Drosophila athabasca; assembly: GCA_008121215.1. Lineage (NCBI taxonomy): Eukaryota > Metazoa > Arthropoda > Insecta > Diptera > Drosophilidae > Drosophila > Drosophila athabasca. The sequence goes on along the minus strand of CM017793.1, from coordinate 2,429,708 downwards.
GGGCAGGGGCAGGGGCATGGAGCAGGGGCAGGGACTGAAGCGAAGCTGTTTCTGTGGCTGTTTTTGTTTGAACTTCCTGCGATTGTTCACAGTCTCGCTTCTCTGACAGATCTGTGACAGGCCACAGCCAGGGCCCAGGGACGGACGGACGGACGGACGGACGGGAGAGAGCTCCATGCTCATGCCGGGCCGGGGACCGTTCTTGTTGCATTTGATGGATGCCACTTTGGCCTATTGTGTTGCCAAGTGTTAATGTGCTGCCGCTGCCGCGCCGCTGCCCTTGCTGCGGAAATGTTTCATTTTCTGCTTGGCCTGGCCAAACGACACGGAATTTCGTGGCCTATTCAAAATTGATAATCAGTTTTGCTCCCCTCCCCCTACCCTTCTCCATCTCCTTCAAACATTCACATTGAAATTCAAATTCAAATTCCAAATGTTTTCAAATTGAAATTGTACCGAGCAAATCGAAAGGACACTCACTGCCTACCCTCCGCGGGTTGGTCCTTGGGTCGGTCCTTGGGTAATAGTAATCCCAGGGACATGTGCAATGTGCCCCGGCTCAAACGCTGTTTGTGTGTGTGAAAGTCAAACGCAAACGCAAAGTAGGGAAAGCAAATGCCAAGGAGGAAAGTCGAAACGAAAAGAAAAGAAATGAAACGAAATGAAAGAAAGGAAAAGGAAAAAAAAAAAAAGAGATTTAATGTCGACTTTGGGTGATTTATTACCAACAAAATTGCGTCCAGACCAACGTTCTTGTTGAGTGCAACGCAGCAGCAGCAGCGAGTGGATGTATAGAAAATAGAATTGTGGAATAAAAGGCACAGGGGCAGAGGCACAGAGGCAGAGGCACAGAGGCAGAGGCACAGGCAGCAGGACACACAGAGAGCGAGAGATACAGATACAGAAACAGACAATTTGGTTCACTTCAAATGGCAGGCAGGAAGGGCAGAAAGGGATGGGAGGGGATGGGAATAGGAATAGGAATAGAAATGGGATGCGATGGTATGGTATATGGTTTGGTTTGGTTTGGGATGGGATGGAGAATGGTATCTCTAAAGGAACATGGTCGGGGGCCTGAGAGATGTTAAGATGGAACTAATAGCATTAAAAACTTGCGTAAATGCACAAAGATAATTTCTATTTTTGAGGGTGTGAAATGTATACACACACACACACACACACACAGAGACAACGGTGAAAGTCATTTTGGGGTCGAATACAGAACTGGAATCGAAGTCGGAATCGAAATTCGAATCTCTGAATCTCTGAATCTCTGTATCTCGGCAGCGTGAGAAATTTGTTGCTGTTTTTATTTTTAATTTCTTTTTCACTGGATGCGACAACGATTTTAGATGGATGTTCCTTTCGGGTGTGTGTGTGTGTGTGTGTGGGGGAGGGGGGGTTAAACCTGGTAATAGATCAAAATCTTTTTAGTTTAGCCATGGAATAAGGGGATCAATGCTGGAGCGGAAAAGCAATTTCTATAAGAGGGAATAGCCCAAGTGGGGGGAGAGAGAGCAAGTAGTAGAGGGAGGGGGAGAGGGAGAGCAAGTAGAGGAGGGAGAGGGAGAAAGAGAGGGGAGAGGAGAGAGCAAGAAGAGGAGAGGGAGAGGGAACTGCTGCTGGAGGCACCAGCTGAACATTTTGAATAATTGAAGAACGGCAAATGGTTGCTCTTCTCCAGCTCCAGCTCTCCAGCTCTATTAAAAATGTATCTGGCTCAGGCTGCGTATCCGTTAGATACATTTGCACTTTGCACTCTCCATCAGCCAGGCGGAATCAATTATTCATCTCTCCACCAATTACGGAGGTCACTCGAAATTAGCTAATTAAATAAAAAGGTAGAGTCCGCCGCCGTGGCGCATGTGACAATACGTTGCGTTAAGAGAGGGAAGGATACCGGAGGGGGGGTGGAGAGGGAGCGGGGGGTTGCATTAAGTGGGGTTGGGGATCTTGGGTTGAATGATTTATGCCCCTCCCTGGCCCTGCTGATTCACTGGCGAAGTGACAATTGCTTTGGGGTTAATTGAAATGGATAGATAGCCTGTCTGGGGATGGATTCGTTGGGGACTCTTTTTCGGGGAATTGTTAATCAAGGAGGACTAATAGAGGAGGAATACGACAAGCATTCTTTGGAAGGAATTTGGAAGGAAGGGCAGAACTTTGTCAACCAATGAAGTGCATTCAAAGAAAGTACCAAACAGGCGAATTGCAGTTGCAGTTGGAGCGCCTCCATCTATGGGCCTCCACCCACGCTCTTGCTACAAGCAGTTCTCCATGTTGGCCCCCTTCTCAGTAGAAACATAAAGTGCTTCAATCAATATCAGCACAAAAGAGACCCCAACCGACCCCATCCGACCCCAAGTAGATCAGAGTTTTGGGGAAAGAGTAGGAGAAGGGGCACTGAGCTTGACCAGCTGGGCAAGTGAATCAAAGAGAAGATACTTTTGCACACACACACACACACACAGAGATACCAAAGAGAGAGAGAGAGAGAGACAGAGGTTGGGCTGGAGGATGGCAAAAACCAAATCCCACTAATGTGCTTAAATAAATTTTGCCAGCGTTTAAGCCAATTAGTCCGTCGGACATTTTACTTCTTGTCAACTTTGTTAGCGGACGGACTGCTACCCGCTTTTGGGGTCGGCCCACTTGCCTTCCCGGCTTGGCTGATTCTGCTGACAATGTGCCTTGGACCCCTCCTGCTGCTCCTGCTGCTCCGCTTCTTCTCTTTTTTTTTCGCTCTCTCTCTGTTGTTTCTTGGCCATTTCGGAGGGAAGGGAGGGAGGGAGGGAGGGGAGCCACTGCCACTGGCCGGGCAGTGCTTATGCAGCAAAAGTCCGTGGGATTAAAATTGTATCTGCGTTGTCGGCTGCCGCTTTTCATGCCCTTTTACGCATTTTTGCCATTTCGCTTTAGCCTTGTATCTGTTCTTGTTTCTGTTTCTGTTTCTGGCTCTGGTTCTGTCTCTGCTCTGTTCCCTTCTTTTTTTTCTGCTGTGTGTATTTTTTTCGGGATTATTGAAGTGCAATTAAGCTAAAATGTCAACGTGGAAAAAATTAATCGTTATACTACCCTTTTTATGGCTTCCCCCCGGGTTTTCGGTTCCCGGTTTTTCGGCGGCGTCGCGTATCCTTATCTGCCGGGACTCTGCCTCTTACAAGGCAAACTCCTGCCCCCTCCCTCCCGCAATTGAGAGAGAGAAGTCTCTCACTCTAATTCATGTACATGTCAGAGAATTGTCTTGCATTATGAGAGCCAAAACGATGGCCGCGGCGGTTGATGATGCCGACGCACCACAGTGGAGACTCGTCTCCAGTTTCCAGTCTGCAGTCTGCGTAATGATTTGTAATTTATGATTTTCGGCTCCAGCCAAAGGCTATCAGAGCGCGGGATGAGCGGAGGAATCTTATCAGAAGCAGCAGCAGCAGACCGGACCGGACTGCAATTGTTTGCTCGTACATTGCACCGCCACTGCCACTGCCACTGCCACCGCTCCCGTCCAGTGTGCCACGACGCTAATCGTCGAGTTAACATTTTATCGCTACTGTTCGGGCAATGGCACTATGCAAATATGTGCTGGAATACTTCCAGCATGGAAGCGGGGGAGGAGGAGCGGGTGCAGAGTCCGCGGGCGCTGGAGACCGAAAAACTGAAGCAAACTCAAATATTTTCGTGTTTGCCGCACGGCTCTGTTCGTTGACAGATTTGTGGCAGCCCGGGACTGGCCCGGGTCCGGGTCCGGGCAATAAATCTCGGTTGTTTTACTATTTTCCACACCGCACTATAAATTTTTATCACAATATCTGTACGGTACGGAGAACTGTTTAGAAAGCAGTAATTCTGTTATCTTGTCAGGCCAGTGTACGACATGTCCACCTATTTATACAATATATGAAGGGGGGAGGGGGGGACCGAGGCCCATTGCTATCTATGAGATATCACTGAAATTGTCGGTCGGCCCAAAAACCAGCCCATGACGTTGTGTCGCAGTGTCGCATTATGTCAATGACGACAGCAGCAGCGCCATGAATGTGCAGTGATTGTTTAGCTCGGTAATTATACAATGGAGCCACCTCATCCTATCCTAGGGATAAACCACCTAGGGCTTTGCATACTCATAGACTCTACTCATATGATAAAATCCACATTCACCAGTGGCAGGTTAGCTAGAAAATTCCGGCTACTGTGGCGTGGGAACGGAATTATGAAACAGTCAGTTTCATTCAAAGAATTTACAATAATCTTTACAGAATATTTCTTGGTGACCCCAATCATTAAAAGCGATTAAATGGTGAACTGAACTATTTGATGACCTCAACTTTCAATACAAAATTACAAACTCCATCAAAGCGGAGAAACAAAGTGTATCTGTAGCTGTACCTATAGCCAAAGCCACACCGATTCAAGTTGAAAGTATATATATCTCTGCTGAAGCTGAAAATATGCTCTATATATGCTTCTATGATCTGAAAACCCAATACCCTATTCCAATAACCCCAATTTGTCACCAGAGACACAAAATTGTAAAGCATTTTTAATTGGTGACCCCGATTCTTATAAAAAACCCCTTTTACTCGAACTTTAGCTCATTATTTCATTTCATTTAATTTTTTTTTTTTTTTTTTAATTTCTCTTCAAAATCATGTACATAATCCTGAATTTTTACTACTCTCCGAGAAAAATGGATTAATAGGGTCTTAAATAGAAATATAATACATTTAATTAAGTTTCAGTATTTCATATATTTAAATTTAATATTTTTATAATAAAATCAAATGAGAAAACACTTTATTTTGGCAATTTCCTTTCCATACGTAAAATCTAATTGTAATCGTAGTAAAAGTAAAATATAGAGCTCTTTTTTTCTGGGTGTGAAACCAGCAACATTTATTTCTATTTTCCCCTATGCCACTTTTGAAAGTTTATGTAAAAATGCGTGCAACATTTGGTGAACAAGTCCGAAATTCCAACCGAATTAATAGCCACTATTTTGACAGAATCTTAATCTTTTCCGTCCAGTTCCGCCCACTCTCGCTCAATCCTCTCTAGATCGTAATCAGTTAACAGATATGAATGTCCACTTCATTATGATGAATCGGCTACCGTACACCCCCCTCCAACCTCCAACCCCCAACCCATAAAACATAATTTTTTGCACCTAACAAATATCCCAGACGCCAAGTCCATGTCGCCAGCATTGCTATCAGCTGTGGGCCATCTGCTCAGGTGATGATATTTAGTTGACATCAGCCAGGCACTACGCCTACGGCCTACGGCCACCAGTCTGTGGTCTGTGGGTCTCTTTGCTTTCGGTTATTGGAGGCAGACACGCATGGCTCATCAGGGAGACGACACATTGGAGGAGGCTACAGAAATCACGTGTCTCAATTGTTTTTGGCGATTTTAATGGCTCCGAACATGGAAATTCGAAAAGGGCAAGGAATGGGGCGTGGGGCGTGGAGCATGGGGATGGGGGACACGGTCAGGGCTGGGCTAGTTCTGGGCATAAATTAAATTAGAATAAAAAACCAATTCATCTTCGTTAGCAAATGCCGCGCGTACTGCGATCTGGAGACCCAGAAAAACAGTTATGACATTTCTGGCCAACGAAACGAAAAAAGTGAATTAAGAACAAATGGAGAAATGGAGAAATGGTCAGCTAAGCGGCCGCAACGCCCACGCACTGGCAGGAGGAGGGCGGATCCCGAAGTCATTGTGCTGTGCTCTAGAAATGGGTAATTGCTTAATTATGAAAATTCCTTTTGTAACGCCTGGCGAGTCCTTGGGTGCGTGAGTGTCAGGGGCTGGGCTGGGCCCGAGGTCGTCAGTGCTCATTTTTACAAGCAATTGCCAGTGGTCAGCGCTGGCTACCGTCTACCATCTACCATCTACCATCTGTCCTGTGCGGCGGCACTCTAATTAAATTATCAAAAATTCATACTGACAGCGAGCAAGGGGCTATGGGGGGATTCCCCCCGTATTGACCAGACTTGAGCTCATTAATTTTCATGTAGTTTTGCTCATCCTTTCGGCCCGGTGACATTTATTTGCCAGCTAAATGCCTTCCGACATTGTTTAATTGCCATGCCATGCCGTGCCCGTGCCCGTGCCCGTTCGCTTATCTGCTGATGGACATTTGATAAATGATTGCCACTGCATTTTGCATTTCAATTCGCTTCGCTCACCTCTGCGGCGGGACAGCACGACGCACGATGCACGAGGCGGTCCACAAAGTGTCATCGCTGCGCGCCACCGTTCGAGCGTTGACAGCTGTCAAAACGTTGGCGGCGCTGGCGCCCTGCATGCGCATTGAGCAAAATCGATGGGGCGGACTACCAGTTGCCCGGCTCGTCTCGGCTTTTCTCAGCTTTCACGGCGAGCTTTCCGGCGCTGCGCAGTGAGCACGAGCACGGACACGGAGCGCGGAGCTTCCGTACTCCAAGAGAGCTCTCGCACATCCTTTGTTTACAATGACTAGCTTCAGCTTCAGCTGCTGCTGCCACTGCCACTGCCGCTGCTGCTGCTACTCCTTTGATGCTCCTTTGGATGCTGCTCTGGGCTGCAGGACATACGTTGATGACGGCCCCGGAGCGTACTCTCCGGAGAGGAGAGTCCTGAACTGGCTGGCTGGCTGGCTGGCTGCTGGCTGGCTCGATGTGTGCGAGTGTTGAGCGCAAAGTGTCAACGCGTGCTTTGGAATTCTTCTATGTTTTTTTTGCTTTTTTGCTCCTGTACTCCTCGCTGGCAGAGTTTCCATCTGGGCATATGGCACTCGCAGGGCGGATTGGTGACACTTTCCATAGATGGGGTTACATTTTTCTATAAATATTTTATTTGTACATAATTTCCATCTGTTGAACTTAAGCTGGAACCTTTTTACCTTATTAACGAAGGGGTTCGATATGCCAGTGAAAAGGGGTTGAGGAAAGCGAGTCAATATATGTATTCCCATTCCATTTCATGCTCATCCTTCCGTCATGGTTAAGAAAGTTAAGAAAGTGAATTCATATTTTGGCAGCTGGATGCTCTGTCATTGAAGCTGGAAGATCTTACTTTCCTAAAAGTATAGATTAATTCTATATTTCTGGTGACTTCATTCAGTAAATGCCTAGCCCTAAGAATATGGAAAATTTTATATGCCATGAAAGATTTATTGATTAATGGTTTCCCAGGACTTGGGTCTAAACTTCAAAAGGTTTACAAAATATAAAATTGATTTGCAATATTAAATAGTTCTTCAAGTTAGCTCCATTTAGTTCGTAAACAAAGAGTGGAAAGTATAGTGGTGACCCCGACGTGATACATTTTAAGAGAATTCTAGATGGCAGCTACTTTTCCCATACTCTTCCCTTATCCCAACACCCTCTTTCAACTCTTTAGAGCATCCTTTAGTCACCATCTCTGTGGATGTATTTACATTGAAGCTCCCGCGTGGAGCTTTTTATTGTTTTCGGTTTTTAGACGCAGCAGCAGCAGCCGCCGCCAGCAGAGAGAATGTTTTGGGTGCTTGGCCGCGTGTGTTCTGGGTGGTTGGGGGGTGGCACCGGGTGGGGCGCCACAGAGCCACCGCACCGCACAGCATCCCATTGTGTATGACACTCGAACGGTGGGCCGTTGGTCGGGTTGAAAACTATTCTGTCCCGTGCGCTTTGATGCTCACTTTACTTCTATTTTTTTTCCCCCCATTTTCTTGCGCTGAACTTTTAGAATTGCTTTCGTTTCTGTGCATGTATGTGTGTGTGTGTGAGAGTACTCTCCCTGTGTGTGTGTGCTTGTGTGCAGCTGTTGTTGTTCGAATGGCGGCAACATTGGGGTCCTTGTGTGGCGGCTGGCCTGGCCTGGCGCCCGCCCCCCCTTTGATTTGGTTTGGGGTTCGCTGGGAGATGATGTGAGATTTTGGCTTTTGTCGCTCGCTGCTCTGCCTCTGCCACAGCCACTGCCACAGCCACTGCCACAGCCTCTGCATCTGCTCTTCCTCTGCTCTGGGCTCTGACTGTGACTGTGCCTCTGCCCCGGCGCTGCTCTTTGACAAACTCAACGCAACGCAACGCGACGCGACGCGAGTGAGCAGTCAGGCTGGCTTTTTGTTGTTCCCAATTACAAAAAAATAATAATAATACAGCGAGTGAAGTAAAAGTGCAATTTCCACGTGAGATAAACCTATTTTTCTACGCATTTTCCCACACACAAATCGACCGAAATGAGAGGCACAACAATCGCCGAGAATTTCAGCAATTTCTAGTCGGGGGAAACCTGGAAAATCGAAAGAGTCGCGAGATTAGAAATTTTGTGGCGTGCGTGCGTGTGCGTGTGTGTCTGTGTGCGTGTGCGTGTGTGTGGACCGCGGGACGTGGATGTGGATGTGGATGTGGACGTGGACGTGGAGAAAGGACATCGCGTCGCCATGCTAGACGCTTGCATGTCTCCTGTGCTGGTGTCGTCGCCACCACGCTGCCCGTGGACCTGTCCTGGCCGCTGCTCCTCCTCCGCCTAGAGCCCGCACCGAATCCTGTCCAGTGCCAGCCAGTGCCCACGCCGGGTCCGGGACATGGAGCTGCAGCCCGCCCAGAAGCAGGCAGAACTTGTTCCCCAGAAAGTGTGAAAAGAAGCGCGCCACCGGAGCAGGAGAAGAACTCCCGTTAGACGTAGACGTTACCCGTTAGCCCCGTAACCCACCCCCCCCTTACGACGCCAGCTTCACGGCCCCCGCTCCCAAAAGTTCCGTAGTGTTTTAGTTGCACGCTCTCGCTCGCTCGCTCGCCTGCTCTCCCGCTCGCCTGCTCTCCCGCGTGCGTGTCTCTCCCGGTTTGTCGTCGTCGTCGTCGTCGCTCTCTCTCCCGCTCTCTCAGTGTATCGTCCTTCCTCTCTCTCGCGCGACGTCACAGTGACAGTGCTCTCTCTCGCGATTTTGACATGTTTATGTTTTGGGCGCTCTCCGAGGCGAATTTTGACAGCTCGAACTGTCAGTGCACAGTGGAAGAAAGCGCCAAAAACGCGCCAAAAAACAGCATAAACAAACATCATGTAAGCGATAAAGCATGATAAAGAAAAACGATAAAGAAAAGACTCACTTAATGGTTCCTAGTTGATACTAAAACTGATACAAAGAGGAGGACAACACAAAACAAAGGACTCTGCGACTGAGATGAGATGAGGTGGATGGTTAATTGATTGGTAGGTGATACATACTACAACTAATACTACTACTTATACTACTACTTATACTAATACAAGCTATTAAGTCTAAAATGGGGCATAATGTAAGAATAGAAACATATATCTGTATGTAGATAAGGGATGCTTCATTTTCATTTATTATATAAAAGAGTCTTGGGTTGTCGTTTGATATATTATTCATTTCGGAGCGAGCGAGTGAGCGGGGGTTGACGCACGAGCGCGTGTGCTGGGATCTTTCCACTCAAGTATTTTGCATCTTTCCCTGACTTCAACCCACAGAATCTCTTACCATATGTCATACTTTACTCCTATGACTCTTCACACAAAACTCTGAGATTACTTAAAGAACTCCCAAATCAACTTCCGCCATCTTCTACATCTACATATGTATATAATATGTAAATATGTATAATTACCCCCAAAAGTTGCAGTTGCAGATGTCAGTGACATTATCCAATATTTATCCAGCTCCAGGGCCCCCGCCCCGCCCCGCACAGCACAATCTAATTTGGGGTCCACGACCAGGGCTTGGTGACAATTTTAAATCAATTTGCTTATTACAAAATGCCATCCATCGGTCCCAAAGCACAGGAGGAAGGCCAACACACACAACACACAACACGCCAATACGAAAATATGCAAATGCTGCAGAAAGCCAAAATGTAGAATTAGCAATGGCAATGGCAAATGTCGATTTGGCTAACACACACACACACATATGTATTGTTCGAATATGCACATAAATATACATATTTAATCTATTTAATTAAAACTCCATTACTATTAGCATTTATTAAGCATGCGATGGGCCAGTGTCTGCCTGAAGGACAAAAAAGATTTCTGCATTTCATTTCATGACAGGCCAGACATTTGTCATCGGCGCCTGCAACACTCTCCATGGAAAAACTCATTATTTTAATTAACTTTCTCTTCAGCAGAGCAGCAAAAAGAGCACAGCACACATTCGTGTGGCAGCCAATAATCGAAACATGGCGAATGCTTGCCGCTTTTTTGCTGCACCAACTACCCCCTCCCCACCCTAAAACGAAACCAATCCGTATCCGTATCATGCCATACCATAACAGATTCAACTGCCGTTACTCTGCTGCTGCTGCTTCGATTGTGGGCTGCTGCTGCTGTGCTGGCTGTCCTTTATCCTGCTAAATCGCATTACTAACCTGTCATGTGAAATGTCAACCGTAAAGCGTCCGCTGATTGTTAATTTCACTTTTATTACCACGCCATCGCCATCGCTGGCTCCTGCCTCATTGTTGCTGGCCCTCCACCGCCATCGCTGTGGATCGCTGCTGCGGCACATTGTCCGCCATTGGCCACACAATTGTCAATGGCTTTGGCTTTGGCTTTGGCTTTGTCTTGTGTCGCCGCTTTAGAGCCTCATAGAAGGACTTGCAGTGCAGTGGAAAGTCAATGCTCTAAATGGGCATAGAGTTGTTAGCCGGAATGACTTTCAGTTGCAGCTTTGGAGCCAGTGGGGCCAGAGCAGCCAGAGATTGGCAGGTTCAGTGAGACATTTGGCCATTGTTTCGACCTGTTGTAATCGCCGACTAGTGGGTGATAATCGAAACGGATTAGCCAACCGATATGGGAGCGACATTTAGGGAATTGTGAAAGGTACGAGTAGAGACGATGGAGTGCAGGCGATTTAAGGGAGGGGAATAGACATACTATGGGATTACTTAGGAGATTAGTTATTAGGCTGTAAGTTGGGTCTCTATCGATTGTAGTTGAGCTGCTTGTAGATTCAAATTCTCTTCAATTTTAGGATCCAATCTAAGCACCTTCTTTTGGCAAACAATCTTTGGTTGTAACTACTTTCGGAACCAATTGAAATTCATTTAAAATCAACTTACTTTCCGCTTCATTTGTCCTGCCAGAACTCTGTGCTTTCAATGCCATAACAATTATGATGATGGTAATGTGTCACCTGTTACCTCTTTGTCGTATGTCCCAGATGAAAAAGACCAACTCTGGCCAAGCAATCAACTCAAAACAAGCACTCACACAGGAGGAGCTGGAGCGGGGTTGGGAGGGGGGGAACTGGAGTCACAATGAGCATTTGGTCAATTGTCTCGTTTACAAATTGCCCGCAGTCTCGGAGCGGAGCTCATTTTCATAAATGCAACGCGACCTCCACTCGGGGTCGGGGACGGGGTCTGGCGTTGCCAACATTCCCAGATACCTGCACCTCACACTCCCCTTCCCTGCCCTTCCCCTCCCTTTGGTAGTGCCATTATCCGCCACACAACTACTGACTGCTCCACTCTCATTCCGTTCCGTTCGCTCTGTGTGGCGGCGTCTGTCACTGGCTATTCCCAAAGGTGCAAACAAAGTGATTATACTTAGCTATTGTTCCGACTTGCTGGGGGGATTGGATGGTACTGGTCCTGGGTTTGGGTTGGGGGGGAGTGCGTGCAGGGAGAGCGGGCAGTTTATTAATTGAAATGTTAGTGCAGCAGCAGCAGCAGCTACAGAGAGCAGCTCCTAAATAATAGATTTGTATCGAGAATTGCGGCCAAGCAGATATGGATACAGATACAGATACATGAAGTCAGATATTTGATGCTCATTAAGTTAAGTGGTTTTAGTTTTTCCCCAGTCACAGCCACAGCCACCCGCCCCTGCCCACTCGCATTTGCAATTTATGTAGTTCGTAGTTTTTCCCCTCTGTAGCTCTCCCTCTCTCCCGCTCCCTCTCTCTCTCTGTGTGTGTGGGGGAGCTGCTTCGAAGTTGGAGGCGGCTCACCAAAGAGGTTTTCCCCGAAGATGAATTGGGGCTCGTTTATTTTGAGCGCTCTGTCGCCGCAGTGGGTCGCCGGTCCAAGTTGGGTCCCCGAACTGATTCCGATATTGGACATTAGCTCAGAGCTCGGAAGAGTTCCAGATTCGTGACTTTTGTGGCCTTTGTCTTCCCACTGAAAAGAGTGGGAATCCCTCGCTCTGAATGCCTCTCTTCGGATCTCTTTCTTTTTTTTCGAGGGGGGTGCGGGGGGGGTTCGGTTCTTTGGTGTAAGGTGCACATTAGTAGTAATTTTTAATGGTTTACTTTTTGTGTGTCCAGTCTCCGCCCCTCCCTCCCCTTGCCACTTTGTTCGTGGATGCTTTGAACGGTTTTTTTTATTTAAATTCGTTTGTCGTTTCTACGATTTTAGTGGTTTATTATTTAAATGAGTTTTGAGGTTCTTTCTCTCTCTCTTTTGTTGGCCTCCCCTCCCCTCCCCCTCCATCAAGCCTGAGATGGTTCGTTGTTCGAATTTAATCAATTTGATTTATTCTCCTCTTTCTTATATTGTGTTGAAAATATTGTTCAAACGCATTGTCTCCACCATCCAGCATCCATCGCCTATCCATTATCCATATCCCCCCAGACATAACCCATATCGTGGGTGGGGGGAGGGGGGAGGGGAATTAACATAAGCAGCCGAGGGCTTAGTTTTTCTTGGAGTCTGATGGGGGGACATTTTTGGTAAGATTTCGGATTTCTAAGCCATGAAGAGATTGCATTTCTTAGCGCGGCGATTTATGGCTCTTTCGGTGCTGACAGGGGCGAAAAACAGTAATTGGAGACAGCTTTGGAGACATCTTTGGGCTTTGGAGGATACAACAGACTAGAGACATACATATATATGTACCTATGAATATGTATCTATTCAGAAAAATGCCTGAGATAGTTTAAATGGCTGTCTTAGCTATTCAATCAAGTTTCAAGTTGCTTTCAAAAATGTATTCAATAATACTATGAAAGATTCGATTTACTATCAGGCGATATCAGCCAAAGATCGTAGATTATAGTAACCATTCGTAATGGGATCTATCAGTATGAGAATCCTGAATCAATGGCAGATACTCATAAATCCCATTGCAAATGGTTTCTACCATTGATTCAGTATTATCAGGGATCAAAAATAAAGATAATTTTGTATTTTTTTAGCTGAAAAAATCATTGACTAACAATAACCAATCAGAAGAATGAGTACATGGAATTTTTCAACATGAATTCGAGTAGGTTTAAGCCTTGAGGACACTCTGCAAACAATTACTAATATTTTCATATCCAATTTCCATCATCTTTGTTGTGATTTCCACTGTTCATTCCCCCTCAATTGCTGGCTTATCAATTGCAACTAACAAGCCTAACCAGCTACCACAAACACGGTTAATACCACACAGCTCCACACACACCCACCAACCCACCAACCCAGCAACCCAGACAACCCAAAGCCAAGTCGAAAAAGTTATCTTTATGGTCGAAAATGCAATCGTTAAGGAGAAACACAAACAGAGAGAGAGAGAGAGAGAGAGAGAGAGAGAGGGAGAGAGAGAGAGCCACACCCCAGACTGCAGCAGTCAGCCCACTTTTGTTGATGAGAAATTACATTTGAACTGCGAGCAGCAGATGCCAATCTTATTAATGTTGTTAGTAGTTTCAGGCCATGCCAATGCCAATGCCAATGCCTTGTCGACTAGCCAACATTTTTGCATACAACAAGAGGAGGGGAGAGGAGAGCCACATGCAGCCTCGGCATCGGGATGGGGATGGGGATTGGGGTTGGGGATCCCCCCGACCAGGCCAAAATGTATCAAATTTCAATGCACAATCATCACAATCAAAAAATAAAAATTCTGAAATCAACTTTTCTCGGCCTCAGACTCGGCCTGGACTCGGACTCCCAGCCTGAAGGAGGGGGGGGACTGGGAGGGGGAGAGTCACACTTGGCATTTGCTGTTGATGTTGCTGTTGCAGCTTGTTGTTGGTAATATAAGATACGAAATCAAAAATACATCATTGCCAACAAGCAAAGGCTGCAAGACTACAACAACAGCCACAGCCTCAGCCGCTGCCCCTGCCCCAGCCTCTGAGTGGAGAGTGGAGTCTGCCTCTGCTGCAGTATTCAAGTTGAAGTCCAGCTTAAGCAGCTCCATCTGCATTCTCTGTGTCTCCCACTCCCAGAGTCAGAGCCAGAGCCAGACCTGGTCCAGGTCCAAGTCCAAGTCCAGCTCCAGGACCACGTTGATTGTATGCATGTTTCGCTTTTCTTTTCGCCGCGCGCTAAATGAAGTAAGCAAACGTTGATTACATGGCCTCAAGTGTGCGCCTCCCAGAGGAAGGCAAGAGACAGACAGACACAGACACAGAGAGAGAGGGAGAGAGAGGGGGATAGAGAGAGGTGGTGGGACTCCTCGTCGTCGTCGTCGTCGTCGTTTTTAATGATGACTTCAAATGAGACGCTGTTTATACGTTTCTCATGCAGATACAGCCAATCTGCAGAGAGAGAGTTTGGCCAAAAGGCTGGCCATAATAGACTTGATTTTTGTCTGATTAAACGAATGTTTGTTGTCCCTCTAGCTGTCGGTCCGCTGGAGGATTGGGATTGGATTGCTACGGGGCTGGTCTGCCGTAGAAGTGTGTTAATTTTTAATTAGAGTTGTACTGTTATTTGTTGTAGTTGTCTGTCTGCCAGGCTGATCAGCATAAAAGGGTTAAGAATGCAATTGACTTTGGCTCGCCCTCTTGACTTCACACACAGCCAACAGCCACACAATTTGCAAATGCAACGAGACACGAGTCGAAGAGTCAGAGAGTAGGGACAACGGACAACATCGACAGGCACCATATAAGGTGGGGCCAGGCAACACCAGCAACAACCAAGAGGCAGCAACAGCGGCAGCGACTGTGGCAGCGGCAGCGGCGACAACCTCCTCTTTACAACTAACATGTTCTTAATTACAATGAAGCAGCTCCAGCTCTGGAGGAGCAGGAGGTGAGGATGAGGTGAGGCCGAAAGCAAACGACTTCGATTCGGTGCACTTTGATCTAGTAGAGGACAGGGACAGGGCCAGGACCCTGCACCCTGCACCCTGCACTCCTCCTACTATTATTATTATTATTATTATCATTGGGCAGCACTCGACTCACTTCACTCTGGCCATGATATGCAAATAAATAAACAAGAAAACACTCTACAGATGGAGATGGAGCTGGAGAAGAAGGTGGTGCTGGAGGGGGGAGGAGTGGTAGGAATTGACAAGCTCATAAACTCATGGGCTCGCGCCTCAAAGAAACTCAATCTGTTCGGGGATACAAATGAAAACGCAATCATATTTTATGCATGAGCCTGACAAACGAAAAGCAACAAAAAAAGAGCAAGGAAATCAGCGCGAAAAACCAACTCTGAAACCAAAGAAATACATGCGAAAAATACAATAAACTGAATTGAGTCTCCAGTTGGTCCCTCTGCGTCTCGCCCCGCTCCATCCCATTCCGTCACATGTGGCGTTGCTCGGAGATCGCCACGGATTGTGTGCCGCAGATGTTTTGGTCATTGCTGGCCGGGCAGGGTCGGGCAGGGTAGGGTGTCTCGATGCAAAGTGACGCCACAATAAACATTAATCACAATTACCAGCTGATGTCATAATGTGAAGCAGGAGAGAGCGGAGGGGGTACTTCAAATGAGTTGTCAAACAGGTTACGGTAACCATTAGATGCTATCATTACCAGATGATTACATGTAAGAGCCACCACTATGATAGTTCTTGAAACTGAATTGCTTTCAGTTCTGTCAGAGAATCCCGCCAGCTCCTCGGCAATCTTCAGGGCAAAGTCGTAGGCGGTTCCAGGTCCGCGACTGGTGATCAGATTGCCATCCTTCTCCAGTAATTGTCCACTAGTTGGTTCTTCATCGAGGGATACGACGTGAGAGACTTGACGTGGCAGATTTTTTGACTTTTTTAGAACTTTCATAGCTCTAAAACTGCAGATTTTTGTATACCTCAAAGATATCTTTCCAATTTCCATTCAATGAACTACTTACGCTTTCATTTCTTGACTTCTCAAAGCTAATTCATCCCTAAACCAGTTCCCTATTTGATAATACAGAATACCTTTGTCTTGTTCCTGTCCAACTTTTCGTATTGCCATCATCTTGAGTCACCCTGCGCTGCTCTTGTGGTGGGCATTTGCCTGCAACGACGACGGCGACGGCGACGTCCAACGAAGACAACGAAGGCGAAGGTGTTAAGTTATGGCACAGTCCGCCAGTACACAGCTGGGCATCCAATTTGGCCATGGATATGAATGTGGCCCACCGCATACAACCCGCCGCCCCCCCGCCCGCGCGCGTGCCTGTTCCTGGTCCAGCGTCTTGTGCAGAAATTAAGCATCAGCAGCATCACATTTCGCATTTGCCAGAACAGAGCAGAGCAGAGAGACATTCCAATGGCTCTGGGTGGTTCCTCCTGGCTGGGGTTGGGGTAGGGGAAGAGCCAACCACACGCCCTGTTTAGGGCCAACTGAGGGCGAAGGCGATCTACGCGATTTGATTTATGGCCCATTGTCAAATTATCCTTGATAAGTCATTAATATACTCCGGACTCCCGACTCGACTCCGCTCCTGATTCGGTTATGCCCCCGTTTTTGTTTTGGGTTTTTCGGTTTTGTGTTTTTGGATTTTGACATTTGACTTTTGTCTTCGATTGTTCCAATTCACATGGCCATAAAAACAGCTCAAACAGCCCAAACAGCGGCTAAGTAACCGCTCTCCCAGGCCAGGCCCCACCACAACAAATAATTTATGTCTTTACAAGCTCTCAAATGAAGTGGCAAATTCACACTTTTAGGCCCAGGTCCCCCCACAGCCAGTTGCAGTTGCAGTTCCAGTTGCAGGCCGTAAAAATGTAATTGTCTGAGCACACACACACACACAGACACACACAGAGAGAGGGTAACATCATCATAAAAAGCAATTCACAAATCATAAATATAAATGAATTTCGTGTGGAGGAGCAATCCAATCCACAGAGTCACAAAGCCACACAACCAACCGATCATCGATCCATTTCGCATACAATAAAGCAATCTGATTTTCGTATCATAAACTTAAAATGATCTCTCCTAGCCCCCGCCTGGATCGGGGTCTCCAGCCCTATCCTAACCAAATCCCAGCCCAGAGTAACCACCGTGATATCCGAACATTTGCTTTGTGCCAGCCGTAAATCTTCGCTGCTTCCAGTCTCAGTCCCAGTCCCAGTCCGAGGCCTATCAGCATCTCCAGAGACAGAGAGAGAGAGAGAGAGAGAGCGTGAATCTCTCTGAGGTCCAGCCAGTCTCTGGCCGCAGTGTTTGCGCATGCGCACGCGCTCGGTCTCGAGTTCGAGTTCGCCGGCGTTGATAGATTTATGGCGCCAAATAAAATGCCTTAGGACAACAAGCCAAATCACCACCAGACTCGACTCGGCTCAAATCGCCTCGACTTGGCTCGGCTGGGCTCGGCTTGGTCTTAGGATCGCCTGAGGGGAGGCAGGGGCAACTGGTTAATCAAATAGTAAATGCGAGAAGAGTGCAGTAAAACATGATCATTGACGATTTGTGGCCATCTAGCAGGGCCATAAACTGTGGGGCATATTAGTTATGCAAACAAATAAGAACTATTATTGTAAAACTTCTCTCAAACTCAGTGAAAAGATTCTTAGATATCAAGAAATATGGTACCCTTTCCCCCAGACAACCTAGAGAACGCCCAAAGTTGCTTCATGCTCCCATGACTTTCTTCAAATACATTTAATAGCCATTACAAATGTGGCATAACCCAAGTAAGCCACGAACTCAAAGAGCAGGGTAGCAGGGTAGCCAGTGATGGCATTCCCATGACCAACCGACACGCCCCAATTGGGGATCCAATCTAATCACTTAGTGGATTTCATCGGCAGGCACGCAATTTGCAAATCGCCTTCGATGATCGCGCCACAATAATTCCTGCGATACGATAATTAGTCGCAATGCGATTATAAAACATTTCCCAGACCCCAAACTGGGGAACCAAACAGAGGACCAAACTGCCTCTGAGGCTGTGAGACGACGAGTATCTCCAAGGAGTCTCTCGCTCTCTTCGGAGTCCGGCACTAGGAGGACACTGCGCATGAGTAACGCGCCGCCAAGTCAAGATTTATGGGCTGACGCTGGGGCACTGTCGACTAAGACTGAGACTCTGACTGGGCCCAGGGCTCCAGCTGGAGCAGCATTTTCATTTGGTTCTGGGGCACAGTCCCCCCTCCCCCCCTTCGATGGCGACACCGTTGATGTCCAAAGATCTTAACCGCTCAGCGCTTTGCTCTAGGCATGAGCGCTCGCTCTCGTAATTTATGCGCTCTGATCGTTGACATAATTGCTCTGCCAGGGGCGGGGGGGGGGAGCAAATTGATTGAAAACTTACAACAAAATCAACAAAAAGAAAACGCAAGAAAAGCAAGAGCCATGTTGAGCGACGAGCGACATGCAACGCGTTGTTGCAGCCCGAAACAATTTTTATGAAAAATAATTACACCTTTGTACTTTGTCAATCAACAGGCAGCAGACAACATGCTGAAAAATCGCTACAACATTTCATTGAGTCAACACAAATGGGCCAGGCTAACAGACACGGGCACGGACTCCAGCTCTGGCTCGGAGCTGACTGGCTGCGCGGCCTGCGCTGCGCTGCGCTGGCTGAGTGCTGACTGCTGACTGACTGGGCGAGCGAGCCACGTAAATCTCATTTGAGCCTCTACTGACATGTCGCAGGATTAAGTTGTCAATTGGTTCAGCCCTGGTTGCGCCCCCCTCCGTCGCCCCCCGTTGCCCGCCATCCCGCGTGGAGTGCAAAAATATTGAAATTATGTTGTGTGTATTGGTGTGTTTGTGTGTGGACTGGGGGCTTAGTTGCAATCTGAATACAATGATCGCATTTTGATGGATTCCCCCTTGATTTACGATGCGGCAACCAGTTAGTCTTGGACCCCAGCCAGAGCTCCAGCCCCAACAATTAACGAGCCTCATTTTAGGTGTTGCCTGCCACAGAACTGCTCTCTCTCCCTGTCTCCCTCTCTCTCTCTCTCTGTGTGTCTCTCTCTGTCCTTCTCTGACAGGAACCTGGGACATGCTGCCAATAAAGATAATTTATGTACATTCAAAAGTGTGATGGGTGTGTGTGGTTGGCTGGCTGGCTGGCTGGTGGTTCGAGCTCCACTGATTAGTCCACGCCTCGCCAGGGCCCTGCTCCGGTCTGCTTCGGTCTGTCTGCCGTCTGAGCTGGCTCTGTCTGTGGCTATAAGTCAATTAGTTGGCTCTTTGGCGATAAGATTGGCAAATAAGATGCAATTGATTTGGCTGGATAATTTCGGGGTTGAGAACGACACACACAGGGGCTTAAGCAGAAGGACGGGAAGGAAGGGCAACGAAGGAAGGGCAGGAGGGGAAGGAAGGATATTAGGGAAGCCCAGGCAGAAGAGCATTTAAGGATATAATCGTATTGAAGAAAGAGTGTAGCTTTAAAAGACAATCTTCTGGTGGCAAAACCAAGGAAATAAACAATTAAAAATACATTTAAAAAATAAAGAAAATATCTATAAAGACATTGAAAAATAAAGAAAAAATCTAGATTGTAAAAGCCATTAATCATGAAAATTCTTCGCAAATAAACACAAAAATCGTTTGCTGGCGGAAAATCTGTGTCTATCTCCGGGAAAAGTTTACAATTTCCATCACGGAATTTCCATCCATGTGGCAGCAACGATTCTGGTTGTTGTTGCCTTTCTGTTGTTGTGTCATTTATACGTTACCAATATCCATAAACATAATTGCACACGCGATGCCAGGCAGCAGCAGTAGGGGGGAGGGGCAGCAGAGGGGGGCGGGGCATGCATCATGACAATGATGCAAGCTGTCAACTTCCCGCGGTGTTCATAAAAGTCTTGTTTTGTTTGATTGCTGCATGGCACACAGATACGCACACACATAAACAGATACACACTGAGTGGCATATAGCATATGGCATATGGATGTGTGTGTGTGTGTGTGTGTGTGTGTGTGTGTGTGGGAGTCATTGCATTTGCATTGTTATCGCCCAGATACGGGCTGTGGGCTGTGTGCTGTGTGCTCGTTCGGCCAGAGACCCCAAAGAGGAGTTCCATTTGTAGATTCTGGTTATTGTGGCGCCTGCCCCCCTCCTTCCCCTTGCCACTGCCTCTTGCCACAGCGAATATCTATCAACTGTACATTCCTGTTGCATATTTGTGTTGCAGCAGCAGCAGCGGCACTTATCACTTCATTGCAGTTTTATGATGCGTCAAAATTGATGCTTAACGGTTTTTCGCGTTTGCGCCGCATTTAGAACGCGTCCGTCGACTGTTGACTGTTGTCCGTCTGGCTATCACTCTCCACGGTTGTGTGTGTGTGTGTGTGTGTGTGTGTGTGTGTCTAGACCTGGTCATGACCATGGCCAGGCAATGAATTTGATTTTGATGTTGATTTGCCCGCTGCTGCCGCTGATTGGATGTGGCACGTTCAGAGAGTGTGCAACTGTTGCATGTGCGGCGCACTTTTCAATTTTTATCACCGCCTGCCTGGTGCCTGATGGCTGCGTAGTTTTTGGTTTCTGGTTGGGCTGTTCGTTGAATCGATATCATAATTTTTATGGTTTTTACTGGGACTAAAACGATGTGAAATATTGTTAGGGATTGTTAGGGGTATCTCTGTGCTAGTAACTTGTATTAATTGTAGGTTTTCTAGATGGCATTGGCAGGGCTATGGCACATGCAGAACCTGTAGACTTCCTCTTAAGGAATGGGCATCATTAGAAACACAATAAACATGTCCTTCCTTGAGAATAGACATTCATTCTATCTATCTATCAAATACAACTTTCTGTAAAGATAATCCCTGTCCATTAGAATCTACAGATAGAACCGCAGATACAGCCTATGTGTTCCATCTAAAAACCTCCCAAAACCATCTTCCTTATCTCCGATTAGATATCTTGAAATTCCTCTATCTTGGGGGTAGGGAATCCCCATGCCATGCGGGGGAGTCGGATGTTGTTTGTGTTGTGTCTCGAGCCCTAGTCCCATTTTCAGTTATATTTCGATTGATTTTATTACCAATTTTTAGGTGATTTTTATGTTCTAACAACAATTTGAGGGCATTTTAACGACTAACGAATGTCGTTGGAGGCGAACGTCTCTGTTTCGGCGTCGCCTCCTCCTCCTCCTCCTCCTCCTCCTCCTCTTCCATTCAGAAGAACTTTTTACGATCTTTTAATTGAATCGTGAACATATCTTTTCGTTTTTGGATTTTTCTATACTTTTTTGGTGCATTTTTTATGTGTAATCATTTGATTGGGAAAATCCAATGAAAATGAGCAGACAAATGAGGCTATGAAATATGGTTACGATCGAGGGTAACAGAGAGAGAGAGAGAGAGAGAGAGAGAGAGAGAGTATTAAATATTTACATCGAATCGACAACTCATAAAACGCAGGCCATTAAAGACCGAAAATTGAGTTACTCTCCGCCCAATGATATTGTTATGGAACAACAATTAAAAGATCTCGATGGGATCTGGATTGGGATCTAGATCTGGCTCTGGTTCTGGCTTGGCACTCCTCCTCCCCTCAGAAAAGAGACCTCAAGACGGGGTACAGATCGACAGACAGACAGCTGAAAGTAAAAACTGTACAACTGCCTGCCGAGCATGTGGTGAAGGACGAGGGGACGGAAGGACCAAAGGACGAGGAGGCCAGAAATTACTCAAACAAAATGGTCGTAAATCGAGAGTTTGACTTCTTGTCGTCAAAAACGAAGGCAAGGAACAACCCAACCACTAAGCGGCTTCAGGTAGGCGACACTTCGCCCTGCCACTCGTCTAGAATTTCCCCCGAAAAAATACTCCCTGACTTCGGAGAAACAGAGAAACTTGGGCACTCGCAGAGAACCAGAGAGGTTGAAGGTTCAACATAGTTCTCCTCCCTGACTCCGTGTCCGAGGGGCGCAACCAGAAATTGAAACAAAACAATCAGCGAAGCGCAGCAAAGGATGCCTCGTTCTGTTCTGTTCTGTTCTGTTAATTTCATTTACCCTGAAAAACTCAATTTCGCTTTCGCTTTCCATTTTCCATTTTGAGATCCTAACTGCCTGCCACACCAGGCACTCCCTGCCACTCCATGCACTCTCCATCCATGGCTGCACATGTAAGATGACACCTAACCAGACCAGACGCACTCTGACCTGGAAACACATCCTTTGATTGCTCCTGCCTCACTCAGAGAGAGAGAGAGAGAGGGAGAGAGAGAGAGGGGGTATGGGTACGTGGTATCCAGCATTAAGTGTGTTGCATGCATTTAACGATCATTTTGTTGCTGTTCTTGCATGGGGCAGACTGTGGATCGTGCAATTTAACACGTAATAGTTTATTTTGCTAATAGAAGGCCAATCATAAAAGCCAACTTTTATATGCAATTTAAGTGCCCTGCCCCAACAGTCGGCCCAGCTCTGCCCGGGACTCTGTCAGTATCAGTATTTCAGCATCAAATTAAATGTTCCACACGCAGTCACCCAGACGTTTTACGATCCCACAATGATCGTAAAAATACACATTTCTCCTTGCCTCGCCTCGCCTCGCCTCGCATCGGGCTGTGGCATGCCTCTGGCTCTGGCTCGGGCTCTGGCCAAAAACTGTGTCGAGAAACTTTAGATGAAACGGATGGACAAGTGGCTTTTATGGGTTTTCTTTTAACAGTAGTTTTAGCTGAACATTTAGATTGCAAATTCGTATTATGGCTCCCATGATGGGCGATCGCGGATTATCCCCCCGTGGATACTGCAGAACATTAAAAGGGAATAAATAATTGGAATTGGAACTGGATTGGGGACTCAATTAGGAATGCCAAAGGGTTGCCATTTAAATGTAAAATTTTAACTGGAAATATGGCCAAAATAAGGGCATTCACGACTTGAAGGCAAATCTCATAAGCCAATAAAACCAGTCATCAAATTTTGCATGCCAATAAACCCAAGAAAAGGCCATCAATATGCGTATAAAAGAATTAATGTTCCCACCCTCAGCAGAAGGTCTTTGGAATCTTCCCACAGAAGCCAAAGAGCCGATGAGCCTGAGGCCCTGCCACGTCACCTGTTGCCTGACCTTTGCTCCATGATGGGGAGGAGCTGTGGGTGGTAGCAGCAGGCCCCTCTTATCAAAGCCAAAAGCAAACAATCACGTGGGTGACTTACCAAAAAGCAGAAAAAAAAAAAAACAGAACAATGAATTCAATTCAGGCAGCGTCTGCCTTCGCCTCCGCCTCCTCCTCCCTCCGAAGGGGCACCCTTGTCTGGTCACTCTGCCACCCAACGATCGTTGTTATATATACTATACAGATATATGTATATACATATATATCTATCTATATGTGTGTATGTGTATCAGTGATTGAGCGATCAGTTAAAACGTTTTCTTTCTTATTTTATTTTTTTTTTGTATTTTTTTCTGATTTTTTTTTCTGTGTTTTTTGTGAAGTGAAGCAGAATGATTGAGTGGATTTCATAGAGCGACCTGCATGTTCCATTCCATTCTCCGTAAAAGGTATTTCCCATGATTATTTTTAGAGGCACAGCGAGGCAAAGATAAAAGGTACAGTGCAGAACGAAGCTATAGGGCCAATATGGGAACACGACAAACAACATTTCACTGATTTACCATTATCTTTACCCTTAACTCATGATAAAGAACTACCAATACCAACTTTGGTGTCTCGTTAGTTCTAACTACCTTTTCGAACCGCACTGTACTCACTGTACAGTGCGTAACCGCAACATTAAGTCGCATTAGGCTGTGTCAAAAAAAGCATTTACTCCGCCCATAGAATGCTTTGCTTTGTGTTTGTATTTGTCTTTGCTTTTCGCTCTCCACCTGCAATATATTTCAATTGGTGACTTGACATGTTGTACATCCCCCCGACCCCCTGCCCCCATCCCTCTGTCCACCATCCCCCTTACTGCCCTACTGTACTCAATTTTGGAGAGGGCTCAAGTGGCTTAATTACAAAATACCTGTCTGTGCCCGCCTCGGAAAAAAGAATGTCATCAATTAGAAGCCACTTTTTTTGGTAGGGGAGGGGGTAGGGGGCAGGTTGTTGTGTGGCACAGTCGACCACACGTGGCCAAGGATGCAGGCCAGGCCGAACGAGGCCAGAGCAGACCCAGACCCAGAGCAGACCTCGAGGAGGCCATAGATAACCCATGCTTTATGAAATGGTCGATAAGTTGCTCAAGTTTAAGCCGAATACTTGTCACTTCTGACACGTTCGTTAATGGGGCACGTTGCGGCAGGCATTGCAGGCGGCGTTGCAAGGTGTGAAACGCTCAATTAACCGAAAATTTACGATCCCCGCCATGGATATCGATGCTTAACTCAACCTGTTATTGGCCAAAGGTCCTTGAACAACAGGCAACAGCCAACACAAGACGGCCCATATAATTTATTATTGTTGTTCTACTCCTACTTCTTGGCCGAGTCCTACTCCCACTCTTAGCCATCTTCATGTTCATCTTCGTCTTTTTCATTGCCGTTTTGGGCCTTCGCCTTTGCCTAGTTCTCGAAAAGGTAAGAATCGTGCTGTTGTTCTTAGTTCCGCTCGTAAAAACTTTCCCTTTGTTTCGACGTTTCGCAACTTTACGACTTTCCGAGTGCTGCACTTCCAACAAGGGGAACGGAAAACTCTCCGCTCCGCTCGGGCCAAATCACTGCCCAGAACAGAACCCAAATAAAATATCAATAAAAGGAGCAACAATTTAATTTACACAAAACAAAACTTTTTGACAGCTTGTAAACCAGGCAGGAGGGGGGCCTCTCCCAACCACAGAGACACAGCGACACAGCGACAGAGATAGGGATTGCCCTAATGACAAAACACTTAGAGAGAGAACCAAGGAGAGCATCGGGAATTTTTACGAGCCAACGAGGTGAAAGGGTCGCCCGAGGGTTGCCCAGGGACAGGGCTAGGCCTAAGCCTTGTCTTCGGGGTCAGGTTGGCTGGTCTCCGTCATAATTTTCTATTTATCGTGTAATTTGTAGCGCAATTTGTTGCTCGTAAAATTCTCAAGTGAAAATATCATCATCATCAGCGTCATTCTCATCATCGCATTGAGGAGGCCATATAAAACTCGTAAAATGTGAAAGTTGTCTCTCTCTCTCTCTCCCTCTGGCTGTCTCTGTCTGTGTGTGTCAGGAATTGACAGAACATACTGTTCTTTCCTGTTCTGTTTGGTTCTGTTCTGCCAGAGTTCATTGAATTTATAGACTCTCTCGCACTTATAAAGTCACAAAAGTGTCCATTTCGTCAGTCGTAAAAGAGTTTTGTGGGGGATTTTCCAGAGATCATTTCCACAGTTCTGAGTTAAGCAGGGAATGGTTTTGGTTTTGGTAGAGTTCTACTTGTTGTTGGGGGTGTTAGGGTTAGGTGAGTGGGTTAAATGGATTATTCTGATTTTATGTACTAATTATTTTCAAGGCATTTCCTCTTTTACGAGCCTCTAATTGATGCTATCTTTTTAGATATCTACATGCATACATACATATATCTACACATCTACATCTGCATCTATATATGTATTATTAGTTCCACTATATGCAAATAAAATGCTAGACAACTGAGAGGCATTAGGGGCAAAGAAAGACACCTAAAGATATCATAAATGGGCAGAAAAAGGACTCCTGATCTTCCTGCGAAATTTGGAACTAAAAGGAATACCAAAAAGGTCGAAACTCAGTGCCAAAACAAAGTCAAGACCCACCTCCCTCCCGGAATAGCCTGTATTCCATTGTCAAATCAACAAATCAAATCGCCAAATCATTCACGAACATCAGAAACATTTCAATTTCGTTTCAATTTCTTCTAAGCTATTTAATCAAAATGGTGACCCCGACAAGCTACCACAAATTTGTTTTTCACTCAATTGCTTGGATAAACTGAAACGAAATATTTTTGTGGCTTGTGGTTGGGGGGATAGATCGTAACCAATACTTTCGGAAGGCATATCCATCATCGTCCTGCACGCAAACACACTCAAACACTCAAGCTCATGCATGCACACCCACACAATCACTCACTCACACATGCATGCAGTCGCTCACTCAGCAAAAGGCGCAGACACACGAAAGTATTTTGCAAATTTGCGCTCAATTAATTGCAAATAATTCATTTGTTGTTTGCCCAGCCCCAGTCCCATGCCAAAGAGAGACAGAGATGGAGCAAAAGAGCGAGCGAGCGAGAGAGAGAGAGAGCGGTAGCGATGGAACAGCCTCCCGCATGGGGTATTTTATGGCATTTTGATTTGATTTTTGTCAAACCACCGTTTGCCGTTTGCTTCGCTCTGCTTCGTTTTTTTGTGTGTTGGTGTGTGTGTGGCTGTTTTTTTGCACTCTTCTCCTGCGAACACCCCCGCTTCTGGTCTTTTGATTTATTGCCGACCTTGTTATGTGCAGGCGCATTAGCGATATATCCATTTCACTTTCCATAATGGTGGCTGCGCTCTCTCTCCCGCTCACTGCGGCCACTGGCCACCACCCCTCTTTGACGAAAGCTTGGACCGAACACAGGCCAGAGCGAGACGACAGCAGTGTCGCGTGTGTGTGTGTGTAAGCACTCAACGGTTTCGTTGTAAGTGCACAGAAAAAGGGGAAATGCTCTCATGCATTCGCTCTCTCTCGCTCTCCCAATCCCCGTCGGGCTTTTCCCCTCACGGTTTATGGCAGAGAGCGCGAAAGAGTGCATTCTCAAAGAGGGGAAATGGAAATGGAGGGGAGCGGGAACGGGAACGCAAACGGGGAACGGGCAGACCAGACCCGCACTGCCGTTCGATCGCATCGATGGCTCCGGACTACCCAACTCCGATTCGCTCTCCGGACGAGCCATTAAACGAAATTTATGAGTTTTGATAATTAGGAAATGCGATTAACAACCAACCTGAAAACGACGTCACACGATGACTCCACGTTCCGTCCTGTCCTCCGCTCCTCCTCGTTGCTGATTTAACAAAAATCGAACAACAAAAAACACACACCAACACACACAGACACACAGTTTTATTCAGCATTTAATGTAATTTTTCTGTCGCTTTTGCGGTGTGACCCTCCTCCCCGCCTGTCCCCCCCTCCCCCTCCCTTGACCAAAGGCTGCAGCTCATTTATTAGCGAATTTTTGTCTCTGTCGTTTTTTGATTCCTTGAGTACCCTTTCGGAGGAATGGAGAGTAACGGAGAGTAGAGACTATCTAGCAGGATGAGTTTTCGAGGCATTGACTGGATTAAAGTAGGAAGATTTATCCAAGAATATTGTTTTGATATCGAGAAAGGTTGTTTTTCAAAATAATATAAATAAATGCATAAATTATACTTTATTGACTGAAAGGCTTTTAAAATAGATTTCTACACTCAAATAAAATCTGCAAATTTAAGTCAAAATCAATTTTCTATATCCTTTTACACGGAGAATAATCTTTATGCCATGACTGCACCTTCAAGTGGCCCAAGCAACACCAGCAGCAGGCAAGAACGCAGCCCTCCTCCCGCGCAACCAACCGAGGGGCGCTGCCGCATAACGCGCGACTCGCGGACAGGCAGGAAAGATATGTAGGTTAGGTGTTAGACTAGACTTTGAGGAAAAGTAGAACCAAACTGACTAAAAGAACTACGAAATTTCTAATTACGAGAAAGATATGTATGGTAGTATCATTAAGTTAAGACTAGGAAGGGAGTTAGTAGTAGATAGATAGCAGTAGATAGTATTAAAGATACTATAATCCATATATCATAATATATTTTGCAGGGTATTCCCATTTTCTCTCACCATTTTGTGGGAATTCGTTTTAAAATTCGTTTTTTGCCGCTTTTGCGTTTTCTGCCTCGACACTCGACTGGAACTGCACTGACAATTAAATTTAATTTGACGTAAATGCCAATATTCAAAATGCAATAATTCTGCTGAAACGGCACAGGCGGCAGCCCCCAATCCCCAGTCCTCAAATACCCCATGTCTGATTCCTGATTTCGGATTTCTGATCCCTGAGCGCTTTTCCCCCATCTTTGGCTTTTGTTTTATTTTTAGTCTCACTCGAAATCAATTTATAAATTTCGTTTTATTTGATTTGGTTTTTTTTTTGTGGCTGTTTTTTATGCAAATCGGAGCTGGACAAGAACAACAAATGTTATATATATGTACATATGTATATGTGTATATATACTGTTTTTGGCCAGCTTAGTCAGCCGGTTTGGCAGCATTTCCTTGGTCCGGTATGTTACGGGTATTTTATGGCATTTCGTAAGATTTAAGAGTCAACACTGTTCTCCAGCCCAGATGGAGGCGGAATGTGGTATTCCGAAAGGTCACTGAGGTCACTAATTGCGGGGCACATTCCATACAATAGATACATAGTTCCGGTTTAGGAAGTTTAGGTTACAGTTCTTATCTATGTTCTAAGACAGTCTTGGTGGTGATAAGCAGCTGGAAGAAAATCTGTAAAAATATTTCAGAGTATTCTCTGAAGTTCTTGTGAGTTCTTCTCTGCATAATTTGCTTTTCTTTCTGCCTCCACCTGACCTTGATAACAGCACAGAATTTCTGAACATTTTGTTGCACTTCTCGGCCTGCACTTCCTGGCAGTACCCCCCCCTGTTTACCCCTCTCCAAGGTCTGCCCTGGCTCCCTTTTGGCTTTTGTTGTGGCATAAACAGATTGCATTTTTGGCAAAAAGTTTTTAACAAGCCCAAGTCCAAGGTCCCAGGCTCTGGGGCCCAGGGCGGAGACAGGCCGAAAGTCCACAAACTGTGACCCGTACGGAGTCGCAGATAAGAGGAGCTTCTGTAAAGGGAGGAGGAGGAGTAGGAGCTGGGAAAAGAGAGTAATTGGTTGCGTTACCTTATCAAAATACCAACACACACACATACAGAGGAGAAGAGAAGCAGAGAGAGAGAGAGAGAGAGAGGAGCAGAGGGAGAGAGGCAGAGAGTGGAGACAACGTTTAATTAGAGTTTGTTGTTTATTTATTTATTTATTTGCTTGGGCTGCCGCCGCCGGCTCCTGCTTCAGGAGATCCTCGTTGGCTGTGCCTGGACTTCGTCTCTGCCCCCAGTCCCTGCCTCATTCTGTGGCCTCTGTTTGCCGTTGCGAAGTCGTGTGGCCCATGTCCACTTTCGGGTGACCACAGAGCTCCGCTCCGCTCCGTCCAGCACAGCACAGACTTCTTCTTCTTGTTGTTGTTTTTGGCTGCATTTTTGTGTGTTGACCATTAATAATTTCATTGAGTCGATTTGGTAGTTGGTGTTGGTTATTGGTGTGTGTGTGTGTGTTGTTTGCTCTCCTCTATTTGTTGTTGTTTGCACAATCCGGCGGCAGCAACGGCAACAACAAGGTGCAACAGAAACGACGACTGCTTCCGTTCTTTAGTCCCGCCGGACAGCTTGGCTTCCTGCTGCCGCCCACTAGCCCCCCTCCCCCACCGCGGTAATGCTTCTTCCCTACACTGAAACAAAAATCTATATTATTTTGTGATCAAAGCAAAGATCAATCGCTGAAAAATGGGAACAAAAGGGGTTCCATATCACTGCAAGGTAACCTCTTAATTTCTATTTATTTTCATTCCGCTTTTCTCTCCTAAATTTCCCTTCCGCTTTCCTCCCTTTTTGACGATGTTTTGGTATCACTTTTATTTTGAAACATTTTCGAAGAAATTGATTTTCTTTTTTTGGGATGAAAATCTAATTAAATTGTTGTTTTCTTTGTTGCTGGCATCCATCACTTTCTTCTTTCGTTTCTTTCTCTTCTTGCCGCTTCCTTCAATTTCGATACATTTTCAGCGAATTTCCTCTATTTTTTGGCACTTGCAGAATGCAGCCAAAGGCCACGCCCTAGCCTCCACCCAAGCGAAGCCTCCTTCCTGACCGATGTCCTGCCAACCCCCCTCCTGCACTGCCCCCTCCCTCTACCCATTCGCCTCTTCTACTGTTTTTTGGCTCCGTTTCCCGCTGCTGCTGCTGCTGGTCATGCGATAATAATATTTGTTATTTACTTTAGCGGAAGGAAAACCAGAAATGAAATAACAAAAACAACCAACAACCAACAACGAAGAAAAGAAAAAGAAAAACCGAGAAAAAATAAACGGAAATGCACATAAATTTATTTATTTTGTGCGTTCTTGTTTTTTGGCTAGCTAGATTATTATTTCTTTTGCCCCCCACTCTTTACTCCAAGTTCGCCTCTCTCTCTCTCTCTATGTCTTTCTCCAATTTGCAGACATTTCTTGACATTTTCTTACATTTTTCATTGTTTCTTTTGGTGAGAAAATGCTACACTTTTTGAAAGTATTTTTCACAAATTTCTTTCGAATAAATTTGGAGAGAAATTAGAAAACAAAAGCGCATACAAAAGAGGCAATCAAATGGAATTTTGGTATCAATTTAGCATCAATAATGCTTGAAAGTGCAAAAAGTGTACATTTTGTTGAATGGAAGAGGAGGGAAGATTATTTCGAACCAATAAAGAAATATCTAAAAATAAAATAAATAAATATATAAAAATACTCTCAAAGAACTGCTCTGTCTATCAACATGTCCTTCCATCTTTTTTTGTATTATTCAGTCTCGTTGTAGTCGGTTTGGAACCTAAATCGAAAACCTATAGGGACAGGGGATTTGTTACCATGACCAAAAGATATATGTATGTATGTATATATTCCTGTTTAATCCGATACCTTAAACTACATATGGAAAACTGTATATGGAAAGAGTTTGGTAGCTCTAAAAGGAAAGCATTTTTAAAGCTCTATTCAAATGACTCTTTTTTGAGGATTTTTACGAAAATTTTTTGTTAAAAATATCTAAAAATATGTACCATGAGGCTGTTCTTTCATTGAGAACATCTTCCGGTCCCCACATCCCCCCACATATCAGCCCACTTTATGCAATCAAGAAAAACCATAGCACACCCAATTTAAATCCAATTTCGAATATACTTGAAAAACGTTTCGTAATTTTCTGCTTAAAATTCGATGCTCTTGCGGGGCATCGATTTCGAGTGATTGGATCGGATCGGATCGGATCGGTAATCCTAGAAGCAGTATCTCATTCCTTGATTTAGTTATTAACATGATGCCGCCTCCCGGCCCTCCTCCCTGCCCTCCCCCTTTGGTACATGTTGCTCCGCTCCAGCGTTAAGTAGTTTTTCATAGAAAAACAATTTCCCTCATCTGTGCGTATGTGTGTGTGTGTGTTTGTGTGTTTGTGTGTGTGTGGAAAAGTGATTTTCACTTCATTCCCCTGCATTCACTCCCCCCCGCTCTCGCCTGTGCGCCCTTGACAGTTTCAAGTGGTTTTTCTGGGCAATCAATCAAAAAATGAACCGAACCAAGAAGCAGAAGGAAAACATTTCCCGACAAATGTGCCAGGAAAAGATCATTGAGAGGGATGAGTCACAGGGGAGAATACAGATGGGAGGGGGTGGGGGAGACACTGCACAGGGCGTGCTCAACACATGTGGAACGGACGGACGGATGGATGGACAGGGAATGCATCTTAATCCGGGTGCCTTGCGGCTCATTTGCATGTTTCCCAAAAACGAATGAATATTATCCCAACTCTGACTTTCCACCAAAACCTTTCTGTTTTCCTTGCTGTTGTGCCTCTTCCTTTCTCTTTTCTCAGTCTTTTACTAACTCTATTTCCTCTCCGTTTCCTTTGCAGGTAAAGTATGATTAGACCTCAAGGCAGGTAAGTGGTTTAGGATCCTCCTTAAATCAGACAGAAATTAACTTTGTGACAAACAACTTTTCGCCTCAAAATATCCGAAGAGAATTCGCACACACATTTGAAAGCCGTGTGATGTGTCCTTGACCCGGCGGGGGTCCTAGACTTAGGGGACAGGGCTTAGGGGGGAGTTTTGTAGGCCGCATTTGTTGACAGCCCCCGCCCGACGGCAGACACGGCCGACACGGCCGACTGCCGGAATTGACAGTTTTGTCAGTTTTGGCAGCTGCTGGCAGCGGCGTCAGCGCCAGCGTCCGCGTGGCGGCTGTCAAATGCAGAGGAACGCAGGCTTTGGCGAAAGGACATCGTCCTGGATGACCGGCATATTTGTTTAAGCAACAAATTTGGCATCGATTTTTCGTTTACGGGTCGGAATGAGTAGAGGAAAAATCGAAGCACGCCAAGGCCTTTAATGTGGGTGTGAGTCCTGCTTAGACACCCCGCACGGGGCTAAGGATCAGGTAGAGGCTGCAGCAGCCTGGCGGACAAGTGTCCTAAGCCTTTTATGGGCCCTGGCCCAAGCGTTGAAAGTCACAAAAACGTAGGAAAATAGAAAATAGAAAAACGAAAAGCGAAATTCAAACGAAGAAGGAGCGGATCCGCTGCACAGGTAAATATGCAGGTAAATGTGAATCCTGAATCCCGATCCTGAAAATCGGAACTGGACATCGCGCGCGCTCTGCCCATCCAGTGACTCTCGAACTGTGAACAGCTGATGCCTGGCCATAGAACACACAGCCCGTCTCGCTCTGGCCCGTGCCTCGGGCGAGCAGAGTGCACACGCTGTCCCGCTCTCGCGTGCACCGCGGCGAATTCAACACAAAACAAAAACAAACCATTAAAAGTGCGGCGAAGAGAACGAGTGCCCGCGTTTGCTTGCGTGTGTGTGTGTGCTGTTGAGAGCGAGAGAGAGAGAGGCAGAGAGAGGCACTTGTCTGTCAAGATTATGGCGGTTTCAGTCACAGCGCAAAAAAACGACAGCGAAAACGAAAAGGAAGAGCGAGAGAAGTTGTCTCAAAACAACTCCTATTTTTCTTCTCTTGTGCCATTTTTTTTTTTTTCTGTTTTGTGTTTTTGCACTTTGAGTGAGTTTTACTCTATGTGCCTCTCCCTCTCGCACTCGCTCTCACTGTGTGGGGAGCAGAGTCTGTCCTGCTCATCACTTGATATCGTGTCGTCGTCTTCATCTTTGCTGTCGCTCGCTCGTCGTTTCCATTTGATAAATTGCGTTTATAAGAAAGAGATGAATTGTCATGCACACAACACCAGCGTCGCCGTTGCCTCTGCCGCTGTCGACGGCGCTGCCTCTGCTTTAAATCATATTGGCTGCCCGGCATTAGTGTGCGTGTGTCTCAGTATGGGTGAGAGCCACACTCTGGCACTCCTCCCCTACCACCCATCCTCCTTCACCGCCTCCCCTCCTCGTGCTCCTCCTGCTCCACCTTCTCCTGCTGCCGCCCTAAGCCCCACAGAAGCAACGACAGCCTCTCGTCTGGGATTGGAAGCTTCCAAATGCAATTTTCCTTGAGGTTTTTCCTTCGAGTCGTTTCCCCTCCATTCCTCCGCGCTCTTGTGGGTGGAGACCCAGCCTTTTTCTTCATTATTTTGCTTCTGCTTTTTTCTTTTCTTTTCTTTTCTTGCTTATTTTTTGGCTGATTTAAATTTCATGGTCCCTTCAATACGAAATGAAAGAAAGTCCTTAACATTGCGTGGGGTTTTCATTTCTTATTGGGAATTCTGCTATCTCTGCTAGGGTTTTCATTTATTTTCGGGTTTCATTTGTTCCAAAAATAATCAGCTATTTCCTAGAATTTTGCCACGGTGCAAAGGCAAAGGGCTCAAAGGACACTTGTCTCACACATTCACTCAAATGCCACTCATCTCATTCGTTGGAAACAGGCAAAAAGGACCGATCAAATTTATACGATTATTTATTAAATATTTCTTATGGACTTCTGGTATATGCCAGATATTTTAAAGACCAAATACGATTTATTTATCAAATAAATACCCGAAAAACTCAAAGGAGTTCAATGATGATCTGTTATCCTTTGGGGGAGCTCTTCCTTCGCTTCTGTTTGTATTGTGAGATATTTATTCCGTTGCATATTATTTCATATTAATTTTCAATCGATTGAAGACGCTTAATAATCATTTTTACAACTTGTTGACCTTTTCTTTGACATTTTTTAACATACATATCTGAGATGTAGATGTAGATGGAAGATGTAGTAAGAAATTCACCCACTTTGAGGACAATAAAATTAATTCATTAAATTTTACATTACATTTCTTTTGAATCATTATTTCTTTTATTATATTAATTGGCTGTGGAATATATAATAGTATAATTTTTTTTCCTGTCCTCGAATTTTTTTCCCCAAAATATCCATCGATCCATTGGGTGGGTTCATAAATTCTGTTCAAGGCCCCTGAAAAAATAGTTCCCACGCTTAACGACATCGCTCTGCCTTTACCCTTCCCCTCCCACCAACTGCTCCCCACCCTCTACCGAGAGATTTACCTTAATTTATTGCATTTAATTGATTTTATTTGATTTGATTTTCGTTGCGCATAAATTACCGACTTTTTTTGTTGCATTTTTGGCAAAGCAAAAGACAAAAACAAAAAAAAGGAGAGAATGAGAGGCACACTGATAGAGGAGGAAAGAAGAGCAACCGCAAATCCATCACAGTCTCATAAATTTGTCAGAGCGTTGACAGGCAACAGACCCCACTGTAGAGAGCCACCACCCCACTGTAGCCCACCCCATCCCGCCTCGTCAGCGAAGCAACCCCACCACTCGGTCGCACTTAAGATCAAAGATGGAATGAAATGGCAGCCAGATTAAGTGCAACATCATCTTCTTTCTGGCCAGTCCGCAGGATATCCTTTGCTGCCGCCAGAGAAGCGGAGAAACGGAGGAACAGAGCGAAAGAGAGAGGAAAAACAAACAAGGCTATTTTTCATTTTCCTAAAAACGGCGCCTCCAATGGCCTGCTGCTGCCGCTGCTGCCTGCCACTGCTGCCTGCCGCTGGTGCTGGTGGTGCTGCTGCAGCGCCAAAACCAAACCAAAAATACGCTGTTGAAAAATTGCCTGGGAATATGTGTTAACTGCTTTTTAAACTGCCACGAGGACGACGACACGAACAACAACAACAAACGGCAACAACAGTAACTGCAAACTGTAAAAAGCGTCAGACAGGATGGGACAGGAGCCAGGAGCCAGGAGCAGACCTGCAGGATATGCAATTTTTGGCTCCCCAAAGAGCGGCAACGATGGGGGGAGAGAGGGAGAGTGCCCCAAACAGCTGTTCGCCTTTGTTGTTCCTGGCAGGATCAATGCCTAAGTGGCCAGATCGTCGACAGCTTTTGTGGATGAGCGGGAGAGGGGGGGGTTGCATGCAGGTGGGTGGTGGTTGGGTGGCACAAAGCCTGCCTGCCTGCCTGCCTGTTGTTTCTCTTTCCTTTTCACTCTTTCTTCGAAGGCGTTGCCTTAGCCGCTGCTTCAATGAGCGAGAGCGAGAAAGGGAGTGCGTATAAGTGTGTGTGTGTGAGAGAGCTGAGTGAGTGCGTGCATGTATGTGTGTGTGCGAGTAAAGAGAGCAGCAGCTGAAAAATGCTGAGCGAAAGCTGACTGACGGACAGCGTCTGGAGAAACACCTGAAAGCACTCAACGAGACTTTGACTTGGACTCGGTCTCGGACTCGGAATCGTACTCGCCACCCACCCCCCCTGGTGGCAGCAGCAGGCAGCAGCCAGCCAGCAGCAGCACAGGTGGGGCGGGCGCTGAGAGCGCACAAGACTGAATGGCAAAACTGATGCAAACTGCCACTCACTCAAGCGAAAATAACAAATGGGATTGGTTTTTGCTGATTTTCAACGCACGCACCAGAGAAACGCCAACAGCAGAGGCAGCGGCAGAAGCAGCGCAGGCAGCGAAGGCAGCGGCAGCCAGCAGAAGCAGAGAGCCAAAAACCTATAAGCCGTCTCCTTTTGGCCAAAGCCAAATAAATTTCAAACGAACGTACGAACGCACCACACAGTGGCAGTGGCAGAGGCGAGGCGAGGCGCACCGAGGCAGCAGCAGAGGCCGAAGCAGAGAAAACGAAGCGAAACATTGCGCAAAAAGAGGCAAAAAACAGCACTGAACGGAACGGAACGAACGGCCAAAAGGAGCAACGCAACAACAACACGGCGAGAGAGAGAGCAGAGCAGAGCGGACGGACAGAGCGGCAGAGAGAACGAACTGTGACAAGTGTGTGTATGACAGAAAAGGCGTACTAACAAATCAGTCATCGTGCGATCAGCGCATGCGCTCTCTTCGCCGCGCACAAACACACACACATACACACACACACACAGCGGCCACAGAAGTGCTGTATGGCCATCCCGCTCGCACTGCTAGTATATTTTAATGGCACAATTGTTGCGTCGCCATGTCCGTGTGTGTGGCCGTGTGCGAGTGTGTGTTCGCTGGCGACTTCCCTCTCTCTCTCTCGCGCGCTCGCTCTCGGCGTAACTCAGCTTGAGTGTGTGTCTGTGTGTGCTGTGTGTGTGCCGTTGTGTGTATCCGAGTCGCAGGCCGGCACCACGGCGAATGATTGACAATGACAGTGTATCTTTTGCCCTCGTGCCGACGTGTTGTGCTGCCTCGTCTGTGCTGTGTGCTGTCTCGTCTGTGTCGTGTGCGAAGCGAGTAGCGAAGTCGTTGGGAGCAAAGCGAAGCAAAGAATTATTATTATTACTCTACTATTATTATTATTATTGCCTATTGCGGAGCGCCATTCTTATTATTCTTATTATTATTGCCGCCGGCCGCACAGCAACAGAAAACAAGAACTGAGCGAACAAAAAAAGCAAGAAAAAAACCCAAACCAAACCAAATCGAACGCAACGCAACGCAACGCAAAAAATCGCGCGCGCAACGGATCGGGTTCCCGCGTTGTACGTACGGTTACGTTTACGTTTTCGTTTTAACGGTACTACACAGCAGTCGAAAAACAAAATCCAACTCCATGAACCGCCAAGGGTAGGAGCCGGGTCTTTCAACGGGTACGTTCCTGTTGCAAGAACGGGGATCCCCGAAGATCCCCTGTCCGTAGCTGTTGGCTGTAGCTGTAGCCTGTCCCCCCAACACCCAACCAACACCCACAAGCACAAGCACAAGCACGTGTGTTGTGCCGTCGCTAAAACGTCGAAAGAGTTTTCACCACCAGCAACTAAAGTTTATTGCGTTTTCATTTTGGTTCAGGATCTAGTTACACACACACACATACATACACACATATATAGTATGTAGTATGTAGAAGCAGCTGTGATAAATAGTGCGCATATTATACGAAAAGCAAAAAGAGTATACGACAACAACAACCAACAACAAGAAAAACCACTAAAGCCCTAAGCAAAACGGAAAACGGAAAAGGAAATCTGGAAAGAAAGATCAATACCTAAGAGGATAGGATCGATCGAAGAGGAGGACGGCTACTACTGTGTAGTTTTTGAGCCATGGATTTATGACAACCACAACAACAAATTGCAAAAATTATGTGGCAACAACAGCCGCAACAATACAGCAGTATACTAAGAACAAAAACAACAACTAAAACAACAACAACAGCAACTAAAGCAACAACAAATTGTATACGATTTTTATAAACCAAAACATTATTACATATATGTAAATAATACTAAACAACAAAAACACTTAACTCAAACGAAAAAAATAAGAAAATTTCTTAAGAGATCTCCCGCTTAAACAACAACAACAACGCGCGCGTAACAACAACAACAACAACAAAAAGTATACAAGCAACAAAACAACAACAAAAAAACGTAATAATAATACATAAATCTTAACAAATGTGCCTGTGTTAAAAGAAAAGAATAAAAGAGAGAGAAAAGAGCAGAAGTAGAAGTAGAAGAAGTATATTGTAAAAGAGTGCAAAAGTAATAACAAAACAAAAAGCAAAATAAAAGCAAAATCCCTAAAGAAAAACGTCGGAAAAACAACGTGATTTTCCCCCGTCTGTAACACTATTTTTGAGTGAACAAAAAGAAAAACAGAATTTCCAGAGACCCCAAGCAGGAGGTCCCCAACAACAAAACAAAGATCTGCCCAGAGAATAAGAGTCCGTAGCGTCGTCGTCTACCGACCGAGGACCGAGGACCCAGCCACGAGGACCAGACACAAGGGACGCGGGCCCCGCCGTCGAATTGTGTGTTGTGTCTCCGCCCCACAGTCTTCTCTAAACCAAAAGTGGCACAAATCGGGTTAGACGTCGCTCCCAGAGCATTAATGGCTCAGCCCAGGGTAAGTACCATCCAAAGAAAAACCATATAGGACCCATATATCCCCCCGAGAAGTGTTGTTATTCCCAGCCAAATTAGCGACGGCATCCGAGGATGCATCGTCTTTTCTTTTTTCGATCTTTTTTTTTGGATTTTTGTTTGCCGTCGGCACAAACAGTTATCAGGAAAAGTTTTGAAAAGTGTGGTAGACAGTTCTCTGACAGTTTCTAAGGTCTCTATATAGTGAAATTCCCATTTTGGAGGAACATTAATCGAGGAGTGTGTGTGTGGGGGTACGA
The DNA here is from genome assembly GCA_008121215.1 of Drosophila athabasca. NCBI lineage: Eukaryota > Metazoa > Arthropoda > Insecta > Diptera > Drosophilidae > Drosophila > Drosophila athabasca. The sequence continues at coordinate 2,391,317 of CM017793.1, read as the reverse complement.
TACCAGAGAGACTCTCTCAAATATGATTTATGCGGGTCATTTTCTTATACAAGTAGAAGTGGAATTACGTAGTTGAAAACCTATTACAGAATGACCAAGTTATACGTTCAGTAAAAATCACTTCAGGCATTTCAAAAGAACATCTTCTAAGAACATCTGTGTTCTCTAGAGGACCTTCTAACATATCCTATCTCCTGCGGTTATGTATGTGAAAAACTCCGTCGGATTAACTTCAATGTTTCATGATACCTATGGAAATTCCTAAGAAGGAACGGAACGACGAAGTTGACTTCGCTGGATGACCTTTAGAGGTTTACGGTCCATTGTCAATTTCTTAATAATTTTCTTTCCCTGAAAGAAGACTTTTAGTACTTTTTCACAGCTAAAACATTCAGCAATATGTTTGTTCATAGAATTTGTATAATTCTTATAGAACCCCAAACATAATCCCCTTTGTTATGATTAGCCGTTGAGCAATCTTTTCAGCGTAAAAGCTCTTAACTCCCAGTATCATTGGAATCTTTGAGAACGATTTCTTATTACTGTAAAGTGCCCTGCAGCACTCCAGTTCCTCCTCTGCTCTCCCCAAATTCTACATGGTTATATGATTAAATATGGTCTGAACCGTTTATGTTTTACCACTCGTAGGGATCATAAATAATATGCTAATCAGGTGGCCAACAGCAGTCTCCAGCAAATCGCAGTTACTAGTTTTTTTGGATGGATTGTTGGTTTGTTGCTTTCGACTTTATCAATTGATTAACATGGAGCTGCGAAATGAACTTGATTTTTATTAAACGGAGCAAAGACTCTCAATATACCAGTGTGTGTGTGTGTGTGTTAGCAATTAACACTGCTATGTGTATGTGTGTGTGTGGAGAGTGAATTATGACTGGCCATAGGTAGGCCGAGCTCTTTGGGAGCATTCAAAAAGACAAAAAAAAAGGGGAAAAAATCCAAAATGAAATATACAAAACGAAAATGTGAAATGCCCGCGGGAATGTTGTGTGGTGATTTTTTTTGCCTCTGCTGCTGTTACTGGCGAATAAATTTACGCTTGTGGTTTAATACACGATCCCAGTTTCAGTCCCGAACCCCCCGTAACCCCCGTCTCCCCCTCCCTGCTGTCCGTTGTCTGGTATTCGCTATTCTCCTGCGGCTCTTTGGCCGAATCGCGCGCCATTTCAATTCCATCAAATGAAAATGAATTTTTCGACTCTGGGCAGACACCACTCTGTGTCTCTATCTGTGTTTGTATCTGTGCATCTGTGTGTGTGTCTGTGTATCTGTATCTGTTTCTGTGTGCATTTGATGCATATAATTTTATTGCACATGAGCGAAAAGAGGCTGAGGCCGTGGCAGACATTCATTCCGCTCTTTCTCTCGCCATTTCCCGCTCTCTTTTTGCGGCTTTATTATTTACAATTTTTATTTTTATAATTTTCCATGACTCTACTATAATTTTTGGACATTTGTGCGTGCCGGAAAATGGCGGGAAGTGATCTTTTTTTTCACATTTATTTAATTTGATTATTTGATGCCTTTACAAAAAGTGAGAGACAGAGAGACAGAGAGAGTGAGAGCGAGGGAGAGCGGCAAAAAATGTGCAATTGCAATTTGTATAAAAATGTGCAATGTGCAGCTGCCACAGGCACCTCGCCACTCCGTCCCTGCCCCTGCCACAGTCCCTGCCTCTGCCTCTGCCTCTTCCGTGCCATTTCAAACGCCTGCAAAATGCAGCACAAAAATTGTTTTGGTGTTATTTTAATTTAAAGGTTAACCGCAGCGTAATTTGTGGCATAAAATATAATTCGTCTAGTGTGTGTTGGTGCCCCGCGCTCTGCCCTGGTCTGCTCTGTTCTGTGATTGCTTTTTGTTTTTTTGTTTGGCAGAAATAAAATCAAAATAGAAAGGAATCGCCTGGTGCGGCTGGGGCGGCTAGCTGGCGGCGGGGCAGGCTGCAAATGCCATTCGATGTGTGCAACGTGTGGCCGTCCGTTACTTGTTAGAACACACTTGGCGAAAAGTTGATTGAGAGATTGGGAAAGAACTCATTCCTCTATCTTCTAGCCTACAAAGTGAAGTAAAATATGTCTAGATTTCATTAGTAATATTCCCCCCCCCTCTGGGCTTGATTCTCCATCTCTGCTTAATCTCCCAGAGAGGATGGTTAACCTTCGCTGGAAATTCTTTTCTAATTAAGCGAGAAATTCCACAGCTTCCTCCCGTGAGTCAGAAGAGAGTTTCTCCTTTGTATCTTTTGATCAGTTATAGCTGGGCTTTGGGGCCTGGCTATCAGTTATATGTATCTCGGTTTAGTTCTCGCTTCCTCAACGAAAGTTGGGAATTCTCTCAGGCCAGGCCAGGCCAGGCCAGGCAGAGCAGGAGAGCAGGAAGCAGGCTGCGCGGAGGAATATTTATAAACAAATTACATATGCATATTTTTCTGCCAGGCTCTATATGGGGCCTATCCACATGAGCTGCTCGCTGCGGCTCCTCCGCTGTAGCCTCTCCCCATCTCTGTCTCTTTCTCTGACTCTGACTCTGTCTCTTTCTCTTGTCGATGTTGTTTTTCGTGTGCTAAAGAGCTTCATGTTTAATGATCAAATTGCGTGCCTCGTTCTTGGGTCGGCAGTCGGCGGCGGCAGTGGTGCCTGTTGGTGCTCTGGTTGTTGCTGCTGTTGGCCATGTTGTTGTTGTTGTTGCTGGTACACATAGTTGCCAAGTTTGACGAGGTCGCAACAGTATGTTGCCTGCCTGCTGCTGCTGGCTGCCGTTGGAAGTGTTTTCATTAGTTTCATTTCTTTTTACATTTACGCCTAAATCGTCTTATAAAGTATTTTAAATAATCTGTTTCTTCTCTGCTGTTTGTGTGCGTAATTTCCCTGACATTAAGTCAAAGTGTTTCGCTAATTCCTCAAGTAAAACTAAATTACATTTTTTTGTAGAAAACTCTTTCGGAGAGATCCGATCCATCTATGAAAGAAACACAACAACAAAAACTCTCTGCAAAAACTCTCTGAAAAATGAAGAGAAAAAACTGCTGTGGAGCTGTGGAGGAAAAATCATTTAGACAAGTTGCACGCCGCTCATTAAATTAAATGAGCCATCAGCACGCAATTTATTTTCGTATTTTTGAGTAAATTTTTCTGGCCAGGAGACCGGGCCAGGCCAATGCCAAAAACTCCCAGAGATTTCTTGGGCAAGAGACGGCTTTTGTTTGGGAAGTTTTTGGAGGTCCTTGAGAGCTGGAAATGTAATTAAATAGTAAAGAAAAACTTCCTCAAGGAAATTCAAATTAATAAACGTGTTTTCCTCTCCAAAAAAATGTTTAAAAATGTTTGTTGATCTTGTGAAAATGTTCTTCAGAATATTCCAATTTTCTTCACTTAAATTCCTGCATTTTTCGCATACATTTTCCCTCTTTAATCTCAAATATTTCCCTGACAGTTTTCCACCCGAAAAAGTTTTCACTGCTTAAAAAAAAAAAAAAACAGTTTCTTTCGATTTATTTTTGAATCGAATTTTGTCGAATTTTGTTTCTTGTTTTCCCTGAAACGAAACACGAAATTTGAATTTACCTTTTTGGACAAATGCTGCCGCCGCTGCCTCTGCCGCCGCTGGCTCTGCCGTCGCCGCTGCTGCCCCTTCGGCTGCTGTGTTGTTGGCTTTTTGTTGTTGGTTTTTTGTTAATCATCTGCCAGTTTGGGGGCTCATTTTAATTTAATAAATGCCGCAGACTGACGTCATGTGTTGTTGATTTTTGATAAATGTTGAAACGCCAAAGAATACATTTATTTGCATTTATTTGTTGTCGAGCCATTGGCTACCGAGCATCTAATTTTTGCTGCTTTATATTTATTTATATAATTCTGCGTTAAGTATTTGTTTTTAGACATAAATTTCGAGGGGGGCGGGGGAAAGAGAGAGGAAATTAGCGCACATTTTGGGCCGCTGACAACGTTTGATGTCCGCCTGCTCGCTGCTCGATAATATTGTTATTAGAAGCAATAAAAGTTAATAATAAAAACACAGCAGAAAATGTTTGAGAAATGTTTCAGAAATGTTGGTTGGCAAATGCTGCAACTGTAAATTAAAATAACACCCAGACACGCAACAAAAATTAATTGTCTAACACCAAATAAAACTTTGAAGGCGGCCCCCCCAAAAAACAGGGCGTGACAGCAGATAGACGAGGGCCGGGGGGACTCCGATTGGGATTGGGATTGGGACACACCTACGACTACGACTGCGACTCCGCGGACTCTGCGGCTCGTCTGCTAATTAAGCAAAAGTCAAGAAAGACAACAACACAGCAAAGGCCCCAAAAAAGAGCCCCGAAATAGTGGAATTATAGAGAAATACAAAAAGAAATGGAAAGAAATTCAAATACAACATCCAACATGATAAACAATTAATTTTGATTAGGCCTTTGGCCGCGCCATCGCAATTAAGAATGTTGCGGGTTTCGATACTTCTATTCCCTACCCCCTTTTCCCCCCTCTTTTCCCCCTTTTCTGGGGTAAATTAAATGGAAATAAAATAGGGAAAAGCAAAAGCAAAAGTGTTGTGTGTGGCGGAGTGAAAGAAGGCCAAGAAATCGATATAGAAATGGAGTTTCGGCAGCGAACAGCAAACATATTGAGGCCTCTCGTGGGGGTGGGGGCCATGACTATGTAAAATGGCGGCCATTGTCACCATTTTGCCACACGCACACACACAGGCCTACACAGACACTATGTTTCCTCTCTCATGGCTGCATTTTTGCACTCATAACTCTTCTGGCTCCTCCTGCTCCTCCCCCTACTACGCCTGGTGTCTGGCATTTGGTCAGTTTTCGGGCCTGCCCTTAGATAAAGGTGCCACACCAGTCCTATCTGCCCCCCTGCTGCACCGCCCCTCCTCTCTCCCCACTAAATGTCCTTGCTGTTGCTGTTTCCTGTTTCCATGTTTGTGTGTGCGCTTGTGTTTTAGCCTATGTGCAACGTTTACGGTTTCAAGTTCACGCAACATTTTGTTGCAGCCACCCACAATAGACACCCCCACCCCCACTATTGTGCCACAAACTTAAAGCCAAAATATACATATTATCCGTTCAACATTAAAGAACATTTTTGCCCGAAAAACCTTCCAATTGAGTTGTTGTGCCCCAAGGCAGGGGGCGGGGGCGGGGGCAGGGGCTAGAGGGTGCAGTAGGCTTTTTGGATATGACTTAATGTCGCGCAAACACGACAAAAGCACACACAAACACACACAGACAGACAGACAGACAGCAGCAAGTAGGACAAGAGCCCGGCACTAGCAACTGCCCCCCGACTGTGCCTGGTTGTTACGTTACCGAAAACTCTGCGCCGCAGCTCCTTCAGCGCCTGTCAGTGACAGTCTCTCTCTCTCTATGTGTGTGTGTGTGTGTGACCAGGGGGCGTCATAAATTTTTGAAGGATTTTCGACGCTGAACTTGTCAAAATCAGACCAGAATGAAATGCCGGCCTCCTCGAACGGGACGGGACGGCGCGCGGCACTCGACGACTGTTTACTGTTGGCTTTTCAGTGGTTGCTTTCTGGGTGGATCAATATCCAAACACACACACTCGCCCCCCCCCGCAATCCCCCGCTACACTTTTCCCCGCTGTCAGTTGCAGAGCTTTCCACCAGAGCCGCCATTCAACAAGGTCAATGGCTTGGTCACTAAACAACAGGCCCAGCCAGAGCGAGACAGCGAGACAGAGGGAAAGAGAGAGAGAGACAGTGAGTGAGTGAGGGTCTGAGGTCTGAGCCCCGAAAGAGATCATCAATCAAAGCTGGCCCAAAATGGTTAGGATGGCCCAGAGGGGGCTAAGTGTATTTGCCTGTTCGATTTTTACTCTTCTTTTGTTGGGTGTCTGCCTGGGGAGAAACCTTCTCTCCGCTCCGCTCTCCGCTCCGCTCTCTCCTGCCCCCTCCCTGTGGCATTCTCTGTTACTCAAATTCCCACATTACTTATGTACAAGTACAAATTGTGGTAATTTTCAAGATCTCTTTGTTGGCACGGCTTTTGCTCCACAATTTCCTCATTTCGAAAAGCAGAAAAGCAGCCGAGAAAAAAGCAGCGACAACGTACGGTTGCCACCAACACTAAAATTAGCATAACAACTTTATAGTTTAACTGCCATGAACCGAACTGAAGCGAACCAAAGCGAAGCGGAGTGGAAGTGGCAGTGGATTGGATTGGAGTCGACTCGAGTCGAACCCACCCGGCTGATCCCCGCTTCTGTGGCTGTATCTATGGGTTTGTATCTTGCATACGCCCGCTCAGAGGCAACACCAACGCCAAAACGGCAGCAGCGTTGCACGACTACTGCCTCAGTGACGCTGCCACAGTGCCTCTGCCTCACTGCCTCAGTCTGCCGCTCAGTAGACTAATCTTTTGTGTGTATCTAAAGGATTGCCAGAGCGAAAACAAAACGTTGCAAAAGGTTGACAATCGAATTGAAGTCAACTCGGGGCTTGCTTGCAGGTGGCACTGCCACTGCCACTGCAACAGAGGCAGCAACAGAGGCAGCTGCTGCTGCTGCTTTATGAGCCAGTTGCACTATTTCAAAGTATAGATACAGATGCACAGCAGCAGATACACATATATCATTGGCTCCAGTGGCAGTTTCAGGTGCAAATCCTTGACATTTCGCTCAAAATCTTCCAGTCAAGTGTTCAGGCTCCCTGTCTGTCTCGCTCTTCTCTGCCACCATCTCTCTCTTTTCCTCAACTTCAACTCCAGCTCAAGTCAATTGCTCATTTAGTGTCAAAGATTTTTCCAGGCTGATAACAGCAAAAACTCCAACTTGCTGGCGAGACTTTTCATGTGTGAGAAGACGGTGGAGTGAGGACGGGGGCCCACCATCATCTCTTGTCGCTGTACAAAAATCTTTTTGTCAACTTCTTCGCGGCCTCTCTTTCCCTCTCTCTGCTGTCTCTTTCTTGCCTCAAATTATGCAGTGTGAAGAGCGGCAGAGAAGCTTCTCAGGCGACGGACGCCACTTGAGTACAAATGATAAAAATCTTACAGCAAAACACACACACAACGAAAAAGAATCAAAGGCATCACATCAGCAGCAGTTGAACTTTGGTTAAATGACAGAGGCCCAAAAGCCAGGCCGAGACAGGGGATACCCTTCAAGATGAATGGCTAAGGATAAGCAGAGCCTGTACTCCGTATATCCCTGTTTAATTTGAGTCTCTTTGTCCTGCTATGGCAAGGCTCCTTCAGCTCTTTCTATCTCGCTTTTGCCAGTGTATGGCAATCAACCGATTTCTCCCGCAGGCATGTTCGGGTTTTTGCTGTTGACTAATTCTTAGATCTTTGTTAGCCAAACCTCTCCACAAAACTAGGCATACCCTCTGCTTAGGGTATACCAAATAAGTTCTCGGGTTTTGTTTGGTGTATTACGAGTACTGTTGTGTTGACTGTTGTTGACTGTTGTTGACTGTTGTTGCCGTTGCACCAAAAACCAGTTTGCAATTGCGCGGATCCAAAAAAATGTTGTACAACTTTAGACAGAGATAGAGAACAAAATCACACACCACACAACAGTAAGATATATACACATATATATATATATATGTATGCTGTATCTGTATATAGTAGAGAGATTAACTGATAACATTAAAAATTGTCTCTTTGTTGTTGGTGGCTGCTTTTGGCGCTTAATTAATATGCAAAAAACGTTGAAAGAAAAGACGAGCAAAGACGAGGCAAAAGGTAACCAAATATATTATATATACATATATACGTGGGTATATCTGTAGATGTAGATATATATCCATATAATGTCGAAGCGGCGGCAAAGTAATCACAAGGTCAAAACGAATCGCTTTTTTTCTGTGAGTCTTTGGCCGCACAAATATTTAAATGCATATATTTAGATTCTTTTTTCTTTGGTTTTTTGTTTGCTGCTAATTTGGCTGGGAACAACACTTCACTTCTGAGCCCATCCATCCATCCATCCATCCATCTATCCATATATATTCTATAACTAATCTGTATTATCTCTGGTTGTTGTTGTTGTCTTTGCAGTATGATGATGGCCTGCACGGCTACGGCATGGACTCCGGTGCCGCGGCGGCGGCTATGTACGATCCACATGCCGGACACCGGCCGCCCGGCCTGCAAGGCCTCCCCTCGCACCACTCACCGCACATGACGCATGCCGCGGCGGCTGCGGCCACAGTCGGCATGCACGGCTACCATTCGGGGGCCGGGGGTCATGGTACACCTAGTCATGTATCACCGGTTGGTAATCACCTAATGGGCGCAATACCCGAAGTACACAAACGTGATAAGGATGCGATTTATGAGTAAGTATCTCTCCAAAACTCTAAACTAAGACTAAGCGAAAGGGTAATCTAATCAAAAACTTAGCTTCGATCATTCATTAGAGTGTTTTTTTGAGCCAAGATGATCTTTGGGGCTCTGGGATCATCAGAAACTGATTAGAAACGAAATTGATTGAGAGGAAAAACAATCCAGTCCAAAACTATCGCCGACTATCGCTGATGATCCCATTTCTCATGTGTTGTCAAGCTGCACAAAAACTAATCAATGAACTTTTGATCATCTTTGAGAGTCTGTACATATTATAGAACCCACTCACATGATCGCTCAAAGGATCACCACTACAAGCACAAAGATCAAAGATTTACTATCGCTTATTCAAACGATGATCAAAGATCCGCCAAGATTACTGCCAGTAATCCTAGTTTCATATGCGATCAGTCAGCTAAAAAGTTTCCATTTAAATGGGGATCTTCCATCAATGATCAATTATCACCTAAAATATCACCCATGATTCCAGTGATCATCTTCTAGTGATCAGTGATCGATTTGCAACCCTCAACCTCATCAATTTGGGAACCTTTCGAGCGTTTCCCAATTCAATCAAGCGATCTCTCCCTCTCCCCCAATTGATTAATAATTTTGGGCATGTTCTCGATCTGCTGCCACCTGTTCTCACCTTGCAACAACAGCGAGGGAGTCGACTTCGTTTTAACGCACGCGTAACTCTGCTCAAAATGGAAGTGGCAAGAGCGGCAAGCGATCCTTCCTGCCTTGTAGAGGAGAAATGGGCGTGATCCTTGTGCGTTTTGCGCAAAATACAAAATTATGGGTTTGGCTCGACCAAAAATGTCTGTTTTCCAATTCTCCTCTTTGTCTCTCCCTCTCCCTCTCTCTCTCTCTGTCTGTGGTGTGGGGGTGTGGCAAGAGTTTAGTGACGGACACGGAACATGAGCGTGCTTAGGCATTAGGGAGTCGAGTCCACTCCATTCGAGTCCACTCCATCCATCCAAAATGAGCTGCAGTTGTGTTGCGTTGCGGTTGTTCGTTCCCTTTGCGGTTCCTGGGTGTTAATTTGCCAAAATTGTGGTTTCTTCTTTTTGTTTGATCTCTTTTTTTATAGCTCTCTTCAAGTCTGTTCTCTTCTTTTTTCTAACATGATCGAAGGAAGACTTTCAGCCTGAAAGATGAGTCCCTTGTGTGTCATTGCGTGTCCTGTTGGACTGCCAATTTTCATGTGTTGCAACTGTTTTGCCAGCTGCCTGACTGCCTGCCTCATGACTGCCTGACTGCCTTGTTTGTCTTTCCACTGCTTCGTTTTTTGCCGCTGCATTTTTTTATTTAGGCAAATATTTGTCTTGAGAGGGAGAGACACAGACACACAGAATTTCATGAATGACTTGGGCCATCCATCAGCTGTTTGATGACTGTTTGATGATTGTCCGTCTCGAGTCGAGTGGCTGGCCAAACAAAGGTTCCCCCCCCCCCCCCCCCCCACGGATGGATGGTTGGATGGATGATGATTATGACTTCATTGGGCACCTGTGTTGTTATGATTATTATTATTTTTTGGCACCTTTTTTTCGTGTACGAGTATATGAAATTTAAATTAATATTTTATGGGGAAAGAACATTCTCTTTTAACACCTTCCACCCAGAGTGCAGAACTTCAGCTGCCACTGCTGCTGCGGCTGCCACTGCTGCTGCCGTTACTCTTCTGCTTAGTCATGGCAAATGAGTGCCACGGTTTCTGTTTCTGTTTCTGTCTCTGGGTTTCTACTTTTTGTTCTGCCTCTGCCTCTGGGTCCTGCTTCTGATCCTAAACTGGAAACGCACTCAACTGTGAAAGGCTGAGAGCCCTGAGAGCCCTGAGAGTACGAGGCCGAGTCCGAGTCTTATTAATAGTTTGTTAAGCGCAGGTCCACACCCCCTCTTGGGTTCTGGGTTCTACATTCTGGGTTTCTGAGTTCCCTCCTCGCTGGTCGCTGGTCACTTTTTGTGCCATCTAATGGGTTTTTGGTCAAGGGAAGGGACTGGGAATGGGAATGGGAATGGGACTGGGAACAACCCCGCCTAATTTTGTTCAGGTGCAATTTGTGAACGGCTCTAAGCGTGAAGGGAAAAGAGAACAAAAAACAGAGAGAGAAACAGAGAACAGTGAAAAAGAAAGGGAATTCTATTCTGGAAATGAAAAAATGGTCAAATCATGTTGAGTTGTTGGAACTAATCCGTCAGCATAAAGCATAAAGAGTGGCCAAGTGGCCCATGGGGGATTATTTATTTAGATATACTCAGAGATAGAGGGCGGCAGGAGCGGCAGCTGCTGCTCTCTCTGTTCTCATTTGCATTTGCAGGAAATTGTCCTGGAAATGTATTTACTTTTACTGATATTTTCTTTCTCTTTCTCTCTGCTTACAGACATCCGCTATTCCCGCTATTGGCGCTCATATTCGAGAAATGCGAATTGGCCACATGTACGCCGAGGGAGCCCGGGGTGCAAGGTGGCGATGTTTGTTCATCGGAATCGTTTAACGAGGATATTGCAATGTTCAGTAAACAGGTAAGAACAATAATGGATCAAGTTTTGCCCATCCGACTCTCCATGTAATTGGAGAAGATCTGCTTAAGAGGGGGAGGGGGGACCGTCTCTCTCTTTGGAATCTCTGTGGGAACACATGGCCCACATGTGGCACTAAATCGCGGCACACGAACTTAACGAAGCAAGCAGCTAAATGATCGGATTACGTTACCCAGCGGAGGATCACTTCAGCATTCAGCCTCAGCCTCAGCTTCAGTTGGGTTTGGGTTTGGGTTTTCGGTTGGGATCGATTCCTTCCTCTCGTCTTGGTCCCATCTTCAATGAGCGGGGCAGTCTGCACTTAATTACAGTCTCCGCTGACAATGTCTTGCCGCCATATGTCACAAATATGCGAGGCGACTCCAGCCTGGCGCTGCCCACACTTGACACTTCCTCCCGGCAGCCCCAGCCCAGCCCCTACCCCTGCTTCTGCTATACTTTTGGAGTTCATAAAAACAGAGAAGAGTATTCTGCCACACACTGACATTTAAATAATTTACGATGTTTTAACATACAAATTATAATGTTGCAAGTCGTTTTGTCTGCTCTGTGTGTGCCTCTCTGTGGTACATCCAGCTCCCCTTTGGGGGCAGCTATTTTTATGAGGCACTGAAGATCGCCTTGGTAAACAGAAGCACACAGAGCGAGAGACTCCCAAGGAGGTGATGACGAAGACCAAGACGAAGATGACGATGATGATGCCAAAAGTGAGCAAAACTTATGGCTCCATTCTACGGTTTGTGACATTTTTGGCAAAGCCAAGAAACCACTGAAACAACCACTGCAACGCCCCCGTCATGCGGTGCCGCCCTGGTCTGGCCTGGCCAGTTGAATATTATAAAAATGATGTTTTTATTTATGGTCCATTTGGAATTTTGACAGGCCCCTGCTATGGGCAATAAACCCAACAAGAAACATCACTTGAACACCATCTTCGAGAGCGGGGAGAGACATTTATCTTGGCACTCTGTTTGGTTCTGGGCGAGATTTTGATGAACTTTTGTCGGAATTGTCAATGAAATGTCTCATAAAGTAGAGTCTCTGCGAGAATCTCTTTAAGATCTGGCCACACCACAGCTGCAGTTTGTAGAGGAATATATATGTCAGATCCTAACTAGAACACAATCTTTAGCCCGATCAGCGATCAACCTTTTTGGCAAACGTATTCTAGAAGTATTCCACACCTTGATCAGTGATCATTGATCAGTGATTGATCACCCAACCACCTTTAAGTGATCTTCAGATACAGTTCCACCATTTGGTTCGCCATTTGGCAAAGTTCAAAACCCCCTGTACCCCCCTCCTGTACGGGGGTGTTCCCTTCTTCAGAGATCTTTTGAGAGGCAGCATAGCATTTGTTGATCATTCACCGAACTGAACGTCAACAACTAAGTTGTCGCTTGCATTTCATTTCATTTCGGATCGGAACGGAACACTTTTCTGGCCATTTCGGGGCCAGCGTTGTCGTTGTCGTCGTCGACGTCGTCGTCGTTGTCGGGACTGACAAAAATAACTCAAAAATGTCATTCGCCCATCGAATTTTAACAAACGAGCGACTGAGGCAGAGACCACAGATCGAGGCAGATCGGGACAGATCGGGGAAGATCGGGGGCAGATCGGGGGACAGATCGGTGTGTGGAGCGGAGACATCGTCGTCGTCGCCTCGCCCCAGAAGAGGACGCTAAAAATAATGCCTTTGGCACTTTTTTAGTTGCTGTTGAAGCAGTTGTTGCCGCTGCTGTTGCGCCGCTGTTCGCCGTTGATGATGATGATGGCGATGCATTTTATATAGATAGATTGCATAGATATATCTCTTCGTTCTCACTCTCTCTCTTCTATATATAAATTCACTTTAATTTGGACTAAGAAACTGCGTAAAATGCGCCATGCCACGCTACGCCACGCCACGCCACGCTACGGCATGCCACGCCAACGCCACAGACATCGGGTGCTGCGATTCCCCCCTCATCAAGAGCCAGAGCCAGAGATCTCAAAAGAGAGATCCTCTGTTGGCTGGATGGGATATACATAGTTAGGCGACTTTTGGTGTTGGCGCTGCTAATGATGCAGCTAAGGAAACGCTTTATAATTTCTCTTTAAAACCAGAAACATGTGATGCAAATGATGGACCAAAAGAAACAAAAACAAAAAAGAAATATATAAATACTCGTGATGGGATTGGGATCCAACAAAAGTTCGTTGTCTGCTGTTGCTGCTGCTGCTTGATGATCATCATCATCATCATCATTATCATCATTATCATTTCTACCCATTGGTTAATGTGTGCTTTGTGTCTTTGTTGCGAGGATCCCCGAAAAAAGACAAAGGAAAACACAGAATAAACGTATATATTTTTATGATTTCATTTTAAGTAATTTTTAATGAAAATCATCTCGTTTGGCAGATGACTTTTTGGGTTCCTTCCCCAAGCCATGCCCCAACCCCATGCCCCAACCCCATCCCGATCCCTCCTTGTGGTTTGACAAGACTTTTGTGGCAGTTTGGCTAATAGTTTGTACATGCAACGAGTTGATTCCGCTGCTGACAACATTGGGCCATTGTCTCCTTGTCATTGCTTGCCTCTGTCTCTGTCTCTCTCTGTCTGTCTGTGGTTCCTGCTTGCTGCACGTTGCACGTTGCAGGCCATGCGTGCCACGTCTGCCTGCCCGCCTGCCTGGGGAGGAAGGATTGCCTGATGATTAATGAAGTGCGGCTAAATGTGCCCGATGATTTTTGATTTCATCATCCCATCACAGGCTCTGTCGTCTCTCCTCTCTCTCGTCTCTCTCCCTCTCCCTCTCCCTGTCTGTCCTTGACATTAACTAGCGACTGTCACAACATTTCAACCCGATCCAGTCCGAACTTTCCCGGCAGGTAGTGCTCGTAGAACAGGTTAACATCGGGCCCTAATGCCAATCAATGTATTTTCGGTTTTTCTTTCGGGGTTTTCCCCCCGCCTCACACAAAAGGCAATTCCTGCTGGCCAAGATCTCTTGGCCTTTTGCTGCCCTCCCCCGCACGTCTTTTGTTTCACTATATCTTTCTCTGGCTCTTCCTTGGTTTTTGTTTCGTAAATTGCATTTTCTGATTTCGTCTGAAACGCAGAAGGCAGGAGGCAGGCGGCGGCAGAGGATGGGCTGAGGCTGAGGCTGAGGTTCATAATCAGGTATGAAAGGTTACGCTTGCGCAGTTGTATTGTCAGCCAGGAGCAGGCTCTACCCCGGCCCAAGCCTCTGCTTCTTCTCATTGGAATGTTCACTTTGCCAGGGATTGCTTCCCCTACCCCTAACCCCTACCCCCTACCCCTACCTTCTCTATAGGAGAGATATCTCTCGGCTCTCGGCTCTACGCATTTGCGTTCGTTTCTCCTTGTCCGTCTGCTGCCTGGAGGCAACCCGGGAAAGGAAAGAAAAAGGAACTTAATCTCTTTTGTGCAATATTCCCTGACTCAGTCTCGCTCTCCCTCCCTCTCCCTCTACCTCTCTCTATCTGTGGGATGCCTCTGCCGATGTTGGTTCTGTGTTGTTTTGTTCTTTTAATGATAAAAAATACAGAAACCTTTACCTTTTTATTTGGAATTTGGTACCTTTTTAATCTCTGTCCCTTTCTGTCGCTATGGCCTGGCTATGGCTCTCCCTCTCCCTCTGCCTCGTTCTAGTTGTACGAGTATTATTATTATTATTAAGGCATTGTTCTTTTTAGTTCTCTCTCTGTGTGTGCGTCCAACCCTTAGCGGGTTTTGAATTTCTTCCTTCTGGAGTGGAACAAAAGATTCGTTCTGTCGTTTTCTATTTTCAGTTTTTTTGTTTTTTCGTTAGCCCGAAAAACTGCAAAAAGAGCAAAAGGCGCAGACGCAACTGTTGCCAGAGGAGGGCATGGCATGGGGGGGAATTTCCAAGGGGAGGGAATTGCGTTGCACAGCGTGAACTGATTTGGCACAGCCCCTGGGAGACTGCAGAGAGGGCCCAACCAACACCCACCCACCCACCATAGAGAGAGAGAGGGATCCGATTATTTACTTTACAGTGGTGCATGTTGCATGTGGCATGGTGCATGTGGTCTACCATTAACAGACAGCCAGACAGCCCAGACGAGATGCGTTCCGTTCCGTTCCAAATTCAAATATTTGTTTATGGAACCACTTGGCGCCTTTTAAATGTGATTATTTAGTTAACTGCCTAAATGTATCTCTCGTCTACGAGTTTATGTTTGGATTATGCCACCATTTCCATTTCCATTCCCATTTCCATTCTGTATCTGTATCTGTGTATCTGTGTAGCTGCTGCTCTGCAACTCCCAATATTTGTACAGTAGTTTGACCCTTTTTAACAGCTCTATATTTCAGGGATCGACTGTGTCTGTGGCTGTCTGTGTGTCTGTGTGTCTGTGCGTGCATCTGTTAGATACATTATCGCAGTACCGCAGTGCCGCTAATACGTTCATCAAATAGGTTAACCCATTAGGGTGGCCCACAGCCCGAAATCAATTTGGAAATAGAGCCACAAATGATACGATGATACGATGATGGCAATAGTTTCGATTTGCTTATGGAAATTGTTGGTGTTTCTCTCTCTTTCTGTGGCAGCTACATATTTCACTCTTTCGTTGCGCTTTTTATTTATGTGGCGTTACTTATGGGGCAGCAGCAGCCACCCCCCCCACCCCCCAAAATGATTTATGAGTGCTCTGCTCTCTAGACAAGATGTCTGCTAAACGCTTTCAATTAAAAGCCAAAGAGAGCAAGAGAGAAGACAAATTGTGTCAATGACTGACTGTTGGATGGATGGACAATAACACCACTCATCTTTCCTTATAGACATAGTCGTACCCGTACCCGTATATAGTTATTTTCGGGCGATTATCAGGCCAAGTAACACCGGATGTTATAGCTTTTCGGGGGGAGGGGAGACACGAAATATTATGATTATCTCTGTGTCTGCAGGTAAGAAGAGCCCGAGAAATCTCTTGTGGCCATGCAAATATTGACACTCCTCTGTGTATCTATGTGTCTGTCTATATGTCTGTGTGTCTATGCTTGCCAATGTTTACCCACTCTCTGCCACGGCTTGGCTGCCACAAGAGCGTTAGAAGTAGTACATGGAGAGTGTGGTGTAGTCTGTGGAGTGTAGTGTATCTGCCGCAGTAGCTGCCACATTGCGTTCACCGTTTGCTTTTGGGTCGTAAACTGGAGTGGCATGGAGGAGTCTCCTCCTCTCTCTCTCCCTCTGTGGGGTTATAAAAAGAAACTGTCAGTGGGGGGGTCGGTCGGTCTGGTTTTGTTTCTGTTCTTGACTGCTGCCTCTGCCGCTGCCTCTGCTGCTGCTGCCTCTGCCTCTGCTGCTGCTGTCCAGGTTCTGGTTCTGGTTGTGTCACCTCAATTGTGGCTGTTTTACTACCGATATTGTGCGCCCATTATAAAGATAGATACGATAGATAAAAACAGCAACAACAACAACCAAGATGCGATGCCATTTGGCTTTGTTTTTGTTACTATTTGTGTTTGCCTTTGGATGTTAATGTCGGGTAAAAGTAATCAACAACATCATCATCATCATCATCATTCAGTATCATCATCGTCATCGTCATCAGCTAGGCAAATAAAGTTTGGTTTTGTATTACAACAAAATTATTATTGTTCAGTTTTGGTGTTTTTTTATGAGCGCACACAGTGGCGGCGTTGAGGGGGGGTTGGGGGATCATCAAATCAAAATTTGAGCCATAAAATCCGCCCAAGATGTTTTCTCTCTCGCTCACTGAGAGAGAGCAGCCATCAATTGAGTTGTTGCCCCCCCCCTCTTGGGTGGCTTGGGAGGAGGCAGGGGTGTCCCTGTCCCTGTCCTGTTTTCGGGGCATTGTGCAAGCTTTTACCACCCCCCACCCCCTCCTCTATTGTGTAGGTGTGAGAAATTCGATAGGATTTTCATGTTCGGTTTTTGGTTTCACTTTGAGGCAGAGATTTCCATGCCATGCCATGACGTTGTTGCATCTAGGTCTGATCTCCGATCTCTGCAGAATCCCACAAAAGCTTCAACTTTGAGAGAGAGAGAGAGAGATGGGGAGATAGAAAGAGAGGGATTGTGTGTCCAAAGTGAGATACAAATTTTGATAAAATTCCAACAGACGCTCTCCCTCCCTCTCCCTCCCTCCCGTTCACGCTCTCAAATATTTTGTATTTTGTTTGTATTTCTGTTTGTTTATAATGTTAGTGGCTGTAGGAGGGGGTAGGGGGAGGGGGAGGACCCGCATGAGGCTGGCGCCGAGGCACGCAACATTCAAATAATATAATGTGGCTACGTGCTGCAATTTAGGCGCCTCCATGCCTCCCGCTGGGGTCCCCCTTCCCCCCAATTGGAAAAGTGTGCCAGTTGCCAGAAAATGTTGAATATTTTCCAGTGTTTCCTTTCAGTTTCTTTGTACAAATTCTGCTGGCGAATCTTTTGGAGGGTGGGGGGTGTGTGTTATCACTGTTATCACTGCACTCTTTTCTCAAGTGGCTGAAGGCTCAACGGCGATCGACGTCAACAACAGCGGCGGCTACTGTGCTACTGCCAGCCAGCAGCCAACAGCCAGCAGTCAGCAGTCAGCGCTGATTCCAAAAGTCGTCGCTGCTATAGTGCATAAATTGTTTTATGGTCCCCGGGGACTGGTACAGAGACTAGGGGGAGGGGTGGAGAGGGGTCTGGTAGGGTCTGGGCTTTATGACCACATTACTCAAGTGCCTTCCATCAAACACACACACACACACACACTTTCTGGTGTGTGGCTGCTACTGTTGGTTCTATGGGTCTATGGGTCTATGGGTCTATGGGTCTATGGCTATCTCCTCCCAGCTCTCTGGATGATTTTATGGCCAACACACAACGACGCCAGGCCAGGTCGCAGGGCTATAAAATTGCTCCTAGCCTGCCTGCGGTATTGGCACTATAAAAAATATATAGTCTACAGCTCAAAACTGAACAAACTGAAGAATACCCGCAGTATTGCCCAGCAGAAGTGTTGCCTTCTTTATAGACCTAGATTTTGGTCTCGAGATTTTTGATTGAATAGAATTTCTATATATTATTATAGCACGTGGCTTTTCTGTGCGGAATTGATTTCAAAATTTCCCCCGCATAATCACTTCAGCAGAGGGGGTGCGGAAGGGGGTTGGGGTTGGGGCAATTTATGACCACCTACGCGGGCCAGTTTTGGTTTTATTTTTGTATCTTTCGGGCCACCGATTTGGAGACGGAACAGACGTCTGTCGATCGCCGTAACACTTGTCGCCTGTCGCCTGTCGCCTGTCGCTGACATTGTAAACCTTTTTCTGTGTGTTTTTTTGGTTTTATTTTTGTGTTGTATAATTGCATTTATTGGCTTCATAAAACCGTTCTGAAGAGCAGTATCTAAACAGTAGTGATTTCTTTTTGGCCTGTCGTCGCCCCTCGACATTGGGGGATTGCAAAAAGCACAAAAAAAGCAAAAAACAAGAACATCGAGGCAGAAAAAAATAGAAATTTATGAGCGGCTCATGTGAAACTGATTAGAAATGGGGTTCTGGGTTCGTACTGGGTTGGACTCGGACTGGGGCGCGTGACGTGGCTGGCGATTTGTTGTTGGGGGCTTTCCGCACACACTCAGTGTGAGATTGGAGATTGGAGATCCCAAATAAGACTACCAGAACTATATTTATATATACGGAAAACACTCTCTGTATTTGTGTGTATAGTTTGGACTATAAATATGAAATTGTCAGCTGCAAGAGACGCCCACGCACTGCTGCATGTTGACAAAATTGTAAGGGGAAGGCACAGATGGAAAGAAAGCGAGGAAAGCATTTCATTTCATTTCATTTTCATTCCCATTTCTATTCCCATTTCCATTTTCACGCCCCAACTGCTGCTGCTGCTGCCTGTCCGGGGCGGGGGGCGGGGGTGGTATTTATAGACTTGTCTCATGCTGTGCATTTTACTAGTTGGTCGCATGATTTATATATTTTTAAAAACATTCTCGCTCTCTCTCAATCTCTCTCTCTCTCTCTGCAAAGAGAGCTCTATTGCTGCGGTACTCCTCAAGGTTTTGGGGGCAGCCATTTTGGAGGCGCATCCAGTAAAGTGCGTGCAATATGTCCGGGCCGTGCTGGGCCGGGACCAACTTCTGGCTGACTGCTTTTCATATCAGTTAAAGCTAAAGCGCGACCCGCGCCTGGCCTGGCCTGGCCGCGACTCCGGGCCATGTCTCAGACCTGCATGGCCAAAACCAGTTTGGCAACTTCTCCCATCTGTCCTTCTCTCTCTCTCACACACTCTCTGGGTGTGTGTGTGTGTGCAACACCAGCACCATCGACCATCCACCAACCAGCATTTGAAAATGCAACATTAAAGCCAACAGGCAACAACTTTTGCAAAATACCCAACACGCAACCTCCTACTCCGCTCCTCCGCTCAACCGCTTGCCGCTTGCCTCCTCCTGCTCCGCTCCGCTCCGCTCCTCCTCTGCTGTCGACCTCCTCCTTGATCGTCATCATCATCGTAGTCGTCGTCGTCGTCGTCGTCTTCAATGGCTGTGCTTTGTGTGTTGTTACTCGTATTATGCTATGGTTGTTGCTGTTGTTGCAGCCGCACAATGGGGCGTTTTTCTCATACAACCATTGTACGGTACGGATGGAAGTGCCCACATATCTAGATACTCTGTCTACCACTTCCAACTCCAACCCAGCGATCCACTCGTATTCGTCTGTCCGTCTGTCTATGTGTCTGTCTCTGTGTCTCTGTGTCTGTGTGTGTGCAAAGTGTGTAATTATTAGCTGCACATGCCTCAGTTGATTTCAAATTGCCGTTACTGCCTTGGACGACGGCTGGCTCTGCCAGTAAGCTCTCTGCTCTGCCAGCTCTGCTCTGCCTTTGGGTGCCTTTTGTATCTGTATCTACTAGATGCATCTGTGAGTGCTGCTGCTGCAGAAGATCGCTCGGAGATCAGTAGGGCATTCTATTGGAATTCTAATACAAGGATATGTTTAGATCAGTGAGGAAACACAGTCATATAAGGCTTAAGCTTACTATTTTTGAATGATCTTTAGAGATCAGAGAGAAGAAGCTTCCTACCATTGCTCATAGATCTTCAATCTCAACTGATCTTCAGCCGATCTTCAACTGTTCTTCAGTTTAAGTCTCATAGATCGATCGATCTTTAGTAATTTGTTTGCCTATCGATGGCCTATCCTTCCACATGGTCTTTGCATAGCAGGAGATCATAGCAGGGCAGATCAGATCACTAATACCTTCGACCCGGTTCAGGGTCACGTCCATAAACCCGGAGACAAGATCAACTCCGTTTGTGGACCTCCCGCCTTCAGTGCAACCTTGTTGCATGTGTTTCTGGGTGGTCGATCGGTCGGTCGGTCGGGTCGGGTCCATGCAAAACATACCACACATTTGGACAAGGTCGACTCGACTCTCGCCCGTTATATAACAACCCAGCGGGTGGGTGTTTGTGTGTGTGTCTGATCCGATACGATCTGCCGGTTCGTTTTGGTTATCTGTGAAGACCCTGGCTCTTGTCTTGGCCATTTATTACGGCTGCAGTTCCGTGAGAGCCAAAAACTAATATCGGCAACAAAGAAATGTTTTCAAATTTCAAATAATTCGCGCAGCATATGCGATCTCCGATGATGAGATGAGGATGAGACGAGGATGACCTTCTGCTGTCGTCGCTGGCTACGGTACGGTACGGTTTGGGTCTCCATCTCCAGCTCTGGCTGCGCGTCTCTGTGTGGTATTTTATCTAGCCAGATATTGCTTTTGTGATTTTTATCTAAGTGTGTGGTTTATTTTTATATCTATGTTGCTGTTTTTGTTGCTTTTTGCTTTTGGCATGGCTTTGGTCGAGGGGGCTTGGACTCTCAGGCGCTGGCTCCGGGTCCGACTCCGACTCGGTCTCGGGGTGGGCTATAAAAACGAGAATCTCTTTTATGGTCACAGCGAGTCACCGTCGACAGCCATCGACACCGACACCGACACCGGCAGCGTCACCTCTTCTGGGTCTGGGCTCTGGCAGTGGGTCTCTGTGGCCTGCTCCATGGATGAGCAAATGTTTCGTTTCCCATGGTTTGTGTTTGGAACCGATTTGCTCATGGTTTTTGTTGTAGTTTTTTTTTTTATAATGTGTACAATATATTTGGCCCTTATCGGCTCTCCAAAGACCATCATAAAATACTGCAATGCCGCATAGTCTCTACCGTTTCGTAGATGATTATGTTTTGGTTCCGAACAGCTGTACAGTTGGGGAAGCTCTCTCCCACTTCCTATTTCTCTGCTATTTCGCACTCTCTAAACCCTAATTCTTTGCCATTCTCTTCTTGCAGATAAGATCACAGAAACCCTACTATACCGCAGATCCCGAAGTCGATTCACTGGTAAGTACAAAAAACAAAAGCAAAAAGAAAAGAAGCAAAAACAAAAGCAAAAACAATGTTGCTATGTTGGCTTCTCCTCTGGCAGGCATGCAGCATGTTGCCATGCCAAAGATCATGGCTATGCTGTGCATTTGTGTGTGTGTGTATGTCTCTGTGTGTGTGTGTGTGTGTGTGTGTGCATCACCTTGACCCAAAACAACGACGACAATTGAATAATTTTCTTTTATTTAGAATAAATCACAGTGAATTTAGCAAAAGAGCAAAGCATCAACGAGCGAACGAAACGAAACGAACAATTTATGAGCATTTGTTCATCAAAGCAACGGCACAAGCAGGCAGGCAGCGGCAGGCAGCAGCAGGCAGCGGCAGAGAGCAGCGTGCGAGGGGGAGCGGGACAAACTGAGTTGTTTAGACATTTTATCGGACAGCGTTGCCATACTTTTCGTTCTCACTTCACTCTCGCTCGCTCTCTCTTGCGCTCTCTGTGTTCTGTTCTGTGTTCTCTGCATTTTGCATGCCGCTACGCTAGAGGGAGAGGGAGAGAGCGGGAGAGCGCGAGCGAACCCAAGCGAACGACAATATGAAGCAGAACGATTTAATGATGCATATGACATTTTTGCACTCTCTAAATGGGCTGCCTGCAGCCTGCAGCTTGGGGCAGCCTTGGGTGTGCAGCAGCAACAGCAACAATGAAGCCAACGGCTTTGGGCTTGTAGAATATGCATTCGGATCTCTCTCGCTCTTTACTGCGGCGGGGCAGTGGGGGCAAGGCGTGGAGCTGTGCTGTGGTGCGGCAGGAGAAGATTAACAACAGATCCGTTCAAGGCAAAGGCAAATGCCAGCAGCAGCAAGAGACTAAGGCAACCTTGGTGTTGATCATGATCAGTTTTATAGGACAATCTTCGAGAGGAAATGATCGTAGAGGCATCATAAAGGAGAGGAAATACCATTAAAACCTTTTAGGATCTTTAGAAGTATTTGGAGTGATTTCTAGGTCTCCCTTGGGGGATTCCCTGTAGATAGAAGATCATAAAATCGCAGCTAAACTTCTGAAGATTATAAACTTTATATTTATAATCGAGTTGAAGCCATGCAGATACCAAAATGATCTGTGCATAATCCAGTTATGGAACAAATGGTTTAATTTTTATACGAAACACCAGAAGATCATCTCCATTTCCCTCTTCCTCTCCCTTGCTCCCTCTCCCTCTTTGCTTGCTCACTTTTCTGCCTGGCATTCCGCTGGCATCCGAGTCATAACAATTTTAATGGGCCCCGCCATGAGTCAGAGTGGGATAGAGGAGGGGGATCGGAGCGAGAGGGAGAGGGAGAGCGAGAGAGATCATTTCGGTTGGCATGTAAATCAAGACGGAAATGCCGCGTGCAAAAAGTGCAAAACGAGCCATGCAATTGGGTAGCCAGCAGCAGGCAGCAGCAGCAGCAGGCAGCAGCAGCAGAAGGCAGCAGCAGCAGCAGGCAGCAGCAGCAGCAGGCAGCAGCAGCAGGCAGCAGGCAGCAGCAGCTAACAGAAGAAGATACGGACTGCGGATGGCGGATGGCGGATGGAGCCCTGGACTGGCATGGCCTGGCCTGGCCTGGTCTCTCGTCTCGTCTCGTCTCGGACAGATCTGGGGCTGGGCTGGCACACATATAAAGAGATTATGGGCAAAACTAATTTTAATTGCCACCACACCGCACTCGAACGACTCTTGGCAGTCGTAAATGTGTCACTCACTTACCCACTCACTCAGGGCAGCACAGGGCAGGGCATCAGCAGAGAGAAGTTGCATCTGCCTCAGATAGACGCTGCAGGTTTCCGTTCACAAAAAGAGGGAGAGAGTGGCCCGGTGGAATCTCTGGTGGCCCTAATTTTATGCACTTGCAGATTAGTTTATTAGTTGTAGTACAAAATCACTGACTGCCCAGGCCACCCCACAATGCCCCACCCCACCGAATGCCCCATGCCACAGTCTGGCGGGGATCTTTCGCGTCTTGGCCATGGCCATGTGTGTGTGTGCCTCGCTGCGTCTGCGACTGCGTACTTTGGCCATAAATCATTTTGGCATGCCACTCTGTGGTTGGCTTTGCCTCCAATTTCCTCCACCATCCGCCATCCGCCATCCGCTATCGTGTTTGAACATTTAAAAGTGCATTTAGTAACACTTACTTAAAGGAAGAGAGGCAGCAGCAGAGGCAGCAGCAGAGGCAGAGCAAAACCCAAGCAGTTGAGGTCGCCTGCTATAAAAATGTTTATAGCATGTCTCTAGGAGAGAGAGAGAGCCAGAGCCAGCATGCAGCATGCTGCAGCGCGGTTAAATGAAATTCTTGGCTGTTGTAGCAGTAGCTGCCCCACCAGAACCGAACCAAATGCAGAGCCAGACCCAAGACCCAAGACCACACAGCAGCCGTTGAGCAGTTAGCAGCATCGTAAAAATGTCAAATGTCAAACTGATGTTTTAATTAGCGGTCCAGTCCGAGACCAAGAAAGGTTCTCCTCTCTCTGGAATGATTGAGTGTGTGTTTGTTTAATAGTACAATATATTTACATATATCTTCTTGTATTTCCCTGATTATTAATCTATATATTTCCCCCATTTTCCTTTGCAGATGGTGCAAGCAATACAAGTACTTCGGTTTCACCTTTTAGAATTAGAAAAAGTAAGTAAAACATAAACAAACTTTTCTTTAATCGAAAGCCTAAACATTGCAATACCTGAAATGCAAAATCATCTTACAACAACAAAGACAAAAACATTTGTTTAGTCATTGCAATTAACGGCCAAAAGACATGGGCCGAATCGAGAGCCAATCATTTATCAACGCCCCAAAAAAAGACCACCCAAAAAGGCTGCACACTGAGAGCCGGGAGACCGGGAACAGGACCAGACACAGATCAGACACGGACACGGACCCCCCCGACCAGGCCAATAAATAAACCAGGCCAAAACAGAAACAGCAATGGCAATAGCAATGGCAAAAATAGTTTCCAGCGGGCGCGCATTTCAATTACCAACATTTGTGTTGACATTTCATGGGGTGGGGAGGGGGCCAAGGGGGGCCAAGGGGGGCCAAGGAGGGAGGGACTGTCCCACAGCAGGCGGCCATATATCTCTCTGGCCTGTCTAATACACTTGCCGTATGTCTAAATTAAAGTCAGAAACAAAAATGCAGCTGAAAATTGAATTAATTGCCAATCAAAGTGGAAAAGTTGTTAGCCAGGCCGAGGCAGGATGTGCTCTGCTCTACGGCGGGGATTAGTTTTTGTGGCAACAAATATTTGGCCAGCGGCAGGTGTTTGTTGTTGCAGTTGTTTGTTGTCGCTGGTTACAGTTTCATGCGTAAGATAAAAGAAAACAGAATTTCCCTCTCAGTTGCTGTTGCAGTTGCAGTTGCAAGGGAACAATGGAATGCATTCAGTTTTCGGCTTCTCTTTTGTTGTTGATACATGAGGTGTGATGAGGCACCCCATCCATGCCCTACCCCAGACTGTTCCTAGATGCTTCAGCCCTGATAAGAGTGCCACATAAATTAGTGTTGAGGAGGGGTGGGTTCTCGTTCCCGTTCTCATTCTCCTACAACACCTACTTGACATAGACAAGACACTACTTAGACACTTTATAGTCTAAATGGAAAAATTACAGGTTGCCTAATTTGTTTTAATTTCAAATAATATGCAAGAGAGTCCGACGGGTGCGTGTCGCTCATTCTGGCCGGGCTTAATGGAAGTTGTTCCTCACAACGTGGTCGTAATTAATGCCTGACCGATGCCCGATCCACCCCCCCACACCCCCCACTACACCCTTCCCTCTGTGCTGTTCGGCTGTGCCGAGAAAATTAATTAGGCAAATGCGCAACGAAGCGTGGAACGAGAACCTAAACCTAAGCCCAAGACCAAGTCCAAGTCCCAGCCGAAGCCGAAGCCGAAACTGAAGTCGAAGCTGCGTCGAGGCTGAGCCGTAGTTAAGCCCGGACCAGAGCAGCACCCAAAACCCGTCCGAAGAGCCCAGTCCGCTCTTCACTCTTTTTCAATTAAGTCTTAAGTAAGAAATTATGCAAAACAATCTACAAAAAAACACAGAACACAAAAGCTGAACCAAAACCAAACAAGACAAAACGCCCCAAGAATATAGAGTTGCAGGGCGGCTAGAGGGGGGGGGGGGGGGGGGGGGGGGGGCTTAAGGGGTAAGGGGTAGGGGGATTTGTGGGTCTCGTACATCCGAGTCATTTGCTGTGGAATGCTGTGTCCGTCTCTCTCTCTGGAGAGTGGGCCATGGGGCTAATGACAGACGAACGAAACGAAACGAAACAAATCAAACGTAGAGACAGTCCCAGTCATAGTGGCAGTCGCAGAAGTCAATCAATCTGCAATTAGTGCGTTGGACAATGTTAATCACCGCAGGCGAAGGCTTTCTGCTTTCTAAGCCAGGCTAAAAACAAAACTAGAGCAGTAAGACAGGTCACCTCAGCAGCAAGGAAAGTGATCAAGTCCAAGCCCAGTTCATCAGTCAGTCAGTCAGTCAGTCAGTCAGTCAGTTGATCAGTCACTCGGTCTGTCCGTCTGTCTGTCAGCCAGCTGCAATTTGTTGCAGGCAGCACCCTGTACAGGCAGCGGGTAAGAGACAGCCACACGGGGACCCAGAAAGAGTCAAGATCTTTATCAACAACACAGCAGCAGCAGCAGCAGCAGCGGCAGTGGCAGCAGCAGCAGCAGCAGCAGCAGAGCCATGGACTCTCCACGACAGGTTTTTGTTTTGTCATTTGTCACTCACACAGCTTGCGACACACACGATACCAGCAACAACAACAACAACAGTGGCAGCAACAATTGCAACAACTGCAACAATCAGCACAAAGAACTGTAGCAACTTGTAGTAAAAAACAGAAAAAAAACACAGCACACAACACATTCATTTATATGCAGCCAACAAAATGCAGCGGTCGATTTTTGGTGTATAAAATAAATATAAATACAAAACAAAAACAGCAAAAGCAACAACAGCAACAAAAAACAGCAACAACAAAAAACTACACACAATACAACAGGGGAAAAAAAAGCACAACCGAAATAAATGAAAAGAAATACAAAATATACTTAAATAAAATGTGCGGGCTGACTTGCAAAAAACAACAACAACACACAGCCATATATATGTATGTATGTATATATATCTGTAGATCTGTACATTTTATATATATCTGTATCTGTGCATATTTGTTGCCGCTGCTACAACAGCAACAACAGCAACAGAATCAGTTAAAAAGACGTTTCAAGACTTGTGTCTGTCAAAACTGGTTTGCCTCAGTCCGAGTCCCAGTCGCAGTCCCAGCTCCAGTCAGAGCCCCAGCTTGGAGCTCGAGAGCTCCAGGCCCAGTCGCAGTCCCAGCTCCAGCTCTACGGCTCCCCAGATCCCCAGCACACGGACAATTCTCGTCACAGAGTCACATGCAAAAAACAGAGGGAAAAAAACATCACACAGCACAGAAAAAAAACACACAGCATTCAGGCAGGCAGGCAGCAGGCAGGCATTGCAATTGACAAACAGACAGAGAGACAGAGAGACGAACAGACTGATAGACAGAGAGACAAACAGACTGATGGACAGAGAGACAGAGAGACTGATAGACAGAGAGACAGAGAGACACTGAGACACTGAGACAGAACGGAGCGACTGTCGAGACAACACGTTGGGTCAGTTGCACACGCTTCTCCGGCAGGGGGTAAGCAGCAGCAGCACCACCATCGGAATCGGCTGGGGTAATGCCGGCATGGGGGCAACTACAACAGCAACAACACCGATTTGGGGGCCTTGTTTTGATGGCTTGGCCAGATCGCTTTGGGGATCGCTATACAACACACAGCACTGGCACCAGAACCAGCAACAGCAACAGCAACAATCCCTGGCCCCAGTCCCAGTCCCAGCAGCAGCAACAACGACATCGACAGCTGTATACTTTTGGTTAGCCGATGATGATGATCATCATGATGATGATGATGATGCAAGCTGAGGAATACACAGCAGATTGGGGGAGATATTTTGAAGATTTTGAATGATGGCAGGCTAGACGAAACCTGGCCAAAATATAGACGATAGGAGATATATGTAGGAAGGAATTGGAATAATCTCAGAAGACAGATCCGATCCAATCCGAGAGTCGACTTCTTCTCAATCCCCCCCGCTGTCAAACATTTATTTATTTCAAATTATTTTTAATTACATTTCATTTAAATGTCAGTGGCAAGAAGAAAGAACCGAGATCCGAGAGTCGAGAACTTGTTAGACGACGACTCTCGAGTGTGTGGGGAGGCTGTGGCTGTGGCTGTGGCTTGCGTGTGACTCTGAATCTGAATCTGAATCTGGTTAGGGTTAGGATGGGGGGAATACTTAATGCTATCTATGAACGGAAATCGAGAATTACCACTGCGCAGATTGGAGCGATTTGCATTGCGATTAGATTGGATTCTGCACTTAGTATCAGGCAGCTGTGCTTAACAGGATGTACAAACGAGTGGGGCATTTACAAGCAACGCCCTCTCTGTGGCTGTTGCTGCTGTCACTCTGTCCGTCTCCCTCTTGCTGTTGGCCCACCCAATGTGCAACAGCGGCCACAGCCACTTCATGGGGGACCCGCGAGTCATAAATATCGCAATGAGCCGTTCGAAAATGTCACATACAATGCTGACAAATTAATCAAAAGTTATCAGCGTGCCAGCATCGTCTCGGGCAGTCTCCAAAGGGCCAGCCCAACATCTTCAACATATCAATTTAGTGTGTGTTGCATGCTGGATGCTGCATGTGTGCTGCAGTTGCAGTGGCAGCAACATGTTGCTGGCGTGCTAATTGCAAGCTTTATGGATATTGTTATGGTCACTTTGACAGCTACACCACACAGCAAACACAAACATAAAACTTGGACGCGGACTCCGACTCCGACTCGGACTGGGACACTGATATGTTGCCTGCAACATGTTGTTGCTGCTGGGGGCTGCTGCTGGGGGCTGCTTATCAGGAACGGCGACAAATTTGACATTGTCCTGTCATAAACCAGTTGCAGGCCGTTGCTTTTTTATCGTCATCTTTTTTTTTTGGTGACAATAACATTGAAGGCAGCAGCCAGCAGCCTGCAAACGAGTTTGACAAGTTCGGGCCATGGCAATGGGCAACAAGTTAATAGTGGCAGCAGCCAGAGACCCAAAGAGCCACAGAGCCCCAGAGCCACTGTTGCAGCTTTCGCAGGCCCCCAAAAAAGACAAAAAACGATCCACAAAAATGAAGAAAAGAAGCAGCAGAAGCAGCGGCAGAAGCGGCAGCAACAGCAGCAAACAATTTGCATAAGCAACGCGCACTTTTTCGTAAATTAAATGCCTGCCTGGGCCCCGGCCTAAATGGAGCACCCTGTTGTTGCTGTTGCTGTTGTCTGCTGCTGCTGCTGCTGCTGCCATAGCCCAGTGCAATTAATTTCTTTTTAGCCGTGGCGGCGGCTGCATTCCTCTCTTTGTTGCATATTTGCATATGTGCCTCGGCTCGGCTCGGCTCGGCCTGGCTCCCCCTCCGCCAACGCCGCTGCCTGTTGGCTGCCTGCCTTCTGCCTGCCTGCCTGACTCACACTCACTTTGGGCCTTATCGCATTTGTTTTATCACACACACCGAGGCAGAGACGCTGGCTGCCTGCAACATCACACGGCCACAGCAACAGCAACAACAGGGTTTTAAAAACGCATTTTGTTGGCCTGGCCCTGGCTCTGGCTCTGGTCTCGGCCTGGCCTGGTCTGACGCCAGTGATCTTCTCCCTGGCTACGGCTATCTCTGGCCGGCGAGTGCGTCTCCATGTTGCTAATGTGAATGTTGCACGTGCTGGCTCATGTTGCTGCTTGGATGCTTTAAAGTGTGCCCTGCGGCTAAGCCTGGCTGCCCCAGCACTTCCTTTTTGGCCAATGCATTATTTTGTTGCCGTTGCTGTTTCTTTTTCGGGTCCGAGCGTCTCTCGCTCTATGCATATTTATGCGGCCAGAAGCAGAGTCCAGGGAGGGAGTCAAGCTCTGAGCCAGGTTTAGGTGAGCTGTTGGCCTACGTTGGCCATTTTTGAGTGCCATCATCAACCATTAGCCGGGCTCTGCCTGCGTCTGGGGTCCGTGTCTGGGGCAACGCATCAAAAGCAATTTGCATGCCATTTGCCAGGCGATGGAGGAATGGAAGCAGGTTTTGCGGCCGCTTGGCGGAGGCAAGAATGCAATGGCGCTAAGTGTGGCAGCTGCTCTGTCTCTCTCTCTCACTCTTACTGTGGAAGGTATTGCAATGTTTAAGCTTAGTTTAAGTTACACTTTCCTATGATATTATCTATACATTTTCAGTGATACCCTTGCACCACCCCCACCCCCAACCCCCAACCCAACCCCTCCCTATTCAATTATTAGATTATAAGTAAAATTTTTGAGTACTAGTACCCATACTCATGCTATCTCTCTCTTTCGTTTCTCTCTCTCTCTTCCCTGTTCTCTCTCTGTTCTCTGTGCTCTGAAATGATCGCGGGAATGTCTCGTTGCAGGTACACGAACTGTGCGACAACTTCTGTCACCGCTATATATCGTGTTTAAAGGGTAAAATGCCAATAGATTTAGTGATCGACGAACGGGACACCACCAAACCACCAGAACTCGGTTCGGCAAATGGTGAGGGACGGAGTAACGCCGACTCCACATCGCACACCGATGGAGCTAGTACACCAGACGTTGTGAGTACCCCCTTCGCGGGAGCACATGGTCCTATATTGGCGAGCTACAATGCGGTGGTGCACCCATGTTCGTAGTACGATAACGACCTTCTTGCAAAAACGAAGCGGGTGCTCACAATGCCCTGGGATTAAATGAATCAATAATAATAATGATGGTCAATAACAAGAACAAAAATCAATCAAATCAAATGACAAAAGCCACTACAAACAAGAGAACAAGAGATGCCACGCCATGCGCCACGCGAAGCTGTAGCTGATGCTGAATGCTGAATGCTGATGCTGATGTTGCTACCACTACCACCTGCACATGGAAATTAAGTCACATTAATTCACCTGTTGCAGCCACAGCGGCAGCAGAACAACAGCAGCAACAACAACCAAGCGACAGCGACACCAAGCGAAGCGAAGCGCAGCAAAGCAAATCACATGAAAATAAAACCAATAATAATCAGAATATTAATATTGATGAATTCAAATCCGAAAATTCAAAAGCAGAAGAAGTTGTACGTCAAGAACAAACACACACACACACATTGTAAATTAGTCAAGAGCAAAAGCAGAAGCAAAAGCAAAAGCAAAGCGAATGCAAAAACAAAACAAGCAAAGCAAAACAATAAAATATTATCCATAGAAGCGAAAGGGAGAGCAAAGGAACGCCTAGCGGAAGCAGCAAGCAGCCACAACAACAGCAGCAGCAGCAGCAGCAGCAGCAGCAGCAGCATTAGCGACAGCGACTGCGACAGGATGATGCCTGCCAACAGCAGAGCAGCGGCAGCAGCCAGACAGAGACCACAATAACACAGACTGCAAAAGTACCGCAACAAGAACAAACAAGCGACAAGCGACAAACGAGCTTCCAAGCGGCTTCGGCCCTCCGACCAACAGACCAAACGAACTGACCCGAACCACAACAACACAACAGAACCGAACCAACCGAACCGAATCGAACCGAACTGCGATTGACGATTTAATGCTGCTATTCCTACTGCTATGACTGCCATGCTGAAGCTGCTGCACGGCCACACTGCTACTGCTACTGCTGGAATTCGTTTGCTCTCCTTTGTGTACAGTACAGGCCATAAATTTAAGTTCCGAAACAGCTGAGAATGCAAGGCCACTCCACACACTAAGGAAAGCCCGCATGCCCAGCTGTGTCAGTCTATCTCACTCTCTCTCTCACAACACACACTGTCCATCTCAACCAAGCAGATTGTAAATGATTTAGAGTAACAAATACAAAACTACAAAAAAATACAACTACAAGAACTAAAGCAACTGAGCAACAATAATTAGAGCAACAAACAATTTCGCTTAATTTGTAAAAAGTACCAACAACTAGAAAAAGAAAGTAAAGAAGAGTAAAAAATATAAAATGAATCGAAATGAAATGAAAGAATGAGAAAGAAGAATCAAGTAAAACTAAAGAAAGAATGAGAACTAAATTACAATTACAATTACAAGATTACAAGAAAGAAAATGTTCCAGAACTTCGTTTTTGCAAGAGGCCCATATAGCTCGCCAATATATTATTAATTATTATTAACAAACCCAAACAAACACTCACACACACCATTAACCAACCAACTATTTTTTATTGTTTTCTTTACTTAACACACGAACCACAAAAGAAACAAAAATTCAAGTAATTCAAACCTATATTATCAGAAAGTTTACTAACCCCCAAAAACTAACCAATTTTTAACAATTTTACATATGCACATAACTCTATATAGAAACTATATATACATATATATATATACCCCTATATATGCATATATATATATACTATTTATGTATGTATGTATACTGATATATGATATGATATACGAAATGAAAGCTGGCCCCGACTTCAGCTCTTCAACTCCGTGCTGCTGTTTTGGGTACAGTCAGCCAGTCAGCGATCGATAGCTTCTGTTCGATGAATGTTATCGGTCCTTGAGTTTGTAAACTTGTAAATAATTGACAACCCCAAACCCTTGTCCCCCCCTCTCAAAGAACCACCAGAACCACAACAACAACGACACTGACACACACACATGAGAAACCAGTCTCCAGAGTCCCTTTTGGTCCTATCCTATAATTTCTAAAATCTCTCTCTATATCTCTCTCTGTCTATCTATATGCATATATCTTTTGTGTATATGTATCTGTGCCAATCATTTGGAACTTGATCACAGCCCAGCACCCAAGATTTTTCACCGCTGGAGGAGACCTATGCCAGCTATCGCATCAAGCACGAGGCGGACTTCTAGTCCAGACCTCAGATCCAATCCAATCCAACCCCCTTCCCCCATTCGAACCCCCAAATCGTTCTCTATATATATATATATACCGCTATATATGTAAAGAAAACTATATAATATAAAGATAAACTCTAGCCATGTAGTTTGTAACTAAAAAACCAATCAAGTCTAGGCTGCTGCTTACAGATACAGATCGAAAAACAAAAAACAAAAACAAAACTTGGGATAAGAGAACAAACGCTAAGAGTATAGTAAATTCCTAGAAATTTCTATCCATATTTTCTATGCTTAGTTATTTAATTCTGTTTAATTTCTGTTTTGGGAATTTTTCACCTTAGCCAACGTGTATACGATTTTTCAAAATAATACGTCCTTTTTCCTTTGGTGTTTTACAACACTGAAGAGAACTTGCCAAAAAACAAAAAAAAACTAAAAAAAAGAAAAGAAAAAATATAATTTTCGTTGATCTTTTTTGTTCAACTCTCATCATGCAACGCATATACGTAAAAAAGAGATACCATAAAAAGAAAAGAAAAGAAACCCCAACCTGAGTTCAAATGCAAAGTATACGAATAAAACATTATTGTTTATTAAACGAAGGAAAAAACAAAAAACAAAACAAAAACCAACTTAAAGTTAATTTAATTAATTGAATTGAGGATTGCAACGCACTCTATACGAACGACATTTAAAAAATGAGCCAAGGAGGAAGCGTGCGAGACGCGAGACTTTCGGGAGAACAATTGATATACGTAAAATCAAACAAACAAACAAACAAACTACGACAGCAACTGCAACAGCAACAAACTAAACAAAACTTTAAGCATTTACTAAAGCAAACAACTAAAAACAAAAGAAGAAAACTACGCGATACTATTATTATTACATAAATATAAAGAAAAGAGAGGAAAGTGAGGAAAGCTAAATGTAATTTAATGAATTGAATTAGTGAACACGGAATCCAGAGCGGCAGCTTTTGGTGCTCAGCGGAGAATACTTAGAGATCCCCCAACCCCCCCCATTGTATACTATAGCGTACGTTATATAGTTCTTAGTCAGACCTCTGAGCCCCTGGACCCACGCCCCCCGCCCCCCCTCAATTTAGGAGTTGTATGCTAAGCTTAACTTGCAAAACTTGCAAACTGGAAATCTAAAGGAAACTCAATCCGAAACTCAATCTAGAAAAGGGAAAACCCTAGCAGCTAAAGCTACTCTTCTTCTAGCTACCAAACAACCAACCAAAACACTTTCTCCTGCTAATTTCTACTACTATTTTGAGTTCTAGACTACTAAACCAACCACGAAAAATGTACTTAAATCGGGCTGCCTCTCTCAGTCGGGAGAGCAGTTCCCCTCAGCTATATGGGCAGTCATTTGTATACTTAGACTATAGTCGAGCCGATTCCCAGCGGTTTATTATAGCCAACTAACTACAAAAATATATATAAAAACAACAAAAAAGAAAAACCAACAACGTGTAAAGCTTTTGTACTATTTTTTCAAAACTACAAAGAAAATGTTCTCGCAAAGGTTAGAAATTTGCAGAAATAAAAAAAAAAACAAACGATATACGTAAAAATAGTTGTTGTACTTTGTCTCAAACCCCAAAAAAAAAAACAACCTAAAACCCTAAACCTAAAAATTTGTATGTAAGAAATTAAAATTTAACTTGAAAATTGCTGTAATTATGTAATCATTTCTGTTAGCATAATTCGCTGCTTTTTAGTTAAAAAACAAAACAAAAACAACAATCGAAAATTGTTGCAAAAAACTGATTTGATTTTTTTGTGTGTGAGCTTTTTACATATTCGTTGAAATCATTTCATTATTAATTTTTGTATTAAATGTTTTGCTACCAAAAAAACAAAAACAAAAAACACACACAAAAACAAAGCAAAATTATGTTGCATTGTAAAAATAAACTTAAAGATACAAACAAAAAATACTGAAACTGAAATACGTAATTGCTTTAGGTGATATTTTATAAAAATATAACAAAAGTAAAAATAATAGCATAAAAAAATAAACTTAATGGAAAAATGGAGGATGATGCGATGCAAAAACGATATACGTAAATATGTTTTAAAAATCGATGGAAAGGCGCTTTTTTTGCTTTTTGCTATTTTTAAAGTATATACACAAAAACAAACAAATAAAATACGAAAAGTAAATATTAAACTTATTTGAGCGTACATTTTTTAATAATTATTATTGTTTTTACAAACAAGAAATTTTATTTAGTTTTTAGCAAAATTGTAAAATGAGAGTAAATGTTATAAAGGAGAAGAAACGGAAAGGAGAGGAAAAACGCAATCAAAAATTAAGAAAGAAAGAAAACTAAAAACATAAATCCAACAACAAAACAACCAGCAACTTCTATACGATATACGAATACATTTTAATGTAATATTTTTAATTATTTATATGTATACTAATAATATAATTAAAACAAGGAAAACAAAACAAAAACAAAAACCAGAAGAATTAAGAAAAACAAAACAAAAAGTACAGAGTAAAGTTTAAAGAGTTAGCCAATAATTATATGAAACAAACGAAGAAACAGAAAAAAAAACACAAAAAAAACCAAAATATATTTGAAAAGTATAAAACAAAACAACATCGATTTTTTTTCTGACTACACTAGTACGTAAGTCCAGGAGAAGGATAACCCAAGGAGAACCCAAAACGAAGATCATCACCCAAGTAATGGAAGACCAACGTCGAAAGGAAACTCTGGAGAGAACTTTACCCCCCAAGAAGGATAACAATAATCAGCTGGATATCGCATTAGGGACCCTTTCTAGATTTCAGTTAGCATTCCTCAACCATCCATCCCCGAAGGAACCTCACACGAATCATAGTATCTCTCTAGATGTACCAAAACCTATCATCTCTTAGGAACCCTTCTCTCTTTATTTCAGCCGCGCTCTCGTACGTTAAAAACCTTCCCTGGTTTCCTGGTTTTCCCATGCAATTGATCAAAACTGTCTTTAAGTTTTCATGGAAGTCATATTTCTGGATTTCTGGAACAATTTCGAGAGAGTTGCGAGATTATTTGCGTGGCTTAAACCTGGAAGCTGACACCTCTATAATATTTAGTGAAAATCGGAAAAACTTGTATGTGACTTTCAACGCAGGCCAGGGGAATACTGGGAAACTGGACACAGTTCTGGTTCTGGCTTCTTTTCTGCCATCAGCCATCAGCTGGTGTAAATTGAGAGAAACTCGGATCGTATTACCCTAGTCATAAGAGCGGGCGGCATGGCACGGCACGTGTAAGCCGCTTAGGGTGCTGAGGGGGTGCCAGGATCACAGGACATAAGTGCGCCAGATCCTGTCTATAGAGTTCTCCCAGTCTGTCTGTCTGTTGAAATTTGAGCAGTAAACCCGATCGGTCTGGTCCGGACAGCTGCCGCCGGAGAGGGACGTGTGTAAAACACCTTAAATGACTCTTTTTTTTTTTTGGTTGGGTCTGTTTTCCCTCTGTTGGCCGTCTCCGTCTTCGGGGCTGGGGATTGCCTTGGTGTGTGCGTGTTAGATGATTTCGTTCGGTTAATGGTAGCTACATGTAATTTGGCATTTTGCGTGATTGCCTGGGGCGTGTTTCTGGGCTCTTCAAAGTCAGAGTCGAATTCGAGAGGGCATTTTCCACTCCACTCCACTCACAAGACCCAAAGAAGAAAATGCTCTTTCGTGCTGGATGAATTTTGTATTAATTTCTTGAGCAACGCCCCGGCCTGTGCCGGCTCGCACAATCTGACACACAATTTTCCAGCCAGCCAGCAGAAGAAACCTATAATTTTATAGGCATTAAGTCAATCCACTCCCTTTCTCCCATTCCCATTCCCCCATTCTCCGCCATGAACTGGTTTTATTTTTTTGGTCTGAAACCCAAACCAAACCAAACGAAAGCCGTCAGATAAAAAGTATAAAAGGATCCTAAAGTCTTGGTCTTTGGCTTTGGCCTCGGCTCATTAGCCGCACTCTCACCTCAAGACTTTGGACTCACGGGATCGGAATCGGGCCCACCGAAATACGAGTTAGCCAAAGGATTTCTTTCTTATATTTACTTTTTTTTTGCGGCTTTCGGCGTCGTCATACTGTCTGCGTTTTGTGGCACAAACGAAACCGCAAAGCAGCGCAGACCTGTCCTGTCCTGTACCGAAATTTGTGCATTCATTTGTGAAACAAAGACTCCAACTCCAACTCCAAGTCCAAGGCTACAATTAATAAAGCAACAGTCCACGAAAGCCCTACAAATGCCCGCTTCCCAAAGCCCCAAAAAACCCAAAAATTGTGAAGTAACGAAGCTGTAGATACCCTAGAAGATTAAGATTTCAATGATTTATTTCCATAAGAATTCCATAAAGAAGTTGGACTATTCTAGGTGATTCCTATTTAGGGCTATGCCAACTCCCTTGTCCAACATGTCCAACACCCTCTATCGAGAGAAGGGTAGCAGAAAAAACCCCAAAACTCTGTGTGCAGTGGATCGTGCGTGCTTGACGAGGAGCTGCCCCTCTGATCTGGCGATCTGGCGATCTTTTGTTATTATGTATGAAGTGTCGCGTTGGCAGGAATTTCTGTGCAACCAACAAAAGCTGCCAGCCAGCAGACGCTCCGCAGACACTGGCAGCCCAAGGGGGGGTGGGGTTTGACCGCAAAAATGTCATCACTGCTAATGTTTCAATGCAGTTGCCACAAGATTTCGTCTGCGGCGGCGACTGTGGCTGAGACTGGGACAGGGGCTGATCTCTGATGTGTTCTCTCGTGTGTTTCTTTTTTGTTAGCAATTTTTTGATCAGAATTTGGTTTCGTCGAGGGAATTGCACGGGGCTGTCAGATCGCGGCACGGCTCGAATGGCAGTCTCCACCGACTCGAGACTCGAGATTCGAGAGCGTTGAATGCGATACCTTTGGGGGCAGGCAGCATTCTGGGCTGGTGGCGTGAAAAGACATGCCAAACTGACGGGTTCCCAATTCATTGAAGAAGAGGTTTTTGTCATCAGCAGAGAGGAAACTCTGCGCTGTTCTGATCTGTTCACAAAGTTAATTTCTAGTCATAAGAATTATATTGATTGTTGAATTTTAACTCTTTTAACCAGTTCCAGGAACAGTTCGTGGATGGCGCAAAAAACTTTTGAAATCTTAATGAAATTTTGCTGCTTAGCCCCCAGTCCCCCCAATCCCTAGTCAAGTGTTGCCTTCTTCAAAGGAGGGCAGCCGACAGGTCCAATACTCTACCACTACCTGATTGTGTCAACCCTTTTTTTTCTGTCTTTCTCCGGGCTTCTTTCCGTGTGTCTGTGTGTGAGGGAGTATCGACCAAAAAGTATCAATTCAATGGAAATTTATGCCGTAAAAATGCCACAAAACAAGCCACCAAAAAGCCAAAAGCCCAAACCCCAAGTCTTTGTCTTGGCCAAAGCATTTTTTCCAATGAAACATATACGCACCGCTCGACAATGATTTCGTTTCGTTTCGTTTCTTTCTTATATATTTTTTTGTTAATTTTTTTGTGAAATATTTGCACTGGTCCCTCCTCAGGCCGTTCCGTCCCCTATCTCTGTGGCACTCAACTAAGCTGCAAATCGGTTTAAGAGCTTAACAGAAAAGAGGGAAATTATACAAAGTCCGTTGGTCGTTTTACTTTTGTGTCATTAGGCAAATGCAGGCGAGGAACCAGAGCTTAACCAAAGGTGTTCCCTCCATCTACATCTACATCTACATCTCCCCTGCTCATGGATCGTCGTACACCTCAGGGAAGCCCTATGTGTGGGGCCCAGCGAGGGCTCGAACAATTACCATTAATTACATGGAGGAGTCGCTGCTCTGGGCACCGCAAAGGCCATTGAAGTCCGCTCGGATATCAAAAGGAAAGGCCAACAGGACAATTTACGCTTGTTTTAAACTCGATTAGTCAGCATTTGATCCTATCTACTCATCCCCCCCATCCCCCAATCCTCCTTCGATCTGCCCATTGACCATTGACCATTGAGCATGTTGAGTGCTTTTCAATTATCATCACGCGACT
Source organism: Drosophila athabasca (assembly GCA_008121215.1). NCBI lineage: Eukaryota > Metazoa > Arthropoda > Insecta > Diptera > Drosophilidae > Drosophila > Drosophila athabasca. Next base: position 2,353,031 of record CM017793.1, on the reverse strand, counting down.
GACCACAGAAGTAAAAGGGTTACCGTTCTGCAGGGAGTGGGGGCTAAGTCCGCTTAGCCTCTATTGACCACTTGTAAATTGTAACTGAATCCGGCCCAAAAGGAAAAACTATTGCCTACACCGATACCGAAAAGGGGCGGCTCGGATATCAAAAAGCGGCAGCCACTAATTGAATTGGCTTTAATCTTCGCGTGGGGGTTAACCCTTCCTTTCGGTTCCGTTCTTTAATATTTAATGCAAAATCTACTTTTTTGATTGATATTTGGCTTTAGTTTACTTTATTTTGTTGGCTAATTTGTCGCTGCTTCAGCTGGCCAGATCTCCCACCCACAGCAGGCCATAAATCACTTGCACTTAAATCCGCTGCTGGCGACGTCTCAGTTCCAATCTCTGACTGTCTGTCCGTCTGTCTGTTTGTCTGTCTGTTTGCCTTGGCCATTAGGCCCAGTTCTGGTCCTTTTTGGGGGGTTGCTGCTGTTGCCGCTTTGGCTTTGTTGTGCTGGCATTTCTATTGGCCCGGAAGCTGTGCTGCGGCCAGCATCTACAAAATAGTCAGCACAGAGCTCGCATTGTTTGGGGGCTTTCTGGCAGATTTGATTGCCTTTTTGTGCTTTATTTCCTGCGCACTATTTTTGGGCCTAAGAAGTTTTCCCTCGCAGAGAGAGAGAGAAAGAGAGAGGGGGGATGTGGAAATGGGGGGCTTTATGCCTGAATGGCGCGCCGAGCATTAGATAATGGTGTTCCTGCTTATTGCTTACATTGGATTTTTTTCTGCTTTCATTCTTTGCGTCTTTGGGGGATTTTCTATAATTTGCAGGCAGCTTAGCAGATTCCCCCCAATGGAAAAGCAAAAGAAAAACTAGGGCCCCCAGAAACTAGCAGAAATAATTTATTGCATATTTAATAGCGCACGTGGCAGGACATCCTTGCCATCCTCCCTCCTTGCCTCCTCCTTGGAGGCCCACTAAATATTTTTCAATAATTTCCGCCAGAGATACAGAAGTTTTCTATCTGAAAAGTTTGAAGACTTCCGTGGGATGTGGGGGATCTTGGGGAGTTGGCAAAGTGCAGCTCCGAATGGAATGGAATTTCTATTAAACAAATGCCGCATTAATCTCTAAGCTACTTTCACTTGCCGCTGAGAACACTCTCTCCGTCCGCTTCTCAGCGCTCTTCCAGTGAGAGCTGAGAGCTCTTAGTGTCTCCGTTTGCTTGGCTGCTTATCCGGCGAGCCAATTCCCATTTGGGCCACATATGCCCGGCATTATGGGGCATAAATAAAAATGCTTGCCACGCCGTCGTTGCCGGCTGCCTGCCTGCCTGCTGCCTGCTAATAAATGAAATATGATGCCGCTGCCTGGGTCCACGTCCACCCTCTGCCATTGTCGTAGCTCCTGTTTATTGGCCCGGCCTCAACTTTTCAATATCTCCCCCCTCACTTCTCACTCCCTCACTCCTCAGGAACTCAGGAAAGGAACTCGGGGAACTCTGGGAGAGACTTCCGCACGGCGACACAATTTCTATATTTTGGCAAATTATTTTTTGCTGTTTGGTATTGGATTTCCCCTTGTGGATAAGAGCAGTGCACCCCCCCTCAATCCCACAAAGCTTTCGTTGGTATGCGCGGTGCGAAAACAAAATTGACGCCAATTACGCAATGCACACCGTGGGCAGGGGACCAGCCAGACACCAGTCTCCAGCCTCTGCCGCTGGCTGTGGCACTGCCTCTTCTTTGCATGCCTTTGCCTTTCGGGTCTAATCCGCTTCGGGGATTTGGGGAATTCTCTCTCTCTCTCGGCATGGCATAGCATACTTTTCCGGGATGAGGATTCTACGCAACGCAACGCAACGCAACACTTTGCGTCAGATGCTCTCGAGTTGCTGCCACCTCCACCTCCTCCACCCCGCCTGCTGCCTGCTGGCTGCTGCCTCTTGCCTAGGCTGTTGCTGGTTTCGCACCCTCTTGCGGCTGCTCTTTTGCTGCTGTTGCCGCTGCTGTTGCTGCTGCTTCTGTTGCTGTTTGCCGGGCGCTAATTAACGCATTAAATCATATTAATGTCGCCAAATGTTTCAAAGTCAGCCTGCCTCTTAGCCCACCCACCACCCAGCTCTCAGGCCTGATTTTGCCTGCTTATTGCCGCGCCTCGGAGGGTTTTTCGTGGCTCTGGCCTCCTGTCAATAAGCCGGCATAAATGGCCACTAATGCAATGGGGGAGGGGGTCGTCAGGCCTTCAGATGTGGCCTCAAATGAAGAATCTCTACTGAAGATGTTGCATACAAAGTAGATCTGGCTAAAAGATCTCCTGCCAATAGCTAGCCACTGCCACAACAGTCTATGTTGCTGCAACGGATACGGCAGTTGTTGTTGCAATTACTGTTCTGCCGCTTCTGTGGCTGATGCAGAAAAATCACAAATTAATTAACGAGTCTCTCAGTCGCTCCTCGGGCTCCTTGGACTCCGCTGCTGAGCGGCCAATAAAACTTATATAATAATTGTTCATAAAATGTACAATATTATGTGTTTTCAAATGAGGTTTGGCTGGCCGCACTCACAGGCTCATGTTGCATGTTGCTTGTTGCATGCAACGCTCATCACACACAAGACACAAGACAAGCGAAGCCAGAGACGAGTCGAGACGAAAGACGACGTCGAGGCGATGCGAGGCGATGGGATGCGGCCATGCCGTGTTGTCAACTATTTCTTCGGTTCATAAAAATTGTTATTAATTGGCACTTAAATGCTCAAACGCAAAAGTTGAGAGACGACAACGAACGAACGAACGTTGATGTTGATGTTGATGCTGTGTGTCTGTGTGCCCCATGCCTCATGCCTCTTGTTGCTGTTGCTGTTGCCCGGAGAGCGTGTTGTGAAATTTAAGCTTTTTAGCAGTTGTTGCTGTTGCTGTTTGCCGTTCGTTGCATGTTAACCTTTGGCTCGCTTGTAATGAATGCAACCGAACCGAGCCGCACAGAGGACAGACCCAGTCTCAGTCCCAGTCCCAGTCGCAGTGCCACAACAGCCATGCCACAGAGAAGGAACGAAACGAGTAAAAGGAAGGAGGATGGCAGCCAGGCAGCAGCTGGAGACTTACTTAAAGCTTTCCATATAAATTTCCAGACTTCATGTGGCACTTGTTTAAAGTCCATTTTGTGCACTGCGTGAGTGTTTATTGAATGTTGCGTGAAAGTTAACCAGGAGGGGAGGGAGGGGGGAAGAAAGTCTGGAGGGGGCAGCCAGAACTGGCCAATTTTCAGTCTCTTCTTCGGACATTAAGAAATATTAATAAAATGCCATAAAATGGCAATAAAACTCCCGCTTCATACATATGAAATCAGCAGCAGAACAGAGCCAAAAAGCTTATTAACTACCCCCAGCCCCCAACCCCCAACCCCCTCTCTGCACCCCCCTCTCTCTACGAATGAACTGAATGCGAATTGCAATGTTAATTAAAATTAAACAACAAAAAATTTGCAAAAGAACACCTTGAAAATATAATTTTTGTTATTTTGCGCGCCACACAGCGGCTCCCCACCTAGCTGCCCCCATGCCCCACACCCCCCACACACCCCAACCTCCGCTGAGATGCTGCCCCGTTGCCATTTTTGGCCGACCGACCGCTGTGAGCCACAGAGCCACAGACTGACTGAATGTCTGACCGACTCTGTGGCACAGCTCTGGCTCTGGCGATTCGATTCCGTTTCCAATTGCCAGCTCGCTCTCCGAGATCTCCGCCGAGTCGAGTGTAAATGATATATGTGGGCAGGGCAGGCGGCACAGGGGCCGTGCAGGGTCTTGTCTGTCATTTCGGAGCCACACAAAGCTCCCAGCATCAGAGCAGCAGCCACCAGCTCCAGCCACAGCCCCAACCCAGGCGGGACCTGGTTGAAGCTGTCCAGAGGGCCCCGGACATCGGACATCGGACATCGGCGAGTGCAAATGACTTATAAGAATTTAATATTTAACAACACAAATCAATTCAAAAATCATCAGAGAGACGGGAGGCAGATGGCAGGGAGAGGGAGAGGGAGAGGGAGATATGTATGGAGAAAAAAAAAACTCATTTGTTGCAGGTCGCTCGCTGTTGATTCCGATTCTGAGGTTGGGTTCTGCTCCACTCCGTTCTGTTCGTTTGGGTTTCGATTTGGCTCTGGCCCCGCCGAACAAAGTCTCATTTCATTTCATTTGGCCTGGCCTGGTCGTTCATTCGCCTTTTGGTATCGTATCACTGCCCTGCCAAAGGTAACGAAAATGAAACTTTTACGTTAAGGAAACGAAACGATCCGGCAGACAATGTTATATAGGATTGGGGAGTGGGGGTAACCTGGGACTGGCAGTGGGACTGGGACGGAGATGATGATGATGATGCTGGAAGTTGAAGTTAAAGCTGCGCCCAGAGTCGTTAACATGGTGGTCGTTGCCGTTGTTGCAGCAGCAGCAGCCTTTTTGTGGTCAGCGCAAAAATTATGAAAAATCTCTCAAAAAAAAAAAGGAGAAGTTTTTTTTTTTTCTCTCTTTGTGACTTTGGCCATGGCCTTTGTATGATTTCTTTCTGGCTTTACTTTGATTTCGAATTTTTCGTATTTTAAAATTGTATTTTTAGTGTCAGCTCCAAAAAGTCCCCTCCCTGCCCCCTGCCCCCTGCCCACTCCCTCCCTGCACAAGGCCAGACATAAAATTAAAAAGACACACAAAGCGAACAAGAAGCAGCAGCAACAGCCGTGGCAGCAGCACAAAAGATGCATCTCCCGCTGCGACCCAAAAAGAATCGAACAGAGATCGAAACAAGCGAGAGAGAGAGAGAGGGAAAATAAAACCCATTTCGTTTGGCAATGGGTCGTCAAGTACTCAGCAGCAGCAGAGGAGACACAGACACAGTCAGGGCGAAAAATATGCACACGAAAATTATCGAGCATTTAACACTGGCAGCCATCCGTCCGATCGGATCGCATCGCATCGCAGTTCGAAGTCTGAAGAGATTCCGTTGCAGATTCGTAATCGGAATCAGAATCAGAATCTGTGAGAGAGAATCTGTGGCAGATGCAGATGCGGATTGAGATCGAGGCAGCAGCAGCAGCAGCAGCAGCAGCGCCATATTGCATTTTCCATGGGGCAGAAGATGGGGCATGGGGTTGGGATGGGGCAGGCAACACAAACACTTTGCACTCAACACCCATTTAGCTAGGCCTCTGGCTGCCTGGCCGCCTGGCTGCCTGGCTGCTTGGCTGCTGATGATGATGATGATGTGGCCGCCAGCCGCCAACAAAATTGTTTACAATACTGAAAAAAAAAGTGAGGAAAAACGGAGGAAATTTTGCGATCGATTGCAGGCAGGCAAAGGAAAAGTGTGAGCAACCGCAGAGGCAGAGGCAGAGGCGGAGGGGGCAGCGGAGTGCTGTGCGGTGTGTGGTGTAGAGAACTGTAAACTATTTACAGCCGAGCAGGCTCAATGATTGTTTTCCCTGAGTTTTGTTGTTGCTGCGCTTTTATACAATAAAATTTATTTGATTTCTTTACGCCGCTTTCATGCCTCAGTATTTCTCTTCAATTTTCTCTGCACTTTTGAACACGATCGTTGTTGTTGTTGTTTTTGCGCTGCTCCACTGAAAAGCGGGAAAATGAAAATGCAGCTATAGGAAAAGAGACGGCGACTGCAGCGGCAGCGGCAGCGGCAGATGATGATGACGCCAACTTTGGACTGGCGGCGGCGGTCGCTTCGCTTTTATAAAAATAAATTGTTCGCAGACGTAATGATGCGAAAGCAATTGAGAATTCTATATATGCAACTCTCTGTATCTGTATATGTATCTGTGTGTGTGTGTGTGTGCGTGTGTGCGTGTGTGTGTATGCATTTGTTTGTTGTTTGTTGGAATGCGTAGAATTTCAATTGACTGTGGGCCGCCGCGTGTGGAAACAGACAGATAGACCTCTCCTCTAGGAGGAGAGAAATGAAGATAGCAGATAGAAGATACAAGATACTTGGGATAGCTAAGAGATAGACCTGTGTAGGTAGAGATAGATTCTCTCTTGATTAATGTAGTTAGTGGCAAAGTCAACCTTTGCACCGTCTCCTCTCTTAATCTGCCTTAGACAATCTCCGCTTGAACCCCTGAACCCCAACCGATCCTGAACCGATCCTCAGTCATGATCTCTTCTTTATCAGCCGGGACCATCGATAATGATTATTTTGACAGCCCACTGACACGGCGGACACGGCGGACAGTGTGCCATTTTCATTTCCATTCCCACTTTCCACTTGCACGCTTCTCCCCCTGCTGGCTCCAGTGTTGGCTAACGATCAACAAGCGCAGCTGGAATCTCGATTCTCGGGCTGCAGTTGATTGCTCGTTTTCAGGTTCGACTCTAGTTTAGGGAGGGCCCCGGGCACGCCCATACAAAAAGAGACAAGAAGGGCAGCAAAAAAACCTCAACAAAAAAGTTAATTGTTATTTCCCAGCTACCCCCTGGAATGAGGCAGCCATCGAGGGGGGAGGGAGAGGGAAAGAGCGAGAGTGAGGAATCAGAAATCATCCTGCGACTGCGACTGCGCCTGCGTGGATTTTTGGGTCTTTCGGCTTGGGTTTGGGCCTGGTCCGGGGTTCGGGGTTCGGGTTCGTCGGGTTGGGTACAGTCTGGCGGAGTTAATCCGATTTGTTGCGCCCTCCCAGAGATGCCCGCCGAAGGGTGAGTTATGCGGCGGCTCTGTGATTGATTGCCTGATTTTGTCAGGGTTGGTTTCTGGATACCCTCCAAGCACCCCTGTGTAAGTGTGTAAGTGTGTTAGTGCGGTATGCGTATGTGCGTGTGCGTGTATGGGTGAAGTGAAATTGTTTGAAAACGCATTTAATTGCATCTCATTGCCATCTGACTCTGGATCTGAATCTGAATCTGGCAGTGACTCAGTCGGTTTTCTCCCAATTCCAGTCGCAGTTTCGGGAGGTGAAAATTTGATTAAGAGAAAGACAGTGAGAGAGGGAGAGTGAGAGAGAGAGAGGGAATGCTCTCTCTGGTCTTGGGTCTGGGCAACATTTTAATTATTGCAATTACAAATTGCAATGGCAAGCGCAAAAATTGCAAAAATCACGCATTTTATTGATTTTTAATTGCAACTCGTTGCATACCACAAGACGGGATCCTCGCCACTCGACTCGACTTGCCACAGCCATCGTGTAGCAGGAGGAGAGCGAGAGAGAGAGAGAGTTGGACATGAGCATTTGTTGTCTTTAATTATGTTGTTGATTGCCCGCTGTCCGTCCGTCCGTCCGTCCGTCCGTCGGCTGTCCCCTGTCTCCTTTCTGTCCGTCATTCTGGCCATTTAGGTGCGAACAACTATCTGCATCTCGCTTGCACTCCCAGCTGCAGCTACAGGCCCGACCCGAGCGACCGACCGACCATCTACACCAGTTAGTCAAGTTAAGTTGTCATAATTTTTGTCGTTCAACAACACCTGCACTCGGATGGAGAGATGGACAGGGGACAGGGAACGGGGGGAAGGGGGAGACCACTCTCGAGGGCCATGCAGAGCCGGAGACGGAGTTGCAGAGCGCGCCAAATGCCGCAAATAACTCAGTTAATATAATTAAGTTTTGCACGAAATGTGCAGCAGAAATATGCGAAAAATGCCACGCAATCTCCACACTAAAAACGAAAACAGCAAAACAGCACGGGAGAACGAGAGAACCTGCCGCCTCCTCCTGAGGCAGGGGGCAGGGGCACAAATGAAACGAAAGTTTATGAACTTTTCTCTCTGTGTGGCGTGTGTGTGTGTGTGTGTGTGTTGCACGTGTGCTGACCCAATGACGTTGCAAGTGGGTTCGTGTGAGCATGCAAATGACGTAATGACAATGTCGGTTTAGGAACAGAATTTATTAACCTCATCAGGGGTCAACCCAATAGGAGATTGGGTCCTACGAAAAGGAGCTGAAACTAACTGTTTCCCTCTGTTCTTTCGATCTATATATGCACCTAGTTCTACCATTACCAATCCCCAGTTAGTACCGCCTTTTGTAGCGTAATTTAATTACGTTTTATAATCGGCTTACCAGCAGAGAGCACAGCCCCGCCCCCGTTCTCCTGGCACCTGTCCGCCCAATGGAAAATCAAATTTCATGCATCCCAGGGAAAAAAACGAAACATTTGCATACAAATCAGGGCGCCATCAGGCAACCCTTCAAATGCCCAGACACCCCAGGAGGGGGAGGGGAGGGGGAGGGGAGGGGAAAAACAACAACCATCTAATGATATTTTGATGTTGTCTCGATGGGTCTTCAATGGATGGTCTCGCACCCTCACCCTCACCCGTCTTGGCCTCCTTTACCGGTTGGAAACCCGCAAAATGCGTGTTTTAAATCCAATTTAGACATTATCTAATTTAGGGCATCGTCCCATCTCCCATCTCCCATCTCCCTTCCACCTCCCACCCAGTGCTGACTGGTGACTGGTGACTGCTGACTGACTCGAGTTCTCGTTCGACTTGGGCTTTATGCAAATCTATGGAAATTTCATTATCATGCAGCACCCCTTTTTGTGGCACAGCCTCTGCCTCAGCTTCAGTCTGAAAAGTTTTTTCCATCATTCCCGGCTAAATGCTGTAAAAGGCGCCAAAAGATGTAATAAACTCATTTAAACGTCGCTACCGTGGCTCTTGGCTCTTGGCTCTGGGGTTCTGTGTTTTGGTTTTTGCGTTTTGCTTTTTTCGGGTTTGGGTAATGAAATTTTTGGCTGCGAGAGCATCTTTTGCCTGCCACGATAATATGCAAATAGCCCAGCCCAGTGGGACGTCCTTCGTCCGCTCCCCAACCCCCCAGCCCAACCCCAATCCTCCTCTGATTCGCTGACTAACTGCGTGAGTGAGTGAGTGAATCTCTGGTTCGGGCTTCGTGTTGCAATAATCAAATTTTCTAATTTTTATGGCTCTCCATGGGCGAGTAATGGCCAAAAAGTGAGGCTCACGACCAGCTCTAATTGATTTGGTAGTGGCCGGCAGCGGCAGTGGCAGCTCTGGCTCTGGCTGTGGCTGTGGCTGTGGCATGATTCAACCTTAAGCACTCCGCCGCACTCCGCACTCTGTGTGGAGAGGCTTTTCAGGGGAAATATGAACGTAGTTTCTGGGAGGAGGAGGGTTTCACCAGAGTCGCAGAGCCGGAGGAGAGTTGAGGGGCGGAACTTGTGCCGCGTCATGGCTATGGCAATGGCAATGGCGACGCCGTCGTCGTCTTCCAGTCTGCTGCTCGCCCCGGCCATGATGCGACACATTTTTCAGAGGCTTTTAAAGAGTCGGCCGGCCGGCCAGCCGCCCCTCTATTCAGATTCAGATTCAGAGGCAAGACAATCTCGGGAAAAGAAAGAACAGAAAAACAGAAAATAGAATGAAAAGCGCCGGCTGAAGTTCGCGGCAAAGATGACTGGGCTAAAACCCCCGAAACAAACCGAAAACCGAAACAAGAGAGTGTTTGGATCGCATTCAGATGCGGATTGTTTAGGGCTGTGAAGTGAGTGGAGGGGAGGCGAGGGGTAGGGGTAGGGGTAGGGGTACCGACTGTCGAGTATTACTGTGCGCGAATCTTTGATCTACATTTGAGTCACTGTAGTCCATTTATCAGTGGGGTCATATCAATAATACCATGTATATGAATTTCATATTATGCCGCCGTTGCCGCTTGGCCAAATGACTCGACAACTATTTGGGGGCTGTAAGCCAAGACCCCCGCCCCCCTACCAGTCCCAGTCCCAGTCCCCGTCCTGGCATGACTGGCCAGCCAAGCGACAAATCCTTGTAATGCCTTGTCTATGGGCATGTTTCCTCTATTTTCCTCTTTCGAGACTCGAAGCTAATTTCAGCTGTCAGCTTATCGCGGCCCCAGATACGAGTGGTTGGCCTGGCCAACACCTTTGGGCCGCCTTGTAATCGTATGTCATGCAAAATGCAATCTATGAAATCTCTCCCTCTCCTTCGAAATGGAAATGTTTTCCTTTCGGCCGGGGATTTGTGTTTGTTTGGCTGCTGCTGACAGGGAAACGTCCACGAACAGATCCCGATCCCGATCCTGTCCTGCCGTGGCCCCATGTCTTGGCTAATCTCTGTCCCCTGCCCCGACTGGGACTGTCTGTCGTCTCTATCGCCTTGCGGAATCTATTTGACACTGTCTGGTCTGGGTCCCGGGTCGGGTTTGGCCTGGGACTGGGTCTGGGTCTGCGACTGCCTCGGGGTCTGCTCTGGAGCTGTCGTTGTCTTTCCGCTTGATTTTTGTCTGCCCCGGGAGACTCTTAAGCACGCTATATCAAACCACATGCTCGTACTCGTTGGAGAGAGAGAGAGGGAGAGAGAGAGACTTTGAGAGAGAGAGAGAGAGAGAGAGAGGTGGCCGGGTGTGACAGTTTACATGAAATTACTTTGCATACACATGCATCAAATTAATTACACGATTAATGTTCTCACATGCAACCCAGACTTCGTCTTCTCGCAGTCTTTATCTCTGCTCCTCTCTCTCTCTCTCTGCCTACCTCTCTCTTGCTCCCTCTCTCTCCCTCTCTCTCTTTGAGCTTATGCAAATCTATTTCTCGCGATCATTGCTGCATTTGCATGTGGCTATCTTGATATCTTTGCCGCTAAGAAAATGATTCCATTGCCTTTCGTGATTCGCCTGCTCCATGCCCCATTCCTCACTCCCCTCCCCCCTGCCCCCTGCCCCCTCGCTTACTTAGAGGCAGGAATTTGTGTTGGAATTGTGTGAAACATGCCATTTGAATAATTATCTTATTTGCATTGCCCGGGACAGCGAGAAATGCACTCAAGTGCAAATTAAAAAAAGCAAAAAAAAAAAAAACAAGAGGAAACTACAAAATGCAGTCCAAAGTTCTTGCTGCCCCTCTCCCCCCTCCTCTGTCTCATTTGTTAATCTCCGCTGTGAAAAGTTCAAATTGATAGCTCGGAGATTGGTGGAGCAGATAAACCCAATCCGATCCGATACGCTCCCCCTCCGCTCTGCTCCCCCCCTTTGACATTCTGTGTGAAATGCAAAATCGCGTGCAGGCTCCATTTGCTCCATTTCCGCTCTCGCTCGTACCCCTCTCTTTCCCCTCCCTGCTACGGCGTTGAGGGGGGGGCAGGGGGTGCTGCGGACTGCTGCAGTTTCCTCAACGTTTCCACTGTTTGTGGAGCATAATAACAAAGGCAAACAAATGATAAGTTTCCATAGAGGCAACAATTGCGCGCCACCGTCGCTGTATCTTTCTTTTGGCATTCCCCCTCTCGCTCGCTCCTTCTCCCTCTCTCCCTCTCTCTCTGTTCCTTATCTACTTATTACTTTACTTGACTTCTCTTCTCAGCTTTGTTTGTTGTTGTTTTGCCTGAGTCTGGGGAGTAGTTTTCAGGTAGCTTCTGAATTTTTATTATCAAAATACTAATTTCATTGTTTGCACAAGATTTCCAAATTTCTTGTCGTACACGTATGTATGTATGTATGTGTGTGTGTGTACGTTACGTTACCTGCTTCAATTTGCTCTTATCAGCTTATAAATATTTAATCACAGACCTGTACTTTAGGCTCCCACTGCCATTCCCATTTCCATTCTTTCATTCTTTATTATTATTCTTATTTCATTTCATTTGCTGCTGCTGATAGCCGAGAATTTCCAGCAAAGATTTCTTTTTTTTCGGGGTTCAGCTTTACGGTTAGATAATGGTCGCAGGAGAGCGGGGGGAAGCGGCACACCGCTGCGTATGAGTAATGACCGCTGTCTGCCCCAATGCCCCTCTGCCTCTGTCTCTCTCACTCTGCCTCTCTGTTGGTTGTGTATCTAGAAAGTGTTCTTGTTTTTTTGTGGTTTAGTTTAATTATGTCAAGTGTTTCGACATGAAATTAAAATGTTGCCACTCGAGGGAGTATCTCATTGATACCTCTGATACCTCCCCTGTGATACCTTCGAAAATTAGATTGTAGTTGGGTGCATTTGTTGTTAAGTTTTATAGATATGATAGGAGTCCGAGCCCAGACCCAGGCGTAAATTTTGATGGGAAATAAATATTATTTAATGATGGAAAATGAACATAGAAAATTCTGTAAATTGATGTAACTTTACTGAGGTTTAGAGGGCTTCTCCATAGGGTTTTCTGAAAAGGAATTAACTTTTTCCCATAAAGGAATACATTTTCTATAAGCTTGGCTAATTTTTATAAACTTAACTTTCTTACATTATTTTTAAACATTTTTTAAACAAACAAAGTATAAATTTGAATTACTTGGTTCAGCAAATAGAAATCTCTGTTTAATTTTGAGTTCCTTAAAGCAGCCTCAAATAATTTAAGGCCAACTAAAGTTGGCTTGGGGTTAAAGTCTTCCCTCCTTGCCATTTCTCTGGTGGTTGGGGGGTGTCTGGGAGGGGTGTCTGGGGGTGCCTGTGTCTGAGTATGTTCAAAATAATTGTGTGTAATTAACTTGCCATTTGATTGAAATTATACCTCAGCACAAACGCACACACAGACACACACACACACCCTGCCATAAGCTGTATATGTGTGCGTTTCTAACTAAAGCAATTTGCATGCCATAAGTGGAGTAGGGGGGCGGAGGGGAGGAGGGAACGTAGCTACTGTCAGCCATATTGAATTGTTTCACCCATTGGTCGTCCTTCTGCTCTGCTCCTTCGAGTTTGCACCTCTGCCTCGACTGTCGACTGTCAGGCAGGAGCTTTAATTAAAAATTCAACCCTCACACAAAATGGCAAGCACACACACACACACACACACAAACACATATGTGAGTGTCTGTGTGTGTGTTTTGGGGGGGAGCAAAAACATTTTACAAGTTGAGCAAATTTGAAAAACAATTAAATGCCATGCGCGCAATTAAATACACAAAAGGTGGCAACAACAACATCTGCTGCTGCTCCTCAAGTGGCACAGACACTCCACTCCACTCCACACCACTCCGAAAGGGGTGCCACTGGGTGGCACTCTTATATACCGTTAATTAAGCAGCCTGTGAACCCCCAGAGCCAGATGCGCCCAGCCCTGAAAGACGCCAAGCCAGGCCGGAGTCTTGGTCTTAGCCCTCAGCTGGAGGGCGCTTAAACACCCAACGGCAGCACAAGAGGGGCAAGGCCAGGGGTAGGGGAACAGTAGAAGTGGCAGGCAGCACAAGAGGCATGCCACATGAGAATCACAGGAACAACAAACATGACACAAACAGACAAACAAAAGCTTTTGTGCCCGGGCAAAACACCCAACGGCAAATCCATCAAAACCAACAGCCGTCAGGGATTGCCTCGGATTGGGGTTTACTCTGGGTCTTGGCTTCTTCCACTCATCCATCCACACATCCATCCACACATCTAGACATCATCTACCGAAAATCCTCGAGGACCCTGCGAAACGAAACGAAACGAAACGGAAACCAAAAACCGCATGAAGAGCACACAAAAACTTTCATTCGATGCGGCCGTGTAAAAAGGATTTAATTATTTGCTCTAAGGATATCCAACCAGAGAGGGAGAGGGGTGAAGGGTGGAGGGTGGGTGCTTGTTCGACTGTCTGCCGGAGTGTTTGCCGACAAATAGAGAAAAATATGTTTCACGTCCACTTTGCACGGACTCAGCAAACAAACCCGAAAGCAAACCAATGATTATTGCAGTTTTTTCTCTGTCTCTCTGGCTCTGTCAATCCCTTTTTCAATCCCATTCCCATAGCCTTACCCCACTCCCCTCAATCTCTGTTGCCCCGTTAAGCCGTAGTTTGTATTTTTAATTGTGAAATGAGCCCGAAGCGAAGTCCTAATCCCGGCCAGACTCAGACTCGGATTCGGATTCAGATACAGCCTCCGCCGCAGGGCAGGCCTACACCCCATCGAGGAACCCCTCTCAGATGTCAAACGCAGGACTCACACACACACACACACACACACACAGCACACGGCTGCCGGGCAATTACAAGGGCACAAAATCTACCCCTCTCCCTCACTCTTGGGCTGCGGCCACGCCCCAGCGGGCAGAAAACTTCCCACGCGCCAAAACTAACTGAGTTTTCGGCCATAATTTGATTGTTTTGCCAAGGGCTGAAGGCGGCCGGCTGAAGGGTCCAACTGTTGATTGCAGTGATTAACCATCAAGGAGCTGTGATTCCCGAAATTATAGAGTTCCACTCTCTCTCGAAAATTGCATGTTTTGACTTTTTGGGTGGCACCCCGACGACACGCGTCGAACTTCGCCCCCAACCCCACCCCTCTCTGCAGGCAATTACCAGACTCGCCAGCAGCTGAGCCGACTTAGAGCAGTCACTTGGAAAGTTGGAAAGTTCTCTCTCTGGCACTGACCGCAGTCCAGGTTCTGTAATGAAGTGCAAACCCAAAACAATTGAGCAAAGATCCCATTGCCTTTCCCGCTTCTACTTTTTGATGGTTTTTTTATGGTGAAATTTGCGGTCATATCTGAAATTTTGAGCACACAATTGTGTCGTTCGCTGGCTCTCTGGCTATCATCAAAAATTTAGCGACTCCCGGGATGGAGGGGGCGGAATGGGAGGCCTGGGAGTGGGCATTAAATAAATAATTTAGACCGTCCCCAGTCCCCCAGCTCTGGCAGGTAAACGAAAATTGTTTCTTGATCATTTTAATGCACCCAAAGGGCCTCCCCTTCCACCCCCCAACAGACCCCCAAAGAAAAAAGAAGTGAAAAAGTTTCTTGGCTCCGGAAGGAGATGGCAGGAGGGGAGAGGGGGAAAGGCCCAACATTACGTGACGTGGCATCGGAATTGGGGTTAGATGGGGGACGGCAGTGGGGTGGGGGGAGGCTTTCATTAATATTAAAAGCTGTCGCCCCTAGAGGGAGGCCGGGCGTCATTTAAATAAAACCGATATTCGATAATAATTGTCACAGGACATGCAAAGGACAGCAGGAGACAAAAAAGGCAATTCGATAGCTTCATTTGCTGCGGGGCCGCTGGCTAATTGAAAATGTAATTAATGCACGCATCGATTGGTCCTCCTTCGGTCCTGGCCAAGGAGCGCGCCTGTCATTTAGCACGGACCAAGGAACGCGTACCGCCTCAAGCCTGGTTAACACTCGAACACTCGAGCGTGTTCCTCCTCAGCCCCAGCCTTAGCCGTCACCCGATACACTTTCAATCGCCTCAAAGGCCGCCTTGCAGCTTGGATCAAAAGAACCTTCCCTGCCCCCAAAAAAAAGGGGAAGTCAAAGTGTGCGGCAAGTGTGAAAGATTCGACCAGGTCCAAGAGCCAAGAGCCAGACTCCCGACCAGGCCAACTTGCACACCGACAGGCCTATCAAATGTCACTTCACTGTCATAAAAGGAAAGTTGTTGCTGTGTTTCTGTGTTGGCTTTATCTTTTTTATAGCCTTTTTATTTGACTTTGGTTTTCCCAGCTCCGCGCTAATTAAATATTTCCATTTCCATTTCCATTTGGAGCCACGACAACCAACAACAACAAATTAGTTTGCGGTCAGTCTAAAGTTTATACTTTGTTTATAAGCCATAAAAAGAGAACAACGACAATTGCTACAATTGTCGACTCGCCTCCGACTCCGAGTCGTTTATAGTGGAAATTGTTTATGCGCCTATCAAGAGACACCTTATGGGCCATAAACTGGGGATAGAACAGTGCAGGGCGGGGAGGGGGAGGGGCGTTGCCAAAGGGAGTTGATTGTTTAAAATGCAGACAACGTTGTCTAATTATTAATAGATTTGCGCAGAGTCGAGGCGGGGCGGGGCGGGGAGTGTGTTTGAAATTGAAAGTAGGAAAGCGGAAAACAGTAAATCGATCCCATCTATTGGAACTTGGCCAAGATAAAGCTAAACCTATCCATCTATCTATCTATCATCTAAGCCATGCATCTATCACAGTTCATTGGTCTCTCAGCACTCCACTCCACACCAAACATTTATCTATTAAATCAAAATTTATGACACACCCACCCACATCCCCTCCCCTCACTCTGCCAATAACAATTATAAGACATCCGACAAATTGTCTATAGCAGGGCGCTATTAATATGCGATTTAACAAATATTTAGCGAAAACACACGAACTGTGACTCGAATGCCAAATGAAGCTGCTCCGAAAATCGAAAACTGAAAACCGAAAACAGCCAACAGGCCGATCCGCTCCGCTCCGCTCGAATTTATTGTATTCGAAAGTCAAGAATTTTTACGAGCTTGGGAAAATAATAATTTTATGGCTAAAAATTGTAGCTGGAAGAGAGCCAGAGGGGCAGAGGCAGAGCCACTCCCCCCCGGTTGCCTCCTGGTTGCACGTGCATGAAATTAATGCCCCAGGGTTTGTTTGTATTTTTGTTATTAGCAGAATTTAAATTGCTCTTACCGATCGATTTCGAGCAGGCGGCGGAGGGGAGGAGCTGGGGGGAAGGGAACGATACCTGGACATTGACATTTTTGGTTTCTGCATAAGTTTTTAGCAGCGCTTAATATGCCGTCGTTGTCGTTGTCGTTGTCGATGGTTGTTGTCGTTTGCCAGTTGCTGCCTCTGTCTCTGCCCCTGCCTCTCCCGTTGACGGGGCTGATGATGAAGACGAGTCGAGTCTACTCCTAGTTAGAAGACGGTCAGAGAGTCAGAGCCAGTCGCTGCATATTAATTTGATAACTTATAAAGTATATACACAATATATATATATATATATATAGTTATTTATTTCTGCACACGATGTTGTCTTGTGTCTGTGTTGTGCTCTGTTCGGGCCAGGTCTGGTCTTCTGGTCTGGTCTCTGGTCTAGGCCTAGGCCACGACAATCTTGAGCATTTGTTTGGCCACAATATGGCCGGGCCATGGCAGTTTTGACAACTTGACAGTCGTGCAGACAGTCAGACGGGGCTGGGGGAGGGGAGGCGGAAGAATCCGGACAAGACATGACAATGTCTGCCTTTGGCATTGGCCATGGCAATAGCCATACCAATAGCAATTGCCAGAGCCAGAGCTCCAACTGGAGCCACTTCGGGCCATATCGTCTGCCTCATTTAATGGGCAGGCGTGTCAATTTAAAGCGACATTTATAACCAATTTGTAATCAATTCTAACAAACAGCTAACGCATGCCTCCACCTCTTGATCTATGCCACACATTAGTGTCTCTATCCCAACCATATACCTTCTTTATTGTGAATTAATTTATGTATATATTTTGTCTACTTGCAGCGGCCGCCAAGCTCATCGCTGTCCTATGGCGGAGCAATGAACGACGACGCCCGATCGCCGGGCGCTGGTAGTACACCGGGTCCCTTGTCACAGCAGCCACCTGTCCTAGATACATCAGACCCTGGTAAGTCCTTGGAATACTCTATTCTCTATTCTATATTTGGGGTATATCTTAATCTTGGCTGATCGCCTTAATCCCTATCGAATGTGTTACACACTTGACGCCTCTCGAGGCAGGTCTTTGGCTCTCTCGTTTGATTATGTTGTTTGCCTCAGTTTCAAGTGCCGCCAAAGCTCCATCCATCCACCTATCCAGCATGTGTAATCGTACAACAACTTGACAAAAGAGCAACAGCAACAGCAACAACTTGAGCACCGAAGAGGAAGACTCATGCTCATAGTCGTAGTCGTAGGGACAGGGACAGCCCTAAGATCGAGACTCGTAAGAGGAGACCCTAGACTGCCTGTCTTCTGTGGTGCTGGCTCTGTGGTGCTCTCGACTCCACTCTCCACTCTCCAGCAACGCCAACTTGAAAAGATTTTTATGTGTATTTTTTTTTTTTAGTATTTCTTGGCTCATATTTTTGTTTTTGTTTTTGTTGCTTTTCAATATTTTGTTTCGAGTGCGACTGACTTTGCACTTGGCGCTTCTTTTTGAAGATCCACAGAGTGCAGGGGGGAGGGGGTTTCAGGTGAATTATTTATGGTGATAGGCAAAAATAATATTATATATTTTTTCCTCTTCTCTATGTGTGTGTGTGTGTGCGTTGTTTTCCCCTTTGTTTGTGGCGGCAACAAAAACAAAAGCCCCGGCCAGAGCACCACTCGAAAAAGACACTCTTGGGCCACTCGTCGTCGTCCGCGTCTGCTCGCTGCTCCAAAAGGCTGAGTGGGGGTCCAAGGTGATAATGCAGTTTCCACTGACCACAGCAGTGCGGGGTGGGGGCTGGGGGGTGGGGCAGAGGCAGGTACGAGGCTGGAGAGGAGGCGTTCCGAAGCCAATCCATTGACGTTGACGTCAAATTTTTGCGCTCGGACAAAACTTTAAAGCGAGCCGAACAGAAACGAAACTTTTATGGGTACGAACATGTATGTACATATGTGTGTGTGTGTGTATGTGTGTGTGTGTGTGTGCTCTCTGCTCTGACGCGCCATTTTGATTGATTTATCTACACGTCGCGACACGTCGCCTGACTTTGTAGACAAATTAAATTTTGGCATAGTTCAAGCACTGCACTTTCGTCTCTCCCCATCTCTACTACTCTCTCTCTCTTTTTCTCTCTCTTGCCGTCTCCCTCTGCCAATGAAAATTATCTACAGTTGAATAATTTCAGCCAACGCGCAAAATTTTCATGTTAATTTTCAACATTTTGTTGCTGCAGCAGCGATAAGAAAATGGCAAGAAAACTGCTCTATCTCTCCCTCTCTCACGCTCGCTCTATCTCTGTCTCTGTCTAGCTAAATTTGCGGCGCGTATTTCGGGCGTAGCAAATAGATATTTTCCACATTTTAAGTAGACATGGCAACCCTGCACTGGAGGGGGGAACAGAGAAATGGAACGGAATGAAAGGAATGTGGTTACCAAAGAATATTCCGAGCTGCAGAAATTCCACTGCAGAGAGCGCACACAGAGAGGGGAGAGGGAGACAGAGAGGGGGGGACTGGGACGTTTTCTCTGTCGTAATTTTATGCACGAATTCGTAAAATGTTATTCAAATGGAAAATGTGATTTTTATCAATTTTGACAGGAATTTCATGCCCCGACCGACCGACCGACAAAGGAGGAAACCTCACTGCACAAGGATGCGCGGCTGCGTGTCCGTGTCCTGCCTGGAAATTTGTATTCCCAGAATTGTATGGGAGAGGTCAGAGGGTAGGGCAGTGCCCTAAGTAGGGGCTGGGGAGGGGGGACCGACTTCAATGAGACTTCAATCTGGTATTTCTGGTCTTTAATTTTGAGCCATAATTATACCAGCAATAAACGAAGAGAGAGTGAGGGAGTGAGGGAGACGGGGAGTGTGTGTGCGGGGCGTCAACCAAACGATAGATTTCCCTATAAAAACGCCAGCTATGTGGCTGACAGCCGCAGACCTCGGAGCAGTCCGGGGCATAATTATAAGGCACCCTCATCAAGGCCCAAGTCCAAGCCCAACCACAACTCCACAAGTTCGTCCAGAGAGAGTTTCAATTAAAAAATATATTTTCAACTTGTCTCGACGTCGATGAGGAGCTAATGGCTGCCAGACCCACAACCAAACGCAGCCACAGACCCAGACCCAGACCCGTCACACTTGACGGTAATGCCCTGTTAAGGACCCCTAAGACGGGTGTCGAGTATTTATGTATTTTGTATTTGCCGAACTCTGCGTTCAATGTGTTTCAATGTGTTTATTTGCACGGCGACTTGTCAAGTGTCGCCCGCTCTTAAATGCAAATCAAAACGAGATCAATTTGATGAAAAAATAGAATCGAGAAATGAAAATAAACAAGAACAGCAGGCGGGCAGCAGCCACCCCTTTTTGATTCCATTCCGGCTACCCTCCGCTCCGCCTGACATTGATTGAAAATGCTGCGTGACGTAAATTAACTTTCATGGCAGCGGGTTGCCAGAGAGGGAGAGGGGGAGAGAGGGGTGGTGGGGTGTTCCCAGAAGTGCGTGTTATCCTTTCCGCTTGGCTCTCGTCTCGGAGTTCGTCAAGCCGCAAGACCCACACAATTGCCAATTGTTACAGTTTTAAAGCCATGTCCATGCCCAAGGAGGGTTGCCGTTGCCCGTGAGGGATGTGGATGTGTCCGTGTGGCAGCTTGTTTTTGTCATTGTGGCATTTAAACCCCCCACCTCCTCCTGCTGCTGCTGACCTTATTTGGAGTGCACTTTTTCCCGGCAGCAGCACTAAGGCGATTATCTGCCGTTGTTATTTGTTGCTCTTGTTATTTACATTGATGAAATGTGTTACAGCTACCACAACATCCACATCCCGGAGGCAACATCCAGAGGCAACAGCAAAGGCAAAGGCAAAGGAATACTCTTGCCCCGCATTCACTCGGGCAACAATAACAGGAAGCTCTAACTCTGTTTGTTATCTTGCCACGCACAATTAGACAATTTCCATTTGTTGCCTTGCCCCCTCGTAGTTGACAGTTTTTCTCAGGGATTTTTGCCTTGGGAGTTTTTCTTGGGCTGCGCCATGTGAAAGCATTTTCCTCCACGCCCATTCTTTTCCGCTGGCTTTTGTTTTGGTCTCTTCTCTGCGAAAGGAAGTGAAAATTCTGGGAGATTCCGCATGCAAATTCAAGCCACACAGACCGTGACCCGATCACTCTTCAATTGACCCCTCGACCCCTCTCTCTTCACACCTTGTGACAGCATCTGCCGCCTGATATGGATCACTGTTCCCACAACTTTTTAACTCTTTTGTCAGAAAACGATGACACAACAGCCACCAGCCATCAGCGATGATCACAAAAAATGAAATTAAAATTTTACGCATTAACAAAAAAGCAGAAAACAAAAAACTTTTGAATAGAAGTACCGTCCCATCCCGTCTGCCAGAAATTGCCCATATCTGCTGCCCGAAGTGAACCCCGAAATCCCCGCATGAAGAGAACACCAGCTGCTGCACGTATGATTGGGCCGGGCCCTAACTAACACCCGGGATTCAGTACGGGTTCTGTTCCGGGGACCACACCAAGTTTCACAATCATAAAAATTGAAACAGAAATACGATGTTTCATAATGAGGAGCAGGGAATGGGAATGGGAATGGCAGGGGAACGGGAAGGGGAATCAGGGAAGGGCAGGCACACCAGAGCTTATGTAACATTACGTCAAATAGCACAAAAGGCAATACATCTTCATCCCCTAAAAAAACACGACAGGAGCAGGCGAAGGGCGCTCGGCACTTCTTATTTTACAATGAAAATTTACGAACTGACTGTTGCTTTTTTTTTTTGGCTCTGCGCTGCTCTGCCTCTGCCCTGCTGCTGCTTCTCTCGTTTGCTCATTCACATTATCATATTTCTGGGCCGACACGCCAATGAATAGAACGCGCATCGAATTTCCCAAGCTCGGGGATTGGGCTCAGCCCGGAGAGTTGCTCTCCTCTCCTTTCCGTTTTGGGGGTAAGGTAACCTTCACATCAACAGAATCATCAACACCAGAAGGAACAGCTTCGGTTGAGAGGATGGCAGCAGTGAGTGGGGTGGGGTGGGGTGGAGGGGAGGAAGTTGACAAACAAGCAACACCAACAACGGCAACAAACGCTTCATTGTTGCTGCCACACGGCGACAGGGCGGAGGGTTGCGACTCCTGACAAACTGCGGACTTCCTTTCGATATCTTTCTCTCTCTCTCTCTCTCTCTGAGGGCGGCTCATCCTGATGCGGATGGAGGGTAAGGGGAGGGGTGGGGAATCGTGTTTCATGGGTGGTCGGATGGCCGCTGACTTTGACTTGGAATTTGTCTAGCTTTGCACTTATCGCCGTAATATAGTTATGGATCTGTGTACAGCACACAGCACTGGCACACTGGCGGCTGAATAAATTGGACACAGCTGGACGATCGCTCCAGAGCCACAAAAGATGATAAGAAACTCAGAGAGAGAGACAGGGACAGGGAGAGACAGGCAGATCTTTCCGTCTCTCTCGTGTGATTATTTGTGATTTGTTTTTTTAACCTCAATGCTAGCGTCGGCCATTCATTCGCTGCGAAACATTAAAAATCATGTACTCTTGACTTTTATTATTCATTATTTTCGCATTCATTTTGGATTCATCTTTCCTTCCAACTGCAATTCGGAGAGATAGATGAGGGGGAGGGGAGGGGTCTGGTCTCCTCTGGCATGCCATTAATAGAGCTATCAAGTGCTGTATGCTGCTGATGACAGTGCGCGGCTTATCAAGCTGCCGGTTGCAAGTTCTGCCGCTCCCCTCTTCTCCCCTCCGTTTAAAATTGCATTTCTCAACACACAAATCACAAATCACTGCGCGGCATGCAATCTCTCACACAAATCATTTCATTTTTGCCCAACAACCAACGACAACAGCAACGATGGAGCCAAGTGTCATTAGCGTCACACGTCCCGATCCCAATCCCGATCCCCGGATGCCTCACAGTCCCCTCCAGTCCCCTCCAGGCCATTCCATGCTCCTCTTGTTCTCTTTAAGTGTTTATTAGTATGAAACATTTATCAGCGATTATAATTATACGGCTTTATATGTATGGCCGTTTGTGTAGTGAGCTCTGACGACCTCTCTCTCTCTCTGTCTCTCTCTCTTTCGCGAGCAAGCAGATAGCGCGGACTGCAGGCGGACAGGTTTTGAGGGACGCCACTGTATGCTAAATGCTTTTTAAATGCTCGAACAGGAAAATTAGGCAGAAAATGTTTTAGCCAGGATACAAGCCAGTCTCGAGAGCTCGAGTGTGGACACGCCCCTCTGCCCTCTACGCCCCTCTACCTATGCGTTCCTGGACAAACATTCCTGGGTCCTGGACAAACACTAGCAACACCTAAGACATTAGCATTACCATTATCCTGCGACCAGCAGTGGGCGTGCCACTGCCCCCGAAAGGCAAACATTCAATGACAAATTATGCGCCCAGTGCTTGAGGGGGCGTGGTCGACTCACCTGACGAGGTAGGCAGGCGGCAGGCAGGAAGGCGGGCGGCCGACAGGTTTCGTTATGCCACCTACAAGTCCACTGCCGCCTCCCGCCTCCCTTTTCCCAGTTGGAGCGTGTCGGGGGCGTTTTGTTCGGGGGAGGAGGTGGGGTTGGGGTTTGACATTTTGTAATTCGTTCACCGAAAAAGGAACCCAACAACACAGAAATTATCTGGCGTCAACAGGAAGAAAATTGTGTAGAAAATTGTGCCAGATATACGTATATTTATACACCACGCATTTTCCTGTTCAACAGAATGGAAATTGTGGGTTAGACTGATGATAAACGACATTAGCGAAAGGGGAGGGGGAGGGGTATGCCTCGAGAAAGTGGCGGTTGGCGGGAGAGAGGGCAAAGACCCAGAGCAGTGCAGAGCCTTGGATCGATCATTGAACTTCTTCTTCAGCGAATCTCAGGGCCTGACAATTGTCTCCGGCCGAAAAAAGAAGAGCAAATAATGACGACAACCACAAAGAACGCGAAATGCACCCCCCGCCCCCCTGGAGCACCACCCACACACACACACCCACACCCACACCCACTGCATGTGGCATGCGGCATGCGGATACACACATGTGTCTTGGGCTAAATTTAAACAACTTTTTTCGCCCGTACTCGTGGCTTTCAATGGAAAAATATCTTTTGTAGCGCCAAATGGCGCCGTGGCACAAAAGTTCCATTTCCATTTCGGTTTCTCCGTCTTCTTTTCTCTCTTTTTTTTTGCCATTCGTTTGCTGCCTCTTCAAATATTCATTGAGTTTGACTAAAAGGCAGGGCATACACTCAGCCTCAGCCTGCCGCCTGCCTCATGTCTCCTGCCTCCAGCCTGCGTCCTCCATCTGCCATTTCATTAGCTCGAAGTTGGCCCGAACCAACCAACATATGGAGCAGACAGTTGGAGAAACGGTGCAAATGGCGGAATGGGGGGCAGGGGGCAGGGCCATTCTGCAGCTGTAGCTGTAACTGGAGTCCCAGTCCTCTTCACATTTAAATGCGCACATAATTTCTAATTTGTGCGTCTAATTTATGTGCTCTCCGAGGCGGCAGCGAGAGGCAGCGAGAAACCCCAAAAACTTAGCACAACAAACTTGCCAATTTAACGGGCGCCCGACCAGAAAAAAAACACACAAGTAAAGTAGAGCAGGGCACCAGAATAGAGAGAGAGAGAGAGAGTACGGAGAGAAAGCGGCAAAGTTTTTCTCCACTTGTAAGAAATAAGAAATAAATAAAGCCATTTCTTCTAATATACAAAAAGCCTCGAACGTTGGCAAGAAATGAGAAAATTACTTTTTTATAAGCATGAGGCGGTCGGTCCAACCACCCCTCACAGCCACACAGCCACACAGCCACACCTTGATGTACATTGAGGGAAACCGTAGAGGAGAGTCCTGAGAACCGGAGCACCGAGGCCTGAATCCTGAGGGTTGAGGTCGGAAGGTGTCTGTGGGTCTGTCTGTCGGTCTGCCTGTGTCTATGGGGGGGTGATGGCCAAGTACATTGCCAAACATTGCCTAATTTGGAATTGCCTATGAAATGTGCATTAGAATAACTAGAATCTACTACCAAAGTGTCATCCCTCCCCCTGCCACCCTCTGTGGGCCCAAAAAAGACCCCGAAAAAGGTGTGTAATAAAAACAAATGTCCGTCGTTTGTTTATATCAAGAAAGCGACAATTTTTTTGTTGCCCTCCTGCTTTCATTTCCCTTCTCTAGAGTTGCGTATACGCCGCATTGTCTGAGGGAAAACCCTTTGTAAACACCTGGTGTGGTCCACTAAAAATCCAGCAAAAAGCACGCACATTGCACATTGATTGCTCGAGACAGAGACAGGCACAGAGAGAGGGGGCAAGGGACAGGGCTGGGGCTGGGGCTGGCTGGGGAGCAGCGCAGAAAAAATCGAACTAAATTTTACGACATAAACATAAATTTTATGACAGGCGAAAGAGTAAACGCTCCGTAAACCGGGAACTGGGAAACTGGGAAACCGGGAAAGGAAATCAATTTTATGCGCTCTGGCCAAAAGTAAGAAAAACAAATAGTGTGCCCCATCAAAGCGGCCAGCAAACCACGAAGGGGGAGGGGAGGGGGGAAAGAACTATAAAATCTATGTGAGAACTATTAAAAAGTCGTAAAAGAAAACCGTCCAGGGGGGAGGGGCGGTGTGTGAGAGTTATCTGGGAGAGGTTGTAGGTTGCAGGTTGTGGATTGTGGATTGTGGGTTGTGGGTTGCGGGTGGTGTGAGTGTTTTTACTGGCGGCCTTTGGCTGTCGTAAAGTCGCCGATGGAGATTTATTTCAGGGCTTCCCCGATTACAAAGCTACGAGTCTACGAGTTCTACGGGTTCCGAGTGTTTCTGGCTGCATTAATAATGCCATTAAAGGGCGGGCATTACAAGTGTAATGTAATAATTGTCCTTGATGGAGGGAGCTGCCCGCCCTTCTGGCCATCTGCAATTAGGCCAAACTCAAGCGGAGTTCCATTGCACATCATGTATGTATGATATGTACTGTACGGCTTTTTTCGGGCCCTAATGTAAACGCATTTAAACGCAATTACT
Source organism: Drosophila athabasca (assembly GCA_008121215.1). Lineage (NCBI taxonomy): Eukaryota > Metazoa > Arthropoda > Insecta > Diptera > Drosophilidae > Drosophila > Drosophila athabasca. The sequence goes on along the minus strand of CM017793.1, from coordinate 2,327,657 downwards.
TTTCACTCGATGTGGTGTCTGTTTGTGCCTCTTGCCGCTTGCCGCTTGCCACTTGCCTCTTGCTGCTGACACGTACCAAAGCCATTTTTGTGGCTCTTGGCTGTGGCTGATGATGATGATTGCCGGCGTCGCTGTCGCAGTCGCAGTCGCTTCGAGTGTCGTCATAAAGATCTTTTATCAAAACGTTAATGGATTGACTCATACTCATACCTGTGTCTCCGTCTCTCTCTCTCTCTCTCTCTGTGGATAGTTGCGTGCACTTCTTGTGTGTGTGTGTGTGTGTGTGTGCATAAGGGAAACATCTATCCTTACTCGCACTTACACGTGTCTCTGTCCCAGTTTGGGACAATTGCAGTGGGTCTTCCTCTGGCCATCATCTGCCTCGTGTGTAATGTGTAATGTGAAGTTAATGAAATGGTTCCCACTGTATGTGTTTTGTTGAAAATGTTATTAATTATAGGCGCACCCTAATTTGTTGTTGCCTTCAGGGCGTCCAGTTCGAGTTAGTTGTGTAATTTGCCTTTGGGCCAAGTCCCCAAAGTCATCAGAATGTGCTGAAAGCCTATATTAATTGCATTTTAATGAAACAGAAACTTTCCGGCCCATAGCAAACGAACCCTTTTCCAAGGGAATCTCGAATCTAGATCTATAACAAGATCCTAACTGCCCGATACGAATGGAGTTGTTAATGATATGGTAAATGCACAAAGAGAGTCCTTGGAGAGTTCGTGAGAGATTTTCCTACAACCAACTCTTGTTGGCCTTATTGGTCAGACCACAAATGAAATTAAATATTCGCAGCTGGAAAAAAGAGATATTAAAATATTGAAGCTCTCTCTGTGGCTCTGTGGCATGGCTGCCGTATTTGCTGCATTATCAGGCGCCATGACAAGAAAAAACACACACGAAAAAAAGAAAATCAAATAAATAAAGCTCGCATATAGAGAGAGGCTTATATGGCACATCTGTTCTGTCCCAGTGTCCGTGTGTCCGTCCGTGTGTCCATGTGTGTGTTGTAGGTGTATTGTTGCTGATAAAAAATTCATTAATTCATATACAAAATGCAATTAAGCGCAGTGGCTGCCACAATAAAAACACGAAATCCGTGACGACCAACCAACTAACAAAAAAAAAACACACACAAAACCAAACCACAAACAAGGAAACGTTGAGGCTAGAAATACCCTCTATGGGTCACTGGAATTTATGGATATATTTAGACAGAAATAATGGAAAAAACAAAAACTTAAAAGAGAACACAACATTTCAGTTCTAGCTGCCATCAATACACACGCAAATTAGATGAGAATGTTCCTGGGGTTGCCAGATGTGGTTTATTTTTAATTGATGTTTGTTTCTATAGACTTTATAACGGTAGTTGTTCGAGGGTATCAATTGTGGGTGACAGAGTGGGCGTGCGAGTGCGGGAGTGCGAGTGGGATAACAGCACACGCAGCACTTAAATTAACAAATTGCATGCATATTTTAATAAAATAAATATTTTAATAAGATTAAACTATAATGCAGCCAAATGTCAAAGCCGAGCGCGGCTCGCGCTTTTCCCCAGCGGATAACACACTCAAATGCAATCCAAACCAGGGGAAAACCTGGGGGAAAAATGAAGGAAAAAATGATGCTCTGCCTGCCGTAAAAAACGAAAAACGGAGAAAAAAAGAGGCAAATAATTGCACTGTTTTTGCGCGCTTTTTGTTTAATTTATGCGGTTTTCAATTACCCCTTTGATATGAATTAATGACCGCATAACAATGCATAATCCTCAGGCTCCATATCGCACTCTCCGCTGCCGCTGCCGCTGCACCCGCCTCTGCCGCTGCCCCTGACGCTCCTCCTCACATAATTTAATTAAACATTTTGTGGCAGGTGTGGCGGTGCAAGGGGGAGAGGTATATCATGTTGCACCCACCCCAACCTAGCTCCCTCCTACTGCTGCTGCTGCTTTTGCTTTCTTTGGCTGACATTTGCCAATAGGTTTGTGTTGCATGCTGAAACGTTGCAAGGAATGCCAGCAACTACAAACTAAACCACAACAACAACTGCCGCAAGTACAGCAACAACATTCTTTTGTTGCTCTGCCCGTCGGGGCAGCAAAATTTCATGCTTGTGTAAACTATTTGTCGACAATTTTGTCTGCTACAAAAGTCCGCATGCCACAAGACCAGACCAGAGACCAGAGACCAGACCAGAGCAGATCCCAACTTGTGGCAACTGCAACTTGTGGCAGCAAAGCGTTGAAGCGCGCGCTGCCGGCACGGCACGGCACGAACATCGCTCAGCTTTGGCTTTGGCTTTGGCTTTGGGCCTGGTCTAATGATACCCCTCCCCCACTGCCCCGACGACTACTGGCACCAGTCCCCGGCAATCAAGCAGAGCACATCCTTGGGCTGGACAGAGTACATAAACAATGATTGAAATCAATGCAGAATGCTATCAGTGGAGCGAGGAGGGGAGGGGGAGGAGAACGTCCACTCGGGTTCCCTTCCGTTCCTTATTCCTTATCTGGAATGAAAAGTTTGGCGCGTTTAAAGTAAGTTTACGTGTAGCACGGCAAAGTGCATTGATAAGGCTGCTGCTGCGGCTCGTCCTGGTCTGCACTTTCTTTGCCTTTTGCTGATTAGTCGATCAATGTTCGCCCCGAACTGAATCAAGCTTTTAAATATGCAAAAAGGAGGCAAAAACTGAAGAGGTGAAGTGAAGTGAAGCCATGCCAGAGGCATTAAGAGCTCGAACCAGTTTCAGAACCTCTGCCACTCCATTACCCCTTTGTCTCTCCCCCCCCTTGCGCTCTCTCTGTCTTTGGCCAACTCCATTATAGCTCATTATCGCCCCGAGCCACAACATCTTACATTATGCTGATGAGTTTTTTGGCCATTCTAATAGGAAAAGGCCTCTCTGCTAATTTATAAAAATAGAAGAGAAAAACAAAATGCGGCTGCCTCTTGCCTCTTGCTGGGTCGCTGGTCTGGTTGTTCATTAAACGACTGCCACGCCCACCAATGGCTGTTCATTAATTGTTGACAATGATTACCTGTGGCCCTCAACGAAACGAAACGAAACGAAACTAAAGCAAAAAGCGGACTCGGACTCGAGTCTGGCACTGAGTTCTCTTTGGGGTTTGGGGATTGTCTTGGGGTGGGGGTTGGGGTTGGGGCGCTGGGCGCTGGGTGATGGCCCAAGCGAATGCAATTTCAATTTTCAACGACAGGTGATAAATAAATCGAAACGCAACGAATTGAAATGAATCGACAGAGAGGCAGCAGCAGCAACAGCAGCAACTGCAACAGCAGCGGTGTGGCATCGTCTCATACATCGGCAATCGATTCGTTGCGTTGCGAATGAAATTGCGCCATATTTGGGCGTTATTTGTGGCCCAAGACTTCAAGGTGGAAGAGGAGCTGGCCTCAGGACAAAGACACTAAAGCAGGCAGCAGCTCAAGACTGGCACTGGGACTGCGACTGGGACTTGGACTCTGAGCTCTACCTCTGAGGCGTTGGGCAATGAGCGTCGAAGGCATTTAATTGCCACCACGGCATTTTGACGTCTACGCATCAGGGAGAGAGAGAGACCAGGAGGCAGAGACAGAGACAGAGACCCAGTGCCAGTCCCAGTCCCAGACCCTCTTCTGTTTCCGAAAGGTGTTTTGTCGCCAGTCTAGAGCCTGCCCTGGCCTGCCCTTTCCCCTCTCCTGTCCGCTCTGGTTGGCCCTCCAATTGAGTGCGAATTGGCATTTCATTTGGCGCATTTGGCATTTTCGCATTTTCGGTTAGCGTTGATCATTTAGCCGTGTTTAGTGTCCGTCGTTGTTGCGCTTTTTAATTTCGACCAGACCCGTCCCAAAATGATTTAAGATGTTCGACTGTCGACTGTCAGCGGTGACAACATTGACAGTAAAATTATTTCTACCCGCTGCAGAAGGTTAATTATGGTTGATTTATTTACAACAAATCAAGTCGATAAAAACACAATAAAATTACAGAAATAAACCTGCAACAACAGCAAATGGTAATCGCGGGGCAGATGATCAGGGAAATCTCAAGAGTAGATGGAGATGGTATTCCTCTCTCTCTCTCTCTAGTTAGGGGGGAGATTCTCTATGTAGGAAGAACCGCCATTTGGCGATTAAATAAAATGATATTTAATGCATTATTATTGCCACTTTTTGGGCTTAAGTGTAGCTGCAAATGTTTATGGCCTTAAAACGCCATTAAATGTCAGGGAACAACAACAGCAACAAATTTAATAATTTATCGAAATAAAATGCGTGCAAATAAAATGCTCGAAAAATACAAAAATACAAAAGATAAAGCACAAAAAAAAAATACAACCCGACAGCCATAAATAATTAACAATACAAAAAGAGATGAAGCCTCCGAAGAGAAGAGAAGCGAAGAGAAGAGGATTCTGCATTAATTTGCATTTTTGTTTTATGATAACAAAAAAAGAGAGAAAAAAATGTGAAAAAAGTTAAACATTTTTCAGCAACAAACATGGCAAACCGCAGGCGAAAATTAAAACACGAACACAATGTAAAAATATTAAATTAACATTAACAGGGAAATGAGGTGGGCGGTTAGACCAATGGAGGGGAGGGGCGTGGCGTGTGCGTGCTTGTCAAAGTGAATTTAAAATAATTATTGTACATTATGCGCCGCAATGCGTATTAAATTAAATGCTGCACAATAATAAAATTAATCAAGCAACAAAACAAAATTAAACCAACAAAAAAACGGCGCTAGAATAAAGCCAGAGAGAGAGAGAGAGAGAGGGGGAGGTGAAGAGAGTGTGTGAGCGGGTGAGCCAAAAATTACAGGAAGGTGACAGACAAAAGCCACACACAAAAACTATAGACACCGCGAAACGAACGAAAATAAAATGGTTGTAATTAAGCGTTTTAATGCTGCAATTATGGATAAAGACTGAGAGAGACACAAACACACACACACACATAGACACACACATAGACATATATGTAGTAGTGATGGGATGAACACGTAGCACTGCATATCCCTTGGTTAAGTGGAAATTAAGGGATATCAACTGGATGGCTGAAATCTAAGACTCGTTTGCCGTTTGCCTTTGTGTACAGCACAAACTGGAATACCCTCTTTATAGCCAGGGTATACCCTGTATTGACAAGCACACATACAGGCAAATACCCTCTCTATAGCCAGGGTATCACATATATAAAAAGTAGCACACAAAAATCCCCATTTGAGTGCCGTTTTTGTGGCTTATAAAAACATTTGCCCGTAATCCGTAAATATTATTTATTGGTAATTAGTTTAATGAATGCGGCCAACCAATGATACCCCCTCCCCTCTCCCTCTCCCCCCTCTCCACCCTCTATAAATTTTAATTGAAATAAATCTTTGACATTTGGCTAATTCATTGTGGTATTTTCTTTCCATTTTCCATTGCAGATGGTAAGTTCTTATCATCACTCAATCCTTCAGAACTAACATATGATGGTAAGTCACATTCCACATTAAGTCATTTAACGCATTCGTGTAGAGTAGATACTACCACTTAGAAGATAGATTAGAGGCTAACAGAGGGGGCAGGGACGGGGGGTACACGTGCTGAAATCCAGTTCGCACATCAATCAAAGCTGGCCGGAAGGGCATCGATCAGTTTCGAGGGGGAGCTGGGGCTTTGATCACTAATCCCGTTCGCGATCACGTTCCGGCCCGATCCACGCCCAGTTTGCGCACGGTTGCGGCTTCCTGTTCTCCTGCTGCTGGCCTGTTCTCGAGGTTCTCCACTCCACTCAAAATGAGAAATTTCTTTTTAATTTAGACTTAAACAGACTCGCGAAGGCAGTCGCCGCCGCTACTTGGGACAGCTGATAAAAAATCATTATAAAGTTAAATTTTAATTAAAAACTACAATCGATTAAAACGAAGAACAAAGGCCAGGCAGAGGGACAGGGACAGGGACAGTGGCAGCGGCGGGCGACTGTCTGCGGCTCATAAATTGAACATCGGCGGTCTCCGAGCTTTCAACGTGCATGTGGCCACGCCCCCGTCCCCGACGCAGGACAGCAGGACAGCAGGACGGACAGCAGCAGTCATCCCCATTCAATGATGATGAACTTGTGCCAATTTTTTTGATGTGAAAATCTGTTCAGCGTCGCTCCTCCACTCTGGCTGCGGCTGTCTGCTGTGCGCAGTGGCAGTTTTGATGATGTCCGAGGGCTGATAGTTGGACGCTTGCGTCATGGCCATGCCCCCCCACTGCCAGCCACTGCCACAGCATTTGTGGCATTATATAAGCGTATGAGCATTTCGCTTTCATTAATGAACATGAGGCGAACGGACGGACGGGCGAACGGCACGTGAATTGAAATTTGATTTATGATCGTGCTCCACACACAGTGTTCCGGGGGGTTCTTGTCCCGACTAAGAACCGGGCCCAGTACCAGGCCAATACCATCCCAATCCCGCCGTGTAGCCGTGTAGCCGCCTCTTGGCTCATAAAAGTCCCCGCTGCTGCATGGCCAAAGTTTTCCCCCATCTTTATGATGCGTCAAATTGAAGAATGGTGTGCCGCGGCATTTAAATCGTTAAACCTTCGCCGGTAATATCTGACAAAATATCTTCCAGAACGCCTTCGATTCGATTATTTTCCCGCGCGAATCCGGGGGAGACCCACTAACCCACAGAAACAAGTGGTTCGCTCTCTCTCTCTCTCTCTCTGTTGTAGGCTCTCGGAACAATATGCCAAAAGTGTAATTTGTATTATTTTCGCCAGGTTGGCGGGGGGGCGGCGGCGCGCAGACAGCCAGGGGGTCAGGGTCTCAGACAGGGACGGAGACAGCCAGCGAGAGCGAGAGCGCGAGCGAGAGGCGAGCATTTAAGCACAACTTTAAATAATCGTCTGTCAGAACTGTCAAACAAGCCGGCGAGCGCTAGAATTAATGGCGTAAGAGAAAGAGGAGAAGGCAGAGAGAGAGCGAGAGAGAGGGAGACAGCTGGTGGCTGCAATTTGTTGGGCCCTGCGCAGGCGCAAAGCGTCCATTGAACCTGCACTGTGACCGGCTCGGCCCAAGCCCAGGCCGTGTGGTATGTGGAGCACAGTGCCAAAGTTGCCACAAGTTGAATTATTGTTTCTGCTGCTGCTGCTTGTTGTTGTATTTATTGCTAAGGGAGCAGCGACGGAGCAGAGCAGCGCAGTCGCAGCGAGCTAAAAACAATGTCGACGTCGTCGCTGCCATTGCCATTGCGGTGCTTTATCACTTTTGCCGCTGCTGCTGCTGTTGCTGTCCCTCTCTGCAGTATCTGTGTGTGTGTGTGTGGCATGGCTGTGTGTGGCAGTGTGTTTGTTGAAGTTTACACAAAATTAATGCGCTGCGCCGCAGCGGGCGAACTTTCAACTGTTGCTGCCGCTGGTTGCTGCTGCTGCCTCAAGATGAAAAATTATTGCTTTTAATTTATTGCATAAACAAAGGCAGCAGCACCAGTGTACGTGTGTGTGTGTGTGTGTGTGTGTGTGTGTGTAACGGCTCTCAAGGTCATGGTTAAAGAGTGCCCGCACACACACACATAGACACACACACACACAGACAGAGCCAGACTGCGCTGCTTGGGGCTTTCCCCGGCGTCGCTGCCAACTGTCAAAAATGATTTAGTAGTTCAAAGCCGCGTTTTGTGCTCGATGCCGCCGTTGCCGTTGCCGCTGTCGCTGCCGTCGCAGTCGCAGTCGCTGGCTCTCCCTCTGCTGCAAAAGTGCGAAAAATGATGCGGACAGCGGACAGGGGACAGGCGGACAGGGGACAGGCGGACAGGGGACAGGCGGACATCGGACAGGAGCTGTCAAATGCAAATACAGTAACGACAACGACAACAGCTACTGCCACACTTTTGACACATTGCAGGCGACACAGAATTTTGACAGTTAGCAAAGGTCAAGCTGAAAGTAAAAGTTGACGGACGGACGGCAGAGCCCTGGGGGGGCTGGGAGGGGGGCTTGGGGCGGTCTGCATGATAGATTGACATCATTCAGCCTTTCATTCACTTGTCAAGTGCACAGGCGGGCACTGGCATGGCACGCCGCCTGTCTGCCGCTGAAACATTAGTTTTTTATAGTTCATTGAGCTCCATTCTGGCGAAAGAAGAGGAGCAGCAGAGCGGCCGAGCATCATCATCATCATTGACAGCCAGAAACAATAAACTGACAAATCAAAATCAAAAACAAACCAAATTAGCTAGTCATAAAAGATACGGATACAACCCCAGAGGGGGGCAGGGGGGGGGGGTGTGGTGGGGCATCCATCCAAATGGCAAACTGTTGATAGATCATTCGAAATAAATACAACACAGACTTTGATTTATGATGTTTGATAAATGAGAATTTAATAAATTTTGCTTTTTTTTCGGACAGTTTTTAGTGTGTGTGTGCCACGGCGACTGTGTGCGACGTGACTGTAAAGCCACGGCCCAACCCATTCCGAATGGCAATTAAAACTGAGGGGGATATCTGAATAAAGCCGCAGATCTATTCGATAGACAAATGGTGGCGCTTATTTCAATAGATTAACAGGGTCTTAATGTTGTTTGAAGTTGTCTCTGGTCTCAGTTTCTGTTTCGTTTTGGTATCTTTTTTAACTGCTTTTTTGCTGGCCAACACTGGCGACTCCTTCACTTTCATTCACTCAATTGAATTGGGTTCTCATCTAACTTACGAGCTAAGCCCTAAGCTGCTCCCCTTTGATGCTTTGGCTCATCATAATTCCAGGGCCAGAACCAGAGCCAGAGCCACGCCACCCACATAAATCCAGCAGCAAATGCCTGCCACAGTCTGGCTGCTGCTCGTGAATTATGCATGCAACAAATTGTATAAAAATTTCTGCAACTTTACGTGGTTACGTGCAGAAATTTGGAAATCAAGCGGCAGAACCCAAGCCAGAAATTTGAGGCATACTTGTCACGGGGGCGGGGGGGAGTCTGGTCCCCTTAAGGACTAAAGGACCAAAAGGACTCTGGTCTCTGGTCCCTGGTCCCTGGCCTCTGGCTTAGCCAAAGTCAACCCCCAAAGGATATATGTATCCTGTCGAGTATCTGCCGGGTCCCGGGCAACGTTTACAAAGTGATTACTTCTGTTTAAAAATTGATGTCTCGATGTTGGACACGTTTTCAATTTCCAACGAAATGGCGCGTGCTGCTGCCACACCCCCCCCCCCACCCCTCACTGAACCCCTCCGCCCACCACTTACAGGTGCCTTCATGCCGGTTCCATTTCCAATTGATGGCAAAACTTGCTGGTGCGTCAAAAATTGTCCAGAAAGAAAGAAATTCCTTAAATGACTTTGTCAAGTCGTTAAAACTCAACAAAAAGTGAAACAACAAAGTGTTTCTGTTTCTCCCTCTCTTTCCCTCTTTGTCTCTGTCTTTGTCTTGCTTAGTTTTAATCACCGATCGGCTGTCATGTCTGGGGCTGAATGGCAATTAAATGGTCTACGAATCGTTAAATCATGGATGATTAACTCACTTCAGCTGCTGCTGCTGCTCGGGCTGCTGCTGCTGCTGGGTGCTCCTGTCCTTGAAGATTTAGTGCCGTTCAAAATCGTTAAGATCTGCTTCACAGCAGTCCACCAAAAGAGTGGAGTGGGGGGGGGATTCCGATAGACGAACTGCTGTCGCTTGTCGCATAATCGAATCAAAGCCCAGGCCATCGCTGTATAATTGCCACCTCGGAGGTAACTTTGAATGGAACTTTGAGTGTCTCTCGTCTTTTTGGTGGCTCTTTTGTTGGGCCTACTCCCAAATGGCTTTTTAATTTGGTCAACGAAAACGGGTTGAAAACGTTACTGTTACTGTTTTTTGTGCTTGACGTTTTATGGCCCTGTGGACTGCCTGGGGGGAATGTGTGGAATGTTTCGTTTCATTTGCATATATGTATGCATGCAGCCAGCGCCCTGAGTTATGCACCAGTTTTTGTGGCCCCCTGTGCCAGTGTGTGTGTGTGGCATAGCTGTAAGGTGTATGGAGAGCATGCCTCTTGGGACGTACCAGGAATTTCACATTAATTCATCGGGTTAAATGCTTTCTCCCGGCGGAGTTTGATTAAGCCCCTGGAAACGCCGAGAAATGCCAATAGCAAGCGTCGGTTCGTATATACTTATATTATATATCCCCCCCCCATATACATGACCAACTTTCATATAAGTCGGATAGATAGCTGGAGCACAACACCCACTAGTCGATCGGAGGAGGAGGAGAGGAGTGGGAGTGGGAGGAGGAGTGAGCAGTGGCAGTGGCTGGAAGGATATCCATTTGCCAAAATAGCAAAACTTGCATAAAAACTTTTGCGCAACAACTTGGACTTTTTCATCAAACAAAAGCAAAAGGAAAGGCACCCACACACACACACACAGACACACACACAAGCATTGGGAAAATGAAACAAAGTTTTAATGCAGCCAGAAACAGGAGCTGTGGAGGAGAGGGGGGGTGGTGGGGCAGGCAGGCAGGCAGGCAGCCAACCAAGAGCCAACTAAACCAACCAAAACACACTCCCACTCGGAGTGGAGTGGCAAGGAGTGGCAAGGAGATAGACAAACTTGCAACGCGCCTCTCGTCCTTGTTGCCGCCCATTTGCACAGCTGTCAGTCAGTGGAAAATATACCCACACACACACACACACACACAGACACACTGGGAGAAAGAGAGATGGAGAGAGAGAGAGAACCAACATGGCGAACAAAAGTTTTGCTCGCTGCGGCAAAAAGCGGAAATGCATTCAAAATCTAATATGGCAGCCATGGTCATGAGCAGCGGCAGCAGCAACTGAGACTCGAGTCGAGTCCTCTGCCACTGCCACTGCTGCCACTGCTGCCACTGCTGCTGCCGCTGCTGCAAAGTAGCAGCTAAACAAAAAGGCTAAAGAGTGCCAAAGAAGAAAATGCAATTTTCTGAAAAACCCATTAAATGTTTGCCATCAAAAAAAAACGAAGAGAAAAAAGCGAGAGGAAGAGAGCGAGGGAGAGGGAATAGCAGAATAAAAGAAAGCAAGAATCCAAAGTGGAGCTGGAGATGGAGACGGAGCAGGAGGTGGGGCCTGGACTGGCTGGCGGGGCAGAGATGGAGTGGAATCCACTGCAAATAAAGCAAAAGCAAAAGCCGAGCCAGAAGATGGCGTCTCTGTCCTGTGATAGACTGGGGCTATGTGCATATAGAAAGTATATAAAACTAACGACACCCGACACCAACTCCAACCCTGCAGCCTGCCCCATGCCCCATGCCCCAGCCCACCCCACCCCACCATGACTTGGCATTTAGTTGTTGTTCCCCATTTTCCATAAAGCCATTAAAAGCACTTTAAATTGGCCAAAAATATGCAACTTTAAGCTGGTATCGAGCCGAGTCGAGCTGCGGCGCTGAGCGGGGCCTTGCCACATGTCAGTGCCACCAAAAGGCGCTGCACAATGTGCTGATAGAGCCATTTACGCCGTCAGCACATAATGATGATGATGATGGGACAGAGAGAAAGAGAGGGAAGAGCTGTCCCCCCCACAACCCATGGATGCCTGAACTGTACAGGAGAGGGAGGTGGGGAGGGGTGGGGGGGATTGCTAGAGTAGCAGCTGCAGCGGCTGCGCTTTCTGACGGATTTCCCTGGCATATAGCAAACATTGCCTTGGGCGGCTTAGACAGACGTACTATAGATGCAGACGCAGACATGGCCAAGAGCCACCCAGAGCCCAGGAGTCATACAACAACAGAGGCAGCAGCTGCCAGGCTGCCAGGACCCACCATGGAAGTCTCTCCGTGTGTGTGTGTGTGTGTGTGTGTGTAAGTGTGAGCATGAGTGCGGCAAGGATATATGCCTGACGATGAAATTTAATGGGGTGCTTTGATGCGATTGGTTTTCATATAACGCAGGCGCTTAAAATCATCGAATCATTCAAAAGAAAACTGAGCTGACTGCTCCAGCTCACGCATACACACACAGACACACATGGCAAGAGCAAGAGAGCTTTTCCTCACAGCCACACACACACACACACATACAGAGACAGAAAGGAAAACACACTCTGACAAACGCAGCTTGTGTATAAGAATTTTTTCTGCTGACTGGAAATAAAAGAAATGTAGAAAAATAGTAGAAGCAAAAAAAAGTAGAAAAAAAGCAACAACATTATATTGTCCTGTGTGTGCAAGTGTATGTGTGTGTGCAAGTGTGTGTGTGTGTGTGTGTCAGAGAGCATTCTCCTTGGCTGTGCTCGACTCGGTTTTATATAAAGAACACGAAATGACGACGACGACGACAGCAGCATGGAGCTGGGCACGAGGAGAGGCGAGACGTCGGGGCTCGGAGTCGGAGTCGGGTCGGGGCTGAAGCTAGAGTCGCCTCGCCAATACGCACACAGACAGCTGCCGCACACACACACACACATACTAACACGAGAGCAGAAGGACTTGCCTTCGCTTTGCTAGCTTTTCGGATGAAAAAAGCTTTTCTTCATTTTATATGGTTTTCCTTTGCCTTTTTTATTTATCCCTTTTGCCCATGGCCCTATCCCTGGATGGGGCTAGGGATATGGATCCTATTTCTGTCCTGCCTGCTAAGAATAAGAACTGCTTCGGGTTGGGGTCTATAATTTATATATGCACAGGATATTGAGTCCTGGAGTCTCTATTTTGCATATGAATTGCTTTTATGGCTAATGTCGAATGTGGAATGCTTAAGGCGAAGCGCAGAATTTCATTCAATCTTTGGCTTTAACTGAAAGCAATGGGTGGGCGGTGGGTGGTGGGTGCTGGGAGGCGCCTGCAGCTTTAAGTCTTGTGTGGGTTCAGGTGTAGACCCATAAATCTTGAGACAACCATCTCCCCCTCCCTCTCTCTCTCTGTCTCTGGAATGCAATTCAACAAGTTCGAGGCTCGCCGAAACTCGGTGCATAAATTTCACTGTCAGACAGCCAGCGAGACGAGTGGAAGAACAATGCCACAGCAGAACTGTCACACACCAATATGGGAGATACATTAACACTTTAAGCCCACAGCCCAGGGGAAACGGCAACAACAGCGAACAGTGCGCTGCTGTCTGTGCTGGAAAAATCCTGCTGCTGTTGGGTTGCAGTGGAAACTCCCAAAACTCGCGGCAGGCCCATGACAAATCACCCAACTCTCTCTCTGGACCCCCGCCCCCTCTCTTGCCCTTCCCTAGTGGGCTTGTGTGTGTGTGTCTGGCAGCCTAAAACGCAGTCAAGCGGCAACACACACACACACACACACTTACTGCCATACATTTATTGATTATTGTAGCATACTTACAGGCGCAATTTCCTTTTCGCTTTTTTGTTATTTTCTTATTTTGTTGGTAATGAAAGTCATGCTTAGTTTTGGTTCTCTTTCTGCTGCCGCTTTTCTGCCTGTAATCACAATTTGTTTGTCTGCCTGCCTTTCATTTTAATGTAGTCTAACTTAAGGCGATCTTGAGCCTATCTCTAGCCATCTCGCTCTCCCTCTCACTCTGCCAACCCCCTTCTGTCTGGGTGGCACCCACTCACCCACTCAGCCTTCAGTCTGGTCTGCGAAAATCATTTTACAGCTCTGAGCTCTGAGAGCTGAAAAGTTTTCCCCAGTTGTCGACAAATGACAGCAGCGACTATTTAACACGCGTCATGGCATGAATTTTATGCGCACACAAAAGACAGCACACACACACACACACACACACACTCAGCCAGAGAGAGTGAGACAGGGAATAAAAATAAAAAGAAAAACCAGTGTCAAGGTTAACGACCAATGAATTTATTTTGCTTGAATAAATTTTACGATAATGAGGAAATTGTCGTTGTCGTTTTGGGTATTTTTAATGGCCATAATGTTGTCGGTTGTCGGTTGCCACTTGCCGTTGGCGCTGCTCAGCTATCTCTCTCGCTCTCTCATTGATTCTCTGACTGTCTCTTTCTGTGTGTGTAATTTTTAAATATTCTTTATTAACCCAACGCGTTACCAGTTGATCTTTAAGTCGCGCCATTCGATGGCTTATCAGAAATGCCGCAAACGTTTTTCAATTTCCGGCTGGCATAGTTTAACCACTCAACGGTGGTTGCTCTCCTGCCAGGACATGGCAGTCCAGTCCAAGTCCAACTCGGAGTCCAAGTCCTAGCCAGGGAAAGCTGAAAGCGAACTCCATTTTACGTAACATTAATTCTGTGATTTATTAGGGTCACGTGACCGTCAAACGGACGACTGAAATTGCACGAGTCACGAGCCAGCCAGACGACCACAAAATAACCTTTCCAATACACACACACACACATACACTCGTACCCCCAGTACGGGGTGGGGTGGGGGTGGTATTACACATAGAGTAGACCTCATCAAAGTCTTTCAATTCAAATCAGTCGTGCAAAAATTGCCTCGAATTCCAGCTGATTCTTTGTTGGGGTCTTTAAACGGCCAAAGAAATTACAGGCAGGTAAACGAGTTTCTCCCTCTCTCCCTCTCTGCCTCTCATTCGTGCTGTCTCTTTCTTCGACTGGTTAGGTGTCATAAAGTGCATTCACATGAATGCGATAAAGTTTATTGTCAGAGGAGGAGGACGCAGCACAGCAGAGGAGACGGCGACGGAGACGGGGAGACCCACAGATGCCAAAAGGCAAGAGCAAGAAAAAATTAATACCAAAACATTTGCTGTTGGCTGTTGGCTGACTGGTTGCCTCCTTGGGTCTCTCTGTCTCCCTGTCCCTCTCTCTGTCCCTCTCTCTGTCTCTCTGTCTGTCCTGCTGACTGGGAGAGATCGCACACGCCTACGCAAACATGTCGCAACTGTCATTTCAGCTTAAGTTGGTCCATTGTACGTTTATATTAGTCGCGGCGGCCCAGCTCGCCCAGATAAAGAACGCCAATGAAGCTTGTCAGAGAGAGGGAGGGAGGGGCGTAGGGGGGGGGGGGGGGGGGGGGGGGGGGGGGGGGGGGGGGCAACTGCAGGGGGGTAGGGGACAGGAGACAAGAGTTACGAGCTGCTCGATCCAGACTTTCAAATTCGTTTCAAGTGTAAAGCGATATGTGGCCTGGCCTCGAGGATGTCGCCAAAACTGATGACACACACACAGGCAGAGACAGGCAGGCAGTGGGGCAGGCAGTGGGGCAGGCAGTGGGGCAGGCAGTGGGGGGGGAGTGTAGAGGGGGGGGACACAAAAATTGCATAGCTTAAGTTACAAGTCATGTTCAGGGCCGATTGTGTTCTCTGTGTGTCGAGGTGTGGCCCAGGCCCAGGCCCTTTAGTTTTATTGAATTTTGTCGCCTGCGAAAAACGAGCACAGAAAATGGCCTTTAAAGCCTCTCTCTTGCGGCTAAAACCTTTTTTAAATCCATTTAACCGAGTTTAATGCATTAGAACTGGCTTTCCTATATACATACACTATGCCTATCTCCCTCGCTCTCTCTCTCTGCCTGTCTCTTTCGTTGAGTTGCAGCCATTATTTTTATAACTATGCGCGAAAAGCTTTTTCATTTAAATTGAAACAACAAAAAAATATACAACAAAAAATGAAACATGGAAAATGCTGTGAAAACGGCGGCGGAAAATGCCGGAAAAAAAAAAAAAAAAAAAATATAGATAACTATTCTGGTTTTTGTTGCTTTTTTCTGCTCGTAAAGCAGCTGCAGCCACTCCGCCGTCCACCTTCCGTTACTCCGCCGTCCAGCGTCCACCTTCCGGCGCAAAACTGCATCAGAAATTCGTTTTTGGGAATGTGAATAATTACACAAAAACTACAGAAAAAAAACAGAAAAAAAACAGAAAAAAAACAGAAAAAAACCAGAAAAAATAGAGACCATAAATGAGTAAAAATAGAGGTAGAAGATGGCAAATGAAAGATTGCCGAGATGAAATGCCAATAACAATAACAATATTTGGTTTCTGGTTTTTGGTTTTTGGTTTTTGGCTTTGTAATTGCTTTGAGTGGAGAGGAAATTACCTATAGGTTGTATTCCTAGATCTAGAAAAAAAACCCACCACTTGATTTCGTATGAAATCTAATCCGGGGGCTAATCTTATCTTGGGGGTTAAAGGAAACCCCCAAAAGAAATTCATTCACAAATAATTGGATTTATGTTGTGTTTTTTGTGGAATTGCTTGTTCCGAGAAGTGCTTTTCGTATTAAACGAAGTTCAGAGAAATTATTGAACCAAGATTAAGCTTAACCTTTGCCATAAAAGACCCTTAAGTTATAGTATTTATGGGTATTTTTTTCCGTTTAAGTTTGGTCTTTAAAAAGAAACGAAGAGCCAACTGCCGACGGCAATGCAAATGTCCAGCCAGACGAGGGAGACCATTGCTGGTCACTCCACTCAGGAGCCACCCTCTAAGAGGTTGCCATGTCAATGCAAATTTTCATATTCCGCCATAGTTCCCTACAGGGGTTACCCCTGTCTACCCCTCTCCCTCTCTTTCTCTGTTCTGCCTCAAGAATTGACTCAGGGAATCCATCAGATGGTTCATAATAGCAAAAACACGCCCAGCACTCTCTAGCGAACCAACCGCCCACTCACTCTCTGTACAACAACCTCCCTCTCCCTCTCTCTCTCTCTTTCTACACCCCCTCTGTGTTCTCTCTACCTCCTCCCCTGCGGTACTCTCTTCCCCCCTTCATTCATTTGGCCAACGCGTTCAGCCAATTGGAAAATTTACACGTGCAAAATGTTGAAAAATTGTTGCGGTTTATGTATTTTATTTTAACTTTTTTCTCTGTCGCTTCTGCCGTTTGTTGTTGCTGCTGCCCCATGTTGCTGCTCTGCTCTTGTTCGAAATTGTTGGGCATAAAAATTGAGAAAAGCCAGTGTAAATTTCCACACGGCAACAATTTCATTTTAAAGCTTCAAGTGACACAACAATATACAAATGTATCTCACTCTCTCTCTCTGTCTCTCTGCGCCTCCTTTTTTTGCATATATGTATATGTATGCATATATATATGTATTTTTTATGTTATTTAAATGTGTTCGCATTGCTGTTGCTGCTGCTTTTTGTAATATTTTTAATTTCGCCCAGGCAGCGACATAAATCATTTTGTCGCGCATTGCAAAAATTCCAAAAGAGCAATGCGAAAAAATTACAAAAATTTTTAAATTAGCTCGCATGGGAAATGGTAGATTCTGGCTGAAGAGGGGTGGGGAGGGGTGGGCGGAGGGGAGTCCGGAATTAAATTTTCATATGAAAAACTCACAGATAACACACAATAGTGAAGAGGAGGCGGAGGAGGAGAAGGACCTGCCGCTGCTGCTGCTGCTGGAGGGACACAAAGCCAAATAGTAGAAAATTGGAAAGATGAAGTTGCCCCTGATAGCGGGGCAGGGGCAGCAGGGGGAGGGGCAGGGGCTGCGGCGGCTGCTGACGAAAAAAGCAATTTTCAATTTTTCTACACAAAAATGCCAAACACGCCTTGGAAGGGGGGCGAGTGGGGGCTTCGGGGATGAGGAGCATCGAGCTTGTGCTAAAAACTTTGACGACAGCCAGGCACTGGGCCCGGAGAGGGGGGGAGGGGGGGTGCTGTGGGACAGGGGACAGGGACAGGGCAGAGCGTTGGCGTTTGCGCCTTGCAGTCGCTGGCAAGTGATAAATCATTTCAACTGTCACTTTCGAAACACAATTTTATCTAAGCACACACACAGATACAGATACAGATACAGCAGGGGCACACACACACACACACACACGGACAGAACACAGACGGAACAGAATTGAAGAGTTTCTGGCATTTTGTGGTGGGTGGGGAAGCTCTATGGAAAATAGAAAATTCGTTTCGTTTCGTTTCGACTGTTGTGTTTTTCTTTTCGAAGGGAGAAATGAGTGTGTGTTGAGGAGGGGAACAGAGGGCAGGGGGCCACATGGGGTAATGGGTGTCGGTTATAATGTGTGCCAGTGCCACAGCCAGTGTCTGTGGAGTGCATTGGTGATAAGGCAAATGCATTTGGCTGTGGCACTGTTGCACTGTTGCTGCAGGCTGCCGCTGGCTGAATGGCTGGCTGGCTGGCTGGCATCTAATCAATGCCTAAGCGCCATTTATCAGCCCCACAGGCACTTCACCCAAGAGAGAGATACCCAAAGCATGAGAGGGGTGGGGGGAGGTGGCGGGAGAGGGGGATACACTTAGCTAGAGGCTGCTTCAGCGGCGGCGGCAAATGGGGTCGCCACCGAAAATAGTGCCACTAAAAATAGAGAACGAAAATCGTTTCACCGACAAAAGGCCAAAAAGCAAATAAAAAATAAAAAACAAGAGACAAGAAACAAGAAACAACGAAACAAAAGCAACAACAAAAATGCCACACAAAGATCATTTAAAATACATTCCGAGCAAAGCAAAACAATAAATGTTTTAGCACATTTTCAAAAATTGAAAATTGTGACATTTAAAAGCCCCATAAACAAAGAAAAATCTTTGGAAATTAAAAAACACAAAACAAAAGTTAAGTCATTAGCGGGGAAGTTCTTCAAAAATTAAAGGAAAAATATTGAATATTTTATATGTATTTTAGTGAATTTTTCAAGCTTGTTCCGCGCTTAAAGCGAGGCGAATTCGCTGGCTTATTGATTTAACATTGCATAAGAAACAGCCAAGAGGTGAACAAAAAACAAAACAAAACTCATCCGAAATCCGAAATCGAATTAGTCAAGACGGTCTGCACGAAAATCATTAACTTGGCTCGCAGCAAGCTCCCCCACAAGTAAGGCAACGGGGAGGAGAGCTCTCGCTCTCATTGACTGGCATTTCAATTCGCTCTGCCAATTCGCCTTGGACCTCTTCACTAGCTTCGTCCCGCTCGCACACGCTGCCAGAGCAGAGCCAAAGCACAGCCAAAGCAAATGGCGCTGCCTTCTTACGATATTTGCTTCGCTCTGCTCGGCGGCGGCGACTTACGGTACGATAAGGCACTCGACTCGTCAGGGGAAATGAGTGAGTGAGAAGTGAGAGCAGCATCGCGCATACTGTCTGTGTGTGTGTGTTTGTGTGTGCTCTCTCGGAGAGTCGCCGCCGCCATACAGCCGCAGACTGTTTGGCTCTGCCTCTGTCTCATTTTGTTGTTGCTTTTGCTGGTTTTGTTTTTGTTTTGTTTTGTTTTGGCTTTGCTCTGTGTCTTTTTTATTTTATTTCTTTACAATAAAAACGACAATAAAATTTTTTAGTGCAAAGATTTATGTGCGAACAATTTTTGTCGGTGGCTCATTGTTGTTGCCCCAGCCACTGCCCCAGCCACGGTTGTTGCCACTGTTGTTTGTTGGCAAGCAAAGAAAACTCTATTAATTTTATTATTGATTTGCTGCTTGCTGGCTTTTTGGGTTTTGGGTTTGTTCTTGGCTTGCATTTTACAATTTATTTCGCTGCGATTATGTTACATTTTAATTGGACAGGTGCAGTGTCAGTGGCGATTTAATGTTCCATTAAAAACGGCCAACAACAGCAGTCAACCCTGCTGCACTCGGCACACGCCCATCGCCCCATCGCCCCATCGCTCGGCCAGGGGGTTGGCTCCAGTGGGCATCCCGCGCCATAAACACCCCACAAAAGCGTTCATAAAACGTGCCCATTTACTACCAAGAAAATTGCCCATTAAGAGGAAAACGAAGCGCAGACAGACCCCTGACCCCCCCCTGACCCTCCTGCATCCCCCTCCCTCTCTCGCTGTTCTTGAGCTGGACAGAAAAAAAGAAAGAAAAGAAAATTTAAATAAAGGTGCGTCTGCCCCCTCGCGCGCGTCGTTGAGCTGAAGAAAGTGCTTAAAAAAAATAATAGAAATTGCCGTGCAGATTGGCCCGGTCCGGGGGTTGGACGGACTCGCACCCTCGCTGTGTGTTTGGGTGTGTGTGTGTGTGGCACGCCCCTCCACTTGCCGCCTCTTTATACTGGCCGTCTTCATTGTGCTTTAAAGCCAATAAACCAAATTATTATTAGCGCCATTCTCTTTCTTTTTACACTACGTATTTCATTTAAAGTTTTATGCCTCCAAAGTGTCCATTGAGGAGGTTCTGCTCTCTCTTTACACTCTTTATAAAGTATATTTGTGGTCATGGTAGGCCGATTACTGATAAGCGGCACGCAGCTGACTCACGAGGGGCGGGCTGGTGGGGGGCCGTGCCTTAGCAACGAGGTTTTCTTTTCGGTTCATTGGGAGATTACGGGAGTAGGTTTTTCGGCTGCAGTTGTAGGCGCACCTGTCACTCGTTTGACGAAAGCCAAGCCAACAGTCGCCAGTGGCACCTCCTCATCCATGGGAGTATGAGCTGGGGAGATATGCGTTGGCTTAAGATATTCAGCGTGCTGTCAATATCGCTCGAGAGGCATTAAGTTGACAAGTGTTGCAAATTGTGTCAGTCAGTCGGTCGGTGTGGCGTGGCATGGCTTAGAGCAGCTTAAGATCTTAATGCTGTCTGTGGATGGAAAGGCTTTCCGTACGTGGAAAATTGAATTAATAATTGTGGACTTTATTTCTCTGGTTGCCTGATAACCAAATTCCAGAGCCTCAAGTTAATTTGTGGACATTTGATTTATGTTTTAGTATAATTTATTCTCTATTTATCTTTTGATTCTAATGCGCGGCTTTTCTATCCTTTTGCAGGACGATGGTGTCGAAGAGAATGGTCCTCACCTGCCGATGCTCGCAACGCAGACGCCTCCAGGCGACTGTACTCCTCAGTCTTCCTTGGTAGTCCTGGTAAGTATCTCCTTGCTCTGTATCTTTGTATCTGTATCTGTCTAGCTCCTAAGTGTAACCCACTGATATGGATACGGAGGTTGCCCTATCACCAGCTGACTTGAGGCATCGACCGACTGACGTCAACGTTTCCATTAGATTTCAATAATTTACAACATCAATTTTTTGCCCTGCCCTGCCCGGCCCGGCCCTCGCCTTCCGCTTGACAGTTTTTGTTGCCTTGCCTCACGGGCTGTCCCTGCCCCAGGTAGCTGCTTGTTGGTTGGTTGCTTTTAATTTCTGTTGCTGCCCCATCGATGTGGCGGGCAACAAGAGATCAACCGGCTCAGATTGTGCCAAAGAGTTAACGTTAATGGCAAAATACTAACAATGGCTGCTGCTGTTGCCGCTGCCGCTGCTGCTGCTGCTGCCTGCCATAGAGCTGAGAGTAGGTAATTTCTATAATGATATACGAACTGGCATCGCCCAACGGCCATCGACTGGAGTGGAGTGGAGCGGAGTCCCAGTCCCAGTCCCAGTCGCCGTCCACCAACTGGTTCGCTGGGGTTCGGGCTGGGCCGCCATGGATCGGCCATGGATCAGACGTCGACGTCATTGAGGCCCGCCTGCGGCCCTAAACTTGGCCAATGCCAATGAAATGGCCATCAAAATGGCATCGGGACAGACATGGCTGTGTTCAGATCAGGCCCAGAACAGGCCAGGCCAGGCCATGCCAGGCATACGCCTTCGATTGTCTTTTGAATGGCAGTGGCCCAGAGGAGACTCCCTCCCAGTTGGATCCCACTCCCCACCCCCCCGCAACCGCCACTGGCACTGGCACTGGCACTGGCATTGTGTTCCTGGAGTGGAGTGGAGTTCCTGGCTCTGGCTCCAGCTCCAAATGCGTGCCAATTACATGCAGCCGCAGCTCTTTTTTTTTCTAATAGAGAGGCGATCTCCCACTCCTCCCCTCGAGAAGCAAATGCTGTAATCAAAATTCCATAACATGCCCAAAAGGAACCAGCCAAAGCCCAGAGATGGCCCCCAACAGCAGGTTGCTCACTCTGGCAATTCGTTAAAGTCAATTTGCAAATCATTTTTCCATTGAAACTCAATCTACGACTACGTGAAAATACCAAAAGGTAAACTTGAGGCACTGCCTGGTGCCTGGCTCTTCCTCATCCACAGACCAGAGCCACAGCCACATCCGCGGCTTGGGCTAAATCCATGCTGGAGTTGGAGTTGGAGTTGCCTTCGTTGCCGCATCGATAATAATGATTTTCTTTGAAATGCATACTTGAGAGCTCAGCCAGGCCCAGGCCCAGGCCAGGCCTGGACCGACAGAGTCGAGCCGGCTTAAAGAGGGAGAGAACAGAGAACAGCCCCGGCTCTGACAGACAACTTTGTGTGCTGCTTCCTCTGGGTCTCCCTCTCCTCCGCTTGGGCCTGGGCTTGGGTGCTTCTTCGATGGCTTCGAACGTGGTGTAATAATACTAAATTGTTGCTGATTATCCTTTTGGCGGTTTGCCTTTGGACATGTTCGGGCCAGAGCCAGACCTGGGTCGAGTCTCTCTTTTGCATACGCTCCACTCTTGGTTTGTCTGCCTGAAAATGGCGTCACAGTCAATGCACATGCAACAACAGCAACAACAGCGGCAGGGGCAGCGGCAGCCACAACTCGAGCATCATTTTCGAGACTGAGATTCTCCACTCTCGGGTCTCGGCTCTCTGCTCTGCATCTCTATTTTGCTCCAGCGGATCCGAAGCCGCCCGATTTTGAAAGAAATCAAGCAAAAATCAAAGCCAAAGCCGCCTCAGCTTCAGCCTCAGCCACAGCCTCTTCAGTCAGCCAGGCTGGATGGATGGAGTATTATGGAGTATGTGTGTGCTGGCTGGCTGGCTGGCTGGCTGGCTGGCTGGCTGGGACTGTATTTTGAAGAAGGCCCCAGCCAGAGCCACAGCCAGAGCCAGAAGAAGAGCCGAAAGGCCCACTTCAATAGTCACATAAATAGACTTTGAGTCGCGCTCGTCTTTGCCCAACTTTGTGTTTCGGGCCAAATGGAAAATCGTGTGGCTGTGGCGGCTGCCTTCTGCCCTCTGCCTCTGTCGTTGGCTGGTTGCTCTTCTAAAGGTTTTTCTTCGTTTTGGGTGCTTCATTTTTATGCTTCACTTGGTCTTGGCTTTGTCGGCACTTGAGCCTCGGCTCTTGGCTCGGCCTGGCCGAGAAGAGGCAAGCGTTTTCCAGCAGTTGAAGAACAGTTTCTTTCTTTCTTTCGCGGAAAGCTTTTTGTGCGAAGAGCGTTTTGGTAATTACCGTTAAATGACCCAAGTCCAAGACACACACACACACACACGGAGACAAAGTATCCAAGTCTTGGTCTTACGGCCGACTGTCAGCTGTCAGGCCAAAGTAGACAACAACAGCAGCAGCGGCAGCGGCAGCAGACGAACAACGTTGACTCTTGCCGCCAAGTTGTCGCAGTCCTTGACAATTGTCAACTGTTGGCAGCCTCAAGGCTGCTTCGCTGTCTGCAAATTAATTGCGCCCAAAAGCCAAAGCCCCCAAAGCCCCCAAACCCCCCAACCCCACACCCCAGAGCCAAACCAGAGCCAGAGCCAAAGCCCCCAAAGCAGAGGCAGCGGCAGCGGCAGAGGCAGATGGGAAGAGATGACTTGGCCTGGCCCAGAGGCAAGCCAAACAAATTTTGCATACCAAATACAAGTTCAGTTTCAGTTCGCTTCAGGCCTGAGGCTTCCAGTTCGACTCTGGTCTGTCCTGCTCTTCGGTTTGTTTTCGGTTTTCGAGAAAAGTTGCACTTTGCATTTTAACCAGAGCTCAGCACAAGAGAGGGTAGAGGGGAGCAGGGAGGGGAGGGGAGCGCAGCGAGCAGAGAACTTTGCTGCGAAATCAATTAACAAACAATAAACGTTTGTTGGCCAGGCCAGACACGTATTTTATTTAAGTATCTAGAATATTAAAATGGGATCAGACACGACCAAAGTGCTGGCCAGAGCCAGAACTGGCTCTGAGTCTTCGTCTGTTTTTTGTTTGGTTTTCTGTGGTTTTTTTGGCGAGTTAAGAGCGCGGCTCTGGGGAGACGGTGAAAAAATTGAAGCAATGCGTTCGCTGACATTCATTGAAACGTTTTTGGAATATCTGAAAGGTTCTCCAGTCTGTGCTTTCTTTTGGCCCATACACACATTGTACATTGCTGTTCCTTTTCGTTTTCGAAATGCAATGTTAAGTACTCCAAGTCGAAGTCGAAGTCCAAGACGAAGACGAAGACGAAATCGGGCTTAATCTGCGGCTGAGAACCGTAGAGGCCATCCCAAGTTGCAGCGAGTGCCACCCAGCAATCGTCGACAGTCACCGCCGCATTGCCACATCAACTTAAGACGATTATTTATGAACTGCGCTGGGAGCAGGGCTGGCAGAAGGGGCAGGGGCAGACTGGCCAGGCAATGGCCGTTCCAGGACACTGACATCCACACAGCAATGGCCATGGCCATGGACTGGCGATGGAGCTGGCGATGGAGCTGGCGATGGAGAAGGGGAAGGAGAGCCGACAACAAACCCGACACCGACACCATGTACATTGTACCAATGCGTGTTCGATGACTTAAATGACAAGAAGAACGCGTCCACTGCAGATGGAGAGAGATGGGAGACGGGGAGACGGGGAGATGGGTAGACGGGAGATGGAAGAGATGCCAAAGCTGCAATTGAGCTGGATCGGGCACAAGTAAGGGGCGGGGAGGGCAGGGGATGGGAGAGCAAGTTCACAAAATACTCTTAGCCATGTCATTACAAACTGACTAAATGACACCGCCAGACGTGGAGTTGAGACAGAGAGAGAAAGAGAATGAGAAAGAGTGAAAAAGAGACTGCCTTAAGCCAGGAGATTAGTGGAGAAAAACTCATCTGAAGATCTGCCAGATATGGGCTTATACTATAGATACTTAAACCCCAAACAGATATTTGCATAATGCCCCAAGCGAAATCATCAAAAATAAATCTTCCAAACAAAAACAAAACAAAAAAAATGATTTGCGTGCGAAAATATCAAAAGAGCAGCCACAAAAAAATAAAAAATAATAAACTCAAATGTTTATAACAAAGTTGGAACCGAAACGGAATGGACTACCTTTTCGGGGATGGGGACTGGGACTGAGGCTGCATTTGATTTGCTCCAAATATTTCTGGTTCACACTTGGCGCTGATTCCACAGGCTTCACATAGTTTTGATTGATTGCCCAGCCCCCAGCCCCTGCCCCTCCCCCGCCCTGGCACTGGCCCTGCCCCTGCCCTTGGGTCGTCTATGCAGCGTGTGAATATACATACAACTCATATTTTATAGCCGACAAAATCCAACAAAAAACCACTGGAACTGCGACGGACGGACGGACGGACTACAACAATTTGCGGTCAAAGTCTGCACGAAATTTTTCAATCTTTTTTTGGTCTCTCTCGAAAATGTTGGGCCACAGCAAATACGGGGAAGATTTATTGTAGTTACGGGTTAAGAAATATTTGGGCTATGTGGGAGAGACAGACAGGCTAACAGACAGGTTGCTCTTGGCCAAATAATTATCTAATTCGCACTCTTTTTTCCTCTACTTTCAGACAACTTTGGAACGAGTGCAAGCGGTAAGTTTTGTCTTTATAAAAATACTCTTAACAATTGAGAGGCGCAAAATGGTGACACGCCCCACGAGCAGAACAGAACAGAACAGAAAGTTCCTTGATCCACTTTTCTGGCCAAAATGGCAGATGCAGCAGCAGCAGCATCAAGAGAGAGAGATGGAGAGACATAGCAAGCAGCTCCATCTTCCTCTCTTTCTCTCTGAAAATTGTAGAGTTTGAGTTGGAGTTTGAGATGCGGCTTTCATTTAGCCCCTGACAGGACCCATAATTATAAACGAGCATAACCCATCATCAGTTCGGTTCAAGTCAGCTCTGCTCGGGGATCCATCCCATCCTATCCCATCCGTCCAGCAGTTCTGGTTCGAGGTTCGAGTTCTGGTTGGGTTGGGAGCGTGAGCGAACGAACAACTAAATGCCGGGGCATATAAATTTTCTGATTAAGAGCCATCTTATCATTATTATAGAGTGAGCGCACGCTCGGGCCAGGGTCTGTGCTTGGGCCTGCGACTGCCTCTGCCTCTGCCTCTGGCCTGTGACTTTTGAATGGAGGGAATCGGCTGTGAGTTGGGGCATGGTGTGGGGCATGGCTGGGGATGTGAAACAAAAAAGAAATACCAAACACACACACACACTGACACACACATGTACATATCCAGGGAGAGATATTTCAAAATGTAGCCGTGCGTGAGGAGTGCGGGTCGGTCGCTCGTTCGGGTCTCTCTCTCTGTGTGTGTGTGCCCCTTTAAGGCATTATAGGATTTAGTTTTTGGGATTTCGATTTCTCACACACCCAGCAGCGAATGAAGATTGGGAACGTCGGGCAGTGGAGGAGGGAGAAAGGGGAAAGGGGCAAGAGAAATGTGTAGAACATATTGTTGCTGGGGTTTCGTTTCGTTTCGTTTCCGAAGATTTCCTGTGAAATACTTTAAGCCCAGGCATGCCCATGGCAGAACAGAACCGAAACAGGAGGAGGCCTTTCGGTTCGGTTTTCGATTCTGTTTCTGTTTTTGGTTTCAGTTTTTGGTTTCTGATTCTGATTCCCAGTTATAGCTGTGTGTGTGTGTTGTGTTTTGGGTTAAACATACTTGAAATTCTTGTTTCAATTTGGTTGCCGCTTAAGGGGGCAGGGGGCAGGGGCCTCTACGAGTATATGTAATTTAATACGCTTTCAAAATTAAGAGAAAAAAATGTATACATCCACGCATCCACGCATCGATCTGGCCGTGGTGTAGAGGCATGAAAGGTCACAGCAAAAGATTCCAAATCCGAAATTAGTGGAGGGAACATAAATAACTACAGCGGCAGGGGCAGGGGCATATCTTTACAAGCCTGTTTCTCCCTCTCCGATATCGGGGGAATATTTCATTATTATTAGACAGTTGCCGAGCGGGCAGCCCCCCAAAAGTCATAGAAAAGATTCATCGGATCGGATGCCATCTTCCATCTTCCATCTCCCATCGAATCTCGAATCTAGATTCTGTCTGTTGTTCGTTCGTTTTTTATAATTTATTCCATTTTTTTGTTTCACTTAATTTGCATATTCTAAAACTGAAAACTGAAAACGAACGCGGAACATTTTTTCTATGTTTTTTTTCTTAATTTTATTTTATGTTGGGGTTTTCCTTCCCCGAGCCTTAGTTTTCAAGTTAATAAACCATTTTGCTGGCGCTTTTTTTGCTCGCCCTCTTGCTGTCTCCCTCTGCACAGCGCCTCTCTCTCTCGCTCTTCTGCCAGACTTCGCTTTTCCCCTCCAATATGGCCGACAAAGCTGCACAAAATGGGGTAACAGAGGCACACAGCACAGAGAGTGAGGGAGAGAGAGAGAGAGGGAGAGAGAGAAACGTTTTTTGCACTTGGGCGCTGAAAGATTTTCACATGCAGCAGAGGGGCAGATGGTAGGCGGAGAGGAGGGGTGGCAGGGGGTAGTGCAACAACCAAAGTTTCGTTGTTGTCTTCGTGTTTCGTGACTGATGCGTTATAATTTTCATGCTGTTAAAAAAACATTTTCAGTGTGTTATTAAGCAAAAAACAAACCAAAAAAAAACAACAACAAAAAATTGGAAAAAGAGAAGACAGAGCCAGGAAGCAAGAGCGACTGCAGTGGGGGGAGGGGGAGGTGTACAGGAAGGAAGCTGAAGAAGCAGAGAGAGAGGAAGGGTGGGGTAGGGTAGGGTAACATCCCCCAATGTCTGTCTGTCTGTCTGGGTCTGTCGTGCCCCGCTTCGACTCTTTGCCGCGTTGTCTGCGGCGCGACTGCAATTTTGATGTCAAAAATCAACTGCAGACATTCCATTTTTTGTTGCCTGTTTTCTTCCATTTTTTTTCTGTTTTTTTTTGTGGTTCGTTTGTTGTACGCTAAACGAAATTACACGCTTATGAATTGCTTAATATCATGTAGAAAATAAAGCAGAAAAAATACAGACAAGAACAGCAGGCGGAGCAGGGCTGAAGACTGAAGGAAAAAATGAAATCAGATTCAGCTCAAGTCAGTCACCTGTGGGCCTCCCCCCCTGCCCCCATTCCCCCCTCCCTGTGCACCAGGCAAGGTGTCAATGCGAGTGCATAAAGAATAATGAATCTGAGCCCCAGCTGCAGCCCACTCCCGAAGCCTAACACTCCGCCATGGAGAACACCCAAAAACAAATTAAACCCGCTGCCATTAATCTTCGTGCTGTGCCTCAGCCCCAGCCAATGGCAGCGACTCCCTTGGTGGCAGATCAGCTCAGAGCTCAGAGCTCAGACCTCTGTGAGGCTCAGTTTCATTCCCAGTCAGAGTCGCAGTCGCATTCGGACTGTGCCCCGTTCCGTGGCACATGCACATCCTCATAATCAAGGTGAGATGCATTTCAACATGTCTCATAAATTCGAGCGGATTGAGCGCGAGGCGCACACCAAGAAAAGAGAGACGACAATCCTGTCCAGGCAGTGCCAGGCATTTGCATAAAGCTCCCTTACACATACACACACACACACATGCATACACACACACATGCACACATACACACTGTGGATGGGTTGTATCGCTGGTGAGTGTATCGCTCGAAAGAGGTTCATAAATTTGGCAAATTTGACAATTATGCGCATTAATAATAAATAAAATTGACAATAATTGAATTTGAATAATTTGATTTTGCATATACGAGTATGTGTGTATGTATGTCTGTCTGTATGTCTGTCTATAGAGGGGAATGAGAGACAGCTCGAGCTGGAACTGGGGGCTACACATATGGCTAATCTGCATATAAGGCGGTTGTTGCCTCCGACAGCAGCGCTTTTTTCTGTTTCTGTTTTTCTTAAGCCATTTTTTGGTTCGACTTTTTTCTGTCTTTCTGGTGGGTAGGCGTGAAAACATGTGTTGGCTTTTTGGTGGCTGTCTGGCTTGGAATTTTAATAAACTTTGTGCCAGAAGTAAGCCTATTGAATGGATCAGCCTCAGCCTCGGCTCCAAGCAGCCTGAGAACCAAAGTCGAGTCCCAGATCCAACGGTTGCAAGGCTCCTCTCCTGGCTGCTGCCTCCCATGATCCAAGCGAACCGCAAAAATCCGTACGAAAATAATGAGGCATGAACATGTTGCAGCATCCCGCAGCAGCCTTGCTTTTCTGCTTCGTTTTTTTTCCGTTTTGTTTGCAACATTATTATTATTTTTATTATTATTCCCATTTTTTTGCTCGCTTGTTTGCCGCTTGGCCAAAACAATGCAACAAGCCGACAATGATGATGCCCCGTTGGCTGTGGCTGTGGCCGTGGCTGCTTCCCTGGCATCCTTCCCCCCTGGTTTGCCGGGGCTCAAAATATTGCAGCGGATCACACAAATCCTCCATAAAAAGCCTCTCCATATGTACACGTACATATCGAAGTGGGCCGCGGGACGGGGACGGGGGGGACAAAGCCAAAAGCCAAAGCGGCTTTTGTGTTAATACTTCAAACTGTTTTTTGTGTGTGCTGCACTTCACCTCCTCTCCGTCTCTCTCTCCTCACTTCACTCTCTGGGAAGAAGCAACAACAAAAAATGGCCACAAAAATTGCTATTGACTTTGGAGTCTGGCTCTCTGGTTCTGGCCTGGTCTGTACCGAGGCCGAGGTTGTTTTTCTTATTGACTTGTTGCCGTTTTATGGCGTTGCGCGATTGGGTGATCCATCATCATTTTGTGGCCTCTGATAATTTGCAGTTTATTCAGCCTGTTTTTTGGTTTTTTGGGTTTCGCACATGAAAATGCATGCCACATGGCAGTCTGGGAGGGGGGAAACCCTCCTGCAAAGGGCTCTCAATAGATCAAGTCAATTGGTGCCCCGATCAAAGCAGAGTTCAGTGCTAGGAACATTATTCAATGTTTAATTAAGTCGCTGTCCCAGACACTCAATCGACGGAGAGCTTTATTAATTGGCCGATCATTTGTGCACTCGCGTCGAGTGTCTCATGTATAATTGTGTCACTGCTGATCCCGACTAAAGTTAGATTAATCGCAGATCTTTATCACTGTAGGCCACACGCTCTAGAGATGCAGGCACATAAATCATGGCCAGGCAGGAGGCAGGCAGGCAGCAGGCGGGGGGCAGCGGACTGCCTCTGGTGGCTAATAAGCGCGCCAACACCTTTGGAGGTCTCACTTTGGATCCCGGCTCGAGTGTTTGCTGTTCAGTCAGCCACCCACTTGACAATCAGCCGAGTTGTTGCCTGTTGTTGTTGTTGCCTGATGATGACGCCCTTTTCTTAGCTTTTGTGAGCCATGTGTGTGGCTGCTGCCGCTTCTGCTGAAGTGCTCAAGTTGGAGGCTCAGCTCAAGCGCAGCTTCTTTGCCTACACTTGAAGAGCACCCAGCCAGAGCCGCAGCCACAGCCACAGCTGCCTCAAGTGTTTGCTGAGCTGCAGCTGAGCTGAAGCTGGGTCTCGGCTTGCCTCTTGTGACAAACGTTGCCCCCAGCAATTGCTAGAGGCTGGAGTGGCCACCCAAGGCGTTGGCTGGCTGATTTCTTTTGACATGTTTTGAATTCAATTACCGACCCCAGCGATGGCACAGTAGTCGCAGAATCTGCACGTAGCACGTAGCACGTAGCACGTATCAGTGCCCCAATAGACAATTGCTGCTGCTGTTGTTCCTGGCTGCTGTTTATTATCATTTAAAGCAGAACTCAATTAGTTGTTAGCCAGGCCCAGACCCAGTGCCAGTGCCAGTGCCAGGCACTCGACATACACAGCACAGGGGCCGACCTGCTCCATGTCGATGAGCCTAAGCAGACTTCCGCCATGTTCTCTGCTCTGGGGCCATTCCGACCCGGTTCGGTGCGTTCCCATTGGAAAATGATTGACAGACGATTGGCATGGATTTGTATAAACAAATGCCGAAGACGCGCCAGGCGCAAGAACAGTTTGAAATGGGAAAAACTCACACTACACTCTCGCTTCCACCCGAATGGAAAATGGAAAGTTTTCTTGGCAGGAGCTGGGGGCAGGGGCTGGTAGAGCATTTGGCGTTTTTCATTTTGTGAGGAAAAGTTTATTTAAAAACTAATTGAAAACTGCTCGGAATACCACCCCCAACCCCCCTGCCACGCAGTCAAGTAGTTTGGAAATATTTTGCCAGGCCCGAAGAGTGGGAAAACAGGCAGACTCTCTCTCTCTCTCTCTCTGACTTGCCTGGCCTTCGCTGTCTGTCTCTTTCCCTCTGTTTGCTGTTTGTTTCTTGTGCGTTTTTGGGGAAAGCAATTTGTTTGTTTTTGCTGTCCGGAAAGTGCATTTTGTTATTGAATTTTATGCAGAATCCACCAGAGATATTTACCGAACCGAAATGTACATTTATTTTGAGGGAAATTCATATAAAAAGCAAACATTTTCCGACCTAATTGAAGGCCAAAGGATCTCTGGAGAAATCTTAATCAATCGAGAGGGACTTTCTCCTCTGTATTTTGGGGTTTTTGTCAGCTTTACTCTATAATTGCATTCCCTGGAAAACGCAGGACAGGGGAGGGGATTGAGGGGGGGTGGCTAGGAAAAGCCAGCAGGAAACTAAAAATGTTTTGTATGTCAGTATAAAGGAAAAATCGCAAAATTTACTGCAAATTGGAATTTTGCGCAATTGTAGAAGGCAGCAACAGAAAAAAACAGAAAAAAAATAGAAGTAGAAGGAAAAGCGGAGTACAGAAAACAAACATGAAAATGTGGCAAGCAGCAACCAACAACTGTGGAAACTATTCTTTTTTCTCCCAGAGAGGAGGTTTCTTGCAACACACAGAGGCACACACATGTCTGTCTGTCTGTCTGTCTGCCTCTCTGAAATGGCGTCGTCTTTGGTTCCTGCATCCTTCGTCCTTTAAGCCAATAATAAATAAAAATGCTTGCCACAAGAAGCGCCCACCCGAGCGAGCGAATGCCACCCCCCGCCCCCACGACAGAAATGGCAACGAAAATTGCGACGGCATCAAATTTATTTCCCCCCCCCCCCCCCCCCCCCCCCCCCCCCCCCCCCCCCCCCCCCCCCCCCAACCCCACAGCCCCCCAAACAGCAGCAGCAGCAACAACTTATTGAGAATCGAGGGGCGCAGGCAGGAGCTGATAGCTGGTGGTAGATGGGGGATAGGGGGGCGGGGGCTGGTAGTTGTGCCCCCATAAAGTCGACAAAGTTATAGTGGAAATTAATTAAGTTTTGCGCTGCG
Organism: Drosophila athabasca; assembly: GCA_008121215.1. Taxonomy (NCBI): domain Eukaryota; kingdom Metazoa; phylum Arthropoda; class Insecta; order Diptera; family Drosophilidae; genus Drosophila; species Drosophila athabasca. The sequence continues at coordinate 2,295,699 of CM017793.1, read as the reverse complement.
CTTAACAATTCAATTAAAAGAAAAATGCAAGCGGCTTTATCGTCCCTCCGTCTCCGTCTCCCCTGTACAGCGGGGCTACAGCGAAAAGCACTTTGGAAAGCTTCAAACCCGAATCCGAATCCGAATCCCCAGATACGCACCGATCCGATCCTCTGCGGACTCCAAGAACTGCGGAGAACTGGGCACCGTCCACCCTAATCTCCCTGTTACACGAGTGCCTGCCCCGCTCAAGTGGCACAAGTGCTTTTGCACATCGTTATTATAACAATAATAAGCAGCAGCAGCAGCGGCAGCAGTCGCGGGGCAAGCTGCGGCTCTTGCCAAAGATTAATTGTGTTTGGGTCTGGAAATGGAAATGGAAATGGGAGCACACACCAAACCGAACCGAAATCCAAGCCAAACACAAAAATTACTTCGAGGAGAGACGAAAGACGAGGAAAGACGAGAGGCGAGAGGCGGCCGACCCATCGAGAGTCGTCGGCGTAAAGTGCAATCCACTTGAAGGAATTTACATATCACCAGCAGATACCAGGGGACTGGCTCTTGCAGCAGACCCATACCCAAACCATACCATACCCATAGCCATCTCCAGTGCTCTTCGTAGCTGCCCCATCTCCATCTGCAACTCCATCTCCTGACCATGTTGCAGGCAAATGCATTAATCAATTTCATGTTTTCTTAAGCGCGCGCCCGTCGCGATTTGAGTGCCACAGTCCGTGGCAGCCTCTGGCCCCTCTGCAGCCTCGCATCTCCTCTTTCCGTACGAGTGGAATAATCAATTTCGAGGATCATAAACAACTTTTAATGAAGTTGTTAAGTGCCAGCAGCTAGCAGCTAGCAGCAGTTGCTCAATGCGTTCTTGGCCCAGCTAAAGTGCAGCTCAAAGAGAGCGAAAGAGAGAGAGAGAGAGGGAAAGAGAGAGGCTTCGATAAGCCCAAGAAGAGCGGACGCACTCTTCCCGGTAATGGACTCCTCCGCACACTCTGAGACCTGTCTATGGGCCGTCTCCGATTTGGCCAGATTCGGTTGGTCATTCGGCTGCTATCTCATTGGGGCGACGCATTTCCATAATTGCTAAATTATGCAAGCGCGAGAGAGCGGAGCGGGACGAGGCGGGGTGGGGGGAGGCGCTAGAAAGGGTCCAACAAGTGATTGTTTTGGGAACTTCTTTTGTTTGGACTTTTGGGAGTTTCTGGTAAATTAATTTTACAACTTTTTAATGCAATGCGCCTTTTTTTCCTCGACTTCTCTTTGGGAGAGGGTTTTCCGGTGTGGTGGGGTCCACTGATTTGGCCAGTGGCTTCGTTTGGGGTCAACATATGACCCCTATGAGGAGGGTATCCACTGTTCTGCTCGGTTATGGTGTTCTTCTGGTTTCTGTTTTCTGTTTTCTGTTTTTTATATGCCCGCCATCGGCTTTTGTTTTATGGTATGTTTAGAAAATCAAGCACACCTCTCCCTCCCGCAGACCCTGCCCCTCCCGACCTGGCCCGAACGAACGAATGAGCGAACGTCTCCATCGGCGACTAAATTAATCAAAACCGACTTCCGGTTTACGCAAAATGGCGTGAAGTCTGCCACCGCCATGTCCGTCTGTGTGTCTCTGTCTGTGTGCCAGTCCGATTGTGTGTGTGTGTGTGTGTGTGTGTGTGTGGGGCTACTGTACGTACGAGGAGTGTGAAAATTAATGAATGAGTTAACTGAAAAATTAATGAAAAGCAGCAGCAGCAGCAGAGTGAAGGTGGAGCGAAAGCAAATGCCAAAGGTGTTGTGCAAAAGATAAAGCATGGAAAATTTATGAACCACTCAAGGAACACTCCGAACCAGACCGATCTGAAGAGCAGGAGGTGGGGGAGGAGGTGGGGGAGGTGGCAGTGGCAGTGGGCTACCAAGTTAGACATTCATAGGCGACGCACAGCACCATGTTTGGTGTTGGGAAATATTTGTTTTGGCCCGAAATCTGATGAGGTTCATGAGAATGGGGTGTGGGGTGGAAGGGTATGCTGAGGAGCGTGAAATTATGCAATGCCCTGGATACATTAGGGGAGGGTGGGGGAGTCTCTGGTTTATTTTGTTTGCATGTGCGCAACGATTCGGGCTTCCTGTTTGAGGGGCAGCCAGGCTGCCAGGCTGCCAGGCTGCCATTTGAGTTACTTAAGTGTAACTAAAACTTTAGGTAAACACACAAATAACATACTTAATATTAAACAAAAATATACAAAATCCAAAGAGATCTACATAGTGCTAGAGAGGATGATGATGATGAGAGGGAAAACAAAGACCCAAAGCGGAAATGCTCTGTGTGGGAGAAGGGAAAGGGATTTGGCCACAGCAAACAAAAGATAAAAGCCTGGAAAATTTAAATTAACTAAAAATTATGCACGAACATTACCAAAAAGAGAGACAGAGACGGAGACAGAGACAGAGCCAAGAGGCAGCTACCAAGAGACGACCCCTGACAAATATTAATTTTGTTTCTAAACAAGAACAAGTCAAGTCGGAGGGGGGCAGGGGGGCAGGGGGGCAGGCCAGTCCGGTGGGTGACCTGCAATGTCTTGAACGGCAGCCACAAACAATGTCATCCATATGATTATCGTTATGGCTAGTAAAGTAATTTTATGCCTACTTGACAAACAGCCATAAACCAAGGCAAAGCAAACACCAGAGAGACACCAGAGACACCAGAGACACATCTCCTGCCTCCCTCCATGGATGCCTGCATGCCTGGATGCTGTGGCAGAGGGACAACATTGACATAGGCCTAGAGCACACATAGAACGAGCAGATCCGAACTCATCTTTCCCCCTACTTTCTCTTCTCTTCCAGGTGATGCCAGCAACGCCAGCATAGGCAGCGGCGAGGGCACCGGCGAGGAGGACGACGACTCCAGTGGCAAAAAGAACCAAAAGAAACGTGGCATTTTCCCAAAAGTAGCAACCAACATATTGAGAGCGTGGCTGTTTCAGCATTTAACGGTGAGTCCCAAAACAATACATATAGCCCATAGCCCATAGCCCACCCCCCAACCCTGTCCCCCAGTCTCCGCCTGTTGGCCAATGGGGCGCACACACGTCAGAGATGTTATCGGGATCTCCACGGGAATCTCTGACTGGCTGCCTGCGACGAGGCCCGGCCCCACTGATAAGAGGAGCCAAAGCCGGAGCCCACTTCGTAGTTAGTGGGTATTTTTTTTCGTTCGTGGCGTGGTGTGGCGCGGCGTGGCAGGTTGATAAGATTACCTTACCTCATGGGCTCCGCTCCGCTCCCAATGAATGGAATGGAAGGGAATGGAATGGCTTGCGTCAATGGGGTGGTGGTGGGTGCTGGGATGGGTGATGGGTGCACTGGGTGGCTGATGATGTAAACGATAGCAGCCGAGGCGAGGCGCCATTGGAACCTTGATTATATGGCCATTAGGGTGGGAAATGCAAACAAGATTGTGTGTGTGTGTGTGTGTGTAAGCTCGAAAGGGGATTGGGAACCCAACCACTTGGCAAACCCCAACTGCGTGACTCAATCGAAGTCCTTATCCGCCGCAGTCCATTCACTCTAAGACCCAAGCATCCCATTCCGAGCGGCAGCAGCTTCTTTGCTCCGGTCATCGCGTCCAATTAGATTTCCATTTGGGGCCATCAAAGAGCTTGGCTAAACGGCTTCGGCCCGGCCCGGCCCGGCTTCGGCCTCGGCCTGAATGCGGCAGTAAAAACAAATTGCCAAAAGCAAGGAGGAGGCTAAAAACTATTCAAACTGCAGTTCAAAGTCCAGCGGAAGTCCAGTCCAGAGTCGAGTCCAATCCAAATCCAAATCCAAAACGGATGTGTAATACAAATAAACAGATTTGTTATGCGCCACTTTATGTTAAGCAGAAGGCAGCAGGACGATGCCGGAATCTTTTGAGGGGACACAAAAAAAGGGATGCCCGGATGGGGCAAAGGTACACGAAGGGTTGTGGCACAAACAAAACCATAAGATTTTATGCTCGTCGGTCAAGGAAGTTCAAACTGCGTTCCATTTGGCCATTTGGCCATTAGCCGGGGGTACTTTTTTCTCCTTTTCTATCTCTGCGGCTCTGCGGCTGCGGCTGCGGCCACTGCGTATGTAAAATGATAAAAATCTTAATGGAATTTTGTAAATGTGTGGCAGAGCTGACCAACGCCCAGAGCCTGGCCAGACTTGGACTTCGGCTCAGACTCTGAGCAAGCGATAAGCAAGCAAATCGGAAATTAAAGTTGAGGCTGCCAGGAGCAGGACCAGGAGCACAGTTTAAAATGGTGGCAGCCACCACCCACCCACTGGGAACGGAAGCGGCATTAGCCCAACCACCCAATCCCACCCCACCCCACTCCAGCCCACCCCCGCCTCCACCCCTCGACTGACATTGATGAATTGCCGTTTAAATCGGCGCATCACTCATGTTTGCCCGGCGGCAGCGGCAGTGGCAGCGTCTCGACTTCCACAGCCTCAGCCTCAGCTTCAGCCTCGGGGGGCGCTTGTCGGGCGGGCGGGCGGGCGGACGAGCCTGCACATCCTTGACTGATTCCCGGTTGTCCCCGGCTTAATGCCATTAACAGTTTTTCAACGCATTAGGGAAATTGTTTTCTTTCGCTTTCTTTTCCTCTGTGCCTTTCCCATGCGTTTGGAAACTTTAATTTCGTATTCAAAGACCTCGACTTCGATTTGAGATAATGCAATGTTTGGCAACTTGATTTATCACCCATATCATCCCATGTCGAAGTATTGAATGTGGCAAAGGGGAGGGGGGAGGGGGAGCTGTGCTGGCTGTTCAATTGAAATAATTAACAAGTGTATTGCGAGGCGGCCATGACGGATATGTGTCGTCGGCGACGGCAATGGCGGCGGCGACGATGTCGTTAAGAAACCGAAACCCCCAGTGTCCCCCCCCTCCCAGCCCAGACCCAGTTGCAGTTGCAACTGCCCCTAATAAGACCGCAACGGCAACAGCGACAACGGCGACAACGACTCCAATGATGGTGCTAATGAAGTGCATGCCATGGCAGTGTGTGGCAAGGGGGGTGGCTGCAACTTGGGGCTGGGTTAAGCGCAGCGCAGTGGCCAACCAAAAAACAAAAGGCAGCCCAGACAGTGGCAGGGGCAGTGGCAGGGGCAGGGGCAGCATTGAGGGCAATGCTTGGTTGCTTATTGCTGATTGTTGCTGCTGTTGCTGTTGTTGCAAGTGTTGTTGCCATAATTATGGCAGGCGCGCGAATATTTTGTTTACATTTGGCGCGCACTGCAGACAGGCAACAGCAACAACAACTACTTGCAACCAAGGCAACGGACGGCAGCAACACCAACGGGCAAACACCACAGAACGAACGAGCGAACGAGCGAAAGAAAGGAACGGAACAGCAAAAAAAAGTTTAATTTCGCGTGCTCCGCCTACTCGAACAGCCAGCCAGCCACACATGTGTCCATGTGCCCCATGTGCCGCATGTGCCCATATGCCCCAGGTCCGTTCCCATTTTCGTTTCGCATTCTCCAGCCCCTGCCCCTGCCCCTGCCCCTGCCGCTCGCCCCTCATGCAATTTTCTTCCGGCCTTCGCTGTTGTCTGGCTCCGTTTTGGGCCTACGTTTTTGACGGCAACCGTTGGCCGTGGCTGTTGCCGTTGCCGTTGCCGTTGCTGTTGCCGTGGCCGATGCCGTTGCAACCCCCGAAAAAAAGACTGCGCAAAGCGCGAAACGTTAAGCCATGGCAAAATGGCCAAAGGAAGCCATAGTGCGAGAAGCGAGGAGGTGGCAGGAGGGGCGGCAGTAGGGGGGGATGGGTAGGTGCAGCAGCGGTGAAAGAGTTGCATTGTTGTCAGCGAGTCATGTTGCAACGGCGCTTAGTGTGTGGCATGTTTATGGCGGCGGCTCAGGTCGAAGTGGCGATGCGCTACTAGAAACAGGGAGGAAATGGCAAGGAAATAGAAAAGGTAACCGAAGGATTCTGCATCCATCAAAGAAAGCAAAAGAAAGTGGCCAAAAGATGACTAAATATTTATCATCTGGAAGAGAGATTGTCCTTCTGTTTGGCATAGTAGGAGCCACCACAACTCGTTGCCCCTTTCTCTATCCTTCTGCCACCCTGCAGCATTTTCCAATTAAACATTTTCCAAGTCATCTCTTGCATAAGAGACAACCTTTGACTGTTCCTTGACCCCTGGTCGGGGCTCTGGGTGCGGGTCACGACCTGCTGCCCAGCTGCCAAGCGTAGGGCATCCTCATAACTTAATGCCCCGTTCCATTCCTCCGTTCCTGTGGCTTTTGCTTGATTATTATGATTCTCTTCTGCCGCAGTTTTTTCTTTGCCACACGTTGATGTTGGGGTGGGGGGATGTGGACAACATTGCGATTAGTGCTTCGCTCTCTCTCTCTCTCTGTCCCTCTAACCCACCTTATCTGTCCCGCTCTGGCACCCCCCTGGGGCAGAGTGGCAGAAGAGTGGAAGGGAAACACTCATTTGGCTTTGTTTAGACATGCAGTGCAACGGAAAAAATCTTCATAATGGCCAACAGGCGGCGGAGGCCTCCTCCTCCTCGTCGTCGTCGTCGTCGTCGCCTTCTTCGCTGTGGCAATGCAATTTTCACGTTGCGCCGCCAACGCCGCCGCCGTTGCAATTTGCTGTTGTTGCCGCTGCTGCTTGTTTCACAAATGGCGTCGCATTTGGCGTTGTTAATGGCGTCGGCATCGCTGGCATCGCTGGTCTGGTCTGGTCTGGTCTCTCACTGGCTCTGGCTGTGGCAGTGGCTCTGTGGCTCTGCCTGTGCCTCTTCCTCTGTGGCTGTACGTGTGTGCATTACCGACTTCTTGGGCTTGTTGTGCCATGTGTCACGGCGCTGCAGTCATGTTGACATCATTGGGCCCAGGCCCAGGTCCAATGAAAGGGGGAGCCTCTCTTTCCCAGTCCCTCAGCCCCGTCGCACTTGTCAGCAGGGGGAAAGGAGTCCACACAGGCCTCTCCCTGCGATGATTGTTTTAAATTCATTTGCCAAGTTTAAATAAACACACAACAAAGTGAAAATATGTTGGAAAAAGTGGAGCGAGTTAAGTTGCCACATAGACAAGAGAGACAAGAGACAGCAGCAAGGCAGCAAGAGGCAGCAAGGCAGAAAGCCAGCCAGCAGAAATCAGAGGTGGCAGACACGAGAGGCGAGGAGAGGGGCTGGGGGCGAGGCTAGGGACTGCCACTGGGGCTGGGGGCTGGGGGCTGGGGCGACATGGCAAAAGCAACTTAAAGGCGTGACAGTAATTAATTATTTTGTCGTATGGTAAATTAATAAACCAAATGGACTTTGTTTCTACTTGACATGTTATGCACTCGCTCGCTCGCCGACCATCTAGTATGTGGCCATGTGTGCGAGAGTATCTGTGTGTGTGTGTGTGTGTGTGGTTGCTGGCCATGCATGTGTGTGTGTGTTTGTGCAAAATGCATAATTGCTTTCATTAGTCTAATTGGTGCAACAAAGTGGAGCTGAAAGAAAAACGCTTAAAGAGACGACAAACAGGGGAAAAACTACTCTAAGCTCTGGGGATATCTGCAGATGTAGATGTAGATGTAGATGTAGGCGTGGATTTGAAAGGTTTTCGCAAATGAAATGCGAAAAGTCAACGAACTTGAACTTGGATACATATAGGATAGCTATAGAGATTCTTTAGCCTAAATGGCATAGCTTGTTGTGATAATTAAGCCATCTAAAGACAGTCACTAGTTAGATGCTCTTTCCTCTTCCACCTGAAAACCACAACGATCTCAGCCTGCATTTGGCCCTGTCACTGGCAGCTGTCTTGTCCTGGCTTTTGTTGTCCGCAATACCAAATCAATAACCAGGCTGGAGCACCCCTACTCTGCAGAGCTCTGGCACCTGCAGCTGCCTGGAGCCATCTCTGCAAATAGATGTGCGCCACAAAGTATGCTATAAATTCCGTTTTAATTTACCTGCATGTAATTTATGCCTTCTGACTTCTTAGACATTTTACGGTTAGATGTATACACCCCCCCAGTACACCCCCCAGTGGATGTGGGTGGATAGCCAAATGCAGCAGCAGCAGTAGGAGGAGGAGGAGCTGGAAGAACATTGCCATTGGCATGTCCATTGTATTTACATGGCTTCTACGTTTATTTGTCAATACGCAAATTTCATATAGTTTTGGTATTTGCTGTTGGCCAGAGAGTCAGAGTGCGGGCGTGGCAGAGGAGAATGCAGAATGGCCTCGACCTGGCCAAGACAGCAAACAAATATTGCTGCCGGGGCAGGACAACGACAACACGAACGAACAAGAGCAGCAGCAGCAGCAGTAGTAGTGGCAGCAGCGGCTGTGGCAGTGGCAGGAGCAACAAGACAACACGTAAAATTTATTAAACACAAACAATAAGGCAAATGCATTTAAGGAGCTACCAAACAGGGCCAAGCCTTTGGCGAGGTGTGGAGGAGGAGGAGTATGTGGTCAGGGCAGGACTACAACGGCTACTAAATTGCATTACAGACAGCCAGGCAGGCAGGCAGGACATGCAGGCAGGACACACAGATACACACACACACTGAGCCAGTCGTGCAGTTAGACAGACAGACGAAGACAGGCGACACAGACGCAGACAGAGACAGAGACAAGGATGTGCAGCGTTGCACATTTCGATTGAAATTGCTGGCGACTCTGCAGCCACATGCAACCTCTTATATAACCGCCCAATACATGAGGCGACAGTTCATATATTTTCGGTGGGGGGGGGGCGGGGGAAGACATAAAACCGTAAATTTCCAAACAATTTCTTAGCTCAAGCAAATTGCATTGGCAGACAACCCTCGGAAGAGGATGAGGATTCGGCGAGGGCGAGGACTCTCCTCTATAGAATCACAATTATCGTTTCGAGCACTCCACTCGGCATTGAGGCAGTGACGAGTGCCAAAAGCTGAAGCTGAAGCGACGCCCACAGCTGCCGGAAACGATGCGGCAATCCAAGGGTTAATACAAAGGCCAGAGGCAGAGGCAGGAGACGGAGTCGGAGCACGCGCAAAGCGATGTCCCGATTCCCGATTCGGGGGCGAAACAAAGCCAAAACCGTTTGACAGCAACTTCCGCCAGAGATCCTTAGAAATTTGCTTGACAGCAGCAGCCCAGCCAGGTGCCAGGTGCCCCTCGTCGGTGCCCCTCGTCGAACACTGAAAATGTGTGTTGCGATCGGAAAGGGAAAGGGAAGGGGAAGTGGAATGGGAATCGTTGAATCAACAGAAAGTGCACAGCAAATGCCAACAACTAAGCAAATAAAACAAATTGTAATAAGCGCCAGCCCCGGGACAAACGATTAGATTAGCTCCACAACAGAGCGAGCGAGAGAGAGAGAGTGGGAGAGAGAGGGCAGCACTTTCACTCGTCTTTCTGTTTGCACACTGACGCCACTGTGTCGGCGGGTCGACTGCAAGATTTATGGGGAAGTAGCCCCTGTCATAGACCCACTACCAGCCCCCACTCCCCGCTCCTCGTGGCCTTTGTTTGCCCATTTGGCGCTAGACACGCGTACGCACTGCAGCCCAGGCAGCGGCAGTGGCAGCGGCAGCAAATTGAGGACACTTTGAGTGGCACTGCTGATAAGGAGTGCACTCTCGCCTGATAAAAAACAGCCCAAAATACACTCTCTCTCGTGCAGCATTTCAAGTGCAGAGCCCCAGCCTCGAGCCCTGCCTGCCAGGGTGACAGGTTTCCATTTGGTTTTATTGCGGCTGCTTGCTGGCAATGATTGATCGGTTCTCCATCCCCCTCTAGATACATAGATAGATTGTAAATTTTGGCCTGTACCCCTCCCACTTACAACCTTCTCCTTCTTGTTAACTTTATTAAATGCCTTTCTTTTTGCTTTCCTCCAATTGCAGCATCCCTACCCATCCGAGGACCAGAAGAAACAATTGGCCCAGGACACAGGCCTAACGATACTGCAAGTGAATAATTGGTAAGTAAAGATCAAGATTTCGATCGAGATAAAGATCATAATAAACAGAGAGAGCGAAGGCAAATGCAGGCCATTACTTAGCCGCTTTATGCCCCAAAACCAGAGCACAAACAGGGACAGCCTACGCCACAGACATAGAGTTGAGAGTGGCAAAGAGTCAACCTGCCACACAACAGGCCACACAGGAGAGGTGAAAAAGAATGTGGCAAACAAAATTATGGGCCTTGTTACCTTGGACAGCAGTCCCATAAGCAACGGAACAGGAGACAGACGGACAGACAGACAGACGGACAGACAGACATTTGGATAGTAGGAGACTGAAAGCCAAAGCCTAGGGAGAGCCAGAAGTGCATTAGGCCTGAGGCAGAGACAAAGAGAAAGAGATAGATAGATACGGCAGCAGCAGCCTGCTTGGAGGCAACTTCATCAAATTTTACACATTATGCGACATGCTGCAGAACTTGACACTGTGCCACAGCCAATGCAGAAGACAAGGCTGCCTGAGCTGCCTCCTGCAGTTGCAAATGCGAAAGAAGTTCTGCCAGATGGGGGGAGAGGGAGCGGGGGGTGGGGCTGCCACAGAAAGCAAGCTGGAGAGCAAGTTAAAAGCGTTTGCTGAATCTTTTATGCAGCTGGCTTTGGCCCGGCTCCGATGTGCCCTGGAATGCTTTTAAGCAGGGACAGGCCATAATAAAATCTAGCGAAAAATGTGTGAGAGCAAAGAGAGAGGGAAGGGGAGAGAGAGGGGAGAGGCAGGATCGGGGATTGAATCGAGTTGGGGTTACGCTGGGATACCAGTGGCAGGCAGGCAGGCACTCAGCTCAATTAAATTGAATTTCGCGCTCACTGAAGCACACTGCAAATTAACAAATAGTAGCAGGGAAGCCAGCAAGCAAGCAAGGACCTGGGCAGGACCCTCACCCATCCCATCCCATCCCATCCCATCCTGCTCTATCCTGTCCTGTCCTGTCCTGCCCGTTTCGCTTAGGCACGCAACGCTGCGTAGAGAGATGGCTAAAGGACAGGAGCAAGGAGCAAGGAGGATGGCGAATGGAGGCAGAGGCCATGGCCATGGAAAAAAGGAAAAACCTAAGCAGAAAATAGCAAAATAAAATGTTGACACTTTTGGTTATTTATGGGCTAACGGACGACACCTTTGCAGGGGGGAGGAGCTGGCAGTAAAGCCGGGCCAAAGAAGGCTGGCAGGACTCTAATCCTCGGGGAATAGCCAAAGCCAAAGGGCCGCCTGCCTTTCTTCTTCCCACTGCGTATCTCCCTCTAAATGTGTATTTATTTTGCGCAATTTGAGGCAAGCCCCAGCCACAGCTAAGAGTGGGGGAGGGGGAGAGGGTGGTGAGAAACACTGCATAAGAAGCAATTCAAATGACCAGCGACCATAGTGGCAGAGGCAGAGGCAGATAGATATGGCAATGGAGGATGGAGGCAAAGTCCATTAACACCCAATAAGATGGCAGACGGCCCGAAGGAACTTTGGTAATCGAAAAAGTTTCGCCTTTTTTTTCTGCTTCTCTCAGTGGCCAAGTTTTAAATATTAACGCAACGCAAACGCTTAGTTACAGCTGCAGAACAAGAACAAAGTTATAATTATGGCCTAAGTACATAAATAACTCTCCAAATGTACACTTACCGAATGTCCTGAGAGTCTTGCGAATGTCCTGTGCTGTCCTGCCATCATTACTAGCCAAGAAGTTGCTCCATCTGTGACTGTGTCTGTATCTGGTATCTGGTATCTGCTATCGGGTATCTGTATCTCTCCTTCTCGAATCGGTCCAATCAACTCCACTCCAGCCAAGGGCCAGCGGCCAAATCGATTTGCAGCTTACAAGCCCCGCTGCTGCATCTTCTGCTGCAAAAGATACAAAAAAAGAGCAGTGAGGAGCAGCGAAGATGTTTATTTGTATGTGAGGCAACGGAACTCAATTCCATTTTGTCGTTTTGATAAACGATTTCAGGGCGTTGCAACAATTTCCGCCCTAAAATGAGCAGCACAGCAGAAATCAACTGCAAATTGAAAAGTCCAAAATGGAGAGGGGACCAAGAGGAGGAGGAGGAGGAGTGGAGTCTTCGAGGAGAGCATTAACCTCCTCGCCCGCTAACTGTTCAACTGTTTGAGCCGCGTTCTTTTCGGCTAATGCGAGTATCTGTATCTGTATCTTCTGCTGCTGCTCTGCTGGCCTTGTACTCGCATCTGTAAGCAATGTCCGTGTTTTGTTGCTGGTTTTTTTCTGTGGCTGTGGCTGTGGCATCGTCAGAGCCAAGTGACTGTCACTCCGCTGGCGGCTTTTTGCTTTAATCATTTTCCTCTGTATTTTTTTTTTGGTTTGTCTGTGTCGCCGTTGATCCTTCACGCAGTAGCTGGATCAACTGCTTATTATTTCTTATTGCATTTATTAAACGACAATCATAACCAGAGTCGGCATGGCCCATTGATCTGGCCAGGCCAAGAGACCAGAGCCCAGGCTTGGCAGCAAAAAGTGTGACTCTGGCGGAGATTTGGTTTGGTTTATGGCTAAGTTGGGCACATAAAGCAGCCATCCCGGCAAATCCCAGCCAATTCATGCATAATTCATGTGTCCAGCTTTGGCCAGACGAGAGTCTCCGTCTCCAACTCCAACTACGATCCGATACCAACTCTATCTGGTTTTTGGTTTTGGTTTTGTGTTTAATTAACGAATCCATTTCTTGCTCTACTTACAGGTTCATCAATGCGCGGCGAAGAATTGTCCAGCCGATGATCGATCAATCCAATCGTGCAGGTAACTATCGCTCTGACTATCGAAAAATATCCATAACTATGAAATGGCGCTGATTTAATTAAGAATTAAGATCGGAGCTGAAATCCACTCTGAGATCAGCTCTCCTCCTTCTTTCGCAATCCTTTCGACCGCAATTTCTAATTATGCGCATTTTTGTTCTCTTTTCCTCTTTCACTGACCAACAGTCTATACACCGCATCCAGGTCCCTCCGGCTACGGGCACGACGCCATGGGCTACATGATGGACAGCCAGGCGCATATGATGCACCGTCCGCCCGGCGACCCCGGCTTCCACCAGGGCTATCCGCACTACCCGCCCGCCGAGTACTACGGCCAGCACTTGTAATGCAGCGGCCAGCCGACGGCGGCGGTCGGACAGGCAGAGGCAGCGTCGGCAGGGGCGGAGGTGTTCGAGCAGCTGGCCGACAGCGAACAAGCCAAAATCATAGCTTAAATTTACTACTACAACCAAGCGGAACGGAGAACGGAACGGAACGGAACGGAGAGCGGAGATCATCATCATCAGCAGGAGCAGCAGGACATGGAGAGGACCCCGGAATGGACCCCTGGACCCCATTCCGATCCACCCTGAACCAAGCAAGCAAGCAAAAACCGAGTGGCAATATCAGTCAAGTTATAGGAAAAGCAACAAAATACAAAAGCAAAGAACAAGTGTAGTAAAATCGTAAAAAATGATATTCGCTAAGCAGAAAGCAGAAGCAGAAAACAGAAAGCAAAAGCAACATCACCCGAAGCAGAAGCAGAAAGCAGAAGCAACATCCGTAGCAAAACACCAGAAACCAACAACACAATTTTAAAGAAACGAAACAACTATTTCTGTGTATACCTTAAAAAAAAACAAAAGCAAAAACAAAAAACAAAAAGCAAAAACATAAATAACACAGAAAGAAAAAAAGAAGATATTTATGCATAAACAAAATGAAACGCTTAGCTATAAGTTAAATAAACAAAATGAAAGCCAGAACCCACACACAGATACACAGATACAGATACACCAACACACACACAGCCACAACACAATTTGAAATGCAAATTTTTAGGTTCACAAAATGCAGATGAAACATTTTTATTAAAGCATGAATTTAGGCGCAGAACACAAACTGAAACACAACAAAATAAAAGCGATTTTGTTGTTTTATTTGAAATTGAATAGATTTTATTTTGAATTTAGTAAATGCCCCGCCCCGAACCGCCCCGCAGCAGCAAGCAAAAAGCAGACAAAAAGCAGGAAGGAGCAAGAAATTTAATCAATTTTTGAAGCATATAATTTGTGGAATAGGAGAAGAGATATAGATCGAGATCAAGATCGAGATCCAAGGTGGGAGAGTGGACAGGAGAGTGGAGAGTGTAGAGGAGAATTCTTTGATAGTTTTTAGTTACTTTTTAGTTACGTAACGAGAGTCAGTTGTCTTTGTTTTCTATACCCCCGTTTATGCATATATGTATATGTACATACAAAAAACAAAACAAAAGCAAAAACCGATAACTAACTATATAGCATATAGCAGATACGATACACCTAGAGATACACCCTATCTATAGGCGTTAGAACCAACCCTACATTGTATCCTACGTTTAGACGATTAATTTAAATAAATTGAATTGTTTTCTAATTTTACGCCTTGCAACACTTAAGTAAAAACGAAATGGAATTTAATTTTTACAAAAAAACAAAAACAAGAAAAACAAAAAACAGAAAAGAAAGAACGATATAGGAAGATATAGGAAGGAGTGGAGAAACCTTTGATTTGAATGGAATTTGTTTTCGAAATCTTTTTCATTTGTGTGTGGATTTTGTAGTATTATTTTCCAACTGAAGCACATGGACCGATTTGGGAATATATATATATATACATATATATGATGGCATAGGCATATATGTATGTATGTGCACATATACATATGTAGCTCTGAATATGTATACGTAAATATATAAATAATAATAAATTATGCTTACGTTTACACTGTACTTTTATTTATGTATTCTAATTTGTATGCGTTAATCCTTAGTTAACTATTATTATTATTATTACATTTACTTAATTAATGATTTACATTTAACTAATTCAAACAATGAGAGAAGGAACAAAGCATTGTACAAGCGATGATCGAAGAACAACAAATGCATATATGAAGAAAATATTTGAAAAAATAACCCCGTTTGTGTTTTGTGTTTTTATTTTGGATTTTGATTTTACAGCGGGGGGGCAAGGACTTATCATTTCTATACACTGGGGATGCACTTTCTCCAAGAGAAAGGCAACCCCCCTACCCACACCCAATACCTGTAGTATGATTTTTGGTTTTTGGCTAAGGAACTGAATTGAATTTAGATTGCTTGTGAATCTGATTAATCTTAAAATGGTAACGAATATACGTAAATGCAGAGGTCAACAAAAGTCGAAATTTAAATCGAAACGAAACCGATTGAAGGTGTGGAAAAGTGGAAAAGCGAGTACAAAAGCGATAAAAGATTGTTTGGCCTGGCTCGAGCTTCTTTTGCCTGATAATCCATCATTTGTTCAGCACTCACACTCACACACATCTAAGATCTATAACTAATTATCACACTCTCGAAACAATCACTCAAAATGTATACGAACTTCTCTAAGAATCCCCAGAAAAAGAATGAAATGAAAATCTTTATGCGAATTTTTTGCACCCATCACGTGAAGCGTGAAATTTATTTACAGCAAATCGACAGCATTTTTCCCAATATACAAAACAGAAAAATCTATACGATACGATACGATACGATATACGAGTACGAGTTCGCATCGCTAGTAATTTATTAGACTATACATATAAATATATAAATATAGAGTAGTTAAATAATCGATACAATTGACTTCAGAACGTTTAAACGCAAAACGCAAACTGTACAGAACGCCTTAAAAGTGGAAACGCATTGAATGAATGAATGATGTATACGAGACGAGTCTATATAGAGAGAACATAAACGGTAGATACATAGCTATACAGTAACTAAATTTTAATAAATCTCGATTAGTATATATATATATATCTATACATATATCATACGCATAACGACATTATGGCATAAGAAAACGAACCAAATGTAGTCGGAACAGACAGCGCGAGTGCTCTCTCCGGAGAGGACCATGCGAATGGCAGAGGACTGGCTGGAGTATCCTCTTCGGGGCAAGATCTGCCTACACTCTCCAGATCTGGATAGGTCAGACATCGGTAATCGGGTAGAGCACTTATCGCTGGTCTGGTCTTCGACGGAAGCTTGTAAATTGAATCACTTGTAGATGTAGTACAGTGTACGATTCATTTGGGGCGAATGCAATATGTGCGTGTTTGTATCTCAGTCAGAGGAAAAGAGAGAGGAATAGAGAGAGTAACGAACTTGAAGAAGGCTTTTTATGTTTGAACTAATTTTTCGTGTCAGAATTTAAATTAAAATGTGATTTTTCTCGAAACTTAAATGTATACGCCGTAAATATTATGAATATGATGATCATTAAGTGCTGCAGCAAACATTATTATTATTATTATTAATTATTACTAATGTAATCCCTACATTTACGACCAGTGTAATGTATGTAATAAATATTGTACATTTTTGACAATTCTGTAAATAGTGCGCAACATTTGCATAGATCACCCCCTCCCCCAACACATCCCCCCACTTAAGTACATCATAAACTAACTGTAATGCTAATCTTAAACTAAGTCTAAATATATGGAAGAATCGAAGCGAAGAATGCAACCCTGAGCATAGACTAAAAAGAAAAAGAACAAGAAAAATGCACAAGAAAAAGAACGAAAGAGACAACAACAATTTATACAACTTACCCACGCGACAGGCAACAGTAAACCAAGAAGAATGAAAGAGATAGGTATACGAGCACACGAACAAGAGAGCAGGCGATCCAGCCAGAGCGAGCGAGCGAGCGAGAGCGTGCGCCTGGAAGCACTTCAAAGAGTTAGAAAGGGAGAGCTAGCTCTTTGGTTGCCGTTAATCTATAGAAAAGAAAGAGAAAATAAACGAAATGAAGTAAAATCTGAGACGAGACGAAAAGTAAATTGGAGCTAAAAACTCTTATAAATATAGTATATAGTATTTATTATGGAGAATTGAATTAAAATTAAATAAATGTTTGTGCGTGTAAAAATTAACTTTAACTAAATTGCTAGACTTAAAGCCAGAATGAAAATTAAAGTAAATAATAAATATAAATATAAATATATTGAAAGGAAAGTATCATTAAATTAATTAACTAATTGAAGCTTCTATGTAAAGAAATAAAAAACCAATTAACGAATTCCTGAACAACTTGTTGTCTGAGATCGATGAATCGAATGGATGTATGGGATGGATGCAAGGATGAGTGCAAGTGGGAGATCTCCCACACTCTCTCCCACTCTCTCTCTCTCTCTCACTCTAGGGGAACCATGGAGGGGGGGAGAGCAGTGGAGCAACAAGAACGAAACAAAATACAAGAAAATATTGAACAGAATTTTCAATTGTAATAAATTATGAAATAAAAGATTATGAAAACCAAATGCGCAGAAGTCTTTTAGTATCAGCGTGGGAAACTCTGTGTCCTGCGTCCTGCACCCACTGACATGTGATGTGGGTTCGGCCTCGCAATTTGCCAGCTGTCAGCCGGTCAACTCCCGCTTGACCTGACCCGAACCGAACCGCTCTTGACCGCTGCTGACCGTTGCGTGGCCATATATCTCCCCGATGCTACCCGATGCTCCCCGATGCTCTCTCGACCAATATAATTGAACTATAATTGCCTCGAAATGCGCCTTCGTGCTTAGCACGCTTCATCTGCTGGACTTCCGCTCGGGTTTTCGGGTTTCGTGATCGTTTACGCCGGGCATTAGCCCGTTAGTGAGTGCATCAGGGCCTCTATGGGGGTTTTCTGCCAATCGAGTGGCACCCAGCAGCAGCTGCGTAGATTTCCACGCACTCGGAGTGGCCCGAACGCATGCCAAGAGCAAGAAATTCAATTAATATTAATTAGCCAAGGTGTCGGCCAAGCTGGTGGCTCCATGCTGTTGCTCCTCTCCTGGCCAACAGACACACACACGCACACACACGCACACGGACACACGGACAAATGGAGTTTTAATCATTTTCCAAGTGTGAAAATTAGTTGCGTTTAAGTTGCCTATAATTAGTGGCCAGTCGGGCAAACACCCGCTCATTTGTGACACCCCCGCCCTAGGGGTAGCCCGTTCCGCATCCCTCCCTCCCTCTCCGCATTTCCCCCCCATCTCGTCTGTTCTGTCGGCAACTGTAATTACTTTTACGAGCTGTTTACAGCTGCTCCGAGTGGTCATTATGTGGCGTGGCATATAAAAATTTCTGCTCTGCTGTCAATTTATGCAAATTTCTTATTTCCCCCCAAAAACAACAGAAAAAAAAAAGATGTGAAAACAGAAAAAGTTTTGTAATTTTTCCCATTCCATTCCGTTCCATTCCATTCCGTGTGTCCACCTACACAAAGTTCCTTAAATTGTCTGCACAATTGGAGAGGAGAGGACATGGCCATCCGTAATCCGTAATCCGTATTACGGAATCTCCCCTGCCTCTTGGCCCGTCTCTGGTTGTTGTTTTTAAAACTTTAATTTATTTTCATTGCGCATTTTGATGCTCGTAATTCCCTCGTTATTGTTGCCTCCCAGAATAGTACCCTATTCCTGGTTGTTCCCTGTAGTTCCCTTCCCCTTTGTTCCCTGTTCTTCCCCGTTGTTCCTGTTGCCATATAATGTCACGGTTGGTGTTGGCATCATTACTTTTGCCATTGTGCTGCCTCTCACTTTGCATATGAATATGATTTGAGAGCGAGAGAGAGCGAGAGAGAAAGCAATGTAAACTGCGCTTACAAAAGCCGCAGCCGTCACTGTTGCCCCCTGCCTCTTGCCACATCCTTGTGCTCATCCATCCCCTGGTGCCCTGCCCTGCCCTGCTCTGCCCTTTCGTGGTGGTTGCTATTTTAATTTCGAATTTTTTGCCCGACTTTGTTGTGCGCTCTCCACTCCACTTTTATAATTTCAAAACAGATTAATGTTGCGCATATGTGACACCATTTTATGCGACGGGTTTATCTCCTTTATGGCATCATCATCATCGTCGTCATCGTCGTCGTCTAGGCAAGTGTGACTCCAGGGGTATCCAGGGGTATTCCGAGGGGTTCAGCGGGTTCAGCCCGGGGTCTTAAGTGGGATCAGCCAGGCATTGGCATTGGCATTGGCATTGGGTTAAATGCTTTCGGCCAGATCAAAGCAGGTGCGAGCGTATTATGAGCAATATCTGCCAAAAAGGGGAATAGAAATGGGAATGGGACTAGGAATGGGTTGTACTGGTATGGTATAGGGATGTTGCCATATACAGCTTAAAGGGTCAAAGGTTTCCCCTTAAAGTTAACCAGAATCTATTTCTGTTCTTGGAGCTTTAAGTCGCCCTATGGATATGGCTGACAATGGCTATGGTTTTCCTTTTGTTCCTTTGGCTAATTTGGCATTCATTGGGGGAGGAGGGGGGGTTTTATAGATCTCCAGAATTCCCCTGTTCTGAGCCAAATCTATTTAGCAGCATTAGCCATTGTCTTTGGCTTGTAATGTGATATGCAGCCATTCATTCGAGCTGCGTGTTTGACAGTCTATCCATTCATCCACTCACTCACTCACTCACCCATTCAGTCATTCATTCATTCATTCAGTGAGTAGGCTGCGGCTCCCCATTCATTCATTCAATGGCCCGGGGCTAGGAGATCGACTCGAAGTCCGAGTCCGAAACCGAAACCGAGACCGAGGCTCATTAATGCACTTTGCATAATCGCAAAATCATTCAGACGATGACGACAATGCCACCATCGTCAGGCGGCAGACAAAGGCCGAGGCTGGAGATGGAGGAGATGCTATGTGTGGGTGTGGGTGTGGGTGTGGGTGTCAGTGTGTGGGTGTGGGTGAATTGAAATGTTTTCGGATAATTTAAATGACTTAAATTATGTAAATTGTCGCCCCAGACAATGGCAAGGCAAACCCAAAGGCTGTCCGCTCTCCGCGATGTTCTCTTGAAATGCATCTGGCGAATGCCATGGGCAGGGGTTGGGGCACAAGGAAAGGGATGTGCCCGCACTAGATTCACTTACAAATTTAATTAAGCTCAATTGAAAGTAACACCATGGACGCGGCGTCGCTGCTGTCGCTGCCATGCGATGTGGCGACAATCCCAAACTTTGTTTTGACAATTGATTCAATGAAATATTTAGTGCACTGGACATTGCCCGCTGGATGCTGCTGGATGCTGCTGCTGCTCCGCTGTCGCCTCTGTCCAGTGTCTGTCTAGGGGCCGCGTGGGCAGACGTCGGATGGCTTCAATATGTCATGAGGCCGACTTTTGTCTCGATTAGCTTTACACTTTCATTGCGAAGAGAAGAGCAGAGCAGAGAGCGGCGTGGTGTGGCGTGGTGTGGCATGGCGGCATGTCGCGTGTGCTCTTACTCTCGTACTTGTCCCACATTCCTGGCCTGCCCTGTCGCTGGCCTGCCCCTGTCGCTGGCATAATTTCACATCTCCACATCTGTATCCATATCTCTGCCAGTATCTGTATCTGTATCTGTTGCTGTTTCCGTGTCTGTGCCTCTGTTGATGTCTACATTTACATAATTGAATTTGTTTGCTTGATTGTCGAGCTGTCGATGGCTCGGGCTCCGTGCGGGAGGCATCATCATCAAATTGACAATTGCTAGTTCCGGTCGTTTGCAGTTTGAAGTGCCATCGATGCTGATGCTGGGCCAGAGGCAGAGAGTGGGAGAGAGACAGAGACAGGCTGAGCCCTCATCCGCATTGAGCGCAGAAATCAACGCAATTTGTCAATAAAAATGTAACTCGAACGAACGAACGAACGAACGAACGAACGAACAGATTGTGAAGTGTGCGAATGTGCTCGAAACAATCGGCGGGCATAAATTATGGTCCATATACGAGATGGCGAGTGGTGTGGTGTGGCGTGGTGTGGTGTTGTGTGTGGTTGCTTCTGTGGCTGCCTCTGGTGGTTGCCTCTCTGTGGCAGCTCCAGCCTCGCCTGGTTCTGCGGGCTCTTGTGTCGGGTTGGGTTGTCTGTTACTTTTGGCTGCTGCCTGCTGCCTGCCTGCTTGACTTTAATGCGTTTAATGATTTCCAATGCAGATTAAATGATCAGATTATGCTGCACTTTGGATTTGTGAAGAGATCTTCTCCGTTTGAGTGACTGAAGTGGGCCTGCGGGCACCCACTGCTGGCTGGGAGCCCCGAAATTTCCCAATTTCCAATTTCCTATTATTTTCCCTTAATAATTTAACCATCTTTCACTCTTTTGCTGCTTAGGGAATTCAATTATTCAAAAATACCAAACAAAACTAAAAGCAATTTAATTTTCGAATTAGCCATTAAGACTAAGACAAAGACTGAGACCATCTACTAACTAATATGCAAATCAATGACTACCTTTCATGTGCAGCCAATCAGATTTAATGCATTTAACTGCAATCAAAAATTGCTGCTGTTCTTTAGTGGCATTTGATGTGTGGCACGAAAACCTTTCAACAGAAATTATATATAGAAATGCTGTCAATGCTGCAACCCCGCCCCTGCCCCAGTCCACGCCCACTGTCTGTTCTGGCTGCCAAAGGGAAAAATAACATTTGAAAGGGGGTGGAGGAGTGGGAGGGGGAGAGAAAGTTTTGCATCTATCTACTCGTACATCTGCATCTGCATTTCGTATTGCAGATGTAGCTACAGGATACAATAGAATTTATATCGAAAACTATGGGAATGTTGCAAGAACAAGAAGAAGAACACGAACAAGACACTTTACAACAATTGCAAATGTCTGTCTGTCTGTGGCCAACACTCTGCGCATGTCAACAAATTTACCAGCAATAGGACTTGTGTGTGTGTGTGTGTGTGCTGTGTGTGTGTGCTGTGTGTGTGTGGGCCATATTATAAAAGTCACAATAATAATTTCTTAAAATCTTTGCATATTTTTGGCTGTCTCTGGACAAGAGGCAGAGGTAGAGGCAGGAGCAGAGGGAGGAGGAGGCAAAAGCAGAGGCAGAGATGAAGAGGATGAGGCAGCAGAGAGGGGAGGAGGCTGAGGCTTCTGCTTCTGCTGCAGCTGAAGATACTGGGATCTGCCTCTGGTTGAGGATGACGCTGATGCTTTTGTGGCTGCCTTGCATTTTATTTTATGCTTCCTTCCGTCTTTGCACAAGACGAACTTTGCAGCAACCCACACACACTGAAAACAGAGATACACAGACACAGATACACACCCATACACACACAGATACAGGGACACACATGGAAAGAGATTTTTCGGTGGGGTTGTTTATATATCCGCACTTAATGCTTAATTCAGTTACAGCTGCTCTGCGCTGCCTCTGCTGCCGCTGCTGCTGCTTCTCTGTGGAGTGACATCGTTGTTGCTGTCGCTACCATTGACAATGACATCATCATTATTGCGTGCTCCAGCATCCAGCATCCAGCATCAGCCTTGGCTTTGGCTTCCTTGCTTACCATCGTCGTTGTCTTCGTTGTCTTCGTTGTCTCCGTTGTCGTTGTCTTGGATGGTCTTGGCTGGGATGCTGCTGCTGCTCCTTCTTCTTCCTTGGCTGTCACATCTTTGTTATATTTTTGCGCAAAATAAATGAAGTAAAGTAATATTATTGCACTTAGACCGCATTAAGTTGTACGTGGCAATCTGTGCTCAGCTCCTGCTGCTGCTGCAAGGATGAGTGCCTGGGGGATTGGGTTTAGTTTTCGAAATTTAAGTGCCTGGGATTTTCTACGAAATTAGCCAGAAGAAACGGCTAAGAGGAGATGGCTGGCTGCCACTCTCTCCCTCTCTGTTGTTCTCCTCGATGATAATAAAACCATAATCAAGTATACGTACATTGCACTTAGCCTCCCTCAGCCTCAGCCTCAGACCCAACCCCCACGCCAAGTGCCATTCCATTCCATGCCATCCCAGCTCTCACTTCTATTCTCATTCTCTCATGTGTCTCTATAGCTCTCTCTCTCTCAGTCTCTCTCTTTCTCTGGGTTCTCTGCTTCTCTAGTTCTCTGTCTCTCGGTGTCGCCAACACAGTTAACAATGGAAAATTGCTGTTGACATGATTTTGCACTTTCGCATCGACTGCATTCGGCAATTAGATTTGTCTCTGCATTCTCCGTGTTGCATGTTGCTCTTGTTGCATTGGCGTTGGGGTTCGGTTCGTGTTTTTGTGGTCATTCGGAAAGTGCAACGTTGCATTCTGGCTGCTGCTGCTGCACTCTGCTTTCTGCCGCTGCTGCCGCTGCTGCTGCAACGAGGCCAATGCGTAATGTGCGGCTGTCAATTTATTTGAATTATTTCCGAACCCAAGCCCCAATATGCCACCCCTCCCACCCTGCCACAAACTGTCGGCAAAACGGAAAACGCTTTTAATAAACTTCTGCTGTGGCACCCCTGAACAGTGCCTGCCCCTGCCCCTGCCACTGCCCCTCCCCCTGCCCCACTCCATCTCGTCCTGTCCTGTCTAGGTGTCATTTATGCAACAGTTTCTGTTTTATGGCCAACGGGCTGGTCAAGACGTTTTTGGTGGGCTGGTCACTTTTGCAGGCCATAAACCAAAAATATAATTATGACGAGGGTTTTGCACTCTCTCTCTCTCGCCCTGCGGGAGGTCATCCCTGGGGGAGGGGAAGCGAGGGGTTGGGGGGAAGAAAGTCTGCAAGTGCGGGCCTTAAGTCTTAATAAATATATGTGAAGCGTCAGCCGCTCTCAGTCGTAAAATGGGGATAGCTATATGAGGGATAGGGCATGCCCGAAGATCAGGCCAGAGAGACTCAGGGAGGGCGCTACTTCTTTCGAAATATATCCCAAAAGAGCAAATTCCTTTCAAGGGATTAAAGATTGTAGTTCCAAACGAAACCCTTAAGGTACTGCTGTGATTCTGGCCTTTCGATGAGTCCCTTATGCCCTTGGCTTTGTGTAGCGCAGCCAACCTATTGGCCATGTTATGTCCGAGGAGTAACAAAAATCGCATAAAAATCGTAAATTGAAAGCAGTCCCAGTCGCAGTCGCAGCGAAAGTTGCAACAAAAGTGCCGCGCTTCGAACGGCAGGGGCAGGGGCAAGCTTCACTTCATCAGAGCATCAGAGGAGCATCAGAGCAGTGCCATTGCCAAGGCTAGGGACAGGGCCAGGACCAGTGTCAGGGCGCTGACAGACAGATGGACAGCTGGACAGTTGGTCTCTTGACCAAGTTGTTGGCTGGGCTTTGCACTGGGACTGGGACTGGAGATGGCCTCGCCATTCGGTGGGTGGACACCACTTTAATTAGCCTGCGCTCGAGGTTGCATTGAAAGTGCCGACCAGGCCAGAGATGGATAGATGGAATGGAGCCCAGAGAAGGGTTCGACTGCAGCTGGACGGATGTGCCATCGATGGATGGATGGATGGATGGATGGATGGCTGGACAAACGAATGAATGAATGAATGAATTCCTGAGTGGTTCTGTTCTCGCTGGCGAGTGTTTGAAGCGAGCCAATGATGATTTGTTTTGCCTTCTAGACAGATCTTTCGATTGCAGTTGTTCTTGTTTCTGTTTCTGTTCCTGCCTCTCAGTCTGTTCCTGCCTCTGCCTCTGTGGCCTGCTGCCTGTGGCTGCTGCGTTTGGCGCGTAATTAATTTTTACAACAATTTTTCATTTTGGGGCCCTGAATGAAACGAAACAACAGCAGCAACAGCCCGAGTCGCAGTCGCAGTCGCAGTCGAAGGAGCAGCAGCAGCAGCAACAGAAAAAAAAGACAGAATGTGTTTGCTCAATGAAAAGTGCCAAAAGTAATTAATTTCATGCGGAATGCAACGAAGCGGCACAGAAGTCTTCCCTGCCCCAGGCTGCTGCTCTTGCCACTGCTGTTGTGGCATGTGTGTGTCCCTCTCTGTGTGTGTGTGTGTGTGTGTTTTTGTCATGTGGCTCGGAATTACTCATGCACGGCAGAGCCGCCAGTCGATCTCTTTGCCATATTTTCTGCTTTCCTCCGCTCGCTTTTTGTTGCTGATAATTGCTTTAATTTTCTATTAATAAGCCAACAGGCAGGCAGAGGAAGGAGGGGCATGGGGCATGGGGCAGGACTAAAGGAAGCTGCTAACAATTAGCCGCTGTGTTGCATACGACTTATGACATGGCAATGGCAGTGGGGTGGGGGCTTGGGGGGTGGGGCACAGACTTCTGTCAGAGAATTCTGTTGAAAATGCGAACGCGACGACAGCGTCAGGTTGCAACAAACATGGCGACAGTTGCCAGTTGTGGCAATTAATAACTTTTCCCGCCCAGCGCCCAGCGCCCAACGAACACACGCAATTAATTATGGCGGCTCGAGGAATTTTCCGCTCTGCTCGGCGATGCAACTGCCACAGCAACTGTGCAACAGTGGCTAGCGGTGCCACTGAGCGGAGTTCGAATAGACAAAGAGGCGAGTGGTGGCCGCCGCTTCATTCATTTTCCAATTAATTGAAGCACGCGCCTTACTTTCACTTCCATTCCCTCCATTTTGCAGGGCTCTTCGCTTTCGCTTTTCCTACCACACGGGGGCGTAGCAGTAGCAGCTACTGTGGCATGTGGGGCGTGCCTGGCTTAATGGCACTTGAAAATCAAATTGGTAAAAGCAATTAAACGACGCCCCAAGGACACATTACAACAACAACAACAACAAAGGACTCGAAACGGGGCCAGACAACACCCACACGAGCGGCAGAGATGATTGCCTATAAAAAAGAAATTCTAATTATAATTTAACGCAAATTCGTTGTCTGTGCCATCGACAATATCCTGCACAGAATATATATATTATATACACACACATACATACATACATACATATAAGTACTATGTGTGGGTGTCTGTGCCTTTGTGTCCTTATGGCTGACTGCTTTATTTTTGCCTTTAAAAGCAATCGAAGTGCTTTTGATGCTTTGGCCGAAATTTTTGCAGAAGCCACCCCCTTGTTGTGCCACCACCAGCACCTTACAGGGGCATGGGGTGGGGCATGCGTCCCCTGTTGCGCGAGTGTAAGCTCCTTTGTTGGCTCAGTCCTAAAACAGCCGCCGCACAATGCGTCCGTCAATTGCAGGCACACATCTCGCCGGCCTGACGCTGACAGCTCCTTTCGACTACTACACTGCGGCGGCGGCAGCAGCTCTAGGAGGACGAGACGAGACTCGGCATCAGTGGCAGTCGCAGTCGCAGGACCTGGACGAGCACCAGGAGCAGTACGACCAGGACCCAGCACCAGTTCAAACCAGTTCAGTTCAGGGCAGAGCAGAGTCCAGGGCAGAGTCCTCCATTCACCGCTCACCAAGTTATTCATTCATTTTCATTTTGGGCTAGATTCGAGATTTGAAGTTCATCTTCCAGCAGAGTCGCGACTTTTTCTTGTTGTTTTTTTGCTGTTGTTGTCCTTCGTTTTCGTAAATTGGTTCCATATCCCATACCCATCCATCCCAAAAACCCCTCCCCACTCCCCACTCTCCACTCTCCGCCTTGGATATTGTCGTTATTGTCGTCTACTCCATTTACTGGCGGCGGCTGGGACTGGGCCTGGGACGGGGGCTGGGGCGGGGTGACTGGGGCTCAGGCGCATAAATCTGCAGGTCGCCATTTTGCTTATTTATTAAAATTAAAATACATATTTCTGTTCTGTTTCGTTTGGCAATCTCTTTTCTTTCTATTGAGTTTGACGCTGCACTGAGAGAAAGTCAGACTCCAAACTCTTAACTGAGTTTTCTACTTATGGCTTTAAATCAGTGCTCGGCCCGGCCCTATCTAATGTTGGTAGCAAAAGTCTCTTTCTAGTATCAAAAAGCAGCAAGCCTTCGTGTGGCTTCGACAATGCGACTTCGGCTCTTGCTATCTCGCTTTTTCCAGTGTAAGACAATAAACCGATTTCTCCCGCAGGCATGTTCGGGTTTTCGCTACCAGCGCTCTTGAGTGTATGCATCTAACTTTTGGAGAATTCTTAAATAAAAACTAACCTTTATAAATGATTCCATTATGTTTCACTGCAGATTGATGGATTACTGGGGCCTCGCTTGGTAGTGATTTTACCAGTAAAACACACAACTTTTGTATATAATAGAGAGCTAATCTCTCATCATATCGATATTGTCCGTGAGAGATACCAATATTATCGATGAGGAAGAAATTAAGGTGGAAATAGGTCGAAGCCAGGCAACATTTTTATTTAAAATTAAGGTTATGTTTAAGATTATTAATGAGTAAAGAACTAAGCGGAATTCGGACTGCAATTATATCTTAAAAATCTTCAAAAATTCTATTGGGGTATTGACTAGAGAATTGACTTTAAAAAGTGAAGATTTTGGTTACTGATGATCGTAATTTTCTCTCTTTATCTGCACTCTGAATCGTTCGATTTGTAATCTCTGAATAGATTCGAAAAACTGGTTATAGATCGTCCCAAAGCTTTGAAGGAAGTGTTATTAATTCTGCAATAAACTAAAAGTGAAATTTACATTCTTAAATGTTCTTTCAATATTTTTCCGAGTATTTTAAAAGTACATCTGGGTTGCTTTTCTCTCAGTGCAGCGGCTTAAGCAGCTGCTGGCCTTATTTGTTTGTCATTTAAAATGTTTCCTTCCTTTGTACAGCCTTGTGGGGGTTTTTTCTTGTTTTGTGGAAATATCCATTAGGAAATATCCATTGGAGGTGCTTAAGCACTTATCTGCGGCCTTGTAGGGGATGTCCTCAAAATGGAGGAGGCTGCTTAGTTTCAGAAACTCAGTTGAACAAGGAATAAAAATACAAATAAATATGAGAGAACAATGACAGAAGATTAATTTTTAAAAAAATTACACAAAAATCCATCTATATCTTCGTATATTCCGTACACCAATTACGAGCACATGTTTTGTACTGTTCTGTGCCGTTACTCTTTCTATCTAATGACTTTTTCCCCTGCTCTATTTCATGCTGTTTCCACTTGCCACTCGGTTAATCTACAGGATCAGCAGGCACTTCCATGAATCCTTTTGGACCAGGCTCTTCCACGACTACTCCTTTTGGACCAGGCTCTTCCACGACTACTCCTTTTGGACCAGCCTGGTAAACGTATGGCAGGAGTAGTAGCCTGCTGTAGCCTTTGGCTGGATGCTGTATGCTGGATGTAGTGTATTAAATTATAGCGCACACCGAAGGTCATGAATTCCTATTTTCCCATTTTACGTATTGCCTTTTTCCTCCAGCCCCCCAGCCCCCCCGAACCCCAACCTAAAAGCAACAACAAATAAATGAAAATTGTCTAAAAGCAGAAAAATAAACTAAACTCGCAAATTCGCATTTTTGTCGAGCACGCAGCAGACCCCAGACCCCAGACCCCCCCGACCCAACAGCCACCAGATCCCAGATCCTGAACCCCAAGGAAGGACTGACTCCAGCATACCAGCATCCCGGCATCCCGGCATCCCAGCATCCCAGCATCCAATGGAACGGATTCCATCCTCGGAGCGAAGCTGAACCCAATATCAACACCAACAACACACAGGGAGGGGGGCAAACGGGTGGGAGGGGGGAGACGCAGAAGGAGATGGTGGAAAAAAGCAAACGCAAAAAGTAGCGAAAAAATAAGAGAAATTGTATAAATTGAAGTCCTTTCGGACCATATATCACTTTACTTGACAGAGCAATTCCCTTATCTTTGAGAAATCCTGTCGACTGGAAAGTACGCAAGGACGCAGGCCACGTCGAGGGCCACAGCAGAGCAGAGCAGAGCGAAGGAGGCAGGACCATGCGGGCTGTAGTGCGGTCCTGTGGCACTGGCAAAGCAGCTAAGCTCGAGTTTAGCCAAACCCACAATGCCAGAGAGCAGGAGAGGGGAAGAAGGCAAAGAGGGGGACTGGGGGACTGGGGGGCTGTGTGCCACTTTGGGGCGTGCGTTAGTAGAAGGCGTGGCAAAGCTTAAGATGACAGCGCGCGGTTTATTTGAATTTCTTATTACGGAGTGTGCCCCAGACCCCAGAGCCAGTGGCAGACCCATGGAGAAAGCAGAAGGAAGAAAGCAGAAGGAAGTGGCAGAAGGCAGAGTGTGGGCCAGGGGGAAAGCAGCTTTTCTATTTCCCTCGTTTCATTCTTTTTTTTTTTAATTTTCCAGCATTTCCCTTTGGGGAAAGGGGAAGGGGAGCGGGGGTATATCCTTTGCTGGGACGGATTCAATTAGGGCGCCTTTCTATGCAAATTTTCCCGTTGAAAGTTCAATAATTGCCGATGTTCTACAAGGCAAATCAATGCCGTCAGGCCATCAGGTAGGACAGACACGACAGCGACAGTCCTCCGCCATTCAAGGATACCCAAAAACAGACCTTTCCTTTCCCCTCCCCTCCTGGGTATCCTGTCTGCCGTAATTCAAACCGAAAGACAGCTCGTCTTGGGGTTGGAATTAGTTTTCTAACCGGCGGGCGCGTAGCTGATAATTAAAATTGCAATTTTTTATATATAAAAATCGCATAAAAAAACGGGGTAAGAAAAACCCAAGAAGCGGAAAAAGGCAAGACAATGACGGCAATGGCTGGGGCAGCGGCTGGGGCAACGGCTTCTGCTTCTTCTTCCTTGCTTTGGCCCATCTGACGCATAAACCAAAACGCAAAATGTCGCCCCTGGGAATGCAGAAGCAACCCTTTGAACAGCCACCGCACCACACCGCACACCAATCCTGGGCAGCAACTGGAAAGCAACTTCATTTAGGTCCTGCGATGCAAGCCTGTCCCCCATCTAGAGACCTGCCTATCTACCTATGCCAAAGCCCAAAAATCTTAATGGCAATTTGAGCTGATTTTCAATGTTACAACTGGGAGTTGGCCCCGCCCCGTGTGGCTTGTGTGGCAACTCTTTATCAAGCCATTATGGCCAGCCAGTCAGCCAGCCAGTCAGCCAGGCGATTGAGCCATCGATAGGGCTGGAACTGTGGCTGGAACTGTAGCTCTAGCTGGGAGTGATCTCTCCTGGTCTGGTCCATTACCTGGCCAAAAGGCAAACAAAGCTCTTGGCCTGGCATTTTCCCACATTCGTTGGGAAAAGTTTTGTTTGTTTTGCCTTTTTTTTTAGCTGAGAGTGTGGACCGCTAGGTGTACGTGTTGGGTACGGGTTGGGGTTTGGGGTTTGGGGTTTGGGCTTCGGGTTTTAATGAGGCGTTAATTAATTGCCCCGCTTGCCCGTTCTGACACGGCCAAGAGCCGCCAAGATTTATGGCTCTCTCTCTGCCGCGCGCGGCCCTTGCGAAAGTGTTTATTAAAATATTACATTTGACATAATTGGAATTTATGTGGCACAATTCGAGGGCCAAGCGCGAATCTCATCACGTTCCGCTAATGAGACAAACGGCGACAAATGTGCGGCATGTAAATGTGCCCCGAAAGTCCGAATAGGAATAGAAATAGCCAAAGATAAACCCATAATCGATTAGGCCAAGTCCAGGTTGAGCCTTTGTTTTCTGGCTAATTAGAAATCATCTTAAGCGCCTTGGGCCAGGCCAATTGCCGTGGCCGAAACAAACATCTAAGCCGCCGACAAGCAACAGTAACCGTTAAACCAACGGCTGACAATGGGCCACCCCTTGGCCATGTCCGTCTCCATGTCCATGGCCATCTAAAACGGCTGATCTCTTGTCGGAGCGCACATAAAAGTCATCAAATTCACTGAAAACAACATTTGGCTTTGCGTTTACGTTTCGCTGTCATTGTCACTCGAGAGACCAGAGGGGGGGAAGGGGAGGGGAGGGGAGGCAACACACATTTGGCTTTTAACTTTTTTGTAGCCCCTCACAGCACGAGGCACACCACACACCACACCCCGCAGCAATCAACAAGAGTGGCACGATGCTCACGAGGCTGTGCATTGCGTCCTGGTGCCTGGTGCGTTCTCCCTCCCCCCAAGCAGCGGCTCAACCCAATCCCAGTCACAGTCTCAGTCCTGGTCCCCGTCCTGTTCCTGGTCCGGAGTTGTCGTTGGTGTCTTCCCTGAGGGAAACGTCAAACAAATGACAGTTGATTAGACAAACATCTCGACGGCGGCAGCGGCAGGGCACAAAACGAGCATCAAATGGAAAATTGTGAAATTATGCAATACGCTCCCCGCAATGGCCAGATGAGAGGGGGGTGGACCAGGAAGCTGGAGTCAAATGAAGTAGTTCTGGACCCCCGAATGGGTGTACGACGAGGCGATCTTAGCTCGGCGATAAGATTAAACTCCGGCGTACGCACCGCACAGCAG
Organism: Drosophila athabasca; assembly: GCA_008121215.1. Lineage (NCBI taxonomy): Eukaryota > Metazoa > Arthropoda > Insecta > Diptera > Drosophilidae > Drosophila > Drosophila athabasca. The sequence continues at coordinate 2,264,666 of CM017793.1, read as the reverse complement.
TTCCAACACCAATTCAAGGCTGCCTCCTGGCCGCCGTGCCACTTGCCACCCACTATCACTGGCTGCGGGCAACGTTTGTAACAGTTAGACTGAGAGGCAGACAGAGAAACAGACAGACAGACAGACAGACAGACAGATAGATAGAGAGGGAGATAGAGAGGGCGAGGGGAAGACAGAGAGAAAACACAATGCCCAAATAATTGAATGCGATGAGGCTCATAGCCATCCCAGAGCCATTCCATAGCCATCCTTGGCGTCGTTTTTTGGCATCAAGCCGTTAAACAACAGGCGTAACACAACACAACACGAGGACAGCTCTGGGGACTGCCGCGAGGAGGAGCGTGGGCATGGGCTGTGGCAACTGGCAGGGGCAGGGGCAGGGGGAATGTGCCTCCAAATGGGCCTCATAATAATTTGTGAAATAGGCAATATCAGTCAGGGCAAGTAGTTACAATTACTTAAGTGCTCCCGGCAGCTCAGCTGAAAGTTTCTTTCAGATGGGAACACTCTCTCCCCCCAAGAGAGGGGGGATATAGGGATATATAGGGCCATGCCTGAGACAGTACCAGGTGCACTACCAAGAGAGGAAATACCCCCAAGAAAACGATTGTTTTAGGGACAGTGCCAGTTGCCAGATCGGAGCTGCTTTGAGCATGTGTGGCATGCCCCACTCGAGAGAGCAAATATGCCAACACTCGATTGCATAAGCAACGATTTATCACATCCCCCCACCGATCCCCGATCCCCTCTCACATTTAGCGTATGTTTTCAGAACAAATTCAAATTCTCCCCCACACCGCCTGTCAGTGCTCCTGCAGGACCCTTTCCTTTCCTTTCATAGGAGATTGCACTCGTGAACAACAAAATGCAAAAGGGAAAAGGAAAGGGGAAAGGGGGGAGGGTAAGAGGAGGGAAAAAATAAATAAACCTACTGGAAAATCCCCTCGAAACTGGGAGTCCGAAATGAAAACAATGCAAAGCGCAGCAGTTTTCAGTTTTGCAGTTTTCAGTTTTCCAGTTTACGTGTGGCAGTGTGGCAGTGTCCTGTGTGTGGCCTACCTTTGTGTCCAGGTCCGAAATGGAAATGGTATGCTATGGGGTGTGGCATGGAGTGGAGTGTGCAGCAGGAGAGCTCAGCTGCGTTGAGTGGAACGTCTGTTTCTAGAACTGTTGTTGTGCCTGGCTCTGGCTCTGGCTCGGGTTGTGCCTCTGCCTCTGCCTCTCTGTGGAGGAAGGCAGGAAGACTAGTAGGAAGCCAGGAGGAGCATAAAAAAATGTCTCCTTCTGCTGTTGCGTGGGCGATGCTTTAACAAACAACAGAACAGAGAACAGAAGCTGCTGTTTCCCGTTTTGTTGATGAAATAAAATCCGCCTTTTGTGCATTTAATTTTTAGAATTTCCAGACAAAAGCGCAGGCAACAACAAAGGGCGTAACGTACCAAAATTTAACGCAAACAGCAGCAGCAACAGCGGCAGCAACATCACCCACAACAATGGCCGCATCATCACAATGGCCAGAAGGACACTCTGCTCTGCGAGGAGTAACCTGGCGAGGTCTAACAAAAGGGACACCAACTCTCGTTGCAGCAAGGGCCTGCAATTTGATGCCCTGCCACACAAAGGCAAGAGGCAGCCAGGCAGTGCCTCAAAAGGGTTGTTGATCGGCCTGAGGGCCCTGTAGCTGGAGTCGGAAACTGAGACGAAGACTGGGAGAAGGGAGCAGGGGGCAGGCGGTGTCTCAGACGAGGACGACGACTTAATTATTGGCACGCGTTGCAATTTTTCGCATTGACTTCCAGCAGCAGCAGGAACCTGAGACGCCCTGCCACGTGGCGTATGCGCAACCTCTGACCGCAACAATGCCACACAGAAAATGACAGTAACAGCGGCAGCAGCAACAAACTATTAAAGAATCTCAAAGCCCCCTCAAAGTCCCCCCCCCAAGCCGTCATAACATCACACAAAACAGCTCCCCGCGCGCTCGTTTCGAGGGAGGAAACGAAGGAATCCTCCTCTTGGAGGAATGGATCCAAGGAGTCAAGGGGAGTCAAGGGGAGTCGAGTGGCTTGGAGTGTGGAGTGGCGCCACAGAATCTCAAGAAGTAAGACGCAAAACGCTGTAAAAATTACATCAATGGATTTGGTTCAGATCTCTCTGTCGCTCTCTCTCTCGCTCTCATCTTCTAACAGCCTCTCTCTCTCTCTCTGTCTCTTTCTTATCTCTTTTTCGCTCTATCTCTGTCTCTCTCTCTCTCTGTGTCTTTCTGTATTCAATGTGAAAATAATTTCTTTATCCTTTTTATGGGACCATTTGGCATGTGCCGTTATGGCAAACCCAAAGCCAGGGGCCAAGTCAGCCAGCAGGGTATGAGAGCCAGAGGGGGGTGCTGCTCAGAGAGAGAGAGGGGGGGTGGTGGGTGGGTGGGTGGGTGGGTTGCTTGCTTGCCTGCTTGGTTGGCCCGTTGTAATAACATCCCCCAAATGGGTCATTTGCGTATCCTCAAACAGCGAATAAAAATCAGTGAATAAGAAAAACAGGAAGTGTCAGAGGACATCCGCATGTTTGCTGTTGTTCTCACTGCGAGTGTGTGTGTGTGTGTGGGTGTAGTATGTGTGTGTGTATGTGTGTGTGCGTGGGTTGGTGCTACCAATACTTTTGATTAAGAGTTCGACAACGTACGAACGCTGCTAATTGCAAACGACGATGCTCCGACTCACGATTTATGTCGTGACCGAAATGGTCATCGCTGTCCGCTGTCCGCTGTCTGCTCTCCCCTCCCCTTGTGCCCTTCCCCTTCCCCTCCCTTCTGGCAACCTCTAAATGGGCATGTCTACTAATTATCGAGAGGCGTGCATTGTGCCCTGGAGTGTCCGCCTGTCAGGCTGTCGGATTGTCCGATTGTCTGCGGCCAAAAGGTTTTTCGGAAGGAAGGAAATTTAAAACGTTCCAGCAGAGAGGGGGGGGAGAGGGTGCAGGCCTTGCCATTGAAGTGTTATCGATGGACTTTGGCTAGAGTTACCGTTACCGAAACCTGATTACATTCGATGTGGCCAATATGAGACGGATTATGTGGGTTGCAGCACGCAACGGCGGGGGTTGCTGTCTGCTGCCGGCTCCCAGGGAAAGTGCCTCTGGGAAACTGCGAATAATCCCATTCATATTGCAGCTAATTAAGGGAAAAACTCATTTCCAATCATCTGTGGAGTTTTCCTATAAAACCTTTGCCTTCATCTGTTCTTAGGGATCTCCTATGACGATTTATGGGCATGTTCCCTGCATTTCTTTTACTTTTTGGCCTCAATTTGATTTTCTTTTCTTCCTGTCTGTCTGTCTGTCTGTCTGCCTTTTATTGGTTTTCCTCTGCCTGGCATTTTCCCATCGCTTATGCTAATCTCAAGAGCTATTGGCGAAATTAAACTTTCTAAACGCTGACATGCAAGCCCCCGACACACCGAGTGGAGTGGAGTGGAGTGTCTGCTGGTCTGCTGGTAATCCTTTTTTTCGCAATTAACAACGCATACGCATGTCAACACAACAGCGGGCCAGCAGCACCAGGCAGCACCACACCACAAGAACAAGGGGGAGCGGGAGGGAGAGCGGAGAGTGGAGGAAGAGCAAGAGCAAGAGGTGCCCCATCGCCATGCCATGCCGTGTCTGGGCAAGATTAATGGGCGAGTCGCGTTCTGTTGCTGCGACTTATGGAAATTCATCATTATCTCCGCCGACCCGACTCGGGGATAGCCACTCGAATGGAGATGGAGATGGCGATGCAGATGCCGATGGCCATTCCTTTGGCCCGATGCTGGCTGCTGGCTGCTTGGTTTAATGAGTTCTCAAGCGATGTTCAATTCGACTCATTAGCTGTACTTTTCCTGCTAGCCAAAAAGTGCAAATGTGTCTCCATCTGCATGTTCCACCGCCCCAGCCGACTGTTGCGCATACATTAGGATATGGAGAGGGGGAGGGGCATGGCTCTGCTCGTCTGCTGCTGCATCTTGTGGACTCGTGTGCGTATTTGTCATTGTCAACATTGGTGTAGAACAAGGCGAAGGCGAAGAAGGAGGTGGCAGGAGGAGACTCTAGCTGGCTGGCTGGCTGGCTGGCTGGTGACTCCTTGTGGCTGCAGCTGCTCGGGGGCTTTCAGGCAGGTGATTAACATAAACGCCAAGTGTCATGTTCTGCACTTTCGGTCTGTTCTGGCTTCTAAGCTGGCCACGCATCATGGATTTTGGGGCCAGCGAAATGTATCCCTTCTAATGGCCATTCCACCCCCACCCCTACCTCGTTCCACCCCTTCCTTTGTGGCGGCCATTGCCTAATCCAAGACTTGGCACGCGCTCTTTCACAAACGCCAAAAACTTTGAGCCATAAATCACGGCGCTTGCCAAACAAACAAGCTGGCAAACAAATCCGTGGTCCCGGAATCCGGAACCCAGCATCCAGAACCGCAGCCAGGCAAACAGCAACAACAACAAAGCCAAGACTGGGCCAAGGGGGTGGGGAATGGGAGGGGGGATTGACTTGGTCCATCCACCTTGATCAATTCAAGAGCACGCACTTTTGATTTAGGCAAATCCCCACTTGGATAGCCACCCCCCAACCCCAACCCCAACCCCATCCCTTAGCACCACACTATATCATGCATTGGCAGAAGTCATCGGATCGGATCGGATGGCAGTGGCACCCCGGGAACAGCTACAGCAGCAGCCGGAAACGAAAGAAATCTCCATAATATATGCCGGAACATATTCCGCACACAAATTGCAGCCACAGAACGAGGCAGGAGCCAGTGGCAGTGGCAGAGCCAGTGGCAGAGCTCCCCTGACCTGACCAGTCCATAGCCATCCGTCTACGATGGAGTCCGCCTTGTCCGCCCGTTAACTGTACGGCGGATTGCAATATTATAATTCAAATTTATGCAGCCAAGGAACCCTTTTCACACGCACTTTCTTATCGACAGGCAAAGATTGGGTGGGGGAGGGGGAAGTGGGAGGCAAATGGCAAATGCAAAACGAAAAAACTTGTTCTGGCTTCGCATTAAAATAGAGATAGAGAGAGAGAGAGAGAGAGACAGAGACAGTGAGACTGGGAGGGAGGAAACGGAAATGAAACCAAACGGAACAAGCAAAACAAATTTACAAAATGAAAATGCCACATACCACACGAGGTGGCAGGGGGGAGGCAGGAGGCCAGAAGGCAGCATCCCCCACGGTATTCGTTTGGCGATTTGCCTGTCACAGGCAACCCCTTACCTCCCCCTCCCCCTCCCCCCCGGTGGCCATTCCTACTCCTAACTCTCCAAATATCGTTGCTGTCGCCGTGGCTGCCACTTGTTTTATTTATTGCTTTTTTAACCCTTTTTTTCGATGGTTTCGATGGTTCGCTTTCGTTTCTGGCCGACGCCGATGCTTGTTTTTTCTTGTTTCGTGTCTGCCCGCCCCCCTGTGACCATTTCGGATATGATAGCCACCCACCAACCACCCACCCACACTCCACTTTCCATGCCACACTCCATGGAAAGTTTCACTTTTGCGTGCCGCGCCGCAGACTGCACTTAATGAAGTCTCCTCCAGGTCCATTGGAAATGCATCGATTTTCCGGCTTCGAGCCGCTTTTAGTCTAATGAAAAGAAAGTGGACATTTGCATAAGCCCTAAGAGCAGGACACCAGCAAGGGGCAGGACACCAGCAAGGGGCAGGACACCCAGCAAGGAGGTGGACTGACAGCTGAGCCAAAGAGCAAAGAAAAAGGTCGATTCTGATGCCGATTCCGATTCGATTCGATGAAAGTTCAAGGCTTAGACTTCTGGCTGACATTTGGCCAGCATTTGCCAGCCAGCCAGCCAGTTGGCCAGCTCCAATCAAGCGGTCAAGGCTCTCCACTGGTCCACTGGTCGTCCGAGTGGTCCATGCTGCTCCGATGCTGCTGGCTAATCTTCATCTAAAAAATTGACATTTTCTCGCTGTGTCCGCTGGTTGTTGGCTCATCATAAATTGCCAATCCTTAAAGAGCAACGACAACTGCCGTTGCACCACCACCGCCGTGGCACCACCGTCGAGGCAACTTCATTACCTGGCAGATTCGAGATTTGGCTTTTCAGATTTCGCGCTTAATTGAGATGCAGCTCCAAAGTTGGCTGCTTTTCCATTAGTTATATTAATTGAATGGCAAACATGTGGCATGTGGCATATGGCAGCGCCAAGCAGAAACTCTGTTAATTTTTTGTCGCCTTTGCAGCCCCCCAACCCCCCTTGAACCCAGGTGAGGTACATACATATGTGTGTGTGTTTGTGTTTTTTCTATACTCGTATTTTGTTTGCTGTTGGCGGGGAATCACTTCATTGCGGATGATGCATGGGATGATGGCGCTGATGACCTCATTGCCATCAGCACAGAGACGGAGATGAGGGATGGAGAGGGGGTTGGGGTTGGGGTATGGGGATTATGCAAACGTGGACCGAACTGGACTCAACTTTGTCTCTGGCTCTCCATCGTTGCTAATAATTTCAGTTTGTTGCTGCTTTTTGTTGGCTTTGTTTTGCGCATTCCGCCTGCATAATGACAAAAGTTTGCGCCAATCTCGCCCATGTCCGTGTTCCAGCTCTCCCAGGTATCCACCTCTCCAGCTCTCCAGGCTCCAGCTTCCAGCTTCCATCTGCTCGTCCGGTGGTCAGCATTCATTTGTCCAGCGAGTGGCCATCGCGAGGCGGCGCACAAGAGAGATGACAATCATTTAATTAGAAACTTTCCCATAGGCTCGGGGGCCAGCTCTCCCCCCGCTCTCCCCGCCCTCCCCCCGTTTGTTGTTTCACTTTTTTTCCCTGCCTTTTCTTTTCTTTCTCTCTTGTTTTTTCAGTTTTAATAAGTAGTTGTGCGAGCTGTTAATTAACTTGTTTGAACAGGTGTGAAAAAGTTGTCAGCTGGGGCTGGGGCAGGGGCGGGGGCTGGGGGGCTGAAGGCGGGGCCGGTAATTACAGTTGGCCAACTTTTCAGATGCTGCTGCTGCCTCGCTCTTTGTGTCTCGTCTCTCATATTTGCATAAAGCTGCAACATCCAGCAGTGGCAGCAACAGAGGCAGAAGCAACTCCACCATGTGCCGCCTTTATGCATTCTGCAGTGACACTCATCAGAGCAGAGCAGAGCAGAGCAGGAGGAGGAGGAGGAGGAGGAGGACGCCGGGCAGACCTTGCAGAAAGAAATTAAAAATTCCGATTGGAATTCCCCGATAAGTTGTCGCCGCCGCCGCCGCCGCCGCAGAAACAATTAAATATCGCTGGCGTCGTCCACGACACGATTGGCATTTGTTATAGGCGCCTTGGTGCGGCTTGCTGCTCGCAAATGCGTAGCAATTGGCGCTACATTTGGCCACGGAGCTGCAACCTGGAGCTGCCACTGCTGCATGCCGCTACGTGACCGATCGCCGTTCGCGATACGCGCAGCCGAGACTATTTTGGGCTTGGGCCTGGCTCTCTGGTGGCTTGGGGCATTCCCCCTGGCTCCCCCCACCCCTGTCCAAGTCTGGCCCGAGACAAGACCAGTCAAAGTGTCAGGGCGCCGTTTGGAGCTGCGCTGCGGATTTGCCATTTGACTGATGATCGTGATTAGGCCTGGGAGTTGGCTGGCAGCAGAGAGCGAACCAGATCCCAGGCTGAACCGAACCGCACCCCAAAGCGGAGGGAGGGAGGGAGGTAGGGAGGATGGGTGGCAGGGGGAGCTTCATTAAGCGAACGCTTTGTATAAATTATGCTAATGATGCTTCAATTGATTTGTAATAAAAATCCAAAACGTTGCAGAAATAAGATAAATATGCTCGAAGCACGCACTCCAGAGAGGCGCAGATCTGCCACAGGTCTGGCTCTGCCTCTGCCTCTGGGTTGCAGGATTGGTTCTGGTTCTCGGTTCTCCTTCTCGTTCTCCTGGTGCATGTTGTCTGCCTGTCGTCGCCGTTGTCGTCCTCGTTGTTGTCCCCGTCATGGCCATGGCCATGGTCAGGGCCCGGCGGCGTTTGGCTTGTTGCAGCTGCTGCTGCTGCGGCTGGGAAAATTGCAACTAGCCAAAGCAACAACAGCTACAGCTACAGCTTTGGCAACATTGGTGGCAGGAAGAAGTTTACATAATTAGAAAGCTGCCACATATGCTGTCGCCCCCACACCACACCAGAGACCAGAGACCAGAGAGGAGAGAGGAGAGTGTGGCAGCAACCACCGCAGACACCGCCACCGCCAGACAAGTTCAAGTTTGCCGCTTTGAACCCTTTTACCAATTGCCGAGTCGATCCCTGGGCCCAGGGATGTTGCCCAGCTGCTGCAATTAATGCTCCATGTGGGATGTGGATTGAGGATTGTATTGTGCCACATATACCCCCTCCCCCCTCCACCCCTGTATGTGTGTGTGTGCAAAATTGAGAAAACATGCCTAATTTCGTGTAATTGCTATTTGATTTATTGCAATCTACAAAATTTGACTTTTGGCGCAGTCTGTGCCGCCGCCGCCGCCGACAAAGTCCCAGAGAGAGTCCCAGAGAGTCCCAGAGAGTCGGCATCGGCAGCGTCGTCAACTTGCCCCCGCATTGCTGTTGGACATGGCCGTGGCTGGTGGCCGCCCCCTGCTCCAGCGAGGAGGATTTGGCCACCCACCCAGATGCTGCTCCTGCCACACACAACATTTTCTAATGAGTAATTTGTGCTGCGAATGGAACTGAGCGGCAGCGGCAGCGGCCTTGTTAATGATGTGCGTGCGTGGGAGTAGGAGGAGGAGAGAGAGCAGAGGAGGGAGTGGTAGAGGGAGTGGGAGTGGCAGTGGCAGTAGGTGGGATGCGTGATAAGATTTCAAGCCAAAAGAGTAATTGCCTAGTGCCTAGACAGCTGCGGGCCAAGACATAGCGGCTGTCAAGCCAGTCTGCTGGCTGGCTGGCTGGCATGGGGGGGGGGGAGGAGCAACTAATGAAGTCGGGCGGGGGGAGGGGAACGGGTGGCAGTCGGGTGCCCCAAGTGGTGCAGTCAAGGATGGCTCCTGCCTGGTGCCTGCCTGCCTTTTATGCCACTCTATTACAATATTACCCGAGAGTGTGTGCCACCAATTACCACCCAACAGGCAGCAGCGACAGCGATGAGGCACAGGTATGTGGCGTCCTAATGAAGCCCACCTATATGGGCAGAGTCTACTCCTTTGCAACCCCCCTCCCCTTCCTGCCACAGACTGCTACTCCTTTGGCCATTAAGCTGGAAAAGTGCTCTCATGTCTGATGACTTTTTGCGCGCGTTGACAATTTTCGCCGTGTGATGTGGCCAAGATTGATGGCCTGCAATTATCGTCGATGAGGTAATTTATACACACACACACACACACACATACACAGTGCAGAACGGGGCGTGACAATGCGCAAACACAGATACATAAATGTATATATGTGTGTGTGTTTGAGTGTGTGTGAATTTTCAATTAAAATGAAGTGCAGTGCCATATTTTATGCAGCAATTGGAATTAAAATTAAAAACTAAATATCGATGGCAGGAAAGGGCAACCGCAAACACAAGAGAAGGGGGAGAGAGAGGCGGAGAGAGGGGTGTGGCTGAAAGGGTTACAAAGAAAACCCAGACACACACACACACACGTATGTACATGTATGCAGATGCTGGCGACTTGGTGTGGCAATAACACAAATTACGCAACATATGGTGCCAATGATGCTGCCCTTTTTGACGGCACTGAGGCAGCAGCAACAAAGGTGCCACCAAAGAGGCACTTGTGAGCATGTGTGTGTGTGTGTGTGTGTGTGTTTGTGTGCTTGTGTGTGTGTGTGTGATTGCGGCACAATCCTTTTCGGGCTGTCAGTGATTTTAATGCCTTTATTTCTCTCTTGCCACCAAGTTGCGCCCTTTCCGATTGCCACTTCCTTCCGTTGCTTCATTCTTTGCCTCCTCTGCCTCCTCCTCTGGCTTCTCCTTTCTTTTTTTTTGTTCGACTTTCGACAAGCTTTTTACTTTTTTAATCTCAGGTGACGCCGCCTGGGCGTCGTAAATCAACCTCACCAGCAGCCACCCGCAGCAGCCCCTGCCCCTGCGCCAAGCAGCAGCCAACAGCAACCCCTGCCAGAAAAGAAAGCCAGAAAGAAAGCAAGAAAGAAAGAAAGGGGTTGGCAGTGTGTGTGTGTGTGTGTGCGATAATTGAGTTGTGAATGTGTTTTACAGGACTCGCATGAGATTCATTCGCTCTCTCCAGCTCTCTCCTGCTCCGATATTGATATGCGTCTCAGGAAGCTGCGAATTATCGCTTTATGTATTGCCGATAAGCAGGACAATGGAGGGGAAGTCCTGCCTTGTCTTTTTCTGTCTTGTTCCACTCAATGCTAATTTCGAGCATCCTCTTGCCACCCGTGGCGAGCCCTTTCGTTTTTCGCTTTTCGCTTTTCCATTAGTTAAATTTCACTTTGCAGGGGAAAAGCCCATAAAGAATTATAAAATGTCTTAATGGTCGCATAACAATTCCAACAATGGTAGCCCCGCCCAGCCGCCCCCCGAGAAGCGACACTAATCGCCCAACGAAATGAAATTTAAACACAAAAGTTTTACCCCCCAGCCACCACCACCCTGCCCCAGCCCCCAGCCCCCAGCTCCTTACCCTTCTCCCTCCCTGACATAGACCAGAGATGGCCCTTAATTTTTGTGTATCCTGGCCTGGAGAAAGGCTTTCCTTTCGTAGCGGAAAGTGTTAAACATGTCAGGGAATTTGTTTATTGGGCTTTTCGGGGATCTTCTCTGTTTTCCGCGCGAGTACAGTGGGCCCTCCCCCTACAGTGGTCGGTGGCTCGGTGGCTGCGGGCATCTGTTTTTTGAGCCGAAAGTTTTGGCCTACACACAATTTCTTCTAATTAGCCAGGCTCCAAGTTTAATTAAAATTGAGCATAAGTTCTGTTCAGGCAGCATCTCACTTGGCCAGGTGGCCAGAGCCACAGCCACAGCCAGTGCCACAGGGTGGGGCAAGTGGCTGATTTCTTTCCCTGTTTGCTACGCTAATTTTTAATTAGCGAAAATTGCACAAATTTTCTTACCCCACCCCCTACCATTCCCTCTCTGTCTTATCCACATTTCAAAATGGCTGCCAGCGAATGGCATTACAATTAGCGTTGCATACTTTCGGGCGCAGGGGCCAGGACATAACCTCAAAAGCGACCAATCCTGGCAAATGGCATTAAATAAAACTTAATTGACAATTGGAAGAGCCTATAAGAGAGGGACGGCGATAGAGAGGAGGAGAGGGAGGGAGTGGGTGAAGAGCCTGCAACAGTCAATTATCAGTCGGTGGCAGGGGGCACGGGAACCGGGGCACGGGGGGAGGCACACTCTGACTTTTGCATTTATTTTTGGGGAATATTTCCAACAAACTGCACAAATTAAAAACCGAATTGGCAATAATTTAGCACTTCTCGGCATTTATTTGGCAGTGATGAGAGCAGGAGAAGGAGCAGTAAAGGGCCAGCAAAGGGGCAAGTGGGGGAGTGGCAGCAGTAAAGGGAGGGACAAAGGGGCAAGTGGAGTGGTGGCACGCAAACAAAATGGCGTTTTAACCCTAACTGACAGCTCAAGTTGAAAATGTCTGCTTATCGAATTGGAAATTATTTAAATATTCGCTGCTAATTAGGCAGCCGACAAGCCTCCCCGTTTACAGTTACGGCCATGTGGCCATGTGGCCATGTGTGTGGCATGTCCAGCTAGGCATTGGCTACTGCCAGGAAGCGGCATAAGGGGCATGCCCTATGCAAGTGCTATATCTATAAAAAGATATCATTGAACTCTGACATTTCATTGACAGGCTTGTAATTCCTTAAGTGAACTGACCTTTCAGATATATTTTCAGTTATTTTCAGATATTAGCAGATATTTTGCAGATATTTCGGAGATATTTTGCAGATGTTTCGCAGATATTTTGCAGATATCTTGTAGATATTTCGGAGATATTTTGTAGATATTTTTCAGATATTTTGCAGATATATTTTCAGTTATTTTGCAGATATTTTGTAGATACTTCGCAGATATTTTGCAGATATTTTGTAGATATTTTCAGATATATTTTCACATATTTTGCAGATATTATTCAGATATTTTGCAGATATTTTGTAGATATTTTACAGATATTTTACAGATATTTTGTAGATATTTCTTAGATATTTTTCATATATTTTGCAGATATTTTGTAGATATTTTGCAGATATTTCTGAGATATTTTGCGGATATTTTGCAGATCTTTTGCCGATATTTTGTAGATATTTTACAGATATTTTGCAGATATATTTTCACATATTTCGCAGAAATTTTCAGATATATTTTCACATATTTTGCAGATATATTTTTAGATATTTATTTATTCCGCCAATGGAATGATCCCTAACTCTAGCTAACTTAACTCGAAACTAAACTAACTATTTCTTATATATATTTAAGATATATTATCCTGAATGAGAAAGTATTTTCATGCCAAAAGAAAGAGTATTCTCCCCTCGACATCATCATCCAAGTGGCGCTTGTTCTCGTCCTCGTTTCGGAGTTCTCGAAATGTCAATTTAGGGACAGGGACAGGATATACGCCAAAGTTTAATTATGCAAACAATCAGAGAGGAGGCTGGAGAGCGGAAGGGGGGCTGGGGGGTGGCAATGATTCACTGCTGGCCCAAAAATGATATACAACTAATTTATTTTCAATTTTCGGAAATCATGAGCACTATTAAAATGTTAGTTGTCCGACGAGAGAGAAGGGAAGACTCGTTCGATGGTCGCTGGTTGCATTAGGGGCATGTGGCATGAAATTGACACAGGACAACGTTGCAGCAGCACAGTGGAGGAGGGCAGGGGGTGGTGCTGCTGGTGGCTGGTGGCTGGTGGTGGCGGCCTTTTATTTTTGCATTAACAGCAACAAACACGACAATGAAATGACAACTGAAATGTCCGATACGCAAATAATATGCAATTTTATTTTATTTTAAACAAAGGATGAGCCGCACACACAGCCACACACTGCCACACTGCCACATGGCTCTGTGGCAATATGTGGGCGGCAGTGGGTGTGGGCTGTGGGTTGGGGGGGTGCGGGGTGGACTGGTTGGCATTGTCGGACGGATGTTAACTTCCACTTAAATGGCTGCGCTTCCGCTTGTCGTTTATTTGGCTTTTTAATATAATGTACATAATTTTTCAATTTTTATTTATATGCCAGGCCATGGCTTTCTCTGTGTGTATTGGTGTGCGTATCTGTGTGTCTCTGTGTGTGTTGTTCTGTGTGTATCTGTGTGTGCATTTCATTTGCAGCCGCATTATCGGGGCATGCCAAATAATAATAATGCATAATAATGTTGCATTTCCCTCTGATTCGGATACGGATTCCGATTCGATGCCCCCCCCTCCCCTTCCCCTTTGTGGACTCTTGCTGGGGCACAAATCAGACGTCAGCATTTTACCAACATTTTTTCTGCTTAATTTCGCAATTTTTATCCACAAAAAGCGCTTGGACACTGCCACTGCCTCTGCCACTCCTCCTCCTCCTTGATGCTGCTGCTCCTCCTCTTTGTCTGTCTGTCTGTCATTTCACATACAGCTGTGTGCGTGAATATATGAGTGGGGCATGTGGCACACACACACACACACACACACATTGACATATCATTGTTTATGAATTTCAGTCCTGGCAGGCCACGCCAGGCCCCTGGTGACAGACAAAATGGCAGCGGCAACGGCAGCAGCAGCGGCAACGGCGTGGCACGGCCACAGCTGCGCTTCGCTCTTCAATTAAATATGAAAATTTGTCAATTATTTTGTGCAACATGCGACATTTGTTAAATTATTAATTCTTTGTGTTCCGTTGTGTTCCGTTCTGTTGTGAAATTAAGCTCTGCCTTGCCCCCAATGTGCCCCCGATTTGCCCCCAATTTGAATGCCAAATGACAAATTAAAGGGCTGCCCCTTGTTGGCCTCTAATTGGGAATGGACACAACCAAAGGGTATCAATCGATTCCTAATGGAAGAGGCAAAGGGTATCAATCGATTCCTAATGGAAGAGGCACTCCCTCTGTTGTGGAAGAGTCTAGAGAGATCTTTGACTATTTCCCCCTGCCTTTGCCTGAACTTTGTGTGGCCCGCCCACAGCCAGGCGCCACCAGCTAGACATGCACTTCCCTTCCAGCCACCCACCCACACACCCACCCACACACTCTCCCAGTAATAACTCTGCACTCATATCAGCCCCATCCCCCTCCTTGGGGCACGCTGGTTCCAGCCAACGACGCGACGTGCCTAAAAAGAAATTTCCCTTGTTTTGGCATTGCCGCTTGACATGTGCTGCATTGTTGCTGTTGTTGCTGTTGCGGCAGTGTGTGTGGCATTTAACACTATCAAGAGTCAAAAGTGCGTAGTGTGCTGCACTTAGGAGCGGCCCCATTCCGATGCGGACCCCAAACCAGTGCCCCAGACGCAGACCCAGACCCAGAGAAGAGCAGAGCAGAGCCTACGGGCCATGGAGGAGCAGCAGTAGGAGAAGCAGCCAAACTTAACTCAAAAATGTTTGCATGTTGCGTGCCACGCAAACATTCTGCGCCACCTACCCGCCACCTCCCCACTCCCCACTCTCCATGTTGCCGCCTCAAGGGGGAGATGGGGGCAGGGCACCTCGCATTTGCATGCAAGATTGGGCGCGCGCGCATGTCCAAAGTGGCGTCGTCGTTGTTGCTGTTGTTGCTACGACGACGACGACGACGCCATCACCCTCATCCTCCTCCAGCAACAACATCATCCTCCTCATCCTCCAGCATTGTCGGCGGCGGCGGCGGCGGCGTTGGCGTTGGCGTTTCGGTGCAGCTGCTGCGCTCTGCGATTGGCTGCCTTGGCCTGCCCTTTTGGCCATTTTCGTGTGCATGTTGATAAGCCAAATGCCAGGCAAAAGTTCTACCGGGCCACCCGCCCAATCCCCTCCGAAAAGACGACGACATTGCCCGGTCTTTACTCGGACTTCCCCTTCCCCCTCCCGTAGCCTGTGTTGCTGTTGCCGTTTCTGTTCTGCCTTTTGTGTGACATTCAATCAGAAAATGGCGTTTTCTTGTCAACGTCTGCCAGGGCCAGAGCCAGAGCTGCTCGAGCAGACCCGGAGAATGTCACGCCCACGAGCTCAGGGTCTGCTCTATGCTCCATGCTCCATGCCTCACGCTCTCTGCCCCATGTCCACATCCCTGTCGCAGCAAACGGCAAGCATCCCAACAATAAGTCAAATGAACAAACAACCAAGAGCCAAGGCAACCAAAAGGCAGTCAAAGCAGCCAAAGAAGCTGGAAGCAGGTCATGGCGAATCTCTGGATACTCTGTAAAGATGCCAAGAAGATGCAAGGGATACTGTCGATATCTCCTGAAGTTCTAGGGGCTAAAGGGAATCTTTCAAGGGAAAAACATGCCATAGAAACTCCCAAAAGAAATCTCAAATTAATGCCACATAAACTACTAGAATGGATGGCTATATCTTCAGATATATCTACTCTATCGACACGTATAAGAAATCATTTAAAAGGTCCCACAATGAGGGGTAAGCTTAAGGTACTTTTGTAAGAATCTTAGACCTCCTCCAACTTTGTATAGCCACCAAAAAGCCACTCCATTTGGCACCCGTTTTCACAGGGTATCCATCTGGATGACGACTTCTGGAACACAAGGCCAGCATCCAGACTGATGGCCAGAGAAGCAGCTGCGGGAGGATCGAATCGGAGGGGTCTGGGGACAGAGGGGGCTGCCCCAAGTCAACAATGTCAACTGGTGCTCGTAAAAATGCACAAAGTCCAAGAAATGTCAAATAATTTTAGCAACGATATAAACCCATTTCATGTTTACGACAAACGTTGGTTCGTTCGCTCGCTCGCTCGCTCGTGGCTCTGGCCCAATGCAGATGATGAAGATGATGATGACGCTGGTGGTGCTGCAAAATTTGCATGGGACACGCCTTCCTGCTACACTCTTACGCCCCCACCCCGCCTGCACATGTGGAGGCGTCGGAGTCGGCGTCGGCGTCGTCGTCGTTGGTGCTCTTGTGTTTTCTAATGTCCTGTCATGTACTTTATGAGATGTCGAGCGCCAGGGCCAGCGCATTGGCAAAGATGGTTGGGCCCAGTTTTCGGCCAGCAGTAATGGGGGGAATGTGGCAGCAACGGTGGCGGTGGCAGGGGCAACCGTGCGCGTTATCGTGTCAAAATGAAGGGACAAACGACAACGACAAGAACCAAACGACACGAAATGAACGACGCAGGCCAGGCTCTGGCTTTAGCTCTGGCCAGAGGAGCCCCATCCCAGCCAGTCCTATCCAGTGCTATCCGACAGCACAGACATATTAGAAGCCCCAGTCGCAGCCTGAGCCTTAGCATGAGCCCTCCTTTGGCTCCCCCCGCCACAGCTCTCCGCCGCTCACTTTGATTGTTCGCCTCATTTCTCCTAGGCCTCGCTCTCTCTCTATCTCTCTCTCTCTCTCTCTCTCTCTCTGTCTCTCCCTCTCTGGCTATCTGACAGCGGCACAAGTGCAGAATTTTGAGTGCAGGAGCAGCTGTAGCTGGTGGCATGGCCATCGCATTAGCTTAATTTGTGTGGGTTGCATCATTAGAGACAGTTGCCCCAATCAGACATGAAAGGGCCAAGGGGTTGTGAGGCAACATCCCTATAGGATCGGAGGATGAAGAGCCTCAGCCAAAGGATGATTCAACGCAGAGAAAAATTCTTTTAGAAAGAGATTTTGCATTCCACACACTTTCCTCTGGCTTTCAATTTCTCTATCTGCCAGGCAATCATTTCAGCAGCCCCCACCTTCCACACACACACACACAAACACACACAATATACATATATGTATATATGTATCTCTCTCTAGAGTGCTGCTATCTCACTCCACGGCGGCCTGTCAACTTTCATATACAATTTTTGTTTATTTTAGCAACTGATTTATGCATGAGATAAAGCAAACTTTGTAGACATTCTAAGGCAGCAACGGCAATAGCAACTTCCATTTCCCATTTCCCATTTTCCATTTCCACGCCACACAAAAATGTATATTAGAGCTTACAAAATATGCATAATATTTGATAATGCTTTCAGCGACATGTCCTCCGTCTTGTCCCTGCTGCTCCTTGCTCTTTCAGCACGTCTAAGCAAGGGGCAGGCGGAGTGCGGCAAGGAGTTCGAGATCTTATCGGAGGCGCCATGTGGGCATAAATTTGGGGGACAAACAAGTAACCAGAACAACAACCAAAGGTCACAGTCAATATGTTGGACAAACTTCACCCTCTCTGACTCTTTGGAGAGGGTATACAGATCCTTAAACTCCTTCGCTTATCGCTCACTCATTTGAGGACCCCTTTCAATGGCTATCTGGCATCTTGCAACCTCTTCTTCTGCCAAAAGCGTAACCAGAATGGAATCCCATCATCTCCCAGAGATTGAAATAGCCGCCCTGCCAATTGCCAATGTCCGAGGGGCGTGGCCACATGGCTGCAAGCAAATTACAAGACGATACTACAATTATTTCCTAAGCCCACTGCACCTCCCACCTCTCTCTGTCTCTCCTCTCTCTCTCGCAGCAGATAGATCCTTGGGGCATTGTGATTACTGGAAGCTGGAAAGTTTTGCCCGAGCAATTAATACCAAAAATTACACACTTCCACGGATGGCGGATGGCGGCCGTGGCAGCCCGGGGGCCTACTGGTTGCTGCTGTATGGCTCCTGGGTTACTACTGCCTCCCTGCCCCTCTCTGCCCCACTCCCCGCCCCCTTGGTTGGTTAGTTGGATGCTTAATCGCTGATTTCCTGCCTGGTGCGTTTCAGGACCAAGTTCTGAGTTCTGGGCGCCCGTTTCCGTTTGCACTTGAGTGATTCTGCCTGGGATTTGGACAGACTTTGACTCTGGGCCGTTCTTTTGTTTCTGCTCAGTCGAAGGGAGAGACAAGCTCATAAATAAATATACAACACAAATAAATTCCAGAGCCACAGCCACAGCCACAGCCCTGGCCATGGCCATGGCCATGGGTTGGTTGGCTGTTCCCATAATCAAGCGTTGTCTTTATCGCCGCTAAGTATCTGCCCAGATCGGGGGACACGGAAACTTCGTCTTTTGTCTCCATCCCCCCAGCCTCAAATGCCCGAGTCTTTTGGCCGCCTTTTGTCTTGGCCGGGAGCCAGTGAAGCGTCAAGGTGTACCAATTTGCAGGGCATGCTTCACTGCGCCTAATAACTTTGCCCACCGCAATGGAAAGAAATCCTTCGAAAGAAGCAGAATCCTTGTCACAGGCCAAATGAATAAATTTTAGTTCAACTTTTTCTCTTGGCTGGGGGGGGGGGGGGGGGGGGTGGCAGGGGGGGGGATGCTTTTGATTTCCAACTTGTCGCCTGATTGTCACACGTAAACAAAGCTTCAAATTTGGCCACGGGGAGGGGGTCCAGGGAGTCAATCTGCCCCCCCAACTACTCCTTCCCTCTGGTCAGGCCCTGGACTGGCCCTGGCTCTGGCTCTGCCCTGGCTATAGCTCTCCCCTCTCCTCTCTCTCCTTTGGTTTGCTGGTGCTCAGCGGCGTGCGAATGATTAATGGACGCTTAGACAAATGGAAATTGTATGAATTACATTAAAGTGTAGTTGGTTCGAATTCGACTCCAAAAGGGGCAGTTCCAAAGTGCACTCGAAACTCCATTCCATTCCAAAGTGAAAATCCAAAATGATGTAAAAGTTTCTGTGGCAGTTTTAATGGTGGAGGCGGGGGGCGATGGGCGGTGGGGGCGTTGGTGGTGGCTTTTCCAATCGATCCCAGACTAAAGTGGATTGCTGAAAGTTTTCCGTAATGAAGAGAGAAGGAAAATGGAATGTTACTATCATATCTCTTGATAGAGTTCCCCGAACTAATTTGCGGCCTGTGAAAATGCCTTTTCCTCCCCCTCCCCTCCCCCAGCCTGAAATTACAGTGAAATGTAAAAAAAAGAAACGAAAGAAATTTGTATGATTTATGAGGCAAACAATTACTCTACCAAGATGTTCCCAGGTATTAGACAAACGACAAGTTGGGAGAGCAAAGGAAACTCCAGGGGGAAATGGAAACTCTAGAGGGGGAAGGGGGAGAAGAAGCCAAACTGCAACGAAAATTAAAGTCGTGGCTGGCAGCCCCTTTTGGCTTTAATTTCCGATTAAACTCGAGGGGAAACAACCAAACAGGCAACAGCAGAGCAGAGCAGAACAAACTGTAGCAACATAAGAAATTGGCAGCAAACAAGCAGCAAAATGCAGAGGGGGGGCAGGCCGGCAGGGGGGGGGGGCACAGACAGGATGGACAGCAGACAGCCAGAAACGGCCATTGCAATGGTGTATCATATAATAATAATACGAAGCGAAGGAGCAACCAGCCCTGAAAACAGGCAGCAGGCAGCAGGCAGCAGCAGCAGCAACAAAATTATTACAAAAGCCAGAAGGGGGCAGGGCAGGGCAGGCCGGCCAAACAGCTTTTGGGATCTACCATTGGGTCTCGGTACGGACCCTACCATGCCCCGCGCATCGTTTTGGAAAATCTACCTTGAAGGTAATTATAGTAATTACTTCACGAATCGCAAGTAGTGAACGCTGCTGCTGCCGCCGCTGCTGCTGCTGTCGCTGACGACGTGCGACCGCCTAAAAACATCAACAGTTGCCCTGCCACAGAAAACCAACTCCAATGCCAAAAACTGACCAGCAGCAAAGCAGAGGAAGAGGGCCAAAACTCATTGATACTCATGGCTTGGAGGCAGACAAAGACAGTCATGGCTGCTGCTGCTGCTGTTGCTCCTTCCTTATCTGCTGCAGCCACCGCGGGCTCTGCTCGCCAGTCTCCAGTCTGAGCCAGTTTTTTCCTTCCTCCTCTGAGACCAGAGCCTGCAGAGCGCCTGCTGTTTTTAGCCACAATCGGATTGGATTTAGCTTTAGCCCTTGATTAGTTTTGCGCTGAACTGAGCCGAGAGCCGAGAGCTGAGAGCTGAGGATGCCGCCAAGTTGCTCTTATTATTAAGTATATATCTACATATATATATATATATATATATATATAGGTACAAGCTCCTTCCTCCGTCCTCATCGTATCTGCTGGTCTGCTGGTTGTTATTGGTAGTTGTGGCTCTGGTGATGGCTTTGCCTCTTGGCCAAGTAAGCCAACCAGCCAGAGAGCCAGCCAGCGATCTCTGAGGCAGGCAAGACTAATTTTCTTGCACACGAAGCAATTTGAATTCGCTGCGCAGGCGCACCAAGAGATCTCCACCAAAGGAATTCCTACCATGTTGTATGCCCCCAATAGTGGTTGTTGCTGGTGTCCGTGTCCGTCTCTCCGTCTGTCGGTTGTTGGCGGGCGCTTGTTGCCGTTTTGTTGTGTTGCCTGTTGCCGGCTTGCTTGCCCCGGCTTGCCGCAGAGCAAAATTGCTCTGAACTTTGCTGCTCTTTGGAAATTTCGCAGTTTAAGATCACGATGTAATTTTGGAAATTGCCATGTTGGTTGGCTTCGACTTCGACTTCGGATTTGGCTTTGGTTTCGGTTTGGTTTCCCATTTGGAATGCCAGTCGATGTTGCCTCGCCGTGCTGCGCCGCCTAATTTGTCGCCGGCTGCAACAGTCCCTCGCCCTCCCTCAGAGAAGGGGCAGCTGAAGTTATGACTTCCCGCTTGCCCCAGTGCTGCACATAATTAAATCTTCGAGATCTCTCGGCCACGGCTCCGGTCAGGGCTCATTGATAAATTCTAATTGTTAAATTTAATAGCCAGATCGATGGCTCCGCGCTGCAGCCACAAAGCGAAGCTCCGATCGGCCGCAATGCGAAGCCATTCGAATTTATTGGTACAAATGGCATTCTTAATGATGGCCAGGTTACCATCTTGGTCACTGTACAGTGGACACTGGGGTCTCTCTTCTGGCATCGCATCGCTGGGATCGTTGGGATCTCTCTGGCAGCGGCGCCTGCTTTGTGCCGCTTTCTGCCGCGCTTTGTCGGCATCTGCATTGCCCTGGCCTCAGTTGTCGCAGTAGCACAAGTCGAGGAGCCGCAACCGTAGCCTTAGCTTGCAACAGTTTTCCCGCAGCATTATAACCGATTTTTATTGCTCGCCATATATTTCATCTTATTGAGTCGTTTGCCTCCTTCCTGGACTGGCTTCTGGCTTGGATGATGACAACAAGTGCACCGCCGGGTCGATGTCGATTGTTTCTGCTGGCTGTAAGAAATGTGCAGGAAATGATGAGAAGTAGGGGAGGGGGAGGGACAAATATCTCTGTTGAAATCTGAGCCAAAAGTGCACACGAGATCCCTTCTAAAATTGCTCTATGGAATGCCATCAGTTAAGGGCCCACATCAACTTGACTGGAGATCGGCTAACAATAAGGCTGGAAGCCAGGCCACACCCAGCCTGAAGCCTGAAGCCTAACTGAATTAACCGGCTAATCAGGCAGCCAAGAGTCCCAGTCCCAGTCCCAGGCTCTGGCTATATATAAACGGGGAATGAGTGAATGGCTATGATTGCCATTGCCCTGGCATCCCCTCCCCGCCTCATCATCCTCAGAGATAGCCATCAACATGGCGCACAACGTAGAAGAAATGCGTAGGCTGCAGCTGCGATGAAGATGAAGATGGAGCTACATACCAGGCACTGGCTCAGCCTCTGTCATAGTCCTCATCTCATGCGAAGGGGCAGGGTCACCAGGCAGACAGGATGAGCCAGCAAATCCAGCAGCACAGACGGCCACGCAGACTGCGACCAACGTTGTTGTTCTCTAATTTCGCTGAAGCAAATAAATGTCGTTACAAATCACGATGGAATTCAAACTGAACCGTGTCGAAGTCGAAGACCAGGTCCAGGCACAGACCAGGTCCAAAGCACAGCCCAGGGAGCGATAAATGGCAGACTCTGGGCGCAAGAGACTGGCACTGGCACTGGGTTGGGACTGGGACTGGAACTAAAGCCTGGCCTGGTCTGGCCTGGTCGGGCCTGGCCGAGGCTGGGCTCATTATTTAATGGACTGATCGATCATAAAAAATGAGCTACATGTGAGCCCAGAATGTAAGTACAAGTTGTAGTCGCAGAGCCAAAGCTGGAGACCGAAAGACTGGAGAGTCCGGAGTGGAGTCCAAGGGTGGATGGGAGGGGAGTGGACTGTAGCGGCCACGTTTGAAACTCAAATGGAGCTTGTCATGTCTAGGGGGCCACTCATGAGTTGTACAAATGTTTTAGGCCACAATTGGAGCACTTCTGTTTGACAGTGCGTATGATTTATGTGCCTGCTGTTTGTCGTTGGTGTAGCAGCCTCTCCTGCCCCAGCTACAGCTTCAGTTGCAACTGCCACTGGCAGTGCCACAGCCAGTGCAGACTTGCAGCAGGCAGGCCGAAGAGATTTCCATGCGCACTTCCGGCGGAATTTCAGACTTGACTTTTCTGGTCTGGCCGACGGCTGCACAGAAAAAAAAGGGCAACAGAAGCCTAGAAGGAAACCGAAAACCGAAAAAGTGCAACAGCTTGTGCTGCGTGTGGCGAGTCCTGGAGTCCTGTTTAGCCAGCAGATAGGCACACTCTAGTCGGCCAGTTTATTAGGGAGGAGTCCTGCAGGAGTCTGTCTGTCCTGTCTGTCTGTCCGCTTTACATCCGCTGACAGCAGCAGCAGCAGTGGCAGCAGCAGCAACCAAACAGTGAAGTTGGCCAAAAGGCAACCAACGAAAATTCAGTGAAGCAATTTCTATGAAATTTATTTCACATGAAGATTTATCGCGATTCCAGACAGCCCTGGCGACACCTGCCAACGCCTACAAATGTAATTTATGGCTCTCCCGCATTATGCACACCAACACACACAATCATACACTCCACAACACACACACACACACACACACACACACAGAGAGAGAGACACACAGCATGTGGCGACTCATTCTCATTCCCTTCCCCCTCTCCTCTCCCCCTCCAGCTCCCATCATTTAGCACACAAAATGCTCATAAGCGTTCGCCCTGAGCTACCACTGCCACTGCCGTTGCTGATGCTGCCTGCCGCCCCTAGGCCCCCCCCCCTCCCCCGACCTCGCTCCTCTCGACACTCGACACTCATCAGGCGTCAGTCGTCAGCCGCTGCCCACAGCCCACAAAATATATAGTCGTATCTGTCGCAAAACATTTGACTTTTAGTCATTCAAACTGCACGAGCAGCGCACGAGCGCGCATTTTTCTCTTCCAGTAAAGGAATATCATAGCTAGGAGAATATATGTCCATATATTATATAGTATAACTAGTCCTAGGAGAATATACATATAGTATATAGTATAAAGGACTCCTGATCGGGACCATCTACAGGGGGGAGAGGCGGTAGGAGAAAAGTACTCCCAGATCCGCGCTTCTGAAAGTCGCCCAAGAATTGTCAAAGAAAATTGTAAATTGTCATCATATGATACCGAAATAAATAGTAAATAAATATTAAGAAACAAAAAGTAAATAAATAAAATTGAGACCAATCTCTATATTCAGTTTTTCTTTAAAATTAGATAACTGTGAAATAAGGTATGCTCTTTCGTATTCATATAAAGGGTCCCGTGATTTGATTGAGTACTGATCCCGATAGTCCTCTCGGCGGCCCTGCTCCAGATGTACTTTTTCATATACCCATATAAATATCAGTAAACTATATATAAACGAGAATTCTGCATCTCTCAGAACTATTAAACACATCTTCAAAAGTTATCATATCTGATTTTTACAGAAAATCTTAAGCTGCCATTCACCGAAAAAAATATATACTTAAATTAAATATTCAGTTATTAAATACAAATGCAGTGTAAATTTAAATTTGCATTAAAATTCAAGACCTTTATACAATATTGCAATGTGTATGTGTGTGTATGTGTATGTATGAAAAGTAAGTATGTTTTGGTATTCTAATGATTTATTACTGATGCAATTTCTGCGTTTTTTCAAAGATAAATGTATTAAAAAGTCTTTTTCATATGGCACATATTTTAACTAAATATCAAAAACACATTAAAATAAATTTAATTTAAATATGAAATATATTTATGTAGTTCAATTATTTTCATGTTAACTTCATATTATAAATATAAAAAAATTTCATATTAATGTTTCCAGTCTAGAGGCCATTATAAGTGCATAAATATATAAATCGAAATGTCTCTATGGGATTCTGAGGGCTCTTCTCTCGGGGTGTTTAAGCCCCACTTTTGATTAGAAAACAACTATCGACTGATAGCATCTACAATTAGCGACTTTCAGTAAAAATTCAGTGGTAATTTTCTAGTTTCGCCTTCCTTTTAGTTCCACCGAGATATGTATTTTCACTGCCGTTACTCTCTGTTGGATGAGTCTTATAGTATAGACAGAATTTCTTATAAACTGCCATGCCAAAATCTATTATTAGTCAGCCAAGTGCCAAGTGCCAAGTGGTTTCATAGCTTATTGAATTACGCAAAGTACTTGCAACCAAATCAGCATCAACATCCAAATCAAAAACCGTCCCAAAACACGTCCGAACTTGAGGTTTACTCCTGTAATCTCTGGCCGCAACCCTTACCGAAACCCAAAGGGGGAACGGAAGGGCAGAGAATAAAAAGAAGGCAGGCAGATCCCAGATCCCAGATGCCTGCCTGGCAATCCTTTGATATGTTGAACAAAGTGCCACTTGGCACAGAAGTTCTAACGAAATGCGTTACACATTTGCATATGCCACAAGCAGGGGTAGGGGGCAGGGGCAGCTCCCAGATCCAGTAAGAGACCAAGTCTCAGACCGAGAGGCAGGGGCAGGGGCAGGGAGAAACCACAGCAACGGGGAGCAACGGGGGGAGGGGGGAGCAACTGTCATTTTGAGCTTTTTGCGAAATTCATAAACTGAAAAAGTGGATTTTCATACGAAATTTCTGCGTGTGACTGTTGCTCGTGTGTTGGTGTGCTGCTCCTCGACTTTGAAATTCAAATGTGATGCAGTGACAGACAGGGTCACTGCACCCCCACCCACACACACACACACACACACACACACCCACCCACACATACGACTGTTCGTATGCGCCACCTGAGGAGGACCTGTTCGGCGTGTCGCACGCATGAACACCTCGCCTGAAGGACCTCCACTCCTCCTCCACTCCTACTCCTGCTTCTGTTTCTGTTTCTCCCGAGTGGAAATAGTGTGCGTCCGTTACTCTTCTGCTCCTCTCTGCTTCTCCTCTGCCGCAAAACAACATAAGTCGCCGTAATGCCCATAAAAGTTGCACTGCCTCTGCCTCGGCCGCTCGTTTGGTGCCCCAAAGTGGTGTCCGAGATAAAGCCGAGCACCTGGAATAGAGTGACAAGTGGCCAGCATTTCATACAAATTGCCGAGGACGACACTTTAATGACAAACATTCTCTCTCTCTCTCTCTGGGTCTGAGACTCTGAGACTAGAAGTCTAAGGCCTGCCCCACAACTCAATAAAGTTTACGTCAAATGAAATGTTGCAACAAAAACGCAATTTAATAATTAACAGCACGAGCAGAGAGAACAACCTTCAACGGCAACAGCAATGGCAATGGCAATATCAAGGGGCAGAGGGGCAAAGGCATTGGCAGTGGCAACAGCAAGCGGCAGAGGGGCAGTGGCTGCTGCCACATTGGTTGCTGCAGCGTTTATTATTGTTATTAACATTTTTGCGAATGCCGTGAGGCGGGTTTTAATTGATGGTCCCCCCTCCTTCGCCTCCTTCCGTGTCGGAGTCCATGTCGTGCCTCTCTAATGCAGTTGTACAAAAGCTGATGGGGCACCCAAGATCCAGGCAAGACCCACAGCCAGGCCCAAGTCCGAGTCCAGTTCCAACTCCAACTCCAAGTGGCAGTCTCAGTGGCTGACTCGCTCTTTTGCATGTGCCACGCCCCTAGTGTTTGCCATAGTGTTTGCCCATCTCGCTCACTCGCACGCATCTACTCAGACATTGTATGAGAGGGAAGAGAGCGAGGGCTATTATGAAATTATCGTCATCGTCTACGGCCCCAGACCCTCCCAGACCCTCCGAGACCCTCCCAGACCATTGACCAGTCCTATGGCCCCGCAGGCCATAAAATACATGAACCGAATGGGCCTACGATGGTTCCTCCTCCTCCCCAGCTCCTCCACTCGGCGGTTAGAGTGGTGTTCCTGTTGTTGCATTTGCAGAAGCAAGAAGCCTAATTGCAATTTACCTTTACCTCGACTCCCTCTGCTTGTGTAGGGAGGAGGGGGAGGGAGGAGGGAGGCGGAGGTACACCCATCTACTGTCCGCTCTGTCCGCTAGCCGTTAAGAATTTAAAATTGTTTAATGGTGACTAACTTACGATTCCAGGCCGAGTTAATTACGCTGGGGTGCATATTTCCATGGCCGATCCATGGCCCCAGGACCACACCAGGAACCAGCCAGGACTCGAACCCATAGAAATGACGAACGGACGGACACTCTCACTTGGCTTAGGGTTAGTCAACAGGTGCCAGGGCCAAGAGAGAGAGAGAGATAGAGGGAGAGAGAGGGGGAGAGCATTTGTGAAAAATTAAACAAAATGAATTTGTAATTTCATGTCATAAATAATTGGCCGCTAACTTGGAGTCGCAGTTGGAGCTGCGACTGCGACTCGCAGTTGGAGAGAAGAAGGAGAGGAGAATTGGTATTGCAGATAAAGAACGAAGGAAGACCTGGAAGACCCAGGTCTTGGGCCCAAGTCGGAGCCAGTCCAAGTCCACTCCAGAAATTGTAAAAGCTGAAATTACGCTAAATGCTGATTAAGTGAACATTTATCATCGCTAGTTGGCCAACTGCCTGGCTGGCTGGCTGGCTCTCTGGCTGGTTGGTTTGGGCCATGTTCGTATGGTGCAGCTGTACGGAGGAAGTGAATGGAGGATTGGGAATGGAAATGGCATGGTGGGGCACATGTTGGGTTAGTTAATTTTCTTGGAAAAGCGACAGGGAACAGAAGCAGCCAGCCAGCCATCCAGCTATGTCCAGCCATAGAGCAGAGCTGTCTATCCAGCTCGAAAACAGCTGTTGGAGGGGAGAGGGAGAGCTGTTCGAGGGGAGAGTGAGAGAGAGGGGGTGAGTGAATAAATGAGCCTAGATCATAGGTAGATCCTAGGTAGATGGTGCCTGGAATTAAGTGGTAAAAGTTGTTCTCAAACTCACTTCCACGGACATGCACTGAAAGTTGGGGGCAGAAACCGATGAAGGGGATCAAGTTGCAACACAACTTATGAGTTACCAATTTTCCACTAAGCCAAACCGTTCGCAGTAATGCGAATTCCTACACATCCTAAACGATGATTCCCAGAATGCATCGATGCTTCGCTGGCTGCCCAACTAAGAAATAAAACAATGTTTCCTTCTCCTATAAGGCACCAGCAGACAATTGACAAAAACAAAGCTAAAAAAACACAAAAAAAAGGAATGAAATGGAACTTGCAACAGGGCACAAAATGTCGGCTTATCAAAGACAATTCCGTGTCCAGTGTCCAAGGTCCACTGTCCACTCTCTGCTCTCCGCTGTCCACTGTCCGCTGTCCAGTTCAATGGCCAGGGACAATGAGTGCAGCAGCCGGAGCAGAGTTGAGGGAAAATCAAAGACAATGACAAGTAGCCATAAGATGAAAATTCAAGAAGATGCAACGTCAATTTGATACATATTTATGATAATATGCTCGCTCGCTCCCAGCCATAAAAACGGACCAAGCCAAGCCACAGCCACAGCCAAGCCAAGACCCAGAGCCAGAGCCAAGTGCAACCACTCCAAGAGGCAAGAGAGTGGGGGGCAACCATTGGCGGCGGCAAACCAAACGAATCGAATCGAATTGAATCGAGAGCCGAGTCGAGTCGAGAGTCGAGTCGGGAGACGTATCGAAAACCGCCGCTGAAGGTTGAACGGTTCCGGTGACGATGCCCAGAGATGCTGCTGCCTCCGCTGCTGCTGCTGCTGCTTGTTAGTGGAATGGATGTGGATGTGGACGACAGCAACCGCTAGCAACCGGGATCGTCTCTCAGCTCTCAGCTTCGGTTACAGTCTGCCAGTCGCATTGTTATCGAACTATATCAAAATGATCGGCCACATTTGCGTACCGTGCCCCAATCCGAGACCCCAGTCCAAGTCCCAGCCACAGCCACAGCCCCACTCTGCACTCTGCACTCGAAGATGGGAACGGGGATGTGATTGTGTCCAGAGAAACAGCTACAAACAATCGCCGCCAACGATCTGGAGACGAACGAGAGAGGAGCAGCGCTATTGCTTGGTATGCAGATCGGCAGCCCCAGTCGCTCGGTCGGTCGGGAGCTGCATTTGCATGCAGAGAGCCCCAACTCCAAACAGGAGTCAGACTCTGGCTATGGCTGCTGCTGCTGTGGATCTGCCACTGCCACTGCTGTTGCTGCCTCAGACCCAGACCCAACGACGACGCTGTGCGGCGACTCCCGCCAAGAGCAGCAGCAGCAGCAGCAGCAGCAGGAGGAGCCCCAGAGATGGGATGGAGCCGAGTCTGACCGATGATTGCTGGCCATTGATAAAGCAGCAGCAGCGGCTGCCTCATGTACGCGCTGTAACTAAAAACTAGAAGCATTTACCGCAATTGTAATGTCGAAAGTACATGATATAAGATCATAGATAAACGCTTCAGATTCTGTACCATCTCCACTGCCACTGCCTGTCGCGGCACCCCCCTCCCCCACACTCCACTCTCCACCCCTCTCCACTTGTCGGCTTGTTGGGGGCTCAGCGTTTGTTCTTCTTTCATGTCGCTGCTGCTGCTGCTGCTGCTGCTGCTCGGTGGAGAGATACTTTTTGCTGCAATCGCAATCGGGAGCTGTGCTCCTGTCCTGTCCTGGTAATCCACGCCAACTGGTTGTAGTTTTTGGCTCGCTCTTCGCTCTGGTTTGGCTCTGTTCGGTTCGGTTTGGTTTTCGTTTGGTTTGGCTTGGCTTGGTTTCGGTTTTATTAGATCATTAGTTGTCTGCAGTTCGATAAAGATCGCCCAGACGCTCACAATCGCGCTCGCTTTCGCCTTTCTGCCGCTGCTGCCATCGATTGCCAGGAGGAGGAAGCTGAAGCTTCACCTTCTCTTCGTTTGGGTTCGTTCTGTTTTCGTACTTTTTGCTGTCCATAAAGTCGTTTTGTTTGTTCTTAATGACTGCGTTTAGATCTTGATAGTTGGCGTACTTCAAAGCGACAAAGCCGCCGGCATAGACGACGACTCAGCCGACTCAAGTCTCGGGTCCTCGGCCGAACTCAGATTGTTTATGGTATACGGACCGCAGTCCTGGCTATGAGGCACGACTGGCTCTGGCTCTGACTGGGGCTCTGGGAACAGAACTGGCCTGGCCTGGCCTGGCTGCCACTCGAAGATGCAACTGCAACCACAACAATAAAAAAAACTCTTACAGGTGCAGTTCGGTTGTTTGGTTTTTCCATCATTAAATTGGAAAATAAATAAATATTTGGGAAGTAAATGTCAAAGATCATAACTCTTATGATATATGTGTTTTTAATGGCCCCCTCTTGAGATTTATGTGGTTTAGCCATTGACTGAATCAATCAGTTGATCAGTTGATGCTCATCGGATTACCTTTCTCCAACGATAGATAGTATCTTCCATCTCTGCCATCTCATAGAGGCAGAGTCTTTTTATCCTCTAACTACGCGATTAATCTTATAAATCTTATAAATCCCTAATTAGCGGAAGATTTTCCAGTTCCAACAGTACTTTTGGTCTTTAAAAGTGACTTAGAATCCCACAACATTCATCTGCTGTATATCGATGTCATATGATCAATTATATCACTCAAGAATATATTAGACTAGGAGTCAAGACCGCTACGCACTCGCTTCCTTCGCTTGCGCGTCAACCCCAGCATCACTCGCTCAGCCCCTTTTTTAATAATTTACTTATAATTGGGTTAAGTTTAATTCATAAATATACGTACTTTTCAGTCTTCATCGTGTGCCAGTCTCAGCATTAGCTCTCAGGCAATAATAAACCTTTAAAGTGTGATTTTCCTTAAAAATAAAATACATATATTTTAATTATATAATAAAAACTAAGTATAGTTTAAGATAAAAGCAAATGAGATCACAAGAAAAAAGTTAACAAAAAATTTTGCAATTTAAGATAAACGAGGGGAAACGTTGTGAACAGCGGCAAAGGCCGCGGCTTTACTTTATACTCTGAACGAATTCACAGTACATATTCGTAAAAGTACAGCTACTTACTACCCTTTAATGCGAATCCTTCCTTCAGTCAGATTCGGATGATCACCCAGAATCACTAACGAGGAGGAACGTAGAGAGCTCTACTTTATATATGGGACTCAGTCATACAAAATATTTAATAGATTGTTTCAATATATTTGACTGTTTCAACTTCTTATTCGCTCTCTTCAAAATGTGTTATATATTTGGATTGCAATCCATAATGCTATAAATGGAGATACGATTCGAGAGCCACAAATCCATAGCGAATTTTGAGTTCCAAGTAGAGATTAGATTATTGGAACTATGTACATACATATGTAGGCATCGCCAAATATGCCCTCTGGTTGGATTTATGATTCTGTTTTCCATCTTTATAATATTTGCATCATTGCAAAGATTTATTGTTAGTTCTTAAAGCAGAAAAATCTTTAGATTTCCTTATAAACCTCCTCTTATATCCTTCCTCTTCTTGAGTTCCTGAGTGCGAGAGGTTGATGGTCATCTGGAACATTTTTTGGTCGTGCTTCGAGAGTGCATAAATCTGCTTCTGCCTGCTACAGATTCCTTGTTCCTTATTCAGATCCCTCAAATTCCACTACCTTCTCTGTCCATCAAGCAGAAATCTGCCTGTTTATGAAGTGGCCGAGACACAAAGCCCCCAAAAGGCTACCCGAGTGGCTACCAGTAGCTGGAGCCGCCGCTGGAGGAGTAGCTGCTGGCCCACAGACAAGTGGAGGCCTGGGCAAGTTCGGGCCATTAAGCAAACGACACTGCAAAAGAGGTCCCTCTGGCCGCTCGCAGGACCTCCCAGAGGAGAGGGGGAGGGGGGGGGGAGCACTCATTCGTGTGTTCGTTCGAAAAAACCCACATTACGAGATGCTGTGAAGTGCATAAATCGATGAAAATGGCATGGACTATGCCACTAACAACCTAATAACTGCACCGACCAGGCCAGGCCAGGCACAGACGACGACGACGACGACGACGACGGCATCTAATCATGGCAGGAGGACCCTGGCAATGCCTGGCCTGGCAATGCCTGGTTGCATGCTGTGGGTGCAGGGAGCTGGCGTTGTGAAATGCCCAAAGCAAAGCCACTTGCAGCAGGCAGGCTCCAACTGGAGCTCGGACAGCAGGCATTGTTCTCCAGAGCAAGGCGTTGACTCTGCGGCTGGCCGAAAGAGAAACCCGGCATCCATTCATCTCCACCCCCTCAACAGCCCACCCTCTGGTTGCCCCTCTCGTTTGCCTTGCACCGGTAAATTTTGCACTTTAGCTGGCCAAAATGTCATTGGCAGCAATGGACGCAAAAACCGCAAGTACACTTGAGTGCTGCACTCCAGGTGCCGTTGTTGGTCTGCCCCCATGCACCATGCCACCATCTACTCCTCCACCAGCAGCTCTTGGGGCCAGCAGCAGCAGGCTTCTTCTTCTCCTCCTCAGCCTCAACCTCATAATGTGGATGCGAACGTGGCCGGGACATGCACGACGTTGTTGATGTCTAGGCTTGGCCTGGCCTGGTCCTGGTTCTGGGTCTGCATCTATGCCTCACCTCTTGGGTTGTGTGTGTGTGTGTGTGTGTGTGTTTGTCAAGGCTTGAAGCCGAAAAACCACCAGACATGGCCCAGGCCAACGGTCGAGCCGTCGGCGAGAGATTTCATGTGAAATTAGCATGTCGTGACACAAATGACTTAAAAGCACTCAATCGCACCGAACACCGAACACCAAACAAGGAGAGAGCCAAGAGCAGAGCGGAGTGGAGCAGCACCTGGCCTGGAACATGGAGCTGCAGATGGGAGGTAGGAGTGGGAGTCAGAGTCAGAGTTGGAGTTGGAATCAGAGTCGAAGTAGGAGTAGGATGTGCATCTGTATGGAGTGGAGTGCAAGGCTAAGCCTTTGGCAAGTGTCGCTCGCCCGCTGCGTGCAAAATAATTTACATTCACACGGAGGAGAGTTCATCAACTGCCAGTTCCAGTCCCAGACCCAGACCCACCTGTGCCCCCACTGCCACTGCCTCTGGCGGGGAACACAACTTAATTATGCCAGAGAGAGAGAGGGACAGGGAGAGGGAGACAGAGAGAACCAATCATCATCATCATCATCAATGGCAGCCGCCAAGTCACATTCCAGACTTCCACATCCCCCCATTGATTGCATTAATGTATTTCTTCAAAATTATTGTTTGCCCAGCCGCGCGCCTGCTTATCATAAATTATGTAAATGGAAAAACGCGAACCGAACCGAACCGAAACGCGAACCGGAAAACAGGCTCCGGCTACGGCTCCGAACAACAATTCTCAATTAATGAAGCCCCCACGATATCAGAGTATCATGTGAGTCGCCAGTTTCTCAGATAACAAAAAAAAAACGAATGCAAAAACCAAGGGCCCAAAGCCAAGTCCAAGTCCCAGCGAAACACACAAAAACGAAAGCGAAAAGCGAAAACAGGACCCACCGAGAGGAGAGCTCTACCTGAGTCCAAAATATATATACAAATACATATATATATATATGTACATATATATGTGTGTGTGTATGAAGAGCAGCAAAAACTACTCCGCCGAGTGCGCCAAAAATTAAGCAGTGACAGTTGATAATTTGTCAAAGCCACAGAGAGTCGCCCCAGGAAAGGCCAGGAACGAACTCCGACGAAGACGGGACGAGGCCTAAACTTGTTTCAATATTTGATGGCTGGACCAGAAGGTCGCTTAGCTTTCGGATGGAGTTGGTGGGCCCAAGAAGAGAAGAGGGATAGAATAAAGGAAGAATTGTGTGGATTTGTTGGAAGAAGTTTTAGATTCAATCTCCATATCTCTCTATAAGAAATATCTCCCATAAAAAGGGTTTGACAATACTCCATTTAGGGATCCAAGTTGAATTGTCTTTACTATCATTATAAACATCTATCTCTCTAACTGAATCTATCTATATATCTCTCTATCTATCTATCTATCTCTCAATCTCTCTATCTCCATCTATTTCTCTAACCATATCTCTATCACTCTATCTATCTATCTATCTATCTATATACATATCTATCTATCTACCTCTCCATCTAACCATCTCTCTATCTCAATCTATCTCCATCTTTCTATCTTTCTCTCTATTTCCATCTATCTATCATCTTTCTATCTATCTATCTATCTATCTCCATCTTCAATCACCTTAGGCTTCCCCTTTCTTCATGGCAATATTTATGCATCTGCATCTAAAATATTCATAAAAATATTTCTGTTTCCCTTAAGGGCATCCCGAGTTCTTTATATTTAAAAAGATTATTATCTATATGCTTTTTTGTTATTTATTTTCTCGTCTTTAAAGATGACGACATGCACTGGGCTGCTCATAAGCCAGGCTCAAACTGGCAGGCCGAACCGAACCCAACCGATACACTCCGATCCGATCCAGGACATGGACACGCATGCGTAAGTCGTTCCCAGTGTAAGTGTCAGTTGGTGCTGATAATTAGCGATTAAACCCAGAGCCAGAGCCAGGACACAACTGTACCTGGAACCCCAAGTTGTACCTGGACCTGGGACCTGTCATTGAGGTTAGGGGCCAAGGCGCTGATTAACTGTCGGCAGTTCAAAGTAATGGCAGGACAACAGTACTCTAGCAGGGAGGGCGGAGGACGGGGAGGCGGCGGCTCGACCGAACACGCACGCACACTTTGAGGTTAGGCACGAACATTTTAATGCGATAATTTAACCAGAATTTGTGGTTACATTGACTAATTGAACAGGTGTGGCTATTAAACAGCCGCAGGGCACACGGCGACGGCGACTGCAATCGAATTGTGTGTTGCATTTGCATGCAAAAGGACACCACACTGGACTGGAGAGGACACCACTGGCACTGAGGCAGGACAAGGACAGGAAACAGGGACGCCCCACCGTTACTTGGCATTTGCGTGACATTCCAGCGAGTGACCAAAAAGCCAAAACACACACACACATGCACACACATACGTGCATGCATACGTGCATAGAAGGACAGCATGTTAATTTGTTAGCTTGTTGAGTTGCTAACCAGGCCAGGAGCAGGGAGCAGGGAGCAGGAGCAGGGGGAAGCAGGAAGAAGGACTGCTCCTCACCGCAGGATAGTAATAATGCGAGGGCCTTCCATGGTGCCCTTCCATGGTCAAAGTGCATTGCGGTTTTGGGCCAGGTCGATTCCGTCTCAGAGTCAGAGTTGGGACTGGAACTGGGATCTCTTCTGGTCTGTTGCATGTGGCACGGCACACCCGAGAGCCCGAGACCCCGAAAATTAAACACTGTTGACAGCTCGCACTCACACACAATTTGAACAATTTGAATGCAATGTCCGAATCCAAGTCTGGTCAGGTCGGGGCTCTGACTCTGGCTAAGGCTCTGGCTTGGGGTTTTGTTTCGGGTCGAGTCTGGGTTTGGGTTATACGATTATACGAATATCTATAGCTGCTCAACATTTCAACGAACGTCCCATTGTCTTGACAGTTGGATGAAGTTCCGTTCCGTTCCGAGCCGTGTCGTGTCGTGCCTCTCTTTTGTGTTGGCCATTGTTGGCCTTGCGGTCTGGAAATCATTGTTGTGGCCGAACAAAGGTCTGCCAATTGATTGGGATTGGAAGTGGGTTTGGGATTCCATATTTCGTTTCATAATTAGGTAATTTGAGTGGCCAGCCAGCGTGGCCAGCCAATTAGAGAGAGAGAGAGATCTGACATCAATGCTCCGCTTGAGGTTGCAGGTGGATCAGGCCTGACTGCCTGCCTGCCACACTGCCTGCTCCTCCCTGCTGCAAATCCAATTTTATCTGTCCCTCTAGTGGTTGTTGCCATTAGGAATCCAATACCGATAGGAAAGACACACGCACACGCACAGTAGAACATATTTTGTGTGTGTGGAACGCATTTTCCTCTGGATTTTCCACCCAGTTTTCCATGCATTTGCATAGCCAACGATTTTTTGACATGCTGACAGTTGATTTTTCTGACAATTTAACTGGTTTCGATGTAAAATCAGTTTCGTTTCGAAAATTACACTCAAATGTCAGCTGACGACTGAAGGAATTTTCTGAGCTCTGCCCCCTTGCCCCGCTGCTGCCCCGTTGCTGCCTCGCTGTTGTTTCTGTGGCTGTTTCTGTGTTCTGACCATGGCGTGCAGTAAATTGTTTTTTGTTTTTCTCCTCAACTGTACTCTCCACTGAGTATCTCAACCGTCAACAGTCAGCCATGGCACACTATTATGTTTCTACCCTCCATCCCTCCCCTCCAGCCATCCATCCATCCTCTGCTCCTCTCTTCTTTTGTGTAAAACTCATGGCAGGCAAATTATTTAAATTGTTATATAAAATGGCTAATTATATGGCGGAGAGTAATTAGTTTTTGATTTCTTCAGCTGCCCTCCCTTGCTCGCCCTGCTCCTTCTGCTTCTGCTCCAGCTCCCCTTCTCTCTGTCTCTCTCTCTTCTGAAATGTGTCGGAAAAAAACGTTGCCTACTTTCAGGGCGCAGGCGAAATTAAGACCTTTTCCTGGGGAGGAGAAGAAGAGGAAGCTTCTGGCTGGCACCCGAAATGCAGCCTCGCATTCGCTTAATTAATTAATGCACTCTAGCAATTTATGAAAATATATCAAAAGCTGACAAGCTGGAAATTTATGGCTGCGAACTGGTTCGGTTTCCAACCTGATATGGCAGCAGGCAGGCAGCAGCCAGCAGGCAGCCGCGGAGTCCCAGCATTCGGCATTCAGCATTCGAGCGGCGCCGCTGCCAATACAATTTGGGCCCGTTGCAGTTGCAACAGCAGGCTGTTGCAGGCTCTTATGAGCAGCAAATGCAGCGCAACTAATGCGGCTCAAAATTCCATCCGCCGCTGCTGCCGCTGTTGTTTGCTGCCTCCGCTGCTGTCAGCATCTCCTTTCGCTGCCGTTGGCCAATGCGTTGTGGCACTTGTGAACATTTTAATTATACAGCCAGCCCAGGCACAGGCCCAGTCCAGGATGGGGCATGCTGCCTGCTGCCTGCCTGCTGCCGAGGTGATAAAACACTCGATAATCGCTGAGATCGTTTTGCTGCCGCTGCATCTTCAGCGCTTTTGCACATTTCCTCCCCCTCCCCCTCCTGCCATGGGCTTGGGCATCGCATTGAATCGGCAGCCGCATGCAAACATTATAATTTAATTGACAAGATTTATCGCATACGCAATTAGTGTGGCAAATGCTGGCTGTTTGGCTCTCTGGCTGCCTGCCGTCGCCTGTCCGCCTGTCCGCGGTTTCCGCGTAATTCGGTGGAGGCCGCACCGCGTTTTAGACAATTTTTCTGCAGAGCTTGCATAAATCTCTTTGGACACTCATAGTCGTAGTCGTCGTAGTCGTAGTGGTCCGTGGTCTCCCCTCCGTTGCTGGCAATTATGCACATTTTGTTTTAAACGTCCAAATTAATAATTTTCACTTTGGTAATTATGACAGGCGCGTTGAAGTGACAACATCAAAGGAGATCCCCCCCAAACCAACCCATTCCAAGTCTCATGGAGAGTCCCATGCACTCCCAGACCCACTGCCAATTCCTCTCCCCCCACCAGTCTTGGTTCTTGGTTTATTTAGTCTACTGCGGCTGCCTGGCAGGTATTTTCGGGCCATATCTCTGGCGGCAAACGCCGCGCCGCTGGAATTTGCGAGCATTAGGCAAAATGCGCATAAATTCCATAGCAACGTGCCACCAGGCGGCGACTAGACGAAGGAGGGGAGGGGAAGGATAAGGTGAGGCAGTGTTAGAGCCAGGAATCTCTTGAATAAACGTCGATAGAAGAGTGTATCTCATTGATTATTGCATTTGCTGCCTAGCTGTTCCCCCTGCGATCACTTTTTTACCATCTTTTTGTGCGATCTTTGTCATTCTTGAATGGAATTTTCTTGGAAATCCTTTCTACCAGCCTGCGCACTCCATCCATAGATTTTAGATGTTCCATTTGTGGCTTGGCACCCGCACCCGTCTGCTGCTATCTCAATGTACCTTATGGCTGCAACACCTGCCACATTCCCAGGCAGCATACAGCACACACAGCATACCCCTGCCTCTGCCCCTGTCTCTGCCAAGAAAAAACAAGAACCGAACCGCAAATGCTAATATTTCTGTCAGAGTTCGGTTCAGGGGCAGAGAGGATGGGGGATTGGGGGGCAGGCTGAAAGCACTTTGGATTTCAATTTGTGCAGAGCGAAATATTTCAGCTGAGCTCCTTCTTGGCTCCTTCCTTCTGCCTCATGGTGGTGCACAGGATTTCTGCTTTAATCTGGCGGATTTCTTGGGAAAAGAAAGCGAGTAAAATAGATAAACAAGCGACAGGCGGGAGAACCCGATCCGAGAGGCCAGACCTGACCTGAGTTGCAACCCGCAGTGGCAGCGGCAGTGGCAGTGGCGGCACGCGCGTGTTATCCTTCGAGGCACCTGCTCCAGCTCCTGGCTTCAGCTTCAGCTCCTGGCTCATGGCTGTGGTACTTGCAGCTCCTGGAGGCTGGAGGCTGCTGCTCCTCGGTAAGCTCTTTGGTATGCATGAAATGTACGCGACGCCAAATTTGTTGTGCGGCGAGGCGAATGCTCAAAATACACCTAGAAAAGGGGCACAAGGAGTGGGGCAGGGGGGAGTGAGTGTGTGGCAAAGAGTCTCACATATATTTTCAAATTCTTATTGCATATAAATTCGCACGTGGTGCGACTGTAATCAACATTGGGGGGACACTTTTTACCCATCCCCAACCCCGCAGCAATCTCACTCCATTCAACCAGAGTCCTCTCCCCCGCGTCTCCCCCTCCCTTGGTTGTGTCTTTAAAATGTTGTCGTTCGCTCATTAATCTTACTAATGATGCTGGCCAGCAAATTGCATTGGTAGACCCCCCACCCCCTCCCCCCTTGGGAGGCAAACAAAAAAAACGGGGAAAAAGGAAAACAGAATCCGGAATCAGTCAAGCAAAAGCCAAGACAGCAAGTAATGAAAATGATAAGAAAATTTCTGCAGCAATGCACAGAAAAGCAGAAAAACACAGAAAAAGAAAATAATGGAAAGCCAAACACAGAGACAGAGGGGAGAGGGAACAAGGGAGGGGGGGGGTCGGGTGCTGGGAATATAATTAAAATACCTTCCATCATTAGTTTTGGAAAATGGTTTTGCGTGACACTTTCGAGGGCAACGGCAGCGGCAGCAGCGGCAGCAGCAGCAGCGCTGCAGCCAAGCACAAAACAGCGATAACCGACAGGAAAAACCAACAGCAGGAGAGAAAGGCAACGAAAGCAGAGAGAGAGAGAGAGAGAGAGAGACAAAGAAAAAAGCGGTAAGGAAGGACTATCGCTGGCTGCTCATCAAAAAAGTTAAATTAAGGCAAAAGCAAAAGCGGAGACGCCAACGAAGACCGAAAAAAAAGGCACAAATTTTTCATTAAAATTAGAGACAAATCAATATTTTTTTTTATCCAGAGACAACAGAGAGAAAAGGAGGAGGGGAAGGAGGGGAAGTAGAGGAAACGAGCGAGATAGAGCGAGTATCAAAAGTCAGGGCAGGCAACAAAACAAGAAACAAGGATAATTAATGATTTCTGTGCGCTTATCTAGCAGGAGGATGAGGGCGAGGGCGGAGACGAGGGTGTGGGTGTGGGGCAAACAACAACTTTTGCCATTGTCTGGCATTATCTTTTTGCTCTGCGTGTGTCTCTCTCTCTCCCTCTCTGTATCCATCTCTGTCTCTCCGGCGAAGCACAAAAAGGTAAAACGGCAAAAAGTTGCAGCCACAGTTGACCAACACGAGGCGCGGCAGGACATGCGCCCAGCCCGAATGCCGAATGCCGGCTAATCTTTAAATTCAAATCTCATTTGCTGCCATTCCATCCAATCCATAGTCGTGCCACACCACCGTGCCACAACATCTCCTGTGCCTGTCCCCCCCTGCCCTGCCTGTTGTTTTGTAAATTAAGCGAGTTAACTTTTTTGCCGTATCTGCTGCTGCCGCTGCTGCTGCCTCCTCCTGCGGCTCTGCGGCTCATCCTGTTCGGGCTCGGTCCCTGCCATTGTTTGATTACAATTTAGCATTTCGTGACTGACTGTGGGCCGAACGACGGGAATGAAGGATCTATTTGTTGTCGCGTAATCTTCGTGCAATCACTACAAAACGGCAATAAATCAGGATTATTGCGAATGTGGTGCGATGCGTGTGATACGCCAGGCCCCAGGCCAAAGTCCTGCCCACTTTTCCCACCCCTCTAGCCCTGGCCCGGAGAAAGATCTTGGCAAGCCCAAAAAAACAGGAAAAGAAAACAATACAGAGTCCTGGGTCCTGGCTGCACGCACCGCACCCAATGATTTATGTCTGTGAATTTGAATAATTTATAATTAAAAATGCTGCTCGTTGCTCGTAGAATTCGGTTACTTAGTGTGCTTCGAGTTTTCCAGGGGAAAGCCAGGAGGACTTTGGGACTTTGGACTTGGCTCTGGCATACTTTTTGGGTCTCTCCTGTCAGGCCTCTTTCTTTGTCTCTGGCCGCCTTTAATTACTTTTATCCTTTCTCCTTTTTTTCTCCATTTCTTGTCTTTTTGACATTTCCGCTGTCGCGAATTTCTTTTCGTTTTCTTTTTTCCGAGTTTCCGTTACCCGATTTGGTTATCTAGTTGCAGGGGAGGGGGGTGCGGGAAAACGGGCAGCCTTATGGCTTTTAATTTTCTTTACTTTCGCCCAATTTATCATTGTTCCAGCGAAAGGGTCCAGCGAAAGGTAGATGTGTAGATGCAGATGTAGATGTGGGTCAGCAGTCGGCATTTCCCCTGATACGAGTCCGAGTATCTTTCGGGGCCCTCCACAGTTGCCTTCTGTCATAGATCATGAGACCATTTCCAGGACCAGTCCTCCTCCTCCTCACTTACCTAATGACCTCTCAATCTGTCCCCAAAGAGTGCACTCTACTGGGAACGGCATGAGGCGGGGGGGAGACGGCGGGTACTTCCGTCCCGCATTCAGAATTTCATTCATGAGTGGTGCTGTCGAGTCCTCCTTTGCCTTGGCTTTGATAAATGCGCGTTTCGGGTATGTAAGTCAGTAGCCAGTTGTCCTCCTCATCCTCATCCTCATCTTCGTCCTCGTCCTTCTCCTCCTCGTCGTCTTTGCTGTCTCTCGATCTGCTGCATGTGAAAAATTATTATGCGTTGATTTCGCCTGGCTTTGAGCAGCCGCCAGCGACGCCGCCGCAGCAGATTAAATAAATTCTGCCAGGCATCCCAGAGCCCCAACCAACCAGCTTAGCGATCCACCTCAATCCGCTGATGCAGCAAAAAGTTGCAAACTCAATTGGAACCTGGGAACTGGGAACTGGCAACAGGCAACCCAGAGAGGAGGGCCTTGAGGGGGGAGGGACAGCAGAGGAGGAGCATACGTAATCCCAGTTGCTCCATCAGTCTTGTTCGATCAATTGCACATGCGCACAGGTTCTTGGCGCGCACAGACACAGACACAGATACAGTCACAGTCTCTGCCACAGGGTCCCTGCCGCAGTCTTGGGGCATTGTTTCCACTTGCTGAAGCAGCCGCAGCTCTTGTGGTGCCCGATCTGCGGCATGGCAAGGATTATGTTTTATTTATGCCCCGCACAGCGGACTTAACTTCAATAAATGTCCGGCAAATATGTGGAGCATGTGTTTTCCCTGGCAATTTTTGTCGTCAATTTTTATGTCCGCTCCGTTCGCCGTTCTCCGTTCTCCGTTGAGACGTTCTTGGGTCTCCGTCTTGGCCGTTTAGGGCCTTGGCTTTTGGCTTTGTCTGTGTCTCAGGTGGAGAGAGAGGCCTGGGAGAGGCCATTGTTGGCGGTTATGTTCTACATTTCGTCATATTATTCGCGGCATTATTGTCAACTGTCGGTTGTCTGGCAAAAAGTGATGAGAGAGCTCTGGGGCCAGCTCTGTGCTCCGTTCTGGCGGTTCATCTGAGGAACTTGGCCTGTCGCTAAATCGTGAAATGCAATTACAAATCGCATTCGACACAGCAGCAACAATAGGGCCAAGAGAAGGGACAGGGCCTACACTCTGCTGCTGTTTCTGTTTCTGCTTCTGTTTCTCGCCTCTGGCTGGCTATCATTGCTGGCCAATTTCAATATGAAAACCCAATTATCACGACTGCCCCTGCCCCTGCTGCCTGCCCCTACTGCCTGCTGCCTGCCATCGTCCACCGAGTGACGCTTTTGTCTGTAATTGACTGTGGTTTAATTATAAAACGCCTCATCGCCAGCCCCTCCTCCTATTCTCTCCTGCACTCCAGTGGTTCTGCCCCCCAGCGGTCCTGCCAAGCCGTAACCGCATCCCGAAACAGGAGCCGGACACTTTGTATAATTTGCCAGCCAGTCCTCCCAATCTGTCTGTCCGTCTGTCTGGTTGTCTGACTTCCATTTGGCTGTTAATTTTACACTCGCATAATATGCATTATCAATACATTTAAACCATTGTCAGGTTGGGCTCTCTCTTTTTCGGGAGGGCCCACCAGGGGGGGAGAGGGGAGAGCTTTGTGTGCGACCACAGAATTTGTGGAAAAGCAATTATGATTTTGTCATTTGGCCAATGTATCCGAAAGATACTCTGCATCGGCACGACAGCCCATCCCAGTTCCCCCCCTTCAAAAACGTTTATGGAAGCAGAGCTTGCGGCTCTCTGGATTCAGATTGGGTTTGGGTTTTGGTAATGGTGAGTGGGGAGTGGGGAGTGGCAGGAAAAGGTTTAGGCTTAGGTCTGATATTGGCAGGTTGTAATATGAATTCTGAGTTATCATTGCTCACGATTTCTGTTCTCTGTTCTCTGTTTTTGTGCCTATAGGCGGGGTCCACACAAATGATTAGAATTTGAAATGCATTCATTTCGCAAATTGTCGTCGTTTGCTGCACTTCACCTGGGGCCCCCCAGTGCTCCCTCCTCCCCCCTGAAATGTGCAATTGTCTGTGCACCTGTCTGTCTGTCTGCCTGCCTGTTTGACTGTGGCTGTGGCTGTGGTGCCATAACTTGGCTGAAATTAGCATTGATTTGGCTGTGGCCAGCCGCAGTGGATGGGCCTCTAATCGATACTCAATATATCCTGCTTGGCTGGAGTTGGGAGAAGCTGCAACGATTAACCTGTGGCCAGCCAGCTGGGGGCTGATCGATCAATGTGTGGGGGTTGCTCTTCTGATGGGGTTGTTCCTCTGATGGGGAACATGGTTCTTCAATATCCAATTCCAAGTTTGATTTGATAAATGCCTTTCCCCTGGCAAACCAAGGCAAAAACAAACCAAAACTTGGCCAGGATTCCCCCTTTGCCCCTTTTCTAATTACCCATGTTAATGTGGTCCGAATCCTTTGGGGAGGATTCACTTCGAGCCAAGCGCAAATCTCGAATGTGTGCAAATATGCTTCCAGTTTCGTCGAGGGGAAGGACCACAAAGTCAGAGTCACCCTTTCGAGTGTTTGCCACTCGAAAAGTTTCACCAGAGGACTACGAGAATGTGTGGGGTTGGAAGGGGGCGGTGGGGGGTGGCAGGGGTGGCTGGGGGCACGCACTAATTGACAAAGTGTTGAATTACATTTTCGGGCGCTTCAAAAATTTCCTTTTGGCGCGGGAGGTTTTTGACATTAAGTAAATTATTTTTAATACGTTTATGGACGTCTATGGACTCTGCGCATATGAAAGTATGAGAG
The DNA here is from genome assembly GCA_008121215.1 of Drosophila athabasca. Lineage (NCBI taxonomy): Eukaryota > Metazoa > Arthropoda > Insecta > Diptera > Drosophilidae > Drosophila > Drosophila athabasca. The sequence goes on along the minus strand of CM017793.1, from coordinate 2,221,776 downwards.
TTATTAAATAAAGATTCCACCCCCCCTCCCCCCTCTCTCCCTCCCTCTCTGTCTCTCTGTCTCCGTGTGCGAGTTGTAATTATGTAATTTTCACATGGATGAGATTTAATTACCGTAATGGGATTTGATCCAACAGGACAGCAGCAGCAGAAGCAGCAGCTGAGGGGAGTGAGGGGGAGACACTGTGTAATAAAACACTTAATATGATGAATGATGAATGAATCGCGGCGAAGGGTTCGCTGGTGACCCTGGTGACCCCTGGGAGCTGTCGCTGGAGGACACTCTGCCTGGAGCTCTGCCTTGAGTCCTTGCTTGAGTCCTTGCCGACTCTCCGCTGCAGCTGTGCCATTTCCCAGGCTGCCCTTTTCGTTCGTTCGTTTGTGTGTGTGGCGCGTGTGGCAAATTGCGCCAATTTACTTATTAAGAACGCAGCAGAAATGCTTTTCCACCAGCCATAACAATGTGCGGGGGGGAGGGGGGAAAAACGGTTTTCAATTGCTGGAATTTCACTCGGTACAGGAGAGGGGTGCTAGGGGGGGGACACTGCGTTTCCTCCTGTCAATGTCAAAAGAATTTCAGTAGCTGGCTGTTTGGCTTGTGTTTTTGTTTTTTTGTCGGTTTTCGTGTTTTTCTCTAAATCGAAAGTCAAAAAAGTTAAATTATTCATGGCAAAAAAGCAATTTGAAAGCGCAACTGCAACTGCTGGGGGAAGGGGGAGGGGAAGGGGGAAGGGCGCCAGGGGGGGCTCTAAAAACTTTTGTAAACGCAGTCAAATTGCAATTAGCCTTTTGTTGGGCGCCGTCTTGATTGCTCCGCTTGCTTGTTCCTGTTGTTGCAACTTTGATGCATGCGTGATGGAGTCATGGAGAGAGGGGCAGGAGGGGGGGTAGCTCAGGATAGACACAGAAGTTATGGGAACCATGCCATGCCCTGGCTCGGAGCTTGAAGCTCAGTTTCTTGGCTGGCACAGCACCACCGGCTGACAGCAATTTTCCAGCAATTGTGAATTATGTGAAATTTTTCGCCGGCTCGGCTGCCGTGGCTAATGGAAATGATTGCCAGCTAAAACGCAATGAGGGAGGGGCGAGGAGAGGGGTGTAGAGAGGGGAGAGGGAGGAGGGGTGGTGGTGTCTCTGTCAGTTGGCTTTAATTTAATTTTGCACACGAATTATAAATGAAATCAGCAGCGAAACAGAAATAACACAGAAAACACTCGGAGAAACAGAATCGAAATCTTTTGGATTGGTTTCCGGAAAGCAAAGAACTCCTCGAATTTTCATGCTACAAATATCTGAGGAATCTTTAGAATATATACGAGTATTATAATATCGAATGGTTGCCATATATAGCTGGAAATTGGAATACCATCCAATGGTTATACCCCCAACATTTTCGTTTTCTTTTAATGAAATTTTAAAGTTAGTTTTTTTTTTGTGGATCATTACAAAATATCATTATTTTTCGCTGTGCAAGAAAGAAGTGGTGGCAGAGGGGCAGGGGGGCAGGAGGGGAGGGGTAAAAATTCAAGTGAACAACATGGCCAACACAAAAAGGAGGCGGGGTCGTAGCTGATGCCAACAAGCGCAAAGAAATGTAAACAATTCATTGAATTTGCAATTACACGCACATTTGCCACACACACACACAGACACAGGGCACACACACGCACACAGCACTCAGCTACAGCTAAAGCGAGAAAGAGAGGAACAGGGACAGAGAGCGAGAGCGAGAGGGAGACCAGCGACAGAGACAGACGATGCGTGTAATGTTTGTTAAATGTGTTTGGGGGGCCACCACCGCCGCATCGCATTCTGTGCTGTGCTCATTGTTTGTATTTATATTGGAATGTATCTCGCAGATACGCATCATATATCCGTGTGCGTATGGCATGCCCCCCCCCCACTACTTGAGTTGGGGCGACGCCATTTAATGTTTGCACACATCATGACTCTCCTCCGATACGCTTTTGTAATCACAAACCAATTGGAAATACGTTTGGCATCCGCATAAAAACCGTTTACATTCACGCAGATGCAAATAAATAAGTACTCGTAACTGTGGTTGCTGCACACACACACACACACACAGGCAGACCCACTCCCCCCCTCTGATATAGGGTTAAACCTGGTTAAAGTCCCCACTCGAAATTTACTTCATTTTCGGGCTGCCCAAAGAGACTTAAAGTGCTACAATTTTGGATGAAGATGGAAGCTGCCGTCGCCATAATATTTCATAAAAAAATTGGCACTTTTTTATCTTCTTTATTGTAAATTTTCTATTAAATAAACTCAAAATTATTAGAATTGAATGATGAATAACATCCAGTAACTTGCAGTTTATATAATCTAACTACAACTTGACGATGATAAATACAACAAATAACTAACTACAAATATTCATTCGAAAATGCAATCCCCAACAATTGGTTGAAGCTCTTCAAAATTCCTTTAAAACCATTATATTGCAACTATCTGTTCTGGAGGAAACTAAGAGTATTCAGCACCTTCTCTGTGGCTGTCCTGCACTTATGGAAAGGCGGCACCGAATTCTCGGAAGAGCCTACTTCGAAGACCTGAAAGACAAGTATGTGCATCTCAATGGGCAGATCTGCCACCGAGTGACCTCGATTATGGTCGAGCACCCCTATACTCGTAAACTTAACCTAACCATCTGATCCGGCAAACCATTGTCTGCCGGCGAATGGATTTCAGGAACAGCTTTGATCTGTGTTTGAATTAGAGCGCATGCCAAAGAGGATATTCTCTGCCCACAGTCTTTGCGCCAATCATCACTTTCGGATGAGCGGAATACTCAATATTTGGCTCTTACTGGAATGCGAAATGAAGAAAAGGAGCGAATGTAAATGCTCTATTCAGAGGCTGTTACGAGTCATGATATCTATGAGATATATTCCATAGATCTATGGAATCTATATCTATATTCGCGAATGCAAATGCTGGGTAGACTCGTTGGCATTGTCTGCCATTCTCTTTGTGAGCCTCGTCTCCGCCTTCGCAAAATATTTACTATAACATCGGGGATACATATTTTCCTCCAAGGCCAACATCTGGTCTAAATTCTTAAGCCTCTGGAAAGAGTACAAAATGGCATTTTTTTCCCCAAAAAAAGAGACAGAGAGAAAAGCACTCTTTTCATTAAAAAAACAAAACACAAAAAATGCATTTAAAATGTTAGGGAAAAATGAGAAAAAATTGCTGTGGCTGTGGCCAGGCGCAGGCCCATGTCCAAGTCCAGGCTCAGAGCCATTCCTTGCCCCAAGGGTCGTCTGAGAGGAAATCCCTTGAAGCAATTAAAGTCCTCCCCGTCTGGGAATGCGCGTTGCAGCGTTGCATTAGAAGCGGACCCCCGAAAGAGGTTTCTGTTGTTGCAACACCGCCATGATTAATGACCAGCACCAGCCCCTTGCCACTGCCGCCGCCCACTCAAGTGCTGAGCAATTATAAGCCAAAGACTGTGCAACATTTGCAGTCGTCTCTGGCAGACGTCAATCAGGCCAGGCCGGGAACCGGGCCAGCCAGGACTCGGCTCCGCTTTTGGCCAGTCCACCAGTCCACGCACCAAAGGCCAAATTAATAAAATCAAAGCAGAAGCAACACAAAAATTTAATAAAATCTCACAAGCAGCGAGGATGAGGGAGGATGCGAGCGAGGGTGAGGCAAGTGCAGTAGCCTTGGAGGGGGGTTGGGCGGCAAAGAAGATTAATGATTGCAATAAATCCAGTGACAGACAGACACAGCGAGTGAGAGCGAGAGAGAGGGGGGACACACACTAATAGTGCCACCAGCCAGGACAAAGGATACTTTCTGCTGCTGCTAATAATACGCAAGAAGAGGCAAAGTTGAAGGAATCGTGGGGCAGGCAGGCAGGGCAGCTTAGAGACCACCAGCAGTCCCAGATGCTGCCACGGAGTCTCCGCATGTGAGCTGGAACTGAGGCACCATTACGCTGATTAACACACGCACAGGGGTGGCTACCGCTCCCGCTCCTGTTCCTCCCCAGCCACAGCTACAGCTCCTGTTCCTGCTCCTGCTGATAACGTCGCACAACATGCCATAAGCTGCTTGACTGCCGATTGCCAACTAGCGACTGCTCATTTGACCGTCGCAGGGCCAGGGCCCCTTGGGGTTGCACCATGCCGGGCAGCAGCATCAGTGGAGAAATTCATCATCTTGCTGGGCCGCTGGTGCCATATCCTTAAATCTAATTACGACTTAATCGACGCCACTGGCGACAGTTGCAGCGAAAATGAACCACCACCACCATTGCCACCGCCGTCGCCGAGTCGACTTCCACCCCGGGACCAGGGCTTATGATGCTCAATTGATAAAGTCAGACCCGGACACAGTCACATGTGCTGCTGGCTTCTGGTTCTCCCTGCTCCTGGTTCTGGTCCTGGTTCGGGTTTCCAGTGCATTGCCACCACATCCCCCCCGCCGACACTCGCCAACGCGACGCTTTACATGTGTTAATCACAGTCGGCATTGCTCTTGGCCGACTCTTTTGTCTTCTGGCCAGCACAGCTCTCTGGTCTCTCTATTGTTAGTTTTAATTGTCTAAAAAGCGCGAACAACAATGCACTTGCAGGCAGCCCACTAGCAGCACCAGGATCTGTGGCAGTAGCAATAGCAGTAACAACAATTCCAGGACGTGCGGCATAGGTATAGTTATAGGCGTAGGATACTCTACTGAGGTTAAGGGTCAAATTGGATCTAGATGATCTTGACTTGCCACTAAAGTAGGAAGCAGGTATGGCATCTCTGACATTGGCTTTTGTGGTAGCTTTTGTGGTAGTTGCAATTAGCTTAAAAGATCCTGTTCTTGGGTTCTTCTGATAAGTTATACAATGAGTAAACCTAGATCTATATAGGCTGTATTCATAGCCTCGAGAATACTGCATAATAAGATATTCTATAGATCTTCAAAATGTCTAATGGATTGATTATTAATTGGAATGTTTTACCAATCCCTATAGAACACTTTAAGGTATGATATTTCACATGTGGACAGAGGTTGTATATTCCAAAAAGAAACTATTTTGAGGAGTTGCAGTACCGATGCACCCGTTTCGTGGGTCTAGCCATAAGAATAGAAATCCAAATCAATCACAAAGCCAAGAGGCACCACTCTGAGAGTACGGGAAAAGATTTGCCAGAAAAAAGAAAGAACTGAAGCCAACATTTGATGATGGTTTTGTTTTGCATATTGTCCTGTGTCCCCTGTCCCCTGTCCTCTGTCCCTTCTGTCCTGTGTGTTGCTCCTGTGTTGTCCCTTGCTGGTTTCAGAGCCGCTTTTGTTTTCTAACACCCGCAGCTACACATGCTCATATGAGGGCGGATGCGGGGGGTTGTGGATCAAGGGGGTGTGGGTGTGTTTGTGTACGTGCGTGCAAATATCATTGCATACGTGTGGGCGTAAATGAATAAAATGGCTCGAGCGAGCCGACAGCCGCCGAAAAACGATAAATTCAATCGAAAATCGTTACATGTCAATGCATTAATCGACCATAATCCCATTATGGCGCAAGGATATGCCCCGCCAAGTCCGCTCTGGCTCTCGCACTCTCCTCTCTCCCCTCCTCTTGCCTCTACCCTGCCTTCTCTCTCTCTCTCTCTCTCTCTCTGTGTGTGTTGGTGTGAGCGATGCGTGAAAAATATGGCCACGCATCCTTTTGTCGTCTCTCTATCTATGTGTGTGTGTGTGTGTGTGTGCGTCGTGTGTGTTTGTGTCGCATTTTATATTCATGCTCGTTCATGTTTTGTTTCGCGTTGTTCGCCGTTGTTTCCGCTGTTTGTCCCGTTTGATGTTTGTTTTGTGCCTTCCGAACGGTTTTATCTGCGGCTCAGCGTCGCCGCCACCGCCACCGCCGCCGCTGCCGCCTCTGCCGCCTCGCATTTGACAAATGGCTTCTGTCGTGGCAGGACTCCGATCTGGGATTCGATTTTGGCATCGGCATTCCGCTATGGTTGCTGTTGTTGCTGTTGTTTTATATTTGATAAAAATTCCATCTATTGTATTATATTTACCTTGCATCTGGAGCGAAACTGCAACCGATTGCCGCCGATTGTTGATGGCCGCAATGTTGATGCCACAACAATGGCTGTGACACTAAGCCCCAGCCACAGCCACAGCCCCAGCCTCAGATATGGATAGATGAGTTCGGGGTCACCAGGATTGGCTTTAGTTTGTTCTGGTAAGAGATGAACTTCAAGGGTTCTCCTGGGACTACTTTCTCCTGCTTTATTGACCAGCGAAGGACGCATAAGAATTATATGAAAAGTTTAGGAACCTTTCCAATATGGGACATGAAAATTTATTAATATATTTTGGGGGGGGTGGAACTTTCCATTCCATTTGCCTCCCAAGTCCCAGTCCAATCCCCTTTTCATGTGTCATATTTCAGAAATCATAAGCTCAACGCGACAACAAATAAAAAAGAATAAAGAAAACAGAAAAAGTAGCATGAAAATTGTTATAATTCCCGGCAAACCAAGCAAGAGGGGAGTGCAAGAGGGGGGTGCAAGAGGGGGGCGGGGGCAGAGACATTCGAACACATAAAAATGCCAGAGCCGGTGCGATGTTTGTGCCTCAAGGCGGTCTGCCCCTGCCGCACGATTCTTTATATCCACTTTATATGCTCGCAGGATGTCCCAATTACTTTGAGGCAGCCACATACACACAGACACACACACACTCACACAGACAGTATGTGTGTGCGTGTATCGTATTTCAAGTCAGCCATGTGCGAATAGAACTTAATCTGCAACAAAATGTCGCCAAAGGTGGTTGGCAGTGGCAGAGCCCAAGGCAGGAGGGACACGTCCTCTCCTCTCGTCCTGCCTCTGCCTCTCTCCGCAAGATTACTTTCTATATTTTCCAACGTCTTTTCCACATATGTAAGTGTGTGTCTGTATGTCTGTATGTGTGTCTGTGTGCCTTCCATAACGTAGGCAACATAATTTTTTTCGCATGCTTTGGGAACGGGAAGCTCGAAGGATTTGTGACGGGATTTCCTTTTCTATTATTGGCATTAGGCATGTCCTGTGTGTGTTATGCATTTAAATTGCGTATTTTTCTCAGCGATTTGTCTGCTTATCGTCGGGTCGAGCCAGAGCCAGGGCCAGGACATGGAGCATGGTGCGTGCTACGTGGGGCGTGGCCTGGGTCTTAGCTGCCTCCTCCTCCTCCTGCTCCTCCCCCGTTCACGGCTAAAATTTCTTAATGTTTATGGTCATGGGAAAGCGTTTTTCATTAAATTTCCTTGGGCAACCTTCTCGGGGGTCCTAGGCCTAGCTCTAAGTAGTTTACGATGTCCTGTGAAATTATGGCACTAAAATGTGCTTTTCATATGGCCACGGCCAAGTCCTTTTCCGGCATTCGCCTTCACTTTTTTTGCGCCGCAATTTTTATGTAATTTTAAAACAAATGCACACGCACACACACACACACAGTGAGAGCAGGAGAGTGGGCGAGTGGGGGGGTGGGCGTTGTGGCTGGGGGGGAGACCCGCATTATCCTTTTATCCGGCCACTGCTGACCAACGCTGCTGGCCACGTTATCAGGACGAGCAGCAGCAGCCGCAGCAGCGACCACAGCCACATTTTCAACCCTTCTCATTAGAGGATTTCGAAGGATAAAACGCGCTGCTCGCCGCTCGCCGCTTTGTTGTTGAGTGATACTTTGCCTAGCTCCCCGATCCCAACCAATCCTATACCCATTTCGAGGACGAAGCCTCGACTAGCCGTTGGCCATTTGGTCAGCATTAGTTTGGTTCAGTCTACTGCTCCTCCTCCTCCTCCTGCTCCTCCTGCTGCTGTTCGAGCAAGGGTTACATTTCCGTGTTTGTTTATTCAAACGGAAGCAAAGTCGTTCTGTTATAACGCCAGAGAGTAGCAGCAACAGCAGCCCTGCCCCTTCCTAGTACACAACTATGTACATCAACATCCTTTGCACCCTTTGTTGGGCATATCCTTCCACAACTCCTCGTTGTTCCAGTGCTGCTCCTGCCGCTCCTGCTGCTGCTGTGCATGCAGGCGATCAAAGCTCAGGGCAATTAATCATTTTGTTTGCCCTTTACACCCATTTATTCAGCCTGAACGCCCCAAAGAGCAGGCCACTTCCACCCCACCCCCCCTGCCCCGTGCCCACCCTCAGAAAAGGGGTGGGTGTGGGCGAGGAGAGGATGTGGAGTTGGAAATGGGTTATTCCCGAAACGCTCGATATGGCAGGATAGCCAAAGGAGGCACCTAAGCCATAAGAGCAGCAGCCTTGGCAGTCATCATGGCACTTGCTGGCCGGGCATCAATCTCCCGCTTAAGCAACACACACACACACAAGCACACACACACACATGTACATGTGCTGGTATAAGTGTATTTTTGTGCTCTTCTAAAGTATCTCATCTTTGACGCAATTTGAAATCGTTAGGCAGCGGCATCCTCCTGCTCCTCCTGCTGCCTCCTCCTCCCCCTCGACGTACGCCTCCATTAGACGTCCGCCTCTGACCACCACACTGACTTTTAGCTGGGGGCGTCGGCATGGGCGTGGAAGTGGGCGTAGGCCTAGCCCAGCCCAGCCATGGGCATGGCTTTTTACACTAATGGAGGCGTGGCATGGCCATGGCACGGCATTCGTGATGCTGCCGCCTGATGCCATAATGAGCTCAATTCCCAAAGAATGTTGTATGCTCCCACACCCACAGCCAACCTTTCTCTCTCACTCTCTCTCTCTCTCTCTCTGTCTCTCTCTTGCTCTTTCTCGTCCACTCTTTATCTCTGTTTGTCCCTTGTTTCAGTTTTCAGGCTTTGTCGGTTTTAGGTTTGAGTTCTGGCAATGGCAATGGCATCAATGGCGTCAATTATTTCATTTTACCCCATCGCTCTCGTGGTTCCGTTACTCTCATCCACATTCTCGCTGCTGTTGCTGTTGATTCGAACTCTTCTGCCACAGCTCCTGCCTCGCACTCGTAACTGATGACGCTGCTCTTTGCGGCATTGAAAATTTTGTGCTGATTTTGCATGAAACGATGCGGATGTCACTTCGGACTTCAAATACACTACAAAAGGCAGCTCCAAATAGGAACATGGAATGATAATGGAACACGCTAAGACTAAATATTATTTATGAATTTATTATGGGTAAATTTAATGCCTGATAAGCCCCCATTATAGTTGTTTTTCCCGCTCTTTCTGAGTTTTATCTCCATGCTAAAATATTTTTAATAAATATTTAGAAAATAGGAGAGACAATTTATGTTTCCATTCGTTAACAATATACCTATTAAGTACTAAATAAATACTAATAAAATACCTCTGCACCAAAGACAATTTAAACACTAAGATGTGTAACGCCATACAACATTTTCAGCTCGTCTTTTTCGGCGTGGAATTATACAAAATTCCTCACTGAGAAAGAGAGAGAGAGACAGATAGACAGTGTTTATAGTGTCTCACTCGCTATAAACTTTCCCTTCAACTCAGAAAAGCTGATGGCAGATCGAGGAACATTCCTGGCAGTAAGGACATCAACGATTCGTTGTGGTTGTTGCCACATGCCCCCGATTTCAGTGGTTCTACCATTGATTGGTATGAGTAAATGTGTCTCCTGTTGTATTGTTTTTGTTGTTGTATTTATTGCGTAGTTTGACAAATTTGAAATCAGAGGCAAGTTAATAGCGAATAGACCAAGAGAAACACCAGACCAAGAGCTGGGAGCTGGGGGAGCAGGAGAGACGATAATTGAGCAAATTTAAGGAAATGTGTAGCCAGGGGCTGGAAATCAGTCATGGAAAGGGGAGGCGGAATGATTTTCAGAGGCGAAACTGTCATCATTCAGAGCGAGTTTGGACAAGAGAATCCACTCTCGCTTCCGGACAGGAGTGTGTATCCACTCCGGCTGTCAGTTATCCGGTTAATTTTGAGCCAGCTCGGAGCACGGAGCACCCTGTGTGCCCGTCCCGTTAATAACTTATGTGGTGGATGCTGGATGCTGGATTGTTGGGTGCTTGGTTTCACCTGTTTTCCTCTTTTCGGGTGTCACGGATTCATATCCCGGATTCCACTCTACTGCCCCCCTGTTGCCCCTCCTCTTGCCTTTCAAGCGAAACTGTCACATTTCAAGTTACATTTTTATTTATTACATTTATTATGAGAAATTCTGCATGCGCGCATACTCAAGTGTTGAAATGCAATAAAAGTGAGATGCCAACCCGCATCGGCCCCGCACATACCCCTACCCCTACCCACTAGCCTTACCCTTGCCAGCCAGGACCTGGTCCTGTATTCCATTCCCCCCTCCCCTTCATGTACGTGCATGAATATTCGCATTCGCTCACCTTTTTCTGTGCTCCTTTTTTCGCACTTTTTTCCATACGCAATTCGCATAATTTTACACACGAAGTAATTTTGCAACACCCCACACACACACACACACCACACACACACACAGACAGGACACAAACACATTCAGGCACTCACATAACTCACACACTCGCAAACTCCTTTTGAATTTTCACACCAATTTTTCAACTCGACAAACCCGCTCAAAAAAAACACAAAAAAAAACGAAGAAAAAGAAACGCAGAAATAAAAGAGAAACAGCAGCAGGAAAAAAGGAAACCCCCCCCCCCCTCTTCGGTATATGAGAAGAAAATGTCAAGGGGGATGGGCTGTGGGAGGGGGGGCAAGGGGTTGGGACTATCATCAGCGTTCCATAGGAAACGCACGCTGATGTGCGAGAAAAACACATCCGCCCGACTGGAGCTCGAAGCTCGAAGCTGGGAGCTGCAGATGGAAATGGAAATGGCCATGTAGATGTGCTGCAGGATGGCAGCAGGATGGCAGCAGGATGGAATGGGATGGATCTGGGGGGGAGGCTGAAGATGGGAGGCGGAGGGCAGCCCACAATCCTCAATCGCATGGCCAGTGCCACAGCCAGTGCCGGGGCTGTTGGTTCGTCTGTTAGCCCAATTTGAATGCGCTGGCGCATATATCATTCCAGTTGACAGGACAATTCTCTTATCTGCGCAAAGCCAACACAACAGCCACGCCAGACCAGACCAGAGACAGAGCCATAGCCAGAGCCAGAGAGAGTCAGAGCTATGGCCAGACCGAGGCCAGAAGCCAGGCCAGAAGCCAGAGCCGGGAAACCAACGCGAAGCCAGCGCCAGAGCCAGGAGCTGCTCCTGGAGCGGATTTTTTCAGGCTTCATCTGCTGGTTAAATGAATATTTAAAAGACAAAAAGAACGAAGGAGACCCTTTGGATACCCTTTAGTATCGGTATCGTCCTCCATGTGACCAACAGGGGAATCAGTTTACTCCCAACCAAAAAGCAATTAGTAGCCTCAAAGCCAATAGAAAGCTCTCACAATCAATGCACATCTAAAGAAGAATCTGTGGCCCATTAGTGGAACAAGTTTTGATGAAGTTGCAGTCACAACAGCCATCTATTAAGGACCCGCAGCCGTACCCACACCCCGTACCCGTACACCCTTACCCGTACCAGTACGTGTGACCCATTTATCAGGCAGCAGCCCAAAGACAATCAAAATTAACGCACGACGACGACGCCGAGGAGGTCTGGTCAATCACAATCTCGGTCCCCCCCTCCCCCGTACCTCCCCCGCACACCTCTCTTCCCTATATGTAGGTAGTATGTGTGTGGGCTTGTAATTTGTACAAGCTGCTGTTGTCGTCGTTGTCATTAAAAAGCCATTTCGCCCATATATCATCCCACGGTGGCATCTCCCACGCTCACGCCCACGCCCACGTCCACGTCCTGCAGCCCTGCTGCCCGATGCCGTTACTCTCCTGCTCCTGCCCGACTGCCTGGCATATAAATTACTTTATGATATTGTTTTGAACCTGCGCGACAAATAATATTGTCAGCGATTCGGGGGGGAGCGGGGACAGGGTGGAGGACAGAGGTCATGTCGCCAGCTGGCAGCATCAAAAATTGAAAGTTCTCGGATTGAGATTTAGTCGAGCGAGCGAAACGCTTTAACCGCACTTATGGCCCATTTGAATATCCTGTGATCCTGTCTGCCACTTGGATTGGACTTGGGACTTACAGCTTACAGCCTACAGCCTACAGACTACAGCTGTGCGTGTGTATGAGTGTGGGTGAGTGTGGGCGTGTGTGTCCGGGCAATAAAAACGTCAGGGGCAACTGTCACACAGACAGTTTTTTCTTCTGCTCTGGGGGCGGGGGCGAGGAGAGCCCTTTGTTATCAGGGCCAGAGCAGGGGCACAGAAGGAAAGACTGGGAGGCTGAGGGCTGAAGGAAGTAAGGACATCAGGACATCAGTGTCAATTCAATTTTATTTTCATTGTGTCATAACAATAACATAAAATTAAAATAACATAAAAAGGAAATTGAGGATGCATGGGCTCGTATGTAAGGCTGCGGGCGGGGGGGAGGCTTCTGCTACGGGGGGCGGATAGGAGTGCAAATCAACGCGGCGGAAAATCGTCAGGCAGGCAGGCAGGGAATGGGAATGGCTCTTATGTTGTGTTGTGTTGTTATCCTTTGCTTACATTTCATCAGTGGCAAACATTTTACACAAAGGCAAAGGAATGAGGCATGCCACAGCATGGCACAGCAGCGTAAGCAAAGGAACGGAACGGAACAGAACAGAAGACAGCGGACAAAAGTTGTGCATAAAACAGGAAACGGAAACACATCAGCGTAACGGAAGTCAAAAAGTCGTCACATTCACATAACAATGATGGCAGACGTCTCCTCCTGCTGCTGCTGCTCCTCCTGCTGCTGCTCCTCCTGCTGCTGCTCCTCCTGCTGCTGCCTCTCATAGCAGACCCTCATTGTTTTGCCCTTTTTTAGCCAGCCCCCGCCATAAGGGGGTTGGGGGTTTGGGGGCTGCTGGAAGCCTTTCATGACGTAACAACATTTATGGCGTAAAGTAAGTAACGTAATAATGTCGCCAACAGTTGCCAAAAAAAAAAAAGAGGAGAAGAAGAGGGCTGAGGGCTGGGCCACTGGACGATGGCAGCAGCGACAATGGCTGCCCCCATTTTGGTTTTGTCGTTTTTTCTGGTTATCCTTCTGCTCTGCTGGCCCGCTGGAAACGGGGGCCAGGATAACTCGCTGTCTGTCTGTCTGTCTGTCTGTCTGGCTGCTGTTGTCATCTCGTGCCCGCTGCTGCTGCCTCCGCTGTTGCCTCTTCCCCTGCCTCTCCTGCTGCCCCTGCCATTGTCATTGTCTTTTTTTTGTCGCTGTCAGGAATTCATTTGGAAAATTAATAAAAATATATACACAACCGAAGGAAGCAGCAGCGATGGGTGGGCTGATCCTGATCCTGCGGGTGCTTTAAGTGTCACAGCTTTAAGAGTTCCCCCTCCACTCCCCCTCCCCCCACTGAGAGCTTCAATTACTTCATTTTCCCCAAGTGCTCGATAACACATCATTAATGCCACACCCAAACAAATCTGATGAACATAATTCACCCACGAATCGAACAATTCAAATTTCCATTCTTGCCACACACAGAATTGGGTGGATATCCACCCACGAATTGGGGGCATGCAACGCTTATTTACAATACAATTCGATTAGAAATGCTTTGCTTTTCGAAATAATAAATTAAATTTTTTCCATTTCCCCCGCACCTTCCTCCTCCTTCCCCCAGCAATTGCCAATGCCATTAACACCATCTAGGCATAGTCCTGGGCCCAGGGGTTCCTGCGCCGCCTCGCGGGGAGCAAAAGGTTGCAAAATTGCGAGACGAGAGTCTTGTTTGGGGAATTCCTGTGGCAACGGCCTGGAAAAAGCAAAAGAAAAGCGAAACAGGAAGGGCACAGGCGTCGCCGCCGCCGAATCAATTTCCTCCAAACAGAACAGAACAGGACACGGCACAGCAGAGGCAGAGCAGATCCTTAGAGCCTGCGAGGGCTTTTCTTAAAATAACAAAATTACTTTTTATATGCAACCCAAGTCAAGCCAAGCCGAAACCAAGCCATGCCACAGAGAGGCAGTGTGGCAACAGAATGCCATTGACAACCATTAATCATGGACGCCTGTCAGGGCAGGTTCACTGGTTCACAGAGACAGAGAGAGAGAGAGGGAGAGGGAGAGGCACACAGGAGTGGGGTGTGTCCCTGCCCTGCCTGGCTGGCTGTCTGCTGATTGTCCTGCACTGCAATGTTGGTGTTTTTTTTTTGTCCTCTCTCTAAACTTTGCCTTTTACATGCTAATGCCTGGCACTGGGGCTCAAGTCATGCTCATGCTCGTGCTCATGCTCGTCGTCGGAGGAGGCACAAGCTCGTGCCCCTGTCCGGAGTAACGGACCACGCCCAGCTGCGAAATTGACAAGCAAGCCGAGTGCGTTGTGTGACATGACACTTGCAAAGGACCAGGAACAGGAGGAGGACCTAAACCTGGACCTGGTAGCCCAGGAAGGATCTAGACTGGGTCTGGGCCTGGGAGTGGGTCTGCAACGTGGGCGTGGGCGGGTGCCAGGGCAGGCAGGTTATGTATGCCATCATTAGACGTGGTCCGTTTGCCACGCCCGTGCTGTTGCTGTTGCAAATTGGCAGCTCGGCAATGGACGGCCATCATGTCAAGTGACAAGAAGATGGGACGGCCGGGGAGTGGGCAGTGGGGAGTGGCAGTGCCTCTCATGTTGATGGCAAGTCAAAGTTCAATGCGAAAAGCCAAAATTCCAATTGCCAAGATGCATGCGAGAGGTGGAGCCGCCGGCTGGTTACATTGTCTAATTGCACAGTATATGGGCGCACCAAAGGGGGGGAGGGGCTGGCTGGGTGCATGTCATAAAGTGCAAATGCTTGCCCCGCCTGGAGGCAGGGCGTTCGAAAATTGCGAATTTGCCGCTGAAACTGTGATTTGTGTGCTGGCCGCCTGATACTTGACATGCATTTTCAATTTAAAGGACAAACCCCACCCCCCTCCCCCCTCCAGGACTCTCCTCTCTTGCTGTGTGCATCTCCTGGCCAATAATGAATTCCATTCGTTTTGTCTGCCCCACCACAGCCCCTCCCCGCATAGCCGACACTGTTCAGTTATGCAATTGCAAATGCATTTCGTCCTCGGCCAAAGTTCCAGCGAGTTCCAGCTCCAAGGAAACGTGACGGAGCAGGACCTCCCCACGGCAGGCACGATAAAACTTTATGCACTCTCCAGAAGGAGCCACAACGGAGGAGGAAAACAGAGAAGAGAGTGAACCAGAGGACCGTTGGACCGGACCCAGCATTGACATTTCAAGTAGACCCCCGTCCAGTCCAGCGGGGGGCGGGGGGGGACTCACGGAAGCGCCATCAGAATAGTTTTAATAATGCACAAGACGACGGCACAAACGAGTCCAACTAAAGTCTGCAGCATAAAATCCAGGACATACGAGGACGAGAACGAGAACGATTCAGTGGACGGGGCCAGGAGGCCAGGCCAGGCAAGGCAGATAAGACCGGCACTGTCCAAGTCCTGGCCAAGTAAAAGAAAGAAATGGCAGGGAACCGAGCAGAGCACAGAGCAGAGCACAGCGATGGCGGACGGAAGAACAAACATGAAAATTCAATGCAACTTTGTCTATTCGATGTCAAAATGAATACTTTTGCATTATTTATGTCGGCGCATTTGTTTGTTCAACTACAACCGATAACGAAGGCGGCTGCAGGGAGACGGAGGAGGCAGTGGCAGTGGCACTGGGCGCTGCACTGGGGTAGGGCGAATCGATGAGGTGGTGCTTCAGAGGGTACGTACCCACTGAATGTATCTAACGAAGTCCGCCCCTTATTTAAGATTTTCCCCTTTAAGTGGGGAAAATATGTTGAAAATATCTTTACAGATCGGTTTTCATTGCATACTTTCAGGCAGAGACAACAAATTCTGTCTGCAGTGTGTAGAATTAATGTAAAAAAGGCAACTGATTTTTTATTAAAAATAGTAATAGTAGTAAAATAGTATTAAAGCTATGCAGAACACAGAGAAAGTTATTTATTTATTTGTGTTAATTCCCAATATAATCACTCAATGACTGTCAAAGAGCCTTCGATCTGCAAGGGTCGATCAATTGTCGTTTCAGCCCCGATATTTGGATATTTTTGAACATGTTAAGTCGCACTAAAAACAAGTGGATTGAACAGCAATATGCACCTATATAAATTTGGATCAATTTCAGCGCCACTTGCTAGGCAAACCCACACGAAGCATAGGGGAAAAGAAGGGGTGGAGATGGGCGGAGAGTGTTTCAAAGTCACTTTCAATAATCTTCTACCTATAGCCACAGAAGGAGGCAGGAGGCAAAAGATTATAATTATATTATTATTCTGATAGGTATAATATAAATAAAATAAATATCCAAAAGTAATAAATAATAATAAATAAAGTAATAAAATATAATCTTAAGTTTTGTGTAAACTCACCTTCAATTTCAGTTGACTCTGCTCTCCTTAATGCTCTCTTTTGATATTTCTCTTTAGTATGTCAGTGTCCAAATCAAAGAGAAAGAACACAAATGTCTCAAATGCCCGTATTTCCGCTCTTTATTCAGTTCTTGCGGGACATTTTATTGTTCTTTTCACTCAAATTTTATCGCGGTTAACACGTTCACTCACTTCATATGCATATTGCCTTGTTCTTCTTACCGCTCTTTACATTGTTCTTGCGGGATTATTGCTTCTTATTTTTTCACTCACACTCACTTTTTGCCTGATACTCCTTGCCGTCCTAATGACCATCCTTCACTAACACTCACTTTTTTCACTTATCACTCACTTTTTTGCATTTTAATTTCACTCAAAAAAAAATATCACTCAGCTACCATTCCATTGGTATTGCTGCTACGCATTGCGCTTAGTATTGCCGCTCTTTCTTCAGTTTCTGCGGAATACTTTATTATTTCTTCATTTCACTCACTCACTTCACTCACTTTTTTCACTACCACTCACTTTTTGGTATTTTAATTTGACTCAGCTACCATTCCATTGGTATTGCTGATACGCATTGCCGCTCTTTCTTTAGTATCTGCGGAATACTTTATTATTTATTCACTTCACTCACTCACTTCACTCACTTTTTGGCATTTTAATTTCACTCAAAAAAAAGCACTCAGCTACCATTCCATTGGTATTGCTGCTACGCATTGCCGCTCTTTCTTTAGTTTCTGCGGAATACTTTATGATTTCTTTTTTCACTCATTCACTTTCACTCACAATATCGCCTTCCACTGCTCACTAACACTCACTTTTTTCACTTATCGCCTTACATTGCATTTTCACTCACTTTTTTGGCAGTGTTAATTCACCCAAAAAAAACACTCATATGCCAATTATTTGCATTTGCTGCCACGCATTGCGTGGTTATTGTGGTACACTTTTTGCGCGATTTGCGTTTGATCTGCTTGCCGGCTGCACACTCTGAAAAAGAAACACTCACACTATTTAGCTCTGGCGCTGCATCATTTAGTTTTTGGTTTCACACGCGCACTTTGAATCACTTTCTGGCAATATGCATATTTCACTTTACACGCGCGATTTAATGACCGATTTGAATGACGCGACCGGGGGGGGAACTAAAAGCGTAGATTAGATGGAATTGCAGCTGCGTGGGCAGCTTAAAGAAGAACGAGAGAGCGCGAATGAAAGAAGTTGATGAGAGAGGGCGGCTGCAGCAGAGCAGCGCGGGCAGCGACTTAAAGCTCTGCTTAGCGGTGCAAATGCGTTCATTCTATGCTCCCGCTGCTCTTCCTAATTGCCCTCGCTCCCACTCTCTCATCAGCTACTTTTGCTAATCGCTTAGGGCTGCCGTCTTGTCATCTCCCTCTCCTACTGCAAAGGGAGACCACAAGATTTTGCTTGTGTCACCTGTGGGTTGAAGTGAGAAGCAAATATTGGTGAGCGGGTTGCAGCGCGCGCTGCGTAGGTGCAGCGCAGTCGGCGTATTTACTCCCGCATTTCATGCTCTCCTTCTTCTCCTCTACCTTCACGGTGTCATATGCAAAAGAGATGATTGAATATTTCGGTTCTTTTACTTCAGCCTCTGCTACTGCAAAAATCAAGAGCGTACGTTTGCTGTTGTGGGGGGTCTGTTAAAGTGGGATGGGGAGGGTGTTGAGTGGGTGCATGTTTAATCATGTTCGCATATGGCTATTTCAAGTAGAATTCTATGTAGAAAAAATAGACAATTCATTCTTTTTATAGATAACTAACAAAAGTTAACGAATTAACGAAGAAGTATGCGTTGTTCATTTTACGAATTCATAGCATAAACAAAGTAAGAGACGATACCTCTGGTGATCAGGTACTGGGATTATCAGAATCATATTGTGTAGCCCCATTTGCACCGTTCCTGACATCCCTCTGGATAAACACATCCTATCCAACACATGTGTTTTCCCTGCATGTTCCTGATTCGGAATATTTTCACTCCCCCGTGCTCCTTCAGAGCACTTGAAGAGATGTTCTTCTGGTGACTTCCAGCAGGCCAAGTGTCCACTTGAGATGGTCCGGCAAATGCCATCGTAATTTTGGGACAGCTATAAAAATACGCAGCCCCTCGAGTGGATGTGGATGGGGATGTGGATGTGGATTTTGGTGTAATGCGCTGAAGAGGACCCTTCAGCCAGGACATGTGTATGCGGCCAAGACCACTCGAAAGACTTTAGCTGGCTGTGAAGTGCATTTATTTGGTCATTTCATACTTATCGGTATCCACATTCCCCTCTCCTCACTCCACGCTACGCTCTACGAACTTAAACTTAAAGGGAATATTGGGCTGGACAAAGAACTGCGTCTTGAAGGCATTCTCGATGGGGTAGTCGAAGCCAATCTCGAAGTTCCGCACCAACCGGGCGACGGTTATCTCCAGCATCATGTCCACGATCCGCTTGCCGGCGCAGGCCCGCGGCCCGAACCCGAAGGGCAGATACATGAAGGGCGTGGCCGTGTCGCCCACCAGCTTGGCGCTGGACTCGTCGCGCAGCCAGCGCTCGGGCAGGAACTCGCGCACCCTGGGGACGTACTGCTCCATGTTGGCCATCTGGTAGTTGGCCGCAATGGCCACGTCGGTGCCGGCCACGATGCGATAGCCACTGAGCACCACGTCGTGGGGCATGCGGCGCACGGTGCCCGGTCCAATGGGGTAGAGGCGGATGCCCTCCTTGATGCAGGCGCGCAGGTAGGGCAGGTTCTTCATGTTCTCTATGGTCAGGGGCGAGTCCTTGGCCGGCAGTATCGGGATGAGCTCCTCCAGCAGGCGAGCCTGCTTCTCTGGATTCTTAGCGAGGCTGAGCAGAATGCCACCCAGGCTCACGAGGGTCTGAAAAGGCAAAAAGGATTACAGCTGCATCCAACGAGGATTGGTGGAACCTACTGGATCTGATCCTGCAAAGAGGAAGTCCATGGCAATGATCACAGCCGTTTTGCGATCAAAGCGGGCCAATTTCTCCAGCAGACTCGCCTCCATCCCCATCTCGGTGCTGATGGTGCCCGCCTTGACGTCTTCCTCGATCCGCTTCAGCGCCACCTCGATGTGATTGCAGCAGAAGTCCGTGATGGTGTCCAGGGAGCGCATCAGACGCATGAACTTTGGCACTGGCAGATACTTCCAGATGGCCGGCATCATGTCCAGCTGGAAGCCCAGCTCCACGACGTCTTGCAGGGCACTCTTCAGCTGCTTGGCCTCGTCGCTGTCTCGGTTCTCGCCCAGCAGACCCAGATGGGTGTTGAGGGACACCGAAGCTATCGATTCGATCACCATGTTGCGAATGTCCTCGGTGAAGTCATCCGGCATTTCCTGGGTGACCGGATCACGGATAAGGCGAATGCTGGAACAAGGAACGGGGATTAGTAGGGGGAACATCTTCTGTCCACTCCACTCACCGCTCCAGAAACTCATCGCTGACCTGCACCACGTTCTTCAAGTAGAGCTTGGCATTGCGGGGCTGCAGCAGGATCGGGTTCACAGCCGTTCGCATCTTGCCCCAGGCGGCACCATTCCTAATTCAAAGAACAGAATCTCAAGAAAAGCCCAAGGAGAAGCTGTCTCAGAGGTGGCTTACCCAGAGAGCAGACCATCGTATTCCCCGAACACCTCCGGTCTGCGCACCTTCCTGAAGTACTCCACCGTGGTGAAGTTTCGTCTATGTGGCCACTGGCCCTCGTTGCGGAAGACCTTCTCATAGTCGGTGGGATTCATGGTCATGACCATGTCGGTGCCCGCAATATTGGGCATGCGGAAGAGGCCACCAAACTGTCGGCTCAGATCCAGAAACATTTCGTGGGCGGGGGCATCTTTATAGCGGCCTAAAGAGCAAAAACGATCAGCGGATAAAGCTCTGTCTGAGAGAGCTTTTGTTTGGTGAGCTTTCGCTCACTTCTTACCGCCCGGCAAAAAAGCTCGTATCAGCTGGAATTTACTGGGACCCGGCACCTCCGCATAGGGTTTGGCTTGCTCCAAACTTATCGTTTCCGAAGCCGAAGGGGAGGTCTGCGAAGAACACCAATTAACGGAATACTTTTTGGGTTTTTCTTAAATGCCTTGAACTTACTTTGCTGGCCACATTTCTATATAGTATCTGGTAGATCTGCCACGAGGCCTGTCTTTTCACGTTCAACTGCTGCGACAACATATTGAATACTGTTTGCTTCTATCATACAGTGCGATAGAGAAAGATACAGAGAGAGAGAGCTTTGCAAAGCTCTAAGTCGGCTCTCAGCATGAGATAATTTCATTAATTTTGTTTATGTTTTTTTTTCTGTTTCGTTTTGTTTTGTTATGGTTATCTCTGCTCTCTTTTGGTGGCTTTATGCGTATCG
Organism: Drosophila athabasca; assembly: GCA_008121215.1. Lineage (NCBI taxonomy): Eukaryota > Metazoa > Arthropoda > Insecta > Diptera > Drosophilidae > Drosophila > Drosophila athabasca. The sequence goes on along the minus strand of CM017793.1, from coordinate 2,200,974 downwards.
AAAACCGAAATTGATTAACTTGACCTTGGAGATGGTCTAAAAAGCTTTTAAATTATTAAAAAATAACTAAATTATGGAAATTCTTGAAAGAACTTTAACTGTTTCAACTGTTTGCCTTTGGCTTTAAAAATCCCTGCCCTGCCCTTAACTAAGCCAAGAGGCAGACCAGACAAGCCTGTCACAAACAGCACACACACATAGTCGCAGGGTGGCAGTGGCAGTGGCACAGACAAAGGCAATATCTGCCGTGACAGAAAATCTATATAGAGACGCCAGCCCAGACCAGACTGACGGGCTATAATAAAATCGATTTTTTATGTTTTTGGCAACTGACAAGGACGCGTCCACGACCAGCGCGGGGCCCATAAATATAGGCACACACACACCCACACACACAGACAGGGGCAGCGGCAGCGACAGAGGCCGACAGCTGATGATGGGCATACAAAAGTTGACCTCGACTTTGAGCTGTCAAAGGCAGCTCCAACTAAAACTGACCTAAACCAACAAAAATCGACTTTCGCCGCCCGCCCGCCTAAACACCAGCCAAAGGCCTGAGCATGACAGCCCGGAAAGGGAGAGTCTCCCCCGCCAAAGGGGCAAAGGGGCGGGTGGGTGTAGGCGGGGGGCGGCGTTTAAATACAAAATATCAGCATGACGCAATGATTTCCGGCCTCAGTGAAAATGAAACCTGTTGGAATCGGGAGAGCCCCAGAGAACTGGGAGCTGGGAGCTGCCATCGCTGTTGCAAATATAAACAAATTCAATTTGACAGCTGACAGCAGAGACGACGAGCAAGAGAGAAAGAAGGAGAGAGCAATAGAGAGAGAGTGAAACACACACACACAGTCTATGTGTGTAACAAACAAAAGCCGCAAGTAATAAAGTTTTACGATCTGTTTTACGGCGACGCGGCACGTGCAACTAGGCCCAGGACATCGAGTGGGCTGTAGGGGGGCGGAGGGGGGTGCTGCCGCGGGGTTGCAACATAAATTTAATGAAGCTAAAAGCGAGCTGCACACACACACACACGAAACCCTGCCACATGTTGAGGCTGAACGGAGGCTGCGGCAATAAAAATAAAATAAAAGTAAATTGTTCAAGGACAGCCATATTTTATGTTATTATTTTACAAACAGCTGACGGGGAAAGGAAAGAAAGAGAGAGAGGGAGACAGAGAAAGAGAGATGCCAGCGAATATTTGTACAAATTTCGCTGGGAATATCCCCGTTCTGATCCTTAGACGGGTTCTAATTCTACTCCCCATCTTCCTGCTCCACCCTCCTGGCTGCTCGCCTGCGACACAAAAACGTCAGAAGCACTCAAAAGAGGACTTTGGCTCTGTCCTTGCCGCAAAACGCCATTGATGGATGATTCGCCAGGCCCACCCCCCACCCCCACCCCTTCATTCGTGTGTGGCTAAAATAAAAGCACTAAAACTTGCAATTTGTATGGAATACATCAGGAGCAGGAGCAGCCAACGAAACAGCCACCGAAAGTGGCAGACGCAGAGACATGGGCCAGAAAGAGGCGGCACGACACACGTCGCACGGGGCACCGTCGCACCGCGTCCCGAGTCCTGTTCCGAGTTCTGAGTTATAGAAGCCCATAACCTGCACTCTCTCCCACGGCAGCGGCAGCTCTCTCCCACTCGCTCTTGCAGCTCTGGCTGCTCTCTCTCGCTCTCTTTTCCTCTTTCGGTGAGTGGAGCGCGCTTTATGATTGCCAGGCATAAATAAGCGGCAAAAGCACCCCAATGACGATGAGGACAATGACGACGACGACGAGGACGACGACGATGTCGGCGAGGGTGTCCTGTGGGCACTGCCAAAGTGCACTTCCTGTGTCCTTTCACTGCTTTGGCCACCAATTGGTGCCACGAACAGGAGCTGGAGCAGGAGCTTGCGCAGCCCCAGCCCCAGCCCCAGTCCGACTCGGGTTCACCTGCCTTAGCCGACTCAGTGCCGGCCGTGTCCTTTTTATCCTCTGCACTCTAGCATTGGGGCTGTCAACGCCGCCGACAGCTGGATAAATGTGTATCTATGTATGGCTCTGGCCAGGTCTTCCGGCTCTCCCTCCTCTCCTGCTGTCCTCCTGGAGCATCCTTCTTGTCTGCGCATCTTCTCTCTCTGCGGCTGAGTGGGGGAGATGCTGGGTGGGTGGCTGTATGGGTGCTGGTTGAGCCAAAGTAGCAATTCATCATAGAAAATGGCGGAAGTAATCGCGCCCTTTATGGGTGGGTGTGCAGTCTCCTATTTGGGCATCAATTAAGACCCAAAAACGACACATGATAATGCAACTTAAAGCGAGTTTGACATTAAATAAACTTGGCTAAAAGTCATTTGTTCTTTTCAGCTAAATCGAGGACCTTTTACTGTGTCCTTTGAGGTTTCAATTATTCGCGGAAATCTTTATGTTCTCCCAAATCCAACTACTTAGCAGATGGAACTATAACCATCAAATGACACTTGCCACACACACTCAAGTATCCGCAGTGCTGCCACATGCCTCTCAGCGACACGAAAAACGCATCTGCCATCAACATAAAGCAACCAACAACAACATGCCACGTTTTACAGCCTCCAGAAGGGGCAAGGGGCAAACTCATCATCAAATTCGGCTTAAGAGTCGGGCGGGCGGGCATTTAGTTAATTTTAAATGCTGATTAGCGCTGTTTAGAGCGCCCCGAAATGGCGGAGGCGGACTCCTCCTCCAGTCCTTAAAAGTCAAGTGCTCCAGAGACCCGCAGGAAACCAAATGCCCAAGTGGATCCCAGCCAGTATATGTGTGAAGGGTAAATTATAATTTTATTATCATTGCCAGAGCGAGCGAGCGGCGAGTGTCTTATCAGCAAAGTTTTACGAGGCCACAGATCGCATAGGGCATGGGGCATGTGGCATAGGGGTCAGGGGTTATCCTTGCCAAATGAAAATAAACTGTGGCTTAAAATGTTTACGATGCGTTGACGACATCGTCAGAGAGGGGTCTGAGTGGCTGTCTGTCCGTGTGGGTTTATGCCCGCTTTTATGCGCTTTTTATGCGCTCATTCCTAACCTCAATTTAATTGTTTAGCCGGTGACAATCATTACCCCTCCAAACATATGTACAGTGGCAGCAGACTGCCTGGCTGCCTGGCTGTCTGTCTGAGTTTTACGACTCTAAGGAGCTGTCAATTTGATGTCCTCAATGTGCCATTGACAAGGACCAACCCACCCACACCCGCACCGCCCATACCGCCCATCATTGTTGTAATAAAAACATGAAGATTACACTTTATGGCCCTGACGAACTTGGCGGAAGTTGTAAAACACTCAAGTGTAATGATGCCAGAGCTTTGCATCCGATCCGGCTTTTCCTTCTAGTTTTCCCCGACTGCCAGGGTGTGAAAACTAACGCCCTGGCTTTTCACTGGCAGCTTCCTGTGCGCCGAAGGACTTTACGACTCTGCGATTTACGATGATAACATCGATGCATCCAGTCGCTTATTATTTTTCTATTACATTATAATTTACAGCATTTGATGGCTGCGATTTTTACGATCATTAAATGCTTGGTCGATGGATGCACAGATTTGTCATTTGGCTTGTTAAATAAAGCGCAAAATTTACAGGTTGTGTCAAGAGGGGACATCTACATCTACATCTACCCATCCAACCATCTCCTTCTCCACTTCAGCTCTGCCTTCGCTTGGTAGTCGTAAAATTTGGCCAAAAAAGCATTGAGCTATTTGTGCTGCTTCTTTTTTATGGCCCAAGCTGTGGGATAACAAAATGTGGTAGCCACCATCCTTAGCCTTGATCCCTTTTTCTGGCCTGGCTTGAAGGTGTAAAAATGTTCTCTGCCATTACTGTTATTGTTTTTACTGCCATTCTTACAGCCATTCTTAGTGTTCTCTTCTGTTCCGTACTGTCTGTATCTCAGTCCTTGGTCCTTGGCCTGGCTCCTTGGCGCTGTTTATTCAAGCGCGAAAATGGATTCGTTTTTTACGACTTGATTATTATGACTCCCCGACTGCGACTGCGACTTCGACTGCGACTGCGTTTGATTACAAATATTATACCAGAGAATGCCCCCATTTTATTTCATTTCTTTCTGTTTTTTTTTGTTGTGCTGCTCACTGAAGTTGTAAATGGTTTTGGTTTTTGATTTTGTCGAGCCATTTGTTGCTTATGTTTATTAATGAGCCATCGTTCAGTGCAGGCCGTAGAAGAACCATAGAACCTTAGTTTAAAGGATCAAACTCTAGTCTTATAGTCAACCCAATTTCCTTGACTTTTCTTCAAGTGTCTCCGCATATTTGCTTGATTAAATTTCGCCCCCAGACAGGACAATGAAAGCTGCCCCAACACTCCACATTTTGGGGTATAAAGAAACAATTTTCCTTGGGAAAAAGTGCAATAAAATAAAATTAAATCTGCAATTTTGAGGTTTTTGTGTGTTTCGGCCATAAAAAGTGTCTGCAACTGTGGCCGTGCCCCTCTCTGTGCCTCTGTCTGTGTCTGGGCTGCTGGCTTGGCTGTCTGGACAGAGGTCTTACCTTTGACCCACCTAAATGGCAGCCATGCAAAAACTTCTGCTTCAACTGCAGCGCTTGATTAAAAATTGAAACAACTTTGGAAAGTCCTGGAAGCCAGCATCACTTGGCCATTGTATTGGCCTGTCAAGGAACGTTTTCTGGGAGGGATTTTATCCAAAGATGCTCGATGGAAAGTTGGGTTTAAAGACGTGGAACTGCTGGCTAATTGAAAGCAAGTCCGTATCCAGTCCACGGCTAATCAATGCCAAAGCAGCTAAGCCGAGGCCGAGGCTGAGGCTACCCTTTGGCTCTTTGGCTACGCTGCTTCGCATAATTTGGCCTGGAAAATTCCGTATTCAAATTGGTTCACGCTGATAAGAGAACAGCGGGCAAACAGCAGTGTGGTTGGTTGTGGCAGAACGCCTTCGAGAGAGAGGGCCAACGCCTTCAGCTTATCGGGCAAAAGATGAGCTGGGGGAGCAGAACTGGAGACAAAGGCTTGGGCTTGGGTCCCGGATGAGTGATGGCCGCCTCGACGCCCGCGAGCAGGCTTTTGGTATTTTATACGCTACCTAACAGATAAGATTACCTAAACCAACCAACCCCCCCCGGCCCCCCTCGAGCACTCCCCCCGCTGGCAGTTTCAATGAAAAATGAGTTAATTAAAGCCACGTTCTGAATGCCAAGGCGATCAAATTCATTTGGCAAAAGTTTTCGCCCCCTCCCCCACGCCCCAACCGAAGACAGATAAAACTGTAAAATGCTAAACATTCAAATTCCTTTCGGCTGATGCGGATGCTCCTCCTGCTGGCTGTTGTTGCTGGCTGTCCAAGGCGCTTATTAAATCAAGTTAATAACTTTTAGAGCCGCAATAAAAGTGTCAAAGATTATAGCATAGTTATAAGGGCAGCCCCGTGGCAGGAGCGGATCCATTTTGGGGCTGAAGCTGGGGTTGGGGCGGGGGCGGGGGCTGGGGTTGGGCCTGGCGAAAGCAATTAAATTCGGTTTAATTACGACGCATTTTTGTTTTTTCGGCCGGGGTGCCAGGATGCCAGGAAGCCAGGATGTTTGTTAATTTCAACGCCTCTTGCTGCTCGGATTGGAATGGCTCCCGGCCTCAGCCTCAGCCTCGGCCTCAGCCACGGCCTGGCCTCAGATAAAATGGCAGACAAACGCGCAGAGCCGGAAAATTTTTGTGACCAATGTCGTCGTCCTGCTCTCATCCTCTGCCCCACACACATATCCTTTCGCTCGTTTTGCATGCACAGCAGTTGCTGAAGAGGAGATTGTTGGTTTGGGGGGCAGAAGGCTGGACCTGTGCCCGTGCCCGGGCATGTTTATCTGCACGCAGACAGATACGCCGCCCAGGACGGGGATGAGCAAGAGCACAAGGAGAAGGAGCAGCAGCAGGAGCAGCAGGAGCAGCAGGAGCAGCAGGAGAAGGACCTTCTCTCGTGGCTCTCTGCTATCCGGGCAGTGTGTGCAAATGTTGTGCGAGCCATTAATCACACGATTTCATGAATACATCAGCCAGTGAGGCGCAGAGTCAGCCAGACGATGTCGACGACGACAGCAGCACCACCACCAAGACTAGGACGGGCACACACACACACACATATACAGATACACAGATACAGACTACACACACACATGACAAACATAAACGCAACAAAACGAAACGACTCAAAAATCTTATTTTCAGCTCATGTTGTGCTCGTTTGTTATTTTTTGCCCTGCCCGTGGAGAGAGTGAGGAATGGGTTCCTGCAGGAGCAGGAGCAGCAAAAGGATTCTGGTTTGTCCTAAAGGGTCAAGCTTCCAGTTGCATTAATGACATCGACGAGCAGCGACAAGGAGAAAGAGAAGCTGGTAGATGGTGGCTGGTGAGTGGTGGGTGGTGGGTGGTGGGTGGAGTAAATGCAGCAACAGACATAGAAGACGGGCAGAAGTAGAAGGAGTGGCAGGAGCTGGTGCTGCAGGACATTTCGGGGGCAACATGTGCAAGTCGAAGGCAGAGTCAGTCACTCAAACGGTCTCTGGCGGTGGCGGTGGCTGTGGCTATGTCTGCGGCTGTCACTGGTTGTGTCCCCGGGTTCTGGTCTGGTCTGGTCTGGTCTGGTCAGGGGTCTTTCCAGCCTCTTCCCTGCCTCTTTCCCCTGGGTTTTCCACCTCCTTTGCTATGTTTTTTTGCTGTTTAGTTATCCTGCCGCTGTTGTTGCTGCTGTTAGTGAGCCAGCGGCTGGTTTCGCTGTGCTCTGCCGCTTTGGATACCCTGTGGACAGGATCAATTGAAGAAAGAAACAAAGGTACATATACATTTCGAACCATTAAGGCACAATCCTTCAGTCCTTCAGGCACAGGTAACATCGATACTTAATGTGCCACAAACAGTTTCTCTTTCTTTATCTTAAAGGGTGTCCAAGGCTTCGGCCAGGTCTTACTTCTTGTAACCAACTCTTTCTGCCTTCAATGAGTGCATGTGTGTGAATGTGTGTTTGTGTGAGTGGGCGTGTCTGAGCTGTGCAGCTGAGACCCGGACCTCATCCCTTGGAGAGAGCTTTAAATTCGGTTCACTCTTGTATCTGGAATCATTTCCATTCCCCTTCTAGTATCTACTTTTCCGAGCAACTGACAATTGCAGCTGGAAAACTAATTAAGCATGCAAATTTTTCCAAGTTTTTTTCAGCATTCAGTTTCTGTTTCGTGTTCGTTTTCCTGGGGTTTTTCCTGCGTTGTGGCTGTCACCTTCCACGCAGGCAAAAGTTACGCCAATTTGGCAGCTCATTTGCGAGAAATCCCTTAGCACATTCAGGCTGATAAACATGCCAGGGAACTTTTAAATACAACAGCGGCAGGAGGCAACAATCCCTACGCTTTATGGCCAGCACACACACGCACACACATACACATACACATACACTGGGAGCACAGACTCATTTCCGCAGGAGACAAAGTTTTCTTTGGCGGCTTTAAAATAAAGTTTTTTATATTTTTAATTAGATGCACATGAGGTTTTACTTAACAAAACTTTTGACATCCTACCCACACACACACACACACACAAGTACACACATACAAGGCACACACACAGACACACAAGCACAGACACACATGACTACACACACACACTTATGCATTGGTTATGGCATCTTTAATGCCCGGCTATATTCAACGAGCTTTTGCACTTTGCATGCGCCACTTCCGCTCTCCCAGCCACCCCCCCTATACACCCCTTCCCTCCCCTACCTCCACACCCTCTCCTCCCTTTCTCTCCCTCTGAAATGCTGCAACTTCCGTGCCCGTTGCGCCAAAAACTTTGCCAACAACAAGAAAGCAACCGAAAATAACAACATCAGCGGAGGAAAACAAAAGCCCTGCTCCACACACACACACACACACACACACAACACACACACTGACACACACACACATACTGAGACACATTCCTCGCCACGACTTTAGTTACAGTTTTTCCTCTGGCTTTTCATAATTTTCACCCGCCCTGTGATTGGGCATATCAGGAAAAGTTTTTTTGTCCGAAAAACACCAAAGTGGAAATTGCTTGAAATCGGCTTACAGCCAGCAAAAGGTGCCCCCCGCCGAAAGTCGCCCCCTGCCCCACCCTCTTGCCGCGTCGCTGCTGCTGCTGCTGCAGGTAAATGTCAAAATTGATGCCACTCAAAATGCGCCAAACTTTTCACCGACTGCTCTGCTGCTGCTCTGCTGCTGCTCTGCTGCTGCTCTGCTGCTGCTGCTTCTTCTGCTTCTGCTAGTTTTAGCCTTCATTTTTCGGTTATTATTTTTTGTTTTGTTTTTTGTGTGGAAATGTCCAAAACAACAAGAGCCAAAAGTTTTTGCATTGTTCCAGAGCAACGGAAACCGAGCCACGTCTCAGCAACCCTTTCTCACAATTAGCCATAGAGAGGACCAGGGAGAGAGCACAGCAGACCAGAGCAGGACACAGACCGGGGCAGACCATGGCCAGTACCCTGCACCAGTTGGCAACTTGGCTTTAGGCTTGGGCTTAGCCTAATTAAAAAAATGAGACGTCAGCGTCACATTTTGTGGCTGCCGCTGAAGGCAACCCAGAGGGGGGGAGGGAGAAAGTTGTAAGGGAGATTGGGAGGGAAAAATTTTAAATTGAATCAACTTGAGTGCTCATAAATTTTTCTATGGCTCTGCAAAAGGATTCCGGGAAGGATTTAGCATTGCGTCAGTGGCAGGCACTGCCCCCCACCCTCCCCGGGGTGGATCGCAGGTGGAACTGAGACTCGAACGCAGACTGATACTGACACTGATACTGACATTGTGGCAAGTTTCGGTTACAGCTCAATCAGGGGCAACCTTACGCGGCAGCAGTTGCAGCTTCAGCTCCTCCAGCTTCTAGCTTTCATAAAGATGTTGCCTTGCAAGGAAAATCGAGTTGCTGTTGCCGTTGCCGCATTGCAAGTTTTTGGCCAGAAGATTTCCGAGAAAGCCAATTAAGTTGTCAGTCAATCAGAAGCATGGCTGAAGGTACAACCCAGACCTAAGCTAGACACATCAAATTAATTACATTTACCATGTTTCCCTACGCCAAAGAATACTTTTTATTCAAGGAATCCCAGGGAATTCCAAGGAGCAGTGTGGCTGCAATTTAAGGTAATCAAAAATGGGGAAAAACAAAGAAAATGTTGACATTACACACAGATACACACAGATACTTAGACAGCACGCAGCGTGTCGCGTGGTAATTTAAATTTTAATTTTGATCTTAATCTCTTAATGCGAAATAAAATGCCGCACACTGGTGCCCGTGCCGGGCCCGGAGTCGCAGCACGAACCGTACAGGGATACGGTTACGGGTATGGGGTCCCCCACACAGCATCTGAGCAATCAGCGACGAGCAGCACTTCCTCTTTCACCTCACGCTCTCTCTCTCTCTCTCTCTCCCTCTCTCTCTCTCGTATATACTCGCATATATAAGTACATTCTTATCTAGACAGTCACAGTTGGCTTCTAATTTACATTTGCTTCTCCTCGTGCCTGCCTGCCTTCCCGCCTTCATTCCTTCTTTCTTTCTTTCTCTTTCTTTGCGGCTTTTGCCACTTCTGTCGCCATTTTCATTCCCTAAAAAATGGTTATTTATGGCTTTTGGTCCAGTAATAACTTCATCAAATGTGGATCCCAGAAGACAGTTGTCACTTAGGCGGAAGTTCCTGTAGAAATTGGGAATATTCAACGTTTGGGTTTCCTAAAAAGTGTACATATATTATGAAATATCTGCAATGAAATGCGTAATGGTGGCACTTATTTTAGCAGGTAACTTCTCATTATATAGCACCGATATCTAGGGTGTATTTACTTGGGAAATCTTTAGATAGCGAGCGGAGAAATTATCTGTCAACTCATTAACACACACGACATCCCAAAGTCAAGCAATTAAGACCCCAATGTACTCCAAAAATACTTATGCCTGCTTGTATGCAATCAGTTGGCCACTCGCAGTACCGATGCACCCGTTCCGTGGGTTTAGCGATGAGAAGAGAATACAAAATGGTCCCCTCCCCCGAAGTTTCTGAATAAAGATTAGTAGAAATTTAAAACTCTACTCGCAAGTGTCTAGATGTTTCTTATAAGGTCTAAACAATCATCTTACAGCCACATTGTATTCAACATTATTATAGGCATAATAACAAAAAGAGTATAATTTGTAAATATAACAAATCTATGCTCCTTGGTGTATCCAAAATATCCCCCAAAAACCTCCACAGAACTCAGCCAACAGCAGCTCTTTATTCTCTAAAAAAAACAGCAGACAGCCGTCTGTAATCTGAGGCCCAATGGCTGTAGATCTGATGCCTGGCAATCTTCGGTGTAGGCCCAACCAATCCCTGGGTCGAATTTCCCCAGTAGAGCAGCCACTGCTCCATCGGGGTCCTGAGTTTGTTGTGCTGCTGTCGTGCAGAGCCGGAGTTAAGCTCGAGCACTTAGCCAACTGAAAATTAAACAGAAAATGTCATGCATTTTGCATTCGAATTTGTCCAGGAACAACATGGGTCCTTCCACTGCCCCCTGCCCCCTGCCCCCTGCCCCCTGCCCTTCCTCTGTTTATCCCTCGACTGTCCACAATTGTATTAGGATATCCCCATGCCAGAATCCAGTATTTGGATTTCCCTTTCGAGTCCTTCGAGCTATTATACAAATGGTCATATTTAATTCGTTCTGCTGGCAATCGAAAAAACCGTACCCCTCCCTCCCTGTAGATGCGTGTATCCCCTTCTACCTGTGTGCCAGAGTGTGCGTGTGTGTGTGTGCGTATCTGTGTGTGCATTGTACTAAATCCCGTGTCTAATCTGTGGCAATAATGCTGCATATAAAAAGATAAAGTTTCGCAGTGGACAATGTAGGTAAGGTGACCATAAACTTGTATGATTTGTTTTATGGCCAACCGAGGACGTTATTATTGCTAAAAGGCACGCCCACATAGACCGCTACTGCCCTCCCTGCCATCCTGCCATCCTGCCACCCTGCCCCCGTCCAGGTAGCGCGTCCTTTGGGTATTGAAGATACAAAAAGAATGCTGCAATCGGGGGAAACGGCACACAGGAAACGGAATACCAGGATACTGCCTGCCTGGGAGTGGGAGAAGTCAATAAAGCATAATGTGAGCACGTTTTTAATTGGCGCTTGCTGAAAGCTGGCAGCCCTGGTACACCCACTCCCCTCCCCTCCCCTCCCACCGCCCCCGCCTTGCGCTGCCGACGCTGCCGACGCTGCCGACGCTGCTGACCAGAAACCAATTAGCGGCAGTTCCAGTTCCAGGACCTTTCACGTATGTGTGTGCCAGTGTTGGGTGTGCCAATGGGTGTGTGTGTTTGTGTGTGTGTGTGTGTGTGTGTGCGTGTGAGGGTGAGTGAGTGAGTGAGTGGCAGAGTCTAATTACGCTTCAATTGCGCCACTTGCATTTAGATCGTTAAATTATGGAAATTTTTTGCAAGGCGCATTTCTTACGCTACGTGAAAGTCGATGTGGGGATGTATAGATGTGTACACTGGACAAAAATCTAGAGATGGAAGCATTGCCCACCCTTTGGAGGTCGATAGTATAGTTCCCTATAAAGGGATAGCTAAGATCGAATCAATATCAATGAATCTATAGTTTGAATATACTTTACACGAGAGACAAGTTTGGTTGTAGGAGTAAATGGATCTACTCATCTCTACACATCTACTACATCTACATCTACTAAGCATCTACTCATCTACTACATCTACATCTACTAAGCATCTACTCATCTACTACATCTACATCTACTCATCATTTACTCATCCTCACACTTAGAATCTGCAATACTTATAACCACAAAATCTTTTTTACAAACTCCAAAACCGCGAGAGGTTTTGGGTTTGTGGATTTTTATAGTTTTTACTCGGCCTTTGCAGTACCGAATGTATGAGCTTTCATAGGATTCGATACAATGGATAGACATATAAGATGTTCTAAGATAAAGCCATCCAAACTCCATTAATTTTAGTAAAATATGTGGGTATCATTCGAAGCAGTTCTAAACAGCTAAATGTGAGTAGTCGAACCGTATTAACCTTCATAAGGTTGACATGGAAAGGGGTGCCAGCCTGGATCCTCAAGGCTAGACCTTCCCTTTTCTTGTATATGTACATATGTATAAAACACGAGGTATTTATTTACATATATATGTATTTTGATGTCTGGAAAAGCCAAGTCTGGAATGAGATCTTAATAGTACTAACTACCAGGGACTTCGACTAAAGAATGGTTGGTTTTATTTGTTTCTTTCAGTGCATTTACCTTTCAGTATATACATATACGTATATGTATTCTTTTCCCCTTATGTACGGTATGTATGTAGGTGTCTGTGTTTGGGGTAGAGCAATTTTAATTTCAAATTGACAAAGCGCAATTAGGCAGCATCCTGGCCTTAGTCGCTCCCAGTCCCTTTCTCTGGCCACTGCCACTGCCACTGCTCTATGCCAATACCCATTCACCACTCACCCCTCACCTCTCACCCCCTTTCAGGACTCAATCCCTGGCCAAGTAGTCCTGGCCCTAATGTATTTTATTGACGTTGCCGGGGTTATTGCATTGGGCATAAATTAATTTCACGACGCGTAAATTGAGCAGTTTTTGACACGGCCCACCTAGAGAATCCCCCCGCCCCTCACCACGCTTCATTCGTGCCCCAAAAGCCAATTATGTGGAGCTGCTACTTCTCCTTCTTACTGCTACTTTTTTTCTGTTTGGGTTTTGGGTTTTGTTTTGGGTGGGCCTGGTGACAATTTTCCTGCTGCTTACCTAAGATTTTCCCTCTGTCGTAATTGTGTGCCACACTGCAAACCATTAATTCTCGTTAGCGTCCGAAAAAGCAGCAGCAACCGCAACAACAACATCTACATCTACGGGAGTGGCAAAAGCAATAACATGAAGAGTAGAGAAGGCGGCTGGGAGGGGCGGCTGGGGTAGGAGAAAGTGGCAGCCTGGTCAGCAGCTTGTCAGCTTCTTTGGCTTGGTTTTCATATTAATTTAGTTGATTTTTGTGTGAATTAATTAGGCAAAAGGTGAAAATGAAGATGAATGTTTTAATTAGGCTACAGGCCAACCACCCCACCCCACCCCACCCCAACCCTCCTGCAGGGCCGCAGTCGAGGGGCAGGGTAGAGGAGGCGAATGAGCCACGCGGATTTGAATGTCACACGCGGCCTCCCCCCCGACCCCACCCACTAGCAGTCATGCAACACTTTAAGGGACCTTTAAAAAGGCAATCCGGAATTGGGTTCCGGGCCTGGGACATGGCACAAAATCCCCGGCAAAGGCTTAAGCAATGTCTGACAAAACACCTGAGACATTCAATTATATAGCCACGCGCGGCCCCACAGCTCGGGATGGAACCAGAACCAGAACCAGAGTCGAGAGAGAGTCGAGAAAGGCGTGGGCGAGGCACAGGACAAGTCGGAGGCGGAGAGAGGGGAGAAAGGGAGCCACTGGGAGACAAAGAGTCCGCGTTTCGTTGGCTTACGAAATTGTCAACCAACTGCGCTAGCAAAAAAAACATTATATTTATATAAAGGAATACTATAAAGGATACTAAAACGACGGAGACATAAAGCCGCATACTATATACCCTAAGAAGGAACCCTTGAAATCTGTATGGAAATCGAATAATTCTAAGTATTTAAAAAGGGATTTGGAATACAAAGAAAAGGTTTTCTTACAACCAGAAGTTGGCTATAACTAAGGATAGCACTCAAGCTGATACCTAGAGCAGCTCTATTCTGATGAATATGTTCTACATTTCCTGTGGGTTTATTCCATATTTATTCCATATTTATTCCATATTTATTCCATATTTATTCCATATTTATTCCATATTTATTCCATATTTATTCCATATTTATTCCATATTTATTCCCCGTTTATTCCCTATTTAATCCCCATTTATTCACCCAACATTTGATTATAAAAATTCTTCTTTTCTAGTGCTCTGCCACATCCAAAAACATAGATGTAAATCTATAATAAATTTCCAAATATTCTCTGCCCTTTTCTGAGAGCATTTGAAAGTCGCTTGAGGCTTCTCTGAGGTTCTCTCTGCCACTGCCACTGGAAACTCTAAGCTTTTCCAGAGCCGCCGCTTGAGAAAGAAAAATAATAATAATTTGCTCGGCGGTTTGCAAAAATTGTTAACTGCAGAAACAATGGCAGGCACTTGAGGCGGGGATTTCAGTTTAATAAGCGCCAGACGGGCCAAAACAGCTGGGGTTCCTCTTGGCCACCAAATAGAGAGGGGTGGTTGTATAGTTGTGAGATGGTGGGGGGGTGGCTGACTGGTTGTGCAATGATTTGATGCTGTCATAATATTTAGCATATTTCAACGAGGAATGGAATGGAATGGAATGTCGATGAATGTCGATGAGCTAAGACCAGAGATTGAGCGCAGGTCCGTGAGAGAATGCAGGGGGGAGCGGCAGGGGGGAGTACAAGGGGTGTCTTCCCTTTTATTCGCTTTTAATCTGTTGTCAAGTTATGTTTTCCTTATGGGATAACTTTCAACAATCCTGGGACGCTCAATGACTTGTCAATGTCAGGCGTAAGAAGTTTTTAGGGGACATTAATAGAGCATCTGGGATATGGGGTAGGAAAGTGAGGCATGTTTATAGGTTGTGCCCCAAAAAACGGAGCAACTTAAAGCCCAGCTGGAACCGAACCCCACATAACTTTGAGTGCCCTTGCCCGACGACACACATAGCCTCCCCAAGGTCCCCCCTCAGGTCCAAGCGAGAGAAGTGTCCCCAAAAAGCTCATTCATACCACATTTAGCCGCACACACAAACACACACACATACACACACACAAAGGGGCATGTCAACCTTTGGCAGTCAGCGTAATCGCTTTCAACCACTTCAACGGCCATTTTGGGTTACGTTACGCGCGTTCTCCACACTCCACAGTGTGTGTGTGTGTGTGTGATGGGATCTCTGGGTCTGCACACACACACATACACACACACAGAGTCCCAGTTGGAGGAGAGACACTAACACGCAGACATACCTTTATCGCTTCAAAGCACAGAAGCCGTGCTGAAGAGTGGAAGATTTATGGCGGATGTTGGAATTTAATGAAATTGCAAAACGAAAATGTGACAAACACTCGTTGAGCACCCCAGGGGGGGTTACGGGGGGTGGGACGGGGGGATGCACACACGCACAAAATGGCGGCAAAGGACAAACAACAGCTGCTGCCAGCCCCCCCCCCCCCCCTTTTGCGGGTACCTTCAGGCATCAACCCTTTCGTTTTTTGTTGCTTCTTCTGCTTCTGCAGTGACATTTGCCAGCTCGTTTCTCTAATTTGAATGGCCACTGAGGGGAGCCTTCGTCAGCAGCAGCTTTAAGTTTCCATCTCTCCCTGCCCCTACCCACACACACACACACACAGACATACTCACGCAGTGCATTAACACGCACTTGAAAAGTGCAATCTGGCCGCAATTGGACTGAATACCCGGCCGCGAAATGGCGGCGCGTGATAAAACACGTTTTAATATCTGAGCCCTCAGACGACGGCGACGACCTACACGAAGCCAGGCCCATTGACAATGGACCAGTGCCAGGACAATGCAGTGCGGGAGGCAGCTGCCCCACATCCCCGATTCCCGATTCCCGATCCCCGCCAGCAAATGTTGCACATAACGTTTTACAAACTTTCGGTTAACTGTGGCTCGCAGGGCAAGGACGCCTCTGGCTCTGCTGTTGCAAGCGCTGTTAAAATTCAATGAATTGAAATTGTAAAGCGCGTTGCGTCGCGACAGGATACGAGTACGGCCAAAACAAACACACACACAGACAGACAGACAGACACAAACAAACCAACAAACGTAAAAGCACATAAAGCGAGACAGAAATCGAGTGCCGGGACCGGGCCCATGCCCGGGCGTGCAGTTCAAAGCCATGGCCAGGAGCCACAAGCCAGAAGCGGGTCTGTGTCTGTGTCTGTGTCTGCAACACCGGTAATTACCGCCACGTGACAATGGAAATTACAGGCAGCAAACACCGCAGGCAGCCAGGCCATACGAACGTATTCATTTCGTATCCTTTAAAGCCAGGGCCTGGCCAGCATCAAATATTTAAGCGACATCAGCATCAGCCCCGAGAGCAGCCCATATTGAGTGTCAAAAGCCATTGCTCTAAAAGATCTACGGCCTGCGCCTAAATGACCCAACCCAACCCGAGTCCAAGTCGAGTCGAGTCCACTTTATGTAAGTCACAGAGTCACACACAAAGACAAGAGGAACGAGCAGAAGGAGAAGAAGGAAAAGCACTGCCAAAGGATACGGGCTTGAGAGGATGGATGGGATGGATGGGACCCCATGTCCAATGCAAACTGGGAAAAGTAAAAATTTTAGCTGCAGTTTATGGGGCAGGGATGGCAAAACTCTTCTAAGCCCAAAGAAAATCTATTCAATAAAACTCCAAACTAAGGTAGTCCGAAAATACTTCGGCTTGCATGCAATTAGTCACCCGCAGTACCGATGCACCCGTTCTGTGGGTACCTCATACCTCATTGTAAAATTACATATAAGGCTCGAATTTTCTGAATAAAAATCAGTTCGAATTTATAACTAAATACGCAAATGTCAGGACTTTTCTTTTAAGGTCTTAACAATCCTTTTTTCAAGGATTTCCTAAACTTTTCCTCTCTCTCTTTGCAATGTCTTTGCATCCCTGGCTGCAGTGGCTTCTGTGGCTGCAACTTGTCGCCTGCCTGCCACGCCCATGCCCCAGCCCCAGGCTCAGCCATCAGTAGAGCTCGTAAATAAATCAATGAGCAGTTTTGTATTATATCCTGCGCCTTCGAGTCAGAACGAGGCGGCGGCAGGCGGGGATGCTTTTTTTTCCTCGTCCTGGACCTGGTCATGGTCGTGGTCCTGGCCAGCGCATAAATTTGTGCGACTTGGCTTGGACTCTCTCTCTCGTTCCGGGGGGAGGGGAATGGGGGACTGGGGAGGGGGGCTCTCCTTCGGCTCGTCACTGCTGACGTATGTTTAGCTTGAGTGGATTTTATTGTGACAGCGTCAGGATTTACTAGAGACAGCAACTGGAGCTGGCAGTCAGTAATGAGAAACACAAGACCCCCCAGTCCACTGCCCCTCCTCCCCGCCTTCACTCGGAACTAAGGAACGGGACTGTACATAGTTTAGTGCCCGGTCATTGGTGCCCTTTGTTTGTTGTTTTATGCACTCGCCCGTAATTAATTTTCGCAATTTTGGTGTACTTTTTGTGGCCAAATTTATTGACTGCATTCGAACGTTGCGCATACGACATGTATCCCGAAGGAATACTGGCAGCGCGGGGTAGGGGGGGGGGGATGCGCAGACAGCGTCACAAAATCAATGCTAATATATGCAAATTTTTATTTCCGCGACAATTTCAATTTAACGACAACGCAGAGACGCAGACGGAGAGGCGGAGAGGCGGAGAGGCGGAGGCGACGACAGCCAGCCATTTTCTATTAGCGTTGGCTTTCCCTTCTTTGGTTGGGTTTTCCTTTGTTTCTTTTTAGCCGAGAATTACCCTCAGATGTGCCGTTAACACCGACCCACCGATGCGCCCCCGAGGGTTGGCCCTTGGAGGGGGCAGGGGCTGGAGCTGGGGCAATGGCTTTTCGAAAAATGGAAATCTGTAAGCAAAGTTTCGTCTTGGTGGAGGCCACGGCGCACGCATTGAGCCATTCAAAGGATCATTATGCGTGTGCCCGCGTTATGGGGCCTCAAAGTGTCGTTGGCGGTGGATTGGGGGCGGGTCCTGAAGGTGGGCGTGTGGCTCAGGGGGATTCCGATTCCGATTCGTATATGTATTTCTCTTTGCAGGAAGAGAAAAGTAAATATTAATGTACGAAGACTGTAAGTAAAGATACTCCTTTATACTGAGAGCCATAATCTACGTTTCGCTGACTTCATCCTGTCCGTTGGCCCACAAATTGTCAACTGCCAGGAGCGTGTTTCAGCGCAGAATTGTCGGATTAATTGCCACAACTAAATATCGAACGCATTTGTACAATTGAATTATTTATTATTTATTGACAGTTCCCTGGGAGAGACGTAAGCCAGCGGAAAAGCGGAAAAGTCCTGCCCAACTTGGTCTCAGCTTAAGCTGCTCGGCGTATGCACAAGCCGGGAAAACACTCCTTCTCCACACACAACAGAGAGCACACAACTCCATCGCCATCTCCGTTTCCATCCTGGCCCCCTCCTGGCTCCAGGGTGACCCAGCTCTAAGATTTATAGCAGCGGACGACTGGTGGAGGGAAAACTCATGGGAAAATAACTTTAGCGGAAAAGTGCCGACAAAATACAAGAAAATGCTTAACCAACAGAACCAGCGCGGCAGAAGCAGAAGCAGAAGGCGTACGACAGAGACCAGAACACACACTTAGTGGATCCTTGCCAGCCGAATAGTGGGTCCGGGATGGGGCATGGGGTCCTAGAAGTGGCCTGGCATCGCTGCCTTCGAGCCAGAGAAACTTCATGAATTTAATTACCGAATTTTTTCGCTGTAATTACGAAATTCTTTTGGCCGAAAGTGGAATTTTCATTTCATTTTCATTAAAATATTTCTGCTTGTAAGTGTTTACAAAATATGTGTGTGCTTTGGCTAGGGATAGGGCTAGGCGCTGATCCTGGCCATGCCCATACGCCCACACTGTGGATGGATACATGTGGCACTTATGTGCCAAAACCATCTTCAGTGCGGGTGCGGGTGAGGTGTGTGCCTGGGAGTTGATGCAATTATTCAGCTATTGACCCACAAAACCACAAAATGTCGGCACAGGCAAAGGCACAGAGGCATGCACACACCCCCCAAGCACTTCGGAGGCATTGGGTTGCCTGTTTATGCTGTTGCCAGCTTGTGCAATTGCATTGTCATCACCTGTGCATTAATAACTTGACCACGTTAAGCTCATAATGAGGGGCTTATTGCTAATTTCTTATTGCTCAATGGCTGCCCTCAAATGTGCGGCTGTTTATCTATAGAGGAAGATGTAAGATCCAAGCCATCTCTGGCTGTGCTTGTGTCTGGGCAATAATTCTTAAAGTTTCATTTCTCTGAATATTCCCAAGATATTCCATCCCTTTCAAATTTAACAGTAATTTCTGCGACTAGCAGCTTAATTTGGAACTACCAGTCAGCCACCTATCGCCTTAATGTGGTACCAATTCAAACAGCTGACCTATCGAATAGTCGAACTGATTTTGACCATCTCTAACCTGCGCTTGCATAATTTTCAAAACAAAATATAATTTTTAAAAAGATTTCACGATGAGACTGCGCTGCCAGGCGATTTACCGCCATGTGCGACATGCCTCTGCCTCGGCCAGCGCTGCAGCCAATCCTGCACCTGCCCCGGCAGCGAAAGTAGCCGCAGAAACGGGCGTAAAGGAACCGGCAACGGCACGTGTAACGTTTTTGGAGAAAATTCAACGCGGGCCCGGACTTCAGGACTTTTTCACAGTTAAACCCGCGTCCAAGCTGAAACTGAACGAAGAAGCGGATCCTGATGGAGTGGAAACCAGCGTGCCATATTTGAACGCCATCGATTTCCAGGGTCATGGGCGGAAAGTCCACTTCGAGGTCTATGGCTGCCAGATGAACACCAACGACACCGAGGTGGTGTGGAGCATACTGAAGGAGCATGGCTATCAGCGCTGCCAGGAGCTGGAAGATGCCGATCTAGTCATGCTGGTCACCTGTGCCGTGCGCGACGGAGCTGAACAGAAGATCTGGAATCGCTTGCGACATCTGCGGGCCATGAAGCAAAAGCGAGGCTCCAAGCGGCAGCCACTGCAACTGACCCTCCTGGGTTGCATGGCGGAGCGATTGAAGGAGCGGCTGCTCGACCAGGAGCAGTGCGTGGATGTCATTGCGGGGCCGGACAGCTACAAGGATCTGCCCAGGCTGCTGGCCGTTTCGCGGCATTACGGCAATTCTGCCATCAACGTGCTCCTTTCGCTGGACGAAACCTACGCGGATGTGATGCCAGTCCGACTGAATTCCGACTCTCCCACAGCTTTTGTCTCCATTATGCGCGGCTGCGACAACATGTGCACCTACTGCATTGTGCCTTTCACCCGGGGCCGCGAGCGCTCACGACCACTGGAGTCCATTGTCCATGAGGTGCGAGCCTTGCAGGAGCAGGGCGTCAAGGAGGTGACTCTCTTGGGTCAGAACGTCAACTCGTATAGGGACAAAGGAGCTGGACAGACGTCCGATGCTAGTCTGGTGCCAGGTTTCAAAACCGTTTACAAGCCCAAAACGGGAGGCATACCCTTCTCGGAGCTGCTTCAGAGCGTGGCCGAGGCTGTGCCCGAGATGCGCATACGATTCACCTCCCCCCATCCCAAGGACTTCTCCGACGAAGTGCTGCGTGTCATTCGGGACTATCCAAACGTCTGCAAGCAGCTCCATTTGCCAGCACAGTCGGGCAACACGGAGGTGTTGGCCAGGATGCGGCGTGGCTACACGCGAGAGGCGTACTTGGAGTTGGTGGAGCACATACGAGAGATACTGCCAACTGTGGGCCTGTCCAGTGACTTTATCTGTGGCTTCTGCGGCGAAACGGAGGCGGAGTTCGAAGACACCATCTCGCTGATCAACAGAGTGCAATACAACGTGGCCTATCTGTTTGCCTACAGCATGCGAGAGAAGACGACGGCGCATCGACGCTACGTGGATGATGTTCCTGGGGCTGTGAAGACGGCCCGGCTGCAGCGCATGGTCCAGGCCTTCCGAGAGGGAGCGACCCAACTCCACAAAAACTTCGAGGGCAAGCAGCAGCTTATCCTCATCGAGGGCAAGAGCAAACGCTCAGACGCCCATTGGTTTGGACGCAACGACGCCAACATCAAGGTGATTGTTCCTGCCATGGACCTGCCCACAGATACGGATAATGCTGCTCGAAGAAGGTCCATGGCAGTTGGCGACTTTGTGGTGGCACAAATAGACGAGTCCAACTCCCAGGTCCTGAAGGGAACTCCCTTGGAAATCAGCAGCATTGGCAGCTTTTACAGCAGCACGAGTTTAGGGCTTACATAAAATAAAGACGAGCTTTGATCAAACCTAATTTTTAATCGCCTACAATTACGTTTCCATATCCGCCTCGTTCTTTGGTTCATCAGACCTTCTGTAGTGGTAATTGGCAATGTTGCTGCGGTAGAACTGAAAGATCTCCGCACTGGCCGATCGGCAGAGACTCTCCACGTCATT
Organism: Drosophila athabasca; assembly: GCA_008121215.1. Lineage (NCBI taxonomy): Eukaryota > Metazoa > Arthropoda > Insecta > Diptera > Drosophilidae > Drosophila > Drosophila athabasca. The sequence goes on along the minus strand of CM017793.1, from coordinate 2,179,684 downwards.
GAATTCGGCTATTTTAAAGGATCCTTTTGTCTGCACCAGCAGCAGATTGCCCTCCAGTGAGTCGAAGGCAAAGGTGAAACTGGCTCGCTGATGCTCTGTTTCTCTTTGGTCCGGGTCCAGAATATACTCTCCCTGGTCATTGATAATGCAGTGGACTGCCGCAAAACAACATTTCAGGGGCAGCCCACCAATGAGCATCGCCAGACAGGCAGAGTTCAGGGCACACGCATCGATCTGCAAAGGAATGAATTCATTTACATGTGGGCTTTTATGTGAGCGATCAATAGCGCCTTACACTTCCTCTATCCTCCAGCTCCTGTATCTGCAGAGACATCTTTGAGCGCGGATAGGCCTCGGACAGCAGGGCCAGCTCCAGAACGTCCCGTACGGTGGCTTCTCGTATGCGCTCCTTGACCTGCGGCAGACCTGCCTTCGGCCGATAGTTGCACTCCAGATAGCTTCCGTCTATGCTCAGATTCTGCGTCTTCACCTCGATGGGACCCAGCACCGCGGATATAACAACTGTTGCTCCTAAATTAAAGAAATACATGTAATGCGTTTAGCCGGCTTCTCCCACACTCCAAGCACATGCTGCACAAACCCTGGCAATACATGACGGAACCGTCGCAACGCGAGAGCGGATTGAACTTGCACTGCATTTCACGCAGCTTATCCTTGGCCACTTGCTCAGGTTTGTCGGGTATATTCATTTTAATTTGTTTGATTTTTTAAAACAACGTGCGCGTGCGAAAAGAAATAGTGTTGGCTAACGTTATTAGGAATGGGGTGGATTTTACCTTGCATGCGTTTAATTTTCTGTGCCGTTTTGCCTGTTGTCCATACCTTCTTTTCTCTCAGAAAAAGGCATATTCTAAACTACCCTTCTACGGAAGAGCATAAGAGAGTAGATGTAATGTTTGTCCAACGAATGCAATAACCAATTTTATATATTTTATTTTGTATATTCAGTAAGTTTGCAACAATTATCAACACTTATTTAAGTTATCTCAATTTTGCAGTTGTCAATACGAGAAAAGTCATTTATTCAGAAATAGGGTATACAAATTTCCATACTCCGTAAATATCTTGCTAAAGTGTTGTTAAATAATCCTCGAAAATTATGAAATTTGTAATATTTTATCGCAGTTCAAACGAAAGATAACGTCTTTTTTTGCAAGTAAAGAGGAAGGATAGGATGGATCTACGAAAAACCTGTACTGGCAGTAATGTTTTCCGCGGTTTAACTCAAGTCGCTCACCTGTTTAAATAGAGGGGGCTTAAGTGAGCTAAGTGTGACTATTTACAACACTGCATAGCAAAAAGAAACTAGCGCCCGACTCGATTTTTTCCAATCAGAAAGTAACGTCGGTGAAAGTATCTCCACTAAAATGTCTGGTAAGTGTTGCTACCCTGCTACCCGCAAGGAGTCTTCAAGGAGATCGTCCTGGTCGTGATGCTTATATAACTCCTTATCTCATCTGCAGCAGGCGCCAATCCCTTTGCTCAGTTTGAGAAGTCGTTCTCCCAAGCCGGCACCACCTACAAGTACTTCGATCTGGTCTCCATAGACAGTAAATATGGTAAGTTTTTTGATCAAATCAAGGCTTAACCTTACACACCTGGCATGGGCGTGGCTGTTTGCGTGATGGAGAGCGGTTCTATAGAGCTCTGCTCTGGGGGGGACAGTCGAGACTACATTCAATTGGCTGTTTGTCTGTCTGTCCTACTTCAGACACCTGTTGAATGTGAAGTTTGACCCCTTACACAGTCACACACACACACATGCATGCATATGTAACATCCAATCCCATCTTGCTGGTGCGCATTAATTTGCAAGTCCAAGTAGAGTCAATTTGGAGGTGCTCCGGTAGCCATTACAAAGGCATTATGTCAGCTTTCGAGGCGAGGAGGAGCGAGCTAAAAGCGAAAGTTTATCAATGGTGATTTGCGTATAATGGGGCTCGTCTATTCAAAACCAGACAAACCCACGGCTGCCGTTTCCTATGTTGCCGGCAAGCATTGATAACGAATCTCGTGCCACTCGAGCTTTTTTATTATGTACGTGCCCACTTATCAGCTAGGGGGAAGCAAAGCCAGCAAATCTGATGTTGTGAGGTGACTCCGAGGTCGTGGTTCGATGCTTAGAAGACATCTTCAGAGCAGTGGCATGTTTTCGCTGAGACAGCGCGTGTCTGGATGAGGTAACACATCTCTGGCATGCTGAAATGCTCTGCTCCTATCAGTTCCATCGAGTGCGATGTAAAAGCAATCGTTTGAGTACCACTGTGGCCTCTGATAGCACCGATACGCTATCTCCAGACCGCACCTTTTATTGGAGGCGTGATGACAGTGTAGTTCTGTGCGTACAGTAGTGATTGACACTCGGGGTTTCGGTTTCCGATTACAGATCATCTGCCCTACTCGATCCGTGTGCTCCTTGAGTCGGCGGTGCGCAACTGCGACAACTTCCACATCCTCGAGAAGGATGTCCAGAGCATCTTGGGCTGGTCCCCGGCTCTCAAGCAGGGCTCCAATGATGTGGAGGTGTCCTTCAAGCCAGCTCGCGTGATTCTCCAGGTGAGCTCTTCCATAATCCTGCATTGAATATTCCTTTATAATGGTTACATTTTTCTTCTAGGACTTCACCGGCGTCCCCGCTGTGGTGGACTTTGCTGCCATGCGCGACGCTGTCCTGGATCTGGGTGGCAATCCCGAGAAAATCAATCCCATCTGCCCTGCCGACTTGGTTATCGACCATTCCGTTCAGGTGGACTTTGCTCGTGTTCCCGACGCCCTCGCCAAGAACCAGACCCTGGAGTTTGAGCGCAACAAGGAGCGCTTTACCTTCTTGAAGTGGGGTGCCAAGGCATTCAACAACATGCTGATCGTGCCCCCCGGCTCTGGAATTGTACATCAAGTGAACTTGGAGTACTTGGCCCGCGTCGTCTTTGAGAACGATGCCACGGATGGCTCGAAGATCCTCTATCCCGACAGCGTGGTAGGCACCGACTCCCATACGACCATGATCAATGGGCTGGGCGTGCTCGGCTGGGGTGTTGGCGGCATTGAGGCTGAGGCCGTGATGCTGGGGCAGTCGATCTCCATGCTGCTGCCAGAGGTCATTGGCTACAAGCTGGTTGGCAAGCTGAGCCCATTGGTCACCTCCACAGACTTGGTGCTGACCATCACCAAGCATCTCCGTCAGCTGGGTGTGGTGGGCAAGTTCGTGGAGTTCTACGGCCCCGGCGTTGCCGAGCTGAGCATTGCCGATCGCGCGACCATCAGCAACATGTGCCCCGAGTATGGAGCCACCGTTGGCTACTTCCCCATCGATGAGAATACCCTGAGCTACATGAAACAGACAAGTACGTAATGACGATTCCTATATCGATTCAATTTTGGCTTATGTTTCCCATTTCATTACAGATCGCTCGGAGAAGAAGATCGACATCATTCGGGAGTATCTGAAGGCCACCCGGCAGCTGCGCAACTACGCTGACGCTGCCCAAGATCCCAAGTTCACTCAGGTGCATAGCAACTATAAAAATGGCAATACTTTATCAGTTAATCAACTTTTTAATCTACTTTTCAGAGCATCACCTTGGATCTGGCGACTGTGGTTACGTCAGTGTCGGGCCCCAAGCGCCCGCATGATCGCGTTTCTGTCTCCGACATGCCCGAGGACTTCAAGTCGTGCCTGTCCAGCCCAGTAAGTGTGACTATTTCCCAGCTTTAATCAGTTTATTAATGAATTGTGTTTCTCTAGGTTGGATTCAAGGGCTTTGCCATCGCACCAGAGGCCCAGGCTGCCTTTGGCGAGTTCCAGTGGGATGACGGCAAGACCTACAAGCTCCAGCACGGCTCCGTGGTCATTGCTGCCATAACATCGTGCACAAACACCTCGAACCCCTCGGTGATGCTGGGAGCGGGTATGTTGGCCAAGAAGGCAGTGGAGAAGGGCCTCACCATCTTGCCCTACGTCAAGACATCTCTCTCGCCGGGATCTGGCGTGGTTACCTATTACCTGAAGGAGTCGGGTGTCATTCCGTATTTGGAGAAGCTCGGCTTCGACATTGTCGGCTATGGCTGCATGACCTGCATTGGCAACTCGGGACCCCTGGACGAGAATGTGGTGAACACCATCGAAAAGAACGGCCTCGTCTGCGCTGGCGTCCTATCGGGCAACCGCAACTTCGAGGGTCGCATCCATCCCAACACCAGGGCCAACTACCTGGCCAGTCCCCTGCTGGTGATTGCCTATGCCATTGCTGGCCGTGTGGACATTGACTTCGAGAAGGAGCCGCTGGGCGTGGATGCCAATGGCAAGAACGTGTTCCTGCGTGACATCTGGCCGACGCGCTCTGAAATCCAGGAGGTCGAGAACAAGCACGTCATCCCGGCCATGTTCCAGGAGGTCTACAGTACGTAAAAAGCATTAGTATTTAATAGTTTTTTACTCAATGTGCAATCAATCAATTTCCAGGCAAGATTGAGCAGGGATCTCAGGACTGGCAGACCCTGCAAGTGTCCGATGGCAAACTGTTCTCGTGGAGCGAAGATTCCACTTACATTAAGCGGCCACCCTTCTTCGAGGGCATGACCCGCGACCTGCCCAAGCAACAGAGCATCCAGAAGGCGCGCTGTCTGCTCTTCCTGGGCGACTCTGTGACCACGGATCACATCTCGCCTGCTGGCTCCATTGCCAGGAATTCGCCGGCCGCTCGATTCCTCTCCGATCGCAGCATCACACCCCGAGACTTCAACTCGTATGGCTCGCGGCGTGGCAACGACGCCATCATGTCCCGCGGCACCTTCGCCAACATTCGTCTGGTCAACAAGCTGGTGACCAAGACCGGGCCACGCACCATGCACATCCCCAGTCAGGAGGAGCTGGACATCTTCGATGCCGCCGAGCGCTATCGCGAGGAGGGCACTCCTTTGGTGCTGGTCGTGGGCAAGGACTATGGCAGTGGCAGCTCTCGCGACTGGGCCGCCAAGGGTCCCTTCCTGCTGGGCGTTAAGGCCGTCATTGCGGAGTCGTACGAGCGCATCCATCGCTCCAACTTGGTGGGAATGGGCATTATTCCCCTGCAGTTCTTGCCTGGCCAAAGCGCCGAGACTCTGAACTTGAATGGCCGCGAGCTCTACAACATTGCTCTGCCCGAAAGTGGCTTGAAGCCTGGTCAGAAGATCCAAGTGGAGGTAAGTCAAAGCCTGTGGGAATTCTCTTTTATATATTGGCATATACTAACGGTAATATTAACCTCTTCTCGCAGGCTGACGGCACTGTGTTTGAGACCATTCTGCGCTTCGACACTGAGGTTGACATCACATATTATAGGAACGGTGGCATCCTCAACTACATGATCCGCAAGATGCTCTCCTAAGCGTCCTCTTTTCATTTGTGTTTATGATTTTATATTCCAATTGCATTTTTACTCTGTAATCTGTAATCTGTAGTAGTCCCCTAAGTCCATAATTTGTGGTGGTCCCTGCCTGGTCAAACTAATCGAAAAATAATAAATTAAGCCTACATTTGGTATCCAATTAAGCGCTGGCGTTGTAGTATCTTGTGTGCCCAAAGCTGTTCTTTTATGATCTAAAAAGAAAACATATTATATCAGCTGGCATTGCATACCTATCCAAAGCAATTCAGCAGCTTCCTTTGAGTCCTCTGCCATCTATCTGCTATGCATTCGAGTGCCCAAAACAGTTGAATAAATTTCGCTCTTATGAGATAAACAAAGCCCAGTGATGCTCGAAATGTGACAAAACTGAACTTGGTGCATCCCATAAATTGAAACCAACAAAGGCAGACCAGACATGATGCACACGAACCACCACAAAGCCCGATAGGAAAGGGATCACCATTAACGCACTCGAATCGCCCTCGATCTAGGCTGCTTACAAAAGAGCTATCTAAAAGAAACAGCAACTGTGATATGTGAAGGATTTGTGAGTAAAATCACGGCTACTATTTCCTTAGATAACTCGATATAAATTCAGGACAACGCGACAATTCTATTACTTCCGAAACGAAACACTTTCACTACCAAGGAATACCTTCACCACATCACCGCCACAAATCACAGAACGTATGGCTTAAGACTAAAACCTGAGAAGTGGTCATCCAGCTCTTATAAGCACGGAGCCGTTCAATGGCCGCTGCCACCGCATCATGTTTCCTGTGCTGGTTGCCGATGCCGATCAGTTTTGGTTATTGCCAAAATCCGCTGAGACCTGCAATTCGTTTTCTGGCGTGCTCGACATTTTAATGCCGAATTTATATGAATTCATGAAGTTTTCTAGTTGTTTGTGCTGCACTTTGTCCAGTCTCTGGACGGCGCACTGAACCCAAGCCGGGTTCTGCACCTCGAGGGGCTTCCGCAAACATCTTGACCCCCATTCGCGATGGGGTCAATGAACATTCAGTCACGTTGCCAGCTTCTAGATCATTACAATTTTGGGTCATCTATGGGTTTTATAATGGGATATGCGGGAAATAAGAAATTCTATGAAACAAAAACTCTTTGTAGGAATGAGTGGAATGATAAACTAACCCTATAGTCAAATAAATGTAACTTTTAAGAATTATGACGAATCTGGTTAAAATTCAAATTTGAATTTTGCCGCTCAATTTTTGCATGAAGCCGGTCGAAGGCAATCGGAACCAGTTCACAAGAACCACCATACAACGGCTATCGATAACTTAAATAAGACATTGCAATAGTGCTGCCATTTTAGCCTATTTAAGGCTACATCTACAATTTTGTTAGACAGAATAGATTATACTATTTTTAAAATGTTTATTGCCATACATGTTGTCTTGTTTTATCTACAAGTGTAAATGTAACGTCTAATTATCAGTTTTTTTTTTCAATTTAGCCATTTTTATTCCGAAATCTAGCTTATTTTTCCTCTGATTTGTGGCAGCACTGAATTGCAAGTGGAAGTCCGTGAACCAGTTCGCAGCAACACAACAAATTTTGTTAAGTTTATTTTTTCAGCTAATTTATAACAAAAAGGCGAAAAGACGAACACATCGAATGAGATGATATGCACCAGAGTCGTGACTTGACTTGGGGCCTGGAGGACTGACAGTTTTCGCAACACGGGCCTTAAAGCGGTGCCGTTTTTCTGTCGGAGTCTCGTAGTGCGGAAGGAAGAATAAATTAAAGTCTGATTTTTAGAGTTTGGGGAGGCCATGGAGACTGATTATCAAAATTATGTCGAGTCATTGTCCGGTGTGTCTTCAGATGACGATGATATGTCCACAGTGGACAGCTCCGACGAGACCGCCGAGGAGCCGACACCCTCGCCAGCGCTCAACACGCGAACGCGAAACCTGGTGCAAATGCTGTCTGACAGGGAGGTGAGTGCACATTGGACACACCACCGAAAATCCACATATTTTCCTCTAATCGTACATTACATCCACATCTGCAGCGCTCTGGGTTCTTTTCGGGCACATCACGTGCTGGCCAAAAGCAGCAACTTCCATACGACCGGGTGCCAAATAGATTAAAATTGTATCTCAAGGACGTAATAGCCAGCAGTGTCATGGAGGGGTAAGCAGTCCACATCATTACTTGTACGCTCGCTCCCTTATCTAGCCCATCTGTCTTGCAGACACGTATTCATGGGATTGACTGCCTGCGGCCAGTACATGCTAAGCCATCGGGTCGCCTGTAACGAAGGCTCCTCGCTCAATCACTACTCCTTCAACATGGGCTATAAGTACACGTGAGTGTCGCCTTCTTCAGCTGGGATCCCATAGATTTCTGAGATAAAAACCTCTCTTTTTTGCAGTCTCTACTTTTGGATATTCCAGCCGTACAAAAAACTGCGTTACTTCTTCACGCGACGCCTCTTTGATGATCATGTGGTGGACAACATTAAGACTGTCAGCATGACTCAGTGGAAGAATGCTGGGAAGCAAATCTTGGTTGTGCATGGCGCTGCCACAGAGGAGAGCGAAGATAGCTATATCACATATGTTAAAGTTCCTAAGCTTGGTTGTTTGGAGTGCAAAAAACTTAACGATGACGGTCCATGTATGTGCAATCGATCAATCAATCATCACTTGAATAGAGTTTGAATTGTACAATTCTTCTTTAACAGATTCCTTCTACAACGCGCACTGCCTGAATTGCCATCTGACTGTGCACACTAAGTATTCCTCGACTGAAACGGATCCCGGATTCCAGCCAAAAATCAATCTGCTTTGCCCCGAGCGCATTCTGATCATTTCCAATGGATTTATGCACATGCTCCGCATCGATGTTGACACGCCGGCCGTGTCCACTAGCAGCTACTTAACTCAGCAAAGCCTCGTCCTGCCCTATCCCCAGCAGTCTCAATCACAGTCACAGTGCTTCCTCCTGCCGCGCACTTTGGGTGCCAGCGAGGAGGACCGCACCTCCGTAGTCTTTACAGGCTCCGGCTCGGAGGCTGAGTCGGGCAGTGAGCAGAGTGTTGTGGCGCGCATCATAGCTGACTTTAGTGATATCGAAACGGAGCACACTCAGCGCACGGGGCAGTCCAGTAGTCATAATAATAATAATAACAATGAGGTGCAGGGCAACAGCATTTGCTGCTCGCCACGATCCTATGAGAAGCTCGTTTTCACACCCAACTGCAGCGCCACGATGGGCTCCAGCATGACGCTGCCGGAGACCACGTTGCCCGTAGCCAAGCAAAGCCAATCAGTCAACGGAGAGGCGGGGCAATCACGCAAACGTAATCAGCGGATTGTCACCAAGTCCTATCGCAACGGCATCACCACCATAGACGTTCAGGTAATTATTATGCATTTATTCTAATGCATTCGGTCTGACAGTTTTGTGCCTCTCCTCCGTTTAGAGTACTCCCAGTTCCACTTCCATGACGGACAAATCGAACGCCTATGAGTTTTCCGAGGACAATGAGAAATATGAGAAGATTTCCACGTTTCGTAAGCGTCGACTGGCCGACAAGAAGTACGAGTTTTCGGAGGACAACGTAGAGAATATCATACCATTCACTAAAGTGCGCTCGGCTGGTCGCGCCTCGGCTCCAAATTTCAGTTCCTCCGCCGCCAGCTCGACAGCCCGCAGTGTTCATCGCTTCTCGCCCTCGGCGCATTTCTTTCATAACTCGCCTTGCGCCTCGCCGTCCTCTTCGCCACATCCGACCCATCCGTCGCAAACACCGCCGCATCTGGGCTTTCGATCGCCGCCATCCAGCTCGAATCTGATGCGCTCGCCCAGCCGCGCAGCTAACTCGGCTGTGGCTGCTGTGGCAGCTCAAATTTACAACCAGAAGTCGCCGCCGCTCTCGCAGGCCACACAGCAGATGCTCAGCTACAAGCCCGTGGGACCCTTGGGAGCACTCTCTCCGCTCCAGGTGTCCATGGCCAAGCGCTTTGAGATTGGTGGCTCCATGTCGCCCAATGCAGGGCTGTCCTTTCTATCGCCCCGACGCGACGAGCCCCGCATTGTGGAGATGCCTGTGCAGGGCGGGGTAATGCCAGAGAAGCCGGTATGCACCAAGAAACTGAGACGCCGCTATGTGGAAGAGGACGATGCCACTTCGGTTATCACCAGCGAGGAGGGTAAGAAGGAATACCAGCAAATTAAAGTGTAGAGGGGTTCAAAAACATTGTTTTGGTATCGTTTAGATGACTGCATATCACCGGGATACCACACATCGCTCCCCATGGAAGTACACGGCTCGTGCTATTCGGAAATGCAAATGATTTCGCACGCTTCCTACCAGCGCCTGCGCTGCAGCAGTGTGGTCATCACTCAACACTCGTTCGATCTGGAGACCTTCACGTACTATGTGATCAGCTTGCTGTGCCAGAAGCACCACAAGATCTACAATGTGTTCTACGACTGGGCCTATGAGGTGATAAGCGTCTGCCCGCTGAGCCAGACGGTCAGTTGCCTGCTCATGGCCCAGTTCTCGGCACGAGATCAGCCGTACGCTCCGCTAACGAACTGCCTGCACTGCACTGGCCGCATAGACTGTATGTTCCACAATCGCCAGTACGAGTGCCGCATACTCTTCACCTGGAACATGGAGAGTGGCCAGTGGCAGGTCCTGGACTATGGCGAGCTTCGGGAAATGCACGAGCTCTTCAATCCACTGAAGCGGCTGTGCAAGGCGCGCCTGACCTTCGCCCAAATGGCCAAGAAAATGGCCAAGGAGATGACGGAGAGCTTGACCAAGCTCCCCGACTATGCCTCCAATCTGCGTGTGCTCAACTCGGATATTAAGAAGTCAAAGTCGTATATCTGCGACCTCGACAACATGGTGGAGTTTCACCTGAAACGCACACCCCAAGGAACGCTCTGAGCAGCCAGAATCTACGGATTCACTTGCTCACTGCCAACCCTTGTTTTTTTTTGTACAACTCGCAACGGTTGCGTGCATCTAGTTCAGTTCTAAACACAACAGAAAAACGTGTGCTGTATTTAGTCTTTAGTTACCTACATATATGTATGTATATCTTACTTAGTGCAACGAAACGCTTTTGCAAAACGGTCCTAATTTCGACTGAAGTCATTTAAGTAATCTACGATCTAGGTTCTAGTGGAATTTCGTAAGGAAGAGTGGGCTGGGCTCTGTCAAGGGCTCCGTCTCTGGCTCTGGCTCTGGCTGTGGCTCTGCTCATCATACATATATACTTAATTGTATACTTTTGATATTTAAAATTGCAATTCAACTATTACTTTAATATTAGTTAGCAACTCTACGAACTCCGGTACTAACGATGCCAGGACTAATTTAGTTAGCGGCCTCCCTTTGCCTCTGGAGGGTGTGCCTACAAAATATACAACTTTAATCAAAATACCTAAATATATTTCCAAAAAATACAATTTCTTGAAATGTAATCCCGACATACGATAACGATTTCCAATCAATGGAAGGGAGGGCCAGGGCCAATTATTTCCTTTCGGTATTGGCCAATTTGTCTGAATCCTGATTTGTTCGACTGCTGCTGCTAAAGTCCACGCCTGTGCTCTGCCTGTTTTGGATGCTGAAAGAAGGAATACAATTTGTAAAGGAAATACTCTTGCCTTCCTCTCTTATAGATCTTACCGGTTGTGGATTGACTTGAGTATGTCGCAGTTGCAGAATGTGGCCAGGAATATGATCATGCCCTGACTGCAGTTGACCGCGTCAGAGGCTGTTCTGAATGCCGGCCAAACGTCCTCCATATAACAAAAGAATTGAATGATCTCCAGAGACCAACTGCCGCCCATGATGATGAACAAACGCAGATACACGCGGTAGCTGAAGATATTGATTATAGCGATTGGTAATGACAGCGCTTGTTCGCCCACTCACTTGGCTTTGTTCCTGGACTTTCGTTGACGTTCGTTTTGGTTAAGCACCTGCTGATTCTTCTTGTTCTCCACATAAATGTATTTGGTTGTCAGTGCAAACATTGTGCCATTAAGCAGTATCAAAATCATCACCGGCGAATACAAATAGTACATGGCCGACCATCCATTCGCTACAAAGAAACAAAGCATCATCAATTGGTTCCAAAAACTGATATAGCAGTGACATACCATAGATCCAGCACTTATACTCTCCCACACCTGGTGTGCGGGGATTCGCCGGGTTGAACGTGATGAAAAAGTCCAACATTAATATCCCCGCAGTCAGCACAGTAGCTGTGCTCCAAACGATGTAATTATAGTTGAGGATGCTAGTCCGGCTGTTCCTATTAAACTCGTGGAACCGATGCAGTGCGAATCTTCGCCACAAGTCGAAGCTTATCACCGACAGCCAGAGAAATGTGGCCATTACTGCGAAATACCCAGCGTATCCTGGAAATTTCAACCAGTTTAGAACCATTAGAATCAGAATTGTATTCTAGGTTTTACCATTAATCCGACAGAGAGCTGAGTGCGGGCGAAATACATTGAACATACTGAAGACATTCAGCAGGAAGGTGACTGCCAGGCACACGAAGTACAGGTTGCAGCACTTTCCATGCAGCGAACGGAATCTGGGCAGCCAAAGGTACAGGGCAATGGTCAATGTCATGAATATAACAGAAGACGACTTGACTGGAAAAAGATATCGAGCAGATCTCGTGGTGAACAGCAGATCTCTTGTGCAGACCATTTTGAAGACCTACCGTAAGCCATGACCATGGAAGGCTCCACAAAGCAGTTGTAGAGCAGGATGGTAGCCTTTCGAGGCTGCAGGCAATACTCCTGTTTGGAGAGGTACTTGCTGTCGTATTGCCGCAAAACCGTTCCATTCTAGACAATGCTTTAGATACATTTTTATGGAAATCAAAGTATTATACTCTATCAAACCTCGAACAGGGTCCAGTTATCTTGAGAGTTATTGTCTCTGTCAAGCGGATAATGAATCTTACATGGCAGAGGAAGGTCTTCCTGCACACACATCTCTGTAAAAATATGTTTCCCCGCTACTGTTCCATCGTCTTGCATTATATCCAGCGTCATGTTGTTGGATAGCGATTTTTCCTTCTTGGAACACTTGGAACTCTTCATCCGTTTGTTTATCGGACAACAGAATCGAATGCAGGGCCTCAGCTTGCACACACATCCTCGGATGTGCCTGGGCACGGATATCTTATCCCCGTCGTGCTGGATCACATAGTCGTACTCCCTAACGAGGTTCGCAGGAACTGTGAGATTCTCGTGTCTATACGATCCGTTGTCTGCCTTGAAGCTGTTCGTTATATTGACCGTATCGAAGAAATCGCAATCGGGAATGTCGTTACTCTGCACACCACTGGCCATGAGGATGGTCAGGAGGAGCAGGACGCATCCATATATGAGGTTATTCATTGCGAAAGGCACTTGTAAGGCAAGTTATCCGCTGTATCGACCATTCGGTCCAACGACTCGATCCGGAATAACCGTCCCACTTGACTTGGCTTGGCTCCGTTTCATGATATCAAACATCCAGTACAAGAGAAATCATTGAAATTATTCCTTGGAGTCAGGAAGTTACGCTTATCAGCAGATGGAAGTGCGCATGTGTGTGTGTACTTTGGAGCATAATATTTATAAATATTTGATATCAGACTGGAATTAAATACAAATCGTTTTTCGAAGAATGGGAAATGTCGTCGCACTGGAAGTTTCATAATTTCCGAAAGTAAGCTGAAATTGCAAAGTTTTTGAGTTTGAAGTCTTTGAATTCCTGTGAAATTCGTAATGTCCCGAATCTATCAGAAAAATACGATTTCATTCAGAACGGAAAAAAACGTTCATTACTATTGCCTAGTGTTATTAAAGATATTATCGAAATTGAACAAGTTAATTCCAGTTGAGGATCAGTAAAAGCCAAACAATAATATTTTTTATATTTATTTCATATCCTGCATGAGCTGGCAGTCCTGTGTCTGACTGCATGTTCCATATTCGATCCCACTTAACCGTCTGCCGTGGGTTCTGAAGATATATTATTCTTTAGAAGATATATTAATGACAGAGATAAAGCACTCACCGCTCACGGATGGCCCTGTGCATTTCCCTGTTGCAGAATGTGACAAGGAATATGATGATGCCCTGACTGCAATTAATGATCTCATTAGCCACAATCAAGGGCCTGCAGACCTTCTGCATTTCACAAATGGATGCCACGATTTCCAGAAACCAACTGCAGCCCATTATGATGAACAAATGCAGATACACGCCGTAGCTAAAAAAATATATAAAATAGTGTATATTTAATATTTATAAATAGATACTCGTATTGATACTCGGCTCTGCTCTGCAGCTGCTCAGTCGCTCACGGATAGTATAAAAAAGTAGTAAGCCTTCGTGTGGCTTCGGCAATACGACTTCGGCTCTTCCTCTCTCGCTTTTTCCACTTTAAAGCAATTCACCGATTTCTCCCGCAGGCGTGTTCGGATTTTTGTTACACACACCAGCGCACTTGAGTGTGAACACTGCTTAAACGATTTATATAACTTAGTGTTAAGAAACCTCATTAGACCTCATTAGCTTGAGAATTATATCTTCTATATAGGCTGCTTCTGAAATTTACAACTACTGATCGTCATGTGATCATCAGCGTTCTGCTGATTTCAATCTCTCAATCTTATGGTATAATCATCCCTTGAGGTTAGTGTCTCAACACCTTATAACAGACAAATTCGGGGTTCACATACTTAGCTCGGTTCTTGGACATTTGTTTCTCTTCGATCCCGTTCAACACTTTTGTAGTGATCTTGTCCACCATGTAAATGTGACGGGTTGTCATGGAGAACAGTGTAATGTTGATAAGTATCAATATCGTCAGCGGCGAATAAAAATAGAGCATTCCCGACCAACCGTCAGCTGACAAAAGAAAGAGAAAAAGGGACTGTTCATAATTCAGAGACAGAGAGCAAAGAAAGCTTAAAAGATATATGAACGTACTTGAGATCCAGCAGGAGAACAGCCCCACAGCAGGTATCAAGGGTAGAGTTTTGTCAGTTTGTCTGGAAAATGGTACAAGTCTGTCTACCAAAAATACGCCCAGAGTAAGTGCTCCAGCAATGCTCCAGACGATAAGGTTATAGGTGAGGAAACTACTCCTTGTGGCCCTTTGGGACTCCTTAAACCGAACCATTACGATTCGGCTCCACACATCGTAGCTTATGACGGAGAGCCAGAGGAACGTGGCCATTGCCGCAAAGTACCCGGCATAGCCTGGGGCACACAAAGTGTTTGTTTATCGAAAATGTATCGGGTGAGATATTTACCATTAATATAGCATGCCATTTTGCTGTCGAAGACGCTGAAAGTGCTGAAGAGATTCAGCAGGAACGTGGCTGTCAGGCAGATAAAGTACAGATTGCAGCACTTTCCATGGAGCGATTGAAACTGGGGCAGCCAAAGGTAGACGGAAATTGTAATGGCCATAAAGAAGACAGAGACCGCCTTGACTGGAAATAACATTCAGAGAAATCCGTATTCAATGATCCGATTTCTATCCCCACCTACCATATGCCATTGTCATGTTCGGTTCGATGGAGCAGTTGTAAGGAACAATGGTGTAGTTATAACCCTTCTGATTCCTCGACTTTCTCGGCTGCAGACAGTAGTCCTGCTTGGAGAGGTATCTCTGGTCGTGGTCTCGCAAGAGCGTTCCATTCTGGAAAGATTCATTTGATCAATTTGATTATCAACGAAGGAGTAGCACCCTGTCAAACCTCGTATAGTGTCCACAGATCTGTCGTGTATTTGTGTCTGTTTAGGGCATAATGATTGTTGCAGGGCAGTGGAAGTTCTTCCTGCACCACAAAGTCCTTCAAAGCGTGTCTACTGGTCACTGTTCCATTGTCTTGGGTTATATCCAGCGTCATGTTGTAGGAGAGCTCGTTCTGGACATGCGACGAGCACCTGTTGTCCTTCATCACTTGACTCCGTGGACAACAGAATCGAATGCAGGGCTTCAACTTGCACACACATCCTCGGATGTGGCTGGGCACCGATCTGCTGTTCCCGTCAAACTGGATCTCGTAGTCGTACGCCCCCGTTAGAGACGTGGGAATGATGAGACTCTCGTAACTGTAGGATCCATTCGGGAACTTCAGGCTGCTCGTTAGGTTGACAGTATCGAAAAAGTTGCAGTCGGGTATGTCAGCAGAGATGCTGCCGGCGATTACGCCCAAAAAGGTGCTCCAATACAGTGCCTCACGCATGCTGAATGACGACTGATCCGCGGCACAACTGGATGCTGAATAAACTGGTCCAGTGCCCCACTTGACGAGAACTGGCTCTCTGCCCGATGATATCACTGAAATTCCGCGAATTACACCCTATGTACAATACACATCTGCTGTGGTCAAGCCACGCCTTTCTGGCCGTAAGGTACATATATTGATCCCCAATGAGCAGATCACGCCACGCAGTCTACGTCATTGGATACACACATCACAGACGATGCCATTCCTGTTTCCCCACATTTTCTGGAAGGAATACAAAGTCGTCGCACTCATTTTGTAGCATTTCTTTCTTTATTACATCTGTATACACATATAAAATATATTAAACAGCAACGTATTTGTATATTAACAGTACCGTAAACGTAGAGTAAACGTAATCGTACAGTCGTTAAACATTAATTAAAACGATCAATAAACGTTTGTGCTAAACAATTAGTTTATCGTTTCCCAGTGCTCTCGTAGATCGGCGGAAACAAGTGACAGTCGAAACAAGTTTTAACATTTTCCTTTATTCCGTGTTCGGGATAACAAAATAAAACACATTAATCAAAATAAATCGAACTTATGGGGTTAGACGCTAGTGGTAGTGGTAAGAACTAACTATAGTATTAGGACCGCATTTCGAGAATGAAACTTGGACTTTCTTTCCATCAGTAATAGAAAATTTTTTGGGTTTTTAAATGTTTTTTGTTTGTTTTTTTGTTTTGTTTTGTTTTAGCTCCTCCATGGGATGTGTGTGTGTGTGTGTGTGTGTGATAACCAACGAACTTAAGATAATTTGTCACTAAAATACAAACTTAAACGAATGACAATTTGCTTTGCTAACAATATTTACACATCGAATATATATACTCGTACATACTATATAATAGGTAATATTTCATTTTGATTTGTTGTAATCCTTCCTCCTTTTCAGTTTACACATATCCTTCCGCTTTTGACTAGTGGTTCACTATAGTATATAGTAGTACGCGTAGGTATACATATATAATATAATATAATATAATATATATTTTAATATGTACGTTTGATTGGGAGGGGGACTCCCTCCCCTCTTGGCTATAGACTACCTGATTTGAAACCACAACACTTATGTAATTAACACTGCAAAAACGTTTAAACTCCTAAAAAAATACATTTAGTTCACAATTAGTTTTTTTTTCTGTTTTTTTTTCTTTCAGTTTTTTTGTTTTTTAAAATCCATCAGATTTGTTTTTTACGTGGGACTGACTCTTGGCATCATATTTAGTACGGTTACGGTACAGTACGGTGTACATTTCTATGCTTTATAATAGACATTTAATTATGGGAAATTGTTTGTTGCTTGTTAGCTTTGTTCAAATTTCCTCTAATTTCTCCGATCTTCTCCAGGCAGGCGCCCGGCCTCCCGGCCTCCCAGCCTCCCAGCCTTTGAGGCTGTTCCGATCTAATCCAAAAATAATAAATCTGAATTCGCATTATCTTCTATCCACTGCTCTCCTCTCCCTGGCGCAGATGTCGCTTGGTTTTTGATTTGAGATTAATCATTTGATGATTATTCACAGAAGTATTGAGGTAGTTGTTCCATCTCCTGCTCCCTCCTCCCTCCTCCTTACCAGCTGCTGTTCATGGCCTGCTCCAGCTTGGCCTTGGCCACGGCCGCGGCGGCCACAGCTGCCACCTGGGCAGCCGCCGAATTGGCCCCCACCACAGAGGACAGAGGTCCTCCGGCGGATGCGGAGGCGGCTGCTGCGGCCACCACGGCCTGCTGTTGCTTGCCAGCGGCAACGGCGGCAGCGGCTGCGGCGGCGGCCAGCAGGGAGGCCGACGGGGAGCTGGGCATGAAGTTGACATTGATGTTGATGGGATGCACCACCGGCATGCTCGAGTAGCTCTTCTCCAGCAGGTCCATGCCGTTGAGGAACGGCACCAGGGCGTTGTAGTCGACGTTGAGCGGCACGTAGTAGTTGCCCTGGCCGTGCAGGGCGAAGATGGGCACGGTGAAGGAGTGACGCGGCGCCAGCGAGGTGGTGGTGCTGCTGGGAGTACTCAGCTGGGCTCCGGCGGCAGCGGCTGCGCTGAGCTTGGCCAGCAGCGGACTGGAGTTGGAGTTGCTGTTGTGCAGCTCCGACTTGATGTCCTTGATGTCGCTGAAGTTGAACGACGGCGAGGGCTTGCTCTCCTCGCGCAGCATCAGCAGCTGGCGGGGCGGATTCGGGTTGCTGGCCTCGCAGTGCACCTCCAGGGGGTGCATCTCGCCGTTGGCCGCCGCCGCCGCCGCTGCCTCGGCCATCTTGCGCTTCTTGGCCATGATGGGGGCTATCTCCGGCTCGGTGCCGTCCTTGGAGTGGTCGGAGTGGGCCTGCATGTGCGAGTGGTCGCTCTGGAGGTGGGCAGCCCCAGCGCAGTGCTCGCTGCTGGTCTCCTCGTCGTGCAGCTCGTGGACGAAGCGCTCCTTGATGTGGTTCTTGTACTTGTAGTTGTTGTTGTGCTCCACCTCGTGCGAGGACTCCGAGTAGTTGCGCATGCGCACCGTCATCAGGCTGTCCTGGGTGTGGTTGTGCCCCAGATGCGAGTGCTGCTGCAGCAGCAGGTCGCGCGGCGGCGGCGAGTGCATGTTGGAGGTGTCCGTGTGGAGGATGGGCTCCCGCGACGAGTCAAAGTCGTGGTGGCTGCTGTCCGTGTGATGGTGCGAGGCCGTCGACGTGATCACAGCCGCCTGGTGGGGCAGCTGCTGCTGCTGCTGGTGGGCGGCCATGGGCAGTGCCACCTTTAGGGGCACCAATGCGGATGATGTGGTCGTTGGACAGGTGACCGTGCTGGGGCAGGTGGTGGAGCTGGCAGCATTGCTGCTGCCAGCAGCGGGCAGGCTACCGCCCGTGGAATTCGTGGGAACATTGTCGCCATTGGTGGTGCCGCTCCCATTGGTCAGGGCCAGGGGCTTGCTGGCGGCCTCGAGGTTGGTGGAGCTGGAGGAGCTTCCGCTGCTGTTGGCAGCCACTGCGACAGCAGCGGCGGCTGCCTGCTGGCTGCGCTGCAGCTGGTTGAGATGATTGCGGAAGCTCAGATCCTTGACGTCGTTGTGGTCCTGGCTGTGCTCCACGTCCGAGGTCCCCAGCATGTCCCGCAGGTGGCACAGGGGCGGATGGTAGGCCTGGTGAGGGCTGCCGCTGGAGGCGCTCACATTGTCCGGCATGTGGCAGGTGCGCGTGGACTTGTAGCAATCGGCTGGAGGGCAGGCAAAGAGATGGATTAGAATATGGTTTTAGGTGGGGAAAAAGATCGAATCCACTCACTCTTGAACATGTCATCGATGTGCTCCTGCAGGCGACCCAATAGGCGGTGGCAGAAGTCCTGCATGTGGACGTCGTAGAGGAACTTGGCCGCCTCCTTCATGCAGTCCATGTAGCCGGCGCGGTAGTCGTTCTCCTTCTGCAGGCACTCGCTCTGCAAGTGCTTCAGGTGCCTGATGGCCATCTCGATGATCTCCGTCTTCTCGATGCGGCCGCGGCCCTTGCGCTGGTACTGCGGCGGGATGAGGCGTGAGAGGTCCGCCAGGCAGGAGTTCATGCGATCCCGGCGCCGCTTCTCGATGATCCGGTGCGACAGGGGGTCTTGCTGTGGGGCAGACGAGGATATAGAGAGAGCTTTGATTAGATGCGGCTAGACTGCGGGTCCAACGATCAGCGGGGGGAGATAGGCATTATCCTAGTAATGATTGGTCAGCGGCGGTGGTTTTTCTTTTCTTTTTATTTTCACTTTAATTTCGATTTCTTTTCTTTGCTTTATTTTATTCATTCTTTCTTTTTTAGGCGTACTTTTAAAAAAGTTGGTCAAAAGCGGCGGGCAGTGGGCGGCGTCGCAGTCGGTGGCGGGGCATCGGCCTGTGAGAGTGTGGCGACATCGACATCGTGGCAAAGACGAGACACGTCCAGGCGCTGCGCTAAAGCCTCTCTCTCTCTCGCTCTCTCTCTTTTGATCCCTTGATCTTGTCGTCGCGGTCGTCCGTCTTTATTCGTGTTTTTTTTTTCAAATGTATTCAAATTCACAATGTGTTCGGTTCACAATCGAAATGATCAATGAGTGATCAGGGATCAGTGATCGATCAGTTTTCGGGCGCGATCTCTAAAATTGTAATATTTACCCTCGATGTTTTATTACGTCTTCCTGTGGCATATTCAGCATCGTCCTCGCTGTATGCCGTCGCAGAGGTGGAAAAATTTAAGCTAGATTCTGTGCAATAAGGAAAACTGGAGACAGCTGCTTCGCTATTTTCGTTTTTCGATATATGCAAAAGAAGTGGGAAGGATAAAGATAAAGAAACACAAATAAGTCCAAATTTTGTTCAAAAAATGTATTGTTTTTGGTTTTTGGTTTTTTTTGTTTTGTCTTGTTTTAGTTTTTCTGGTTTTTTTGTTTTTTAATTTTTCATTTCAATTGTTTTTGGTTTGGTTTTAGTAATGCATTTATTAGGTGCATAACTTAGCCTGACTTAGGAGTAGTAACTAGGGCTAATTAAAGCTAGGGATTAATGTGTTTATTGTTCGTTTATTTCAAAGACTCGAAGGATACAGAAGCTAAAAAAAAGGTACAATCTGCAACATGGCTGCAACGGAACAGAGAGAACATAATAAACATTAAACGTGGATAAAAGCACCAAGTGGCATTGAGATTGAAGGACTTGGATCCCAACATTTACCCTGGAGGGGGAGGGGGCCCCAAAGGCGTCGCTTGGCTAAAAAAAGAGCTTAAAATACTAGCAATTGTTTGCTGTTGTTCCAGGATCATCCAGGATCACTCACAGACACACTGACATCTTGTGGATTGCATGTGGACTCCAAATAGTTTCGCCATTTCCCACAAAATGTTTCTGCCTCGCCGTGTGGTGTGGCATGGGGAAAAACCAATTGAAACGAGCCAATCCCCACACGTTTACACGTTTTCATATGCACTCCATATATCAGAGCGGCTAATTTTAGCATCTACACGTTTTTATTGCCATGTGCCAAAAATATAATAAAACAGAGAGACGGAGAGACAGAGAGAGAGAGAGAGAGAGACAGGGAGAGAGAGCCAGAACCCACACTGAAAACAGGGGGAAAAACTGTTGCCAAGCGCCACTGCTGCCGCCGCCAAAGGGGAGGAGGAAATGTTAGAGAGAAAAGAAATTCACTAAATGCCAATTCCCGAACCAAAACAAACAAAAAATCGCTTGAAGTACGTACGGATACGGGTAATCATAATGAACGGCGTGGGGTGTGCGGTGTGTGGTGTGGTGTGGGCCAACAAGAATCAAGTCGAAAACGCTAGAAACCAAAATAAATGAACGACCATACCAGAGCGCAGCCAGCCAGACGATAGAAAGAAATAAGTGTCATGGCTCTTGGGGGCCTCTGGGGCGATAAGCGACAACAGACAACAAACATTAAGCAAATATAAGATACATATATACCACATATATGTATATATGTATATGTATATCTATTTGTGCATATCAAAAAGATGTACTAGAACGCACCAGTCCATGGCGCCTAGAACTTGTTTATCTGAAAGGCAAAGCCAAAGCCTCTCCTCTATCGTACAGCATCTACCATCTACCATCTAGTGGCAGCAACAGCAGCAGAGCCCCTCCCTCTACTAACTTGTTTTCATCATCTGGTCTTGGCGTTTAGCACAATTTGCATTATTTGATTTGTAAACCATAGCCAATTATCAGTATTTCGAGCTGCGGCTCACGCTGCGTATGAGTAATGCACAAAAACAGATTTCAATCAAAGCCAATGGTTCGCCTTGGGGGCGACTCGCGAGTTGATTGCACTCTGCCCCACCACACTGGCCGATTGGTGTCTCTTTTTCTTTTTCTGTGTCTGTGTCTGTGTCTGTTTTGGGGGACAACGTGAACAGGGCGTGTACGCCTCCTCGGTTTACATCAGTGGCCAAAGAGCAAAGTCGGTTTCAGTTCTGTGGCCACTGGCCAGGCGTCAGCGAGAATCACCAATCACTCGCTTGATTCATGCGATGAACGGCACCCCAACAAGTTGGCAACGTGCCCCCCCATTTGGGGCTGCAGCACTGTTCCTGCCCTACCGTTTGTTTACGTTTCTCTTTGTTGTCGCACTATTAAGTAATTGGCCCCCCCGTAAATATAGCAATGAGGCACGTACATATACTATGTGCTACATAGTACGAGTATCTGTGTGTCTGTAGAATGCTTCGCGGGGACACAGACATCATCATCTTCTACAGGTAGTCTCTACGATGACGACAGTCCCCGCCGATCAGTCGCCCAATGCTTGCCAAAGGCATGAACAGAACAGCACAGCAATGGGAATGGTATTCCCACAACTATTTTCCCGATATCCGATTCACGCGTAGAGCGTTGATGGTTCTCTGATAATGATATTAAGCCATCCCTCAGTTTGCACACGCTCCGTTACTCTCCTCTCTCGCTGTCGCTCTCCTATCGATATGCCACTCAAATGAACTTGTTTCCTGCTCTTATCGGAACGGTTGTAAGGTAACTAAACCCCAAAACTGGTTGATAAGATTACGCTCTGCTCTACACGTGACGATGTTTTTCTATTATTATGGCCATAAATACTGATATAGTAAGCCAAATACAACTGGTTCATGGCAGTTGCACTCAGTTTAATCTTGGCTAAAGGCTTGTTTTTGTTTTGGGTACGGGAATTTCCCCATAGATTTACACAGAATAAAGTTTATTAGTTTATAGGCCACCCCGAAAGACGTCAGAGGCCGAGTTTACAGAGATAAAGATCTGGGGTTCTGTAATAACTAATCTGGCGAGGGAGGTCTATCAGAAAAAATGGTCTTCGCCAGTGATTCATGATTGTCAGTGGAGTGAAGTGAGTGATTCATGAATCCCATAGATTTTCTATAGATTTTCCATAGATTTCGGTCCACCACTTGCTTACACAACGAACAAACGGACAAACAAACGGATCGTTCAATGCCACAAGAGATCTGTGTCAGATATTTCCATATTGACATTAGGCAATGGAAATTGTGAAATCTCAAAACGGAGGAAAACAACTCGACAACAAACGGTGACGTTTTTAAAGTTAATAAATCAATAATAAGAATCTCTTTCTTGGCTCTAATTAGCAAAAGTGGGCGGGGTCGTTCTGATCAGCTGACCTTGAGTCGCTGTGGAGTGGGCATGGGTATGGGCATGGGTATCTCTCTCTGATGATAAGATAAGACAACAATCGGAACAACAACCGGTACATACAAGCCCACAAATTAGCACGAAATTATACCAGAGAGGGAGAACTGCAGTGTCGAGCATCTGTGATCACGTGAGAGATTCGAACGAGCGAGCGAACACTTTAATGGAAACTTTAATGATGCCACACACTCATGAATATTCATGTATATTCAGGTGGAAACTGAATGGCTGAGCGGGCACGTGATATAATGATGAGATTGGGCAATGCCCAGAACCAAAAAGCGAAACGGGTAACACCAGACCCCCCCATGACCCTCTCTCTTTGGTCAGACTCGTGGGGAGTGCTGTTCCAGCAAAAAACCAATTTGGCCAGCCCCAAACGTGTACACGTGCCGGATGGATCGCCTGGCAACAGAGCCGCAACGAGGGCAACAATTCAAGGGGGGTCCACCCCTCCCCAGCTCCCCGCTGTAAATTGCTCTCTGGCGTGCTGTCTAAGCGAAAAACAATTCAATATAAGCAGACACATAGATACACACAACTCAGATTGAGATACAGAATGCGGGGCGACACAGCACGAGAGAGAAACAACAAACAAATTGGACACACAACAAAGGCCAATTGAAGTCGAGTCGGTCTGTCGTTTGGCTTTTACGCGCACGCAGCAGCAGCAAACGAATTTTCGAGACCAGAAAAGTGGAAATGAATGGAAACCTCCGACAAATGGTGACGATACAAAGTATAGCTTTTGTAGCCCTTTGTTCCAAGGGAATTCCAAGGCAATGAATCATCAACGAAGTTGAGATTTTGTAGATTCATTCGAATATGATCGGTGTGGCTTACCCTCCAAATCTCTCCACAATTCCTTGGATCCGTTACTCTTTCAAAAACAATATTTCCACTTGGAAAACTTTCCTCTACAAAAGATTATGTTTTTTTGAAAATTTTCCACACGTACGCTCCCAATTCCAAATGCTAGTCGAATGCCAACGATCTCGGCAACCCCACAACCCCCCAGTCCATGCCCCATGCCCCATGCCCCATGCCCATCCGCATTCCTCAACTAATAGACAGCCACAAATGACCCAACCATCTCCATCCAATAACTGGGTCAAAATACATTCACATCGCAACTATTCAAATCGTTTAGTGGCAATCAAATGCAATGTGCAGAGAGGAGCCACACACAGTCCCGCATCCCCGCATCCCCGCATTCATGACTCATGCGCGGACGCGGACCTCAAAAAACGTCCGTCGACGTTATATGCATTAATCATTGGAAACCACCATGGAACCACCAGAGTGTCCCCCGTGTTCCGTGCCCCCCGTGTCCCTCCCACGTATTTATGAGAATTTCTGTGTGAATTCCACCATGCATACTGGTGCGATTATAGGAGTATGTGTGCGGATGCGGCACGTTTCTGCCCCGTGAGGTGGTGACCTGGAGGAGGAGGGTCATCATCCAGAGGAGTGTGGTATGTGTGTGTGGCTGCATTGGAGAACGTGTCTACGTGCCCGCCTCAGAAATGCCAATGGACGCCGCCGCGACGAACACAGACCCGAGAGAGTGGCGACCAACACAACAGACCGACGACGACGACGATGACGATGATAAGACCGCGGCGTCGGCGAAACGAAATGGATCGATGCGAATAGAGATCGTAACGGGATTCGGAATTCGGAATCGAAAAAACTGTAAGATCGTCAACAGCCCAGCACCGAAGCCCCATCCCATCCGCTAAAAATATTTGTATAATTTATAACACTTCTTTCATTGGGGTCTGTGTATTTATAGGCTTCCTGCAGCGTGCGTTTGTTGTTTATTTGGAGAAAGATATAGATATAGATACTATATGTAGATACTGGTAGTTTATAGATACATTTGACTTGTTGTTTGCTTTGACGTGTTGTCTTGCTGAACATTTGTGAGTTGATTAGCCTACATGATTGGCCCTTTTTGGATAGATACTCTGGCCATCCAGAATGGGCATCATGTAACACAAACGTAGCCAGCAAACAAACACACTTTATCAGAGTTCTTTTGGGAAAACACATATGCACTTATCACTTCTTGGTCATGGGGTCACTAGGGGATCACAGATATACATACATATGTATATGTATGTATGTATTATTGTAGTAATTCCAATGGTTTATGGCGTCGTTGACAAGATCCCGAAATCGAAAACAACGAGAGACAGCTGCGTTTGCAAGTGGATAAGCCCTCCTCCTCCTTCCCTCGCCTCCTCTCCATCATCATCATCTACATCATCGTTCAGCAACATGGCATCATGGCGTCTGCTTTGGAAAGAGGTGGGTCTGGAGCAACTGTCTCGTCGTGCAACAAACCCGAGATCTCACTGACGCATGGAAAACTCTATAGATTAGATATAGTCGTACACTCTTTCTGTCTCTCGCTAGATAGTAGCTTGTACTCCATATTATGTATATGGCGGTGGGGTGGCCAGTGCGTCACGCCCGTTTTGCTGTTTATCGCGTGTTTGCTTATCTCTTATTTGTGCTTCTCTTTTTTCCTTTATCTTTCTCCTTCAGTTTCTCTCTGTTTCTCGCACTTTCTTCCTGTTGTTTTTCATCTCTTTTGGATGTTGATTAAAACGGAGGGCGCGTAATGCAAATTATAAACACTTGAACGGAGAGACGAAGACGCGACAAAAGCGTGTTTACCTCGAGGGGCAGGCAGTTGATAAGGAAACAAACCACACACACACACAATCGTTTGATCACGCGTGCAAAAGGTACATACTCGTATTTATATATTATATATGTAGGTTTATTTTTTACCGAACCAAACCGAAGCGAACCGAAGCGAACAGCACCGAACCGATCGCCGAAATAATTATTGAAAATATTTATAAACTGTTTGCATCGTTAGCTGTGATATTTTCAACATAATTATCACGGCTAGACGTATGCAATTATTAGCCACACGTGAGTTATACGTAATCATACCCTATCATATGCCACTTTCACCCCAAGGCACCAGGCAAGCGCTCTATTGAGGGGGGGACCACCTATTGAAATTGGAAAACAAATCAAATCAAGCTGCATATTTGATGAAAAACTCATTTGAGTGGGGGGTGGCTGTAGAGGCCTTGTAGAGGATATTTTTAGGGTTGAGAGCATTCCCAGGAGTGGCCACTGAATACCAAAATAGCCCCAATATAACACTCAATCAAATAAATACGACAACAACCAGGAGGAGGAGGAACATGGGAGAAAGACAAAACTTGTTGACCTTCAAAAGGACACCGACTGGCACCACGACCCACACCCACACCCATGCCTACGTCTACGCCTACACCCACGGGACACAGCACACAGATATCGGGATGGAGACAGTTACGGAGAGGAAGACGAAGACCCCCCGCCCCATGGGCAGACACGTGTGTGCCACCCCTCGATAGAAGCCCACGCCCCCCCACCCTTCGATGGCCAATCAATGGAACCGGGAGGGGGGGTGCTATTAACTGATATTTATAGCCACGATTTGGCCGTTGACATTTAGCCGGGAATAAGCCGCGCGACCATTCGGGGGCCGCGACTAAATTATTGAACGAGTCTCTGGCCACACTAACGGACAGACACACCGAATCCACATTCAAATCCAAATCCGAATTGGGTTCCACTCGGACACGTTTAATGAAATTCAAGTTCAGAAATACTCGTACACAAAAACACAAAAGTGGAGGCAGAGGGCAAAGACGGGGGCAGAGGCAGCGAAGATGCGGGAGGGACTGCGGGGGGGTGGGGGGGGATTGGTTTCGGGGGAACGTCACGTTTGGCGGGTCGTGCGTTGCTTCTGTGTGTTTCTGTTTCTGTTTGCAAAAACCCGAAAAGAAACAAAAAGATGAAATGAAATAAAGTGAAATAAAACTGAAGCACAAGTCCGGCCAAGAATAGATCGACGGACATAGTCTGCCCACGTTTTTAGCATGTTTTCTCGCCCGATTTTCGCATTTCACGAGTGTTTTGCAAATGTTTTCTAGCTCAAAGGCTATAAATAGAGCCCACACGATCCACACCCAATCCACAGCACACACGCACACTTACACACACAGACCCCACTGCGAAGGCCGTTACAAAGCCAGACAACGGTGACGACGACGGCGACTAAAAAGAAGAAGACGACTTAAGCTAACAACTAAATTGGAGACTAAAATCTACACTAAACCATTAATTAATGCATAGACTTAAGAGCGCAGGTGAAAGTGAGTGTTTTTTTTTTTGTTTTTTTGTTTTGGAGCTCTGATTCGGCGGGATCCCTGTTTATACCTACCTCTCATACTTAACCGGATGGGCGGCATGTCCGTTCGCCTCGTTCCAATAGGGCTCCATGCTGCTGTGGCGAATCCTGGTCCCTGCCGCTGCTGCTGCTGCTGCGCCCTCTGCTCCGGCTGTGTCTGCTTGCTCTGCTGTCCTGGAGTGCTGCTGCGACTGCTGCTGCGTCGACGTGGCTTGCAGTTGCGGTGGAATGGTGGAAGGTGGTTTTGCGCTCCTTACGTCAATGCAGAAATAATTGTACAAATACCAAGCTATGTAAATGCCGGGGGGAGGAGGGCGGACGGGCGAATTATGGCAGAGCAAACAGGTTGTCGACGGGTGGCGTGGCGGCGAAGACGAACACGAAGACGAAGAGCGGCGGCTAAATTGGATATACGACGAAGCAAAGCTCTCTCGCTCTCACTCTCTTTCTCTCTCTGCGTGTCGGTTGCTCCTTCGGGTGGGTTGTTACTGTTGTTGTTACTGTTATTTAGGTACAATTTGGTATCACACTTTTGTGGCACGTCTGTCTCTCAATGAATATCCAATACTCGTTGCACCTGCCGAACACGCTGCGTTGTTGTTGCTGTCTTAGATGTAGCATAACATTCCCGAACTATGCATTTATTTACATATGTTGGAACGAATGGAATTATAGCGATAAGTCTGGCCGGCGGGGCGGTCGGGTAATTTACTGGACTGGACTGTGGCTGTCAGCGCGTCTTATCAGCAGAGTAGCCTTTTGTTTGCTCGTGTCTTTCTGTGTGCGTATGCGTGTACGCTGGCCTGGCGATAACGAAACGGCGATAAAGTTATTTTCTCCTTTTTTTGTACTTGGCAGCAGCTCTACATCTATTTTTGGGGGGCAGCAGCAATTAAAAGTGCACTTGTTGGAGCATTCACTGTGGCCTCTCTCTCTCTCTCTCTCTTAGACACTCTCTTTCTCTCACTGGCGACGAGTTAAACTCTTTTCACGCAAAACAAAAAAATCAACAATGAGTAAATGTTGAAAAACGTGATTACTGCTGCTCGACGCACTCGATTCCGAAGACCGTTTACACGTTTTCAGCTTTTATAAAATTTTGTTTTGTATAAACTTTTATTTGTTTTATTAATACTCGTACGCACACACACGGACACCCAGCACCAGCAGCAGCAGAGCAACAGCAACAATAACTTCCTTTCACAGTGGAATTTTACCAGCAACAGCGCCGCCTACATACATTTATACATACACACAACACACACACATCTGTACTGTATAGGTGAGAGCGATTCGGTTGGTATGCGTATGCGTGTGCGTCTGTTTCCCTATTGTGGCACTTTTGTACATATAATAAATTTGTTTTGTTGCTGCCTCCAGCTAATTTGGCCGCTGTGCTGTGCTGTTGGCTGTTTGGCTGTTGTTTTTCTCTCTCTGTGTTTCGTCGTATTGTGGCTGAACTAAGCAGTTTTTTCCTCCCGTTCGGTTTGGTTTGGTTTGTTTGTTATTTTGCACAGTCACTTCTCTTCACCGTACGTATGCGCACTGTGTCCGCGTCCGCATCCGTATCCGTTCGCAGCCAGAAATAAAATGAATGAAATGGTAGCCGCCGAACGGCACGAGACCCACGAGACCCCGAAAAACGACTTCGAGAAACGCGAATTGATGACGTTCGAGACTCCCGAGCGCCGAGGAGATGCCCAGAGAGCATTGTAGGCAACATGTGAGCACCGAAGAGCGGAGTGAGAGTGGGAGAGCCACCAGGCATGGCTCCACGTTCCTCGAATCGTGTTCGGGCCCCACAAAATACATGTGAGTGTCGCCGAGTTATCGCATTTCGTGTGCGGCGAACGTGATTGCCACAGTGGGGCCGGACACTGGGATTTGTATGGCGAAAGTATCACATGGCAAGTCGAAGTTTAAATAGTGATTCTAAATTTTCATTTTGGCTCTTACCTAACAGAGAAATAAAAGAGAAATAAAGACAAATAGAAAACGTAGCACTCGCAAAGAAATGTTTACCATGTCTAGCCAAGGCTATCTCCCGAAGATTAACAAATAAAAAGAAAATCCACTGTAATTTATTGCATTTCGAATCAGTGTGCCTGAGGCATGTGAATCCGCGAGCACTGCCGGATGACTAGACTTCATTTTACGCTCGAGTCGCTGTCGGCGGCGCACTTACACAACCAAAGGTGGGAGTTGTTGTTGTTGTTTTTGGGTTGTGGGATAGGTATAAATATGTTGCGTGTAATTTATATTAATAAGCATTTACTCTCGGTGACTGATTGTTATAAATAAGCTAGCCATATGTTTTTCAAGTACAAATATCTAATCGAAAACGGGCACACCCACACACGGTCTTGGCAATATTGAGATTGTCATGTGCAGTGTCATTATATCTGGACCTGACCTCTGGGGCAGGATAAGAATATCAGATAGAAGCCATGGCAGTCAAAGAAGTCGATCTCTAAGCAGCACCTTGTCTAACCCAACCCTTAATTGAATGTGCCTTGGGCAGCCGGGGACCCCTAGAAAAAAGTAAATAGAAAAAATATTCAAAATATATAATAATAATAATAATAAAGCGAAAATCAACGACGCAAAAGCAAGGCAGCACCCGAGACAGCGGCGCTTAGACAGGCAGCAGCCGAGGGGCAGCACAACACAACAGCGGCCCACGGCAGCGGCATACAATAAAACACGTGAACGTGACAAATTCCAAAGCGAAATCCAACAGGGCGGCGGCCAACAGCGGCAGGCAGAAAGAGAGAGAGCGAGAGCGAGAGAGAGAGAGAGAGCGCGCCCAGCTTGAGAGCTGATAAACACTCGCTTGGCAACAACAATCGGCACGAATGTGAACACACAACACAGCATTTACACTGACACTCACACGGACAGGGACACGGACACACACATGCACTCGAACATGTCGGCCGACATTTTGTTTTTATTACAGCGCGCAACAGTCAGTCGTTGTTTTTGTTGTTGCTGTTTTTCGTTTCGTTTTTCGTTTTAATAATCAAAATAATAATCATACGCTGCGTTGTCCCGTCATCGGTGTCTCTCTCTCTGTCTCCCTCTCTCTCTTTCTTTTAAACTTACTCACTCTCACTGTATTGACGGCCAGAAGCTTAACGTTTTTAATCGAGACACGTTGAAAGTGGCAAATACACAAAAAACACACACACGAAATTCGTGGCGCATGACGTAATTTCTCACGCGAGCCGAGCATGTCAGCCATTCCACATACACAACCGCACACACACACACAAACACACACACACATGGACAGAGAGACTCACTCACAATGTAACACCTCAAGTTTGTTGTTGGTCACGTGTCTTTGAAATGTTTTTGCCTCCAGAAAGCGCACTGAAAGCCGACTCGGAGTCGGACTCGGACGCGGACTCTGATTCGGATTTAGATTCGGATTTGATTATTCAATTTCCATTGTGTGGGGTTTTCCATCGTGTTGATTATATTTAAATGGCAGCCCCAGCTATTTTTAGAGCCGGCTCTGGCCCCAAAGGTCACGCAAACAACACACACAAATACAGTCGCAACGGAGCAGCGGATCCGCGGTGATAAATGACATAAACGTGTCCAATTATCCACTGGGCTTGCGTAACTTTCGACCAACCATCTGTTCCATGGTCTGGGTACAGGTATACCCTGCCTGCTAGGGGGGGTAAAGATTAAGTAAGTTAAGTTTTCGACTCTTAAGCCATGCCTATTCCTATGAACACTAATCGCTCCTGCATTCCTCGAATTCCCTTATCATACGACATGATGACAAGTGACATTTTTCAAAAACAAAATCAGCTATAGACTAGAAATATCAAATTTAATCTAAAGCTGCCAATAAAGGGCTCAGTCGTTAGAGATGTTTTTGTTTGAATAACAAAACTCTACTCCACTTTCACTCACATACAAATGCTAATACATACATATGTACATAGTTTATACATAGTTTGCTCTAAAGATCTGTCCAGGGTATCCCAAGATTCGGGCTTCCCAAATGCAGGCTTTTCTGTCGTGCTTTTGTTTTGTTTTCGCTGTTTGCTCATCTCAGAGCTAATTATAAGTGGCACGTGCACTCGTATGGCATTTCGTTACGTCTACGGCACGAGGTCGCCTCGGATATTACGCACATGCCGCCGCATGGCTCACGTTACCCATGTGTGGTTACATTGCCCCACCCTGCACTGGAGGACTGCCATCCACCCACCCAGCCACGTTTTCGTGGCAGCAGCATATTTATTTCCTGTGCTGCTCGGCCCGGCTCGGCTCCTATGCTCACGTGTTGCTAATCGGAGGGCGTTACGTGGCTCGGCGCTCGTCTTTCGGCTCTCGGCTCTGCCACGAGCATTAAATGCAATCGGGCCCATGGGATGCAAAAGAGAGGATAGAAGGAGAAGGAGGAGGAGGAGGAGGAGGGTCAGAGGCATTTCTAGTGTGACGAAAGGTTTGCTTTTCATATAAACAGAGACGAAACAGCATAACAAGAGGCAAACACTTGTAGATTTCCCTCTCATGTTTGCCTTTGGAGCGGAGGGGGGAGGGAGGGGGCTTATCGGACTCGTCTGTTTACCTCCCCACTTGGCTGGTTAAAGTTTAATCACGAAAAAGGTGAAAACTGCTGGAAAACACCAACGAAAGTACTGCATGCAATAGTCAGGGAGCGGAGAAAACATTTGCTACGATTGCCTGGAGAATGCACAGTGGGGCGAGGGTATAAGAGAAATGGAAAGCCAGCGTTACACAATTCTGTAGCGTATATTATCTTTATGTGGTTATGGAAATCATTCTACTACTAAAACTATTCATTAGAATAGTCAAAGTCATTAGATTAGTTCATCCAAAGACAAATTGGAAGCCACTGTGCCACTGTGTGCTATGCTACACATCAAACGCTTATGATAACCACAAATAATCGTGAGGCAAACTTCGTTTTGGTGCCTGTGCCTTCACACACAGGTGCAATTCACACCTGTAATTAGGACTGACATTGACGAAATCACCAGACCATACCCAAGACCCCATACCCCAGACCAAGGAAGGGCCCCAGCCAGGCCAGGCCAGGCCAAGTGGAAAATGAGGGCTCTAATCGTGTTATATCTTAATTGGAACCTTTCAAGTGGGCGGAAAACATTCTCTCGGGGGCTTATCGCCTCATCAGAAACAGAATCAACAATCAACAACATGAGAGATCGCGTGAAATGACAGAAAAATTTCTTATCATCTTGCGAAATTTCGATTTCAAAGTCGAGGTGAAATCAAACAAAAACAAAAGAAAGCTCAAAACATCTGCTGATAAGAACTAATACTATCACAGTAAAAAACAACCTATAAAAAAAAGAAAAGACAAGGTAATAATAATATAAAAAAAAGTTGAAACGAAAACACAAAATTCAAGTGGAACTGGTCTGAAATTGCGATTGTAGCTGCTGCTGCTGCTGCTGCTGCTCTTTGCTGATATTCCTATTTGATTCTTAATGTTAGTATTGTTGATTTTTGTTGTTGCTGCTGTTGCTGTTGTTGTTGTTGCTGTTGTTGTTGTTGTTATGTAGATTAGAAATCTCGAGAAATGTTTATAAAAAGCCCCAAACAAGACCTGAGCCCCCAATGCAAGAGACAGGGACAGGGGCAACGACACGTGCGCCCGCAGCTGGACAACTACATAATACATACATATATTCTATATTCTATAAACACAAGCGAGTACGAGTATATACAGGTAATTGTTTATAGGTATATACATGGAGCGTATGTGAGGGAATAGATGCATGTACAGTGCCTGCATTTATTAGTCGCACTCGTTTGATATACATTATAATATAATATGTACATTTGAGTTATGTATAACAGGGTTCGCTGAATGTCAGGTGGGTGGTGAGAAGCTCAGCTCAAGGACGCCCCGGTGGGAATTCTGGATGGTTAAACATTCAAAACAAAAATCCCCAACAGATACAAAGACAAACTTGGGCTGGGGGGTAATTTGAATGGTTCTTAATGAGGCTTAAATAAGGTGCTAAATTATTTTCACTTTTTAATGTTAATTCCTAAAAAAAAGTAGGGCCTATTGCAATGAATGAATTGAATGAAAATGTATCTACATAATTTTTAAAATAATAATACAAATAAATGAAATTTAAAGAATACCAAAGAGCACCCCTAAGAAACAAAACCTAATGAAATCTTGTCAGATTTTTCGAACCACTTTTCCTATTCCAATTATCATCTTTTGGTAAACCCATTTTCAAATTCTCTATAACATTGTATTTATTTTATATTCATGGTTAATTAATTACCTAAAGTTCGAGTCCGAGTTCGTTCCAGTTAGTTTTGTTTGAAAATTGTTGGATAAATATATAAAAAGCCTCTGTGGAATTGTCTCTCTTCCTATTTACTTGCCATTTCCAATGGATCTCATTTGCTACCCATTGATGATTTCCAGTGTGGCTATGGCTATGGCTGTGGCTACGACTATGAGTTCTACTTCTGGCCGGGTTTGGGTTATGTAAAACTTACAAATTGTTACACGTTTTGCATTCAAATGTGGCCGTTGTCGTCGTCGTAGTTGCCGTTGCCGTTGCTCTTTTTGCCAGTTGATAAATCAAGCAAAGTCGAGCTTGGGATTCCAGCAACGAAGCATCGAAGCAGCGAAGCCAACGACAAGGTGACGCCGCCCCACCCCGCCTGTAACTCTCTGGACTTTGGTTCTATTTTGTTTTTCGCCTGGGATTTGCATGGGGAAGAGCGAGCCGCTGCTCGTGGAGGAAGTCGAGTTAATTGTATGCACACACACAAGCACACAAACACAGATACATACATGTGTGTAATGGCATTTTCATTTGCATTAATTGAATTTGCATGTGATACGGGTATACTACATGCATATACGGGTGTATGCTCCGGGTAAGGTAAAGGAGAGAAATGGGAAGGAAACGGATTCCCGGACGAGAAATGAGAATAACGGCCAAAGTCTCGCCATACAGTCTGCTTGGTGTCTCTCATGTGGCATGGTTTTTTATCGTCTATCCTCCAAGCATTTTTTCTAGTTTTTCTCTAGTTTGTTCCCCCTTCTTTGCTTTGCTTTATGCTGATTCTCCTCTTGTTTTGTCTAATATTCCTTCGGTTTTCTTCTACATTTTCTTCGGGCTGATGTAAGCCAAGTGTCTTATCACGTAACACACATGACATGGTACCTATAGGTCGAGAGAAACAGGAAAAACGCTTTGGCTTTGAAAAGGAGAGACACAAGCACGTTGCAACAGCTGCCGCCCCAAGATGTACATAAGCGTGTGTCTCTGCCTCTATGTGTGTGTCTCTGTGTTGGTTACTGTGCGTGGGCCCCAATGCCATGAAAAGCCGCCTTTGACGCTTCTACGCTGCCACCGCAACCCCCCACCCCCCAACGCATCGCCTCGTGTCAACCACGTAACAGAAACAGCGACAAACGTGCATGTGGGGCATGTGGGGCATGTGTGGCAGTAGTCACATTTTCAGGCACGGCCTGCCTGCCGCTGACAGCCGGGTTTGATGATGACAAGAAATGCATTGGATCGGATCGGATCGGATCACTCACACTCACCTTCTCCAGGTCCAGCTCCAGCCACTCCAACAGGTTGAGATTTTGCATAGTCCATCAGAACGAACCAAGGCAGAACCGGTAGATTCCAGCTAATGGCTGCTGTCCGCTAATGTGCCCACGGGTGTCCGTCGCAGAAACAGCAGGGAAGCAGAGAGGCAGAGGCTGGCAGCGAGAGTCTCATTTGGCGGGGTAATTAGGCAAAGCGAACCGGAGCTCAACGGTCCCTGCCCTCCCCTCCACGGCCACAGTTGATCCCCTAGGAGAGGGGATCTAGAAACCTGCCTGCCGGGCTGCCGTCGAAAAGGCCGCTGCCGCTGCTCCGGACTGCGAGGTGTAGGAGGTGTCGTCGCTGGCATCCTCGCTGGACTCCTCGCGTTCTCTGGCGATCTTCTCCAGCCGCATCATCAGCGCACGGAACAGCGCGTCCGGCAGATTGGCCCGGAGCATCTGCACGAGGGAGCCCGGGTGGGTGCACATCATTATGGCGTTGCACAGGTGAATCAGGCCCTCGTCGACGCAACCCTCTTTGATGAGGCACTCGCCCTTCTGCACCTCCTCAACGAAGCGCATCCGCATCTGCATCTCCTCGTCGTCCTCTTCGATGACGCCCTCCACTGTCTTCCGGGCCATCGCCAGCCGCTCGCGACGCTCGTGGACCCGCTTCTTGTAGTCGGGCGCCGAAGTGCGCTTCCGATCGAAGTAGAAACAGATGCCCACGAAGAGGGCGCCGGCCGAGCTCAAAGCCAGCATTAGCATCGATTCATACGACAGCATTTTCGATAAAAAAGAAAATCTCCCTTCAAATTCACCAAAAGAATCGAAATAGAAATATATAAAAAAATTACCAGCTACAAATTAATTTTGTTCTGTGTGAATGTGTAGAACTGTGCTGGGCTACAAAAGAAAAAACTTCCCCTTTGACATCTGGAAAATTCAAGGGTGAGTCGATGCTTTTATGTCAGTAGATTTTGTTTTTCCGAGAGTTCTCTGATATTCTATGACCTTTGCCGTTTCTGCCGATCTCCCAGGAACCCCAGAAAATGCGATACGTAATTGGCAACCCCTTTTATTGCTTAATTTTTTGCATTGTCCAATGTGGTTTTTGCTGCTGATTTGCAACGAATTAATTAGCAAACAATGCACAAAAGATTGATCACGTTTTGACGGCGGTGGAAAACGGCCAGGAAATGCCTGGCAAGGTAACAAATGATTGACAATGACCAGCGGCAGCAGCAGCAATGGCATGTGCATATTAATGTTTAGGAAAGCTGAATTTTCAAATTCAAAACAACCGCCAAACTGTTATATGCAAACGATTCTCACCTGTGCCCCGTTTACCAACACTAAGTGTTGCGAATTTGTAATTTCCCTACAAATTTGTTAATTAAATGTTGCTGTAGATAATGTTGCGAAATTTGAATTTTCATACATGTTTCAGAGCCTACGGTCACACTTGAAATATTCTTCTGCTGGTATTTTTTAGGCAGTTTTATTTGAAAATATGTGCATTATTTGTGGTATTTCTGAGCTCTCGGTTTACGGTCATATCCGCCATATGATTTTGTTTTGACTTTTTTGTTTTTTCCAAAAAAACCCGTGCAAAATGTTTAGTTCGTTAATTAGCTTGTAGGAACCCGTGCAATATCTAGTTTTAGAATACCCACCCCCAACGGTGATTGAACTGACCAAGCGATTGACCAACCCAGCGGGAGCGTGATTCGGCCTTATTGGGGGCCAGAACCATGCACTGTCAGGTGTTCTTGTTGTTGTTGTTGTTGTTAGTCGTGTCGCCTGTTGCCAAGCAACGAAAAACGCAAACACAACAAGTTACAGTTACGTCGCTGTTCGGGCCACTTCCTTCCGGTCCCATTTTTGCGCTGTAATACAGTTTTTACACGTTCTCCAACCGCACGGAACCCCGAGGAATCCTTTTTCGAAAAAACCCAGAAAAATTCTTGAAGGAAACCCCAGAAATCGCAAGAGGAGGATTTCTATTCGAAGGAAGATTTGGATGTACCTGGAAACTAACTGGAGCACAGCTCCGTGAGGGTAGAGGATACCCTTTGGATACTTACCACGACGCAATGGTGAGTTCTAGAAGGAGTCGCCGTGTGTCCGTCCTACCTGCCCCATGCCCCTGCCCCTGCCCCAGCTCCTACGTAATTATAAAGAAAAACTTTCGAGTGCCGCAAATGAAAGATCAAAAGCGAGAACAACTTTTCTCATTTCGTAGCTTTTTCGAAGGCACGGCGGGGCAATTCAACGAATTTCCATTGATGGAGAAAATGAGAAAATTAGCCAGTCATCCAGCCAGCCATCCAGACCGCCAGCTAGCGGTGTTTTCCGCATTTTCATTTACACGCTTTCCCAAGCCACGCTCAGGTCGCAGACTCTCAGCCATTTAGAGACAATTAAGTCGAGTCCTGGGTCGTGGTCGAGCAGCCGACAACCCACCACCCTGCCACGCACATGTGCCACCGCGCACCCACACCCGCACCCGCCCTCGCATCCGTAGCCGTATCCTTATCCACTGCCACAGACCCTGCCGCAGCCACAGCCATACCCATGGCCATGGCCGGTTGCACATTACACCGCGTTCGGCCGCCAGGTGTAAGCCTCTCTCGTCTCAGTGTGCGTTTCCGCTTTGCTGCCTCGCACTGCTGCGTCCTGCTTGACTGACTCTCTTTGCCTGTCCCTGTCCCGCTCCCCCTCCTCCACCAGCACCAGCACCAAAAAAGGAAAACCAAGAGAGCAGCCAAGGGGCAGGGCAGGGGGCAAGAGCGAGGCTTGCCACACGCCAAGCGAACGCCCGCCTTATCACATTCCCATGTCAGCGTCGTCATCGTCTTCATTTGATGAGTGGACGGACGCCGAGCGACGGACGGACGGACGGACGTCCATGCTCATAAATGTCAATGTCAATTTGTCCATCAGATGTTACACAAAGTACACAAACGGAAATATTTCAGTCTTCGAAGAGGGTTTCTTTCTCTCTTTAGGTTATTAAACTTAAGTGAAATTCCACAGTAAACAAATATGGAATGCAGATTAAACATTACCTGGGGCTTCAATCGATCCCTAAAATATTCACCTACTACAATAGCAACTTTAGCGAGTTGCTAAACAATATGAAATTCATCAAGAAAAAATGTTTGCTTTCGTAGGGAAGTTTTAGATACGCTTACAGATAGATACATATATCATTCTTACAGGAGGTATATTTACCAACCAAATTGAACTTTTTTTCCGCTGTGAACCAAACCAGACTATTTCTGAGTTTTCAAATTCAAAATTTCGGGAAAATATATCGCAAAAATAATCAAATTTGAATTTGAAAGCTTAATAACTTCCAGACGTTAAGCTGCATCCCTTTGCTTTTCGGAATTGTAAAGTTCAATAAAACCCGATAAAAGATACTTCAGTTATGTGGAAAAAACGAGCAGTACCTCTGAAAAAAAAACTTTAAAATAAAATACTATTTCTCAAAAAACAAGTAAACCATAAACAAAATTTCTTTTTAATATTTTTAAAGCCCCATTATATGCATGCATTATAGCTAGAGCAACAAGGTCTTAAGGCTGAGGGTATATCTACTTTTATATGGCCGGCAGTAAGTGCAGAATTGGTGACTTCAAACGCTAATAGAAACAACTATTTATTCTGATGCGATACAATAGAATTAATTTAGATTGGCTCTTTTTATCTTTATTACAAAAATCTAATAAGTGCTGCTACTACTACTTATGTTTCAATCAAATAATCCCAATAATTATATATACGTTTAGCATTTAGCATTCTTAC
Source organism: Drosophila athabasca (assembly GCA_008121215.1). NCBI lineage: Eukaryota > Metazoa > Arthropoda > Insecta > Diptera > Drosophilidae > Drosophila > Drosophila athabasca. Next base: position 2,141,160 of record CM017793.1, on the reverse strand, counting down.
GAATCTGTTGTCTTATTGAACAAAAACCAGTTATACGTTTTGTTCTGTTTACAAAAAAGAAACATCAATCTTAAAATTGTAGCCGTTTATTAGAGGAATAGATACAGAAAATTTCGAAGCCCCAAAAGCAATCGACTAATCGATAGTCCTTTTCCATCAGCGGACATTCCCTGATTCGCTGCTCAGATATCCCATAGGCGAACGGACACTTCCGTTACGAATGATGCGGATCAGAGACCACTTGCCAGGAGATTGTCAATTGATTAACGTAAGACAATAATTAATCAATGCTAAACTTAAGCAAAAGCAGAAATATATTAGTTGTAGGACAATAATATCAGATATTTGTATATTTCTGCTTCAAAAAAAACAAAAGTTCAGAAAATTGTTAGTGCAGTTCAGATGTAACATCCCATTGGAACCACAATCGACCACGAAGGCCATTGGACAATGCCCGAGTTTAGTAAACAATTGGCAGCCGTTGAAGATAGCCCTTGAAAGATACATTTGTATCTTCAATGCGCAATCGCTTTAAGGCCCATGAGAGAGGGGAAATATTTGAATTTGCATACCTTACGCATAAAATATCAATCACCTGCATGGCACGCAGATGACACAGCACAGCCTTGCAGTCAGCATTCAGCAGACACATGTGTCATGTCCGGCCGAAGGATTCCACCCACCTGGAGACACGCAAAGAAAGCGTCACGCTCTCTGAGCTTCAGTCTCCCTGTCGTCCGGTTCCTATGCCAACGCAGCTGCCTCCTACGAGATCCGGAGTACGTCCCAGGGGTAGGTGGACACTCCGAAAAGGGGTCAATGCCATGTGCACAAAATGCAGCCAACTATGCAACCCACTCCCCCACTCCTAGCCACACACACACGCAGTCCTTTCTGTGTCCTTTCATTTTACTTTTCTACCATTCGTATCTTTTGCTCTCTCTTTTGCTCTCCAGCTGGAGCTGGAGTCGAGTCGACCAGCCAGCCATGTGTGGCATGTGGCATGTGTGGATTGTGTTCGTTAACCGCCTCATTTCAGGGTCCATAATGCCATCAGAGAATTCAAATGAATTTCCATCTCGCTCTGGCGACTGCAGGTCGGGCACAAGTGTACGGGCACCAACACAGGCAGCGTTTTTTGACCGATTCCCTATTACCAAAACTAGCAACCCCCTGTGGCACTGGCACTGTCATTGCCAATGGCTCGGGCTCTAGTTCTGGCTGCTGCTGCATTTGGCCCGGACTCTTGGCCAGTTCAGTTCAGGGAAAAACTTTTCCCCACGTTGTAGTTGCATTTACACGCTCAAACAAAGCGCAGCAATCGCAGCCGCTGCAGCCGCTGTTAGAAAAACAATAGAATATTTTACATATATGTAGAAACGTTTGAAACCCAAGCGGAACTCTCTCAAAAGCGGAACTCTATTCGAAGGTACAGAACATCAACGCGGAAATCCCCAAAGAAAACTCTCTACAAAAAATTACTAAAAAAAAAACCAACCAGAAGTTATTTGATCAATAATTTGCCATTGCGCGTCCTTAGTGATTTACATCACAGGTGTACAGGTGTATGTGTGTGTGTACAAAGTGTATCTGTGTGTGTGTGTGCACAGGTGTAAACAGTTGTGTGGGAGTGTATGTGTGTGTGTGTGTGTTTGTTGGGGGTGTCGTGACTGAAGGGAAAACTTCCCTCTAAAGCTGCACTTTTCACGCGTCAAAATTTATGAGCTTCGGCTCGCACGCCGTTTGATTTGTGCACTGAAAGTCCCGGCACTTTGCATTTCCTTCCCTGAGGGCGGGACAACGCATTAGCCTGTCACCCCCTCCCAAACCCCTCCCCCCCTCCCTAACCCCTCCCCCCCCCCTAAAAAGAACTCCCGACAATTCCTGACTTCGTTTATTGTTTATAAACAACAACTTTTTGAGCTCGACTCTAGCTCGACGTGACGTATGCCGGGTCGTTTGTCCTGTTCCAGCCCCAGCCCCACGCCCCATCCCCCCCCGTTCCCGTCTAGCTTATGGGAATACCCTTTTCGGGATGGACAGACGGTTGGTTGTGACGTTGACGCTTACAGTGACGTTGCCAGCGGCGGCGGCGGCGGCCGTCTCTCCCAGACTTATTTACTTTGAGCCGGTTGCCCTGAGAACAAGTGCATGGGAGCCAGTGCCCCCGAGTGCCCCCAAGGAAGAGCCCTGCAAGAAGTGTGAAAATGTGAACGCAAAACCCACGCAGAGCAAAACACAATTAAAAGTCATATCTGTTATCTGTTATGGGGAAAACCCAATTAAATCACAGACCAGTAACCCAGGGAGAGAAAAGTGAGACAGTGTCAGAATTGATTAACTTTTGGCATCCACAAACTGAGAAAATGAGCATTTAATGCGAAACAAACGAAGAAAAGCAACGCAGATACGTGTGTACATATGGAATGCCCTTAATTAATAATGATATCAAATGCACGACAGAGTGAAATGTGTGTGTGTGTGTGTGTGTATTGCTGGCTTCAATCCATAATTGATTCATGGCCAATCTGTTATGTTCTCTGTTCGGCAATTGGCATTTTCGTGCGCTTAATTGGCCAGAGGCGTCGCAGGCTCCGAGTCCCTGCGAGGTGTGTGGGATTATGTAAGTGCTCCACACAGAGTTCCTCCTCAGGCAGGATGTGGTGATTATCCCCTGGAAAAAGCTAGGAGTGTGGATATTCCATGGCTCCTTCACTTTCTTGGGCTTGGATCTAATGAGCCCCCACTCCATCTGTTGTTCCCCTGCTCCCCTTCTGCACTTGACTACGCTCCTGTTTTCGGTGATATCCTCGAATGGCTGCCCCCAAATGTGTGCTACACACAAACTTCTCACAAAAGATGCCGCAAAAATTGCAGGCAAATCAAAATGGCGGCCAGAAATACCATTGTTTGAAGGATATACACTGCACACAGCGAAGCCTCACAATGGGCGACGCCTACGAGGCAGCCCCATGTTAGCTGTATCCCAACTGAGGCCCCACTGTACCTATAGATATATTTATACACCAGTTTTGATGTTGTTGCTGCTGCTGCGCAGAGAACAAAGCCGTCGAGGAAATCAAAGCAGGAAGAAAATACCTGCGAAAAGTTTAATTTCATAGCAACGCCCCAGCGGAAGCAGCACCCACCACCACCAGCACTCAGCAAAGGGGCGGGGATGGGGGCAACAAAAGATTCCCAGGGTGGGGGGATAGAGAGAGAGAGACGGATGATGGGTTGATGCTTGCTTTATTGAGAACTCCTGCTCCTTGGGGGCAGCCTATTATCCACACAAATTAATCAATTTTAATTTCACTTTCATTGCAGCAGCCACGAGAGTAACGGAGAGGAGAGGAGAGGGAACCCAAAGTATCGGGAAAATAACTACACCTAAGCTACACCGCCATTGCCTTACGTCCGAAAGGGACAGCAACAGAGACAGAGACACAAACACAGAAAGAGAAAGAGCTTAAAAAACAAAGGAATTTCACACCGAAAGTGCAACAAGGAGCGAGAAGAAGGAAGGACGAGGTCCTAGTGACAGTCTAAAAACAAAGTAGAATAAATAGAACTGTAAGCAAATGACCACGCGCCTGGCACCCCAGCGCCAGTTCATCATCTCGACGCGCTCTGCCGTGGCCAGTGCCAGCGCCAGTGCCGTCGTTGTGGATGCCATCCAGGCGGAGCCAGCGGAGGAGCTGCACCAGCAACTGCAGGAGGATGTGCTGACCGTCGAGGTGGAGAACAGCAGCAACAACAACGCCGCTGCGACCTCCGTAGCGACATCGCCCACGCATGCCGAGCAGTTCGAGTTCTGCACGGAGGATGGCGTTGTTGTCTCCGGCACCCTGGAGGACGTTATGACCCAGGTAAGTCCCCCTTACACCCCTTCCCCAAATCTTAGCCGAAGCTAACTCTGTTTTCCCGTCAGAACTGCCAGCTCCTGCAGAAGAAACTAAGCGAAGGCGACGACTCTGTCACGGGCACCGGAGCAACCGGAGCCGAGCAGCTGGAGGTGATACGCGTCGTCCTGCCCATGGATGCCAGCGACTCGAGCAACGAGGCCCACATGCCCATCCACGGGCATGTGGTCAACAGCAGCAGCGACATCGGGGGCACCACCATCACCACCACAGAGCCCAATGGCAGCACCATCACCCACTCCATACCCATACACAGCATGGCCGACCTTAGCGCCATCAAGAATGGGGTCGATCTGGCCCAGCAGGTGGCCAATGGCCAGGTGACCGTGGTGCAGGCCACCGAGGACGATGACGGCACGCCATTCATCACTGTTACAGGTGCGTATTAGTTTTAGGTTGATTTAAGTTCTAATAAATGTAGGAAATTATCTTATAAACGTATCATAATGGGTATCATCTATATCTTAACCGATTGAAAGCTATATCAATGGCATAGAAGGCATAATATCTGCTGAAGTCTTACCGATTTTGGTAGGTAAGCTCTGATGAAAGTCAACAATTTCCCTGCGAAATGAAGAGAGAGACAAGAGTGGGAGCTTAGCTACTCTGTGAGAGATGGATACAGTCTATAATAATGCCACGATTCTAAAAGATAATTCCTTTTTTAATTGTGTTTTTTACAAGAAATCCCCCCTACCCCTACACACCCTTTGACCTGTCCTTTTCCCCCTAGATTTTTCACGTATTTTCTACGGATTATGATTGACAATCCGAACGATTTCATTCGTTATAAGTCAGAAAAGTATTCACTGATTGTCCGCGCATGAAATGTCCCTGAAATGTCTGCAAAAAATGATGATGGAATGGTAAAAAATGGCAAAAACATGAGCTCACATTTTTTTTAATGAGCGCCAAAAAAGGGTAGCCGAAAAAAACACCTGCAATTCGCTTTATGCCGATTTATTCGGGGTTACAATCGGGGGAAGCCCCGAACAGCAACCAAAACTGTAACTGAAACGGAATCCGAAACCAAAACCGAATGAGGGACAGGATGGGACAAGGCATGACAGGACAGAGCAGGACTCCTGAATCCGATGATGGCTGCACTTGCATCAAAGCGGAAACCAACAGGAAACAGGCAACAGCCAACAACAAACAACAAACAGCAAAAGTCGCGGCTTTGGCAACAAACGTAATGACAGGATCAGCATGTCCCTGTCCTCCCCCGAGAGGGGAGCGAGATGAAAATAAGGGACCAGGACCAGCTTAAAATCCGGCGCTTTTTAAACGCTTGCTTGATATCACAATTAAAGCGACTTAATTTGAAAACTGAAACAAGCAGAGCAGAGGGCGGAAAGGGACCTTCACACAGATAGGACACAGGACAGGATAGTCAGAGGCTACGATGAATGGGTGGTTGGATGGTTGGGCACGCACCCCGTGGCGGATGATGGACCGACCGTGCTACCTGTGTGTCCGTGTCCGTGTCTGTGGCACGTGCAAAACAAAGTAACAAAGCACAAAGCCGGAGAGAGAGAAACAAATATGCGGCAAAGTGCAGCTGGGCTGGAAGACTTAGCTGGGCGGGAGGCGACGACACACGGGAGGCGAATGATATCTGCTGCACACATAATTATTATATTCCACTCGAGTGCCGCACAATGAATTAATCGAGATTACACTTTTGGTGAGGAACTATCTCCGGGGCCGGGATCGGAAGGGTCGCTTGTTTGCCCTGGTACTTGATTTTATTAGCGGACAAATTACCACCACCCTGACAGGACAAACATCCGCAGTAATCACAACAAATTGAGAGGGCTTCACCGATGAATACTTGCCTGATATGGCAGAGGGGAGGATGATGTGATGTGCACTCCTCACGTGGATGTGGATGAGTCGACGACTCACTAATAACCGCCCGCTGTCAGCTAATACTTTGCTCAGCTCATCGCGGGGCATGGAAACTTTCTCATTCATCTGAGACTGCTTCATCCTGGTAGACTGGAAAGAGTATGCCTGCTTCGCGTTGCCTCCGATTCGAGTGAGTGAGTAGTGAGTGGGCAGCAGTCCACCTTTTGATACAAATACATTGTATTGTATTTTTCAATTGATACGGATTTGCTAGGTCCTCATCGAGTCGACGAGGCGGAAGACGATGCTGAGCTTAAAATGTAATAACGACAGCAACTAAAAATAGAAAAAAACTCGAATACAAAACAGGAATCCATACCAGTTGAAAGAGCTGGAAGTGGAAGTGGGAATGGGTAGAAAGGTGGTTGGACTGTTGGGTGGGTGGGTGTTACGTGCTTATGTAGGGGAGTGTGGGGTGTCGGGGTCACCAAGTTGCTAACTTTAGCTAGGGAAAATCAGCATATGCCGGTCTTCTTTTAATTGTGCGCCAAACGGAAAGAAGTTGTGGAAAATCAAGATAAACGGAAATTCATTTCATAAAAGCGAGTCGCAGTTCATAATTTTTCCTGGAAAATGCTATCTCGCAAAGGGCATCAAAGCAGGGGAAGCTCTACAAAGGACACCTCTTCGTCATGGTGCTTATGCCCACACCCAACCCCATCCCATCCAATGCTGCGGCTCATCCCTTCCGACCTCCCGACAGCCGACATCCGACAGAAAGGTTAATTGTTTGTTGATGTTGTCGTAGATGTTGCAGGATAAGCTGCAATCCCCTGCCCCATCTCTCCCCCTGCTCTGCTCTGCTGTGCCCTCCGTGTCTATGCACTCCTGCACTTGTCCATCTTCGTTATCCTGGCAATTTGTGTTCAACTTTTCTACTTGTTGTTGTTGCTGTGGATTCTCTTGCTATCTCCTCCTCCTCCTCCTGCCTGCCTGTCTGCCACTCGAGTGCTCTGCACTGTCCTCTGTCTGTACTGGGAAAATTGACAAGTGGCAAAGATGGCTCAAAAATTGATAAGTTAATAAACCGTTCGAAGGGACAATGTGGGCAGAGAGAGAAGAGTAGAGAGGGACATTCAAAGGATGGATCTTATCGTTTTGTTTTGCATATGTTTTGATTGGAAGCCAATAGCTTATATCTGATGCAAACAAACAAAAACAAAAACCCCCCTCTATCAGCAAAGTTGGAATCATGTACACGCTTTGCATATTGTTTTCACAAAATCACGGGCATTCGTTTGTGCGGTGTGAGCATCAATGTTCTGCTTCATGTAGAAGCAGTTGGGTGCAAGGACAAGCCTAACTTATAAGAATGACAATTCGCTAATTTATTCGATCATACATGAAGTTTGAAGATCTTTCAGATGATCATCTGCTCTCCAAATGGGATTGAGTGGGGATGGGTATTGAAGCTAGGGTTAATATCTGATAATCTTTGAGGAATATTCCTGAATTGGGCACTGTTTTAGTGTAATATGAAACTTATATTTCTTCTAGTAAATCTTAAAAAAGAAAATGATGAAATTTCTGAGAGCTGTACATCTTAAATGTTTCTTTTTTCCATGAAAATTCAAATTAAAACCATTCCTAGGTGGAGTTTTTAAAGAAAATAGTCTTTAGCTCTGATTAAAGCTCCAATCCAAATAGGTTGTACCTTCATTCGTTCATCTTGTTGAGTGCCAATCTACTTTATATCAAAAGTCAATTATCAAATCCAGCTTCCAGCTTCCTGCCATTGCTCTCCATTTACATTTCCATTCCACTCAACACGAAAGTCATTGAAAACCAAAATGTTTTGGTTAGAATGTGGTCCACTTGAAAAAACCCCAAAAGAACTGGGCTCGACTGGGGGCGCCACGGCTACGGCCTGCACCGTAGAACAAGAATGCCCAATCCTTCCCGTCCACCCACACCTGCAATGCTGCTGCACCTGGCTCACTGTCCTTCGACAGAGAGAGAGAGAGAGAGGCTGCCCGAGGGGCTGCCTTTAATATTTACCGTTGAGCGTGGCATGTGACAAAAGCTCCCAGGCAGAGAAGCAGCGGGTGGGAGGGGGGGCCTTGCCACTGGCCGCAAAAACTTTAATAAATGGATGCTGAGACCCACACGAGGACCCCGGACCGGCCCCCGTCCCATGTCCGACGACTGGAGGACCAAAATTAATATCTGAAATATGTCATATGTTCAACAGTCAAACTTGAACCACTGACACCGAGGAGAAGGAGGGGCAGCAGGTGGAAGTGGGAGGACCACGAACAGGATAAGTGGTCGAAAAATGTGCCCTGACCACGGCAGCCAAATATGGAAAAATTCCATGCACACGGAACATCATCCATCCATCCATCCATCCATCGTTCTCCAGAAACCAACCCTCTTGTACGTAGCATGCCCCATGCCCCAGCTGCCGCCCCAGACCCCAAGAAAGGGGGGAAGGGATGATGCGAGCAGGCAGCAAGCGATTTGGTTGGCCAGGAGACCTCGACATCCACATCCACAGCAGCATCCTGCCCAGGCCCTGTCTCAGGGGTTGCTGCTGAGAGCGAGAGAGAGAGAGAGAGAGAGTGAGAAATATGAGAGCGAGAGAGCAGTCATCCTAGCAACCACCAAGGAGTCTGGGTGGGGGCAGCCGCCTGGGATTGGCTGAGCGGCGTTGCCTTGACGCCGGACTGCCTGTTGCCATCCCTGTCCCGCTCGGAAGGGAAGCGGCATCCTCCTGCGCGACCAGACCACCACTTGTGCAGATCCCAGAAAGACGACTTTGAGCCCGGAATTAGCCGGCACCGCTTGAAAAATAATACCTGTTCGCGGGGGTTGGGTCTTGGGGTTGGATTACTTGATACAGCAGCAGCAGCAGCAGCCAGGCAGCCAGGCAACCACCCCTCCTGTCGACTCCCCCTGCTGCGAGTGGCGAGCTGCGAGCTGCGAGCAGCAGCTTCACCCGGCAACCACCCAACCACTGCCGCAGCATCCGCCACCATCCGTTGTCGTTGTTGCCGTTGGCGTCGTCACCGTTGTTGTAATTTAATTCGTTGCTGCGCCGCCGTCGTCACCATCGCTATCGTCGCTGTCCTCATCATTATTTTCGAAGGCATATTGCTAGGATAACATTTGATTTTGGATTCAGTTGTAATTCTACCGTTCGTACGTACTGGCTGCTCCGTTTCCACGACGCCACCAGCTGCCAGCCGACAGCCGCCATCCAGCAACCAGCACCCAGCATCCAGCATCCGCTTTCCATCCCAGTCCAATCCCAGTTACCTGTTCCCTGTTCCTTGTTTTCGGTTCGAGCCCACCCACGAGCACGAGACTTTGGCAACGTTGGCAACGCCAGTCAAAGATTTCACTTTCGCTCTCACTTTCGGCGGCAGCAGCAGCAGCCTGTCTCGTCCTCGTCCTGCTGGGCAGCAGTTGGGCAGCAGTTGCCCAAAGCAACCAGGTCGCGTCTCGGCTTACAACATCCTTGTCCTCGTCCTCGTCCTCGTTCTCATCTGCATACGAATCCTTTCGTGCCACATCCGGTCATGTGGTGGCTGTTTGTGTCAAGTGCCCCAGTGTCAAGCCTCGTTACAGTCCCCCGCCACGCGGTCCAGCCGGGATCAGCTCCGGGTCACGCGGATCATCATATCTGAGAATCGGTATCCAGATCGGAGCTCCTTTAGCTTTTCCAGCCAAACGAATGCATTCGCGGTACGGCTTTGACTACCAGACGCGACACCACCACCAACAGCAGCAGCAGCATCAGCAGCACCACCTGCACCACCATCACCAGCTCGAGACGTCGCCGCTGAGCTACACGAATCTCCTCGAGAAGTGCCGCTGCAAGCAGTCGCTGCCGGGCAGCACCCAGCCGCCGCCGCCACTGCCACCCGCCCAGCTCCAGCTGCAGCTGCACCATCATCATCACCACCATCATCACCAGACATTCGTGGCCACGGCCAGCGCCGCCGCCAGCTACAGCAGCTCCTCGGCCATTGAACCTGCTGCTGGCTCCCCAGCATCCGCACTCTCATTCTCCTCGGCCGCAGCCTCCTGTGCGGCCGCCTCCAATTCGGGCACAGGCACAGGCGCGGGCTCGGGCTCGGTGGCGAGTGTCTCCGGCACAACCACAACCATGTACCACCACCACCACAGACGTCACAACAATTTGTCCTATTGCGGTGGTAAATATCCAGAGATACTCGTATATTTCTTCCCACCCCCCCATGCCATACCTCTTTTTGGTGCTGCATCCGTGTCTGTGGCAGGTTGCACAGGTGTCAAGTGCCCCTTCCGACTGTGCCAAATTAAGTGGAAAGGCACTGGTTCGGTTTCTTGAGAGTTTCCGTCGAACCAATAAGAACATTTCCCACGTTGATTGAGTCAAAAGGATAGTTTCAGCCATCCATCCTCCCATTCTTCAGTTCAAAGTTTCGAGTTCAAGTTTAAGTAAACTCTTGGGTATTATACGCGCTCTTGTGTGCTGAAGTTTTCCACGCAAATAGAAACTAGTGCTAGAATTACCATTGTCCTGTCCTTTCAATAAGTAATGCTCTTGAAAAGATGTCTTAAAGATATTGGCAGATATTAAGCATAAGTGATAATCACTGCTTTCATTTGTTTCGATTTATAGATTTTGTTTGATTAAACAATCTTTAGATAGAACACAATGCTATCCAAGACTACCTAGAAATACCTAGATGTTGCACAACGCACCTCTCAATCCTTTGGGGTACATATGTAGACGTGGCATCATGAATCGTTGAACGAAATTCTCTTTAAGCATTGGAATGATTTACCTACAATTTTAGAGCACAGATGGGCTCTAGTTTGTGAGTCGAGCAGAGATCATCATACACTGCGTGTACTTTGTTTTCACATTCTTGGGACCGAGTCTCGGTCACGCACATATTTTGTATAGCCGTCTACTTGTGTGTACCGTCGCTGGTTGTCGAAGAATATTTGGGGAGTAAAAGTAGTCGTAAAATCTTTTTTTGCACTCATTGAAATAAAAGGTGTCATATTTGATTTGAGCTACAAACAGTTTCTAACTCTGATATTCAAACCAACTTGTTGGAATATTCGTAAAGAGTTCTGAAACCATATTCATTTAATCTTAGTAAAGACACTTGTGGGATTATTTATCAGGGATCACAAATAAGAGTTAAGAGTTTTGATTTTTTTTCTAGTAAATCTTATTTTCAAATATCTTTTGAGCGGAGAGGTGTCTGACGAAAACTGATATATATTTTTGATCTACACTTCAATACCGTTTTTTTGGTATATCATATGTCTTATTTCAATTCAAAGAATCAAAATGATTTTCTTTTTCATTTTAACCCGGTTCGCTGCTTACCAAATGAATTTAATGCTTAGGAATTCATCGAATTTAAACAATGATGATTATGATATAATGACATATTTTATCATCAAATGTTCTGTTCTACAGAATGAAATAGGCGTTCAAACACAAGTTTTTGATCCGAATTTTAGATTTTGTTGATTAACTTTTGAGGAATCTATTTACAGAAAAGTAAAAAATAATTGTTATGAAATCCATGCCACATAGTCTTGCTTTCATTAAAAAAAATCGTATGCAATTTGATGCACGCGTTGCGAAAATAGCGCCTTACACCCACATTTTTTTTCTACCAATTTTATATTAGATAAGATTATACCAATTGGAAATATTTTATACATAAATTATGGCCCTTACGATCCCTGTTATGTATGGTTTATTCTACGAGATGTGCCCAACGATTATGATTTTTCCTATTGCTCCCATTTATATGTACATCTTTAATGTCTCTAAGCTTTAGGCCAGATTGCGAAATGCCGACGGCTATTGCTATGTGTTACCAAGCACAATCGTTGGCCATAATCCACACAGACAATACTTCCCTGCTAATCCTCTCGTTTCTCGTTTCCCTGTTCACCTTTCAGTTTCCGGCCAGGAGCAGAACTACCAGGTGCAGTATGTGGACTCGGAGCTCTACCACAGCAACTCCAGCCAGACGCAAATGTAAGTACCACAAGCCAAAAAAAGAAGGGTACAGGATGTACAAGAGATGAAATCGAAACACAGTTGACCCACACAGCACATGACAACGCTTGACCTTTCCGTTTTGGACTCCGTTCCATCCCGTTCCATCCACAGGACATATCCGTTCTGCCCGGTGGGCGATTACCAGGGCAATGGTCAGACATACTACTCGACCGCGTCGACGGGCCAGTATGCGGCGACGACGCCGTCAGCTGGGGGCAACACGGCGGGCAATGCGGCCCACTCCACGACGCTGCCCTACCTGGTGCCCGTGGAGGAGGGCCTGCTGCTGAACGGCTCCTCGCAGTCGCACAGCCGCGACTCGCCGCACAGCCTGACGGTGAGTAGGGAGCGGGGACGGGAGTGGGAGCCACCTGAGCCAACTGTGACTACATTGACTAACCCTTGGGCCACCCTGGGGCTGCAGCACGAGGTTGCCTACATCCAGGAGGCGCAGAGCACGCCACAGACGCCCACCTCGACGACGACCACCAACTCGGCCAGCGGCGGCAGCCTCGGAACGGGCGGCGGTGGCGCCTCACCCGATTCGGATCAGAGCGCGCTCGGAAACAGCAACAAGATTGCCTCGGCAACGGTAAGTACCCTCATCCCATAGAGGCTGGGAATGGGAATGGGAGTGGGAGTGGGAATGGGGATCCCATGGATACGCTCCGCCCTCGAGCAGCAGCAGCGGCAGCGGCAGCAACTGCGAGCATCAGCCATACTGACGTCTCTCTCTATCGCCGGCAGATCAAATGGTTGTCACGCAACTACGAGACGGCCGACGGCGTCAGCCTGCCCAGGTCCACCCTGTACAACCACTACATGCAGCACTGCAACGAGCAGAAGCTGGAGCCGGTGAATGCAGCCAGCTTCGGCAAGCTGATACGCTCTGTGTTCTCCGGCCTGCGCACACGTCGCCTGGGCACGCGCGGCAACTCCAAGTACCACTACTATGGCATCCGCATCAAGCCCGGCTCGCTGCTGAACCATCACGCCATGGAGGACTCCAAGTCGATGCACGGCTACGGGCCATCCTCGGGCAACGGGACGCTGGTTAGCGTCAGCAGCAGCACCTCCGGCCAGATGGCTGGCTCCAATGGCAGCGTGGGCATGGCCGGATCCACCGGCCAGCGGAACGGCACGTCCAAGAAGCACAGCTTCAAGCCAGAGACCTACGAGGCATGCATCCAGGTGAGCCCAACTCAAGCCAAACCCCAACAAGCCCCATAATCCACTCCACTCCTCAGTACATTGGCGACGGAAGCAGTGCCCTGCCCTCGTTTCCGCCCATCGAGCTGAGCCACAGCTTCAGCAGCGAGCTGACGCTGGAGGACGTGGACACGTTTCGGGCCCTGTACCGCGAGCACTGCGAGTCCTTCCTGGATGCCGTGCTGAATCTGGAATTCGGCACCGTGGAGTTTCTGCTGCGCGACTTCTGGCGGTCCAGCGACAACAACAACCTGGACGAGTGCGAGGAGGAGAAGTACTTGAGCAAGACAAAGCTGTATCTGTTGTGCCACTGCGCAGAAGTGCAAAAGTTCGTACGCGAGGTGGGTGCAATGGACGACGGCCCTGACTTTGAATAATCTCTATCTATGTTTTGTGTATTCGATGACCAGGTGGACTATCAGTTCTACCAGAACACAGTGGATGTCATCATTCCCGATGTGCTGCGCTCCATACCGAATGCCCTGACCCAGGCCATACGCAATTTCGCCAAGAACCTGGAGCTGTGGCTGTGCGAGAGCATGATGGGTGTGCCGGAACAGTTGGCCCAGATCAAGACCAGCGCCGTCTCCGCCTTCTGCCAGACACTGCGGCGCTACACCTCGCTCAATCATCTGGCGCAGGCCGCCCGAGCTGTGCTCCAGAACGGAGCCCAAATCTCCCAAATGTTGAGTGATCTGAACCGCGTGGATTTCCACAATGTGCAGGTGAGTCGATCTATGAAATAAAACAAACTTGTTGGAGACTAACAGCGCTCACTTGTGTTGGCCCTTGCAGGAACAGGCCGCCTGGGTGAGTCAGTGTGCTCCGGCTGTGGTCCAGAGATTGGAGAGCGACTTCAAAGCCGCCCTGCAGCAGCAGAGCTCGCTGGAGCAGTGGGCCAGCTGGCTGCAGCTCGTGGTCGAGTCGGCCATGGAGGAGTACACGGGCAAGCCGACATATGCGCGTGCCGCCCGCCAGTTCCTGCTCAAGTGGAGCTTCTACAGCTCGATGATCATTCGGGACTTGACGCTGCGCTCGGCCTCGAGCTTCGGCAGCTTCCACCTGATAAGACTGCTGTTCGACGAGTACATGTTCTATCTGGTGGAGCACAAGATAGCCGAGGCGCAGCAGAAGACGGCCATAGCGGTCATATGCGAACGCATGGTAAGATTCCTTGCGACACAGCGGTAGTCCTCTCCTGATTCACTAACCGTACCAATGTTCCCTAGAAGAAAGAGATGGACTTTGAATTCGAGTGCCAGTTTGCGTACATCACCAGCGAAACGGAGCAGCAGAATACGCCCAGCTCGGTCGGGGGCGGGGATGTTGGCAATGAGGCGAAGCGACTGAAGCAGGAATGAGTGCAGTAGAGGAAGCGGAAACTAGTGAAAGTGAAACTAGTATCCATAGTAGCCGAGTTTATGTAATCCGTAATTGTTATCCCGATCAGTGTGCACCTGTCCTGTCCCCATCTGTCCCCTGTCACCCATATTCAGCTCTGCATTTAATAGTCAAACCGTGTGTTGTACGTACGTATCCGTGTGTTAGTTTGTAGTCCTAAGTTACCAGAGCCTAAGCCTAAGCCTAGTCAGTCGTCGATCAGTTTTAGTAGTAACATTCTAGGCAGACTCATAAGACTCATGGCTCATACAGAGGCAGCGCCACCGCTGGCCTGGCTGATGAGTGAGTGCATGCCCCCGCATTGAAGTGAAGAGCCGTCCAGCAGGCAGGAGGCAGAAGCAGGCGGCAGCAACGACGTCTGGCCTTGCCTGCCCGATCAACTGATCTGATATCCGATCTGATCTCTGATCGATCCTTGTATCCGTAAGATACATTTTAGTTTAAGTACATGTGCATTAATATCTGTAATTTACGTCTAACTCAATCGTCTATTGTCTACTGTCTACCGTCGTGTCTACTGTGTCTACGATAATGTTGATTCCTTCTGTTTGTTTTTCGAGTGAGCGGAGAATGCATCAGTTTTGTCTGGTTTCAATTTCAATGAACTATCTTGTATCTTGTATGTCACAGCGCACAGCGCACGGCGCACACTCGCACACACATAGATACACACAGAACACACACATGCATACACATGGAGCACTCACGCACACTGAAAGCGACAGCGACAGCGAAAGCGAAAGCTAGATTTCGATTTTATAGATTTTAGCGAAACAGCTTGCTCAACGAACGAATAAGTCAGCTCAATCCAGCTCAAACCTAAGTTAAGTTAAGTGAACAACAGGCCTTAAATGTGCAAAGATCAACACTCAATTTTGAAACAATACAATTTACCATATACCTTATACCGTATACTATACATCTATATCTACATATATATAGTATAGGTATATACATATATATATATATACATATATTTTAGAGATTAAGAAACATGAATGTAATATGTATATTTTAACTACAAGTGGATCATTTTATTACAAAATGCTCGAGGGGAGCAGCATACAATATATTTTAACAGAGGCGCTTTTCAAAGTATTTTATGTGTACGAGTACAAGATGCAAACGAACCAAAATACGATTTGCTTTGCACATCGATTAACTAAGTGGATGGCCTGCTCCATGGCCTGCTCCATCCCATCCAATCGTCTAGTCCTAAAGCACACATCTGACATTTGGCACAAAAGAACGAACCAAAAAGAAAAAACAAACACCACATACAAACATACATACATATGTACATATTCGTCTCTTGACGAATCTGTCCGGTCTGGCAGTGAATGGACGGGAACGGGGACACTACAGAGTCACCATTGATGTCCTGTCCACTCCTGCCGCCCTGCCCAGGCAGCGAAGCTCAATTACGCAAATCTGCTCAAAATGCAAATTGCTTAGCTAACATCTAAGTTTTATTGGTTGTTGAATAAACCCAAAAAGGAAAACAAATAACAAACTTTTGAAATGTCAAAACTATTTATATATGTGAAATAAAAATTGTCCTCAAAAAAGAAGAGCGCAATGTTTTTGGCTTAACGAAGTACAGCAGGTGGTGTACCGTGCAACCACGGAGTAGGCAAGATGGTTCCCTCAGCTTGAGGATGACACGCTATCTTTTTCCGGCTACTGGCTCGTCGGCCACGAGTGTGGTGTTCTTTCAGTTCCTCTAGCTGAAGCCTACGTATAATTACTTTAATATTAATGCGTGTCCAAACAGAGCCAACTAACACCGGACAAAGTACAACACCTAAAACAAAAGACGACATCTGCATTGGGTAACGGACAACGAACCGACTCCTCTGCTGGTCATGAGCAGCCACTGACGCCCACCCTACCTTGGTCTTGTTGTGCCAAGTACCGCATTTTTTTAAACTGTACAAGACCCCTTTGCGTGAGGGACCTACAGGGGCCTGCTGTAGGAGATCAAACTCTATCTTTTACACAAATATTATAATATTTATTGTATTCTTATGACTAAAATTATGTTTCCCCTCATACTAGCTAATCCCAAGAGTTTTCCCCCGGATGTTAAATCTATCTTAAATTTAAAAAAGAGTGGAAAAGTGAAGAAAGGTATTTATGGGCATAGAGGAATATGAGCATAGAGTTAAGGCCAACGGATAATATAGTGAAATGCCGATGCAAATTGGCAAACCATACCAGCTCTGGCCAGTCTCTGGCCAACACGGATGCCCACGCAGGGGAGAACCAGACGGCAACCGATTGCTTTTAAGCACACGGCGTTAAAGCCCTTTTTTCTTTCTTGTTGCTTTGTTTACTATGTGTGTGCCGGTGACAACCGTGGCCTTCTCCTTTTCTATCCAAGAATATGTGGGGGATAACTTAACATTTATTATTCAAACACTTACGGGAACCTCCATCGACGAAGCGCTTCCGATTGGGTCCGGATCTGTGAAAATAATATGCACAAAGAAAAAAAAGAAGGTTCACCTGCTCATCACTACACACTTTTGGCAAATCTACTATCTCGATCTCTTTTTATCTTCCATCCGTTTCTCCCTAGCCACCAGCCGTTAGCGCCCGCTGCACTGCCTTTCGCTCGATGTTCTTCTCTTTCTTTATTTTCTCTTTCTTTTGCTATCACCGTTACTTGCCAGTACCGGTGCGTTGGCGCTTGCGCTCAAGGGAAAAAAGGGAGGTGGGGAACGGACAAGGAAAAGAAAAGAATAGAAAAGAAAAGGGAGATTGCAGTGAGAGAAAGAGCTTGATAGAAGAAAGAGGATAGTTGGTGAACACTAGCTTAAAGCATCACCTTTGTGCAGCCGCTTTGTGTTTTCATGTAATGATGAACGCTGTTTCTTTCTTTGATGTAACATCTACGGCGACCAGATTTTGATGAAAGTTTTTCCTTTTTTTTTTTGAATGTGAACGATCTTGAAGAAATTATTCGAACGTGATGGGCGCTTTGTTGCTGCTTTCGCTTCCCTTCCCGCACGAGCTCACTCGCGTCCGGAGCGTTAGACGAGTTGAAGCGGCCGCTTTATGCCGGGCACTGCTTCGCCTTTCCTTTGCTCGACCCAAAGCTCCGGCGAATTCCGCTTCAGCTGGTCGTGGAAGACGAGCCCCCTCCAACTTCTGGCCTGAAATGCCCCACCATCATTACTACGCCCTTTCCATGGCATCGTCAACTACTCTTACCCCAAGCGGTGACCTCTGTATCCTTTCCTCCCGACGCACTTTGCCGGTTTTGGCTTTTGCACAATTATTTCCACCTTTCTTTCTTTTTTTTTTTCACTGGTATTACAGATACTTAATTTTCGTCTCTTCTTGGCACCAAAATCAAGCCGACTTTGCCTAATGGCGTCCCTCTGACCTCTACTTATAGGCTCCATGACCTCTCCATGACCCTCTCTTCATCTCATGGCCCTCTCTGACAACCTCTTACAGAGCATTTGGCATTCGCCGCTCATCAGGCAGTGCCTACCTTTCGGCGGACAAAAAAAACCCCCAGCTACAAGCCTACCCGTACAGTGGTTCAGAACCACCTTGAGATGGTAGGACACTCGTAGCTGTCTGTATTCGCAGCTGTGTTTAATAGTTATTGGAAGGGGATTAACACCATTGCTTGCTTACTTGATCGAATGATCCATATGTAGATAGCTTCGTATCGACGGCCTTCGAGAGGACTCTCGGAACCGGGAGAATTTACGTGATTACCCGGCCCCTATATAGAATTTAAAACAACATAAAAAACCTTATTTCGTTTAAAATTATAAAGTACTTTTGACTTAACTTTTGACCCCTAGACGCTTTCAATTCTAGAAAAGTGTTCGCCGAAAGCCGATCTGCTCCATGGTCAGTGCTTATAAGTGTATTCCACTCGAGAATATTTCCGTCATATTTCCCACCCATTAAAAGTGGGAAGCACTCTTATTGGTTATTTCTTTATTTCTGTTGTGTATTTTATTTCTATTTTGTATGTTATTTCTGTTATGTATTTTATTTCTCTTATGTGTGTTATTTGTACTCAAGCCCAGAGTTTCTCTCTTCTTCTGTCAGTTTCTTTGATGTGTAAACTTAATCTAGTCGGAAATGCTCTGCGTGGAGCAGTTCTGAAATTATCCGTATTTCAGCCCGAATAGGCAGAAGGCACAAGCGCCGCCGACCTGCAGATGAATCGATGAAAGTACCGTCATAAATGGAAGGGTTTTTCACGTTTACCTTGTTGCCCCACATGCCAGGCATGGACTTCATAACATCAGCACTCTCCTTGAGCGACTGCTTGCACAGCTTGCACTTCGGACCGTCATCCTCCGCCTGCGACTGCTGCATTGGCACATGAAAGAACAGATTCGAGGAGTCCGTGGACACCTCAGGCATGACAAAGAGGTGGTCTTGCTCGTCAGTATCAGCCGCCCCTGGACCGGCCATGTCGGCAATTTTCTTAAAGTTGTCCGACATCTTGTCGGAAATCTTTTAATAAAAACTTTTTTTCGGGAACTAATCCCGAACACGTCTACGCTCGATAAAGAATAGGTTTTTAGTGAAGTAAGCTAACAATTCGACAAGGACCTCGTAGATGAATATCGGGAACTCAAAGCCAAAGCCACCCTGATTGAAATATTTCGTACAGCTGTCTTTTCTTCAAAAGTACGATTCGTTTAATGGAAATTCCGAAAGTAGGCTGGCACAAAAATTAATCAAGAAAAATATTGAGAAAGTGAAAAGAATTATCCACTCATATTCTGAAAAATGTACTCAAATGACTTTTGAATATACGTTTCTTTTTTTACATTTTTAGTGATTTTTTTATTTTTATTGATTTCTTTTTTTGGTTTCAATTTTTCAGTATCAATTGATTTTCTAACAACTTTATACAAAAATTGTTTCCTCTTAGTTTAGGCATTTACATTTACATAGGGTTTTATGTATGTGTATCGAGTATGGATATGGGTGTGGGTAATGGGTATCGGTATCGGTATAATTTGTTAAATGCTACTTAGATGCTAGTATTACAACGAAACAAGTGTGTGAATGTTGTTGTGCTGAATTCGTTTGTGGAATAATAGTTGAATGCAAAAGTTAAGAAAACAGAAAAAAAAACATAAATCATTTAAATTCAAGTGAGCAAAAATGCCAGTCATGGGCAACAGGCCTTCTATGTGGTTTGCCCGTTTCGGTACACGCTAGTCGGCTCTTTGTACTATTTTAAATCTGAGGCTTGATCATGTTCGCTTCAAGTCTTATTGGTTTTCGGATCCTGTGTCTTTTCATTTGGAATACGGGTTGTTTGGCTTACACATACATATATATAATTTCGCTTACGACTAGCTATAGCTAGCATATACTACATATAGTATACATCGTTTATTGTTGCTTCTTATTGTTATTCTTATATTGTGTGAAAACTATTTACACTACAATCCTACTATGTATATTCGTAAAAATAATTGACTGTTCTTTCCAGCATTGTAGATTCTATTCTCGTCTCATATAGTATATAGTACAAATACATACAAAAGTTTTATCAAAAATCCGCATGCGAATACTGGACCGGCAAGTTGTTTATGTGTGTGTGTGTTTGTTTCTTTCTTTCTTTGTGGTGTGTTTTGTTTTTTTTACAACATTACCTAACTTTAAGTTGGAATTCGGATTCGGCTGAAAATGCTTGCAAATGCTGCAAATTGTCACATTTCGGGTACAAAAAAGATTAACAAAAGGTGGAAAAGCGAACATAGTGTTCCCATTTCGTTGTCCAAAAAATCGTTGTTGTTGTTGTTGTTTTTGTGTTGCACATTGTCAATAATCTATAATATAATAACTGCGTCAAGTTTCGTTAAGTTTAATGGAGAATGAAATATTCATGTTCGTCAGGGTGTTTGTGGTCAAACGAGGGGGGGATGGAAGGGAGATCAACTTAGAAATTACAATTCAAATTGGAAAAGAATTAACATAACAGATAGCTTCATGCTTCGTCAGGGTCAGGACTAACTACTGGAACTTTCACTTGGTTGAGAGTTTCTTACTTCTGCTCAAGCGTCAGGGGTGGGGGGGGAGGCCATGGACCAAGGCCATGTGTCGTCAAGTGTTTAAGGGTTTGGGCAAAACTTTTGAGCAATCTTTTACAATTATTGGCATGGATTTATTCGAAAATCGACCAGAGATTTATAAGGACTACAAAAGGATTCAAAGTAAGCTTAAGCGGAGGGGAGAGAAGAGATCTCCAAAGTAATAAAATGTATAAATTCTGATTTTCAATCAGTTGAGAGATGGCGAGTGGGTAAGGGTACAAACTGACAACTGATTACCGAACATGTTCTTAGGGATACGTTTAAGCGTAGCAAAGGGGGTTTTGGTTCCTATACTATGTAGCGTGGGCCTAGCACTAAGTGTATGAAGTGTGTGAGTGTGTTTGCGTGTGTGCAACATCCATGGCTACTACTATGGTGCAGTGCATGGTATGTGGTTTGTGCAAATCGAAAGAGAGGGCCGGCTTGGGCTTGGGCTTTGCCCCTTTAAATGATGCGGTTGACCAGCGGCATCTTGCGGCGGTTGTATGTGATCGGCTGTGGCTGCGACTGTGTCTGCATCAGCTGCTGCACCTTCACCTTCTGGCCATACTGCTGCTCCAGCTCGCCGGCCGGACCGATAGCATAATTGATGTCCAGACGCGAGCGCTTCGCCTGCTGGTGGTGGTAGCCATTGTGGTTGGCATTCAGGTCGGCCGGATTCAGCTCGATGATGTGCGTGCCTTGGCCGCCGACTATGGCGCGGCGCACTGCCTCCTTGTCGTCCTCGATGTCGATGGCATCGTACAGTTCGTCGACCTGCAAGAGAGGGAATGAGAGCGTGAGCAAAGGGTGGTTCAGAGTGGGAAAACAAGGCTAGATACCTTCTCGTATAGCAACGAAGACTTCTCGACTAGGTGCCTCTCCAAACTCACCTCAATGTCAAAGTCGCTGCTCTTCTGGGCGAGCAGGACGTGGTCAAGGGGCAGGTGATGGTTCGACTGGCTGGCAGCGGGATGGCTGGGGAGTAGCTCATCTTCGGCATCGAACTCGCTCAGCATCTCGTCGTCCTCTTCCTCATCCACGACATCTTCATCCTCCTCCACGAGCATCGCATCCACAAGGGTGTCGTCGAAGTCCTGCTCCTCCAGGTCGGAGGACTCTTCGATCTCCGACGTCGAATCTAGCTCCACATCGGAGTCGGCCGATCCGTGCTTCATCTCGCCGCGCTCCAGCGACTCCAGGTGCTCCGGATAGATCATGGCGCCGCGGATGGCCTGTGGATCCTTGCGCGACCACTTCTGCACCTCCTCGTCCATCTTGATGATGCGCTCCGGGTTCATGGCCCAACGGCAGCCCTTGCGCTGATTGCCGTTCGTGGCCGGGCGCTCGATCTTCTCGAAGCACTTGTTCAGCGACAGATTGTGCCGCACGCTGTTCTTCCAGCCACTGGGCGCATTCTCGAAGTACGGAAAGTGCTGGCACAGGAAGCTGTAGATCTCCGAGACGGGCAGCGAGCCGGCCCGCGAGTTCTTCAGGGCCAGCGCGATGAGGCAGGAGTACGAGTAGGCCGGCTTGGGGAAGGGGCTGCCCAAGATGGGCAGCTTGACCTTCTGCTGCAGCGGCTTGACGAGACCAGCACTGCCGCTGCTGTTGTTGGCGATGTTGACCAGATTGCTGCCATTGCTGAGCGGCGAGGAAGAGGCCAGCGACGAGACGGACGTGGGCGAGCCCAGGCTCTGCATCTGGTGGTGCGGCGAATGGGACGCCGAGGCAATGCTCTTTGGTGTGGTGCTCCCCTGCTGCAGCAGGCCGCGCTTGGATGCCTCCTCCCGCTTCAGGACCATGCCGTTGCCCAAGCTCGGGGACGAGCTGTTGGGGGACTTGGCCGACGACTGGTGCTTCAGCTTCTGGTAGGCGGCGCTATTGGCGAAGGTCAGGCCCCCGATGCCGGGTGCCAGCTTGATCGTGTTGGTGGAGACGCCTGCGGTGGTGAGCAGAGTGGAGGTGGTCTTCGACTTGTTGCCGCCCTCCTCCGACGGACTGGACTGGGACTGGGCCCTGCGCAGCTCCGTGCCCAGATCCTTGCGCACCGCATCCACTGCCGAGGAGTTTCGGCGCTGCAGCACCGAATTGGTGGCCATGGTGGCCGGTGCTGTGCTCCCTGTGCCGGTTACCACCGAAATCTGTTTGGGTATGTGTGCCATCACTTGCTCGCGGCGCAGCGATCCAGCGCTGACCTTCATCTGGGCCGGCGAGAAGGTCAGGTGTGACTTGTGCTGGTCCCGGTCCCCGCAAGGCGATGCCGGCACGGCCCGCGACTGTGTGGCCGTGGCTGCCTTGCCCCTGCGCGGCGACCCCAGCATGGATGAGGCAGAGCATGTGGAGGAGTTGATCAGCGGCATCACCGAAATGGGGTTCACGCAGGCCCCCAGATCGGCGTAGTAGTCGGTGTTCGACCAGAAATTGGCCGAGGAGCCCATCCACTTGGCCGTGGGCGAGGCGTGCAGGGTGCTGCTGGCCAGGAAGTTGGCGTTGGCGTTGTATGCCACCGGCAGGTTGCTGCCGCTGCTCGTGTTGTTGTTGATGGCCGAAATGGTCTCCAGGGCGTGGTCCAGCGAGGTCAGGTCGCTCGAGGTAGCCAATGTGCTGGCTATCTCCGCCCGGATGTCCACGTCCAGCATGTCCTGCATCGAGTCGGACACATAGAAGTCCAGCGAAGGGCCAGCCGCATCCTGCAAGGCAGAGGTGATGTACATTTTAATCACGAATCAATCACAAATCAATTTTGCAAATCATGCTTAGAAAAAAAAAAAAACAGTCTTCAGCGAAATGTTGCGCGGTAATTTTGCCCGGACCAATGTTGTGAAACGCAACGCAATTTCACATGCAACAGCTGATGGGGGATATATTAAATAAAAGGTGAGGGCAGTTGGCGCAATCTAGTCTGCAAGCCTAGCACGAGATATAAGGGAGGCAACTTTTATTTCGGGTCCAAATCTTGCCCCATAAGGTTTTTACACCCAGTACTCGAAGAGCATAGGGATACACATTGTAATGCCCAGTAGGAAGCTTTTCCCGCCCCATAAGTTATATATAAGGTTGTCAAAAAAGTCTTGCGGTATTTTTATTAAATTTTCAATTGTTCATAAAATTGGTTATAATAATGCGATTTAGGTCAAATATGCGCCGTTTTGTTCGATGACGAGTTCCCAACGAGATGCCAACTTCATAATGCCCCTCTTATAGAAGCTCGCTTCCCTATTGTCAAAAAACTCGGAGAGCCAATTTTCACAGGACTCTCTTGTGGACAACTTCCGACTACCAAGCTCGTTCGACATGGACAGAAATAGGTGGTAATCACTTGGTGCGAGATTCGGACTATACGGTGGATGCAAAAGAACCTCCCATCCGAGCTCCCGGAGCTTCTGGCGCGTCACCAAAGATGTGTGTGGCCTGGCGTTGTCCTGATGGCAGACAATTCGGCCTCTGTTGATCAAAGATGGCCTCTTCTGCATGAGTGCTGCATTCAAGCGGTCCAGTTGTTGGCAGTACAGGTCCGAATTGAGCGTTTGGCCATAGGGGAGCAGCTCATAGTGGATGATTCCCTGCCAGTCCCACCAAACACACAGAAGAACCTTCCTGGCCGTCAATCCAGGCTTGGCCACCGTCTGGGCAGCTTCACCGCTTTTCGACCACGACCGTTTGCGCTTCACGTTGTCGTAAGTGACCCACTTTTCATCGCCAGTCACCATCCGCTTCAAAAACGGGTCGATTTTGTTGCGATTCAGAAGCGATTCGCACGCATCCATACGGTCAAAAATGTCGTGTGGCACCCATACATCGAGCTTCTTTTTCAATCCAAGCTTCTTCAAATGGTTTATAACGGTTTGATGACTCATGCCCAGCTTTTGGCCGATGCTACGGCTGCTACTATGCCGGTCTCTTTCGATCAATTCAGCGATTTTATCGCAATTTTCGACAACAGGCCTTCCGGACCGTGGCGCATCTTCGATCACCTCTGCACCAGAACGGAAACGTTGAAACCATCGTTGTGCGGTGGAAATGGAAACTGTATCGGGTCCATAAACTGCACAAATTTTATTGGCAGCATGAGATGCATTTTTGCCTTTATCGTAGTAGTACTGTAAAATATGCCGTATTTTCTCTTTATTTTGCTCCATGTTTGCGACGCTATAACTCACGAACCACTAAAAGCAAACAACAATTAATCAAACACGTGTTAGCACGTGAAAAGAGCTTTCCAAAAAGCTCTAGCGTGAACCGATGCGACGAATACAACTAGAACTACGCGCTTGCAAAGACAAGCTTGCGGAAATACCGCAAGACTTTTTTGACAACCTTATATTTTCGTGATCAGCATCTATAGCAGAGTCGATATAGCCATGTCTGACTGTCCCGATGATCGCCTAGATATCAGAGACTATACAAACTAGAGCAGCCATACTCCAGACTCCCGTCATATCACCACACACAAAGGACGAACATCTATGGCAGAATCGTAGAGAATGGCCATAGAATCTGGCAGATTGCCGAAAGAATTGCATTCGTACATAACAGTGGTTCGGGTATCTGCTTTTCGCTTACTTTCGGTTGTATATTTTAATGTCGTTTCGTTACCTTTTCTGTTTGCCACAACCTGCCGCAACTTTTTCAAGGCTCTCTGCTATCTCTGCTACCCCCAAATATTTGCTTTTCGGGTTTTTGTACACACAACATTTACAAGGAATTCTCATTTTCCCGCGTTTTGGTTTCCTTGGTATCCCCTCTTTCCCCTCTCTTCTTAGATCTGGAACATTCCATCAGATACACACACACACACACACACACGATCCCACATATATGTATGTATGTATGTTTGTATGTATATGTAATATAATCATGAAATCTGTAACATAAGTCGCATGAATCTGAATCTGAATCTGTTTCTAAATTTGATATGCCTGTACATCCATATGCACATATGTAATTATGTATACATAAGTATGTATGTATGTATGTATGCATCGGATATGTTTTCATTTTCTATATGTCAGGAGCAGAGCAGAGTACCCGAAAACCGGTTTTGCGCGCCAAGCAGGCAGGCAGCAAAGGCACAAAAACACAAAAAAAAAAACAGGCAACGGAGCAAACAGGCAGACACGGGGATGGACAGGAAGAGAGGGAGATAACAGCAGAGACGAAGGAGAAGACGACGAGGGACCATATAGCTCAAACAACATAAACAAGAGACGATGAGAGATGGATGTATGTATGTATGTATGTGCGATGGATGTGCAACAGCAAGGGGCAAGGGCAGGGGCAGGGACAGCAGACCACCAACAAAAATAACTCATGTTGCAACACCAGAACCAGACAAAACAACAATAACATTAACAACAACAACAACAAAAACAACAACAACAGCAGCGGAGGGAGTAGTCGGCAAAATGTAAACAATTTCAACAGGCTGCGGCGGCGGTGTACACCAACACCAAGGAAGGTGCCACAAAGTGTGGATCGAAAAGTACCCAAAAAGAAGATTTGCCATGATTTTTAATGGATCGATAGATTAGTTCTACAGATACAAGCAAACTGAAGCAGAGGCTAAATATCTGGCAGGATCTCGGACATCTAGACTACATGTAAATAGTTTCTGGTAAACCTAGCAAACATCTAGAATTTTCTTCAAGAATCCTTGATCCTATTTTGATCACAACAAATAAAAGATTTTGAGTACATCTGGAGTCTTCACTGTATGCGAACAGACATTACATGCCTCCCGCCCCACACACAGACACACAGACACACATGCATACATATGTATGTATGTAATCGTACATACAAGAAGGAGGCGATCCAGAAGGCCATTCCAGTCAGCGCCAAAACCGGATATCAGAAAAAATTGAAAGTTTTATGCAATGTCTGACCAGCATTATAAATTGGGGCCTGGGCCTGGATTTGGAGTTGGACGGGGGCCCGGGGGGGTTGGATTGGATGGCGCCCCGGAGTGACTCAGAATTAGATTTACTTTCAGGGCAGAACATGTTGCCAGCAGCATGTTGCAGACACACAAAACAACTCTGCTCTGCACTCTGTTCCCATGCAAAAGTGTATGGATGTGTTTGTGTGTATGCATCAGGCAGGAAAAAGTGTAAAAAAAAAGGGAACTCAAGCCGTACAAAAAGAACAACAGTTGAGGGAGAGAGAGAGAGAGAGAGAGAGGGTGAAAAAAGGGGAAACTTCTCTGTTCTGCCTGGCCTGCGCTGACTGAGCTGCGGCGAAAAAGAGAAGCAGACCGAAGACCGAAGTTGCTGAGAGGGCGAGTATCGAGTGTGAGAGAGCACAGAGTTATACAGAAACATAGAACGCCGCACATAACAGAGGCGGCGAAGTTGGACCAGAGAGAAGAGAGCGTGTACAGTAGGCGACAAAACATGGCCATGCGGCGAGGCGAGTCTGAGAACAGAAAAATGAAAACAGAGACGGCAACAGAGCAGCAGAGCAGAGCCAGTACAGGCACAAATCGACTACGAGTACTTTTCTGCGTTTTACTTTTTCTGTTGTCTGGCGCTGCTGCCGCCGCTGCTGCTGCTGTTGCTGTTGCTGGTTTTGTGGACTTTATTCGGGGCGCTGCTTTTGGACGACGAAAAAAGCGTAGTAGGCAGCAGAAAAATTAGTAGTAGGCGCCTAACAGACAGCAGCAAACTTTTAACAGTTACCGGTTTTCAGGCAGCTGTTAAAAAAGGCGCGCTCGCGCCCCCTGGGGGAGGAGAGTGTGTACCAATGTCAAGGTGTCCTTGAGCAGCAGCAGCACAAGCAGAACTGACCTGACCCCTGAACCCTGTCCCCCACAAACGAGCCCCCATTTCTGTGTGTGTTTATTATGCGGCGACTCCGAAAAATCAATAGAGAAAGAGCATACACAGCACAACACAGCATATTTCGGGGCAGACACACATCTCTGTCTCCATCTCTCTCTGCCTCTGTGTGTCTCTCTGGAGAGGGACTCTCTGGAGAGCCCCGCCATGAGACGAGAGTGATAAGTTGCATAATTCAACAGGATATCATAAATTAGCAGAGGCCGCATTTCGGGAGCCTTTATCATGAGAGTGGGAGTGGGTGAAAAAAGGGCAAGACGTGCGCACCTTTATTCACAACTCCATGCCGCCCCCACACCACCCTCTGTCTGGCCTGCCACACCCCTTACCCCCCTGCTGATAGCCGGTGTCTGTCTGGCTGGCCTTTTCTATACAGAAACAAATGGGTGGTGGGAGCAAGGTGGTGGTGGGGGGGGATTGTCAGATGCAAATCCAAGTGCCGTTCGAGTGCTGCCATTTTCCATTTATTTGCCACTCATTTGACGCATTTCCAAGTGACGCGCTTCCTTTAGCCAGATGACGCATCTTGTCCGCAGCAGGTGCTGCCTCCTGATAAGCAGGCAGGACCAAGGCTTTTGTACAATTGTGAGACGCTACGAATGCAGCACAGAAACAGGCAACAGGACGCAAAAGACGCAAACAGGCACCAACAAAGAGAGAGAGAGAGAGAGAGAGAGGACAGCTGGTTATCTTCCAGAGGCAGGCGAACAGAAGTGCAGCAACTGCAGCAGCAGGAGCAGCAGCTGCTGCATCTCTGTTTGAGCCATTTCTTCATTCAACAAATGATTATAGGCTCTCTCACTCGGCCAAGTCAATAGGAAGGGACACTAATTGATTTTCTTGGGGATGTTGCACAAGAAAAGGTAAAAGAAAAACAAAAGACAACAAAGGCAGGCTGCAAGCGGCAGCAACGATCTATGCATCTAATGTAATAGGAATATTTGGAAACCTTAAAGTATACTAAAAGTAGTGCCATTTCCATTTCAATAGCCATTTCCTTCAAAATGTATCTGCTAAAATCGTTCAAAGACTTTCCCGCCTGAGAGTTTGAACCTTTAAATTCGAACTACTATACTCCCCAAAGGACACCCGGAAAACTCGAATTCAATGCATCCCCTTTCCCCCCTTTTGCATCTCTTTTCAAGCACGAAGGGACGTATGCATCTTCCCTGTAACCTTATCCATTAAGAATGATATTTGCATTGTATTTTCCCATAGTAAATCCTCGTCCTTTGAATTCCACCTTCGATTGCTCACCCTCTCCTCTTATACCATATCGAACTCTCATTTCATGCTTAAATCCTCCAATATTGATATCTATTTGGCAATAGCTGTAACCCTTTGCCCTTCCCCACCCTCATCCAGCCATTAATTGAGCATTACATCCCATAGATAGGACGACAGATGATCATCGACGACGGATGTTTGTAGGTCTGGGCCAGGACCCCAATCCAATGATGAAATGATTAAGGGTTTCGATTAAGGCGGTTCGGTTCGCTCTCTTTCCGTCAGTTTTCCCCCTTTTACTGCACACAGTACTCGCCGTTCCTCCACCCTTCCACCTTCTTCCCTTCCCTTTCCTTTCCATCCGCTGAGTATACTTCTATGTGTGTGTGTGCGCTGCTTGTGTCTGTGTGTGATAACCTTTTGGTGTGCCCTCTGTGCTGTGTGTTCGAGTGGCACAGGCAGGGCAGCTGCAACAACTCACAGCTCTCAGCAGCAGCAGCTCAGGCTCAGGGGTTGCTCTCTGTCTCTCCCGGTCTCTGGTCTGTCTGTTGCTTTTACTCTTTTTACTCCACTCTCTTCCCCTTCCCCTTGCTGTTTTCTGTTGCTGCTGTTGCAAGTTGCGACGAGAATTGCCTTGCACTTTGGCAAACGGAAAGCGAACACTTCCTGGCTCTCTAATTAGTTTACTGTTCATCCGCTGCTGCTGCTTCACACCTCCCCCACACACACACACACACACAGACACACAGAGGGAGGGAGAGGAGAATGTATGCGGGAGAGGGACAGGATGCCTTCACAATTTTTAATAGCTTCAGAGTCCAATAAATCACCAGTCAACAGATGAGGCGCTCAGCAGTGGCAGTGGCATACAATATACCACACATCAAAAGCCAATAACCAAAGAACCCACCCCCACTCCTCCTCCTACTCCATCTCCGTTCACCTCCTTTTTTCCTGTTTTCATTTTTCTTTTTTTTTTTGGAAAAAATTGAAAAAATCTTGCGAAATAAAAATGCATCGAACAGGCGTGCAAAAGTGCACAGAAAGGCTAAGGAAAAACGATGTTGGCCATGGCAGTGAGCAGGAGGCAGCTGCTCCTTGTAGGCATACTCCTAGGCTACTCCTACATCCCACATCCTACCGCTCCCTACTGCTCCCCCTCCTCCTCCTCCATTGTCGGTCCTGCCTCTTGCTGCAGTTATTGCTCTGCTCCCTTTTTTGGCTGGCAGCTGGCCGCCCATTGACCTTTTTATGCTGTGCAACGAAGCAAGGCAGCAGCAGTGGCAAGTAGCGGCAGCAAGAGGCAATTTCGGACATGTCGAAACATGTCCATGCACGCACAGAGATCACAGAGTCGTAGATGGGGGGGGTAGGGGAGGAGGATTCCATATTTTCCCCTTGTACATGAAATATTTTCCAATGTTTTCCTTTCCCTTCTTGCCGCTGCTGTCGCTGCTGCATGCCTCTGGTTGTAGTTCCATCTGCCTTCATCATCCTTTATTGTTGCCTACGTTTCTGGCATTTCTTTCCCGCTTTCACCTTAAAAACTCCCGTAATGACGGGAATGACACACAAAGGAGGAAACAAGAAGGAAAGAAGAGACCCAGGTAGGCGGACATCTTCCTTGGGCTTATGAGCGCCCGTTTGTAAATTACTTTATGGTGCAATAAAAGTCGCTCCCGGACCAGGGCGACATTTACCCGGGAATACATATGTATGTATATCCCATATCCTTAGGCAAAAATCAAA
Organism: Drosophila athabasca; assembly: GCA_008121215.1. Classification (NCBI taxonomy): domain Eukaryota; kingdom Metazoa; phylum Arthropoda; class Insecta; order Diptera; family Drosophilidae; genus Drosophila; species Drosophila athabasca. Next base: position 2,110,811 of record CM017793.1, on the reverse strand, counting down.
TCTGTAAGTCTGTAAATCTGTCCCTTAGTGCGAAATGTTGCAGCTTCCTTGGGTTATTTTCATTCATTAAGTCCACAAGATATCTGATCCTCCTCATCTGGTTCAAAGCAATTAACATTCGCCGAAAAAAGTTGCAATTTACTTCGGGGAAGTTTTAAGATATTTCAGTATTTAAAGATACATATTATATACATACATATATATGATTGTAGTTTGTTGGCCTTGATGGGTTTGAAATACCCTCCAAGTGACAACAAATACCACGCTTTTTCTACTCGACCTTGACTTTGAAGGCAAATAATGGTTGTAGTTATCTCTTGACCAGGGTTTTATGCCCATTACAAGAAAATCAAACCAATTTAGGGGATTATTGGAAGTCCACAAGTAAATATAGAGTCGTAATTGCTCCATCTTTTTAATATGAATTTTTGCCTTTATTCGGTTTGATTTTGCTCTCAATTTCGATTTTAGGTATTCTTTTTCTTTCAAAGCCCCAGCCACGGCTCTCACGGCTAAAAGAACTGCCACAGTTTTCATCTGAAAATTGTTGCCATTTGTTTTCTCAACAAAAACTTGCAGTTTCCCCATCTGTGTGTGTATGTGTGTGGTGTATGTGTGTGGGGGGCCGTGAGAAAATCTATGCGGCATACAGCTGGGCGCTCATATTTGGCAGCCCAACGACAGGCCGGCAGCCGGCCTGCCTCCATATAGGCTGCGCTGCTCTGTTGTACTCTGCATTTTGGGGGTAGGTGTTAGGGGGGTGTGTCGCAGACCCCCACCCCACAACCCCCACTGTCTCGACGAAGTCGGCGCACATGAAAAGCACGTTGAACTTTGAAGTTCTGCTGCTGCCGCTTTTGCTCTTTGCTTTTGCTTTTGCTTTGTCAGCGCTTTGATGTTTGATTCTCGTTTTCTTTGTGCCATGTTGCGGCAACAAAGGTTGCAGGAACATGCTAATTCTCTGGGAGCCAGAGAGAGAAGGAGAGAGGGAGAGAGCAAGCGAGTGAGCTTTTGATTTGCGAATGTTGACTGTTGCTTTCGTTCCCAGTCTTGCTCCCCCACACATGCACACCACAGAAACATACACACACACGTACATATGTACACAGAGAACACATTCGAATATCAGATAAAAACGTTCGTTGGGTTTGCTTTTCTTTGTTCCCCTATGGAGACAAAGACGGAGATATTCGCACACACTTGTGGCTGGCTGTGTGTCGCCCCCTGAGACCCGCGAGTGTGTGTGTGTATCCCTTTGCATGTGTGGAGTTTTGCATGGTGCTCTGAACAGGCGCCCATGCTCGGGGAACCAGGCGCCGCTCCTGCACTTTGAACAGGGCCCAGGGCCCAACTTTGCAGGAGGTCATGGCTAGGCTGGGCAGGCAAGTCCGAATTCCCATCCGAAGCTCCATCTGTGGCTCTTATTACCCAGACGACCCTCTGGCGCTTGGCTAAAACAAAACTCGGTTCGAGGTTGAATGCTTGGCCTTCAAAAAGTTGAAAACGCAAAAGCAGAAGAGACCCCAAAAGACAGAAAACCAGAAGAAACCCAACGAGCCAGCAGCACAACAAATACATAAGTAAGTACACTCCTATGAACACATGTCTGCTTATGTGTGTGTGTGTGTGTGTGTGGCAATAAATAAATAAACTTAAATAATTGCGCATGACTTATGTATAACAAATGGAAGACTTGGGCTGCTGCTGCTGGCTGCTGGGATCCGCAGAAGACAGCCTGGGAATACTGGCAACAGATGAGGGGACACCGGCACGTCTCACCCACCCCCCCCTTCATCTGATTCCCACTTCCCACTTTTGTTGTGCGATGTCGTTTTATTTTAGTACAAACAACAGTAACAGAAGCAACAACAGCACCGACAATAACAGAGCTCCCACTGTTAACGAGAGTCTCCACCTAGCCAAGTCCCTCACCAACACCTAGCTGCAAAAATGAGAGAGCCAGCACTGTTATTTATAATCACATTAACCCCACCCCCCCACTCTATCATCGCAAATCAGAAGAGGAAGTAGAAACTCAATAGAATTCCCTCATTTTGCTTTGCTGTTCCGGTGTAAGCCCTCTACCCCCCGCACACCATCTCGCCCGATCATTAATCATCAGTTCAGTTCAATCGCCTTCAGCGGCAATTTGAAAGCTTAACGATCAAAAGTAAACACACACACACACGAACCCATACATAACAACTTCTGCAAGCGAATTCAAATTCAAAAATATACGTTAAATGCGGCGAAGGCGAATGCAAAATCAACAACAAAACTTGGCAGATGAGAGCGCGGCGAATTAAAGCACACCAGAGAGAGAGTGAGAGTGAGGGAGAGCGAGAGATGTGTGGAACGCAGAAAACTGTTCTTGGGGCGATATAAAACGACAGAGAGGGGAAGTATCAAGTGCGGAAATACGAGGAAAAAAAAACTGCACGAGCTCGCTCTCTGCTTTGTCGACGACGAAACGAACGTTAAATTTCAAAATAAGCGATAAAGGCCCGAGCCGAGTCGGTGTACGCCCCCCACCCCTCTGCGAATGTATGAGGCCTCGTGCGCGTGTATGGGTGCTACCGGCCGGCAAAATGTGCAAAAACGTTATTAAGCTGTTGCCGCCGTCGCCACTCCCACCCCCTTTGTCACTTACCGCGTATTTGTTGAAGAAACCTTCGTGTATGCCGCTCGAATAGTCCTCTAGCTCGAACATTTTTGGATCTGTATGGTGTGGTGTGTGGGAGATTCTGCCAATTGCCGAATTACTGCCGCATACGCTTTGTTTTGATCAATTCCTCCTCTTCACGTTCCGTTCCCCGTTGTTTCTCTTCTCTCTTCTTTCGTACGATTAACCGTTGCACTGATCGAGTGTAAGGGGAAATATTAACTATGAACCGTTGGTTTTATCCCGCCGCTCTCCACCGAATCTCAATATTTTTCTATTTGACTTTTATTTATTATCATTTTGAGTTATCAATTGCGCACGGCTTCAATACTAAACACTTTCCAGGCCAGAAACCAATCCCATCCGACAACCGACAAACCGCGCAGAAATTCTCGAAAATATTAACGGAAATTCCGAATTCAGAAAAAAATCAGCTACGCGTGTGTGTTGTTTACGGCGCGGCGGCAAAAATTTTTGTGTTTGTGTGATGTTAAATTACAGTAGTGTGACCGCCGAGTTTTATAAAGCGTGACCGTTTATGGTATTTGAAAAAATTTATGGTATTTTTTGGTGCTAAAATTGATCCGAAAATACGTTGTCAAGTGTGACCAGTTGTGAATGCCCTGCGGTAACACTGTATAGAAATAAAATCCGTTAAAGGTTCAAACGTTGTATCAAAGAAAGCAGTTATTTATAATTTGTTGGCGCGCTGGCGACTGAGAACGCTACACATCAAAAACAATTTTACGGAGTATGGACATTTGTATCCCCTACCCTGACCTACTTCTGAATTAATGTTAAAATACTGTTTTCTAAGCTAAGAAGTCATTCATTTTTCTCGTATTGAAATGCTTTTGACCTTTTCATGCATTTAATTATATTCCCGTATATATATTCTCGTAGGTTTCGATCCCGATATACATATTTGGTATCAGTCGGAAGATTATAAACTACAAAATTTCATTGCGATAGCTTAAAAATGTGGAGTTTATTTTACCTACTAAACATACAAAACAAAGGTTTATAAAATCAGTTTTTAAACAGTTAACTTTGATTTCAGCAATTTATCCATTAGGGAAATTGCTGCGATGAAAAAGGAAATCGCTGGGATGATGTTGCCTCAACAAAATCCCTCCACAAAATCCCTCAAAAAGTCCCAATTAAATATACGGTCTGACCTCAAAATATTTATCATATTCCTCGATATTGATATTCCGTTTAATATTGCTAGCTAAATAGGATACTAACCCCAAAACAAATAATTTTATCCAATAGATGAAACAGTTTTCGAAAAGATTGACCAATTTTAAAAACTAAGTTTATTGTATTCTGTCTAAAATGAGGTTTAAACAAGGGAAGGCAACAAATAACTCCCTTTTCTTACATGGCAACAAAACGGTAACTACACATTTGTTACATATCAGAAACATTTTTACGGAGTATGGACATTTTTTATACCCTACTTCTGAATTAATGTTAAAAATACGGTTTTCCAAGCTAATTAGTAATGCATTTTTCTCGTATTGACCTATTCTTGCATTTAATCAAATTCCCGTATTTATATTCCCGTAGGTCTCGATCCCGATACACATATTTGGTATCAGTCGGAAGATTATAAACTACAAAATTTCATTGAAATTTCACAGGTATGTGGCCTCTAAGATTGGCTTGAATTTACCATTTTGGATTCTTGTAATTTTCAGCAACAGCAGCAGCAACAGAATGAAAATGCACAAATACAAGCTGCAGCAGGTGTGGCGAATTCTCAGGATGATTCAAAGGCTACAGAAAGCTACTGTGAGAATATCTATGCAAAGGTTTACATATGTATGTAGCGATACTCAGAATAGTGGATACACATTTTTTTTATAATATTTTATTTATATTATTTATTGTTAGTCTAATTGTAATTATAGTCACAGCCTCAGCTAATTATAGCTAGTACCTAACGTTTTTAAAAAGGTGGAACTATTAAAACAGATTTTATTTTAGAACCTTGATTTTTGCAACAATTAATAAATATTTAATAACGATGTAATTGTCAATCTATCATTTATCACTCATTTATCATTTATTCTCACATATAAAGACTTTTTACCCTCGATATTTTTCATTGTTCACGATCTGCGATTTCATACAGAGCAGCAGCTTACAGCAGGTAAAATGCCAATTTAGCAGCGAGCTACTAGCGAACGAAAAGCCATTAACAACACAGAGATGTAACAAATTCTCTCGTGTCGTCAAAGCGGCATGTAAACTTAGCAGTGAGATAGCAGCGAAAGAAAAAAAGAGGGAGGCCTTGACTTACATTCTTATTCTGTGACCAGAGAGAGAGAGAGAGCTACTTTGATCAGCCCACGCTGCTCTGCTGCGACCCATTCGCCACCCTCTTTGAGCCGCCCACGCTTCTGCAGTTCTTATGAAAACTCTCTCTTGCTCAGCCACCAACTTTCGCTCTCATTCTTATAAGAGAGATACGACAAGCTCAAGCTCTATGCTGAGATTCGAACCGACCACGCTGCTGCATTTTTATCACAGCTTCCAGTTTCCCCCCGTCCCCCCGGCAATCATTCAAAGTTCTCATTAAGTGGTGATTTAAATCGTGTAATCAACAACACAATCAACCACAAGCGGAACCCGCTGGAACAGTGGAGCAGCGAAAGATAAGCGGGAGCTATGCTGGGAGGAGAGGAAGAAGCATTGAGCAGCCAACGCTTGATCGGCTTAGTACCTTTAGCACTCGCACACACCAACCACCCATTCACCACCCACCCACTAACCACGCTCTTTCGTTCGCTACGCTCAGCAAGTTTGCTCTCATTCATTAAAGAAGGCCGTCGAAGCGGAAGATCATCAAAGCGGGAGCAAACCGAGAAAACCCCAAATCTCTCGTCGTTACAGAGAACAGCGAAAGATCATAAGAGCGGGGGGAGAGGAAGAAGCATTGAGCAGCCAACGCTGCTCTCACAGCGCTTGTGACTGACCTACCGTACACATATGTACATTCGGCATAGTAGCTTTAGCTCCCGCACTCAGCACCCACCCACTCACCACGCTCTTTCGCTCGCTACGCTCGCTACGCTCAGCAAGCTCGCTCTCGTTCTTCGAGCCGTCGCTGCTGCTGCATTCTTATCACAGCTCTTAGTCTCCCCCCACCCATCATTGAAAGCGGTCATAAAAACGGAAAATTAAATCGTGTGTTTCGCGACGGGTGCTCGCGGCCGAAATTGAACATTGTATCGCTGTGATCAAATGATAACACTAAAAAATAATAAATTAATTAAAATAAGTGAATTCAAATAATAATAAAATAAAAGAATAACTAATTTGAAATGAAAAGTGAAACCACCTCATACAAAGTTTTATGTGCAAGTGAAATATAAAAAAAAGACTATACGGAGCTGCAAAAAGTAGAAGGCGCAGGCGCATCTAAATGTAACATTCTTTCGCTGTGATCAAAATATAATACTAAATCTTAATAAATAAATTAAAATAAGTGAATCAATAAAATAAATAATAAATAAATAAATAGTAAAATAATTATAAATATATTGTTCTTAAGCAGCATGAAACCTGTAAGAGTTCTAAGTGCTTATTGTGAGTGAAAGTGCGAGTGAAAAATAAAAACAATACTACAAGGAGCGGCCAGAAGTAGAAGGCGGCAAGGAGTATAAAGTGGCACGCCGTGCAAGGCGTATGCGATAATTAATTTGTGTTAATAACAGATAAATAGTAAAATAAAATAAATGTAAATAAATATGTGGTATAAATAGTACAATAAATAAATTGAAATAAATAAATAAAAAATATGGTGAGTGAAAGTGCGAGTGAACGGAGTACAAAGTGAATACGCAGTGCAAATTGAAATAAATAAATAAAAAATAATAATAAATAATACATAAATTGAAATAATATGTGATGTGCGAGTGAAAATAAAAAAACAAAAATAATTTAGTAAGGAGCGCTAAGAAGTAAAAGGCGACACGCAGTGCAAGGTGTATGTGATAATTAATTTTTTATATTTTTATGGGTGTGTTCTTGTGTTTATGTGTGAAAACGACAAACATCAAACTCCAACTTCCAGTAGCAAATAATATTCAACGCTTCACTATATTATTATGGGAACAGGATAGTATTTATACTGTTTCTTCTTTCGATTTCCTTTTACATATTTTATTATTTTATTTATTCTATATTTATTCTATATATATTTATTTATTATCTTATTATCTTATATACATACATATGTACATATATTATATTATCTCCTCCTTGCACTCCCTTTTCAGTTAAAGGATTTTTGTTGTTTTTGATCAGTGAATTTATTCTGGTGTGATAGTTACACTTTTGTTTTAGGCGGGGTCGGATATTTGCCTTGGATTATATATCAGGGGGAACATCATGGGAGTTCTACTCGAGTTCTATACAATTCTTAAAAGCTTTACATTCTCGTAATGTGGGGCTCCCTTTCAGATTTACCCGTAGTACTTGGTATTTTATTAAGCGTATTACTTTAAACTTCCGCAGGGGCAATGGGGTGCAATGGTGTTTTCCAGCAAGCATGTCTAGACGGACTATACGACTATATTGCGATTTTAAGTTTTTTATTTGAAGCGGTGGAGTTTGTACTAGTAGATGCATGTGTAGTATTTTGCTTGTTCTAGATTTCCAGTCAAACCACTATTAACCGCAAATGGTATCCGCTGGATACAGGACATATCGTGTCCGCTGGATACTGGACATATCGTATCCGCTGGATACTGGAACTGAATTGGAACCCCTCTCTAAACGATTCTCAAATGTGGCAGTTAATAGTATGATTTGAAGTAATAGATGTATGTGTAGTATTTTGCGTGTTCTAGATTTCCAGTCCAACCACTACTAACCGCAAATGGTATCCCCTGGATACAGGACACATTGTATCCGCTGGATACAGGACATATCGTATCCGCTGGATACTGGAACTGAATTGGAACCCCTCTCTAAACGATTCTCAAATGTGGCAGTTAATAGTAGAATTTGTAGTAGCAGATGTATTTGTAGTATTTTGCATGTTTTAGATTTCCAGTCCAACCACTACTAACCGCAAATGGTATCCGCTGGATACAGGACACATTGTATCCGCTGGATACAGGACATATCGTATCCGCTGGATACTGGAACTGAATTGGAACCCCTCTCTAAACGATTCTCAAATGTGGCAGTTAATAGTAGAATTTGTGGTAGAAGATGTATGTTTAGTATTTTGCATGTTCTAGATTTCCAGTCAAACCACTACTAACCGCAAATGGTATCCGCTGGATACAGGACACATTGTATCCGCTGGATACAGGACACATTGTATCCGCTGGATACAGGACACATTGCATCCGCTGGATACAGGACATATTGTATCCGCTGGATACTGAAACTGAATTGGAACCCCTCTCTAAACGATTCTCAAATGTGGCAGTTAATAGTATGATTTGAAGTAATAGATGTATGTGTAGTATTTTGCGTGTTCTAGATTTCCAGTCAAACCACTACTAACCACAAATGGTATCCGCTGGATACAGGACACATTGTATCCGCTGGATACAGGACACATTGTATCCGCTGGATACAGGACATATTGTATCCGCTGGATACTGGAACTGAATTGGAACCCCTTTCTAAACGATTCTTAAATGTGGCAGTTAATAGTAGAATTTGTAGTAGCAGATGCCTGTGTAGTATTTTGCATGTTTTAGATTTCCAGTCAAACCACTATTAACCACAAATGGTATCCGCTGGATACAGGACTTATTGTATCCGCTGGATACAGGACATATCGTATCCGCTGGATACTGGAACTGAATTGGAACCCCTTTCTAAACGATTCTCAAATGTGGCAGTTAATAGTAGAATTTGTAGTAGCAGATGCCTGTGTAGTATTTTGCATGTTTTAGATTTCCAGTCAAACCACTATTAACCACAAATGGTATCCGCTGGATACAGGACTTATTGTATCCGCTGGATACAGGACATATCGTATCCGCTGGATACTGGAACTGAACTGGAACCCCTCTCTAAACGATTCTCAAATGTGGCAGTTAATAGTAGAATTTGTAGTAGCAGATGCCTGTGTAGTATTTTGCATGTTTTAGATTTCCAGTCAAACCACTTTTAACCACAATGGTATCCGCTGGATACAGGACACATTGTATCCGCTGGATACAGGACATATCGTATCCGCTGGATACTGGAACTGAACTGGAACCCCTCTCTAAACGATTCTCAAATGTGGCAGTTAATAGTAGAATTTGTAGTAGCAGATGCCTGTGTAGTATTTTGCATGTTTTAGATTTCCAGTCAAACCACTTTTAACCACAATGGTATCCGCTGGATACAGGACACATTGTATCCGCTGGATACAGGACATATCGTATCCGCTGGATACTGGAACTGAATTGGAACCCTTCTCTAAACGATTCTCAAATGTGGCAGTTAATAGTAGAATTTGTAGTAGCAGATGCCTGTGTAGTATTTTGCATGTTCTAGATTTCCAGTCAAACCACTACTAACCGCAAATGGTATCCGCTGGATACAGGACACATTGTATCCGCTGGATACTGGAACTGAATTGGAACCCCTCTCTAAACGATTGTTAAGTGTGGCAGTTAATGGTAGAATGTTTAGTAGTAGTTGCCTGTGTAGCTGGATACAGGAACTGCAACGTAGTATAAATAACAACGATAACAGTCACATTCAATTAATTCTTGGAATGCAATAAACAGATAGAATTCAGGAAACATCAAAATAAAATTGCCGTTTTTAAAAGCTGAATAGCGTCTGCTGCGTCCTTCCTCTTCAATGAGTTTTAAAAAAATTAGTTTTTTCCAATAAATTAAACATTTTTGCAGAATTATATTGTGTAACAGGCCTTTTTTATTTAGGTATGTGGTAGATGGAAATTAATAAAACTTTTTGATGGCAAGGTGCAAGTGGGCAGAGATACGGTGCGCACATCCGCAAGAGTTATGAAAAAAAACAAAAATTGATTCCATCAATTAAACATAGTACAGATAATAACCAATTCAATTGCATTAAATCATTAAATAATTCAAAATAGAAATAGAAAAAAAATAGTAAAGAAACAAAAAATACACCCTGGCAGTATTTGCATTTGAATAGTACTTAAGTCTATGTTTATATGTAACTAATGTGAATGATGTGAAGGAGTGTTTTGCCTATTTGCGAGCAAAGATCTGCTCCTTGAAGCGCAACGCCGACAGCATGGCAGGATTGTGCGTGCCGACCTTTCCGCCTTCTTTCGGCTGCTGCTGCTGTTGCTGCTTGGATTTCTTTTGAGCGCCGGCAGGGTTGCGCTGTACACGGAATTTTCGATTTGGCGGCGAGTTTGGCTCCTCGCGGAAATACTTCTGTTTGGGCGTGGCGGGCTCCACGCGCATAATGCCCGAGCGTGTCTTAACCAGTTCGATGAGTGGCTCTGGACCATCGTCCATGGCAACAGTGACGTAGCCAGCGGTCGTTTTGATGCGGTTGACGACGGCCGACTTGTGGTGGTTCTCCTCATCCGAGCTTTTTACTGGCGACACCAGCTGTGGCTTCGGCAGGACCTTCTTCTGCTTACTTGTCCCCTTTGCCCGTTTTTGAACTTCCATCGGCGGCTGCGGTGACAATTTGCGGACCAAAGAACGCGGCTGTGGAATAATGGTTGATACTCATGAATAACTGGAGGCCAGGCGGAGATTGCTGACTTTATTCTCACCTCTTTGCTGGCCGCTGGCTGCGGCACCAACAAGTTAACGGCGTGACTGACCGCCTGGCGGGCTGCCTGCAGTCGCTTTAAATCCTTCTTGATTGGGGGAGGCTTGGTGGCCTCACGAATGACGCCGGCGGAGGCTGTGGCAGTGTTTGTTTGGCTCGTAACCGATTGAAGAACAATCTCCGAAACATTTCTTTTTTGTTTGCTTTGTCTCTTGCCTGCGGCATTTAGCTGTTCAGAATGTGGAAAAGAAGGAGTAAGTCCCAGTGGAAATGAAAGAAAATGCAGTCTTACCTGTTTCTTCTGTGCCAGCTTGGCCTCGTTGGCTCTCTGTAGGATGGAGTTGCAAACGTCCATGTAGTGTTCAGTATTCTTCGACCACTTTTCCAAAGGCCGAGCCTTCTCTGCTTCCTTCTTTGATGGATGTGCTGTCATGGCCGGTTCTGGGTCTTCTTTCGGTGGTTCCTCTGTGGATGGCTCGAGAGAGATGCCACCAGAGAGTTCCTCATCCTTTTGTTGATCTTTGGGCTGTTGCTGCCCCTCCGACTGTTCTTCCTGCTTCTTAGGTGACTCCTCCTCTTTGGGCATGTCAGGGGACTCTGTGGACCGTATGTCCTCTTCCATTGATCCCGATGACTTATTGTGGTCATTTTTGGCACGTTTGCGCTCTTGACGAATTTCCATGACCTCCAGTTCCTCAGGCGCGCCTGAGAAACTCTTGGACATGCGCTTGCGCTTTCCTTGATACATTTTGCGCTCGCTCAACATTTCGACAAAGGACTGAGAGGGACAGAAATCCTCGACACTGCCTCGCATACTGCGACGCTGCAACTTGGGTTCCTTCACGGCCATCTCGGGGCTGGGCACGTACAGCGACTGGCGGCGCGACTTCTGGAGCGGATTGAACATAGTTCTCAGATGCGTCAGGTCGCTGGAAGCAAGTTCGGCCAAAAGGGCTTCTTCATCGTTGAGCTTTGGCTTCTTGGTCACAAACGATGAGGATTTCCTGCTTGAAGACGGCTTTTCGTCATCGTTCGCACCATCGTTGTCGTCTTGCTCTACTACAACGTCTTCTCTAACGTCTTTTCCAACGTCTTCTCCACCGTCTTCGTCGGAGTCCAATACTTCATAGACGCTCTTGCTTGCCGCTGCTTCCGGATCGCCATCGTGGTCAGATTCCCCATCTTCTGTGGAGTCCACATCCATGACAGTCATGTCCAGGCGTGGAGCGGTCTTGTTCAAGCACTCCGACTTGTTGATCTCGCTAAGGAATAGTTTGCGCGAGTTCTCGAGCTCAGTTTCAGAGGTCGAGTAATGCTCGTGGCTGCGAATTAAGATCTGGGCGGCTTCGCTCAGTTTGCTGGCATTGGACGAGCAGTCGCTTTGATTTTTTGGCCTCTCTGAGTGCTTCTCCTCTTCCTCTTCGTCTTCCTTGGGCCCATGCTTTGCCTTCTCCTCCTTTGCTTCATCGTGATTTTTCTCTTCCTGCTCTTCCTCATCGCTGGAATCCATAATTATGATGCGGGCACGGTGTCTCTTGCCCTTCGACAGCTTCTTTTCGAGAGATTCCTCCTCCTCCTCCTCTAGCTCATTGGAGGAGTAACGTAGCTCTCCAACATCAGATGTATCCGACACAATAAACGAATCATTGCCAATGGACTCGTCTTCGAAGGACTCAAGGGTGTCTTCGCTGCCCACGGATTCGCCCTCATCGACAATCTCATTTTCCTCGATCTCACGTTGCTCCGAGCTGTCCATCGAGTCACCCGACTTGTAATCAGCAGGCGCTACCTCCGCCTCGTTGTCAACGTATTCGCACATAAATTCTGCCTCATCATCGTCTTCCTGATCATCGCTGTCCAGGTGGGAGATGGACATTGAAACCTTCTTGGCTGACTGTTGCTGTGGCTTGGTCTTGGTCAACTCCTTTATATCTTTCTCTCTGTTTTCGGCCTCCACCTGAGCCCAAGGCTTAAGACAATCAATGCGAGCCGGAGCCGGCTTCAACAGGCTAATCGAAGGCTCTCGGTCGTCCGCCTGTAAGGGTGTGGAACTGTTGCGTGGCTTTAAAGAGGTCGTCTTCAGAGAATTATCTGTCTTCAGAGGTGTTTCCGACTTCAGAGGCGTCTCGGTCTTTAGCGGTGTATCTGTCTTTAGAGGTGTATATGTCTTCAAAGGGGTTTCCGTCTTCAAAGGGTTCTCGAAGCTCAGAGGAGTATCTAGCTTCAGAAGAGCATTGGTCTTCATTAACGATTTCTCCAACAAGAAAGCAGAATTATTCTTGCAACGTGACGGAGTCTTGGGGAACTTAACCTTATCGTCTTCAGCGTCTTCTGTGTCGTTTTCGAAGGCTACAGACTTTTTGAAATCCACGCTGCCCAATTTCACTAGGCGCGCCTTGATGTCAGGGGTCAGATCTTGCAGCTGAACGTTTTCGATGATCTTCATTCCGGTGCTTGGGCGATTCGAGGGCGGCTGCTCCACTTGGTCCTTCTCATCGTTAACTTCAACCATCTCATAGTCTTCGTCCACTTCCATGGCCATATCCTCGAAAGCCGAATTGTTGTTATTTTCAATTGGCTTCGAATCGGAGGGCTGCATTTCATCTCGTGCCTCGTCTTCAATGGCCAACTCCTTCAGGACTGAACTGCTGTTATTTTGTGGTCCTGGATCTGGTGAGGCTGGAAATTCCATGGCCAACGTGGTGCCACTTTGGGGTTCTGGATCTGGAGAGGCTGGAGATTCAAGAACTTCGGCCACAATAGTTGATTTGGTTGCCGCTTCATTCTCGACCTCAGCCTCTGGCTCTTTGTCTGCCCCTTCGCTCTTCTGCTCTGGCTCTTTGTCTGCCCCTTCGCTCTTCTGCTCTGGCTCTTTGTCTGCCCCTTCGCTCTTCTGCTGCTCATCTGGGACTTCGATGGAGTCTACGTCTTTCTCCATTTCCTCCAATAAATCTATTGTGTCACGTCTTTCGGGGCCTGTGGGCTCCGCTTCCATTTGCTCGGCAGTTTGCTTCGCTTCTGCCTTGGACATTTCTACTGCAAGTGACTCAACCTGTACTTCCATTTTTTGGGGAGAGCCACTGGTCTCCTGCTTCGCATCGTCCGAAGCGCTTTCTGTAGACACCGACTCTAGCGTGAGAGATAATTTCATATCTTCTGCAGCGGCAGTAACACCCACCGTCGAAAGATTTTCAACCCTAAATGACAGCTTTGATCGGCCGGGGCTCAGATGTTTATTTTTGTTTACTGTTGGCGACTCATTCTTGGGATCATCAACTGTTTTCGCCACACTCGGCTGTTCTTCGACGGAAAGGCTTGGATCGGATTGCAGTTTCTCATCCGACACCGGCACTGGCGTGTTATTGGCTGAACGATAGGCAGCTGGAGGGGTCTGCGACATGGAACGCGTGACGCGTTTCTCACCGGAGTCGACGGTTTGAGCCCGCACGGGGCTCGAGTTATTGGATTGAGTCTGTTTTTCATCTTCTGGCTCTAATTCCTCTTTTAAGGGCACCTGCTTGCGCGCAGATCGAGCCGCCTTGGCTGGGGTGCGAGCCGTTCTCTTAACAGACACCGGAGTGGTCGGCTCCGGAGTTTCACCGCGAGCCAACGATGCGCGGGTGTTACGGATGGGAGTACGCAGCACTTCTGTGCCAGAATTCAATCGTGTTCTGCGTAAGGGGCGAGGCGAGGCCGTGCCTGGAAGGTGCAGACAGAATGTCTAAGCTACCGAAAATTATCGCAAATTCTCGCACTTACCACGATCGGATGCCGTGTCCAGCAGCGGTGTTCCGGGGCGGCTGTCAGGGTCCAGAACAGACAAGCGGCGGGTGCGCGCACGGGTCACTAGAGGAAAAGTAGGATTTTAAAGTATTATGACTTTATGACTGGGAGAATCTGCCAAGGAATGTGTTCATCTGCTGTAGATGCACCACATGTCGACCTGTGCTACGAAAATGGCGACTCTTGTTGTTGAGGCTGCGGGTCCCGTTGCTTTTAACTAAATCAAACGGTATCGGCATTTCCTCAGACAAAGGAGCCGCTGTCTCAATCAGAATTCTTGATTGTACCTCATGTTACCACTTACCTCGCACTCCCTCTGTGTTCTCTGTGTTGTCATCCATTGGGCTGCGACGTTTAGTTGAGATTAATAAACTATATATGAGGTAATTTCTATTAACAAAATCTAACAAAAAATATGACGCGCGGACGCTTGCAAATTAACATGTGCCGGCCGAAGGAATTTTGCAACACTGTGGCCGAACTGTGGCGCGTTTCGATAGCCGCAATGCTGCCGTTAAATTTGAAACGAGATTCAAATTAACAATACGTTTAGCATGAAGGCAAACAACTCTAAGGACCTCAATCGACTGAACGACGGTAGCTCCTTCTTGTTATATATAACGTTTGTTATTTTTGTTAACTAAAAATTCACTTTTACCAATTTGATCGTAATCTGTGATTTTCACGTTTTTCAACACGAATTTATTTCCACGAGGTCGTTATATTCAAACAATTTTATCGAGATTATTTTTTATTCAGCAATGAAATTCGAAAGCATATTTTGCTTGGCCAACTCTGGGTTAAACTAACTATTTTTAACTTCTGAATCTGTACTTGTGATGTAACACTTAAAGCATATTTTGCTTGGCCAACTCTGGATTAAACTGACTATTGTACTTCTGAACAATCCTTGGCGTTGGCGCCGGCGTGCTCGCTGCACTGGCGGGCACCTTAGCTTCCGGGGGTGCAAACAAGGCCTCGGATCGTTGACGCTCAGTTGTCTCCCGACGTAGTCGTTCTCTGCGCAACCTCTCCAGCTTCTCTCGCTTCTGCCGCATCGCAGTTAGGATCAATTCTTTGGACTCTTTTCCACTTTTGTGGCTTTTCTGTTTCTTGTGCTTTTTGCTCTTCTTGCTGTCTTTTTTCTCTTTCTTGTGCTTTTTCGATTTGTGGGCTGAATGTGTGGGAGAGTGTTCCGCCGGAGAAGTCGGGGTCGGTGACGGTATTCGTTCTGATTTTCTTTTGGGAGCGCGATTAGGTGCATTCTTCTCCGATGGAATCAGTGCATTTATCAGTGTAAGCGGGTCGTGGGAGAGCTTCTGCTTGAGGTGAGCTTCAGTGGCATTGGGGTCCCCGAGCTCCGGCCGCTTGGGAGCCACCTCATACCAACTGCGCGTTTTCAGTGCCTCGTTGGTGTCTTGGCCCAGATACGTGAGGTATCCAATCTGCTTCTCATACTTTTCCTGCTCCTCCTTTTGCTCCTTTTCCAGATCTTTGTTTGTGGTCTTGACGTGTGTCTTGTAGTCCGCAAACAAATCCACACCTCTCGATTCGCCTGGAGTGCCAGGGGTGGGGGCGGCTACTTCTTTGGCCCGGTCGGGATCTGTGGCTTTCTCCGGCAGGCCCGATTGGCGGCGCAGGAAATTGATCCGGGCTTCGCTTTCCTAAATGATCGAATGATTGAAATCAGATAGAAAAGTCCATTAATACGACCACTACTTACAGCCAAATCCAACTTTTCCTGGCGCTTTCGGTCCTCTGCTTCAGCGGCGGCTTGATCCCGACGCACGCGGGCAATGTTGTCTTTGGTGCGCACATGCCAACTATGAACAGCATTGTTGTTAGTTTGTCAATAGTAACATTTGGTAATTAGCTCACCGTTTTTTTGGTAAAATATTCATTTAGAATATTTTGTGATAATATGTAAACAACAAGACATCTGGACTTGGCGATGGACTGTTATAACTATCGTCTGGACTAGCAGGCGCAGTGTTGTATAATTACTAAAACTCAAAAAACATAATAAAATATATATATATTATTGTTGGGTTTTCAAAATATCGCCAACATCGATATCAATCAACAACACCACGGTCACACTGTCGCTCAAGAAGATTTGTCCCAAGAGCAAAAGTAATTGTTAATCGTGAAAAAACCAAATTCTTTTGCTTTTACCGTGCTTGAGACTTGAGACGAGTTGAAAAGAAAAAACCGAAAGTGCGTGGCAAGGCTAGCGCTTGCTCGCGTGCCAACAGTTACAGCGACAGCATGGCCACAGAGCAGCGTATTCTTAAGCAAGACGGGTACTTGGATGTGGGCGACAACAGCGGAGCACCCGCTCGCCCGTTCGAGATGCGCAACATTGTCTACCATCCGCAATTGAATGTGCTGCTGTTGTTCGGTTCCAATAATGTTGTGAAGGTTCTGGATGTCAATTCTGGAGTTGTTTTGCAGACCTATAAACTGAGTACAAATGGTAAGCGGCAGCGAGAAAATAAAATAGTGCTACACATACCACTAAAAACACACACTAAATACACACACACAACAAACACGCAAAAATACAAATGTCACTACAGTGCACACTTGCAAATCAGAACTAACACGCACACGGTCACACACGAACACACGCACATGGGCAGTAATTTCGCATGAATTATTTGTATTCTTTCAATTAAAAGTTGAAAGAAATCCATACAACACTGGCAAAAGTTGTCATTGATATTATGGTTATTGGTTTTTACCAAAGAGCGATCACTGTAGTGCATTTTGTAATTGCTTTGCACTTGCCTTCGTCTGTCTGTCGTGTAGATTTTTGTGTGTATGCGTGTGGCATACATTTTTTATGAAGTTGGTCGAAAAATCCCTCAAATCTAATTTTGCTAAAACATATTCCCTTAAGATGCGATCAATTCCTAATCAGTGCCACGCCTTCCGTACAGTCTTACATATATCGAAATTTGATTTGTATAATTCAAGTCACCTCTTCCCTAACGAAATAAGCGTTTATTGTTGCCATTTGAGTCCGGGAGCAGCAAGCATGGGCTTTGTTTTTGTTTAGCTTCTATTACGCAGTTACTGCGCGGCACACACACACACACACACACACACACACCAACCCGAACTAAACCGAAACCCCCTTCCCCGGCCGGTGGCATCTACTAGAACGCCGCCGCTACTTGCTCTATGCTTTATTAGTCATTTGCAATTTCCCCTCAATGGCGAAATCGGAGATGCTGACTGCGCATGGTGCATGGTGCAGTAGTAGTGGAACGGACTGCGGGGGTGGCCTGGGGTTGGTTCGGGTTGGGGGTTTGTGTGGCAAGTGCAGCAGGTTGATTCCAATGTTGAATTCGGTTTTCTTTACTTTCGGCAGGCGAGAACGTCGTTCACGGTCGTTACATGCCCTTGCAAGATAAAATCTTGTTCTGGGATGGCCACAATGTGGGTTTGCGCGGCGACTACAACGGCGTCCTGCTGCTGGATACCATATTGCAGGCGCCAATTGGCCAGAACGACGACTACATTAAGCTGGAGATCATATTGTCCGAGGCGATCATCTTTCAGCACTGCATCAACGAACTGGAGAGCGAGGGTCTCGAGTGTCCCTGCGACATAAGCAACGAGCTAACCCAGAAGATAAACAAGGCCCAGCTAAATGCTAAGAAGGGCATCAAGGCCCAGCGGGTAAGTTTGATCTCATTTCCTGTTCCTTCTCCTGCTTCTAGCCACTTACACTCACTTCTTCACTTTGCAGTGGAATACAATATGTCTGAAGGTGCCCTATTCCAGCATGAAGCTGGTGGCCAACAACGTGGTTATCCTGCTGAAGCGTCTGGAGCGTCACATTCCAGTGTTGGCCATAGCATCCGCCATTAATGAGCGACTCACAGACATGATGATGGGCTCGCGGGTGCCCGATTTCAGCTGGAATTTCAGCAACTTCAAGCGCGTGCTCATGCACTCGGAGGCCGTGCGCCGCCAGACATTCGAGAAGTGGCCGCACATGGACTACAAGTGGGCGCTGCCGGATCAAATGGCACAGGCTGGGTTCTACCATCAGCCGTCGTCTTCTGGCGAGGATCGTGCCATGTGCTTCACGTGCAACGTGTGTCTAGTTTGCTGGGAGAAGACCGACGAGCCCTGGAGCGAGCATGAGCGCCATTCGCCCATCTGTCCGTTCGTCAAGGGCGAGTACACGCAGAATGTTCCCCTGTCCATCACGTATGCCACCAGTCCGGCCCTGTCGGCGCCCGGCCTCGGATTCGACATCATCTCGAACAGTGACTATGCCAATGTGCTGTGCACCAGCTGCTCAATGACGGGCGATCTGAGCGTCTGGAGCATTGAGCGCCATCTGAGGCTAATGCACACCGTAAACGTGCCGACCCTGCTCAAGGATGTGTTCGACGAGAGCTTCGAGTGGGCCCGCGTAACGGCCATCTGTGTTCTGCCCAATGCCCGAGCCCGCACCAAGGTCAACTACGTCTATTCGGCCGCCAACTATGGGGGCTCTAGCAGCGGCAGTGGCGGCGGCATCTCACATGCTGGCTCCAATCAGACCAGTGGAAAATTTGGCATCGTCAATGCCCAGCATATAACCTCCACATCCACACTGCGCGCGGGCGTGGTGGGATCCAAGATTGTACTGGGCGTCAGTGTGCGCCAGAGCAGCGGCGAGTTGGCCCTGCGCATGGTGGTGCTGAATATTGTGGAGGTGGATCGCCAGGGCGAGACCTCGGCCAGCGTGAGCAACGACAGTGGCAGCGTCTCCAGCGTTGGGGGAAATCTAAAGAAGACGTCTTCACATATCGGTACCGGAACCAGTAAGTATTCTGGATATATGAATGATGTTTGGATGAAGATTCCAATTGAAAGCAATTTCCATTTTCCAGCCTCCTCGAGTGATGCCAATGGCGGGGGCGGGGCCCAAGTTACCCAAGTGAATCTCGAGTCCAAGGACGACGACAACAAGGCCATGACACCGTATGAGAAATTTGCCGATGGCTTCGATAGCAATGGCTTTGTATCCGCTCTGATGACCTACAACAAGAACAATGGTGCCAGTCAGCATACGGACGATGCCTCCGTTTTGTATGACTTTGATCTGTGCACCCTGTCGCAGATACTCGATCACAATCTGGATGATCCGCTTGGCGGTCTGATGGTCACCTCAAATACCGTCAACGTGGGCAATCTTCCTGCCATGGGCAATGACATGGACAAACTCGTCGACGATGCCGAGATGACACATCAGAATATCAATAACAACAATAATAATAACAACAACAACAACAACGATGGCAACTCTTTGGGCGGCGGCGGCACAAATAATAATAACAATAATAACAACAATATAATGCTAAATGGAAGCAACAGCAGCAGCGAAAAACTGACGGCCAGCGAGGAGATCGACTGTGTCGTCGAGAGCTGGACCAGCGTGAAGCGCATGAATGCTCTGGATGGAGGGGCGGGAAGCGGCGAGAATGGTGACGTTCCCAGTGCTTCCCAAGAGATCGTAGAAATAGCCGAGATAATGCCCTCTACACCGAAATGCAACCAGCTGCTGGTCAAGTTGTTGCGCACCAAGGCCCCTGAAACGGAGGGCAGTAAGATCATTATGGCCACTGTGGCCAAAGAGGATGAGGAGGAGGAACAGGAGGCGGATGAACGCACGGCCACGGGTAAGTTTTTCTCTCAATTTTTCACTGTGAAGGAGCGTACGCTCCCCCACATATTGTAATATATACGAAGTAGTCATGGAGGCCATGGAGGCTGCACTATGGCTTATTATTATCAGAGTTCAGGCCATGGAGGCAATGTTATGGATTATTTTTATTTAGATTAAGCGACGGTACCATGAAATCTACTTATTTAGGTTAAGCGGGAGTATAATGAAGTTTTCAGCACCGATAGGGGCCAGAACATTTGCATAGTTTCGCCACAGTCACGAACACGATCGGGAAAGCCCATCCGTAGCCAACGCAAACCAACGACCAGGAGAGCCCAGCCGCCCGCGCATACCAACGACCGGGGGAGTGCAGCCGCCCACACTCGCGCCAACGCCCAGGAGAGCCCAGCCGCCCGCGCATACCAACGACCGGGAGAGCGCAGCCGCCCGCACTCGCGCCGACGACCTGGAGAGCACAGCCGCACGCTCGGGTCACGACCAGGAGAGCGCAGCCGCGCACGCGCACCGACGACCGGGAGAGCACAGCCGCACGCTCGGGTCACGACCAGGAGAGCGCAGCCGCGCACGCGCACCGACGACCGGGAGAGCACAGCCGCACGCTCGGGTCACGACCAGGAGAGCGCAGCCGCGCACGCGCACCGACGACCGGGAGAGCACAGCCGCACGCTCGGGTCACGACCAGGAGAGCGCAGCCGCGCACGCGCACCGACGACCGGCAGAGTCCAGCAGCCCAACTACACAGCCAACGTCCACCAGCGGAGAGGCAGAAAACGCCGTTATCCCGATGAGCGAGGAGTCCGAACACCGAGCTGGAGAGAGCGGAGGGTCGGCGGCAGAGAATGAGCAGCGCGAGCCCCGACCGTGGGGGCTGGTGATGACGAGGAGAAAAAAAAGGGAGGAGGTCGAGTAGAACCACCGGTACGAGCGGACACACCTACGCGAGCGCGGAACGTCTTTGTGCGGAATAAGGAAAAACGCGAGTGAAGGAGAAAAACTGCGAAGCTGACCAGAACGCGAACATAGGGAAGACCTGAGCGGATACAAGGAAAGCAAGACGGCTCGATCAACAAGGGCAACATCCACAAGGAAGAGCGGAGACACAGGCGCTGAGGCAGGCTGAGGAATTGGCGTAAGCAGGCCTCCCGTCGAGAGTACGGGATCACTGAGCGGTGCGGTAGGCAGGGCTAACGAAAAATACCTAAATAAAAGAAAGATTAATATAACCCTCCAATGCTGGTTCGCGTCCGTTTTGTGGGCCCTGGGGTATAGGGGATATGTTTCCGTGTCAATTGATGTCTTTTTCCCTCCTCTCCTCTCCCCTCTCACATTCCCGTAGCGCGTTGTAATGTTGTGGGTGCGCGGAAGTGTCGTCCGACGACTGTCTCGGCCTTCCGCTGACGCTGACTGGCGCCCCTGTGCACCTTCTCTTCCTCACCTCTTTTGTCTATCCCTACAGTAGTGTGCGGCCTGGTGGGCGCCCAGGGTGTCGTCCGGCGCTTGCCTCGACACGATGGGCGACGCTGGCGTAAACACGGGTACCCAGAAGGTCCGCTGGATGAGTGTCCCGGCCTATTGGAGACGCTGACTGGCGTCGCTGTATCTCGTTCCCCGTAGATAGTAGACAGTCGGATCCCTCGGATGCCGTACGACGATTGCCTCGGACGTCCTAGAGGATCTGGCTTGATGTACTTGTAGTGGCCGGAAGAGTAGTCATGGTTCTTGTTGTTGTAGCTGCGCCTACTCGTGTTTCCTCCGCCCGCTATCCAAGCCCTAAATCCCCACCCCCCTTGGCCGTACCTGAGCTCGGAGTCCCGGCAAATTACAAATTTTCTGTAATTTCGACCCTGGCGGGACTGAGAGTTACACCCCGGCCCAGAACGCTTCCTTACAGATGGCGCCCGAGCAGGGACTCCAAGGTTCCGTAATGTTCTGAACGGCCAAGGGATTTTCCTAGAAGGCTTTTGGAAGGGAACTGTGTGGGCAAAGCGGCATCGACTCGGAACTTTCGAGTGGCCCCATGGTGTCCAAAAGCAGGAAATGAAAGCAGGCAAGCAGCGGCGGGAGCAGAGAAGCAGAACCACGGGAGAGCAGGAGTTAGAGGAAGGAAGAGTAGAGAGGGGCAACGGTTTTGTACCCGGAAACGGTTATTGGCTTCGCACACCGCCGGGACGGTAGCCTATTGCTCTCGTACAGCCGAGGATGGCTTCCCT
The DNA here is from genome assembly GCA_008121215.1 of Drosophila athabasca. Classification (NCBI taxonomy): domain Eukaryota; kingdom Metazoa; phylum Arthropoda; class Insecta; order Diptera; family Drosophilidae; genus Drosophila; species Drosophila athabasca. Next base: position 2,088,715 of record CM017793.1, on the reverse strand, counting down.
AACCTCCTTAACTGTAGCGTCAGCCCGTGGCCACCACCCTCACCGAGAGACGCTGAGGAGAGAAGCGCAGCCCAGCAGCAGAGCCACTCAGCCCAGCCGCAGATTCATTGAGCCCAGCAGCAGAGGGATAGAGGCTGACGACGGCTGATCGGCGGTGGCACGACGGCAGCGAGCCGTCAGCGGCAGAGCGAGCGGCAGAGCAGGCCAGCCCCTATATATTGAGGACCCCGAGCCCAGAGGAGGACAGTTGGTGCGCAGCTTCAGATCGTGGCGGTTGACCAGGACATCGAAGTAAATCGCGACCAAGTTAAACAGGATAATCAGGATTAACAACCAGGATACCCACCGATCAGGATCATCAGGATTAACAACCAGGATACCCACCGACCAGGATCATCAGGATCAACAAGCCAGGATACCCACCGACCAGGATCAACAACCAGGATACCCACTTACCAGGATAATCAGGGTCATCACCCAGGATACACGCCGGCCAGGATAGTCAGGATCACCAGCCAGGACCCTCCTCAGCCAAGGACTGCGACAAGGACCCTCCCTAAGCAAGGGTCAACACCAAGGACCGTCTCAAGGACCAAGGACGCCTAAAGCCGTCGATCAGCAGACCAAGGACCAACGACAGTGAGGATCCTCAAGCAGCTACAAGCATGGGCGTACAGTGGATCTCGTATCGCCGCAAGGACGAACTGCAGCATATCGCTGCAGAGTTCGGCCTCAGCGAGACAGGGACCGTGGACGAGTTGCGCAGCCGAATAACGACTTTCATTACACACGGAGAGCACTCGACAGCGGTCGGAAAGCGGATCGAGGAACTAGGCACCCTCTACGCTAGTGCGCCCAGCCCCAGAAGCCCGAGGGCGATATCCCCGTCACCAGGATCTAGCCGTCGAGAACAGAAGGAGGGCATCCAGGTGGAACAACCGCTATCAATAGTCATTCCAGAGCTCCCCCAAGAAGCCTCGGCTGAACGACAGTTCAGCGACGGCAGCCACCCGCACCGCTTCACCGATGGATCCCGAACTTCGCGGCCGGGTAGGGAAGAAATCCCTTATGCCATATTGGCCGACAAATTGCGCCACTGGGGCCTGGAGTTCGATGGGCATTCGGATGCAATCGTATGGAGGGAGCCCGGAACAACTTCCTCGAGCCATGTCGGGTTTGCTAACCCACAAGGCGGAAGGATGGTGTTTGAGATGCCAAGCTTTTTTGGCACCTATTTCTATCCAAAATAATAACGCGAATTGTTCAAATGTAATAACTGTTTATTTATACCGGCGGCTGCTAGCGGAAGCCGATTGCTTGCTCTTAGCACAACCAGATAAATGTACATATGCATAAACGAGATCCAAATGCAACCAATGCGCAGAGAGGTTAGCAGATTACTGAAATTAGCACCGTCGGCTAATCAAAGCTAGAGCCGAGGCGGCGGCTGCAGAGCGCCCTTTACAGAGGGAGAGCGCAGCAGCGCTGCCGAACGTGGGCGTTTACAGTATTACAGTATATTGTATTGTATTGTAGTGTATGTATAGTTTTAAGTTAGGCCTGTTGATTAGCGGCTGGCCCGAACATACTCCCCCCGTTGGAAGCCAGTCTTTCAACAGACTCCTTGAGGGGCAGTACACATAGCCGTGTAACGGCCCTTCTGATGGTTCCTGTGGCAGTCTTCAAATCAGCTACGCGGCACACTCCATCCTTGCCCTTGACGACCTCGACCACTCTAGAAAGAGTGGCTCAGACCAAATTTGACTTGGCCTTCCTCGCGTGGAAGTGAAACGCTTTAAGGCGCCTAGAAACGAAGCGGTGGTCAGGTCCTTTACGAGCTCCATGTGTATAGCCTTAGAAGTGAAGCAAATGAATACACTGATGTAGCACTTGATGGGTGGCCTCGTGCGGATTTCTGATCTATACAAAAAGGGCCCACAGTAATCCACTCCAGTGACTTCAAAAGGTCGAGTTCCCTCCAAGCGCTCCTTAGGCAGATCTCCCATGATGTGCTGAACCATGCGCGGCCTAGTCCTGAAGCATCTCACACACTTGCTGACTACCTTTGATACTGCCTTGATTCCGCCAATGGGCCAATATTCCAGTCGAATTTTGGCAAGTAGTGCGCGAGGTCCAGCATGAAGGTTCCTTTCGTGATAATACCTTATCAGCGAAGCTCTGCCGTTGCTGCTTCAGGAACAGGAGGTACAGGCCACTCTTCCTTGGAGCCTACCAAAAATGATGGACCATGAAACCACAGCTCTGAGTGGATAAGTTGGTGGGGAAGCGAGCCTCTAGAGAGAACGTCAGCAGGATTTAATGATGTGGGGACATAGCGCCATTCCATGCCTGCCGTCAACTCCTGAATTGCTGCCACTCGATTTGCCACGAAGACTTGAAATTTGGCTGGCTCATCCCGTATCCAAGATAATGCTGTCGATGAATCTGACCAGCAATAAAATCGACCTGTAAAACTTCCAATATCCTTCAACTTATTCATTAGTTTCGCAAGCAAATGGGCTCCACTTAATTCAAGCTTGGGAATCGGTAAGGTTTTTAGCGGCGCCACTCGAGACTTTGAGCACAATATATTGCTCGACAACTGCCCTTCCCTGGACACCACATATATGCAAGCGCCATATGCTTCCGTGCTGGCGTCACAAAATCCGTGAAGTTCGATTACCGTATTAGAAGGATGAACAACGCGAGGAAATGATATCCGCGTGATACTTGACAAACTGTTTCTCAAGTCCATCCAAGAGGAATGCAACGCTGAGGGTAGGCTTTCATCCCAATCCAAATTTTCTCTCCAAAGCTGCTGAAGGAAGATTTTGCACCTGACAATAATGGGATTTATCAATCCAAGAGGGTCGTAGAAACGCTTGGAGGGCTTCGAATTTGTGTCCAGCGCGGACAAGGCAAAAAGCAGCTGATCTGATACAGGGTCCCATGCTAAGCCAAGAGTTTTCGTTATGTCACTTCCATCATGAAACCTTAAGTATTTCTCTCTGTCCGCTTCAGGCGTTCCCTCAAGTACTTCCTGATGGCTAGAGCACCATTTCCTAAGCTTAAAATTACCGCAAGACAGTATGGCGGAGGTTTGATGCATCTTTTCCATGACCTCAGCGACAGAGCTGCCGCCCGAGATGAGATCATCCACGTAAAAATCCTGCTGCAGAGCAGCTGAGCCAAGAGGGTAGGACTCACCCTCGTCAATGGCCAGCTGGTGCATTGCGCGAACTGCTAAAAACGATGCAGCTCTAGTGCCATATGTGACGGTGGCAGAATCTGGACAGAATCTCGCCATAGAATGCACTGAAAGTAATTGTCAGGTGAAGACACTCGTACGCAGCGGTACATTTTACAAATGTCCCCAGTGAGAGCGACTGGATATGTGCGAAACCGAATTAGTATGCTGAACAATGCAGGCTGAATAACAGGGCCTGCCATCATCGCATCATTTAGGGAACATCCAGTTGATGTAGCTGCCGAACCATCGAAAACGACACGAAGCTTTGTCGTCGTACTATCCTCCTTTAAGACACAGTGATGAGGCAAGAAATATCTGCAGAGACTACGAGAATCAGGGTTGACTGGGGACATATGCTTCAACTCCATATACTCCCTCATAAAGGTAGAGTACCGCTCCTTGAGTGTAGTATCACGATCCAACTTTCGCTCCAAATTGATGAATCGACGATGCGCCTGAGTGTAAGATTCCCCTAAACGATCGCCATTATCCTTTAACGGGAGACGAACTGAATACTCCCCTGATGGCAAACGTGAGAAGTGGTCTACGAAATGCGCTTCACAATCTAATTCTTCCTTCGTATTCAAAACGGCGTCCGCACAAGTCTCGACCTCCCAAAACATACGAAGAGTTTTGTCCAACCTTGCATCCATGCTAGCTTCCAAATCTGGAGAATTGTGCGTTGCCAAGAGCGCCGAGCGTGCTACCCTTTGTCCACCACCGGATACGATCCACCCAAGCCGGGTCTTCTGCAGAAGAGGCAGACCATCGATGAGTTTGATTTGCCCTACGCAGAGGAGATCATAGAAAATGCTGGCACCAATGAGAAGATCCACTCGCTGAGGGCTGAAAAATGCAGGATCAGCAAGCTGAATATTTGACGGAATATTCCAATCGGCTACATTGACTGCCAGACTTGGTTGGGCTAACCTGGATGTGATGAGATGAAGCTGAGATCCTGAATCTAGTATGGCACGACAAGGAACTAAAACGCCAGACCGATTCTTTACGAGAACCACAGCGGTAGCCAGAAGCACAACATCGGATTGAAGACCTTGGGCAGCAAGAGAGGTAGAGGCAGGGGAAGGTGAACTGCTAACAGAATCCTGAGTGGCAGAAATAGCGACTGGTTGGAGCGTTAGATCTGGAGGAGAAAGATCTGGGGAGCCTTGAATTGTAGATTGCAGATTCTCAAAATGCAACAAACTATGATGCCTCCCACCGCATACTCGACATTTTCCACTGTTGCATGCACGAGTCCGATGCCCCGCTTTTAGGCAGTTGAAACAGAGGGAAAGCTTCTTCACTTCTTTGTGGCGCAGCAACGGAGACAAATTCCCGAATATCCTGCAGGAATATATACCATGTCCCGCTGAATGGCAAAAACTGCATCCAGATGAGTCGGTGGAAGAATTGGAGGCAACAAAAGTTTTCTTAAAATGAGAACTATGGGTTTTTCCCACCTGAGCGCTACTAGCGGGTGCCGCTGTAGCGTATTCCAAGGTCTCCATTTTCTGGCACCGCTTCTCCAAGTATTCATAAAAATCCTTTGCTGTAGGTATGGCATCCGACGACAGGTGTTCTTCCCATTTCATTTGCGTCTTAGCGTCCAACTTCTGCAGCAGCAGGTTAATTATCATGCAGTGGGATATCTCCAAATCCGTTCCTAATGTTTGCAAAGCACGCATATGCAAATTGACTGCATCCGAAAACTCCCGAAGCCTTTTGGGAGATGGCGAATCCACTCTCTTGAGCCCAAGAATCTTCTTGATGTGTGCCTGAAAAACAAGTCGTTTGTTACTAAAACGTTTATTAAGTTTATCCAGCGCCACACGATAATTGGCACTGGAGAGTTCCAAAGATCGAACCGAATCCAAAGCCACATCAGCGAGGCTAGAGCGAAGGTGCTGGAACTTCTCGATATCGCTGAGATCCGCATCCGCGTCGATGATCGAATTGAACATCGCCATAAAGTCCGAATATTCGACGTATCCACCGGAAAACTTGGGTATTTTTAGCTCAGGAAGTCGCTGCTTGTGAGCCATGATGATGGTACTGTGTCCAGAATGGTTTGGTAGGGTAGTCGAATTGGCAGCAGCGCGCGAGTGGCCTAGTTCGAGATCAGCCAGTAGCTCAGCCTTCAACGATATGAAGAGCATATCAAAGTTTTTGCGCATCTCACTCCCAATCTCGTCTTGATTGAGCGCTTCCAGTTCATTATGGGCCTTATTAAATTCCTCTCGAATTTCTGCCAGCATGTCGATACGAACGTCGATTTCCGTGGCGTTCAAATTATCGATCTTATTGCCAGCGAATGATTTGCCGAGCCCGCTCATTCGATCATATAAAGACTGAACTTTACGTTTATAAAGACTCAGCCTGTTATTAGCCGTCACAATATTTTCGCCCGCGCCTGTATTTGGATCGCTTTCCATGTTTAACGGTGCGAAATGCAACGGAACAACGGAGAATAGATAACCGTTTAGCGAAGGCGTACAGAATCGAGAAAGAGAGAGTGAAGACACGAAAAGTCGAAACCGTGGCTGCAGTTGTGCAGAGAATGAGAGACTTGAAGATTATGCGACGGTGCACAGAAGCTGGAGCGAGAATGAGAGACACGAAAAGTCAAGAACCGTGTCTGCGGCTGAGCATAGAATGAGAGATTCGACGATTAAACTAACGGAATCTCAGACGATCGCACTCTCAACTGAATTTGCACATAAACCGTTTTATATGCTGCAAAAATGTATTTTTTTGTGGTTAAACTGCACAGAACCGAATATATTGTTCAATTTAAATGTTTTTGCACGAAACGCGATTAGCCAATGTCTTTAATCACGTCGGGGTCACCAATGTTTGAGATGCCAAGCTTTTTTGGCACCTATTTCTATCCAAAATAATAACGCGAATTGTTCAAATGTAATAACTGTTTATTTATACCGGCGGCTGCTAGCGGAAGCCGATTGCTTGCTCTTAGCACAACCAGATAAATGTACATATGCATAAACGAGATCCAAATGCAACCAATGCGCAGAGAGGTTAGCAGATTACTGAAATTAGCACCGTCGGCTAATCAAAGCTAGAGCCGAGGCGGCGGCTGCAGAGCGCCCTTTACAGAGGGAAAGCGCAGCAGCGCTGCCGAACGTGGGCGTTTACAGTATTACAGTATATTGTATTGTATTGTAGTGTATGTATAGTTTTAAGTTAGGCCTGTTGATTAGCGGCTGGCCCGAACATACTCCCCCCGTTGGAAGCCAGTCTTTCAACAGACTCCTTGAGGGGCAGTACACATAGCCGTGTAACGGCCCTTCTGATGGTTCCTGTGGCAGTCTTCAAATCAGCTACGCGGCACACTCCATCCTTGCCCTTGACGACCTCGACCACTCTAGAAAGAGTGGCTCAGACCAAATTTGACTTGGCCTTCCTCGCGTGGAAGTGAAACGCTTTAAGGCGCCTAGAAACGAAGCGGTGGTCAGGTCCTTTACGAGCTCCATGTGTATAGCCTTAGAAGTGAAGCAAATGAATACACTGATGTAGCACTTGATGGGTGGCCTCGTGCGGATTTCTGATCTATACAAAAAGGGCCCACAGTAATCCACTCCAGTGACTTCAAAAGGTCGAGTTCCCTCCAAGCGCTCCTTAGGCAGATCTCCCATGATGTGCTGAACCATGCGCGGCCTAGTCCTGAAGCATCTCACACACTTGCTGACTACCTTTGATACTGCCTTGATTCCGCCAATGGGCCAATATTCCAGTCGAATTTTGGCAAGTAGTGCGCGAGGTCCAGCATGAAGGTTCCTTTCGTGATAATACCTTATCAGCGAAGCTCTGCCGTTGCTGCTTCAGGAACAGGAGGTACAGGCCACTCTTCCTTGGAGCCTACCAAAAATGATGGACCATGAAACCACAGCTCTGAGTGGATAAGTTGGTGGGGAAGCGAGCCTCTAGAGAGAACGTCAGCAGGATTTAATGATGTGGGGACATAGCGCCATTCCATGCCTGCCGTCAACTCCTGAATTGCTGCCACTCGATTTGCCACGAAGACTTGAAATTTGGCTGGCTCATCCCGTATCCAAGATAATGCTGTCGATGAATCTGACCAGCAATAAAATCGACCTGTAAAACTTCCAATATCCTTCAACTTATTCATTAGTTTCGCAAGCAAATGGGCTCCACTTAATTCAAGCTTGGGAATCGGTAAGGTTTTTAGCGGCGCCACTCGAGACTTTGAGCACAATATATTGCTCGACAACTGCCCTTCCCTGGACACCACATATATGCAAGCGCCATATGCTTCCGTGCTGGCGTCACAAAATCCGTGAAGTTCGATTACCGTATTAGAAGGATGAACAACGCGAGGAAATGATATCCGCGTGATACTTGACAAACTGTTTCTCAAGTCCATCCAAGAGGAATGCAACGCTGAGGGTAGGCTTTCATCCCAATCCAAATTTTCTCTCCAAAGCTGCTGAAGGAAGATTTTGCACCTGACAATAATGGGATTTATCAATCCAAGAGGGTCGTAGAAACGCTTGGAGGGCTTCGAATTTGTGTCCAGCGCGGACAAGGCAAAAAGCAGCTGATCTGATACAGGGTCCCATGCTAAGCCAAGAGTTTTCGTTATGTCACTTCCATCATGAAACCTTAAGTATTTCTCTCTGTCCGCTTCAGGCGTTCCCTCAAGTACTTCCTGATGGCTAGAGCACCATTTCCTAAGCTTAAAATTACCGCAAGACAGTATGGCGGAGGTTTGATGCATCTTTTCCATGACCTCAGCGACAGAGCTGCCGCCCGAGATGAGATCATCCACGTAAAAATCCTGCTGCAGAGCAGCTGAGCCAAGAGGGTAGGACTCACCCTCGTCAATGGCCAGCTGGTGCATTGCGCGAACTGCTAAAAACGATGCAGCTCTAGTGCCATATGTGACGGTGGCAGAATCTGGACAGAATCTCGCCATAGAATGCACTGAAAGTAATTGTCAGGTGAAGACACTCGTACGCAGCGGTACATTTTACAAATGTCCCCAGTGAGAGCGACTGGATATGTGCGAAACCGAATTAGTATGCTGAACAATGCAGGCTGAATAACAGGGCCTGCCATCATCGCATCATTTAGGGAACATCCAGTTGATGTAGCTGCCGAACCATCGAAAACGACACGAAGCTTTGTCGTCGTACTATCCTCCTTTAAGACACAGTGATGAGGCAAGAAATATCTGCAGAGACTACGAGAATCAGGGTTGACTGGGGACATATGCTTCAACTCCATATACTCCCTCATAAAGGTAGAGTACCGCTCCTTGAGTGTAGTATCACGATCCAACTTTCGCTCCAAATTGATGAATCGACGATGCGCCTGAGTGTAAGATTCCCCTAAACGATCGCCATTATCCTTTAACGGGAGACGAACTGAATACTCCCCTGATGGCAAACGTGAGAAGTGGTCTACGAAATGCGCTTCACAATCTAATTCTTCCTTCGTATTCAAAACGGCGTCCGCACAAGTCTCGACCTCCCAAAACATACGAAGAGTTTTGTCCAACCTTGCATCCATGCTAGCTTCCAAATCTGGAGAATTGTGCGTTGCCAAGAGCGCCGAGCGTGCTACCCTTTGTCCACCACCGGATACGATCCACCCAAGCCGGGTCTTCTGCAGAAGAGGCAGACCATCGATGAGTTTGATTTGCCCTACGCAGAGGAGATCATAGAAAATGCTGGCACCAATGAGAAGATCCACTCGCTGAGGGCTGAAAAATGCAGGATCAGCAAGCTGAATATTTGACGGAATATTCCAATCGGCTACATTGACTGCCAGACTTGCTTGACAATCGGTGATCGTAGGAGCTATAAGAGCAGTAAGCGTAGTTGTATAGTCAGCTGTGCGAGAATGCATACAAATGTTCACGGTGGAGCCCTCAGTAACCACGCTGGTATCGCCGAGCCCAAAGACAAGTGCAGACGATTGAGTTCTCCTAAGCTGAAGCTGATGGGCTAACCTGGATGTGATGAGATGAAGCTGAGATCCTGAATCTAGTATGGCACGACAAGGAACTAAAACGCCAGACCGATTCTTTACGAGAACCACAGCGGTAGCCAGAAGCACAACATCGGATTGAAGACCTTGGGCAGCAAGAGAGGTAGAGGCAGGGGAAGGTGAACTGCTAACAGAATCCTGAGTGGCAGAAATAGCGACTGGTTGGAGCGTTAGATCTGGAGGAGAAAGATCTGGGGAGCCTTGAATTGTAGATTGCAGATTCTCAAAATGCAACAAACTATGATGCCTCCCACCGCATACTCGACATTTTCCACTGTTGCATGCACGAGTCCGATGCCCCGCTTTTAGGCAGTTGAAACAGAGGGAAAGCTTCTTCACTTCTTTGTGGCGCAGCAACGGAGACAAATTCCCGAATATCCTGCAGGAATATATACCATGTCCCGCTGAATGGCAAAAACTGCATCCAGATGAGTCGGTGGAAGAATTGGAGGCAACAAAAGTTTTCTTAAAATGAGAATTATGGGTTTTTCCCACCTGAGCGCTACTAGCGGGTAGCGTATTCCAAGGTCTCCATTTTCTGGCACCGCTTCTCCAAGTATTCATAAAAATCCTTTGCTGTAGGTATGGCATCCGACGACAGGTGTTCTTCCCATTTCATTTGCGTCTTAGCGTCCAACTTCTGCAGCAGCAGGTTAATTATCATGTAGTGGGATATCTCCAAATCCGTTCCTAATGTTTGCAAAGCACGCATATGCAAATTGACTGCATCCGAAATCTCCCGAAGCCTTTTGGGAGATGGCGAATCCACTCTCTTGAGCCCAAGAATCTTCTTGATGTGTGCCTGAAAAACAAGTCGTTTGTTACTAAAACGTTTATTAAGTATATCCAGCGCCACACGATAATTGGCACTGGAGAGTTCCAAAGATCGAACCGAATCCAAAGCCACATCAGCGAGGCTAGAGCGAAGGTGCTGGAACTTCTCGATATCGCTGAGATCCGCATCCGCGTCGATGATCGAATTGAACATCGCCATAAAGTCCGAATATTCGACGTATCCACCGGAAAACTTGGGTATTTTTAGCTCAGGAAGTCGCTGCTTGTGAGCCATGATGATGGTACTGTGTCCAGAATGGTTTGGTAGGGTAGTCGAATTGGCAGCAGCGCGCGAGTGGCCTAGTTCGAGATCAGCCAGTAGCTCAGCCTTCAACGATATGAAGAGCATATCAAAGTTTTTGCGCATCTCACTCCCAATCTCGTCTTGATTGAGCGCTTCCTTCATTATGGGCCTTATTAAATTCCTCTCGAATTTCTGCCAGCATGTCGATACGAACGTCGATTTCCGTGGCGTTCAAATTATCGATCTTATTGCCAGCGAATGATTTGCCGAGCCCGCTCATTCGATCATATAAAGACTGAACTTTACGTTTATAAAGACTCAGCCTGTTATTAGCCGTCACAATATTTTCGCCCGCGCCTGTATTTGGATCGCTTTCCATGTTTAACGGTGCGAAATGCAACGGAACAACGGAGAATAGATAACCGTTTAGCGAAGGCGTAAGAATCGAGAAAGAGAGAGTGAAGACCCGAAAAGTCGAAACCGTGGCTGGAGTTGTGCAGAGAATGAGAGACTTGAAGATTATGCAACGGTGCACAGAAGCTGGAGCGAGAATGAGAGACACGAAAAGTCAAGAACCGTGTCTGCGGCTGAGCATAGAATGAGAGATTCGACGATTAAACTAACGGAATCTCATACGACCGCACTCTCAACTGAATTTGCACATAAACCGTTTTATATGCTGCACAAATGTATTTTTTTGTGGTTAAACTGCACAGAACCGAATATATTGTTCAATTTAAATGTTTTTGCACGAAACGCGATTAGCCAATGTCTTTAATCACGTCGGGGTCACCAATGTTTGAGATGCCAAGCTTTTTTGGCACCTATTTCTATCCAAAATAATAACGCGAATTGTTCAAATGTAATAACTGTTTATTTATACCGGGGGCTGCTAGCGGAAGCCGATTGCTTGCTCTTAGCACAACCAGATAAATGTACATATGCATAAACGAGATCCAAATGCAACCAATGCGCAGAGAGGTTAGCAGATTACTGAAATTAGCACCGTCGGCTAATCAAAGCTAGAGCCGAGGCGGCGGCTGCAGAGCGCCCTTTACAGAGGGAGAGCGCAGCAGCGCTGCCGAACGTGGGCGTTTACAGTATATTGTATTGTATTGTAGTGTATGTATAGTTTAAAGTTAGGCCTGTTGATTAGCGGCTTGCCCGAACAACCACTTTAGCGCGAGATGATCGGTGACGACGTCGAACTGGTAGCCCTCCAGGTAACATCGCAACTTCCTTATGGCCCACACGATGGCCAAGCACTCCTTTTCTGTCGCCGAGTAGTTCTCCTCCGCTTTGAGGAGTCGTCGACTGGCGTATGCTATGACCCTCTCCTCTCCGGATATCTCCCGCTCCAAGCCCGTAATCGCTTGCATCCGTCTGCAGCGTGAACTTCTCCGAGAAGTCTGGACAAGCTAGGACGGGTGCTTGAGTCAACTTCTCCTTTAATTCCTCGAATGCTGCTTGCTGTTCCTCGCCCCAGATCCACTTCTGTTCCTTCTTGAGGAGGCTCGACATGGGCTGGACGATGGTTGCGAAGTTTGGTACGAACCTACGATACCAAGAAGCCATCCCTAGGCACCGCCGCAGTTTCCTGACTGAGCTTGGAGGTGTCAGCTTCCGAACCGCCACAATCTTTTCCGGGTCTGTATGGATTCCTTGCTCGCTGATTACATGTCCCAGATAAGCTATACTCTTTTGGAAGAACTTGCATTTGCCCTGGTTCAGCTTCAAGTTAGCTTCCCTCAACCTTCGGAAAACTTCCCGGAGGTTTTCGACGTGATCCTTCAGCACCGCTCCTATAACGATGATGTCGTCCAGATATGCGAAAGCGTGGGGCTCCATCTGGGGTTCGATAACGCTATCCAGTGCCCTCTGGAACGTCGCTGATGCAGAATGAAGGCCGAACGGCATCACCTTCCAATGGAAGAGGCCTCTGCCCGGAACCGTGAACGCGGTGCACTCTCTACTTCCTTCCGCCAGGGGCATCTGCCAGTACCCATTCTTGAGGTCCAACGTTGAGATGTAGCGCGCGTGGCGGAGTCTCTCGAGGATGTGGTTGATCCGGGGAAGCGGGTATGCGTCAGGCACTGACCGTGCGTTGAGTTGCCGGTAGTCCACGCACATACGCATGTCTCCCGTTTTCTTGCCTACCAACACGATCGGGGCGCTATGTGGACTCTTGGAAGCTTCGATACGTCCGTCCCTCAATAGTTCGTCGACCTGCGCGTTGATGATCTTCTGCATGGCCGGGTTCTTGGGGAAATACCTCTGCTTCAGTGGCTTGTCGTCTTTCATAATGATCGTGTGTTGAGTTATGTGTGAGATACCACTCAGCCCTTCGAATTTGGCCAACTCTCGTTCCAAGAACGCGGCTACCCATGGCGCGAGCGCGGGTTCGGTCTCTGAGGACATCTGGGGCGAGAGTTCTTCTTCCTGCTCCGTCAGCATCACCTATCCAAGGCAGCCGATGGCTTCGCCGCGAAACTGGCCCCTAAATACGAAGGGCCTTACAAGGTGGTCAAATTCCTGAGCCCCAATATAGTCAGGTTGCAGAGTAACCGTGGCCAGCAAAGGAAGACTGCGAGCTTGGCGGACCTGAAGGCCTTCCACGGAGCCGACGACGACGTGGACGGACTGCAGCCGACGTCGGAGACACCGGAATGAGCCAAGCATTCACAAGGGCCACTTGTAGCAGCGCGCTGCTACAACGTCCTTGCCCCGGAAAGGGGCAAAACTCCAGTATCGTAAGCCAACTATAAGGTCCCCTTATGGGAATAGTTAAGCACAAATGTATTCGTTTTTTCACACGCACCGCTCAAGCAAGATAGGGGGAAGGGTAGGATTTCGTTGCGAGGCAGCAGGCCCTAATCGACAGGAGTCTTCTCCCTAGGATCGACGAAATGTAGCGCCAGAGCAACGGAAGCTGGGTTCGAGCAAACGGCCGACGCTATGTCCCCGAAGGGCCCTCTACGTCGGGCAGAGTAGATATATGTCGCACCTACCAGCTGACCACCACCCGGCACGACCAACTCCCACTGGAGCAACGGCTACAATCTGTCCAGGGGTGGCTCGATCGGCAGCACCTGGCTGCTCTCATGGGAGCCTCATCGGAGAAAGTGGCTCTAGGCGGACTCGCAACGGTAGCTGAAGCCCCACGGACGCAGGACCCCGACGCCGCTATTCTGGATCGGTCCTGGCGCTGCGGCCCAGCGGTGGATGAAGATAATATCACCACGGACGCAGACGACCAAGAGACCATACCGCGCAGTGCAGGGACCCTGGCATCCTCGCTGGACGGAGATCCAGACGGACTCCTGGTGGACCCAACGGATGGTTGTGCTGGAGAGGCCGATCAACAGGAGGATTGGGCAGCCAGTCTCTGGGCCGACTGGGACTTGGTGAGTCCACGCCCTGTCGAGGACGGACTAAGTGACGAGGTCGACGCGGAAGCTAATGGGGCGGGGCCTCAGTACTCCGACATATCGGAGGACGAGCTGCGAGGGGAGAGCCCAGCACCCAGGCCTACGGAATCCGAGACGGACCAATGGTCGCTGAGGAGCCCGAGCTTTTCTCCTCAAGCAGGTCCCATGGAGGTGGCAGTAGACCCGCGCCCATCCAGCAGTACACCGCCACCACCAGCCGCACCGGTAGGCGACTACGTTCCGCAGCCCCTGTACGACATCGAGGAATTGGAATTGCTCGGCTCGGAACGCAGCCTTCCGCTGAGCATCGACGAGACAGCCGATCTACGGCAGCTTTTCCGGTTGCACCCGGGGATAGCAGTAGTGCAGGATGAGGCAGGCTGGGCCGTGGCCCCGGTAGAATGGAGGACCAACACATTCAATAATCAACTGCCGCTGGACCTGATCGCTAACATCAACGTATACTTACGGGACCCCACGTCCCGATTGGGCATACGGCGATTGGAAATACACGACGGACGATGCTTCCGCATCAAAATCACGCGACGCCGGCTGGTCACCGTCACTCTGCGGACCCCCCGAAGTATGGAGGGGGTGTGAAGGAGCGTACGCTCCCCCACATATTGTCATTTATACGAAGTAGTCATGGAGGCCATGGAGGCTGCACTATGGCTTATTATTATCAGAGTTCAGGCCATGGAGGCAATGTTATGGATTATTTTTATTTAGATTAAGCGACGGTACCATGAAATCTACTTATTTAGGTTAAGCGGGAGTATAATGAAGTTTTCAGCACCGATAGGGGCCAGAACATTTGCATAGTTTCGCCACAGTCACGAACACGATCGGGAAAGCCCATCCCTAGCCAACGCAAACCAACGACCAGGAGAGCCCAGCCGCCCGCGCATACCAACGACCGGGAGAGTGCAGCCGCCCACACTCGCGCCGACGACCTGGAGAGCACAGCCGCACGCTCGGGTCACGACCAGGAGAGCGCAGCCGCGCACGCGCACCGACGACCGGGAGAGTCCAGCAGCCCAACTACGCAACCAACGTCCACCAGCGGAGAGGCAGAAAACGCCGTTATCCCGATGAGCGAGGAGTCCGAACACCGAGCTGGAGAGAGCGGAGGGTCGGCGGCAGAGAATGAGCAGCGCGAGCCCCGACCGTGGGGGCTGGTGATGACGAGTGACGCGAGTGAAGGAGAAAAACTGCGAAGCTGACCAGAACGCGAACATAGGGAAGACCTGAGCGGATGCAAGGAAAGCAAGACGGCTCGATCAACAAGGGCAACATCCACAAGGAAGAGCGGAGACACAGGCGCTGAGGCAGGCTGAGGAATTGGCGTAAGCAGGCCTCCCGTCGAGAGTACGGGATCACTGAGCGGTGCGGTAGGCAGGGCTAACGAAAAATACCTAAATAAAAGAAAGATTAATATAACCCTCCAATGCTGGTTCGCGTCCGTTTTGTGGGCCCTGGGGTATAGGGGATATGTTTCCGTGTTAATTGATATCTCTTTCCCTCCTCTCCTCTCCCCTCTCACTTTCCCGTAGCGTTGTAATGTTGTGGGTGCGCGGAAGTGTCGTCCGACGACTGTCTCGGCCTTTCGCAGACGCTGACTGGCGCCCCTGTGCACCTTCTTTTCCTCCCCTCTTTTGTCTATCCCTACAGTAGTGTGCGGCCTGGTGGGCGCCCAGGGTGTCGTCCGGCGCTTGCCTCGACACGATGGGCGACGCTGGCGTAAACACGGGTACCCAGAAGGTCCGCTGGATGAGTGTCCCGGCCTTTTGGAGACGCTGACTGGCGTCGCTGTATCTCGTTCCCCGTAGATAGTAGACAGTCGGATCCCTCGGATGCCGTACGGCGATTGCCTCGGACGTCCTAGAGGATCTGGCTTGATGTACTTGTAGTGGCCGGAAGAGTGGTCATGGTTCTTGTTGTTGTAGCTGCGCCTACTCGTGTTTCCTCCGCCCGCTATCCAAGCCCTAAATCCCCACCCCCCTTGGCCGTACCTGAGCTCGGAGTCCCGGCAAATTACAAATGTTCTGTAATTTCGACCCTGGCGGGACTGAGAGTTACACCCCGGCCCAGAACGCTTCCTTACATCACAAATAATTCCATTTTAATGTTGCATGTTCTTTCCTTTTACAGACAACAATGCCGAGAGCAGTGTGGCCGCACAGCTTCTGCTTTTCGACTACGAGGATCAGCAGATATCCCATGACTATACCCTAGCCATGACCTTCAGCCGGGCCAAGTGCCCCAAGCAGCTGTGCGTCCTGCCCAACTTCAACTCCGCCCCGGAGCACAAGGAAATGGGTGCCATTTGTGTGGTGTGTGCCGATGGCAGCGTTGAAATCTACTCGCTGGCAGACTTCCAGGCCACCACCGTGATCGAGCAGGAGGGGGAGCACTTTGAGTCTGTTGTCTACTGCCGCAACATGGACAGACTCTGCTGTTGCTCTCGCCAGGGCGGTTTGCTCTTCTACTCGCTGAACGAGGGCGACAACGATTCCGGGGATGAACTGCTCGAACTGGAGGACGAGTGCAGCACAACCCTAACGCAGGGGCACGCAGGAGAGCTAAGTGTCACAGACGGCACTGGCCGCACCATAGCGATCGGTCCCGATCAGGACGGCAAGCTGTTGACCGTGAATGACAGCATAAGTGTGGATGTGGGCTCCGAGGCGGGCGCATCCACATCGGGAGTATCCGGCTCACACCAAAGTGTCCACGTTCAGACCTCGCCGTTGGCCCATTCGATGGGCTCAAACAATGCCAACTTTCTGGCCTACAAAACCGGCGACTTGACGCTCGATGATCTTCGAGTGCTCCACGCCCTCACGCAGTTCGATGACAAGCTGACCCTCTACTCTGCGGAAGTGCCCAGCTGCTGGAACGATCTGGGGCAGGTGCAGAAGCAGCGCAAGCAATCCCAGAACATGCGACATGGCGGCGATGAGCGTGACTATACGCGCACCTGGCGATTGCACAACGATGCGTAAGTCCTTAGAGAACGCTTTCTCGTGAATACTGCTACAATGGCTTTGCCTTTCAGTACCACCTGGGATGAGCACATCATTGAGCTCAACTTGGCACAGCCCGTGTCCCTGGGTCACATTGATCTGAAGTTCACGGTATACCAGCAATGCTCCAATCCGGCGGCCATCCAGGTCACCCTGCTCAAGCAGAATACGAATGGCTTTGGCTATCGCATGAAGGGACCGCATGCCAGCTACAAGCCGAATGTCATTGACGACAACATTGATCTCTCCTATAGTATGTGCAAAAGCCCCCAGGGATACCTGGAGACGACTGTTCTTTTTCTCTAACACTCTCCCTCTTTTCAGTTGCCAATGAAAATCCCGTACTTAGCGAGGAATATCTACTAGCCCACAATGCAGAGGTTCTGGCCGGTCCCATCGAGCTCTCGTCCTGCATTGATGTGTGCGATCAGGGGGGCACGGCAACGCTGACA
The DNA here is from genome assembly GCA_008121215.1 of Drosophila athabasca. NCBI lineage: Eukaryota > Metazoa > Arthropoda > Insecta > Diptera > Drosophilidae > Drosophila > Drosophila athabasca. The sequence goes on along the minus strand of CM017793.1, from coordinate 2,071,448 downwards.
TCGCCGAAGCTCTTCAAGACACGTACCCGTAACTTTCTGCTGCACATCAAGACAGTGGCGGATCCATCCAAAGAGGGACAGAACAAGACGAGGGGTATGTACCACTCCTCTGTACAATTTGTAAACGAGATCCAGCAACCAAAGACTCGCAATCGAATCAAAAAGGATAGATCTAAGATATATTTGTTTCACTCGTACCCAAGCTTACATGAATATACTGTAACAGTAGTAGTAGTTTTTGTAGGCCGTGTGCCATGTGCCGTGTTTTTTGTTAAGCTTATGATTTTGGTACATTTTTACAGCATCGCGGCAACGGCAAAAGCGCCGACTCCATCGTATAGAGGAGTTAGTTAATCGCCATAAATCAAATAAGCACCCGAACCATACCCCCGTGAAAAATGGGGGCTTGTCATTCAAGATACCATCTCCAAATGTCGAAACTCAAACTCCAACTCAAACTCAAAATCAAACCCAAACACAACTGCAAATCGCACTCAAGAAAATCCAAAAAGCTGGCCTTAATATCAAACATTTGAACAAGTTAAAGGTGATTAAATCAAGCATTGCTGCTGGAGCTATTGCTCCTCCTCCTCAAGTTCCAAGCGATATGCTTTCAAACCAAACGTCACCAGAGCCACCACCGCCCGTTTCTGAGTTGTGTGGGGAACTGAAAAGGGAAGGTATTTGTACTTTCTCATTGGCAATTAGCATGTTGCATATCATCAATCTCGTGTGGCGGGTTCCGTTCTTGTTGCTCATACAGCAGATACTCATTCAATCCTCTCTCTCGACAGGCTGCGACTGGCTGCACGAGATCTCCATCAGTGTGAGGGCCGTCAAGTCCCACAGCCGCATCAACAATGCGAGGATGCAGCGCATTGCCATGCTGGAGAGCAATGGTCTATTGGAGCAGCTGCTACGCATTGCCAGCGATTCGGGATCCACGCCGCTGACCAAGAACCTGGCCCTCGACATCCTCAACTGGATATGTTTTATTCGCCTGAACCGCTTCCGTTCGCCCAAATCCGAGCGACTAAAGGATCAGATCAACAAGCAGACGGCTGCCAATATTCCCGACCTGCTGGCCCAGCAGTTCGAGTGCATTTCCCTGGCCGAGAAGCATATCGAACAGCTTTTGAGGAACTGCATTATCTACAGCGAGCGTACCACGGCCCACAAGTGCTCCAAGCTGATCATAATGCTTACAGAGTGAGTATTCATCTGACGAGAGCTTCATCTGAATTATCCTCCTGACTTACTGTATCTGCATCTGTAGGGGTGTGACCAATCTACCCACGGAGCTGCAGCTCTTCACCACGCTGGACTACACCATTAAGGAGGCCATCACACATACCTTCCACGAGCTGCCGCGCGCTCAGACCGGCAGTGTTGTGCGCTGGTATACCATGCTCACGTGCGCCACATCCACCGCGGAGTCGAACAACAGCATATCAGAGCAGGCCATCAATTTGCTCAAGGAAATAGCCGGGGAGATAGACAAGCGGTGGGATCCCTGCTGCGCTCTCTTGAGCACACGCTTTGGCCTCTACGGGTTCCCATTCGAGCCGGAGATCTTTGACTTCGATTTCCCCAACCTCAATCGACACGGCATCAGCTCCCCTGTGGCCCTGACGAATGTGATACGCAGCAATTCGGCGATTCTGAAAGTGACGGCACTGGACATCAAGCGCTTGAGTTCGATTGGTGGGTAGCGACACTGGATTTGGGAGTTGATTCCTCTGCTCACATCCGAAATCCCTTTGCAGATGGCGTGGACTTTCGCACGTTTCCCTATCTCATTCGAGGGAAGAGCATCAGCAACCAGTTGCGTGGCCTGCTGGAGGTGGTCCAGCTGCATTTCAATTGTGTGCAAACGTCGGAGGCCACTCGCATCGACAACATTGACAGTGTGGGTGCCACTGCGGGCGCCAGTCTAGTGATTGACGATGTGATGATACCCAAGCTGCTGGTGGCCAAAGAAAAGAACGATGATGTGGTAAGAATGGACATAATTTCACCCACATGTAAACAATATTTACATCTTTAATGATTGTATTGCTTAGCAGTTGAACGATCTGGTCAACGATGTTGAGTCCATGGTGGAGGAAATCACGGAGAAGGAGGGAAAGATCGATTTTGATTCGTTTGGCATGGTCAATGGCTTCAAGGATAAGTCTGTTTCCTCTCTCACCGACCTGGAGCATGCGCTCAAGGAGGAGGTTAAGAACGAGAAGGCTGCCATTATAGACAAGCTGAAGCTGTCACAGTTCCTGCCCACGCTGTCCCTGCTCGATAACTATATTCTGAAGAAGCAACAGTATGCCATGGATGCCTCGAACAAGCTGGACAACTGGGAAATGACACCGACATCCAAGACTCAGTTGCCTCAGACCATGAAGCCATTTTCTGGGATGTTGCCGATACAGGCACAGGCACAGCTACAGGTAGAAGCACCAGCACCAGCACCAGTACCAGCTCCAGCATCAGCCACAGCACCAGCACCAGCAGCGCCACAGCAGGCAGGAGGAACTGGCGACAGCACTATCGTTCTCGATGATGCCGCCGAGAGCGAAAAGATTATGGAAAATCTCAGCGCTAATCCGTGTCAGCCGATTGCCTGGCACAAGCTGATCACGCCACCGCCCAAACAAATGATTATCATCGATCGCATGCACTCGGGTGCAAGGCGGTTTGTGGTGTTGGACTTCGGCCAGCACATCCTTCTCACAGACATTGTAATACCCCCCTGCGACGAGCTTACGTCCCTGAACATCGACATCTGGTGCTTTGACGAGGAGACGGACTGCACGCGTCTCGTCCAGATGGCGGATATCCAGACCAAGACGCTTGTGTTGAGCGATATACAGCCCCCTCCGATCTGTCGCTTCCTGAAGGTGACAATTATTGGACGCATTGGGATGTCGTCTACCAAGTGCAAGGTGCCGCTGGGCCGGTTCTTCGGCCATCCCGTTGTGCTAGAGCATGACGGCTATGGGGATCAGTTGATGCGCTTCATCAAGCAGCCCACACAGAACCTGCAGGCGCAGCTCAAGTCTCTGAATGCCCTGTACGAGGACGTGCACTGTCGCTACAGTTTGGCCAGCTCCAAGCTGATGGATGTCCTGGCGCCCATGCGCCACAGCGAGCTCTCGAACGTGGCCCATCTGCAGGCGTTCATCAACAAGCAGCGCGACGAGGAGCTCGGCAATTTGGACAACAGCAACAAGGTGGTGTCCCTCTACGACGAGTGCATGCTGCTCCAGTATCAGATCAATGTGATCAGGAATGTGGTGCTGCGCCTGGAGCGAGCTGTCAACCCACATTTGGTGTGCACACCCCCTCCCAATACGGGTCCGCTCACAGAGGAAACACTGCGTACTGCCTCGCGGGACAAGCTACGTGTCCTCAGCCTCACTTTGGTGGAGGTGCTGCTGCACTTCTCCATCGAGTATGGCATCAAGAACATCCTGCCCGTCTATCAGCGCTTCAATGCGGCCACAGCCAAGGCTCTGTTCAACTCCCTGGTGGTCTACGGCGATGCCCAGCTGCAGCTGGCCACCTGCTCTCTGCTGGTGGTTATGTGCTGCTTCCAGCCGTGGTGGGGAGACTTCCTGGCCGAGACCTTTTGCAGCCTGTTCTCCGCACAGAACTGCAAGGCCTTTCCGCAGGATCGGTTCGTATGGCTACGCTACCAATCTCATTCTCTTGACTTTAACTCTCCTTCTGTTCTGTTCCGCAGCATATTCTTTCTGCTGACGTATCTGGGACGCCGCAGCATTGGCATGGGCGCCTGTCGTTCGATTGTGATTGATGCCGTGCTCAAGACACTGCTAAAGCTGCTGGCCCCCATTTCGCCGCACTACAAATTCCAGTCGGAGCAGCCGAGCACCTCGGCCAGTGCCTCAGAGCGTAGCGCCACCATGGGCAGCACATCCGATCTGCAGCTGATCACCTGGCTGCTGCTGTTCCTCTCTGTCTGCCTGGACGACAATGAGCGCAAGGATAAATGTACGTTTTTCAGACCCAAGCTAAGATACAGAACATAATTTACAATTTTACAGCTGCAGCACGATGGGACTTCATGAGCTGCGAAAGCGACTTCACCAAGTCGAGGCCCAACAATGTGCCAAACAGCAAACAGTTGCGCTGCTTCAAGAAGCGCATCATCCAACAGAGCAAGTACTCTGTTCAGCCCTACACAGATTGGGGCAAAAAGATATACATGATTCAAAACGAGGTAATAACAAATGTAAGCGGCAAGCGGGTTTAACGAGGGAAACTCTATTAATGAGAATATATCTACTCTACTGAGAATAGCCACGTTAATAATGAATCATCACTCTTGCAGCATCCTGGCATATTTATGGAGCTGTCCACCAAAGCCAAGAGTGGGGCAACCAAAACCCAAACAGCAGCCAACAAGATCAACATGGCTGCGGCAAACATGTTTTTGGGGCCTGGCAGCCTGCCAAGTGGCAGCAGCGCCACAAAGACTGCGGCCACTTCCACGTCTTCGACATCGTCGCCCAAGCATGCGGAAGGCGGAGTAGGAGGCTCCTCTGGCAGCGAGACTGAGCGGGACAGTAACTTTGACAAGGGCCTAAAGACGTTGCGAATGGCCAATATTAAGGTCGTGATCCGTGGCTTGTTTGCCCTGCTGCTGGAGATGGACTTCGACTGCAATATGGATCAGTTTCTGCTCACCTGCAAGGTGATTGCTCGCCTGGTGGCCGCCTGCCGTCCTTCAGTGCAGCTGTGCAAGATTGTTACCACTGCGCAGTTGGAGCAGCTCGTACGACTCGCTGTGTGGAACGATCAGCAGCAGCCCTGGGCTGTGCATGCCATTACATGTCTGCTGCAGGATCTCCTGGATGCGGACAAGCAGTATAGGGACAGCGATTTGACGCCCACCAACGATGCGCCGCCACGGCCCATGGAGCCAGAGGTTCAGGAAACGCGAGATCTTTTCAGTGATTTTACATGTAAGTTTAACATATTTAATTAAGAAATTTATATGGTAGCCACTCGTTCCCACTTGTTTCCATTGTTCTCCGAAAGTTGCATGTGTTGTCCACCCCCCAGTCCAGTCCCCCAGTAGATAGATCTTTCTCGGAATACATACATGCATATGTATATTCCATTTGTAAAATGCAAGCGCAAAAGCACGAATCAACATATTTTTCATCTTTTTAGCATCGTCTTCCTCATGCTCCGAGGCACAGTTCGAGATGCTAATGCCGACAGCTCGAGAGTTTTATCAGGAGGGTAAAAAACCTAAGACATTTCATTTACTATGGCACCAACCACCCATCCACCTGGCATCGAAAATGGCACCCGCTATATGTACATATATTTATGGATATTCAGGGGGATGCTCTGCCAGGTGGATGGATTTATAGAACAAACCTCAAATCCCAACTCCATCCCACTGAAGACCTGTACAATTACCAAGATGTTGCATTAGGCACCAAAAAGCGCTTCTATGGGGTGGTTTTCCCTGGTAGATAGAGTTTCAATTCTCTCCCTATGCTTCGTCTCTGTCTTGGGCAGTTGAGTCGGTCCCAAGAATCCAATAACAAAACACACAGTCTGTTTAGCTAGTGAGCTTTTTCACTAGCTGTTGCGATTAAAAAAGACGATTGCAATTGGGCTTTGGTTGTATATAGGCGATTTAATGCCAGGTTTATTTCGCTAGATGTATATATGTAGATATGCGTATACGACGAGAGATGATGCGTTGGTTTCGAGTATTCGCTCCAGACTAAAATACAAGGGCTGACGGCGTACTTGCCGTGCCCTATGAGGCAACGCTTACCGAGCGGGAGAGAGTGCAATTATAAGAGAGCTTGAGCAGTTCGGGCTGCTGCTAAGTCGAGTACAAAGAATGCTTATATGTACATAAGTATGCGAACGAAAGCCGCTGCCATGCGTAGGCATATGCGGTAACAAAATATTTTAGAGTGGGCAATAGTTGACATCGAGATGTGCATTTACATTATGGTTCTGGTTTATGCTGCTTGACCCGACATACTCCCCCCGTTGAAACCCTGTCCTTCAACAGCATCCTTAAGGGGCAGCAGACACAACTTGTTGACGGCTCGTTTTATAAGTCCAGATGATGTCTTCAGCACGGCGACTCGGGAAATGCCATCTCTTCCTGGTACAAGCTCAACCACCCTCGCCAGTGGCCACTTCATGGGAGGAAGATTCTCGTCCTTGACAAGGACCATATCGGCGACTGCCAAACTGGGCTTCGCAGTGCGCCATTTTGAGCGTTGCTGTAGCGAAGTGATGTACTCCTCCTTCCACCGGGACCAGAAGAGCTGCTGCAGGTATGAAACGCGCTGCCAGCCGTCCAAGCGATCGAATTTAAGCCGTGTTACGTCTGGCTCAGCGAACGAAGCACGGGGCCACCATTCAAGAAATGCGCTGGAGTTAAAACATCAAGATCGGCAGGGCTCTCTGAAATGGAGACTAAGGGTCTTGAATTAATTACAGCCGTGATGTGGCATAACAATGTCCGCAGTTCGTCAAATCCAAGAATCGAGCTGCCTATCGCACGGTAGAAGTGGTACTTGGCCGTCTTAACTGCCGCTTCCCATAGGCCACCAAAATGCGGGGAGCGCGGAGGAATGAAGTACCAGTCTATAGACTCAACCAAGCAAAAATCCAGTACAGCCTTCTGATGGTCATCGCTGAGGACCAGGCGCTTTAATTCCATCAGCTCATTCCTAGCGCCGACAAAATTGGTTGCGTTGTCCGACCAAATTTGTCGCGGCTTCCGTCGAGTGCATATGAAGCGCTTTAGTCCATGAAGAAAGGCAAGTGTAGACAGGTCCTTAATCAGCTCCAGATGAACAGCCTCGGTAGCGAAGCAAATGAAGACACAGACGTAACACTTGATTGGGCCCTTATTGCGTGCCTCCGGTTTGTAGAAAAATGGCCCACAAAAGTCGACGCCTGTGATCTCAAAGGCATGAGAACCGTCGAGCCGCTCCTTTGGAAGATCCGCCATAATATGCTCCAATACTCTAGGCTTCATTCGAAAGCATCTTATGCACTTATTCACTGCCTTGTTTACCGTCTTCCTCCCCCCAATGGGCCAATATTGGGATCGAATGAGTCCCAGCAAAGCTCGAGGTCCAGCGCGCAGATTCCGCTCATGAAAGTGAGAGATTATGGAAAGAGTTAGTGGATGGCTGCTAGGCAAGATAATTGGATGACGGCCATCAAAATCCAACGTAGAGTTCTTCAATCGACCATCAACCCTGAGCAGACCAAACTGATCCATGAACGGCGACAACGAAGCAAGTGAGCTAGATGGGGAAACCGATCCCCTGGACCGCAGCGACTTCATGTCATCCCATAGCTGAGTGCGCTGGACTAGTCGCAGCAATAACTGGGTTCCATGCTCAATGTCCGAGACAATCAGTCCGGGATGCCGAATGCGATTGCAAAACTTGTAAATGTATCCGAACACGCGTTGCAAGGAACCAAACGAGTTTGCATACTTGGAATCGGCTACAATGTCAATATAGGGAGATTTTACCAGAAGAGCACTCCGGCGAAGCTCAAGGGCTGGCTTATCCGGTAGTACCGTGGCCGGCCAGTCATCTGAAAGGCCACAAAGAAATGGAGGTCCATGAGCCCAAAGGGGAAACTCCTTCAGCTCAGTCGGAAGAGCCCCTCGAGAGAGAATGTCGGCTGGGTTTAACGCTGTGGGAACATAGCGCCATGTCATGTTGTCAGTCATTTCCTGAATCGTTGCTACTCTATTTGCAACAAATATGTTAAATCTTGACGATTCGTCCCGAATCCAGGAAAGTGCAACCGCAGAATCACACCAACAGTAACACCTTCCCTTGAAGACATTCATTCCGGATATTTCAGACATGAGCCTAGCCAGCAACTCCGCTCCACAAAGCTCCAACCTTGGCACCGTAAGTGTCTTCAAAGGAGCAACACGAGATTTGGCACAAAGTAAGTGACTGCTGGCATGCTGACCTTTTGACACGACATATATGCATGCACCATAAGCCTCGATGCTGGCATCGCAGAATCCGTGAATTTCTAGCTCAGAGTCTGGAAGGAGGACAAGACGAGGAAACTCAAGTCGACGAATCTGGCCAAAACTGCTGCATATTTCATGCCACTTTGTACTCAGTGAGGCTGGGAGGCTTTCATCCCAGGCTAACTTCTCCTTGCACAAACGCTGAAGAAAGATTTTTGATTTCGTAATTACAGGACCAGCCAGTCCGAGAGGATCGTAGAACCGCGCTATGGTTGATAACACAGAGCGCCTGCAGGGGTTCGGAGACGATTCTAGGGCCGAGAACGAAAATAAAAGTTTATCAGAAATCGGATCCCAAGCGAGTCCTAGTGTCTTAGTAAAATGGCTGCCATCATCGAACTTTAAGTACGTTTCCTTGTCCTCATCAGGAATTCCATCCAGCACAGTGGGAACGTTCGAGCACCATTTCCTCAATCTGAACTGACCCCTAGACAGAATTCCAGCAGTTTGCTCACGAATGCGGATGGCCTCTTCCTGAGATCTGGCGCCAGATATCAAATCGTCCACGTAGAAGTCACGGCGAAGAACTTCAGCTCCAACTGGAAAATCTGCCTGCTCGTCGGTTGCCAACTGGTGCATCGCTCGCACAGATAAATAGGAGGCAGGCTTCGTCCCATAAGTAACGGTGTCCAGTTGAAACACGCTCAAGTCATCTTGCGTGGAGTTTCTCCACAGAATACACTGCAAGTTGCTGTCCTCGGGCGAAACTCGTACACACCGATACATCTTACAGATATCTCCCGTAATCGCAACTGCGTATGAACGAAATCGAGCAATAATCTGAAAGAGTTTAGGTTGTATTACGGGGCCAGCCATTAAAACATCATTCAAGGAATAGCCAGATGACGTAGAAGCGGATCCATCAAAAACGACTCGAAGCTTGGTCGTAGAACTATCCTCTTTCATGACGCAATGGTGAGGTAGAAAATACCGGCAGTTGCTGATTGAATGGGCAGGAACAGGAGACATATGACCTAAGTCAAGATACTCGTTTATGAAGGCAGCATACTGAGCCTTCAACTCAGGGCGACGATTTAACTTCCGCTCAAGGGACAGGAATCTGCGACGCGCTTGATTGTAAGATTCTCCCAGGAGATCCAAACTATATTTAGTTGGCAGCCGAACACAATAATCGCCATTTTCTAGACGACGGACATGCTGAACAAAATGCGCTTCACAATCCAGCTCTTCCTTGGTAGATTTTACTATGGGTTCGACGCAACTCTCAACCTCCCAAAACCTCCGAAGGAGCACTTCAAGTTGCTGATCTGGATTGTTATCCTCGGCAATAACGGCCGGCGCGTGAGCGTGAACTCCGGATCCGCTAGGGGTATGTTCGCTGGAATGTTCCAGTTATGAGTGTCAATTCCAAAGCATGGCTGACGATCAGTTATGTTAGAAGCTACGATAGCAGTGATGAAAGCTGAGAAATCCGATGAGCGAGAGTGCAAGCTAACACTGACTGAACATCCATCGGTGACGAAGCTGGAGTCGCCAATTCCAGAAACTGCGGTTGATGATTTCCTTTTCCGAAGCTGAAGCTGATTGGCGAAACGAGAAGTTATCAGATGCAACTGGGAGCCGGAATCCAGCAATGCTCTGCAAGGAACCAAAACTCCGGAACGATTTTTTACCAAGACTGTGGCAGTGGCAAGTAGAACAACATTATTACTGAGACCTTGGGCTATAAGTGCAGACGAAGTAGACGCTGAAGTAGGGGGAGAACTGAAGTACCGGTAGCCCGCGCTCCCATCTTGAAGGAATTTGTTCCTCATGCAATATCTTGGTATTTTACAGTCTATGATCCAACCCAAACCAACCGTAGCCCTGTTTATTGTTTCCTCTCCCGTACTATTTGAGTTTATATCTTTTGTATTTGATAATCTGAGCCCCATGTTTCTATGCGCATGATGTAACACCTGTATCTTCTACAGCTGTTAAATACAACTACTTGCCGTCTTTGATCGAATGCGATGATGCGGAGTTTGACGACATGCTCAACGACATTGACATGATCGAGCGCACAAAGCCGGTGACCAAGAAGGAGAGCAATGCCCTCTGCAAGAACACCTTTAACTTTTTCTGCAAGTCCATATCGGTGGCTCTGGACTCGCGGCTGGATGTGGGCTTGGAGCTGCATGTGGAGACGCAGCTGAGACGGCTCACCAATCGGACCTCTCTGGACCTGTACGCCTCCCTGCCGCAGGTGCTGACCAACGAATTTGTTTCGCCACCGCCCGAAGCGGCGCCCTGGCCAGAGTATTTGACACAGCTGTGGTCCGGATCAGAGTACAATGGTCGCAACACGTATGTGATGTTCAAGAACGTCTTCGACTCGATACTGGCCGATCTGCACTACGAGGACACGTGGGTGCATCTGGAGCAGGTGCTGCAGATGTGGCTAACGCTCAACTGCGAGCTGGCCGAGAAGCCCTACACGACGGGCATCTCCCAGACGGACGTGCCCAGGATACCGTTTGGGGCGAATGCAGTCCAGGGACTGCTGCTGGCCCTGGCCTGGCACAATGACATCAAGCTGCGCACCTGGTGTCTGGGCTTCCAGTGCCTGCTGCTCGCCTGCAACTCCCAGCCGATTGGCGACGATGCCGACTGCACGCGGATCAATGAGGTGATTGTGAATGATGAGAACTTTGAGAAGATGCTGCTGCGTTTCTTTTCCGGCTACGGCATGAGCTCATCCATAATCACGAATCGCTGTGTATGTATATCTGTATATCCTTCATCGTGATCATTTATTTAATATCTTGTGCATCATCCTGTTAGGCTGGACCCACCATTTGCAAGCATCTGCACGAGCTACTGCTCTGGCTGCACGGCAAGACCGAGAGCAGTGGCATTCCCTGCAAGCGCCAGATAAAGGACATCCTTCTTCATGTTGTGCTGCAGCTGGTGCAGCCCGGAGGAGCCATTAGCAACCAGCAGGGCCCCATAGATGCCCAGAATCAGTTGGTGCGCGACCTGCTCATGATGCCCAACGACAAGGGAGATCTAAACATAGCCCTCAAGATCACCGAAAGTGTTTGTGAGTATCTAAGAAGCGCTCTTCTCTTGGAATTCCCTTGGAAATTACATACTCTGTGTGATTTGTAGCTTTCCTCGTCTTCAACAACATTTCCAATGGCGAGAAACTGCAGTGCCAGCGTGGCAATGAGAGCAACAATCCGGGCAACAACTTTAGCAATCTGTTTGCGAATGTCTTGGGATCGGATAATCCCATCAAGCAGAATGCCACCATATGCGACAATTCGCTGATCATAAATCTGCTCCGGCTATCCTCGCACATGGTGCTCACAGAGATGCCCAGGCAACCAAGCGTAAGTGTCCTCTGAATTGCTCCTAGAGCTCTGATTAATTTCCGAATGGTATCTGCAGGAGGTAACCATTCCTGAGGAGGAGGAGCTCTCCAATGAAAGTCAGACGGATGAGACCAAGGCAGAGCAACTGAACACGGAAGGGCATCGCAGCAAAGTGCCCTGCATAGCCGATTGGGGTACGATTTTGCCACTTTTCACTTGTAAATTTCCATCTTTAATCGATTCCATTCGATTATAGTCCTACGCCAGTTCCCCACGATGAAACGTCTCTTTGGCACGCTCTCCCAGTGCTCCACGAATACGTTCACGATGATGTCCTCTGGTGGCTTTCTGCTGCTCAAGTCGAACACCGTTCTCGATGATCCCCAGACGATTGCCGACGCCGTCTTCAGCCTGATGATAACACTCAGCGACAAGGCCTCCAATCCACGACTGGTAGTGGCGCCCATCTGCCAGTACCTTGAAGAGAGTAAGCTTTTGGTTTTTCCTCTGCCACCAAGACAGACTCTAATGATTCCCATCGATATATAGCCACCATTCAGAGGAATGCAACGCTGCCGCGTCTGCCGCTGTCGGAGCCCTTCCTGTGGTACATCTCCAAGGTGCTGGAGGTGACGGCAGCCGTGCAAACATTCACCCAGCTGGGCGGCATACACATTATCTGCCACAATTTGGTGCGGCTCAATAAGACGATCATCAACATGCAGCCAGGATTGGTAGTTATTTCCCGTTTGGCTTTTCTTTATTTTACTATAGGCACCCTTTATATATGCTCGATAGATCTCGCTGATTATGCAGCACATGACGCGCAATACACGCCTTAAGCTGAACAATCACTTGGCCGCCAACAGTGCCTGCAAGAAGACCACCACCAGTACGGGCGCCACATCGGCGCCTGCCACCCAGCACCCACCGCGGAGCGGAGCCCAGTACGATGGTCTCATCAATTTTGCCCCCTTCTCGCACATCGTGTCGGAGAATGATGCGGCCCAAAGCGCCGAGGTGCTCATATCGAATCCCAATGCCACGCATCGGCGTCCGCGCTCCCCGGCCTGGAGCTACATGTTCTACCCGAATGAGACGCATGTCGATCTGACCATCACGCTGCCCACGGCCATTCTGCTGAAGGAAGTGCAACTGGTGCCGCACACCTCCAATCTGGCCTCCTGCCCCTCGGCAGTGGCCCTCGAACTGTCGCGAGACTATGGCGTGGGCTCCATTCCAATAGGTGCGCCCATGGCCACCACGGGCCTCACCTGCATCCGCCTCAAGTTGTCCAAGGCGGAGGTGGCCACCAGCATTGTGATCAGGCTGTACAAGTGAGTAGAGAATGGATAAAACATGAGGGAATGGACTATTATGGATTGATTTCTGCTTTACAGGCCCAAGGATTGTGGGAATGTGGGTCTCGTGCAGATTGCCGTGCTCGGCCAGACAATATTCGGTAATCGCATGCAAGGGCTGCGCTCCCAGGGTCCGTTCATGGACTCGCTGACGTCGTGCTCCTCGCCGCTGCAAACGGCTGCCATGTCGACCATAGATGCCGATGCCATGCCGGAGGACGATGCCTTTGCCAAGACCAGCATTGGCTGGGTGCGCATCCTATCGCGCTGCTTCCATATGGCTGCCCTCCAGCCCGACACGAAGCTGGCCGATCTGATTGCCGCCTATCCGGCTGCCTATCCTGGTTTCCTGGAGGCCTGCTGCTCGCTGCTGAACATTATGCCAATGATTCCGAGCGTAGCACAGCAGCATCTGGAGACCATACTGCTCAAGCTGGGCGCCTACAATCACGAGCTCAGTCTGCAGCTCTTGCGAACGCTGCTGTGGCACACCACGCCCCAGGGTGAGTCCTGTCTCTGCAGATTGCAGTTCTCTTATTAACCCCTTTGTTTTCTGTTATTCAGTCTTCAAGCTCTCCAGCGATGCTGTGTGCGATCTCATCCACGAGGTGGTCACTAGCTCCTCGGAGCATCTGCTGGACAAACTGCGCGTGCTCATCGACTGGATCATGCAGCTGCACGACAACTACAGCAAGCAGGCGCGCTGCAATAACCCTCAGAGTGGCTTCGTCAAGGTCATTGCTTCGATCCTGTGGCGAGTTCATGTCCAGTATCAGCTGCCAGAGCTGCCGCAACTTGTCTCCTCGGCCCTGTTTGAGACTTGCTTCGAATGGGTGTCTGTCCTGGAGCAAGATGAGCCCCTCAAGAGTAGTTTCGATTCGCTGCTCTGTGCCCTGTGCTTCATCAAGCCGGAGCTGTTCAACCAGCTGCTGGTCAAGCTGGGCGTGAAGCTGGAGCCGCCGGCTCGTGGCCAGACCGACGACAGCAAAGTGCAGAGCGGCAGTGCCTGGTTCCGTCGCGAGGGAGGTGAGAATCTCACGGTTCTCCTCGAACGTCCCACATTCCTGAAGACGCTGGCCCTCGCCTGCCAGTCCCCAGCGGCTGTCTACCAAATGCTGGACTCTGGTCTGCCCAAGCTGCTGGCCCACGCCGTCTACGAGTACTGCACTCACTTGCTGGCGGGCTTGGAGCAGGAAGGTCCTTCCCCACCTGCAGCTGCAGCTCCAGCGCAGCCGGCGGACCCAACTGATGGCCAGCTGGGCTCGTCGTCCCTCACGGACTTTGACAAGGCGGAAGCGCCCCCAAGTGCCAGCCCGCCCAATCCCAACACTCCGCTGCTGAGCAGCTCGGTTGTGCCCAAAGTGTTGGACTTTTTCGCCGAGTGCTGCGCGGAGGGACCCATGCGGAACTGGCTGGGCACGATGCAGGGCTCTGTGTTCTGGAAGCCGCTGCTGCAGCTTTTGTGCCACACGCACTCGTCGCAGTTCAGCAAGACGCTGCCCATGCAGCAGTCCTTCATTCGTCTGGAGCGCTCCACCATCAATTTCCTGACGCGCGTGAGTGCCTGCCATCCCGAGAACCAGGAAGTGCTCACCTCCCTCCTCATTGGAGCCATCATCTGCAAGCCGCTGCGATCTGTGCAGGGCATTCGCCCCACCATATCGGGCTTCACGCGGCAACTGGTGCTGCAGCTGCTGCTGGAGAATGAGCACATCAGCGTCGCCGTTCGCAGTCAACATCCTCTACAGCGGCGCGACACGCTGTCCGCCATTATGGGTGGAGGTGGGTCTGGGCCTGCGGCGTCGAACTGCGGCACCAGCACCAGCCTGCCGATGGCGGCAGTCAACAATCATCCGGCCAAGCGCAGCAGTGCTCACTATATGCTCTTCAACGTGACGACGAGCACGACGTGCCAGGAGATTCTCATGAATTGCGTTAGCGGTAGGTCCTAGACCAGAAAGAGAATCTCTTATACTTTGATATTATTTGATTAATTATGTTTTTATTTATTTGTTGTATTCCCTGCCCTGCCCCGCCCTGCCCCACACTCTAGTGTATAGTAACTTAGTTTACTCACCATCAACAGATCCGCGCGCTGGCGAGCCCTCAGGAAGTGGCAGTGGCAGTGGCAGTGCTGGCACGGGCACCACAGGTTGCGCAGGGGCCGCCGCAGGTGCCAAGTTTATCAATCCCAAACAGGACAAGAACTGGGACAAGAATTGCTACATCAACCTGAGCAATGTGGATCTGAGCAGCCTGGAGTTCCTGAGCGTGGGTGCCGCTGTGGCGGCCAAGGACAAGCGCATCAAAGATGCCAAAAACCTGCTGGCCGTTAACAAGGACAAGGAAACGCAGACAACCAGCGCGACTTCCAGTGAGTCTCTAATTCTGGTTACCTTTTGCACGTGTTTCTCATGGTTTACTTTCGTCCTTAGATGTCTTCAATGTCGAGGAGTTCCTGCTGCAATCGAATTGGTCCAAGAAGAATCAGTTGGTCGTATCGGACTATCCCAACGTAGTGCTCTCTGGTGATGCCACAATCTCCCAGGTGCTGGCCACACTGGAGATGGCAGGCCACTCGCTGGCCATACCGTGCCTGACCCTGGATCTGGTGCCGCTCCAGCATGGAGACGAGGTCATCGATGACAAGAAGACAAAGGCAGCCTGCACAGAGCCGCTGCCATCGCCACTGCAACGCTTCTCCAGCAATGGTGGGCTCTCGCTGTTGGCCCACTACCTGCCCACTGTGTATCCGGAGCATTCGGGGCGCAAGACCGTAATGGTGGCCGCCGAAAAGGAAAAGAGTCCCCCATTGGCGGACTGGGTGAAGCTGGAGCCAAACGATGAGATATACGAGGATCTGGAGGACACCATTTGCGAGCCAGTGGCCAAGCAGACGCCCGTCAGCTCAGTGCCGCAGCATTCGCTGGCCGCCTTTGGACTGTTCCTTCGACTGCCTGCCTACTCCGATGTCCTGCTGAGGGACAAGGTGCGGGCCCAGTGCTTGTTGCGTTTGGTTCTGGGCGTTACAGGCGACGGCGAGGGCAGTAAGTATATTTTTAGCCAAAGAAATATCTCGGAAGTTAATCGCATTCTGCCTCCTAGATGACATCTATAGCCTCTCGTTGGCACCCTCGCTGCCCACGCTGCCCTTCGATGTCTTCCGCCAGTTGCTGGACACTGTGCCGTTGTCCACCGATGATGGAATGCTGCTCCGCCGTGTGGTCATTGAGGTGGGCGCCATGCACCTTGTCCTCAATTGTCTGGGCATCTTTTCGCATCAGTCGCACAACAACAGGATTGGAGCACCGACCAGCCAGCCCTCACCGAGTGGCAGTGCCAGCGGAGGTGGTAACGTAAGCACAAGCACAAATGGTACCGCCGCTGGGGCCAAGAGCAGTGGAGCGGACGAGCCCACGCCCAGCGGCACCTCGGATGACAAGAGCCACATGTATTGGGCCAAGGGAACGGGCTTCGGCACTGGCTCTACCACACAGTCGTGGAACGTGGAGCAGGCACTGCTGCGTCAGAAGAGCGAGGAGGAGCATGTCACCGTGCTGCTGCTCGTGCTGGCCAGCTACATCAATCCGGGCGACTGCATACCCAGCGATATGTGCGGCGAGGATATACTCGCCTATCACGATGTCCGCGACGTGACCGGGGAGCTGCCTGCTCTGTTCCAGACCATGCTGCAGCAGTCCTGTTTGATTCCCGCCCTGAGCTCGTATCTGCGCAATGATTCCGTTCTGGACATAACTCGACACATTCCGCTGTATCGTGCCATACTGAAGCTGCTGCGCGCCCTCTCGCTGTCCAAGTCTCTCGTCTCGCTGCTCCAGCCGGCACCCAGCGCCTGCGGCGAGGGCACACCACCCATCGCAGAGCTGCTGACGAACATGAAGACCTGCGTGGACACGTATGCCAAGCGTCTAAAGTGAGTAAAATATATCAAGTATATCAATACCCAATCGATTGCTTACTTCATCGTCATGCATTGCAGAGTCAACAAGAAGTCGAACATTAAGGGCCAGACCCAACCATTGACATTCAACATTGACGACGGCGACGACGAGGGACTGGCACTGCTCATACCGGACATACAGGAGACGAGTGTGCTGGTGCAGAAGACCACCGATGCCGATGCCCTGATCAACATGCAGAGCAGCCACGAGGACGGCAGCGGCCAGCTGGAACGTCCACTGAGCAAGTCGATCGAACAGCGGTATTTGGAGCTGATGAAGAAGCGGCAGTTCGACACGTTCGACATGATTGTCGAGTCGGAGAATAATAGCTTTCGGTTTGTGGTGTCGCATCATTTTGAGAAAATGGTGCGACTGGCCGGCGATCGCTATCATCCGTCACGGGTTAAGCGGCTGGCTCAGGAAGCAGTCACACTGTCCACCAGTCTGCCCCTGAGCTACAGTAGTTCTGTATTTGTGCGCTGTGATACGGACAGGTTGGATGTCATGAAGGTGAGAGTTTCCCCACCCCTTGCAATCAATCGGAAAATACTCACTATGTGCTCATCCTTATAGGTGCTCATTACTGGGCCATCGGACACTCCGTATGCCAATGGATGCTTCGAGTTCGATGTCTTCTTTCCGCCAGACTATCCCAATCTGCCCATGCTCATCAATTTGGAGACCACGGGCCGTCATTCGGTGCGTTTCAATCCCAATCTCTACAACGACGGCAAAGTGTGTCTGTCTGTGCTGAACACTTGGCATGGTCGTCCCGAGGAGAAGTGGAATGCGCAGACCTCCAGTTTCTTGCAGGTGCTCGTCTCCATCCAATCGCTCATCCTAGTCCCAGAGCCGTACTTCAATGAGCCCGGCTTCGAGCGCACTCGTGGCACGCCTAGTGGCACGAACTCGTCGCGAGAGTACAATAGCAATATCTATCAGGCCTGCGTTCGCTGGGCCATGCTCGAGCAGATACGCAATCCGAGTCCCTGCTTCAAAGACGTAAGACGCTGCAATGCAGAAATCTATTTTCAACTATCAGTTTTTCGCAACGAAACTCTTTTTTGGCAGGTCATACACAAACATTTCTGGATGAAGCGCGAGGAGGTCTGCACACAGATCGAGGGCTGGATTGAGGAGCTTAGCAAGCCGCAGTATACAGAGCGGGCGAGTCGCACAATATCGTTCAACTCTATGGTTCTGCGTCGACACTATCGTCATTTGCGCGAGGAGTTGGCCAAATTGAAGCCGCCCAGCGGACTGGAGGATCTAGATGCACCTTTCAATCCTGTTGCCACGTTGCCCCCAATGGATGTCTCCACGGCGCCAGCAGCCGCAGCAACAGCAAGTGTCCAGGTGGGAACGGATAGTCCCATCGTTCCGGAACTGAATCTAATGACGGATGATGGGGACGATAGCGACAATGGCCCTTGCATCCTGGATCCAGTGTCTGGGGTTCTCAAGGGCGTTGAGGAAGTGGTTGAAATTCTGAGTGATACAGAGAACGAGAGCAGTGCGTGGCAGGAGAAGGAAGAGGAGGAAGAGGAGGAGGAGGAAGGCGACGCCGATGGCGATGGCGACGGCGAGGAGGAGTAAGATTAGCTGCCCCATGGAAATGATAGTGATGCCCTAGGTTATGGCATTTCCCCTGCAGCTGTGTCCCACCCATCTCCCACCTCCACGGCCCACATTTTGCCCTGCCACTGCTCAGACCCTGGACACTTTTATTTAAACACTATAATTTTTGTTTTACGCCATTAGTTGTTTTATTTGTAAGAGAGAGACTGCAACAGAACTTGGTGTGCTTTACTTAAAGGAACCGTAACGATTAATGTTAAAAAAAAAGAAACTATGATAATGATCTTCAAGAATACGCTGGTACCCTGGCATCCACACATCGTCACACTCGTGCACACATACATACGCACTCTCCCGGGCATTACGAGAGATTTTCAATTCAATTCAACAAAAATATCCCACTCTGCATGTCTATGAGAATACTGTACCGAATACACTGTACTTTTTTTATAAATTAAGCATAAATTACTACATACAAAACAGATCTATCAAATTCTAGAAGAATATTCACGTGTGTGTTAGAGAATTTAGAAGATGGACCGACCGTACCGTACGACTTGCATTGGAAATATCAGCACTCTGACAGCACTCAAATCACACAAGAACAAGAAAACCACCAAAAGTAAATTAAAGTGTATTAAACTATGTATGTGGTAGTGATTTAGTTAAATATTTACAGATGAAGAATGTAAACGTTACTTTTCCGATTGAAATAAAACGCAAAATCAATTTTGTTTCCCTTAAAAAATAAAAATGGAGGAAACGTGTTATCTTTGTGTAATCGTGTATCAAAGTAAAAAATATGATTCTATGCCCGAAAATTCCTATTCTGCTGCAATATTTTGATCCTCAGGGGTCAGCAGTCCCAACCAAACGAAGTAGCATTAACAGACAGGCCAGGCCAGGCAATGCAGGTCGTTGGAGAATGAAACATTTAATTGGTAAGTCGAAAAGTATGCTACACTTTTTTGAAGCGGATGAAGGGTATTCTTAAATTTGTAAGAGGTTTACAACGCAACGAAGGAATCTTATGCAACCCCAGAAAGTGATCAGGAATAAGAGGCGAGCTATTATGTTCAAGTCTGACTGTCCGTCAGTTTCTATGCATACTTGTCTCTCAGTTATACATACATATGTATATGTACATACCTAGTCCTTTTTTATAAAAATGCAAATCATTTGTCGGGGTCAGCGGTATAATATCATATAGTTGGTATAGGAATTATTAAAAAAAAAGATGTAAAAACGAGGTTTGTATCAAATATTTACATTTGTGCTATTACATTTTTGTACATACATAGTTCACGGGGATTTTTTTTAAATCGCACCTCTATAATCATACTTATATTTACAATAGTAATAAAAGGGGAGTTCTGGTCGTCAAACTTCAAGGGAATTTTATACCGGTTAACCAAAGTTTTCCCCATTACTTAATTTACTAAATATTTTCAAAAGAGTGTAGGAGAGAAATAGATTCGGGAATAAACCAAATAAATTATAAAATAAAAAATATTAATTAATAAGAGTAGGATTCGTACTAAAAAGGGCAAAACTACTTCGACTTTGGCTTACAGATATGGCCAACGAACTGAAAATGAAAACGAAAGATAATTTATGTTTATTAAGCTTAGGTAATTTTTGGCGTGATATCTTTATAGGACCATGTCCTATGGCATGTTTATATGGTAGCACTTGCCTATGATAATATAGTCTTTGCTTATCTTTTCCTCTTTGTATTCCGGACTGTAGAATAGATGAGTCTGAGATCTCAGTTCATAAACTGAACGGTAACTATTTGATGTGACCACAAAGTCTTTAGTTGATTTTTCTATATTATTCGGAATTTCCCATTGTTTTGTTCTTAGAAGTCAGCTCCGATGAGAGAATGCACTGCAATCAGCTGCTCTCCGATGCTTTCTATAGCCCGTTCAATTGGCGTCAATGCTCTCCCCATCCTCTCCGATCAAACTGTGCACTCGATAGAGAAATTCGACAGCTTGCTGATAGATCTTCGCCATTCCGCCAGGGCATTAAGACGCGGGCCTTTGTCGCGAGCAGTTGTCGAGTTGTCGATTGTCGATTGTCGAGGCGGGATACCACCACTCAAGAGAGGTTCCACTTCTTCCCCGTGCGTTCTTCTTGATTAGTTTATGGCGGGCGTAAAGTGTGATATCGCCTGATCATGGAGTTGAACAATGTTACTGTCGAGGATAGCGCCTCTGTAAGTAATAGTTTTGTGAGTTTTCGGCCACCGACCCAGAACAATTTGACGTGTGCGTGGGTTTATGTAAGAAAGTGCGATTAGCTGTCCGTCCATAATTGCTCTCAATTGCTGAAGCTTTTGCTCTGATATTTATCGGTTTTTGTTTTGTGCTCAGTTGGCATTGACATTGCCCACCGAATTGAGGGGCAATGTAGCGCCAAGAGCAATTAACAGATCTGATAATCGTTACAGTGTGAAAGTTGGGGTTCAAGTAATATTCCTTGGCAATTTGTCCCATTCTTGAGCAGGTCTCTCAGTGAACAATGTAGGAAATTGACGCCACATTGATTTATCAACTGTTCCAACTAATCAGCCATTAATTTATGGCCTGATTAAAACAATCTGGGTAGATATACACAGCATCCAGCATCCCATGGAACGTGGACTGATACTCACGCTCAATTAATCACGATTGGCGAGCGGAGCTGTCACTCAAACCCGGGCTCCGATGAAAGGGGTCTCTCCCCTCGCCTCTGGGGACTCTTGTAAGCCATAAAGTTATGTAAATGAATGCAAGAATTCAGAATTTAATTGTAATGCTCATAAATAAAACAGTAAAACTTCCACACTCTGCAATTACCCGCTGAGTATACGAGAGTATATTGCCTGGTAGATGCTGGTACTCCCCAGCTGAAAATACTAATTAACATAAGTAAATAGATATTTGCATTAATAAAATATAATTACAGTATGTGATTACATCCATTCGCAGGGAGATGCGCACAATCGATCGCCGCACAATCGTGCGCCTCCGGTGGGAGCTACAAACACACCCACACCCACACCCACACCCGCCCGTGCCGAGAGGCAAAAGCCCCAATTGCTGTATGCCATCAACGACAATCCGCCCTGGTATCTGAGCATATTCCTCGCATTCCAGCACTATCTGACCATGATCGGGGCCATTGTCTCCATACCGTTCATACTGACGCCGGCGCTGTGCATGTCCGACGAGGATGCCAATCGGGGCATCATCATATCCACCATGATCTTCGTCACCGGCATTGTCACCTACTTCCAGGCCACGTGGGGCGTCCGCCTGCCCATTGTTCAGGGCGGAACCATCTCGTTTCTGGTGCCGACGCTGGCCATTCTCGCTCTGCCCCAGTGGAAGTGTCCTCCCCAGGCCGAGATGGATGCCATGGACGCGGACGAGCGGCAGGAGCTGTGGCAAGTGCGTATGCGAGAGCTGTCAGGCGCCATCGCTGTGTCCGCCATGGTCCAAGTCATCCTGGGCTACACGGGGCTGGTGGGCAAGATCCTGAAGTACGTCACACCACTGACAATTGTGCCCACTGTGTCGCTGGTGGGTCTGACGCTCTTCGAGCATGCGGCGGAGACGGCCTCCAAGCACTGGGGCATAGCCGTGGGGTGAGTGCTCCGAAATGTTTGCCTTTCCTCCATTCACCCCCATCCACAATCTATGCAGCACCACGGCCATGCTGACGCTCTTCTCGCAGATAATGTCCAATGTGCCCGTGCCCGTGGTGGCCTACCGCAAGGGTCATGGGTTCGAGGTGCGCCAGTTCCAGCTGTTTCGCCTGTTCCCAGTGCTGCTGACCATCATGATCATGTGGGGCCTGTGCGGCATACTGACAGCCACCGATGTCTTCCCGCCGTCGCATCCCTCACGCACAGATGTCCGTCTGAATGTCCTGACCAGCGCCAAGTGGTTCTACGTGCCGTATCCGGGCCAGTTCGGCTGGCCATCGATCACGCTGTCAGGGGTTCTGGGAATGCTGGCCGGCGTGCTGTCCTGTACGGTGGAATCGCTCAGCTATTACCCGACAGTGTCGCAGATGTCGGGCGCCCATGCGCCTCCGCTCCATGCCATCAATCGAGGCATCGGCACCGAGGGACTGGGCACTGTCCTGGCCGGACTCTGGGGTGCTGGCAATGGAACGAATACGTTCGGCGAGAATGTCGGGGCCATCGGAGTCACTAAGGTGGGTATAGCGATGCCTTCTGATGGTTGACTTCTCCACTGATGGCTTCATCTGCTTTTCAGATTGGTTCGCGACGCGTCATCCAGTGGGCGGCTCTGATAATGGTCCTCCAGGGGGTGATTGGCAAGTTTGGGGCCATCTTCATCCTCATTCCCGATTCGGTGGTGGGCGGAATATTTTGCGTGATGTTCGGCATGATCATTGCCTTCGGGCTGTCCACGCTGCAGTATGTGGACCTGCGATCGTCGCGGAACCTCTACATCCTTGGTCTGTCCATATTCTTTCCCATGGTTCTCTGTCGCTGGATGCAGGATCATCCCGGGGCCATTGACACGGGCAACGAGACGGTCGACTCGACTCTGTCCGTGCTGCTGGGCACGACCATATTGGTGGGCGGAGTTCTTGGCTGCCTGCTGGACAATGTGATACCGGGCACGCCCGCCGAGCGCGGCCTCATCGAGTGGGCCAACGAGATGCCGCTCGGCGATGACAACATCAACGATGGCACTGCCACGGACTACGACTTCCCATATGGCATGGATGCGATTCGCCGGTGGAAGTGGACCTACTACATACCCTTTATGCCCACCTACAAGCTGCAGAAGCAGAGCTGATTACCGATCTGCTGGGATCGGTGGGAACTCCAGAGAATAATGAATGCAATTCTATTTGTAATTCAGGTATTAATATTTATTTTTAGAAAACGATGTTCTGTTGGGTTCGTTCTCCCACGCCCTAATTACAATTTGAACACTTCCAATTCGCATTCGCAATTCGAATTCGAATTTTAATTCGGATTCCTACCCAAAACGAGCTAAAGATTTTATGTTTCTTTTTTATTTAGGTTTTGTTTTTAAATTCGCTTATTGTTTGATTTGTTACTACTTTTTACTGTGCGCTCTCCTCCTCTGCTTTCGCTTACAGTTCGCATATTTTCTATTATCTCGCAATAACATCAATAGACCTAGTAAACGAAAGCATCTATCTATCCTATCCCCCAATTAAACTCTATTTAAATCTCGAAAACCATCCATAATCAGTTCGTTCTGTATAATGCAAAAAATTGGTATTAAAATTATTTTGTAGAAATTTTAACGCATTTTCGGCGCGAGGCTTACACTCAACTCCTATCCTCCACAAAAATATCATAGAAAATACATATACAATATATTTGTGAAACATATCCACCCATTTCTCT
This sequence comes from Drosophila athabasca, assembly GCA_008121215.1. Taxonomy (NCBI): domain Eukaryota; kingdom Metazoa; phylum Arthropoda; class Insecta; order Diptera; family Drosophilidae; genus Drosophila; species Drosophila athabasca. The sequence continues at coordinate 2,047,752 of CM017793.1, read as the reverse complement.
CGTTCTCTCTGTATCTCTCTCTCTCTCTCTCTCTTGTTTCTCTGTCTCTCATTCACACTTACAGTTAAAATCAACGTTATACGGCTATGGCTAAATCTAAAACCGTCGAGGAACCAAGGCACAATCATTTGAAAATCGTATATAAGGACACGATCTACTGCTGAAACTCCGCTATATCCGAACTACAACAAACCTACGACTAATGGCAGCGCCCAAAGGTGTACACTGCACTCTAGATTATAACTTTGGCTATATCAAAAAATTATCAAAAATTCTCTACAACTATGTGGATGCTGTCCTGGGCACTGGGAACTGGGGTCCGTCCTAGTCCTAGTCTAGAACTTGTTGTGCTCATTATGGGGATTATGGTGGTGATGATGGGCAGACTGGGTCTGGCTCTGGGCAGGCTGTAGCTGGAGCTGTTGTTGTTTCTTGTTGCCGCCACTGCTGGCGCGCGACGACGAGGCCGATACCGACGAGGAGGCAGTTGTGTTGGGCGGCGTACTCATGGCCTGGCCATGTCCGTGCCCGCTCCCCTGCTGCCCGGGGCTGGCCTTTTTCCGTTTGGAGTAGTAGCAGAAGATGCAGAAGCCATTCTGCGGTGTGGAACATCAAATGTTTGTCGGACTGCGCGTAGCCGAAGAAGTGCGGTAGCGCGATCCGGACCTGCAAGAACCAACAGCGTCAACGAGGAACGGAACGAGGTGGAAATGTCTATGTGAGGCTGCCACTTACCGTGAAATGCTGGAGGTGTAGTCCCGCACTGGTGTGCGTGCTTCCCTTCTCTGATAGGCGCTGCTGCCGGCACCACTGCTGCTGCTGGTTGTTGGTGGCTCCAGCAGCGACATTGTCGGATGATCGTAGGGCCGGATGGAGCGTCGCCCCAGTGTGGCATACCCGTCCAGGTGGCTGCTGCCGGCGGCACTGCTGCTGCTGGCCGTGGGCAGGCTGCCGTTCAGGGTGTAAGAGGAGCGTCGCTTGGGATTGTACGTGTTGTAGTAGCCACTGGCGATGGCTCCGTTGCTGGGACTCGAGCTGGACGAGCTCTTGTATCGCATGGGCACGGAGCTGTAGTCGTGCACCTCGTACCGCTTTCTGAGGAACGAGGGCGAGGTGTTGCGTATGTCGTTGAGGCTCTTGCGCGGCTTGCTCGTGGCCCCACCCGACGAGGAGGTGGAGTAGTCCAGCGGGGAGCGGTACATGGGAGGCTTCAGCTCCGTGCCCACTGGGCTCAGCTTCAGGGGCCTGAAGAACTGCTGGGCAATGTCAGGGGAGTGGGCACGCGGCTCCACCTCCGCCACATGCAACTTGTGGCTGGAGCGAGCCTTGACCGCCGCCTGCTGCTCCCTGTAGTAGTCCCGCACCGCCGAGGGTCCCACAATGCTGCTGGTGCGCCGCGGCTTCTTCTGCTCGTTGAAGCGGCTGTAGAAGCTCCGGCGCTTGATGCGATCGATGACGCTCTCGTTGGGATCGGAGCTCTCCGAGCAGCGCGTGGGCGAGGAGAGCGAGGCCCGCGACAGGCGCGACACTGTGGGCGAGGGCGTCGCGTGCAGCATGTAGTTGTCCTCGGAGCAGATCGACCAGTTGTCGAAGTACAGCTCCGGCTCCTCGGTGGGCGACAGGAACGTGGAGGTGGAGGCGCAGTCATCCTGGTAGCTGCGCGAGTCCGAGGAGTAGTTGGCAATGTTCTCGAAGGAGGGCGTCAGCAGCGGGTTGTTCCTGTTGATCTCATGCGCCGACGAGGTGCGATAGCCCGACGTCTGTGAGCTGCAGTTGTTGTTCGTGTTCGTGGAGTTATTGTTGGTGGCGTTCTCCACGGACTGCTGGCTGGAGCTGTTGTTCGAGGAGGCGCTCTTCACGGCCCCCGGATACGGTGGCAGATTCGAGTAAAGTCCCATCCCGCCGTTGCCATTGATCAGCGCCGGATTGGTCTTGGATCCGCGGTAGCTGCTGCCACTGGTGGTGGTGGTGGCTGTGGTCACGGCGCTGGCCGCACCCCCCACCCCACTGGCCGCCTGGGCACTGGCCAGATCCAACATCAGACCTTTGCGCTTCTCCTTGATGCTTGGGGTGGCGCTGGCCGGCTTCATGGCCTGTCCCTGGTTCTGTCTGCAGTCCGGGCAGGCCGTCTCGCAGTTGCAGTTCTCTTCGGTGGCCACTGGGGCCGCAATTGGCTTGGCCTTCACCACGTTCTGGTAGATGGGCGACGTCGGCAGCAAGGGATCCTGCTCCTCGCGCACCTGTCGCTCAATGTTACTGGTGGATCGAGTGCTGCGCACCCGTCGCTGTTCGCTGCTCTCTCGATCGAAGCGTCGCAGCAGTCCACCGAACATCTTGTTGACGGCTCCACTCTGCTTGCCGGTGGCCCCGTCTGCGCTGCCTCCCGCATGCAGCTCCTCCACGCTGGCCGCTCGCTTGGGACTCGCCCTCGAGCTGGACTGGGAGCGGGGCACAGAACGCTCTCTCAGCGAGCGCAGCATGCTGTCGAAGCGGGACCTTTTGTCCACTCGCTTGTCGTCTGCCGGAAGATCGACGGATTTCTCCGCCTCCAGGGATTTCTTCTTGCGCAGTATCGTGGCCTTCTCGGGGGAACTGCGCTCCTCGGGCGAGCCCTGCTTCTGGGTGCAGGCCAGGGCTGTGGCCCCACCGGATGTGGCCGACTTCTTGTCCTTGCTCATGGCCGAGTCGCGTAGCTTTTCGAACTTCTGGCCCAAGGCGTAGAGCAGGCCCTTGCTGGGCTTCTTCTCCGGCGACTTCTCCTTCGACTTGATCACGGGACTCGACTCCTTGGAGCTGTCTGCAGGCGTTGTGGTGGCCGTGGTATTCGTGGTGGTTGTGGCTGAGGGCGACGTGGTTGGCGTCACTGGCGTTGGTGGCACCAGTTTCGATTTCTTGGACACTTTGATGATCTTCTTGATGGTTGTTGGTCGCGAGTCGCTTGAGGAAGAGGCCGTGTCCTTGGTGTCGGTCATGTTACTCATGGTGCCAGTGGGCGTGGCCGAAAGCGACTTCTCCTCCGACGTGGACTTGGAGCTGACGGGAGTGCCAGTGGCAGAGGGAGCTGCTGTGACTCCAGATGGAGTCGCCTCCGCAATGGTGGGTATGGCCACCCCACTCCGGGTGACTTTTCGCAATTCCTTGGGCGTGGCCAGCTTGGTGGCCGGATAGCTCTTGGGACGCATCAGGCGGCTCTCCCGTGGCGCACTCTCGCCAGCCTGGGACTCGTTGCCCACAGCCGACGGCAGTTTGCTTGGAAGCTTGCTGGGCAGGGCCGATCCAGAGCCCGTGGGTTCGGGCAGTTCTGTTGAGGACTTGAGGCTCAAGCCGAGGTCCTTCATGGGGTAGGATTTGGGGCGCTTCAGCCTGGTCTCCTTGGGCGTGGAGGCAGGCACTGGGATCTCCGTAGGAGCTGTCTCTGCGCCAGGCGTCTTTGGCTCGTCTGCCTTCCTGGACACCTTCTTGACTTTGCGCACCAACGTGGTCGTTGTTGTCGTCGTCGTTGAGAGTTTGGTGGCCTCCGCCTCATTGGAAGCGGCTTCTTTGGGCTTCACCTTCTTCACCTTGCGAATGGTAGAGGTCTCCTCCGTCTTGTCAGTCTCTACATCGGGAATCGGCCCCTGCTCGTGCTGGGTGCGCACGGCGGAGAGAAGCTGCAGCTCTTGTAGGATCTTGTCCGCCAGCTCATGCTTATCCAGATCGGTCTCCAGATCGCGTGGCCTGGACACACTTCGTTGCCTGAGTCCCGAGCGTTTGCCTGAAGAATCCTGTGTTGTCTGTGCTGTCTGTCCTGTCTGTTGGGGTTCATCTAGGAGTAGTTCCATGCTCTTGTTGCGCAGATGACGCATCGATGACCTGACTGGCCCTGGCTCCAGTGTGGGAACCTCATCAGCTTGCTCCACGTTGGGCAGACTGTGCTTGCGTCGACGCTGATCCGCCTGCTCCATTCGATCGCTGGACTTCTCGCGTATCTCCCGCAGCACACTCTGCGTGTCGCGGTCGCGGTCGCGCGGATCGTCGAAGAAGTCGGGCCGCAGAAAACGTGAGATTCGGCGCTGCGAGGAGCGTCCGCGCAGGGAACTGCTGCCCTCGGCCGCTGGCACGCTCGGCGGCAATGCACCGTTCGGCGGCGGCGGCGACAGGCAGCCGCTTGGCGGACGCCCCAGGCCAGCGCTATAACGCTTTTCCGGCACCTCCTTCGTCGTCGTCGTCGTCGTCGTCGTCGGTGCCGCTCCTCCATTGCTCGACTTGCTCAAGTAGGGCGAGTAGTACTTGTACTTGTCGCTGATGTCGCTGGTGAAGGTGCTGCTGCAGAGCGAGGACTTGCCGTAGTCATCCCGGCACACGCTGCTGCTGCGACTCTTGCTGGTCGTGGCCGTTGCAGGCTGTGTGCCAGCTCCCGCTGCAGCTGTCGCCTCCTGATTGGGCTGTGTCACAGCCTGGCTTCGGCTCAGGCTGCGTCGATAGATGGCCGTACTGGCTGCCGTTGTCTTGGGGGCATCTGTGAGGGGCTTGGGCTTGAAGTCCTCCTCTGGCTGGTCCGGCAAGTAGCCGCGGCCACCGCTCTGGCTGCGCTTGTAGGGCTTCGGGGTGTTGGCGCTGCTGGGGGCACTGGTCTGCACGCTCAGGGTGCGGGACAGCTTGCGGGCCTGGGTGGGCGGCAGCTTGGCCAGCAGCTGCTCCTGAAAGCACTTGGGCAGACCCGGCGTGATGCTGGACAGCGTTTCGAGATCCTTCTTGCTGAGCCGCAGACGCGAGAGATCCAGGTCGGCCAGGTCCAGAGGTTCCTCAGAGGTGCCGGCTGCCGCTGCGGCTGTCGCTGCTGCTGGGGCGGCCTTCTCCACGTGGGCCGGCGTCGAGCTGGGTTTGCTGGAGCTGCCCTTGCCCTGGTGGTGACCTGTGGGGAGATTGAAAGAGTGGAATGGACATAGATGAGCATCTGGCAGATGGCACTTTTCATGGGGCAGACAGAGAGAACTATTTAGTGGCTTCGATTAGTGATTCACTTACTTGCCGGGTGACGGGTATCGAGTGTTGAGTGTTAGGGGACTACTTACAGCGCATCCATCGACTTGCATCGAATGACTGCTCCAGCGGCTCCTAGGCCCGGTAATCTGTAAACGTTTTGTGTCTTGTTTTGGCAACCAAAAGAACTTCTTCTCGGCGGACTAGATTCGTACACTGAACACTGAACAAACAAACTTGCAGGAGAACAGAGTTAACGAACATCAACGAATTACAACAGGATACAAGGATTAGGGGGCACGTGCAGGGCAGGGCAGGGCAGGACACAAACGGGCGGGCGGGCAGAACAGAAGCTGGCCAATAACAACAAACAATGCTCAACAATTTGAATTTCGTTTCATGTTTTATTTCGGTGTGTATAAAAATAGTTGTTTCATATGTTGTCTGGATGTGTTTCTGGTTGTGTTTCTGGGTGTGTAAGTGTGTAAGTTTTTTAGTTTTTTAGTATAAAGTAATGGCTTAATTGGTAGGCTTGAAGCTCTGGCCCCAGAGGAATGTATCTATTTCTTGAGTTGGATTCAGTTAGGTCGAGTAAATGACTGGAATGTGGCCGCTGCTGCCTCGAGCAGTGCATCAAATGATTTTCTAACATTTAAAATTATACAATAGTTAAAGAAAATAAATCACAAAGTGTCTGTCGCGTTCTACATTATGGAACTGGAATGCTACGATAGACAAAATCAAATTTTTCAAATTTAATCCAAAAATATAATACAATAGAATCGTTTTGTTCAGGAATTTCGATTGCTGGCATTCGGCACATTCATTTAACATTTTCCCTATTCCATTTTGTTAAACAATAAACAAATGTTTAAATCGAATCGGGAAACATAAAAGAGTTGAATTATTTTGCCACTGCAATGCTCTCTCGACAGCTGCACCCACTAAGAGCACACCCAACCACCCACAGCCTACACCAACACCAACACCAAACACCATCCACCCACTGTGTCCACTGCTTCCACTGTGCGCTGTACTGTGCGCCATGGCTTTATGGCTTCTTGGGGCATCTTGTGGTGGCTGTGGCTGTGGTGGTGGCTTCGGCGTTGGCGTTGGTGGCAATGGGGCTGCTGATGTTGGTGCTAGAGCTAGTGGTGGTGCTTCTTTTGCTGACTACCCGGTGGGGTGTTGCAGTGGCTGTTGCTTGAATGGTGGCCTGGATGGTGGTGGCTGCTTGTCTGATTTGCTGCTGCCGGTTGCTGCCGCCGCAGTTGTTGCTGGAGGTGGTGGTGGTTATGGTTAGCTTCGACGGAGTACTGGGCCCGGCCCCGGCCACGGCAACGGCAACCGTCGTGGCAATTATGTCGGGATGCGTTTTGGTGTCAGTGACGGTGGCGGTGGTGACGGTACTGAACGGACTCTGGTTAATGGTTATAACATGCTTTGTGGGCGTGGTAGTAGTTAAGGTAGTTAAACCAACTGCAAACGAAAGTAAGTACGAAATTGTGTGTAAACGGCCAATAATAAAATTATCACTCAAAATAATTGGGTTGTTTTATGCGGCGCTCTAAAAAGGTATAGCAGTTCTACGGTTACGATCTGTATCGACTAAGGACTAAATAAGGCTTGTTGGATGATCATGAGATTGGGGGGGTGGGGTTCAGGTGGGTTAGGGCTGGTTGGTTGGTTGTTTCTACGGAATGATGATGAACGAAACAAGTTCGATTAGTAGCTGAGAGATAATTTTCACTTCTGTACAGGTATTATCGTATTCAAAGTTTTGGACATTTTTTCTTCGACATTTTCGGCATTTGGCATTTTGATTACAACGATTATTATTTCTTTTTTTTCTATGTATTTTATGGCGCTCTTTCTTTTGTTTCACATCAATTATTATTTACATTTTGGAAAAAAAAGCCCAGAACTCAGAAATTTGTTTTTGTTTGTTTTTTATTTTCAACACAGATTGTTTTAGAGCCAAGTTAGTGGTTGGTTTTTGGTAGCTTTGGCTTTTCTTGTTTGTTGGCGGTTTTTAACAGCGTGGACAGACTACATTGAGAAGCTTTTTGAGTGGTTTTTTGAGTGGTTTTTTGAGTGGCTTGTTGTTTTGGCTTGTTGTTGTTGTATTGGCATATGCGTATGGGTATGTGCGTGTGCTTGTGTGTGTGTGTTTGCGTGTGAGCTTAGTGGTGTTAAACAAATTAATTTCTTGTACAACACAAATTTTATTTTTGGTTTAATTTCGGTTTCCTAGCTTTTGGTTTTAATCTTGTTTGTAACACATTAAAAAAAGTAGAAGAAAACTTTGGGAAACTCAACTTGAAACTTGGATTTTCGTTTTTGGTTTTTGATTTTAATATTATTGTATCTTTTTGGTTTTTAGGGTGTGGGTGTGTGTGTTTTGTGGGGTTAGCGCATTAGAAAAGTTTCTAGTTTCTAGTTTGCTGCTGGTTGTTGTTGCTGTTGTGTTGTTTTTGTTGGGAGGTGTATGATATAGGAACAGGATTACGAGTATATATATATAAACTGGTAAAACTAAAACAAATTTAAGGTAGCGGGGCCATTTGCATAAGAAAAAAAACTGTACAACAATCAATTTATCAAAAGGAAATATTTTATACGAGAGTGTTTTTTTTTTCATAAAAATTCTTTTGGTTGCGAAAACAAAATCTCTGTGTGGACCACACCACCACATGTACAAATCCAAATCCAAATCCAATAACAACGAACAAATAGAAAAAAAAACAACATAATTTTGTATTGTTTTATAAGATTTTGTTTTTGTTTTTCGATTGCAATCTTGGCATTTTATTGTCCTCTAGATGGTTCTCAACTGCAAAATGTAGTAAATTTATTAGGTGTTTTGTTGTTTTGTATCATTTGCTTTAGTTTATTTGATGGTCGTTAAGATTAAGTACAATTTCCTCGAATCATCATCCATTAACAATTTTTCCTTCTTTTCCTCTTCGAGTAACATTTTGGGTCTGCTGGAGGGGGTCGGGGGTCGTACATTTCTCTACAGAGGATAGCATGGGGCATCGGGCATGGTATGGTATATATGTATCCTTGAGCGTATCAATATATTCTATGTATGTATCTAACAGGTATACAGAACTTTGAATACGATTTCACATTTCACTTTATTGACTTAACAAATTTTTGTTTTTTTCTTTGTTTGTAGCTTCATTTTCATCATCATTGCATGAGAGATATAGTAATAAATAATCATTGAAAGGCAAATCATAAAGGGTGGGGGTAGTTCGGGGCGGGGCGGGCAAATCATAAATGGTGCATAAGTTAGGAGAAGAGAACGATTAGGGGGGGGCACGTCTTGGGGGGCGTGGTGGGGAGCAATAAATACGAGTACGAGTAAGAGCATGTAATTGTGGGCTACACAGAAACCAATTCGAATCGTTCGTGAAAAGCATCAGCGGCATTAAGGGTTAATAACAAAAGAAAGACTTGTGCTCTAGGACAGATAGCAGATATAGTAGCTAAAAGATAGATTTCACTTGATAGAGCAATAGAGAGATATAGAGAATATAGTAGATAGTATAGAGTTGGTAGAATTATGCTATTAAAAACTGTGCGCGCACACAAAACAGAAACTAAATAAAAAAAAAAAAATAAATAATAAATATATAGGGTGTATATATTCATTCATATATCATTTTCAACAGAATTAAAGTTTTGTCATTGTTTAAGTATTAATTGGCATTTTCACTTGATAAATTACAGTAGACACTTAATTAATAATTATTGTGTTGCTGGTTTGTTTGTTTGTTTGTTGGTTGGTTTTGTGTGTGTTTCATTGCTGTTGCTGTTGTTTTTTTAAATTTGTTTTTGAGGGAATTTCAGGCTGCACAATATATGGTATGGTACGGTTTTACGATTTACGGTTTAGACTATATAGAGATATAAGGAAATTTTCATTTGATCTGTATTCAATTTTTGTTTTTTCTTTTAGCAAACATCAAAAAACTACTAGAAATATATGTATGTATATATGTAAATGTAAGATATAGATATAGATGTAGGCATAGGTAGATTGAAATTGAAATAAACTCTTATTTAGGTAGCAGAACATTTTCTATATAGACTTGTCCCGATCTCTGGACAGCCACTTTTTGCTCAATCAGAATTCAGCATTTTCTTTTTTGTTTTTCTGTTTTTCGGTTTACTTTTCCTGTGTTTCGACTCTGTGTGTGTGTGTGTGTGTGTGTCCACTACTGATCTAGGTATTTACTCTTTAATCTGTGATATTCACCTCTTGGCAACGTGGCGCCGGTGCGCGAGAACATCGATTCCATGTCGCTGCCCAGGTCCCGGGACATGCTGTGGCGCCAGGGGGCACCCAGGCCGCCGCTGTTGCTGCCACTGTTCAGCCGGCTGCAGAGAGAGAGGAAACAAATGTCAGACAGGTGCACTAATACCCCCTTCTTCCCACCTAGAGGACAGGACACAGTCGGGACGAACGTATAGCCGAGGGACTTGCACATTACATGGGCCCACTTACAGGCAGCATTTGTGGCCGCCCAGCCACCGGCGTAGCCGTCCCGCCGTAATGTTCAAGGCCCCCAGCCAGCGCTCGCCGCACCTGAAAGCAGGAGCAGGAGCAGGACAACAGCCAAATATTATTGTGTATGGATTGCGGATTAATGGTGTAGAGCAGGAGTTGGTGTTTGGGCAGCCTCCCACAGTGCGTTTCACCAGAATAATACGATAATACGAGCATTACGATCCATGGATAATGGAATGTAAGCCGCATTTCGGGTTCTCTAACGCACTGTAGCAGCTCCCAGCAGAGAGTTCTGGTTGGGTTCGTGTTGGGGGCGATACTTACACTTGCTTCTTCTCAACCGTTTCGCTATAGCTACTCGTATAACTGACTTGAGATCTATGCACGCTTCGTGAGTGATTAGTTTAAGCATTGATTGGTGGATGTTGGATTTAGTTATTGTTAGATGGGAGGCAAGTGGTGGCAAGTGGCAAGGCAGCATGTAAGAAATGGATAACAAAATTAACAATGTTCGAGTGGTGTAAAAGCACTAATCAAAATGGATAGAGCCGAAGCAGAAGAGGATGCGACGCGCAGATCACATCCTGTCCACGGGTCATGGCCACAGGAGTGGCAGCAGTACTCTTAATCAAATCACTTTCGACTGTGACTACTCCAACAGAAGGTAATGCAATTATTAACTGCAGCCACGCTGGGGCACGTTTGCATAAGCTGAACGTCTGACTGACTGACGGACTTGGCTGGCTGGATGGGTGGCAATCAACTCTGGATGACAGGCACTTCACTCCACCAACAATCACTCGGACAGCACTGGGACTGGCACTGGCACTGGCACTCACCTGGCAAAGGGTGAGACTCCCTGGCTCCAGAATGGACTGTGGCTCTGCGCCTGCCGCGAGATGTCCGTGAGCAGGCGACTAGAATGGCTGGGGAAACCGACTGTCAGGTCGCTGTTGACGTTGAGGCGATTCGTTAAGTTTCGCACCTGCAATATTCAGAGGATTATGTAGAGACCAGAGACCAGAGGCCAGCGACGTGAAGACGTGAATATATATTAAAGCAGAGTCTTAGCCTTACCCGCTGCAGCAGTGTCGAGAACAGATTCTCCGCCGTGAGTATCTCAAAGCCATCATCGTCGTCATCGTCCTCTTCGTTAGAGCTTTGCGAGTCGTTGTCCTGACTAATTTTCTTGACAGGTCTTGAGCTTCTGCGGGTCGGTTGGGTGTGTCACAAAAATAGATGGTAAGAAATGGTAAGATGATGAAAATAACTGAATCAAAAGGCAGTCAAGGAGCAGAGGGGGGAGTGCAAAGAGAAGGAGGAGGAGGATGGCTGCCTGACGTGATTCAATCCGGCAATCCAGTTACGTATTCATGCCGTGGGGGCAGGGGGGGCACAACCTCTGGTTTAGACTAAGCGAAAAGGATGCTGGCAAACCTGAGTCGGTGTGGGGTGAAGCGTGCCTCCTCATCGGCCCCGGCTCCGGCTCCGGTGCCGTCACGTGTTATCGAGGTGGTGCGCATCTTCTGGAATGGCGAACCCTCATCGAAGCCGGCCTCGCTGAGCAGGGAGCTGTATGCAAAATTGAATTCGTTCAAGCGCAAGTTGCACACAAGTTTCGATGGCAAAACTTTTACCCAATGCGAGTCGACGGACGCAGTCGGCTAAACGTGGACCGACTGGAGGCGGTGGTGTGACTCGACTCGGATGGCTCGATGCTGCGCTCCCGGGGCGTGATGAAGCCACCGCCCTCGACGGCAATCGGTATGATAAATTCACGTGGACTCTTCTTGATGGGCTGGGAGGTGCCAGTCTGTCCGGTTACGGTTGCCTGTGACATATTTGTGGCCGTGGTGGTGGTCGCATCCGATTCGGATTCAACCGTCGACTGGCGTGACAGTGAGCCGGAACTGCAAGAGGTTGTAAAACATGGAAATACTTTTATAGTATCTGGCCAATATTCATGGATGTATCGCCCCCCTGCTTACCGTGTGGTTGTGTTGGAGCTGGTGCGTCCGTAGGCATGCTGCGTGGGTGGTCGCTGGATGGTGATGACATGCTCCTTGGGCTCCAGACTGGTGGCTCGCGCCTGCAGCGTCGTCTTGATGGGGCTGTACGGTATGGGGCCCTCGCGCGGCGGGGCACTGCGCAAATCGGCCACCGGATGCTGCATCTCGGTGCTGAAGCGCATGGCCGGCTGCGGTGCCTGCTCTGGGATGCGCGGTTTGATCTCCAGCTGCACCTCCGACTTGGCATTGATCTTGCGGCGCGGCAGAGTGGCCGACTTGAGGGTGATTGAGGCTGTGGAGGTCTTGACAGCTCCCGGGGTGCCCGGCTGTCCATCGGCGCCGGGCGAAGCTGCAGATTACAGAGAGAATCTCGGATTAGTTGTGGCGTCTACAGGTGAGTGGGTGAGCGGGTGGGTGAGTGAGTGGGGGGTGGTGTGGTGCAACAGGAACGAGTAAGCAATGAAGCATAAGTTAACAGTAACAGAAATAGAAACTATCAATCAGTGGGTTAAAGAACACTCATGTACTACATTGTTGAGGGTTAATTAACGACAGCAGAGGCACAGGCACAGGCAGAGGCAGAGGCTTAGTCAGAGGCAGAGGCAGAGGCACAGCGGAGGCACAGATACAGAGTCCTACAATCATTGGATGGAAATTGAAAGATAGAACACAACGAGCACGAACAACAACAGCAGCAACAACAACAACGAGAACAACAACAACGAGAACAACAACCAGAACAGCGAGAACGAGAACGATAACCAGAACAAACAACGTCTAAAAAAAGAGCCAAAAGGATTCGGGATTGGATTCGGCCAAAAGGTACACAGCAAAAAAAAGAAAGAAAAGGATAGGATAGGATAGGGTAGCAGAGCCAGGACTACAGAGTGCGTGAGTGAGAGGAGGGACTACCAAGCCAGGATTGTTATCGCACTGATTAGACCAGAGATTGGAAGATCCCATCCGTGGGAAATCCATCAGCCTAACCAGTGTGTCCATACAGCAGGAAGGGAAAACAAATAAAACAGGAACGGGAAACGGAAACGGATTGAGTGGATTGCTGGGCAGGCACACACATAGCACAAAGCACATGTTTCTGGGGTGGGAGCGGGTTTTGCGGGGCTTCTCCATCGGTTTGGTTTCTGCTGGAGGGGGATGTTCGTTGTGCCGCCAAGACTTACATTTCAGCCACATGGCCGCGGGCATGGCAGATGTACTACTGGCATTGGTATTGAGTGTGTCTTGAGCTTGATTATGAAATGGTCTCGTGCGCGAACTGACATTGTAATTGACATTAGGCATCGTGTTGCAGTTGTTGTTGCTGCTGCTACTGTTGCTGCTGCCGCTGCCGCTGCTTTGGCCGCTTCTGTGGAGGATGCTGCTGCTGCTGTTGGCTTGCGGCGGCGGGGCATATTGCGGCGATGGCGGCGGCGTGAACATGGCAGCCGATCCTCCTGATCGCTGCTGATCCTGCTGGTACTTCTGCTGCAGCATCTTGAACGGACTGCTGGCCGCTCCTGCAGGCTGAAAGATGCTCGCCGAGCTGTAGGCCGCCTGGGGCTGCCATGTGGCTGGCCGCTTGCCTGATGTCGGCGTTGATTTGCTGGGCAGGCCACCACCGAAGAGGCGCTGCTGTATGGTCTGCTTGGCCGCCGCCAAGGCATTGGGTGAGATCAGCACTGGCGGCGCTGTCTGTGGGCCACCACCAATCGGTGGCGAGGGCGTCTGATAAACCATAAAATTGTTGCCACTTTCTCCACGTATCGGTGCACTGTTAGGACCACTCACGCCTACGCGACTGCCATTGTCACCGCCCAAGCCATTGCCATTGCCATTGCCGATGCCACAAAACGGTGCCGGCCTGCGTATCACTAAAATTAAGATGATGAGTCAATGAATATGAGGAGGCATGTATGTGGGTGGTTGGATAGCTGGATCGCTGCTTCACAGACACAGGTGAGAGAGATTCCATGAGTATGATAAGGCCAAGCGAAAAGGGAGTTTGCTTTGGATTTCGGGATTGATGAGAGACAGACAGAGAGAGAGTGAGTGTGAGCAGAAGATTATATTCGAAAAGCCAGATATAATCCATGCAGCACTCCGCTTGCAAAACGTTTACATACACATTGAAAATCGAAAGAAATTAGGTAGATGTCAAAAAGTAAAAGTCTAAAAGTAGAAAACAAGACGATGGACGATGGACGATGGTCTGGAGTCGGAGTCGGAGCACACAAGTCGTGGATGGTTGCTGGATAAAAGTTAAAAAGTTAGCCTAAACTTAAATCAACGACTGGAAGTCTCATCATGCAAAACCCTCTGCTAAAAAGTGTATTTTGTTTTTGCAATCTCGTGCCATCTCTTTGGCACTTTTTGCTTGGGAAACATCGCTTATCAAAGAAGAAATAGAAATTGCTCCTGGCAGAAGCAAAGATTGAATTTAATTACTAATTTCACAAAGTAAAAAGTAAAAAAGTTCAACAAGAAATCCAATCCATAGATAATGGATAAATAATACCAAAATCGGCAACGAAAACTGAGAATCAAAGGGATAACATTTGCTTCTGGCTTCAGTTTCCATATGGCTTTCCACTGACAGATGCCACTGCTCCGCCACTTGTGCTCCGGACTCTCTACACCAGGATTCACACACTTAATGCTAAGAAATGTTGCATGTTGTAATGCTAATGTAGATGCTAGTAGTCAACTTGAAAGCGCTGCAGGGTTTAGCTTAACTAGAGTACGACTTTCATTATCAAGATCACGATCTCCGGCAGGAGGCACATGCACAGTCTTGGCCACTCACCCGGCTGGATGGCGTTTCCGATGATGGCGCGCGCGTTCTTCAACTTACGCTCGCGCTCCTCCCTGGTGGGCGTGGGCTCGCTGACGCCGATTGTCTCCGTCTGGGCGCACAGCTGGTCGACCTCCTTGCTGGACTCGTACTGAGCCTGTTGCAGCAGGGCTATCGAGTTCTCCATCGAGCGCCGGGCCTCGTCCAGCGAGATCGAGGTCACCGAGTTCTTCGAGTCGCTGGCCTCCAGCGACTGCGACTGGGCCACCACAGGCGAGGCTGGCGGCGTGGCCAGGGCCTGTAACTCGGCCTCCTGGGCAGCAGCCGCCGCAGCGGCCACCTGCTCTTGGGCGCGCAGCTCGCCGGGCGTGGGCCCCGCGGTGGCTGGCGGATTGGTGGCCTTCCGCTCGAACTCCTTCTTGAAGCTCCCGACACTGACGCCGGGTATGCTGAGCTTTTTGGGCTTCTCGGGCGCCTCCTGTTTTCCTGGCCCGGTCGTGACCGGTGGCGGTGGCTGGAACTTCTCCGCCGTCTCCAGGATGCGCGACTTGCGACGCTCGGCATTGAACTTGTTCAGCGTCGACTCATCCTGCAGGCTGCACTTGCGCACGAATGGGGGTGCAGTCGCCGGAGCTGCCGCCGCTCCTGATGCTGCTGTTGGCGCCACCTTGCCACTTGCCGTGGCACTCTCGTTGATGGCATTGACCAGATCGGCGGTCTTGTGCTTGTTCACAAACTTCTTGATCACCTTGGTGGCATCCTTCTCCTCGGGCGTCTCGGCCACGGCATCCAGTTTGCCGCGCGTTGGCTGCCGGGCCACAGCCACTGGTGGTGCAGCACTGGTGGCCGGGGCTGGCGTGGGTGTAGGCGTCGGTGTGGGTGTGGGCGTGCCAGAGGCCTCTCCACCCATTAGCTGCTCGCACAGGTCGCCCACCATCTGCATGTCCTTGTGCGAGAAGCTAGGCTCCATTTGCTTCTCCTCGGGAACAGACTCCGCCTCCATTAGCGTCGGTGGTGCGGGTGCGGGTCGCATAGGCTCAGTCGGTGGTGGTGGTGCGGCTGCTGTTGCTCCTGCGCTGATCACAAACGAACTGTTGGCCGGCTTCTCCTTCTTCTTGGCCGTGGTTCCTGCCGCATTCTCGGTGGAGACGGTGGGCTGCAGCTTCCGCTTGGTCTGTACGGGGCTCTGGGCGGGCGTGATGGTCCGTGTGGGCGATGGCATCAGGGCGGCCTCTCCGCCAGCTGGGAAAACAGAGACAGAGAGACAGGAAGAGAGAGAGAGAGAGAGAGAGAGAGAGAAAGGGTGGTGTGGTTTAATGAGTTTTGTGGTTAAATGACTTTAGTTTCAAGTGGGTTTTAGTACACCCGAGAGTCGAGTGGTGATGAGTCGTGTGTGGTTTGGTTGGTTATGGTTTGGGGAGTGGAGATGTGGCAGGTGGGGCACAGGGTACGGGGCACGTGGCACCAGTTAGTGTGGTTGGGTGGGGTTGGGTCGGTGGAGTGGTTGTGTGTGTGGCAAGTTAGTCTCCATTTATATATACACAAGAAGAAGAATCTCAGCGTGGGTTTTCTCTTCGGGGGGTTTTCTCTGACCGGGGGAGCATTCAAGCGGAGCATCTGCGATTGACAGGCGATTGATGACGTCAACTCACCAGCAACCATGTCCAGGATGCGACGCTCTGCCTCTGTGTTGGGTGGTCCCATGTCGCGTATGGAGCCCACCGAGTGGGAGCGTGGCACGCGCTCATTGGCCAACGCCTTGGCTGCTGCGGCCGCCCCCTCGGCGGACGGCACCACCAGTTGGTCCGCCGTGATGGCCGCCGGCGTGAGGGAGAGGAGCACATCCAGACGCACGGGCGTCTGATTGGCCAGATCCTCGGCCAGGTCCAGGCACGAGACATTGTCGTTCTCGTTGACCCACCAATGGGCGCAGATCTGCTCGATGGTGGCCCTCTTTCGCGGGCACACCGTCAGCATGTCCCGGATGAGGGTGGAGGCGCGCGACGGCTTCCGCGGCTCGTAGTAGTCGCCCTGGCTGATCTGCTTGACGAGTCTTTTGAAGTTGGAGCCATCGAAGGGCATGGAGCCGTAGACTAGAGTGTAGAGCAGCACCCCCAGCGACCAGCAGTCCACCTCCGGTCCCTGGTAGGGTGTGCCCTCGACGATTTCGGGCGAGGCGTACAGCGGGGAGCCGCAGAAGGTGCCCAGCAGTCGGCCAGCATCGAACACATTCGACAGACCAAAGTCGGCAATCTGCAAAGGAACAAAAGAGGATATTGGAATCCCACATGCGATGGCTCTAAGCCTCACCTTGGCATTCCCCTTCTCGTCCAGCAGTATATTCTCCAGCTTCAGATCCCGATGGCAGATCTTGTGCTTGTGACAGTAGTAGACGGCGGTGGCCACCTGCCGGAAGATGCGTCGCGCCTCCTCCTCGTTGAGGACCTTCCTCTCGGACAGGTAGTCGTAGAGCTCGCCGCCAGCGGCAAACTCCATGACCAGCACCATTTTCTCGCGATTCTCAAACACTGAAAAGGAGATGGGAATGATAGAGGATTCTTCGGCAGGTTGTGGTTATGTGGTTATCGTACCTTCATAGATGTGTATTATGTTGGGATGATGCACCGAACTCATGATCTGAACCTCGCGCCGGATGCGCACCAGATCGGCCTCGGCCTCGATTTTGCATTTCTTGATGGTTTTGATGGCCACCTCCTGGCCGGTTTCCTTATTAATACCTAACTGCACCTTGCCGTATGTGCCCTGACCTAGTTTCTTAATAATATCAAATCTGTAAACGAGGATTATAGATTATAGATCCATTATTACCCATTCTACATCTACATCTACATCTAGTCAAAACTCTCACCTTTGTCGCAGCTTCTTGCGATGATTGTTCAGTCGGACATCGCCCGTGTTGCTGATGCCGCTCATTATATTGTCTATTTGATCCTGTGGTATTCCCGAGGGATGTGCCAGACTATTGCCGCCTGCATCCATGTCACCGGCAGCCGCCGCCGCCGCCGCCGCAGTAGCTCCAGCTGCTGCCGATCCAGTTGCCGCTCCATTGGGTTTGCTTATCACCATGACTGTGGCGTCTCTGTTTGTGTGTGTGTGTGTGTGTGGTGGTATATGTGTGTGTGTGTGGTTTGGTGGCAGGAACTGCAACTGGGGCTAGGACTGGGGCTGGGTCTGGGTCTTCTGTCGAGGCTGCTCCACCACTAAGAGCCGATGCAAATTACTGAAAAAGAGAAGAGAGAGAGAGAGAATCCCGTTAGCTCAAATGTCAACTCGAGGGACCCTACACAGGCGCATGGCACGGCATGGCACTGCACTGCACGGCACGGCGGCACTCATCCATCAAACGTTCAATCAAATGGGCAATCAATTAATTATCCACGAAGCGCGACGCACACACACACACACACACACACACACACACACACACACACACACACACACGGGGGGGGGGGGAACTGCTGCTGTTTCTATAGCTGCCACTCACTCTCCGGCTATCCGGCTATACGGCTATCGGGCTCTCCGGCTCTCCTGCTGTGTGGTTGCGCTTTTGCAGCAGGAGGAGCAGCCGAAAATCTGCACTCGACCTAGATTTTAATTATGCCCAGGCAAGGCGATCCGTATCCGGGCGGCCAGCACCAGCGCCAACAACAGTTAAATGCCCGTCCGGACGAGTTGTGGGCGGGGGATACATGAGTATCGACGGATAGCTTTGATATTTTTTTTTATAAATTTTTGTTTTGTTTAATAGAGTATAAAAATATATATACAGACTCGTTTACGATTATATTAGCCACATAAACGTTTGAATCGAGGCATACGTGTGTATCTCTTGCCTCAGGAACTCTCTTACAGAGTAGCTTAACAGTGGGGCAGTACTATATTTCAAGTGCAAGTCTCACTGGATTAGAACTAGCGGCCAAAAGAGAGGAAGAAATAGAGAGAATACCTTTGGAAAACACAAGAAAACCCACCCTGTTACTGCTAAGCTACTCCGTGTGAGAGAAATGGAGAGAGAGAGAGAGAATGCCTAAAGCAGAAATAAGCTTACAAAGGAAAACCCACCCTGTTACTGCTAAGCTACTCCGTGTGAGAGAAATGGGGAGAAAGAGAGAGAGAGAATGCCTGAGTCAGCCACGGAAAATAGTTGTAGCTTCTTTTTGGCTATAATAATGATCCGATCGTCACCAAATTATAATATATTCATGCATAATATCTTCGGAAGTATTAAACCACTTTAAAACTCTGCTCTTGGTCGTTTCTAGAGGATATATCTGACTATATCTACTCCTATATAAAGGTTCTACATAATGCTCGTATCCTACAATGTTGCAGTAATTGCGATGTTTGTTTTTGGGGACCCATTAGAAATGTTTCAGTTATGCAAATATTATATTCCGAATATATTCAAACAGATATTTCAGGGCTCTACTCTTGATGAGATGCCAAAAGCTGTCAACAGCGACAGCGAATGTCCCCCTGCGAGGACAGGAAGCTATTCGAAAGATTCGCTAGTGATATTTATCAACGATTTTTGACAGCCGTACCGAGGATTACTATATATATCTATGCATGGTGGGGGGTAGGGCGTGGCAGCTGGGGACATTTATGCAATTTGGAACGTCACGGCCAGCTCTTACACTCCACACGCCCCTCTGGTTGAAGGGCTCCCCCAAGTGTCTGGGCTTAAAGTGGTCACTTGTGCAGCTCGCTCTCTCCCTTCCTCCCTTACTGCTCTCTTCTATCCTTCCTTCCTGCCGCCTTCCCCATTGTATTGTCTGAATCCAGAATGCGACACTATTAGAGGACTAATCTATCAGCCTTGTGGAGGAGCAGAGCAACTATGGACAAGAGGATTCCGCATCCACTCCCTGGCACTCCCCAGAGCCAGGGCCTTAGCGCGTTTTGTCTCTGACAGTTATGACCTACAAGCCAGGAATAGGAAGAGGAACAGGAATGGGAATACTGAATAGGGAATAGGGAATGCGGAATAGAGGAAGGATTCCAAAAAGGAATACAGATGCAGACACACACAACAAAAGACAGTTGAAAGCCACTCGACTCGAGGCGAGAGAGTCAGAGTCTCCCTCGCGTCTGCCACTGCCACTGCCTTTGCCCCTGCCTCTGCCACTGGCACTGTTCCAATTATAAATGTGCACTTGATGGATAGTAAATTAAAGTGTAACCACAACAGAACCGAACCGTACCAAACCGAACCCAAGGGGAGTTCCACATCCCATCCCCAGCCCCTCTCCCGTGCTCTGCTCTGCTCTGCTTCGAGTGTGTGCCGCCACACGAAAGGGGAACCTGGCGAGAGCCATGTGCAGTGCTTGGCACGAGTCGTCGCCGCCACAACAATAACAATGCTTGGGCTGCAATTGTATCTTTAAGATACGATTACACAAACGAGCGCAGCGCAGCACGCGTGCTGCTGTCACACACATAACTAAGTGAATCTTTACACGCAATTATACATATACATGGTGCTCCCTCTCTTTGCTTGATATATAGATAGATAGATTGTATCTTGGGCATCTGGGACTGGGGGGACTAGCCAAATCCACATCCAAAATCAAAATCAGGGCAACGAACAGTCTTTAAAGTGCGCTGAACCCGTCGACCGACCGACCGACCGACCGGCACTGGCACTGCCCGATGCCGTTCAATTCGCATCTGCAAGATACAATAACATTGTGCGGCGTCCAGCCTCGGCGGCCTCCTCTGCTGGCTGGCTGGCTGACTGGCTCGCTTTCCTTCTATTTAGACGGGGGCTTTTTCCCCCCCATTTCTTCTCTTCTCGTTTTTGTTTTTTGGCACTCAGACAGCACATGTCATTGAGCAGCAGCTAGGGAAACAACTAACTATGTGGGGATGTGGATGTGGCACGACGGCAGCAGCAGCCAGAGATAAACACCAGAAGCAGCAGCAGCAGCACCAGCTGCCTCCTGCCCATCATCCTTCCCCTCCCGTCCCGTCCGAGTAAAAGTTGTTGAAATATCTGCGCTTGCTTTTCCGTCAGTTTGGAATTTCTTGCATCGTTGTCGTTTACGTAAAGGGAAAATATTTTCCTACCTTATACCCTACAGGGGAGATTTTGCAGGGTATCATCAGTTTGGCATCAGTTTAGGCCCTATGTTTGCCAACGACTTTGAGAGCTAGCAGAGAGAGAGAGAGTTAGAGCTGCTTAGCCACTCTGTAAGAGAGAGATAGAGCTGCTTAGCTACTCAGTAAGAAAGAGATAGAGCTGCTTAGCCACTCTGTAAGAGAGAGTTAGAGCTGCTTAGCCACTCTGTAAGAGAGAGTTAGAGCTGCTTAGCTACTCTGTAAGAAAGAGATAACGAGCTCACAGCAGAGTGGAATTACCTGAAATTCCACGTGGGAGTATTATTTCGTATTATTTTTAAGCCATTCAATTTCCAGTAATATATATAGTGATATATCCATCGATTTTCCTAGGGTATCCAAAATGTTTTCAGCTTGCTTTCTGTTTTCTTAGCTCATTTTCTTGTGTTGGTTCTGCCTTAAGTTGGGATAAGGAACAGAACAACAATAAATTCCATCCCAGATAGGCAATGTAAATATGCAAATGAAAATGTTTTTCTGGGTCAAGTCGAGCGCGACATTTTGGCCAAGAAATATTTCTGACAAGATCTCTCCATCCCTCATCTCTTCCTCTCTCTTTCTGGAATACACGTACACATGTGATTTTTGGTACATATTTTTCTTTTTTTTTTGATTAAATGTGTGCCGCCAGCAGCCTGTAGCCCCCCTCCCCTCCAGTAGCCAGACATCAATCCAGGCGATAAATGTGCCATATAATCGAGAATAATGACATGAATTAATCAGTGGCCATAAAACTGACGGATGAATCTGCTGTTCATCGAAAACGAAATCAATTCAGTGTCATAATTGAATTTCATCTCCAGTTCATGCTCCATTGCGGAATTGGAAAGCGGAGGAGGAGCAGCAGGAGGAGGAGGAGGAGGAGGAGGAGGAGGAGGATTTGGGCGAACTCTGAGGATTGTGTGTGCGAGGAGGAGCCCTGGGAGGTCGAATGATGACAAAAAAGAGCCAGCCAGAACGAATGGATGATAAATTATTTGTATTGTAAGGGAATACCGCATACAAAATTGATATCCAAATGCGAGTAATCCAATTTCAATTTCAATTTAATTGTTTGTGAAATTTAAATGAATTTCACTCTCTGCATTTAAATGTATTAATATTTCCTGTTTGGTCCTTCAATTAAATACATTTAATGTCATTTTGCGAAGGGCCGCAAAGAGAAGAAGAGTAGCGGAGAGAGTAACGGAGAGAGTAACGGCAATTGGGAATGATTAATCAACACTTTTCTCATTACATCAATGAGATATTTAGATATTAAGTATCTATTATTGAGCGATGGTTCTTCTCTTTAAATTAGTGCTAGCAGCAAGCCTTCGTGAGGCTTCAGCAGTGCAACTTCGGCTCTTGCTATCTTGCTTTTCCAGTGTAAAGCAATAAACCGATTCCTCCCGCAGGCATGTTCGGGTTTTTGCTACACACACCAGAGCACTTGAGTGTATGCGTGCCGCGCACTACTTTAAATTGAAGCTCGTTCTCCTCTCTGTATAATTCATCTTCCACTAGTGTAAAAATGTCGCATAAGCGAAAGGACACCATTTTTTTTGTAGTAAAATGAACATAAATCATTTCGGAAGCGTTTTGAAATATTCTGTGTGGTATTTTTGGAATTAAACAATCGAGTGAAACTAAAATACTAAACCTAGTGCAATTACAATGGAAAATATCTACAAAAATTGAGCTCCCTTGGCCCCATTCTATATGCATATTTACTTTATCAATAATGTACGAGTATCCTCCCAAGACTACACATCATAGAAAGCACAATACCTTGAAATATCATCGAAATCATGTACCGAAATGTACAAAAACATCTCTACTAGTAGTATACATACATGTATCATTCATACGTATATCATTCTCTCTTGACCACTTTATATATCAGAGCAAATTACGTGCATTAATTATTATTATTATATTAGAATAAATATAAATTCACTGTCAAAACAATTTCTATCTGTGCAAATTGAATAATTCAAGCAAAGCCGAAAATATAATGCATAAGAGAAGGAATTTCTGCCGTCTACTTGTCGAATAAATAATAAACAAAGATATACATAAATCTACACCATACACACATACATACATATGTATATGCACATTTTGTATGTATTTGGATATATGTATGTATGTACATATGTATGTCTCTTGTGGCAATTAAAGCCAAACGATGAGCAATTTCAAGTGTCAATAAGTCAGAGAAGTCGAAGTCATCTTTGGCTCGCATCTGCGTTCAATGTCCCCTCCCAGACTCCGATCCAGACGCAGACGGTGACCCAGACACCGACCCACAGACAGACCAAAAGCCAACCCAAATCAACATCAACATCAGCGCATTAATTGCGTTAAAAACAAAAAATCAGACAATTTATTGTTTTCTTGCCCTCTTTCTATGAATTTATTTATGCAATTTATCAAAATGCCAGAGGGTCAAGAGACCGCGAAATTTACGCAAATTAACGGGAATTCGTACTGTGCCTTGGAGCTGTACAAGTTCAAGGTTCAAAAGGTTCCGTTGCCCACTCTTGTGTAGGCCAAACACCTAGCCAAAAAAAAGCCCTAGCCAAAAGCGGAAGGCAAGCGGAAAAAATAAATAGA
Source organism: Drosophila athabasca (assembly GCA_008121215.1). Lineage (NCBI taxonomy): Eukaryota > Metazoa > Arthropoda > Insecta > Diptera > Drosophilidae > Drosophila > Drosophila athabasca. The sequence goes on along the minus strand of CM017793.1, from coordinate 2,024,732 downwards.
AACGATCAAACAACAAATAATTAAAGAAAAACAAAATTTAACGCACAGAACGGAGAGCATTTCCTTTTATTTTTCTTTTCTCCTAATTCCGGGGTACTTTTTGGCGGGGCGGGTCTATGCGGGTCTATGCGTGTTGGCAGAAAAGGAAGCATTTTCGACCCATTAAAAACGTTTTGAGTGGTTCCAGCAGTTAAAGATTGTGATGACTAGAAAAACAATCCCTAAATCATAAGTATACATATTTACAGTATATTTTATAGATCCTCTAGAGTTTCGAGCTTTGAAAGGTACCATTACTTTAGAGGCCCCTATAAGCTATACCTATCCCCAGAAATATCCCCCAAAAGGATTGCTTGTAATATTGACATATGTACCTACATCTTCAATCGTTAAATTTGTTTAAATCTATTTGCTTTTTAATCTCCTATTGTAACTTTCATGATTTTTAGTCCACAGTTGGTAGATAATTGTTAAATAATTTTAATAAATATATCAGTTGAAATAATCACTAAATAGGTAGTAATACCAAAGACCTTTCAATAATAAGAACCTGAATTTCTAGTGCTGTCCCTAGTTCCGCTCTCCCACTTCCATACCCACAGTGATCTAAAAACCACGAGAGAGCGATAAGCATACTGTCCCTCTGGCTTTCGCTCTCTTCTCTTTTTCGCTCTCAACTTACAGCTTTACAGGGTATCTTAGAGTCGGAGTACGTTGCACCGAGATTTAGCATTACAGCATTCTGTTTTTGTGTGTGTTTTTGCGTTCTGTTAATGCGCCTGTGGCTAAGCACAAAAAAGAACGAAAAGTACGCCCAAAAAGGAAAAAATAAAATATTAAATAAAATAAGCAAGCCGGCGAAAGGAACAAGACATGTCAAGCATTTCCTTGGCTTGCACAAAAGTTGGGGCACCAGCGCGCACACACACACAGAGAGAGAGAGAGAGGGAGAGGGAGGGGGAGAAAGTAAAGCAGCCACAAGGAACTGTGCAATGAACGGCCGCCTTCGCTGTTGCTGTTGCTGTCGCTGCCGCCGTGCCGCTGCTTCCATATGCTGAAAGAATCTTTTTCGACCAACAAAAACAAAACAAAAACAACAACGTCCGTCCGTGTTCGTGTTCCTGCTTCTATGTGTCTGTGGTACGTGTGTGTGTGTGCGGTGTGTGTGTGTGTTTTGGGGGGAAACGCGAATTTAACGCTTCGCCCTTTATGCCGGTGGAAAAACAGCCACGGGCCAAAAAGTTTTCATTTACACTCGCGCACACACACACAAACACACACACAGGGGAAATGGCTATCAAAGGCTTCGGATCATGCGAAAAGCATCTGCGGCAATCATATTATGAGTTTGGCTCTGCAACTACACATATCTCACATGGTATCTCACGGATAGCAACACATTACAACACGTCTGCAATTTAGAAATGCATGCGGTTTAAAGTTTTCAAATGGCTAAGTGGAAATTTACACTCCATTTCCCCAAGCAGACACCCAGCACAAAGCTATTACGACAGCGCTTAATTTAATAGCTGGAATAGTGAAAACTATGGAGTTTTAGAGATCTATTAGCAAGAGAATTTGGGTATAAGATCATAGTGGATAGATGAGATGAGAGGGTACAGAAATCGTCACTAAATACTTCTGTTTACTCTATTTATTCTTTATTCTTCAAAAAATATTTAGCTAGACAGCTGATTACATTGCTAAGCTACTCTGGAAGAGAACGGGAGTGAGTTGAGTAGAGAGCGTAAGTTAATTATGCTCTATAGATTGTGTTCTTTGATTTTATTCGTGCTATTATCAGATATTAGATACCCTACTGAAACCGATCCCTGTTCCCTGTTCCCACAGGTTCTGGCGAACAATCCCTGATATCCTAATCTATCCTGATCGTATTCAAAATCGTAATGGTTTATTGATACAGAAAATCGCATAGTTTCAAGTCCATTTTGTATTGTAATACCATGTGGTTACGTTTATAGTATATTATATTATAATATTACTCAAAAATAATGATTATCATGGAAGAAAAACGTAAACAAATTGAAATATAATCATTATCAAGTAATTTTTATAATAAAAATTGGTAGGAATTATAGTTATAGACTTTTCCCTGATAAAATTCCATCACTGATTGATTTTAAATATTGTTCTAGAGTTCTAAGAACCCCCCGACAATCGATTGCTCGAATCCTGAAGCACCCAATTTCTCACTTTGCTTTCCATAACTATCAAAGAGTTTTTTTGTATGTCTCGAGGGGGTGGGGGTGGGGTTGTTATGTAATCTACTGGAAGTAAGTCTTGAGCAAATGTTAGGCATCGACCCAGTCGTCTATGTACTTAACCAAAGAACTAAAGTTATCCGCTTTTCCACACAATTTCAGTTCAATTGCGAAATAATACCTACATGATGATACATCATCAATTATAATGGATGGCAAAGGGCAGGGGATTAAGCAGCTGCCAATCGATAAATCTACTCAAACTGAATGCAACGCCAACGAGGCAAGTAGCGCCGCTGCATGCAACTTGTGTATATTTAATAATTGTATCATTGCGGAAAACTTCAGGGCAACAAAACTTTCGAGCTCTAAGCCATTTTTGGGGCTTTCTATTTTCACCTTCTGGCTTCACTTTCTTCAACTTTAGCTGGAAGTTTTAGTTGTTAGTCAGAGAAGAGTACAGTCTGTCCTTATTGTTGAATGCCTTGATCCTAGACTACGAGGAGAGGGCCAGAGAAACTGGACCTTGTGGGCAGATTCCCCGCAAGTGCTTCTCTAATTATTACGGGTCTACTTTTAATTCCGGAATACATAGCCACTTCCAACACTAAAACAAGTTCCTAATTGCTTCATTTCATGAACAGGACTTTCACCCAATTATTTAGATACTTTTTAGCCAAGTTTCATCTGCTTTTGTGTCTGTTTTAATTATTTTTGAATAAGTCTAGGGATTCCCTTGTTTTAACCTTGTTACATATATCTTCTGCCATTGTCATGGAACATTTTGTGTTACTTTTTGCCAAAAATGAAACCGAAAATTTGAATGCGTTCTGGCTGTGGCTCTGTCTCTGGTTCTGGTTTTGGTTCTGGTTCTATCATCAGCAAATTGTGTAAATTTGGATATTTCTGTTTGCACTCGAACCAACCCCAACCCCAACCCCTACCCAGTACCGCCCCAAATTTTCCTTGAGTTCCTAGAGAGCTTTCGCCATTGCCGTCGTCGCCTTTTGTTTGACACTTGAGTGTTGTGACATTGTTGCCATTGCCACCGGCTGGCTTGTTGTTGACTGACTTGACTGCAGTCTTGCATGGCTGCTGCTCCCCTCTGTCTGTCCCCCCCTTCACGGATATTGCATACGGACGGAGGGGCAGACGCACGGACGGACTGTGCTGTGATATAAATGCCTTGCCTAATTGCCATTTGGTACAACATAGAGACGTAGAAACGTAGAGCATCTCGTGCATATTCAAGTTTACTCACAGGCGACTCTTAATTATGAGCCAAGTCAAGCCCAAGTACAAGCCCTGATGGATTATTGATGGGGGTTACAGGACAAATGGAAAGTTCCTTTGATGGGAAACCCAACCGCACACTTGAACTATCATTTTGAACCGCACTTTAATCCGATGATGCCAACCGATGGAATGGCCATCAAACAATAGCTACAAACACCCAAATTATGCCCAAAAATTATACACATAATTGCACAAATAGTAAAGACGATTAAATGCAATTAGCAGTGGGATTATTTCTGAATTGAAAGCGAATTAAGGCAGCAAACTGCAGCTGGAAAAGCGTGGGGGATGGCAGACATTAGGGGTATCTCCGTGATAGATTGTATCTGGCAGGCAATGAAAATGTGTTTTGCAATTTTCCAATATTCCAAATTTCCTCATTTCTCATTTCCCTCTTTGCAGCTAATGAGATGCGGAAATTTGTAAGAGAGAGAAAGTCTCGCGAGAGAGAGAGGGAGAGAGAGAGCAGCATTCCTTTTCCCCGTAGTCGTATTTAAAATCTCGTATCTCCGCGTAAATGAGAAAACAAAATTAAAAGAAATTTTTAAAAATAACTTTTAGCTAACACGCAAGAGGAATTTTTATTTGAGCAAAAGACCAGAGGAGAAAAAATAAAAGCATCTCACAGCATCTGAGTATCTGAGCATCTGAGCAGGCAGCAGATACAAAAACATACCCCGAAAAACACTAAAGAGCATGCCACGAGTATGAGGATAAGGGGCGGTATGGGGATGGGATGGGAGGGGGATGGGGGGGACGATCGGTTCAGTTCAGTTGGGTTGGTATGGGATGGAACGAGGAAGCTCTGGCAACGCAGCAGCAACACAGCATCCATTCCATCTATTTCGTCTTCTATAGATTTTCTTTTTTGCTTTTTGGTTGGTTTTCCGTTTCGTTTTCGGGATAATGATATTATAGATACACACACCACACACACACACACAAACACACACTATACACACACAGATAGATAGATAGTTTTTTGGTATCTCCGAATCTGTCTCTGCTTTTCTTTTATTTTCTTTTTTCTCTCACATTTATTGCCGTTTTCTTGTGGTGCAATTTTCATGACCAACAGGCAGAGACAGAAGAACATTAAAATTTTCACATTTTCACATTTGAACGAAATTTAAAGATTTCTCTTCTGCCTTATATAGTACCGAAATTCGATTATATCTTTTATACCATGGGCATATATCCGTGCACATATATGTATTTAGATACGGCTTGTATATAGAAGATAGATATATATATGTATATGTGTGTGTATAATATATATCTTTAAAGATTATTCGCGCACTGGCTTCGAGACGTGTGGTTGATGCCTTGCTCGCGTTGCTCTTTGCGCTCGACTGACACAGCGCTGAAAAATTTTCCTCGAATTTCCCGAGGAAAACGTACGTACACGTAGATATAGAGGAGGAATCCGCTGAATATCGCCGCCACTGTGCCGTGCCGGTACTCTCTTTTGGGGCCCATTGTTATCCTAAAAATAAATGCACTATTCTCTCCCCAATCTCCCAAACGCACTGCTCTCTCGCTCTTTCTCTCTCTGACTCTCTCTCTCTCTCTCTGGCGATTGCTCACGTGTCTCGGAGCGAGGCGCGTGCCACGGATGGGGCTCTGGCATGTGTGGAACGAAACGATCACTGCATATGTGGATACTACCACTGCGATTTGGGGTGTCTATAAGCCAGATGTGTGTGCGTGTGCGTGTGCGTATATATATAGCCTATGTAAACAGCTGCCGAGGGGGCGAGGCAGTGAGACGACGCTGCTAGTGGTAGTGAGGGCAATAAGGCAAATGAGCCATTGATTTATTTTGATATAATTTTCTAATTTTCCATCGTACACCATATTATATGGAACACAAATGTGCAAAGGTCATCCCCAACGAAAGAGTGCAAAAATGGGAGGCAAATTCGTTGCCTGGAGAGACATTCGTAAGCGAGAGATATTCGTAAGCGAATAGCCAGGGAACAGCCAGGGATATTGGTTATTGGTTATAACAGGGAACACTAAGGCCTTCCACATTGAATTATTTGCATTCATAACACTTATTTGCGGTTCCTTCTTTAAGACATGTCATTGCAGGAATAATCAAATTCAATATACTACAAAATTTGGTATAAAAATATAGTAATTCTTAAGTTGAAGAAAGGAACCAGCTTATAGGTTCTTTAGCAACTACGTTCGTGGCGCACATTAGAGCAAGCAGTCGCTTCAATCTCCTGATAGTCCTTGTACCACATCCTCGTACTTCGCTCGCCCACCGCCTGCACTGCCGCCTCTGAGGTCTTGACCTACAGTGTCTCTGTCTTTATCTACAGTGTCTAACTGGATGATGTCCTGGTGTTAGGGCGTGCTCCTCTGATCAAACCTTTTCCCGCAGCTATCCTTCTCATGGCCTTTAAATGTTGCGTAGTTTTGCTTCTTTTTTGGGTACTAAAACAATTATCAAACAATTAAGGCTTGGATCTAGCCAAACCAAACCGATTGGAAACAAATATTCCGAAATCTTGCATCGTAAAGCTAAAAAAAAGAGACATTTTATTGTTTTTAGCTGTAAAAATGTATAAATCTTTATAGAAATATTAAGAATTGCATTCAAAGTGTGTCTTTATGACATCCCTCCATATGCAGATGGAGAGATTTCTCTCCACTTCCGCATTCCCATACTGGCAAAACGAAGTGGAAAAACTTTCCATGATGCTATTGCTGCTATTGCTATTGAATGAATAGTGTGTTCATTCCTCTTCATAGGCACAGCACTTCGAATATTTAGTAAGTCAATGCTGAAAGGCAAGCCCCTTGCCATTGCCATCCGCCCGGACACACTATGAGGAGTCGAGTGTAACATTGTTTCCCCTTGCCAAACAGAGAGAGAGGGGAGTGGGGGGCGGATGGGGTTTGGAGTTCTTGTCTATCCATCAAGCAGGCAGGCAGGCAGGCAGGTTGCCCGGGCTACGAGTATTACTCAATGTACAGCTGGGTGGCCAACAGCATTAATCAACAGAGTCAAAAGCTTGTAAACACACTGCCACACACAGGCGAAGTCGAGGTAGAAGCTCAAGTAGACGGGGAGTAGGACAGAACCGAAACTATGCTCCTCCATAGGTCTATCCATCTACTAACCATAAGACCCGGACACAATGTTCCCCTGTCACTGACTGGGAGACTGAGAGACTGGAAGACTGAGTTTACTGGTTACTGGAACTGGCATTTGCATACGGGCAAAAGCATGCAACATGCAAAATATTTCCCAGCTTATCAACGTTGAGTAAACACCAGCCAGCCGCCGCCCGGAAATGATGATGATGCTGATGCTGCTTAGATGATGAGTGTGGAAAATCAGCATAACTGCATTAGATAACCTTTTAAAGGTCTGTGCAAACATTAAATATTGCATTATGGCAAGTTTATCACCTTTTAGTCAGAGTCGTAGATGGCAGGGCAAATATTTGCCACCCCCCGAAGGGCAGAGAGCGAGGGAGCGAAAGAGAGCGACCATTTCCGTCATATATCCTATCCCATCCGTTGGGGAAGCGGCAAAGAAATGGAGCATGCCTCGAGCCCCAGCCTGGCCTGGCCTGGCCTGGCATTCCGGCGTAATGTAATTGGAAGGCCAGGACCAGTAGCAGCGGCAGGACCCACAGACAGGAGCAGGACCAGGACAGGCAGTAAGTCAAACCTTAATAGTGGCACAAAGTGAGCTTATATAATTTCCGCACGCCACACAGATACTCACGCAACGCAAATGTATGCAAGGGTGTTAGTGTGTGTGTAGGTGTAGGTGTGTGTGTAGGTGTTCGGCAACAAATGATCGACCTAGTTAAGACCTCGCCTTTGCCTCGTTTTCGCCTCATGAATGCACTTGGCGCTGCAGCGGCAACAACAGCGGCGAAAAGTCACTCAAAAAAATACGAAAAAAAAGGAAAACAAATACTGAGTGGTGGGGGAGAGGGGGAAGGGGTAACAAAAAGGAAAGTGCAAAAGTTGCATGCCAAAAGCGTCGCCAGAACAACAACAAAAAGTACAGAAAAATCAAAGTGTGGGAGGAACGTTGACAGGGAGGGAGGTAGGGAGCTAAGAGGCGGGTCTGAAGGGCCTAGACATGTGCGTTGGGGCCTGCGACGCGACATTGCTGGAATTTTGTTGTTTTTCACCGCCCAACTCCTCCTCCTCCGCTCCGCCAACCGGAAATGCCATTTTTGTCGACTGCTCAACTTGTTTCTCTGTGTTGGTTCAATAATGCCTAAAAGACTGCGACTGCGACGCGGGATCCGTGTCCGGGTCTGAAACGGAACCGAGAGTGTTTCCCCGCACGTCCCCATGTCCATGTCGCAGTGGCAGTCGCGTATGAAAGGTATGCGCTCATGAATCGACCAACTTTCGCCTCGAGTCGACAGCGCACGCATACTTAAAATAGTTTACCATAAATGTACCATGACTGGCACTGGGACAGAGGCGGAGGAGGGGGAGGAGGAGAGCGCCATCCCGTACCGTCGTTATTAAAAGCTCAACTCAAATGGAAGTTGAAAAGTTTTCCCCACCCAGACAGCAGCAGCGCAGCAGCAGCACACCTATCCATTTTGGCCACCCACTATGCCCGCCCAACTGCTGCTCTTTTGCTCTTCTGGGAATACGAGCATGAATTGGCGTACAGAGTACAGTGTGTACACCCTATAACAGCAAAAGGGGGTTCGATTTGGCAGACAAAACGATTCGAAACTGAAACTATATCCATGGCTATACAATCTTCAATCCTATTGAAATCTCTTCGGTTCTCTTTATATCTGTTAAGGATTCTTTGACAAGCGACGCCAGCCAGACACTCAAGCTAAAAGAATGCCAAAGAGAATGCTGAAGAATCCAAAAACAAAATACATGTCATGTGCATGACATTGCATGAACATGAATGCTTGACTTCAGTCCAGCCGCTAAGGCGAGCTTCTTCTTAGATCTATATTCTTTGGTCTAGAAGGCATTGCCTTGATATCTGTACCATACATGTCGTGTGCATGACAATAGACTTTGATGCTTGACTTCAGTCCAACCGCTAAGGCTAGCTTCTTCTTAGATCTATATTCTTTGATCTAGAAGGCATTGCCTTGATATCTGTACCATACATGTCGTGTGCATGACAATAGACATTGATGCTTGACTCCAGTCCAACCGCTAAGGCTTTCTTTCTTTCAATGCTCTCAAATTCAAAGAGCTTCTTTGATCTGGAAAACATTGCCTTGAATCTTATACCATTTTATCCTGTATCCCTATTCTGTACTATCCCCTTGAATAGCCCTATGTAAAACTCGTAGTTCCAAACTTTATACCAATATAATGGCATTACCGATTGTACTCCTTCGAAGCTTTAACGCCTTGAAACCTAACATTAATCCACATTTGTGTTTGCAGAATGATTCGTTTTCCCCCTTTAGGGTATCCAATATTCTGCAGTAAAAACTTGCCACATTTTTTTGTTGCTGCCTCCATTTTATTCGACGCCTTCATTCATTCTGTTGCACGTGGCAAATTTGCTTGCATGTGAATGGGCAGACGATGGCCAGAGGATGGATGGGCGCCGCCCGCCGCCGCCGCTGTAAAGAAATTTAACTACAAAATGGCCTTCACGCATTTACCATGTGTGTTTTTTACCCTCGTTTTTTATTTTTTATTTTAATTAGTTTACTTATTTACAGAGTATACGAGGTCCACATGGAGATACACACATATGGAGAATTTAGGGGCGAGGAGCGTGGGCAGGTGTGACCGTGAAACATTGCTTAGAGGAAGCCACAGGGTAATTTTTATACCCCATCCACCTGGCGGAGGGAGTAACGGCCGGATGGCAATTCGTTGGTGGAAATAGAGGGAGGTAGCAGCTAGGAAATAGCACAGGTTGTAGATCCTAGATCATAGATCCATAGGATCCAAGTAATGGGTATGATAGTGTCGCAAGTCCAAACGTTTCGAATGGTATAGTCCATATGTCCTTTTTTCAAGCATTCTTTCTAGCCCCCTCCTTTTGGACATATTTCATGTCCGTTTTTGGACATCTTTCGTTTCATTTTTCATGTGTGTGTCTCAGTGTGTGTGTGTCTGTGTGTGTGTGTGTGTGTCCATGTGTCGTGTGAGGCAATTTACACGCTGTGCGTAATTGACTTTGCATGAAATTGAAGTGGAGCCTTAGTGCTGCTGCCCTCGAGGCTAATTGTCAGAGCAAGGGCCTGGCCTGTCCTGTCCCTGTCCCTGTCCTGGCCCTGTCTCGTCCTGTCCTGGGAAAAATGGGCCATAATTAAATGACTGGCAATTTACTCGCACAATGACAGCATCGGAGGCGAGAGAATATCAGGAAATCCTGTTTTGCCTCAGCGACAGCAAAGATGCCCTTGCTTGAGTGAGTGAGTGAGTGATTGAGTGATTGCTCGTGTGATTGAGTGGATTTTCTTGGGTGGGGGGGCTTAGTGGGCGACAAGTTCCTGCCCTGGAGAGCATAATTATTTTGTGATTTGCTCACTTAATTACACAACTAAAGCACTCTCTCGGCCAAGAGCCAACACATCAACACAGAAACACAGAAACACTGCAACAACAACGACATCTCGGTTTTCCCTCATTTACTTAATTGAGTTGTCGTTGACGTTGCCCATTGCCGTTCGTTGTCGTTGTTGTCGTTGTTGTTTCTGCCGTTGTGGGTTGCTCCATTTTTGCTGCGTTTTGGGCTGGTTTTCTTTTGTGGCCAACTAGCGGCTGGCAACCAAGTTTGCCAGTCGACCAGGCCACGGCGCACGGCGGTCCACAGTCCACGATAAAGGTGGGCGTGTGGCGCTGTGGCACTGTGGCGTTGTGGTCGACTGCTGTTATTGTTGCTTGTGGCTTGTGGCATAATTTACGGTTGTAATTGTCGCACGTTGCTGTGTGGCTTTGTTTTCATTTCGTTTCGTTTTTGTTCGCTTGTGCCGGTGTCTCCACTGTAGTACGGTGTGACACATGTTGAAAGTCACGCGCTTCACTTGACGCAAATTGCTTGCGGCAACCACTTAATCAGCAACATTTTGTACTCCTTTCGACCAAGACAAGGGGCCTCCTGGCCAAGAACAATTGCACAGAAGCACTAAAGAACAGAAGCACTAAAGCACAAGTACAAGCAGAAGCAGAAGCACAAGCAAGAATCCCAAGCAGAAGCACAAGCACAGCTGCAGTTTTCAGTCTTCTACCACGGGCGTACGAGGCGTATACGTAATATGTTTGGTGAAGGATTTTCTGTGTTGGTTTTCCTCTTGTTGTTTCCAGAATGTGACACAGATTGCAGCAGGGATATAACTGGATATACATATATATGTACATATGCCATGTCGGAGTTTGTAAATTTACACTTTTTCGGTGGGAGATCGATAAGAAAATGGAATTGCATTTCAAGTTAAAGGATTTAATCTGGGTTTTAATTGGAATTTCCTGGTTCTTTAAGCCTGGATCTTCATTAAGTTCAAAGTCAACAAAAGGTTCTATAATTATTAGATATTATAACAAGGCCTGTGTATACTGACCCTTTCTACCGATCTGTAAGATTATGCAATAGAAGTCTCCTGTACTTTTAAGATTTAAGAGGAATTCCAGCTCTTGCGTGCTTCTCATTTCTCAAATTCTGTAAGAAGCTGAAATCTTTTCTATGGAAGTCATTCGCATAGGATATGCTCCAATTTTGACTATATTTCAGCTATATTTGGACCGAAATTATGGCTTCAAAGACTTCAGTGGAGTAACATCAAGATATGTATCTCTGATGAAAGTCTTTAAAGACTTAATTCATTATTGACTAGGAGATTATTCTTAGTGTATGAGCTTTTTACTTTTATCTGCCTTGTACCCATTACTTTTTTAGGCCGTTATTCTTGTAGTGTGTGCCTATTCTATTACTGTACTCGTTGGAGTTGCTGTACTCGTTGGAGTTGCTGTACTCGTTGGTGTTGCTCTAATCGTTGGAGTTGCTTTACTCGTTGGTGTTGCTGAGAGGCTCTGAGAGTATTGAGAGGCTCGCTCAGAGAGGATCACAAGAGCGAGACAATAAGAGCTGTCTTCGAACGTAGTCTTTGGTGTACCTGACAGGAAAATGGATGTGGCTTAAAGTAGAGAAAATGTTAATACAAAATGTAAATATATTTGTGTATATTTTCCCTCTTTTAAGGAAACGAATTTGCCAAGCATTTGCTAATCTTTTCAGAGACTTTCTTATTCTCGCAATCAAAGAACGAAGAAATTTTTGTAAATTGTTTCATGTTCAATGGCAGAGATTATTCGATTACTCACTGGATCAACAAACAATTCAATTCAATTCAATAAAAATCCCAATTGTAATGTAAATACTGCAAAAACTCTCACTGAAGTTGATATACTGTATGCTGTATGCAGTATTTACACTATTGAAACGCACTGTTTATGTGCTTTACCACTTCCTGCCACTGCAACTGCAGCTGCTGCTGCTGGCCAACTCCTCTTTGTTGCAGCTTTGTACATATTTATTATGGCATTTTATTCATGGCTTTGCTTTTTTGGCAAGTTATTTAAGTTTCAGTTTCAGTGTAAAAAGCATTTGATTTAGAGCCAAGAATGGTGCAATAAAATGCGCCAAAGAGCCACAACTAAATATTCTGCAATAAAAATGTGTTTATTTCGAAACGAAAGCGAACAAAATACAGTCACTGCCCAGACGCATGGGGCATGAGGCATGGGGCATGGGGCAAGGGGCGCCGTGTGTCCGAGACTGAGCGACAAGCATTAATAAAAAGTTTCTTCTAACAAAAACAGAATACAATAATCATTTTTAAACTTTTATGGCAGTTATTTCGAGCAAAAGAAATACCCGCCACGAGGCGGAGTTTTGTGTGAACTGAATGGAAAATAACGAATGACGTACAAATTTCCCATAAGCAAACGGACACTTTCGTTGCGATTGATGGAAAAATTCGGTATATTTTAACAAGAAAGAAATATAAACACGGGTTGGCTAGCTTTCCAAAATATTTAAAATTTGTGGAAAATTAGGCAAATATTTTTAGGATTTTAGATGATTACAGAACGGTAATCCCCATGAGTGTATTATAGGATACAACTAAGGGATGCATACGAAATTATGATCTAAATTTTTGTTTTCTTTCTTTTTCGTATAGTGAAAATGTCCAATCACACGAGAACATTGGAAGTACATACCTCATCCGAAAATATAATATTGTAGAATATTCCTGGTTTAAGCGAAACGATTCTCAGAAGCTGGGTTCTAAGTATCTTTATTGAGAAGGTATCAAAGTATACCTTACGGTATTAAGGTAAATAAAGCGTATAGTTTCAGACACCACAGAGTTTTCTTTGATGCCTTATTGGCGGAAATGGGAGAAGCCATTGAAAATATGTAAAAATGCATGGAATTTTACAAATATTCTGTGATATTTTTTTGTCGATTTCAGAAATACATTCCTTAGATAATTTCAAATATTTCAGATCAAATGACTCAGAAGTAGAAATGGATCTCTTTTCTTTTACAACATTATCCTACATTATATTAAAGTTTATTTTATTGAAAACAAATACTAAAAGAATAACTGAGAACAAATTTTAAGTTTAAAATACATTGAATACACAAATGTTCTGTTGAGTTAAACTTTACGTAGATGGGTGTACCTATTATTATGATCAGGGGTGTACGCTTATACTCCTCGGAGAGAGAGCACAGGGTATTTGGGAGCAAAAAAAATCAACGGAAAACGGAAAAAGTTGCCCTTTTTCTCTCGCTGTTGCTGTTTCATATAAAGTTTTATAGAGTCATGGGGCGAAATATTGGTTTACTTTTTACGATGCAATAAATATAAATATTTCACTTATTCTCCCCAAAAACTATACAGAAAGAGAGTTTCCCCCCCGCTGAACTGGGGCAAAGACAACCCAAAAAGAGAGAGGGTTAACAAGAGAAACAGAGACAGCGAGAGAGAGAGAGATAGAGAGAGAGAGAGGGTGAGAACTCTTGTTAATTGGAAAAGTTTTTTGAAGCTAGAAACTGAATTTTGGCTGCATCGTTGCATAAAATTTCGTCATTAATTCCTCAGAGAAGAAACGAAAGAAAATGCTATTTTTTGCCAATTGCTTTTTAACCAATTAGTGGAGCAATTTGCATGCGTATTGGCACGCACATAGATACACACACAGATACAGATGCAGATACAAACGACACTTGAAGCAAGAGAGAGATAGAGAGAGAGAGGAGAGCGACAGAGAGGAGAGCTGTTTCGGGGCTGTTCATTAATTTCGACATTTAAAATAAATGCACGCAAAAATGACAAACAGTCTGCTGTCTGCTTATCCCCACATCCCAAGCCACCCAGCAGGAGGCACACCCCACCACACCCCACCAGCCATGCCCCCCACCACCCATTGCGCCCCCCCAGCTCCTTCACAGCGAAGGTCGCCCGCGTTCTTGTTGCTCTTTTTTCAGCCTCAGCCTCAGCGCAAAAAAGTGCTGGCACACTTTGTTTTCGGTTTTTTGTCATTTTTTGTCGTCTGTTTTTTACCGCTGACCGCTGTCCACCACACAGTGGGGACACGACGACGCATTGAGGCTGACGCTGACGATGATGCTCTGGGGCTGGGGCTGCCTCTTATCCGAAAGCCGAAACAAACCAAGAAATTAATTTAATTGCTTATTTTTTGTGCTGCTTTAAGCACTTTTACACATTAAATTAAAGACCACAGACTGAGGGGGGAGGGGAGGAGCATCGGGGGGAGAAGCATCGAAGGGAAGAGCAAGGCGTGCCACATGCCACTGAGACGCATGTAATTAAAATGCATTTTCAACTTTTATTTTGCACTGCCTCTGCCTCAAGAGCTCTTATTCTCTCTCTCCCTCTCTCTCTCTCTCTCTCTCTTGCTCTTTGAGAAGGATTCCGCAGAGAAGTGGAAGGAGGGGAAGAGGGGTGGCAGGGGGATCACTGTTTCGCAACTGTTGTTGCCATTTAGTTTAGTTTTCGAGCCTTTTAAAAAATTGTAAAAATTATAAAATAAAACAAAATAAAATAAAAATGGAAAACATTCTCAGAAATGTTGAAACTTTGGTCTGCCAGAGGCAGGCATTCGATGCGGACAGGGATTGGCTGAATATGTAGCAGGGAGGACTGGGGAGGGGGAGGACGTGGGGGAGGAGGAGGAGCAAGAGGAGGTGGAGGATGGCAAATGCATGTGCCTGGGCAAAAAATATGTTACGAGCTATAGGAAAAACTCATAGCAGAACTATTTTTCATGGAAACGACAGCCATCTTTAGCTAATCCCTCCCCCTAAGAGAGAGAGACAGAGAGAGAGAGAGAGAGAGAGAGAGAGAGGGGGAGACCATTTTCTACTTAACGCCAAAGTATCTTTGCACTGAAATACACAAGTTTTTGGATTTTCATTTCACATATGATTTATTTCTATGAAATTTGTAGGTTTTGGTAACTGTTGAAACGTTTGCTCAAAATGGGAAACAGTTTGGGAAATTGTTCTTAATTTTAAGAGGATTTAAGAGTAGTTAAAAACTATACCCTCTTGTGATCTATGATGGAAAGATAAAGACAGTCAAGGGCTGTATGTAAACCGGTTCTATAATACTATAAAACCCGATTCCCGACAATCATTTTCTGTATTAATATGGGCATTTCCATAGAATATTAAAAGTCAATAATAGCTAACCGCCATACCATTCTCTACCGATATAAGTATCTAAATTTAATGAAAATTAAACAATTGGCATCTCATTTCATTGACTTTGATCTGAACTTCAGCAAAAGTCAATTGATTCGGAATTCGGTATTTACTGGTATTTTTCCATGTACCATGTTTAGTACCATGTTTTCCTTTATAAGTATCTCCTATAGGAAAGCTGATTCTAGATAAAAATTGTAAACTACGAGTCTTGATTACATATTAAAAAATATAGACAAAAAATCACCGAAAAATTACCCAAGAGATATATGGTACGAAATCATAGAACTGCAAAGCTACTCTGTGAGAGAGAGAGAGAGAGAGATAGAGAGAGACAATGCCTTAGGCAAGGAAGAATCTGTTCAGGAGGCTTAAGGTTAGGTTAACCCGGACGTCCCTCAGCGGGGGCCTCCCAAAAGCCAGCATGGCCCTTAATTATCCGGATGGTTATGGATCATTACGAGGGTGCTAGTGAGGTTTTGAAGTCCCCTAGAATCGAGGTGTGTTTGGCGAAGACTAATAGTTCCTTCAACAGGCTTTAACCCGCAAAGTTCTTTTATTGGAGAATATCTACCCAAGTTCTCCCGAGTTCTGCCTCAAAGCCTAGAAAATAATTCAAGATTATTCTCAATTTTGTATTGATTTTACATATTTTGTCTATTCTGTATAATTCCCCCATTCTAACACATTTTTGATTCATTTTCTTGGGTTTATTTTCAAGCATTCTTAGCACATCATATCATTTCCTGTTTGCAAATCATTTGCATAACAAACCGGCAAATAAATGAGTACTAATTAAATGCACAAGAAATCTCGAATAAAATAAAATAAAAACCCAAACCCAATAGAGAAAATAAATGAGTGAAGAAAAACACCAGCAGAAAAGCTGTGCAAAAATAAATTAGACAAATGACTGGCAGTGCATTTTCCCACGCAAGCGAATGCAATGCGTGTGGGCGTGTGCCCCCTTGCCACATCCCATACCACCGCTGCTGCTGCACTCTGCTCGAAACAGTTGCCCAAAAACCACACACACACACACTCACACACCCACACACAGAGAGAAGCAGAGCAAACCAAAACCCACCATTTGTCGGTTGTTCATTTTCATTTGGACAGTTTTCCCCTCCCCGCGCCATCCCATCCCCAATCCCCTCCCGTTTTCAGTGGATATTCCTAATGAATTTATACAAGCAGCCAAAACAGAGTTGTTCCCCCGGCTTAAAGTGCCACAGACAGACCGACAGACAGACAGCTGGACGGACAGACGGAAAAGCCACAAACAATTGGTTGAATAATATTTAGTTAAATCCTTTACGTATTTATTTTTGTATTATCTCTGACCACAGAAAATCTAAAATGGCTAAAAATCAGTTACGGGATGTCAATGGCCAAGAGTATAAGAACGCGTTAACGAATCAAATTCGAGGGGAAATAAATCTGTGGGATAGACATTAGAACACATCTGATTATACATATGTATTTACATGTGATTAAAGGGAATAATTTGTGGCTGTTTCCCCAGAAGCAAATTCGGTAACCAATCCTTTGGGAATTTACACTCAATGTTCAAACGTGTCCTTTCGCTTATGGAACATATACTGTGTTTATGCTAGGCCCATTTCAAGAAATCATTTAATGAAATGGGGAAAAAGTGTGCGTATAAACACCATTTCATGAATTCGATAACACGCAAAAGTTGACTATGATTTCAGCCTCATTTTGTGAAATGGTGAGACAAATTAGGTGGCAACGCCGAGCGAAATAGGTAAATAAATTGGGCAAAGTGACGACGAAACAAGAAGAATGAAAAATATCCTTTTGGACTGATGCGGAGGTGACTGAGCTTCTTGCGCTGGTGAAAGAGGAGAATGTAGATGGATATTTCTTCAAAATAGTTGCCAATTTACACGTCTGGCAACTCCTCCTATATGATTGCATGAATTCGTCTCCGTCGGATAAACAGGGGAATTCTAGAATTCATGAAATTCATAGTATAAACATAGTAACAGTTTGCCTAGCAGCAATACCCTGGGATTTGACACTCAACGTTCAAACGTGTCCTTTCGCTTATAGAACATGTTTACAGCTCGACTACAATCCTTGTGTAACACTGGTTTAACATACTCCCACTCTATGTGTACTTTTACATTGTATGATGTTTAATTTATGAATACAAAATGTTCCATCGAAAAAATCTACAAATATCATCAGCCAAATACGTCATGTACGTCGCTACCATGGCTCAAATGCTTTTCGCCAATTTAATTCGCCACGCACGCGTGATTTCGATGCCCATCGAAGGATGGTCTCGTTGAAGGAAAGTTGTTTTGTATATGTATATTTATTTTGTAATTTAAAATTCATTGTAATTGTATTTGCGAAATTGGACGACAAACAATGGGCCGTGAAATGAAACACGCTTCCGCTCTTCCGCTCTTTTCTGTTTGCTGAAAGCAGAAAGCGGTTTTCTTTTTGTTGCCCATGTTTAAACACATTTTCTATGGACATAACTTTAGGCAATTTAGTAATGATTCATTATTTATTATTATTTATTCGGTGCGAATGGAATTGTGTATTATAATGCATTCATTTTGGGTTGCTCTCAATCGCTGATAAATTTTGCAAACAATTTGTGTAAAATTAAAGAGTAAAAGTTACAGGAGTTCCTTGCATTCTCATTAAAAGAGTAACGGCATGGCAGGTTTCACACTTTAATATCTGCTAAGCTACGCTGTGAGAGAGAGCGAGAGAGTGTGCTTGTATCATTTTGGCTATAATAAGCTGTACAAAAAACTGGACTCTCCCAACATCTGCCATATAAAATG
The DNA here is from genome assembly GCA_008121215.1 of Drosophila athabasca. NCBI lineage: Eukaryota > Metazoa > Arthropoda > Insecta > Diptera > Drosophilidae > Drosophila > Drosophila athabasca. The sequence goes on along the minus strand of CM017793.1, from coordinate 2,006,664 downwards.
CACTTTAAACCGCAAAATTCTCCACTCAGTTAATAACTGTACTGCGTGTGCTGGCTGGGTGGGTGGCTGCGTCAGTGGCTATGGAGCTATGGAGTTATGAATGTGGTTACATCGCATCCTTATTGGTTCAAGTTATTAATGCACTTAACCGAAGCCTTTTTGCATACATTTTAATACGAAATCCAATATGCAATATCCAATATCCAATATTAATTGACTGCCGCCCGAAAGTGGAAAGTGTGTGGCGAAAAACAAACATCTGTGGGCATTGCTGCCCAGTAAATTATGATTAATATTACACCCACAGATACACACACACACACAAACATACGTGTATTCAGATACATTTTTATTAAAGATACACACTTGCAATTACCGTTTTGTGCAACTTTTATGCGGCTGAAAGGGTTTCGGCCTTTTTTTCTCCATGAATCAAGTTAATTTTCATTAATTCAGTTATGAACGAGAATATGTTTCTCTTTTATGGTGGAAAATGGTAGGAAAACATTTTCCTGCAGGCTTTTCAAAGCACACATTCACGCGCGGGCTGCTCATTAAGGCCCAGGAAACGTAGCTGTAACACACTGTAGTTCTGGGTGCATATGTATATATTTCGTGTGTGGCGCCTCGCAACTACAGGCAGGAAGTTACATTTATATAGCCCCAATAGACAAAATAATATTGATTCGAACTGACCTGACATTTACAATAAATTGAACGCATTTACAGCTATTCGACAGCAAGTCTAATCGATAGACAGTCAATAGAAATGTGTTCTTTGTGCGTGTACAAAAATTTCAAAGATTCTTTAAGTGAAAGCAAAACTTTAAGTGGTGCCTACCGCTCCAATCCATACCATTCCAAGTTGGTTCCTTTTGTAGTTGTTCATTCGAAACAAATGTGTCCTTTTACTTATGGGGAATTTGTACTACGAATCAACGTCATTCGCTTCATATGACGTACATTGTATATGCCCCAGGGAAATAGGGTTATAACTCAGTCATTTTGTATGACTGGCTTACTGACTCATCAACGAAGAGAACCCCCCGGATACATATATTTGAATGAAATGAAATGAATGAATGAATGAATGAAATTTGAATGTACTCACTTAGAACCACAAAAGTAATACAAATTATAATTAATATTTATATGCATATGCATGTGTACGAGTATGTACTGTGTACTTTATTATATAGATATACATATGTAGATATATTCTCTTTATGCAATTAGTGCACCATCCAGTGGCCACCAGCAGAAGGCTGTTGCGCGCGGATCCCAGGCAAGAACGCAGTCATCCTCCCGCTCAACCGGCCGAGGTGCGCCGCCGCATAACGCGCGACTCGTTAACCGAACCGATCGCGGATATACTGGAAAGATAGCTGTTAGACTAGAGTTAAAGGAAAAGTAGAACTAAACTGACTAAAAGAACTATGCAATTTCTAATTACGAGAAAGATATGAGAGTATCAGTAATTTAAGACTAGGAAGGGAGTTACTAGTAGATATGATATGATATCACTGAACTCGCTTTTTTCTCATTTTTCTTACATTTCATTAGTCAGTTTTAGTTAAATATATAGAAACCTAGTATTTGTGGTCTTTTAGCTTTGTGTCATACGATAGTAAGTATATATAGAATATATCCCCCGTAATTGTTTCATATTGTAGAGAATTCCATTAGATTAGATTTGCGTGTGAGGAAATGTGGTGTGAAATTTATTTGCTGGTAAATTGGTGCACTCCAGTTGCGAGTCGCGACAAATAACAAAAATCGGTTTCTGTTTGTCCGCAAACTACCAGTAAATCCTCGCGAAAAAACCATCCAATTTTTAAATCTTTCAATCTATCAATTGGAAATGACAAAGCCGGCAAATATTGCATGTCAATGTCACTCCCCCGAGGCAATTCCCTCCCCCTTCCTGGGATACTCTTTTCAAGCGTTTCTCGGCAATCAGAATCCATCCATTGATGGCCTGAATTTTTGCAGCAAACATTCCATTCCAACAGAAAACAATAGTTACGCCCCACAAAAAAAAACAAAAAATAGAAAGAGAAAAGAGAAAGTGCTTCTCGCACAATTTTTGGGGGGAGGGGACTTGCAATTTCCATGGGTGGAGGGAGGGGACAGGATGTGGGGTATATCCAAATAAATGGCCAAATATTTCCAAATGAAAATATGTTAATTACCAAACGAAGGCCACATTGGATCTGTCTTATAAGCAAAAACTTTGTCCTCCCCCCGCCCCCACAACCCCCCTCAATGCTGTGTCAAATCAAAGCGAAAAGACGATATCATAAAACTATTTCAACAGCCATAATAATAATAAAAACAACAACTGAATGTGCGCCATGGCACAAATGGCAGAAGCTAGAATCTGAACCGATGGGGGTTACCCCTGCAGCTACAGCTACACAAGGGGGGGGGGGGGGGGGGGGTTGGGGGTAGGGGGTAGTGGGGTAGGGGCCTTTGTGTATGTTTGTTTTGGGTGGGATACGAGGGGCGGGGGCGTGAGACCACACAAACAGCAAGCAATTTTCATATTTTTGGCGCAACGAAACGCAGGAAACGGGAAACGGGAGTCCAAAGAGACCTCGAAATAGGAGACACAAAAGAGAGACGGAGAATGAAAAGAGAGAGCTAGAAACAAGAGACAGAGAATGAAAGAGACCATAAGCCACAAAGACAGAGAGAGACAGGGAGAGAGTGGGAGAACAAAAGACAGATGAGAAGCCATTGCCCAGAGGCGGAAGAGTGTGGCAGAATGGTTTCCAGGGGTAGTAGGGGTAGTAGGGGTAGTAGCAAGAAAAGAGTTAGGGTGCTCGCCCCCTCCCTGTTTTAGACAGAGAGAACAAAGAGCAAACTTCTGTCGCCAGACAACATTATTCGACAGCTTTTGTGTGCCCCTGTATACCCCTTGGGGGGCGGTGTTAGGTGGGGCGGATGCATCAAAAGGAGGCACAGACATTGCATATCCTCCAAAGTACTCGAGTATCCGTTTGTCCAGCTACAGATTTTGCACTCTGTTGACTGTTGACTGCTGAGGCAAATCCACAGATTGCAGATGGCAGATTATTTGTCTCTGATTTCCACCCACCCCCCTCCCCCAACACAAACAACTCCATCTCATCTGAATTGTTTGCTGGGGTTTTCCAACGTAAGAAATGCCAAAAAGCTTAGGACAAAAGGGATCCTGTTTGTAAAGGAGGTGTCCTTTCACTTATGGGACATTTGTACAGCCAAGGTGCAGGTTAAAAACGGCTCGTACTAGCAAAAAGTCCATTAAAAGAACTTTTCACTTTTACTTAAAGATTTTATATTCAATTTTGTTACCCTAAAGCCGTTATTCTCACAGAAGCCCATAAGGGGATTTGGCGTCTTCGAGTGGCTGTCTTTTCACTTATGGGACATTTTTACAGCTAAGATACAGGTTAAAATTGCGCAAAGCCTTCATTCTCACAAAATCTCCCAAGGGTATTGGCATCTTCGATCATTTGTGACGTTATTCTTCTGATTTTTTATTCTGTTACTCAGTTTTTCCAGCTGTCAACCATTTCGAATACTTATTTTCACTTTATTTTTGTTAAATTTCAACAAAAAAAAACAAGAAATGTCGCTACAAAGGAGGTGACAGACAGACACAGAGACAGCAGCATCATCGACAGCAGCCAGCAGTAGTGGCAGCAGCAGCCAAGAGCAGCTGTGAGCATCATGTCGCCCCGCCTCATTGACGTTATAATCAAAAATCGTATGACGTTCTAGTTCTATTTGGCCAAAGCGTTCAGCCAAGAGTTCTTGAGAGGCGTCAGATGGGTTGTGTTGTGTGTGGGATGTGCTCTGCTGCTGCTGCGGAGGAGACGCACACAAAGATACGAAGATGTGTGGCCAAAGCCAGGCCAAGCCGCCCGCCAGGCAGCCAGGCAGCCAGCGATCAATGTAGGTCAGTCCGAAAATAAAATGAAGAAACGAATTCAAGTAAATAGTATGAAATAAACAGGAAAAGTATGCGGGATACACAAGATTATAGACTAATGTTATACCCTACAAAGTGCAGAGGGGCACTGCCGCATCACACGTAACACGTACTATAACCGACAATCGTATTCGAAATCCCACATATCCCTTTGCCCAATACACCCCAATGCAAGCACTTACAGGGTAGCCAAAGCTACTGTCATCGCTGAGTAAAGCTCATTGACGACAGCCTCAAGCGTGGTCCTCCTCCTTGTCCGGGGAGCCATCGCCTTCGTTTTCGTTTTCGACGCTGCCGTCAGCGCCTTTTTGGTCGTTGAGGAAAAAATTGCAGCCACTCTTGCACGAAGAAGAAAGTTAGAAAGGGGCGAAAGAAGAAAGGGCTGGGCTAGGGCTAGCGCTAGGGTTTGGGTAAAAGTTTTATTGCCAAGGCGTGTATACGCCGGTGGGCGTGACTGGCAATGCAGCAAATGGATTATAAGACGCCACTAGATGCAGCAGAACCAAAAGAAGTGGCAAGAAAAAGCAGACCAAAAGCAGTTGCAGTGGCAGTGGCAGCGGCAACATTCAGACGACAAATGCGTAAGCCTTGAATTGCTTTTCCTTTCGGGCACACAATTCTTAGATGGAACATCTAGAGGGAGAGGGGAGAAGGTGGGTGGTAGAGAGATCTGCTCTATAAACAAGTGTTGATAGCAGATTTTGAGCACGCCCCAAGCCAAAGCCAAAGCCGAAGCAAAGCAAAGCAAATCAACTGCTGAAAAGCAGCTTGCTTAAATGGGATTACATCAAATTTTGTGGTTTCCAATGGGAGGCAAACCACTCCTACTCCCAGCCCCATAGTGGGGCAGTGTGGCGGCAGGGCAGTCGGTTTGGGGCTGCACTTTCAATTGGGGCGCATTGATACTCGGTAGTTGAATTTGTCGAGCAGCTTCTTGCAGCTGCTTTCGAGCTGATTGCGCGATTTGTTCCCTCTTTTGTTGGTTTGTTGTAAGTTTTCGTGTTTCGTGCCACAAATACCATAGAGAGCGGCCAATTAGGTTTGTTTTAAGCCACTACCGAATGCGTAATATTATCAACAGCTGGAGAGGACACTCCCTCTCCCCCTTCCTCTTCAGCTCTCTCTCTCTCTTTGGTTTTGTGTCTGATTTCGACATAATTAATTTTACTGCAGCCGCAAGCTAGAGGGTCCTTCGCGAGGAGGGGTGCGTTGTGGTGTAGGAGTGGGTGTAGGAGTGGGTGTAGGAGTGGGTGTAGGAGTGGGTTTGTGGTGGCTGTGCGCAACCAAAACACGGATCATATAATTAATCAAAGCCTTCTGCTGATAGTTGTGTCGGTTGCTGCTGGCGGGCTGCTGGTTCGCTGCCGCGGTAATCACGCTCCACAGGATTATACATGCAGCATTAATTTGAGAGCTCCTCTCTCTGGAGAGCCCCGCTAATTGATAAGGTTCACAATGGATACACCGCGAGCACAGGAGAGTCAGAGTCAAAGTATCCAAAGGGGGGGAGGTTGGAGGCGGAGGCGGAGTGCACTCGTCTTGTGGATGAGTGAGTGTGGATAATTTCTCCCCAGTACACGGTGAATAATAATTAAAATATTCTCCATTTAATGATGAGAAGGGATAAAAGTTAAAGCTACAACTAAGGAGATACTACACCTTCTATATCTATGATATATATTACATATATCTTATCCTTTTGGCATTGAGAATGTTTTAAAACCAATGTAGCCGCTCGCTTAAGGGCAATTTGTACAACGAATCAACGTAATTTAAAGATGGAACAGTGGCAGGTGGAAAGATTGGTGGAACAGTGTTACTATTTATACTATTCTTTTGGGTTCTACTGTACTTTGAAGGCGTATAAGTGCCTCAATAAATATCATCTAGTATTAGATAAACGATAGAACCCAGACATCTTCCCGTCGCTCTGGCAAAACAGTTTACATTTACTAAATTGCTATGGGGGTAATAAATAGCATAAATAGCATACTACGAGTGCTATAAACTGTCATGTTTATGTTAAGTGGCAACGTTTTGCATCCCCATCCCCATCCATCTCCATCTCCAGTTTCAATTTCCATCCAGGGATCAAGTGAGTGGAACAACAAGAGTTAGTGCAGAGAGACAGAGAGAGAGAGAGACATTAAAGTTTTTCAAAGTCGTTTTAAGTAGCTCCGTTTTAAAGAACAGTTCTCAATGGATTCAATTAGCTTAAGTTTATTTCGTAATATCATAAAGTTATTTATTCAAGGATTCCTAGGAGAGAACTTTTGAGTTTAGTTTATTGCTGGGTATCATATAGTCGCTAGAGCCTACCCTATATTTTCAGTTTGTTCCGGTTCACATTTCCACAATAATAGTTTATGTTTTTGGCTAAAAACAAAAGCCACCTCACCATTTATCAGCGAAATAGCATTACAGCCACGCCCACAGTTACTGCCTCCGTCCTTCCCCCCTCCCCTAGTGCTCACGCAAACTTCCGGCTCAAAAGTGACGGCCCGCCGCAGCACAAAACAAATGCAATTTCGTTGCAACAACAAACACGCGACTGCTGCTGCCGACTGCCATCGGACATTTGGGGCAGGGGTTCTGCGGCACTTAATCAGTGCTAAACGCGGCCACGCCCACGGGAAAAACGGGGAAACGGGAATAGCCCCAAAAGCCCCGAAATTGTGTCTGGGGCAGGGCCCTCATGCCCCTATGCCCCTATGGCCCATGGCATGGCGTGCGCCATATGGATGCCAGAACTATCCTTGACCTTATTATTCTTCGGTTTCGGTTTTTTTCTCCCTTGTCATGCACAGAAAGTGCGGCAGGCATGGGCATGTGGCAGGAACACAGCAAAGGGGCAAGGGGACAAGGGTGGAGGGAGCGAAGCTCTGCTGAAATGTCATTAACGCCAGCAGCGTGATATCACAGGTGCGCGAACCAGAGAGCGACGAGTCGCAGGGCGTGGGCGTGGGCGTGGGCATGGGCATGGGCGAGCTTGCTGCAACGTCAAACGTGTGGATTTAGTGGCATATTTTGCTTGAAATGAGGCAGAGGCTGAGGCAGTGGCAGTGGCAGTCAGCGGGCGACATCTAAACGTCGCTCGCTCGCTCGCTGGTTGCCAGCCAGCATTGCCCCAGCCAGCCTTGACCGATATTTGAGAGCCAAACACAAACACAAAGACTCTCTCTGCTTGCCAGTGACGAAAAAGTAGCATAAAAACGAAGAAAAATGGGAAACGAGAGGGGGACGGGGGGCCAATAACGGGCAAAGGATAAATGTTGTAATGGCAGGGCTTAAGAAACGGAGAGCTAAAACCTGTTCATTTTATTCCGTTATGAGAAACGAATGTCGACAAAAACCGCTCAAGATTTCGTTCTCGTTGCCTGCACTTTACCGAAAATCCACTGCACTCACACATACATATTTAATGCTCACACACACACACACATACAGACGCCACTCACAAATACAGGGACGCATAAAGCGTTTTAACAAATGGCATCAAATTGATTTTGCCACGCTAAGCATTTTAGGATTCACAGCGACAGAAGCGACAGAAGCGACGGAGCTGCTGCTGCCTCCACCTCCTCTACACTCTTCACTCAGCAGCGCTCTGTCTGTTTGCCCTCTCCCTCTCTCGCTCTCCCTCTCTGCACTTTTCTCCAAAGAACCGCAAGGCAATGCCAAAAGTCTGCAGTTGGATGTACAAATGCATGTGTGTGTGTGTGTGTGTGTGTGTGTGTGTGTGTGTGTGTGTGTGAGCTTTGCATATTTGCCATACTCATCAGCAGGCAGGCACTGAAATGGAGTGAGTGAGTGAGTGAGAGAGAGAAAACGAGAGAGGGAGAGTGGGTGGAGGAAAGAGGATGAAAACTCTTCCATCCTTCAAACGTTTTGCGCTTTTTTTACCCTATTTTAAGCAGTAAAAACTGTAATTTGAAGCATTTTCCAAAAATATTTGTTAATACTCGATCTCAATATGATTTAGGGATAGACTTGGACTCTTTCGGAGTATCATCTAATGGTAGTACCTTTCATAGGAAATTTGAATAATATCCTAATAGAATGATGGATTTGCCAGGGTATTTAAAGCCTCGTTGCCATTTCCTGCTGGTTTTTTTGCTGTGACTTATTTTATTTGCATTTTTTTTTGTATTTTTATATACAACGCCCAATGGCAACCCCACCGTATAACCCATATATGCAATACATATAAATTTGTTTTTTATATCTTTGGTGTCTGTGTGTGCGTGTGTATTTTTGTTTATGTGGCACATATGTATATGTTATATATGTATGTATCTCGATTCGCATCTTTTTTTTGATGAGCGTTGCATGGCAAAGTGGCTGCATTTTTGCCCAGATTTAAAATGATTGCATATGATGGGGCGCCAGTGATGTGTGGCTTTGGGGGTGGCAACACTGGCACTGAGGACATTTTCTGTTTTATTTTTGCTGAACTGGACGTTGCACATTTTGGCGCCGCATTCTTTCACCTGCTCTTCCCATTTCCCCTTTTCCAGTCATGGGCCATCAGGCATTTGGTGTATGCGAAAATTTACTGCAAATTGTTGGCCTTCTGTTAGTCGTTGAACTCCGAAACGAAATGAAACGAAATGCATGGATGGATGAGTGCATACAAACCACAAACCAAAGTCACACTCACTGTTTGGTCGGTGGGAAAAAGTAATGACATATGTAAGTGGACTGGCAGAAATTGGCTTAAGCCTTTATTTATTTATATTTGCTTGTAGATCTTTTCTTTCTTTCGCTCTTTTTTGGGAGCTTTGTACTTGAGCTTTTGGTTTACCGCAAGATCTGACTCAAGAGAGTTTAAGTGTGAACCGTACGCTTTGCTCTCTTTGTTATGCTATAGATTCTATCTCTTGCACTGCTTACACTGCTTGACCTGATTGCTCTCCTTGACTTCCTTTTTCGTTGAGTGAATTCAACAGGAGCTGCACTCCTCTCCTACTCTAAATCAATTTCAATTAGTAAATTCTTTAAGTACCAGGAGTACAAGGATCTGTCCCCCCCCCCCTTTCACGTAATTGCATTTCATTGCAAATTTCCAACTCGTAAATTTTCTCTAATCCTCTCCATTGTCGGGGGTTGGGGGGAGGGGCAAAAAACCATTTGAAGAATTCACAATAAATAGTTCTAAACGCTTCACTTGAGAGCCAAAGCGATTTCATTCTCTCTCAGTGGCAGTGGCAGTGCCAGAGTCAGAGCCAGTCCCTGACCCAATCCCCCGTCCGACTTAATAATGCGCATAAAAATGCATTCCAGGCATCCTATCCAATCCTATCCGTGTCCTGCTGCGGTACACGTCCAGCTAAAGCCAAGACGAAGAAGAAGAAGCCTTAAGAAATGTATGCAAGTAAAACGGAAAAAACAGGGGGAAAGGGGTCGGGAGTGGTGGAAAATTCCATTCCAGGCAGCTCCTTGAACTTTATGGCCAGGATAAAAGCAACAAAAGACATGAGAGGCAACAAAAGCATGTCGATGCCTGACTGCACATCCCTCTCGACTCTCTCCCATATGTATGCACACACACACACACTGATGCACACCAAGAACTCATCTCAGCGACTTCTACTCCGCTGCTTGACTGACAACAGACTGCGGAAAAATGCATTAAAGACGGCAGCCAGGGAGTGGAGAGTGCGGAGAGAGTGGTGGCTCCAGACCCCAGACCAAGTCGAGAGCACGAATTGCTCTACTCAAATGCTTACGTTTCTGGAGACCAACTTCTGATTGAAACCAGTGCACCCCACAACGAGAAGGGTATGGGAAAGAGTAAAGAAACGTTTCTGAGTATTTCACCAAATCCATGTGTGTGTGTATGTGCGGATTTCATTAAGCCCGCAAGCAGCGGGAGAGACGAAGCTGCGGCTGAGTCGGGAGCAGCCACTCAAGTCTCCCGGCAGGCGCCTCAACGAGCTAACAAAGTGCAGGTGAAAGATCCTCAAGAGAGCGTTGGCAAACGAAACCAAAAGAGAGACAGATAGCAAGAGAGATTGGTACAGCTGGGACAGCTCTCAAGAGTAGCATTTGTGTGGGAGAGAGGGAGGGGGGGCAATGCATGTAGTGGTTTACTTTTGCAATATTTAAGTAAAATATTTCCCCAACTAACATTTGTCTAAGACGCAAGTGGGTCATCCATCCCTGGTCCTCGCCTCCACCTCCTTTGATATGCACTCAAAAATGCAATTTATTTGAAGGATGCCAAAGAGAGGCGAAAACAGAGAAGAGAGAGGAGCTTCACACCGAAAAAAAAAGCGCTGACGTTGCTGTAAACACAATTCTCTTTGGGCAAATCAAATTAAGACAATTAAAGTTAACAAGCAGAGCAGCCGGCAGAAACAGACGACCCCACATCGCACCTCACCCTAACCCACCCCACTGTGACACCCCACCTAACCGCAGCAAAGCGAAAGCAGCAAAGTCAACGTCAACGTCAGCGTCGACTGCGGCTGCGACATGCCAAGCACATGAATCATGCAATTTTTGGGCACTTCTTCTTGCTCTTCTTCGTGTTTGTTGCTGCGCGGCTCTTCCTCTGTTTCTTCATCACTTCGTTGTTGTTGTTGTTGTTGTTGCCGCTTTAGCGGTAAAGGTGCGGCAATGAGCAAATTGAGACGTTGTCGAAATTTATTGATAAGCGCAGACTTTAAGGCAGCCAAAGGCCCCCCCACTGCACTTGCAGAGAGTGGAGTGACACAGTCAAGTGAAAAGCACAAGTGCGAGAGAGACAGACATATTGTGAGAGTTCGGGTGAAGCACTCAATTGTTTGCAAATATTTACAGGCACCACCTTATCGGCACGTATACTCGTACGAGTATATGCATGACGAGATATGCACACATAATCAAACACACACACACACACATACACACAAAGATGTAGGTAAGGTAAGACCAAGTCAAGTACTGTTTTGGTGCTTATTGATCGGCTACAGTGGTCGTTCAGAAGTTAAACCTCTTCGAGGTGGAATTCAGAATATTCAGACATTTCGACAGTTTGAGTTACTGAATGTCTTCTGTACCTTTGTAATTTGTGAAGGTCCTGATATGCGAGTGCCAAGTGTTTGCAGAGAGTACGCGACGCGGCGAAGAGAGTAAGAGGGCGGCAAGGCAGTTGACTCACCGCAGCGCTTATAACGGGCCCACTCACTCACATTTATCGCTGCCCAAGTCAGCAGAAGTCTCGCCCACACACTCACACACCTCTCCATGCGCTCAAGCACACATGGACAGGAAAAGGTGTCGATCGAACGATTCTCTCTGTCGGCTAATGGCCTGAAATGGCTGAAATGAGAAATTAATTGAAAACATGTTGCATGCTTGGCCAACCGCTGGGCGCCATCTAGCGGCCCAGCTCAAGCGTAACTGTGTGTCTAGCCAAAAAACCAGAAAAAACAAAAAAAAAAACCGGCAGCAACAACAAATAAAAGTACTTTTCGGACACACTCAATTTTCGCTGCTCTGCTCTGTATCTGTCATTCACCTCCACACCAGTCCCGTCCGCCTCCCTCCGTCCCCTCCACTGAAGGCAAGTTGAAAATTGTGTTAGAAACATTTTCGGTTGCAAGTTTTTCTTGTGTTGTTTTTCAATTTCTCTTTTTTGGCACAAGGTTAGCAAAGAAGAAGAGCCAAGACAGAAGCAAGTGCAGAAATGGCAAAGTTTATGCTGTCGGCAGTCGGCAGTAGTTTTGTTGTTTCGCTCACTCCACTGCCAATGTTGCTGCTTGCTGTTTCTGTTTCTGTGTCTCACATTGTTGTGGTGTGGCCCAAAGTGCAATGAAATGAATACGAAAGATTGAAATTGCACGCTGTGCGGAGCATAACAAAGTTCCCCCATTTACAGCTGCCAACTGAAACATATGTAAGCACTGGCCAAACAAGACAGCTGTATAATTGCAGTTGAAGAGCAAAAGTTTTTCCCAAACTATATCGATGCATAGACCAACCGCTTAAGGACTGACTCGTTTAGACAGTTCTTAATGAACAAGAGAGTAAAAATCTCAAGCAGAGAGCGCACACGTGCTTAAAGCCCAGGAACGTCACAAAGCATCAGAGCAGAAGAGAGAGAAGAAGACGAAGGAGAAGAAGTAGAGAGTGAGACGCGCTCAGCTGAGCAAATGACGCTTTTAAAGCGCGACTTGAAGCGTAGGCGACTTTGACAGCCAGCTGCTGAGACTGAGACTCTCTGCTGCTCACGTCATAGTTGAGTTGGTGGTACAGCTCTTTCACACACATAGACCGAAATTTGTGTGTTGGTGTTGGTGTTCGTGTTTGGATGTCTTTGCAATGCTCTGACTATACAAATTTTTGTGTGGTCTCCGCTACTGGTGGCGCGCTGGCTTTTGTGTGGGTGGCGCTTACAAGGCTGCTTGCTGCTGCTGCACATTCACAATGGTCGGCCGCCGCAGAGGCAGCAGCAGAACGCAGCTGTTGCTTTTGTTTGGGCCAACAAATGTTTTTTAGAATTGCTCACCGCTCGCTCGCTCTCCGCCTCATCATGTGGGCGTTGCAGCTCCAAATGTAAAGAAACCCCGCCACCGCTCACGCTCAGGGAACAACCTTCCGAAGGGCAAACAATTACGCCAAAGCATAACGCAAAAAAAGCAGAAACAAATTCAAAAAGAATAAAAAACCTGTAGGTTTGGGTGTCGACTATTTTGATACCCTTTTCAATTGATCGTTTTAACGACATAAACACATAGACCAAATACTATCCTCTATTCATCCGATTCTATTGTATTTTGGTTTTGTATAAAGACTAGTGCTTCCTCCCTCTGTGCTTGGTTATAATCATAATATCCTCTGCAAGGGTATACATTAGAAAAAGCTTTTCAGCAAATGCAAATTGCCGACGCAGCGCAGGCCAGGCAGCAAAGGCAGACAATAAATAACTACGAGAGCGTCGGCTGTGACGTTAAGTAGCTTAGTGTAAGGCAGAAAGAAACAGCAACAGCAACAACTACAACTAAATATTACCGCGCCGTTGACTTCTCGAAACTAATTGCAGGCAAATGGACAAGCATAAATTCGTCTTATTGCCCAGACCCAGACCCCGGCGCTGGGCACAAGTCGTGCCAAAAAAAAAAAAATAAAATGTATCCACAGCAAATACAACAAAAGCAACAAAAGAGATTGAGGTAGCTGAAGCTTCAGATACCCTGTACCGTGCCGGATATACATATAAGCTCATGAGTTTGTATAAGAGTCCGGAAGCTTTAGGATACCTTTACCTTTGCAGGGTATAAGGCTATGCGGTGAAATGTTGTGGCCTGCGTTTTGTTGTTGCCGTCCAAATGTACATACAATACATAACATAATTGTTGTTGTAGTTCATTAACGTCAACACTGCCGCCACGCTCAAGTCGTTTGTATGCATGTGGCTGGCTTTGCATATGTATTGGCCGTTTTGGTTTGGTCAAAATATTTTTGTATAATGAAATGAAATGAACGAGAAGATGAAGCGGCAGGAACGGAAAATGTAGGCACGTTGCATACGATATGCGAATACTCTTCAATAATCATATTCGTAATTCTGATGAGATTATTTATGCATTAATTTGTACACCTCTGATCGCATCTTATTGGGAAGATTAAACGGGAAACGTAATTAATAAAGATCAAATGTGGTCACACTGAATAAATCACATACGGTCTCAAAAGAGAAGAAAATGTTAACGGAACCTTGAAATTGTTTTAGTGTTCGCAGAGAGCGATCTCAAGCGAAAGAGAGAGAGAGAGAGAGAGAGAGAGCGAACGGAGCGCAAGCGAGCTGCCAAGACGAGAGTGGGCGATAAAAATGTCTGTTTTATGCTTTTTGGCCAACAAATTTTCGCCTTTAAAAATTTCCACATAAAAACCGCTTTTGTATGGTTGATGGAGAAGCGCAGCTGCAGCTGCCATTGCTGTTGCCGCCCTGCCTGAGCAAGCAGTGCGGGAGTTCATCGTGCCATCTCTCATCTCGCTTTTTTTTTTTTTGTTTTTTGCGGAATTTCTCATTTGATTTATGAGCCACATGTGTGGAAGCGGGATGGAGACATTAATCAGTGAGATTCGAGAGTCGCGCAACTGGTTACGCACAAAAATCAAAATCAGAAATTAATTTCAATAATCCCATTCATAAATAAAACAAACAAAAACACAAGCACAAAGCAGAACGACAAGAAAAAGCGGGCCAATGCGGAGAGCGCAATTATCTATTCCAATAGGAATTCCAATAAGAATAGAGAGTGATCAACCAGAAGCCGCGGCCGCTACTTACTTTCGCTTTCTTTTGCAGAACAAAGATAAGAGTCAAAACAACAAAGGGGGGCTCCAAAGAAACACCGAAATTATGTAATCTATCCTCACCCTATACCATCTATTTTTTTTATACTTAAATAATAATAACAGTTAATGCCAAAAAAGTGTAACAAGCACCCACACACACAGGCATTGCTACCGCTAATTTGCCGTCTGCTTGGGGAGGTGCGGCCTCCACACACACACACATACACACATGCATGCAGAGACCCACGCACACCCACAATTACTCACGCACTTACCTTCTGTTCTCTTTGTTGTTTTGGTGGCTGCTACGTTTGTTTGGCTCTCTCTAGCGCGCGCCCTCTCTATCTCTCTCTCGCTCTCTGTTTGTCTGTCTGTCTGGCTGTGGGTGTTTCGTTCTAGCTGCCGCCGATTCTGTGTTGCTGCTGTTCATTCATCCAAAGGCCGCCTGCAAATGTTTCCATTTTACAAAGATCCTGCCATCGCAAAGGCTTTTCCATGCACCAAAACACAATCCGGCTTTTCGATTCCACACAAATATTAATTATTGAACACGCACACATGTAATAACTATAACGGTATGCTACACTTTATTATGATTTCACATTACGCATGTGTGTGTGTCCGTCCGGTCCATGTGTGTGTGAGAGGTGGGAGGATAAACACACAGGCAAAACAATCAGGCGGTCAGCAGAAGTACGCGGCGCAACGCACCAAAAACGTTAATGCAACCGGCGTCGCGAATGTTGCGTACACGACACGAGGCACCTATGTATGTATGTATGTATAGAAGAACACACCTACGCGACGAGCAGAGCTTTTATCGGTTGCGCCACCGAAATGTTTGCAAGCGCTCCAGCGACCCAACCACGTCGAAAATTGAAAAATTACAGAGAAGGCCCCAAGCCCCAACATTAAGGGGACACTGTTGTGCTCCATGGTACAATCTTTCGTAAGGTATGGTTCGACAAGGGCATGCGACCGCAAGGTATAACTACATTAGGTAGGGCTCTGTAAATAAAACTACGAAATTAAATAAACATTTAAGAGCCAATTTAAAATACAATAGAGGAAAATCCATATTACCAAAATGTATATAAATTTCACCTGTAGGTTTCGTATGTACCCATCCCTGGTGAAAAGGACATAAAAAGCCGGCCAGAGTCTCAATTAACATTTAAATTTAAGTATTACTGTTACATTCGTAGAAATGGAAATACAAATATTGTGTGTAAGATAAAATTACAACATAAACTTATTGTTCTTCTCGGAGAGGTGCTTCGATGAGCGCTTGGCATCGAGGAACAGCGAGTGCACGTCCTCGATGTCGTCCTTGGTGATCTGAGTGCGTCCATTGACCTTGCACATCTGATGGGCCGGCGTCAGCAGCTGGACGGCATAGCGCAGCGTCGAGCTGGTTCCAATCTCGCTGAGGCGTGCAAAGGCCGTCTCCTCCAGCTGCAGGCCCTCGGTCTGGGCGCGCAACTTGATGATTTGCTCCATATCCGAGGTGTCGTACAGAAGAGTGCGGATGATGAGCAAGCGGTCGAGCAGATCCAAGGGAATGCCGTGGGGCGAGACGATATCGGTGGTGCCACTGCAGGTAAGAAAGCTGTTATAGTGGATTGCCAATGGAGTGGTAAAGTGCACACTCACCGAATGACGCAGCGACCGCGATTGGTGGCGAAGATCACAATGGGCGCAATCGGCGACTCCAGGGACTTGTGTAGATAGGTGAACGTCTCCAGATCCAGCATGTGAATCTCATCGATGAAGAGCACTCCAGGTACCAGCTCGGCAATGCCCTGGTCGATGTATTTGTTGACCACCTTGTTGATCTCCATGCGCAACTTGTCTGCATACAGAAGGCGGGGGAGGGATTACTTCTATATACATCCCAGACTCTTGACCAACTCACCTGTAATTTCTGTCTTCTTGGGCTTCATTAGTTGCCCCATCATAGAGAGCACGTCCTGGCCGCCCTGCGGACGGGCATTGGCCACATCCAAATCGTGCAGGGTCACATCCTGTATGACCTCCTTCTTCTTGTGGACATCGCCCTTGGGCAGGGGCACATACTCCTCGGTCTCGAGGTCGAACTCTGTGGCAAAAGTGTCGCTGCGTCCCTGACGCTTCACGGCACCGCTATTGGCCTCAATGTAGATGACATCGCCCACCTCAACCTTCTCCTTCTGCAGGGCATCGAAGATGCTGGGGTCCAGCTTCAGCTGCTTGGTGCCCTTGGCAGTCTTGAGGCCAATTACTACATTGCTGATGGTCTTGCCGTAGCCGCCCATCGGGTTCTCCGTCTCCACGGGGGTCAGCTCCGTCACCTCGCCCTCGTAGACCTCCTTGGTCTCGCGAATACGCAGACCAATGGAGCGGCGGAAGTTCTCCATTAGCACCTCCGTCTTCTTGATCTCATTGCTGAACACCTCGGAGCCCACCATCGGACAGAAGGGCACCTTGTTACCCAGCTCCTGGGCTATGGCCAGGGCGATGGCGGTCTTTCCGGTGCCAGGTGGCCCGGCCAGGAGAAGAGCACGTCCGGCCATCTTCTTCGACTTGATCAGGTCCACGACTATGCCAGCCGCCTCGCGGGCAGCCTTCTGGCCTACCAGTCCAGCGGCGCTCTGCAAGGCCGTGCCGGCTTCGTCCAGGCCGAGGCCCTTCACGTGGCTGTGGGCTGCAATGCGCTGTGTGCGCACAGTGCTCTTTACTTCCTCGATTTTCATTTTGCTTTGTAAACTGCTGCTCTGCTAGTTGTTATTTTTCACCAGTGCGATGTGAAGTCAAGCGTGATATTGATCAAACTCAAAAACGTAAATTGTTTGCCGGTGAGAAGCACACTTTGACAATTCAAAATCGAAAATTGTTTGCCGTAGAGCTGGAGAAATATCGATGTTTTTCCACCTCTAGGGGAATACCATATTCCTCGCTTTTGATGTTCTGTTTTATATTACTTGCTGAATAGGATACTGAACCCTAAACAAATAATTTTAACTGATAGATGAAACGATTTTCTATAAGGTTGACCAATTTTAAAAACTCAGTTTATTGGATTCGGTCTAAAATACGGTTTAAAGGCTTGTCTCCAGCGCCGCGGAAACAATTTTTGTGTTTGTGTGATGTTAAATTACAGTAGTGTGACCGCGGAGTTTTATGCAGCGTGACCATTTTGAAAAAATGTATGGCATTTTTTGGTGCCAAAATTGATCCGGAAATACGTTTTAAAGTGTGACCAGTTGTGAATGCCCTGCGGTAACACTGTACAGATATAAAGTCCGTTAAAGGTTCAAATTTTGTATCAAAGAATGCAGTAATTTAAAATTTGTTGGCGCGCAGGCGACGGAGTACGCTACACATCAAAAACAATTTTACGGAGTATGGACATTTGCATAACCTACCCCGCTCTGCTTCTGAATTAATGTTAAAATTCTGTTTTCTAAGCTAAGAAGTCATTCATTTTTCTCGTATTGAAATGCTTTTGATCTTTTCATGCATTTAACTAGATTCCCTTATATATATTCTCGTAGGTTTCGATCCCGATATACATATTTGGTATCAGTCGGAAGATTATAAACTTCAAAATTTCATTGCGATAGCTTAAAAATGTGGAGTTTATATTGCATACCTACTAAATATACAAAACAAAGGTTTATAAAATCAGTTTATAAACAGTTAACTTTAATTTCAGCAATTTATCCATTATTTTAGTAACTCCCTTGCTCATTTCAAATCCACCCGCTGTAAAATATCCTCCTGGGGGACAGTGTCGCTCATTTCGCGGCACATGTTGCTGGCCAATACAAATTAATGTTGCCAACGATAAAAAACGTAAGTGAGCATGGAAGGAAAGGGAAATTGCTGGGAAGAAAAGGTAAATTGTTGGGAGGATGTTGCCTCCACAAAATCCCTCAAAAAGTCCAAGAAAAAGTCCCAACAAGCACGACGGCTATACGGCAACAAAATATCGATATTTTTCTGAAACAGATTTTTTTGCAATTTGGCTCCCAGAGCTTTTTTAAATGTATGAGAATACATAGATGTGCACGTTAAATACAGATAATCTGGAACCTATTTATTTTATTTATTTATATTATAAATAGTTATCTCATTGTATTTCGTCTCTGCCGTCCCCCACTTTCTGATTCACTTAGCTCACTGATGAGCTGGCGGAACTAGTTCTCTAGGTCCCTGAAAATGTTGGCGCCATAGTTTTGTAATAATTGACAGTTTGAATATACATATTGTTTTCTTTCAGCAATTGAGATTCATGAACGTGCAATATAATAGCACACATTTACACACCCTTATACAAAAATGCAACAATTTATATCATATTTAGCTGCACAAGTGAACAAGTGAGTGAACCACTGAACAAGTGAATAACTGAGTGAACAAGTGAGAAACTGAAATCAATGGATTCCAGGTAGGCTTTGTCAAACATGTATTGTATTCAGAAATTGAAGCTCAAAGTTCATTCATTATACTAAACAAACTCTAACCTCCAACAAATTCAGAAAAAAATTGGAAAACACAATCAGCCGCTGAGAAAAAATGGCATACATTGAGCAGCCAGGACACGATGAGGAGGAGGAGTACGACGATGAACCCGACGAAACGCTCGGCGAGCGCCTCATTGGACTGACGGAGATGCTCCCCGATTCGGTGCGCAAAACGGCCCGCACCGTCGCCAACGTAAGCGTGAAGAGCTGCAAGGGCCTCTTCTCGTTCTCGCGCAACGCTGCCTGGATCATCTTCACTACGGCAATCATCATGTTTGCGCCGATCGTCTTTGAGACTGAGCGCGCCACCATGGAGGAGATGCACAAGTCGCAGCAGAAGCAGGTGCTCCTCGGGCCGAGCATTGCAATGGCTTCCACTTCCGCTGGGCCCACGCCCCACCTGCCATCGGTTCGTTAAGCTGGAGTCCGTGTTCGGGACACGTTAGCCTTAAACCTTCTACAGACTAGACAAAACACACAGCAAACGCCTTAAGAATTTACGCTGCATCCCCCATATCCCCGACACTGCAGCGTTGCGAGCGGTATGGAATCGCCCCTCCCCCAAATTTGCCCACAAAAAACCTCTTCGAGCAGTTGCAAATCTTCTGTTAGGTTTTAGTTTTGAAGTTGGCGTAGAGTGTATATAAAAGGAACAAAAACAATTTAAACAAATTAATAAAACAATGTTTATAAAGCAACGTTGAAAAAATACCACAAATTTGTGTATGTAACAGTTTTTAACGGTAAACGGGCTGGTAAGTCTGGCATTACGTCTGTTTTCTCTACATCTACATACACATCTTTACATATCTACATCAACATACGTCGTTGCGTAGCCAATGAAATTCATATGTTACTGCTGGCTGTAATAATGAGCCGATGTTATCCAGATTTAACAATCTGGTAGATACGGTTATTCTCCATGATTCTGCGTCTTTGCATTTCTCCATCCAATTTTAGTATTTGTGGTATGGTTGTATTTTGAGGAAAGTAAAAAAAAAATACTGAACCAGAGGTATAAAATGGTAAAATGTGATTTTAATTTGTTTTATTAAAAATTCGTATGAAAGTGTAAATTTCGGTTCAAGCTAAGTGTTTAGTGTAACTTATAGATCAGGCAGTATGGGCGGACAAGTGCACACCAAATGCTTGTCGCCATAGGCATCATCGATCCTTCCCACAGTGGGCCAGATCTTTGCATCGGGTTTAACGAAAAGCTGAAAGACCAAAGTTCATAGAATTTAGAAAATTTAAGAAATTAAAATGCAATTCGAAAGGTCTTACCGCTGGGAAGGCGGCCTGTTCGCGTGTATAGGGTCTATCCCATTTGTCGGAGATGACCTGGGACTGGGTGTGGGGCGACATCTTGAGGGGATTGACCGCCCTGTCCATGCGCCCAGCCTCGATCTCGGCAATCTCCTCGCGAATGGATATCATGGCGTCGCAGAAGCGATCCAGCTCTTCCTTGTCCTCGGACTCCGTTGGCTCGATCATCAGAGTGCCGGCCACCGGCCAGGACATTGTCGGGGCATGGAAGCCATAGTCCATAAGCCGCTTGGCCACGTCCACGGCCTCGATGTTGGCCGACTTCTTCA
The DNA here is from genome assembly GCA_008121215.1 of Drosophila athabasca. Taxonomy (NCBI): domain Eukaryota; kingdom Metazoa; phylum Arthropoda; class Insecta; order Diptera; family Drosophilidae; genus Drosophila; species Drosophila athabasca. Next base: position 1,986,301 of record CM017793.1, on the reverse strand, counting down.
GGTCACGGATGTCCAGGATGAACTCGTGGGCCACCAGATCCGAGCTCGGAGACTTGTAGAGCGTCTTGTAGTGCTGCTCCAGGCGCTTGGACATGTAGTTGGCGTTGAGGATGGCCACCTGTGTGGCCCGTTTCAGACCCCGGTTGCCCATCAGCTTGATGTAGGACCAGGAAATGGGCAGGATGGCGGAGCTGCCAAACGGAGCCGCGGAGACGGCACCGAAGCTGTGCTCCTCGCTGCTCAGCGGGCTGATCACTGGATGGCCGGGCAGGTAGGGTGCCAGATGAGCCTTGACGCCAATGGGACCCATGCCAGGTCCGCCGCCGCCATGGGGAATGCAGAAGGTCTTGTGCAGATTCAAATGGGAAACGTCGCTGCCGTAGTCGCCGGGCCGGCAGAGACCGACCTGGGCGTTCATGTTCGCCCCATCCAGGTAGACCTGTCCGCCGTGCTTGTGGATCAGGGTGCAGATCTCTGCCACCGTCTCCTCGAAAACACCCATCGTCGACGGGTATGTGATCATCAGGCAGGACAGCTCGTGGGCGTGCTCCTCGGCCTTGGCGCGCAGATGGGCCATGTCGATGGAGCCGTTGGACAGGATGCGTATGGGCTCCACTTTCATGCCCGCCATCTGCGCCGAGGCGGGATTCGTGCCGTGAGCGGAGATGGGAATCAGACAGATGTTGCGGTGTCCCTCGTTCCGGTGCTCGTGGTAGCTGCGAATGGCCCGCAGGCCGGCGTACTCTCCCTGGGCCCCGGAGTTCGGCTGGAAGGAGATTTTGTCGTAGCCAGTGATCTCGCACAGATCCCGCTCCAGTTCGTTGAACATCTGGTGGTAGCCTTGGGCCTGATCGACCGGAGCAAAGGGATGGATGTCGGTGAAGTGGCGGAAGGAGCAGGGCATCATCTCCGTGGTGGCGTTCAGTTTCATGGTGCACGAGCCCAGCGGGATCATCGAGTGGACCAGCGAGATGTCCTTGTTCTCCAGCTTCTTCATGTAGCGCACCATCCGCGATTCACTGTGGTAGCTGTGGAAGATGGGGTGCTGCAGGTAGGGCGACGTACGGAGGAACTTTGAGCTCTCGATTGAGTTCTTCAGGACATCCCTGCGGGCCAGCAGCTGCTCCACCGATGTCTCTGCCTTGAACACCCACAGGAGGTCGTCCACATCCTCCACACTGACTGTCTCGTCCAGGGCCACACCGACCGTTCCATCGGCCACATAACGCAGATTAATGCGCTTGTGTTCGGCCCGCTCTTTGAGATCCTCGAGCGACAGATTCCCGGAGAGCTTCACGTGGAGCGTGTCGAAGAAGTTCTTGTTGATCACCTCGTGGCCGACCTGCAGCAGACCCGTCTGCAGGGTCAGGGTGAAGTGATGGATGCGGTTGGCCATGGCCTTGAGGCCCTCCGGGCCGTGGTAGATGGCGTACATGGCCGACATGTTGGCCAGCAGGGCCTGGGCCGTACAGATGTTGCTGGTGGCCTTGTCCCGCCGGATGTGCTGCTCCCTGGTCTGCAGGGCCAGGCGGTAGGCATCGTTGCCATCCATGTCGCGGGTCACTCCAATCATCCGGCCCGGCATCAGCCGCACCAGGCTCTGCTTGCAGGCGAAGAACCCAGCATGGGGACCGCCATAGCCCAGGGGCACGCCCAGGCGCTGGGAGGTGCCGATGGCTATGTCAGCCCCAAACTCGGCCGGCGGTCGGAGCAGGGTCAGCGAGAGCAGATCTGTGGCCACCACGACGAGGGTCTACAATGAGGAATGCACGAGTCTTATTGCCTACTCCTACTACTCTTGGTATTTCCTTACTCCGTTCTTTTTGGCCAGCGATGCTATGTCCTCAAAGTCCTTGACATCGCCATACGTGTCGGGATACTGCAGCAGGATGCCAGCCAGCTCGCGACTCGGCAGATCGGCCTGCTCAATGGGACCCACCACAATCTCCAGCTCCAGGGCCTCAGCTCGCGTCTGGACGACGGCCAAGGTCTGCGGATGGACGCGGTTGGAGAGGTAGAGCTTCTTCCGCTTGTTGTGGCGCGTGGACAGGCACATGGCCTCGGCAGCGGCCGTGCCCTCGTCCAGCAGCGAGGCATTGGCCACATCCAACCCGGTCAGGTCCGAGACAAGGGTCTGATAGTTGAGCAGTGACTCGAGACGGCCCTGGGCGATCTCCGGCTGGTAGGGGGTGTACTGGGTGGTCCAGCCGGGGTTCTCGAACATGTTGCGGAGGATGGTGTGCGGGACATGGCAGTTGTGGTAGCCCATGCCGATGTAGGAGCGCCACAGCTGGTTCTTCAGCGAAATGTCGCGTATGCGGCGGATCAGCTCGTGCTCGTCTGCAATGCGGGGAGTGGAAAATTGTTGTCAGCCAGACGACAAGAGCAGGGCAACAGCAGCGATAAGTCGGACCCCTCTGAACCGGGCTTATCGCTGTTATCAGCGCCGCTGGGAACACGCCAGGGGGTCCGCTGTTATGACAGCTATTTTTTGATCTGTTTTCCACTACTCACTCAGGGGTTTGTCCAGGTTCAGGTCCCGCTTCAGCTGGATGCTCTGAGGCACCGCCTTCTCTGTCAGCTCGGCCAAGGACTAAGGAGAATTGAAAGGGATTGGCGTGTGGATTGACCTTGGATTGTGGCTGCGCCCTCACCTTATAGCCCAGGGTGTCCAGCATGGCCACCACATCCGTCTTGCGTGGACCTATGTGGCGACTGGGAAAGTCGGACTTTGTGGGGAAGAGCACCTCCTCCACGGGCGTGGTGGCCAGATAGCGATGCTGGCACCTCAGCAGCAGGCTGCGACTGCTCGTTACCAAAAATCGTTGCATGGTTCGGACACGTCCACGGCAGGCGGTTTTCAATCGATGACTGAACTGACTCGAGGCTGGACAGATTCTCCCATTCTCCCATATCTGCTGATAACGACTACGAGATGGATCCGCCTTATCAAGGTAGATTATGGAGAGGAGAGCAAAACCCAGACCCAGAATGAATGATGAAAAATTGACGTACGCTTTCGTATTTTGATTTTTTATATTTTTTTATATTTTATTTGAAAACTTAAAACTCTTTAACAATTTGTAACAAAAATATTTTCATTATGTCCAATTTAAATTTCAAATTTGTTTCTATTAAAATTTCGAACATCAACAACAAGGAAAGAAAAATGTAATCAAAACCAAGAAAAGAAACATTCATTAATATTACACTTTTGGGTATTCGTATTCGTAATCGTATAAACTGAAGCCGTTCTTGGATTGTTTGTTGCCTACTTAACAATTGCATTTAATAATAATGTTTATACCCAAGGTCGTTGGGTAGGGGGGAACACCACCACCTATGTATCCCAAATCGGTATATACTTGTTCATAAAATTTTAGTAATCGTTTTGAATAACTTTCGGTTCCTTTGCCTTGTGAGATAATTGCTTCTATAGCCATTTGCATTCGGATTTATTTGGGTTTGCGTCTTACTCGGACTTTTATCATTACTGAAATTCAACAACTGCAACCGATATATGCGTCAATATAATATATATCATTCGGAATCGGTTTGGGTATATATATAACAATATTTTGGTAAACTAATATTACGGCTCGTGTCAGTCATTGTTTAACATTGTTTGATTAATGTTTATTGTTTTGTTGTTTGTATTTTTTGTATCCACGACTAACTCGGCCCAAAAATGCATTGAGAGTTTTACACCGCAGCATATGTAACTTTGTTGTGTTGGCTAGTGTATTCTGTAGTATTTGTTAGACAATATTTAAGAAAAGTTTAAGTTGAAAACATTTCTGGTTAAAGGTTAAAGTTTAAAGGAATTAGCTGAACTTGTTTAACGCTGACAAAAAGTGGCTGTAATAACATTTTGACCGGTTCACATTTTGGTTATAATTCCGATAGATATATACTTGTACTCGTAGTTATATATAGTGTGTATATATAGTATAGTATATAGTAGATTGTATAAAAAATCTTTGCTAAGAGTATGATCAGTTGCGTTTTGCTGGTGCTGTCAATGTAGATGAGGTAAAAGTTGCAAGAAGCCAAAATGGTTTGGTGCACAAGTTTTCGCCTTAACATTTTGTGGAAGAGTAAATATCGGAATTTCATAGATTTGTATATATAGTATTTTATGTAGATATATGTATGTATGTTTGTGTATGTTTGTGTGTGTGTAAATTTGATGTTTTATGTATATATTGCTTACGATTCTCTTCTGATGTTTCAAATGTTTAGCATATACTCGTAAAGTAATCAATTTGAGCTTGATCTGTTTTGATTCTTGTAGTGCGAACATCGGCACAGTTGAGACTGAAAAACCGTCTTTAAGCAGAGTGAGGTTAGGTGTTAGGAATATGTATTCGTCTGTCAGTGGTGACCTTTGGTTCCGTCCTTCTATGGCTTGTCCTGTTCAGTGGGTGTCTTAGGGGTATAGCCGGAGCCGGAGCCGAAGCTACTCTTAAACTGATATTGTCCCAGCAGGGAGCTCCCTGTTCCTCCCAGGGTGCTGCTGGTCAGGGGTTCTCGCAATGTGAACGACATCATTGGATTGTACACCCCAGTGGAGTATGTCAGAGAGCTCGTCGTCGTGGTGGTCACGCTAGGAGCACTACAGCTCGAAATGGGGTCGGTTAAACGACTACCCAGGGAGCTGGAGAAGCTATAGGGCACAAAAGAGGTCGTGGTCGATGTCGTGGTGGCTGAAGCAGATGTTGTGCTGGAGGCAAGCAAGTTATCGGTGCTACGCAGCCGCAGATCGGAGGAACTGTTGCCGGATCCGGCGGTGTGCGTGCTGAGATATGAGTAATTGCTGCCGCCGGGCAGGGAGAAGGAAGGGCCTGCATAGCTGCTGGACATGAATGAGGTGACGCCAGTGGTGGTAATGGGGATGGAGGTGCTCGTGGTAGAGATCGACTGGTAGAGATCGCTATAGCTCTTGGTGGTGACCGATGGCGAGACCACGGGCGAACGGCTGGGCGGACGGGAAAGGGTCTGTTTCTCGATTTGTTTCTCCGTTAGGAAGCGATCATAGAAGGTCGAGGTCACCGTGGTGTGGCGGATCTCCAGCTTGGCTGGCTGGTAGGCAGGCGGGGCTGCGGGGGCATTCGGACGCCTGTACGGATCGTAGGGCTGTCGGTAGGGTGACACGGGCCTGGGGAAACTATCGGTAGCCGCCGTTGCCGCTGTTCCTGCTACTGTGCTACCTGTTGTTGTTGTTGTGGTGGTGTTGGAATCGTTGTAGTTGTAGTTGTAGTTGGTGGCGGTGTGCCGTGTGGCTGTGGATCGGGTCTCGTACGGGTGGCTCAAGGGTGTTCTGCAGGCCGAGCGTCGGTCGTCCGCGTACTTGGCGCACGTCTCTTCTAGTTGTCTATCTACTTTATGAAACTTGGTTAAACTACTCCCGCTACTTAGTTCGCTACGATTATCGGCAAAATAATTTGGCAACATATTATCACGTCTTACCCTACTGCTCTCGCGCTCCTCCCGCTCCTCCTGCTCCTCCGTGCGCCTCCTGCGCGGCGACAGCTTCCTGCTGATGTCCCTGTGCGAGCGATGGTGCAGCGGACTCACGTCCCTGCCCAAAGGACTCAGCGAGCGCCGAGCGGACTCTGCCGAGCCCAGCGAACGATGCTCCGAGGTTATCCTTATAGACGGGGTATAATCGCTGCTACGCTGCATCGTCCGGCCCCGACTCTCGCTGCGACTGTGGGCGAGATCCTCCGCGGAGCTCTTCTTGCTGGCAAAGTGCAGCGAGTCGGTGAACAGCGAGTCAATGTACCGTTGGCACTTCTCCTTCTGGTAGGGTTTCTCCTCGCACAACGAGTCGATGGACTTGATCGAGTTCTTGATCGAGCTGAGGCGATCGTTGATGTTCTCGCCCGTCGTCCTCAGCGGCACGCCCGTGTGTGTTCCAGTGCGGGTTATCGGTGAGGTTTCCTACAAAAGGCGTACATTTTTCAGTGATAATCTCAAGAATCATGGATCCAACGAGAGATGCGAGATCCCTCCGACTACCGACTACCGACTTACCCTCATCAGGCGACTGCCCAGGGCGTCTAGACCCTCTGCCGAGCTGCTGTTGTAGCTGCGAATGCTGCTGCTTGATGGCTGATCTGCAAGAGTCTTCTTAAGAATACGTAGAATAATTTGATTATTCTCCGACAAACACTCCATAACCTCATTTGTGGTGCCCACCATTCGTTCGCTGGACTGGCGTGACTTTGGGCGTGGCGCCTCATCGAAGTAGTCCTCGTCCTCGTCCCGGAAGCGTATCACCTTGGGACTGGTGGGTCGATAGTGCGTGTGAGTGTGCGTGGAGTAATCATCGGGGTCATCGCGTCGCATCGCAGACTTTGGCGTGGTGGCACCCCCCCGGCGAGGACTCTGTTCGCGCGACTTGGCCGCCTTGAACTCTTCGAAGGAGACTGAGGGGGAGATAACGTCCTTGAGCTTTTGGTTGAAGGCCTTGTAGTCCTTTTGTGTCTTGAAGTCGAAGCTATGCTCCTCCTCCAGAGCCCGGATGCGCACGTCCAGCTCCTCAGCCGTTGGGGGCTCTGGCCTGCCCGGAGAGCTGACCAGCCGCTCGAGGTTGTGCACCGGTGTCCGGGGCTGCTGCTCTTCCAGCATCTTCTTGCGCTTGATGTCATCGATGGTGGGGGAGCGAGAGCGGGACTTGTGGCGGGAGGGGCAGACAGGAGACTTGAGCTTCTCGTCCAGCAGGCGAATGCGATGCTCCAGCTCCCCGGTCGTGGGAATTTCGCTGTCATCGGGACTCGGATCGAGCAGCATTTCGAGTGGATGAATGGGTGGCTTTCGGTTGGGATCGTTCATACGCCTGGCCAGGTTCTCCTTCGACTTGGACCGCACCAGATCGAGCACTCGATACTTGTACTCCAGGTCATCGGAGATGGGCAGATCATTGGGATGCGCCTGGCGACGCACTGGCGACGTGTAGGGACTTCTTTTCGTCTTCTTTTCGGGGGCGCGAGTCGGCGATGAACGCGGCGTCTTCTCTCGCTGACGAGATGGTGACGTATACGGAGATGTGTACGGCGACTTGGTGGCTGCCTTGCGCGACGGAGAAGTGTACGGCGACTTGGTGGCTGCCTTGCGCGACGGAGAAGTGTACGGCGACTTGGTGGCTGCCTTCCGTGCAGGACTACGCGAACGTTGGGCGGCTGGTGGTTCCTCCTTGGTTGGTGTCTCCTCAACTACGAGATCGTCATCGTCCAGGCCCTTGCCCTCGCACAAGTCTAGATACTTGTTGAGGTCCTTTTCGTGGGAGAGCGAGTATTGCAGCTTGATCTTGCGTTCGATTTCCTTCAAGCGCTGCTCCACATCGATCTTTTCCACATCCTCGAGCAGCTTGATCTGACGTTCGAGCGAACGGAATCGCGCCTCCAGCTCTTTGGTCGACGGCAAGTAGACAGTTTTTCGTTTCAGGTGATGCTTCACTGGGTTGGGTCCCCAGTCATAGTCGTTTGGCTCTTCCACCTCTGCTGACTTGTCTGCCTTATCTTTGGGTTCTTTGGGCTCTTTTGACGGCTTTTCTTCCGCTTTTTGACTGGTAAAATCCTCGATCTCTTTGGTGAGATCGGTAATGGCCTGAGCCTGCTCCACTTGCTCGGTGGTGGGCTTGCTCTCAACTCGTATTAGGCGACCATCTTCGGACTTGATCAAGTTCCGGTCGTTCAGCTGCTTTTCGAGGGCCTGAAAGAGATCTTCGAGTTCTTCGGTGTTGGCTCTGGTCAGGCGCCTGAGTCTTGAGGCTTTGGGCTCGTTGTCCATTAGGAGTACAACAGTCTTGTTGTTGTCCCCAGGTCCAGCATCGCTGCCATTGGTGACCATTTTGTCTGGCATTTCCTTGGAGGAATCCTTGGACGAATCCTTGGAGGAATCCTTGGCAGTTGGGGTCTTTTCTGGCCGCTGATTGCAGGATTCTTTCGTGGCTGTGTCCTCGCCTGGACAGCCCTGCTTTGCTTTAGTTTCTTCATTTTTGGGTGGGTCTTTCTGAACTGGAAGGGAGGAGGGTTCTTTGGAGGAGGGCTCTTTGGAGGAGGGTTCTTTGGAGGAGGGTTCTTTGGAGGAGGGTTCTTTGGAGGAGGGTTCTTTAGAGGGGGGTTCTTTGGAGGAGGGTTTTTTGGATGAGGGTTCTTTGGACGTGGGCTTGTTGGAGGACTGTTCTTTGGAGGAGGGTTCTTCAACATGTTCGGGTTTGATTGCATCTTCCTGTTTGGTTTTCTCTTCTTGCAGCTCGGATTTGGGGTCGACCACCGTCTCCTGGGCTGTCTTATCGATATCCACCTCTTTGGCACGGGCCAGGGCTATCTCTTCATTTTCCAGGGTTTTGGTCTCCTTCACCGTCTCGGGCTCAATGCTCTCTGGCGGAAGGTCCTCCAATCGTACCGTCTCATCGCCTTTGACATTCTGGTTGTGGCAATCCTTCTCCTCCTTTCTGGAGGCTTCGCTCTCATCGGGCTTATCCGACTGTGGCTCTTCCAGAGCTTCATTCTCTGGGATGACGGTGCCGTTCTTGGCTCTCTCCTCCACCAACTGTGCCTCCAGCTGCTCCAGACGTCGGGTGAGGTCGTCGGTAGTAGCCTTCGACTCGCTCCTCTTCCGTTCAGAGTCCTTGCTGACCATCATTTTGATGTTGATGCTGATGTTGATGGGCTTGTGGGAGTCCGCATCCTCCAGCTCGCCAAAGTTCTGCGTGTATCGCACCAGCTCCTTGCCGGTGGTGGCATCGATGGTGTCCGTGCTCAGCCGACGCGGCGAGCCGCTGTCATCGCTCAGGGGAGCCACCGCCGCCGCTGACTTCTCGCGCATGGCTTCCAGCAGCTTGAGGCTGTTCTCGCTCAGCTGCTTCTCCAGGGCCAGGACACGCTGCTCCAGCTGGGCCTCAGCCAGAGCCTGGCGCGAGGTGCTGGGCCCATCTCCTTTACAATCGCTGCTCACCCGGACATTGGCCTTCGATGCAACTTCGGAATCACTTGCACAGCGCTGCTTGTAGAATTTCTTATACAATTGCTTCTCCAGGAATTGTAATCGGTTTTCCAGATCGGCCCTTGAGGGCAGATCGGAGAAACGACGAACCGTTCGCTGCTGCCAGGGTTCATAATTTCCCGATCTGTAGTAAGCCGTGTTTGCAGGTGCTTCCGAGGTCTCATCGCCCATCGTGGTGGGTCGCTGTTGCAGTTGCAGCGGCCGTTGGCGCTGCCGCTGCTGTTGCTCTTGCTGCTGCTTTCGCTGCGGATTGATCTGGCTGGGCTTGAGGTTCTCCTCGCCCGGCGTTTGTCCCTGCATTTTGCTCTGCAGCTCTTCGATGAGTGCCTGCTGCTGGTGCAGTGTGGGCGCCGCCAGGATCCTGAGCTCCGCGGGTGGCAGTGGCGGAGGCGGGGGCGGAGAGGGTATATGCGCCTCAATGGCCACATCCACCTGCTTGGGCTGCGACTTGTCCCTGCCATGCAGCGCCTCAAAGCGGCTCTCCAAGTCCTCCGTTGACGGCGGCTGCTTCTTCTCCCCCGCTCGGTCCTCTCCGCTCTCCGAGATGACCTCCTGCTCGATCCGCTCGAGAGCTTGGTTCACGGTCTCGCTTTGGGTGGACAAATGATTCTTGCTGCTCATGCGGCGCTTTAGGGTTTCATAGCGCTTCTCCAGATCCTCCGTTGAGGGCGGTTCCGAAGCTCTTCGCTTAGTGAGGAGGTCCTTCTGTTCCTCCGTTTTTTTCGATGGAGTATTTCCGGGAGAATCCCTAATATTCGTTGCTGGAGTTGCCTCGATTTTTCTTTCATTTCTTTCATGAGATTCTTCAGCCTTTTTTGATGGAGTTTCGTTTGTTTTCTTTTCTACTTCCTTGTTCTCCAATGTCCTGCTGGCACTCTTACATCTCTCCTCGAAACTTTTGCGCTTTTCCTCAGCTCGAACTTCGACCTCGGATTTCTTCTGATTGTCTGTCAGTGGGGTACTCACTTCTTTCAGCTTTTCATCGAAAGTTTTCCTTTCCGCACTCTCCTGTCCTTCCTTTCGGTTCTTTGCTGCTGAGGACCTTTGATCCTTTGCTTGCTCCGCTTCCTTGGATGACTCCAGGTTGGTCGAGCTCAGCTGCTTCTCCAAGGCATTGAAGCGCTTCTCCAGCTCTTCTGTGGAAGGCGGGGTCTTACGTGGAGTCTTCACGGATTCTTCTTGATTTTCCACCTTTTCTTCTTGCGGCTTCTTTTTTGTTTGTGGGCTTTTCAGGTCTTCCGATTGCACTGTCCTGTCGGGACTTTCTTTTTCCGATGGTTTTTCTTCGTTCTTTTTAGACGTTACTTCTTCCTCAGGGGTTTTCGTTGGTGTCTTCTCTTTATCCTTCACCGTTTCATTTTGTTTACCGCTTTCTTCGGCATCCTTTATGGCCCGACTTTCTTTGGGTTTCTCCTCCCCTGGCTCTTTTCGGTGCTTAGGTTCCTCTTTGGCTGGTTCTTTTCGGGTCTTCGGCTCCTCTTTGGCTGGTTCTTTTCGGGTCTTCGGCTCCCCTTGGGCTGGCTCTTCGTCGGGCGGTTCCTTCTTTGTCCTGGCTGGGCTACTCTTCTGCACGCTCATCTTGCGCTCCAGGGCATTGAAACGATCCTCCAGCTCTGCTGTCGAGGGCAGTTTCCTAAGGCGTGGCTGGTCTCCTTCTCTATCTTCTTTATCTTCTTTCTTTGTATCCCTTTCCGTTTCCGTTCCTTTACTGTTTTCCCTTTTGGGGGTTGTGGCCTCCGATTGGGTGTCCTCCGATCTGTGGAGTTTGCTGGTCTTCTCGCTGTCCTTCTGCTCTTTGGCGCCACTTCCACTGGACTGCTCTGCATCGCCCAGGTCCACGGGTGGAGCCTTGCCACTCGATTCACTGGAACTCATTTGCTTGGTTAAGGCATTGAAACGGGTCTCCAGATCGGCCGTTGAGGGAATCCGATCGGACTTTTCGGCCAATTCCGGATCCATTTCCTCCAACTCCTTGCGCAGCTTCTCGGCGCTGAGCTGCTTCTCCAGGGTCTCGAATCGCTCCTCAAGGGCGGCCGTGCTGGGAATGTACTTGGGCTTATCACATGACTGGTCCTGGCTGAGGCGGTGCTCCAGCGCCTGGTAACGCTCCTCGATATCGATCGTCGAGGACCTGGTCAGCGTCTTTCGTCTGGGATCGTGACGCTTCCGGCTGGCATTCCTCAGACTCTCGGCTGTCGGAGGCGGCGGCGAGTGCGACTCTATCGTCATGCTCAGCACCTCCTTGTAGTCGTCCTTGTTCTCGCCGGGAATGTTGTCGTCGCGGATCTGCGGCACTTTGCCATCCTCGTCCACAAGCTCTTCCCGTATCCGAGGCGGAGACATGGCCTTCGCTTCCGGCTCGCCGCTCTGGCCCTCCACCTGAGCCCGCTGTTCCATGTACACCGCCTGGGCGTCCGTCTCCTCTTCGTTGAGGGAGTAGGACAGTTCCAGGCGGCTGGGACGCTCCACACTGTTCACCCGCTCGAAATACTGATTGGTAACGCCATCGTCACTGAAATCGAACTCCCGGGGAGTGGATTCGACGCCCTGCTCTACCAGGGGATCGATGGACACCGGCCTGGGCGTCGGCAGCGGACTGATGCAGGTCGTGCCCAGATAGCTGGCCATGTCCGGCATCGGCGACAGCTGACTGGTGCTGGTGATTCCGGGGATGGAATCTGTGTCCACCAGCAGCTGCAGTGGCTCCATTTTGCTGGCCAGCTCGGACTCATAGCCGAAGCGGCCGCTCTCGGTGGCACTGTCCTCTGCAGCTTCCGCCTCTTCTGGTTTGGCTGCCGGCTCCTTCTCGTCCCCACTCTCTGTGCCCATCAGCATGAAGGGTATTTCGTGGGAGCTGGGTGCCCAGGACTTGGGTCTCTGGCGCTCCAAGCTCGCCTCCCGGGACCCCGTCAACAGCTGCGGCTTCTCCTTCAGCTTGCGCGCCAGCCTCGCCTTCTGCTTGGGACTCTTTTCCGTCGACTTGGGGTCATCGTCGTCGCACAGACTGGTGTCCGTGCTGGATCCGCCACCCCCACCACCGCTGCGTTCCACCTGCTCCTGCTCGCCATCGCTGTCCTCGCTGTACGAGGAGCTGTCGCTCTTCCCGAATCGCGATCGGAGCTTCTGCGTCTTCAGCGTCTTGTCAGCGCCCTCGCGGATCAAGGCCGCCCGTTCCGCCTTGATCTCCTTCCAGGTCAGGCTGTCGCGGCGTCTGAGAGTGGGGTCGGCGTCCCGCCAGAGCAGAGTCTCGCCGCGGCGCAGCTGCTTCTCAGCGGATGGCTTGGTGTGCAGCACGGCTGGCAGGGAGGGCTTCCTGGCCGGCGGTATGGCTCCCAGTGGAGCACTCACCCTCTTCCCCTTGTTGGTGATGATGGCCGGCCTGCCAAGGAGCAGCTGATTGACTGCCACCGAGGGCTGGGCGGTATTCCCGGGGGGTCCCTGGCGTGCGGCCGTGGAACAGGCGGTGGTCAGGATGACATGCGCCTGCTTCTGGCGCTCCCTCAACCGATCGTACTGCTTCTTGAGCAGCGAAATGTCCAGGGCCATGCGGTCCTTCTGCTCCGTGGGCTGCTTGCCCACCGCTGGTCCCACGGAGCCCCGCCGGCCCCAGTTCAGACCCCAGACGGTGGCCACCGCCATGCGCTCCTCATCCGAATGCGTCTCCTCGTCATCGTAGTACAATCTGAAATGGCGGAGCAATCACTCAGGATGCTGGATGCTTCTCTTTTCTCATATACTCACTGCATTCCCTGTTTGTGTCGGAGCGGGGCAATGTTGTACAGATGCTTGTCCCTCAGCTGCCTGAGATCCGCTATGGGTCCTAGCTTGACGACTCTTTCGATCAGTCCATTCGAATCGATCAAATGGCCGTTAAGCAGTTCACTCGAATAGGAACCCATTTTGCCATAGAACTCATCGGCTGAACGGACACTGAGAACGCGTCTAAAATGAAGAGTAACGGCACTAATTAAAAGGAATTCCAATAATATTTGAGATCTAATTTTATAGTATTTTCTAGGCTGTCTACAATATGAGTCAAATATTGTGCTGATGTCAATATTGAGAGTTGTTCTGACAGTTTAAGGCAGGGTTCGGCAGGGCTTTTAGTTATGTGCACAAAAAAGTGCGCTGCTGTTGCGCTTCCGCTGCTTTTGAGCAACAATTTAACACATTTCTACTATAATATTGTCTGTATCTTCAAGATACTTCAAGATATAGACGTATTGAGTTATAAAGAACATAGCTAAAACTCTCTTCGTTTCTTCACCGTCCAGAAGCTACTTTAGATAGAATTTCCTGCCTTTCCGCAACACTCTTTTCCATTCTCAATGGCCAAGACCCCATCTCATATGTTTCCCAAACTTAAACTCTTCCGTTGAGACCTCACAGCTCAATCCTTTGACACTGAAATTCCTTAGCCTTAAACTAGTTTGCATCTATTGCAGCAGCATGTCTAGTCCTTTTATGGTTTTCCCCTAACCTTGCTGATATCTGGTATACTTGTTGTTTTCCACAGATACCATAAAAAGTTCCCAAAATGACAGAACATAAAATTTCTGGTGGCCAAAAGCGAACCGAAACTGCTAAATTGCATTTGGCAAGCGAGAAAAAGTTTCCCCCAAAATGTCTAACAGCAGCCTTGACACAAATTCGTGCCGCACCAACAATTGGAGGGGGAGGGTTGCACTTGCAACCAACCCTACCCCACCCCAGAGACAGAGACAAGGCTTTACTCACTCTTCGAGGAGGCTCCAGAGAACGAGCGCGGTGCGGAGGAGAACGTCGCTGCCCTCGATGAGCACCAGGTCCCAGACGCGCAGCACACAGGACATGGGCAGGCAGGTGCAGAACATGGTGAGGAACCACTGCATGGTGAAGACATTGGTCAGGGGCGGCTCGTAGGCATTGTCCACGGGCCCCTGCAGGCGCTGCAGGTGCTTGGCGAGGCGCGGCAGACGCGTTTGCATCAGTTCGCGGAACACGCCCATGTCCGCCTGGAGGCCGCCCATCGAGCCGTAGAAGTAGCCCGTCGGCAGCACGCCCTCCACCAGATAGATCATGACCTTCATGGACTCCTCCTCCTCCTTGTCCATGACCTGCAGTATCAGAGCACCGAGCATGTTGAAACCCTAAATGGTGGGATGGGATGGGATGAGTCTTGAGTCTTGAGGAAGCAGACAAAGAGCCTTAGAGGAGCACTCACCTGGCAATAGCCCACCTCGGGATTGTAGCGGGCATAGCCGAGCAGAATGCGCTTCAGCTTGGCCTGGTTGATGGATCCCGCGGGGCCAGTGCACAGATTGGAGCCAGTGCGATGCAGGTCCTAGTAGCAGTAAAAGGGAAAATCGGCTTAAAAATAGCCTCCCACCCGACCTCAGAGCAGGGTCTCACCTTGACGATTTGTATGCCCAGCTCCTCGTCGTCCTCGCGCCACTCCTCGCAGAAGCACTTCTCCCGCTGCTGGGTCCAGTCCACGTTCTTCGACTTGAGGTACTTGTCCGCCAGCGAGAGCCACAGCTGTGGGGGGTGGGGGTGGGGGTGCAATCAGTCTAGGCGGACAGCTGACAGCTGACAAGAGATACCCTTACCTTGCGCCGGAATTCGGGTGGGGTGCCGCCGGGCAGTCGGGCGACCAGCTTCATGGCATGCAGCCATTGATTGTAGTCCGAGGCAGCATCCTCATCGGTGGCTGCGGCGACTGGAGCGATGGAGCTGGAGCCGGAGCTGCTTTCGTGGCCTCCGCCGCCATTGCGTGTCAGCATGCTGTGGTGGGTGGGGGTTCTATTTTTGCTGTTTCTGGTGCTGCTTGGGGCGTGGCTTGGGCTGCTGCTTCTGCTTCTGCTGGCGGTGGCGGCGGTGGGGGAGGTTAGGCTGGAGCTGCTAATGGCTTTCTGTGGCGGTGGCGGTGAGAGGCTAAAACGCATTTTAGGCTGTGCATCGTCTGCAAGAGTTAAGTGAAACATTCATATAGTATTCCCTCTGGCTACGATCCATTCTGCATATATAGTTATATATATATATAGTAGTTATTCGCTATTCAAATCGGATTCAGATCTGTCCCTAACACTTACAATATCCGTGCAGTATGCAAACTTTACATGTACACAAGTTACGTTTTAAATATGTATTAGATATTCATAGAAAGAGATTAGTAGAGCGCGCAAAAGAGAGAAGAAGAAAGAATACAAAGAATATATATATATATTGATATATTTATATAGTTTAGACACATAATCAATCAAGTATTCCGGATGATTCCGGATGGTATCAGGAGATGATGACAGCGAAATGTGTAACTCGAGAGCAAACTAGGACTAGGACATGCGAATCGGTGGAATTGGTAGATGAAAACTGTGCCAAATGGAAATGGAAAAGCCACAACATTCAAAGCCAAGTCACTCCGCTCCTCCTCCGCTCCTCCTCCACTCCTCCTCCACTCTTCCGTGCTGTGCTCTGCTGGCTTTTCACACATCTTTGTGTCAAATTAGCCCTGACATTTATTGCGCCAGACAAGTGGTCTGCTCTCTGGTCTGTGAGGGGGTGCAGGGGGTGCGAGGGTGCACGAGTGGGTGGGTGTATCTGTATCTATGACATTTCAGCCTTCAGCATGTTATACAACATAGTTAGCTGCTGAGATCTTGGACGTCAAGCTGCCAGAGTCCGATATCCTCTTGGCTCAACTTTATCCCTTTTGACTGGAAGCATCTGCTACCCAACATCCTTCAGCTTTAGCTGTACATATATGTACCACGTATAGTCCCCCCCCCCCCACATAACACTCTACTCTCTACACTAAAGGTCAAGTTAATAAAAAAATAATATTGTGCCTCGAGGAGAGTTTATGAGAGCAGCATAAATTCAGATTGCGTTTCGGTTCGGTTTCCCGGTTCAAGTTCGCTTTTTGAATCGATATTCATTTGGTTTTTTTTTGGCTTCGCATTCGACTGCTCTCGTGTGGAGCCCCACTTTATGGCTGATAATTTGATTTCCCGTTTTATTTTTCATTTCCAGCTTATCAAGCTGGAACGTGATGGAAATGCTAAAGCTCAAAATCTGCTTTTTGCTAAGCGAATAAAGAAAACACCAGGAAAAATTACCATTTTAAAGAATTCCCCCTGGAAACTGGCGTTCAATTTTTGTTAAAGAATTCGAAGCAAAATTGCTTTAAAAATAAAAAAATAAAAAAAACATGGGCTCTGTCGATATCTCTCTAGATATGTAGATGTAGATGTAGTTAGATGGGCAATTTCTTTGGCATGTTTTTCCCTTAAATTTCTTCGCTTATTTACATATGTATGTACATACTTGAGCAAATGCAAATACATATATGAGCCATGTCTATGTATGTGCGTGTGTGCGTGATTGCGCGTGTGTGAGTGTGCGTGTGTGTGTGAGGTGCCTAAGAAGTTTATTCCCACAAATTGAGTGTGTTGGTGGGAAAGCATTCGCATAATGAAGAGGCAATCATGGGAGCCATTGCCGGGACTTGGCTAAAAGTAAAATTCAAGTAAACATTGGCTTGTGTGTTTAAGGAAAATTCAAGGAAAAGCGGTTGCCACTCGCTTTTGCCTCTCAAACAGAGCCCCAACTCAGACCCAAAGCCCGGACTGAGCTAATGAAATAATAATTGCGCCAACTCTTATATAATGGGGCCCCTAACATCGCACCAATTAGGCGCCGGACATAAAGCATTGTTTATGGTCAGAGAATGGACGGACGGACGGACGGACGGACAGTATCCACGGGGGGCTCATATTTTTTAGTGCTATCTCGTTTTTTTTCTCTTCTTGGAAATGCATTTTACATGAGAGATTTATGTGCGAATGACAATGAAAAAAAATAAACTTTCTTCACGGTAATTATTTTAAATGCCTGCCGCGAAGGATGTGTGTGTGTGTGTGTCTCGTGTGTGTTTCATGTGTGTGTGCATGTCAAGGCTGTGATTGTCAGGCAGCCAGCAATTTGGCCAAATACACACAGCCAGGCCTTGACCAGGCCGGGCCAAAGCTACAAGCGGCGGCATCACGTGCCTGTGGCTCATGTGCGACTGTGTGTGTGTGTGTGTGTTTTTGCCCCACTTGAGTGTGCCCCAACGAACTGAAAAAAAGGAAAACGCAATGCAAGACAGCTGGTTTAATGAGCCGAAAGCAAATTGCCTTTTGCGTGTATTTATACACTGACAAAAATGATACGAAAAAGGGGTTCAAAAAATAACCTTTTTTAAAGCCATTTTATGACTTAAATTCTACCATTTAGGCCAGTGAATGTTATATTGATATCAGAATCAGAATAGCAGTAGCAATAGTCTAGCATTGAATGTAGAAGAATGAAGAACGAAGCCGTGACTTTAAAAGATTCTGCAGCCAACTACATCTAAGACCCTCCTCTGCAGCTTATAAACAGGAATATTTTTACGATTCCAGGGTCTTCTGTGGTTGAAAGTTAATTTATCTTCCCTCAGACACCTTTGGAGCAGTTCAAAAGAGATTTACTTCACTCCATATAATGGCTATTTGCCCTGCCATTCAGCCATTCAACCATTCAGCCACTGTGCGAAAGCAGAGCTCCCCAAGACCAGCAAATGCTGTGTACTTAAACCGTATTTATCCCGGGGGATTGCATGACCCCAAAGCAGGAACACAGACAGACAGAGAGACAGAGAGAGAGAGAGAGAAAGAAAGAGAAAGAAAGAGGGGACTCTGTGTAGCGTCAGGCTGTCTGCGACTGTCCTGGAAACGAACCCAATCCCGGCTGCTGCACTTGGATGCGCAGGCACGTTCAGTGCCATTAGTGTCAATTCGAGCGAGAATCTTCTAATGAATTCCCAGGCCGGCGGCAGGCCAAGATGAGACGAGATGAGACCGTCTAATATACAGTAAAGTTAATCCTCAATGGTTCATTAAACTATTGCAATGCTTAACCCCAATGCTTATCGGCTTATGGGCTTAGCGATTGTAATTAGCTCTTATCACGCGATCCCCCCAGACAAAAGGACTTCAACACGCGACTAAAGGCAACGACTGCCTCGTGATGGCTTGCATAACGGTTACCCCCCACCCCAAAAGAGTTAATGCAGTTTTTTTCTTTGCTCTGCGTTGTGTAACTTTGATTACGCATACGACACGTGTCCTGCAAAAGGAGAGGCAATCAATTTGGCATCCCAAAAGCTGCTGCCTGTCAATTTCCATAAGCTCC
Organism: Drosophila athabasca; assembly: GCA_008121215.1. Lineage (NCBI taxonomy): Eukaryota > Metazoa > Arthropoda > Insecta > Diptera > Drosophilidae > Drosophila > Drosophila athabasca. The sequence goes on along the minus strand of CM017793.1, from coordinate 1,968,094 downwards.
GCTCTCAAAACATAACTGAACGAATGTTTGGCCTGCCAAAAACAGGCAAGTTTTTATTTTGTACTTTTTATACCCGGTACTCGAATATTATAGGAGGGGTATATTATGTAGATTTGTGGTGAAGGAAGAAGGAAGCGTTTCCGACCCCATAAAGTATGTATATTCTTGATCAGCATCAATAGCCGAGTCGATATAGCCATGTCTGTCTGTCCGTCCGTCTTTATTAGCGCCTATATCTCCGAGACTATTAAAGCTAGAGCAACCAAATTATGTGTCCAGTCTCCTGTGTTATCACACTACTCCAAGTGTATCTCAAAATATGTAATAATTCCTTTTTGCCAACATATTCTCACCGAGTACCGGCTATAAAGTAGAGCCGCGGCCTTTGCAGCGGCTCACAATGTTCCTCCTCGTCTTTTTTTTGCTTTTGCCTGACTTGAATTTGATGAGGGATCTGTGCCTGTGACAGTCGGGCTACTCAAGCATTTTGCTGGCTTAAAAGTTTCCAAGGAATTGTTACCCAATGGAAGCGTAACCATTTCGGAAGATGTACATCAGGTGGACATCGATTGGGTTATTATCTGTTTAACTTTAACATTAAAGTAGTGGAGAGAGTGTGTGTGTGTCCGGGTCCTGCCACCCACACACACACACATCTCAGTCCCCGTGTGTCACTTTGCATAGCCATAAACACGCTTTCCTCTGGGCGTTCACTGGGTGTAAAATAAACAGCGACGCCGACAATTTGATGGGAAAAATGTCAAAGGTGTTGGCAAGAGAAACAAAAAATCAAAGACCAAACAGGAAATGATAGCTGGAAAAGCTTTTCTAAAGAGTTGAAAAATAACAGCAAAAACTTGGCCAACATGCAACAGTTGTACATATGTGTGGGTGTATGGAAAGTGATGCCGAAAAAATGAGGAAAATTGCACAACAGCCACAGCAACAAAAAATGAAAGAAAAAGAATTTTGGGGGAAATTCGAATTAAATGCCGCCTGGATGAAGGCTGAATGAATTGGTTAAATGGGCTCGAACGCCCACCCTTCTTCAACTACGAAATAATGGAAATTTATGCTAGCTAGAAAGGCGAGAAAGGGGTGAAAGTGGAGAAAGGGGAAATGCAAATGTTAATTACAAGCGGCTGCCAAAATTAGAATTGTGCGCGTTTCAGCATGAGTAATATGCCTGGACGGGATACACACACACACACACCCATACATTTAATTGTACGTGTGTATGTATGTGTGATTGGTAGTGGGAGTATGTATATGTGTGCGTGCGTGCGTGGGCTTTTGCCATTTTGAGATCGTATGAAATATGCAGCAGCGTTTCTTGGGTTCAACTTCTTTTGCATAAATTACCTTTTCGCAGATATTGTTTTTGGTTGTACAAAAGAGATAAAGATACAGCGATAAAGAGAGAGAGAAAGATATACGAGAGAAAGAGTTAGGCTTAAACGAAGCAGGTAAGTATTTGAGATTTGTTTTCTGGCTCTGTTACTTTTTTTTGTCTTTGGAGAGGCGCTAAAAAAAAACACTTGGATCGTGGATTAATCACTCCATCTGGAGTACATGGAAGGTACATGTATGTTAGCATATAGAGTATATAGAGAATGAGTTTTGGGGTGTGTGTGGTGGGGGGTGCAGGTGCAGTTTTCGTGGTGGCATAGTTACCCATGTTAAGTAAACGTGCGCCTGTCGGTGTGCTATGGTTTCTGCCACTGCCACTGCCACAGCAGTCGACTGCTCTTGCCTTGCCTCAGCGACGCAACTGACTGAGAGACTCTTTTGTTGTAGTTGTAAGTAGTTTTTTCTTGTTGTGGGGATTCTCTAGTTATTGTTTTACATTTTTGCTTGTTGTTGTTGTTGTAGTTGTTGTTGTTGTTGTTGTTTGCTGTGGCCTATTGTATTATTTACACAAGATTTACATAAATACACATGGAAATATTCACTTATATACATAAGCATGCTTCTATACACAGTACATATATATAGGATTACAACTAGTTTGTACATAGAGTAGTAGTATATAAGATGGTGGCATGCTAGAGTTATATAACTTTGACGGGGGAAAAGAATCCCGACTCGGATGTCATTGAAAGGCTATCCGCCTCCATTCAACTCTCACAGTCACAGTCACAGTCACAATCGCAGCCATTCAGACACGTACTCGTACCCGTAAAGAGACTGAAAGGAAAACCTTGACAACCGTGCAACCTGCAGACCAGACCCCGTTCCCAATGCTCAATGCTCGATGCTTGGCCAGGCTAGAGGGGTCTTAGCCGTGCCATTGTACGTCTTGGCCGTTGCATCGATTCCCTCCCTGGCCACCGTCTTGACCCACTTTCCCTCTGGCAGTGGTTTGCCTCCACCGCCCCCCCAATAACCTTTAGGCTCAGGCCTAAGTAATTATCTTTGAGCCCAAATTGGGATTTAAAACAGCAGCTCCTTTGGCTTAAACCTGATTTAAGCCTGTCTGTGGCTTTTAATTAAAGCCATAGCTCCAAGACCAGCTTCTCAAGAGAACTGCAAATGGCGTGGGAGAGCAAACAGCAAAAGAGAAAGTGGGCGACAGAACCATCGAGAGTGGGCGAGAGGCCGCAGAGGCCGCAGGGTCTGATATTTGCCAAGTGGCTTTCCATTGATTAAGTTCTTTAAATCTCTCAGAATTTCCTTATAGTAGTCTAACTTTCACTCCATAAATCAAAGTTGACGACTCAACCGATTCAGACGCTGCTTAGGGGTTGAGGGAGGGCGGGATTTGAATGGTTTGCCCCAGATATACAGATATGCACGGGTATGTGTGTGGATTAAACACAGTTGAGCCGCACGCGGCCTTCAGTTGGCTGTTTTGTGGGACATTCTTTGTAGTTATGCAATCCGCAATCAACTTTTTTGCCTGCCACACAAAAGCCGAGCTCGTGAGTGGCGGCAGCCTGACGTGAGTCATACGGCAACACAACACAAAAATAGTAGCAATATCGGACGAACATGGCCAAGACACACACATGTGCGGCGGCGGCAGTCATCAAGTCAACAAAACAAAGCCATTTCATAAAGGGCGGAAATTTCACGTTTCACCTGGTGCTGGAGCGAGGACCAGGAACAGGAAAAGGGCCGACAAAATGGCGCGCAGCGGCCATCGTTGCGTTTTAATGAAATTTCGCATGGCCTGAGTGCACTATTTCCATACAGTTTTTAATTACTCGTCGCGGCGATCGATAAAAAGAATATTTTATTCAATTACGCACCGCAGAAAACTCAATTAGAAAGTGCCTGCATGCATTTCCGAATTGTTGAAGGTGAAAGGCAGATACCATAATAAATAAATAAATAAATGTTTATGATGGAGAATGCTGCTGCTGCTGCTGCTCCTCGTAGAAGCACTTTTGCACGCGCGCTCGTTTTTATGGCTGTTTTGTTTCGGTGTTCTTGTTGCTGCCCCTGCCACACACCATGAGAGTATTTTTGTCAAGGGTAACGTGGGGCAGCCCCCACACACACACACACACACGCACACTTGGTAAAAGAGGAGGCCAGAGAGAGAGAGAGAGAGAGAGAGAGATATGAAAACATAGATAAAGCGGACACGAAATGCTTGTGTGGAGGCCAGGCCGAGAGTCCGACGGGGCTCCCACGTTGTGTTATTTCAAACCGCGTGCCCAAACACACACACACACACGCTCAGAGAATGCTTCTGTGTATGTGTGGGGGTGTGCGTGTGAGTCTCGTCAGACAGTCTCAGAGTAACCCACCATCGCCCCATCTTGTGTCGTCATCAACTGGGCCTCCCCCTACCCGCCCAAGGCACACACCCACTCAGCTCGCTTCACCTGCCCACAATACACACACGCACACACACACACACACACACAGACAAAGTTCATTCAATAAAGCACACACACAGACAAACACACACACATACATGCACGTTGCGTGACGCTAGCGAGGATTTTTTCAGCGTTCAGCTTGAATTTGTTGTAAGCTTTTCCGCTTTTCCGCTTTTCCGCACTAACGAGGCACACAGCTGAGAGGTCCGCACTTGACTGGGCCAGCGATGGCCCGCAGAGGCAGGCCCAAGCCCTCAGCTGTCACTGCGAGGGACCTGCGCAGTGCCCTCTCCACACATATTTTGACAGTTGCTGCACTGAGAGAAAAGAAGTGTCTACTTACGGCCCACCACTGCGGTGATGATGAACTCGCAGAGCACCTCCTGCTGTCGCTGCAGGCGATCCCTGGCTATGAGCACGGTCCTGAGCACATAGCCCATCATCAGGATCTCCACTTTGAGAATGGCCACCACATCGATGAGCTTTCGCACATTCACTTTCTCCAAGACCGAACGGCCACCCGTCATGCCGTTGGTCAGGCGGGCCATTTCGCCCTTCTTCTTCTTGTGCTTCTGGCAGGATCTGGCAGGATGATCCATTGCATGGGGATCCTTGCCTCTGCAGCAGCGCCTGCGTCGAGCCAGCTCCTCTTGCTGGCCGTAAATGTCGCATAGCAATTTGTCGAGTAGCTTCTTGGTCTCACTGTTCGACGGAAGGGCAGTTCGAATCGGGGTTATCGGGACTTATGCTAATGTCGGCCATGGCTCACCTCATTTTACTGGTTTGTGCTGATAGTTGGCTCAGCAGTTGGTCTTTGTTTTTACTTGAAACTGTTTTTACTGTTTTTTCAATTATTTTTAAAGCTTTTTTTGGTTTTCTTTTTGTAACAAAATATACGCACAAAAAATATATACACAGAATAATTAACATAACAATCAAAGCAATTAAGTTGGTTGATTTCCATGAAAAGTAGAGTAGAAACACGCCTATTTAGCAATAAATTTAAACCTATAATTATACCAATTTACCTATTAGATGGTAGGTGCCTGGATGGTAACTGAAGAAGTGGTACAGTAGAAGTGTAGATCGCGAAAAAGTATTAAAAATGTCTCTCTTTTTCTTCACTTTGCGAAGTCATTCTGAAGCAGGTGTCGGCACGTTACAATTACATGATCGTACAGGCACAGACACGAATCAACCTGATTCATTTTCGCTGCTGCGGCGCTGCCGAGCAGAATACTGAAGCCTTTTGAGCATAGGGCCGAAGCTGCGACAGCCGAGCACAGGGCCGAAGCTGCGACAGCCGAGCACAGGGCCGACGCTACACGAAGTTTACACTGTGCCTGTGCCGACTGCGCTGCCCCGTGGCCTTTCCTATGCACAAGGTATACTTAACAAGGTAGCCGCACTTGCTCTCTCGCCCTCTTTGCTTCCTTCTTAAATTTCAGTTATGCAGTTGTGAACGACGCATCTCCGTGGACGATTTTTTCGTGTCTTCTTCTCTCTTCTTCGCTCTCTCAGCGCGGCTACCTTTATAAGTACATATACCTTGAGGACGCTGCCGGCCTCTGTTCTAAAGTGCGTCAATTCTGCAGAATGCGTCAACAAGCCAGAGGCCATCAATGTCAATGTCAGTGGCCGAGTGTCAGTGACAGGTCGAGTGCGTAGAAACTCAAAATAAATGGCATTTAAATGGCAGCTTACAGCAGGAGGAATTTGTGCAGATGAAAAAAGAGAACTCTCCAGCAAACAGGATGATCTTGCCTAAAGGCTGAAAAAGATTGAAACCCTTGTTGGACAGTTAAAGGATAAGCTGGAAATCTTGGAAGCCTTGTAGGTCCAGGCAAGCTTCATCGGGAATAAAATATCATTGAAGATGCTCAAGGAACTGCTTCTGAGGGTTACCTTTTTGAGGGTCACCAGAAGACTTTGCATTGCGCGGAGTTTTGTACAACAAACTGGAAGGCAGAACAAGGGAGTGGCTACTTGCAAATCGGAACCTGATGACCATCCTGGTCAACCTAGGAAAACCTATCAATGCCTTTTCTAAGATCGGTTTTAATGAATATGTAAAAGAGGCCTGACCACTGACTACGCCACGGAGCAGGCATGTGCTAACCAAGGATTGGGTGTCCTACATATAAGGTGTCATCAAGATGAGGCACATAAAATAAATATCTATGCTATTTCCAAGTAATATTATTTATTAATCAGAGCAAGGCATTTTTTTATTTTCGTTTTACAGACTATACATATACGATTTTTAGGGATTGAATTATTTGTTAATTGTATGTCTAAATGGTGTCTCTAATAGGGGGTAGAGTTGTGTCTTGGTGTCGCGTGCTGTTTGCTGGTCAGAAAGAGAGTTACAATTTTTGAATAAACCATAAAATGATTACAATCAGAGATGAACTGTAGAAAACCTAGTAGAATGTGGCATCAGTGTGGGTATTCAGGGAGAAATTGCGGTACATTCCAAAGCGCGCCAACTCGTTGGAGAACTTCTGGGCGCGCGGATGGAAGCGCCTGGGTATGGTGTAGGCATTGGGGGCATAGTAGCCGTACTCCGAGTTGCAAGTACGGTACATGGTATTGGTGTCCGTCTCAACGCCATAGCCCTTGAACTGGTCTGCGGAGAAAGTGTAAAGAAAGTGTATCGCAGAGCTAGAGAGAGAAGCTACTTACAGGGACACTTTATGTCCTCGCGCTTGTGTAGATTTTCGTAGAGTTTGGCTGTCTGAACGACTGGCTTGCGTTTGATAAACTTGGCAAACTCCTCTTGGGGATTGAAGGTCTCCAAATCCTCACAGTTGGGCTCACACATTTTGCCGCAAAAGTCGGAGAAAATTTTACAATTATTTAGTTAAAACTGATGTATGTCGATGGGGACGACCCGATAGTAATGGATTTTGTATTGAACAAACCTACAACAGTCGCAGCGGTTGCTAAGTTTGAATCTGACAGCCAGTCAGCCAGCGCATGCGCCCTGGCACCCCCCCTGTCAAAGCTTTGACAGCCCCGACTGACTGACAGTTCTGGCCATATACACACATCCCTTAACGACGAGAAAGTGTTGTCAGAGCTTCCCAACTGAAACCCCAAGATGTGCAAGCTATCGAATGTGCTCAACTTTATAATCTGCATTGCCAACTTTAGCCAGAGCTTCGATGGAGCCCTGGCCCTGAAGAGGGGACCCCACCATCCGCGGGGCGAGACCCGCCGCGTGGACCAGCATCTCACCCACGAAGAGCAGTAAGTGCGGCGCCACAGGCCACGGGCTGTGGCAATGTTTCCCTTGCCAATTATTGGCTTTTCCTCGCTTTCAGTCGCATCGACGATGACCTCAAGGAAATGGGTGTGCAGGCCAACCTGGACGACCTCAGCGAGGAGGAGAAGATATTCTACATGTTCAAGGCCCACGACAATGACAACAACAATGCCCTCGATGGCCTGGAGATGATACAGTCGGCCATGCACCACAACTACGACTACTTCAAGAACGCCGAGCGGGACGAGTACCTGCAGAATGCCACCGACGAACTAGAGCACTATATAGGTAATAATAATCTTTCTCCCATTTACGATTATGGCCAAGACATTAATTGTTTGAACCACAGAGGCCATTGATAAGTTTCTGCTGATTGCCGACGACAATAACGACGGACTGCTGCACTACCCGGAGTTCGTCAAGGCCATTTCCGGGGGCAAGGAGCAGCCGGACTTGGACAGGAATCTGTTGCGCTAAGACGAGAGACGCTTCCCAAGTAGACACAATAATAGTTGGTAGAATAGTTGAAACTAATTTGTTTTCCAAGCTGAACCATTTGAGACTGTACACCACAAGCCATGAGCCATGAGCCACGAGCCACAAGCCAAAAGCCACAAGCCAAGTTCGGTTAAAGCCAGGCAATGCACTAACCTGCACTTCATTTGTACTACAAAACACAATAAAATACATACATAAATAGTTAAGATTATTTTGGAATGAAATCCTATAGAAGCCCATCACAGGTCTGTGTGGTGTTGCAGGCCACTCCCCGATAGCCATCGTAGGCGGCGCGTTCCATGAGCACAATTAGATCATTGTAGCGGGGCTTCCCCGAGGGTGCCCTGTGGATAAGACATTAAGTGGATGCTCTTCACACATTAAACTGTGTTTCAGCTTACCCCTCGAACACTTCGATGGCCCCCAGAAGGGCGCGTCCCGCCTTGGCGTACTCGTAGGCGGCATTGGGACTGGCACAGGCCGCCGCATAGAGACACTCGTCGCGACCGGCTCCCTGGGCGGCCAGGAAGCCCATTATCATGTAGTCATCGCCCGACTCCAGGCCTATGCCATAGGCATTATCACTGCGTCCGGTGGAGCGACCATAGCCATGGCCATAGCCACTCCAGTGTCCAGCTCCGAGGATGCCAGCAGAAAAGATGAGCACCTTCAGCAGTATGATGATCAGCAAATTGGTGAGGTTCAGGCTGAGAACCTAAGAGGAAATAGACGATCAGGGAGGAGCTGACAAGATGACAACCTAATGCACACCTGACTGTTGCCCGCGGAGCGGTGAATCAGCTCCTTGGCCATCTGCATGACCACATGGCCAGCGGGGCTGCCGAACATGCTCTGGGCATGCCTCAGCCAGTTCAGAGGTCTCTCCAGTGTCAGCCCAGTATGGGATTGGTAGTGGCCTTCGGTGCTGTTGTTTCCCGACACTTCATTATCCATATCCGAGTCGTACATCTGCAGCTGTCTGCTGGCTGCTTCGCCCAGGCCGAGGAAGCAGACTAGACCCAGCAGAAGGAAGAAGGTGTTGCGGTAATCCGAGCTTGGTTGCTGCTGCATTTCGAAGATCGCGTGCGTTTACCGACTGTTGACTGATTTGTGACTAGTCTGGGCCTGGCCAAGCGCCTGGCTTTTATCTGCCAAACTGATGTTACGCCTTGGCAGGCAGCAGGGAGGAAGAAGAAAGGGAGGGAGGGTTTAGGTGCTGAGAGCAGGCAATCATTTGGCAGGCATCGCTGCACCATAAAAGCCGATTGAGGCGAGGCGCACCAGCGAGAGTGTTTTTCCTAGTGTCATTAGCCTGAAATTACCCACAGAGACGCACAGTTTTTCCGGCCCAAGGAGTAGTTCAACTTCCAGGAAAAGCCATCGTCTCGGCAAATGTCAATGCCAACTCGAATTTGACAGGTAAACGCACGCGAAATTGTGCGTGGAAAAACTGGAAACTGGAAAATGCAATGGAAGAACTGAGGGTAGAGGGTGGAGTATGGGAAAACAATTTATGTCTGCTTTTGTATCAATCATCAACTCATTTATTGTTAATTTAATGCTTTGTTTTTCCTAGCTGTTGTTGGAATAATTTATTGTATGTGTATGTGTATGTGTATCTGTGTGTGTATATATAGATTTGCAATAAATTTGTGAGTGCAACCATTCCTGCTGGAATGGGGCATGTTGATTTTTCATCAATTACAGACAACATATAAATCCATACATACACGTATACATATATATGTATGTATATATATCTTTGCTATACTTTCACAATAATTCGAGTATTTATTTGGTTTAGTATTTTGCAACAGATTAGAAGATACGCTTTATGCTTGAGTATTTTTTTGGTTTTGGTTTTCGTTTTCGTTTTATATTTTTCAGCATTTTTTCGGCATTTTTTGTGTTTGATGCGTTCGATGCGTGATATACGATTATGTACGAGTACCTATGGGGGGGTGTATGGTGGGGTGTGCCATGATATATGTATGTATGGTATGCCTGTATTTATTTATGTACTTTCTGTTCTACATTTGTCGCTATAAATACATATATACGAGTCGAATATGTTTATAAAACATTTTGTTGTTTTTGGTGTGAATATGTGCCAGTTCGATTATATCATAATTATTGATTGATGATGTATACGGTTACGAAAAAGTACATGTAGCCAAATATTCGCTTATAATTACATATATATATTTTGTATATATTTTTTATATAGATGACAGGATGATAAAACAATATTGGTTATTCTTGTTGTAAAGTTGTAAATTTGTTTCGATTAAAACGTTTGCATTCTACTAAAATCGAAGAGAGTTTTTTTTTCTTTAAAAAGTAACAAATTTCTCAAAGTTTACTTTTGTATATAATAGTTATATACCTTAAAATGCTCTATGTAATATATAGTGGTAGTTGTCTAGGGAGAGAGATGAATACAACCCAATTGAAATAATCCTTTTCGATATTGAATTCTTCTATTATTTTTGTATAATTGTCTATGGTATAAATAATGCTTAAACATGTGCGTAACAAAGGTAACAAAATCAATTTCCTAAAAACAAATCGAAGCTATTGTTTACGATATATCTTGAATGATTAAAATATATATGACTTCGTTGACTTCATTTATTTAAATATTTATTTATGTATTATCTAGATATTCTTCATCTTCAGCTTCCTGCTCCCTGTACCGACTAAGCCCTATATAATGGATCCTTAGTGATTCGAATATGTTTGGTTCGTTATTGTTGTTTGTTTCTAGCTTAACATTGCTTGTCCTTGTCTGGGTACATCTCATCTGTTCATCTCTTCATCGTTCATCTTTCATCTTTCATCTCTATATAGCCTTCAATAGCTTTCGTCTCGTCTCGTAAACATTAACTGCTAATAGATCATAATGACAATAATAATCATAATCGTTAGACATATTTGTGTTGCTGGTTTAAACATTTACTTTGTGTGTGTATTTGTGTGTTTGTGTGTGTGTTTGGTATGTAACATTTGCTCATAATAATTTCAGAATACATATAGTTCAATAACCGATTTATCCATTATAATTATAACGCATAGTATTTACGTGTACGAGTATTTGTTTACTATACTCTTGCGCATATTGTCTTTTATGTTTTTTATTAGTGTTTTTTTTCTTTTTTTGATATTATATCATGTCTCATGTTGGTATATTTTAACAAATTCATTAATATAATATTTCGATTAAAAGTTCTCCCATTAACATTTAATATATTTTCGCTTTCAATTGATTTAATATGTGTGTGTGTGTGTGTGTTGGGGTTATACATTATATAATTCAATATTTGTCTCAATAATATATATATATACTTTCATGCTTTTTGGAAAATCTTTCAAAATGTTTTAGGTATGATTTAAATTTAAATATGTTTGTTTATCTTCCTTTTATCATTCGGCTAAACCAGTCAAGTCAATCTTTGCACATATAGTAGATATATGTATGTGTATATGGGCTTTTGCATTATTGTTGTTGCATTTGGTGGTTATAATTATAGATTAGTAGTGTACTACAGTGTCTACTTCTTCCTCTTCCTCATCCTCCTTCACTTTCTCCTCTCTTTTATGGCAAATGAATTCTAGGGGTAAATACAGTAAATATTCAGTAACAAGACACACATTTGATAGTTGATAGTTAGATAGTTGAAAGGATAGTAACCCAATCAGGCTGATGCTGATGCTGATGCTGGTGGATAGATGTATGTAGTAGGAGTGTGTCTGTGTGTGTTTGTGTGTGTGTTTAGTTTCGCTTGAAACCAGGAAACTTCAGAGGCAGAAACAGATCGATTTCCCTAGTATAAGTACAAGTCTGTGTGAATGATAGGTGATAGCTTGGAGTGCCCTTTAGATCTAGCTTCACTTCAAGTCTAGCTCGTCATCATCTTCTCTGGCGGCACTCCAGCGCCTGGTGGCCGATCCCATGCTGCTCACACTGCCCGTGTCGCTGAAGTCACTGAAGGCCGCATTCTGTATGCCCTCGTAGATCTTATAGCCGGTGGCAGGGCCCACGCCGCTGGAGCTCATGCTCATGCTCTTGGCCGCACCGAAGCGATCGGTCTTGTAGTTCGACGGAGGTCCCCCGAAAATCATGTCCGCGTCGGAGATGGAGCTGCTGGCCCTGGTGAACTTGCCATTGCCATAGGAGGCGTTGGTGCTGCTGCTGGTCTTGGTGTCGCCGAATATAATGTCCAGATCCGATGACTTGGAGGCTGCAAGAATCGATTAAGTAGATTAGAATTGGAATTCTTTGAGTTTAGTCAAAGTGCACATCAATTTGGCGTTGGGTGCAGTCTTTGGAGCACTTATCGCTAGCACTACGTGAGCCAATCGCTTTAGTATATTCATAATTCTAGATACTTTTGGATACTTGATTCGGGTGAATGAAGATGGAGCCAAATGAGTGTTACCAAAACAGATCTTATGCGTGAGGGATGTGTGACCGAATGGGCATGACAATGACACTGGCCTCAAGTCAATTTCGATTCTACGTTTTCGAAGACATCTTTTGATAACTCTCAGCATTCGCGAGGAGAGACACACACATACATACACACACATTCAAATCAAAATGGTTGCATTAACTACCAGAATTTTGTTGAACTAGAAGCTTCGAGTAGTTAAGACATTTGTTGTGTTGTTTGGGTTTCGTTTTCGTTTCGTTTCGTGCCCAGAAGCCGTACATGAACTCAAGTTGTTGCGGTGCACTCTAGCGAGTTGTTACTGTACTGTAGTACCTGTAGTGGTTTACTGTCTGCTGTTGTTCTGTGCGCGTGTGCGTGAAATGCGTGAAGTGTTTGTGTTTAGGTGCGTGCAGGCAAGCGATAGCAGCACTGGGCGATGGAGAGACTTACAAACACTTGGGCCGGCTCGCAGGTCGTATACGTATTATTTGGCTTACACTCTTACACTGAGAGAAGAGAGTTGGCGTACTAGGAAAATCAAAACACATACAAATCAAAAAGAAAACAAAACCTAATTGTCTGCTTTCGTTTTCGTGGCTTCTTCTTTTTTGGCTAACACTTTTTGACACCGGCTGCCTACATGGCTAAGAGCTTAGTACTTATGTAAGTTAGTTACAGTTACAGTTACAGTTAGTTGGTCTCTAATGATTATACCTACAATATATATGGGGTGTAGCTGATTAGTACGATAATGAGAGGTTAAATGACATGAGCGTATAGTATATATATATGGTATATGGTATATGGTATATGGTATAGCATATGGGAGGATAGGACCAATGTCTCGATCTAGGTCTTGCGCAGCGTTAGGCTGACCAGCAGGACGCCCACCGCTAGATAATTACCGTTGCTCTCGGAGCGCGTGTACGAGGGTCGGGTGTACGAGGGCAGGTCGCTGGGATTGTTGTACTCCGCCTGCGAGGCAATCGAGTTCGAGTCGTAGCCGGAGGTGTCCCCCGGCAGTGCTGTGGTGGTCACGGCCGCCGGTGCACTGTAGACGCTCGCCGACCGGATGCCAATGGCCGAGCGCCAGTCGTTGGTGGTGGCCGAGGTGGTCATCGGTCCGACTGCAGTGGGAGGGGCAATGGCTCCTCCTGCTCCTCCTATGCCAGCGCTGTTGCTGATGCTGGTGATGGCCGTGAGGCCGCTGGCCTCGCCCGCTCCCGTGGCCGTGGCCGCCGTGTTCGTGGTGTTGGTGTCCATGCGCGTGATGGTCTCGATGGAGGTGGAGCTGCCGTAGTTGCCGTAGCTGGTCTTGTCCTTGCTCAGGCTGCTGCTGAAGCTGTTGCGATACCCACTGGAGCTGTTGGCATTGCTGTGGACCGTGGCGGCCACGGTGGGTGGCGGCGGCGGCGGGCCCGAGGGTGGGGGCGGTGACTTGATGCCGTTGCCGTTGCGATTGATGCGCGATGAGATCGATGACGAGGAGATCGACGAGGAGGATGAGGGGGTGTTGGCGATGCTGGCCACGCTCGTTGACTTGTGCGGCTCCTTGTCGAAGGGATTGACCCGTTCCTGTGGCTCAAAGTTGGTCACCGGCTTATAGCCGCCGGCGGCTTTATCCGTGCTTGTATCCGTAGTTATGTTGACGCTATCCGAAACGCTGCTGCTGCCGGGCTGAACGGCTGAGCTGGCCGCCGATGGCTCCTCCAGCGGACGGCTGGGCTGTGTGGAGATCACCTCCATGCCATTGCCGTTGCCAGATTTGCCGCCCGAGGCGAACGAGAACTGCTTGCCCAGGAAGGAGCCGCTGAAGCCGCCGCCGCTGCCTCCACTGCTCCCCGGGCCGGCGCTGCTGGGCACGCTGCCCAGGCCGCTGCTGGTCTCGCTCGCCGTTCTGCCGCGCTTCTTATTAGCGATTTCCTACATGTCGCCAAATATCCCCGCGAACGTCTTCCTCAGGTTCTTCATCGTGTCCTCCGCATCCTCCACCACGGAGTTTTGGGTCTGCGGAGGACGTTGTCCCACCCTGGACACCGACGAGATGCTCGACGCCTGCGAGGTCTGCGAGTCGCGTCGCACTCCGCCCACGGTGCTCGGCCCCGAGGAGGACGGCTCCTCCGGCAGCTCGGATATGCTGCTGCGGCTGCTCAGCCGTCCAATGGAACCGACTGCCGGCGAGGTCCGCTCGGGTATGGGCGGTGGTCCACCCATGGGCGCTGGCCGGGGTCCGGCTGGAAGCGGCGGTGTTGGGGCCAGGCCATCGTCTGTGGGGCTCTCGGCCCGCGAGGACACCGACGAGCGGGAGGGCAGTCTGCCCGGTCCTGTCTGCGCCATGCTGGGGCGGCAAACGTTCTGCAAGACAGAGAGAGAGAGAGGGAGTTTACTGCAGACTGGAGGACTACTTCTTTGGAAGTGGACACCTACCTGCATACGGCCCGACACCAGGTCGGCTATCTGCCTGCGGTCATCCTCCTGGCTGTCGCCGATGAGGGCGAAAGTGCTGTCGCAGGCACTGATGATGAACTCGCGTCCATCTTTGGCCACGACGACGGACAGGCCACACACTTCCATGCCGCCAAAGAGCTCCGATATCTGTAATGGATCCAATTGCATTAGTGATTAGAATTCCAGTCAAGCGTCGCCCCTTTCCGCTCAATCGCGATTGAGTCATGGCCCCAAAATGTGGTTTCGATTTCATGCCCCCCAGTCAGAGTCAGTCCCAGAGGCAGGGTCCCAGAGGCTGCCTCTGCTGCCACTGCTGTTCTGTGTTCTGTGTTCTGTGTGGGCTTCCGCAGTTGGTTTTAATTACACAGTTTGTTTTGATTAAAACTGGTGCTGACTTGCCTAGAAAACTCGGCAAATCGACTTCTCGGCGTCATCATCGTCATCATTGGCCCACCCACATAACCCTAAACACTTCCCGCCCCGCATGGGGGGGGAGGGGGGCCGGGAATACTTGTGCAACAAAATGGCATTAATTAATGCTCATATGTAGTGCCGGAAAGCGAATGATTCAGCCTCCGCTCCAAGGAAGCGCCGCTGAGCCATCTATGGGTTTTGGATTGCTGATCGAATACCTCAATCGATGGCATTTTCATGTACGAGTAGATACATAAATACCTCATCAAGCAATCGGATTGTTCCATTCCCGTTACCTCATAACGAACACACACACACACACACACACACACACACACACACACACACACTCAGAGTAGTGTTTGCGGCTAAAACCGTTTCAACTGTCTTGCGATTTGCATATTCATGAGGCTCTAATTAAAGCCGCGCCGACACTCGAGGGCACCTATAAACAGCCATCGACTGACGTCAGTCATACATAGTAGACCCGAAACGTTCCTTTGCCACCACCCACTCACCTCCCTGCCCCCCCCGCTGGGCAAATCAGACCACAGCCGAAATCACAAATTGTGCACCCAAAATGCCGCAAATAATTTAAAGCGATTTGCCCCAGCCATAGAGCATAGAGCATAGCCATAGAGCATAGCCATATTGATTGGCAAAATTTGATAAATGTGTGCAAAGCTGCTCTGAGCTGAGCGGCTGCTGGCCCAGAAATGGAGGCCGTAACGGTAATGTGTTCTGGCCTATGGGGCACTGCGAAGGAGCCTACAAGGAGAACTGGAATGCCCTACATATTTCTATATTTCAAAGTGGATTTTAGTTGAATTTTTGAAGACATCTTTAAAGGGAGGAACTATGTTCTAATCCAAGCATTAAGATACTTCCTAAGGGTACAGTACCCCCAAAAATGGTAGCTTCGATGGTGTATAAGTTTGAGTTGTAGTAACTTTAATGAAAAGAGCAGAATAGGTAGGGCTTTCCATCTGTCTTAGGAGAAACTACACAGAAGAAACCAGAAGTCCACAGTAGTCGCTAGCTCCCTTCCGATATTTTGCTCATATCATAATGCGCAGGCGATGCTAGTGAGCCGAGGGTTGGTGCAGCGGGCTTGCCCGATAGTTCTATAATATAATTTTTTGTACCCTTTGCAAACCCCGCCTTAGAGTATCCCCAATTCGGTTGGTTACTTCCCCAATTTCTTTTATTGCATGATTTAGTATCTCCGGGGAGATCAGATGCAGGTTTGATGACTTACCTCATCCACCCAGGCTTTGTACTTCTCGGTTAAAGTGATTTGCTCCAGCATGGCGGAGCCTTGATTGGTCTTCCAGTTGCCGGTGATGGATTTGCGCCTGTTAAAGAGCGAAAGCAAGCGAGCGTAATAAATTAGCATGCCACAAAAGAGCGTAGATAATGCGGTGCCACACAATGCTGAAGCTGCCGCAGTTCGGGGAATTGGTGGAGAGAGAGAGAGGGGGAGAGAGTGGGAGAGACAGATCTTTGAACTCGTCGCATTTTCGTTGGCAAACAATGAACTCTTGCCGCTGCACTTGGTAGGATAATTGGCAATTGAATTGCGGCTGCGGCTGGGGCGGCGGCTTTTGTCGTTGAGCTCAAGGTCAGTTGTCGGTCCAGGCCAGGCCGACCACTCGACCCATCTCGATCCCCAACCCAACCCATCATCATTGAGGCTTTCAGCATTGTGTGTGCGGCGGCGTCTGCGGTTTCTGTGGTCATCACTTACATAAATGCCTTGTAGTTGTTGCCAATCTTCTGGATGTGCACGCTGAACTTGGCATCGATGTAGGGCTCGATGGTGCAATAACAATGCGTATCGTTGCCGGCACCGCTGACCAGTCCGGCGGCGTCTTGCAGGGCGCTCTGGTTCTCCAGCCGAGCGGTGGCCACTCCGCCATGACAATGTCCGGCCTTCAGCACGCTGGGGAACTTGGTGAATTGGAACTGCAATAAGGAAGAGCAATCGAAGGCAATCACAATTTGTGTCTCGCTCTGTCAGTGATTGTGATTGTCATTATATAAATTACAATATGTCGATGGGAGCCCGGACCCCGGACCCCGGACCTCGTACCCCGGACCCGCCCCTGTACTCTGCTTGAATTCGATTTCTTTTGATTTTATTTGCTGCGGAAATCTGAGGGCGCACGTTCGAAGCTGTTTATTAATCTGTTGGATAAATGCCAAAATTCATTTGTCTTTCTCGTATTTTTGTTTTTGCCATCTGGCCATGGAAATGCTCTTTGATTGCTCGCAAATTTCCACGAACCAACTCTTGCCTTTAACGTTACTCAGGAAAATTCTTTCAACTTATTAATGATCAAATTCCAACAATTGTATGTACTTACAAGGCCCTGGCAACCCAACCATCTATTGAATAATTTCACATTTTAATAATTCAACAGAATGTCCATTGATAAATATGTAATATATACAATGTGTGTGTATGTAAGTCCACATGTTAATCATCTGCCATATTTAAACAGCTGATAAATCATAAATAAACATATGGACTTCACAGCTTAAATATGTGTTTATAAAATTTAATGACATCAGAAGAGATAAACCAAATAAACAAAATAATATTGGTAAGACTTCGACTTTGAGATACCCACTCACCAGACATGTATTTATTGGGGTGCATGGTGCAACAACGCCTGAAGGCGTTATGCTAAAAAGGGTGCAAAAAAGTGCGAAACGCAATTTCTTCAGCCTGTTGCATCCATGCACAAGAACTTAGCATACCCTTCTAGTCTACGCGCAACGGGTATGGCAGGGCACTGGCAATGCAATCAAAAAAACAGAGCTGGAGGAGGAAAACCATAACAAACCATGACGCAGAAAGCAGAAACCGAAGCAGAAACAGAAACAGAAAGGAAGAAGAATTGTCGCAAACGATGAGAGACATTCGCGCTGACAGGGGGGTGAGAGCAAATCACTCAATGAATATAACAGCGTAGGAGAGAGAGATAGAATGAAAGGAGCTTGGCCAGACGTCACACCCCCACATAGCAGGCATTCTTGGAAGCTGCTACGTATTCCGCTCGAGTGGCGTCTGTCTAGAGGGCTACTTTCGAGTTATATCAGCAGGCCTAAAATATGCACTGTGACGCATCTCGGAATCGGGTTGAGCGGGTTGAGAGGAGTGGGATATGGTGAGTGAGTGAGCGATATATGCATGTCCATGCATGCTTGTATGTTTTGTGCTTCTCGTAGTTGTAGTCGTAGTCGTATGTGTGGTGGCGTTAGCTAGTCGTGTATGCAGATTATGGCAACGTATTGTAGGCGTACCATGAAGCATGACCATGCCCACAGCATGGCAGAGCACGTGTGCACCAGACTTACCCTACCCTACCGCCTCTCTAGGAAGTGGAAGTAAGCCGTATCGGTGTGCAAGTATAACTAAATTATTGGTTGATTTGTGGCCTGACAGATGCGCTATTTGCTGCGGTTCCTGCTGCCGCCGCTCTCACTGTGGCGCCAAGCATATTGCTTATGCTATGCATGCCCGAGAGCATAAACCAGGCCCCTGCACGCAATTAATAAAGCTGCCAAGGTAAAATAATGCACAGCAATATGCAATCGACTCGGTCTCTTGCCGCTCTCTCACTCTCACTCGGTGCTCCTCTCCTCCTCGGCGGCGTTTCACTCATTTGCAATGAATTTATTACGCTTTTGATCGGCCGACAGCAGCTTATGCGGGGGACCAGAGAAAAAAGCTCAAAAGCGATCGGTATCTCGCTCTCTTGCTCGGGCTCTCAGCGGCCGAGTGTGGGATCTTGAGTGGGATCGGGACTTCGGCCAAGACGAATCGGTTTGACTTCGTTGCTCTCTCTCTCTCTCGGACTTGAGTGTGATTGCGTTTGGTATTTGACTTTACTTTTTCCAATACCAAACGCAATCACAACTGAAAAAGCAGCGCAGCGAAGTAGACCGCTCCACCGGACAATCGCGCGGGTCCGAGTCCATACACCGTACACCATACACCATACATAAGATCAAGTGCAGTGGCAATTAAACGACGAGTCGTGAGAGTGCCAGTGAAAATAAATTCCCATTGGGTTAAAGTTGAACACAAAAGCCCCCCAAAAGCTACAAGTACGTGCAATTTTCCGTGCCAAACAAGTTGCTGCTGCTCAAAGGTAAAAATACTTTAATTTTAGGCATTTTTTGCTGTGGGTTTCGGTTGGGTTCTATCATGAAGCACTTGGCATTTAGAAAATACAAATTGAAGATATGCAAAACGCGCGACAGCGGCGCGACAAACGCGCGTTTTGCTGGCTATTTAAAACGCGAGCGCGGGGAAATGTGGCGACTCGTCGCAGCATCACTGACACAGCGACACAGTTTTCCATGCCCCACACACACACACACGTGTGTCTTTCTATTTATTTGCGTTTATTTATAATTTGTTTTTATTTGCCTTCGTCAAGAGTTTTTCCCTCTCCTTCTTGGAAAAAGCCGTCCGCGCGGCCGCCTGTCGATGCCTCTTAATAGTTTTTAATGTCGCCAATTTGTAAACAAAAATGCAGCCATTAAAAAATATACATGTGGCTCGGTTGTGCAATGTCGTCTGTTCGTAAAGATCCCCCCCTCCCCACCCCGACACTGGAACACACACTGGAAGTTCCCCAGCCACCGTGTGTGGGGCAGTGTTCTTTTGCAGTTAATTTTTGGTGAAAAAATTCATGAAAATCTTGACCGGTTATGGGAGATGTGAGGATTTGTCTGTATTCGTGAAACCCTTGTAAATGGAATTTGTTGGATGTCAAGGCAAGTCCTCTCTGGGCTCTGTTTTGCGTGGGAGATTTTCATATCACGCATACGTCATGCGTGTGTTTTGGCATTGGCTATTTAATGGCTAAAAATACCAGAAATCGTAAAAGATTTTTATACCTAAAAATTGTACATATAAAAAGTGAACACTTTGAAAATTAACCAAAGAATCTTGTCTGTGGTGGAAAGTGCGTGAAAATGCATTTCAAGTGTTTTCCCCTTTTCTTTTGCATTCACCAATTTTTCCTTCATTTGACTTTGCCTTTTTTTGTGAAGCCTTTTGTTTGTCTTGATTTTCTTGGAAATATAGTATTGACTTTTCTTTTCGTTTCATTGCCTGACAATTTCGTTGGGATGAGTATTGTGCTACATTTTTTGCGCTGTTTTGTTTGCTGTTTTATTGCTCACAAAAGCCCCAACCGCAACAGCTGTTGGCCTGTGAATGAAAATGGAAACTGGAACCCGGTTAGTGGGCTACGAGCTAATCAAGTGCGAGTATCTCAACGATTCCATTCCCAGAATGTAAACCCGATCAATGCGGTGTCTCTGCCGCTCTACTAAGTTTTCGTTTCGCTTCGAGGAAAACCCGCAGCCAGGCCAGAGCACATTTCAAATGAAATTGTCTTGCGATTTGTGGAACAATTTCCTTTGCACATCATTCGATTCTGCCATATTTGGCCGCTGGTGCACTTAAGGCACAAACAAGAGTCAGTCAGACATATAACCATATATAGTACGGTTTCAGATCCAAAAAACGATTGTTTATTCCTTCACACTTGCCTGACTCTCTCGTGTCGACACACCCACCCACAGACGACGGCTGTTTGGCTTATCCCCCAGCCAACATGCGCGACTCATGCGACCATTAATAATTTGCTTTTGCAACTTTTGCAATTTAATATTATTGTACAATTAAAAAGAAATGCAGGAGACAGTGACAGCGACAGCAAAAGCCACAGGCAACAGCAAACGGCGACATGGCGACAAAGAGTCTTTTCTTTGGTATTCCTTTCCATTAATAACTTTTCATCATCAACATCTTTGGGCCCACTGCCTCATCGGCCTCATCTGCCTTCTTCTTGCAAGTATTTTCCTGCTTCGGTTTGGTTTTTAGCGTAAATTTCACAAGTCAGCCAGCAATTTATTGACGATGATTTCTTTTAAGTCTCCGTTCCGTCCATTTCGTCTCCTTCCTTGGATCTGTCACAGGGCTCAGCCCTCCTCCTTCTGTCTGTCTGTCTGTCTGTCTGTGTGTGTGTGTGGGCCACAGGCCGTCAATTTGTCTGATTGTCTGTCACTTCTTCTGTTTTTCTTCACTTTTTTTTCTTTTCTTTAATTCCCTTAACAAGATCTGTCGCCCAAGGCACAAATTTGAATGGAATGTTGGGTATTAAAAACGGAAATAAATCACCACTCGACTTGATGAAATATGATTCAATTTTGATGTGCAAAATGTTACCATATCTGACATGATATCAAATTGTTTCTCCTTGCTATAAAGGGAGAGCCTCTTGCCCTTAGATGACACACAGAATGAAGCTAAGCAAATGGAATGTACTATATTTATATAGGGTACTTGAATAGGATGATAAGACGATGGGTTATTGTTATTGATTGATTGTTTATTGCTTGGTAATTAATTCTCTCTATTGTAAAGCTATCTGGATGAACTTTTGCTCTATAGAAAGTCTAAGTAAAACAATTTCCAGGGTTTCAAGTTACCATAAAATTTGCAATAACATCTATTCAATTCCGTGATCACAAACAGCTGTCTAAGGTTTCATATTACTGAAGTAAATAAATCATTTTTGCCAGAATCTGCAATGCCAAAGGTATGCCAAACCGCAAACGGATTTCCATGTAAATTGTATTCCCTATAATCTGAATAAATTCCGAAAAATACATTCTTTTTGTTGTTTTTTTTATGCTAATATTGCAATTTTGATAAGGCAATGCCAGAATGCCACACAGAATGCCATTGTTGTCGGGGCTTGCAATTTGTTGTTGCCACAAATATCGTACATGTCGATGTCTCTATACTGGGGTGGCCCTGGAAATACATGTTTTTTTTTTTTTCGTATAAATATGAAATGCCAAAGGCTTTGGGTTTTGCTCATTAAAAATTTATGTTTTTACGGCCCTGCAAATGCAATGCGAGACGGGTCCGAATCGGAGTCCGAGTCGGAGTCTGGGCCAGCCAGCCGGCCGGCCGGCGTCATGGTCCCTCAACCGGGCTTCCGACCTCTCCCCCTCCCCCCCATTATTGGGTTTTTGTTTACTCGAACCGAAAGGCGCGACATATTAGCATTTTTAATTGAATCGTTACGCATCCTGGGGAGCCTGCGTGGTGAAATTTTTTTGTTTGTTTTCTTGTGGCAAAAGTTGAGAAATTTGTGGCGTGGGCGTAAAGCAAAGAGAAAACCCTGCACCCTGCAGGAACGTGACGAATTTCGGGTAGAAACTGTTTCGGTATTTTGCACAAGGGGGAGGGGGGGATTGGCTCCCCGATTAAGAGGGGGGCTGTGCTGTGTAAGACTTATTTTCGGCATAATGATGCCATCTCTGGCTCGTACTTGTGCATAAATTAATGATGCATAAAACCCATAAACATTCCAAGAACATTCCTCGACCGACCGACCAGGTTTCGTCACACCTGAATAGAGCTGTCAGTCGGCTGAGCGAATGCATCTCATCATGGGGCAGGGGCAGTGGCATTTTCCAGTGGCAGCTGCTGGCAATTCAATTAGCAGCAGCTGATAGGAGAGACACAGCCACAGCGACACTCACATCAGCGCCTCTTATCAGCTCGTATGTACGTTTAATTATTTATGATTATTCCATTGGTTGCGTGGCACAGGTGTCTCAGTTTGAGTCTCAGTTTGAGTGTCTCTGAGTGCATGTAAATGCTAATGGTTGACCAGACTATAGAGGGGATATCGTATCGTATCGTATCTCTATTCTCCAGTTAAAGTGCACATTTTGCAATGGAAAAACGTTGCGTGTCAAAGATCAAGATGCTGACTGGGAGACTGGTCAGCCCCAGGGGGGGCTAGAAGGGGGACGGGTGGGAGGCCAAGCATTAATCAAAATACTTGACTTGACTCCTTTTGTTTGGGCCGCCATTGATCTGGCTGATTATGGCATTGCCCGACCGATCGTGACTTTGATATTTTTCCTTTAATTTTCTCTCATTGTTTGGTCGCTGCGGTCCGCTTGGTCCGCTTGGTCGAACGATCGTTTCGGCTGGAAAAGTTTGCCGCTGGCCAAAGAAAGTTTTCCAGCATCGTTATGGAAATTGGCAAAAGTGCAACAGCAGCAAAAAACAGCAAAAATGTTAAAGTTGAACCTGCAACCTCCTGAGACCCCTGGAGACCCCTGGAGACCCCTGGAGACCCCTGGAGACCCCTGGAGACCCCTGGAGACCCCTGGAGACCCCTTGGCAACCCCTGCTGTACCCTCGCTATAGCTCTGATAAAAAGCAAACATTTACTTGATCTAATTAACAGATAATTACTATCTTAACAGCATCTGATAAGCATCTACAGTCAGTCCACGCCCCCTCGCCTGTCATTGAGGAAGATGTGCAAGGTGACATCATCATCTCTGGGTGGGTTGTAATATCGCACGACGAGCATTCCATTCCAAGGCAAATCATTTCCAATACTGCGCAGTTGCTTTATGGGAATGTGATCCCATAACCGAACCGAACCGAACCCATTCCCCCCCCCCCCCCCCCCCCCCTTTCCACCTTCCAGACTGTTTAGAAAGTCAATCGGCAAATGACAAACAAACAAAACACAAAAAAAAGCGAAAAAAAGCGAATTGCGACAAAGCGCAAAACCAAAAAGTAAATGACCGCTACAAAGCCAGAACATTGTTGTATATACTATATGTACATATATGTATATACATATATGTATATATAGTACAACTCGACTGTTCTGTCACCCTCTAAACAAATGCTGTTTGCTTTGGTTTCAATGAAAATGTCTTAAAAGGTGTTAGCCTGCCTGTCAGTCGCTTAGCCGAGAATGCAAATAAAAGTTTTTCCAAAGATAAATGTTAGATAATAAAAAAAATACTCAGAAGTGATTAAGTTTTATCGTGGCAGATGCTATTCTGGCTATATCTTTGGCTTAGTTTTATTTGTAGATGGATCGATAGATTGTCGGAACTTCTCTCTAACGAATCTCAAAGATTTCTATAGGGAGATCATCATTCGAATTCCGAGAGTAGAAAAAATTCGTATTAGAGAAATATTCGCTATAAGATACAGAAAAGGTTCTGAAAATTAAATGAAATTGCAGTGTTTAGGGAATAAATTGGCTATATAGAAAACTTCGTTATAGGGAAGTTCGTTATGGAGAAGTTTGACTGTACTCAAAAGTGTTTAAGTTTTATCAGGGAAGATGTTATTCTGTCTAGACCTTAGACTTTGTTTTATTTGTAGTTTAATTTGTAGATGGATCGATAGATAAAGAACCAAAAGGTTCTAGAACCTCTTACAGATCTCGAACTGTTCAAGTACTAACATGAGATACGAGCACATACATACAATACATGTGTATGTATGTCTGTATGTCTGAATGTCTAATAAGTGTGCCTATAGAGTGCTCTTCATAAATGTAGAGGGTACTCTAAAATTTCAAATTAAAAAATCTGAGCATTAGAAAGGCGATACCCAAAGAGCTAATTAGACACATATGTTTGTTGTTTGTTTTGTGTTGTATGTTGCATGCCTCTTTGGTAGGCGCAAAATATCGAGCATCGTAAATTGAAGTGCCTCGCGTGGCCTGGAGAATCCGAATGCTATAAATACGTTTTTATATCGATGCATTCCCACCCCTCCAACCCACCCGTCCATTGTTTTGTAGCTGTCAATAATTCTGTGGGTCCAAACACACACACACACACACACACACACACATTAGGCGGACATTAGCGGCCATTTATGGCGCAATTAAGTGCTCATAAAACAAACATCGCAGCGCTGCTGCAGTGCTCCTCCGTTTTCCGTTTTCCTTTTAGTTCGGAAATCTCGGAAAATGCCCCAGCAAGAAGCAAGCAGCAAGCCAGAATCGCATTAATTATGTGGCTTTGCTTTCTGAGCCGCTTTTTGGCGCATTTTGGCCCGGTTCGGTTCGGGTATCCAGCCAGCCAACCATAGAAACGGGCGCCACAAAAACCACACTTTGGCCGAAAGGCGCTTTAGCTGCTTTCGATTTTCGAGCCCTTTTTTCTGTGTTTACTTTCCTGTGGCCTTTTTCATGTCTGAGCTTAGGGAATCCTTTTGAATTCACCTGGGAAAATCTCTACCTGTCAGAGGGAGGGGGTTTGTGGGGGTCTGTGGGGGTCTGTGGGGGTCTGTGGGGGTCTGTGGGGGGACTGTGGAGTGGTCTGTGGGGGGTCTGTGGGGTGGTCTGCGGGGAGGTCTGTGGGGAGGTCTGTGGGCAAGTGTTAATAATCATTAAATTTGCATATTTTGTAGCCACGATTCAAACGCATAAATAATGCACAGAAAATATTGTCACGCCCCCAAAATTGGGTTGGAATATTTATTTAAATAAATGCTTATGATTGCTACCCCTAAGCTTTTCCAGCACTTTCTCTAGTGAAAGTTCTTTACCCAAAAAGGGTATTCCCGCGTCGTATTACAAATATTTCCCCCCTTGTAACTGGCATTCTTGAAGTGGCCCTAGGGGGCAGAGTGGAAATCAATGCTAATTGAACTCGAGCTGATATTTGAGTTAATATCTTTCGAAATTGTTTGCGGACTGCGGCTCATTGTTGCCTGATGATGCCTGATGCTCTCCTCTGTCTAGTGGTTGTTTCTGCTGCTGCTGGCCCGCATAATTGGCTGGCTGGCAGTCGCTTGATATTGTAACCGACTGGCAATCACACTAGTGTCAAATGTCAACATCGATGATGCTGCTGCTCATGATGATGACGACACACAGCCAGCGCCAGGGGCAGCAGTGGCAGTGGCAGTAGTCCGAGCAAACAAGTGTGTCAATTAGACGAGGCGCGAAGTGACGTCAAATGGTGGCAACAACTGGAGGGGATATACGAGTGGATGTGGATGTGGATGTGGATGCCGTGTGCCATAATATATAACATTTAATTGACACGTGTAAAGCTTGTCAACAAACACCGGGAGCTGCTGCTGCCGACAAAAAGTTATGCATGCCACATGCCCCATGTCGCCTTTCCTGCTGCCTGCTGCCTGCCGCCTGATATATGGCCACGCTAATTGTGTATTCAGATATCAGTGCATATATAAATAAAGACATATGCATGCATATTCGTGTGTGACTCGAAAAAAAAGAGCTCAAAAGGAAATCGTGCGAATTTCGAACGCCTCTAAAACGCTTTTCTTGCTGCCAATCCAATTGGCTCTCTCGTTGGTGATTTATCGGCCAAAAGCCGCCGATGACGTTTCCAATGTGTGTGCTCTATGCTGTGTGCCACTTTTTGTTGTTGCCTCGCTGGATGAATGCCCCGCTTGTTTGTTTTTTTGTTTGTTGTCACTCGTCGTCGTCGTCGTCATCATCGTTGGTATTAGTGCTGGCCTGGCCGCCTTGTCGGGCTGTTTGTTAAACAAATCCGCGCCGTTAATTGCCAGGCAAAGTGTCAGGGCGAAAACTTTCCTTCTACGAAAAATTCTCCCATGGCATTGCGACACCGACACCGACACCGATACCGCCGGCACCTCCAACGACCTCTATGCCTCGCTCTTCTGCTCCTCTGCTCCTCGCTCCTCTGCTCCAGTTTATCCCATTAGGCAGCCGCGCTGCCGTCTGCCTGTCTGGCTGCCAGCCGCCGTCGTTTGGCCTGCCACTTAATAAATAGTTTGATGCATTATGCCTGCCTCGCTGCCTGCCTCGCTGCCTGCCTCGTCGTTGCATTCAATCAATGGCCCGTCCCGGCTGCTCCTCTCTATTACCCCTTCTCTGATCTCTGATTCACGCATGCAACTTCTTCGATTGTGCCCCCCACTCGACGAGTAGACGTAGACGACGTATGTATGTATGTATGTGCCTCTGTGTGCGTATGTTTTCTAGTGGCTTTTCCGCAAAATGCTTTTAATTCAATTTTATTTCAATTTAATTGCCACATTGCCGCGCTACTTGGGATCGGGTAAAGGGGAACAGGGAGCTGCCACTGGGAGGGCACAGGCATAGGCTGGCTGGCTGGCCTGCATATGGCTATATATATGTATATGCATATGCATATATGTATGTATGTATATGCAATGCGACCTGCCTATCTCTGTCGATCAGTTCGACAACAGCAATGCCTCGATGACTGGAACGGGAGCAGAGCAGAGCTGCTGCTGCAGCTGATTACTTTGCCACTGCCTCTGTCTTGCCTTTGCCTTTTGCCACTCTCGATATTATACAATATTTTTGCGTTAATATATATGTTTGTGTGTACGCATACGGCGTACGGAGTCATCGTATCGGTGGCAGCCGTTTTGTAATGGATTTCGATTTGTGGTTCTCAAGTTTTTCTATGAATTTCCCATAAACAATTTTCAATTGAAATGCTCCGGCAATTGAACTACTTTTCGTAGGATTTATGCATTCTAAATTGACTGGCGGAATGGGCTTTGCGTAAGTCGCAAGTAAATTATTGATGAAAAGAGAGAATAAAGCCAGAGCCACAGCCAAAGCCAAAGCAAAATCCAATTGCCAGAGAGGGGCGACAAGGCAGAGCTGAGCAGAGCAGAGCAGAGCAGGTCTTATGTGGTGTATATATTATATGCATAATTGAGCATTGCATTGATGGCTTGATTGATGGACGTACGGCTTGCTCTTGCTTGGCCTCCTTCTCAGCCTCATTTTGGCGATAACCCACACACACACACATGGCATCTGAATGGCATAATTAAACTTTCTGCGACCTTCAGTCTTCAGTCTTCAGTCTGCTTCTGCCTGATAATCATTATATAGTATACGTACTGTATGTCTCCCATTAAAACATTGTCGTCATCAGAAAAAGTAATCTCAATTTTCCCCCTTTCAGAGCAAAGAGCGGGGATTCACTGAGAACGACATAAAGTCATTTTATCTGCTGCCAGGCAGCGGAGGAGCTCAGCTGTCGAAGCCATGGATTTCAGAAAATATTTAGGTTTATTGGCGCTCGTCCTGGTGGCTGTGCTGGCGCTTAACGGCCGCCCGGCAGACGCCTGCTCCTGCATGCCCTCGCACCCACAGACACACTTCTGCAAGGCCGACTACGGTGAGTCACTTGGGGGGCCAATCCTTGGGGAATTCGATAGCTGAATGCCTGCATTTCTTTGACAGTTGTGCAGCTGCGAGTGCTGCGAAAATCGGACACCATCGATCCGGGCAAGACCACCTACAAGGTGCACATCAAGCGCACCTACAAGGTAAGCCGTGGCGAGTCCTGTGGCATTGACATTGCAGCAACGTAACCCAACACTCTACTCCTCTAGGCCACTCCCGAGGCACGTCGCATGCTGCGCGATGGCCGCCTGGCCACGCCCAGCGCTGACTCCATGTGTGGCATCAGGCTGGACCTGGGCAAGGTCTACATCATCGCGGGACGCATGCCCATGCTGAACGTGTGCAGCTACTACAAGGAGTACACCAAGATGACCATCACCGAACGCCACGGCTTCAGCGGGGGCTACGGCAAGAGCTGCAACTGCACTGTGAGTCCATCTACCAATCTGTGAATCCAAGCTTCCAGCTAACTGGTTTTCCTTCCCCCCCCACAAAAGGTACAACCCTGCTTTGGCCAGCAGTGCCTGCGACATCGAGAGTACTCGGACGGTTGCAAGTGGTCGCCGTTCGGCAAGTGCGAGCGCGACTACAGCGCCTGCATGCCCCATGTGGTGCACACGGTGAACGGCAGCATCTCCCGCTGCCGCTGGCGGCGCACGCAACTCTACAGAAAGTGCCTCAGCAATCCGTAGGCGGATGGCGGGGTGCTTCTTCCCCCTCTCCCCTAATCCTTGTTATGCTACCGTTTCTCTCTCTATCCAGAGCTTTAATACGTACGTTATGCCTAATGTGTTATTTATTAATTGATGCTTTTGAAATGTAACCGAGCTTCGAACCGAGCTACTTAATTAGTGTCTAGCTTTTAATGTTTATATCGTGCGTGCACTTACCAAATCGCGTGGATTCGGGAAGAAGGTCTGCTCGATCAGTGGGAAGCCGTCGCGGCCCAGACGTCGCTGCAGCTGCAGCAGATGCGAGAACACCCAGGGTTTGTCCTACAACCAGAACACAGATCACAGAATATCAGTTTCCATCACTCCGACTCTGCGACTCTGCGACTCTCACCTGAAACTGGTAGATCGAATGCAGCGAATTGATGCTGGGCACTCCGCCGTACTTGAGTCCGAGAATGGTGGAACGGAAGTCGCTGGAACCGTCACGCGGTGGCTGGCGTATCAACACGAAGTCCGGCCGGAAGGAACGCGCAACCTGTTTGTTGGTGTGATATTCCAAAATGAATGAAATAAACAAAACGGGAATTTAATTAGATTTTAGAATGCTATATGCAAAAACGATCGAAGTGCACATTTTTTTGTAATTTTTTAATTGGAAAATATACCTACGAATAAAAACAGTTTACTTAGAGATATTGTTGGATTAGCAGAAAAAGAAAACCCATTTGGACTTTAAATTGCATGTTTAATCTAAGAAAATCGGGATCTATTCGGAAAAACAATATTCATACACTTCACAACTTCATTAAGTAAAAACATTTTTTGAAATTTGAATCTGATAGATTGTTCGATAAACTATTGTCTTATCGATCGGCAGTAAGTTCAAAAAATGACCGCTGATATCTGTAGTGGCGCCGCTACAAACGTTGAGTAGAAATGTAGCGATCATGTAGAAGTAACATGTAATGTAAGAATGTCATGTAGCGACTACTCGTGGGATGTAGATATCGTAACAAATCAATTTTAAATAAAACTTTCAGCATTATTTTGAATAGAGAAAGTCTTGGTAGGCTAGTGTTCATTTCAGATCAACCAAAAACGTCTTCAGTATCATGTCAGATCGATTGATATGTGTAGACCCATCTGAAGTGGGATAAATCAATTAGGATCGATCGATACAGTTTTGGGTATAAAACGTATTTGGGCCACTTAAATATATACATATATTTCATGACCAAATAAGTCGGTAAAGGTTTATAAACCCTTTAGGTATAACGACTAGCACATCTACATCTGCTTATTTTACATCTGTTTATTTTACAAACAGTTCTTTGGTGGCAGGAATGACGGTGCCCATGCAACAATCTCAACCATTTCTATTTCTTTCCTATTATATGAGTAAAATCTGTAAAATCTGCCGATTTGGTTGAAATTTTTAAGAGGTAAGTAACAATTTATAGGTGCATAAATTTGAACCTTTGCTTGGGCTATGAAAACGGAGGAACAGACTGTTAAGAATGGATCAAGAGCATCTATACTTTATGGTTTCGGAGATGCTTCCTTTTGTGCAGCTCAATTTTAGTATACCCCTTCCAGGGTTCAATAAAAAGCATCCGTTTAAATTAGCTAGGGCTTTGTTTGAACTGCAAATAGCTGTTTTATTGATATGTCTATAACGTGGATGCAGTACACTCGTAAGATACGGATTATTTATTGCATTTGAATACGTTTCCAGCGTATTAAAACTGGCGTCTAATTTCCTGACCGACCCCCAAGGGCGTCGCAGTCGGTGCCACAAGTGTTTTTTATTGTCAGTGCAGTGCATAGAGCGACTCCTCGATAGTAAAAAGTGAAAAATAGAGCGCCAGAGTGTCGAGGACTCAGAGCTGGACAAACAGGGAGACAATGGCCGTTGATGGACTGGCAACGCTTAAGTGGCGGAGGGGTGGGGATTAGGCCCGCTGCTGCCTGGCCACCAGAGTCCTTGAGCCTCACTCACTCTCAGGGCTTATATATGTTGTGGTAATGGAAATACAGACGACTGATGAGAGCCTGGCGGGCAATAAACGCACAAACGGATAGCTAAGGACTAAAACAACTGGCCATTGCACTAATTAACCGCAAACAGGACAGGCCAGGCCCCGTCCAGGCGTCAAGGATAACTTACCCGAGTGCCACTGCGATAGGCGGCCATGGTGACTACCGGTCCGGTATCGGCGCTGGAGACCACCGTGATGTCCTGCGGAAGCACACACAGACACAACGATTATCCAACGATTACCAAAATGGTCCCTCAGGTGCAGCTTACCCTGAACTCGGCCTGCTCCACGCGTATATCGAAATCGCCGTGCAGCCGCCTGCCCCGGAAGTACTTGGACCAGTCCGTGTTCTGGTCATCCAGCACCAGGAGCGTGAAGTACTTGTCCTTGTTGAAGGCCGGTGTCCTTTGTGTGGCGCTCTGGACAGCAGCTCCTGTTGGGAAAACAATTTATGGCACAACATGTGGACAAGGCACTTCAATCTACGGAATGTGGCCAGATCATACCCAGTATGGAGGCGCCCTGATCTCGGGCCGCGCCCGTCAAGCTCTGCACTCGCTGCAGCAGGCTCTCCCGCGACTTGGCCGGGCTGGTGGGGGCACTGACGCCACGCGGCGGTGCCGGAGCCGCTGTGGTCGGCGCCTTGCCGGCCCCAAAGCTCAGCGACAGCTCCGGAGCGGCTCCAGCTGGCTGGCCCGGTGCCGGCGGAGGCGGCATATTGGGTGGGCCGCCGCTGAGCGGCACCGTGGGCTTCGTGGGCTGGTCCTGGATGGGACGAGCCGCGGGCGGCAAGCTATTGGGATCGACATCGTCGACCTCGGAAGACAAGTCTCCCGAGCTGAATCTGCGCATCATCGTGTGTTTGGGGTGGAATGTATTAGTGGTGGTTGGGTGGGTGGTGGGTGGTCGAGTGGTTTGATTGATTGATTGATCGCCGGACGAGTGGACAAGTCAAAATGGTGCAGCGCAATTGGGTGGCAGGGCAAAAGAGACGTACGTAAACGAGAACATACAAAGTTCCACAAGAGAGAGAGAGAGAGGAAGAGAGAGAGAGAGATATGGAGAAAGAGAGAGAGAGAGGGAGAGATGGAGACAAACATATGAAATTTCAAATTAGTTTCGTTCATCGGAGCCCCGCCTGCCCCAAGGGACTGGGGGGGCGCTTCCTTTTTAAGGTCTTTACCTTCTCTTCAGGAAATTAACATTGGAAGTGAAGCTAGATTTGAACGATGAGAAATTCAGGGTGCTGCTTTTCGCTTCCTTCGAGTTGCGGCACGCCGGAAAGGGGAGGGGAAATACAAAGTAGATTTTATTGGTTCGTTTTCGGTTAACAATTAACTAGAGTGCTTGCAATTTTGGCATTCATTAAACGATTTCCCGATTAGATAGTGCATAGACATTGATCGTACTTCAAGGCATTGATTGAGTAATTTAAAGCGTCACATGGTTAAACATAAAACAAAAGGCACTTAAACACTTAGTAGATACATGTATCTGTCTAGCCAGCTGTCTATCTGTTTCTCATCTATATATGGATTCCTATTTGCTGCCCACCTGAGGTGGGTACGTGGTCCACGCGGCGTATGCGCGTTGCGGCCACTTCGAATGTGAATTTTCACAGTGAAAGATGGTAAAAATCGTAAAAAATCATCACAAAGTGAGGCAATTGCGATTGCCCTCTGCAATGGCCTGGGAGGAAAACCCATTTCAAATTTCATATGTCAGCTGGTTAGGATAACGATTAGTATGTTTGTTTTCTTTTATCATTTTGAGTATTTAATGAACTCTCCTTTAATGCTGTAGATTTCAACTTACTTACAGTGCCAGTGCCAGGAGCAATGGGACTAAGTAGACCATGAAATTGCAATACGAGAATGCTGTGAATGAGTGGTAGAACGGACGGAGGTAAAGGTGGTCGGTGGTCGGTGGTCGGTGGTCGGTCGAGTTAAGTGAAAACTAAAATTCCATTTAAAAGTTGCAATTAGAAGAGATTAAACCGAAAGTTAATTAAAATATGCGACCACTGCGTACAAAAACATAAAAATAAAATGCACATGAGCTGGAGGATTGGGATTGGGATTCAGAGGGATTGAGAATGAGGTTGAGCCCTTGCAACAGGTGCACCTGCAGACAAGGACACTTGGAGGACAATGGCCGGCAGAGTGCAAATGCAAAGCTGCCACAAAGAGCGGCAAAGAGCAGTCACTAAAAAACAGCCATTATATGGCCAAGAGTCTTTTGTGCGCAACGAAAATCAATTTCGGCCAAGGATGGGGAGCCAAGGGGGGTTGGGTGGTTGGGGGCCTGCCTTGGGTGCCTTGTCAACAGTGTCAGACACTTGTAGACCAGAATGTCGCACAACGTCATCGTGGGCTTGCTGTATTTATTGTCGAGGCCTGCGGGCCTCTACAGGCACTTGAAACTTTTCAGTCTTACAGCAGGATTTGTGGCACGCGCCACACACAGAATCTTGCCCGTGGGGACAATTTGGTATTAAGGAATTGTGGAATGCGTGTGGTGCCTCCCATTTGATTGAGGCTTCGTGCGGCCGCTTTAAAAAACACATAAAACATAATGGAAAACTTAAATGTTGAGTGTAGACGAGAAGCAGGGCAGGTGAAGATATGGCATATGATATGCGGCATATGGTTACGGTTACGGTTACGGTTACGGATACGTGTGACAGGCAAGCTTATGTGTGGTTAGAGTTAGAGTTAGACATAGTTAGACAGCGTTAGAGGGAGAGAGTGGGTCTTACCGGTGGCGGGGCGCAGATTCGCCCACACCCAGCTGTTGCAATGGCGCTAATATTGACAGTGGTCGACAATGGAGTCGAACAGTGGGCCTCGGATGCGCGCTGGTGCTCGGATTCGCCTTACCAAATAGCCCTTACTGGTTGCTGCTTAAATCTGTAAAAAGAATGTAAAGAAAGGCTGAAAAACTTCAGTGAAACTTTAAGCCCGATTGAAAACTTTTGGCTACAACTATCACAAAACAAACGAAGCGGACAACAAAGACCGGGAGGAGCCGGGCCAGCTATCAGACTGCTGTCCAACCAACTGGACGAGTGACTGACTGAATGACTGACTGAATGACTGCCTGCCTGCCATCTCTAGGGACAACTGGCTGGCTGTCGCCTTTGTTGGCAAGCCAAAGATTGTTTTTGGTTCATTGCACTGACACTGGCCGCTAACTAGGACACAAAAGCACACAAACACACACACACACACACACAAACACAAGTTCCGACACAGCTCCGTCAAGCGTGGTGGCATGCCAGAGGGTGGCAGGAGGTGGCAAGCACGAACAACCCCCCACTTTGCCACAAAATGTTGTATGTAAATAACACCTAAACAAATCATCATCCTCCATCGCCTTTTTGTGGCCTGCACAAGCTCTGGGCTCTACATAAGTGTGCGAAAATTGCGCTAATATTTCCCCAGGGCACATCACAAATTCCTGTTTCACTTATCCCAACTAAAATATGTAAAGGGCAAAGGCAAAGGCAAAGCAGGAGTTGCACCAATTGAGGGTCAAACGCTCAGAGATTTACAGAAGAAGAAAAGATGGCTCCTTGATAGAGAGGCTCCTCGTCGTTCCATCCTGATGAGATGTACATAATTTGAAAGTCATTAGAAAGGCAAAAATATCCAATTTGAGCAGCCTAATCCCATTCATGACATAAGCCTTCCTAATAATACAGAGCTCTGTGGCACTGTGGCTGTGGCATTACGTAGACGGACGCCGAGGACGCCACAGAGTCTGTGCGGCGTTAAACTGTCTCCGCTCTTGGCGCCCACACTCGTCGCTGGGGGCATCCTTGAGGTGCCCCCGCACTCTCTCTGCACAATGGCTGCACTTGTGCCGCTCTGGTCTGACATTTGGCATTTGGCTTGGTCGTGCACTGAAATGTCAAAGTTCAGCGCCTGGCAGTGCCGGTGAGCGGAAATGAAATGCTCACGAGTAGGCTGGCAGACCAAACAATTGCCAGCGACAGAGCCCCGAATCGATTACATTATTGATGGCCCCCCAAATGTTTGGCTAGGACTCCGAACTCTTCTGATTAACTTATTTACCGAGCAACTTTAAGCCTGATTAAGTTAGTCTCCAAGTGGTGGAGCCTCGTTTCGTTTCGGTTTGTGCCCAAATTGGCTTGGACTGGGCCATCAACTGTCTGGCTTTGAAGGGCATTTGGCTCTCCTCTCGCAATGTAAACCCTTATATAATTCATATGATTCCAACCAACGCAGTGAAACTGATTTGGGGAATATTTTTCGGTTGCCAGTCTGTCTGGTAGTCTCTGGCCCCCCCTCTCCCTAGGGCATGTGTGTATGTGTGAAAACTTTTTGAATTAATAATCACAGTAACGTGTTGAGGGTCTCGGTTGCTCGGTTGCTCCGTCCTATCCTGTTCAGTTATGTTGCCTCTTTTCCCTACAATCAGTTTTGGGAAGTGCTTCTGGGCAACTTTTTGGTAGCCAGCACAAAATCTGTGCCGGAAAAAGGAAACTTTGTGGAATGGAATGGCTTAACCTCTGGTTGGTCGAGCTGGATCTGGGGTTACTCGGTGTCGGGTTCAACTCAGTCAGCCACCGCAATCCATCAACGTCGGGGCGAAATTAAAGTTCTCTTTTTATTGCAGCTCAAGCCGCTGCATTACTGTCAACTCTGTAGTTATATAAACTGCAATGGGCAAAGGCAGGACAGAGAGAGATGGAGAGAGAGAGAGGGAGATATTTTCTCATTTTCCTTTTTCGCAAAGCTCCAAGCAGGAGGAGGAAGCCACAACCGGAGTCGGAGTACCCCTGAAGCAATGTTTAACCCATTTTCGTGTGGCATTTCCTTTCGACTTAGTTGCGAGCCGAGCTGACTGTGTGCGCCAGGGCCTGGCATGTGCGTTGGCCGCCTCCTGTCATAAAGCAGGGCTTAATGTCTTTTCGATGGTAATTAAAAATGTCAACTCTGCTTCACAAGTCTCGGTGTCGCAGTCGGCGAGGCGACACTATCCAGGGGATAGATGATTGTGTGACTGTTAGCCGACACGACACGCAAATTGTTTTGATTCTGACTCGTCCAAAGTTTGGCTCTAACTGACTGACTCTTGCTCGACGTTTTGGGGTCACCACATACTGCCCCTGCCAAACAATTTTCCATTGCATACTTTTCGGCGGCCAGTTTAAAATAGTTTTCACTCGTTTGCTGGATATTAATGCATTTTTGCCCAACAATTAGCGGTATTAAAAGCACCCACGGGACCCCCGCTGGCAGTGGGTTTGTGGGTTAGCAGGCTGTGTATCCTCCCCCTTCTACTCCGGCACTCCGCAGAACGCTTTAATCGTCGGCTAAGTCCGCTCCCCGCACCCCAACCCCTTTGTTTTACTTGTAATTCAATAAAGCTATGTTCGCTCTTCTATCCTCTGGGCCCCGAGCTGGGGCTCCTCCGTTTTGTTGTTACGGCGGCTGTCTACGCTTATCACGTACAAACACAGGACACACACACCAATGCACATGCACATACACACAAGAATACACACACACACACTCGCACACACAAACAACGCTGACTGGCTGATACAGAAATTTTTTTACAAGTATTTTTCTTTAGACGTGTTTCGATTTTTTTGGCAGTTCTTTCGAGTTTGAGTTAGCACTTTTTACCACGAGAATTTTCCTGGCCACGAATTCGGTTCGGTTGCGATGCGCCAAAAATCTCACTTGAGTTGTGAATGAATTTTTAATGCTGTTGTGGAAAAGTGAATGCAAATGATAGTTTAGACAAGTTTTTTGAAAGACCAGAGACTGTGCTGCGGAATTTAGAGAGCAAATTGCTTTTGGCTGAACTGTCGACGACGGTGATGAAATTTTCACTGAGCAGCGAATTGGGTTTTTTGTATAAGAATTTCCCACCAAACGGAGAATGAGTCTAGACAGAGGCATGTGAGTCCAGAGAGAGAGAACAGGAGAGCGATTAGATAGAGAGACAGATAGAGAGTGAGAGAGAGAGTAGTCCAAAACAAGAGCTCAGATGTAAGTAAATTTTATCTTGAAAAAATGCAAAACTGAAGGCGAGATTAAATTATATATGACCCAAATACCTTACCTTTTCTATATTGTTAAACTTTTAATGAATAAATGCCAAGAAACTTTCAGAATTACCGTTATATATGGGAAGTTGACCAACACTGGCTGCTCTCTCTGTGAACTGTCATCCCCTTTGGAGGGACTGCGCATGAGTCGGTTGGAGAGACCCACTGCCGTATCGATTCATTGAAGTCTTCGTTACGCTACAAACGCCAGCAACCACCACACACACACGCGACACACATAGATACACACGCACATGGCTTTATTTTTATCAGCAAGTGATAAAAACTGTGGTGGAAAAGGGTGGCTGGCTCTTGCCAGACGAGCTGTTGCTTTGGGCGCCAAAACTGCAGTTTGAACACCGTTTTCCAGTGATCTGGCAACACCTGCCAACATCTACCTGGCAACATCTGCCCATGGGAGCCAGAAACGAAAGATGTGACCAAAAAAGAATGGGAGAAAGAGCGACGGGGGAAAAAAACAGAAAACAAAACAAGCAACGAAGCTGAAAATGAAGCTAAAGAGCGGCCAAGCCAAAGCTTGGCTCAGAGCCAGGCCAGCACGTTGCCAGTTTCCGTTCACTCCACAATTCAGTTGCCAACAAACTCTCGATCCGTTCAGTCGAGTCCAACGTCCAACGTGTGTCTCAAGCGGAACATCTAACCAAAGCAGTGCATTTCATTCAGAGTTCTTTTCAGTTTACGCGTTTCCAAATAGTTCCAAATATAACGTTAACCAAAGTGCAGTAGAGGTAGCCGATCTTCAACCAATATTTAGCCATTATCTAACAAACAAACAGAACAAAAAACAACCCACAATAAGTAAACAATAAGCTGTTGCATAAAACTTGTTTTCACGTGTCTAAAAAGAGCAGCAAAAAAACTAAAGCTTCCAACGAGAGAGCAAAAACCCTCTAAAGTGAACCCAAAAAAACATACGTATTTCTAAATAAATATATTTAATCACATAAAATTGTGGCTGATTATGGATAATTTCAAGCGGTTTTGTTTCCTGAATATTTCTAGAGTTTTTTAGCGCTGGGAATTTGCACGAATCTGCGAGAAACGGACAGTTTTTGTTCGCTCTTAAGACTTCTCTCTTGGGCTGGTTATCTCTCTCTCTCTCTTAGTTACTCTCAGTGCTCTTCCCAGCTAAAGTTACTTTTTTTTTGTATTTAATAAAAATGACTAAGTTTTTGCTGAAAGCTTTGGCCTGAAGCGAGTATTGCACATTGTTGCAGAGGTTGCAAAAAAAAAATGTTTTAATTTATGAGTTATTTTGAGAATAGCAATAGCAATGGTAAATGTGTGTGTGTGTCGAGTGCTACCAGGTGTTCGTGCATGTGTGGGTGTGTGTTGGGCATTTCCGCCCGAGTTTGTTGTTAGAAAAGCATCATAAATCACATTTGCCATTTGAGCCCGTTAAAAAATATAGAAATAAAAGTAAAACCTCTAATCTTTTTGACATTTTAAAACATTTTTCGTATCTATATCTACATCTACATCTACACTTTACGCATAAATGTCACATTTCAATAATTGCTAGCCTTTGGACATTGCTTTATTGTCACTTTTCGAGCACATGACGTAAGCGAGAGCTACAATCTGCTCTGCTCTGCTCTCAGTTGTGGCTTTTCGAACAAACTTGTTTTCAGCATTCCGCCGGACTCATTGTTTCATTCGAAAACATTTGCCAAACCTTTTCCAAGTAAAAGGGGCGGCCTTTGGTTTCATCTCGGAGCGATCAATAGGGTCGGGGTCGTCTTAACTCGATCAAGAAATCAGAGTACGTGTGAGGTACGTTCGCAGAGGAAACTCCCCCCAGATAGAGAGAGCATATTAAAAGATTAGAAATAGAAAACTGATGCACTTGTGTCACGTTTCCGTACTTAAAGTTTCCCTAGAAAGTTATGCCCCGAAAGCCACAAAAATCTCGAAAATGCAGCAGTCGGAGATGAAAACGAGATGATAAACCGCAGCCGCAGTGGGGGCGGAGGGGGGACAGCTACGTTTCTAGATCCGTTTTCAGTTCAGTTCAACTTAATTGTTGTTCTCTCTGTAGCAACGTTGACTCATGCCCATCGCCCATCGCTGGGTGAGTAATTTAAAAGTAACTTTTACTGGAATGCAGCTTCTGCCCCGACTGGCAGACTGACTGACAACTGCGTGAGCTGCATGAAATTAGCCATAATCAAAGCCAAAACAATTTGCACAATTGCTCAATTGCTCAGTTGATAAACGAATGGGTTCTTGCAGTTCAGCCCCAAAAGGATACCTCCTCCTCCTCCTGCAGCTGCTGTCTAAACAAAAGACTCAGGAAACAAACGCGCCGCCTCTCACGATGATACAAAGTCCAAAAACTGTTGGGCCTGGACTGCTGCTGCTCCTGCCCCTGATCCTACTGCTGGCTGGACAGGTAAGTGTATACCCCACCCCAACCCACTACCAACCATGTTGTACTTTCGAGTGAAAGATAATTAGACCACTTTCTGGACATTTCACTTTTCATTTGCATACAATAATGTTCTTGGGGGCCCCCAGCTATGGCCATGAAAACGAGGTTAACTGCGGGCCCTCTCTATCTCTATCTCTCTCTCTCTATCTGTGTCTGTCTTTCTCTGCCATCTCTGTGCCTTTTCATGGCGACTTGGTTCGGCTCTGTGAATTTTCCACGGCAATTTTCCAGGGCAGACAAATTAATGAACTCCACAATGACTGCTGCAGCTGGGCCGGCCAGCTTATCAATAGCAATTGCCATGGCCATAACTATAACTCAGCGGGGAGGCAGGCGGCAGGCGGCAGGCATCGACGGGCTTAGTGGTTCACTACACTTGGCCTGGCCCTCGGTTCTCTCGGCTGCCACTCCGAATGTGCCACTGACCGATATCTTAACTTTTACCCAACTCTGTACTATGTACTATGTGCCCCCACCCCTCCCTAACTTCCTCCATTGTTCGTGAACGCTTCAGGAATGCTTTTTGGGTTTTCGGGTTTTCGGTTTTTGGTTTCAGTTTTGATTTGGTTTGGTTTGATTTCAGTTTTTCCTATTAAATGGCACAAATCCATCATCAAAGTGAGAGTCTGGGTTTTCAGGGCTTGGCATCAATTGAAATTGGTTCAAGTCTAGATTGGATGATTGGCCATTGGATGGGGGGCTTTGCCTCGCAGTTGGGGGAATTATATGTCATATACCTATCATTTTCTACTCTACAAAAGAAAGTTTCTTTGGCAAACAATTGCATACAAACTTTACTGAGAATTTACACAAAATTACTATATAGATAGTAGATTTCTACATAAATTAAAAGAATATCATGAAGAGATCTTTTCTCTGTGAAATTGTTCGGACTTTCCTCCCGGATTTATCAAGTTCAATTAGTATAGAGAACCCAATTATGGTGGTACCCTTAGAATTGACTTTATTCACCTTTCAATAAGCAAGTTTGGCTATCATTTATATGGATAGATGGATGGCCTAATTGATTTCGCCCTCTTATATGTATCTTTTACGCTCATAAAATGATAACGGGTATGTTGAACTATTCCTTAAAGTCAGCGGCCGCTGGCGAATGACATCATAAAGTGCCGGAGTCAGGCACGGGGCGGGGACCGGGGGCGGGGGCTGTTGCTGTGGTGTAGGCGTCAAAATACGCTCTTTCGGCCTACAGCCTGCTCCCAGACAAGACTTCAAACACTTCAAACAGCTGAAACAACAACTACTTAGCCATCTTAGTTTTAGTTGGTTAATGCAAAACTCACAAAACCTTGAAGCATAAAAGCAACGGCAAACAAAACGCAGTCTCTTGGCTGGAGATGGTCTCATGGTGGGGATGATGATGATGATGATATAAGTCTGCCCCTCTGCAGTGGCCCAAAGGCACTAAAATAACCACCTATGTATGTATGTAGTGTATGTCTGTATGTATGCGAAAGTAAATCTCTCTCTGTATGGGTGCCGTGTTAAGTATCTGTTAAAATTGAAACTCGGCTTGGCTTACGGTACTTTTGAAGCTGCTGTTAGGCTGAGGCTGAGGCTGAGTCGTTGGCCGGGCCGCTGCCAGACCAGACCAGACCTCTTTTCACACTCATTAAACAATAAATGAACTTGCGCCTTTTTCGGTGTATGTCTTCTGTTACCTTACACCCCCCGCAGCAGGGGGGAAAGCCAAGAAGCCAAAGCAACCAATTGGTTTTTCTCTGGCCATTAATATGCTCGACACACACACACTTGACTTGACTGGACTGGACTTGACATAGAGATGCCCAAAATTAGCCTTAGCCGACATCGACATAACTCTGTTTAATTGACGCCTTTTTGTTCGTGGCTAAATATTGACTTGCATATTAGTGAGTGAGTGAGTGAGTGCGTGTACTTGTGTTGTTACTGTCATGGCCATGTTGTTGCTGCCTGCTGCTGCTGTTGTTGTTGTAGTTACGGGCCATTAAAATCAGTTTCAATGTCAACGCACACAAACACGAAATGAGCTGAAATATGCTAATTCTCTCGATGCCATCCCAATACAATACAATATGAATATATGGCAATAAACACACCTATACATATGTATGTATATCCGAGAGTATGTATGGGTGGGGGAACAATGTCGTCATGGCTTTGGCCTGCCAGCAGCCATATAAGACAACAACCAGCACCAGCAGCAGCAGCAGCAGCGAGAACAACCCACCAACAGGCAGCGATTTACGTTTCTTTCTTTAGGTATATATATATAAAGCACACAAAAAATACGATAAAAAACAGAATGAATCTTGCGTATTTTGGCTGAATGTGACCGCAGGTAGTCCGTGTTGGTCTGCGGCTTAAACTGTTGGGGTTCGACAAAAGATACGCTGGCCAAAAGATACAGAAGCCTTAAATACTCTGTTAGAGAAAGGGTTTGCAGATTTACCATTTGGAGCTATCATTTGGAGTTCGATCTACATAATTCTCTAATAATTCCATCTACTAATCACTTCGAATGATTTTCCGGATAAACGTGGCTGCCATATTTATAATTTAAGCGAAACTTGAGCCATCATCCACTTGTCTTGCCCCCACTTTTGGTAGTGTATCAATATAAAACCGCAAAAGCCATTCTTGACTGACAAGCACGTGCTTCACAACCGCTGCCAAAGCCAAAGCCAAAGCCAATTGAAGTGCCCCACACACCACATACCACATACCACACACACCAGTCTTACCCCCTTTTCACCTTTTATTGCCATTGCCCCTTCCTCCCTGCGGTGGCCTGCAGGCAATAAAACCTTTGATACGCAGATGAGTGTACTCAAAAATATGATTCATTATTTACTATGGCCATAGTGGCATGTGTTTTTCTTAGAACCTGAGATGAGGCAGCATACCAGGCAGCAACAGTGGCAGCGGGGCAGCAGTGGCAGCGGGGCAGCAGTGGCAGCGGGGCAGCAGTGGCAGCGGCCGTAAAGTTTAGAAGAAAAGCAGCTGCCAGACAAAAGACTTAGACAACAAACTCGCTGATTGTCTGCTGGCCATTTCAATGAAATTCTTGTTTTATTATTCCGTATTTAGTTTTTGTTTCCTTCTCAACGAGTGTGTGAGTAGGGCTAACGGTTTGTGGCAGATACAGTTGGCCGAGCTTCTCTCTCTCTTGCTGGGAGAGCTATCAGTAGATGTATTTTTGTCTGCCGCTGATAACCGCAGTATGCCAATGAACATCGGCTTAAGCTCTGCAACCATTATGCTCCAATTAACAGAAAATATGACCACAAATATCGGAGGCAATGGAGTGCAGTGCCTAGACGGGGAGCTGGAGCTGGTCTCCCGAATGGGCTGGTTGCTGGTTGTCATACTCGGAACGCAGCCACGACTTGGGGACTGGGGCAATTAGAAGAGCAACCAGTTTGGTCACTGCACGCAACCTCAGCAGTGGGTTAGTAGTATCTGTGTCTGGCAGGAAGCCGTTCTTGAGACAGAGATAGAGTCGAGGTCGAAGTCTTAGTTGGAGTCTGCGGCCATTAGATTGAGTGTGGCTCGCAGTTAGATTCCACTGCTCTGGTCATAATTCCACTCGCTTCTGGGGGAGCGCCAAAAGGAAATGGCCCACAAAGTTGTGTGTTTATGTCAACTCTGCTAAAACAACAACTGACCACTAAAAGTGATCTATATATAGTATATATGTATATCCAATTTCAGGCACTCTGAGGCTGACGCAATTTAACGCCGCGTTGATTCTGCAGTGCAAATTATTTCGCCCAATGCTAATGTCTGTGACTGTTCCAGTGCGGATGAAGTGTAGCGTGAAATCCATTAAAATTTATGCAAAAGTGTTTGGCATATTGGGTCATCAGTAGACAGCCACCACGGAGAAAGTTCTTTCTTTTGTTTGACTTGGGATGCCTCTGCCTCTGCTTCTGCCTCTGCCTCTGGGTCGGTTAGCACATTTCATTATTTGATTAACTTGCATTGTTGTTCGCATTGCAATCCCAATCCCACATTGCCGCCGATGTGGTCTGGTTTGCGCCTGCCCTGCCGCCTGTCTGTCACTCACCGACTCACTCGCTCCCAGCAGCAACAAAAACACTTTAGCAATTGTTTTTTGTTTTTCCTCCTACCTTTTGTTGTTTGTTGTTTGTTGTTTGGCTCTGCTCCAGCTTCGGCCTCAGCGGTAAAAGTAGGTTTTATTCGAAACTAATGGGAAAAACTATTTCCCTGTTCTGCTGCTGCCGCTGCTGGCAGTGCACGCCGACCGCCGCCGACTGCCGACTGTCATTGGGGTTTATGCCCAGAAAGTTTCATTTGGCCATGTTTTTTTGGTTTTGGTTTTGGTTTTCTGTGTATGTTTTTTGGCGGAATTTCCTTTCAAATACTGTGATGCGCATGAAAAGCGCTGCACATTTATGAAAATTGCCGACAGATTGAGGGCTTTCGGTGATGGGAAAACTCCGCGAATGCGATTTTCGTGCAGCAATTAAGGCAATGGTCAAAGAAAGTGTGACAACTTTAGAGCCAAGTCCAAATCACGATAAGCTATTATTTCAATCAACCCAGAGATGACTCAGGCATAAATTCGAGCCCCCAAAATGGTACAATGAAAGCTGAAAATGCGGCGCCAAACCTTCACCTCAATCTCACCCGATTTCCATCTCCCAAGCCATTTAAACCTCTGATTAATGGCCCTTACAAAGGGAAACAAATGTTAAAGATTATGTACAGATTGAAGAACTTTCGGCAGAGAAGGCCAATTCACTTAAAGCCAGCTCTCAAAACATGGCCAGCCCAAGAAAAGAAAGTACTTAGCATAATGGTCTGGCCACATACGGAGGAAATCCATTAAAACGAAACATGGTACATACTCCTATTGATGGCTACTGTAGATGACTGGCAGTCGGACTGCGAGCCGTTCAGTCAGGTACATAAATAACCGGCAAAGGTCTCGACGCGCCCAGAACCCCGTTGGAATGTTGTTCGATAATTTTTTAAAGAAGTTACCAAGCTTTTTCTATTGATAGGCCAACAAAAGGCCAGATAGGGATGGAGAGACAGAGAGACAGAGACAGACAAGTGCTTATTATTATATTAGTGGCGGCGACAGCGTTTCATTATGAGTCTCCGCAGTGACCCGAAGTGCTGAAAGGGGTCGCCCGAGAACGTGCTGGCTGGGCCCCGGACAGAGTCAGAGGTGGAGTCGCAGGTGGAGTCCAAGTCCAAGTTCGAGTCGAGATCCGAGACCGAGACGTGCCATGGAATTAGCGCGTCAGAACATCAATGGAAAAGCGCGCCGGCAATTGAAATTTAATTGAAGCCACGGCGACATTAATTGCCGACCCGCCCGACTCCTTCTCTTCTTCCCTCTCTCCCTCCCTCTCTCTCTCTCT
Organism: Drosophila athabasca; assembly: GCA_008121215.1. Classification (NCBI taxonomy): domain Eukaryota; kingdom Metazoa; phylum Arthropoda; class Insecta; order Diptera; family Drosophilidae; genus Drosophila; species Drosophila athabasca. The sequence continues at coordinate 1,923,514 of CM017793.1, read as the reverse complement.
CTGTCTCTCTCTGTCTCTCTTTTCTCCTTTGGCTATTGTTGTGGCCTGGGCGAGCCGAAAAACGGGTAGATGGGTAGATAAAACTGTAAGGAAACCCTTTCAGCTGTCAGTTCGGCCGCTTGTCTGCATTATATAATCAGCCAAAGCTCGGAACGAGTTTCGCCTCTGTCAGCTTCATTAAGCTTTTGGCCAGTCCCCGTCCCAGCCCAAGTCCCAGTCACTGCTCCATCTCAAGCTCAAGCTCTGTCCAAAAAAGCCAGCACTAAACATAAATACCCAATGTCCCCCCCGGACACGTCCCCTCTGGTGTACCCCTGCTGTCCCCTACTGTCTTCTGCTATCTCTGGCTGGACTGTAATGCGAGTTAAACGGCAATTTATGCGCTGCCAGCGAAAATACCGTGACAATTTGCAATCAGCCGCAGAGTCGGAGACGGAGACGGAGACACAGAGAGATCTGGACTCGGGGCCAGCTGGGGCTTAGTCCGAACCGCTCCGAACTGAGGCTTGGCTTGGCTCGGCTTCGGCTCGGCCTTATGTTATAATTTACTTTGAGTCGAGCTTTATTGCCCGAGCGCCACATAGCGGAAATTCAAATGCACGCGAAATATGTTAAGAGCCTCTGCTCCAGCTCTGCTGGCAGAGACCCCCCCGCCTGGTCTTTTTTGTTATGCACGAGTTTTGTTTTCGCTTCTAATCCGAGCTTGTTGCACATGTTTCCGACTCTCTGCGAGATCGGACTATGTTGTATATGTTGGCCAATCTGTTCGACCAGCTACGTGAATGCGGGGCGCGCAGCTGCAGCCAAGACTTTGGTGATTGTATCGGCTCTAAACTAAAATCGCAAACAAACAACAACGAAAAACCCCCCAAACAGAAGACAATAAAAAATGCCACAGCACAGCTCTTGCGAAATGTTTAAGTTAAAGCCAAAATGGGCATTAAGGAAACACACCCAACCGACCAACCGACCATTCAGCCTGCCAGCCAGGCAAAAGGGATTGCCTGTCACATTAATTGAGTTCAATTAGCTGTCCACATAAATCACAATCAATTGTGTGATTTAATTGCCCTGCGAAAGGGTTCAAGCCACAACGATATGTTGGTATAAATAGAAAATAAATATAAAAGACTTTTTTGAAATTCCTCAGCTTCATTAAAGATTGTTCAGTTGCACAAAATAAGAAATAGATTTATTCAGAATTTATATAGAACATTCGAGAGCGACTCTGCATCCGAGCATCGATACATTATTTAGAGTGGCCGTACGATGCGCAGTGTTGCCTTCAGATCGATAACCTCCTATCGTGGCGGTTAATTTGAAAATGATCTCTGACCAACAACAGTTTCAGTTTAATAACCCAATTAAATGGAATAAAAAATCGTTGGTTGAATTCAATAAAATTCCGCCATTAAAGTTAGTGCCGAAGACCCACCCAAAGACCTATAAAGTCTTATGGCCTTCGAGCATCCGCTTAATGTCTGATGCAGAGCATTTTGCTGTCGGTCTTTTCCCCACCATATGCCCCATTTCTCACATCAACTCTGCAGTGGTTTTTTTTTGTCATTCGTAAGCAGCTAATTGCCTCTCCTCCGGAGTGGAATGGAGGAGAATAGGACCTGCCTGACTCTCCTGTACTAATTGCTCACGTCACTTGGCTTAATAGTTAAAACGGCTAAATGCAGCGGGCCCGGTCCGAACACTTTTGGTTTATGGCCTGACCGCTTCCAGCAAAATAAATCAGCGGTAGGCAGCGGCCTGGCCTGGTCCCTGGTCCCTGGCCACTTAATGATCCTGACCAGAGCTGGCTCTGGCTGTGGCTGTGGCTCCAGCTGTGCCTGGCTTTGGGGCCTTCGTTTCGATTTTCAGATACGATTTACATGCGGGGTCGAAAAGGAATTTTTGAAAAATCACTGGGGCATATTTTGCAGACATTAGCATTAGCCGCCCGAGTGTCCTGCGGGGCTTTTGGGCTCTGGGGAAATCCATCAAAATCAGAGCCGCTGCTGTGCGGCTCATTGGCCATGGCGTGACTGGCAGCGCAAGTGTCTAATTGTGTTCGGCTTTAGTTTGTATGTTTTCCACCATGGAAAGCCCAAACACAATCAGAGCGTGTTGCATAATACAAAAGGCAAATGCTGTTAAAAATTTTGTTTGCTATTTTAACAAGCCGCCGCTCCAATCCGAAACGATAGTGAAACGAGCATGCAAAAACTATTTTAATTGACTGCAGTTGCAGTTGTTGCAGTTGCAGTTGCAGTTCGAGTCGCAGTCGCTGTCGCAGTCGACGTTGCAGTTGGCAAAAATCCATGCAAAACAATTGCATTTTGCCGAGCGACAAATTGTCATGGGAGTTGGATCGGCACTGGAGTTGCCTCTGGAGCTTGCAACAGGCACAGACCCAAGCCAGACCCAGGCAGACACTCATGTGACCCTCGAACGTGTGCTCGGCGCATTGAACTCCTGATCGAGGCTGGATATGGGTCTGTGTCTGTCCGCCATCGCCATCGCCACCGCCAGCGCGGGCCTTTCATTGTCTCTTCTTTGGCACAAAGTGGCCCGCGCATTGAGATACAATAAATTGCTGATGGCATGCAAAGTGGATGTTCTAGTTGCCATAGAAAGTGGCACACTGGCCAACATGTTTTTGGCTCCATCGCTGGCTCTGGCTCTGACAGCGACAACGGATCGAACTGGGTCATCCGGCTGCATTTCACTTGACGCACAGTAGCAATAGCCAGTGAGCCAAGGATGGTTTGACTGGAAAATTAATTGCTTTAATGACTGAACAAAATTTCATATTTTATTTTACGAGTCTCTGCAAGGAAGGAACCCAGAGCCAAGCCTCAGACCTGCTGAGATCTGAGCCAAGCCGAAGGGCAGATGCTGGCTGCAGCATTTCGAAAGTAAATATAAATCAAAGGCCTTTCGCCCGATTCGTCTCTGACTTGGCCAAAGCCCGAGGGCCGGCTGTGGCTGTGGCTGTGGCTGTAACTGTAGCTGGACCGAAAAGGCGGCGTCTCTGCGATTGTCATGACATGACTTACTTAACTTTTGTGCTGCTTATCTAGCGCCTACAGTCTCCCAGTCTCCCAGCCACAGCCACAGCCTCCTCCGTAACGTTCCCTAACGTTCTTTGGCCCCAAAAGCTGGAGCACAAATTCAATTATCACGACAGAGCGACAGCAGCCCAAGTCGAGCATGCCAATAAATTATCTCAGAGCCAAATGCCTTTGACAGTGCGCGACGCGAAGGAACGACCGGAGCTGGAGCTGGGGCCGGAGCTGACCCAAAACGTGCAGAACATTGGCAGCTCTGTTGGCCCAAAGTTCTAAGCGATCGCTGGGTGCTGTTGGCTTTGCCTTTTTGCAATTAATTGCGACTCTGGCCGACTCTTTGGTTTGCCTTTAACAAAAAATTAATTTGAATTTTCCTCTTTCGCCACGGCTGCTGTTTCTTTTGCTGTTTCTGCTGCTTCTTTTGTGGCTTGTCCCATGAGTTGGCGTTAATTTTCTGACCATAGCAGTTCCCAGGGTCCAGAATTTAGGTCAAAGTTATTAACCAAAAGAATCTCATCAAAATCTACGCTTTTGTTTCCATTACAGGCTGCCACACAGGAACCGGCGGCGTCTCCCGGCGAATTTGCCCCACATGTGACGGCCACTTGCAAGGCGGGCACGATGAACATCAAGGTGAAGGTGAACTCCGGCTACACCGGGGCGGTGCACGCCCGGGACTTTCGCACTCCGGCCTGCATGGCGATGGGCGACGGCAGCGATGCGGTGGCCTTCAGCCTCAACCTGTGGGCCAAGCAGGGGGCCAGCGACTACTGCGGCATTCTGGTCAGCAACGTGAGTGGAAGCAATGTAAGCATAACCGTTCCATGCGCTTCCCTAACCAAATACCAAATTAATACCAATACTAAGTAAGGCATAATCGAAGATCAAGTGGCGAAGTGTTCCTAAAGGAAGAGCGAAGAAGTGATTGTGTATCCTTGAAGTACATTCCAGCGGAACTAATCTCCATAGCATTTCCTCCTTGGTAATCATACACCCAGCAGCACCAGTTCGTTGCCTAAGTCTTTCGTTTGACGCCTGCTAAATGGCAAATTAATTTGGTCAGCCATTGGGTATAATTTGCAGAAATTACCACCAAAATTCAGGCAGACACAAGACAGCTTGTGGAAAACCCCTCCAAGCCCCCAAAAATCAGCAACTGTGAATTGTTAGGCAATCGACAGGCAGGCAGCTGGAAAAGCAGGCAACCAAAGCAGGCAACAAGCAAATTGCAAACTTTAACGAGAGTGCGAGAGAATGAGAGGGAAGAACCTGAGAGCAGCAGCAGCAGCGGCAGCTGAGCAGCTGAGCAGCAGAGACCTTGTATGGCTAAAAAGGGCACGCATGCGCATAAATTTGAGACCGCCTATGCCCGAGTCTTGACTGTGGCCCCAAATCAACGCAAATCAGCTAGAGCCAGACAGACTACCACCAAGACGGTGGATGGAGGTTGGTGGTGCATGGACTGGTGGACTGCTGGTCGTCAGTCTATATAGTAACGATGGCAATAAAAATCAAGTTTAATCCTACGTGCATCACAGGCGTTGACAGGCGACGGACGGACTGCAATTCCGTGTGGGTCTGCTACACGCACTCGAACAATGCCAGACAAAGGCAAAGGCACAGGCAAATCGCATTAGCCATAGTCATTCCATTCCATTCCATTCCATATAGATACGCTATGCGCCATCGCTGCAAATGCAAATTATCCGCAGGGCACCCGGATGGCAAGGGGGCAGGGCAGAGGGCAGGGCAGTCCGCATCATGTTTATAAGTACAAGCACATACAACATTATTAATTGCAATGTCAAATCGCACCGACCGATCCCAATTTCTGTTCTCTCTCTTTCTCTCCCTCTCTCTGTCTCTCTCTCTAGAAGTAGGGCCCCGCATTTGATGCTGGGGTAAGATTCAGGCAGGATCTTCTTCTCTGGGCCCTGGGCCCACCTTCCGTTTGTCTAGAAAGAAAAAAAAAGGGAGGTCCCCCATAAAATTAAATCACGCTTATCGCAGCTTGGATTTTATTTTTATATGTTCACGTACATAAGTATCTGTATACACGAGGGTAGAGTGGAGAGGGGAGAGTGGAGAATGCAGAGTGGAGTAGAGTGTGTATCTTTTTGTTGCCAGTTGTTCTCTGGGAGTGCCCTGGCAGCGTGCGCCGGCGTCTAGCTGCAGGTCGGCGGGGCTGTGGCTGGAACTCTGACTGGGCTGGGGGTCTGGGGGCCCAGACTGTGAGTTCACATGCCCAGACACGGCTTTCCACGCTTCGACTTTGACAGCATTCCAAGCTGTTGTTGTTGTTGTTGTTGTTGCTGGATGTGGGGCTGCCTGTACGTGGAATTTGTGTCAAAAGAATGTTTTTGCTGCTGCTGCTGTGGCAATTTTGATTCTATTTCTTGGCAAATATTTTCGTTTTGCCTTTAATTGCTCTCGAAATGCCTGAAGTCAGCCCCGTGAGCCGTCAGCCTTGTCTGACCTTGACTGCACCATCCACAATCCTCCTGCCTCCCACTCCCACTCTCTCTCTCCCTCTCGTTTAGGGCTTTGCTCTGGTCTGCAGATACTTGGCAGAGCATGAAATTGGCGCTGACAATGGCCAAGATGCCAAAGCCGCAGAAACAATTTTTACATAGAGTTCAAGATGTTATTGTTGTTGCTGTTGCTGTTGCTGTACGGCTGGATGTGGGCTGACTCCGGCCGTACTTGAACTTATTTCTTATTACCAACGCAGCGCCGCGTTATTATTGCTATTATTTTCTGCTATTTTCGTGGCGAGTGGGCTGAAAGGCGGACAGAAATTGTTAGCCATTATTTGATGATGGCTGTTATGGTTCTTTGTCTGCCACCATTATGTACACATTTAAATGTTAATTGCAAATGCAATATGGCCAGAATGGGGAGAGACGAGACTGTGGGCTCAGAGAGCAATTTGCCATCAAGCAATTTCAACACATTTAGCCTGGCTAATGGGAGGGAGGGAGTCGTCACTCTTTGTTCTCGTTCTGGCATATGGAAAATCAACTTTGCCATTTTCTCGGCTCTCGGTTTTGATAATAACTTGATAATGAGCTCATCCGCCGTGGCATGCAACTGCAACTGCAACTGCGTGATGCATGAGCTGGCCAACAGATTGTGACATCATTGCCCAGTCTCGTTCCCCTCCATTGAAGAGAGTTGCAGCAGCTGCCGATGCTGCCAATGATGCTGCTGCTGCTGCTGCTGCTGCATTGAGGTATTTATAACTGATTCGATATGTTGTGTTTATTTGCTAACTGCTTCAACTAAGCTGGCCAACTGACTGGCCATAACCAACAAACCAACAAACCATAATCAAAGCAGCAACTCATTCACACAGTAAACACCAGAAGAAGGCGTGGGCCAACACCAAATGATTAAACAAATAATAATAAAACAAAAAACTTAACTTAACCATTTACTTATACATATATTTATATATTTATTTATTTATTTATTTATTTATTTACTGGGCAATGGAAACCAGTTTGGCAGGCAGCTGTGCCGCGGAAAAACTTATGTAAACCCCCGCAGAAGTGACAGAGAAACTTGTACTTTTTTTTGCAGCCAACAGAAAATATCTTTTTATGGATACATGAGATCCGATTTCGGTTGCGGGTCAAGGCCAGTCCCAGGCTGGTTGTGGCAATTACCAATGGAGCTATACATATGTCCAGGGATCACCTCTTGACCACCCAAGCGCAGAGAGCAGAGATTCTATTCTCAGCAGTCACATATCGCTTCCAGCTTCAAAGTGTATAGAAAATAGAAAATAATTACTGCCAGCCCATGGATCCATGGCTAGGGAGCACTCATTAAGTGGAGACCAACAAATGAGAGAAGTGAAGTGGCGACCGAGCGACCACAGAGTTGGAGTGGAAAACTGCTAGATAGAAAAGTGGAAAACAAGTGGAAAATACGTCACACTTGGCGGCATTTTGCATTTCCTTGTTGCCGTTGCCTTTGCGATTGCATCATGTGACAATTAACATGCCACAAGTGCAAGTAGCAGCAGCAGCGGCAGTTACTTCTTCAATGTTGCTTCTGTTTCACAAGGGGGGGCGGAGGGAATGGGGTTCAACCAAACCAACATTAAAGTCAAGCTTTTAATAACCAGCAATTAAATGGCCTTTCCCTCAAACTCTCCTTTCTCCTCTCTCTCCTCTCTCCACAGCGCACCGAGGAGCGATCCATCCAGCTGGCAGTGCGTGTGCACAAGACTCTGGAGTTGGCGGATGATAAGTTTTATGTGATTACCTGTGGCAAATCGGGCTACACTCGGTGAGTTTTTGACTTGTCTAGACAATTGCACTTAAGTCTTGGTTTTGGCTTCCGTCAGCCCAAAGTGCTCCCAGTTCTCCGCCTGATTTGCCAATTGCCAGGCGGCAAGTGAAGTGGAATCAAAGAGCAAATTGTGCTGACTGGCCATTGAACAAGGAAGGGGCTGTGTGGGGTTGCATGTGGCATGTATAGCACATGTGTAGGTGTTGCTCTCAGTCATTGTTCAAATTTCTCCCTGTCTCTATATTTGTAGAATTAGAACTCAAGGCCATTAAGCACTTGGCCCACACAATAGGGGGGCTCTTTCACTCCAATCACCCACTCCACTTTCGGGCCAAAATGAGCAGAAATTCCAACAAATTTTTATTGTTTACTTGGCAGCAGTTCAATTAACGGTAAACGACTTTGGCCGGCACCCCGATAATCATCTTGAGGTGAATGAGAAACAATTTAATTTACCTTCTTGCCTCTTGCCTCATTTGCATGGTGCCAATGACTCTCTGCTCCGACTTACGCAAGACTCTCTCTCTCTCTCTTGCTCTCTGAAAGAAGTATTCATTCAGCTCAAGTCGGATATAAAAAATGGCATCCAAAACGGTTTTTCCAAAACGTTGCGCTCTGTTAAGTCCGTGTGGTACGAGTAGGTACACAGCAATGAATCAAAAGCCAAGAAATTGTTAACAAAAATCGTGCAAAAGCGTGTACAAGGCAAACAACAAATAGTTGTAGATGTAGCTATAGTATAGCTATAGTAAATGTATCTGCCCCACAAAGCAGTGGCTGCTGTCTATAGCGCAATGACCGACCGGCAATTGTTGCATAATTGTAGCATTGCAGAATTTGCAACTGAACTGCAACTGCGGCCCACAGGTTTTGGGTCTATTGGCTGCGCTTTTAATTAGCCCCTGGGCTCATGGCAGTGTAATTATAGAGCATACCGCTAGCTACCTCCCACTCCCGCCCTCTCATTTGTGTGTATGTGTGTATTGCAGCGATGACAATGCCCATGTGGTGCTCAAGTTTCTGGAGAACGATCATCGAGTGCGTGAGACGGTGTACGGGCACGAGTACAAGATACGCGCCGAGTTCTCCAAGCCAAATGGTGGGTACTCTCTCTGCCCACTCCCCCGAGCCATCAACTAACTCTCTGGTATTTCAGACACCTATGGCCTGCGTGTGGGCAACTGTTTTGCCTTCGACAAGAAGAACCGCACCCTCAAGCTCACCGATGATAGCGGGTAAGTTCTCCCCCAGCCCAAGGCCAGTGCTCTCAAGAAACAGTTAGTATCTAATCTATATCCGCCCAAAGCTGCCCCTACGACTCGACGATTATCAGCCGCTTTGTGCCCACTGCGGATGGCAGAGCTGCCGAGGCGACTCTCACTTCGATGTTCAAGTTTCCCGAGGGTACGACACTCAGTAGATGATCAACCAGTTGAAGGATACCTAACTTTCTCTCTCTCTTTCGGCAGGCTCTGAGGTGCATCTGCAGTGCGATGTGATCCAGTGCTATGGTCGCTGTGTGGAGATCGACGACTGCAACGATGTGGCCCTGGCTGGCTTCACCAAGGGCAGTGGCAACGGACCCAGGAAGTTCGGACCAAATGAGGAGGGTTCCAGCCTGGCCGGCACCACAGTCTTTGTACTGGATCCCGCAGAGGCCAGATGTGAGTAGCAGCCAGAAATGGCTGGGATTTCCATTGATTATCATTGATTTATATATTCGGACAGTGGTCTCATCGAGCTGCGAGGATGGCATACGACCCAGTTGGCTGCTCTGGCTGACCATTACATTGGGTGTCCTGTTCCTAATCATGCTGCTCATGAACATCTTCCTCTGCACGGCCATGAGCTGCAGCTGTGCCAACACAGAGGTCAGTGTTAACAGTGGCTTAAGCTAAGATAAATCATGGCTAATCGAGAGTAACGTTTTGCAGATAATCGAGAAGGAGCCATCGATCATCGAGGAATACGATCCGTATCGCAGCTGGCACGGCAGTCAGTATGGCTCCCGGTATTCGCTGCATGGCCGGGATGCGCACAAGGGCTATACCAGTGGCGGGTCGACGATACACTCAAATAGGTCTGATAGATATTAAGCTGCCTCCACAAAAGCCACACACACACACAGATACACACATGCATCTCTATTCTCCGCCTGCTCTGCTCTTGCAAATTATATTCTCCTGGTAGAGCCCCAAACAAACACAAACACAAACACACACACACACAACAGCATGCCTACAACAAAAGTATCTTGTATCTGCGTCTCTATGTATCGTATTTCGTTTGTACTCGTACTCGTACTCGTACTCGTATCTCTTGTTCTTGTTCTTGTTAACAGCAACAGTTACCAACCTCCAACAACAGCCACAAAAAACAATAACAACACAGCCTCTTGTGTTCACAAAACAAAATCAAATCAAAATCCAAAAAGAGAGAATGTTAAACTATTTCGTGCCTAGTACTACTGCAACTGTAATTAACCGATAGATAGATAGATAGTACATAACTTGCATTTTGTCTAACACAAAACTCTCTCCAACTAAGTTTCCTGCTGCTGCCACTTTTCCCTCCCCCCTCCCGCCCCGAACAAAAGATCGAAAACAATACGAAAACTAACCGCCAGTTTCAAGGAATTCCCAACTAATCCGTCTTGAAGATTTCTCTTGAACTACTGCTCGTATTTCTACATACATACATACTGAACATACATACATATGTACATATGTATATGCAATTGTATATGAATTGTATTAAATCCAAAACTTACTCCATCCAACGTACTTCGAAGGTCAATGCCAATCGATAACGATAACGATTATGCAATTGTGCACTCGCGTCCCGGCTCTAGACATTCCACGTTACACGGACAGCGCGCCCATCGGGGACCGCCCAGTAATATCTGAACCGATAATCGATAATCGATAACCGATAACCGATTAAAACGCGACCATAATACCATAATGAAAGCACTAGTTCTGTAAGCTAGCCTAAGACTTTCCCCTCCCCCCACTCCCCACCCCTCTCTATCTTGCGTCTCAAAATGTATATAACTTAAAGTTTTTCCAAATTCCTAACGATAGAGATGACGATGCCGCTGTAAAATACTAAACTAAAAGGAAGTACTAAGCGTTCCCTTTGCCTAATTTTAAAACAACTACTTAACATAAGTCACTAAGTAAGTCTGTCGTAAGTGCGAACGAATGTGTATTAGCGAAATGTTTCAACTACTTGTAAAAATAAACAGAAGCAGGCAAAATTAATTTAATCTAAAATGCGTGTTAAGAACGAGACACCCGACCCGAAACCCCTTTGGAACATGCGTTAAACGTTAAACGTACGAATTGTAATTAATTTAAAATTAAAGCAATTAATTTAATAAAAACTAAAAAAGAAACGAAACTCACGAGACTTTTCTTTCATTGGGGGGGGAGGGGAAGATATTGCACTGCATATTTGCATATTTGACTACGGAGGCCAGTCCAATAATTTTTGTATTTTCCAACCGGGAAATATCTAATCACTCAACTTCTTACCAATGTTAACAGATTGTAAAATTAGTTTAAAAAAATAAATTAAATTAAATGTAAGCTTCAAGGTATCTTAAAATCTAGTAAATATCAAACGATCGCAGCCTTCTAGTGCTTAATCTAAAGCAGGAGTGGACAAGGCCCTATCCTATGTTCGTAGGAAAGTGCTCTGCTGGTATAACAGGGATTGAAACCAATACAATAACACTTTTTGGTTCCACTTTGTCTGTTGTCTACTCCAAAGAGAGCTACAATAAGTCTTCCAAACAAATTGTGGAAAGTCCTAGGAATGGAGTTCTAATCTAATTCTAAGGGAATTCTCAAACGGAACCAAAATGTCACTGAGAGCAGCAGCTTATGCTCTCTTTGGAAGAAAAGCATCCTGCGAATTATTGGTGGAACACATTTTCAGTAAAATTAAATATTTTTGGTAACAAATTCATTAGTCGGAAAAATAAAATATAGAAAAAAATGTTAGATACGAGTATGTACAATACCACGACTAACCAACTCTTACATATGTTCGTACATATGTATGTCCATCAGGGGTCGGCAGTGCACGCACTTTCATTTTCTCTGCCGCGGCGCTGCTGAGCCGAGCAGAATTATGAAGCCTTTTGTGCATAGGCCCGAAGCCACCCGATTCATTTTCTCTGCCGCGGCGCTGCTGAGCCGAGCAGAATTATGAAGCCTTTTGTGCATAGGGCCGAAGCCACCCGATTGATTTTCTCTGCTGCTGCGCCAGCCGAGCAGAGTAACAAAGCCGGGTGTGCATAGGGCCGACGCTACACGAAGTTTTTACATTGTGCAGACTGCACTGCCCTTTTCCTATGTAAATTGCATATGACGCTGCCGGCCCCTGATGTAGATATATGTATGCATGTACATATGTCTGATATCTGACGGATTTTCAGACTATGAAGTCGACTATTAGACGTCGAACAAATGTACCTAAAGGTATGCAACAGCTTGTAAAACAAAATTCGTATACATAATATTACATATTACATTACAATATGTACCTCCGGTGCCCAGCCAGGTGCTCATTCAGGTAACCGTTTGCCAGAAATGATTTATTTATTATATGTTCTAATGAAAAATAAGAGCTCTATAATTCTAAATAACCCATTTTGGTCTAGAATTCATATATATTTCTTGATGCTTCATATTTGCTTATCTTGCAATTTGATATCTGAAACACAAGAGTTGCAGTGTCAGGCGCCGCACACCCTCAAGGCCGTCGATTCCCGCCCTGGGCTGGGCTCTGCTTATCTCCCTTCGCCGCTCACAACGAGTTTCTGCCTGCTTCATTCCGTCTCTTGCTCGCTCTCTCTCGGGTGCTCCGACCAACAGCAACAATTTGCACTTCAACACAGAGGCGGTCTGGTCTGGTCTCGGAGCACGATTTTCGCATGGCTGTTGTGGCTGTTGGCTGTTCATTTCAAAACAGTCGGTCGTGGAGAGCGGAAGTGGCTTCGGAAAACCAGAGAGAGAGAGCAAATGGCCAGACCAGACCAAAGCAGAGCATAGTACGCGATATTTCCTTTTTTTTGAATGACTGTTGTGTCGGGCATGGCTGCGTTGGTGTCTGTGTGTGAGTGGAAAGAACTTCGGCGGCAGCGACAAGCGAAAACGTCAAAAACAACGTAAAGAAATAGTGAAGCATAAAAGGCCAAAACTGAAGAAAAACACTGGAGAAGGAGAAACCTAAGAAAGAAGCAACCGCGTGCCCGTCCAAAGTGTGTTTCAGTGTATTAGTGCGTGTGTCTTATTGTTGTGATAGTGTTTGTGAATAGTGGGAAGGGTTTTTGTTTTCTTACCTTCTGCCAGCCATACTATACCCTAAGCTACCCTACCTGGGAGAGGGCTAATGCAGAAATCTGTTTAGTTGGCGTGCCGCGAACAGCACCAGCAGGAACATGCACAAATAGTGGCAGGCATTCGCTTGTAAATGTAAGTGACCGTGAAGCGATTTAATAACAGTACACTGCTGGGAATAACAATGACGATAGGAACAACAACAACCATAGCAATAACTGCACTAAAAATTACAACTATAAACTGTGTGCTGCCACCGCGTGACTAGCCAAACTCAAAATCGATTGGACAGTCCCTAAATGCGGCAAAGTCCAAGCAAACAACGACTGTCTTTGCAACATACCCAAAGCCCTTTGTTCTCTGTCCCGCAGCTTCCATGGCTCCAGTTATCTTCCTTGAAAGCAAAGAAAAGATTGCATACAGCGACTGTGAGCATTCGCAATGGAAGAACCAAACTTGGAACTCTTTTTTCAGTGTATCTGCTTAAAGATACCATACGACTTGCATAAGCTTGCAAAGATAACTTTAATCGAGAGTTTCTAGCCAAGAGAAGTTTCACTGTACATAGGATATACTGCATATCTGTATATATGATGTTTTGCCTTATGACTCATCGACACTGCTATTGGCAATTGCAATCTCTACGCAAATTACTTGGGCCACCGAAATATGGCTATTAATAAACCTCTTCGATAGGAAAACTGCTGACACAACCAAAAAACAAATTTATTAAAATAATAAAATATAATAATATGCAAGCAAAACACGCTCTCAACAAATCTTCTTGCAAATTCTTGCAATTTAGCAAACATTCAATGAAATGCACTGTTCTCTGGGCCAAGAATGTTGAGCATTATTTAAGCATTATTTAAATTTAGCCACGCGCCTTTCTGGCCCACTGACAACTCCTCTCAACGGACGCCTGAATACTCGCTGAAAATGTCATTAACCTCGGGCCATTTGAATTCGAATGTTGTCGTTAGATTTGATTCACTGTAAAGAATATTGAGCATTATGCAAATGCGAGAGATAAGGCCAATGACATGCCCGCCTCGTATCGGTATAACTGACTGGCCGAATTTTTCCATTTTTATAGGTCAACGATGTTGTCTTTTGGTCCGTTTGCTGGGCAAATATTTGTTCCATCAGTGAAATGCATCATGAGCACTTTAAACATATATGTACATATATGTATGTATGTATGTTTGTATGTACCCCGCTAAGAGGTCAGTTCTCTTGAAGACGGCGCATTGATAACTTCGTTCAATAAACAGTTGGAAATCGTATACTACTAAGTAGCATGACAAAGAAGACAATGAGTTGTATATCACTTGGAGTGGCACTTTCGTTTAGTGAACGAAGAATTCGTTTCGATAAGGTTACGATTGAGGGTTACCCTGCACTCAAGACTGGCATTCAATGAAAATGCTCGCTATAAAGGATTTCGAAACAAGACCCCAATGAATATTGGCACTCATTTATTTACTGCGGATTCAATTTTATATACAAATCAACAATTTGTTTTATATCTACTATATATCCCAGTCGAAAGTCTCGTTCTTATCGCACTCTCTGTTTGTTTATCCAATTACAAAACACGCTCTCAGGCATCTGCCACTCTATCACCAGTTCAAACCATCAGAAATCCTAATACATATAAATATATAAGCTATTTTCTAACCAAGTTTCAAAATCCCCTAGCATTACAAGTTAACTAATTGTTCTGTTTAAGATTTATGAGCCCTGGCCCAAAAGAGAAACCCAAAACAAACAGAACGAATATAAACAATATACGATCTTTTTTTTTAAACTCTACCTTGCGTGAGGCCTACCTATAAATGATGTCATGTTCTCCCCATCGAAATGCTGGGATCACATGGCACCAGAGCTGCTCTTTGTATACATATACATATACATACATATGTTTGTATATATGGTATATAGAACTGTAGTATAAGCTTGGAGCCCGAGTTCGTGGTGTGATTTTTGATCATTAGCTGGCGCTGGTTCGCAGAAATTCTCGCATTTTTCGTTGTCTCTCTGTTTTATGACGGAAATTCATTCCACATACACGTAAAATGAGCTCATCTGAAGTCGACTATCATTACATATGTACATACATATTGTTTGTCAGTAAATGCCATTCAATATAGAACTTTATGTTTGTCTGTCTAATTGGCATCTAATCGCTGGAGAGTGACCCCCATGGACACCTCTCAGAATCAAGGGGAGACACCGCCTCATGCCTCATCGCATGAGGCATCGCCCACACGCAAAAGTTGACGTTTTTCCAACCATTTAAACTAGTATTGATGTAAAAGATACATATACATACGTATACATACTTACTTATACTATGAAATTGCAGCAATTAATATAATCAGTCGCACACTGTGGCATTTCTCTTAAATGTTAAATGCATTTCAATTGTATTCCGCATTGTTGTTGGCCCTTTTTACTTGTTTCATTGCATGTCTAATGGTGAACAAATACATATATCGATTTTGGAATTTTAAATTGCATTATTGTTGCTGTTGTTCCTGTTATAGTTACTCACTGCACAGCCTTACATAACGCTTTCATTCTCTTGATTAAGCAAGAAAAAACTAATTTGGTTTATCTCTTTTGGTTTTAGGAAACAATACTGACAAAAAAGTGATGACTGAGACGCGATAAGAGAGAGCACAATCTCAGCTATAATAAAGAACCACAAAATACATACTAGGGGTATACAAATAGAGTGCTACAATGACAATTACGTACACAGGTGAAGTGGCCACTTGCCGCGGCTTTGGCTGTTTTCTCAAATTGTTGCTCAGGTGAGTGAAGTTAAAGTCTTATATACATTGTTCACGTTAAGTAGGCAAGCCATAGAGCATATATGTAGAATATATATATATATATATGTAGACAGATAGATAGTGCGAAATTGCTAGCTGTCTGTTAATTATAGAGCACTGACACAGTTCGGACAATTGGTGGGGATAGCCCCCAGCTCCCATACAGAGGAACAATTGCGGCAAATGCAAATTACACTTGTAGAAATTTTCCACTTTCTTTCATGAATGCAAACCGAATGCACTGCAAATTGCTGTCCACCCTCCCCCAAGAGAGTGTGGGGGCTGTAATCTGAAGCTGATGTACTCATATGTCTGACATCTGTCAGGGCTTGTTGTCTGAATAATATAATTTAATAATGAAGAGACCACTCGTGCAGCTGATAACGCATGATTATTGCGATTATAACGAATGATAGGTCAATCAATGGGGCTTTTTATTAGATCATCAATAAACATCCACCTGAGTGGGAAACTCCCATGGCCCCAGTACGAGTATGTGAATCAGCTGCGCCTACCAAGAAAATACTTTGCAAAAGTTTCCCAAAAACCATATAAACTCTTTTTGATGTTTGCCCGATTAAAGGGCCTTGCCATTCGCCAGTTGGTATAAGACATCGTACGAGTCTTTATTATATCACGCATTATTCGACTGATAAGCTGTGCATATGGTGTGGTGGTACGAGTAGGCACACATTTCGGCAGGCAATGTTTACAAATGTCTTTTATGACGTTTCACTGTCAACAACAAGTGGCCAACAGCAAGTGTTATCGGCCCATATCTGAGGACTAACTTTGGCCATGACGTAGCCAATCATAGGAGTTCCAGTTACGGCCAGTGTCTCATCCTCAGACAGAGTGACGCTGGCAAAGGGAAGAGGATGGGAAATACTACTACTACTACCACTACGAGTATCAATTGGGAATCCGTAACGATTACGATTGGGTGATAAGGGCCAAGCCAATACTCGAATGTGTATGCTGATTAGCCTGACGTGTGCGTTCTATTTATATAGGCTGATGTATATAAACTTTATGATCCTTTCTGTTTTGCAGATGGCGCGGAAGCATTTACAAGCTGGTCTGGCTGGATCTGTTGGCCTTCCTGACCATCTACTATGTTATCAATATGGTCTATCGTTTCGCTCTCAATCCCACCCAGAAGGAGTGAGTGTATCCACCATTTCTGCTATATATTTTACTTACTTGTTGATCCTTTTGCAGAACCTTCGAGGCCATCGTCCAGTACTGCGATAGTTATAGTGATCTCATTCCCCTCTCCTTCGTCCTGGGCTTCTATGTGTCCATCGTGATGACCCGCTGGTGGAACCAGTACACCTCGATACCCTGGCCCGATCCCATCGCCGTCTTTGTCAGCTCCAATGTGCACGGCCAGGACGAGCGTGGACGCATGATGAGGCGCACCATCATGCGATATGCGTGCCTCTGCCTGACCATGGTCCTGGCCAATGTGTCGCCGCGGGTGAAGAAGCGTTTCCCGGGCCTCGACAATCTGGTGGAGGCCGGTCTGCTCAACGACAACGAGCGCACCATCATCGAGGCCATGAACAAGTCCTTTCCGCGACCCTCCAAGCACTGGCTGCCGATTGTCTGGGCCGCCAGCATCATCACCCGTGCCAGGAAGGAGGGACGCATCCGAGACGACTTCGCCGTGAAGACCATCATCGATGAGCTGAACAAGTTCCGGGGCCAGTGCGGACTCCTGATCAGCTACGACACGATCAGTGTGCCCCTGGTCTACACCCAGGTGGTTACCCTGGCCGTCTACTCCTACTTTCTCACCTGCTGCATGGGCCAGCAGTGGATCGACGGAAAGGTGGTGGGCAACACTAGCTACCTGAACAAGGTGGACCTGTACTTCCCGGTCTTCACCACGCTGCAGTTCTTCTTCTACATGGGCTGGCTCAAGGTGGCCGAGTCCCTGATCAATCCCTTCGGGGAGGACGATGATGATTTCGAGGTAAGACTCGTCCGGGGGCCTCGTCCCTGCCATGAACCTCTTTAATCATGATATTGTATTGAAGGTCAACTGGATGGTCGATCGCAATCTGCAGGTGTCCTATCTGATTGTCGACGAGATGCATCACGACCATCCCGAATTGCTCAAGGATCAGTACTGGGACGAGGTCTTCCCCAACGAGCTGCCCTACACCATAGCCGCGGAGCGTTTCCGCGAGAATCATCCGGAGCCGTCCACAGCCAAGATCGAGGTGCCCAAGAGTGCGGCCATGCCCTCGACGATGTCCTCCGTGCGCATCGATGAAATGGTTGGTAATGATAATGGCGCCACGCCCACTGCCACTGCCGTCCCAACAGCACAATCGGTGGTCAACATGCCGTCTGTGGCCGAGCAGGCGGAGGGCGTGCCCCTGCAGGCAGTGACCTATGACTTTCCCAAGGGCTCGCCAGATGAGGAGGTTAGAATCAGAACGTTGGCAGCATTCTCTAGCGTTACGAACTATTGGCACCAGTCTACCAATTGGCCATTCGACAATCAATTCGTTCATCTGTCAATGTGACCAAAAACCTAATCAAAATCTCAAGTTTCTAACCTCTTACTCGCTCATTTTGGGAACACACACCACACACCTCTCATTGGCATTCAGAAACACAACGGTGATTGGTAGTTATATACAAATAATTCTAATAAAATATAAACGGATGTGACAATGGTTTAAATTTAAGCAAATCAGGCACTGATTGATCTTCTTGGTACACTCGAAAGAAATGCTGTAACTTGTAATCCTTAACAAAGAGGAAAATGTCTATCAAACATCATCGAATACATCATCGATGTTCTGTTCTTTTGAGTACCCTATACAGTGCTTGATTTTCTTTAAAGTTTAAGCTCAGATGGTGTTTGTGGCTCTTTAGGTCCTAAGACTATGCATACTAACTTTTGATTCTAACTATCTAATCGATCTGCCGCCTACAGCCTAAAGCCTCTAACAGCACCACGCACTGCACGACTTTCAAAAACGCTTTCAACTGCACCAAAGCTGCACTAAAACTGGAACGCACTGAGCACGGTTGCAAGTAGCAGTAATCCAAAACAAAACACAATTTCACGGTCTTTTGTGTACCCGTATTAATGCAAAACAATTCTCTCCTCCAGGCCGATGATGCCAGCGGGATTCACTTCTCGGCAGGCAATGGAAAAATGCGCCTGGGCTCGTCCCCGTCGCTGGTCAGCGTGTCGGGGACGTTGTCACGCGTGAATACCGTGGCCTCGGCCCTCAAGCGGTTCCTCAGTCGCGACGACAGTCGACCGGGATCGGCCACGCCCAGCGACGATCAGAAACCGTACA
Organism: Drosophila athabasca; assembly: GCA_008121215.1. Classification (NCBI taxonomy): domain Eukaryota; kingdom Metazoa; phylum Arthropoda; class Insecta; order Diptera; family Drosophilidae; genus Drosophila; species Drosophila athabasca. Next base: position 1,904,642 of record CM017793.1, on the reverse strand, counting down.
AGTTCCCGGCCAGCGCCAGTTCGGCCAGTCTCACGGCTGGAAACGTGGGATCGGCCACCTCGGCGGGCAAGCCAGCGGGAAGCTTGCGCATCACCCAGCAGGTCATCGAGGAGGTGGATGAGCAGGCCACCATCACCTCCATGCGGGCCAACGAGCCGCGACCCAATGTCATGAATATCTTTGGCCCAGGAACGGCCGGAGGAGTCTCTGCACCACTGCAGCCGCCCCCTCCCACGCACTCAGAGCCGATGGACATTCCGACACGTCCGCTGGAGTACAATCGCGCCCACTCGCAGTACGAGCCCAGCCTCTTCCCGCCCGGCGGGGTGGACGCCCTGCTGAGCACGTCGGCACCAGCCGGAGGCAGTCCCTCGCTGCTGTCGAACGCTGCCACGGCCCCCAGCTCGCCAGTGGGGGACAGCACCAAGTCGCTGTACGACCCACAGAAGGCCGCCAGTCGGGAGACGGGTAAGTGCGGGATTCCGGCCCCATCCGGATGGTGGATGGGGTGGGGGGAGGGGAACGGTACCGTGAATGCGTTCCCTGCTTCTTAAACTCATATTTAACATTTGTGTATCTTCATTTTCAACCAATTCGCGATTTATAAAGAGAGACCCGATGCACCGCAGGTTTTCAGGTGGTTCATCACGAACGGTAATGTTCATCCTATCCTCCATTGGCCCTAATTACTTGTTCGAATCCTTTAGCTTGCTCTGCGTAATCGTTGCTGGTTTTCAATATTTAATATTGTTGTTCCTTTTTTTTATAGTTACGTTTTTTATTTTATTTTTTTTTTTGAATATTTTTTTGATAGTTTGAATAGTTTTTGTAACAATTGGCATGTGTTTTTGAGACCGCTGCCCACTTTTTGAGTACTAACCCGCCCCAGCTTGGTCCTGTCTCCCCGAATTATTGTAAGATCCTCTGTAAGATCCTCTGTAAGATCCTACCGAGTAGGTGGATTTCCCGAAATTCATACTGGTACCTTGCCTAGCCTTAGTCCTAGCCATATTTATAGTCGTTGCACGTATTACTTGAACTATTCCCCCCCATTCCCCGCTGGCACTGGACTAATGTACGACTTTGTATGTGTTTGCAGTGGAGAACATGGACCTCAAGTCCTCCAGTGATATGCTGGCCAGCAGTACTGCTGCCGAGCCCGAGGACGAGGGCGACGACTTCGAGAAACTGAAGGCCGCCCGCGAAAAGGAGAAGCTGGTGCGCCAGCAAAAGAATCTGGCCCGCACCATCAGCACGGCTCCGGGTGTGGATGCCGCTGCTGTGGCCGGGGCGATGGCTGCCCAGGCCCAGGCCCAGAATGCCGTACTCACGGCCGTGGCCTCGAGTGCCGATCTCCTAGCCGGCGGAGATCTTGTGCCCAGCTCCACAATGAAGTCGGAGAATGCCGCGGAGAATGGCAGTTGAAGCGGCGCCCAGTAGTATTTCTGTTGTACAATTCTTGTGTCGTACAACTAAAACGTAGCCTAAGTCTAGTGCATTATCTAATTTACTTATCTAAGCTGCTAAGCTAATTGCTGATGAACTTAATATTGGACAGACTAAGAATGCTCATAACGTCTAAACGAGCTTGAGCGAGGATGGACCTAATTAACGCTGTTGATAACAAAAACACGCATACTAAACGCTAAGTAGAAAGTTATTTGAATTTTTACAAATATAAGCTACATATTTTTGTAAAAGACCGACATGTGTGTTTTTCTTATTTAAGGGGAAGGCCGGGGATGGACCTAACAAACACACATACTAAAATATCGATCAAATATGCTTAACCCACTCAACTCCGCTCCATTTTAACAGGTGAACAGCCTGAGTTCAACCACAACCCATACAGGGTATATGTACATATGTAGAGGACCATCCACACAAAAATGGATAAATTGGATGGTCCTCACCACAGCGGACGACGTCACCAATACAAAAACATGCTTGAAGAGAACCAATTCGCTTTCTTTATATTTTGCACTCTTAAATTTCTAACATAAAAAGTTTAGAGGATTACATTGATTTAGTTCTGAACATATAACTGGCGACGAGGAAAACAAGACCGAAAATTGCGACCTGTCCGTTGATTTCCACTCCCTTTGAGGACGATGTGGCACTTTTGACTTCCACTCCCCCTGAGGACGATTTGGCAAGTTTGACAACGTCGGTCACTATTCCAGTGACTGTCAGTATAATAGATATCCAGCCACCGTTAGCTGGAACTCCATCGATCAGAAGCTCTTCATCGCCTTGTGAATGTTTGTACCTCTCCAACAGCCCCCTAATGCGTACTCTTTGCTCTTCGGTCAGTTGAATACGATCAGAATGTTGCTCATAAAACTTAGCCAGGCGCTCCAGATTGGCTTCCTTTGTGGCAGGGGACACCGCAGGATTACTGTAGATGTTAATCAAACGACGTGCCTCGATGGAGTACTCTGTATCATCTTCTGCGTACCCAATGGACGCCAGGCATGCAAGGACCATCAGGGAACTAAAAGAAACCATTTCATTGAACGAAGTGAATTCTTTTTACCATCACGAGTATCACTTACACTAGGAGGATTGCGTTCGCCATTGCTGGGTCATTCACGATCGAAACTGAAATGATAATTTCCTTAAGAGGCCGCATCAATTTATACACCCTGGTTAAGCGAATTCTTATCTCTTATTTCACTTGGTTTGGTTTCACAAAAATAAAGACAATTTTATTATAATCTTAAGTGTCTTGATTCTAAGAAATGGAGCGTTTCCTTTCCTGGAATCATTTGGGATTTCTAAAAAGGAAAGGTCAATCTCTTGTCAGGAACTAGCACGTAGGAAATGGTACATAGTTCCAATAGAACTAGTATATGTACTCTTACTATATGCCATAACAACAAACTTGTATGTTTCATTGTATGGGCTTGATCTCTTCTCACTGCCTTGACCTTAATAAGCCACATCTTGGGGCTTAAAGGTCGTCTTGTTAGTCGCACAGAATCTTAATTTAATAATTCCATTAAAAACTTTATGATATTAATTACCAGGATGACTGTAAAGAGTTACATTCATGAATTAATATTATGTACATATATGCATATTAAAATCAGCCCAGCTATACCAAGATAATGAGCTTAGATTTCTGTCTCAGATGATAAGGAATTCATTCAAAGAAATTAAGAATCACCCATCAACCTTTTGATACTAAGAATGAGTAATTAACCTTAAGCCAGCTCGTTATAGTACCTAATAAACACACTCCCATCGAATTCAATTCAGTTCCTAATCTTCCTATATACATATGCACAATAAAAAAATGTAAATTAAATATAATTAAACTGTTAAATTGAGACTATGCGCAGATAACCCAAGATGAAATCAATTCTAATGAAATGTCGAATTTGGGGCAGTTCCTATAACTCTCAGAGTCAATGTACCGTTCAGTACCCCTGCCTACTTCCCTCCGCCTCGATCTTTGGTTGCTTGTTAGCTTAGTCTTTTTCTGCCATTTTAACGATAAAAAATGTTTGTAACAGAGATTTTTGGTATTTTTTAACAACACTTTAGAAGTAATTTAACCTATTATTTTTTAATTTTAATTATTTATAATTTATAAATTTGTTTGAACTGTACGCCAAATAAAAACTTATCGAAAGTTTCGCCACAGATCGATGAGGATGCCGGAAATGAGGTTTCTTGTGGACAAATTTGGGGAAGGGACCATTCTTAGGCTAACGTTCGGGGCGAACACGGAATCCAGCTGGGGATGGAGCTCATGTTAATAGCTTAACGAATCAATGACAGATGGGGCGAAGGCCCAGAGGCAGTGGCAGCCATTGCACTGCGCGGCCCGAGCAGCACGTGCGTCTGCTGCGACTTCTGAATGTCCTCCATAGTGACGCGCTCAGTCTCGAGGACGATCGGCGCGAAAGCAATGATTGCCGTAGTGAAAAAGACCCAGGCAGCGTTGCACGAGAACGAGAAGAGGCCCTTGCAGCTCTTCACGCTTATGCTGGCGACGGTGCAGGCCGTTGTGCGCACCGAAGCGGGGAGCATCTCCGTCAGTCCAATAAGGCGCTCGGCGATCGTCTCGTCTTGTCCGTCGTCGTAGGTCTCCTTTTCTTGTCCTGGCTGCTCAGCGAGTGACATTTTTTCTCAGCGGCTGATTGTGTTTTGATAATTTTTTTCTGAATTTGTTTGAGGAATGATTCCCCTTTGTGCTTGAATTTCTGAATACATGTTTGAGAAAGCCAACCCGGATCGAACAAAGTCACTCACTCTGTTCAGTAAACTTGATTCGGAGGGGGTTTCCTTTTTAAAAACCATCTGGGAAAACATTCGCTGAGAGAACAGAATGAGAACATGGCCTTAGCGTCACTTCTGAGATAAGACATAATAAGGGCAGCCTGCAGAAGAGACTTCACTAATGACTGAGATAATTTGTTATTCCAATTGCATGCAAAGCTGATGCTAAGACGTTTGCTATATAAGCCCCGCATAGCCAGACAGACAACAGTTATTCAGCTTTACTTTCAACAATATTCCAATATGTCTCTGCGTGTGATTCTGATTTGCCTGGCTCTCTTCGTGGCGGTGTACGCCCAACCAGCTCCAGGTGCTCCACAAGATCCCCAAGAGAGTACGTAGGAACGGAGATCTTCAGCAATATACTAATTATCCACTCAATAGATTTACCAGTCGATGGGACTTTAGTGGGCTCTGCAGATGCAAATCCCGCCGATGGGGCTAAACCGCGTACCCTTGTACTGCTGCTACCTCTGCTGTTCCCCAATCAGTTCTATTAATAATACTAATAATAATATTTAAAGTAAAGTAATAAATGTAATAATGTTTATTCATTAATCAAGCAATCACCGCGGTTTTCCTCAACTGGCGCTACTTAAAGTGTCTATTCTCCTTTCTTTTCTTCGCATGAATGTGGTTCTATGTATGTATATAATAGTAGTACCTTTTCTCTATCGTACATTTTCATTTAAATTATACATATCTTAAGGAACTTAAGGCGGCAGGATGCTGATGTCCGCGTAGTCGCGTTGATCAGAAACAGGCTTTAGAGGCTGCAGAGGAGCACAGGTCGTCATTATCGCTGTCGGTGATCTCAATGATTTCTTCATTATCAATCAAATGAAAGGGTGAACTGAGGTGGCTGCCACCATTATTATTTCTTTTAAAAGAGTTTTGCTCGCTATCACTGAATGCCGTCTCCTTCATTTTTGGAATAATTTCCTGGGACAGGGCCATGGTCTCATTGTAGTCCTCAACGATTTGTCCAGACGACGGGGGAGGCGGACAGGGCGGCCGGATGCTGCTGGCCGTTTTGTCGGGTTGATCAGAAACAGGCTTTAGAGGCTGCAGAGGAGCTGACTCGTCGTCCGAATCGCTTAATAGCTCAATTGCCTCCGTCTCCACAGTACATTTTCTTAAACTAAAGACGGGGCACATTTTGGACACATTCTGCAGAAGAGGACAACCCAGGCCGATTAAATCCCCTTCGCGTAGAGGCACGCCAACGAGATCCCCCCCAATTTCCACGTTATTCACAAATAAACCATTGCGAGCACCCTGCGGGGAAAAAAGATATATAGAAGATATATATTATATAGAAGATAGATGTTATGCCATATTCTTCACCGAAACTTACCAAGCACCTGACTGAAACTTGATTCGGACTAACTGTAATCTCCACATGCTCCCTCGACATATATAAATAGTCGAGTTGAATCCTGCACGCGGAGTGCCTCCCAATGGAGACCCTCCCATTGGGGAGAATCACCCGGCTCCCATTACGGAGGTGCTCCAAGTACCACAACGTCATTGTAGCAAACCAAGCAGGCGAAAAAGCAGAATTTTTGCATAGAGTATCGAATTTTGATGCTTGCCAAACACCGCAAAATTAGTGTTGGTTAAGAGACAGCTTAACAAGTCTTCCGGCTATCAGTCGGAGGACTGAGGCACTATTTGTGACAAAATTATGTTTACCAACACACGCAGCCGGCCAGCCAGCAAAATTGGTTCTAGAAATTGGTTCTAAAAATCTACTATCTCTGCCGCAACGCTGCTCCTAACTCAACTTGGAATCCAACTGGTCGAATATATCTCTCTCATTCTCACTATATGCTTTTCCTATAGGGCTAATTTAAATTTGAAATTTATTTAATGTAAAGATATAGATAAATTTTTTACGGTTTTCTTTAATGATAATCGTTACTTTTCTGTAATTTTAAAAAGCTTAGAAAGGATACCACAGATTTAATCTCTTTTTGATGATATGGCAACTATTTAGTATGTTATAAATAATGACTTCATCTTTTTTGATGATATGGCAGCTCAACTTGGCACAAATTGCCTATTTTTGGCCTAGCGCGAATTTTTACAAAACGTAAATAACAATTCAAGTCAAGTTTAAATTTGCGATGATTGTGTATTCACAATGACCAACCATAGAGCTGGAGGGGCATTAGCCAATGCCAGTGCAGCCGCCTGGCACAAATGGTGTCGCCTGTGCGCCAAGGACCATCCGCAGAACGCGAACGTCTATGAGAGACAAGGGGACCAGCAGTCTTCCTGGACGAGTATGCTGGCCATGGCCATTGGCAAATACTTCTGGGTGGATGTAAGAAGGGAATGGGCTCTGCCAATAAACGGATATTTAAACAACACTTATCGCTGCAGATCAAACCGGAGGACGAGCTGAGCAACCACTTGTGTGTGGAATGCTTTACGCTAATGGAGTGCCTGGTCGAGTTCTCTGAGCGGGTGCGACGCGTCCAGACGCTCTTCAATAGATTGCAGAACTTAAAGCCGGATGGGCATGTGGACTATGAGGAGCTGCGAACGGATTGCGGTCTACTAACCGACGAATGGAAGCACGTCATGTCGAGAGCTGTCGCGCCGCCGCGGCGCCTACAGGAGAAAATAATTGAACAGAAAGTTGAAGAGGAATTCCAAGTGCAAGAGATAATTGAAGAGGAAGTGCAAGAAATGCAGGAGGAGCCAGAGGAAGAGCAGGAAGTGGAAGCGCAAGAAGAGTTTGTTGAAGCAGACTGTATGGAGGATGAAATCGTAGAGGAGTGCATCGACGAGGACTCCGATATGATAGATGAAAGCGAAGGTGAGGAGTATAATGTGGATGCATGTAAAGAGCCATCAGAGGAGCCGCCCGATGATGGAGAAATAATTAAAATAGAGCTTGCCACCAGCTCTCAAGAAATCGATACAGAATCCGATGTGGAGGATGATCCTACGGCAGAGCCCTTGGACGAGAAACCTACCATATGCTCGTACAAATGCGAAATCTGCCGCAAAACCTACAAAAAGCCGAATGCATACAAGAAACATATGCTGGACGTCCACGATGTCATGCCCAACGACTTGCCCGATCTCGAGTGCAAGCAATGCGGGGCCAGCTTTCCCACAGTTCCTCAGCTGCAGACCCACCAGCGCACCCACTTGCCGGCCAAGGAGAAGGCGGACAATTCCTGCCCACACTGTTCGAAGCTCTTCACCACGCCAGGGACGCTCAAACGCCACATCGAGGGCATCCATAACGACATCAAGCCCTACATATGCGACATCTGTGCCAAAAGCTTTAATTTCCTCGCCGCTCTCAATGACCACAAGCTGGTCCACACCGACGAGTGTCCCTTTGAATGCCCCGTCTGCCACCGACGCTTCAAGAACAAGGCCAGACTCAGGGTAGAGTAGAGCCATGGAGTCGTATCCGATCATCACTAATCTCTGAACCACTTCCAGGTGCATTCCGACACGCACAGTGCCACCATCTACGAGTGCAACATCTGCGGACTGAAGCTCAAGACGCGGCGCACCTTCAACAAGCACAAAATAGTCCACTCCGACAAGAGGCAACACAAGTGTGAGCAGTGCGGTGCTGAATTCAAGCGCACGAAAACACTGAAGTCCCATCTCATCCTGCACACCGGCATACGGCCGTACAAGTGCAATTTCTGCGACAAGGACTTCTCCAATGGCTCGAATTGTCGTTCGCATAAGCGCAAGGCGCATCCCAAGGAGCTGGAAGAGGAGGAGGCCCAAGGGGTGACACGCTCAACACTTTTGCCCGTACTCGCAGAGCTGACAAAGGCGTAAGTACAATGATTAAGACAAGAACTACCAATTATCACTTATAAATCATATATTATTGATTAGCTCGAATCGCATCAAGTCGCCTGCCAAACGCTTCAAAAAGAAGCCAAAAAAGACTGAGAATGAAAGTGAATCTGCAGCAAAGGACGCGGATGGTGAGAGCGAGATCCTCTACGAACTGGTAGGGGATCTGTGAACCTTACTCAATAGGAGAGTATTACAATAAACTTTATTTCAATACAATATCCATGGTCTCTTGGTTTATTCACAATTCCAGTCGAACCCTTACTACAGAACATTACAATTTGAGGGCAGAGTTTGCATAGAATACATTCATTAAATGCTCGATAGGCAGCTGAAACTGAGCTTGAAACACTTTAAACTTAGGCAAGAAACTAATCATCGAGTACATATGTAGATCACATGAAAATCAAATCAACGAATTTCGAAAACGAGAATTAAACAATTATAATAAATAACAAGGTTTTTCTTTTGCCGATGCGAAGCAAAATAACAACACAAAATAGGGACCGGGACAGGGCCCGAATATCAAATAAAGTTGCATCGGGCTTTGGAATGTTTAGATCAGTATTCGAAAAACTTAGAGCCGTGACCGTGAATGTCCTCCTCGTTAGCTGTGATTCGATCTCTCACGGACACACTTAACAAAAATCACATGTAAGGATGGACAAAATACATTTACAATTATAAGTATAGCTAGATATGGGGGCAATGGGAATGGGTATTATGCTTATAGAGGGTCCTACAGTTAGACGAATTGAGCTTATGATACAGCTAAAATGTACAAATTCGCTAAATACACTTAGAGCATTACACTGCAATAAAACTGCACTCGATTGGATCAGCGATCAGCGACTGCGGGCCGGGGGGACAGCCTAACTATGCCCCAGCCGCGCCGCAACCACCGACGCCAGCAAGAGTACAGCACTGATTATGGCCACAGAACGTTGGTGTCTGCTGTCCGCGCCACAGGCTAGGTTGTCGCGCGGGTATTTGTTGAGTGGATCGGCCTCCTCTCCGGGTCGACACTGTTTGCCCTGGGCGGCAAAGTGGGCGCCGCACAGCTCATGACAGGGCGGACACATGATCGCACCCTTGTGCAGCCAGCCGTTGGCGGCAATGCGAATGGAGAGCTTTTGGCCGGGGAACGAGCACTTGTAGGTGTAGTTGCCGACCAGGATGTGCAGGCGACCATCGAAACAGGTATACTTGTAGCAGCCGCTGCCCCAGTGCTGCCATTCGCGGGTCTGGTGGCAGGAGCGCTCCTCCCACATGGACTCGCTATGATCGAAGCACTTCGAGCCATGGCCGTAGCTCTCCAAGGCAAAGTTCTTCTCCGGTTCTGCAAGGGAGTTGCTTCAGCAAAAATCAAAATCAAATGGAAATCTTGTAATTACTCGGATTATTCTCCACGAAGCGACAGTGCGAGCCGCGCACTATGATGTTCTTGCTGCGCCAGGTGAACTCCTGTATGTAGGGACAGTGGTCCGCCAGTGAAACGGAGCCGCCGTAGAAGCCCTCCTCGCCGCTTTTCACGTTGTGGAGGCTATCAAAGTTCTGATAGCTCTTGGGCAGCTCGTAGTCGTGCCGTATGAGATTGCAGAGTGCCACCGAGTTGCGATCGTCGGTGCATTCGGTCTGCAGCGGATCCTGCTTGACCTTCGAGCAGAACGGATGTATGCTGCGGCCTCTGTGGAGATAAGACAGACAGAACAGTAAGTACTATCCGTATCACAGGGCAGACTCTATTTCCTACTTGGCATGATTCATTTGTATCCAATCCTTGCAGCTGCGCATGGCAAACGCACAGCCAAGACCCTTGCCCCAGCTGAGGGGAGTGGCCATCGAGTAGTTGGCCCGATACCAGCCGGAATCCTCCATCAGGGCGAGGGTGATGCGTGAGAAGACCGGCGCCTGTGTGTGCGTGCCAGTCATGGCCTCGTTCTCGAGTATGCGCTTCTCCCAGTGAGTCAGGGCGGTACCCTCGCCGCCCTGATCCTCTAGCTCAGCCCCCTCGAGTTTATCACAGTCGAAGTGGGCACGCGCCTCGGCCACAACGCGAGGCGTCACCATCATATCGACCTCCTTATTGACATGGCCACCACGCACAGACCAGTTCTCGCGCACCACCTTGCGTATGGTCTCGTTGCTCCACTGATGGATCTGCAATCTGCACAAAAGATTATTTTACACAAACCAACCTATGTAGGTTCAATTTTTTTGGTTCTCGGCTTACTTCTCGTTCAGGAACGGCTTGCCCGTCTCCGACTTGCGGGGAGTGCGCGGTCGTCCTTCGTCATCCCTGAAGAAGGCGTACAGACTAACGGAGAAGCCCAGGGCATGCAGGATCTCGTGCTTGACTGTGGATATGAGCGTCTGCAGCTCCTGCGGCTTGGTGCTGATGCTCTCGGGACAGAGATTGGCATGACCGGCTATGGGACGGTCCAGGGCCGCCTCCTGCTGACAGTGGGCCGCATAGGCCACTGTGAGGCCTTTGAAGCAGCGCTGCGTCTGCCGTGCCGAAACATAGAACACAAAGTCCGCATTCTCGATGCCATCTCCAGGCTGGGTATTGCTGTCTATCCGGCAATTCTGGCCAGTGGCATTGCATACCCGACAGACCTGAAACGCAATCAATTTGCATTAGAGAGGATAAGGGGGTGGGGGAGGGAGGGAGGGCAAACCCACATCCAAGTGCTCGTTGGGCACCTGCACCTCGCCGCACATTGTCGTTGCCTTGCAGTGGTCAATGCAGTGGGTGTGGCCGTTCTTCACATAGACCTGCGTGCTGTCGCATTTCCTGCAGGACACAAACACAAACAAAAGACAGAAATTTCATGGATATTTTATAATTGGCCACTGCACTGGTTTGTCCCAGGACATCCCTACCTATTCAATCGTATAATGCCCTTGGTCTCTCGGACCATCAGGGCCTGTTCCCAGAACTGCACGGCCTCCGGCAGCACTGTGTCCTGCAAAGGTGGGGATGGGGGTGGGGCCGTTGGTATGCATTATTAAATGTCAAAGCAGATGCAGGCGGGTATAAGCCTTTCAAATTCATAAATGTCCACTTACGTTTATCAAATTGAACTTTTCCTCCTCCAGCCTAAAGGGGCGGGACACGGCGCGGCGTAGGCATGGAAATATAAGAGGGTTATGCGTTGATTAGTTTTCAGTTGTCGGGAAAACCCAGGGAAATTCCCTGGGTGCCAGCAGCAACAGGAACTTGTTTACGAGGTGAAGGTGGGTTTTGGGCGGAGGGCCATGCTCTGTTCTCGCTTTTTTTGGGGAAATTCCATTTTTGATGAATTTTCAGAAATTTATAATTGATTGGATGCTATTGAGAGGTTAAATGGCGGCTAGCATGGCTAGACGAATTTCTGCGAATCAATCGATAAATTTACTGGACTGAGAACATGTGCTACCTACCTTCAAGGACCTACTTAATAAATTAGATAATTTATATTGGTATTGGCATGACAAGGACTTCTGGCCTTATTTCGCATCTTCGATTGTCCCCCAATGTCTGACTGATACTTGTGAAACGGACTGTTTACACCTGTTTCAGCCACTTGGTTATTAGTAGAGAGATTGATATCGAATCCAACACACACGCTCTCAGGCCAAATCGAGTCAAGTAAGTTTTCCTGCTGACCTTGTCCGCGCTCTGCTGTCGCTCGCCAATCGAGGGGCTTGGATTGGACGGGACGGGACGGGACGTTCGATCTTGCTGTAAATTGGTACTAGGTAAATTGGCCATGTGGATGTAGTGGAGCAAACCATGGGGCGGCTAAGGCTAACCTTAGGAGAGCCACCACCACCACCACCGCGCCTAGCTGCGTTAATTTGGGCAAATTGCGGCTGCTCCGCACTGAAAAACCAATTTGGTCTTCAGGTGTTACTCAACTCAACTCGACTCGACTCGGTAACGGTGCATGGCCAAAGCAGCACACAAATACAGTTAACAGACAGAGTGAGCTGTTTTCTTGGATACGATACGTTTTTTGTGTGTGAGGCCTTAACTTGACATTTGGCCAAGTCAGATTGTAAACTGTTTTGCTGTTTGCTTGGCTGCCTGCCATTAAAGTGCAATTAAAGGCAGTTTGCATACCCTAACCTAGAGCAGGGTATTATCATGAGTCGAGAGGATGAGGATAGGATGGGGATGGAGATGGAGATAGAGCACTTCTTTGCTCCCTTTGCATCTATTCCTCTGATTAATCCCACATTTATTATTCGTTGCACAAGCGAAAAGTCCAATAGAGAATACACGAGAATGCAAAAACAAAATACACTCAGTGTGCGTGACGCGGTTCATCCCCGCACGACTGGAGCTTTTAAGCTTGAGTAGCAGATTCCCCCAAAGCCGAGATCCCTCCACAATAAGCAGAGTATACAATCTTCGATCCCCTAGCTGGAACTGGAACTGGAGCTGGAGCTGGAACCGTGGCTGGAAACTCACCTGTAAACGGAGTCATCATAGACGAGCAGAATGCGCAGCGGCTGCTCGGCGGTGACGCTGCGCCGGCGCACGCTATGCACGGCTGCGTCGCTGTTGCCGGTGGCGTCGTCATCATCGCTATCAGCCAGTTGGATGCGCACGCCATGGACGACCTATAAAAGCGAAAGAGAGAGAGAGAGAGATAAATAATGAGATAAAGATGGGGGAAAAGGAAGACTGAGATAGACAGAGAGAGTGTAGAGAGTGTGGAGGGGGGGGTGGGTGGCAAGAAAATCACTCAGCGGAGCTTAAACGAAAGCGAAAACTGCTCAATTTTGTTGCCATTTTTTCAGATATTGTTGTTAACTTTTAAATGACGACATGTCACACAAAGGCCACACACAAAACCCAAACCCAAAGGCAAAGGCAAAGGCAAAAGGCAAAAGCGGTAATTGGTCTGTGCAAATTGCAGGGAAATTAATTTTAAATTGCCCGCCAAAATGTCGAACGATTGGCACATCGCACAGTCGAAAATGTCAATGATTGGTGTTGCTTGTTTCCCTTAATCTATTGTTATATTGTATTGTTTTTTGTTTTTGGTTTTGGCTTTTGTTTTGCCCAAAACATAATAACAATAATAATAAATATGCTTTGCGGTCATTGTGCAATGTGTGCCAATTATTAGGAATAAATTAGATGTCGTCTTCGTTGAATATGCATGGCAGGGGCCAGTCAGCCAGCCAGCCAGCCAGCCATTGAATGCGATGATAATCTCTGTCTCTTGACAGACAGAGAAACAGCGACACTCATCGGCATAAATTTTGTTGCAAGAGATGCACACACGCACACACACGCACACACACGCAGAGCAGACTGAGGCATGCTAAAAATATGTTCATTAAAGGTTGAGCGATGTCTGGGCTCCCTCCTCGAGTGGGTCTACTAATGGCGTGGGCGGTCTTGGCTGGTCTTGGCTGGTCTTGAAAGCTATTCAATTACCACAAGTGCTGCGGGAGGTCCATAAAAAGGGAAAATGATATGGTCTAAGCGTGGTGGCCTGGGGCTTATCTGGAGTAATAAAGAGGCAGCCCCATCCAGCAGCCCCAACCAGCAAGAACATACAGAAAGTAAAAGTACAAGTAAAAGTAAAAGGCAGACAACAAAGGAACAAGTAATGGAATAATAAAGCTAATTGGCACACAGCAAATGGATTGACAGACAGTTCAGCTTGGGCCTTAATTGATAAAAAGCCAGCCGTGATCCCAGAGCCATAAACGATGCCGTGGGAAGTGATTTGTGAGGTGTTCCCAAGTGTGCGCACTGCTTCTAAATGGCACCAAGAGACACCTGCAATGTACCCATAGAACCAGAACCAGAACCAGCAACTATTTGTCGCCGCACAGAACAACAATGGTAATAGCAATGGCAAATGGCGATATTTATCTTGAAGACTGACAAAAGAGTTTGGCATTGAAATGAGCAAGCACCGAGGAGGCGTACACACAGCACACTGATCGAAGTGCTGAAAGGGAGGGGGGTGTGGGCGCAGGTGATCTTGGGGGATAATCATCATTAAGAGTAAGCATTCGAGGGCCACTTGTCACGTGCATGTACAGCTACAAAGTGCTATATCATCCCCCCCTCTCGGGGCTACACCCCTTCCAAAAGTATCATCTGTCTTTGAGATAAAGATGGGCACAGCGTAAGCCTTCAAAGAGTTGCAGAGCCGGCTTCAATCGTGACAATCAAAACTTCATTTGCCCCCTCCCCGTAACCCCCCTTCATCGATCCAATAACTCGACATCTCTGCGGTTGAATGCATTCAATAGGCATTTGAAAAACCACACAAATTACAAATCATCTGCGAAACGTTCGGCAGGTGAAAGATTATGACGCACAATACCGTTTTGGACAGCCATTAGCGATAGAGAGAGAGGGGGGGAGAGAGAGAGAGAGAGAGAGAGAGAGGCGGCGGTGAATGCAACCCAAAGGCATTGTTCGATGGATGCGAGTGAATGCATTTCATGAATCGGTTTGAAGGTTTCGCTTTTACAACAATCATTAAATCGACAAATATTGTGGTATGTTTCGTATGTGGAGACGGAATCAGAGTTTGGCAAATGTTTTCTAAATGAATATTTAATTCTATTTACAAATAATTAAAAGTGAATCAACAGCAAAGTACAGTAATGAGGGGTTCCAAAGTGGAGTAATTTCCGGAAATTTTCCAGTACGAAACAAGAGAATGACGAGAGCACAACAAATGGTTTATTTTTCCGCAATATTCCTAACCCTCTATGTCATTGTGAGTGTCTTGCAATCTAATGAAACCTTCAATCTATCTAACCCCAAATATTCCCTAGGTTGAGGGTTCCTACAAGTTCAATTCGCTGACCTGCGAGGTTATCAGCCCACAGCTGGGAGAGATCAGAGAGTGCTCCATCAAGGCAATCGATCGGAAGCGCAATATGATGAATATTGTGGCATATTTGAACAGGACCCTTACGGACGTAAGATCCACTAAAACACCTAATAAACTGCATAGTTCTGTATGTATTTTTACAGATTCAAGTCCATTTTCGAATGGTGAAACGCGAAAGCGGAGGCTGGCATCCGTTTCTGTACGATATGAAGGTGGATGCTTGCATGTTCTTCAGGAACCGCCGAAAACTACTTATTCCCAATTTAATTTACTCATCTTTAAGCCGATTTACGAATGTCAATCACACCTGTCCGTATCTGGTGAGTCCCATAGTCTCTACATAACTCTTCCGATTCGAGTATATGAAACTGTTTTTCAAGGCTGGCACTGAAATGAGTCTGTTGCACTGGACTCCGAATGAAGCGAAAGTTCTCGAGAAATTTCCCGTTGAATTTGGCCAATATGGACTGCATACAACTTGGTATACCGGCAAAGTACGTGCTTTGGAAATTAATGGCTCTGTTCTGTACTATAAGTGATTTGATTTTGAATGAAAACCCTGCCTTTGAGGCTCAAAGAAAAGTTCCTCTTATCGGAACCTTGCGTGGGTGCCAGACGATTCACTGGACACACTTTCTAACTATCGCAGTGGGCGCATACTGTACGCTTATTCAATCCCCGATAAGACGTAATGGCCAACTGGCTGGCATACAACACACAGATTGGAATATCTAACAAATTTTCTCGGTTTGTGGGCCACATTCGAGCGTGTCCAGCTTTGGATATGCGACTCACGTTTAAGGCAAAAATTATAGCAAGGTAAGACAGAAAGAAAGGCCTGCTTAGGCGAGCCGAAGCTTCTAATACCCTCTGGCTGATTTATCGGAAAGGGTATTAAAGCCGCATTCCTGAGACGGGACTGGGACTTTCCGAGCTTGATTGGAAACCCCTTAAGCAATCACCTTTGTTTCGGCTCCTGCTGAGTATTACAAACATCTCCCGAGACTTGGAATACCCTAGGCTAGGGTATTTGTGTGCACAAAAAGTGTATCAAAGCAAATAAAGAAAAGAGAAATGTACCGCTACAGCCACAGTTGGCTGCGCCTGCGCCTCTGCATGTGCCTGCTTGATTACCTCCCGTATTTACTTTTAAAGCCAATAACAAATAAGCTGCTGCACAAAAACTGGCATAAATAGCAAAAACTTGAAGAAAAAAACTTGAAGACACGCACGCCTGCCCTGCCCAGCCCCAGCCCCAGCCCGTGCCATGCGGGGGGGCGAGCGGACCACAAGTTGGCCGGATTATGAAGCTCCAACGCGGTTTGTCCAGTTGCGCATGCTAATTTGGGAGCGGGAATCGATCATCGATCGGTGGTTGAGTAATTATTTACGTCTCTGTCTGTCTGCGTGTCCGTCTTTCTCTGTGTCTGTCGGTCGGACGTGCATGACAACATTTCTTCGACTCCGTCTTCGACTCTCTTTCGCTCTTCCTTGGGCTCTCTTTTCGGCTTTTAACGACTGTCAACGTCACCTGCGTTCGTTCAATGCTCGGATCAAGTTCGGCAGATCAATGGAACTGGCCGTCGAAGCTTTCAAGCGTTTGTTTGTGCTTTCACTTTCATTGGCACGCCACTCGCAGTCTCACTCGCACTTGCACTCTCACTCTCTGGTATTCTCGCACTGTTCCGCTCTCTCGGCTCACCGTTTTCCGTTAATTGTTTTGCTGTAATATTGAGCAGCTCTTTTTTTTGCCGATGGCTACTTTGCATGCTGTTTTGGCTCCGTTTGGCTGTGCAACTTTGTTGCTCTATTGCGATGCTCTCTTTTGGTGCCTGTCCGTACCCCTCTCTGCCTCATCTATTTTACTCAATTTATTTCTTACCTCACAGCTTGACCGCATTGGAAGTGTACAGCGGGGGACGAGACTGGGGCCGCGGCCCCGGCCTGACACTGTGTTACTTAATCGAAAATATTAAATGCACTCAATGGTGGCCTCCCCCAAGCACCAGCCGATCACGCCGATTATAGCCCATTAGCACTGTATGTACAGTACATCTCGTTCAATTTACGCAGCTCACTGTTATCAATCTGTTCCGTTATGCATACGGGCTGCTGCCCTTCCATCAAAACAAATGGAATAATTGCATTTTCATCCCGTGAGAGCGTTCCGTTCAAATTGAAATTCCAGCAATTGGCACGCCGAAATTGGAGAGGGGAAAAAGTTGGGTCTGGTCTGAAATGCCTGCTGCCAGATGCCAGTTTCAGGCTTAAATTGGCTTATGCAGGGGGCTCCCATCCCAACGGCCTCGACCATCATAACGTTACAGTCGAGGTCCAGCCAACAGATTCCACAACAGCAAAAAACCGAACATGAATTTTTAAAAGGCAGTCCTCGTATTTTTTGTATTTTTTTAATTTATCTTTGTATTATTTTGCATATCATGTTAACTTTTTATAAACCTAAAATAAATATTTATTTTTTATTGAAATTAATCCGCATTTACATGTCAGATACTTGAAGCAAGCCACGTCAGTATAAATATTTACATAATGATTGAAAAAGATAAAGATTTTTGGGACAGATTTGGCTCTTGATTTAAGAATGATGAAAGAGCCCAGGAGAGTCATCTGGAGAAGCATACCCTGGAATATATGTATGTATATTCTGGTATAAGGAAGTTACTGCAGTCCAAGTTTCACATAATTCGATTTGTTCAAGTTTTCCGTACAGAAGTTATACTGTGCATGAACATGATATGCACGATGTCGAGGGGGCTTCTGTTCCCTTGAACAAGACACTTGTTCGCTAGTTGGCAGTTGGCCAAGTTTGTTTCAAAACCATTTCATTTAATGGCCCTGAAGCGGAGCTGTAGTACACTCATAGCCAACTACTTTTGTGCTAACTGCAGTTTGCTTTCATTAAACGTGTTTTCACTTGCCCCGTAGCGGACATTAATTCAAGATATTTATTCGTATTCGTCTGATTTGCCCGGCGACAACAATTTCTACTGCTTTTATAACTGCCAGAGCCCCCCACCCGCCCACGGCTTTTCCTCTCTCGTTTCATTCTACTCCTGGCTTATCCAACACTAGCTGCTGGTTTCAGTAATTGGATTGAAAGCGAAATACAGCAACAGCAGCAACAACAACAAGTTCTGCTGATGTGCCCGTCATATTTCTCACTTTCTAGGCCCCCCACTGCACCCCACCCTCCTATCCCCCCACTTGGCTCCACCATTCTCCTCGGGCTTGATACATGAGTGGCTGCAGCTGAGAGACTGTATAACAGAAGCTCATAATTCGCCAATTATTGTACAATGCATAACGAGTCGTTTATTGAAAATGACAAGCAGAACAACGGAAACAGAAAGCGCTCTACAAAGGGGGCTTCTCTACACAGAAGTAGATTGTATCCATAGAGGTACCCAAAACTCGACTCTGAACGTATCTAGCTTAAATCCCTAAATATAGTTTCAACTTTTAGCATATACTTGAGGTCTTAAATATGGATTTCAAACACCTTCTTAATCATTATTCTAAAGAAAACCCTGGAAACCAAAATGCAATGCAATTCATGCTTATGCATATTGCATATTTACTTATTTTTTCCGAGAAGAAACCCACCGGACTATATGTAATTTAATTGGAGAGCAAACTCCCCTCCGCCCCCTAATTTACACCGGAACTTCTCGAGGCTTTCTCAGGCGTAAATTGAGAATCTGAAGGGCAGTTTCAGGAGAAATATCTCTTCATTTAAGTGGAAAACGCCTTCGGAGAGCTTACAATTGGCAAACTTTGTGCATAAGTCCGGTGTGATTGATTGATTCACTTGAATAATTACGCAAAATGTATACGAATCCAATCAGAACTCAGTAAATAATGAAATTGCATTAATCAATGGCCGAGTGAAGTGCATCTGTATTCGCATTCATCGGCCCTTTCGGTCGGTCATTCAACAGTGCCACAGCTCCAACGTCACTGTCACTGCAACGTGGACAAATGATTCAATTTGAGACGTACATTGCGGGCTTATTTATGTACTTTTCTTTCCACTCAATTAATTAGAATCGTGCTCTCCTCCGGCTGCTGACGGCTGACTGGACAGTACAGCTTATACGGGTACGGGTACGGGTACGGGTACACGTATAATATAGAAATTCTAAAAGTATCGTAAGCTTTGCGGTTTGGAGGATTACGGTCAAAGTAGACACACACAAACATATCCCGCATATATTTTATTTATTTATTTAATCTCCACAATCGCGGCACGTGACAGGATGAATCTGAACGGTAGAGAGAGCGAGAGAGAGAGAGAGAGATCTCTGGCTTGAAAGGGAGACGGCCTCTCTCTCATGAGTTTAAGTTACAGATAATTAAGTTAATTGCCAGCCGAGCAACCTCGACAGCATCGTTAGGTACAGACAGGCAGCGTGAATTAATTCTCCTCTCAAGTCTCCGTCGCGACGGGGAGGCGGGGGGAGGTGTGGAAATGGAAGTGCAAGTGCAAGTGGAACTGGAACTGGAACTGTCGTAAGTACTAGTCATGTAAATTTTCCCCCCTTTACACAATCGACACAAGTCGACCTTTATTTATGGCGACATGCCAATTAAAATGCCGTTGATTGGAAAGAAATAAAATATGGGAAAATCCCCCAAAAACAGGAAAAAATAATGGAATATTGTCTTTGGGTGGGCCTTATGAAGCTCTGAATACCCTTTCTGCGATCTTACACTGCAACTTCAGAAATGAAAAATGTTGGATTATCTTCTATGATATTTTGTGAAATGTCTCCGACACTTGTAACCTTGAAAATGTTCAATCTTAGTACGAAATTCTATATTTTTCTTAGCCAAAAAACAGCAATACAAAGACGGATCTGTCTGCAACCTGTTGACGGGCAGTGTCTGACATTAAACCATAACTAGATCTGATAGCTCGATCATACATATGTACATATGTATATGTACAGTAACTGCAGGTGCCGCCTATGAGGCAACCATCTAACAAACCCAACCCAACTGAACCCAACCTCTGGGTAACCACATTGCATGCACTGCACTGCTGAATCTTAAGTGCGCATATGATTAGCCAGCCATCCAGTGGCATTAGTCAATAAGCTGCGGTTTCCTTTGCTCTTGCTGTTAGCCAGAATCATTCGAGTGGCTGGCTGCTGGCTGCGTGAGAAACCCAATTTTAGCTAACTTTAATGACATACTAATTATGCTTATTCGTGGAAAAGCCTCCTTTGAAAACAGGACCAATTAGGAGCTTTCGCCTAATGAGCAAAATGTAGGGCTCAGCGCGTTCAGCCTGTGCGCAATTCCGAGTATTCCCTATAGTCGGAATTATATAGCCGCCACTCACATTTCTTAATGTCCTTGGTATACTCTTATAAAGTTCAATCAATCTATCCGCAGCAACATATTGTGGGTATTACAATGAAACGCAGTCTTCCCCATATCAGCATCAATTTGCTTGGAAAAACCGACTACAACATTGAGCTTCAATGCCTTGACAGTCGTCGATATGTTGTTTTGGTTCGGGAAAGGAAAATAATGATGCCCTCACTTTAGAGAAGACGTCGCCGCTTCGTTTGGATTTTAGCAAACATCCAAATTAACCGAATGTACCCTTTGTTCGTTCAAAGTAGCGTTTGCCACAAAAGGGACATTTTGTGGAGTTTCCTTTATTTGTGTGTTTGCTTTTCATTCGTTTCCTGGCAACGCAACGCTCCCCCTCTCTCCCCCACAATTGGCGACACTTACCTCGTGGGCTTTGGGATGCTGGTGCTGACAGTTGTGTGCCGTGGCCGTTGCCAGAAGCCAGCAGCAGAGGCCAAGGGCCACAAGGAATGTGCCCGGTTGGGTCTGCAGTGGAGGCATGCCCATGTTTAGGGCGTGGGACTCGTGTACTCTGAATATGGCTAATTATAGATTCCTGGGCAGGATGGTGTTCGCATGGTTTTGCAGGCCGTTGCAGTCGCTCCACAGGATGGGGATGGTGAATTTCTTTCTTATTGGTGTTCACTGGACCATTTGGCAGTCCGGTTCGCTTATGACGGCATTCGTTGTTGTACGAGTATTTGTTTGCTTTGTCAATTACTCGTAAATCGCGCTCTGCGAAACCGGTCCCTCGGCTGCCCGCCCCCGGTTCCTTTCCACAATCACACACACACACACACAGACACCTCCAATCACATATATATATATGAATGAATGAATGTGCAAAAACTACACCACTGAAAAATTGGTGCCTTTGGACTACTTTTAGTTTTGGGTGGGTGTGTCCCGCGCGCGAATTCGACCCACACCACTGCAGCAGGCCTTTAGGTTTAGATTTAGTTTTTGCAGCAGCAAGCGGCTTGGCGCAGCCACAACATCCACATAAATGTCAAATTCTCATGAACTTCCCGGCGGCAGAATGCATTGCACGGTCCCTAACTCTCTGGCTTATTTATCCGCGCAACACATTTACAAATCAGCGTGCATTTAATCGAATGTTTTCATTGATCAAAACATTGAACACACAACACACAATTACAAAGACGCGCGGGGGGGGCCACTCATCGGCAGTAGAGCGTCCTATGCGAGGGGAGGTGATTGGGTGTTATTGTTATTTTTGATAAATCGAAATATCAACACAGGACATTGTATCTTTAATAACCATTGTATCAACGGAACTTTGCGGAGTCCATAAACAAATTCGGCGCTACTTCTGCTTTCTGTGTTTCTGTGCGGCGGCCCGATATCAACAAATCCATTTACCGTACACCGTGGGCCGACGTCGCTGCTGGCGTCGCTGCCTTCCTTGGGAACAGTGTGACCGCGAAATTATAGATTAAATATACCGCCCGACCCTCAGAAATATACCGAAAGTTACGGTCTCATTCAAAAAATTTACCGCAAAAATAACAACGAAAATCATATTCCCCGATTTTGATATTCTGTTTAATAGGACACTGAACCATGAACAAATAAATTTAACTGATAGATGAAACAATTTTTTATAAGATTGACAAATTTTAAAATTCCGTTTATTGTGTTCTGTCTAAAATAAGGTTTAAACGAGATAGGTCAGCAAATAAGTCCGTATTTTTACATGGCAACTACACAGTAACTACACATCGACAACATATTTACGGACTATGGCTTATCGTATACCCTATTTCTGAATAAATGTTAAAATACTGCTTTTCAAGCTGCTTTGAAGCCTAAGTAGTGATGAATTTGTCTCGTATTGCAATAGTTCATGCATTTAATTAGATTCCCATATATACATCTCGATCCCGACCCACATTTTTGGTATCATTCAGAAGACTATACATTACATTTTCGTTGAGATTATTTGGAGATTATTTGTGCATACCTTGTAAGTATATAAAAATGGCTATAAAATCTGTTATTCCGTTCGTTGGACAAACATTTTATCAATCTCCATATGCCCTTCCGTAGAAGGGTAGCTTATAAAATGCTCCCTTAAGGAAAAAGAGGGTATGGACAACAGCCAAAACGGCCCAAAAAATGCAACGCATGCAAGGTAAAATCCACCCCATTGCCTAACATAACGTGAAAACGTTTTGTTAGCTCACGCATCTAATATTGCAGTTTATGGCGGCCGCAAATAATAGATTTAAAAATTTTACAATGCTGGTGGGCAACGCTCTGTAACGCTCGTGTTGAAGATAGTTTTTTTAGGGGCTATTGTTTTATTTGTTCACTCTAATTTGGGCTATAAAGTGTTGGGGCTACTCCTTGGAAGGAAACCCATAAATTATAGTAAAAAGATAACATAATCGAATAACTAATCTCCCATGAAACAGTTTACTTTGATTTCAGCACTTTATCCATTATTTTAGTAACTCCCTTGCTCATTTCAAATCCGCCCGCAGTAAAAAATCCTCGCCGTCCTGGGAAGTTTATAATATTTTTCCCTGGGAAATTGCTGAGGATCTTCGGAAAAAGTCAGGTATGGACAACAGGCAAAACGGCCCAGAAAATGCAAGGCCTGCGGTAAAATCCACCCCACCTGATTTACATGACGTGTGGGCGCCCGCGCATGGAGTGAGCATGGAATGCAAGGGAAATTGTTGGGATGATGTTACCTCCAAAAAATCCATCAAAAAGTCCCAACAAAATATACGGTCTGACCTCAAAAGTTTACCTGCCTATCGACATTGTTAGGCGATTGGCGGCTTACATCTGAAATCCAATCGAATTTTAAAGCACCCGACGGGTACCAATCCGCCTTATTCTGAGTATGACAGAAAAGGAGCGTCTCCTCGATCAAAGAATCCATAAATAACAATTTTTCACAGGAGTTGCAAAAGAGGTCGTTTCCCGTACACGTTACAACTTTCATGAATTAATCTAATCAAATGCCAGATCTTAGTACGAGTAACTTGGGCATTAGCTGACAGTATGACTGAATACTCACAAAATTTCTGAATTCTAAACTACAGCTAAAATTATTCTTGTTAAAAATCGGCTCTCTTTTTTTTCTATTACATCACTATTTAAATATTTAAAATGCCACAACCCAACATCCGACGTGAGTTACCAGTCCCCTAGCATTTATGAACCCAATTATTTACACTCCTCTCTCAAATGTGTTACAGCCACGAGGACTAGCCACCTTCGCTCCTTGGTAAATAATTCATGGGTGAGTTGCTTCGATAGAAGGGAGGCACGCGGCACCCTAAAAAGGAATATTCCCTAGGCCGATAGTGAAGAATTAAGCTCACCGCCACTCACCCCCCGACCCAGGAGGCGGATGGCGCGTGGGCAGTATTCGAGAAGTGGCACTGTAGAAGAGTTTAATGTCAGCATTGCCTCAATGTCCATGGACTCGGACGCGGACTCGTCTGAGGGGTCTGGGTCTGAGCACGAGCCTAAGACAGACCCAAGGAAGTCACCATCCAAGATCCCGGGACCAAGGCTAAACCTCAACCCCCCTGCTGAGCAGCCCCAGAGCCTCGTAACATCGGAAGACACTACCGCGGCCGAAACACGTAGGCTTAAATCCTCATCTTATTTGCCTTGGGTCCTTTTTTCAACTCTCTTGCAGTCCAAGAGGAATCCCACATGCCGATCATCGAGAAAAATCGTCTATGGCCCATTGAGGAACAATACAAAATGCTGGAATCCCTTCAATCGAATCTCGTACAATCATTGGAGTCATTAGATCCGCAGGAGTCCCAAAGGATTGGCTCGTACAAATGCATTCCACTTGTGCTCGACGAATGCAGCAAGTTGGTCCTGAATTTACGTGAGTTTCCGTTGATTTAATTCCCCGCCCCCACAACAGAAAACAGAAGTAATTTATTTTGTAGCCGCCGAGAGTGTGCAAGATCTGCAGGATCGTTGCCAGGCTGCCAATGAGTCTGGCTATATGCTGCTCTACGATCAGCTGGAGCGCGTCCAGTTGGCCAACGACGAGTTCGAGGCGTCCCAACAGAAAGGGAAGCTCCTAGTCAGCCTAAAGGATTTTCTGGTATGACTGATTAACACACACTTTGACCTCAGGACTCAGGCCTCTCCATTTTAGCTGAGGAAACATAATGAGTTGATGAAGACGCGGATCTTATGGATTACTAAGAATCACAACGAACTGATGAATCGGCTCCAGGCGGACCTCGAGGTAAAGTTGAAGGCGGAGCAGGAAAACTCTAACTCGAAGGTGGAGGAGCTGCAGAAGATGCTGAGTGACCTCGAGGCACAAAGAGACGAATACAAAAGGCAGCTGAAGAATAAGGAAAGCACCATCGAATCGATAATGGCTGAATCGAAGAAGAACATGTCTCTGTGAGTGGAGCAACCGTTCCCCAGATGAACTGTGTCTAAGCCATCTCTCCTTTAGCAGCAATATGAATCTGGCGGACCTATTGAAGGAGTCGAGTGCTGAGCTGGTCCAGACCCGTAAGGACCTCGTCGAGAGCAGGGAGCATATAGCTTATCTGGAGGGCGAGTGGAATGAGGAACACGAGCACTTACTGAAATTACAGATTCGTGAGGATGGCATGGAGGACAAAGATCGGATTATTGCCGATTTGATGCTCACAGTTCAGCAGCTCAAGGACATGCAACACGATCCGGGGGAGAGTAGAACGAGGCAGAGTATGCAGCAGGTGCTTTCAGATATGGAGCATCTCAAGTCGGAGCTATACCAGTCCCAGCAGCTGGTGAGCGAGATGAGGGCACAGGCGAATCACGACCACAGGATAATATCGAGGTGGAAAGAAGAAATACAAATCTGTCGTCTGAAGGATACTGAAAGCCTAATAACTTATCAAAAGCTCTATTTGGAATCTGCCGACAAAGACATGCAGATAAATGAGGTTCGTTCTCGAGGGATAGCTCCTAAAATATGCCTTTTTAATATGTATCTGTGCTTACAGCTGCAGCACAAGCTGGACTCGAAGGAGGAGCAGCTAAGTCATGCGCTCCAGGCGGAGGCAATCAGACGCCTGGAGGAGATCACGAAAATGTCGTCGAAGGAAAATGCTCGCATCGCGTACGAAAGGGAGCAGTATCAGGAAGCCATATATAATGGGAAACAGCAGGTTGAAAAACTAACGAAGCAGCTGTAAGTTCCCTTTTCTCGCCCTAATATTATGATTTCAAACTACTTCCGATTTTCAGTGCGGAATTTGTAGACTTTCTTCTGAACAAAGGAAAGCCCCCGGCTATAATTGAACACCTCATCCACGTTTGCCGTAAATGCGGCTGCATACATAAACGGGTTGATAAATCTGGATACACAGAAGCGAGTTCTGAATCCCGGGTATGTTGGGGCAACGCATGGAGCTTCCTAGAGCCCCTGCATAATCAAATAGCCCAGCAGCAGGAACAGCTCAAGCAACAAAAAGAGCAGCAGGATGAGCCCAACGGTATACGGAATATATAAAAAAATATGCATATGTCTTAACTTTCAAAATAACTACCAGGCAAGCACCTGTTTTCACTGAAAACAGGAACCTGGCTGAATAATTTAATTTTTTCAATTTCCGGGAAAGTAGCCAAATTAAATGGAAGGAAGAAAGTGACAAAAGCACCAAGCCATCGATAGTGTTATCGATAGTAGCAGTCTCTTTTAATTCAAGCCATAGGCAACTATTTGGCGCCAACCTCACGAACATTTCTAAGGATTTCCGGTTTTATTCCGATTAGATAAAAAATAAGCACCACCCACTTTTCCCGAGGAGGGACGGGACACTGCTTTTATCAAATACCCGCAATTGATTGCTGCTTGTCATAGCAAAATTACAGTAGGATAATACAAATTCCTGGTGTCGGTAACGCTCGTAATTGACCAAATCACATACAGAGTCCTGGCATTTATGTTTACATTAAATCCTTTGAAAAATATATGTTTTTTTGAATTGTCTTCTCACAGTTGTAGAGGAACAGCCATCTTGTAATTGTATTTATGTTTAAGCATAACATTAAACATAGAACGCCATATACACATGTCTTATACTATACTTAAATATTATGGTAAACATTACTTCGAGTGAAACTTTTGGGGACAGGTTATAAAATGTAGTAATTTTAATTCTTCTTTTTGGTCACTACCGGCGCCGCTGGATTGTCGCCCTTGTAGAACTCCTTCAGCAGCGCCATGGCCTCGTCGGCGCGCACGCCTCCTGTGATTTTTATTTCTCTGCCCACCACGGCACTAACATCCACTACCGTCTTACCGCCGAAACGATCGTTTTCGCACCCAAAAATAATCTCCTTGACTCCCAGCGTATGGAGGGCGGCCGAACACATGATGCACGGCTCCACGGTGACCACTACGATGATCTCACTGAACACTTGGCGTACTGGCAGGTTTTTATCCCGACAATAGGCATAGACGGCATCTATGCAAATAAATTCGGCATGTCTGGTAGCGTTTCGGCTTACGTTTACTTCGTTGGCGCCACGTGCGATGACTTTGTCCTCGTGCACAAAGACACAGCCGACGGGCACCTCACCTGCGTCACGTGCTCGTCGCGCTTCCACCAACGCTTCCTCCATAAAAGTGGCCATTTGGCATGGAAAAATCTTCGAGGAACTTGGTGAAAAGCAAGTCAACAAACAAAAGAATTGTGGCCCATCCGAGTGCTTTTCAACACTGAAGCCGCTGCACAGCTGATTAGAGATGAGCTCGGTCTGATAGTTCCCATGTTATCGTTTTGTAATTATTTTAAATAAATTATCATATTAATAATATATTTTATTTCATCAATAACTGCATCGATACATTATTTCATTAATAACTACGTTATTGCACTAACCATACAATATATAGACGGGACAATTCATACATTGAAAATGTCCGCACCAAAATCAGGCATCAGCGCCCGAGCCCGTCGTGCGTACTTTTGCGTGTTTGCATGTGTGGATCAGCTCCGGACAGAGTCGTGAGAGCGTATGTGTGCTCATGCATTCTCAAAGCACTTTGTTTAATATAGAATATACTAATATATTGAGCAGATATATGTATATATATTCACAAATATATATTTGATTGTATGGTGTATTGTATTATACAATGATATATTTGATCATACATATATAAAAAAGTAGTATGCGCTAAAAAAAAATATATATATCATCCTTGAATATGGATATTAATGACATATAAATGGGTAATAAATGGGTCCATACGGATTTTAGTGCCACACTTGCGAGTCAAATTTTCTTATGCGAATGTCCGCAGACAGAACGAACATTCATATGTGTGTGTACGTGTCCAGTGCTGCCGAAATTTTTAAGAAGATTTCTTGAGACACAAATTTATTTGCTGAGTGGCGCTTATTAACGCGACGAGCGTTTTTTACTTTGCCAAGCTCAAATTATGTGTTGTGTGTTCTTCTTCAGCTTGTTGAACTGACCTACCGCCACAAAATAAATGAAGAATTGGCAGGATGGGTGGGGGTGGGTGTGGGTTGGAGGGTCACTTGGCCGTGGGAAGAAAGAAATCTGTTATTTTTCTTTTATTTTTATTATATAAATTATTATATTATTACTGCCTATGAAAAAGCCGTAAACACACATACATTCATATGTATGTACATACATATATGTAGACATAAAGTCGCCGCTCAAATTGGCTCCCGATTGAAGATCGGTACCCAGGGAACACCACGAGGAGGACATTACACCTGTAATGGGGTCAAAAATTAATCTGACCTTTGAGTCGACTTGATATGACTTAATTTAACAACTTTTCAATAATTAAGTCACCTCCATATTCCCCGCCTAGAATTAAATCTATTAAATATCTGTACATACATACATGTACATACATGTGAAAAATATAACATAAAAAATAAACAAGAAATATTAAACTTATTAATATTAAAAAAAAATATCCTACTGCCGCAATATTTTGAGCTTTTTCTCGTATGATTTTGCATTCATTCAAACTACAGATTAATATGTGTGTCAGATATTATAAAGAACAGCTTTGTTCATTTTACAAGGGAATTGTCGTCTGCTCAGAGACGAATTTTACATAAATGGATATTCTGGGTTGGAATTTGGCAACGAACCAAATGGACACGACCGAATGTAGGTCGATTGGTAAACAGGGAAACTTTGGTTGTGAAATATCTCATTCATTATGGGAAATATTCAAATTATTACAAATTTTCGTCACTCATCTCCCATATTCCATGCAGAGCAGACCCAAAACAACAACCACAAACACAAAAACTCTATTGCAATAGCCGCTCTTAGATTCTCTAGGCAAAGCTGCGCTCTTAATTGTTTGCCCTGCTTCAGGGCATTACCTGCAGTGAAGAGAGGGGATCAAATTTAACTCTTCACTTTAAAATATTAGTTCTATGGTCTGACTTACGGCATCCACGCATTCGCCGTCTCCCATTCCCACCCATGCAAGCAACAACAACAACAACAATGCATACGCCGAAGACAAAATAACGCAATAATTTAAATCACCGTTACAATGCATAAGCATAGGAAGAGAGCATCAAAGAGAAGAACTCTTCAAAGTAATCTACCTTTTCTATGTACTCTTGGTCTCCCCCTTCGCTCCTAGAGCGTAAGCCAAATACAGGAAATAGATGTATTCAACGCAATGCAAATCTCTACTGATTTAACAATTAAATATCATAGAAAGAATAAATTCGTTGCTGCCGATACAGAGGCATGGTAATTTAGCAGCGAGCTAATAGCTAAAGATAAACTGAGTAAGAGAGCGAGAGCGAGCCCTTGACCTACATTCGTTACCGGCACCGGAAAATTTTCGCTCTCGTTTTCTCCGTGAGATCTGATTTCTAAGCAGCGCTGCCCACGCTGCTCTGCTGCAGCCGCCCGCTCTTCAACTTCTTTCGTTCTCGTTCTCTTAACCATCAAAAGCCTATTTAAGCTGCGCACGCCGCTGCAGTTCTTTCAATCGAATCTTGCAGCTCCCCCCGTTTTTCGTCTCTTAAGTTAAGAGAACTCTCTTTCTAAAATCGCCGAGAGCAGAGAGCGAGCCGACGCCGCTCTGAGAGCGAGCTTTTGTTTCGTTTCACGGCGAGCGAGCGAATTGGCTGAGGCCGAATTCGTCGCAACATATTCGCCTTAGATTTCACTCTCACTTACGTTGCCTTACGTCATATTTCACTCTCACTTACGTATTTCGCCGTAGAAAACATTTTTCATACCCTCTACGAAAGGATGTTATAGAATCTAGGAAAAGTTTGTTTTACTATGCACCAATTATTGCAGAAACTAGTCAGTCTCTATCTCAGACATCTTTATGGTTTTTGGCCTTGTTATAAAGACTGAAAATGGGTAACGGCATTTATATGTTAATGATAATAAATTCATCAAATGCATTGTTGGTCAACAATTGTAAATATGTGCAAAATACACTATTTCGGAATTAAAATATTTAATCGCGCGGCGTCTAAAGTGAAATATATATATATATGTATATTGCCAGAAAGTGCGCGAGTGAAACCAAAAACAATGTGAGTGTTTTTTTTTTTTAGAGTGTGCAGAAAGCCGCCGGCAAACAGATCAGTGAAAAATTACGAAGCCATAATCCCGCAAGAACTACATATGTAGATAAAGAGCGGCAATAAGAAAAAGGCTATTGGGACAAAAAGTGAGTGATTGTTAAAGTGAGTGCAGTGAGTGGAAGGCGATATTGGCAAAAAGTGAGTGAAGTGAAATAAGAAATAAAATATTCCGCAGATACTATGGAAAGAGCGGCAATATTAAGCGCAATGCGCAGCAGCAATACCAATGGAATGGTAGCTGAGTGTTTTTTTTTTTGAGTGGAATGAAATTGCCAAAAAGTGAGTGATTTGTGAAAAAAGTGAGTGAAGTGCAATACCAGCAATACCAATGGAATGGTAGCTGAGTGTTTTTTTTTGAGTGAAATCAAATTGCCAAGAAGTGAGTGAAAGAGAAAGATCAAAAGAGAGCAGCAACGAGAGGAGAGTCAACTGAAATTAAGGGTGAGTTTGCACTATACTCCAAATTATATTTTATTACTCTATTTATTATTATTTATCATTTTTGGATATTTTCTTTTATTTATATTATATCCACATATCATTATCATTTCTAGTGAATCTTGAATTGTGCCATTGATGTATTTCAGCTTGCTTTCACTAGTTAAAATTGAGTGAAAGAGACACGCCCATAGGAACAAAGTTCTCTTAATTAGATCGGGTATGAAAGGGTCTCGAAGAAGTGAGACCTTTTTGAGAAACAAAAAGATTTCAAGAGTTCTGATGGATCGGGTGTACCACTCTATGCCACAGTATTCTAAACGAATTCTAAGCGACTCCAAATCTCGAATTCTATCGCTTTTGTGATCGATATCATTCCATGTAACACATTGTCCGAGCCAAAAAAGTTGTTCCTGCTTGGTATCTACGGAATTGAGGCTATGTATAGGGAGGAAAAAGCCGTAAACATACATACATACATTCATATGTACATATAGACATATAGACTTTATCAACAAATTGTATATAGATACTATTATAAATATATATATTTCTACATACATATATTTGAATATATCGTATGGTTAGTGCTACCAGCGAACGAAAAGCCATTAACATAACAGAGATGTAACAAATTCTCTGGTGTCGTTACAGCGGCATGTAAATTTAGCAGTGAGAGAGCAGCGAAAGAAAAACAGAGGGAGGCCTTGACTTACATTCTTATTCTGTGACCAGAGAGAGAGAGAGCGAATTTGATCAGCCCACGCTGCTTTGCTGCGACCCATTCGCCACCCTCTTTGAGCACCCACGCTTCTGCAGTTCGCTGCAGCTACCAACTTTCGCTCTCATTCTTATAAGAGAGATACGACAAGCTCAAGCTCTATGCTGAGATTCGAGCCGACCACGCTGCTGCATTTTTATCACAGCTTCCAGTTTCCCCCCCGTCCCCCCGGAAATTATTCAAAGTTCTCATTAAGCGGTGATTTAAATCGTGTAATCAACAACACAATCAACCACAAGCGGTATCCGCTGGAACAGTAGAGCAGCGAAAGATCATAAGAGCGGGAGGAGAGGAAGAAGCATTGAGCAGCCAACGCTTGATCGGCTTAGTAGCTTTAGCACTCGCACAGACCAACCACCCATTCACCACCCACCCACTCACCACCCTCTTTCGTTCGCTACGCTCAGCAAGTTTGCTCTCATTCATTAAAGAAGGCCGTCGAAGCGGAAGATCATCAAAGCGGGAGCAAACAGAGAAAACCCTAAATCTCTCATCGTTACAGAGAACAGCGAAAGATCATAAGAGCGGGGGGAGAGGAAGAAGCATTGAGCAGCCAACGCTGCTCTCACAGCGCTTGTGACTGACCTACCGTACACATATGTATGTACATTCGGCATAGTAGCTTTAGCTCCCGCACTCAGCACCCACCCACTCACCACCCTCTTTCGCTCGCTACGCTCAGCAAGATCGCTCTTGTTCTTCGAAGAAGCTTCGAGCCGTCGCTGCTGCTGCACTCTTATCACAGCTCTCAGTCTCCCCCCAACCATCATTGCAAGCGGTCATAAGTCGGAAAAAGCAATCGTGTGTTTCGCGACGGGTGCGCGCGGCCGAAATTTAACTTTTTTTCTGTGATCAAATTATAACACTAAAAAATAATAAATTAATTAAAATAAGTGAATTCAAATAATAATGAAATAAAAGAATAACTAAATCGAAATGAAAAGTGAAACCATCCAAACAAAGTTTTATGACGGGTTCTAAGTGCATAATGTGAGTGAAAGTGCAAGTGAAAAAGAATGCGCACTGCGTACTGCAAAAAGTAGAAGGCGCAAGCGCGCCTAAATGTAACATTCTTTCGCTGTGATCAAAGTATAATACTAAATATTAATATATATAAAATAAGTGAATTAAAATAAATGTGTATGTATGCGATAATTAATTTGTGTTAATAACAGATAAATAGTAAAATAAAATAAATGTAACTAAATATGTGGATATAAATAATACAATAAATAAATTGAAATAAATAAATAAAAAATATGGTGAATGAAAGTGCGAGTGAACGGAGTACAAAGCGATACGCAGTGCAAATTGAAATAAATAAATAAAAAATAATTATAAATAATTTGAAATAAATGAATAAAAAATAAAAAATAATACGTAAATTGAAATAATATGTGAAGTGCGAGTGAAAATAGAAAAATAAAAATTATTTTATAATAATAAAAGGCGACACGCAGTGCAAGGTGTATGTGATAATTAATTTTTTTATTTTTTTGGGTGTGTTCTTGTGTTTATGTGTCACTATAAAATTATGGGAACAGGTGAGTATTCTGTTTTGGATTACTCTTTATACTGTTTCTTCTTTCGATTTCCTTTTACAGATTATATTTATTTACTTATCCTTCTATATATATATATCTATTATCTCATTATCTTATATACATATATTATATTATCTCCTCCTAGCACTCCTTGCACTTATTCTTCTATATATATTTATTTATTATCTTATATACATATATTATATTATCTCCTCCTTGCACTCCCTTTTCAGTTAAAGGATTTTTGTTGTTTTTGATCAGTGAATTTATTCTGGAGTGATAGTTACACTTTTGTTTTAGGCGGGGTCGGATATTTGCCTCGGATTATATATCAGGGGAAACATCATGGGAGTTCTACTCGAGTTCTATACAATTCTTAAATGCTTTACATTCCCGCAATGTGGGGCTCTCTTTCAGATTTACCCGTAGTACTTGAAGCTTTATTAAGCGTATTACTTTAAACTTTCACAGCATATCTAGACGGACTATACGACTATATTGCGATTTTAACTTTTTTATTGAAAGCGGTGAAGTTTGTACTAGTAGATGCCCGGGATTGATGACCACCAGCCATCAGCTGTTAGCTATGTTAGCTCCGCCCAGCATTAAAAATAGCCGATTTGCATTAATACTTTATTTATGTGTAATAATACCTATGGCTAATTA
The DNA here is from genome assembly GCA_008121215.1 of Drosophila athabasca. NCBI lineage: Eukaryota > Metazoa > Arthropoda > Insecta > Diptera > Drosophilidae > Drosophila > Drosophila athabasca. The sequence continues at coordinate 1,871,206 of CM017793.1, read as the reverse complement.
AGTTGCGTTCTGCAGTCCATGCATTTATAAATGCACCTCCTATAGTTAAGTTGCCTCATTTCGCATGAAGTGTATCAAGCCATGATGCTCCAGAAACTCCTGCGCCTTTTCCGGCCAATTGGTGTTGTTCACAGAACGCGGACTCGGATGCGCCAAACGCAGCACGGACACCGTTTTGCAGTAGTCCGATCGCTTTAATGTTTGGTGCACATAATCGCCCACTGCCACCACCACCTGGGGCCTGACAAGGAGGAACTGCTTCTCCAAGGCCGCCAGGCAAACGTCACGGATCTTCTGCTTATACGGACCCTTTAGTTCAGTCGGTGTTATGTTTCTCCCGGCGTCATCGAAGAAGGCCAGTGGACAAAAATTATGAACAAAGCATTGTCGCGAAAAGATGTCTAGCCGGCCACCCGCCAAACGTAGAAATAGCTCCCACAAGCGCACCCCACTCCGCTCCTCTGTTGTGCACTGCAAGCCCACAACTGGTCGCTTAGGATGGAGTACAGGCGGCCTGCCGACCTCTCCGGAGATCTCCATTAACTCGCTGACAGTCCGCACATTGCCAAAGGGAATCTATAAAAGGATATTTAGTAAATTGCTAACGGAGCCAAGCTGACTGAACGTACTCCTGTTTGAACCATCCCAGTGGGTCCTGGATTCATGCCTATGAACATAACGCGCTTCTGTCCATCTAAAAAGCGCCGCAAATAGGCGCAGTGCAGGGATGACGCATACTCCACGGGATTATAGGTACACGCAATGTTCGGGGGCTTGCCAAAGGCTACCAGCGCCTCATTCAAGCTGCACTCAATGTTGTAGAACTGCAGCCACAGAGGCTGGGCAAACAGAGCAGATGTGGTCTCTTCACTCTTGGCCGCTTTCTTGGGCTCTGCCTCAGACAGTTCCGCTGTCCGCAGGGCTAGCTTGCGCTTTAGCATAACGCTTTTTGAAATTTAAACAATTAAAGCGCGAGCTGATAACAAAACGAATAACAAACCAGGGAGGGGGAACAGATGATTCTTCGGGGCTGCCAACCTGATTTATTAAGTGATTTCTATTGCTACAACATAAAAATGTTAAAATTAAATTTAAATATACGCGCAGTTTATCCAAGTGTTATTTGTTATGCGTAAAATCATCCAGCCTGTTCTCGTTATCCCTAGTAAAGCTGTTCTTGAAGGCTTTACATTTCTTCTCTATGCTGCTCTTGACCACAGAGCCCAATATTTCTAGAAATTGTGTCACCTACGAAAGACGAAAAACGACCAATGATTAAATGCACTCCAGATGCAGCTGCAGCTGCGCACTTACCGTCAAATCCTTTTCCGCACATCCTAGCTTGACAAATTCGCATTGTGGCGCGTGCTTGAGATGCTCCTTCCAGGGATCGTCTTCAGACTCCCAGCCATCCAGGGTTTTGTTGCACACGAAGCATGTGGCCGTGTCATTCTCTCGCTTTGTGCCCGTCCAATAGAAGCCCGCCTCGGCCATCTGCGTTGTAATGGGTTTAATTATTATCGGATTAAGCACAAACCATTTGCAAGCCGCTTGCCTTGGATATACTGCAGGATGACTGCTCGGTGAAGGGCCAGTCCTTGAAACTCGCCACCCGATGTTGCTCCAACAAATTAAGTTGCCGAAACATCTCCAGCTTGCCCCCCGTAGCAACAGTTAACGCTGTAGCATCCATTCGGCCCTCTTGTTTCACGTTTATTACACAAACCACGAAAAATATGACAAGCGAAGCGCGTCGTTTGTTTTGCTGTACTTAGGGATGACAAATATATATTGATACCAATATATCGATATATACATATTTGTTGGTGCTAATTTTTTAGACTATCGAAAATCGTAATATGGATATTTTTGGGGGATATATCATCCACGGAAATACTTTTTTTTAATTCTGTGCAAATCAATACCATGTTTCTGTTATTTCCAGTCGTTAAATCATATAACCGCGACGTTTCATTCTACTTATCGACCCTCTGTTTACAAAAATATCGGTGTTTATGTGCGATAGACGGAATCAACGGCGTTTTATTTTGAAAATTATGTCACTGGCAGGTAAGAGAACAGCCTACTTTACTGTTATGTTGCTATGTTAGAACAGCTGATTCAGTTATTTTCCGCTTGGAGTTGTGCACACACTGTTATGACACTAAAAGAGTTTTTTTGCTGACTTTTTATTTATAAACAAAAAATGAAAAACAATTTTTAATTTTACACAGAAACACACACTAGGAAACACAGTTATTTTTTATTAAGTCAACACCATACCCAGTGCACACCGTGTTATTCACTTTTTCACAGCCAAAAGTGCTGCCGTTCTACATTCTCAAAATTGATTAGAAAAAAAGAAAGTACTCAGACACAGCCAGGCGAAAATCTACCGCAGTCACAGCCTTGAGTAGACGGGAACGCAACCTAGTTGACGCCAACGGACCGCCACGCCACGCCACGCCCCGCCCCGCCTCGCCTGCGCGCTCGCCCAGTCCTGAATCGAAGTTAGTAGGTCAGTGTCGCGTCACGCTGCACAAGGCTCAAGGACAATCCAGGAAGGAAGCAAGCTCGTACGCACGCTGCGAGGACAGTCAGGGAAGCAACTAACATACAATCGGCGATGAGACTCGTCCATGGCTAACGAACGCAAGCAGTCCAGCCCCAAAGTGGAGCTGATCAAATTGAGCCACGAGCTCATCGAAGAGTGCAAGCGCAGCCTGGAATACTCCATATTGTCCCGTCATCTGCGGCACGAGCTAGAAAAGTATGTATTGCCTTGGAGTTTTGGGGCTCGTGATAGGGGGCTGAGAAATGCTCGGTAATCAATGTTTTGATTATTGTTTGGCGTCGTTGAACTTGTCGCCTTATCAACGAGCGCCCATACACCAGCGATGAGCGAATCGTGGCTCCCAAGAAATTTATGACTGCACGTGCAGATCGGACTTCCTGTCCTCATCCGTTCCCGTTCCCATTCGCAGGCTTCCACGCGAGTCCCGTCGCGAGGTGGTGAGGAGGCAGCGCAATGGATGCGCCCCCCTGTTCATTGCCAGCAGGCGAGGTGCTGTGGTCATTGCCGAATATCTGATAACCATCTGCGAGGCGGACATCGAGCAGCGGGGCCACTACGAGGTGCTCGAGGACAACAGCTTCCACTATGTCTCGCCGTTGTGGGCGGCCGTTGTCTCCAACAGGCTGTCCATGGTCAAATATCTTGTGCGCATCGGCTCCGATATAAACGCCCCCTCCGACTCGGGCTCGACGCCTGTGCGTAGTGCATGCTACATGACTCATACGGATATTGGTGAGGATTTCTTAATTGTTCAGCTGCGCAGCTGCTTAGCTCCCACAATTCTATTTAGAGTTTGATTCCTTCCACACACATGGGATTTAGCGACTTACATTTCTATTACAATAATTAAACACCTCGTAATTGTTGCTTACAGTCAAGTTTCTGGTGGAGAATGGGGCCGACATCAAGCGGCCTAATGTGAATGGCGGCACCTGTCTCATCAACTCTGTGCAATCTGTCCAGCTCTGTTTGTATTTGGTGCGCAAGGGAGCGGACATCAATGCGCGGGACATACAGGACAAGACGGCGTTACACTATGCCATTCAGGAACATCGACTGGATACCACCAAAATGTTGATACAGCAGGGCGCCGATCCCTTTGCGACGAGTCGCTATGGGGACGACGCCTTGCGCACCGCCTGCCTCAAGGGAGCGCATCAGATATTCGACTATCTCAAGAAGGAATTGAACTATACGGCTCTGCGGCTGGCGGAGGCGCACGAACTGATGGGCTCGACCTTCCTCGACGAGCACAACGAGTCACGTGTGTGCATACTGCATTGGCGCATGGCCCACCATATACGGGCCGCCTGCACGCCGTACATTGAGAAGAAGCCGGCCGTTCCGTTGCGCAGTGCGTACAACAATTCGGTAGAGTTTACGACACTTGAGGAGCTGGACAATATTGCCACCGACATGGATGCCATGCGCATTCAGAGTCTGTTGATCTGCGAACGTATCCTTGGCCTGACCCACAAGGATATGTTGTTCCGGTTGACCTTCAGGGGAGCCTCGTATGCGGACTCCTTGCAGTTCCAGCGCTGCGTTGATCTCTGGCGCTTTCTGCTCGAGGTGCGAGTTTCCAACTGGTCCATTCTGCATTTCGAGACCTGTTTTGCTGCACAGGCGCTGGTGCGCCTCCTGCTCGACCTGCATGTGCAAAACGTGAGCAACGTTCGCACGGAGGCCCGGGCACGTTTTGTCCACGACGACAAGATGCTACCCAGGTTCGAAGATGTGCTGGGTGTGTTCCGCACGCTCGCGGAGAGCGCTGTCCTTGTGAAGGCCCTGCTAAAGCAACGACCAGTGTTTCGCAGGCAGCAGGAGAACTACGATCGCGTCATGCGTTGTCTGGCCCATCTCCTCTACTTGCTGATCAATACCGTCCCATCAGAGCCTCAGAACAAGCTGATATATCAGGTCATTCACGAAACGGTTGTCGTTGGCAATTTGAGGAGTGCCAGCACCTCGGACACCCTGCTCCACCTGTGCTCCTCGCGGTTGAATGTGATCAAAAGCGGCTATATAACCGACGACAACTATGCCGATGTGTGTGACATGAAAGACGTCTTTAGTCGTTGATCAATCCTCATTAATACCTCACTTTCACCCTTTCAGAAGACTGTGTTTCCCAATGCGAATGTTATAAAACTGCTCATCGAGTGCGGCGTTGATGTCAATATCAAAAACGAAGCCAAATCTACCCCCCTTCATGTGGCTTGCCAGCCGTACAACTTCAACAATGATGTGAGCAATGAGAATTCGTCACTCTTGATTTGTAAACTGTTTAACGTTTGCCCCACCCCCTCAGATTGTTAGTTTGTTGCTCAAGTACGGAGCGGACATCGATCAGCCGAACCGTGCCGACAAGCGGCCTTACGACTTAATTGCCTCCAATCCCACCAGCACCATTCCGCTGCTCAACTTCGTGACCCTACAGTGCCTGGCGGCGACAGCCATCAGTAAGAATAAGATACCCTATCAGGGACAGTTGCACCGACAGCTGGAACAGTTTGTGCGCAATCACGAACCATAATCTGATCTGATCTGATCGGTTCGGATCGAATGGTCTTTGGCAAGCAAGTGTCATGCTTTCAGTCAAAATTGTTGTAGTTTCCACTTACACTACGTTGTTTCCTCTGTGGATTTTCCAAATTTTCGCCAGTGTGTCCGTAATCTTTGTCTCGCTCTTCATTAAATATATTTACACACATATGTAACTATTGTTAAATCGGCTTAATGTAGATTTAAAGGAAACTCTAAATTCTAAAAAAAAAACCAACTACACCAATCACATACAATGTAAAAACGAAGAAGCAGAGTTTAAACGATAAAAGTGATATATATATATACATATACTGTACTACATAGAGATTACATCTGATCTGATTCATTAATATTTTAGAGAACTTACAAGAACTGGTTGGGTGGAATGTGGAATGTTAAGCGATCAGGAGAGATCATGAAACAATACTTAACACTCAACGGTCCTAGGGCATGGCAGGCGAAAGTAACTCTAATAACGCCAATAAAGTTTATATATTACGAGTATCTACATAGACATATGTATGGCTGAGCTGAGACATAATATTATATAGTACTACATATATGTATACACAAATTATATATATATATGTATATACAACTAGAATAACTAATTGAACACTTGTTGAACCACTAAAATCGAAATGAATATATTAAATATTAAAGTAATTCTAAGATGGCCACCAAACCCACTCAACTCTTGGCCCGCTTTAGACCTCGTCTAGGATATTTCTCGAGGTGATCGATCTGATCCCTCCTTGTTCGTCCCTCAACCCACTTATGTTTGTATGTATGTTTACCATGCTTTCTAGACTTATTTATTATTGTATTATTGTATCGTGTGTGTGTTTTGTTTGACTAACACAATGTTTAAGTATTTTTATAACGATTTCTGTGCGACCTACGTCGGGTCGGGGTCTCGATGGGCTTGAGTTTGGTTTTCACGCATAATTATCTACTGAATTTTCGATTAAAATGCAATTCTAATCAATAAATTAAATAGTATACAGTTTACTGTCAATAAAACATCTATACGAATTTTCTTATTTGGATACTTAAAGCCAAATCCCAACGATTCACATTTATTTGTACAATTATTGTCTAACGATCCGGAGCTATAGACACATTAAAACAATCAATTTGGTTCACTATTCATCTGTTTTAATAAGCATTCATTTTCATTTATGAATGAAAATTTTAAATTGATTCTAGTCATTTACGAAAAATATTTACAGTCAAATAAGAATTCATTTCGAAGTGCACCCAGGCTAAAATATTAAAAGTATAAGAACACATTACCATACGCATATTTCTGTCCCAATATTATTTTCTAAATGTAGGGAAACTTTACTAATTATTCGGGTATTTCGTGGTATTTCATAGTCATGTTTTCTATTATCTATTATTCTATTACACTAGTCGACACGACTTTTCCGCTGTCGTCAAAAATGACTTTTTCTGATAGATTTGGATGTTTAAAATTTTTTAAAGAATGTTTTTTTTTTTTCATGGAGTAGTTTTTTTTTAAAGAATTTCTAAAAAATTTGTTGTTTTTTGTCATAGGTAGTGCTTCTATTTTTCACATAACTTAAGTTTCCTACAACTGGTTGTATTGAACTTTGCAGTTTAAAAAAGCTGACAAATGCAGCTATAAATCCGACTCAGACACTTTGTAGCTGCAACTTAACGCCTGGAAGATATTAAGCTTTCAAATTAAAATTTCATAATTTTTTTTAGGTATTTTTCCCCGAAATTTTGACTTTGAAAGCTCAGGAAAAGTCGAAAAAAAAATATTTGAATGCCTTGATTTTTGGTTTTAGATAGACACATTAATTAGGCGTCGTTTAAGGTATCGCTTATAAAAATATAAAAATAAACGGCTAAGTTATAACCGTTTGACCAAACTTTCATATGCCGAATTTCGCCGATAAATTCCGTTAGCCGACGAATAACCGTTTTTTTTTCCTACAAAAATACCAAAAATCTGTGTTTGTAACAGTTTTTAACGGTAAAATGGCATTTGGGATAGTGCCAAACGGCATAGATAATTATCTATCTATCATAAAAAATAGTTCTGGGTATTACCGCCCGAAGCCTTATTTTCACAGACGGGGGCTGGGGGGTTTTGGCCAATAAAATTCTTCCACAACTTCTCTTTTAAACATTCAACTACAAACAAGAAATCCTAGAAAATGGCTAAATATATGTGATTTAATCTTTTATGTGTTAAGAAAGAGAAGAAGGTCACAGTATCTGGCCTTGCCTGCCTGCCTCTTGCTATCTTTAAATACGTAGTTTCAATTGTTTTCATTGTAACTTTTTAACAAAACTTTTAAATAGTTATTTCAAGTGTCCAGAAAGTTTTCCAAGGCTGCAATGTTTCACATATTCCTTAGGTATTTTTGTTTTAGTTTTATATAGACCTTCTTAAATTGACGTCAATTATCCCTAGGAAGATGGCGCCTCAAATAGTCCCAAACGAATGCCTACTTTGTATTTCCGCATAAAAATGAAAATGCATAACTAATACATTTTATTTCTTCTACAATAAAACACAGTTTTGAATTTATTTACGATTTAAATAATGGTATACACAACATGGGCGTACATACACACCATCTTCACTGCACACTCCACTCCACTCTTCTCGTTTCCTACATATGTATGTACATATGTACATTGTGACGGATTAGCTTAGAGTAAATAATTAAATATGCACTTTAGTGGCCTAAACTACGTGAGAAGACAGTCAACATTTCGCTGGATAGGCCAGCAGCACTAGCAAAGGCAGCAGGACACAGGCGACGGGCCATGACCAGACGGTGAGCCTGGACTGGCCGCTGTGGCGCAGATTGGTGTAGCTGTCCACGATGTGGATCTTCCAGCCCATGTTGCCGTGCGTGAAGGAATTGTAGTAGACCGTATCGGGCCAGGTAATGTTCGGGGTAATCTCCAGTAGGGCAGGGGGCTCGTCCACGCATTCGGTCAGCAGGGATCGATTGAACTTTTTGAATGTGAGAAAGTTGTCATCCAGGCGGCGATCGTAGTTGGGTGGATAGCGCGACAGGCAGAGGGGACCCGCTGCCGTGGGCTTTGGCCGTCCTCGACGGGTGAACTCCACACCGGCCAGGACTCGGATCTCGCTCTGTTTGGCATCCGACAGCCGATCAAAGCCGCCCTGCGGATCGTCCGTAATCACCAGTGGGTGATAGTGCTCCGGCGAGTGGGGATTGTTGCCGCCGTGCACCTTGAACGTGTAGGTGAGGCCACGCTTCAAATAGAGCTCGGGTATCATGTATCCATTGATATACCAGGCCAGGCCGCTGGACACGTGACCAGTAAGCCCCTGATAGCCACGCAGTCCACCCGAAGGACCCAGATAAGCATTGAAAGTTCGCACAGTGCTGCAAAGGACATAAATCATACAGTGAAACAGAAACATCCATGGCAGGGCATCTGACTTACGCATCTGTGATCCTTGTGCGCTCCCACAGCTGGACAGGTGTCTCTGTGCGTTTGGTGAAGGCGAAGCAATCGTTCACCGGCTCCGTGGTGTTGAAGTCGATCACTATATCGCTTTTGGGATAATGTGTGTGAAAGGCGGGCTCGTTGTTCGAGTCCAACTGGCCAAAGGCCCACACGACGTAGTTACTGCGATCCAAAAATATCTCCTTGTCGCCACCATCGGCTGCAGAGAGGAGCAATCAAAAGTTAATTTAAAGATCATGGACAGTAGCAAGGGAGCTGTCCCACTCACATGACTTGAGGGTGCGTCTGAAACTGATGGTGTTGATGCCTTCCTTCCGGCTGTATGTGTTCAACTGGAAGCTGTCCAGGCCGCCCACCACATCGTCCCGACACACGCCCTTGTTCTGGCCGAGCACCTGGACACAGGGCGCCAGCGAGGTGATGTTGTAGTCAACGGTATAGCCCCTGATCTCATCGATGTAGGCCACCACAACATCGGAGCCAATCATTTGGCTGGAGACATCCGATCCGGAAATGCCAAAGGACATGTAATCGTTGGCATCGACCTGGCCGGACAGCTGGAAAGTGATCTGCGGCCCAAACACCTCCCACGACACTTGCAGGTCCTTGTGCAGTTGCCGGCAGTTGGGTAGCGAGAACTCAAAGGGCGTCACCTTCACCAGAGAGGGCGGCACATTCAGACCATCGTTGATGAGCACATGGCCATAGTTCTCATTGTCTGCCACGTCGTAGATGCTGATCCAATCGATGTCGAAGATGGTCTTGTCGCCCGGCAACTCGAGCTCAATGGTCTCCTTGTTATACCTCCGAATGGGATCGAGACTGAAGCAAATAACGAGATGAGATGATTAAGGATCATCAGAATACTTGTGTTGCACTCACTATCCGCTCTCGTCGGGCATTTTGCTGCCTCTGCTCGATGGCTGCGCTCCCACTCCCGTCCAGAAGAAGGTCCGCTTGCCGAGACCATCGTAGGTGAAGTCCTTGATGCGTATGGTCTTGGAGTCGAGGATCTCCATACTGCTGCTGCTGACATTGTGGCTGCGCTTGGAGAAGGTGCCGCCTAGCTGTGGACGCGGCGGCTCAAACTCCTCGGGTATATAGACATCGCCAAAGTTGTTCTGGTTGTTCAGATCATAGACGGCCAGCCATTTGATTTCCGTAATCTTCTTGCGATCGGGCAAAGTGAGGGTAAAGTCCTTGTTGTGATAGCGATCCAGGATGTTGGTTCTTAGGAGATTCAAAAGAGTGCACTATAGCAGATGGGAAAGTGGAGAGATAGCGATGCAATCCCACTTACTTGCCGTACTCGTCGGGTACTATGAAGCCCTGTGGCCCCGGCCGATTGCTGGCCCCCGACCAGAAGAACGTATCCGCACCGTTGCCATCGTAATTGAAGCCCACTATCAGGAAGGTGTACTCGTTCACGGCGTACACATCGCCTGACACCTGATGGTGATACGAGTTCAGTTTGCCCAAGTATTTTCCCCGGTACGGGCCATCTTCATCTTCGTTCTCGTCCTGGGCCCCTGTGGATGGGATGAGAATGTTAGCCACAAGCCGGCAGCAGTGGTCTCAACGAAAGACTTTGGTCACAAACTCGTTTCCGGGTCTTTTCTACGAGTGACTAATCGCATTTGATTTACTGCCAGTGGGGCGGCGGTACAGCGCCCTCTCTCGGCCAGAGGCAGACCCAGACCCAGACGGTAGACCAGTTTCTCTAGTTTTACACGAAAGTGAATTTGTTTTTGCCAGCCTCAAGCGTAACGCTTGTAGCTTGTAGAAATTTCTCTTTCTTTTTTGTTTTTAGCGTGCTATTGCAATTAATCGAGCCTCTGCCCCCTTCCCCTTACTTACGGGCACTGTGCGGTCCGACTGCAGCAAAGAAAAGCAGGAAAAGCGCCACAAAAGCCAGCTGTTGCTTCTGCAGTCGGCGTCGCAGTCGCTGGGGGCTGTTGGTGCAGCGATGACAAAGAACGCCACCGTTGCTGCTGCCGCCTTGGTTTCTCAATGTCATTTTTGCTGTGGAGCAGACCTCTCCTCTCTCTCCCACTCGTACTCGTACTCCCACTTCCTGCGCCACGTACTGCTGTCACTGTCTCGCTTTTACCAATCTCTCCGCTTTCGCTCTTTCACTCTCTACAGACTCCTCGCACAGGCAGAAGCACCAGCATTTTGAGTTTTTTGCATTTATGCAAGTTTTTGCCAAACAACTAAATCAATTTCTTTAACGCCAAGTTATTTGGTTTAATTTTTTCCTGGGTTTATCTTAAGGTCGTTTCGTCACTTGCATGCGTTTTCGCTGCTATTGTATTGTTTTGTGTGTTCGATAGGCCAAAACAGGTTTGAGTCGCAGATCCGGCGTTTTTTTGTTTTCTTCACTTCACTTCACTTTTTCTTATGTTGTTTAAATAAACCAAACCGCGCCGCTTCTCTCGGTGGACTGAGCCGACGGCTCCAAGCCGTTTATTTCGGCTTCGTTTCTTTCGCAGTTGGAGCTTGGGAAGCTTTCATACGTTATGTGAGCTTTATGTTCTCACTGATCCTCTCTCCCTCTCTCTCTCGATCGCTGGGTCGTGTCGTGCGAATTGCGTGTCTTGCATTGCAATGGCCTAGGCGGTTGTTCATAACGGTACTGGCGGTGTTTTCTTGGAAAAATGCGATGGGCAATCCAAGTTTTCTGACTAGGAATGATGCACTCAACCAAAAGTGTGTATCGTAGTACCTTTTAGCATATCCACGTAACGTATACGTTACGTTAATTTATACGGATAACTCTTCACTTGGTCCCAACCACCTCGAACCTCGACTTGAATGTCGCTTAAAATGCAGCGTCCCTGTACCATTTCGGTACCATTAATACTCTGAGCAAGACGTGAAATGACCCATAGAGAACGTACCGTATGGCTGAGAATATTCTTTGGAATATAGACTAGCAGCAAACTAGGATCATTTCTGAATAAAATTTAAATAACAAACAGGTGTTCCCAGTATAACCCAAAGAAAGAAATATACACACTTTTCGATTTTATTTTTGTCAATTTTCTTGCTTGCAAAACTAAATTTTATTCTTATGTTTGTTTTTATCTGATCCGATGTTTATTTTGAATAGCAATTCAATTAATGTTTTGAAAACTAATCAATTGCTTTTTGTATATTTTCTCTGCCGGTTTTTGCCATCTGTTTTTATCTGTTGGACAGTCTACTAGACTGTTTTTGGATTTTATTTCATTTTATGAATGATTTTTTAAGTTTTTCTTCTCCTTTTTTATTGCGATTTTATTTACAAAAAGGCGTTTATTGAAAGAATGTGCGTTGCATGAAAAGAACAAAAAATAGAAAAAAAAAACAAAAATAATGGAAAACTTGCACACAAAAAAGACAACAAAAATAAAACGACAAAGAAAAGAAAATGTGGAAAAGTGTATACAATTTTTCACTTGAGTTTTCAACCAATATTCTCACTAACTGTATTACATAAAAAAACGTTTATGTTTCACTTGTCATCTGATTCGTATATGTACTATATATATATCCTAACCGCTCTCCGATCTCTGCTCTCTCCTCTCCGTCCGGCATTTCTATCTCATTCTCTTGTTTTCTTTGCTTTGTCCGTACAACTAGTTCATTGAAAATACAATATTACTTTTAAATATATCATAATATATACGTCGTAATTATTCTCATAAGAAGCACAATTTATGGTTGTTTTAGTTTTTATTTCATCATTTTATGCTTTTACATTTTCAGTATTTTGAACTTGCCGCCATTCAGAAATTCTCGTTTAACATTTTAGCGCATACTTTTTCTTCGATTTGTTTTTCATTTTTTTTTAAATTTACTTTCATTTATTGTTTGTTTATTTAGTTGTTAACACTAGACACTAGATAACCTATAAAAATTGGGTCACTTTATTTGCATTTCGTGATCAAAAATGAAACTTTACAAAACAATAAACAGGCTGGAAAAAGTCTCGGTAAAAATGGTAAATATGAGGATATATGTATGTATGTATGTATGTAAGGGGACATGGGTAGGGTAGGGCAGGGCAGGCAGGCAGGCAGGCTACATGTGAGAATCGGTCTTGGACGCACGCACGCATAGTCGAACTAAAAGTAGCAATACTTAGCTTAAAATGTAGCGTATAAAAATAGTTTTTCTTTTTGTTTTCCTTGATCTTGCTTTCTCTTTTTAGATAGTTATTAAATTAAACGAATTGAGAGCACTAAATTTAGGGTTAAACTTAGACTGCATTTTGCTTTATAAATGTGTTGTGTATCGTCGTTTATATCAATGCATTTATTCATACTCGTACTTTATCCGCACTGCCTCTACTATTCATCCTGGGTTCATCTTAGTGAATAAAAAATTGTGTTTAAAAATGAGCATTTTGAATTGTTTGCTGCTGTCCATCGCTTCGCTTCGCTTCGCAATGAGCGTCGAGCGTGGAGCGTGGAGCAAGCAATGACTGAGAGACAAACTCCAGAGCTATTCTGATGAGATACAAAAAACTCTCTGATATTGTAGCATGGAATGAACTTGGTCGAAAGCGCATAAACAATCAGATATACATCTATGTATATATGTATTTGTGTGTGTGTAGTATTTGTATAATGTGTATAGAGAAGAGCTAACAGGGGGTTGGTTCCTTGACTTGATTTGACTTTTTTTCGTTCTCGTTTTCTCCCTTAAACTTAACAAGCGAACAGAAAAAATATTACAGTATGCATTGCATTTCATCATCATCATTATCATTGTTTTTTTGTTTTTGTTGTATATTATTAATCATTTTTATTACAAATACTTGGGCGCTGGCTTCTAATTATACATAATTTTCGGGAATTTTCATCCGTTCTGTTATCAGTAAATGTAATCATTAAACGGTACTTCTTCTTATTGTTGCCTTTCAAATTGCGCTACAAGAAATCAACTTTACGCTTGACTATTTATAAATTTTATGTATAAAAAATTTGTTTTCCTCATTCTCTCTCTGTTTTTCTCTATTCATTTCCTCTTAAGTTTCTTTTCGCGGGCGCCTGAAAAATGCGCAAACATTTTACAAATCATTTGCTATGGCATTATATTTTGCTTTTATAAGATCTTCATAAGGTATGATGGATTGGATTGGATTGGGCGATGTAATTTAACAAACAACAAACGATTTGAATTGAAAGAGAACAAAAGAATTGAAACAACATTAGAATTAAAGTGAGGCGACTGCTGCCAAGGCAGTGGCTGCTCCTTTGACTGCTCAGGCGTGTGTTTGTTGGCTGTTGTGGTTGCTGTGGTTGTGGTTGTGGTTGTTGTGGGTGTGTGATTCTGCTGTATGGTTTATAGAGTGTTGGCTAAAATTTATCCTGAAATATGAATAGATTGTTGGTCGCGGCCACAGCAATGATATTCTCTTCGGGATGCCAGGCGGTGTGCAGAATTTTCTTGTTAAAGTCGAGACAGTCCACGCTGATCTCGTCCTTCTTCCGTTTGCCGCCAGTGCAAACTTTTCGCGGCTTGAGCACCGTCTTGGGCTTGATGATGTCCCTGGAGGCCTCCAGCGTGACATCCTTTTTCGAGTTGCGATCAAAGACACGGAAAAAGTTATTGTAGCTGCCAGTCATGATCGAGCTATCCTTGCCGTTCCAACAGCACTCGAATTTGTCGAAAATGCAATCGTTCTCATACAGCGAGCACAGTTTAGCGCGCAGGTATTCGTGGACCTGAACACAGAAACACAGAAACAGATCCAAATAGTTAAGAGATTGTCAAAGCGGAAATTTGATTCTCACACACTCACCGGATAGGTCTCAATGGGCTTGGTCTCCATATGCAAGTCCCACACCTTGATGCTCAGATAATCCCTGGAGATCATATAGCGACCAGAATTGCTCAGCTTCACATCACTTATGGAGCTGATTATCTCACTGAAGAAGCTGCGATTCGTTGGATTCTCGGGCTCCTCGAACTGTTTGCTGTGCCGGTCGCATAGCGCCGCCGATCGCATATCACATAAGCGTATTGTGCCCTTGGAGCTCGAATAGACGAACACATTGCACTCGGTCGGATGGAATTCGGCTGCCGTGATCACCTCTGTGAGCTCCTCCATGTTGGTTGGCTTGATGTCGACAATGTTGTAGCTCTGATTGACCACCTCCAAGTGCCAGAGATTGATGCGCAAATCGTCGGCCGACAGGAAAGTCTCTTGATCGGAATTAACGCTAATTGAATTTATGTGATAGGTATGTGCATTGGCGAAGGTGCGCCGCGGCGAGGCCTCCACCATCAGCGGTATCTGCTTCACAGAAGGAACTCGTAAGGCGGTTACATTTTGGGGATCCCTGATCAGACCGTTCTCCTCTTTCGTGTTGTAGCCCTCAAAGGACTTGTCGCGCTCGCTGACCTTCCACAACTTGACCGTCTTGTCGTTGGTGGAGAGGAGAAAGTGCACAGGGTTCTTCTGTTGCAGCCATCGGATTTTGTTGATCTTCTCCTCGATCTCCAGCGACTTGAGGTAATCGAATTCGGGCTCGTGCGATTGGAATGTCGAATAGACATTGTATTCGCCGCGTCGCGGATTGGCGGCTTTCGAGGCAGGATCACGCTGCAAGCAAATATATCATCAGATATGCCACCATATATGTACATATTTCTTCGATGCACTTACCTGAAAGATGACGACGCGACCGCCCTTGTCGCCGGTGGCCAGCAGCTCGCCATCGTGATTGAATTCCACGCAGGAAATGATATCCGCATCTGTGACATCATCGTCCAAGGCGCCCTTAATCTGTGAGAAGCACCAGGACGCCTCTCCATTACCTGCAAAGAGAGAGCACGACCAAATGATGATTATAGTAGGTGACACCTTCGGTCTGTCTGAGTTCCGTTTGCGGAATGAAATTTGGCCTGGCCTGGCCTGCCTTGCCTTGCCCTGCCCTGCCCTGCCCCAAAGGTTGGACTTGTTACATTTGATTTTCTTCTCAGCGTCTCTCAAGCACTCTCGCACACTCACACACACACACACACACACTCGCACAATCAATAGCAATAGCAATGGTAGCTCTGCTCTGGGAAGGACGACACCAATGACGATGACGGCGTCGTTGTCCTGCCTTGGTCAAATATTTGCTAATGACGCCATTCCTGGCCTTCCACAACCCCATCCACCATCCACTTGGATTCTCGTCGTCTGCCCCCCAAATGATGGAGCAGTGCACTTTAAAGCCCCCCTTTAAGCTCTTGGCCAAATATTCTTTCCGTTTCGGTTGCTGTTTCTGTTTCCTTCCTCCTTGCTCCTGTCTCTCTCTCTCTCCCTCTCTCTGTTTGCCAATTCCGGCCTGCCAGCTCTACTTTTCGCGATTGCGGTACGTTGTGTAAACGATGACGTTGGGGACCCTCCATATATCTCTCTTACTCCCGCGTCCAATCCTGCACACCCACACCCACACCAGCTCTGTCATACGGAACACATGAGAACATTAATTTTGAAAATGCTTTTCTCTTTTTATACCCTTACAGAGGCGCTACACTACCGTTTCGAGCAGACCTTAAAGAATTCCTTCAGTTCATTATTTCTATGAGATTTCTTGGTGTTTTAGAGATTCCTCTAGGAGGAGGAGCGACTTTCAGGGGAAAGTAAATTCAATATATACATACTCTGCTTTCTGTTGGACCCAAAAGCCACCATTTCTTCTTGAAAGTGTCGCGAAAGGATCCCTGTTCTGTGAGGGATTCTATAGCTTGGATAATGAATTGAATGCATCGTATGCCACTGAAGAATCCAAAGTTACACTTGGACTTGTATTAAATATTGCCACAAATCGATTGAAAATTTGTTAGTTTTGTTCACTTTTCACACAATATTTATGAAGTTCTAATTTCAAGTGAAATGGTAAACATTGACTGATACAGAGAGCCTACTGTACGTGTTTTACTTCCTCTGTCGCACCCTCTTTTCCTTTTTTCTTTTTGTTGTTGGCATCTGAATTTTTGCCAATTTTTTCATCATTTCTAAATATTCATTTTTGCTTTTGTTTGTTTGATTTTTTTGCGGCACTACTGCCACAGGCACAACGCCCTTGCCCCGCCCATTCCCCTGTGCTGTGTGACCTCATTATTGGGTTGGTTGTTGTCTGTTGGCCCGTTGGGCTCTGCTGCTGTTGTTGTTGTTTCGTCGTTGCCTTCTTGGCTGCCCTGCCCTGCCTCTCGTTGCCATTGACGACGTCACGAGATGTGATTGACGAGGCGAATAGCAATTGTGTGTGTGTGTGTGTGCCTGTCTTTTCTTTCTACTGTCTTCGTTCTGTGGCTGCTGATTTTCCCTTCCATAATAGGATCAAAGGCAGTCGGTTAATTAGTCAGTCATAAATCGGCCTATAAACTATTTTTAGATATTGAGAGAACGCGAGAGACCGATTGCACCTCTCCTCTCCACCCCCACATAGCCCCATAGCCATATACAGTTTTCCAGTCATTGAACTCGACGAATGTACGACTGTGTGGAAAAGCGAAAGTGCAGATAACTATTCAGAAAACAAAAGAAAGAAATGCAATATACATAAATGATTGAATGGTGCAAGGATTTATGATTTGGATGTTATGATTAGCATAAATCGACATTCTATAAGATAATTACTTATAATTACTAAATATATCAACATTCGATATGATCATTGAATCATTTATCGAGATTGATTGCCCTATTCTGGCCTTTATGTATATGAACAATCGATACGATAATTTATCGATACAATGATTAACCGACTACCCATCCATCGCCCCCCTTCTTTGCATCATCATCTCTCATCCCAAACGCCAACCCCTTTACGACTTCCATCTCACCCAAAAACAATTCTGTTCTGATGCTGCAATGTAATACATATATATGTACATATATAATTGCTCCCCGAAACGCGGTCACAGAAATTTTATTTCGCATTGTTTCCCATGGCACACGAATAACAGAAAATAAATAAATCTTGGATAATTGCTGGAAAATATACGAAAAATCTCGTAATTCGAAATTGTTCTCACTCAGTGTCTCGTTTCGCTTGTCTATTTATTTGTTAGACGCTTTGCACATACCGATGCAGATACAGAGATACAGATCTAATGTGTGTACATTATATGTACTGTACGGGTATAAACGGATTGTACATAGACGTAAAGAGATAAGTAGATTTTCATGAGCGGGCGCAAAATGGAGCAAAATAATGAAACTCAAATATTGACACAATTATTTAACACAATCACGCGATGTCGCGGCTAAAGCTCTTTCTCGCTGTCATTCTCGCTGTCTCGCTCCCCCTCTATCTCCTCTCCAGGGCTGAGCTTAGAGACAAGACCCGTGCTAGAAGGAGATGAATAAACGACCTAGAGAATGCCATTACCACAAAGCGGCTAACAAAACCAGAGAGTCGAGCAGATAGAGAGAGAGAGAGCGAGAGAGGGAGGGGGGAAGGAAGGTTCTACATGAGAGAGAATCCTTTTTTGGCAGCCAAACATTTGACAAGTTTCGTTCGTACTCATCAACATCAGAGAAATGGCTTCTTATGCATGACTGAATCAGTAAGCAATTTTGAATATTGCTCCGAAAGGATTAATTAGGGCAAAGGAAAATCAAAGGAGAAAAGAAGAGCAGCAGGAACATACGAAATTCTTTTTGATATTAATATACAATGGAATTCCAGCAGACAGCTTTCCGGGGAAGGAAAATCTCAATAATGGAAGAATTAATTACTTAACAAAAATCACTGGAATTTCATGCACACGAAATGTATGTTGTTTTTGCCATTCGGAGGCATTCTCTTTTAAAGAATTCGCATCATATGGGAGATCGTGCTTTACCGCTCGTAATCAAATGATTAAAGAGCAAGATTTGTCGACTATTGGTTTAAAAAAGTTTAGAACTGAGAGTGGTTCACACAAGATGTCCTTTAATATGATTATCGCGAGTTAGGGTTTCCTCTTTAGTTACATATAGTTATGGAAACAATAATGCCACTGTATGAAAGTGATTTTGTACCTTGCATGAGGCCAAAATTGGGTTGCAGGCAAATTGCAAATTGAGGAAATAATCTAATTTTTTTCTCGTTTAAAGAAAATTCCAAAATTGCCATTTTGTCGGACAGTGTCATAGAAAGGCTACATTTTTATGTCTCGTATTTTTTTAAATTTTCTTCAGTAAATATTTCCATTACAAAAGCTTCTGGCTTCGACATTCTTTACGTATTTCCCTTTTCTGGAAAGCATGAACCCATACCTTTTTTGGCGGATAGCGATCTACACGAAAAATCCTAGACGGAGTGCTCTTCCTCTCTAAAAATATATATAATTACGTGATCATATTTCGAAATCAAATATGCTGAAAAGAATGCCAAAATGTGTGGATCGCATCATGTGGCTTTTTAGAGTAATTCAAATTTACATAACATTACAAATTGAGAGCAAAACAACAGAAAAGCTTTTCCTGTTTGTAGCCTGTCAATTACCATATCCAATCTAATCTAAGATACACATCAATCTGTCACCTTCCCCGTTCCCATTTCCACTTCCCCTCTCTCTCTCTCTCTCTCTCTCTCTCTGTTCGTCTCTGGGTGCTCGACTGTGGCTGCCGCCATTGAAACATCTGAAACTTGTGTCATGTAATGTCCGTTTGGTGACAATGTTTTACAAAGTATTTACACGAGTCCCCGCCCTCCCCTAGGGAGAGACGCCGCTGGCTACTTGTGCGTATCTTGCAGATACATTATTTTGACAAAACGAGCGTCTCGTCACACATCGAAAAGGAAACAACAAGAACAACAAAAACAACAGAGACGGCAGCATATAAAATTGGCAAATAATTTTGCATACATCACATGCACCGCATACACAGATACAAAACGGAAAAACGGAGAGCTCTGCGACGTCACGTCTGGGCAAAATTGAGAGAATCAGTGGGCAGAGGGGCATACACGGTTGGGGGAGGTAATGGGGCTTTGGTCCACTGCGGCAACGGCAACGGCAACGACATCGTTGACTTTAACTCAATTTACACAAGGCACAAGGCACAACACGATCCAGATCCAGATCCGAGCGTTCTGTTCTCCATCTATAGTATTGACCCACCTCATTTGTACGCCGCATTCTCGATGCTTGTGCAATTGTTTATTATTTAATTATAGTAGTTTTGTGTGCTTGGGCCTCAGGGAAGCGGAACGGGGCCGCCCCCCCTCCTCGTATATATTTCTGTGTGAACCAAAAAGTAAGCTTGCCCCCAAGACGTATTTCTTTGACTTCGATCCATGCAAAAAATGGTTACACACCCCCGTATATACCCTTCGACAATCAGTAGGAAAAAAATGGCTATATCGACTCGCTTATGCCAATCAGGAATAAAAGTAGATCGTTCATTGGACATCAGATTCGATCAAATATATGTGTGATCACAAATCATACTACCCTTTGCAAGGGTAAAGCAGTGTGCCTTACTTTACTGCTTTCACGACCAATTAAAATTATCGGGCGGGGGCGGGCATTTGTTTAAACTTGAAAGCAAAGGGGACAGAGAGCAGGGCAGGCCTGTCAATTGCGTATATTCCGCTCACGTCGCTAGCGGCATTTCGCTCAAGTGCCAAAGATCAATGCTAGAATAGACGATAGGGAAAAGTTGTTTTTAGCTCGACGCAACGCATTTGACTAGTTTGTTTACTTTTCGGGGGGGAGGGGGCGAATTTGTTTATGTGCTGTTGCAAATTTAATGCCAAAATCAAAATGAAACGCGAGAACACACCGACGCACACAGAAACAACGACAGTTGGCAGCCCCCATTAAACGGGCGAGAGCGAGAGGATGAATTCACTTACCGGCCATGACAGTTGAACAGTTTGCGTCGATAAAGCAGCGGAGGCGGCGGCACAAGCAGCAGCAGCAACAACAACCACAACACCAACAGAAAGAAGGCCAAGGAGCCGCGCTCGCGCTGTCTTAATCGTGTGCTCGCTCTCTTTAGCCTGAAACCGCTCTCTCAACTGTGCGCGTATGTGTGTGTGTATGTTGTTGTTGTTGCTGTTGCCGTTGTTGTGTGGAGGAGTTAAGCGCGGTTTCTTTTCGATGTCGCACAGGAGCTTTCTAACACTGCATGTACAACAAAAAAAAACGGCGAGGAACAAATGAAAAGAAGAAGAGACGTTAAGCGCTCGTTGACTTTGCTTCCTTTGCGCAGTTCCCTTTTGTTTTTTGCTTCTCCGTTGGGGTTATTCTTTGATTATACTTTGGTTTATATCTATGTATATATTTGTGGTTGTTTTTAACACACAACTTAAGCACGTAGAGACGGCGACATGTGGGGAAGAAACTGCAAAGTAGGGGAAATTTTTTTCTTTTGTATGACGACGAATACAACGACGCCGACGACGACGATGCCAGCAGCATAAGCAGCGGCAGCAGTATAACGTGCGTTTTTTTTGCGCGTGTGTGTGTGCGTGCGAGCGAGAGAGTACGAGTGCAGCCGGTGGTTGTGAGATGAGCACAAAAATTACTTCACACTGCCGCCTCGTTCTCTCCTCCTGTTCTAATAAGCCGTGGCGTTGTAAGCGCGATAATCACACACGGTATAATTGCTAAATAATTAAGAATACTTATTATTTATTGCATTTGCCAAAACAAACACAGACACGCACACACACTAACACACATATATATCCGCAGCAGGCAGCACAGCACCGACATTCGCGTTTTTGCGTCGCTCGCTTTGTGCCTTTGTTTTATCGCGTTTTCTTCGCCCGACCGAACAAATATATATAAAATCTAACCTTCAAAGCGTGCATAGGTACATGTATACGTATATATGTATTTATATTCTTATTCCTGGTCTCAGCGCACTTTCTCACGGCTGCAGTGGCTTATGCATTTTGCTGGCTTTCTGGTCCAAAAACCGCGTGACAGCCACTTTTATTTAGCAAACGCGACACACAATCAATATTCGATTCGATTTTAATGCATTTCACGTTATTTATTTGGCGATTCTTGTTTTGGCGAACACGCAGCGACACCGCACAAAGACACAATCACATCATTTCGAACGCGTCTGGGCGAACAATCAAATCAAAATCAAAAATGGCAAAGCTTGTGGCTAAAGCGAGATTCTGTGCTGCGGCTGCTGGTCCAACTGCTTCTTCTTCCGCTTTTTGCCGCCTCTTTTGCTGCACTGCTTCGTCGCTGCGTCGTAATGAGTGGATTTTTTTTGCAAAGCGGCTTCTATTTACTTTTACGCACTTTTGAACTATTTACACGGCTGTAATAATGCAATTGTATTGCCGATTAAAAACTGGATCACTGTTTATAACCTTAGCTTAATAGATGACTAATTTATTACGATAAATTTAACGCAAAAATGGAAGTAAAAAATCTTGTTGCAAATTTCGCACTAGAGGTGGATAAACACCGATGCTACCATCGATGCATCGATGTTTGGTACGCTGCGGATATCGATGTTTTTCTGAAACATCGATGCTTTTAGATTAAGATTTATGGCCTATTTGCCTATTTGAGTTATTGAGTTTCCGGAAAAATTCGCATACATGGGCGAAAAGTTGAGTTATGGTTGCGCTTAAGTTGCGCTTTTCCGATTTACTAAATATTTCAACCCTGTTCGCCTATCGTGGTAACTATCATCACTAGTTACAATAAAAACTATCTGATCAAAATTTAAATTTTGGCGCGTAAAATGCATGGCTGACGAAAAAGCTGGTATTATACACATATAATTATATAGATGTTATAGATACCTTCAAGTCAATTTCAAAGTCAAAGTATACAGAACGGTATTTATCTATATATTGTATGTCAAGTGATTCGGCGGTAACATATCTTTATTTAAAAGAGCCGAGAGCGAGCGCGTTTTTGTGATTGTTTTGGCAACAAAAAATCAAACAAAAACAATAGCAAAAGAAGGCGGGCCTTCGCGTTCGGTGATGTGCATAAATATTTAAATATACTTTATTCGAAGCAAGTTTCGAATAAGAGTTCCAGGCTACTCAAGTGGCGCAAACGAACGGCGTGGCAGCGGCTCAGAGTGAGAAAATGGCGAATAATGAATGTTGTGAAACACAAAAATGACTCTGTTAACCTACACAGAATGAATGTGACTGCTGTTAAGGGCACGTTAGATTGTTGGCGGGAAATTCGCATGCTTACTCTGAGGCTTCTTGGCTCCATTTATGTTGATGGCCGTGTTCAGCATATTGCCAATTTTTGTGATGCTCGACTGTCGCATAAAGGTGCGCGGCGGGATTGCTGGTGCAGGCTGTGCCTGTGGCTGTGGATCCGGCGGCTCCAGCACCGGACTCTGCCGGCCCCAACGACCCATTTTCGTTCAAATATCGGATGCGATGCCCCCGAGAGGTGGTGGTTATGTGCTGTAAATAAATTGAATGATCGAATCTATTAACATGTTTCTCGCTGCTCAGCTGCATACACAGATTGTATAATGCATATTTGCCCAAGACTCTTGTCGGTGAGGCGTGGCGGGGCGGGGAGGCGGCACATGAGCGGTCATCGTGTTTTTGAATTTGTCAGGCAATTAACACCTGTCGTCCCGCTCAGCTCTAGACCACAGCTCGCTTGGCGATTGGGTCTCTTGAGGACGGTTCAAACAAATGAATTGCGCAAATTGTTTAACTTAGAAATTACGGATAAGTTTTGCGTGCAAAAGAGAAAAACTCATATTTTTTCGTGTTTCGTTTCGGGTTGAATTAAATTCCGCCTCCACCTGCGTGCTTCATAAATAAAAGTTTTGCCAGAATCCGAACGCGAACGAGAGGTGTGTCTGCAGGCTGCAGCAGCGCTCTGCTTTTATCAACTTTATCTATATAAGCCGCATTTTATGGCTGTCTATTCAATTTATACCCCGCCATAGACTAGACTGATAGAAGAATAAATAAAGAGTCGGCATTCCAATTAACAATTACACAAAAAAGCAATCCCATTTCGCTAATCTCCAGCTCAAATATTTAAATGGCGCGCGCAGAGTTTAACGGTTAACGTCAGAGTGGAAACTTTTGCAGTGCGAACAAAACAAAAACATTGTAAAAGACAAAAACAAATTAGCACAAATCTACACTCGCATACAGCTGTAATATGTAATTTGGCATAAATATACAAACATATTCATATGTGAGAGTGTGTACTTTTATTTCACACATTCTCATACATACCATACGGATATACAGTTACAATATGAAGACGAAAGCATACGCAACAAGTAGAAGAGCCTCATTCCACCCCTCGCATATATGTACTTGCATACATATATACATATGTATGACTAATGGCAAAGAAGAAGCAGTGGAGAGAGTGAGAGAGCAACGTGCAAAATAACAGCAACAATCGCAACAACAAAGGGAAAATGCAGAGAATTGTAATCCAATTAATGAGCCGCGTCTTCAATGTCTCCTCTTTGCAGAAAACAGAAACGTGAGCGCCGAGCCAGCAGCAGGGTGGAGGGTGGGCGAATAATGCATTAAGATCTTGAGAGGGGGAAATTGGGAAATACAAATGTCATGGCAGAGCCGCCCGAAAAGAAAGAAACCACCCAAAAAGCACACTCGAGCGTCGAATGTGAGGTCCATTAAAATGTGCGGCATACAAATAAACGAACAGAACAAATGTTTTCCACCGAAATTACAGCAGCAAATCCAAAGAGAAACAATACACATTTGTTGAGAAAATAATGCTGTCAAGATTTGTTTTTGATTTTGTGTAGTTTTCCTTCAACCATGTGGATGTGGATGTGGGAAGCGGAAGCGGGCAAAGGAATCCGAAATCCGAAATAAACTCAAGAAAAACTGAATGTACATTTTAGCATTGATGTGGGCATGGCACACATCGAAGGTGAGGGTAAATTCTGTACGCATGTTGATTCCCATCTTCAGCAAAATATAAATAGAAGTCGTACAGTTGGAGAGTCACAGTAGCACGTGCGACACGAGACCTCTATCTGTTGCCCAGCCAGGTGGATGACGTTGTGGCTGCCAAATCTTTGATTATTTTTGGACATTGTCAACCCTTCTCGTCTGCTCGTCTAATGTGTGTTTTGGATGCGGCAGCGAAGGAGGGATAGCATGGGGATACAGAACCGATTTATATTTAGCTCTTCATACTGGCTGGCGCTTGCCAAACTGTCCGAAATATGTCCATCAAAGTGTTGACAGTTTGGCAGCAATTGGCGGTAAGCAGGACAGATGAATTTGTTATTTACGGATGGGGTGGAGAGTGAGTAAAAGATAAACAAGCACTTTGATGGACGTGATTGCTACCATATGTATGCATGTATGTGTGTGTCTTCGACATCCAACAATCGCAAGCAGACCCAATATTGTGCTTATCGAACTGTCAATTAATACGCTTCGTCCCGCCGTCGACCCAACCCACCCCTTAAGATACAATATAATGAAACTAATTAGCATTCGGACAGACGCCAATCTATCGTACACTCATATCATATTATTATTGGTGAACAGAACAGAACTGAACAGGACAGGCTATGGCCAGAACAAATTATCCGCCACGCCACATCACTCCACATATAAGGGGCAGATTCGATGGAGAATTGGAAGCGAGAGATTGCGCGTGCTTTGGCAATTTGTATTAATCGCTAATGCCAACAGCTTGGGCAAATATTTTGGCATAAAAGTCACCGAGCCGAGTGACAAAATAGTAGCTATTAATTGTTTTTAAGCCGTCTCGGCCTCTCTACATGGCCAAGACAACTAACTCAATAGTTGTTGCTTTTGTTGGGGTTCGTTCGGTTCGGTTCGGGTCGAAACAAAGCCGCCTCAAAATGCTGTTAGCCTCAAAAACCGCCAAGAACGTCAACAACTGAAACTTGGTGCTCTCGTGGTTATGGCAGGGGGTGGGGGGAGGAGGAGCGTATAATATGCGTTCTAAGCGTATACATATGTATAAGAGTTCAAGCGGATCAGGTGTTGCCTCCTCCTGTAGGAGTACTCTTCCGAAAGCTCCTCCACAGGTTGACGTAACTTTTCAACTTTGAATGATAAAAGCAAACAATCTTTGGTATTGAAACAGCTGTCTTGCCATATCCGAACACGCGCGCATACATATTAATAAACATTAGCACCATGCAGAAACCCGAAAACGGAAAACTAACCTCAGCAGCGAGCAGCAACGAAACGGTTCTGCTATGAGCAAAAAACAATAAAAAGCAGCAACTGGAACAGCGTTTAATACTTTAATGGCACTGTCTTTTGATATGTCATAATTTGTTTATGCATCGAGATTAAAATTAATACACTATCGCACTGTCGACTATTTATAAAATTCAAAGTGTAATTTATTTTGGTTTGTTTGAAAGTTCTTTCGGCTCTCTTTTCTCTCACTGTCTGTCAGAATTGTAACGGTTCAATCTGCACTGACAGTTCACTTCACTTTCTTTGATGTTGTGTCGCGTCGCTGTCTGTGGTGTGCAGCCAGCGAAAGCGTACAAAGGCACTTGTAAAGTAAACTAATTTAAACTTAATTCAACGTTTCACACAAATAAAATAAGGAAACCGCAATAAGCGAAACAGTCAACGCGGCGACGTTAAAAACGCGAATGCGCAGCCTATGATTTCTACAACTCACGCGCGCTGCTCCCCAATGCTCTCGTCTCTTCTCGTCACCTCTCACCTGCTCTCTGGGCTCCCGCTCTCCCTCTCATTCTGCTTTGTGTGACCGTGAGCCGGCGCTCGCTCTCTTTGAAGAAGATTTTTGTAAACAAAACTACGGCACAGCACACATACACACACGGGTCATTGTAGTTATTGTCGCCGTCTTCTTCTGATAAACGCTAATTTGCCTATTGATATTGACTCTGTGCCTCTGAGGAAGTGAGAGAGTGCTGCTATACCCTCTGCTTGTGGGGTACAGGGGGTATATTAGATTCGAATGATGTTTGCCTTAATGTGTGCCTAATTCCAAATGAATACTCCGATTAACAAGTATCTTCTAGTCGAAATTAGTCTTTGTTTATTCTAAAGGCTTTTGCTTGAATAACGGAAGAATTCACCGACTACATAAATAAATGCTTCGCTCATTTTACCACATGTCTCTGTATACTTTGGCCATCATATTGATGTCCTTGTTTGTATTATTGTACTTGAGTCGCAGGTGGTCCTTGTAGGTGCTCCAGTCCTCGATGCCATGGTGAAATACAACCTCCAGGACGAGCAGCTGCTCGTAGAGCACAGCCCAGGACACGCCAATGGTTGCGGCGCAGGTCTCCAGCAACCAGCGGAAGGAGCAAGGGAACAGGGTGCGCAGCTCCCGCTGATACGTCTGCGGTAACTTGTTCATATATCCGTGCAGCAGCCAGAAGTCGAAGTTGGACACGTTCAGCAGCTGCACCTCCCCCTCCTTATCCGCGTCTTCCTTGGGCTCGATCACCTCGGACTCGGTCAGAGTGCGTTGAGAGTTGATACGTCGACGTGGCATGTCCAGCGGAACCGACAGCGGTTCCATATGCGCCTCGTCAAAGGCCTGCAGAGAACTAAGATCGTTCAAGGATATCTCCTCGTCGTTCAGTTTCAGACGGTAGTTCGGCGTCTCTTGAATTTTCCAAAACGGATTATTGGCTTCCATATTCTGGCGGCGCGCCGCGCGCTCCTTCATCCTGTGCTCGTACTGTGGGCCATAGGTGGCCACAGGCAGGCGGAACTTGAAGATTGGACGCTTCTCCTTCTTTCGCAGCCCCTCGATCCACTCGTTGCCCTTAATATCACAGTTGGCGCGGAATTCCGTCCGCTTCTGGTCTAGTTTCTGGAAATATTGAAAGATCCCCACACTCTGGTAGTGTTCCTGGCAGGAGAGCTCCTCCACACACAGCTTGACATCGTCTTTGGCTAGGTACTCGGAGAGTTCCTTGATCTCTGCGATAAAGGGATCCAGCTGACGCTCCGAGTGTACTACCCACATATAGTCGGGGATCTTCACGCTCATGTTCTCGCCTTCGGCGCGCGAAGCGTGCAGGAGAAGGCGATTGAAGTAGCTGAGGGCGGGTGTCAGGCTGGCCTGGAACTCGATATGGTCTTTGCCCGCCATTTCAGCGCTGTCCTCGCCGTACTTCTCCTTCAGACGGCTATCGAAAGTGTGGCGCATGTTCTCGCTCTGGCGCATGGCCGGCGTCATCTCGACCTCATTGAAGTACTTGTCGTGCTCTTCTTGCTTTCGCTCCTTGATGAGAATGTCGTTGAGCTGCCGTTCAAGATGGGTGGCCACTCCGAAACGGTGGGCAAAGCTCTGGTTGTAGTGCG
This sequence comes from Drosophila athabasca, assembly GCA_008121215.1. Taxonomy (NCBI): domain Eukaryota; kingdom Metazoa; phylum Arthropoda; class Insecta; order Diptera; family Drosophilidae; genus Drosophila; species Drosophila athabasca. The sequence continues at coordinate 1,843,315 of CM017793.1, read as the reverse complement.
AGACCAAAACTTTGCGCAGCTCCACAAACTGCATCCATTCGGTAAAGACGAACAGGTTGTCGGGTGCTTTCTCGTCAGGATACTTCAGCCTCAGTTTCTCCAGACGCTCATTGACCTGCGCGGCCGACTCGGATATCTTTTTTTCTTTGACATCGTCCAAGCCAAACAACAGCTTCATGGCGTACACGATATAGGCCATGACCCGGGCCTCATAGCGCGGATAAGTCCACGTATCCCACATGTGCTTGAACTCGGGCGGATAGACATCCATCAGCCGGCTCACATAGTCGGCCACTGCGGGCGGCAGGCTCAGTTCCTTGACGTAGCGCTGTGTTAGGGCGGTCAGGTCCGGTGTCTGGAACTCACTCAGATCTATGAAGCGCGACATGTACCCAACTTGTCTGCGCAGGAACTGCAAGGGACAAGGATTATTAGTATATCGTGTTGTTCATAACTGACGCGAGTCTCACGTCGTAGCTACACTTGTCCGTATGGTGGCCGGATTGCAGCTCCTTGATCAGTGTCTTGCCACGCAGCGCCACTTCCTCTGGCATGTAGTTGAGGATGTAGCGGCTGGTCAGATGCTCCTCGTCAATGAGCCGCAGCAGGTCCGTCAGCTGCAAATCGTCTCCGACCATGTTCAGGGCTATGGCCAGGACCACATAAAGCTTGTTGATGTTTAAGAGGAAGATGTTCCGATCAAAAAAACCCAGATTCTTGGCCTTAGGACGCAGGCCATGGCACTGCATGCTCCCCGTGCTGTCCACACTATGCTTGTCCAGATGCTTGAGTGGCATATGCCGCTTCAGGGTCTTGCGAGCCCTATAGGACCACTGCAAACGTATGCTCTGTCCCGCTGTTGATTCTGTAGGAGAGTCTTTCTTACTGCAGCTGGTGGCGTCTAGCTTGCGCTGTAACAACAAAATGAAGACATGGCCTTAGATACGTTTTAAAGATAATATATACCAATCAGTTCCATCCTTGATATAGCAATCACCTTGGTTTTCCTCCACTTGCGCCACTTGGCGCGCTCATCATTCGGGCCAGGATTAACTTTATCCAGCCTCTCTCTCTTTCGCTTGGCTTGCCTGTGATTGTATATGATGCGCGCATCTCTGCAAATGGAGACTTATGTAAATGGAAAATTGTATCTTTATTGTTTCTTGGCCACTGCCTTACACACCTGGGCAGGGAGCGCACATTGAGCTTGGGCAGACCCATAAAATTGCTCTTGCAAAAGGCCACCTCCATGCGACTCATGTAGGCGGCCCACACCTGTAGCGTCATCAGCTTGAGTTCCGGCTTGGCCCCTATATTGAGCAGCTCCTCCATGAAGCCCCTGCACCAATAATAATAAAAGTAATATTATTAAATCAAGAAGTTCCACTTAAAAGAAGGTCCAAATGAAATTAAACATACCGGAGCACATAGTTGTAGAACTCCCATGAGGTTATTTCATTCTCCTCCGATTTGGCCTTTAGCGGCTTGATTGCCCGCACCGTAGTCTGGTTTTTTGTATCATTGAAACTGTCTTCTGCATTTACCTCCACAGCCCTCAGCTGTTCCTTTTTTGTTCCGCACTCGATGCAATAGTAGTAGCCCTCGCGCTCCTGGAACTTGAGCTCGCCGCACACATCGCACTGTAGGTTATCCACCTCCATCACTTCTGTTTCGTCCATTTTGACTTATTTTTGTATTTTATTTGTTTTTTGGTTTTATTTTACTATGCCACCCGTGAGTAGCGTGGAATCTAATGCTGTATTTATTTAATTATTTAAAAGCGTGCCCTCTCCTCTTCTACCTGAGCGATATAAAATACCTAATTTTCAAAATATACCGTAAATATATCGATGAATATTTTTTTTTAAAGTATTTTTCTTAATTAGTGTTTGGCAACTTGCGACACTTTGGTATTCTGTTCACAATGCTTTTATTTACAATTTAATAATTTTCAACTCTACTGGCGCTTTTCCTGGGTCAGAATCATTTCGTGAAACTGGTCTATCATCACTTGATTGTCCTTAAAACCCACGCAGTCCTTAGCCGCCTCCTTGCCCAGCCACTTGAATTCCGTATGCTCGTCAGATAGTTGGGTTTGTTGGTTGGGATCCAACAGCTCAGCTAGCCAATAGATAACAATCTTTGGTTTCTTATTTACTTCATAATTAAGCGTTATTGGGGTGTTCTTGTATATAAACAAGTCCTTTTCGTCATATCTGTGTAAGCGCGTTTGATGCATTTCAATTAGATAGTGTTCAAATGTATTGAATCGTCAAAAATCACTTGCCCGGCTTCTTCTTTTGTTTCCCGCAGCGCAGTGGTGAAATCGTCCTCCCCCGGATCCACATGTCCCTTGGGTGCACTCCAGTGAAAGCTGCCATAGGAGGCTTTTAACAATAAGTACTGTATCTCCCCACAGAGACGTCGAAAAATGACAAGTCCAGCCGCTTTTTTCATATTTTACTGCTTTCAAACAAAACAAACAGCGATGTCATCGATGTTTTTGCAAAAACCGAAATAAATAACAGTGCTGCATAGTGTGGAACGGATTCTAGTGCTATAAAGGGTTACCAGTTAAAAGGGTTACTGAAAGCTCGATTTTCATGTTTTTGAATAAATGTTTTTAACGGAAAAAGGATATTATGTGTACAAAGAAATCGAAAATTTAAGTCCGCTATTAATCTTATATATGATTTTGGGGGAGATTCACTAGAAATTCAATCACTTTTTTCTTACTAAAATGGCGTTTCCAGAACATCTGATGAAAGAAATCGGTTGGTGTTCGGAGCAGAACGACGTAAATTAAATTAAAGTAAATGCCATCGAGCACAATTGTTTTTTTTGTTTTGCCTTCTATGTTATCTGCCTCCATAAGCGCTCTCCCCGCTAAAGCTCGCACTCTGAGTTTATCTGCTTGCGCTCTTTCTTGAGATCAGAGCTTTCGGCCGCTGCAGCGGGGCCGCGATGATGAAGAAGGCCAGTGCAGCTCCGATCACCAACAAACAATAAAGCATTACTTGATGAATTTTAGTAAACCCAAACTAGTGCCTTATTAATTTAAATATTGGAATACAGGTGATATATTCGATATCTACCTCTAACAGTTGGTAAATAAAAAAAAGGTATTCAGCGTTTTGCATACCGACATGAAAGGTGGAGCACCCCGTATGTAGGCTATATAGTCTTTCTTTCCAATCCTATTCAGCGTTTTCTTTCGACTTTACTAAAAGTTTGCTCATCAAAGACTCCTTCAGATTGGAAACATCATCACGCTTCAAGTCAAAGTAAACCCCCCTCTTACGGGCATCGTCCAGCAGGTCGCGCCACATTGCCACGCTCTGGAAAATGAGAAGATATCAATTATATTACAGAATCATTCCTTTTTAGCGTACATTTACCTGAAGATCATTAAAATTGCCGCAGATGATTAGACATCGACTTGGTCTGGTAAGGGCCACATTGAGCCTCTTGTAGTTGGACAGGAATCCGCTGGCGCGTGTCCTGGCATTCGAAATGACGACCACCTCGCTCTCCATACCCTGATACCCATCCACAGTGAGTGGTGGCATGAGCTTCATGTGACTGGGAATGACTTGGCTTAGGGTATGGCATTGGCTGCTGTACGGCGAGATAATCCCATAGACGTAGCGATTGCTCGGCAAATGATTTTCCATCTCCGCCAGGAGCTTGGCCACAAAGCGAGCCTCCTCCTCGTTGATAATGCTCCTAGTTTTCCGATCGTAGGTGTCATTGGTGAAGCCCAGGTTGATAACGGAGTAGGGAATCATGGGTGAAGCACGTAACTTATCAAGGCCCTCTTGATTGACCAGCTGATCCTTGTAGAAGTAGCTATTCGGCCACTTGCAGATCTCCGGATGCATGCGGTACTGCGTGGTTAGCTTAAAGAGCTTGGTGTGGACGGACAGATGACAGTTGACAGAAGACAGGTCCCCCTGCTGTTTCTCCAGGCTCCGCTGGATGCGATCGAACATTGATTTGGCCAAACCGAAATCGACGGCTCTCTGGGTGAGCACGACGGCTGGCAAATCCTGAGTATCGCCCACCAATACCAGGTGCGGAATGCCGAAACGCATCGGCAGCAGAGTCCACGGCTCGGTGCACTGTGTTGCCTCGTCAATTAAACAGACATCAAAGTAGTTAATAAAACTTCCCAGATTCACGCACGAGGAAAGTGTGGTGCACACAATGTGGGCTTCTTTTATATGAGATTCAGCCATATCGAACTTTTCCTGATGTGTCAATTGAGGATTAAGCTGCTCCTTCAAGGCCTGCAGCTGCTTCACCTTCTCTTGGTACATATCGAACATATAGCTGCTGTCGAGATTCCTTCTTTTTATCAAGTTTACCTCCACTTCCAAGTCATTGTAGCTCTGGTTGAGATTCACTCTTTTTTCGGCACTCAAGCGTTCTTTTTTGATAGCCTCGGCACTCTGGTACTTATGCTCCAGCGTGTACTGGCGCGACAGAAGATTCATATTATCGTACAGCCCATAGCGAAGCATTCGAAAACGATTCTTTTCGTTGAGCTTTTCCCGCACATTGTGAAGACGGAACACAATTGAATCGACGGCCGAGTTGGAGTGGGAACAGATTAGTATTTTGCGGTCCATTTTTATGGCCGCCCTTCCATACAGACACTGCAAGCTGATCTTCGCAATCACCATGGATTTGCCTGTGCCAGGAGGACCCTGAATAAGCGTAATGCTTGGCCTTGAATCGTCTATGACACGTTGATACGTGCTTGAGCAGATAGCCTCTTGGTGAGGGTTGAACTGGGGGAAACCCTTGAAAACAAACGGTGTACAACAGTCGGGTATATGGGCATTCTTGAGCATTTCGGTGGGCTTGATAATCGCTCGATGGAGTGGCGAGCGGTACAGCTGATCGATAGCTTGCAGGGCGCCCAGCTCCACTCTCAAGCTGTCCACCACCGGGCGGGCAGTCAATAGTCGTATACCCTTAAATGTCTCCAGAGAAATGCCATCTTTCAAGATTTCGAAAATCAGTTCATGGCCTGCAAAAAAGAAGGAAATGGTGACTATGAGACTGAGATCCCATTTGATAAAGAGGGGCGTACCGTTTTCTGTACTTTGCTCCCGAAGATTGGCAAACGTCTCCTTGAGCTTGTTGCCACTCGATAGAGTGTACAGCATATACCTTTCTGTCGTTTTTGTGAAAACTATGATAGACAGATGATTAGAAATCAAACGATCTATAGAATTCAGGCACTTACCTTGCGTAGTCAGGCAGTAAAATGATTTATTTTCCTTAACAGGATGGCGCAGCCAGACCTCGCATTGCTTCCTCCCTACCTTGTAGTCCCGTTCGATTTTGGTCAACAGCTCCAGCTTCATCAGTGGCACAAAGATTCTGAAACACAAAGAATAGGGGTTTAAGTGTTAGAAAAAGTGGCACACAATTTCTAAAAGGGACTTGGACTCACTCCTTGTACTCCATGACGGTCTCGAATTCATCAGCTATGGGCTTCAGGACATCTGAATCGGCCATGGCATCCACACTCCGCAGCTGCAACCATTGGTTTGCCCACTTGAGGATGGTCTCGCAGTAGGACGTTGAATCGTTCACCTGAAGGTGCGCAAAGGTTTTACGTCTTTCGGCATACGTGCTGAAGAATTGCAACTCAGTATTCTGGGACCTCAGCTTCTCCTCCATATCCTTCTCCATGCTGGCAAAGGTGAGGCGATTGCATGTTCGCTGATTTCTTGCCAACTCGGCCTCTTTACGCTCTGGCGGACGACTGTTTGGCCTGAGCTGAAAACCATTACCCTGAATCTGCGATGAGAATATGTGAGAGTCAACAGTGGCACGTCGGTACATGATTTTCTTGAGGTGGTACATGTTGGGAATCTCTGCGGTCAGGAAAGCACCACGATTGGAATTGATTACTCTTGGCACTTTGGTTGTGGCCTTTCTCTTTCTGCTGCCCGACTGCTCGAAAGTGTTCTCCGTCAGTTCTTTGAGCGCCGTGTGTTGCATGTCCTTCGTTTTGTCATCTACGGTTTCCATCGGTTTGGGCTTCCATCCGGCATTCATATCGGCCTGATAGTCAAGGAATCGCTGGTGGTCCAAAACCTTATCTTTGGGCACAGCCGAAAAGCCTCGCAGCTTGCCACGGCACTGTGGCAACCAAGGAGCCTCGATCACATCTGGTCCCCTAGTCAGCCTCATTTCCATGGCGTTGACAATTCTTGTCGCCAAGTCCGGTATGTCTTGGGGTCTTTCGTAGTAGCACGTAGTGGCACGACTACGAAGCCGTGTATTGGGCTGTCTTTTCGGAGGGGATTTTTGCCTTGGCATAGGTGGTGGTGGCTCATTCTCTTTCGACCTATTGGAAACTTCAAGATCTTTCGGGTTTTCATCCAGCTCAACAGCTTGACCATCGTGTAGCTTTGAAATTGGTACTGCTTGCTTTTCCTTCGACAAATGATTGTATAAATACGGATTTATCTCCAGAACACCATCTAAAATTATCTCATCCGGCTCCCCAAATATGTTTGCTAAGTCTTTGGCCACCTGTTCCCAATCTTTTGTAACTTGTGGCATGATCGGAGTTTCCCTTCCTTTAGATGGCACCTCTTTCTCCATAGAAGACCCTTTGGCAACTGCCGACTCCACTTTATCTTTGGTTTTCCTCCCTCCAGAAGTGTCAGTGGTCTGGCTGAAGGTATCACCCTCATCCGAGCTGGAATCAATGCGAATTGGCTCGGAGCATTTGGGAAGGCAAAGGGGAGGCAGTTCGGATTTTTCATCGCTGGAATCCAGCATGCGAAGCGAATTCGGTGGGTTTCCGAATCTCAGTTCAGATTGAAAATCACCCGCCGCATCTGAATCGGCCATGGGATAAGCCTGTGACGAGACGTCGGTTGCTTTCTGGTTGAGGTCCTTGTTGGAGCAGTCGGTCACCTTGCTGCACAGGTCGTCATCATCGCTGTCGGTGATCAAAATGATGTCATCATCGCTGTCGGTGATCATAATGATGTCATCATTATCTATCAAATGCAAGGGTGAACTGAGCTGGCTGCATCCATTGTTATTTGTCTCAAAACAGTTTTGCTCGCTATCACTGAATGCCATTTCCCTCGTCATCTCTGGAATAATTGCCTGGGACGGGGCCATGGTCTCATTGTTGTCTCCAACGATTTGTCCCGACGACGGGGGAGGCGGACAGGGTTGATCAGAAACAGGCGTTAGAGGCGGCAGAGGAGCTGAGTCGTCGTCCGAATCGCTTAATAGCACAATTGCCTCCGTCTCCACCGCACCCCTTCTTAAACTGAAGACGGGGCATGATGGGGACACATTCTGCAGAAAAGGATAACCCAGGCCGATTAAATCCCCTTCGCGTAGAGGCACGTCAACGAGATCTTCCCCAATTTGGACGTTATTCACAAATAAACCATTGATAGCATTCTGCGGGGAAAAAATAGATATAGAAGATAGATGTTATGCTATATTCTTCACCGAAACTTACCAGGCACCTGACTGAAACTTGATTCGGACTAACTGTAAATTCCACGTGCTCCCTCGACATATATAAATAGTCGAGTTGAATCCTGCATGCCGAGTGCCTCCCAATGGAGAACCTCCCATTTGGGAGGATCACCCGGCTCCCATTACGGAGGTGCTCCAAGTACCACAACGTCATTGTAGCAAACCAAGACGCACTATACACAACAATGCGGTTCGCAGAGCTATCGAATTTCGACACTTGCCATTGGCAGGTCTCTCAGGGACTATTTTGATCGGATACTTTCGGAAAAAAGTCTTTTTGTATGTATGCGTGCGTCTGTGTTTTACTACATAACACATTACATTACATTACTAGCACATGAATTGCTCAGGCATATTCTTTTCTCTTTCTCGCACACAGCAAGAAACAACCCTTTTTGAAGACACTTATTGCGCAGACCGTTTTGCAGTGACCGATCTCTCAAAAGTGTCCCTATCTGTGGTTATTGAGAGACCGAATCGTTTTTTCGGTTGAGCCAAACAGTCGGACCCAAACACACAAGCGAAACGAAAAAAGTGTTTCGCTCAGAGAGAGATCGTGTGTACCAAATTTTTTTATATTTTGTCTGCGTGAAGACTGGGTTGGAAAAATCGGTTGACGGTTATTTGCATGCTCTGCTTGCCAAACACCGCAAAGAAAACGCATAGTTAGTGTTGGTAGCCGGCTCTTCCGGCTATCAGTCGAAGAACTGATGCACTATTTGTGACAAAACTATGTTTATCAACACAGCCCAGTTTTGTGAACTTTCATCCCTAGCACCCAGGAATGCCAGCAACGACAGGAACATCCAGGCCATTACCTCATGGCTGATTTCCGTTACTTTTCTTAGGTAGTAATATGATAGTCAATATTCGCTGAGAAAACAGAATGAGAACATGGCCTTAGCGTCACTTCTGAGATAAGACGTAATAAGGGCAGCCCGGAGAAGAGACTTCACTAATGACTGAGATAATTTGTTATCCTAAATGCATGCAAAGCTGATGCTAAGACGTTTGCTATATAAGCCCCGCATAGCCAGACAGACAACAGTTATTCAGCTTTACTTTCAACAATATTCCAATATGTCTCTGCGTGTGATTCTGATTTGCCTGGCTCTCTTCGTGGCGGTGTACGCCCAACCAGCTCCAGGTGCTCCACAAGATCCCCAAGAGAGTACGTAGGAACGGAGATCTTAAGCAATATACTAATTATCCACTCAACAGATTTACCAGTCGATGGGACTTTAGTGGGCTCTGCAGATGCAAATCCCGCCGATGGGGCTAAGCCGCGTACCCTTGTACTGCTGCTACCTCTGCTGTTCCCCAATCAGTTCTATTAATAATACTAATAGTAATATTTAAAGTAAAGTAATAAATATAATAACGTTTATTCATTAATCAAGCAATCCCAGTGCTTTTCCTTAACTGAAAGATGGGACGATAGGGATCGCTGGGGCTGCTGTCCGGGTATCTATCTTCTGATACATGATAAGAAATAAAACACATTTACAAGCGATTAGGTTATGTCAGTATTTTTTTGTTTGTTTATTGCACAATTACAATATACATGTTCACTTTCATATAATTTATTACAACTAGAGATACTACAGTATACAAAAATATGTGTGTGTGTGTGTGTGTGTGTGTGGGAAGGCTTTTCTTCAGTTGAATCTTACTGTGCACTCTATTTAGGGAGTTGGGCGGGGGCTTGGCTTGGGTCTGGTCTGGTGCTTGAGGATTGGGCGCTGGTATGGGCTGGGTTAACGTTAACATAAACAACAGCAAATCTGGCGCAGAGCCTAGAATCCGCACATACATACATACATAGTACAAAACCTAAACTTAATTAGAGCTGTGGGCTATCCACAATTATTTTCGCTTTCCTTTCATACAAATTCCGTTTAACAGTTTCAACAGGTCCTCCACTCAGAGAGGAGCATAACAATGATTCATTCCAGTGCTTTTCTTATATTCTTTTTTGCTATTCATTGGTGGTCTGGTCGGGGGGTTTAAGGTTTTCTTATAGTACTAGATATAGTGACGATTATCTAATATGGTACATTCACTTTTTCTTTTCTTTTTTTAGCGTGTTTAGGGTGTTTTTATGTGTGTTTTCGCATAGGATTTTTTTATAAAAAAAATTACAATGTAATAATTTTGTTTTGAGCTTAACAAAAACGCAAGCTAACTAAACTAACCGATTGGATTGGATTAGATTGGATGGGAGTCGAAACTCGCACTCATTAAATCAACCAATAAAATACAATAAATATGTTTCCGTTTTATGGTTTCAGTGAGGGTCGGGGTTTGGTTTGGTTTGGGGGTCGGGTCGGGTCGGGTTAGGGGTTTCTTTATATGCATATACGAATATTCGTTAACATTCTTATATTTGTTGCTCAAGTCTTAAGAATACAGTTGGTTTCAATATGAATTTAAAAGGTATCGAACACACAATGTGCGCGTTTTTTGTGTTTGTGTTTGGGTTGGGGGCGGTAGGTCACGTCAGGTCAGGTCAGGGCAGGGCCGTGCCTAAGACGGGCGTTTGTATGCACTTATCTCTTAGTTGCTTCATGTGTGTGTGTGTGTGGGGTCAATTTGTACAACTGACTATGAGTCTAGTTAGGGCTAAATGTTTATGCTAAATACGAATAGGGCTTAGAATAGAAATAGAAATATCATTTCTAGCATGGTTCTCTTGCTGCTAGCATGGTTCTCTTGCATCATGTTCTCTATAAGGCACAGATATTTGTTACATCAGTTGTTTTATACACATAAATACTTGTTGCTTAATGAAAATAAATACTACATTAATTACAAAAATGTACAGCGAAGGTAGGGGTAGGGCAGATGCAGAATGTAGGATGCAGCATGTAGGATGTAGGGCTACAGCTACACCTCCACGCCATAGTTGCGATCCACGACATAGTCGTAGCGTTGCTGATCCGACTTGGCTGCTCCGTCTTCAGTAGCTATTGCCCCTATTGTTGGAGTGGCAGGAACAGCAGCAGCAGCAGCAGCCGCAGCAGCATCAGCAGGCGGGGCTGCTGCGGGTCCAGTAGTGGCTGGGGATGGCAGTTTTGGCACTGCTCCGCTTGCGGCTCGATGGTGGTGCTCACTGAGATTCTTGTTTCGATTATTGCTGGCCACCAGTGCCGTGTTGATGGCGATTGCCGTCTCAGCAGCATTGTCCTCGTCCTCATCATCGTCCTCTTCTTCCTCCTCCTCCTCCTCCTCGATGGGAATGGCATCGGGCAAAGTGAACTCGCTGGGCAGTTCGGGTACGGACAGGCCCTTGCGTGTGAAGAATGTGATCTTCTCTCTGCAAAAATAAATACACATATAGTAAACACGAAATATATCAAAATATCCTGATTAAAACCTACTTGAATGACACCAAATCTGGGCAGCCTTTGGGCACCTTGGTCTTCCGCAGCTTGTGGATTTCTTTGGCGGTTTTCATTAGCAACTTCTGAAGCTGACGCTCCTCGGGACATTTGGCAGGATCGGCGCGTGCCACCAGGCGCTGGAATTCCTCATTTTCAATGGCCCAGGCGGCAATAAGAGGATCCTTGTTCTCGCAGGCCTTTTGCAAACTGTTGAACATTACAGGATTACAATTAGTTAACCATTTCTCATTGGGCTGATCGATTCTACACTTACACTTCCTTGAGGTTCTTCAGCTTGGCAATTTGATCGTTGAGGACATAGAGCTTGCTGTGCTGCGCCTGCAGATCCAGCTCCAGGTCCAAACTGGTGCGGGGTATATGAGTATGATGCAGTTCTAGAATGAGATCAATGTTTAGTAAGACTTCAAGCCCAAGGGCTGGCTTTCGTTTCTCCTTACTTGTGACTGACTTGGGCGCCTTTGTGTGGAAGCGCAGGGAACGTCGCTCAGCGGCTCCCCGCTGGAACGTGTGCGGTGCAACGCCACAGTGCATGGCCGAGTCCGAGTCGCTGCGATTCAGGCGACAATTGTAGCGATTCTTACTGACGGCCGCCGATGGGGTAAAGGTCTGTGAACGCTTCACGGGCCTGTCGTCCATCAGCTGCGAGTGGGAGCGCAGCTTCTCGGGCATGAAGGCGCAATCGGTGTTTGTTTCCTTGTCGGCATACTCCTGCTTCATGTTCTGCAGATAGGCATCCAGCATGCAGCCAGCTGTTGGTTGAAAGAAACAGAAGATTCCATTCGTTAGTTGAAGGAAAGGGAAAGGGAAGGGAAACCCATTGCTTACAGTTCATTAGGCCGACATCACTGACGAGCAACTTGCCGTCCTCCTCCTGCTCATCCTCATCATCATCCTCATCGTCGTCGTCGTCACTGCATTCCTGGCCATTGAGGCGTCCGTTCTGCGGCTGCTCCTCGGCAATCTGCGCCTGCAGCTCCAGGGGCGGCGCTTGATTGCGTGTCAGGGTTGAGGTCTGCGAGGAGGTGATGGTGGATTCATCCGAAGATTCCTCCCTGTTGTTGTTGGTGCTGCTGCTCGTCGAAGAGTTGCTGGCCGCAACGGCAGCTGCTGCTGCGGCGGCACTCGTGGAGGGAATGTCCAGCGACTCAAAGCTGGGAATGAATTTCGAACTGAGGACATTGTACCACTTCAAGGTGGAGTCCTCCGGATTGAACTCGGCCATGCTGATCTGCACAGTGCCCTAAAGACAAGAGGAAAATGGTTGGTAAACTTTCGTTCGTTTGTTCGTTTCTGGGGGTCTCCGCTCTTACAATGATCTCCTCCTTTTGGCCTGTCATCGAGACGACAGTAACCTGCAGGCTCTTGGTCAGCAGCTTGTCCAGCGATATGGGCACGGCGAATGTGTCATTGAAGACGGGCTTCTGAAAGTCGCCCAGCGCCTTGGTCCGTATGGAAGTCAACGAATTGGGTAGCAAGGCGGCACGCAGGTAACTACAGTGGGGAAATAGTTTGGGAATTAGCGAATGCCTCGCTTAGTGCACGGCTTTATAGCACTTACACCTGAGAGTTGTCCGTCGAGGCTGTCCACAGGGCCAGCAGGTTGTTGGCTCGCTCCAGGGATACCACCAGGACACCCTCCTGCTTCAGATACTTGAGTCCGATCTGGACCTGGGCCAGCTCCTTGCGGGGCAGATGGGCCCGCGATGCCTCAAAAACGCCCGAATCCCCTGCAACGGACTCGTTGCTGACCGCCGCCGAAACGGAGCGCGTGTTCGAGGTGGACGAGGAGCGGCTGAGCATTTCCAGCGGCAGATCCAGCAGCGAGGGCTTCTCTGAGATGGGTGAGAGCGGGGCGGCGGCCAGATTGTGCGGTGAGTTTAGGTTCAGCTTCTGCAGCTTCGCCTCCAGCATCATGCAGTCGAGCACAGTGGAGTCCAGGTCGTAGGGCCGGGCCCTGACACCAGGTGCCGTAATGGGTACTGGGGGAGGGGCTGTGTAGGCAGGCGGGGCGGGCAGAGCATTGGCATAGGTGGGCTCCTCCTTGAGGGAATGGGGTGTCGCTGGCGGATGCTGATCGGCCCCCGCATTGTACTTCATTGGCGATGCGGGCGGCGTTTCCATGGACAGACTGCTCCGCGGCGACAGGGACACCTCCGAGGACTGCTGCTGCTGCAGGACAGGATGGGCATGGATGGGGGGCAGGCGCTGCTGGTGCTGGTGGTGCTGCTGGAAGAGACGGCGCCGCAGATCCACAACATCGATGGGCGAGTCGACGGCAAAGGGGTCGATGTAGATGTCCGTGAAGCTGAGGGCGCTCTTGCTGCTGGCCGTGGACAGGGAGCCCAGGCTGCTGCCGCTGCTGATCGAGAAGGTGCTCTCCGAGGAGAAGGACTTGAGCCGCTCCTCCAGCAGCTTGGTGGACTTGAGGGCCTCCTGCAGCTTGTCCAGCAGCAGCTGCTTCTCCTCGTGGAAGCGCAGCCGATTGGCCACGCACGTGTTGTTCGCCTCGTACGCCTCCCGGAGGTCGTCCTCTAGCTTGGTGCGGGTCTGCTGGATCACCTGCTTCTCCTCCTCGCTGCGCGACTTGAGGGAGATGCTGTTGAGGTCGTTCAGCAGCTTCTCCTTCTCCTGGATGAGCAGAATGCGATCCTTGTCCGACTCCAGTTGGCCGGGCTCGATGCGCTCCACGTGGTCGGCCAGCTGCTGCTGCAGCTTCTTGATGTGCTTGCGCCACTCGGCGTACTGCAGCTTGGTCTTGGCCATCTCCGCGAAACGGGCACCGCCATTCAGATGCTCCCCGGCGCCGCCGCACAGATCCGTCTGGCTGGCCACGCAGACGCGATCGAAGGGCGAGGCGGCGTTCATTAGCTCCGCATTCTCCTCGTTGATCTGCTGGCGACTCAGCTCGTTCTTGATCTGCACCAGGCTGCGCATCAGCTCCTCGCGCACCTTCTCGCCGGACACCAGCGACTTGTGGACCTTCAGCATCTCCTCCCGGATGGCCTGCACCTCGGCAATGTCATAGCAGCCGTTCTGCCGGGCATTGATCTTCTCGCCCACCGAATACAGGGTGTTCATCCCCCGCTCCGTGTAGGATATATCGTTGGTAATGTGATTCAGCTCCTGCTTCAGCTGATGGACCCTCTCGCGTGCCAGCATCAGGTCGGCGCGCAGCAGCTCCGGATCGTGACGGCTCATCGAGCTCGAGGAGGAACACACTGGACAAAGGGAAACGGAAACGGAAAAGGGTAAGTCATCTGCTTGGCTGCTTGGATCTTTGATCTCTGATGGGAATACTCACGGCTACTGCGGCTGGCGGCCAGCTTGTTGAGACGATTGTACTCCTCCTGGGCCCAGAGCAGGCGCTGCTGCTTCACGTCCAGCATCTCGAGCTTGTTCTCCAGCTGATCCTGGGCCGCCGACAGATAGTCGCTCAGCATCTGCTCCTGCACGCTCTTCCACTCCTGCCGCGGATCCTCCAGCTGTGTGCTCTGCGCCAAATGATTGATGTAGTAGGGCCCGATGTTCGGATCATAGGACTCCTCCCAGCCCATGGGCAGCTCATCGCCCACACAGTCCTCAAATGTTTGCGGTTTCGTGTAGCTGTAAAGATACACAAAAAAGATACACTCCGTTAGTTTAACTTTTACGGATCTTATCTGTCGGTCGGTCGGTCGGTCGATCGACCTGTGGTCTGTGTTTACATATTGACAACAAATCGCTAATGAATTTCCGCCCCTATCTAAGATGTATCTCCGAACGGAAGAACCTGTTTAACCGGAGAGGAGTGGAGAGACAGTCTCTACCTCTTGCCGTGTTCCCACGCCAGTTAGTCCCAAGTATTTGGTGTATTTGGTATTTCTATTCGATAAGATTACCGGCATTTCGTTTCCTTTTGGCCAAGAGAGTCGCAAGACGTCGTCTCCTACCACACCGCGCATGCCGCATGCCGCATGCCAAGACCATAGAGCGATGCCATGCAGTGGAATGTCTGCGCCAAGTCTTTGTTGCTGCCAAACGAATGCCTAATCTTATCGAGGCCAAATTCGCATTGTGCGGCAGAGGTAACAAAACAAAAACTGGGCTGAAAAGCCAAGCAAAAAAAAACAAAAAATAAAAAACTGATGACGATGACAAAGTCTTTGACGTTGCGACCAGTAACCCTCCCCCTCCCCAGCAGGTCCCTCCCTCCACGGCTCTGCGACCCGTCTTCAGTTTGTTTGCGAAACTCAATTTCAATATCAGGCAACAGCATTTTCGCATTCCAATGATAATTGCTAATCTTCATGGATTGATTGTTTAAATATACATATGTACATATCTATGTATATATGTACATATATGTATCTATGGGTAGACAAACAATTTGCGGTTGAAAATATTCGTTTTCTGTGAGTGCCTTTAGCATATTGTTGGTTAATCATGGGCATGGAATGCGTTCAGCCATTCATCACACAGATAGCATAGATACAGTGCGTTTCTGCATTGCAAGACCCTTTGTGGCTGGCAGGTCAACGGTCGACATTTGATTACAAACGAAAGATTGCAGCAAAAGTTCACTAAACGATTGATAAAACGAACGCCAATGGGTCTGCTATGGAAAAAGAAGCAACTTTGGCTGGTTGGGACAGTGGAAATAGGAACTGGCAGATAGCTAACAAAATTAGGAACACTGGTACAAGAACTGGTAAAAGAACTGTAAACATTGGAAAACTGGGAAACTGCTTGACTTTGCCAAAAACACCTTGATTCTAGGGGACTTCAAAACCTCAGAAACACCCTCTTAAAGTTCCATATGAAATTCGAATAACTCAGGGCCAGTCTGGCCTATGAGAGGGCCATTCGGGGTAACCTAACCTAACCTATTGGAACACTGGAACTGAACAGGTTGGGTTCATGTTAAAGCCTGAATCTCATAGACTATCGAGGCAGTATATATCCTTCTTCAAAGGACTACTGTCACCATTAGGTGAAGGCATCCTTTTGAAACATGTAGAATGGAATGGAAACATGAATAACTGTACCTATAGAGTTATAGAATGAATCTCCCTCTAATTCGAATCTACGAGAATAATTGAAACTGAAACTGTTATCAAAACTGTGTCAACCATCGACCATTAAAATGAATCAATTTTATTCACTTGTCAAAAAATATAAACAACACATGCAATGCATTTATTAATAGATAGATATTGTGCTCGTCTATGTAGTTTATGGAACAACCTATATTTTGTGATTAATAGCCATTATCTAGTACCCAAATATAACTGTAACGATTTCTTGCCCTGTCATTCATTGATTACGCAACTTTTATTGCTATTTTTCTGCAAAATGTCCATTCAGTAGATAAATAATTTGACAGATTGAAGCCAATATGCGCCTGTCTCGAGAGTTCCAAATTTCTAGGAATAATATCTGGACACGGGCCTCTGTATTTTCTTTTTTTTTCGTCTTTTTTTTCGCATAATCGTTTCGCATTTTTTTATCTGGAATCGAGTGTTGACGTAGTCATTGGAAATAACTTTGTACGCAGCTGCGTTTAACAACTGAATTTTTTTGTTTATGATCTATCCAAACAATCTCAAGATCTGACTAAGATCCAATAGGAGGAATGGGAGGGGAATTCATCATCATGGGGGGGAGTGCTACTCTATACAGTATCTGACATTTCCTTTCAAGTGTTAGGGAACTTAGTTTAGTCATTAATCAAAACCCCTTCACTTCACTTCACTTCTCATTCACGTTTAATCTTTTGTTATATTTGGTGAGATTTGTTGAACAAACATACAACAATTACGGCGATAGTAAATTGATTTTCAATCGATTACGATCGATGACGTCTTTTCCACAAGAAATCACAGAAAAATGTTCAAATTTAAAGGGAATATTGGAAATTGTAGTGCTGTAGGTATAGCAGTTTGAAATACCCTTAAAATCTTTCGATATAGTTCTTAGATCTGTTAGATTTCCATTGAAATCCGGTGTGGAGGGAACGTGCACTTGGTCAGGGACGCCCGCCCGTAAAGAGTCATTGGCTATGGCTGATTAGGAGTATTTATTGTGTATTGATTGGGCTAGAAGCACGCGTTTATGGATCAGAACAAGGTTCATTTCGAGCAATCGCCATACAAAAAATTAAAGACAAAAGAAAAGTAGGCAGTGGCAAAACGAATTAATATTTAAATAAATATAAACAAATAAATAGAGACAAAATGCAGTCGGAGACATGTGCCATGCCATATGCCATGCCATGTGTCTCTCTCTCGCGGGTCCAAAGATCTCACGATCGACGGAGACAATCACAAAACTCACAGAAAAACAAAAAACTCTACTCGTACATGACTTTGACGACGTTCAGAGATGGTGTCTGTAGGGGGATGGGGGGCTGGGGGGGATGTCAACAGCAAACAAAACGGTTTCATAATTTCAAATCAACAAATTTGTTGTATTTATTTTGTCAGTGATATTTTGTTGTTCTGTTCAGTTGAGTTGAGTAAATGGCACAGTTTTCGTATCGTATCGCCCCCAGAGTCTTTGTTTATTTCGATTGAACTTTGTTGGATAAACAAACGCGGAGAGCAGAGCAGAGCAGAGTCCGTACCGTGCCCAAGGTGGAAATAAGTATCCGATCCGTCATCGGTTGCAGTTGTACCCGTAGCCAAGCCAGAAACATAATAGTGGATTTGTTATTGTTAGTACTGTTTTCCATGGAATACTTTTCCAAAGTCTATAGTTTTTGCACAGAAGTTGCATAAAAGTTTAGCAAAAGATAATAAACAAGACCTATGGGATGTATGATTCATGCGTTGATGAATCACGGAGCTTAAGCTTGAAACTTAATGCTCCAGAGTCTAGAGAATCCTGAGAAGGAGTTCTGTTACTTCTGCGAGAAGTTCATTGCTCTTTTCCATGCCTATCGCAGAGCTCGTCATGAATGTACATATTTATAATACGTTCTTATTGGATGATTTTAGGATCATATGACATACCAAACAAAAGATATTGAAGCGTAGATTAGGAGGTTTTTGAATTATATTTCGATCTTCTTGGTATATGATCTTCGATCACTGGAAAGAGATGCACGAAAAAGCCATCTGCCTTATATGATATGATAGATATATCTGAGACTTGTAAGATGTGTACAAACCAAAGAACTAACCGGTAGACTATTACAGTTTGGAAGAAATTGAACAGAAAGGAAGTCTGGCCAGTTCCTATTTCTCCTTCAATCTCTGTAACCAAACATTTGACTTAACTTTTGTTCCTTTCTAATCGAAAATGATCTTCAAACCCCCTCCTCTTCTCAGATCCCCCTAGCCTGGGGTTTTCTTCACTTGGGGGCAAATCAGAAGCTCTTTCCGTTTGACAAGTGTCAAGTGTGCCGCCCTGCCTCCCCGCCTGCCTGCTTCATGGGCTGACTGACTGATGCCCTGGCAATTAAATTCGGTAAATAAACGGCTGCCGTTTTATGGGTCTTTAATTAACTCAATAAGAAAAATCGTATGCAAATTTTTATGGGTTTTCCATTAGCGCTTGACCTCAGCGACACAACCAAGTCCCAGCTCCAGCCCCAGCCCCCAACGGCCCAGAGTCAACAACAAATCGAAGAAAACCAACAGCAGACAGACAGACAGACAGACAGACAGCCAGCGAAAATCAATGAAAAGCCCCGGCAAAAGGTAAAGGCAAAAGGCAAAAAGGCTTGGGCGAGCTTGGGCGTGTGGGCGTGGCAGACGACATTACCAAGTAATAGGGCTTCCTCATTGGCACTTTTGCTGATGCTGCTGGCCAAATCGAGGAAGGCAGGCAGTCAGTCAGTCAGGCTTTCAGCTAACGAGCAACTAACGACTTGTTGGCCTTTTAGCAGACAACTCAAAAGCAGACTCTGCGGCCCACATCGAATGTCTGTCAGTGTGTGTGTGTGTGTGATATGATATGCCTGTATGGAATGAATGGATGAATGTACAACCCGTGTGTATTCATGGGTATTCATACTCCACTCGGACAAGAAATCTGCATAAATTAAATTATATTGTAAACAAAATATTTATGGCACGACGACGCTGGCGACGACGCTGTCCGCCGCTGCCTCTGCCCGGCTCGATCAAGCGCTGTAATAAATTCGCGCTTAAAAAAGAAATAAAAACTGTGGGTATGGGGCGGAAAACGAGTTTCCGAACCACAAAAATATTTCAGCATGAATTTCGTTGTCACAATATGAGTCGTTTAGTGGGGGGAGAGAGTCGGGAGGGGGCCACAGAGAAGCTTTCATTAGCCAGCACTTAACTGCACACACACACACACACACAGAGAGAGACACACACACACATGGGGGTATGTGAACAATATTATTTAACTGTTCACGTCGGGATTTTATGCTAATTTCGCAGGCCATAACAAATGAGAAATGGCCAATAGAGTCGACCATTTGATGACCAATAAACAGCAAATGAAGAATTTTTTTTTTTTGCAATCGCAATGAAAATTCTTTTGCTTTTAAAGTGCATCAACAGATCAAAACTCTATAAATTATTAACCGTAAATATCGTTATGTTTCAACATTTAAGCGGGGAATTTTTATTGGTTTTATTCTAAAGATCA
This sequence comes from Drosophila athabasca, assembly GCA_008121215.1. NCBI lineage: Eukaryota > Metazoa > Arthropoda > Insecta > Diptera > Drosophilidae > Drosophila > Drosophila athabasca. The sequence goes on along the minus strand of CM017793.1, from coordinate 1,823,780 downwards.
TATACTAAGCTTTGGGTACATAAAAGTACTGCTCAAGAGACTCTTCTTAGTAGACAAGAAGAGAAAAGAAATGAGTTTTATTTTAATATTTAATATAAAGAATAAAAATTGTAAGCCAATGGATTTTTTCTATTTTTTCTATTTTAGCATTTAATAGAAAAAATTAAAAATGTAAGCCAATGGATTTTTTCTGATATATTTCATATAAATTAAATACTTTAAATGTATTTTTAGGCACATATTAAAAAGTATTTTTTGTTAAGTAAATTCCATTTAATTTTTAAATATTTGTTCTTTTTCTTATGCCATTGTTCTTCGAGTGTAACTGAAACCCAAAACCATTTCTATGCCAAATTCTCGATTCAATCGATAATGGGGAAAAAAAACCTCGCTTCAATTTGAATTCTTTACCAAATGGTTTTTTTTTTCGTTAAAAATAGTTTTTAATTAATTCAAACGAAGAGAATATCCCACAAATTAGCGGGCCATTCATTCAGCTCCGGGCTCCGTGTGTCTGAGCCTAAGATTATTTAGCAATTCAAATCGAAGCGACGGCGACGGCTGTATAAATGTTCATGTCCAAAAAAAGTGCGCATACCATTAAGAAGACTAAGAAAAAATATATAAAAAATAGGCTGAAACAAGTCACGTAGACCCGTAGTCGGATTTACTCTAGTATTTCAATTGCTTTTTTCGCTTTGGCGGAACTGAGACACCGAACACGCATTGGAGTCGATCGCAAAAGTGTTCCGGTTTAAGTATATTCCCCATAGAGAACCCAGAGAACACAGAGCACAAAGTGGTTTTGATTCTGATCTTGATGTATGCCAGCAATCGTATAATCCTCACATTATAACCCAATTTGATCGGCAAGCAAGCAAACATCTCGTCACCTTGACATACCTATGATATGTCTCAGGAAATGGTTTTTTTTATGGGTTATAATTATAACCAGACTTGAAGAAACAGGAGGTAGAACCAACCTCCAACGTTACGACAGATTGTGAAATATTTGTATGGTTTTTTGACTTGGGATTCCTGTGCTATCATCTAGCCAAAAGGTACGAGAGCTATCGTATCTAACCAATGTTTAAGACACTGACATTTATTGAATTATGTCAAGATAGATAAGATATCCCCTAACAATGGCCAAGATATTAATTGGAGAACAAGATAAATGATGGTGTAGCAACGTAGGTTAGTCGGAATATTCCTTAAATTCTAGAATTTCGATCAGTTGATGTGGCTGCATGAAAACTTCTTTACTGCACTGTACGTAAATGGGCGTGTCTGCAATTTATCTACAAATAAAAGATCTAATCTTTTGCAAGATTACGTATGCCTTAAACGTAAAATGGAAAAGAAAAGGGTGACAATCCCTAAACAAATAAATCATCTCTATATATTTAACAATTTGCCCTTAAAAATTCCACAACTCAAAGCAGAAGCCTTAATCATAATCTATAGATGTTCATTCCCACAGATTGGAATGTTTGTGGAATGGAATGGAATGTTTAATGTTTAATTATAGAATCATTCATTTCACATTACGGGGCATTTGTTGTAAAATTATTTGTGCTGCCGCTGGTCGGTCGGTTCCATTATCTGTCAGCCAAGCCTCGGGCCTCAAGTGTTCACAAATATTTTCGAGCTTAATCAAATTACGCTATAAAGGTCGTCCGTCGTTTTATCTTATCGCCGCTGGCTGTTCGCTGTTCGCGGTGCCCGCGGTTCGTTGTCAGCCAAGATTCCACTTTGAAATATGTCTGTACATATTTTCCGCTGGACATTGTTCATATTGGAAAAACCAATACATACATATATTACATGCCACTTCCTGTGGCCATCTTGTCGATCTCACACTTCCATTTCCTTCCGCCGCATAAAACGATAAATGATAAAAGGCGGAAACCACTCTCGAGTGTCAGTGTCAGCCAGGAGAGGGGCACAGGGGGGGCCTTATCAAATGCATTTTACGATCCCCAACCAAACCGATCCTCTATGAATATTTTAGATACAATTTCTCGAGTCAATGAACTGCAGCTCAAAGATAAGACTGGGCTTTAACAGTCTTTCTTTTTGGGGAATGGAATGTGTGCTTTTCTCTCTCTCTGTTTCTCTGGTATGTAACCCGTTCGGGTGGGAGGCGCTCTCTGTCTGTCTGTCTGTCTCTCTGTCCATGGCAAGTGGGTGTCAATTACGGGTCCGGTGGTGGCCGACCTCGGGGTCTCCATTCGAAGAAGAATGTCGTGGGCCGATACCATTAGTCATGCTGGAAACATGACCAACGAGGGGAAGAGCAGTATAAGCTTTGGCTGGAACTCTTGTACTTATCCATCCACACATCCGAGAGATACACAGATACTGAGATACAAACAAAAGCTAGCTCAAATGTTTGTGTGTTTTTTTTTTGGCTTTGTTTTTGTTTTTTCTACATTTCGAAATCACAAAATGTCTGGCCATAAATTCCAAAGTGAACAATTGAAATAAATTTTTGCGCCATGAGCATTTGCCGACTGCATACGAAATGAACTATTAAAAAATTCATAGAATTTATACATACACACACACACACACACACAACTCCCACACACACAGATACAGATACACCGAATGTAAAGAGCGCCCACTCGCGGGGCCGCATGGCAAAATCCAAAGCAAAATAAACTTAAATTGAAATTTATGATTTTTAATGACCTGTTGACGGGCGCGCATGCATTCGTGTGTCTGCTGTGCCTCTGCCTCTGCTCAGTGCTTAGTGCGCATTCTATTTGCAGGCACTGTAATTGCCAAATTCGAAAGCCGTTCCGAGGCAAACCAAAAAGAATTCCCCTCGGCATGGCGACCTTTTCAAGCACTGCCCCCCCATTGATCGATTGATTCGAAATGCACCCATAAATGTATGCAAAAAGATCGCTTTAGAACCGCAAGACGATGGCTTAGATTTGATATTGTGGGATATTGGGTGTATCCAAAGTCTAGGAGGGAGCTCCAAATAGTATAATCTATCCAAAAACTATTATATTTTATTATAAATGGAAGACATCGTCTCAACATAGACTTCTTTAGATGCTGTGATATGGAGCAAGAAACATCCGTAACATTACTATGTTCTATGTGAATATCTGGCACTCTACAGGAGGAAAAGAGAGGAGGAAAGGAGAGGAGTGTGAGAGGAGCAGACGAAGACCCCCCTCCTCACTGGACTTGGGAAATGGAAAACCTCCAAAGTGGTTAAGCATACAAAAACAGGGATCTTGGGATCATCGATACTCAATTCGAGAGTCTATGTGCCTTCGTCATGCACATGACATGTATTTTCTATTGGTTTTTTTGATTCTCTTATGCCCTTTTCGCTGATGCGACTGTCACGGAGCAATTGCATTGCAATGGAAGCAATAGGATCAGTGGAAGCTCACCTACTAGACAGTATCTACAAGATATTCTGTTCTGTTTAGTAAGTGAAATAGTTTTGACCCCCACGAGTACGAGTATTACTTATGGATGTCCCAAAGAAATACCCCTATCAAATGCTCTTTTGTTAGACATTTTGGTTCATTCTAAAAGCATTTCCACTCTTAGTTTTTATTCAAATTTCTTAAATTGTTGTTGGTCTTGGGAAATATGCAAAACGGTATTCAATACGTCAACAAAAATTCTCGGTATGCGCATTATAAAAGGCTTTAAATTGGATGGACAAGACAACTCGGAAACATTTCTCGCCCACACATACCCCCTCCCCGTTCCCCCCACCCCCATCCACACACATCTCTTCTCGCACATGGAGAGAACATGCCAAAAATGTTTTTTCTACCGATCTTCGTACATATATTTTCTCACGAATTCCTACTAAATATATGTATGTATGTCTGTCTGTCTTTGTATATAGAAGAAACCTTGGCCACGTCAAGAACAAATACAAATGCCGGGCAAAAGTTTGCTTTTGTTTTGCTTTTTGTTTTTGGGGTGCAGAAGAAGCTCTTCAGAAGTGTCCACCTGTGCATTTTTTCTTTGGCCTGACATTAGTCGATTCCGGGAACAGCTCAACCTCAAGAGTGACAGACAGAGACAGATACTTTTGTGTATCTTTTGGGTAGGGAGTGGAATGGGGGGAACGGGAACTGCAACTGCAACAGAAACAGTGTGGCTGGCTGGCTATTAGCCGTAAGCCATCTCGTGTTGCTCTATGTAGAAAACTCGTAGAACATACTACGCTCCTCGTATAAGGTGTGTATGCATGTAGTTTGTGGAGGCCCCCTTCCCCCTGCCCCTGCCCCTCTTCCTTCATCCATCCATCGTACATCGTACATCGTGGTTGTACTCTGTCATTAACAAAACAACTGTTGCGACCTTCACATACCAGAGCAGCCAAGCGACTGTGCGGCAAGCGAGTCGAGTCGAGTCGAGGCGATCAAAGGCAGCAGCCCCCCAAGCAAAGCAGATCGCATATGTATGTATGTATGTATAGTGTATGTATATAGTATGTAGATACATTGAATATATTGAAATAATAAGGCGAAAAATCCGACTGCAAAACGTGAATGCGAACGCGAACGAACGCGTACGAGAGACGTGAACGTCTCCGCCTGCAAAAAAAATTACGATCCGCTGCGATCCGATCGAGTCGACTCGACTCGACTCGCGCGGCGGTATATCGTACATCGTACGAGTGTATCTGATAGAATTCAGACCGTAATATGCGCGCATTACACACAGAGAGCCAGAGCCACACAGAGCAAGGGAACTTCCATGCCATTCCATTCCATTGTGTGTATGTGTGTGTGTGTGTGTGTGTGTGGAGGGGGGAGAGAGGAGAGGCTTGGGGCCGCCGCCACCGCATTCCACACATAAGGTCGTGTGTGAATCGAACTCGGGGCGAGCACACAGCCCCCATACCATAATACTGGGAACACAGAAAGCAGCGAATATGCATACGAGAGTGCTCCCAGGGGCAGGGGGCAGGGGCGGGGGCAGGGACATGCACACTCATGGGGGAAAATTTCAGACATTTCCCTGGAAATATGGTAATGTTTTCTATAATTTTATAAGGAATTTATTGAATAAATTAAGTAAGGATTTACAGAACATTAAATCCACTTAAAAGATACAAATGGTTGTCGAGGGGCGAAATTCTGTCGACTTTTAAGGATTTTTTTAGTCTATTTAAAATTCTCAACGCTTTCCTGTAGACATTTTGGCGATTCGCGACACGAAATCAAAAGAAATATGCATCTATTTTTATAAATATGTATCTTGTGGGTTGTGCAGACAGTTTGGGAATTCACATCAGGGCCAAAAAATGATTTCAAATATTTATTCATTATTTTTGTATGCCAAATACCTTTATTAATAATAATAATAACAATAATAAGCAGAAGCAGAATGAAAGCTGCCCCCAGAAAGAGATGGATAGATAGGCATGCTAGTGGTGGGGTTGGGGGTGGAGGAGGGAAGGGGAGGGCAGGGAGAGGCGAAAAATGCCGCATGTCAAATGGGCCAATTAACATTTCTGTTATTCGCAGTATTTATTTTTGTGGCTTTTCTTCTTTGCGCTGTGTTCGTCGTTTCGCCTTTTGTTTTATAAATAAATAGGCTTTTGTTTAAGGTTGTCTTTTCTTCTTTTTTTGTTGTTGTTTTTGTGTGATGTGTGGTATTTTTGTTGTATGCAAAAAATACCAGCTATTTTTGATGGCATTAAATAAATTATGTATGCTTCTTCTGCTCTCCGCCCCCCGGCCTATCCTCCTCCTAAATCCGCTCGAAACAAAACCAAATTCCAAGATACATATTTCTTGTATCTTTTTGGTCTGTTTGTTTATCTTTTGCCCAGTCACAGGCACAGGCACACGCACACCCATACATCCCCAACCCGATCTCCATTCGATCCCCATCCGATCCGTTCCGATCCAGTGGAAAGAACTTGAAAGATTTCCAATTTTATGGTAAACGCTCGTGGCATACCATGGAATTTTGGCCGGTTGTTGCTGTTGCTTTTGCTGTTAGCCATAACCGATTGGCTTTTATTGATTAAAGAATTTTTCGTGTTGGCTTGTTTTTGTGTTTTTGTGGTTTTGCGTTCTAGTGAAGTGTTGCTGGGCATCGAAAATGTTGTAGTATGGCGGTCAGGGTCGGGGGCCCATAAAGATAAGTGAAAAGAACAGGGAAAAATTGATGATAGCAAAGTGCGGGAAATATTTATGAACAGAATATACCAAAAGTGGTAGATATAATTAATACTAAATTGATCAATTTGAAGAATTAACCATTACATTTTCTAGACGTCATTCTGTGAAGTGTCCGGGGGGGGATCCTGGTAATCCCTTATGCCACAACGGTTGTGGATTGTGGATAATTTGTGGATTTTGTGGGAACAGCTGTTCTGCACATTAGCTGATTGGCAAATTGCCAGTCACGTGTAAACGTTGCCTGGCAAAAAGGAGGATTACCAAGCTAAAGGATGCTACAGATTCTCGGAATTGGTGACAGAATTCTATCTTCTTCTATGGCCTCAAAGACAACTGCGGTTTAATATCAAACAAGTTTTGGCTTTCGAATTAATTTTGAATAAATTGATTGAAAAATGATGGCGCGTGTTTGATGTCCAATAAGGAAAAACCAAAAGCTATATAGTAATTATCACTGGACAATCATTGGCTTAGTTATGATATTCTTGGGGTTCTTGAGGTTCTTTAAAGATAAATCAGATAAAATATTTATTGCCAGCAGCAGATACATACAGAGGAATGCGTGTATGTGATCATTTACTCTGAAGCAAACAAATAAACAAACATGCATAAATAACTCGTTGCAGTTGCAGCAACAACAACAACAAAAGCAACAACTGCCTCCAGCAAAGCAACTCACACACACACACACACTAAGAGGACAGACAACCGATAGAGAGAATAAGTGAGAGAGAGAGAGACCGACACCAACTATGAGCAGCGACTGCGCAGCTGGCAGCGGCTCTGGAATGCGGTTTTGACAAGTTCTTCTAAAATTGTACGGCAACTTTTGCTATTTACGCTATGAAACAACGACAACAACCGAGCAGGCGGGCAGCACGGCTTCGGCATCGGGCATCGGGTAGCGCGACGACGAGAGCAGCAGGCGAATGTGTGCGAAGGAGCACGGAAAGCAGAACATGAAAAAAAATACCAACAACAGCAATAGCAGCGCACAAGATGGTTGAACGATTAGAGAGGAGTATGGGCCGGCTTTTGTAGACACGAGGGCACTAAGGAAAATAGGTACAACATATGAAGCGATACAAATGTACAAAGAGAACAAATTATGTTAAGGTTCACTCAGATAAAAATCACAATAAGATTTTTCAATTGATATATAATTTATTTTTTTTAGAACTTTTATGTATATTTGTTATTCGATAGTTTTCTGCGGTCATGGTTTGCCCATCTTTAGCTGCGATCGCTGGCACGAGAGAGCGAAAATAGTGAGAGAGGGAGCGTGAGCGTGAGAGGGATGGAGAGCACACTGCGCTGCTTGGGGGCAGCAGCAGCAGCAAACTATGCAGCAATGTCGTCGCCATCGTCGTCGGGAGGCTAGTTGAACGAACGCCAAGACACTGTGGCCGAGGGGGCGTTAGGCATGCCGAACGAGGTAAAGTAAATGCATTTTGTGTTTGGAAATAGGCTGACGACGAACGACGACGACGACGACGAACGACGAACGACGCTCTCTGCCAACAACAACAGCTAGCAGCAGCAGCACAAATTGTTGTTGTTGTTGTGGAAAAATATTTCAAAGTTGCTGTGAACTCGCAGCAACAGCAGCAGCAGCAGCGGCACCAATTGAATGCAATTTGTTGGTGTGTGTGTGTGTGCGGTGGTGTGTTTGTGTATGCATTTATTAAAGCAATGCGCGCATTGCCTTAAATGCCAAAGCGCTGCTACGTGTGTATGTACAGATCTATGCATTACATGTATGTACATATGTATGTATGTATGTATTTATGTATGCTTGCATCAACTACTATGTACGCTACGCCCTGCTTTTTGTATTTGGCAAACATTCCAAGCGGCTCGGCTCTTGGCTTGGCTTGGCAACATTTTGTGCCGCCTGATGCTGGCCTCTGCCGCCGCTGCTGCTGCCGCTGCTGCAGTTGCAGCCCATAAAAATGTTCTTATTTATGTACATATTTTGCCAGGCAGCAGCACTGAAGGAGGAGGAGGAGGAGTAGGCAGGGGGGAGGGGGGGATAGGCAGTTGCTTTGACATGAATGTCAGCTTTGCGCATTTAAGCAGTTTAATCAACATTTTTTTTTCTCTTCTTTTTTTCTTTCGCTGTGGCTGTGGCTTAGCGTCTCTCCATCTCTCTCCCTCGCGCTGTCTCCCTCTCTCCTTTAGGCAACTACTTCTTCTTGGCCTAAGAGCCGGTTTTTTGTTAGCCAGGCCCATGGCAGGCCATGTGCAATGTGCATCCTATGTACATATGTACGCTGTACATATGCTAGTTCTTGCATCAGTTTCCCAGCTAGAGATGGGCGTGTGACAAAAGATACTTTTCATACTTTCATACGCACTCGTAAAAGATGGAAATTGCACTTCCAGTCAAAGCTTCTGCCTCATCGTCATCATCTGACAACTCCATTCGCGCGTTCAACGAAAAATTCTAAGCACGATCTGCAAAAGATCTTTCGCTTTGTGGCAATAAGAAATTCCAATGGACAGCGTCAGAATGTTATTGCACCGCCGCACCGCAAAGGACGATGCCTGCTGCTGTTGCTGCCACCGCGAGAGTTAGGTTCTTGCCCTGACCCACAAACCAATAAATTCCAGCTTAAATATCTGAAGAATGCAGCCACAGCCACAGCCAGCAGCAGTCGAAAAAGAGCGACAGAGAGGGGCAGAGAGGAGAACGAGCAACGAGCAAATGAATTATGCGCTGTGGTAAACATTTTGACAGCGGCACGCACAGACACACACACACACACACACACACAGAGAGAAGATACTTTGCAAAAGATGTACACACACAGATACATATACACACACTGGCACAGATACAATTTAAGTGGCATTTCAGGAATGCCGAGATACAGCTACATACAGTCCACATATGGCGTGTCCCTCTTCGATCTTTTACCCTGCCACTGCCACTCACTCTCGCTGTCTCTCTCTCTGTCTCTCCGTCTCTGTCTGTTACGCTTCCATTCTGTTTGCCTTATCACTTCATTAGGCCATAAATTCGACAACAAAACGAAATTCCACAGTTGATCGAACGAACAGCAGCAGCAAACAACTTGAACACCTACAAGATACACAGTTACAGATTCAGATACATTCCTGGCCTCCCCACCCCACCCCCCCCTGAGACCATGTTAATTATGCTGCTGCTGCATCTGCCCCCTCCCCCCCATCCAAGAGATACAAAAAGCATAAAGAAAACGAATACAAAATGCGCGTGCGCCTGCGCAGCAGAGGCCCCCCCCTGCCCCTGCCACATCTGCAGCTGTAGCTGTGGCCGGGGGCAGGGGCAGGGGCAGAGACTTTAAGAATATGTTATGCGCACTCAAATGGCATTCGGAAAGTGCTACTGAAAAAATAATAATACAAAAGTTTCGTGCGGTCAACAAAAGGGACAGAGACACACAGAGATGCAGAGAGAGAGGGAGATGCAGATACACAGAGGAGGAGAGGAGAGCGAAGAGCTGTGGAATGCCTTTGTCTGGATCTCTCTGGTTTGGCCCATAAAGTATTTAGTCATGGCTTGGCAGAGGCTCTTGGAACAGCTGATTACAGCGAATACTCCAAGCCATTGTCTGGACCAAGACCAAGACCAAGAGCCCGGCCCCGATTAGGGCAATTAATAGCCGGCGATTAAGCGAAGAGAAGCCAGAGAGAGAGCGAGAGGGAGAGAGAGAGCGTACAGTAGACAGTAGTCTTGGGGCCTACATTCTTTTGTATCTACTGTACCCCCCGCAAAAACACATGCTCATGGCATGGCCTGCCCTTGGGCATGTCCCAGTACCCCACCCCGCACACCAACCCCGTTCCCACACAGATGAGGAATATTTTGTGCCCCCTGCCACTGCCACATGTGTGCCGCTGCCGCTGTAGCTGTAGCTGTAGCTGGCAGCAGATGGAGGAACATAGCACAAATTCCAGACATAAACTCCAGAGGTTAAACATGAGAAAATGCCCAGAGATCGTAGGAGAGGTTCGGTGTGCACTGTAGATCAGATCCCTGGGCAATGAAATATGAAAATTGCATAGGCCATAATCGATCGATCGACCAGAAAGATACCAAAAACAGATTAGTAAAGAAATCGGCAGGAATACCCTTCTTCTTCTTCTTTGCAAACTGCAGTCTACACAAAATATCTGCATCTGTATCTGCATCGTTGTCGTGCACACAAAATGTATCTCACAGAGAGAGCCAGCGCCCCCCTCCCCTCCAGCCATCCATCCATCCATTTATCTTGAGTGTGCACATTCCTGGACTGCTTGTATTTTGATTTCGTTTCGTTTCGTTTTGTTTCGTTTCCACTTGCTTGCCGCATGCCGCATGCATGGAAAATTGCTACCTTCGCAGAGATTTTTCGTTTTTCGTTCGACACATCACGATCCGCGCGGATCAGACGGCGACGACCAGACCAGGCCAGGCCAGCGTCCAGGCAGCTTGAAATCCAAATCCAAAAAACCCATTTTCCCCCACACACACACACATGCACACTTCCAGTAATAACCAGAGCCAGCCAAAGAGCCCTATCGTCTCCAGTCTCCAAGAGTCTTGCGGGCAGGGCAGGGCGGGGCAGGGAGGGGCGGGGCAGGGCGTAGAGTAACTTAATTTTCTGCTCACGTTTGCAGTTTTCTGTAAGTGAAAAATTGTTTAGCTGCGTGAATGACAGCTGAATTATTATAAATCGATATGCTGGCCGCCACTCGCAAAAAGTTCATGCAAAAAAACAGCAACAAAAAGATACAAAAAATGAAGGGAGAGAGAAAGAGAGACACATATGTAGGTACATTCTGTGGATGCCAGAAATAGTTGATTTATTGGGAAGGACGTGGGGGGATATGGCAATATATCTTTGTATCTGGAAGGCAGAAACAGAAGGTGCAAAAATAGAGCTGCCACAAGGCTTTAGCCATCGAAGAACGATCCATGCTATAGGGAATCGATCGAGTGATCTACGACTCTGAAAGGGGGTCTAACTTCTTCCTGCTCTGCCTGTCCCCTCCTTGTCCCCGCTTCCCTCTTAATTAGCACATGTTGAAAAGGAAACCATTATGCTTGATAAAAATCACAAGTGTTGATTGCTGAAGAACCTTCGACAACAGCCAGCGACATGCAACAAGTGCGAGACACACACACACACACAGGAAAAGTCGTTGCAAGCAGCAGCAGCAGCAGCGGAGCAGAGCGGATCGACGCTAAAATGGGCAAAACATGCGCTGTCCGAAGTGGCGACTAAAGTTCGCTTTATGTATGTATCTGTCAGATACATTATGTATGTTGTATGTGCCCCATGTGCCTATCTTTGGCCACAGAGAGTGTCGCTGGATGTTGCAGCCTGCGCAAGTGCAAAAGAAAATATTTTTTTTAACGCTTTGTTGCTGCCACTTCCACTAGTGCTGCTGCTGCTGCTGCTGGCCACAGTCCGCGCGTTGCATTCATGCGCGTAATCAAATTGTAATCACGGCTTCGACTGCGACTGCGACTGCGACTAGCTAGCTCCCTGCCACATGCAGCAGCCTCCTTCTCCTGCCGTTGCTGCTGCCGCTGCTGTTGTTGTTAAGTGGAAATACTTGTTGCACAAATGCAATGCATGCTGTTGTTGCCTGTATCTGTTTGCCTGCCTGCCTGCCTGCTGCTGCTGCTGCTGTGTATCTGCATCTGTTGCTCGCGTACAGTGGAAGTTGCCTAAGAGCATCTGAGCTTGCAACACTTTCAAGACAAACTTTACCGAGAAAAAAAATCATTTCTGACTTATTTTTTAGATATTTTAATTGCATTTTAGATATTTATTGAATTTCATTTCATTTCTCATGTGATGTGGTGTCGCTGCTTTGCCAATTATCACTGTAAGTGCCACAGCAAACGGCAATTGCATCTGCATTCTTTCCACTTTTCTTGCTGTAGTTGCAGTTGTTGCTGTTGTTGCTGTTGTTGTTGTTGTTGTTGTTGCTGCATTGCCTTGTGCAATTTATTAAATGAAAAATGCCGTTTTGCAGCTTTCCAAGTTGCTATACAACATACAGACAGACATATGTACATACTATACATACATACATATATACATACATGTATGTACATGTACATGTAGCATACTATATCCAGATACTACTCGTATGTGTGGCTCTGGCTGTGGGGCTGCTGGCTGGCATCTTTCGCTGGCAAAAGCCAAATTGAATTTTATGCAAATTTGTTGCTCGTTTTTAGTCGCGATAGAAATCGCCACATCTAATGCATAATGGCTGGCACACGCACACTCTGCCACATCACACATGCCTCTCCCTCCCTCCAGCTTCCTCCAGCTTCCATCTGGCCAGCCTCTTCCTTTTCCCCACTCGACTGGATGGATGATTTGCGTTCTTTATGCAATTGGCAGCAGCCAACGAGCCAACGTTTCATACGTATCTGTGAGTGCCACAAATGCTAGAAGAATTAGAACGCTTCAATCTGGTTGAGAGTGAGCCTTGTAGCCCCAGAAAATCCACCTTTCAAAGACCAAACGAGGTTCCTATTTCACTAATAATTTGGGATATTTTATGTGGTTTTTTCTTGGTTATAAAACTATGCTTAAGATCATTTGATCATCAATCAAATCCCTAGTCGCTTTACTAGCATTCTTAGTCGTTTTCATTTGATTTTTTTATTGATATTTCAGATACAGATACAGCAGATCCAGCAGATACAGCCAGCCCCTGCCGTTGGCGCCACTCTGTCCGACTTATGACAGGCGGCAATCGTTAGACGCTGCCCCTTGTGTCCGGCCGCTGTTGGCCGCTTTCGCCTAGGCCTTTTTGGCGGTGGCGATTTGTGTGTTTATGTAAAACAAACGAGTTCGAATTCGCATTCGAATTCGACTTCGAGTTCGACTTCGAGTTGGAGCCACTATCACAACTGGTAGCCGCAGACAGATTTTGTTTTTTTTTTGTATGGATTTTATTTTTTGTTGATTCCATGAATAGATCGAGAAACTGTCACCAAACACGTTTCTGTCTGAGCCGCGCCACACACAAAAATATTCCACTGTGTTGCCGCCTTGTTAGGGGCTAAACAATTGGCCAAAAAACTGGCAAAATACAAAAAAACGACGACAACAAAAAAATGCCATTCGCAATGTTAACTTTTGTTTATACAAAAAAAAAAAAAACTAAAAAGAGAAACAATGAAATGCTGAAATGCTGTACAAACAAGTGAAATATTTATTAGGCAAAAATATTTGTCAATTATCGAAGTTGGTAATATCCTAAAAGAGGATGTCAGGAATGCAGGAAGATCTTCATTGGGGAATGGTCAAAGTTTGTAACTAGAGAATATCATCACAGATCGATATAGCAGATATTTTTCCCTGCTAAAACAGAGAATGGAAAACAGAAGGAAGTCTTTAAGGAAGATCTTGTCAGAAAGTTTTCATTTTCATTTGGGAAGGGTCAACGTTTATAAGTCCAAAATATTATTACAGATCGAAATTTTTTAACAGAACATTTACCAAAATAAATCGCATATACCGAGATATTTTTCCCTGCTAAAACAGAAAGAAAAAACCTTAATAATTTTCAAAAGTCAAATTAAAAGAATTCAACTTCATAATCAAGTGAAAATCATACAATTAAAGCCAAACAAATCATAGATATTGTATCTATAACAATACTCGTAAAGAATATCAATTTCCGGTAAATGTTGCACAAACATTAGAAAACATCACAAGGTACAGAGTACAAGTGCGATTTGTCGATGGCATTTCAAGGGTATCCCCAATTCGACCTTGCAGATGAGCATTGGAATAGATATTTTGTTGTTGTTGTTGTGATTTCTGTTGGCTCTCTTCTGTGCTCGTAACGTGGCGCGAGTGGCGGAGAGGAGAGGCCTTTAAAGGCCACCCGAGGCCTGGCTCGCTTCGGTTTGTTGTAGAAATTTATTTATGGTTTATTGGAATTTTTGCGCGCTACCGGCAGCAATTTTTAAAATTCAATAACAGCTCGTGTGGCGGTTGGGGGGGAGGGGGATCCAACGAAAGAGAGAGCGATATAAATGGCGAAAAGCGTGAATAATTTTTGGATGAAAAATATGCGGAGACGTGCAAAATGCCAATAAAGGAAATAATGGAGAAGAAATCCATTTGTCAATATAAATTCGATGAAATTGACCAAATAAAAATTTACGGAAATATTACAGTTACAGTTTTAGGATAGAATGGGAATGGAATTTATGTAAGAGAAAGAACCACGCGAAGCCAACTTCGAATCAATGCATGCATCTAGATACATAGATACATTTGTAGTTCCATTTGTAGCTGAAGATACAACCAAACATTCATACAATACATGAAAGTATGTATGTGTGTGAATGTATAATCTACTTGATGCATAACCCTAACAAATGCGCAGATGTTTCATTTCATTTAAAAACAACAAAAAAAATCAAAAGAAAAAACCCGAGCAAGAAAGAAAGAAAGAGAGAGAGAGATAGAGAGTAAAAGCAGAGAAATTCCTCAACGCTGAACGCTCAACGCTTGGGCGTTTAATTCAGTGAAACATTTTTAACAATGTCCATGCAATTTGAAACAAACAAAGGGAATGTTTGTGTTAATTGAAAGCGTGAAGAGCGAGACACACACTGATGGCAATGTGTGCCAGACAGAGATGGGGCTAGAGAAACGAGAGAGCGGGCGAAGAATGTCAGAAATCAATTATTTCGAAACTGCAAAAATTCCAATGTACATTTTGCAATTGTTTATGAGAGTGAGAGAGATGCACACACACACACACACACTCACTCAATATATGCCGCTGAAAAAGAGAGAAGGAGAGTGACAGTATAGGCAGAGAGGAGATATATGTATATCCGAGCGAGAGGCAAGACAAACAAGAAAGAAAGGCTAGTAGTTTTGGCTTCGACGAGGGTATACCCTAGCAGATCGCAGATCGATCGTGCCCTATGACAACTGTATCATATAGTAATCCAATTCAATGAAATACTTAAAGAATAACAAGTTTACATGTGGCGTTCCCGTTGTTTCTCTTTCATCGCAAGGAGGGAGGGTATAAAATGTTGAGCGAGTGGCGAACGGCAAACTAAAATGTATCTATGGCCTGATGTAGTGCGGTGTCCCCTTTCCCTTCCATCCCCACACATCTTCAGATCATGCCACTCTGGATCTCTCTCTCTCCCTCTCTCTCTCTCACGGTCTCTGCTTCTTTTGCTCTCTTGTACTCATTACGTATGAGATTGTTAGTTTTTTTTTTTGCTTTTTTGCAGATCATTCGCTGAGCTTTATTTAACTTTTGCTCTCCCATTTTCCCCTCTTCTTCGCAACAGCCATTGCGGCGGCCCCGTTCGTCTTGCTGTACATTTATTTTCCCTCTCTTTCTGTCGTACGTTTCATTGCTCTCTCCATCTGGCGCACATTTTTTCCCCCCTCTCTTGCTCCGCATACCTCTTTTCACCACTCTCTTTCTGCCTTTTACATTTCATTTTTTGTTTGTTGCCGTTGTCGCTCTCTCTCTCTCTCTCTCACTCGCTCACTCTCCACCTCTTTCTCGCTCTCACTCTCTCTGTCTCTCGCTTCAGTTTTCGGTTATATTTGGAGTCTTAATCATCGCCTTGGAATGTTTACTTAAGGCTTTTTTGTTGTTGTTTAAAATATGTAATTTATTTTGCTTTGTTTTTGTGGTGCTTCTGATTCGTCTTCTTCTTCATCCAATCCACATCTCGCATTCCTTTACATACACAAACACCCAGAAACACACACACACACACACACACACATAGCACACATACAAGTGCAACACGCACCTTTATCTTTCCGGTTCGAGCGCTTTGGAATTGGAATCGGAATTTATATGGGTTTTTTTTTGTTGTTTGTTGTAAGCTTCCTGATCCGCTCTCTCTCTCTCTCCCTGTCGCTCTCTCCGTCTCTTTTTCTTTCTCTTGTATGTAGTACACATGTGTGTGTACATTTGTTGAGACTTACCAATCTCTGGGATCCAGCCATGTGGTCTTTTTGTTGATGTGATCTATGTAGTAGGTCTTGCCATCGAAATCCTTGGCAATGTCCCAGCCGTCCGGCAGGGGGAATTCGCCGTGGGGCCCGTGCTGTTGGTGCTGCTGGTGTTGGTGGTGATGGTGGTGTTGCTGGTGCTGTGGCCGCAGATGGTGCGGATGGGGCTGCAGGTGGTGCTGCGGCGCCGATTGCTGCAGATTTGGCATCGTGCAGCGGAGGAGTCTGTCCGGTCCGGTTCAAGGGGCGGGGGTGGGGGGGCGTAGTGGATGTCAGTCCCACACCAAAAAAACTTGTCACTTGGCGCGCGCTTTTCTCGTTTTCTTCACCTTTTTAATATTTTATTTTTTGCTCTTTTCTGTTTCTCTTCTACGTTGCCTTTGCCTTGTACATATTTTCAGCGATAATAGAGCGCGCACACAGAGCGAAGGGTGGTGGGGGGGATGGGCTTTGTGCATTCCATTCCAACACACACACACACACACACACACACGCGCGCGCACACTGCCACAGGGGCACGGCACACTGGCACACGCGATACGCACACTACCAACGATCGCTGCTATTACTTTTCATTTCGTTCGCACTCGCACAAAAACTACTGTTGTGTTGTTTGGTTTGGCCCGATTTGACAGCTGTTGCTCCTTTTCCGCCTAATTGAAACTAATTAACCAAAAATGTAACGCAGTTGGCCCGTTGCTTTTCCTCTGCTCCACCGCACCGCCAAAACACCGTTGATTTGTCCGCGACGACGCAGCCGCGCAGTTCAGAAGTGGATATTATCGATAAATATTTATTTGATAATATTTTTGTAATTTGTAGCTGATGTTTCATCAATAATTACGGATTAATTCAACGGAATTTTCTGAATTCAGAAAAAATTCGACACTATCTCGTTGTTTGATTGCGCGCGGCCGAAAAATTTGTGAGACCATTTTCACCACAATATGCCCATTTTCACTTTACAACATGTCGCTGCAACATGTTGACAAGACATTCTCTGCATCATTCATGGCATATAAGAGATCAACACGTGAGGTGGGGTATCAAGTGCCGTTTCATGGATGAGCTTTTGGCTCGACTCATAATTGCGTTGTATGAATTACAAAAAAATATTCAAAATTGCAAAAATTACGCATGAGCTAAGTTTAAATTTCGACTAAAACTAGAAATTGGAGAGACAGGATACTTGTAATCATTATTTTCTATAATTTAATTAAAGCTTAAATAATTGATAATAATAATTAATTAAGATTAAATACAAATGAAATTCGAATCTGGCGGGCGAACACAAAAGGGGCACACTAGAAGCGTTGCAAGCTATATGGCAACCTTCTGATGAACAGTCGATAATCTTCTATCGATAACTATTCTGAGCATCGTTGTGAAGGCAGTTGTTTTTCAAAATTCTCCATAACACCAAGAATTTTAAATCGTTGGTGTTTTTTATGGAGTGCACGGTTCAAAGTTGCAAGTTCTATAACAAATATAAACAGTACACAACGAATATAGGGAATATTGTTCATAGAGCGGAGGGCTTAAGACCGCCAAAGCGGTGGAGACGTTTCTTATCATGAATGTGCTTTCAGTTTCCGGTAATCGAAATTTCAGACGACAGTGTGGACCCAAAAAGTTATCCAAAAAGTAACCAGCACAATACATATTATACACGATCAGAATGCCTTTATTTTAGATCTGTATTTAAATTTACAAAGTTTATTAAACTCTTTCCTGTGCTAAATGTGAAATGAAAGGTTTACAAGCGAAAAAACAAAACATCATTATCATCATCAATTTTCTTTACAAATGTAGGTACAATTTTCATTGCCCTTCCAGTTATCTGGGGTTGATCTCATTTTCAAGAGAGTTGGGAATTCTCTCAATTAACTTGGCGGATTGTCCCAGCAGCTTCTTTTGTAGCTCGGAAAGTTTGGTCTGTAGGTCCGACGGGTTGCTTTCATGATTTCCAAGATTCATATTCTGGCCTACAAACATATTTTGGAGCTTGTTCATCATCTCTGAAATGTTACTTTCCTGCGAATCGATCTTCTGTAGTTTGTTCGGTAGGTTGCCAATTATCTCCCTTACATTTGGGGATTCAGCAAGATGTTCCTTTAGACCATCAGCTAACTGACTAACAGTTGAAGTTATACTGTCCTGTGGCTGCGAAGGCACTTGCTCCAAGGTGTTACCCAAAGAGACAGTTTCTTCTGGTGCTGAGATCTGCTCTTCTCTATCCTGCGACTCGGGAACTTTGGCCTGTGGCTCCGACAGTTTCTTTTCAACAAACATTTGTGAGAACCTTTTCCTGATATCTTCCATAGTTTTTCTATCCGACTCGATCTTCTGTTGATTGTTGAGCAACTCTTGTGGGCTAGATGGTTGTATCTCTGGGACGCTTGAAATTGAATTGTCCTGTGGCCCATCCAAAGAGACATTTGCTTCTTGTTGCAAGATCTGTTTCTCTAGTACCTCCACTCTATCCCTCAGCTTGTCTAAACCGGAAATGATATTGCCAATCTTAGCCGTATCCTCAGCGATCTGGACATCGAATTGGTTCAGTCTCTCCAGCATCTGCTGTGAGCCCGAAACCAGCTGCCTTTGATTGTCTTCTAATTGGTCAAGTCTCTTTGTGGCTGTGCTTTCGGCCAAAGCCGCCCTCTCCTGCTGCTCTGCCAACCGCTTCTCTAGGCCATCCAGTCTGTCCGACAAGTTTGTCATTTCAGAACCATCAGATCTATTTATCCCTTGGCGTTCCATTAACTTATGCACTACACTGAATAGTCTGCCCAAATGAGTTTCCAGCTGTTCCGTCCAATTCTTTTGAATCATCCAATTGTTTTCAATGGTTTTCAGTTGCTGTTGCAGCATTGGCTGTTGATCCGAGATCGATTTTACATTGTAGCAGAAGTCTGTGCAGCCAGTACTTGATTCAACCTGTGATTATGATTATTGAACATCTTCACTGTCTCCACTGATCTGATATACTCACCAAACTTTTGGCCAGCGATCGCTGCGAGAATATCCCAAGGATAATTAGGGCCGCAATGTAGTTCATTTTGATCAGTTGCAGCTCAACAATTCACACAAAAGACTGAAGAGAATTGAGGCTTTAGAGTTCCTTATGTAGTGGATCTGGAGACTTGTTATCAAGTTAGAATACTGACTAAAGTCGAGAACAATGACGCACTTCCTCGCTACATACATATAATCCATGTTGAATGATTCAGTCAACATTTAAACCATTGCCCAAATTTAAATATAACAAGTACGTTCCAAGAATACTTGTTATCATTTTAATTTGAATATCTCTGGGCTTTTTTTTTGGTGGTGTGCGTAATACGATGGCAATTCGAATCCAGTAATATTTTCTCGTACTGTCGCGTTTAATATGTATCTATGTTCAGTCCCGGAGTTCTGCGTAAGTGATAAGTATAACGAAATACACATTCCACTTTTATCCAATTCATAAAGCCACAAGACGGGAAACCTCAGAACAAAGCAGCGATTTCTGCTGACCTTCACATCTCCCCAATTGCAAACCAGACAATAATATCAGCCGAGCTAAGTGTAGGCAAAGGATTGAAGCACTCGATTCAACGGCAGAGGTGCTGCAAACGCGGATGATGATGATTCTGAGGCCTCAGGGCATTCTGTGGTGGAGCTTCTGTTAGTAGTCCTCGTAGCCATAGGACACATGAAGATGGTCCCAGCAGCAATACTGCCGAAGGGACATTATGCATTCGGGACTCACAGTTCTGAGTGAACTTACATATATCCATTCTTAATTTATGAATTTATTTTGCCCTTTTCATGAGCGGCCGCTGCCACCATAAGCTTCCTTGCTTAACAGCGTATAAGAGATTTAATGTGTACAAGAGTGTTATTTAACATAACAGCATTCTGTAAACGAAGAGTGTACGAGAGTGTTATTTAACATAAAATCATTCTGTAAACGAAGATTGTACGAGACTGTTAATTAACATAACAGCATTCTGTAAGCGAAGAGTGTACGAGACTGTTATTTAACATAAAATCATTCTGTAAACGAAGATTGAACGAGACTGCTATTTAACATAACAGCATTCTGTAAACGAAGAGTGTACGAGACTGTTATTTAACATAAAATCATTCTGTAAACGAAGATTGTACGAGACTGCTATTTAACATAACAGCATTCTGTAAACGAAGAGTGTACGAGACTGTTATTTAACATAAAATCATTCTGTAAACGAATGCAGCCCCAACAATGTAAAAACAACATCTGAAGCGCCCCATCACTCGGCTTGCGCTACTATTTCCAAAAGATTTGGCAATCAAATTTTTAAAATTGAAAAAGGCAAAGTTATTTATTTTTCACAAATGTACCAAAGTTTGGCCGAACACATCAAATCGTTCATTCCATACCTGCTTAGTTGTATACAATCTTCATTGTTTTTCCAGTTATCTGGTTGTCCGGATTCCCATTCCAAGAAATTTGCCTTCTTTCCAGTAGTACTCGACACATACAGCCCCTCCCTTTGAATATCATTAACATCCAACCAGTATTGATCAGATACTGAATCGTACTCCTTCTGGTTCTGCAGGCTAGCCAGGTGGCTGCCAAGCTCCTGGCATCTATCCCGAGCATCTTTCCAGATTACTTTCTCACTCATCTCAAAATAATAATATTTTGAGCCGAATTTCTCAAACGATACGGATCGGTTCTTGCAGCGTGTTATTAAGTTACACTCCGACTCCTTGCTAGCTGCCTCGCGTGTAGTCATTTTTTTCTGTTGATTCGTCAATTGATCCTGTAGCTTGGACAGTCTGGTCTGTGAGTCCGTCAATGTCCCGTTCAGTACCTCTGCCAGCTTACTTCCCTCCGCCTCGATCTTCTGTTGCTTGTTAGCTAAGTCTGTCTCTAGACTGCCAATTCTCTCCTGGATCTTTGCGGCTTCAGAGAGCTTCTTCAATTGGTGGCCAGACAATTGTTCCTTTAGGCCGCTTAGATCACCCGCGAATCGACTAAAGTTTGAAGCTACACTTTCCTGTTGGCCAGACAGCACTTTCTCCATGTTGTCGAGTCTCTTAGCTACTAAGATTTCACCCGAAGAGACCTTTTACAAAAGCAGAACTCTTCAAAGAGTAGAGCGCTATAATTTAATTTAATTGTATATACATATGTACATAATTATTAGAGGTTTAAAACCAAACGATTATAAAAGAACCCAAACCAATCGCTAAAAACACTGCAAGAATGCACTACATCTTTAAGTTTTCCAAAAAGTAATACACAATACAATACACAATACAACAATACAATATATATACACACGAGCAAAATTGTTTTGGGATATTCGTTGGAATGTGAAATGGAATATCTTTTATTGGTGAAAAGATAAAAATCATTATTGGTAGAAATCGCTTAGCTTTGGCATATTAAAAGCAAATTAATCCATTGCAGTCTAAAGTTATTTTTCACAAATGTACAAATGTTTTTTCGAACATTGCAAATCGTTCATTCCGCTACGGGCTAGTTCTACACAATTTTCAATTCCTTTCCAGTTATCTGGTTGTTCCCTCCATTTCAAGAAATTTGCCTTCTTCCCAGTGGTACTAGATATAAACACCCCTTCATTATCAATATCATTAATATCCGTCCAGTATTGTACAACGTCAACCATATTTTTATTCACTAAATCGTACTCCTGCTGGGTCTGCAAGCTAATAAGGTGGCTGTCTAGCTCTTCACATCTATCCCGAGCGTCTTGCCAGTTTAGTTCCTCATTCATCTCGAAGTAATAATATTTTGAGCCGAGTTTCTGAAACGATACGGCCCGGTTCTTCCAGAGTATTTTTAATTTGGAATCTGACTCTTTGACAGCCGCCTCGTTTGTAGACATGGCTTTCTGTTGTTTCGTCACTTGATCCTGTAGCTTGGACAGTCTGGTCTGTGAGTCCCTCAATGCCATTTCATCATGTTCAAGCTTCGTTTCATAGCCTGCAAACTTGTTTTTGAGCCCGTTCAGTACCTCTGCCAGCTTACTTCCCTCCGTCTCGATCTTTTGTTGCTTGTTAGCTAAGTCTTTCTCTAAGTTGCCAATTGTCTCCATCACCTTTGCGGCTTCAGAGAGCTGCTTCAATTGGTGGCCAGACAATTGTTCCTTTAGGCCGCTTAGATCACCCGCGAATCGACTAAAGTTTGAAGCTACACTTTCCTGTTGGCCAGACAGCACTTTCTCCATGTTGTCGAGTCTCTTAGCTACTAAGATTTCACCCGAAGAGACCTTTTCTTCTTGCCCTGAGATCTGCTCCTCTAGTAGCTCTACTCTATCCCGCAGACTGTCTAAATGGGAAGTGTTATTGCCAACCTTCGCCTGCTCGACTCCGATCTGGATTTCTAATTGGTTTAGTCTATCGAGCATCTGCTGTTGTTTGTCTTCCATTTTTCCGAGTCTTTCTGTGGCCCTCTCCTGCTGCTCTCGGATCTGCTCCTCTAGTCCGCCCAGTCTGTCGCTCAACCTGCCCGTAACGGAATCGCTTCTCTCCTGCTGCTCCAACAAGTTTTTTCTCACGCTATCGATAACTTCAGAACTATCAGAACTAGCCATGCTTAGATGTTCAACTAATTTATGTACTACACTGTATAGTCCTCCCAATTGCGCCAATGTGCGGTCTTGATGATTTACTAGGTGTTCAGTCCAAGTCTTTTGGATACTCAAAGCGTTTTCAGTTTTCATCACTTGCAGTTGCAGTTGCATGATAATCTGTTGATCCGAGACTGGTCCAGAATCTGATTCCACCTGTAATTGATTAGCTATTGAATATGTTGGCTGATCTGATACATGAACTCACCAAACTTAGTGCCAGCGATCGCCGCGAGAATATCCCAAGGAGAAATAACGCCGTTATGTGGATCATTTTGATCAGTTGCAGCTCAACAATTCACACAAAAGACTGAAGAGCATTGAGACTTGGGAGCTGTTTAAGTATTAGATCAGCATTAGACTTGTTCGATGAGAGCACGACAAGTCTGTTGGAGATTAGCTCAATTCATGACGGGGTCAGATAGAAGTAGCGTTGGGTGGGTTCCAGACGATGTCGGATCAAAGATCTTTTCGCACGAAGTGAGTGCCCTAATGCAAGCGAGAGCGCGATAGATCGGGAGAGCGATAGAGAAGGCGAAAGATTAAGAGAAGACGCGAGTGCAAACAGAAAACTGATTAACTGCTCTATTGCACATTATTTGCTATAATCCAGGGCTCAGCATGCAGACACTCCACTCACATGTTCCTAGTGCGTTTGCTCTCAACAGACACGAAGCAACACGAATCATTTTCCCTGCCGAGCCGAGCAGAATTATGAAGCCTTTGAGCATAGGGCCGAAGCCACACGATTCATTTTCTCTGCCGTGGCGCTGCCGAGCCGAGCAGAATAACGAAGCCGCAATTGCATGGGGCCGACGCTACACGAAGTTGTTACACTGTGCGCTGCCCCGTGGGATAAGCCTAGATTTTCTTGTACTGCCGCGCTTAAACAGGTGTGCCGCAGCTCATCTTACGACTAGTTTATATTCTAGGTTATAGGTTATATTCCATATTCCAGCTGTTCCTGTACCATCTGCAGCCCCGTTAATAAAATCATTGGAAATGTTTTGTACTTTCGATATTGTATTTGCATTTAAAGTAATTGTAAAAATTGAGTCAACAAGACTAACACAGCTTCAGCTCAAGGCACATGCAATTTCAAAAAAGAAACATTTTTAAAGAAAATGAAAGAAGGAAAGGTAGACATAGACGCCTTCCAATCCGGTCCGCTCTGCTCCCCTCCGATCCGCTCGTGCAGTGCCGACTGACTCATGGATAGACTAACACGAAACCCTAACTAAACAGTAAGCTAAACATAAATTAATCATATCGGTCAACAACTACAACTAAATATTAGTTAATATGCAGATATAGAGTGCGCTCCATAAGCTATTTACACTAGGCCTAGTACCAGAGTCCATAGATGCCCAAGGAGATGCCCTCAGGAGAGGATCGGCGCACTGCAGCCGTTGTTCAGGCGATACTCGGCGTACACCAGCCCGGTGTTGTGCCAGTGGTAGAAGGCGGCCACGATGATCAGGTGCCACCAGTTGTGCGAGTGTCCCACAAAGTCCACCTTGCCGGTGAACCAGCGCTCGGGTATCTTGGCCGCATAGAACACGAAGGCGATGAGGCACAGCAGGTACATGATCACAATGCGAGGCGCCATCAGCTGGAAGGTAACAATTCCAATGAGTATACTTGAATGGTATGGAGAAGGACCAAAGCTACTCACCCTGACCAGCTCGTTCTCCAGTCCGCCCATCGCCACGGCCCAGTGGCCCAGAGGGATGACACCGTAGGCGGACCAGAGCAGCAGCACTGCCACCTTGGCGTTCATGGAGACATTCAGTTTGGGTATCTGCACAGCGATGGCCAGGCCGAACATGCCCATGGCAATCGTGGAGTAGAGGGTGCGCAGAAAGGTGTGGCACCAGAAGGCGTAGTACATGCCGCTAATGTAGATGGCCACCAGGGAGAGGGATATGCCCAGGAAATCGACCGACAGGAACAGCTCGTAGTGCTCCTCCGACTTGCACGAGAATATGTGATAGATGGCGGACATCAGCATGCACAGGCAGAAGCAGACAAGCAGACAGACGACCAGCACCTGATCGGTCAGCGAGGCGTGGATGCGCAGGAACTGAAAGTCAAAGATGGTCAGGGCAATGAAGAGTATGCATCCAGCCAGATGGCTCCAGATGTTGATCGTCTCGTTGGTCCACCAGAAAATGCTCTGCAGGCACAGCTTGTTGGACAGGAATGTACGGTAGCCGCGTCGGATGTACGGATTGAACTTCAGATGGCTGGGGGCCTGCAACAAGCACACACACAAATCAAATACCAATTAAATATTGCACAAACGAAAATAAAACATTTCTCCAACCCGATAATAAATGCAAATCAAATGCGCCCCACATCGAAAGGAATAGAGAATTGAAAATGGAGGAAAAGTTTTTGTTGTGGCCTGGCATCGAGCCCAATCTACGAGCAGAGCGCAAATTCTGTTCATGGTTCAATTGAAAATAAATTCAATTAATTGATTTAATTCAACCAAATAGCAATCTAGCATGAATATTAGTTTTTTATTGGTACTGTTCAAACATGAACACATTATTGTACTTAAAGAAGTCTTTACACTCAATCTATTCTAAGTAAAAGTATAGAATTTATGACCGCTAGGGTGCGAGCGGAGAAATGATCTGTCAACTCATAAACACACACAACATCCCAAAGTGAAGTGCGGTAAGCAATAAAGACCCTAATTTAGTTCAAAAATACTGATGCTTGCCTGCAATCAGTTGGCCACTCGCAGTACCGATGCACCCGTTTCGTGGGTCTAGGTCTAGGTGATTCGAAGACTCCAAAAGTTATGTAGAGCTATTTTGAACAGCTAAAATGTATGGCACTCACATGGGATTTGTGAGCATGTACAGCTACGAAATAATAGATATATCCTTGAGGTTTTTCCCATTATCAAAATATGTAATACGAGGTGTAGCAAACAGTAGCTTCTTTTTATTTGAATACCTAATGCTGCCTGTGCGTGCATTGTTGCCACTCAACGATGTTGCTTTTTGTGTGGCTTTGCGACCTTGATTTAGTTGGGTTTTTTGGTTTGTCTAATTGTACGATATTATTTTGCAATGGCTGCCAGCGCCAAGTGGTGGATTTCACTTCATTTTTTTAGGCGTTTTCATAGGCATTTTCAGGCAGCAATCGCCAATTGTTTAGGCACACACCACACAACACCGCCAAAGCCAATACCCAATACTTGATCATGACAATATGTTTAATGCATGCAAATTGAATGCCAAAAAAGAAAAAAGAAAAATGGTTGATGGCTGCGAGAGGGTTTGGTTTAATGTCTGCCCCTGACCGGTTGGTTGCGCCGTTTTGTCAGTGCGCCAAAAACAATTTGCGATCAATTAAAATTCAGTGTGCGCGACAATTGATGCCAAATTGACCCCCAAGACATTGTTACGACTCTGAAACCCAGGAGGATCGTTTAGCATCGTTTCGTTCAACTCACATCATCGAAATTGCATAGCCATTTGAATTTGGACAGCTTCTCATCGTAGTTGGGGCCATGTCCAAGTACATTCGGCTCTTCGTTGGACGGAAACTGATGCGAGGCGTCCGTCTCCGATGCTGACCCGACCAGTTGGCCATCAAGCTAAAAGAGATTAGAGAAAAAGAAACAAAAAATTTTATCAATTAGTTTTCCGGCTTCGATTCGATATGAATTGAGGACAGCGCAGATACGCAGATACGCAGATATTCTTCTGGGCTTCTTCTCTTTCGATTCTTCCGCCTTTTGACTAGACCCTGGCAACTGACAACTGGCAAAACAGTTTTATATTTAGATTTAGCCAAAAACTGCAGGGTATAATTGATTTGTTTGCACATTTTATTAGTATTATACATATATGTATCTTCTGGCTTTGTGTTTATGGGTTTCCTCTTGCTCTCTGAATGCTGTACCCCCCTTGGCACAATGTATTTTCATTTAAACAAAAAAGTTTGCGGCCAGAAGAAAGCCTTTGCGAGGGTTTTCAAAGTACAGTCGGAACTTTCTCAAGTCAAATTTTAGATAGAAAGATATTTAAGATAGGAGATCTCTTTGATTAACTTCAAGGGCTGGTTGAGTAGGTCGTATACCCCATACATAGAATTTTCAATATACCCAAAATAATATATTATTTGTATCTTAAGTGGTATTAAAGTTAAGGAAATTTTGTGGTAAATCAACCTTTTTTATATCACAAAAAGAAATGATTATTTCAATTGAATTTTATTCGTAGTTTTCCCATCAAATGGAAAATTGTTTACTCTATTTTCGATTCTACCTGATGGTAATACGAGTTAGAGAAGATGGACTTTATATTATTAAATATATACATATTTTAAATATAATATAATATATCGAATATAATTTCTTTATAAAAGTCCTATATAAAATCGTATCATATTCCTGAGAGTTTTAGATTATTTTCGTATATGAGACTGCAGTTCGAATCATTTTTTTGGTGTTTGCAGATTTTATTATCGTATTATTAACTATTCTATGTGTGTGTGTGTGTGTTTGTGTGTGTTGCGGTTACTGGTGTTGGTTTCTGGTCTCGCGTGTAAACAACAACCAGAGAGCGGATGCCATAATATCCATTGCGAAAGTGCAATATCAAAACAACAACAACAACCCCGTAAATAAATGGAAATACCAATAGCAATAGCTATTTCAAAAACAATAACAACAACCAAAAGGGGGCTTGACTGTAATTTGTTTATACAGTTCCTATGTACTTATGCGACTAATGCACATTTCGAATAATAAAAACAACAACAACAAAAGCGGCAAGTGTGGGAGCAAGTGCTTTATGCATTTCGTATCGTATCGTATCGATGACGTACGTATTGTTTACAAAATGTATGCATTCTTTAGAGAGCTTTCTGTTGTGCACTTGTCCGCCCTCTACTTAGAGAGGGGCGGCAGCGGCGAGCCCATAAACGGTTCGAACTGTACTACACCCAATGGGAAATGTTGGTACAGTCAGTGGATGGCATTTGTACAGCGTCGTACAAAGAGAATTCAAGCATTCCTTGTGTTTCTGTTTTGGGTACAAAAAGTACTTTAAAAGTTTTGCAAACTAGTGACAAATTTTCGTCATAGTCAGAACCACTAAAGAACCACTCTAAAGACACACAAAAATTACGATTTGACAGTAAGATAAAATTGAATTTTAAATCTAAACTTTAAAAACCATTTATAAGCTTGTAGTACTTCAGGTTTTTTTGATTGCAAAAAAATTACAGCATGATGGATGACATTCATTTTCGTTATCAATTTCGAATCATCAAAATCTAAATTACATTTTGGATATCACGTATTTTTCGTAATTATATATTTTTATTTATAAGCCATATCGGAATAAAACCCATTATAGCCACACAAAATTTGATTATTTATATATAATAATGAACCAATACCAACTTTTTCGCTTGGGGCTAATTGTAGGGCTTTGCGTGCGGAAAAGAGCTGCACCGCCAGCTGCAGCTGGAGAGGGGGTGCGGTGCAAGGTGATTAAACAACTTGAAACCGTGCAATTATCAAATATTTTCACCCAAAACAAACGCCGACAACGACAACGTAAATCCCGAGAGATTTACTAATAGAACAATGTTGCATAGTTAATTGTCGGTAAATACTAGAACCGAAATGAACCGTACCGAACACCTAATGGAATACACCGATAGATATCGAGGCAAACAGGATGTGCAATTAATTCCCCATTGACGTACTTTTGTTACGTCTTTCCCGTTCCTCTGTAGTGCACTACAAACACTTTGGATTTACTGATTTCTTTAATTTTTATCTATTTTTTTTTTTGGGTATAGCTTACGTCGATCTTTTTGCAACGCTTCAAATCGGCTGTGGTGGTGGCTGTTGTTGTGGTTGTGGTGACAATAGTGGTCTCCATTTTTTAATAATTATCACTAAAAGCACTTTGGGTGTTTATATCTTTCTTGTTTTGAGCTCAATATTTCACTTGTTTGTGGGGGGATTACACAATTGTGGTGCGCATTCGAGAAAAACGTTTGTTTTCAAAGTGGTTCGCGACTCCTTGGGGAAAGTATCTTCACATTTCCAACTGAGGCGCAGAACTAGCATAAACCGTTGCGCTCGCTTCCCAGCTGGCAACTAAAACCCGTCAAGATCCCCCCGCCATTGTGTGGCCAACAGAAATCGAAAAAAGCTCTCAACAAAAGCGCGCCCCAAGCTTTAGGCTACAGCATCAGCATCTGAGATTGCAGAATGTTTTTATTTGTGAGAGTCGCTAAAGTTGTTCCCCCCTTTTCGTGTGCTTGGGCAATCATCGAGATGCGATGCGATGCGAGAGAGAGAGAGAGAGAGAGAGAGAGGTGCCCAAAGACGACAGTTATGCCGAAATTATGCGAAAATTCATTGCTGATGAGAGCTTTCATCGCTTGTGCAAGCGGCCTATTTTCGGTCAAGCCGTGTGTTGATGCCACGCTGCTGCCCAGCCCCCCAAAGAAATTATATAACAACTCAAGTCGAAGCGAAGCGAAGCGAAGCCATATCCATCGCGTTGATCGCGTTCACGAGCACCTACGGGCTAGCAGAGTGCTCTCCAGACCTCTCTTGACAGCTTATGGCCAATATGTTGTTTAGTTTTCCGCATTAATCGGTTTAGAATTGAATTCTATAAACATTCGCAGATTGCATTCCATTTCCCGGAAATCACTTATGTAAACTGATGATGGAAAAATAAACATACGAGTACATCTTGTACATGTGTATGTACATACATATGTAAGTACTCGGACTCTGAATAAAACATTCCGTAACAAATTTATTATTTCTTCCCGAAACTTATTTAATCTCGAAAATCTTGGATCGGAAATATGTAGATCTTTCTCTGGCTGAATTTATTACACTAGTCAACAAAAATTCTTGCATTTTTTTAAATTTGATTTCGGGAGCTTTCTATCAGCCACAGCTTAGCCGTTACTCCGTTACTTTTGATAACAGTTTTATATTTGGCTTGTTGAATAGTGCTATTATGTTATATTTCTAAGATTTCTGAATGATTTACAAAGTCAAAGTCAGTGATCAGTTTCAACGAGTGAGGTGGCACGTGCCGTTCACCCTGACTGTTCATTGAGAACAATTTGTGAACAAAGTTGCATAAGATGCAAGGGCTGGGCGTTGTAACTGCTTTGCACGATCCCAAAATACGGATGCATGATTTGTTGAAGGCGCATTCGAGAGAGCCATAAATAAAAATCGAAAACTCGTTTTAGCTTTCGTTGAACTTCAGAGGAATTCCGCGTGAGTTTATTATGTAAACATAATGCATAACCAGATATAGTGGTAGTGTGGTAAGCTCTAATCGGCCACAAACAAGGGCCCCCCCTGCACCCCCTCTCCCAGCCATAAGTGAGGCTCAGCCCGACCTTGACTCCAATCGCGCTCGCAGCCGTCTGGGGGCCAGGCGATGGCAAAAAATAGCCTACTCTGCTACTTTTGTTTAAGGTTAGCCTAGCCAGCGCAGCGCAGCGCAGCGCTCTCGCCTCGCTCGCTTTCGGCCCAATGAGCTTTCGCTTCGCCATTCCATTCCCCGTTTGGCTTTTGTCAGCAGCACTGATTGACGCAGATGCTCGATGCACGTGTCGTTTCGTCACATGTGCAAGCAGGTGCACGGGAGTCATATATAGATACATATATAATCGTATATTTATTTAAATATATGTAAATACTAAACGCCACACAGATTAGAACACGTAGAACAAAACTTTCTGAGTTTAGTTTAGTAAGTCTGCTGAAACAGCTGCAAGTTGCATAGATTTCTACAAGAATGTCAAAAAATACCGCAAAAAATTACAAATTTTTGCATTTGAAACCTTTATATTTCCCAGACGTTAAGCTAAAGCTACAAAGCATTTTCGGA
Source organism: Drosophila athabasca (assembly GCA_008121215.1). NCBI lineage: Eukaryota > Metazoa > Arthropoda > Insecta > Diptera > Drosophilidae > Drosophila > Drosophila athabasca. The sequence continues at coordinate 1,793,049 of CM017793.1, read as the reverse complement.
ATTGCAACGATCTTTACAACCAGATGTAATGTACTTAAGTTACATACATATATGAAAAAAGAAACACTACCTCTAAAAAAACAATACCTAAAATTCCATATTTTTTTAATGGAAAAATCGAAAACCAACCTGGTAGTTAAGAACATTTTTAAGATACTTTTGTTCGTCTAAGAGCGCTGGACAAGGGTTATAAAATATTTATACTGCCGCCCTACAAAGAATGTCTGAAAAATATTTGTAAATGATGACTTTACTTTGTTTATTTTAATTTTCTATTTAAAAATACTTGTTTAAAAGTTTAAGCACACAGGTAAAAAACTTGAAAAACAACTGTTTTCTTCTAAAATATATCAAAAAGTGCCTTTCATGAGTAAGTATGTTTTTTTGCGAATTCACTTTGGGTAATCCGATTGGAAAATTAAATCACTCATTAGTGCACAAAGAAAAACTTGTAAGTCATTCGAACGTCTCCCCTCAGCGGGTCCAATCCGCTCCTGGCTGAACTTTGTACTTTGTACTCTTTCTGTTGTCTTGGCAACGAAACTCTGCGACGACTATCTGTACTCACCCAGCAGCCACTATCAGTGGCACCATCCTTTGCCGCCGCCTGGCGAATGTAGCACGTTGACTCGGCGGCACTCAGGCACTCCGATTCGGCATCGGACTCGGGGATATCGCGTGGCCGGGGACTCATGTCAAAAGCCTGGACAGAATGGATAAAGTTGATGGTTGATTAGAAATCGTGTGTTCATGCAAATATTTCATTGGCAAACAGATGTTTGTCGTGGGACCGGCCCCAGTATGTGGCAGGTGTGGGTAGGCAGCTCCTGTTCGCAAAACAACGCGAAAATCGAGACTGTCTCCTAAACAAAAGACACTTGGAGTGGGGTGCTAAGTGCAGAAAGAGCTCTCCAGTGGGTTGGCAGGCAGTTGCCATGTTGGAGTCTACATAGAAAGCGGCTCTCTCACTGGCCTCTCGCCCTCGCTCTCTTTTTCTGTTCGCTCTCTTTTCTTTGAAGCTCGTGCTGATTTCTAAGCTTAAGCACTGCTTAAACAGGGCAGCCGTTCCTCTGTCTAGACTCTAGAATATTGCTTTTTGGTAGGACTGCACTGCTGAATAAAACGCTCTTGCGTGACCCCAAAGCCAAATATACACACTTGAACTAAAGCAAATGCAGTGCTATATATATTTTTTTCCAATTTTACAAATGCATTTTGTAGGCTTTCTCTTTCTCTCTTTCTTGCTCTCTCTTTCTCCCAAAACTGTTTGCATAACCAAAAATTTCTAAAGACAATTTTTTAGGTCGATCTCTTGATGGCTCTCCTCTCCTTCCCTCTCTCTCTCTCTTGATCAATTGGAAGCACGTGCACACGCGTCTCGTCTCACTTAATTTATGAGAAAAAAACCTTCAATTGATTGAATTTGAATTACTTTTTATAGAAATTTCACACGGATTTTCACTTTGCTGAAAATGTTCTCGCGAACCTCTCGCCGCGCGGAAAAAAAATAACTGAAACTGAAAATCCGCACAGTCGCCAACCAAATTGCTTTCTGTCGCCTTGCCAGCGCCAAAGCGGCCCTACCAATGCGGAAGAGAGCAAGAGCGCCCACAAGAGAGAGGGAGAGTGTGTGAACGAAAGAGCAGCGAGAGCCATTCATTACGATCGGCAGAAGAAAAAAAAAGCTCCACGAAACTTTGGCGCTCTTCGGCCAGAGCGAGAGACGAGACCATGGTTGTTGTTGTTTTAATCGAATCTTTTGAATTGATGATGATGCAAATTAAGCATGCTGTAACCATGCATCTCACTCGCTCTTTTTCTATGTGTGTGCTACAGTGACGACGACAGCAGAAGCCCTTCACATTGACCGTTTTGATACATTGTATGATCTTCCATTTGATTGGCAAATTTGGGATCTACGAAAGCTGTTCTGCTGGGGCTACTATTAACGCGTTTATGTGAGAGCCCAGGCCATTTCCAGCACGAAAGCTTTTAAGCGGCTTATTTCAAAGATCAAGCGATCTCGCACTATAAAAAATGTTGTAGAAAGAATAGTAAACGAAATTTGTCACGCTCACAAGTACACACCCAAATTGGAGCAACTTAATGGCCTTATAAAAATTATCTTATTACCCGAATTTTATATCTGGTACAAACGTTGCTCAAATCTGTACAAGTACACTCTCAATCTTTCCGCCATACTTAAAATTAGTAACTTTTGCATAGCTTTTTTTAGATTCTAAGAGTACATTGGAAGTGCAGAAGCTGAACAAAGTATAGGGATAGCCGTTATCTGGATTGCATTTTGGTCTGCCTCGTTACGCATCTGATTATTATGCATATTTTCTTTAACAGATAACTATTTATGAATCCTAACTTCATAGCTATACATAAATAAACCCTAAAATGTATGCCAATCCAAAAAAATTGGGACTAATTGTTCTACTCTGTATTCTTTAAAAAAAAACCTCCTAAGGGTATTTAAATACTCAAAAAAATTATGAAACTTACAACTGAAAAGAGAATTTTCAAACAGCATAATATTGTCTGGGTTTCCCTACAAAAATTCATCTGTCATCGTTTTACACAGTTCCGGGTGTGGTGTGCTTTATGCAATAGGTAATAATTAACAGCAATATTTTAACACACTTGGCCGAAAATTAAATCTAATGAAAACTGGTATTTCCATATCAAACTGGTTTTAGTATATACCGAAAAAGCAATTATGTTTCTATATAGCAAAGCTTTATCTAACTTAACAAGCAGATAAAAATAATGCAAATATTTTATAAAAAATAAAAATAAATCATTAAAAAACAGTATTTTGGTATTTAAATACCAATGTTAGTATATCCCGGATGCTCGCAAAAATACAAAATGTTTTGGTCTCTATCCAACTACTATGGTACCAAAGGCAAACCTATCATACTTTCATCCAAATAGTACGATTTTCGAATGGGTTAAGTATGACTGAATCTTAAGAACTGAACCTTAAGTAATTAAAAAGCAACATAACAATAAATAAATGTTCTATACCCAATCATTTTTAATGCAGTTAGTTTTCAATCCTGGAAACCCAAGTGGGATATGGTTCATAAAAGCTTATAAGACCTGCAATAAAAAAGTCTAAGGCGCAACGATTTCATAAGAGTTATAGAAGAGCAGGAGATCTACTCAACTATAGATCTATTTTGCACATATTTCAAATGAATCTTATATTAAAAATTGTAATTTGATATTTAACAAAATATTTCAAGCAAAGCATTAAAGCTAACAAAAGTACATAGAAGTAATCGGATTTGTGGAAATATCAGCATGGAAAAACAGAACTGGCAAGCTGTATTATATGGAATACAATTAAATCAAGTTTAAGGGGCTCGGCATCCAGATCAAACCATAAATTATAACTTAGTTCATCGTGTGATTAAGGCACAGATAGAGGGGTTCCACTTAATGTTTAAGTGGGAGCAAAAATAGCGATCCTTCTTATCCGTACATTCAGTATTCAGAACATGCTGAGCTTTATTAACCTTTTGTAGAAATTATATAGCCTACATATAAGTCCCTTAGCCCCTATGATTATCCTGCAGCAAGATGTGTGTGGCTCTCTCGCGCTGTCTCAACCACAAAAGAATCCTTCCTAAGGGATGAAGAGAACACTACACTACAAATCAAAGGAGTGATGGGGATGTGTAGCAGGCGGCGACACATTTCTTCTTATCGATGATTTCCAATGCTGTGCTGGAGGATCCACAATGATGGAGGCGAGGAGGCGTGGCGCCTCTGTTCCTGTTTTGAGTGCTTTGATGTTGAAATTGAATTTTTGTAATTTTTATTTTTCCGGTTCTTTAAATATAATATAATAATAATAATAATTTTTCCAGCTGATTTTTATTTTGTAGTTTTGTTTTTCTTTGTATTTAAACTTATTATGTTTGATGCTGTGTTGTTGGTAGCTGTCTAGCTTTTAATGTTTAATGCTTACATAATTTTTTTTTCTCAGTAATTATTATTAAATTATTTCCGTTTATTTCTGTGTTGCTGTTCTGCGCCGCTGTTTCTGCTACTGCTTGCTGTTCTGTCCGGTCAAACACTACCTCTCATTCACAGTGCCAGTGCCAGTGCCGTGCCAGTACCAGTCCCCAAGTCCCAGTCGGCTGCCACCAATCTGCCGCCAGCTGTTGTTGTTGCTGCTGCTGCTTCTACTACCGATGTTGTTGGTATTGGTGTTGCTACTGCCACTGCTGCTGCTGTTGCTGCGCGACCCTCGTTCCCCTTGTGACGACAACTGATTCTGATGATTTTCAAGCCGATTTTCATGCTGATTTTCATGATGCTTTTGTGGCTGCCACGCAGGCGGAGGCGGCAACAGAGGCAGCGGCAGGGGGCCAACTTCATGTTGTTGCCGTTCTTGTTGCTGTTGTTCCTGATCTTGATGGTGTTGATGTATCTGTTGTTTCTTTTGTTGGGTTGACTGCAGATTCTAATGTTGTTGTTGTTGTTGTGGTTTTTGCTGTAGCCGCAGCTCCTGCTGATATTGTTGTTGTTGTTGCTATTAAAGTTGTTCTTGTGGTCAACCGCCCGGCGGCTGTTGCCAATAATAACAACATTGCTGTTGCTGTTGCTGCAGCTAATCCATATCCTTGGGTTTTTTTGACTATTGTTGCAAATGGTTGTTCTTATCTCTGTTGCCGTTGTTGTGGTTGTTGTGTTTGCTGCTGTTGTTGGTGCTGTTGTTGTTGCTGCTGATGTTGTTGCTGATGTTATTGTTTTTTTTGTTGGACTGCAATCTGGAACGCATCACATAGCATACTTTCTAGTCCACTCTCGTGCCAGCTCATTGTATTTTTCCCGATCGGTTTTATATATTCGGGCAATCTCTGGAACAAGCGGATCGTCTGGATTGGGATCACAGAGTAGAGAGCAAATTGATAATAAGACTGCAAAAAGAGAGCGAAAGACAGACAATTAGATTCTGCTATGATTCAGTTAAGATTCAGTAATGCGGACTCGTAAATACCTTTTGAAATAGTTAATGCTGGCGACCACTGAGATCTTAATATATCGAGACAAATCGATCCATTGCTGTTGATGTTTGGATGGTATATGCGCGTTGTAAAAGCCACTTTTGGTGGCTTAAAGGGATAGTCTGTTGGAAAATGTATAGTTAAGAAGAATACACCTCCTTGATAAGGGCTGTCCGGCTGCAAAAGATTACAAACGAGATAACGAGTAATTAGTAAATAGTTTTGGAATATTTTCAAAGGAAGAAGAACACTAATATTTTGTCTTATTGATTTTGTGTGTTGTTGAAATCAAAACGCACGAAACGGACAGTTTTTTAGATGAAAAATCATTTAAAAATATGGAAAACCATTCAAGGCTAAAGTAAAGTACTACAATTTTCTCATGTTTCGCTCAGTATTTCGCTCTTTAGTATATTCGCAGATCACTTCATTCTTTGGCGTCTTTCTTTATGCATTGCTTTTCCTCCTTTTCCTTTTCCTTGCTCTATACTGTTGCCTCTCCTCATTCCGTATACTCCAATAATACAGAATAATGTGATTGCATAGCAATCAATGAGACATCCCCACAAATATAGAAATAATACTTTTTTAGTAATTTCAGAAGTCCCTGCGGCTGTCCCACATCAAGATGAGGATGAAATAGACTCCATCCAGCCTCTACTTTGCGCTGCTGGACAGACGCCACCAAATACTTGGAGGGGCTTTAAGACCTTACGTTTAGAACATTGAAGATACGTTTAACAAAGTCAACAGAAACATCTCTAAGATAGATAGGTAGAATACACATAATCCATCTCAGAAACCTTCTCAAAGTTTACACAGATTTAAGGTCTGGCTATAAACAATACTTAGTAAACAAAAATGTCAAACTAATGCTAAACTGGACAAAGGATTGACTATAGTCTTTTGGATTTGAAAAGATCATAGAAACGCTTCCGTTTGTGGATAAATTCGTGTTTTCCAAGTGTCTGCTCTATCAACTGCAAAATCTGAAGTCGCCTCAGAACTTCAACTGCAAAAACAACAAGACAAATTAGTTGAAATCTTCAAGAACCGATCAAATGACATATTTGCATGTTGGAGCCATGTCTGATCTGATCTCCTCTGCTGGGATATGTATGTGTATATGTGGTAGTCCTCTTACCGGGCCCATTATTGTAGCTTGCCAGTGAAACACTGTAAAAGAGAGGAGAGAAATATAGAGATACATTAGTTAAACATTGATAAATACGCATTAGAGAAGATAATGGCCAAGTACTTGGAGCAAATATGTACAAAACGCAATCGCACTTTGGTAGCAGAGTATTTCTGTTTGTTTGTTTGTTTGGCTGCATTTGAATGGGGGAAAACAGTGAGCATTCGTAAACAAGTGCAGTTTTATCATAAACTTAGAAAGTGCTACTGAAATAACCAAGAATAAAAGCAGCGAAGCTCCAAGGTCTTATCTGCATGAGAAACATCGATAAATGAGTGTTGGTAGCCGACATTATGAACACTGTGTCACAACACGATGTTTACCAACACCAAATCTAACGCAATTAGTACATATATATTTCTCTCGCTCACACTGCTTGCTTTTGTTTATTTCATTTCAGCCTGAAGGCTTTATCTGGTCAACTGTCCTAATTAATTAATTGCTTAATTTCGTTTTTTAATATATTGTTCCCCTTTAGGGGAATACCGCTAGGTATTTCCACACTCAGCTTGAGGAATACTTTTTCCATTGAAGTTCCCATTAGCTAGATTTCACTGTAACTCGCTCATTACCAAAAACAAATGCAGCAGCAGCAACTGCATTGCACCGCACCGCACCTCAACACCCTCTCCCTCCCACTCCCTCTCTCTGGTCTATCTATCTAGCTCTCATTCTCTTTGTTTCTCTGGTTTTTACTCTCTCATTGGCACGCTCTTTGGCGTTTCCCGTGTAGAAGAACCAAAAACAAACAATGCCAGAGCCAAAGAGCCTTGGCACCGACAACTGGCAGCGACGTCAGCAGCAGCAGCAGCAGCAGCAGCTTGCTATCTCGTTCGAACACAGGCTAGCACCAGCCCCAGCCCCATGGCCAGAGCTACTGCGCCGCTCTACTGTCAATGTCATCCCGGGGACCCAGGGCGAGTCCGTTGTGTCGTCGTCGTCGCATGCAGAAACAGAAGAACAGAGGAACAGCAAAACAGCGAAAACCTTCTCTAACCTAACCGCTGAGAACTGGGCCGTTCGACCCCCCCCCCAGCTGCAGCAGCTACCTCCAATCCAACCTTGTCCTGCTGCTGCTGCTGCTGCTCCTCCACCTCCTCCTCCCCTTCTGACCAGAGAACATAATTACACAGAAATTATGGCTCGTTTGCAGTTGTACCTGGAGCTGGGCCTGGACTTTTATTAATTTATTTGGAGCCATTTCGAGAGTCTCTCCGCGAACAGACAGACGAAAGTAATCTCCATATCTCTTATGACACTTGGCTAATAATCAATAATTCCTGGGCATTGCTTTGGCTCCCAATAAGGGACGAAGTGAAGAAAGTAATGCAAATTTTCCAGAAGATATCGGAATGGAATTATTTTTGTAAACATGGGACAAACATTTAGTAGTCCAACAACAACAAGAACTTATCGGCGATACTCCAGTGGAGCCAGTAAAACGCCTCATCACGCACACGACGTGTATTTTGTTTTGGAATTTTCAGGCATTCTCTTTTGGTCTTTGCGTTTCTGTTATGGAAGAATAAATCTCAGACCATTATCTCTAAAGTTAAGAACTCTTAGAGATCTATTTCTTTCCGTTAAAGTGTAAGATCGTGTTTCTTCCCTTAAGACTTTAATTTTCCACATTTCAACACTTGAAAAATATAATTCCTGTACTACAGTATAAATGGGTGTTAATGTAAAAATACTATTGAACTTTATAGAACTACAAGTAAATAAATACATTGAAGACACCACCCCACACACACAAGAGCGGGGAGGAGGAGCAGCAGACATTTTAGGCCCCGCCCCTTCATTGAATTTCTTTTGTTAGGCGGAAACTTTTGGGCAAGGGCCCAAGGGGGTTGGGTGGAGTCGAATGAATGAGTCCACTTTCCGAATAACACTTGAATAATGATAAGACGAGTGGAAAAATGCAACGCTACCACCTGATAAGCAGCAGCGGAAGCAAATTTCGCATATACAAACGACCATATACAACACACGTACTGTACATATATATATGTACATATATGTATATGTATATATACTTAATTTGTATAGCCGATTAATTGTTAATGATAGAAATTGAGTGAAATCGCTTAAATACAGCCATAATTATCTGTAAACGATGACAATTGATATTATTCATAGCTGTAGTTCATCAGTGGCACTGAATCATCTGTAATCTGTAATTCCGGGTAAGCGGAAATCAGGAACGAAGAAAATCAAACGGGAAAATCCAATGTTACATAGAAACAAAGGAAGGTTTTTTTCAGTAAGGCAGGCGGAAACCAGAAACGAAGAAAGGAAAGTCCTATAAGGAAAGGTTTTTCTCAGTAATACAATGTTTCATATTCCTATAATAATATAAGAATCTATTGCAATAAATTCTCAAGCAAAAACAGACTAAAAGATCGACAAAGGGTAATATGAAAATGGAAAACTGATCACACCTATCATAATACCTAATACCTAATGTAAGGCAGATCAGGAGCAGTACTAGAAGGAGTACTTGCAATAGAATATGCCGGTTTTATTTTGGTATTGGAACTACTATATTTACTGCTGTACTAAAAAAGTATAAAATTTTTTACTAATTAATGTGGAAATTTCCTAATAGCGTAATCTCTGTAATATGCTAGCGGAAGTATTCAAAGTTTTGTGAATCTAGACACAAATTACGGGTCACAAAATCAACTTCAAAAGTTACTCTTCTCTTTTCTGCTTCTCGTAGTACAGTCATACATAAAAAAATGTATCTATGCAGCTGTTTATACCACGACAGGTACATCCCCCCCACCCTACACCACACCACCCACTCTATCCATCCATCCATCACCTTGGGCAATGCGATGTAATTACACGATTTCACTTTTATATGACGTCATTGGAGAGCGACCCCGCCATATCGTGGAGTCGTCTTTCGCACAGTTTTCAATAACAGTAGTCGGCGCATACAGAGTACCGCTATTTCCATGTACATGTAATGTAGCATAAGTGGAACTGTTGTTGTTGTGTGTTGCACATCTCTCTTTCTCTCTCTTGCTGTCTACTTTGGAGTCCCACTCCGAGTCGAGTTTCAGTTCGAACGAAAAGCGAGTCATGGCGATCAGCTGTTGAAGCGACGGCTATTGGGGGCCGCGAATCGAATGAACAAGAATCCAGAAATTAGCATAAGCCACAAATAGAAAAGCAAACAAAAACAGTAACTGCCTAGTCACGTATTGATTCCATGACGTGGTGATGGAGATTGGATGCTCAATCCATTAATTAGTGTGTTTTCTAAGGCATCTGTTTTGTAAATTTATAATTGAAGATGAATTTAGAAGGCAATCGAATTTAATCGATAAAGTTATGCCAACAAAACCTTGGAAGGAGCAAAGATACTGCTCCTATTTTACCTATTGTACTCTCTCATTAGAACTTGAATAACCCACTGATAAAACCTAATACCATTCTATCTTTCTTTAGCAGAAGAGGCCTCTTCTCAGTTATAATCTATCTGGGTGTCTGTTATCTAGCGATGTATTCAGGTGTATTGTAGAAATACTCACAATCGTCTCCAACTGGACCGGCTGAACATTGTGCAGGTGGATCTCTGCCCAGATCTTGCAGTTCCTATAAAACAAAAGAGGCAATTAACAATAGATTAGTACAAAATGATACATATTTTTTGAGAATAGAACATAGAAGATTGCAAATTGTCAGTCGTTTCTTTTGCTATGATTATAATCTATGCATGTTCGAGATGTGGTACAGGGTGGTACGCATACAAAATGCATACAAAATTTATCAAAATTTTTTTAGAAGAAATATGAACAGAACATTTTTGATACGGATACGACAGTTCTCGAGCCAGCCAGAAGAGAGGCGAAAAAATCAAGTTCGTTGGCCCGAACCAAATGGTGTGTGCGGTGCTCTCTCCTCTCTGCGCTTCCCCTCTCTCACTCAGTCAGTCACTCGCTCCCAGTCACTGGCTTTGTACTGCATCCCCCCGTCTCTGTCGCACTCGCACGCACACAGCTGAGCGGCTGATGTTCTCCCAACCCTACGACGACCCCCGCGCAATCCACAGCCAACACAGCTGCCAACTGGGGGCGCACACACACACACACACAAGCAAACATACACACAGGCTGCACGAGAGAGAATACGGTGTAAAGTAAACCGGCAAAAAGCGAAAAAACGGAAAACGAAGAAATAAAAGATGAGCTGTAAAAGGTGGCTCAGGGGTGGAGAGATGAAAAGACCATCTCACATGTACACATGAACGGGAATACATATGTACCCGTGTGTTTGCGTCTAACGGCACCCCAAAATGTTGCTCTGCTGTTGTTGCTATCGCCTTACATTGCTACTGTTACGACGCTCTTTGTGACGCTAGAAGCAGAAACAGAAACAGCAGGAGCACCGACGTCAAGAAATATTTGCGGCGCGGAAGATTACAAAAATAGCTCCCCAACAACAACGACAACAACACGAACAACGGCACTTGTCTTATTTTTTTTTGAAGGTGCAGGTTGCTGCTGGGCCTGACACTCGCCCACTCTCATACGCACTCACTCACTCTTACTCATCCCCAGTCTTGTACCTGTTGAGCAAAAATAAATTACAAAAAAAAAGAAGCAGCCAAGAAACGGTAACGTTTATGAGACGCCAACGCCGCCGCTAAAGTGGAGCGACTTTCATTGCATGAGTCATACATACACATATGTACGAGAAATAAAAACAAAACTAACACAAACCACACACAAACAAACACGTACTCCCAGAGAGGACACAGATGGAGAGACAGAGAGGGAGAGCGAGAGAGCAGCAGCTTGATCGGCGTTTAAACCATGTGCGAAAGATCTGGCTGGTCTTTGGTTGGTTTTATTCCCACATTTGCAGATTTCGTTCTTTTTGGGCAATTGAGGCCACAGCTAGGCCAGGCCAGAGCACCAAGAGAGAGAAAGAACCTTGAAGAAGGAACAGCAAGCAGCAGAGGGGACGGAAGGGTAAAGTGGGTAGAAAGAAAACAGCTCTCGGGGGGCGTGAATGAGTAAAATGCAACTTCCTGATTTTTCCTTCCCGAAGCTATCGCTCGCCATTTCGTTTTCATTTATGTACAAATAAAAGTTTATAATAAAGAAAAACTCAATGGCCATGACGCGCTGTGACGCTGGTGGCGGCGTCAGCAGCGCTGCTTTTGTTGCTTAAGCTGCGTCAACGACGAGACAGTCAGCAGACCCCCACACACACACACAGAGATACACGACAGCCGCAAAACGAACACAGGTATACACACAGCGTTATTCACATAATACACAGCACAGGCATAGGCATAGGCAGGAACGGAACTCACTTTTAACAATAAAGTAGTCATTTTATATGTAAATTATGTTGAATTATAATTTATAACTAATTATTTGGGGGCCCCTTTGCGGCCAAGCAACGTTTCTCAACACTAACTAACGCACACAAGCGACAGGCGACAGGCACTCTTGGCTCTGCCCCATTCGCTTTGGCGTAAGAAGCGAGAAAGAGGCAAAAGCAACCAGCTGTCGTCGACCAAAGCGAGAAACGAGTGCCAGAGCGAGATGGCTCTACCAATGGCGAGAAACTGTTCGCGTGTGTATTTGTGGGGGTATGACTATGATAACCGGCTGCAAGAACCACTCGAATCGAAATGTTAATATAAATTGGCCTGCCTGACAAACGTTAATTTCCACTGATATTGCACACAAATCTGAATATTCCCAGCAAAGCCAATCTTTAGAGCCGGCAGCGAGCAAGCGCTCTCTTCTTTCAAGGGGTGTACTCTCCGAATGCTCTCTCTCTAATGAGCGAGAGCGAGGCAAATGCTACGTGCACAAAGTCGAACAGTGGGGGAGGGGTGGAGGCACTGTGGAATATGTACATAGACCATCAGGGGAAAATGAGCAGCAGGCGCATTGCATGTTCCATGTTCCACTCCACACTCCGCGCTGCAGTTGCTGGTTAATTTGTATTATTCGAATGCGAAAACATTGCTGGACAAGGACGGGGCCCACTAGTTTAAAAATAATTATCGAAATTTACTCGCCAGCGCACATACAATGTATATACTACCACGACGACGACCACTGCAATCACCTATGCATACTACGACATTGTATATAAAAGCCTGTACAATTGTGTGCGTGTGTAGATAGACATATATATATGTATGGGCAACACTATTTCTGAATTATCAGCGCAAAAAGTAGGGTTAGGTTAATTTTATACGCTTCTTTTTGCTGTTTTATTTTTTGCTGGATCTTTCTGCGGCGCTGGCACACACACACCCGTACAGAGTGGAGAGCGCGCGAGTGTACGGGTCTCTTTGTGTGTGTGTGCGTGCGTGTAGAGTGGGCCCTGCTATGTATATAGCGTGTATTGGGTAACATCGGGGAGCTATAGGGTATGCTTCAGTTACATTAATGCGTCCAGGTGCCCGGCTCACACGCACGAACATGCACAAAACACACACACACGCACACACAACAATGCATTTGCATTGCACTTTTGCATACACACGCTCGAATGCATGTGTAACGGAAACGATGACTGCACTAACTCCCGCACACGTTGCCTGGCCTGGCCACTACACATTCACAGCAGGATCAATCCCACCCGCACCCGCCTCCACCAACCGAGGACCAACCGATCCGATACTAAGGACATTTCTTTTCCCAATCGGAACACAACTAAAAACTGAACTGAACTTGTTGTTCATTTACTGGCGGAGTAATTAATGCACACCGTCATCGCCCATTTTTCCCTTTGCCTTCGACTTTTTGCACGTTTTCATTCGTTTCGTATCGTATCGTTTTCTCTTCCTCTTCGTGTGTGCCTTCTTTCTACGTTTCACATTTCTTGCATAAAAATGTCTGTTCACATATATGTATATTTTCCTTTTCTGTCTTTTCATGCTACTAAATGCTTTCTGTAGAATTTTTTTGTTTTTTTTTTCACATACCTTATTGATTCTTTTTAACGCCATTTTCTGATTGAAATTTGATTTTCTGGTTTGGTTGTGTGAGTGTGAGTGTTTGGTTGGTCTGTGTGGCTCTTGCTCGTTCGCGGATTCTTTTGTTCTTCTTTTATCGAGTCGAAAACGGAACAGAAATTGTGTCTAAAATCGCTGGAAAATAAACGAAACACAAAGACTGAGCTGCGCTCCACTTGAATTTGCTCTGCTTTGCTTATAATTTGTGTCCCTTGTCTCGAAATATAGCAGCTCTAGCACTGCGCGTGTAAACGGCGACCCGACGAAGACTACGGCGACGATTATTTTTTTTGTGACTCGATTTCAATCAATGCTGGGCAGGCAGGCGGACCGAACGAACAGAGCAAAAGAGCGACCGACACGATGCGAACAGCAATTTGAAAGGCCTGCGCGTGACAGGGACAGTTGTATGGTGTAGTGTTGTAGCCGTGTTGTGCAACGCCGTATGAATTATATCTGAAAGCGAAGAGAGACGATACAGTCAGCTGGCAACGCCGCCAAATGATTATGAATATTACAAAAAATATTTACCTCTTCCCCCCGAACAGCAAGCAAATAATTCTTTATGAACTGAATTACAATCGCACACGTGCCAAGCTTCCCGGCAGCGACTAGTTGTGGCACTTCTATTCGATTCCAATTATCAGTTGTGCTTGTGCAAAAAATGTTCGAATTGTTATAGGGGGCGGCTCACCGCTTGTAGACGGCTGCCGGAATGTATAAACTGAAAAATTTGGAACAATTGATGTACACTAGCTATGTTTTCATATGCTTACTGCGTTGAGTTGTTTGCGAAGCTGTTACTCACACAGAATGGAGATTTGAAATATAATTCAATAATATATGAGACGACACTACAGGATTCAATGCTTCGTTTTGCAGCACTGTCTATCTCATGACAGGATGTTTCTATTTGCAACTCTGTTTATATCGATGTATCGATCGGCCTCGCCTTTCTGGTATTTTTGTCGGTATTTCGCTGGGCTGATCAACTTTGGTCACACTGTGCCTGTCTGCAAAATATTTTAAACAAAAAGTGCTTTTTAATCGTATAATTCGACGGTAACTAACGCATATATAAGGACTCAATCCGGTTAACTAACGTTGGGCCACCACAAAGAGTCAACATACCGCATGCCAGGCCTGTTTTTGCAGTGCCTTCGTTCTGTCGTTCTGTCTGCTCCACACACTGTCTCCCTCTCACACACACACTCTACTTCCATCTCTGTCGCTCTGCTTTCGGCTTCGTTTGCGAGAGACGACCTTTTTCGTGCATTTCCACACACAAATATACATACATATATATATTCTCCATTCCATTCCACTCTTCTTTTTGTGCAAAAAAATGTGCGTGCTACTGGCCCCCGTGTCTGGTGGATCTTTGTGCGATAATTAAAGTGCATTCGCTTTGTGTGCGTGCGTGAGTGTGTGTGAGTGTGTGTGTTTATGTTTGTGCAACATGCGGCAGCTTGAGGATGATGCCGCCGCTGCCGCCCTAAGACAACCAACAACACGGTACAACAACAAGAAAGGACGCCTGCAGCTGTACGCCCACGCCCACGCCCATGTCCATGTCCATGCCCAAAAGAGTGCAAGTACCGTTTTATAGTACGCGTAGTCATGCCAACAACAGCAACAACAACAACTGAAACAACAGAAACAACAGAAGAGCATAGCGATACGTCAATGGCGTCCAAAGCGACAAAGACGGAAGAATCTACCGCTACAACAATAACAACAACACCAAAATCCACAAGAGGAGCAGAAGAATCGACTGTAGCAGCAGGAGCAGCAGCAGCAGCAGCAGCAGATGCAGAGCACGACCCCAAGTTGCGACCGCGAACGCCAACGCCGACGCTGCTGCCTCTGCTGGCCTCGGCCGCTGCCTGCAACAAACAGCTGCTGTTCTGTCGCCGCTTTAAGGACAAGCCGGAGGCCAAAAGTGTGGGATTTTTACGTAATTTCAATTCCCTGCCACTCTTCGTCTACGCAACGTCACCGTCGACACACGCCAGCTCGGCGGATGGTGTGGGTGTGGCCCGGGAGGCGGCTGCCTTCATTCAAAAGGTAAGTGTCCTACCTCCGTACCTCTTCTAGCGCCGATCTATCACTCGTTTGTCTCTCTCCCGCTGAGAGAGAGAGAGTGAACAGCGCTTGGGCTCTCTCTGCGTTCTACGTTTTACGTAATTGATCGTTTCCGTTGCAGTTTTTTTTTGGATGGTTGGTTGGGGGTGTTCGTGCCATATCTGCATTTATAATTCTACATTAATCTATAGTTCTGCTTGGCTTCTCTTTCTGCCTCCCTCTCGCTCTCGGAAATGTCTGTTTGCAGAATCAGATGCGTTTTTAATGTTAATCATAGTACATACAACAAAAGCAACAACGGAATGGCTTACGTTGTTTTGGTGATCGCTCAAACGTGTCAGACATTAATGAACCAACCGCCAAAGCCCAGCCTAACTGTGCTTTGTCTCGTACGCAGAGAGACAGAGAGAGAGAATGCGAGAAAGAGGGTGTGCAAGAGGGGCAGGGATAGCCTCGCCATATGCTTTGGTGGTTACAGGTGCAGCCATTGACTGGGCAAAAGCGCTCTCCTTTTGTTGTGCTTGCGGTTCCTTCTCTCTCTCCCTCTCTCTCTCTCTGGCTCTGACTGTCTGTGCCGCCCGCTTTCCTCTCTGTGCCGCACTGCAACGCTTCACTTGTGCCTGTGGTTGTTGTTGCTTTTGTTGCAGCCCAGTGAGTCGCGACTTGTGCGCTGCTCATAAGCTTCATTAGCAGCAAACAAAAGCCCCCTTCCACCACCCCCCCGCCAAAAAGCTCCAACAAAAAATGTGCGGTATTTTAGTGGTTTTTGCTTTTCTTTTCGGCAGTTTGGTTTTTTCTAGTATTCCCTGGATTGGAGGCGGAGAGAGATTTTTATTTTGCTAAAACTAGAGCCATTTCGATGAAGATTTTACATATTTAAGATGTATCTTTGGGGGAACTTATGGATAGTCATTGATACATATATATTTTGTAAAGATATGGATACAATTATTGAGGGTAAAGAAACCTTCCAGAGTTCTCTCCCCCGCTCCCCCCGGTAGAGTTTTCCTCCTGCATATTTTCCGTATGAAATATAATTTGGTTTTTCCCCCGAGACACTTCCCCTTTTGGGGCTTATAATTCATATTTCGTATACTTTTATTAATTCAATTAAAACCAGAATTAATCTGCTGCATCTTAAGCTTCTTCTTTTTATTTGATTTTTATTACCGTGGCTTTCTTTTCATATTTAACGATCAGATCGCTTGACACTTTCTACCACGCTTTCTAGCGTGGGCCCCCAAAAACGAAAGAGTTCCCCCAGAGTGGGTGTGGCATGCACTGGGTGCATGCAGCACTCATACGTCACACATTCCACGATTCGATGTGTGATCTGGAATGTTCGTGGGCGGCATTGCCTATGGCTGGCACTGTACAGTGCGTCTGGAAAGTGTAAGGCAGTTCAAACAACTTCTTGCAGAAGCAACAATATCGATACCGATAAAAAATCGATGGAAATCAAAGGAAATCGATGAAAAATCTCACATGAAACTTCAATTATTTTTGTATAAGTTTTCAAAAGTTGAACTCTGTTTTGTTTGTGTTGCTACAGTGGCGTTACGCACTGTACTGTATCTATCCCTGGCCATGAACTGACAGTAGTAGTTGCAGCCTTTGTTGTTATTACACAATTACGCTGCACTGCTGTTAGCTCCCCCTGCCACATGGTGGCACAGGGGGCAGGGCGGTTGTTGTTTACATTTTCAAAAATTTAAATCAATTTTGTTTCTGATTGCGGTTTAAGTGGCAGGTTCCACCGAAGAGCGCTTCTCAGAGTCCCCCCAGCTTCGACCCCTGCCCCTGCCACTGCCACTGCCTCTGCCTCGCCCTAGCTCTTGTCTTTCTTGATGTTTATTGCCGCCATATGTCTGTATCTGTATCGGGGTGTATCTGTGTGTGTGCGCATATGGATACTGTATCTGTATCTGAATAAATGTATCTTTTATTACCCATACACCATGTTGTATACTGAGAGACAGTTGTTTTTGGGTGCAGCGCAAACAATTGTGTGCCAACGATCTCCCATCACCCATTCCCCGGTGGCATCTTTCTCTGGAAATACTTTTGATTGCGTAGCCAGCTCTGGGACGGGGACAGGGACCTGCTCCTCCTCTTCCTCCACAAACGTTCCCACGAATGATGTTTACATTTTCATTTTACAATCCATATTTTGGCCTCTTTCAATTGCCAATAAATATATGTCTTTATTTATTATTTATTGAGGCTAAATCAATATCAATTTAAAACGGAGCGGAATGCTTTCAATTTGTGGAAATTCTCTACTGTATTGGCATTTTCCGATTTAATATTAGATAAACTAATTATTCCTGATAAGCTGATAATAATTATTGTCATATATTTCATTTATTTATTTTCTACTCGAGATTTATGTACCTACTATTTCTATTTAAGGGGAAAGGGAAGGGGAAAGGGATTACTGGGTATCAAAGTCTCGCGATACTTTTGCCGTTACTCTCTCTTTTACTCTCTCTATACGTAAATTATATATTTAATTAATAACTGCTTAATCCCTGTATTTATTAAGCAATTTTTGTGTTATCTAAGATCTTAAAAGCTGAACAATTATCTTGCACATTTTGTGATTAGATAAAGTAAAGCAAAATTGCTTTTGGGAAAACTACAATATATTTGACCATTAAATCGGTAAATATATATTCATATACATATACTGTATATAAACTCTATATATGTATGTGTCTTTTAAGGATTGAAGCTTTAATTTGTTTGCTAAATTTGTCAACAAATTTGTCTTGAAATAAAAGATAACTTTTATTTGACTTTATGTCTGTAAATATAGTAAAAAATATATATAGCAACTATCTGTGATCATGGCCTTAGATTAGAGAAGACAAATACAACCTTTGAAGTACGAGCCCCCTCTAGACTTGGTATCTTGGTATCTGTTCTGGCCAATTAAGTAATAATACTCGTATGGCTCTAGGAGTGCTCCAATAAATGATTTGCAAGAAGTCTGCGACTGCGACTCTCAGTTTGTCCTACAGAAATGGCACCAAGGGCGCACCTACCGTAACTACCGATAGATTTCACCATAAAGAACTCTGACGTAGCTTTTACTTATCAGTCTTTTCTGCCAGACGATAGTACTACATACCTTTTGGTCTGTAAATTGTTTAGGCATATATTTAGAGTATTTTGATTATGTTTTATGTCTCTTCTGTGACTATAGAATAAGCTATGATCTGGTTTAGACCTTACAAATCTACGACTGAGTCGTACACTTTCCGTGTACATATTTTGTTTTTGCACTCTCGCGCTTGAATCTTTTTTTCGACCGCCTGAAAACAGTGCTGTTAAAAATTATAAAGACACTTGGGTAGGCCCCAGCATAAGCTTTATAGAATGAGTATTTTCGGATTATTAGAAGGTTAAAGTGTTCTACCTTCTGCGGAAGAATTCTATAGATGATAATTTCCCAACTTTATGAGGATAGAATGGTCGCCACTTTTCAGTCGATTGAATGCCCTGTCATATCTTTAGAAGCTTACAAAAATGTCTTAAATTTCCAGTTTCAGATGAACAAACAAAAAACATGACATGTGAATGAATCCTTTCAATGCTAAGCCTGTGGTAGCTTCTGATATTCTTGCTGCTGAATGGAATATTTTGCACTTGTTTTTATCAAAAATAAACCACATTTAATTGGATTCGATTCCCATATAATATACATATACAATCTAATCTAGATCTTCAGGGCAACACCTGGATGACCCTTGGCATTGAGGCCGGTCACCTTGTAGGTGGTGCCGGCGGGAACGGGCTGATCGAACTTGTTGGCCGTCGTCACATAGAGAATGTCCAGCTGGGGGCCCCCAAAGGCCACTGAGGTGATCTGCGTGGTGGGAATTTTGATCTCCAGCAGGATCTTGCCAGAGCTGCAAAAAGGGTAAAGGTTATCTGGAAAATGGTTATCGCTGGGCAAAAGACTCACCTTGGATTCACCTTGAAGACGGAGCCACCGTTGAAGGTGGCCACATAGATGTTGCCCTCGGTGTCGATGGTCATGCCATCGGGATAGAGCGGTGTGTTGGGTCGGATCTTTCGCAGATCGAAGACGACCTTGGGATTGGCCACCGCACCGGTCTCCACATTGTAGTCGTAGGCATTGACCTCGTGCGTGTTGGTGTCGATGAAGTAGAACTTCTTGGCCTTCTCGTCCCAGGCCAGGCCATTGGAGATGCCCACCTCGCCCCTGATCTTTGTCACCTTACCGCCAGCCTGCCAGCTGTAGAGCTCGCCCTTCCACTGCGTGAAGATGTCGCCGGTGCAGCACATGGTGCCGCCCACGAAACGTCCTCGGGGATCGGTCTTGGCATCGTTGATGCGATTGTCCACCAGACCGGGCTGCACCTCGAACAGGGTGCGCAGGACCTTGGCCACTGTGGCGACGCCATCCCACTGGACGACGACGCAGCGCCGGTTGCAGCCGACCGCAAACTCCTGCGGCCTGTTCTCGATGGGCAGCACAAAGGAGGCGAACTCCTCGCCCTCGATCTGGGCCTTGTACACCTTGTTCTGCTTGTAGTCGTAGCGATGGAGCACGCCCACCTCCAGGTCCACGTAGTACAGGCTCTGGCGGGCCACATCCCAGTGGGGGCCCTCGCCCAGGGCGGCATAAGAGTCGGGCAGTGCTTCCACTTTGTAGGACATCTGGAACAAGAGATGATGATAATTTAATATAATTGAAATGGAAATTGTTTTGCCAACGGATTTTACATTGTTTTCCACAAATAATTGAAGCTATTAAATATCTCTATAATAGTAAATTATATACTTCAAACACATTGAAAAGTAATTAGATTTTGGAGTCGCTCTCTCTCGTTCTCTACCTTTGAGATTAATTTGTTTATTGTGTGTGGGAGATACTTTTGCGGTCCGCTAACGCTTTCAAACTGAATTGAGGCCGGTTTATTAGAAATGTTTTTATACTGTCAGCCATCCCATGGGAATGCTCTCCCTAACCCACACACCCTTGATAAAAATGATAAGCTACTCTACTGGTACTAGTACAAGTACTTGTACTAATATGTGTGTACACCGGCCATCAACTGATAACCTGAAATGCTCACAAACACACACTTGACTTTAATTAATTATTGAGGTGCAAAACCTTAAACGGTGATGGGAATGTGCAATTTTCTGCATAGTCACGAGAGTGAACACACGCTCGGATTGGAACCAGTTCGCTAAGTGAACACACGCTCGGATTAGAACCAGTTCGCTAAATGAACTCTAACTCTATGGAATTTACATAAGTTGAATATGGTATTCAGTGTGGTTAAATGCTGTTATTGCATACCTGGGTGGATGTTGTCATTATTTTCGTTTTCTGATAAATATTTTTGAAGAGCTCCTCTTACTCCTCTTACGCCTACAAAACGTATATCTCCCCCGGGTATTCGTTATGGAATGTAGGAGCAAACTCTGAAATGATCTAAAACCAATCGAAACGTCTGCTATCCTGCGTCTCTGCTGCTGCGCTGTCGCTGTAAGCCTTCTAGTTGTTTCGGCAATGCGACTTCGGCTCCTGCTATCTCGTTTTTTAAAGTGTGAAGCAATAAACCGATTCCTCCCGCAGGTATGTTCGGGTGCAATGCTGCAATCCAAGCTGTAATTCTGATCATAATGGTGTCATCTATGGGCTCGAAGCTGCATATCGATTGAATTCGATTTTGAATAGTTCTTAAAGGATCAAAAATGAGCTCTGAAATATGTTCAACTATCATTTATACGTTTTGGTTGGGCTTTATTTTTTTAAAGAACATTTTCGCGGTTTAGAATATATCTAATAAATAATTGAATTGCATCCCCCAATTCCTCTAACTATCTATAACGACCGCTTTTGGTAGCTGCCCCTAAGCATATTCTTCACTGTAGTTGCTCATATCAGGGGTTTTGTTTTTTGTATCTTATGCTAAATTTGTTTGCTTTTAAATAATCACAGTATTATATTTCTTCACACATTTTATGGTTTCAGAGATATGCAGATCATAAAAGTGTGTCCATAGATACGACAAATACTTAAGGCAATACATATGTATGTAAGGATTGTTTGCGGGGAGGGGGGGCCCCGAGGTCTAGCAGGGCAGGGCAAGGCAATTAAAATGTATATGGAAATAAAAGGCAATAAAACCAAGGGCTTAAGCGTACGATGATTGTCTTATCAATTTTCCATAAATAAATAACAAAATGCGAGAGCGACTCGAAACTCAAGTAGGGGTTCTCCCATACACACACATCCCTTAAGAGAGCGAGAGAGCCAGAGAGCGGGTCATTGATTAAACCTTTTGCGGTAAAGCCATGGCAACCGTTCTGTTTTGTGTTTGTATTTGCCCTTCATGTGTCCCACTCGCACTCAAGTGGAGGAGTCTCTTGTGTGCATGTGTGTGTGTGTGTGTGTGAGTGTCTCTCTGTCTCTTTGTTGACTCCTTCGTTTTTTTGTGCTCGCCTTTGCGTGTAATTAAGCCAAGAGTGCAAGAGTGAGACAGGGGCACAGGGAGAGAGAGATAAGAAAGGCCGTTGCTAGTGGACAGTGGGTCACTCGAGCGTTGTCTGGTTGTTGTTGCTGTTGTTTGTCTCTCTGTTTGGTCCGAGTCTTTGCCGTACTTGTCCATGGCTCTGATGGGAGATGGCTGACTGATGTCTGCTTCAGGGGGCCGCCTGTGTCTGCCTGCCTGCCTCCATATGGAACTGCAACATCAACACCATAATAAAAACTAATGAGGCACAGTAGACGCTCACAAAGACGCTGGGGTGAATTATTTGTGGAATTAGATAATTTATTTTATTTTTTTAAGATTGGAATCTATGGGATATAATTTTGGGATCCCAATTTTTTTATCTAATATTTTTCATATTTTAGTCCTTGAATTTCTTTGAAATTTCTCCCTATTGAGCGACCACTGTATTACAGTTGCTATGGCTATCTGTTCTGGTTCTCTGCATGTGTGTGTGCGTGTGTGTCTTCTTGGCCAGTGCATTACCCTTTGCCACACATTACACGGCTGCCTTCGTTTGATTTCTTTATTTCTATCTTTCTTGGGCGCACTCCGCCTAAGGCTCCCACTAATTATCTGTAATTGATTGCATCTAAGCGGCCGCTCGAAACGGGGGAAAATGTTTACCTACAAATTAAATGCATTGAACAAACAAAGTGCGTAAATAAACAATAAGAATACCAGAAGCCAAGTGATTTGATCCGCTGATCCCCCAAACAAGAAGTTGAAGCTTCTGGAAATGCTCTTTGGATGGCTTTGCTCTTAGCTCTCTCACTCTCTTATTTTTACTTTTTGCTCTCTCTCCCTCTCTAGCTGGAAGCTCTTTATTCAGCTCGTTGATTAGACAAACACTCAAAATGATAATTAACACAACAAATAACAAAAATATCTCTCATTTTGCAAAATAAATAAATTCAAAGAAATGTTAGTTTATTTTGCAGAAAGCTCAATAGTTAGTTTTTAATAAGTTCTGGAAACGCTTTAATATGGAAAGTTTACTGTTTGTTTGAAGCCACTCAAAGTTTCTTTTGTCTCTGTTCCACTCATTGCCCCCACTCATGAGTCATGGGCCTGGGCCAGCCAGTGTCGAGCGCTAGTTGCCAGGGCTAGCAGTTAGCGGGAATTTCACTCAAATTTCTCTCTCGCTGGCTAGCGCTTTCTTGGATATTCAGCGGGCGGCCGCACAGCTGGCAGCTCAGAAGAGAGTGCACTGCTCAAGTTTGCGTTTTGTTGATGAGCAGTGAAAATCAGTTCTTCAATATTGCAATATTATTGGAAATATATGAATATATACCCAATATTCAATACAAGAATCATTTCTGCTCTTTTCTGACTTTGGGTTTGTTATGGTTCTATGGACAACATCAACCGATATGCCGATATACGAACTTCACGCGATCACTCTATATACCATGTATCCACAGTATATTGAGTGAAGGGTGAGCTCTGGCTTGCATGCACTGCATTTTGCTGGAGCCAAACGCCTGTTGCCCATACCTTCTTTTTTTTCTGTCTCTCAGCAACATGAGTAGTTTTCTAGCAACTTGTGGCCGAGCAACATTCGAAGGGGAGCTATTTTGAAAACACGGCCTTGCCGCCCCATAACTAACTCGGGCCGCGGCCAACAATAGACAACAAACAGAAAAAACTAGTGTCGAATTTTTTTCTAAATTCAAACAAAAATTACGTTAATTTGTATTTTTGCAAAAAACAAAAATATATAAAATATCAAAATATATATAAATTATATATTCAACAACCCAAAGTTAATACGGAAAATCCCCGATCTCGTTTAGATCCGGGAACGCGATAACGCTTTGTTGTTAATTTTTTGGCTAGATACTGCAGTGGTGTATCTGCAAGATACATTCGGTGTTCTGTGTGCAACACACGACACGACACACGTGTGTTTTCCCACAACAGCAACAGAAGAGAGAGGGAGAGAGAGAGGGAGAAGATTCTGCGTAATCTGAATCACAGGCCCCAGCCTCAACCTTCATTCTTGTCGCGTCGCGCGTTCTCCTGCGTCTGCGTGTGCGTGTGCATCTACATTTGTAAGCGTGCGTGTGTGTGTGTATCTGTGAGAAAGACGCGCTTCGATCGCGTTCTACATTTTGCGCGTTACGGGAATAAATTAAGCCTGTGCTCTCATTTTTGCATACTAAATTAAATATATACAAAAAATCGTTTTGCCACTCTATTAAAATAAAAGTTACGTAGATTACGAAACCAAATCCCCCTTCGAAACGCAAAAAAAAGTGAAATTTCTTATACAACAAAAAAAAAGATACATATTTATCTTTGTGTGTGTTTTGTTGGCAAATATTTAAAGCCTTGGGTGACATATCAGAGATACACAAAAAAAGAAAAATCAACTTAAAAGATACGCCTTCATTTTGGATTAATCAACCATCAGCAGCAGTGGCATGCCACAGTGCGGCTTCAACATTCTCGCCGAGACCCGCTTTCAATGAGATTTAACTAGATAAATGGTGCGTATCTTCTGCCACAGTATCCGTATCTTCTCTGCTGTTCCGTGTGCCCCGATTCCGATTACGCTTTTTGATAGATTGAATTCTTTCTCTTTCCATTATCAATCTTTGTCGTCTTTGGCCGGAAGTTCGAATCACTTTAAATCGGATTTCGAGCGATTTTTCTCGATTCTCTTCGACTAAGAGGTTTATTTACTTTCCTTAATTTTCGGTGAGGCTTATTTGAAGAAGTTATGAGTTAGTCTTACTTGGGTCTGACTTTGGGGATCCATTACTGACACTAAGAACTCCCAAAGAAGTCAGTATTTTCAAGCCATATCCATTGTAAGATATGCCTTTCTCTTAGGGAACATTTTGTACAACAAACATTGAAATATTTGAAAGGGATTTCGTTGCTACTTTTTGGTATTTTCTATGAACTCTAATAACTCCTAACTCCGAAAAAAGGCAGTATTTTTATACCATATCAATTGTAAGATCTTCCTTTCACTTATGGAACATTTTGTACAGCGAATATTGGAATATTTGGAACCCTATTCTAATGCAATGTATCCTTCAGTTACTTTTCATGTTTATACCCATTTATTTCAATAATATTCAGGGGGTACTTCAAAGTCGTTTCAATTTTCCGATACATAATAATTTAATGTAAAATTAATGGCCATATATAAATCATTCTTTCCATTGAACTGAAGGGTTCAAACTTTGAGTTCATCCACCTCTAATGGATGTACGTGTAGCACCCGCATCCCAGTAATAACCTTACCCAACAGGAATAATTTGACCCATTCCATTCATTGAGAGGGGGAGGGGGGAGGCCTGCATGATTTTGTTTTTTGCACTGCACTTAAACCACCCTCTCTCCCTCTCTCTCTCTCTCTCTCTGTCCCCGTCTCTCTCTGGCATACACAAATGTATCTATGTGTACCTCTCGTATTCCGCTCGCTGGGTTAACCTTCTTTTGCATTCACTTGGCTAATTATACAGACAAGCAGACAAGCCAATGGAATGACCACGACAACGTTGCCTTGCCTCCTGCCTGCCTGCCTGCCTGCTGCAGTGGCCTCCGCTGTGTTTATCTTGTTAATTAAGCAACAACTAACTACTGTAACTACTGGTTAATTTTTAATTGTTACAACACAATAATTTGCCCGTCGTCGTCGTTGCTCTCTGCTCTCAGAGATGGTGGGATGGTGGGACGAACTCCCTCCGTTTAGTGATCTCCAAAAAGACTGTTATTATAGAGACGCCCTAGAGTTCACTTCTACGTTTGGACTCTGCCTTCTCTCTCTTAGTTGTGTGTGTGTGTGTGTGTGTGTGTTTGTCATTTCATTCCGTTCTCTCGCATCTCGCATTGATTGTGCACGGTCTTGACTCGGTTCGAAGCACACGACATTCATAAAAGCAACTGGAAGTGGAACTGGAGGTGGAGCTGAAGCTGAGGCTGGAACTGGAACTGGAGGGTGGAGGGGGAGGTGAAGCTGGTACTGGAGCAAGAGGTGGAGCTGAGGGTGGTACTGGAGGGGGACTGTTTCCACCCTCGCTCGTCTGTTTCTGATGGGAATTCCACTGTAGGCATTTCAATGCGGGCTTTGTGGAGTGCAGCGAGTATATTTGTGGTATTTTTGTATAGATTTCAGTATAAAGCAGCCAGGAGGAAGCGTTTCCCATAGGCAGAAGCGGGTTATACCGACTATAGAAGCTAAGGAACATATAGATACGAGAGTAAACAAATTCGAATGGAAAAAAGAATATGAATTGCAGTAGTTGCCATCAGCATTGCAACTGCAATTCTCTTTATCAATATTTTCATGGTAATTTTGAGAGTTGTATGGGTCCTCTCAAGGATGCTCTTCGACTCGAGACGCCCAAGTGAATTCTGCAAAAGAGAATGATAGCTATGGGAGGGTATTTCCTAGTCTAAACATCTAAATGATCGCCATGGAGGGGTATTTCCTAGTCTAAACATCTAGGAAGGGTATTTCCTAGTCTAAACATCATCTACTCCACTCGTACCCTTCTCGTACATGTTCTGTTGAAGTCTGTGGGCCGTCGTATAGCCAATTATTGTTATTCAACTCGTTTCTTCATAAAACAGTCTATATTTGTATCTGTATCTGTTTCGTTGTATCTGTGTGTGTGTGTCAGTTGATTGTGTGCGCTTGTGTGTTGCCTATATTTAACCAATATTTTTTCGTCTTTGTTTGGCTTTTGCATTGCTCTGTTGGCATTTTTAATTGTTTTTGACTGCGTTTTCATTCGCGTTTTTTTTTTTGAGTTACTGTTTGATTCAGCAACCATTTTGTAGTTGTTGTTGTTGTTTTTGTTTAAATAATTCTTTTGTAGTGCAGTGAAATTTGTCGCCAAAGCGATTTGGTCAGGGCGGGGACACCATTCAAAGACTGGCTTCACACACACACGAGCAGCGGAGCACAGAAGCACCAAAGCACCGAAGCACACGAGCACACGAGCATTCCATTCCGTCTCTTAATTAAGTTCTCCACCAAAATGGTTGCCTTTCTTTTTCTCTTTTTCTGTTTTGTTTTCTACTTTACATTGCTAATTGCTTTATCTGGAAAAACAGAAACAAGCGTCGAGGAAAATGAGAGCAAAACTAATTGAAAATGTTTCGTTAATGGCTGAGCTTTTAGTTTTAGTTTTGCTTTTGATTCACTCACTTTTATACGATTTTAGACGATTGTAAGATTGAATGAAGACTTTTCCTAAGCCCTAAGCTTATTTATCCAATTTTCTTTATATCGAAGCAAATATGACTTGGGAATATCAGAGAATTATGTATTATTAAAAGCCCTTAAAACCTGGCATTTGGAAACTCCCAAACATTCCCTTTTTTTATACCTTAATTGGGACCTTAATTATACCCCTAAATAGCACCAAAGGGAATCATTTTATTTTATTTTTTCAACACCCCCTTCAAATATAATACTTCAAAAACTCTTTAAAAAACTCTTAAATAAACGCTTTTAAATGAATCTATTGATCCACTGGTGTCATACTTTATTTAAGAATTGAACGCATAATATTATACAATATTCCAAATAATAATAATACAAATATTACCTTAATTCTTTAAATAACCCCTAGAATAACGCTTAAGCCTAACTAATGTTCCATCCAAACCCCTAGAAAATATTATCACCCAATCTTCACCTTCCAGTAATCGGATCTTATTGAAGCCTTGCCAACGTGTCGTCCAATCTATGTATATGTGAAGTTCTGCTATATAATATAAACAATTATGTATATTATTCCAATGGTACTGCTATTCGATTGCTCTTCTGAGAATCCCTATCAGCAATCAGCTGTTTTGATTGGGTGTTGGGTATTCGATTTCCATTCAAGAGTTCTCATTTGTGACTCATCCACTCATGCACTCATTTGTACAGTTTGCACAGTTTAACAAAAGTTATGGCTTTTTGTTTGTTACGAATGCAAATGCAAATCCATTCGTAACAGACTATCTAGTATAGAACAGATATACATATATGTACCCCCAGGGGTCACCTCTGACCTTGAAGTCCAACGAAAGTTAAAAACGGGCCCTTTATTTGCTAACCAACCTGCCTGCTGTCTCTGTCTCCGTCTCCGTCTCCGCGTCTCTATTACTCTGTGAAATTTCACACATTGCCTGCCTGGAAGGGAGAGGGGAGGAGAGGGGAACAGTGAAATCCCCCACTGGGAACTGGCACAAGATTGGACTGGCTAAGGCCTATAATATATGCTCATATATACTTCAATTTATTTTTTATTTATTTGCAAATTAAGTCAAATATTAGTATGATTTCGCAGTTGCAATTGTCATGTGATTTTTTGCCTAAACAAAAAATACCAAGAGAACGCTGTAGTCGTTCAAAGTATACCCATTAAAGGGAACTTAAGATCAATATTCCGTTAGCAACACTGATAATTTCCTTAACCAATACTTGGTGAAGACACAGCTAGCTTTACCAATACTTATCGCGCTTACCAACACTAAAATGAATAGAAACAGCTGGTATATATTAATGCTGTAATTTATGTATGGTTATACCCACCATTTACAAGGATATAAAGGGGATATGAGACACTTTCTGTAGTTAGTAATATATACTGTAATATATGGTTATATAAAGGTTGGATATGAGAGACTTGTGGTAGTGGAGTCGAAGCATCTGAGGCGGCACTCATGAGCACTACCTGGCACAAAGACTTCCAGTAGAATGAAGCGTTGATTCTACCCCTACAATTACAGGGTACCATATGAAGCCTTAGTTCAATTTTTATCACTTGGCTTTTGTGTCGCTGTTTTTTTTTTCCGTTTTAATTTTCGGCTTGCCTTGTGATGGGTATTCGTGGGTGTGTGTGTGTGTGTGTGTGTGTGTGTGTGTGTGTGTGTGTGTGAGTGTGTGGGTGGCGGGGGGGTTTGTCATTGCCTTGTGCCATTGTTTGGGTCTGCTTTTTCTCACTCTCGTGCCCTGTTCTACTTTCTATGCGACGGCTGTTGCTGTTGCTGGCGGCATGGGTAGATTGAAAAGTTTCACAGATACACACAGACAGACGCAGACAGAGACAGACGCAGACACTCAGTAAAGTCTCAATACATATAAATCATCATAATTTCGTAACAATTGAATTTAGAGCGTAATTGCCGTAAATAAGATAAAATTGCAATGACTGAAAATAATAATCAAACTCTAAGCGAAGCTGAGCCGGAGATGGAAATGGAGTTGGAGATGGAGTTGGAGATGGAGCTGGGAGCTCTGGAGTTTGCTGAATGGAGCAGAGCAGCACGAGCCGCTGGAGCCATTGGAGCCAACGCTGTGGGAGCATTGAGCCAAGTCGGGGCATAAATTGCGCTAATAAAGCGCACAATTAAATTCCTCATCGCAGTCGTAGCTATCGTCGGGCGGGCAAATTGGCAACACTTTCCAATTCAAACGAGTTGCAGATTCATTTGAGGCACCACCACACCACCATCATCCGCTAGCTGCTGTGGTTGCTTCTTCTGTTACTTCGATTTGCCTGAAACTAAATTTGGGTTAGATGAGAGCGAGTTATGGGGAAGTCGGGAGGGGTCTCTGTCTCTCTGTCCGCTAATACTAGAAAATACTGATAATAATACCAGAAAATACTAGAAATAACACCAGAAAATACTAAAAATTATATTATCAATCGATTTGAAATACAAGGGAAATTACTAGAAATAAACCAGAAAAATACTGAAAATAATGCCAGAAAAATACCGATAATAATACCAGAAAAATACTAATAACAATATCAAAAAATACTAGAAATAATACCCAACAAATATTATAAAAATAAAACAACAAAACTCAGAAAATACCACAAATAATACCAGAAAATACCGGAAGAAATGCAAAATATACTGCAAATAATACCAGAAAGATGCATCACATCTTCCGAAATGAAATTTTGTCAAATATTTTATGCTTGCCCGCTTGCTGTCGAACGGAATGCGGAAATACTATTGTTTGAATACCCCACCTGGGGGTATGCCAGGTTCGATGAGATGTTTTGTAACGCCAAGAGGGAAGAAATACTAGAAATAATAACCGAAAAATATTAGACAAAATAAAACAAGACAAAGCTTAGAAAGATTTAAAAACCGATAACACCGATTACCGATTCTTAACTCTCCTTCTTCCCAGTAATTGCAGGGTATATAAGGGCTCGCCGTTTCAAAGCCAACTTTTCTGCCTTATTGTTTCTCTTTTCATCATCATCTGCCTTTGGGCTATCTTTGTTTACGTGCACTTTCCTCGTTTGCCCCTTCCTCTGGCTTTTGTTTGTTTTGTGATATTTTCGCGCTTTCCGCTGGCGTTTCGTTTCCCATTTCCCCCCCAGCCCCAGCCGAAGCAGGGGGGGATGGGATGAGGTGGGGCCCCCGCGGAATGTTGCCATGTGGC
Source organism: Drosophila athabasca (assembly GCA_008121215.1). Taxonomy (NCBI): domain Eukaryota; kingdom Metazoa; phylum Arthropoda; class Insecta; order Diptera; family Drosophilidae; genus Drosophila; species Drosophila athabasca. Next base: position 1,762,790 of record CM017793.1, on the reverse strand, counting down.
AGCAGCGACCAGACCAGACCAGACCAAGCGAATGCATGCGTTTTCTTCACATTCTTTGTGGTGCATGACATTAAAGTTTTAAATTTAACAACAAGCTAAATGTCGGGGGGGTCTTTTGGTTCCACTTACGATACCCTGCCCTGCCCTCCTCCTCTTCTTTGGTTCTTAATTTAACCCTAGGGGGCAATTTGAAAAGTTCAAAAGTGCGTTAAAACGGAAACGAAGGTCTTACAAGTCGCGCTCTACTTTTACCAGTTTAAAAGTTTTCAAGTCAATGTTTACTGTATTTTCATTTTCAATAAAGTCTCGGTAATGCGACAGCGCACCTCGGTTGGCTCTGATATCAGTTTATTGATGAGAATCAAAAATGTTCGACAGATGTTTCGGTCAGTCTATAATTTCTCATAAATTACAGATATAATACTCAATCGATATATATTCATTATCTGCTGTTCTGCACTTTAACCTTTCAAAGTACTTAATCGATTTATTCGTTTCTTCCAATTAACTGGAAAACTTTTGATGTGCACAAATTATTGCACATACGCCGCTTGGTACGGAAAAGCCGCAACGAACTGCATCGCGTGCCACGTGAATGGCAGCGGCGGCGCTGTCTTTCTTATTTTGGGGAAAATGTTTGTTTCGCCCGACAAGTCGTGCAAATGTCAAAAGTTTGACAAACATTTTGAGGGAAATTGTAAAGAAGTTTGGGGCAGGGGGGTTGGGGTTTTTCTGACCCCATTGGAAAACTGATTAAAATGATGATACTCAGCCAGGCAATGCCCTTTCCAGCACGCTTCTAACTTTATTAAGTTCGGGTTTCCCCCGCCCCGCCACGGTCTGCATCTGCATCTGTATCTGCAGATCCAGTCTCCATCTCGAGCCAGGCACGATTTACAGCCCGCATTTAGATTTAAACTTGAAAATTTGTCGTTTCTGCGGCTATTTCTATTTTTACCAGCACGTTCTGCCAGTTTTTGCAGCTACCTGCCGCACGCCAGGCGGCAAGGTGGGAAATGAAAATGGTTTGCTGTTGCCAATGTTTGACCAAACTGGACGCATTGTTTGGCCATCGTCGCACAGCACCGACTCTGGCTGTGTGGCAGAAGGAAATGACCGGCCCGCCTTTGTTGCCTTGGAGTGCAGCAAGTTGGACTTGGCTTGTGGCCGGGTTTGTTGACTCCTCGATGTCGCACTCTCTCGATTTATCTGCGTGTTAATTTGAGCAATTAACATGGTAAATTAAGGAAGCACACCGATTCGCTGTAGATTTTTACCAACATAAATACACACCTCGGGCGGTCGCTTGTTAACCTGCCAACAACAACAACATTGATCAAAATCTCTTTGGTTTTTTATGTTTTTAGTTTGCCGACAAAAAAGAAACCTCAAGACGCATACAAATCAAGGAAATAAACGGTTTTAGCAGCCCAAAACTTAATTACTTTTAAAACTAAAGATTTAAATAAATCGGTGATCAATCATTGAACAAAACTGTTCGAAAATATGTTTAAAAAATAAAAGTATTTAAAGTTGAAAAGTTCTTGAAAAAAGAGCTATGAATTCTGTAAAATTCGAATTCGTTTATTCATTCATTCATTCGTTAGTATTTGAAGGCGGAGACACAATCGACAGAGGAGCACTGCCGCATAACGCGTGAGAATGAAATGAAATTTTCTAGTATTATTGCTGTTATTTTCTGGTACAATTTTTAATTTTTTGTAAATGATAACATAAGGTAACTTTTTGTTAAAAAAAAGGTAGAGAAAATTCCTATAAAGCTTTAATAACTGGACAGAAACACTTCAAGGGTTTATGCTAATATAAATATTACGTATTTTGCCAATATTTATCTAAGCATAAAATACATATAATAAACTGTAGAAAAATCATTAATATTATATGCATAGTCGTATATAATACTTTCTTGCTTAGTCGGCTTTCCTCTTTGCTTTCTTTTGGTCTAAGCCACAAAATGTTTTAATGCTTTTTTAACAGAGTATAAAAACCACCTTGCGCCCAGTTAGTCATTCGGCACAAGCACACACACACACACACACACACACACCCATACACCGTATGTATATGTGGCTACAAGCCCCCGATATGGCCAGTGTACAGTTAACCAATTGTTAACCCAAATGTGCTGCCAACTGATACAAAGACAGCAAGGGGGACGGCAAAGGAGAGGGCCAGCAGGCAGGCAACAGTCAGCAGGCATTGCTATATCGAGGTGCGCCTGCGCAGCACATTGCCAACTGATTTGTTGCGCATTGATTGAAGGGTAAATTACACCTTGCCACATGCGATTCAGTGCGATTCAATGCGATTCAATGCGATTCAATGCGATTCAATGCGATTCGATGCGTTGACGGACAGCCCACCAAACGGACGGCGCGCGCGCAGAGTGTGCAAATCTTTGCCCAAAGCCAATATCTGTACATATGTATTTGCATCCATCAGATACATTGGTGGTACTGTCTTTGGTTGCTGCTGGCTACTGCCGGCTATTATTTATGTTTGTAGAATTCCGTTTGCAAATACAAATTTGTGTGCCTCGCAAAACTATTTGTAAATTGCGTCACCTCCAAAGCTACGGTTTCGGTTATGGTTCGACTAGGTGGTGTCCATGTTTGGTAGTCTATATCTCTCTTTCTCTCTCTCTCTCTCTCTCTCGCTCTCTTGTTCCATGTGTATCTGTATCTCAGAGCGGACTGTGTGCGTGTGTATCTGTGTCAATCTGTGGTCGGTCCGGCCATAACTGCATACATATTTAATACGATTTCAATGTTGTTCCATTCCAAGTGCGCTGTCACGTAATTAAAGTCACATAAAACATTGAATAGTTTTTTTTTTGTACTTCTTTTGAATGTTATTTTGGTTTTTGTCTTATTTTTGTTTTTAATAATTTTTTTGTGGTTTTTTTTTTTGGCATTTGTACGCGTAGGCATTTCGATTGAAAGACTGAAATAGATACGAACGGCTACCGAAATAGAGCCCCTTGAGGAGTTGAGTGCGTCACTTGTCATGAATTTGGAATTTGAAATTGGATTTCGATTGGTGGTTCCGTGTCAACGCATACGAAGAATTCACCTGACTCATTTGACATTCACTTTGATGAAGGATTGGGTGGAGACCCCCCACCACCACCATTCACATATGGGTGGAAATACCCCCACCCATTCACAAATGTGGAGTTGATGGAGCGAGACAGCTGGGAGGAAGGTTTGAGGGCTTTTTTGGCAGGTGTTTCAGACTTTGAAGCCCTTCTCCCTTCTGCCATTCGCAGGAGTAGCAAGAGGTTAAGTTAGATCTTTTCTTACTCTTTTGGGGTGTACCTTCTTCGAGGTAAAACCAAATGAACGACCTCATTTGTTAGTATATTTACCGGATCGTAAGTTAGTTTTCACTCGCTACTCTTCAGTTGGCTCTTCTCTTCAATGCTTCGGTCCTCGTTACTTTGCTGGCCGTTATTCTTGTCATTCATGCCTATGCTTTTGCTGTACTCGCTCGTTGGTGCGTATGGAGAGGCGTTGCTCAGAGAGGATTAATATTGATGAGGCGATAGGAGCTTTCCTCCAATGCAGTCCTGGGTGTTGCTGAGTGCTGAGTGGGAGGAAAATGTCTGCCCATGAAGTGCAAAGGGAAAACAACATTGGATGAACTGATTAGTAAAAATCCGACTGTAGAAGTACATTTATGCCTTTTATATCTCTTTCTATAGAGAGACCCATTTGTATTACTCGTAAACTTGCACTTTCTTCTGCTCCTTAGATGACTCTGGCTGGTTGTTAATGTCTTAATTGTGTTCCTTTTTACATTACTATTAATTATCTTAGTGCCCCCAACTAGTGGCTGTCTATTTGATTGTCGTTAAGCAGAAACACCTTTTATTACTCACTTTTTAACGACAGGCAGGCAGCATTTCCTTTTTAATTAATGCCACAGCCACCGTTTGTGGCGTGTTGCCAGCACACAGCAGCGGCGGGGCCTTTTGGGCCAATGCCGTCCAATGGCCAACAACTTTATGACACTCACTGAGTGACAGAGAGAGAGAGAGAGAGAGAGAGGGAGAGACGTGTACCTCATCATAAGACACATAGATACAAAGGCAAATTGACGGACGTTACGGACATGATGATGACCTCATTTCTTAAGCACAAAAACAAAACAAATCTTAATTAGCCAGGGTCTTGTCTTGCTCGTGTTTGGTTCTAAGCCAAACTTGGACGTGTCTCTGTCTCATGAATAATGTGTTTTTAATAACAATTTTCCACACATTATTTTGGGGAACTGCCACAGCCACTGCTATTGCCATTTTTATTTTTGGTTTTTGTTTTTAAATAATTGTTGCAATCAAATGTAATTACAAATGCATTGGAGCTATCCGTCCGACTGTGTTGTGTTTCCTTTTTGAATGGCAATTACAAAACAAGACAAAAGGCAAAACCAAGCCAAGCGCTCAATTATTGTTGCAACTTGCAACAGCCACCAACAACAGCAACAACTGCAACACGGGCCAATGGATTGGAGGAATGGGGAGTGGGACTGTTGTCGATGCGGTAACATGGCTCAATTTCGGTTGCTGAACATTATTATTATTTCGCATTTGCGAACAATATTCGCTTATTGTTCGAAAAGATAGGAGGAAGGCCCCAAACAGCAACAGCCAGACAGCAACAGCAACAGCAAAAAACGATAGCAACAATTGATCATATTTTGGCCAGACAACAGAAATGGAAAGACTGAAAGATGATTACGAGCTGCAGTTGCAGTTGCAGCAGGGGAAATTGCTTGGAAAAGTGTCGAGGCAGGGATACTCTTTATAAACGGTACTCGAAGAGTGTAACACCCAGAAGGAAGCCTCTGCGATCCATAAAGTATATATATTCTTGATCAGCATCAATGGCCGAGTCGATATAGTCATGTCTGTCTGTTCGTCCGTCTAGGGGAAAACCATAAACGCAGACTCATAGAGAAGGATCATATCTATCAGAGTGTTGAATCTGAATCAGATCGGATCATTACTATAGCCAGAAAGAACAAATAATAATTTCAGTGGCTATATGTAGAATAGAATGCTATAAATGTAGAATGTAGATATGTAGAAGACAGATGTAAAAAAGATATCTGAGAGATAGATATCGAAAGTTCACATATAAGTAAATATGTACACGGACTGAGTACCGGGTATAAAGTAGAGGCGCGGCCCTTGCCTCGTTTATTTGTAGAATTACATTCTCAAATTCCTCCGAGGGAAAGTTGGTGGATTTTGTGGTTTCAAGAAATTGGGTTTCAGTGTAGCATTTTTGACTTTTTGGGAAATGTTCAGGTACAGAGAGTATTCCCAGAACTGGAATGGAGAGCTCTTAAAATCTGTCCTAAGCCTGGCTATAGAAAGTTCTATATCGTGTCTCCAGGGTCTGCCTGATGCCCACAACCATCAAAATAATAAGCAAATTAAGTACGATTTAAATTTAAACATTATTAAACTTAAAATGGCTATGCAAATGTGCGGGTTCAAAGGTGCTCAAATTGCTTTTAAATTGCCCAACGTATGCTCCATGCGCCATGCCAGGCCAGCGTTATTATAAGCCAGCGACAACAGCGACGTTTTTTTTCTCGTCTTTTTTGTTTGGAAAGGGCATGGAGACAGACGACAGCCCAAGAAAGACACAAAAAATAAGGTAACCCAGCTGCAATCGGGCCAATGTGCAACGTGCAACGTGCAAGATGCCGCGTAGAGTCTCTCCATCAGCTCCAGCTCCACCTCCTTCATGGGGCACTCTGGCCCCCAAGACGAGGAGGGGGAGTAGGAGACGGCTACGACGGGCGTCTCGGCTAACTGTAATGTCGTCAGCGATCTTGGCTTGACTGGCTTGACGACGCCATTATGAAATGGCAACGAGCAGCAGCAGCGGGCAGCAGCAGCGGACTGCGGGCGGCAGAGAGTAACGGCTGGGATGGAGCAAAACAGATTCAAAGTTTGTTTTCTTTTGTCGGACACTTTTCACCTGCTCTCGGTGTGTCGGCGGCGGCTGGCCCTGTCTATTGTGTGGCAGGCAGGCCATGCAAATAGAGTCTCGGCTGCTGCAGCACGCCCCAAAAAAAAAGAAACGACTCTGCTGCAATCTGGTGCTGCCACTGCCTGTCCGGGAGGCAAGCGTCGTCGTCCAGCAACAGCTGGCGGTGCCACCAGTGTTGAATGTTTGCACTTTCGGATCAGGCCAGGGCCCCGTCCCGTCACTGGAATTGCTTACCATTAACCATCAAACCATTAGGCACTCGTCTGTTGCTTTTTCAATTTCGGTTTTGCGCCATTATTGTGAAATTAAGATGTTTACTATCTGAAAGATAATAGCTGCATCGGTATCTGTATCTCCGTATCTCTGTTTCTGTCTCTGTGAACTTTCTATAGCATCGTAAATTGAATATACATGTTGCTGATTCAGTTACTGATTTTGTTTTTGGCCCAAACAGCTCGTGTGAACTATTTGGCATGATAAGATATGCCAGCGAGTGAGCTAATTATGTCTAGAAGAAACTCTTTTCCAACTGACACACAAAAACGAAGTCAAAGCAAGGGAAAAATCTGTAACAGCAGCCACAACTATCTCTGTATCTCTGTATCTCTCATAGAACAAAACTTTCACCCGAAAAGAAAAAAAAAACCACATCGGATACAAGGTACAACAACAACAATGACACAGCCATCAGCCATCAACCGGCAACCGGCAACAGTTGCAACAGTTTTATGGCTTAAAATTCACACTCTTAATTGCCAGTTCTTGATTTCCAACCTACCAAGACACGTACAGTACATGTATGTGTGTGTATGTGTATCTACGAGATATCTATACGCATCTGTGGCCATCAAGAATGATCACCGTAGACCTGCCCCACACAGACACAACAATGAAAGAGAAAATTGATAGCTAATGCAACTGCAACTGCAATTGGAGCTCCGCGCGCGGCAGGTTAATTGAGCGCATTAGCGGTTCATAACCGAGATTTCACCATGGAGTACGTGGAGGTTCAGGGAATGTACATACGTACATGAAATTGGATGGAGAAAATACATATATATAAATTATGTATGTAAGTTGTTATTTAAGTATTGTTTATTAATATTATCAAATCGGGTTCTATGTCACGGCTACATCTCGGCTGATTTCTGCTGCTGCTGCTGAACTACTTCTGTCTGCTGTTTTACTCTCCCCTTCACTGCTATCTGTTCTCCTTCTGCCGTTGCTTTGCTGCTTATCTCCTGTTTATCTGCTGTTCTTCTCGTTCTGCTGTTGTTCTGCTGTTACTCTGCTGTTGTTCTGCCGTGACTGCTGTTACTGCTGTTACTCTGTTGCTACTGTCGTTACTCCTGTTACTGCTGGTACTGCTGGTACTGCTGGTACTGCTGTTACTGCTGGTACTGCTGTTACTGCTGTTACTGCTGGTACTGCTGTTACTGCTGGTACTGCTGGTACTGCTGTTACTGCTGGTACTGCTGTTACTGCTGTTACTCCTGTTACTGCAGTTGATCTGCAGTTGATCTGCTAATCTGCTGTTACTCTGCTGCTATTTTTGCTACTGCTGTTACTCTGCTTATCTGCTGTTATTGCTATTGTTACTGCTGTTAACCTGCGCTGCTTCAGTGGGTCTGCATTCCCACTCCCTCTTACATGTAAAAAAATCCTTAAATCCTTTCAGGCAACTTCTGATAGGCCTTTAAAGCCCCCTCCAGAATTTAGCAGATTTGAAAATGCTAACAGCTGTTACTCCTGTTAATGCTGTTTATCTGCTGTTACTCTGCAGTTAATTCCAGGTCTACTGTTAATAATCTTTAAAGATAATTTAAATGATTCCACATCGAAGTCGAGACTCAACCCTGATCTTTTACCGTCTTTAGTCATATTTTTTGCCAGTTGTTGCAACTTGCAACTGTGGAAGCGCGTACGTGAGAGCTTGTTGCAAGTTTTGCGGTTTCGATGCTATTTCCATTTGTGTGTGTATGTGTGTGATGATAATTCGCAATTGGAGCTGCAACAAGCAGCGGCATTCAGACCATCCAAGACCAGAATCAGACACCCACTTGTGGTTGTCATCAGAGAGAGACACACACACACACACAGAGACAGACAGACTCTGTAGCACTCGCTGTAGATAATTTTCCAGCTTTTACGCTTAAGTAGGAAAAGCGTTCGTGAGTGTAAATTGTGTTAAGTTCTTTTTGGCTTTCTCGCTGGCTGCCTGCTGGCTGTGTGGCTTTCTATTTTCCCCCCCACCCCGTTGCTTCTGTTGCTGCTGCCTCAGTTCTGACTAATGACAATTTGTTGGGTGGAGGAAGTGGTGGGGTCCGTACTACCCCCCACCCTCCCTAACCTCTTTCTTTTGCTGTATCTTTTTCTTCTCAAAAATTCTGGAGCGTCATAGTTGGTCTTTAAAATTACTTACTAATGATAATTAGTGGCATTATTTTCCCATTATTCTTTTCAAAGAGGAAGGCGGCCTCCTCTTCTCCTCTTTTTTATTGCAATTAAAGCGTCATTTAACTGGGCGTGGGAGTGCCAGAGAAAAGAGATATAAAGCCACGATTTGACCCCACCTCAGACCTGGACACATGACAAATTATGAAATCAATTTCGCCAAGGATTTTTAATTAAAAAATCCACACAAAAGTAAACTAATGTTTTTCCATTGTTTTTTGTGCTTTCCATTTCGTTATTGTTTTTTTTTTCAATTAAAAATAAATGGAGTTTTTGATTATGCAAAAAAAATAAAAATAAACAAAACTGACTGCATCTTGTCTTGTATGCTCCACTTATTGGCCAAGATTAGCCTCTCTGGAGCTGCCGGCTGTTTGCGCTTTGTTTGCCAACTCTCAGATACAGATACATCCACCAGCAGCAGTCATCATCAGCTTTAGCTTCAGCTTCATCTTCATCGTGGTCGTCGTGTCTTTCAGTAGTTGCTTCTTCAGCTGTTTTGTGCCTGATGCTTCCGACTTTCTCCAGCCACACACACAAGCACACTCGTGTGTGCACAGATACAAATGTATCTGTATCTGTGGCTGTAGCTTGGCGTTATAACAAATTCAGAGTGTAGAGTGTGGAGTGTGCCGTCGTCTGGTGGCTCTGCCTGGCCAGCTGCCTAATGATCCGTCTATGTTATAACTTATATGCAAACCGGCTGCCAAATTGAAATGTGCACAGATACAGATACAGAGACAGTATGCTGTCTCTTTCTCTCTCTTTGTCTATTCCTCTCTCTCTCTTGGCCATTTGCCAAATATTTGTTTATTTCTCCTCTCATTTGATGTTGATGTTTAGGCTGATGTTGATGTATCTGCCGCCAACTGTTGTCCGGAGTCTCGTGGTGTAAACAATTTGGCATCATAAATGCCTCCAATATTACGACATTTGTCAGCTGCCTTCAGAGCAGAACCTAAAGAAAAGATAACAATACGTATACGTCTACGTCATGGGATGTAGTTTTTCAGAATATAATCCAGTAAAATTCTATATTTATAAGTGATTTTAACTATGCCATTCAGTTATTGTTATATCTTATCTTTCCCCTCGAGTATTTTATCTAGAAATTAATTGTTTATCGGGAATATTATATCTTATATTGTACTATATCTATGTATATCTAATCAACTTTGTTTTCTTTTCATTTTTTGCAGGTGAGTTCACAATGCAATCTTGTGCTATATACTGACTTTTCCTTTGGGTCTCTTGTGTAATTTTGGTAAGAATAAAATAAATCTCAACTGAATGAACGTGAATGTTCATGGATTTACTAGAAAAATATATGAGAATAATAGAAGATAGTTGGGACGATAAAATACCCTTGTTTTTGGAACCATTTTGATTCATAATCCATTGAATAATCATATATTATATGACATTTCAATATACAAACTAGAAATATAATATAAATGGATTAGAAAATGGAGTCGTTTGAGGACGTTTATTCACCGCAAGCTTCACTCACGACTCGAATCTTTTCTACATACTCCTAAGAGAGAGATATTTCGATAGACTAAGGACAAGGTGTTCTTTTTGGAAAGCAAAGCAGATATTTTTCTCGAGTAAGAGTTCTAAAATTTCGAGTTCAAGTTGGAGACTTAAATAGGAATGTCAAGGGAGAGAGAAACGAAAAGATATTGTGGGTATTGCTGCGCTCTCTCTAAGCATTAAGACCCACCCTTAACTGCTAAGCCACACTGGAAGACCCAGAGCGAGAGAAAGGAATACAATGCTCGAGAAGCTTGTGTGTTAAGAAATTTAAAGGTTTCTTAAAACGAAACAAACTTGTTTCGCAAGTGATTGTTCTTTCGATCTGCTCAAACAATCTAATTTTTACAAATAAAACCAGCTGAATTTCAAGGTTTGGCTTAGATACCTCATAAAAAACGCATAAAGTGTTTCTCAGAAATGCGGGCATCGTTAAAGCTGATACTTTTGTGTCATAAAACATGCAAAAATGCTACGGAATTCCCTCTCAAGAAATACATTTCATAACAGAAGTGGAATTTAGAGAAAAAAAATACAAAATAAACTCTAGCTGAAATGCTGTGAGTAGCAGACCTTTAGACCTTTAAAGAAAAGTCTAGTCGGAACGGGTGCATCGGTACTGCGAGTGGCCAACTGTGTAATTCTGTTGAATGGAACTACCTTTACATTGAAGGGTATACCATTCAAGAGAACTCTTATGCACACAGACTATACATTTTATTGGGCAACCGAGCGAGGCCTCCCCCTGGAGCCTCAAGGAGCCATCATCTCTGGTCTCTGGTCTCTGTCTGGTCTGTGGCTGTCGTTTTATGTTTCACGCGAATTGCAGAAAATGCTTTATATGCAATTATATTAAATTATATTCGCGTGGATTAACGACTTAATGACGGTTGGTCCGTCGGTCGGTTGGAAACCGAAAACCCGAAAAGAGCGCGTGTTTTTAATCGTTAAATTGCTCGCAAGAAAACAAGACACAGGCAGAGGCAGAGGCACAGAGTCGACATTCATAGCTGCCGGAGGAGTAGATGTTGATGTTTGCCAAATTTGTGTCATGCCCCAAATAAGACAGATCAGATCCGCCTGGCCAAACCACTTCCCCACGGATGTGGCTGCCGGCTGCCGCCGTATGAGAAAATGCAGTCAGCCATCGTATGAAACGGAAGCGAGCAAAAAAAATGTATTTTGAAAATTGATAAAACTCCATCCATAGATGTGGCTGTGGATGGATGATGCATGGCCAGGAAATCCAATAAGAAACCACATGAAAACATGACCAACTCTTGTCCATGGCTATATTTAGCCAGTGGAAGCTCCTGTCTCCACATCTCCACCTCTCTCTGTCGCCGTCTCCGTCTCTGTCTCCCGTCTCTCTGTCTGAGTCTGAGGAAAAGCCCGATGTAAACAAGTTCGCGGCTGTTGCAACAACGACCTAAATTTACCGTAAAATTCATGAGAAAAAGATACCTCCTCCTCAAGCGGAGGGAGCAGGGGGCAGCAGTCTCTGGAAGATACATTTGGAGGAGGATTCTCTATGCTATGGCGTCTCAGGTGTCTCTCTGCCTTTCGGCCAGCTGTCGCAGCAGCGTTGCAACAAGTTGCCAGCATACTCGTAGTTGTTGCCGTCGCCAAGGTCATCGTTGCTTAAATGTGGCCAGCTTCCACAGCGCCACACCGCCAGTGCCTGGGCTCTTAAGCTGTCTGTCTGTCTGTGTTTTTTGTAGCTACCTTTTTGGCCTGGCCATTTCTTACCAGTTTGGCAGGTTTCTGCTGGCTGGCTGGCTGGCTGGCTGGCTGTCGTGCTCAACATCTTCTTGTCTTCTTGTCCGCTTCTCAGATTCTTCTTCGATGTTCTGGCGCTCGTATTTCAGTTTTTCGGTTGCTTGTTTTTGTTTTTTGGTACTTTTTTTGCTTTTGGTTTTTGCCCATATGGCGCCGCTTAAGGTGTCCCCTTGGGAGGCATGGGAGCGCGTTGCTAAAGCGGAAAATTTATGACCTCCATTGAAGAAAGAGCTTCCACGTAGCCCGACCCGAGTACTATACAATTTCATTATAAATTATGCACAGACACAGAGACACAGCCAGAGGTGCCCCCATGGCCTTTTCAATGAGTCAACGAACTCGTAGCGTATTCTCCCTACAATAATTACGATTTAAATAAATTTGCTTTAACATAAACTATGACCAAAGGACAATATAAACACTAAGATGTGTCACGCTATACAACATTTTCAGCTTGATTTTATCTGCCGGGAATTCCACGCAATTCCTCACTGAGAAAGAGAGAGACAGATAGCATCTACAAGTACATTATGGAGCCATGAATGATGACTTTTTGTATATTAACAAATGGCTTAACACCAATCGATATATTGACTGCCTCAAATACCGTTTGTTGAAGTATATATTTAGTCTTCCAGTTAGTTCCTTTGTTTATATTTAGTGATTGTTTTTATCTCTTATGTTTTACATTCTTCATTGTGCACACAACCAGCCATGCCACTTACAAACGAGATCACTAAGAGAAGGAAGAAGAAAGACAGTGTGCCCATACATTATAAGGACAGTGTGCCCATACATTAGAAGGACAGTGTGCCCATACATTAGAAGGACAGTGTGATCATACATTAGGGATCTCTGTAATGTTAATTTTTGCTGTAAACTTAACATTGATAGTGAGGAGTGAGCAACAATGTTATGTTATTTGATTTGCCATGGCCACAATTTCAAATTGGTTTTCTATTCACCGGCTGCCACCTGACAAAACTCTGGGTGGAGGAGTGTTTCTCCGCCCGAAACCCACACGTGTGTTTGGGTTGAATCATCAGCAGGACATTTACACTGATGGCCAAAGTCAGGGACATATCGAATGGAAAAACTGGGCCCCCGGCCACGGCCCAACCCATCCCCAACTCAACCCATCCCCAAACGTGGGCTTGGAGCCAGGCAGCGCCCAGCTATTAACGAACCCAACAAGTCACAACATGCACACCCCAAAAACCCACTGAACCGCAAATGTGTGGCTGTCGCTGTTGCTGCCACTGCCACTGCTATTGCGGCCTGGGATGTGGCAGTCAGCCCCGTCGTATACTTAATATGTGTTTCCAGTTATTGGCGGCCGCGTTTATCGATCGGCATGGATATTAGTCGTCGTCGTCCCCATTTACCCGTGCGAGTACGAGTACGAGTATGTGGTATCCCTCTCCCTCTCTCCCTCTCTTGCTGTCTCTGTCTCTAATAGCCTTTCGAATAGTCTTTTTTTTATGAGATTTTTTTTAGCCAAGTTTCTGGCCAAGTCTGAAGTCTAGTGCGCGGGGCCTGGCCAACATGCAAACAAGTCTTTTATGGCGCTTTTCCAGTGACAGTGCATCACATGGCCATGTTTGGGCTATCTGTTAACTGTTTTTGCCAAGAGGAGAGTCGCGTCGCGTCTCGTCGCGTCGCGTGCGAGCCGCTCTCTCGGCCAGCCAGCTATGCCGGCCATCAATGAGCCAAAAGGAAACTGGTTGCCTTAGTCTTAGTCTAAGTCGTTACTGCTAACTGCCATGCACACTCGATTAATTAGTCGCTTGCATTTAGTTTTTGTGTGATTTTATTCTGGCTTTTCCTGCAGCCCCATAATGCTTATTGATTTGCTCCGCCGGCCAACAGCTGCAGGCCTCGAAATCTGTGCTGTGTCTGTCTTTTGGCCTGGCCTATTGTGTGACGAAAATCCATAAATCAGCAAATGGCTGAGAGTCGTGACAAAGAATATGATGTTCTCTTGAATCTTCACTGTTTTTTGTTTTGTTTTTTGCATCTGCAAGTATAATAAGCTCCTAAAAAGGTGAGCATTAAAATGGTGTTTGGTGTTTGGTTTGGTTTGTAGTTGCAATTGTTATTATCTTGGCGTGGGTCTTTGAGTGCCTCGTCTTTTGTACTGGAGTCTGGGGCTTATGGCGGATTAGCTAATCCTTTGGTTTGTGCTTGCAAATATAGTACAGAGTTTTTTTGGGGTGAGCGATCGGATCTCTGGTACTCGCTCTCTATCTCACAGAGCAGCTTAGCAGTAAGTGGAGGAGAGCTCAAAGAGAGCTCTTCTAAACTCTTTTTCCTCTCTCTCTTCAGCTCTAGCTCTGTCCTAGTTATCTTAATGGGTAGCTTAATGTCTAGACACATGTTTTACCTCTCTCACGCAGTGGCTTAGCAGTAAAGAGTGAGTTTTGTCATCACTGAAAATACCAAAGTGAATCATTGACAGACGTTCGAAGTTTTCTAGAAAATTTCTTGAGCGCTGCATCGATATCAGTTTCTTTGAATCTTAAAACTTGTGCCTGGACTTGAGTCATACAGAAAACCAGCTGTTGGATTGAAATTATGAGAAGATTCTATAGTCTGAAGTCAAAAGTCTATAATGACTATAAAGTCCATTCGTGAAGGAATTTTCTTTTAGATATAATCAGTCTTAGTCTTCAATTGTCTCTGGGATCTGTCCCTCCCATATATCTCTCTCTAGATCTTTGGCCTATACAAAGTCTCGCCGGGGCTCAATCTGGCCCTGCTTTCGGTTCGATGTCAAGTGAATCCATCTAATTGAATTGTTAAACCAAAGCCTGATGTCGTTGTCGCTGTTCTCCTTCGGTAGCCTTTTTCCAAATTATTTGCCGCTGTCAGCAAATCTAAGTAAGCTCGTAAACCCAGAGCCAGAGCCAGAGCCAAAGCCAAGAGCCAAAGTCGAGCGCTACTTGGAGCTTGCTGTTCAATTGCGGCGATTAAAGTCGCGTTCAGCCACGGCCATGCAAATGCCAGCAGAGCCTCTAATAGGCTTGGGCTTGGTCTTGGTCGTTGTGTTGTCATCATCATCATCCGCAGCCCCATAGCCCCCCATAGGCCCCAGCAACAAGGTCTTTGGCTGACGTTCTCTTGCCATTACAGTACATTAAACGAAGGTAAAGCGCGGTCTCTCTCTCTAATGCTAATGAAAATGCTGAAAATTCCACTTCTATTGCTGCTGCTGCCGCTAGTTCATTAGCCGAGGCTTATGAAGTCTAACCCCAGCCTAAATACCGCAAATAAGTGCAATTCATGCGGCAAGTGCGTGGCTCAAGTGCACCTGACAGCACGCCGCGGCATTCCGTTTCCCGACTTCAGAGATGAAGTGGAGTCGTCGAGTGGCCAATCCAAGCATCTAATTATGAGCGCCCTTAGGCAGGCGCTGGTCCGGCCACCAAATTAAAGAAAACAGTTTGTAAGCGCCGTCTGGCAACTCCCCAATGGACAGTGGTTCAAGATCATAAATAAAGTAATTAAAGAATGGGAAAGATTTAAATATCTAATGGATAAACCAAAGAATAAAGAATAAAATGTATATTTTTCGAAAGTATTCCATTGTTATACTATTTTAAGCTGAATTTAATAAGTGCCAGCCAGACTGAAGAAAACAATTTCACGTAGCTCTCTCGCAGAGTAGCTTAGCAGCAAAGTTCAATACTAGACAATCAGCTTAAAGGATATTACTTATCCATAAACTTTTTTTTTATAGCGCCTAAAGTAAAAGTTATGACCTCTCGGAAGGTAGGCCCCTCCTGAGATGAGTGGAAAATATGAGTATGGTAATAACGGTTGGCCATACGCCATACGCCCCCCCAGTCTATAGGTTATGGTTGTTAAAGTATCCATTAAAATCTCCATATTTTATGGCTCCATTTGGTGCAATTGAGTAACACAGTGCAATGTTGGTTTAATTGAAGAACGCGACTTGACTTCTTTGTTGAAAATCTTTGTCTGAACCGAAACTTTCTAAAACACACCGAAAAATGCTTGAGAGTGTGATTTATGGGCTATAGAAACATGGGCTGCTTAAAAGCTCGTACAGATCTTAAATTTGCAGCTGAAATAATCACCCAAACAGCGATCTAAAGATACATATATGTACATATACCGAAAGATACTTGAAACGAAGCGCAAACCAGTTGTTTGAGGGAAATAAAACAAAAGACTTGAAAACTCTTTGATGGCCGATTGTCAATTTTGGTGTTGCTCTTAAATTGGCTTAATTTCCGTGCCAAAAACAAAAGACGACGGAATCGATCAATGGAAAACCAACCGAGTCTGGAAATGAGTTTCCTCCTATTTACGAATTGGCTATGCTTTCAATGCCAAAAAGGGTCTCCCCCCAGTGGGAGCTCCAAACAACATAATGAACCCAACGCCTCGCCTCGCCTCTCATTGCCTCCCCTTCCACTCTCCACTGCCGCCGCCACCCCTGGACTAACACCTCGTGTGGCCAAAGCAATTTAATAAAGCCATGAACCTTGAGCCAAGTACATAGAAAACCTAGCCATAAACAACTCTGTGCTGTTTTTTTTTGTGCTTTTGTTTTAGTGCTAGTGCTTATACCCTTTCAGAGGAGGTATTATGATTTGTAGCAGATGTTTTGCAAGGCACAGACAATGTCTAGAGCGCAGTGTAGTTCGCAAATTGCCTTATCTCTTGATCTGTTTACTTTATTCATTGCTCTCGATATTCTGTCGCTTTCTCAGCAGCAACCACAATGCGTGCGCAGGCGAGTTGCTCTTTTCTATCACCTGATCGTGTCAGATCATGTCTCATTATTTAATGTCGGGAGCATTCACATCCTACTCGCACGCATTGCTTACTTTTCCAATTCCTTCGTTCGATTGTTCTCTCTCTCTATTTCGGCAATTCATTCTTCACCTATCGCTCTCTCAGCAAAAACAACAATGCAAGCTCCAGACAGTTGCACTTTGCTCTCTCTATTACTCTCAGCAAAAACCACAATGCAAGAAGCTGTGCTTTACTCTCAGCAACAACAACAATGAGCTTTACTCGGAAGCGGTGACTCTTGCTCTCAGGCCGCGCTCTCAGCAAATACGCACTCTAGTGGGAAACAAACGGGACTCTAATTTGCTGCGTAATTTGTGTATTTATTTTGAAGGGTATCCCGAGGATCGACTTTCTTTATTGTTTGTTTTGCTGTAGTTGCTGCTGCTATTATTATTATTATTTTGGGGTCTGCTCCAAAAGCAAATTTGCCTAGCCAAAAACAACAACAATCAGTTGACAACTGTCAAGAGACCTCTCTTTTTCGGCTGGGGCTGTGGAGCCCGACAATAACGAAAGAGTGTCAAGTTTAAATATCTTTATATGAGTGCCAAAAGTGTCGCAGTCTTTTCTTTCCTTCTCTCTCTTTTGCTCTGCTTGGCGGGGCCCAGCAATTGGCGGCCAGCTACTCTATTGTCCAGTGTCGTGTCTAGCAAGGTATACTAAACAAGGTAGGCTTATTGGCTCGCTCGCTCTCTTGTTTTGCTTCTTTCGACTCAGTCTGTTGTGAACAGTACAACGCATTTGTGAGAGTCTCTCTCTCTTTCTATCTCTTCTGTCATTTTAACACTTAAGAATACCTTCTTTGCTGCTCTCTATAAGCCTACCTTGTTTAGTATGCCTTGGTGTCTAGTCCGGTCTGCTGCTCAGTTTTTGGTTCGGGAGTTTTGTTACAACTTTTTTCTGGTAGACGGCTAAGCCGTTAAGTCGTATTGATTGAGCGCTGAAATGAGACAGACCCGAAGGCAGTGCAGTCCGTTTAGCTTTTTTATAGCCAGCATTTGGAAAGGTTTAAATGTTGGCTACCAATAATAAATGTGTGAACAAAAATTAGGTTTATAAAATGTTTTTAATATCAAAGTTTTTTTAAAATTTTAAAAGCCATTTTAGATAATTTTAACCACATTTTCTTATATATTATATATATATTTTTTATCTAATTCTCTATATAACATCTCTTTTTCCATTGAAAATTCGACCTGGCAAAACTATCTGTCTTGTGAAAATTTGTGGCTTGCTGGCCTCCTCTTTTGGCTTTTCTGACGCCCTGCCTGTTGACAAGTTGGTGAAATATTTGCCAATGAAAACGGAGACCCTCAGCCAGATGGACAGACAGATAGACAGACACCGAAACCGGCACAAATCCCGCTGGTGTGTGTGTGTGTGTGTGTGTGTGTCTGTGTGTGCCTCTGTGTGGGACGACAGACGATATGCGATATATCGGAGAGGCCATAAGTCATCAGCTATTTTCGATCTGTCTATGCAAATCGGTTTTCGGGCTCGCTCTATGGAAAATGTGAACAACAAAGTGCAGGCAGCACCTCTTTGTGGGGGGGAGGGGGTGGTGGTAGGTCGGGGGCATGTCAAGCCAATTAGAAGTGCTGCAAATGAGCAGCAAAAGGCAGAGGCAAAGCGCACGCGCTGCAAATTATTTAAGGTTGGGCAACCAAAAAAAAAAAAAAAAAAAAAATACGGTTACCATTTGTGAGCTTTAGAGCGTCCTTCAATTACGCGCACCCCCCACCCCCCAACAATCTCTCCTTGGGGGGTAATTATAACTCTAGAAAGAAGTCCACTCTTGTGGATGGCTCCTGGTGTTGCCTGCCACATTTCTGTGTAGCATATGCCATGGCAATGGCAATTTAAGTTTCCCCTTTGCCGCTGCTTCTGCGATTGTATCTGGCAGATACATATATCTACTTATAGCCACAATGCGCTGCAGTTGTTTGTTATTGTTATTGT
This sequence comes from Drosophila athabasca, assembly GCA_008121215.1. Classification (NCBI taxonomy): domain Eukaryota; kingdom Metazoa; phylum Arthropoda; class Insecta; order Diptera; family Drosophilidae; genus Drosophila; species Drosophila athabasca. The sequence goes on along the minus strand of CM017793.1, from coordinate 1,744,215 downwards.
GTTGCTTGACTTTCGCGCTCTAAGTGCCTGCATTTTCAGTTTCAATTTTACCAATTTTACCATGACCTTTTTTTCTTTGCTTTTTCGTTTTTCTTCCGATTTCTCAGTTTGCTTGCTTGCTTTTTGGCCAATTGCTAGTGCCCAGGCAGCATAAACGCTGTCCCATTAGCCAAGTGAAAAGCAAATAGAAATTGGTGCTAAATTATGCCGGAACCAAACCAAAGCCGAGTCCGAGTCCGGGCCATATACGAGATTTCGGGTCTACGATTTCCTTAGTCATGCGAGCCCGAGCCATGGCTTTTACCAACCAACCAACCAACCTCTTCGATTTCTGTGTTCGATACTTGCGTCAGCATTCGTTCGATTGTGTAACAAAGATCAAAGTTAATACGAAATTATTTGTTTGTTGTTTGGCTGTGTTTTTGCTTTTGGAAGGGGTTTTCGGTTATCTTCAATCGGAGATCGGAGAGGTCGGCGAGATCGGAGGCAAGGTGAACGCACCAATTGTCGAGAGGTTTTTGATCTGTTTGGTCATTAACCCATTAGCCGATCGATTCTTGGTAGAAACCACCGAAAATTGAAACGTTTTTCAAAGCTTTTGTGTAATCTGAGAATTCTGGGAATGGATTAAATGGTATTACATGATAGTCGGCAAAGGGTTTCGGGTTCCCCTATCATGTTTATGACAAACGATTGACTTGGGACAGTGTGCACAGCACATTCATGGTGTCCGCAATTATCCTTTCCTTTTGCGGCAGCTGTCGGCGTGCTTTCCGCACTTTCATTCACTCAGACAGAGACAGAGATTGAGAAAGAGTGAGGGAGAGATGAAAAGGAGGCTGGTAATTAAAACATAAATCCTCGTCCAGCCCGTCACAATAATGTCAGCGGCATTTGGGCCTGGCTTATCGCAAGATTTAGCCAGGGATCGCTGTCGGCCTGCCTGTCGGTCTGTCTGTCTGCGGCTCTGAAAGTCTGCTAATGAAAATATTAAATTTAATGAAATGAATATTTCTGCCTTTTTGCTGCTGCCTCTCTGTAGAGTCTCTGAAAGAAATACCAATCCAAAATTAATGCCAGCGCAGCGAAAGTGCTGTTGGCTGTTAATTTCTTCCACTACGCATGGCTATGGCTCTTCGACTCTTCGACTCTTTGGCTGTTTGCCTGGCCAAAGCGTCAATCAAATGTTGTTGTCGCAGCTGTCGGATGACGCGGCGAGTGGTGGCGAGTGGTGGCGAGTGGTGGCGAGTGGTGGCGAGTGGTGGCGAGTGGCGAGTGGTGGTGGGGGGGTGTGGTGGGGGTTTCCATTCATTGTGTACTTTCGAAAGCAATTTGGCATTTGTTAATGAAACTTAAGTAATGCTCCAAATAAGCAAATGGCAATCAAAAGTTATTATGTGCATATAAAGAGTTTTTAACAGCTGTCTGGCTGTCTGTCCATCTGACTGGCTCTCCTCCTTGCCACTCTCGTGTGCAGTCAGCTGTTCCACTGCACTCGCAGATACCAAAGATATGTAGATGTATATGTAGATAGATCTGTATGTATGTCTGTATGTATCTGTTGAAGCCGCAAGAGCCTTGGGGGCAGCAGCAGCAGCAGCAACAACAACTGGCGCCCTTCAACCGAGGTTGCGCCCAGTCGACCGCCGCCCGCTGACTGGCAGCTCTCTTTGGCGGTTGGCTGTGGCTGTGCATTCGCCCGGTCATAATGCCGTAACCACAGTTCATTTGTTTTTTCAGTTTTACTTCTTGGTATAGCATTACCTTTGGGGAGGTCTACACTATAGTTACAAACAAAAAATAGGCGTTGGGTCTGTCGATAATCATAGATTACCTCATTTGAATAAAGCTGCTGATAAATTGTTACCCTCCACTTGTGTGGGTGTACATAATACAGACATACGGACATACGGATACGGATTGATGTAATCAACGTAATGGAACTGGTATTAAATGGTATTTCCTGAGGGGGGATCTTGATCTTGGCTATGCGAATGGGTGGGTGATTGGATTGCAGAATATTAAAGATCTTAAGCCAAAGACAAAATGATAATAGGATGGACATTCTCATGTTATTTCCATATTTAATTCGGAGAACAAAAAGACAGTTTGGAAATTTTGGTCATACGTGGGGATTATAATACCAAAGACTATAAAATACCAATATAAATACTTGTAAACATCATGCACAAGCAATGTTCATTGGTTTCGGTTACTTGGGACCGAGTCTCATCAAAGACTATGTACTTTGTTATTGGATTCTCGGGAACGAAACAGAACGACTCAGCAGACGAAGACGAACCGAAGCATAGGTGAAGAGAGAATGGAGCCCCTCCGCGCGTTCGCTCTCTATCTATCTCCGGGTTAACACCTCCAAACACCCCGTCATAGAACACCATTTTGGTGACTCATGCAACAACTTCGTAAGCTATACCACAAGTGGCATCTCCATGCTTCAGATCTTGCCATTTTGAGCATGTATCTGAGGCAAGGAGAACCCAAGGGGACTTCTTTAGTAAAAGTTACAAAGATTTAGGTGTTTTAGAATCGATTAGGGACCAAAGAACATGATTTACCAAGATTTAGATGTTTTAGGATCGATTTAGAGACCAAAGATCGATTTATCTGTGGATTATATTAGTTGTATAGGGTTGACACTTCTTTCCAGCTGTTGTGTAAACATATAAGAATAAAGGTGTTGCTACATCATAGATCAAAAGCGAAACTCTTTATGAATCCACTTTATAGGGATGGTAGGGATAGTGACCTCTCCAGGTGGCAGATCTTGTAAAAGTTTACAGCTGGCGGCTACCGCCTTTTGGCGGTAACTCCGACTATCTCCAGATCTGATCGCCGCTCCAACATCTTTGTTGTGGTTTTGGTTTGTGGGGGGATTTGTGGAGTCTTCTTTCCCTGTTTCGTAGGCTCTTCCCGGTGCCCCGTTATGCGACACGTCGTTGTGCCACGACACTCCATTCCAATGAAAGTGTTGCGGTTAACCCGAGAGACCAACACCAACACCAACACCAATAACAATACCAATACCAGCGCAGCGTGTGCGCCCTTTTCGGATGTGGGTACTGAAAAAAAGGGGAAAAAATATATTAAAAAAATATAAAAAAAAAGTTAATGGAGAGAGAATTACAATTTGAATGCATTGTCTTTTGTCTTTTGTGTGCGGCTTTGGCCAGAGTGCAATTGCCGGCCGGCCGGCCGGCCCTTCCGTTCGAAAAGGCACAGGCACAACTTTTCATGGTGGCTGGCGGGCAAAACCGAAACCGAAACCAAAGCCAAAGCCAAAACCGTTCGATGCCGCACCGATAATAAATTTTCCTCATTGTTGACTGCCCCCACGTTGCTGTTGCCCCTGCCCCTGCCCCTGCCCCGGCTTATACACACAACATCATCATAATAAATTTCGCCTGATGTACGACGATGGTTGTTGTACTTTAATAAGCAAAGTGCTTGGGCTGGTCGCTTGGCTGGTTAGCATGCCCCTCGCTATCGCTATCGCTGTCCCTGTCCCTGGTCCCCCCCCTGCCCCTTGCCACTTGCCACCGTTGGCCACTGTTTGTCCACTTGTCCATGCAACCTGCTGGAGTTTGTTGAACCTCAATCAGCAACAGCAGCGGCAGCGCCAGTAAATAAGTTAAATGCCTTCGAGTGTTAGTTACTGGCTATTTATATATGCCTATATTTTAACAAGATTTTATTTATTAACCATTCACTCAGAGAAAAAGATAGCTGCAAGATATAGATAGTAGAAAGATGGGTAGATAGATAGAAGATAGATAGATAGAAGATAGATAGAAGATAGATAGAAGATAGATAGAAGATAGATAGATAGAAGATAGATAGATAGAAGATAGATAGATAGAAGATAGATAGATAGAAGATAGATAGATAGAAGATAGATAGATAGAAGATAGATAGATAGAAGATAGATAGATAGAAGATAGATAGATAGAAGATAGATAGAAGATAGATAGAAGATAGATAGAAGATAGATAGATAGAACATAGATAGATAGAACATAGATAGATAGAAGATAGATAGAAGATAGATAGAAGATAGATAGAAGATAGATAGAAGATAGATAGAAGATAGATAGAAGATAGATAGAAGATAGATAGAAGATAGATAGAAGATAGATAGAAGATAGATAGAAGATAGATAGAAGATAGATAGAAGATAGATATCAGACAGATAGAAGATAGTATATAGATAGATAGAAGATAGATCGATAGAAGATAGATAGATAGAAGATAGATAGAAAGAAGATAGATAGCAAAAAGATTGAAGATAGATAGAAGATAGATAGATAGAAGATAGATAGATAGAAGATAGATAGATAGAAGATAGATAGAAGATAGATAGAAGATAGATAGATAGAAGATAGATAGAAAGAAGATAGATAGCAAAAAGATTGAAGATAGATAGAAGATAGATAGATAGAAGATAGATAGATAGAAGATAGATAGATAGAAGATAGATAGATAGAAGATAGATAGAAGATAGATAGAAGATAGATGGAAGATAGATAGATAGAAGATAGATAGAAGATAGATAGCAGACAGATAGCAGATAGATAGCAGATAAATAGAAGATAGATAGGAGATGGATAAAAGATAGATAGTAGATAGATAGTAGATAGCTAGTCGATTTTAACCCAAAAGATTTATCAGATTTTATATGTTTTTTTGTACAGAAGAACTTACGATATGGAATGGAGTATTTTTAATCAATTCTACTGATATTTAGAGGTTCTAGCTTCTACTTTAAGGTTTTTCAAAATTATTTGAAAATTCACACATGCCTCGACACCAGGATACCCTGTACTCAGTTTCTATACAAATATAAACATTTATTTAACTTATCTGATGATTATTACTGTGTATCTAATCAATTTCGTTTCCTTTTCATTTTTTGCAGGTGAGTTCACATTGCAATGTCGTGACTGACTTTTTCTTTGGGTCTCTTGTGTCATTTTGGTAAGAATAAAATGGTTGTCTCAGCGCCTGATTTTTCATGGAGAGATAGTTCTATCTTCTAGCCTTGAAAATTCAATGGAAAACGTTGTTGATTCTGAGAAAAGATCGATGGAAATGCATTTTGCTTTCTAGGCATTAGGCAGTAGATAATCCGTATAGCTTTTGAGTGTTCTATTGTGAACCATGATTCATGCAAAAAGAAGTTATGATACATATAATAATATGATATGAAATGATATCATATGATATTTTAAGACTCTAAAGGAGCTATAGAGAATAATAATATCCTGCATTGTTTTTGAGGCGTTTGAGGTATATGTAGGTGCTTCGACACTCTGCGTTTCTATATACTCCTATGGATTTATGTGATAAGGGGGCTAGAGGGCGGTAGATGAGAGCTCAATTCTCATTGGAATAGAGCTGTGAAGAGAGAATAAACTAGAGAGGTGTCGCCGCTTTCTTTGAGTACAAGCAAGAACATGAAAACTCACCCTTAACTGCTAAGCAACATTGGGAGAGAAAAAGACAGAGCAAGAGAGAAAGCGTGCGCGAGACGTGGGATAAAAATCGTGCTTCCTTTGTCGTAAAACTATAATTTTTGTCAATTCTTAGAGCAGATTTGTAGCTATAATTATTTGAGCAGTATTTGCTTGAAATTCTGTTGATTTTTCTCAGTGTACCACGTCCCTGCTGTATTGATCAAGCGATAATTTGCATGCGTCAACGCTGCTGTGCTGCAGTTGCAGTTGTTGTTGCTGTTGTTGCAGTTGTTGCCGCTGCGGCGGTTGCTGCTGCTGCCGCTGACTAAGCGCCGCACATTTCCGCCTTCGTATTAACTGTGGCTAAGATATGTACATACGTGCACGTACGTGGGGTTGTCACTGGCACGTCGGGCATATCATTAATTAATCGTTGCTACTATATATAAATCCTGCCCCGAAAGGTGTTAATTACCTGCGCTGCTGCATGGCTAATAACTGGGCTATAACCCACACACAGAAGAGCACTCCTAGACAATGGCGACGACACGCTGGGCCCAGAGAAATCTCTCTGCCTCGTATTTTTGGCAATGTGTGGGCCATAACTGTAATGGCATCTCATTAGCATTGCATTAACGACACACAATCATCAATTTTTAATGATGGAAAACGTGCCAGGCTTTGGGTCACCAAAAATTTTCACAAAACAACAACAAAAAAAACAAAAAAAAAAGAACCTAATAAAATAAATAATAAAAAAGAAAAATTAAAAATGTGATTGTGGAACTTTCTCGTGTCATCAAAGAACCTCTCGAAATGGGTTTTTCTTTTTGGTTTACTCTGCAAGTGACTTTTCACTTTCTTTCGGGCAAAAGTTCAGTGCTCTGGGCGGCCATTCAGGCCTGCTTATTAGCCAAAAAAAAAAAAGCACCAGCCAGGCCAGCATTCGCACTGGCATTTCCATGGCTTTTGCTTTTCTTCTCCAGTTTTTCGTATAATTTGTAGTTTATTGTTTTTTGTTTTCTCTCTCTCTCGGCTGCGTTTTGCATGCAAATTACAAAGGCTACACAATAACCGAAGCTACTTGCAACTTGCAACTGCCACTGCATCACACAAATTGTTGAAATATTTTCACTTTGCTGTTGCTGTTGCATGTTGCTGCCACTGGCAGTGCCACTGCCACATGCAGAGCTCAGCGCACTCAAAATAATAACTTCATTTTGCATGCCCTTGTGCCTTGTGCCTCGTGTCTGGGGCTGGGGATAAAATTCAATTAGTTTCATTTAGGTTTAGATTTAGTTAATGCCCCAACTTGGATTTCAATCTTTAAAAGTGCTATTAGGGGTACGCAATAGAGCCCTTCCAAATAACTTTATACTCGTAATACTCATTAATTTTTATTTGTAACCATAATAATAATGTCATGGGTACAAAACTCAGTTTACATTTCACAAGATTTTGATTAGGTAATCCCAAAAATATATTTCATTTAAACCTAGTTAAAAGCTTCACCATTTTTCTAGATTTTTTTATTTTAAGAGGAATCGTTAGCAAATAATAATAAAAGATGCAATCTATAAGAACTGCCAGCTGTTGAAATTGAACTATTTTTGTATATCCTAAATTGGTTATTTGAAATGCTCTAATCACAAGATATTTCATGTCCATTACATGCCCTATGCAACCTTCTGTTTTCGCTTACATTTAACTTTTGTTCTCTAAATAATTTTAATATGCTGTATGCTTCGAATTACCAAAGACAATTTAAACACTGCGAGCTCACTGGAGTTCGTGCGAGCGAGACAGCGCATGTTTTGTCTCTTTGTAAAAAACGTCGTTCCTACAAAACAGAATTGTATGAGCGTTACACATCTTAGTATCTTAGTATCTATCTCTGTATTTACTGTGATATATAGAATGCTTTTGTTCGATTGACATTTTAATTTCTCTTATGGATATTTATCTATAGCACGAATATCATCCATAGAGGGGAAATTTTTCCTTACAAAATGATCTACAAAATTCCTATAACACATGGTAAAAAATTTCCAATATTCTTTAGTTTCTTAAGCAAGCTCTCATTTCTTCAAGTCTTCTTTTAAATAAACAATATGAATTTATGCTATATAAATATCAATAAAATATCGCGAATCTTCCAATCATTCTGGTAGCCATAAATTCGATGGAGAATCTCCCAGAATGGCATTACGCGTGAATCACCCATGGGGAAAGGGTGGCTGCCACTTCGAATTGGCTCTGAAGATGGCTTTCGTTTTTTGTTGTTTGTTTTCCTTTTGGCCTGCCTCTGCCTCTGCCTTTGCTTTGCCGCTGCTGCGTGCTACTTTGTGCTGCAGCTGGTTTGGGGCCGCTCGGTTATTGTTGCCTTTGTGCTTTGTGCATTGTTGCTCATACGCCCCGTTGGGGCGCTGCTGATTCGCACTCATTTCATTTCAGTGCGCTTCCCAGAAAAAAGCGAAATGCAACTGCCACACAGCCACAGCCACAGCCATTGCAACATTGCAACAGCAACTGCAGCATTGGGAGACGTGTTCAGAATTGGGTCTAAAAATAAACGAGAGAACAGCAACATAAATAGCGCTGATGCTGATTCTGACTGGATGGATGCTGGCAAATGTCAGAATCGTATGGCTAATCAACAGCCAGGCATCGCATTAGCAGTCGCATTTGCTGGTAATCATTATTAATAGACGGGGGGCAATTACAACACCCGACGCTAGATAGATAGATAGATAGATAGATGATGGCTCCCAAGGCTACTCCATCGATAAAGCGGCAAAGTGGAAACAATGGAAACAACTAAATACAAGCCCGATTGCATGTTGGCTAGCCGAGAGGAGGAAACCAGCTAACAAAAGCTACTGCCACTGGTAATAAATAAATGCGCCAGCTTGAGCCTCAATTAATTCGCTTGCCAGTTTCCAGCTCTGTTTTGCATGGCACAAATTAATGTTCGAAATTAGACAAACAAATATTTGCCACTGCGGATCACGACACAGAGTGGATCAGAGCGCCGCAGCATGCAACCAGGCAACAGCCAACAGCCAACAGCTACAACAAATTGCGAAAATGCAACATCCACTTGGGCTATATACAAACTATATCTATATGTATGTATATGTATATTTGTACAAACAGATGACTCCACTTGAGTGAACACTGAAGCGGCATGTTGAAAGGTCATTGTCTGCCAATCGAACAGCAGCAGCAGCAGCAGCAGTGGCAGCGTGGCAGCAGCAACAACCGCAAAACCTCCAGCACAAAATCTGATTATTAAACACAATCGAAACAACAAAAAAAAACAGTAAAAAAAACAGTCAAAAAGTAATGGTTCAAAATATGATCTCAACGAAGGTTTTATACCCTAAAAAGAATTTAAAGAATTTATGCATTTAAAGAACAAATAACTAAAAGCCTTTTATCGGTATCGATCAATGTTCCTAGTCACGCACACGACATGCGTGTTGTTCTTGCATTCTTGGGACTTTTTGTTGGAACTTTTCATTGGTTCGTCTGTCTGATTGAGAATTCGTTTGTCAGTTCTTAAATCTCGAAGAAATCTCGGGAGAAAGGCCATTGCTTTTTGTTATTCGTCTCCCAAATATATGGTTTGGTACACGACATGTATTTTGTTTTTGCATTCTTAGTGCATTTTCTGTAACTTTTTCGTTGGTTCGCCTGTCTGATTGACAGAGGGTATTGTCTGATTCGAGAGAAATCTCTAAGTAGTTGGAAGAAAGGATGAGGCCATAGATGTTTGCTAATCTGCTATAAAATATATGGTTTCGTACACGACATGCATGTTGTTTTTGCTTTCTTGGGCATTTTCCTTAGCACTTTTCGTTGGTTCTCGAAGTTGGTTCTCATAAATCTCGAAGAAGTTGGAAGAAAGGATGAGACCATAGCTGTCCGTTAATCTGCTGCCAAATATTTGGTTTCGCATTCCCACTCATTCGAATAAGATGTTAATGAATGTTGACCAGTTCTCAATATACTTAAGAGGTACACCTAAATGCTATTCGAAACCAATGCTACCTTGTGGCATAAAAAGCGAAGACAAAGAGAATAAAGAATAAGAAACCCCGGACAGCTGGGCGTACACTCTACTGTCGATCTTTTTTTTTGTGGTTTTTTAAGTTTGAATAAAATTTATAATTAATTTTTCCTCTTTGCTTTTTGGTTCTGCCAATTCTTGTGATTTTTTGAAAGGCTTCAATGCTTGAAAGTTCTGCGGGCTGCGGCTGCGGCTGGGGCTTCCCTGAGCAGCTGGCCCCATGGACAGCCTTCGGTTTTAATTCTCTTCACTGTAGATGTAGCTGAGGCTGGCAAGATTTTAATAACTGGTAATTATGAAAAGTACAGCTGTTGCTGTCTCTTGCCACGGCTTTAACTGCATTTAGTCACAGTTTAGTCAGCGGCGGAGGCGAGCAGCTCCGATGGCAGCTTTATGTCTCATTCATGGCGGGGCCTTGGGAAATCTCTGGCCCAAACAATGCCACAATAAAAAGACTCCAAGCTGGAGTCCAAATCCAAGGCGTTGCCGGCAAATTCCTGAAAGCGGTTTATAACAGTTGTCTGCTCAGAGCCGGGCTAAGAGCCAGCCCAGGCCTTATCAACAGACGGCAACAGACACACTCTCACTCTTCCTCTCCCTCTCTCCCACACTCTCTGTGTATGTCTCTTTCTATTCGTGTAATGCCATTTTCTCTTCATTAACACATCGGAATTTCACTTTCACACATGTCAGCTGCATTGACATGATTGATTTTGTAGCCCCGCTTTGAATATCTATTTTCTGATTAGTCTTCAAATGGCTTTCTATGGCTCAGAGTTCTCTTTGAAGGAGTTTCGGATGTGACTTGGCTGTTAAGTTGGAAGAGTCGAATGAGTTATTGGGTGGCCTAAATGGTTGAGGAGAAATATAACAAAAATCTACTATAATTATTATTAAATTCGTGGCCATAAATCTATTGGGGAAATCCGACTATAATCAGACTACATTTATCGGAGACTATAAGACATAGAGTAACCCTATATTAGTAGCACATCCGATATCTTCTCTCTCTCATTGTGACTTAGCAGTGGAGGTGGAATGTATTTAAAGAGAGTATTCCACTCATTCTTTCATCGGTAGTTCTAACACAGTTTGATGTTTCATATATAGATGGCACTTTGATCTCTAACTGTACTTTAATTTATATAAATCACAATTATAGCAATACTAAATCTGTTCGGTCAAATGTGCCCTCCGGTGTCATACGATCATAAACCTTCTCCTGCCTAAACCATTCCATAATCCTGTGAAACCACAGCCACTACTTATGTTAAGTCAGTCATTATGTTAATAGAACATGTAAGCGCTGTTAAGTCAGTCATTATGTTAAGTGAACATCTAAGCGCTGTTAGGTCAGTCATTATGTTAAGTGAACATGTAAGCGCTAACATTCTGTTAATAAAGGGCAGTGCAGTCGAATGCTTGTTACAGACCGCTCAGACGTCCTGAATTTCGTTGCTCAACCTTCGGGAGTATCCTTAGAACGAGAGTTTGTACCACACAGACCCAGACCACACCCAGACGCTCTTCTATTCATACAAAAGTATTGCACCAAAGGGAATTGATATACACTTCCCATTGAGATCCCTTAAGGCTGAAGATCAAAATTGTACTTCAATAATTGTAGACAAATAAATGCCACATTCCCCCAAAGTTCCACATCATGTGATCTACAGATTTCATTCTACTAACTATGTGTATCTGTGTTAAGACCCCGCTGGGGTAGAGTCATTATAGATCTAACATTTCTGAATGTCCATTTCCAACAGTTTAGAGAATTGCCTTTCCAATCTCTCCTCCACTGGAATGATTCCCACTTTCAATCATGTTGATCCCTTCAAATCACCTACCAATCCAATCCAATCATCTTATATGTATTTTGTATGTTGTATAATCCCCCATTTAATCGCTGGCTTAAATGGACTTTGCATAGCCACAGAATTTCACTTTCACACCTGTCGTCCGAATGGATGAATGGTTTGGAAAACTTGAATCGAAGCTAAAAACCGATTTGATATTAAAACCTATGGCCAGGCTATAATCGCTGTCATTAATTTGGTCTCTAACTACTCAATTTGTTTGGCGTTTGGCTCGCTTTTTTCAGGCTCGTTTCTGGCTCTCCTTCAAGGCTATCCTTGAGGCTTACTTTGGCTTCGTTGACGTCAAAAATTGTTTGGTCGATACACGGTCGGTCGGTCTGGGAGGGAGGGGAGAGAGAGAGAGTACGGCAAAATCGTTCCTCTTTGACTTTGAGTGACATTTTCCGTTGTGTGGCGAACAAAAAGTGAAAAGTTGTTATTAAAAATATTATTTGCACGATGAAAAGTCCAGCTACAGCGCCAGCTCCAGCTCTGAGTGTCAGTTAACGTGGCTGTTACCCGGTTGATGGCTAAACCTGCACTCTGTTTAAGCCTGGATCTGGCTATATATATAGAAAATATTATTAGTTTTGTTGTTGCTGTCCAATTTAATGCAAATTATTTTAGACTTTGAGTTGTTTCTTATATTTAAACTTTTTTTTGCTTTACCTTCGCATTTTTTTAGTTTGTTGTATTAAATAATTAGTTTAGGCATAATTAGACGCTTGTTGATTGCCGGAAGCAGTTGCCAGCAGGTGGCTGGAGAGTCAAAAGGTTTATACAATTTGAGAAATAATTAAATTGAAACCCGCTTGTCATTAATAATTGTCAGAAAAGACCCCAGACACAGACCCCAGACCCTCTCGTACCCCTACTGTTTGTAGCTTCCTCGGCCCATATATGTCGTGTTCGAAATGTCAGAGCCATAGAATTGATCACCAACATAATAATCCATGTGACAATCAGGCATGTACATTCACTCGTATCGTACATATAAAAATTAACCATCAGACCATTTATGAAACACAAAACGCCAAAAAGAAGCCGTATACGAGAGTACGCTCCCTCCTCTCCTCGCCTCTCCTCTCCTCCCTTTTGGGGGGGCAATTCAATTGAATTCAATTCGCATTGAATTGGGTCTACTATATACGATATATATACAAAACGAGGCTGAAGCCAAATGTGGGCAAGTCCCCCTGTAACCCCCTCCCTCCTTAGACATATGTTCGCGTCAGTCCAACAAAAATTATGTAAATTTCGTTTTGAAAAATGGCAGAAAATCGAACCACCATTCCCCCGCCTCCCAACCCCAACCCCTGGCATACTGAAAATCTAGCAGACATTTAAATTGATTACAAAAATTTATATGCAGTTTACATAAATATTATCGCTGTGCCCCGACCACTTGTGTCATTTTGACCAAATTTGGCATTTGGCTGCGATGTTGTTTTCGGTTTTCGCTTTTGTATCTCGCATTTTGGCGCACTTAAGGCGGCGCTCAAACATTTTGCCGTAATCAAATAATTGCGCTAATAAATTTGCTTAAATTCGTCTCAAATGCCTGGCGATTTGCACTGCGAATCCTGACTAAAAATAAATCATCTACGTGTAGGCCTCACCTGTCGCGTGTTTGCTGTCAGTCGTCGTCCACCTTGTAGACGACTTTTGAGATGTCCAAATGTGGGCTGTGGGCAGAGGAGAGAGAAGTGGGAGAGGGAAGTGACCAGAGGAGAGAGAAGTGGGAGAGAGATGTGGGGCGAGACAGATGGATGTACATAAGTGGGTGTCTGGGATGGGTCTTTGATTTCAACTGTGACTAGAAGGATAACTATTTAGGGATCCTATTAGAAGATCTATGCGAATGGAAAGAACTACAAATGGGAACTACAAAATAAGTTAAATTTCAATAGTTTTTGCTTGAACAAACGCTATATTTTCAGTATATGTATATCCAAAGAAAGTATCATTAAACATATTTCCCATAAAATACTAGACCATTTAAGCATTTGTTTTCTGCCTAAACTACTAAAAAACTGGTATATTAAGGGACCTAAATTTCAATAGGTTTTACTCAAACAAATGCTACGAATTTAGTATATTTTTACAGAAAATATCTTAAAATATCTTTTCCTATAAAATACTAAAAAAATTTAAGTATTTCTTTCCTGCCTAAACTACTAAAAAACTAGTATATTAATAGACCTAAATTTCAATAGTTTTCGCTTGAAATAACGCTATATTTTCCGTATCCATCTAAAGAAAATATCTTTTCCTATAAAATACTAAAACATTTAAGTATTTCCTACCTGCCTAAGCTACTATAAGCTGGTATATTAATGGACCTATAGTTGCCCTATTCTAAACAGTTGCTTAGTTCATCAAAGATATCTAATGAATTCCAAAACGTGACTTCATTTCGTGCTTTTAATGCCAGATCTATCATTCGATGTTGCCCCCAACTAATGTCTACTTCTGTGTGCCAGAGCCCTTGGTGTGTGTGTGTATGTGTGTGTGTGTGTCTAATGATCTTGTCGCGGATAACTCTATCATTTTTCACAGTCAGCCAGACTGTTTCGAGTTGGTCATAACAACCCACTCGCATCTATCGACTGGCATCGCATCGCATCTTTGGGGACGTCTCACGCATCTTTTCGTGCCAATTGGCGAGGGTACCCGCCGGTACCTGAATGCGATTGTGGCCAACACAAAACTCCAGTTGTTTCTTATGGCTTCCCTCTGGCTCTGACTCTGACTCTGGTCTGTAGGCAAATCCAGTTAAGAGCCGTCAAAGCCATTTTGATTATTTTCACATTGGCAACGGAGATTTTTTGTTGGGTTTTTCGGTTTTGTTTTTTTCCTGGACAACAATGGGGCCAGACAATGAAAATCAGTTTTAATGGCTAAAGACCATAAAAGCGTCATGGCTCATAATTCATTTTTGTTTTTTTTTTTTGTGGGGGGAAGGGGGTGGAAACCATCTGTGATTGCGCCCGCTATCTCTACCGGCTCTTGTCGCTCTCTCACTGTCTCCGAGGGGTACCCCCCAGTCCCCCTTTCATTCCCCAAGTGCTAGCCGTGCCATTTCACACTATCGACGGTTTATCGGCGATTTGCTGTCTGCCAATTGGCCCTGCAATCGTAATTGTTATGGTTCGAGCTGGATTTGTGGAGCTCTGGAGCTGCCGCTGTGCATCCATCCATTCGATTCGATTCGGGGGGAGGGGAGGGGGGGGATGTTGTCATGGCCCCTGGGCTGCATCGTAAAATTTTCTAAGCTCATTATTTGCTCATATTTTTACTATTGGCCGGCAGGGCTTTGGCTTTGGCTTTTGCCTTTGCCTTTGCTTTTGTTGCAGCTGTAGAAAAAAAAAAGATGGAAAAAAAAGTACAAATGCTTAACGCTATTTCTGTTTGCTCTCTGATGACAAAGTGAAAGTTTTTTTGTTTTTTTTTTTTGTTTTTGTGACTGCAAAACGTAACAACTAAACAAAGCTGCGGGCCATATATATAATATATATGTATATAGATATATACTGTGTATATATGTGTGTCTGGTTGTGTTGTGGCTGCGCTTGTTTCGGGATGTCAAAGATCACGAGTCTGAAGGCCCAAGGAAAAAGACTGGAAATCACACTTGGTTGGGGTCTTCCTCACACGCCATTTCGGGTCTGTGTGGTGTGTTGACAGCTCTCTTCTGCGGTTACGTACGACCACGACCACGAGTACGAGTGTGCGATCAAAATTTGTCACATCTTGTTAAAGCAGACGACAATCCCCCGACAACCACGACAACCACGACCAACTGGAAATGGAGAAGGAGATGAGTGTGTGGAGATGTAGATGTAGATGTGTGTGTAGATGTTTCGGAAGATGTGTGTGAAGCTATGCGGACTTTTATTAGTTTTCACACCCTTTAAATGGTCAGGGAATGTCTGTGTCGGCCTTATGTTGCCCCCTAGGGACCACAGGAAAGTGTACAAGGTGCGGCCAAACATTTTTGATATTAAATGAGTGTCAGAGCCAAAGAGAAAGAAGAGCTCCATAGATAATGCCTCATTATGGTGCGGAAACATTTCTTTTGCGGTAGAAATAACTTCATTCCAGATACACATATTTCTCATTGATAATAAAATATTAATAGATAAATAATATTCGGAATATTCTTTAAAGATGATCCAATATAAAAACATATTCTCCGTACTTCATTTGAGTTCAAACTGGAAGTGATCTCTATACCCTTTGTTGCCATTTATTATATCAGGTATTTTCCGTAATAGAAATAGAATAGATGTCAGCCGTATTTAAACCTAGAATTGTGAGTGTTGCTTAGAGTGGACCTTCGACTCTAATTTAGTAGCAACTGCTGTGGCAGCTTGTGAAATGCTTTCATTTCGCATTGTTTGTGTTGTGTGTGTTTGTGGCCTGAATGAGTAATCATCCGGCAAAATCTTATCAAATGTCAGCCGTGAAATGCAAACAATCATGGCTAAAACTCGTATCGCCAGTTAAAAGAAAACATTTAGGCAGGCAGGCAACAATCGTACCACGTTCCTTGGTTGGCTATCAGCAAAAACAACGCCCGATAAGCACCCCCTAATACAGAGGGGGGGCAAAGCCAAATGGCCAAATTCTGCAATGCGCTTTTAAATTGCGTCGCCATTTTTGGTCTATCGCCAATCTATCGACTATCTATCGACTAAACGAATGCAAAGCGGACTGCGCACAGGTGGGCTGGGCGCAGCAGCAGCAGCAGCAGCACCAGTGGGGGACGGGTTTTTGGCTTCGTTTCGGATCGGTTGAGGTGCTGACAAACTGCACATAATAAATATAATATGTGTGTTTCGTATAAAATAAATCAGAGCTACGAGCAACGAAAGTGAAACGTTTACCGGATGTTGGATGTTGGGGGGGATTGACAAACTGAACAAATGAATGAATGAAGCAGGCAGTCGCGAAACCATCGATTGCTGGGGTGTCTCTCCCTCTATGTTTCTCCCTCTCTGTCTCTGTCTCTCCCCCTCTCCCTCTCCCTCTCTGTGTCTCTCCCTCTCTGGTTGGATGCATTGACAGATTGCTGTATGTAATCGCACAATCGTGCAGTCATTGGCACATTAAAAGCGACAGCAACAGATAGGGAGAGAGAGAGACAGAGAGAGAGGGGGGGAGAGAGTGGAAGACCACTATAGATAGATATAGCAAGGCAGAGTAGGGTATTCCCTCTATCTATTTTAGATACTGCTGTATCTGTTTTTTGTTTTGTTTAAAAGTGCATTGAACAGCGAAATTAATTGCAAGTCTAGTAATGCGGAAAAGGGCGTGGCGACGACTATTTGGGACGGTCGAAATAAACAAAAGCGTTTCCATCCGATATCCGATGAATGTAAACAAGTGGCAGTGCCAGGCAGAATTGAAATCAAAGACTCGACTCGGTTTTCCATTAAAAATGAAACCGAAGCAGAAGGTAAACCTCTGGCTTTGCTAAGAGAGCAGTCGATTTGGTAGATACTCTAACAAAGAGATACTTTTTTTTCCAATATTTATTATAGACACAGTCAGTTCCCTCTAGAATACTGCCTGAACCTCAGAAATTCGGTACCAAAATGCTCTTCCTTTAAAGGTTTACTAATCTTCCGAACTGCCGTGGAAAAGTGTCATAGCCCCACGGTGCATAGTAGGGTAAATCGTGCAAAATGTGTACAAATTGGTCAACTTCCGGTTGGCAATCGAGAAGCGGTCAACTCCAGTTATCGCGTGACCAGCCCAGCCATTGGGGGAGGGGGCAGATACAGGCCTGGCCGGGCCAAATTATAGTGCCATGCTAATTAACAGAACGAGCGGACAAAAGTGTGAAGATTGTGTGAAAGTTCCGGACGGACACCAAACAATGAAATATTGACAAAACTTAAAAGCGACAACAGCCAAGTGCAACAGCCCCGGCCATTGTCTGCCGTTGTCTTGCCGTTGCCGTTGGGGCACCTTTGGACAGCCCCCCTTGGCCAATTTCACATGTATTCGACTTGGCAGCAGAGACTGCTCCAGCTCCAGCTCCGCCGGAAAATCGATTAGAAATCGCTGGCAAATGACAGCACAAGAGGTGTGCCCGTTGGCCTTACAACCGACAGCGGTACAGCGGGACAGCAGCAGCGACGTCAGCAGCAGCGTCACTGTCAGGCGTCGGTGATAGCGATAGTATAAAGCACTATATACCCCCACCATCCCACAATCCCCCAAGGATATGCCATATGGACAGAGCATTGTCTGACTGTATGGTCGGCGCCCGCGGGACTCGCCCGTTTATGAACGTTTATCATTATCATCATCATGATCATTATTATTGGCAGAGTAACGGCCAGGCAGGCGAAAGTTTAACCGAAACTAAAACTGAAAATAGATGGGTGCACCAGCGAAATGGAAAGGGGTTGGGGTTTGTGCCAAAAGTGTAATTAAAATTTAAAGCAGTTAATTAATTTAATGCAAAATGCCTCGACCAACGACCAACCAACCAGCGCCAATCAACTGAGCCTCCAGAGGCACAGTGGTAGAGAATGCTGCATCATTTTGGAACCAATTTACGTAACTGAAAGTAAAAGTATTTGGGTTTCCAAACAGGTTCTTGAATGAAAGATGTTTTGGGAATTTCTACCATTCCTTATTTCATATATGTATGCTTTTTCTCCCACTTGTCCCACTGTGCTGCTGATAGTGGTCTTTGGATGTGTTAACCAAGTTGTTATTAAGTTTTGGGCCAGTTTTGTGACTACGACTTGCGCATAATTTATGTCTTTAATTAAATTTTGCGTACACTTTTTTGTTTGTTTGTGTTTTTTCGTGGTTACATCATAGTCTTCGGGGTAGTGCACTGCAATGCTGAATGCTGAATGCTGAATGAGTGCTATAAATAATTTTTGCTTAATTTCTGCACTAGTTTATTGGGGTATCCAATGACAGCTTTGGTGGGCAGTGGCTGTCGTTTATAATGTTTCGTAATTGACTTGGGAGGCAAAGCAAGAAAAATGGTTTAAAAATTTCCATTTTAAATACATTTCATTAATCAAGTAAATAAATTTACATGTTGCATAATGAATCACTTTGGTATAAATGGCCAGAATATGGATGGTGGGAGTGTGGTTTGCATATTGCTGGGAGGTTTTCCAATAGGTGGGAATGCAGTGTATAAAGTGCATTAATCATAGTCGGGAGATAGATTCTGTAGATCATAGAAATCAAGTAACGATTAGCATAGTGTCGCGGCACGTGTGCTGCTACTCCCAACGACTGGCTTGATCATTCACTGTCCGCTGTAGGATAACATACTGTAGGAATATAACATACTGAAGGAATATAACATACTGTAGGAATATAACATACTGAAGGAATATAACATTCTGTAGGAAGACGACATCCTGTAGGAAGATAACATTCTTTGGGAAAGTAAAATTCTGCCGGACTACAACATTATGCTGGAACGATAACATTCTGTAGGAAGATAAATACTGTAGGAATATAACATTATGTAGGAAGACGGAAGATGTTGTAATGTTATTTATGTACATATATAATCGTATCTTTTTGCTTCTCTTTATTGAGGTTGAGGTCTCTTGCTCTCTATTTTCCAGATAACAAATAAATATGTAAGTCTGGGTGGAGAAGATAAAAAAAAGTCGCCAGAGACTAGCTAGATAAACATCCCCATTCGGTTCATTGTTTCGACCTTCAACCAACACAGCACACAGCAGAGCAGCCGCATTTGTCCGCATTAAACATTTGTTGGAAAGAATGTAATTTTATAAATTTACCTCAACTAAACAAAGGAAAATCAACATTAAATTCCGACAATTACAAGCAATATTACACAGCCATAAAAATAATAAATGGCCGAAACAAATAAGGAAAAAAAAAACAAAGCAAAACAAAACAAAAAGACAACAAGAAAAAAAGAAAAGCAAAAGGCAAACACATGAAGAGGAAATTTGACAGGCGACGATTTACATTGCAACAGCTGTTGCAAGTAGTTGTTGTTGGTTTCATTGGTGGTGGTGCGGCTGCTGCTGCAACTCCTTTAAAACTTGAGTGTTGTTTTTTGGCAGCTTTTGTGAAGCCTTCAACAAAAGCGAACGAAAAATTGTTAATTTAATTACAACACTTGCGTTCCGTTGACTGCTGCGACGATTACCAACCAAAGCGCCGCCAAGCACCAAGCACCAAAAACACATTAGACAATTATTGTTGGTTGTTGGTTGTCGGTCGTTTGGTCTCTTGCCACATATGGAAAATGTGTTGCAAACACTGAGAGTCCGTCGTCCGGCTGTACCTTTTGGTGAGCGCCAAAAAATTTGGTTGCTGTTTCGTTAATGCCCGAAAATTATTAAAACTCCCAAAAAACAAAAAAAAACATCTACAACATTAAAAGGAAAACTAATGACGGCTAATGGGAAATGGCTTGGATGGAGGCTGGGTTGGACTTGAGTTTTTTTTGTTTTCATGCAGATGTTTAGACACACACACACACAAAACCATATCCGTAGATACATGCAATTGTCTTTAAATATATCTAACTGGCTGATAGACCCACTGGCAACTGGCAACGCACAATGGCCCCAAAAGACCCCGGAGACCCTGGCTCGATGTTGCGTCAGAGGCTGTGGCAGCCAAACCCAAACGCCAAACGCCAACATGTAACTGCATTGGAATTGAATTGGAATTGAACAGAAATACGAGTATAAATTGGCGTAGTCAATGTGTGCCGAGCGATGACTGTTAAAAACGCTATAAGTCATGCATGTGCGCGGGGGGCGTACTGTTGCTGGGTGGCGGGAGGGTCTTGTAATTAATAAGCAAGCAAGCTCCCAATCCGTTGTTGAGAGAGTCCCGCCTCGACAGTCAGGGGAACATAATTACATATCCCCCTAAATACATACTTATGCCAGGGGCCGTTATGCAAACGCATTACTAATTGGAATGTTAGATGGATAGAGGGAAAGGGCTGCACTTTGAAAATTATTGTAATATTTCCTTGCTTTCAAGCTTTGCATGAAAATCTCCAATTAAAAGTCTGCGATCGAACAAACAAACCGCAAAAATAGAAATTTCATTGGTGTGCGCGCTGCAACGGAATGGTGGTAAAATCAAAGCAATAAGCAAATCACAAAAAAGAGAGAAAGAGCGCATTGTTAGATACCCTAGCAAATAGTGTAGTTATTATATTAATAAACAGAAATGTGAAGAGAGAGAGAGAGCCAGCGGCACTGCCATAGCTTTACGCCAGAGAGAGGCATTGCCACCTGTAGCCTGAGAGATCTATGCTATCTCGTTCTGCTCTCCAGGCCTTACGCACAAGTCGCTCTTACGCTCTTATGCACAAGTCGCTCTCACGCACAAGTCGCTGTCTCTGTCAATAAATATTACAGTTCTTTTGCTTTATTTTGCTTCTTTGCTACATGCATACATGTGTATTACATTTATTTACCTATAAAATTGAAGACTAAGATTAATAGTTATAGTTTTATCTGCAGATCTGTAAATGTTTTTATTTTATTATAATTTAATTTGCATACCGAATTGCAGTACCCTCTGTTAGTGTATAAACATGGAGAAACAGAAAGAGAGAGTAAAGCGATTTAGAATCACATACATGCATACACACAGATAGGCATGTACTCGCATGTATGTATGTATGTAAAGAGAAGCGCAGTGAAACCCGTGTTAGCTAGAGCATAGAAAATGGCAATCTCACCGGCACGTTACGTATAAATAAGCGAAAAAAGCAAAGAAATAAAGGAATATAGAAAGACAGATAGACAGAGAGAGAGAGAGAGGTGGAGAGAGTGACGAAGAGTAGTGCCAAAAATCGATCAAACAATATGCGCCCCCGGGTCGTCGAGTGCAAAAGCCACTCAAGAAATTTGGTGAAAGAATAAAGAAAAAAAAAAAGCAAAAGCTGCACAGCCACAGCCACAGCAGTGAAGAGTCCGAAGTACAGTTAAATGAGCTGGGAAGTGCTGGTTTTGCTGTGGTTTTGATTTAGCTTTTGCTTTTGGTTCTGTCATTGTTTTTGCAAGTGGGTGTCCCTCCGTACCATTGATTGTACTTCTACTCTACTCGTATTGAATTCCATGACATGATTAATTTGTTTGCATTAAATCAATGTGCGACTTTCTAGTAATGGCAAAACTTCTGTTATTTATGGGAAACAGGTGACGTGCTGTCTCTGTTTATGGCGAAATATGTAGTTGATCGCTTCAGTGTCTGGCACTTCGGGTAACCGGCTAGTAATACGAGTAGTTGGCTTGGGGTTCCATCTATAAATAGTACTCCTACCCATGGTTTAGGCT
Organism: Drosophila athabasca; assembly: GCA_008121215.1. NCBI lineage: Eukaryota > Metazoa > Arthropoda > Insecta > Diptera > Drosophilidae > Drosophila > Drosophila athabasca. Next base: position 1,722,483 of record CM017793.1, on the reverse strand, counting down.
GTGGCGTCGGACTGACTCACAAAGGCAAGCCCAAAAACCTTGCTGGCTAGTGTGGTTGTGCGGCGCAACCGCCTCAAGTGGTGGGCAGCCTAATTGAGCGGGGTCTGTCGCCCAAGCCCCCAAGTGCCCGAGTCCCAAGTGGAGCTGCTGCGACTGTGCCTCTTTTTTTTGCGTCTGTCATGGCGCACAATGATGATGATCAACCCAATTGCTGGCAAGTAATAAAAACTTGATGATGCAGCATTGCGTGGCAGCCACGACGGAGAGACAGTTTGAGATGATAGTTTGCGCCCACGACCAACCCGAGTACAGCAATCATATGATGATAATGATGTTCCAATGTGGAATTGGGGTACCGCTTTTGATCCACTGTGCAATGCCTCTGGGCAAAGGGGGAAAGCAGGGCGCGCAGCTTGAGAGAAGATACGACTGCGACTGCGACTCCGAAACAGTGACAGACGCCTCGTTCGAGTGACAAGGAAACACTTGTGTCTCCATAGTCGAATGCGGAGTGGATTGTAATTTGCATATACATATCTGAAATACATAGCATATGTACATATATAGTAAGTAATATATCACATATATGTACATAGTAGGAGGAAAGAAAACATTACTTTTGTTTGGGCCCTCTCGAATGGAGTGTGTGTCTTTCAAGCCCGTGGGCCAAAAGGCCAAATCCCCAAGTTAATTGAGCAATGAGAGTCGCGTCGAGTCTGAATTCATAAAGCCAATGGAAACGCTCGAATGAATGACAGACGACCCTCCGACATTGAGCGGGTCTCTTCTCTCTCCCTCTCTCCCCCTCCCTCGCTGTCTTTCTAGTCGTATTTTTTGAGTGAGTGACAGTCGGTTCGGTTAGGTTCGGTTCGGGGGGCTTCGGGGATTGTTGGGTTTCAATTTCGTGGTTGACAATGGATTTTGCTATATAATTACACGATCTTCAATGTGACTTCTCGTGGCACTTCCCATACATTGGCTTTGATGTTCGCCACGCTCCAAAGGCAAGTCGGCCAAAATGAAAAAAAATCACAAATGGAAACAAAAAAAAAAGATAAAAAAATGTTTATACGGGAGAAAAAATGCATTGGGCATTATGCAAGCCTGCCATGAAATTATGATTTTAGCTTCCTGGGAGTACCCCCACCCCTCCATTCCTCTGTTAATTAGCTGTTAAATAATGGGGCCCTGGGCCCAGCCAAATGGCAGATATCCATCTGTGCGATGTGATGTGTGAATGTGGGCCAATTTTCATGCTTCATTTGCAATGATTTTAGCCATTAGGCGCTGACCAACATTTCCGAACCCGAACACCGTCATCATCAAGGTGCATGCAACATCAACAAACACACACACAAACACACACGACACACAGTCTCTTTCTCTCTTTTCTTGGAGTAGAATAGACAACAGACCCAGTTGCCTGGTTTTTTATCGTGACTTTTGCCATGCATTCGTAAGTATTTATAGCACTCCACAGGCAGCCAGTCAGCCAGATAGTCAGCCAGCTAGCCAGATAGTCAGCCAGCCAGCCAGAGGTTGTTTGATCAATAGGCCTCAAAGCCGGACCGACAAAACGGCTGCCAGGCACAAATATTTATGTTTATTGCATGTGAAAGTATTTTATTTTTTTTGTATTTTTTTTGCCAATCAATTGAGAAACATTCTCGCTGAGTGAAAGCGGGAAAGCGGGAAAGCTTCCACCCGGGTTGACAAACAAATCGCCCGACACTCGTAATTTCCAGATCCAGATCCAGAGCAGAGCAGAGCAGATGCTGGACAAGAGAGAGAGAGAGAGGAAAAAAAGAGAAACGACTTTTACTTGGCCATCTGCTGTGGCCCCCGGTTCTAGTTTGGAGTCACGGGCATGAACCTCCTCCTGCACCACCTCCTCCTCTTCCTCTTCCTTCTCCTCACTGAATAGTCATGGGGTCTAAGACATGATTGTCACAAATTGCTGCATCCAGTGTGGTATGGGGCATGGGCTTGTGTTGCATTGAGCTGCATGCACTCTTGCCACAGTTTTCTCCACGGGTCGCCATCGCCATCGTTGCCACCAGCTCAACGGGTGCTCTCCAGAGCCCCGATCGATCTGAGCTGCAATTCATCAATCATCAATCATAATTTGTATGTCATTCACTAATCGCACTCGCACTGCTTCCGAACCAGGCACTACAGCAGGAGCCGATTGCCCCACCACAACTACGATGATGAATTAAATTTACTTAATGCAGCTCAAAGTGTTGTTTTCTTTCGGGTAATTAACAGACCCATTGGAGGATTTATGAAAGGTTCCCCCTCTCCTCCGCTTGTGTCGAAGTGTCGAACCGATCTTGGGACTACAAAAAGATAAAAGACCACCAAAATATCTATAAACCAAAAACCAATCAATGAATCATTGGATTTTCTTGGCGTTTGAGGCATGAGGAAGTGAAAATAGACTGAATAAATGATTAGTAATGATCAATATTATATTTGGGGTATCTTCAGGGATCTATTTCCAATCTTAAGATTATCTTCAATGCAATTTGTAAAACATTGAATGAGCGAATCAAGGTATTTGTAACATTTTATCTTTACATTAATTGATTATAAATGGCTTCATTTGATCAAAATATTGTATTGTTTACAAATGCCATTGGGAAATGTTTGCCATCCGTGGAGATCAGTCGTACAGATAACAGATTAAACCTTTGAATAATTATTGTTGATGAGAAAATCCATTAGCAAGCATAGAAAAAACCTTTGAAATAACAAATGATTTGAATTTGTTAATGCAACTGCGATGGATGAGAATAGTAGATATGAATAATATTCGTTAGTGATTATATATATTAGTAAAACAAACTAGAAGATGAAGATACAGTACACTGTATACAGATAAAGTATACATGAAATCATTGATAAACTCAGCCTGTGTCGAATCATTACGAATCATTCCTATAGACACACTCGGAACGTCTCGAATCGGAAGCCAACGAGTGCGTGCAACGAGTGCGTGCAACGAGTGCGTGCAACGAGTGTGAGTTTTGAAGGAATGAGAAAACCGAGTGCCTAAGTGGTTGTAGGAGCTGAATACCGAGTGCCACCGAGTAGATTTGGTCGCAGATTTGAATCATTCCCTTTAGTCCCACAGTCAAAACTCTCCGAATTAGAATATGTGCTCGAAGTAATCGAATGCCTAGTGCCGTCGAGTAGACTCGATTGTCTGTTTATCATGGGCTCTAAGACGAGGATCTCTCAATGTCAGGGGAGTATTGAACTTTTCTCGGAATATGTTGGTTTTCCTAGATGATTTTCAAGAAAAACCTGAACTGCCTTTGCCCCTTATGAACATATCTTCGAGAATATAGAGTATAAATAGCACATCAAAATGCTGAGTAGGCCTGATAACACAGATGAATATCAAACTGATATATTTCTTCCGTTCATCCTCTCGCTCCTGCAGAATGACGTCTTCGAACTACCCGCAACGCATGGCATCGGCCCCAGCCACCATCCCAGTCAGAGCAACGGCGAGGGGAACAGCAGCATCCACGGCATAAACGGGAAGCTTGCGGGAGGACACGTGCGCACCACTGAGCTGGCCAGCGGGGCCATGGAGTGCCTGCCCATGAGCAGTGCCGGCCATCATCCGCACCTAATGGCGAGCGGTGGTTCAGCGGTGGGCGGCGGAGCAGTGGCTGCCTCGCCCACGGCCACGGTGGTGGTGGGGGCCACGTATCCGCATCATCTGCATCACCATCACCATCTGAGCCACCACAGTCCACACTACAGCAACAGCTACGGGAGCCATCACATCCACGGCGAGCAGACAAAGTCGCTGCAGGAGCTGCAGCACGAGGTCGGTGCCCTGCTGGAGTTTCGGGATCTGGTGATCGAAACGTTTCCCGATCTCAAGCATAAAATGGCCTCCATGTCCGCCAGGCCGTCGACACCCACCTCCTCAGTGGGCGCCATGGGCGGCAGTCATTCTGTGGGTGGTGGCAGCTCCTCGTTAGCCACAAGGTAAGTCAGAATGCGGTCAATATCTTCTATGGCTTGGCCTATTCTAATCCTTAATCGATTACTTTGCAGACGCGAATGGGAGCCGGGCATACGCATGACGAGGAAACTCTCGCACAAGGAACCGTCCACGTCGTCAGCGGCTGTGGCTCCGTCCAGGGCGGAGCCATCGTCCTCGTCGCTGACGCGCAGCCGCAGCAATTCGCACAGCGGCAAGAAAGAGCCAAAGAGCGGAGAGAACAACAACGGGAGTGTTGTGCAGGACTCCGGCTTCTCAACGGAGACCAGTTCCTCCAAGGAGGGTCACAGCGCCTCCTCCACCAACGGTGCTATGACGGTGGGTAAACCCTGACATCCTTCCTGACATCCTAACCCTAATCTCTGATCTCTGCACTCACAGGTGGCCATAGCGGCGAATCGTTTGAGCGGTTCAGAGTCCGACGATGAGCTGTTCAATCTGCTGGATGTCATACACCGCAGATCGAATCGTGTGCTCGAAAAGGTGGAGCAGCTGCAGAGCAAGAGCTGCGCCGAGGAGGCGGGGGCCAGCGGACTGACGCAGAAGCAGTTCCTCGAGCAGGTGGAGCGACTGAACCGCGAGGACTTCAAGCAGCTGCGCAAGGAGCGCGATCAGCTGCTCGACAAGCTGGCCGAAATGGAGGCGGAAACGCTGACGGCCCGCATCAAGGCGGCCAAGATGAGCGACCGCATGGAGGAGATGATCAGCGTAAAGAAGGACATCGAGGAGCAGCTGAAGCTGGCCCTGGCCCAAAAGCTGGAGCTGAGCCTGCGCGTGCAACAGTTGCAGATGCAGCAAAGCAAGAGCTCTTCCAGGTAAGCGCGTGCACTGATTACTGATCCATTTGATGTTTATTCTGTTTATCCTGTGCAGCACCAGCCAATCGGATTACTCCAGTCAACGCAACTTTCTATCCTCAGCCACGACGGTGCTCTCGAATGGCAGTCGCCCCAGCAACAACAGCAGCAGCAGCAATAACTTTATCAACAGCAACAACACATTCCAGCCGGTCGTCGTCGATCAGCCAGCAGCGCAGGAAGCAGCATTCCATCAAAGCCCAGGCAGTGATACAACATCAAGGAGGCAGCAGCAACAGCAGCAGCCACCACCATTGGGTCGACTCGATGGCATTGTGAGCACGCCGGGTGCGCGTAATACCAAATGCCGGCTCACGGACACCAAGCGCATCTCGGCCATACTGCTGGAGACGAACGTGCTGGAGCTGCAGCGCCACCTGCTCACCCTGTCCGTGCAGAACCAGGTGCTGTCGCAGAAGCTGGACTCGTCCAGCAAGTCCAAGACGCTGCTGGCCAAGCGGCTGGACAAGAGCAGCGAGGAGTTCGAGCACATGCGCTTTCAGCTGGAGGAGAAGAACATCGAGTTGGAGGGCACCAAGGCCCAGCTGCGGCTCGTGGAGTCCCGCCTGCAGGCCAACAACAGCACCACCAATTCGTATCTGAACTCGTCGCAGCATGACTACGAGACGAATCGCTCCTCGGCCTCCACCACACTGATGCTGAGTCGACGCGGGGTGCCCGAGTGCTCGGTGGACTCCTCATCCACGGCCATGCCCGCACCGCCAGTCACGCAGATCAGCACGCCCAGCATGAAGGCCATGGTGCCGCTGGCCATGGACGAGCTGCAGCACAGCAGCAGCACCGAGTCGGCCCACGAGCACGAGAACCCAGGCCAGGGGCAGGCGCAGCCACAGCCTCTGCACTGCACACCCAACAAAAGCAACAACTCGACGCTGAGACAGAGCATCATCAATGCAGGCAGCCCCTGTCCGCTGGGCAGCAGTACGCCCAGCAACATTGCGGCCCGGGTGATGAGCACCAGCGTGGGTGGGGTCAGTCCCTTTGAGCAGACGCCGCCGGCGCGGCAGAACGCCTTCCGTAAGTTCGGGAGTGCCAGCAAGCCCAGCAAGATACCGCTGCCGGGTAGCAAGGCGGCGGCCTATTTCGCTGGCAAGCCGCCAACGGGCAGACCCTCGACGGGCGGACGATCGCCGCCATCGGCGCAGAACTCCAGCAGCACCTCGTACGGCAGCAAGTCATCGCTGAGTCGCAGCACAGGCAACCTCCAGAGCTTGCGGAGAGCCGACTCGGCCTCCAATCACTCGCTGAGCACCAACACCAGCCGGAGCTCCACCTCCTCGTCGATACCGCTGGCCACCACACCCTACTCATCCGGCTCGACGGGCAATCGCAGCCACTCGCAGATGGCTGCCTCAACCACAACTCCGTCCCCGCGTGTGCTCCAGAACTCGCCGCTGCCGAAGCTGAAGCGCGACACGATCAGCTCCCGGGTGCGGCACCTGGACTCGCTGTCCCGTTCCCAGCAGTCGCCAGAGATGACCAAGGGCAGCAACGGCTCCGCCTCCTCCGCCTCCATTGCAGCTCAGCTGAGCACGACGCTCCGCAAGGATCTCCAGCTGCAGATCGGAGGCTCGGCGGGGGCCCCCTACCACCATAGGCGTGGCGGTGCAGCGGGCAGCGAACGTGCTCCACTGGGAGTGTCGAGGCGGTATAGCAGCGCCTCTGTGGGGGCTGCTGGCAGAATGGGGCGGGAGCAGAACGAAGCTCTGGCCTCTACCACGCCCACGTCCAGCTACGGGGGCGGCGGCGGTGACAGTGATAGTGGCAAGGTACGCACTCTAAGATCAACATTTTTGGGTTGGTTCAAGTGAAATTACGTATAATAATACATATAAATACTTACAACTGATAATACAAAACGATACACCATACAATTTACTATGAATATATCTATATACACAGTATATATTATCTACTGATTACCGATTAATATGCCTTCGATAACGATTCGATTACCACAAAAACAACAACAAACTACAACAACAACAACAACAACAACAAAGAACCACAAGAATCATCGCCTTCGTTACAGTTACAGTTTACAGTTTACAGTTAAATATATATAAATCCGAAATCCAAAAGCGACATCAAACTGTATACGTTATATAGATACATAGTTACGTGCATATCTCTTATTTATTTATACATAAAACACAAACACACACACTCATACAATTAACCCTGCGAATACACACACACATACTATATACACTACATATACATACATACAAATATATATATATATATCTATATATATATCTATTTAACGATCGTCTGTAATCGTCTCGTGCATGTCCCCATCTGTTATCTGTCCCCCAATCATAACACAAAAGATAGGTAATACTACCTGGCGGATATTTGTATTGCAAGGAATTCATTCAACACATATTTTCAGAATATTCCGATATCCTTTTTCAATATGTATTTTCAAAGTAAAAGAACGCCTTGCATGTCTGTTCTTGCCATAGTAATTCCAGTTCTACAAGGATTCCTTCTCTGTAACCCAAAGAAGTCGCTTTAAATCTGCAGTTTAATATTTGTTCGTTTTAAACACAACCAAAATCACACGTTTCAAAAGTCTGTTAGAATGAATATACCTTAAAGTCGTCGCCTGTGCAAAAACACAGCTCGTCGTCGTCGTGGGTCGTGGGTCGTTGGACCCATCAACCCATCAGCCACCACTCGTCGTCTAGTGAAAGGTGCCTATGCCGTCGCCTATCAAGCTCTCACTGCCTATCGATGCCTTAGGTGCTCAGTAGATGCATTAATTAATCAAAAAACTTCACATGCAACAGCCACAAAAGCAGCAAACAGCAGCAGCAGCAGCAATAGCAATAGCAATATTTCCTCTATTTAGTTTTGTACATAAAAAAAAGAAAAGTAAAGAAAAGTAATGAAAAAAACAAAAGCCAATGCATGTATGGGCTATGCTATGTATCATTTACTCTCGTACACATTATGCAAATCACGTTAATTGTTGTTCAAGTGTGGCATGCCTCAGGCTCATTGTTCGGTTCAGCGGCCAGCGAGCTTAAGCCTGGTCCAAGTGTGTGTGTGCGTGTGAGTGTGTGTATTATTATTATTATTAGTTATTTTTGTTTGTAATTTGTAAAATTATTTAAGCTAAACTTACACTCCTTATTTGGGCTTAATTTAAAGGCTAATTTATTGATCTATGAAGCAATATGCATACGCTATTAAACATAAAATATATGTAGAAATATACAAAAAGAATTATACCATATAGCAGACATACGCAATGCGATTTATTTATGTGTGAATAATTATGCCAGAAATTATCAATCGAGAAATAATACTTGCCTTAACAATGAACAGTTTAATGCTTGCCAGTATAATCAGTCAGTGTATCATCAACATATCATAGAAATCTCGAAAAGGGGACCCCCTTTTGGCACACAGGATCATCTGCTTTTGGTCGCCAGCTCATCCACCCACACACAACACTCACACACACACTCAATACACCATCAAGTCAATGCCACATGTTCCAATTAGATGAGACTACACCTGGAAATAATTTGTATCTAATGCTGTAATTTCTTTTTTACTTTTACCTTTTTTTTCCTTTCTGCGCCTTTCTACTTTATGTATGTCTACTCCAAAAAACAAAAACCAAAACGAAAAATGTTTATACTGTCTGTTGTTATAACTCACATATACTGGTCTTTTGTATACCCAACAAAAATCTGAACGTACCAAAAATATCCCTGCAAAAAACCAACCAACCCAACCACAACCACAACCACAACCAAAATCCCAAAAACCACCAACAGCCCAACATGTAACTAAAAACCATTGTGAAAACCGAAACAAAAACCACTTTTCTTAACAACAAAAAAACAATAGAGATCCTAAGCGGAGTTTGGTATGGACTAGCAGATGATGTATGGACTTATGGTGGTGTTTTGATTGCCTGATTGCTTGATTGATTAATGTGTGTTGGTGGTTCAACTGCATGCTGAAGTGCTAACAAAAAGATATATAGAAAACAGTCTGGAGTTTTTGGTAACGGACAGGCCACAAAAAGGAGAAGACCGTCCACGCCCAAGTCATCCTCAGCCTCAGCCTCAGCCCCGGCCTCAGCTCGGGCCCCCAGCTCAGACCTCAGTCCAGAGCCACTCTGTTGTATGTCGTTTGTCTGCTTTTGAGTTTTAGCCAAGGCCAAAAGACAGCGAAGTAGACACTTTGCCGCAATTCGTTATACGCGTAAGTCTCTCTTTTGTTGTAAATCACTTAGTAGGATTAAGCCCCACTCCACCTCCCACGCCACCTCCACCTCCACGCCACTCCACTCTTTATACACTCCCCCCTCCACATGGCTTTCTAGCATTGCTTTTGATTTCGTTTAGTTTGTAGTTTAGCTTAGACTACCAGACTATCTAGAGACCACCTCACCCACCCTCTCCCACAATAGCAACCGGGCTGCACACACACAAATTTCCGACTCAACTCAAGTAAGCGCCTCCTCTGTGGAGGATCAACGAAGAACTTACATAATGTACATACTATATATTGGTTGGATGTCTGATCTAATCTAATCAGATCTAATCTGCTCTGTGCTAATGGTTGAGGATTCTAACTGCTTTACCCTGTTTATTGAAAAACTCTTTACCCCGCTCTAAGCTAACCCAAAAACAACTTTGTGTTCCTCTAACGAATTTTATAACTATTTTTTGTGAATGACCTTTTCTTGTTCCTGTTTCCTGTTATCCTGTTTCTGTTATCATTCTCGTTATATCTGCGCCTGCATTCTGTTTTCAACCAAAGATTTGATATTCTATTCTGTTTTTTCTTTGCTCTTTCCCCCCAACCCTCCTCACAATTGATGATCAGAATTTGGCCAAGTCTGTTGACAAGCCAAATTTTCGTTTCAATAACCAAAATTGGCAACGGCAGCTATGGCAAACGAGCAACCAGAACCACACCAATACCAGTACCATCGGCAATCAGTTGGTTCTGGATCATCAGCAGAGATACGATATTCACGATGTGTCCGAGGAGACGGCCTACGATTCGTATTACACCCAATACACCACGCCCGACTCCATGGACTGCGGCAGTGCCAATCTGCTGGTCACCTTCGACTATGGCTACAGTGACTCGATTGAGGCCAGAGCTGTGGAGCCGAAGCCCCTGAGCGATGCTGGAGCTAAGGAGGAGGATCGGGGCGATGGCATCTGGTTTGGCCCACCGCCAAACGATGCCAATCCCTTCGAGGTGCATCATGTGCAGCACAAGATGCTCGATGAGAGCCTGCAGTCACTGATCTCCTACGATGTAGATGATTTTGAAGAGGAGCAATCGGAGCCAGAGACAGAAACAGAGCCAGAGACAGAGCCAGAGCCAGATGAGGAGATCTTCTATGATAGCATTGAGTGCACTTGAACTTGATTGTTGGCAGGCAGAACTATAGCTATAGCTATAACACTAGATGGCCAGATCTGGGAACTATCATATCTAAACTAGTCTATGTTCGCACCCGACCACCCCCAACTTTCTTGCTATATATACAGCTATTTTATGTATCTATTTATCGGAAAAGGAGAAGGAGAAGCAGAAGGATATCATCCTATGTGTATGTAGATGTAATATTATGTTGCAGATTGTGAAATGTGAATTGTGACTGAATTCGATGGATCGCATTGTAGTTGTTTGATGTTTGATTTCCCCCTCCCCTGTTAACCTCCCCGTTAACCATTCAGGGCTTTAGTCTATACGCGCATGATGGTTTCTACGACTATTTATTATTACGCAACTGAAGTATATATGTATGTATATGTATGTATATGTATATGTATATGTTATAGCCCATCTATGTATTATTTATAATGTATCAGAGTCTTAAGTCTCTAGCACTACTGCTTATTTACTCAAACTACTTTTAAATGACTTGTACTGGGCGCGACTTGTACTACCGGCTAAGTAGTTTAGTTGTTAATCAAATTTAGTTAACGCATTGCATCTAATGTATGTATGTATGTACAGTTTGATATATGTATGTATGTATGTATGAATTCGACTTAAGTCAGAAGCGAAATGTAATAGGATCTATCTATCTATCTATGTATCTATGTATCTACTATCATGTTATCACGAAACTGCGTTTACTACATTTATAAAACCAAACAGACAGACAGACAGACAGACACCAACAATTATGATGGTTTGATTCATATTAAAGCTAATTATATAATAATATATTCAAAAGGCAGCAAATGTAGAGATATATGCATATATCCATTTAAACATTTAAACATCTAAACATCTAAACAGCAATTGTAATTGATGAACACGTATATAAAAACAAAGAATAAACAAACAAATAAAACAACAACAAAAAAACTAAAATAAAATCAATAAAAAACATAATCGAAATGTGTTCTTACTGCTCTATCAAGGGGGTATTTTTCAGGAACTAATGGGAACAATGATATATGATCTTCTTTTCTTAATCCTTTCTGAGGGTCTTTCGATTTAGACAAAGACTTGCAGACTTTCCTGGATCACATGCACATGCTCTATGCACAATTCTCTTTGATTATAGATATAGATTATAGATATAGATTATAGATATAGATCATATCTCCATGGAAGATAGATCAAGCCAAAGTTCAAGCTTTCTGGAATGGTGTTATGCCTTTCGCTTCTTCTAGAGCTGTACCCAAACATCTCTTTCAGTCTGTATCGTAGGATAGCAGCGATGTTAAACAATAAAATAAAAGTCGTTAGGATCCTATTATTATTCTCTTTCTATCTCAGACATGCGTGAATTTGTTTTCAAAACATAGAATATGTTTAAAGAGAGTGAGAGAAATGCACTCTTTGAATACACGTCTCTCTCTCGCAGCAATACCCAAAGCTCTTAGTACTCGGTATAGGTCTAGATCTCGGTCTCAACCAGTTGCTGTTGTGCTCCCACACGAAACGGGTTTAATAAAACTTTTTAGCCAAAACCAGCTGTCGTTTGGCTAGTTCCACTCCCCCACATAGAGGCCTGGCGTATCAGATATGCGCTTATCACAACATTGAGAGCACCGCCAGAGAGGCGGCCTCGGCCTGATTGGTGCCTCTTGGCTGGCCCATTTTCCTGGCCTGTTCCTCGCTGCCACTGCTGCTCGTGACGCTCTTCTACTTCCTCGTCCAGGCGAGTGCCCAGTGGCTGGTCACGAGCCACGATATCGATGGAGCCATTACGGGGCTTCGGCGCGTGGCCAAAATCAATCGCCGCGAGGTCAGCGACGATGACTTCAAGGCGTTCCGCGGCTACTGCTACTGTGAGTGCCAATACCAGAAGGTGGCCCAGGCAGCGAAGAGTCAGACCCAAGACGTCGCGCATGCGCAGTACGGCATTCAAGCTGCTAATGATTTTGTGAGTATTTGTCTGATTAATTAAACTTCAATTAATGTGGAATTGCAGAGGGAAATTGTCAAGGAAGAGACTGGAAACTGGGGCCGAGATGGGGGCTAAGACCAAGGCAGAGGACAAATGTTTGTGATTCAGTATTGCGAAATTATCTGTCAAGCCACACAAACAATGGACATTCAGAGTAGCTGTTTATCTTCGGATTTAGTGGATGATATTTATATATTTTACTTTTGGGTACGATAAGATGTGTACGATAATGTTTCATTAGTCCCAAAACGGAGATTTATTTGGGTTGTATATGCCAACACATAAACCCATTCGTACAACTCGAACATTGTCATATATGAACCTTTTAATTGGTTCCATTTGTTCAGATTTAAGTATCTAAAGTTAAACAATTTTTGGTGGATCTGCAATGACTCCTGCCTGGTTTATTAAGAGCAATCATCTACTATATTTGAGTGCGATGACAGTCTCACACTTGAAAGCTTAATCGAGTGAATGAAAGCTATACAATCTATAGAGAATCCGTATAATAAATTAGCATAAATTATAATCAGCTTAATTTGTTCATGAATTTACTCAAACCAAAAATAAACTCAGAAACAGATGTATCCCCTACGCACAGGTATATGTACATATATGCAGCGTTCGTAATAAGTAATAACCAGGCTATAAATTTTGAATAGTGGATAGATTACGATTTACTCGTAGACAATGCGAAAGAGTCGCTGCTTATCAAGACCAATAATTAAATCAATGATCGAATCGGCGGGCATTTCATTCTGGGGGCCCGAGCTGGCAGCGAGCTACTTATCAGCTGGGGACAGACGAGAGAAAAGAGTCGATTCCATTCCACTATTCAACTCCAATATCAGTTTCACGAGGCGGCCGCTTTCACAACACACAGCGCAGAGCACAGAGCACAGAGCACTGCGTAGCAGCGCAGCCAGCGCGCTCTTAACTATTCAGCCAAGGCGGAATCGGTTCGGATCGGATCGGAATGGAGTGGAGCGGAGCGGAGAGCAGTATGCGCGTGGCAGCGACAGAGAGCGGACGAGCGACGGACCCCCAACCCCACAGTCCCACCAGCACGCGCCACGCAACGCCACGCCTTGCCTCCCCGCACCACACCACATCACTCTACCCACGACTCCCGTGAACTGTGGAATGCCAATGCATCCATTGGCTGACCCAAGAGGAATCCGAAGAAACCACGCAGGCAGGCCAGCACCAAGGCAGTGAGAGATGGACTTTGAGAAGATACTGGGCAAGTGCGGCGACTGTCATCGCTACCAGTACATGCTGATGGCGCTCTACGGCTTCCTAATGTTCGTCGTCTCCAGGCACTACTTCGCCCAGAATGTGATCAGCTTTGTGCCCGACCACTGGTGCTATCACGAGCAGCTGGCGAACCGCAGCTTCGAGGAGATCGCGGCCATCTATTCGCAGTTCGGGAATCCCTCCTGCACGCGACTGGCCTCGATCGATCCGGACGGAGGCAATGCCACAGCGAGCAGCGAGGCCTGCGATCGCTGGATCTACAACTACGATTTCGGATTCAGGAGCATGAATGCCGAAGTATGACACCCGCAGAGACTCCTCCCCAATCGTTTAATGGCGTTTTCGCTTTGCAGCTCAATTGGGTCTGCGATGCCGCCTACAAGGCGCGTGTGGGTCAGTCTCTGTTCTTCGTGGGCTCCATGTGTGGCACGATGGTCTTCGGGCTGCTCGGCGACACCATCGGACGCATCAAGGCGGTGATCTTGGCCAACTGGTGCGGCTTCCTGGGCGACACCGCCACCATCTTTGCCCAGAGCTTGGTCACATTCTCAGTGAGTCGGTTCGTGTCTGGATTGGCGGCCGAAGCTAATGCCTACCTGATGTATATTCTGGGTACGTTATCTTAGCACGGCTCTAAAACTTATCTAGTCTCACCTCTCCCCCCCTCGAAACAGTGCTGGAATACGTGTCGCCCTCACTGCGCAATGTTGGGTTGAATATAATCATGTCCATCTTCTACTGTCTGGGCATGATTAGTGCCTCTTGGCAGGCCGTCTGGCTGGGCGAGTGGCGAACGTTTATGGCCTGGTGCGCCCTGCCCCCGGTGCTGGTCACCTTCTTCTATTTCCTGGTGCAGGAGAGCGCCCAGTGGCTGGTCACCCGCCACGACATCGATGGAGCTGTGCTGCGGCTGAAGCGGGTGGCCAGCTTCAATCGGCGCGAGGTCAGCGAGGAGGACTTTGAGCAGTTCCGCAGCCACTGCAAGGGCCAGGAATTGGCCAGCAGCCGCCACTCCATGCAGAGGCAGTCCAAGATAATGGATGTCCTAAAGACGCCTCGTCTGCGCCACAGGATGATAAACGTATTGCTGGTCTTGTAAGTGTCAAGTGCGAATGAGGATCAGGATATCCTTGAGACACCTCCTAACATCTCGCACTTTTTTCCCTTGCAGCACCATCATCACACTCTGCTACAACACCGTATCGCGCAACGTGGAGGGTCTGGGCATCTCGCCCTTCATCATGTTCACTCTGTTCGCCCTGACGCTGCCGCCCTCCGGGCTGTTCCAGGCCCAGGCCCAGAAGAGTGTCGGCCGCAAGTTTACGGCCGTGAGCAGCATGGTTGCCACTGGCATCATAACGGCCGCCTGCGGCATTCTGCTGACCTTCTGGAGGCAGCCCAGAGTCCTCCTGCTGGGGAGCCTCATTCTGGTCTCGCGGTTCGGAATCTCTGTCGTCACGGGGGCCACCATGCAGATCTCCGCCGAACTGGTGCCCACCTGCGTGCGGTCCGGCATCCTGGCGGTGGCCCATGTCAGCGGAGCGGCCTTGTCCTTTGTCTCGCCATTCATTCTGCATCTGGACACCCACTTTCGGGCTGCCTCCTCGCTCATCATCTGTCTGCTGCTCTTTGCCACCGCCTGGATTTGCCTGCTCATGCCGGAGACCCGCAACAAGAAGCTGCCCATGTCCCTGGCCGAGGGCGAGCAGTTCGGCCAGGGCGAGGGCATGTTTGACTTCCTGCGCCGCCCCAAAAAGGAAGACGATGCCGATCTCACGGCCGAGACCAATCAGAAACTTATGCCAGAATAAAGTCTGTTTGTGTGAAAGTCAAGCGTGTTTTATTCTGTGACAGGCGACACCTTTAAAGTACGCGAGGATCTTTAAACCAATTCCAAACAAGAGCGGATAGTTCTGAGAATATTCTTAGAAGATGTCATGGTTATTGCCCTACTATAACCTGTACAGATCGTGCACCTAAAGTGTGATAACTATCTATTCCAGCATAAAGATAAAACCTCAGACAAGCCACATAGACATCTAAAAATACTAGCATTAGTTTGATACAAGATAAACATAAAGATGGCTATACGAAATGGCCAAAACAGGGCGAGAGAAGTGGCCTCGAAGGAATTCTGATACCTGTTCTGTGTGAAGCTATGAGAAGGGTCTCCAAAGCAGTGTTCGGCTCGGTCCTATCTAATGTGGATAGCTTCGGTAATGCGACTTCGGCTCTTGCTATCTCGCAATGCATCGATTTCTCCCGCAGGCATGTTCGGGTTTTCGCTACATACACCAGAGCACTGCTCTAAAGTGTTAAGCGTTGATGAGAGCTGAGATTTCATTCTTTCTTTCTAGACTTGACCTTAAGCACATGTACTATCTAGTACATATAGTACACATGCAATTGGGGTTAATTGTCAGTCAGATCATGGGAACCGACTTGAATGCGAGTCCATTGAACTGACAATCCGTTTATTATGTATTTGAATCAAATTTCAGAGGTCACCATTAGTTGTTATCTATGCCAGCAGAGAGTGAGAGAGAGAGAGAGAGAAAGAGAGTGAGAGAGAGAGAGAGGCATCTCGTGAGACGCCGGCGTTTGTTTAGATTGGAATAAATGAGTGAATTCACTTAAATAATAAAAACATTTGCTTTTGAGCAGAACCGCCATATATTGTACATATATTGTACTCGTACGATAAGCCATTCAGCCAGTCGGCCAGCCAACCCCCAATCCCCAGACTATCCCGAGCCAACCCCCCGTAAATACAATCTTATCAGAACTGTAGCCAGACCGAGACTCAACGTGCGAATCCGGCCACCGGCCATCGGCGGCCACCTTCCACATCGGCCACACTCTTTAGCCTCGTTTCGGCTCAGTCGGATTTTGTTTCAGTTTCGTTTTGGATCGCATCTGTTTGGATCAGATCCGCTGAGGCTTAGTCTTGATAGAATCTCGGCACGAGAACGTTCCGTTCCCTGACGTTGTCATGGACTTTGAAAAGATCTTGGAGAAGTGCGGAAATGCGGGTCGCTATCAGTACCTCATGATACTGCTGCTCGGCTACATCGCCTTCACCACCACAGTGCACTACTACTCACAGAACATCATAGGGTTTGTGCCCCAGCATTGGTGCCACCACGATCAGCTGGCGAATCGCAGCTTCGAGGAGATCGCAGCCATCTATGCGCCCTTCGGCAAGGATGCCTCCTGCACGCGGCTGGAGAAGATCGAGGGCAACAATCTGACGGTCAGTGCCAAGGCCTGCGATCGCTGGATATACAACTATGACTATGGATTCAGGAGCATGAATGCCGAGGTGAGCCCGAGGCCAGACTGAGCTTCCCTTGGGAACGGATTATAATGCCATTTCTTTGTTGTTGAATCACAGCTCAATTGGGTCTGCGAGGATGCCTACAAGGCGCGCATCGGCCAGTCGCTGTTCTTCCTGGGCTCCCTGATGGGCACCTTCACCTTCGGCATGCTGGGCGACAGGATTGGGCGAGTGCGGGCCGTGATCCTGGCCAACCAGTGCGGCTTCGTGGGCGACTTCCTCACCACCTATGCCACGAATCTGGTGCAGTTTGCCATCTTTCGCTGCATCTCGGGCCTGGCCGCCACGGCGAATTATTATCTGATGTTTATTCTGGGTAAGCATTGCGATATCTTGAGCACGCCATAGCGCACTCTCCACTGTTTTGTGTACTATATACTACGAGTATACTCGTGTGTAAGTGTACACATGTATTGTGATATCTAGACCCTTAGATGAATCTCTCCATTCGGTTCAAATGTACCCCAAATGTATCCAAAGAATTATCTCGGGTATTAGTCTTAGTAGTGCCGTACAGCAGATCCATCATAGACGGGGAGACTATGTAGTAAGACTTACGAACAGAATTGGTAAAAGTTTGGCTATGGCCATAGAACGTACTGCGAGTGATCATTTATTAGGAAAATTATAGATTTTTAATTGAAATCAAATGTTTTCAATCTTATGTTGAGTTCTGAAAGTAATAAAACCGATTTCTCCCGCAAGCATGTTCGGGTTTTCGCTACACACACTAGCGCACTTTGGTGTATGCGTGCCGAGCACCGATCTAAGCTGATGATAGATCATCAATCCGAACGTTTTATAGCTACCTACTATATTGTTGTTAGTGGCGATATTGTTAGTTACCCAATGGCAGATACTATGCCTCAATTTAAGAGGCTGAGTTATAGGAAGAAGTGAAAAAGATGTGGTTCAAGATTCCCTGTAAAGTTAATCTCTGACGTTTGACCCCACATTTCTATTAAATATCATGTTAGTAAAGATTTTTCTCTGAGTGTAAAGTCTTAGCTACCGGTTTGAGTGTGTGTTTTTCTAGTTCTATAAACTAGTTATTATTTTAAGTTAAACATTTTTGAAGAATCACTCAATCCGAATGTTGATCTTTCTAGTTCTGGAATACCTGGCCCCTAAGCTGAGAAATGTGGCCATTAGCGGTACGCTGGGAATATGCTTCTGCTTGGGCGCCCTGGTGGCCCCCTGGCTGTCGGTGTTGGCCGGCAACTGGCGCATCTACTTGACCTGCTCGGCCCTGCTGCAGCTGGTGGTGGCCCTCTTCTACTTTGTGGTGCAGGAGAGCGCCCAGTGGCTGATCACACGGACCAATGTGGAGGGTGCCATTGCCCGGCTGAAGCACATTGCCCACTTCAACGGACGCCAAGTGCCGGCTGCGGACTTTGAGGCGTTCCGGAGGAACTGCATAGCCAAGCGGAAGCTATCCAATCAACCGGAGCAGACGGCTGGGATCATTGACCTGCTGCGAACTCCCAATCTGCGCAAGATTTCGTTGCTGGTGGTACTGATATTGTGAGTCTTTTAATCCCAGCAATAGAAACTGTCTCATCCATATCTTGGTATCTCTCTCTCTCTCTCTCTCTCTCTCTCTCTGTGCAGCATGCTGACTTCGTTGAGCTTCAACACCATTTCCCGCAACGTCGAGGGCTTGGGCATGTCTCCCTTTGTGGTCTTTTCGCTGTTCGCTGTGGTCGTACCGCCGTCGGGCTTCCTTCAGGGACTCCTGCAGAGTCGACTGGGGCGCAAGGCCACCGCCTTCCTGGCCATGCTCTGCACGGGCCTGCTGTCCTGCGCCCTGGGCGTGGCCCTGTCCACGGAGGGAGCCCAGCACAGTGTGACGCTGCTGCTGTCCTTCGCCCTGCCCATGCGGCTGGGCATCTCCTTGTGCTACACCGTCACCTCCCAGTACACCTCCGAGCTGCTGCCCACGTGTGTCCGCTCGCGGGGCATTGCCACAGTGCATCTGGCTGCGGCGGGGGCCTCCTTTCTATCGCCCTACCTCATACATTTGGGCACAAAACTGGCAGCGGCCACGTCCCTGATCCTGGCCCTGCTACTGCTGACGGCCGCCTTTTGCACCCTAATGCTGCCGGAGACGAACAACAGGTGAGACGAAAGTTGGTAGAGAATAATAGAGAATTTATTGGGATATATTTCCAGACAACTTCCCATCACATTGGCCGATGGCGAGGCCTTTGGCAAGGGCGAGTCCATGCTCTCCTTCGACTGCTGGCGGCCCCACGATGACGATGTGTCCAAGCAGCCCGCCGAAGAGCTGAAGCTCCATCAGATCAACGGCGAACACCCCACCAAGCCTGCAACGGAGGCAGCAGTGTAGTCGGGATAGTCATAGCCACCCCCCATCCCCCACCCCCCACCCATAGGTATTATTAATAAGACACAAAACGATTGTCAGTAGATGTGAATTTTTCTTTATTTGATTGATTCATTGCGGTTCACAATTTCTAACACAATCTTTAGTTGGAGGAGCGAGAGTCCGGTCCGGTCCGGGGGGGGCGGGGGGCGTATTGAGCCAATTTCTTGAGCCCTCATTCATTATTAATTTGTGGGTATTTTTTTCTTGGGGTTGTCGCATGTATTAAGTACTTACTTGTAAGTAAAAAGTATCTTGTATCTTTTGTAAATGGTTATGTAAACTCTGTAATTATGCAACGCTTAAATGCCATAAACATAACGGCTTTGTGTCTGTGTCTGTGTCTGCGTGTGTGTGTGTGTGTGTGTGTCTTAGGGCAATAGAAAGTCTTAACAATTGCTAGCACAGAGAATTGCCTGGAAATAGCACTGAAATCTCTGCTTAAATCTAGGGCGTAGAAAGGTAGACAGTCGCTGGTTGCTCGATACTTGGATTGATTTAGATTGGAATATTTGAAGCTATAGCTCTCAGCAATTGCTTCGAAAGACTTTAATCGGTTTGAGGTAGAACCCAGGAAATCTATGTACAATATACTCGTAATCGTATTCGTAACATTTTTGGTAAAATTATATAGATTATTGCCTGTAAAAAGATTGTTCTCAGGGCAGTACTTAGGATAGATCAGGTTGAGCTGTGAAACAGAACATACAATAGATGTTTACGGGTTGTGTGTGTGTGTGTGTGTGTGTGTGTGTGTGTGTGTGTACTCGCTAAAAAAAGGTTCTCTACTTTAACGCAACATGTATATTTTTGGGGGGGCGTGGCTCATCGGCCAATACGGGGGGCGGGGGCGGAGGTTATATGCACAATCAATTATACTCATATTTGATAATCGTTTTCTGATTTTTCTCTGTGTTTTCTGAGCAATTCTGGCGATTGCTAACAAATACAATGGGTACATAAATATTCTTTTTTCGATATTTGTATCTTTATCTTTTTCTTTTGCAACTGCAACACCAAGGCCCAGCAGCAGTGTCAAAAACGCCATCAGAAATGTCCTAATTGCTAACGTTTTTTCTCTTCTTAACATTTTCTTATGTTTTATCTGCAATTGCTTAAAGACTATGGGAATGCATACGCATTGCTTGTAAAGGTATTCCTTTTTTTATTATAATTAATGTATCTCAGTAGATGTGTATATGTATATAGTAGTAGGTGGTAGGTCTGAAGACTGCATTCCATATAAGTAGTTCTTCAGTTGAATGCGGAAATGCAAATCCCATCCAATATCCAATATCCAATCGAATACGTTGCACAGTAAAAAGGTAAAAAGATACTCGTGATTCTACTGCCGGAGGAGTCCAGATTGTAGACTCTAGACGAGTACTATATGTACTATATGTATATGTATTCTGTATCATTTGTGTGTATATGTATAGGTATAGGTATATGTATAGCACCATCTCATCTCAGAGAGTAAGTGGGTAAGTAAAGGTCGAGTATTGTATAGTATCCATTGTTAAAACACAATTTCATATCCCATCCATATCCATCCTCAATTCATGCCAAGGATATAGCAGCTCCGTTTAGGTGGTAAGAAGTAAGTAATATATAGTTTAGTATATAGTATAGTATATAGAAGTAGTAGAAAAATATACTCGTACATGTAGTAAACATTGAAACATTTTGGAGACGAGAGAATAAACTATACTACATATCATGTATGTATCTACATGTACATGTAGATGAGTGTGTATGTGTGGGTGTGATTGGGATCTCAACAAATGTATGGCTAGATTAGAGAACCAATCAACAACAGCAAACGCTTCAATCTTAGATTACATTAACTATTTGGTAGATAGAATTATATGGTAGGTATATATCTGTATATATATGTATATGTATATGTATGTATATAATTATTTATGCTTCTTACTTGCGCTTTGTATGCTACTAAATACCATTTACTTTTGCAATATTTGCTGCTTATTGTTTGACATATATCATATATGCTTGATCTAGAGAAAGTATTCCTTAACCACACATCCTTCTTGCTTTCTTTCTTTCTTTCTTGAGTGAGTGATTGGTGAGCACTTTCTCCACCGATGTGTGTGTGTGTGTGTGTTTAGTAATTATATCATTTTCATCACCAAATTTCAGGCATGGCATGTCATGTGCATTTTTGTGTGTTTCGAAAACATCGAGTATAAAAGACAAGCGGTATTTAGGCAACGAGTGATTCAGCAATTTTCTCTTTTATAAAAAAACATCTTCTATAAATTTTGTCATGTTTTGTCATGCTCTCATTCAACGCTAAACATTATTTCTCATTTATATTCATGGGTACTCATGGTACATATGTATACACTTACACCAAAAGCATTCATAAGACTCGTTTCTGTATTCTTAAAAATGATTTAGGGACTATTCATCATAGTAGTACATACACTTATGTTCTGGAGGTTCTGGAGGGAGGATGATATCGTTGGCTGCTATGGGTTGCTATATGTTCTGATTGTTCGATGGGGGTTTGGTTTCACGAAGCTTGGCTGCATTTGCACAATGTTTTGCGATATGTATGATGTCTGCGCAGATACTATGTATAATATGTTAGCTTACGATCTAGAAAAATGAAAACCAAAATACGGAACGAAGGAAATAATAAAAAAGGTTGCATTTACAAAAAATGTTATTTGTATTTCGCGCATATTTTATGAATAGTTATACATGGTACACTTATGTCTCGTTTAAACTAGTTTTAGTTGTATTTTAGTTGTGGCTTTAGGGGTGCATACAGTATGCGAATTGCAAGTGCCTCTCAGAGAGGGTGAGAGGGAGAGGGAGAGGGGGCGGGTGGTGGAAAGAATACACATGAACATAGTACACATTGTAGACCTAATATCTAGGCAGCCCCAGCCTTGGGCTGCTGCATCATCATCATCATCATCGCCTCCATACATACATACATACATACAATACATGTACATGTACACGCACATGTAGTTCTCATGGTTTTTGCTTTCTGCTTTACAGTTTTATTTATTTGTATTTTTTTGCTTGTTTTTTATCTTTTGTCGAATAGGCATAACATGATAACGCTTTGCTCTTGTTTTTTGCCATGTTTGCTTGGGGGGTAGGGGGTTGCGTGCCATATCGAGGCCATATTCGAGTATTCAGGAATCATCATCCCTACACAAACTTCAACTTAAACACTAGCTGTGGATTGTGCCACGTGCAAACAAACAACAATACAATCAATTAATTGGGGGGCCAGTCAGTCGTCCGACTGCCCTTTGCCCGTCCTTAGAACACTAATAATGCTTCGCAGAGTCATCGTTATCGCTATTATCGAAGCCTAATCGATAATTATCGCATAGCTAATACAAATACAAATACAATACAATACAATGTTGTGCCATGGGGAAAACTCTAACTGCAAACTTTGTGGATTGTGGGCTTGTGGCTTGTGGATTCTAGCAAATAATTTACTAATATGCAAGTGGGGGCGGGGCCGGGGCCGGGGCCTATGGCAACGTGGCTCGAATGCCATCCAGACTGGAGCGCAGCACCAAGCTGCCCTCCACCCAGAAATTGGGTCGATCGAGCATGTTCTGCCAGAGCGATAGCTCCTTGCCAGTGGCGTCCATCCATTCCACCTGGCGGCCATAGCTGCGACCTGTCAAGAGGAACAAAATAAGTATTTGGATTAGTTTATTCGATGGATCGGAGAAGCAATCCAAGACTTACCCGTGCCCAAGGAGAAGCGTATGCCGCCGACAAACTCATTGCTGGCCAGTCGATCGTGATCCCAGACGGTCAGCTCCAGGGCGCGCTCCGACAAGTCCTCCAGCGAGACATCCTCGTACACAAACGTATAGTTCCAGGTGGGATGCAGAGTGCGCTTCACCACTGGGGTCTTCTGCTTGGAGCTGCGCGTGCGGTCTGGCAGCAGATAACTGTAAAGGATTGGCCATTGAGTGACGTCTGTGGCATGGAGATTCGCGTGGGGCCACTCACCTCTTGCAGAAGGCATCGCAGCTGCCGTTGGCCTTGATGGGACTCAGGTGTTTGGCCTCCTTGACCAGCACATGCAGCTGTCCGCCCTTGGCACTGCGGTCCGATTTCGAGGCCACAGACTTGATGCTGCCGCCAAATTTGCGCAGATTCGAGGAGCTGCCCGTGATTGAGGAGCCGCGCGAGAAGAACGACGACTTCAGGTTCTCGGGGGGAATGTACTTGAGGCCGACGACAATGTCGCCTCGATAGGTGGCCACCTCGTCGAAGGGTTCGCTCTGTGGGAGATCGTTTAATCGATGGTTAGGCATACAAGTCTCTAAAGTGCAAAGGTCGAATGATGCACTTACCCTTTCTTGAAGGAGATACCATTGCGATTGGGGGTTATCAAAAACGCGTCCTTGGAGATTGACTGACACCTCGCCCAGGAAGTCGTTGCGCCCGAACATGTCCGAGTGCCAGACAGTCAGCCAGAGGGTGCGCGACTCCAAGCTGGAGATGGGCGTGTGGAAGCGCATCGTCTCGTCAAAGATGGGATTGAGAGTGTGCTTCTTGACTTTGGTTTTGCGCTTGCCGGCCTTTGATTTATCTGGCAGAAGGTACACCTAATGGGAAATACCAAAAAGCATGAGTACAGATGGCCAGGAGAGGGGACACGAGGACCTACCTTCACATAGGGATCGCTGCGGTTGCGTTTGGCATCGACGGCGGCCAGATCCTTGCAGCGCACCACATGGACCTCCAAGGCGGCCAGCTTGTAGTTGTACTGCATGGCGAACTCCACCTGACCTTTGACCACCACAGTGCCATAGCGACCCTCGCCGGCACCGGAGTAAACGCTGGCCATGGATTCGGAGCGAACCTGCATCGAAGAACATTCGATTTTAGAGTTGAAGTTAGAGTGAAGTTGACCTTTGACCTACCCCCAAAGAGCTGAGACTGCTGCGGTTCTGATGCATGGCCACCAGACGATCGATGTCCTCGTCCGACTGCACCGGCCAGGCCTCGCTGGAGGCCCGCGACTGCACGGGACTGGCGGTGGCGGCCTGATCTGCCGCCTGCCGCTGTCCAATCACCGGCGAACGCGTGAGCTCCTCGGCGGCCACTTTGGCCTCTTCTGCAAAACGAGAAAATTGTGGCATTAGTACACGAGTTTTCCTCAATTATGGCTAATAATTAAAGCTAAAATATGGAAATTGTCAGAGTTTTCCACATCATTTTCATGTTTTAATCCCCATCTAAGAAGAGTGCAGAAGATACTGGCTGGGAAAGCAGTGCAAGGTGCATGGTGCATGGTGCATGCAGCAGCAGCAGCAGGCAAACTCAGCCGCCTACCTTGCACCGCTTCCCGTTCCTGGACCTGATCGTCGTCCTGCTGGTCGCTCCCCACGAAGTGGACATGCAACGGAGTGCGACGATGCAGGATCAGGGACATCCGGCCACCGGGCACAGCAGCAACAGCAGCCACAACAGGCAGATCCTCCTCGAGGGTCTCCAGGAACCGATCAGAGTTCGACCTCAGACTATCGTCCCAGGTCCAGGCTCTTGGCTTGTCCCGCAAGGAGACACTGCGCAGCCGTGGATGTTGCTGCGGCGACTGTGGCATGCAGGGGGATTCCTGAAAGTGGATTTCCTCCAGGGGCTCACTTTGCTTGCTGGCCACTGCCTCGCGCTGCTTCATCTCCACAATGTAGGCAGCCACCTTGGCATCGATGTCGTCGTCCTCCTCCTCGGAGTCACAGCTGTACGCCTTTCCACGTGCCCCACTGCCCCAGCAGCAGCAGCACAGACTCCGCTTGGACTGTCCTCCGCCTCCGCCTCCGCTGGCCCAGTAATCTTTGTAGCTGCGTGGGCGGCGGCGCCTTTTCCTCCGCAACCAGCAGGCGGCCAGCAGACGCCGCCACTTGGTTCTGCGTGGGCGCTGGCTGGGCGGACCGTTGGCGGATCGGTTCTTGCGCATGCGATTGAGGGCCGCGTACTGGATCTTGCCAGACGAACTGGAGGGCAGTGAGGAGGAGCCAGCCGGCGACGGCTTCCCCCTGCCATAGTTGTGCACCCGAGCCATGGGTGCAGCAGCAGCAGCCGACGAGGGCGTCGACTTCTGTGGCAGCGACACAAAGGCGTCATAGTTGGTGGCATCTTTTTGCTGCTTCGTTGCTTTTGCCGCACGCCGCGGGCCAATTAAGCGAGTCACTTGTTTCATTTTGGGATTGGAATTGGGATTCGGATTCGGATTCGGACTCGATTATGGTGTCATCCGCAGGGGACTGTAAAAGTTTTTGTATTTCATTTTTGGCCGCCAGCAACCAGTTGACAATTGTCAGCGGTGGCCAGAGGGGGGCATCTGGTGGGGTATCTGGTGTCTGCTCTGTGGCATGGCATCATCGGAGTGCGGTTGTGGTTGCTCAATTGGCAACGCTCTGTGCAACGGAATGGGGCAACACTTTGGAGCGCTATTTTGAGCGTTAATTAGAAAGGTCTGAACCATTGGGAAAACCCCAATCCACTTCGATTGTTTCACTCTTTTGAGATTGGCGGAATATCTGCGACATAGATATCCACCATTAAAAATCAAACCCATTTCTTGTTTGGAATTTATTGAATCGATAAAATGGTTATCAGTGTGATTATATTTGAAATCTAAAGCATTTTCCATGCCGATAAGGCCATGTTCCCCATTGATTTGTCAGACCCTTTGATAAGATGCCTGACGACAATCGGTTACCCCTAGGCCACGTAATTGGACCACTTGATGGCTGGCTGGAGGGGGACCTGGAAACAGCCATTTGCATGACCACTCGAAAAAAGCAGGCAATTAAAGAGGAAATTAAAGACAGCTCTGCTCTGCTCTCTGCTCTGCTCTCCGCTCTCTGTGTGGGCGGGCGACCCTGAACTTCCAACGAAACAGCCTTGAGAGGTGGTGGGCGTGGGCGTGCCGAAAATGTAGGTGTGAAACCATTTGGATTGAGGGCTTGGCTCACAGATAAACAGGCCAACAGACACAGACACAGACCCACAGAAGTGGGTCATATTACGCAGAGGGTGAGAGGGGAGTGGGGGAGTGGGAGTAGCAATCCGAGAGTGTAATAAAAGGGACGAAAATAGCACCCATTAAAAGTGGGAGAGAGGGCCGATGGTATTTGAATTTTCATTATGCAGTCACGATTTGTTGACACACAGTACACATCACAGACACACAGATACACAGATACACAGATACGAGTGTATATCGCTGGTATATATCTCCATTTCATTCGGACAATGTTTTCATTTTATTTGTTCGCTTTTTATGGCACTTCTACGAGTATAATTTCCGCTATGGCCAGCCACCAATCTCCAGCGAAACGACCGATAAACGTGAGTGGGGAAACGGAAAGGCAGACACAGACACCCCGAAACACACACACTTCACTTTCACTGACATCGACGGAGTTAAGATCGGAATTCGCGGCGACTTATAGAGCGCATCGCGCGTGGCCCGGTAGCTCCAGTCCCGTTAGACCTGGCGCGGCAACTGAACCAAGACTGGGTGGCAGTGCCACAACCCTGCTCTTGGTCAGAAATCTAAGTTTTATTCAATTATTTAAATATTGAACTTTGGGGTCGCCTCGGGGCGGCGCCTAGCCAATGAAAGTGCAATTAACAGCCGCACGAAAGGCAGTTCCCCCGAAAACGTGGGCTGCTAACAAAGTATACGAAATGGTAACATCAGTTAACGTTTCTCTTTTCCATTCATTGAAACATTCATTGTGTGGCCAACCATCATATATATACTCATAAAGAGTGTCTTAGAGTCTTAGAGTGAGACTTGACATTTGTTTATCATTTGTGGTGAGAGGTTTGCAGCTGCGAATCACCATAGATCTCGGCCCAATCTCATGGAAAGTAGCTTCTGGTTGAGTAGAATCTTTGGAGAAACATACCATAAATTTCAATGGTACAGCGGGGATTTCGAGGTGACTCCAGTCAAAAGCCACAAAAGAGTGATCGAAACTCGATCCACAAATCGATCTCCAACAGCTAGATCGACCCTCGGGCATTCCATCGCGAATTGCAATAAGTGTAACTGATAAAGAAATAGAGATCTCTCTCGCTCTCGCTCTCTCTGTCTCTCTCTATCGTCTCACATTTCTGGGTATTCTGTCTCGGTCTCGGAGGCAGAAAGGTTAATTGAATTTGATGGCCAAACGAGCGCCAGTCGAGAGCTGAGAGCCGTGATGTCTCTTACAGGGTGTCCATGCCACGCCATGCCTTGCCTTGCCATGCCGCTCTTCCCGCCCCAATCTGTGGCACTTCCGCCATGGCAGCGATAATTGTAGCTCGGTTTTATTTGCATAATTGTGGAAATTGTTTTACGGCAATAATATTACATTGCATTGCATTGCAGTGCTGTCGAGCCCTCCCCCCCCTCCCCTCCACCCGCTGGTGGCGGCTTTTGTTTTGGTGCAAAACACTTAAACGGCTGCCGGATGGGCACGGGCCTGGACACACCAATGGAGCCTCCCAGCTGGGACTCTGGGATGGCAAACATTTCCGCACACCCGTCGCTGCGGCAGAGGCAGAGGCACTGATGCACGAAAATGCATAAAGTAAATGTGGAAAAACACGCAGGTAAACATCTCTCTCTCCCTCTCTCTCTCTGTTTTGGCCAGTGTCAACTGTTTGGTTAGATCGAAAACATGAATTGCCAAAAAACCAAATGGAAAATGCAAAAACAAAAACCGCAGGAAATAAACAACTAGAGGCAGCAGAGAGGCAGCAGAGAGGCTCTTTATCAACGTCAAGAGCTTAACTCTGAACAAGTATTATTATATAGAAGTTCAATATTGTCAGAGGCAGAGAGAGACGGCGAGAGAGAGAGTAAGAGGGGGGGGGGGGGGGGGGGGGGGGGGGGGGGGGGGGGGGGGGGGGGGGGGCAAACTATTTAATTGTGTTTTGGCCAAGTTGCCGCAAAGACAAACGATTTGGTTGAACCACTGAAACTGTGTAAACAGAGAGCGGAGTGGAGTGGCAGGGGACGGTGGCAGGGGAAATGGGGGCCACAGGCAACGGAAAGACCGAAACTCTGGCTGTTCGAGATGGCAGCGTGAGGGAAAATAATCGAATGGGAAAATTAATTGTATGCGTGACAAGGAAATTAGAAATATCTAATGATTCTTGAACCATAATCAATTCCTAAAATAAAAAGTATTCTGTGATCTTTCAAATGTTCAGTAAAAAATGAAAGAAAATGAGTTGCAGCTCGATTTCTCTTTTGGTTTTCTCTAATAATATATAATTATGGAAACGTATGGATGAAAACTTCATCTGAATCCAACAACCATTAGTAGAATTTCCACAATTTAAATGATTGAAAATTAAAGAAATATTTTTAATGAATTGCTTCGCTATAATCGTATCTCCAGGTGTGCCCTCCGTTTTGGGACTTCCTCATCAGATATACAACAGTAGGAATATACATATGTATGTACATATATACAACTCATTCAACCATCCCCTCCTGGCCCTCATCTCTAGGGTTCAAAGCCCGCCTGCACCCAGTAGTGCGGGTT
Source organism: Drosophila athabasca (assembly GCA_008121215.1). Lineage (NCBI taxonomy): Eukaryota > Metazoa > Arthropoda > Insecta > Diptera > Drosophilidae > Drosophila > Drosophila athabasca. Next base: position 1,693,621 of record CM017793.1, on the reverse strand, counting down.
TTTGAGTTTCGAGTTCGAGTTCCATTGACCAGGGGCGGCTGTGTGTGTGTGTGTAGTATAATTGTTGGCCGCAAAAGCGAAAACAGCTTTTTTTTTTTTGTTATTTTGGCTAACTATAATGAATAGAAAAACAACAACAACAATAGTTGTGGCAAACAAGAGACGCCCCCGCCAAGCGGAACACAACTCTAACCACTCCACATGGACACGCATACACATAGAGCCGAAGCCAAAGCCACATCTACAGATACTTTAACAGATACTATTAGAGATACTTCTACTTGAACCACCACATCCATAGCCACATCCACATCCACATCCACGTTGTTGACGACGCAACAGTGCGAAAATCGGTTTAGACGCCAACTGGTAACTGAGCCCCAGTTGGGGCTATGACTGGAGGAGAGGCCTGAAGAGCGGAGGAGAGAGCTCAATATGGATACAGTTAATTGACCTTGATTGGGTTTATTTTGGGGCAAAGCAGCTGTCGGCGGAACCAAATGTCTCTTACTGTCTGTCTGCCTGTTGATTGAGTCTCAGAGTCTCTGAGTGTTTAGCACTAACATCATCATCAGCATCAGCATCAACATCATAATCATCAACAGCATAGCCTGGGCTATGGGGAAGCTGAAAGAGAGCTCGAGTAGATATCATGTTCCCCAAGGAGATTATAGCCTCTATATCTAAATTCTATACTACAAAGATTACAAAGAGAGCTGGGCATTAGGAGTATTACACATGACATGTATATTGTTTTCCCCCAATACTCTTTTGCAACTTCCGCTTCGAGGATCAGTTTGGGCGCTATCAAAGCAGCTTTGAGCAAGGAAAGCTTAGACGATCGGTCGAATATGATAAAAGTTCTAGATTTTAGAATAGTTTTTTGCACCCACTCACATCCTTATATATAGTACACCCCTTGGTCCCCCTTCCTTCTCCAAGTCACAAATCATTTCACGTTTTAGATATACCCTTTTCTTTCAAGAGTAGTTTTTCAGGAATTTTTTCATTAAGAACGAAACAATTTCATAGCCCAGATATTTGACCTGAGCAAACTCTGAGCTCAACCTGAAGCGTGAAGCCTGAAGCCTGTGCGTGTGTCCCACCCCATCCCCAAGGAGGAAGGTGTGGCACCCACCACCCGCAGGATATTCAAAGACAAACATTACTGTTAAACAGGAACTCACCCGCTGACATGTTGAGACGTTTGCGCGCATCGCGCTTCGAGTACAGGAACTGGAAGCCCGCACCCAGCTTTTTGCTGCCACTGCCGCTAGTGCCAGCACCGCCAGCACCACCCATTCCTCCTGCCGCACTGCCAGTGCTGCCACTGTTGGCAGCAGCGGCACGGGCTGCCAATCCTGGCGAGCGATAGCGTGCACTCTTGGCACTGCTGGCGGAGGAACCGGAGGGCGTGTGGTTGAGGGCGCTCTGCGACTTCGTTTTGGGCGTGCTGGTGATGGGCGCCCCGGCCGCACCCACCGAGGAGGTGGGCAGCCGGGGCAGGGAGTTGGTGCTGGCCACTTGGCCGCCGCTGGTCAGGCTGCGTGGCAGGGTGGATCGGGCGCCGCTGAATTGGCTCTGGGCGCCACCCTCGTCGCTGGAGTCCGTCTCGTAGATGGCATCCGGTACGCTGGAGCGACGCACATCCTTGGTGGAGTCGCCGCCAATGGAGGAGCCCGCCGAGGAGAGCCACGGCTTGGCCGGGGAGGCCTCCAGCTGGTGATGGTGGGCGTCGCCGCCGCCTATGCTGCCGCAGGAGCGGACGCGGTCCAGCTGCTCTCGGCTGAGGCTCTGTTGGTGCTGACTGAAGAGGAGGTCGCCTGCCGATCGGCGCTTTGCCACAGCCAAAGCGGACGCAGACGACGAGTTGTCCCTGTCCAGTTGACTCAGCTGACTGAGCCTCGTTCTGCTGTCGCCATTAGCCAGTAATGCCGACTCAAAACTGCCGCGCCACGAGAACCGCTCGTAGTCGCTGGCCACGCCGCACTCCTCCCCTGCATTGTCTCCGTGTGCTCCTCCTGCTCCTCCAGATCCAGATCCGGATCCTGCTGCCGATCCCGCTGCGTAGTGCACTCCAGATGGATGCGCATGTCCGTGCGTGTGGGGTCCGTCCAGGAGGAGATCGTGGGATCTGCTGCGCAGCTTCAGCTGCTTGATGGGCATGGCCCGCAGCTGCTCCTCCACCTCGTCCTCCTCGTCCTCTGTCGTTGTGGCCGAGATCTTGGCCTGCAGCCGACGATGGTGACGCGCCTGTCCCTGGCCCGTGGCCGGCGACGGTGTTGGGGTCTCGTTCCCGCTGCTCACCTCGTGCATCAGGGCCACCAGGCGGGTGCCGATGTGCTGCATCACCTTGGCAAAGAGCTGCGGCGAACGCTGCTCCGTGCTGCCCGCTGTCTCCTGCTCCTGATCCACATTCTTCCCCTCCATCTCTGGCGCGTTTTCTGTTTCCGCTGCGGCTCCGACGGCCACCTTGCTGAAGGAAGCCACCAGCTTCTGGTAGACCAAGGCTGTGTCTCCGTGCAGACTCTGCACCTCGTCCAGCAGTCCTCCATCGCCTCGATCTCCCTCCTCGTCCACCTCGAACTTGTTGATGATCTGCTGGCAGCTGGCCGAGATCTGGGCCTTCAGGTGGCCCTTGCGCTCGCCGCCCTGCTCCAGGTCGGAGCTGGTGTAGTCCGAGGAGTCGTACGAGTCCGACCAGGTGTCCTCGCTGCTCAGGTACTCCACGATCTCGCGCACCTGCTCGTCGTTGATGCCCGGCACGGTCTTCATGAGGCGCGTCAGTTCGTTCTCGAAGTAGGCCAATTGTGCGGGTCGCGTCTTGGCCAACTTCCGCTGCGAATTGGGCGTTGTTGTGCTGGTGCTGGTGCTCGTGGGCGTGGGGGGCGTGGTGGGCTTGCTCTGCTGGGCGTTGGCCGTGGCCACAATGAGCGTCTTGAAGAACTGCCGCATCTTGCTCATCATCAGGTTGGTCTCCTCGTCAGAGCTCCAGTTGTTGAAGCTGTCCTTCCGCACCAGATTCGAACTGGTCGTCACGGGAGGCAGTACTCTGGGGCGCTGCGAGGATCCACTGGCTCCACTGGCCGACGCCGAGGTGCTTGGCAGTTCCATCTTCGTCAGACCGAGACCGAGTGCCGGCGCTGGCTCTCGATCCTCGCTGATTTGTTCGAGGGCAGGAGTCGGAGATTTCGGTGGCTCACAGTCGGGGGCCTTCAGCAGGTCGTCGTTGCTGCCGACGAATCCACTGTCGCGGCTGTGATGGTGCTGCTGTTTCTTGGCCTGGCCCTGACCCTGGCCGGAGCTGCCACCCATCGATCCGGGCGTGGGTGTGCGGCACTCGGGGCCACCGGCCAGAGCCAGAGTATCCTCGTGCAGCTTCTTCTCGTCGAGAGAGTCGTGGCGCTTGCGCAGTTGCTTCTTCCGCTTGATGGTGTCCGAGGAAGAGCCATCCGAGGCTCCGGCATTGGCCAGGTGGATGACGGTATCGTCGCAGCCAGCCTCCGACTCGGAGGTGTCCTCCACGGCAGTCATGGCAGCCGTTGACGTCAGTGTGCTGTTGGTGGCTGCATCCAGGGTGTCCGTCTCCGGCAGCAGAAGATTGTCCAGCGAAGAGTTGTGGCTGCGTGGCGTGCCACGGGCTCGAACCAGGCGCTTCCTGCGCTGACTGGGACTGGGATGACCCTCGCTGTCGCTGCCCACGCTGCCTCCGCTCTCGTCACTCTCCGCCTGCTTCTCGGCGCCGCTGAAGCCCATGAATCCGGACAGGAAGTACTTTTCCAGTCGAGACGAGGCCAGATCGGTGGCACTGCTGTGGCCCCCGTCCAGCAGCTGCTCCTCGTCGTGGGGCAGGGAGTCCAGACCCTCGGAACATTCCGAACTCACCTCGGAGGCCGTGTCGTCGCCCCGCGTGTCAATGGAGCTCATCACCTTGCCGTCTCCCAGGCCAAAGAAGAAGTACTTCTCCAGCTCGGAGGCACTCAAGCGGTGATGGTGTTGCAGGGTGCGCTGCCGACGACGCTCGGCCAGGTCCGAGATGGAGGCCACCTCGCTCTCCTCGCAGCTCTCCTCCACGATGGTGTGCAGGGTGAAGTCGATGGCGGATCTGTTGTAGCCGCGCAGCTCCTCCTCCCTGTCCATGTAGGTGTGGCATCGGTTCATGTCGCCATCCCCATCGGCGTCCTCGGAATCGGTGGCCGTGGGCGTGGTGGTGGCATTGCTCAGATTCTCATCCTGATCGTCGTCCTCGTTTTCGTTTTCGTGCTGGCTCATTTCCTCCACCCAGGAGTCGTCGTCGGCCAGGCCATCGTCCAGGGAGATCTTTGGCGCCGGTTCGTTGAGGGAGTCGACGCTGTAGGAATCGCGCGACGATTCCCGATCGCTCGTCACAAGATCCGGGCCCTCAATGGTGCGAAATGAGTCACCGCCAAATGAGTTCTGGCCAAAGCTGTGGCCGCTTTCGTAATCGCTTCTGGCCTTTGTTGTCGTTACTGCTGCTGCTGTTGCTGCTGTTGCACTTTCGTTGTCTTTTGTGATCATGACCAGACTGCGATACTTGGCCGAAAGTGAATTCTTGGCAGAGGAGGGACTGTGAGTGCCCTCCACCTCCACGGGCGATGTTCTCGGGCTGGCCATTGTCGGAGTATTCAGTGCATTCGGACTGATGTTAGTGCCGAATATTCTGTCAAAATCGGAATCGCTGTCGTTTTCACAACTTTCAAACACACGCGGCGTCGGCTGTGGCTGTGGCTGTGGCGTTGGCCCATTCACATTCACTACGTCACTGCTGCTATTTGTCTTTTGTGCTGCGAAAGCGTCATTATGGCCATTATCGTTGTTGCTTTTAGCAATACTATTATTGTTGTTGTTGCTCGGGTACAACCGTGTGCGAGCGTATGGCTCCTCCTCGACCGCAACGTTTAACATTTCATGTTCGAATGACGAACGCTTCGACTCCGAAAGCGACTTCACTTCGACTCCGAAAGCAGCATGGCCATGAGCACCAGCACCAGCACCAGCAGCAGCAGCAACAGGTAGGTGAGAGCGAGAGAGCGAACGCGAACGTTCGCTTCGGCCGCTTCGGCTCTCTGGCTCTCGATTATCAGCAGGTACCTGTTCAGGTGAGAGAGAGTTTTTTTTGCATGCTTCGCTGCATTCCTCCGCCTCCCTCTCCCTCTCGGCCACAGTTTGCACAGCTGTTTGTCGCTCTTCTCTCGCCTTTGCCTCCTGCTCTTCTTCTGCTATGGCTGCCACCACTTTATTATCGTTGTTTGCTTTTACCTGCTTCTGGCTCTGCTGCTGCGGCTGCTGCTGCCTCTGTCGCTGTCGCTGCTGATGGCAGGTAAACCCGAGAGTAGCCGCTGCGGCTTCTTCGTTTACATTGTGTTTACCCTTCGCTTCGTTTTCGTTTTGTTTCGCTGCTTCTGCTTCTGCCTCCGTCTCTGCTTCTGCCCCTCTTTCGCTGCTTTCGTCATTAGAATTAACATTTACAATGCTTTTCCGAGAAGGAGAAGCGGGTGCGGGTGCGGGTGTGGGTGCAGGTGGCGATGACCAACAACCCTCTGGGCCGCATTGCTCGGGCTTCCCCTGGAGGGTGGCAGCCGCAGCAGTGCCCATGGATGGGCCTGGGGATGTGGAGGCCAGGTGATCCTCATTGATTTCTGCCACACCGCGACGCAGTCGCTGCAGCTTCATCTCCAGCTGGGAGTTTTGCTTGTGCAGCTCCAGCAGCCGGTTGACATCGTTGGAGATGCTGTGCAGCTCCAGCTCCAAGTCGCAGCGCTCTGATTGCATCGGCTCCGCGTCTGGCAGAGATCGCATGCCGTGCAGCACCACGCCGTCGCCGTCGTCCGTCTGCCCGCCCACCACCACAATGCAGTTGGCAAGCTCATCGCTTGAGTTGGCAACGCGGCATCGCTGTTCACTTTCATCATCGTCGTCGTCGTCGTCGTCGCCGTCGCTGGCGTAGGCATTGGCGTTGTTGATGTTGATGTTGGCGTCACGTGCAGGTTGCACATCCTCCTCCCCCGCGCCCAGAGGTGCTGCTGCCTCGCCCAGAGGCTTCACATAGTTCAAGACAATGCCGCAGTCTGTGCGCTCTGTGTCTGTGTCATTGTCGGAGGAGTCCTCCAGATTGGCCTCCGACGAGGAGAGTGAGTCTCCCTCCGTGGAGGAGCTGCGTCTGGCCCTCACCCGGAGTCCAGCCTGTCCCGGCTGGCGGTTCACGATGAAAACCTTGTTGAAACGCCTCCGTTTGGGCCGACGATCGGCCACGGTTCCCGTGTCATCCGAATCGCACGACTCCGAGCTGGAACTGGAATTGGAGCTGGAGTCGCTGCTGCTGCTGCTGTCGGTGGTGGTGGTGCTGTGATGCTGCATCTGCTGCATCTCTGGCTCTAGCTCTACCTCTGGCTGTGGCTGTGGCTGGGGCTCCAGTTCCGCCTGCATTGCCACTGCCACATTGTAGCTGCGTTCCACCAGTTTGCGTGGGCTCCGTGCCGCCTGATCCTCATCGGCACTGCCGCCGCTGCCGCTGCTGCTGCTGGCCTCGTCCGGACTGCTGGCCGCATAGCTTTCGCTCTGCAAGTGGCCCACTGCCGCCTCGCGCGACTTGTGCTCCTCTTCGGACATGGTGGCCCTCGTGCTCCGCGTTCCCCTGGCTATAAGTCGATTGGAGGACAAATTCTTGGCAATCGCTGTGGCACTGGGATTCGGACTCGGATATGTTGCTGCCTCCTCCTCCTCCTCCTCCTGCTCAACTAGGTGCTCTCTAGGCGCGACGGCAACAATCTCGGCATTTTCAGCATTTCCAACATTTTCGACTGCAAAACGAGTTATGGCCGAAGGAGTCGCTGCCGCTGCCGCTGCCGCAGCTCTAGTTGTTGCTGCTGCCGCTGCCGCTGCCGTTGCTGGTACTTGATTTTTATGTATATTCGTTTCGTCTGCTGCTTCCACTTCTTCTTGGTTGTGGCTCTGGCTCTGACTGTGGCTGTTGTTTCTGGCCAGGTAGGTTTCTGTTTCTGTTTCTGTTTCTGTTTGTTGTTGCTGTTGGGTTTGTGTTTGCTCGGTTTCGCATAGATTTCGGCTCTGGTATTGGTATTTGTGAGCGGCGTCTATTGCCTCTGTAGCATTCCCCTTTGGCTGCTTATCACCAGCAACATGTGCCTGGGCCGCTCTGCTGCTGGCATTGCCGTCGCCGTCTCCGTCGCCGGTTTTATCATAGACATTACACAATCTCCCCCCAGTGGTGGGCGTTGCGTTGCTGTCGTCCGTTTGTGGATGTGGACGTGGTTGGGACTCGATCGGGGGACGCGCTCGCTGATGCTCACTCGACGGCAGGCGCGACGATACTAAACTTGTTGGCTTTGAAGCAGTGCTGGTGCTGCTGCTGCTGCTGTCGTTGGTGCTGCTGCTGCTGGCCATTTGGGGCTGCTGCTGCTGCTGTTGGCGCTGCTGTTGCAACGAGTTGGCAGCCCGGGCTGCCGGGCAAAGACAGCCGGTCAGTGTCTCCAGGCTGCGTCCCGCCGCCGCTGTCCCGTATCCCGAGGAAGTCGACGAGGCAGTGGAGCACATCGACTGCGTCATCAGGGAGCCCAGCGAGGCGCTCAGCTCCGGCGCCGAGGACTTGAAGCCGGCCAGGGCCGAAGACTTGAAGCCGCCCAGTGCCGCTGCGGCCTGCCACAGTTGTTGCAGCGAGGCGGCCAGCGGATCGTCCTGCTCCAGGAGCGGTCCTGCGGTGCCCGGGTAGTCCAGCTGCCAGTTCTGGTAGGCGGCCATGGGCACGGGTATGGGCACGGGCACCGGAATGGGCACATACTGTGGCTGCTGTGGCGGCGATGGCGGGGACGGGGCGGCTGCACTGCAGCTGCAGCGACTCGGCGCATGGTGATGATGGTGGTGGTGGCTCTTGAGGAAACGCGTCTTGATGCGCGTCTTCATGCTCATCGGGTGTGGGGGTGGCGGCACCGGGGGCGCTGTCTGATCGGAGCTCGTCTGGGAACTGCTCTCCGTGTGCAGGAGCAGCTCCTCGTCAGTGCCCGTGCCCGTGTCGCTCTCCCGGATCCGGGGGCAGTAGGCAGTGCGCAGTTGCTGGTGGCGTCGCTGCAGGAGCGGGGAATCACTGTCGCTGGATCGGCGACGTATGCGTGGAGGCGGTGTGGGCGTGGCCGTGTAGGCAATCATTGTTGTGGTCGTCGTGGTGGAGGCAATCATGGAGGGCTCAAAGTAGTCCCAGTCGCAGTCCTCGACATTGCTCACGATGCTGTGGCAGTGGTGCGTGGAGCAGGATGAGTCCGTGTCGTCCTCCTCCTCCTCCTCCTCCTCGCGGCAGGACGACGACGAGTCCGAGTTGAGAAAGACGAGCTTGAACTCGTCGGCTTCGACGCTGTACTGCGACTGCTGCTGCTGCAGGCCGTGCGACGTGGTGCACCTGTACTCGAGCTCCGACGACGACGACGTTTCCATGGCATCCATGCCGCCGCTGCTGGTGTCACCGGAAACGCCCGGCAGCTGCAGGGCTGCTGGTAGAGTAGGGTGGATTTTCGGGAGTTGAGTTTCAGTTTCGTCACAACCACTTTGAAGTTGACCAAGCACCAATACCAATACACCAATACCAAAAACCAACACCAACACCGACACGGAGTGACACAGAATACTGGGTTACCATTCCCGTTCCCATTTCCATTTCCATTCCCATTCCCAGGTGGAAATACTGGTTAAGGTTACGGCTACGGCTTACGGTTACAAAGGGGTGGGTGGCAGTTGCACCAAGCACTATGCACTATGCACCAGAGAACACCACAAGCCAGAGCTAGTTACAGAGACACGTGCGATGGGCAATGGCTTAACTACGAGTACGGGTTCGGGACAGGTACGAGTGGTGGTTAGTAGCTTAGTTTATGTCTAAAATGGGGTTAGGCATGGATGGTTTTTCGAATGGAAATGTTAGTACACAGTTTTCCCAACCCCAACTGGAAAATTTGTATCTACAAAAGCAGCCAGCAGCAGAGTGTTAGTTAGTTAGTTAGTCGCTTATGGGTACCCATTCGTAGTTTTATTTAGAAATAGATTCACGGTCGGGTTTGTTTCTAGATTTAGATCCATTGTCGAGTTCTCATGTTCACGTTCTCATCACGTAAAGAGCGAATTACTGCACTGGAGACTACGTAGGATTACGCAACTAATCTTTAAGCATTGCCAAACCAAACCATTCATCAAGGACCATCAGTTTTGGCGACGCAATTACCATGTCGCTCTCTCTCTCGCGCTCTCTTTATCTTGTCCCTTTCGATCCTCTCTGAGCGAGTCGTCTCTCTCACTACGCACTCTCTCGTTACACAGCACCTACACAGCAATGGCACATTCAGTGGACAATAACAAACGGTGAATTGCAAAGGGAATACTGCAAATTTCGTAGTAAACAGCCCAGAATACACTGCGAAAAGTGCATCAGTCAATTAAACTTCGCGTCTAGCAGATAAACAAACAACTTTCCACTTCGTCTCCAACATTATTATAAAGCCTTATTTAAGTTTCGGTTACTTCCTATAATAATTCAAGAGAAATGTGAAGTAAACAAGAATCGATTCCCATTTAAAATAAATAAGTTAAATATTTATAAAATTTTCATGATTCTTCCATGAAAGAAAAACTATTGTTTAGAAGGGCATCGAATCGTATAAAGCCCTCAAATATTCCTTCGTTATATCCTCAAACCAAACTTGTTCTATAACTTCCCCTAACTCCTAATAATCGGAAACAACAATATACAATTTTGTATTCATGGATCGTTAGATATGTTTTTTTAATCCTCTCGAATTCTCTGATAGCCACTACTGAGTAGTACCTAAATCAGAAGCAATCAGTAGATAGGATATATGTAATAATCATAATCAGCCCAAAGCCAGTTCTAAATTCTATTTTTGGATTTCAATTGTAAAAAATCTTAGATTAATCGCCAAGTAATTCCCTTAAAATGGCATTGAAGCAGTTCAATAGATAACTTTTAACTTTTACTCAATTATACAGAAAAGAACGTGTCTTTTAGCGTGTTACACTACTACCAAGATCTAGATACGTAAATACATATATTTAAAAAATATAAAAACTTTTTGTATGCCTTTTATCTTTTAAGAATTATTCACAGCTTAAAGCTGGAAAACGATATGAGACACGTACGTAATTCCGTAATTCCGAAATTTAAAGATAAAAGCAGGTCGTCGGCTGTTCGAATATTCAACTAAAGTCTGGCTGCTAGAAGGCAAATGTTGTACGAAAGAATTTACTAACAATCCGTAAACACAGAGAAAAAAGCTGTACAGTTTTTGAAATTTAACTTATTTTTCAGTGTACTCTCAACAAAAAAACTCTGCCCTGAGGAACAGCAAAAGATTGGCAAAACCTTTTTTCAAACAATAGGAACAAAAAATGGCAGAAAGTATACAACGCATATCAAGATGTATGCGGCCGCCACTTAAATCAATCAAATTCCAATAAAGTCCTGTAACAAGTTCCAGTATCCTCGTGATGGATTGTGATTGTTTGCCACAAGGACTACGACTGAACGAGGAGGAAGGACTAGCACAAATTTGCCAAAAAGCTTTTTAAAGTTGCCAACGTCATGTCCCCACCCCACCCACCACCCACCACCTCTCTCCACCCCCTCCACCCCACCTACAACACACATTGTGTCTGCGCAAACAAAAACTGCACAAGCCAGTGCTTTTGCATGCACGTTCCGCAGATCGCTGCCAGCCGCAAAGAAAATATTTGAACTGTGCTTTCCCTGAAATGAACTGAACTGAACAGAGCAGAACAGAATAGAACCCTTTCCATGCTCTCGAAAATTGCTCTTCCACTCGCTCGATGGGCGGAAGGATTGGGTGGGAATGGGGTTAGGGATGGGCACTGTTAGGCATTCACATTCACCCACACGGACACAAAAGGTGCGCGAGATAAGATTAACGTTAGTACAGTTTTGACAGTCTCGTGTCGGGAAAGCGGGAAATCCTTTGGTTTGTCCGTGGGCGGGATGACAGCCCAAGGGCCACGAACTCGGCCTGCCTCTGGGCCTGAACCTGAACCTGGGCCTCTGTTCGTCGTCATTGGCGTATGTTTGGCTGACGCGACGCTGACGGCGGTCACAGGCAAGACACTGACTGTCTCCCACAAAAGCGCCAAATTGAAACATAACAAAAGGCGGCAAAGACATCGCCTCCCCCCGGTCCCCTGGCCCAGCATCCCCAAACCGAAATTCCCAAAATCCTCTCATCGCTCTCGACGGGAGAATGCTTGGCTGAAGTGCGTGTGGGCGAGAGAATCGAATCGATATATGAATAGCCAGAAATGCTGTTGCTGTTGCTGGTACGAAAAAAAATTATCCCACCAGCAGCCGATGGCACAGTTTTTGTATTTTTTTATTTACTTCTTCTGCCGCGGGGACTTAAGGGACTCGACGGTAAAGTTCTTGTCTAGTTTTAAAGAGCGAAGTCCTAAAAGTCTTAAATATTTTAAGAGGAGAGGGAGGTAAGGGAGGGAGGCTTTTCGAACCGAGTCCTGGATATTAAATGACTATTAAAAACAGAGAAGGACCAACAGAAAATGAGCTACCAATTTCTAAATAATGGCTCACAGTATTAGTAAGATTTATACAAATACATTAAGTGCAGATTCAATAATTTACAGAATGATAGGATAATGTAAACTGTTGGCTCAAAGTTACATTCATTCCTGGTTTGTCGTGTGCTTAAGTAGCTCTTAAGTTCACTCTCTCTTTCACTCTCTCTTACACTCTCTGTTTGCCCAGTGCTAGGCATCCATGCTCAAGGAGGAGTCCGTAGCAAGGGCATGACAATGACAGCCGAGTCAAGTGGCATCCACCTTCAGTGCCCAGCGGAGGAGCTTAATTAATTGGGCAAAATTAGACGAAAAATGAAACCCTTCACAAAGAGTTTGTTAGTCAGCGACCCACCACCCTTCACCTTCCCCCCTGAAGCTGCGCATCAGCATTACCATCACCAAGTTAATTACGCTACCAAGCACACACACAGACATAGACTAGGGTAAATACATATACGAATACGTGGACACATAGAATGGGCTATTAGTACTAACCTTCTTCGGCGGCCTTCTCCTTCTCCTTTTCCTGGCGCCGCTGCAGGACAACTTTCTTGAAGACCACGGCCGCGGCCTCCACTGCATTCTGCAGCTCCTGTTCGCCCAGTGTGCTGGTGTGGGCGGCGCCCTAATTGATATAGGATAGACGGGGGGGGGGAAAGTTTCCCAGTTAAGCCTACTCGGGTCCACCAGTTCTGGTCTCTGTGTACTCACCGATGGGGCGTTAGCGTCGCTGGCTTCTTTGGTGGCCGAGCCGTTGGCCGGCTGTTCCGTCCCCGAACCCGAACCCGCACCCGACTCTGGCTGGGGCTGGGTCTGGGACTGCGGCTGTGGCTGCGGCTGAGGCTTCTCCTCGGCGCTGGCTACTGTGGCGACAGGAGGAAGTTCTGTTTTTTTCAGACGCATGGCTAAATCAGAGTTTCTATGCATAAGCTGTTGATGGAAGGAGTAAATGTGCTGGGGCGTGCTACCTGTGGGGTGGTTAATCGGGGAGGGGTGCAAAGCATTTATCAATCGGGTGCCGGAACAAGCTGCAGCTACAAAAGGTACTACCAGAGACCGCAAGAAATCATTATAGCAGATGTGTACTGTACTCTCTATAAAGCAAGCAAAAAACTACTGTAATTTGTTTATTATTATTTCATTACATATTGATATGATATGATGGTTATGAAATGGAAAGGATCTGGAACTACGGATTACTAATTGCAGTCTGATTACTGATTACAGTCTCAGATATCCAATAAATTCTTTGTCGCGCTACGATGTGGTTAAATGAATATTTTACCCCTAGTAATTTATATTTTCTAGATTGCTATTTTGTGAAAAGTGGTCCAATTAGATAAATGTTATATCTATTATTATTGTATAGAAAATGTGTTACTTGTGAATAATATTTATAGTATTTTACTGTTTAAGAATGCAACTAAAACGCTGGTGCAAAACTAAGTTAATTATTAAATGGCAAGCCCTGTTTTTGGGGAGGAGTACTACGAAATATCCTACGAAATGAATAATTTATACATGGAGTATGGAAATATGCAGATATGTAACTATGAAATATGTAAATCATATCAGAAATCATTGCGGTCTCTGGGGCTGTTCTACAGATGCGTGAGAGCTACTGAGAACTGAGATGCTGAAGCAGAAGCTATCTATGCTATGGTGACTCACCGTCCTCTGCCTCGCCGAGGCCCGGGCGGCTGTTGCGTCGCCTCTGCTGGGGGATCTTCGAGATGCCACGCGACTTGTCCAGGATGTCGGCCAGCGGTCGGGGGCTGGGTATCTTGGAGGTTTCCAGCTTCTTTGGTGCTTGCTGGGATGGTAAAAGTCGAAGGGTTAGAGATGGAAGGAAGCCCCTCCCCCCCCCCCCCTAGGAATACCCACCTGAGTGTCCTTCTCGGGATGCGAGAACGAACGCCGTGTGACAGGTTTCGGTGTGGTCTTTGCCCCCGAATCCTCAGACACGGAACGCATCTGCTCCGGCTTGCGTCGCTCGGCGGCATGCACGTCCACTGTGCCGCCGCCTGCGGCAATGGAGAAACTTTCGACTCCTCCGGCGACCTCCGCTTGAGCTGCTCCGCCGAGGTGGGCCAGCTCCTCCTGCTGCATTTGCAGCTCCCGCGACTGACGGCGACGCAGGCGGTTGTGCATGAGGGGCGTGCGGGGCAGGGCAGCCCCGCCGTAGAAGCCCTGCGGCGTGCTCATGTCCGGATAGTAGTTGGACACTCCGACGCCGCCGCCCACACCAATGCCGGCCGCACCCCCGCCCCCGTAGCCGGAGTCGGCCAGGACGTTCTCGGCGCTGTAGATGGGACGCTGGTGGTGGGCCTGCAGCTTGTAGCTGCCGTCGTCGGATCCGTTGTTGTAGATGATGCGCGGCTCGCTGCTGAAGCCCGCGTTGTAGTTCTTCTCGTACTGCACCTCGTCGGACTCGAGGAAGCTGCTGGAGCTGTCGCCGAAGTAGTCCACGTACTCGGGCCGGCTCTCCAGCTCCTCGGTGACGTCGGGGAACTGGTGGAACTGCTGCTTGGCCTCGCCGAAGGTGCGCGATCCGTGCTCCTCCTTGAGGCAGTCCTGGCGCACCAGGCGGCTGGGCGAGCGGCTCTGGGAGCGGCTCTGCACGGTCGGTATCTCCGGCAGGAGGCGGCGGTTCTCCACGTGCATCGCCTTGGCATTGGAGTACTCCTCGTTGCTGTGGCTGCGCACCTTGATCATCTTCGAGTGCGGATCGCGCGAGTGGTGGATGTTGACGCTCTGGCTGCTGGAGTACTGCTCCCCCGCGGCGCCCACCCCCGTGCTGGCCACGCTGCCACCGCTGCCCAGCTCCGTGGTGCCCACGGTGGGCACGTTCTGCTGGGAGAGGAAGGGACGCGGATTCTGCACGTTGGGGAACAGGAAGTTCTGCTTGGCCCGCGGCGAGATGGGCATGAACTTGGCGGGGGGCGTGGAGTGGACCGTGAGGGTGTTGCCGCTGCTGAAGGCCTCCGGATTGGGCAGCGTCTGCTGGCGCATGAACTCCGGCGAGCGGCGGTACTGCGGAGAGGTCTGGCGCTTGGGCGGCGACGTCGGCAGCAGCTTCACGTGCTGCTCCGGATTGGGCAGCGTGGCCTGGCGCGTCATTCGCGGCTTGGGCAGCGGACCCTGTCCTTGTCCTTGTCCGCCCTGGGCGGGCTGTGTGTAGTCCAGCTCGTCGCTGGCCATGCTCGAGGCCTGCGACTCGTAATTGAGGGGTGGCGCTGGTCCGGGTCCCGGGCCGGATACCGACACTGGCGGCTGCTGCTGCTGGGATTGCGAGGCCGGAAGATTGGCGGTGCTGGGCAGCAGCTTTGTGCGATGGTAGGTGCTCGGCGGCTCCGGGAACGAGGTCTGACGCATGAAGGGCGGATAGCGCTGCTGCTCGCCCGGAGAGCGCTCCGGGGAGCGGCTGTAGCGGTTCGGGGAGGTGGACATGTAGATGGCTGGCGTCGGCTGCGCAGGCAGCGTCGACTGTCGCCGCACCTGCAGACGGTGGTGCGTGGGCGTGACCTCCAGCTGGGGCTGCTGCTGCTGCTGTTGTGCGTAGTTGTCGCACTCTCCCACGCCCACGCCCCCGCCTACGCCCACTGTCACTCCGGCTGCCGTGTTCATGTGGATGATGTCGTCACTGTTGTAGGCGCCCGGATAGAGCTGGTTCTTCGGGTGCTGGTGGGGCGATGTGGGGGCCGTGAGGTTCACGGAGTTGTAGTTGGCCAGGTTCGAGCCACTTCCGCTCAGATTCGGGTCGTTGTTGAGGGTTGAGGGCAGCGTGGACTGCCGCAGGACTCGCCGCCCCAGCTGCCACTTGCTGCTGGTGGTGGGCGTGGCCGTGCCGCTGTTGTACCCGATGCCGTGGGCGGGACGGGGCTGCTGCGGCAGCTGGTGGTGGTGCTGGTGCGGCTGGTGCAGGGTCGGATAGCTGCCGGCGGACTGGGCCTCGATGAGGTGCTGCTGCTGTGGGTACAGATTGTCGGCCACCGGCTGCTGGATGTTGGGATTGTTCGGGTCGTCCTCGGGGTCTGCCGGAAGCGGAATCAAAGCAATGAGCAATGGCAATGGAATCGGATTGTAATTGTAGATGGAAACTCACTCGATATGGTCCAGGATCGTCGCATGCTCTTCCTCAGGGCATCGCTGGTGGTCAGATGATCGACGGCACTGCAGGAGCCCGCCGCATAGGCGTCCCTAATCCACTCTCCACTGGCGCTCTGTATCTCCCTGCAAGAACAACAACATTGCCACTTGAGAAACCAAAAAACATCGCCAAACATTTTCCACAGGCCACAAGCAAAAGCTGAACTCAACGTCTGCCCTTGTTAGTGGCACAAGGCAGACTGACTGCCGCACCGAATCAACGAATCACCGAATCACTGAATCGTCTGTGGCAGCCACCAAGCCACCAACACAGCGATGCTCGGAGAGGTGTGCGCCACCAGACGAGGCATGGCAGGGGGCACACTGACTCGCTCTGCCATGAAAATACTACGCCTGGGGAAAACTCTGCAGCAACCAGAAAACCTCCTCCAGTCGAAAAACTTAAAATAATAATTAATATTTAATAAATAAGATAAATCCCCAGGGACATGCTTAAATTAATTTGTATAAAACATAAATTAAAGTCTTCTTCATGCTATGCATATAAATAAATAAAATGACATATTGTAAAGGTTTTTGGTTCAATTTAATGTATTCTTAACTCTTTTATCTTTATTGCTATACAATCTGCCACAAGACACTGTGCCTCGCCACTTTGATTGGGGGCGAGAGGCAGTCAAACTGAGGCGAAGACCCGCAGTCGTTGACTTGTAAAACGAATTCCAATCCAGACACAGCAACAGGCAGCAGGCAGCAGCCACCAGCAGCCACAGCCACAATTGACGCCTTCCATCGACTTCCATCGGCTGTGCAGGGGTTGGGCTCGGGCTGGGGCTCATCAGCGTCATTGCTGCCGCAGCAGAGCTGTTATCCAGCAGCTGCAGCAGCAAGAGGCAGCAAGAGGCGGCAGCCGAATTTGGTGTGCGTCATCCGCGTTGACAGTCAGTCGATTGGCCTTGTGGGAGGCGTGAAATGGCAGGCAGGCAGGCACCTGTAGGCGACCTCATGAATTCTTGGCTCGGGAAATTTACATACACAAGCCAGATTCGCCCAGCCAAGTTGGCCAAGATTTAATTACTCCAATGTCTGCTGCGTCTTGGCCTTGCTAGCACGAGTACAAGTATTTCTCAGTTGCTTTTTTGGGCTGGGGCTTGGGCTTGGGCCTCATTAACACTGAAACACTGAACTCTCCTCTGAGCTCAGTGTGGGGGCCGCAGGGTCACAGCAACACAGTTCAGTCTCGAAATGAGCCAATACTAGTTGTAATACAGGGCGTATGTGTAATTTGAGAATGGTGAAATGGCACAAACGAGTGCCCCATTGGGGGGAAATGTGTTGCAACCATAAAGTATGGATGATGGATAAGCTCTTTGCACTTGACAGATCTCTTGGCCAGAAATGTTCTCAAAAGAGTCAAAGAGGAAACACAGGAAACACTGGAAAATAAATTCCATCCGACATGGGGCCACGTCACAGGTGAAAATTGAATTTCAAATGGACTCGAAATATGTTTGGAATTTTGTTGACAGTCTTGCATGTCGTCTGGGCAATTATAAAAGTGCATGCGATTACAAAAACCGAAACAAAAAACGCTTCAAATATTCAAAAACACAACCAGGGTCGGGGAACACACAAACAAACACACAAACAGCAACCGAAAAATGAAAACCAAATAAAAACTAGATGGAAATCTGCCACAGCAGACACACACACACACACACACACAGACACAGAGAGCATCATGTGACGGTGTGTCTGTGCCTGTGTCTGTGTGACACCTGACACGCCTATGGGCTGTGCGAATACGTGGAAACGGAATTTCCCCAGCCGAAATCATGTTTTCTGCTCCATAGGAGTATTCCATGCCAGATCCTCTTTCCTTCTTTCTGAGAATCCCATTTGAATTCAAAGCGTCCGTTTGTCCTGGGAAGCGTTTATCAGGAAATGGAGACCAGACCTCATTGGCAGCAGCGGGGGCTTCGGGTGACAATTCGGTTGCACAAAGTCACACAGAAATGGCTTACGAAATGAGATTGCAACAATGGAAACTGCAACGTTTGCTCAACAAAGTCGAGGGCCAGCAGAGAGAGAAAGGAAGGAAAAAGAATAAGAGGGGAAGAGTGGAAGAGGAGGAGGAGGGGCCCTCTAACCTAGGGGAATATGCAATTATCGAATGCTCTTTTTAGATGTTCTAAAAAAAGGGCACACGAATGAATGCTATACGGGATATTCCTCCGCCCAGCCGATTCCCTGTTTACACACACACCCACACATGTACATATATTGTAGTATACACACACACACACACAGAGACATGCCTTAATACGAGGGGGACAGCACAGCACAACAGGACACCAAGTTTGATCATTATGTTGTTTAGTTCGTTTTCCATTGTGTTTCGGGTGTGTTTTTGTGTTAGTTTGGAGATTGACAGTCACAGACAGAGAGACACAGAGAGACACGGAGAGAAAGAGAGACAGTGAGACAGTGAGAGAGAGAGAGACTTACATTTGCTTGTGGCACACCACGCACACCCAATCCGTGGTGCGCGAGGTGAACTCGCGACAGGCTTTGCACACGCGCAGCTTGCAGATGCGGCAGGGGGCGCCGCGGTTCGTGATGCGGCCCAGTTCGGTGGTGCAGCGAGCGCAGTGGCGACTCATGTCGTTGTGTGCGTTGTGGTTGTTGGTGTGTTGTTCGATCTGTTGTAGTTGTTGCTGTTGTTGTTGTTGTTGTTGTGTGGCATCGTGTGGCTGCACTCCTCCACCAACGACCTTAGCCGCACCCTTGCGCCTCAGCGAATACAATTCAGCGCGCAAGAGCCTGTTGTTGTTGTGGTTGTTGTAGTTGTTGGTGTGTTGTTGTTGTTGTTGTTGTTGTTGGTTGTAGTGGTGGGTGGTTCGATGGTGGTTTCGGGGTGGTTGGGGGGGAGTAGACATAACATAATTACATGACAGACGCATAGACGCATTTCGGTTGACATTTTGTTATCGAATTGAAGACACAGACAAGAGACAAAGAGAGAGACAGAGACAGAGACAGAGAGAGAGAGGCAAAGAGAGAAAGTGACAAGCATAGGCGTGTGTGTGTGGTTGTGGTTGTGGTGGTGGTGTGTGTGCGTGTGCGTGACAAGTTCAGTGTTAGTTGATGGAAAGAGACAAAGAATATAAAAAGAACACACAAAAAGTTGTCATTAGTTGATTTAATAGCAATTTAATCGATTTTCGGTATGGAATTTTGGTATAAATTTTGTTTAGTTTTTGATTAGTTAAATTGGTAAATTAAATAAACAAAAACATGAGATAATTCATGAGCAAAATGCTGAGAGATTTTCATGTCTGTTAAGTGAGTTTTGAGTCATCATTTGCCCAATTAATTAAAGCCTGGCCAAGACCAAGGCTGGGCCTGAGTGCTGGCTAATTCGATCACAATTTGTGGCCTGACAATGGGCTCTAATTAAACGCACATTCCGGGGCTCCACTGAGTCCCCGGAGTGAGTGCGAATTATGCAAATGACAAATGGCAAATGGCAAATGGCTGACGTGTAAGTAAAAGTTGGCATTCCAATTAAATCGCCAATCAAATGTGAGTCGATGCGATGCCCGGTGGCTGCCCGAAATTAAATTGAAGGCCAGGCCAGGCGGCTTCGTGTCCTGTCGTGTCCCAGCTGGCATCCCTGAGCCCTTAGCCAGGCTCAAGCTGCTTAATATTAACGCGCGGCTGGCAGGCCAGGGCCATAAAATAAAACAGGACCAGGCCAACAGGCACAACAGAGGCCCAAGCACATGTGTACATGTGTAGGTAAATGTACGATATGCGTAAGTGTGTGTGTGTGTGAGATGATGTGTCAGTGAAGGAGTCACGCAGAGCGCATAAAAATCCAAACAGGATTTTGGTTTCTGTGTAAATTATGTCGGCACCCCAACCAAGCAGCGGCAGCAGCAGCAGTGGCAGTGGCAACAGCAATTTTTAATTATAATTTTATCTTCAGTTGAGCATCGGGATTCAAGTGAAAGCGAAAGAGAGAGAATGGGATGCGTGTGTGCTTTATTAGAGCCGCAAAATCAACAACAACTGAGTCGAGCTGCCATCAAACGAACAAACGAACAATGGCGACCGCCAGCGGAAACCGAAACAAAGCCAAAGCTGTTGCATACTCTCAGGAGCACGCACACCCACACACACACACACATACACATACAGACATACATATGTATGTAGGCAGCACTAGCTCTGGCTCTGGCTCTGGCTCTAGCTTGGCCACGGACCACACAGCTAGCCGAGGGGGACATGTTTTATTAGCCTGGCTAACGCATAAGGCCAGCGCTTCTGCCACCAAGAAGCAGACACACGCTGTACGCTTTTGGCTCTAGTTATTCCTGCCTCAAAGTCCACTCGGATCTGGCCTGGACACTGGCAGAAACTAAAGTTCAACTTGGATGTTTCTTCTAGGCCAATGCCCACTTGAGAATTCACTGATTGATTTATAATTGTCAATAATTTGCCTTCCCATAGTTAGTTTTCGATTGCCAAGCAGTTCGTTGTTTTCATAATTATGTACTAGGGATAGGGTTTCAATTGTCTTATCACTTGGAGAAATTAGGGACTGATTGATTGGACAATTGGCAGGCAAACTGTTCAAAGATGTCCCACAATTTTCATGAAATTTTGGAACAAAGAAAGCTTTAATTTCCAATATATTTAAGGTAAAAATGTTGCATTTCCTCCTTGTAAAAAATAATTGTAAAAACATTTATATAAAAGGAAAACAATAACAAAAATAATTTTAAAAAAATCGGTAAATAAAATCGGTATGTAAAAACTACATTAAATTTTTTTTCTTCATGACATGATACAAAATGGGTATAAAAACTCTTTTTCAATTGGGTTCATTGGGTCCCCATTTGCAAAAACAAAATGATATTTAAATTCTGTTGCCATCTTTGCCGAAATCTATCTCCCATACAAAATAGTTCCCAGAATTTCTTTGAAGTTTCTGCCGTTGAATCCATAGTTCTGGAAACTATGCCTTGTAGTATTTTAATCATAATAATTCAGCTCAAGGCCTCAGTAGCCAAAGCTGTTAGTCCTACAAGTTTTTAAGTTTACCTAAGAACTCTGTAAATAATAAATAAATAAAATCATAATAATTACAGTATGCGATTTAAAGCATATTTTATTATACCATAAAATGGGGTTATTATTTACTAAATTGCTCCTGCCTCCGACTTTTTTTGCACAATTTTATTGGTTAGTAACTCATTTACTTGGCAATTAATGCCACTAAAGAATCAATTACTAAAAGTTTTCTTTTATACATCAAAGATACAATAAAATGGTATAAGACTTAAACTTTGGTGTGCTACATCTACAGGTCGTACAATACTCTTATTGAATTATAGTTTTTGTATAATGTATAAAAGTGGCCAGAGTGCCCATCGAATTGGGTTTCCCTGGCGTTAAACTTTTCTTCTTGCCGTGTAGCAATCGTCATGTTTAATGCCCCCCCCCCATCTGTTGGCATGTCAGGATCGCATATAACACCGGTACAACTCCATATGGATGGGGCTCTGGATGGGGAAGTGGCAGGAGGAGGGGAAGTGTTTGCTATGGCTGTCGCTGCTCCTGCTCCCTGTTCCCTGTCCCTGCTCCCTGTCCCTGTTCCCTGTTCCTGTCGTGTGTGTGTTCCTTTGAGTGCCACTGTAGTTGGCGCTGTTGTTGTGGTTGTAGTGCTGCTCCACGACTGCTGCTGGGTTATGAATTAATAATCGTAATAAGCCATTAGGGCCAGGGCCAGGGGTGGCGGGGGTGGCCAACAATGGGCTGCCAAAAAGTGCTAAACCTAATAGCCATAAATTCACAGTGTGACCATGAAAACGGTGCAAAGTCCAGGCTTCTGCTGGCGGCGGCCTTTGTTCCCGATAGAATATGATTAAAAACCCTAACACGGCCTAAACAAATAGCTTTACGCATGTTTTCGATTGTCCTGTCCCCCCGGATCCGGCTCCTGTCCCATGCATGGGGGACTTATGCAAATAAGCAACTAATTAAACTGATGTAAATCAGCTGGGTTCCCTGATAGAGGCTCTGTGACTGGGGTCGTCCTTTTGCGGCCTTTTGGTCGTGTGACCTTTTGGCCAGTTCGAACACCTGGCTACAACCACCACCACAACCACCTGGCAATGCCTTATTAGATATCAAAAAGAGGATAACATTTGCCGCTTTCCTTCTTTTGTTGCTTTGATGTTGCCATGGGGCAGGAGCAGCCGCCTCTTTGAGAGCTTACCGCAACGAGGGAAACCAAACGGAGCCCTAATCCTGGCCATTGATTTGGCGTCGGGAAAATCTGGTTTATTATTTGCAGTAAACAAATGAGAGGCAGAACGACAGCAGAACATTTGCGGTTCAACTATGGAAAACAATTCTTGTGGAAAAGTTTTAAATTATAAACAATATTAGAAGCATAGAAGTCTTCTTTTTAAAATATTCAGATTTCAGGCAGCAAATAAAATATGCTACAATCTGGCATCGTATTCCATCCTCCTACTTTCTATTTTGCTTTCTCCTAGAGTTTCCCCCAGCAGTAAGCCATAATTCAAATCATTTTGGACCACAGACAACGTCAGTAGATGGCCAACTGCCAGGATGGCTAGCTGGTTGGGTGGCTGGGTGGCTGGGTGGCTGGGTGGCTGGCTGGCTGGCTGTCTAGCTAGCTGGTGTCTGCTGTTCAAGCTGCTGCTGTCCATTAGATTTACGATTTTAATGACGCCAAATGCTCGCCTGGCACGCCTGGCGGTGATGTGCCAGAGAATGCGAATAAAAATAATTACCAGGCTAAATATGATTTGTCGAGGGCTTCTTCTCCCTCTGCTTGCCGCTGCACTGGAATGGAGACGAGGCAGGGATGAGCAGTCAGGTCTGGCCAGAAGCTGGGGGCAAGGACAATGCCCAATTGCCTCGGACTCTTGGCTGGACCTGCCTTGGGTCTCGCGTTTCCGTTTCAAATTAAAACTTTTTGACAGCGTTGCGAGGCAAAAACTTGAGAGCAGAGCATGGGGAGAGGAGAGGGGAGGGGAGGGGAGGTGTTGGGGGTACTCCCAAAGGTGGGGACATCACAAAATTTAAAGTGGCTTTGCTTTAAATGAAGGCAAGTTTGTTACCTGTGCCTGGGCACCGGAAATGGCCTGCCATTTGCGCGCCTTTTAATTATGCAATGCACGACAAAATGGCGTCACTCGAGCTGCTCATACATACACATGTGTGTGTGTGTCTGTGTGTGTGTGTGTGTGTGTTTGTGTCCGGTTAAGTGCTTGAAAATGTTATTAGTTTTAATTAATTTTAAATGCGCCACTCATAGGTGGAGCTAAAACAGGCACGCGAACCCGCACGCTGGCTGCAGGTTACACCTCTCCTCCCCCCTCCCCTCTGGGAGGGTTCCTGCTCCTGCTGTTCATGCAGTTCTTTGGCGGAAACAGCACATCAGCGTAAATATACTTCCGCGCAGACCGCTCGAGCACAAATCAAATTAAATGCGAATTTTGTTGAATTTAAAGCACCCGCTCGCCGGCGCACACGTGTCGTATACTTAATGTGGAAGGACCGACCATAAACCTAAATAAACGTTCGTGCCCTCTGCCTTTTTTTTACTCTTTTTCTGTGTGTGTGTGTGTGCGGTAGCAGCGGATACATCAACTTTATCGAGCAGTTTGCAACACAGAAAGGAAAAGGATAATCTTAAGCTTGTTTCAACTGCAATCCAATTACAGTTTCCGGCATGGAGTTAAAGTTGAAGTTTAGGAAGGTGTTGGTCATAGGATATGCCCCTTTAAGGAGAGGAAATACGAATCTAAATAATGCCATTAGAAGTGGTAGAAGGGGTTTCCTTCCCTGGTGACTGTGTCCGTTATTCTCGTCGCCAGTTAGCTGGCAGAAGCAGCAGCCTTTTTCATCTTGTTAAACTTCGATTTGACAATGATAACAGGGGCCAGCAGCAGACAAGGGTTTCTCTTTTAAGGCAGCCCTCAGCTTTGCCTCAGCTCGGGCATTTGCATAATTACGTATAGCCAGGACAGCGGCAGAGGGTAGCTGGTGAGGGGAAGGGGAAGGGTGAGGTGTGTCGCAGCATACGAGTACATTGACACCGAGAAACGGTGAAACGGAGACGCGTTAGTGGGTGTTCGGGGGTTGGGAGAGGACTAACTTAACGAGTATATCTGTGCTCTGGCTGTGGCTGGAAAATTAATGGTTTTGGCCTGGCCTTTTCCCTTTTCAGCGGCCCCCGGGCAGGGGTTTACATTAGCTTATGGCTCATAAGGCGTCGGTGTCCTTTTGTGTGTGGGTTGGTCTGGTCTGGTCTGGTCGGGGCTTAAGTGGCCATCTGCAGATGAACAGCAAGGTCAGCCAGCCAGCCAGCCAGCCAGCCGCAAGACATCATCCCAGCCAGATCCCAGACCTTGGCTCATAATAAAGTTAATAATAATGAATACTTTTTGGCTGATGGAAGTGTAAATGGTTGATAAAGCTATCTTTGAGTTTGTTAAGTGAGCGGAAACTCTTTGGCATATACTCGTAGTGCACAGTGCTCGAACTCGTATGCAAATGAGCGTTTAACACGCGACGTATGCGCAATATTCATGAGGCTGCATTACGCATACGCCAGGTGTGCAGCTGCATCCCAATTGACTGCCAATCCCCTCATGCAAAAAGTGCAAAAAGTATATAAAACAGGATTATCCAGCGACTCTTTGGCATTGCTGCATAATTCAGCAAATGACAAAAAGTTTTAAGAGCAATCCAGAAGGAACGGGCGAACAGGCGAGCATAAATTTCGGTGGCGTAACAAATTTTGATTGCCGCGCACTTTGCACGCCGTTCCGTTCCACGTGAAAAGAGGCTAAAAATGAGTGTTCCAACTGGGCGACAAGATGAAGTGCCCGCCGCAGCAGCCATAAGACAGAGACGAGCCCAGACCCTATATAGGACAATACACAAATAGACCGTGGGAGAGAGAGAGAGAGAGAGAGAGAGACCAATCTCTACCGCCTGCTGAGCCATCTGCCATCTGCCTGCTGTCTTCTGTCGCTGCAAGGTCGTTCCATTTGTCACATTTGTGACAGTTTCGCAAAAGCGATTGCCAAATGGCAAACTAGAAAATTGTGTCACTTGTTTTGTTGTGGCTGAGACTTCAGCTTCGGCTGAGAAGGAAAGCACCTGCTGTTGGCCCAGCGAGATTTATGGCCGCACTTCTCCGCCTGCGCTGACATTTGTCTTAGCCAAAGTTTTGGCTGTTCCACTGGCCAAAATGCTACAAAAATTGCCAAACATTTATTACTTAATAAACGCGGCCAGAACCCAGCGCAAAAGGAGGAAAATTGAAAGAGCCCCAAGACGGAATGGAACGGAAGAGAAAAGAATGAGAAACTTTTGTGTTAAGGGTTTCCGGGGGGTGGGGTGGGGGGTTGTTTTCGCAGCAGTTGGCTTTGTTGTTGTGCCCTTTTACAGCTCTTAACCGAACCATTCGTGCGTTAAATTACGAGTAGAGCCAAAAGTCTTTTGCGGGGTGGGGGGGGGTGGGCCCTTCTAGCCAGTCCGTTGGCCATTGTCTTCTGTCCGTTTGTCCGTTATTCGTTGCTTGTTGCCTGTTGCCTGATGCCTGAGATTTGCTTTACGCGCCAAATCAAACAAATCGTCAATTTGTACTTTCATTTACTTTCCTGTTCGCTCAACGATAAAGAGGCGAAAGGGGGGGTGGGGGTAGAGCTGCGAAAGAGGTGTGTGAGGAGCGCACCGGAAATCGCACGGCTGCCATTTTAAGTACCAGCTAAATAACAGTTAATCGGCGCATCGCTTGTCAGCGTTGTCATCGTCACCGTCACCGTCATGATTGCCCTCCATTGTTGTATACCCTTTCCGAGGGGTATATTTGCAAGCAGAAACCTTGGGCACAACTTTTGGTTATAGCTGTCAAGAGGCTCAACCTCTGTACAACTTCTGGGGGAACTAACGTTAGAACTAGTCTCAATTCAGAGTTCAATCTGTTAGGGTATTCTCTGTAAAGCTTCATAGTCCCCCTCTGCTGTTTTGCCATTTGCTGTTTACTGCTGTTATTCTTGGTCTTCACTCGCTGCCCGCTGTTGACCATTGTCTGTTTTTCCGTTTTTGGTTTGTTTGCCTGGCTGTTTGTTTGTTTGTTTATTTGCTTTAACTTGGCTGAGAGCGCGCGCGCCCTCTTTGCCGAGAAAAAAATGACGAAGGAGAAACGTTTTTTAATTGACATTTGAGGGACTTAATTGGCCCGGCCAATGGCGCTGGGACAGACGCATAATTTAGCGTGAAATTATGGGGGCAAATGGACCATAAATGGGGCGTTATACCAGTGGAGGGTCTGGAGAATTGGCATCTATTTTAAGGGCAGGCAAAGCCTTTAAGGGAATGCAAGTTCTAGGAGTTTGATCAAAGGAAACACTTCCCAATAAATCCCATGTTTGTTCCTCTATTTAATAACTTTTTTCTTAGGTTTTCCAAGATTAAATTACAATTAACCTTTTGCCTTTTGGCATGCATTTTACTTGAGTTTTCTCTGTGGAGGCTCTGCATATCCTTTATGAAATTGGATACTTTTCACAGCCGTAAAGGATATTTTTCTTATCAATCCGTTGTGTCCCATAACCTGAGTGTCCTGACTGTCCATTGTCGCCGCTCATTATCCTAATGAAATGCGGTCATCAGTCATAGGGCAAACCCTCCTCCTGCCTCCTACTGCCTCCTCCTGCCTCCTCCTGCCTCCTCCTCCTGCCTCCTCCTGCCTGCCTCATGTTGTTGCCTGTTGTAATGAAACACGTTTTCTGTTTCTGTTTCTGTTGCTTTTCAATAAGCAATCAATGGAGCCAAATTGTTGGTCCGCTGGCAATGTAGATGGAGATTAAATATACTATGTATATGCGCGTGTCCATTGATGTGTTTGTGTGTTCCGTGTATGTGTATGCGTGTCGCATGTACTGAATGCCATGCCAGATAATGCTCGCCCCCTGCCCCTGCCCCTGCCCCATGTTGCGAGTACGAGTCTAACAAATTTCAATATTTTCATGTTTGGAGCGTGTACTCCATGGAGCTCCATGGACTCCATGGATTGCTGAAGTTTTTGGCGCATGTGCGAAAACAACAAACGGACAAATGGATGAGGGATAAGGGCTGCGGGGTGTGTGAGGGGGGGGGGCGAAAGCCTGCATTGTTGGCCATATTTCGTGATTAATATTTGATAGGTTCCACATGTTAACTAAGCAAAATCAATACCAGGTAGCACCAAGTGGAGTTCTGGAGAGTTCTGGAGTGCCACAAGCGGAACGTGAAATACGACTTGCCCCAATCGGTGGCCCACTCGGTCCTCTTTCGGTTGGTCAGCTTGTGGTGGTGGCACGAACCCGCTCGGGGATAACGGTGTTAGTGTGTTAATATTCAAATCGGAGCAGCAAGCAGGCAGCCAGGATACCGAACCGAAAAGCCATTGACATGAAAGTCACGTAACCCGACTTAAGTTTCGACTTTCCAAGAGTTCGACTTATTGACAGACGCGCCGAAAGTTATGAAAACATTAAAAAGAAACGCATGCCCGCCCTCCCTGCCTCCCCCTCCCACGAAAATGGGGTTGGGTTTTTGGATAAATAACGAAAAAGGGTCTCCCAAAAAGAAAAAAGGAAAACCGAAGCTGAAATGGAGAAATGGCAAAACCGAGAAAGCAGAGAAATGCCCAAAACGTAACAAAATTGCTAAACACTTAGTCAAATGAAGCTGCGACTGCGACGGCGACTGCGACGGCGACGGCGACTGCCAACCCGGGCGCATTTTCCGGACGAAAGCTTCGGAAAATTTGCTTGCTTCTCGTATAAAATTATAAATTTATGGCCGGCGTCTGCACAAAAATAAATATACAACAAAAAGTGAGGCAGGGCCTGGGCTCGGGTCTGGGTAGGGCAAAGCAATGCCTGGACTGGACCGGATTGGACCGGACTGGAGACTGGAGACTGGAGTGGCCGGACTTTAAACGCTTGACTAGCTGCCCAGCCAGAGACAGAGCCAGAGACAGAGACAGAGCCAGGGACTGGGAGAGAGAGAAAACTGGTTGCCCCCCTGATTAAAGGCGCCAAAATAGTCGGCTTTAATCTGCCTCCGCTCTCAGTTGGAAAGTGTGTGAAGAGATTTACAGACAAAATCACTTTTTTCGGGCAAAACAGGCCAAAACTAAAGGCCTACCTTTGCTTAGGGAATGTTCTGGTATATTTTAGCCAAGTTCCAGAATCATTGAACTTATTCCTAGAGTGATGTGATCGATTTAGGCTTCAGTTTCCACTGGCTGGACAGGAAGTACCTGCTCTGCTGTGCTCCAAAGACAAGTGCCATCGAATGATTCACTCGATCAAGTGAGGCCTGAACCCCTCGCCCTGTGCGAAACTTGGTCATGCTGTCTGACCTCTGGAGACACAAAAAGAAAATCAAGGGAAAGCCCCACCCACTCGCTGTGACAGTGCCAGCTCAAGACACTCAAGACTCAGACTCGAGACCAAGTCAACGTCTAACCGTAAATAAAGTTGACTCGTCGTTGCCGTTGCCGTCGCCATTGAGTGAGTGCTACGTGCCGCCGCCACTGCCGCCGCCGCCGCCGCCGCCGCCGACGACAAATTGTACGTGCGTAAATTGGCCGCCTGCCAAAAAGGTTATTGACTTATGGCCAGAGAACCAGAGTTACAGCCAGAGCCCGGTGCCCGGTGCCCGGTGCCGGCTCACAAATTTGGCCAACCAAGTGCCGTTGCCGTTGCCTGGCAGAGACCGTCGTCTTCCGTTTTTGGGCCTGCCACTGCCCCCCCTGCCTCTACCCCTGCCTCGGACAGATGGACCGTTTCCTCTGGCAGAGCGTGACAATGTTCAATTCATTGCCGTTGCCTGCTGCCATTCAGAATTTTAAGTAATTGAAGGCAACAAACGCACACGCTAACTAGCCAACAATTCCGTTTAATTATGTAATGTCCAGACGATTTATGACACAGGCAGAAGCCACCGGAACAGGCCATGGAGGGGATACGGAGGGACATTTGCATTTTCACGCTTTTCACCAAATTACTCAGCTCTTCAAAAGTGGCACGCACTCTCTCTCCCACTCTCTCTCTCTTTGTCTCTCTCTCTCTCTGGAATGCCACATAAGTGGGCCAAAACTAATCCCACAACTGGCTTCTAAATGAATTATTCGCATTAGAGCGGCTTTGGTAAGCGAGGCCAAAGGTCAGCCTACAACAACGACTATAAGTTGAAATTAAAATGGGAAAATTGGAAAATTAGAAAATCTCATTAGGCCTGGTCAAGGCTGGCTGCAATAATTTATCGAGTTAAAGTTCTTGAGTTATTGAGTTAGCAAATTACTGGGCATCTTTGTGGGAATAATTCTTGGAAAAGGTTTACTTTGTATTTGAGAGAAATAATTGTTTACCAAGATTCGTGGAATTCAAGTGCTAATAACTACCTTAACTGTGGGATAAGTGTATGTTGTCGTTGATTATAGTATTTGTTGTAATTGTATACTGTATACTATAATAAACAATTACATTATATACGAGTATGTACAGAATATTAAACAATGGAGTGTTCTATTCACTTGACAGCGCTTCACGAAGGTCGAATTTTGCTTGGGAAATGCTTAAAGCAAAGCTTGACCTGCCTGAACATCAGTAATGGACTCCTGGGGAGCTTGGCAACCGCTTTAACCTAATCTAACCATCGTTAAAGTCTCTGAGATCTACAAGATTTACAAGTACTAAATGATAGCCTTACTAATGAGAAAAGGGCATGGCCAGATCTTCTATTAATGTGGGATTTGAATCTGGCGGGTAAGCGGGCAAGCTATATGGCAGCACTAGTAGCAGGACAAGCTATATGGCAACCTTCTGATCACCAGCCGATAACTCTCTATCGATACCTTTGTAGAGCGTTCTTATGAGCGGGAGTCGTTTATGTCAAGTCGTAAAGAAATCATCACCATTTATCAACTTTAACACACTTATTATAAACACCTATTGTAACCTCTGGAAGACAATCCAAAACACATAAATTCCTACATTAATACTGAGACTATGACAATTTTTAGCTTCAATGAAAACTAAACCGAAAATCAAATGCACATTTTCTGGTTTAATTTCAGATTTGATTGCACTTCCTGCAGTTCTTGAAATAGTTACGTAATTTATGTATATGAACACTCAAGTAAATCCCATAAATATCCATAGCCAAAACCGAAAAACTAGGCACTTTGCACTTCACCAATCTTGGCCAAAAACAACCACAAAAATATGGCTCTGTCTCTGGCTCCGACTGACTGGCAGCTCGGTATATGGGTGGGTGGGTGTGTGGGTGTGTGGGTGTGTGGGTGGGCGGTGTATATATATATCGCTGGAGTAGTTGTCTGTTAATTCTGCACATGTGGCGCACTCCATGCGGAGACCAGACCAGGCTGCTTGCCTCTTGCCTCTTGCCGCTTGCTGTTTGCCATTTTTGATTTCGATTTTGTTTCACGTCTCCCTCGCACTTGGGCTGCCCATAAAATTTATGACAAAAACTTAATTCAATTTGAGCCATGCCATGTGTCAATCAACAGCTGCATTTAAGTGGAAAATTATGTGCAGCCAGTCGTCGGGCGTGTGGGGGGTCGCTCCGTCAGTTTATTTTGACACATTTTTACAGGCCAACAGATAATGCAGTGAACGTGTACTGCCCTTGGTTAACGCCGCCTCCAAGTGTAACTGGAGTGTGATTTTTAATATTTAAACAGCGCATTGATTAGCAGTTGGCTATCAATATTAAATGAAGAACCCGCCACTGGCACGTGTCGGCCATTTAAAAGTGGCCTCCTTGGCAGTGGCCATGGCAGTGGCAGCCGCTAATTGCCGGCAGTGCAAGATACAATTTGATTTTCAATCAACTGGCACTTCATTTGAGTCCTGTCGAGCAGCAGTAAATTATCCTTTGCTTGTCGGACATAATTGAGCTGCGAATTGTCCAATCACGGACAGATGATGGGGCACATTCCAACTACAAGTCAAGCCAACGGAGGCGACTCGGCTTGACCTGACCTTCTGTGTGTGTCAAAGCCAAAAGCTGCCAGAATGTGGCGCTGTGCCAAAGCCAGAAGCTGCTAGAATGTGGAATGCAACAGGCAGGCAGGCAAATCATGTTGCCCCCATGTGGATACATGGGATTGAGGACTGAGGATTGAGGAACGTGGCTTGGGTTCGTGATCCCCTCTCCGGGTTGACAGGCTGAACGCTGAACGTCGAGGACCCTTCAAACATGCGGCTAAGCATTAAAAATTGATTGTGCTGGAAATGACAAAACGCAAACCAGCCAGCAGGCAGCCAGGCAGCCACAGCCACTCACATATGTATGTAACCCACCCACCAACCACCCAACCAGCCCTCCCCCCCTCCATCCAAGCAGGCAAACAGCCCACACAAGCGACCACAATGAAAGTGTATCAATTTTATTTGCCATTCGGAAATGACAGCGAAATGTGTTCAGCGACGACAGCCTCATTGCCTGGGACGTGGGAGGGGGGGGAGGGGGAAGAAAGCGAGCAATTTGGCCAAAAGCCACAAGGAAACAAAACCCACAGGCGACAGTGTGCCCCCCCTTCAATTTGCATTTTGTAGAGGGCCAGCCGTCGTGTGTGTGTGTGTGTGTGTGCGGCTGACGAATGTGCGTGCGATTGGCATCGCTTTTGGCCGCTGCCGCTGTCACTGCCACATCACGCATACGCAACGTTGTAACCCCTCTACCCCCTGTACACCCCAGCAGCAGGCGGACCGGGCAACCGGTAATTGGAAAATCATCCATTACGAGCGGCTAATGGAAACTCGGTAAAATTGTCGCTAAATTCGATTAAGTGTGTAAGCTTTGATATCGATGAAAT
Organism: Drosophila athabasca; assembly: GCA_008121215.1. Taxonomy (NCBI): domain Eukaryota; kingdom Metazoa; phylum Arthropoda; class Insecta; order Diptera; family Drosophilidae; genus Drosophila; species Drosophila athabasca. The sequence goes on along the minus strand of CM017793.1, from coordinate 1,661,946 downwards.
GTTACCAACCAACCCATCACCATCCCCCCACCATCCCCCACCATTTCCCCTGATACTCAATCCACAATCTCCATCCCCCCTCTTCACCATCTCCAGGGCTTGTTTGTGTCGCTGTTTGGTTTTGACTGATTGCCTGACTGGCGGAATAGGCCAATTGGCTTTGGCCCTTCTGCTTTGGTTTTCCTCTTCCTCTGACTTTGATTCTGATTCCGATTCCGTTGCTGCCTTTGAGCCAAGTCCACGGCCGCAGGCCACGCATAATTATGTAACTCAATTTGGCGGCGGCATTTATTTTATTTATAAACGCAATTTAATTAAAATTCATGGCCCAACATGAAGCCAGAAACAAATACATTAAACGGGATATATCCAAAACAAATAAATATAAATAAATTAGATTTCTTATAGAATTTCATTCTTGTGTATCTAACTGTCAGTATCTGCCCCTTGCAGTACCGATGCACCCGTTCTGGGTACAAAATTTTACCCTTCCCTCCTTGTAAAATAATACCCGGATTTTCTGAATAAATATTTGTATGAATTCAAGCTCTACTCGCAGGCGACTTGACTCTTTCTTTAAGGTCTAAACAAATTTAATTTTCTCCTTGGTTTATCTTGGCTTATATAGCATTATTATAACATAAATATATCGAAAGAAGTATTTATCCAAAACTAATCTTTGGAGTAGCAAAATAACTATAAAACTTTACGCATGAATATTTGAATTTATTTCTATTTATTTCGAAACTTATTTCCCCTCTGAACTCTGTCATTTATCGGGGCAAATGGTTTTTCCAATGACCTGAAAATGAAATTCCCTGAATAGTAAATTGATTCTCTGCATGGAAAATAGAGAAAGAGAATACCAGTTATGTCGCCGAGTGTACCTGAACCTGAACTTGAGAGCCGTGACTTTTATTTCTTTGCGTGGAAATTATATACAAATGTTTATGGAAATGGAAATAGATTGCACTTGAAACTTTATCCTCGCCTCCTGCCGCCGGTTGCAGTTCTCAATTGAAAGTTTTTCCACGCTGGCCACTGCCACTGCCACTGCCATGGCCATTCCCCTCGATTGGCTCCCCCCCACCCCCCCTTTTCTTGGCTGATGGCATTTTTGAGCTTTTTATTGATTTGGTGCAAAGTTTCAGTTTGGCCTCAAAGTCCGAGTAAATAAATAAAATAGAATCTTCTAAACTAATCTGCTTGTCGAGTGGAAAGCAAGGAGGAGGAGGAGGAGTGCAGGGAGGAGGTCAAGTTTCTTTCGTGTGGCATGCATCCGACACGGTTTTCCATTGTATAAATATTCCACTTTCAAATGGATATTCTAGCCATACAATGGGTGAAAGGCTATAACCCAATAAAGCGAATAAACAAAGCTTCCAATACAATAGAAGAACTCCTCCTCGAAGGTCACTGAACCTCCTCCTCCTCCTCTCCTCTCTGCTCTTCTCTTTTCTGCCAAGACTTGCCACACGGATCTTCGATGTTTTGTCGATTGATTGACGATGACCCAGCTAAATGCTAAATGCTTGATGCTTAATGTTGAACTTCCGTGCGAGTGGCAGATATACTTATTAAATCAATTAAGGGTAACCAGCAACAATGCTTTCTATAGACCATGAACGATGCTCTGGCCAAGCTCTGACCAAGCTCTGACCATGTTTCTGCTGTCTCATAGGACGGACTTTCCCCGGCTCTGCTCTCCCTGTGAAATGCTGGGCATACGAGTAATGTGCAATAATGAGCATCATGTAATGCCAGACGCGTTCGACGATGGCAGCTGCTGCAACTAGGGAAAAAGTGAATGCAACATTAGCAACCGACAGCGACAGCGACAGCGACAACGACAACAAATTAACATTTTTCGAGAAACTTTTAAGCCACGACATGCGTTGACACTTTTGGGAAAATTGCGTACAATTTCAAATGCAGGCAACAAAACTCAGCTCAACGCGTAATTAAACGTAGGGGAGGGGATGGAGGATGGAGGCGGGGTGGAGCGGAAAAACTGAGCAAAATATATGGTTTGTTGCAGGAAAAATGAAACGAAATGCCGCTCCGCGTCGTGGCATGCCGGCAAATCGCATTTGTTGCGCAGTTGACAGTTGTAAAATGGAAAGGTTATCTAAAAGTCTGTCCGGTCCATGCTATAGACAGGCAACAAATGCAGCTGAAGAAAGCGCCACCAGGCCAGGCTGCTGCCACAGTCTGCTGCGGGTTGCTGTCACGGACAGTGACTGATGGTCTGGCAGAGCGCCATGAGCCCCCGTCCATTCGATGCGATGCTGACCAGGCAGATGCTGCTGCTGCTGATGCTGCCACTGTTGCTGATTCTTCTCCAGCTGCTGCCACTGTTGCTGCCACTGCTGCTTCTGCCTCTGCCCCTACTTCTGCTGATGAAAATGATGATGATGAAGATGACAGGGCAGCATTTAACAAGCAGTTAGCTGGCTGTTGGCTGTTGGCTGTTGAATAACTACGAGTGTTTATAAATTATGGCAGCCAGAACCCAAAGAATGTGAACTGTAACGATTACGTATTGGCCAGATGGCTCTAATTCGTTTACTTATTATTCACTGAGCTTGAAACTCGCACAGGTAGCCACAGCAGCTGCCTGCCCTATAATAATACTCCTCGTAATTGTCCGACTTTGAGCACACAACACTCGTCCGGGGAATGCAATGGAAATGCAAATGGTTTTGCTTTGGCTTTGGCTTTGGCTCTGGCTTTGGCACTCCACTCCGCAGCTGCTTTGATGCCTTCAGTTACTCCCAGTTGAGGAGGAGGTCATGTAACCCCTCCACATCCTCAACTATGCTAGCCCCAAACGTCGACCCACATTCGAGTGCATTTGCTGCCTGCTTTTGACCAAGTTCAGGCCTGCAGGCAGGGCTTGGCTTTCCATTGGGGCCAGCTTATAGACAGCAGAGCGGAAAGAATCCGAAATTGCCGAACAGCAGAGATTTCTCTCCCTCTCTCCCTCTCTCTCTCTGTCTCTCTCGCTCTGTTGTGGCCTTTTCCTAGGAAATTATGAAAACCAGAGACTTTGTGTTTTGCTCATAATTGAGGGCTGCTCGATTTTCGATTTCATAATGAATCAGCCATGATACCGATGGGTTTTCATCATCTCTCCGGGGACAAGGACAGGAACACTCGAAGAAAAGTACCTAAAAATACTTCAATAATTCCAAATAAATGTTGTACCTTTTAAGGCTTTCAAAGCAATAAGTTTTCAGTTCTAAGGACTAAAGGTACAATTTTCTATGTACTCCAATTTGAAAATTCCTGGAAAGTGTTTTGCTCAGTGCACTTTGAAGCTACATTTATCTGCATATACTCCATGCACTGCACTCTGCACTGCACTCCAGTAAGAAATGCAGGAGGCAGGCAGGAACTGCTCTTGGCTCTGGGCTGCCCCTTTTTTTCTTTCTGTTGCATGCAACAGCAACATAGGAGAGGCACTCCGGCACTCCTCAGTGCCTGGCAAATGAAATTCACTTTTACCCCTGGCCAGTAGCTGGACCGGTTTTCCCCCAGTTGCCAGCTGGAAAATTTGTTTACAATAATGCTCTCTCCTCTCTGTTTGACATGTGCATGTGGAAGTGCTCTCTGTGTGTGTGTGTGTGTGCGTGTGTGTGAGGACTCTTACTTTCAATTTCAGGCACTCATTAGCCAGGCAGCCAGGTCTGGTCTGGTCTGTATCCGGCTTTAATTTCATAATGGCAGCAGGACCCCGCCCCGCCCCGCCCCGCCCCGTACATGGAGAGCCAAGAATGTTCGCATCAAAGTATCTTTTTTTTTTGGCAACTATGCTTTTGATGGGCTGCTAAAAACTTTCTCTGTGCGAATAACTTTTGGCCCCCAGATTCGACATCCAGCAACAGCAACTTCTTCGGATTTTGGCAACAACTTCACTTCACTTCACTTCTGTGTACTTCAGTTGCTGTTGCCAGTTAAAGCCGCTTCTTGTGTGTGAAGAAACTTTTTGGGCCACAAGTTTTTTGGGGCCAGCTCTTGATTGTGCATGTGTGTGTGTGCCTGTGTGTGTGTGTGTTTTCCACCTCGAGGAGGAGAGTTTCTTGAATTAACAAGACCTGTGTGTGTGTCTTCTGTCTGCCAGTCTGCGGCTGGAAAAGTGTGTTTGCATGGCAATGGAAATTGGTAACGAGATCTGCTGCAAAAGTTGAGTAATTGAGCTGATTCGGATTCTGCCTCACTGGCCACTCTTTCCCAGTTCGAAACGTGGCCCAGCAATCAACCAAGTCAGAGGCAAGTCCAAGCCAAGTCTGGGCCAAGTTGTAGACCAAAAAAGGGAACAATGCCACAGAGAACAAAGCAATAAAAGGCCCGAGAAGTGGGTTGTTGTTTGCTGGGAATCGAGAAATGGAAATGCCTTTGGTAAAAATGAAGGAAATGCAACATAGCCACGATACGACAGAGTGTGTGTGTGTGTGTGTGTGTGTGTGCCCCCTGCAGTATGCATACTAATGCCTAGGAAATGGATGATCATAAAAATTACATTCATGGCTTTAAAAAACCATCCACTGCGCCAGCGCAGCCAATCCATAAGCGGTCGTTCATGTCAGCTGAAAGAAACTCGAACACTCAGCCCCAACCCACATGAGTTTGCAGGCAGCCCACAGAGTCAGAGCCAATCTTCGAGTAGCTGGAGATTTGATCCACAGATCCATGTGGGCGAAGCCGAGTGAAAATTGCGTGCAATTATCCAAAGATGATATCAGCAGTGGCAGCAGCAGCAGAGCAGAAGCAGCGCAGTAGCAGCAGCAGCAGCAGTAGCAGCGCAGCGGCAGCCACTGCCACTGCAGATACTCCTCTCAGACTGCAGATATTGTATCTACAAGTGTGTCGGGGAGCCCTTAGGCTGCGATCTGCTCAACGCAAATATTTGTTTCGATTTTTATTGCTTTTTTCGCAGTCAGCGGCGCAGACTGGTTTTCGCAGTTCAGCCAATCGACGGCTATAAATAAATAATTATTTATTTGTTTAAATGCAATCAGAGTAAAGGCAACTGTCGCAGACGCTGAAGTCCATAAATAAATAATAATACATAAATTTTAATTCAACATATATTAAAAAACAAAGTAATGATTTAATGCCCCTCAGCGGGGCCTCCCATAGGCCAGTATGACCCTTAGCTATCCGAATTAGTATGGACCTTTACGAGGTGTTTAATAATTTAAACAAAATCTCATCTCATCTCAATTAAATCCTCCAAATATTCCCTGAGTCCTGAAGCATTCATGGAAGAGTCCATTATTATTATTATTATTTTTTAGATGAATATTTTCTTCTTTTGTCTGGAGAGTCTGCTCTATCTATAGCTAATGTACCCCTCCAAAAGTCAGTCTGTGAGTCAGCCAATAATTAAATGGCTAAATGCAGCTTAAGCTTGTTCATCTGAAGCTGAAACTGGAGCTGCCCCTGCACCGTCCCCTATCCCCTGTCCCCTGTCCGAGACCCACTCACGTAACCGAGATAGACAATTCAATTTGAGTCAGCTTATGGCCATTGTTATGGCTGTTATTGCTGACTTACATTTGAAGCGACCAGAAGCCAGTGGCTGTTGACCGTTGGCGTAGGAAAACAAAACGATACGAAAATAAACCGCAACACACTGTTGGCCAGACCGGACTGACGTACAACCAACTGTATGACTGTTTGGGCCAGGCCATTCAATAAGAATTTCAATCGCATCGCCCGAACGACACTTCAAGGCGGCAGCTGATGCCACGCCACGCCAAAGCCCCAACATCAACAATAACAGCTCACACCACAACACTTGGCCACTTTGGAGATACTGCCACTGCCACAGCTGCTGTTGCTGCCACTGCCCCAAAAACTGCTACGATTTCTGCGACATGAGCAAAAAGCAAAGGCCAAAAGGTTGGCTGAAAGAAGCCGAAGCTGCGAATACACTTTAGGAAATTTTAGAATATTTATTGGCCAGGCTTTAAGGACAGGTAAAAGTACAATCAAAAGGGCTGTGAATCGATAAGGATTATAGCCATTTGAGTCCTTTTTCTGTCTGGCAAACTTCTGCCCAGAATAAACCGATTTGAGAGCATTTCAAAGGCCACAAAGTTCTCATTTTTTCCCACCAAAGAGTTGCATTTCCGTTGGCCGCCAGCTGATTCATCGATGTGCGAATACTTATAGATATATACACATATATATATAAACATATGTATGTGTGAGTAGGTATATAGTACTGTGTGCAAAAGTATCTACGAATACGAATCTCAGTGGTTGATTAAATCAGCCCCATTCTGTCGCTAGTTGTTTACAGATTTTTCCGTCACATTCTCAAATATATTTCACAGCCATTTTGGCCATTGAATTTGTCAGCAAAACACAGCAAAACAGAGTCGACGTTGGCCATTGACGGACTTGATTCTGGCCAGATTCTGGCTTTGTTTTTGTTTTGTTTTTTGTTTGCGGCCAGTTCAATTGCATGGCTTAATGTGATTTGACCAATTTGGGGGGGATTCTGTGTGCCAAAAAGGCTCAGCGTTAATTTGCCTATAATTATTCTGGCATTTCTATGAGATAATTGCGCCATTGATCCAAGGGGGCTTAGAATAATGAACAAATCGTGGCCAATTCTCTCATTGGGCGATTGTCGAATCGAAAGTGAGTAAAAACTAAGTCCAAGAGTCATAAAATGTAAGCCTTTCTCTCAGTCCCAGTCCCTCCCTGTATTCCATTCGCTTTCTATCATCTCTCTCTCTGCGAGAGACTCTCATGCTCATTGTCATTGTCATTATCATAGTTTGCGTTTGAGTTTGAGTTCAGTTTTGATGGGTCTCTCGTTAAATCACAGTTAACCCGATTTGCATTTGACTTGATTAAGGTTTTCGCCACTCGTTCAGTTCGTTCTTTAGTGGCCAAGCCCAGTCCCACTCCCAGTCTCCCAGTCTCCCAGCTATCTCCTCGTTAGAGCTGCCTCTTCTTGCCTCTTGTTGTGGTGGCAGCTGTTTTCGTTTCATAAAAATGCAAATAACAGCAGCAGGTTCAACGGTGGCAAAAAGTAGGAAAAATATCGTTATTAACGCCCAAAAAGCTGTCAATAACTGTTTTCTGCATTAATTACACGAGGAAAAACATTCCGGGAGATGCATATTCCATGTTTCCAGCGGAAATAGAAAAAAAGACCAGAAGCAGGCAGCAGCATCCAGCAGGGCAGGCGAGAAAAGCAAACACGACAGAAATTAAGGAAGCTGCTGAAAAGATAATGATAAATGTTCGAGCGACGGAGGCGGGAAAGGGAATGGGGCAGGGCGGGGCTGGTGATGAGGCTGAGGCTGGGGCTGGGCGTGGCTGGTCTGGGCTGGCCGTTTGAATATTTATGAATGATTAATGAGTGAGGCAAGACATGGCCCAAAGCCAAAAGAAAATCTCCAATTACCTCCAGCCTGGAATGAAGATGAGGCTGAGGCTGAGGCGCTGTCGTGCCACAACTATCAGACATGGTCAATGCACCCGAGAGCGTGCCACAACTTGGAAGCGAAAACGTATCTCCAGTCCGTGCGAGACACCAGAGACATGACATAATGTCCAAATATTTGGATCTTGATTTGATTTTTATAGCCCCACAGATAAGAGCTCGAAAAGTAAGCTCATTGCGGCCTTATCGCGCCTAAAGAAAACAGCAGAGAAAACAGAAAACGTTGAAACGTTCCATCTGACTGGAAAACTAACAAATAAAAAGTACAACATTCCCTTGTCAAGAACGAGAATCAGTGTCAAGTCGAAAGTCAAGAATTTTTCAGCTTAATGGCCCTGCAGCAAAGTGCCAATTAAAGCCAAAACTCAGCAGACAGAGAGATGTTTCTGGAAAATAAATATAAATCTTAAAAAATCTACAACAAATCAGATGGGGCTTGTAGGAGCTCGGAAGATACATCCCATGATTCCAGGTTTTCCCCGAAACACTCCAGACTTTAGAATGATAGAAATATACAACTTATTGTCTAGGAAAACTTCTGCCATTTAGAGCAGACTTTAGAAGGATTTCCCCTATTAATTTCCAAGTATTTGTATCTTCTATCTAGCTTGACGCAAACCTTGAGAGAGCGTGAGAAAGTATCTTGACATGAGCTTGAATTATGATTTACGCTTCCTCTTGTGCCCAAGTCCCCCTGGCAGAACCCCTTGCCCTCTCCTCTCCCCTCCTCTCTATCGACAGCCACGATTGACGGCAATTGTTGGCACTTGGCTGGTAAACGCCCTCAAACTGATTTCACACCTACAAGATACTTTGCTCCAGCGAACAGAGATACTGTTTCTATTTATTGTTGCTGTGTTGTGGCATGTCAAATCGAGTTTCAGCCACTATCAAGCGGTGTGTTGGCCCTGGTAATGGACTGGAATCTTCGACTGGCGACGTCGCTGTCGATGTCAAACGGCACAGCAAGGAAAGGCTTAGACGTGCATAAGAATTAAACCGGGCTTTGCCTCGGCAGGAAGGGGGGCGGGATACAGGGAATGGCTGAAGACAAGGCTGAGGCACATGAGCTGACTGAAAGTATCTGCCAGATACAGGCGCGCCACGCATTCTAAGTGGAGGAGGAGGAGTGGGTGCATGAGCCGTGAGCTCAGACCAACAGATACATATACAAAAACATTGGGACATTCCAAGAGAAAGAGACAGGAACAGAGACAGAGAGGGACAGCGACAGAGAGAGAGAGAGCGAACGGGAGAAGCAGAATGGGAAGACTGTAAGTATATTTTTTACCTTCGCGGGTGACGTTGCTTCTTTGTTCTTTGAAGCCACTGCCTCAGCCAGTCTGCCTCTCCCTCTCTCTCTCTCTCTCTCTCTCTCTCTCTCTTTCCATCTCCTTTTCTGGGGTATTAATTATATTTATAAACCGTTAATATAATCAGAATCCGACTGCGAATTCCTTCTGTGCAACCATCTCTGAGATGCAATTACAATAGCACGTAGATACATTCGCGAGGAAAGTGCAGAGCGGAGCGTGTGTTTTTCTTTACCTTTTGGTTCTGAGATACTTTGGCTTCTGCTTCTGCTTTTGGTATCCACTGGAAGTCGTTGAGGTTCGTGGAAGGTTCCCTCTGTTGCCTGTTTAGATGCCAAATTCTCTATTGTTTGGCCAAGAAATTATCCAATTCGTTTTCTTTTCGGGATTCGGTTCGTTGTCTCGTTGAGTCGCTGCTGTTTTGCATACCATTCGATAGGGTTGCGTGCGGTATCTGCCAGATACTCTGCTGCGTATGGCTGTGTAATTCTTATATCAGCCGCAATAAAAAAAGAACACTGCGGCGGCGGCGGCGGCGGCGGCACAGGTAGAAAGACACAAATCTCAAACCGGCAATCTCATCGCACTCACACACACACACACACACTACACCAATACCGGCGCACGTTCAGCCGTTGTGTGGCTGTTTGTATCTTTCGGATGCGAGCGACGTTCGCTCGGCTCGAGACGGTTTCGTTGACTGAAGTCGGCTCTGCAAGTCGTCGATCGTCGAGATTTGAGCGGCAGTCCGCCGCTTGGTTGAAAGCAACAGGTTGAAAGGCGGCCCAGAGAGAGAGCGGACTGTCTCTCTCTGTGGCTCCTCTCTTTGTCAGCTGCTACCTGCCCGGTCCGCCCTTCTCCCATTATCATTAGCCAGAATGCGCGCCTGGCGACGTCGCCCGCTATCAGTTCAATTACGTATGAGAAAGCCGAGTGGCAGAGTGGCAGTGGCAGAGTGGCATTGCCATTGTTCTTGTCGCTCCCGGCACCAGACTGCTTTTCGCGTGAAAAGAGAAAATGTTCCCAAACCGATGCATTAGGCGCATACACTGACACTGACCAGGGGCAATCCGATCCAGCGGAGGAGGGTATATGCCCTATGCAATGGCTCCCAGCCCTCCCCTTGAGCCCTTCCTTAACTGAAGCGAAGCTAAGAGGATTATCCATAGATTATTTCTGTTTAAATACATCAAAGCGATATGGGAAGATGAGAAGATATCGAGAAGATATTTAGAATATTCGCTGTCCGAACAGATGAACGAATGCAGTTGTTGGTTTTCAATTCTAAAGACTATGAAAAACTACTTAGTATAATAGAAACACCTTTACATCTTCCAACATATGAATATTTGTATCAACAGATAAAAAGTTTATTTTCTATTAATATTCTAGCAAGTGAAAAATTTTCATTCAAAGCATTCAAAGTCTTTATCTGCAAACCATTTGAGGTTTGAGTACAATTTTTCAATCAATTTATGGATATGGGATTTCATATGGGATAAAGACATACATACATACATATTTATGTATATCTAAATATGTATAAGCAAAGAGAAAAGCCCTGAGTTGCAATTCGAGTTTAATATTAATGCCATTATATTTAGCCCCGAGAGGGGAACGTAGGGAGGGGTGGTATATAGGATTGGTTTTCCTGAATCTATTCGAAATTAGTAAAATTTAAATTACCTTTTTTTCTAATTTATTTAATCAAGATTATTCTACCGCTTGTACTTATCGAAAATTTAAAATATGTACATTTACCCAGAAAGAATATTTCAAATAGATTCGTTTTAAGCAGGGTAATTTTTTTTTATGTACCTATTATTCAGTATTCTATATCATCTATTATTCTGTTTATTTGCACTCATAAGAAAGTATTTTCATATTCAAAAGCTTTTTATTTAATTAATAGTAATATTTAAGTGTGATTCATGAGTGTCAATCCACTTTATATAGAATTTGCTATAATATTCCATAAATTCATATGAAAAGTACACAGTAATTCGTATAATTAATGAAGTTTATATGTGTTTTAGCCACCTCAAAGTCGTAACACTCTGCATTGCCATTAGCAGAGTATCTGCACAGATATCCATATAGATAGAGTATCAAAGTTTTCCCAACAGTTTTCCGGTTTTCCCTCCGTTTGCCTGGGAACATTCAGAGCACAGAGCTCCTCCTTGGCAATGGGTGGGGTGGTAGTTGGAGTGCAGTTATAACGAGTAGAACATGCCATCAGGTGGGGTGCGGTGGGGTTGGGTGGGATGGGTTGACATGCGGCGGACATGACAAATTTCATAATTGTTGAAAAACATTTTAAATTGTATTTAATTATTGTGTGTGCAATGCGGCGGCACTTTGGGAACCGCCGGCAGGCAGGCAGGCAGGCAGCAGCCTTTGTTTTCCGTTGATTAACATTCCGGACATTGGCCACCAAAATGGCAGCTGATGTGGCAACTGTTGTTGGTGCCCCATTTGCCATGTGTGTGTGGCAGTAATTGGACCGACTGCCAATTTGCATGCGAACTGCAGGTGCTTCACTGCGATGTCCTGGCGAAATCAAAGACGGGACCTGGGACCTGGCCATGAGGTCACACCTCAGGCGGGGCGGGGCGGAGGTCACCTTCTAGTCTTCTAGGCTGGCTAATGAGCCGATCCCAGGCGGTGAGTGGGCGTTAAGCGACCAATTAAAGTGGATGATGACAAAATACATAAAGACGAGCGCAGGGGGAGGGTGCTGGTGGGGGGGGGGGGGGGGGGGGGGGGGGGGGGGGGGGGTGGCATGGCAACAGAGACGACACGCGGCGAGACGAGACTCTTGAAAGTGGCCCTGCAGTGGTTACGGCTGACTGTGCAAAAGTTTTCAATTCATTTTGATGGCCATAACCGGGAAGAGTGGCTCTGGCTGTTGGAAGTTGGATGATGGCTGCCACAGGAGCAGTCATTGCTGTAGCCTAGCAGCGAAATTATAATTAAAAGTAATCAACAACATCAGCAAGTGAGATGTGCAGGCCAGGCCCAGAACCAAACGACAGGGCCCGAAGCACAGGGAAAGCCCAGGGAAAGCAGACCAAATCCAGAACAACTGCGACGACGCAACAAGTAAAAGTAGTTGGCCCACGGCTTCAGCTTCAGCTTTATCTTTGTCTTTGTCTTTAGCTTTATCTTTTTGCCTTAACTTTATCTTTTTCTTTTTCTTTGGCTTTATCTTCTGGTTTTCCCATTATGGTCGACAGACATCTTCGACCGCGGCAGAGGCAGAGAATGCGGCAAACATTTGTTGGCAAAACATTTAATTAAGTTCCCTGCGCTCTGCGCTCCGCCGTCTGCCGTTTGCCCTCGAATGATGAACGAGCCCGCCATTAGATTTAATTTACTCAACAAGTATTATCAACATTATCTGTATGTATTAACTAGATGAATGTACATTGTACGCAGTTCCCCCCCCCCCCCAACCACCCACTTGTCCTTGGCGCATTGTCTGAGTGTTTGTGTGTGTCTGTCCGTCTCTCTGTCTTCCTGCCTGCGTGAGTGCGCGGAAATGAAGTAAGTTTGTTTTCCCTGGAATCATAATTTAAATGAAGTCCTTGAAGAGGACTTTAAAAGGAATGTCTGAGTATAGATATTGAAGCAGCTTCTAGCAAACATCGCTAGGGGCACGGACCTCCCCAAACCTTAGAAAAATCATATTTCCAGAGAAGAATTTCATAATTTATTTGCCTAAATCGTGGAAAATTAAGTCATCTCTTAGTTAAAGCATCCCCCGTCTGTGCTGCGACGCACTGTGCACCTTTGTGCTCCTTTACTTGTTTGTGTCCCAGCCCCATGGCTTGCAGCAAGTGTCGACTCGGAGAGAGAGAGAGGGTTGCTGCAACGCTACAATGTCACTGGGGTCGCACACGTGTATCGCCCCCTCCCCCCGATTCAGTGGCAAGACATTTCGCTAGAGATTTGCACATTAATTGCCTCAGTCAGGGGGGCGGGGCTCAGTGGGCGTTGCCAGGTGTGGCCTGCAGCCACTTTGGCTAATGACGACTGCCGACTGCCGGCTGCGAGTGCAGCCGCATCTCAATCCCATCGATAGGAGTGAAGTCCTCCATTGGTGGCAGCCAATTAAATGCAGATTTCGCACACAACACAAATAAAGAGTCTCTTTATTATTAAGGCTTTTCCCAGAATAATTCAATCATGCTTCATGGCACTAAGACTTTATTTCGCATTAAATGGGAAAATATTTTCAAAAAATGATTGATAGCTGATTAATGAATCAATCAAAGAGTTTTATGCATGTCTCTCCAAATGAAGGACCTTTTTCAAAGTGAATCATGAATTCATCATGAATCATTTCATGAATTTGGTAACACACGAAAGTTGACTATGAATTCAGCCTCATAACGTCAAATGGTGAGACAAATTAGGTGGCAACGCCGAGCGAAATAGGCCACAGTGACGACGAAACAAGAAGAATCAAAAAGATCATTTTAGACTGATGCGGAGGTGATTGATTTTACTTCAAAATTGTTCCCAATTTACAGATCTGGCAACTCCTCTGATGTGATTGTCTGAATGCGTCTCCGTCGGATAAACAATGACTATTTAAGTATAGTATAAATATAGTAATAGTTAGTATCATTCAGAGCTCCTAAATATGTCTCCTTAATGTCTACTTATAACACCTTTTTGTTTATGGAATGCATAATTCCCAAATATGGCAACGCCTTCAAAATCAGAGATGCTGCCACCTAAAGGAAAAGCCTTTACATAAAAGTCTTATAGCACAGCTCAGAGCCTGGAGTTATTTGCATAATCAGTGAGCGCCCAATGACCGCCTTGAATCTACATATGGGGCATGCCTGAATGGCCATGGGGCAGGGGACTCTGCTCGACGGGGGGGGCGGGACACTTTGCATTTCCATTCATCTGTTTCATAAGCAGAGGGCTCTTTATTGTTGCTGCCTTAGCGGACTTAATGGCGATGAAAGCATCAATTGTTGCCCCCGATGGATGGGTCGATGTCGATGTCGTTGACAACCCACCCACGCGTGGCCAGGGATACAGAGTAGGAGACCTGCCACATGTGACCTGCCACTGGACGGCGGGCACAGGCACTTCCTTCCTGGGGCTCTGCCACTGCCACTGCCACTGCTAGTCTCCAATGGCGTTTTTCAATTTAGCTATTTCCGTTACAACAGTGGCCGACATGATTAAGCAATCAGAGCGGCCGTCGGAGAGTAGTAAATGAGCCACAGCCGGGGCCACCCAGCCCCACCCATCCCTCCACTGAGTAGAGGGGGGGAGGGGATGCAAAGAAAATTGATTTGAAAGGAACGAAACGGATGGAAACTCTGTTGCCAGCGGAAAGGATTTATGTGTGTAGATTATTTGAGCTGGCGACCACAAAAAACCATCATTAAATTATTTTATCCAGGCTGGGGACAATGTTACGACACACTCGCAAGTCGAATGCCCCATGCCACATGCCCCATGCCCCGAGCCATTAATGGCCGAGTCATAAATTTTAAGTGCAGGCCTGTGATTGCATTGCGACAAGTGCTGACTGGCTGGCATCATAAAATTAATTAATTAATTATGCACCAGCTTCAATCGCAGCTCCTCATCGATTTTTCGGACAGCCCGGAAAACTGCTATGAAAACTCTTTAAAAGTAGCATAGATTTCAGGGCAAACCATCATCCCATTTCCCCCCCCAAAAAAAACAGAGAAAATTCCATGTACTTTATGGCTTAAAGTAAAGTTCAACCAATCGATGGCTGCGTATCGATCGACGGGGACTAAAGCCCCAAAAGCTCAGGGCCACGAGGCCTAAAAAATAATTGTCTAAAAGGGAAAGCGTGTATGTCATGCCAGAGAGTGGGAGGGGGAGTGGCAGGGAGGGAGGAGGGAGTGTGTAGTGTGTCGACGACAAGGAGCAGGAGGACAATAAAATTGGTTTCCATTTTGCGGCAGCAACTGCGACAGCGTGACAATGAAAACACTTTCCAAGTTATTTGAATGCCAATGCAACATAAAACTTGGCTCGGATCTGGCTACCTTCTTGCCACCTCGCAGCCTTCCCTCCCCTTCCCTCCGTTGCGGTCGCTAACGACGCATTAAGTACAAGACGACAGAGCATTGAGCATTGAGCACTGGAAATGGAACAACACAGCATCCCAGGGTCACTTGCCCAAGCTCCGATAAATTGTTGCTCCTCCACGACTGTGTGTCTGTGTGTGTGTGTTGTTCAGCACCGCCAACTGCCACGAGATGCTGTGGCAACTGGAACAAAACGACGCTTGCCAAATGGAAACAATTTTGCGCGCATATCAATTTAATACCGACGGCAAGGCAAGGCAAGGACCATCCACTGCCCTGCCCCTGGATGACTGTGCCGCTGCCAGGGGCGCGTGATTTGTCGCCCAAGTGCCGCCAGGTGAGTCGTGACCCAGGCACACACACATTCCGTTATCCCAATCAGCAGCAGCAGCACTGAGGGAAAAGGTCGAACAACGGAAAGTCTAGCAAAAGCTTGAAATCTTTAATCGAATCAAAGAATTGTCTAGGATAACCTACGTAACAGTACGGCAGCCCCATGTATCAGCCAATACGGCAACACTGGCACACAAGAATACCAAATATACGGCCACATTAGGAATGTGTAGCCGATCATCGAAAGCGTCAGAGAACAGTCAGAAAATAAAGAGGAAAAGATAAAAATGTTATTATACTCTCACAAAATTTAAATTAAATGTTAATTATATAACATTATAATTATGGTATATTAAAGTTTAAATCTTTAAAGCCTTTTTATAACAGTTTAGAATAGTTAAAAGGCAGCCTCGAGAAATACTTAAAATTAGTGAAAATAATGTTGCTTTTATAGCTTAAGGCTTCCTATTAGTTTTTAAGTTTACTTAAGAACTCTGTAAGTAATAAATAAATAAAATAAAAAAATATTGTTTTAAATGCAACACAAAACATGACTTCTGTCAGCCTTTAAGAAGGTGTTTTTTGTGGCTATATTTTGGTTTGATTCTTTTCTCAGTGCGAAGTGTCTACAGAGTATCTACATCTACATCTACATCTATGTATACCGCATCGCTCTGCACAATTGTCGGGGGCCATAAATTGCGGTTTTGGAATGCTCGGTTTCCCCAGCAGCAGCAAAGGATGCTGCCACTCGACGATGCTATGTACTGTCAAAGTTTTTGCAGTCAATAAAATGCTTGTTGCAAGTGCATTAGCATCTGCAATTGCAAGTGCAAGTGCAACAGCCAGGGGCAAGTGCATTGTCTGCTGCCAAAAAAAAACTTAATTAGGAAGCCAGAGAATAAGTGGATTAAGGGCGGGGGGCTGCCAAAAAGTGCAATGAAGCAGCTCGCGTCTGGTGCGAGTTTTGAAAGAAAAACCAAGAAAGGAAATAGAGACAGGCAGGGGGGGAAATAGGGGAGCTCTAGATATCATCTTAAAGAATTTTCAAGAATAGTTTTGTACTCACATCATTCTGGTGGCATCTCGCTGGCGCACCGACTCATCCCTGTTCAGGACCTCAATGATCATCTTGCGCTCGTTCTCCGAGAGGTTCTCGAGCATCTGGGTGGTGGCCACGGCCAGCTCGGGTCCCAGGGCATCGATGGTGTCGGCGGGTATGCGCTCCACGCTGGCCTCGGTGCTGGTGGAGATGCCCATGCCCATGCCGGAGCCAAGGCTGTACGGCGGAACGCCCCCGGACATTTGGCTGCCCAAGCCCATGCCCATGCCACCAGACATGCCCATGCCGATGCCCATGCCACCGCCACCGCCCACTCCCATGCCTCCGCCCATGCCCATGGCTGACGTTGCTGCTGTGGCCGCCGAGGTGGGGGCTGTGGCATGGCCACTGCTGCTGTACTGCATCATGCTGTTGCTGTTGGGCTCTGCTGCCGCCGCTGCTGCTGCTGCGGCCGCGGCTGCCACCCGGTGCTTGTTGTTGGTGGTATGCGGGGGCGTGGGCGGTAGGCGTGCACTGCGTCCACTTGACATGCTACACCGATTTCTGAATTCTGAATCCCGGAGCGGAGCGGAGCGGAGCGAGGGTGTCTCTCGATCTGTGTGTGTGTGTGTGTGTGCGAGGGCGTATCTATATCTGTTGCTGTTTCTGTATCTGTGAGAGAGCCAGCAGGTGGTTTTTGTGCTGTTTTTCTGTTGTATGCAAATTAAGGGGAAAAGTTACTAAATTGCCCTCCGATTGCCCCCCGCGGCGACACTCATCCGCAGCGCAGTTGACTTTTAATGCGGAGGCCCGAAGCGCTGTTGTTCTAAAATTTGATTTTAATTTTGTGCTTTGCCAGCGAAATGCGCATCATGGTGCCATCAGTGAGCCAGCCAATCGATATCTGCAAAAGAAATGTTCGATAAATAGCACACAAGTAATCGCAAAAAGAATCGGTAAATAAAGGCATAAATCTTCATGAAAAACTACTCAATTAAATGTTCAATAAATCTTCATAAATTCAGCCACTCATCCTACTCCCACTTATCCTTCTCTCCCCTTCAACCAATTCAAAATACCATTTTCAAAATGCATAAAATACCATCAAAAAACCCCAAAAAATTGTTGCATACTTTCAGGGCAGCGGCCATTGCACTATGGAGAACTTTGCCACTTTTTGTGGCCAAAACCCATTTCCCAAAAGTCGTTCAAATGAAATATTTTTAACCAATTTTGCGTTACAGAGCGACCCACTGTTAACTTAACAGCAGTCAAAATCAGCCACAGAAAGTGCATTGAAGTGCTTTAAAAATGTTGAAAGAAAAATTCTTTCTCTTTCTCTCAGTTGGAATTCTCTCTCAGGCTTTTGTTAACTATTTTTATTATGCCAAATATGAATGTATGTATGTACATATGTATGCTGTGTTGTGGCTGGATGGAAATGCATACTAATCAACTTAAATGGCTTGAAAAATAGCTACAAATATGCAAATAAATAAATAGCTTTGCATTTGGCATCAAAGGCCATCGAAATAACAATGATAAAATCTGATTTTACTGCAAAATTTATAAAATGTATTCAGAGCTCAATAGTTTTAAAGCTTTAAAGCTTGAATAATGGTCAAGGGTTTTTATGGACGTTTTTT
This sequence comes from Drosophila athabasca, assembly GCA_008121215.1. Lineage (NCBI taxonomy): Eukaryota > Metazoa > Arthropoda > Insecta > Diptera > Drosophilidae > Drosophila > Drosophila athabasca. Next base: position 1,644,052 of record CM017793.1, on the reverse strand, counting down.
ATAGATGAAAGAATAATAATTTGTAAATAAAATATTAAAGATTCAATTGAAGATGCAAAATATTATTATAGATAAAATGGAAATGCTCTCTTGGGCAAAGAAAGCATTGATAAACTCCGCCACTATCTGCTGCACGTTTCACGGAAGGACTGAAGACTGACTGCCTGCTGGCTGCGTTGCAAGCAACAGAGACAGCTGCACAGTCGAAACCCTGGAACATCTCATCTGCAGCTGCCCAGCTCTCTCCTGTTAAGACTGTTAAAAAGGATTCAGTAATGTTTGTCCTTCGTTGCAGAACGACTCTCGTGGGGCTCGTCCAAAAACGGTTGCTGTACCGGTACGAAATGGATGCTGAGCGGGAGATAGAGATAGGTTGATCTTTGCAAGATACATTCAACATTGCATCAACAGTTGTCCTTGCAGAAGAATTTTTCCCTCTTCTGTTTCTATTATTGGACACTTGACACTCGTTTCAGGGGCGTGGCAAAAGTGCTTTGGAGATGAAAGACCCTAATTGCTGAGTCAATTTTGTTAACTGTTTCTATGGGAATGGCAAACATGCTGGCATGCTGCGAAAAAGTGAGAAAAGTGTTCATCAATTCTGGGAATACAAGAGCAAAAACTGTGGCATTCATTAATTCAATTTCGCTGATGTTGTTTAACCTTTTTTTTTTGTTTCAGTTTCAGTTGAAGCGTCGACATTTCATGGAAAAGGATCAAAACAAAACAAACTTTTCTGTGTGCTGCTGCTAACATTCCGCTCAGCCAGCCCGAAACAAGGCAAATATTTGTGCATCGATTGACAAAAAAAATAAAACATTGTCTATATGATTTTTTACCGTGTGCCTCTCGCCTGCTGAATCCCTTCGATCACGATTTATGCCTCACAACCTTGTCATTAAATCTGGGGCTATATCAGCTCCTGGCCAGGACCCTGCGACCTGCTTTTTACGCCATTTCAGCGGTTGAAAGTGCAGCGGCATAAGCCATAAATACACGAAATGATTAATTGAATATTGAACACGTCGTCATGCGGCTGCCACACACACAAAAGGGGGGGGGACGGGAGGGGGACCCCCTCCCAATCATACAAATAACTTTATGGTGGCATGTTGGGGGTAGATTGTTTGTTGTGCGTTGGTTTTGCGGTGGCAATGAGTCTGAGCACACAAAAAGATACATTTCCTTGCTTTAGATTTGAGATACAACTTTGGCTGTAACGAGCGCATAGAGTGTACATACATATATGTATATAGGTGTATGCATGTATGTACATATATGCGGATGTATGCGTATGTTTGATAAGGCTGCCAAACTGTGTGGCGGCTGTTGGCCATGTTTGAGCTACCAATTAACTGGTTTAACAATGGCAAACACAGCGAGAGGCAGAGAGAGAGAGAGAGAGAGAGGGAGAGGCAGCGTTAAATTGTGGCAAGTGTGCATTACATTTAAAGCACAAATGAATTTAACTCTTAAACCAACTTGAAAGCATATTATTTTATCATCTACTTTCACCACTACTCGCATCGCATGACAGAGCGCTTGTAAATGTGGTAATCAAGTAATTGATACGCATATTAACAGAAACGGCAAAGGCAAAGGAAAAGCCGAATGGCTTTCAGTTGTCTTTATAGAAACCATGCCACATACATTGGCTATCATTTAAAACAAACCGCATGCAATTCAGAGCCCCTTAAAACAGTTCGAATTTGCAACCCAACTCATCTCCATTAACATATGGTCCTGCGAGCCAGTTTCAACATTGATCTGGAGCATAGAAGTCGCTTTAACAGTAATATTTAGGGCTCATGGCCTAGAAATATAGGAACGTATTTTCATACTGTTGATTCCACAAGCGGTTTTGTGGAGGTTCTGGTCTGGGCGGTGCAAGCTCTGGTTATAAAGATACTCCCGACGGTTGAGCAACGAAATAACAAGCATTCGCCTGCCCTTTATTAACAGAATGTTAGCGCTAATATAATATGTTCACTTAACATAACGACTGACTTAACAGCGCCTATATGTTCACTTAACATATCGACTGACTTAACAGCGCTTACAAGTTCACTTAACATAATGACTGACTTAACAGCGCTTCTATGTTGACCTAACATAATGACTGACTTAACATAGAGGCTGTGGATTACATGATTAGGGAATGGATAGGCATAGTAAGGCAAGAGTAGGATGATGATCGTATGACACTGGAGGGCACATTACACCGAACAATTCGTTTGTGGAATTGTATCTATTGGCATTTGAGTTTTGTTCTTTAGTTATAAGTTCAGCAGAATTAACAAATTAATTTACACAATTTACTGTAGTAAATATAGTTATTTCTTTCATAGAAAATTACATTTATTTTGCAGTTTGATTATATTTTCTGTTACTCATTTATTTTTTAGTTTGATTCTATTTTGTTTTGCTCATTTGATTGTGGGCGGCAGCCACAGCAAGATTTAATTATGAAACTATATATAAAATGCCATTGAATGTCTCTGGTTGTCCCGCACAGAGACACAGAACCTGTTAGCTGTTAGCTGTTCCTGGCAGGCAGGCAGGTGGCAGCCAGGCTCCTCTCCTGCTTAAACAAAACCCCACTGTTCACTGTTCGCCGTGTGTTCAATTTAATATGTGTGAATGGTTCGGCCCTGAGTGGGATGTGTGTAGGCGAGCGAAAGTAACAGTCAAGAGACATTTAAATGACAATGACAGTTTAACTGTGGCGCCCCAGAAAAGGACAAAAGCGAGAGCCCTCACAGTTGTTGAGGGGAAGGGCTGATTGCTGGGAGTCGCTGTAGTCGGGGCATGCAAAGTCCAACAGTTTTATCGACTTGACAGACCCACAGGCGCTGACACACATGCAAATACAAGCAAAGGGAAAGCTTCCGCCAGCTCACACACAAAAGCCAGCCTTCCATTCCAGCCTTCCAGCTAGGAAGGTGCAAAATGAAAAAACTGAAAATTGAAAATGTCATAAAGTTACGCCCAGGATATGGTATCACCCGACTGATAGACTGACAGACTGACTGACTGACTGACAGACTGTCGGATGGACACGGCTAAGGACATGTGATAGCAGCATCAATCGCGCTGCTGCTTAGTCGATGAGTGTATCCTGGCGTATCATCCTCTCACATGATGGATGCGGCACGGATGCATCGCGTGTTGCAGGCTGCGTGCGGTGGAAATGTAATTAAGCATTTGACGCTGCCACCTCAGCCAGAAGAAGTCTGAGGCGGAGCACAGTGAGTGGAAAGCTATGGGTGAAACTTGCCTGCCTAACCAATAACTCTTCCAAATTTCTCTTGTTCCACGGTGGCTGAGCCTCATGGCCGAGAGAGCACGTGCTCTTATTGAAAATATCGGAAACAAAACGAGAAGAAAAAGATGCACATACGTGCAGGATGGCATGCGATGGCGATGACGATGGCGATGGCTTGTTTGTCTGGGGCTCTGTTTTTAATTTACACTTGCTGAATTCTTAATGATGCATGTGCCAGCGTTACGTATACGTAACGTGTACACACACACGCACTCGCTCACGCACGGATGAAAGTTCGTTTCGTACCCCAGCCTACCCCCTGCCTACCCCCTGCCTACCCCCTGCCTACCCCCTGCCTACCCCCTGCCTACCCCCTGCCTACCCCTGTCTGTCTGTCTGTCCAAATGCCAGCTTCAGAATGCGCTCAGATGCCAGGCAACAGCTATTTTTAGCACGCTCTTCTCTTGTACGGGAAAACTTCATGGAAATGGGACACAGCCACAGACAGAGACAGAGAGAGGATGACTAAGGCGCTTCCGGTGTAACGGTAGCTCCGGTAACTCCGATACTGGTAATTGAATTTGACTGGGCGCCAGGACATTCAATATTGAGACAAAAACGCCACAGGAAGCCCGATGTCAGGATGAGAGCGAGAGATGAGATGTCTACTGATGATACACAGATACACAGATGGATGCCAGTCGGATTAAAATGCACATTGAATATGCGAGCATAAAGCATTTTCCATGAATACATTTTCCAAGGATACATGGAATCAGCATTGCACGCCCGCCCGCCCGCCCCCCTGTCATCAGCAAACAGAGGAAGACAATCCTAGGTCAAAGTCAGCAGTTTCTGTCCTCAGAGGAAAGCTGACTCCTGCCGGAGGACACACGACAGCACACACACATTCATTCAGGCCAAAGGCTACAACGAGAGCAAACAGAACAGAACAGAACGAAACATCACGAAGATGGCACACACTTTAAGGCTGAGACTTCCAAACAGAGAGATATTAAAGATATAGTTACTTGTACTAGTACTATTCGTACTGCCTCGAGTAAGTAGCTCACACACACACACACACACCTACACAGCGCAATCAATGTCAAAGTGTCGCTTAAGCGAATAGACAAAAAAAAGGCCATAGATAGACCATGGATAGATATGATGATATGAGCTCTTGCGAGTGAGTAGTAAACCTGAGCTACGCCCGGTGCCCCACCTCCTCCTTCCCCTCCTCCTCCTCTCTGGCACCCTAAGCTCTGCTCTGGCTCCAAGGGGCATGGCATACATATATTACTATAAAATAAGCGTTAAGCATGACTACAGTAGGACAAACACGACGAGCAGGAAGCAGGAAGACAGGAAGACTGGGACTAGGAGTAGGGAGGAGGAGGAGCAGTTTGACTGGATGGCAGCATGTCTCGTTCTTGTTACATTCTCAGTACGTATGTATGAACATTAAGTGTCTAACTTGTTGGTGTCAAGTGCTTGTCGACAAGGTTGTCTGTCGCTGGTTCACAATATTGACTACTTAGAGTGTAAGAGGGGGGAGGGGGGCGTTCTGCCAAAGCCAAAGCCAAGCAAACCGTGTGACAAGTGAGAAGTCATTTGTTTTTCGGCTCTTCAGGAGTCCTTGTAGGCCTGCTCTGTAGGCTCTCCAAAACCTACATACATATGTACCACATTCTGCGTTAAGCTGCCGTGGGACCACCCACCCACCACCCTCCCACCCACTGCCTGCTTGTCTGGTAATGGCCTACGGGCTCCTCTTGCTTCTCGTGTGTGTAAATTATGTAAATTTCTGAAAATGATGAACTCAGTTCTAAAACTATTCTGCCAAAGCAAAAACGAACGGCAGTCATGAAGAAAATATTCTTCACTAGAAAATGAAATTGTTAAATAAAGTTGAGGGGCAAAAGCAAAGGGAATGAGGGGAACTTTATAATATAATAACGATTCGGATGAAAGAGGAGGTTGAGGTGGGGAGGTTGCAGGAGAAGAAACAAAGCAACTTTAGGATGGCCTCAAAGGTATGACTTTTACTTCAAATGGTTCTAGTCCTAGAGCCCCATTTCAATAATATCGAGTGACGAAATAATACTCCTCAATTATTTATATTTTATAATTGATGTGATAAAACATTCAATTTATTTTCATTTATCCTTGGAAAACTTCTAAGGTCCTTTGGAAATTCGCAGTAAATAAAGTTTCCATAAAAACTATTACCAAATCCATTACGCTTTGAAGTTCTTTTGAATTGGATGGAAGTTTGTTACCTCTATTTATATTTTCCACATTTCCAAGCTTGCTCTTGGCCTTGGCTGTGAAAAAGCAGAAGGATTTTCCTCTGAAAATTCCTCTGTGCTTTCCTTTTCCATGGCTTCCATTTTTCCAAATTTAAGCGGATTGCTCACCGTTATGAGAGGTTTTACGAGAATAAATATTCGACAGTTCCAACGAATTCGAACTAAGTGAGAATCCTGGTCCCATATTGGATGTCCACAAGGCCAAATAACAAGAAAAAAGGATCAAAGTATATAAAGTGCTAAATGGAAAGTGTTTCATCACTTTTTTTCTCTATATTTGAAAACTTTTCTCGTGTAAAAAATTATACAATAGAATGAAATAAAAGTGCGCTTACAAATATTAGCTAATGTTATAAAAAAGTGATTACTTTATTGGATAAAATTATGTTTCTTTTGAAAAACGCGATGGTTAGACTCTTTAAACAGAAAACTCAAAAGTTATTGCTGTTCCAAAACCCAACTCTGGCACGGAATGTCGTTCCGGCAACTACTACGGATTTGATTTAGATTTAACCAAAGAAAAATATATGTCAACAAATTCCGACAGAGATTTTAGCTTTAAAAGATAATTTCCTGAAAACTGCATTTAATGTAAATAAATATAAAGCGATAATTTGATATTTTGTACACTCCCAAAGTGGCTTCCATTCTAACACCAGAATCCCTATATTTGAGTTAAAAAATTAGATTAAACCAATGTCAAGCTTCTGCTGCTTCGCAAAGTAATTTTAACTTTATTTAAAGTCTGTATATTTTTATTGCATTGATTGTTAAAAATTCAATCCAATTCTTAGTTGACAGCAAACATTTTTCTACTTACTAATGATAACAGAAGGCCAATTGCAGGTCCCACATTAATGCTATCATTTAATGGAATTACGAATTGAATCATTTGTTTACAACTTAATTATTTCACACAAATAAAAACGTACAAACTAAATTTCAATGTAAATTATAAACACAACAATACGAATTAATCAACTAGATAATAAATATGCAAAAATAAATAAAACCAAAACAATATTTAGGACGTAGATATGACTGCAGCAGAAGGCAAGAACGCAGCCCTTCGACCGAGGGGCGCTGCCGCATAACGCCCGACTCGTTAACCCAACCGATTGCGGACATGCCATAAAATTGGGTGTTAGACTAGTGAACTAATCTTACTAAAAAAACTAAGCAATTTCCAATTACGAGAACGATCTTAGGGTATCAGTAATTTAAGACTAGGAAGGGAGTTACCAGTAGATATGATAGAGGTAGAGGGAATTATAATACGAGCATAGGACCCACCCTAAACGGTTCATGCAAGGAATAATTCGATCTACAAAGCGGAAGGAATAACGGTTTATAGTTTCTACTAGAAACTTTCTAGTATTTCTAGTATTTCCCACGAACTAGAGAGGTGTTGAGAGTCTTTGTTATATAGGGTTCGTCAAATACATATGTATGTATATATTTTTAAATGAAATATTTTCATATTAATATCAATTAAATACAATTTGCAATCTCGGCAGCAAAATCTATTGGTACAGATTTTTAAATCTCACTGGAAATATCAAAATAAATCCGTACGTTTTCCTCTGTTTATATTTTTGAGATATATAGAACAAAATTTGTAATAAAATAAATCAATAAAATATAAAAAATCTTCAAGCAATTGGATAGAAGAATTAATAAATAAATAAATAAATCTAACCCAAAGGTTTTTTTCAACCCGAAACCAAAGGGTTTTTTTTCAATCTGGAACCCCTTTTATTCCGGGAATCATTTATAAATAATTTCCTTGCTAAATGCCAAATGATTTAATTTTTTTTGGTAGCTCCTACTACAGGTAGCTCCTAAGCTCCCTCCTAAGTGAAGACTAAGTTCAAGTTTAGTTCAATCGATTTTGTGTCACTGAACCGCAGTGCGCGGTGCGGTGCAAATGCCAAAGGACAACCAGACAGCCAGACAGCCAGAGGCGGTAACTGAAACCACAGCCAATACCAAAAGTAACCAAAACTAAGGTTCTATTGATGATAGAATAGTGAGTGTGTGTGTGCGTGTGTGCTACGTGCCGTGGGGCATGCATCAATGACTCACATGCACACATAAATAATTAAACAACATAAAGACGGGGCATGACCGAAAAACCCGAAAAACATCTCCAAGGAAATCCAAGTGCGATGCGACAACAAATCGAAGGCAATCCACATACAAATTACAGGCATAAATATTTGAGAAGTGCAGGCCACATTCGGATAGGACTGCGTCCTGGCTGTGATATTAATGATGACACATCCCCAGAGCCCGCACAAAGAATCTCCTCCACAAAGGCGGGAAATCCATCAAGTGGGAAAGTGGGAAAAAGCAACCACTGCACACGGCCAGGTCAGGCCAGGCCAGGCCAGGAGGATGCGCTAGATCACGTCAAGGCAGGGGTCGGGCGGAAGAACATCCTCCTGTCCTCCTCTTATGCTCCTTCTATCCTCTTCTATTCATTCCACATATTCTACATATGTCTCGGTCTTGTGTGTTTGTGCAGCGGTTTTTTGTGTGTGGCACATGGGTCGTATGATTTATTTAAAATAAAAAGAAAAAGCCCGACACCACTAGAAGTGAATCCAGCAACAACAAAAACACTCAGAGAAGTAGGTCAAAGTGCACACAAATGAGCAGATGTTCTCGGCTAGGCGGCTGGAGGGGAAGTAAGAGAGGGCGCGGCTTTGGCGGGTTAAGTCGTTGACAATTATTCTTATGATTTTGAAGGGCAGGCCCCACAGTGGGCAGAATGTGGCGCTACACTACAGGATTTTTAAGCATTAACTAGATAATGGACACTTTTGTGCGTTTCCTAATTAGATTCTAGCTTCCATTAGCTGGACAAAGGAAAGACACAAATGTCATGGAGGAGCTCTGCTAGAAGTCGGCAATCTCTGCTCTTAAGGAAAACGTACAACACATCTCTGGGAAGCTCTGGGAATCTCGGAATCTCTGGGAATCTCGGAATCTCTGGGAATCTCTGAGAATCTCTGGGAGTCTCTGGGAATCTCTGGGAATCTCTGGGGACCTCTGGGGACCTCTGGGAATCTCTGGGAGTCTCTGGGAATCTCTGGGAATCTCTGTAAACTCTAGGAATCTCTGGGAAGTCTCTGGGATTGGCTAAAATGTTCGCATCAGACGGATCAGAGTGGCTTCAATGGAAATTTGATGAGGGCTAAGGACACAGAAGCAGTAACAAGAACTGAGAGCAAGGCTAAGGACACAGGAGGAGTAACCAGAACTGAGAGCGGGAGAGAGGGCTAAAGATAGACACAGACCCGGGGACTGACTCTCCACCATTAGATCAAATGATGTTTAGTGGAATTTTATGATTGCTTTGATACACAGGAGAATAGAGAGGAGCTCGTTATGCAACGGTATGCAAATAATATTTAATTTTAAACTTTTTAAATAAATGTAACTCCCATTAGTTTTTGTTTGCAATTATTATAACTACAAAAGGATGGCATATGGAAATAACCAATTTGTACATCAATTAAAAGTGCAATTATCGTTTACACACACACACACACATGTACACATGTACATATGTATGTGTGTACGTGTGTTCAATGTGGCGAAAGACCTAATGTTGTGTGCTATAATTTATTTATATTTCGCCATTCGCAATGTTGAAAGTTTTAACACTATAAAGTGCAACCAAAACGTGCAAAATATTTATATCTGTGATAATGGAGCATACAAAGAACGTTTAGCGCTTAAAGGTCGCTCGTTTTATGATGACAGACATTTTGCTCGCAGAACGCTTCTGCATTAGTTCAGCAGTTCAGCGGAAAAGCCAACCAGCCAAGCAGCCAAGCAGTTAATGGTCCGCCCCCCCATGCCCCATGCCCCCAACCCAGCAATGACCACGACAGAGACAGGCTGCAGATCCTGCTGTTGCTCCTGCTGCTGCGGCTGCTCCTGCTTCTGCTTCTGCTCCTCCTGCTGCTGCTGTAGCTTCTCCTACTACTGCCACTCCTACTGCCACCAGCAGGCACGACATGTGCGACCTGCCCCAATCGATGGCAACATAACCAAATCGCATTAATTACGCTTCAACAATTGTTGCGCCACAAAGCTTAAATGGCGATTAAGGGCAACTCGTTGGAACGATACGGTGGCTGGGGAGGATCGGTGGGGTGGGGGGGGCAGGGTAAACTGTTGCTTTCAGTCTCAGCCTTAAACTCAGTTTCGCTCGATTTGTTTATCCCTGTTTGTCCCGTCTGTCCGTCCGTCCGTCCGGCACTGCCGGCGCTTAAACAATTTCCGGCATTGAGGCAATTTGCTGCTGCTGCTGCTGCTGCTGTATGCAACATTTAATTAAATGACGAGCAGCAGTCCGTGTCCGTGTCCAGTCTGTTCGGCTATGTTTGCTCCCAGCCTCAGCTTCAGCTGGAGCCCATATGCTCCTCCTTGGCTTGGACTGACCACAGAGCTTCACTGGCAGAAACAGGAGTCGAGATGATCAGGAATGAAAAGCTATAGATGACCAGATATGGAGAGAATGATGGATAAAAAGATAGAGCGATAGATGTAACAAAAACATCGATGGATAGATACAAATTAGTATGAATTCAACCTCTACTCTCAAGTGTCTAGAATTTTCTTTTAAGGTCTAATCATACCAATATTTGAGGGGTTATCAAGACTCTTAAATATAATTTATCTGCGCTTGAGATTGTTGGATTGATTAATGGATGTAAAGATAGATTGCTAAATGGCTAGCCATCTCCTCTTTAATAAAATAAAATAAAATAAAATAAAATAAAATATTAGAAATATGCCAGCTATAGAAGAGCTATTGATATCTACATCTACATTCTACATTCTACATGGAATAGCTTGGATTGGATGGCAGTTGAATTTCTCCGAGTGCACCGAATCCAAGACAGCAGCAGCAAGTGGGAGTGGGAGTGGGAGTGTGAGTGCAATAGCCATTGATTTGTGTCTATATTTGCTCATCTCAGCCTCTGCATTAGCATAATTATGAGCGGGGGCGGGTGGGCGGTGGCAGCCACACAGAAAATTACGTATCCGTATCGGTGTCCATAACTGTGTAGCCGTGACGGGGCCCGTCGGCAGATGCTCTGCTCTGCCATAATTTGTATTAAATGAATGAAAATTTGCAGGCAGGAGGCAGGATACTGTCTGCCAGTCTTTGGCTCTGCTGCTGCTGCTGAGGCAGTGGCTACTGAGGATGCGGCCTCTGCTGCGGCCACTGATGCCGCTGCCTTTGGCTAACCAGACGACTCACTGTGTCTTATTGTGTGGCAGCAGCAACAACCAACGTGGACGTGCCTCGTGAGGCCATCAAGCGAGTCATTAACGTGGGCAAATATTTGTGCATGCAAGTGTATGCGTGTGTGTGTGGGTGTGTGTGGGTGTTTTGCTTTGTGCGCATTAGTGTGAAAGTGCCGAAGCCGGTTGCCATTTTTGGGCTCATTTCACCCCAGAGAAGGTCAAAGGTGCCAGTCTCCCAGCCTCCCAGCCTCCTGTCTCCGTTATGATTTGCCATTTTATGAGTAAGTATGATCAAGATGTACCACCACCCGTGACCCCTCACCCACCACCCCCCACCTCTCACTGTGTGTTTGCACTGTGTTTGATGAGCAAATATTGACTGAAAGAAGCCACAGATGCACGCACACACCCACACGCCCACAATTCAGGCGTTCATGCTGTGTGCTCTGATGTGATGAGATGAGGCCTGAGACGATGACAGATGGCACACGAGTTGGGTGAGCCGAGTGAAAGTAATGAAAGTGCCAAATAAATATACATATGCATACAGCATATTACATAAATAAGACCTACTTGTACACTAGCAATATAGATACATACATAGCTATCAATACATCAGACATACATACATACATCACACATACATACATCATATCTCAGAACAATTACATATATATTACAAAAATGTATCCGTAAACCCAAAAATCCCATAAGCCCTGAGTCAAGCCCACACGCAGTACCGATGCACCCGTTACGTGGGTTTAGCTATAAGAACAGAATACAAAATTGTCCCCATATTATATTTATTACTACTGTTGAAGTAATTACACCTCAAAAGCCCTTCCCGAATTATTCCATTATTTTTGTAGATCAAAAAACATTTCAATTTACTTGAAGTAAATATTTCAGCATCGGTACAGCACAAGTCGTAAATGTAAATTGCTTTTGCAGCCATATGTGACCGACCAATTTATTTATTCATCTACTTGTTGCAGAATCGATGATAAATTACATCTCAGACGTTGCCCCGAAATCGCATAAGTCTAATCCCGTTCTATGTAGCTCATCAATCATCCTCCCCGATTCATCATCTCCGCAGAACGTTTTAAGTTTTAATAACCAGCATACTTTTTTCTGGCCATCTCAGAACAAGTCAGAACATGTAGAACTGTGCCCCTCTGGTGCCCCTCCCCCTGGACTCATTAGAGGAAAACCTTCTGGCGCTGCATGCCCCAACCTATTCCCAGGATACAATTTTAGATCTCAGCCACAGACAGTGGCTCTCGCAGTACAGTGACTCGGATGTGTATGTGGATACAGTGGGTCGGATGTGTATATGGCCACAGGCATGCAGAAAGTTTTGATGCCCGCCAGGGTTGTCATTACCAAGGACCAAGGACCTGCCTGCCGCGATACAATGAGTTTTTCTTCTTTCTTCTTTTTGTCTTTTTTTTTTTTGTTTGTCGGCTTTTTTATGGCCCAAAAACTTTTGGTGAAATTTCAATTTGTTGGTGTGTGTGTGTCTGTGTGTGTCTGTGTGTGTGTGTGTCCCATCGTCCTTGCTGCTTCCGTTGGCCTCTCAATGCAAACTCATAAATCAAAATGTCTGCACAAACAAAAGCCCCAAAAATGCCCAAAAAAAAAGAATCTCGTTCTGCCTCCCGTCGAGCAGCCCTACCCCCCACCACCACCACCCCCTCTACCACTTCCTCTCCTTCAATCAATTAATTTCATAGAAATCCGAAGCATGGCCGGGGCACAACCAGTTGCATGCCTCGAGAGGCCAGTACGTGCGATTAAGCAAGCACAAAAGCGGCAGCCTGAAAGCCAGAAAGCCAGCCACAAAGTGCATGCAACACACACGCACACACACACACATAACTCCAGGGAGGAATGCCACAAGGTGGGGGCACAGGAGGGCAGGAAGGTGTGTGGAAAAATTCGTTGACTTGTTGCCTGGCCAAACAAATATGCACACAATTTAGGAGATTACTTGCGGATGCGGCAGGCATCAATCTTTGAGTGCCACCCCGAGCATGGGGGAGGGACTGAAGAGGGAGACGTCGCGTCATCATAAATCCATGTCAGCTTAAAAGTCGTTTAGCCAGCAAATAAATTTGCCAAAACTGCAAATTTGATGAATGTTCGCGAAAATCAAATATAAAAAATGCAAAATAAAAGTAAAACAAACTAAATTCAATCAGAAATATAGAGATAGATATAGAGATAGTACTGTAAATTGTAGGTATAGTATTCCTGGTGGAAGAGAGAGTTGTAAGAGAGAGTTCCAAGAGAGAGTTGCAAGAGAGAGTTGCAAGAGAGAGTTGGCAGACGGAGTTTGCTATTCACTTTATGGAAAACTTTTTGCATAGCTTTAAGCCAGTTGAAAGTTTGAGATTTCGATTCCTGCTACTAATTAGGGTTTAACTATTACAATTTTCCATAATAATAAATGAATAAATAAATATTCTGAATGGCTACAGAATAGATTCAATCAATGTATAATTTGGGAAACGTTTCCATATACATATGTAGCCATGTTTTTCTATGTCACTTTGCAGTCATTTCTAGGGCAATTAATCCGAAAGATTCTTTCCTTTTGCCGCCTTCTCATCGAACCGCCTGTTGGTCCGACTTCCGTCGCCAACGGCAGGCCGCACGTCTTACCGTCCGTCCATACCGAACGATCGACCCGACGTCTATCCAAACGCAACACAACCGCTCGATCTGCCGATCGCCTCTCGCCGAACAACGTTCCGAACGCCGCTACGATCACTCGTTCGCCGAACCATCCACCTCTGCCGTGTGTTCGGGCCGACGTCGAACCAACTGCAACTGCAACCGCTCGATCCGCCGCACGTCGCGACAACCTTTAGCGCGGCACCCCTTTTCCTCGTTCCCCTTTGGCACTTTATTTTTTGTAATTAATTCTTTTCCATGCTGTTTCCAATGATTTTGACTGAAGTAATTTTGCCTTTTGGCACTTTATTTTACACTTTTCTTTTCTATAATATTTCCAATTCCTATTCAAGACTCTAAGATATTGTGAAAATGTAACTAAAAGATTACACATATAATATAATTTAGTCATTGGTTTGTTAAGGTTTATATTGGTATTAGATGTGCATCGAAAGTGGACACAACAAAAGGAAAATTTCAGCTTTACTTTAGACCCCAAAACCCAAGGAAACAACCATGGAAAAATGGTAATTCTATATTCAATTTTAGTAGCTAATAATTAAGCCTTTGCCAAATGAAATCAGTGATCGATTAATTACAGGAATCCATCATTGATATGTGGATGGAGTGTACTTTCAGTTTACAGTAAAAATAGGACATTGTTTTGCCATTATTTATTAGCATAAATCAAATCGAACTCTAATTGAATTGCCAAAAGTTTCGGCCACCAAACAGAACAACATGAAAACGGAAAAACATGATACTTGTATTTGTTTTTGTTTTTGTATTTGTATTTGAAATGCGCCCGAAACTAATTCCAACCGAAAATTGATGGCAAAATGCAAAGCGACTGATTTGCATATGAAAATTGTTGTGCTATTCGCTAAAATATTAAATAATAATTAGCTGGCAGAGCAGAAGAGCCGCAACGACTGTTTGATGGGAACCAAAAACAGTTCGTTTCGGGCCATCATTATGGCCAAATATTGGGAATGGCATCACATTATTTATGCTGAACTAACATAATCACATTTATAAGTAAGCCGAGCAGAAGGGAGGGACGGGGGAGGGAGGTGGGAGGAGGTCGTGCCTATGCCAGCTGGAAATTGGGCCTAACTGGGGCGACTCCCAGTCCCCGTCCCCGTCCCATTCCCCGGGAGTATAACTGGCATTGTCATCTGGCTTCATCTCTCGAGCGTGTGAGTGGTGTGCAATAAAAATGGAAATTCATTTCGGTGCCGCCGCAGAATGCTCACTTGAGTGGCGGCAGAGAAGAGTGGGGGGGGGGGTTCGCGGGGCGAGCAACCACTAATGATTAAATCGATATCTCTATCTATATCTGCTCATCTTCTGGGCTGACGCACAGCTGTCTGTCTGCCTGTCATGCTTAAGGAGCACCAGAAAGATGCGTCCCCCAATTGATGGGAGAACTTCCACACCCTCCAGCTCTCTGCTCTGCTTTGCTCTGCTCTCTCTCTCTCTCTCTCTGTCTCTCTCTGTGCAACAGTTTTGCAATCATTTTTTAAATTCCAAAACCATTCTCATAACCCACGCGACTTTGAGGTCCACGTACCAAAATGTGAAATGCAAAAATTGTTAAAATTTTAATGCAGCCCACAGAATGTTATGCCCCCCCCCCCCTCCGTCATGCCCCGTTGTGCCCCGTCCCTGCCTCGTTCCTGCCGCTGCTGACATTGTGACAATTTGATTATTTCATGTCAAAGCGGGAAACATTTTTCTTTTATGAATATTATATCAAACAAAACAAAGCAAAAAGACCAAAAAGCAGCCACAACAAATGTAAACTGTTGACTCACGGGGCGGGCAAAGAGGCGGGTGAGGGGTGCGGGGTGCGGGGTGTGCGGTTGATACGTAAAATTGTTTGCTTTGCGGCCAGAATCTCTCGTTGAAGGCGCCGTTTCATTTGCATTGCTGTCACACGCGGCGTATGCGCAATTTCTGCCTGCTTAATGCACGGCGGAGTCTTTGGCTGGCGCTGGCGCTGCTGCTGCTGCTGCTGCGCTGCTTCTCGTGCTGCTACTGGCATAAATTTAAATACACTTCCCGGGAGTATTCCTTTGATTTGAGCTCTTCCGTCGGTATTTTTGTGGGATTTCCCCCCCTTCCCCACCCCCGAAGGAAATTGGGGCAAACATACGCGTATAAATATTGAAAATGCGGAAATTGAAAGAGGAATTGTTAAGTGAATTTTGGTTGAATGAAATATGTTGAATGTTGAATGTTTAACGTGTAAAGATGGATAAACGGATAAACCAATAGATAGCAAAGTAACTGAAGGATATTTCACGAGGTGTCTGTTGATTTTTGGAACTCCTATGGGCTCGGGTTTACTTGCAGACTTGGCCAGCCATTTGCTGTAGTACTGGGAACTATTTCGATTGCGAATAGACTTTAGGTACTGCTTTGAACCCGGATCATGTCATTCAATGGTTCTGATCGTGTCCCAATTTCCGGTAGTTAGCATCTGATTAATGTCACCAATCAGTACTTTCTAATGAGCGGGACTCACGAAGAGGATGTTAATGCTCTACCCACTTGCAGCGAACTCATTAAAGATCCCAACATGTGTTATATAGTGCTTGTTCGTGCCTCTTGGGCTGAAGATTCACGCCATTACGACTTGCTCACACGCACAATCAGTACTTTCTAATGAGCGGGATATTAATATGCTCCACTATTTCGCTTGTTTCTCACTCCTGACTTTACCAAATTGTTGTTCTTACTGGTTTGGACCTTTTATAGTCACAATGTTTATATATTAAACACTGAAACACTGTGAAACCAGACGTATTAGATTATTAACTATGATTATGATTAGGAGGTATGAAAAGTTTTGCTTAGTAGAGTGTGATGATACAGTTATTCAAATATTCGCATTTGGCAAACAAAGTTCTAGCTATAGCAACTGGCAACTGGAGAATACGTCTATACGAGAGGTATGTATGTTGCTTGTTCTGCTCTGTTGGGGAGTTTCAAATAATAACAAAAGCAAATTTCCATTTTAATCAAATTTAATGCTAGTTTTATTCACACCAGAAACACGGCACTAAACTTTTGCGGCAGTTTATTTTTCAACTTTTAGTTTCACTCTAGGCAGACCATAAAAGTTGGCCACCACCGCAAGCCACCACCCACCACCACACCCCTCGTACCCCCCCATCACCATAGCACCATATCACATCTCCACAGTTTATGTTGCACGTAGTATAATTAAAAGTAAAATAGATTTGAAAATTAAATTTCAGCCGGAGAGTATATTTTTCGAGTTTATAGTAGCCTATCAAATGGTTAGCCGGAATCACTCCGGGCCTCATCCCCGGAGACGGAGTCGGAGTTTTAATTCTCGTGTGGCATCTAATATCTACGGCTTCATTTGGCAGCCACAGGGAGAAGCCCCACCCCAGTGACTCTCTTTGTGGCAGCCAGTTGGGAATTACGGAGGAAAACGGGGGGGCGGAGCTACCAAAAACTCATTCGTTTCATTCGTTTCATTCGTTGTCTAGTGTGACTTAATTTATAAACTCCTTTTGCCTTTTGCCTGGCTCCGCCTGAGTAATTAGAGCTTAATTAATGTGAAAATCGATTACATTACGCAGCAAATGAACTTTGCCACTCGGTGCAAAGACCTTGTCATTGCCCTGTCCCCGCCCCTGTCTCAATCCCAGACCATGCCCAGCCTACGAGTTGATTAATCATTAGTAAGTGCAAATTGTAATTAAAATAAATCAGCCAAAAGAGCAGAAATGCCATCGCAAGCGGCAAACGTGGGAGTCTTTCAGCAGCCTTTCAGTACTTCAATTTTGATTCCATTTTCCATTCTGTGCATCTCTCTCCGTTAATTTAAGCATTCCATTGTCTCTCCCCCCCCCCCCCCCCCCCTCCCCACCCTTTTTCGAATATCTCAACATATGTTCTGTGTGTTTGTTCTTTGTTTGGGTTTCGTGTTGTTCGGTTGCTAATTGGCAGGACATGCCATTCGGACGTATCGATGCAAACTAATATCTTCAGTAAAAGCTCGCATCTCTGTTTACCGAGAATAAATACTGAGAATATGCCCAATCAGATGTGTTTTACTGTTACTTGGGAAATTCTATGAAAATTGAGGAAGTGTCTTCATCTGCCAAGGAGCATTATGAAATTACAGGATAATATGGGAAGCACTTTCATTTACCTTTAAACTTTGATACTTACGAATTTTTATGGACTTTTATTAGGAATGAAGAATTTGAAACCTTTAAGAATAAACCTCTTTCTATCTATCTTCCTTTTTCTTCCTTTACTTCTATCTGTAGATTTCAAGTTGAATGACTAAGATAGAAACCCAAATCCCATTATGAATTGGATAAGAGAACCACGAGGAAGGAGATACATTAATCCAATCTGTATGCAGATATACATATGTGCGCTGCGTTTCGCCAAATGCGATCACTAGACAATGCTGAACGAGCAACACCACAAGAGAGCGCACAATTGAGAGCGCAAAGCGAGAACGAGGGAGAGCGAACTATAAAGAGCACAAAGCAGATCGGCGAGAGGCAGCGAGAGGCAGCGAGAGGAGTTTCGATCCAGCCACCGACGAAAAGGAGCGAGAGCAGACGACGAACTATTAAGTTTCTTGCATCAACTACTGTACTTTAATCACTTACTTTAACTTTACTCGCAATACATAAACAAAAACCATACAAAAACCTTCAAATGGAAGCCCTATAGCCGTCGTTCTCAACTTTACTTCTAAGTTTTCCTTATTCACAGGTTTTTATGGTCCACAAGGTACGTATAGGATTATGGATTATGGTTAGAGGAGCCAAAAAACTTGTTCCTCTCTGAGCACAATTCATATTTTTGGCAGATTTTTAGATACTATCCAAACCAAACTACTCTCCCATAGGCATGCCACAATAACCAATGAGAACCCATACTTCAACAGCAGAAAATGGAGATGTATATTGTTGAGTTATGGGGAAGAGATATGATGAGGAATCTCCGTACTGTGGTCCCATTCAATGAAGTGGCTGCCAGGACTAATTATGCACGAAATGAAACAATTTTAAGGGCTTTGCGGATGTTTAATTCCCTGCCGGCAAGATCCAAGAAGGATTTGCTTAGGCCAGAGCTTAGGGAATATTTTTTAAGTAATGTTTAGTTTAGAGTTAAGTTAGCCAGATAAGGATTAATCCATTGGCGGAATAAATAAATAAATATTTTATAAGAAATACGAATAAAATGTAACCTTAATCGACTTAAATAAATGCATTCATAATTCCATTAATATTAGCTGTAATTGTATAATACAATTTTCATCCTTAAATAATGTGTGTGTGTGTGTGTTTGTGTGTGTGAGCCTGACTTTTTCTTCTTTATTTCTTTTTCTTTAATTAAATATGCCAAAGAATTCTGCTGGCTGGCATCTACCACTGAAAGATCTCATCGGATTCGCGGATATTCAATCCCTGCTGTTGGATTTTTAACGTAATTTTGAAATGTAATTTTTGCCTGGAACAGCATACGTATATTTGTTGCCAACAATGCACTATTTTTTCTTGGTTTTTTTCGATTTGGTTAAGTTCTCTTTTAGCATTCTTATCGTCGCTTCTTTTGTGAGTTTATTTCACAGAAAATTGTCAAACAAAGTACGAAAGCTCTAAGCTGGTTTTATCGGGGAAATTGAACGACATTCTCGGCCAGCAGCGATACACATGCAAATGCAATTCCCCCACACATACTCGTAGCTTTGGTTGCAAGTGCAACATCTGCCATATACATGAATGTAGTTGCAATAGTTTTGCTGCTAAGTAAATGTAAATTGAATAATTTCATAATTAGAATCAGACGGAGGCGTGTGGAGGCGAGGAGGCTCGAGGGTAAAGGGAAGCTCTGATGGGGCAAATGAAGAAATCAAATCAACTGAATAATTCATGGGGCACACACACAGAGACAGACACAGACGGGGCACAGATAGAGATACAAATTGAAAATGCTACAACTGGTGGGCTAATAAAAGCCCCAGCTGATGACTTTCCCAAAGAAAGTAAAAAGAAATCCAACAGAAATCTCACCAACTTCGGGACTCTCAAGGATAACATATTTCAATGTCGCTGCCAGTTGTTGTTCGAACATATTTAAATCCAAATCAATGGCACATGGCATTGAGATTCTTTAGCGTCGTACAGTGCTGCAGATTTCGATGAATGTAAACCGAAACTTTGGTTAATGGGGAAAAACCACTGACCCAAAAAAAGCCTCAGCCTTCATCAGTGCCCGGATAAATATGTTTGTGCTGCAGTTCTCTCTCCGACGAGAATAAATAATGCAAATATCCGTAAACGAAAAGTAATACAAATAAAAGTGGAAAGGAGGAAAGAAAGTAACGGCAGGGCAGGGCAGGGGCAGGGCACAATGCAAACCATTTGCCGCAAGAGTGAGCCGGAAATAAAAACAGGACAAAGACTCGGATCTTTGTGGACCGAATCTGGGGATACCCTGACAAAACATTGCGACTCCTGTCGATGGTCGATTGGATTGGTTCTGCATTGCTAAAGTCCTTAGAGAAATCCCTATACCCTTTTTGGCAGGCCACAGCCAGACGACAGCCAGAGGCGGCATCCGCATCGGGTAAAGCATCTGCAACTCATCAAGCGATTTTAATCAGAAAAGGCGCACACACACACACACAATGAGAAGGGTATGAATGGCCAAGTATCCAATGAAGAAACACCCACACACACCCACACACACCCACACAACAGCAGCAAATGCAAATGGAGGCCAGAAGAAATGATTATGATTATGGTTTTCTGTACGTCATAAATTCATACACAAACACAAACAGCGGGGCATGAATATTAAGTGCGTAAAAAACAACTTTTCCAATGAAAATGTGCAGACAATTAAAACTTTTCACTTGCCTCACGGTGCCCAGAGTCGGAGTCGGAGTCGGCAACGAGCAGCCAACTGTGTGGCGTGGCGTGTGGCGCTAAAGGTGGATGTGGCCAGGTTGGGCCGATGCCGAAACTAACGCGCTAATTGTTTCCTAAGTGATGCCAAAGACAAAATTAACATATCAGCCATGCGTGCGTATTAAGCCAGGCAGGCAGGCAGGCAGGCAGGCAGCCAGCCAGACCAGAGGGAGCGAAACGTAACGGAACCGAGCGAATGTAACGTAAATTGCGCGAATGGAAGTGCCGGCGCGTGAATGGACTGACTGACGGTCGAAGCGAGCTGCGAGCTAGCGAAGCGGCCACGGCAAAGGACATCTGCGTTATGAGCGAGCAGCCCAGTGGCAGGACCAGCCAGAGCCCCACTCGGCTACACTTCGGCTCACCCACACACAGGCACAGCACACACACACTGCGAAGGATACTTGGGGATACTCGGGTGTTTGTGTGGTGTGTTTGAGGCAACTGTTGCTCTTTTTTCAAGTTTATTGGCTCACAAGTGTCAAGGGAAGTATGTATTAATGGCAACGTGTTGCAAGAAGCAGCAACACAAAAGGGGAACAGCAGCTCCGACAGCAGCAGCAACAGCTTCAAAATAGTAGTAGCTCTCATGTGTTGAATTCGTAGTAGATGTAGTAAGGTCTGTGAAATAGTAGTAGCAATAGCGCTAACTGTCAGCTAACGGCGTTGCCAGACCGTTGAGGGTAGAGTCTGACTTATGACTGTACTGGGGAATCAAATGAAAAGTTTCTGAATGAGAGTCTCCTCAAATATGATTCATTTGCATTCTGTTCACGTATTTTCTTTGTCATTTCCATTCCATTTCCATTTATAAATCTTAAGGAGCATGAAATGGGTTCAGGTTTCTTTAGTTTTTAACTTTAAATTTAAACAGAAAGCAGAAACCTGTACAAAGCCAAAAGCAATCAAGCCTTAGCCTTCACCTTGATTTTATTTTGCAGTTAAAAAGGAAATTGCTAGAATTTTAAGTATGACATAGAACACCCAATAACCGTAGACAATTACCACAGCATACTCCATCCAGCACGTCCCTGTACTTGCTCATAGACCCAAATGGTAAATCGATAGAGCCCAGCGGTGACTTCTAATCTAATGGTTGCTCCGTTGCAATTACCATTAAAAATTATATATGTTAGAACAAGTCTGGCAACGCCACAGGTGCACACACACACAAAGAGTACAGAGTACTTTCTTTTTGTTTCCATAATAAAAAGGGACCAAAGACCTCAACACATGAATGTATGCACGTGCTGGAGGCCACTACTGCGGTTTTCGCTCCACTACAGCTGCCGTCTACTGTTCTGTCTGTCTGTCTGTCTGTCTGTTGACCCACTGTGATTGGCCGGGCAACGGCAGCGGCGGCGGACGGGTGGTAGAGTGGTAGAATGCCAGAGAGTGTCAGAGTGTCAGGGTGGTTGGGTGGTTGGGTGGTGGTTGGCTAGTTGGTGTGGTGTGGCCCTAAAATGCGAACAGATGAATTAAAGCAGAGCGCCAGATAGTAGGTGCAGATGTTTTTTCGCACAAAGCATGCAAATGGGAAGAGCCAACGACGAGGAGGAAGATTGAGGAGGTCCAGTGCTAGTGGAAGGTCCAGGTCCAGTGCTAGTGGAAGCTGGCTGAAAAGTATAGCACACTCCCGGGGGCACTGTATGTCTGCCTCGCTTAATGTCTGTGTGTGTGCGTGTGGCATGGTGTGTCTCTGTCTCTGTCTGTGCCTGTGTTTGTCTGTGAGACTGTTCTGGGCGCTTTGCAACTCAATAAGTTGTAATTTTCTTGGTGTTTTATGCGCCCAGACAACGACGGAGACACCGACAACGACAACGAAACGTTCATGGTAGGGGGGGAGGGGAATGGAGTACGCGCGAATGCGCAACGGAAATTGAAGATGAAAGCCAAACAGATAGCAGACACAAAACACCTTAAAGGATACGATGACTACAGATGACTACACTGGGGCACTGAGGGGGGGGCGCTGCTCGATAGCTCGGAAAATCGAAAAATTGTGCACAATTGAAACTCAATGTTGTCTCATATGCCATTGACTGTGGATATATATAGTGCCCTAATCAAGTCCTTAATCTTAAACTTAATTCATAAACTGCCCTTCTTCTCCCCTTTTGCCCTCTTAGTTAATGGCCCAGACAATTAGTTGGCCTGGCCTGTACTTGCTTTGGCTTTGATGACGTTGTGTACCTTAATGGTTTCGCGTTTACAGCATCCATAAAATATGCACTTTGCACACTGGCTGCTGGCTCCACTGGATCTCGTTTATTTGCATTTCGAGCGAGGGACACTTGTAATGGCCGCACGTGGCTCTGCCTCTGGTTTACTGTTGCCAAAAAAACTACTAACTAACCAACACACGGATACGAGCGCACGGATACGGGATACACGGATGCACGCATAAAACAAACGGTACTTTCATGGGCTGAGCTATTCAACACTGTTATGGAGTGTGGAGTGCGCGCGTTTGTGGCACACGTTGTGAACGGGCCAACAACAATCCAGGCACTAAAATCGGCATTCATCCTCAGCGTATCCTGGGGTGCTTTCTCTTCTCTTCTCTGCTGTGCTCTGCTCTGCTCTGCTCCATTGACTCATATTCCCCAGTCTGGCCCCAACAAATTTCAGGTGAAGCAGCAGCAACAACTTTGTCCGGGGACCGTGAAGGGTGAGAGCGACAAGGGCATTTTAACTGTTGCTCCGCCACAAGGCAACACAGAGAGAGAGAGAGAGAGAGCGACCAAGCAGAGCTGAGAGAGCAACAGCACAAGAATGTGAGAGCGTCTAAGGGCCGGGGACAGTGTTGCTGTGCTGCAGCCACTCCAAAACTGTTGCGCCTGCTGCTCTGCTCTGCTCGAGCTCTGCTCTGCTCGAGCTCTGCTCTGCTCGAGCTCTGCTCTGCCTGGTACATTTTACGCACAAAGCTCGCGTGGCTGCTAAAAGCTTTTACGCTACTTCTGCTTCCCTCCGTCGCGTGGGCGTTTGTTTATATTATTCTCCTGGCAGAGCCATGTGTTTTGGCCTACACACACACACACACACCAACACACATTGGCCTACATTAAATTCCTGGTTCCTGGCGTGCCGTGGCGGTACTTGAAGTTTTTTGTTTGGAGCGCCTGAAAAATGACGTTGCTTGACCTCAGTGCGGAGTATTTATGGTCGTGTGGGTGTAAGGCTGTGTGGCGGGTGGTGGGTGAGCGAGTGTCTTTTGTTATTCTAGGCCAAAACGAATGAGTTCATTTCATGTTGGAACCCATATTGAAGCTCATTTCTCATGTCCTTTTGTTGCCAAAGCGGAAGAAAGATCGCCGGAAAGAACACCGGAAGAACCTTTAAAACACGGCTTTAAAGCGTGATTTATTTTCAGTTTGCGCACATAATTCCTAGGCCTGACTCATTAGGCCGCTTCCTAAGCCCAAAACACAAACAAATTTGCATATTTTTGGCAGTCAAGTAAACAGAAAGCGTGGAGAACCGAACCGAAAAACGAAAACGAATAAAAACAAAAGCAAGAAACAATTAATTAGATGGATCCCACCCAATATGGTGGCTGTCGGGGGGGAGAGGCGAATTCCATTAAAGCTGCTGTTAGCAAAATATGAAGGACCTTCCCGGAGACTAAGGGAGGACATTCAAACATTTTGGCAGACGCTTCTCCATCATTGCCTTTGGTGGCAGATTCATCACAGTTGTCTGTCGTCTGTTGTCTGTTGTCTGCTCTCCACTGTAAAGCGACGGAATGCCATGGCCTAAATGCCAAACAAATTAAATTGTAATTAATCATTAGCTCGAAACACCCCCACACCCACCCATCCCTCCCCCTTTTGTGCCCCGCACGTGCTGAGCGACCTATGACAACGTTCCATGACAGTAAAATGTCCGCCAATTAATTACAAAACGCATGAGAGGCCAGATAAGAGCGGCGGCAGCCATTAGGGAAAGCGTCAACGAAAGACAAAACAAAAAAGGAATATAACGGAATGGGGAATGGGAAGAGAAAACCCCCGAAAACGAGAGGGGAGGGGATGGGATGGGATGGGAAGGAGACACATGAGCAATTAACACCCTGGAAGTGACTTTGCCATCTGTGCCGCCGTACATATTAATTGATTTTTTTCGCTTTGTGTTTACCTCTGCTAAAAGGAAAGTGTGAATGGCAATGGCAATGGCAATAAAAATTATAATTATGCTTGGGCACATTTGTTAACAATTACAAATTTGTGGCTTGATGTACGATTATCACTTAGAAATTGGATTGTCTCCTCCTGTAATGCAACGGAAAGACCTTGCTTGAAGTTTTACAGATACTAAAATTGATCTTTGCAGAAAAAACAGATTGAACGAGGGGGAACGTTGTGAGCCGCGGCAAAGGCCGCGGCTCTACCTTATACCCGGTACTCAGTCAATATACACATATGTACATACATATATAAGCTTGCGATTTATGCAATTTATTATATGTTCGCAAAAGGGACAAATTAAATTTTGGGCAAAAAATAATATTTCAAAAAATGAAGTCAAATCATTTTTGGAATATTATACATGTTTTCAATTTTGTTTGCATATGCTTTTTACATCTGCTTCTAAATTTCTACATGACATGTATTACTACATATTTGAGACGTACAAGGGTTTGCGACAGAGAGGGAATGAGTCAGCGCTTGGCAGGCGTTGCGTAGCCACTGAAATTTAATTTGTTTCCTCTGGCCATAATATTGATTTGACCTGATCCATATTCGGCAATCTGGTAGATATGGTAATTTTCCATGATTCTGCGTTTTTGGTTTTCATTTATCTTAAAAATTGTGGATTCCACAGATTTTCGTTCTTTGTGGGGGCGGAAAGGGGCGTGGCAAAATTTTGAAATACACTTGTGCTGGTTCGATATCACAGGAGCTTGGATAGAAAGTTTGGTTGCTCTAGCTCTTATAGTCTCTGAGAACTAGGCGCTCATTTAGACGAATAGGCAAAACAGACAGGGTCGCGTGTGAGAGAGAGCGAGAGGGAATGATGACTTTCGAAATGGTTTTCTTCATTGTAGCTATAATAATTATCCGATCTGATCCAGATTCAACACTCTGATAGAAATGGTCATTCTCTATGATTCTGCGTATTTAGTTTTCTTGTTTCTTCAAAATTGTGCATGCCACAGACTTTCGTCCTTTGTGGGGGCGGAAGGGGGCGGGGCGAAATTTTGAAATACACTTTGAGTAGTGTGATAACACAGGAGACTGGATACAAAATTTGGTTGCCTTAGCTTTAATAGTCTCTGAGATATAGGCGCTAATGAGGACGGACAGACGGACGGACGGACGGACGGACGGACGGACAGACAGACATGGCTATATCGACTCGGCTATTGATGCTGATCAAGAATATATATACTTTATGGGGCCGGAAACGCTTCCTTCTGGGCGTTACACACAACCGTTATCCCCACAAATCTAATATACCCTTAAACTCTTCGAGTACCGGGTATAAAAATATCCAAAAAGCAACCACAATTTGAAAGAAACGAGATCAAATGATATTCATTTGTTGATATAAAATAAATAAAATAAAATATTCATCATTTTCCGCATCCAAAAGTAGTCAAATATAGTCTTGAGTATTGTGTAAACTCACCCTCAGTTTTAGTTGTTCTCTCTTTTGATCTTCTCTTTCATATGTCAGTGACAAGAAATACTCGTATTTCCGCTCATTATTTTGTTCTTGCGGTACATTCTATTGCTCGAATTTGATCATTAGCACTTTCACTCACTTCACAGATAAAAAAAAACACTCATGCCATTGCTTTGGCTTTGGCTGACATGCTTGCACTCAATATTGCAGCTCTTTATATACATATTTATAGCAACACATTTCACTCACTCACTTTCACTCACTTTTTGCACTCCTTGCCGTCGTAATGACCATCCTGCACATTCACTCATTTGCCTTGCCTCAACACTTTCACTCAATTTTTACATTTTAATATCACAAAAAAAAATCACTCATCTGGCATTCTCTTTGCTTTGCGCCATTACCGCTCTTTCTTTATTCTTTCTTGGACTTTTATTTTATCTCACTGTAACACCTTCACTCACTTTTTGCACTTATCGCCTTGCATTTGATCACACTTTTTTGCCGCCTGGCTCTCCTTGCCGTCATAATGACCATCCTGCACTTACACTTGCACTTCACTCACTCACTTGCACTTACACTTCACTCACTCACTTGTACTTACACTTCACTCACTCACTTGCACTCACTTTTCGCCCATATCGCATTGTACTGCTTGTCGCCATGCTCCCCTTGCCGTCTGGATGACCATCCACCACATAAACTCACAAAAAAAAAAACACTCCAATTGGTTGATGCCATGCATTATGCTCAATATTTGATTGCTTTTACTTTTTACTCAATCACTTGCACTCAATTTTCGCCTATATCGCCTTGCACTGCCTTCCTTGCACTCCTTGCCGTCATAATGACCATCCTGCACTTGCACTTAACTCTTACACTTACACTTCACTCACTTGCTCTCACTTTTTCTTAGATCGCATTGTACTGCTTGTCGCCTGCACCACTTGGTTTTTGGTTTCACTGCACTCACTCGCGCACTTTTAATCTTTTTTTGGCAATATCGTGTTGCATTTTTCGCTTTACACGCACTTCCACACCACTAGACGAAAAATTTTATTTTAATGACCGCTTTGAATGATGGACCGGGGGGAACTGGGAACCGAAAGCTTAGATAGAACTGCAGCTGCGTGGGCAGCTTAAAGAAGCTTTCGAAGTATGAGAGATCGAGAACTTGGTGAGAGAGGGCAGCTGCAGCAGAGCAGCGTGGGCAGCGACTTAAAGCTCTGCTTAGAAATCAGATCTCACGCAGTAAACGAGAGCGAAAGTTTGTGCAAATGATCACCGATAACGAATGTAGGTCAAGGGCTCTCGCGCTCTCACTCAGTTTAATTTTTATTTAGTTCTCTCTTCCTACTGCATGCGTTGTCAGTGCAATGCCCTGAAGCGGAGGCGAAAAGTTGAGAGCGCAGCAGCTACGGCAGCAGCGGCTGAACTTTTGCATTATGAGAGTGTTTGTAACTATCGCTGTTGTTGTTGCTGCCTGGCAAAGCTTTAAATGGGTGGAATGAGAGACGGGGAGTGCGAGACGAGTGAAGAGTTATATTTGATCCCCTCTCCTCACTGCTTGACCATAGTAATGCAAGTAGTGCAGGGCAAACATTTAAGAGCTCCCCTTTGCTGCGCATCAATCCAAACGGCTCTTTTTGATTCCACATCTATCTGTTTACATACCTCTGTTTCTTTAATATACATATCAGATAATAAATAGTACCCTTTTTCCAAATACGTTTTTGGAAAGTTCTAACAGCTCACATACCATTACTTCGCAGTACATTTTCTTAATTTTCAACCACAATTTTTGTTTTTCCTTTCATGGAATATGCATACACTCCTCATACACTCAGCGTCCACTTCGGACTTCTCCTGTCTATCTGACCCAGATGCGAAATATTGTTTTATCGTTCGTTACCTCTTCTCTTCTCAATTTGAGCCCTAATTGAATTGTTTAGTTCGGTTTGTTTGCTCGCATAGTTTCAAAGATGTCTTCGCCCATGGGAATTTCATTTGATTTGATAAACTTTCCAGGCGGTAAATACCGGTTGTAAAGAATTAAAATGTAATTTTGCTTTGTCTGGCAAATTGGGTCAAGATTAGCATGCAAATTTAAACCACAGGCAACCTCAAGCTTTAGATGTGTGGCTGCCTGCCACATGTGCAAGTCTCCGTGCAGCAAGTTCATTTATGATTAACATGGCCAACACAAACAGCGCTCGCAAATGGAAATTGGCTTACTTTAATATGTTGTAAGCAATCCACACTACCCACAAAACACACACAAATACGAGAGGAAAGCCTGAATGACCGAAGATTGAAATACCCTTGAAAAACGAAGGATCCTTTAAAGTTTATTTATTTGTTATTTATATTTTGTATTTATTCAGCTACAAGTATTCTTAAGTCTTCTAAAACTAATAAGATTCTTCCAAAGTTTCCCCCAAGTTTCCGATCAAATACGAGGCAAATACTTTATAGGCTGCTCCTCTGTGTACCTCTCCTCTCCTCTTGCAACTATTTGGATACCCTATGGAAGAGTAACAACAAAAAAATGGGGAGAACAATACAAACTGAACATTTTGCTGGCATTTGCGTACGGGCATTCATTCCGGTACGGGCGTGAATGTGGGTTAGGCTAACTGTAACCGTAATGCGTCGACACCGACCGACCGAGGGTGTTATGTACATTCGGGATTCCATACGCCCTCCCCCCCGCCCCGCAATTCCCCAGCTGGCGACTGGGGCGACGGATGCCGTCGGCATTTGAATGCGACGGATGCCAAGGATGTGCTGGAGCAGCACAATGCCTGTGGGTGGTGGTGGCGGGCGGTGGGCGGTTGTGGGTTGGTTGTGTAAAGCATGTTCGTGCGTTTTGTTACTTGTTATACTTATTCTGGCACCATTATTTCTTTCATTTACTCGATTTTCGTGCTTTTCATCCTTTATTGTTGTTTGCTCGAGTGCCGTTATCATTTGTCGGTTTATTTTGTGCCATATGTGGCCGGGGCAGCTCCACTGAGAGCTCCCAATGCCTGGCGAACCCTAACCTCATGGAAGGAGTGTATACGAGTGTGTCGGAGCGAGTGCCACGTACCTTCTACACTCGAGAAAAACAAGAGCGCCGAATCATTCAGAATTGCTGCGAATTAGGATTATTTCTCTCTGTGTACCTGCAAGAGTGCTAATCCAATGTTCCTTGCGTGTACGCCTGTGTGGGTGTATGGGCGTCTGGCAAAGCACTTACCGAATGTTTGCCACCCACCGCAGCAGCGAAACACTTTACCTTGCGTACTCCTAAGTGAATTCATGGTCTGACCTTTAGACCGGGAATCGTTTGTTATTTCATGTGGCGTTTGATTAACTTTTCTACACCTGCCAGACTCTTTTGAGGCAAAAAGTTTTTGCGTTGGAAATTTACTCGGCTACATTTTTGTAACGGAACAATGCTGGTCTCGCAGCGCTGCCAGATCAGCGGATGCAAGTGCGGAGACAGTCCTGTTTTGCAGTGCTGCCACCCATGTGCGAATCAGCTGTTCTTTGTTTTCGTTTTGTTCTTACCTGCGCCGGCAACGGACGCACGTTTTTCCCATTTTCGCTCACATAAACAAAACTATTTTTAAACTGCAATTGGCCGCAAAAGCAAACAATACGGCGGACCGGACTACACAATTAAACGAGCAACGGGCAGCAGTAAAATGCTTTGTTCTTGTCAGCGGCCGCCACAGAAGCTCTTGGGTGCCGAATGCGTGCTTACGACGACTCGGCGCGGCGTCCAATTAATTTAATTCGCAGAAGTGTGTACGCGCAGAAGATTTATTGAGTGGTTGGCTGGCTAGTGCTGTTGCTGCGGCTGCCAAGATTCGGGAAAAGGGTCAGGCCTGTACACGTCTTTAAACAAGAGGCGCTACATCGCGCGGCAACGCAGCTTCTGCTGATTGACTTGTTGGCAGCGGAGTATGAACTGACACGGACGCGCACGCACCCAGCTCCCAATACCCAGTAAGTAGTAGAGTTGGGACTCGATCCGACATGGTCCATGCCGGAAAAGGACTCGCCCCACTGCAGTGACTAAAATGCCAATGAAATTTATCTAGATTCTCGAACAGAAACAAGAACAAGTAGACAGAAGCGCATGGCCGCAATTAGTGCGGATGGGAACAACAATGGACTGATGCGAACAGTTGTTGCCGATGTCTGCCAAAAAGCCAAAAGCAGCCGCAGAAGGAACAACAGCAGCATGCAACAGCACAACATATTTGCTAAAATTGAGCAATTTGCTAGTGCCGCCGCGTTACGTATACGTGATATTAAAAATAAAGTACCAGCGACGACTGCCCAGACCAAACCACAGCAGCAGCAGAAGAAGCAACAGCAGCAGATAAGAGCAGTGCAGCTGGTTGCAGCAGTTGCAGGATGAACAAACGCACCGTCATCATATTGGGCATTGTTGCCAGTCTGCTGGGCTTGGTGCTGGGTGCCAACTTCTACTTCATGTATTACCTGAACGTCGAGGAGGGCCACCTGGCCAGTGTCCGGGCCCTGGAGAACATGATTCGGCACAAGATGCGCCACCTCCATCCGGCCTACCTCAACCGCAATCCGCGCTTCTTCATGTTCCGCAACAAACTCCTCAAGAACTACAAGATGGCCCCCTACGAGAATGCCAGCGTGCTCTGGGACATTGCCAATTGGGTGAGTCATGGTAGTGTTTAGTCACCCTTCGAGCCAACAGAACTCTCTCTCTTTGCAGTGGCCACACGAGAACGAGATTTATCCGCAGTACGACTCCTCGATGGGCCAACTGCTGGAGACCCTGCGCAAGGAGCCCATCACGCGAGTGAGCAATCTGGCGCGTGGCACTCAGCTGAAGCTCCTCACGCGGCTCTCCAACCAGCAGAAGATGATCTTGAAGCCGCAATGGTATCCCCGCGACGAGGTCATCGAGGGTGCCGTCTACAGCGGCAAGGACCGGCACACGGCCGAGGTGTACGCCTTCTATCTGGGCGCTGTGCTCGATCTGCGTTGGACGCCGATCGTGGTGGGCCGCGTGATCAATTTGAAGACTGAAATCTATGCCCAGGGCGACCAGGAGCTGCAGAACACCATCAACATCGAGGTGGACGATGATGGCAATGAAACCTATTGCCTTTACGGCAGGTGCCACTACTGCAACGAGGAGGAGACCGTCTGCGGCGACGAGAAGCACAACATCGAGGGCGTGCTCATATACATTGTGCCCGGCACTCTGGCGAAACGACGCTCCCCCTGGCAGCGCACCTACAAGGAGGACAGACGAGCGCCCTGGGAGGATGATATGACCTACTGCAAGTATGTTTCCTGCCATTCCGTCGACTGAGACCTTAGGTTAGGTTAGGTTAGGTTAACCCGGACGACCCACCTGGTGTCTCCCATAGGCCAGTATGGCCCTTAGTTATCCGGTTGATTATGGACCTTTACGCGGGTGCTATTGGGGGTTTTATATCACCCAAGATTGAGGTGTTTTTGGCGAAGGCCAGCAGTTCCTTTGGCGACCTCTTGGAGGCATCTTCTAGCGATGTCAGCGTCGGTGCGCCCAGGTACCTTATCCTGGCCAGTGAGAGAGCCGGGCAGCTGTAGATTAGATGTTCTAGGGTTTCGATAGCCCCAGGGTCATCGCATTTCCTGCAGATGTTTCTGTCGGTGATGTTTAGTTTGGCTGCGTGTGATGCGGCCAGGCAGTGACCTGTTAGTATTCCCACCAGCAGTCTGCAATCTTTCCGTGGAAGGTGCAGCAGATAGTGACTGAGTATCTCGCTGCGTTCTTTGCACATGATTTTCGATACTCTGCAGTTGGTCGTGCTCCTCCACCTGCTCTCGTTTTCTAGTCTAGCCAGCTTTTCTAGATCGCTCTGTAGCGTTCTGAGTGAGACAGGCACGTTTTCTGCTCTTTCTCTCGCCAGCCCGACGCCTCATTTCCTTCAATGCCCTGATGGCTGGGAACCCAGTAGATCCGCACTGACTTGGTCGTGAATAGTGAGTCCAATGCTTCCCTGCTCGCCAGGACACTTCTGGAACTGATCGTGGACGACTGCATGGATTTTATCGCCGCTTGGCTGTCTGGTAGCTTGTATGACAGCCCTATTTCGGGGTCTGTGCAGTGTATGCCAGCTCCTACTCCTCCTTCCATCTTGGAGCCGTCTGTATATATATTGAGATGTTGGATCTGGCCTT
This sequence comes from Drosophila athabasca, assembly GCA_008121215.1. Classification (NCBI taxonomy): domain Eukaryota; kingdom Metazoa; phylum Arthropoda; class Insecta; order Diptera; family Drosophilidae; genus Drosophila; species Drosophila athabasca. The sequence goes on along the minus strand of CM017793.1, from coordinate 1,611,716 downwards.
TTTTCCACTCTTCCGGGCTCAGAAATGCGTTTGTGTTGATGTCGAGGCACGTTCGAGGGGTCATGTAGTCAGTATTACTGATCATGTCCCTGCCGATTGAATTATGCCCGTATGCTTGTGGCTGCATGTTTCCCGACGCAATGAGGCGCTGAGCGGCCTTTCCAGCCGTCAGATGAGCGTTGATGTCCAGGGGGTCAATTCCGAGTATGGTTTCGAGTGCTTTTGTTGGGGTGGATCTCAGTGCCCCCGTGATGCAGAGCAGTGCCTGTCGCTGAGTCTTTTCCATAAGCTTGTGGTACGTCTTCTTCCTGGTAGCTTGCCACCACACTAAGACTCCATACAGCAGGGTTGGTCGCACCACCGATATGTAGATCCAGTGCATTAGAGCAGGTGACAGGCCCCATGTGCTGCTGAGCATCTTTTTTGATGCATATAGCGCAATGGTAGCCTTCTTCACCCTTTCCACTACATTGGGTCTCCATGCCAGCTTGCTGTCCAGTACCGTGCCAAGGTATTTGACTTGTGTTTTTGGGGTCAGCCTTGTTTGATCGATTTTTGGGGGGATCCATGACGGCACCTTGTACCTCTTGGTGAAGAGGATGAGGTCCGTCTTGTCCGCGTTGATGCTGAGTCCTACTTCGTTCGCCCACTCGCATATCTCCCTGAGTGTGTTTTCCATTATGGAGCTGAGTGTCGATGGACATACACCCGTAATAAGTATGCTTATGTCATCTGCATAGGCTGTTATTTTTGGGGCTCTCCTTTCGAATCTCTTGATTAGGTCGTCGACCACCAGGTTCCACAGGAGGGGCGACAGTACTCCACCTTGTGGTGTGCCTCTGTGTGCCCCTTTGACTAAGGAGGCGGTACCCCATTCCGATTGCACCCGTCTACCACTTAGGAGATTCTTTATCCAGTGGTTGATTTCCGGGTGTGCGTTGGTCGCTTCTAAGCGACCCACTATTGCGCTTGTGGCCACGTTGTTGAATGCTCCGGATATATCGACAAATACTCCTAGTGCATATTTCTTGGTATTGGGGGCTTTCTCGACATTAAACATTGGTTTCTTCCTCTGTCGCTGGGTCATGTTGCGTTGTGGCATCAGTGACCTCGGTGCATCCTGGGAAGTGTGCCTCCATTAGTGCTGTCAGGGCTTCTTCGCTGCTCTCTGACCATTGTCCATTGTTGAGCTTGAGCTGACTCTGTATGGTGGGCTGCTTGGAGAGCAGCTTCCTGAGTCTTGCCGTTTCGGGCACCTTCTCGATGTTGGAGCAGAAGTTCCTCCACGAGCTGCGTTGTGCCTTGCGTATCTCCTTCTTGTAGTTTCTGAGAAGGTTCCTGTATTCCTCGTTTATGAACTCCTCATTCGCTTGTTTGGCGAGCTTGAAGAATTCCCGGAGGTTGTTTCTTAGGAGGGAGAGCTCCCTGTTCCACCAGAGTGGCTTGTTCTTCTTTTTCGTACTTGAGGGTGGGCATGCTGCGCGGTAGCCATCCAGTAGCTCCCTTGATAGAGTCTCAAGAGTCTTCTCTATGTCGTCCGCCGATTTTACCGACCCCGGATTCGCGAGCTTCGTCTTAACCGTCTTTCCGAACTTTTCCCAGTTTGTTTTCCGGGGGTTCCTATAGACGGCTACCTTCGAAGTGTGTTTAAATTCGCATTTAAACTGGATATACCTGTGATCTGAGGAGGATGGTCTTTCGAGGACCTTCCACTCGGTCACCGCGGCACTCCTTCCCGTTACGAGTGTAAGGTCTAGCACGTTCGATGAGATGGGACCCACGTATGTGTAGTCCGCCCCCACGTTTGCTACTTCTATGTTAGTTGAGAGTATAAATTCTAGAAGAGACTCACCTCGGAGACCTGAGACCTTAGAATGTAACAAATTTCTGTATTCAGATCGCTCAAGAACAAAATGGAAACGATTCGTCTGCTGGACCTCATCGATGCGGCCATCTTCGATTATCTCATTCAGAATGGGGACCGCCATCACTACGAGACGCGGGAGGATCGCGTGGTGCTCATCGACAATGGCAAGGCCTTCGGAAATCCCAACAAGGATCACCTGGACATCCTGGCACCGCTCTACCAGTGCTGCCTGTAAGTTTCGCACTGCACCTGCAATATTGATTTAAAGTTCATCCCCTTCCCTAGTCTACGCAAATCCACATGGGATCGCCTTCAGGTGTTCTCCGGCGGCGTGCTGACGGAAATAGTCGATCGTCTGTCCAAGCAGGATGCCCTGTATCCCCTCATCACGGATAAGCATAAACGCGGCGTGGAACGCCGATTGCTTGTGGTCTATGCCGTGGTGGAACACTGCATGGACCTGGAGGGTGATAAAATGTTCAAAACGCTCTAGCCCCCCAAAACGAGGACTAGGCTAAGACGGTTGTTAGTAGACCAAAATGTGCCAATCAGCATCCACATGCTACTCTGCGAGGGTAGATTCAGTCGTTGTAAGCTCCTCTGCTGCAGCTCTGGAAGGATTGTGGACATGAATCCAGTCTGCCGCACGTAACAGGCTTCGGCATTAGCCACTCGATGCATATCAACGTCTCCCATGTAATAATGTTTTATTTCCCCGATTAAAAGTATGAAAAATAGATAGAATAGATAGACGAAACTTCTGTGCAGCAAACAAATTGGCCTTCCGTTTAGCTAATCCATACTTTAACCACACCTTAGAATACCGAACATAATCAATAGCTCTAGTTTTATGCATAGTTATGGTTGTTATTTAATAGGAAATATTTTAGAAAATTGCAAATATTTGGAAATATTGAGTTTCCTTTTGGAACTAAACGCAAAAATTTTACATCAAATAAACTCTTGTCTAATGAAATATTTCTTTGTAATTTTTTCTGGCTTCATTTGCCGTCTGCTGATGTGTGATATATTTCATATATCTTATTTTATCGGTGTTTTTTTTAGCACAGTCTATTTCCTGCCATCTTTCTTTACATTACTAAATGTAAACAGCTTGTTAAACTGCTTGTTATTCCGATTGTTGGGACGATTCTGAAAGAAATGAGAAACAAATTAGCGAGCTAAAGCGAGGAGGATATATGGAAGCCTCTCTTTTACCTTTCCACGAATTGTTTGATTGATCTGTGTGCCACGGGCTCGTTGTGCTCCGCCCTGGAACTGGCGAAAGTCCACGTTCTGGTAGTCAAAGTTGTTGCCGTGGGGCTTGGGCTGCTGGACCACCGGTTGACTGGAGCTCTGGGGATGATTGCCACGCGACTTGCCCCCTCTAAAGCGCTGGAACTGCTGACGCTTCTGCTGTCGCTTGCTCGGAGCTTCCGCTGCCTGTGCTATAGGCTTTTTCTCTATAGGAACTTCTACGACGTCGTCATCATCACTGATGCAAGCGATCGTCTCGCTCTTCGCTGCTGCTGGCGCTGGCTCTGTCTTGGGCTTGATGTTGCCCTCCTTTAATCGCTTGCTGCTGCTGGGATGCTGGTCAGGGTCGGGTTTGTGCTTACGCTTCAGCTGTTCCTTCAGCGGCAGGCTGTAGACGGCATCCTCTGCCGTCTCGGCCTTACCTGATGAGGACTCCAATTTGATGTCCTCTGGGGCGGTCGCTGACGGGCAGAGACGACGTTTGAGCAGTTCTGTGCGGTCGCGTTCCTGCTGGTCGGCCTTCACCTGCTCCATGAGCGGAAGGATGGCGAGGTAACGTTTGTAGGGCATGCGCAGCACCTGGCTCTCCTTGCGCAAGTGCACCATACGCAGCTCTTCCTCGGGAGCGAGGGACGCGCGCTTGGCGAACAGAGCCATGACCGGCACTGCCAGGGGAGGGATATCCTCTTTGGGTAGTTCCTCCACCTTCGGTAGCTGCAGCTTTCCGTTCGCGTTTCGCTTGAGCAGCGTGGGCAGATCATCGCGCGTCTCCTCCAAGTGCGTAAAGTCGTGCGGACAGTAGAGTTTGCTGCTGTAGTCCTTGCTGGTGGGGGGCAGGACCTGCGGGTGGCTGCGTGCTTCAAGAATGGGCTGAAAGAGCAAAAGCAAAAGAGATACAATATCCATTTCCCACGACTACAAACTATTTCCTATATACTATAATGGCTTAAATAATGACATGCGCTGAAATTGTGCGAGATCTTTTGATTTCAACATTAAGTACAATTAATCGTGAATGGATACAGAGGAGTTGAGCAGCCAGGAACGGAGATAAGATGGAGGGCCGAGTCCTGGAGGTAACTCACTTTAACCAGCGGCTGTTCGCGCGCCTTTAGTACGATTTGGTGGAGCGTGTGCAGCTGCTGGCGCACCAGCGGCGGAATGGGATTGCAGCAGGCGAGTATGCCCTGCATCTCGCGGGGCAGACTCTCGGCTATCTGGAGCATCATATGATTGGGCAGGACATAGCCGTAGCTCTCGTCCTCTTGCCGCGCCGTCGCATCCCGCCACTGGAAAATGCCACGCAATGCGTGCAGCTGTCGATTGTCAAAGCATCGCTTTGTTTTTCGCACCAGATCCAGATGCGACTCGGGTCCTATGTGGGGCTTTGTGTAGCGCTTCTTGCACACCTCCGTGCTCATCTGGTAGACGGTGCGCAGGGCCTGCGGCTGTCCTTGCTCGGCCTGCAGCAGGTCGTTGGTCATACGCTCGTACACGTAGATCAAATAGTGCGTGTCCTGACGGGCGTAGTCGATGAGCTGCTGGGGCAGCGGCCGCATCCGCCAGTCGGCCAGCTGTAGGCTCTTGTCCACGTCCAGGTCCACGTAGTGTTTGAGGAGAAAGGCTAACGACAGTCGAGCCATGTTCAGGGCCTTGGCCGCCCGATGGGTGTCGAACATGTTGACGATGTACAGCGAAAGATCGCGCTGCAGCCACTCGATATCCTGGTCAGCACCATGCAGGATCTTCAGCTTCTTTGGATCAGTGAGCACCAGGTTGAGGACGTGCATCTCCTCGCGCAGCGCGAGACTGTCGAATATGTAGTCCTTGGTGCGGGTGGACATCTGGACCAAACAGGTGATGCCCATGAATGTGCGATACGAATGGTGCTCCACATCGATAGCTATGTGGGGCGCCTGGCGCAGCTCCTCGAGGGCCTGGTTCAACTTTTCCACACTGTCGACCAGCATCAGCTCAGTGTCCGCGGGAGGAGCAGGCAGCTGAGGCGTCTGCCTTTGCAGCTGCTCGGCCGACGGTTCCAGCTTCATCAGTTCAAACTCATACGGATGCAGATAGGCATGCACATTGCCCGCCTCGTCGTACTCTGGCAGCAGTGCAAGCGGTTTCAAGGAGTTTGGCTTTTCCTTGAGGCGTGGCATAAACGGATTATGATCGCTGTTGTCCACAGGCTCCTTGAAGTTCATCTGAGGCCGCATTATGTTCTTGGCCGCGAACAGGCGAGCGGAGACAACGTTACGCTGCGGCGTGGGCGGCCACCTGTTCCAGCTTCCCGCCATTGGGGTTACCGCCTTGGCTGGTTCTGCTGGTGCTGGCGTCGCCGCCGTCGTCGCTGCTGGCGTGGAAGAGCTCATAACATCTACATGGGTCTCTAGCACCATGTGTGGATTCCTCCGCTGGCCAGCTTTGATGTCAAGATTCGTGGTTATACGCTCGAAGAGTATATCGTTGCACTCCTGGACCATTTCGAACTGTTCCTCCATCTGGCGTCTGTATAAAATGAGAAAAAGAGGACTTATGCACGACTTGTACAGGCTGTAGGGCAGGTTACTTTTACTTACTTTGTTATATCGCCCTTGATCTCTTCGGCCTGCAATACATTTCCAATGAGGCCCACTAGACGCTGGGACAGATCGTCTATGACACGCGAATACCCCGGATAGCTGAGATATAGGGACCGGGCGGTTCCCTGTGGAAAGGAGTTGCAAGCACGTGTGGCGGCCACCACATTTTTAAAGGCTTGCTAAAAGGAAACATTAGAATGTGGAAACAGGAGGCAAGGCAGTGACCGCTCGTACCTTTGTGAAATCTTTGATATTGCCTATGCCACTGTCTGGTGCACTCGCCGCTTCTGTTTGGGGCGGCTGCTCTGTCTGCTCCTCCTCGGGCTGTTCCTCCTGCTTTCTTTTCAGTGAACGTTGCATGTTTCGTCTTATTGTTGTAAATGTTCGGTTCTGTTCTTACAAAAAAATGTGCGTTTTCTTCTTCTTATTTCATCCAAAAGAAACAAAAACATAGATAATTTAGAGTTTGTCAACACTACCAGCGGCAAAATTTAAGAAAAAGCATTAAGCACTACTCGCACAGCAAAATAAACCAGTACGAGGGCGAGAGTGAAATCGGTTCAGTTTGGAAATTTATAGTGAACAATTTAGACGTTAAATAAACAGGACTATACACATACGACTAAAATGTGCCTGCCTTCTGTTGTTCCAGCCCTGACATTAGTTGAGGCGCTACGTAGCACTGTACAACAACAGCTGTCGCAAACATTACGAAGAAGAAGCAGTTCCAGTGCCGGCGGACAGCACCCTTTCTTCGTGAAAAGCGACGTCCTCCTGCCCGATCAAGAACCTGCAACGTAATTATAAAGCATTTACTAGTCCCACTCTAATCAGTTGCGCATCCTCCAAATCCTCCATTTCACTCCACCATGATGGACCTATACAGGCGCACGGTAACGCGCTTTCCCCTGGGCAGCGTGAGCTACATGTTTGCCTACGGATCGGGCGTCAAGCAGCAGGTTGGCTACAGCGAGATCGGGGCAAAGCCGGCCCCGAATAGCGTCATCGATCTGGTGTTTTGTGTCCGCGACTCGCTGGGCTTCCACGCGGAGAACATGCATCGCCATCCCAGCCACTATTCGGCGTTAAGGCACCTAGGTCCGCGGTTTGTGGCTAAGTACCAGGAGCGTGTGGGCGCTGGTGTATACTTCAATACGCTGGTGCCCTTGCAGGACCTGGGGCTGACCATCAAGTACGGCGTGGTGTCGGAGGAGAGCCTGATCGACGATCTGAAGCACTGGCGGCATCTGTATCTAGCCGGGCGGCTTCAGAAGCCGGTCACGGATCTAGTTAATCCCGCAGACAGTCCACTGCTGAAGTCCGCCCTCGACAAGAACCTGCTGTCGGCCCTCCTTGTGGCCCTGCTGATGCTTCCTGAGAAGTTCACGGCCTACGAGCTGTTCCTGGCCATAGCCGGGCTCAGCTACAAGGGCGATTTCCGTATGATCTTCGGCGAGAACAAGCAGAAGGTCCACAACATAGTGACGCCGCAGATAGCCGAGTTCTTCGCCCTCTACCAGCATTCCCTGAGTCTGCTGGACAAGTACGTGGCCGTCAACATGCATGGCCAGGAGCCGGGCTCCCGTAAGCCGGCCATTCTCTTCGAGCAGGACAAGTCGCATCTGGCCACATCCCAGCATCTGCGCCGCATGCCCAAGGAGCTGAGGCGACGTCTCCAAAGCAATGCCGCCTGCCGTGGGGACTACCACGATGTGGTGGAGCACCTGTCGCTGTCTCCGCTTCTGCCGAAGATCCTGCAGGTCTCCGTCAACGACATCGTGTGGCGCAGCAGTGTGACGCAGTCGGTGAAGAATATCGCCAGTGCAGGAGTCCTCAAGTCGCTCGTCTACAGCTACCGCAAGGCCCAGAAGACGTTCGCCGTTTAGGTCCCGTCCCGTCCAAAATCCAATTCTAGTCTCCGACTCTTTTTCGGCATTCAAAATGCTACCATGCTCCCGAGGCTGCCATTTACTAACTAAGTTGCTTCGTCTCCCGTTTCGTTATGTTGTATAATTTTAAGCTCAAAAGACACAAAAATACAGAGACCGTAGCTAAAAAGCCAAAGAACCCACGACTTTTCTTAGGGTTTATCTTGGCTCCTTATCGTTTCTTAATTTTGATTTCTCCATTGTTGTTCTCGCCAGCAGCGACCAGCAGCCATGTCCAGCGATGACTGCAGCGGCGATAGCAGCAGTTCCAGCGAGGAGCTGCAACGCAAGAGGAAGCACAAAAAGTCCAGCAAGGATGTGGACAAGTCCAAGAAGAAAAAGTCAAAGAAGCACAAAAAGGAGAAGCGCCGGCACAAGGAGAAGAAGCGCAGCAGGCGGGAGGAGCCACCGCAACCGCAACTGCAGCCGCAGCTTGCCTCAAAGCCAATAGTCTCTGTAAGTCTCCCGCCTGCTGAAGATCAAGAGGGTGCCTTCGGTGCCCCTCTGCCACCGCATCTGCGCCAAGAGGTGAAGACGGAACCGCCCCAAATGATAGGCCCCATCCTGCCCAGCGACTTTCCCAAAGCAGCATCACCTTCGGCGGACCCTTCACCAGAAGAGAATTCAGATGAAGATGATGACATGAGTGGAACCTTTGGCCCCATGCCGAATGCCACCCAAGTGGAGCTCGAGGAGCGAGCGTTGGCCCTGAAACTGTCTGTCCTACAGGGCGGCGGTCTGGGCCCATCCGCAAATGACAAGGACGGACGCGAGGAGTGGATGCTGGAGCTGCCCGAAGTGGGTCTAAAGGGTGGCCTGGCAGCTCTCAACAACCTGAAGCGTACCTTCTACCAGGGCAAAGAGCGGCCCGATTTCAGCGACCGGTCCGACTGGACAAAGACGCCGCAGAGTGCGGCAGCAGCGGCCGTCGCTGGACCCAAGCCCTGCAGCTCCAAGGAACTAGAGCAGATAGCCCAGGCCAAGTATGTGCAGCAGCGGGACGACGAACAGGAGCGCATGGCCAAGAAGCACAAAAAGAAAAACAAGCGCGACGAGTCCCTTGTGGCGCTGCACCAAAAGAAGCTTCGCAAGGAGCAAAAGGAGAGGGTGAGACACTAATGGTAGAACTATAAGATCCTAGATAATAATACTGTGCGTTTTCTGCAGGAGAAAGAACTGGCTGCCGCTGGCTTAAAGGCCGAGCGTCGTCCCTTTAGTCGTGATGTGGACCTGAAGCTCAACAAGATTGACTCCAATCAAACCAAGCAGATTGTGGACAAGGCCAAGATACTGAACAGCAAGTTCTCCCGGGGACAGTCCAAGTATCTCTGAGGATCATATTTGCTAGCTTAATATCTCCTTTTAATCTCTATAGTATAAATATAGTACGTGTATGTATAAAATTTGAAAAAAAGAACCCTATTTAAGCAATACTCGTCTCGTGTACGTCTAGAAGAATGTCATTCAATGTCAGCGCTGCGGCGGTGGCTTGGGCTTCGGAATTTTGGACAGCAAAATTTGTATTTCATCCTTCTCCTTCCAGTCCTTCCACATCTCGTAGAGATTCACTATGGCCCGAACGATCTCCTGTACCTTGTCGAGGTCCACGTTCAGTTCGGCGAACCACTGTTTGGTTGAGTCCTTTTGGAGTATAACGCAAGCGATCTGCAGGCAGGCAATGGCAATCTAAAAAGAGTTCGGCTTGAGACTTTCTTCGGGGAGGAGAGGACCCTTGAGTGATACCTGATAGGGCGGGTAGAGTAGACAGACGTCGGTGCGCAGAGAGTCGTTCACGATACGCCAGCTGAGCGTGAGCAACTGATCCTCCTGGCCCATGTCCTGCACGAGCTGGAGCAGTGGTCGGTATGGCTGGTACACTATCAGGCAGCAGTCGAGATTCTCCAGCAGGTAGAACTCGCACTCCAGTATGTGGTTGGTGCGGTAGGGGAACTCCTGCGTGTAGGCATAGCTGAATTTGGTCTTGATGGCCGACTGGCAGATGGATATCAGTCGGGAGTTGGATATGACGCCGAACTCCTCCACTTTGGAGGCCAGCAGTATGCAGGTGGGTGCCAAGAGCAGCGGGTCGATGTTCTTCAGCGAATTCCTGGCATAGAACCGCTTAAAGTACACGGTGGCAGTGGCTATCACCTGCTGGCGCAGCTTCAGCTGCTCGCCCAACACCTGTATCACGTTGGCGAAGAATATGAACACTTTCTGGTACTCGTCCTCGTTCAAAGCCAGCAAATCGTGCTGGCGCTCCCGCAGCAAATCCTGCTTGTCCAGAATCCACTGCTGCGAGTGAGAGCTCTGCCAAAAGTTTCCCGCCATTGTGAACTGAGAGGGCTGTGGCCCAAATCGAATGTATTACTATTTTGTTTACAATCTAAATTCAACTATATTATATGTTTCTGGGAAACAAACACAACGCCAAAACAAGAAAATTCGATTTCTTTTAAATAGTGTTGCACAGCGCATTGTCTTGTCCCAGCCCTGACAGCTGTTCGAGCGCACCCAACTTATCGCCACCCTGTGCATGAGTGTGAAGTCGTGTGTGTGTGCGTGAATTTTCAACAGCGCCGAAGGCAAACGTTTAAGTAATTTTAAGTTAATAAGAATTAAACGATAGAAACAAACGATGGCGTTGCGTGTTCTTGGAGTAACGCAGAATATGCGCTCATTCTTGCGAGGCGTTGACCTCATCAAGGTAAGTCGCACCCGTTCGATTACGCTGACCAGGACACAAATTACGTAATTTGAACGGGCACAAACTGTAGTTGCTTTTTCCGAGCACTTCGCCTTTCCTGGCTCCCGGTCGGGACTGCCAATGTGCAGCCAGCAGCCCACCAGTTTATTGGGCGAAAAATTCGCAACATTTCTATGGAAAATGTTGATTGGATTTTGAGGTTATGGTTATGTTTTACTTAACTAATCTTTTGGGACACTTATCCGATCCCACAGCGCTGCAAGTCGTCGGCCACCCTGCAGAAGACTCTGCTGAACATACCCGCCACCCAGGTGACCAAGCTGGACAATGGCCTGCGCGTCGCTAGCGAGGATTCTGGCGCTTCCACCGCCACCGTCGGTCTCTGGATCGATGCTGGCTCCCGTTCCGAGAACGAGAGGAACAACGGCGTGGCCCATTTCCTGGAGCACATGGCCTTCAAGGTGAGTTGTCAATAATATTATTCCGTATGTAAACCGTGCTTAAAGCATTCATCGTTTTAGGGCACCGCCAAGCGCTCCCAGACCGACCTGGAGCTGGAGGTTGAGAACCTGGGCGCCCATCTGAATGCCTACACGTCTCGCGAGCAGACTGTCTTCTACGCCAAGTGCTTGTCCAAGGACGTGCCGAAGGCCGTTGAGATTCTGGCCGACATTATCCAAAATTCCAAGCTGGAAGAGGATAAGATTTCCCGCGAGCGTTCGGTCATCCTGCGCGAGATGCAGGAGATTGAGAGCAACCTCCAGGAGGTGGTCTTCGATCACTTGCATGCCACTGCCTACCAGGGCACTCCCTTGGGCCAGACCATCCTTGGCCCCACCAAGAACATTCAGTGCGTATTACAAAAATAAAACTTCTTGGGGGATCCCCGGCTCATTGCTTGTTTTTGCGCAGGTCCATTGGCAAATCCGACTTGACCGACTACATCCAGACCCACTACAAGGCCTCTCGCATTGTCCTTGCCGCTGCCGGCGGTGTGAAGCACGACGATTTGGTCAAACTGGCCAGCTCGAGCCTGGGCAGCCTGGAGGCTAGCACGCTGCCACAAGAGATCACTCCCTGCCGCTTCACCGGCTCCGAGGTGCGTGTGCGCGACGATTCCCTTCCCCTGGCCCATGTGGCTGTCGCCGTTGAGGGTTGCGGCTGGACCGATCAGGACAACATCCCATTGATGGTGGCCAACACCTTGGTGGGTGCCTGGGATCGCTCTCAGGGCGGTGGAGCCAACAATGCCTCCAACCTGGCCCGTGCCAGCGCCGAGGACAGTGAGTACTTGCATCAGTAGTAATCCTAGAGTTCACCCAGTTTTGCGCCCCACCCACAGATCTGTGCCACAGCTTCCAGTCGTTCAACACCTGCTACAAGGACACCGGTCTTTGGGGCATTTACTTCGTGTGCGATCCTCTGCAGTGTGAGGTAAACCACAGATATTTTTCTCTCGCTAAAAACCCGTCGGATATAACAATGAGATTCGCATTTGCAGGACATGATCTTCAACATTCAGACCGAGTGGATGCGCCTCTGCACCATGGTCACCGAGGCGGAGGTGGAGCGCGCCAAGAACTTGCTGAAGACCAACATGCTGCTGCAGCTGGACGGAACCACCCCCATCTGCGAGGACATTGGCCGCCAGATTCTGTGCTACAACCGCCGCATCCCACTGCACGAGCTGGAGCAGCGCATCGACAATGTCAGTGTGTCGAATGTGCGCGATGTGGCCATGAAGTACATCTACGACAGATGCCCTGCCGTCGCCGCTGTGGGACCCGTCGAGAACCTGCCCGACTACAACAGAATTCGCTCCTCCATGTACTGGTTGAGGGTCTAAGTGATCGCGCTAGGCGTTCCCGTCCCGCACCCCTGTTGTTGGACATGTACGAGTAGTTTAATCCAAGAAAATTTCATGCAAAAAGATCAGTAAACCGAAAATACCTACAATTACATGCACACGTAGATTGATCTATTTCTGGCTAATTATCCATCTGGAGTGGTATTTATTGATGCGAGTACTTAATTGGAATGCCACTGAGGCCTGGTTGCAGCTCGGCTGGCTCGGTTTGTCCCAGAGCCGGGTCCAGTCCCTGCCAGGTACGGTCCTCGAACGTCAGCCCCGTATCGGTGGTCATCAGCGCCATTTTGGCCTGGGTGGCCACTGCCATCGAGGCTGGGTCGCCCGCCGTTTCGAGCGACTCATTGGTCGCACCCCGCATTCGTCCGCTGACCAAACTGACGTCGTGCTCGGGCACCGCTTGCTCATCGAAGGCCAGGAAGCTGCGTCCCTCGGGAAGCAGCTCTTTGAAATCGGTCACATACGCCTCGGGGTACTTTAGGTGCCAGGCGGGGTTCAACGCCATCTCGGCCTCAAAGACCGAGACAATGGGCTTGTAGTATTCCTTGGAGTTGTACATGTTATTGAAGGGGCAGCCGATCAGCACAAAGCAATCAATCTCTAGGAAGTTGGCCAGCTTTGCCGGATTGATGCGACCCACGGAGATGAGCTGTGTCTTGATGCCCCGACCCTTGGCCATGGCCTGGAGGCGAGCGACCACATCCAGGTATCCATCGGCTGTCAGAGTGGCCACGATCAGGCCCAAGGTCTGCGCATCCTTGCACTTCTCGATGTAGAAGTAGCGCCTACGGATGTACTGGGCGGTCAGGGGATTCTTCGGGCTGAGCGTGCCGGAGGCTCCATCGAAGATGTGCCATTGAAGGGCCGGCGTGGTCAAGGAGAGATTGGCAAAGCGTTGGTTATCGGACCCCACAAAGATGCAGATGCGCTCGCTGGCTGCCTTTGGATGCTTGGAGGCATCCGCCTCGTCTTCTGCCAGAGGATACACTTCCAAAACCAGCTCTTTCGGCTGCAGTGCCTCATTGAGCTGTTTGTAGAGACTATTTTCCGCACCCAGCTGCTCGCGCAAATGGTGATAGCCAATGTCTAGGTAAACACACACATCACGCTCCCTACACTCGGTCTGTAGGGAGGAGGCCAACTTTTCCATCATCACTGGCACATCCAGGAACAGCTCTGGGTACATGTAGAGCACTGGCAAGCGACTAGCCTTGCTCTGGCAGGCGTTTCCAAAGTGGATAACACTGTCTGCCTCCACATGGGCGGCTGCAATCTCGTCCACACAACAGCTGCCATACGTGGTGTCTGCCATAATAAACACCTTGACGTCCTCTGGAGCCAGCGATTCTTTCAGGCAAACGCTGATGGCATTGCTGTGCGACAAATAGTCATCTGGGAATTGCAGGCAGATCTGCAATGCTTCAGACTTAGATACTGCTTTTTCTGGCGTGAACCTTCCCTACATACCCTCTTGAAGCCATTCTGTCGTATCCACCCACTGCTCACTTTTCTGTGGGTTTCATTCCAGATTTGTTCGAATGTGACTTGCTCCTCGGCCAGCACTTCTGTCTCGCGCTCCAATGCGGCTGTGTCCGAGCTCGAAAATGCAGATGCAGATGCTGTTTCTGTTGGCGATGTTGTCATGGTGGAATATTTTTTGCTTAAAAACTCATAAAATAAACAGATTTCCTTTCTTCGGCCTTGGAAATCGAAAAGTATCGATTAGAGTGTAGCGAGTATCGATGCAGCCTTTGTGTTGCAAAAGGATAGGGATGGGACATGATATCGCATAGAGTTGGGATACTATTGCTGGTGGCCTAAAATAGTTTTGCTTCAAAAGTTATAGCCTTTTTATACCCTCTGCACACTGAGCCCGTCACGGGGGAACGTTGGGATTTTTGACAGATTTTTGAGAATCTTTTGATAAAATCGTTTAAAAACATGCAGTGTCTCATTTGAGAATCTTTTGATAAAATCGGTTAAAACCTATAGTGTCTCAATGGAGAATCTTTTGTTAAAATCGTTTAAAAACATGCAGTGTCTCGTTTGAGATCTTTTGATAAAATCAGTTAAAACCTATAGTGTCTCAATGGAGAATCTTTTGTTAAAATCGGTTAAAAACATGCAGTGTCTCGTTTGAGATCTTTTGATAAAATCGTTTAAAAACATGCAGTGTCTCGGTTGAGAATCTTTTGATGAAATCGGTTAAAACTTATAGTGTCTCAATGGAGAATCTTTTGTTAAAATCGTTTAAAAACATGCAGTGTCTCGTTTGAGATCTTTTGATAAAATCGGTTAAAACCTATAGTGTCTCAATGAAGAATCTTTTGATAAAATCGTTTAAAAACATACAGTGTCTCGTTTGAGAATCTTTTTGATAAAATCGTTTAAAAACATGCAGTGTCTCATTTGAGAATCTTTTGATAAAATCGGTTAAAACCTATAGTGTCTCAATGGAGAATCTTTTGTTAAAATCGTTTAAAAACATGCAGTGTCTCGTTTGAGATCTTTTGATAAAATCAGTTAAAACCTATAGTGTCTCAATGGAGAATCTTTTGTTAAAATCGTTTAAAAACATGCAGTGTCTCGTTTGAGATCTTTTGATAAAATCAGTTAAAACCTATAGTGTCTCAATGGAGAATCTTTTGTTAAAATCGGTTAAATACATTCAGTGTCTCGTTTGAGATCTTTTGATAAAATCGTTTAAAAACATGCAGTGTCTCGGTTGAGAATCTTTTGATAAAATCGGTTAAAACTTATAGTGTCTCAATGGAGAATCTTTTGTTAAAATCGTTTAAAAACATGCAGTGTCTCGTTTGAGATCTTTTGATAAAATCGCTTAAAAACATGCAGTGTCTCGTTTAAGAATCTTTTGATAAAATCGGTTAAAACTTATAGTGTCTCAATGGAGAATCTTTTGTTAAAATCGTTTAAAAACATGCAGTGTCTCGTTTGAGATCTTTTGATAAAATCGTTTAAAAACATGCAGTGTCTCGGTTGAGAATCTTTTGATAAAATCGGTTAAAACCTATAGTGTCTCAATGGAGAATCTTTTGTTAAAATCGTTTAAAAACATGCAGTGTCTCGTTTGATATCTTTTGATAAAATCGTTTAAAAACATGCAGTGTCTCGTTTGAGATCTTTTGATAAAATCGCTTAAAAACATGCAGTGTCTCGTTTAAGAATCTTTTGATACAATCGGTTAAAACTTATAGTGTCTCAATGGAGAATCTTTTGTTAAAATCGTTTAAAAACATGCAGTGTCTCGTTTGAGATCTTTTGATAAAATCGTTTAAAAACATGCAGTGTCTCGGTTGAGAATCTTTTGATAAAATCGGTTAAAACTTATAGTGTCTCAATGGAGAATCTTTTGTTAAAATCGTTTAAAAACATGCAGTGTCTCGTTTGAGATCTTTTGATAAAATCGCTTAAAAACATGCAGTGTCTCGTTTAAGAATCTTTTGATAAAATCGGTTAAAACTTATAGTGTCTCAATGGAGAATCTTTTGTTAAAATCGTTTAAAAACATGCAGTGTCTCGTTTGAGATCTTTTGATAAAATCGCTTAAAAACATGCAGTGTCTCGTTTAAGAATCTTTTGATAAAATCGGTTAAAACCTATAGTGTCTCAATGGAGAATCTTTTGTTAAAATCGTTTAAAAACATGCAGTGTCTCGTTTGAGATCTTTTGATAAAATCGTTTAAAAACATGCAGTGTCTCGGTTGAGAATCTTTTGATAAAATCGGTTAAAACCTATAGTGTCTCAATGCAGAATCTTTTGTTAAAATCGTTTAAAAACATGCAGTGTCTCGTTTGAGATCTTTTGATAAAATCGTTTAAAAACATGCAGTGTCTCGTTTGAGATCTTTTGATAAAATCGCTTAAAAACATGCAGTGTCTCGTTTAAGAATCTTTTGATACAATCGGTTAAAACTTATAGTGTCTCAATGGAGAATCTTTTGTTAAAATCGTTTAAAAACATGCAGTGTCTCGTTTGAGATCTTTTGATAAAATCGCTTAAAAACATGCAGTGTCTCGTTTAAGAATCTTTTGATAAAATCGGTTAAAACTTATAGTGTCTCAATGGAGAATCTTTTGTTAAAATCGTTTAAAAACATGCAGTGTCTCGTTTGAGATCTTTTGATAAAATCGCTTAAAAACATGCAGTGTCTCGTTTAAGAATCTTTTGATAAAATCGGTTAAAACTTATAGTGTCTCAATGGAGAATCTTTTGTTAAAATCGTTTAAAAACATGCAGTGTCTCACTTGAGATCTTTTGATAAAATCAGTTAAAACCTATAGTGTCTCAATATAGAATCTTTTGTTAAAATCGGTTAAAAACATGCAGTGTCTCATTTGAGAATCTTTTGATAAAATCGGTTAAAACTTATAGTGTCTCAATGGAGAATCTTTTGTTAAAATCGTTTAAAAACATGCAGTGTCTCGTTTGAGATCTTTTGATAAAATCGTTTAAAAACATGCAGTGTCTCGGTTGAGAATCTTTTGATAAAATCGGTTAAAACTTATAGTGTCTCAATGGA
The DNA here is from genome assembly GCA_008121215.1 of Drosophila athabasca. Lineage (NCBI taxonomy): Eukaryota > Metazoa > Arthropoda > Insecta > Diptera > Drosophilidae > Drosophila > Drosophila athabasca. The sequence goes on along the minus strand of CM017793.1, from coordinate 1,594,967 downwards.
GAATCTTTTGTTAAAATCGTTTAAAAACATGCAGTGTCTCGTTTGAGATCTTTTGATAAAATCGCTTAAAAACATGCAGTGTCTCGTTTAAGAATCTTTTGATAAAATCGGTTAAAACCTATAGTGTCTCAATGGAGAATCTTTTGTTAAAATCGTTTAAAAACATGCAGTGTCTCGTTTGAGATCTTTTGATAAAATCGTTTAAAAACATGCAGTGTCTCGGTTGAGAATCTTTTGATAAAATCGGTTAAAACCTATAGTGTCTCAATGGAGAATCTTTTGTTAAAATCGTTTAAAAACATGCAGTGTCTCGTTTGAGATCTTTTGATAAAATCGTTTAAAAACATGCAGTGTCTCGTTTGAGATCTTTTGATAAAATCGCTTAAAAACATGCAGTGTCTCGTTTAAGAATCTTTTGATACAATCGGTTAAAACTTATAGTGTCTCAATGGAGAATCTTTTGTTAAAATCGTTTAAAAACATGCAGTGTCTCGTTTGAGATCTTTTGATAAAATCGCTTAAAAACATGCAGTGTCTCGTTTAAGAATCTTTTGATAAAATCGGTTAAAACTTATAGTGTCTCAATGGAGAATCTTTTGTTAAAATCGTTTAAAAACATGCAGTGTCTCACTTGAGATCTTTTGATAAAATCAGTTAAAACCTATAGTGTCTCAATATAGAATCTTTTGTTAAAATCGGTTAAAAACATGCAGTGTCTCGTTTGACAATCTTTTGATAAAATCGTTTAATAAGTGTCTCATTTGAGATCTTTTGATAAAATCGGCTAAAACCTGGTTTTACAGGAAGTCTACAACTTGCAAAATACTACACATACATCTACTACTTCAAATCATACTATTAACTGCCACAGCTAACAATCGTTTAGAGAGCGGTTCCAATTCAGTTACAGTATCCAGCGGATACAATATGTCCTGTATCCAGCGGATACAATAAGTCCTGTATCCAGCGGATACCATTTGCGGTTAATAGTGGTTTGACTGGAAATCTAAAACATGCAAAATACTACACATGCATCTACTAGTACAAACTCCACGGCTTCAAATAAAAAACTTAAAATCGCAATATAGTCGTATAGTCCATCTAGACATGCTTGCTGGAAAACACCATTGCACCCCATTGCCCCTGAGGAAGTTTAAAGTAATACGCTTAATAAAATACCAAGTATTACGGGTAAATCTGAAAGAGAGCCCCACATTGCGGGAATGTAAAGCTTTTAAGAATTGTATAGAACTCGAGTAGAACTCCCATGATGTTCCCCCTGATATATAATCCGAGGCAAATATCCGACCCCGCCTAAAACAAAAGTGTAACTATCACACCAGAATAAATTCACTGATCAAAAACAACAAAAATCCTTTAACTGAAAAGGGAGTGCAAGGAGGAGATAATATAATATATGTATATAAGATAATAAATAAATATATATAGAAGAATAAGTGCAAGGAGTGCTAGGAGGAGATAATATAATATATGTATATAAGATAATGAGATAATAGATAAATATATATAGAAGGATAAGTAAATAAATAAAATCTGTAAAAGGAAATCGAAAGAAGAAACAGTATAAAGAGTAATCCAAAACAGAATACTCACCTGTTTCCATAATAATATAGTGAAGCGTTGAATATTGTTTGCTATTTTCTTTTGTTGCGTTGTTGGAGTTTGATGTTTGTTAACACACAAGAACACACCCAAAAAAATATAAAAAATTAATTATCACATACACCTTGCACTGCGTGTCGCCTTTTACTTCTTAGCGCTCCTTACTAAATTATTTTTGTTTTTTTTATTTTCACTCGCACATCACATATTATTTCAATTTATGTATTATTTATTATTATTTTTTATTTATTTATTTCAATTTGCACTGCGTATCGCTTTCACCGTTCACTCGCACTTTCACTCACCATATTTTTTATTTATTTATTTCAATTTATTTATTGTATTGTTTATATCCACATATTTAGCTACATTTATTTTATTTTACTATTTATCTGTTATTAACACAAATTAATTATCGCATACGCCTTGCACGGCGTGCCACTTTATACTCCTTGCCGCCTTCTACTTCTTGCCGCTCCTTGTAGTATTGTTTTTATTTTTCACTCTCACTTTCACTCACAATAAGCACTTAGAACTCTTACAGGTTTCATGCTGCTTAAGAACAATATATTTATAATTATTTTACTATTTATTTATTTATTATTTATTTTATTGATTCACTTATTTTAATTTATTTATTAAGATTTAGTATTATATTTTGATCACAGCGAAAGAATGTTACATTTAGGCGCGCCTGCGCCTTCTACTTTTTGCAGCTCCGTATAGTTTTTTTTTTATATTTCACTTGCACTTTCACCCACACTATGCACTTAGAACCCGACATAAAACTTTGTATGGGGTGGTTTCACTTTTCATTTCAAATTAGTTATTCTTTTATTTCATTATTATTTGAATTCACTTCACTATTCACTATTGATCACAGCGATACAATGTTAAATTTCGGCAGCGAGCACCCGTCGCGAAACACACGATTTAATTTTCCGTTTTTATGACCGCTTGCAATGATGGTTGGGGGGAGACTAAGAGCTGTGATAAGAGTGCAGCAGCAGCGACGGCTCGAAGAACGAGAGCGAGCTTGCTGAGCGTAGCGAGCGAAAGAGGGTGGTGAGTGGGTGGGTGCTGAGTGCGGGAGCTAAAGCTAGTATGCCGAATGTACATACATACATACATATGTGTACGGTAGGTCAGTCACAAGCGCTGTGAGAGCAGCGTTGGCTGCTCAATGCTTCTTCCTCTCCCCCCGCTCTTATGATCTTTCGCTGTTCTCTGTAACGACGAGAGATTTGCGGTTTTCTCTGTTTGCTCCCGCTTTGATGATCTTCCGCTTCGACGGCCTTCTTTAATGAATGAGAGCAAACTTGCTGAGCGTAGCGAACGAAAGAGGGTGGTGAGTGGGTGGGTGGTGAATGGGTGGTTGGTGTGTGCGAGTGCTAAAGCTACTAAGCCGATCAAGCGTTGGCTGCTCAATGCTTCTTCCTCTCTTCCCAGCATAGCTCCCGCTTATCTTTCGCTGCTCCACTGTTCCAGCGGGTTCCGCTTGTGGTTGATTGTGTTGTTGATTACACGATTTAAATCACCGCTTAATGAGAACTTTGAATGATTGACGGGGGCGGGGGGAAACTGGAGGCTGTGATAAAAATGCAGCAGCGTGGTCGGCTCGAAGCTCAGCATAGAGCTTGAGCTTGTCGTATCTCTCTTATAAGAATGAGAGCGAAAGTTGGTGGCTGAGCAAGAGAGAGTTTTCATAAGAACTGCAGAAGCGTGGGCGCCTCAAAGAGGGTGGCGAATGGGTCGCAGCAAAGCAGCAAGTCGCTCTCTCTCTCTCTGATCACAGAATAATAGCCTTTTTACACTACAGTGAGTTACCACATTTAACGATAGGTAACTCAATAATTTAGAATTCAGAATTTGGATTTACTATGCCAAAGTTGAGTTATTGAGTTTCGGCTGCTGGCACGTGCTTGTCTCCGAAAATTCGTTTTATTTAATTTTATTAATATGAATACCCAAGAATTAATGATGCTCTATGTGGCAGAGCAAGAGACGATAACGACGCTGCAATGTATGGAGTTGGCGACGATGTCTGCAGCAACTGTGGAGTATTTGGATAAAATTTCCAAAAAACGCATTTGGACATTGCGAATAACCTTGGAATCCATTTTTTAAGGAAAATTTCCGCAGGGAAATTGCACGGAGGCAATTACAAATATGTTGAATTTTGGCTATATGTACATATATGTACATTACATATGTACAAAAAATAAAATTTTTAAGATTGGCAATTGTTTATAATAATTTAATTTATATTAATTTATAATAATTCAATTTAGCGTTTGGCTAAGTTTTTCCGACCGAATTTTGGAAATCGACCACATTGTTTATATGGATTTTAATAATAAAATTGGTTTAAAGTATTGGTTTTAACAATTGTATGTATCTTTTTCCCCAGCCATATTGTTTACGCGCTAAAATTTAAATTTTGAGCTGACAATTTTTGTTGTAACAAGTGGTGATAATTCCACGACAGGCAGATCAGGGTTGAAATATTCGGAAAATCGGACAAACTCAACTAAACGCAACCAAAACTCAACTTTTTTGACACCTCTAGGTCCCCTATGCTTCCCCATGTGAACGAAACTCGAGTTTTGCCCGAAACTCAATAACACAATAACTCAACCGTAGTGTAAATAGGCTATTGATTGTGTTCTGGAAGAACGGTATATTGTTAAAAAATTAGGTCTAATATACAAATATTGGATTCTTCAAAAGAGATAAGACACAGGATTGAGCGTGTACTGAACTTGCGTCTAGACGGGGTCTTTGGAACTAGGGGGTTGAACCACAATAACAAAATTTATATGAAAAAAAAAATATATATATATATAATTATTTGTCTATTTCACATAAAGAGATCAAAAGCTTAATTAAATTTAAAATATTCTATATATCAATATTTTTCTTCAATATTCAACATTCGATGTTATTAGCAAAGTCCTTTTTGTTGGCCGATACTATCGATAATGAATCGAAACAACAGTATAGTATCGATGCTGCCATTCAATTTTTTCCCAACCCTAGATTGTGTTGTTGTGCAATTTTCGCGTGGTTAAAAAAAAGTATTTAAGTATTTTAAAATGGAAACTATAATTTTGGATGGGCCAAAACCTATGCCTCAACGCCAGCAGAGAGGCAACAACCAGGGCAATAAAGTTATGGGCAAGCACCCGGCACCTAAACAAAACGTTGTCCCCGATGGCAGTCCAGCCGAAAAAAAGGCACGATTTGGTGGCTTGAACAATCAAAATGGCCGTCCTGCCGGTGTAGGCGGCGGCGTTGGTGGTGGACAGAATCAAAACAAGAATTTCGGCGGCAACCGCAACCGCCGTGGAGGAAACCAAAATAGACAAAGTGTACAGGGTCCGAATAACGCAAATGTAAGTTAAAAACTGTTCGATATATTCCCTTACTTTTACATTATCGTACATTGTATGTACACCATATATGTACATGTGTACACACATACATATAGGTACATATGCGGGTTTATGTATATTACAAAATATACCGGTTCATTCTGTTTTGTTTATTTTTTATCTTTTTTATTTATGTGTGTACTTATGTACATACATACATGTATATATATATATACATACATATGTATATGTGCATACATAAGAGATATGCGGGGTTCATTAAAAACATAAGGCAAATATAATGCATTCAAATTGAATTGAGTTCAATGACTGCGACGCACACAATGAATTGAGCTAATGTGAATGCGAGTGCGTGTTGGCTTCATTGTTTTCAGCATTCAGTTGTATGACTTAGAATGAAGGATTGTGCAAAACGAAATGAATGCAATTTTAGCATGCATTCGTTGCTTGGCTTTTCGTTCTCCTTTTCCTTAAGCACAGCAAAGAAATAACAATTGAAAGGCTATTGCTGTATCTGTTGGCAAAACAGCTATTTTATAGCTAGTTCTGGCTATTATTGAAGTTCGATGTCTTTAAGAACTTGAATATTATTATTACAGCAAATCTCAATATATAAAATCAGGGACCGAAAATAATGACTGATATTCTCATTAGACTGCTCTAATGATAATCTATGCTAATCAATAAAAATTAATAAATTTTAAGTTTTATGGATAATAATCATTGATATTAATTATTCATAATAATTACAGCACATTACTCAATTCGTGCCAAGTTGTTTGAATGTCGGTTTTATGAGTTATACGTTATCGCACTCACTCACTCGAACACTATTGTAGCACTGGGTAGCATTCGAATTCATTCAATTAATTTTGCGCATTGTTAATTCGAATTTCGAATGCCGGGTTTTTGCTATTAATGTGACATACATAACATTTTTTTTTTTTTTTGAAAGGCCGCCGTAGAGGCCCATCTAAAAATGAATATGACTGTGATATATCCACAATTTACAGAGTCCTTGATTACAGCAGAATACTCTTGGAGGTACACATTCAACATTTGTGGGTGAATGCTCATATTCGTTTTACTTCGAAGCGATAAATTGGGTTTTTTTTTGTGTCTTTGGTCGTCTATTTGGAATGAAGATCCCGATTCAGATACGAGATTTGCAATCTTTGCAATCGGAGGGGTGAATTTTCTCAGGCGTAAGCACTGGCTACGCTAATCGTGTTCGGTGACATGTACATATACTATTTATTTATATATTTATATTTTTTTGAAATATTTCAACGAGTCATTGTGAGAGAGCACTTTAGAGGCAAGGCTACTTTGAAAATGCTGCACGGCCTAGGATGTAGCGATTGCAGCTGCAGTCCCCGTATAGAAGAGTGCCTTTAACAAGTACTGTCGCTAAACTAGCGAGAACTTTGGGGGGAGGAAAGAGCAGCAAAATCTTTACACAGTTTTCCCTGGAAAACCTTATAAACATTCGTTTTTCTTATACGAATCTATGGCTGTTTTTGTTGTTGGATGGGTGGTACAATCCCAAATGGTTGCTTAATCCAGGGATCAGAGATTTTGGCATGTATCGTAATTATTGGGGGTCGCTTATGCGTAATTATATAGTTTAATATTCTACCTTATACACACATACATATGTACATCCATGGATGGGCTCCATCTCTGCAGTGCCAGTTTTAGTCCCCCAGAACGTTGAGGCATCGTGTCCCGAAAAAACGGGCTGCTTAGTGGCTAACTGATTCGTTTTTTCGAGAGGGGGACTGGACGCACCGCAGATGGGGGGCCCAGACATATCCGTGCATATTTTCCTCATCCATTTCATCATTCTTTTTATACTGATTTGAAAATATATATAATACAAATATAGCAAAAGCCTACTACTAATGAAGCAGTCAAGCCAGAAGCCCCAAATGTCGCTGAGAAAGTTAATGAATCTGTGGCTGTGGCAATTCAGCAGCCAGCTCCCAATGTAAACCAAGGTCCAGTGCAGGTTCAAGGACAAGGGCAAGGTGGTTTCCGCGGTGGTCCTCGCGGCGGCGGCGGCGTCGGTGGCAATAACCAAGGAGGTGGAGGCGGCGGTAATAACCAAGGAGGCAATCATCCAGGCAATCATCCAGGCAATCATCCAGGCAATCATCCGGGCAGCCATCCAGGAGCTGGTAACAATCATCCACCGGCTGCTGGCAATCATCCAGGAGCTGGTGGAAATCACCAGGGAGGCGGTATCGGCGGCGTAGGGGTACGGGCTCAGCAACAGCAGCGTGATCGCGGCAATCGCGGTGGCGGCGGTCAACGTTCGGGCGGTGGTCAAGGGGGGCCCAACATGAGCATGATGGGTGGTGGAGGCGGAGGTCCACGCGGTGGTGGTGGCGGCGGGGATGATTTCTTTATTGCCCAACGTCTGCGGGCCATTTCTGGACCCACACTGGAACTCCCACCCGTGGAGGTGCCCGACGAGACCAAATTCTCTGGCCGCAATCGTCTGTATGTGGGCAATCTCACCGGCGACATTACCGACAATGAGCTGCGCGAAATGTTCAAGCCTTTCGGGGAGATTGGCGAAATCTTCTCCAATCTTGAGAAGAACTTCACATTCCTTAAGGTCGATTATCATGTGAATGCTGAGAAGGCCAAGCGTGCCCTGGATGGTACCATGCGCAAGGGGCGTCAGCTCCGCGTCCGTTTCGCACCCAATGCAACCATCTTGCGCGTGAAAAACCTCACACCGTTCGTGTCCAACGAGTTGTTGTACAGATCCTTCGAGATATTCGGCCCCATCGAACGGGCCAGCATCACCGTCGACGATCGCGGCAAGCATATGGGGGAGGGTATCGTTGAGTTTGCCAAGAAGTCTTCAGCCAACGCCTGTCTGCGTTTCTGCAATGAGAAGTGCTTCTTTTTGACGGCCTCCCTGCGCCCCTGCCTGGTGGAGCCCATGGAGGTGAATGACGACAACGATGGACTACCCGAGAAGGCCCTCAACAAGAAGATGCCGGACTTCAATCAAGAGCGCAGCGTCGGTCCGCGCTTTGCAGATCTCAATTCGTTTGAGCACGAGTACGGCTCCCGATGGAAACAGCTGCACGATCTGTACAAGAGCAAGCAGGATACCCTTAAGCGTGAGCTCAAAATGGAAGAGGACAAGCTGGATGCTCAGATGCAGTACGCTCGATATGAGCAAGAGACTGAGCTCCTGCGTCAAGGTCAGTATTATCACGTTGTGGGGGGCATTAACACAAAAAGACAGCTTCGGGTTATACGTTGATATTGTCCCATTCTCCTGTCTACTGACATATATATCTAACCATTGTATCTCATGGCCTTAATTTGCTGTTGCCCTGTGCATGGCGTGGATGCATCTGCGGCCAATCAAAATATCTTTTTGTCATCTAATCTTCGTGTTTATCCTTCATGTTTGATTTCCTAACAAAAGAGTATTTCACTTATATTTGGATTAGAAAAAGTCTTGGGTATAAATAGGGTCCTATGTGGGCGGGCGTCTTATAAAACATACATTCCTCTATGCAGATTGATTGTGTGAGGTGTGAGACATAGAATTAACATCACCATTACCATTGCCAACACATTCCATATTTGCTGAATGATTGGATCGATATATGTAAACCATTAACGCAGAATATGTGGCACAAAGTTAGGTGTGCTCTTGTGTTTTAGATAATTTACGGCAAAATTGTATTCCGAATTTTGTTTTTGATTCCGGAATTTGGGGCTCCGAATTCCTTTTAGTTTTATACCATTTTCCACCATGGGTGAAATCTTTTGCACACCACGAGAACCATCGCTGTTTTCCCATCATAGATCTAGCAGTGCCCGTATGGCCACAGGGGTATATCTAATGATACGATTTGGTTTAAAGTATTTTTTTTTTATGGATTATATGTATGCCTATACATCATATTCCAATCATATTTTTCATCGGCAAGAATAGCCTTTTTTTTTCTTCTTCTAGAGGTGAGTTTTTGTCAACACTAAACCCATATCCTATATCCTATGCTTAACCCATGTGAAAAAACCAGCGTTGTCGGCAGGAACCCTCATGTGAACTACAGCCTATCACATTCGACGTTTACGTGTGACTGGCAAAAAAAACAGTTCTTTTTGCTTCAAGAATATATGGGAACATTGGTGTAGAGTTAACGCCGTTCAATGAAGCAACGCCGTTCAATATAGCTAATAATGCTAATGCTTCAGGTTGTTAGCATAGTTGCTGAAATGTGGAATTTATCTAACATCTAAGCGAATGTTTCTTATACTGTGGGGCGTGGGGCAGCCAGATTGTTCCATTGGATATTTATGGCTGGTGAAAAAGATTCTCTGAAAGATATTGTTTTGTCATCCTTTGACGTTAGGAGGCAATGATCGTGGCCGATCATGGCCATTTTATTCATATACATTTTCCCTAATGGAGTGTTTTCCCTTTAGAGCTGAGAAAGCGCGAAGTGGACAATGAACGCAAGAAGTTGGAATGGGAAATGCGCGAGAAGCAGGCCGAGGAAATGCGCAAGCGTGACGAGGAAACTATGCGTCGCCATCAGAGCGAGATGCAGTCACGCATGGTGCGTCAGGAGGACGATATGCGTCGTCGCCAGCAGGAAAACACATTGTTCATGCAGGCGCAGCAACTGAATTCGCTGCTTGATCAGCAGGAGGGTTTCGTCGGCAATGGCGGCGGCGGCGGCAATAACTCAAGCTTTGATAATTTTGGAGGCAATAGCAATTCTCCTTTCGAAGTTTTTAGAGGTAAGAAAATAACCGAAAGGCAATTAAACGGATTGTTTACATTGAGTCTGTAATACATTTTCTCTGATTTTTTTTATGATCAGGAAACAATAACAATTCAACCATGACTGGAAATAACTCTGGTCCCGGCGGACCTAATAAACAGGTATGTACAGGGCTCTCAACCGTAGATGCTTCTCAGACCGGCTAAAAAGCCTATGGCAAACGCTTTTCTCTAAACATCCATAGGGTGGTGGGAGCATTTAGTTTATACAGATTCAGGGCAGGGGCAAGGGCACCATCTGTCGTACTCTTTTCTTGGGGTGTCAGGGGCAAGGGCACCATCTGTCCTACTCTTTTCTTGGGGTGAATATTTCGAAATATCTGGGGACACACTTATTGTGTAAACTCTTTGGGCGTACACTGGACAAAAAAAATCCTAATACGATTTTCATATTATTTTAACTTTTTTTAAATGTGGCGGCTAAGTCCTATGTACTTGCTGTCCTGGGATGGTAGTATATAAATGGGAGCAAATCCTTTTCGTGGGGTTGTGTGAATTCATATATGGTTTTAGCAAACATTGTTTTTATCCGGTTCTCAAAAACTATAGGTATCTATTTATATTATATCGCATATATCGGAATCGCATGCTCTCTCTCTGTCATTTGTCGCTGTTCGCCAAAGGAACAGATCGATTTGTAGGTTAATGCAAAGAGGAAGTCACCGCACCACTCTCAATTTTGCTAACATGCGCCACGGACCTACCTGTACGAATACTGTGTATCGTAGTGTCGCGGCACTTGTGCCTCAACTCACGTAGCGACTCGTTTCGATTTTATGTCTAAAAAATTTTCATTTCTATTGCTTATGGTTTTCATTTTGTTAAAATAGTAGTTCTATTATAGTATACATATATTTGTTACTTTTATGGGGGAATTGAATTAAAATTGATCGTTGATCGACTCGGCGGGGATCTGGTTCTGTGTGTGGGGTTAATCAAATGGGATTTTGGGCTTATATTTGGCTAAAGAAACACTCAATTGAACAATATTATTTCCTTGTTCGAATAGGACTCCTTCGCTTTTGAATTTGGAGTTAACAATATGAACCAAGGCGCCAATCAGCGTGGAAATAATGGCGGAGGAAATAATGCCCCATGGGGTCGTCGTCGTTTTTAAGATACAAATACTACTGGATTAATCATATATTAAACACTTGACTTGTTCACTCCTTTCTCGAGTGAAATAAACGAAACTTAAACTTTGTATGCACTCAAATTTTTAATATTGATTTAAATATTGTCACATTATCCCAAAAACAAAAAAAAAACCATTATATTATCGATAACCAAGGAAGGGAAGAAACGCATGCAACACATGCCCCGCGTGAATCGTGAGATTAGAAACAGTATTCCCATCACACCTTAGCCATTATGTACATACATATATTTAATCATACGATACTTTTAGAGATTAATAGTGAATATACTTTGCAGTGTGTCTAACTTTCTTTTTTGTGTATCATTCGAATAAAATATATAAAGATATATAATAATACGACTATTGAATTTCAAGAGGTCTACTAACTGATTACGATGATAATTGAATGTGAATGGTGGGTGAGTATATGTGTGTTTGTAATTGTGTGTGGTGTGTTTGCAAATCGCATCATATAAAAAAGTTTCTGACTGGTTTTACCTAGTAATACTATAACTTTAAAATAGTATAGGTAATGCCTATTTGGTATTTAATAAAACTTGGGAACATCTTGGTGAACCCACGCTGCAAGAGGTCACCTATCTGTCTCTTATTTGGGTCTACCAAGACACGGACCTATATTACTTTCGAAATTTGTTGAAACTTCACTAATTTAGCTCGTTGACATTAACTTTACTCTAAAAATCTATTCAAATCAATTAAGCTTAATTTTATTGATTTTTTAAATACCATGTTTTCCTTATATTCTAAAAAATCGACAAATCTCGAGAAAAAATTAAATGTCGTGTGCATGACGAGGCACCATTGTGCCTGTTTGTGTTGTTTGTGTTCTTGCTGTTAATATTTGTATACCGAGTATTGCATTTTGTGAGTGGGTTGATTGTGGTTTGGGCTTATTGAAATTGCCAAGTTACTTTGAGGAGATTTGCTCAGATCACTTCTGTGTGAATACATACTAAAGAAAGAAAGATCTATATGGGAAAGATTATCTGAAAGATATTGTGTTGTCTTGATGTTTCATTCTGAAAAAAAAAACTAAAGCATTCTTCTGCTTCGTTAGCGGGCAATGATCGTGGTATTTTTTATAGTGTGTAGTTGTTTCGTTGAGCAGCAAGAAGATAGAATGGGAAATGCTCGAAAAGCAGGCCGAGGATATGTGCAAGCTTGAGGAAGATATTATGAGTTGCCCTCAGAGCCAGATGCAGACACGCATGTGGCGTCTGGAGGAGAATATGTGTCGTTGCTAGCAGTTGCTGTTCATACTGTAACAGTAACTGATCATAAGGAGGGCTTCGTCGGCAATGGCGGTGCCGGTCGTTTTTAAAGGTAAGAAAAAAAAAGGGAAATAAATGAGTGTTATTAAATGTTCTCTGTTTTGTTAGTTAACGTAGGCCACCGGCGGGACCAGCATTCTGGTTCACCGAATCGTGCCTTCTTTTCGGCTGGACTACCACCGGGGCCAACACTTTGTTTAGGTGCCGAATCGTTGCTCATCTGTTGCCGTTGAGGCAAAGATGTATCGCTATGGGGTCCACCCTAAATGATAGTTTTCATTTTAAAATGCTTTTAATTACGCGGAAAAACACAATCTGAATGTGATGTATGGTTATTATTGTGGGTGTTCCAGTGCTGGGATCTCGGTCTCACTCTCTTCAATTGAAGTAGACTGAAATACGACCATAAGCGTTTGGCGTTTCCCCACACTGGTCCAAAATCCAAAGGCACTAGGGCAATCAAACCAAAGTTATTCGGGTTCAAGAAATCATCTGGCTAATAAATGTAAATGTCGACCATGTCGGCTCCTTGCTGAAGACAATGTTACCTCGACAATGGCCGCGCCTGGTATATCCATAGTCTGATTTAATACCATTGGAACTATATGTCATAAGCGAATGGTAATGACTCAGTTATCACCACGTCAGATTGTGGGGCTCGATTAACCCAAACAAAAAAAGACTCACGACAGCGACCAACTCAGACAAAAATTCGACAGACATACGAATGCGGTCGCATGTAAGGATAGCTGGGCCAGGACCAATAAATGCAGTCCTGTACCACATGCCAGCACTAGTGGTTTTTTAAAATATCTTTTTGGTTTAGTTTATTTGCAGATTCCCCAATTCCGAGCACTCAAGTCCAGAGTTGGAATATTTGCACCTGCCTTTGCCAACTCGGATTTGAACTTCGAATAATTCCAGCCAAGCAAGAACGCCAGCAGAAACAGCAGCAATCAAGAGAAAGGATTTCCTTCTCCTCCCATCTAGAGAATCGAAAGACAAGCCAGCAACTATGGGAAATGTATTCGCCAATCTATTTAAAGGTCTCTTTGGAAAAACGGAAGTGAGAATATTGATGATTGGTTTGGATTTCGCTGGTAAAACCACAATTCTGCACAAACTCAAACTAGACGAAATTGTAACAGCGATACCTACCATTGGTAAGTAAATCTAGTTAGCAACCATAAATTATATCAGTACCAAATCTTCTTAAATGTTTTATTCTTCTCCACTCTCTCTAGGTTTCAATGTGGAGACTGTAGAATACAAGAATGTTAGTTTTACAGTGTGGGATGTGGGCGGTCGAGTCCCATTGTGGAGGCATTACTTCGCGAATGCACAAGTAAGTGCTGGGATCTCGGAATCAGATCAGTAGGTCCACTAATTGGCATCCTTTTTGGTTACAGGCTCTTATCTTCGTCGTAGACAGCAATGACCGAGAGCGTATCGATGGGGCGAGAGAAGAATTGATGCGTATCCTAGCAGAGAGCGAGATTCGAGTTCTACTTATATTCGCCAACAAACAGGTAAGCGTAAGAAGCGGAGACGAACCGAACTGCCAGAAACTCCTCCTAGATGATGTTAATGACTTGTAATGATTCCTGCTATGATTATTTAAAGTTTATTTTGTTTCAAGACGGGACTGATATGCCAATTATCATTAAGAACATTTGTTTCAATACTCGAAAATCGACACATAATCCCATTTTTGTTTTAATCTCTCTAGGATTTGCCAAATGCAATGAATGCTGCTGAAATTACCGACAAACTTGGCTTAAACTCACTCAAAAACCGCAACTGGTACGTTCAAGCGACGTGTGCCACTAGCGGCGATGGCCTCTTCGAGGGATTCGACTGGTTGTCCAATCAGCTGAAGAATGCTAGTCCTACACACTAAATCTCCTTTTAAGCAGAGCAGAAGAAGAAAACCAGCATCGAAGTCAAAAGCAATCGGTTAAAATCGGCATCAGAGACATGAGCAAAAAAAAATTTAAAACGCTCCTGTTTACACTTTTCAAAGAGCATAGCGCTATAATTTAATTTAATTGTATATATATAATAATTATTGGAAGTTTAAAACCAAACGATTATAAGAGAAACCCAAACCAATCGCTAAAAACACTGCAAGAATGCACTACACCTTTAAGTTCCCCAAAAAGTAACCATATATACAATACAATATATTATACATATATACACACGAGCAAAATTGTTTTGGAATATTCGTTGGAATGTGAAATGGAATATCTTTTATTGGTGAAAAGACAAAAATCATTATTGGTAGAAAGCGCTTAACTTTGGCATATTAAAAGCAAATTAATCCATTGCAGTCTAAAATTATTTTTCACAAATGTACAAATGTTTTTCCGAACACTGCAAATCGTTCATTCCGCTACGAGCTAGTTCTACACAATTTTCAATTCCGTTCCAGTTATCTGGTTTTCCGGATCCCCTCCATTTCAAGAAATTTGCCTTCTTCCCAGTGGTACTAGATATAAACACTCCTTCGTTATCAATATCATTAATATCCGTCCAGTATTGTACAACGCCAACCATATTCTCTTTCACTAAATCGTACTCCTGCTGGGTCTGCAGGCTAATCAGGTGGCTGTCTAGCTCTACACATCTATCCCGAGCGTCTTGCCAGTTTAGTTCCTCATTCATCGCGAAATAATAATATTTTGAGCCGAGTTTCTGAAACGATACGGCCCGGTTCTTCCAGAGTGTTTTTAATTTGGACTCTGACTCCTTGACAGCCGCCTCGTGTGTAGACATGGCTTTCTGTTGTTTCGTCACTTGATCCTGTAGCTTGGACAGTCTGGTCTGTGAGTCCCTCAATGCCATTTCATCATGTTCACGCTTCGAATCATAGCCTGCAAACTTGTTTTTGAGCCCGTTCAGTACCTCTGCCAGCTCACTTCCCTCCGTCTCGATCTTTTGGTGCCTGTTAGCTAAGTCTTTCTCTAAGTTGCCAATTGTCTCCATCACCTTTGCGGCTTCAGAAAGCTGCTTCAATTGGTGGCCAGATAACTGTTCCTTAATGCCGCTTAGATCATCCGCGAATCGACTAAAATTTAAAGTTATATTTTCTTGTTGGCCAGACAGCACTTTCTCAATGTTGTCGAGAGTCTTCGCTTCTAAGATTTCAGCCAAAGAGACCTTTTCTTCTTGTCCTGAGATCTGTCTCTCTAGTACCTCTACTGTGTCCCGCAGCTTGTCTAAATGGGAAGTGTTGATGCCAACCTTCGCCTGATCGACTCCGATCTGGATATCTAATTGGTTTAGTCTATCAAGCATCTGCTGTGCTTTGGCTTCTAATTTTTCAAGTCTCTCTGTTGCAGTGCTTTCGGCCAAGGCAGCCCTCTCCTTCTCCTCTGTGATCTGCTTCTCTAGTTCACCAAGTCTTTCACTTAACCTGTCCATAACGGAGTCCTTTCTTTCCTGCTGTTCCGACAAGTCTTGTTTCACTCTTTCGATTATTTCAGAGCTATCCATCCTCTGACGTTTAAGTAATTTATGCACTACACTCAATTGCTGATGATTTACTAGATATTCAGTCCAATTCTTATGAATCATCCAATTGTTTTCCATGTTATTCAGTTGCATTTGCATCATAAGCTGTTGATCCAAGACTGATTTGATGGATTTGTAGCAAAAGTCTGTGCATCCCGTATTCGACCCCACCTGGGATTATGATTATTGAATATTTTCGCTGTCTACTCTTTCCCTTTTACTGATCTGATATACTCACCAAACATTTTGCCAGAGACCGTTGAGAGAATATCCCAAGGAGAATTAAGGCAGTTATGTAGTTCATTTTGATCAGTTGTAGCTCAACAATGCAAATACAAGACTGAAGAGCGTTGCGACTTGGGAGAGGCTTAAGTAGTGGATCTGGAGACTTGTTATCAAGAAAGAGTCAAGTCAAGAAAAAGGACGTCATTTCCTCGATATTTATATGGTAAATGATAAGAGCATATGTATGTATAGTTAAAAATATATCACCCATGAATACTTAGTTTCTTAGATATAATTTCAATATCTTGGAGTCGGATTCTGGGTAGTGTGGGTAATGTTAATATCTTCACATGCCTCTTGTACATACATATGTAAATGCTATATTCTATTTATTTCTAGGCAACTCTAAGTAAGGTAAGTATACGAACTCTAAATAATAAATAAGAAAATAATAATGAAATATAACCTGCGTCTGCAGGTGTAAGAGACTCTTATTTGTTTAAAAAATGTGTTGCAATGGCAGATCTAATTATTTCTGCAGACTGACTGAAGTCAGCAGAAGTGTTGCTCCGATGGGGCTGTTCAGGTTCCTCACTTGAATTCAGCTGAACCCAATTTTCATTAATGGAGCTGTTGCGAGCATTTAAAATATTGTGCAGTATGCAGCAGGTCATTATTATGGCGTTATTGTTCTTTACGGGGCTATCAAGGCCTTTGCCAAGGATCCTAAAGCGTGCCTTTAAATGCCCAAACGCATTTTCCACAACCCGCCTAGCTTTGGAAAGGTTGTCGTTGAAGGTCTGCTGTTCTAATGATGCGGCTGTGGAGAATGGGTATGGCTTCATAAGATTTTTGGAGAACCTGAAAGCCGAGTCCCCGATCAGCATTACTGGTACCGACACTGCACAAATTTCCTTTGATTTTTCCTCCAGTATGGACGACGCTTCGATCCGTTGGGCAAGGGTAGACTTTTTATATATATCCGAATCGTTGCACCTTCCTGGAGAGCCGATGTTCACATACGTAAATCTAGATCTTAAGTAATTGGAAATAAAATACATTTGGAAGACTTTGAATCACTCAATAGACATAATATATCTTACCTATAATCCACTAGGGCAAGCAAAACTGTTGAGTACCAGCCTTTAGAATTATGGAAGTCGACTGCTCCATCTGCTGGTGGCTTTATTTTGATATGGCATGCATCTAGAATAAAAATGAAGTGTATATACCAATTTACACATAATACATAATGAAAATATTGATTGATCTCTTACCAATTGCCCCTAGGCACTGGGGAAATCCAAGTGCTTCAAAGCCCTGGACGCACTCATCAATTTTGGCTGATGTCAGATAATCGTTTGACAAATATTCCTTCGAAAACTGGGTGATAATAGATAAGCAAAATTCATGCAGAATTTTGCAGACTGTGTTGGCTGTCACTCCGAAGAGCCCGCCAATTACTCGGTATTCAGATGAAGACCCCAATGTGTACAGGGCAATCGCAATTCTTTTTTCCAACGGAATCGCATCTCGCCAGTTGGTGTCTTTTTTCCGAAGAACTTCAAGCCGGCTTACCAACAAACAGAATGTGGACTTCTCCATCCTGAAGCTTTCCTTGAAGATCTCATCGTCGTTCTCCAGAACATCCTTCTCCCCAAAAGTACCGTACTTTGAATTGCCGTTTCTAAGACACATTAAACATAGTCTTTTACACATAATTTTACTTGGATTACAATTTACTTACAACCATCCACACCCTTCTTGTCTTGGCTTACTTTCATTGAAATAATTCATCATTGCAAGAAATTCCTCCTCATCAAGATCA
Organism: Drosophila athabasca; assembly: GCA_008121215.1. Lineage (NCBI taxonomy): Eukaryota > Metazoa > Arthropoda > Insecta > Diptera > Drosophilidae > Drosophila > Drosophila athabasca. The sequence goes on along the minus strand of CM017793.1, from coordinate 1,577,125 downwards.
TTTTCTCTTTTGTCGAGCGCTGCCGTTAATTTTTGCAAAAACGTTTGTTGCTGTTGAATCAGGGTCGAAACAATAAAGATATTTGCCATGTTTGTTGTTTAATTTGGAAAACAATTCAGTGCACAAAATTTTTGTTCGTAATTGACAGCTGGATGGCGGCCGGTGGGAATCGAGGTTTCGCATCTGTCAAAAAATTGCACCAAATCGATAGGAAACGCGCGGTAGTGCAAACAGGTTTTGATTATTAAAAAAGTATATCGATATACAATGTAGTATAACCGTATTTGCCAAACATAGAAATCCAGCAACAAAATAACTACTTAGACATCCCTGTCACAACAAAAAAATTCTTGAAGCCCGACATATTTTATTTTCTACTCAAAGCATCGTCTACGGGACAAAAGCGCGCGCACAACAGTAAAACAAACAAGCTAAATACACAATATAAAAGTTATAAAAGATATTGTACTGATTTGGCAACTTGCTAACCGAAACAGAAATGGATGACTCACGCGAAGAAAGCCAGTTCATCGTCGACGACGTGAGCAAGACGATTAAGGAGGCAATCGAGACCACCATCGGTGGCAATGCGTACCAGCACGACAAGGTGAACAACTGGACCGGCCAGGTGGTGGAGAACTGCCTGACGGTGCTCACCAAGGAGCAGAAGCCATACAAGTACATCGTCACTGCCATGATCATGCAGAAGAACGGAGCTGGACTGCACACGGCCAGCTCCTGCTACTGGAACAACGACACAGACGGCAGCTGCACAGTCCGCTGGGAGAACAAGACCATGTACTGCATCGTGTCCGTCTTCGGCCTGGCCGTTTAGATGTGATTTGCGGATGCGGATGCCAACCAAGAAGCAACATAGAATTCACACAACTAACTACTAAGGGGGAGGGATTAACAAGATTGCCGCCGTACATAACTTTTCCAGCACAGCACTCGGACACGGACAGTGAGACAACACATACACACGACCGCAGCCACGTACACACGGCCATCCTACGGACCAGGACTAGGACCAGGCCCCGACAATGAATAATTAAATGGAGTTACATACTACACTCAAACACGCAGGATTACAACCAATTCCAGCATTATATTTTTTTTCGTTTGGAGCACGACATCGTGTTAGGTGTATGCGCCTCATGTTACCCAAGATATTCTTCAATTAAAGCCTAAATAATGTAATGTAAAAATAAACTTTATTGTGACGACCTTGACCGGCCGGCCACCTAGAAGTTGTTTAATCGATGTCAAACAGGGTGTTCTACTTCTTGCGTTGGAAGCGGCGGGCTTTCGCCAAGGCCGGCACGGTGCTGGGCAGGCGCAGACTGAGCACATCCGAGCGGGACTTGGGTCGGGCATTGACGATGTGGGCGTAGGACTTGATGCGTTCCTTGGTGGTGCGAAGGGTGCGGGACAGCACATTCACATCGATCTCGTGCTTGTCACTGATGAGCAGGGCCAGCACAATGAAGTGGGTGAGCGCCTTCTCCGTGCTGTAGTTGGTGCGGGTGAAGCTCTTGGCCACATTGGGGTCCGCGAAGCGGTGCCGTATGTCGTTCTCGATCTTCTCCGTGATGCGGGACAGCTCCACGCGCTTCATTTGGCGCGAGCGCAGTGCTATCAGCGACTGCAGGGCGTCCATATAGATAATCAGCTTAATGTGCAGAAAGTCCTGCTTCGATGTTATCTCCTTGTCCTGGATGCGTTTGAGGCAAGTGCGCAGATACTCCGACTCAATGCTGCGGCGGGGAGAAATCTGTTTACTCTGAGGAACATATATCCATTCGAATAATCTACTTACGGCAGCGTCTCCAGCGGCGTGGCGTACACCACCTTTGCCTCCTCATCTAGCCTCTCCAGCAGACTGGCCGGCACCACGTCCTCCACGTCGAAGACCTCACTTATCTTTGTGGCTGTTTTGTCAAACTTGGGCACTATGGTTGCCAAGTACTCCTCGTTGCTGGCGCTCACGTCGGCCAGTGTTTCGTCTTCTTCGTCTTCGTTCTGTGCGGCGCCCTGGACTGTTTCGTCCAGATCTTGACGCACCACTTCCACATTGACCATCATCTTTTCGCGATTGTCCACGAGGCGCGAGGCCTTGCGGCCACCGTACTCCTTCAGAAGTTTCTTGGCAGCATGCTCCTTGGTTAGCATTGGCAGCAACTTCCGTTTCTCTTTCTGTTCCAGCTGCTGGTAGACGTTGTTGGACAGAAGCGCCTGCTGGACGGGAATGATTTGTACTTTGTTTGTGCTCTTCTCGCGCACGCAAATGTACGTGTCAAAATGCTGGTTATCCTGCACCTCGCCCGTGTACAACTGGTCGCCGGCAACGACTGCAGCGCGCTTTCGCTTATCCTTTCTGCTCTCAACGATGGAGAAGTCGGCGGTACTTCCCAAAGTGCCATTCTGAAATTTAACTGCCAAGAAGTTATTACTTTACAGAGGGATCCGTATAATTTAAGCCTTACGCAATACGGGCTGTTCATCGCGTTGATGGTGACAAACAGTCTCAATAATCGGTTTATCATCCATTTCAGTTTTATTTCAAGGATCTGGTAAATAACATAAACCGCTGCACGTGTGAATTAGGGATGTCAACAGTGCACTTATCGACAAAATATACCGTCGGAAATATACCGAAATATACCCTCTCATATTTCAACCCTGTTCTGCCTATCGAGTGTATCACCACTAAAAACAACAAAAACTAGAAGATCAAAAATCAAATTTTGGCGCGTAGAAATGTTGGCTGGGAAAAACTCGAAAACATTTCTTGGTTTTTCTATTTATTCTTAAAAAGGGACATTAGTTAGGCGACGTTTAAGGTATTATTTGTAATAATATATTTGTTTTTGTTTTGTCGTATGTTACACACATAAACCTCCATAAATCCATTTGGTTACTAATGACTCATTATCGTACAATCGTAATATAAATAAATATCATCCATTTAAGCCTAAGATAAAGATCTACTCTAAATGTCATTTGTTTGTGTGACTTATGGCAGGAACAGTTAAACACAGATAATTCCGTAATACTGAGTCACAAGCATTTCTCTATTGTTGAGCAGTTTTCGTCATGAGAGTGTCCTCTTCCTTGGCCTTAGCCCCCATCTCGACCGCTGTTTCCATATCCTGGCCTTCTCTTTTTCGCAGATTAACTAGAAAATCGAACATGCGTTCTCCTTTGCCGAATTCCTCGCCCTCTGCCAGGGACATGGGCAGCTTCCGATTGCGTGTCTCGGGCAGCAGTAGACAGACATAGGCCCCCGCCAGGAAGAGCAGACCCAGGATGATCGAAGGGGCCGGCCTGAAGTACGTGCCCAAGTGCAGGATGTAGGGCGAGAGGAAGGAGGCGGCAAAGCCGGCCACATGAACCACAGCCACGCCCCGACCTCGCACGCAGGTCGGAATGAGTTCCGTGGAGAACTGCGAGCTCGCGCCATCGGCAATGGACACCCCGAAACGGGCGGCCAGTGTCAGAGCCACCAGCAGTAGAACATTCTGACTGCTGCCCTGCGATATGACGAGACCCGCACCAGCGGCAAACAGCCCCGTGATGGTCATCCAACTGACGGCGGTGGCCTTGCGACCGATGCGATCTTGCAGCAGTCCCTGCAGGTAGCCCGACGGCGGCAACGTCAAGGCGTTCAGGGAGAACATGATGAAGGGCGAGATGCCCAGACCCTCCACGTTCCGGGCAATGGTGTTGTAGCAGGGCGTGATAATTATGCTGCGGGCGGAACAACAACGAACATTTGACATTATAATAATTATAGCTTAATCAATCAGATAAATACTCACAAAATCATAAGCAGCTTGAATGCCGTGCTGCGCATGCGCGGCGTCTTGAGCATGTCCAGCCATTTGGTCTGACTATTCGCTGCCTGGGCCTCCTTCTGGTACTGCCGCTCGCAGTAGCCGCGGAACGCCTTGAAGTCATCGTCGCTGACCTCGCGGCGATTGATTTTGGCCACGCGCTGAAGCCTCGTAATGGCTCCATCGATATCGTTGCGCGTGACCAGCCACTGGGCACTCTCCTGGACGAGGAAGTAGAAGAGCGTCACGAGCAGCAGTGGCAGCGAGGAACAGGCCAGGAAAGTGCGCCAGTGACCCACCCAAACGGCCAGCCAAGAGGCCCCAATCAGGCCGAGGCAATAGAAGCAACCCAGGACGGTGTTGAGGCCAACGTTTCTCAGTGAGGGCGAGACATATTCGAGAACTGGTTAAAGAAACAAAATGTAAGCTAACTATGACATTCCATTCGATTTACTTACTTAGTATGTACATGAGGTAGGAGTTGGCATCGGCCGCCAGACCAGACACAAAGCGACTCAGGGAGAATGAAGTCAAAGTCTCCGCAAATATCGTGGAGAAATCGCCCAGAAAGCCACACCAGTTGGCCAATATCAGGGCCGTGATTCTGCCAATCCGATCGCCAAGCAAACCGAAGACTAGAGTGCCACAGACGGAACCCACAAAGAACAGAGACTGACCCACTCGCGGCTTGTAGGCCTCGTCACAGACCCAGTTTAGCTGTATGTATGCCAAAGATTAGGCATTAATCTTTGTGTTTCAGATACTCTTCCCCGACTCACCTCCGTGTTCATGCTCTTGTACCCAAAATCATATTTGTAAATCCATCTATGGCAGCGCTCTGTACTCAGTGTGGCATTGCCGCCATCCGGATCGATTGAGGCCAGTCTCGTGCAGGAGGGTTTCTCGAACTGGGAATAGATGGCCGCGATCTCGGCAAAGCTACGATTCGCCAGCTGCTCGTGATAGCACCAGTGGTCGGGCACAAAGCTGATTACATTCTGGGAGAAATAGTGCATCGATATGACGACCATGAGGAAACCGTAGAGCGAGAGAAGCAGAAACTGATAGCGACTGCTGTTGCCGCACTTGGCTAGAATCTCTTCGAAATCCATGTTTTTACCCCACAGCTCTTATCACCTCTCTAGCGGTGCTCTCAATGTTGCGATAAGCGCATAGCTGAGATGCCTGTCATTTATTGGGGGGAAACCGACAGCTCAGCTGGTTCGACCAAATCGTTTTATTAGCCCCGCGAACACTCTTCGAGAGTTTATTGAACGCAACGTAAACCCGTTCCGATTGAGTGTTCTGGTGGCACGAAGCACACAGCACCAACTGGTTGATTTTGCGATACAGACCCAGACACAGACCATGTGGATTGCTGCGAGAGAGACTTGTATTCAAAGAGTGCATTTCTCCCACTCTCTCCATACATACAATATGTATTCTATGTTTTGAAAATAAATTTACGCACGTCTGAGAGCGCAGATAGAGACAGAGTTTGAATTGCTTTCAATGCTATAGAAAATTTGAATTTCAATTAATTTCAATTTCTGCCACTTAGTTCTGATAAACGAGCAACCTGAAAGTATGGCAGATATAATGATAATTCATTAATAAACTAGAATAGGTAATACCAATTCGATTTTCAGGACATCATGCAATTTTCAAGATATATTTTCACAAATTCTTAAGTAGCCTTGATCATTTACACTAACTTTGTAATGTTTTTGATCGCTGTTGTCTGTTTTAATATTTCATTACGGGGTTTTGTATAACCGAATAAGATTGATCGCTATATGATGTAATATTCTTCAGGATTTTTCGAAGAATGCAGTTAGTAATCTCCATTTAGTCATTTGAAGTATATCTACAAATGAACTACAGAAATACTGTCGAAAACGCTTCCTTCTGGGTAGTACACACATCCACTATCACCACAAAGCTTGTATATCCCTATACTCTACGAGTATCTACCGGGTATAGTTATTACATATACAGTTAACCATCCCATATAAAGGTTTTATCTCAACTTTTTTTAAATTAAACATTACTTATATTTACAGATTTTTGTTAAACTTTATCCATTCATAAAATTGCCATTGTCATGGCCTTATCAAAATGAAACCAGCTGTGCAACGGTCATCAAAAAATAAGCAAACTGTCCGAATTATGTCAAGTCAATGGGAAAGTTTTGCGAATTACATGAGCTCTTCCAGGGAAATTGATGAGCCGCAAGACCACTTCGAAACTGTTGCATGCCCCCAGGCACACATCCCCATCCACACACACACATAGGAAAACACTGATACACATACATATATGTACCCAAGTATCTTGTAAATGCATAATGACTACCAAAGCAAATTAATATGCATAACGGAGTGGCTCCACGTAGTTGCGGTCTTCGAGGGCTCATTCAACTTTGAGACCAAAGCCGAATAACCAACAGCCGTAACGGTGGTCCTTGAGTTGATCTTTAAACTTTAATTATGGGCGGGCATTAACGGGCCTGATGAGGCGGCACCAACCACCAATTACCGTCGGCCAGCCACCCCTTCCCTCTGCCATTTAGTCTGCTGTCTCTGCCGCCATCAGGCAACGCTTAGCAACAACTTACACACACGTATACAACAAATGGTTACATACATACATACATGGAATCAGGGCGACCCCCAAAGGTGCTGTGACGCCGAGTCCTTAAGTGTGTGTGCGTGTGTGTGGGCTGTCAAAAGCACTGAAGTATGTGTGAGAGTATGCATGTGTATTTGCTGTCTAGGGAAATTAAACAGACATTAAATGACAGATTTAAGAGCTTTTTATTGGCCCCATTTGTATCAAGTTCATCAGAATTTTCATGAATTTTCATACATTTTCCATTTAGAATTGATTACCAAATAAAATTATAATATTTCAATTGAAACTCATTATGCCCATGATTATGGCCATGAGCTATCATTCATTTCTGTTAAGTATGCAATTTTGTTTGCGTATTTTACACTGGAATTTTGCAATTTAAGTTTTTCTCTTAAAATATCAATCAATGGTGGTTGACATTAAAATTAATTAATTTGTCGCTGGTCATGCAAGCACTTTTAGGCACCTCCACCAACTGTTGATAAATCAGTTAATTGTGGGATATTTGGTAAAACAAACAAACGGAGTCCTCCCCGGTCCAGGTCCAGGTTCAGGCTCTCCAACTGCGCCGAGCACTTTGAAGTGACTTTGTAAATGGAAATTCTATTAGCGATTGTAAATCTCTAGGCCTGAAGACCTGCTTATTGATTCAATGACAAGCGGCGACAGGCAAATAGCAAATGACGACAGGACGCCAGGAAGCCAGGACTGGGAGTGGGAGTGGGACGCCATGCGTATGCCTTGCGTCTCTTTTATACTAATGCTATTAATATCGCACCAGGAGCACCAGTCGTAATAGCTTTAGAACCTTTCCCGGCAGCCGGCTGGCCCAGTGGGGGTTAGTAGCAGAGAGCAGCCTACAATGCCATGGCCATGGCCATGGCCATCCAAGAGTCTATGCAAAATATATCGCATTATGTTGGAAACCTAATAAACATATAGCAAACAAAGGCTTCAAGTCTGTTTGTTTTATTGTTGTAAAATTTATTTTTTAATATATTAGAATTGCTTTAACAGCCCTGCCCCCATATGCCAGGACTATAAACGGGAAGCCTCTAGTGCCAACCATAAAACTCGTGGGTCGAGCCATATATCTGATGGGCCTCGGCCTCGGCCTCGACTCCTCATCCAGTTCTAGGCACTTTTATGTCCCACATGGCTGCAGTTAACCCCATGCCAGCGGGTCTCCATCATCTGCTCTCCATGTGATGGCAGGCAGAAGTTCCCTTTTTTGTTGTTTGACAAAAGCATCCGTCTTATGCGATTGCCCCATTGGGTGTTATCCAGCGAATGCACTGTAGGCTTTAAAGACTTAAAGATTTCGCGAGTATGAGAGGATTTAATTTCCTAATTGACCAAATGGAAAGTTGTCTTAATGCTTAGATTTGATTGTTTGTTTTTTTACATTTAGTATAATCCAAACCAACTATTATCCCATTGAATAATTTCCGTAATTAAATTATAAATCAATCAGGTATATGATTAAATAGTTGGCTAAATAACACAAGTCTAAATCACAATCCCTTAGAGGTATTTATAAATCCGACCCTACTCTGGGTGTCAGTAACAAATCATTTCTAATGAGCGCAGGTCCTTCACCTCTCAGGGCACAAACACGGCCAAAAACCCGTGCAGACAGCAGTCGATTTCCACATACATACATACATATATATATGTGTGTGACTGAACAGGTGGGTGTCCAACCTGAAATGAAATTTAAGTGCATTGACAGCCGTTTGGCATCGACACTCCTGCTGTGAATGGGAACAGATATTCTGGGTGGTGCTTGCCATATTTTGGTGGCTCTTTGGGTGCGAAGGAAAGCCGGTGAAAGCCAGACAGCATTCAGCAGTAAATCAAATTGAATAGATTGGTGCAGGGTGCAGAGTGCAGGGTGCAGGTCAAATCAAATCGGACTTCCACAGAAATCGGCAGTGAACTTTGGCTTAATTACAGCCAGCCAATGGCTTGGAAAGCAGATTAAAAACTACAAACAGCCTCTGGCAATGCCTCAGTATGGCAGTGCTGACGTCATAAGCCTCTCTAAGGCTGAGAGGAAATGGTCTGGAATGGTTTTCCTGAATATTCGATGGTTTTGCTTAACAAATGGTCCGGCCTGAAGCTAATTAAGAAAGCAGGAGAACAGGTAACACATCTCCCCCGTAATCGCATTAGAGCACACACAAAGCAGCAGCCAGCAGCAGCCTGGCATCGTTAGAAATGATTTAATGGCCTCCACAATAAAGGCACTCGTATTCCACCATAATTCCTGTCTAATTCCTTCTTTTTTGGCAGAAGCTTATTAATTAATAACCTCAGAGTCAGAGTTGCAAATGCTGCTGCCGACCTCAGACTGTGTTTAATCACATTCTCTTGCCTCACATTTCCAAGAAACAGATGACTTTCGTTATGCACCATTTTATTAGCAGTCTCTGGCCATAACTTACACCTACGTGGAGCAATGGTTTGTTGCATGCAACACGCATTCGCATACGTATACGACCGGCCCGTGTTGACATGTCAACAATAGGGGCGTCAGTGGCATATCACCATTGGAAACAACTGTGGCCGACAGAGTGGGGCCACTTCCTGACGCGAGTAGAATACTAAAACTAAAAATAGCAGCAGCTGAAAAAGTTCCCATTATTGTCAAGGTCCATGCTGTCCGGGGGGGCTGGGGGCAGAAAAACAATTGCATACATTTAGAGCCAGCGATGCTGCTGCTGCTGCATGTTTTTGCTAGTCGTTGTACTAGTTCCAGTTCTAGTTGATGCTGGGTGCCGACTGCTATTGCTATTCGTACTCCATTTGTTGACTCAGATGCTGGCTGCCGGAGTGCGCTCTAAGGGCGGCAGAGCTCAGGTGGCCTTTTTTTACTAAAGCAAGTAGAAAGTGAAAATGGAAAAAATCAAATCAAATTTATTTGATTTCTGAAGGGAACACCTTTTTCGGCTACTGCAGGTCAAGAAGGTTAAGCAGGTTCATGGTACCGCATAGGGGAGAGGAGGTGTTAAAATAATTGGTATTTTAATTGCAACACAAAGGTATTATTTAAGTTTAACAATTTGGTAACACTTTTTAGAAAAGAAAACTTAGAACAATTCCGAAGGGTGAATATTTTGTCTATTATCCCAACAGGAGGTCCTCTCACTTTTCCCAATATATTTTGCAATAACAACGACGCTTTAAAGACCTTTTTAGTAAGAGATTATGGCGCCGCATTTAAATTTAAAGGAAATTTAAAGCGTTTTTTCTTGTAGGCAATTAATCAGGAAAAACATTGCTTGTAAAAGATTTATCCGACTGTTGCAAGGATTATTAACGAAAATCTCAATTAAAGAAATAATATTCATTCGCGGACACATAATTAAATAGCCCAAGGGGGAGGGACAGGGTGGCCCCGAATTAAAAGATGAATACATTTTCACACTACCTTTAATAAACCCTTTGAAGTATTTAATACTTTTATTTTTGTGTGGAAAGCAAATACCACAGAGCCAGCCGGAAAGGCAAATTAAAATGCGTACACATTTATCATTTAATTGGTTTACACTCGACGAGCGAGCGAGCAGACAGCACAGCACACAAACCGAATTATGAAATCAAATGAAAATAAGATGCTGTTCCCGGAAAGCTCTTGTATGGTATTATATATGCTATGGCCACTTGCATATGCTAAATAAATTAATCATTGCTGGACATGGTCATACGCTCAATTAGCCTTCTCTTGAATGGCCAAATGAAAAGCCAGTTGCTTTGCACTCTTGAATGGCTATTGGCTATGGCACTGTGTCATTGTCCTGTGCGATCCGAAGCAGCTTATGTTTTGCTGCCAAGGTTACTGACTGCATAAAATATTTCAATTAGAAATTCGCTGTCGAGAAAGTTTTCTCCGTGCAAAACTTTCGCCTACAACATTCACCTGTCTACTTTCTACTTTCCACTGTTTCTTTTTCTGTTTTGTGCATTCCTGGGGAATTTTGTAAAAGTTTTTCTTTGTTCTTTGCTGGCAATAAACTGTGGAATAACTAGAAATCGGCTTAAAGTTTCAGTTGATGCCTAATTTATGGCTTCATAGTGCAGCCGCATAGGCCCAGAGCCCTATTGGGGGCCTTGCCCTCCTCCCGAAGGGCTGCTAGACACCTCAAAGGATATATGTATAGCCACACATTTAGGCATAATTAAAAGTAGTGCCATTCAAACAGAAATCTTTGGCTTGAGTCCTCTTCACAGCTTTGGAAATTGCTCACATTCAGGAAAAACAAAAGTATCATGGAAAATTGTTGGTCGAAGGAGCAGTGCAGGTTGCAGGATGCAATCTTTGTTTGATACACTTGGAAAAAAATGCAGTTCAAACCAATACTTTTTGGTAATACGAGAATGCCTTAAGCAACGAAGACCAATTTACTATTTTCTTAATTAAAGGTTTTTTTTGTTTTTCGGCTCTACCATTCACAGTCGCATCGCGTTTTGTAGCGTGTTGCTCCCCATTGACCTCTGCTTTTAATGTAATTTCTTTATCTTTGTGAATCTGGGGACCTTTTCTGTAGCAATTCAAGGAATTTTGCCATAATTGTGGAGTGGCAGTTGCTTTTGTGCCAAGAATTTGCCACCCACTCCCCCATTCAGATTGTCGGCTTCCATCAAATGTCGTCAGCCACATTTTAATTACGCATACGCCGTGTAGGCCAGGACCACCCACAAGTATGTGCCGTGCCGCACATTTCAATTGAGATATATGGCACCGGAAGGCTGGGAGGGGAAGGGAAGGAAAAAAGTTAAGCATAATCCACTCGATAATGGCATGCTGGTAATCTGAATTGAATTCATTTATTAATGTCTCCTGGCGACAGGCCATAGTAAACAGAGAGAGTGCCACGGGGAGAATCCAGCGAGCCAGCGATCCAGAGAGCAGAATAATAATTTAAACATGCTATGTAAATTTACTGTTTGGCCCGAGCAGATGCCTGGCTTCAAGCAGAGAGCACGTGACGGCATTAAACCAGAGGCGCCTGCCTCACAGTCACACAAAAACACGCACACCACAAAACACAAAAAAAAAACACAAACACGCCCACAGATAACTCTCAAACACAAAAGCCGCGCTGAAAGATATAAATCAATGTTTGGATTTTCCCGGAACATTTAATAGGGCCAACAGGAAATGTTGAAATTTATTTGAAAATCCAGACAACAGACAAAAGGCAACTATTCAATGTTCAATGTCGCCTCCTCCTACTTGGCCTCTGCCTTGCCTTGGCTCTTAGCCATGAAATCTGCTTCGAATTCCACACAAATTAGGCACAAGAGAAAAGAAATTGACCTGAAATCAAATCCCAGGAAACGTAGATTAAATTGCGAGCAAATTCGAGTGTGCTCAGGGCTGTCTATTGCCTGGCAGCATCTTCCACCCAGTAATCAATGAGTGTCTATGGGTGTATATCTATCAATATTAAAGGTGAAAGAAATGAACAACTAACTAGTAGAAAGCCAAGAATAAAAGCCAGTTACAGAGATGAATGGTAGCCTTAACAACACAAGAAGTAGTGCTTTTCTCAGAGCTACTTAAACAGGGAAATGTTTAGCTTCAGTTGAGAAAAAAGTATTTGTAAGTCGAGCAAATCCTTCTTGAATATTTCTTTAAAAATCATTTAAAGTCTACTCGTATTTAAGAATGATTCACTTACAGTTTATTGGAAGACCACAATCTGTTTGGTTTGCAAATAATTTTAATTGTAATTGTATATTTCCATTCTTCAATGTGTTGCCCTTTCGAATGGCCTTTTAGGTTGCCTTTTTGTGTGTTTCTTCCTCAGGGAAATGATAAATGTTATGTGCTTCAGGTATTTTGTGGTTCTGTGTAAATGTTTACCTCTGGAAATTGCAAATTGAATCTTAGCCAGGGCCGTGCTATTGTTTCAGAGATAGTACTCATGATTTCTCCAGCTATGGCTATGGCTCTGACTATGGCAGACAGACTTGCTGCTGCTGCATGCGTCATGTTGCAAGAGACTGGTGGGGCTCAAGGCGAAAGGTATCCTAAGCCATCAAATCGCGCTGATTACATTATGTGTATACAGATGGTTGTTTATCGCATGCCTCGGTGCCCATGCCCCCCATTCAACTATCGATGTGGCAGCTTCAAGAGGCCATGAGCACGCATTCAATTATGTCCATGTCATCGCAGTAAGCCCCCTCCCAATACCAAATCATCTACAACTCATCCTCGAACCACAGTCCATGCATATATATGTACATATGTATATATGGAAATAGAGCTACATGGACTACATAGTTGCTTTGTGTGCGCCTGTTTACACAATTCTCAGTTACCAACATCGATTTCTATAGTTATTTTTCAGCAGGTCCTGTCCTGGGTCTTCCTTTTCAGACGTCTGACTCGATTTGTTTGCTGGAGAAATCAAAGCATCAAAAGAACACAGCACAAGGCAACAAAATGTATGCTTTTTGGTTATCGCCTTAATGTACAATTACTTGGGAGAATCGCATCAAGGAGGGAGTCACTCGTAAGCATTCCAGGAAAACTCAAACTGACTATAAAATGTCTCTCCATTGACATAGCGATGGCAATCATTGCGGCCGCAATTCGCATAGAAGGCAGCCACGCCAATGATGGTCAAAGCTTTTAGCCAAATGAAAACATATCCGACATGATGCTTCCAGTAAATACAAAACTGAAAACATAATAGTTCACTCTAGAGTTTATTCTGATGTTAAACATCCACATTGCAGTGCTCGCAGCGACCATTGACGATGGTATTGCCGCCTCTTTGGTAGACAGTGCCACGGCCTCGGCCTTGGCCGTAGCCTCCTCTGTCATCTCCTCCACGGGTGATGACCACATTGCCATCGTTGTTGGGGGAGGAGGAGAAGCTGCGGTACTCCTGGCCATCCACATAGACGCGATCTCCCCGCGGGTTGTCACCTGTATTGGAGATTTTTTGCTTTATTAACTATTGATCAAAGGCTGGAGATGAATTCAAGCTTACACGTCAGGCAAACACCGTTTACCACCACAGTGCTGGGAGCTGCTGTAGAGTCATAAACAAAGAACAATCAATTAGCCGAGAGGTAGAGTCTCATTAGACAAGCTTACCGCTGATCAGAGCCGGAATCAGTGCCAACAAGAGCAGTGCACACGCTAAGTACTTCATGATAGATTGTCAATAGCTTACTGTCGCACCTTTCCCGGTGTTTATATAGCCTTAGCGGTCGCTCGATCCAACTAAATCGGAATGTAATAATGCGATAAGCCTTCCAGTTCGTAGCAGTGCCCTGCTATTAATCGTTAAAATCGTGCGACGTTCTTATTTATTTTTCTAATTTTTCATTCAAAAATTTCCTTTGAAACTCTGATAGAACGTTTGGGGTTTTTCCCTATTCATATTGATATTGAATCACCTTAAACTTATAGCGCAATATTTATGATCTTCCAGACAGGCACACAATTCAATCCAAAAAAAGGCAATTTATAGCGTTGAAAGCATGAATGGCAAACGTTTCCAGGGAAACTCTAGCCCGCAAATTCCCATCGCCACAACTTGTTTCAGCCCAAAAGTCGTGATTCGTGAGTAGTCGAAGCCTAACCCCTCCAAAGAACGTAGCGCATCTGTATGACTGCCTGATCGACCGACTGGTGGACTGCTAATTGCATTACTCTGTCTCTCATGTCTCACAAAAGGTATATTGGGTTCTTGTGTGTGAATGCCAAGTGCAGTGGAATCTTCCACATAACACTAAATGCACATATATTTAATGCAAAAATTGGTATCTTAATGCCGATCAAATAAATTGTGGCGTGCATGATAAATGCATCGATAAAATGTACCGTCATCTCGCTGTCGGAATACTCAGACCCAGCGCACTCTCTGGTTCTCAGTTGTTGTTTTTCGAAATGTATCTCTGGGCATTTCCCTGCCGCGATTAATGCTTACGTAGCTACTTGGCCCAGCCCCGGCTCGGCCCTGTCTATATTCTATTTCGCCGGAGCGATAAGGTTCGCTGGGATCCACCATGCATCCAGCAGCAGCGTATATAAGCAGCTGCTGTGAGGCGCACTTGCCCCAGACCTGTTCGACACTTCATCATGAGACAAACGACGGCATTTGTGGTTCTCGCTCTCGCACTCTGTGCTTTGGCTCTGACCGAGGCAGCGGTTTACATTGGAGGCGGTTGCTATGACTGTAAGGCAATCAAAACCACAATCATAGAAACACTCACATAACACTCTGCTTCTAACGGCACTTTCAGGTAACCCGCCCGGCGGCCAGGGACCCGGCATCTACACAGGCGGCGGCGGACGAGGAGGAGGTGGCAACGGAGGAGGCAGCTATTATAATCAAGGAGGTGGCCAAGGCGGTAGAGGAGGTGGCGGCAGTGGTCGTCCAGTTTACTCCGGAAACTTTGGTCCAAATGGATATAGTGGCGGCGGCGGCGGTGGCGGTCGAGGTGGTGGGGGCTATAGCAATGGAGGCGGCGGCGGTTATGATGATGGTGGTCTGACGCAGATTATACGATATGATTAATATTGCCGCCAACTAAAATGAGGAGCAGTAGCTAGTAAAGTAATTGTAACTAAACTAATACAAGTGATTGTACATATAGCAGATGTATTTAATCTTAAGTCCCATTGCGCTTTATTGTCCAATGAAATTTTGTTGCTGTCGCTGCTATCAGTTTGTACCTCTACGAGAACAAACATTTCTTTGTTCTAGCTAACAGTTTTACATTGCTTATTGCACATACATATAGAACATGTACATACATACATACATATGTACGATTGAGAAGATGAGATGCACTTTTTATTGACCTCTAGAAATATTCTCATTGAATTCGAAATAAGCTGGAATAAAAGTACTATGTGGAAACGTTTTATGAAGCTGCTTTTAAGCTTCGAACTATTCAGTTAGTAGTACCATCAATGGTACATAATCGAACAACAGCTATAATCTTGGGTTTATGCAACTCTAGGGGGAGGGGAAGGTTACCCTTGCACAAGCAAGGATCCAGCAATGTATCAATAAAGCCTAGATGCATAGATGCAGAGGTAAGTCTTAGAGGGACGCAGGTGCGCAGTTTGTTTATTCATTGTATACTCATGCTCAGATTTCCTCATATCTAATAATAGCATCAAGGTTATATATGTATACAAATGTATATATGCATGTGTATTATCTTTTGTCTTCATTTCTCTATTAAAGCTCTTGTTGTGGCGCTCAAACGATGAGAGGCTTAAATCATATTTCAAATTAGTTTTTCATTTATATCTTTTGATTTAAATTGTTTTTGGATTTATCCTGAGGCAGAATTGATTTATTTTCCAGAAAGTTTCATTGAAAATTCTCCAAAAAATTGCATCAGACTTGAAGATGTCTGGGGAGATCTTTAAGCGAAGCCCTTCATATATTTCTTTATGAGTTTATTTCGGTTTTTTGATATCATTTCGCAGCCAAAAGACCATTAATTCCATTTCCAAATGTTTTAAGCCAAAGGTGTGGCTGGTTTCATATGAATTTTTCCCTTGGGGAAAACGCTCCGCTCCCAGTTTTTCCATGATTTATTACCGCAAGCTTCTATACCCCAAAATTAGCTTTTCCGTTTTATGGGGAACTAAAACGAACGATTAGTTTCGCGATGCCTTAAAGTCCTTCCATGTAACACGAATTGGGAATTCATTAAAGTTTTATGGCAAACTCTATTTTGAATTCAAAGTTGGATTCAAGGACTCTAATTAATGCACTTCTGTATAAATACAAGCGAATAAAAGCACTCTTTAATTTATTTAAATTATATAGTTTACCTTCCGGTTGGAGTGCCGAATTTTCAGTGGAATTCATTAGATAAATGTTTTTGGGACCATGGCAACATCTGGCTCTCTGGTACTCTCCGGATCTGTGGGCAGGGCAGGGCAGCGAAATTGATAACCATTTCAAAAGTTTGAAGGTCCCTCGGAAAATTTGGTGTATTAATTAGAAGACTGTGGGGTTCTTGTGAAATATGCAGCGCATTGAGTTTCCATTCAGGCCAAAGCCCCAGTAACCTTTGTGGATGGGTATCCCCTGCCACTTAATTGACTCAATTTAAAGTTCGATTTAGAACCATTCGGGCGTGCAGCCAGCGGAGCACCACCCCTCCACCTCCACCTCCGCCTCCACCGCCCCCATCCAACCAGAAGCAATTTATAGGAGATGATGATAGCATTGATTATATGGAAGTGCGTGACCCATGACCCATGCTTCAATGCTTACTTGTTGCTCAGCAAAATTCTTTGAGAAATATAAATGTATCTCCCTTTCATACTATACAACTCTTTTGTTGGGATGCAATTACATATCTTTTGGGTATTTATAAAAATTAATCCTTTTTCTTTCTGTGGGCTTTGCTCTTTGAGGTCTTAGGTTTCTATTCCTGCAAGCACTCCAACATTTGAATTGCTGAATAAAATAGGCCCAAAGCCACAGAAGCTCAAGAGCCACTTCTCACACAAAACCAAACAATTACACAGTGCTACAAAGTCAAGAACTTAAGAACGTGTGCTGGAAAACCAACTGAAGTCCTGTTTGAGTACTTATGACCTTTAAAATCTTCATAATTTCCAATATTTAAAGGATATATTTTACTTTTAAAGATGGTCCTTGGAAATACTTAGAAATACAATACAACCACTGTATGTAGCACTGTGTTATCTACATCTACATCTTCTTTCCTGCCAGGTGCCGTCTCTTGTGTGTACATTTCTGGAGGGTATTGTTTTATTTTCGTAGAAGTCTACATTAATGAGAAGCTTTATGTTTTGCTCTACTTCTTAAATGAATTCAAGAAAACAGAAATATGATTTTACATAATTAAATAGAATTACCGAAATGAAATTTGTTTTCTGACCAAAGATTTATCGCCTAAGACAATTTACAGAATACCAAAACAAACAAAATAGCATTGTATCATTTCCAAGAGTAACAAATTTCCTTTTGGCCACCCGAGGCATTTCTTTGCCATCTTCACTTGTGGCTCATGCGAATGACAGGCCGCCTTCTACGTAAAATAAATACACACATAAAAACTTTTCTCATTTTGCTTGCTGTGGAAAAATTGCAGCCTGAATGAATTTCAAAGACAAGGTTAATCGAGCTAAGAAAAATATTACTCAACTGAATGCTTTGATTTCAATGAAGCTATTTCCACGTAAAAACTGCACTTTTCCAGCCAATTTAATGTTGTTTCTCTTACCTTTATGGTACCCCGTGCTACCAAGTCTGTAACAAAGTTTGCTAGCACACAGTTTTAGCTGCAGTGACAGCAACAGTCTTGGTAATGGAGTTCAGTGCCATTAAAGGTACGGTACAGGCCATTAGCGTTCAATTTTCATGTTGCAGGAGCCAGCGAGGAAAATTAACCAGGACCAGCGACCGAGCAACAACAACAATATTTGTATGTATATATGTATGTATGGTAAGCAGCATCCAGCAATAGCTGCCCCCCCCCCCCTATCCCACTTGAGCCACCCTTAATCGAGATGGAAATTGTTTTCCTTTGGTAATTTTATGCATCGCAGCAGCTGCTGTTACTGGGGGCATGAGTTTTCCTCGTATATGTTTGACGGGAAGCTAGTGGCTTGTGGCTTTAGTTTCGGTAGTTTTTACACTTTCACTTGCTCTCCACATCGCAAGGAGGTTCTAGTTGGGGTTGCGACGCGACGCCCCGCCCTTTGATGGCGGAATGCAATTAAACCTGTCATCGAGGCAGCAACAGTTTCAGTTTGAAGCCAATGACCCCGCGTGAGTGCGATGTCAAAAAGATTGCCAATATGGTTAGCGCATAGCTAAAAGGTTGCCCCAAACAGGCAGGCACGTGCCGTGCTATTTTCAATTTCTCGATACACTCGTGTATTGACTAAATTGTACAACTGTGATAGTTTTTTTATACCCGGTACTCGAAGAGTTTAAGGGTATATTAGATTTGTGGGGATAACGGTTGTGTGTAACGCCCAGAAGGAAGCGTTTCCGACCCCATAAAGTATATATATTCTTGATCAGCATCAATAGCCGAGTCGATATAGCCATGTCTGTCTGTCCGTCCGTCCGTCCGTCCGTCCGTCCGTCTGTCCGTCCTCATTTGCGCCTATATCTCAAAGACTATTAAAGCTAGAGCAACCAAGTTTTGTATCCAGTCTCCTGTGTGATCACACTACTCCAAGTGTAATTCAAAATTTCGCCCCGCCCCTTTCCGCCCCCACAAAGGACGAAAGTCTGTGGCGTACACAATGTTGAAGATACGAGAAAACTAAAAACGCAGAATTATAGATGATGACCATTTCTATCAGAGTGTTGAATCTGGATCTGATCGGATCATTATTATAGCTACAATGAAGAAAACCATTTCGAAAGTCATCATTCCCTCTCGCTCTCTCTCACACGCGACCCCATCCACTTTGCCCATTCGTATTTTGTGTCGCCTAGTTCTCAGAGACTATAAGAGCTAGAGCAACCAAACTTTCTATCCAAGCTCCTGTGATACCAAACCAGCACAAGTGTATTTCAAAATTTTGCCACGCCCCTTTCCGCCCCCACAAAGAACGAAAGTCTGTGAAATCCACAATTTTTAAGATAAATGAAAACCAAAAACGCAGAATCATGGAAAATTACCATATCTACCAGATTGCCGAATATGGATCAGGTCGGATCAATATTATGGCCAGAAGAAACAAATTAAATTTCAGTGGCTACGCAACGCCTGCCAAGCGCTGACTCATTCCCTCTCTCTCTGTCGCAAACACTTGTACGTCTCAAATATGTAGTTATACATGTCATGTAGAAATTTAGAAGCAGATGTAAAAAGCATATGCAAACAAAATTGAAAACATGTATAATATTCCAAAAATGATTTGACTTCATTTTTTGAAATATTATTTTTTGCCCAATATTTAATTTGTCCCTTTTGCGAACATTGCTCATATATGTGTATATGTGTATGTGTATGTGTATACTGACTAAGTACCGGGTATAAGGTAGAGCCGCGGCCTTTGCCGCGGCTCACAACGTTCCCCCTCGTTTTATATTAAAGTAGAGAACTGGAACGGAGTGCAATTTCGTTTGTGGCTGCTGCAAAAATGTAATATGCTCTGCCACAGCAAGAATTTCTAGCCAAATTGAAAACCGGGGAAACAAAAGCATAAAAAATTAAAGGTATTTTGCTTGGATCCAGGTATTTTTTCATTAAAGTTTGGCCAGAAACTGCTACGCTTTTTGCCTTAAATTTGATTAGAGATGCAGGCAATGGACTCTTTAAACAGATTTAGTTTTCTTAGAAATTTCCCTTAAAACCCATGAGTAAGTCCTTGCTTGAACACCTGTAAAAATAGTTTTTCCTCAGCTCCCACTGGACCAAAGCCAGCTCTAAAATGGAAGGAATTGTTGGGTTGGTTTATTTACATTACGGATTTCATGCATCACTCGTCCCCGAAAATCCTCTGTAAACTCTGAAAAATAAACCAGTTGTTGAACATCATGAATAATAAATTTATTTGAAATATACATTTAATGTAGCTTAACTAAAGACTAAAGACAAACCAGTGCCGCTTTCCGACCCCGTGACCCGCCCACCCAACCATATCCAAAACTACACCACATGACACCATCAAGGGACATATCGAAAGAAAAAGAGAGACAGAAAGAGGTAGAGAGAGGGAGGGAGAATAAAAATGCTTGGCATTTTCATTTGGACAACCGAAGGACAACCGAAAAATTAAAACTCAATCTCAAGCCACCATCTCCAGACCATAACCACACCCACATCCACATCCATATCCCCACACCCACACACCCACACAACCCATAGACTCACAGCACACACACACACCCACTCATTCGTTCGTGTTGAACTTTGATTTACGGCAGGAGTCGCACCACAAAGAGAACGGAGAGCAGGGTAAGCTGAGTGCCGAGCCACTGGCGGGCCAGCCGGGAGGCCTGTCCGCAGATATTCTCGAGTATGGCGCAGTTTCTGAAGTGCTTCTCGTCGGACAACATTTTGGCCGTTTCCCGTGCAAACTCCGCCGAGTTCTGGTAGCACTTGTATCTCGCGCTGTTGTAGATGCAATTCTCGTAGGCGTAGCGGGCACTGAAAGGAATGGAAAGGGATGGTAGGCCATACTCGTACATCATCGAATTTTATTTGGATTCATGTCAAATAGCAATTAGCCATTCGGCCATTCGCAACAGTTCTTACCAGCAGAATTCCATGAATTTTTCGCTGGCATTTCGCGTCCCATCGTGCACCTCGTCACTGAGGATGCTCTCGAATTCGGATGTGCAGCTGACCCAGTCCAATTGGATGTAGGCGAAGCAGTCCTTGTGCCTGAGGTAATCTGTAAAAATCAAGAAACAAACATACACTTGAGGCACTGCCAAGACCTGCCAAGTAGAACCAGGTGCCAAGTGTTGCTTGATCTGGCAACTAAAAAAATCTGGTTACAAATTGCTAAAAATTTTAGCAATTTTTCTTCCCAAATCTAGCAATTTTTGCTTAGGAGATTCTGGCAGCACTGACCGTAGCCACCAATTGGTGTGCCGCGGAAAAGCACATACATATATAATTATCCGCAAACATTTTCACATTAGGTAGATTTGTATATTGATTTAAGTAATAAATAAATATTGCTCTTTTCTTTGGTGTACCCATATCAATTTTCGATTTGACAGGTGTACCTTGAACCCAAAAAGTTTGCGAAAAACGGAACTTCTTTGTTTGTGTCTTTTGGCCGGGACTTTGGCGGGTTAATCTTCTGCTTGGATAATCTAATTGAATAGCAGTATTGGTTATGCATTAAATATGCTTTGTGGCTCAGACTTTGCCGTTTTGCCAAAATGTTTTTTGACTTCCACCTGTCGCTATTTTTGTGTGTATCTTACCTCGCTGAAAATCCGCATCGCCACAAAATTTATAGAAAAATCGTCGGGCACCTTCCACATTGTTCTTAAAGGTTTCCAGCTTCCGGTCGTTCAGGCAGCGCTTCGAGTAGGCATCAAAGCAGCGCATGCCACGGTTGAAAATGCTGTAAAAAACACAAACAAACATTTGTACATATGTAAGGGGTGGCACCTTTTGAATGCAACAATTGAGTTAACACTCAGCAAACACGAAACATCGCACACACAATCCCCTCCACAAATACTCTGTTGTTGCCATGTACTACAGCCCCCACAAAAGGAAGTCCCGAAAGTGTTTTCCTCGATACCGACACATTTCGTAAATAATAAATTTAACAAGAAAGCCAGCAAATTTGTCCCAAATTACTTTATTGCCTCTCTCTGAGAGAAACTTGATACGGTTCAAGGAATGCCAACACTTGTGATGACTGTATCAAATCTAATTTAAACCATTTTAAAAGTAAATCCAAAGGGATACATAAAGGGGATAGAAATAGGGCTGGCACAAAGGCTCCTCCCTTCGAATTTAGGAAATCCTTCAGCTTTATTCTTTATAAAATACAAAATTTAATCTATACCAGAGCACTCCCAGAAAGTAGCCGTACGGCTAAAAAAAACTTTAAAAACTTTTCTTTATACTATAAACTTGATAGTTCAACAGAAGTTATTCTTACGAATTTCTCATGAATTTCGTATGAGGGAGAATCTGCTCTCCTACTTTAATATTTCCACTGAAAAACGTTTATCTTCCAAACAAAACGATTTTGTTACATTTGCCAGAAAATACACAGAAAGCGTTGAGCATCAATAAATCCGCAATTTTGTCATTCGAACCGTCGACTTCAGGCTACCTTGAGTGTCGTTGACAGTTTTCCTGTTTACGCCAATCAAGACTAAAGATGGTCCCAATTGTGCGTTGGGTCATTGGAACACATTGGGCTACAAAAACTGTATATACTATATATACAGAAGGGACCCGACCCGACCCAGAATGATAAGGAAGAAGTTGTGTAAATGGTGCGCCCAATAGAAATGGGTAAATGATATCCGATTGTTGCACAGGTATTTAAGGGACTTGCTTTAAAAATTTGATCAGCCTTATGCAATATTTCTTTTAAGTTTTGGGCCGCCATAACACACGCCAGGCAGTCTTTTAAATCTGCTCATTAAATTTAAGTACACGATTGCATACGCCAACCGCAACTGATTAATAATGCAAGCTTTTAATTGAATGTGTTTGAATTATATTTGCACTTTTAGCATGAGTCCGTAATCACTTAATTACATTCCAGATTATATTAATGTAGTGTCACCAACAGAAAAACAGAATTGATTGCAAGAGTCTTGAAATAATTAATTCGTTTTGGCACTTGAAGTTGAAACAATTAATCAGCAGCCAACTTTCATCTTCTTAGCGGACCCTGGCAAGAATTTCCCCAACTGAAATTGGGTATCGTTTCTTGTCCCTGAAATAAGAGTGCTCTGCTCTGCTTGCTTTCCATTCCCAGATTAAATATGAATAAATTAAATATTGAATGGGGGGTGTCGAGTGGGACAATCAATAAGCCGTGAGTGCATTGAAGCTCGCTCTTTATTCTTCACACTCATAATTCTGATTCCGGTAGCTGGTATCCGGTCCGTGGCTGATTGCTTACTTGCACTTTGTCGCGATGTCCCTCTGGCTGATGACGATTTTGGTGCTCTGCAGGAACTCCATTAGATGAGGGGGCAAATCCTTGAAGCACTCATCCACCATTCGCTGCGTGCTACCGCACTCCTCCTTCGGAACGGCCGCCGGCTGCTGTCTGGTCTCATTTTGGCCAAGGCCGGGAACCGCAACTCCAATCAGTATGATAACAAACCCGAAAATTATGAACATACACGACTTGTTTACGCACATCTTTCAAGGACACTTGTTGCCACGATATGGGGGATAGTAATTGTCGGGGCTCCCGGGGCAAAGTCAAGCGTCGAATGCTAACCGCGAACTGTGCCGGCCAGTCACAAGCATCCTCTTTAAAAGGGGACTCCAAACACAGACAGGCAGCTCTGTAAATCCTGCTGTTAACTGCATAGATGTTAGGTGGCGCATGCGCATCGACAGACCTAGTGCCAGCACGTGTTTAATCTTTTGTTTACATTACAAAGGCAGGCGACTTATTCGTGGCCTCTCGGCCAGACAGACAGGCACACAGACAAACGAAATGGAAAGGAATTTGCATAATTTATTTGTATCTTTCGGTAACTAGGGGAAGTACACATCTCGAGCAATTTGCAATCGTTTGAAGTCAATTGCGAAAGATTGATTGTCCTTGTCCTTGTCTCAAGCTATCCTTACTGCGTAGCAGTAGCCCCGACAGCCGAAACTATGGTATTCCTGTCAAAGCAGCAGGCACTTGCTCACCTTTATTGCCTGTTTCCTGTCTCCGGGCTCCCCTCAAATGAAATACGCAATACTCACGTCCTGGCATAGTCAACAATTTCCTTTGTTGTGCCACCTATTGTTTGGGCCATTTTATGAGGAAAGTCCTGTCTCTAACCCAGCGCTCCTCAGTGTTTAATCAAGTCACAATTGTTGCTGGATCTCTCTTTGATTGTGTAATGGCAATATGCATCAAATCATAATCAAACACACGCAGAGGCCTAACGTTAAGGCAGCTCCCAGTTTCCGTTTTGTTTTCAACATCGTACACCGATTCCAAGAACTTTGTGGGGGCCCAATCGATGCATCAAATGATTTTCAAGGATTACTTGATTAAGTTCTTTGTGGCATTTGTACATCTGGGAATGTGACAGTAATTAGTAGAAAAATAAATTAGATTAAAAGGTTGGGACTTCCAATGTCATTTGGCGGCGGAAGCTATGTTTAAATAAATATTTTCTTTTCTCCAACATACATAGGTTAAGGTATAGGTATAGGAAAAGACCCAATTCTTAGAATTCCTGTTGGTTTGTGGAAATATTATTGGCAGCCCCAGCTGCGGTTGTTTATTTAGAGACCTTTTCTTAAAGTGTTGGGTACCAAACAGAAACAAAGTTCTGGGTTCCAGTTGCTCCTCCTGCTTCTGACTGCAAATCAAGTAGATGGGAGGGTCAAAGAGGGGTATACAGATCAGCAGAATAAGAGATACCTGACACCACTCTACTCATTCGTCTGCCTCCAGGCAATGGGCGGAGGTGATAATGCTCTTGGGATGCATCAAACACATAGTCGATGCTCTTCCCTCCCCTCTGCCTTTGCCCGAGTGGAGGATGAGGATGGAACTGGAACTGTCGGGCAGCGGACTTAGTGCCGCCCATAGTGAATGGAGTGGTGCGTGTCTTATTTCAGATTATGCCCCTATCCAGTGGCAGGAGAGGGTACAGCAAATAAATAATCGATTTAATCCTAAATAGCGGCCCCAGGGTATTATTGATACAGGGAAAAATTGCAGTAGAGCAGTCATTCAAATGAAAATTCCAAGAAGCCATGTTTCAAATCACACTTTTTACCGAGAACGATTAATATGAGAATGAACATACGAGGGCTGTTCAATAAGTCTTTGGCTTGTTGAATGAAGCACAGATTTTTGGATAGGCACTTTTTATATTTTTAAAACAATCTTCTTTTAGCCCTATACGTCTTGCACAATTTGCAATTTTTATATATTTTCAAAAGAATAGTATTTGTGGGGAAAGCTTTCTCATACCCAAGTGATAATTCAAAATGGAAACCACTGAGCCATGTGATTGCCTATGGCTTCCACAATCTCTGGCACTTCTAATCTCCGTTCGATCAACATTCATCAACGTTCATTTGTTTGATTGTTTCGGGTGTAGAGACCTCAACGTCCAGGACGTTCAGCATGGTTCGAATACAAACAAATTCATTAAAAAACTTTTTTACCATTGAAATTGAGGGTCCAGCTAAGCCTTGACACAGATAATTCAAATTTTGAATGGCTTATGACTTATTGTACAGCCCTCGTACATTTTTATGAAGATATCGAGGGAATTGCTGTATCGTGTGGGTAGCAATGGAATACTCGTATCTTACAATTATTTCCTGAGGCTGAAAAGAGTTTATTCCTCGGAATTGAACAAATCATATAACTGCAATTAGAACGTCACACACTTATATATATTGCGTACATTTTGATTGGTTTAATTCGATTCGTTATAATTTTATCAGCAGACGGAGCAGTAGCCAAGTCGTAAGTGTGGGTGGCAAGTGTTTGGGCGAACGAGGGGAAGCTCGGCTGAGCCGAGAGCTCGGCCAAATGCTCGGACAATTGCAGAATTTATTTTCAATGTGAACCCTAAAAGGCAGTCACAGCCATTCAGTTGTTCATTAAGCTTGCTGTTCACTAAGTTGAAAAGAAGTTGTATCTGTTTTCAGTCCTGTTTGTAATCCAGAAGTACATCTTCATCTTAATGATGGTAGACTCTTGAATCCTTTGGTTAGATACACGGACGAAGAACTAAAAACTTGGACTCCTCTCAGAGATGAACCCATTTACAGCCAGGGAGCTCATAAAAATAAAACAATGAATAAACAGTGGAAACTGGGAGATGGAGAATTTCGAGATGGAGAAACTATACTCGTATCCGATGAGGTATTCCTGCGTTTTATTGGTCAGTGTCGTTAATGGTCGAGTAAGTATTACCACAATTGTTTCATCCATGTAACTAACCAAAGATCGGATAAGAATGATATCGAAATTAAATGATTTAGAAATATCACATATAACTATGGTGTTGGAATTATGTTGCGGTCAAATAATATGAAAAGATTATGCAAATTCATTATTATATCCCATAATAATATGATGATGTGAACATTACTGACTGGAAACTTGAGCCAAAGAGTTTACAATGACATTATAATAAGTTTTAATAAACAATTTTTCAGATTCACTTTGCATGAGCATAACAAGCTGGTCAGCGGCGACATATTTGAAATTCCCGCTACGACCGTTTATAGAACACTGAAAGTTCTTAAAAGAACTTTTTGAACTAGTTAATGAACTATTGGCGCGAGCTATCGACACCAGGGCTAAACAAGGTGATCCATTATTGACGTAACACAATTACGTTTTATTCCACTTTCGTTTTATGCTTTGATTTTTATTATTTGAACTTAATTTTAGACACAATCCAAAAAAAGAGAGTATTTAAAAATACTCAATCGTGTAGAAAATTGATTCATCAGTCGTGTAAAATTAGGTATTTAGGCCTGAGAGTCTTAGTTAGCTAGTGATATTAGCCGGAATATCAAAATCGATAAATATGATTTCCAATCAAAGACAAGAACGATTAACCCATGGTATACACAGTGGATCACAACATTTCCAAAAAAAGTTTATCTCAGTTCAGGAGAAAGATATAGTGTGTTTTTGCAAGGATACAAGGATAGGATGAATTTATAAGGATAATTTACAAACAGTATAATTTTCCGTGTTTTAACTTTAGTTCTTAACCTGTTGATATAGAGCTTTTTTAATAGTGGGCTAAGTGGGTTAAGGTTTTAACTTTGCATAACAAGACCACCGCTCCGCAGTTTTAACGAATAAAATCAATTAAAATGTCTAAAGCAGCCGGTAAACTAAAGTCCCTGAAGAAGACAGTGGAACGGGTGACGCACACAAGCAAACTGAAGACCAACATACCCGCTGGCATGGCGGCGGCAGGTCCGCCACTCGGACCCATGCTGGGTCAGGTTGGTGCTACTCAAAATGTAACACATTTGGTGGCCGATTCATTCTATATATTATATCCATCCACAGCGTGCCATCAACATAGCCGCATTCTGCAAGGACTTCAACACGAAGACAGCGGAAATGATAGAGGGTGTGCCTCTGCCCTGCCGCATATCGGTAAACAGCGATCGCAGCTACGACCTGGCCATACACCATCCGCCGGCGACTTTCTTTTTGAAGCAGGCAGCGGGGATTCAACGGGGCACCATGACGCCTGGCAAGGAAGTGGCCGGCATGATTACCCTTAAGCATTTGTACGAAATTGCAGCTATAAAGATCCAAGACCCGCCCAATGCACTCCTGTCCATGAAGGTAGGTCCAGATGAAGCAGGAATTCATCCAACGAAATGAAAATTTCATTTATTCTCTTTTTCAGCAAATGTGTGAGATGCTCATCAGCATTGCACGGACATGTGGCATTAAGGTGGTCCGCGACTTGGATCCAGCGGCCTACGGCGAGTTCCTGGAGGAGCGCAAGACCATTGTGGAGCAGCAGCGACGTGAGCTCCAAGAGAAGCGAGAGGCAAAGATGCTGCGCACGGGCTAGTTTGGGAGGAGTTAAATATGAAAACTGTTTAATCGTTAATATATGTAAATTTATAACTAAAGAAGGAAACTCTAATCTATGCCAATCCGCTTTCTGTCCTTGGCAGCATTCTTCTTGCGCCTCTTCTCCAAGTGCTTGTTCAGCTTTCCCGTGCTCTTCAGAAGTTCGAACTGGGCCACAAGCTCCTTGGCACGCCGTTCCTCTACAACAGACAAAATTGTTAAAGGTATGCCCTGTCAAGGATCAATATAGTGGAACATACTCTTGGTGAGATAGTGAGGCTGCTGTCCTTCGTTGTGGGACCTCTGGATGCCGGCGCGTTCCCTAACCAAGGAATGCTGCTTGCTGTGCCACTTTTTGTCCTCCACATTTTTATTGATGAGCCTTTGCATTGTGTGCTTGATTTTCTGCTTCTCCTCGGGATTAGTCACTTCGTCTAGTTGCTTCTTCAGCTGGCCCACTTCCTTGTCACGGATTTTCGTCACAAACTTGTAGTTTTTCTTGAAGGTTTCAATGTTGTAGTTGCCCGACTTTTCGTCGAATCGTGGATCCCGCAACTCAACCTCCTTTTTGCGCTCTACGCGGAGCTCAGCGCCCAGAAAGGGAACCTGTTTTCTGGAGCTCATCTCACGCGGACGATTTTTGTTAAGACGTTTGAGGTCCGTTTTGGTTTTTCGTTGCTTGGCCGGGGCGCTCTTGCTGCCCAGCACTGCCTCCTTGTAGATCTTGGCGCCCAGCTGTTCCTTGAGCTGCATAATCTCCTCAAAGGACATTCCCTTAAGATCTTCGCGAATGGCCGACTGAAATGGATTTACATTAGCTGAAGAAGCTCACTCGTAGCTCTTGTCGTTTTACCTGGCTTTCATCTTCACTGACTGCCACCGACTCCGCCTCCGAGTCTGAAGCGGACTCACTAGAAGACATTTCAGCTCTCAAATATTAATTTTAAACTAATTAATACTTTATTTACTTCAAAATTCTTCACGTGTTTTTGTTTGGAATGGCCCAGCTGATTGCAGGGCTGGCAAATGAATACCGATAACGATATCGCCAGTCAGTGTTGAGTAAATCTACACAAAACACAGAGAAATTTGAATTTAAATTTGAATATTGTTTAACGCACCAAAAGCGAGCAAAGCGTTAAAGAAAATGCGACCCTTAGACAATTGTTACAGTTGAGTTATGATATAATTTCCTAATATTTAGATATGATATACTGAACGAAGAACCATTGTGATCCGCAGTCCAAATGCGATGTAAGCTTTTCTGTTGTTCTGTTGGGTGGCAGTCAAATCCAAGAATCGGGTAATTTATAGTCTTAAACCACGACAATAGCGTACTTACTTGTACAATTTATGTTTTCTAATCAACAGGTTGGTCGTCCAGCGCGGACAATCCTCTAATCGGACCCCCATTGTCTTTATTTTCACTGTTCAATGACTTCACGTGCGCTAAAAACATTGACCTAACTTTACCCACATCAAAGGTAAACATCAACAACATCTATGGGGGGTGTTGTGGGGGTGGTTTTATGATGACTATAACTTTCCATGCAGCTACATTATCACGTTTTGATGGCCAAGGCTGGGCGGGCGCCCTTTCACTCCCGCGATTTGTTTGCATTGCATTTGTGTCCAGACCAAGTCCTCGGTGCCGAGACAAGCCGAGCCGAGCAGGGCAGGGCTTGGCCTGACTAGTCGTTGGCTAAAAAGTCAGCTGAACCATTTAACGGTCGTGTGATTTCTAGGTACACATAAGCGTAACACGCATGGGTTCGATTTCGTTTGGGGGTTGTCATTACCAGGAGCGTTTCAAACTAGTTTCAAATGTCCTTCCCTCACCTCTAGAGACGGTCCTGGCTATGACGAAGACGCTTCGGCTAAAGCAGAGACAAAGCAGGACGGGGACGGGGAATGGCAGGGGATTGGGTCCACGTCCATTCACCAATTACGCGCCATTCGCCGCTGCGGTGTCCTTAATTTCTTAAAAAGCGTTTAAACATCTAATGAAAGCATTTTGGCCTGCGGTTCTGCTGTCCGTCAATTTAGTTTCTTTTGGCTTTTTGCCCTGTGCGGTTCAGTTTTGGTTTCGGTTCGATTTGGGTTCTATCGGAGGATACTGACTGACACTCGATGACACTGAAAGCGACTGGATTATGTCATTGAGACCATCATGGCCAAGATAATATCGACGATCAAGGCCATCCTCACGAGGATCATCTTCAGTGCGCACAGCCTGCTGGCCATTTGGCAGGTGACGACGTTCAAGAACGACATCATCTACTGGACACTATGCGGACCCCTGCTGCTGCTGCTCCTCGAGGGCATCTTCACCATCATGATCAAGAAGACGCAGGAGTGGCGATGGTAAGACAGATCCTCTGGCAGATCCTCATCCCCATTCCGGCCTCTTCTCCTGCAATGTAAACAACAATCGGCTGGACGCTGACGTCACCCTCGAGTTTTGATTTTCAATTAAAAGTGAAATCATGTGTTTAATGTGGGGCTGGCCCCCAGACTGACCATCCCCCAATGTCGTGATAGTAAAAACTTTAATGGAATGCCGTGTGGGAGGAGGAGGGGTGGGTGATGTTTACCTTTGGACGCATCACTCGCGGACCATTGTTTGTTTTTGTTATTTCTCTTTGAACGCTCGTTTATGTCCACCTCTTGTCGCCAGGTTCTGCCCCTCCGTGTTTCTATACCTGAGCAGCATTGTGCCCGCCATTTGGCTGTTGGAGCTGGACAAGATTGAGCGACGCCTGCAGATAATCAATGCCTCGCTGGCCAGCTCGAATTCTACTAGCACCACCAATCCGAGCAACTTTAGCAGCAGCCCCAGCAGCAGCCTCATCAGCGGCGGCCCCAGCGGCATCGGCAGCAACAGCAGTGGCATGGATCCAGTGGCGGATCTGCTGGACGATGCCGGCATCAAGCTGCCCGTGATCAGTGCGGACACCTGGACCACCCTGATTGAACAGTTCCTCATGCTCATCCTGATCGTCGGTCGCTGGCTGCTGCCCAAGGGCGACCTCACGCGGGATCAGCTGAGTCAGCTGCTGCTGGTGTACATTGGCACGGCGGCGGATATCATTGAGTTTTTCGACTCCTACAAAGATGATTCCATTGCAAGCATTGGCTTCCTGGTCTACCTGACGCTGGGCATCTGGTCCTGGAGTCTCATGCAGTTCACGATTGTGCTGTCGGCCACGCGGGGTCGACGACCCCGTGGCAGTGGCTCACACCATAAAGAGGAGTAAGTGGTGGTGCATTTCATTGACCAAATTGTAATTCCCTTTTCTCTTTTGGGTAGTCACACGGACTGCTGCCAGAACTGCTGCTGTGGCATCGATGTGTGGGGCATTGTACTCAATGTGATACTGCAGGACGCACCGTTCCTCACCTTCCGCCTGCTGATCATCTTCCAGTACAAGATCATCAACTACATGAATGTCTTCTTTACATGTAAGGGCAACTCTTTGTACTTTAGAGGGGAATATTTAAGCTCTCTCGCTCTCTCTTGGTAGGTAAAAACTCTCTGGTGATCATCCTGCAGCTGTATCGGTTGTACGTGGTCAACGCGGAGTTCTGGAAGAGTCGTCGGGAGAGTCGGATGGCCAAGTCGCGTCAGTTCCAGTCGCGTCGTCGCGTCCAGGACGCAGACCAGAACAGCATCTACATGATATCGAATGAGCGGGGCGGCGATGTGAAAAAGAAAATCAAAAAGTGAGCATGTCCCAAGGGAAGGACTCAATCGGCAATATATAGCGAATTGTTTTTTCCAAGCAGGGCCAAAGACAAAGACTATGCCATGCAGGAGGCCAGCTACAGCAAAAAGAAAAAGGACAAAAAGGACAAGTAAGTTGCACAATATGTATTCGTACATGGCAGATAGTATGATACACCCTAATCCCAGGAAGAAGCGCAAACGCAAGGACACGGGCTACTCGACGGCCAGCTCACAGAATCTGTACTCCACAAAGGCCAGCGGCACCGACAAGGATACGCGACGCAAGGACAAGAAGGGCAAGAAATCGAAGCGCATCTGCAGCAGCTCCCCCAGCGACTGCGACCTGGCCATTGCCAATGCCAAGAAGCAGAAGCGCGCCAAGAACGCTGATAAAAACGATAAGAAGTAGGTAATAACTGTTATGGCGCACATTGATCGATTCATTCATTTGCCGGAACTCCACTCCACAACAGGAAAGCCCGCAAGATCGAGGCAGTCATTGAAGAGTCGAGCAGCTCGAGCAGCAGCAGCAGCAGCTCCGATTCCAGCAACTCGACGCTGCCCAGCTACGAGGTGATCGACGAGAAGAAGGCGAAGGCCCGCAGGCGCAAGCATCGGGGCGGCGTTAGCAGCGACAGCAGCTCCTCGGAAAGCAGCTCGGAGAGCTCCTCCTCCTCATCCTCGTCCTCATCGTGAGGCTCGAGCATTGAGCAATGATATTTTTTGAACTAACGTTAAACCAGCGTTAGAGAAGCAATTTTTGTGTGGCAGCCCTGCCCATTGATGGGGCTGAAGCGCCCCGCTCCAGGAGCGCCCATATTTGGTATGACCCCATATGAAGAGAGGTCGGAAATTTGTCGAAAAACATGCATACCTACATATATTTTGATATGTTTATATGTTTGCTAAATCAACTGTATCTGTACTGTATATTTGAATTGAAAATAAAGCGCGCGACTGGCAGTCCAATAAGTTGGAAGCTGCCAGCAACTGTGAAAGCTCTCTTGGTTAGCTTTCTGTAATGTCAGCCAGCAGTTCCTCTCTCTTCCTCTCTCTGGCTCTCTAAATCTATATATATACATATATATGTATATATATTTACCCGCACGAAAAGCTTAGCAACGCGAACAGCTGCGAAGCTAAACTTTTTTGTTGACACACAGATAACTGTGTCGGTGGAGAGATATTGCTTGCTGTGTGCTGTAACGACGGAATAGTTGCTGCCGAGCGTCCAACCGCTGCGGGCCGCGATTTTTTTCCTCTCCACCTCTCTCTCCTCACGCCTTTGAAAAGCCCGCGCGCGTTGGAGCTTTGTTCGTGTTGTGTTTAGTGGCTCTCTGATGTGTAAGTTGAACCGTGACTGTGAGTGTGTGTGTGTGTGCTAGCGTGCTTTGTTGGATCCTACTGTGTGTGTGTGTATATATACATATATATATGTATATATTTTGTGCCTATCTGCCAATTAAGATATGGTCTGAGAACGAACGCTGTGGAAAACACTTTCGACAAATCTCGCCCTGGGGCAGCGGCAGCGTCAGGCCATCTTTCCATCCCCCACGTGCCACAGCAACAAAAACCAGAACAGAACAGAACAACATCTGCAGAAGTGTACCCCCACACCCCTTCGAAAAAAAACCCACCCAAAATTTGTATTAATTATTCGAGAAGCAGTTGCCAAGTCGCTTGGGATCCGATTAAAAATTAAACGATAATAATGAGGCAGGCGGGCAGGTGTGAGGGCCCGCTCTTTATTTACCCAATCCAATGACAAGTATTGAATAATTCAATTAATACTTGTTAGTTGGCCTGACAAATGCTCCGATGATGGAAACCCGTACAGCCACGACAGTACACACACGCGCCATTTGCGACGCGAAATCCCTCGACAAATGGTAGGCCCCCCTACAATGCCTCGACACAATGCGAATCATCACAGAGACCGGCGGCAGGCAATGCTGATGATGTCTATAAATGGGGCGGATAGCCACGCCCCGCATCCCATTCAACTGCCCCATATTGTGTGCGAGGGGAGCAATCACGAACGCCAAACACGTTCCTGGCCTCTAAAGTTCAAAAATGATGAGGCTCCTTCTCGGCCATCCACAAATATGTGTATTCCATTCCATTTGTCGTTTCATTTCTTCTGCCACTTGGTTGGTCTTTTACCTGTGCTAAGCACGCGTGCTGAAGGTTAAGGTGGCGGTTTTTAGCGTCCACGACCAGAGTCAACTTCCAACTCCGCCCTGAGCCACGCCAAGCCGCCCCTCCCCCACCTTGCACGTGTTGTTTTGGTTTCGGTTTCGTTAAGCCTCGCAACAACACCCATGGAACCACGACAACGGCACAGCTTTTGGCTTCGCTCACGCTTCTCTGATGAAACTTTAGAGCAAATGCTGCGGCTCTCTTACGGTTTTGCCGGTTTACAGCGAGAGAGAGAGAGAGAGAGACAAGCAGACACAACTACTACGTAAAAGCTAGTGGGAAGCAACAGTGGAAAAGCCAGTGGGGGGGGGGGGGGGGGGGGGGGGGAAATACGGGGGCGGCTCATCTGGTGGTTATGCTTCTGTGTGTACGATTCGTGTTTGCATTGCATGCTTTCCATGGCAGGTCCAAAGGTTGCCTGGGGACAGATTTTGATGGATTATAATTATAAGCAATCTTGAAGTCATTACCGCCCACACTTCTCTGCAATTGCGGTGTAATACAACTCATCATCCAGTTCAGTCCAGTCCATGCTTCGCATTCCCCGAGTGCATTCCAGTTGGTAATTAATCTGCCACCCATCTGGGAAAACATTCCAATTAACACGGAGAATCTGTTGCCACACACACGAGACCACAAAACAGACTAATTATACAATCAGCCAGCCACAGCCACAGCAACCTGTATGGATGCCTGCTGCTCCTTCAAGGTGATTCTTATTGTTGTCTTTGCCAGGGGCGGCAGGGGGTCAGGGCTGTGTGCTGTGGTACAGTTCCTCATGGCAGCAGAACCTTACGTGTTCTTCGTATGGCCTGATCTATGCCTTGCAGACAAAGAATATACATATATACACACATATACATATATGTATGTACGAACATAATCGAAATTAATTTCCACTCGCTTTGCGCATAACTTGTTTTCGATTTTGTTGTCAGGCAACTTAAGTATATGGAAATTGTATTCTCGAAACCGAGTGTGATGTGATGTTGATGGTGTTGTCGGTAGCCGTGTGTGCTGGGGATATCCATTGTTTACAAAAATAGTTGACTGCTGCTTGTTGGGGTTCAAACAAACAAACAATCAGTGGAATGGATAATTCAAGTTGTTTATCAGCAATTTCCACAAAATTCATTCAGAACAAATAAGGCTGATATCGGGTATGTGTTATTTGTGTGATTTATGGGACACAATCAGTCGCCCTTCCCTTGCCCACCCCCATCCATTGTCCGGAAGAGTGCAGCTACTTTTGACCTACTCTGGAGACGAAAACGACCTTCCGATAGTGCATTGCTTATCTGTCAGTCACCCATAAATGGGTTGTCTGAAATACAAATTATCGTTTAATGTCACACAGTTTCCTTGGCGCCGAATTTTTTTCGTGTACGACAGCTTTTTTTTTAAGTTAATTTTATTGCTTAAACTTTTTCTTTATTCGGGGTTTACTTTTCTTTTTTTGCATTTTCAAGTACATTCACATTCACTAGAACAAAATCTAAATGCCTATCTTATCGGTGCAAATAGTTCTTGAACCTGAAGAATACATGTGTCACGATTGGCTTGGGTTTAATCAATCGAAACAGGATAGATGGTGATGATGGTGTTGGTGGGGATTTGAAGTATAAATACGAGTATCTATTCAGTGTGTGAAGCACACTTCTGTCATCGTGTCATCGTCAGCGCAGACATGTACTAAGTGCGATTGTAATGGTTCCCTGATCTGATTGTATTGTGATGTTTGTTCCAGTTTATTGCACACTTTGCACAACAATAGCGAGGACAAACAGGTGAATTACTTGCTCTGTTCGACCATGCAATCTGCGCCACTTGATTCACATCACATCCAACCCGCTTACATTTCACGTGGCTGCAGCATGCGACACTCTAATTAGCATTCCGATTCCGGGCGACTCTATGCTGGGACTGGACAGGGAGCAGAGACACCTCTGTTCGCCATTGGCTGGCTGCCAATGCAGCTCGATTGAATATGCTGATTAATAGCCAATAATTGCAGCGACTGTTGTAGCACCTTGTTGGCCAGACGACAGCAGCCGCCGACGCCAAAGGCTAAGCGATAAACAGCTACAAAGACGCATATTACGAAAAACCCTTTTGGGGAAGTCTTTGTTGCTTTGGATGTGCAACGTTTACGGATTATCGACCAGCCAGTCACACACACGACCAGAGCGAATGCATGTCGCTACGGCTGCTGGACAAAGTCCACGCGTCGCATGAGTAATCCCCCCGCTTGAGCAGCGCGGCCAGAGTTCGGCTTGTGCATACGCCCTGTTGGCTCTGTTGAGAGACACACACTTGGATTGGCGCACAAGCATGACAAAGACATTCGACGTGGTCAAATGCAGCTAACCTTGCAGCCAGGCGATGCTTGTGGACATAATACAACCATGTTGCACAATGACATTTGCGATTCTTGTCGATTGATATTAGATAAGACGTGTGTAGTGCAGTGTAGCAGCCACAGCTACCCATACGAATATGGGTATACAATGCACAATTCAATTTCCCATCTGCATACCCGAGCGTATACTAGAGAGGGGAGGTTCCATTGTGTGCTGTGCGCCCCGCAACGCCCGGCCTCGCCCTCCGCGGTGCGCATAACAATGGGCCCGAGGCACTTGAGTGAGTTTATCTGTGCATTTGCATTTCATGCCAGGCATCGGGCACACAAAGTGACAGCAGACAGCAGTCAATCAAAAGGGTTCACAACCCCCCTGAATTAGGCAAGACGGCAAATACTTTACAGCACGAGCTGCGAAATGTATGCGAAAGTTCTACCTAGATAATAGAAAGTGCCCTTTGCCCTATGCCATATCTGCATGCAATTAATTTACGGAATTTCCATAAATTCAATTTGTTAGGCTAATCCACAAGCGAGTATCGTACGATATGGCGCCACTATCAGTGCTTGGCAATAGATTAAAGACACTGGACACCCAGACACCGAAATAGACACTTTCTTGGCATTTCGATTGGCCGGAGAGAACAAACAAACATTTCCATTGAATCCCTGTTCACACTTAATGAAACAATGAACGATAAGCGATGTGCCAAATGAATTGAACTTTCTGTCTTGTCTTCCATTTGGCCGTTTTGCCCCAGCTATTAGACCAGGCCCGACAATTGGTCCGCTTTGACGCACAGACACAGCCACAGGCCACTTGATTCCAACAAGTCACTTGGCAAAAGTATTTTTATCAATTCAAACCACTGAAAGTGCACTCGAGCCCCTTCTCAAGGGGTGGACACAGCCACAGCCAGGCCTCGAACATCGGAGAATCGGAGAATCAGAGGCAACGCCAAGGCGCCGGTCGTTGCTTTGCTGCAGTATTGCTTTGATTTTCCTGGCGAGCGGATAGCAGTGCCACAGCCGCGGGTGCCGCATCAGCCTCGAGAGAGTGTGTGTGTGTGTGTGTGTGTCTGGTGTGTGTTCGAGGAAATCAAGTGTAAGTTGAGCTCCAATCTACTGCCCTGTGGACAGTCTGTCGCTTGTGTCAAGTTGTGAGATTTCATAATATTGTATTATCGGAGTGTGATTTTTCTCCAATGGAAACTGGAAAGTGGCACCGAGATCGAAAAGGGGAAGGGGAACTCGCATACTTGTACTTGTACTTATTAAAATGCAGCATACTGCCGCATTTTATTTCGCTATAAATAGCATCAGCCGCAAACACAAAGCGATGGGAATGTTTTCCCACTGTTTTCCGACATGCAACGAGCTTTCAGGCCTTCTCCGCAGTTCTTTTGTTTTTCCTTCGATCCAACGCAGCGACGACCCTCAACTTGAACCTTTTGCTGCCAAGTGCCAAGTGCCAAGTGGGTCTATGGGTCTATGGAGGGCCATGTTCTACGACGTCACCAACTAACATTCATAATGTAATTGGATTGTAATTACAGGAGGGGAGGAAGGCAGCCAAGGGGTGGCCATGCGTGCGTTATAAATATCTGTAGCTGCTTTGCGGTTAAGCAGTTAACATTAGGCAATAGACAATAGACAGGTGTTGTGGTTGCTCGTATAAGTAGCCTGCGTTTTATCACTTTTCGATTTGGCTATACATAGGCTTTCATTTAGTTTCGTTTTGAGTTGGAAGTTCAAAGAAGAGAAGCGCTTTCTTATCAGAGTTCGTCTCAAGATTCTGTCACTGGTGCCACGTGTGGCATTATTTGATTTGTTTACCGCATTGTCAACCATTGTCAAAGTGAGTGTGCATTTATTTATAGTGTTTGGCTGGCTATTTGCCGGCTCTCTTCGCTTACAGAAAGAGGCCACTGACCTTGAGCCCACCCCCATACCCACCCCCAGAAAAACCTATTCATTGGCATTGATAAACGGCATCCGTGTGGGCGAACGCATATGATTAAAAGTAAATTTCACATTTGAATTACAGCTTGTGCTGTGCTGCCTTGCAACATGTTAAGCTCTAACTAATTGGCCCCCAGCCAGTCCACTGAAAGGGGCAGCCTCTGCCGCAGCATCGACCATCGTCAGCAGAATTTTGGCAATGTTGGCCAGAGGATCTGCGCCTTACCCAGAATCGTACGGCAGCAACGAACATGACACTGCAGCAGCACCAGCGGAGATAGAAAAGTTCAGAAACAGCAGAAGCGGCAGAAACGGAAACAGAAGCCCCCGCGATAAGGGAACAGACTGCTCACAGTTGCTGGAAATCGATGAGCATTACGTCTGCGACATTGCCATGATGAGAATCGGTGGAGAGGAGGCGGGGACGGGGACGGGGACCAAACGGCCAACTGTCGATGACTCACAATGGGCGAACGTGCCCGTTCCGGAGAACGGAATCGATGCCACCAACAAAGAAAGTACAAAAGATGATTCGAACGAGCTGGAAATCGATCGCCAGGAGGAGGAGCTGGTGGTCAGCGAACTGGTGCGATCGAGTAGCGCCGGGGCCCTGATGGAGGGGTATGTTAGACACCTGATATTACACAATAGATTGCCTAACCATAAACTAAACTATTAACTAGGGACAGCAACAACGGCGGCAGCATGCGAGTGGTCTTTGGGATACTGGTGCGCCTGGTGCTGCCACTGGCGAATGGTGTGGCGCGAGGCATCCAGGGCATTCGAGATGTTCGCGTGCTGCGAGTGCTGCAGAATCTGGCCTCCAGCAGGCAGGCCCTGACTCATCTGGTGGCCTTTGCTGCCAACACAATTTCAATGAACCTGTCCTCAGTGCAGGGTAAGTGTTTGCGGCATGCGGCATGTCCCATTTATCCCCCCAACAATGCCTTGGTCCTTCCATAGTCTCGAATCGCCTTGGACCGCTGCTCAAGCTGCTCAAAAAGCGCAAGTCGCAGGATGGCCTGGAGAGTCTTCCCGACACCCTAACAGCGCCCAGCACACCGTCCACACCCTGTAGTCCAATGCAGGGCCCGCCAATCTTTGGCGTGCGCTCGGATGCACCCAGCTGCTGCACCATCAACATACTGGCGGAGCCGCCGCCCGGCGAGCCCATTCGAGCCGACATTGTGCTGGTCCACGGTCTGCACGGATCGCTGGTGAACACCTGGAAGCAGGGACTCTGGCAGAACGATCGCAAGCCGGTGGAGTTTGAGCGTCCGCCGTGTCCGCCAGTGCGACCGCCGAAGCGAGCCCGCCATTCCCGCAGTGCAGCCATTCATCCAGCACCCAAGGAAAAGAGAGCCAAATTTACCTCACTCAACCACCTGGTGGACACCCCCGATGATGTGCCAGCACAACAGAGGGTGCAACTGCAGAACCCAGTGGAGATGCCCGCTGAAGAGTTCAATTTTAATGCTTCCGATAGCGATGACACCGAGGAGTAAGTAATACCCCATAGGTTACTACTTTTCACCAATTAACTACGTCTGTCCTTTAGCTATGCCTACGTGTGTGGTGACCCCGAGGACATTCAGATCTGCGAGGGCATCGAGTACAGTTTTCCGACGTTCCGCCTGCGCATGCAGGACAACAGTCGCTTCCGACAGGGCGAACTGGAGTCCATGCTCAATGGAATTGGCAATAGCACCACGGAGGAGGAACCCAACCAGCGGCCACTTTCCCCAGTTTCTTCCAGTGCTCCACCGCGCAAGTCGAGCAGAAAGCAGAGCAAGCCCTCGCCCGATGATCCAAACTACTCCAAGTGCTGGCCCGGCGACTGGCTGCCCCTGGACTGTCCCGGGGTTCGAGTCATAGCCATTAACTACACAACCGACCCGTACCTGTGGCGTCCGCTGTGGAAGAGGAAGGAGCCGCGCTCCAACCTGTTCCAGCGCTCCCGGGAAATGGCCGATCTACTCATGCAGCACCGCGTGGGCCACGGCCATCCCATCATCTATGTGGGCCACTCCAAGGGCGGGCTGTTCATCAAGCAGCTGATGGTGGATGCCTGGGAGAGTGGGCGTCCCGCCATGACTCCACTGTGGCGTTCAGCCCGCGGCTGCTTCTTCTACTCGGTGCCGCATCGTGGCTCCCATTTGGCCAGCATCAAGGCGCCTCTGCTGACGCGTTCCGTAGAGCTCCTGGAGATTGAGAAAAGTAAGGAACACCGAAGGAACTCTGAATGTAGAGTGTAGAATAATAAGTATACGTTTCTCCATAGACAACAAGTATCTCTTGGATCTGCATAGGCGGTTTGCTGGGCTGTATCATATGGGTCATCTGAAGATCGAGGTGTTTAGTTTTGTGGAAACAGCGCTGACACTGATGTCAGTGCTTTACCTACGCATTGTGGGCGTGGATTCGGCAGGTGAGTCTTTGTCTATTAATTTCCAAATGTGATATTAATAACCATATTCAACAGATCCTGGGTTCGGTGATGTCTGCGGCATACGCCTGGATCACCGCGAGATATGCAAACCCCGTGGACGCGATTGTATATTGTACAAAGAACTGGTGAAAATGATTGAGAAGGTGTGCTAGGAGGGTGTGTTCAAGCACCCAAGGGGAGAAAATACATAAATTATTGTGCGAGGACCTGATATTGTTGTAATCGATATGTGAATAAGTTGGCCAACTGTGAGGATGCCACGGAAAATACGCGTACCTAAATGTGATGCGTGTGAGAGCGTCGCTTTGTTTTTAATAGTGCATAGCATATTGAATATTTTTCGCTAATTTTACATTTAACTAATTCGCTTTATCCAGTTAGTTATACACGCTTAGTTGTTTCTAGTTTAGGACCGACCCCATGTCCCATCCCGAACCGGGTACAGACACGCTTAAGCATCAATGATACGTTTTTTTTGCAATTTTTTGTGATCGATTGTGATCACACCTTGTGGCACTTTGTTGTGATGTTACCCCCCCAATACCCCGTGAATACATTATTGATATTGTACCATTTATATATTATATATGTGTGTATATACATTTAGTTATTGCTAGTTTTATGAATGTCTATATCTACATACAAGCAAAATCCTACACCGCTGTAAAACGTTACCAACGACTACAACAAACAAATGAATGAACATATATGTGAATTTTCAGATTACTAAACCAATCGATGTTTTATACCTATTTGATAAGAGAGTGAATACTAATAAAAACCAACAATAAAACCAATAAAAGATGGGATTTAAAGGGGATGGTCCAGATTTGGCTCGGTGTGTGTGTATAGAGGAGATATCTCCAGATAGTAATCTGTATGCATACAACTCTCAGATGAGAGGTCAACGAACCTCAAGCACAAGTAAATATACCTTTATCTCACAGATTGCCCATGTATACTCGCATTTTGATACATACAGATGTACATTTTACATGTATTCTACACACGACAAGAACACCCACAAATATGCTACACGATGTATTATCATGTATGTATACATATTTGGTGTACAATTACATGTTTATTTACACGATAGAATAGAAAATGTTCACAATGGAATAAAAATGAAATAGGGGACCATCTGCAACTAAAAAAAAAAAGAAAAAAACTGTTTCACTTTTATTTTAGTTTCCCACTATTTCCCATTAATAAATAAAACACCATTCTGTATGTTTTTTCCATCATAACTTAGTTTTTAGTATATTTTGTCCAATAGTTAAGGTTTCATTTCATTTCTTGTGTTCTTCCTTGCCATTACACATATCATATCTTGTCTATTCTCTAAAAAAAACATCGAGAGCTTCGTTTCACTTTTCGTTTAGACTCTTTTTAGCCGTGCCACCAATTGCCGCTTAGCTCTGGCTAGTTGTTGGTTGCCAATATGTGGATTTTGCCTCAAAAACTTTAACACGAACCGTTGGCAGTTTAGGTGTTCTACAAATAATTAATTTCGCCTTGCATATACAATGCATATAAATTGCATAAAAAATACATTAGTTTCCGTTCCGTTTTGTTTCATTTATGTTTTCGTTATGGATAGTTGAAACATGCTGTTTCTGTTGGTTCAAAAAATAAGGAAACCAAGCCTAAATACTTTTACAAAATTTAGTTACTCGCCACTCTACTAATGAGGTATACAAAATGCGGACTTAAATGCAAACTAAAATTACAAAAATAAAATAATATATGTATACGATATATCGTAGACTTAGTAGAGTGTGTGTGTGTGTGTGTGTGTGTGTGTGTGTGCTAGGAGCAGCAGCAGCTTTGCCAAAGATAATCATGGTTTCGCCTTACAATTTTAGTGGACTTTTAGTTATTGGTTTGGTTTGGTTCTCTATGGGCCAAAAACCGTTGCAAAATTCGCAATACGCATTTCAATGTCAATCCTAATCATTAATTTTTTGTTTTCCTTTATCCATTATCCGTTTATTGTTTTTGCGCTTAAATAATTTAAACATTTATCACATCCACTTACACGGCGATCACAATCGCAGCTATTTTACTTAATTTCTCCCATTCTATCCCTTCCTTTCCTTTCCTTCGTATCATTTCTTTTCTTTTCCAAACACGTAATACATACAATACGGATTCTCTTATGCCTAATTATATATTTTTTAGTACATACATTTTTCTCATGTTGCCTTTTTTGCTGTTGCATATATAATAGTATAGTTAAATTTTTTTGTTTTGTTTTTTTTTTGTAACGTTTAAAATGTTCTCTCTCTAGGAATTTTGAGTTTTTCTTTTGCGGAATATTCTTTTCATTTCATTTCACTTCTGGTTTTTGTTTCTTTAAATGCCTTTGTTTTTGTATAAGTTCTAAATGGAACACTGGAAATATACATCTACAACATCGATCATTGAGTTTGGAAATGCAGAGTCTGTGTGGCTTTATTAAGTATGAACACAAATTAGATTGTTGTTGTTGTTGTTATTGTTATTGGATAAATATATGGTATGGTATATGGTAGGTAAATGGTCTATGCCCCCTCCTCAACTGGATGTTGTCCGGGGTCTGGCTCATGGCTGTTTTTTGTGTGGAAAGGTACTATTGTTTATAGTTGCTGGTTGGTTTCTTGCCTCAGGGATCCTCTAGGTGTTTTGCTTTAGCTATTTAATTATCGTATGTTTTGTTTGTTTTGTTTGTTGCTATTGCACTTAGACTCTAAATACGTATACAGTTTACAGTTACAGTTTTCAAAACACTTTGTTTTTCGTTCACATCGAATCATATAGCGCATACGAGTATGTGTGTGTGTGTGTGTATATATTTTCATTATTTAAAATTTCTCTCTAATTGGTGTTAGAGTTTTGTTGTTTTGTTGTTTTGTGTTCTCTGTGTGTGGTGCATACTGTGTCTGTGGAATGTTTAGATATTTTCTGTAATTATTATATATTTGTAGTATGTGTGAGTGTAACAATTTTCGTTTCGTTTCGTTTCGTTTTTCACACTGAACAACAATTCACAAAATACACTTTCATATTATCCTGGGGGGCTACTAATTTTAACTTTTTTCCCTATGCTTATCAAAAATAATATCAAGGATGCATATGTATAGGTCTATGCATACATATATCGTATATGGTATACGGGTATGGATTAGGTTGAATTGTGGATGTGTGTGTGTGTGTGTGGCTGTATGTTTTGGCGTAGCTACAGGTTTAGTTGGTTTTTTGTAGAAACGAGGTACGGTTGCTGAATCGAATATACAATACAATTAGGGATGCTATGGATTCCATATGGTTTTTATAGACTTATATATCATAATTGTTATCTGTTACCAGATGTGTGTATGTGTATGTGTGTGTGTGTGTATAGCGATAGAGAGCATAGAGAAAACAAGAATGCAAAAATGAATATAATCAGGTACATTTGATATATCGGTTGTATAAAAACAAAAACAAAAATTCAGCAGTAAAAATATGCGGAAATTAAATGTATGTTCAAATATGTTAGGTATGTATGTATGTATGTATGTATGTATGTATGTATGTAGGTGTACAAATATATGGATTACATTACGTTTTAAATCGGTGAATCGATGTGAACACTTGTGACTATTGTGGCTTTGAGTTTTGGCTGTGAGTGTGTTAGTGTGTGGGTGTGTGTGTGTGTGGGCTATTGCAATATGTGTGTGGTTTCTGTTTGGCTTGTTGTATAAATATATATGTATTTATGTTTATATGTATGTATGTGTATGTGTGTGGCTGTAATTGAATCTTTGCGGCAGTCCGGGTTTACGAGTAGATTGTTAAATGTGTTACGTAATTACTAGTGACAAATACTTGTCATGTCATGCATGAACATGTTTATGCATGTTTTCGTATCGGTATCGACAGCAACAATAAATTATGCTCATTTGTATTGTATTTTATGTATGTTTGAAGACGTTACATACATAAACATATCATGAAAATTAGCCTCAATTAACGAAAAGCGAAAAAACAAACAAAAACTAAAACAAATACAGTAAAAATACAGTAAAAAAATAGTAAAAAAAAGTCGCGAGACACAAAACCTATCATATAATAGCTTAAAACTTAGCGTATATATAGATGTATGTGTGTGTGTGTTGGTGTGTGTGTGTGTGTGTGTATAAATATCATCCTTATCGTTGAATCATTTCTCCCATAGTTCCAGTTTTCAGTTATTAAATATCATCCTACATTTATGAAATGTACGCTTTATAAATGCTTATCATCCTCATTCTCATCCTTAATTGTCTTTTGGAATGTTTCGAGCTGTGAATGTGGTGGTT
The DNA here is from genome assembly GCA_008121215.1 of Drosophila athabasca. Taxonomy (NCBI): domain Eukaryota; kingdom Metazoa; phylum Arthropoda; class Insecta; order Diptera; family Drosophilidae; genus Drosophila; species Drosophila athabasca. The sequence goes on along the minus strand of CM017793.1, from coordinate 1,532,396 downwards.
TCCAAGGCATACTAAACAAGGTAGCATTATTGGCTCGCTCGCTCTCTTGTTTTGCTTCTTTCGACTCAGTCTGTTGTGAACAGTACAACGCATTTGTGAGAGTCTCTCTCTCTTTCTCTCTCTTCTGTCATTTTGACACTTAAGAATACCTTCTTTGCTGCTCTCTATGCGGCTACCTTGTTTAGTATGCCTTGGTGGTTTCCTTACTCCTCTCTCTCTCTCTCTTCTCTCCCTCTCTCTTTTGTAGCTTCATAAAAATACTTTTTCTTGGCTTGGCAGCGGGGCTGCTGTCCTGTGGCTGCGGCTGCGACTGCGAGTGCCTCACCCATTGGGATCCACCTGGGCCCGGCGATGGACCACTGTCGCCGCCGGCCAGGGCTGCTTGCCCCCACTGGCTGTGGCTGTGGCTGTGTCAACGGATGCCACAGATGAGGCCTGTGGTCCGTTGGCAGGAACTATGGATGCATTGTGGCTGAACGAGATCGGATTGCCATTGCCTCGCTGGCGATCCTTTGGCTGCCCGGCAGCCGGCTTATTCTTCTTCTGACTGTTGCTGCTGCTGCCGTTGTTGTTGTTGCTGTTGTTGCTCTTGTTGCTGCTGTTGTATTTGGCGGCGGATGACCTTGCCTGCTTGGTCATGTCGGCGGGTAACTTGAAACCATTCGTGAGACACACGGCAGCATACTCGTGCTCTGAGGTGGGTGTCAGGGTGGCGGCCGCCTCCTCCTCGGCCAGCAGGCAGATGCCATCGTTGGAGTTCGAATGCCGCACAAAGTTCGTGTGGAATTGCTTCTTGCTGCTGCCGTTGCTGCTGCTGCTGGCACTGCTGCTGCTGAGGCTGCCGCTGCGTCGTGCACTGGCACTGGCACTGCCCCCACCGCCGCCGCCGCCGCCACCCAGGCCGGTGACGGTGGCCACCAGCGGCAGGGAGTTGGGCGGCACAGCCAATTCCATTTCGCCGTTGGACGAGGCACATTGCTTGGCCCCCAGAGCCACGGCGTTGGGCGGCGTGTGGCGGTAGGGAATGTAGAAGGCCTTTGCCTCCTGCAGCATGGCATCCTGCACCGTCTTGCGCTCCGGCGATCCCCCGCCGCACAGCGGCAGCTGCGACAGATTGTGCACCCCGGCGATGCTCAGCTCCGAGTGTCCCTCGTGGTCGGGGCGGCGGGGGGCGACGACCTGGACACTGCCATTGCCGTTGGGCAGGTGGACGGCGGCTGCGTGGGCCGAGCTGGTCTGGTACTCCAGCGTGTGCTCCGGCAGCAGTTCGATGTGGTACCGCGAGCGTGGAATGAGCGTCTGCATCTCGTGGCAGTCCTGCTGCAGGGTGCCGCCACTGAGCCCGCCCGCACTGTCGCCGGGCATCCCAGAGGCGCTGCTCAGGTTGCCGAAATTAATGTCCGTGGGCGTGGTCAAGTGCGTGGGACCCTGGACGCGAGCCTTGAACCGCCGCTGTTGCAGGATGATGAACAGCGCAAAGACGAAGACACAGGCGATGGACAGCAGCGAACCGATGGCGATGCCGCTGTACACCTCCGAGCGGGACGAGGCGCGGTCCTCCTCCAGCAGATTGTGGCTATTGCTGGCCATATCGAAATACATGGGCGCCCCCACACCCGTCTCGCCCACCACGCGGACAGCCACATGGATTTTGTCCGACACAGAGACATTGGGAAACTGCAAAGCAAAGGAAAGTGAAGGAAAGTGCTAGAAAATCCTTGGAGCACGTACCTTATACGAGCAGGAGCTGCACTCGAGCACATTGGCCTCGTGCATGACACTGTCCAGGGTCCAGATGATGTTATAGTGATGCACCCGTCCATTGGGGTTCACTGGCGGCTCCCAGATCAGTTTCAGGCCATTCTGCTTGATCAACTTTGAATTGCTAATGGTGCCAGGTGCTGTGCGATACAGAGACACAAATGATAGATCAAATGATAGTTCCAATAGTTGTATATTCCCTTACGATCTGGCAGAGTGCGAACATCTATTTCGCCATAGAAGATGCGCGTCTTGCAGTTGTAGAAGTGGAAATTGTATCGCTCGTTGGCACTGAGGCCGCTGACCAGCAGCACAGAGTTGAATATGGTCCGCTCCTGGCACTTGGACTCCTGGTTGGTGTTGTGCATGGGCTTCACCAAATGGCACTCGTACACGCACGTCTCGTTCAGGCTGTCCAGGAACTTGAAGGCCAGCGCACGCGACTCCATGGTGGTCAAGCGAAAGGGCATATTCGATTGCTCCGAGGTGCCGTTCTCAATCTGCAGGAGGAAAGAGAAAGCAGGACTTTAATATGGTGCCCCAAGGAACCAGAAGGCAATCCTCTCTCTCTCTCTCTGCAGCTGCTAGCGTGTGTTTCTTCCTACAGTACAGTCTACTCACAATCTTCCACTGGACATAGCGAAAGTCCTGGCCCAGGAACTCGTTCTCGCTGGTGATGATCAGCACCCGCATCTTGATGCGCTGGAAGCGCTGCAGCAGCATCCCCGTCACACTGGCATCCACCACCAGACTGAAGATGTCCTCCTCCATCTCGAGCGTCAGATCGTCCACCTCGTTGTCCAGCACCTCGTGCTCGGCATTCCTCAGCACAGTGGCAGCGGCCGACTGGTTCAGGGGCTGTATGATGGTCAGATGGCGGCGCACTTCGTCCACCTTCTCCTCGACGGGCGACAGGGTGCCGTGCAGGGGTCCGTTCAGCAGCTGGCTGGGATGCGGATGCGTGTGGTTGATGGAGAACTGCAGGATGAAGTACTTCTTGTTGTCCAGCTCGGCCTGCGACCACTTCACATAGGTGTCGTTGCCCAAGCCAATGGGACGGAGCATTACTGCGCGGGGAAAGAAAGTTCTGGAATTTACGAGGCAACAAATCCAATCACCAATGGATATACTCACATCCCTGGGTGCAGCAGGTCACGGGCGTGCTGCGCAGCGAACTGACAATCATCTGCTGTGGCACGGCTGTGCCGGAGCGCACCTCGGAGGTGGGATACAGGAATCGTGTGATTAGGGCGAATGGCCGATAGACGGGCAGATTGGTGGAGATGACCACGAACGAGGTGTGATTCAGCTTCATGGGGGCAAAGGAGGTCCAGCTGTGCGGATTGCTGCGCACGATGTACACCACGAACATGGACTCCAGGGTGCTGCTGTCGAAGGTGATGTTGATGGTGTGGAAGCTGTGCGGGTAGCAGCGGATGTTCTGCAGCGGATTGCCCTGCTCCAGCTGCCGCTTGAAGCGCATCTCCCCGGTGGCCGAGTCCTCGCCCGCGACGTTGCGGGCCATGCACTGGTAGATGCCCTCCTCCTCGGGGTCGAACGAGTGGATGTGCAGCTCATTGCCGCCGATGTACCGCGTGTAGGAGCTGTTCAGCTGCACTCCGTTGTGGTACCAGGCGATGCTCGGCCGGGGATGGCCCTCGGCGCGACAGCTCAGCGTCTTCGAGAGGCTGATGAAGACCAGCTCCACGGGCAGGCTGCCCACGATGCGCGGCGGGGTCGTCACAATCACATGGAACGACTGCGTCTCCAGGGGCGTGATGCAGCTGTACAGGCCCTCGTGGCGCGTCTCGCTGGCATTGGCGATGGCCAAGGCCACGCTGTTGTTGCTCATCTTGACCAGCGTGTTGTTGGGGTACTGCAGCCACCACTCGATGGGCACGAAGTCGGCCACCGCGTGGCACTGCAGCAGCACAGAGCCGCCCGCAGCCACATAGACGGTGGCGTTCTGGAAGGCGGGCAGCAGCTGGGCCTCCGACACGGCCGTCTCCCGCTCCCCCCCGTTGGGCTCCACCTGCAGCAGCCACACGAACTGGCGGTGGGCCTTGCTGGCGTACGCGTTCTGGGCCAAGCATCTGGGGAAACGGAAACACACACGGATAATGCATAATTTGTAGTTTCAGGGGCGATAATTGACCCCACACACAATTACAGGAGGCGCTGGGGTGCGGCTAAATGTTAATGAATGCATTGTTAACGGAGGCACACGGGCACCCTGCTCCCTGGTGCGTGGATGTGCGTCTGTCTGATGGATGGAGTGGTTGGCAAAAGGTGTTGATTTAGCCTCCACTCCACCACTCCACCAACGCCAGACCTGGTTAGGTTTCCCCCCATTTACTCACTTGTATTTCCCCGCCTGTTCGCGGCGCAAATGCCGCAGAATCAATGTGCCATTCGACAGGATAAGAGCACTGCAAAGGCAACAAATTAAAGTCTAAAATTAGTAGCTGTTCTAACTGCAATGAGATCCCCATTCCCTCAAGCGTTGGTTGCAAAGAGTTGGCCATGGATGCACTTGGTTATGGTGGCCAGTCTCGATGTTACCACACTTTGATCTTTACTCGCCTGTTGTCATTGGCCAGGGACTCGTTGCCAAAGTACCAGCTGATCCGGGCAGCGGGCACAATGAGAAAGGGGCAGCTGAGGACCAGGGGTTTGCCCTCCAAGGCGCTGATGTTGGCCGTCTGCTGTTGGCCAGGAAACAAACGTTTGAGCACTGCAAAGCAGGGAGGGGGTTAGAGCTACAGTTGGGTGGAGATTTAGTTGTTTTTACCTGGATATTCCACGGTTATGCTGTCGGACAGAACAGCCGATTCGTCCCACTCGATCTTGCAGCGATAGACGCCGCTGGCCCGCTCGTTGGGGGGCAGACGCAGGGTGCCATTCTCGTAGATGAAGAAGTCGCTCTTGCGTATGGACAGCTTTTCGAGGGCCTCATCATTCCGATACCAGCTGCAGTAGATGGGTTGGTTATCTGCCAGGAGGAGAGGAGTTACTTTAGGGATCTCTGCTGGCTTAGGGGTTGGTACACCTACCCTGATAGGGATTGTAGGGATTGAGTATGGGTACGCATGGCAGATAGTAGGGGGCATGCGGCTTGCTGATTGTCACTCTGGTGACGGAATGCTTTTTGATCTGCAAATACGGTCGGAGGACGCTTGTGTTTTTCGGTTGTGAGACGGCGGCAGCAACTAGAAAAGAAAAGGAAATCGATTAGCTATACAGACATGGATAAATGATGGCCCATATATGTACATCTATGTGTGTATTAGGTATGTGCCCAGACAATAGACAAAAGAGCATAAAAAGACTCGTGGAAAAGTGTTATTTATATTCTTAGCCTAATCTATTGGCCGTTATAAATTTCACGCTTTTCACTTACGCCCACGCCAATTGCATCGAGGTTTTTGCCTGCCATGGCCATAAAGCAGCGCAAAAAAATCTGCAGAAAATGGCCAACAAAGGAGGGAGAGCCCTGGCTGGTCTCTGGTCTGTGAGCCCTGTCTATGTCCCTGGCTCTCAGACTGCGAGACTGCGGGACTCCGCCTGTTTCTGTTGGCCCCTGCGATACGTGCTGCAGGCGTGTCCAGAGCCAGACTTGGCGTGTTAATTAATTTTTCGGTGCTGCTGCCATTTCTCTGCCTGGCTTTGTCTTTGTTTCGGTGCCTGTAGTACAGTGCGTATACGTGATATTAAGCAGCTAAAACAATTACATGGCCAGCGGGCCACAAAAGCAGGCAGCAGGCAGCAGGCAGCATTTGCATAAGACTCTGCTTGGAGTCCATACATCACCCATCAGCTGCAACATTGCGAGGCAAGTGTACCTCACCCATCAGCTGCAACATTGCGAGGCAAGTGTACCCACATACAAGTATCTATTAGCTGCAGTTGCACTTGCAGCACTGCTGCCCTGCTGCAGACGATAATGGCCAGTGGCAGGTTGGGAGTCGCCTGATGAAAAATCACCGAATGCCAGAGAATCCCAAGAACTCGTCCAGCAATAACAAATGTCCGAACATTAGTCAAATGCGTTGAAATTTATGCTAAAAATGCAATCAACTAGCGTTCCGCTTGAAGGACGAAAGAGAGAGGGAGAGGGAGCAGCAGCTGCCCCAATCAGTTGGGGGGAGGGGGGGAGGGGCCCACCCAAGTGGCAGGCACTGCCTGGTGCACTCAGCTGTGGCCGAATGCCAAGTGCTGAATGCTGAATGCCGGACAACTAACTGCTCGTTAGCCAGAGACACAAATTGTGGCAAGACGGACAGGCGGGGAGTGGGGCAAGGGGGGCGGGGGGCGGGGACTGCTGCTGTTCATCTGCTGAATATTTGTTTCGGCTTTTATTTGTTTGATAAATGTATTTCTATAAATTAGATAGAAAGTCGCGACTTGGGGAATTTGTTCTTCTGCTCTTTGCTCTACTCTCTCTCTCTCTCTCTCTCTCTCTCGCTGTCTGTCTCTGTCTCTCTGCTGCATGTTGCATGTTTGTACGCAATGTGTTGCAATTTTTATTGCTGTAATTACACGCAATGGCCTGGCGGCAATTTGACGCATGAAAATGCCTGCCACGTCAGCAGCAGCGGCAGCAGCGGCGGCAGTAGCAACAACGCTAAGTGCGGCAAATTTACAAACACACACACACACACACACACATACATGCAGTTCTTGCAGCAAGGAGGGGTAGCAGTTGCATGTGCAGCACAGGGCGTAATTGTTATAGCGTAATTGTTTCAATGGCTGGGCGTTTAACTGCGCTTCGACCACTGCAAGGCATGCCACACAGGAGCTGGGGCAGGGGGCAGGCACAGGTACAGGGTACAGCAGGTACAGGCACTGGGCGGAGTCAAAGTTCAGCGATTTTTTGTGTCATTCGCTGCCACACACCTTCTGCACACACGAACCATTTGTCATCGCCTTGGTTGTGCTCCTAGTCCTGCCCCTGCCCCTAGTCCTGCTCCTGCTCCTGCCCCTAGTCCTGCCCCTCCTCCTGCTCCTGGTTCTGCTTCTGCCCCTGCTCTATGTCCTGCCCCTGCTCCTCCTCCTCCTCCTGCTCCTGGTCTGTCACTGGCAGCGTTCTGTGCTCGAGAGTCGTTAGCACGGGGAATCGTTAAGCGTTTTCAGATTAATTGCTGCACGCCGGACACATTCACTCGACTCGCTCGTGCGAGTGCTCCTGCTCGTGGCATGCAGCTTTCTAAACCACTATCAATTATCCATTGGACTGGCAATCGAATCTCTGCCCTGCCACCAGCAGGAGATCGGATCTCCTCCAATGATTGAACTGTCTTGACATCCAGCTTTCGGCCAACAAACAACACTTAATCTCTCTCTCTCTCTCTCTCTCTCTCTCTGGCTCTCTCTCTCGTTCTCGCTCTCGATCCCAACGCTATATAATTTCAAATCATTTGTATTATAATCTGCCCCCTCCACAGATCCCATGCCCCCTCCCCAGAACAGGCTCTCCTCTTTCTTTCAGTCTCCACTCAGTGGAGAGGAATGTTTCCCAGAATCGTGCTTGAATGCTGTTTGACAAGAAGGCGCACACAGACACAGACACAGAAGCACCATCAATACACCCATACACTCTTGACTCTTCTACTAAGTTGTAGCAAGTTGCAAGTCAATAGTCTCCACCAAGCAAGGGGAGGGGGGGAGATGGGGACTGGAGAGCTGCACACAAAATTTGCATAGTTGAACGCACGTTGTCGACGACGGCAGTGCATTCCATGCGGCAACTGTTGCTGCTGCTGCTGCTGCTGCTGCTGCAGTGCCCCATGATGATGAATGCAACTGCAATTGCAGCAGCAGAGGCAGCAACAGCAGCAGCAGCAGCGGACGGGGGCAGCAGCAGCACCAGCAGCACTGGAGACTGCCACATAAATTGCCGGCTGCTGCGCTGAGCTTATCAAACGGCAACATCTTGTGGATAGATAAGCCCCCTCCCCCGTCTCCCCGTCTCCCCCGTCTCCCCCGTCTTCCCCGTCTCCATTACCGGTCGCGGTCTCTGTCTCGGCTCCCAGCGCCCTGGCACTGGCAGTGGCCTCCATCTAACGGCAACTGTTTGGATTGCAGATTGCCTTTGCTGCCCCCCCCGCCCCTCATTCTCCCAATGGAATTTCACAAATTCAAATTGCCAGGCATCCTTTAATGCTGCCACTGCTGGCCCCGTCTCCTGTGGCACAGCTGTTGGCACACATTTACCGCTCCGCTCCGCTCCAAATCCAAGGCAGCAGCAGCAGCAGCAGCGGCAGCAGCAGCAGCGGTGGGGCAACATTTTATGCAAAATGCAACGCGCTTGAGATAATTTATCGCCTAATGACGTGCTGTTCTAAGGTTGTCCCCCCCGCCAACCCCCCCGCACACCCCCCTCGTGCGAGCTGGCATAAAATGCAATAATAAAATGTGCCTGGAGGAGGAGCAAGAGGAGGAGCAGCAGCAGGGGGAGCAGCAGCAGGAGGGGACTCAAAAAAAGTAGAAAAAAAAAGCAAATTAAAAATGAAATTTAAATGCCACACGAGCGAGCATCAGCAGCAGCTGGAGAGAGGAGTAACGGAACGGGTTGCAAGTTCCAAGTGACTCTGCCAACTATCCCCAGCCAAGTCGCCTCCCCTCCCCCCCCTTTCTCTTTCTCTCTCTCTGTGTGCGTGTGTGTGTAAGTGCCACACAGTATAATGGCATAGAGAGCATTCTTTTGGCTCCGCTCGCTGCTGCCGTCGCTGCTGTCGCTTTGGGGGCGCTCAACGAGAATTTATGAATGTGCAAATGCATACGACAATTTCGCGCATAAATGTAAGCTCCCTGCTACATGCCCCCCGCCACACACACACACACACACACACACACACACACACATAGAAAGAGGAGATGCTGCAGCCATAGGGGGGGGAGGGGGGGCCATACACCCACCACAAGTCTGCGGAGATGGAGATGGAGAGATGTGCAGATCGCATGGCAGTCGAAGATGCGTGTGCACATTCCATGGCATTCCACTAGCTACAGGGGGGGGAGGGGGAGCGGGGGTAGGAGTTGCATGTGGTGGCATGTGGGAAGAAGTTCTATGGTTGCACAGAAAGTATCTTGTGGCTCGAGTTGCTGCTGCTGCTGCTGCAACTTGAATCGCTTCTATTGATTGCAACACAGTTCATTGGCGTAGTGCATGCTGCCCCCTGCTCGCTGCTCTCCCTCTCTCTCTGCTGTGGCAGTGGTGGCATGTGGCATGCCACAGCTTATTTGGGTTAGCAGTTCAAATAGTTTTACGTGCTGTTCTGATCAAATTTTCAAATGCCACCAGCAACACCGGTTCGATAGAGAGAGGGGGAGAGAATTTATTGAAAAGTCGTCGTCGTCCCCACAGGCATTTCAATGGAGCTGCTGCTTGCCGCTTGCTGCTTGCCACACAGCCGCAGCTATAATTTCGCCATTCGAGGAGAGTCATTGTTTGCCTTTTAGCCAGGGCCCAAAGCGAGAGAGCCAGAGCCAGGACCATGGCCAGGGCCAGGGCCAGGTCTTTGCTCAATTGAATGTCTGTGGTTGCAGTGTAATTGAGTGGTTGCATTGAGTCTCTGCCCCCTGCCCCTGCCCCGAAAAGCAGCAAGTTCTAAGCCAAGACTCACGCACACTTTTCGGGCGCAAGTTTTAAGCCAAAAACTCAGCAAAACACCCACCCCGCCACATGTGGCAGGGTGGCAGGAGGAGGACTCTCTGCTCTGTCCATGGGGCAGCAACCACTTTAGACAATGGCGGGAATTTACTTGGCTAAAGTCAAAGATAAATTGCTTTTTAACCTACAAGTCTCCGCTTTGGTTAGTTGGGTCCTGCGCTTTGTTTGTTTGCCACATGCCACACACACACCAACACACACACACACACACTAACACACACACACAAAGCATTCAATTGACATATTTGGTTAACTTTTGGCGCTCTCTCCGGAAAATTCGCATTCGCTTTCGTAGTTCAGGAATAAATTTCCTTTTGGCAATTTGCATTCCACGCACAGGAAGAGGCCCAAACCCAAGCCAAAGACCAGGCCCAAACCAGAGCCCCAGCCCCAGGCAGGTCCTTTGGGGGGATGAAGCCCAAATCTTATCTAAATGTTGTTCGTGGCAACCAGAACCCTCCTTCCAGCCATTGTGAAAGGCTGGCCCCTCCCTCTGCTCCCCCCTCCCTCTGTTCATCCGAAGAACAATAGAAAGGAGCTTTGTTCGAATTCACTTGGCAGTCATGTGCAAATATGTTTGCTGAAAAGTTTTCCAGGGGATTATTAAAGGATTATTCCAACGGGGGGAAATGGAATGAATGAATGGAAATGTGCCGCCCCATCGATGAATGCCAAATGAATTTCCACCAGGGCTTCTTCGGCTCCAACCTAATTGGCTCTTGCCTCAGCCCGAGGCACACATCAGGCCAATAAATGTTTCCTAGCTTCTGCCAGGAATCTGGAGACCCAACAACCCCATCTGAGGGAGTCAATGGCTGTCACAATAGCGGATAACCAAAATACAATATGTTTCTGGCTATAAACGAATTCATTTCCGTTGAAATTTGGCACCCGTCCGCCAGGCAGTCCACGTCCTCATCCACGTCCAGCGATTGCTCTGCTCTGCAGGACACACACAACATTGCATTTCCCCCTCAATAAATCATATTGTAAAATTTCCGTTCAATATTTTTCGCTGGCAAGGAAAACAAACAAACCGGCGGCGCGCAGAAACAACAAATTGAAACAGAGAGGGGAAAGGGGGAGAGATTGCAGCGATGTGGCAGCATGGTTGGAGCAGTGGAGGAGTGTTGCCGTATTGGGTGCTTCAACAGGAAAGAGCAATCAGGTCGTGCTGCTGCTGCTGCTGCAGAATTGGGCAGATCAGAGCCCACTGCCGGCTACAACAGAGCAACAGAGGAGTAGCAGAGGAGTTCCAGAGCAAACCAGAGCAGAGCAGAGGAGTCCAGAGCAAACCAGAGCAGAGCAGAGGAGTCCCAGAGTAGAGCAGAGCAGAGCAGAGCAGAGGCAGAGGCAGAGCAGAGGCAGAGGCAGCGTCGTTTATCCATGCAACTTTTGTTTGGCCACATTGTATGCTAAATGGGGGAAAAACGGGAATGGGAATGGGAGACCCAATACGGATGCCGATGAGGATGTCCAATGTCGATGCCCATGCCCATGCCCATGCCGATGATGATGCTGATGTCCATGATGATTACCATGATGATGGGCTCTTTCCAGTACAATTCTGTGGCCTTCTGTTCGCTGTTCGGCATTTTTAAATGGGTTAAACGTAAACCATTTACCAATGACTCAATACAGCTTCCTGGAATTTCCTCCACCGAGTGGACAGACAGACAGACAGACAAGCAGACAGACAGACAGACAGACAGACAACGAACGGGTACATATCCCACATGCATTAAAACCAAATAAATAAATAAGCTGCTGGATGATGGAAAAAAATGCCAAAAAGCAGAGGAACTAAAATTAAACCAACAAATTATGTGCTATGCCTTTCGACTAGGGGTTACCCTCTAATAAGATGAGAGCAAACAAGAGAGAGTAAGATCTATAACTCTAAGAATGTGGGGTAAGGTAGGGGTGTTCTTTTTTTATATCATACAAAAAATTCGTAAATTTTTTTAATCATTGAAAACATTTAATGATTTTTTGCTAAATTATTGAGAATTAATGCCAAAAAAATTATAATTTTTGTTTAATTTCAAACTTGAAGAAGCCTTAAAACTGTTAGACAACTTGCACTTTGACCCCAAATATCTTCAGCCACAGCCATTTTAGTGAATAGAATAAAATATCTTTTGAAAGTTCATAAAATTCTCTTTTCAATCCCTCAATTGTTTGGGATATCAGAGGTAGGCAAATGTCGTTTAAAAATGTATGAAATTAAACGCAGTTTTTTAATTTTTTAAAATGATTTTGCGCATAAATTTCAAGTACTAAAAATGAGGACATGGATCTACTCTTTGATGGGAAAACAAAACAATTTTTCCATATAAATAATAAGCCACTCCCCATATAGATTTCTATATAACTAAAATACCTCTTCCCCTCATAGATTACAGGGTAAATGTATACAAAAAAAATAAAATACAGAGTACAAGCAGAAGCAGCACAAACCATGGCCAAAAAGCAGAACAGAACGAGCAGGAGATGGAGAGAAGGAGGAGAATGGATGGCAGAAAAGGATGGAGAAGGAGAAGGAGGAGGCGGAGAAGGAGGATGGATGGATGGATGATCAATAGTCAGTGGCCAAATAGCAGAAAATAACAATGTTGCCCCATAGCCAACGAGCCAAACAACAGCAACAAAAGCAGCAATAAAATAATAAAAGCGAAAACCGAAAACCCAAAAAACGAATGAGAAAATAAGAAGAATGAAGAGTCAGAGAGAATCGAAAACCAGAACCACAAACCGTTGGTCAAGCGAAGATGAGGAAAAAGAAATTATAAAAATGTTTCAGTTCAAGTGTGTAAATAATACACACACACACACACACACAGGCACACACAAGGTGCAAGGAGAAGAAGGAGCGAAAGAGACAGAGCAGGAGCAGGAGCTCTGGAGGAGCCTCTGAAGTAAACTCAGTTTTTGGTGGCCCTGGCTATGTGGCTGTGTGGCAGTGGAAGCCAACGGAAGCCGAGGGAATTTTCGTAAGCTACGCAGCGCAGCCAAAGTGCAACCTCAAGCCGCAGCAATCGTCAGCACAATTACTGCGAAAGGTGGGCGTTGCCAAAAAGGGGGCAGGTAGGGGCGTGTGGGGGGGGGCAAGAGGACTACTACAATGTGTGTGTGTGTGTGTGCAATTGTGTGTGGGTTATTGCGGTCTGTGTCCGGCGTTCCACACATTCACAATCACAAACCCATCAACGTCGTCGTCATCGTCATCGCCGTCGTCATTCTCATGATGGCCCTGCAATACATATACGTACACATATCTGTATCTGTGTTTGTGTGTGTGTGTGTCTTTCCCCGGATCTGCGATGATTTCTATAGTGCCTCCCCCAGCACACTCCCTAGGAGTCGCGCTCCAGCCAGCCAGCAACTCCTTTCACCTCATTGAAGCCACCAAAGCTCAGCGTTCTGCCTCCTGTGGGAGGGGGGCTGGGGGGGTGTTTCCTCGCTCCCCCGATTATTATGCATCATTTAACAGGAAACATTGTTGCAGTCAATGCCTAGGAGTTGGGCTGGGGGCAGCGTCACGAACATTGGTGGGGCAGCCAGGCGAACGTGCCCCGTGCAAAATGTTTTACCGAATGCGAATTGCCAAAGAAAAATTATTGTTATTATGAGTTGCTAATTGAATGGAGTTGCCCCATGTGTCGTCGTCAGCACTGGGGCAGGGATGAGGCATGGGTTGGGGGCAGGGATTGGGGGCAGGGATTGAGTGGTAGCTACACTCGAGGAAAAAGGAAGAGCCATAAAAGATGCCAAGCTTTAGGCTTCACTCATTCTGATTGAGTGATGTGTGACAGAAACAAACGAAATATTATAGCCCTCCCTCCTCTCTCTCTCTCTCTCTTTTTAAGGTAAACTGCCAAATATTGACAGACCCAAAGCCCACCCCCTCCATCTCCCCCCTCCCATCTCTTACCCTTCTCAGCTGTTGACAAGCCAAAGGCCCAGACTTTTCTTTCAGTGCAAAAACTAACTGTACAAATGTAAATAAGCATTAAATGTACAATCAATACCCTCCCCCCGCACAGCACATAGCCCCACCATGTTGCACGTGCTGTGAGTCTGTGTGTATGCTGCTGCCTCAATGCTGTCAATGTCAAAGTCATACATGATTCCCAACATGCCAAAAGCGAACAACAACAGTTACTGCTGCTGTTGCATGCAACGTATCTGCAGCTGAAGCTGAAGCTGGCTACGAAAATTCCATGCGCATAATTTATTTAAAGATTCTCTCTCTCAATATTGGACAAACATCCTTGTAGTCGTCGTCGTCGACGTCGTCGTCGTCTGCAGGTGAAATCTATTTGCATTTATCGTTGAGCCGGAAAATTGCAAAACTAAACTGCAAACTGTAAAGCTGGAAAAGCAGGGGGTTGAGGGGGGTGCAACGGGGAGGGAGGAAATGGAAATTGGTTAGAAGTGGAGCCAAAAGGAAGCTGGGAGGGAGGGGGGGAAATGCGTTTAATGTGACGCCATGGCTGCTGCTGCTGCGTGCCATCGACAGGCGGCAGGAAGGGATTTTAAATTACAAATAAAAGTACCCCTCCCCCTCAGCCCCCCCCCCGCACACAGCAACGATCGATTTGCCAAATTAGCGGCAACATGTAAATGAAATTTGCCACCAAAAGAGGCAAGAGAAGACAGCGGCAGGCACACGCTTAGCGGAAATTAAAAAAGGAAAAACAGGAACAGGACTTATCTCCCGCTCTCTCTCTGTCTTTGATTGTTAATTATATTTGACTGGCGATTAATTTAGTTAATGCTTTGTTTTGCCACACACACTTTGATGGCAATTTGTTATGTGGCCTCTGGCCCCCAGTGTGTGGCAGTGTGGCAGTCAACACGTTTAATGGTTGGCATTAGCGAGTGCGTAAGTATGCTGTAATCTAGAAGCCAGGCCAAGCCAAGAAGGGGAGAAGCTGGCCAGCTGACCAGTCAACCAGTCAACCAGTCAGCGCCAGTCAGCAGGGGCAGTCAGTGGTTGCATGCCCCCCCTCCACTCCCCACTCCACACTCTGGTCTGGTCTGGTTGGACGCGTTGTACTTGTTAATTGCAGCGGAAGCACTCAATTAAAAGCGCGTGAAACGACTACGCCGCCGCCACCACCTGCGTGAAGAAGAGTCTGCATATATATGATGGGAACAGAGGGAGACAGACAGACAGACAGACAGACAGAGACAGCAGGGGGCAGGTAGCTGGGAGCGTGCTGCATGCTGCAAATTAAGGACACAGGAAACAAACAAATGCGGCGTAATCAAAAAGCGGTAAATGCCTCCTGACACTGTAAATAGTTTATAGGCAAATGCATAAAGTTGCAAATTGTCAGCAAACAAACCGCAATCCAGAGGCCAGAACCAGACACCAGACAGCAGACCAAAAACGTCAGAGCCGCCAAACAAACGGGGTAAAAAAAAAGGCCAACAGAAGAGTGGAAAATGGAAGTGGAAACTGGAAAGGGAACTGCGAACTGGGAATGCAATAATGCATCTGTTTGTCAATGTTTGTCGAGACTAATTAGATGGCAGCTGGGCAGCAGCAGCGCCGCGTCGACTCGTCGACTGATGAAAGATGCATGAGCGGACTTTAATTGGATATTTGATGGATGGCCACATATAGAGTACATGTGCAGATACGAGTGCATATAGTATGTATGTAGTACTCTCAGATATGGATGGACAGACAGATAAATGGATAAGCTGAAATGTCTGAATGAAATGTTTTGAATGATGGCCAGCGATGCAAATGCTATTAGATGGAACGATAGACAGATACAGAAACGAGTTACAAGTTACAATAAAGTTGCTGTTCTGTAGATACAATGCTGCAACCTAAAGAGGCTATAGATAGATCTACAGATGGCTCTATAGCTCTATAGCAGGGGTCGACACGCAGACACTCAAATGTTTCTAGTGCGTTTGAGTGCGCAGACAACAGACATGAAGAAACATGTTTCATTTTCTCTGCCGCTGCACCAGCCAAGCAGAATGCTGAAGCTTTTTCTGCATAGGGCCGAAGCCACACGATCATTTTCGCTGCCGCTGCGCCAGCCGAGCAGAAAAACGAAGCCGCGCGTGCATAGGGCCGACGTTACACGAAGCTTTTACGCTGTGCGTGTGCCGACTGCGCTGCCTCGTGGCCGATTTTCTATGCACATTGCATTGGACGCTGCCGGCCTCTGCTCTATAGACACCCCTAGCTCTAGCTCTAGCTCTAGCTCTAGCCTGTTCTGTTCCATCGATTAATCTTAATCAATTTAGGTTCTGCCTTTCACTGAATGATCTTTCCACTGACTGACATTCAGTTGGGTGCCTCATCGATCATTCCACCTATGAGCAGTACGGATGCACTTCCTCGATTATGAACGGGACACGAACCGCACAAATTGCCACAGCCAGCTGGTGGCATTGTAGCACGTGACGCACAGACCAGACCAGAGATCGTTTGCAACCGTTGCACTTGTGGCTGTCGTGACATCATATGGCAAAATGTCAGCAGTTTTATGATGAGGCATACACACACACACACACTCTGTTGTTGTGGCCTGCCCCAAGAAGAGCTGCAGTAACAGCTTGCCACTGCCACTGCCTCTGCCACTGCCTCTGCTGTTGTTGTTGGGGGCATTCGCACAGTGTGTCGCATAAATAATGCAGTTCATTATGTCATTTGGCGGCACGTTGCGTGTGAGCGGAGCTAAGACGCCGCCGCCGCCGCAACACAGTGCAACATCATCAGAAGCAGCCTGGGACTGCCTGCCTGGGACTGCCTGCCTCGTGAACGTCTTGCTCTCATTGTTGCCGGCAGCGGCATCGACAGCGGCACGGCACGCCAAGTGCGGAAATGAAGTTGTCAATGAGCCACTTCCACAATTTATGACCGCTGCAGCGGGCTGCGTTGAGGCTGCGGCAAGAGGCATGAGGCACCGCCTGCCAAGATCTTAATTATGACTTGAGTAATGTGGAATAAACGATAAAGCGTGCGGCTCCACGCAAATGCAACAAATACACTGCACGAAAACAGTGAGACTTCGACTGCGACTGAGTTCCATTTTGGATCGGTTTGGGTCTGGTCTGTCAGGCGGCCAATCAACTTCATAAATCAACAAACCAGCCTCCTCCTCCTCCTCCTCCTCCTTCTCCTGGACCGAAAACAGTTATGGAATGGAATTGGAAACGGAATGGAGATGGAGAGCATGTGGGCATGGGAATGGGAATGGAGGAAGAGGGGAGTGGGGAGTGGGGTGGAAACGGACGACCAAAACTCTCATAAAAATGTCAAATAAAATGTGGCAACCATTTTTGTGCATTTGCCAAATTTGCAAAATTTAATTGTGGCGTAAAAAATGTGCAAATTTATGATTATTTTATTGCACTTTTTTCGGGCCAAGTTTGGTCACTGGCCAAAAAGCACACACAAAATCAGACAAATGTGGCTTAAAGTACATTATGGCCAAAGTATATTCGGACTCTCAAAAGTAAATAACATTTATTTATAGACCTTCTCTTCTGTTCTGCTGTTTGTTTGCTTGCCTCAAGACCAGGACCAAGACGGGCCAAAACCTGCTGTCTGGAGCCGCCTGGACAGCCACTGGCATTAAGGAAAATGTTCATCAGCCTTATTTTATTGAGTGTGGAAATTTCATTGTAACAAATCAATTAATGGCTGGGGGAATTAAGGCAGCTCCAGCAGACCCCCGCCAGTCCAGGCAGACCAGGATGATTGTTGCTATTTGGCGCTGTGTTTTGGCTGTCAGCAATCAGCAGTAATCAACTGTGTGGGCGGTGGGGGGGAGTGACAGCCAGAGCCACAGCCAGAACCGGAGCCACAGCCAGGGCTTTGGCCACTCCGGTCTGGTCCGTACCCAGTCATCGAACCAAGTACCGGGGTGTCAGATGACGATGCCAGGCCAGAGCCGTGCCGTGCCAGACATTACGTCGCACGTCTGAGTGCGCAGCGAAACAGCCAGCGAACGACAACAGCAGCGGCAGCGGCAGACAGCAGAGAGCAGGCGGCAGGCAGCAGCAGCAGGCAAGAAGGTGAGAAAAGAGAATTCTTGATGCGATGTTGCCGAAGTCTAGCATACCCTGCAGGTCGATACAGATCGATGCCTTGGGCAGCTTTAGGTCATGGATTGGTTCCACGATTACTGATTACTGGTCTTTGGCAGTGCTAGGGCGTCAGTGCGTATCCCTTGGGGCATCGTTACTGAATTTGTCAGCCAGTACTACCCAGTTTTGAATGGTCTTCTCAGCAGCCTGGAAGAGAAGCTGCAGGGCCCCAGCTTCAAACTCCAGCGACTTCAGTTGGATATTGTTCAAATTATAACGTTCACGGATGTAGGTCTATGGATAGTACTGAAAATGTCCATTGATTTGGAATAAACAATAATTATTTGTTAATTGAATTATAATGAAACCAGGGGAAGCCACATGGCCTAACAAATATGTGTATTACCTTCTTAAAAAATTTAAAATAAAATAGTTTTACATTTTTGTCATTAAAATTAAAAATATAAGAGTTATTTCTGAATTTCTGAATTATAAAAATGAAACATTAAAATTGTTAAAAAAAACATTTTTAATGGTGAGTTTTTTATTTGAAATGCATTTCTTTTAACATTTTAACTCTGATATATCAATATACCCTTCAAGGATAGTGGATACCCTTTTGAAGGGTATTAACACAACCTCAACGATGGCGACTCCATGGGCGATAGTCGAGGGGGGCGTCGAGGGCACGTGGGACTTCCGAGGGACTTAATCGATTATGCGATTTAATTGAACTAAAAACGCTTAATAAGCAATAAAAGCACACACACTGTGGCACACACACACACTGCCTTCTATATGTATACGTATGTATGTGTGTACATAGAGGAAAAACAAATTAAAAGTAACACTTAAAATTGCACCACGTATACGATGCGTTGCGTTGGGGGCTAATGAAAGCAGAAAGCAGGGAAATGGAAATAGAAAATAGAAAATAGAAAATGCTTTTGCTGCTGCTGCTGGCAGTCGTCGGTCGGTCGTTGATTTTCCTTTTCAAGAAATCGTATAATAAAATTTTATTTCCCTTTGAAAATGAAATTTTGTGAAGCGTTGAAAACCATTTTACCAAAAATGAACACCAAACCGACTCGAGTATTGGGTGGGGGTCAAAGTTTAAATGCTGTTAAACACATTCATTTATCAAATTTCATTTTATTAATTCCCCTCTCAAGTGGGTGGCGTGTGGGCGTGTACTTTCCGATGGGGATTCTATGAAGAAAGAGACCCAATGGGCATCCGCATCCGCAGTGGTCTTAAAAGATTATAAACGATTCCTGGAAAAATGGCAGAGCGATTATGGCCATGTTGCCATGGCAGCTAAGCTTTGGGGCACTATGAGCACTCCAGAGAGAGTGCTCTCCCCTCCTCCTCCTACTCCCCCTCTGCACCCTCTGCCCCCTCTGTCCATCAAGTGCCAGGGAATGTGCAAAATGTTTCATTCCCATGGCTTTTGATATAGTTAATGGGATTTGTCAACTATGAAATGGAACATAATGATTATCAAATGGATGTTCCAGCATGAAATTATTTCAAATTACAATGCCAAATATTTGTGCGGCTAATCTGTGGCACGTAGCACATTGCCCCAGGCTCAGGGGGCGGTTCAATGGTTCCCTGTATATTCTGGCAAATACGTAGAAAATTCCAAACTTAATTATAAACCAAATTGTTTGCTCAAAGGCAGTAAACAAATCTTCACAGTTTCTATTCGGATTTTCTCTCCTGAAGGTTCAATGAACGCAGAGTGTGTGGAGATTTATATATAAAGGTATATCTGCCATGAAATGAGACCACGAGGGGTATAAATATCCTGGTTTAGGTGAATACACTTAGAGAATAAAAGATATACGAATTGATTTTCTCCAAGAGAGGTGCCTCATCAAGTGGCCCAAGCGACACTAGCAGCAGGCTGTTACGCGCGTATCCCAGGCAGCCCAACCGACCGAGGGGCGCTGCTGCATAACGCGCGACTTGCGGACATGCAGGAGAGTTAGGTGTTAGACTAGTGTTCGAGGAAAAGTTGAACCAATCTGACTAAAAGAACTAAGCACTAAGAACTAATTACGAGAAAGATAAGAGAGTATCAGTCATTTAAGACTAGAAAAAGAGTTACTAGCAGATATGATATGGTAGAGGGAATTATAATCCGATCATAGGACCCCAAACGGTTCAGGCAAGAAATAATTCGATCTACAAAGCGGAAGGAATATATTGAACAAAGCCTTACACAGAGCCTTAACAGTGAGCGGTAACAGTGATCTGTAACTGGTAGCTACCACTTCCTGTTAGCACGCTGTAGTGTTAACAGTGCTGTTGCTCTGTTACACAGAGCCTTAACAGTGAGCGGTAACAGTGTTCTGTAACTGGTAGCTACCACTTCCTGTTAGCACGCTGTAGTGTTAACAGTGCTGTTGCTCTGTTAGAGCTTCTGCTGTGAAAAAACTAGAAATATGTAGAAAAAGATGTGTCTGTTTGTAATGGGCTACCTCAGCAACGCGTAAACCAAATTGCATGGGGTTTTTTTTTAAATGATAGCCAGAATATGTGGCATGGTTTTTATAAACAACATTATTAACTTTTCTATAAAGAAGTTACTTAAAAATGAAAAATTAGTAACAAAAAATTTCAAATTTGTTTCATTTTGTAGAACAGAGCATTTTATGATAAAATATATCATTACATCAAAATTATCAGGAATTTCGATGAATTCCTAAACATTAAATTCATTTAGAAAGCAACGAAGCACACGGGTCTGGGATCTGCTAGTAGATTATATTTATTTTAACTTTAAATTTATGTTCAAACCAAATTGAATTCTATTTATTTTCTTTAATTTTGAAATGAAAAACCGAATATTTATTTTAATATTTCTGTGTTTATATATTTACTCTACCATTTTTCTTTGGGTGTATTATAATGCTAGTGTTGTGGGGGCGGTTGCCCTGAGAGTGCTTTAAATTTAGAGACAAACAACCAGCAAATAGGCATTGTCCGGGGATGATGGGACGATGGCCGGCCGGTGCAGACAAACAAGCATTTACAGTTGTTGGATCGAGTGTTTGTGTGTTTGTGTTTGCCTAAGTGGCATACCCAAAACACCACTCATCCTCCCCACCACCAGGCACAGAGAGAGAGAGAGAGAGGGAGAGGAAGACAGAGCGAGAGCACACAGCATATGTGGCGTATGCGTAATGTGCAATTTGTTCTACAGCTGCTGGCCAAATTGCAGCCTGTTCTGTTCTGTTCTGGCCCGAAAACCAATTTTATGACAGGCAACATATGGGCCGAGGTTCGACGTTCCACGAGGAAATTCGATACACAAATACACAACAACAATAACAACAGAATAACGGACGGTGGCATGGGGCACGGTGGGGCGTTCGTTCAACAAAAATTGAAAATCAAACAAAGTTTTTACTTTTATTTTTGCTTTTAATAGCGTTCATTAACCGCCAGGGCAAATAGACCTGGTAATTGGAGTTTCAGGCAACACAAAAGGCAACAAAGAACAACAACAAAAACATTAAAAAACAAAAACAAAAAACGGCATTGCATAAACAAATTAAAATTAAATATTATCAGACAGCAGCCGTTGGGTTTTGGTTGGTAAATTGCATTCAGGCGCATCCTGCGTATCCTGCGTATCCGTGCACTTCCTCGAACAGGCTGCCGCCGCTTGTGGCATGCTAGCGTATTATGGCTGCCCCACCAACAAATAATGCAATAATACAAATAATTCAATAATAATCATAATGAAAGGGCCGGCCGCCATACCGCCGTTCCGTTTATTGGGATTGGGATTGGCTTGGGTTTGAGGTTGGGGAGGTCCTGTTGCCAGGAGGAAGAGCTTAATGTACACACATAATTGAACACGCGCCGACATCATGAGAGCAGGACCCCAGGACTCGCATCCCACGCGAAAGGGCCACACACACACAGACACACACACATTCAGATTATTAAAACCCTTATGTAAAAAAGCAAAAATCAATAAAATTGACTCGCTGGAGGCGGAGATTCCAATAGATATACATGTGTAGATGTAGATGTAGATAGCTGGAAAGACTAGTTATGGGTAGACCATAGAAACAAAACGATGGACACAATAAAAGAGAGGGGAATACCTAGTGAAAGAAGTGCCTAGTGGACTCTTAAATGATCAGGATATACATAGATAGAAACTGTGCAAAGGGTCTCATTGAGAGCTTCCATAAGAGCTAATTCCTCTGTCATTAAGGGTATTCCAAAGACAGTTGCTCAAAGAGCCATTCTGGCCATTATAATCAACCAATTGCCATGTGTTTTGGCCAACCAGTTAGCCAGTTTTCCACTGATTATTCTTGATAATTCTACATTACAGGGATTCCACGTATTTTCATAGAATTTCTCTCTGGAAAACCAAACAAATTCAGTCGAAAATGTAAGGCCTGGCTATAAATCAGCTGATAAATCTAAATCTGATAAAATAGCATCACTAGTATCTGGCAGTAGTTCCCCTCCCCTCCCCCCCGGGAGAATGGCATGCCAGAGGGCTCCCTGGAGTCGCCTCCAGACATGTTTGGTAGCGGAAATGGCGTGCAAAGTGAATCGGATGCGGAACGTTTAGGGAAATGTTTAGGTTCAAATGCAAGAATTCCATTCGTTCGGTATTGCACATTCCCTTCCATCTGACCAGCCATCCAGCCGACCAGGCAGCGAGGCAGGCAGCCAGCCAGCCAGCCAGGCAGCTATACATCCATACATATAGCCATCTGTCTACCTATCTATCTGTGGCATGGCATATGGAATGGAGAAGAGAAGCCTTCACACATTGCAGAGGGACCCCACCCGTCCGCCAGTCCACCCGTCCGCCAGTCCTGTTGGGGCTCCACAATCCTCCCAATCCCCGGTTCGTGCTGTGCGTGGCAGTTGAATAACCTTTGACGGCGTCACTTGTGCCTCTCTGTGTATCTGTATCTTTCACTGCCTTTTACCTTCTCCAGCTCCCTCTAGGATCACCCACACCCGCACACCCACACGCTTACCCATCTCGCCCGCCCGCCCATACATACATACATACATATAGAGAGACGCACGCACTCACACTCACACTCTCGAGATTATTATGACGCTCAGTCAGCCATTACGGTTGGCTCTCTGGCTACTTCATTACGCTGCGTGTTTGCACTCACATGTGGCAGAGGCGAAAACGGGGGCGGGCCCCCAGTAAGTCAGTTAATATAGCAGCTAGTTGGCTGCCGTTTGGCCAGAAGAGAAAAAAAACGCAGAGCCAGCCGGCAACAACATCAACATATCCACAGCCCGACAAATAGAATCCGACCGACATAAGCGCCATTCAAGCTTTTTAGTTCATTTCAGAGGGAGAGAGAGAGGGCAAGAGGGAGAGAGTGACAGAGAGAAAGCGAGGCAATGAGGACGACAAGAACATCAACAGCAGAAATTGGATGGACGGCAAGTACGGCTTGGGATTGGGGTTGGGGTGGGGTTGGGAGACCCCCCAAAGGAAGGGGCAAGCAGCAGTGGCAGTGGCAGGACCAGGAGGTGGAGGCAAAAAGGAGTAAAATTAACACGTGGTTAGAGGTTTACACTCTCTCTGCTCTCTGCTCTCTGCCCGATTTGGCGCTGAGCTGGCTCAGCTTTTGTATATATCTCATTATGGGTCTTAAATGTGTGTGACTCTTGCTGTCTGTACTCCTACGCGTGTATCTATGCATGTATAAGTGGGTGTATGTGTGTGTGTGTGTGTGTGTGTGGTATTTACGCATTTTCTGTGCACCCATCCCCAACACAACACCATCAGCCAACCATTTGGGCTCTGGCTTGTGTCACACCGTTGAGGGCTAATGAAAAGCGGAAATGAAACTTTTGTATTAAACAAGCTGCTTGTCGTCGACGGGCCTCCCTTTTCACCTCCCTTTCACCCCCCTTTCACCTCTCTTCTCACTCTCTTTGAATACGCTTTCAGCGGGTTACATGGATTATGGCTTATGCAGGAGAGGGATATAAAGCAGCGATGGGCAGAAAGACCCTTAAAGAAATTGGTAGTAGTCCATCGACAACAACAACGAAATGGTTCACTTATCAGTGAATCATGCACACGACATGTATATTGTTTGCAGCGGTGTGGGCAGCCTTTTAAAAACTGATAGTATTCCATCGACCATAACAACCAAATGGAGCTGTTTTCAGCGAATCATGCACACGACATGTATATTGTTTTTTGTTTAATATTTCAAGCATTCGCTTGTGCATCTCAAGCCGTGCTTCAATATGCCCCAGGGGGCTAAGACGTGCCCAAAATTACCGAATGGAGCACTTATCAGTGAATCATGCACATGACATGCATATTGTTTTTTCTTTTTTATATATATTACAAGCATTCGCTTGTGCATCTCGATCCGAGCTTCAATATGCCCCTGGGAGGCAAAAACGCCCCCATAATTTTCTTTATTCATTTTCCCGCCTGTTAAGCCTTTAAGAAGCTTCCCTTTTGAGACCCAGAAATACCTTCCCATTAAATAATCCCACCTTCATTCAATTAGCATTAGCACAACTATCCAAATCATACACAAAGTTGTTATGGCAACAGATGCACATGGATCTAGGGAGAGTATAAACATACATAAGTACATATATGTATGTGTGTATGTGTGTTGTGTTTGGGTGGGCGTGTTTGTTGTTTGTTTGCCTGTCTGCCTCTGTACAGAGAGGCCCCAGAACTCATTTGGCCGGCCCCACCAAGCCTTTACCATCACCAGGCCAGGCCAGCAGCCACCACGCACCGTTTTATAATATAAAGCCTTGCAGATTGCGTATACGCAGCGTGCGCCGCGCCAAATGAATGGGGAAAGCAAATTGCCTGGACCCAAGCTCCCCGCCAGCTTGGCACCGTTTTCTTCTCCTCATTTTTTCTCTTCTTTTGTTCCTCTTCTCTGTGCCGGGCCTTTGGTGACGACGGGCTGTCCTCATAATGCGCTTGGATTAAATGAAGTCCTATTAAAATAAAGTAATTTCTTTCGCGGCTTACAGCAACAGCAGCAACCACCTACGAGGCCCAAACGCTTTTGCTTTATTCCGCGTCTTTATCATTTAACATTTTTCTTTTGTAGCAAAGAAGAGAAAAAACTAAAAGAAGTTGGGAAACAATGCGATAGCTTTTCCTATTAAATGTGTAAAATACGCCAAAAAAAAAATATGGGTAAAATTTCTCGGGCCAGAGCAAACTGTGTGTTAATGGCCAAAAAGATAGAACCGAGCGAGAGCGAGAGATCCGAGAGAGGACAAAAGGAAAGGCACAGACATGAAAAATATGAAAAGAGAACAGAAAAAACTGAAAAACTGAAATGGAAATGGAAATTTTTATGCAAATAACATTTCATTTAGCCGGCGAGTCGGGTATTTGCTTAAAAATGTGCAGAGCGAGCAAATACTATACGAAAAACTAAATAAAAATTAATTGAATTAAGCGTGGGTCCAGGATGGCAGAGGGGAAAGACACGGCGGGTGGGAAAGACAGACAGACAGACAGACCCAACTGGGGGGGCGGGAGGAGTCCTGGGGTAGTGTTCATATTTTTGTTTGTTCCTCTTTCGTTTTTGTAAATGAAAATCCCAGGCATAAACTGCATGGATTGTAAAGTTTTATAAGATTTAAAAGTTGTAAATGTAAATTGGCAACGGATCATGGCACTGCGGATATTCCAGTACACTCCAAACACTCCAAAACAGAAAAAGAAAACTGAAAGAACAATGGGTTAATGGTAGGGTAGTGACTACTAGAGAGGGAGAGAGAGAGGGAGAGATTTCCATCGTAATGCAGGAACTTGAAATGCAAATGAGTTGAAATGGAAGTTGAAGAAAAACTTTACATACATTCCACCCCCTACCCCCTAGCCGCTCCCCACTCCTGCCCCTCCCCTTGTAATTTCCATTTAAAGCAACTTTCTTGGGGGAAAAGTTCCATTTCTTGGCAGAATTTTCATAATTTCTTTCGAAACAAGTCAATTTCTGATTCGTTTAAAGAAACTTTAATTTAATTCAATTCCAGGAGAGCCACAGAAGTTGTCTTGATTTCAAACTTTTTGCACCGCAAACTTCATAAAATAAAACAAATTATGGCAACGTCATTGCTATCTCAACAGATTGTTAGCAAAGAGAGAGAGAGAGAGGGAGGGAGAGGGAGAGAGAGCACACCTAGACACCACAGAGCAGGCAGCTTGTCCTTGTTGTTGCTACTGTTGCTTCTGTTGCAAATGACGCCATCTTGACAGAGCACAAATGTTGCACAACCACATGAACAACAACAACAACAACGCAGACACCACACAGAAACATAGAGAGACAGAGAGACAGAGTTATGAGTGCACCACATACGAGTATGCAAAAGTCCCTGCCCCACCACCAGCCCCTCCCCTCCGCCCTCCTGCTACCCGTCTGCATATATGGTCGGTCAGACGCATTGCCAGACAAATGCGCGTCAAGTTGACTGCATGTCTCGAGGCAAGTCATTCACATTCGTCATCGCTGGGGCAGACTCCGCTCTGCGGCACTCCGTTGAGCGTTGAGCGCCAGTTGCCAAGGTGCTAAGAACAGCAGCAGCAGCAGCCGCAACACCCACATGGGGGCACAGCCACAGCCACAGCACTCATACCTGTAGCATGGAACGGGGCACACCACTCACACACACACACTCACACAACCATGACTGTGTGCATCTTGTGATGTTTTCAAGACGAAAGGTTTTACACCGATGGTAACTGAGACAAAATCTACTGCAAAGCGGAATATATTTCTGTTTTGATCAATGCATTTTAAACATAATAAAATATTTGAAAAAAATTGTAATAAAATATAAGTAAAAAATATAAATAAAAGCATTTAACGACTGAACAAAATTGAAAGTCAATTGGAAAACATTTCAATATAAATCTTAGCCCAAAAGGACTATAAAAAGACTATTTTTTAATTTCTAAAAACTAAATAAAAATGCATTTTATTTTGAATAAAAAAAGACAAAAAAAAGAGGGGAAAACAGCAGCTTTATCCATGGTGCAAGGCTTCAACCCAATCCATGGGTGGCAGGCACTACACTCATACGAATAACTTGAATCAAGCTCAACAATCACAAACATATACCTATGTAAATACGAGATATACATACATACATATATGTATATGTGCATATGTATGTGTGTATGACACTCTCTGTTGGTGTCGTTCACCGGCACAGTTTGGGGGCACCAGTGGCAGACAGCAGCCTCATCGTTGCAGTCACAGTCTCATTCTCAGTCCCAGATGCAGATGCAGTTGCAGATTCAGATGCAGATGTAGTTATTAATCTAACGCCATACGGCAGCAGGCAGCAGCTTCTACGCCCACGTAGAGTGTGCGTGTGTGTGCGTGTGTGTGTTTGTGGCAGTGTGGCTCCATTAGTGGCGCGTATTTTGGTAGCTCCACTCCGTTTTGGACTCGTGTTCGACAAATGAGTGTTTTTTTTGGGGTCCAAATGAGTGGATGGAGCCAATAAATCGAGGCGCACCACCAGCAAAGGAAAATAACTAACTTTGGGCGTGCTTAAATTGCCGTTTAAGCAATTTTTATGAGCATAATTTATCAAAGTTACGTTAATAATTTTTCAGACAACCTCAACAAACAGAGCAAGAGGGAGATAGAGAGAAAGATAGAGTGGGAGACAGAGAGAGGGATAGAGAGAGCCTCAGCGCCAGAGCGAGAGACAGTGAGCCTCAGCGCCAGAGTGGAAGAAAGAGAGAGATGGAGTGACCCTCAGCGCCGGAGAGTGGTAGAAAGAGAGACAAGACAGCTCTGTGTGAGTGTGCGTGTGTTTGTGTGTGTTTGTGTGGGCCGTTTTTGGTGACATAAAAAAACATAAAGTATTGCAATTTAATTTGCATAAATTGAGCAAGCAAAAGAGCCTCACTCGGTGTTGCCATGGCAAGCGTCCTCCCACAGCTCCTGCTCCAGCTCCAGCCCCCACCCCCTGTGGCACACACACACACACTCCCATAAAAAAATACCAGAAAAATACCATCAAAGCTGAAATAATTTCAGAGCTTATTTCTAACACTGCAACCAGCACCCAGCAGCCACGGCCACTGCCACTGCCACGCCGCTGCTGACAACAAAATCATCAACGGGAGAACAAAGAGAAAAGACAACGGCCGAGTGTCGAAGCACTTGATACCCTTTTTGGGTATCTTGACTTAGACCTAGACTCCCTAATGTTGATATAATTCGATCAAGCTATCAATTCAATATCTTCAATAGACGCGACACCCAAAAACAAGTAACAAACTGGTGATTTTCTGTTATCTAAGATGATACTCTATCTATGATCCTCTATCTTAATGATACTCTATTTATAGTCCTCTATCTATGACCCATCTATGACCCTATCTATGACCCTATCTATGATCCTATCTATGACCCTATCTATGACCATATCTATGATCCTATCTACGAACTTCTTCAAGCAAGTCTCTCTCTTTCTTTCTCTCACTCTCTCTGCAATTCATGGGCTGTCATTTACTTCCTTTTCGCACTCTTACAACTGCTTCTATGCTCTCCTCAGCAAGTGCTCTCCCGATGCGCCAATTCGGGCACAGCAATAGTAGTAGAAGTAGTTGTAATAGTAGTAGTAGTAAAATGATAAGAGTAACGGAGCACAAAAGTAACAGAGACTTAAGCAAGGAACTGAGATTTCTTCTGTCTCTCTCCCAGTGTGGCTTAGCAATGGTTTTTCTTGTTTTCAAGCAAAGACATTAAGATTTTTTCGGAGAAATGACTAAGAGCTCAACGAAGACGGACGCTTTTAATCACTATTTAGCTTTCTCTCTCTTCCAGAGTGTCTTAGCTTAGTTAAAACTCTGTTTGAAGAGACTCTACATCTACTTTTATCGTTGCTAACTCAAGTATGGCCCCAATTCAGGCACCGTCAGGCACTGATCAAAAGATGTACCCTAAAAATAGTCGCACGATCTCAGGAATCTTCTCACTCTGCATATTCATAATACCCATTTTTTTAAGGGTATAACAAAGAGACACACGGTACAGGGAGACACGGGACAGGAGGACACGAGGCGGGGACAGGGGAAGGGGAAGGGGGGACAGGGGGACAACGAACAACAATCTAAGGAACAACAAAAAGGGTTTCGGGGCAATTTTGTGCCTTTGCTCATTTTGCTGGCATTAAATTTTTGCATAGCGTAGAAAGCACATAATTTGAGGCATTATGCTAAAATATGCGTTCACTCCCAGGAAACACACACACACACACACACACTCTCTGCGAAGGAGGCAGGAGTAGAAGGAGGTCCTGTTCCTGCAGGAGCTGTAGCTGAAGCTGGAATGGTAGCTAGAAAACATTTTGCAAGAATTTTCTCATACCAAAGTTTTCCATTCCATTTTTTGGTGAACAATTTCATTATTAAAAATTTGTGCCTGGTTATGTCGAGTGCAGAGGCACTGATAAGCAGAAAGGATGCCAGAAGGAAGCCAGAAATCAGAGTGGAAATGGGAATGGAAATGTGAATGCTAGGGAATCCTGCAGAGACTGCCAGACATGTTGCCAAAGGAGTAAATTAGAAACTTTAGCTGGAAATGGCAGCGACGACGACGACGAAAAACCCATTTAAATCAAAACACATTCTACGACGAGTGAGGATATTCTCGTACACATTATCATATTTATGTTTATTACAACGCCTCTCAGCTTAGACGGAGAGACTTACCCAACTCTCCTCCACCCCCCCTAGAATTCCCCCGAAACTCATCTGCATAATTTTCTAAGCTGCTTAGAAGGCGGCTTGGCTTTCACAGCTAAATCCTGTGGAGATTTAAGGACTAAAGGTTAAGTAGATTTGCGCTGTCCCTGCTTCAATGAGGAGTGGACTGTATATGGTCTGATATCATATGTAATTTATCGAAACTGCAGCTCCAGTAATCCCCCCAAGACACACACAAGCCACAATTGACTGCAAATCAGGGCCAAGTGCCAGGTCGGATAAATATTCACTCGTATTCGTAGTCGTACATAAATTTGCTCTGGCTCTCATACGTAGATATCTCTTCATCGGCATCATCATCTCCATCTCGACAGCATCTTAATTAAGGGTCCTGTGGGAAGGGACGGGGGCTCAGTGCACAATCTGCATAACAACCAGACCAAGGCCCAGTCCCCTGTCCTGTCCTGTCTTGGCCATGGCAAATACTCATAGTATACGCTCCTAATTGGCCCTCAGCTGGAAGTCATCCTGATCCTTTATCCTTTTGGAGCAAATGCCATATGGCCAAAGGTTTGTTCTGGCAATTACGTTGGTTTCGGTTTAGTTCTGCTTTTTGTTTTAGTTTTAGTTTTTCCTGCAGCTCTGAATATGCTGTGTGTTGCAGGTGTTTTAACCCTTAACCCCCGCACCCCACTGGTAGGGCGAAACTTTGCCAAAGGCAAATACTCGACTCGAGGGAAAGGGAAAGCCATTTTCAGCTGTTTGTTGAATTGAACTGCCATGAACTGAATTTTCGAACTGCATTGCAGTCCGTTCGGTCGAGGGTTGCTTCCCCCCCGAAGGCGATTCGCTTCATTTTTGGCAGCGTTGGCCACACGCGCGCACACCCATACACCCATACAGGGCCACCAAAGTTCAATAGCCTCTCCACAGACACACATGCATGTGTGTATGTGTGTATGTGTGTGTGTATGGGTGGATGACATCAAAATGCAAGCGTTAACCGAAACCTATCCTAATATATTTGAGCTTGATGCGTTACCTGACTCGAAGATGAGGCAGAGGGAGAGACTGCTACCCCCTGTCGTATCCTTTCCGGCACTGCCCTACCCTCACATCCTGACAGGCATAATAATGACGCACACACACACACACACACACACACACACAGACACATACACAGAGAGAAATGTCGGCTAAAGTTTATTGCAATGCGACATTTGAGCTTCAACACTCAATGTCTGAGGTCTGCTACCTCTGCTGCTGCGGTTGCTGCCTCCTGCCACAGCTCTACTGCTTCAGTCTCTACTGCCGCTCCTTGCTGCTGCCTCTTGCCGCTCCTTGCTTCTGCCTCCTGCCTCTCCTTTTCTGGCCTTGCCCAAATGGAGGGTTGCATTTGGCTGAGAGATCCGACAGGGCGTTGCGTCAGCGAGCAAATAACAATGGTCCTTATGTATTATATAAGCATTTCCATATACACACACACATATACTGTATGTATGTGTGTGCAACGAGTGTGTGTGTTGCTGCGTACCCCTGGAATCCTTATGAATCCTTTTTGTGCCTGCTGCTGCCTCTGCTGCTGCGTTGTTTAACTTAATAAACAGGGGAACAGAACAGAACAGACACACGAAACGGCAGACAGACAGTCAGACAGACAGACAGACAGACAGACAGACAGACAGACAGAGAGAGAGAGACAAAGAGAGAGGGAGAGAGAGATACCGACCAAATGTAACAATCTAAAGCCGAACCATCTGTCATAGATACTCCCGTACTGTCCTTGAATATTGATTTTTTTTTTGTGTTGTTGTTTTTTACTGCGGCTCTGTTCGGACCACCAGCAGCGATAATGTTGCCAATTGTTGCCCAACAATGGAGTCGTCATCGATGTCGTCCTCTTGTCCTGTGGAGGGTCTACCTGACTATTTGCATGCGGTAAAGGGGGGAGGGGGGGCTTCCATGGCTCGTAAATAATACAATATGCAAATGCAAATACAAATGCATTGACTGCCAGACGACAAGTCAAACTGAGGCAAACCGAAGCGAACCACTTTCGACGCATTAATGTCACTCTCTGGTTGCACACACACACGCACACAGAGACAGAGAGAGAGACAGAGGGAGAGAGAGAGAGTTGGGTCGTATACGTAATATGAAGTGACAAGAGCAGCCTGGGGGCTAGGGGTTCATCCTACCATCTCCTGGCAGCAGCAGCAGCTCCTACTGGCTCCTTCGACAGCTCCGTTTCAAGACAAACAATAGCTAATAGTGCTAAAACTTACTCCCACTCGCACTGCCACTGCCACTCCCCCTACGCCCCTTCGCCTCACACACACACACACACACACACTTGGAAGTACATATTGCCTTTGTCAATATTTGCAACAGTCAGCGATGGGTCTACGACAGTGCCACTCACTATGGTTGTGGTCGGGGTTCTGGGTTGTGTGTGTGGCACTCACTGCGGTTGTGGCAACTTTAGCTAACAACAGTCAAACAACAGGCAAACCGAAACAAGAACAACATTAGCTACCATCCACACAGGCAGAGGCAAGGGGCAGGCAGCTGGGGCACAAGCACAAGCAACATGTCGAACAACATATTGAACAAATGCATTTCAATAAGCCAACATCAGCGGCCAGAGACGACGGTGAACCGTCATCGACAAAAACCAACCGCCAACCACAACAGCAACAGAAATAGCAACAATAACAAAAGCAGCAACAACAACAACAAAAGCAACAACAGAAGCAACAACAACAACAACTAAGAAAACATTACATCGATTGGAGGCAACGCTTGATACCCTTTGCTGATTGATTTAGGATTGTTCCTAAATTTAAATTAAATATTTAGGAAAATATTGAAGAGAATTCACTTTCATTAAAACATTAAATACGATCCATATTTCATATAAATATTAAACATAATTAAATATAAAAAATATTACATTTTCTATGGCTGTTGGGGAGCTATAGTTGATATTGAAAGTATGATCCTTCGCAGCTTCTTTTCCAGGGTATCACAACCATCAAAACACTAACCGCAAAACGCCTGACAGAATGTGGGCGGGGCAGTGGCAGCTACCCATTGACAGCCAGGGGGTAGTGGGGGCAGGGAAGCTGGGTGTGGAGCCTCAACCTGAGAGCGAAGACCAAAGTTGAAGCTGGAGCTGGAGCTGGAGCTGTAGCTGTAGCCACTTCCACTTGCGTGCGCTCTGCACGCTTCAGCTTCAATTGTTTGCATTAAAATTGCACTTCAACTTCGACAAATGCAACAACAACATGCCACACAGAGGCAGCAGCAGCAGCAACAATAACAGCAAAAACATCAGTGGCAAAAACGAGGAAAACCACAACAGAAACAAAGCTGTCGCTGCTGGCAGTTGCAGCAGCAGCAGCAGCAGCTGATGGAACCACAAAAAACCCCCCACACCACCCCACCGCAGTTGCCTCCCCCCGACAGACCGTAGCTAAAATAGCATAACAAAAATCGTTTTGATAAAATGAAAAGAAGCGAACGAAATGAGCAGCAGAAAGGGAGGGGCAGAGAGAGGGGAGGTGCGGGGCTGTGGCAGTGGCAGTGGCAAAGGCAAAGATTGTGGTTCTTTCCAGCTTTTAACTAAATATGCAAATAAAAACCAGATAGAAGGATATATGTACATACGATAATCGACTCAAAAGATATCCAGTAAATGGAAAAAAAAATCAAAAAAAAAAAATACTCGTTCTCTTTATGATTTGTGCTTTAATTATCCATTGGGAATAGGTGGCAAATAGATGGATAGATAGATACATATGTAGTACTAGTAGTACTAGTAGGTACTATATAAACCCCAAAAACTCTAGGACTACGTGGTAGCCAGATGAGCAGTTGGCAGCAAAGAGAACAGCAACAGCAACACAGTATCACCACATCAGAAGCAGAAGGAGCAGAAGCAATTGAAGCAACAGAAGCAACAGAAGCCACAGAGATAGAGAGACAGAAAGAAAGAAGAGAGTCAAAACGGAGTGACATGATGGCTAAATGATACGTCCACCAAAAAGAACAGAAAAACTATGAACAGATTCTGGGTTCTCCTATCAAGAAAAGTAGCCAGAAAACGGGAAATTTCACTTAGACGAGATTTCATACGGAAAAGGAGTAAAGTGGAGAGAAGTGGAGAGTGGAGTGGAGAGGAGTGGAGAGGAGTAGAGTAGAGTGGAGTAGAGAGAAGTGGAGAGTAGAGTGGAGTAGAGTGGAGTAAAGTGGAGAGGAGTGGAGAGAAGGAGAGAGCAGAGAACTGGAGTGGAGTGGGGAGTGCCGTGAAGTTTAGTGACAGTTAAATGCTGCCGCCATCAATGACAAATGTCAATCATATTTTTGAAAGGCAATCCCTCCACCTCCTCCTGCTCCTGCTCCTCCTCCTCCCTCTCCTCCGGAGGAGCTTTGCATTTATTTGGATTTGGTTTGGGTTGGTTGTCAGACAAGAAGGAAAGCAGACACCATCAAGCGTCTGTCTGGTATCTGCTGTTCAGCAAAGGCAAAAGTAATCTGACAATCGTGGGAGGACGAGTACTCACACACGTACGCATACTCATACTCATACTCACACACACACTCACACTCCTTCTCCTACTTGTTTATTTATCATTTGATTAGCTTGTTTGTGTGTTCTGTACTCCTCCCCTCCCAAATTATTCAAGGAAATGTACACTTTAGAAGGGAATTTTAAATAATCTCGAGATTTTTGTTTGTTTTCTTTAAGAAATTGAGCTTTAGACTATAAAAATAAAGGAAGTTCTTTAATAACAAAAATATACAAAAAATATGGGAAACTATTAGGTATATTTTGTAGAAAAATAACTTAACAAAAATTACACAATTGAGAAAATATAATAAAACACAAAATATGCATTATTATATGGGCATTTCCCACCGAAAAGTCCATAAAGGCAAAAAAAAAAAATAAAAAATAATAAAACATATTTCAATACAGTTTCCTCGGGATATTGTTTCCTAAAAATATTGAAATGTTTCCTATTTGTTTAAATGACATATAATTTCATTAACTTTGATTATTAAAACTAGCAAAAGTTCACCTTTTTTTTAAATTTTTTCTTAGTTTTTCTTAGTCATGTTTTCCCTTATTATTTTTGCCTATAAGAAAGATGATTCTTGATAAAAGTTTTTTCTCAAAGTCTCGCTAACATATGGAACTATCTAAAAAAAAATTCCAAAAAATTTGCCCAGTATCGGTTTATGGAATTTTTTAAACCTTTTTATAATGTAAAGGAATTTTTGTACCGAGCAAAAAAAAAAAAAAAGTACAAGCAATATTTGCTTTAAATTTTGTATCATTTTTATTCATCATTCATACTTTATTCATTCATTCATTATTCATCATTTCAAAGTGACATCAATGCACAACATTTATCAGAAATTCGCTTCAACTTTCGCTGAATTCTGAGTTTGAATAGAACGCCGCGAAAACCACTTTCAAATAATTCCCGTGTGAATTCTTCGAATTTTCTGTATAAATATTGTCTATACATATTCCATATATATACATATATCTATACATATATATGTAGCTAGATTTCTCAATCATTTCACAATGTTGCTGGCTTTATTATGCAATTTATTGCTTCGTTAGTTCTGAGGCTTTTGGTAGCTATTCATGTGTGAGGCAGTAAAACCTTAAAGTAACCAATTCAATATTGGTTGGCAATCATTTTCTGACACAGTCCCCCCCTCAACCCCAGGACTCTACTTTCTCCTTTGTCAGACATCAAATTTCAGGCAATCCCCTATTGGCAGACCATCATCAATGTGTACATACTGTATAGAATGTTTATTCCAGAAAACATTTTCATTGTAGGATATTCTTTGCTTTGCCTTCTGCTTTTGTTGTTGTTTTTGCTACTGTTGCACATCTTGCAAGTGTCATTTATCTTGCTCAACTTTCAACTTTGGGGAAACTATTGACATTTGATTCGCTTTCCTTTATATTTCCCTCCATGTCAACTTGAACTTCAACTGCAACAGAAAGAGACAGAAGAGAGAGAGAGAGAGAGAGAGCAGCACATCTTGCACACACAATAGCCAGAAAAGGAAGTCAATGTATATACAATTTTTAAGCGCTTCATAGAGTTTTTTTTTTGTTTTTTTTTAAGGAGAACTTTTGGCCATGGCAACTTCCTTTTTCCGGCATCAAACTCCTCTTGATGCTCGACGTCTGGACCGCATTTTCCTCTCTCTTCCTGACTGTTCGTCGTCCTTGTTTCTTTTTGTCATAGAAACGAAATGGAGGGAAACTTTACTAACTGCTTGGAAATTATGAAAAGTTTTTTCCCGCTCCTCAGTCGCGCCACTCGAGTTGCAACTGAGAAGGAGCTGGGGCAGGGAGCAGGGGGACGAGGCACAGCAGGAGGTGGCACTGTGGAACTGTGTTAATGTTTTTGCATTCATGTCCGCTGCAATGTAATCCAATCAAACTTCATTATTATAATGCTGTCAACTGAAGCGCATGCAAAAATCTGCCAGACAGACAGATACGACAGACAGAGGAGAGATCTGAAGAGGGAGTGGTAGGGGTGCCCAGACAATGGAAATCCCACCCAATCTGGGGGATGGAATTAAGGGGTGTTGGACAAAAAAGTTTAAGAAAATATTACGTTACACTGTAAATAGAATTTCAGTTTCAGTTGCAGTCTGACAACCCCTCGAGGAGACCCTGAGAAAACTGGTCGTACGCGTAAGTGGCCCAGAGACCAGCAGTAGAGAGGGAGAGAGAAGGAGAGACAGAGTATAAGCATGAAGGATGTGGACGAGGATGAGGCGAAGCAGAAGCAAGCGATATGCCATAAAAGACTTTAAACAAAGACAAAACGAATGACACGCTGCTGAGGATGACGATGACGAGGCCCATGTCGACCATGGCCTACGACAACGTGATTTTTAGTAAGTTTCGTTATGCCTACGCGTAGCCATGTGTGTGTGTGTGTGTGTGTGTGTGTGTATCTGTATATGTATGTTTGTGCCTTCGGTGGTCGTCTGTCAATTTAATGTCTGCTGCCCCAACGACGTCATCGCCATCATCGCCATCATCGTCATCATCATCATCATAATCATCATCATTGCCGACGACATTGTAGCTTCTGCTGCTGCAACTCCATTATATCCTACGCGAAGCAATTCGCTCTCTGCCTCTCTCTCTCTCTTCCACTCTCTCTCTGTCTCTGTTCTCTTGGTGATTTACGTGGCTTTGAAGCATGACGTCAAATTGTATATATGTTCCTGTGTGTGTGTGTGTGTTTGTATCGTGCAAAAATACTTAACAAATAACCCAAGGAAACGCAACAATAAAAACCAGAATGAAAGCTCCACACAGCGATAATCGCTGCTCGGGGGATACCCTGCAGTTCTGCCGATCGATTGTATTCTTGGAAACCAAAAAAAAACCCAAGAAATGGGAATATTTACACTGGGAATTAAAAATGTATTTTGCTTCGAGTGTAGACATTGTACAAAGAAATATATTTAATATTTCAATTAAATATAGAAATAACAGAAATCAAATGTAGAAAAATTCACAAAAAATGCCTAAAAAAATATATGTTCTGAATGCTTTTTTAATACAGAGACTCAATGAAAATGATGTATACATTTTCTATAAAATAACAATCTAGAGTTGCTCAAGTTGGATGTGATGTATCATCATCTAAAACAGGGGCTCGTAGGCACTCACATGTTTCTAGTGCTTTTGAGTGCGCAGAAAACAGACAAGAAGCAACAAGATTCATATTCGCTGCCGCGGCGCTGCCGAGCAGAACTATGAAACCTTTTGTGCATAGGGCCGAAGCTACTAGATCCGTTTTCTCTGCCGCTGCGCCAGCCGAGCAGAATTAGGAAGCCTTTTGTGCATAGGGCCGAAGCTACTAGATCCGTTTTCTCTTCCGCTGCGCCAGTAGAGCAGAATACCGAAGCAGCGAGTGCATAGGGACGACGGCTACACGAAGTGCCGACTGCGCTGCCCCGTAGCTTTTTCCTATGCACATTGCGTTTGCATTTTACATTGCTGCCGGCCTCTGATATAAAAGAGATTTATCTGATGGCTGATCGGTTAGGATGATTAGGCAGTAATCCGAATGCAAATAAATGTCAACTGAAATCGAGAACTCCCTATCATTTATGTAAAATATAATTTTATTTATTTATTTTACGCCTAAAAACTTCTCACTGCAAAAACGGCTATGCCCTCATAAAAGGGTATCCAAAAGCTAGAGAGCCAAGGCTTACGTGTTGCAAAATTGTGTATGTGTGTTTGTGTGTGCGTCCGAGGAGTATATGTGTTCGTGTGTGTGTGCTATGGGTGTGGGAGTTCTTGTATTGAAAGAGTAGAAGCT
This sequence comes from Drosophila athabasca, assembly GCA_008121215.1. Lineage (NCBI taxonomy): Eukaryota > Metazoa > Arthropoda > Insecta > Diptera > Drosophilidae > Drosophila > Drosophila athabasca. The sequence continues at coordinate 1,494,766 of CM017793.1, read as the reverse complement.
TCGTTTTACAATAGCCGCCATTAAAGGGAGATAGACAAAGAAAGAAAAAGAGAGATAGAGAGAGATATAGAGAGCGATAGTAAGAGTGAGAGAGATAGAGAGCACGCTGACAAAGCGTCTTCCTCTACATAGCAGAGCGTTTGCTTTTTGGCAGTTCTTTATTATGGCTTCCGACCGGAGGGGCAGGCAAGACCGACCGACCGACCGAGCGCTGCAACTGGAAGGGAGGGAGGGTAGGGGAAGGGCCATTTGATTGCCTTATCGAGTTTTATGGCTTTATCGAGTTGTGCGAGGGGCGTGGCCCCAAGATGGGGGCGTTAGCGTAAGCGTAAGCGTAACTAATGTATTGTAGTCGCTCCTCTTCAGATGCGACAACTGCTATCAAAATGGATTCGGAATCGCAACCGAAATGCAGAGCGTAAAAAAGTCACACATGGAAATCGAAATAAAATATCCACAAATTGAGAACTTTTCTTCTTGATAAGGATGATAGATATGTAGATAGGTCCTTACTTGAGGCTTAGAAGGAAGGATCGTATACGTCTAAGATCCCCGTGGCCCTAAGGGCAACTAAGAACTTTGCATCGCAATTAAATCTTTAAAAAAAAGATTATAGGTTACTTTTTTTATCACTCAAGTCCTCACTCAAGTGCAAACCCGTTTAAAGGCTTCATTCCAAAGGAAATGGGATTACTTGGTCATGGTTTTTGGCTTGGTTTTGCCTTGGGTTGGGTTTGGGGGCTTCCCAGAAAGGGTTCTTCTGCTGCTGCCACGCCTAATGAAGCAACCCTTAAAATTTGGCACGCCTCGACGCTGCCATTTTTCGGCTGCCAAGCAAAGCGTCGTCCATTGAACTCTCCAACCAAAATTAATTCAGTTTTGTTTAGCATCAATTTCTGTATTGTTTTCTTTTTGTTGTTTTTGCTGTTGTTGCTGTTGTTTTTTTTATGATGAAATAATGCAAACAAATCTGCCATTCATCCATTTGTTCCAAATATAATTTACCAGTTTTCATTCAATGAGTCAGGCAGGCGGCAGCAGGCGGCCGACTGCCGTCTAATTTCCATAAACATAACTTAAAATTGTCAAAAAACGAAAAAGAAATAACCGAATTTTTTGGCGTAATCAGCAGGCGAGGCGTCTCCTTCCGGCGTGGCGACCGACGCACCGAACCTGTTTCTAATGGTGGGAACTTTCATTAACAAACTGCATGGCGACGGCGACGGCAAACCGAAAAAAAACACAAAACGACAAACAAAATAAACGAGATATATGTACATATAATAAACAAGAAAGGAAGGAACTGGTGGGGTCGGCTAGTGGTGTCTTAGATACCCTTACAGAGGAGCCATCGTCCCCATAGTCTTTTTCCAGCTGAAGGCCATAGCAATAGTTAATGCTGTTTTAGTCTCACTTATTATATGGTTTAAGATATCCTTTTTAGATCTTTCAAGTCTGTTTATAAGTACTACTTCAATCGGTTATAGTTTGCTTGGAATATCCATGCGAATACATCTACATATACTATGTACCTTCTTAGGTTCTTCTGGCCTTAGCTTGGCCACCCTTTTGGTATCTGGAGTCATATTTTAAGACCTTTGAAACCTTTGATGACTTGATAGTGATCCTGTACCACCTTCGGTCCTTAGTTTGGCAACCCTATTGCTATCTGGAGTCATACTTTGATACCTTTGAAGACCTGATCGTGATCGTGTACCACCTGCTGGCCCTTATGTATATCATTTCTGGGACTGCCTCAATGCTTGCTATTCTACTAGAACTCTTCAGCTGTTCATTCGTATGATTGCCTTGTATTTTGTTGTTGGATTTGCGGGACCGAGTCTCGATCCTCAAGCAGGATCCCAGATCCTCGAACAGCCTCAATGGTTGCCACCTGACTGGAGCTCTTCAGCTGTTCATTCGGATGATAATTGCCATGTATGTTGGTTTTGGATTTGCGGGACCGAGTCTCGATCTCTTCCCTGATGCCGATCAAAATCTTATACGTATTCGTATTACCCTCTGCAAAGGGTATAAACAAACTGAAGGCAAAACTGAAACCGGCCGGCAAATGGCGCTGCAAATTTGTTTATGCAAACGACCCGAGGATTGGGTATGGGTATGGTCTGGGGCTGGGGCTGGGGCTGGGACTGGCTGGCAGATGGAGGGGTTTTCTAGGGAGGAGACTACCGCGAGTACCGCGAGAATACGAGGTACGAAGAGAGACCGGACCGGACGCCGGCAATTTGACCGAGTTAAAATATGCGCCGCTGACGTTTATGTTAATTCCTTTTCCACCATACGCGAAAGAGTCACCCGAAAATGAAAATGAAAAAACAGGCGGCAACCAAATAAAAATGTAACCATAAAAATTCTGTAAAAAACATATACATACATACATACATAAGCAAACATATAGTCAGTGGTGGCCGAAAAAACAAAATGCATGTCACGTTCCCCCGCGTGGTGGCAGCTGCAAAGCATTCGCCAAAAAGCTTAACAAATTTGTGCCTCGTTGCTGCCCTTTTAATTGCTGTTGCTGCCACACAGCAGTGGTGCAACAGCAGCAGCACCACCAAAAAGTGGGAATAGCTTAATATTGTCGAAAGTTCTTGGGATGGTTCTCTCTCTGGCTGGTTCCCTGGTTGTTCCCTGGCCACTGATGACCTCACCGATTCCCTCGCATTTATTCATTAACATTATCTACCCTTTGAGATCTGGCATTGAGTCGAGTCCGGGTCCCGGTCCCGGGGTTTCCAGTTTGTCTGCCACGGCTGCCACAACTGCCATGGGTTGCCGTGTGGCCCTCCCTCCTCTGTGCTCTCTGTGCTTCAGAATTTATTTCATTAAAATCAAATTAACTTGTGATAAATGTTGCGAAATATATCATAAGAGATATTGTATATATATACAGATGTACACATGTATATATGAATGTATATGTATGTTCTCTCCCCCTGACAATGGAACCTTCTATTTGATATTTATCTGCATTTAATTTTACTTTTTTGCCCTCTACGAAAAGGGAATTCCCCCCCGAGAGAGCGAGCCAGAGCCAAAGGCAGAGGCAGAGCCATAGCCATAGCCCTAACCATAGCCAAAGAAATAAAATGCCATATCTGATTATGTAGAGCACACACATAAAGCCGCTGCCACGGCTAGCAGTGGAAATGTACGGGGGGGAGCTGGCAGCTGGCAACGGACACCAAAAAAGGTGGCCAGGAGATGCCCTGGCATATTAGCGGAGACATAATGGACTAGAGATAAAGTAATGGCCAATGCAGTCGCAGTCCCAGAGCTGCCCCTGCCTTAGCCATGATAGGAATAGCCATTGTCACAGGACGGACTCAGGGCCTAATGAAATGTGAACTCTGCCTAGCCATTGCCCAAAAACCTTTCCAGCTTAATTGCCACATTATGTGGCACTGTTCCAAGTTGATGCATTCATTTTGCCAGAGCATATTTCAATTCTTAATCCAGGCTGAAGCAGCAGCAGCAGTTATGGCCAGGAGCTCCTGTCTGTTGTCCTGTCAACACTCCCAAACATGTCAAGTGGCGAAAAAGTTTTTCAAAGTTTTCTGCTTTTTCTGCCGAAAAACTTTTGCCAAGGGCCAGTTCATCTTGGGCTGTCACACAGAGTGAGAAAGAGAGAGAGACAACTCGAGACTGCCACAAAATGTAATTGAAATGATTTATAAACTTCCTAGGATTACAAATGGTAGAGAGCCTACCAAAAAAACAAACAAAAAATAGAAGCATTGCCCATACGTCATGTGGTCCTCCCTCTGGCTGGGTTTAACATTTCACAATTGCCTGTGACACCTTGGGACATTCATTTGGGGGATGCAAGCCACCCCTGAACGTGAAATGCAATTGGCAAATTAAGGGAACAAATACGGAGAGGCATTACGTATGCCTCTGGTACAGTGGAACTCCTGCAATTCAGCACGCGCCATGGCACTTTATCATATCAATTTCAATTTGACTCAAATTAAGAAGGGAAAAAAGCACTGAAACAACACCAGAAACAACACAAGAAACAACACCAGAAACAACACCAGAAACAACACCGAAAACACCACAGAAACAGCAGAGCGAAACAGCAACAGCAGAGCGAAACAGCAACAGAAACCAATAAACTGACACAGAAAAACAGGACGAAATGTGGCAGGACTATATAAACAAAAAAAAAACAAGCAAAAACAAAACAAGCAACAACAAAAAATTGCTTTAAACGCAAAAGTATAATTACAATTTAGGAAACACTTAACACACTGCACGAAAAATGCTGCACCCCGTCCTTCCCTTCTCTCCCTCCCTCTCTTTCCCTCTGAGAAAAGGGTGAAAACCTCACCGAAAAAAAAAACAATGAAGGAACAAAAAAAAACCGAGTACGAGTATAAGAAGCAGAAGAACAAGGCACAAGGCACAAGGCACAAGGAGACCCTTCAAAATTTTCAAAAACAGACAGGCACAGACAAGCCGCAACCCCCCCAGCCCCTCTGCCCCCTCTGCCCCTTCTGCGCGTTCACGACAATGAGATGATGGCGTGAAGTGAAACTGCCAGCCGCGACAGCTGAGCTCCAGATCCCAGGAACTCGGGAGGAGAGTCAGTCCCTGCCGAAACGCGGAATCCAGGAACCCAGAACCAGACCGCGTTCCCTGTGCCACGAGCTCAACTTGAATTATGTGCGCCATGGCCTGTCTGTCGCTATACTTTCTGCATACCCTGTAGGCTTATGGACTGCCAAAGGGGTATAGCCAGCATGCTATGCAAATCGACTTGATAGGCAAGTTCTTGGGATAGAAGAAGCAAGGGAGTGACAGTTCCAGGAGAGTTTTCCCTCACTTAGGCCCGATTGATGCCTCCAGGAAGTACTTTAAGGACAGCAGTGGACATGTCCTAGCTCCCAACTGCAATCATTGCAAAGAAAAATAAAAAACAACATACATGCATGTGCATGATTATCCTAAAAAGAGCTACAACAGAACGCAGATGTCATCTAATATATCTAATAAGATCGCTGCATTATACAGGGCTTTTTCCGGATACCGAAAGGCCATACTGGCCTATGAGTGCCGTCCGGGTTAACCTAACCTGGACAGGGCATCTGCTAGTCGCTATATCCACACCCTATCACACATTTTCTTCTGGTTCCCTTGTTTGTGTGTGCGTGCTGCGAGATGAATGAGCTGAAGGAAGTGGCGTTGAGTACTGGCATAAGGAAGCATAAGCAGGGGTAACCGAGCGAACCCTAGAAGCCAGCCAGAAGCCAGGCCAGCAGCCAGCAGCCAGAGATCCGTAGCCACAAACCCGAGCTCGAGCCAGAGCCAGTTTATGCAAAAGGGAAGCTGTTCCTGCCACCTCCCTCTCTCTGCGAGTTTATATCCTCTATCCATCCTCTATCCTCGTCCCCCCACCCCGTCCCTTTTTTGTGTGTGCTGTTTGCTATCATTGTGAAGGAAACACTGTTCGCGCTAATGATGACGATGATGTACTGCAGGACGTGTTGGTTTTTTGCTCTTTGCTCAGGCTGAGGCTCTCCCCTCCGCTCTGCTCTGCTCCGTTACTCTGCTCGTCTCCGCTCCACTCTGCTCTGCTCTGCACTGTTCCTATCCGCTCTGCTATGCTCCTCTCTACTCTGCTCAGACTCCGCTTCTCTCCGCTCTTTCCTGCTCCTCTCTGCTCTGCTCCGTTCAGCTCAAAACAAATTAAAATCAACCAGGAAGACGAGGCCAGGAATGCAGCAGCAGGAGCAGCAGGAACAGGATGCCCCTTTACATGATAATTTCATGTTTCTACGTAATTATGTTAATGGATGGATTTCCCTGGCGTTGAAGCGCCAGTCCCTGGTTCGTGGCGTTTCCCTCAACTTTTGTGACTTTGTAAAACTGCAAAAATTATATCAAAGTGTTAATTATGTTTGTCTACTAAAAAGGGCAGCAGCGCAAGCCGATGGATGGCCATTTTTGAGGTGCTTGCCTGCCCGCCTGCCTGCCCCTCCTGCCTGCCTCTACATCTATTTTTTCTGTTCATAATTCAGTCTTTTGGCTGCCAGGTGGCTTTAATAGACGTCACAACAGTCAGGAATGGAATCTGGCACACCTGAGAGCTGCTCCTCCCGAGGGAGGAACAAACACACATAAATTCTGCGCCACATGTAGGTTAGAAAAAAAGAAAACAAATGCCTTTATGATTTGTCGCAAATTACTTTAGAAAAGTTTGGGGCACACACACACACACAAACACACACACAAACACACACACTGGCGCTCACGTTCGACAAACAACAATAAATCATGTGACTGGGGGAGCCAGAAACGAAACCAGAACTCGAACTCGATTCTGCGGGACGCATTTGGGGGCAAAAAGTTTTTGGTTTTTTCTCTGGTGATTCTGCCACCTGTAACCGAATTTAATTAACAAATTGAATATTTTTGAATGCAAAATCGAATGCTTCATTAGGCAATGAAAATGTCTTCATGCCATATGGGATTTTCTTATAGCGTGATTTATGTTAGCGTTCCGTTTAGTGGGGGCCACCAATCATGGCTTTGATTAATTGGCCAACATCATCGAAAGACGTTTAAGAGAGCCCCCCACCCCCCGCACACGTGTGCTGAAAGTCATGTAATCTGCTCACACTCCCCTCTCCATTCACCACTCCCCTCTCCACTCTCCACTCCCCTCTCCACTCTCCACTCCCATGATTGGTGGCAGCTTTGGAGGTTTTTCCCGCTGTTTGCTTTGATCGTTTATTTGTTTGTTTTACAAAAGTTTTTTCAATGTAAACGCTTACCCCCCCCCGAGGCGGTTTATACCTAAAAATACCCAGAAAAACATCAATATAATGGCCTATAATTATGTGTAGAATGAAATGGGAATTCGCTTTTTAAGAGCTTTATATAAGCAGATATTGTATGTAGTTAATGAACATTGAATTATGCACAGCTGGTAGGTTTCCATTGGCAATCAATGCCTCAACAGATCTTAGAGATGATTATAGATGGACTATAGATATGAATGGGTGTTGAAAGCCCGAACACCTGCCACAGAAAGTGTTTAGTGTTTGTTTGGCCAAAAATGTAAACCTTGTTAAATGCTATTCTCAATGGTTAAGCCTCTTAGATGGGCTTTCGGGCAAAGAGCAATTTAAAACCGTCTTAAGGGACAGACACAGAGAGGGTACACTGGGAGAAAAGAGAACTGTAGTATTCAATATTTATACAGGGATTGAAAACTGTATACCAATCGATTGGAGTCGAGAGTGGAAGTTGTAGGAATTACACTATGCTTGCATGCCATCAGTTGGCCACACGCAGTACCGATGCACCCGTTTACCCGTGGGTCTTGCAATAAGAATAGAATTCAAATTGTCCCCATCCCTCATTGTAACATCACATATAAGGCTAGTCCGAAAATACTTATGATTGCATGCAATCAGTTGGCCACACGCAGTACCGATGCACCCGTTTACTATTTACCTACTTTTACCAGGCCTTACTGACTTTTCTCTAGGTGTATAAGGTAGTCAGAGACAGACCTTCCTTCCTTCACCTGTGTTTACCTCATAACTCATCTGGAATCTGGAGTGCCAATGTCTCTCCACTCGAAATATAAATTCCAGCCAAAAAGAAGAGCCCTTGGGCTTCGTCTCCACCTGTGTCCTGGATAAAACAAATAGCCTTGTCATTTGTCCGCGCACTCCAGCTCCAAAGCGTTGCTAGGACACATATTGACTAGGTCTTTGGTGCCATCCCCCTCCACCCTCGTCCACCCTCTACTACTGTATGCGTATGCGTACTCCATCAAGTGTCTAGTTTCTATAACAGCCGAAAACATAGAGGAATGGGAAGGGGCCCAGAGATGGATAGATATGTCGAACCAATATCTATAGCCAGGAATGGACTGGACTGGACACGCTGACACGTGCTGTCGGGGACAAATGTTGCGTATACGCCATGTGTTGCTAAGTGGGTTTTGTCGGTTATTAGATGACCGCAAATTCTATTAGTTTGCCAGGGGCAAAATTAATTAGGCTCGCAAATCAACAAGTTTCTCTCTCTGTCGTCTGAGATTTTCGACTTTTCCTATCTCCGGGAATGGGCAAGGAAACTGCTATGCTCTGCTGCTGCTCTGCTTTTGTTTTGTTGTTGCTTGTTTGGGGGGGGGGGGGCTGTCAATGTCCGGGACGGGACTCTGGATAAGGCCAGAAATAAAAACCAATTAATTAAAGGCCAATACAATGTAAACAAAATGAAATGAAACGAACCAAAAGGACAGAGCACGGAGGGAGTCTCTGAAAGAATCATTGCATAATGGCTGTCTGGGTAATTTACGTTACGTATACGCACTGTCTGTGTGCGTGTGTGTGTGTGTGGCAGCCACAGTTCCACTTATTATGTAAGCGGGCATTAAACTACTTGCATAAATCACTTTTGCCTGCTCGGGACACAGCGTGTGCCGTCAGTGCCTTCCCGTGCCTTGCAGTGCCTTTGGGGGCTTCTCGGTGGTGATTAATTATTGGAAAAATTGCTACAAAGGACTCCAGTCTGCAATGCATCCCCCTCCCTCCTGTATGTCCTCCCTCTTTTCATTCGCCCTGCCAATATGCGCAAAACAAATATGGAATGTTTTTCATTTCTCGCATAATTCAATTGATGTTGGCATTTCCATTTAAAAAAAAGTTTAAAAAACAAATATGAAATTGAATCATATGCGCACACACACACGCACACACAGTATTCCCCATGCCATGTCCTGAAGGAGGAGTCCTGCTCCGAAGGGCTCCACTGTGCTGTCCTCTCCGGGGGCAATATGACAATTAGTTACCAAAGCAACAACAGAAATACCTACAAATGACAGCAAAATACACAAGAGAGAAAGAGAGAGTGCGAATGGAGGGGGGGGAGGGGGGAGTTTCTAACATGAAGAGGGTGTTGGGGGGGAGTCTGTAGCACCGCACAACATGGCCGCATGGCCGGATGCCGCCTGGCAGCCATTTTGATGACACCAGAGGACAGCAAACACAAAATGAAAAGTCGCAAAGGGCGAAGGGAGGGATGGCGGGATGGATGGTGGCTGTGGCACGTTTAGAGTAAAAGGTGCCACAGCAGCTGAAAGAAAAGAACTAAAGCACACAGCAGAAGAGAGATGCCAGAAGAAGGAGAAGAAGCTAAAGCAGTGATTCCAAGGGGGAGGAGCGGGACGGGAGGCAACCATTTAATTAGAAAATACGCATACTCCACCGCTCCGTGGTACGTGGTACGTGCTTTACCAGGTTGCCACGACACCAGCAGCAGCAGAAGCAGCGGCACGACTCCTGTCAGCTAATTCATCAATTTTTCCAATGCTCCAAGATATTTTGGGACCCACGAGCGTTTCTCTTTCTTTGTGTGTTTGTTTTTTCCACGAAACATCAATTTGTTCGATATTTAACGTTTCCACGAACTGGAAATTGGAAGTCCCATTGGAAAATCCATTCGGTTTATAGTTTGTTTTGACATTCCACGTTGCACGTTCTATCTGTATCTTTGTGTGTGTGTGTCTGTGTGTGTGCTCTGCTGTGCGTATAATTAAGATAAATCGCACAAAGCTCAAAGGTAATTAGTCGAGATATTTATTACAATTACCTGTCAGCGACAGTACGAGTGCACTTGCCTTCTAGTACTCCCCCTCCCCCCCCAACACTAAGCCAAGTCGTGCACTTGGCTCTAACTATGTTAATTCGTGTGATAGTTCGTTGTGCGCGGGGCACAAATGTCAAACGGCTCTGGCGGCACAGTGGGACCCGCCGACCAGCCTGCTGCCTGTTGTTGTTTCTGCCCCCAAAGCTCTGGCCCTTCGAAATGACACATTAAAGAACTTGTTCTACGCTCCCAGTGGCCGTAGACCTATTACCCAAAAGATAAACGGCCCCCCATTATACATATACAATAGATCGTTTCCAAGTGTTGGGGGATTCCCCCACAACAGGCCATTTCGTGGCTGGAACTTCTTCATTTTTGGGCCATTAAACGTAACGCTGGCTGGCCAAAAGAAAAACATAGAAGGGGAAAACTTGAGTGATTTGGTAGGCAAAGTATTGGATGCCCTTTGACTTTCGAATGGAGAACTTTAAGATGTGTTACTTATAATAGAACGAGAGATATAACCAAAAAAAAAGGGGAGAACCAAGACAGAAATATTGAAATATGGTTGTTCCTTTTGGCAGCTCCATGACATCTATGAGATCCTAAGCAGAAGGAAAGCTGGGAAACTGCCAGACAGATGCTACTCCTATCTAGCCTTTGGCAGCATCAACATCCTGCTCTGCCCCTCTCTCTCTCTCTCCATCTCTCTCTCTCTCTCTGCAAAAGGGTATTTCCAGATATCACAAATAACCAAATTCTATACTTTTTTCTTTCGTTTACTAACCCCAAGTAACCTTTAGGAAGGGTATACCCCTGTAGATACTTTGAAAAACAAAAGAAAAACCCATAACACACATAAAAAATCATTAAAAAAAGAAAAAAAAACACTGCCTAAAGACTTATGGATTTTTAAAAACGTTTAAAAGTTATTCTGGGCAAAACTTACCATGCCAAGGTCTTTGGGCCACACTGTGCCACATTATTATATCTATATATATCTATATATATATATATATGCATAGATATTTATAGACAAAAGAGATAGAGATAGAGCGAGAGAGAGAGTGAGAGCGTGTCTCAAGCTGTAAGCGGATTAACTGTAATGTTAATTAAAACTTTATCTCGCGTCTTTGGCCAACTAATTTGCAAACAAAGTTAATCACGTACATTGATACACCATAAGCCATAGCCCATGAATGCTGAATGAGTCTGAATGAATGTACATAACGTATCGCATATTTATGCAAATGAGCCAAAGAGAGAGAGAGAGTGATAGAGAGAGTGAGCTAATTGAGTATTAATTAAATAGTTGTGGCAAATCCTAAGCGTACATGTGTACTCTGTGTGTGTGTGTGTGTGGGATTATACTAAGTCGGGAATCAATAGAACAAATGAAGGGGAGGAAGTGGTGAGGGGAATGGGCATTGAATCAATTATGCCAATGCCTCACTGTATTATCTCTCAAAGAAACTACGAGAAATACATATATGTCTGTCTGTATATAGTACTTTGTGTTGTGTATCTGTGGGTATCGCCGGCAATTTGCATAAACAATTAATCATGCAAAGCGCGAAACGTGCACAAAATTCAAAAAGAACAAGAAAACTAAATTTAGTTGTGCCAGCTCCTCTCTCCCCTCCCCTCCCCCCAGGAAGGAATCTCACTCTCTGCAAAGACAAAGAGAAACCAAAGAGAAAGAGGGAGAGGAGCAGAAACACGAACCTCGCTCATCGGGGAGGCGCGAGGCTTGTCTGAAATTCATAGAAATTGCAACGCATATGATTCAATTTTGCTTTTCAGCCAAGAAGCCCAAGCGAAGCCCAAGAGGAGAAGAAAAATAACCTGAGGAGAGCCTGTGCTCTGCTGGCAGCGCCAATAAAACGTGGCCCAAAAGAATGCAGTCCGAGAAACCAGTTTTTTCAGCGGCGTACAGCCTGTGGACTTATTCGATCTCCAGCAGAGGACAGGCAGGAGGGACAGGCAGGAGGGCAGGGAGAAACAAACACACACCAAAAAAAAAAAAAAGCAGAAAAAAACAAGTGAACCAAATTCTTTTTAACGAGCTTGCACGAACATTTGATCCCCCCACAGACCCACAGAGCGAGTGGCAGAGCGGCAGAGAACGGGGAGCAGCAGCAGCAGCAGGTAAGTGGTGGGGGGATGGGGGGAAGCAGCAGCTAACTGGTGGTGGTGGGGGGGCCAAAAAAAAAACGAAAATTTAGACAAAAAACCATCAGTGTTTCAGCCATGGCCAAAGCCAAGAAGTGTTAAACCCGAGCCAAGTTTCTGGCTGGCTGTCCGCCGTGTGTCCGTGTCCGTGTTCATATCTCGTGTCAATTTGCAAGCTGACTTCTTTTTTTTTTGTTCTTACTTTTATTTTATTTATTTATTCCTCCTTTTAATGCCTTTTTTTTGTGTTTTTTTTTTAGTTGAATTTTGGTTTTTCTCTCTCAATTTTTGTGCAAATTTAATTGCAGCGGGACTGACAGATGGACGGATGGACACACCCTTTTGCGCGCTAGAGTGTCTTGTCTCCTTTTCTGAGATACTCCTATTTCTACTCCTACTCCTACTTTTTTTAGTAGTTTTTTTTTGCACAAATTTCGTGGCTCTACGCTTGGCTTGGCTCCGAAAAAATGCCCTGGACACATGCAATGCAGGTGAGAGGTGGGGGGGAGGCGGCATGACTAACTATAATTATATATTTATGAAATTAAGTTAATTATGCTAAATGCATTTTATTATTTAGTTAGCCGCAAAGCGTCTAAAAGTGCCGCTTGCCTTCTGCCTCTCCTCTCCCAAAAACGTGTTCATTCATGGGACTCGAATCGGATTTCGGTTTGGGTTTGGCTTTGGCTCTCTTGGCCATAACTTGGCTCTGAGACTGGGACTGGGACTGGGTCTAGGCCTGGTGGCGGCAGTCTGCCCGGCTTTGGCTGAGTGACGGACAGGCTGGGGGATTGGCCTCCTGGCCTCCCGGTTGCCTGGTGCCTGCTGCCTGGTTCTGGCTTTGGCTCTTTCTCTGGTGTTGATTGGTAAGCGTGGAATACAAATTAATAAATTATACGCCAAGCTCTGTACTTTTTTTTGTTGTTTTTGTTTTATTTGGGTATTCTTCAGCGATTATTTAAGCATTTTTCAGAACCTTTTCTCAGGCAATGGAGAGGTGTGACAAGAGATAGAAAAAAAGGGAGTTAAGAATAAACCAAAAATATCTATTTAAAGGATTTTAACAGGTTTAATGATTATTAATTTAATTTACAAAAAAACTGGAAAAAAAAACCCTCATAAATCACATATTCATTCCAAAATTGTTTATCAATTATAAACATAATTTAGACACACAAATTTAATTGATTCATTGAAATATTTGTCACTTATGTATTTATGAATGAAAAAACTCAATTCAATCAGGCTGAAAAAAATTAATTTTCCAGTTCATTGAAAGCGGATTTTCGCATCATAAAAGTAAAAATCTATTAAATATGAAACGATAAATGCTATAAATTCAATTTCGAACTGGAATTGGAATACAAATAAAACTTTTCGTTTTTTTTTGTATGAGATAATCTCTTGACTAATTGACATATTTTCCAATTCAATTTGGCAAGGAAAAATTCAAACGAAAAATATATCATTTCGCAGGGAGAACTATTTTATGTACAGCAGCGTTCATGGAAATAGCAGTGCTGCACGACACCTCCTTCAAGCAATGGACCAAGAAATTTTTTCAATTTTTTCGCTATGTCCAGAAATGTTTCTTATCAAAATATTCAATAAGTAAATTAAGCTTACTAAAGATGAATTTTTAAAATTTATTTGTTAGGTTTTTACATTTTTTAAAAAATTGTTTATTCCCGCATTGCTATTTCAGTGAACAGCAAATTTCATGGGTAAAGCAGAGGACAGCAGCGTCCAATGCAATGTGCAAAGGAAAAGGCCACGGGGCAGCACAGTCGGCACTTCGTGTAGCGTCGGCCCTATGCACGCGGCTTCGGTAAAATGGATCGTGTGGCTTCGGCCCTATGCACAAAAGGCTTCTTCTGCTCGGCTCGGCATCGGAGCGGGAGAGAAAATGAATCTGCTCGGCAGCGCCACGGCAATCGTAGGGCTTCGGCTCTATGCAAACGCGGCTTCATAGATCTGCTCGGCTCGGCAGCGCCGCGGCAGCGAAAATCAATCGTGTTTCTTCTTGTCTGTTTTCTGCGCACTCAAACGCACTAGGAACATGTGGGTGCCTGCGTGCCGATCCCTGGTCTAAAGTAATGAAAAACACGAAGTTGGAATGCAAATGTAACGAAATTTCTTCAGGATTTGAATGCCTACATTCCAGGCTTACTAAAAATGTATAATTTGCTCAATTTGGAAGACTAGAAATATCTCTAAGACGGGTTTGAAGGAGGCTGCTATTTCCATGAACCCAGATGTATATAAAAAATTGTCATTTATCGGCTATAAGTAGACAATTTCTTTTTGGCCATTATTGTCTATATTTAGATCAAAAAATAAGTGAGCCATTGTAAAAGTCATGTTTATGCCAGGCAAAAGATTCCATTGGAAATATATACATATGTATTTTCCATTGTGTGTGTGTGTTTGTTTTTTATTCTTTTTCTCAGGTTCCTCCCCCGAAAGCAGCGGCAGAATTTTTTGTCAATTGATTCGCCTGTCTGGGCTGGGGCTACGCATTAATTTCATTTATTGCAATCATCATGGGTTGTTCTGGCTGTCATGGCGAGAGAGAGAGAGAGAGAGCACGAACAACTTTCGGGGATGGGAGAAATTTGTAGAAGAGCAGACAAAAAAGAAGAAGGAGGCAGAGCAGCAGCAGAGCAGCACACGTAGCATTCCTAGGCACTGATTGTGTTGATTACGCTGACCCACTTTTTTTTTGCTGCTTGCTTGCTTGCCAAGGCTCCTCCTCTCTGATGTCCCCAACTGTCGTCAGCAGCACCATCAATATCACCTCTCCTTTTTCCTTCCTTCTTCCTGTCCCTCGCCACTCACTCGCCATCTCTCTCTCTGTGTCTCTCTCTAGTCAAATTCAATGAACTCGAAACTTGCTGATAATACTGGCAATAATAATAATAAAAGTAGTAATAATGTTGTTTTCAAATGACAGCACAGACCCGGAGGAGACGCAGGAGTGGGGAGTGGGAGGCGTGGGACGAGGACAAATGGAGAGGAATGGCAGAGCACAGCACAGAATAGAATAGAGTACTACCAAGAGTAGTACTACAACGATTATGTGTGTGACAGAATGGGAGTATTATCAGTCACTCAACGTTGAACAGGAGATGGATAAATGACATTGCCTGGCTAGCCACAGGGCTCGCTCCTCTCCCTGCTCTCTCCTCTCTCTCTCTCTCTGCTGATATGCTATGTTGATATGTATCACATATCGTATGAATGAGTTCTGATATGTTTTTATACACACAATGGGGGGGTGGAGGGTGGTCCCAGGGTCCAGGCTAACAACCACAACAAACCACTTGAATGTTGCGTTTATTTTTTAATAGGTTGTATCCACGAGTACGAGTACGAGTACTCGTATTTATGCGTACCTACACATAGCTACATATGTACATATGTATGTGTGTGTGTGTGTAAATTGTTTTGTTTTCTTCGCAGCACACAATGACTAGGCGTAAAACAGTACAGGTGTCAGCGCCGTCGCCCTCCCCCCACAGCACCATGAAATCTGCTTTTATGCTCCAACAGACGGAACATATTTCAGTTGCTGCTCTCGAAATTGGGTACAAGAGAGTGTGTTTCGGGGGCATCAGAGGGGGGTGGGTGGTAGCCAACACTCACCTATCGACATGATCGGACATAAAAGTTCTTTGCCATTTGGCAAATGTTTTTTTTTTTGTTTTTGTTTGCTTCTTTGGCCAAAGCGTCAATTACCGCCGCCGCAGGTCCAACTTGCCCCCTGCCCCTGTCTCTGTCCCTGTCTCTGTCTCCTCCCTCCCCCTGTTCATTTGTCTCTTATTATACTCTGGTAATTGTAGAGTTCATTGGGGGTATATTGGTTTGGGCAAAAAGGTTGGTTGCTAATCAGGCAAAGAGATTGCTTCCTGGAAATATTGTACCCCCCTCCAAGGGCAATTGAAGAATCGATTTGGCACTATCTACATTTACATATATCTACATATACCTACCTATATCTACATATATATGTACATATGTAAATAATCTTTTGCTTTATCCCTGCTCTGCCTCCCAAATTTATAGATTTCTATTCTTCTATTTTTCATCTGATTTTTTTTTGTTGGAAATTCTGAAATTTGTAAATATAAATATTCCTCCCAGCAACTGTCAAAATTCCAACAATCTGTGTAGCTATCAGGGGAGGGAGGGTGGTGGGTATCCCTCTAGTCGATACTCCACAACATTCCTGCCTCCGTTGGTTGTTGTCCGTCAATAATATGCGTCATTCTAATACAAAAAAAAATAAATAAATAACGCAAAAAGAGGGAGAGAGAGAGGGGAGTGAGGAGGAAAAAAAACTCGGCTTACACGTGGTACTACTTTTAATGGATTTTATTTGTACTTGCCACTGTCGTTGGGGCACTGGAGTTGGACCCCAGAGGGGCACACAGGGGCGGAGGGGAAGGAGGGGAGAGGAGTGTATGGAATGGACTGCTGTGTGTGTGTGGTGTTCCAGGGGCCAGGTTCAAGTTGTAAGTGCTATTTTCATTGTTGTTTTGTAAAGTGTTGTTATCGTTGTCGTTGTTTTTGTTGTTTGATTTGTTGTATTTGTGCGTAAAGCATTCGAAACGAACAATGACAAACAATATTGCTTACAGGAGAGTAGAAGAGGAGGTTCCAGAGGGAGGGGGAAGCAAAGCACCGACACTGTAGGAACGGAACGATTGCTTGGTTGGTTGCGATGATATTGATAGAATCCCAACAATTGGCTATGTAAAGAAGCATGAAAGTGCCTTATAAATAGAACCCAGGTAGCAGCCAAGTTCCAAGTCCATGAATTATGAACGTTTTTTCGTTTTTTTGTGGATTGTAGAGCAGAGCGAATGGATTGGATTGGCTTGGCCCCCAGAACCCTTAACGAACCTGTTCCTCCTCTCATATGCGACCTGTCTCTCGGTTAATTGGATAACCAATTTTATGTGCTCTAGTTATCGATTCGAATCGGTTTTTAAAGTACTCCCATTTCTGTTTCTCCCCCGATTTCCCCCAACTCCCATGAGGCATATTCAGGGGTCTGTGTTCTGCAGTTTGTGGCAAAACCCTAAACGATTGCTTGGTCTCCTTGGGCTGGTCATAACCATAGAAAAGAATGCCCTAAATGTACGATCTGATAATGCTTTTTCCTATGAAATTTCATGGACCTGTTACCTGTAACTACATCTACATCTACAGCAGCTGGTGCATGATTTGAAGTCCTCTTAGGGCCATGTAAATTTGTATTTCGAAAGTAAAATCATCCAATTGCAAAAGTAAATATTAATATAAAATTAAGGCTCTTTGGGCTTTTGTTCGATTTTGGGTCACAGCTGCCACATGCCGCATGCCACATGCTACAGCCAGAGCCCAAGTCTCGGCTGGAAATGCTGCCTCATCTAGGGCAATTTTTTTCATTTTTTTAGACCCAGTTTAAAGCAGAACCCGAGGACCGTTTGAATGCTATTAAAGCAACACTCCCACTGCTACTCCCTCCGCCTCCACCTCCACCTTCGCCTCCGCCTGCGCATAAACTTGGCTCTAAAATGGGGAACAAAGTTTTCTAATGTGGCGCCACGACTACGCAAAATTTATGCCAACTAACTTCTAATAATAATTTTAATTGCCAAACGGCAGCACTTTACGCATTATGCCACAGCGAAGGCGAGGGGGAGGGGGAGGGGATGGAGACGGGGGGATGGGGATGGAGGGGGGAGCGGTGTCTGGAGTTTTGCTTTCATTTCATTTTTTTATGATTTTTTTTTAATACTTATTTTATATAAACATTTTGCAAGAAGTTGGACGCATGGCTCATGTTGCCCAAAGTGGGAGAAGGAGGAGGAGAAGAAGGAGGCGGAAGAGGGAGGGGGGAGGGAGGAAGAGAGAGGCGGAGGCGGAGGCTGAGGCTGAGAAATTAAATTACAAATGTCATGCTGACTGGGGGGATATTTTCTTTCATTTTTGTCGCTTTTTTCTTCTATTTGGTGTTTCTCTGGTTTGGTTTGCTACCCTGTACCCTCGGTAGAGTTCATTGTGGGGCATAATGGGATTCCTGATAAGGAAAACTAGACGTAGATTCAGTTTTTCTGTGGCATGGCTCTGCTATTGCGAGCAGCAACGTTTTAAAACGTTTTTGTCTAGGCACAGATATGATGCTCCTTATGATTTCTTCTACATTTGATTTCTACATTTGATTTCTACATTTGATTTCTACATTTGATTTCTACATTTGATTTCTACATTTGATTTCTGCATTTGATTTCTGCATTTGATTTCTGCATTTGATTTCTGCATTTGATTTCTACATTTGATTTCTACATTTGATTTCTACATTTGATATCTACATTTGATTTCAACTCCATAAAAGGGGTAACCAAATGTTCGATATACCCGACTCTAACACTGCCACTTGTTTCACTTATTCCACTCCCCCCCCCCCCATGACGAAGAAACCTTTCTACGAAATTCGCACACGTGGATGGTTGGAATGGGATTGTAGATGTAGACGTAGATGTGTAGATGTGGCTGAAGCCTTAATATGCTTATGTGTCGACCGAGCGGAAAAGTACCAAGCAACCAAGAGGGAACCTACCTTCCGAGCAGACGACTACATACATATGTACATACATACATGCATACATACATACATACATACATACATACATACATACATACATACATACATACATATGCGTAGTACTTCCTCAAAGTCTCTCTATCATACGATAATGAATGAAAATTAATTGTCGTCTACTTATGATTTGCTGCCACTCCCTCCACTCCCCGCCTTTGGGCCCAGAAAACGGTTACTCCAAATACTATAGTATTACATATATATTTGATTCACTTTTGTTAATAAATAAAAACTGAATTGTCATCTTTGTCTAGACGACCGAAAGGAGATCAATGTCGCAGTCTTTGTCGTGTGACAGTAAATGTTTCGCAAATCTACAATCTATTCAGTAATAGGAACAACAGATCTTTAACTCACACTTGAAGCTATTCCACCGAACAATTTTCCACCTCTTGAAGTATCTTCCGCTGCTTCAAACTTATTGAAAACTCAGGAAAACTGAAAAATCTTCGTCCACTGCAATTTCCTAATTGAACTAATGGAATTTTACTTCATTTTTTATCGGACACTGCACGCGTCAGATAAGTGTCTACAGAGGGGGATGATTTACGTATAATTGTCAGTCCCCCACCTCCAAAAAAAAAAGGAAATATGTTTCACAGACACTTCCTTTTTGCCCCCCACCCCTTCATCCGCATCAGAAGATTATGAAATTTTTAAAATATTTTCCCCAAAGATTTTTTTCTCCGCGACGATGGAAAAAGTGAAATCTTTGCTTTCTTGCTAAGTGCGACTCTGCCGCAGGGCGGAGAGAGTGGGGGGCGGGGGTGGGTGTGGGTGTGGGTGCTGAAAGGTCCATGATGTCCGTCCATGTTGTACTTAACTGATTTTCCCAAGAATTTTCACATTTCACGGGACAAACAGCAGACCCACCCCCCAGAGGGTGGGGGACGAACGTGAGCAGAGGGAAATCGAATCGAAGCAGCAGCAGGAGGCAGCGGGAGGAGGCAGCAGGAGGAGCACAGCGGAGCAATCAGTTTAAAGCTGTCAAGGAAATGCCGGAGATTTTCAATGAGGCTATAAAACGAGAGAAAACTGCTGCGAATAATGCGACGCAGGATCCTCCTCCTCGCTGGGCAGGACACCATCGTCATAGTCTCATTCCCAATGCCATTCCCAAAGCCATTTTCCTCCTCTCTCTCTCTCTCTCTCTCTCTCTCTCTTTGAGTGTGTGTGCATGTGTAGAAACTTTAATCAGGGAAAATGCTGCGCTACATACAGATGCACAGATACAGATACATAGATAGAAAGAACAGTTTTCGGTTGCTTTCCTCAAGACACCGCAAAAGTCTGCTCTCCGTCTCTTTCGAACCATTTTAAGCTGTCTCTTTCGGCGCCGGCAGCATTTAGGGCTCATCTTCTGTCCTCAAGACTCCCTCATCCACCATCCTCTCCCCCTCTCTCCTCCTCCCTCATGGGTGCCACTCCACACTCCAGTCAAGAGCGGCGGCAAACGCCTTGCATTTTGTGGCCTGGGATGAGCCGATTTTCTGTTTTCTATTGCGGCCAGCAAAACGTTGACTCCTCAAGTTGTTGTTTCAACTGTTTTTCCAGCCACCCACCCACCCCACCCTCTGCTATCCGTGGTACTTGCGCTGGTCTGGTTGTTTGCTCTTCTAAATACTCTAGAAGAAGGACTACAGGAAGGGAGTATTGTAGATTCTAGAAGGTATATTCTGAGACACTATCAATGGGGATTCGTCTGGGTTTCAGGGGAAACATCGGTTAAAGGTGTAGAGTCATGCATTCCTTTATAGGGAATACCGCAAAAACAGAAACTGAATTCCTGGAAATTGTACAAAAAAAAAAACACACACATTTCGTGTGTATTTTGCGACACATTTGGTGCTGCGACTCAAGTTTCGCTGATAAGGAAATTCCCCTTCTATCATGGAATATATTCTTTGTAATTTTCTTGCAGGGTATCCAGCAGTTTCCAGACATTTCTCTGACTGCTGCT
Organism: Drosophila athabasca; assembly: GCA_008121215.1. Taxonomy (NCBI): domain Eukaryota; kingdom Metazoa; phylum Arthropoda; class Insecta; order Diptera; family Drosophilidae; genus Drosophila; species Drosophila athabasca. The sequence continues at coordinate 1,474,355 of CM017793.1, read as the reverse complement.
GTGCCTCTTGCTGGCTGTTGCTGTTTGTGGTTCTTGCTTCTTGGTGCTTGCTGCTTGGTTGTTGCTTGTTGTTCTGGTGGCAGCAGCCCAGAAGTTGTAACGCTGCTTGAGATGTCAAATAGCAGAGCGCCACGCCGCACCAGCAGGAAACACTTGGAAATTGAAATCAAGCTTTGGGCGCCAGTTACGCAGACGCCAACGCACCAAACAATAACAACAACAACAGCAATAAAAGTGGCATGCAACAACAACAACAAAGGAACGAAGGGTGCCATCCCAGAGATATTTGCATATGAATATGGAGCACTCAGGGAGACGGGAGGTGGAGGGTATTTTCGGGTTGTTGCTTCAACAGCAACACAAACGATTTGTTGCCTGCCACATGGTTACACACATACATACATATATGAATAAAGCAGCAACAACAAAAGATCTGCTAAGAAAACGTATACCCTTTAGCCCCGGGTTCTCTGCCTTGAAAGAAACTCACGAAACGCTTTGATCGAATCATTTTTAATAGTTTATTAATAATCAAAGATATATTTATTACATAACCGATCCGTCATATCAAAGAATCGCAAATGAGTCGCAAAATGTAGTTTTTTTTTAAGGCTTTAAGAGACAATTGCCGAAGGCCACAGCCCAAACGGCAATAGGTTTTTGTTTGAAGATCTCTACATATAATCCTCACGAATCGTGCCATACAAAAGATACATATATATGTATGTATATACATGTATGTATATATATGTATCTACTATAAATATACCAAATAAACTATTACCTATATATGTATAGGCATATACCATGCCTATAACTATTATGTTCTATTCTTTTACTTAGTTTCAAATCAAAATTGTTTACAGTCCCACTAGAAATGTCAGATACATATACTGTTAGAGATACGATTGGACTTCTGAAGATACATTTATAAACTGGGTAGAGTTAGAAGTGGAATACAGAAGTAGAAATGCAGTGGGAATGCAGTGTCTATAGGAATGTCTATGGGAATGTCCTGCTCTCAACCTTTTAGGGGGGAACCACAGGGCCACCTTCTCATAGGTTTTGAGTGCCATTAAAAGCTTTAAAAGTATTTCCAAAAAACATACAGGGAAGGATCTTCTATATAGTCCTATTAACCGGTAATAATATCCATATAAATATGGTCATCTCTATGGGAAAAGTGTCATTCTATGGGAATGTCTATGGGAATGTCTAGGGGAATGTCTATGGGAAGGTCCTTTACTTCACAGAAGGAGATCTCAACCATCAAAAGACTTAAAAGAATTTCAAAAAAAACATATAGTAACGGATCTTTAATATAGTCCTAGTTTCCTGAAAAAATATCCATATAAATATGGTCAAATATAGTATCTAAGTTATTCTACATTTGGTGTCTCTATTTATCCCAAAAAAAGAGCTAACAGATGGGTTCCACCTCTCATCATTCTTTAAACGTAGCCAAAGCCTCTCCTCATCTTTCTTGAAGGGTATCTGAAGCCTCGACCTATCCATCCTTTGATGTTTGAAAGCTGCCGTTACTCCTTCTACTCCTCCTGCTCCTCTTGTTGTTGTTGTTGTTTTTCTCTGTTGATACAATGTTTTCTGTGGGTTTGTGCCTCCTCCATAGCCTCCTTATGGTGTCTGTGCCTGCCTGTGGTGTATTGCCGGCGGCAACAATATCGTTCAACGCTTGATGCCATTTGTTGCCTGTTGTTGTTGTTGTTGTTGCTGGTAGGCGCTAGATGGCGCCACACGCCACAGGAAAATTGAATAAGAGGCTCGAAGAGTGGAAAAACTTGAAGGCAATTCCCGGCTAAAGATGTAGGCAGTGAGGCAGGAGTGGCATGCGGCAAGCGGCAGTCAGGCAAGCGGAAAGCAGGAAGCTATACCAATAACAAACACACACACACATCTCACCCCCACCCACAAAAGAGACTCCCACACACACACACTGAGACACACACACTGAGACACACACACACAGATACACATGGTCTTCTCGTGTAACAAGGAAAAGTTATGTAGTGTTCCATGCCATGTACTACCTCCGGATACCTTCCATTCTCCTCCGACCCCTCCGGGGGAGTAGGGGCTGGTTTTTCCTTCCATTTTTCTCGGTTTTTTCTCGTTTTCCTTTTTATTTTTTTCTGCTGCTGCCTGCTGCTTGTTTTGGGTTACTTTGAATTTAATGGAAAATTTATTGACGACATGCCGCTTAGTCGTTTGACTTGGACTTGGACTTTTGCCTTTGCCATTGCCATTGCGGAGCACCCGGAGGCGGTGGCCAACCCCCCACGCCCCTCCCCTCTCCGGACAAGCTATTTCCCGTACAGCTTTCCCCGCTGCCGCTGCCGCTGCTGCTCTGTCATGTGTGCAAAAGTTTTCGCATTTGGTTTGGTTTCATGAACTTGCCCATGCCCTTCCCTTCCCTTCGCTTCGCTTTCTTTCTTTCTTCTTCCAAGCAATTGGGGATAAATAGTTGATGATTGTGTGTGTGTGTGTGTGTGCAGGGGGGGGTGGGACTTATGGGGGCTGAACGAATGAGGGATGACCGCATGATATGTCCCAGGGATTGATTGATTGTCACTCAGGCACATTGAAAAAACATTTAAACGATTGCCATATGCGGGTATTCCCCTCCCCCTCCCCCAGCATCAGGCTTTTTCCTTTAGTTTTTTTTGTTATTTGCATTTTGGCTTTTACTTTGAAAAGGATGAATGCTCCTCGTGAGAATGTGGCCAGGTGGATCTCTCAATTTGTTTCATAATTCCCAACCAAATAGATGCGGGACCCATGACCCTCTCTCGCTCTCTGTCTTTCTGTCTCCCTTTCTCTCTCTATGACTTGTTCACTTCACAATAAATTAGAATTATAATTTCGCTTAGGCCAAATCAACGACGCAATAACCGGGCCCGATGGCCGGCTCACATGCAAAAGGACTATGCCAACCCCCAAGAGAGAGAAGCACAAGCAGAGGGTAGTTTCTTTCACAATCCTCAACGGGGGGGCTGGGGGCTGGCGGGGGGGTTGAAGCGGATCTGCGACCGAAAAACTTTTCTCGCGTGTTTTACCAACTTTAATATTTTATGTTGCTGATTTTCTTTATGGGATTTGGCCCTAGAAACCAAGGGACAAGCACTCGAATGGGCCAGCCCCCCACTCCACCCCACCACCCCTTCCGCCACCCATTCCGCTCCTTTTGAAAACTCAACAAGTTTTTTTTGGCCAAGACTTCTCCTGGGAGTGTGGAATGTGGACACGCCCGCCCTGTTACGCCATTAGTTTATGATTATTGCCCAAGTTTACAGAAAAGGTTGCATGTTGCATGGGGGTGGAGGGGTTTCAAACAGAGTACAGTACTCACCTGTTGTTGGCTGTTTGGTGAGGGTCAGTCCTCCATTGTTATCGGTCAGCAGCAGCAGTGGCAGCAGCAGCAGGATGTCCAAGAGTTGAATGACAAAGAGTCTTCGATTGTAAAACAAAAACATTGCAATCGGCGACGTGTGTTCCGCTGGCCGTGTATGCCCTTTGCCCGATGGCCTTCTGCTCCTCCTCCGTCGCGTACTCCTCCTCCTACGCCTACTCCTACTCCCACTCCTCCTCCTCCTTTGGATGGTATTTTCTGGTAAGTCTGTGACTATATCCTACAGTCTGGGGGCAACCCGATCCGATTGTTGCTCTTCGCTTTTGGCCTTTCGCTTTTGGGGGGTTACGAGGCGAATTTTCTCATTGTTGTTGCTTCGATGGCGGCGGCGGCGGCTCTCCTTTGAAGATGGCAGGGGGAGGAAAATCAAATCACCGAATTTTATTTACTAATCTACACACACACGCGCAGACATAGGCGACGGCACACACAATGGCGGGGGGTGAGGGGGTGGCACACAAAAGTATGCTAATATATTTGGGGGGCAACAATGCCACAAGCATAAATATTTTACGCGTGCAACAGTGCGTATACGTAATTTGTTTAATAGTCCACACAACACGATGGGCCCCGAGCAACCCCTGACCCTGGGACCTGGCGCCAATGTCGTTTTCCTGTCAACATTCAAATCATGAAATTGATGGAAAAGAGTGGGGGGGCGGAAGAGGGAGTGTTTTCTGAAGCTTCGCTGCGAGAGGCCACAGAGATTGGACTCCTGTTTCTCTCTCTCTATTGCTCTTCTCCATATATACTCTACCATCTTTGTATGTATATTATTAGCCCAGAGATATGTACTATCCCTACTTATTGTTATCCTGGTTCTCTATTGATCCACATTGCCCCAACAGCGGCTACAAGGGTACGAGTCGTATTACTGCAACATATCTACCGCCCTGGAGTGACCCTCGCTACGACAGGACTCGACAGGATTCGAAATACAAAGAGCTCTTTCTTTAAGGAAATTAACCAATTGGCATTCACCGATAAAAACATTTTTGAGATAGAGGAGGACGAAAGCAAATCAACTAGAGTTAAGCGGCTGCCGACGATAATTCTTTGATCATTCCTCAAGAGAAAGACCGACATATAATCTTCATATATTTTTGTAAATATTTTAAAAAGTTTGTAGACCTTTCTCCCTTTTTTTCTAGCATTAAATGTGCAATGAATTTTATAACGATTCCACTGCCTGGCCATTCCTTGGATATCCTTGAATTTCCTGCCACAAAAGAGTCTGTTTTACCATATTCTATTATCCCAGTTGCCAGATTGAAAGCCTCTTGACCATATACATATTTCACTTTTAATCTGTGCTCGTAATTTCTAAGATTGGAAACCCCAATTTCGACCCCATAGGCCATAGCCAGTGTAAGCCTCATATAAGAGATCCTTGCCCTGCCCTGCCCTGGCACATCCTTTTAAGTATCATCTATGTATCATCATTAAATTTGTACTGGCTTTTGTGCTCCGCTCCAGTTTAAGCTGTGATAAATTCTGTGATGCCACCAGAGGAAGGGAAAGATGATTCTTTGACCAACTTCTGCGGATGGCGAAACCATTGCCATTACGCACGCATCGTGCCGTAATCATAATGCCTGATGCTCTGATGCTGATGATGATGGTGCCATAAAAGGCAGCGGCACAACCAGAGACGGCGGCAGAGACAGCAGAGATGACGACGGCGACAACAAGTACCACAAAGGCGCGTGTATCTGAAAGATACATTTTCTAGCTTTCTAGAGTGCTCGGATTCGCGCGGCAAACCAAAGCGAGCACAAAAAATATTCGCATAAATGAATGCTAAAATATATTTCGGCTGTGGCTGTGGCTGTGCGGCTGCGGCTGCGACTGTGCGGCTTGCCCTCTGCTGCGGCGCCATTACTGTTATTGCTGCTGTTGCTTTTTCCACTATCAAAAGCACACGACGCTGACGCCAGCTGCGACGCCGACGGCAATGACAGCAGCGGCTGCAACCACAGACAAAGTTTTATTTTATATGTATGACAATTGCTTTTTTGTTGAGACCGAAAAAAAATTGTAAAAAAATTCAATAAATCAAAAGAAAATGCAAAAAACAGCCAAAACAAAAAACAAAACAAAAAACCAGCAAATCTTTAGGAAGTCGAAGATTTAAATACACTTTTCAGAGAGTGGAAAATATAATGGAAATCCTCAAAGAATAAATAAAACTATCGGCAAAGGATTTAAGATATATCTGGATCAAATTATGAAAGCTAATGCCTGCTATATGGACTCTACTTTCGATCTCCCTACAGATCATGAATACCCTACATGAATTCCAACTTTTATTCATATCTAAAATACCCTTTCTAAGGATATATTTTAGGTGGAAAAAGTGAATTTGAATTGCTTTTCACTCGTTGCGTGGCTGCCGGCAAATATTTTGCACACGCATTGTGGCGTTTATTTGCTGTGTGGCGTGGCCCTTTGTTTACAACTTTTAATATACAATATTTTATATTTGGCAAAAAAAAGGACAGCAAAAACGTACACCAAACGAAAAACCTCAATTTGAGAGATAAGCAAGAAGCGTAGCGGAAATCGTATTGGGGTTCTGGTTCTCCCTCTGCTCTGTGTGTGTGTGTTATATAAAACAAATTGAACAATGCACATGTATGGGAAATTTCGGGCAAAAACACACACAAACATCCACACACACACACACACATGCAAAAGGCAAAGCTAGAGAGAGAAACAGGCGCTCAGAATGGATAAAAGTTTGTTTTGCGGGCATAGAGGGAGAGGCAGAGTGCGAGGGGGAGAACAAACAAAAATTCAGCAACGACGCAAAAATTTCGATTTCCTCGAAATTTCTACCTCGTTTTGTTGTTCTTCTATTATGCTTATTTCTCTTATTCATCATCTGCTGCTGCTCCCTCAGCCATCATCGAGTATCATGCACAGAGGGCACAGGCACAGGCACAGGCGTTGTTCTCAATTTTATTTCCGCAAAAATGTTGGTTTGGTTCGAAAGTGGAATTACTCAAAAGGCGGTCGGTCAATAAGGAATGCAGAAATGTGAGTTTTGGCTGGTGGCCATGATCAGATCACCAAAAGCGTCCTCGATGATTGCGATTGCACAATGTTGCACATCAATCTTTTGCTTTTCAGTTTCACTTTTGTGAAAACGAAACTGGGAACAAGCTCTGAGATAATACATTATGTTTGCAAATAAAGCAAAAGCAAAGAAAACGAAGAGTAAAGAAGAAGCAACAGCAGCAGCTCCAGCAGCAGCAGCAGCAGCGCAGCTTACTAAGCTTTTTCTGAGCATCATCGCATCCCACTCTGATGCCTGTTTTTGCTCCTTGTTTTTGCTACGCTTTCGCTTTGTTGCGTCCAGAGAGCTTTGACTGCCTGCTGCCTGCTGCCTGCCTACCATTCGTAGTAGAAGAGGAAGAACTACTGTACTTTGGCGGTCATGTTTTTATTGCGTTTCACATCCTTTTTTTTGTTGGAGTGGTGGAGGAGTTTGCTTTGTTTGGAATTTCTCAGTTTTAAAATATTCATTTGTCAGTTTATTTGAACACCCCCGCAGCACGCACTTGGCTTGTCTCTCTCTCTCTCTCACTCTATCTTTATCGCTCTCTCTGTCATTTGGATTATGTCATAATTTGGTTTTGAGAAAGGACTAAACAATGCCGGAATTTTCGACAATTGAACGTCACTCTCTCTATGTCTCTCTCTCGCTCCAACCGGCAGACACAGACAATGAATGAATCACATTTCGTTTTCATTTGATTTGCCACAAACACACACACACACAACTCACACATAGATTCACTATCCATTTCTCTCTTTCTGTCTCTGTGCACGCATTGCACCGGCTCCTGTTGCCCGCGTTGCCCCCCCCTTGCTTTGTGTTTGCCTTTGCCTTGCCTTTTCTGTTGTTTTGTTGCTTTGCTACCTTTGTTTTGTGTTGTTTTTTCTTTGCATTTCCGTTTTACGCTTGTATTTCGTATTGCCTTAACACTCTCACACGCACACGCACACGGACAGCGCTGCTCAAATCAACGGAATTACGCGCACAATTCGCCCAAAGCTTTGTTGTTTGGCATTTTTGTTTGTTGCTTTGTCGCTTGCCCCGCTAGTCAAAAGATACAAAATATTCACGGCTCGGCTCGCAAACAGCACTGAGATTCAATTTCTAGATTCAAAGATTCGCGGAGGCGGCGCTGGCGCTGGCGGTGGGGATTACAACGAAATTGCGAACGCGGGCCCGCAGCTTTCCCAACGAGCGGGAATGCTCTTCTTTATGCCATTTATTGCCATTTATTTACGCGTATTTTCCGATGAAAAAGTTAAAAAATTTTGAAATGCGCGCTGATGTTAACGGTTTGAGTGTGTTTTTTTTTATGCGATTGTTTGCGATTCCGACATGTCTCGACATGTTCCAAGATGAGCTTTTCTATAAAATCCCATGAATAGTAAGGGATTTTTTCTCCCGATGCCAAATGGTAAGGGATATTGTTCTCCTGAAGTCAAATGGTAAGGGAAATTGTTCTCCTCATGTCAAATGGTAAGGGATTTTTTCAGCCGAGAGAGAGGCTAGCGTTTTAAGTTTATAGCTCTCTTTGCTTTGCCTCAAACAAGCTTTTGCGTAAGCTCGCATTTATTTGCCGGCATTTTTGTTTGCGCCGGCTGCGTACGAAATTTCAATGGCAACGTCGGCGTCGACGTCAAAAGCTCCATCTGGAGAGCATGAATGAAATGGTTTCAATGAGTGCGAGAGGGATGCATGGTTTTTTGATCCAGCTGGACCACCTGCACTTTGAAGGGTACTGTAAGGCGCAGCATTGGAACGAGTGGGTGAGGTATTCACGAAAAACGGATGGATCATTTAATGCCAGGGTATCGTCTTTAGGGTGTGCGTGTCCTGGATGTACAACAAAGATCAGTCCAATTAGAGGATCCGAATCCAAAAACTCCCGCCGTCTGCGATAGTTAACATAGCTTACAGCTGGTTATTAACAGCACAATCGTTAACATTAACATCGGTTTTTCCTAGAAATTTGCCGTTTCCGTCCTAGTGCCGGTTGGTCACACTGCAGTACGATTTTTTTTTTTTTTTTTAAATTTGAATTTATTGCACCAACTACAAGTCCCATTACAATTCATCTTCGACTGTCCACTTTTCAAGAGGATCTTGCTTACCTTACTTATTCTCTAAAAGCAGTTGGGAAACAATGACTATATTACTGCAACTACTAATGGGGTCACCTAAGACTTTGGTTATTGGGTTTTCTCCAGTTTCCTGAATGGGAGAAAATCTTACTTTTCGCAAATATTTAACAAATTTATTCTTTTTGATTTTGTTTATTTAGCATCTAAGCGATATTGTCCCTGACAACAAATCGAACGAATCTTTTATTGCTTTTAAAAACTGTCCATAAATAAAACATTTTATAAAATTGATCAATAATTGATTATTTCGTTACACCGTCAGGTGGTTTTGGACATAAATTTCGTACCAACCAGAATTGTACAGCAAAAAATATAAATATGAAATGTTAAAATGTGATGTAAAATGCACAATTTTTTGTTTAAATTTGTTTGTTTGACAAAAAACCTCTGGGAAAAGTACAGTAAAGTTTGCATTTATTAAACGGTCTTCAGTACAGAGATTGGGACACGATTTATACAATGGCCGTTGAGTGTAAAATGTCTCGAATGGGTGGAACGAAAGAGTTTAGTTTTCGATTTTATATGATAGTCATCATCCTGTGCTCTGCTGCTCCTAAAACTCTACTCTCTCTCTCTCTCCCTCTCTCTCTAATCGGAGTCCGAGCGGGTGGATGCCTTCTTGGACTTTTTGTGTTTACGCTTCTTGTCGCGATGCCGATCCTCGTGGCTGCTATCGCGCTTGCCCCCCCGGCTGGAGGATGGCTGGTCGGCTCCTGTGGCAGCCCCAGATCCGGATCCCGCTCCCGGTGCAGTTCCACTTGCACTCCGATCCTCCTCGTGCAGCTTCTTGAGGGTCTCCGCCTTGAGGTGCTCCAGCTCGCTCAGCTCTCTGGTGGTGCGCTCCTTCTCGAGATCGTCCTGTCGCTGCTTCTCGGCCCGGCGCTCCTCCTCTTTGGCTATCTCCTTGCGCATGTGCTCCTTCAGCAGCAGGGCTGCCTCGGCTCGCTTCTGCATCTTTTCGCGCGCCGCCTTTTCACGGTCCTCCTCCATGGGCAGGGCCGATGTCAGCTTGGGCAGCGGGCTGCGTGATCGGCGCCGGGATCTGCTGTTGCTGCGCGAGGAGCTGTGCCGGCGGCCGCCACGACTACGGCTGCGTCGATGCTCGGGCGAGGAGTCCTGACGCCTTCGTCCGGTGGAGTCTTGCCGCCTTTTTGGTGGCGAGTCCTGTTTCTGCTTCCTGTTGCCCGGCGACTCCTGTCGCTTGCGTGCCGGCGAATCCTGGCGCTTTCTTGCCGCCGGCGACGCCTCCTGACGACGTCGATCTGTTGGTGGGGGGGACTCTTGGCGTCGTCTGTCTGGAGATTCCTGACGCCTGTGATTCGGTGGCGGCGATTCCTGGCGACGCCTATCGGGTGTTGGCTGTCGCCGCCCACGGCTGCGGGAGCGCTGCTGTCGGCGACGATCGCCGACGGGCGATGCTCCTCCCCGTCCGCGAATGGGCGACAGGGGAAAGCGATTCTTGTACTCGTCCTGAGAGCGCGAGCGACGACGACGTCCTCCTCCGTCGGAGAAGGGATTGCGGCGATTGCGGTTCATCTGGTTCTGGTTCTGATGCTGGTTCTGGAACTGATTCTGATGCGGATTCTGATGCTGGCCCTGGAACTGGCCCTGATTGTTGTTGCCGCCCTGGCCGCGTCGTCCCGGCGACGACCACTGCTGCCGCCGAGGCGGTGAACGACGTGAACGCTGGCCAGAACGGGAGCGGCTCCTCTGATTGCGGCTGTTGCGCGGCGGCTGCGAGGCGGAGCGCTCACGACTGCGCCTGGCCGGCTGTCGATCGCGATCCCTGGGCTTCTCCTCGGTCTTGCGTTCCTCGCGCTTGGGTCGGCTGTCGTCGCGGTCCTTTTTCTGTGGGGCCTCTGTCTTGGACTCGGACTTGCTTGACTTCTTCAGCTCCTTGACGGGCAACACCTCGGGGGGCTCCGGCTCTGGCTCGCTGTCCGTCTGCTGCTCGTAGTCGAGGGCATTCATGTCCATCGACTTTCGACGCTTGGGTGGCGGAGCAGCAGCGGCAGCCTCCTCTTTTGGCTTCTCCTTTGTTTCCTTTGCCTTGCGGTCGGGCTCCTTGCTGGTGGTGGCCTTGCCACTGCTGCCCTTGTGATCGGGCGATCTGTCCGGCGTCAGGGCTTTGCCGCCGTAGGTGCTGGCATGCGACAGCTCAAAGAAGGACTTTTTGGGATTCTTGATGGCCTCCTCGTGGCGCTTCTTGCGCTCTTGCTCGCGCCGCCTAGTCTCCTCCTCCCGCATCTTGCTCTCCTCCTCGATGCGCTCCAGATCCGAGAGCTTAATGGTCCGCTTCTGGGCATGCTTCCAGTGCGGCGGGGTATTGCTTCTCGACCGACTGCGCGAGGGCGTACGAAAACGCTGGAAAAGGATTAGAAATTGTAGGTGATTCTCTTTTTGGTGGATAATCTTGGACTTACGAAAACGCCGCGTCCCTTGACAATGCGGCCACTGCGAGATGTGGGTGGCGGCTGCTTTTTCGACCAGCCAAATGCATTCCGATTACGGTCCCGCTCACGTTCGCGGTCCTTGCCCCCCCGTTCGCGATTCCGTTCACGGTCCACGTCACGGCCATAGCCGAGATCTTCGCGATCTTCACGCTCCTGTCGCTCCCTGGACCGAGACTTTTCGCTGCGCATCAGAAATTTATTCGATACCTAAGAAAACAGACCAAAAAGTTCCTTATTTGTGGCTAGGATATTGGATATAGGAGTGGTTGTACCTCTGGTATCTCGTTAGGATCTATCTTGGTGATGGTGACCAACGGATGCAGTTCGCCTTCCTCTTGCTCCTCCTCGTCATTGTCTGGCTGATTCTGCGAGTGGCGGCCATTGCCACGTCCTTTATCGCTGCTGTTTGGGGGAAACATAGAAGTAGACGAAATCTAGAGGGAAGATCCTTTACTTACTCTTCGCTGTCGCTGGCTTTGGCCTCCTTGCGGCGCTTCTTCTTTTTGTCCTTGCGCTGCTGTGTCTTAACCTCCGCCTCGCTCGCATCGCTGTTTGTGTCCTCCGAGGCCGTTGAGCGCTTTCTGCGCTTCTTCTCCTTTTTGGCTGTGGAAAGAGAAGGAGTGAGAATTCCTCTGCTTAGCTTGGGACTGACCCTCACTCACCCTTTGTCTGTCTGATTAGCTCGCCACAATTGGCTATGGCCGCATCCTGCAGCGGCCGCGAATTCCTGTCAACGGGCAGCTCTTCCAATTGCCGGACCAACTCCTGCCCGGTTATAACTTGGCCAAATACAACATGGAGACTGCAAAAAAACAGAAATTCGAATTAGAATCATTTGAGAAAAAAAAGGAGATGCGTTTTCTACTTACTTGTCCAAATGTGGCGCAGGCTGTGTTGTACTACAATGAGAAACAGAAGAAGAGAAAAGATATTCTTTACACTTTGCTAACTTTTTTTGGGTTGTTGTTGTTGTTTTTTGTTGATTGTTGCAGTTGACATTTCGGGCCCGGTTCTTTCGGTCATTCGTTGCTTGTTGGTGGTTTTTGTGCAACAAAGTAAAAGATAGTGCCCAAAGTGCCGAACTTGGCCAAACCAAAGCCCAGCCTGGCCTGGCCTGGCCTTGGAGACTGGAGATCATCTTTAACGCACATCAAGTCGGAGTCGGGGGGGCATCCACGTAGAAGCAGAGAGATAGAGAGAGACACACACACAGAGAGACAGGGAGGGAGAGACCCAGTCGAAGCCAGAGCACCAACAAATTCCATCTTTTACTTTGTTGAAGCAGCAGCAGCAGCAGGCCATCGAGGAGGTGCAGCAGCAGCAGCTGCCAGCTGCCAGCCACCCCAAAAACCGACACCAGGACCCAAAGACGAATGCATTGCAGGGGGGATTGCAGGTGGTTGGTGGTGGTGGTGGTTGGTGGTGGTGATGGTGTTGTCGGTGGGTCGGTCGGTCAGTCCGCCGCAGCTCAGAAAATGCCCTGCGCGCTAATCCCCGCTAAATGGCAATAGATTAATGAACAACAACAGTGGTTTAAAATTGATCAAATAATATGGTTTGACGACTGGAAAAGAACTGGAAAGATAATACAAATATGGCATTGGGGGGAGGGGGTTAGCGTGGGCCTGGGAGCGAGGCTGACTTACATAAAAAACTGCGAGCCGTTGGTGTTCTTGCCGCGATTGGCCATCGACAGCAGGAATGGGCGGTCGTGCTTCTTCTCGAAGCTTTCATCTGTCAAAGAAGGCAAACAAAAATTCGGTTTTTAATTATTGATTTTTTCCAATGCACAAATAAACGCACACACACACGAACGCATATACATATGCATACACACACAAGAAAGAGAGGAGAGGACGCGTGCTTACCCTCAAATGTGCCGCCATAAATCGACTCGCCGCCGGTACCGTTGCCTGCACTGAAATCCCCCGCTTGGACCATAAAATCCTTCACCACCCGATGGAATATGGATCCCTTGTAGTGCAGCTTTTTCTCCGTGACCAGACCCAGACCCTTTTCGCCCGTGCAAAGGGAGCGAAAATTTTCCGCTGTTTTGGGAGCCACATCGCTGAAGAGTTCGAAAACAATGCGTCCGACGGGCAGACCGCCGAGCGTTACGTCAAAGAAACAACGCGGACGCGTAGCACTCGCGTCGCGCTTATTTACCGTCATTTTTTATTGTAGAAATTATATTTTGTTAAAATTTTCACGAATTTTTCGCGTTGCACAATGTCAGCGTTGCCACTTGGTTTAAATAAAAGTAGGGATGCTATGGCCTAAGAATCGACTACTGGCACTATCGATAATTTAATCGGTTCGCTGAGAGGTTTCAACAAATAACGGTAGTATCCCTAGGTTCTTTCGAAAAAAAATTAAAAATGCAGCAAGAATTCATTTCAAATGAATTAGATTTTAAAATAAAACAGCTCTCAATCACTAACCATACAATATATAGACACGAAACTTCATACATTGAAAATGTCCGCACCACAATCAGGCATCAGCTACACGCGGGCATCAGCTACACCAGTCGTGAGAGTGTATGTGTGCACATGGATTCTCACGTACTTAGCGTGTTTGCAAGTGTGTATGAGCGCACAACTGAAATTTTCGCTCTCCCAACTTTGTTTTGATTTTTGTGCTCGCGCAATATACAAATATACATTTGATTGTATGGTGTATTTTATTATACAATGATATATTTGATTATATATAAAAAAGTAGTATGCGCTAAAAAAATATATACATATATATATCGGAGTAAGGTTGGCATTCAATGGCACATCATGTTCTTCATTTTCCTTATTCATTTTTCTATTATTTTTCTATTATTTTTCTATTATTTTGTCGCCAAAGCACAGCAAGTCCCAAGTCGTTGTCTTTTCGGTTTCCACGCACAGAATGACTAGACCTAATTTGTCGTCCTCTTTGCACGGCGCTTTGCTCGTCTTTTTTTTCGTTTCTTTTTGTGCTTCCTTCTTTTTACAACAACACTTGGGCCATGCTCATCTGAGAGTCTCTCTCGCTCTCCGACTATGCTCTTAGCAACCTTGGGTCGCACTAACAAAATATCGATAGCTAGTATCGTTGGAATATCATTTATTAAACATTGCTTAGTTATTTACAAACATAATAATAATAATATTACTTCTCCATCTCCGACACGGCCTTCCTGACACTCACACGTCCTCGTGTGCAGTGACGTACATAATAACAACCAAATACTTAGTAGCTTCCTGCCTTGCTCAAGTTACTTAACATTTAATTTTACATTCGTTCTTCAATTTTATTTAACAATAGATAATTTTAACTCAAATTCATTTTCAAATCTTTATCTCTATTCTTACATCATACTAGAGCCATACGCTCTCTTTTTTTTTTTTTTTTTTTTTTTTTTTTTTCTTGCTCTTTAACATTTTTTTTTCTTCTTTAGTACCACTGTACCATCGTACCATGACTGTTTCATATTTCTTTTACATTTCTCAATATCATATCATCAATATCATACCACGTTCTAAGGCTCTTGCTGTCTCAATACAACGCTCTCACGCACTCTTTGCGTCATGGTCTCTCTTTAGACCCTCTTGACCCCCGCCACGCGACATCAACCGCGCCGCACGCCATGTTCGACTCTCACTAGCCTACACTTGTGCCATCGGTTGACCATCGTGGTGCGGTCGTAGCCTTCGTGTATGATTCAATTCAACGCACCCACCGGTGCCACAGTGCATGGTACATCTTCATCATCCTTGCCCTCGAGCAGGTGATCCACCTCAGCTGCGACTAGCCCACTTGGCATAGCCCGCAACTGTTCATGAGCATACTTATACGTTCTCTTACTAGATAAAGATTTTAACATATAACGGTCACCTTCAAGTACTTCAATTATCAAAAATGGTCCTTTGAACTTAGGATCCAACTTCGTTTGGTGACGTTCTTCACACTTGAGCAAGACATGGTCGCCTACGCCAAATCTCACAATTTTGGCCTTATCTCTATCAAATCTCTGTTTATCATACTCAGCATTACTTATCATGTTTCGTTGGGCTCGAGTTCTAACACCTTCTATATCTACTTTTTCTTCTTCCACTAAAGGCATCATACCCAAAGGTCTTGCCTCCTTTCCAATTAACATCTCCAATGGACTGGCCTTGGTGACTCGATTCGTTGTACAATTTAAAGCCAACTGAACATCTTTTACTGCATCTTGCCAAGATCGTTTACTTGTCTCTACAGCCGTCAACATTGCTTTCATGGTACTCATAACGCGCTCTACCTGACCGTTCGCGCGACTAGCGCCAGTTGCTATCAAATGAAAATCAATCTTTTGTGTCGAGCAAAATTGTCGGAAGTCATTACTTGCAAAACTACGACCCTGATCAGCAATTATACGATTGGGAACACCGAATAAAGATATGGCAGATTTTACTGCTCTATGCAACTATCAGTATCAAGACTAAGAGTGTGATGAAGATACACGAATTTAGTGAAAGCATCGATCTGCACTATCACGTATTCTTTGCGATCACTCTTGCCACTCAGCTTTCCGCTAATATCAATATGTATCGTATGCCATGGTATGTCGATCTTCGGTATGGAATGCAATTCTATTTGTACTTTGCCTGTGGCAGGTTTCGTCAATTTGCATGTGATGCAATTTTCCACAAACTTTCGCACATACTTTGACATGTTCTCAAACCAATACTGAGTATACACCTTATCTAAAGTCTTTTCCCAGCCGAGATGCATTATAGCTTCGTGTACGTGATTGATGACTGACCACCTGAACGCCCTGGGTATTACAGGCAGACACCTGGTTCGACCATTTCTTTGTATTTTCTTGTACAGCATACCCGCTCGCAGCTCATATGTCTTTGCAATCTCATCCTGCAATTCATTATTTTGCATTTTTAAGCCAATTATTCGTTATTTCCGCTAGTTCCACGCGCAATTCCTTATTCTTTACCACATTTGAATGTCTATCAGCCGGTAAGGGGTTGCGCGAAAGAAAGTCTACATGTGCCATATGATTCCCTTTTCTATACTCTATGCTAAAATCAAATGATTGTAGATATGCCCACCAGCGATGTACCCTAGGCGATAACTCAATCTTATGTCGACTAGCTTTCAGAGAATTGCAATCAGTGTATACCACAAAAGGACGGCCATGCAGGTAATGGCGGAAGTGTTTTACAGCATTAAACACAGCTAGCGTTTCCAACTCATATGAGCGGTATTTTGATTCTGCCGCTGTAGTGCATTTGCTGTAATACTCGATAACCCTCGATTTGCCGTTTACCTTATGCATCAATATGGCACCATACCCTATCGAACTAGCATCGGTATGCAATTCAACAGGATACTGTGGATCATAGATTATCAGAACGGAGTCACTCACTAGTGTTGAAATGATTTTCTGTCGTACCTGTTCGTGTTTTGGTTCCCATTCAAACTGGTTGTTCTTAGAGGTCAGTAAATACAATGGCTTCATTTGCTCGGAGAATCGTGGAACAAATTGCCGAAAGTAAGAAGACAAACCTATGAACTGTCTTAGTTGAGTCACAGACTGTGGTGGTGGCAAAGCTTCCAAGGCTTCTATCTTACGCGGATTCGGCCTTAGTTCGCCATTTTCAACTTTGTACCCCAGATATTCAACACTTGGTTTCATAAATGTGCATTTGGCTATATTAAATGAGAATCCGGCCTCAGTCAGAACGTTCAACACATTTTCCAGTCGATCATACGCCTAACACGTCATGCTTCAAACATTCATCCATTACCACATGAAAAAGGATTTCTAAAGAGTATTCACAAATTTTAACAGTTGATAGGATTTGCAACGTACATGATATTGAATTATCGCCAATGCCTCTTAAAACTACCTTATTATTGATTCTCTTTCCTGCGAACTTTTCAGCCAGCTTTTCTTTCAATAATGAACACTCGGCACCCGAGTCGAAGAAAAATGGAACAGGCTCACCATACTGATACAGGGTTCCCTTTGGCTCCACCACGGTACAGACATCAACTCGCCTCTCGTATGTGCCGCTCTTACTCGACGCTGAGGTACCCTTTGTACATACAGATGCAATGTGTCCAGGGTTGCCGCATTTAAAACATGTCACCGCTGCTCGTTCTTTGCCCTGTGGCGCGTTGCCATGCGTCTGACTTCCCTTGAACGCGTTCCACTCTCCAGTTTTCCTGCTGCGGCACTCCGCCATTTTATGTCCAACTTTGCCACAGAAATGGCAGTGTAGCTTCGGCGTTAATTTTTGCTTCTTCCGTTCGGGGGGGGGGGGTGTGATCCACACTATAGTAGTCGTTCCGTTTGCCAAACGCATACGCTCGCAACTGCTGCTCCAATTCACTGCGTGTTCTGATATTGGTAGTGAATAGCAAGCGCTGCAGTCGGTTGTCTATTTTGGATGCGTGGGCTAGCACAACGGACACCGCTATTTCCTCCAGATTCATTGTTTTCCATTTAGACAGCAGTGACGTCACTAAGCGGCTGCCATATACAGACAAGCACTCGCTCGGCTTTGGGCTCCCGTTGAAGATGTTCAGCAAAATGGCTGCCGGCGTCTCTATTCCCTCGTAACGCTGAACAAACAGATCTCGAAACTCAGGCCATTTGATTCCCGTGTAGCAGATCTGCGATAGCCACTGTGATGCTCCACCTTGAAGCGAGTCACTGAGTGCCATCACAAGTGCGCTGCCTTCTATCGGATTCTCAGCCATGTTTATGTCCACCGTTTTGCACCAGGCCGCAGCATCTGCACACACAGCGTCGGGATTGTACTTTGGCAGGGTTACCAATTTTGCTTTTTCAACAGCCTTTCCTGATGCCTGCATCGATTGAATGAGCTCCATAAAATTTCGGTTCTGCGCCTCGAAAAGTGCACGCCAATGATTGCCAGAGTGGTCTGGTGGCGAGGCCGATCCCACTTCTGATATCGGAGTAAGGTTGGCATTCAATGGCACATCATGTTCTTCATTTTCCTTATTCATTTTTCTATTATTTTTCTATTATTTTTCTATTATTTTGTCGCCAAAGCACAGCAAGTCCCAAGTCGTTGTCTTTTCGGTTTCCACGCACAGAATGACTAGACCTAATTTGTCGTCCTCTTTGCACGGCGCTTTGCTCGTCTTTTTTTTCGTTTCTTTTTGTGCTTCCTTCTTTTTACAACAACACTTGGGCCATGCTCATCTGAGAGTCTCTCTCGCTCTCCGACTATGCTCTTAGCAACCTTGGGTCGCACTAACAAAATATCGATAGCTAGTATCGTTGGAATATCATTTATTAAACATTGCTTAGTTATTTACAAACATAATAATAATAATATTACTTCTCCATCTCCGACATATATCATCCTTGAATATGGATATTAATGACATATAAATGGGTAATAAATGTGTCCATACGGATTTTAGTGCCACACTTGCGAGTCAAATTTGAAATCATCCCTATATTTCTTATGCGAATGTCCATCCACAGAGAGAACTTGCAAGTACATTCATATGTGTGTGTACGTGTGCAGAGCTGCCGAAATTGCCTGCCAAATATTTTTGAGAAGATTTCTTGAGACACAAATTTATTTGCTGAGTGTTGCTTATTGACGCGACGCATAATACCCTATAGACAAATAATATAATTTGATGTCATGTCTGACATACATTTTGCATCTGTACATATTTACATTCGTTCATTTTATTCGTTAATAGTACACTAAACAAAATTAGCATATAAAGGATATTCAATATATACAATTATTTTAATTTTGGGCAAGCGTCATCATAAAACCATAACTTACAATCAATTCTAAAGTAATGGGTGTTTTCTTAGCCAGCGGCGTTTTAAAAAACCAATGCAAACAAGCAGACCAACAATATCTGCAGTACACATACAGCTAAAGCTCAGCCTCACATACAGAGCGTTTTTTACTTTGCCAAGCTGAAATTATGTGTTGTGTGTTCTTCTTCAGCTTGTTGTTACCGCCACAAAATAAATCAAGAATTGGCAGGATGGGTGGGGGTGGGTGTGGGTTGGTGGGACACTTGGCCGTGGGAAGAAAGAAATCTGTTATTTTTTTTTATTTTTATTATATAAATTATTATATTATTACTGCCTATGAAAAAGCCGTAAACATGCATACATTCATATGTACATATAGACATAAAGTCGCCGCTCAATAATTAAGTCACATCCATATTCCCCGCCTAGAATTAAATCTATTAAATATCTGTACATACATACATGTGAAAAATAAAACATAAAAAATAAACAAGAAATATTAAACTTATTAATATTAAAAAAAATATCCTACTGCCGCAATATTTTGAGCTTTTTCTCGTATGATTTTGCATTCATTCAAACTACGGATTAATACATACATACAGTGGTGCTCATAGACTTAAGCCACAAGACTTCAACCAAGAGTTTAAACGAAAATTAAGAAAAGTTTTTATTTCACAGCTCCAATTTTTTGTGTCACATTAGCTCTATATATCAGCGTTCTAATAGAAGAATAACCAAGTTATAAAAATATATATTCGACGAAAAACTTAAAAAATCTGAGACCATCTCCAAAATGTCCTGCTCATATACTTAAGCCACCCGGAGCTAAAATCGTCAAACTTGTGTTTTTTTCGGGGAAAGTTGTGCTAGTTATTTTCTAAACTAAAATATTGAACACTAAATACGTTTCCCAAAACAATTTGACCGCTATGGCTAAAAATAAAAATACAAATCCGGCCGAAAGAAAGCTAATATGGGAATATTACGAAAAAAAAACAAGTATTCTACACATTTGTAAGACTTTACATTTTTCGCGTGGCAAAGTCAGAAATGCCATTGCATTTTATAAGAAACATGGAACCTGGGAAAATATTCCACGTGAAAAGCCCAGAAAAAACACTTTAAACGACGATAGACCGATTGCCAAAATCAGTAAAGCCGATCCGTTCTTGACTTCGACGCAAATCAGAGGTCAAATGGTGGCAGATTAGGGCGTGAATGTGTCAGCTCAGACCATAAGAAGACGGCTAAATGAATTCGGGTTATATGGACGCATTCCCAAAAAAAAACCATTGCTGTCCATTAAAAATGCTAAAAAGCGCCTTCAACTCGCCACAGAGCATATTCAAAAAGGTCCCAATTTTTGGAACATGATTGTTTGGAGCGACGAATCCAAGTTTAATGTCTTGGGGAGTGATGGTAAACCATATGTAAGACGTCCTCCCAACAAAAAATTGGACCCCAAATACACGAAGCAGACCGTTAAACATGGTGGCGCTTCGATTATGGTCTGGGGCTGTTTCACCGCATCGGGCGTAGGTCCCCTAGTGAAGATAGAAGGCATTATGGACGGCGAAATGTACAGGGACATCCTTATTAACAATTTATCTGGAGAATATGCCGATAATTTGCCACTTGCCTGGATATTTCAACAGGACAACGACCCGAAACACTGCAGCAAGATAGTCAAGTCGTGGCTTAACCAAGAGGCAATCAATGTTTTGCAATGGCCACCGCAGAGCCCCGACTTGAACCCTATAGAGAACTTGTGGGGAATTCTAAAACAAGTCGTTGGCCAAAAAAAACCAGCAAATTAAAACGATTTGTGGCGAATTTTGCAAGAAGAGTGGAAGAAAATCACTCCTCAGCAGTGCGCACGTCTTGTGGATTCAATGCCAAAGCGTTGCTCCACTGTTCTTAAGCAGAAAGGTCATCCCACTCAATATTAAAGTAAATGTATTAAAAGTATAAGGAATATTGGGCAAATTTTCACTTTTTCAACCATTTTTTTCCAGGTGGCTTAAGTATGTGAGCAGGACATTTTGGCGATGGTCTCAGATTTTTTAAGTTTTTCGTCGAATATATATTTTTATAACTTGGTTATTCTTCTATTAGAACGCTGATATATAGAGCTAATGTGACACAAAAAATTGGAGCTGTGAAATAAAAACTTTTCTTAATTTTCGTTTAAACTCTTGGTTGAAGTCTTGTGGCTTAAGTCTATGAGCACCACTGTATGTGTGTCAGAAATTATAAAGAACAGCTTTGTTCATTTTACAAGGGAATTGTCGTCTGCTCAAAGACGAATTTTACATAAATGGATATTCTGTGTTGGAATTTGGCAACGAACCAAATGGACACGACCGAATGTAGGTCGATTGGTTAACAGGGAAACTTTGGTTGTGAAATATCTCATTCATTATAAGAAATATTCAAATTATTACAAATTACAATCGTCACTCATCTCCCATATTCCCTCTCCCATGCAGAGCAGAAGCCAAAACAACAACCACAAACACAAAAACTCTATTGCAATAGCCACTCTTAGATTCTCTAGGCAAAGCTGCGCTCTTAATTGTTTGCCCTGCTTCAGGGCATTACCTGCAGTGAAGAGAGGGGATCAAATTTAACTCTTCACTTTAAAATATTAGTTCTATGGTCTGACTTACGGCATCCACGCACTCGCCCTCTCCCATTCCCACCCATGTAAAGAATTGGAAGGCAACAACAACAGCGATGCATACGCCAACGCCAAAAAACAATTACAAATACTCTCTACAATGTAAAAGCCTAGGCCGCTACTGCTCTCTTAACTTTTGCCCCCGCTTTAGAGCAATATACCCACACCACAAGCTGTAGGAGGAGAGCATCAAATATAAGAAATATTCAAATTATTACAAATTTTCGTGGCTTATCTCCCCCTCCCCATACAGAGCACAAACCAAAACAACAACAACACACACAAATCCCTATTGCAAAAAGCCGCTTTCAGATTATTTCAGCAAAGGTGCGCTCTTAATTGTCTGCCCTGCACTACCCGCAGTGAAGAGAGGGAACCAAATATAACTCTTCACATTAAAATATTTGTTCTATGGTCAAGCTGAGTTACATACGTCATCCACGCACTCCCCGTCTTCCATTCCACCTATGTATGTACATATGTAAAAGCATTGACAGGCAGCAACAACAACGACGCGTACGCCAAAGCAAAAAAACAATTACAAGAACTCACATAATGCAAAAGCAAAGATGCTCTTACTGAAGCTCCCCCGCTTCAGGGCATTGTACTGACCCCACGTGCAGTAGGAAAAGAGAATCAAATTAAAGAACTATTCAAATTGTTACAGTTTTTTGTCGCTCGTTTCCCATCTCCCCCCGCCCTAAACAGATAAGAAGCCAAAGCAACAAAAGCAAACACAAACCCCTATTGCAAAAAGTTGCTTTCAGATTATTTCAGCAAAGGTGCGCTCTTAATTGTCTGCCCTGCATTACCTGCAATGAAGAGATGGATCAAATATACATAGCTATTCACATTAAAATATTTTTTCTATGGTCAAGTTGACTTATGTACATCATCCACGCATTTTCCGCCTCCCATTCCACCCATGCAAGCAACAACAACAACAATGCATACGCCAAAGACAAAATAACGCAATAATTAAAATCACCCTTACAATGCATAAGCATAGGAAGAGAGCATCAAAGAGAAGAACTCTTCAAAGTAATCTACATTTTCTATGTACTTTTCGTCCCCCCCTTCGCTTCTAGAGCGTAAGCCAAATACAGGAAATAAATGTATTCATTTAACAGTTAACTATCATAGAAAGAATAAATTCGTTGCTGCCGATACAGAGGCATGGTAATTTAGCAGCGAGCTAATAGCAAACGATAAACTGATTAAGAGAGCGAGAGCGAGCCCTTGACCTACATTCGTTATCTGTGATCACCGGCACCCAAGGCATACTTAATATATTGTTAATTAACAAGGTAGCCGCACTCGCTCTCTCGCCCTCTCTTTTACTTCTTAAATTTCAGTCTGCCTAGCAGCAGTTGTGAGCGACTATTCTCTCCGCGGACGATTTTCTCTTATTATTTTTCTTCTTCACTGAAATAAGAAGTAAAGCTCTCTCAGTGCGGCTACCTGCCGTTGCATTCTTATCACAGCTTCCAGTGCCCCAGCAAGAGGAGAGAGAGGAGAGGAAGAAGCATTGAGCAGCCAACGCTGCCCTACACATACACACATGCACACAACGCTCTTGATCGGCTTAGTAGCTTTAGCTGCAGCACTCACCAGCCACCCACTCACCACCCTCTTTCGTTCGTTACGCTCAGCAAGTTCGCGCTAGTTCTTCGAAGAAGCTTTGAGCCGTCGCTGCTGCTGCACTCTTATCACAGCTCTTAGTCTCCCCCCAACCATCATTGCAAGCGGTCATAAAAACGGAAAATTAAATCGTGTGTTTCCCGACGGCGAATCGCGCGCCGGCCAAAATGTGACATTCTGTGTTCAATTATTATAATACTAAATAACAATTAATAAATTCTGAAAAGTAAAAAGTGTGTTAAGTTATAATAAAATTACAAAATAACCAAATTTAAATGAAAAGTGAAACCAACCAACCAAAAGTTTTATGAGGGGTTCTAAGTGCATAATGTGAGTGAGAGTGAGAGTGAAATATAAAAGAAAGACTAAACGGAGCGGCAAGATAGAAGGCGCCGGCGCGCCTTTTGTGTGCGCAGGTCTAAATTTAAAATTCTTTCTCTGTGATCAAATTATAATAAAAAATAATAATAAATAAATTATAATAAGTGAATTGAAATAAATAATAAATTAATTATAAATAAATTGAAATAAATAAATAATAAATTAATTATAAATAAATTGAAATAAATAAATAAAAAATAACTAAAGCGAATTGAAATGTGAAGCCAACCAAACAAAATTTTATGAGTGGTTCTAAGTGCATAATGTGAAATTGAAAGTGAACTGAAATAAATATATAATAAAATAATTATAAATAAATTGAAATAAATAAATAAAAAATAACAAAATTGAAATGGAAAGTGAAGCCAACCAAACTAAGTTTTATGATTGGTTCTAAGTGCATAATGTGAAAGTGAAAGTGCGAGTGCAAATAAAAAAGAAACAATATTATAAGGAGCGGCAAGGAGTAGAAGGCGGCAAGGAGTGCCAAAACGCAGGGCAAGGTGCATGTGATAATTAATTTTTGATTTTTTTTTATGTGTGTTTTTGTGTTTATGTGTGCAAACGACAAACATCAAACTACAACAATGCAAAAAAAGGAAATAGCAAGTAATATTCAACGCTGCACTTTATAATTATGGGATCAGGTGAGTCTCTCTGTTTTGGTTTACTCCTTATACTGTTTCTTCTTTCGATTGCCTTTCACATATTTTCTTATTTTATTTATTTATTTATTTATTATCTTTTTAGCTTATACAGACACATACATACATATATTATATTATCTCCGCCTTCTTCTTTCGATTGCCTTTCACATATTTTCTTATTTTATTTATTTATTTATCCTTCTATATATTATTATATTATATTTATTATCTTTTATATATTATATTATCTCCTTCTTGCACTCCTTTTTCATTTAAAGTATTTTTGTTTTTGAACAGTGGATTTATTCCGGTATGATAGTTACATTATTGTTTCAGGTGGGGTCGGGTCGGATATTTGTCTTGGATGCAAAATCATGGGAGTTCTATGCAATTCTTCAAAGCTTCACTTTCACGTACTGGGGGGCTCTTTTTCAGATTTAACCGTCGTAGTACTTGGTGTTTTATTAAGCGTAATACTTCCCAATCGAAATGCGGCAGCGCTCCTCGGTCGGTTGGCCAGCCATCTGCTGGTGTCGCTTGGGCCACTTGATGGTGCAGTCATTGCACATCAACGTCCTAAAGAACCACAATAGCCACAAATGGTATCCGCTGGATACAGCACATATTGTATCCGCTGGATACTGGAACTGTATTGGAACCCTCTCTAAACGACTCTTAAATGGGTCAGTTAATGGTAGTATTTGTAGTAGTAGATGCATGTGTAGTATTTTGCAAGTTTTAGAAATCCCATTGAACCACAAATGGATTCCCATAATCTGTGGGGTTGGGGTTGGGGGTGCCACAGATTATCAAAGCATATCAGGTGGAATTCGATCTGTGGCAGCACCGATATAACTATGTATATTATCCGGATAAGTAAAGCATATACTCTGAAATACATAGATGTGGTAAAAACTGTACCTTTTGGAGAAACCTTCGGAAAATTTGAGCTCTTTTCGAACTATTGTTTGACAATATAAGACATTAAATACTGATTGAAGTTTTCTAATAAAATATGCACTAAAATAAAACTTCCCTTTCTTTACCAAAACAGTTTTTGTTTCATTCGTGATACATATGTTTTTGTTCTATTTTCCGTTATTTTTCCTTGGATTTTCAAAATGCCTTAGAAATCGCAGATATATTCGTTTCGGTTCAGTGGTCACACCCACCCTCACCCATCCTGCCCATTCTTCATTTATTTCGTGGCGGTAGGTCAACAAGCTGAAGAAGAACACACTACACATAATTTCAGCTTGGCAAAGTAAAAAACGCTCTGTATGTGAGGCTGAGCTTTAACTGTATGTGTACTGCAGATATTGTTGGTCAAAAATCAAAACAAAGTTGGGAGAGCGAAAATTTCAGTTGTGCGCTCATACACACTTGCAAACACGCAAAGTACATGAGCACACATACACTCTCACGACTCGCGGGAGCTGATAACACATGCAAAGCCCACAAAATACGTGAGAATGCATGAGCACGCATACGCTCTCACGACTCTGTCAGGAGCTGATCCACACATGCAAACACGCAAACGTACGTGAGAATGCATTAGCACGCATACACTCACTCACTCACACTCACGACTGGCTAGGGCGCTGATGTCTGATTTTGGTGCGGACATTTTCCATGTATGAATTGTCCCGTCTATATATTGTATGATTAGTGTTTCAACAAATAACGGTAGTATCCCTAGGTTCTTTAGAAATAGAGGAATATCTTTCAGGAATATTTTACAGTTTTTCTACATAAAGCAGTTGCTACATCATAAGCAATTGCTTATGCAAAAAAAAAAAAAAAAAAAAAAAAAAAAATTAAAAATGCAGCAAGAATTTATTTAAAATGTATTAGATTTTAAAATAAAACAGCTCTCAATGCATGAATTTCATCTGGCTTTTTAGCCTTTTCGCCACATCCGTCTACGGTCCCACCATAAGCCAATGTTTACAAGACCGATTGCGTGTGTGGGTGCGTGCGCATGATTGTATACGTATACGTGTGTGTGTGTGTTGTTGCGGGGCGGCAGCGGCGGAAGACGTGTTCTCTGGCGAAATTTATCACGAAAACAGAAAAATTCCAGCTACTTGCGCGATAATAAGCGCCAACAACACACACCACGCCAATCGTCAGTGTCGTATGTCCGGAGTGCAACCGACACATCAGTTTACATAAAGAAGCAGCTAATCGTCGACGTGTACAACCCCAGAACCCAACGGGAAAACGAAGACAATGTGTGGCATTTTCGCGTATCTTAACTACCTGACGCCCAAGTCGCGCCAGCAGGTGCTGGAGCTCCTGCTGCAGGGCCTGAAACGCCTGGAGTATCGCGGCTATGATTCCACAGGCGTGGCCATTGATGGGCCCAACGCGGGAGACGACATTGTCCTGGTGAAGCGTACCGGCAAGGTGAAGGTGCTGGAGGATGCCATAGCGGAGATGTGTCGCGGCGAGGGCTACAGCCAGCCCGTGGACATTCACATTGGCATCGCGCACACGCGCTGGGCCACGCACGGCGTGCCCTCGGAACTGAATTCGCATCCCCAGCGATCGGATGTGGAGAACAGCTTTGTGGTGGTCCACAATGGCATCATCACCAACTACAAGGACGTGAAGACGCTGCTGGAGAAGCGCGGCTATGTCTTCGAGTCGGAAACGGACACGGAGGTGATTGCCAAGCTGGTGCATCACCTCTGGCAGACCCATCCCGGCTACACCTTTGGGGAGCTGGTGGAGCAGGCCATTCAGCAGCTGGAGGGCGCCTTTGCCATTGCCTTCAAGTCGAAGCACTTTCCCGGCGAGTGTGTGGCCTCGCGTCGCGGCTCCCCGCTGCTGGTGGGCATCAAGGCCAAGACAAAGCTGGCCACCGATCATGTGCCCATCCTGTACGCCAAGGCCCATCGTCCGCACGGCCAGCCGTTCCCAGTGCTGCACCCTGGCGGTGATGGCAGTGCCGAATTCCAGCCCCTGGAGCACAAGGAGGTGGAGTACTTCTTTGCCTCGGACGCCTCGGCGGTGATTGAGCACACGAATCGGGTCATATACCTGGAGGACGATGACGTGGCCGCCGTCAAGCGGGATGGTACACTAAGCATCCACCGCCTGAACAAGTCCACGGACGATCCGCACATCCGGGAGATCATCACTCTGAAGATGGAGATCCAGCAGATCATGAAGGGCAACTACGACTACTTCATGCTCAAGGAGATCTTCGAGCAGCCCGAGTCTGTGGTCAACACGATGCGCGGACGTGTGCGCTTCGACACGCAGACCATTGTGCTGGGCGGCATCAAGGAGTACATCCCGGAGATAAAGCGGTGTCGCCGTCTGATGCTGATTGCCTGTGGCACCTCCTACCACAGTGCCGTGGCCACGCGACAGTTGCTGGAGGAGCTAACCGAACTGCCCGTCATGGTGGAGCTGGCCTCGGACTTCCTCGACCGCAACACGCCCATCTTCCGCGACGATGTGTGCTTCTTCATCTCGCAGTCGGGCGAGACGGCCGACACACTGATGTCGCTGCGGTACTGCAAGCAGCGGGGAGCCCTGATTGTCGGGATCACCAATACCGTGGGCAGCAGCATCTGTCGGGAGTCGAACTGCGGCGTGCACATCAACGCCGGCCCGGAGATCGGGGTGGCCTCCACCAAGGCCTACACCTCGCAGTTCATTTCGCTGGTAATGTTCGCCCTGGTCATGTCCGAGGATCGGCTGTCGTTGCAGCAACGGCGGCAGGAGATTATCGCGGGACTGGCGCAGCTGGACGAGCACATCCGATCGGTGCTGAAGCTGAACTCGCAGGTCCAGGAGCTGGCCAAGGAGCTGTACAAGCACAAGTCGCTGCTGATCATGGGCAGGGGCTTCAACTTTGCCACCTGCCTGGAGGGTGCCCTCAAGGTCAAGGAGCTGACGTACATGCACAGCGAGGGCATACTCGCCGGCGAGCTGAAGCATGGCCCGCTGGCTCTGGTCGACGATGAGATGCCCGTGCTGATGATCGTTACGCGGGATCCCGTCTACACAAAGTGCATGAATGCCCTGCAACAGGTGACCTCGAGGAAGGGGCGACCCATCCTGATCTGCGAGGAGAACGACACCGAGACCATGTCCTTCTCCACGCGATCGTTGCAGATTCCCCGCACGGTGGACTGCCTGCAGGGCATCCTTACCGTCATACCGCTGCAGCTCCTCTCCTACCACATTGCCGTCCTGCGTGGCTGCGATGTGGACTGTCCCCGGAACCTGGCCAAGTCCGTGACGGTGGAGTAGGCGGAGCAGCATATACAAAAATAATTCCATTTGCTGGGAATGATGATATGATGATGATGTCTGGAGGAATCCATTATTCTCGTAACCAATTAGATTTAAGTTGAAAATTTTTCGTATTCTCGCATCTTCCCCATCCGATCCGCCCTCCATTGATTCAATGGAGTAGGAGAGCCAAGCCTTCCCCGCTGTGACCCTTTATCTGCATTTTGTAGAGTACACAATATTTTAACCTGTTTGTGTGTGTTGTAAACCGATTATTCTTCTGTGAATGTGCAATTGAAATATAAGTATTTCCAGAAATATCTTTTAACTAACTTTTCCTCAGTCTTGGCTATGCTTCAGTTCATCTACGGTGCCCATCTGCAGTGTCCGCGAAAGAGATGGTATCTTATCTGCTTCGTCGTTACTTAATGCAAAATTTAAATTTGAAAGATTCCGTTAATCTCAACGGAATTTGGTTAACTTCGGTTCATTCATAAGGTAGGCACACCACGCAAAAGCAGCCAAAGAAAATTGCAAAGTTCATACGAACCTCACCTCACTTGTGAACATGAGGTGGCTCTACAAAGTAAGTGTCCTGTGGTATGTTAGGCAGTGGGGTGGATTTTACCTAGCATGCGTTGAATTTTCTGTGCCGTTTTGCCTGTTGTCCATACCCTCTTTCCTTAGGGGAGCATTTTATAAACTATCCTTCAACGGAAGGGCATAAGGGAATTGATGAAATGTTTGTGTAACGAACGCAATAACTTATTTTATAAACCTTTATTTTGTATATTTAATAGGCATGCAAAGTAATGTCCACATTTTTAGGCTATCGCAATGAAATTTTGTAGTTTATAGTCTTCCTACTGATACCAAATATGTGTATCTAATCTAATTAAATGCATTAATAGGTCAAAAACATTTCAATACGACAATAATGCATTACTACTCAGCTTGGAAAACAGTACTTTTAACATTAATTCAAAGGTAGGGTATACGAATGTCCGTACTCCGTAAAAATGTTTCTGATGTGTAGCAAATGTGCAAAAATTTCCTAAAAATAGGGACTTATTTGTTGACCTTCCTTGTTAAATCCTTATTTTAGACAGAATCCAGTAAACGGAGTTTTTAAAATTGGTCAATTTTGTAGAAAATTGTTTCATCAATAGATGAAATTTTTTGTTCAGTGCGAAGGATCCTATTTAGCTAGTAGTATTAAAGAGAATATCAAAATCGAGGAATATGTTATATTTTTTGTATATTGCGGTATATTTTGAGGTCAGACCGTATATTTGATTGGGACTTTTTGAGGGATTGTGTGGAGAGATTTTGTTGAGGCAACATCATCCCAACAATTTTCTTTTAATCGCAACAATTTCCCTTACATTCCATGCTCACTTACGTTTTTTACCGTTGTCAACATTAATTTGAATGGGCCAGCAACATGAACGCGAAAATAAGTAAAAGAGAGCGTCTACTACTACTTCTACTACTTTTTGGGCACGACACTACTATTTTTGGGTTGAGAAAAAAAAAGGTATGGATAACGGGTAAATTCAGACAAGGGAAATTTCGCGGCTCGCACGATTTTCACCTTACCCGTATTTTTCCCCGATATAACGTGTGGGCACCCCTGCCCACACGTCATGTAAATCAGGTGGGGTGGATTTTACCTTGCAGGCCTTACATTTTCTACGCCGTTTTGCCTGTCGTCCATACCCGATTTTTTCCGAAAATCCTCAGCAATGTCCCAGGGAAAAATATTATAAACTTCCCAGGACGGCGAGGATTTTTTACAGCGGGCGGATTTGAAATGAGCAAGGGAGTTACTAATATAATGAATAAATTGCTGAAATCAAAGTAAACTGTTTCATGGGAGATTAGTTATTCGATTATGTTATCTTTTTACTCTAATTTATGGGTTTCCTTCCAAGGAGTAGCCCCAACACTTAATAGCCTAAATTATAGTGAACAAATAAAACAATAGCCCCCAAAACAACTAACTTCGACACGAGCGTTACAGAGCGTTGCCCACCAGGCATTGTAAAATTGTTAAATCTATTATTTGCGGCCATAAACTGCAATATAATATTAAAAAGAATATCAAAATCGAGGAATATGAGTTTCGTCGGTATTTTTTCGGTATATTTCTGAAGGTGCATGGTCACACCCCTGCTCGTTTCCTTTCCACCGTAAAAACCACATGTCTGGGAACCGAGATTTTATTATATTTTTCTTTTCGGCGGTATAATGCGGCAAAGTGCTGCAAAAATATAGCAGATCGCTCGATCAATTGCACGGTAACGACAAACAATTGAAAAATCATTTCAATTTGCGACAAAATTGTGTGAAAAATCGCATTCGGGGCAATATTCGTAACCAAAACGTTCTACCACACTAGCGCGTGAGTGAGAGTGAGCGAGAGGGCGAGTGCAAAGTGTGCGACGAGTGAGAGAGAAAAGAAAACCCGCAAAAGCAAAAGCATACGAAACAAAAGCAACAACATCGGCAGCAGCAGCGTAAGAAGTGCGTAGTGAAGAGTGAACGCAAAGCAGAGCCAAAGTAGTGTAAAGCAGGGAAGAGTGCGCACAAGCACAAGGCGACAAGTAGGGAAGGGGAATTTGTGTACAACAATTCTTTCTTCTTGCGTCCAGGCTCTCGGCGTGTTGTTGTTTGTCCCCTTTTGCTCCCCCCCGAATAGGAGCAACATCCACATATTTTGGATTTTCCATTATTGGTGCGTATTAGTGTTTAGTATGTGTGTGTATGTGTGATATACTTTTAGGTTGTGTTGTGTCCCGCGTGCATCTTTTGAAATCTGAGGCGAGTTGCAGTCCAATCAGCTGTTTGTCAGCCAGGGCTGCGTGCTGCTGCTGCTTGCAGTGCATTTTTATTGCATAATCTGCAATTTCGTCACCTTTGTTTATTGTCAATAGACAACAAAAATGATTACAACATCAAACTCTTCCACATGTTCTCTCTCTTTGTTGTTGTCTATTGTTTGTGTTCTGTTTCTGTTTTGATTTTGAGAAATTCCAAAACAGCATAACGTAACGTAAGCCACAACGTGAGCCCAGCAAGTGGACAGGGCGTCGCTGCTTGCCAGCCCTCGTCTGTGTGTGTGCGGCTGCCTTCTGTAGTGTGTTGGGGAGGGGGGCATTCGGTACGTCTTAACCTCACTTCTCGCTGGCCTGGCTGCTGCCTGGCTGCTGCATAATAATACATTTCAGTCGGTGCGCTCTCGCCTCGCCTCTATTTCGATTTGTCGTGCCTCATTACCTCTGGCCTGGTGTTATAACTCTGTCCAGAACCACCCCACAAGAGGTGGAAATCCGATTCGCAAAGCAGCGTGAAAATTGCCATTGAATTTTGATCTCATCGGCGGTGTGTGGTGTGGTGTGTGTGTTTGTGTGCGATGTGCCCCCAAACCTCGTAGCCCTCCCCAGCCTAGGCGAGGCCTCATCAGCACCACCATGGCCAGTGCATACTGATAGCCGTACACAGGAGGCTCTACATTTCACCAGTTCTACTGTGTGTCCTCTGCTAAAAAGGTCAAAGTGCAGTGCACGTTATTAGTAGGTCTCTGTATGAGTATGCGTATGTGTGTGTTTGTGTACCTATGTGAGTTGCAGCAGCAGAAACAAAAACAACAACCAGAAACTAACCTGATTACGTTCGCTCTCTCATCGTTACAGTTTGACGAACCTCCAACAACGATCGATCCGCTGGAACATTTCTCTGACACGACGACGAATCTTCGTGACAGGGCAAGGAAGCAGCCAAGGAGCACCGACCGACCTGTACCTGGATCAAAACTGCAGAAGCCTGTAGCTGTAACTGTCTCTGGATCTGAAGCAGAAGCAGGAAGAGCAGCAGCAGCAGCTACCAGCATCTGAATCTGGAGTAGCGCATAGTGCTGCCTACTCTGGAGAAGAAGGCACAGCCACAACCCGCGAGCATGTCCAGCAAGGAGGAGACGCCGTCCTCTGGGGCCGCTGCTGTGGGCGGTGCCACCGCAGCCATCACACCCAGTGCCGCTAGCAGCACCTCGTATGCCAATGTTGTTCAGAATCTGGACACCAAAAAGGGAGGTGCCCCAGTCGCCACTGCCACTGCCGCTGCCGTTGCCGTTGCCTCAGCTGTCGACAATAAGGAGAACCAACCAAATCTGAAGAGCCTCAAGTCGTGGAGTGAGGAAACCGCTGCTGCTGAAGCCGCTGGCGAGACTCTGGTCAGCAATGTCAGCCTGGCGCTGACCGGCGAGAAGCGTGCGGCCGCCGGTGGCGACAATACCGCCGAGAATTCATCCGAATTGGACGACAACAATGACTTTGTGCCGGTGCTATCCCATCATAGACGGGACCGCAAAAAGGCCCGCAAGGACAAGCCTCGCGATCAGCGCAGTGACAGACCCCAGCAGCAGCAACCAGGCAGTGGCGCTGGTCAGAGTCAGAAACCTCTGCAGCCCGGCAGACGACCCGCTGGAAATGGAAATGGTGGTGCCTCTGATGGGGCCAACGATCGCAAGACAACAGTCCGACCACGGGCTCCACGCGGCGGCAGTCCACGCAAGTCGGGTGCACCCGGTGGCGCCACAGGAGCTGCTGCCGGCAGTGGAAAGGTACAGCACAAGGATCGCAAATCGGACACCTCGCCCAGTGCTAGCCTCGAGGCCACTAGCAGCGGCAACGAGGGCAAATCCGGAGACGGTGAATCGCAGGTGGCCGCAGGTGCAGCATCCGGAGGAGCAGCAGCTGCTGCAGCAGTTCCCCCACCCAAGCGATTCGTAGCAGCGCCACCGCCCAAAGTCAATGCATGGAAGGTGAGTAAAGACCAAAGCCTGAAAATGGTTTCATTTATTCAATCATTGAAGGAGCATTTAGTCCTAGAAGCACCTTCCTTCCTAAGGCTGTTTTATTGATTTATTTAAACCTCGCGTTTGGTATAAGGGATCTCCAGGGAACTGCATGTCGGTAGGAGACAATCCTAGTCGAGATTATGTCACCAAATGGGGATTATGTCCTTCTTCTGCGATTCCTGGAGTCATTTTTTTATTTCCATTTCGTTTTTAGTCGTAATTCCATAGCCACCACGTATAGATTGTAGGGATCTCTTGTTTTGGTGGTTGGTAATGCAACACCCCACCTTTTTTCGGTATTAGGCAACACTATTCAAATCGATGCGCACGTTTTTCTTTGGTTTTGATGGGTTTTGTTTTCCTTCTCTTTTTGTCGGTATTGCGTCTTAAATTTGTGATGGAATGGAACGTAAAAACAATGTCCATATACGAGTGTGTGTGTATATGCGTTTGTATGTCTCTTCATGCGAGTGTGGTTGTGTGTGTGCGTTTTCTGTTGGTAAACAAATGTGCGTAGAATGACATAGACGAAACAAACCAGCTGATGAACACGAATGCAAGGCAAACAGCCCGAAGAAGCGTAATGGAAACACGTTTTCCGTTCCCTTCTGTTGTTGTTTTTGTTGCTGTTATCGTTATGGGGGGCACCCAAGAAGATTACCAAATTGTATCTCTTAGATAAATTGCATAATATACGAAACGAATACGAAAAAAGACAACAAAACATTTGCCAAAACAAAGCAAAAAGAACAGAATCAAGAGAGAGAGAGAGAAACAAACATACATTTATTTTGCGCTTCGTTTATTTTTGTTTTCGATTTTTTGTGTATTATGCAATACTAAAATGAACAGAGGCAAAAGAAAAATGGCAAAAAAGACGCCGGCCCCCACCCCCACCCCATTCCGCTCTCCCTCTTTTGCTTGTCTGTTGAGTAAACATGTTCATTCTTGTTTAATTCAAAGATATCCGAGGATTGTCTTTGCGTTTAATTTCGTTTTCTTGTTCTTTCTGCCATATTTTTTTTTGTTTTTAATCATTTTTCAATTGTTTGGTATTTCTATTTGCCATCTGGTTTTCTCTTTTTTTGTGTTTGTCGCAACGAACGAGAGAAAAAGTAAAAATGTATTTTGCAACTAAAAATAAATGTCAAGGTCGGGCGTATAACCAAACGAAACGTAAGCATAAAACAGAACGAAAAACTGTTGAGAGAAGAAAAGAAATGATGAAATAAAGGGAAATCCATTTCGAACCAAAAAAAAAGGTGTGGCTAATTTGTCTTTCTACCGGAAAATTAACGCTGCTAACGAGTTAATCAATGATTTGCTTTCTATCACGTTTCTTTACCCAATCTCCTTCCATCGTTCTAATGCAAATCAGTAGCCAGCTCACTTTTAACATTCTTTTGCATATGCTAATTTCCGACTAATTAGGAAGTAAACACAGCAACAACAAAACAAAAAGAAGTTTTTTTTTTTTAAACCTTCTCTTTGCGGCTTCTCCAACTGTTGCCAAGGCGAGCAGCCACTGCTTCCCCAGCGATATGCTTCCGTTGGCTTAAAACATGTATGACATTGGCATATGCTACAGACAGCAAGCAGTTCACTCCATAGCTTAGAGCAAGCAGTCCCCTCCATAACTTAGAGCAAGCAGTTAGGGAACTCCTGCTGAGAGCAAGCAGTCTACTGTGATGGAGAGGATCAAACGTAGATGCAAGCAGTTTTGTTTACATGTAAAAAGCCGTTAACTGCTTTTATGTCTTTCCCTAATTATTTTTTTTTTTTTTTTTGTATTAAAACCGAGGGAAATGTCATACTGTCTTAAACGATTGGGCTTGCTTTGGTTCAATTCTTGTTTTAACCCAATACGACGACGTCTACGTTTCACGGCTCTGCCTCTGGAAATAGTGCAACGCGGCGGCAGCCGTGAGCGTATCCGAATTTAAAAGTCCACGCCAGTACCCGTTGACGTGTGCCATTGAAGAGTTCGGTAGCCCGCCCGCCCGTTGTTTCGTTTCGTTTCGATTAGACGAGAAATGAGAGAAAACACTCCCGAATATTAATTATTTCAACTATTATTATTGTTATTAGCTATTGGCAAGTGTTTGCAACGGAGGCGATCGCGCGAAGCGGCACGTGTTCTCGATTCAACCACGTTAAACGTAGTCACTAACCTGTGTGGTTGGTTCCACTGTTGCGAAGCGATTAACAATAAATAAAAAAAAATTATAATAATACACATACAAAAAGAAAGAATAGCGTGGAAGAAAACGTGGAAGTTATAACTTGATATACATTTTGTCGTGTATATACACTTGTTGATATCAGCGACGTGTATGTGTGTGTGCGTTCTCTCTCTTTCTCTCTCTGGGTGTCGTATGTGTGCCATTTCTCGTTACGTTAAAGCAATACGTTTACGTTGTGGCGTAAGGCTGATTTGTTCCGTTAGAGTGGTGTGCGTGATTAGAGAGTGATAGTCGTCGAGAACCTCTCTCTCTCTCTCTCTCTCTCTCTCTGGCTCTCTTTCTCGTTCTGAGTACAGTAATCAAGAGGAAGAAGCAAAAAAACAATCAAGAAACATGAAAACGAAAGTAAATATATGCAATCATCTTAACAACTTAATGACTGACTGTTTGTGTGATATGTTTACTATATGTGTCTTATATTAGAGCTTATTTATAGAGTAATGAAATGTGTGTCACAGATAATGATGGTCAGGGGGGTCGGGTTCTAAGGGAAACGGGTAAAACACATGTAGCAAATCGATTTCAAGCATATGTATACGTTTTTTGTATCTTCGAGGGATTTTTTATCCTTTTTTAAATGTTTTCAAGACATTTTGTGATATAAAAAATCTTTCTTGGATCAGAATGGAGTTTGATTTGAAAATCAAAATGGAAACGCCACAATTGAATTCCCAGTAAAAATTTAAGTACGAAAACACTTATCTCTTAGAATACCTATTTGTCATATTTGTTATTGTTCTTCTTCTTGTTTATTAGTCTCTATTTACGTTCTATTTATAAACATTTATCGTGCAATCGGGGGTTTAAAAATATTAATTCGTCTCAATTAACGTCGCGTCGTTGCTATGGCTTTTGCTTTGTCGGCTATCACGTTGCAGATCGTTGACGGCCGTTCCCGCCTCCCAATACAGCAACATCTGGTGGGGGTATTCATTAGTCAACCCCAGATGTGAAATTTAATGCTTTGAGGGAAGATTTTTCACTCCTTATACACACATCTTTGAAAGGTTCTTAGTTACGCTTGGGTTTCAATTTTGTTTTTTAGAAATTGTACCTTATTTTGCATTGCTCCTCCCTCTCGTTGTTTTTGTTGTTATGTGTATGCATACTTTATCGGATAATACATATTTACGCTATATGCCTTTTGTGCCAGATTTTCATATACGTTTTGCCTTTATTGTCAGACCATTAATTGTGGAGACCTCATATTTCTTTGTGCCAAGTGCGCGATCATCCTTTGTTGATATTGAAAATGCTGAAAGGAATCTGATAAAATTTCCTTATGATATTTCCTTTCTTTGGATAAGAATTACGTTTGCCATTCCCCTTCTTTGGTTAAGAATTCCTTATGCCATTTCCTTTCTTTGTTTAAAAATTCCTTATGCCATTTATTTTCTTTAATTGTAATTTTCCACAAAGATCGTTAAACATCATATGTCAGATCATTTTATGGGAAAAACTGAGATATTAGTTGTCGTACGTTCTTGAATTATCGTTTTTTTTGACCGTCTAGATGGCCACTAGATGTCAATACCAAATTAATAAATGAATTCTTGGGACTAAGTTGTCACCATGGTGGTAGATCGATAGTATATGTAACGTCCTTGTGAAAGCGAAAGAAAATCAACAAAATATTATAAGATTAGATATCGGCCTTGGCAACACTTAACTTATTCGATAACATACGATAGTGACAGTACTTTGGGGATTACCTGTCTAAAAAATACGGTAGATAGATGAGTTTTTCATTTGTGATGCCTCCAAAAATGCCTCCCTTACCCCAACCCGTAACCCATTTTGATACAACTTCAAGCAATATTGACTGATGAATTGCACTATGTACTCCGCATTATCTGTAGCTCGGAGCGTACATAACTGTATCTACTGTAGGTACATAAGGTGCCCGCACCGTGGGGTCTCTTGCCCCAGAGGTTCCTCCCTCCCATGTGCCATTTGTTTGTCTTGGCTTTCAAAAGGCGCTGCCGCCGCATTTCTTATCAGTTGTTTACTTGTTGATTTTTTGAGCAATTATTTACCGCAAAAGTGAGCCAACTTAATTTTTTATGCGCCACATTTGCAAAAAGATTCGAGCAGCTACTGGCAGCTAGATGTACATGTAAATGTATTTAAATTTTTAGGTATATAATGATATTTCTATATAATGAACTATTTCGAAGGACATCCGTCCGATAGGCTTTTATATGATGTTATAAAGTTCGTTCATCTGGTGATGGAAATCAAGCAGTGCGTTTTACTAAATTAATATTTGAATCCGATTAGTAGTAAATAAGCCTGATAACACGCCTGATAACCCGCCTGTAAAGGAACCAAAAGGAGCTGCTGTGAAGCCTACCTCAAATATTAGATGTACAATTATTTATTTTAAAAGTTTATATACGAATATAACCGATAAGCATGAAACTGAAAATCCTTGACATTGCCGATGCGTTAGTTTCACGCTTTGCATACAATCCTCTCCGCTCTTCAACGCCACGTACAATTTTGATGAAATGTTGATATATTGACTATAGACAACCGTAGTAATTGATAGAAATATATGCTGTCGAAAAATTCGCCTTGTAGATCAATTTTTCACCTTTAATTAACAAGAATTATGCCACTATCTTTCACCAGTCCGGCGCTGAAATTTTTGAAGTTTCATCATTTTCAGGGGTATTTAAATACTGAAATACTTAAAATACTGAAGGGAAGATGAATGTTTTCAAAAAATTAAAAGTTTGTTTTTAGGGGAAATCCTAGAATATAAGATGGAAAATATTGGAGTACGCGAAAATAAAAGAAATACCAAAAGAACAAAGATTGATCTCAGAACCGTTAAAACTATTTTCTATAGTTCTATATTCAATAAAATACTAGAATAAATTTATAGAAGAAGTTCTTTTGTATGAAAAGAAATATATGTACATATCTATACTGAAATACTCGAATATAATAGAAATACTAAATTCATACCACATCATGATCGAAATTCCTAATTTCTACAGTCAGAATAATGTACGGCTACTGTGCCACCCCACTGTTCATTCATTGTAATGTTATTGTCGGTGTTTACAGGGTAATTTACACGTTGAGTACTTTGTTCTAGTTCACTTTCTCGTTTGCTTCTTATATTGTTTACTTCTCATAAATGGCCTGCCTGCTACGCACTTAATAAAGTCAACTCCTCCACTCGACTCCAGCGACAATAACAACTTCTTTCTCCCTCTCTCTCCACCCACTCAAACAGACAGCCCAAGATCAGTGGCTGTCGCTCGGTGTCGTGTCGCTGGAGTTCGTCGCCACGAAGTCGCACCCGAAGCGTCTATCTCCTCCCCTCCCCTTAGCCGAAGCTTTGAGCAATCGCCTGCCATTCAGTGTAATCGCTTATTTAATCCCCAATAAAACTAAAAATAGAAAAATAATAAAAGTAAAATGAAAAATAGTCATCAACTTGTTTGCGTGCAATCGACCTTTTTTTTTTGTAAATTAATAGAAATATTATTCATATAAAGCTAGAATTGATAATTCTTGTTCTCTCATCTAACTATCTCTATCTCTCACTCTCCCTCGTGATCGCTATTGGATCTCTCTATCTCTCTATCGACCACGTTTTCTGGCTATTTTTACATAACCGCCTTTTGCGGCCGGCATTATTACTCGTATTTGAATTTTCTGAAACGCAGAAAAATGTTGTTGTTGATCCCCTTTCGCCCGGCAGTTTAACCTCCCACCTCCCCGACTGAGAGAATGTTGACTTGAATCGGGAATGTGGGTCTTTTTGCACGTTTCTATATGTCTCGATCCGGTCCTCGTTGCCAGTCCCGGTCATTGTTTGCTTTATTTGTACTCTTTATTTCTATTCGTATTTACGATTTCATTTGTTGCTATCTTGGTGTCGGCTCCGCCTCGCGGTTCTAATGCCATTTAAAATAGTAGTTTTTCAATGCAGGCGCCTCAGTTGTCTTTCAGCGATCGCCCGTTGTAGAACATATCTATTGATTATATCAAAACTGTGAAAAGCGAAAGTGAAAAACTTCATTTGGATATCCATATATTTGAATGAAGCTCAATTGAATTGGCAAGTTCATGTTTTGTAAATCTTTAAAACATTTTGAGGAGGCTATGATAATTTTTGGAAAATGTTTTTAATGGAAAACCTAGTCTAAAAACGTTTGTTCTTATTCGAATGTGCCTTCGACAATTTACAAACTAGAAAAGAAAAGGTCAATATAGGTTAAAAAACAAGTCGAAGAAAAACTATGGATTACTTTTCTTCCGAAAATAGTCGAAAATTTATATTATAAGTAGAATATTAAAGAACATTTTAAATAAAAGTAACTTTTGAAGCTGCATATCTGCTTCTCATCGAATGACCTTGAATACTAGAAGAACTTTTAATCGTAAAATTATTGAGTATATATTTTAATGACAAGTAATCGTAGCTCTGTCATGCGTCATCGTCGATGTGGGGGGTTCAAAATGTCTAATGCGATAAGAAACATACCCCAAGAATTTGTACAAATATAGAAACATGTGCTTTTGGCACTCATCCATTGAGTGTTTGAGAATTTCTTTGATTTTAAGTGGAAAATTACTTTTCTAAAGAAAATGATTGACTGCCAAGAATACACTTTAGAAAACTTATGCCTTAAATTTGGAAAGAAAATATTTACTTGCAAAACGAAGATATCAAAATTACTTTCTTTGTAAGATCTCTCCTCTTTTTGTAAT
Source organism: Drosophila athabasca (assembly GCA_008121215.1). Lineage (NCBI taxonomy): Eukaryota > Metazoa > Arthropoda > Insecta > Diptera > Drosophilidae > Drosophila > Drosophila athabasca. The sequence goes on along the minus strand of CM017793.1, from coordinate 1,434,046 downwards.
CTCATCTTCTCTTTCTCTTCGTTTTTGGAGTTTTTCCATCCGTGTGTCGCGATGGTCTCTCTCTCCTTTTCGCCTGGCCTACGTGCCGAAAATCACATGTTGTTTATTTTGTCTCTGTCTCTCTCTTTTCCTTCCCCAATGTTACAATTACAACATTGTGCGAGCGAGATGGCGAAGATCTATTGTTAATCCGATTTGGCACCTGTTTTGGTGAGGATTTCCCTTCCAACAAGCTTGTCTTGTAGGTGGCTGAACTTTCAAAAACAATAATATAAAAAAGTTCAAATATTGGGCGTGTATGAATATATAGAAAATGCGTATAAAAACAAAACTCAAATTGGATAAACACTTCATCCTCACGTACGCACTTCAAGGGAGAGAGAGAGAAAACCTGTATATGGCAGCGCATACAGGGTGCCCAGCCTCTGCGCTGGCTCTCTCTCTCTCTCTTTCAGCCGGCAACACTTGGCTGCGTCGTCACTCTTCTGGCGCACGCTCTGACTTGACTGCTGCTTGTGTTTTTTTGCTCTCATTCTCTCTCTCTCTCTCTCTCTCTCTCTATCACACGCATCTATAAACCGGCGCATAAATATGGGCTGTTTTTTTGTTTTTGTTTTGAATCGGCGTGGATTTTAATACCCTGGAAAAGGAGAGTATGAATTTCAGCAAATGTTTGACAGCATAACTTGAAAATTTACATTTTTAAGGTATAAATATATGGAAAAGATATATAGAATAGAATAAATAGAAAAGATTATTTGGAATTGAAAGCCAAATATAATAAAATCCCCATATTATTTAATTATCATGGTATATATCGATTTTAAAGGGTATCAAATGTGCGAATCCCAAAGGTAGATTCTCGCTTGTTTTTCTGGCTGCGCCGCTGTAAAAACCAGTTGTTGTTTTTGCTTTTGCTCTCTGCCTCTCTCTCCCTCACTGTGCTGTGCAGTTGTTGTTCTCTGTCTTGCCTCCTTTTCTTGTTGCTCTCTTTCTGTGCTTCTTTGTGCGCCTTTGCTTTTGCTTTTGCTCACGTAGCCAACGCGTGGACAGGCCACAATGGCAAACGGTGGAAGGGTGGGGGGGGATAAGAGGAGGAGACAGTGGCAGAGGCAGGCAGCGCCGCCGAGTCGGTATTCTGCTTTGCTCGACGCGCACAAAACGCGACAAGCAGTTCAGCGGAACGGACGTTCAGAATTTCCAGCCAATTTTTGTCAATTGTTTAAATAAAAAGCAACAACAGCAGAGGCATAAAAACCCAACAACTGTGCTAACCAAACCGCACCATTAAAAAACAACAAAACGTGTGCCATTATAACAGCGTAAAAAGTGTTATATTGGAAGCAAAATAAACACTGAACATTGCGATAAGATAAGCAGAGAAAAAAACCTGCAGTGCAAAAGAAAATAGCAATGAAAACAAAACCTTGTTTCAATTAGCTAATTCTCAGGTAATTTTCAAAGTGTGTTTCCCCAGAACTCGATATATACATATAGTATACCCAATATAACGTGATGTGCGCGTTGGCCCCTCTGCAATGAACCGAAACTGGGTTAGGGACACTCCCCAACATAAGAGGGGGGAGGTAGGCGCAGCGGCCTCTCTTTGCCCAGAGGTTGAGGTTAGATACGGAGCCAAGCTGCGCGTAGAGCAAAGGCAGGCAGGCAGGCGGTGCGTTGCGGAGCGGACAGGGGAGTCGAGTCAGCCAAGTGTAGGGTGTCAGACTCCAAAAACGAAGTTGAATTGATTTTTTGTTTAGTGAAATTCAAGACGACGACGCATGACACATTTCTATATCTATAAAGCAGTGGAAAATTTTCGTATTCCCAGATATTGTATATCTCTAACTTGTGTTATGTTGTGTGTGTGCTTGCAGATATCAGCAAAACAGTCGTCGAGCCCCAAGGCAGGAACCTCTCCATTGGACAAGCGTGTGTTGCAGCCAAAGGCACAGCAACAGCAGCAGCAGCAATCCCAAACCAAGCAGACGACTGCCAGCAATAATAATAATAGTAATAATAATACTAACCAAGGCGCACAGACTACCGGCAGCGGAAGCAGCAGCAGCACCAGCAGCAATCCCAATCCCAACGCCAGCAACAAAAAGACACAACAACAATCACAGCCACAACAGGGAGCAGCAGCAGCGGCAGCATCTACAGCGACTTCTACACAGACAGCAACAAGCAGCACAGCCCCAGTAGCCCCAGCAGTAGCACCACCCGCAGTAGCAGCAGCAGCAGCCACAACCACTGAGGCAGCCACAACAACTGGTGAGTGAATAGAAGATGTATAGTGCCCATCAATTTAATTAAAAAAATAAAACCAAGTGCGCCATAGAGCATCTCAGTGGGGGAATTAATAGGCAAGAATGCTGAGCAGCCTTGGAATTTATCTAAGATACGAAATCTACTGTTACTTAGTCGATGCTGCTGCCAGAAAATATACATATGTAATATAGATATACATTCCTCTGTTTGCTGGACAGCAGCAGCCCCCAGCAGAGAACAAGAAACCGAGGCCTATCCATCCGCCATGTGACTGTGCTCTCCCAAACACACCCACACCCACCCACTCTTTCCTCTCATTTTATCTGTGATTTTACTCTCTGAAATGCTCTGAGAGCGTGTGCTGAATGGCCTGATTATTTATTTATAAACATTTTGCATTTCTTATCCACCCCCACTAACCATTTAGTAGTGGATGCCAGTCAAGCGGATGCACTTGCCAAAGTCGTGGTAAAGGACAAGAAGAAGGTCAACCAGAAGGTGAGTCAACATCATGAGGTGTCCTCAGCAGCAGCAGCAGTAACAACTAAATCCCCTACCCTCCCCCCTTTGCTGTCTATGTAGGCCAGCGATTTCAGCAACGTTGGTGATTGGCCGACGCTTATTGGAGGAATTTCTGGCAGTGGCAAAGCCACCAGCAACGAACCCAAACGCAACCCAACGAAAAAGCAAGCGGCTAAAGCAGCAGCAGCAGCTCCCGCCACCAGCTCCAGCGTCACTTCAAGTGAAGCTGCCACAGAGTCTAACGTTGTAGCCGCCACCTCTAGCAGCAGCAGCAGCAGTAGCAGCCAAGCTACAGCCGTCGCCACAGCCACCACTCCCACAGGATCAGCAGCAGGAGCAGCAGCAGCAGCAGGAACAGCAACAGTTACAGCCAGCACGAGCCATGATGCCAAAGCCCAGCGAGAAGCCGAGCTATCCACTGGAAGTGCCACTGCACCAGCTGCTGGCCCCCTTGCCGGCTCTGCCGTCAACAAAAAGATACCCAAGCACAAGTGGCGTCCGCTGCAAATCGATCTGGCCAAGTCCAGTCGCCCTAAGCCCATTGGCGGCCGGCCCCATCGTCGGCTCAGCGACGATGGCGTCGATCAGCGGCGCCCGCCGCGTGTCTACCACGAACGGGGCCCGGCGCCAGCCAATGGTCGGGGGGGAGCCGATGCAGCAGCAGCAACGGAATCCACACGGCCACATAGTGGCCGGCATCCGTACGTTGCCCGCTCCACGACTGCTCCGACCGAGCGCGTGGATTCCTGGCGTAGCAGCGGCAGCACCAATGCAGTTCCCTACGATGCAGCAGCAGGCGGTGCCGGGGCAAGTGCCGGGGTGCGCGGACCGCGCCGCTTCCGTACGCCGTACCGGGGCGGGCGGCAGGGCCGGGGTGGATTCGCAAGACAGGGACCAGGTCGTCCGACTAATCGCATACCACGCCATCTGCTAGCTTCGGGCGAATATGCAAACTATTTGCCAGCGGACGCGGCTGGCGCAGATTCTGCCCAATCCACGTACGTGCTCATGGGCACCCATTACTTTGGCAATGTGCCAGCCTCCTATATCGAAATGGATGCCAACAGCGTCAAGGAGGCACTCAAGAAGCAAGTGTAAGTACACCGAAGGGATCCTCCTGGATTAAGCCACATTCATGCTAACATTCTCTCTCTCTCTCTCTGTTGTTCCCTTCAGTGAATACTATTTCAGCTCTGATAATCTTACCGGTGACTTCTTTTTGCGCCGCAAAATGGATCCCGAAGGGTATATACCGGTGACATTGATCGCCTCGTTCCATCGGGTCCTCGCTCTCACCACAGACGTGGCCCTGATTGTGAATGCCATCAAGGAATCGGATAAACTAGAGCTCTTCGAGGGCTACAAGGTGCGCACCAAGACTACGCCCACCATTTGGCCCATCAGCGATGCACCAGATGCTGCCGTCAAGGATCAGCAGCAGCAGCAGCAGCAGCCGCTGTCGAAGCAGCAAACGGATGAGAAGCCATCAGCAGAGAAGCAGCAGACTGGGGCGGATGCCGAGGATGCAGCACCGGAGGAGAGTTCACCTCCCGCCATCCTAACATCTGCCATGGCCACCAAGCCACTGAGCAGCATCCCGCCGCCACCGCGGCCGCGTAACTCTCAGAATCCGGTGCCCAAGATGCTGCAGGAGAAGCAGCAGCACCAGCGATCGACTATCAATTCGGTGAATGCCATCAGTGTGCTCACCCAACAGGTGGAGGGCGGTGCTGCGGAGCTGGCCGGACATTTGAGCGGACTGGCGGAGAGTGTTAAGCCAAAGCCCGATAAGAGGGCGGCACCCAAAGCTGGAACAGGAGCCGGAACAGGATCAGGGGCTGTTGCTGGCGCTGGTGCCGTTGCTGGGGCAGCTGTTGCTTTGGTTGCGGAGCCGGAGGGCATGTGGAAAGAGGTAAAGAGACGCTCGAAAACAAATGCTTTAAAAGAAAATGCTACTAAATCCTCCACCACCAACAACACGTCCACGACAACACAACAACAACAACAACCGCTTTCACAAACGCTCAACAACAATAATAATTATAATAATAATACTGTTAAAAATGTCAAAACGAACAACAACAACAAAAACACCACCGTCACCGCAAACGCCACCTCGTCCAAGTCCACGTCCACGTCCACCACGTCCTCGTGTGCCCCATCCAACAACGCCTCATCAACAATCACCGCTGCTGTATCTGTGTCGTCCGCCGCCAACAACACCGCCAACACCGCTGTCGTCGCTTCCTCTGTCACCGTCACCTCAACCACAAAAACCACAACAACCACCAACACCACCACCGCCACCGCCACCACAACCACCAACAACAACAACAATAATAAGAAAACATCCTCTGCCAACGCTTCTTACTCCAACACCAATTCGAAATCCTCCTCCTCCTCCTCCAAAACAGCTGCTGCGCCATCCGCTCAGTGCCATGCCGAAAAGGAAGAACTAGACTTTCAATTTGACGAGGAGCTGATGGACCCCATACCCGCCACCGGACGCATCAATAACTTCACCGAAAACTTCTCCGACGATGACGAGAGCGATTACGAATTTGCCGATCGCGATATCAATAAGCTGCTGATTGTCGCCCAGGTGGGCAGGCCGCCCAAACACGAGGGCTACGATCGCACCGCTGACTTTACCTCACGCACTAAAATCACCCAGGATCTGGAGAATATCATCAATGATGGTCTGGTCAACTACGAGGAGGATCTGTGGACCACCACCAATGTGGTGACTGATTATCGCACCGTCAATGTGATCTCCCAGGCGGATTTCGAAAAGTTAGCTGCCACCGGAGTTGTGCCCAATCGTGGCAAGAGTGCGGCCGTGCAGAAGCAAGTGCCACCACCGCCGCCAGTCTATGCGGAGGATCTGGATGCAGATGCAGATGACACCCTGGTTGGTGACACTACGCTCAATTCCACGCTGAACTCTACGCTTAAGTCCCGACGTGCCCGCTTCTATGCTGCCCCCAATTCGCATTCGATTGATCCGCGTACGCCACGCAAACGTAAGCTACGCCACACGGCCAATCCGCCCGTGGAGGCGCATGTGGGCTGGCTGCTGGACACGGTCGAGCATAGGCCGCGCACGACCTCGATGGGTTCGTCGGCGGGCACATCGCCCACCACCTCGTCGTATGGCTCGTTTGGATCGTCGGTGCCGCAATCGCTGCCCGTTTTCCAGCATCCGTCGCATGCTTTGCTCAAGGAGAACAACTTCACACAGCAGGCCTATCACAAGTACCATTCGCGATGCCTCAAGGAGCGCCGTCGGCTGGGCTTTGGACAGTCGCAGGAGATGAACACCCTGTATCGCTTCTGGTCGTTCTTCCTGCGCGAGAACTTCAACAAGACAATGTACAATGAGTTCCGCACTTTGGCCCTGGAGGATGCCGGCAACGGGTTCCGCTATGGGTTGGAGTGCCTGTTCCGATTCTTCTCGTACGGCCTGGAGAGGAAATTCAGGCCTGGCGTCTATCTGGACTTCCAAGACGAGACCGTGGCCGACTACGAGACGGGTAAGCATCACATCATATACGATTCCCCTTTTGCCATTTATTAACTGTTCTCTTCTTTCTCCTCCGGTGGCACAGGTCAACTGTATGGCCTCGAGAAGTTCTGGGCCTTCCTCAAGTACTACAAGAACAGGGAGAAGCTGGAGGTGCAGCCCAAGCTGGCCGACTATCTGAAGAGCTTCAAGACCATCGAAGATTTCCGCGTGGTGGCGCCTGAGATTGATGAGATGCTGCAGGGTGTGGGCAGCCTGCATCCCGGACGGCAGCTCAACAGGCATCGCAGTGTGTCCGAGAGCGATGGCACCGCTGTGATCACGGCTGGTGGTCGTCGCTTGAACACCACCATCACCAATCGCAGTGACTATGTGGGACGTTTGATCCAGCAGCAGCAGCAGCAACAACAGCAACAGCAGCAGCATCAGCAGCAGTGCCAACAACAGCAATATCATCAGGGATATGGCGGCAACCAGAACCGTAGACGCACCGGCTCCTTTGGCAGCAGCACAGTGCGCATTCGTAGCGGTTCGCTGGGCAACAAGCCGCAGGTGGTTCATCGCAATCAAGGATCCCAAAATGAGCTGCGACGGGGTGGCAGCAATTCAGGCCTGGCGCCACACAAGCGTCAGCATCATCAGCAGCAGCAGCAACAGCAGCAGCAGAAGTCCAAGCCGCAGGCTCAGACAACTAGTACAGTGCGTGCCTCCACATCGGCGGCAGCAGCAGCAGCAGCGGCAAAAACAACAGCACCAGCGATAGTGGTAGCATCAGTAGCAGCAGCGGCGGCATCAGCGTCGTCCTCGTCATCGTCGCAGAAGTAGAAAACATGCAGACACATTTTTCGATTAGATTTAAGTTATTTTGCGACTTAGTTGTGGGAGCACGACTCCTCTCTCTTTCGTTCACTATTCATTCTTATTATTCGTGTGTAGTAGCAGCAGTAGTTGTAGTCAGATCAAGTCGGGCGTGAAATGGGAAGAGAGGCGTGTCAGTGTGGCCTCTTTAGCATAATTAAGTAATATTTTTGAAATTCGTTTATTGCAATTTGCCCAACGCGTTGGTTTTACTAGTAATAATGATGATCATGATGATGACAACCTTCTTTTTCATTTTTTTGGCAGTCCCTTGAAATGAAATAATTACTTATGAAATGCTCAATGTTTGCTGTTAGAACACACTGTTAGATGCACAGATATAAAGATACACCTCATACACACAGATACACAGAAATACACTGACAAAACACTCAGCAACCACTAAACGGGGTCCCAGTGCCAATCAGCCATGATCTAGAAACTGAATGACTATTATAATAATTATTATATTTTGTTTGTTGAATATTCTGTTTTTTTTTCTTCTTTAAATCAGATCTGAATCAGACCTACTTGAAGCAGAGCGTTGATAATAGACGTAATGCCCCATTAACTGTTGTACGGTGTGAAATAATGAAAAACCATAACGATAATCCCTTAAATCTAATATATATTCCCCTAACGAAAAGTCAAAGTCAAAGAAAAGCAAACCGAAACGAAACGAAGTTTAATAAAAAAAACCAAATGATCTGGATTCAAATAAAAACATTTGTAAATTAAAGCGAAACGTTATATACATACATATATACGCGCAAGAGCACCTTACATATAATATATATATATTCTTATAATTATTATTATTTTCTTGTGTGTGACCCAAGCGCAAATGTAATGTAATTTTGTTTAAGAGACAACGAGACGTGAAAACACTTGTACACCTTTACACTACACACCCTATTGAGGCATGCGGGGCTCAAGTGCCAGCGAATTTTAGTTATGTAAGCATTTAAAGCAAAACACCAATCGCAATCGGAATTAGAGTCAGATAAACGGAAACGGAAACGTAGCCTTTGCACACTGCCCCAAAGTCTGTCAATCTGTCATTGAATTGGTCTAACAAAAAAAGAGTGAAAATAACACCTTAAAACTTCGTACCCCGCCAAGCATTTAGAAGCATGTCAAAAAAAGAAAACCATTTATTATTTACGTTTAGTTTTTGCACTTGTTACTTTTTTAATTCGGAGAAAAGAAAAAACGAAACAAAAAAAAATTTAAAAACTGAAAAATGTCAAGTCCAAAAAAAGTTGAAAACTTTCTAGAGAACATAAGGCAGAGAAGAGAAGAGAAGGGAAGAGCAGATCATGCAAATCGAAAAGAAAATCAATCGTAATATATAATAGTTGATAAATCATTTAAAACATTTACAAGAAAATGTGAGAAATCAAATGTAAGCTTAATACTGATATTTACCTATATATCTGCGCGTATATCTACAATATCATATATATACATATACATATAGGGACAGCATCCGACTTTAAAGCGAAACTATAACGCTAAGATCCGATGCCGCCGGATCAGATACAGTCGAGCAGTTTGCAAAACTCTCGATCGGCTGAAATAATTCCTCAAGAGCCTAAATCAATGAAATCCTCTCCACAATCGATCGATCCATCAGCTTCTCGATAATAATGCTTCGCTCATCTAGCCTAAACAAATACACCACACACCCCACACCTCCCCCCCAAACACACACACAAAAATATGAAAAAGTGCAAAGAACCCCCTTCATTAAATATTATTTCTTTATACATACATTAGATATCTGTAAATATATTTCTTCTGCTTTTTAAAATGTCGCCTTATCAATTTTAAACACACACACAAACACACACCCATTGGCCAGACGCTTCTATACGAGCTTAAAGATCTACCAATAATATAGATATAGATATATATCTATCAATCTATCGATTTAGATGCACATCGCTTGATGTTCGACGACAATTCATTAGGCTGTTGCATGATTATACATAGTTTATGCCACAACTATTCTGTTTTTCACATGAAGTGTTGACTTTAGTTTATTACTTATATAATTATACAGACGATACACATTAGCCCACGCCCCTCCCCTCCACACATCTGTGCCCTTTAAGTTTTCAATTTTTTATATAATTAGTTTACACTTAAATCTATATGATATGATATGATATGATACGAGATACGATACCAACCAACCTACGAGATGAAAAACAATGGAAAATCTATTAAAAGTAATTTTTTTAAGAAAACTTAATATTGAAAAAATACGATACGTGAGAAAAAACCTAAAAGAAATAACTAAATAAAATAAAATAACGAAGGACAAGATTATTGTGAAAAACGTGATAGTTTAAACCATAAAGAGTAATATTTACTACTATTATTATATTAATAATTAATTATAACGATGCATATATATACAGCACATATGTGTGTATGTATGTATGCATGTATGTTTATGTAAAACGGAAAATGCAACAAAATTTCTAAACTAACGTAAACAAAAAAAAGTAAAAAAATTTTTTAAAATTACCAACACAAAAAAAAATGTTAAAAACAATGAGTAGAAAAACTAAAACAACAAAAAAAATGAATAAAAAAAACTTGAAAAAAACCAAAAAAACCTCTATGCACTTTTTACTTGTGATTAGGTCCAGGTCCATTCCAGATCTGATTATGATTGGAATAGCACTTACTATCTAAATCTCTACTAAGGGTTGGATTCGGCTTTCTGAAGGAATTCCGCGTGGAATTTGCATACCGGATAATGCGGGGAACAATATATTTCCTAACATGTATGGAAATCATTATATGTACATTTGATCCCTATCCTATATCGTACCTCACAAGATTCGCTCAAAGAATCTGAAATCAGAAATATGAAGCCTCAAAATGACAATTTTACATGAATTTTACATGAATTCTACACATGTACAATGTACGTAGAAATGTTGCCGAGTGACTTCAGCATGCTGCCGCAACATTTGCTTGGAAACATTCAAAAGAAGACACCGTACAGGCTCCAGGGGGGTTTCCGGGGTGAGACAAAAGATGAAACAAAAGGCCGTATAAACCCCCGCACAACACATCGATTGACCCTTTGAGTAATTAACCCTCTGGAGTGTGTGTGTGTACCATTTGTCACCCGGCGACAAAATGCAGAGCAAACTACAAAACTACTTCTCATGCTCTCATCCTCTCCTCGGGCTGCTCTGCTACTCTGCCTCATCCACATTCCTGTCGTTGCAACGACATATGTTGTGGGCTGTGTGTGTGTGTCGCCCCCGTACCCGTCGAAGGGATTGGGTGTCACAGATTAACGCCCTACTTGAATTATGGTCTGGCACCAAAGACCCTGGGACACGGACCCGTACCCGTACCCGGACCCGGAGCAAACTACTCCACAAAATCCGAGCCAGAAACAAAGGCCAACGCGTGGAAAAATCATGTATAAAACATAAGAGCGGCACGCACACAGAGGCAGAGTCCTGGCAAGGCTATGTTGGACAAGACGCAAAGTACACGCAAGGACAAGGAGACGGGGATGGGGGCGGGGTCGGGGTCGGGGACTGTAGCGATGTGGCACCTACCCAGACGATAGCCTGGAGCCGGCGAGAGGCGTTTAAAAATTGAAAACCAATTTTGAAACGATTTAAAACGACTCTAGGAGCGAGAGGAAGGAATGGTGCTGGCAGGTTAGAAGGTAAGAGCGGGGGGGCGGTGGTGTCGGTGGATTTGGGGCAGCGTGGCGTGGCGCCTACCAGATGGCGTGTGTGTCCCGGGGTTATAGTGCGACTTTTCGCACCTCAAACTGCCCGTCGCCTCGCCTCGCCGCGCCTGGTTTTGGGGCCAACGAGCCCTGACCCGGCGCAGTGCTTAGATTGTTACCAATATTTATGGCTCAATGGGGGATACGTGCTGAAGAAGGGGAGGACACGACTTTTGGCTGGCGTGACCGCAGCTTGGTTCGGGCCAGGCCAAGTCTAATCACATGACCCCTAGCCATGAAGAGAGAGAGGGAGGGAGCGGAGGGGGTATATCGCATTCATATCGAAACTAAATTTAATGGGCGTTTAACGTGTGACTCGCCTTTGAACTTTGCCCGCACTTAGCTCACGCACATGCTTCCGGCGCAGCGCAGGAGTTAAGCGGAGTGGAGTGGATTGCGGAGACGTCAATGTTGCAATTTATTGGCTTTCCTCTAATAATCAGCGACTGTTCAGGGCCCCCAACCCCCCATCGTGGCAGGGGAGCCATTGGCTTGACAAGACATTAATTGTGCTATCGAGGTGCCATTCGCCTGGGGGGAGGCATTGGACATTAGCCACTAGCTTAAACCTGGAATAGACATGCATTCATGTCTGTGACAGGACAGGAAGGAAGGAAACACTATTGAAGAGAACTTCAATGGCACTTTGCGATCAAATGAAAGCTTTGTACTTTTCAGGAGACAAAAATTATGTCCTCATATCTCGAATTTGCAAAAAAACTTCGCAATTTCATAATTTGCATATACAATATCCAACTTTCAAAGGATTTTTTATTCGTTTCGATGCCTGTGTCTGAGGTATATCTTTAAGGCAGAACTCGCAAATAACCGTCAACCATTTTAAAGTTTTCGAAAAAAACCGAGCGAAAGAATACATTCAAAAGTGTTTTCGCTCAACAACTGTTCTTCTCAAACCAAGACACTTTTTTTTGTGTTCTCTTTGGTTCGCTCTCTCGCTGACTACATTACATCAATGCATTGATCGGACACTTTTTCTACATCACATTTATGCACATGCATTTATGAGGCCTCTTCGCTCTCTCTTTCAAAGACAATTTTGCAGTGAGCTCTCTCTTAAAAGTGTTTTGCTCTGCCGATTTGTTTCTTCGGTTGAGCCAAACAGTCGGACCGAAGAGCACAAGCGAAACGAAAAAAGTGTTTAACTCAGAGAGAGAGAGAGATAGAGAGAGAGATCGTAAATTGTTTTATGTTTTGTGGAAAAATCGGTTGACGGTTATTTGCAAGCTCTGCTTTGAGACAAAGTTCACCCATTTTTAATGTTTCTTAAACTTCGAATATTTTTTAAAATTATTCTTTGTACTGTAAGGTCATATTTTTAGACTTGAGTTCTTTAGTGGCATTAATTACCCATAAAACAAGCTTTTAATCATTAAAATTCTCCCACGAATGAAAGTAAATCAAAGTAGTAAATCAACTCCATATCAGCTCTTAGAAGTCCATTCTGTTGCCGTATTTATTTAATTACAAACTGATTCACTTATGACGCTTCATGTTAAATCAATTCCATACCACATTCAGGCATAAAAAAATTCAGCAAAAAGGTGCTCCTAACAGGCCGCCATTGAGGGCCATTGAGGCTGATCCAACTATTGTACTCCTATCAGACGTTGCAACATGCAACCATATCGCGGACACGATTTATGCTGCATAACCAGGAATTTTCCCTATGCCTTCCCCCGGCGCCCACTGAACAAACATTCTCCGTGATGGGGCATGCAACCGCACAGGCACAACAATTTGCACATTGGCTTAGCTTAATTATTGCCGCGATCTATAAATATAATTTTGAGCTTTCAACGAATTTTAATATCGAAATTTTCGCTTTGGTGAACCGTCTAATTAGTTCGAGCGGCGCGTGACGAGGTCGAGGGGATGATGTAGAAATATCTGCAAACCTCTGTCAAAATTCTATTACCGCAACATAACGGCGCACAAACAGGACGGACGGACAGACAGGGGACGGACCAAAAACTGTACCGTACCGGAGAGAGCGAACCCATGGGACCAGAGACCAATGGCATCGAAAAAATTATTCTCAATATTCGAAATAATTAAATAAAATATTTCATAAAATGGTTTCCGGTTGTGCCATGGCGTCGTTGTCGTCGTCACCGTCACCGTCACCCGCCCCGTCCCCTGCCATAGTCCAAAAACTAATTATATTTCAGGTTTCCCAATGGCTGTGGCCTCATCCGATGCATTTGCCAGGTAAATACATGTATAACCAATGCAGTAGCCAATAAATTCAAATTTCACAAATTTTTTTGCCAGCCACCTTTGAGCTCAATGAAATTTGAGCACGCTTGAAATGTTCATAAATAAATGGTTCCGGGACCCAATTTCGTTCGTCATCTCTATGGATATTTACATACATATAACATATTAATTTTGGGATTCTTGATTGCATTTTAGTTGGCATCAACTTTGGTTGCCCCGAGCCAAAAACAGAATAAAGATAACTAAATGCTTTCCTTCCTTTATATTATAAAATATAGTTTATTAAATATATTTGAGATGTATCAATTTATTAGTTTATATTTTATTTGTTTTCCGAGTTGATTGGAATGGCCTGATTGCATGGCCTGTACCCAACAGCTGAGTGGGCCCGCAATCGCCGTGAAGAGCAGAGCCGTTACTCGCTTGAAGAGATCCAATGGGACGACAATGATGGCTTAGCGCAAGTAACGGAACTAGAAGACGGCTCTTCATCGCAACAAGATTCCGATATGCCCCACACAAAGAAAGTGTCCGACATATGGCCACATGTTCTTCTTCTGGTTATGTTTGGGAATCCCCTGTTTCCGCGCTCCAGGAAGATTGTAGAGGTGTCCCAGCCGATTGTTCTGGAGCTGCTGCTTCGTCGCAAAGGTTTTCCTCAAGAAAGTCGACGACGAGGAGGAATATATCGTCAAGAGAAGAAGTCCATCACCTGGGCACAGATCCTAGATGTTATAGATTTGCTGGTGTTCCATCGCCGTAAACAGTTCACAGGACAGTTGCTTGAGGATCTACAACCTCCGCAAGAGCCAGCTGCAGCCACAGCCACAGCCTCAGCCGTAGTCGAAGCCGAAGCAATCTACGTGCTGTGCTCAACTTCCCTGAATATTTTCAGGGAATCGCTTGACAACCAAAATGATCGGCCTACTAGGTTTGCCTATTCGTCAGAGTATTTTCTTTTGCCTCTCGGCAACTCTCTTTTCGCTCTTCTTTCCCTGATGATCATGCGTGTTGGGAGGAGAGAAAGAAAGAGTAGAAAGAGCAGTAGGAGAGAAAGGATATACGCCTGTGTACTGTCTACTTTTTTTATTTTCAGCGCTGCATGTACATATAGGTTTTAGGATTGCATTGCATTTGGACTCGACGGTGGAAGCACAATTTGGTTCTTTTTCCGTTTTAAGTGAGAGCTGAGAGCTGATCTTTGTTTAAATGACATCGAGCAGTGAGAGCATTGGTAGGGTCGCTCCCCCGTATGCAAACGGATGTGATTCCGGAGAGTTGCGGATTGGGCGAATGACTTCGAGCAGTGCGTACACTTGTACGGTCGCTCTCCAGTGTGAATACGTGTGTGTTGGCTTAAAACGAATTTTCTCTTAAACGACTTCGGGCAGTGGGAGCATTTGTAGGGTTGCGCCGCAGTTTGTACATTTTTGTGATTATCTAGACTCGATTTGAACCGATGATCGACATCCTCATCACCTTGACTCTTCAGTTGTTCACTGTTCTCCGACTGTTTCTCGTCCTCCAGTTTATCACTGATGCTCTCCTCTTTGCTTTTGTGGCTCTGCTCGCAGGTTTTCTTCAGATGAAATGCACTCTCGGCATCCTCAAGGCAGGGCGGACATATGTTTTCCGGTAGTAAATCCCCTCGCTCAACCGCATATCCGGTACACTCCGCTATCATGTCAGCAAGGCAAGTGTCCCGTTTCTGTGCATCGTCAAAAATGTTTGTGAGTGGTCCGGACGTTCCCAAGCAAACTCTGCATTTTTCTGCCATTTTTCTGTAAATGAATTAGCTTTAATGAGAGTTGAGAGTGGAATATCTACTTACTAATATGCAAATCGTGCGCTTTTTCTTAATTGCTTTGCTTTTTTCCTAAAAATGTGCACTGCAGGACGTCATATTGAAAGCAGGGCTGATTGCAAAAACAACCGATGGCACTATCCTATCGATTGTTTTCCGCTTCAATACTAGAACCGCTAAAGCCACGAGTTTCTAATTTGGCAGTATAAAAAAGCAGCAAGCCTTCGTTTGGCTTCGGCAATCCGACTTCGACTCTTGCTGTCTCGCTTTTTCCAGTGTAAAGCCTTGCTTCCGATTTCTACCGCAGGCATGTTCGGGTTTTTACTGCAGACACCAGTGCACTTGATTGCATGCGTGCCGAGAACTGCTCTAGCTTCTAGAGCTTCATGGCTGGACGTTGCCCAACACTTGATACGCCAAAAGCAACTCTGATAGCATGGCATATACAATATTCGGAGTCTATTCTATTCAATCCCCTCAACAGGCCTCAGATTTTGTTTTCAAAGTCAAATTACTTATACTATATTAAAAGACTGAGTAAATATGAATTCTAAACACGAAAAAAACTTATCCGGATCAATCCAAGAGGATGCTCAACGCAATCCAACACAAGGTATGTATCAGTCCATGTGTGGGTGTGTGGTAAAATAGTGTACAACTTGCAGCAGCCCGTGAAGAAGTAGCTGCAGACGGTACACAATTTGCAACTGAAGCAGCTGGATCCAATACAGGGACCCAAAAACAGAACTATCGATATACCGAAGCCGAATTGCGTGAGATTGGGCGTCGGATTAGGCGTCAAATTGAACGTGAGCTTGGGCGTCCACTTCGTCCGCCACCAGATGATAACGAAACCATGTGGTTCTGGTACACTGGCAGCCGTGGAAGCCGTGGAAGTCGTGGCAGCCGTGGAAGTCGTGGCAGCCGTGGCATATAAACTTTGACGTCTTGTGATAAATTTATTGATATTTTGACAAATTATTATTAAAATTTTTAATTATTGTTCAAACATATCTCCATATTGTCTTCCTAATGCTTTCCATAACACTGTGACGTTACCAGAGTCCATCGCCGAAGATACTGGGGTCGCTGGAAGACACTTCTTCATATATCCTCTATGGTGAGTGGTCAAAGTCAGTCTGCTGCCGTTATTCCCTGCTTGATCTTTGGTTGTTTGGTCTCAAAGTGTGGCAGACACCGACACCCGACGCTGTCCTCTGGGGATTTATATCTCAAATGTGGAGAGATCTGCTGTTGCTGCTGGAATGCAATTCCATTAACTAAGCCTGGGCTCTTGGCTTCTGGCTTCTGGCTCCTGGCTCTGGTGTGGACTACTCCAAACTATTTGCATTGCCATTATGTATCCAGCGCACTTACCGGGGCCTTAATGGGTACGGCTTACACGGCAATTACAATTCATTTGAAATGCAATACACAAGTACCCCCAGCCACACCCCCCTCCCCGTTACACCACTCAAACTTACACTTGTGCACACAAAGATAGAGGCCAACACTAGAGCAGAGTGGGGCCTGACAAATTGTCAGAGAGAGAGAGAGGCAGAGAGTGCCCCCAAGGCAGGACAGGGCAGGGCAGGACCAGGCAAAATCAAATTAATGATATGAATTTCTTATTTAAGGACATTAACGCAAGGTCTCCTACGGTAATGCTGACAATATTGTAGCGGCAACAACAAACACAGCATCAGATAATTTACGTATACGAAATGTTGGCCAATAAACAGGAAACGGAAGTGCGTCAGCGTTCAGTGTGTGGCCCATCCTTCTATCAGTGTCCCTCGTTTGGGGATTTATTAAAACGTCAAGCTCTGGTCAGGATCAATTGCTCTGTGTATGTCTCTCTCCCTCTCATTCTCTCTCTGTCTGATGCAGAGCAATTACGCTTAAAGGAATGCCGCATTAGTTTCCTATTTTTTTTTTGCGTCCCCAGCAACATTTATTTAGTAGAGGTATTCGGTAAACAGAAACTGTCCTTAAAGTCCAGGCCACATAGTTGGCTTATGCAGTGGGAAGACTCCTACTCCTGCCAGTATGTGTGTGAGTGTGTGTGTTTGTGTGGGATAAAGGACAATTAGATAAATACCAAGACACGCACAGTCCTTGGCTCTAACTCTTGTCGTCTGGCTGTTCTTTCTTTCTATTCTTCTTCCTGGTTTATTCTTTTCTTCTTTCTTTTTGTTGCTGTTGTTGTGCCTCGTTGGCATTTTTCTAGACCCAGACACATGCGTTGAGGCCAGGTCCAGGCCAGAGTAGGAGTCCCGTCCAGCTAAGCTGCCATTGTGGTCATCCTTTGTGTGTATGTCCTGTCAAGCTGCTGCTGCTGCTGCTGCTGTTGGCTGTCTGATAGTTGTAATTGGCCAACTAAAATCATGTGACAAATTAACAGCGCAAAATTTATTGCCTGCCCGCCGCCTTAAGCTGTTGATGAAGAAATATTGTGTGCGTTGTGGTTCGTTCCAATTGGACCTTGGTTGGACTTATCCTCTCTCTCACTCCTTCGATGCCATGAGACAGCATTTTGTGTGATTGCAATCAGGAAGGGGAAGGAGTGGGTGTGTAGGAGTGGAGCTGGGAGCTTGGTCTCTCCAGGAATGTTTGAGGGTTTTTGTGTGACTAAGTGTCGAAGATATTTGCTGCAATTGGTTGCTTACCTGTGACCTGTGGCAATTAAATTGAAAGTTTCCTTGGGGCTGGCTTTTGGGGTAGGTATTCCAGCTGAGTTATAGCCAGTTGGATAAGCTGGAGCAAGTGATCTGTTGGCTATTACATATTTTATATAGGTTTAGAATAAACTGAAACCCTGATGAGGCAGGAGCTGCAGCATCGTTCGGGATTATGTTTGATTTGTGCCCTTTGTGGCACATCCATCAGATATGCAATATCTGTGTGTAAAATAAACTAAAACCTCGGGTTCTACGAAACATATGGCATGTGAGCAAATATGGTTATACGTTGTATATGTTTCTAGTGTCGCGTTGGATTGTTATCCTGCCTGTGTTTCTCTTGTTTGCTGATGCTGCCGCTGCCTCTGCCGTTGCTGCTGCGGTTCAAAACATTAATTAATGCGCCTGCAGCCAAATGACGCCATTTTGTATGAGTCGCTATGCAAAGATACTCACACACACACACACACCTACACATTGGTGTTGTCGGCAAAAGTACAACAGCGTCCGAGCGAGAGAGCGAGAGAACGACACCTGCAGGCGACATGGCGATGCATTGGACCATGCAAAATGCGTTCATGTCTTATGAACAATGAATTTTAGATGTATAGGTTTATGAGTGTGTGTGTGGCTGTGCGACTGTGTGTGTGTGAGCCCCCCAAAAAACATGCCGCCATTACAAATACACTCACGCCAGTAAGCATACACATTCACACCTGTGCAAGCAAACATGTTTTGCCTCGAATGCTGCCAACTGCCGGAAGGCACACAGATAGAGAGTTAGAGTGAGAGAGACCGAGCGGGACAGCAGTGAAACGGTTTGACCAGCGGCTAGAACGAGAGCAAACAACAAGGACACGGCCAGGACTAAAACTAAAAGCGACATGTTTTTGCACGCTCGAATGCCAAAACAACAACAGCAGCACAAGGCACGAGGAGGAGGCGGAGAAGGAGCAGGAGCAGGCGTAACGGCTGGAGTAGGAGCAGTAGCAGAAGCAGGAACAGCAGATGCCTAAAAGATGAGCGCGTGACTTTAGCATGTATCACGATATCTTCATTAGGTGCTGGCCATATAGGAAAAGTGTTCGAATTTAACATAAAAAAGGAGGAAGAAGGAGTCGGTTTTAACTGAGGAAAAGTCTCACTCTATCGGCTAGATATTCTTTGAAGATTTCTTGTTATGGAAAAGTGAGAGTGAGAGTTTGAATTGGGAAAACTACACCCAGAAAAAAGACATAAGAGAGAGTGAAAATAGTCAAAGGAAAGTGTTTCTTACTTTGATTTTACCATTAAAATGCAAGTATTTCATCTAAATATATTTAATGTTTAAAATAAATAGTTTTAAAATAAGATTAAATATATTTCCTACAAATGTAATGTATTATATTTATTTTAAAGTATTTTTTATTTAAATATTCAATATTATTAATTGAAATATTATTTTAAAAACTTTTCCATAGATTTATGTTTGTTTAAATCAGTGCATAGCACGCATACACTCAAGTGCGCTGGTGTGTGTAGCAAAAACCCGAACATGCCTGCGGGACAAATCGGTTTCTTGCTTTAGACTGGAAAAAGCGAGACAGCAAGAGCCGAAGTTGCATTGCCGAAGTCACACGAAGGCAGGAGAGACTTTTGCTATAAATAACTGTGAATTATATTAAATTCAC
Source organism: Drosophila athabasca (assembly GCA_008121215.1). Taxonomy (NCBI): domain Eukaryota; kingdom Metazoa; phylum Arthropoda; class Insecta; order Diptera; family Drosophilidae; genus Drosophila; species Drosophila athabasca. Next base: position 1,414,707 of record CM017793.1, on the reverse strand, counting down.
GGTTTGTATTTCGAACCGAATATTTTATTTTATTGTGTACTATGCAATTTTTTCTCTATGTGTAAATTGCTAATAGTTTTTCCTGCTTCTGGAACTAGTTTTCCCTCAGCAATCACCGAATGATCTCGAATCTAGGCATTGCTGTTTTGCTCAGTAAAATAACACCTGGATTTCTTTGATCTATAAACCCATATTTGGCATTATGATCAGGTATGTTCTGGGACCTCTCATCTCTAGTGGGATATGCGCAACAGCCGCCGCAATTAAGCACACAAAACCTGCAGCGCTGCGAGCGTTTCCGGGCTCGACCCCGACCCCCCCCACTCGACTCTCCAGCACTCGACTTCCGCTGCCGGCGAGCAATTAAATTAAAATGGCTGCCAGGCAAATGACGGCCAGGCAGATTCTGCTGCTGCTGCTGCTCCCATCTCCTGCCTGACAGCCTCCGAAATAAAAAATGGCAAAACAAAGTCCGTTGGGTGTGCTCAAAGTGCTGGCTGCCACAGGAGAGGGGCAGGATAGGGGCAGGAGTCGACAGGGGACGGACGACAGGCGACGCGTCGACTGCTAAATTGAAGGCGCTAATGACACTGATTTGGCGCATTTTAATTAACCCTTGGCCTTGGCTGTCGGATATTGTGACGCCCCCGCCCCCTCGCTCGCTGGGCGGAGGCCGACTGAATAGCCAACTCCTTGAATATCCTTCATCCAGCAGCAGCAGCAGGAGGAACAGAAAGCAGCAACAACAAACAAGGTTGTTGCATTTGTAATGAGAGTGGTGCTTGAGGAAAATGGAAAATTTATTGCGCTGACAGTTATGGGCCCATAACAATAATAAAAACAGGCAGCTGCATTGGGGCTAGGACCGCCAGCAAGCAAGGACCGTCTGCAAGCGGCCCTGGCAAGCGGGCGTCCTGGCGTTGATGATGATGGCAATGATGGCGTTGATAGCCCAACGAGATGCTACTTCAAACTCAACTTCAATTGCTATGCCATCCAGCCAAGGACCCATCCTGCCGTCCTTCCATCCAGCCAGAGAGCCAGCAAGCCATCCAGCCAGCCAAAGGACACTCATTGGTTTGACTGGCAAGCAGACAGGCAGCCAGTCAGCCATCCTTTTGGTCCTTCTATTGCCAGGCTTTGCCTGGTCCTCTCTGTCCGGGCTCTGCCGCTAAGTGCGCGGCTGTCAGTGCAGCCTTTTTTTCCATGTCCCTCGCTCATCAGCGTCGCATTTGGTTAATGGCAAAAAAAAGGATGGGCCGCCTGTCATAAATGTGTTGCGGCGTTGGCCAGGCTGTCGCGTCTGTATTGACGGCCTGTCCGCCATTTGGGCCATGCAAAGTGGCAGCCCAGTCCTGATTTGTACCCGTTCCTCCGTATTGAGCACTCAACATTCTGTGCAGAGTTAAATCTGCAGCTTGAGGTAAACTTTAAGCTGCTGAGGCATGCCACAAGACACGTACCGGCGTCTAAAAGTGCAAACAGTCTAGCTATTTATGCACAACAAAGTACACCAAGCATTGTTGTAGCAGGAAGAAGCTTGAGCCACGGGTCTAGGGTCTATACGGTTCAAAGGATACACTAGGATTAAGGATAACCAGGGCATAACCAGACCTACAAAGGCATAGAAACTGCCTTGATATTATGCCTGGAAGAGCTGGGACTTACTTTTCGGTCCCAAGAATACAACAACAAAATACACAGTCCCTCATTGATTCTTCTCTTTCTTTTGCTTGCCTTTTTTAGAGCAATATCAATTCGTTTCTGTCTGGTATTTGGTTTAGCACTGGAGCTCTTTCAGCTATTTCCACATACATTCATATGGCTCTCTATATAGTATTTTAAACATTTTTATTGTGCAACCTAATGGGCGTTTTGTTGTTTGCGTCCGGGTGCTTTGACTGAAGCTGGCACACTCACACAGAGAAAGAGCTTTCTTTATGCCACAAAACTGTACTGCTAATGCACAATTCTCGTCTCTGATGCTGCCACTGCCACTGCCACTGCTGTTGCTGCTCTTCCTGTTCCTGTTGAAAAGGTAAACTAGCCGCACACACACTCAGACACACACACACACACAGCAGGATATACTCAGAGAGTTGTGTGTGGGTTTTGGTTGTTGCCTCACCAATTGAATTCTTAAGTGTTGCATTTGCCATCCCCACTCCCTCCCAGATATACTTCTCGTATCCCCCATATCTAAAGTGGGATACTTTAAGATTTCCAAACATGTTCTGGCTTACAATGGGAATATTTACACCATTTGGCTTTTGATATCGCCCTCGTACTGTGTCCCTCTCTTTGTGGGGTTCCATGTTTATTGTTTGCTGATCTTAAGAATCCTTTAGTGAATCTTTGCCACGTCCCAGCAATTGCTCATAAATACCAGAGAAATAGCAGTGTGCCACTGGCAGTGGCAGCCGTAGCACTGCTCTGCTCTGCTCTGGCAACAAATTATGAATTATAGTTTCCTTAAAATAAATTTCTTGTGCTACGCTTTTCCGCTTTTGCTCTACTTTAATTTTATTTATTTTCCTGTGCTGCGTAGCGACAGTCTCCTCCGAGAAATTTACGAGTCCGCCTAATTGCATGCGACAATAAATTGTGCACAATTCTGGTACCCCCTCCATCCAAATTTCTTGCACTGTACTTTTGATACCGAACTCGATTCGGGACTCGTAGTCGTAGCTTCACTTTCAGCTGCTGTCCGCTCCAACATCCGACATTTTTGGCCTCTTGCTGTGATTTTATTTATGCGCCATAATACAGAATAAAGTGCAGCCTCGAAATTGAAACGGATATTAAGCAATATATCGAGTCGGGGTCACCATTCCAGTTCCAGTTGCAGTTCCAGTCCATTCTCGGCTATCAAGTATTATACATATATGCGCTTGGCATATCCTTTTCCCAGTCAAATGTTAAATATTATTATATTCATTTGCAATTAATAGAATTATACAAGCGCAACATTTCAAGCGGCTTTCGCTGGCATTCGCTTGGCATTCCCGAGAACTTATTAATTTTCCATGTAGTTCGGTGCAGTAATCGGGAAATTATATTAACCTGCCAAATGGTGTGGAAAGCCAATTAACTGCCGCGCATCTGTCTGTTGCACGAACTCCATAAACTGCTGCAAGAGAAACACTCAACAATTTTTAGCTTTCAAAGCCGATGCGGCACAGGCTGCCGCTTCTGTGGAAAATTTTCAATTAAAATATAGTCGAATTTTGCCAATCATAAAACACAGCATAACCAAAAGCTGCTGCAAGGAGACTCCTGAAAGGCTTACGCTGTCAAGGACCAAAGAAACATGATATGCAAAAGCATGTGGGGGCCAGGCTTCACAATGTTCTTATGTTCTTATGTTGTCTTTATGTACGAACAAAAAAATGTACAAAAATACAAGTTGGAAATATAAACCAAAAGTCTAAAAGGCTAAACGGCTAAAGGTATTTTTTAGTTTGATATATAAATAGTTAAACATTTCTTTGTTTGGAATGCTTTTAAAGAAGAAAAGTCCTTCAGTTACCGAAAAATGGCAAGGAGACTATACAGATACTATTGTTTTGTCCATGAGTGTATGCAGAGACTACACAGAGATACGCAGAGATATACTCTGAGGTGCATGGAGATACACAGATATTTTATAAGGAATTTTATTGAAATTTAGGTTCGATGCTTCCAGTTACGGGCAGGCGTAGTCCTGGTACTTCAATTCTCCTTTGGGGCATCCTTGGTCTCTCCTCGAATAACAATTTTCTATGTCATGCTCACGACATGTATATGGTTTTTGGTTTCTTCTGCCTCTGGGGCATTCTTGGTCTCTCCTCGAACATCCATTTACTATGTCATGCTCACGATATGTACATGGTTTTTGGTTTCTTCTTTCTTTGCAGTATCCTTGGCCTCTCAACAAACATCAATTTTCTATATCATGCTCACGATATGTATATGGTTTTGTGGTTTCTTCAGACTGACTTGTGCGCACTGCCCATGGCTGTGTATTTTGTTGTTAGATTCCACCAAAGAAAAAGTATAAAAGAAAGAAGAAAGTCGTATTCATATTTCATCAATTAAAGTATACGATTTTAGTGCTTTTACTGCTAGGGTGTTTGTTTTTAGAAGCATATAGAAATCTCTTCCCTAAATAACAAATTTCTAGTTGCCAAGGATAAATGTTCGCAGAACTTTCTCTCTTTCTCTCTCTCCGCATTGTTTGATCAACTCTCATTCCGAACACGTTTTACTTCTATTTCCCGTGAATACGGCGGAACATTCGTGATGCTCTCGCTCACGCTCTGCTTCTCCGCTGATGGTGGTGGCACACCACATGCTCCAGTGCATCTCAAACTGTCGGTGGATATTTGCATCTACAAATACGAAAAAGTTTTCTGTCGTATAAACTTGTCTCGGGGAAATGTTTGCGACACGTTTAAATGTCAAGTGTACGCCACGCTAAAGACAATTTCTAAGCAAATCGCAAAACCACATAAAAATGTCAAAGTTTCCCCCCCCTCCCCGCCAGGTTGCAGCCTTGCACCTTATCCTTTGGCCCCCCCGCAGCGCTCCCTCTGCTTCGCATCCATTGTCTTTGGGAAATGTAAATTGTATCTTTTGGTGAGACTAACTTTTACAATTTCATTATGTTTCATTTGCATGAAATGCGTGTACAGCAGGAGCTGTGGCAGCAGGCAGTGTGGCATGCCACTCTCCTTCGCGGCATCCGAAATGATGGAGGAGTAGTCTATCCCAACTTATGATTACCACTAAATGACTGCAGTTGTCTCTGAATGATTGCCTGGGGGGGTTGGGGTGGGCTGCCTGACCTTGTGGCAGGAACCCTTGCATACTGCTGCACACAATAGCATGCGGGTCTGTGGAAAAGTTTCTCCTTTTGTTTGTCTCGTAGCGCACCTGGGAGTGAAGGAAAGGAAAGGTTTCTTCCTTTCTTCCTTCTTCAGTGGAAGATCATTAAAAGGGCTCAAAAGTTTCCGCCTGGCCAGGGCCTTGTCTCCGCTTTTGTGCAAAAGGAAAATATAATATAATTAACATTAACAGTTGTTGCGATTTGTTGGAGCGGCAATGCACATTTACACATTTACCTAATGGCAAAGTTTGCCCCTCCCCCCTGCCACAGCCCCTGCCACATCCCCTGGCAGGCCCATCTTGCCCCCCATAGATTACTCACACGCTTGGATTAAAAATTCCCTTTCAAGTGTTTTGAAGGCAAGGACATCCTAATGAGCCGGGGATTCTAGCCGACCTCCGACCCGGACCCGGCACCCCGCACTCTCTCTTTCTCTCTGTGAAGGCAACACCAAATTAACATATGCTTTTTGCGTTGCGTTTTTGCTGGCAGAAAGCAGAGATTTCTTATTCTATTAGCCCCGACACAGAGACAGAGACCCTGCCCTGCCCCGCCCTGCCTGGCAATAATTTAATTGGACCCTGCGCAGTGCGTGCATCCACAAGATATCCACAAGGCTACCCCCCGCCCCCCAAAATGGGTGGGATGGGGGCACCAGTCAAAAGCAATTTTTCTTCGTTTTCACCTAGCAGCGCGAGCCCGGGCCGGGCCTAATGAGAATGTAGTGCCACATGGCACAGAAGGACCCAAAGGACACTAAAAACGCATAAGCTATGAAGTTTCTCCTGTTTTTTTTCGTTTTTGAGAGCATGCGAGTATCTCTGTTTCGTAGGATAATTAAAAAGGGAACTTTTTGGCTGTTGTAAATGAATTGTAGATATGGAACGGGATGTAACTGGAATCCTGGGCGAGTCCTGATAGCGCGTGTCGCGTAATGCGCATGAATAATAATTTCCATTAAGATATGCCCCCGAAAGTTGTGGTTCGACTACGTCTAACCCCACACCCTACGCCCCCCCCCGAAATTCAACTTAATTTGTGCTGTCGCAGAGGAAAACCTCTCAAGCACTCTCGAGAGAGGAGAGCACTATCTCCCATTGTAAATTCCGTCTTTCACACCTGTTACACGCAATTATCTCAACCGCAGGCTAAGAAGAAACTTTCGGGCGCTGCACTTTGGCCCCCGCCACTCCCCCTGCACAGCCCTTGATAGAGTTTCATTTCCGACGGGTGGAAGGGGAAATGAGTCTCGGATTAGGGCACGACGACTGCGGGTGACCAGCGCCAGCTCCAGCCCCAGTCAGAGAGACGCACCATCTAGTCATCAGGCAGTCAAAGCGCAGTGTAAGTAGCTTTAGCTAAGTGCCACCAACACCACCATCACCACACCACCGGAACCCTTCACCACTGCCACAACCATCGCCCAGTGCTAGTGCCAGTGCCATCGCCAGGGGGCACCACTAGCTGCAGTTGAGTGGAGCACGCACTGATTGCCAGTGAAATGCATGTGAAATTAACCTCGTGCGCTGCTCGCTTTAATTTGCACTCGATGGCTCGGGCAAAAGCATGGCCCAGGCGGGCAAAAAAACTTGTGGCCCAGCCCCCCCTCCCCTTCCCCCTGTAATGCATGCCAATGAAATGGAGGCATGCCCGTTGCCGTTTGCCATTGCAGGCGTGTGGCGTGTGGCAACTGCAACGCTTGCCTTGTCCCAAATGTAATTTTCCCCTTTGCTCATTTGCTGCCTGACTGGCTGATGGCCTGAACGAAGAAGACAGCGACAAGAGCCCGCCGTCCGCTCAATCCCTGACGCACTCTCTCACAAAACCCGCGGAGTCGCGGCGTCAAGTTGCGGCAAGTTGCACGGCAAGAGGAGGCTGGGGAACATAGTTGGGGCGAGCTTCAACTTGTCAAATGGCCTGTGCTGCAGTGCAGTCCGGAGACAGAGGTTTGAATAATCATTTTAGAGTTTTCTATAGGAAAGGAAGAAACACTTTACAATCGAAGACAAAGGTTTCGTAAAGGGTTTCTTTTCTAGTGGTCACCCGCAGTACCGATGTACCCGTTCCATGGGTCTAGCGATTAAAATGGAATACAAAATTGTACCTCCTATCTCATTGTAAAAGGCTTGTATAATGCTCGTATTTTCTGAATAAAAATTAATTCGAATTTACAACTCAACTCGCAAATGTCTAGACTTTTCTTTTAAGGTCTTAACACATTTGTAGAACTTTGATAACGTATTTAATATAAACTAAAGTCGATTCCTTACTATTCGGTTTCTAGTAAACACGTTTTAAGTATCCAGTATTTCAGGGCGGAAGTTCAAAAATTGCATCTCTATAGATTCTCTGCTTGGTGGCGTAATGCAACGCCCATCCTTGACATCTGGAAAGAGGTGAACGGGGTGCTTATTGTTGCTCTAAGTCTACCAGGCATTCAAATCAAATTCAAATCATAAAATTAAATAAAATAAGCACCAAAAATAAATATATTTATTATTGAAAATATACGGAAATCTTTCATTTAAGTATATTTTTGCGGCTAAGAAAGAGTGTTTTCTCTCTGCTCTCGACCATTTTTGAAGGTCTTTCTCTCTCTTGTTGTTTTTTCCTGTAAAGAACACTTCAATTTGTTTTAATAATGAAAGGCTTGCCAAAAGGAATTTGTACGGAATATTAATTCGGGCTCCGGATACCGAATGCCGTTTCACGTGGATTTGAATTTAATTTGTCCGGCACTTAATTTGCATTAACCATAGCCGGAGTCGGCCTGCACTCTGCATCTGTATCTGTATCCGAATCTGTGGGCGCTGATAAGCCGATTATCTGGCCGCAGTTTTCTCACAATTTATGGCTCGATGGCAGTGCAGTGCAGTTCGTTTCGTTTCGGTTTTAATGAATGCTTAATAAGCATTTGTCGTATACATAATATAATAAGCAATGTCGCATGGCAATTGTGGCATTAAAATTGATTTCATTTGCAATGCAATTTACAATTCATCTTCGTCATAAAACGCAGCCAGGCAGGGAATTTCGCGGGCACTTAACCAAGACTCCACCCTTCATTCACCCCCTTAAACTCACCCCCTTAAACTCAGCATAAACTATTCATTTCAGTTGAATAACAAAGCTCTCTCTCTGGCCCCAGTCTCGGTCTCGGTCTCGGACTGGCCCCATATGTGTGTTCATTCATTCCATTGGGTTGCTCTGTTCTCCGCATTAACGAAATCAACATTTAAATTGCAAATTGTGTGTATTTTGATTGAAAAATGTCGCGTTGATGGTCGTCACCTAACACCCACCCACCCACAAGAGCACTTGCCAGCGATACACACAGACAGCTAGGAGGAGGCGGAGCAAGGGCCGAAGACGTACATACCCTTACAGAAATGTTACTGAATTTGATTGGATATTAAAATGTATATTTTCTCGCTTTTGGTTATCCCTAACCGATAAACCCGTTGATCCATGTATCCACAATTTTTGGTCGCTGACATGAGCCATCGGGCATCTTCACAGATGCCCAGGGGCACTCTGTGATCCATGAAAGATCCATGTCCGGTTGCAGGATGGCCAGGAGGAGAAGCTGCCACAGCATCAACTTCATGCTTAAACGAATGACTAAGGAATGATATTTGTTTCGTGTAGGATAGGAAATATATCATTCATGTTTCATGCTTCAAGCTTTAGGCTCTATAATAGTGGAAAATTTCAATTGGTTGTGGAACGAACAGATCGTTGCTGTGGCAACCAATTGGTGTATTACCTTCAAGCATTGGTTATCATGGAACAAATAAGATAGACTTTTGCTCGATGCTTCTCACTGAATTATATAGTTTAAAGCCTGGGAAATATTCCATCTTTAGGCTGAAAACAATTGGTAAAGATCATAAAAAAACCTCTAAAAAAGAGGGATTGGTTTCCCCAGGTTTTGGTCTATTAGAATGACTCTTAGATGACTTGAAAGACTTACTTTCCCAGCTGCAAGTCGTAATTGTCACCTCTGGATGGCAAACAATTCCCGAAAATCATGCGAAACCGATTAAAGGGTATAAAGGAGCGATACAACAAAGCCCAATTGTGTTGGTCCTCTCGTCAACAGGCAGTTTTGGTTTGATCTGGTTCGTACAGGAGAGGAGGGAGGAAGGGAGGTAGGGAGTATTGCCTGCTTGGATCTCTTCTGTCTGCCGTCTGCTGGACAGCTGCTGTCTTCGCACATTCGTCCACATGCAATTTGCTGCTCTTTTGTGCAATAAAAAACACAAAAAAATCCGCCGCACAAACAACAATGAACATTTCCAGCGCATTAATGGGCGACATTTGAGGAGTCCTGGAGCCTGGTGCCTGGGCTCATCCTTTCTTTTTCAATGCGCCAAAGTGCAATAAAAACGCAAAGCGAATTCGAATTCGAATTGATTGAACGGCAGCACACACACACAGTCACACACACACACACACACAGTCACACACGGGCACACACACACACACACACACTGGTCGTCACGCACAATGGGTTAAGCGAAAACAAGAGCCAACAACGAAATGGGGGAAAAACGAGAAAAATTATTCATTAACACATGCGTAAAATGCAAAAAGGAACCATGGCCATAAATAAATAATTGATAAATTGCAGATGAATTTTCATATTTAATGATGTTTAAGTGAGTGGGGGTGGGGGAGGTGGAGGGGGGCAGAGTGGCTCAGTGTGTGGATCGGAATGGAAATATATTGATGTGTGTGTGTGTGTGTTCGCTGTGAAGTGGTGTGAGTGGAAATGCCCATTTTGTTCGCATCTGTGTGTGCAATAATATTATGTTAAAATATACGATTACAATTCGGTTGCTCCTTTTGCTCCTTTTTTCTTTTACGACTCAAGTTGCGTGTCCCCACATTCACACACACACACACACACACAGACACATTGCGATGTCGCACAAGAGTGCGTATGAAAATTGATTGTTGCTTTATTTATGGCCTCGCGCACTCGCAAAGTAGACATAAAAAATTAAGACAAACATAAAATGCAATCATGCAGCTCGGTCCGGATAAAAATCTAGGAGCTGTGAGCTGTACCTCTCCCCCTCTCCCCCTCTCTGTCTCCTGTTCTCTGTCCCTGTCCTTGTTCCTGTCCATTTGCCTGATTTGGTTTTACGTGCGTCGGGAGACTACACTGAGGTGGTGCCGGGGTCGGGGGTCATGTAATAAAACGCATAAAACTTTGCCTCTAACGAGCATCGTTTTTACGATCTGGCAGCGGTTAAAGAGGTCCCAGTTTTAGGTTCTAAGGCTCTAAGGCTCTAAGAGAAGGAGCTCCTAGTTACAGGTTCCAGGCTTCAAGTTTCAGGTTCTTGTCTCCAAATGCAATACCCAATATATGGTTTTTTTTTGTACTCTGATAACCGCTGACCCCACTGAGAGGTCAGTGGGGTTGGGGTCTGGGCAATCGATCACCTTTTGGGATAATTGATTGCTGCCACAACTAATTAAATCATTGCAATAATTTGAATAATGGATATTAATGAGCTGCAAGCAAATCAATGTACATACATAATAATTCAAAGAACATACCAAGAGTTGATAGTATCTATATATCTATGGCATGTATCTGCTCTCCGTCTATGACAAAATTCTTGTGATTTGGCTTATGCCTCTTGGCCAGAGAGTATAAGGGATTAATTAAGCAAAGCAAAAGCAGGCACCAGCTCCATCTCCAGTCTTTGGCTCTATTGTTCGGCAATCTTCCAGCCATCTGCAGACGCAAGTGCTGCTGCAGCCAGCCTGATGGAATGCCTTAGCCCCGGACTGGGCTCTGCAAAATATGTAATTAAACTTAATGAGTGTAAAATGCTTGTGTCCTGGCACAGGATGGGATCCCAGTCTGTGCAGCAGCATCGAATCAAATGCTGTCAGGGAAAATCAAGTCATTCATTTGTCAATTAGATGACAATGGACCCAACACGACAACGACACCCGGACTTGCCCCGACTCCGGACTTAAAGGCAGACCCAGACAAATGCTGAACGTAATTGCATTTCAAATTTTATGAAGCGAAGTCAAGTCAAGAGTTAACTCCGCAACACATTTTGTAATTTTGGTATCATCGCTGATGAAATGCATTTCATTAATATTTATTTGCAATACCCAAAAACCAACCCAAAGGCTGCCAAATGGCAGATGTGTGGTCTTAGCAGGCCATTTGCATGTTGACTCATCTTCTCAGTTTCATATTTTTCCCGAAAATGAAATCCAAATCCAAATCTAAATCCAAATGTGTTTCTGTGCCGCCCACAGCTCGGCAGTTGGCCCGTCTGCGCCGTAAACGGGAGAACCGAATGGCCATGAAAATAGCTCGTCATGCGGGGTATCGCTATAGGTCCGCCGATGTACAGCCAGTGCTGGAGGGACCTGTCGTCTTCGATAACTACCAGGAGTTCGTCAAGGATGCCAAGCAGATGCGACGCATGCAGGAATACAAAAGGATGGCCATAATTGAGGGTCTTCTGCTCAAATCTCCATTGACAATATAAATTTAAATCTATTGTGCTTTAATCTATAAAAATCTTTTTACCGGCGAGTGATTTGTTCAGGTTTGGAAACAAAACAGAGTCACACGAGGGCCAAATCTGTAGAATACGGTGGATGGGGCAGCAATTCGTAGGGCAATTTGGCCATGGCGACGGCGGAGGTGTGAGCCGTCGCGATGTCGTGCTGAAGCAGAACTTTTTTTCTCAAAATTCGACGTCAAATCGGTCCAATAGGCCGCCACAGCAAAGTCCCGAGATTTAATAACTAATAAATGCATATGTATGTATATGTAATTGCGGTTCTGTAAATGCATGTGGCTTAAGCCAGCTGTCGGGTACTGCAGCCCAGTATTAGGCGGCGTTAAGCATAGAATTGCATTGCTATACACACATATCCATGCATACATATGTATATACATATATGCTCCCGCACGGCAGACTATGCAGCCGTTCTCTCTCGTCTTTCTTTCTTTCTTTCGTCTTCGCTATTGCTCTCACTAACTGTCGATTTCGCTATCGCTCTCCCGATCGGTCGACCACTCTCGCTTGCAGTAGGGCAAGGTACATATACTTGACAAGGTAGCCGCACTTGCTCTCGCCCTCTTTGCTTCCTTTTTAAATTTCAGTTTTGCAGTTGTGAGCGACGTATCTTCGCAGACTATTTTTTCGTGTTCTTCTTCTTCACTTAAATAAGAAGTAGTGGCTCTCTCTCTCTACCTTGATAAGTATATATACCTTGCAGTAGGGCACGACTTTTAATAATTCGAAACCTACGCAGTCGGAAAAGCTCGCAAGCTCAACACAAGCATTTGGCAGAAGCTTGGTTAGCTCTCTCTCTCTCTTTGCTAAAATCAACGGCAGTTGCTTGGCTTTTTCTCTCTCTGTTAGCTCTCTTCGATCTGCAGAAATTCACCGGCGATTTAAACTAAAACAAATGAAATCTAATGTCTGGCCAGCCATCAGAAATTTGTTAATTACGAACAAACTGCCCATCCAGAGAGGACATCAATTGGCACCGGTTGAGCCCCAACAGATGTTGCAGCATTCATTCACATTTGAAACTTTCGCATATTTGTCGCTGCTTATTGTTATGCCGCTTTATTTACCCCCCCACACCTGCACCCGCAGCCACTCCTGCAGCACCCCTGCCGTCTATCAAGCGGCGGCCATTGTTTATTATCGCCATTCGGTATGTGATTTGAAAATTTGCACACAAATTTTCCACAAGTATAATGCGAGGTTTTTGCATTCAATTTTTGCATTATTCCATTAAATGTGCAGGCCGCAGTTTGTTTAACACTTGCGCGAATGCAGAGAGTGTGCTGTTTGTGCTGTTTGGATAATATTTTGCGTACATTAACCTTTGCGGTCGATGGCATTGTCAAAATATTTTCCGACTGGTTTTTTGTGTGCAATTCAATTGAAAAATCAAGAGAGAAAACCGAGTGCTAAACTAATGCTCCATAATTTTACTGTCATATTTTCTATATTAAATTGAAACAAAATATATTCTTCTATATTCGAAAATTGTAAACGTAAATTATGCCTAAACATAAAACAAAAATCACTTACAACATGGTGATGCAGTTACCCTGCGAGAAGGACGATGAGATTCAATTGCTTGAAGTCTGGGACGATGCCAAGGGCATACCAGGAGTGTCTTCAAAAGCCAGCAAAAAGGAGGAAGCCCCGAAGCCAGCGGGAGAGGGAGAGCACAAAGAGAATCTCGAAGCTCAGGAGGAAGTTAAAGCTGATGGCGATGAAGTGAAGGATGAAATGAAGGAAGTGGCTGAAGGGGATGAAGTGAAGGAGGCACCTGCTGAAACCGAAACCGAAACCAAAGCGGAGCCTTCGGTAGCTGTCGACGTGAAATATGCCTGGAATTCGCCCTGCATGATGGTTATTTTCGAAGATGGCGACCTCAATTGCGCCATCTATCATTTGATTGAATCCCTGCACAATCCCTTTGCCCTGAATGCCGTGGCCACGGTGCTGGTGCAGGAGAGCATAGCGGAGGAGCTGGTCAATCGCATAGTCGATCGACTGCAGCCATTGGATCCCCGGTGGGCCAATCATCCGAACTATCTGCGCACTCTCGGTAAATTGTCGCAACTGACGCCAAAGATCGTCTCCGGGAATCCGGACAAGGTGCCGGCCAATGCCACGCCCATGATGGTACGCGATGTGCCGCATCATTATCTGGGCGATGGTCCCACCGGCATCATAACCATGCACATCTTCCGCACTCCCCTCGAGGCCTCGCTGGTCCATCACAAGGAACTCCTCCTGCCCGTTGCCTCTGTGAGCATTTGGAATGAGCGGATGGCCAGCATGTACGACTTGGTGGCCGTGATGAATGCCGACACATTCAAAATCAACTGTTTCCACGTGGACCTGGAGCCCGTCAAACGGACCTTCGAATGTCGGCGCTACAGTGCCCACATGAGCCGTGGCTATCACTACGAGTCCTTGCTGTTGAATGAGCAGCTAAAGGTGGTGATCTTTCCCGTGGGGACTATGTATGCAAATTGAGAGTGGAATTTAATAATAAAAGATGGGATTACCAGGAGCAGCTGTTGGTACTCCTCTGTCTATTGGCCCCCGCATCGACCCACGACAACATTATTTTGCACATTCCCTTAACCTACAGTGTTGTAAGCAATGCTGCCAGTTTAGCAATTTAGTTGCTAGATGTGGCAACTTTAAAAAAAAGTATGCCTGGCAGCAAAATGAGCCATGGATTCGCAAGGATTGCATTGATCCGTGAGCGTATTGTGCGTATAGCAAATCCTCAATAGCGGCAAAGCTTTAATGGTTTAGCAATTTTTTTTGGCAATTTTCACAACATTTTTAGCATTTTTAAGCCATTTTTCTTTCCCTATCTAGCTATTTTTGAGTAGGAGATTCTGGCAGCACTGGCTGTAAAATCTAGCTATTTTTGCTTAGTAGATTCTGGCAGCACTGGCTGTAAATTCAATGGCAACTTTGCTCTCTGCACCTTTTGTTGTGTGCTGCTATCTAATGTATGCAAAACTCATTCAAAGGGCGCGGTGGGGCGTGGCTTTTCAACAACTACTTATTTACACACACACACACACAAAACAGGAAAACAGGAAAAACCATTTCGGAACATTCACCCGCACATTTCGTACGCTAATCTAAATTAATGCCTCTTACTGCGTATCAGAATCGGCTGTGGCAACGAACGATGTTTTATCATTCAATTAAAAAAACGCAAAAAACGAGAAAAAAGAAACCGGGAAAATAGAAAACGCGTGCATAGAAAATGCGCGAAACAAACCAGCGTATTTCGTGCAATTCCTCTCCGTTTCTGTTGGATAAATGGACGAGTGGAACGCATTGGGTAAAACAATTTGCACCACCCCATCCCCATCCCCTCTTTCGCGCCACCGACGAAATAATGAAGTGTTTAGTTGATTATCTGAACGCACGGGCCCGTATCCGGATCCGGAGTGGGGTGGGGGGTAACCAAGTCGGTATGCAAACAGTATACAGGAATTGCTAGGACGCTGGCAGGCAGGCAGTAGTAGTTGGTTCTATAATGCGCAAATAAACAGCTAACAAGTTGGCAACAGAACGGCAAACGGCAAAAAAAAAAACAGAAAACAGAGAACAGAACTCTAAAATGGCCGGAGGTCCGATTTGGTTTCGAGGGAATGCCACATACATATGTGTGTGCCTGTGCACCTGTCTGTGGCACGGCACGGTATTGAAAGTTTTGAACAAAAGCACAGCACGGCACACAGCACAGCGATGAAGGCCCCGGGGCGTGGCACGCATTGTCTGGAGGTAAGCCTTTTTGCGGTGCACGCTTTTAGGCGCCCGAGCCACGCATTTGCTGCAATGATAACCCGAAAATGTTAGGTTTCGGTTGAGCAGAAGAGAGTTTTGGTGTGGTTTGGTTTGGTTCCGTGTACAGAAACCATATTTCACGGCTAAATCAAACAGACAACAGATGGACGGATAGATAGTTGGCTAGGCCGTAGGCCGTAGGCGTGGGCTTAGAGGCGTATGCGTAATGCCTTGCCTTTGCCTTTGCCTTCGACCGGCCACGATATTTACTGGATGTCTTAATTAAATTTGATTAGCTGTGTGCGCAAATTAGTTAGTTTTGCATGGGAATTGATGAGCGTGTTGAGTTTGCCGACTAATTGGCTAATTGATTGATTGTTGGAGTTGTTGCACGGCCTTCCTGCCTGCCTTTCAGCCTGCCTACTTGCCTCCTCCCTGCTTGCCACGTTAGAATTTGTTTGTCTTATTGCTGCGCCTCAAATGCATTGAGGTAGAGGCACAGAAACAGCAACAGAAACAGGCTTAGGCCATGTCTAAATTGGTATTCTTTGTGTGCATTTCCTAATGAAAATCGAATGAGCGAGGCCTCAGTCTCTTTGGCAGTCCATCAAAAATGCCCAAGCTACGGGTATATCCATCTTTGTGTGCTGTTCAAGTTATTTATTGAGTGGCACAACATAAAATAGATTCGATATCGGGTTTAATCAGCTACTAAATAT
Organism: Drosophila athabasca; assembly: GCA_008121215.1. Lineage (NCBI taxonomy): Eukaryota > Metazoa > Arthropoda > Insecta > Diptera > Drosophilidae > Drosophila > Drosophila athabasca. Next base: position 1,398,784 of record CM017793.1, on the reverse strand, counting down.
AACCATACAAAGAACGCCCAAATTTATTCAAGAAAAACTAAGATCAGTAAACGTTGTACTTGTAATTTGGATCGTAGTTGAAAATCAAAGGACAACAAAATGGTTCAGAGTTTTAATCAGCTCTGCTCTGAGCCCTAGGCCTCTGGTTTCTGTTCTGGTTGCGAAATGATTGAGAGTGAATGATTGGGAGTCGTCATTACTTTTTCCGACACGGAGGAAGTTGCTGTCTCCGTGTTCTTGGGTGGCCCTTGGACAAAGTGCGCATTGAACCAGAAGCTTATCGGGGGCACAATGATCATCGCCTCCATGTGCTGGCCCAGGTTCCGAAAGTCTCCGAGAGTCTTCTCTTGAGGCTCCTCCTCATTGAGGCTCTGCTTTTCAGAATCCTCCTTCTGGCTGCTTACTTGAGGATCCTCCTTCTGAATCTTCTTTTGAGGCTCCTCCATCTGAATCTTCTCTTGAGGATCCTCCTTCTGGCTGTTTTCTTGAGTCTCCTCCTTCTGGCTGTTTTCTGGAGGATCCTCCTTCTGGCTGTTTTCTTGAGTCTCCTCCTTCTGAATCTTCTCTTGAGGATCCTCCTTCTGAATCTTTTCTTCAGCCTCCTCCTTCTGGCTGTTTTCCTGAGGATCCTCCTTCTGGCTGCTTTCTTGGGGTTCCTCGTTCTGAATCTTCTTCTCAGTCTCCTCCTTCTGTCTGCTTTCTTGGGGCTCCTCCTTCTGAATCTTTTCTTCAGTCTCCACCTTCTGGCTATTTTCTAGAGTCTCTTTCTTTGAAGGATCCTCCTGATCCAGCAGATTCATCCCTGTGGTCTGTGATGGGGTTTTGATGCTTACTGATAAATCCACAGCCTCCTGAACCTTCCAGGGTGAACCTTCACCTTGATGGACCTTCAGCACAATTGTATCCTCATCATCATCTTCATCATCACCAAGCATCTCCTTCTCAAGCCTCTCCTTCTCAAGCATCTCCTCCTCAAGCATCTCCATCTCAAGCATTTCTATCTCAAGCCTCTCCCTTTCAGGATTCTCCCTTTCAGGATTCTCCCTTTCAGGATTCTCCTGGGCACCCAGCTCAATCATGTCACTGATTTCCGCATCAAACATGTCGCATATTTTGGAAAAATCGACCAGAAGATCGACTTCAATGGGCACCAACATGTAGCGCTCGCCCGTGATCGGATCAATTTGGATTTTGCCCAACTGCTGCTCGTCCTGCGGCGTGATCCGATTGACCAGAGGACCCAAGGGTGGGGCTGTGGCCCACTTGCTGAGGTCCTGCGACTCGGCCTCATCCAACTTCTCGACTTCGAAATCGTTGAAGCTGTTAAGCGTGAACTTGCGCACCTCCGAGGGTGCCATCTGCAGATACCCTTCCTGTTGTCCAGCCTCCACCAGTACCTTGACCTGGCCAAAGGCTTCCGCAATCAGTTGCTCCTCTGTTTTCGTTTGTAAAGGTTTGGCTAGAGAATCGTCCGACTGTTGACCCTCCTCCTCCAATTGATCAGCCGAGTTAAGTGAATCAGCCAATTGATCAGCCATGTTCAATGAATTGATTACGATTTACAGAGTAATTCTTGTGTATTGTGATAGAACACGTTCTGATTGTCGAACGGAATACGGAATATATACTGACTAGATCTGAAAAGTAATATGAAATGACGTGTAAATAGGAGGGAGTAAGAAGTAGGAAGAACTCTGTGCACATTCTGGAACTTTTATCATCCCTATCGACCCTAGAGATACATTTAGCCATGAAAGAATGGTACCCATATTATCTACTTGTAGTAATCGTCTTCAAGATTACAAGAAACCCTTGGAGGAGTGCAATCCACCCGTTCTGAAGATCGGAGCCCCCTGTTCCATTGCCTGCCGGACATCCTGCCACCGCTGCCACCGAGAAGCTCACCTTCAAGTCGATGTTCCCTGTTGATGACAATAGCACATCGGCCAAGCCCTCGCGAATCCTTTCAGCAGGTGAATATATCAGCCAATATCATTTTCTGTATCCTTAATCATTAACTCTTCCATGTTGCATCGTTTACCGTTTACAGGCCCCGCCATTCATTCTCGTTTTTCAATTTCTGAACGCAGATTCCATTGCTGGAGTCCAGTACCAGTACTCCAACACTCCATGTACTCCATGTACTCCATTCCTCCTTAATATATATCGAAATAACCTTGGTCCGAAATTTGCCCAAAAGAATAACTGTGCATTGTTTGCCAAGAATAAGAAGAAGCAGAACTTTCTGCCTTGGCCCCTTGGAATGGTTGCCTGCTTGTTGTTGGTTGTTGATTGTCAGAGTTCCCCCAGGGAGACTTGGGGGGATGGGGATGGGGGATGGGGGGTGTTTGTAGGAAAAGTGCTAAAGTTTCCACTGCGCGCATGAAATTTCCACTTTAGTTGTGTTTTCTAGTAAATTTTTGTTCTTCGCCTTTGTTCTTTCTTTTTTCTGCTGCTGCTGTTTGGTGTACGTATGTATATGTGTGTGTGAATATTACCCCCAACCCCCATCTGTACACTCGTACTGGAGATCTCCGGCTGCAACCCTCAGTGGCGCGTGCTTATTTCAAGTAGTTGAAATTATTTTATAGTATAAAACTTTAGTTTTTTAACTTTGGCCTGGTGCAAGAAATGCACTGGCTCTGGCTCTGGCTCTGACTCTGCCACTGGCTCCTGCTTTTCCGTCGAGTTCTGCCTGGGTTTTGACCAGGCTCTGGTCCATGTTTCAACCCATTCTCCGCCTCTCTCTGTTCTCCACCGTGTTGCTTTCTGGTTTGCTGTGTGTGTGTGTGTTGTGTTCTTTGGTCCTTCGTCCATTTGGCTTTCGCACGCGCTTTTTGTTTTAGCATATTTATATTTTAATAAGCATTCTGGCAGCTGCGCTCCAGCGCCTTGCCTCCTCCTCCTCCTTCGATGCCTTTACTCTGCGTAATTTTACTGCAATTTCTGACAGTTTTAGAAATCTTGGGCGAACAGAACTTATAGTAGACCCAAATGCTCCGCGCTGCTCCTCCTGTCAGCGGCAAATGGCAACGGGTTGCCTGGCAGGCAGGCAGGCAGGCAGGCAGTCAGACGGGGGCAACGTGGCGTATGATTGTTATTAATTCCATATTATGTGTAAGAGCAGCATCCTCTGTTGCTGCTTGCCAGCGCAATAAGCAATAAGCGTCAGATGGAATGATATTTAATGTCAGCTCCGGCAAAACGAAGACGACTACTGAAGAGGCCATCGAGAGGTGGCTGCTGCCACAGCGGCAGGCGGAGGAGTGGCGGAGTGGAGGAGCACCACTTTGAGGTGCAGTTCAAGTGGTCCATTGAAGCACAAAAGTGTCTGAGATTATAAGGAAGTACCCGACCAGAGCATTTGCATAAAGTGCGGTTAATCTGAGCGATAGACAGTCGGTGGCGGGGGGGGCAGGCTGATTTAATTAAAATTCAATTAAAATTCGTTGTTTAGTTAACTTTTAATAGGGGAAAATCCATCAGCAAGAGCTGATGCTTCAATGACTTATTGTTGCCATTCTCTGGCCACAATTGTTAACCATTTTCACTTCAATACAATGTGGCTGCTGTCCTACACACGTGGATGTGTTTATGACAGTGTCTGTCTGCTACGTACACGCATGTGTATGTGTGTGTGTGTGTGTGTTGGCCATTGTATTTGTAACAAAATATAATCATAAACGTAATTTAATCGCGCCAAACTGCGTCTGTCACGTACTTGCCAGGCAACAGACAGGGCAACACACACACACACACACACACAGCACACACACACTCACACACACAACACACATTATTGTAGCCGCACAGATACACATTATTGATGCTCAGATACACATACACACCCTCACACGCACAGATACAATGTTGGCCACGGCCACGCTGCTGACAACAGAAACAGTTATAATAATTCAATTCCGGGCCATAATAATAACGTCGATTCCATGTTGTTAAACACGTTGCGAATCGTTTGCGACTTGCCCCCAAAATCTAATGATCACCTACCTGTAAAGGAATTGATTTTGTTAGCCAAATCACGTCACACCATATGAAACTTTGTATTGTGTGTGAGCATTTTCCATTGAATTAATTACAGATGTTTGGAAATTAGTTTTGTATTAACTAAGACTGGGGATTATAAAGGACTTTAAATTAGTTTACATGCTAAGAATGGGATAACGTTTAAATGAAATTGAATAATGAGTGCCTTACGGCAGACTTTAATAATAGTCTGAATGAAGTCAGGTGAATCTTTCAAGATGATTTCCCTACCCCCCCACCGCACACCGCACACCCCCCACCGCACACAGCACATCAATGGCTCAGATCATTTGCTGCCTCCTGTCTGGCTTTGCCTCTGCATCGTTGCATCTTTCGCAGAGATTTCTGTCATATGCCAAATCATCGGAAGACTTGCGTCTCCGCCGGAGCGGAGCGGAGCGGAGCGGAGTCCGGAGCAAATCAGTCACGTGTGTGCGAAAAATCAAAACGATTTGTGACGGTGTGCTGTCTGTGCCCCTGCCACGTGTCCTTCATGCTTGTGTCTAAGTCTTTTGTTTGCCATTTGCCGTGGCGCACGAGGAAGCGGAGTGCCGGCGTGAATGCGCGTAAATTACGGCTGACAGGAGACAGCTTCGTCGGGGATGCCGCCTTTGCCTTTGCCTGATTGATGCGCTTCGCCTATGCGGCGCTGCAACTTGCGCCACTTAGCCATAAGCCGCAGATCCGCCAGCGTTGCAGCGTTGCAGCAGCGCGCGGCAGAAATCGGAGCCATTCCATGGCGCACGCATGACAGCTGCCATGTGCTGTGGCATCCACCACCTCCTGCTCCAGCTCCTCCTCCTCCTCCTCCTCCTGTGGTTAACAGCCTGGCGGAATCAGAGAGGAGGTGCTATGTGTCCTATGTGCGTTGCGTGGCCGCTTTGTCCTTGTCACCTTTTTAGTTTTCGGTGTTGACAGGCGCCTGGCATCTCTCTGGTTCCAAGGCTTCAGCTTCAGCTTCAGAGTGCATTTATCTCGATCTGGAATGCCTTTTGAATAACTTGCCATATTAGTGTGTGTGTGTGTGTGTGTGTGTGTGTGTTTCCGTTTCCTTTCAGCTCAGCAGGCACCCAGTCAGCAGCTTAGTCGTGTCTGCGTGCCCTTGTGTGCGTATTTGTCAAAAGGATTTGGCAGTGATTTAGCTGCTGGCCCAAATTTCATACCAAATTCTATCTCTTTGCTGCCGTTGCTGCTGCTGCTCTCGAGGATTGGCTGACTGACAACGCCTCTGCCTGTCTCTGTCTCTGCCTCTGCCTCTGCCTGCCTCTTTCTCTGACAGCAGACAGGATTAGGTCGCGCTCCAGCCTTTTGGCCTGTCGTTCTGCCAGGACCGCCTGAAAATTAGCTGCCTAATTGTTTGCCAAAGCCGCAACTTTGGCCATTTCTTCTCTGCTTTTGGCCAGAGCCAGCGCCAGCACGCTTTTGCCGCCGCCGAATGACAGCTGAATAATGTGCGCCCCATAAGCAATTAACGCGCCTGCGAGGCTTTGCACACGTACCACGTGTCTCTGGAGTCACGGGGGGGATGTCTATGTGTGGTGTATCTGTGTGTGTGTGTGAGTAAGCTTACAAATTGAGTCAATAATTTTGGTGGAGAGTGCCGTGCCTCCAGCTCCAGCTCCATTCGTTCTGGTGGCACTTTGTGCATAATAAATAAACGCCATGAAATACGCGACTTAACACGCAATGTACAGCAAAGTCGTCGTCGCATGTCTCTCTCCCAGGCATGGCCATGCCTTGCTGTTTCCTTGTCTGTGTGTGAGTGTATGGGTAAGCACCATATGACACCACCTTGACTCATTAATTACGCACTGGCATTTTTATTTTCATTGCATACTTTTATGCAATTTATTATAACAGCAATGCGGGGCCAAAGGAGGGCAAAGGCGCGCAGGAGAGGCGCGCAAAAATGTTGATATACAAATTGCCTTTTTTTTACATACTTATACATACACTCGTGACTTATTTACAGAGAAAATACTCATGGAGAGAGACTGTGGCGGGCAGGACAAGCCACAAATGAAATGTATTCGGGATTTTTGGAGCAGCTTTCCATCTTCAGTCCGACAGAGCAGAGCCGCTGCCTGATTGCCATTGTCCTTTGGGCATAGTGCGCAGCACAGTGCGTTTCATGTGTGTCAACCAAATAAGTGCTGCAAATTTTCAGAATATTTTCAGAATAAAAATTACCAATTTTTGTTAAACAATTTTGAACAATAATTGAAAGTAATCAATTTTAATTATTAATGTGGAAATATATACTTTGTCGTCCAGCTAGTTCCTTTGTTTTATTAAATACACAATAGTTTTATGTTTATATTCAGTGATTGCTTTTAAATTTCACGATTTAAAACCGCACAACGAGATCAGGAAAAGAAGAAAGATCTGGAACAGTGTGCCCGTACATAAGGGATTTCTGTTATTGTAGTGTGTCCGTACATTAGGGATTTCTGCGCTGTTAATTTTTTCTGTAAACATAACATTCTAGTGGGGAGTGAGGAGCAATGTTATGTCCAACTTCTGTAACGCACTGTATGTAGATCCATACATAATGGAGCACAAGAGCATTGTTTTCCTCTTCCTTTGGCCGAATTGACATTTCAACTCGAAACGAAACGAAACGTCCTTGCATGCTGCAATATCCAGCAGCAATATCCTTTAATCAAAGTGTAGCTAAACTTAATTTGGTCTGGTGCGGAATCTGCTTTAATCTTAGCCCCCAGATCGCAGAGCATTTCGGAGCGAGCCAAATAAATATTCACTTTTTACTTTACTTTTTACTTTTTACTTGTTTTTGTTGTTGTTGTTGTGGTTGCATTATCATTGTCGTGGTGGGGCTGCTGCTGCTGCTGCTGCTGTGGGGCTACTGTGTGGTCGAATATTCCCCAAAGAATCTGACGCACTTATCGCAAATTACTTTGGCAGTTGCAGCACACAGCCACAGCCACAGATACAGCTACAGCTACAGGGTTGCAGCGCTGCAGCGTTTCTCTTTTGTATATAAATTTAACAATTTACTCATACCCATACACACACAAACACACACACGTGCTGTTACACACTGGGGATTGTAAATTACCATACACAAACATACACAGAGACACACAGATACACACACACAGAGACAGACACATACAGATACAGATACTTTGAGACTAAATGTGTTCAAAGAACGTGCACTGTCCAGGGGAAGAACACAGGATTTGTGGAAAACTTTTATACCAAAAACAACAACTGGCTACAACATGGCGTATTCATAATATTTCCTTTTGCCGCAGATGCATGTCCATGTTTCCCAGTTACAAACTTCATTAACAATCCCAGCCACAAAAGCAATGCAATGGAAATGGAAATGGAATTGGAAGCCACCAGATGCCTCAGCATCACAGTTTACAGTTTACAGTTTACTGGTGCCACTTGCAGTTGCAGTTGCAACTGTCGTTGTTGCAGTTGTCCCAATTAGCCGCGGACTTTCCTGCCACACATATTTAAAGCATACACTTGGCCCGAACTCTCTCTCGTCTCTCGTCAATTAGCGTTTGTATTTCGTGGCGTTTAATGGCTATCCAGCTGCTGCTGTTGTTGTGACTGCAATAATTTATGGCTGCCTCTGCGCTGGCTTCATAAGATGTTAACGCGCACTTAATGCCACTTAAAAATACGCATAAATCGCGAAGAGTGCCAGCCAGGACAGGGGTGGGGGATTGTGAGAGGAGTAACGGCAACAGCAATGGCAACAGCAACGGCAACGGCAACTGTTACCCGACGGCCACTTGTCCACTTACATGGCTACTTACAACGCTGCTCAAGCATATGCATGCAGATGCAGATGACCATGTTTCAGCCAGTCTCCAGTCCCCAGTCCCCAGTCCCCAGACTCCCGTTCCACCATCATCAGGAAGAGCAGCAGCAGCTGCAGTTGCACAAAAACAAGGTCGTGCAGGGGACAACGCGGTACAAAAAAAAGGAAAACACACAGAACCAACACCAAATAAATAACAGCAAAGATGGGGAAAGATTTGGGGCGAAGCTGCGGATACTCTTTGGAGCTTGAAAAGGTTTTCCATTTCCTTAACAGTCTCTCTTTTCATCTGTGCCAAGATATCTCTTCTACCTGATGGGCAGGGAAATCATTCGTTATCCGATAATACCCTTTGAAAGGGTATAAAAACAGAAAACACAAACTGCAACGGCAACGGCAACTGCAACTGCGGCTGTGGCACGCAATTAAGTGCATTTAATTAATTATTGTTGATAAAATAATATTTTTGCAATTTATTGTCCAAGCAGCAGTAGGGGGAGGCGGGGTTCGGGCTGGGCTGGGCTGGGCTTTTCCCCTCTACCTCTCAGTCCACGTTATTTATGCATATGTGGGCGCAAATAAATAACACAGACTGTAGCAGCAGCAGCAGCAAAAAAGGCGCTGGATAGCCGTTGCTGCGTTGACGTTATCAGCGAGCTGGCAGTAACCGGAGGGGCCGCAGAGATATCGCTTCGGTGGCACCAGCCAGGGCCTATCGCTAGGCCAAATCGCAAACCGCAATGGCAGCAGCAGCGACAGTGCAGCAGCGACGGCAGCAGAGACTGCTGGCAGATCAATTCGAATAACAATAATTTCTTCCGGTCCAATGGCAACCAGCGGGGAGCATACAGACGGACAGAGAGAGAGAGACAGACGGACAGACGGACGGACAGCGGCAGAGATGCAGATATGCGGCTGGGAATGTATCTGCAACTGCCATGGCATTTGTATCTGTATCTGTGTCTGTGTCTGTCTGCTGCATTGTTTGCTGCATTTCAAACCGGATGCGCATAAGTATACGAGGATTGACAGGATGTACGGGCCGTGCACTCATGCATTTCGGTTGCCGCCTCTGCGTGTCCAGACGCGGCCCTCCCCCGCGTCCCACCCATTACTAATTTGTATTGTTTTTTGCGCCAAGTTAATGCATTTCATATAATCGAAATTAATGTGGAAATTTATATTCGTTGACATTGCAGGGGAGACAGACAGAATCTCCGCCATCTGACAGATGGCCGACCTGATTCAACAAACAATTTTCCTGCCATCAAATATATTTCATCAAATGCATTTCCAAAACAAGGACTATTGTTCAATTCATCACGGAGAGAACGAGCTGTGTTCTTGGGACGGAGAGATGCCACAAGAGCCTGCAAGTCTGCGGCTTAACAAGGACCACAAGGACCATACCCGCAGGGTCCGGGTCCACACGGGCCGCAAGGTCCACAGGGGCCACACGGCCCGCAAGGACCGCATCCTGGTCCGCAAGGACCGCAGCGCCCCTCGGCAACGGGGTACTGGTTGGTGGAGAAGCACGGCAAGGGGCAGCAGGCTCCGCCCGGGGCACAGGGTCCAATGGGGCATGGTGGACATGCGGCACTCGGCTTGTAGTTGATGGGCCCGTTCGGGTAGCAGCAGTACTCCCTCGGAGGGGGGATGTCAATCGTCTGCGGCTTCGGCTGGCAGAGAATCGACTGGCACACCTCCCTCGGCTCGCAGACCCGCTTCGGGTAGCACACGACGTACGGGTCCGGTATCATCGACGGATAGTAGATGACGCGTGGCTCCCGCACCATCTGGGAGACCCAGATCAGCTTCGGCACCTTGATGACACGCGTGGCGTCCACCACCTTGGGGATCGTGATCTGCCTGCATCGGTTGACGACCATCGGCTCCGGCACGATCTTCTCGGTGAACACGACCCGCTTCTTGCAGATCATGCGTGGCGGCTGCTGCACGGTGATGCACTTGGGGAAGGGCGGCGGAATACGCGGCGCACATTGCGGCAGGGCCTCCAGTTGGGCGGAGTTGTAGCACTTGGGCGAGCACTCGAAGGGCCCGCAGCAGGGGTCGCAGGGTCCACATCCCGGTCCGCAAGGAGAACACATTTTGTTGATAAAAAATTCGAAATTAATTTAAAAACGGGAACGGCTAATAATTTTGTGGAGCAACTAAATTTTTTTACAAAAATTTTTTACTAAAATTTTGGATCCTTATCGAAGCGAAACTGAAATCGAAATGAGATCTGGGTATAGCTCGTCGTATAATAACAAGGGATCAGCAAGGTACAGCCTTCTGAGATGGAAAAAAATCCAAATCCAAAAAAATGTTTGGCTGTTGAAAAGTGTCATTTATTTGGATGGTCAAGGTAGGCCAGGTGTTTATGCTCTATGATTTTGGATAATGTCTGTCAAAAGTTAAAGAATTTGTATAAAAGCAGGAGGAGGAGGAGGACGGTTCCCTCCTCCAAGCTCCCACTGGGCAGCAGCCTATCCAGCCGTTCTCTCGCGTCTTCTTTCTTTCTTTCTCCTTCCCTATCACTCTCTCGAACTTTTGTCTTCGCTATTGCTCTCCTCTCCCGATCTTTCGCCTTCGCTATTGCTCTCTCGATCAGTCGCACTCTCTCTTGCAGTAGGTCACGGGCAATTCGGCCGCCTGCCTTTGCAGTGTCTGGACCTAGCAATCACGTATTGCACATCTCCTATGGACTATCGAATAGCTTTCGTTGTGTGCGATTCCTATGCTTATGCCACTTTTGCCGTAGCTGCAGAGACGAGGAAGAGGAGGAAACATTGGAACACTGGTTCTGCTCATGTCCATCTCTCAGCAGAACTAAAAGCTGGCTAAAAAACTTGCGCTCGCCATATATCAGACATTTCAGAAATGTCCACAATAAGTCCCAGGAAGATATCAAACCTTATGAGAGCTGTAGGCTGGGATAACTGTTGACATTAGGTCTCATGACGCGGAAAAATGGGTAGTAGTTCCTTGCGGTACTACAAGGAAGTGTGTGGGCTCCTAGTGAGCCTGGCAGCCGGTATCACCCAACCTAACCTATTCCCTTTTTTGGCTGGTGAAAAATGTATTGGGCTATGAAATATAGTTGCCGATAAAATAGAATTTTTTTTTACAGCGCAAATCAATTTACTGTAGACTGGGAAAATGTTGTAGCAGGACGGTTGCAGTCATCATGTTTGAGCCGATTAACAAGGACCACAGGGCACTCCAGGGCGATGACGTATTCTCCAAGGTTCGTTGCTTTCGTTGGCTTAGCACGGACCGCAGGGACCGCAGGGCACTTGGGGGCCACACGGCCCAACCGGTCCGCAATGCGTGTTCCAAGGAGTGGGGGCGCACGGGTAGCAGGGTCCACACTCGGGCGATTCGTAAGGACATGGCGGCGAGCAGGTTCCACAAGGGCCGCATGTTCCACAGGGGCCGTTGAGACCACAGCTTCCTGGTCCGCAAGGGCCACAGGGTGCCGGTATGAAGGGACCCGACGGCATGGTCAGCCCACAAGGTCCGCAATTCGGCACAGCGCATGGTCCACACGGACCACAGGGTCCATTACCACAGGGTCCGCAACCACGCGGCCCACAGGGTCCGCAGCCGCGAGGCCCACAGGGTCCGCAAGGTCCACAGGGGCCACAGCAAGGTCCACATCCCGGTCCGCACATTTTGTTAATAAAAATATCGAAAAGAAATTAAAAATGGGAACGACTAATAATTTTGTGTACTACGAATTTTGTGTACTAAATTTTTTACTAAAAATGTTTGACTAAAATTTTGGGTCCATATCAAAGCGAAACTGAAATCGAAATGAGATCTGGCTATAGTTCGTCGTATAGTAACAAGGGATTAGGAAAGTACAGCCTTCTAAGTTTGGAACAAAATCAAAACAAAACAAAAAATGTTGGGCTGTTGAAAATTGTCATTTATTTGGATGATCAAGGTAGGCCAGGTGTTTATGCTCTCTCCTGCACGGTAGCAGCTTATTCAGCCGTTCTCTCGCGTCTTCTTTCTTTTTTTCGCCTTCCTGTTCACTCTCTCGATCTTTCGCCTTCGCTTTGCTCTCTCGATCTTTCGCCTTCGCTTCGCTCTCTCGATCTTTCGTCTTCGCTATCGCTCTCTTGATCAGTCGCACTCTCGCTTGCATTAGGGCATTGCCTTTGCTGTGTCTGGACCTAGCAATCACTTATTGCACATCTCCTATGGACTATCGAATAGCTCTACAACCGACTCTGTCCTTGAATCGACCCCTCGCTTTCAGTCTGACACCGTCTGGAATCGAGCTAAGCAAACAGACTCTTCGTGCTATCGTCATGTGCAAATCCTATACCTAACTCGAAACTTGCGACTATTCCTTCGACTCTGTATCACATTTCATACATACATATACATATACCCTGACAATAAACCGTATGAAACTGAACTCTCGTCGACTTTTAATAATTCGAAGACTACGCTGCCGAAAAAACTCATTAATTCAACAAGATTCAATATGTCTTTTTTCGGAGTAGCAGTTTCCAATAGCTCTTCAGAGATTTTCTATAATCTCTGCTTATAATATAAATTCTAATATTTATTTTTATAACTTTCTTACTGCCTTTATTGCCCCTTTTATCAATTCAAATCGTTAAAACCAAACCAGTTGGAATTGTCGTCGAACGCATAACGCCCCTTTAGCTTTGTACATTAAGACATCGATACATAAAACCCTCATTTAAAATCGCACAATGCAGAATCCGCATTCCTAAAGCAGGGTATCCACAGTCGCATTTGTTCGACGAACATGTTCGGTTCGACGAAATTTTCGTCGTTGGTGGTAGTGTTCGCGCCCACATTTCATGATCGATGTTTCGTTCGACAAAGATAGAAACGATTCTATCTTGGCTCGCGCGAACAAATTTGACTGTGGATGGCAATGTTCGCCCGAAACTGAAAATGTTCTACGAATGACTGTTTGACAAAATGTTCGCCCTCGTTGGTGGGAAAATGAAATTCTTGTTCAACGAACAATTCGTCGAGCAAATTCGACTGTGGATGGCCTGCTTAAATGAGACCAGTTTACAATTTTTCTAGATGGCTTTCGCTTGCTTCCCTCTCAGCTTCTGTTGTGCCTGCCCTGCCCATTTCGTTGACAAAGGATATAAAAATATTGCTCAAAACATGAACACATTAAAGTACTAAAAAAACAAGAGTCTTTACACGTTGTATGTATGACTGCTAGGGTGCGAGCGGAGAAATGATCTATCAATTTATTAACACACACGACATCCCAAAAGTCAAGTGTAGTCAGCAATTAGGAACCGAATTTAGTCCGATAATAGCGATAATAATAGAATACAATCTTGTACCCATATCTCATTTTAAGGCCTGGATTTTCCGAATAAAGATTAGTACATATTCAATCTTTACTCGCAAGTGTCTAGACTTTTAAGGTCTAAACAGTGTATTTTGGGGTGTTCACTACGAAGTTGCTTGCAGTTAGTCCACTGCTTGTCCCATTGCGGTGCATGTTCATTCTTGTCCACAGTGCATCCCGTTGCTGTGAGAGAGTGCGTAGGCAGAGAGACGACTCGCTGAGAGCAGATCAAGAGAGAAAAGACAAAGAGAGCGCGCGTTGAGCGTGTTCTCTGCGGTAATGTGTCTTTTTAGGCTATGAATAATCCCATAAAATGTTTGTTTTTACAGCCCCTGTTTATTAAAGTAGTTTTTGACAGTGCAAATCAATTTACTGTAGACTGGGAAAATGTTGTGGCAGGACTCCCCAAACGGTTGCAGTCATCAAGTTTGAGCCGATTAACAAGGACCACAGGGCACTCCAGGGCGATGACGTAAACTCCAAGGATCGTTGCTTTCGTTGCCTTCTTTGGCTTAGCACGGACCGCAGGGACCGCAGGGCACTTGGGGGCCACACGGCCCGACCGGTCCACAATGAGTGTTCCAAGGAGTGGGGGCGCACGGGTAGCAGGGTCCGCACTCGGGCGATTCGTAAGGACATGGCGGTGAGCAGGGTCCACAAGGGCCGCATGGTCCACAGGGCCCGTTCAGACCACAGCTTCCTGGTCCGCAAGGGCCACAGGGTGCCGGTATGAAGGGACCCGACGGCATGGTCAGGCCGCAAGGTCCGCAATTCGGCACAGCGCATGGCCCACACGGACCACAAGGTCCATTACCACAGGGTCCGCAACCACGCGGCCCACAGGGTCCACAGCCGCGGGGCCCACAGGGTCCGCAAGGTCCACAGGGGCCACAAGGGCCACATCCTGGTCCGCAAGGCCCGCAGCGCCCCTCGGCAACGGGGTACTGGTTGGTGGAGAAGCACGGCAAGGGGCAGCAGGCTCCGCCCGGGGCACAGGGTCCAATGGGGCATGGTGGACATGCGGCACTCGGCTTGTAGTTGATGGGCCCGTTCGGGTAGCAGCAGTACTCCCTCGGAGGGGGGATGTCAATTGTCTGCGGCTTCGGCTGGCAGAGAATCGACTGGCACACCTCCCTCGGCTCGCAGACCCGCTTCGGGTAGCACACGACGTACGGGTCCGGTATCATCGACGGATAGTAGATGACGCGTGGCTCCCGCACCATCTGGGAGACCCAGATCAGCTTCGGCACCTTGATGACACGCGTGGCGTCCACCACCTTGGGGATCGTGATCTGCCTGCATCGGTTGACGACCATCGGCTCCGGCACGATCTTCTCGGTGAACACGACCCGCTTCTTGCAGATCATGCGTGGCGGCTGCTGCACGGTGATGCACTTGGGGAAGGGCGGCGGAATACGCGGCGCACATTGCGGCAGGGCCTCCAGTTGGGCGGAGTTGTAGCACTTGGGCGAGCACTCGAAGGGCCCGCAGCAGGGGTCGCAGGGTCCACATCCCGGTCCGCAAGGAGAACACATTTTGTGTCTTAAAAAGTTCCAAAAGAAATAAAAAAAAAGAAATAAAAACTTTTATCAAAAAAGTATTTTCGATAATTTTTTTGAAAAAATTTAATAAATAATTTTTCACAATTTGGAGCTGGTCGGAGCGAGACTAAAAACTGAATGAGTTCAAACTAAGACTACAACACAGCTGGGAGGCCAACATTTGCGAGGCCGACTAGGATTCACATTGTTTTGCGATCCCAATCGGGCCTAAACAGACTGTTTCGGGGTGGCCGGGCAAGCCTTGACTTCTGATTCAGTTGATAGGCTAAGTAGGCCCATTTTCATATGAATATATATACATATATCTTTAATAAAGTTTGGTTAAACGACCCTCATTCGTGGGCCACTTGTGGGCGGTGGAAAAAAATGCCATTGGTGACTCTTGAATGAAATGCATTTCCATAAACGAATTTTATCTCCTCTCCACATGAGGTATGCGGGCCGGGCCAGGCCAGGCCCAGGCCCGATCTCTGTGTATTTATTCCAGCAATATGGCATCTGCCGCTGAGTGGGCTTAAGCCTTTAATATGCTAGCGCCTTTATGCAGGCAGTTTCAATTTTTTTGCCCACCAATCGCGAAAAAACTACCTTGGAAAAAACTACAACCGAATTACAGAAAAACGCCAGAAAACACTCTCAACGGCCGATGCTGATGCTGGCCTATTGCATACACACATACACAAACACATATCTGTATATGTATACGTATGTATATGTATGTATATCCCCTTTATTTTTTTTGTTGGGTCCTGGCCGGGACATGTCAGCAGGGAAAAAGCATTTGGTCGGTGTGTGTGTGTGGCGGCGGCTGCAAAGCTTTATTGTATGGGTGCATGCAGGGGGGTGGAGGCGGTGCAATCAGCGCTTTGTGCACGCCACCACCATGGCGACACACTGAACAATTGGGGGGAAAATTCGAGGAAAAAATATAACAAAGAATTTGGTCACGTCAGAGCATCGATGTTGACAAAAGCTTTTACAGGGGGATTTCAGGTAAATTCTAAAAAATGTTCTTCATTTTTAAATGGATCACAAAACGGCGGTTCAGTTCGGTTCAGTTCGGTTCGGTCCGCTCACAAAGTTCAACAATTTTTAAATCAATTTCAACATTCATTTATTGCTTGCAGTCTTTAGTTTGGTAAGATTTGATTTAATTTAAAGAGAGGTGCAGTAAGGGTACCGCTGCTCTATTCAATTTCTTATGAATGTATCTTAATGTATGTATGTTCATTGATGGATTGTTAATGAAAATCCGATGCTAAAAATCGAAATCCAGTAACAAATTGTTACCGCAATCGTTACTTAATCAAATTGCATTTCTGAGAAGTGAATACTTCAGTGTTTTTTCTCATAGTTTTATTTGGTAAAATGCGAGGCCTATATACATTACTTACGATCTTGGCGTTGCGGAACATACTGAGGATCATGTTGCAGAAAATGTTGCGGATTATGTTGCGGAACATTCTGCGGAGCATGTTTTGGAATATACATTTACATACATTTTGAAGGATTATTAACGATCTTGGTGTTGTGGAACTAGTTGCGGAACATTCTGCGGAGCATGTTGCGGAATATGTTGCGAAAAATGTTGCGAAAAATGTTGCTGAAAATGTTGCGGAAAATGTTGCGGAACATGTTGCGGAACATGTTATATTTCTAATCGAATAAAACAATTACTACAAAGTTTGTAGAGCTCGCAAATAACCGTCAACCATTTTGAAGTGTCCGAAAAAAACCGATCTTCTACGAACACTTTGCGAACGTGGAGCGAAAGAACACATAAAAAGTGTTTTTGCTCAACAACTGTTCTTCTCAGACCAAAACACTTTTTTTTGTGTTCTCTTTGGTTCGCTCCCTCAGGGACTATTTCGATCGGACACTTTCGGGAAAAAGTCTTTTTGTATGTATGCGTGCGTCTGTGTGACCGGCGAACGAGAGCAAGGTATATTTAACAAGGTAGCCGCACTGAGAGAGCCAGTACTTCTTATTTCAGTGAAGAAGAAAAGTAAAGTTAACCTTGTTAAATATACCTTGAGCGAGAGCATCTTTGCTGAGGCATATTCTTTTCTCTTTCTCGCACACAGCAAGAAACAACCCTTTTTGAAGACATTTCTTGCGCAGTGGTCTTTCAAAGACCGTTTTGGGTGACCGATCTCTCAAAAAAGTCCCTATCTGTGGTTATTGAGAGACCGAATCGTTTTTTCGGTTGAGCCAAACAGTCGGACCGAAACACACAAGCGAAACGAAAAAAGTGTTTCGCTCAGAGAGAGATCGTGTGTACCAAATTTTTTCTGTTTTGTCTGCGTGAAGACTGCGTTGGAAAAATCGGTTGACGGTTATTTGCATGCTCTGCTACAAACCGAACTGAAGGATATCCCAGAATATGGTTTATGACAGCTATAGGTCATTGCATATTACATATTTATTTTTTTCATTTTTAGAATATCTATTTCTTGTGCTGCTGAGTATTATAAACACTCTATAGGTCTATCTATACGATGGAATGCCTTATCAAAGTCCTACAGATTGCCTTCTCTCTGTTTGGCATTGAATTCTGTCTTACATTTTACCATCTGAAACATTTCTTTTTGCAGCCTTACGTTTATTTAATCGATTTGGTTTCGGTCTCCAGGCATTTGCATAGATTTCTTGGCCTGTAATAACAACCGCATGGCATGGCTTAGCCTTAGGGCCACAATTATGCAAGAAAAACATCAACTTCTTCTGGTGTCGCAGGACGACGCTTATCGAGTGGCGACCGTCCCAACAGAATTTGCCGTTTCTGTCTCCTCCCGGCCACAGACAAAGCGCCTGCTAATCCCACCATTTGCACAGAGACGACCCAAAAGCCTGTCTAATCACAGCCATGCCACTCGGCATCAAACCCCCCCTCCCCCCACTCCCTGGAAAATTGTCAGCTAATAATGCAAACAATAAGAGGCAACAGTCCGAAGAAATGGCGCAAATTTGGCATAATTATGAGTGCCACCTCAAGTGGAGTGTGGAGTGGAGTGTGGAGACTTGTCGAGATACTTACTCCCCGGCTAAGGCGGCGCAATTAGCGGACTTAGTTTTCGGGGGGCCAAGATAGAGCGAGAAAACAGAGGCGGGCCATAAATTGGTTGGGCCGGCAGGCCTTCTGGCGGCAACCAGATAGAGCAGCAAGTGTCAGCTGTCAGAGGCTGCTGCTGCTGGTGGTGGTGTCCTTTGGTGGGGCTGGTGGGGCCGCCTTTATGTGTGTGCGGTTGGTCGGATTTCCTTCCGCTTGATGTCGCAGGTTCTGGCATATTTCTTTAATGAATTTAATCGCGCGTAATAAACCTTGGCAGGCTCTCTTACACGGACTCTGCTCGGTCCCTGGTCCCAGTCCTTGGTCGCTTATGTTGTTTGCCAGCAGTCTTTGTGGTCGTTTGACGTTGATAAGTATTCTGATTTATTGACAAGCCAACAGCGAATCTCTCTCTGTACGTGTGTGCGGGCATTGCGGCTGCATTTATTTAAATTTATATATGTATATGTAGTATATTTATTTATGGGCTGCCCCGACACAAACAAATACACACACGACAGTCAGTTGCACAGGAAAATGGATCGTTATGCCAGACGCCGTCGAATGCGTGCTTAAAGCCCACTTTTCGGCTCTGTCTCTGGGCGTTTTTTATACATTTGCTTCGTTGCATTTCCGTTTGATTTCAATAATTTCAACTTCCGGCACAAACCGGAAATGACAAATAAAATGCACCGCCATTGAAATGCACTGCGAAAAAACAGTGAGCGCTCTCTCTTTCTGGTCTTTGCATTTGCATATCAATTGAATTGAAGCCTGAATGGCTGCTGCTCTTCTATTTACTTTCCAGTGTTTCCAGTTGTTGTTTTAACACTCATTGCATTATATACTCTTGATCTGCGCCGACAGACGAGGGGAGGGAGAGAATGTGGGGCTTGAGGGGGAGCCTGTTTGCCCTCTCGTTTTCAGTGCGTTCTTTATGGTCATAATGATAATAAATTTCACATATGATAGACCCCAAAAATATAACCAATAAATGACGAAAATGCTGAGAGAAATACCAAAAAGGATGCCTTTAATGGAGCTCTATAGATGTTTTCTTTTGTTTTATTATAAATACTTATGGCGCATCTGTTTCTTGGATTTTTTCTGTTAATCTCGACACACAGGGCTTTGATTTCGCTTTTGACATTTGCTCTGTGCTGTGCTGTGGGCTTTTATGGCTTTAATTGCCTTATGTGGCTGCCATCATGGCTCGAATCGAAAATCGCATAAATAACGTGATTTTCGTGCAGCTTCTTTGCCCAAAATGCGTGCCAGGATCAGGACGAGGCTTGCACAATTATTTTTTTCGAGGCAGTAAATATGCAGTCACAGAGAGAGAGAGAGGGAGAGAGAGAGAGAGAGAGAGACAGAGAGATATGCTGCATGCATATGTGGAATGACCATGAATTACATAAAAAGCCGCAAATACCGAAGTCAAAATGCGTGGCGTGGCCTCAACGATTCTGTTGCGTTGTATGCACTATGCGTGTGTGTGTGTGTGTGTGTGTGTGTGTGTGTGTGCGGCGTGCCAACGACAGTCAGTAGTCCTTGCAGTCAGCAAAAAAAAATTCAAATATATATTGCAATCCTTTAGGCACGCGGAGCATAATGAAACGAAAATGCTACTGTGGCAACAGTCGGGGCGAGAGCGAGCGGCAGCTGCAAGGACAGTAAGGACCAGGACCAGCACCAGGACCAGGCCACAACCGAAGCCAAAGTCGAAGCCCGTTTGCCATTTGCCGAATAAGAACACAAATAAATATCAAGAATGAAATACGGGAGACTATGGCCGAAGATTTTGTTACTCTTTTCGGTAGAGAATTCCTTGGGTATACAAATGATATACAAAAAGGTCCCCATCCCTCATAGTAAGACTAAATATAAGAACCGCATCAGTATTAGTATTGGTAAGATTAGTATGAATTGAAAACTCAACTCGCAAGTGTCTAAACTTTTCTTTGTTTTCTACTTTTGGGTCAAACTTCTCCTCAAAGTCTATGTACCCTTCACTAGGGTACAAAAATATGTGAAAATATTTCTTTGGCCAACATTTTTACAGCCTCGCTTCCTCGGTTGACCGCCCCTCCCCTCCCCCCGCCCCGCACTTGCCCACCGATTGCCAGAAATTTTTATACAAAAATGTTTTTATTTATTCTACTGGGGAGTGGCCTCCCATTGCTCCGCCACTGGCTCGGGACGCCGCCTGGTACAACGATTGCTACTGGGCCTGGGCCTGGGTCTGGGTCTGGGCCTGGCTTGCGGCCGTCGGTTGATTTATATTGATGAATGTCCGTTTGTTCGTTAGTTCCGTCTTTGCAGACGGCCAAGAGAGAGAGATTTACTTGTTCGGCGAGGCCAGAGGGCGGACGTGTGGCAGTTATTTTACTTTGTGCCTTTGCGTTCGGCCTTTTGTTGTTGCCGCACTCTCGCACAGTCACTCATGTATGTATGTGTACGCCGTGTGTGTACTTGCATTCGCATTCACTTGCTACTGTTGCTTATGCTCAGTGCCAGAAATTATTGCATACTTTACGGAAATTAACCGCATTTCCATTTCTTGCACGCACACAGGATGGCCGCGTCATCTCCTGCTGCTGCTCCTGCACCCTGCCCTTCCTCTTGCTCCCTCCCCCCTGCATGTGGAGGAGCTGTTGTTATGGCTGCTCTCCTGACTCCTGGCTCCGAAGGACTCCTCCTGCCTTCTTCTGCGTTTTCCACTTGTATATTTACAATTTTAATGACTTTATTTTTGTGCTGGCATAAAATATTTGCATACACTGGGAACCACGTATTGCACATGGGGAATTTTCCATGGGGTTTGTGAGGGAAAGGCATATATATTTAATGTATGGGTTGTATATTTTTTATAGAGAGATTGTAGAGAGCATGGATACCAATAAAGTGGAGTTTGATGGAAGACAGAACATATGAATTAATTTAGAAAATTATATAAATTATATAAAATTATATAATTAGAAAAGCCTTGCAAAAAATATTAGAAAAGGCTCGTAAAAGGCTCGCAAAAGGCTCGCAAAGGCTCGCAAAGGCTCGCAAAGGCTCGATTAGTTTTCTAGCTATCGAAAATGAAACTTTCACTGCCACTAACTGAGCGAAAAGTGAATCATTTTGTTATCGTTTTCGTATCCAAATACGATAGTTTTACACGCTTGAGTTTCGCGAAACTCTCGTTTGCGATTTCGTTTACGAACTTTCGGTCCACTGGGATAAGAACTAAATATCTTTTATAAACAAAAAATTTCACTCGAATTGGGTTTTTCAGAAATTACAGAAATTCAAAGAAAATTTTTACAAATATTTGTACCCTCTTTAGAGTATCAGAATTGTGGCATGCCCCGACATTTGTTTGCCTTTTTGGTACATCAGCGCAGTCGCTGAGGCGTTGGCTGGTGCCTTTCGGTATGGCTCTCCGCCTGTGGCTCCGCCTGTGAGGGGCATCAGCCGTCGTTGTACAATCATATTTCTTTGTGACATTTGCCTTGTGCATTATTAATCAACTGGGAGTATTTTAATTTATGTTGACATGCACTTACATATTTATAAAATGCAAAAGAAAAAAGGGTAAACCACTTGCAGTATTATAATGAAACTGAAACTATAGCTTGCATATATCAGAGGTTTATTCCGATATAAGCCAGGGAAGTTACCATTTTGCCCCTTGCCATTGCCTTTGTTCGGTTTGATTAAGTCTCGCACCTCCCGTATAGATTGGAAAACCTTTCACGTTCTCATTTGTGCTCTGAGTGGAAATGGAACGAGAAAACATGATGATGATGATGATGATGATGCCCTGCCACCTGCCTTAACCTTAACCATGGCCGATGGCCACCCTGGTCGTCGTCGTCGTCGTCGTCGTGGAGCAGTCAAAGGCTGGCGAGAGGTACGTGCGAAATGGAGTCTCATTTCCGTTGATTCGCAGTGAGAGAAAAACGAAAAAGGAATGGAAATTCCCCATGCAAATCGAGGCAGAGGCAGAGAGAGAGAGTGCAAAGGTAAAAGAAAATAAAGAGAAGCAGAAAAACAAAGCCTGGGCTTAAATTAGGTTGCGTTGCTCCACAGTTGAGTCCGGCACAGGACCGGGACCTCCCACATGATTCCACAAATTAGATGTCATTGAAGACTTCTGCTCTCAAAAGAATTTCATTAAAAGCGTCGCCAGGGCCAACAGACGGAAGGAAGACACCTTCAAATCGAGTCCAATTGGAAGTGAGAAATATTATTAAAATTGCATTCTTGTCGCTATACAATCGCAAAAGTTGATTGCAATGAGATCGTCATTCAGTTATTCAATCATAGACAGGCAGACAGAGCAATTTCTTTGATTGGACTTTGCTGCTGCTGCTCTGCTGCTGCTCGATGAAGTTCAAGTACTGTTGGGGAAAGGGCAACCCCGGCAATTGGCACCCCGGATGCGTAATCTATTTCAAACAGCGACCATGCAAATCGAAGCAGCTTTGGCCCTAGCCATCGACCCTCAACTGTCGACTGTCGACTGTCGGATGTCGGTTGTCGGTTGTCGGATGCATCCAGGCACAATACAACACAATTTGCTGGTATATCTGCTGCCCCCTCCCCTTGCTGCTGCTGCCCCTGCTGCCTGCCTGACAGGCCGTCTGTCTAACAGCGAGATGCATAGAGAAATTGCATATAAAATGCAGACAAATAACTTGCTCCCCATGTTTAGCGTATGCCCCCGAATGCCTGACATTAACAATGGAGCAACCAACCAACCAACAGGCAACAGCCAACAGAATCAGCCAGAAGCAGCAGCCAGCACCTAGCAGCTGGGAGCTGGCAATAAAATGTAACAAACACATTGACTGCTGACAAATAGCATTGCCTGTCAATTCATCAAAAAAAAACTACAAAAAAAATATATAGGGAAAAAGAAGGGAAAACTATTGACAGCCACACGCATCACAGGAAATGGCGCAAGTGGAAACAGAGGCACATCCTCTTGCCACGCTGCTGCTGCTGACTCGGCAGTGGCAGCATCAGTTTCGTTTCCGCCGACTTGCAGCAAATTTGCTTAGCTGCCACACGCTGCCACAGAGTTCGATTGCAGCGAGGCCGCCGCCGTTGCCGCCGCCGCAAGTGTGTCTTAGAGTTGAGAGACTTTTACAAATTGTTTTCAAATGAAATTCAAACTGCAACGGGGGAAAACGCAGCTCCCGTAGCTGCCGTTACTCTCCTGACATGCTGACAAGAGGTTAGGTATTATAGGACACCTTTGGCACTATGATACGATTATATTTTGGTATAATAAAGCTCAAAGAAAATATAGCTTTAAATATAATTGTGAGCAATAATTTCTCTCCCTTTCAATCGCCAATAAAGCTTTAAACTCCCTCCCCTAATTGTAAGAATAAGCCATGAACTCCCTCAGCCCTTAGCTTTATTTCATTCATAACAAATTGCCTCAATTATAAGCATTTGGCCAATGCCCCCCCCTCCCTCACTCTCAACTCCCTTACCTGCCTGCTAAGGGTATAAAAACTTTATTAAAAACTTTGCTGCCCAAGCCTTTTTATTATACCTTGTCTGGCTCTGGTCCTCTTGGTCCGCTCTTTTATATACCTAAATATATAGCTATATATAAAATTGTGGATATTTGTGGATATTTATAAAATACACGCATACACATTTAGATGCCCCCGTGGATGCCGCACAATACTGCACTCCAGGGGCGTTGAAGAAATCAAATTAAGAAAATTTTCTCTTCTGGAAGGCAAAAAGTTTTTGCCTGTGTTTAGAGTTTTCCGTAATACTTCAACGACGATCCGTCCGTCCGTCCATCTGATGCGTCTCCTAGCGCTTGTTCTTGTGCGCCCTTACAGCCATTAGGGCTTGGGCCATGGCTTATACGGTGACTGCTGCCTCGGTCTGGTCTCAGCCCCATGTGGTTACTCGAAAATGCTAAATGGTCCCAAAGCAATTGCAGCAGCAAACAACATTTTTGGTCTAATAAAAAAAGAGCAGCCAAGAAGCCAAGAAGGTGGCAGGGCCTATAAAAAGGCTTTCTTTTTTCTTGGCTGAAAGTGAAATTTCAGGCTGTATTTTCTGGGCTGAAAGTGAAATTTGTGGCTGCTTTCTTTAAGCAGTTAATATTTGGTGGTGGCATAACTTTTACTCTAATATATACAGACGGGTATTAGACTTCTTTGGAATGGTAGAGGTATGCATATTTATGGTTTATCAAACCATTTTGATCTAATCTTATAGTCGTACAACAATCTTATTGAATTAAAATATGTAAATTCACATAAAAAGATGTGATATCCCTAATGTCGGGGTCACCTTTGCCGTCACCTTTTTTAGTATTCCAAAAGATATCTAGATTATTGCTGTATATTGCTGGGCGATATCTTTTAATAGATACCAAAGGATTGTTCAGTTCATCTTGGCATAGAAAGGCGTTTAAAATTCCCAAAATATAAAGTGAAAAGTGGAAATTGGGTAGATAATTGATGGAAGCAGCTCTCATGGTTCCAGAAGCCCATCTATATCTATAATTTATGTACCAGATAGGTCAAAGGTCCTTCAATATTCATCAGGTTCAGTTTTCTGCCGTGATATATCTTTATTCACTTGTAAATAAGCCCTGGAAATCAGTGAACCACTTTACAAAGCCTTTCATTTTCAGTTAACCAGAAATTGCCAAGGTCAATTCAGTGGCTTTTGTGTCCTGCTTCAGCTCCTGCTCCTGTTGTTCTCCGTCCGCTGTATTGTTGCTTTTGGCCATATCCCTTTCAAGTTCAATAATGTCATAGAGCGTGTCGCAGGGCAGGCGTCCAAATTTATGGCCAAACGGTTGACCTGGAAGGCCCTGTGGCCTGGTGGCCTGCAGCACGTGCTCCTTCTGGCCGGAGAAATAATTTAGCCAAAAACATGTGAAGCTCGCCATATAAATTATGCACACGACACAACACAACACAGCACATGGGTTGCTTTAAGGTATTGTCTATGGGACCTGCCCCTCCAATGCGACCGACCCAGAAACCAGAAGCAGCAACAACAACAGACATAACTCACCGCCTTGCCCCGCCCCGCCTTGCCTTGCCTCGCCTCGCCTCGCCTGGCTGGCCTTTTATTTTATTGTATTTTATCTTTTGGATTACTTTTTGCCATGACCACAAGAAATAAACTTGAGCATCTTTGGGAAAACCCAGAGCGGACAGGACAGGAAAAAAGAAAAGATTTCCGTCCCATTGTTAGTGAAGCTGAAGCAACGAGTATGCCCCGGAGGTGGTCTACCCCCGGACCCGGACCCGAACCCGGACACGGACATGGAGAAGGCAACAATTGCGCATGTTAACATACTTGTAAGTAGTTTTTCCACTTTGCCCCATACTCCCCCACACTCCCCCACCCTCCCACACACACAGTTTCCACATTTTCCTGGGGGCTGCCTTTTGTTTTTGTAATTATCTGCACGTTATTTGTGGGTCAATAAAGTTTCGCCTCATAGTTCGAGGCTCTCTCTGTGGCTCAGTGTTTGGGCCAGGATTTATGGCATATGCCGCCTCGTTTTGTGGCTAATTTTCACTACCGCCAGCCATGCCAAAGAACCGTAAACGCTTTCGCTTCTTAAAATAGCATCTCAACGATTTAATGGCTACTCAAGACAACAACTACCACTCTGTGTGGCATGTTGGTTGATTAATTTATTGATTCCCTGCCAGCGATTCCATTCAGTATACAGTGGTAATTGTAGCTGCCTGTCAGGGGATCGTATTGCAATAGATTTATAAGCAGCACTTTTCTCTCTCTCTCTCTCTCTCTCTCTCTCTGGGATAGCGTGTCCTGTCCTGTGTTGGGTTTTCTTTTGGTGGTACAAATCATTCATGATAAATTGCCCGACAGTCGATGCTTAATTATTTAATCCCTCCCCCCAATATTGAGCTATCAAATTCCATGCCAGGCTCTTCGATCGACGGAAGATTATGCCAGCAGGTAGCTAAATAAATAGCGCTAATTTCCAGCTCAATCATTAGTGCATTGTTAATTCTAATAATTGCAAATAAACAATTTGCAAATGCCATGTTTTCATTACCCCCCCCCACCCCCTACCCATGCCGCAGGTCCTAATTGATTATTACAGCTGATCGAATGGTCTAATAACACGCACTGAGGCTGCAATTCATTTTCACACACACACATGTACACCTGCACACACACATACACACACCTGGCCAATGTTGAACGATAATTAAAATGAAATTTTCGGGTTAAAGCACTTCTAAATATTTTTAGTATATTTGTACCAATCAGTCGCCATTTCCCCTTCCGCTTGGCCTGTCAGTTTAGCCAAATAGTTGGTAAATTTATTTCCCAAATAAACTGCACACAAAAGCCATGGGCCACGATGCGGCGGCGGAGGAGGGGGGTGGTGGTAGCCAGGCAGCATTAAGCTGACCAGGGAAAAAACAAAGAGAAAACAACAAATTGAAAGGCATTCACGTAAAGGGGGAAAATGGGAAATAAAAGTGCATGAAACTTGACAAAAGTGAAGGAGGAAGGAAAGTCTAGGTTTGGCCATGAAGATACCCTTTTGATACCCTGTTTTAAAACGATTAGAAGCTTAGAGAATTAATTCAACGATTTAATGAATAATTTAATAAAATATATAAATGCTATAAAATATTCTAAAAAATATTCCATAAAATATATAAATACTATAAAATATTCTAAAAAATGTTCAGCGTTGCCAGATGGTGAAATACTTTTAAAAAAATTTCAGCGTTGCCAGATAGTGGAGAGACAGGGAGGAAAGACCTCTTCGCCAGCCGTTTATACATAAGCTCTCTTCTATAAAATGTTCTGTAAAATATATAAATACTATAAAATATTCCAAAAATTATTCAGCGTTGCCAGATGGTGGAATAGTGCCAATATTGTACGTACATGATGTTTTTATAGAGAGGATAGATCTCTTCACCAGACGTTTATACATAAGACCTCTTTCTTTTATGGATTTTATTAATGTACAATAATTTTGCTTTACTTGTGGCAAAAAAACGAATGAAAACCATATGATTTTAGACGCTTTTTTTGATGAAACACTAATGCTATATTGTTCTGGAAATAGTTGGCATTTAATCATACTTTCAGGGCGGTAGTCGGTAGCTTCCTTCTCCACTCGCTATGCAAACAGCAGGCTAAAATCATCACACCCTTTGGCTAAGCCAGGGTATACCCTGTTTCAGGTCCAGGCAGCCAAAGTACAGGTGTGTGTCTCACACTCTCTCTCACACTCTTTCTGTCTTTCTGCTTCTATTCCTCTTTGTGTCTATATGTGGTAACGTCAATTGTTTAAAAGTGAAAATTCGATTTTGTGGTAAGGCAAAAGCCAATGTGAATAGGAATCGGAACGACACGACAGGCAGCAGCAGGCAGCAGCAGCACAAACAAATGGCGTGCCAAACCAAAAAGCAAAAACTTTTCCTTTTTCCTATTTTTTTTTTCTACATTTTTCTGTGCAGCCAACAAATTTTTGCTCCCCTGCTGATGTCCGATGCTGTCTGTCCGCCTGTCCGTCGGTTAGTTTGAATTGTCCATAGTTATAGTTGTTGTTCGTGGTGATGCTTTGCGTCAGTGGCCGGACAGGAGCCTTTTGACCAGGAAGCAGGAAAAAAAGCATTGACCAAATGTGTAAAAAGAACTTAAAAAATTGCCCAAAAGGGGGGATCCAAGACACCAGAAAAAAGAGAGACACGACACACACAAACAGAGGGGCACACGGAGGAGGCTGCACCAGGAGCAGGACCTGTAGAAGGAGCAGAAGCTGGAGCTGGAGATGGAGACGGTTCCACCACTAACAAGAAACGTAACGATAACGAAAAACAAACTTTAAAAATTGGATTCTTCATTTGCATCGGCAAATCCAATCAAGCCAACGTAAAGACCTCGGCCCAGACACATACACAACATAAAGCCGAGTGCAGCCAGTCTCAGTCCCAGTCCGGTTGCCAATCCCACCCGTAGACAATGCCATGCCACCAGCCACCAGCCAGCCACCCACAAGACCGTGTCGTACGCGGTTCCCGTCCTGGAAATGGTCAGCATTACGTATACGCCACTAGAGCCAGAGCCAGAGCCAGGGCCAGTGCCAGAAAGGAACAAAGAGCAGAGGCAGCAGCAGCATGAAAGGGAGAGAGAGAGCACAATAAATGAAAGGTGTGTGCCTCATGTTTGTCCATACAGTTGACCATTGCTTATGGGGGGTTGGAATGGGTTGCCCCATCCCCATCCTCTCTCTCTCTTCCATTCTCATTCCAGATCAGTTCCCCAACGAACCAATTCGCCCCATCCGGCTGAAAATTGGTAACGATTTGTATTGGAGTGGACCATGGAGCATGGACCATGGTCAAGCATAAAAGAGGCTGAGTCTCAGAGGCTGTGTTGTTGGCCATTGTGCACCGAGTGCCGAATCTTGTTTAAAAGTTTTTGTCTTTTTTGCTGCTTGCTTTTTTCAGCTCTTTTTTTGCAGGCATTGAATAGGGGATTGGGTGGTTGATGGGGTGTGGTATGGGGTGGTTTCGGGGTGGTGATGATGCAATGTGAAGGAGGGACACTGGGAAAATTTCTTATTTGTATGCCTGGCTCACCTGCCGTTATCCATCTGTCTTGTATCTTCATCAAGTTGGCCTGTATTAAGTCGCTTGTTGGTTTGCTCTTCTTTCTGCTACTCCTTCTCCTGCTCCTCCTTCTTCTTCTTGGACAGACCCTGTGTTGTGCTCCAGCTCCTTCTACTGCTCCTGCTCCTGCTCCTGCTGCTGTTGTGCCATGTCCTCGACAACGTTGTGGTTTTTCCGACGGTGAGCTCTTGGGCCAAAAAAAGTGTAGCATGCTTTTCAGAGCTGTTCGAGGCTTCGGTTATTGATTGCATCGGCATACGTTTGCCATTTTATTACAAGCCGAAAAATGGAGCAAAAAAACTGCATTGCACCGCCTCACTTCTGTTGTGTGTGTTTAGTTTTTTCCGGCCCATTTTCGGGCCTCGTTAATTGCCTCAAAGCCAAACATTTGCGTCAGTCGAAAACCGCATCGACGTCGTGACAATGACAACGGCAACCGCCGCTTAAATTGCCCAAAACCGCGACAAGTGGCCGTGCCGTTACTGCCGTTACTCTGCCGTTCCTCCTTATCCTTCTCTTCTCTTCTCTTCTCTTTCGGTTCGGTTAGAGTTGCGGCTGGCCGCGAGCACGAACAGGGGACAAGGACACGAACGAGCGAACGCGGACATAGTCCAATGGAGCGTATAAGAAAACCATTCATTAGCGCTTATCAAACGGCACAGACAGATCTGTCTCTGTCTCTGTCCCTGTCCCACCCAATCAATGGTGTTTGATTTTGGCCCTAAACTACGCGTTTTTTCCACACACACACTCTGAGCTCTGAGCGGAGCGGCGGCAATCGCTGACGTTTATTGTAAATGGCTGTCCAATGAAAATTGTTGTGGCCTATCAACGTCAGCGCGGTCACGGCCGGGCCGTGTGTCATTAGGTCCTGGCCGTCCTGCAGCAAAAAAAACTTGTGTGTTCGTGAAAAAAATATCTGCCATTTTTATCGGGGCCCATACACTATGCCTGTAGCCCCCTGCTCGATGTCCTGCGTCCTGTTGCTGCCGCTTGTTGCCATGCTTTAGTTTAATTGCCACTTGACAGAATGGCCGAAAAAGCAGACCAAAAAAACAAGGAAAAGCTGCTGCTGCTGGTCCCAGGACCTGCTCCTGGTCAGGGTTTGGGAAGGGGGCAGTGTTATCAATCAAATTGACTTTAGGCATATCCATCAGCACGTGTTAGCGAGGGCCAAGGGTGATGATGATGATGATTCTTTTTTAGATGTGTCAAGTATCTCTTATAATTATGGAGAATATCTCTTAATTGGGCGGCTTTGTGTGAAGGATTTAATTGTTTAATGGAGGCATAAATTCTATTAAGAAAAATCAAGAAAAATATATCCAAATGCACCTGCAATGCGTGTAATAGGAGTACCCTGAAGTTGGCATAGTGTTTGTTGGACATAACATTGCTCCTCACTTTTCACTGGAATGTTATTACATTACAGAAATCCCTAATGTAATGCACAATGTCGCCGGTCGATAGTCGATCGCGATAGGCGGATTTAGTATATCTAGTATTTGGCTTAGTATATAGAAATGTAAGTATTTTGAGCTCTGCAATATATGGGCATATTTTCGGGCGCCATGATTTGCCGCCATAGTTTTAAGCTTCACATTTTTATTGTCGCGTGGTTGAAAGCAGAAGGACAATCTGCGGTAAGAATAGTTGAAATGTATGTGAGGTTATGTTAAGTATTCTTTTGGATAGAATACAACGGGCTTTCCGGACCCAACGGACCTAGCGGGCTTACCGAAACAAGCTGCTTCTTGCGGGGGAATACGGGCCGTTAAAGGCAGCTCCGCGTGATCACCGACACACACAAACATCACTGTAATCCATAATGTACGGGCACACTGTTCTAGATCTTTCTTCTCTTCTTGATCTCAGTTTGAGAGGTTTTTAATCATTAAATATAAAAGCAATCACTGCATAAAAACATGAAACTATGGAGTATTTATTAAAGCAAAGAAACTAGCTGGACGACAAAGTATATATTTCAACAGTGTTTCATTGGTTTGGGGCATACATTGGAGATCTCTTGCCATCAGGATTATTACCAAGCCGCCACAAATGTTTGTAGCGCTCATGTTTCTGAGCCGCAAATTAAAGTCTGAGCAATTCAAACAGCAAAAACGACATCCCAATCCTGCCAAGACTGACAGGAATGCTCGCTTATTGGCGATGACAAGCCAGCAAAACCGAAACTCAACGGTTCCAGTGCCAGTCAGTCCTGGCTTCAGTTTTGCAATTTGGCCATGGCCAGAATGTTGTTTTATTTGAATAATTAAAAGGCGCACACATACGTTCAGAGAGAGAGAGAGAGAGAAATGGGGATTGCCTGTCTCTCTGTCTCTCTGTGTCTGGGCTGTGGGCTGCAATGTTATCAGCGCCAAGGCTCACGGTAAAGGGAATTATGCATATGTATTTGTAAATCTAATGTCCTGCAGCAGCAGCAGCAGTAGGAAGGCCCGGCCCCAACGGCCAACCAACCAACGAATTTATAACTGATTTCTGGTGATTTAGTTGGCTTGGCCAAATGCAATGAGTCGAGGGAAGGCTACAGCACAGCCCCCAGTTCCAGTTCCAGTTCCAGTCCCATTCCCAGCCTCGAGTTTCATCTGTAGCCTGTGCTGCCTCCTCTTGGCCACTTATTATGCAAAATGCCGCACATGGAGCCACGAGCCAGAGGCGACAGAGGGAGTCGAGTCGAGTCCAAATGGTTTGGACATGTCATGACAGAGCGCGTCTCATTTATATTGCATGGCCGGAATGCCTGTGAGGCAGCTGAGGCAGATACATAGATACGAATAGATAGAGCCAACAGCCATGATGGCGGCTCGTCTCGGCTCGGCTCGAAACGGAACTGATTGGATTGGATTGGATTGCGTTGCTCACTTGAAATGCATTGAAATTCATGGAGAAAAAATGTGGCACAAGGCCGCGTGTGTCGGCATAAAAGTTAATTGAAATGCTATCAAAGCATATTCAATTAATTTAAATTAGTTCAGCGGCACAGAACAGAGCAGAGCCGAGCAGAACGCATCGCAGCGAGATGCCTGGGGGTGCCAGCTTTCCCGCTTTCCCGCTTTTCCGCGCTTTCAGTTTCCACTTTGCTGGCTGCGATGTTGGTGATGTTAATTATATGCGCCAAGGCTGCTCTGCCAAACCAACAAAATGGCAAAAGTTTCTTCTGCCACTACCCATGACCCTTCACCCTAGCTGTTGGCCTAAGGCGTCGCCTCCGCCTGCCAATGACAAGCATCTAGGGGGAAGATCCTACCCCCTACTTGCCCTTTCCCACGCCTTCATTAATCAATTATTGCAAACAATTTATTGCCTTGTTTTTGGACCCCTCGCCGCCAAAAACAATAACCAGCGAAGCGCTCTGCCTCTCGGCGAAATATTTATTAAAAATAAATGCTTTACGAAATGTTATATTGTTAATGTAAAACCAACCGCCCCAAGCACTGACTGTCAAGCAGTCAGCCATTCCATTTCCCGTCTATCCAGTTATCCATTCATCCATTCCATCCATCCGTCAGTTAGTGTCGGTTCTGGGCTCAAGCTTAATTTCGATTGTAATATTGTTTATTTCACATGTCTGTTCTGTTCTGTTCGGAGAAGAGAAGCCTGACAGCCTTCATTGACAATGTCAAAATTCCAATCAAAATGCAAATTAATAATAAACAAAAATGAAGCTACGATCAAGTTAAATTCCAATTAGCCGTCACACAGTAAGACACTAAGACGGGTTCTGTTCTCAAATTAGACAACCAAAAGTGTAATTGTAATTGCAGAAAGCTCTTTGAAAATAGAGCTCCTTATAGGCGCCATGGGCCATAGACAAATGCTGACGGTTTTGTTAAACTATAATTAGTTAGGGTTTCTATTGCTTACTGGGATGCTGTTCTATTTTTCTTTGAGCGGATACTAGAAGATACCAGATACCAGTTGAATGGGCGCAATCAATTGATTTTGATGCAGTGCCAAACAGTTCTAATAATAATGAGAACTAATTGAAAAGAGTCTTCTGACTCTTTGGATATACATATGCTAGGATAGAGATTAAGTGAGTGACAGAGGGTAAAGTTAATCTCTTTCAAGGGGCTATCCAATTACTCATATACATATCTAGGCGAAAAAATGAGATTCGTATCAAAGTAAAAGAAGTCATTATGTGCGAAAAATTAAATTTTCTAAATGTAATTTGCACCAGTCAAAAAATAAGGTTGTAGGCCTTCAAGGGTAGATCACATCCTCATACTTCAAATATACACACAAAGTCTTTTTAAAAAATTCGAAAACTACTTCTTATAACTTAAAAAAAAAGTCTAGACATTTGGGAGTTGAGTTGTAAATTCAAAGTAATTTTTATTCAGAAAATTCGAGCCTTATATAAAATCTTACAATGAGGTAGGAGGTACAATTTTGTATTCTCTTATTATAACTAGACCCGCGGAACGGGTGCATCGGTACTGCGGGTGGCCATTAGATTCCTAATTGCTTACTGCACTTGACTCTTGGGATGTCGTGTGTGTTAATGAGTTGACAGAGCATTTCTCGTAGATATCTTACATATATCTTAATCGTTTGTAAATCGAATTGTATGACCTTTTAAAGGTTGTTTTATTCTTGCCAATAAAATGGCTGTACCTGAAGATTTACTGACACAAAAGTGTGGTTTTCTATCAGCAAAACTTGTACTGATAATTACCTATTATTTTATCTGCCTTAACAATATCTTGTTATAGTATTGCAAGTCTATTTCGAGTAAAAAATATCTATATTGCTGAGAAAATGAGTTCGTTTTGCTCTTTCATTTGTTGGCTGGTTTAATTTGCCTGGATTTTGGTCTGGTTTTGTTATCTGTTCGCTTATTAATGTTTTGCAGTTAGCATTTTCATAGAATTTCAGTGCATTGTTGTTGGGTGGGTGGATGGGTGGGTGGGTTGGACGTTTTGGTCAGCCGCAGATGGTCAGAGCATCTGGTCGGATACAGCCCGACCCGTAGCCCGACCCGGAGCCCGACCCCGACCCGGTCTGGCCTTTGTGTAACTAAATTATTTAGTGATGTGGCCAGCAAGTAGTGGGGGCAGGCAGGCACAGGCACTCGGCAACAGAATTCTAGCCCCAAAAACGCGACTGCAACCACGATTGTACCACTGCCTGGCGGCAGTTGGCAGTCGGCAGTTGGCAGACTGGCCAAAACGCACTGACAGGCCAGAGAGGTAGCCAGTGAGGCATAGAGTGTGGAGTGGAGTGGTGTGGAGTGGAGGAGGCATCAAATGATTGCCCCAGACACTTTATAATGCATGAGGTTCGGAGAGCCAGAACCAGAGCCAGAGCCAGCAACAGGAAAATGCCGCACAATGAGCATGAACACGAATAACCAAATTATTTATATTTAAATTGTTTCGGTTGCTGCATTTGTTGTTGTTCCTGCCTTTGAGTTTCATCTGTCTATTTGCGAGTGCACACAGAACACAGAACAGCCATGGAGTCCAGCTGGGTCTGACTCTGACTCTCTGGACTCTCTCTCTCTGCTTTGGTCTGGTCCGGTTGCCATGATTATGTGGCAGAGGCATGCGGACTCTTTTTGTGCCTTTGACTGAGTTTAAGCAGATCTACCCCTGAAATTCTCCCCCCACGTTGGAGGCAGTCAGACAGGACAGGACGGGAGTCGTGTCCAGAGCAGAGAACCCCGCGTGAGGTTTATTTATGCATTTCATTTGGGGTCTGGCTCTGCTCCACCTCCACCTCGACACCGCTGCGCTTTCATGTGGGTGTCCTGTCGGGTTCTGTGCTGCGTCTCGCTTTTGAGTTGATGTATTAAAAATTTTCACACATGGCAGTGGGTGGGATTCCACAGAGGAGGAGGATGAGGACTTGCAGTGAAATTTGATTTCCTTTGCCCCCTGGCCCGGGTCCCGGACCAAACGCCAACACAACTTTGACTGTGCATTTTTCAGCGCTTGATTTGCGTTGAAAATGCGCTTCTGCATCCCCACACACACACACACGCACATGGAGGAGAGTGCTTTCGCACGGTGCGGCATGGAGATCACACGGTGCGGTGGCTTTTGACGGTGCGTTCATTATGATTAGCAATTTCGAGGCACGGAGAGACAGAGACTGAGAGAGAGGAAGAGACGGAGACTTTACCTGGTGCTGGTCCTGGTAGTTTCATACCTGACTGGAGGGTAAAAACAGCGCTTGGGGGTTTTTTAATAAAAATTTCGCTGGCTTTTCGGTGGCTCAGTGAAACCCAAGGAGTCAGTGGAGTCAGAGAGTGGCGTTGTGTGGATTTTGTCATGTGCAACTTGGTTGCTTATTAATTTTTGGGGTGGATCAACCAAAAAAGAGAAGAATATACTAAAAAATACCCAAAATTATCATCAAACATCTGGTATATGGATAAACTGCCTCAGCGGTGTGGTGGTGACCCCGATTTATGCAGTAAATTGCTGATTAAGCTCAGAATCCGATGGATAATTCCTGCTGTTACCAACAATCGAAGAGGAGCCCTTAGGGCCCTTAAATTCGTATAATATTTTCGCACTTCACCAAAGACTTTTGAAACAAGAAACACCAAATAATTCTTTTAAAAATATTTGGTTAAATCTGTAGACTTTTTAGTAATTTTTTGTTGCTTCTTGGGCTGCTTACAGGTGCCTGCTCTTAATGTATCCTGTTTTTTGTTTAATGTGTCCTCTCTGTGTGCTCTGTTTCTTTGA
Organism: Drosophila athabasca; assembly: GCA_008121215.1. Taxonomy (NCBI): domain Eukaryota; kingdom Metazoa; phylum Arthropoda; class Insecta; order Diptera; family Drosophilidae; genus Drosophila; species Drosophila athabasca. The sequence goes on along the minus strand of CM017793.1, from coordinate 1,363,582 downwards.
GTGCTTTGTGTGTCTCTTGCCACATGCAGCAACCTTGTGCAGCATTTTTGTGGCATATACCACAATGGAATTGCATTTTTGCGTCATTGTTTGATGGCTTCCGCTGTTCCAGCTGCATATCCTTGCCACTTAAGCTTCCTTCGCTGGCGCTGAAGCTGTGTCGTGTCGCTCTTCCTGTTGCCATTCCTTGTCCTCCCCTGTGCTGTCACCACACACACACACACACACAGACATCCTGGTGGGGCAGCCCCCCATCTTCTACATTTAGCATTTGTTGTTGCTGTTGTTGCAATTTTATTGCTGCTGTTGTGCTGCCACACTAACTGTAACGCATTGTTGTCAGCGGCAGCGGCAGTGGCACGGCGTGTGCCTCATCTTTCGTACTTTTCTCGTCGTGGAAATGGAAACATGAAAATTGCATAATCCACGCATTGCGATTTATGACTTTTGCGGCAGGATGACTGATGGCAGGACAAACAAATGTCAGGGAAATGCTGCAAAATGCAATGTAGATGTAAATGCAACAGCCACCAAGACAAGACAACAAACGCCTGTCAGTTTTTCCTTTCCGAGAAAAAGATAGAACTATTTTTCACCCTTATAGACTCCGCCTTGGGGGATCTGTGAAGCGTGATTCACACATATTACACTGTACTAATCAGATATTCTTTTGGTGGCTATAAGGATACTTCAAGTACAAGTATTCTCCACAGCCCTAAGAGGACCCCTGGTAACCGCAGGAATTATCCATTGGATTTTGAGGTTAATCAGCAATTTACTGCATAAATTGATAGGCTCCTTGGTGGCTCTGTGTCTCCCTGTCTGCTGCAGTCAACGCCTATCGGGGTCACCACCACTACACCACCACACCGCTGTGGCAATTGCTCAATTAGCCGCCGCCAATGCAGTTGCGCCTCGAACAATAGCTGCGGCTGCCACAAGCGGCTTTCGCTTAAGAGCCAATCGAATCCTGCATAATTAATTTGTGAAATTTCGAGACAGCTGCACTTGACTTAAGCCCCAACGTAAGCGCCAAACTACAAGTACACCTCGAGTGCCCAGAGCGGACCGCAGATAGCTCTCAGTCAGCTCTCTCTTTCTGTCTTTGGCTAGCCATCTCTTTTTCTCCTGTTGCGTGGGGTGGGTGGGGGGGCAGCGTCTCTTTATGAATGGAATCGCATAAATTTGTGACACTTTTTGTGGCATTTTACGAGGCAGGTCCATTAAAATGGGGCCACATGTGCCGCTGCCGCCAAACACGCGCTCGCTTGCAGCAGGGAGTCGACTCGACTCGACTCGAGAGCTGTCCGTTGTGGGGAAATAAAATGAAATACATAAATTTTGCAACGATTTGAGAGACCGCATTTTATAATTGAATCACGTACGGGGACGTTTTCAGAGGCGCCAGGAAATAAGTTTTTGCCGCTGATATAAATTAGAATCTTAAGGGATTGCCAGCCGCTGTCGCTGCTCGTGGCGCTGCCTGCCTGCCGACTTAATCAATACTATAGGGCTCTCCGGAGACCCAGAGGATCCCCCTACAAGGAGTATATACTGTGTGTATTGTGTGTGTGTGTTTGTTTGTGTTTTTTTTGGGCCTGACTTTAAGAGCTCAGAGTGTGCGAATACTTGCAATTTATGTGACTTGTTTGGCGGCGCAGCAAAGTTGCACTCTGCGAGTTTTTCTTCTACTTTTTCTTTTTAAAAGTTGCATGTGCGCATTTCCGTTTCCGTTTATTAGAGTGTGTCTGTGTGTGTGATTTACTTAGGCACGTTTTCCACCAAAAGAATCGTCGAACAATTGCCAATTCGCAAACAAAATACAAATCGAGTGAGCCGTGAGTGGAGAGGGTACCAGAGAGTGCGCTACGAATGGCGAAACTTTTGTGTTTTATGGCCACACTGTGTAGAGGAGGGGGAGAGAGAGAGACACACAAACATTTTGTATCAGTGTGTGCACACTCCATTGAGCCCCAATGATGCGTACAAAATGCAACAGCAACAATTTTTCGGCATTTTTTTTTAAATGGTAATTTTTTTCGCTGTCTCTCTCTCTCTCTCTCTCGCAATCCGCTTTGCCACATGCCGCATTACATGGCAAGCGCTTTAACCATTATTTCTGGCTGTTTTTGTTGCATTGCATTGATTTTATCACGAGCAAAAATCAAAAATGTTGACACGACCGCCGCATGGGGCAATCAAATTGTGTGGCAAGAGTGCAGAAGGGAGCATCAGTGTGCCGTTACTCTTATCTCTGGGAAATTTACTCGATATTCAATATCCTTTTAAGGCCATTCCGAGATAGTTACGTGGAAATTTCTGATTAGTATTTGGTGTTCCCTCCCTCTCCTTCCTGTTTTGAGCCTGCTTGAGAGCCATTCATCTATTTGGCTAAAACAAATATGTTGCAATGTTTGCCGTCCGTCTGGCTGGCCGCAACAGCAGCAACATGGCAAAACAGCTAAGCATGTGGCACAGCCAAGTGTCTAAACATGGCTAAGACCAGACCAGAGCAGAGCAGAGCAGAGGCCCAAAACACAGTCTGAGGTTTTGGGGGTTTTGGGGGTTGGTGTTTGGGGGGTTGGGGGGCAGGGGTTGCTTTGCGGCACTTTGTCGAGATTTGTTGAAAATTTATGCGCTACCTTGGAGAATTTATGAGTTGCAGTCGAGTGAATTATTTTATCATACGCATGCAGCAGCAGCAGCAGCAACAACCGACACGGGATTCGGTCGGTGTGTTGGTGGTGGGGCATGTACAGTGCTTGCCACAACAAGCTTGAGCAGCAGCAACAGCAGCTAAGACTGTGCCTCCTCTAACACCCCCCCTCCCCCTGTGCTGGCATACACACAGTTTAAGCTACTAATTTCACATGCAAAAGTCTTCACTAAGCCGGCATTTTAATCTTGGCCAAGTGGTGTGTACGGCAAGGCCTGGCCTGGCTCTGGCTCGTCCTGGCTCTGGGCTTGTAAGTAATTAAGCGGTCGCACTGCCGAAATGCCTACACACTAAATAATAGCATTGGGCGAGAGGCAGGGCAGCGTTGGTACCCTGGAAAGGGGTAGACTTGATACCGGAGATACCCTTGAGATGATTGCGATTCCATTGAAGCTGCAAAAACAGGGTTAGATCTATCCATATCTGGCTGAAACTTAGGCACAAATGGCTTCAAATCTCATCTAATTAAACTCTGTTATTGTCTATGAGTAATCGGTTTCCCATAGAAGTTGCAAATGCTTTAAGGTAACTCTAATGAAAATCGCATCTGCAGGGCATTTGGGGTTCGACTTCCACCCTACGGGATATGCAATTTTTTTCTAGTTTTTTCGTACTGGTCCAGCCTCTGTGAACAGAGATTTAAGTTGTTGAGGGAGCAAAGCGGGAGCCATTGATAGGCTGTGCTCCCCCGGGCTGGGGTTCGTGCTGGATCCTGAGCCTTGTCAAATACCTGTTTCTCTTGCTGCTGCTGCCCCTGATCCTCCCCCTGCTTCTGCCCCTGCTTCTGCTCCTCCTCCTCCTCTGCTCTGCTGTTGTACTTAGGCCTAATGCCTTGCTCTTGTTTGCAAATTGCATTGGGATAACAACAAGCTGGCCATGGTCGGCTGCCTTGTGCTGCTGCTGCTGCTTGCTGCTGCTGTTGCCAGGTGTCTAGGTGTCTGGATTGCTGTTCGTGCTCTCTGGATTGCAGCCTTCTACTTGGGGGCTAATCAATTTGCATGCTGCGCGCAGTCTGCACAACCGGAAGGCTGATTTTCCTCCTACTTGCCACTGCCACTGCTGCCGGTGCTGCTGCTTCTGTTGGCTTTTCATTTAATTTCCAGTTGCCATCAAGGCTGCTGCCGCTTGCTGATGCTTGCTGCTGCTTGCTGCACATTTGCATTCCGTTGCCGAGTCACGTCGAATGGAATGCTCTCTGCAGCTCTCTCTCTCTCTCTTTTTGGGGAAAGGGAAAATGAAAAAAGTTTTTTAATTTTACACATGCTGCGATTAAGATGTCAAAATGTCAATTGTTGCCCCAAAACCCAGCAGAAAACAAACAACGACAGCCAGGAGGCGCCAGGGAGCCGAAATCCTTTAGGAATTTCATCAAACAAGCTAAAATGCTTTGGAAATTTAAGCCGCGTGTTATCAATTAGTCGAAGGAGCTGCTTTGATGTGGATTAAAGAACAAAAAGAAGGAGGAAATCGGCGGCTAACCCTGTGCTGTCCTGTCTCTAAGAGGGACCACCAAGGACCTCCAATCTCTGCCTGATTTAATTAAAATTCCAGCACATAAAATATAACAATTTTCAACCCTCTCCTGTATGTAAATATACACAGATATACAATATGTATGTATGTGTATGTATGTATGTATGTATGTATTGGTGGGTTATGGCTGGCCACTTTGACGTATTTGCCAGCCATAATTAGCTTCATTACTCATTCATCTTTGCATTCATTCATTAGAAACCAATTGACAGTTTAATTAAGTTTTCGCTTTTGGCCAGGCCCAGGCCCAGCCTCCGTCCTGGCCTCGTTTGTCTTTCGCTTTGGCCGGCACAAAAAAGTTTTCGGTTAAAAAAAAAGTTTAAACAAAATGGACCCGAAAGGAAAAGTAGGAAAAGTCCTACCAAATCTACACAGGGAGAGAGTGTAGTAGTAGTAGACCGGCGGCAGTGACTAATTGGCACCCAATTAGGCATAAATATTTTACTGTGTGGGCAATAAAACAATTATTCAGCTACACTTCCACACAAAGCTGCGCTTTCGACTTTTCACTGAGGCTCTCAGACTTCCTACTTTCTACTGAGTGCCGCCGCCTTTGACCCTGCCCTAAAAGGGGTCTTTGGTCTCTGGTCTCTGGTCCTGATTAGGCTCTCTAATTGAGCATACTTAAATGTACTATAAGCTGATTGTGGTGGAAAGTTAACTGCCAACTGGCAGAACTGGTATGTGGTGTGGATGGAGAACCAAATTAAAAGTTCTACGCCAAAAGGGTTTCCAAATGAGCTGGAATGTGAGGTGCGCTCTAGGAAAAGTTATAAAAATGAAGCTACTACACACGCTCAATCCAGTATTCACCGAAATATGGCTTAGTATTTTAAATTTAAATTAAGTATTTAAGTATTTGGCTTTTAGATAATAACATATACTATGTTGATGCTATGAATTTCATGAATTCTAAATAGATAGACCCCGATTTATCATGAATTTAGGTGAACAAATTTTTCGTCGGTCTCTTATAGTTTTTTTTTTAATTCATTTTAAAGTTTTACTCCTTTCAAGCCAAAAACAGCTAGTTTAAAAAAAATGTATTTTAAAGCTTAGCTTTTTTCAAGCCAAAAACGGTTTGCGCAGAGCACTTGCTGTGTTGTTGTTGTGGGTTTTTGTGTTGTTTTTGTGCTGTTTTTGTTGTTGTTCTTATTATTATAATTGCTGTTATTGTTTTAGTCGTTGTTTTGTGGGTATAATCCCCAATATTAAGGAAAACTAACAATAAATAAAGAAATTGAAATATTTGTGCAGTTTTTTTTGATTGAGGTTGCGAAACTAGCCATAAAATAGCTAAATTGGGGTCTATAAATGAACAAATTTTCGTGTATTTTGTAGAGACTTCCATAGACTTAGCAGTTACCGCCATCTCTACCACATTTTACAAGACGTTCTGATTGCTATGCGAACATGATTAAACCTGCACCCACCCGCTCAGCACCCCATCTCCATCCCACTCCCACTCTAACCGGTGTCCACAACAACAAAAATTCTCTCTTGATTTTTGCAGTAGCAGAGGCTGTAGAAGAAGAGCCGAAATATTCGATCATCGCTTTTGCAAATGACATCGAGAACGTGGAGGAGAAGAAGAAGAGCATGAAATGCGCGAGTAACTACGCCGACTGCGCTGCACCTACGCTGCGCGCTGCAACCCTCTCAGCAATATTTCCCTCTCACTCCAACCAACAGGTGACACAACCATGCTCTTTCGATCTCCCTTTGCAGTAGGAGAGGAAGAACAGTTTGAGCAGACATAAGCGATTAGCAAAAGAAGCTGATGAGAGAGTGGGGGCGAGAGCAATTAGGAAGAGAGCGTGGGGGGCATAGAACGAACGCATTTGCACCGCTCCAACGAGCGCGCTCTTGGTCTTCCTCTTGCACTTTAATTTTTTCACCCGGTCAAAGCGCGTGCGTTCGTAAGTCGGCTCCGCGTTTTAACTTGCACAAATTCGGGAAAATCGGGAAAATAGTAAAAAATCAAACGCGTAAAATGTCCGCAGGTGTATAGTGAAGTGTAGTGCAGTGTAGTGAAAAGAAGTGTAGTGAAGTGTAGTGCAGTGAAGTGAAGTGAAGTGAAGTGTAGTGCAGTGTAGTGCAAAAAACATAATTCTACCAAAAAAGTGAGTGTGTAGTGAAAGAAAATGTGGGCGCAATAAGTTCCAGCAAAGTGTGTTCCCGTGCATGTTTGTGCATGCTTCAAAATGCAAAAGTAAAGTGTTTTATCTTTCCCACTCCATTATGTAATAGTGGAGTGAAGAAGAGAATGGCCATGAGCATCTCAACTTTTTTTGAAGTGAAGTGAAAAAGAGAAGAAGGAATCAAAGAATGATCACGATAGTAATCAGCAAAGTGTGTGTGCTTGTGTGTGAAGCGAAAAAATTCGCCAGTTGTGGTCCCTTTCCCACTCCATGTAGTGGCAGTGCAGTGAAGAAGTGAAAGAAGAAGAGAAAATCTAAGGCGTTCTGACTCTCTCTGGTTTAGTGTGTTCACACGGACTTCCGCCCCCTAACGCCACGCCTTAAAATAGTCAGCTAAGTGTTTGTGCGCCTATTGGAAATTATTTTTTGCGTTTCGTTTGTGTTTTCGGTGCAGTTTCGTTCGCGATTTCGGTGCGTTTTCGTCGTAGCTGTCGCGCGGTGTTTCTTTTCGTCGGAATCTTCGTAGTTGTCGAGCGGTGTTTCTATGTCCACAGAAGTAAAGTCTAACGGCACAAGATTATGGGTAAGCGAAAGAAGATTTTGTTTCTCTTTACTTTTTGTAGTTTTTCCCTGAATGATTTTAAGAGTATTTATTTTAAGAGAGCGAATATGCACCTGGGGGTTCCATCACTAGCCAAAGAAGAGCTCATCTGCTTAACCTACAAGAGAGCGGGGGAAACAGTCAAAGAGAGGACTGGGATTGGGACTCAAGGGTTATATACAAATTGGGGAAAAAAGTTATTATGTTTCTTTTAGGCAGACTGTGGCTTTTGTGTGGCGGTTACCCACGGTTGCCACGCCTACTTTTAAAACTTGAAATTTGTCGCTCCTCCGACTGACATTAAAAACTGGCCGGCCATATTGTTCAAGCTAACTATCGAAAACCGCTTTGGGCTGTTTCTGTTCTCAGCCTTTTTCAGCCTGTGTCTTGTATTAATGAAATGTAGAGTCATGTATTGGGGGGAGGGTGGGTGGGGGTACATCTGCCGTGTACCGTACGTTGTTCGCGTTGTTCATGGTGAAAGTGCCGCCGGCTAAGCTCTGGCTGTTGTGTTGTTTTTCCGAGTATGAAATTTCCTATGCGGCAAGACTGAACATTAGTCTGTGGCTTGTTTCATCATGTTGCATGTTGTTTGTATCGCGTATGTGGCTCATTACGGCAGGTCAGAGAGCAAGTGGGAGGGGGAGTGGGACTGGTAAACGTATCTGATGTATTTTAAGTTTAATTACGCCTTAAACAATCATACCACAGAGAGAGAGAGAGAGAGCCCATTAATGGGATGCCAATCATTTTGCGGATCTCTGCTTGTGTTTGTATAAGACATATTGATATCCGACAGGCAGCAGCCATCATATTAAATATAATACTTGAAGTTAAACAAAAACAAAAGCTGAAGCTGAATGCTGAAGCAGAAGCTGAAGCAGAGTCCAAAGTCCAGAACCCACCTATACACAAACATATGTACATATTGTGTGTGATTTTGTATATTCAAGAGACAGAAATCATACGCAAAATCCAAATGCAAGAACTAATTGAAATCGAGCATGTTGATCCGGAGTCTCCTGTCGTTTCGGCTCCTCCCCCCTCCCCTCCCCTCCCTTCCATCCAGCCAGCCATCCTTTTGCTTGGCCCCGTTTGATGAATTGATGCAATGTTTAGGCCTTTTTATGATCCGAATCCCTGTGTGTGTGTGTGTCTTTGTGGCTGACAAACAGCTTAAAACCTTGATGGACATTACGTTGTATCCCCCCCTCAACCCCCACCCACCCATGGATGGACGTTGGTTGGCTCCTATCGAGGGTTTTCGGTTAGAGTTCAAACAAAAGCGCTGGGAGGCCTTTCATTCGCATTTGACTAGGTAGCAATTACTGTTTGTTTATGCATTTGTTGCTGCTTGTTGTTGGTTGTTGCATGTTGGAGTTCGAGTAGCAGCACCAGGGGGGGGGGGGGGGGGGGGGGGGGGGGGAGGGGTGGCAGCAGGCAGCAGGCAGCAGTTTGCCAAAGAAGTAAAATTGAAATTTGAAATTCATAATTCAATTGAAGTTGTGTTCGGCAGCACAAAACCGAAACCAACAAAACGAATTACACATACACAGTGAGTGTGTGAGTGAGGCGTGGTCGCCGAAGGCGTGCCTCTCACATATGTACTCTTTTCCTTTGTGTGTGTGTGTGTGTGTGTGTGTGTGTGTGTTAATTGAATGCCACAGCAGGAGCAACAACAAGAGAAGGAGTGGGAGATGCAGCAGCCCAAAAAGGCTTGCAACGCATTGCAACCATTGGCAATTGCAATTTCTTTGAGCCACCAGAGCACCAAGTCAAGAGGCAAGAGGCAAGAGAGAGATGATGAAGATGGACATGAAATCGATATGGAGATATCTGTCGACTAGGGTATACCCTCTACACAGGTTGTACTTTGATCATCTTGGGAGCTACAGAAGGAAATCCAGGCGAAATTTCAGGAGGAACTTCAGGAGGAACTTCAGGAGGAACTTCAGGAGGAACTTCAGGAGGAACTTCAGGAGGAAATCCAGGTGGTAAATCGACTGGGGTAGGACTAGATGGATAGCTCAAGATAGCTTGGCTTTCTATTACTTAAGTTGGATTGATGTTGTCCAAGCAAAGACAATATAAGAGACATTATAAGAGACAATATAAGACACATTATAATAGACAATATAATATACATTTCAATGGTTAAATACCTGCAAAAATTGCTTACAATTGAAATGTTTGTCCGTTATTCCCAAGAAAGTGTTTGTCCTCATCCTTTGAGTAGGAAACAAAACTCACACCAACTGAAATGAAAACTAAAGCAAGAAAACCCTTAAAAATATATGTATGGTAGCATTTCCCTGCCACTTCCTTTCCTCTGTCTCAGTTTAGTTCTTTATATACATACATACATATCTGTGTATATGTCTGTCTGTTTGTACTTCCATTTGCTGACATTTTGTTTAAAATGCATAAATCATCAAATGCTGCAGTGTCATAAACGAAGCAATGCACAAATACACAGAGAGACAATAAATAGATGGATAGATACGCTTGTAGCTGTATGTGTAGCTGTATCTGTGTAGCTGTATCTGTGTAGCTGTATCTGTGTATCTGTGTGAGAGATGCACGAATGTGCATATGAAAATCAAACAGGGGATATTATTATTTTGTGAACACAGCACAAAAAGCAGCAACAGCAAGCAGCAGCAACAGAGAGCAGAAAAATAATGCTAGCTGCTAGCATGGGGGGTGGGGGCCGCCCCAAAGCTTTTGATGCTCTTTTTTTTCTTTTGTGGGATTCTTTTAGTTAAGAAAACTTTAAGCTAATATGGAGGAGCCTCTCTGCAAGGGTATACAAAAAGTGTGTAGCCGAGAGAGAATTCCATGTACAAATCAAAGGCAAAAATCCGTATCCGCCTCCTGCCTCCTGCCGCCTGCCGCACGGGGCGCCACTTGCAATAAATCTGCTGGGGCAGTCATAAATATTGATTTCGAAATTGTCCCCCCACCCCCATGCATGTGTCTGTCTCTCTCTCTCTCTCACACTATGGGTGTAACCGGACAACATTCGAATGGGAGAACGTACTTTCACCACCCGCCCCCCCCCCTTTCCTTTCACTTAGATTTGTCGCTTATATTAGCTGCAGAAATGAAAATCGTTTTCGAATCGTATTCTTGTCGTTTACCTTTTCGCTTTTCCTTCTCTGCATTGCTCTCGGTATGTGTGTGTGTGTGTCTGTGTGTGTGTGTCTGTGTGTTCCATTCAAGTGTAATTTGCAGTTGCTTTGCTTGTCGTTGTTATTCCTCCTCTGCTGACAAACGTTCTTCTGCTGGAATACCCTAACCCTAAGGGAAGCAAGACCTTTGCCTCTTGGTTCCAATTGGATTCCAATTGGATCTTTATACTTTTTCGAATTTCTATTTCCATTTGATAAGGGAACGGATTGCTGATTCTTCAGAAAGCCTCAGATGGGGTTTCCGTTCTGGTAGTCCAATCTCTTGGCTTTCTCTTGATCCGTTACTCCTTTATAGTTAGAGCATATCTCAGTCGTTCTTAGTTCTAGATGCTGTCATCTACCCTCCCCCCTGTTGTCCCTGCTGCCCCTTTTGCCCCTTTTGAGTGTTGAACTCAATATTTTCCATATGATGGCAATCAGTTTTTGCTTTCGTCATTGACCATCGCCGATGCCATGGCAGCCAATGGATTCATCTCTTGTCACTCATTTGCTGACCATTGTTGTTGCTGTTTGGCAGCAAAAGTTTCGAATTTATGATCCGTCACTGAGTTTAGAATTATGGCCAATGGCCAACCAGAGGGGGGGAGGGGGCAGCTCACATGTCTGGTGTCCAGACTGGAATTGAAATTAAAGCCATAATTCATTCGGGAGTTCGTCCTGGTTCTGGTTCTGGTGCTGGTCCTCTGGCTTAAAGCCACTTGTCCTCCTGCATGTGTGTTTCCGGTATCTGCTGGCCTGCTTCTTGCCCATTTAATGGGCTTTTAGGATGACCAGTGGGATAATCTTGGCCCATTGGGACAAGAAATTCATTTCTTGAGCCTAAGCTGGCCAGGGGACTTTTTCTTTTATTGGCCTGCCATCAAATTGAACTCCGTCTACGTCTTCCAGGACTATCTATAGATACGTACATACATGTATGTATGTGTGTAGTGTGTGAGTGTGCGTGTGTGTGCGTGTGTCTGTGTGTAGTTGACAATTTTGGGGCTATAAAAACACCATCATACTCATCACTGAACGCTGACAGTTTTGCATTCCCTCGGGGATTGCCGTTGCCTTGGCTCTGAGATCTATTGCCCACATGTGAGTCTTATCGGTGGGAGCTACTCATAGCTTCCTCTCTCCCTTTCTCCCTCCCTGGGCCTGATTAGTTGTGTTTTATTTAATATCTTTTCAGAGGGAAAAATTAAAGTGAATTCAAGCTTAGACTTTGCTCTGCTTAAACTTGGAAAACTTTGAATTTAAGTGCATTTATTTACATCTTTTCCAAATGTATCTAATAGATATATTTAAACCCTAGAAAAACCTGTTATATTTGCACTTCATTATCCTTTAATATTCCCGAAAAAAACCGTCGCTCAAAAACCATTAATGAAATCAATTATTTTATATCGAAAGATTTTAATCATCATTGATTAAATTTCCATTTCATTTCATTTCATTCCATTGACCGCAGCTGATTGTGAAAAGTGTGAAAAGTGTCGGTTCAGGCAGAGGGGAGGGGAGGGCAGGGCAGAAGGAGGCCGATGGCATTTCCATTTGATGATTTCTCTATTGCCTAGGCCACCCCCTCCTCCCCGCCCACAACGATTGACCCTTTGAACCTAAAAATCAACTAAAAAATCAACTAAAAATTGAGCCAGAAAAAACTATGCATGGAAATAAATTGCCCAAAGGATCGAGTGACGACACAAAGCTGGACAGGGACAGGGACCTGTGCCGAGGTCTAAGCATCATCCATTGGGGGGAGGGGGCTGGTGGCTGGGGGCGGGGCCTTGGCACAAAATCAAATTATCAGCTATTTGTCAATAAATAACTCTGGACAAAGGCGAACGAAACGAAACGAAACTTTATTAAAATTCACCACAAAACGCTGCAGTTTCCGGTTTCAATTACGCCATAAATTTTCGGCTACGGCTACGGGGGTGGACACACGTACAACCGTACAACCGTGGACGCCGTGTACCCCTGGACCGTGTGGCGTTGGTGTCGACGTCAGCGTCGACGTCGGTCATTCGATGACATAAACCCAGGCAGAACGCAGGCAGGCAGCAGGCAGAGGCAGGCATATTGAAATTTAAAGCCCCGTTGGCAACTTGTCACAATTTACAACCTGTCCCCCCCCACCACACCCCCTTGGAGTGCCCGTCCCTCCACCCCCCCCTCAGTTTTTCCGGCACACAAAATATGAGCCAATATAGAAGCAATAAAGGACAGGACAGGCATGGACACCACGGGGCAATGGCAATGGCAATGGGCAATGGCATGTAAATGGAAATCAAAATCAAATTGCATGAAAAGGGGTAGCAATCCCCTTGCCCCTCCCCTTCCCCCCTCTAGGCGGAAGAGAGCGCATTCCATATATCCCTTTGTGGCCTATGATGATTATCCTCTTCCAATGCTTGTATCTTCCAGGAATCGAAGCATCTTCCAGGATATCCCAGGTTCTAGTTCCCATAAACTAATACTCGAACTTCGCTGGAATTGATGCCTCTTCTAGGGTATCCCCAGGGTCTACCTTTGTCTTCTTTTTGTTTGACTTATTATAATGGACAGTAAATTAAATTATAAATTGCATTTGGCCAGGCCAAGATCAAATGACGACAGCGCTGGCGGTGGCGCTGGCGCTGGCCCATAAACATTAATAACCAATATGCCAACGGGGCACAGGCAGAAGGCAGCAGGCACTAGGCACCAGGCAGGTGTGGCAGTTGTGGCAGTTGTGGCAGGTGGTAAGCCGGGAGGGCAAGACAAGCGTGTGAAGCGCATAAACAAGCCGCAAAGGATTGCAGCGAGCGAAGGAGAGCAGATCCCAGTGGCTGGCAAAAGCCACTTTCGGAATTTATGGCAGTAGCAAAAAAAAAGCAAAGCAAACCCAAAGCACAGTAAAGCAAAGCAAAAGCAAAGCAAAAGCAAAGTTTGTTACTCGGCTCTCGGAGGCTCTGGGCGGCTTTCACCGATGATGCATCGATGCGGATTTAAAGTTTAAAAGGTTTCCGCGGGCCTGGCCAAGACCTCTGGAGCAGGTCTGACAGCCATTTGGCGTTTTGGCGCATAATAAATTCGAGCGAGCGAGCGAGCTGTAGACGTACACGGTTTAATTTATCATCAAACGTTCGCTCTCTCTCTCTCTCTCTCTCTCTAGCGAAAGGCGTGGAATTTATTGGTCTAACTTATGGATGTGGCAAGGGGCAAGGAGGGAGGGGCCTGAGCCTTCAGCCACCAAAGGTGCACCCTCTGTGTCTGTGCATAGTTTATTTCAAATTGGTTAGCTGCTCCATGCCTCGTGCCCCCCAAACAGATTGATTGAAATGATGAATGCTCAAGAGCTGCCGCTGCCGCCTCTGCCTGCCTCTGCCTCTGCCGCTGCCTGCCGCATGGATTCCTTCATTGTTTGGCAAAGAATTTAAAAATTCCATTATATTTTTGTGTATTTGCAGCAATATTTGCACTCGTTTGGTTATTTATTGGCCAGCATATTGGAAGCGAAACAAAATGGAAAATGGAATTCCAGCTACAGGAAAAACAATATTGAACGACTACGGCAGGGGGTTGGCTATAAAAAACAGTTAGCAACGGGCTGCTACGCTGCTCAATTAAGGCTAAAAGTGAGCTTTGATATTGGAAAATGTTTCAAGTGTCGAAAACTGCAACATTTTGTGGCAGGCAACGCTTGAAGGTCTTAAAAGTATCTGCCACTCCAGAGAGATTGTTTTTATGCTTCTACAATGAATGATTTTTATGGGCCTGGCAGAACGCTAATCATCTGCAATGACTTGGCCAAGACAAACCGATTTCTAGGCAATCAAAAGCCCAAGAGATTCATAATTTCAAGCACACACCCACAGGCACACACACACACACCGACACACACACACTCGTGTGCTCAACAAGGACTCTCTCTGATGTCTGCATGACGCTGCCGTTTCTTTGGTTTCGCTTCGATGGGCAGCAGCGGCAGCAGCAGCAGCAGCATCTTCAAATCAGGCAGAAAAATGCTGCCGTGTCTGACTAGCACACACACACAGATACACAGGGGTAGAGTGTGTTTGTGCTATGTGCTCCACATTTCATTACGTTGAGAACATGACGAGGCTGAGAGCACGTAACAAGTTTAAATTGCGCTCGTTGACTGTTGACTGCCGTGCGGAAGATGCCGATATCGATGCCGGCCAACACAGCCACAGTTACCACCACATACCAGTCCCTGCCCCCAGTCCCTGCCCCTGCCCCAGCTCCGACTCCGGCAATCGAAGCAGAAAAGTGTATTTATATGTAACGGAAATGATGCTGCACTTTGTAGCAAAGACGGGAGGCACACTGGGTGGTAGACACTGATTTTCCATGCTACTAGATGATTATGATACCCAAGGAGTACATGGGGCAAGCAATTGTGTGTCTATGTGTGTGTGTGTGAGGCGATAAGCGGCGTATGATATTTATATATGTAATTGTAAGTGGAAAAAAGATAGAACGATGCAGGGCATTACTTTTTATGTAGTTGAAGGCTGGAATGTGATTTCTTTTTACATTTCTTTGGCCTAATTTTATGGGGCACCCTTCCTCCCCCCCTCCCTCCAGAGTACTTCACCTGTGCCTGTGCTTATCGTGTGGCAGGCCATGAAATGTGTTGGCAGGCAGAAAGACGAGCGATATCGTTTTTTGGCACAAACTCTGTTGATTTTTATGGCACATCTGCGACAAGGGGGGGTTGGGGGGGCTATGCGTAAATTAAATTATTATCTGTGGCTGGATTTTGCAGCAAGCTGAATAAATACGCAGTTTATGAGAGTATTTTTATGGCTTGCTGCGTGGTGGCAACTCTTGTGTGGCAGCGCGGCAGAGATGCAGAGGCCTCTGCCTGCTTGCCTCTGCATTTGCATTTATTGTAATGTGCCAAAAGTTTGCCACACACACACACACATCTACACAAAGTAGAGGGGGAGGGGGAGGGGAAGACAAGTAGACAGGGAGACAGGGACAGGTATGCATGCTAATGCTGCGTATACGTTATATTTTCAGCTGCTCGGCTCTCGGCTCCAGCTCAAATATTTGTGCAGAGCCCAAAAACGGGCACACAAATGTGTAACCAACACGCTATTTGCTTGAGGCTAACACACACAAACACACACACACAGAGACACACAGAAGGAGTGTGGAGTCTCGTGTGACTCATGCGGATGCCAGATGGCGACACCGTGCAAATAAAAATCTTTTGGGCAAAAAGGTGAAACGTGTATTAAATAATTCCTTTGTGGAGCACATTTTAATCGTGCAGCGGCCAACAGGCAAACAAAAGGAAACCAGGACCAGCGGCCAGAACAAATACATGCCCCATCATCCTCAAAGCCCTGCAACAACCCGCAACAACAGCAACAAAAACAACAACAGAAAAAGTGCAAACTTTGTAAAAATTCAGAACTGCGACAGAACAGAGAGACAGAGACAGAGAGGCTGGGTGGGTCAAAGGGAGAGGGAGGGGGATGGGTATGAGGACTGAGGATAGGGTGTAAGGATGGGTATAAGGATGGGGACTGGGGATAGGGACTGCGAGGTAGACGGAGACTGAAATTTGTTGTGTCCACGTACATGAGTTTTGGTCTGTGGTCGCGCATGCCAACTAAGTGGACCACCTCGAACCTCCAACTGGTTCTGGGTCCTGAGTGTGGGGTCTGGGTGTGGGGTTTGAAGGGGGGTTTGCGGGGGGGGGGGGGGGGTTTACGGGGTTAAGCCTAGCAAATAGATGACAGCGGTGCAACGGTTTGACAGGCGTGTGAAGACAAATTTCTGGGAATTTTCATTCAACGAAAAATGAAAATATTACCCACACATACGGATACACAGATACACAGATACTCCTCCTCGTCGCGTATTGTGCAAAACAAATAAAAGTGCTCCAAAATGTACTCCTTTCCCCTCTGAAATGTTTCGTTTCTTTAACATCCAATGTGTGCCATGGTACACTGGGCGAAAAATGTGTCCTAAATCTACGGAGAACGTATGAGAGATTCTTCGGGCTGGAGGCTTCAACCTTTTCCACATTTTCGTCTTATTTTATGACAATATTATACCACTAGGCCTTGTATATTTTTCTATGATTTAAGAACAAGTTTTGGTCTTCCCGATATTCTTATAGGCGGGACTTAAAAGGGACTTAAACCGTAGGCGGGGACCACCTATTTATTCATATTATTCATTATATTACATTATATTACATACATTATACATTATTCATTATACATTAAGAAACGTTTTCGTAGACACAATATCTTTCTATCTAACATTTTCATAGTTCATTAGTTCATAGAAGAAATATTTACCGGAAGTAAAGTATCTTGAAGAAAAATCATTGCAATTTGATGCAGGTAAGAGTTTCAGGTGTGGTTTTAGTCCCATTTTAGATGGGAAGGAAAGAAGCAGCACAAGTGGTAGTTGTAGATTTTTCAGGCCCTTCTTTTCTTCGAGTGTCGCTTTGTCTATTCCTGTGTGCGGGGTGCGAGTGTGTGTCTCTGTGTTTGTGTATGTGACCGTTGCGGTTTTGCGAGCATCAGCAACGCCAGTGAGAAGCAGCCTCCGCTTTCAGCATCAGCCTTCATCCGTGTGAGGCAGCCAGAGCAGGCGGCAGGCAGCAGTGGCAGGCGACAGCGGCAATGACAAAGCCATGCCCCATCTTTTTATTTATTTATTGTTTTTGTCTGTGCTGCTGCATTGGTGTTATTAGTGGCATTTGTTGCTGTTGCTTGCCCCGTGTGTTGCTTGCTAGTGTAATAAAGTACAGCAGACACCCAAAAAGAGGGAGACACAAGGAAGGGCAGGGGGGCACAGGGATTGTGTACCCCGCCCCTGTGTGTAGCGTCAGCTGGGGCATCATTCAGCATTATTCTCGTCGTATTTCTATATTTTACGACTGTGTGTGTGGAGTGTGTGTGTTTGTGTGTTTTGTGTGTTTGTGTGTTTTGTAAGCCAATATGCGATTCCCTTTTTGGGTTTTTGTTCGGTTTTTGTCTTATGCAATTGAAAAATTGCATTTGCAAATTGGTTTTCCTTTTTGTGTCGTATTTGATTGCCTTGTTAATAGAATTTTCATTTTCATTGCAAGTAAATTTCGATTAGAAACTTAATTAATTACAAAAACCCAAAAACGACAGAAAACAATTCAAATTTTTCGATTTTCGGATTAGTTTTGTTATTCGTTTTTATTATGTTCAATTATGTCCTTTGGTCATTCAATAAAACGAAAGATTTTTCTGTTTTCAATTCATTTAGTTTTATGCTAATGAAATATCTGTCTGTCTATCTGTCTCTTAGAGGGAGCCAAGGCCTTGCCAGAGAAAGCCTTTCTATTGTTATCAACCCAAATTTATTCTCTCTCTCTTCTCTCTCTCCCTGGGAAGGTCATGGCCATTAATGAGTATGGAAATTGCATACAAAAATAAAGGAAATTTTTGTAGAAATAAAAAACATATTAAATTCAATAAAAAATAATGCAAATTTAAGCCATAAATTCCAAGGGCCAAGGGCTGTGGCTATCAACGGTTCAGATAACGGTTCAATTATCCATCCATCCATCTAAATGCCTGCGATTGCGTTTTTCAGCCTTTTTAATCCCAGTTTATGCAAATAGAAAGATTCCACTTTCCACTTTGAACTCCACTCTCCTTCGAGAGAATCCTTTGGCCGTATTGTATGGCTTTTGTTTTTGTGCGTGTGTATGTGTGTTTGTGTGTTTGTGTGCGGTGCGGCTTTGGTTTCCAAACAATTAACTTGCAATTTTCGGTTAACTGCTTCCAAACAAAACAATTAATGCATTCTCTCAAGCAAAATTGAACAGAAGGGCCACCAGGACACAGGAAAACACCAACACACCAACAAAACTGCAGCAGCAGCCACAACAATGAGCAACAGAACAGAGTACAGTACAGGATGTGGCCAGGGCTGGAGGAGTTGACCATTGACCACCATTGACCACCAGTTTTGCAGAGCTTCTCATTAAAGATTCAGTCCGGTTTCAGTCAGGGGAGAGTTAAATCAAGCCAAGACCCTCCCCCGAGACCCTCCCCCGTCTTCCGATTGACCGCAATGTGTCATTTCATGTGGAACTTCAAGAGAGCGACAGAGAGAGAGAGAGAGAGAGACTGGTTAAGAATATTCCCCTCCCCCCCTCCCCACCTTACTGCTTTGATGCTTTGTCCTGTTGCATATTTTATGCCATAACCTCTATGCTCTCTCTCTGTGTGTGTGTGTGTCTGTGTGCGTTTGACTTGAATAATTTTGGCAAAAAGCAAATGTATTTGGCTTTCTCTGCTTTCTAGTCTCTGCTTTCTTTTTTTGCAGCTTTCTCTCCTTATTTTGGTTACAGGTTTGACCGAGGTCAATTGCTGGCAAAGTTTTTAGCCATGAATGCATGCAGAGGCCTAAATATTTTAAAGCCAAATGCCAAACTGTTGCATACACACAAACACAATCCCAGAGGGGAGCCAGAGAGTGGCCAGAGAGGGGAGGGTAGGGGAGAGGCTTTGGCCGACAGGCATTTCCATTATTAATGCCATTGAAGCTGAAGCTCTGTGCTGTGTGCTCTGTCCCGTTTGCCGTTGTGTAGATCTTTGTGGAATTTTAATAAATCATTTCGCATGAAATCAAATGAAATGAATGAATGCCCCTGCCCCTGCCTCTGCCTCTCACTGATTGTCCGTCGGAGGGGACTGAAGGGTGCTTGACAGACTAGAGGGGAGGACTGACTGACTGACTGACTGAGTGAGTGACTGCCAAAATGCCTGCACGGCTGCTGCCGCTGCCAAATTAGGGGGCGCTTAGCCAGAGGGAAATATTTAAAAATTTCCGTGGATTGTAAATCAAAATGCCGAAGCATTCAGAAAATATTAAAGTACAGAGCATCAAATATGCAAATTTCTGTAGGACTGGCAACCCACCCTCTCTGCCCTCACTGGCCGTTATTCTCTCCCCTTTGTATGAGACTTTTGCTGCGTGCCTTGCC
This sequence comes from Drosophila athabasca, assembly GCA_008121215.1. Lineage (NCBI taxonomy): Eukaryota > Metazoa > Arthropoda > Insecta > Diptera > Drosophilidae > Drosophila > Drosophila athabasca. The sequence goes on along the minus strand of CM017793.1, from coordinate 1,344,408 downwards.
ATAAATTTATCTGCCGTTTCATGCATTTCATTGGGCCAATGACAAGGGGGGGACCTGAAGAGCGTGTGTGTGCTCGATTATCAGGCTGTATCCTGTAGGAGAGACGGAGGTGGATCCATCGATGCGATGCGTCTGTGCCTGGAAGCTGTTGAAGAAGGAGTTCGGATGGTGTGTGGGGGGGGAGTCGGAGAAGTACTTATCAAAGCGCATAAATCAGCCAAATCACGGCGCAACAAATGTTTCACAGACTCATGCCCCAGGGCTATTAGTTGTCCCCTCCCCCCCCCTTCCGTTGTTATACTTTACTTTTTTCTATATGTAAATGTTGATAAATACTCGTCACATGTGTGTGAGTGTTAGGGGTGGTGTGGGGTGTTACGGACACTCCTGTAAAACATCCATTTGTCAGCTGATGCGACAATTTATTGAAAATGCTCTTTCCTTTTCGCTTAGTCAGCAATTTTCCTCTTTTGATTGCCAAATGATGAAAGAGAGCGGCATGGCATGAGCTCCGTTTGATATGATTACCATTAGAGAGGGTTGTAGCGGAGTAGGGGAGTGTGGAGTGGGCAGAAGGACCTCAAAGGCCACCCCTCCGCTCTCTAGGGGTTGGGGTTGTATTTTCGCGCATTGTTTAATTTACAATTTCAGCGCATTAACTTTGTCACATAATTCTAATTAACGCTTTTAATTACTTTATGAGGCACTTGGCGCCGTTACCTAAAAATATGGCTGCCTGCCTCAAATTGCCGGGGCAACAACGGCTTAAATGTCATCGCTACTCTGGGGCAGTCTCTGCCGCAGTCGGTGCTCTGGGCCTTGGCGGGCGCCCACTATTTTCTGAGAGGCTGAAGCCGTGGCCGTGGCTGGGGCTGTGGCTGGGGCCTGGACAAAGTCATTAAATGCGACGCAAATTAGATTTATTGTACGCCACTGCACTTGCCAAGGGGGGGAGGGGAGGGGTGCTTTGGGGTGGCCATGGTTACTGCTGCGGTTACCGCGTTGACCCGCATGGACCTGCTTTCGGCCTTCTTTTTGCTCCCCTACTTTTTGCTCAACAATAAATTTACATTAGCAGAATGTTACATATTTGCAGCAGCAGGAGGGGGCAGGGGCAGGGGCAGGGGGGAGGGGCTGGCACTCGGACAGAGCCAACTGCCAACTGGCGTTGAGCCGCAGGAACAGGCATGTGCATGTTTGTGGTGCATCCACGCATCCACCGTTAACGTGCAAAATGATATGCAAATAGGGATAAATTCGTCACCCCAGAACAGGCAACATCAGCCAACACCGAACACCCAACACCCAACACCCAACAAGAAGTCAACCCCCAAACCCCCAAACCCCAGCTCAATGTCAATTGTCCCCCCTGTATGTTGAGCTACTCTCTCTCTCTCTCTCTCTCGCCCCCTCTCTCTCTCTCTGTGAAAGATCACACGACTGAAGAACTGAAGAAATAAGGAATTGTCTGGTCCCTAGTTATCAGGATGGTTATGGACCTTTACGAGGGTGCTAGTGAGGGTTTGAAGTTCCCTAGAATCAAGGTGTTCCTTTGGCGTCCTCTTGGAGGCATCTTCCAGTGGTGCCAGCGTCGGTGCGTCCAGTAGAGAGCCGGACAGCTGCAGATGAGATGTTCCAGGGTTTCAATAGCCCCGAATATGGATTACATTCTAAAGAATTTGCTTCACAAATAGAACTGTTATACAGTTGATTGCAGAAAGTTCTTTAAAGACAAAGATCACGTCATAAAGGTGACTTTCAGTTGAAGATTTCTGTAACCAGGCCAAAGGTTATGTTACGTTATCAATCTACTATCATTTCCATAGAAGGTCTCTGCACACGTCTCTGCTTTGAAGTCCTGCCTTTTGGGTAACGTCATAACTCACGTCATTTAATTTAGCAAATATCACGACCCGAACAAAAGCCATTGAATGCAACTGCTGCTGCTGCTGCTGCTGCTTTTGCTGCTCGTCTTGGCCATAATGAAGCAAGAAATGGCAGAGCCGAAGCCTGTGAAAGAGACAGCCAATGATACACAAGCAGGGTAGAGGGAGAAGGCACAGAGACAGAGACGTGCAAAGCGAGACAAATGGTTCGGTGGGGCCTTTCCTTCACAGATATACGAGTACTTATATTATTTTTTAGAGGTGGGCAGGTGTCAGGCGCATGAGTCGAATCGAGGCAGAGACTCCGTCGAGGCGGAGACTCCGTCGAGGCTGAATGCTCAAGTTTTCGCATAAACAAAGGCAAATATTGCGCACTTGTGCAATTTATATTGCAAAACAATTGTCATTAGAAAATGCCGCACGAACAAAAACGCCGCAGACAAAAGCGCCACCCAAGAAGGACCAAGCCCAGAGTCTGGTGGGGCAGCAGCAACTGCAACTGTCACATGTGAAAGCAGAAAGGAGGCAAGGCAGCTTCCAGCAGCAGCAGCATTTTATGGCGCAGCTTAAGTGCTTCAAAAATTCCACGTAATGCACTCAAAGCAACGTCTGCCCGGAGAGCCCTGCCCACTGATTCCATCGGCCAGCCCAGCCCGGCTCGGCCCTTGCCTTGCCCTCGATTCCGGGTTAGCAAATAAGAAAACGTGCAGAGTAGCGGCGCAAATTAAAGTCGGATCCGGCACTGCACTGACTCTTTGCTTGCTGACAGAGCAACGTGTTTCCAGGAGTCTCCACTCCCCCCTGCACTCTCCTCCCCTCTGCCATCCTGCTTTACCCCTAGACATGTCATTCGTTGCTCCTTTTTCATCTCCGTGTGCGGCATTTTCTTCATTTAGGTTTTTGTCAGTGAGATTTTCACACACTTTTTGTTCATTAGTGGATAATGAACAATTGCAGCATTATGACAGCGGCACCAGCAGCGGCAAGAGCAGCTCCAGAGTGCAGTTAGCAGAAAGAGAGAGAGAGGGAGAAAGTCTATGTGCATCTGGCCAGTTTTTCACCTCTTGCTTTCACCCGACACAAGCATTTTTATTAAAATTCCTTGTCAGAACCATTAATTTTACCTCTTTTCGTTTCGTTCTCTCTCTCTCTCTCTCTCTCTGGTGTTTTTTTTTTGGGTGTTCCACAGGCTAGAGGCTAGAGAGATGTATGTGTATGTGTGTGTGTGTGTGTTTTATGGCAGTTTAGGAAAGTAGAAAGTAGAGTTCCTCCTGCCATGTGGTCGGGAATTAAATTTCTTTAGTTTTCTCAAAGAATTTAAATGGAAATCGAAAAAATGGGGCTTCCCCCTTCGCTCATTTCTCGATCGAGAATCCCCTCGATGAATTCCGTGATTCTTGGAGTGATTTTTGATCAAGGGTGACCCATGTAGATAGCCCTGACTTTACGACTGTTCCTTCCGCTTTGTAGATCGAATTGTTGCTTGCAAGAACCGTTTAGGGTCTTATGCTCGGACTATACTTCCTTCTACCATATCGTATCTACTAGTAACTCCCTTCCTAGTCTTAAATCACTGATACTTTCATATCTTTCTCGTTATTAGAAGTTGCTTAGTTCTACTTTTCCTCGAACTCAAGTCCAACACCTAACCTATCTTTCCTGCATGTCCGCGAGTCGCCCGTTATGCAGCAGCGCCCCTCCGTCGGTTGGGCGGGAGAAGGGCTCTCTTTATCGGAGAAATCATGTTAGAAACTCCCCCTAAATATAGTTCAAAAGGTGCCGAACCTGTCCCGAATTAATACAGACATATCGTCTGATATCGAATCCATCTATTCTTTGGGGCAGTGGCGGCGGCAGTGGGGCAGGTGGCAGGTGGCTGCATGTGGCAATATGCATATGCAAATGGCTATTCGTTCTGGCTATATCTGGATGCGCAATCAGAGTTTGGTTTGGCACACATTAAACCACATCTGGCAATTAATTTGGCTTAGTTTAGTTTAGTGCACTTCCGTTCCGTTCCATTCCGTTCCGTTCCGCTCACGGCGGCCATTTTGTCGCACTGCCGGATGGACAGGAGAGCCGGAGCGAATTCATTAGCGCTCAAAAGCAGCTTTAGTTTTTATTACCATTAAAAGTGGGTGCTGCCGTTGCCGTTGCTGCCCCCAAAAACAGAATGTGGCTCATAACTCAAAGGCATAAACACAGAACAGCATCACGGGGCAGGGGGCGGGGGGCTCGAGGGGCAGACTGGGACTGGTAGCATCTCCTGCTGCGGCATGCCCGCCCATTGTGCAGCGAGTGCGCCCCTTTGTTGGGTATTGGTGGGCGTGGGCGTGGCCGGGTGTGGGGAGTGTATTTAACAATTTTGGCAATGCTCTTTGCCGGTTGCTGGCATCACCTGAAATCCAGCCCTGACCCCATTGTCCCTGGTCCTGGCCCTGGCCCCGGAGGGGAGGGGAGGAGGGGGGTGCAGCGCTGCTGGCGGCGGCTTTTGAAAGCCAAAACTGAAATCAACTAACAACATTAACATGGCAACGCAATTTTAACGAACGAGAGCGGAGAATCGTTTGGGTCTCCTCGGACTAGGATTTTCCATTGCGTGCCATGTGTGTGTGTGTGTGTGTGCAGCAGACAAAAGCAGACAATAAGCGAGCTCCTCCATTTGTGACGGGGCTCCAATGGTGGTCCTGGTGGTTATTGCATATGCACTAACCAATGTCACCAGCATCACCACCCCAGACCCCAACCCGGCAGCAGGACAGCAGGCACTGCCAGAAAACTCGTTCACATCCCAGCAGCATCGTCGCAGCATCGCAGATCCCAGATCCCAGCAACAGAGTTAAATAGACAAGAGCACCGCATGCAGTGTGTGTGTGTGTGTGTGTGTGTGCCAGAGGACAGGACAGCAGAGGACAGGACAGGATCCTGGAGCGGCATTTAGGTACTCAAGCGTCGTTGTCATAGTCATTTGCCAATGCTGCCTGCCTGGCTGGCGGTTCGACGGGGGAGGGGGGTTGGGTGGTTGGTTTTAGGTATACGCTCTAGTCCGGACCGGGTTTTGGCTTTCTATCTAACGGCGTCACATATGCTCCTAACGATAATAGTTTTCTGCGTAATTTGTTCGCAATTTTCAGAGCTTCAGCTTCGGCTTCAGCTTCGTGGATATCGCGCTAAAAACTTGGCCTGGCCCACGCATCGCAGCCTCTAGCTCTAGCCATAGCCATGGCGTATAATTTAGTAGCCTCCCAATTCCAAGCCCAATCCCTGCCCCTCCCCCCCAAATAGAGGAAGAGCGGGTTAGGGGTTAGGAAACGGGATACCCCCCCGCCCCCCACTGCTGACACTTTTCGCTTTGACTCGTTAAAATTCATTTCAATTTGTTGGAACACCACAACGCAGTAGATGAAGTAGATGAGAGTAAGGTACGGTACGAAACGGTAAGGTAAGCTCTAAAGAGGACAGCAAGAGGAACGGGGGAGCGGCACGGTCGCACGTGTCACCGATACCGCCGCCGTCGCCGTCGCCGCCGCCGCATCCTCTGCGTAGCTTTATAAACAATTTTGAATTTTGCGGTTGTGCGAAAATTAATGGATGCCTCGCTCTTGTGCGGTTTTTGGCCGCGTTCCCAGAGTCCCCCCCCCATACCCTCCATCACAGTGCAAGTGTTGGGTAACGGCAAACATTTTGGGCAAATTTTAGCATTTTGTCATTAGCGTTTGCTCTCTCTCTGAAAACGAGATTGTTGTTTGTCGTTGTGGCAGCAGTGGCAGTGGCAGTGGCTGGCAGTGGAGAGGAGTGGATGGTGTTGCAAGTGGAAGCTTAACGGCAACCGACTCGACTTCATGCAGTGCATCAGAAGCGCATCAAATGCAATGGTTGCAAGGAGCAGCACAATCAATTAATGCAGCAGCCGATGCCAAAACCAAACAGACATAAAAAGGTTGGGACAAGCAGCAGCAGTTGCTGCCACATGTGTGTGTGTGGCAAGAAACAAAGAAAACTTGGGCTTTCCAGCTATCGCTTCTACCATCTACCATCGTCTTCCGGTTGCCAGTTGCCAGCCATGCAGCGCCATGGAGCCATGGAGACCCATGGAGCCAGGAACGGTTAATAAAACAGACAAACACTCAAACTTTTGCTATAAACATTTTTAGCTCCTGGGAGGGGGGCGGGGGTTGGTTTTTTTTAAGTTGCCAGCGTTGTTTGCTTGCTAAACAAGTGCCATTAAAAGAGCATAAAAAGGTGGAAGGTGGAACTGGGAGCAGGAGAAGGAGTAACGGGCGTACGCCTGCAGTCATCGTTAAGCTGCCTGAAGCTGGCTGAAGAAGATCCTGCCCCAAAATAATCTACATGAAAACTCTGAATGGGTCTGAATCCGGTTTTTTATATTTAGGAACTTAGGTGCACTTTTGCTGTTGTCTTTTTACGTTTTTTAATGCAAGAATAACGGACAAAAAACAAAGAAAAAAAAATAGAGAAAGAAAAACGAAACTAAATGCAATGCAGATTTTTTATGCTTAGTTTTTATTATACACCAAAACAGAGAGCGGCACTCATAAAGCTAGTCAGGTATGAGTATGAGCTCTTACCTGTCCATCAAGTCAAGGGTACAAGAAGTACCCACCCACTGGTTACCCGTAGAATACCCGGGATCTCTTCTGGCCGAAAGTTCCATCAACAATTTCCGTGTGATTCATGGATTCGTGCCCCAAAAATGGGGGATTTCTGTGCGATGCCAACCGGGCGTATGAGTAACATGTGCACTTTATGCATTTACAGGGAAAGGATTGGGACAGGGAAGGGGACAGAGGCAGGGACGGGGAGAGGGATAGGAACTGGAACTGGGCTCGGGTCCTATTTTGCTTTATTTATATTTCGTTGCTGTGCCATTTTGTGCGCGCATATTAAACAGGAGGTTTGTGGCCATGGCAGGCAGGCCAGCAAGCCAGCAGGCAGGACCATCATGATTGCCATTCAGGCAGGACGTCAGAAAGGACACCCGGAGTTCGGCACTGTACTGTTCGGGGTCAGGACAGGACATCGCCCAGAGAGAGACAGAGAGAGAGAGACAGCAGCAATGGGTGCAAAATGCAGTAAAATATTGAAATTGTACAGTTCCCGTTGTGCAATGAGGCACAATGCCCCCCCCCCCCCCCACTCGGGGGCAAGCCAGCTGTAAAGGTGCACTCGCATAAATGGGGGGACATTTTCGGAGATTTTACGTGACTGGCATGAGGTTTTTTGTTCCTGGAGAAGCTGGAGGCATCTGATAGCTTTCATTGGCCATTATAGTTGTTCTTTTCATTCGAAAAAATACTACTAGCATATAGCTAATGCCAGCCAGCCAACGAGTATCGTACGTTTTGGAGTGCTCCTTCCGCTCCTTAATTGGTTGGTGACCCCGACGTGGTCTAACATAAACAATTAAACCACAAGAAACTTAATAACTTCTGCCTGCATTGATCTATTCGGCCAGCCAACGAGTATCGTACGTTTTGGAGTGCTCCTTCCGCTTCTTAATTGGTTGGTGACCCCGACGTGGTCTAACATAAACAATTAAACCACAAGAAACTTAATCATTTCTGCCTGCATTGATCTATTCGGCCATCCAACGAGTATCGTACGTTTTGGAGTGCTCTTCAGCTCCTTAATTGATTGAACGCTGCTGTGGAACTTGGTGACCCCGACGTGAACAATTAAACCACAAGAAACTTAATCATTTCTGAACCACAATTGTTGTTGTTTCCACAAAATACTCCCGTAATTATGTGGAATGTTGCTGTGGCCACAAGTGTTACGAAAAAAACTTCCAGTAACGCCGCGGGGTTCATTTGAATATTGAATATTTTTCAATAGCCCTTTTGACTGCTGCTAAAATACATTCCTTTCACGCCTGAAACTGAAATCATTTTGTAAAGTGAAAAAAAAACACCGGGGTAATTGTTTTTTAATGTCATTTTTCGTTTTTTTGATTAACATTTTTCCATTTTATTTGATTATTTTTCTCTCTGTCGAGCGAGCGACGACTGCAATCGCCGCTGCAGCGCCTTGTTCTATGCATATATTAACGTGTTTGCTTTCTATGTGTGTGTGTGTGTATGTGTGTGTGTGTGTGACGGGGGGGCTTTGTTCGGTTTTGATTGAATTGGATAGGCTTTTGATAGGCGCTTAACATAATTATGGGATTTTGTTGCACACACACACAGCAGAGGAAACCTCTGCTCTGCTCTGCTCTGCTTCCCTCGACTTTTTTTCCTGCTGTTCCTGGCAAATGCAATTATATAGCTGTAATCTGCTTGATTCTGTGTGTGTGGGGTTGGGTTCGGCTATAATGATCTAGAGACATATGTCGGGTTGTGTCGTGTATCGTGGCGGGATGCTGATGCGCTCCCCTGCAGCTTTTGCTCGGTTTTAATACAGTTTTCTTTGTTAGTTTTGTTGCACATTGAATTCTTGTCATTATTTATATATATATATGTGGATTTATATATATATATATTTATATGTACATACACAACATTGAATCATTTTTAATCATTTAATTGTATTCCTTTAGCTTACACCGTAACTAACTGTATGTATACATAATTTATAATATAATTATGCTAGTATATATATGTATGTATATCATAGGGTATTACTGATTTTTCTCCACTATCTTTTCCATCATAATTGTTACCATAATTTTTCCAACGTTTCCAACATATTTTCTTCAGCTACAATTTATTTTTTATAATTTTTTATAATCATATTTCTTTTTTTTTGTTTTTTTGATGCATAGCTTGCTCTTTCTTGCACACAGTTAACATTTATGTATATAATATATAGTATATATATGTGGTTGTATATATATATATATATAGATTTTTGTATATGTGTGTAAAGTGATGTCCATTGGCCTTCAAAAAACTCCACATTTAAGCCAAGTTTTGAAAAAATAAATCTCGATTTGCTTGCTCTCTCTCTCTCTCTCTCTCTCTCTCACATCACAACTTATATAGAAATCAGACCCTACAATCCTATCCATCCAATTGAAAGTGTTCTAATATTTTTCTTCTATCATTTTGAAACGTTTTTTCATTTCGATTTTCATTTTCATTTTGGTTTTTAGTTTCTTTGGTATGTAAAAAATAGTTTACAATTTGTATTCCTTTTTTGGGTTTTTGGTTTTGTTTTCTTTTGTTGGTTTTTGGTTTTTTATGCTTGGTTTGCCTTTGTAAATACCATAAATAATTGTGTGTTTAGGTTTACATTTAGTGTATATAGTTTTACAGTTACACTTACACGTTGATCCTTAACTAAAACATTGACTAAATTTTGTATTTTGCTTTTGCTACACGTTTTCGCCTCTCAAATTTCTCTCTTTCTCTCTTTCTTTTTCCTCTAAATATTTCGCTAGATTTCTGTCTGTCTTATATAGTAGTTTCTCTTAATACATTTACACATTACACAAACACAAACACAGATACATTATGAATATCTCTTATCTGAATACCTTATGAGTGTCAGTGTGTGTGTGCTGCTGCTGCTGCTGTTTAGGAGTATCTGTGTATCTATTTTTCTATTTGCCTCTCATCCTCCTCTATATGTATTTGGGTGCAATTATACTACTCGCTTTGTGGTGTGTGTGTGTGTGTGGGTGTGTGGGTGTGTGCTTAACTCAGTTAATAATATCTTGATATTTTTTTCTAGGTAATGCTGCTGGTTAAACACTCATAATTTGTGAATCAACTGATCGAAGCCGCCGCTTAAACCTTATGCTATGCACATCAATCGGAATGATCATAGGAATGAAATCAATATGGCATAGTCATGGTTACAGTCATGGCTACAGTTATGGCTACAGTCATGGCTACAGTGATGGCTACAGTCATGGCTATAGTCATGGCTACAGTCATGGCTACAGTCATGGCTATAGTCATGGCTACAGTCATGGGTACAGTCATGGCTACAGTCATGGCTACAGTCATGGCTACAGTCATGGCTACAGTCATGGCTACAGTCATGGCTACAGTCATGGCTACAGTCATGGCTACAGTCATGGCTACAGTCATGGCTACAGTCATGGTTACAGTTATGGCTACAGTCATGGCTACAGTCATGAGTAAAGTCATGGCTACAGTCATGGCTACAGTCATGGCTACAGTCATGGCTACAGTCATGGTTACAGTTGTGGCTACAGTCATGGCTACAGTCATGGCGACAGTCATGGCTACAGTCATGGCTACAGTCATGGTAAAGTGTTGGCTATGTCATGTCAATTATCTGGAAACATTTAAGGTAGGACCAATATTCATTCAATTAATTTTCAGTCAACATAACTCTGCTCTCAAAGATCTCCTCCAAATTCTATTTCTTTCAGCTTAAAGTACACTTAGATTGTAGGTATTCTTGTATTTGGTTTTGCTTTGTTTTTGCTTTGTTTTCTTTGCATTTTGAAACGTAATTCATAGACAGCAAGCCCTTGACAGTAAATAATCATCATAACCCCGTCCGTTATGTATATATGTAGCACCCACTCTATTCTTACTCTGGTATTGTATGTACATACACCTACATACACATACATATGTACTTTCTATATCCTACTAAAATACATTTAGAGTTTGTTTTTTTTACTGGATGGAGGGCCGCCCAGGGGGTGGGGGTGGGTGGCTCCTCTCCTCCATCAAAAATAGACACAAATAACACACATTCATAACTTTTTCATATTTATTATTTTTCTGTATATTTTTTGGTTTTCGGTTTTCATTTTGATTAGATCAATTTTAATTATGACTATTGTACATTCTGGCCAACTGTCGACTGTCTTATGGCCAACTGTCTGCTGTCTGCTGTCTTCTGTCTTCTGTTTTCTTGCCTTTTTGAATGCTTAATCTATGCCTCAGCCATCAACAATTTGGTTTTTCGTTTTAGATTGCATTTAAATTTAATGCATATCTCATGGATGTATCTTTTTCGGATCAGCCATGAGCAAAACTTGTATCTTTTTACACTTCTGGCAATCCATAGACTATGCCACCTCCCCCTCCCCCGCCTCCTCCTGCTGCTGCTGTTGTTGGTTGTGGCTCGTTGTTGTGTACCTGCTGCTGCTGCTGCTGTTGTTGCACCCAGTGCGAGGGATAATACAGTTGGGGGACATAGTGTGGCTGCTGCTGCTGCTGGTGATGGTGGTGGTGGTGGTGCTGGTTCTGTGGTGGTTGTTGCAGTTGCAGTTGGTGGTGCTGCTGGTGCTGTTGGTAATGTGGCTCCTTCACATATTCGCCGGACGTGGTCAACAGTGGCAGTTGCTGCTGTTGCTGTTGCTGCTGCTGCTGCTCTTGTGGCTGCAACTGCAACTGTTGTTGCTGCTGTTGCTGCTGCTGCTGCTGTTGTTGCTGTGTGGGATACATGGCCACGCCTCATGGCAGCTACACGAGCAAACTGGGCGCCAGCCACTCGTCCTCCGCCAGCTGGAAGCACACACAAGCACAATTCACAATCGTTAGCCATCATCTGGCCATCAATGATGACCCACTCACCTGCGGACTGACCTGAAACTGTTGCATGGGATAGGCCACCACTCCGGTGGCCTGTGGCAGGCCACTGCCCACGCTCTGGGTGATCTGCGGCGCGGTGCCAGCAGCGGCGCCCGCCAACTGCGGCTGGGCCGGCACACTCTGCCAGGTCCCGGGCAGCTGGACGCCCATTCTGAAAACAAACACAAAAAAAGGGATTCCAAAAAGGGATTGGTTGGGTTTACCTTATGCCAAGACTCTCAGTGCTCCGTGTGCTCACCCCATGTATCCGGCCTGCTGATAGCCGGCGAATTGACCGTAGGTGAAGCCCTGCATGCCCTGCAGGAACTGGCCCGGCTGCAGGGCGCTGGCCGGGGCCGCAGTGGGATATGTGGGTGCCGGTGGATACCAGTAGCCGGCCACCTGCTGCCCGTAGGCGGCCGCAGCGGCTGCCGCAGCCGCGGCGCTGCCAAAGGGGAAGCCCTGGGCGAGGGCCTGGCCGGCAATGGCCGACATATGGTTCGGATCGCCGCTCTCCTTGCCCCACGCACACTTCACCGGCTGCTGGTTGATTTCCGTGTTGTTGACGGCCACAATGGCATGGGTGGCCGCCTCCTTGGTGGAAAAACTGCAAACAGAAACATATAATGGTGGGGGGGGGGCGGATAAGGATAAGGTTACAGTTAGCAGATTGGCCTGCTTTAATTTCCGTTTAACCCAGAAGCAGCAGCAGCAGCCGCAGAAGGAGCTGAAAGTTGGTGTTTGGTCGGAACAAAAGCAGCGTAAAAGTGGTACAAGCGTCTGTGGAATTGTTTTGTTGCGGGTTCCATTGGTGGTGGTGGTGGCTACTGCTGGTTGCTGCTGCTGTTGCAAGGATTGGTTATAATGATGCAGCAACTGCGACGGCAACTCTGATGTAGCTGCTGCTGCCTGCCGCCTGCCGCCTGCCGCTGCTGCTGCTGCCTGGGTCCACTTGTAGTCCCCGAGCTCATTATGTTACAAAATGCCAAACAATGCCTCTCCCCCTCTCACTCTTACACTCTCTCTCTCTCTCACTCTCTCTTGCTCTCTCTCTAGCCCTCTCTTTCGCCCACTTTCTCTGGTTTTTTGCATCACGTTTTGCAACACACAAATGAGTTTTGGAGCAGGGCACAAAAGGCGCCCATGGACATGGCCAGCCAGCCAGCCAGCCAGCAACTGCAATGCGTTCGCTCCCTTGACTGTTGCACTGCCTCGCCCCCCACTTACAACCACCCCCTCGTCCCTCTCTCTCTCTCTTGTTGCGGTGTGGGGTTCAACTCTCGGCTGCCATTAAAACCCTATCAGCATTCGTGACGGCAGCTGCGATCTGCTGCAAAACCACCTCCTCCTGGGCAGCATTTCTACTTTTTTTGCAATGCAGTTGTTATATCCTTCCAAAGGGTATTACGATTTTGATCTGAAGAATGCGTTTAGAACCAATCCTATCAAAGATATATTTCATAGCCAAATTGTTATCAATTTTAGGTACAATATACAATCTATCTTATAGAAGATCTGCCTTAAAATTTGATTGGTCTTTGGCCGGCAAAAGGGTATATGTGGGGGGGGGGTTTTGTGGCATTTTTTCTGTGTTTTTTTGTAGCATCGTTGTCGCTGTTATTGCGGTTCATTGTTCTGTTTGCAACTTCAAATTTGCCTCGTCGTTGTTGTTGCTGTTGTTGGGTGTAAAAGTGTTGTTGATTTATTAACGGTGGGCGGGGGGGGGGGTTCGGGATTGGGTCGCTGGTTGGGCTTGGGGGTTCGGGTAAGAGCTGCGGCTGGGCCATGCCACACATTGATATGGCGTGCACTCAGCGACAACGACAACGACAATGGGAATACGCGACGACGCTGACACCGCAGACCGCAGGACACGCACACCGACAGAAGAGTCGGTTTTAAGCTTGGGATGGCGAGGGGAGAGGGAGGGTAGAGATGGAGGGAGGCAGAGGTCGAGGGTTAATGTAGTACCCAGTGGCTGCTGCTTCTTGGAAAAGGCACAGGCCCATAGCCCATAGGTAATTGCTCTAGGAACTCTGTGGAATTCCACTTGGATTTTCTTTGATTAACGAGTAAGCGAGGGCGAGAGCTAGAGCTGGGGAGTCCCTAATCCTTTGAGCCTGATCATTGCGTACTTACCGCACAAATGCATATCCTTTGTCCTTGAAGACGCGTATCTCCTGTATTGTGCCATAGGGCGAGAAAGTCTTCTGCAATATCTCCTCGTTGAGGAACCCGGAGAGGGCGCCGTTGATGCCGCCACAGTAGACAGTGCAATTGGTGGGGCTGCTCTGGTTGTACACCTCGTCAAAGGTCAAAGGTTTGGCGTTCACTGCGAAGAGGCAAAGCGGATTCAGATGATGACAATGGGAAGGGTATGGGTGGGTGGATGGCTAGATGGATGGATGGGACTGTATACTCACTGTCTGCCTTGGTTGCCGGCGGCTTTCGTGTGGCCCAATTTGTGCGTATCGAGCGCGAGCCCAACCACTGCCCATTCATGGCAGTGATGGCGGTTTCCGCTTCCTGCAACGAGCCAAATTAAATGGAGAGAGCAATTAGCTAAAAGCCCAACGCCATTTGCAGGGGCGGTGGGGGGTTTGTCTAGCCGCCTAAGCCGCTTACTTAAGGCACTGCACTGCAAGCAGCAGCAGCAGAGAGGCCAACCAAAAATGTATAAACAAACAGCTCAGAAAGTGTTAAAAAGAATAAATAAAGAGAGGAGAAGAGAGAGAGGAGAGAGGGTAGGAGAATGGGGTGGAGAGAGGGGAGAGGAGTGCAAAACAATTGCGTCGCTGGCGGAAAAGTTGTTCCTTGCGGGAAAGCAGGGAAAGCAGGGAGCAGGCGACATTGTTGCTGCTCGGTTGCCTTTTGATTTACTTGAAAGAAAGTACCAGGCCACCAGGAGGAGGAGGAGGAAAGTAGATGGGGGGGAGGGGAGAAGTGGGAGTGGGAGTGGGGGGAGGCCGTGCACAAATTATAATTTCAATTTCGCATAAAAGGTAATTCGTGCGTATCAAACGTGATTCATGCCAAAATGATTGCAACTGGCAGAAAGTCCTGCCTGCCTGCCTTGCGTTGCATGCACCCAGATCCAAACCACACTCTCTCTCTCTCTCTCTCTCTCTCTGTAAACGGGAATGTGTGTGGAGAGTATGGTGGGCGTTTCATAGCAATTTACTTGCGGCACACCAGGACCTCAGACCTCAGAGCCAGACCATATCCCTCACCCCGCACCCCGGCACCCGTCTGAAACCAGAAGCGATGCTATGGCTATGCAATAATGGCATTTGCCGAGCTGCGGACGTTGCTGCAGCTGCAGCTGCTCATTGCACGTTCTTTAAATGGCAACGGAGTCGGCTACGGGGCCACGGCAACGGAATCGGCGTCTGTGGCTGGCACTGTAACTGTAGCTAGGCACATACCGCCCCATGCCCCACCCAGAGCTACCTCGGGGTTTTCCGCCTTTTTTTCTTTTCATTAATTTTCCTTCTGCTTTGTGCAGGTCTCTCTCCGGGTCTCTGGTTTCTGGCTGGTGGTACGTGCCACGCTTGAAATCGGCGTTGACGTGCAGCGGCTCAAAAAAACGGTTGGGTTTTCCCCAAAGCCGGAAGTAGACGGCTCTGCGAGAGCTCACACACAGGAGTAACGGATCTTGTTTGGCTAATGACTCTGTCTCTGTCTGTTTGCCAGGGCTATAAGTGGAAAGTTTGAACATTGGCAATCCTTAATGGACATGGAAGAGGTTACCAAACCTAGGGATCTCCTGTTTACATATATCCTGCATTTTCCTTCTACATTTTGAACCTGTTTTCTGCCGTGTTCCATATGATTTTTACCATAACTTTTGCGCCTCATTATCGCTGGGATTTCCGACCATTAACCAATCGTTTAAATTGCTTCTCTTTGTAGGTCCTTGATTGCTGCTGCTGCTTGCCTCTGCCACTGCCTGCCACTTGAGCAAAAGAGTCAACAATCGAGGCAAGCGAGCGGCTGCCCTGTCAGCGATAAACTACGCAACTGTCGCCCAACTTTGGCTATAATTTAATGTCTGCGTGCGTGTGTGTGTGTGTGTGTGTGTGTGTGTGTGGCATGTGTGTGTGGGTATGCAACGTCGCTCCTTGTCGCTCAGTTTGCGTGCGTGTGCATTTTTATGCATTGCCAGTTGCATTTTTCATATTTGCATAAACTATAAATTTTACATTTTTTAAGCGATACGCATCGTTGATTGCAACACACACACACACAGGCACACACACACAGGGGCCACAGACCTCTGCCCCACAAAATGTTATTTAAATACTATAACTTGGGCTTTAAGTAACCCTCGGTAGTTGTGGTTCGCCGCAGGAGGCCAGTCAAGTGCAGCTTTTCCAAGGAATTTCCCAGCATTCCTTTGGCACAATTGCAATTGCAATTCTATGTGTCAATGTGGAAATTGTCTTAGCCAAACGGTCAGCAGCTTTCATCCAACTTTTTCTGGCCAGACCAAAAACTTCTTCGCTCTCTTCTTTGCTGCAATTTCCAGCTGTTTTTGTTGGCTTTCGACAGTCGTTGAACCTGGCCAACTTTATCAATCATTTTGGGTGGTAAATTGCTTAGAAATTGCTTGCCTCAAGCAGCAGTCAGTGCTCTTCTTTTTTAAGTGTATACCCCATCTCCTGGGCCAACTTGAGTCCCCCTAATGACTTGATTATATCACAATTGGTTCGGGAGTTCAAGGAACCTTTTGAGTCATTTGAGGCAATTCATCTTGCCCCCCCGAGTGGCAGTTTAAGCACCGCAATATGGCACCCACTACGACTTTGGCAAACTATTTATGACAGCACCCTCGCACCCCTCATCCCCCCCTCAATTTTGGGTGCCCAAAACTTGGCTCAGAGAATGTGTAAGCTAATTGGAAATTTACTGCGGGGGGGGGGAAAGGCAGACATTGGATTGGGTCAAGACGACAATGGAAACCAAACGACAGTTGGTACAAGGAAAAGTTCTTTGTGTGTGTGTGTGTGTTTGCAGTCGATTGTGAGGGGGTTGTGGGGGGTTGTGGGGGGTGGAAATTAATTAATGGTGAATGGCAAATTGGCAGCTAATAGGAGGAGCAGAATGAGCCTTGTAGCCTTGAAAGATTTTCCGCTCTGTCGCTCTGTGACAACCAGCAAAACAGGCAGCAGGTGGCGCAGCTTCTTCTCTAGTTCTACTACTTCTAGTTCCAGTTCCAGTTCCAGCTCTTTAACCAGTTCCCGTTCCACTTCTGGTTCTTGTTTCAGTTCCATTTGCTGGCAAATTAATTCCACTTTTGATGAAAACTTCTCTCAGGCTCTCCTGTTGGACAGTGAAAAGTTTTGTCTCGCGCGTTGAACAATTCACTTGAAAATTGTCCTAAATGACAACTTCCGCTTTTCGAGGATAAGTTAATTAATTTTCATGGACATGGATTGGATGGCGGCAAAGTTTTTGACTTTCTACAGAATTTCTACAAAATTTAAGAACATTTTTTGGCGGCCAAGAAACTTCTTCGGGGACTCTGCTGGGCCTTTGGTAAATATTGATTACTTGATAAGGCGCAGAATCCTTTAATGCCTCCTTGGTCGAAAGCGGAAATGAGTTCGGGCCTGGGCCTGGGTGGGGTGTGGGGTGGGGTGGGGGGTCAGGGCCCAAAGTTTTAACCAAAAAGGCGAAATACCTTCATTAGGCGAATGAAGAAAAGCAGAAAGTAAGTTGAAGAATTTTTAAGTGGTTTAAAAGGGTTTTGTCATACTTTGCCATGTGGAGAGCCCATCCCTTATCCTCCAAGAAAGGGGAGGGGGGGAGGGGTGGAGGGTTTTGCTGCAGAGAGCAAGACATTTTAAATGTTTATTAAAACAATAAGGAAATGGTTTTGTGCCTAAGCGAAAAAGGCCAACACCGGAGGAATACGGAAAAACTCTGGCCCCAAAAGAAGGTGCAACAAAAAAAGGCAAAGCCCAAAACACACACACATACACACACAGAAAAAGGGGATAATCCGACACATTTGTGGGTGGGAATGTTCTTCGTTTCTTTTCTTTTGTTCCTTAGAAAAAGGTACACCAAACAGACAGACAGACAGACAGACAGACAGACACCAAGTCGTAGTATTTAGTGTCGTCCCTTTTACCCCCATTTCTACCCACTTCGAGAGCCTAAAAGGTTTTTCCTTGGCCAACTCGTAAGCCGGTTTAGCTTTGTTCTTTGGTCAGATTCATTAACGTGGCTATTTAGATAAGCGTGAAAGTCGGTATCAGCAGGGAATGACCGACCTTCCAGTCCCCCAGCCACCAGTCCCTCAGTCCCCCAGTCCCAGGTTGAATATTAAAGAGAAAGCGATAACTTTCTCCTACAATTGTACTCGTTCTGATGATGATTTTTTGATATGCATTTAGAAAGTAACTCAAGTGGCAAATCGTTTGCACACTCGAAGAAGAAATAATGTTGTCCCATTTGTCGCATTCCAAGGAGCCGCCAAGAAGACCTCCAAGAAGGCCAAGAAGGAGAGAGATAAGGCAGCCAGCGAGAAGCCTTAGTCATCCCGGCAACCAATTCGGACTCTGGACTCTGTCTGGGCGCCCAGTCAACGGTAAAAACTGTTTTCATTTTCGATTTTTGACCATTCCCCTTGGCCTGGTCGGTCACACATCAGAGCCACGTCCAAAAATACTAACAACAACGAAAAACTCAGTATTTCACGCTAGAACGCACTTTTGTCAAGACATAATTCCATGGGATTTATTTATGTATGTCAGTTTTTGGGCCCTTGGAATCACTCCCCCATCCCAGCCTCTAGCCCACCCATTGAATGGTTTTTTATAGCTGCTGCTGCCCCGAGGGGGGAGGGGGGCTGAGGCTTATGCCTGTGTAGGCAGTTTGTCCCTATGGCCCTATGGCTAGTCCTCAAATCACTAGTTTCTGAATTATTATGGAAAGCATAAAACGAATGTCCAGGCCATTTATATTTATAACCTTAACCGAGTTCTCTCTGTACGCTTCACCAGATTTATGGCCCAAATGTTGAAAATAAATAAATTGAAAATCAGGAAGGGCAATAGGTCTTTAAAGGGGAAATTAAAGTTGGGATAGAACGTATTACTTGGAAGAATCTTTGTTTAAGGAAAGATATCCAAAGATCCAAAGATATTCCTCTTGTAAAAAACATCGAAAAACGCGTCTATTTATGAGGAAAGGCAGAGTACATAGGAGAGTACATAGGCAGGAAGATTTATGTTTATGGCACAAGAAGTTGGTAGAATCTGGAAGATATGTATTTCCAGAGATATTCCAATCGTACTTCTTTAGGACATTGATATGCACTGATAAGACTGCACCATCAAGTGGCCCAAGTGGCTACACCAGCAGCAGGCTGTTACTCGCGGATCCCAGGCAAGAACGCAGTCCTCCTTCTGCCCAACCGACCGAGGTGCGCTGTCGCATAACGCGGCACTCGTTAACCGAACCGATCGCGGATGTGCAGTAAAGATTAGACTAATGTTCGAGGAAAAGTATAACTAATCTGACTAAGAGAACTAAGGTACTACGAGAATTACGAGAAAGATATGAGAGTATCAGTAATTTAAGACTAGGAAGGGAGTTACTAGTAGATGATAGATGCTATGGTAGAGGGAATTATAGTCCTAGCATAAGACCCTAGACGGTTCTTGCAAGGAATACTTCGATCTACAAAGCAGAAACTTCTGCAAAATATCGAAAAACGCGTCTATCGATTACAAAAAGTACAGCTTAAAGGGAGGTTAAAGTAGCTGTAGAGTCTGTGGTACAAGAACTTGGAAGAATCTGGAAGATATTTCCAAAGAAATATCGAAAAAAAGTAGAGCACTGCCTTCTCCATAGGAACAACCAACCTCTGCTATAAGTATAGCTGTATCTGTATCTTTATCTGTATCTGAATCCCAATTTATTCTTTCTTTCTTCTCTTTTTTTGTTAGCTATTTATGATGCACTTTCCATGGACAGGGGGGGTGGGGGGAGAGAGCGGGTGGTGGTGGCGGCTACCGACGACGACGACAGGGGAGTGGTTTCAATTTTCGAACTTTCTCGATTAGTTTCGATGCACAAACCTCAAAAGAGGAAGAAAGAAGCCCGCACACACACACACACAGACACACAGACACAGACCAAATGGCAAACTCAAATATTTCAAATTAAGTTTCTCGACATGCGTTTTGCAAACACAAACACACAGCCACACACACACACACACACTCACACTCACCTACACAGCTACACTTATGCCTTTGCCTAAGCCGATATGCCACGCCTCCTGTCCCCCCTCCGCCCCTGTCGCTTGCAGCTGATTTAATGCAAATTTTATTTATGCGAAAAGTTTTATTAAATTTTTGTGCAAAGTTGATATTTTCTGTGGTTTTGCGGAAATTGAAAAGTTATTTTTCGAATGGCTTACTGCACACACACACACACAGAGAGGGATATAGCACGTGTGTGTGTGTGTGTGAAATGCAATGCGGAAAAGGAAGAAACAGTTTCTTTCATTTTGCACTGCCAAGGCTTTCGCCTAAAGCCCCAATCCCAGCTCAAGCCGTCACCAAAAAAAACCCGCCCCCAAAAAAAAAAGGGGAAATATTTAACGCAAATTGTTTGGCAACATGTTTTAAATAAACACTGCAAACACCCCCCACACAGTGGGTGCAAAAGTATCTGCTCTCTCCAGCAAGCAGCCACGACGCATACAAATTGCCATAATTTAATAACCATCAAGCGGCATGCCCCAGCGCGAGGCAGCACGGGCTGGCGGCGTGTCATTAGCATCATAAATCACGGGGAAAAAAAACAAGTAAACGACAAGTACGTAGAAAAATTTACGCAAACATTAAACGCAATAAACATGTCGATGCCAGGAGAGGAGAGACAGGCAGGAAGAGACAGGAAGAGCCAAGGAGAAACATCAGCCAGGAGCCAGGAGGGAGAAGCAATATCACCAGGAAGAGCTGGAACAAAAGCCGCAGAAGAAATCAAAGGAAGGGTGGAGGTGGGGTAGTAGGATCAGGCACTCAAAGAGAAGACACAGTAACCGCAAAAGAAGAAGCAGTAGGAACAGGAGCAGGAACAGGAGTAGGAGCAGAAAGAGGAGTAGAAGCAGCAGAAACAGGAAGTATCAGCAGGGAAGAGTAACGGCGCCTCCTCCTTAAGCTCCTCACCAAAATGCTAATGTCCTGCCGCACTCTCTCAACGCTCAACGCTCGATTCTCGTGTCTTGGCTTCTGCTATTGTCACACATCCAACGAATATTAACATATTATTGCATGCCACATGCCACGTGCCCAAGCCAGGCATCTTGAGTGGTTTGGTGGTGGCGCCACCGGCTGAATGCCGTCGGCTTTCCTTGCGACACAAAACTGATTTGCCAGCATTATGGAGACAAAGGCAAGGCTCAGGACCAGCAGCAGCAGCAGCAGCAGCACCAAGGGCCTGAGTTGCATTTAATCGCATTACTCTCCCTCTCCCTGTCGCTCCCACACTATTACTTATTTTTCGTTGTATAATGCACTTAAATTTATTTAAAAAGAAAGGAGAAAAAAAAACACATGAAAACGAATTGACAATGTGTGCAGCGAACAAGATATAATGCAACGACTTGCCCCACACACACACACACACACAACCAGCAGCAGCAGCAGCACCTTCAACCAGCAGCAGCAGCAGCACCACCATTTTTTTTTTTTTTTTTTTTTTTTTTTTTTTTTAATTCTGTATATCTCTTTATTTTTTGTAAGTGGAACTTACATACTACGTATATTTATGACTAAGCCAAAACCTAATTTATTTATAATTAATTATACTAGGGGGGATCGTGGAGAGTAATAGCTGAGGGCTCCGCGTCCCTGCGGTACGGCCGCGAAGCATTGCTTCGCAGGGACGATGGTTCCTCATTATGTCTCTCCCTCCTAAACCTCTCGCATCTGCGCAGTTCCGCCATCGTGGTTGCGGCAAAGTTGTCCCACGCCGTCCATGTTGCGGGGTCTCCCACTATTGCCTCTATGAGGTTCATGGGCGTAAGTTGGCCGCCCGCTGCCTGCCATAGCTCCCTCCTTTTGTCATCGAACCGCCCACATACAAAAATAATGTGTTCCGCGTCTTCTGCGGCACTACCACACCACCTGCAGTGTGGCGAGCTCTCGTGGCCAAATCTCCACAAGTATTGGCTAAAGCAGCCGTGCCCGCTAAGTAGCTGTGTGGTGTAAAAATTTATTGCGCCGTGCTTCCTATTCACCCAGGCTGCAATGTTAGGGATGAGGCGGTGAGTCCACCTGCCGTTCTCCGTCGTGTCCCATCGCCTTTGCCACTCTCTGAGACTCTCCTCTCTGGCCTGCTTGCGCGCTGACCTCTTTTCAGCGCCCGAGCGGGTAGCTTCTGCCACCGACTTCTCCTCCAAGATCAATAGGTCGATTGGGACCACTCCTCCTATAACCAATGCAGCATCTCCTGATATGGTACGAAAGCCGCAGCAGATACGCAGCGCGCATAGTCTGTGTATGGCTTTTACGCCCCTAGCGTAGCTGGCGACCCGGATGCTATCCGCCCAGATTGCCGCAGCGTATATTATTGTTGAGCGGATTACGCTGGTCAGCAGAACTCTCCTCTCCTGCCTTGGTCCCCGACTGTTCAGCAGCATTCGGAACAGGGCGCGACTGGTATGTGCCGCTTTCTCTTGCACATAGCTCAGGTGTTCCCGAAAACAGAGCCTAGTGTCGATCATGACGCCTAGATAGCGGATGGCTCGTTTCGACGCAATGTCCTGTTCTCCCACTCTAATGTGAGCGGTCTCAACCATGGACCGGGTACTCACCAGTACAGCCTCCGTTTTATGAGCCGCTAACTCCAGCCCCGCCGAGCGAAGCCAGTCCGCGATCCGCTGTATTGCCTCGTTGCATGCCGCCTCTGCCTCTTGTATGTGTTTGGCCACTACCGAGAGTGCCACGTCGTCGGCGTAGCATGTCAGCTGACATCCGGCTGGAAGTGGGATTCGCAGGACTCCGTCGTACACTATGTTCCACAGCAGTGGGCCCATGACCGATCCTTGTGGAACTCCCGCCGAGGTGAGGTGTGTAAGGGTTCCATTCTCCGTGTCGAAGCTGAGCGACCTTCCCTGGAAGTAGCTTCCGACAGCTGCCCGGAGGTATGCAGGGATGCCCCACTGAATGAGCGAGTTGGTAATGCAATCCCATTTTATGGAGTTGAACGCGTTCTTGATGTCCAGAGTGACAACCAGGCAATACTCCTTGCTGCCACCCTTCCAACGCGTTCCCTCTGCCGCTTCAGCTGCGATCCGCACGACCCTGCCAATGGCGTCCACCGTTGACCTGCCTTTTCGGAAGCCGAACTGGTTGTCGGATATCCCTCCAGCTTCTTCCACTACCTTCTCCAGCCTTGAGCAAATGATCCGCTCCATCGTTTTGCCCAGTGCGTCGATCAGGCAGATCGGTCGGTATGAGGAGGGGTCTCCTGGCGGCTTTCCCGGCTTGGGTATCAGCACCAAGTGCTGCATTTTCCACTGGGCAGGGAAGAGTCCTTCTCGAAGGCATTGCGTAAATGTCGCGGCGAACGCTTCCGGTCTGTATGAGGCTGCCAATTTTACCGCACGGTTAGGGATTCCGTCCGGTCCTGGGGCTTTGCTTGACTTCATCCTGCGCGCCGCGGTGATGACCTCCTCTGTATCTACCGGCTCCACCTCGTATGGGGCTGGTACGTGTCGCATTCTTGTTCCATGTTACGAACGTTTTCTGGGAACAGTGTCTCCACGATGTTCCGCAGTTGGTCTGGGTCCGACGGCGCTCCTGCATTGCTGGTGTGCAGTTTCTTCATGACCGTCTTGTATGCCCTTCCCCAAGGGTCATGCTCTGCCGAGTCGCATAGTTGCAGAAAGCACTCTCGCTTGCTCTCCTTTATCGCCGTCTTCATAGCCTTTCTGGCATCGCAGTAGGCAATATGTAGCTCCGGCCAGTCGCTGTCGCTCCTTTTTCGGGCCCTCTGGTATCGCCTTCTGGCTGTTAGGCAGGTGCGCCTAGCCTCCGAGATCCCGTCGTTCCACCAGTAGGTCGGCGGCCGCGTGCCCCTAAAGGGTTTTCTCCGGCTCATGCTGGCATCGCATGCGCTTTTCAGCTGGTCCGTGAGCTGTGTGGACATGTGCTGCGCCGATCCTTGGACATTCAGTTCCCCCAGCGCCTCCAGGAACCTTGTGACCTGCATGGTTTCGGGCTTGTAGCCCGGTCCCCGTGCAGTCTGAGTCGGTACTCTGTTTTCTCCACTGATTGAGAACACCAACGCCTCGTGATCGCTGGCCGTGTAGTGGTTCCCTAATCGCCAGCTGGCCAAGGGGGAAAGGGAACTCGATACAAATGTCAGGTCTATGACTGACCCGGCACCTCCTCGGTTGTATGTGTTCGTTGTGCCCTGGTTTAGCAAAGCAACGTCGAGCGCCGCAAGCTCTTCTAGGAGGACTTGCCCTTTGGCGATTGCGTCTGAGCTGCTGCTTTTGCTGGTGTCACTGCCCCACTCTTGGGCCCACGCGTTGAAGTCACCAGCTATTATAAATGGCTTGCGATCTCTGGCGTCCTCAGCTAAGTCGTGCACGGCTGCGGCAAAACTCTGTCGACTTAGACTGGGTGGGAAATAGCAGCTGTATGTCCATATGCTACCAACTTTAGCCCGGACGAAGTGGCTATATGCGGCACAGCCAGAAGGTCGTATCGGCGCCCTTCCGCAGGACCAGATTCCGGCTTTACCTGCCGAGCTTTGGACCCAGTATCCATCTTCCGGGGAGATGTAGGGCTCGCTGATGATGGCAACATCTATTTGTAGCTCACGCACTGTTTGTGTGAGCAAGTCCGTGGCAGCTTCGCAATGATTTAAGTTGATCTGATAGAATCTAATCATGCTTAGAATTCATTGGCTTCGCGGGCCCTTTGGTTGCCATAGGGCAGCTGTGGCTCCCTGCTATGTGCTTGTGTGACTTCCCTTTCTCGGCACAGTAGAAGCATTTTGCCTCGTTATGGCAATCTCTAATGCGGTGATCGGCCGCCCCGCAACGGAAGCACCAGCCGCTTCTGTCAACCGGGCTTTTGCAGTTTGCTGCAATGTGCCCGAGCTCTTGGCATTTGAAGCACTTGGTTGGGAGAGGGCGCTCCCGGATGCGGCAGACCGACCAGACAACCTTGACCTTGCCAACGGAGAGTAGCTTGGACGCTTGGGTAGCCGGGAGGCTGATAATAGCCCGCTGTGTGCCTCCGAAGAAGGGGCGCAAACTCTTGATGGCCTCCGCAACGAGTGCGATCCCAGTCTGCTCGTTTATCGCCTTTCTGAGGTCCTCCGCAGTAGCCATCTCGTCCAGGTCGACTACCTCTAGCCTCGTCTGCTGGGTAAGTGCCCGCGCCTGCACCTTGTCGCCTAGGGCAGTTCCAATGCTGTCACGAAGCCGCTGCGTTTCTTCCATCGTCGTATTGGCTAGTTCTAATAGGAGAGCACCTTTCGCCGTGCACTTCACCCTGCGGACGCACTCACCAACACTCTTCATTTCCTCCTTCTGGCTGCGAGTCACCATGCTCAGCATCTCAGCATAGGTCATTTTCTCCTTTGCCTCGATTATGATGACATCGGGGCGTGGCCTCGTCTTTAGGGCCTGCGGCCTGCCCTTGACCTTCGTCCACTCGTCTGCGGGAGTAGCCGGCTCGGTCCGCAGAGCCGTCTGCTGGTGGGGCTTCTTCTGGGTGGGCCCTTCCGACGGCTTCCTACGCTTAGGTGCGTTCTTTGGTGGCCTCTCTAATTGCCTTTTTTCCCCGTTCGATGTGGGGCTAGGCGCCGATTGCTCCTCCTTCTCCACTCTCTCCTTCATCCGGGCGTTGGCGTCACAGCTGAAGAGTGCCGCTTTTTGGAGCCTCACCACTTTCTGCGCCAGATTCTTCATGTCCATATTGATGTACCTCGCATCCTTCAGCATTTTGGAGAGCTCCGTCGACGTTTCCACCAGCGTCTTCAGGATCGAGCGAAGATCCTCACCTCCCTCCAATCCAGATGGGCTCTCCTTCCTGGTGGCACCACTGAAGTCAAATGGATTGACTGGGACATCTGCTGGGGCTGATACGGCTCCTGTTGGTGCTGATACCCTCAATATAGGCTGCATCATTCCGTGTGGGGGCTCCGCCAGGGTGGGACCAGTTCCAAGGCCCTGTTGCGTCCGCTTTGCTATAGCCAGCTCCTTGGGCCAGGTTCCCCTGGGCGTATGCCACTGCGGTGGGGAGCGCTGTAGGCATGATCGCCGCTCAAAGGCCAACTTTTCCTCATCCATTAAACCAGATCCAGCAGAAAACTTCCAAGTTTTAATTTGAAAGTTGGCGCCCAACTTGGATTAACCGGTTGGCCGATCTGGCAACCCCGTTTCTTGCCACTGCTCTCCGGCAACTCTGTGGCGTAGCAACTCTGCACGATCAGCTGTTCGATCGTATAATCACGCCAGTCGAAGCGCAGACAAAAGTTGAGTGAAAATTTTTGGTTTTCCACCAACAACTCTGGACTCCAACTATGGGCAGTGGAAGGCGCCAAAACCGAGGTTCACCGCCCCCCTCCTGCGCGCCTCAACACTATTTGTGCCCCTGCAACCAGACGGGATGTCGGCGAGGTCCACCACCATACGCAGTATGTACCGCCGCAACAGTGCGCTGCTCTGACTTCTTCCTTTTTCAATTTTAGGTGTTTTTGATGGGTTTCTTGCGTGGCCAAACGGAGCACTCAGCGAAACACGACCGCACTTGAAAATAAGAAAACTCTGCATATCACCACCATTGGCTGCGTACTGCATGCTGCATGCCCCCCCCCCCCCCATTCTTTTCATCATCTTCTTCTTGTGCGGTTCATTGTTGCATTATTATCATTTGTTGTTATTGTTGCCTCGGCTGCTGTCGCGCGGCACACACAATGCCAGTGGTTAACCCACACTCTCCTCCTGCATTCGCCTGCTCTCCTTTGCACTCTCTCTCTGCCTTTCTCCTGCCTTTCTCCTGCCTTTCTCCAACACTTGCCTCAGATGTATCTTTTATGATTCTGGTGCTGTTGTCGTTGTGTCTGCTGCATGTGCACTTAAATTAAAAAGCCTTCCGCACACACACACATTGGCCTTAATATGCATCAGGTTGCATGTTGCATGTTGCATCTTGCGGGCTTTCTTTGCGGCGGAGTTTGATTAAACATTGTCCAGACACTGGACGCCACTTAATGGCATTCAATTAAAGCAAACCACAGATGGGGAATCAAAAGAGGTTTTCCTTATGTTTTGGTATCTCTCGATGCTTTGGTATCTCTAGAATAGGTCTATATGTCCCCCCTTCCAAAGGAAACTCACTCATCAAGTATACGCCTCGTATGGCCCGGCCATAGTCAGTGCCCCAAATGGCTTTGCTTTGACTTCAACTTTGGGCTTAAACATATATTTGAATGGCAGCTTTCGGCGATGCGTTGGCGTGGCAATGGCTGTGGCTGTGGCTGTGGCAGCCGCCTCCAAGTGTCAGAGATTAGGTTGTATTTGCACACCGCCGCCCGCTCCAAAATCCGCGCTCATCTCTGCCGAGCATCGATCTGGGCATGAAAATTTAATTAATATTTTGAGCATTTGCCGCTTAATTGACTTGCAGCACACCTTTGGCTTTTACGCCTTCTTGGAGGAGTAGACTCAGAGCTGCCACATGCCACCTGGCTGCTGCCACCTGCTAGCTGCCACCTGCCTGCTGCCACCTGCTTGCTGCCTGCTGCCTCCTGCCACCTGCTTGCTGCCTGCTGCCTCCTGCCACGGTCACTGTCTGCAGTATTGATTTGGCTTAAGTTTGTTGGCTTTTACCACACAAAATAACTCTCCATGTGTCTCTGTATCTGTGTATCTCTGTGTATCTCTGTGTGTGTGGGTCTAAGCCTTAAGCTTGCGCATTTTTTCTGCTTGACTGACAGACACGCAATGGCTCTGCCACTGGAAGTCTCTGCCTCTGGCTTTGATGCTGCCTTCCCTCTGCCCTCTCTGTCTCTCTCTCTGCGCTTTGTCGAATTTTCTACCTATTAAGCACATGAAATTCAATCACAAAACACACACACGCACACACGCTATAAACACACAGATACAGAGTCTTGCCAGAGGCCTAGTTTCCCCCCTCCCCTCCCCGCCCCATTTTGGACCCTTATCAGCTGCGGTTTAAACATATTGAATATGATGTGTAAATGTTTACAGGGGGGCTTCGGGCTTCAAGGGTTGCTCCTGGCGAGGCGTGGGATACGCTGCAGCTGCGGTTATTGGCCATAAAAAAAAAATCAGTTTCAAATGCTAGCAAATGGCCGCAAGGATCCATCCATCTCCTTCGTGCGAGTGAGTGTCCATTGGGTAGAAAATAAAATCAAAATCAGTCCAAATCCAGGCTTAAATCTTTTACCAAACAAAAGCCACAGGTGTAGCTGGGGGCGGGGGAGGGGGACTTGGCTGCTGGCCAAAGTTTCAGACTGTTTTAATTAAGATTTCAATTCATTGGTAAGACAGAAGACAGGACTGTGGCTCCTGCCCCAAGGATGTGGAGCAGCCGGGACGAGGACTAATGTGAGTTTGATTAAAACATTTTCTAATTGCTGTTCGGAGATGCTTTTGATGTTGCAACATTGTGCGTTCGCTTACCGATTTCTTGACAAAGCTGACAAAGCCATAGCCCTTTGATTTCAACGTCTGCGGATCACGCACCACTCTGCAGTCTCTGTGTGGGAAGATAGAGAAAGTAGAAAGAAAGAAAGTGATTAATACTTTAGTTATTAAAGCTATTTAAAATCGAACTCTTAATGTTGATTGGAGAGAGAACCCTTTCAGCTTTGGAGCTTAGCTTTGGCCAAGTAAAAGTCAAGAGGCCAAGAGGCCAAGAGTCGATGTCGACATGGAAAATCCAATGGAATTACGTGTGAGGAAATATGAAGCGTGGAAAAGCGAAACGAAGGAAGGAAGAAGGAAAAACCTACGTTCGAAAGGGATTTCCTACTCCTAATGGAAGTGCAGATAGTGGCAGCAGCAGCAGCGGCAGCAGCGCCTTCAAGGATGTTAGTTTGTAGTTGTTGTTGCGGCTGGTGGGGGCTGCGGCTGGTGGTGGGGGCGTGGTTAAGGGGATTTACCCCATGCCACTAGCCAACCACGTGTCGTGTCGTGGACGCTGCACACACATTGCCTGCCGCTGGGCGTCAGCATTCGGCTTAAATATGTTTTCCCGTCCGGGCTAAGCCACGAAGAAATATTTTAGCCCTCTCCCCAGCTATGCAAGTGTGTGTGTGTGTGTGTGCAACAACAAGCAAGCGAATGAACAGTTGGCTACTGGGGTGTAGGCCAGGCACAATCTGGGGCCAGTGCTCGGGCTGGTGCTGGTGGCGGGTGGCTGGTGGCGGGGCAACCCGCATGTCGACCACGGCATTTAAAAAAGGCCAACTTGATTGTAAATCACGATAAAAGTCAATTTTTAATATGAGTTTTAGTTTAGCCCCCGTGTCCCCCCCTCCAAACCCTCCCTTTATCCGCTTTCATGTTAAGTGGTAGAAAAAAAAACCGAGGGGGAAATGTATTTTAATGGCCTTTGGCTCGTTTGGCTTTGGGCTTTCGGCTTTGGGTGGCGGAGCAGCCTCAAGGTTGAAAAATTTATGGAGCAGGCACTGCCAGAGGGGGTAGGGAGGGGTGGGTGGGGGGAGGCTGACCAACAGCGAAATTGCATTGCGATTGCAGTTGGTGTGGACTGTGGAAGGGGGGGGGGGGACTGTCCCTCAATCGATAAGCCCATAAAATGTCGAACTAAAAACATATTTAATTAAAGTTTAATATTTATTAGCCACCAACCAAAGGGGAGGGGGTCTGCAGTTGCCCAGAGGTGGAGAGGTGGAGAGGGGGGGGGGGGGGCTTGGGTATGGGTTTGGGCCGGAACTGGTCATGTCTGGACTTTTCTGGCCAAGTCTGGTCTGCCGCTGGTCTGCCTCGTTTTTGGCTTTGCACGCAAACAAACATACAAACACGGCATGCAAACACCAACACATACAGACACTCAAGCAAGCACACACACACACACAGATACTCCACGCATACATACGTATCAGAGTTGTACGAAATATCCCTGTCAGCAGCGACGACCGACGCGTCGGCTGCCAATGGGATTGTGCTAACAAATTAAAGGCCATGCAACCATCTGCATGTATATCTGCATCTCTATCTGTGTGCGTGTGTGTGTGTGCATGGGTGTGTTTGTGTCTCCCTTTGAGACTGGTCCCTGGGATCCCCAAGAGCATATCATATTTCACAATCGATAAACATCACAGTTCATATTTTCATAACGTTTTTGTTTGAATATTTTAACATGCAGACGGTCAGGAGGAGCACAGGGAGGAGGAGGAGGAGCAGGAGGAGGAGCAGGAGCAGGGGCAGCAGGAGAGGCAGTTCGATTGAGGGTCGGAAGGGGGTGGAAGGGAAGGGGAAGCACAATTTCCTGCTTGCATGTAAATACGAATTCGAGGATGTCTGCAAGTGCAAGTCTTCTTTCGCTCTCTCTCTCTCTTCTCTGTCTTTGCCCCTGCATGTTGCAATAATATATTTGAACATTTAACAGAAAACAAATATAACCTTTGCCCCCAAGCCACAGCCACTGCCGCAGTGGGGGCAGAGGGGGAGGGGGAGGCGAAGGCGGGAGCCGAAGTCGGAGTCATAGCGGAAGAGGAGAGACTTCGCCTGCACTTCGCATCGATGGCCCTCAAACTGTGTGTTGCCACACACACTTACACACACACACACCAACACATACACAGAGTTGTTATCATGCACGAGAAGCTTCCAAAAAAGCAGCAGCAGCAGCAGCAGTAGGAGGCGGTGAAGTGGCAGGGGGCGTGGCAGCTGTACCCAATGTTTGCCCAAAGAATTGAGCGACGATGTGGATGCGGCCAGAGAGCACAGGGAGCCCCAGATGCAAAAGACAAGCGAAGCATGAGGCAACGACGATTTTCAGTTATGGAATATCGAATGCTCTTACGATAAGCTCGATAACAGTTCGATAAAAGATACACAGAGTGGATTAAAGCTATCAAGATTCCCAGATGCCATCCAATGAGCATCTATGCAAAGGAGTGTCCATAGTATATGTAGATAATGTATATGTAGATGAGTATGTAGATATCTACATCTTGTTAAAGCCTCTTTTCTTAGATCCTCAAGCCTTAATGCTCTTACGAGTTCGATAACAGTTCGATAAAGGATATACAGAGGGGATCAAAGCTATCAAGGGCGTGATCCATATCCCATCCGTGCGTATGAGTGTCCAAAGTTGTTTTAGATGATGTAGATGTAGATGAGTATGTAGCTATATCATGCTAAAGCCTCATCCTCAGTTCCTAGTTACTCAATCTCTAACTTAGTTAATAAAAGTTCGATAAACGATACTCAGAGAGGAGCAAAGCAATCAAGATCCCCAGATCCAGATGCCATCCATTCGAATGAGTGTCTTAAGTAGATGTAGACAATGTAGATGTAGATAGTGTACATTTAGATGATGTAGTTGGGTATGTAGATCTTGTTGAAGCCTCATCCTCAGTCGTGAGATCTTCAATCTTTATCTTGGTTGAACAATTTCAGTGCCTAGGATCTGCCCTCATGCCTGGACGCATATACCCTTCTGGTCTCCTCCTCTGTCTCTTCCCCTCTCCCTCTCTCAGCTCTCAGGCCAATCAATAGATTTTTTACAAATATTGGCAAAAGTTTTGCTTTTGCTTTTGCTTTTGGCTTAAGCTCTGTGCCTGATACTCGAGAATAAATTCAACTAGAGAAGAGAAGGAAAATATTTTGCTATCTTAAGTGCATAAAACTATAAACGTTAAACAAAATATTTCACACACACGTACACACACACACACATACACACACACCACACAGTGAAATGCGGTTATTTATATGTACGTACTCGTACGAGGATATTTTTTGGCTTTATTCCCAAAAGCCTTTTGGCCCGGGACGGGGGACTCCTCCGAGTAGCTTTTGGCCCAAAAACTGATGATGGTTTCGATGCATGAGGCAAGGATGCACGACAGGAGGGGGGGGGAAATGTTTGCGGCGCGCGTTGAGCGCATTAGTTGTGGGGAGTCGCCACCAGTTCTTCGGCTTCTACAATTGGTTTATGCTAACAATGCACACACCCCAGCAGCACCCCCTCCACTGCACCCCTCTCTCCCCTCTTGCCTTACCCGGATGTATGTATGGGAAATTCTTTTGTATTTGAATTAAAATTGCATAGATGATTTATAGACGAATCGAAACTTGGGATAGACTCGTAAACTTATGCATGAGATTTTCGTGAAATGCATTTGCGGCAAGGCAGCCAGAGTGGGGTGGGGCATGGCATTGATAAGTGTGGGTAGATAGAGAGATATGGGGAAACGGCTGAAAGAATTTCGATTGAGTAAGCTTTAACCCCTCCCACCCCCTCCCCCCCGCTATTGTTTCCGTTTCCTGTATCGCCTGGGCCAATGTAGACATAAGGAAAGCAAAACTGAGGGAAAACTATCATTTCAAATGCCAAAGAACACATATTTATAGACGTGTTACCATGTCTTAAACCAGCAATTTGCAATTTCCTGGCCACGGACCATATGTATATATAATTTACAGAATGGATGGATCACTTCTTGCCTGGCCAACATCAACATCGGCAACGGCAAATGGCAAACACAAATTACTCAGCAAAGCAAACAAAATGGCGGGGCGATAACATCAAGGGTATTCCCACTGGCTATGCGAGCCACTAAATCAATGAATTGGCGGCGCTTGTCCTTCAATTTCCTTTGGGTAACAGTAAGTGTAAGCCAAATGCATTTGCCGGAGAGTCCGCAACCCGGAATCCGGCACCCGGCACTCGGCACCCGGAACACAGAGCTCATCCAGCATTCATTTCATCATCATCCCATCGTCATCATCCTTTTGCCAGCCATTGACTGACTGGCGTGTTTGAAATATTGAAATATTTCTCTTGGCCCTGTTTACACATTGCCAATGGGTTGGGTGGGGGGGGGGCTGGGCCACAATTTTTTCCACATTTTTTTTTTGGAGCCAGAATATTTATTCGATTTGTGTTTGTGGTGTGTCGTAGTCGTCTCCTGGCATTTTATTGGCCTGCTGCTGGATGATGATTTCCATTTCTTGTTCGCTATCAAAAGGGGGGCGTGGCAGAGGCAGTGGCTGTGGCAGTGGCAGCTACTTCGATCATCCCGTTCAAATACCAAATACAGTTGTAAATTCAAATGAAATGCAAGCGAGCGCATTGTTTGATTTGAGAGGAAAAAGAGGGGGAGAGGAGAGGAGGCTGGAGGAGGGAAATTCTCTTTCTGGCTTTCTGGTTAGCCAAATATTTAAAGTGGATTTCTTGAACATTTTATGAGCTTTCTTTTCGTTCTTTTATTTGATTTGATTTTCCGGCCAGTGGCAGCTGGTCGCTCCGCCTTGGCCAAGAATTAAGTAATAAATTTCCATGGCGAGAGAAATATGCGGTTATCGGAATCGAAATGCCATCGAAATGGGTTCAAAGAAGGAAGTAAAAGTAGAAAGAGGAAAGAGGAATTGCTGTGAATTACAAATCCGTAAACGTCGCATCTTTGATGCTGCGCTCTGCACTCTCAACGAAATGGAAAAGCCAAATCCGGGTAGGACTCATCACGTTTCTCGTCCTTGTCCTTGTCCTTGTCCCTTCGTGACATTTATTTACACTAACATGCAAAAGTCTCTCGCATTGAGACAATTTCATGCTCATCTGCATAAAATCAATTCCATTTTGGGGAGACAATTTGAAGATTGGAATACAAATTTCGAATTATCAACATGGGACGCCCCCCGAAAAAATAGGAAGTGCTGGGCACCATGACAAAATGGGCAACGATCGCAATCAGCATTGAACCTCATTCCACTCCGCAGAGGACCATCTGTCTGCCTTTACTTGTGTCTCCTCTCTCTCTCTCTCTCTTGACAGCTCTGGTCCACTTCTCCCATTTCGTATGCATACGTAATGCGCCTGGGGCTGCCATGTCGGCGGGGCAGCGCAGCCACACTAATTCCAAAGAAGCCATTACGCGTGGCCTGGCCTGGGCACACTGCAGGCTGGGAAATTATGTGCGGCGTGAGAAGAGAGAGCGTTTTCCCCGCTTTGCTATTGAGGCAGAGGTGATATTTCAGGAGGAACAGAGAACCAGCAGAACAGAGCGAAAAAAGAGAAACAAAACGAAGACAGAGAACAGAAAATTTGCATGCAACTCGTTACGCCTCTGGCTGGCTGGCTGGCACTTGTGTGTTAAGCCCGCTCATCCTCCAGCCACCACACCACACGAGGCTTTTCCTCTCTCAGCCCGTTTTCCGGGTAAAAGGAGCGGAGGGGAGGGGAGGAGCAGCACTCACACGTGGAAAAAACCATATCGATTTTGCAGTAAATAAAACATTCAAAGATTGAAGTTGCCGCCGCTTTTGAGCTTAGCCGAATGGTGAGTGTGTTTCATGGTGGCCTCCTTTCTTTTTTTATGGAGTGAAGTGGAATGGAATGGAATGGAGTGGAGAGCTTCCTTTTATGGCTTCCGTTTCTATAGCAGCTGCTGCTGGTGCTGCTGCTGCTGCCGCTGAAGGGAACCGCTGCCAAATTGTAAATATTTTTGTCGGCCACGTAGCGGCGCAGGAGAAAATATTGCATTTCTCGCTTGGCATAATAAACGATGTGCCGACAAAACAAAAAAAAAGAAAGCAAGACAGAAAATACCAGCCAGAAAAGCAAGAGACCAAAAACCACGCAAAAATACCAACAGCTGCACCGCACAAAGACCACCAACCACCGCCACCACCAGATGGAAATGGACACAATGGGCATGGGGCATCGTGCATCGTGCAACGAACAATGCAAGGATCTCCGTAATGGGTTAGAGGGGTGGGGGGTGCCACCAACAAAAAACTGCATTGAAAATGGCTCTTAAAAAAGAGTGACAATTGGGAAATCGATCTCAGCGGGATTTTCCGTGTTCCCCTAAACATCGTTCGAGACTATCCTAAATGGCTATGAGAAATACCGATTATACACCTAGAAAAAAAGCCCAGCAATTCTTATAATTACACTTAGATTTATACAGCTGCGTTCATGGAAATAGCAGTGCTGTAAGTCACCTTCTTCTAAGCCGTTTTAGAGATATGGGATGAGAGAGAGAAAGAGAGAGAGTGTCGGAAGAGAGAGTGAAAGTGTGGTAGGGGATGCCGCTCCTGCGGCTTTGGCTGACATTTCGCACCTATCCATGAGCCTACACTGCCATCCGCTGGGCTGCCCTCTTGCCACATACATACTCGTATATGCCACACTTATGTTTGATATGAAAGTGAATTCTATTTAATATAATTTAATTTTTCATTATGTTAATTTGTGGTTTAATTTTAATTTAAGCCCGAAAAGCTATTTTAAGTATGGGTGTTTAGAAAACCAAGTGTCAATATCCACCTTTAACATTTTGGTGACCCCGACGTGATATGAACAATGGCTTTTTTCTCCAATAATATTAAATATTAAGAAAATTCTACAACTTAAAGTTTATTTCATTGTTTTGCCCTTGGACACAATCGACACAATATAAAATGTCTTACCACAGATATGTAGTATTATGCAATACTTGCCACATTTCGCTGCCTATACTTGTTGGGGAGGGGGGCAGGGGGGCAGGTCCCCGCCTCTAACTGCTGGCATAGTTATTTTTTGGCAATTCCTTTTACTCAATTGGTATTCGCTTGGTTGGGTTTGGTTTCTCATCAGCTAAAATGCTTAAATGGTCAGTCCTGTCACACATATGGCCAGAACGACGCCAGAGACAAGCCATAACTGGCGCAAAAAAAAAACAACTGGTAAAATCAAATTAAAATGGCGCCGCCGCCATTGCCATACACGCAAATCCACCAACTTTTCTTTGTCCTCAGTATAAGTGTGTGTGCTTGTATGTGTGTGCTGTGTGTGTGTGTGTGTGTTGTCCAAACTGTTCAATAAATTATATAAGATATAGCATTACGCTCTTCCTTTCGGCATTGATTTGACATGAATTATGGCCGTTGCCGTGGACAAAAGCAATTCCTGAAAATCTTTCTCGCCCATTTTCCCACTTTTCCATTTCCCCAACCATTTCGCCCATTGCTCTGCTCTGCTCTGCTCTGCGGCTGCCGTAAACTTTAAGGCTTTTCGAAATGTATGTATAAATTCCATTAACTGATGCCAGCCGCAGGCTAAACGTTGAAGCGGGCGTTATTTATAACGCAATAGTCCCTACCACCCCCTTAACCAACCCCTTCCTATCTTCCTGCTGCATCGCCATCTGAAGCGTCCAGCCAGCCCCCATGTGACCACGCCCGGACACACGTCAATAAAACTGCTTCAAACTGTCCACATTGAAGTCGGTGCAGGCGGTATACCCTGCTCGGAGTAGGGTATATCCTGCAATTAAGATATCGCCTCTCATGCGAATGAGGGAAGGGTATGTGGAGGTTCGTTTGGATCCCATTTCGTGGCTGCAGCTCGAGCTGGAGCTGATGCCAGAGCGATAAGGCTACTTTAACGCTGTCCCCGATTCCTGCCACACACACACACACACACACACACATATACGGTGGTCGGCCCCTTTCGTGTTTGCCCCCAATAGTGGTTGATGGCCAGTGAATGGTAGAGGTGGGGTGTGGCGGTTTCAAACATGCAAATTGCTTGCGGTTCGCTTCGGTTTACCCCTCACCGCTCCCCCCACTTGCATTTTTTCGCTTTCATTGAGTGCTCCGCTTACAGTTAACTCAACGCTGCATGACTGTGTGTGTGTGTGTGTGTTTCGCTTTATGTATATGTAACAACAACAACAGAAATCCATTTAGATTAATTAGTTTTAAAGAGAACGAACCAAGCTAAGCCAAGCCGCGCTTAAAGCTGGACTCCTGCCTGCAACCGTAGTCGTTGTGGCATGAAAATGAAATCATAAAAGTTTCATCTTTGTAGCTGTAGCTCTTTTCCCCCCTCTCTTGCTCTCCCTTTCAGCATCTTTCTGCCCGACTTCACCTGAGAAGAGCTCTCCTCTCTCTCTCTCTCTGCTGGGCGGTGGGCGAATCTCAGTGCCAGTTGCAGTGCCACAAAACGCCGCTTAATGATGCCAAAGATGAGCGACGACCCAACCCGCCGTGTCAATGGACTGGACAGGCATCCCCTACCCCTCGCCCTCGCCCTCCCCTCCTCCTGCACTCTTCTCTGGCGGACATCTACATAGAGCTAACTAAGCGTGCCGTGTTGGCATCTCCTTTGGTGTTAAACTTGTCGTACATGGACCACTCAAGCAGGCACAAAGCGGCACGACGACCGACAAAAAAGCGAAAGAAAGCAAGAAAAAATGTGAAAGTAGTGAACTAAAGTTTGCTCAAAAGTTTGTTTATTACACCGACAACGGACACTCACACACACACAGGGTGCAGCGCAAAAAATTCGAGTGGCTTTTGCCTGAAAAGATGTTGGGTCTGTAGTAGGGTCTGTGGGGCAGCTGCAACTTTATGTAGTCGCTGGCTCGTTGAAAATTCATCATCTTTTCAGCAGTTTATGCGCCAGTTTGCTGCCTACTGCTGCTGCTGCTGCAAGGAGATGCCTACTATAGTGTGTGGCATGGTGTGTGTGGCATGGGGCATGGCTTTGGCTAAGGCCTGTTCTGGCCTGGTCTTTTGTGTGTGCGCAGCCAAAGTTCTTTGTTTTGCCATCGCCGTTTCCTGTTTTGCTCCATTAAAAACTTGTAACAACTTGGCTCGTTATCCATTTTTGGTATCAAACTAGACTCTCCCTGTCTCTCTCTTTCTTTCTCTCCCCCTTTAGGTATGAGGTGCATAATTTCCCAACGTTGGTTCATAGTTTTATTGATGGCTTAAGCTCTGCCGGCAATTAAAAGCCCAGACAAATGCCTCAAAGGTTTGCAGGAAGTTTTCTTCCTTTTATCTGTAAACTGTGACCAGATAAAACATTTGTTATCAACATTAAGGCTAAGCATATCGCAGCTGAGGCAGTTAGGAATTTGCGGGGATTCCTTGAGGCCTAACGATCTGGAATCTGTTATTCAGCACGAACCGCTTCATTAGACAAGGAACTGTCGTCTCCCCCTTCCGCCCTGCCAACTGCCCAGCCAATTAAGAAATAATTTAGAACGCCAACAAGTTAACAAGTGTGACCTTTCAATGCACTTGCCACCTCTGCAGCTGTGGCAGCAGTTGCACGGCATGTGAATGGCCCCAAAAGTTCGTAAATAAAACTTGAGATTCTAAGGCTGACCAGCCAAGCGACTCCGAATCCGAATCCCACCTCTGGCTCTCTGGCTCTCTGCCCGGACGGACTCAGTGTCTGACTCCGGGGGCACAACGTGGAATCCTTGCGAAATCCTTAGAAATGTTTTATTAGCCCTACGTACGCTTGAATAAGCCAGCTTAGCGGAAGCTATCGGATTTTATGCTTTTGACTTTTGCAACGCTGAGCGGTGTCTGGCGGGGCAAGGAGTGGAGTGGAGAGCTGACCTGGCCAGGGGATTGGACTGCTGACTGTCTGTCTGTCTGTCTGCCAGTCTTGGCCAAGTCCATCGCGGTTTAAGCTGTGTGCTGTGTGCAATGCAATGGCATTGTTTTTGCACAGAGTGGAATGGACCTTTGGGTGCTGCACGGTGCACGGTGCACGGTGCTGATTATCTAAACGTGTCTGATTTTCGGGCAACTTTTCTTCTCAATAAGTTAGTGGCTTTAAGGGGCAGGGCCACCAATAGTGGTGGAAAAAGGGATTTGCAGAGTGCAGCATATGCTACGAAATACACGCATCCTGCCACACACACAACGCGACGCAAAGAGCCTGTTAATCCTGCAGCAACAATGCCCATATGGCTTCAACTCAATGCAGCAGCAGCTAGGCAACTCCTGGCCTGGCCTGTCCTGTCTGCCCCATGGCTTAGTGTCTCCCTCTCTCTCTCCCTCTGGCTTGCATGTTGTCTGGTTTGTCTGTTTTGTGTGTGTGTGTATTAGAAATATTGAACATTTTTTATTGTCGAAGGATATATGAATCCCAGAGAATCGCACAGGCAGCAGGCAGCAGGCAGGAGGGAAATCCCTCGGGTTGGAGTTTGAGTAAAGAAAACAAAACGAAAAATCAAATTCCAAAGCGCAAAGGCAAAGGCAACGGCAAATCAAATTCCTCAGCCCCTCCCTCCCCTATATATATATATATATATGTATATCTCTCTCTTTTGAACAGATGCTCTTCCTACGTAAACACATGTTTTTAGAAATTGTCTCCCACATTGATTTACATAATACTCGAAATGGAGGAACGATGGAAGCTCGTTCACGCGTTATTGAGATTGGAAGTGAGATTCCTATTCCTACGATTTCATTAAATCTATTTCAAGAGGCTTGGAGTTCCATTCCCCAGTGGCACGACCAGGGACGCCTCTGCGGAAGCTGCCATTGTCCTTGTCGGGTGCCCCACGCTTTAATTATTCAATGGGAGCAGACATTTGGCAAATCGGGATGAGGGTTGGGGGTGGGGGGTTGGCGTTGCCATAATGGAAAACAACATAAAGATACGTTGTAGACAAAAATGTATCTTCCGGTTGCCATAATTGATGATGTGCTGTGCAGGACACGCACACGCACACACACAGATACACACAGCTACGTGCAGGCACAGTGGGAATCGTTAATGGATTCTGTAGGTAGCTTGAGGTCAGTTTTCCGCATAGGTTTGTTCCACTGTCTGGGGTCTGGGCAACAAAAACAGGAAGCAGCTACTCTATAGACATAAATATTCTGCAGCTAATAGCACACACACACACACACACACACAAAAGCAGACACTTCCGCTTAACAGATGTAAACCTGCGCAAGGGGGAGGGGCACCTCCAGTCCGGGGGGGGGACTCTTCAGTCGGAAGATATACGGAACATAATCTCTATCATATTTATAAATTAAACGACATCGATACGCAGCCAGAAGGAGGGAGAGGGACAGGGACTGGGAGGGAGGGAGACTTGCCAGACCGAAACATAAAAATGAAATATTTATCATCCTAACGCGCGCTCGATGCTCTCTCCTCCTCCCTTGCCCTCTCCCCTGCCCTCTCTCCTGCCCTCTCTGGATGGGAACGTGCGTTGGCATTTGCCGATTGCCGGCAATCAGCGCCCCACAGAAAAAGAGAGAGCTGACAAATATGTTGTTGGTTCAGAGAGATACATCTATGTATGTATGTGTGATGTGTCTTTGTGTGTGTTTGCCAGACCAGATCCCATATCGATTCTCTTCCCTCAAATTTTTCATCATTTTGTCGCTTTATCAGTCTCGCATTTCGGAATTTGTGACACTTTTTGGCTGACTTTTACGTGGGAAAACGTGTGTACGGGGTGTACGGGGGGTGTACGGGTTTTGGCTTAATTTCTTTTACGATTTGTAAAAAAAGTTAAAGCCATCTAAAAGCCAGTACTCGATGGCCATTTAATTTCTGTAACTACAATCAGTTCGAACAACGAAATAAAATAAATACCAAAAAAAAAAGAGAAGGAAAAACATTTAAAAAATTGAAAACAACAACAATAACAGGATTTTCCAGCAAAATGGCTGGCACTGAACGGAACTTTTTTTATGGCAATCAATATTACAAAGCTCTCTTCTCTCTTTAGAGGGAGGGGGCGAGGGAGGGGGAGAGGGAGGGGGAGAGGGAACTTGTACCAATTTGGAGTTTTGTCATAAAAAATTGAAAATGTCAAAAACAACATGGACATGGTCGGAGCGTACAGGCATGGATGCGTGTCTCTGTGTGTGTGTGTGTGTGCGGGGCACAAACATGAAGTGGTTGTTTGTATCTGTGTGTGTGTATCTGTGTGTTGCTGTGCGGCTGTGTCGCCGGCATGTAGTTGACATCATTGATTGATTTAGCTGTCAATTGCATAATCACTCAAGCGTTATTGTTGGTCCGCTCGGAGCCCGGAGCCAGCAGCAGCAGCCATGGCTTCAGTGTCCAGCCTCCAGCCTCTTCTTACTGCTGTTTGTCTGACTCTCGGCAGGGGGCAGAAGGGGGGTGGCCTGGGTGGTGGCTGGGTGGCTGCCACGTCCACGTGTGTGTGGCAAATAAACCAGCTGCCCAGTGTCAGGCAATTGTCAGCAAGCCGCCGCCGCCGTTGCCGTTGCTGTTGCTGGTTTTCCTGCTGCTCTGTCTCTGGTTGTTGCTGGTCTGCTGCTTCTCTTACAGAGAGGGTATTCCTGTTTTCGAGTAGCTCTTGACACTCTAGACTGTAACTCTCCCTGAAGCTGCATGATGAAGGCAGGCTAAAGATTAGATCTCTGTCCAAAGGGAGTATCGCTCGAAGGTGCGCAGGTGTCATACTTCCTAGGACTGCAATAGTGCAACAATCCTTTCTCAGTCCAAAAACCACCGGCGAAAGGGTATCTACATCTACATCTACATCCTGTTTCTCTCGTTGCTCGTGTTGTAGCTTCAAACCGCAACAGCGCCAGCTGTCGGTGAGATTGTTGCACAGAGAGAAGCGTCTGAGTCCTGGAGTCCTGAGAGCTGCCCGTCCGTGTGTGTGTCTGGTTGGGGGGGGGGGCCAATGCGTTCCGTGTTTGTGCATGCGCCTCGCATATTGGCAACAGCAATTGATGTGGCAACAAATTAACATGCCACAAATGGAAGTAATGGCCAAGTGTTAATTGTTGTGTGACACACACACACACACACACACACACACAGACAAACAGATTTTAGTTTGCACCACAAAAATGGCTTTCGTTGATTGCAATTTAATAATGATGTGATTCGAAATTGATTAATTTTTTGGGGGGTGGTGATACGGGGGGGGTTAGACCTTCCAAAATTGACCCACAAAACATGGCAAAATCAAGTCAGAGAAAAATAATAAATTACCTTCAGTGAATGACCCGTTGTTTGGCCAATGTCATTGTTATGCCTTTTCCTTTTCCCGGAGTAACAGAAAAAGAAACGAGCCAAAAGAAGCAAGGACCTTGGGTCTGGGTGGGTCTGGGCCTGGGCCTGGTCCTGTCTAGGCTTGTAAAAAATGGATATGTCAACGTCCGGCATGTCAACAAGATAACAGTACAGTACTACAACGAAGGGCGGACCATGCCCACTGCCACTGTTTGGCCCTTGTCAAAACGAAGAGGAGAAAACGAAAAGAAATGCTGAACAAAAGTTCAAATCAACAAAAGCCCAACAGGCAGCAACAATTGTGGGTGGCTGTTGGCCTGGCTGGCTGTTGGCCTGGCCTGATGTATTGCTTACCAAAAATCCAACTCAAAGTCAACCCGAAAAAGGCTGTTGAAAATATCTTCTCGGCTGCTGAATGGAGTCAAGATTAAGAAGCTTTGCGGAGAGAGAGAGAGTTGAACCCATTTTGGATGGGAGTATCTGAAATTCTTTAGCTGCCACACAAGTGACGTGCGGCATGGCATGGCCTGGCTCCATTGCCAAGTATCCATTTACGGTTTTGGCCATTGCATTTCGGCCAACTGAATGCTTGCTTGCTGCCTGCCTGCTGCCTGCCTGCCTGCTGCTTGCTGTTGGCCGTGTCATGCCGGATATCCGCTGAAGTTGCAAGTGCACCGCCAGAGCCATAAATCTTTAAGAAAAGAACAGCAACAGCAAAAGAAAGCAG
This sequence comes from Drosophila athabasca, assembly GCA_008121215.1. NCBI lineage: Eukaryota > Metazoa > Arthropoda > Insecta > Diptera > Drosophilidae > Drosophila > Drosophila athabasca. Next base: position 1,302,266 of record CM017793.1, on the reverse strand, counting down.
CATAAAGACAAGTGGCAACTGCAACTCTCTGCAGCTTTCCCGGATCCCGTTTTGGGAGTGCTTTAATCATGTCACAGCACACAGTAGCCTGTCCCGACAACAACAACAACTTTTGGCCAAATTGCAGTGTCATAAAAGTTGTTTTCTCCTCCTGTCCTGTTCATGGCCAAAACATTTTATCGCCCGCTTTGACGGTTTGATGGTCTTTTGTTGGCCCCACGGACCGACGGAAGTGCCTAAGCAGCTCGCATTTCTCTGCTGCGCAATTTGGTGCTAAATTTATGCCCCGTTTTTTAACATGCAAAATGCGAGGTGGGGGCAAGCCAATGAGAGCTTGTTGCATGGAGAGAAACGCGTTGCAATTGCACGTCAGTGGCATGTTTGCACTTGACAATTCATTTCATTGTTTGTAGATTGCATTTGTCGCCCGGCTTCCCCTTTTCGTGGAGGTGGGGGCGTGGCCTTGCAGCAGCAGCTCCGAAAATTGCATTCGCAGCACGCGATGCGCGCATTTCACTCCTCCAATGCTGCCTCTGCCTCTGCTCCTGCTGCTCCTGCCTCTGCTCCTGGTCCTGGCGCCTATTCCTGGCCGACAAACACAAAACGCTCGAGTTTATTTCCCAGCTGCCTTTTACTTCTTTTGCACTGTCGCCACTGCTACCTTTTTCATGTTTTTCCCTACCCCAAGCCCCACCCCCAACCTCTACCGAAGAACCTACCCGAAAAACCCGAAGGAAAATGCAATTTTCTTGGCATTTTTCGGCAGAGAACTTGAGAATTTGTTGGGTTTGGGTTTGGGCTTGCAGTATGCACGTGGTCAACAGGTTATCCTGTTTGGGAGGTCCTTGGTCCTTGGCTGCCTGCCTGACTGCCGCCTGCAACGTTTATTTCCGCTTTTGTACCTTTTTGGCATTTTTGTTTTCCTTGGGCTTCAGCTTGGGTCCTTGCTTCCTTGGGTCCTTGGTCTTTCGTCCTTGGTGCTGCCTTTGCCATTTTGTGCTGTATTTTTTTCCTTTTTTTTTGGCTGTGTGTGTGGGTTTGTTGCCTGTGTTGCATTGTGGTTTTCTCATTTATTTTGTGCTGCACTGAACACCAAAACGGCCGCAACATATTGCTTCAGTTGTTGTTGCTGTTGCTGTTGCAACAGGAAATGACTTCAATTTGCTGTTAACAAGTTTAAAATTTCGAAATTGCAACGGAAATACACAACATGATTTCCACCTGAGCAGGAGCATTCAGCATTGAGCTTTGGCTTTGGCTTTGCCGCACATAATTACTCAGCCCCGGAAAAGGAGTTGAGTTTGGAGGTGTGGCTGGGCTCGCAGTTGTGACTTGATTCACACTGCAGCACAGATTGCTGCTGTTGCAGGACACACACCTTAAAAACGAACTAATCCGTTGGTCCTTATCTTCCGTTTTCATTCAGGTTGAATCAGCTTTCACAGCAGCTGCTGCTCAGGCGATGAAAGGATGTGGCAATCAGGTTCGTCTCAGGCTCAGGCTCAGTCTCAGTCTCAGGGCTTAACATCTTGGCCAGCACCTGGTCCACTCGCTCATCCGCTTTAGCCCCGACTCGACTTACACGAAGCTCCCCCCCACCCCCTCACCCAGAAGCTGTTACAAGATGCCAATGAACTGCTTTCCTACATTTGGCTGGGTGTTAAGGGTGGGGTTTGGGGGTGGAAATAAATTCTCGCCAGTTGGAAAAATCCCGACTGCTTCATAGGTTTATATACTAGACTTATATATATGCTATATACTGGGATATATATGTATATGTGTGTGTGCATATTCATATGCTGCGTGTCTGCATGTCTGGGTGTAAGTGAGAAGCTGTCTGTGATAAATCAACAGATTCATCAGACCAGAACAGGACCATCAGGACAGGCATCATCTGGTGGCAGGCATCCCTTTGGTGGCAGACGACAATGTGGGACTCGAGAATTATACAGTGAAGCTTCCACTTACATGACAAACCAGATGCTTTGAGCACATTTTGGATGGTTTTTTCTTTGTTGTTAGTCATTGAAACATAATTGAATATTACGTATTTTGGCTTGGTTCTTTACGAATATTCCATATTGTTGTGTGTGGAAATATATACTTTGTCGTCTAGTTTGTTCCTTTGTTTAAATAAATACACAATAGTTTTGTGTTTATATTCAGTGATGGCTTTTATATTTTATGATTAAAAACTGCACAACGAGATCAAGAAGAGAAGAAAGATCTAGAACAGTGTGCCCGTTCATTTGGGATTTCTGTAATGTTAGTTTGCATTACATTTAGAGAATTCTGTAATGTTATTGAGCCCGTTCATTTGGGATTTCTGTAATGTTAACTTGTTGCTGTAAACTTAACATTCTAGTGAGGAGCAATGTTATGTCCAACATTGTGTCTCTTCCACAGCTTTTGTCCTTTATTTAAATATTATTTATTTATTTATTATATTTATTTATTTATTATATTTATTATTTATTTGAGTTTTTTTTTTTAAATTAATTTATTATTATTTTAATTATAAACTGTTTTAATTATAATAAATACTTGACTGTATTTTAATTTTAAAAAAATGTTTCATATTCTCTAATTTACAGAGATAATCATACACCTTTTAATTAGTTCCTTTCTTTGGAAAATTCAGGTAAGTCTGTTTTTCTTTCTTGGGAAAATCCAGTTATGTCTGCCTAATGAAGCCACGTGTGTCCCTCCCACGTGTGTCTGTTTCCCCCCTTTTGTATGAGGCAAAGCTTGCACACTTTTCCGAATGGGTTTTTCTTGGAAGCCAAACAATTAAATGATGAATCACATTAACATTTTTAATTCACCTTTATGGATGGGCTGCTTCCCAATTCTGGGAATTGGTGTTCGGTCTCCATCTCTCTTCTCTCACATTATAAATTGTCAACGTTTTTATTTAATTTGTTGTGGCTTTTCGGTTCACTTTTTCTATTTGGTTTAATTAATTTGAGCGCCACTCACGGAGGCCGTTCTTCTGATGACAGCTAGACAAGAGCAAGGGCCAAAAACACACACACAAACACACACTCACACCCATACTCCCTTTGGTAGATTGTCCCTCTCCAGCTCCCGTTCGTCCACTTCTTTCCCCACTCGCACATGCACATTTTTATTACCTATTTTAATCATAAAAAGCGCGTGGCCATGTGGCACAGACAAATTGGCATTATAATGACAAGGGAAGGGAGGGGGGGGGGGGGGGTGTCACACACGCCCCATCACGCCCCCTTCTGGCTATACCTACTCACATGGCTATACCCTGCCAAAAGATAGGATAGATAGGACTTTGTGTGGAAGTTTGTCATGCTGCAAAGGCATGACTATATCATGACTATTGTTTATCGTTTTCGTGCCGATATATTCCGTCTGTTTTGGGGATATATGGCTACAACTTTCACTTTATTCATAGCTGCAAATATATATAATATTTCCTGATACCGCAGTGCCCCATATAGGCTCCAGATTCCATAAATATCTGCTATAAAAAAGAGTTCTATAAAAAACTGTAGCTTTTAGTGTACCTCAAGCTTCGCCTTGGGACGTTTGTAATTACTTTCTTGTCATTTATATTTCAGTGCAGATGCGTAAGTTGATTATTAGCTGGTATGTGTGTGTGTGTGTGTGTGTGCGAATGAGAGTGAGTGAGTGGGTGGGTGGGTGGTTGGATTGGATGTACGGTTTGTTGTTGCCATAATTACGGCCGTACCCAGATCCTCCTCAGCGGCCCCAAGAGTAGACTTTGGCTCCGTGGTTCAAGCCCAGTTAAATACAGACATTAGGCATGCATAGCTATTTAGCTGTACAAACACACACACACATCTCTGCACCCCACCCCCCATTAGGGGTAGTCCTCCTACCCCCCCACCCCACCCCATCCCATTGAGAGCCATTTGTAGCTGGTGATTTCATTAGAGAGGAGCTTGCGCTCGAGGATTTTGCTGCGGCTAAATTATAATTCCGTTTCATGGCAGGATGGCAGGATGGTAGGTAATGTCCTTCGTGCGTTGTGCAATAACAACAAAGAAATGAAATTAGCTCAAAGGACAAATTAAGCGTGTCTCTGTGTGAGTGTAGTACGTGTGTGTGCATGTGTGTGTGTGTGCGTGCCGAGCGGATAATCTAACGCAATTAATCGACTCGTCACTGTTTCAACCCAACCTCCACACACATGTCACTCTCTCTCGCTCGCTCTCTCTCTCTCTCTCTCGCTCTCTCGCTCTCTCTCTGACAGGCGTCTAATATGCAAATTAATGTGAAATTACAATGCAAGGCATAGGCGGTACTACTACCTAAAACGCCCCCCCCCCCGTACCCCTTTGTCCAAGGAGGCAAAGGAGTGGAGTTGCTGGCTGTTCATACGTTTTAATTAATTTTAATTGCGAAACAAACTGCGGCTTTGGGTGTAAAAATATTAATTTGAAATACATTCAATACGCAATTCGAGTGTCCAACTAGACACCCCTCCCCCCCTCCCAAATGCACCTCTCCCCCCCCTGCAAATCAAATAGACATTATGCAAATTGTGTGCCTGCCCCCCGCCGCCGAAAATACACATTAAATTGATATCAATCTACAGGAAAATAATTTAAATATTAAATATGTATGCCACGACGAGAGAGATCCAGCCTAGAGGAAGGCCAGGACGAACCCCAGCTAAAGCCCCAGACAAATTCAATCAATCAAACGAAGAGCGAAGACCTGGCCGAAAGCAATGCCAGGACCAATGCCGGGCCGTTACGTGCCCGTAATGAAGTCCTGTCCAAATTTGCCTTTTTCTAAATTAGCACAAATGTTCTTTTTACGACAGGACACGGGCACAGGGACAGGGACACAATGGCTTCTGGGTCCTGGCTCTGGCTCTATCTCTGGCCCCCCGATTGTATCTGTAGGTCCGAGCTTTATCTATGGCTCTTCCTAGTCCTCATCCCTGTCCCTGTCCCTGTCCATGGCTATGGCTATGGCTCTGCCTCTCTTGCTCTGGCATTGTCTCTAATTTCTCATTAATTTGCAAGCGAAATCAGTGAGCAGAGCAGAGCAGAGCACGGCGGCTACCTACTGAAATGACAACGAGGAAAGCGTACGGCGTACGGCATTACGGCGGGGTACAAAATGTAACGACAAACGACGAAACGAAACGAGGCAACTGGGCGTATGAGCACTCAATGTAAACAGCGGCTGTGGATCTGTGGAATGGGGGCGAAACAGGGACAGAGAGAGAGACAGAGAGAGAGATGGAAGACAGGTGGCATTCGACTGAATGCTCGTCAGGTGTTTGCGGTGGTTTTTCGAGTATTTTGCCAGAGACCAGACCAACGTCAGTCCGCTCTGTCCTGTCAGCGCCACTGACAAAGTCAATAGGAGACGCCACGGCGAGGCATGGACGTGGACGTGGACGTGGCTTGAGGTCCCTAGTGTTGCTTCTTCTCTCGCTCCTGCCTCTGGCTTCTGCCTCCTCCTTCTGGCTCCACTTTCGACTTAATTGAAAGGCGTTTATTTGGCTTTAAAAACGTAAATCAAATTCATTTAATTCTCTTTCTCTCTCTCTCTTTCTCTTTCTCTTTCCTTTGTCCGGCAATTACATGCCACTCGACACCCGCCAGACTCGAGACAGCACTCGACTGCGGCAGATCTCCATCTCCCCGCCATCTGCATCCACATCCGCATCCGGCAGCTCATTTTATAGCTTGTATTTTAAATAAATGTTACCACTCTCTCCCCACTCTCTCTCCCCACTTTCTCTTCTACCTTCTCTGTTCTCTGCTCTGTTCTGGCCGAGCAAATTTCCGCGCTTACGCTACTTTTGGCAAACAAAAGGCGCTTGACATTGCCCGCCGCCGCCGCCATTCGCTTTTGTTGGATTAGCTTTGATTAGATTTCTCTTGTTTGCTGCTCCTTCACTCAATGGCCACAGCCACAGCCACACAGGGGGGGGGAGAGTGTCACTCAAGGGGCAGCACCTGACCAGAGCAGAGCAGCTGCAGCCATGGACTTTATTGGTCCCTGATTATATTATTTCGTGCGTCCTCTTTGGGCGCCTCTCGCTGTTAATTTGGTTCGACACCAACTTCTGGCAGGGGGGGAAGGGGCATGGACATGGACATGGACATGGTCTTGGGGGTTGGGGGTTGGCTCCAGAGGTCGTTGAGTACTTTAAAATTACATTTCCTGGTGGAAATTGCACCTGTGACAGAGGCAGAGGCTGAGGCTGGAAGTCGGTCATAAAATGTGGGCCACTCAATCTGTGTGACTCATTTTGTCAAATTATTTTCGGGGGTTGGGGGTGGGATTTATGCGTTGGCAGCCATTTTTTATTCGCTTTACTTTAATGGCAGTTAATTTATTGCCAATAAATTTGTAGCCAAAAAGTTTAGACCAAGGCCGAACACAGGCGATGGAGAGGGGAGACGAGTGGAGCCCCAAGTGATAAACTTTCAACATATGTGCGGGTCTCGGCTCCAAGTTGCTGCTGAGCCGCTTTTTGGCAGCAGCTCAACAGGGAGAGGGGGGTCCAGGGAGGGGGAGGGGAGCGACCCCAAGAAGAGGCCCAAAAAAACTGCAGTTAAATTCAATTTGTGCCGCGCTGCCTGCAAATGACAGGCAGCCAAAGTGCCATTTAAAAACGGCAGCCAAAAATTGTCGCCCCAAATCCCAGCCACCAGCCTCCCAGCTCACCCCCCACCCAGCCTTCAGCCACCAGTCCACCCCTCATCCATCCATCCACAAAGCTCTGGGCTGAGAGTCAGATCCAAGTCCTGGACGAGTCCTTGACGCCGCTCGACGACTCGTTGTCGTCTTCATTGCAGCATAATTTCTGGCGCGGCTTTGTGTTGGCGCGATAAAAAAGTTTCCTGTCTCTGTCCCTTATCCCTGGTTGTCCCTGGTTGTCCCTTTTATTTCCGTTGATTTAATTTTAAAAGGCGCCGCCTTGCCCTGAAGAAGCACTTTTATTTATATACATTTAGCCACTGCGGGGCGCCGTTTTGCAAATTGTTTGGCTTGCCAACAGAGCGCCGTTTAGTTGGCCCCGAAAACGGAGGCCCAGGCACCAGGCAACAGCAGCAGCACCAGCACCACATTGTCTGTGAGTCGGCCCAGTCGGCACAGTCATTCAGTCCAAAAGTTCTATCCAGAGTCAGAGTCGGGTGCAGGGTGCAGTCAGTCTTTCAGCCATAAAGAGTAGGGCACTCATTCAGAGCAGAGCAGTTCCAGTCTCTAAGAGTTGGTCAGGGCAGTCATTTAGTTTTCCAGTTCGAGTCTCTAGGAGTTGGGTAGTCATTCAGTCCAGTTTCAGTTCCAGTCCCTAAGAGTTGGTCAGGCAGTCATTTAGCTCTAGAGTCGGGCATTAAGCCATTCAGTTAGTCCCTCAGGCAAGCTGTCATTTCTTTCTCTCAGTTTAGCCCAGAAATCTGTCCTTTCTCTCTCAGGTTACCCAGGAATCTGTCTTTTCTCTCAGTCAGTCAGCGAAGGAATCTATCATTCAGTCGTACAGCGTTCAAGCGTCAGTCAATCAAAGATTGTTTGTCATTCAGTTCGATATATATTCCCACAGAGCAAGACAGTCCTTCAGTGCTTCAGTCCTTCCAGTCCATCACAATCCTTCAGTGCTTCAGTCCTTCAGTCCTTCCAGTCCATCACAATCCTTCAATGCTTCAGTCCTTCAGTCTTTCGTTCCTTCACTGTTTGGCAGTCATTGAGTCGCCAAGTCTGGAAATCATTCACTCACTCAGTCATTGGGTCATTGAGTCCCTGAGCATTTGGCACCACCGATAGCCACCACTTGGTCCTGCAGCCAGTCAGGAATCAGGACTCGTGGCACTGGCACTCGTGTTTTGCCTTTTGTCAATTTTAATGAATTAATTCTCGTATTTTATGTGAAAAGTTTAGGCACCAAAAAAGTTGCCGCAGCAGAAATAAAATTTATGCCCAAGAGCGGCTGCTGCTGGCTGTCCCCCTTCCTGTCCCCCTCCCTGCCCCTCCCTGCTCCCTGCCACAGTCTATTATCTAAACATTAAACCTGTGCGGGTCTGTGCGTGGGTTATTGATACAAAGTCTGTACAAATTGAAAATGAAAATTGTTTAGCAATTTAATGATTGTGGAAAAGTTTTCAGCAACCCCCTAGCCCCCAAACCCCCCCCCAACCCCCAAACCCCATTAAAATTATATTACAAAGTTTACAGAACGATGAAGCATTTTTGGAGCTTTGGAGACGACACGCTTTAAGGTCTGATTTCGATATGCAACTTTCGCCTTGAACAACTTTTGACATCTTGCCACAAAAATAAATCGTGGCAGGCGGAAAAAAACCGAAGAAGTGTCGAGGCTTTTGCGGTTGCAACACTCATTTTTCACACTACGCACAAGGAGGAGAAAGGCTAAAGCATGGAGGATTAGGTGGAGGATGCCACACTCGCAGTCTGTGTAGCCGACTGATGCTTGACTGATTGTGCCGCGTTTTGGGGCAAAAGTTTTTCGCATTAACTTCCGCTGCACGCCGCGTTGCATTTGAATGCGATTTTGATTTGTCATTCGCCGCCTTGCAACAAAAGCCGACGCCTACTTCTCTCTCAGTGAACTTTTTCCACCATTTCCGTTGCAGCAGTGCGGCAGGCAGGCGCCCACTTGTCGCCGATCATTGGTTTCCGTTGCTGCTGCCACAGCCACTGCCACTGCCACTGCTGCAAGTCCAAGTCGAAGTCAAAGTCGAACTGGAGACGTGCACAAGCGCATTTTGAAGTTTATGAAAAGGCCGCGGCAGAAGGGTGCAGAAAGGACCCAGGAAGGACTCCGGGACTCCGAGCCAACTTTTCTGAATAGATTAAGTTGAAAGTTTTGCTCATTTTCAGCATCGCCCCAATCGAGGAACAAAATTATATGCCCCCCAAAACCCTCTCGCCTCCATGCCACCCCGCGATCCACGGGAAAAAATCAACGTAATGATGTCGCCGACAGGGGGGCAGACAGCAAACCAAAATCAAAAACTTTCTCAAGTGTCATTAAAACTAACCGACGACGACGACGACGAAAAAAAAGGAAAGCAGAAGAAAGAAAAGAAAGTCTAGCGGGGGTAAAGGGTTTTCCATTTCCATTTGCAGGGCCCCGAAAAACTATCAACTATTATCTTGTTGATTTGCTTTCTCTCGCACAAAAGGAGTTTTCTTTGCATCCTGGCCAGAGATCGCATCGAAGTTTTGGGCCTGAAAGATGCCAATTAGAGAGCAGGTCATGCCACACATAAATCTATGGGGAATCATGAAGGGGGGGGGACTCATGAAAGGGGGCAACAATATCATGAGTAACCGCACCAATCATCATCTCTCGAATATTGGCCGAACGTGTCCATAGACATTGATAGGAAAAGGGATACAGATGGGGGCAGAGGGGGGGCAGAGGGCAGATGGCAGTGAAGGACTCTGCCTCGTGGCCTTTCCAATCAAATAGCCCATTGTCCTTTGGGGCTGCTTTGTTTTATCTTTCGGTTTATTTATTTATGAATAAGGCTATATCTCGAGTGGGTATATGGCATGTAATTAATCAGTCGCATTGGCATTGGCCTCTGGTTTTGTGGCCTCAACTGCATCGAAACAAACAGACGCAATTTGTGCCGGGGCCGGAGTACCGCCGACGGATAATTGAATTTCCGTTTTGTACGAGTGCCGTAAACGTGAAGGAGAAGGAGGAGGAGGAGGAGGAGTAGGCACTGCTGCAATCGATGGGCTTCTCCGAATTTCACTAATTGGGCAGCACAAGGAGGCAAGGAGGAGGTACTAGTGATAGCCTGGTGTCGGGGTCACCCCTTGACTTGGACTTGGACTTGGATTTGATGTTGATCCTTTGACCATCCAAAATAATTAATTAGCTGCATTAAAATAAGCACACAGTCGGAGGCAGAAGCAGAGCTAGAGGCAAGAGGCAGAGGACAGAGGTAGAGGCAGAACCAGAGCTGGAGCAGAGGCTAGAGGCAGAGGCAAGAGCCATGAGGCGAGATGTGTTTCGGGCGATGTGTTTGGGCCATGTGTTTTATGGCCATTATAAGAATGCCATCCTCAGAGGAGGAGGAGCCATTCGAGGATATCGAATGGCCGCCTCATTATATTGTCTAATCGGATTGTGGCTACGGCCTATAGTCCATTAAACGGAACAGAACTTTGCTATGTGGCATTAATGCTCAAAGGGTAAAGCAATAAGCGGCAGCGACCCGAACCGATCCGCTGATGGGAAGTCGGACAAATGGGCTCCTGCTGGGGGTCGGAGAGGTGTGGTGTTGATTGATTTGGAAACTCAAAGGAACGGCACCTAATTATATTGAGGGGATTATGATTTCTATAGCCGAGTCCGGAGAATATCAAAGGTATACAATTAATTGAGGGATTACATTTCCCTTTGTTCCATAGCCCCCACTCATGTCTCGACTTTTATAATGAGAAACAAAGAAAAACCACAGAAACTTTCAGCAAATACACACACACACACACACACACATAGACACATATACATATATCATCTATATGTACATATATACATATACATATCTTAAGATTAAACCAAAACCATTTGCATTTCATGGCAAAGTTTTTGCTGTTGTTTGTTGGAAAGTTAAGTCGGTTAATTAAAACCGAGAAGAGAGGGAGGGAGAGGGAATGAAATGAAAACTCACCCACGAGAGCTGTTAACCTGATGATGAAAAGTAGGTAAGAGCAAGAGCGACGACGACGACAACATATTTGCGATTATTTCCCACGCGGGCACTCAAAAAATAAGCAGCAATAAATTAAAAGGCAAAAGACGGAAGACGAAGACGACAACATCGACGAGGCGGTGTCCTCCGCCTGGCAGCAGAAAGGCAATCTTCTGAAGCTACGTTTCCGTTCCTAAACCCCAAGGCACAACACCAAGAACAGACAAGAGTAACGGCTGGCAGAGCAGAGAAGAGAAGAGCGAGAGCAGAGACGGAGCAGAGCCAAGGCAGAGCTAGAGCTAGAGCAGAGCTGGAGCAAGGCAGAGCAGGGCAGAGCAAGAGCAGAGCAAGGGCAGAGCAAGAGCAGAGCAGTGGTGGAGCAAAGCAGAGCCGGAGCAGAGACGCAGCAGAACAGCAGCGCAGAATGTAAAACGGCAGCCACTTCAGGTGTAAATGAAAAATGTAATTATTTCGTAGATTTGCGCTCTGGCCATAAAATAAACATGCGGCACGAGGCACGAGGCACGAGGCACAGCCACATTCCACTATTTACCTCCATGGAGAGCCGCGGGGACAAAAATCCAGAGAGAGAGAGAGAGAGAGGGGAACATCAAAAGGACAAGCCCTCGAAAAATGTTAAATGTACATTTGGTCCCCTGCACTCGAATAAATAGTTTCTGGCGAAATGAGTTCAACGTTTTGGAGGCAGCCTGAAAGAAAGTCTCCAAGAAATGAGTGCAAACAACAAGGGAGGGGAGTGGGGAGGAGGCTGAGGCACAGGGAGAATGAAGGAGGCAGAAACAGAGGTGGAGACTGAGGCAGAGGCTGAGGCTAAAGCAGAGGCTGAGGCAGAGACTGAGACTGAGGTCGAGGCAGAGGTGGAGGCAGAGGCCTGTGGAAAGGTAACGCCGTGTGGCAGAGGCAGAGCCAGTCGCCAGTCGCCAGTCTGATGCTCATTAATTAAGAAAGTGGCAAAGCAAATGAAAAGCCAGCGAAACAAGCTACCAATTCCAGCTACAGCGAGGGGTGCGGGGCTGTGCGGATGTCTTTTTGGTTACTGACCTGAGCTCCAGCTCCAGCTCTGGCTCTACATTTGGATGAATGTCCTGTACATATACACACACATACATACACACACATATATATATTTTTGTACATATATACTGCCGTACAAAATCCGTTTTATTTGCTTTCACTTGTTCTGCTCTAATATTTTTTTGGGGCATTCGTTCGTGCCTCGTCGACAGCTGCTTGTGGCTTGCCACAGCTCCCCATTGCATTTGGCTGCCCCCCTGCTTTTAGCTCAAACAAAAAAGTGGAAAATTAAATTATTAATTTATTGCCCGTTGCTCAGGGCTACCCCCACCCCCGGACTACCCCCACCCTTCGGCGCGGCAGGGTTTCTGGGTTTCAATGGTCCATTCACTCATGCTTTTCGCTGCTGCCCCTGCTGCCCCTGCTGCTGCTGCTGCTGTGTTCGCGGTTTCCTTCGACTCGCTAATTATTCATAAATTAAGGCGCAGATAGGCAGGGCCACAGGCAGGGGCAGGGGGCAGAGGGAGGGGCAGGGGGCAGGGGCAGGGACTTAATTTACCATTTGCTTGTTTATTTAACAATTTTCTTTTCTTTTCGACGGGGGCAGCCAGCACAAGTGTGCCAAAATGTTCTTTGATTGCAGTTAATGTGGTAGTCGGAATGGCAAGTGGATCGATATGGAGGGATATACTTAGAAATGGGTAACAGATTTAAGCTGGAAATATAACTAAATGAAGTATAATCTTGTAAAATTTAAGAACTTAGACACACGAACTTAGAACACTTGTATCTGTAAATATTATTTGGAAAAGCCAGACATGTGCCTGTCAAACTTGAGTTAATCCTTAAAGGTCTCTTGGACTCTCTGGAAGATCCAAAAGTATCTCAAATAGAGGCCTCACTGTTCCCTCGTCTGGAAATCGTAGAAAAGTACCTCAAACGAGAGGCCTCACTGTTCCCTCGTCTGCCCGATAGTTTTGTGATTCGATTTCCCAGCCAATCGAAACAGTTAAGGCCACACCCAGTCCTGTGATTGTGGCTTTAGCTTTAATCGACTTTAATTATAACAAAAAACCATTCATATTCGGCTTTTCTTTTGCTGTCAATCAAAATTTGAGAGTTTCCATACTTAAGAATTCCGAATTGATTTCTTATCATTCGATTTTTGTATTATGCCACCGCCGCCAGCGAATCAAGAGCCCAATGCAGAGGGGCGTCGCCGACTCTTCGGCATGTCGTACAAGTGGGTTCTGATGATACGTGTGGCAGTCTTGATTCTGTCTGTTTCGCTTATGGCACTCACCTGCGTTGTCATTTACCAAAATTACAAGAAAAACTAGTAGCAGAATGTTTGTAATATTTGTTGTAATTATAATTTTGTACTTACGATATTTCTCCAAATGGTGTGAATGCGTCTTTCAATTGTTGTGTCTCGATTTCGGCACTCAAATCGCCCACAAAAATGTGAAATTGCTCTGTAAAGACAAAAGAAAGGAGGAGAAAGTTTAGAGAGAGACATTTTAGGGGCAATTAAAACGTGGCCAAAAGCAGAGCAGAGCCGATGATGGCTCCCCAGACAGACAGACAGACACATGCCCCATGTGAGTAAGTGTGTGCCTGCCTGAAATCGCAACGTGCAATTTCCTTCCGGCCCCCCCTTGAGTCCCTGCCCCCATCCTCGACTCGGTTTCCGTTCGGCTCTGTTCGGTCAGCGGCTTGGTCGGTGTCTGTTGCTGATTTGGGGCTTGACATTATCAAATGCCGCCTGTCACAAGCCCAGTGCCGCACCCCTTCCCTCCCCCTCTACAGCCTGCAGCCTGCAGCCTGTCTGCTTGGCTGTGCTTGTCACTCTCGCTGCCACTTTGGTTGCTGCCGCCTGCCGCATGCCTCTGACTGGGGTCTATGACTATTTTCGGAACACCCATTTCAGGAATTGGTGCTCTGCTGCTCCGGCTCAGATTGCAATGTGCCAACAGGCAGCAGCCAACAGCCAACAGCTGAGCGCAGGTGGACACGAGTGTGGCATCTATGGCCGGGCACAAGTGCCCCGGCAGCGGCAGCGGCAGCGGCAACGTGTCATGTTTGTATGCATGCGCGCAGAGAGACCAACTATCTATTGCCCACTCATTGCCAGGCAGGATGTGTGAAGGTCCTATTCCCAGTGCCAGTGCCAGTAACAGTCCCCTGGATGGACTCTCTGCGGCTGTCCTGGTCCGGTCCGGTCCGGTGCTGCTTTTCGGCTCGCGTCCGTGCCAAAATGACATAGTTTCGCATTACAAGGAAATTGCACTTGAATGTGCCAGCCAGCCAGCCAGCCAGGCAGTGGTGGGCGTGGCTGCCACCTCCCACCCTCCCGCTGCCCCTCATCATGTGTGCACTGGGAAACAGAGTTGACAAATATGCCAAAAAAGAAAACCCCCAGCGACATGAATTACAATTCTGAAGAGGTGGTTGGTAGGGGGGGGGGGGGGGAGTGGCAGCTCCTGCTCCTGCTCATGGCCACGTTTCAGCTGCGCGTCGTCCCGTAGCTGTCCCGTCTGTCTGTCCTTTCGGAGCGACAGGAAGTTGTGCTAAGCGTCATTTCCGTTGTTTTGAGTGATTGCAATTGAGATACGGTTTTTGTGGTTTTCTTTTTCGGTGCCGAAACTCTACGGGGGATCGAGTACCCAGTGGCAGGCGAAGGGATCGCAGGGACTACGAACAGGAGGCAGGAGGCAGGACTGTGTCTGTGTCCGGCCAGGACGTGCACGTGTTTCGGCTTTCACTTAAGCGGTTTAAATGGCAGAAGATTTTGATGTTGTGGCCTAATGTGCTGTAAAATGTGACCTTAAACGAAAAGGATTACGTGGCATGTATGACCTTACGCATAGTGCATGCGGCATGCTGCATACTGCATGGAATTGTTGCCATTTTGATGTTGACACTCGAATGCCTTTATCGCGGTGGTAATAAATTGTTGGCCAAATCCCCCAAATCAATCGTTGGCCAATTTATTTTATGCAATCTCTGCATCTGACAAATTCCCAGCCCCAAAACCCAAACCCAAATCCCAACCCAAAACACTCTCCTCTCCCACAACAATTTATGGCCCTAACTAACAGCCAACTGCAGCTGCACCACCCACCCAACCAACCACCCACCCACCCCTCCACCCACCCTTTGGGAGCCAACAATAGCCCCCCATTAAATCTGTCCGTTACAAATTGTTGTTGCTGTTTGGTCAGTCGCAAAACAATTTGAACAGAGGAGAATTTTATTTGCCGCCGGCAGATACATCTATTTTTTGGTTTATTTTATTTTATTTTTGACCAGGCTATAAGGCTAGACCGGGACTGGGAACGGGAACCAATGGGGGCAATGGTCCGGGCCAATTAAGTTCCAGTCCATAAAATCTGCATCAAAAGGCGACCATTGACCTTTGGGCGTGTCTATAATTAAGAGCCATGCCCCCCGCATTTGTGCCTCACAATTAAAGAGTCGATCCAGGCCAACAGCAGGCGGCCAACAGAGCAGCAGCTAATGGCCAAAAGGAATATTCGCAGCCAAACACCAGGGCTTGAAAATGAGCGAACATCAAAAACAGGATGAACGCAGCGCAGGGCAGGGCAGGGCTCAGGGGAGGGGCAGGGGGAGGCAGCAGGGAAATGTAATTCGACATAAAAATATCGTAAATCTTAAATTAGAAATTTCGCACATTAAAAACTTGGAAATTGCATTTGGCTTTTGGATTCAAGTTGGCTTTCGCCCGCCATTCATGAAATCTGAAGGCAAAAGGCATGAAAAATCCCAGAGAAAAGCACCCAAAAAAAAACCGAAAGACCCTCTGTTTTTGTTGGAAGTTGAATGAAGGATCCCTCCTGGTCCTGGCCTGGTCCTGGCCCTGGTCTTTGGGTTTTGGGTAGGGCCTGTGCATAAAGTCCATTGGCGCACATTTTTAATGAGTTGGACATAAAAAAGTTTTAGCTTTTCAAAAGCTGGTGCCGAAATGAAGCCAATGAAACCAACACACAGAAAGGGAGAGACAGAGAGAGAGATAGATAAAGCCAGGCCAAAGGAGAGAGAGAGCCAGAGATAGATAGAATCTTGGTCTTGGTCTGTGGCCCATTGTCTCTCTCTGTGGGGACTTGAGTGTTGTCCTGCTGCTGTTTTATTGCATAATCGTGAGTCAATCAGCGACCTCCAGGGGGAGAGCCTTCTCCCCCTCTTCCCTCTTGTTCCTCACTGTGTGGAACGCGTTCGTTCGTTCGTTCGACCTTCATCAAATGCACGTCAGCTAATAAATACGTGCTGCAGTTCGCCCTGACCCTCCCCAGAGACAGACAGAGAGAGAGAGAGAGTGAGAGAGAGAGACAGACACACACCGAGGACTGAGGACAGGGAGTGCCCAGTGCCGCGCTCTGTTGGTGCCCCATGCCCCCCCATGCAATTAAATTTCACTTCAGCATTTCCAGTTTCGCTTTAATTTGGCCAAATTTAATTAAATTTCTAAAACATTCCCCCATTTTTCCGGAATATCCCGTCGTCCCATTGAATTTTCATAGAAATTTGTGTGTGTGTGCGTCTAATTTCGTTGGAAATTATAGATTTGTATGGTAATTCGCCTCAATTTGGGGGCATTCGTAATGCACTCGATGCATCAAACAAATGCAAATGGATGGATGGATTCCGTATACCCAAAAAGGTTGTAAAATAATTTTGAATGATGTGGCATTAACTCGGCTGAGAGTGCCAATCGAAACCATCTGCCGCCTCTCATTAGAGACCATAAATTAGCGATTGGAGGGCGATAAAGCACCGATAAATATCAGGTATCAATAGTTGTGTCTGTGAGTCTAAAAAAGAACTCAACCACTTGAAAACTTTTTGTTTAGTTTCTGCCCCTTTTTTTTTGTGTTTATTTTACTTTTTTATTTTCTATCTTTTTGGCCCTCGTCCAATGTGCGAATGTGAAACCGGAGTGACTACAAATGTGGTTGAAATGTACGCGAAAAGCGGCAGACCGCAAAAGTAGCTGAACAAACACAAATGTGCCGGGCCAAATCGACAGAAAAAGCTGGTAACAAAGCGCATACATCTGTGTACATGTGGGTACAGTCTGCAGACTGTGGGGATACCGATTAGTCACTCAGATAAGCGAGCAGTGAATGATCGCCATTCATGGATCCCTGCAGAGTAGAAAGATCTGCAAGCCGATTCTGATCAAGAATCAGTGTTCCCTTTTCGGATCTATCTATGATCTTTCTATATATATACCTTTGTGTTCGCAGAGTAACGGACATAGGTTAGGCTTGGAGCAGAGAATGAGTGATCCATGGATCATGGATCCATTCAGAGTAGAAGATCAAGATCTGCAAGACGATTCCGATCAGCAATCAATGTTCCCTTTTAGGAGGTAACGAAGAGTAACGGACATAAAAAACATCAGGAAAAAGTCGGTGAATGGATGGTGGATATGGTGTTTCTGTGTGGAGCAGAGGTAAACACTAATACATGGGCGTCCGACAAATGTGACGGACATGGACATGTGTACGCCTCTGATACACACTCTTGTCCCCCCCCACTCCATGTCTCTCTCTCTCTCTCTCCCACTGTATACGTGGCTGTGTGTATGTGGCAGAAAATGCAAAATGCAAATACAAATACAAACACAGATGCTAACTAACCACAGCAACATGGCTGCACATCTATGTATTTGTGTGTGGAGGGGGGTGGGGAGGGTTGGGGGCACTCATCGTTTAGACTGCTATGCAAACATATGAAAATGGAGATTTCCATGCCATTCCATGATGGTCCATTTTGATGTATTTTGTACGGAAATTATGTTACAATGCCACTCACTCGATCTCTCGCTTTTGCTAGCCAGCAATTACCATGCCCTCCCCTCCCCTCTCTGCCTCTGCCTCTGCCCTATGGGAAAGCGATGAAAAAAGATGAAGGATAATAGCATCGGATTGCCCAGAATTTTTGCACATGAAACACACTTGACTGGGGAAATGCATTGCCTCTTGAATTAAATCAACAGCAACTCGAGCTGAAAATTCCTTGTACAAAGCAAAGCCAGGCAGCAGCAGCAGCAGCAGCATCTCGTGTTCAGCTGTTCAGCTGTGTGTTCGAGTGGTCCTAGCCACATTATTGCCATTGGCAACGCATCCGCTTGGCCAGGACGAGCACCCGTTTGCCACTCATTGTTGTCGAAATATGGCATATCCATAGATGGCATAGCCATAGATGAGTTGGTGCATCCTCCGCAGGGAAATTTAATACAGTTGAAAGCCGGAATACCAGCTTGGAGTGGGAGTAAGAGAGATTATTTTGGGTAAAGTAAATTGTAGAAGGCTTTGAAATTGTTTCGGGTACATGGTTTCGGTATATAAAACAGCTTCAAGCCATACCTGGTACTCGCACCCTAAAAGAAAGTCTAGACACTTGCGAGTAGAGCTTGAATTCATACTAATCTTCATTCAGAAACTTTGGGTCTTATAGGGAGACAATTTCGTATTCTATTCCCACGAAACGGGTGCATCGGTACTTACTTTCAAAGCAAAACCAGATTTTGGGGGGCTTATGGCAACAATTTGATCTTTGTACCATAGGGAATTATATTTTTTCAAATGTTTTTCTATTCAAAACGATTCCCAAACATCGCAGTCATAGTTTTTGGGGTCTGTTGTTGAGTTCCGCTTTCTAGTTTGGATTGTCAAATGGATTTTCGAAAGCGAAACGGAAAAGTGCCACAAAGTTAAAAGCGTTGCAGGGGCAGGGGCAGAGGCAGAGCCAGAGCTGGTGTAGATCCTGAAAGCGAATGGATTAAAACACGTGAAGCACGCGACCTCAAAGCGCATTATTTGTTGTAAAAAAGTATTACACACACACACATACAGACCGTTTGAGAGGCAAATGGCATACACAGAGAGAAAAAAGGGAAACCTCGTGGAGAGCTGGAGGGAAAACCTAATAAGCTTTTGTGCAATTGCAAGCGCCATTGTGCTGCCGCTTTGCCCCGTCCCCTGCCCCGGCCCCGGCCCCGACCAATGCCAATCCAACCCACAGAAAGCTAATTCAAACACCTGCCACAAAAGGTATACCGTATACGTATACGTATATATATAGTGGATATGCAAACGTCGAATGCGGTGTGGCACGGCGCTGCCACTGCCGCTGCCGCTCGACACAATGCAACAGAGAAAACAGAAAAGAGAGGAAAAAAAAGCGAAAGCGAAAGGATTTTCCCCCCAGCCGCAAATGCATCGAGCGCGTAACATTTAGCCTGCGGCAGGGCCTGACGGGAAAGGGCTCTCTCGGGGCTGGGGCAGGGCTAGAATGTAGCATGGTCCTTGGGGGAGGGGGGTGGATGGT
Organism: Drosophila athabasca; assembly: GCA_008121215.1. NCBI lineage: Eukaryota > Metazoa > Arthropoda > Insecta > Diptera > Drosophilidae > Drosophila > Drosophila athabasca. Next base: position 1,283,181 of record CM017793.1, on the reverse strand, counting down.
GGTGGTGGTGCATTAACACATGCGCCAATAAGTATGCAATGCGCTGTGACATTTTTAACGCGCCCAACAAAGGCAGGCACCAACAGAAAACAACAACACACAGCACTCTGGCTCTACCGAGTAGTATCTACCGTTATATATGTATATATATATATATCTATCTCTTTCTCTCTCTCTCTCTTTGGTGGTCGACTCGTGAGTGACTGCCTGTATCATCCAGGCTGCCGCTGACACCGTCGGTTGCACAGGAAATCACGATTACAGTGAGTCAAAAGCACACCACCAGGAAGGAGAGGCAGGGGCAGGGGCAGGGGGCAGTGGCACAGGCAGAAGCATCAGTGGCAGGCAGGGAGTGTGTGGTGCGCGTTGTCGCATGTCGTCGTTGTTTGTTGGGTGACAAAATTAGATTTAAATACGAGAGTTTTCCGCGCCCGCAAAACGCTTCCAGCAAACGGAAAATGTCACCGCATGTCCTGCTGCTGCTGGGGAATGCTTCATGCTCCAGCACCTGCTCGGAATGATCCTGCTGCCTGTTCCCTGCTGCCTGCTGCTGCTCCTCCTCGGAATGCTCCTGCTCCCTGCTTTTGCTGTGGATGCTTGCTGCCTGATGAGGATGATGAAAATGAGCTGTCGCACAGTGGGCGATTTTGACGATCTAGCGTAACTAAATTAACTTTTTCAATGTCTTAAAAGTTCCAAAATAATGCTTTCCGCCGATTACTGAAACCTTGTTTAGTATATCGGCGATAATTGTAATGCTTTATTTGATATATTCAATCAGCTGTAAGCTCACAAACGAGCAGTATGTTGAAACAGTTGTTTGCAAAACACTTTGGCGCGCTTTTTACACTTGATGTTTTGGTCTGAATAAAATTCAGAAATTGATATTATTATATATTTTTTTATAGTTTTTGACAATTCAAGGTATGTATTTTACTAAAAAAAAATGTTTTGTGACCTGTGCATATGTGTTCTTGTACTTATATGTGGTAGAAATTAACCATCGTGGTAATTGAATTTGTGTAACTTAATGTGAATTTCTGTAGACAAAAACTTAGTGAGGGCCGCATCGGTTCGGATCAAAATTGTATTTCAGTGTTAATTTGTTTCGTCCTCATTTGGAATTAAGCAGCCTTTGCTGCTCCAAAGTGCTCCTGCTCATAATATTTGACTTTTTAGGCACCATGTCGGTACGCAAACGTACTCTGTTTGATGTATGGCACAAGGAAAACAAACATTCGCAGAAAGTTACCGCAGTCAACAACTTTGTTTTTTCAAATATAGTAGATAGGTCGAAACTTTCAGAAGACCAGTACAACACTACATTAAATATGATGAACAATTTTTGCAAAAAAGTGGTAAAAAAATGGCGAGAATGTTATAGAGGCTATGAGCGATTTGAACAGAAAAACAAAGTTTGGTTGGACGAAGAGATAACATTTCCACAAGGCTGATGAATATAATGATGTATCAGTATTTTATAAGTGGGGATGCGATGGAAGTTCGGGACATTCAACATATCGGCAAAGCTTTTTGGATTCTGAGCACAAAATGGTTGATGGAAATTTTTTTGCCATTTGTATTGTGCCTTTACAAATGCAATTCGAGAGCAGGATACTATGGAAAAATTCACGGCCATCATCAACCCGATATTGTAGACCCCTAGAAATTATGTTTGCAAAAGAATCTGTGGAATTAATTCGAGACGAAATCGAAAATATTAAATTACAAATTTCAAACATTATGCCCACTAGTCTTTGTATGTTTAGAGCTCAACATAAATTGCAATTGACTATGATTGACGGCAAAGTCTTTAGCGTGATTGCAGACACATCAACCCAAACTTGCGGAATTTGTAAAGTAATTTGTAAATACAAATAGTGGCAATACCGCTAGAAGATTTTTCGAGTACCACGACCTGTCTGCTCAAATAACTGGAGTGAATAGAATCCTTATAAAAAATCTTGGAATCATTTTACGTTCTATGGCATCAGGATATGCCATAAACGTCAGCAGATTCCGTGAGTTTGCCTTGGACACGGCAAAGATTTTTATTGAAGAATATCCCTGGTTTTATATGCCTAGCTCGGTTCATAAAATTTTAATTCATGGAGCCGACATTATAAATGCTGTACCTCTTCCAATTGGTATGATGTCGGAAGAAGCCTTGGAAGCAAGAAATAAGGATTTTAGAAACTTTCGACTAAAGCATACACGCAAAAACTCAAGAAAAAATTCAATGCAGGACCTAATGAACACATTATTAATATCCTCGGATCCTTTAATAAGTAGTTTATGTAGTAGCTCAACACAATTTATAAAAAAATATAAGATTTTAGATAAGGAGGTGAAAGCTCTTCTTTTAGAAAAAATTGAAGAAACAGACTCCAGCTCTGACTCCGATTAATTAATTTAATATTATTTTAAGTAAAAAAAATAAAGTATTATTCACTTGGATTTGGTAATTTAATATTAAATATTAATAATTTAAATAGTTTCATTAAAAAAACACCAATATTCTAACACATATCAATTAAGTTACGCTAGATCAGCCAAATCGCCCACTGTGTGTCGCCTTCTTGTCAGCATTGTATTAGTTGGCATATGTACGAGCACATGTCTGGCTCTCAAGCGTTGAAGGAATTGTTCTTTTTTTTTGTAATATAAATTATTATATTCCATTCCCCGTCAATCTTAGGAAAAGCTCTAAAGCCGATTGGTACTTTTATTATAAATATTAAATAAAAATTAGTTTTTAAACATATTTATGTTGAGGTGAAAACTTGTTCAATAAAAGCAGAAAATTCAAGTAGAAAAATAGGGATTAATCGAAGCGGATTAAGCTAGAAAATATCTAATAATCCCTTTTAGGACCTTAAAAAAAAACCTAGAAACTTGCAAGTAGAGGTTGAATTCATACTAATATTTATTCATAAATTACGGGCCTTATATGGCGACAATTTTGTATTCTATTCTTGTTGCTAGGCCTACAGAACGGGTGCATCGGTACTTACTTTCACAGCACCAGCCATATATGCACCAGATTTGGAGGGTTTATGGTAACAATTTGATCTTTGTACCTACGGAACGGGTGCATCGGTACTGCGAGACTTTATTGTATATTTTTTACTGAGAATAGATTGGTTTTTGTGTTTATCTCAGTGAATGTGTAAAGACTCTTGTTCTTTAAGTACAATAAAGTGTTCATGTTCGCTTATATTTTTATTCCTTAATTTTTAATTATTGAAAAGCTTCTTAAATCGTGTTAAATTATCGATCCGGTTAAGCAACTACTTTCATTAAGAAACACTTTTTGTCTCAGCTGCTTTAAGCGCGATCTTCGCTTTCCATTTCCGCCCATTGTCTGTCAATCGACAGGGTTCGTTTTCCACCTTCCGCCTTTCCTACTCCTTTTCCTCTTTCCTTTTGCCTTACGTTTTCCTCAGTTACACAGTTCCCAGTGTCTTTGTCATTATGAAACGTAAAACGAAAACGATTTACAGTAATGCCAACACTTTGCCACCCAGCAGCACCCAGGCAGTGTCTTGCCACGCCACGCCTCATGCCTCGTGCCTGTGTGTGCGCTCTGTCGCTACCCTACATTGTTGTTAAATGAAGAAAGTATTTTTCAAATGCGAATTTCCGTTATGCTGCTCGCTCCCCGAACATGAAGACATTTTTGACTATTGTCTGTGTGGAGGGGTGGGAGCGGGAGTGGGAGCCGAAGCCGAAAACGGCAACAAAGTCGTGGGCGAAACTATTGCCAATGACAACGACAACGACGAGGAGGATGGGGATGCGGATGGAACGGGGTGGATGGGGGGATGAGCACGACGCTGATGATGGCAAGCGTTTCCGCTTTTCATGCCCTATCACAGAGGGTAGTACGATAGAGCTATATGGAATGTGTCCACCTCTCTTTCTGTCTAACTGTTGTCTAACTTAAGAAGGTTCCTTAGGTTCATGGAATGATCATTAAGGAAAACTAAAGACTTTCTTCTAGGGTTCGCCAAATAACGCTTGCTCTGAAAGGGTATCTCTGCTTTCGGCTCACTATTTTACCATTTTTTCTCTTTTGTCGCTGTGTTGCTGTGCGCGCGCGAGACACACAAAACATTGAATGACATTATCCTTTATTGCTTATCCCACGCTTTGCGCTCTGTTCGCTCTATTCTCCGTGTCCTGGTGCAGGACTTTGTCAGCAGCTGCGCCTTCTGCCCAACACATTGGCACGCAAAATGGTGGAGCGGTGAAAGCGGTCTCCGGGTCTCCGGGTCTCAGGGTCTCGAGAAGTCAAAAGGGCAGACACGGCGTATGCGTAATATTAACTAGGACCAACGGGATGCGACAAGCGAGAGATCGAGGGCACTGCCAGCCGCATTGTGTCCACCAGGGCAAACTTTTTCATTTCCCCGCGGAAAAATTTTCAAAAATTTCATTTCTCCAACGAGTAAAGGAAAAACTTTGTGCCAAAGACATAGAAACTAGTTAGAAGTGCGGATATGAGAGAGAAGGAGAGGAGATGGAAGAGAAGGAGGAGGAGAAGAAGGAAGTGGGGGACAAGCGCTGGGGCCAACAAAGCTGAAAAAGTCATGTCGTTCGTTTCCTAGACGCTCCTCCCTCCCCCACCCACCGCTCTCTATTGCTTTCTCTCTCCCACTTGCTATGTCCTTCTCTCTTTTTCTACACACACAAACGCATTTTGCGAAATAAAGTATTCAAATAAAATATGCTAAAATCTTTGAAGTACTTCAAATAGCAAAAAGTAGAAAAAAAACGAAACCCAAAAGAAAACGCCACACAGAGAAACAGTCGAAAAGTTTTTGAGAGAGAGAAAGAGAGGGAGAGAGAAAGAGAGGGGGAGAGAGAGTGGGGAAATGGTGAAAGCAAAACTCCGCATAAAAGGCATCGAAAGAAATAAAGAAATGGCAGCCGAAATGGCAATAGCAAACGGCACACAAAAAAGTAAATATCGTTTATGTTGTCATAACGCGCAACCACCCAACCACCCACCCACTCAGATTGTGCTGGGCGAAGAACTCTTATCATTTGAATTTTGCCACCGACGTGTTTGTCGAGCTGGAGCCGATAAAGATGCGATAAAGTGAGAACAAGTTTTCCGGGATGGGAGGGACGGGGCAAAAGTTTTGACCGAATTTTGACTTTAACGTCGCCCCGACTTGACGGACATTATTCGGCAAGCAAAATTGCCAATTTGTGTAAATTATTGCCTCAACTTATCCATGTCCCTCTTGTCCCTCTTGTCCGGTGTCCCCTTGTCCCCCTTGTCCTAAGTCCCTCTTGTCCGTTGCCCCTCTTGTCCCTTGTCCCATGTCCAAACTCCCAAATGTCCCAATGTCCCAGAGTCCAATATGTCCAGTGAAAGGACCAGTCAAACTTTGTCGGTTGCCTGCTTTTTGGTGGCTTTTGAGAGATGCAGATAGAAAGAGAGAGAGAGAGAGAGAGAGAGTGAGGAGAACAGAGCGGGGGCAGAGCGGGGGCAAAGCGGGGGCAGAGCGGGGGCAGAGCGGGGGCAGAGCGATGGCAGACACTCGGCTGGCGTCTGGCTTTGTGCCTTTTGGTCAACTGTAATATGATGTAATATAATTTAATTTGATTATTTCCATCGTTTCACGACATTTCATTTCATTTCTTTTACTTTTTTACTTTTTACGTGCGTGTGGGTGTGTGCCACGCCCCCTTTTAGCATACTTAATTAAGCGGAAACATTTCAGCAGCAGCGCAGAAGTCGAGCAAAAGTTGAGGCTCGCAAATTGTATTAAAAATTCATACGAGGGAGAGCAAAGCACACGCACACGCACACACACACACACACACACTAGCACACATGTGTGTAGCACACATATAACATTCACAGCCGTTAGATTTAATTTGACTGCAAATAATATATAAGGCCTGGTGCATGGTCCTTGTTCTGGCGCTTGGTATTTGTCTTGTATGCCGCCATTGTTTGCTTTCTACTCTCTCCCTCCCTCTCTCTTTCTCTCCCTCTCCCTCTCTCTCTCTCTCTCTGTGTGTTGCTCAACTCAAACACTCGACACTTTCGTGTTGGCCCAGAAAATTGTTAACGAAAATGTTCTGTAATGCCCGGCAGGCTACAGGCGGCTGAAATTTATGCATTCTAAATGATATGTGCAACATTTTGGGGTGCCACATTCGTGGAGGATGTTTGTATTTTGTGGCCAACTTTTAGGCGCAAATTGTCGCCAGATTATGAAACGATTCTCTGACAGATCCTGATAGTTGGTTGGTTTTAATATAACTCTCTGTCTCTCTCTGTTTCTCTGTCTCTTTCCCTCCCGCTTTCAATTATGATTGTTCTGATTATTTTAATGTTTTGCGCAGACATTTGTGGGCGGGGGGGTGGTGGGGGTGGGGGTTCTATTGTGTGTTAGCTGCTTTTGTTTCGTATATTATTTATGGTTTTTGCACAGTTTTTTTTGGGGCTCGACATTCATTGATTACAGATAAACAATTAAATGAAAACAATGGATTAAAATATCAACAAAATATTTGATTGGCATTGGATTTCGATAAACCAAGCTGCGAGATGCACAGAAATATGTGGCAAATGGCATTCCACTGCATTTAATTCATTTACTACCAAAGAACTTATCTTTTTTTTATAGATTTTATGCCAGGACAAACCCTGATGTAACCTTCCGCCGTTGCATGATTGACTCAAAGTCACTACGGGAGATTGATCCGTAGATGTTGCCCCTGTTCCCCCTGGCTTGTTGACCGCTTAAACCTGGCTAAGATCATATACATCTCTGTGTTTCTATTGGCTTTCCTTTTGCCTTGCTTTAACTTGCTCAAACTACAGTCTTCTCTTTCCCCGTGTTTGTGGCACAACTTCCTAAAATTCTCATATTGTGTGGCCATGTCCTGGTCTCACGTTTATTGGCAATAACGTTCAATTGGCCAGAACCTCAAAAATGGTAGCCAAAACCCAGCGAAAGCTAAAGACAGAGCCAGACAGGATGACAGCAAGGAGTCTCCCAGCCAGAGGACTGACTGCCAGCGAAGGTCTTTCTCGGGGGAGGGAGGATGGAGGGGTTGGCAATTAGTAGGACAACCACAAAAGGCTATTGCCAATCGTTTCTGCATGGCTTATATTTTGCATATTGCTGGATGTACCTTAACCCTTAACCTATGGACTGGATTCTTTGATTCCTATTGATACTTCGATCCATCTGCTATCCCTTTCCTTTACTGATACTTCTCGTCTACGCTCTGGTCTCTGGCCACGCCCTTAAGGAGAGGAAAGCCAAGCCAAGCCACATTTATTGATGTCTCAATTTCCTTGGCCAAATCACCTATTACAAATCGACAGCCAGCACGAGTGGTGCCCCTATTGCTGTTGCTGTTGCTGGATTGGCTTTGTTGGTTTTTACAACTGACGACGATGCTGCCACTCTGCTGCTGCTCTGCTGCTCTGCTGCTGCAATTCGTACAAATTTGGCTGGCAAATAAAGCGCCTGGAAAAGCTGCAAAGTAAAAATTACCCTTCTGTCGGGTAATGGCTGGCAATTTGTTTGGCTCTCGCTCTCTCTCTCTCTCTCTCTCTCTCTCTGGCCATTGCAATGCACAAACTGCAGATACGTGTGAGTGTGCCCCAACCCTGCCCCAACCCTTCCTCTCCCATTTGAATGGGTTGTGTTTGAGGTGGATTGATAAGAGTGGGCGGAATAGTGGGTGGGTGTTCCTTTTATGCCTCATTGCCCCTACCCTACCGCCTACAATGTTGCCTGCAACACAACTCTCTCTTTCTCTCTCTCACTGATGGCAGTTTGATCATTCCATTACAAGTTCGCCTGGCCCGGCCCGGCCACATTGCAGCTTCAAGCAATTTGCCACAAATTTCAATCAAACGTGCTCGCTAAAAAGTTGCCATAAGTTGCACGCCACCCACTCTGCCACACACACACACACACACACACACACACAGGTAGGTAGGTAGGTAATGCCCCTCCCCCCACTTACGGGCTAACAAACTTTTACATTAAGACATTAGCGGAAAAGTTTTTTTTTCTCTTCTTTTTAGTGGCAGTGGCAGTGGCAGCGACAGTGCTGCTGCAGCTGCAGCCCGAAGCTGCAACAACTTGGTATCAACTAATTTCTTATTTGTTTGGCTCTTGCGGTGCACATGGCCAGGACCCGCGGACTGACCAGGGACCAGGACCAGCAAATGGAGTGCTCCATTTTCATTTGCTTTCGCCTCGCCTCCGCCTCGCATTTTCGTTTCGTTTTACGCTTTTCGCTCTCCTCTGGGGCAGGGGCAGGGGCGGGGGGCAGGGGCAGGATGTGGCACATGAAAAACTTTTCGTATTTCCATTGGCTTTGATTCAGTTTTGCAAATGGCTTGGCATTGTTAAAGAGTCGAGAGTTAAGAGCTGATTGGATGATCTTTGATGGCAAGGAGGGAGAGAAGAGAGAGGAGAGAGTGGAGAGAGCAGCGAGGAGAGAGATATAATGGCGAATAATGCTAATGAGGGAAGCTTTCACAACGAATTCAATTAAAGTTTCTCCTCCTACTCGCCCCCTCTATGGTTGGGGGTGGGGTTTATACTCTATCGCTCTGTAGATACAATTACCTCTCTTAGCTCTTAGCTGCTAAGACAAATCATATCATAGATCTACCATCATTCTATGCTTTCAGCCACAGATCCACAGATATCCCTTCGATTTCCATTAGCAATGACAGAACCTCTAAGGGGTAGGGTAGGTCGGGGTTGGGGTTAGGGTGAATGAATGGTGGGTGTCCATGTTGCAACGCACTTGCCGCTGTGCTACGCAATTTCCGTTTCCGGTTACGCAGAGCCCAAGTCAGACAACTGCAGGATAACATCTCTGACCCTCTGGTTCTCTCCCTGGCTCTGGCTCGGGCCCTGGCTCTCTGGTCCCGGGCCTCCTCATTGTCCACTATAGTCCCTTGCAGCCATTTGGCGCACAAACAAACCGTTAACACTTTGCTGAACTCAGCTCTGGAGTCTTCTTTCTCTTACTTTTCCTGGCTCCAGCTGCAGCTACTGGCCTGCCAAAGCCTGGTCCTGCCACAACCTGGTCCTAGTGCTACTCTGCATCCACCTGCCGCCACTGCTCATCCGCCAGGCCATGCCTTGTTTCGGGTTTCTCCTGCCTTTCAGGAGCAGCAGAGGCTTCTCTCCCTCCTGCTGCTTCTACTACTCCTGCCACTATTGCTGCACCTGCCGTTACTCCTGCTCCTCGTTGCTGCCTCTGTCGCTGACGCGACTTCAGGTAGTAAATTTCCATTAAATGTGCATTTTTGTACAAGTTTTTGAATTAAACTTTTTTAGCTCGGCCATAGCTCAGCGGCCAAGAAGAAGCCAACATGGCTCTCTGCTGGTGGCTCTCTGTTCTGATATCCCACCGAGCTCCTCTTGGCTTTGTTTCCCCAATGCGTGTGGCACACAGCCTTGAAATGTGGCAATCTTGTCTAAAGTTTACGCAAAACTGCAACAACTTCATTTCTGAGTGCCTCCCACACACAGGACAGGACAGGACTTGGTATCTATCGGTAAAGGATGATCCCCAAATGCTGGAAATCCTAATTAGAATTCTTCTGGAAATCCATTTTCACTTCTTCGAAAAGGTAAGCCCTACTTTTAGTCTGATTTTCCTGCTTCTGGGGGAAATTTGTTAAGCTTTTGCTCTGCCACACCCCCATGCCACTTGCCACACCATATGCTGCAACTGTCGTTGGCCGCCAAGTCATAAAAATCTACCCAAGTGGGTGACCACTGCTAGGGAGGGGCAGGGACTAGCAGGGGCAGGGACTGCGACTGGTGCTATTATTTTTAGAATATGACCAAAACATGCAAAAGATTTTCCTCTCGCTAGCAGTTTTTGCCACAGACAATGCAGCCAGCCATAGTTCTGACACTGAAAAATGTGAAAATTATGCAGCAAACATTAAAGAAACTATGGAAATTGGCTGCCACTGCTGCTGCTGCTGCCCCCAGGCTGCAAGGGATGGGATACCCTTATCACCCTTAGCCACACCCATGCGCCCATCAAATTTGATTCTCTGTCTCTGGCTCTAAGTTTTACTCACGCCTAATGGTTTTAATTAAGCGACTGCCTTGAGGGGGGGAGTCGGAGATGGGAGATGGAGTCGGAGTCTGACTCCGAGTCGTGCCTTGAATGTCATGCATGAAATTCATTAGGTTCCGCCCCGACATCTCTCGTCTGCTTAGTGTCTCTGCCTCTGTGAGTCGCGCGCTTTTCCCAGCTTCCCTTTGATATACTTATACTTAGAATTTTCTTAAGCAAAAACTTTTGGCTTGGCTGGGAACTAAAACCAAACTTGACATAGTTTTTGGCAAAAATTGCAGCTAAAAACTTACTTAATTTCCAGCAACTGCACTTACTCTGGGCCAACTGTCGCCCCAAAGGGGGTGGCAGTGGCACACACACATGCCCTACTCTTATTTGCATAGTTAGTCAAGTTTTCTTAGGGGCTGGGGATTGAGTTCTCTCTCTGTCTCCCTCTCTCTCTCTCCGCCCGCATGTGAAGAGTCCACTCAGTTTGACACTATTTCAACAGGCAAATAAATACTTTGGCCTCCCCAACCCAACCCCAACCGACTTGCAACGGAGGCAGTGGCAGAGCCCCGACTTGGGTTTTATTTATCTTTGACACTTGCTAATTTTTGCGTCGAGTTGAGTTGTTGATGAAAATATTTTCCCTGGCAAGAGTCGAGTCGAGTCGAGTGTCAACTTCCTAAGTTGTTTAGCAACCAAATATGGAGAGTGACAGTCAGGCCCGCTTAAGCACGACTGATTCTAGATTCTAGTGTGAAATGTGACTGTCACTGTAACTGTAACTGTGACACAAATTCAAACGAAAGCTACTTTCCCCTCACCTCTCTCCAGTGCTGCTTGCAACAAACATATTTCCGAGCATTCAATGCTTTTACGTATGAAATGATGCTGAAATCTGTGCAACGGTCTAATGATTGTTCATGTCAACAATTTGCAAAACTAAATGAACACATTTCGAGATCATAAATTATGCAAACTCCACTCCAGCAATAACTACAACAAGGAGGCAGCAGCAGAGGCAGCAGCATCGCATCAGTCCAGGGACAGCAAACATTTCCTTCACATATGAGAAACAGGAGGCCAGCAGGAGGAGGCTTGTGGCAGGTGGCAGCCAAACTGCCAACGCAACTAGCAACTAGCAAACTCTTCTGGCCGTAAAATGGTATTAGGAGGAGGAGAGGGGAGGAGGCGGAGGAGTAGCTGGGGAGGCCAACATGGCATACTGACAACATGTGTTTTGAGGTGAAGCTTATAAATAAATTATTGATAAGCATCTGGCATAGAGGAAACGTCAAAAGTTGTATGCTAAAATAAGCACAGAACGGCAAACAAATGAAGTGAAGGGAGGGGAGGAGAGAGGGGGAAAGGACGAGGAGCAGGAGCAGAATCCAGAACCATATGTGGCGCCCAGGCAATGGCAGAGGCCTTCAACTTGTTGTTGTTCTGCTAGGAATAGCTTTTGCATTTTTAAATTTACACAAAAAATACAACAACAAAAATACATAGAAGAATAGGTGAAACAAGAGAAAAAAGGAGAAGATGAAGGAGGAAGAGGAGGAGGAGGAGGAGCGAGGAAAAAACAAGAGCAAGTACGAACATAAACGAGAGCAAAGTTTTTCGCAAGTTTGTTGCGCATTTTTAATTAATTTTCTTGCCTTTGCCACCTTCCCCCCCCTAACAACCCCCCACCATAGGCTGTAGGTTGCAGGCGGCTGCTTGCTGCCTCCTGGCTGCCTGTGGCATAGAATTCTCCTCCTGCTTTTAGCCATATTTGTGCGCTGCGCTGCGGTGCATTGACATGTCAATAAGAAATGAAAGTGTATGGCATCGACGGCGTCGCTGCCTTGCAATTAAAATTTTAAGACAAATTAAAAACCAGAAAGAAGGCTCCTGAAGCCAACACTGGAATACCCTTCATGCTTGCAAATGAGAAAGGAATGCCAGTATGCAGTAGAGGGACAGGGACAGGGGCTGGTAGCTAGTGAAAAGATTTGCACTTGGCTGCTGATTGCAATCCATGCAGCGGGGCTGGCAGCACTTCGTGTCCTCAATTTGATGCATTTATGCGGGGGCAGGCAAGCGTGCAGTAATCGAAGCAGCTACGACGACGACGACGAGGACGATGCCTTGCCTTTCTCTTGGCAATTGTATCTGGCTTAGTTGTCCTCCTCCTGCCGCCGCCTTGAAAACTTTTAATTTCTTATCTTTAATTCTTATCAATAAATGTTTCTCGTCTCTGACCATAAATGATTTATTTGTTATTTATGCGTGGAAGTGGAAGTCCAGACAGTCCAGGCACTCCAGGACTCAAACAACTTTATTTAATGTCAAAGTAAACACGATGTCAGTGCTCTGTCACCTGGCAATTCCGCTTGCCACCAGGCCATGCCACACGCCACCACAGATCCATTCTGCATTCCAGCTGCAGCTGCAGCTGCGTTTTTAATTTGCACATTGCGGCCGTCGAGGCGGGTCGCTCGTTTAAACGATTTTCGGTTAATTATACGCAATGTTACATAATGACATTTGCGCAGGGCCACGCCCACATCCACGCGCCCACAGTGTGCCGTTAACCGAGCTTCCGTGTCCGTCTCCGACTCTGAATCTGAATCATGTGAGTAGCAGGCATAGCTATACCCTATCTAAAGGGTATTATGGGTCGCCATAGAGTGCATTTCCCCCTCCCTTCAATTGGGTCTCTATTTACTCCAAATTCTGCTCTAAGATTAGATCCTTAGTGTATATCCTTACTCATTTCTGGCAGAGTATTTCCAGCTTCGGTCTTGGGTCTCCTTTGCTTAATTTCTTTATTGTTTGCTCTGCCTCCGTGCCTCCTGCATGCCTCCTGTAGCTGACTCTCTGGTTCTGGTTTGCATTCCTTGCGGTTTCATTACCTTGCCACACACACACTGTTGCCGTTGACAGTTAGCCGCCTGCCCCCACGCAGTCACAAACACGCACACCCACACACACACACCAATGCCTGCCCTCACTATGGCCTTGGCCCTGCCTTGGGCATAGTTGCATACTCTTTGGCGCAAAGACAATCGCTGGGAATGAAATGTCGCATATGTCAGATTGAATGCCGAATGCCACACAGCAGTGCACTGTGGCAGTGTGGCACAGCCACGAAGTAAATTAATGCATTTAAATGGCCAAAATCTAGAGGGAAAGGATTGCCAGCTGTCTGTCTGTCTTCCTCGGAGAGCAGGACCTTCCCCTTGTCCCTTTTTGTGTGTGTGTTTTTTTTTTGTTCAGTTTGCAAATTGTATAATTATTACATGGCCGCGGTTTGCCTGCGATAAAAAAGTATATAATATAATATAATATAATGGTTTGCATTCTTTTGTTCGATGAACACGACCGCAGAAACCATAAAACTAACAATAATTCAAGTTAAATACAATTTAAATGCGACTGTAAAAAATATACAAAATAAAGCTGTAGGCTAACAAAAGGGGGGAGGGGGTTCCAGTTTTTTTGCCATCATGTAACCCTCTATAGTGCTATGGAAAAAATTGATATATTTTAAATTAAAAATCCAAAATAAACAAAAGCAAAGACAATAAAAAAGTTGGGAAATATTGTGTACATCGCGGGGAAGTCTGTGTGTGTGTGAGTCTGTGTGTGTGTGAGTCTGTGTGTGTGTCTGTCTGTCCCTCTATAAGGTACATGCCTGCTGCTGCATTGGATGGTCCTGTATCGAGCACTCGGCTCGGCTCTGCTCTCGGTATTTATGTATTTAAATTCAATTAATAATTAAGGTGTAAATGCATTTGCATGCTGGTTAATTAAATTTGTGCGGCTTTATTAAAGGAAATTACGTATTTTAATGCGGCCAACGCCGCAGAGAAACAACAACCTCCGACAACCACCACGTGGGTGGGTGGGTCAGAAGTGGGATAATGTAAATTCCGTACGGATAGTTATCTCCGCGTACTGCGGGGACCCCGCCGGACAGCTGTTTGCCAGCGGGCTTAAAGCCAGTTCGAGTAAACACTTAAAGCTCCGAGTGGATGGATGGATGGATGCTTGATGGGGGAGGGGATGATGGAGGGGAGGGGGTGGTTATACGGAGTACATCTATAAATATTTCATGCGTTGCATTGCAGTCATTATGGCATTCATTAAATATAGAGTCCATGACATCCATACAGCATGCAGCAGGCCGCCACATTCTCACAGATAAAGCGCAGAGCACAGAGATGCACTCACACACTGATGCACTCTACCCACACACACACATAGAGAGATACATATCCACAGATAGGCCACCAATAGAAGAGCGAACGCTTCGCATCCATAAATCTCTCGACAGCCCCCCACCAGCCCCCCACCAGCCCACAGCTTCCTTTCACTGATGATGGGGGACATGAAAGGGTGGGGTGGGGTGGGGTGGGGGGTTGTGTGGTGCGCCATGGTCATGCCACCACTTTTGTCCGTAGTTATTCATATAAATACAGAGAGCGTGGGGCAGAGCAGAGACAATGGGACAAACATCATGGTGTTAGTGTATTTCTGATTTGTGGTCTGACAGTTTAACCAAAAACTGCATGCATGTAAATTTATTTGTGCTCATTTTTGTAGCCTGCCCCCCCTTCCCCCCCAGCCCCCGCTTCTAACCCCCTCTGACTCTGCATTGTTGCTGCCGCGCTTACATATGTCAAAATATTCAATTTATGCAACGGAAGAAACAAAATGAGCCCAGCACGACGTCAAGGCCCAGAGAGGGAGAGAAGAGATACATAGAGAGAGTGAGAGAGAGAGAGAGAGAGAGAGAGGAAAGTGGAAGACCAATGAACACAGAATACTACTGGAATGTGCACTGGACCCCTATATCTACATACATTTACATATGTACATGTAATGTTCCAGATCTTGGCAATAGATTGAATGAAAGCTGGCAGAAGGCCAAGGAGATTTAGGCTGAAAGATCCTCAATGGCAGTAACAATGACTTTAATGATTCGTTGATCAAAATAGTACTTTAAAAAGATCTCTTCTACTCTCTACTATTCTATATATCTAATCTAAACTAATCTATTATATCTCTACTAATCTCTACTGTAAATGATCTCTACTAAACGCATACCATTTGAAATAGGTCTCATATATCACTCATATCAGTGGAGGAGACTCCTCAGTGGAGTTCATTCTTAATAGTTCTCTAAAGAGTGTTCTGTTTTTTTACCCCTGAAGCCATTTAGCCCTCCATTGTGGATATTATTAATGCAGTTTACATTTTTTACTCTTTCAAAGCCAAAGATCATGTTGAGATAATGCTGAGAAAACTTATAGAGCGCCACCATGAAGACGCAACACCAAATGCAAAGTAGACTCCTTCTGGATGTTGTAGTCGGACAAAGTGCGTCCGTCCTCCAGCTGCTTGCCGGCGAAGATCAAACGCTGCTGATCTGGGGGAGCTCCCTCCTTGTCCTGGATCTTGGCCTTGACATTCTCAATGGTGTCCGAGGGCTCGACCTCGAGGGTGATGGTCTTGCCAGTCAGGGTCTTCACGAAGATCTGCATATTGGCTAATTTACGTTTGCAGCTCAATGTGTATTAATAAATATATTTCTTTAAATTTTATAATCTTTGACTAGCACTTTTTGAATTACAAAAACTTGCTTTAGGCTTGCCTACTCGACAAAAATTTCACAGCTATTCAGCTATGTCATACGATCATAATCGTATGTACTCGTTTCTAATCCATTCCTTAATCAGGTAAACCACAGCCACAATGTTAAGTCAGTCATTATGTTAAGCGTACAAGCGCTGTTAAGTCAGTCATTATGTTAAGGGAACATATAAGCGCTAATATTCTGTTAAATTTATGTTAAGTCAGTCATTATGTTAACTGAACATGTAAGCGCTGTTAAGTCAGTAACATAATGAGTTAAGTGAATGTATAAGTGCTGTAAAGTCAGTCATTATGTTAAGTGCTAATGTCATTATGTAAAGTCAGTCATTATGTTAAGTTAACATACAAGTACAAGCGCTAACATTCTGTTAATAAAGAGCCAGTCGAATGCTCAACCTTTGGGAGTATTTCTAGAACCAGAGATTGCACCGCCTAGACCTGTACCTCCACAAAAACGCTTGTGGAATCAACACCGACCATTTTGCTATACCCTCACTGAAGTCTGAACTTTGCCCTCTCCATTTTTCTGTGCCCCCATTTCGTTTGCAAGTGTGACATTTATTTCTGCATGCTGGGCGACCACTGACAAAGGGTTTTGAGGTCCCCAATGTATTCGCTCCGCCGTTCTGACATTTGCAGTATTTATGGCCCAGGATGGGTGGATGGTCCTGCCTCTCCTGGAATACTCATAAAGGGATTGCAATGTGGCAGTTTTTTATGGAGTTTTGTTGTGATCCATGACCTGCTCGCGCTCTCTCTCTCTCGGAGATCATTCAGATGTTACATTGACTTTCGTCTTTGGACTGTGTTCCAGTTGCCCTTCCAGTTCCACTTCCAGTGTCAGTTTGTATTTGTTGTGTTGGCTTGCCCACTTTTAGAGGCGCCACTCTTTTATAGTGGCAATAGCTTTTTATGGATTTTTTACTTGTGCATTATTAAAAAGGCCAGCCAGCAATGGAAAAACAAGGCAACAAAAACAAGTTAAAAACCTAACGTGCTGCTTTATTTGCAACTTATTCACTCCGACTCCAACACCGACTCCAACTCCAAGCCGTAGCTGGAGCCGTGGCTATGTGGATGTACTCGTCGTACTGGTAGTTATTATTTGAAATTTCATAATACTTTTACAACTTTATGCAACTGTTTCTGCTGCCTCCTGCCTGCCTGCTGCTGGCGTTGCCTTAACGCGGAATTCATGCTTTATTTTTTGCGGTCTTTTCCTCCAAGCAAGAGTTTATCCAATACTCTCTCTACTCTCTCCACTCTCTCCCTCCCTTCCTTAAAGAAGAGATGGGTATATGTATATCCTTTGCAACCTCCTTCCAGTAGTTTACTTTTGCAATTTTCAACGCTCCAACTGCATGCCATTTATTTTAGCCTTCTTGCTTTCCGCTTTCTCCGCTCTCTCTCTCCGCTCTCTCTCTCTCGTCCTCTCTGCTGTTTATTTAGCCCTGCTTCTGGGCCCCCGAACTTTCTTTCCTTTTCTACTTTCTTCCACCTTTGTTTCTCTGCTCATTCTTTTTTTCTTGTTTTTTTTTGGCTCCATTTTTATGTAAAACATATTTTTCTTAAATAATTTATTTTTGGTTTTTGTTTTCCCGCCGTCTCCTCCTCCTCCTCCCTTCGTTTTCCCACTTTTCTGCTGCTTGAGCAAACTAAAATGAAGCTTTTATTGAGTTCAGGTGCGCGCTGTCCTGCCACCCCCCACCCCCCTCCCCCCGTCCCCTTCCTTGGTTTTCCCCTGTGGGGCAACTTTTGATTTTGCCTCTAGCCGGCGCTGCTTCTGCATGCTTCTTTTTCAATTTGTGGCCACATTAACGTTAGAAGAAAGGAAAAAAATATGAATGCACACGAAAAGTGTAAAGAAATGGTCGGGTCCGGGTCCGGGTCTGCCCTATCCGTGCAGCTCGGGAACTGCATTTGCGGTGGGTTTCAGGTGGTTTACGGGGTGGCTTTCGCGTGCACGGAAACGTTTAGCCGCGCATATTGCCTGCAGGGGAGGGCGGGGGGGGAGGGTCTGCTGTGGCCCCAAAAAGCGTCTGTTTTTATTTTAAGAAAATATTGGCACTATTTTTTCAGCCACTACCAACCCCTGCCGTTACTCCCTGCCGTTACTCCCTGCCGTTACTCCCTGCCGTTACTCCCTGCCGTTACTCTCCCTGTCCCTGCTTAGAGGTTCTTGAGATTTAGTTTACATTTACCTCACGAGTGCTATATGCCACACTTAAGCTTCAGGGAGGAGGAGTCGGAGTCGTCTTCTTCTAATGGCTTCGACAATGGATTGAGAACTTACCTGCAAGAGAAATGAAAATTAATTAGAGTTCGCTTTACACTAGTCAACCAAATATCCATCCATACAATACACTACACTTATCTCACATACTCAGCCTTTGGCTTTGAAGAGAGAAAACTTAATTTATTATTTCGTGCTTATGCAAACACATCAATTTGTCGCAAGTAAACACTTCAAGCGCTTTCCGTTATCTTTGGCCAAACACTGACAGCTGCAAGGGGCAGGGCGGGGCAGGGCTGGACTTGGGCCAAAATTCATTAGAAATCCAACAGCAAATAGACAAAAAATACAGTGAAAAAATATAGATATGTTTCGGCTGGCCAAATGTTTGTTTAGGACGACGGTCGTCGGTACGGGTCTGAAATAACTTTTTGACTGGCCAACAGACCCAAGTCGTTAGGAGGGCCACCTGACCGGGCGGACCGGCAGTGGGCCGGCGGCACTTTTCATAATTTTTCAATAAATTCCAAGACCATGAGGACGGGGACATCATAGTCTTTTCTATCGATCTGAAAGGGGCTTCGTTTTCAATAATTTTCGCATTACATTTGGACGGCAATGTCGATGGCCAACCCTTAGAGAGAGAGAGAGAGAGAGAGCTGTCGGCCGCTGCCACTGCCCCTGCTGGTTGCTTGATTGCTCTCTCCTGTCCCGCAGCCACTTTGCCACTTTTCTACTTGGCTGCTGTTTAACCGCAATTGAAATTACGCGCTGGCTTCCGTGACGACGACGACGACGTCGACGACGTTGAGGCTCCAAATTTATGCAAATTGCGTCACGTGCCCCAATGATTTCTTTGCCTTTGAGAAAAGTCTAGGGGGGGGGGAGACAGGAGGTTTTGAGCTACCTTTTGGCACACTCCTTTCGTGTCGTCGTTTCTGGCAAGTGAATCATTATTTAATTTAATGTAAAATAATTAGCCAAAGCCCTGAGCCCGGGCTCTTCTCTGGTGTCTCTGCTGTCTCTGCTCTTCCTCTCTGACATTGATGTATACTGTAAGCTCTCTCTTTCGCCCACACAACCCTCCCCCCAGCCATCCCCCCAGCCATCCCCCCAGCCATCCCCCCTCCTCATTTTTTTGCAGTTCCTTTTTCTTTGCTCTGCCAGAATCCCATTTGCGGTCAGTCGATGATATATTACAGCCACACTTGCGATTACAATTGAAGTCTCCACACACAGACACACACAGCCGACAAACACAGACACACACACACATAGACATACAGCAGACACACACACACTGACACACTTGTGTCTGTCCTATTCTTGGCGGAAAGAAACTTTTTCCGCTGTTAACATAATTTCCGCAGTTGATTGATTCACTCGGAGATCGAGGAGGAGAAGGAGAAGGAGGAGTGCCACTGGCATATCCCATCCGGGAGGAGCACTTAAGGCCTCATCCTCATCCTCAAGGATTGGCGCTTAGACAAATTGTACTTTAATGTAATTTTATTGGAAAACTTTTCGATTTGCATATTAAAAGACGAGAAGCGCGTACACAATAAAAATTTCATAAGCGGTCGGGCACAAAAAGAGACCAAAGACACGTGCCAGGAGGCCAGGAGGACAGGATACATACATATATGATATCCATATGTTTGTATTTGTGTTTACTAATCGTTTAGCATGGCCTAAATACTCGTTGTATAAATAGAAATCAATTTAGTCAAGTGATTAAACGCAAAATCAACTAATTGAGTGTTCATTTTCTTCTCTTTGCAGGTGGACACCAAGCAGAGCAGGTAATTATCTGGCTAAGAATATCACTTGACGTAATACCAACAAAACACATATATTTTTACACTATTTACCAGGCCAGGCCAGGACGGGGGGCAGGGGGAGGAGCAGTAGCAGGGGGGGAAAAAGGTCAGGCCACTCTCCAAAATTGATGCCATGAAGACAACCAACCTCTGGGTCAGCGAGGCGATTGCTTAACAAAGCTCAACTTTTTGGCATTAGCTCAAATTGGCTAAAGAAAAGGCAGTAAGAGAGAGAGAGAGAGAGAGAGAGAGAGAAACAGAGAGGGAGTAAGAGAGAGATGGAAAGGGACCATCTTGAGTGGGAAAGGGTCCTCATTTTTTATTCATAAACATTCATATTTTGCTCCCATATTCTTTAAGCAACAGCTGGGGCTCCCTTTTTGCCTTTGTCCTGGCCCAGTACTGTCCCTGTCCCTCTCCTGTCCCCGTCCTGGCCCTGTCCCTGTCCTGCCCCTGTTCCCTGCTGTTGTATTATTCCTTTTGCTGATTTCATATCCACAATTTGTGTTGATTGATAAGCAATAAGTTTTCTGGGGGCCTCGAAGATTGGTCCTGGATGGCAGGCACTTCAATTATATATGGGATGACAGTCATAGCCATAGCCCAAGCCATGGCCATGGCCATAGGCCCCAACTTTGCTAATTAAATGCATATATGCATGTGCCACAGCCCCACAGACCCCCCCCCCCCCCTTAATCGGTGTTAATTGTGTGTATGTATATGTATATGTATGGGGCACTCCCTAGCCCTTGCTTCTGAGGCATTCGTTGGGCATTGTTGCAGCTACAACTTCAATTTACACGCCTCGTTGGTCGCTCGCCCAGTCCCAGTGCCAGGCTCGAGGCTCCTCTTGTTGTGCTCCAGTAGCTCTATATAATTAGTGCCTTCCCCCATGTATATATGTATATATATGTATATATATATACAATTATCCCCCCACATGAACACACACACATGCAGACACACTCAGGGAAACCTTCGCCAATAGACATTTTCATAAATTGTTAACAATTATTGCATTGCCGTGCGGCAACAAAGCGAAAGTTCGCTTGTGTCTAGCCCTAACCCCTACCCTTTCCTCCCCTCCCCTCCCCTGGTTACCCTGCTGTACAGGAATGTACGGAAAACCCGCTAAGGCAGCTCCTTTAGCTCTTGTTTCAGGCTGCTCCTGCTCCTCCTCCACCTCCTCCTCCTCCACTGTCTGCCTAATATAATTTCAATATTTGCCAGCAGCAACATGGCGCACACACACACACACATACTTATGCGTTATGCTTGTGCCACAGTTGCTGTTGCACTCATGTCTGATTAAATTACATTTACAATTCATACGTCTGCGCTCTGTAATGACCGTGTTCAGCCAGGGAGGGGGGCGGGGGGCAGGCAGGAGTAGGTTGGAACAGATGACAATATTTCTGCGGCTGCCATTGCTTAATTGTTGGCTTCCCTTTTCCGACTGAGAGGCACCAAAAGTTGCCTCAAAATTTGCCTAATTATAGGGGGAATATCAATGATAATTGAAGGAAGTCCTGTTTAAAGTCCTGCTCTGTCAACGTCTGTGTCCTGCCTGTGTTTTTCTACTCATCCTCCAACTAATCTTTTCACATGTTCTTAATGTGTTGTAAAGTCAATTTATAAGTGAAGCTCCCATCAGACTCCAGTTGGCCACTTGGCCAATATCAGTTGAATGGCCACTAAAGCGAAATGCAACAGCAAAAACTTGTGCCCCACTTCTGGCTCTGTTCTGCCACCCCCTTTCTGTTCTACCCCCTTCTGCCCTCCCCTCCCCTCTGTTCTGACTCTGTGGCTAGCAAATAGCAGTGAGAAATTGCTAGTGAAACTATTACAACAAAAACTAATGGTCAAACATTAGTAAGAACACGCTTTGCATTTGCCAGGGCCACAACAGAGACGTCCCTCCAGTCCCCCCCCCCAGTCCCCCCCCTCTGGGACTCCGCCCTAGTCCTAGTCCTAGTCCTAGTCCTGGCCCTGACGCTGGCAGCGCATAATTGCATTTGCGTTAAAACGCAAGCAAACAATTCACTTAAAGTGCAAATAAGTGAGGAAATCCAGCAGCAGCAGCAGCAGCTCTGCTTCTCTCACTGACTTCTCTCTCTCTTGCTCTTTCCTGCCTTTTGTCTCTATCTCTATCTATCTTTACTTATACATTTGTGTGTGTGTGTGTGCTGGTGTTTGTGGCAAAACCAAAATGGCCAAGCTGACAAACGTAGACAACGGAAGTCAATCAGACAGACGGACCGACACGACAGACAGACAGACTTTGATACGCAAGCGCAGCGGAAGTTCAATTGCAATGAGCCGGCGACAACGACACAGAGACAGACAGAACAAATGTCCTGGTGACAGGCGGTTAGTGACAGGCCAACAACAGCTGGCGATTAGATGAAGGAAACCCCAACCCCAAGGAGGAGTAGGGGGTTGGGGTAGGAGCCACCACGACAAACGCTGTTTAACTTAATTCAATAATCATTGGCAATTGCAATTTGTGGTACGGTACGGTCCGGTCGGGTCCGGGCGGGTGACGTCCTGGCGACATTTGTGCAAATACAGAAATTATAATAATGACGGACTGTCGGCCAGGACTTTAGCTTGAGTCCAAAGGGCAAATCCATGGGGAGGTGTGGGGTTCTGTGGTGGGGTGTGGTTTGGTCTGGCCGACATGTGCAACGAACCGGAGACGGGGAATGGGGGGGGGGGGGGGGGGGGATGCAAACAGCATTAAGTGGCTGCAAAGTCAGGCAAATCGATCCACAGTGACGCACAGACCCAAGTGGTTCCAGTTTTTGTGGTTCATTCGGGCATTAGCAGGCAGTGGCAGTGGCATGTTGCATGCTGCAACATCATCTCCATCGATGGGTACGTGACATTTGGACCAAAACAAATTCTCCCTCATTGCCCGATTAATGTTCTTCGCTTAAATTAAATAACCATTTGAGTAATTTCAATTTATTGGCACCAAACGACAGCCAGGGAATTGGTTTTGGCCACACACAGAGAGCATAAGGCATGAGCCTGTCCGGCGGGGTGTTGGAGCATCCGAAATACACAACCACAATACACAATACAATATTCAATTGAAATTTCATTAGAATATTAGTGGGCAGGCAGGTTACGAATGGACAGACGCAGGTATATAGTATAAATAGAGTACAATATACATATATAGGTATAGACAAAAAAGCGATTGAGAATCAAAGGTTACAAATGTTAGACAGGATTTGGTGCATGTTGTTCGATTTCAGAATGGATAAAGCGTCAAGGTATAGAGGAGCATTACACACGTTCTATGTTCCCACCAATCAATGCTCCTTGTACTTGTAGACTCTTAGAATTTCTTAAAAAGAAGGAACAGATTCAAAACTCATTAAATGTTTCTTTATTTATCTAAAAAATATTTTTAAAAAAAACCTATGAGCAAGTGTTTAGACCTTAAAAGAAAAGACACTTTAAACACCTACGAGTAGTGCTTGAGAAACTTCAGGCCTTATATGTAATATTACCATCAGAGATAAGGACAATTTTGTAATCTACATCGGTACATCTACATTGTACATTGGTACATCAGTACTGCGGTTGACCACTTGAGTGCATGGGGATGGCTACAACTTTGTATTCTATTCTTAAAGCCAGAACCACGTAACGGGTGCATCGGTACTGCGAGTGGCTAACTGATTGTATGCAAGCATCAGTATATTTGGACTTCATTAGGGTCTACGATGAGTTGACAGATGATTTCTCCGCTCGCTCCCTGGCAGTCATAAATTCTATACTTTATTGTAGGTTTTTTACTGAGAATAGATTGGTTTTTGTGTAAAGAGTGAAAGTGTTCTTTGTATCTAGTAGTGCTTCAAGGTGCTGTTCGATTCGGGCTCCTCCAATCTGTGGGCGCCATCGATCACCTGCCAGAGCGACGCGTGCCTGACCCACAACCAGTACGACTCCAGTGCCAGCACCACCTACGTGGCCAACGGCGAGTCCTTCTCCATCCAGTACGGCACTGGCAGCCTCACCGGGTACCGTTGATGTGAACGGCCTGAAGGTCACCAGCCGGACTATCCGACTACCTGGTAGCATTCTTTCTTTCTGGTTCTTTCTGGCTCTTTGGCCTGTGGTAAGTGGCTGTTGTCTTGCCCCTGTCGCCTCGTGAGTGTATAATTAAAATAATAGCAACAAAAGCCTAGTTTTATATTAATTATACACACACACAGAAACACAGACACACAGACAGACTTGCTCTCACGCCCATTCATTAATAAAACATGGCCTACGCCTACGCCCTCTACTACACCCTCGCCCCCGCCATTAGGAGAAGGAGGAGGGAGGGAGGCGCATGGCGCATATTCAATATGGAAAATTCTGTGTAATGTATGGATTTTTTCTTTCGCTCTGTTGTTGCTGTTTTTATATTTGTGTTTGGCTTTTAATGCCAATTAATTACATAATATTTAATACACATGTTACGCTTCTGCTCTGCTCTCCAGCATTGCCTGTGTGTGTGTGTGCGTTTGTGTCTGTGTGTCTTGTTGCTGCTGCTGCTGCGATAATTTGTAGCTAATTTATGCATGACTTGTTTATTAGTTAAGCTCATAAGATCCTGTGAGAAAGGGGAGGGGGGTGTACACACTCAATATTATAGGTGTTGCGTGGGACGCTCTTTGGCCTTCGTCTCCTGCTACCAATTTATTTTGTCAGCCAGCGAAAACAATCTCCTAGCTGCCGGCCATTGCTAATAAAAATTCAGAAAAATATGTTTTTTGCCATGCCAAATGGACGCACGGAACTAATGCCACCAGCTTTCGGTTGCCCCATCAAATGCTGCCGCCACCAATCCAACACTCAACTCGAGCGGCAGCTCCATGGCTACAGCGACAGCTCCAGCGACAGCTCCAGCATATTTTTCCGCGCTTGGGTAAACTTTAACAATAAATTTATGTGCGATTTTTAATGCTTTAAAAATGGAAAATGAAAATCTCTGCGGAGGGGCAAGGGGCGGAGTGGGAGGGGAAGAAATCCCGGGGTCCATCGGCCGGAGCGCAATAAAACTGCGTCATTTTCGGGCGGCATAAAAAATCGTTTCTGGTCCATGGTCCAGGGGTCCCTGACAGTGAAGCATCAGCATCAGCCGCTGGGACGAAGATGGAGGAGGAGGCGAAAGAGGAGGAGGAGGCGAAAGAGGCGGAGGAGGAGGAGGAGGAAAAGCTGGAGACGTACGTAGGCCGTAGACAGGGCGCAAAAAATCATGTCATGTCATTGTCGGCATCGTAAAAATGTTATCAGCCATAATAACGAACCACGATTTTGGGACGCCCCCCGCCCCCCAGCCCTACTCCCTGCCCCAATACAATGTTTTTTGGGTCCTGGTCCCTGGTCCCTGGTCCATGGGGTGTACGAGTCCCCTGTTATGGGGTGTACGAGGGCCTGTGTCGCCGGCGCTAATGGTGCGCAGCTAATGACTGAAGAGAGAGAGAGAGCGAGATGTCCATTCGCTTTGGATGATATAAGGCTGGCGCAGGGGAGGCTTTAAATTTCAATACTCCAGCACTCGATACAGTCCGTGGGTCTTCCTATTAAACTGCCGCATTCGCAGTTCACAGCATTCTGCCAACTTACGCTTAATGGTAATAAAAAGTAAATCAAATCAGTGTCCTTAATCCCTGAATTGATGTGGGGCTTCCTCGATTGCGACACAGACTCCGACTCCGACTGAGACTTCGACTGCTGCGAGGTTTTCTTTTCTCCATTTTGTCTTGTATTTATGCGAAGGCATTTCTTTTGCCTCACTTACAATTCAATTTCTGAACAGTCCTCGACTCCTGCGGCTGCCACATCGTTGGCTGAGGGAAGCCCTTTGTTTGACCTTAAAGTCCGCCTTGCTAGTGCAGATGCATTTGGCTTGAAGCTTTGCCTGGGTACACCAGTACGTAGTACGTATACTTAATGGCTGCGTGTTTACAGCGTTTTAATGGCTCGTTGATGGTCCGCAGATTCGAAGTTCCGTTCTGTCTGTTCCACATCCATAATTAATTTTCCTGTGTTTGTGTCATAACTTTTCCCCGAACAACTTTGCTTTCATTTGATGGCAAGTTTATTATTATCAACTACGAAGTGGGGGGTTGGGTGCAGGGGGGCGGGGTGCGGGGTGGCTGGGTGCTTTCCGCTAATCGATGATGGCGTAATTGTGGCAATCGGCTGGGTGGCCCAAGCTGCGTATGCGCAATATTCGCGGGAGCTGCCAAAAATGAACTGCCAGAGCGTTTTTCACTCATTAATCAATTGTTAAGGAAGAGCGAGTGGCACTTCAGCCAAAAAGGAGCAGGATTTTGGCAAGTCTTTTTGCTCATGCAGGGATTGAGTCGACAGTGGGGTGGGGGGTTGCATGAGGGGGGTGCATGAGTGTGTGTTTGTACAAGCTGAAAATGCATTCAAAAATACACACAAAAATCCGCAAACGAGAAGCTAAGTGAAAAAGCAGTACCACCATAGCACGAGACTGTGGGGTGAGTGAAAAAGACAGAGATAGAGAGACAGAGAGACAGAGAGAGAGAGAGAGAGAGAGGAACTTGAGGAGGCGCCTGGGCATTGTGTTTCATGCTATTTGCATTTTCTCTTGCTTTTCATCCTTTTTGTATTTTTTTTTTTTTGGCAAGGCAAATAGCAGCAAGTACATAAAAAACAAGTTGCGAGAGGGCAGTGCACACAGACACCAATGGTGGGCCTAAGAGAGACAGAGAGAGGGAGAGAAAGAGAGGGAGAAAGAGACGGAGAGGAATATAAATAATAAGTCTGTGAAACAGAGTGTGTGTGTGTGTGTGTGTGTGTGTGTGTGTGTGTGGGGCGTGCCGCCCCTCCGAAACAGGGAACCCAACAAAAAAATATAGGAGTAAAAGAAAGGCCTGCTCTAGGAGCTCTAGGAGCAGAAACCTTAAGTACCCTGGGATATCCTTGGATACCAATACGATCAGCTGTAGAAACAGTCCGATACAAAGATCAGATCATGCTCTGATCTAGCGTATAAGAATATCCGCTATAATAGAGTAACGGTCTCATATCTTCCGGTCTCATATGATCTGTTCTCATATAGCAGACATTTTGGAAAATTTTTAAAGATTTTGAATAGCAGAATATGCCATACAATTCATCTCGTTCTTCATAAGAGAGTAACGGCCTCATGTCTTCTCACATGGTGATCCGTTCTCATGTACCAGACCTTTTTGGATCGAGTGAAACGAGTTTGATTGGCAGAATAGGCTCTACTACTTGTACTCGTTCTTCATAAGAGAGTAACGGCCTCATATCCTCACTCATGGCAGTGCATATTCGTGTGACCCTCTGCAAGGGTAGCCCGAAAAAGTCAAGAGAAATGCTGCAAAAAAATGCATTTTATATGCAGATGCATGGCGTAAATTGTAGTTACGTACTAAATAAGTAAAATAGCGCTGAGTATTTTTCACTTAAAATGCAGTAGGGCAAAAAAGCAGAGGGGCCAACCCCGGACAGAGCCAGAGCAGGACAGGGCAGGCAGGAGTGTGGCCAGGCAGGAGGCAGCAGGCGGAAGGCAGTAGGCAGGAGTGTGGCCAGGCGGGACAAACCTCTTAATTGGATGCATGCAGGCAAAATAACATGTGAGGCGTGCGCAAATTGTTGGCAGTGGACGGGTCGGGGGAGGGGGGAAGGGAAGGGGGAGGGGGTACGACTGGGGTAGAATCAAAGTGGAGGCTAAGTTAACTAGCCGTCGGCTAATTAAAACCTGAAAAGTTGGCCACACTTGAATATCCAACTTGGGTGTACTTCTTCTTCTCTCTCTGTGTGTGTTTGTGTGTGTGCCTGTGTGTGTGTGAATGGCATTTGCATTGGGAATTGGACTAAGACAAGAGCTGGGGCTTTGTGAAAGTTGCTAAAGTCGAATTGGCTCAGAGACAGAGACAGAGCAGAGGCCTCTCTTTCTCTCCCTCTTTCTTTGTACATTAACAGATGCTCAATGGGAATGGAAATGGAAATGTCGCTTGTGCTCTCATTTTCCGCACACGCACACACAGACACACATACCCGAACTGGCTTTATTTGCATAAGCATTTTGTGTCTCTAACGCTGTACACATGTTGGTAATAAAGCTGGCAACAACAACAACGGCCAGAAGGCAGGCAGCAACCACAACAGCGTCAAAATTAAACACAATCAGAGCAGAAACTCATTTAAGGCGCTAAGCATTCGCAACAATTTCGCCAACAACCCAGAGAGAGCGAAAGTCCTCCCGCCTCCTCTCTCCCGCCTACCGCCCACATAAATTACAATTTCCTCCCCCCGAGAGGGCGAAAAAAGAAACCCGAACTGAAATTGCCGAAACGCCTCTAATGAAAGGATTAGCCCAAGGATGGCAATGGCTTGGCATGGCATGGGATATACTTAATTTGGTTGGGTGTCTGAGTCTCACAGTCTCCTCCATCAAAATATGAAAATTTATTCCAGCTGGAAACCTGCTTTTTATTATGATACTCCTCAGGATACGCAGGACACGCAGGACACTAAGGGAATCCTTTTTTTAGGCCCCAAAAATCTTTGACTTGAACAAAAACTTGGCTCTGGCTCGGAGTTTTTTCTTCTGCTGTTGGTATTTTTAATTTCATGATGAAGGACACGCCTCGGACGCCTCTCCCTCCCTCTCCTGCTCCCTTCCTCTCTGTCTCTGTCTGTCTCTGTCTTCGTTCATTTTGTCAAGTTAATGGAGAATAATAAAGCGCAAAAGTAAATAAGTAAACAGAGCAGAGACGGAGACGGAGACGGCAGAAAACTACAACAATAAAAGCGGGCCAGAAAAGCTGAGACGGCAAACGGCCGGAAAATAAAAGCCGGACGAGCAAACCCAAGACCGGGCATTCCCCCCTTGCCCCTACCCTTCGAGCCCCAAGGCAAATCAGCAGGAGAGGAGCCAGGACCAAGGCACAGCAAGGCTTCGTTTTTGTTTTATGCAAAATGCACTAAAAATATATTTAAATTTATTTCATTTTGGCTCAAATGAACTGCGCAGTAGATGGCCAAAAGTGCAGCTAAGCGGGGCAGGAAGAAGGAATGGGTGGGGGGTCCTGCCATGACGCCAGTCAGGCGACAAGGACGCTGCCCCCCTCTCCCTCTCTCTGTGTAGTTCTGTGCTGTAATAAACTTGATTGCGCATCTCTTATGTTTTTATTTTTTTTCGCTCTCTTGTTTTTTAAATAAAATTTTTATGAAATTTTTGGCAATTGAACTCAAGTTTTAATGGAACGCCATAAATTAGTGGGTTGTCCTTTTTGTGTCCAGTCGGAGTCGGGATGGGGATGGGGATGGGATGGGGTGGCAGCCACTTGAGTCCTGCTGCGAAATTGGATACAAGGGCTTAATAAAGAACTCGAGAGGCTAGCAGCAGTACCCCCTCGAGTCAGCGAGTGACCATGCCCCTGGGCCCCTGGGCCCTGTCCCTTGTCCCTCATCCATTTCAAGTGCCGCTTGGCAACGCGACATCCATTCATTTGGTGCGCAATTGAATTGCTGTTTTCCGAGACACACACACACACGCCAGAGAGAGAGAGAGAGAGAGAGAGAGCAAACTTTCCAATATGAATCTTCCCTTCAGCATCCTTCTGCTGTCGTCCAACTTTCGACCAGGACCAGTGGACGGACCTGCTCTCAGTGCTCCATCCATGGCAACCGTTCATTCAATGGACCTCGAACTCGAACGATTTTGAATGTGTATTTCGCTCTCGCTCTCTCGAAAAAACTTTTCAAATTCATAGACAAATGGCCATAGAGACAAATCAAAGCGCCAACTAAAAACTATATCAAAAAAATCATCATCCCCAAAGGACGAACAAATCGGTTGCACAAAAAATGGAAATTCTAATTAGTTTAACTGCGGATTTTTTTCCAGGAATTTTCGAGAATTCCAGTTTTTTATTTGTGTTGTTGTTTTGGCATTTGGATTGAGCACTCGTTGCCGCTGCCGCTGCTGCTGCCCCTGCCCCTGCTGCGTGTGCCCTGATGTTTCATTAGTTCAACGGCAAAGCGAAAGGAAAGTTTGCGGTTTGTTGTCCCTTCCAAAAAGCCCCCCCTCTCCCGCTCTCTCTCTCTCTCTGAGTTGTGCAATATATTTCAGCTGTTGTAAAGTTTGTCTTGCAGTTTGTCCCGGAATGGATTGTGATGCAGCAGCAGGGGCAGGGGCTGGGGGCAGGGGCTGGGGCTGGTCATTGGCCAAACGCGTTGATGTGTATTTGAGAGCCAGGCCAGGCATTGGGCGGAAGATTTATGAGAGAGTTTTATATGGAAAGTTGCTTTGATATCTCCATGGAATCAGAGACAGAGAGTTGAGAGAAAATTGAAACATCTAAAACACAAAATATTACTTTCTCTTTTAGAGCAAAGCATAATCCAAGTATAGAAGACTCTCTGCTCTTAAAGATCTAATTCAAAACATTCATTTCACCAAACACTTTAACGCCCAGTCCTGTCTCCTCCTCCTCTCATCCCAGTCCTGTGGCTGAAGCACGCAATCGCCTGCTCCAGAGAGAGTGCCAGTGCCAGGAGAAGTGTTTCCACTCCAGCTCCAGCTTCCACCTCCCAGCTCCCATCTCTGCCGCATGTTCCCCATGTTCCATGTGGCAGACGTGACTGAAAAGTTGCTGCTATCATTTTTAGTCGCAATAGTTTTTGCTGCTGCTGGCAATTAATTTATGTGACAAACTGTTTAAAAAGTTAAAGCCGCTGCTGCTGCCCGCTTAAGCAACCGGAACTGCATTCAACTAAATCTGGGTGCTATGGAGGGGCGGGACGGGGCGGGGCCACTTATCCCCTCGAGGATGCTCCAGTCGAATAGTTGAAAGTCAAATAAAAACGGCGATGAAATAATCATATTACAGGCTCAAACATATTTACGGGGGGGTCAGGACGAAAGGGCGAAAGAGCGAAAGAGCGAAAGAGAGCGATAGAGCGAGCAGTGGGTAAACTTTTTGGCCAGCTTTAGAAATGCGAAGCAATCAACAATGATGAAATGTATTATAACTTGAGTTCACTGCAAACTTTGCACAATCAACAGAGAGAGAGAGAGAGAGAGAGAGAGACAACAACAACGGCAGGCAGCAGAAAGAACCCAAGATATAGCCGTCTGATAATGGAAGACAAAGAAACAAAAAAAACGAAGAAGGGAATAAGACGAGGCTAAATTACGGAATCCTTCTTGCATTATCCCCCAGCTAGATTAAAATGAACTATTGCATGACAACAACACCACAAAACACAGCCAAAACAGCAACAGCAACAACCACAACCCCAACAACGGAGCAACACCATCAACAAGGAGCAAGGAACGTGGCAGGAGGAACGGGGGGAGTGGGGAATGGGGAACGTGAAACGAACAATGGCAATGGCAATAATAATACAAGCAAACGATAAGCAACACGAACGTGAATGAAGAGCACAGATGGGCAGAGAGACAAGTGCTAAAGAATGAATGAAAAAAGCAGGCACTGAGAGCGGCACCGAAGCTACAAATACCCTAACAGATATCCTAACAGATAGCCTAACAGATGTCTTAACATATACCCTAGCAGAAACCCTAACAGAAACCTTAACAGATAGCCTTACAAATAGCCTTACAGATGCCCTAACAGAAACCCTTTACAGATACCCTTTACAGA
Organism: Drosophila athabasca; assembly: GCA_008121215.1. Taxonomy (NCBI): domain Eukaryota; kingdom Metazoa; phylum Arthropoda; class Insecta; order Diptera; family Drosophilidae; genus Drosophila; species Drosophila athabasca. The sequence continues at coordinate 1,251,715 of CM017793.1, read as the reverse complement.
TACCCTTTACAGATACTCTAACAGATAACCTAACAGATACCCTAACAGATACCTTAACAGATACTCTTACAGATGCCTTAACAGATACCTTAACAGATAGCCTAACCTTACTGATAGCCTCCTGTATTTCCATGATATCTGCAGTCAAATTTGAATCATACAAGCTTTTCCTTGAATTCTCGAACGTCGCAAACTGCTCAAGTATACGGCGTATACCTTCACGAAGGGTCTCGAAGGAAAGCGGCTAAAGAAATCTGTGAAAGACGCCAGAAGCAGCAACAACAGCAGCAGCAGCGGCAGCAATAATAATGGCAGGGATAATAATAAGAATTAAGCAAGAAAACACATCACAGACATGGGGCTAGGACAAGCGGCAGAGCCCCATTGCCGGGGGATTGAGTTTTTGGGACTCGGACACGGACACGGATTCGGTTTCGAGGCACCCGGACTAGGGTCTGGGTTTGGGTCTGGGTTTGGGTTCTGTGAACAGCAGAACACAACACACGGCTTCCGTTTCCGCAGCCATTTTCGTGGGGATTTATTAGTTTTTGCTCGTTAGAACTGCGCACAGCTGCCGGAGCTGCTAGAGGAGAGCCTTCTCCTCAGTGGAGAAGTGTTTAAGCACGGCTAGCAGCAGCAGTACGAGAGAGAGCGAGAGAGAGAGAGCGACTTCATGAACCAACAAAAATTAACACCCAGTGCAAAAAGCAGAAAACGAACGACTGAAACACACATAAGCTGCTTGTTTATAGTTACAGCTTATGCTGCCACGCAAGCTCTACTGCTGCTCTGCTTCTCTGCTGCTCCTCTGCTGCTCCTCTGCTACTGCTACTCCATTCCCAAGTCCCAGTCCTGGCCCTGACCAAGCCATTTCGCCTATGAGCGAGCCATTTTCTTTTGGCTAAAACTGCAGTCGAGGCAACGAGGCAGCTTCTGTTGCTGATGTGCATCAAAGTGAGAATGATTGATTCAATTTTAAAGTTGTTGCTAGCTGTGTGGCCCTGTATGTGTGCTGCCTGTGTGTGTAGAAGGGCTGCCGTTACTCTCAGATTACACTCAGAGTATAACAGGGGTATATGGTATTTGTGAAAAGGCAGAAACCCCTAAGGCATTGATACTCGATCAGCAGTCGATACAAGAGACGTTATTCGATAGGGATTCTGGGATTGTGTGGAGTGAACAGATCGTGAGTCTATATAGTCGGAATTATCATCTAAAAGAGAGGGTATGGAGTGGAGAGGGGTGTGCATGGGTTTTAAGCACAGTTGGCTGCTCAGTTGATCAGCTTTAGCAAATAATCTCGCTGCCGTCCATTTGCTAAAGGAAGAAAGAGAGTCGAGGGGCAGGGGGCAGAGGGTAACTCTGGCTAGTTGGGGGGTAGCTACTGCTACTCCTACTGGTGGGTGTCATGATGGAGCTCGGCCAGCAGCAGTCGTTTGGCGCTGACTTTTTTTCTCTGCTGTTACCTCAGCTACTAATACCAGAAATAATTACGAAAGTGAATTTATGTTGCTGCGGCGATAACAAATGCTTTTTAGCACCCCGAGACCCGAGCAAACCCAAAGCAAACACACTAAAGTCGAAGATTTATACTTTTTTTTCTGTCCAAAAGGGGTTCAGCAGGAGCTTGAAGGAGTCTAGGAGCTAGTCTAGGGGACTGAGCCTGGGAAGATGCGCGTAACTTTTCCCAATGACGCACAGGAATTTTGCTGCCAGAGCAGAGCAGAGCAGAGCACAGAGAGCAGATGTATGAATTGCGCCATAGATGGCGGGGGGATTGGGTTATCAGAGTGAGCTATGGCCTGAAAAGTGCAGCACAGCACAGCAGAGCAGAGCAGAGTCCTCTGGGTGTGTGTGTGTGTGTGTGTGTGGCATCCATCTAAGCATGTGGCATACAACACTGAAGACTGAACTTTCTTTATCAAGTTTTGGCAACATCACAGATTAAAATTTGGCTTTCTGACACTGCCATAGAGACAGAGAGACAGACAGACAGAGTTCCCGGGAATTAGTAGTTCTCCAGATAGTAGTGGGCGTGGGCGTGGCAGTGTGGGCGTGACATTGCTCTGTGAATTAACCCGAGTGACTTTCAAATGAGTAGATCCCCCGCACTGGAGTTCATTAGGGAAACGGCAAGGAAAAGTTGCTTGATTGACGCCCAGCATTGACTGAAGTTCGCTTCAGTCGAAGTTGCAGTTGCTGTTGCATGATTTTCGGGTTGACGTTGCACTTACCACACAAAGCTGTGGGCCTGCGACTGACAGTTTCTTTTCGTAACGGAATGAAACTTCCACAGAAGCTGCTACACCTTTCAAAGGACTCGTCAAGCCACAGTCCTAGGTCCTTGTGCTTCCCCTTCATGTCCCTTCTGCCATTTACATAACCCCTACTGCTGTTCTGGCCTGGCCAAAAGCAATCACTTAAGTGGCGCTTAAAAATTATCTAAAAACCCGAACCAAAAGAGCCGCCAACAATCGATGCAGAAATGCTCGGATAATTGGCGCTTATTGATACTTGAGCGCCACATAATCGTCTTAATTACTTTGCAAACTAACTTTAATTGCCCAAACGGTAGATGCGATAAAAGGGCCAATTACAGCCAGACCAGCACCAGCACCAGCCTGGCCTGGCCTGTTCTGGCCTGGCCAAGATTCTCGGCTCTGATTGCATGTCTGCCTGCCATTCGAAGAGCAAGAACAAGAGCGCAACTTCAGCGCCCACAAAGAACGCCAGAAAGAAAGAAAGAAAGGAGAAAAGAAAAGGAAAAAAAAGGCAAAGATGCCACCGTTCATTATACGCTTGACGACGACCTCTGCCCCTAGCCCCAACACTCAAGCTTGGCATCTCAATAAATAATATAATCATAATCCAATCATATCGCTACATCCGCGACTGCCACCGACGCCAGTCATCAGCCATAGATGCAGCTCCTGCAGCAACAGCAGCAGCTCTGCTCTGGCTCTGCCTTGGCTCTGGCTCTGCTCTGGCTCTGCTTTGGCTCTGCCTTGGCTCTGCTCTGCCTCTGCTCTGGATGTGGATGGTGCTCCCAAGCTGTCCGGATCAAGCTACTTTGTTCTTGCGCTTCCGCTGTGATGCTTCCGTCGTCTGTCCGGCTGGGGCCAGGACATTTAAGACCCAACGGAGAGACGGACAGAGAGGGACGGGTGGCAGGCAGCTAATATGCGTCCCGACGGCGCAGCGGAAATTGCAACACAAGCCAAACGAGGGCTTCCAAATGGATGGGCGATGGGGCGCACAGAGTGGGCGGAGAGTGGGTGGGTGTGGGGCGGCGGCTAAGCAGCTTAAAGTCGCATCATCGATGCCAACGCTTCAAGCTGAAGATTTATTGTCCTAGTTCTGGTCTGGTTTGGTCTCGTCCTTTACCACGTGTTTCCTTTCGGGTTATTGTCTAAGTGACAGACAGGTTGCTTTTAATTTGCTGCCACTCGATTGAGTGGCAGCCAGATGCTGTCTTAGCCTTGCAACATGCGCCTTTGATTGAACTCTCCGACTGGCCGCAATTGTTTACGCCAATCAGCAGGTTGTGCAACATTAATTTAGCTCATTTGCAGACGCCTTCCACTTGCGGTCTGCCCACACAGATTGTGGCACCTCTTCAATGAGTTTGGATTGGTTGCAATTACAGATTGCGATCGGTTGTAGGCCTTTGCAGCTGCAGCGCCATCAGATTTAGGGCAAAACTCTTGCCAAATGGCAGGAGCAGGCAGGCCTCGCTTTCGACTTCATCCATTATCTTCAGCCAAGTATTACGGCCCCCAGACCCGGACCCGGATCAACTCAGAGCTGCCTTTAATGTAATTTGAAAGGCGCCGCTGATTTGTCAACTCTCGGAAACCTCCCACCCCTTCCAGGAAGACCATCCAATCCCATTCCCCACTCCACTCCCCACCAAAGCCACATTCTTTCCTTCCCACGATTCTCTCTCTCTCTCCCCCTCCCTCTCTCTGTGTTTTTTTCTCTTTCTCGGAAGGCAAGGTGAAAATTGCAAATTACAGCAGACGACATAGACCTGGGATCTAGGAAGAACTTGTGGAAATTACCAAAGAAATAGGGCGGCTCGGCTGCTCCTTAAACCAAATTGAATTCAAGGCTTTGATGGCAGACGACATGGCCTCCATCGTCATCTACATCTCCAGCTCCACCTCCATCAACATCGCCATCTACATGTACATCTCCACCTCCTTCTACATCTACATCATCCTCCTCTCCGTTTGTCGTACGAGGAGGGGCGGACATTTTTTAGCAGCGGCATTTCAAAGAAATTGTCATGACAAATTGAAACAATTTCTTTGGCTTTTGTGGCTTTCAAACCCGAAAACATTTTATGCAATAAATTAAAAAATTTGCGTACAGGCGAGGCTCGGGGTTTCAACATTTGTTTGCCGTTTAATGGAGCGTACAGCTACCCGGAACACAGACTCAGACCCGGACTCAGACCCGGACTCAGACCCTAAACCAAAGGCAAAGTCGAACGCAAAACACGAAAAATTTCGAATTGAGTGATTTTTGATGGGTGAAAGTCCGTCCGTCCATGGGGTGATTGCTTGAGTGCTTAATTGCATTTCCGTTGCCATTGCCATTGAGTTTGACTAATGTCTGGGTCGGAACGGGGACGGGACGGGACGGGGAGGGGGGAGACATTCCCCGAATTGGACGAAAATAAATTTAAATCTCAAGCATATACCAATTCGGGAATTCCAAGGAATATTCTACCTCCCCCCCTCCCATAGAGTGAAAATATCTTATTTCCACTTCAGGGAAATTGTCCACGCAAATGTCTCAACTTCAACGCCCTGAGTCCTGTAATGTCCGCCTGCTCTCTGCTTTCCCTCTTTGCTTCTGCTTCTGTGTCACTTTCTCTTTTTCCGGACAATGCCCAGAATGTTTCAGGAATGTCGCCCCGTAGACAGGGCCAAGACATTGGCAAAAGGGCAAGAAAACTAAGCATAATATCGTACAAATGTGAAGGCGAGGCAGGAGAAACAAAAGAAAGCCAAAAGGAAAGGGAAGGAAGGGAAAACCAAACCGAAAACAGGCATTGGTCATGGCAAAACATTTAATGTAAACGTTTTGTCGACAAATGTCAAATGGCCACTCCTCAAGGACAGTCGTCTGGCAGGGGGGCGGGTGGACAAATGGGCGGCTGGTCGGCTCGGTCTGTGGGTTACACCTGAAATTAATTCGATTCAAGACGAGACGGCCAGTGCCAGGATTAAGCAACAAAATCAATGCGCACAAAAGAACAAAGGCCATCATCTTGGCCACATCTACATCCCCATCTACATCTACATCCACCCCAGTTACTGGGGGGCTAACAAGTTCGTTTCATTACGGAAAATGGCATGAAAATGGCATAATTAAATGTTAATGCTGTCGTATCGTAGTCGGCCCTTGTCTTGGCCCCGGGTGCATCCGAAATAAATCAACTTTGCCACGAATTTACCGTATCAGAACTTGGATGATGAGGTTGCCCCGAGGGCGGCGGCCTTCGAAACGACTTCCAATCATAATTTTCTGTAAAGGAACTCCTCAAAAGGGCGGGGAGACGATGGCTTACCTGTAAGCGAGAAGGAGAAGGAGAAAGAATGAGCATTAAATGTTGTTTAAAAGAAAAAATAATAATAAAAAGTGCGGGTGGCACAGGGTTTATTAGCCGGCATTAAAACTGACGGCGGGATATCAATTTTTGTGTTCACTTTTCGCTCAGACACGACAGACACATTAACACACACTACACACACACACACAAACACACATATAGCTACAGGGATCCCTGTCTAAATAGAAAATATGAAGCACGAAAATTAAAAAAGGCAGAGACGCCTCCTTGCCTCTTCGCCTTCATTTTCTTGGCTGCCATTAAAGTGTAAATCCTGCCACGGCATCGAAAATGAAGAGATTCCCAGCGGCTGCCTCTCAGACGTCTTGCAACATTATGATCACCCACCCACACACACACACACATATGCATTACATACACATCTATGTGTGTGTTAGGGTGTGTGTGCTGAAATAATTTTTATGATTATTTCTTCCTTCCGTTGGCTCCCATTCCCATTCCCAGCTCCAGGACTGCAGCTCCTCCTCCGCTCAGCTGCTAAAAGTCTGCGCACGGTTTGCTCTATTTTTCTCTCGTGCGCCATTTAAGTGTGCCACAGCCAGAGCCAGAGATACTCGTCCAGATACTCGTAAGCACAGTGGAAATAAACATTACGAGAGTGTTCGTTGGGGTCTTAGAGTGGGAGGAGAAGGTTTTCCTCGCCAGATTATGCACTGATCGCCCAGGCATTAGGAGGAGCCAAGAGGCGGAACATGCAGATAGAGAGAGAGATAGAGAGACAGATAGATAGACAAAGACAGATAGACAGATAGAGTGTGTGCCTCCAGGGGTGGCCTAAAGCTGAAGCTATTTTAATGATAATTTTTTTTTAAGAAGGCTTTGAAGGAAGTCTTCTAAGTGGGTACTATTGGAGTCTTAAATGGAACAGTCGTAGTCTTTGAAGAGTAATACTTGGAATATCTTTCTCTGGCTGTACTTATAGACTATTTTAATAGATCTTTCCCCATTTTTTGTCCATCTCTGAACAACTTTCATCGAACTTTGCTTCACGGTGCCAAATGTGTGCTCTCTTGTGCCAGGGTGCCTGCCGCTGTTCCTGCCGCTGCTCCTGCCACTGCCACTCCTCTCCACCGACTATGATATGGAATTTCTTGGATTAAATGTTATGTTGGCATTATATTTCTTTCTCTTTACGCCCACCAATGTCTGCTCTCGTCCTGTCCCTCCCCCTCCTGGCTGTGTTTATGTGTGTGTGTGTTGTGTAACGCATGCTGGGTCTTAATGTCTTTATCCTCGGAGAGGTCTGGCTTGTGGCATTGTTGCTGTTTTGTCGCCACCGCTGCTGGCTGCTGCCTGCCTCGCTGCCTGCCTTGCTGCTGGCGTCGCTGCTGCACTAATAGCTGCGGCAGGGCCTGTTCTGGCCAAAGTAGACTTGGCTTTTTGGAGCGGCTAAAATAGAGCAGAGCCGAGTTAAGTAAATAATGCCAACACATGTAATACATCAAGGAGCCCATGGGCGTGTGTACGTGTACGTGTGTGTGTGTGTGTGTGTGTGCGTGCGAGCCTTTATTTATGATGCCATGTGGCAGAGTGGTGTGGAATGGGAATCCTTAAAGAAGAATTCCTGCATGGCATTCAATTTGTATGGCCTTTTGTGCGGTATCTCTACAGATATTTCATTTCATTTGGTTTAATTTGATTATGGCTGCAGCCAAATCCAAAAAAAGTAGAAAAAAAACGGACAGCAGCAGCAGCATCAAGTGTATATAGAAGAAAATATAATAATATTAAAGCGTTTTTTGCGACATAGAACTAAGCACTTGTAAATCCCCATAGAGGATGTGCCATCAAGTTAGTCTCAAATACAAACACACACACACACAGAGAGAGGCAGAGACGGAGTCACACTGGGGCACATATGGAGTCCTCCTCTGACGCTGCCTCAGCCTCTCTGCCTCTCTCTCGTTGCACTTATCCACATGCAAACATGAGTGGAGCTTGCACCCAGGACAGAGCCCAGGACTGGAACTGGCTATGGATCCACAGCCACATCCATGTGTGTGTTTGTGTGTGTGTTTGGGTGTGTGTGTGTGTGGGGGGGCCAACTCATAGGAACTTATGCATAAGTGACATTAAGAAAAAGCTCTTCAAATGCAAGAGAAACACTTTGGCAGGACGCTGCCGCCAAGCCACAGCCACGCCGACAAGGAAAATAGGAAAAACCCAAGTAAAAGTTTTCTCAGCTGAAAGCATAGCAAAAAAAAGAAAGCGACAGAGAAAGAAGAGACAAATAGAAAGGCAGTGGAAAGTACTGACGCCATAGATACCCTTGCAAGAGAGCAGATCTACTTCTACTACTATTTCTACTACTACTTCTACAGATCTACTACTTTGAGTCATGAATGGAAGTCAATGATCATTTCTTAGACATATTTTTGAGTTAAAGATCAGTCATCATCTGGTCATGGCCTTTGGTGTCTACTCAACCCTTTGGCAGGGTATTGGAAAAAGGAATGCAGCAGCCAAATGAACGCAAACTTTCGGCGGCATTAGGGATATGGCAGCGTCTCCTTCTCCCATGCCAGGCGAAGGATAGGATATGCAATCATCATGCGGATTTCCATAAGCAGCCAGCCAGCCAGCCAGAGAGCTCCCTGGGATCCCTGGGAGCTAGGGAGCTGGGGCGATTCCAAAGGCAAATAGAAAACCAACACAGCACATGGAGCACACCCAGCCCTTCCTCCACCCACTCGTAGCTGCTGCTGCTCCTGCTGCTCCTTCTTGTTGTAAGCCCCTGTGCGCAACTGGCTTAGCTCAATATCCTTTTTGGTGCAACTTTAAACTATTTTCAATGGCATTTCCGACTGCATCTCCGCCTCGTTTTGACTCTCTCTCAGCCATCGCTTTCCCGGTCCAAAGCCAAATGTTTGTACAGTCCTCCATGTACCTCCCTCCCCCCCCCTGAAAGAAAAAATTGATAAGTTGCCTGGGCTGCTGCTCTGCGTGCGTGCATGCTCATTGACATATCTAACTCTGGGTCCGGGTGCGGGTCCCACCCCCCTTACGTCCCCCTCTGTGTCCCCTCTGTGCTGCGGCTTGTGCGCTGAAAAGTGCGATGAACATTTTTAAAGTTTTCTTTTCTTTTGTGGGGGAGAGTAGGGGGGGGGGCACCGCAGATCCGCAAAACTCGCAAAGTTTGCAAATTGTTTTCTGCGGCTTCTCTTCAACTCTTCTTTGGCAGCTCTGAATGCGAAATGGTCATGGCTTCTGATATGTATAATTAGAGAAAGTTTTCACCCACCCCCACCCCCAGATATGACAAAGCGCTTTCGTACGAGTGGTAACTTTCTCCCCGTCAGCCCCGTGGATGTCTTTCAGCTGTGATTCTTCGAGCTGTAGGCCATCAATTGATCCTCAGCGGGTGCAAGGCGCTTAACATTTGGCATATGCAGGGGGCAGGCAAAAAGCGCTTGCCACAAGCAACAAAAAACATGCAGATGCCGCTGCTCGACTGCCCCTGTCAGTATGCAAGAATAACGGCGGGGCAAGCATCGAAACTAAAGATGGGAGAGAGAGAAAGAAGCACGAGGAGCACGCGCTTTGAAGCCACGAATATGGCTTAAAACATCAATGGATCTGGCACTATACTACCCATAGTTGCCACCAACTATTTGGCCTTGCTTTTAGGCCTGGTTTGCCTTTAATTGCCTGCTTTTGTGATGGAGAATTTTCACGAAAAATCCAAACACGAAATGCAAGGCAGGGCCTTCTCTGCCGCTGTGCTGCCAATTGGCAGTAGTTAGCGGTACACAAATAGATCCACACACACACACACATACACACAATCACAGATATACAGCTACACCCATACTGTACAATACAGACGCACTTGTCGCCGTTTATTGATTCAATCATTGGAAATGTGTTAAGGCTTTTAAAGGCAGGACAGGACAGGACAGGGCGCCCTGCCACGAATTGCTTCAAGTTTTTCTGCTTTTTTTTTTGTGTTTTTGTTTGTGCAGGACATACCCCAGATGGGGGAACAGCTTACCACGCCCACTCGACCCTTATCCCCCCTCCCAGCCCCCCTCCTAGCCCTTTTTGAGTTGCCTTTTTGGCCGTATTTGTTTTCTGTTTGCATTTTAGCCCAGTTTGTGTCGAGTCTCTAGTCTCTCGACTGCGGAACTTTCGCCAGTGTTTGCTTTGCTTTGCTTCAACGCTATTTTTCTCTCTCTCTCTTTCTCTCTCTGTGTTCTCTCTGTTCTCTGTTTGGTTCTTTTCAGTTCAGTTTAGTTCTGGTTTTGTTTTGTTAAGCACTTTTGTGCACAGTTTGTTGCTGGCTGCCCCAAACCCCATCCAAAAAAGCAACCAACTCCTCCCCCATCGTTGATTTTACCCTTCCCTTCCCTTCCGCACCCTTCCCTTCTTTTAGTTCTTTTTTTGGGCCGTAAATTTATGCTAACAGCTCTCCATTGAAAATGCATAAATTTATGTGTTTACACTATGTGCAGGCATTTGCTTTGCGGGTGCGGAAATGCCGAGTGGCGGTGGCAAGGGGAGGGGGAGGGGGAGGGGTGTTCTGCCTGCCACATGTGTTTACTTAGCACTTTTTATGGTCGAAAAAACCCCGAACCATGGCCGAGCGTGTACCATGTTTTATTTACCTAAAAGTTTGTTTTATTTAGCCAAATTTTGCTTTTGCTTTTCAGCTTAAAATTTCTGGGCCAAAAGAACTATGCGAAATTTTATAATTTTATTTGTACGAGTGCGAGTGCGAGTGCGGCACTTGCACGCACAGCTCATAAAATTTAGCTCAGGACTAAACACTCGTCCTTTCCTTTTTTAGTAAGTGCGATCATCGACGAAAGCAGAGAGAGAGAGAGAGAGAGGGAGAGAGAGAGAGGGGTAAGGACTCTGCTCAAAAATTCCATCAACGCCCCAAATGACTTTATGCAAAAGTTTTGGAAAAGGCATAAAAACCGAAACCGAAGCAACAAAAAACACGAGGAAGAGAGAGAGAGAGAGAGAGAGTGTAAGAGGGAGAAGGAGAATGCCAAACGAGCAAAACAATGCGAGTGGCAGGCAGTATAGGGTTAAGCGAGGACGAGCACACGTAGAGCCATAGCCAAAGCCTTAGCCCTGCTGTGGCCAATGCATTAAAACGTGCCAAAGTCAGTCCCAAAGCTGAGACTAGGGGGGGAGGACCGGGGGACCGCCAAAGATTGAGGATGAGGACCAAGTCTGGGGCTGGGGCTGGGGCTGGTGCGGGGCGGGTGCCACATAAATGCGAAATAAAAACCATTTGAATGGCAGGCGACACTCAAAATCGATACGAACTGAAAGAGAGAAAGAGTAGAAGACTATATAGACTATATATATTTGAGTGGGGGGGGTGGGGGGTGGGCAGTGGGCAGCGGCAGTACGAAAATGTAAATGGGCCTCGGCCCTCTCTCTGGAGCTCAAGTGCTGCCGCTGTGCCTGGTACTCTATATATGGGGGACTGCAGCAGTAAAATAGATGGGCATTTAAGATGAGGCTCTCTCGCTACGAGGGCTACCCCACCCCCCTCCTCTGTACTCCCATTCCCCCTCTGTAGGGCATGTCCCTGCCTGCCCTGGGTAATGGAGTAGGCGGCCCAAGTGGTCGCCTCTTTTCCAGAGTTAATGAAAAATGCATGAAATTTAAATTGCGCCAAAGTGTTGACCAGTGCCAGTGCCACCCACCTCCCAATCGGATTTAGGTATGAGAGCGTCATTCGTTATAGACACCATGCAACAAGCGAACGATCTGCAGACACTTTTATTGCACACGGCCAAAAGCAAAACAAAAAGGGACAAAAAACACTCGCAGACAAAGAGCGACACAAAAGCGACAAAAGCGATGAAAACAACAACGAGGCCGCTCCGCTCCGCTGTCAATTGTCGTCATTTTCAACCAAAAAAATCCCCTCAATGGAGACTGGAGACTGCGCTAGAAAGAGAGAGAAAAAAACCTGGCACCGAGAACTGTGAACCTCATTTTCTATGCCGCTGCCTCTCTGTCGCTCTGCTGCCAAATGTCAAATGTCGAATTGAGCAATGAAATGTAAACTTTTCATTTGCTGCCATCAACAGGAAACTACAGAGCGAAAAATGGCAAAAAAAGCTGGCTAAAAAATAGACCAAGGCAAGAAAAAGAGACGGTCAACAGAATGTGACAAATCAAAGTAAATGGAACAGGAGACATGACAGCCAGGAAAATATAAGGTTTCAACCATCGATCTCTAGTATTTAATAAATATTTGATGTCCCAAGGAATTTGCACTATTTTCAAGCAAACTTAAAGCTATTTGGTCTATCTGTAGAGAAGGATTTCCTCAGTTGTTTCTTCTTTAATCTTTATCATATCATCTCTCCTCAATTTGTATTTAAAACAGCTTGAATTTATCGACATACTTTAAGAAGTGGCTGGAACCGCCCCTCCCCTAACCAATCGCCATGCAAATAGCCCACACACAGATAAGTCTACACATGGCAGCATCTACATCTACATCTACACATGAAACCAGCAGTGCTAAAGCCACTCAATTGTAATGGCTGCTGGCATAAAATAAAGCCTTCAACGAGATCCAAGACCAGGATGGACCGACCAGCGATAGAGGGAGGACAGAGGACAGTCCTGGGTGGGGGTAGAGGGCAGTCCACGCCCACAAGGCCAACGCCAACGCCAATGCCAACCAACACCTTTTTTATGCGTTTTCATTTGCTCGAAAGCGTAGGAAATATCTTGCCCACGGGGCGTATTAAAATCAATTCATTTAATTTTGATCAAAGCGAAATAAATCTTTGCGCTTTTTGCTTAATTTCCTTCGCTCTTCTGTTGCCGTTGCCGTTGCCATCGCCCGTCGCCCGTTGCCCCTCGCCCGTTGCCAGTGAAGAGGAAAAGCGTTTGGGGGCAAAATGAGGGAAAATCCACAACAACGTCAGTGAGTAATTTGGCCTCAGTCCCAGATGGGTGGCTGGGTGGTTGGGCGACTGGGTGGTTCGTGTATCCCTGAAGGATATACTCCTGCCACTGTATGTATATATGTATATATCGGTGTGGCTGTAAAACGCAGAGTAAGACAAAAAGCACAAATACCGGAGAGGAGAGAAATACCGTAAGCGAAATGAGAAATCATTAGTAAGTAAAAAGCTTGCCAGTGTATGAGTAAGTACAAACACACGCCAACTTTATCCGAAAAAAGACAGAGAGAGAGAGAAACAGAGAGAAAGAGAGAGAGAAAGGGAGGGAGAGCGTTAAGATAAAGACACATAAAATGAAAGCGGCGTGTAAAAGTTTTTCCTGCACGGCTTCGCCTTATCAATGCCAGAGCGACGGCAACTGAATTAATTTTTCAATTCGCCAAACGAATTCATTGACTTTTTGTGTTCCAACCCAACCCAAACCAACCCCATCCCCAATGCTCCATATAGCCACCCATCCCTTCCCATCTTCCAGCCAGTCAGCCAGCCAGCCAGCAAGCCACCAACCAACCAGTTCGATTCCTTACACAGAATCCTCCACGTTCTTGCTGGGGTATTAAAATCCTTTAAACAGATTTCATTTCGAACGCTTTGCGGTCGATAAATGCATTTCACTTTAGTGGTTTTTTACCCACACACACACATACACACGCACTTGCACACACATTGACATACACTAAGAAACAATTTCGGAGAGATATTCAAATAAATTTGATTCAATCTCCAAATATTTTTCTGATTTAATCAGAATTTTCTGACTTTCAATTAAATCTCTCAAATATTTGATTGCTATACAATATTCCCTACATTTTTCTCCCTGTGTAAGCCCATCTATGACTGTGTGCATGTGTGTGTGTGTGTGTGTATCGCAATCGGCATTGCATACTTTTGGGCTGATGCCGTAGCGCTGCTGCTCTGCTCTGCTCCTTCGTTGGCCCTCAGGGCTAGGGGCAGTGGGGGAGTCGTCGACTCTTTCCAATGATTTGCTGGCAAATTACTTTGAGGTGTTGCCTGGCTGTCTCTCGCCTCCGTTTTGCCACTCACAGGGCACCCAACTCCCCCTCCAAGAGCCACCTCCCGCAGTGCAGTACAAAAATTGCCAAATTCATTTCCAAAACAAACATTAAGTATGTATGTGACTGTTAGTGGGTGGGTGTGGGTGTGCTTGTATTGCATGTGTGTGTGTGTGTGTGTAAGCTGCAAGTGTTGCCAACCAATTTAAAAGTTTTGCTGTCGCCGTCGCCTGAGCGAAAGTAAAGCGCGCGCTCCTCATACTCCTCCTAGTTGCTGCTGCTGCCTGCTACTGCCTGCTACTGGCTGCTCTTGGCTGGTAGTTCTTCTTCCAATTGACGGCAAAGAAAAACAGCCAAGTGCAGAGAGCAGAGCGGCAGTGCAGGGCCCCGGCAAGAGCAGATAATAGTTCTACGTCGCAACGTACAGTGGGAATTGGCTGCAAAGGATTCGAGTCAGATTTCGCCAGAGTTCCAAAAAAATACCGAAATGGTTGCACAAAGGTTTTGTAAAGGAAAGGTGACCCCGACTTATCTTCTTTACAGCAGATATCGGATATACTTGGAAGGGAAAGAACTCGATTGAGAGTATCTACTATCTAGAGATATTCAGTTTACTTCGGAACCTCTTTATATAGAAGAACTTCTTTGGAAATGAATAGAGAATTTCTCTGAAAATTCCTTCCCCAAATTTCCCGCAAGTATCCAATCTTCATGTAAAAACTAGCACTCTCTGGAATGGAATGGAATGGAACTGGCACTGTAGTTGGCAATTATTGTTGTAGCCGTGTGGATGTTGTTGGGCTGCTGTGGCACACAGCCCACTACTGTGGCACTTGTTGGCTTGGCTGGTGCAGGTTCTGTCGTCGGTGCTGTTGCAGTTGCGACACTTCACAAACTCGCAGTCGCTGTTTGTTTTTGCAGCGGCATGTAGGTGTAACCTGCCACTGCCTCTCTCTACCTCTCCCTCCTTCTGTGTAGAAGTGCTGCTCGAAAGTTCATGCACCGTGTGCCTCTGCCACTACTACTGTTAGTGCTACTGGTACTGGTCTTGCCACTGAATACCGACACCGTACATATACAAATTGATATGCATGTGTCTGTTTGCCGGCAGGGCAGCATTCCACCAACCCACCCGGCAGTCTGCGAACCTTTTCCGTCGCTTTTCCGTTCTTTTCCCCATTTGAATTGGAAATTCAGCGGCGTGCTTAATTTTCAATTTGCAATCATTTGGCCTGGTAATCAATGTTTGCTTTTCTTTGTAGGGTCTGTCGACGTCGACTTTTTCCATCTCTGCTAATTAGTAACTAAGTGGTCTCATCTCCAAGTCAATTGTCCTCGAGTCGGGGTCACCATACACCCTACTCGTATCATTTCCTTCCTTCCCTGCCTAACCAAAAACCAAAAGCAACAAACTGTGGGTTTTGTGACCACCATTTGCTCTCATTTCCTCCTTTCTGCTCTCCTCTAAGCCGCATCTCGCATTAAGCCAACTTACACAATGCTCAGACGGGCAGACTGGTGGACTGGCACAGACTGGCAGACTGGCAGACACTTCACTTTCACCCCGACTGGGTGTTGGGGTTGTCGGTTTTCTTATTTATGCCTCGCCTTGTGTTGTCTAGTAATTTTCTCACACTTTTCACGCTCATCAACGCCTGGGACTGAGTCTGGTCCTGGGCCTGGTCTTGGCGTCGGCTCTCGCTCTAGTTCCGGCCGCATCGCATCCCCCCGCCAATCAGCAACCCATTCCGACCACTTCCTGGGGCAAAGGCAAACTTCTCAGACTCAAGTGTGGAAATTTTCACTTTTTTGCCATAATTAAATTCATTTTCAAGTTGCGCTCTTGCCTTCCTTTTGAGAACAGAACAGACACACACACACACAAAGAACACATACCAACACAACACTCAAGTTTCCACTATTTTTAGTAGTCATTTTCCATTTTTCATTACAGTCGAAAGTCAGTAGGCGGAGGCGGAGGAGGAGGAGGCGGAGATGGAGGAGGAGGAGGCTCATCTCGTTGCCAACGCTTCATTTTCATGCAGCTTCCTGTGCCGTTGCTTCCGGTTTTATGCCTGCCTGCCAGTGTCTGTGTCTGTGTCTATTTCTGTATAGTTTCTACCATAAGCAACCGTAGTCACGATGTGGCAGGAGGCTGTAGCAAGTCCTGGAGCTGTGGCAGGCCTAGGCATTTGGACTGCCACTGCTGCTGGTCCTGCTGCTTTCTCTGCTTCGACTCTGCTCTGCTTTTTGTTTCCAAGTTTCGGCTTAAGTTGTTTTTAAGTTGTAAATCTCTTCGACTATGCAATTTCCCAGCTTTGTCCCAGTGGCAGTCCCCCCCTCCCCTCCCCCCATTCCCCTATCTCTGCTGTCCTGGGCTGTATCAAATTTTTCATTTGTGGTTAAAAATATGAAAATTGTAACTGATATTTATGCTTGTAATGCCTTCGCTTGACATTTGGGCCTGCCTGCCTGTTGTGGGGGAGGAGGGGAGAGTGGGGGGGAAGGGCCTGACTGTCCACAATAATTCATCTTGGAAATGCGTGTTCGAATTTTGTTATTTCAGGGATTACGTGTACGAATTTGAACCGAAAAGAGCTTCAACAACGAGAATTTTCCCCCCATTCAAAAATGTATCCGAATGTAATAGTATTTCTGTGGAAATTCTGCTTTATTGGAATTCGAAAAATCTCCCACACTCCCCTCGGGGCGGGGGCGGAGGAGACAATTAATTGAATATGAGATGCCTAGATGATGCTTTTCGCCCTGTGACGCATACAAATTTCTACAAATATGATAGGCTTTTCCTTCAGGTAAATGTAATTGCTTGGCCATTGTCGGGACATGGCTTAGAATACTAAAGCCCTTTGTTCTGTGTGTGGGATATTTTTAATTGTTTGCTAGTCAAAGGTTGGTTATTGTTTACACGTGTGCCAGAGAGTGGCAGAATGTGGCAGAGTCTGGCTTTTGATTGATATTTCTCAGAGACCCGCAGAGATTTTTTAATCATTTTCTAAACATAATTAAAGTTTGGTCTTTCTTTCCATCTTTTTTTGTTGAAATTTCGCACATAAAAAGTAACATAATTAAAGTAGATGTAGATGTAGATAACACACTTTGACACAAGATGAGTTGGAGGAGATATATTTGTATAATTTTTGGAAATTCTTGATAATCTTTAGGGATAAATAAAAGTTCTTCGTTTCATTTAAAAGTAAAAATATTCCTAGTTTATTTCTAAATTATTTATTTATTATTTTAGCTAGAAAACAAAGTATTTCTCTCATATCTGGAGCGGAATCAAACTGATTGTGTAGCGCCATCGACTAGGACATTCGATGGACTGTACCGGGTTGAAATGGAAACACTATTTCTCATTTTATGCCACACTTTTACCGTAATGCCCCCTCGGATCGCATCGTTTCCCCCCCACTCACCTGGCTTCGAGTTGCTGCCAACCATCTGCTGATGCTGCTGCTGCTGTTGTTGTTGCACGGCCGACTGTTGTTGCGACATTTGCTGCTGCTGCTGCTGTTGGGAATGTTGCTGCTGGCCATTATGCTGCAGATGAGCAGCTGTCACCGTTTGCTGCTGCTGTTGCTGCTGCTGGGCGGCTGCTGCAGCAGCTGCTGCTGGATGGATGGCCAGGAGCTTCGTTTCCGGCGGCTTGTGGGGCCCCATTGTGATCTGCGGTGCACCCATGGCTATGGTCGGTGCGGGCATCATCAGAGTGGACATGGTCAGCATAATTTGCGAGTGAATTTTGGTCGCTTTCCAGGGGTAAACTCTATCTATGACCAGCAGCGGCCTTAGGGCTTTTGCGCGCTCTGTTTCTCGACTGCTCGACTATTGATTCGCTGACCTCTCCGCTGCGCTGTCCCTGCAGTTGCCTGCTGTTGCCTGGGCCTGAACTCTGTGCCAAAGGTCGTGGTCGTTCGCCTTTGTCGCCACCGTCTCACATATGGCGATGACTGTCGCTGGCTATTGCTTTGGCTTTGGCTAGTTCTCTCGGTTTGCTTTCTCTTGGCTCGCTCCCGGCTGTCTTGAATATATATATACTTATGTACTTATATATATATTATATATATGTATATGTAAGTGCGAGTGTTGCTGCTGTAAACTTATGAAATATGCTCGCTGCTGGGTGCTGACTCCCTTTATGTATTTTCACTTTTGCGAGCTTTTCCTTGTGGCCCTTTTGGCTTTGCCTTTGCCTTATGCTGATGGCTGCTCCTGGCTTTGGCTTTGGCTCTGGCTCTGGCTGAGTTTCGGTTCGTCCTGGTGTTTGTCTCGCATGTGCTGCTGCTGCTCTGCTCGGACTTATTACGAGTATTTTTATAATTTTCGTTCGCCTTTCTTTTATGTTTCGCTTATGTGTTTGTTCAACCGGAAATACACGAACTCAAGCGCACTTGGCTTGTAATTTCTTTTGCTTTTTGGCCCGTTCCGTTTCGTTTCGTTATCGTTATGTTCCGTTTGGTTATCGTTTCATGGATTTCCACTGCTTCTGCTGCCTTCTGCCTGCCTGTTAGTAATCGCAAATTATTTCAACCACTCTTTGTATATCTCTCCCCCCGATTATATTCCTAGTTGCTGCAGACGCAGGGGCCTTTGCGGAAATTATAAATATTCCTCTCAATGTCCGTTATTCTTGAATGTCATGCAGAAAAAGTGGAGTAAAACAACCAAAAATCTATGGGGAATGGCAAGGGGTTTCTAAAGTTTCCCGAAAAGGAATTGCTGGCAATTATTTAGCCGGCAGCTTCCACAAATCTGCAGGGAACTTTAGGAGTCACTGGACTCAAGGAAAATCATCTGAAAACATTTCTAAAAGTTAAAGGAAAGTCGCCAGGAAAAACTTTGTGGCTGCTAACTGTGAATAGGCAACAGAATTATGATAAAAGTAAGGCAGAAGTAAGGCGTGATCTCATCAGATCTCAATAAAGATCATTGATAGAGCACTTGCCCCCAACCCACAAAATAATTTGCCATTTTCAGAGCAGATCTCAGTTTCAGTTTCAGTTTCAGAAATTCAGTTTCAGTTTTTCAGTTTCTTCTTTCTTTTTGGGGAGTAACGCACCGGAACCAAAAAGAGGAGACGAGATCGTAATCGTGTTCGAGATCAACCAACGCACACACCACACACTACTCGTATCGTATCGTATCGTATCGTATCTCTTCTCTTCTCTTCTTCAGATATACGTCGTATTTGTCTGTAACGGTAACGGAGGAGTAGAACCCAAAGAACAGGAAGAACACAAAGCGTTCGGTATTCGTATTCGTACTAGACCGCTGGGCGACGCTTTTCTTACTGAACGCCAGCAGCACACGCATTGGCCAAACCAAAAATTCAGAGGCGCTCGCTGCTGCCACAGCCACAGCCACTGCCACTGCAACAACGGGAACGGCAACGCAACGGCAACGGCAACCGAAACGACAGAACAGCGGCAGCAAGAGCAAACAGCGACGACGTTGGTGGCGGTGGCAACGGTTGAAGACCAGAACCAAGCGATTTTCCTTCTGCCGACGATGATAATGACGACGACGGCGACGTCGGCGACGACAACGACGACAACGACAGGATGCGTTTCCCTACATTTCTCTCCGAGGACGCCGAGTCGCCATCGCCATCGCCGCCATTGCCATCGTTTGCGAACGAATACCGTTATTCTCGTCGCTCCGTGACGCGTTCGTTCATGAAATATTCACGAATTGCTCGCTCTCATTCTTACCCAGCAGTGTGCTACGTGCTGCTGCTCCTTCTGCCACCGCTGCTGCCACTGCTGCCACTGCCACTGCTGTCGCTGCTGTCTCGTGCGGCTCTCTGTCCCTCCTCGTCGGAATCATCACATCGCCAGCGCTGCGCTCCGGGCGCCATTCACAAAGCCCTCGTGTCCAGCGTTCGTCTTCGGGTGCCTCGTCCTTTTTCGGCTCGGTTTCGAAATCAAATTCGAAACAAGGCGCAGAATCCGAGCGGGTTTCAGTAGAGGAATTTCCGAATTTGCCAGCCAAATTTGAATGCAAACAGACGAGCATTACATTAATACGATTCTCAGTGCATATAAATTTATTAAAAATATATTGAAAATATTTTAAATTTAAACACAAATATTTTTCTAAAATATTTAAAAAAAAATTCCACATTTAAGCTTGGAAATTCCTTGATTTAATTAAATTTATCCTAGCCGAAGAATGCGAAGAATGTCCTTTAGACGGCAGTCTTGCCGCAGAATTCCCAGTATTTTTATGGACATTGCTGTCCGTAAAACTGTTATACCCAGGCACTGTTAACAGCATAACAGAATGTTAACAGAATATCTGAGGAAAAGCCTTTGCGGTGAAATGATTTCATTGGCACTTTTCCGTGCACTTCTGGGGTCTAATTAATTGTTCAATTTTGAATACGAATCCAAAACTTAATTGAGAACATGGATAACATGGATGGCATTTGTAAAGTTTTGAGAACCAAAAACATTTGGTGGCGAATGTCAGACGCCAGACAGCCAAATGTCAACTAATGTGAGAAGGGTTTTCCACTCTGTTGGCAGTATCTCTTCTAGCCCTTAACCACATCGACATATGTACATCGAACCCCGAACCATTCCCTCCCTTCCTTCAGCAAATTGCAAGCCATAATTATAGCCAGGGATAACAAAGGACAAGATGCAGTGGCAGTGCCAGTGCCGGTTGCAGTAACCTGCTCTTCCCCTTCTTCCTTGTTGTTGCTGTTATTAACATACTTTTAGCGTTGACAGCGGTGACAGGGCGTTGAGGTAATGTTTCACGAAGGAGGGCAAGGGGGGAATGGCATGGAGGAAAAGCCAGCAGAAAAATAGAATGAAAAATACATAATTGCATGTAATTTAGCATGCGACATTATCATTGTTCTGCTCGAACGAAGGAAAAGTAATCTAGTCTTTAGTTCGACTAGGATATACCCGGTACTGAGGTGGGGAATCATCTTTCAGGATCCTAAATGTATATTTAATAGAGCTGCAGTTTGGGTAAAGTTTGGCCTTTAAGCAGGAAAGATATGGATATAAAAAAGTTGTAAGCTTATGAGAAATATCTGGTAACTGAATACAGTAGGACTACCCTAAGAGTCTCCTCTTAGTACTGGGTATAATCCGCGTCGCCCACATGCAATATGTAAGTCCGAGTCATGTCTCTAGAGAGAGTGAGAGATCGACTTGGGAGTGTGTCTGAAAGGGGGAAATGGCAACGAATTCGTGGATAGCGGACAACGGGCTTTGAGTGTCTTTTGTACCCTTTTCCCTACACATATTGTATGCGTACTAGTGTGAGTGTGTGTGTGTGTGTGTGTGTGTGTTGCATGTGTTTAAATGCAGAACCAACAATTGCAACAACAACAAAAGTGAACCGTAGAACCGTGGCAACAAAAGTGACGTTAACAATAAGAAGCAATGTCCCCCCTCGGAGCGATGCAAAAGGCGAGCCGGAGAGAGCTCCTTTCTTTGGACTCCCTCTCTCCCCCTCTCTCTCTCTCTCTGTTGCACTGTCTCTGTGATGGACAAGGGCTGAGTATGTTTCTGTGTGTGTGTGTGTGTCCTGACAATTGCCCTTTGAATTTTTTAAATCACTTTAAATGAAAACAAAAACAGGATTCCCTTTTCCTTTACCATCGCGTTGCCTTTTGTTCTTCGAGTTGCGCTTGTTAGGTAAATCAGCGCCAGTTTCGTATCTGTGTGAGTGTCTGTGTGTGTGTCTGGCTGTGTGCTTGTATGTGTGTTAGTATGAGTGCTTGGCAGAAACAACAACCTCATCAGGGGGAAAGTTATAACGTGCTTAAGCGTCTTTAGCTGAAATGAGGCTAAAAATATTTGCTTATAATGGAGTGCACGACTGTGTGAGTGTGAGTATGACCTGTGACCATGCACATAAGTATAGAGCTGTGCTTGTGTGTGTGTGTGTGTGTGTGAGGGACGACAGAACAATAGCGCATTGGGTACTATTGTTGTTGTACTCCCCAGCACTTGTCAGCCCCCTCAAACAAACGAGTATAAGCAGAAAATTAAGGCATTGTTAAAGCCAATTAAGGTATTTAGTGAAGGGCCGCCGCCCGTCATCCGTAGAGTGTGGCCACACAGCACAGAGCGTATACTTGATATTTCGTGGAGGATGACAGCACCAGAGCAGCAGCAGCAGCGTTGAGGTTCAGCCTTGAGTGTGTTGCAAGCAGGAAATTGGGGTAGCAAGAGATTAATCAGGACTTGAAGCTTAAATACCCAAAATTTAGACCTTCCTTACGGAATTGCTCGAAAATCTATCTGTGCCTCCATTGTGGGTATACAGGTAATTGCTTGATGAGTGATTATTTATTATTGATCCCCTTGGTTGAACCTTTCATGTTAATAGTTCAAGATTGATGTCTAAGCAAATACCTTTAAATGCTTGCCCTGTAAGCTCTATTAATCAACCTTAATTTGGAGCCAAATCTAATCAGATCCGAGCCCCAATCAAACCCAGAAAAGAGAGAGCAAACCACAACAAACATGCCAAAACAGAGAGACAGACAGACAGGACTCTGGGAAGACCCTTTAAAGATTTTAACTGCCGAAAACAAAGGCAAAAAGGAACAACTGGGAAAAGGGAATGAAATGAGAGAGAGAGCTATGAGAGATGTTGGGACAATGTTGGGGCATGGAGAGGTGAAGAATGTAATGGTGATGCTGCAGAGATGGACAATCCACGGGCACCTTTTCAGAGACAACAGCCAATGGCTGACAGTTTTGAGCGCCTCCTGGGACAACTTTGCCGGCTGCCGGGGACATTGATGGCTGCCCGCCCGACTGTTGGGCGGAATTTGCAAATTTTTGGGGTCTGACATCAAGGCTGCAAACTGCCACTAAATAAATTCAAGGCGACCCTGGAATTTAGTCCACTAAAAACCTAAATAAGTAAATTTTATATGCATGTTCCTGGCCTCCTGCTCCTGGCCTGCTCCTGGCCTGCTTTTAGGCGCCACCTAATGGGGGTCACACTTGGAGACTTAAATTTTTAAATAGGTGTGTCAGATAATGAAAATAAGTACCCGACTGGGGAGGGCAGCTCCAGTAAAGTTACAGCAGTGCCAGCACTCGGCTTTCAGCATCTACGTGCCACATCCCTCCACATGGTTGCGGCGCGGGGGAATTGTTGTGTTTTTTGTGTGTTTTTTTGGGTTGCTGCGGTGTGTCACAGAGTTTTTGTTTTCCTTGCTCTCAGCCTGGCCGAATGGTCTGGCTGTTGGCCTGCAGTGTGCCTCTCTCTCTGATGTGGACATGGCTTGTAGGCCGCTGCCAGTGCCTTTTAACTTGGCTAACGATAATTTGTTTGGGCAACTGCCGGCACCGCCGCTGCCGCTGCCACTGCCGCTGCCGTTGCGTAATGAATTTTTATGCTCCTTTAATGTACTTTACGCAGATATGAAATTATGTGACCAAAGCGACCGAATCCACCAGCCCCCACTCCCCCTCGCCACTCCGATACACGCTGTGGCATCATCGCTTTGAGGCCCGACCTGCTCTGTTTGGCACTGTTTGCTCTCTTAATTATTAATATTTTTTAATTAAAATGTGCACTAGCCACACGAAAAACACACGAAAAACACACAAACATGCCTCACAAATGGGTGCTAAAACTGTTCACAAAATGCCGTCCAGAAAGAGAGAGAGAGAGAGAGAGAGAGAGTTCGAAAATCATAAAGAATAAGCAAACACCAAATCAGTCGGAACGAAAAAAGCAGCAGAAAATGTGAAAAGAGAGAGAGGGAGAGAGACAGAGGGAGAGTGAGTGAGAGATGGCGATGGAGGTCTCGTCAGACAGTCAGATAAATCTGCAAGGAAATGCTCGCATGAATTATCGCATTCGAATAAAGCCAGCAAGACCTTCGCTCTCCCTCTCTCTCCCTCTTGGGTTCTTGGTTGAGTGTGACCCTTTTCGCATACTCCTATCTGTAACTCTTTTGTGGCAGTGTAACCAGCTTAATGTAGCGCGAAATAACTCGAATAATTCAAATGTGCGACTGCCACAAATTATGACTGCCAATAATCAAGAGAGAAGGCGTGAACATTTGTAGCAGCTACAGATATATATATTCAGATTCCAGCCGATGAGTTAGGGCCTCCATTACAAACGAAAGAAAGAGATGTAAGATTTATGCAGAGGGCATTTTTTTAAGTTTTTTCTATGAGAGATAAATATGAGACTTTATCCCCCTTTTGGTCGATTAGTTACTTCCCAATTATCGAGTGGTATAGTTCATTCTCTCTTTCAGTTGTTGGCCAAGAACCACGGCTGCTTATAGGGCTATTACAACTACTGGCCTTGGCCATTCGATGGCCACACGCGCCTCTCCAGCCTGCAACCGGAAGTGGCGCGTCCCATCGATTTGTCTCTGTCTTGCCACCAGTCAAAGCTGTAGCTTTTGGCACAATTTACTGTTTAAGTAATATTTCGTTACATTCGGTGCGACGGACATTAGTAGCGTAGCTGCACAGCGACTGAGACTGAGAGAGAGAGAGAGAGAGAGAGAGAGAGTTACACTTACTGCACATAACTGTGTAATTTATATTGGCCATTTCGCTTTGACTCTCTCCACTCTCGCATGGCACCCAAAGTGCTTTTGCGACAAAGTAAATTGTAAAATGTCACCCATAAAGCGTAAATTGTAACAAAAAGCACTCGAGGCCACGCAGTGATTTAAATTTTGTCGTCTGTAGGCTCCAAGCAGTAAAGTTATGTATCTGTATTTGTATCTGTATCTGTAGCTCTGCTCCATCATACGTACTCCAGTGCCAGCTCCTGTGTTGGAGTTCCGATTCGCATTCCATTCTTCCCCCAAAGGCAAACCCCAGCTGGCAAGGGAATCTCTCTGGCCTGGCTTTGGTCTGGTCTCTGGTCTGGTTCGGGTCTGGGTCTGGGTCTGGTTTTGGGGCATTCTCAGGGCTCTGGTCTGGGGCCACTTGGCAGGCATTGGCGACAACTTTTTGTAGCCCAACTGGCAAACGCCAACTTGCTGGCTTTTCCACGCACTCGCACACACAGAACAGTCAATGTCCGTCCGTCCCTCCACAATTTACACAATTCATAATTCATGCAAAAATATTGTTCATACAAAATATATGGAACGCTGGCGATAAATTTCTGCATTTGGTAGCCGCCGGCAGCCGGCAGCCGCAGCTGCAGTTATAAACTTTAATTATATCAATGTGTGTAAGTGTAAGTACATCTGTAACTGTAACTGTAACTGTGTGTGTGTCTGTGTGTGTGTGTGTTTTAATTGAGTTTTGGTATGCAAAACACTGGGCCAAAAGTGACAAATTGATTATCAATTCGGATGCATCGGCCCTTTAAATATGATCAATATTTTAGAGAGAGTTTTCAAGGCTATAGAAAGACTTTCTCGGGCTTGGTTTTGAGAACCTAACCGGGGGAAATTCCTTGGCAGTTGCCTCGGGAAAACTGCTTTTAATCTTGCAACCTTCAGCCGAATTCCTAAGGTACTCAGCGCACGGCTCTGCCAGGAATTTGTGGGCTCTTTTGGCAGCTCCCACATATCCGCCAGTTTTCCATTTAGTTGGATTTTGAAATTTAAGACCTTAAAACGGGCTTCCTGGAATCCTCTACAAGGCTGTGCCTGCCTCTGCCCCTGCCTCTCTGCCCCTGCCTCTCTGCCTGCCCCTGCCTCTCTGCCCCTGCCTCTCTGCCTGCCCCTGCCTGTTGGCAAATTAAAAACGGAAACAATTTATTTCACGCACTATTGAACTTTAGAATGAACGATTTTTCTTTGCCGCAATTTGAGCAAATATTAATTTTTTCCGCTCTTTCTCCAGCTTCAGCTCTCCTGCTCTCTCACTCTGCTGCCCTCTCTCTCTCTCCGCCGTATTCATGAACCTGTCCGCAATGTCTGGGAATTTCTTTCCCTCTTACAACTGTGCGACTGCGACTGTGGATCTGGCGGCAGAGTTTTCTCTCTTTGCTTGGTTCCCCTTTTCCTTCTGTTTCTTTCGCTTTTCATTTTTCGTTTTGCTCCACACGACGTGGACGACGACAATCAATTTTTCTTCATCACAAAATTGCATTCTTCAAACAGAATGAGCGTGAGAGACGGAGAGACGGAGAGAGAGAGCAGCAGAAAGAGAAAGAGAACCAAGAACACAAAAATTCGCACTTTATTCATTTCCGTCCGACCAGTGTGGCCCCGGGCACATAAAATGCTGTCTGTCTGACTGTCTGTCTGTCATTTGGCCAGACCCGGACACACAGCATCCCGGCAGCATCGAGTGCGACTCCGGCAGTCGTGACCAGCGCTTGGGTGAAGCACTTCCCCGGATCTCCGGAGCAACTCCCATCTCCCCTACCCTCCTCTCATCATTCCGCATGCTGTATTTTGAATTCATTAATCAACTTTCAAATCTTCAACCACAACAAACAAAACGAAAAGCTCGCTGCTCCAAGGAGAGCCGTGAAAAGAGGTCAGGGGGGGCCGACTCCTGTCCGGGTGGCACTTTGCACTAATTTGCGGCTGCTGCGCGCTGGCGCTGGCTGCTGCCATTGACTGACAGTCGGAACAAGCGGCGCGAGAACCAGGGACCCGGACACGGACACGGACACGGCGAAACCCGTGCTTGTATCATTTACAGGCCGCGAATCGAGTTGCCCACCGCCAACCGCCCATCTCCCATCACTCACTCACTCAGTCAATGGCCGGTGGAGGCCCAGTTATCGGGCGTCAGTTTTCATTTGCGTCAATTGTGTCGGCGACTGGTTAAAGTGCTGGAGAACTGTACTTCCTGTCCAGAGTTAATGCCTGGGTTCCGTTTTCGGATGCTTGAGCATATTCCGATTCCGTATCCGATCCCGCACAGCCGCACAGCCGCACAGCCACACTAACAGTCATTAACAACCGGAGATGAGTTTGGTTTAATGCGGTTGCCGTTTACAAATGGAATTTTTTAGTGGCAGCAAGCAGCGAGCAGCAGTCAAAATGCCAGCCAAAGATCTGCAGCTTCCAGCTTCCAGGAGCTGCCAGGATTTTGGGCAACGGAAGTCACTCAAAAGTGGGTGGGTGAGGGGTCGTCTTGGCAGCTGAAATTGTGCATTTCTCAAACATTTAATACCAAGGCAAAAACCAGTCAGCAGCAGGCAGCAGCAGCAGGCAGCAGCTCACAAAAACATCTCATAGTTACTCTTAGATTATTCCATTTGCCTCGTATGTGGTCAAGGTGCAGCTGCGATTGCATCTCTGGGGGGGTGGGGAGTGGCAGTGGGTGGGGGTAAACATTCAAAATCTCAAATGCTTCTCGGTCATTTTTCCATTCTCACTCGCATTTAATCCATCTCCATCAAAACGAATCAAATCTCCGAATCATATTATGTGCCCAGACCCCAAGAGGAGGTCCAGAGACCAGAGACCAGCCCGAACAAGTGCTATTCCTGTTCATAAAGCTGCTTATGATTGTTTGTCGGTGTGGGTGTAAGTGTGTGGGTGTGCCTGTGTGTGTGGGTGTGCCTGTGTGTGTGGGTGGGTGTGTGTGCTCTCTGTTGATTTCATCAGAAGGCTTACTTTCTCTGCTAGGTTTTTTCTGCTGTACTGCTTTTTCTCCGTACTTAACCCAGTGGAATCAGAGTCCTTGCTGAAACTGTAAATAGCCAAAAAATTCAGTGTAAATTTCGAAAATTCGGAAAAATTAATTAGCATAGAGGAATGGCTGTACGATTTGCCATAGACATGGCCAGGATTCTGCTCCTGATTGCGGTTCATTTCGAAGCCTTTTTTCCCCTTTGGAAACGTTGAACTTTTAACCAAACTTCCGATTGATTATAACGTTTGCCCCAGACACATTTGTAAAACTCAAACACAGTCGTAGAGTCGTAGAGTCGTACATGTGTCAAGTGAAAAACCGAAAAACTAATTAAAAATCTTGTGCATTTTCGTCTTTTATGCATTCTGAATAGCTCGAGGAGAAGCTGCAGCTCTGCATCTCTGCATCTCTGGACTTGACTTACCCGCTAGGCAAACTTTTCATTAGCCACATTTGGGTGGAAAAGTTTTCCGGGGGGGTTGGGGGTGGTGTGGGGTGGGCGAATCTTTTACACTTGCATGCCAAGCATCGTCGCCTACTTATGCGCAAATTTTGTCGACAACTATTTATGCAGTAGGAAAACTTTATGCGAGGAGCAGCAGATCCTGCCCCGCCCAGTCATTCGAGTCCAAGTCCGAGTCCGAGTCGGAGTCCAGGACGAGTGCTCAACTATTTATGTTCGAGCTGCAAAGCGTAGCCGAAACCAATGAAATTTTCTCAAAATACTTAGGACAACGCGCAAAGTGCACTCCGTGTCCTCCTGTTCACTCATGAGTGGTGGTGTGGGCGGTGGGCTGGTGGGTGTGGCTGGGTTATACACTTTGACTTTAGGTAGTTGGCTTTTACCTGGGAGCTGCCAGTGATTTTAGCCAGCTGCCGCCTCGCCTGGCAGCATATTTTTCCTCAGCTCCACCCGAGACGAGCCACTTGGCCTTTCCTTATGATTTGGCCTGGCTAAAGGGTAGAGCAGGGTGGAATAGAAGTCCGTGTATGCGCATATATTAGAAGCGTTAAGCCCTCGTCCCGGACCCGCTGCCGTGTGTTGCTGGTGTAACCAAATGCCCCACACGAGGGCGAGGGGCAAGCGAAAGTTCTCAGAGTTTCAGAGCCAGTTTATGGGCTAAGTCGATGGTCAATTTGTTTGAGATTTGAGAATCGGTTGCCCCCGGGATTTGGCCTAATTAAAATTGCATTAAAGCCAGCACTCTTTAAGGACACACGCGAGTGGCGTGTGGCGTGTGGCATGTGGCCTTCGCCTCAGCTCTGCTCTCTAGGATTTGCTCTGCTCTTCGGTCTAACCAAGCGAGACGGGCGACCGTGCTCCATACAAATTGCAGTCAACATGGCGCGTAAGTCAACCGGAACTGGCAAAAGCAAAATGAAATACACATGGGCTGCTTCTTCTGCAGGAGGCGGCATTAGGCCAGGCCCAGGCCCAGAACCAGGCCCAGTCCCGGCAGTGACAAATAAACAGTGACAGAAGGCAAACAAACGACAAGGCAAACGGAGGGGCAGGAGGAGCCCTGGCAGATGGAGATGAAGATAAAGGAGGGGGGGGACGAAGACGATGACGAAGACGAGGACAATTCGTCGTCATCAGGAGCCTCATTTTGGACTTAATATAATACGCAGCGAGGCGTCAAGGGACGCTGCCTGCCGCTGCCTGGCTGCTGCCTGCTGCCTGGCTGCTGCCTGCTGCCTGGCTGCTGGTGGCTGGAAAGGCGTACAGAAATCATTGCAGACATATGAAATATTAAATATGTATGGCCACAAAAACAGTGAGAGAAAGCAGCACACAGACACACACATCAATAACGACTCGTAGTAGACTAGACGATACCTGGTATTCATTCGGCAACTATCCAAAACCAAACCCCATTGAATGAGGAAGAAAATATATCTAAAATATATGTGCATTTATCAGTGGAAAGTACATAATACCCCCCGCCGCAAAGGGTATCCAAAGAGAGAGCTACACATAAACAATCATTTGGCCCCAAATGTCTGGCACGGAACGGGGACTGGGACTGGGACTTTGGTTGTGTAGTGAAGCAGAGCGCTAGGAAATGGCAGGCTGATGATCCCATTTCCGAGAGGTAAGTGATGCCAGTCAGCACAGCCATAGAGCAGCCATAGAGCAGCGGCATTCGAGTGGCATGGAGTGGCGTCCAAGCAGGAGTAAAATGTGCGGAACACTCAGCACAAAAACAACTACAAGGAGGAGCAGGAGGAGCTGCAGAAGGAGGAGCAGGAGGAGGTGGACCCAGAACAACCTTCAATGAGACAAAATCGACTTGTGCATTCGCTGCTGCTGCTCCTCTCGCAATGGGCGCTGCTGCATGGACCAAAAGAAAGCAGAGCTCTAGGGCAAAATAAGGTTACACAAGCGGACTAACACACACAGATGTGTCTGCTGGTGTGTGTCTGCTGGTGTGTGTGTGTGTGTGTGGCAGAGTCCTTTTCATTATAATTTAAGCATGGCAACATGACAACGTGGTTAACTTTTGCTGCTTTTTTTTCGCCTCCTCCTCCTCCACCTCCCATCCTTCCATCTTGTTACTTTGTTGCTGTGACTGTGATCAGTGACAGGAGGCGGTAGGTAGTCGGGGGGTAGGCGGTGGGAGGGGAGGACTCTGCTGAGGCACGCTGAGGGACTTGTGCTGCTTTTGGGTGAAATGAAATTGCCTCAAAATGTTTGCCACTTTTATTTTCCTCCTCTACTTTTTTGTGGCCTTTGACGGTGTGTGCGAGTGTATGTGTGTGTGTGTGTGTGTGTGTGTGTGGGCGTATTCTCAGCAAAGGTTGAAGTATTTAATGAGCTGAAATTTGGAACGTGTGTGTGTCCTTGTGGCATGACGAGGCTTCGGATGGGTTGCAAAAAGAAATCTGTTACAGAAATTGTGACAGACTAATGAGGGGTGGAATACTTACACAGAGAACACTGTACTGTACACACTCGAGGCAGAGCCAATGCCTGACATGCCTCATGCCACTGCTCTTGCCTCCTGCCTCTGCGGTCCAATGGATTCAATTAAATTGCTTAATCACGCATTGCCAAATGGCGCTGCACCCACTGTAAACATGTTAATTAAAATATGGCCAAAAGAGAGACAGAGAAAGAGAGTGGCAGAGTGAGAGAGAGAGAGAGAGAGTGAGAGAGAGAGAGCAAATTTGCATACAATCAAATTTAAGAACCGACACTCGCAGCCACCGCAAGAAAATCTGCTTTTCCGCTTTCATTCGGAAGCCAGTCAAACATTTCTCAACGGCTGACATGTGGCATGCCCCACCCTCACACAGAGATACATATGTACATACATGTGTATGTGTGTGGCATTATTATTTAATTTTATGCTTTACATTATTTATGCTTTTTGTCAGCGGTCAGCATACGAAAAAGCCTTCAGCTCCTCCTCCCTCTCCTCCCTCTCCTCGTCGATGGAAACGCATTTAATTAATGAAGAAA
Organism: Drosophila athabasca; assembly: GCA_008121215.1. Taxonomy (NCBI): domain Eukaryota; kingdom Metazoa; phylum Arthropoda; class Insecta; order Diptera; family Drosophilidae; genus Drosophila; species Drosophila athabasca. The sequence continues at coordinate 1,221,065 of CM017793.1, read as the reverse complement.
CCGCTGGACAAACGAAAGCAACCCCCTCCCCCCCACCGAAAGGGAAAGGGAGGGGGACTGTAGCTGAGGATTTTAATAAAGCTGAGCAAATAGGAGGAGGGAAAGGGGCGTAGGGCTGGGCCTGGGGCCTGGGGGGGGCATGGCCATGAGCACAATGAAACGCATTAAGCCTTTGACATGCGCCAATCGTAAATCTTGACCAACATACATATCTGAGCCATGTTTGCGCAATGTCCAATGTCCAGTGGGAGAGGCCGGGCAACGGCTCCTGCCTGGGGGCCCAAAAAAAATGGTCAACGGCGTCGCTTTGTCCGCTCGCACGCAGCATCGGAACGGAGGACCAACTGACCAACAACGAGCGACCAGCAGCATTGACAAGGCCGCCTATGCAAATATTTAGTAAATGAATCAGCGCTTTGCGACTGTTATCATTTATGTCCCAGCCCGGCCTCCACCCCCCCACACACACACACATACACAACCAGCCACCTACCACCCACCCTCTCTCTCTCTCTCACAAAGAGCATGTCCTGGCCTGGCCTGGCCGGGATTTCCCCAGAGAAAGAGTGAGAAGAAACTGTGACAGGCGACAGCGAATTTGTCAATTTGTAGCAATGACTGTAAACAGACTGCGGGGGCGGTGGTGCGGGGCGGGGGCTCCTCTCTGGCTGCTTGGTCTGCCTTTGACCCTGGGTCTCTGGGCCCATGCACATGCGGGCCCCTCTTGCGAAATTTATGGCCCAGCTCGTGACGCACTTGTCCGGCAATCCCGGCAGTGGAGCCATAGCCATAGTCCTGGCCATAGCCATAGCCCTAGACTGTAGTTGGAGCTGGAGCTGGCTGGAGCTGTAACTGCCAACGGCTATGCATACAAAACGCTGCGGCAATTATCTCAAATGCAAATGCTTTGCTTTGCTTTATCCCAGAGGGGGAGAATATACTCAAAGAGAGAGAGAGAGAGCGAGAGGGCAAGCGTTTGGGCCATGGCTAAGCGTGTAATGAATTGTCTTTTTGGCCATTCGATAAATTTGCAACTCTATGAAGTTGCCCATCTGCAGTTTTCACAGTTTCAGTTTCAGCTTCAGCTCCAGACCCAGATACAGATTCGGCTAGCAATCGGAATCGCAATGCTCTGGCCTGGCCCCTGCAGGGCGCCGTAAAGTATGCAGCGTTTTATAGTGCCAGAGGGGTATAGGGCGTGGTTCGGGGTGGTTCGGGAGAGGGGGGAGGGGGGGGGGGGCGTAATTAAAAATCATAAGAAATGGAATACAAACAGAAATAAACATGCCATAGCCGGAGAGCATAAAAGCAGCAGCACTGCAGCTGCAGCAGCAGCAGCGGCAGCTCTCCATCTCTGTATCTGTATCTGCTCCCCAAGTCCCCATATCTGTATCTGTGTAAATGAGACGTGTGTGTGTGTGTGTGTGTGAGTGCCATAAAAATATGCCAAAAGGAAAGCAAGGCAAGGCAAAAGCGAAAAAGGAAATAAAAATAAAAGCGCTGAAATAAAATAAATTGCACTCAAAAATCCTTTTTCCGTGCCTGCAACTCATTACAAATTTTATTACAGATACTTGCCCAGCGCACACACCCACCACCCAGGGGGGGGAGGGAGAGGTGGTGAAGATAGGCTAAAGGGTGGGCACACATATACACAGAAAGATAAAGATAGACATAGAGCTGCACATAAGCACAGAACTGACATTTAATACAACACTTGATGTCGCTCATTAAGAAGAATTCAGCGCACGAGCGCCGCTTCTGGCCAGCTCAGGCGTCCAAAAAGAAAACAACAACAACAAGAACCCAGAACCCAACAGAAAAAAAACAAGAGAGAAAGTGTAGAGGCAGAAACCGAAGCTTTAGATACACTTAAAGGCTTATCTACATCTGCATCTACACATCTACAGGTAACCATCTACATCTACCGATCTAAATCTACCTATCCACAGCTACCGATCTACATCTACCCATCTACATATACCGATCTACATCTACCCATCTGCATCTACCCATCTACATCTACCGATTTACCTCTACCGATCTACATCTACCCATCTAAATCTATCCATCTACATCTACCTATCCACAGCTACCGATCTACATCTACCCATCTACCTCTACCGATCTACATCTTCGCATCTACATCTACCGATCTACATCTAGCCATCTACATCTACATATCTACATCTACCTCTCTACATCTACCCATCTGCATCTACCCATCTACATCTACCCATCAACATCTACCCATCTACATCTACCCATCTACATCTAGCGATCTACCTCTACCCATCTACATCTACCGATCTACATCTACCCATCTACATCTACCCATCTACATCTACCGATCTACATCTACCCATCTACATCTACCCATCTACATCTACCGATCTACATCTACCCATCTACATCTACCCATCTACATCTACCGATCTACATCTACCCATCTACCGATCTACATCTAGCCATCTACATCTACCGATCTACATCTACCTTTTTACATCTACCTATCCACATCTACCCATCTACGAGTTTTGAAAGGCTTCTTCAAGAGACGGGTCTAGCATACCCTCCCTGCAGAGAGGGTATCAAAAACACACCTCCACCTTGTGGGTAGGGAAAGGAACTTGTTGCCGAATAAACAGCTGCCATTACACACACACACACACAAACAGGGACTAGTGCACACGCACACCCACACTTACGCCGACTCTCAGTACACACACGCACATGTACATGCTCATGCACTCACACTTTCACGGACATAATGAGCATATAGAGCCAAAGACAAGGAAAGACAAGACAAGGCAGTGCCTGGCAGGCTACAAGCGAAAGCATGTGTGATTGCGACCCTCAAGCATGCTGCTGCCACTGCTGTTGGTGCCCCTTGTGCCACAGAGCAGCTGCTGCTGCTCCTGGGATTCTTGGTGGCGTGGCGTGGCGTGGCGTGGAGGAGATTCTGGTGCCTATGGCATTGTGGCGTTGTCACCTGCCGCCGGCACCAGGCACCAGGCAGGGCGTCTGCCAGCCAGCCAGCCAGCCAGCGAGTCACTCAGGACGGCAGTGAGCAATGGGGATGCCAACATGACGACAAGTTGTCTACATTTCGTCTTCTTGTCTGCAGCTGCATGTATTTAGACTGTAGCTGTACTCAGACATATGTAAGAGACTGTAGCTGGCATCCTGCGGGTGTCATTTGATACACTTTTCCCACTTACTTAACGTATTACATGGAGATTCTTACGTCAGGGTCCCTCACAACTTATCTCTGGCTTATCCATTAAATTTCTTAGCTCCACCCACCATAAATGGCAGCAAACTATTCGCAGAGCGAGACAGAGCGAGAGAGAGAGAGAGAGACAACCACAGAGTGATTATGCACATTCTGGTCCATTTATGGAATGCCTTTGGCCCTGTCATGTGTCCAACTTATCATTCTTATTGTGCTGCGCACTACAAAAGTTTTTATTCATATTTTATATATGCCTTTTATGTGGCAATCAAAGCCTATACAAACAGGCTAAAGTCAAGTGATACAACCAGACAGAGAGCGAGAGAGAGAGTGAGAGAGAGAGGGGCAGATACTGGAGAGGAGAGGAAAACCCAAGTATGTCAAATTAACAATGTCATCAAAGCGATTTAACATGTTGGCGCGCCATGTCCTGCCCACATCCCACTCCCACACCCCCTCCCACCTCCAACTTCCAACCCATACAGCATCCGCCTGTGCCTGCGCCTCTGCCTCTGCCTGTGTCCTGCCTTCCGCATGTCCTTCTTCCGCATGCGATTACATGGCAAATCTTTTCAAAGCTTTTAACAAACACGCTCAACCGCACACAAAATGGCGAACGCAAACACATAAGCAGGCGGTCCGGCGGCAGGCGAGGGGCGAAGAGGGTCGGTGGGTCGGAGGGCAGCCCCGCACAAAAGACAAGCCAAAAACTTTGAATTAAAATGCGTTTATTTGAGCTCTTTACACGCTTCGCCCAAAAGCCGACAAACTGGCAATTGAATCGGTTGGAATATATATACATATATATATATGGTATGTATATACATATGTACATGGCGCTTGTCGGGGGAGGGTGATGGAAAAAATCTTAACCCAAATACTTGGTACCAAACTATTCAAAACATTTACTTAATATTCACATCTCAGGCCGGCGCCTGGCGACGTCGCAAATGAAAGCATTTTGTAATCCTTTGTTATCTTGATCCCTATTCGGTCACACACACACACACACACACACACACAGGGCTACCCTCTAGCGTAGTGATGTTTAATATTAAATCATATTAAAATATTCAAAAGGCTCCTCCGCTCTCTGCCTCTCTGCCACGCAGTGGCATAGCCGAGCATTTATAAACATTAGCACGCCGCCAACATGGACGCGACACCAAAAACACGTCGCTAGCAAACATGGTACCCAGCTTCAGCTTCAGCTTCAGCTCAAGTGGCTCTGCCTCTGCGCCTAAATGTATGCAATGCCAACCAGTTTCAGTCGGTACCCAAAAACGTACACATCGAGGCCAAGGAGGAGCCAAGGAGGAGGCAGCAGCAGGAGGAGGAGCTCCGCTCTGTCCCAGTTCTACCAAATTGTTTGCTAGAATTTTAGAATAATTTTTTGTGCTTCCTTCAAAGTGAGTTGGCGATTATGAGTGTGTGTGTGTGTTTGTGTGTGTTTTCTCGCCACAAACTCTTTGCGGGCATAAACTGCATGAGTTGTGCTTAGAGAGTGTTTAGAGCGAGCTTAAAAATTTATCAACGGCATGACAAGTGTGTGTGTGGCCGCAAGGCGAGAACAGAGCTCGGAGGCGCCACTGCTTTTGCCTCCCCCCATCTCCCATCGTTATTCAAGCATTTTTATGTCTATTGATTTCTAATGGCCCCCGGTGGCAACTTTCTAGCGAAAGTCATTCAAAAACCCAAATAGTTTCGTTTGTCAAAGCATATTTGAGGCCAGCAGATGGCAGGCAAGAGGCAGGAACAGGAGGCAGGAACAGATGGAATTTTTTGGGGCAGAGGCTGTCAAGTTATGCCAGTCGATGCCTGGGAGAGATGGAACCCATAAGCGGGGCTAAACGGGGGAGGAAGGAGAGGAAAACTGTTTTGTCTTGATATGCTTTAAGCCAAACAAAAGTTGAGTGTATTTTTTTGATTTTTCAACATTAAAAGTTGGTAAAAATGCTGCTGAAACTTCCACAATTAGCTGGAACATATCTCTGTGTGTTTGTGTGTGTGGCAGAGTCTCGAATTTATGGCTGAAAGAATGGCCATCCAGGAACATGGCTCGAGGCAATCCAGAGCACACTTAACACATTCCGAACGAATGAGGAGAACAAGCAGCATGAATTTACGGCCAGCGACTGCAGCAAAAGTTGCTGTTGCTAGTGGAGACACGCAGTGGCAGTGGCAGTGGCAGTGGCAGCATCAGGTGCGGCAACAAAGAAGGCGAGACACACAGCGAGGCAGTAACCGCCCCGTTAGACAGACACACAGAAAGAAAGCAGAGCACAGCGCAAGATGCATTTAATTAAACTTAAACATTTTCATTGTCAAGCGAAAAATAATTAGTTGGGAGGGAGCACAGGGAAGGCAGCGGAACATTTGGCGTATACGTAACGTGCACCGGAAGTAATATGGATCGCGCACAAGCCGACTTCCACACACACAGACACACGCACAGACAGGGCCTGTGCTGGTGCTGAGCCCATGTGTGTGCTGCTTGGGGAAGTACAAGTTTCAAAATTAAAATGAATGCACGACAGTCGAGGCGAAAGGAGCTAAAAAGGATACAAGACTTTTGCACCAGCAGACATTTACAAGCGCCAGCGAAGACGCACACACACACACAGAGAAGCGAAGAAGACTCTGCCAGGACGCCAATACATATGCACGGCGGATGGCAGTTATAAACGACAAAGTCACATGCATGAGCTTGTCAAAAAACCTAGTTAGTCCTTCTGCTCCTGCCGCTCCTGCTCCTCCTGGCAAGGACAGGCAGGCAGGCAGCCAAAGAAAACTGCCAAGTGAAACTACTACGAGCAGGATGCCTGCAGAAAAAACCTATCCAAGATTGTTGCCGGAGTGCGCTGCTGTCGAAATAATGTGCAGCATTAACTAACTGCGCCTGGAAGCGACACCACACCACCAGGATACCCAAGACCCAAGACAAGCCAGGACGACAGCCAGCCAAGGACAGCCGACAGTCTAGACCAGACCAGAACCAGAACCATAACCAGCATTGGCTGGCTAAGAGCAGCGCAAGTTTCGCCAAGGATCGAGGCCTGGAGCAGCAACATTATACATTTAGTTAAGGTATTAGCAACAGCTACATCAATACCAGAGAGAGAGAGAGGGAGAAGGAGAGAGATACACTAGAAAACCCAACGAAGATGCGGATTAATTTGTTGGCAAATTGATAAATGCCTCCACCAGAACCTCAAGGCCATGAAAATGGGATTAACTTAAAGCTACAGGTTCTGGGAATGTTATTCAGAGATTGATTCATCCATCAATGAAGGAACATATGAATACACTCAATGAATACACCAAATGAATACGCAGAGCATTCTCTACCCTATTGAAAGGATCTTTGCCCCTCGACGATCCCAAAATATGCGAAAAAGTAGAGCAGAAAGCGCAGAAGATGAACGAACCCAACAAGATGACGAGATAAACGAAATCAAGGCATTCTTTCACTCCCGAACCTGTAGCCTGTAGCCTAGTGTAGCCCCGCTCAAGTTTTAGCCAAGTACGCCTGCATGGATTAATTAAATTAGGGCCATGTCAAGCAGCCATGCCCTAGCAGAACCCCCGCCCTCTGCCGTGCCCTGCCTCCCCTCTGCCCTGCCGTGTAGCTCAACCCAAAAACCCGACCCCATCGACACGTTGCGCAGATTTTCTTGACGCGGCATCACACACAACGATAGACTGCAATCGATGGATTTAGCACATTATTCGCACACCGCTCTGGCTCTGGCTCTTGGTTGTATCTGGGAAGCTCTGGTAGCCTCCTGCCTGACCAGCTAATAAATTAAGGCTAATTATGTTTTCAATTAGGCAACAAAGGCCAATTTAATATTTTACACAGCCGCTTGTTTCGTTTCGTTTCGTCGTCGTCGTCGTGCCGTTGGCCCCCTGATTGATGTGCGACGCAATTTTTCGCGCGATTTGGAAATTGCAAAAACACAATGCCCCCCTCCCTCCCCCTACCTTTCCCCCCTCCATGCTACTCTGCTAAAGGGATACCGTTACGCGGTGCTGCAAGGGGGGCTTAACGTGGTTTAGGATGCGTCGCCGCTTCTAATGGCAAATGCCTGTAAAGTTTCCCATTTCCCTGTCCCCCATCCCCCATCCATTTTTTGTTGTTGTTTTTTTTTGTGTTACGCTGTGTTGTGTATCGGTTGTCGGTCGGTCGCCTTGCTTTTGGCAGGAAAATTTAATGGAAATTCTCGACATAGCGCCTGGGCATCAAATCAATATGCCATGAGGAAGGCGGCTCTCATGACGCTGCGGCAACAACAAAAACAGCAACAACAACAGCCAGTATCAGGCTGATGTGTTGACGGTGTGACCCTTGCCGGTGTGTGCGAGTGCCAGTGCGTGTGAGTGTGCGTGTGTGTGTGAAAATGACGCGTTATTGCGTATACGCAATGTTGTGTATATGCTACACAAATGATCAATGGTCTAGCTAGGGGTTGTTGCAACCACACGAATGAGCTGCACAGCCACAAGAGAGAGAGAGATGCAATAAGAGAGAGAAAGATCTCTCTACACCCAAAGTTTTTTTCTATAATTTTTCTATAATTTTCTTTGGCTTACAGGGTACTGATAATGCCTGATCCCTGAAACCTTCTGGGCCTAAAAATGTCAAATGGCAAAAAGACAGAGATAGAGAGAGAGCGCGCGACTCGGGGCGGAAAAAAAATGGTTAAAAAATGCCTTGCTCGCTGCATGTGCGCCTAAATCGTTGATTTACGATTCACGCCACACTGAGGAGCCGCTGAATCAGTACAACACCAGCAACAGCAACACCAGCAACAGCAACAACAGCTCTGTGTGGCAGTGGCACGCATGACAGACGCGCAGGCAGCCGTGCAAACCACTTTGGCGGCAATGCGTTGGCCTGTCCCCACCACAGCACTCGCACTCGCTCTCTCCCTCTCTCTCTCTCTCCCTTGTGCTGCAACGCATAATAAAAAATTTTAAAATTTATTACATGTCTCCAGCCAATATTTCACTTTGACATGCCATGTCGCGAAATGAAGCTGTCCAGTTGTGGCGGCTGGTCAGCTGGTACTGCCACTCCTCCTCCTCCTTGGGGCTTCTCTCCATCCTCTCTTCAGGGTGAAGTAAATTTGCTTGCCACTGCCACTGCCGGAAATGAAGTGAGGAACACATTTTGGCGTCCGCAGCTGCTTCGCGACTGCCAATTAAAATTACCGAAGCCGCAGCAGCAGCCGTGCGATGCCCCGAACAGAGGACAGACAATCAATATTTCCGATAGCTGCTTTTAATTAATTTCCATGCCTCTGACATGGGACAAAGTTGCAACCTTCTGCGGCACATCGATGAGAGCCGCGCGTGTTAGACTCTCTTCGTCTTGGAGTGTGTCGCGCGATGGCTTGATAGTTGACGCAAATGAAAAGGAAATGTTATCGTTTAATTTTATTTCCGCCATTGGCATTGCCAGTGTTGTATAATAACTGCAGGCAGAAGAAGGAGAACAGAGAACGGAGAACGGAGAATGAGGACAATGCTCCGATTCGATGCCAAGGAACGCACATAAGTTGGTCCTGGACGGCGCAAAAATGGCATCGCGTCCAAACATAATTAAAGACAAACAACTGCACGCAGCAGCAGCAGCAGCAGCCTCGACGATGTGCCTCGTCATGTTGCCAGCGCCATTGCTGTTGCCGTTGCAGGGGCAACGATAAACGCACGAAAGCAAATAAAGGCAATGAACGGATCGAAGCACATACATAACTCACGCACACACACACACACACACACACACACTCGCACACTCGTGCATGGGGATAAGTATTCGCAGGGTAGATGAGATTTTCATGCCACACACGCACCGAACTCTTGACGTTGCACTGCCAGCGACAGCGACAGTATCCTTGGCAGCCAGCTTGCCACATGGGGGGGGCATGGGGCATGGGGCATAGGGCCAGGCACCAGCCCGCCTGAAAATATGGTTAAATAAAAGCCGAAAAACGAAAAAAGAGAGAAAACAGTAACCAAAAGTGTTGCGGCGTATTTTTATGTAATTAATTTTCCTGAGGCCACTCGGAGGAGGTGCAGCAGAGAGGTATGAGGTTCAATTAAGAGTTGCAGTTGCAGCTACAACTACAGCTACAGCTATGAGGCATAATTGGAGGGTAATGTTTAAAGGGATAGAAACGATCCTAAGAGAAACTATTTTATATCAAACTATAATGCTGTCTTCGATGATTCCGTTCGTCTCGTGCCTCTTGGGATGGAGATTCACGCAATTGCGACATGCGCACACGCACTTATTTGTTATCTTCGTTATCTGCATTCGTTCATCTGTTTCTTGCTTATTTCATCAGGGAACAAACCTAAAATAAGGCAGAACACCTGGTGGAATTTACACCTAGCTTGCCACTGACAGCGACCTCGGCAGCACTACCCCCCGCCCCACCCTTTCGGCACCCCTTTGATGACACTGCGAATGTGTGACGATGCTGCTGCAGCTCCTGCTGCTACTTGCAACCTCGTTTTTTTCTCATTGGACCAGCGGGGGCAAAAATTTTGTACATCATTTTACTTTCATTATGGCTTAACCTTGCAGTTTGATAGCCGCCTGCCCCGCCTACCCCTCCCAGTATACTCCTGCCCGCCCCCCGACGGACTTGTGTGTGTGTGCAGCAAAAGGAAAACATTGCGTGGGCCGCCTGGCCGCCTGGCCGCCTGTGTGTGTGGGGCAGGCAGCAGGCGGCAGGTAGTGTGGACTTCCGCTCGCTCGGGCAGCAAAACGAGCAGAAGTTTCTGTTCAATTTTCCATTTTCCATTTTTAGCTGCCAGTCGTTACCGTTACCTTTGCCAGAGAGAGACAGAGAGAGAGAGAGCGTGCAAGCAGAAAAAGTGCTGAGGAGAGCGCCCAGCGCCATGTAAGATAATGGCAAACATCGAGGCGAATGAGCTACCGTGTAAGGGGAGCTACCGTGTGTGTTTGTGTGTGTGTTGGTGTGTGTGTGTGTGTCTGCTGAAAGCCATGCAAAAACTGTAAGCAAACAGAATGCGGCTAAACACAAACACCTTTGAGGCGATGCACACACGCATGTAAAGGCAGAAAGAGAGAGAGAGAGAGAGAGAGGGAGAGAAAGAAAGAGACCTATTGCATTGAGGAGGGTGTACTCATACTCATACACATACTCATGCATCTATTTGTGTGTGTGTGTGTGTTTATAAAAGTCAGGCTTAGGTATACATTACACCCACACACACAGCAAAGAAAAAAACACTTTGCGCGCCCCCAATACACAGCCCGAACTTGTGACTCCCCCCAGCCCCCCATCGGCCACCAAGCCAACGCCAAGCCAACGCCAAGCCTCCGCCGTCATCCAAGAGAGCCCAACGCGAAACGCTCAAAGAGCGAAACAAGTGGGAGATCTATAATCGGAATACTAGAGACTACGAAATACCCAGTAACCAATACCCAAGATTTCCCAGAAATAAGAAGAAATGTTCGCAGGGTTTGCTCTCAGGGATAAATGATTGCATTCAACCGAATCTTGGCAAAGTAGAGACACTCCTCAAATGGTATATAGTATCTATGGTATATACTATAGTATACAGTATAGTATATACTATGGTATACCCAGTAATAGGAAGAAATGATAGACAGCAAGGTTTGCTCTCTCATGGATTCATAGATTGCATATCCCGAATCTTGGCAAACTAAGTCACGCCTCAGATTGTATATAGTATCTATGGTATATAGTTTAGTACATAATATAGTATATAGTGTGTAGTACAGATCTAGAAAACTCCCATTATTCCTGGCTGCTGGAAACCCTTTCGAACATACCAATAAAAAATATACCCCAAGTTCTCCTACGACTACCGCGTAGAAATATCCATGCGACTTGTCCTCCTTATCCCCTGCTCTCCACCTTGTTCTTGTTGCACCCTCCCCACCCCACCCCCCTTGATACCATTTCCCTCTTGTGGAACTGTGCCAGCAAAACATAATTAATATGCAATTTTTTTTTTGTGTGTTTTTTTGTGTTTTTTTTCTCCTGCTTTTACATTTCTTTTGCAAACATTTTGCTCTTGCTCTGTTTCATAGTTTGAATTTCCAAAGGAACCGGCCACACCCCCCACAGCCCCTAAAGCCATACACCCATACACCCCTCCCTGCTGCTGTTTTCTCTTTGTCGGCCATCTTGCTGCATGCATTTGTGTGTGTGTGTGTGTGTGTGTGTTTGTAGGTGGCTGGGGGTGGTATTTCTGTTTGCGTTTATATTTATGCTACAATGCATTCAGCATAACTCAAACATGCTTAAAAAAGTTCGAGAGTTTGGTTTGATTTTCAATCAATTCCTGGCACACTAAGAGAAAGGCAGGCCAAAGGCAGAGGCAGAGGGGGGAGGGGCAGGTCAGGCAGAGGAGAAACGGAAAATCCATAATGCAGAGCAAAGGATAGTACGCATATCCTTATTGAGTTACCGACTTTGATGATAACTAATAATTGATTAAAATAGCAAAAAAGTGAAATATATTCTTAATGGAAATGTTTTTGCTTTGAAAGGAAATGAAATAAAATTATAATAAATGTGAAATGTTAAAGGAATATCCCATGTCCACCTATTAAATGTCGTAAATTGCGCCTGAAATCGTATATTGAATCAATGAGCTTCTTAAATCATTGAACACTGGAATTTATGATGGCTTTTCCTGCTCCTGCCACACCTCCCCTCCCCCCTCTACCACCCATTGTTCGAGCACAAAAAATCAGTGCATTCGCCAAGGCGCCGAACGCAAATTAAAGGCAAACATAAAGCGCTTTGTATGGTGCCCCCGTTGGAGGTTGCATGTGGACGCAGGCTGCATAAGCGCTGCAAACATGCGCTGCGTACAACAAAGTCAACAGCAGCAGGCCAGGCCATGCTGCAGATGCAGCAGGCAGCAGGCAGCAGCAACATGCAACAACAAGAACAAACATTGGCGCGGTTGGACGTGTGGTCCCCGAGTGGATCCCAATACCAACAGTGGCCCACGATGGAGGGAAGAACAGGATGTGCAAATAAAGTTGCAAGCACCAGCGTCAGCAATGTCAGCGTCAACAGTGGCAACAGCAACAGCAACGGCAACAGCAATACTCACTGACCTCTGCACTTTGGCTGTGCCACACAGACATACAGCAGCAGTGGCAGCATCTACAGATGTGTGGCAGCCACAACCGATTGTTGAGGAACAACTATAACAATAATTTATAATTTTTATTGATAAAGCCATAAATAAAGCAGGAAATCGATAAAGAAGACAGAAGTTATCGAAATGCCAGCCATATGCGTATGTCGTACATAATCAAAAGATTAGAAACTGCTGCCACTGCCACACAGCCAGCAGTGTTGCCAACTTGCTGGCCATAAAATGTGCCACAAGAACACGAAGCAGCAGCAGCAGCAGCAGCAGCGCTGCTCCACTTGGACAGGCATCAAGAAAAATGCAAAAGGAAGCTGCTGCTGCTGCTGCGTCTGCGTCTGCCACAAACTGATGCAGCAATAAAATTTTAAACAATAAAAGATGCAGCCAGCCAAAGGGAGAGCCAGAGAGGGGATGGAGATGGCCAAAAGTTACCAAAGCAGCAAGTGGAAATTGCTGAATGAAGACGCAAAAGGGGGGGCAGCAGGCAGGAGGCACAGCCGAAGATGAGGCAAGCTGAGAATGTGACAGCAGCAGGGTGCCCCAAGGAAATGGCTTCTCCCCCCTAAGCAAGACATTACACACACACACACACACAGACACCAAGAAGCGACACCAATACACTCTCACGTGCTGGGAGCAGCCACTTTTCCGGTTTCCATGGAAAGCGCTGCCAAATGTTGCATTTATTTTGTGAGTTTCCGCTTGCCTGACTGCCTCCCTGGCCGCCCTGCCTGCCACTGCCACTGCCACCAGCTGGAACAAAGAAAAGGCATTGCTTACATGGCTGTAAAAGCCCAGCCACATGGTGACCGACCAGCCACGCCACTCTGACCAACACTTGCACCAGCACTTGCCCCCGAAGAGTTGGTTATGCTGCAAGTTGCAGTTGCAGCTGCATTTTAGAAGTTCATAACCGGGAAATATGAATGGATTTACTTGAAATGTGCAATACGGAATCGAGCTTCGGCTTCTGATTGAAGAAAAGCAATAACCCGAAGCCAAACTGCGGAAATGAAGCTAAGAAAAGTCAGCTCGAAGATCCCCCCCCACCAGTTGACACAGTCACAGTCACAGCCAACAGTAAGTGGCCAAGAAACAGACAGACGGACGGACAGACAGCCAGAAAGAAGCAGATCCAGAGGCAGCAGCAGAGCAATTGTTTTGGCCACGTGGTCGCCTAGATAAGTAAATATCTACCACCCCACCCCCCCGAAAACTTACGCAGCAGCAGCAGCATATTGTGGCAAAGTTATGCCGATGGGGCACCACCCCCCACCCGCCACCCCATGGCACACCCACTCAGCCATGCCATAGCCCTGCCCTGCCCTGGCACTGCCACTTGCCCCAATCCCGGGCACAAGGACTCTTTCCACAAGTTCATCAAATGCTGCGCCTTGACCCTGAGGATGACTGCGACACTTGACGACTCCTCCCCACCACCCACCACCCCACCACCCCCTGCCCCCAAATACCCTATACACAATCCACACTTGGTCTGTAATCGCTTTCTGCACTTAATTTGCGCCGCCTTAGCTCCCTGCTGGGCAGAGACAATTACAGTAAGTGTCCGAAATGCGTTGGGACCAACCACCCCCCTGCCGCACCCCCTCTTAAGTAGCAGCCCAAATTCCAGGCCGCTTCCAGGCCGCTGGCTTAACCCTTCGCAGTGGTCGAGACCCACACTTCAGACGCCTCTCAACCACATGTGTTTTGCTTTGCCAAAGGCACTTTCTCCACACTCTCTCTCTACTCTCTATTCTTTTCGCTCCCTTCCCCCTTTTGGATAGGGGAGAGAGAGAGAGCCCTTCGTAGCTCTCACTAACTTAACTGGCAGCATCTGGACCAAATGACTTTGTTAAGAGTTTTCGTTGCGCAATTTTCTTGATTTTTTTTCCCCCCCTGGCAGGATGACGAATAAAAGTGTCACTTTCTATGGCAATTTCATAATTGCATAAGTGTGCAAATGGTCAAGTGTCTTTGCAATAGTTTGAGTGTACATCTGTGTGTGTGTGTGTGTGTGTGTAGCATACATTTTTATTTAGTAGCGCACTTGCTAGACTTTTCCCCCGAAAGTTACTGACAAAGTGAAGTTTTAGCTTTCACATGTAGAACGGACTGGCAGTGGACTCCCACTAACACATTTTGTGGTCAATGCCATAAATTTTGCTCTGCCCCACACAGACACAGACACCAGCAGAGGACTGACTGTAGCCTTAAGTTTTTGCTCATCTTTCAGGGCGGGCGGGCAGTCGGGAAAGTGTTTGAAAGTTTTTGCATGTGGGAGAAGGTGAGAGAGTGAGTTCTCTTTTGTTGGAGGGTGTCTCTAAAGTTGTCTACAATTATTAGGCCAGCGAAGGACCAAGCCTGGTATTCCTGGCAATCAAGCCAAAGGCAAGTCCTGCTTCAGGCCAAAGCCAGTTTGTCGCTGGGACAGGGACTCTGCCCGCAATCAAAGATGGAATCGGTGCTCGCTGATGCGGTTCGTCAGCGCTGGATGGACATTAATTGATCCCTTTGGCCAACACTTCACTTATGAATCATTTCTGCTTCGGACGGCAGCAGCAGCGACGAGCGACAAGCGCCAAAAATCCATTTGAAAATGCAAACAGTTTTTCCCCAAAATGTCCACGACATGAAATACCAAGTCAAATTGCAATTAACACTGCTTCTCCCTCGTCTCCCTCTCTCTCTGACTCTCTCTCTCTCTCTCTCTCTCTCTCTGTGTCCTTCTCTGACCAAACTTCAAAAGTGTCCACTCATCGTCAAAGGACTTTGAGGACCTCTCGCGCTCTGGCGCCTGTTAACGCTGAAAGCGATAAGGCAATTAGAAAATACATCGCTGACGCAGACACTGACGCCACGCAGAGATGCAACGTGCCCCAAAAAAGCGGGGCAACAACACACAACACAACACAGCACAACCAACCTTTACATCTGATGTCGCTGATGTCGCTGGCTGCCTGACTGCTGGTGTCAATTATTTGGAATTTTTTGCCAATATGCCGCAGCCCGGCATGACGGAGACCAGGAGGCCAGGAGGCGAGGAGGCGACTGCCTAATGGGCCACTTCCACCAGCCAGCATCCAGCACCCATCTCTGAGCTCCGCTCCGCTCTGGTCATGGCCATGTTGGCCATTAAACTTTGCTCCTTCCTGCTGCCGCTGCCGCTGCCGCTTTCTTCTTTCAAATGTTTATTTTATTTTTTCATGCCGTTTGCCGTTTGTCTTTCCCGGAAAAGTTGGTGTTTTGTTTAGAGATGAATATGCAAATATTTTGCTGAAAGAAGAGCCAACAAAAAAGGCGCCTCACAGCAGTGAGGCAGGAGGCAGGCATGGCCATTTTGTGGCCAGGATGTGATGCCGCAGGACGCGCATCATTTCCGCTTAAAATGCAGCACAATTTGCCGTAAAAAGGTTTTTCCACGATACTCTCCCGCAGAGAAAAAACTAAGCTGGACCCGTCCGCTCTCTCCGCTCGGATCCGTAATGACAACTACGACGTATAGTTGGGGGTGGAGTTTTCCCAGGAGCAGGAGCGGGGGAGAGGTGGAGCGGGGGAGACTCCCCTGCATTTGCTGCATTGGCCATTTAATATGCAGCGCATCATTAAACGGAAAATCAATAGGAAATATTTCAATTTGGATCGACTACGTCTTCGAAAATAGAATTCCAGTTGCAGTCGCAGTCGCAGTCCCGGGTACGACCCGACGACCTGCGACTCGTGTGCTTTTACGACCTCCAGAATTGAAGTGCTGACCAAGCGCCAGAGACCGGTCTCAGGCTGCTCCTCCACTGTGGCCACCTTCTGCTCAAGTTTTCGGCCAATCCAGGCCCCAGGCCCCAGGCCAGCGACTCCTCCTGCTCCTGTTCGTAGCTAGCTGTTGGCGGGCGAATTAAATGGGCGCTTTGAATTTTTTACGATGCGCACTAAAAATCCAATTTAATGAACATTTAAGAGACACACTCAGCGGACGCGACGCGCCAAGACGAGACACCAGCAGCAGCAGCAGCACGTAAGCAGGCATTACGATTACGTATACGTAACGTGAGCGGCAGCTAGAGAATGTTCTTCTCCAGGCAGCCAGCAAAAAGGGCTGCTGCTGCTGCTGCCACAACCATATCCTTTTTAATGTAATTGCTTTTTTAAGAAGTGCGGCGGTTGCTTCTGCTGATGATGATGCTGCCATCTAAGACACAACCAGCCCCCCGCCCCCCCCACAAGGCCGCTTAAATCAGACACACACACATGCATAGGACGATAAGGCAAAGGCTGGAGGAATCGACTAAAGGGTACCCTGGTAGCAGAAGCTGCAAAGAGCTTAGAGCGGAAGGATCTACACGTTACAGAGAGGATATATGATGTTAGATTAGATTAGATTACATGTATGAGACAGAACCAAATGGGTTCTATTCTGAGAGGTACCAAATACTATCAGAGAAAAGTTTTGATAATGATAATGGTACTGGAGATGGAAATGAATGGCCAAATGGGGTCCCTCCTGCAGCAATTGGAGGCAGGCAGGCAACTGCATCTGCTCCTCACAGGGGGGAGTGGCACCGCCTTGACGTCACGTCCAATAATAATGGGAGGAAGCTGGTAGGGCGCTTCAAATTATCGGTGGATGAATGCCATTGGCAATTAGGTGACAAAGCTGCTGCCTGGCTACACTGCCTGCCATTTGTCGTCGCACAATTGACATTTAAAAACGTTGTGCACTCTGCTTGTGGTCAAATTATGTAGGTAACCGAACCAAATGCAACCGCAAATTGTATTTGCCCAGCAAGGTGCCAGCAAGGGGTGGTGCGGGGGATGCACTCCGTAAAGTCAAAGGTCGGACATAGGCCAGTCAATTAACAGTTGCCGTTGCCTACTACTCGCCTCTGCTGTAACTAGAAGCCAGAGCATCTCAAATAAGATAGAAATAAAACGAAATTGCAACTTTGTGTCAGAGAAAACTGTGGCATGGCCTGGCCTGGGCTGCTGCAGTCCTGAATGTATCCTGAATGCAGGCCAATATGCAAATCCTTCGAAAAAGGAGGGAGGCAGAGGGAGAGGGCAAATAGCATCTCTGCATCTCTCTGTGTACCTTTCATGGGTTTGTCAAGAGACGAAATTAAAGCTTAAGTTGTAGACCTCTGTGACCCAATCCTGGGGGCAGGTTGCACAGCAAATAACAACCCATAATACATAGTAGAGACTCCAAGTTCCTGCCTCATCAACGCTCGGGATTTAGTTGTTTTTTAATATAATTTACAATTCCACTCCACTTAACCATTAGCCATTATCTGACGCTCCATGGCGGCACGCTTTATAATTTACACAAAAGCCTCACCACCCCAAAGAGCACACACATACACAGGCACATAGCACTTACACACACACAGAATCGATGGCCCCCTTTCTCTGCGCGTAACAATGGCGAAATTAGCATGAGTTACTTTGTATATCCTTTGCGCAAATTTTGACACGTGCAGCCGCCGCCAATCCCAAAGTTGCCATTGATATAACACCCCGCAGGACTCGCTTTGCGCTTTGCGGACCCCTCCCCTAGCCCACCCCCCACACACCACACCACACCACACCATTTCATTCCATTACCAACTCACACACACACGTGACGAGCGATGCCAAGACGAAGACGAAGACATGAAGGAAAGGAGCGCCTTAGGGGAGCACCGAGGCTGTAGATACACTGCCACAGCTTCAAAGCTAAAGGTCTAGTTATCAAAGATGGATCATAGATGGATCACAGATAGAGATATATATAGACAGAGAGATATAGATCAGAGCAGATACTGGTAGTGTTCTCTATAGACTTTGGAAATGCCTTTCCTTCTTTGGAAAGTCGTGTTACCCTTTCCAATAACAAGCATGACGCGCGCAGGCCACCACATATCCTTGCGGTTCCTTCTCGCTCTTCTTTCGCACACTCGCATACACTCTCTTTGTACTTTCCTTTGTGTCCCTGTGTGCTGTGTGTGTGTGTGTGTGTGTGTGCTTGTGTAATTTAAAACTTCGTAATGTACACTTTTGCCGGAGGCATTCTACTCACAATACACATGTAAACAGCGCCCTCACACGCACACACACACAGTCACACACACAGTCCGGGCTCCATTTGATGGCAGGTGGATGTGTGTGGATAGGCCACTGCTCTCTCTCTCTCTCTCTGTATACAAAGTGTCAGCTAACGGTTAAGCTTTGCTTACCGAAAAATGAGAGACAGCCCAGAGACAGACAGCAGCAGCAGCAGCGCGGGCCAAAAGTAAACTGTACAGATTTCACCTCTTTATCATCGAGCACTTGGCAGCTGCTGCACTAAGCGAAAGCTCAGACGTTCTCCTGTCTGCCATAGTCACAGTGGACAATCCTTTTCCGCAGTGTATTGAACCCTTCGCCGCCGAGAGCTTCTTCAGTGGGTTTGCATGCTGGCAAAGTGTCGATTTCATTGACTGCTGCGCCTCCTCCCTGACGCTTAGGCAAACACTGGTGGCGACATCGACACCGGGGACCGAGCGGCTATACGAGCCCCCGCAGGCTCGGCTCGTCCTGAAAGCTAAGTGACGGCAAATATTCAAATATGTTTTTGATGTGATTTGTTGCCTTTGCCACTTGCCACTTCCCACTTCCCACTCAATTTGCAGCGACACTTTCGGGCCTGTAGCTGCTCCAGGAACTGCTTGCCGGTTACAGTTCCAGTTCCAGCTCCAGCTCCAGTCCGCCGTGTCGTATTCGTCTTTATTGTTGCCTCTGTCGTCAGCGGCAACACTCCACCGCACCGCCATTAGCGGCTGCAGCAACCACAACACAACACAGCAGAGCAGAGCAGAGCACTTTGAAATCGAAGACATTTTACTGGCCCCACGGCCATGAGGCATGAGCTGAACCGAGCTGAGTGTTGCTTTTCACTTTTCACTCCCCCCTCCCCCCGCAGCCCCTGCTAACCGGTAAATTGCCAACAGGATATGCCGCGGTTCGCCCTCGTTTTATTATTATATGTACTCCTATTTTTATTTGTCTATCGATGCCCTGCTCCTGGCAAACAACAACAGACTCGACTCGACTCGACTCGGTTTCCGTTCCGTTCCTCTGGTTGTGGCAGCGGGTGGGGGGTGGGGGGTGGGGGGAAGTTCTGTCATTGCCTGTGCTGTTTTTTGTGGTTTTTTTCCGGGTTCGCTTCGGTTCGGTTTGTGTTTTTCTTCTGGTGTTTCAAAGTGTTTGTTTTCTACAACTTTTTCGTAGAAAAACCGCCGCTGCTGCTGCTGCTGCCGCCTTGCTGGCTTTTAATTTGCACGCCACAATTGCCATGGCCACCCTGAAATGCAGCGGCCGCAATTAATTACGGCGCTGATATCATGCCATACTGCCGCAGTACCACTGGTGCTGCCACTGGCACACGACACAGAAGGGCAGAGGCAGGGGCAGGGGCAGCGGCAGGGAGTCGCTGCTGCGATAAAACTTTCGGCGAATGTAATTTTAACAAGACCGCATCGCCGCCTGCTCAAGACAAGACAGTCAAAGCGAAAAGCACTCGCCCCCACCCGCTCGGAGAAACCCCAAAAACCTCAAACCGACCCCAATGTAACATCTTGGCTAAATCAGCGCTAGTTAGTTTTAATTATAGCAATCGGGAGCATGCAATTTCCGGCCAAATGCAATTCGATTCATGTCGATCCACAATGTGGCCTACAAGCGGATTGAATGGATGGATGAATTCCGAGATGAAGGGTTGATGGGCTGAAGGGCTGAAGGGTTCCCCGAAATGACAAAGCTTTTGTGTGCGTGCATGCGGTCGAGTGGGGTAAATGCATGCTACTGGAGTCGTACTTCAATGAACGTTAAAGGAAATCGGGTGAAACATATGTACATTAACTTTTGGCTGAACTGTGCTTAAATTATTTGGAGGCGAGCCTTGATTTTAAGCTGCTGTCCAACCTGCCAGCACTAAGTCGATCCAGTCAGCTGGGAGAGAGAAAGGTGGAACTAGAGGTGGGACTGAAGGTGAAGCTGTAGCTAGAGGTGGGACTGGGGGCTGCCATCAATTTCAATTCGCGCTCCACGCAAGCGGTTGGCAGCTCTTGGTTGCCCGATTTGACAGCCCCAGCTGAAATCCTTTGGCACGTCAATATGCCAGCAATGCGATTTGTGGCTGCGAGCGAGCGAAAGTGTGTGTGTGTGTGTGTGGGTGGTCAACATCCCAGAGCCGAGAGTGGGCTTAAAGCTCGGCCAGCTAATACACCTTTACAATACTTTATGACCCAACAACGACTCTACGCAGCAGGCCCCAGCTTAGGGCCAGCTGAGCCCCGTCTGGGACGGGGTTTCTGGGAATTGAAGCTCTACTAATGGCTTGGTGGGGGGCAGGGGGGGGACTGGGGGCGAAGGTCTGGCTTAATGTGCTTGCAGCTCCCGTTGCTGTTTGCTGTTCGGCGTTTGCAGTTTATGTATTTATTAGTGCCGTTTCACAATGCTGCCACTAAATCTATCTACGTGCCACTAAACAGCTCAAAGAGAGAGTGAGAGAGAGAGAGGGAGAGGGGGGTAGACGGGAGGACAACATGCAATCCGTAATAATCGTAATAATGAAAACACTTTTAGCTTTTAACTTATTATTAGCTTTATTTTACAGTTGTCAGCCAAAGCAACGCCCCAGGTATTTACAAGGACTTGTGTGTGTCCCACTCGGACACAGGGACCAGGACAGGGACAGAGGCAGGGACAGAGGCAGGGACAGGGGCAGGGGCAGGCAGAGGGATCTAATATTGAAGTACCTGATGAACGAACGCAGGAAGGTGAAGGTGTGTGTGTGGCTGTTGCTGTTGTGTCTGTGTGGACTCTGGGTTGTGGGTGCGCGTCACGCCCACTTTTTACTGCATTTAATTCTCCAGTGAAGTATTTAATTTTATGACACGAGATCCCTGTTTGTGTGTGTGTGTGCGTAGCCTTAGCTGTAGCCGGGAACAGGGCAGCGCCAGGACAACTGCAGGAGTGAGAGGGTGGAGGGCGGTCGCGTCCCTTGGAGTACAACAAATATGAAATGACTGTCATTCCTTGCATTTAGGGGCACTTTGGGGAGTACTTTGCAGCATGTAACACCCAATACTTACACACACAGACACAACACACACACACACACACATATACACCTGGTACACACCTTTGCGTTGCTGCTGGCATCATTAGCGTTAACGTTATGTAGCGTTATGTTCTGCTCTGTTCATCTCATCTCTGCCTCAGCCGCAGTTCAGTTGGGTTCAGCCTTTGCTTTGTTCAGTTATGTTTTGGCTTAACCTTAACCCCACACCACCCCCCTATAGAGAGCGACTGAAGCACATAGAGCCACAAATAGAAGGAGCTGGAAAGAGACAGACAGATGGAAGATGCCCTGGTACTGGTACTTCCCACTCGTAACAGGGTTATCGCATAATTATGCAGCATATTAATGTATTCTTTCTGCCACCAACCCACCCAACCACCCAACCCCTTTATTATCATTCATATGCCAAAGTTTCATAACAATGTGGCAGCCTCCCGCCCACATTTTCCAACTCCTTCATTTCACTTAGCCTTCGGTGGCTCCTCGCTCATTAGCTGCTCACACGGTACGCCGCTCTCTGCTCTCTGCCTCTCTCGGAAGGGGTTCTGCTTCTGTGCGGCTAGGGGATGGGGTGGCTGGGGGTGGCTGGCGGGGGCTGACTTCTTCCATTTCCTTACCATAATTTGTTTCAAGCTCGTAAATTTATTTCAATAATTGCCGGCTGCTTGTGAGCTTCATGGAGGTGCAAATAATGTTACTTACAGCAAGCATTACCCCAGACACTCTCTCCAGCTCTCTCTCTCTCTCTCTCTCTCTCGCTTTTCCCTTTTTTCCATTTACCATTTTCCATTTTCCTCACTCATTTTCCACGCTGCTTGGCCGGCGAACAAAATGTGTGTGAAAATATTAAAATAATAGTTGTAATTTATAACCAAATTGCCAAGAACATTAAAATTTCCCCACCCCCAACCCTTAGCTGGAGATGAAGATGCTTCAGCCATTAAAAATGTTTTGCTAATTAAGTTTTCCCGCTCTCTAGGAAGATCCTAATGTGAGCAGATATATCTGCTATCCACCGAATAGTTCAGATATTCAGATGATGTGGAATTAAATTTTCAAGACTTGGCTTCCCCCCTGCCAGGAAGGAGCCAGAAAAAAAGGCTCCTGCTTCTGGTACACTCTTCTAATTTGCACTTAATTAAAACTTGAAACGCAAAGAGCGAAAACGAAAAAAAGTGCCAACACGACGGGAGACGAAGGACGGGCGGGGGGGAGCTCCACTCAAACGAAAACTGAAACGGGGCGCAAATAGAATTTCATTGCACTTGGCCGCCATCCAATATTGAGGAGGGGAACGCCACTCGATGCCACGCCTCGGTCAGCTCCTGGTCCTGCCGCCCGCCTTCCGTCATAAATATTTATGCGCAAGCTCTGCCAAATGCAGTGACAGCAGGACGTACAGCAGGACGGAGTAGTCCTGGCCGTCAGGAGCCGGAAACCCAAATGAAACTAAAATCAATTTGGTGGCTCTGCGCTGATAGCCATCATTTGGATTGAGATTAAAGAAGCAACGCTGGGGCTGTTGGCCAAAAACAATGAAATTTCATAAGCCAAAAGGAGAGCCAGAAGAGGGCAGAGGTCAAAGAGCATCTATAGCTTTTGGCGGCGTGAAAATGAAAACCTGCACAAAAACAGAACAACAAAAGTTTTCACTTACGAAACGGAGAGGGGAGTGTTGTGGCGGGGAGGGGAGGGCAGGCGACTTGGCCACCGTCTAGGGGAAGATAATGCATAAAATTATGTAAATATTCTGAAAATTATCATTTAATTTCTAAAATTGTTTATGTTTATTCCCGGTAATAGGCAACCTCCTACGAAAGCAGCGGCGCACTTTTTGGGGCACTTCAACTTAATTAAAAATTACTTTACAGACGCCAAATACTTTTAATTATTTTGGGTTCAGCGTCGGTCGAATGAAAAACGAGAGACCCCAGCCCTTCCCCACCCCCACCCTTGTACTGGTACTGCTACCATTGTTGGTTTTTTGCATAAAGAACAACCCGATGCCGATGCCGATCCCGAAGCCAAAGCTGATGCGATGCCCAATTAAAAGCGTTTTGGGCGAAAATGTTTCCAAATAAAAGTAATTCGAGTGCTGCATTACCAGCAATCCCTTCATTCATTCTTTTTTCTTGTTGGAATTTATGCAAACCGCGACTGATGACGACCCATACTCCCCTTCCAACCATCCCTCCCCTCTCTGGTTCGCTATTGATGGCCGGGCTTCATTGATTTTCCATTTGATTTTACTCATTCGTTTTTATGATTTGCCTGCGAATCGAATCGAATCGCATCGAATGGAACCGAAATACTCAACTGGAATCGCGTTCGGTAATGGTTGATTGTGCGATAGGGCCCGTGCTCTTTGCACTCCCCCACCCCAGCCCCATCCCCCTCCCCCTCCACAATCCACAAGTATCGCTTGCCGCTGCCGCTGTTTTTTGTGGTGGCAGAGAGAGAAAGAGAGAGCTGGAGGAGGCCACGTGATTCGCATTATTCGCAATTTTTTGGGGTTTTTACGCGGAACTCATAAAGTGTGTGGCAGGCAGAGGGGGTCAGAGGTTAACAATACGATATTGTTTTTATTTAAACCACAGAATCAGAATCAGTAGAGCAAGATCTGAATGGTGGCATAGGAATGGGCGCGGATTCAACTTTGGATTGTATTTGGGATTGTTTGATTCCTTTCAAATGCACTTGAGAAAAGTACGTACAGTGTACACTGTACATATAGTAAATTTCAAAGAGAATGTCACAACATTTTGCCACACAAAAGGTTCAACAACGACAAGTCCTTGCCATTCAATTGATGGTCCATTTATTGATGAGTTTTGTCCGCTAAACTCCTTCCTGATTTATCTACAATCTCGACTTCTGTTTCTGTTTGGAGTTTAGCTTAAGAGGGTTGAGGGTTTTGAGGGTTTTGTTTTCTTGGATTGCAACAGAATTGATTGCAATTTCCGTTGCTGCTGCTGCTCTTAGATTAAATACAATTGATAAGTCCAGAAAGTGGAGGCTTTGGCTCTATAGAGCATCTTTTTGCGACTTGGCAGCTGTCTAACAATAAGTGCTGGCCCGGCTTTAACCCCTTTGCTGACTGCCGACTGCCGACTGCCTCCTGGTTGCTGTCCAGTGTCCATTGTTCCAAATGGAAAACACTTCACACCTAGCTGCCAAAAGAGTGGAAAAGCCACATAGAGACAGAGAGAGAGAGAGAGAGAGAGAGACATACAGAGAAAGACAGGCTGAAAGCCCGGCACTCAACTTGCTGGCCAAAAATGTTGTGCGCTTTTAATTAAAAGTAATGTCATACAATTCCATTACATTCGGCCCGAAATGTGTGTGCGCCACGCACACATTTACATTTACATATCAAACTGGCTGGCAGGGTTACCAAGGAGTCCAGAAAAGACCCAAGCCCCAAGCCCCAAGCCCCTAGAAAAAGGGATGTCCACAGTAGCTCTCATTCCTCTCAGTGGCTCTGGCGCTGCTTCTGTTGCTGTTTCTGTTGCCCAGGACCTACTTTACACTCGAACAAATTAAGATACATTTTCAAGAGAGTAACGGACTGCAGACCGCACTTATTTGGTTACTGGGAGTACGGACAATGGATAGGCCAAACCTTTAGCTTTGATTGTATACCGACAACTATGACTTATTTCTCTCTGTGTATCTCCTTCTCCTCTATCTCTTTGGAGTTCTGCCTCTCTTTCGCTGCCTTGTCATTTGTATGGGTATTTGTTTTATTTTCCTTTCCTGCCGCCAGCAGCGCACTTCGAATGTGGCCCACTGGCAAAGTGACAACAAAAGTAAATTAATGTGCGTACATATGTCCCCTTTCCCCTGCTTTCCCCTGCTTTCTCCCCCTCTCCTGGGGTGGGGAGGGAAAGTGTGTGTGGTTTTTGTCGTTGCCTTTACAGGTAATTTATTGCATTCAAACATAATGGAAAATATTTTTGTGCTACCCTTACATTAGGCCAAGCAGAACGGAGAACACTTCCAGCTAGACGACGATAGACGAGGAGGAGGACAAGACATTAGCATTAGGTTTATTTCCACACATCAACTGTCGTCGTCGTCGTCGTCGTCGTCGTCGGGGCTGATGGGCTGATCACCTGAGCGGGGCACCAGCTGGTGGCAAGGGGGGTGGGGCATATTGGGTATATTAGTTGCCCCAAATATAGACAAATTGCCTGGCCCATACGTTTTCATTTCGTTTGATGCGTTTCGTTGTTAGCAGAGCCCCTCGACAGAACGAGTCCTGACCTGGACACAGGCTAAGGCTCGTCCTCCTGCTCCTACTCGTCCTCCTGCTCGTCCTGGTACTCGTATCGATATCTTACTTAAAAACGAATTGACATTAATTGAAGGCCATGGCATGCCAATGGCAAACAAAACTAAATAAATAACAACGACTGGTCCTGGCCTGGCCTGGCCAAGGAATGTGCGGCATGTGGCATGTACTTCTGCATGTCCTTGCCTCCATCTCAGCAGCAATCTACTGCCCCCCTGCCCAGTGCTGCTCCTGGACATGCCTGCCTCTGCACTGTTCGAGGGTTCGATATTGTGGTGGCGGCCGACCAAGTTTTCAACATGGCAAATTCAATTGTCGTTTGATGCGGCGACAGGCCAAGCCGCAGCAAGCCAAAGCCACATCAAGAAGGAGCAGAGGGGGGAGCAGCAGGAGCAGGAGCAGAGGGGAAGGCAGAGACCAAGTGGAGGAGCAGCATATTTGCGCAATGCTTCGGCATTCACCTGATGAATTTATCACAGCTGGGAATGAGAGGACTCAAGCGACAGAGATGGCCAGAAGCGGAGAACCAGACCAAGCAGCCCAAGCAGCCCAAGCAGCCCGAGTGGTCGGCCACAACAGTTTTCGTTGTCGTTGTCGTTGTCTGCTAAATTGGTTTTCTTTTTGTCAATTGGGGATTTCGATTGTTGCAAAAGGCCAAAGCGACGACATTGGCATCGGCAACGAAGCCGAAGAAAAAATGCCAACATAAGTATTAAGTAAAATAAAAAAGTAAGAAAAACTGCCAGCAGGCAGAGCAGAGCCGGGCTGGGCTGGGGCTGGGCCTGGCCGGAACAGAGGCCCGCTGAGACAAACTGCCGGCAAGAAGTTAAGCGCACAAACATCAATGGGGTCAGCTAATGCCGCCCACCCCCTCTCAGCCTCCAGCCTCCCCTTCTCTCAATTGAGTATTGATAAAGTCGAAAGGCAAGGAGAATTTCAGCTCGTTTTCTCTCGCGAAAGACTCCTCGAAGACCCCAAGGCAATGAGCAAACAATGACATAATGACAAGTGGCGGAGAGTTTAAGTGATAAATAATTAATTGATTTTTGTTGCAACAAAAGCAAAGGCAAAGGCAAAGATAGCGCCAAAGGCGGCAAGGGACAAGCTGCTGCTGGATGGGACTTGGACTTGGACTCTGTGTGTGTCCGTTCTGGCCAAGGAAAAGAAGGAACTTCCAGCCAGCCAGCCAGCCAGCAACGAGATAAGTTAAAAGGTAGATTAAGATAAATGGCGACTCGTTCTACGGGGCTGTCGCAGCTGGCCTGCCACACTGCCACGCCCAGACGCCCACAGACAGACTCTCCCCAATCGACTCTTGTTGCTATTTCTTTTGTTTTGTGTTTTTAAACACGAATTTGCTGGCATTCCTCTTGTTTGTTCCTTCGCTTGTTTCGCATAATAAAACAACACTCGGACCCCGGACCCAGCCTCAGCCTCTCTCTCTCTCTCTTTCTCTCTCTATCTCTCTCTCCTTCTCTCTGGGGGGCGTTTGGCCAGTTGTGTCCTTTTTATTGGCCCATCAGCGGCCCTGTGTCCGGAAGTTGTGCTGTCTATTTCCGCCAAGCGTTTGATTTTCAAACTGTTATTTTTATGAGTCCGTTACTCTATAGGATTTGAACAATTTCTATGTGGGGATTGTCCGTGATCGGACAACCCCTTGACTCCCCCAACTATTTCCTTTGTTATATTTATATACCCATTCCCGTCGATATATTGATTGAGGTATTATCACTAGATCTGAATCAGCGGCCAAGAGGCTTTCAATGGCCACGCTGCGTATGCATAATGCCCTATGTCCGTTTCCGTGGCATAATACCTCTAAAAAGTACGCTGATTCTTATCACAATGTCAACTGCTAGGAGTCGGAGTCGTAGTAGAAGGAAAATCGAATATAATATACAAAAAGCAAACACAAATAGGCAGCGTCAGCGATGGCAGCGGCAGAGGCAGCGGCAGAGGCAGCGGCGTTGTCGGTGGCGGCTTTTCATTAATTTTCGGCACGCAGAGCAGGGACCCAGAGCGCCTAAGAGAGAGAGAGAGAGAGAGAGACAGAGCGAGGCAGAGGCGTGAGTCCTCCCAAAGCCAATGGTCTCATGTAATCCAGGCAAACCTACACATGTTCGGCTCTAGGCATGTGTATGTTTGTGTGTGTGTGTTTGTGTGTGTGTGTGTGGGTATATGTTTGCCAAAGTCGGCTGAAGTGTGCTCCCAAGTGAATAATTTGTTATCAGCGCATAATCAACGAGACAGCCACAACACACACACATTCACAAGCACACACATAGTCCTTGTTGAGTGGGGTGGGGGGTCACTGGGTCACCCGTGGCACATGGGGTACTTGGGGAAAGGTGAGGTCCTGACCGTTTTACTTAACGCTGCCACACATTTGGGCAACTACACACACACACACACACACACATCGTAATATCTGTGTGTGTGTGTGTAAAAAGGTTGCCGCCATCAAAATAATTACGATACAGGCACCAGCGACATGCAGGCCAGGCCAGGCCACCATTGCCAGGGCACACTGTGAGTGCGTTTGTGTGTAGCAATGCGTGTGCACAACAACAAAAAGTCATTTAGTTAAAAACCTGACTTTTTATTTGCGCCGCGGGCTGCCGCCTGCCACCTGCCCCCGTTCCTCGTGGCTGCCTGCCCCCGTGGAGCCAGCCAGGCGTTGAACACTTCATCAACTCATCAGAGCGCGCCCTTTTTGCATGTCCTTAACCGTTTAACGGGCGCCCGTCTCTGCCTCTGCCCGTCCCCCTCTGCCCCCAGCAGCCACCATTTGTTGCTGTGGTTGCCTTTTATACATATTTTGTTTGTTTGTCTTGGCCTGGCACACACACACACATGGCACACACACACACACGCAGAGCTCTCATCAAACATAAAATACACAAAATTACTCTTATGAAAATTAATAAGTTAACTTTTTTCTACGCTCGAGTTTTCCCGAGTAATCGTACATTTTTTTAACGACTTTCATGTGGAAAATGGAGGCACGAGTACTCCTCACATGTGCACGTATGTGTGGGTCTATCACCCCCCACCCCCTGCTTATACATATGTATATCCCCTGAAATATATTTATATTTATTATGTTTTCTGTTTCTGTTTTTTCTGGACCCCTTGTCTGTTTTGCTTCATTTGAACGAACGCATTTGCCTCGTGTAATGAAAGTAATTGAAATTAAAAGTAAAGAAACGTGTTGCTCCCAGTCCCGGCCCCTCCCCTGTCCCTCCCCTTGTCCTATATGGAAATACCTTTGGGTGTGTGTGTGTCTGTGTGCACTTTGCGGGCTGCTCCAAATTAATCCCTAAAGTAATTAGAAAAAAAATTTCCAAATGAGTTCGAGTAGCAACACGAACGAACAGGGACAGGGGACAGGGTGGGGGATGGTGATGGTGATGGGGTTGGGATCCGGAGAAAGGTTCGTGCCGACTGCATATTTTGCACGCGTTTTCCAAACTTAAGCACCAAGGCAACCCTGGAGATAATGGCAAGAGGGTGAGGGCGGGGGCGAGGTGTCTGAGGGGAGTGGCTCGCTGGCAGAAGTGTAATTTTTGAAATATGTGTCAGCCATTGTGGCCCACTGAAATATCAAAGAAAAACGAAGCTGAAGGCGAAGCTACGTGGAAATTTTCAATTAAAAATAATTAAATACATTCCCTTTGTTTGTTCGAAAAAAAAACTCAAATATATATGGGATTAAAAGTAGAGAGTGAGCAATTAGCTTTGTTTTTTCCCCCACCCCTGTTTCTATGGTGCTTTATTTCTTATTGTTTTTATCAAGTGTATTCCAATTGTCCTACTTTTCAGGCTTAAACTTGTTCTCGTTTTTCCCTACTTAAAACTGCAGTTCGTTGGGCATTCAGGTTACCAATTGATTAAGGATTGTTCTGACTTCGAACGGCCAGTACAACCCTGGCGAAGTGTGCAACCCTGGCTGCTGTGTGGCTGCCTGTTTCCGGTTTTGTTTCATGTCCGCGGCCAATCCAAAGTTCAACTGCCAGCGAAAGTTGCACTACGGCTTCTGCCTCTCGGCGTGTCATCGCTTCTGGCATGCGCGGAACTTTCTTTTGCCTCCCCCACAGAAGGGGGAGGGGGGTGGCACTGGGAGTGGGCAAAAGTTCCGTCTGCCAGCGGAAGCGGAAACGTTTTGGCAGCGTGCGAAACGACGAGAAAGCCGAAAACTAAAAATGTCGCGCTTAAAAAAAGTTATATCTTTCCTTTTACCAACTCTGGGCCAGGTCCAGGTTTGGTAGGAGGAAAGCCGAGAGCTCATTATAATTCAATTTCCTTCTCCATTGGAGAACTCCAGGACCCAGCCGCACAGGACACGAGGCACTCGCAGATATAGCCAGTCGCTGTGACAAATAACCAAAGATTTTCATAGCATTTGGCAGTGTTTATCTGCGGCATTAGCACACGCCTACACGAGGTCCACTCGCAACCCCCCACCCCCTCCCGGCCCACTCCTAGTCCCTCTGCTAGTCCCTGTGCTCATGCAAAGCCGCCTTGCACAATGAACCGTACAATGCAAGTGCCCGAGATGCCCTGCCCCATGCTGCAGATATCCATTCCTGGTGGCGGATTCCGCCACTGCCATTCAACGATGGCCTCCATATTTGCGTATTGACGGGGGGCTCTTGGCTACAGTGCGTGGCCAGGCAGAGGGGGAGCAGGGGGAGCAGGGGGAGGGGCAGGGACTAGTGCTGGTTGCTGGTTGCTGGCTTCCGCACAACATTTATCATATTTGGGCGCCCGACGCTTGCAAACGCGCGCCAGTTCAAAGTCCAACATTAAGTTCCAGGTATTTGCAACTTTTCGACAAAGGATTTTTGGCTGCAATCGTGGCCATAAATTATCCTCTGGCCAACCCACAGCCTGGCCTGGCCTGGTGGCCCGCTGCTGTTGCTGCTGTAGTTACGGTGTCTACTTAGCGCATAATTAGCTGCATGAAGTTTGACAGAGGGGCAACAGCGACGACGACGATGGCGAGGAGGTGCCCCGAATTAGTGTTCGAGCGAAAAATGTTGCAATGATGAATGTGGAAATAATGTGCTGCAGCCAAGGGAGAGACCATGCCCCTAATAGAGCTCACAGCAGAGCCCACCCAAAGCCACCCACCCAAAGCTGCACCCAAAGCTGCACCCAAAGCCCCTTTTGAAAGCAATTTTTAACTGATGGAAAGTCCTCTTGGAAAAGCGCACACACACACACACACACACACACAAACAGAAAGAAAGAAAGAATAAATAAATCAAAAATCGTTGAGTAAATAAATAAAAGATCATTTAAGTAAATATAAATCAGAGAGTGGGGTTGGGGGGAGGGGGGAGGAAATCGGAGAAGAAAACGAAATGGAAAAGGGAAATGTCATCAGTGCGGTGTGGGTGGCTGGGGCGAGGCCTTTTGTGGCTGTGTGCGTATCTGTGTACGTGTGTTTGTGTGTGTGTGTGTATCGCTTGGTTTGTTTGCACTTGAGGGCATTAAAAAGTTTTTCCTCTGAATAAACGTGAATGAAGTCGTGTGAAATCAATTGTAAACAGGGTATCGATACACATATCACACACGCACACATACACACGCATGTGTGTGGGAGCAAACATGTAAACAGTATATGAGATAAAGAGGCGATAATCATTATCAGCATGGGACATATATGTAGATGGATGTGGCCTATGGCTATGCCTAGGGACAGGTGCAGAGTCCTGCCATCAGCCAAAGCCGTGGAATGCAATTGTCGAGCGAATAAATAAAACGCATACAGCTATATTTTAAAAGACAAAGGCCAGGGCCACACAGCCTCCCAGGGACAGGGACTAGGACTAGGACTCTAGGACTAGGCGAAAGGCTACAGTGCGACACACTAATATTGTAATCATAAATTCTCATAAACAATTTCGTTTCGCCTGCAGTCCAGTCCGGTTCTGCGCTGGTTTTGTTGCCGGACGGAGACCACGACATTTATAATAATTAATTGTGCGCAAATATATGCCCGCAAATGGTCAGTGGAGGCAGAGGCAGAGGCGGAGGCAGTGGAGGCCAAAGTCAGTTTCCAGTTCCAGTTCCCGTCTAATGAAAGGCGCCCCAGCGACGAGGCAGCGACCCGGCAGCAGCACTGCAAACTCTGAGTTATTTGTGTCGCCTCACACGCTTACTGACACACACACGCACACACAGAGACTGTCTCTCACATTGCAATGAAATTTACAGCCCTCGTTTGGGGTCGGCGCCCGCCCTGGTCGACCCCGCGACCCCCGTGAGCGGTCAGCAAAGGTGCGCGCATAAAGTCGAAGCGGATGGTGAAAAAGCGTAGGATACTTGTGTGTGTGCGTAGGGATGGGTGGATGGGGTGGATGGGGGGGATGGGGGACCCCGCAGGAAGCGGAAGTGGGGTCTATCTAGCGGCAACCATCTTCCCTTTCGGGGCAGCCGCGCGCAAAGCAAAAGCCAACAAATTGCAACATTTATTCTGCAAGATGAATGCCCGCTTGACAATTTATATGTGTGGCCATAATTTTGGAAAGGCCGTGGGTCCTGGGTCCTCCCTGGGTCCTGCCTGGGTCTGTTTTGGGGTAGAGCTTGGGCATCTCGATCTCCTTACGGCCTGCCTCTCATAATGGCCAAAAATTAAAAACAGTAACCAGCACCACAAGACATACCGTCGGCTAGGGAAATGCGAAATGGGGAATGTGTGAAATAAATTGCTAAATAAAATAAACGAGCAAACACACGGCGACAAATGAGGCAACACAGGAAGGGAAGGGGCTGGGAGGGAGGGGGAATGTCCAAGGGGAGCAACAAAACAAAAACCGAAATTAAAAGCGATAAAAGTAAACGGAAGTGAATTTAATGGACGACAGAATCTAATGAACAGGCCGAGAGATAAAGAGAGAACATGAAGGCCAGAGAACATGAAGAAATGGGGTAACATTTTCCAAGTTTTGATCACTTTTGCTCTCAAAGGAATAACGGACATTTTCCAATATTAAGTGGCAAGTAATTGCAGTTATAAGAAACCTAAAGAGAGCCCTTTCTTGAAGTCCTTTTTAAAACCAAAAAATATACCTTTCTTGACGTCCTTTCTTGTCCCAATAATTTTACAAAATATATTCCAAAAATTTTGCCATTCTTCTGTAAAATTTGTAGAATTTACTCCTACCATTTATCGAAAAAAAAGGAAAAAAAAAACTCTGTAGTGTAAATAAAAGACTCTCTTTTTACATGGTATCTCCTTTTGCTATCGATCACCTCTGCAGTGGGGGGTTTCCCCTAGTGGGTTTCCCTTAGTAGGTTTTCCCCCCTCCCACTCTCTTGTTAAGGCGCGTGGCCGCGTCGCACTTCCTCTTCGCTTTTCGCTTTTCCTTTTCGGACTCTTTGCTTTTATTTATGCCTTCTCTGCTCCATTTTATTATGCGTTACTTTGGCCAATGTTTTTCCACCTCAGGCACTGCCACTAGCACTCTGGTGGCTGGCTGCCATTTGGACAGTACATTTTGAATTGTCACTAAGCACGTTAGACAGAGAGAGCGAAGGAGAGAGAGGGAGAGCGAGAGCGAGCGAGAGAGACTGCCCCCAGCAGGAGCTTAACGTTCGGCTGGAGTTCATTATTATCGCCGTGTTATGCACATTCCTCGACAATTAACACGCGAGCCACTTGAGCAAACAGCGACGCAAACGATGGCGACGACGACGACGACGACGACGACCAAGTGGCTGCATAAGCGATAAAACGTTCGATACACAATGTCCTGCTGCTGCTGCCGGTCAAGTCCTGCTACTTACAGAGCCAAGTGGTGCTAGGGGGTGGTGCTGGGGGGTGGTGCTGGGGGGGTGCGTGTGGTTGTCGGCCCCCAATTTGATTTATTTGGCTTTTTTTTGTGTTGTTTTTGTTTCCTTTTGTTGGCTAAGCCAACCCTGTAAACCTGAACACCTGTTGTTGTTCTTAGTCCGCCCTTAGTCCTGCTGTCCTGTCGTCCTGTCGACTTTATTCGGCCTGGAATTTAATTGCCCTTTGTTGTCGCTTTCCTCAGCGTCGTTGTCGTTTGTACGGCTCATTTATTCACATTTTGTTAACATAAACAATGCGTAAAAGTTCGATGGCATTGCCACCAGACGGGTAGAGGGGGGTGGTGGGGATTGGATTGGGAGTCCTGTGGGTGTGGGTGTGGCGACTACTACTATTCCTGGTGGATGGAGGAGAGCTGTTCGGGATAATTTTGATTGCCTGTGCTTTTTGCCGTGGCGCGGCGCGGCGTGCGTGTTGGCCTGTTAATAAGCTGCTCAACTATGGTCGCCCATCAGCCCCGGGCAGCCACTGGGCAGCCACTAGCCGCGGGTCAGCGGGTCAGGCGGCTCTCTCTCTCGACTCGAACTCGGAAATTGGCCATTGTGGTGCCTAATGCGTGTGCCTAAA
This sequence comes from Drosophila athabasca, assembly GCA_008121215.1. Lineage (NCBI taxonomy): Eukaryota > Metazoa > Arthropoda > Insecta > Diptera > Drosophilidae > Drosophila > Drosophila athabasca. The sequence continues at coordinate 1,186,840 of CM017793.1, read as the reverse complement.
TGTGTAGATAATTTATGCGTGGCATGTAAATATTGACATGCCCCAAGCAGCCCCCAGCCCGTAGCCCGCCCCCGAGTTCAGCGAAAGTCAATTAAAATTAATTTTCATTGAATGCCAAACGAGCAATGCGAGGCGGATGTGGAAGGGCTTTAAAGGTGTCATCGTCATCGAAAGGGAATCGAATGGAATCGAAAATCGTATCGAAAAGAAGATGGAGATGGAGGGAGAGGGAGAGCTGTAAACGAGAGCTAAAATAAAGCCCAGTGAGCCGTGATTCCGGTTGTCCTGTCTCCCTCTGTCCTTGGTTCTTCGAAGACAAAGGCAAAAATTTGCCAAAGGAAAATTCACAAAAATTTTTGGTTTCCACTTTGGAATTGTGCGGTGTGAAAACATCTAGAAAATTGCGCAATTTCCTGTGACTGCAAATTTATGCACAATACTTTTTGGCACATTCATTAAAAGTCGGTCCCCGCCAGGACTCTCCGCTCTCTCTCCCTCTCCCTGCTTGTAGCTCTCTCTCTCTGTCTGTAGATCCTCTGGGAAATGGCTGCTGTAAATTAGTTTGCAATCGGAATGGTCAACACTGGAATGGCCAAGTTGCCACTTACATGGCAACAGCTTCGGCTTTGGCTTCGACTGCGGCTCTTCGGCCCTGGCCAATTTAAAGTTATTTGTAAATGCAACTAATTTTAGCAACACACAAAGGGGACTTCACTTCAGGCCTTAATAATCAGCTAGTCTCGTGTTCGCACAACCCTTTCACCTCAGACCCCCTCCCGCCCCCCTCCCCCCATGCAGAATAATGTTTTAATTAACATGCAACTGGATAACAGAGACAGAGATTTGAATTTCGTTTGAAAGACGAGTAGAGAGTGGAGGGGAGGGAAGGGGAGAGGCAAATATCGATGGAAATTCCAAGTCGTTTTTGGTCTCCGGTTGCTGCTGCTTTTGTGTAAATGATAGTCATCTAATGAGCATTCGATGTTTGTCAGTTATGTCCGATGCTGTAATTAAAACGACAAGGAAAAGTGAACAGCAATTGCAGAAACCTTCAAGCTTCAATAAGGAAAAAGAGCCAAAGTTTCGTTAGGTATAGTTTATGGGCTATGGAAGATGTGTCCGTTACTCTTTCAGATAAGGAACGGAACACATTCCCATAGATACTGTAGGTAGAGCGCAAGCGTCGGCATCGGTAACCACAACAAGAGGAGGACACAGCACAGGACTAGGTCTGGGACTGCTTGTGGGCTGGGCTTGTCCTCGTTTCTGCGTCCTCGTCCTCACTGTCGTCGTCAATAAGTCAAAAGTTGGAATTTCATTATGCCCGCCTAAAAGTAGGCAACGCATTTTGGCAGACAAACAACCACAACCGAAGAGAAGCGAAGCGACAGGGACAGCAGCGACGCGACAGCGACGGAGACAGCGACGGAGACAGCGACGGAGGGTAACTGAAACTAAAACCCAAATGCCGCGCCATTGGCTACAGCCCCATCCCATCCCCTCCCGAAACCCCCCCAAAATGGAGGGTGGGGGACAACATGAGCTGCAAATTTGTCATTTTGCCAAACGTCTAGCGAATGTGAGCTGGTAACCGACGACATAGACATAGACATAGACGAGGACGAAATCCGGCAGCAAATAAAAATTGAACAGCGCTGGAGCTGGGATTGGGACTTGGACGGCGACTGCGACTGCGACTGCGACGGAGGCTCAGAGCGCGGGAAGAAAATTAAATTCTTGTTTCGCACGTCATTTAAATTCGACATTGTCAGTGGGTCTATGTATAATCCGAAACTGGAACTACATAGGGGGGATACGACTGGGTGGGGCAGGCCTGTGGCTGTGGGGATAAGACATCGACAGCTGGGTAAATGGCAATGCGTTTAATTTCATTTGCGGAGTTCGCTCGCTCGCTCGCTGCTTGGCAACCGCAGCAGCAGCAGCCACCAAATCGACTTCACTTGATTTGAGTCGACTGCTAAGGGGGTGGGGTTGGGGGGTAGCTTTCCACTTTCCACGTTCAACGAGTATTTGCAGTTGTTATTGAGACACCGACAAGGCCTTGAAGGCCCGAGAAGGAATCAAAGCAAATGCAATCAGGCATGAGCCTTGCCCGACTCCGCACCATAACTGAGTATCTCTCTCCCAGTGGCTAAGTGTGTGTGTGTTGTGTGTGTGTATAATGATGTACAGTTGCCACCTAATGCTGGCTAAGTTGGCGTTAAAGGTTTAAGTGTGTCCTGACACGCCAACCTTGAGGACACCGCCCGTGGCGCTGAAAGTATCTTACACTCTGCTCTGAAATCGAACAATGATTGTGGCAGTCGGCGGAGACGACACCCAACAACAAAGCAATTATCTGGGAGGAGGGTTGCAGATTCACAAGAGTCTTAGAAGGGGAAGGGGAGGGGGGGGTGGGACTGGGTCTGGTCACTGGGCAATGAAGTCGTAAAGTCGTAAAAATTATTTTGTGACAAATCGTCCGCGTACGTGAGCCTCATTTAAAAGCGTGACTCCCCAAAATGTTATTAACAATTCAACGGGGCTGTCTCTTCTCTGTAAGGGTGGGGTAGAGGGGTTGGCTTGGGGTTGGGGTTGGGGTTCAGGGGCCAAGCCCAATTCGAAACCGCTGAAAAGTGCGCATCAACTATTTCAACTATTTTGCCACGCACATGTCCCCAGTCCTGGCCCCCATCCTGGCCCCCGTCCTGGCTCATTGGGAATGCTAACAACAACGTGACATGGCTGAAGAAAAGGCCAAGTAGGGGCGGGGACCTGAGCAGGGGTTGGAGCTGGAGCTGGGGATGAACTGGATTGGGTTCAGTCACTCAGCGAGTGATGTAATATGCGACTATGACGGGGACTTGCTTAGCACTCGCTAAGCTGTCGCCTGCATGTGCCACTCTGCATGTGATATGAGACCCCCCCCCCCATCCTTACCCCTATTCGATGTGTGTGTGTCTGTGTGTGTGTGTTTGCAAGGGGCAACGTTTTAAAATAGCAAAAAGCGCCACAAAGTCGGCCCCTGCCGCACTGCTCTGCCATAAGCGGCAAATTGCGTGCCATGGAAAATTGTGCGTGAAATGTAAAATACACCCAGAGAGAGTACCAACCCCTGCCCAATCCCTGCCCAACCCCAGTCCAGTTCTGGTCACATTGCATTGCGTGTTCGTGTTCATGTCCATGTCCCCCCTCCCCCCCCCTTTGGCTTGTCTTTGGGCCTAAGTCATAACAGTTTGGGGCGCGTCCAACGTATCAGTGCAGCAGTGCAGGCCTCTCGGTGGGTCGCTCGCTCGTCCTTTTAAGTAAATTAAGCATAAAAACGCAAAGTGGTCGCCATTATGTCGCAGTGCGTCGACAGCGGTGTCGCTTACAGTACACCAACCCCCCTCCAGGCCCCCCAAGCCCCCCTCCACCTGCTGCTGTCTGCTGGCTGTGGGGCGACAATGAGAAAACTTGACTCCGTTGACATTTCAACGTTTTTCGCTTTAGCAAGTTTCTAATTTATTTATCGTCCACTCGAATACGCATACATATGTACATATGCATTCCTCTACCCCCTGCCCCTCCCCTCTTCCCCTACTTGTAGTTGGAGTGCGTGTAAATGTCCTTTCGGCTTTTATTGTTATTGCCATTATTATGTGTAGCTCTTGTTGTTCGGCTTTTAAAGGACATCCAGCTATGGGATCCGCACACACTCCGCTGATTTAATACATTCGCAAGTGGTTCCACGTTTTATGACAGTAAATCCGAAACCGAAAACATATCTACATCTACATATGTATATCTACATGTATTTATATTTAAGAGTGTGGCTGGGGCAGGCCATAAACTATTTTAACAAGTAATTTGCATGCCAATAGACAAGCCATAAAAACCGCTTTGAATTTGAATTGGATTATACTAATTTTTTGGCCAGCAGCAGCATATTCTTCTGTGTAGAATTATCCTTGTGAATCCTTCAGCCTATCCTTTGGCTATAAATAGTCATGATTTCATCAACTATTTGAAAGTTAATGGCTGGCTCTCACCGCTGGAAAGTCTTTCTCCCAATTGATTACTCTTTTCACCCAATAAACTGTTTTACTCGGCTCTCCCTTTGGGCCTGGTCGTAAACTTTTTCCACTTGTTTGGCAATTGTCTCAATGATCATTTAATTTTTTCAACACGAATCGTTTTCCATATCGTGGCAAAGGACTATTAGGCCCACCTGCCCAACCCTGCCCCTCCTCCTCCCTCCTTCTGGTTGACAAAACAATGCGTAACGGCAGTCTGTCTAGGGGTTAGAGGGCAAAGTTGACGACGCATTGATTAGCGCGTGCCATTTGCCTATCATAAATGTCATAAATTGATTGTCGTAAAGAAATGTCAGCGGAAAGTTGTATTTTTATTTGTTTTATGTTCCCAACAAAACGTTTTACAGTCACTAAAACAGACAGAGGGAAAACGCGGCTCAGACTCAGACCAGGGCCTATTTGCGTAATGAGCAATGAGCAGCCATAAAAGGGTTTCCACTTTTCCATGAGTTTTTATGGCTCTGCCAAGGCCAGAGATCCGAATCGATGGCCTAAACGTATACGCAATTTAATGGCAGGCAGGAAAAAGCATGATTGACGCTCGCTGGCTCGGGCCAAAAGGTGGCTTTCAACCTTTCAAATTGTCACGCTAATTGCCGAACATGTGGGCGGGGCGGGGGGCGGGGTCCGATTGATTTTCGGGGGGGCGTCTGACTTGTGTGTTGTCGTGCTGCCTGTGTGGCAGTGGCACTGCGACGCTGTCATGTTATATTCATGACACTTTGCGACTTTTGCTAGTAATTGATTAACTTTTGATTTGAAATTGTTTTCGACTGCCCCTAAAGTTCACATGGCATGCCACAGCCCCTCCCCCTCCCCCCCGAAATAGTTATCCATATGTAAATCCATGATAAACAATCAGTTTACGAAAAAAGTCCAAATTAAATCCTTTGCCACAACACAACAGTCAGCCAAAGCCAATGAAAATTTTGATGCTTTTTGATGCCAAAAATTTCGATGTTTTTGCATATGGCCAGAATAATTTGTATGCCCTTTCAGAGGGTCCTTGCCAGACCTTCAGCTTACACCAAATAATATGATATGAAAGGGTATCTAAAGTTCTATATAGTAGGGAGTAGGGCCGGCTTAGACATAAATATTTGATGTTCTGATTTTGCGCATCACGAGAGATGGGAGATGGGAGATGAGAGATGTCTTGCGGCTGAGAAATGGGAGTGAATGAATGCTTTTCGAGCGCAAAACTTCTTAGCCAAATGCGTTTTATTAATCAATGTGCATAAATGCATGCACGTGTGTGTGTGTGTGTGTGTGTGTGTGTAGGTGTGCTTGCCACTTGACTGCACTCACACAGCAGCCCGGCAGCAAAGACTCGACTCGACTCGACTCGACTCGCCTCGAATGTGCTTACATATTCATAAATGCATAAATTGAAGGTAAATTCGCAAGGAAAACATTTCGCATCACTTTATATTAAAACTTTTTCCACCCTCCCACCCCCGTCCCCGTCTCCGTCTCCGCCTCTGCCTGCCCCAAGCCTCCCATCAATGCTCGCTCTCTCTTCTGGCTTCATTTATGTATGTGTGTATTTTTCTTATGGCCATCTGCTATGGCTCCTGCCTGCTGCCTGCCTGCCTCTCTTTGTCTTGTTTACTTTTAATTTTCGAATTTTGAAATAATGCCTGCAGTTATTTGCTTAAGTGTGCGTATAAAAATCAAGTATACGCACTGATAACGTACCATTTTGGACCACTTCTGCCTCAGAGCTCATACGTACGTCGTATGTGTTTCTCGGAACGAACAGAAGCTTAGAATGTACCTTCTATATCGCATATATCTCTGCTTCATAGTTCCATCAGTTTCAGGCCAAGGGGGGGCGCAGGAGGGGTTTGATTTGGGCTTACAACCAACATGATTTTTAACGAACTTGCAGCAAGCACAAACATCAGGCAAGGCAGAGACTCTGTTCTCTCTGTTCTCTGCTCTGTTGCCATTTAATTAATTAACAATGCACTGAACATTTTTCGATCAGAATAGACAAAATGCAGCCTGCAAAAGCCTGCAAAATGTGCTCCAATTAAATCAAGAATATCCAAGCGGCAAATAAAGCTGGCCAAAAACGAAAGCTGGCCAGAACACAAACCAATTAGGACCCAAACGACGAGGCAGCAGACAAAAGTCAATCGTCAGATGCCAAAGGATCTCCAAAGGAATGCGACTAACTAATCTAATTAGGCAAACAACAGCAGGACACACATGTGGGGGGGCAGGGGGGCAGTAGGATATGCGTGTGGGGCACATAAAATGAGTTTTATGACAATGCATAAAAATGTTGAATGAAATTAATGAGCAAAAATTAGACATTAGATGCGGAAATGGAGCAGGGGGGAGGGACTGGGACTGGGGGGAGGAACCACTCAAATATTCAATGACCGCAATTGACATTTACTATGTGGAGAGGCGTCCGTCGTCTGTGCGGTCGCTGATAATCGAAATAAAATGCAATTAATGGAATTTATTGTTGCATATTCGCAGCTAAGCCTCGGTTTTTGTGGCATCATTAAAGTCAGAGCCAAAGCGGGCATAGACTTGGTCCCCAGAAAGGGACAGAAATAATGGTAGTGAAAGCTGCACTGTACTTTCTTTGCCACAGTGAAACGACAAATTTATGAGCTTTAAATTACAGATGTCCCTTCTTCATAAATCATGGCAGAGCGGCAGATAGTCGGACAGCCCAGAGAATGATATGAATGTGGCCAGAGAGTGAGGAGAAACCGGGGAAATATTCACATGTATTTCAACTATTGGCCACATGGCAACTGTTTTGGATGCAAAACCAACAAGCAAACATCGCTCTCCATATCCATATCCCCCCTATTCCTAGCCCTATTCCTATTCCTATTCCTGGTCCCATTCCCCTTCCTATTCCTGGTTCCTGTTCCTGTTGCAATCCCCAAATCGAGTCGCCGGCTTTTGTGCATTGCCACTGACCATTCATCCGGCTCGTTCACTTGCACGTTGTCGTCGTCGTCGTCGTCGTCGTCGCATTCATTCCTTTTGCCACCGTTGCACATTGTCACCGGAAGTGGCACACACAGCAGGACATTGGGCCATAGTCCCAGTGTCATTTGGCCGTTGACATGGCTACCAACCGATTTCCTTCGACTTTGGCCAGCTGCCTCCAGCTCTGTCTCCCCATCCCTAGCCCCTACCCTACTCATTGCCATTGCAAATTCTTTGCAGTTTCTTATTCTGTTTATATGGCAACCAGCATTGGCATGCAACGCATGCGTGTGGCACATGCCACACATGTCGTGTCCAGTGCCTGCTGCTCCTACTGCTGCTCCTCCTGCTGTTGGTTGTTGGGTTTCATGAAGTGTTTGCGGCTTTGTCCCACAAAAACGATTATAGTTTTTTGCTTAACCAAAATATCCAGATGATCATCATCATTAGAGGTATGAATGCTGCTTGTGGCAGGGGTAGCTTCAAGCAGACTTTATGCCACGCGTTATGGCCATAATCCCAAGAGCAGAGCCATCAAAGCCCTCTCCTGGCAAGGTCTCTCTCATAAAATGCATAACTAAAGCGCAGTCTTAGACTTCACATCCGTACTCGTGGGTGTGCCCCCTCCGCTCTACCCTTTGACCTTTATTAGATGTCACTGTTTTTGCTGTAGTTTGTGGCTTTTGCTTTTGCGGTTGGGTGATAAATTTCATTGTCTTCGGCGAGATGGGATTCCTTTCTCTCTCTCTTTTTTCATTCATTTTTCACCGTCCTTCAAGCCATATCAGCCATATCCAAGTGAGTGACTCAAGGTTCCAGTGTGTGTGTGTCCCTGTGTGTGTGTGTGTGCCACCTATTGGTGGCTTCTGCTCAACAAATGACACAAAACTGCCAAACCACATCACCATGAATGTCGCTGGAGTCTCGTCATTCGGACCAAACTTTGCTCCCTCTCAATCTTTCTGGTTCTGCCCCCCTTTGCCTGCCCCTCCTCCTGTTCTGCAGGCTGCAGGCTAACGAATTTTGACAGGTGCCATTATTAGTTCAGCACTCGGGGATTTTTTTTGTCTCAGGCAATCCTCGAATCTCCTCCTGGTTTTTTGCGTTCTAGAGTTTTATGACCATAAGAGTTTTACTTCTCAGATGGATGACAGCAATAAAAGTACACACCCACACACACAGATGTGACTGGGAGTCAACCTTGGATGCGGCATGGCCATTTTATCACACGAACACACATTGCTCATACGCAACGTTGGCCACAGGCTACAGGCTACAGGCTTCCGCTTACCTTTGGCCTCCTCACTGGCTGCACTAATTAAACTTGTGCCCGCCTCTTATTATGGCTGCATTGCATGGCATCGGTTAATGTGAGTTACACGACACGACACGACACGACATGGCACGGCACACCACACACATTCCCCCACACACACACACACACACACACACACACACACACACAAACAGCCCATGGCCAGAGCCAGAGCTAAAGCCAGGCCCACAGGCTGTCCACCTGTTTTTATGTTGCGGTCGCATTGTCTCTGTCTCTGAGGAGGAGTTGCCCCCATTCTGCGGGGGCACCGCAGAGGCGGCGGCGTTCTGCGGCAAGAGCGTTAAGCATTTATGTGTGTGCGCGTCTAATTAAAATAAGTTCGCATGGCAATGGCACTTCAAAGTCTAAATTGTCCTTATGGCTTATTTCGCTTCAGCTGCGCACAGCCCAAGGCGCTGCGGGCCAGCCATTGGCCGCTGCCAGTGGCAGGGGCAGGCGGGAGGGGCAGACCGGGACGGGTATCAGGTGGGTGCCCTGCAAGGGGATCTAGAGCTCCCCGTCAGGTATACGTTTACGTATATATAATTATAATATTTTTTATTAGCTTATCTGATGTGCCGGCAACAAGGAAATAACATAAATTCAGGTGCCTTTGCTCCGGCATGTCCTTGGTCCTTGGTCCAGGACCTGGACTTTGATTTTCCCCTGCGCCCAGGTCTATAAAAAAAGAGCAGCCCTAAAAGTTTAGTACTGCATAAAGGGTGCTCTTTTTTTCTGTTCTGTTGGTAAAAGTAAGGAATGGCGATTATCTACATCTGCATCTACATCTACATACAATTAAATTTACTTTGTTTCCCGCTTCTCTTGGAGATAAATACACATAGAAAAGCTGATCATATAAGCTGATCAAGTCATCAGACTCTCCTGGCGTCTAGGGTATCTGGAAGTTCTGGGCCGGGCAGGGGGCAGGGGGCAGGGGCAGGGCTCCGCTGCGACCCTCTCTGTGGGTGCGCATTGTTTGTTATAAATTTTAATATACTAAGTATGTATGTTGCAGGTAGCACACAGAGCAGCCACAATGAGACCAGTTCGGCCCTGTTCCAGACAGCTTCCCTGCAGCTTCCCTACAGCTTCCTCTTTTTATCCTTCTCCCTGCTCTCTACCCCTCTCTGCCCCTGCCCCTGCCCCTGCCGCAGCCTGAGTTGATAATATAAATGGAAAAACGAAAGGTCGACATTTATTATGAGGCTTTATCAGCAAAGGACATTTGTTCTGTTTTGTGTTATGAGCCGAGGATATTCGGCTACTTGTAACGATGCAGGCAGGCCATTGTGTCCCCACTCCACTCTCTGCTGCTCCTGCTCCTCCTGCTCCTGCTGATGTTTGTCTGCAAAAATGGTTTGCTTCATCATTTCCCGTTGTGGTTGTCCTGCCCGATGCCTGGACGAGGGCACGTGTTTTCCTTGGGGTGGCATCTGTATCAGTTAGCCGTCCGGCAGCGCTAAGTGTCCGGTAATATGCCATACCAAATAGCAACGAGAGGAGGTCCTTGGTCCTTGGTCCTTGCTCCGCGGAGTCTCTCATGGCACTCATGTCCAGGCCCATAAATAACCGGCCAAATACTTGGACACGTGGCTGACCCAATTAGAGCTTTGATCGGAGGGAACTTTTCTGCGAAAACTCATCTGGTGCTGGTGCTGGTGCTACTCCAATGTCGGATAGCCTCCTGGCACTGCGGCCATGTCCATGTGTCGGAGAGACACACACACAACACACAACACACGCAAATGCATATCTGCTGTCGGCCGGCATTGTCTCCTGCCACTTGCATTGTTGCACTTGTCCTGTTGAGTGTCTAATCTGCTAGCAGGAGGATACGAGTATGGCCATGCAGCCACTCACAGCTGAAACTGCTCTGCAGGCGGCCCCACAGCCTCACTGCCAGAGGCAGGGCCAGAGACAGAGCCAGGAGACAGAGCCAGGAGACAGAGCCAGGAGCCAGGAGCCAGAGCCCGATCCAATGCTGTTTCTGGTGGTCGTGCTGAGCGTAAAAATCTTCAGTGCCTTGCTATTTGCGCATTTCCGGTTTCCGTCACACAGCTGCACGTCCTTTTCATCCCCATCCTCATCCTCATCTTCAGCTTCATCCCCGGCTGCCATCCAAGTGACATCCGACTGCAGCTGCTGCTGCTGCTGCTGATACATTCTTGATATTCTGCAAATATCCTGTTATGCAGAAAATGCTTCTTATTCCCGTGTCGTCCTCGTCTTAGCCATATGCCCCATGCCCCCCCCCATGCACGGGAATTATTAACAAAACAGCCAGAGGCAGCAGCAGCCCCATGCCGTGTGGGAGGAGGTAATGCACGTGGAGGCATGTGGGCATGCCACAAAATGCAGGTGCCAGGCATCGCACGGACATCATTTGACGGCGACCATAATGTCTGCTGAAATATCGCGGAGTGCCGGCTGTGGTGACATCCGAAGGCTAAGTGGATAGGCTTAGACCAGTTCCATATTTCATGGGTTAAGGAAGACATATCTTAAGTTCCTCGAGAGACAATCTTTAAGTCTATATCTGTAGCTATCCTGGTAGTTGTTGATTTCCATTAGTGGCTGGCATTGTTTGAGCATCAATTGGCCAATTTCGGTTTAGTCGCAGCCGACTGGAATGTCGAGTACGAGCAGGTCTCATCCCAGGAAGGACCTTGACTAGGCTATCGAAATATATACTACTCTCTCGCTCTCTCTCTCTCTGTGTGTACACAGCATTTCCAACTCAAACAATTTATTCTTTTCAGCTAAGCTTAGATTTCACTTCTTTTTTTGTAGATTTTATTTGTTTTTCTCTGCGGCAGAGGCAGAGGAAATTCAAGTCAACATGTGCACGCCTCCTCCAAGAGGCAGTGGGAAAAACTGGAAGACGAAGAGCGACGGCAGACGACGGCAGACGAGGGCAGACGAGGGTTGGCGGATGACACAGTGAAATCAAAGTCAAATGTAAGTAAATAAAACATATTGTTTCTCTTATAGGAAGACATTTTGCAAAATTACGCCGATTTGCAATGCAAATCAAACATAGCGCCATTATTTTGCTCACACGCACACAGGCACACACGCACAATCTCTCCCTTACTTTCTCGAGGAAGTGAAAGTAAAAACCCGCGTCGCATATGTTGCTTAAAAATGCAGCCGTCATGGAGCGGAGAACAGACAGCACACAGCACACAAACATCTGTCCCGATCCGTGTCTGTAACCATATCCGTATACCCGTGTATCCCTGTATCTGTGTCTCTGTCTGTGTGTGTCTGTGTGTACTCGAAATCTTTGTGATAATAGCGCACACACTCACACGCCTGCACAATAAATAAAAATGGGGGATTCGGCGGGCCTCTCTGTGTGTGTGCGTGCGTGTGTGTGTGTGCTGCTGGTTTTAACCTGCGGCAGAATGTGAATGTGAAACAAGGCACAGGGGGGCAGCGTGCGGGGCGCGGGGGGCGAACAGCAGTCGCGAAAACAACAAAAAGAATTGGCAAAAAAATATGTTTTAAACATTTTTCTTCGCTTTGCATTTTTTTCCGGGTTATTTTCTCCGTGTGCTTCCTTCCACTTGCCACGCCACCCGCTCCCTTTCCCCTCCCTTGCCGCCCCTGCGCGTCCATTACCTTCCATACTTTCTGTATTTTCCATGCCCCCGCAGCATTTTGTCGTTTCGTTCTGTTTTTGTAAATTTTTGATTTGTTATTGTTGCACGTGTTGTCTTTTGCCTTTGTTATGACAATCCATCCTTGGTGGGGTATTCGCATGGGCTAGGGGCAGGGGGAGAAGAGAGAAGAGCAGGTCCGGGCTGCTGCTGCTACCATCCGAGGCATAAATGTTTTTAACGAACTCACCTGTGGGGCATCCGCATAAGTAGCAGAACGTCTTCTCCGTGTCATCTGTGTGGAAATGGAAAGCAGCTCTCCGCCAAGCACAAGCACAAAAACGAAAAGCCCCGCGATAGCCAGCCATGAGAGCCATGAGAGCCATGAGAGCCATGAGAGAGTGGTATGCGGGAGCGGGAGCGTGGCAGCAGAGATAAAGCCCCCGGGGAACCAGACTCTGGCATATGCCGGGACTATAAAATACAACAAAAAACAGTACGCGTCATGGAAAAGCTTCTGCTATGGTGGAGGGATGAGCTATACGAGCTGGTTCGGACTTCGATACTTGCTCGATAACGTTCTCAGCGCCCTCTTTATGAAAATAAGTAATATTTCTCAGGCAAAACTGCACCTTCATATGTCTTGCCTTAAGATCAACCACAGACAAACTGCATCAATAGCTGTAATCATAGTAAGACTATAAAGACTCCGAAATACCTAACATTCTTTACTACGTATACCCTTTCCATAAGGGTAGGCTGCCGCAAAAGTATCTTCATTCTATAACGAATACTTGGGAGAATGGATATGTTGATATATCATGTAGTTCTCGAGATATACCCGATTTGGTGGTAGAGTCTGAAAGCGCTCAACTAAAAACATAAAAGTTGAATCGCGTTTTTCTCCAAAGAATCTTTTTCCGACGCGTGGGGTCCTCTAGAGCTTCAGATAGTCAACAGATTTCACTGTTTCTCCATTCAAATGAAAGGAGAGACTTCTTTGACGAGAGCCGAACAAAATTAACGGATTAATAGTTATAGAATCCTGTCCAGAATTTTGCTTTAAGATAACTCCAAAATACTCCAAGATAATCCAAAAACCAAGAGGCAACAGCATTTCGTTCAAAGTCTTCGTTTGAGGCACCACAGAATCGGTATCGATATCGGTTTCAGTATCATCGGTATCGTGTTCTTGTCTGTGAGGGACCTCTTCTAGATATTTCAATACTTACTTCTTGGGCTTGAGCACAAAGTGAAGGCAAAGGATGGGTTGTGTTCAGACCCCCGAAACCTAAAAAAAGGAACTCCCCCAAATTCCAAGAAGAAACATTCACTTGTTCTGTTTTTATTTTTACAAAATTTTTTTGTTCGTTTTATTTGTTTTCTTTCAATATATTTATGTATACATAATATAATTTTTGTTGTTTATTCGGTATATTTACTTATTTCCGTTGTTGTTTCTATGTTGCAGTTGTTTTACCATCCTTTCCATCCTCTTTTCTGTTCTGTTCTGTTCTGTTCTGTCGTTTGTTCTTTTCCTTTGTGTGTTTGTTTGTTGTTTGTGTGTTTGTTTGTGTTTTGTGTTTTGCTGTCACCTATGTATAATTTCTCTATGCCTTACGCCTTCTGCAACACTGGCAGCAGCAACCCTGCGTCTAGCTCTAAAACCATCCATCCATCCATCCCCTACTTATATAATGGTAGCCCTTTAGCTTTTGAGACCAACTCCCAAAGCGTTTTAGCTCCACTTTTACATACATACAGACATACATATATATGCTGAATTTTTCTTCTTTTTTTGTATAATATTTTCTTTGATTTTCCCATTTTTCTTTTGGCGCGTTGGTATACAAATACGCAACCAAAAATGTGTTTTTCTTCTCTTTTTTCGGTTTTCCTTTTTTCAACTATAAATACCTTTTGTTTTTTAATGTTTTTTGTTGTTATGCTTAATTTGATTAACTTTTCTTTAATATTCGTTATTTTGTTTCACTTTTGTGTGACTGTGTGTGTGTTTTCTTATGCAAATGCAGTTTGTGTGTGTGTGTATGCGATGCCATATTTATATTGTATATAAATAGATATATATATACATATACATATATATATATATAGATTTATGTATGTATACATATATAGATTCCGTTTTCCGTGTATATTTAATACTTAGCTTATGCGTTAGGTTTTTCCAATGGTTTTATTCGGCTTTGTTGTTGCTTTTGTTGCTGTTTTTTGTTTGTTTGTTTTTCCGCTACAATATTTTCGTTTTCGATTTCGATTTTTTGCCATTTTCTCTGTTTGCCCTTTGCCCTTTGCCCTTGTTTTTGTGTTGTTTTTCTAGTCCTTGTCCTAAAACACACTCAAACATGCTTAAATTTCTACAAAATATTTGCAATACTGCAGTCGATATCTATACTTTGTTTACTTTACTTTTATCTGCTATTTACTTATCATCATACATATTTTACGTCTGTGTGTGTGTATATGTATATACTATATATCGATATCTATATATGCATTGTGTAAGTATGTGTGTGTGGTCTGTCTCTTCAAAACTCTGTCGCTCCTTTCGGCTTTTCCTTGGTTGGTTGTTGGTTGGTTTTGTTAGCAGCTTTTGGTTGTTTGCTCATCGTTTTTGATTTTTTTCTACATTTTGCATTTTGTTTTTGATTTGCTTGGAATCTTCTTAGTGTAATGTTAATTGCACAACATGCCCTTTCGATTTTGTTTTGGTTTATTGCATAAAAATATGTTGAGTATTGCACTGCCTCCCTGGCTCTTTGATTTGGTTCCACTTGGCCCTCGGGGCTAGTACATTTTACATTTTACATTTTAGATTTTAGATTTTAGTTTCTAGTTTAGTGTAACGCTAATGCGAGTATTCTGCTTAAATCCACACTTACATATAAACTGTGTATGCATGTATGTATGTATGTAGTTATGTTTGTATGTCTGTCTCAGATTTGATTTGATTTTCGGTTTGGTTTTGTGGCTGCCTTCAAATGAAATCCTGTTCTATTCTGCTGCTTCGGTTTGTATCTAGATAGATTATTGTGTAATTAAACATACGGGGGGGAAACACATTCAGAATTCAGAATTCGGATAATTAGTATTCATTTGCCTCGAAGGGATCTCTGTTACTGAACATACAACACATACATATGTATACTATATACTATATGCTATATGCTATATGGTTTATGGTATGCACTCGTATATAGTACTATTTATGTGTATGTATATATATCTATTTGTATGTATTTGTTTGTTGGTTTAATTGTTTTGTAGCTTAGATAATACTTTTATTTGATTGATTTCGGTTCTGCCTTTGGTTGCAAGTTGATCTCCATTTCCATTTCATTTCCATTTCAATTCATTTAGTTTTATAATTTATGCTATTTATGTGCCCCGAAAGCCCGACTCATCGACCTCTCGTCGTCGTCGTGTGACAAAATTTTGCTAACTGTTCTTCCCTCAGCAATAATTACACTTCGAATTGACTAATTTGTGACTTGTAATTGTAGTTTTTGGCTAATAACTACAATCATTTCAGTGTGTGTGTGCTTCAGTGTGTCTCAAACCAAACGAACACATGGGCGCTGAATCAAATGATATATTGGATACTGGTTACTGGTTTGATCGGAACAGAAACTGCTGCTATATCTTCATTCTCTGGTGTCTACTGTATGTGGGGGGGCGGTGACTACTTTCCCAGTTCCTCCCACTGGACTGGGACTGGGACTGGGACTGGCGTTCTGTGGGTCTTCACTTGTGTATAAATACTTTGTATATGGTTCATACACACTATATATATGCATGTGTATGTGTATATATAATATATATATATATATAGACGTATATAAATGTCTTAGCACATTTCGTAGATACACAACATAAATACATACAGTTACAGCATTTATTCATTTATTCATTTAGTATATATTTTTTACTTTTATTTTGTATATTATTTAGTTCGTCGTCTCCACAGCTACTCTCGTAATTCCTATTTAGTTTCCAACTCTTCTCTAGTTCTGCTTCTTCCTCGTCTTCCTCTTCTATGTGCCAACTACCCATTTTTTTTTATTTTTTTAACTCTTTACTGATATGTAGCGCAAACATTAACAAACAAACCGATAATATTTTCTTGTTTTTTTTCGGGTTTTTTCTTTTCTTTTTTCTCTTAACTATAAACTTTTGCTCTCTTATAAATGTTTTCCACTTCTGTTTTCCTCTTTCTTTTCTTATAGCGAAATTTAAGTTTTCTCCGAAACTGTTTTTTGGTTTCTCTTTTGTTTTCTTTTTCGTGGGTTTTTTGTTTTGTTTTTTTGTTTGGTCAACAACATTATGAATTTTTCTTCGCTTTCCCTCACTTGTTTTTTGTCACATAACAGAAAAATGTCTAGAAAATGAAATGACAACAGAAAAATGCATTTCTCTTCGCTCCGATACCAATCGATAGCAATCGATTACAGTCGATAGCAGTCGATACCCGCCCCCGCTTTAAAATCACATCTACATCTAAGTCGTTTGCCCTTGTCTCTGTTAAACACGCAATGCTTCTCTCTCGTAGTTTCTCTCTTTCTAATTTCTAGTGCTAAAAACATTTAAATATAGTACAGTACAACTGTACACCCTAGTGTCTACATGTGTGTACATGTGTGTGTGTGTGTGTGTGTGTGTGTGTGTGTCTCCGTTGCGCGGCTAAAACTCTGCGTCGCTGGCTAATCATAATGAGTGAGCATCCTGCCATCCTACCATCTCCTATCATCCTATCTTCTAGCTAACACATAAAAATATATCCATACTAGGCTACGAGTATGTGTGTGTGTGTATGAGTGTTTGTGTGTGTGTGTGTTCGATTATCAATAGACATACATACATATATCGTACTCGTATCCAAGTAACTAAATGCCTCTTCTGCTGCTGCTGCTGCTGCCCAAAAATTCCACTAAAAAACCGCCCTAGCAGCCACAATTTGGGGATGCAAATTGTGCCCCCCACCACTGCACTGTGTCCTTGGAAAATGTAAGAGCGGCTTGTTTTAACCATTGCATACACGCACACACGGATAAGCATACGTGTATGTGTGTATTCCTATTTCTATTACTTGTGATTTTTATTTGTTGTTGTCATCATTTTAATTGGTTTTTATTTTGAACATCTATATGTGATTTATCATCGAACCAACCAACACATACATACAACACATACAACACAATATGCAATAAATATTATTTACCATATGCCTCCATAGTTGTTGTTGTTCCTTTTCTCTGTATGTATGTAAATACCGTGTACAAGTACTTGTATGAGTGTGGTAGTGCTTTAGGGATTGGGAGTGTATGTGTGTGAGTGTTCTCTATCTGTATAGTATGTTATATAAGCATGTTTGTTTAATGCATATGCTGTATACTCTTCACATATATATATATAGATCAACCTATATTTCTATATCTCTATTCATATATGCTACACTTTTAGTTGCTCTTTTTATGGCTATTTTATGTTTCACATTCATGTACTGCCATTTACTCTCAATATGTTATGTGTTTATGTAATGTACCTTATCTGTAGGGTGTATCTGTATCTGTAGTGTAGTGTAGGCTTCCTTGAAAGGGGAAGGAATGCTACCTACCCTCTGTCTACCGTGTCTACGCCCTGTCGTCCTGTGCGAGTATCCTTCATCTCTAGCTGATTTCCTCTCTAGATTTTCGTGTATGTTTTATTTATAAGTTGATTAATGCTTAGGTATCGGTATCAGTATCGGTATCAGTATCGGTATCGTTATCGGTATCGTGTTCTTCTTAGTTTATTTCTGTGACTGGCTGCCGCTGCTGCTGCACGTGAAGTGACGTGTTTGTTGTTGGCTTATATGATTATGTGATAATATCTATTTTATTTTATTTTATTTTACGGCTATGCTCGGATTAGCTAATATCAATTAATATCATTCGATGGCATACTTTGATTGTTTTCAATATATTTTACTTGTGTATTGGGTAGGTATTCTTCTCTCTCTATATATTACTATATATATATCTGCAGCTATATGCATATCTCATTTAGTTATCGGTTCGGTTTATATTTTGGGGTTTCGTTTTGGCCTAAACAACAACAGAGAACAACTAACACAACATATTTGCAGCTAGCCATTCCTCTTCTGGCAACTGAAATAAAACCATACACATGAGCATACGATAGTTACGATAGTTGGCAATAAAAGTGTGTACGGGGGTTCGGGGTTCGGGTGGGGTGAGGTTGAGGTTGAAACATTTTTGTGGCTGCTCATGAAGCTTGTTGAAAAAAGAACTCAAAACAAAACTTAAATCATAATCAAATTAAGTTCAAATTTCAAACAAATTAAACGCTTAACTGCTGTAGCTGCTGCTGGAAGCCTTGTGGCAAACAAATATTACAGTTAGAGAGAGAAAGGGTGGCCAGGGGGTGGCCTAGAGGGTGGCCAGTGGGTGGCCAGGGGGTGGCTGGACTTGCATTGTGTCTAGTTTTTGTGCCTGGACTGCTTTTGGATTGCATTCTCCTCCTTCTCCTCCCTTCTCTAATGCCTTCTTCATATTTCATAGTTAGTCAGATACTTTCAGCTGCGAGTGCTTGTCTGTGTGTGCGTGTGTTTGTGCGTGTGTGTGCGTGTCTGTGTTAGGAACCTGTCTTTCAATTGCTGATCAATCACAAATCAAAGTGCGATAGTTCTATAGGAAAATGGTAGCCGGACATGACAAGGATTGGCCAATTCGATTGCATACGATTGGCGTACACTAGAAGACGAGTACACATACATATACGAGTATTGGCAGTTGTCTCTCTCTAAGCGTGTCAGTGTGTGTGTGTGTCATCTATCATAGTTATAGGCACTAGTGCTATGTTTCTGTGTGTGTGTGTGTGTAGACAAAATAATACATAAATGGTCTGGGTATAAGAAAGTGAGGTGGGTTGACGGTCTGGCTGGCTGGCCCACTCACACACACACTCCCACATACACACAAATAAATATTTACATGCGTGGGGGTGTGTGTGTGCGCGTAATTAATTTTAACGCATTTTTAATTATGTTTATTTTAATTTAATGTCGCGCTGCCCTGCCTGATTTGTATTTGTGTGTGTGCCAGACAAATTGATGTATGCATGTGTGTGTCAGTGTGTGTGTGAGTTAGGCACACACTCAATATGTATGTATATGTATGTATATGCTCTCCTCCTTCAACCGCTCTCCACTTTTACGACACTTTTTGCATGTAATTCTTCTTCCCTTCTGCTTCCTCCCACAATTAATTATTGTTTTATTTTTTATACGCGCCATGCTCCAACACATTTACATAAAGCATTAAATTATGTTTGCATAATGTCTGTGTGTATGTGTGTGTATGCTGTGAGTGTCTGTGTTTGTGTATGTGTGTTGAGTGGAAGCAACTAGGGTTAAAAATATTTTCGATTTTCTTCACTTTTTTTTTGTTTGGTTTTCGCATATACATAATAATTGTTGTTTTTTGCCTTGGCCCTTGCCCGTTTTACAGTTATTTTTATGCTCTATTTTTCATATATGTATATGTATATTTATAGGTATATAATTATTATGTATATATGTGTGTCTGTGTGTGTGTGTGTAGCTTTAGCATAGATTTTTCTTTGGGGGGCGTGCAGCTGTCTCTAAAATCGCCAAAACTCTTTTTTTTGGTGGCCATCAATTTTTTGGGTTCTGCGCTTCGCAATTTATTTACAGCTCAGTTTTTGGTTTTGGTTTCAGTTTTTGGTTTTGGTTTTGTTTCTGTTTCAGAATAGCAGCTGTACTTGGAAAATTTTGTCATGTGTTTTTTTTGGTTTGGCTTTTGCGCTTACTGTGCCTGCAAGAGTAAAGGATAAACCTTAAAAAATAATATGGGTGTTAGTCAAAATTGGAAAAAAGTAGTAGTCGGAAAAAAATTAATTGTAATGCAGGAAAAAAATACGAGTCGGTGTATGCAAACAAACAAACAGTACTGTACGATATTTGATATGCAATAATAAATTGTATTCACATTGTTTGCTTTCCAGATACACAGAGAGAGAGAGAGAGAGAGACAGAGGATAATGCTTTCGCTAGAGCATGGGATTAGCAAATAAACGCACAAACAGACTGCAAAATGTGTATTACGTATACCGAGAGCACTTTAAGGATTACCAAGAGTACGATTACGATTACGAGTATATGCATATGGAAATCGAAAGCAGTTCATGCAAAACTCAACACAAACTGTGAATAATATTTGTTTACAACAGAAAACCCCTATCATAACTGGTATATCTTTTAACCCTAACCTTTGCAGGATTCATTGTTTCGATAGCATGCACATACAACAGTTTCAATCTAGATGTAGATGTAGATGTAGATACATGTAGATAAGCAAAAAATACAAAAATTACACATATCGCAAGAGTAACGGACAAACTAAATAGATAATTCAATAAATCAAATCAAAAATCAAAAATATCAGCAAAATGCATTCGAAAACTTTCAACAAACGTACGAGAAATGTACCAGAAAATGTACGAAAAATGTTTCAATGTTCTCGGGCAGCGAGTACGAGTGTACGAAAGTGTGTGAGTGTGTGTGTGTATCTATGATATGGAGTGTTGGCTGGTACATACCTGTGGGCTCACTTGGAACTGCTGTATCGGGTAGGCGACCATACCGGCGGCCTGCGGTATGGCAGTCCCGGCCACGCCCGTTGCCATTTGCTGTGCAGGAGAGATCTGGGCCTGGGTGACGCCTTGCCAGGTGGCCGGTATCTGCACACCCATACTAGAACGAAAAACAGAACACACACATGCATAAGCCACACAGAGTAGAGTAGAGTAGGGTAGAGAGTTTGGTGAAAGCGGGGAAAGCACATTTACTGATCTGCCTGTACAGAAATGTCCTGGTCCCTGGAGCGCTTGGTGTGCGCCACAATTATCACAGCCAGGCGACAGATGACAAGGAAAGGGGAATGGGAAGGGGGACTGGGGGGGAATGGGAGCATGAAAAACAAATTTACGGGACTGCGATGCGATGCGATGCAAATAGCACGTTATGTTGACAGGCCGACCGACACACACGGAAATGCATTTCATGTGGCAGCCGCAGACCGACGCGACGCGACGCGATGCGACGCGTTGCAATGGTGCAAATGAAAAAGTTTCGCAATTAGCAAATGAATTCAGTCATCCGTCATGCTGTCGTTCCCCTTGTCGCAGCACCAGCAGCAGCAGCAGCAGCAGCAGCAGTCGATCCCCGTTGGCGGTTCAATTATTTCACAAAGAGCAGACCAAAGTGGGTGGGGCAGCAGCATTCCGCATTCGGGTGGAATATTATGGACTTTGGGGACGGGACACCAACAGGCAAATCAGCTAATAAAATTATTGCGCCCAGATCCAATGACAATGACAATAACAATAACAATATCCTATTGAGAGTCTTACCCCATATATCCCTGCTGATAGCCGCCGTACTGGCCAAAGTGGTAGCCCTGGATGCCCTGCAGGAATTGGTTCTGCACGGCAGCGGCGCTGGCTGCCGCCGGGGTCACAGCGGTGGCCGTGGCCGAGGAGGCCTGGTATGTGGGCGTGGGCGAGTACCAGCAGCCGGTGGCCGCCAGCTGCTGGCCGTAGGCGGCGGCTGCCGTGGCCCCCAGGCCATATGGAAAGCCGGCGGCGGCAGCGGCGGCGCTGTTGAGGGCCTGGGTGGCGATGGTCTGGGCATTGTTCGGATCGCCGCTCTCCTTGCCCCAGGAGCACTTGACCGGCTGGGCATTGAGCTCTGTGTTGTGCACCCCGACGATGGCATGGGTGGCGGCCTCCTTGGTGGAGAAGCTGTAAGAGGGAGAGAAAGAGAAAGTTATTCCGGAGAGGCACAGGCATAGAGCTGTAGCCTGACTTACCGCACGAAGGCATAGCCCTTGTCCTTGAAGACCCGAATCTCCTGTATCGCTCCATAGGGCGCGAATGTCTTTTGGAGCACCTCCTCGCTGAGGGCGGTGAGGGCGCTGTTGACGCCGCCCACATACACGGTGCAATTGGAGGGACTGCTCTGATTGTAGACCTCGTCGAAGGTCAGCGGCTTGATGTTCTCTGCGCGAAAAGAAACCAGAAAAAAGAGACCAAGTGTTATGCTGTGATGGATCTTGTTTTAATGTGTGTCCAACTCGAAAAAAGATATTTATGGGCAGAACTTTTTTGCAACAGCGACTGTAGTACAGTGTACACTCTACTCGGGTTTTTTGTTCAGCAGCTGCATGATTAATATGCAAATTAATTAACGGATTTACCCGCAATGGCGACGGCAACAGCAACGAGAGCTACATAAATGTGCCTCAGCCTCGGAAGCGGCAGCTCTGCTGCTCTGCTGGCAACGTTTTGGTAATTAAAATAACCGCATGCACTTAGTCAATATGCTCGAGTGTGTGTACGTATCTGTATGTGTGTGTGTGTGTGCTGGTGGCCCCATTTACTACCTTCTCTCTCCGCCATTGTTGTTGCATATTTAAAATTGTTGCGGTTGTTATTGCATTTTTTATTATACGTATTTTGCGGATATATGCACACATACATATTTCGTATGCCGTTTTATTGTCGGGGTGTACCGTGCCGTGCTGTGCTTTTTGCACTCACTGTACCCCTGATTGCCCGTTGATGTTGGGGCTCCTGTTCGGATTGGTTTGTTATCCACCGCCACCCCTGCAGTGTCGCCCTTTTACTACTACTCGTACGACTCTACGACTCTACGTGTATTTGGTATGTATGCACGTATTTGTATGCAAAAGTTACACTAATTACTTCCTTTGAGGTTAAAACTAAATTTGCACTTTTAAAAATAATGTCAGCTTTGCGTGTTTATGTCTTTGTTTAGCTCTGGAAACATTTCTGCGGCCCATTGTGCAGCGACTCTATACACGTTGCACGATTCCCATTGTATCCCCGCACTAATGACTGAGATTGTGCTGGATCGATTAGGTAACCGTGTGAAGGGAAATGCCAAGGGATGCACATCTGTACCCAAGAGATTGCTGTAGCTTAGCATTGGTGACCCCGATGCGACGTGTGAAGGGAAATGTTAGGATGCACATCTGTACCCAAGAGATTCTTATAGCTTATCATTGGTGACCCCGACATGACGTGGTGATCTCGATATATGATGGAGCAAATTGAAAATGAATTCTAAAGATGGTGCTGATTACGAGCCTATCTTTATTCGGCAGAGTTTTCGGTCAATTTGGAAATGGTATATTCAGCGAAATCTTGGATACATTTCAAGATGTTGTTCCAGCCAATCTCTACCTTCTGTTTCAGCCTACTTAACATGGCCTCCGCTTGAGTCTCCCCATTTAACCTGTTCTACCCCATTCCCCTTCGGGGCCCTGGAGCAAGCCCATCAAAATGCCATTGCTGCCAGAGCTGCCTGCCTGCCTGCCTGCCGCTGGTTGTCGGGATTTGTTTTGTTTTGGGCTGTGCAGCGAACATGCCAAACAAAACACAAAAATATGGCTCAATGACATGCAACAGGATTGCTATAGACCGCTGTTGCACACTCACAAACACACAGACACCGACACGGAGGCACAATCACTCACACACACGCACACGCGGGGGTACAGTACATAACCAGAAGCAGGCTTCATGGCGATGGCTGGCGAGGGTGCACCGAAAAACTAACAAGCTCGCAAATACTTTTGAAAGCTTTCGCCACAAATGTATGCGCTTTGGCCACGCATACACACACACACACACACAGACACACACCACACTCTCTCCCACTTATACACTTTGCCACACGCAAACGGCATTGCATAGTTTTGAGCGCCATGTTTCACTAATTTGCACTTTGCTTTGTGTTTGTGTGGCCCTCGTTTTATTTTGAAATACCCTTACTGAGGGTATTACTATTTGATGGAGTGTAATGATCCTTCTATATATAATTCTCCATGGAGGAATGGATAGAGAGGATATCTCTATTATCGGCTACATATTGTCTGTAGCCCTTCCCTTATTCTATATATTTTCTGTTCTCTAAATTCTTTTTTACGCTTTTGAATACGTGTAATTAAATTTTGAAACTGCAGTCAGTCCCCCTCACATATTCTTGTACGTGCTCAGCCTTGAGGCGGCCATTTAGGTGGTGAGTGGACAGACCCAATCCCGTGGCAGGTAAAGGTTCGTTTCATTTCATGTCCGCCGCAAATTACAACACTCGGCCCCCCATTTAAGTGCGGGAGCGTGGCCATAATTATCGCATATTTTTGTCTACGACAAACTACAGCGCAGAGTGCATTCCACTTCCACTCCATTCCCTGCCGTTACTCTTTCTGTTTCCCTGTTTCTGTTTCTGTTCCTGGACTGACAGAGCCGAACCCACAAATAATTAGAGTCCGCCAGCCAGGAGCCACAAGCCATTACATTACCTGTACGACAGAGCAGTAGGCCAGCCAGTAGGAGGGGGGAGGAGGGGGTGGTGTGAGGCCAGCAGCTTTGAGTGCTGCTATTTTCCTAACGATTTGAAATTTTAATGAGCAATTATAGGCATGTAAAACTAAATCATGAAATAATCACCAAATCATTAACATAAATAATTCACATTTTTACACAGAGTCGCAAAGCAGCAAGGAGGACGCCTCGGGGGGAGGCCTCGGGGGGAGGAAGGGAACGACACTTGAGGAAATTCAAAAGTAATTAATATGCAAGGAATGTTCGTTCAGTGAGTGCCTGGAGGGGCGTCTCGGCTGGGCGTGGCTTTGTGCTAATTTTGACGCGTGTTGGCATGTTTATTGTTTAGCAGGGAAAGCAGAGATATTTATAGGAGAAAATGGATCGTAGATCCAGAAATTGAAACAGAAAAAGTAAACAACAAATCAAAGCTAAAAATCTGCAAGTTTTCATGAAGTTTTCACCTTTCTCCTGGCCATTAATTTTGCCTTTTTTCGGGCCACCCCCTACTGCCAGCAGCCACCAGCCAGGAATGCATTCAGGCTTATAAAGTTTTACTTAATTGTGCTCAACTCTGCATAAAATTTTGATTTATTGCATCTGGTGGCTGGTGACTGCCACAGGTAAGGAGGCCACATAGCTACCCCCACTCCTAACTTTCTCCCACAAACACACACACACAGCACACACAGCATACACCTCCCTTCTGTCTCCTAGGGGCAGCATTCTTCTGCAGTCAAAAGTCAAATAGTTTTGCCAAAGAAATTTGTCATACAACATGCGCCTCGTGCCTCGTGCCTCGTCTTTGTTGCCTTTGTTCGTCCGTTATTCTCGTCGGCATATTGTTTCTGGTTTCTGGTTAATTAAGTTATTACCATAATGAGCTTGTTGGTATTTTTGGCCCTTATTTATGGCCAACATGCATTGGTGTGGAGGCAGTAGAAGAATCTTAGGTAATCGGTTAACAAAGGTAAAACTTTGTAAAAACTTTGAACAATAAAAGAGGAAAGAAAGCAAAAACGAAAGGTTGGATCGCGCGGCAAATGCGTTCGCTATAAAAACCCGAAAATAGAAAAGCGAAAAGATGAAGGGAAAAACTTTTAGCCAGGCCAGGCACGAAATTGCAAAGCGACGCCAAAATTGTCACAACTGTAAAATGCGCAATTGCGTCGGATCGTAAATCTCTTTCAACAAAGGGGCACACACAGGGAAAGAGAGAGGGAGAGTGAGAGAGGGGAGTGTATGCCACATGAGTGGCTCACTAAACGCGGACGCAGGGTGAAGGACAAGGGACGACGGATGGTGGTCTGATTGCCGGGAGCATAAAATGTGCAGCCTGCTTAAAACATAAAAATCCTGGGCCAAATCCGTCGCCAACATGGGGACTGGGGGCGGGGGGTTGGGGCTGGGGAATTGCCAAAGAATCGAGCAAAGTGGCTGCGTAAAACATGAAGTAATGCGAATGCCGGAATGCCAAATGCGAAATGAGTTGAGTGCTACAAATCGTAAAGCCAGCCAGCAGCAGCCAGTAGCAACAGCAACAACTAGAGGCAGGCCATAAAACCCAAAATCCCTAGCCCTACCCCATATAGGGATACGAATACATATGTGCGAGAGGGAGGGCACACATAAAAACCCTTCACCGAATGGGACATCGATTTCGGGGCTGCTGCTGACTGCTGACTCAGCAGCACTTGAGGCGATCAAAAAATCAAAATTATTTCGCTGTCAAATTGCTAATAATAAGTTGTATTACAGGAAACACAACTACCGCCCACCCAGCGCCCACCCAGAACCCCACCCAGAACCCCACCCGAACCTGTTCCTAGAATGAAACGGAGTCGAGCAGACAAAACCGTGACATAGTCCAATAAACAATGAGACCAATAAAAATACGCTTAAGCTTTCATAGGCGTTTTTTATGACAACAATATAAATGCAAAGGGGAAAATATTATGCGAGTACCCCCAACGTTGGGTCTCTCCCTGTCGGTTCGGTTCGGTTCTAGCGACGAACCCTTCAACAATTTCAGGCCTTTGCACGATAAATTCCACCTTGGCTACAACTATAAGTTCTGCCTGTGTGTGTGTGTGTGTGTGTGTTTTTCGGAAGTGTATCCGTGTATCTCTCTGTGTAGCTTAAGGAATGCCGAATGTTTCTGGTATAACCATGAAAATTTCCCCTGCTGCCTTTTATGATAATAGTTTCGTGTTGGCAAAATTTATTTATCTGATTTACCCTCTCCACCACCCACTTGGGTGTGTCTGTGTGTGTGCCACTGTGTGTGTGTGTGTGTCTAACAAATAAAAATTATGTTAAAACATGCAAATATGCGTTAAGTTTTGATTTATGAAAGACTAACGACAGAACAGAACAGAACAGACGAACGGCGGAATCATGGGTGTCCCTTCCAATGCCATTCCATGGGTTCTTGGAGCATGTTTGTCCGCTGTTAATAATGATTACGCCGGGACGCGATATAGTTACGGATAGATATACGGTATATGCGGTTGACAACGACAACCCCTAGTCATAAATTGGGGGGCGGAGACTAAATGAAAATTGATTTGCTTGGTTGCCTAATTGAATGCCGCTCTAGTCGGCCTCTTTTTTATGGTTTTGTGTGTTTTTTTTGGGTCTCCGACTAGACTAATTGAAAAAGTTTAAACCAAATTGGGTAGAGCCCATTACGGAAATTAAGCGCGTGCGGTTTTTCATTTTTACAAGCAGAGAGAAAGCAGAGAAAGGACAAATATTAAGAAAACATAATCTGGCAGAAAATTGTGTGCGGCGTTTATAAATAGCAAACGGTTGTCGGTTCCCGCCACCCCCGAAACATCCCCGAAATTGTGCCCTGTCCTGGCATTCCCCGCCCTGTCGGGGCTACCTTTGGCATTCATTGCCATAATTTCCTGTAATAAGAACGACGCGTCGAGGACTACCAGCAGAGGCAAAAGCAACAGCCACAATGCTGCTTGATATGTCTGGCTCTGGCTCTGGCTCCAGCTCTGGCCCTGACTCCGGGTTGTACGCATACCGGAAACTTCCTTTGGCCTGAAGGCAGGAGGACAAAGGGGCAGGCGCAGGGGGCAGGGACTGGGGCAGGTGACACTCATGATTTCCTTACCTTTACTCGCCGGCGGTTTCCGTGTGGCCCAATTCGTGCGAATTGAACGGGAGCCAAGCCACTGGCCATTCATGGCCGTAATGGCGCTCTCGGCTTCCTGCGGGGGGCGATAATGAAGACAGAGAGAGAAAGAGAGAGAGAGAGACACAGTCAGAATCCGAATCAGAGCAGGTGCAGGGGGGAGTGGGACTGCATAAATATGCACTTAAATATGCTAATTCATTCAGATAATGCTTACCGATTTCTTGATGAAGGACACAAAGCCATAGCCCTTCGACTTCAAGGTTTGTGGATCGCGCACCACGCGACAGTCGCTGCAAAAAGAATGAAGACACACATTAAAGACATTCTTAAATATATTTTAGCCACCCTCTGCGGACTGGAAAAAACTTTAAAATTTATGCAAATTCCTAATAAAGACATCCCCCCAGGCTCTCTGGCTCGACGTGTTCAAATATTTCCGTTCGAGCACAAAATACAAATACATTTTGTGTGCACTGTGGTCTGGTCTCGGGTCGGATCTCTGGCTTGTCTGTGTTTGCCGAGTGGGCGTGGCCTTTTGTAATTCGGAAATTAGAAATCTGACCTCATGCTGGAAACTTTTTATTTATCTTACAGTTTGCTTGGCCGCACAACAAGGGGGAACGAGAAGGAGAAGGACACGCGTCTTGAACAAGTCAACGGAGCTTTAAGCCAGTTTGAGCCTTGGATGATTCATGACATTGAAGTTCTTTTCCCTAACTTTCATTTGAATAATTTTGGGCCGTAAACCCAAATCGAACTAAAGTCAAAACTATAAAAGACTCGGCTCATTTCGGCCTGGCACTCCGCACTCCAATTGGCCAACTTCCGACTCTCAAATTGATTTCCCACAGCATTTCCTACGACATCTCATTTGGGCCCAGAACTTAGCCAGGAGGAGCTGCCAGGAAACTTTGGCAATTACCCCCAGTTCTGCAGTTTACTTTTCATTTATGAAACATAAACCACAGCGGCGGCGGCCGACAACTTTTTTTTTTTATGATTATTATAAGTAAAATGCCAAGGGACTTGGCCTGGCCTTTGGGTGGTTAGTGGGTGTGTGTATTGGTGGCCAAAAGCCAGGCGACTTATTAAATATTCACACGCGCCGCGCATTTAACAAAACGAAACAAAAATGCGCCCTGGCACCCCTCAGCTCCCCTCTCCACCCCCCCAAAAACAGAATGCCAAAACCAGGCCTCAATGGGGGGAAAAAGGGCCAACAACGCGCAGCGCACGCATAAAAGTTTTTGACAAGAAAGTCGGACGACGGGTCGGGTCCCGGGTCCTGCCTGATCCCTGGGAGCCGCACGACCGAATCCGAATCCAAGTCCGGGCTGGGTCTCCTTCGACTTTTGTGCGTTAAGCGTTTTGACATGTCGGCGGCAAGCAGATCGACTCACGCCACGCCAAAAAAAGAAAAGCCAAAGAAAAATAAAGTTCTTTAAGCCAGCAACAACTGGCGGAAGTCTCTCTGCCCCCCAGCCGCTGTCTCTGCCTATCGCTGTCTGTCCTCCCTCCCCTCCTCTGTCTCTGTCTCTGAGATAATCAGGACACAACGTGGCCTGGCCGTTGGAGTCGTTTCCCCAGGCATGGGCTTGGGCCTGTGCGACATGTACGAGTGAGTATCGGTGATAATGATGTCAGTGATATGTATCAGAAAGGTGCCAATCGATGGCTCAATAAAGCCGAAATGCGTAGCCATCGATACGGCTGTCAATTGGTAAGAGAATGTCTTCATATTGGAGAGAGACTGGGACTGGGACCCTAACCGAATCAGGGTCATAATCATTAGAATGATTTTCAAATTATTAGAATTTAAATTCAGTCTGCCCTTCAGCCTTCTCTACAGCCTTCTCTTCAGCCTCCTCTTCAGCTTTCTCTTCAGCCTCCTCTTCAGCCTCCCCTTCAGCCTTCTCTTCAGCCTCCTCTTCCCCGCTCCCCCCTTTGGTTTGGCTGAGCAGATTGCCTGATTGACTGGCTGACTGAATCTCGAAGCGAATCCAAACAAGCGAGAAATCCAAAAATCAAATACTTTAGCGTAATTTTTGATAAGCCGCCTCCAGGCTGCAGGCTGGGAAGCTGGTAGCTGGTAGCTGTGGGCGGGGCGGCAGGCGGCACAGTCCCAAGAGGCAGACTAACATTTTGACTCGAAACTTTGCGATTAAACAGAAGTTAATTAAGCCAAGTTTTGTGATGCTGCCTGCCCTGCCAGTTGCCGGGTTGCTACGGGTGGCTCATGGTGGTTCTGGTTCTGGTTCTGTTCTGGTTCTGTAATGGTGGACCCAGCCTTTTCATGCCGAAAATAGCAACTTAAATATTTGAATGACCAGCCTGGGTCCTGCCACAGGGAGTGGAACTGGAACTCCGACTGGGAGTGGGCCTGGAACTGGGTCTGTGCCTGCGACGGGGTCTATCTTTTCTGTTTCGACACTTTCTGTGTACTTTCGAGCGTGGCACAGTGGCTGCGAAAAGAGTTCGGCGCAAGTGAAATTTGCATAAATTCCCCGCTCGGTTATGAATTTTTTATGCTCTCTCCGGCAGGCGGCAGGCGGCAAGCGGCTTACGGAACGGAGAAAGCCTCCTCCTTGCCTCACGCGCCTGCCAATAATCAGGGAATGTGTGACAGGAAAATTGTCAAAAAAATAAAGAAAAATAGCAGAAAAGAATGCAAAAATGGAAATGGAAAAGGGGAAAAGGGGAGAAGGGGAGTGGCAATTCCAAGTTAACTGGCAAATGGAAAATTTGCATTTTAATACTTACGAGATTTCGCCGAATGGTGTGAATGCCTCACGCAATTGCTGAGTTTCAATTTCTGAGCTCAAGTCACCGACAAAGATGTGGAATTGTTCTGCAAGAGAGTGAGTGAGAGAGTGAGTGAGTGAGTGAGACGGAGAGAATGTGAAATCAGAGAAAGTATCAAAGTGCTGATATGCCGTGGAAAGGGTTGCCCCTGGCGGCACATCGTGAGTCTCCAAAAAAAAGATAAAAACTCAAATCAAAAAGGAATCTCAAGTCATGCGCTTTTATATCGCCCCCCTCCACCTCCCCCTCGCCGCTCTTCTTCTGCTTTAATGCATAAAAAAAAGAGAAGTAGAAGGGGAAGGGGAAGTTTTTCATATATATAGTATGTATAATTTTATGCTGCATAAGCAGAGATAAGTTAATTGAAATCACAAAGAAGCCTCGCAGGATTGATGAGTCTCCGCTGATGACAGGCTCGAAAACTTGCCACGAGGATGGTTTAGTTTGTGGCAAGAACCGAATGGAAAATGCGACAAACTTTGCCCAACTCATTCATGTCATCATACATATACATATACATATATATGTTTGTATGTATGTATGTTGTATCATATCATGTCACATCTACCGAATGTTCTTGCCTGTCCTGGCCTGTCCTTTGTGCTGGTTCACTTTCCTTCTGAAGAACCTGCCATTAATACTAATTAACCCATTCATCTAAGTAAACTTTTGCACGCTCGAATCTCTGGCTTCGTCAAGCCAAACATTGCTTATGTGTGTGTGTGTGTGTGTGTGTGTATATTCTGTACAATGTGGTATATAGTATGTACAAGTATATGCCACATGCGGCTAGTGCACAAACTCAAAGCCTCTCGCTGTCATGCAGGCTGCACAAACACAAGTGCAGCGGGTGAGGGTTGCCTATCACATGCAAAAGCAAACACACACACACACACACACATACTAGCACACACATACTAGCACACACATATACATATACAAATTGCAATCATTTATTATTATTTTTGTGTGCTTTGTCTCTTTGGCACAGAAAAAGTCGCGACTGTCGTCGTCGTCGCTGTCGTCCTCGTCGTTGTCGTTGTCCTTCGTGCGCTCTTGTGTCAGTTCTGCTCAGGCTCTGGCTCTGGCTCTGGCGCTGAGGCTCTGGCACAGCTAAGACACAAAGTGGAGGCAAAGCCAGAGCCAGGCCCACAGCGACGCACGTGGGGTGGTAATGGGTTAAGGGCCAATGCAGTGGAACACTTTTTTGGGGGTCACCCCACACCCCACCACCACACACACACACTGAGAGAATTCTTACCCTAAATAATTAGCACTATTCAGTGGGGGTTGGGCTGGCGCCGACTTCGACCCGGCGACCGACTTGCCTGCCGCCTGCATGTCCTTCGTCCTTCGGCCTGCCTCGGCCTGGTGCCTGGCCTGCTGCACGTGCAGAAATTAACATTTCCGGTAATTTTGCGAAAATGAAAAGCAAAGCGAAAAATTAACGGCAGCGTCGCTGTCGTTGGCGTCGCCGCAGCGCAGCGCATGGGCAAAAGCGAAATGCGGAAAGCTTTTGTGTTAAATAAATATTAAAAGGAATTTCCCCGCAGCCAGAGCCATGGAGAGACTGAAGGGGGGCTGAAGGCTGGGGGCTGGGGGCATCAGGCATCGTCGTTCTCTGACTGCGATGTTGGTCTTTTAAACACACACACACAGGCAAGCCATAACGAGTAAATCTGTGCGTGTATGCATGGTGTGTGGTGTGTGTGCACTCGCACACTTTTTATTTAATTGGAAATTGCGTATACGCCACCGTTAATGAGCCCATTGTGAAGGCAGTCGAAAGGGCGCACGGGCGAACGGGCGAACGGGCGAGCGGAGTCCTCGAGCGGCTTAGTGGGTTTCCCTCGACTGTCGAGGCAGCTCCAGCCTGGGCTCTCCTCCGCCCTGCTCGTTTCGAGTAGTTACCATTATTGTAAATCAATCGTCAGTCAGTCACACAGGTTGGCTCTGCCACTGCCTCTGCCTCTGCCTGACTGGTAACTGCTGTGCTGTAACTGTGCTCAGGTTATTGCTTTCGCCCTTTTGCACAACGTCAACTCAAAGGCAAGGGCCGCCAATTGAGGCATGCACGCAACATGCGAATGACTGGAGGAGGACTACTGCCATGCCACGCCGTGGCATGCCATACCGTGCCATGCCTATACGTAATGCACGTATGAGAAGGTCCCGCAGTCTACCCCGCATCTTGATTATATGTCTGTCTCTGTCTGTCTGGCGGCGTCTGTGAGAGACAGACAAACGAGTCGGCCACTAATTGCAGTCAAAGGCTGCTTTAAATTTGCACCGCGAAAGCCCTCGATTGCCCCAGCACCCGGCACCCAACCCTCCTCCCCTCGTGGGTGTCAGCATGTCAAGCGGTGGCTGCCAGGTAGGACCAGGTATATGCTGTCGAGGCTGATGCCTTTCATTTCATTTCTTTTCCTTGTTTCCGCTTCCGCTTTTTCCCTGTCGACTCGTTTGCTGATTAAAACGGTGCGTATGTGTAATGAGTTAATTAAGTTTTTACCATCATTTCATTCGGCTCGTTGTCGTCGTTGTCGTTGTCTTACCATTACACACATACACACATACACACTCGTACTCGTACAGCACACACATGAGCACATAAATTAATCATAAATCCTTTCTAGGCGTACGGCAAGTTACAAGTGTTTTGTATATTTGCCGAGGACGCACCTGTCCGTGCCCTGGCTCTGTCCCTGTCCCTGTCCCTGCCCCGTGCCCCGTGCCCCGTGCCGTGGCAAGCGTTAACAACCTCGTCGCTACTGTCGCAAGGATAGTGGAGAGTGTGGAGTCGGCTCAAGTCGGTTGGACTAAGTGTGTCAGCAGTGTTGCCAGCAAGCCAGCTAGCACCACGCCCCCTTGTACCATTTGATTAAAGACGGAAGCTACTCAGTGTGCCACTGTGTGTGTGTGCTGTGTGTGCTGTATGTGTGTTCTGTGCGTGTGTAGTATAGCCATCCACTTTTATGCCTTCCTTCGGCCTGCCTCTGCCACTGCCACTGCCCCTCTCTTCTCTTGATGGTCTTAGTTGTTGTAAATTTTATGTTATCCGCTTTCATTGTTTGTGTATGCGTTTATTTATGTTCCCCACTGTACCGTACGTACAGGAGAGAGTTTACTGATTTTCCCCTGTTTGTTATTTATGCGTTTGTGCTAAACCTTATTTCCTGTTTGTCTTACATAAGCTGCAACGTTTAATTACACGCACTGGCCTGGCCTCCAAGAGGACACTCTGAAGGTGGCACGAAGTCGAGGCAACTCTAGCACTGTCATCGATATATTTAGCTATCGTTTATCGCACTGCAATCGCTGCCTGCCTGCCTGCCATATAGCGCATGGCCTAATGGCAATTATGAACTGTTTTGGGCCTAAACTGGTGACTGCATTAGGGCCAAAAGCGTTTAGTTGGGAAAGCTGGGAAACCACCAGCTGACCGCTGACCGACTGCTGACCGACTGCTGGGACAGCCCGCTGTCATGTGAGAGGCCCAAAACAAGCAAAACAAGCAAAACAATTTGACGCCAGCAACCGCAAAACGTGCGGGCCGCAGAGAGAGGGAGAGTCAGTCCCGTGACCCATGACCCATGACCCAGACCCGCAGCAAAGACCCGCCCACAACTTAACCCAAAAATTGATGAATATGTAAGCAAATACGGAAGACTAACACACGCAGCAGGGTGGCCAGCAGGGGGGGCAGCAGGGGAGGGGGCAGGGGGGGATTGGCAAATATCCATATACTCTATACGGAGAATACACACACATATAAAAAAAAGGATCAAAGTCCTCAGGCGCGTTAATTTTCCCAGTCGTCAGCAGGAAAAAGTTGGGTTCTCCGACCCGAACCGACCGACCGACCGCCTACGAATATGAATGCCCCACGCACACACACGCACACACACTCACACACACTCACACAAACACACACATACAGAAGCAGCAGCAGCACCACAAATTATATTGAAATGTTAATAATCCAGTTGCTTAGACGTGCTGTGTCCTGTGTCCTGGCAGAGTCCTGCAGAGGCAGACTGCTGTCCTGGGCTGTCCCAAAAAAGGACAACTCAACTGTAAAAGGATATTTACATGGAGATTTGTATGCCGCTGACTTATGACTTTGATCAATGCCGCATGCCCCCCACCCCCCCGATACTCAACCCAATCAGTGGACTGCCATCCGTCAGTCTGTCTATGAGGATGGTCCCTGCCACATTTATGTGCTTTTGAGAGTCACTTATGCCCACAATTTGGCACTGCGGCTATCTGGGTATCCCCCAGATATTGCTTTGATATATGACACGCCATTGGAGGAGGAGCTGGAGCTTGCCTCAGCAAATCCTTAAATTAAATTTGCTCTGAGCTCAAATCATCTCGCATTATTAAGTATAATGCGCTTTTAATTTCATTCATTTGCATCCAGCATGAGGGTCTAGATGGACATGGCCCCCCCCCCCCGCTGCTGCTGCTGCTAAACGAAAACTAAAAAATCTAATTAGCGTTTGGCCAACGTAAGAGTGGAGGCAAGGCAGGGGGAGGCGAGGGGAGGCGTGGCGTGGCGTAGCGAACTTAAAGCAAACTTTCCGCTTTAATTTCATCTTAATTACGCTCCCCCAACTAAGTGCTGGAGCTGGAGCACTCCGAATGCTGCAGCAGCCATCTGGTGCTCTGCTGGTGCTCTGCTGGTGCTCTGCTGTTTGTGCAACATTCTGCAAAAGCCAATCAACTTGAGTCGCTAATGAAACTGCAGTCACTTTAAGGAATTTCAACTTTCAACTTTGCCCCGCAACCCAGCATCAGAAAGGGGCTCTTGTCTCTGGTCCTTCTGTCTCTCTTGTCTCTCTCTCTCTTGGCTTCTGTCTCTCCTCTATCTCCTGCTGTCGCTGTCATTGTCACCATTAGACGCCGCCTGGGCTGATGATAATGCTGATTTTTAATGTTGATTACCGCAAGCTGCAAAGCCGCAATCCTTTTACCACATTTTTTCCTTTGAGCATTGGCATGAGCACTGGCACTGCCAGGTCGTGCCAGGTCGTCGTTATCTGAGGAGGAGCCGTAGCCGTAGCCGGTGCCGGAGTCAGCATCATTTCCGCAAGTGTGCGTGGCATTTAAGTTGCCACTTAAATGAGGCAGTCACTCGTTTCGTTTCGTTTCGTTTTGTCGTCTGTATTGTGTAGCTGCCACAGCATCGTGCTGTAGCTCCTGCTCCTGCTTCTGGTGGTGGCAACAACCTCTCTTTCTATTTCGTTTGTGTGGCCCTGGGGGTTGTGGCAGGGTGGAAGGGTGTGTTGCCACTGCCGGAGACAGGACGCAGCCTCATCAAGTCGTCGCGTCGCGCAGATCAAATGAAAATTTCATTGTGTTGTGCCGCGCGTTGCGATTTTCTCCGTGTAATTTGTATGTGTGTGTGTGGCTCTGTGTCTCTGTGTGTGTGTGGGGGAGGGGGTGGGCTGTGGGGCAACCACGTTTCCACCTTTTTGTGCCTGTGCCTCGCAAAACTTTTTGGGTTATTGTACGACTCCGAAATGGTGAACTATTTTGCAAATCCCTGTGTGTGTGTGTCCCCTTCCCCCCCCCTCCTGTTGTTGTTGCCACCGGCGTCAGAGTCGTCGTCGTCGTTGTCTTCGTCTTTCGTCCTTCGTTCTTCGTCGCGACCCAACGTCTAACGTGTAAAACAATGACTCATTAAGACTCATCTAAATTCTAATGAGATTCAGTAACTATTAAAAACAAAACATGACAAAGGCAAAGAGAGGCAACAGCAACAACAGTGGCAACAACAGCAAACGCAAATGCGGCAAAGGGTTGCTGCCCCCGGGGCAACTTCCCCAATCAGCCCTTGCCTCTGGCTCTTCGGCTCTTATCATCTGGGCAGCCAGGCAGGCAGGCAAAGGACTTGCTTGGGTCGCATTTAGTGCTGATTTTGCTGCTTCGAAACTTTAAGTCGGCTGCCGGCCTGCAAAATTTAAGTCATTTGTATGCAAGTCGCCTGCGTGGCCTTTAAACAAATGTCAATAATTTGATTTAAATGTGGCACACAAGGGCCCAAGGGGGGAGGGAGTGGTGAGGGAGGATTGATGGGGTCTCTGCTTGGGTCCCTGCTTATAATACAATCAGGCAGGCACTCACACGTTGTCCCATGACTAGGGGTAGGCGTAGGGGTAGGCGTAGGGGTAGGCGTTTGCCCATTCCGCTTGCTGATCGCGTGCAAATTTCGCATTTAAATGCCAGTAGGCGCTTGTTTTCCAATTTTGCAGCCCTCTCTCTCACTCTTACTCTCTCTCTCTCAATGCTCTCAATGCTGGGGCTTGCCATTTGCATTTGCATTTACTGTGTTGACAATTGTGTGAAAAGACAATGCAGGAGCAGCAGAACAGGACAACAAAAGCCAGAACCGGCGACAAGGAGACAAGGAATTTGCGTATCAAGAATCGAAAAAAGGCAGGCCAGGAGTCGCCCAAGGAATGCATTAGGCAACGTTCGGTTGCCCTCTCTCTCTCACTCGAACATGTGCCCTTATACATTAGAAAGTAAACACACACACAGGCACACTCGCATACATGGCAAAGTGAAATGGAAATTGCGTATGTTGCCCCGGTCAACATTTCTACGGCCAGAACAAGCGAAAGCGCCTGTCCGACCGCCCGCCCTTGGCCCTTGCAAACAAAACAGAGTCGAAAGTCGGCAAAGGGGATACAAAATGGATCTATATTGCTCTACAGCTGTACAGCTCTCTGTTTGCATTGGGGTTTTGGTTAGTTATATCAAGCCCATGCACACACACGCACCCGCACCCCAACCCCCACCCCCACCAGCAACAGTCAACCCCCGAACACAGTGAACCCCATTTAACGCTGTTGTAAGCGTTTGCAGACAAACACCCCAGCACCCGCCCCCGCCCCCGCCGACAAGGCACCCTTTTGGAAAATGTATCTGCTGCTGCTGCTGCTGTGGCACATGTTGAAAGTAAACGCGACGCAGGTATGCTCGTAAACTCACCCCCCCAGGCACACACCACAGCACCCCCTCCCCCCAACGAACCAACCATCTATTCCAATCTGCATATTTGTCGGGGCGCCACGAAATGTAAAGCAAGTAAAAACCTGGGTCAAATTGCGGTTAACGCTTTTTATTTTCCGTTGCAGCTAGCTGTCTCTTTCTGACCGACCCAGCAAATCCATTACACACCTATTGTGTCTCTGTCACTGTCTATGTGTAGGTGTTGATATATCCACACTTACAGAGAGAGGTGCCTGATTCTGTCCCGCCTGAAACACAGTTATAGTTTTCCTTTTTTTCCGGGACTTTTCCATGACTTGTACATATGCGTTTGGTTAGGGATCGGATCGGTTTCAGGTTCGGCTTGGGCTCGAGTTCAGGGAGGGAGGAGTTCAGGGCGTTGGACTGTTAATTGTAAAGCGTTTTGCCACCTCGGGCTTGGGTTACATTTTCTACTTTTTTTGCTGGCCAAGGCAAAGGGTTTGTCCCTAGCTTACAGCCTGGCCTGCAAGTGACTTCATTTAGTTCTACACGTTTACAGTTAATTAATTTAGTTGCCAGAAGGCAGAGAGTGCAGGAGAGAGAGAGAACGAGAGAGGGAGAGCGAGAGGGAGAGAACGAGAGAGAGATATGAATGGTAAGTGTTGAGCCCACAATGATAGGAATATGTTCTGGGGGCAAAGCATAGCGAATGCTTCTTTAGAAGCAGATTTTCCGTTGGATCATTGCTATATTCCTCTATAAACATATTCCAATTTTGATTATCAATAGCTTAAGGATCAAATATCTATCAATCTTTTAAAAATACATCCTTGGCCCTTCATTCTGGTGCCCAAAATACTTTCATGTTCCAGGCAAAGATCCAATTTGTTTCCATTTAAATTTCAATTAAAGACTTATAGCTCCAAAAAATGTTCATGGATCAAAGCCAAGGTCTCTAGGGGTAGCCCTCCCCCCCTGTTACCCCTGCCCCCCTTCGAGTTAGCAGCAGCAACAGCAACAATAACCCAATCGAGGGAAAATGAACAAACAAACCAAAAAAAAAACCAAAAAAAAAACAGAAAAAAAAGAAACCCGAACAAATCAAATTCAAAACTCGTCGTCGCTGAATGAAATGTTGAAATTGCACATCCCGCGTCTGCCCCTCACTTCCCCCTCCCTCCTCTTCCTCTAAACCATTCTAGCCTTTTTCGTACCTTTTTTTTGGCTGGCCAGCTGCGCAGCTGCTGCACTTTATTTCAGTCACTTGCTGGGCATTTTTTTGGCCCTGTTTGTTTTTTGTTTTCGGGACGAGTGGCTTGTTTTTGCCATGTACCCAGCTGCCTCTCTGCATCTGCATCTGTGTGTGTGTCTAGTCTGTGTCTGTGTGTGTGTCTGTGTGTGTGTGTGTTGCCCGCTTTTGTGTGCAAGTGCGGTCATTTAATTTCGATTTGTGTTTTAGATTGTTTTGCGTTGCATTTGTTGATTTTTGCCATTTAAATAGAAATTTTTATTTTCTACACGTTCCTGGGTCTCCGTCACGGGCAACCCACGGGCACGGACACAGGCACAGGCACGGCCGGAGACCGACCGAAAACCTGGCAGCCGTCGCCAGTTTTTTGTTCATCCGTGCAGTTTCCCCCATGGCTTTTGTGCTTTCTTTTTTCTTGTTTTTTTTCTTGTTGTATTTTTTATTAACGCATGTCCGTGGGGCATTTGCCAGCGCGGGCCGCGGCAAATTGGATTTCTTTTTTCGGACATTCGAAACTGACGAACGGCGGAGTGGGACTGGCCTGGGCAGCAGGGGAGCGTCGTATACAAAACCTAGCTCAAAATATATGCAACTGTTGTAGAAGTTGTTGCTGTCACAGCAACCCCCACTGCCCTCCTCCCCCCCTCCTGCAGAGCCGCCATCGTTTCTATTAGCCTCGCGCATTCATAAGAGCGGAAATTTAATCTATGCCACAGCCACAGCCGCGTTCATTTCATTTCCATCGCTCTCTCTCTTTCTCTCTTTTTCTCTCTCTGGCAAACTCTCTTTTGTCAATTTAAAGCTGCCGGCAAATGCTATCAACTCGAAATGTTCGTTAAATATTTAAATTGGCGCAGAACTAATGAAATAAAACCAATACGAGTGCAGCGAAAGCCATAGCCAACGCGAGAGCCAAAGCGATATTCCCCAGTGATTTTGAGTTGGTTAAATTTGTGCTGGCTGCCTGGTTCGTTGGTTTGGGCCAGGCCAATAGATACGGACTTCATGGAGATGTCTCCTGGGTTTTGTCGCCGTTCTTCGAAAACATTTCGAACAACTGCTTTTCCCCAGACCCACAAGTCAGTTACAGGCAGACAGTTACAGGCTGCCGTTACTCTCTCGCTACCCGCATTCAATCTGAGCTGAGAATTTGTATGAAATATTAGGGTCTAATACAACTTGACAAGCTCTTCTAATACATTTATAAATTCAACCATTTGAGACGACTTCTTGGCGTTGCTGGAATTTCTTTGCCAATTTCCCCGGAACTTTACCGAGTGTACGAGAGGTACGTTTACGTCTTGGAATGCGTCTCACGTAGCATCTTGCTTTAAATGCTTAAATAGAAGCCAACAAACGGCGGCTTCAATCCTGTGGTAGGCACTCACACAGACACAAAGAGAGAAAGGCAGAGAGAGAGAGAGAGCGACGTTCAAGCCAAAAATTGGCATAAATAAGTAAAAGCGGCAACAGAGCGCCAAAGTCAACGTCAACGTCAACAGCGGTCTGGGGTCTGGGGTCCCAGTACGCCATATTGCGCATATAGCTTTCTCTTTGAGATTGTCTGGGTGTGTGCGTGTGGGTGTATGTGTCGTGTGTCGTGTGTGTGTGTGTGTGTGTGCGTCTGTGTAGTGTGTGTTTGTGTATTTACTCAACTGCTGTACCCAAAGCGCACTTGAGTGTGTATCATCATCAACATCAGCTGCTCTTGAGCCCCAACCCAGAGCATAGAGCACAGAGCCCAGGAGCAGCAGCAGGACCAGAAGCAGGTCCTGGACCAGAAGCAGTGGCAGTAGCAGTGGTTGAACCCGCACCAGGACCAACTTGAAGTTCCGTTTGGCCCCCCGCCCCCCTGGAACATTTTGCCGCCAGCACTAAAGATACAAAGCTGCAGATATAACCAGAGGAGCTTGGCGAGTGTGTGTGCTGCCTGCCTGCCCCCCTGCCCCTCTGCCCTCCTGCCTGCCCCTTCTAGTACTCCTACTCGTACTCCCTATCGTTCCCCATTCTGTGGCCACTACAGTGACAGTATCTTTGGATGCTTAACAACATTACAAGCTGACTTATGAAAGAGCCGGGCTCGGGCTCGGGCTCGGCTGGGCCCCTCCTGCAATTTGACTTGACTTTTACGTATCGTCAAGTACTTTTCTGGTTTTACCCATCCTCGGGGGGACATTTGTCAGTCGGGAGAGACAAATTTAATTTCTGCTAGGCGATGTCTGCGCTTAGATATGAATTGCAATGAAAGTCACAGTCGTCATGTATGACGAGACGGAATGGTCTCTGGCTGGACAGAGCCAGAGCCAGAGCCAGGGTCCATGTCCATGTCCATGTCCGTCCTCGGACTGTCTGTGTCTGTGAGTGCAGGCTGTGGCTGTGGGTGTGGGGGCTCCGGCAAACTCGTTTTTAATATGCAGCCAGAAGTCGGCGCACGCAGCGTATGCGTAATTTGATTACAACTGCCAAAGCTGCTCGATTCAGGCAGCATCAGTGGCACTGGCTGCTGCTGCCTCAAATGAAATGAATAGGAAGAACTATTTTCTGGCCCTCCCTTTATCTATCTCTCTCTTTGTGTGTGTGTGTGTGTGTGTGTGTGTGTGCGTGCAATGCACAGAATTCATTTCGCATTTAAATTGCTGTTCAGAGAGCAATTAGCTGAAATTATTGTTGCTACGTGTGCATCGTCACTTGAGCCCCCCAAAATCAGCCCCGGAATTGGGCTGGGATTGGGGCTGCGGCGAATGCTTAATGTGTGCCGGGGAGGCCATTATTCAGTTTCCCCACTTGGCAAAAAATGCTGATTTGCGGTTTGCCAATGCCAACCACACAGACACACACACATAGGCCCCACCCACACACAGAATTCACAATTATTTACACACACAAATACACACAAAAAAATGAAAGAAAAGCCAAGAAAATCGGTACGGGAGTCGAGGCAAAATTATGCCAAAACAAATCAAGCAAATGAAAATATCACAGCCACAAAATCAAGGCAAGACACACGCAGCGCTGCACAGCGGTGGGCTAGCTGAGGGGTGGGGGTAGGGGAGGGGGTAGAGCTGAGAGCGAGCTTGGGGGTGCCACAAATGCTGTGCTTAATAGGCATCAGCTGGGTATTAAGTTGTTGGGTTTTTTTTTCTCTCTTCTTTTTTTTGTCATCGTCTTGGCCCCGCGTCTCTTGGCAGCATGACAACCTTTTTTGTGTGTGCCTGTTTGTTTGTGTGTGTGTGTGTGTTGTATCTGTGTGTGTGTGTGGGAGGCCAGGCTCTCATTGCGAGACTGCCTTCTGTTCAACAAACAATTTGGGGAATGCCATTAGGTGACGCCTATTGCTGAAATTATCTCTGGCTTCAAGTTCTCTTCTCTCTTCTCTTTTTTTGTTGTTGTTGGGGGTGGGGGGAATTCAATCACATCATCTTTTGTTAAGCTCGTGGCACGACAACGGCAGACCGAGGGAGAGCAAATAGGTAATAACAGCCAGGATTGGGGGCTGGGCGGGACAAAGGAATCGAAATAAAGACGCCGCAAAAAGTGTTGCCTACTTTCCAGGGCACGAAATGTTAATGGTTTTTCCTGGGTGGTCGAAAAGGTGCGATGGGGTTGGGCTTAAACCAAAGAAAGGTTCATCCTATCTGCCATTAGACAGCCATCGATTTGGCCTGGCAAATGCTGTTGGCTTTCCGTTTATTTGGCTTATAAATTCATCAATTTCCAATGGTTCTGGCGTCTTCGTTTAATAGAATATAAATTGCTTACGAATCACTCGATGTTTCTGCTTTTGTTGCTGTTTTTGTTGCTGTTTTGCTTTAGTTAATGCCCCGCCAAATTGCATTACAAACTTTGGCCCTCGCCATCATAGTTGTCCGCGTATGTCAGCCGCAAACTGTGGCATATGGGAGGGGGGACGTTGGACGGGGGAGAGTACAAAAAATTAAAAATTAATAGCAACTGGCGAGTGCCGATGAAAACCACAATGCAGCAGCAAGAAAAACAACCACTGCTTCAGCAGCAGCAAAACAAAAAACTAACCGACTAACAAAGTGTAAAAAACTATTGAGTGCTGGCGTCCCAACACTTCACTGTGTGCTAGCCCCTCCCTCTCCTCTCTCCCTCTCCCTGGGAGCCGCCACTAACAAAAATTTCTAATTTAAAAGTTTTACGCCCAACCGCCGACGAGCAGCGACGAGCGAACGAGCGAAAAACTGGGGGCAGGGCGGAAGAAAATGAAAGCAGCCGAAGCCGAAGCTGCAGAATGGAAAATAGCAACAAAGACACAGGCGGCAAATAAAAACGCAACACACAGACAGGCACACACACACACACACACAGACACACAGACATAGAGTGCCGAGCAGATAATGCAATTCCCTCCCAGCAAGAAAGAAAGTGGAGAAAGCAAGTTGGCCAGCTGCAATTTTGTTGCTGCCATCCTCGTCGTCTGCCATCGTCATCGTGGTAGTCGCTCCTCGTCCTGGTCGTCGTCGTCGTTGTGTAGGCGTTGTTTTTGCCCACATCGTTAGCAATGCTCATCGGCAACATTTCGTCAGCTTCCGCCAGCCAGCTAGCCAGCCAGCCAGCCAGCCAGCCAGTCAACCAGTGAGGGAACCAGCCAGGCGGCGGTGGCGGTGGCGGTTGGAGGAGCACCGCGCGTCATGCGCGTTGGCACTGCGTGGGCACCTAGTCCTCCTCCAGCTGGTGGGTGGGGGCTGTAACCGGGCAGGGACCTCCAAGCCACAGCTAGAGCTGGAGCTGGAGTCGCTCCTCCTAGCCGGCAATCGTTGGCTGAAACTATTTTTATATGCTGGCCCAGTCTCTGTGTGTCTGTGGGGGTGGGGGGTGGCTTGGCCGTATTTGGGGAAGCGTTTGTCATTGTGCATTACTTTTAGCATGCATCGCGGCGCGTTCTAGATGATGCAACAATGTGGCTATGCCCTCCCCCGCCCCCCTCCCCTCCGATACGCTTGCTTGTAATTTGCTTGTTGTTGCCCGGTTCGTT
Source organism: Drosophila athabasca (assembly GCA_008121215.1). Classification (NCBI taxonomy): domain Eukaryota; kingdom Metazoa; phylum Arthropoda; class Insecta; order Diptera; family Drosophilidae; genus Drosophila; species Drosophila athabasca. The sequence continues at coordinate 1,143,248 of CM017793.1, read as the reverse complement.
GGCTTTTCCTACACAAAAAATTTCACGATGATTTTCATTTTCATATTCGAATCGTGTGCGAATCTGTGTGTGGGTAGAAGGGTGTTTCTTTGGTGTGTGTGTGGGTGTAGGAATGCAGTAAGTGTGTGTGTGTGTGTGGGTTGCTTGCAAATCGAATTATATTTGCTGCCACACAATGTAGAGAGACAACCAGCAAGGGGCACAGCCTGCAGTTGCAGGGGCAGCCACAGCTTCAGCTTATTGTCTTGCATCTTGCATCTCATCCACTTTTTGTGGCTTGTTGTGTGCCCTTTGGCTTTCTGCCCTTTGACCAACGCTCTGTCATTGGCTCTGTGGCTGGTGGAGGGAAATTACCTTACCAAAAAAGCAGGCAGCAAAAGCAGGTCGTACTTTTTACGACCTTCGTACTTTGTCTTTTCGAGGGGGTGGGGGGGTGTGCTTTTTGTGTGCTCATCTTAATGTCGAGCATCATATTTCTCTCTTGCTTTCTTTTACTTTTTAATATGTATTTTGTCGTGCATAATGTTGACATTTTGACGCACTAATAAACATAATTTGCTCATAAAATACGTTTTATTGCCAGCGAGCCTTGTATCACGAATCTCTTGCCTCTCTCTCTGTGTGTGTGTGTGTGTGTGTGAGTCACATTAAAGGCAGATTGAAGGCAGATATCCTGGGTTCATTTGCAGATAGACGAGGCCAGGCATAAATCTGGCATTAGGTGTTGAAGTTGGAGAGACAAAAGTCGCTTAAAGAGCATCCCCCAGTTGACCACCCGTCAGCCTCCCTTGGCCCTCTCTCATTTCATAATTAATGGCTGAACCCTGGAGCTCTCTATGTATCTATGTATCTTTGTATCTCTGTATCTGTACCACATTCAGAGTGCTTTAAATCACATTTTCTCATTTTCAGGCAGCAAAGAAAACAGCAAAAACATTTTTAAATATTTATTAGCAACAGCTTACAAGCTTCATCTTATTTTCTTCCGGTTTTCATCGGTGGCTACCCGCCTGCCCCCCTCCCCTTCCTGCCTCTCCTCTCCTCTCTCAGCGTTAAGTAATTTCGTTATTTGCCAAAACATGGAACCGCCCGGGCTACGCCTTTTGCTCTGCCGCCACCGCCATTTGTCTGCCGTCGTCTCGTCCTTGGCTGGGACTTGGGCTGAGGCTGGGACTGGAACTGGGTGCTGGTGCTCTGCTCGTTGATGCCATTATCTTATTCAGCATCCTTGTCATCTCATAAAGGATGCCTATTATAAATTAATTTTTGCCAGCCGTGGCCGCCCGCCCCTGTGATTCTCTTGCCTCTCTTTCAGCCACTTTTCCAGCTCTTCTTTCCTATCGCTTTTATCACTTGGGAGGGAGGGAGGTAGTCCCGTACCCGCACCTAAATATCAAACATGTTGCTCCTGTTATGGCCGCCATGTGTGTGTGTGTGTGTGTGTGTGTGTGACTATATGACTATATAATTTTTTGATTTAACGCTGCTGCTGCTGTCGCAATTTTTCAAAAAAACACCCTCATGCTTTTATATTTTTGTTGTTGCGCCGTAAAAGTTGAAAGTTGCTGGTGCCACACAACAAACTCTGCCCCAGACACCCACTCTCTCTCTCTCTTCTACACATATGTGACATTGATGCCTCCTCTCGCTGCTGTTTGAGCTGTTTTATTGTTATCATTAAACGGCAACACCTCCACGTCGCCTTCGCCTGTTCGACATGTTGTCCTTGTCTTTGTGTTGATGCGGGCTCCCCCCTCCCCCCCTCCCTCCCTCCAAGGAGGCCTCAACAAGTTTGACAAGGGGTAGGCTGTGTGTGGGTGAAACTCTGTGCCCCATTCTGATCCCATTATGATTAAAAATTGTTTTGCGACTCTTATCTTTTGCGGCTGGCTGCGATCATTAATGAAGCAGAAAGTGATTGGGGATGAAAGCCATTCCCCGGCCAGGCGCCTCGAGTCATGATTAATTGGAGCGCACAAAGCCAAACAGAGACAGGGAGAGAGACAGAGAGAGAGACAGAGAGAGAGACAGAGAGAGAGACAAATCAGAAGAAGAGGCAGCCACGCTTTTCGGGTGTTAACTGCATTTCATTCATCAACGCTTGCTAGCCGCAACGAGCTGCCAGGATGCTGGATTGTGGCAGGAACAGAAGCAGCAGCAGCTGAGGTTAGCGGCAGAGTTGGCAGCACCTCCTCCTGGTGGCTGGTGGCTGGTGGCTACCGCCTGCTGGTCGTCGGTGGCAGTTGCATAGGGAAATTCAAATAAAATTTACCACAGTTTCTCGTAACTTTGTCAACGATGCGCAACATGAGGCAGGAGCTAGGAGATGGTGTTGCAGATGGCTGATGGAGATGCCATCGCTGATGCTGATGTCTGGCAGACATCTTGAGTGGGTGAGAGGATGACGAAGACCAGTGGCAGTGGCAGTGGCAGTGGCAGGGGCAGGGGCAGGGACGTGCCAACGAGTCGTGGCAACGAATTGCAATTTGCAATTTTATGGCAGAGAGACAGAAACATGGAGTAGGAGTATGGGGCATGGGGCATGGGGCATGCACACACAGAAGCCGCCACACAGTACAAAACAAACCAATTTAAATTTTCAACGGTGCGGAGACGGTGGTGCGGTGGTTCGTTCGGTGGCTCCTGGAGCTGGAACTGGGATCCTGGCGAAAAGCGCAACAAAGCGTAGCTGACAAAATCAAACCAACAGCAGCACAAAAAACAAACCCAGAGAAGCAAAACAAAAACGGAAACAAGAAAAGAGAAGAGAGGGAATGAAGAGAAATATTCGCAATGACAATTGAAAGTCGGAATCGGAGCCAGGGGACGGACGGACAAGGAGGTGGACTGTGGGGGACTCTGGACTCCGGCTGTGGGTTCTGGCCAAACACTCAATCAATAAATTATGCTGCCACGGAATATACAAATCAGCAAACGGCCACAGTCGGGGCAACTGCCACAACAGAGAGGGGCAGCTGCAGGAGGGAGGCTGCTGCACGATCTGCGGGCTGCTTGTTTGGCCTGGTCACGCGGTAGCTGCGGAACAAAAGGCCATGCCCCATGCCCCACCCCAGAGACCCCAACGAGACCAAAGCGGGGCACAGACGGATGTGGCTTTGTGGGTTTTTGTGTATGCGGTCGCCGCCCCATCTGCTGTTAGTCATTTGAGCCGCGGCAGCGGCAGCGACACAACCGACAGCGAGGGCCAGCGAGGATGCTGTTGACGATGGTCAGGGCCAGAGTATGGCCAAGATAACGACAGACGGGCCAACAGCCGACAGCCAGAAGCGTAGCCCGCCTGCCGGAACAGACCACACTCTTTGATGTCGATCCCTGGCAGGACTACGCCCCTGCCAGCTGGGGAATGACACTGTCAAATGCGTTGACTGCATTGTGCCACTGTGTGGCAGTGTGGCTGTGTGGCTGGTAGTCCCAGGCGCCAGCCAGAGAGACAAAGACAAAGGAGAGAAAGGAGAAAGGAGAAAGGCGATAGGCGGCGCTCAGTGCAACCAAAATTGCAAAATGGCTGTCAGGCCTCGCTACGCTACGGCTACGGCTACGGCTCTGCTCTGGCCTGACCCCAAGCTGACCTCAAGGGAAAGCGGTTTTTAAAGCCGCCGCCGCTGCTGCTGCTGCTGCTGCCAACATCGATTTTTCGCACACAGGAAGACCGCCAGACAGCCAGACAGCCAAACAGGAAGAGTAACGGCAGGACATACACACATATGAGGCATTTGCATGTGTCTGGCTGATATCAAAATTATTGTATATCAAATATTGATTATGATTGACGTTTTGCAAGGGATACGCCACAGGATAGCAGCCAAAAGAATCCTTTAGCTGGTAAACTGATACTCCCCGTGTGTGTGTGTGTGTGTGTGTGGCCTAAGCATTTGCAACTTGATCGATTTTTGTAATCTGCCATTTCATTGGCACCCCGCAGCAGCAGCAGCAGGCACGCACATTGACGCACCTGGCGCACACACACAAAAAGGCTCACTCGTTGTTAAGCCACACAGAGAGCCAGAGACAGAGCCAGAGCCTGGCATTGTCCAGTCAAGCGCTTCATTGTCCCCGCACCACCCCCCCTCCCACACAGTGTAGACTGTCATGAAGTCCAACTAAGCGGAAGCTGTAGGAATTTACCAACGTTTAAACTTTAATGCTTGCTACAACAGTTTTTCCTGTTCTCTCGCTTTGGCTCTCCCACTGAGCCTCTTTCGTGTATGTGTGTGTGTGTTTGTGTGCTTGAGATTTTTTCTGCTGCCGGACTGGCCGGACTGGCTGTCTCGCCCCGCTCCAATTGAACCTAATCCGGCTGCTAAAGTATTAGCTACGTAGTTGTATGCTCATCCCGGCTGTCCAAACTGCCTTATGCTGCTGCTGCTGCTGCTGCTGCTGCTGCTTTTGTTGTTTGCTGGCATTTAACAAAAAACAAAAGAGCCAACGAATAAAAAGTGCACCACAGAGAATTAGAGAAAAGGAGAGATAGAGAGACAGAAGGGAGGGAGAAGGATGGCTAAGCCTGGGACGAATCGGAGAAGTGACGTTTGTTAAAAGTTTTGCAGTCTCTCCAAGTCCAAGCGGCGGAGTATATGGAGGCCACAGGCGTTGCCCCAGTGAAGGTGGAAGGTAGAGGCGAAGGGGGAGATGGAGATGGAGTTGGGGGTGGAGGTGGAACTGCAGCGTCCACTTAATAACAAGGCATCAGCCGCTGGACAGCCGACGGGCATACTAATCTATAGTCCACTTGGACGTGGGACATGGTGTCCCCCATGGCCTCTCCCCCTCTGAATTAAGTGAACGGCTTAGAGTCCCCCCCTCCCTCCACCCCAATCTGCCGCGTACTCGTATGTGGGACTACTGATGTGCTTTGTGTATTCTTCAAACTCCTGTCGGGGGTCCAAAGTGGACAGCGAATGGACAGGAGGGCAAAGACATTAATGACATCCAACATCAATGAGGGTCACTCGTCGTCGTCGTTGCTTTGTTTGTGAAAAATGAATGCAAGACGACAAGGGACAGGCACTAGGACAGGAAGAGGGACAGGCACTAGGACACTCCTGGCAGAGGGACAGGGACACGCCTGGCAGGTGACGCGCTCTTAGACTCGGCGTCAGCATGGCGTATGATTGATTTTCCAGTCGTAAACTATCGCTGAGCTGAGCTGAGCTGAAGCTGAAGCTGCTGCACTGCACTGAAGTCGGGGCCCCAGATAAATGCTGGGCAAGTATTAAACGGCAAATAAGCTTCAATAATAATAAAAGTTATAAATCTTTCGCATTGCCTGTCGACGACGGGCAGCCAGAAGCGGAAAGGACAAGCGACAGCGACAGCAACAGAAGCAGAAGCAGAAGCCTGAGCCGGAGGCGTTGGTGGACACGACGACATGCTGCAACGTAGCGATAATAACAATTTATTGCACACGCACACACAAACACACACACACACACACACACACATGACTAGACATACTCATACTCGTACAGAGTCGAGCAAGTGGCGGAAAATGCCGCGAGACAGGATTGCAACAGCAACAGCGGCCAGGGCCAAGGCAGAGCAGACAAAGCGCAAAAGGCGGAGCATAAAAACCGCACAATAATAAAAATGAACAATGACAGGTTAATAGCAAATAAATGAAAGCCCATAAGAAAGGCGGCGAAACAGCAGCAACAGAAACAACAGCAACAGGAGAGAAGATGTGGCAGATGGAAGGACGGAGCCGGAGAGCAGAGCTGAAACTGGAGAAACCCAGGACGAGGGACCCGGGACCAGGGACCTACAGAGTGCCAGACAACAAAAGCAAAAGGATGTGAATGTGAATGTGGCGGAGGCGACAATGGAGGCGAAGTGCCCGGCGACTGGTGCTCCGGTCCAGACTGTCGGCGGACAGCAAACTATGCCATGCTCTGCCCTGCCCTGCTCTTCGCCTAGCCAATTGATATATAGTTTTCAATTTTAAAAACCATTGAGCATGGCAGCAGCATACTCGTCCTAGCAGAGTGTGCCAGGAGTGTGCCAGAAGGAGCCGCCATCGAGTACGTTGTTGGCATATTTAAAGCATAACTGCGCAGACACGACGACCGACCAGCGACAGCGACAGCGACCGCCCCCGATAATGGCTGCAAACGTACTTAACGGCCACAATAATGACGGTAATGGGCGATGAGTTAGCAGGCGGAAGGGCATGGCAAGCGGCAGGGCATGGCATGGGCTGGGGGGATGGGCAGGTTGACAAAATGCATTCGGCATGCAATGCGACGCCTGCCAATAATAATCGTCGCCCCATCATCATCATCATCATCATTACCATTAGTGAGCACTGAGTGGGATGATTGAATGGATGGGGGGGGGGAAGGTTCTGATTCCAATTCCGATTCAGGCTTTGTGTCTGCTCGGGTAAGCGGAAAATACATTAACTCAAAAGCAGATCCTGGACTGAATTTATTTTCAGCTCTGCTCTGGCATGCAAATACTCTCTCTTGAGAGGGTAAATGTACTTAGCAGAGCTGCAAACCTTTCCGTAACCGAATCCTGTGGAACCTGTTCTCTACTAGGGATCGGTTCATGGTTAGGTTCCACATATGTAGCAAGGAACCCGCAGAATACCGGAACCTTGAACCGAATGGCTTAATTTTCATTTAAGGTTTCGGTCTAAGAAAAAAATATACGCTTAATATTTGAGTGTAATTTTTGCTATAGTGGCATTTCCATATGTTACTGAGTAAAGAGGAGACAAAATAACACGAATAACATAAATACATATGTATGTTTTTATGTATGTACATATGTATGTACCTACTAGATACATGTGTGCATCTGTCGCCAGACTGAAGCACTAGCTGAAGCTCTGATCCATCGAGTGATCCACCCGGGTTTAGAACCACCGAACCCGAGGATCCAAAATATTCAGAACCCAGTTTTGGAACCTCTGCGAATTTCGAACCTAGAACCAAACCCTGGCCGATTTTTAGGGGGTTTGCAGCTCTGCTTAGTATATTGTTTTTTTAAAGTAATTTTCTTCCTTTTAATACTTATTACTTATTTAATCTGTTGATGCTGCTCCCATCTGTGTGCTTTATTTCTATGTTTGATTTTAAATAAATATTAAATATTGAAAGCCTTAAATACGAATTAATATGCAAATCGCTAGAGCAAGAGCAAGCAAAAAAAGCGAAATAATAAATTGAAATAATGTCAGTTAGTAGCAGCAAAATAGGCTCACAAAACGGCCAACGGTAATCTGTGAGCCGTTTATTTCATTTTATTTTATAATTTAAATATGCCATATTTAATTTGTGAAACAAAAACAACAACACAGCCGCAGCAGTAGGTGTCGAAGCCGCCTGCAAGCGGATTAAATTCGTCTGGCCTCGGATCTCGTATTTTATTAAATTTTATTTGGGAAAACTTTTTAGCCAAAGTGACAAAGAGAAAAATCGATCACCTGTTTAAAGGACACCCAGCCACCCACGTCCTGGAGCTGGGAGAGGGCTACTTGGCAGCTGTGCCAAGCGAACGCCTGGCGAACGCATCAGTCAACGTCCTTACGGTCTAACAAAGGACGACATTCGGCGGGTGGAAGGTCCTCCTCGTCGGGGACCACTTTATAAGCCAAATTCAACGCTCTCCCTCTCTCTTTCTCTCTCGTTGTTGTTGCTGGCAATGCGCCTTTGTCTGTTGTTTGCGTTCGCAATGACGACAACTTTTTACATTCTTTTTAGCTCTCTCTCTCCCGCACTCTCTCTCCTGCTCTCTCTCTATCTCCTTCTTCTTTTGGCAATTTGTTTCTGCATCTTACAACGAATTCAATTGAAAATTTCAACAGACACTCGACATTGGGGGGACTCGACTCGACTCGGACCGGACTGCAAATTTAAAAACAAATTTGCCGCAAAGCAACAGCAGTAAACTTTGCAAACAAAACTTTTGCCCCACCCCCCCAGCCCCCACTGCACCCCCTACCGCACTGCACCCCCCTGCAAAAACTCCGCTTCGATTTTCAATTCTCGCAGCTCTCTGTGTGCCTTTCAACGGGTCAAGTGTGGACGTGCGTCTAAATGTTACGTATACGCCATGCCACGCCACGTCCGTCCGTTCGCTGCACTTCAACTTGGCACAATTGGCAGTCTGTGGCTCTGTGTCTCCCCTGTCTGTGTGCCGCCGCCGTTGCCGCCTTCCTTCAACGTCTTTGCCGAGTGCACTTTGCCCTGTACGAAACAACAGACAAACCAGTCCCTGCCCCTGCCCCTGGCCCCGCCTGTGGCAAGAAGAAAGTACTTTGCTGTTGCTGCTATTGTGGATGCCTCTCTCTGGTATTTACTTTTGCCTCCCACGCTCTGTCTCTGGTTTTTTTTTCCTGTTTGCTCTCTGTATGTGTGTGTGTGTGTGTGTGCGGCAGTGTGTTTGCCCTTCGTTTAGTCAGAATGCCAACTATGACAAAATCACAGAATCAGAGCTGGAATCAAAGCCGGAATCGGAATCGGAATCGAAGCGAAGCAAAGCGAAGGCTTGAGCTTGAGCCAATGTGGAAATTGTCAATAATTTCAAATTGATTTCTATTTGATTTAGCCACAGACACAGCCACAGCCACAGACAGAGACACCTTGCCACAGATATGTCTACGTGGAAACTGAAGAGTTTCGCTCTTAGAGGGGGGGCGGGGGAGTGTGCAACATAAGTGAAAACGTAAACTTTGACAAACACGCGGCCCTCGTTTTGAGGCCAAATAACATTAGATGGCTATTAGAGGCAGAGGCTTGGCCGGCCGTTTTATGACGAGACCATAAAAAGCATTACTTGAACTGTTGCTCCTCCTGCTCGCTGCTCGTAAAACTCGTGGAAATTTGTAAGGACTCCTAGGCCGAGTCCTGCCCCTTAGCCGGCAATAAAACCCAATCGATAAGTGCCCCAAAGTGTTGGAATGCCTCGTAAACAAATGGGGCGAGCCTTCCTGCACCTTAAAGCGCTCCAGTTTATTACCGCCGCCGCCATCATCATCATCATATCGGCCAAGACAATTAGATATATACGTCTACATACATAGGTGGGGGGGGGTTGGGGCTTACCCTGCTTCGGCGAGATGCTGAGCACCTGCTGCTGCGGCGACTGCTGCTGCGAGTGGATCTGGTACTGCTGCTGCTGCTGCTGGACGACCACCGCCTGCTGCTGGGCGGCACAGATGGCGGCGGCGGCCACCGCCTGCTGCTGCTGATGGTGGGCGGCGGCAGCGGCGGCTGCTGCTGCAGCCACGGCCTGCTGTTGCGAGTGCTGCTGCTGCTGCTGCGAGTGTTGCTGCTGCTGCAGGTGTGGCGACTGCGATTGGGGATGCTGCTGCTGTTGCTGCTGCTGCTGCTGCTGTTGGGTGGTGACGATGGTCATCTGCTGGGCCTGCTGCTTGCCGTTCTGCTGCTGGTGCTGCTGCTGCTGCTGGGAGGGCGCCTGTTGCTGCTGCTGCTGCTGTTGCAAGTGCGTCTGGTGGATGGCCAGTAGCTTGGTCTCGTACGGCTTGGCGCCCACCGACAGAGGCTGACTGCTGAGCGTCATCTGTGCAGTGGCTGGCATCATCAGAGTGGGCATGGCCAACATGGTCGAACCGTTTTCGTTTCCGTTTCCTGTTGCAGTTGCACTATCAAAGGGTGTTTGTTGCTGCTGCTGCTGCTGATGCTCGTATTGCGGTGTGGAATTCGCACGTTCTGCGGTTAAACGCAGCTCGCTTTGATGTTTAATGAAGTGCCTGCCTGTCCTTCTGCCGGCTGCCTTGCAGTTGATGATGCAAACAAATTGTGTTATAATTTGGCTAAATAATTTTTATGGCTGCCCTTTTTTGTGTGAAACCGCACTGTTGTTTCTGTTGTTGCCGCTGTTGTTGCAAGTTTTATGCGCAAATCATTTGAGGCATTAAATAATTTCTACAATTTTTACTAATTTGAATTGCTGCCTTTCTGCGGTTTCGCCTTTCCGTTTGCTGCTTTTTGTTTGTTGTTTGTGGTTGCCTTTTAATTTTTCGCTTAAAAAATTTCCCTCTTTTTGATTTTTGCTTTTTGCTTTTGCCTTTTGCTTTTGCTTGACCTTCACTTATCACAGACCAATGAAAATTGTGTGGAAAAAGTTCATTTGGTTTCTAAATCTCAGAATCTCTCATGCACAAAATGGCTGGAAATTCTGCTGTGGATTTTTCTATAATTTAAATTTGATTGTTCAACAAACTTGGCAAAATATTATTAAAAATTTAAGGGAATATATTTAAGAATATTCTGTCAAGTTTCAAAATCATAAAAAAAGGTTTAATGCTTAACAAATAAAAGTATAATTAACTTTCCCTGAAGCTCAAACAAGTAATCCCCAGAAAAAAGTATATAAAACTGAAGATTTCTTTTTTGCTGAGTTTTTTTGCTGTTTTTTTTATGTTCTTCAGGGTGTCTGGGCCTGGCCATTATCATATATCAGGACTAAGCCATTCACACATCATTTGAAAAATTAAATTTAATATTTTACGATTTGTGTGCTGTGTGCTCCTTCGCTCCTTCGCATACAAAGCGGAACATGAGCCAACAAAAAATAAAAAGTTATGCCAGGATCCAGGGTGCAGGATGGGGCTCGAAAGTGCGCGTAACGCAATGTCTAAGTGCCAAAAGCAGAAACAGACAGCGAAAAAAATTATAACAATAATCATAAAAGGAGCAGAGCAGAGAGTACAGAGAAAGCACAGAGAGAGCCTGGAGAGGAGAGAGTACAAGTGCCAAAACAAGTGCCAGAGTACGGAGATGGGTTTTACGACACTGAAACGCACCCTGAAAGACAGCAGAGAAGCCCTGACACCAGGACACCCTGCCACCCGGACACCCTGTACGCCCCAAGTGTTGGCAAGTGTCAGAATCAGGCGCAGCAGCCTCGACGTCAGTCTAACGCTTCCGGTTTTTATAGCGTCATGCTCGCACACAAAGGGATAACAGATGGAGGGGGGGACAGTCAGAGGGGGAGGGGGAGGGGGGACAGACAAATGCTATGTATAAATATAAACTTATATTTTTATTTGGCGAAAAAGCCAGGAAGCACTCGCGGCCAGAAGACACACACAAAAAAGGACGAGAACGAGGACGAGGACGAGGATGAATGCATGAAACACACACCAAAAATACAAAACCAACACACAACACCCAGCATTCCTGCTGCTGTATTGGTGTGTATTGGTGTACACGTACACACACACACACACACACACAACTGCAATGGCCTTTTTTTATATAGGGAGCCAGCCAGCCAGCCAGCCCCCAGTGCGATGTCGGCGGCAGTCGGCGTGTTGGCTGGCGGCAGCATTTATTGGCTGCTCGTTGTCGGTTTATGTGCCACATAAGCCGAAGTGGCAGTGGCACGGCTCCTGCCACAGCCACTGTGTTCTTTTATGCCACTGCCACAGCTACTGTTGTTGTACATAATGTGGCCAAAAAACACAGCGGGAGCCACATACAACACATGCACGCAGAAAGCAGAAAGCAGCAGCAACCGTTGTGGCAGTCTCTATGTAAAATAGCGACCAAAATCGATGCCACAAAAGCTGCCAAAGCGACAAACTCGAGAACGAGTTGAATATATCCAAAAAATACTACAAAACTCAAATCGATTTTCTGCGAAAAAATATCTGAGAAATCTTAGATCAAGGCAGCAAATGAAACAACAAATGTTGTAGAAAAAACTGCTGCCTTTGATTCACTACAAAAAACTGAAGAACTTTAGGGAAGAACTTTATAGGAGAACCAAGTTTAGGTTCCATGAAAGAAAGTCTTTCTTTAGCAGCCATAAGATCTCACTGAATGCTGAACATCTTTGAACAAAATCTAAACACCAATGAAATGATATTAAAACACATATTCCACACCAAAGAAAATTATAAATAACACTCAAAAATCACAAAAAATCACAAATCTAAGAACTTGTACTGAAATTCATTTTGAAAAACTGTTTTAAAATTGTTTTCTGAAAAACTGTTTTAAAATTGTTTAATATTTTTTAAAAGTTTGTTAGATATTTTTTAAGTTCTTTTTGCTATTTTTTTAAAATTTCATATTTTATATATTTTTTGTTGATTGTATTATTTTTTTGTTTAAGTTTTAGTTTCCAGTTCTAATTTATTTTTATTTTTATACATTTTATTTATGACTCGCACACGTCGTTGTTTGATTTTTGAGTTTCTCTTACGTTTTTAAGGGTTTTTGTTTGGTTTTTGTATTTTGAATTCTCTTTGTCGAGGAGTAGCAGTTGGTTGGCTTTCGGTTTGCTTTTGTCGGTTTGTCGGTTTGTCGGTTGGTTTTGTTGGTTTGAGAAATTATAATAACAACTTAACAACAATGTAACGAATATCCTTTCTTAACGAGGACACAATTCAAACTGAAAGCGAAGCGCATTCGTCTGCCTCACAAATAGTCAACATATCGGCTCGCTTACCACTATTCTGCCGGCGTCGCCGTCGCCGCGAAATCCTTTTTTGCCAAGCCGAGCCAAGTCCTCGCTCGGCCCAGCAGCCGATGGCCAAACGAACGAGCGAGCAATTCACGAACTCGGCCAACAGAATTCCTCTCCCAGGCATGCGCCCTGCCCTTGTTCGAACTGGTTCGTGTACGCGCTAAGCCGAGTTCGAATTTCCTTTGAAGCGGGAATTTCCCTACTTTTATGGGATATTATGGTTACGCTTGGGTGTTATACTCAGCGTCACTATGTGGATGCTCAACTTTGGTTCTCTGTTACGAATCTCTGGCTGCGGCTGTGGCTATCCTTAACAGCGTTTAGATTACAGCCGCCGCCACCGCACACACATCACTCTTCATTACGCGAAAACCTCAAAGCCGTGGGGCGAGAGTGGTTCGAGCCGCTTGAGGCGCAAAATGGGGGGGTTGGGGGGTCATGCCACCAATAGACAAGCAAACAAAGGCTCAGACACACACTCATAGCGAGTGTGCAGCACATGCTTTTGTTTATGTGCTCTTGAGAGCCAATAATCCACTTTTGTTTTGTTATCATTCGTGGGCCCCTTTCTCACCAAACAACCACCAGCCAGCAGCAGGAGGACCCCCAGAAGGAGCAGCAGCAGCTAGGCCCTGCCTCTGCCTTTGCCTTTGCCTTGGCATTTGGCTCTAGCTCTAGCTCTTGGCCCTTACCCGCCGCCACCACTTAATTTCTACTTGATTTGTCGTTTAAGAAAACTAATTGTCTGCCTTTTGTTGAGCGTGAAAACAATAGAAAACATTTTAGCAACTGTTACTTTGGCCAAAAGCGTATTAGAAGCGGGCAAAGCCAAAAGGAAAGGCAAAGGACAAGACGCAGACGATGACTGAGAAGTCTGTGGAACATTTTGTGGCAATGTGGCAAGTGGCTGGGCTGGGCTGGGCTGGCCCTGGTTTTTGGTCACGCAAATGAGGAGGGGGAAAGGGGAATCCACTATGCGGGTTTCTGTTTGTGTGAGTCTCTTCAAGGTCACTCCAAAAGATGAGCGAATGGCGACATTTTACTGTGCCTCAAAGCAGTCTGTGATCGATTTACCCCCAAAAAGGATATGTATGCTGCCCCCCCCCCCATGGCGAAGGGGTGCATATCGTTGCATATTCATGGGGCAAGCACAAACAAACACTCACTGACATTGGGCTAGAGGGCTAGAGGGGGGGCTGGGGTGTGTAACAGATATCGGGTTCGTGGCATTCAAGCCCTCAAGAAGGGTTGAACGGTTGTTGGAAAAGTTGCAAGAAAGCAAAACTTGTGGCACGCATATCTTATGGCTAAATATAGACTAAATATAAACCGAAACGAAAGAAGAGTTTCTGCTGGGGAAAGGTGTTCAAGAAGGACTTTAGCAGTGCTCCACTCTTGCTATAAAGACAGCTATAACTCTCCATATCTGTAGCATATTCCCTGCTGTATTCCAGACTTCCCCTTGGGCTCTTTCCATTGAATATTTGATCAGCTTTGAACTATTAAAAGGACGTAGTCCTCCCCCCCGCTGGTGGATCTCTCGGCAGAAGAAAAAGCAAAAGCATTATGCAAATGCAGAAGTTCGTGGAGCTGCGCAACCGTGACGACAATGACGTGGCCACAGTCTGTGCTGAAAGTAAAACACCAACGACTACGTAGACGATGGCAGCATGGCGACACATTATCCGCTCGACGACTAAATATGTATAAAAAATACACCAGCAAACACCAGCAACTGCGAAAGGCACACACACAGACACAACACACACACTCACGCATACACACTCTCAAGCTGCACACACATGTGCTCCTCCTGCTGCAGCGGGGCCTCACGTGAGCGATTAAAATCTGAAGGAAAGTATTTCTGTTTTACTTCTTTTTTTTACTACCGCTTTTGCTGCCACTAGCAGTGCCTCTGCCTCCGCTGCTGCCTCTGCTGCTGCTGCTGCTGCAATGTTGAGGGTTGTTGCTGAGGTGTAAATGAGTCGACTCGGGAAGGGTTGCAGGTTGCAGGTTGCTGCAACAGCGGCGTGTAATTGGAGGCGAGTGTCGTGTAAAATGTAAAACTTGCGCCGTAAATAAATCAAAACTTTCTGACTGAACAAACATTCAGGTGAGCGAAAAAATGCAACAGCAACGGCAGCGCAGCCGCCAGCGGCAGCGACAGGCACAGGCACAAGTGGCAGCGGAGGGGGGCAGGGACGCAGGGTGGCACACATTTTCATATTGACAAGTGTGCCAAAGGGGAAAGCGTGTCCACGGCAGGGGGGTTTGGGTTGGGGGGTGGCTGGAAAAACTCAAGCATCGGGTGATGCCCGGACAAAAAACAAGGCTGCTGCTGCTGCTGCTTCTGCTGCCGGGGTTATTTACACTAAAAATTGGAACAGCTGCAAAGCGAAGCACTTACAGCAGTTGCCAGTTGCCAGTGGGGTTGGGGGATGGAGGGGGGACAGGGGGAAACTCGGCTCAGCCGCGGGTCCATCATATGCCTCTGCCACCTGGTGGCAGTCTTCAGCTGGTTTTACTCATTGATATTTTACGAGTTTCCCTTTCTAAACAGAACATTCCCTGAATACTGGCGACAGTGTTTTCTACAGAAAGTTAAGTATTTTATATTCCACTTTAAAGGTTTCTCGCTTTTCAAAATCTTATCTTTAAAAATCTTAGAAAATCTCAAAAGATAGACCTGGCTGCACTTTGGAAGCAGTCGAAATGTCGGCATGGTCTTTGCCCTCGAAGGAACCTGAAGAAAGCTCTAAGTCGGGAGAACCTTATCTATGGCAATATATCATATATCATATCGACATAGATAAGCTTCTCCCGTGGACACTCCATAGACTCTTACACCAATCTCCTTCAGAAGACGATCTCGATGCTATCCCCATATCAAATACATCCTAAAGACAGATAACGACATGTTCATCAATGTCCGCAAAATGTTCGACTTCATAGATGGAAAAAACTAGACGAGAATCGTAAGATCGTCGGGTTGCTTGGTGGAAAAGTGGATGGTAGAGTGTAATACCTATTCAAGGTATTGTGGAATTCGAATCTGGTGGGCAACCGCAAAAGGGGCACACTAGAAGCGGGGCAAGCTACGAGTATATGGCAACCTTCTGATCGCCAGTCGATATCCATCTATCGATACCCTAGCCAAGCGTCGTTGTGAGCGTCGGGAGTCGTTCGTGTCGAGTCGAAAAGAAAGCATCATCATAAGACTAATTTAACACAATAATTATAAGCCGCAATTGTAACATCTTAAGCCACGCTGGAACACAATCCAAAAAACATTATAAATAAACATTGAAACACATTAATTCCTATAGTATTTTGTTCCATATCATCAATTTAGTGGCATGGAGTTTCAACGTACATTTACCCTGTAGCAAATTTGTTACTTCATAGAAGCTTATCATTTAATCAAGAATTAATTGTAATTCTCTGAAAGCTAGAAAATTGCAACAAGAACTTTTCATTTTTCTGTTGAATTGTTTTTAATACGCGTATAAAAGTATTTTCCGAATGCTCCCTCTCTCTGTCTCTCGAATTTTCGAATTCATTCGAATTTTTCGACATTCATTCAAGTTCTTTCTTGGAATGGTGGGATTCTCGACTAAAAATTATTTCTGTACGTTTCATGCGAATAGAGTGACACTTTTTTCCAAGAATAGAGGAACCCTTTTTAGCAGGAATAGTTTTATCTAATTCGTGTTGCAGTTGGACATTTAAAAGGGAAATATATATATAAATTCACTCTTCCATGAATACTGAAGTTAGAGATTCTCCCCTCATTGAGGTCTTATACATATTATTTGCTAAATAAAGGCCAGAGGAGACCCGTGTCGCATTTGATTTATATATTCATTATTCCATCATATTTATAGGCAAAATGTAAATGGCCCACATTAATACGTTTACATAACAACCAACTAAAGTGAATTTAAGTTGTGGCCGAGAGAAAGTTCCCTTCCGCTAGGCGCACACTAAAGGTGGACGGACGTTCACTTCCTGCTTGTCCTCCACATTTGTAGTCATAATAAAATGATAAAAATATTAATACAAATAAACAGGGAGGGAACAGAGAGAGATCTGGAGACCATTCAGCCAGCATTCAGCTGGTGTTTCCAGACCAAAAGTTTTGTGATATCATCTTTAGCGAAACATCCAGAGAGCCTCCAACAGCGACAATAGAACTGAGTCGGGGACTGAGAATGGAGAATAGGACTGGGACTGGCACTGGCACTGGGACACTTTCGCATAAGTTGACAACATTTTTTTGTCGCTTTGGGTTTGGCTTTAGCTTTGGCTTTGACTTGAATGTTTTTCTCGTGTCCTTGCCTGCGGCATAAATATATTTATTTTGGGCTGAAAACTTTGCCCATTGCCAGGCAACAACGCTGGCAGCTGGGTGCCGCTTAGAGGCAGATCGTCCTGCCATAATTGATGGTCAGCGTTTAAGTTAATTGTATGTGTGGAGAGAATCTGGGGAAGCAGAGTCCCCCAGCGGAGCGGAGTACGTGCATGGGGCATGCCGCATGCTGATTGTGTCAAGATTTCATTTCAATTTGCGCCGCGATAAGGCTGTGAGACATAAAAGTAAATTGAAACGGCTGGCACTGGCCACCAGAATCAACTGGCCAGGACAGCCACCTGACCGGATGACCCATCATTGGGTTCACCTCGTCAGAAGCTCGTCACGCACGTGCAGGTGCAGGAGCAGTTTCAAAAAATTTTTAATTGAATTTGCCACTGTCATAGGGCTGTGTGTGTACTCACTGTGCAGCGGTGGCATGTACTCCATTTCCGAGTCCGAGTCCTCCAGGTCCTGCCGTGGTCTACTGGCAGCTCCAGCTCCAGCTTGATTTGGCCTGGCAAAGGAGTTCGTACGCAGCGCCATTTCCATGGCACGGAGGGCGGGCAGGTGCCTGGGCAATTTGCCATTCTGCAATGGAGAAAGGAGAAAGGAGAGAGGAGCCAAGTGATGGACCATTAAAATTACACATAAATAGATCTGGATAAGGATAAAAATAAGGACACGTGCCAAGCCATTCTAATTTCGAGCACTCGCTGCGGGAGACATTTCCTAATTGAAGCATTCAACTTGATTACAAGAGAGAGTGGGAGGAGTGGGAGAGAGTGGGAGAGTGAGAGTGGGAGAAAGTGTAACGTTACGACGATCCAGAGACTAATGCCAAGGGCACACCGTGCCCCGTGCGACAAGTGTCCGTTCATGAAAAAGGATTACACGTAGTAAAACTTCAGAATGGAAACAAATGCCCAGGAATCCTGCCTGCAATCCTGGAAATTCTCTGTCTTTTTTCCCACTTTTTTTGTTGTTTTTTTCCAACGATGTGACGACAACAATAACTACTACTGGGGGCAGCAGCAGCAGCAGCCAGAAATCCAATTTCAGCAAGTAGCACAACATAAATTTGTTTTCTCCCAACACACACACACACACCAGCACCAGCACACACACACATACGCAGGCCAGTCCCCATGTCCTGCAAATGAATTCTGTTAATGCAGACATTACTCGAGCATATTAAAAGTCCGAATGTCCATTCCGTACGGAATTTTATAGCACACCAAGGGGTGGAATGGGATGGGGTGGAGTGGGTTGGGCACAAGGGATACAAATAGGCACATTTGTTGGCCCCACAACCAACCCCCAAAGCAGGCAGGGGGGCGACTGCAGCCAATGGCCAATGTAGTTAGCAGACCAGACCGGACCAGCCGTATACGCATATTTGTTTACCTTGCCACGACAATTGCGGTGCTGGCCAGGAGAACACTTTGGGGGGCGACCCAAAACTACAACCTGAACCCGAACCCTAAGCCCTGACTCCCCTCCCTGCCCTGTTCTGCCCTTCCCTGCCCTTCCTGGTCGGACATTTACTTTATTTGATGTTGCGAAATGAAAATTGTGACATAAAAGGGACTAAGAACATAATTAAGTAGTGTCCGAATGTGTGCCAAAACCAAAGGAATAAAAAGTGAGCAAAACAAACAGCAGAAAAAAGAAGAGCAAAGAATACGGTTAACTATTTGCCGGACTAACCGGAATGCTGAAGGCCGCCACCGAATGACACTTAAAGGATTTGTCCGTGCGGACAAAACTCTAAATATGCTCAGCGTTATGGGATTCCCCCCACCCCCCCGACTCCCACTCCCATTCCCACTCCCATTCCGGCCATCGACTGGGCCCACAGAGCGTAGATTATTTGCTGTGTCCAGGCCACGTGTCGGCCACAAAGGGTCATGATTAGTTTTACCAATAAAGAAGATACACATTCGCCTGGGAGAACACACACCAATAAACATGAAAAAGAGAGAGAGAGAGGAGAAAGCAGAGAGGAGAGAGCATTTATGGGCACCGCTAAATGGGCGCTGAAGTTATTTCAAATTTATGAATAGTATGCGGCGGCCGCTGCTTGTGATATTTACGATTGAGAGAAAGTCCGGGAGAAAGCCCCGGATAATATTTGAAATTAATGATTTCAAGTGGAGCCAGTGGAGCATCATTGGTGGACCATTGCCAAATGGGAGATAGGAAGACAAATGATTCGAGAGACGACGACGTCGGTGCCCTCAATTGATTCACAGAATATGGATTATGTTGGAGGGGGGGGATTCGAGTGTTCCAGTTCCAGTTCTCCGCCAAATTAAATAACCGTCAAACCGTCAAAGGAAATCTGCAAAGAAATTATATAACTGCTAGCTCTCCCTCCCCCCTCCCCTTGACATCTCTCTCTCTCACTCCTGCAGGACCTTCGTTTTGTGTTTTGCTGTTGTGTCGCTGTTGCTGTCTTGGTTTTTGCTTTATTTGTTCATTTTTGAGTATTTGATTTCATTTCTTTCATTTTTTTCTGCATCCCTCTGTGCGTGTGTGTGTGTGTCTCTGTGTGTGTGTGCGTATAGCATAGTGTACAGTTTTTTAATAAAACAAATTCAGCGGACGACGGCCTGCGGCGAACATGGCAGGCAAAATTAAATTATTTCGTTGTTCTGTCCCGATCCAGAGATGAAAGGCAGGAGAAAGCGGCGCTCTCTCTCTCTCTCTCCATCTCTCTGTCTCTGGATTTTATTTGTTGTTGCCACTGACAGGAAGAAGGAGGAGGGGATGGGGGGATGGGGATGGCAATGGCGATGTGTGGCCAGAGGGGAGGGGAGGAGCACTGACAGGCCTGTCTGCCAAGCCAAAAAGGAACATGACTTGGCTCGGTCCCCCGCTCCACTCCCCGCTCCCCGCTCTATGCCCTGCCCGAAAATTGGAGACGTCAAAGTCGTCGCTGTCTTGCTTGTAATTTAATGACCAACAGCAGAGCCATCAAATATGCAAAGAGAGAGGCCCCTCCTTTGCCTTTATTTTCCCCTCTTTTCGCCCTTCTTTTGCCCCTTCTTGTCCCTCTTTTCCCTCCCTCTTTTCTATCCCTTTTCACCTGACGCGTGATCCCTTTGTGGCGATGCGTGTCGTTCTCTATACATGTGCCACACTTCCGTTTCCGTTCCGGCTGCATTTCTTTTGCATAATGTACGTTGATTGATGACGCGTCTAGCGACAGGTGAAAGTATGTATATGGCTATGTATAATACATATTTATGAGGCTGGGGGATGGATGGGGGGTCGAGAGGTCGCCTGGCATAATTAGTAGCGCGCCGGAGTATGCAATGCAATTTATACGACCACAAATGCATCGCCTCATCGCCGACGGCAACGGCGGCTGTTTCGAGGGCAATCGGCAATCTAATGTCATGCAATTTGCCTGGCTGCAGTTGCCATTCCTTCATGCATCCCGTTCTGCAGCTGCCACTGCCACTGCCCCACTACCCCTGGCTGTTGCAGTTGGCTCTTCTACTACCCCTGGCTGTTGCACTTGCCATTCCTGCCTGGCTGGCTGGCTGGCTGGCTCGGCTCGGTCTGCTTTGACAGTGCCGTTTGCCATATCGGTATGCAGAGCGGGCCAACAGGCGAGTCCGGACCATAAATTAGGCCTCACATCACTCAGAGCCGACCGAGAAGGAGACGGAGATGGGGAGATGGGTAGATGGGGTGTGGATGGGGTATGGCCATGGCTATGGCTATGAGGATGAAGCCAAACACAAAAGCATGCCAAAGGCATCAATCGGCAAAAGTGCAGTGCAGTAGATACACACATGCTGCTGCTGCTTGTGCTGCTGCTGCTGCTGCGGAAGTGGGATGGTAGCCAGTGCCGGAAAGACACGCAACATTGCATATTGAGACCACACGTCGTATGAGCAATGCCAAATGTTGCCAGCGAGGCTCAGACAGAGACAGAGACAGAGACAGGGTCTAAGACTGCCTCCAAAAAGGCAGCAAAACTGCCAGCGACATTGCTCATAATTCCAGTTCCCCTTCCCATCTGCCCACAGCCCAAAAAAACAAACAAAAGCCCATCCTGCCATGATCCTAGGTCCTGGCTTATATCCTGGCTGGCTGCTCGTGGTTTCTGGTTTCTGTTGCTGCTGTTTTAAATGCTCATAAAACTTTCAAATTCCATTTCTTATATCAGTTGGAAACGAATTTATTAGCTGCTGCAGCAGGTAGAGGCACGGCAGAGCCGAGTGCATACATAGTTCTGGGCACACATTTATCTTCTTATCACTTGCCAGGGCCAAGAGCTGCACTCCGAAGCTGGCTGTAAATGTTGTGTATTGGCCGCTTGATTGGTCATTGGGGGATGCTGGGGATGCTGGGCGGGGATGCACCTGGCTATAGCTTCAGAGCCAGAGTCTCAGCCGAGTATAAATCAAACAGCTCGGAAGGGGGACCAATGCAATTGGCCAATTATCATGGAAATTTCTCCTGGCTTCGGCTTGTCAGGCATTAATTCTCAGCCACAAATATTTGCAATCCCCCTGTCGATGGCCCAGAGAGGGGGTTGGTACTGAACCCAGGAACGGCTTAAGCGACGACAGCCACTACCCAGGCGGGCAGGCAGGCAGGCAACAGCAACAACTACAGGCTGCCATTTAATCGAAGCCAACTAATTGCCCCGTAATTGACAGTTTGACTGTTTGGTAATTTGTTTTTGCATGTTTCGCTGTCAAAAAGTTTTTGCCTTTTTTACCATAAACCCACCCCCCAGCCACCCAGCCACCCACTGTTGCCGCTGTTTCGCCCTCTCGATCTCTATGTATTTTTCCGGCTGGGCGAACGCCAAAGCGAATGCGAGTACGGCGTGGAGAGTGTGGCTGATGTGCCCCGGAGACGGACGGACAGACGCTCAAAAACAGGAGCTTAGCCATCATCTAACTGGCAGGAAGCCAGCAGCACAGCAGCACAGCAGAGCAGCGAACAGGAGTTGCCTTCAGATACTTTGTGTGGCTCATATGTGACAGTGGCACAACCTGGTTTCCGGTTAATTAATTAGTGGTTTTTACTCTCTCTAAACTAAACTGATAATAGCTATGATCTTTAATGCTTAAAGAGGGTAACACTCCACCCTGTAGGAGTGCTCAATGGAGGCACAATGGAGTGCCACACACTCCATTCTTTTTGGAGGCACTCAATTTCGGCCATGAAACAAAATATTCAGCGCCTAATTTATGTAAAAGGCAAATAAATCAATTAATGTCAAACAACCTGTGAGCCAGGAGAAAAGATATGCGGACCCCCTCGAGCATCGCCCCCCGCCCACCCCCTTGCTGGAATAATAATAATTAGAGACCGACTGACATTTTTAGGCAGCAAAAAGGGGGGCAGGCAGAGAGGCAGGGGGGCAGGGGGGCAGGCAGGCAAATATAATTAATTACGTACCACAGAATACTCGAATACAAGCCAACACAATACAAATTTATAGAGCCGTGCCACGAGTCTCTGCCACACACCTCCCCTCCCCCCCCTTCACTAGTTTAGCAAAAGAAAACTTTGCCCCTTGTGTTGGCTGGTATTTTGAAATGTTTTGCTACCCAAACATACGCCCAAAATAATGAGAGAGGGAGAGAGCGAGAGAGAGAGGGGGGAGGAGATCCAATACCAAGAAACCGGCAACAACAACAACTCCAATCAATTATACGGCCAATTAAATGCCGAAAAAGCAACGGAAATGCTGCCGAGAAATATAATGGACTGGAATCCAGACCAGCCACAGTCCACCCAGCCCCCAGCCCCAGCCCCAACCCCCTCTCCAGCCACAATCGGGGGCGGGGGTGGTAGCCCCAAGGCTCACCCAGAGACTCGACTCGACTCGACTCGTGGCTGGGCTGCAATTTATTTAACGTTGGACTGAAGACATTTTTATTTGTTATTGAAAATAAAGATGCTCGTGCACGTTGTCAAAGTTAAACAAAACAAGGCCCCCACCCCGGCCCGCCCCTCAAGCAAGGAATGACAACGTAACGAGGAGTCTGCCGGAGTCCAGGGTGGACTTCAATTGGAAATTGGTAAAGGAAACTGTGTGTGTGTGTGTGTGTGTGTGTGTGTGTGGCAGGTGAGTAACGGACAGCCGCTTTGTCAGAGCCACCGCAAACACTAATTTAATGAAGAAATGTAATGCCCATCTGCGAAACTCCTCCTCCTGCTCCTCCTCCTCCTCCTCCTGGAGGAGGAAACTCCTCCGGTGAGTTTCTCGTTAGTTACGGGCCAAAAACACAACGACATGCAAATTAATTGACCAACAAACTGCAAATGAAACGAACAACTCACATGGGAGTCGGAGTCAGTCATTAGGAGCAGCTTAGGATGAAATTTAAATCTCTCTGCCCCTCCACTCTCCCTCTCCACTCTCTTGCTGCCACTTGGTGCAAGTTTCTGTGTGCTGCTGCTACTAATTTGACTCCTTCTCGATGGAGATCTGGCAGGCACACAGGTAATGTTTTTCCTGGTTATTTGCCATTGAATAAATATGAAAATAAGCCTAGCAAGAACATTTTCGAAAATATTTTACAGTCATTAAAACGAACTGCACATAGAGGAAAAGTAGGGAAAGTCGAAGAGAAAAGAAGAAAAAATGTGCAAAAATTTGTAATAGAATGAAAATTTAAAGCTAGAATGCCATAAGTTACAGAGAGATCTCAGCCTCAGCTCAGCCTCACGTACAGAGCGTTTGCCACTAGAGCGCTCTCTGCTGTCTCTCTTTCTATCTATCTCTCTCTTTCTCAGTGAGGAATTGCGTGGAATTCCACCCCGACAAAATCGAGCTGAAAATTTAGTATGCAGTGACACATCTTAGTGTTTTTGCTTGTATTGTCTTTGCTCTAAACCAGTGATCGGCAGGCATACACTTACATAAGTGTGCTGGTGTCCGAACATGCCTGCGGGTGCAATCGGTTTATGGCTTTACACTAGAAAGAGGCAAGTTAGCAAGAGCCGAAGTGGCAGCAGACTGGCCCTAATGAGCACCGCTCTAAACAAACGATCGACACCATGAATCGGACTCTATAGTATATTCCTTGTGATTCAGGGTAAAGGAGTAATTTCCTCTCAGTTACTTTTCTCTCAGTGCACAGTGGATATGTATATGTATGTAGACCTGGAATGATTATTTCGTGTTGAGTACGGACACTTCACTTCACATGTGCAACATTCAAGCTATCCATAACAGCACACAACAAATTTGTGGCAACTCCCAACAGCACCACACCTAACAAACGCCATTTGGGGCATTTGTTTTGGGCCATTATTGTTTTTGCGAGCAATGCAACTAAATTACAATTCAAGACGAATGCTTGCCAAATGCCAAAGCCGAGTGCACTTGAAGGTGAAGGCTTGAAGCTGCCAGCCAGGCTTTAATTTAAACAATGCGATGGCATTTCAATTACGCCAAAGACATGTGGCCCGGTGACGGCATTTATCATTTATCATTGATCATCTGGCCAACCGCTTTACCAGTTTGCCGGTCGGCTTGTAGGTCTTGGCCCCAATGAATGAATCAACGCCTTTTGCGTAAATTGTGCAGTTAACCAGAATGATTGATTCAATAAGCACTAAATCTGCGTGCGGCAGTGATTTTCTCACTAGATATGCAGATTATGCACACTCGAAATATTTAACATAATTCACTCGATGATTCGAAGCAGACAGAGCAGAAGAGACTCCTCGGCACACACACACAAGTTCCAAATTCTAGAAATTCCATAATATAATTGCCACAATGAAGTATGCAACTGTAAATTGCTGGGCAGATAACTTGGTTTTATTAATTGATTGAACACCCCTCGAAGGGTTGGAACCTTGGAAGCTACAATGTCTATCTTTCATTCCTTTGGCAGGTCTTTTTTGTTGCTAGCAAACAAAGTTTGTTGCAAGTGCCTCCTGCTGCTCCTGCTGCTGCTTCCCGAATGCCTCTAATTTGACAGGCTCCTCCTGGCTTCTTTCGCTTACGTGTTGTCTATTCCACTGCCAGTGACACGCCACGCCACGCCCCCTTTGGACAACGGCCCGCACGAGCGATTCTGCCTTCTGCTCCAGATTCGATGGAGAACATTTTCTTTGTGTCAGTTGTGTGGTTGGATTTTATTGTGTTACAACAGAGTTTCGATCCCACACTCTATCTGCCCCAACCCCCTCACCTCCCCTTCCCCTTCCCCAGATGTTTCCCTTGGCTCTGGCCTGGCCCTGTGTGTGCGGTATTTGGGGATTTGCACTGACAGCCAGTTTGAAATTGCAACTGTCAATTGCATTTAATTCGCGCTGTTCCTGGCGGTTTGACCTTAGCAAGAAAACCACACAGCAAAAAAGAGAACAAAACAGAGACAGAGACAGCGACAGAGACAGAGACAGCTAGAGAGAAAAGCAGAACAAGTTAACGCTAAATTAAATTAGGACTGAAAAGAGTTTAAACAAAAAGCGAGAGAGATGGCTGATGGCTCTTTGGCCGTGGAAAATACGCAGCATTTATCCAGTGGCCGGAGTATCAAGTGTACGTACGCCTCGCGGGCCGGGCCGGGCCGCGGCCCATTGAAAGTGAAGCGGCTGACAGCGTTTACACTTTCAAAGGATCTGCCACGGCCCCCTCCATCCCCCGTCCACCTCCACGTCCTGTGCTGCCTGTCGAGTGTCGCGCAAAATAAACCGTTGGAATGGAAACGCAAAAAAGAGCTTTTGCCGCGGCTGCTTTTGAAATTTGGCGCCCTCGCATACAGCGTGCCACACAGCGTCACAGAGAAACAAAGAAGCACTTGACGTTGCTCACACGCAAACACAGACACACACAGCCCACCACTCGCACACACAGATACTCAGATACTCGGCATGGCATTGTGGTAAAAGCTTTCAAGTGGCAACAGCAAAGGCAAGAAAAGAGAGGCTGCTGGTGGTGGTGCTGCTGCTGCTGCTGCTGCTGGGGTCCTTTGTATCTATAGGACGATGATTGAGAGAGCTCAGTGCGTGGCACACTAGCACTTACAAACACACACACACACAGACACACACAGACAGGACATGGCCATGGACAGTCGGATGCGGTGAAATTCGGGGCAGCAATAACGCCACCTCGCGGCCAGTCCGCAGATTAAATTAACAGCGCTGTGGCAGAGACTAGTGGCTGTGGCATGGCTGAGGCTGTGCCCCAAAGATGCTGTTGGCTGTTGAGTTGGAGATCAGCAGCTGTGGGTTTGCCCTTGGGAGCAGTGAAGCATTTACAGGACAGGCCAGAGCTCTGTGAAAGGCGAGAAAGTCACCACAGTTGTGCGGAGCTGCTGTTAAGGCCAGGCCATGAGTGTGCCACCAAGGGGGGGCTTTCCCCCTCCCCCCAAGCACAGTTCTGATTTGGATTGCGCTTTTGGCTTTGGGTTTTTCTCGAGTCTTGAAATGCCTTTTGCCTTGTTTTTTTTGGCTGCCTGGCTGCCATGCTGCTGTCCAATTTACCAGTTTGACTGTCAACGGGTTTCCTTCGACTCTTTGCGCCTGTCGCTGGCTGCCTGGCCACAAGGCAGTCCTTTGATATTGCATCCTTTCGTGCGGCTATCAAATTTCTTCTTCTGTTTCTGAAGAAACAGCAAAAGATAGTTGTTGCAGCCTTGCACTGCACTGCAACAAGGACATGCCCGTGCCCGTGGCCGGCTTTCATTTCACTTCATCTCCCATTTCCCATTTCTTTAAGCAAAATAATGACAGCATCAGCATCAGTTGCAGATACTTTTTGCCCATCCAATGGCCACCAATGCACCCCCATCCCCCATCCCCCATCCCTCATCCCTCAGAGTCATATCTTTCCGGCCCCCCTCGGAATGCGCCCTTTGTGTGTGTCCTGTCTGCTTTTTGTTGGCATGTTAACGCGGTGTATGAAATATGAATTCACTTACGCATCGCATCCTCTGTCTCTCACCCCCATCCAAGTCCATTAAGCCATGATTCTCTGCTGTTGGCCAAAGGATTCTCTAGGTCCTCTGTCCTCTACTTTTCGGCACTGGCAACAGTGTCGCCGCATTTTTTGTTTTTTGTCCCCAGATTGGGGTATGGGAAGACTCTTTCGCCTTCTCCCCTTTTTGCCTCTTTCAGATTCTCTGGAAATGCTTTTTGGCAGCCCCCGGGCCCACGATCAGGCCAAAAAAACAGAAAAACAAACAAAAACAGAGTGTCGAATGAGTGCGAAGTGCCTGTTTGCTGTTTTTATCAGGCAGCCAAATGCACTCTTCTTTCCGTAGGCAAAAACCAAAGGGGAAGTGGTAAGGACACTGTAAAAAGGGCACCCCGAATCGAGTTATTGGCAAATTATAAGAAATTGCAAATAGGAAACTAATTTCTTTACACATTCACTGAGATAAACACAAAATCCAATCTATTTTAAGTAAAAAACATACAAGAATGTATAGAATCTATGGCTCCTAGGAGGTGCGAGGGGAGAAATGATCTGTCAACTCATTAACAGACGACAACGACATCCCAAAAGTCAAGTGCAGTAAGCCATTAGGAATCCAATTGGTCACCCGCAGTACCGATGCACCCGTTCCTTTGGTCTAGCGATAATAAGACAATACAAAATTGTACCTCATTCCTCATTGTAAAATTCCATATAAGGCTTGGATTTTCTGCATAAAAATTAGTTAGAATTTACAACTCAACTCTCAAATGTCTAGACATTTCTCTTAAGGTTTTATTCGAATTTTCTGAATAAAAATAAGTTTGAATTCTGTTCTGTTAAGGTCTTAACACATTGAGTGTGAAAAGTAAATATTGGAGATATAAAAATATACTTTTAACTGAAATTATAACAGTTTGAAAATGTTTAAAGATGGTCCAGAGATTGCAAGTCATTCAGTGGTCGAAATTATGTTTCATTCTGGATATTTCTATCACTTTTTTGGAACCCGTACTTAAAGCAATCGAAGTTTTGTATAAATTTCTCTTTGAGGGCCAAACTGACTTAATATCTAGCATATATTCATTGTAATACATCTCACTCTCAACGGCACACAATAAGTAGGTTCCCTGAGACCTCAATGAGCATAATTATGTATGCCACTTCCATTAGGTTTTGTGGTAATTTGTATGCCACAATCTTTCCCTTTTCCACAGTTACTTAGTCCCCTAGTGCCTAGATCATTCGTAAGGCCTTTCATTTCCAAGAAGTAGAATTATCTAAAAGATTTTCGACATTACATTCGGGAGAACACCTCAAAGAGCAGCAACACCAAAAGCTTAGGCAGCTTTGAATTCCCATCTACACCGCAAGAGAAACATACAAAAACACAGGCAGCATCAACAGATAGAGACAGACAGAGAGAGAGAGAGAGAGACAGACAGAGAGAGAGAGAGCGACTCGAAATCCGCTTTGATATACTCCGTAAGTGCACATGGAATATGAGCAGAACAATTATTAGATGGCAACCAAATGTTTTTCCAGTATAATGCTGGAGGCGGGTCAAGTGGGAGAGAGTAGACTTCGACTCCGACTCCGGCTACGAGGCGACTCTGAGGTTTCAAGTGATTTGAAATGCAGCAGCAGCAGGAGCAGGAGGAGGAGCAGCAGCAGCCAGAAGCAACAGTCTCGGGGTAAACTTTCCAATGCAGGCACCAAAATCATTGTGGATTTACCCGGACACAGACGCAGACACAACACACAGATAGGCAGGGGAGACATAGAGACAGAGCGACAGAGAGAGGAGTTTAGAACACACACACACACATAGCTACATAGCCACCACTCATGTGTGCGTGTGTGTGTGGGGGAGTACATTATAACAATGGTCTTGTACAAACATTAAAGAGAGAGTACATAAAATGCTTTCTTTGTGCATGATAGGGCGCTCGCCACACGGCGAATGCCAGAAGGAGGCAGGGAGGCAGCAAGAAGACCGCAACAAACACTCGAAAGTATGCCAAAAACAGAGCATATTTCGGATATACGAGCATTATTCGAAAAAGACAAGAAAGAAGACGGAGAAAGAATTTATTTCATGAAAGATTTAACATACAAATGGGCAGGATAAAGGAGAGTCCTGCCACTGGGGCAGCAACGAGTTGTTCGCCTCTAAATAAAACTACTTAGGCACATGTGAATGAACAGCATTAAGGATGCTGTGAGAGACGAGACGAGACGAGACTGTGATGTGCATTTTACTTATGCTTATTTCAAATGTAAAACCAGCAACAAGCTGGAAAACAAGAGACTCACAAAAGGAGGGAAAGAGAGAGCAGGAGAGGGGAGGATAAGGGGGAGTCGCTGGCTGTGGCTGTGTGGTCTTGTCATCAGAAATATGAAACGAAAATTGCTGGCAGCAAACTTATGAATTTTTATATTGTAATCTGGCACGGCAGCCCCTTCCCCCAGCCCCCACTCCACATTGAGAGGGAGAGAGTGACCACTCGTCAGCAGAAGGAAGCTCTCCCACAAACAAGCACAGGAAACGGAAGTCGCGCGCTTGCATGTGTGCGTGTGTTTGTTGGTGTTGCAGATTCTTAATCAGAACAAACTTATCTGGCATGCACAAGCAGAGCAGCAGCAGCAGCAGCAGCAGCAGCAGCAGCAGAGCAGCAGCAGCAGAAGCAGAGCAGAGCAACAGCAGAAGGCTATCAAATGAACGAATCGTTGGACGAGGCCAAGAAAAAGCAAACCGACAACGGACACTGCTATCTGCTTGTCCTTGCACCGGGACTCGGGTGAGCCTTTACCTGAAACCTGAAATCTCAAATCTGCAGGACAGCAACGTAATTTAAACAGCACGTTCTGCATTTCGCTGGCCATCAGACAGAGAGAGAGAGAGAGACAGAGAGAGAGTGAGCCAAAGCCCTCAAACCAATCCTCAAGTCCAGCTCACTTTTTAGCCTGTTCTTTGCTGCTGCTCCTCGTCACCTCTTCACCTCTCCACCTCTCTGTGTGTACCTTTGCTTGTTCCTTGTTGTGTCCTGCGCTTCTTTACTCATATTAAATGCAAAAGTCATTGAGCGCACAGGACAACAACACGGGAGAAAGGGAGAAAGGGAGAAAGGGAGGGAGAGAGTGGAAGGGCTAGTGGCACTGGCAGTGGCACGACTACAAAAACTGCAAGTTTATTTCCACATCCTTGGACATGAGTTTGCTGTAAAATTTCGTGTTGATGATCTTACTAGGTTATGCATTAGTTTTTCCGTGCTTGCTCCATCAGCCTCGTCCCTGTCCCTCTCCCCCTCTCTCTCCTCTCTCGCTTGGCCCCTCTCCAGTAGCTTTGATTTTTTGTGTCCTGTCGCTGCGCTAAATCTCACCGACATCCATGCAGATGCAGATGCCCCGTGAAGAGTGCGCCCTGCAAGCAGTTGATGTTGCTTGTCTTTTATGTTTATGTAAATTGAAGTTTGGGGCAGAGCACCAGAGCGGGGCAGCGCCCATAAATATTTAGTATACGTGGCATTATCTGCCCTGCCTCTGCAACGGATCAGAGCCCGAGCCCTTGACTAAGTGCCGCCTGATTTACTACAAATAGTTTGGCCAGTACTCACCCTCTGGTATGCATCGATGGCCGTGGCAGCCACGGACTTCAGCGTCTGGACACTCCGAGGGGGCGGCAGTGGCGGTGTCGACACTGGCTTCTGACAGGGCAGAACCTGTGGCAGTGGTGGCTGCATCTGCATCTGCATCATCATCTGCTGGTAGTGTCTGATCGGCGGCGGTGGCTGTGGCGGTGGCGGAGCGGGCTTGCCCTGGATCAGGGGCTGGAAATCTTCGGGAGGCGGATACGGCATCTGCGGGTGTGGCTGCTGCATGGGCATCATGAAGGGCAGAAAGATCATGGGTTGTGCTGCCGGTTGTGCCACTGCTGCTGCTGGGTGGTGGCTGCTGTTGCAGCTCTCGTTTCCTCTGCAATTCGTGTGGCAGTGCTGCACTGCATCCGGCGGGGCATTGCTCACGTATGTGTTCGATGTTGTTGTTGTCGTGGGCAGGCAACTGCCATACCCAAAGCCTCCGGCAGCAGCAGGTGTGGCAGGAAGCTGCTGCATCTGCTGGGTGGTTGTCGTCTGCTGCAGGGTCGTGATGCAGCTGACTTGTTGCTGCTGCTGCTGGTGCGGCTGTTGCTGCGGGTAGAGCGGTGGCTGCGGCACCGCCTGCTGCTGTTGCTGGTAGAGCGGCGGCGGTGGCTGCTGGTGCTGCAGTCGGGGCACGGGCAGGTGCTCATAGCTCTGCTTGCAGCAGCGGCAGTCCTGGCAACAGCCCGACGACGACGCGGGCGGCGCCTGGCCACTCCCATTTCCGCAGCAGTTCTTGCCGCTTGCAGCGGAGGCGGGCATGGCATAGGGCTGGCTGGCTGTTCGCGCGGCAGCAGCGTAGTTCAGCAGCTTCGGGGCCTTGCCCGTCGTCGACGGGGGAGGGGGGGCCTGCCACTGGAGGGCGCACGGCAGGATCCCCACAAAGCCCAGTCCCGCAGCGGGACTGGCCGAGTTTCCCGAGGACAGATTGGCCAGATCTTCACCGCCACGAAGCACCCAAGTTAACTGGAAAAGAGACAGAAATAGCCATGAATATTTTTGGGTCTTGGTTTACCCTTGACTTTTGCTGAGAGAAGGGGGAGAGGGGAGGGGCAGGGACTTGCTTTTCGTACGCTTGATTACAATTTTCGCCTTATTAAAACAAATTTTACAAAAACAATGTCTCGAGCCTCCTCTCTTTCTCTCTCTCTCTTGCTCTCTCTCCACGCCCTTCAGCAAATTAAAACATCTTTACATATCGCTGTTTCTTTTTGTTGTTGTTTCTTGCTGGTTTTCCGTTTTCCATTCTACGTTTTCCGTTTTCCGGCTGCTGCTTGTTGCTTACTTTCCAAGTCGCCCATCGACCAGGACTAGGGGGGTGCTAGGGGGAGGGGCTGACACTCGTTAGAGGCTTTCAGAAATCACTCAAAGTTTGTCAAGAACGAGAAAACCAATTTTTCAGCTGAGTGCATTTTAATTTCGTATACGCCCCGCCCCCACCCCCGCCCCTTAGACGTGTGCGCCTGTTGAGTTCTCTGTGCAGTTCTCCATGGCCCATGGGCGGCAGAGGCAGGGTAGGGCAAGGCAGGGACGTGGCAGGGTTCTACCGACAGTGCCCCAAGCCCCGGCACCGGCCTCGGCCCTGGCTGTGCGTAGAAAAAGTTTGCTTTTCATTGCAACACGCTTGAAATGGCAACTTGGACAAACAGCACCGACAGTAGCAACAATAACACCACCAGGAGGAGCAGCAGCAGCAGCAGCAGCAGCAAGAGAAGCAGCAGAACCCGAAAAAGTTTCCAGTTCTGTTCCCCATTATGGCAGGCAGGTGGCAGGCAGAGGCACCCTTTGAAGCCTGCCCCCTGCAAATGCAAGAAAAATTGGCTCCGCCTACCCCTACACCCACCCCTACTCCCCCCGCAGGCATCTCTGACCAATTTGCATGGCTCTGTCCACACTCCATTGTTGACTTCGGCGTCCGTCCTGCGTCCTGGCCCTCTACGTGCACGCATTTTGGCCAGAAACGAATCTTTCCAGCAGAGCAAACAATAGAATTTTAAATGTGACAAAACAGGTACACACACACACACACACACAGAGGGAGCAGGAACCAGGTACAGCCATTGCCTCGAGGCGCATTTCTCCAGATGGAATATTGCATCAGTGGGGGGATGGAGTGGAGTGCCTGCTGCAGGCAGAGGCAGGCCTGTAGATGTAGATGCCAGGGCTAATTGTCAAACTGCCTAACAGAACTGAGGAGGGGGGCCTGGAGTCTCTCATCTTCCCAATAGATTCAATCAGGAATCAATCACATACTTAACTGCAATTTTGGAACAATGAGATGAGTTGAAGAAGGTTTTCCATCAGCAGCGAATTTCAATCAATCAATTTAGGGTACCAGCTATGACAATGGGTTGGTAGTTGGTAGCAAAAGAGCCAGGAAAAGGGTATAAAAGAGTGCTTTAGAAGACAATATCTATAGTTGATTGTTGCTTTAGTCCCATAAAGACCTTCGAATGGAACTCCCTCGCTTATGACAGGGAAGTTCTAAGGTTGGAAAGATATTCCAGTGGTTCCAGTGGAGCAAAACCCTTCTGCAGTCCAAAAAACTTCCATAAATTCTAAAGAAATTCTAGAGAAATCTCATGTGTCCCTCGGAATCCCCCTAAAAGGATAATCATATTCAACCTCTTAAGAAATCCAAAAGAAAAGCCTAATTCATGTATCCTCCAAAAGCAGAGAATTCAAGGAAGTTTTTTCCCTATGATCTCTGCCCCGTTGTCGTCTTTGTTCTCCGTTTGTTTCTCCTTGAAGATGAAGACGCGGCCGACTCCTCCTGGATCTCCTCCTGCAGAGTCTCCTCCACATCCACATCGGGCCCCACCATGTGGCCTGAGTCCGTTGGCCTCATCAGCCGCTGCAGCTGACCAGCTGGCGGGCCCAAAATTCGTCTCAGCTTCAGTGAGAGTGAAATTTCCAAATAAAATTACCATAAAATACCATAAATACTTTCGGCCGCATAATGAAAAATATTTGCCCGACTCAAGATCAAAAGTTTGGCCGTGTGGCAGTGTGGCACAGAATAGTTTGTGCACCAAAGAAACACGAAAGAACTTTGTGACTCCGTCGCAAGATTAAGATGCCAGAAAGACACAAACTTTTTCGGCTTTCGGCTCTCTCTTTGGCAACAATTTTGTTGCAGTGGCAGCAATCGGGGTTCAAATTAAATTTGTATCTAAAACAGAGACGACGACGACGACGACGACGACGAGTTACTACGAGTTTGTGGATTGTGTAGCTTAATTACAAAACCGAATGGGTACGTAATCCCATGGCAAGGACATTCACAAACAGTTGAAGTCCTTTGAAAGTATTTATCGTTGTTGTTTGTGCCACTGCCACTGCCTGTTTGTGAGATACATTCGGCTGGGGCATAAGGCCGGGCGGCCGAAAAGTACAAAGAAACTTGTAAAAAGAATTTGGTAGCATCAAAGCAAAAATTTTTAATGAATTTCTTTGCCGGCCAGCGGCCGCCGTAAGCCTCAAAAAACGCACTACACGCAAATGCAAAAGGGCAGGCGCAAAAAAGGCACCCCAGAGTTGAGGGGGGAGGGGGGGTGGCAGGGTAAGGATGCAGGGTCAAAGGTCCAGCTGCCGCTGCCGCTGTTGGTGGTGCTACTGCTGGCTCTAGCTCTGGTTCCACTTCATCTTCCCCTTCGGAAATCGTGCTGCTGCTGCTGCTGCTGCTGCTGCTGCTCGTTGGTGGCCTTAATTAAATTTAAATATTTTATCACCGAAAAATTGCCAGGCAGCAGCCCCAGCAACTGTGCAACAACAAGGGGCACATGAAAAGGGTGCCAAAGTGTTGGTTGGTCCTGTGTCCCTGTATCCCAGTGTGTGTGTTTGGGTGTGTGTTTGGGTGTGTGTGTGCGAGTGCAGACAGCCGAAAAATACTGATGTGGGTGGATTTTTCATTATTTGCCAAGCGGTGCAACTTTTTTGCCCCGCCCCGATCCCGACCCCAGCCCCTGCCCCATCCTGCCCTTTGTCTTCGCTTCGCTTCGTCCTTCGTCCTTTGCCATTGCCACACTTCATATTCAATTGTGTTGAATAATTGCCATACGGTTTTTTGACCAACGGTTTTTGACACTTTCCTAAAAGGACACACGCGCTGGGTCCACTCCGGCGCTCAAGTACCCCCTCCCCCCCCTCCCAGCCACCGTCGCCACCGACTGGACCACCGACTCGCCTCGACTCCACTCAACAGACCGCTCGCCCTCATGCCACATTTGAAGTTCGCTCTCCCTTTTTTTCTGGACTAGGGGCAAAAAGTGAGCAAAACACTTCAGCAACATTCTGCGAGGGGGGGGATGGGGAGAGTGGGGGGACCTCTGGACAACAACAATTATACGGGGAGGGCAAAAAAACAGGAAAACAGAAAACAAAACATGCCAAAAGCGTTTTCTGAAATATCTTTGTAAATATTTAAAATGCTCTGTACATGCGGGCGCTTCAATCAAACTGAATCGCCAATGGGTGGGGAGGGTGGAGGGTGGAGACGCAGAAGAGACCTTTGATAGTGGAAGGATGGGCGGATGGATGCTTGTTTGGGTCTCGAGACCAAGGCCATTGTGTTTAAGCGCTGGCTGGCTGGCTGGTTGGGTGGGTGGCTGGTGGGTGGGTGGGTCACAAGTTTTAAATAGTTTTTGTGTTGGCAAATGTCAAAATGCAATTTGATATTCATAAATTAATGAACCGCCGCCGCCCCTGCAACAAAACAACAAAAAATCTCTCCTGGATTATAAAGTTTTTACATAAATTATGGGGGTACAGCGGACGGGTGGACGGGTGGTGTGTGCCATCCCAAGGGCTGAGATTTAAATCTGGTATTTAAATATGTAATCCCGAAACTTATTATAAATGCATTAGCATTAGCATTGGCAATGAGCTTGAAATTAGAAATTCCTTTCGAATTCCATTCGAACAGAAATGGGATATGGGATATACATGGGATTTCATTCAGGACACCGCAGGACATACTCAATTCAAAGTTAAACTATTTAATATTTTCGATTGAGTTTATTTTTGCCATTGGAGTCCACACAAGATCTTTTCATCATACGATGCTCAAAGAGCATAGAGCATACGGATGTGGGAGTGGATTTTCGTAACACCCAGAAGGAAGCGTCTCCGACCTTATAAAGTATATATATAATACGCTTCTGGTATAAACAATAACCATATCTGCCAGACTACCGACTCAGAACTATAGCCCAAAGGAACATATGAAATGTCAAACCCCTTCTACGCGCCTACTCATTCTCTCTCTCATACGATCTTCTCATTCTCTCTCTCATACGCTCTTCCTGGGGCAAAGGGTAGCGAGACAACATACTGACTAAGTGTCGGGTATAAATGTAAAGCTGCGGCCCTTGACACGGCTCACAACGTTGTTGCGGGGGCTTGGTTGACCTTCCGCAATTTCATAATTTACATTCGGCATTCGCAACACCACTAAATCTACAAAAATTAATGGATTGCTAAATAAAATGTATAACTTTTCTATAATAACTATAATGACTGTTTTTGAAGATATATCGAGCCAAAGTTGAAGCTTTGTAGAATTTTCATCTACTTTGACATTTAAAAAAAATCATTTTCTTTCTTTTAATTTAATTTAATTTTTGAGTGGCATAAACTCCAAACTAAAGAAAATAAAGCTAAAGAATGTCAAATTTTAGTTAATCAATCCAATTTTACTTTTTCTTAGAGTTTTATCACATCTTTATACACCTGGCGTCCTGGAGTTTCCAGAACTTATCCATCCAAGTGCTGCCAAGGTATGGCAGCTGTATTTATAAGTACTAGTTATAAATCATGAATTTTATTTAATTATAGCTTGCTTAACGGTTTAACCCTTTCTACAAAGGCTGGCTATAACCAGAACTTATCATTCTCATACTCTTTCCCACTGCAGCTGATTATCCCTACCATTGTTTCTGTCTCTCTCTGTTGTATAAAAAGAAGCCGGAGGTTGGCTTGCCCTTTAGTCTTCCATAAATTGCATCCTCTATAAAGATGAATATCAATGGAAGACAAGGATACTCTTCCTATAAAATCAACCAAAAACTAGAGTTAATATATATTGCTAGAGAATTTCACTACACCTGAATAATTGACTTAAATTTAATTATTTAATTTCCTTTTCCTCATTTACAGATCTTTCTGTGTGCCCGAAACCTTCCACACATGCGCTCTGCCGCTGGTACTCTTGTCCTCGGATGGCGGATGGCGTGTTTGTGGCTGTGGCAGCTGTGGCAAAACCTAAACAAGGTCAACAACAGAGGCACAACACAACAGCGTTCGGAGAGAGAGAGAGAGAGAGAGAGCCGCATGCATGGCATGCAGATGTGGGGGCCACTACTCACACTCTCTGGAATGCAGCGCTGCTTCTGGGCCGTGGCCGAAGCTCCTCAGATTCTCAGAGCCGACACCAACACAAACACACGCACACACACACTGCCACTGTGTGTGGCACAAGGCCGGCTCTCGGCAGCCGGCTGTGGGGTTGCCGTTGCCCCACGTTGCCCCACTTTGGGTTGTATCGAATTTTATGCTTCCGCACACAACAAAACTCGCGGCTCGCGGAGAGGCAACCAAACAAAACACCGACAGGAGGAGGAGGAGGAGGCACGTGGGGCACCCAAAGAGTTACGCACTGGAATCACTGACGTTCGAGGACAAATGCTTAAGATGTCAAACGATGACTTGTTAGCCGAAAGCAGCGCCTCGTGTCGACGAATTAACACTGAAGAGTCAAGTCGGTGGCGGCAATCGGCGTCCACCGGCAGCAGCGTTGGCAGCAGCAGCAGCAGTGGCAGTGGCAGTGGCAATAGCAGAGCTGCACCACCACCACCGAAAAAAAACACAGGCACACACACAGGAACATAGAGTACGTCCAATGCAGGACACGCAAGGCGAGCCAACCCAAGCAACCGGGTCGGTTCGGTGCCTCAAAGGCTCGCTCGCTGTGGTTGACATTATCGCATGCAACTAAATCACAGATACACACACACACAACACACACACACACACATAGATGGTTGCATACGTTCCTTACCACGTCAATGCTTTGGAATCGTCCTCATACCCCTCCAACAGCGTCGCGCCGCCCTTCGTGCGCTCATTCGCTCGTTCCACGCGGCGTATGAGTAACAATGGACTCACACACACACACATACAGAAAGACAGAGCTCACCCATACACCCATACACTGGCATCTGGCACTCGCACAGGCATCTGAGAGTGTCACGCCCTCGCGCCGCACTCATCTCACCCATAAGCGCCATTTATGGCATTTGATATGCTAATTTACACATATTCATAGGAAGACACAGAGACAGACGGATAGCCAAGAGAGAGCGAGAGAGAGAGAGAGCTAGAACATAGAGCAGGGAAAGCAGGGAAAGCAGGGAAAGCCACCACCAAGCCAAAGGTATCACCATCTGTGCTGGTCTTCGTCCTGGCGACTGCCACGAGTACGAGTATCTCTCAGGTCGGACCTCCAGATAGCTCTGTGCTCTGCTCTCTGTTTTGATGGCTCTTCGGCTGTGGCTGGGCAGTGGAGTGGCACTTCCTTTTAGTCGTTGGATGAGCTACACTCGGCTCTGACCCATTACAGAAGGTTCTGTAACAGAACTGATCTATCTATCTGTCTTTCATATCAATCTTTCATTAATAATCCCCTATTTTTAATAATCATTTCCAATCACATAATAAAAAAAAAAATAATTCTTTAAACAAAAATTTCAAAGTCCCAAAATATATTCCTTTTAGAACTATCTATAGGTTCTGCTACGGATAACACTCAGAATTTCTCCTCCAAAACCAAGCCTATAACCCTAAACAGTTACAGTGACTTCCTGTAGTTCTCACTAGTCCTTATACTACCTTTTCTTTCGATTTATAAACACTAAAAACCTATGTATAAACATCTTCTTCTATAAACTGTAGAGCATTCCTGTAGTTGGCGTCTAAGGACCTTCTTTTGCCATTGCAATCCACCACCGAAACATCAGAGCACAGACCGAAGCCAGAGCCAGAGCCAGTGCGCTCTCTCTCTCTCTCTCTCGGTTTCCTGCAAGCTGCACAGATACTCACCAATACCAGTGCACCAGGCCACCCAGTGAAAACTGCACGCGACACAGAGGCGGAGTCTGATTCCGGGCCATGTAAAAAGTGGCATAAACGTGGCTCTTATGTATACCAAAATGGGAGGTGCCCCACGCGGACATAGCCATGTACATAGCCTGATGCCAGGAACTACTCAATGAAGACGACAAAATGGCGGCCACAATCGCACGTACAGTTAAGCGCGAAAGATCATTTCAAAACGGGGCTCAGTGTACCCCCAGTGTGCGGGCGCCTCTGCGCTTTGTTTACGAGTTGTTTAGGAGGGAAATTCGATACAACAACAGGCTGCAGGCGGAAAATATAAACACGACGACGCTCAGTCGCTCACCGAGAGCGAAAGTTTCCCTGTATCGCTGTACCGTTGTATCGCAATATTTCCCGAGACGACGACTGCGGCTACGGCAGAGACTACGGCTCTCGCTCTCGGCTCTGCAAAAATGACGATACAAGGCAACAACAGTGAGTCCGAGCCCGAGCCTCAGCCCGAACAGCAGGCAGAGAGTGTGTGTGAGAGAGTGTGAAAGTGTGAGAAGAGGTTCTGCTTTCCTCCTGTTGAACGTCGCCACAGCAGAAACAGCTGACAATTCTCCTCGCCCTGAGCGCACTGACACCTGCTCGATGGCAACCGGCGTCCAGTTTGACAGCTCTTGGACACTATCTATGGCCCTAGTCCCCGTCCCGGCGATACATCCTGTGTCCTGGACACATGTGACATTATCGGAAGCGGAGCGGACAGCAGGGGGAGCGGACAGCAGGGGGAAGGGGAATGGCCAAAGTTTTTGGGGGCCATCCATCCAAAAACCTATGAA
Source organism: Drosophila athabasca (assembly GCA_008121215.1). Classification (NCBI taxonomy): domain Eukaryota; kingdom Metazoa; phylum Arthropoda; class Insecta; order Diptera; family Drosophilidae; genus Drosophila; species Drosophila athabasca. The sequence goes on along the minus strand of CM017793.1, from coordinate 1,103,942 downwards.
TATTATTTTTCCTTTATCAGGGCAGACGGCAGTCAGCGTGCCACCCAGTCCCCTCCCCTCCTTGGGAGGGAGTCCTTGGCAAATTATGCAAATTTCAGATTTCCAAAGTAAACATTTACTTTACTTTTCAGCGCAGACGTTGCCTGGCGGCGGCACTGCCACTGGCAATGGTCCTGCCCCTCCCTCCTGCCTGCACCTTCGAATCTCCATCTTTGACATTTGTTAAGTTTTCTTATCGCGCGCGCGGCGCTTTCATTAGCGAGCGTCTGGGTCCCAGGGACCTTCTAATTGTCTTGCAAATTAGTCGCCAGTGACGAGAAAAAATACGACCCTAAAGAGTGGAATGCCATCCCAGACACCCACACACACAGACACACATTGTCATCCCCTTGGCTGCTGCTGCTGGCGGGGGAATCCCAAAAGTTCTCTCGGCTTTGTTTATTTATCAAGTGCCGTAGCCATAGCCGTTAGACGATCTCTACACCCAAGATGGGAGTGGGGCATGTGGCATCTGTTGAAGGAAATGAAAAATAAACACAGTTTGCCGTGTGCCGTGCCACATTCGATGTGGCATGTGGGTACCACCGCCACCACCATTTCGGCGACGCGTTGAACTTAATTTTTGAATGGCGATTTCCGTTCGAGCACAAGGACGTGCCTCCTGTGCCTGAGGATTAGCCCCAGACACGGCACAGACCGAGCCAGAGCCAGATGCTGAGCGTCACCGGCGATGTCCGGCGGAAACGCACAACACGGCTCCCCCCCTCACTCTCCTCTCCGCTGGCCGTATTATTGCAGAGTTTTTCACTTAATCCCCCATGGTGAAGGCAGGGGCAAAAGCAGGGGCACAGGCAGGGGCACAGGCAGGAGCACAGGCAGGGGCACGGACAGGGGGCACTACCATCGATTAACTGCCAAGGGAAAGTGGCTTTAAAGTGGCTTTAACCAATGTCTAACCAAGTGATGTATGGCCCATAGATTATTCCCTTTCCGAGCTCGACTTTAAAGAGTTGAATGAATGTGGATGTGGCTGTGGCTTACCAGCAGAGCAGCCACTGCGGTGGCTGTCATCTTTTTTGGTTTCGTATCCGAATATTTTACACAAATTTTAGACCAATTATTCGGTGGCTTTCTCTCTCCCCCTCTCTCTCTCACTGCCAGCCAAGCTTCTAAGTATCTGCGTTGCCTGATGGCCGTAATAAAGTCAATGTGCTGTCATTAACATAATTTACAAATACTTAAAAGCATCTCCGGTTTCAGCCATCAGCTCTCCGCTCTCAGCCTTCTTGCCTTCTACCGTTTTGGCCTGGCCGACAAGTGTCTGGGCCATTGAAGCTCTGGCTGGTAGCATTTCATTTATTGCTGAAGACAAAATGTTTGTTGTTTAAATTGAAAAATTATTGTGCCATAAAATATGTAAGATCCATAAAGAGTGGCACCCCGAGGAGCAGGAGAGAGGAGGAGGAGCAGGCGGAGCAGGAGTGGGGAAGCATCTTGCAGCTTCAACGCGAGTTTAATTAGCTGCAAAAGTTTTAAGTACTTCCCCCTCCGTCCCCCTTTCACTCTCTCGTGCCAAATAGTGGTTTAAGCTTCGCTCTTCGGGTGACGTTTGATGGGCTCACTTTGCATAGTCCCCTCCCTCCACCCTCTGTGGCAAGTTAGAGGGAGAGAGAGAGAGACAGATCTAAAGAATAAACAAAAGTAAAGTTTTTTATATATTTTATTCCCCAATGTCTGAGAGAGAGAGACAGAGAGAGAGCGAGAAAAACATTCTGCAAAATTACTCTTAAAACAAAAATGCATTATTGTCATCTAAAATGCAGGCATGCATTATCCTGTCACAGGTCCTTTGGGAATTTGGCTTTTTGCTACGGCACCAACTCCAGCTACAGCGCCAGCTCTGGCTCCTTGCCACGACTCCAAAGCTTCTTGCCACAGCTCCTTGGCTACAGAGAGATACAGAGGAGAGCTCGTTGCCACGGCTACAGCTTCGAGTTTTGTGCAACGTTTATTATCTGCCGTCCTACGATCCCCATGGCGCTCACTCCGCCCCAGCCATGCCCCACACAATAGTTCTGTCCGTGTCCCTGTCCGTGTCCTTCATAAGCCAGTGAGCTGGGATCAATTTGCCAGCAGCAGCAGCCAGAAACCTTTTTACTGGCGCATGCAAATATGACAAACACACACACACAGGACACTCGCCACTCCCCACCCCCTTCCCTTCCCCTTCCCTTCCCCTTCCCTGCTCTCCATCTAATCCACTCCTTAGCTGCTGGCCCTTTGGCCATCTGCGTCTCGTGTTAATGCCGCATTCTTGGGGGAAATTATCGCTCTGTCGTAGTGCTCCTCTCCGACTGCATTTGAATTTGCCAAATTACATATTGAAATATTATTGCAGTGCGCCCAAAAATCGACCCCCTGCCCCCCTCACAGGCCACAGCAAAGTGCGAATTTGACAATTTCCTTTTTTTGCCAGTGACAGGGGACATTTGGCGCTGGAAATTGCTTTCAAATTATTTTGTCAGCTGCGGCAACGTGGCGACTGGCCGTGCCACTAGTTTCCGGCATGGAGTCGTCGCCGTCGTCGCTGTCGTCGTCGTCACTTGCGTGCCATTTGCGGCTGAGGCAAGAGGAAGGCAATCGAACAGAAATTATTATTGCCTATTTTTGCATGCGTTGCAGGTTCAGCCACAGTCCACGGTGTGTCCTGTGTGGCAGTCACAGGATTACAGTCATAAAAGCCAAGCGAGGGAAATCATAGAGTGAAAGCCAAAGCCATGAGGATGGGGCTGAGGCATGAACCGACTCTAATGAAGGCCTGTGCACAAAGGGAAGCCAAATCATAGCCCATGGAATGGTTAGGTAAGCCACGCAACAACCAATCGACAGAGGCATACCCTGTACCATCCCCTGTTTGTACATCCCCTCTTGCCTCTGCCATTACTGGGTAACTCCAGTGGCAAACGCTTAGGAGTGTGGAAACTGTGGAAACCACAGCCGCAAATTGAAAGACAATAAATGTGCGCAGTCATATGGAAAATTGTGATATTCACACAATTTAATTAACATGAATAAATATTGTTACAGGCGGTCGTGCTGGGTGCTGCTGGGTGCTGCTGGGTGGGGGCGTGTACAACAACAACAATGGCAATCGCAGGAGGAGGGTGGCCGCCTCCTCTAACGAGCGGCCAGCATGGCGTATGAGTAACGACAAGCATTTGATTGTCTGCCTGCCTGCAAACAGAAGGCAAACACAGATCGAAAGGCAGGCTAAAACTCGGTTGGAAAAACAAAGGACTGAACGGCAGACGTCTCCCCCCCTCCCACACCCCCCCTCTGCACCAAAGGGACAACATCATAAATCCCTAAAATCTCGCTTTGTTATGGTTTGAAACCCGAGCTCCTCATCAGCAAATGGCAAATGGCAGCTGGCAGAGCAGAGGATTGCCAGAGTCGCGTACGTTTGGGGCAGAATCCTGGCTGGAATGCTGGCTAATCAGAGAGTTAAGCGGCAAATGTCGCGACATTGCCCCACGCATTTTCTGGGGTGTTCTTCATTTGTCGCTTTGGCGCAGAGATTTGACGGAGGTCTCTGGCTTCGTGATGGAGGCGTCAATTGGGTTCAGCAAAGGGAGAGGGAAAGAGACAGGGATAGGGAGAGGGAATAGGGTTAGGGCTAGGGATAGGGACAGGGTCAGGGATAGGGCTAGGATTTGGGATTGTCTGTGACTGCGACTGTCTGTGACATGGCTTTATTAGGGCTTTATCGTCTCCCTGTCGTGTCCTTGTGGCCTTTTTTTCTGTTGTCTGCCTGACCCACAGATGATTCCTGGAATCCCTCAAATATAAATGTCAAAGAATTCTCGGCCATTGTTTCACTTTCATTTGGGTTCTTAATTCGTTTTCATTAGGCTAATCAAAGTGGAGCCCAAACCGAAACAATTTCATTAACAAAAATTTCAATTAGTTGCACGATTGAATCGACAAGATTTGAGCAACTTTTTGGGGCCGTGCTTCAAGGGGGTGGTGTGGGTGGTGTGGGTGGTTGTGTATTAAAATCAATTGTAAAATCAGTAAAAAGTAAACTCGAACACAAAGTTTTCGCCGATTCACGATTCACGATTGAAATCTTTTACAGCCGGGAAATTATGAGAACATTTTCAATTTGACTTGGGAGGCGACTCCTTCCAGGAGTAAGGAGAACCAGGACCTTGCCTGGTGGAAGCAACAGAGCGTGACACAAAAGTAAAGCAAACTTTTGGCGCTTACAGTTTCATGGGGCACGAGGCAGCAGCAGCAGCAGCAATCGCTTCACTCGAGTGTTGAAGACGTCGATTTGCCACACCACCCTGCCACACCCAGTGGCAAGGGCAACAGCAATTCGCATAACAATAACAATAACTTGGCTGGCAAACGCAGCCACGTTTCGATTGTTGTTGCTGTTGTTGTTGGGGGGGGAGGGGGGGCTGAAGAGGCCAATAGATATAGAGATGGATGAACGGTCTTCGGTGGAGCAACCGGTTGGCTTTGGCCGCCAGTCAAGTGTCCCGCGGGCGGGGGAGAGCGAAAAAAAGTCAATTGTTCAAGTTAAAGGCGAACTTTCTCGAGAACTTTTCCCAGACAACATTTTCCATTCCTTTCGTGCCTTTATCTATGCTGCCGCGTGGGCCCCATGCCCCTCCCCCCTGCCTGGCAGAACGCTTCAATGGTTGCCATTGACACGTTAACTTTGCAATTGCTGAGGAGCCTTCCTGGCTCCTGCCATATCCCATCGTGTCTGATGCTAAACGGAGTTTTTCCGCTTATTTTGCCAGCTGTGCGTCCTGTGCAGACAGCGACTGTCGGTGCGGTGCGTGCCTTATCTACCATTCGCCGTGTCCAATATCTTAACAGTTAACACTCATTCTGGCCCCAAAAGCAGACCCTGCCACTGTCTGGCCATAAGCAGAGCTGCAGTGCTTTAGTTCTGCTTTAAAGCGACTTTCTCTTGCTCTCTCTCTCGCTCTGTGGGCCTCCTCTCAAAACGTCTCTGACACTCTCATATTTCAAATGTAAAGTTCATGTTTATATTTTGGCTAATGTTTTTTCTAGTTGGCCAAGAAAAAACGACTACGACGAGGAGAACAAACCACTTTTGAGTCTGACACCAGCTGGTGCCTGCCTGCGGTCGTCCTGTGGGAAGGTCCCCACATATCCCAATCCTGCCTCCTGCTGCTGCCTGCTGCCTGCTGCCTGCCGCCTGAAGTGGCCGTAAAAGCTTTCAGCATTAATAGCTTGAGTGAGTTTCAATACATATTGTCAATATGGCCATTGGCCAAACGCCCGCCAGCCACACACACGCCCGCCTGTGTGTGCCACACACTGGGGCACATGCAGATGCAGAGGGCGAGAGAGGGCGACGCAGAGTCGCCAAATTGATGACAGTTTGGCCAGAGTCAGTTGCAAAAGCCGCAGCAGCAGCAGCAGCAGCTTTCATGGGGTTCCATTGGGGGTCTAAGGGGTTACAGGGGGTTTGAGGGGGTTCCAGGGGCTGCCAGGGGGTTCCAGGGGCTCCATGGGGGTCGCTGGCTATGCATATGTGAACCCGATCCTGGCTAAATACATTGAAATGGCTTTGGCTATTTGTTTTTGGGGTTTCGGCACCGAGTGAAACCAATTGAAAGGGTGTAAGGGGTGTACAGGGGTGTAAGGGCTGTAAGGGGCATACAGGGTACGGGGGGGGTGTGCAGCTTAGATGGTCGGGAATGTTATGGCTTGTGCCATTTTGGCACTTTGTAATTGCCTTGTTTGCCCTGTTGTTTCTGCTGCTGTTCTTTTTTTCCTATTGGCCTATTGTTGTCATTGGATTGTTGGCAACGCATTTGGCTTCGCTTTTTTTGGGGTTTTGGCCAAATCTATGCCATGAGCCATGTTTTTATATATCAATATTTACCCAATGCCCTTAAACCCTTCCCCCTCCCCTTGTTGACACTGGCATTTGGGGTTAAATGCAAGGCGTAGCCACCAGTATTTTCCTTTGACTTTTGCAGCTCTGTCTGGTTCTCTGGCTCTGCCGATAAGCCGTACATATGGCTACCATAAAAATCTATTGCTATTGCTGGTAATTATGGAAATATGAATATAAAGATTGGATTAAGATCATTTCCGGGAAGCATTTCCTGTCCCAAATGGGGATATCTTCATGGCTGAAAGCCCTCCACAGATCTGGCCGGCAATTCGCACTTGACAAGCATTTTACAATTTTACAATTGGAAATTCCAGCAGGAATTTGCCCATTGCCCACTGCCCACAGCCCATCCATATACCGGATCCAAGCCCGGACAAACTTCCGTCTCCGGCGGCTCCTTGTAACAAGCGGCAGCTCCTTGTGTGTGTGTGTGTGTGTGTGTGTGGCAAATGCATTTAGAATTTATGTGGCACTTGCCGCCCGAAAAGCCCGCGAATTTATTTCCTGCATACGGTGACCACTAACCAGTGACCACCGACCGACGGGGCAACCGACCGACAGGACTCTCGACCGGGTCGAAGCGGGGCTTAAGAATATTTTGTACTGCGCCCCGGGAGCTCCCCTCCACTCCACACTCCACTCCGCTCCGCCCATCGTTTGTTTGTTTTATTGTTATTGTCCAGTCATGACTTAAAAATTTGTCGCTCGCTCGCGCTTTTCACAGGCCCACAGTTCCAGTGCCAGTGCCACACACAGCAGGCAGGCCAGGAAGAGCCAGAGACTCCTCGACTTCGAAACTCTATACTGAAACCTTTGGATACCCTTGAAAGTCGGTTCATTAAAATATTTGATATATTTTTTACAGATTTTTACAGTACACTCTACCAGTTACATAACCCCTGAAATATCTCTTAGTATTATTAAATAAAATAAAATAAAATAATAATAACATAAATAATTAAAATGTGGTAGGATAACCTCTATTAGCCAATACGGCAGCTCTGTTTTTTTTAATAGCGTCTATCAGCCAATACGGCAACACTGGTACATAAGAATATCAAATATACGGCCACATTAGGAATGTGTAGACTCCCAAGAGAGCGCACCACAAGAGAAAGCACAATTGAGAGCGCAAAGCGAGAGCAAGTGAGAGCGAACTATGAAAAGCGAGAACGAGAGAGAGCGAACTACAAAGAGCACGAAGCAGATCGACGAGAGCAGCGACAGCAGCGAGAGGAGTTTCGAGCCAGCCTCTAACGAAAAGGATTGTGTGACGAGACCGGACAACGAACGACATTTAATTTAAGTTTCTTGCATCACCTAATGTACTTTAATCACTTACTTTAACTTTACTCGCTTTAAATAAACAAAAACCCCACATAAATATGATGGAGGATAAACATTAATCGTTGGCGTTTGATTGGCTTACAACTGAAGCTATAAGTATAAGCTCTCAAGTATACGACCAGTGATCCCACCAGGAAGGACCTGTTCAAAGTTTAAACAGATATTTAGCCGTACAACGGGATTAAAAACGGAAGAGAAACTTATGGCCATATCGACTCGATTCTTAAAGCAACCCAGCAGCTAGGCTAAGCTGAAAATCGATTTCTTCTCTGACTTGCAAAGATCTTTAACGTTTCAAATGTTGTATGTTTCGACGACGTTACAATAACTCCACAAAGAGCATTTCAATCTTAAGGTTACTTAAGGTTCTCCTGAAAACGCAGACGTCCATTGGGATCGACGGGGAGCCCTTGCACTCCTGGCCCTTCTTTGAGGAGACGGCGATCAGCAAGACACCCGAGGAATCTCTTGAAGCCAGAGGAAAAGCCAAAGATCTCTCCAAAGTCATGATACCCCACTCTTTTACGAGAACATTTAAACAGTAACAGGAAGAGCAACAACAACAGGCAACAACAATGACAATGCAAAGCAATTTCCGTGGCTGAAGCGACGCTTTTATTTGGCCATTTGTTTTGGCCGGGGCTCTGCTCGGCTCTGCTCTGCTCTGTCTTCTCGCAGTCTCTGCCAGTCTCTGCCGTCTCTGTGGCGTTTATTTGTCAGCATTGTCCCCGGGGGCCATGCCATCGCCTGAGTACGGAGTGTGGCGATCCGGGGCTGAGCCTCAAGCTGAAGCTGCCGCTTGATGCACGCGGATTTGTCTGTGGCAGCAGTTGGATGCTGCCTGGCTGGAGGCTGCCTGGCTTGGCCGGGAGATGCACTCTTCACATATGCGCAGTGCAAATTTATCGTTTTTAATTTGCCGCAAACGCGAAAAATACACAAAAAAAGAGAGAGAGCGGAGCGAAACGAGGCTAGTAAATAAAAACAAGCGGAGAAGCAGAGGAAAAATTGAGAGGAAAAGCCAGGGAGGAGGCTGGAGGGGGGGACAGTTTTCTGGGTGGGCTGGGGGGGGCTGTAGCGTAATGCCTTTAATGGTTTTTGCATGTGCCCCACCGAACAGCTCATTCGCGGCATTCGTTTTGTGGCAACTTATTGAAAGCCATAAATAAAGATTTCATGTGACAAGCAGCGGCACTCAGAGGCACACATATACCTCATGCCTCATGTCTCCATCTCCAGAGAGAAAGAGAGCCATCTGCCGCAGAGAGGGGAGGGGAGTGGCGCAATGATTATGCGGTTAACATAAATTTGTTTGCAGATTTGATTAACTTTTTGTTGCAGCGGCGTTTCAGCGGTCAAGTGCTACTAAGAGGAGGAGGGGCACCGCATAAATAGCATCAAGCAACGCCATTACTCCTGGCCTCTGCAGGTCCAACTTTTGTGCCACACAGAATCTGCCACGAGGAGTCTATGAGCCACACAGAATCTGCCACGAGGAGTCTATGAGCCACACAGAATCTGCCACGAGGAGTCTATGAGTCTGTAAGCCACGGCAATGAAGTGGCCCTAAATGACTGCAGTTGCAGTTGCAGAATGCACTTTCGCCTGCAATTTTATAAACATCCGCGGCAGAGGAAATAAATTCAACGGCTGAGAGGGTCGTGGGGGGTAGTCGAATGGGGCAATACCCTAGCCCTGAGGCCAGTTACGGGTCTGTCAAACGCTGCCACGGATGGGGCATCTGCCCCAGTCGAAATCACTGCCACTTCGTAGTGGATGCAGCACAATTTAAATTTATGTTATGGCCAAAAGTTTTGCAAACTCAATTAATTAACTTTTGTTGTGCAACAAACTACAGCAGCGGCAGCAATGCAAACATGCAACTCCGCAGACCCCGCTCCTCCGCTCTCTGCTCTCCTCTCTCCACTCTCACCGCCCTCCACAGCAGCAAGAACTAGAGAAACAATAACTATAACTAATACAAATATTTTCTGTTGCAAATAAAAATAGGAGAACAATTTAACAACAACCAAAAAAAATACAAAAAAAAATATGAATGAAATCTAAGCCAAGCTTTAGGCAACTATTGGATACCCTTTTCTAGACTGGAGTAGAAGGAAGAAGGAAGAGGTGGCAGAAGAAGGTTGCCGGAGGAGGTTGCAGGAGGAGGAGGTTGCAGCAGGAGTGCCATAGGAGCTGCTACTTCCTGCTGCCTTAGAATGCTCTATGGCAGGGTATAGGGTATAGGAAACACCATTAAACAAAAGCAAACATCAGGAACATCAGGAACATGCAGACACACAAATGCCACTACATGAGAGAGAGAGGCGACAGACGAGGAGGAGGAGGAGGCGGGAGAAAGGCGACAGTCCAGGGAGAGAGAGGCCACAGACTAGGAGGAGGAGGAGGGGCAGAGCGGTGCGGGAGGGTCAACAACTGAAAAACAGTTGGAAAAACTAATACATTTGCCGTCGAAAAGACCGCAGGAAATCAGTGCGAAATTCGTTGCTCTCGCCTCGCCCATTGTTTTTTCTTCTGCTCATTTTTCAGTCCCGCTTTAATGCCTGGCCATTGCTCATACGCCCCGTTCGCCAGGCCGCAGTTCATCATTTGCAACCCCCCTCTCCTCTGCCCCACTGCACGGGTTGCATGTTGTTAAAAATTATTGCAGTTTCTGTTACAATTTGTTCGCTCGGCTCAGAGCCCCCCCCCCCTCCCTCTGTAATTGTAGTGTATTAAAACATCAAAAGTTAACAATGCAGCAAAAGCGACAGCCATTGCTTTAGGCACAAAAACACACAACCAAAAAAAAGTAAACAAAACAAAAGTAAAACAAAACAGAACAAGAAGGAATTTATTTAAAACTTTCGACTAGAATTTCCAATTAATTTCCTTGTAATGACATTTAGGTTTTGGCTCCGAAAAGTTATGGAAATGCCAACAAAATGATTTCCAATCAAAACAATCGCCAGTCGCCCTTCACTCACACATTCTTAACCTTGTGGTGCACACACATACATATGTACATGTTTGTGTGTCTGTGTGCGTGTGTTAATTGCCACAAAATCTGGTTGTGGTTGTTGTTGCAGCCAAAAGTTAATTAAAAACTAACAAAACTCGACGTTGCACCGTTACTCTTCCATCACTTTCTCTGCTTTCTCTGCTCTCGCCGTTCGCTTGAGGGCGCATAACGAGCAGGTTCGAGCAGGTTCTCGATTCTCCATTGCCCCCCGTCAGTCATTTTTCCTATTTTCTATAGCCAAAGCCCCCAGGGAGACCCAGAGAGCCCCCAGTCTCCCTCCGAGACCCCTCAGAGGGCCCCAGGAAGAACCACAGCAGCAGCTGAGGGCTGAGAGCTGAAACCTGATAGCGTGTGTGTCTTGGGCGCTGCCTGGCTGCCCGACTGCCTGCCATTTGTTTATGAACGCGAAAATGCCAAGCAGTTACCCTTTTTTTTGATTAGACCCCGGAATGCGCGTAGCACGTAGCCACGCTGCACGCTCCACGCTCCATGCCCCATGGATATCCAATGAGGGGCACATATGCTGCTGCAGGGGGGAAAATGGAATTTTTAATCCAATTTAATTGGCAGAGGGCAAGGAAGGGGCAAGCAAGGGGCCAAATGTGAATCGAGATGCTCTTCGCTGAATGCGGCGCCACTGCGTGGCAACCAGAAGTGTCAGAGCGCAGAAATCGCAGCAGAATTTAATAAATAAATTGGCTCAGACGGCAGACGGCAGAAGGCAGGATATGCACAATATGCGCTTAAACCCCAACCCCAAGACCCAACCCTAAGACCCTACCCCAAGACCCAACCCCAAGCTTCTTTCGTTGTATTAGAACAAAGCACGCAGGCGACACATATTTTAAGGTTGCAACAAAAACAGCTGCACCAAACACACGCCACGGCCAGGGCAAACACAATTTAGCGAAACAAAAGCAAAGACACAAAAACAGCAACAAAAAACAACAAAGGCAAAAACAACGGCAAAACATAAAAGTGGAAAAGAATAAAAAGTTGCTGCACTTTGTTGATTAAATTTCATGCTTGGCTCCACCTTTTGGTGCATCCCCCTCCGCGTGGCGTCTCCGCTAGGTTGCAGGCTATTAAATCTAAATTTAATTTTTGCACTCACCCTGTCAGCGGCAGCAGCATCCAAGGACAATGGCAAGGAGATGCTGCGAGGACCTCCTCTGGCTTAGTCAAGCTTTCAGCGGGAGTAGCCCAAAAGTCGAGGCGAGAAATGAGAAGATAATGAAGGATCTGAAGGATCATTGTCAGGGCTTAAACTTTCATCAGAGAACCAGAACCTTCTTCTTCTTCTGGTTGGGATCTCTCAAAAGATCTCCTGGCCTTAGCTCTAACTCTTTCGTTAAGTCCCCACCAGTGAGTGCGTCAACACTTTCACCACATTTGTAGGTTCATTGAACGGCCACCCCCCCCTCCCCTCTCTCTGTCTCTCCTTGTCTCTCCTTGTCTCTACCTTTCTCTCTGGCATTACCATATGCAAAAGCGAATCTCGTAAATCAGAGCAAATATATCCCTGGTTGGGCTTATTGCGGCAGCTTATCTGCTTATGACAGCTTTCCGCCGCAGCAGCAGACTCCCCCACAAGCTTGTTACCCCACAATGTGGCAGAGCGAAGCCGCAGCTAGAGGAACTCGCAGCCCAAAATGAGGCAGTGGCAGCATATAGACAGACAACATAAAACAAACGTCCAAAGGACAAAACCGAAAGAACCGCAGGAGCAGCAGCAGCAGCAGCAGGACACAAAGAGGTGAAGGGCCATAAAAAAAATATAGAACAATTTCTGTTGGCTTGTTGTCCTGCCTGGGAGGACGGTAAAGGGTTGGAGGGGGGTTCGGGGGGTCGGGCTTGGTTTTAAAAAACTTTTTTAGAGCTGCTGCGGTCACAGCCTTCATCACGTTAGACAGGAGACGGGCCAGAGCCGCGCAGGACAGGACAACAGCGAGGACAGCCAGGAGACAACGCGTAAAAATTTCATTGTCAGCTGAAAGCAGTTTTGGCCCTGGTTTTGGCCCTGCTTTTGGCCACGTGCGCGCGGGTTAACTGTCAACGACATCTTATTATGAATTAGTGTTAAATGCCGCGCTGATAGCCGCTGATGGCACTTTGCAGCAATTTTCGTTCCTTAAAGTCTGAGGGAAGTCGGCGGCAAGGGCGGAGGCTCGACGGCAGGTTCATAAATATTTCACTGAAATTCCTGGCTAGTGGATTTATTTTTACGACTCCACAGAAAAATCAGAGCCGGCCGAGACACACACAAAACTTGTTAATAATGTGTGCAGCTGGCCAGGCCAGGCCATGGCGGGGCAGGGTTTTCGGGGGGCAGGACGGGGCAGGGAGAGGAATTCCCGCGTGCCGCATTTTCGACACTTTCCAAAACAGTCACGTAACCACGTCAGTAATAATCACTAAAGTTTTCCGAGCAAGTCTGCCCCACTGCCCCTTGATGTGGTTGTTGTTGTTCCTGGGGGTTCATAAATATTTGAGAGACGGCGGCGGCGGCGGTGGCGGCCCAAAAACAGGCCCAGGGAGAGGCAGTGGTGCCACAAGGTGTGTGCCTGGGCCTGGCCTGTTCCATTGTGGTTTTGCAGTTTCTCTAAATTATTGAGCAAGGCTCATCATACACCCCCCCATCTGCCCCCTTCCCTGTGTGGCATGTGGCATGTAGCATGTCTGCCTTCTTATTTACATTTCGTGCGCATCGCGCGCGTCGTGATTTACTTTTGCGGCTTAATTTCATCGCCAGACATTATTTGTGCCCCGTGCGCAGTTTATCTTTACCGTTAAGCACTCGACGCCCTCAGCAGAGATCTCTTCACTGACTTTTCTCTGCTTTTCTCTGCTTTTCTCTTCTGCTTTCTTTTTTTGTTGAGCTTTTGATAAACTTATGCAACTGCACGTGCCACCTAAGCGGGGCGTGAGGTGGACGCTTTATGGCCCTAGCTGCCGCCGCTGCTGTTGGCTCTGCTCGGCGCTAAATTAACGTGGATTTATAGTTAATGTGTCTGCCACACAACCCCCACCCCCACCCCACCACACCCCCATTTCAACCAAGACAAAGGCCAGAACGCGCACCCACGGCACTTGCTAATTGATTATGGACCCCGGCTGACGCGGCGGCTGGGCGGCTGCTCCTCCTGCTGCTCCATTGAAGCGTCATCATCAACTGGCGCATAAATCAAGCAAATGTCTGCCCGACTCGACTCGACTCCTGCCACTTCCTGCCATGGGGGTTATGTATAAATTTGCATTTTTTAACAACAAATGTAATAATAGCAAAAAGACAAAAAAAAGTCGCTTTTTTCTTGGCAATAAAATTGATTAAAATTTCCCCAGTCCTGCAGGCTCCTCTGAAACCTTTAAAGATGTGCCTGGCATATCTTGGGATCATTTATGGGTGCCCATTCCTCTTGGAAATCGAAAAGTTCAGCCACCAAAAAGGGGCGAAAGCCTGTCACAATCCGAGGCAAAAATGCGAAAAGAAAATTCCATTCGCATTCGCATGGCATTTCCATTCCCCTGGCATTGGTCAATTGTGTTGCTCATTGTGAAACTGCAGCACCAGAGCCACTTCGAGCCATGGAAAACAAAGGCACAGGACAGGGAGAGGACCAAGAGAGAAGCTCCGGCAGGATACACTGGCAAAAAGCTAGAGAAATGCTCTTAGTTCCAAGTGCAGCCACGTCGCTGCTCCCTGTCCATTATGCGCCGCTGCCGACACAATGCACTGATACTCGGAACAAGAAAAACTCCGACGCCACACTGTGGATAAGTTTTGAAAATTCTGAAAGGCCCCCTCCCCTGCCCCCCTCCCCAGTCCTACCGTCAGCGGCAAACCCCAAAAAAAAACCTCAGCGAAACACTGAAACACAGAAACTAAAACGGAAGTGCGCACAGTTGTTGGAGAAAACAAAGATTCGCGGCGCTAAGCAGTCGTGCGTGAAGTGCGTTTGTGTGTGTGGTATGTGTGTGGTAACGTGTGTGTGTGCTTGTGTGTGTGCCGGAAGCCATTAGACAAAAACGTACAGAGCCAGCGCAGGATTTTCGCATTGTTGGCGCTGCCCCGAAAGTGGACACCGAGCTGTTGTGTGAGGCTGCCGCTGCCGCTGCCGCTGCTGCTCTGATTTGGCATTGTCCGGAATGATATACTACCCTCTCCCCCATGGCGAAGGCTTCTACGAGGACTCTTCACAAAAAACAAGGTATTCGAAGAGCTCCTCACCTTTATGTTTAGGGTTCCAAAGGAACATCTGCCACATCTTGGCCAGGAGAAAGATCAGCTGGAAGAGAGTCATCATCTGTGCCTGGATGTTGGCTTGAAGTTTGCTCTCTCTCTCTCTCTTCTGCTACTGGCCAGAGTATCCCCGAATCGACCTTTGGCACCTTTCGCCCCACCCTCAACCCCCCCTCCGAATATGCATCCATCCGCCATCCGCCGCCGCAAGCTGTCAATGCAGCTGCTGCCGGCCTGCTCCTGCTCCTGGCCCGGGCTTTGGGTTTGTCTGTTTAATTAAGCGAATCTTGTGTTACGGATGCCAGCTGCAGCTGCAGCTCACCTGCGTGCCACAGCCGCCACAGCTGCCACACACACACACACACACAGGGCAGGGCAGCAGCTTGGGTTGGGGTTTTAATGAGCATATAGCTGGGCTGCCCTTATCGTGTTCCTCTACCGATTTATGGCATTTCGTTGAGTTTTATGTCCCATTTTGGAGTCCCATTTTCAATTAAACAAATGCTGAATTTTTATGGAGCTTTTGAATTTTTAATTTCACTTATCGTTTGGGTAATTAAAAAACATTTCGGTTTGTTTTATTGTCGAGCGTCGAGCGTTTTTCAATCAGAATCTAATGAGCTAATCAATGCAACAAAAATTGTAATTTCCGCCTTCGCAGCGGAATAGAAAAAAAAAAACAACAAAAAAGAGAGAAAAAACAACAAAAAGTACAGAATTTTAATTAAAATTTTTTGGCCATTTTGCTGGCTCTGATAATTGGCGAACAAATGTTGGCCATTAATAATCTAATTGCGCATAATGCGTGCAAAATTAGCACTAAATTAGTCATGGCCAATGCGTTATTGTTGTTCTGGTCAGAAAATTAAATTTTCAAAGCAACAAACAGGAGTACACACGCCCCCCCCCCCACGCCCGCCCTCCTCCTGCTGTAGGACTACTACCAGTACGAGTACAATGCTTTGGCCTGGCTCTGGGCTCTGGGCTTTGGCCTGGCTCTGCGCATAATTTACCAAAGTTAAATTAACCAACATTCACGGTGAACAACCCGAAGCAGGCAGGACCAGGCCAGGCGGAAGAGCACAGCACAGCAGCAGCACACAAGGAGAGACAAGGAGAGGGCAAGGAGCAGCGGCAAGGGCCAGGGCTCTACGAAATGCAATTACATTTCGCAGTGCATACTTTTAGGCGGCGCTGCCACAAAAAGCTCAAAGGTTTATTAGATTTTCGCTTTTATTAAGCGTTAAATTATTTTCGCAAATTGTTTGCAGTCGAAAAGGCAAAGTAAATAAATACACAGATACACCCCCCGTATCCTCCCTCCCTCCCTCCTCCATCCTCCATCTCCTTCTGCTGCTGCTGCTGCTGCTGCTGCTTCGTGCTTCGTGTCTGCTGCAGTCGCTTCATTTCGGTTGCCATTTGCATGGCAGCGCCCTGCGGTGCTTTAATTAATCATTTGAGTGGCTGCTCTTGTTCTACCCTCCCCCCTCTGCTCACCTCCCCTCTCCTAGTATCCCCTCTCTGATGCAAAACTACTTACCAGAGATACAGACAGTTGAATGAGAGCTGCAGGGAGGGAGGAGACTCTATAGAAGTCCATGGAGCTGGAGATGCCCCAGCAAAAAGGCGATTAGTTCCCTGGTTCTGGTCCTGGTCCAACCTGCCACGCCCATCTAGCCCCTGACAGCCTTTGTTTGTGTTGATAGTTGTTTGTGTGTGCCTGTGTGTGTGTGTGTGCGGAACAACTTTGTCCCAGGATTCACAGATAAATAACTAAATGAATAAAATGCATAAATGTGTAAACAGAGAGAGAGAGAGAGGAAGAGAGAGGGAGAGGCAGATCTCTCTGTTACGCACACGCACACACACACACACACACACTTACACACTATCCATGCAGCAATGTACCCGAACAATAGTTGCCTTTGACGCATGTTCTTCAGTAGCTGTTGTTCTGGATACCCTTTCGAAAGGGTAATACGATTTCAGTCCTGGTCCTAGTGCTAGTCCTAGTCCTAGTCGAAGTCCAAGCCCTACTCCTAGCCCTACTCTTAGTCCTACTCCTAGTCCTACTCCTAGTTCTAGTCCTAGTCCTTGCCCACTCGCTTCGCTGCCTCATGCTGCACACAATTGTTATCTACATCTGCATCTACATCTACAAGGGTATGTCATGCCTCGGCACCACTACAATCCTTTCTTTCCCGTTGTTTTGGTGGCTGTTATTAGTAGTGCTCCTGCCACTTCTGATGCTCCTGCTGCTTCTGGTGCTCCTGCTGCTCCTGGTGCTGCCTGTGCACTTTGCTGCCTCCATTTGCATAGCGAAAACAAAGGCCACAAAAGTTAGAAAAAAGGAAGCAGCCACACAGAAACAGAACAGAAAACAGTTGGCCAATGCCTTTGAGCTGCGCGAGGGGCTACCCCTCCTGCCCCGAAGAGAGCCCGAACTTTAAAACTGTCATAAATTAAAATTTAAACATGCCTAACAAGACCGAGTGGGGCATTAGCAGCCAATAGCCATGCCCCCCACCGAAACCTGGAAAGCAAAAAATTATTTCCTGTCCAGAAACAAAGTGAACTCCGAACTCCACTCCGATTCCAGCACCGGAAGCTCATCCATCGCCATCGCCGTGTACACAGCAGCAGCAGCAGAGGCAGCAGCGGCAGCAGCATCGTCCGTCTATTTTATAAGCTTTTGGCAAATCTTTTCGAGTTGATTAAAAACAATAAAAACAGCGTGTTTCTTATGGCCAAAAGCTGAGCCATAAATAAGCAATTTATTGTGCGCTTCCGCCGTGTTTTCCCATTGTGAGGGCCACCAAGTCAGTGGCCGCCCAGCGCCCAGCGCCCAGCAGGCGGCCTGGGCTGCCAGCTAACTGGACAGAGCCAGGCGGCAGTGGCTCTGCAGAGAGAGAGCAGGGAGGTGGAAGGGAGCTGGGAGAGAGCTGGGAGATGGCCAGGAGCCACGAGGAGCCAACAGCCAAGAGCTCTGACAGCTGGGGGAGCTCTGGCAGTGCCACTAGTCCGGTCCGGGAGTCCCGTTTGGCATTCGGACGGCTTTCGATGTTTATTGCAGTATTTGGAGTGAAAGGCACAAAGCAATTTCCGCTGCTGCCGTGAGAGCACAGTGAAAGCAGGGGCGCAGCATCAAACAGGGATCGACAAAGCCAAAAAATAACTTCCGCTGATCGGTTGAATGAAAAAAAGAATGCCATTACTTAAGGCCTAAAGCCTGGCCCTTCCATTCATTCAAACCCCCCTCCAAAGCCTCCCCAAAGCCTCAGTCATGAGTCATATTTGTAGACCATTAGCTCTGGCATTAGTCGGGGGTTATGTTTCTATAAATATGCGAGGCTTAAGGGCAGAATGCACCCTTCCAGATTGTAGATCCCATTCCACTCTCTTTTCCACTCTGGTTTTTTCTTGGCCAAATTGTAAATTCAAAAACGTATTTCGCACAGCGCTCTCTGCTTATGATTACTTTTCGCTAATCGCTCGGCATTATTTCCTTTCAATTTGTGGCTTTTTCTTTACGTGCAATTGAGCGACCGACCACCACACACACACACACACACACACATCACGTATGCCACACACAGATACACAGATATACAGGATTCAGGATACACCAAGCGTTTGTCTGTATGGTCACGTAGGAGAAATTGTTTGGGTCGAAAATCTTTTCGCCTCGCCAGCGTCCATCCATGCCCCAGCCATGCCCCATCTATGCCCCATCTCTGCCCCTCCATGTGGCACGTGACAACACAAATAGTTTTTGTGGCGAAGCGGCGTTTCTTGGCGATATTCGAAATAGTTTCATTGCATTTTTGACATTTTTTCTGGGGCCACTAAATCCATTAAAAAAATACATACATACATATATACTATATATGGTATATGTGTTTTCTGGTATATTTACTGGTATATTTTGTGGTATATATTCTGGTATATGCGTTGCTCTAATTTCATTTTGGGTTGTTTTATTTGTGACTTGTCCGCGTTGTCAAAATAAATTGAAGAATATTTCTTTTTATTTTTGTTCTGCTTCGATCTACGAGGTGGCCATGGGGACATCTCTGTGTGTCTGTGTGTGTGTGTGTGTGTGTTTGTGTGTGTGTGTGGTCAATACCGCAGCACATCCTGTGATACGTGCATATCCTGTTCGACTTCCAATTGGAGTCGCCTGCCTCCAGTCTGCCCCCTCTCGTTGCAGGCCACAACAATTTTCTAATTAAATTCGATTTTCGCCATGCATGTGGCATAAATTGTTTTGTCATTTTACGGCAAATGTCTGTATGGATGGTCCTATTGGAATGTGTTCACAAATCTTATACAATAACCCCCCCCCCCCCCTCCCCCCTACCCTTCTGGATTCTCCGGATACCATGCCACACACATTCCCGGAGGCAACGAACTTGTATATTCATTTGAGATTAGCAAAAATTGAAAATCCTTTTGCCTCAGGCTGAAAATTGTTCCACATGTTCCCCCTCCCCCCCTGCCCCACCCTTCGTACAAGGGAAAATAATAGCCCGTATAATTGGTATACATATATGTATGTATGTATGTATGTGCCCCAACATGTGCCCCATCCCCCGCTTGTCCTCTTGTCCTCTGGCATTGCGTTTTTTGTTATTTCATTTCGGATTGTGTTATTTTTTGAGTTTATGTGGCTGCTACAAGGAATACTTCTTGCCACACACACATACGAGTATCCCCCACCATGTTGTTCCATGTTTTATTTATAAGCAGAGAGAGAGAGAGAGACAGAGAGAGAGAGAGAGTCCGTTGCTGCTGCCACACAGAACACAGGTGGGGGTGGGGGGGGAAGCTGCTGCTTCAATTACCCATTTGATTTGTCCTGGACGGGTCCTGGCCTTGTTTATGCGCTTGTTTATTGTTTAATATTTATTATTCCATACTCCCCTCCCCCCCTCTCTCTTCTCTCTGTCTCTCTTATATCGCCCGCTCTGTCTCCTGCGCTGTCTTCCCTCTGTCTTCCATCTATCTCCCGCTTTCTCCCGCTCTATCTTCCCTCTGTCCTTGCTCTGTCTTCCTTGTCTCCTGCTCTGTCTCCCGCTCTATCCTCCCTGTCTCCCGCTCTATCTCCCCCTCTGCCTCCCCCCTCTGCCTCCTCATTAAATGAAGTCCTGAGATGATGTTGTTCTTATTTCAGCTGGCATTTATACATATATTTCATCTGTCTGTGGCTGTGTCTGCTCCCAAGAATAGTTCTCTCTCTCTCTCTCTCTTGGATGGATTCTGGGAAACCTAGAACCGACTTTCCTTCAATCAGCTTGAAAAATCTCTCCATTAGAACTCCTTCAATCACTTTCAATCACCTGCCACCAGTCTTTCTATTGAAATTAGAAAAGTATGCACTCAAAATATCTCTGCTTGAGCATCAGCCAGCCATTAGCCAGCATCCAATCACTGCCCCCCTCCCTCTCGCCTTATCCCTCGTCTTTGCTGCATTCAATTCCATATCGCTTCGATCCGCATACAAAGTAAGTGTAATCCTTTGAGGGGAGGTCCTTGCAACTATGTCTCTCTCACCTATCGAGCTGCACATTGACAAAATTAAATTGAATATTGTAGAAATATGTTGGCCATAATGTCAGCCCCTGGCTGTAGCCTTTACGAGCGCTATTAAATATTTGTCCTTCTCTCTCTCTCTATCGGTGACGACGACGCTGGCAGGACACCAGCCATGCTCCTCCCCCTCCCCCTGCTCCCATCGACAAGAACAAAAAATAGAGAAGTGCAACACCAACAACAACAAGAAGAGAGAGCGACAACATTTCACTCAATTCAATTACCTTAAGAGTGCCGCCATCAAGTATCTGCTTCCCAGCTTGGCCTTCCACGAGGACCACCACGAGGAGCACCACGAGGACAACGTGGCTCTGGCAGGACTCGGCAAAGATGGAGCTCCAGATAGAGTCCTTCTCCATGGTGTGGTTGTTGTTGCTGCTGTTGTTGCCGTGTGTTTGGCATTTTAAATCCCACATTTGATGTGCTTAGAACAAGCAGCTCCTTCCTATCGCATTTCGTTGACTGTCGTCTGCCGTCCCCACTGCTCCCCCCTGCTCCCCCTCCCCCTCTGTCAGCTGACAATTTTCTTTGGCTTTACCTGTAAACTCGACTTGATTTATTGCTGTGCCATGTCAGGGCCCCAGCCCCAGCCCCGGCCCCAGCCCCCCCCCCCCCCCCTTTGGCTACATGGCGTGTAATAAAATTTTAATCGATGTCGTACATTTGCATGCCAATTGCAGCCAGTTTGAAGGTACTTTTCGGGGGCAAACAGAGGGGTGGGGGGGCAGAGGCAAAAGGTGGAGCCAGCAGCAGAGGCAGAACCAGTACCAGTGGCAGTGGCAGTGGCAGTGGCAGCATGGTCTTGGGCTTGGGCTTGGGGCCTGGGCAACAAGTCAAGGCGACCAACTGCGTCACGTGCCATAAAAACGCATAAAGGGCGTCTCCCTGCCCCTTAGGGGAGAGAGAGAGGGGGGGAGGTAGGGACGGGGAGCCTTAGGAGCTTTCCAAAGTTGCTCCCCATGTAATTTGATGCGCATTTGCATAAAGAATGCAACAAAATGCAAGTAAATGCAACTGCAACAAGCAGAAAAGCAGAGCAGAACACAATTATCAAGCCCAAAGCCCAAAGGAGAGAGAAAAACTTTCCTCGTACTTTTCCTCCTGGTACTTTGTTGCCTCATTTTGTGGCTGCCTCTCCGGCTGGCTGTTGGCTGGCTGGAAAAATGCGAATATAAATTTGTATTATTCTTAAATTAAGAACGGAAATGAAAACAAAAATTGAAAATGGGTTTTGTCGCCAGGCGGCAGGCGGCAGGCGGCGGGTCCTGTCAGTCCTTTTTGCCAGCCAGCCAGTAAATTGAATGCAAAGCGAAATCCTTAGGCGGCCTGCAGACTTCTACCGCCTCCTGCTGCCTCCTACCGCCTCCTGCCGCCTCCTGCCGCCTCCTGCCGCCTCCTGCCGCCTCCTGCCACCTCCTGCCGCCTCCTGCAACTCCTTTCGCGGTTTGTAATGAGAAAAAAGAAACTTAAATGGAATTTGAATATGCGACAGGCACAACCAGGCACAAGGTATCCAGGGTAACCCCCTCCTCCTCTCTCTTACACCATCAGAAGACAAAGATTATGTCCTCTGGCAAGTCCTAGTTGAAGACTTAATCCTCTATTGGCCACCCAAAGCGCTTCTAATGATTTGCAGCTGTTGTAAATAAGCCGTTAACTTCATATTTGCTGACCATTAAATACATTTATGCCACACACACACACACCCACACAGCCCCGTCCCCAGGCTGGAGCCTTGCTGTCACAGCAATTGTGCCTAAGCTCCATCAAGTGTCATCCCCCCGCCCCCCTCCCCCCGCAAAGAACAAACAAGGACATCGCCAGTTGTCACAATTGTGAGCCCATTAAGACGCTGCTGCCTGCTGCCAAATGTTGCTGACCAAAATGTTCGACGAGTCAAAGGGACAAATCTTTTTAATAACCTTAGCTACCCACTCCCCTCTCCTTTCCCCTCTCCTCTCTTCTCTCCTCTCTCTCTCTCTTGTTTGTGTAGGTGTAACACATGTTGTGAATAGTTGACACGAGTTTTGGTCCTGTTAATAAAGACATAATGGCAGAGATTTATTTTTTATGTGCCTCCATTTGCGGTGCGATATTATTATCGCTAGATATTCTTGGCCATTCAGGCTATAATTTGGCCAACAGGGGAGAGGCCTAAACAAGTGGGATTGGGAGTGGCCTGAGCGGGAGTGGGAGTGGCATTGGGAGTACGTTTGAGGCAGTGGCAGTGAGGGGAAGGGAAGGGCAGGTTATTTGGCAAATCACCTGCTCTTCCTTACAAGCTTCCTGCTTGGGCAAACTTAATACTTCCTTTTGCTGGCCAAAAATGTAAAACAAGACACACACACACACACACACACACAGACACAGACAAAGGAAAACAAGGATACGCCGGGTTCTTCCAGCGCAATGAGCTACGCACACAAGCGCACAAACACAGACACAAACACAAACCCATACACACACATACGTTCGGAGGAAAGGAGCACCCATATTACATATAATTTTGAAAGAGGCCTCATCCTGTTGGCCCTCCTCCCCCCCTGCTGCCTGCTGTCTGTCTGTCTGCACACCTGAATGGCTGCCTGCCTTGGCTGACTGACTAACAAGCTGTCCTGTTCTCCTGTCCTGTTCTCCTGTCTTGTTCTGTTCTGTCCTGCTGTCCTGCTGTCCTGTCGTGGCCTGTCCTCCTCCTTCCCTCCCTCTCGCCTGTGCAGCATATTGTACTTAATTTTTTTCAGCCAACGACGCCGGCACTGAAGTGCCTTTTTCAATTTCCCCAGAGGCGCTTCCGATCAAACAGGAAGTGCTTAAGTTCAAACTGAAGTAAAAGTGTGCTCAGGCCCAAGTCGAACCCCCCCCCCCCCCCCTCCCCCTCATGCCACTGCGTTTATCAGCCAGCAACAGTCAGCCAGACTTGGAGTCAGAGAAGTCTATGCCACGTTTTTTCGTAGCTGCAGGTGATAGCAGCAGAAAATGTGCGGCCACAACGACCAGGGAAAGCGCTGCAATGGAAGAGGCAAGAATAACGGCAGGAAAAGTATCTGCTTTATCCTCGTAGCTGATATGCCCCTGTCCCTGTCTCCCACCTGTAACTTTATTATGGGGGCGTGTGCGCCATAAGGTATGCAATATGTAAACACAGAATGCGGCAGACAATGCGGGGCACAAAGAACCCAAAGCAGAACCAGGCAGGGCAGGGGGCAGACATGTAAGGGGGATGAAGCATCATCATATTTCATATGGCTAATAAACATAGCAATGGAGTCCGCAGTGCGGGTGCCAGAGACGGAGCCGGAGAGCTGCCGAGTGAACTGCATAAATTTATTAATGAGTGGGAAATGAGGTATTCCGAGTCTGCCGAGGGGAGGATGAGAGGTGGAAGGCACACCCACAGTGGCAGTGGCAGTGGCAGCAGCTTAGCTCAAGGCCACAAGGACTGACAACTAAGCCGCCCGCAAGCGCCCGCTGGAAAAACAATAAGCCTGGAATTTTTGGCATAGCTTAGAAAAGTTCCGTAACGCAGAGGCAGAGGCTGATTTACGGACATTTTGGGGACCCCAATAAGGAACGGAACGGAACTCCTGAGGAGCGTGGAGCAGGGATCAGGCCATGAACGCAAATTGAAAGCACACAAGTTGCACAGCCAGAAACCATGAAATGGGGGGCAAGTAGAGAGTGGGGGGGGGGAGGCTGGTGAAAAGTGAACAAACTCCTGTGATTGATAAATATTTAAAGCGCAGCAGCAGCAGCAGCAGCGGCAGCAGCAACAAAGCGAAATAATTGAAATAAGTGAAGGAGCAACGATGATGCCGGGAGGGTGGCTGACTTTTGCACCCCCCAGTTAGGGGTTGCTGCGTAGACGATGACTCTCAGTGTCTGTCCTGCCCTGCCAATTGTGACAACAACAAGCCAAAATGCTTGTTAGCCGTGGCCCAAGCCCTGTCCCCCCCCCCCCCCCCCCCCCCCCCCCCCCCCCTCTCTTTGGCTGCACCTTCATTCAATCTAATTTCGCTGCTTATCACTGGAGCTGGAGCTTAGCTGCTCTAAAATGCGAATGACATGCCAAAGTACTCGAGATTCAAAAGATTGTCGCGACGCCCCGAACAGAGAACTCCGCCAGCCAGCCAGCCAGCAACAGGAGGAAGTCGCCAAGGAGGGTGGAGGAGGGGATGTGGCAGGAGGAGGTTGCTGAAGCCCTCGATGAGCACGCTTCAGTGCAGGCTTTGTTTACCGGATGAGCAGCAGCAGGCTGCCGTGACTCTTGATGTCACCTTCATTACACTTTTCCAGGGGAAGGAACACAGATATTCATTCATTTATTTAAATATGAAAATATTGAGGCAGGAAAATTCAGGAAATTATAGCAAAATCTATGGCTAAAAGCTGAAGGAAAAGCTGGGGAAAATCTTCGAGAGTTTTTGTAACTTTTAGCTGGTTTTTTGCAGGGTGTTCAGAGTTCTCTTTTCAGGGCAGGCCCTGACATTCTTTTGCTTTCGGTTCTGCCTAGCCTCTGCCTCTCTGGCTCAGCCTCTGTCTCTGCCTCTGCCTCAGCCCAGCCTCTGCCTTCTCTGCCTTCTGTTCTGCTTTCCATTTGACTGACGTCTGTCTGTGCCCACATAATGTCGCCATTATGGCCTGGCAGACATTGTTTGATTTGAATTCATTGTCGTGCAATTTGTGCATGCCACACGCCCCCCCCCCCTGCTTTTGCGCCCCCTTTTTGCCTTTCTGTTGCTCCATTTCTTCGTGCCGTTTCGTGTCGCTAATTACACTGTAATTAAAATTGCTGTATTTACAGGCAAACACACACACACACACACACACACACACATACACACTCTGGAGTGCGTGCAAATATTTTGAGAAAATACATATCACATCTGGTTGCGCATACGCCGTGTGCAACGCTTGCAACGCGTGCAACGCCGCCTGCATGAAGCTCGATGCTACCTGTTCCCGTTATTCTTTTCTTTTTTCTCTTTTTGTTTTTTGTTTTTTTGTTTTTTCTTTGTTTTTTTTGGGGGTGTGGCTGGCCATTTAACACATTTTGTGCCCTCGTCGATAACAAGCTGCATTTGCCATTAGGCATTGGTCACCCTCTCCCCCTCCCTCCCCCTCTCATCCACTCTCTACCCCTCGCTCTGTTGACCACCTCAATTTTTAGCCATTTTCAGAATGCGAATGCAGCATTTTAATTGCTTTTCGCTGGCCATCATGCATGCTGCCTGCCCGCTGCCTAAAAATAGTCGCCTAAGAGTGCTTTTGCGTGTAGCTATTTTCAACTTAATTAATAGCAAACACACGTGGGGCAGAAGGGGCAGCAACAGCAACTAAAACAAGGCACACCAAACTCAAATACAGAATGCAGATGGAAATGGGAATGGGAATGGGAATGCAAATGGGTGTGGGGGTGGCAAATGGGGTGGCAAATGGGGGTTGCAGCTTGAGGTTGAGATTGGGAATATGTTTTAGTTTTAGTTTTAGTTTTGCGCCTCCTCTCACACTTGATTTATATGGCAGTCAGCCTTAGTTTATGCATAATGCAAGTCGTAATTAGTGAGGCAAACATGCAAGCTCTTAGCCAGAAGTCAAGTCGGTTTGGGCCAGCTTTACCTTTTGCTTTTGCTTTTGCTTTGCCCTGTGGCTCCATCTAATATTTATTATCAGTAAATTACAATTGTCTTTTACATGCATGCGATTAATACTGCTGCTGGTCATTGCTGCTGCTGCTGCTGCTGGTCATAAATATTTATTTGCAAAACCAAGAAGAGTTCTCTCTTCTTCTCTGCTCTTCTAACCAAAAAACCTGTCATGGCCAAGAGCCATCTCTAGGTTGTTTGTCCAGTTCAGTCTTTTGTCTTTTGTCTTGTCTCCATATCTTTGTCTTTGGAAGGCTATAAGCTTGCCAGGCCTCCAGCTATGTGCGTTTTGTGTCCTGCATTTTTCGCATGACATTTGCAGTTTTAATTAAACAACAAATAATAATTTGTTGACTCAAAATGGGAATAAAATCTTTGGCTTTATAGAAAAATCCATAAAGATAGAGAGAGAGACAGATAAAGAGACAGAGAAAGAGGGAGACAGAGAGAGAGAGAGACAGTATTTGTGGTTAAACCTCCTGCTGGCAGGCATTTCCGCTGAGCTCTACTCGATTCTCGGGCGTGACAAATGAAATATTGAGACACAAACACAGATTTACACACACACACACACACACACATACTGCATCGCCTTGGAATCCATTTTTCAGCAAATACTAATCGAAAAATCTCAATTCAATTACTTTCGAGTCGAACAAACAAAACTCCAGTCCAGTCCAGTTCGTTTATGTCAGACACAGAGACAGAGAGATAGAGAGAGAGAGAGAGAGAGAGTCCTGGCAACAGGAACAAATTAACTTTATTGCTTATGGCTGTATTAGTGTGTGTGTGTTTGTGTGTGTTTGTGTGTTGCCCTTCCGCTAATGAAGCAAAATTATCTGGTGGCAACATTTTGTGGCATGTGGAGCAAAGGGTTTAGTCCCCTCCCCCCCCCTACCAGACCAGACAGGTGCACCAGGCGATAATGATTGTAATTAATTTAATTCCGTTATATTTTCATCTAGACAGCGAGAGAGAGAGAGAGAGAGAAAGAGTGGAGAGTGTGAGTGGAGATCCTCCGCAATGCGCTAAATGCTTTCCGCCACATTCTGTGACTTTTGTTGGGCCACTGCCCCCCCTGCTGCCCCCCTGCTGCCCCCCTGCTGCCCCCCTGCTGCCCCCCTGCTGCCCCCCTGCTGCCCCCCTGCTGCCCCCCTGCTGCCCCCCTGCTGCCCCCCTGCTGCCCCCCTGCTGCTCCCCTGCTGTTTGTCCGTTACTCTTTTCTTTCTTTTTTTTGTTATTTCTTTCGCCTCATTACGTTTTGTGTCCTTCTTTTGGCAGACACTCTTTGTGCAAAGGGGTACAATGATTCTGACTGGCAGCACTTCCTTCCTTCCTACTGAGGACCTTCCTCTCCAATATCGTATCACTATAATCCCATAGTCTCCATGGCTTCAATCCAGGCAATGGCCAGGGTATCTGTCAAGGGTATCTCTCGCTTCGGTGACTGTACCTGACTTGGTCCTGGCAGTCTATCCAGGTGTGGGCTTTAAGGGTGCTGCTTTATTTGCAGTCACTGTTCCACTGGCCTTCTGCAAAATCAGTTAACTCCTTTTGCTAATTACTAAAGTTTTATTTCGGCTACCCCCTTCCGCCGTGGCAATAATCTTGATGTTCGTGCCGGCACCGGTACCCCAGCGTATGTTCTAGGGAGCGTGGATGGAGGGGAGGAGGGAGGGAGGGAGCCAGGTATAACCCGTAAACGAAGGGTTAATTAAAAGCCGTGCACAACTTTTGCATCGATGGCAAGCCATCTGGCGGCTGAATGTCACTTTGAATTCAAATTTCAAGTGCACTCTGAGGCTGAGATACAAAGCGAGCAGAGGAGATGATGCAGCAGAGCTGCCACAACAACAACAACAAAGTTGGTGAAGCATGTAAACGTAGCCTTCATCTTAAGTGCGATGCCAGGATGGCAGGTCCTGGCATGCCGGCAGCACTTGAAACCTGCCACAACCTCTGCAACACTCTCTGATGGTCGATGTCGATGAAGTGCATCGGGTCTCCGGTTCTCAAAAGGTAAATATTTTTGCTTGCTTTTATTAAATTTTGAAGCAGCTACAGCTTCAGCTTCAGCTACACTTGCCAAGTGCCACCCCAAACCATGAGGCAACCCTTGAGGCACGGCTCGTTTGCTGGCAGATTCAGAATCAATCAAGTGTTCAAATTTTAATCAGTTGCCCCATCCAACCATCGATGGGGATGTCTTGGAGTACTTCCTTCCATCATCAACTCTTAAGGTTTGATGCCAACCACAGGGGTATCGCCACAGGGCACAGGGCACGGGCACAGGGCACGGGCAGTGGCTGCTGCCACTATCACTGGCCGTCGGTAAACCGCAAATTGCACGTTGTTGCCCCGGCCAAGGATACGCTGCCACACAGAGGGCACACACAGGGAGGGGAGGGGCACACAGGAAGGGTGTGCTCTCCCTCTCTGCTCAAGTGCTGGGCGAATTTTGATGTTTTTGCCAGATTGATGAACAAACCGAAAACAAAGCAGCAGCCAGGACCAAGTCAGCTCCTGTGGCGGGGCACAAGGACAAGCCACAAGGCGTCGCAGCTCCATAACATGGAACCTGGAACCCGAAACCCCTCCCCCCCCCCCCCCCCCCCTGGCTGCTTGGTTTATGTTGTGCCTCTCTCTGTGGAAAAACAAATAACAATAATTATCTTGACAACAATTTCCGGTATTTGTGCTCAAGTCGAGCGCAACAAAAGGCAAAATGAAACTCAACTTCAGTCAGAGAGACGTGCCACAAGAAGAAGGAGCGCCACCAGAGGAGTCGAGGGAGTCCTGGAGTCGTCGAGGACGATGCCAGTGGCGCATTCAGGCGGCAATGGTTTGAATATTTGGTAGCTCTCCTTGATTGTGGTGCTTGGCGGTGGCAGTGGGGCATAATGGGTGGTTGGGGGGGTGGCAATGAATGGCAATGGTTGCTGTGTGTGGTTACGGCAAGGACTTTGGGCTATGAGTACCAGGTAGGACCTTGGCACATTGGCAACTCCGTCACAGCGCAGTTATCATGTCAGAAGTTCAACTTTTTCTTGGGTTTTCCCCAATCAAACAAAGACGAAATCCTGTCCCATATCAAAATATTAAATGTTTACTTAAGCGTGAAATTAAAACATTAATTTCTATATTTATTTGGCATTGGTTTGCTGTGGCATATTTGATGGATATCCCAAAAGCTTATCGCCTAAATGATTCATGAGTGTTAGAGAACTTTCAGAAGTTGCAACAAGAATAGAACTCTGGATTGTACGAGTCTGTTCTTCCTCATTAATGGGAAACCTACACCTGAAAGCCCTCCCACTGCCCCACCCTTTTGGCAGGCTTTTATTGTGGCTACGTCAACTACTTTGGACACCACATGCCACTCCTGCCACTCCTGCCACTCCTGTCACTCCTACTGCCACACAAAGGCCAGTCCTTCCAGGCCATTTCATTCAAACAATTTCTGGTCTAAGCAGGACCCCCCCACACACACACACACACGCACACACTTACACATAGGAGGCAAATATTTTAATTTGTATTTATTTTAATGCTCCAACGCCCTTGTTTTACAACCCACTTCAAAAGCGAGCACCCCCCACCCTCCCTGCTGCCTTCTGCCTGCAAAGGAATTCCTTTGAGCTCATGGTCAAATGATTCTCAGATATTCTTTTAATGTTGCACCCTCAACGCCTGCGGCATGAGTCCTGTGTCCTGGGCCTGGTCCTGGTCCTCGGCTATGCACTAACTTTTGGCGGTTAACCTGGGACAAACACCACACCGCTCTGAGCTCTGAGCGAGAGAGATCCCAAACAAATAGCCGCAGGACTCCCCCAGCCACGCCCACCGCCTGCCGTTGCACAATAAACTTTAATGGGCCTGTTCATAATAATAAAATTTCATTAAATTGCCAAAAAAAAAAAAACCTTAAGCATAGGCAAATTTTCACTCGAAAAGAAAATGAAGACAAGTGGTAGCCAAAGGTGGTGGTAGGGGTGGTGGGGGTGTTGGCGGTGGGGCGGTTGTGCCATGTGTGAAATTTCTCTCAGCCGCCACTTCAGCCCTCAGCCCCTGCCTGGTTCATCTTTGACCCTTTGCATGTGTTGCCCGGAAGGAAGACTGAAACAATTCAATTACGTTGCAAAATGGCTGCCCCCATGCCATATCTGTGTATGTGTGTGTGTGTGTATCTGAGGGTGATGTGTAATAAAGTTTCATTTTATAGACCTGCCAGCACGTCTGGGCAGCTTTTGGTGACGCCAGTCGCCGCAGTCGGAGTCGCAGTCGCAGCCAACAGCCACACAGCCTCAAAAGCATAACTCGTGCCCATCAGACTGGCCCACAGATCCCCTTTCCCCAGTCCCTGCTCCAGTCCTTGGCCGTCCCCCCCCTGCTGCTGCTTTGCTACTGCAGTTTTTGGAGCAAAATGTTAGCCGAAATTTTGCACAAGAAGAAAATTGAAAGCATTACTGTGGTTGCAGCCTCCCCCCTGCCCACCCCGCCTCCCCTACCCACCCCTACCCCCCTCTGGGGGCTTCTGTAGTTATTGTATTTTTTGGCCACGAACATTCTTGTGCTGAAGTTTTGCAATTGTTGTTGCATTGCAGCTGTCAGGAGAGGCGCACTAAACACTAAATAAAATTTTAGTTCTCAACTGCGTGTACGCTCCACACACACACACAGACACAGACACACGCACATGAGATGTCCTTGGGCACACACATACACCCATGCATATGTGCCTAGAGGAGTCCTCCCCTGCTGCTCCTCCTCCTGCTGCTGCTGCTGCTACTCTCCTCTCTGGCATATTGAACGAAGATTTATTGCAGTGCCAGTGTGTCCAAGTGGAAATAAATCAAATAATTTTCCATGTGGAAAAATTTCAAGCACAAGAAAAAAAAACTCTGAATCGAGCTGCAAATTAAAACAGGCAAAAAAAAAAAACAACTACAGAGGAGCAGCAGCAGCAGCAGAGGGGATGAGGGGCAAGGGGCGGGTAGCAAACCAAAACAGAGACGAAAAATGAAAAGTCCGGCAGAAAGTCAAGTGAAAGGCGCAAGTTGTGGCCCGCAAAGGGCCGAAAAATGGACAGGACAGGGGCAGCTGATTGTGTAATTTACTCATTATACGGCGTACACGGAGCGGCAGAGCGGAGTGGAGTACACGAACTGAACCCTATGTGCATTACGTAAACGATTCTCTGTGTTCCACACACACACACACACACACAGTGGTTCTCTCTCTGTGTGTGTGTTTGTGTTCATTATCTGTGTGTTTGTGTGTGTGTGTGTAGTCTTAAAAGTACACTCAAAGAAACGATAAACATCTATGTACATATATATTTAATTTTTTTTCGCGTCAAAGGCCGCGGCTCTACCTTATACAGTGGTTCTCTCTGTGTGTGTGTGTGTGTGTGTGTGTATTCCTAAAATTACTTTCAAAGAAAACGCAAAAAAAAAGTATCAAATTTGAATTTGAAAGCCTAATATTTTTATGATGTTAAACAAAAACTACAAAATGTTTGGGTGCGATTTATAGCTGCATTTATAGAATGTCAAAGTTCAATACAACCAGATAAAAGATACTTAAGTTATGTGAAAAAGATGAGCACTACCTCTGAAAAAAAACATTTAAAAAAAAACACAAAAAAAACAAATTTCAAAAATTACTTTAAAAAAATTGGAAAAAATAAATAAGGTTAAGGAGGTTGCCGAGCTCCCCAGGAGACCGTCACACTTAGACCATAAATTTTACACAAATTTTAAATCTCAAAATCTAACAGAAAAAGTCATTTTGGGCCACAGCGGGGAAAAAAGTTCAAGCAAAAGTCCGAAAAGCTGCGCTCTGCCGCGTCATTCCTGGTGTAAATATCTTAAGAGCGGTTCCAAGAATTCCCAAAAAACACAAAATCCTTTTAAAACTGCTCTCCCAACAATGGCATTCCTTAAAATAGCTTCATCCTCAGAATAGCCTTCCAAATATAAGACCAAAAAGTGCCTGGATTTGTTGGAGAAGTTCTTGAAACAAGCTGCCTAAAAGTAGGACTCATATGTCTTGAAATATGACACAACACAAAACAGATTTTAGTACCTTGATGGCCACCTTTATTTGTACCTTGATAGCCCCCTCTTTTTTCTGCGAGTGTATGCTCTGGCTTTTGGCCAGGGGCCATCGCTTGCTCTTTTTGTGTTTTTGCTGTTTGCATACCAACAACAGGAACTGCAAGGAACTTCTGCATATGCATGAACCCTGAACCCTGCCCTGTCCCGGGGTTCGCTGTATTTTTATATTAGCGCACACAGACACCTAGTGGGCGCCCACTCCCACCCCCAACCCCACGCCCAACCCCTGGCCACATTACCACCTAACTGTCATTGTCCAGAAATTAACGAAAATATACACACACACACACACACACACAAACACACAGAGCACAGGACACGAGGCACAGAAAACAGAGAACAGAAAACAGCGAGAAAAGTGAGGGAAAAGAAATGGAAGAAAGAAAAGTTTTGCATTTCCTCGGTGCTAATGTATGTTAATTACAGGGGGATTTTCCATGCGGAGGATTTGCATTTTAATTTATGCACCGAAAAATTTGCGTTCTGCCCGACCAGACACCCTCCAACCCCCCACCCCTCACCCCCTCCGCTCCCCACCCCACCCCACCAAAGTAGTTAAAAGACGAAGCCAGAAAAAAATGGAAGAGGGAACAATGTAATGGCCGAAATGAGGAGTTACAGTGACGCAATTTGTACACGTCACAGGTGAGAGTCAGTACACATGCATGGGTGTATGTGTGTATGTATATGTGTGTGTGGGCACTTCATTACATCGGTGGCAAGTGGACACGCCCCAGCACTGCAGCGGAAATTGCTTGAATTATATTTATTTATAGGCAAAGTACTTGACCCGCTCTGTGCCCGGGCAGGACGTCGTCCTGGGTGTAGGTTTGAAGGACCAAAGCAATTAAGACAGGCACACATATGACGACGGTGTCCCAATTACCAGAGTTTTTTAAAGAAGTCTACAAAGAGTCTACAAATAATGTTATAAAATGAACTGGAGCAAGGGTTATCGGTATAAAATGAATGCCTTCAGTTTGGATCATTGCAACGATTGCCTGAAACGTTTGAGTTTCCTTCTCCCAAATGCCTGTAATCGCTATCGAGGACCTTCTATGCTTATACAGATCCTAAGAAATGATCAGTAAACTCATTAACACACACGAGACATCCCAAAAGTGAAGTGCAGTAAGCAATTAAGACCCGCAGTACCGATGCACCCTTTCCGTGGGTCTAGCCATAATAATAGAATACAAAATTGCACCTCATACTTCATTGTAAAGTTACATATAAGGCACGGATTTTCAGAATAAAGATTAGTATGTATTCAAAACTCTACTCGCAAGTGTCTAGGCTTTTCTTTTAAGATCGAAACAGCTATCGAGGACTTACTATACTTATTCACAACCTAAATCTTGTCGAACTAAATCTTTCTGATTCTTTAAATCACCAACAGAGGCATCTGTAGGAAATGCGATGAGCTCGGGGCTATCGAAGCCCTAAAACATCTCATCTGCAGCTGCACGGCTCTCTCATGGGAAGGAGAAGATACCTGGGCGCACCGACGCTGGCATCACTGGAGGATGACTCCAAGAGGTCTCCAGGGAAACTGCTTGCCTTTGCCGAAAACACCTCGATTCTAGGGGACTTCAAAACCTCAATGGCATCCTCGTAAAAGTTCATACTAATCCGATCCGGAAACCTAAGGGCCATACTGGCCTATGAGAGTCCCCGTTGAGGGTCGTCTGACCTAGCCTAACCTAACTTAAATCTTTCCAACTATATTGCAGTTTGTAGTACTTCCATTAGTAGATTACTATTTAGGCAATTCCAATTTCTTACTCGACTGCATTTGGGGATTTGTACATTTTTGATTCAGCTTTTTTTGAGGTTTATTTTTGTCATACAAAATTTCGGACGTGTAAAAGTAAATGGAAAATCGAATAATGGCTTAAGGCTGGACAAAGCTCCTTCATCGGTATTTGGTGACACGAAAAACACCATCAAAATGAAGGTAGATTTACACCTTCAAATAAGCATCACAATCGCAGCTCTAATCAAGAAAATATTAAAACGAATTTTAGATCTAAGATTTACTAAACAAAGAATTATATTTACTGGCCTGTACAAATCCAATCAAAATTGAAATAAATTGAAGAAAATTCTCTGGTACCTCTGGTACCTCGCATGCACTCGACTTTCAGTCTACTTATTTTAGTTATTTGGCTTAAATACAATAGTGAGAGTCTATGACAGCTTAGTTCTCAATCCGTTGAAGCCTCCTGCCCTTAGTTTTTAGTGAAATTCTTAGGTCTCCTCTTCTTCCCCGCACTGGTACTCCAGTGAACAGCAGGTTTCATGGATAATTGTTTCAAGTAATGAAAAACAAGAAGATGAAATGCAAATGTAACGAAAGTTCTTCAGGATTCTAATACTCACATTACAGGCTAACTAAAAAACTATCCTTTGCTCAATTTGGAAGACTAGAAAGAACTCTAAGAGGGGTTTGAAAGAGGTGACGGTGCTGTATGTATCTTCAAAAGTAAAAACTAAACCACACAAAATAGTATACCAACTCGTAATCGTAATTACTAACTTGCCAAATTGTTCGCTGCATCGAAATCCAATCAAAATGGTAGCCAAATTAGGGCGCAACCACACCCACCCGCACACACCCTCCTGCATTAAGTATAGCGGCCCTCAAATCGGCATTGAAATTGAGAAATTTAATTATAATGTGCATCAGTCGACGTCGCCGTCGCCGTCAATTGGCTCAAAGTTTCACTCACCTACTGGCAGGCCACGCCACCCCACACCACTCCACCCTCTCTATCGCCCTCTCTCTCCCTCTCACTCTCTTACGCTGTTCAGTTAAATTAATACAAAGCCCAAGTACATGCACTAATGCTAAGTAGATTCCTGCACAAACAAGGAACAGTGAGGCGGAGAGCTGCAGGAGAGGCGGCAAAGCCTACGCTAAGCTAGGCACTGGCATTCCTCTACCCACCCACCCTGCCACCCTCCCACCTCTCAGTATCTCTCTGTGTGTGTGTGTAGCTTTGTGTGTTTTCTAAGGAATGAGTGTGTGTGGGTGTGTGTGCAGGTTAAGCGTCTTACTCAAGTATTTATGTATTTACATGGCGAATATTTAATGGAGATATGCGCTGGATTACAACTACTTGTAGGAGTGAGCCGCCGAGAGTTGCAGAGAGAGGGGAGGGGGAGGGAGTTTGGGGATGATGTGTGAAAAAATGGCACACTTCTCCTCCCTCCAAGTAACCCAAAAGAGAATATTTAAGCACTCAACAACAGGAGGAAGAGGAGGAGGAGGAGGAGTAACTACAGCTACAACTACAACTACAACTACATCTACATCTACAGCAGCTAGGAGCAGTGTTTTATTTCACTTCAAGTCTACATATTACATAACGAGAGATGAGGGTGTGGAATGGGGGGGTTTGGGGGGTTAAAGTGCGTTCTGGGAGCAGAAGCATAAGGCCCAGAACGGCACAGAAACACAACGGTACAGTACGGAACAGAAACAGAACATCTAATAAGCTAAAAGCGAGGCAAGCGTCAAAGAGGCATGCCGCACCCCCCATCCCCCCTCCTTCGCCCCCTGTAATATTCCAATGGCTGCTCCCCACTGGCCTAAGGCAGAAATTATTCAAGCGTTTCTTTAATAGAGAGTCGCCCCAGCGGAAACGAACCCCCCTTTGCCCCCTCCCTCCTCTTTGGCCCTTCTGCTCTCTCTCTCTCTCTCTCTCTTCTGCTCTCTCTCTCTCTCTTGCTCTCCGTCGCTCTGTCTGACTTTTAGCTGGAAACTATTTAAAAAAGCAATTTTTTAGTTAATTAAACGACAAAGACAAGCAAAAGGCAAACAATTTCCCCTCCTCGCACATTGCACCATTTGGCTTTGGCCACTGCCTTGGGCTTTTCTGGGGCAGACAGACGGAGTCCAGTCCTCCTGCTGCTCCTCCTCCTGCTCCTCCTTGGACCTGCACTAAAATTACCAGCAACCAGCAACCAGAGACCAATTTTTTTTTGGGGAACTTTGCAAATGTCAGAGATCATCGTGCAGCAGAGATTTTTGTACATTTTCCAAGCAGACATCCTGCTGCGATCCTTGGGCAACAAAGTCCATGGAGTCCATAAAGAATCCTGGCCATAAAGGCACAGCAACAATCAATGTTAATGAATTTTAATGGCTTACACAAAGCAATCAGGAAAGGGACTTGGCGCAAGTTCTTTATCTGCTTTGGGCCACTCCACACTCGACGACGACGACGCTAATGATGCGAAACAACAATTGAAATGGCCAGCGGAATGCAAAGTACTTCCCCTCGGATGTTCCGCTCACAGGAGGTGGCCCAGGAGGAGTCCCAGGAGGAGTCCCAGGAGCTGTGGTGGAGCTACCACTAAAAATGCGCAACTTTGTAAGCCCCGTTTTGGCCCCCAACCCAAACATTTGTCGCATTTCGTTTAGCCATTTATTTATTTGTAAACTGCATTGTTTTTCCCCGCTTTCCACTCCCCTGAGAAGAGGGTGTGGGGGGGGGCATGTTGTCCGCTTACCCATCTTTGTTATTAAGAACGGCGTAATCATAGCTGGATGTGGGGTTTCTTTTTGCCTTTGTTTTTTACCCCCCAAATGGTTTCTGGCATGCTCTAATTAAGTGCATTTACTCTAATGAGCAAAAATGGCAGCAGGAGCAAGAGCAGCAGCAGGACAGGCCCCAACCCGAGGAGCTGTAGGAGCAGCAGGACTGGCCCCAAACTGGTTGGAGCAGCAGTGGCCGTGGCAGTGGCAGCAACAACAGTAAAAAAAACTGTCACAGCTCCGTGAACGACGCGACCGTGCGTGAAAACTGCTGCTGGACCTTCAGCTGGGCGCATCCTGCCGCAAGTTTTTTGGTTTCATTTCTCGTGAGAGGTCGACCTCGACTTCCCCCAAAAAACCTTTTAAGCAAAGACTCGTCGCTGTCTCTCTCTCTGTCTCTCTCTTGGGGAGGTTCTGGTCAGCAGACCATTTGTCTATGCAAAATTTTGTGACGCTCATTAGTGCAATTTGCATGCATAACGGCAAATAGTAGTATGGCTGCAGCCAGCCAGATGAGCCAGCCTCCGGCCAGGCTACAGTCCAGGCATGTCCAGCCATGCAACCCCCCCAACCCCCATGCACAACAAATACAGAAATAGATACAGGATACAGATACAGGAGTAGGGGTAGGAGGAGTAGGGGCAGGAGTAGGGGCAGAAGTAGGGGTAGGGGAGTAGCTATCTCCACATTCATCAAATTCAGAGACAGAGCAAAGCAAAGGCATTTATGTATGTGTTGCTCCTCTGCTCCGTTCATTGTCGAATTCAAATATGTAGACAGAGAGAATTTTTGTAGCCAGCCATGCAGATACGAGTATCAGGCAGTGGCAGCTGCAGGGGGGGCCCCTCCCCTCTCCCCTCTATACTGATTCAGATTCGGATTCAGCGACACTAAGTAAACATCAGCTGTGCCAAAGGATAACACAGCTCTCACGCTCTCTCTCTCTCTCTCTCTCTCTCTCTCTCTCCGGTAGGCTCTGAAAATATGCAAATGTCCCCCCATACCATGCCGCTCCCTCTCCTACTCTCTCTCTCTCTCTCTCCCTGTCTCTGCCCCCTCGCTGTTCGATCCAAAACATACCGGAATTAGTAGCAAGCAAAACAATCAAAAAACTAAAGAAAAAATACTGAAAAAAAGAGGAAATTATGTACGCAAAAACCAAATTCATTTTCAATAAAGAATTTTTCCAGCATATCGACACACAGAATGTGTCCTGTAGTCCTGTTTCTGTAGTCCTGTGTAGTCCTGTGCCTAACTAAATTACGCAAAACTATACATACAGACACATACATATATCTATATATATATCCATTGGTATCGTATATAGTTTTTGTGGCATTTTCGCAGTGGCTGATGGCTGATGTTGACACTCGCTCGACGATGGCGGCGGCGGCCATTTGGCCATTTGGCCGATAGCCGGTAACGGGGATTGGGTGTCAGAATGTGGTCAAAATGCCAATTGCAAAACAATTGCATTTTGGTTACTTTGCTGTTGAATCCGTTGCTTCCGTTGACACCCAATACGACCTCCCCCCAGCAACCCCCCAATAGGATACCAAAGACAATTAAATTCTAGGAAAATATTTCACCAGCCCTCAGTGAAAGGGCGTGAAATTTGTGAAATTCTGAAATTGTTAAACTCGATTTTCTTTTAGTGCAACCGAAAAATGGTTAGACGACAAGCAGTTCAGTTCTGTCATATTCACACATAGCCCCAGCCCCAGTCCCCCCCCCTCCCCGGCCCTCCAGCAGTGTGACAGACGGAACAAAAACCCAAAAAGCAATTAAATTGTACACTCGCTCTGCCATGGCAGCAGCAGAGGCAGCAGCAGAGGCAACACCAGGCAAAAGCTAAGCAACAAAAGACTGCAGCAGCAGCACAGCACCAGCAAAGGCATCAAGCAACAATATTATAACATTTGTAGACTGCAAAAAATATACAACAAAAAAATAGAAAAATAAAACCTAGCAACTATATTTTACAGCCAGAGAGAGAGAGAGAGAGCGAGAGAGATGCAAATGCTGAATATTTCCATCTTTTTTTTTGCGCACTTGGAATTGAATCCATGTGAGTGACAGCCTGACATGCAAATACGTTTAATTTCAAAAACTAAACTAATAAAAGCTTTGCTGACACTGGAAAACCCTTTTTGAGGAAAAACCCCACCCCCAGCAAATGGGCAATCAAAATGAATTTTCCAGAAAAAGTTGGATGAAAACTCTATGCTGGTTCTCTTTTCTCTAAATGCAATACAATTTTCGAATCAAATTAGCATACCACTTTTTAATCGAATGTGGCAGAACTCAACTCTTGGCACACGAAAAGATTGCTGTGGCCCACAGAACAGTGGCAAAGTGGCAAAATACTCGATTGATTTTGGCCAACTTTTGAGGGCACTTCAGCGCGCCCAATTCAATGTTTTTTGCGGTCAAACTTCAAGTCTTTTGGGGAGTGATGGAGTGTTGCGTCCGTTTAATCAAAAAGCAATTTTCAAGACTCTTCTCTGGACTGCCAAAACGATGAGTGGACAGAAGGCCCCCAACACCCCCATATATGGTAACCATTAGTGATGGGAAAGAACAAAAAAAGCACGAGGACCCAAAAAATACAGAAATTTACAGACAATGCTAAGGACAATGGAACTGAGCCTAGTAATTCCCTAGTAAAAACAGAAAATTCGCTTGATTTACAGAAAATACTTAGAACCTCCTGAAACCATAATGTATATATGTAAGTTAAGACACATTGTAGCAAGTAGTTGCACCGAGCTTGAAGCCAACTAGCTATAGCTTGTGTTCCAATGGTTAGTGGTAATTGGTAATTACCCCGCAATCAGAAATTAAATAAATAAATAAAAACTCAGCACCTTAGACATTGTTTGCTATATAAATTGTTGCTATATTTTGTGTTGTGTTGTGTATTGTGTTGGAAATTAATGCCACTAAAGAAAAAGTATTGAGCGTTGATTTTTCAAGTTATTAAATGACATAACACATGCTGTTTTTTTTATAATAAATCCGCTAAGGCATCTGACGCACGTTACTGGCTTTAGGTTACATCATTCCGTGATAATAAAAGTTGCAAAATAGTTTCCAATTCTCTGCGATTTTTTGTTTCAAAAGTTCAATATCTACGAAGGACTTTGACGAAAAACTTTGATCAAGAATCATTTTTCTTAAGGGAGATAATAGTAAAGGAAAACACGATTATTAAAAATATCAAAAAATACCTTTAACGACAACTGGAAGTCTGGTATTCTGGTATTATCATCGATCGATCGCTCAAATATTATTTAGTTATATTTGAAGTTAACAAATGGACCCGTACATCCCACAGAAGACCCTCAATCATCTGGGCAATTTACGAAAAGGTTTTCTGATTAAATTTAATGATATCAGATGTCAATTAATCCGGATTACTAAGGGCCTTTCTGGCCTATAAAAGGCACCGTTAAGAGCTGTCCGGGGTAACCTAACCTAACCTATATGTCAATTGGGTAAACTTTGTGTTGGCTTTCCATATATTAACCAAATAATGTTGGGAAAAAGCTATATGGAAATTGGATTTGATAGGTTTTTTATGTTTTTTTTGGCATGACTTTACTTGGCTTTGGCTTGGCTTTACCATGCCATTTTTCTCTCAGTGCAGTAGCTGGTGTGTTGCAACATGTAAGGAAATTACAACTCAATGATGCGCCAGATATTTCAATGCAAAATGATAAATATTTCGATGAGGCTGGGCAGCTACAAGATTGGAGCACAAGCGAAACATTTACGTGATCTGATCCCAGGACCAGGCCCATGCAACAACAATACACTCGGGAGCTATGAAATCACGCAGAAACACACACACACACACACTGGCCCTGGTAGAGAATCCCAGAGTCATGCTCTGGTCATAGACTACTAGGGGGGAGGGTCGGAATCGGCAAAGGCAACAAAAGAAATCGCACACTTCAACGTTTTGAATTTGTAAAAGGATATTTTTCACATTATAATAAGAAATGAGACTGAAGACGCGCCTCGCATGCTGCTGCTGGGGGAAAACCCAACCCTATATGTGGCCACACACACACACGCACACTTTAAAATGCAGAACAGCTGAAAAATCATATAAACACAAATAATAAAATCGACAATTTGGCAAGAGGCGCACGCACACACACACACACACACAGCCAGCCAGCCTTACGCGCTTAGATGAGAGTATCTTGTGGATGCGTACGAGAGTGTGTGTGTGTGTGTTGCAATGAGCACATAACCGCAAATGTACTGGCAACAAAACGTGCTGCGATTTCATAAAAAGAACCCCATGAAAATGCTCCAAGGATACGGCACACAGTCGACTCCAAACTCTGATGGAAAAGTCATAAAGGGGGTGACCCTCTGTTGTCACACTTTCCATTAAGATTTGGGCTCCATTTTAGCTTTGGCTTCTGGCATTCCAAACCCTTTTAATTGCCATTCGTTACAGAGACAGAGAAACGAATCAATTTGGAGGAATGCTAGCAGCCAGCACAGTTTAGCGACAGTTTTTCCATGAAAATCAGCTAAAAATGTACGCCTTAGCTGTCCCGACTCTCCTGCTAATCCTCGCTAGAGCTTCGGCCGCGGAGGCACCGAAAATACAGCCCAGGATATTCAATGGCAAGGAGACGGGCAGCGGTGTCCTTGGCGGCTTCGGTGTCCAGTTGTTCTACCTGAAGAAGCTCGTCTGCTCCGGCACGATCCTGTCCACGCGACACATTCTGACGGCTGCCCACTGCTTTGACGAAGGGAATCTCCAATGGTTCCATGTGGTGGCGGGCTACACGATGCAGTACGAGGGCCACACGAAGACCTCAACGAAGAACGTGCTGACACACATCAAGATCCATCCCGAGTACAATAAACTGAAGTTCATAGGAGACATAGCCGTGGGCAAGACCCTCCTGCCGTTGAAGAACAATCGCATTGGCTATGCCAAGATCTGCCGATCCGAGCTCTACCCGAAGGAGTTTGTCACCGTCGCCGGCTTTGGCATCGATGGCCGATCCGGGCTCGGCGTACGCCAAAGACTGCACACCATGCGAGTGCCCATTGTCGAGAGGATGACGTGCGAGCGCAAAATTGGCCGCCCCATTCCGCCCAACGTGATCTGCGCCGGCGGCTATGATCATCGCACCCTGTGCAACGGCGACTCTGGCGCCCCGCTGCTGCTCATGCAGGAGGTGTGCGGTGTTGCCGTCTGGACGTATGAGTGCGGGAAATCGGAAAAGCCAGACGTCTACATGAGTGTCAAGTTCTATGCAAAGTTTATCAGAGACACGATGAAAAATTTGAAGTACTAAATGAAGAGAAATGATAAAAACTACAATATCTACATATACAGAAAACACGAAAACGGAACGATCAGCAGAAATATGTATATAAGACAGGTAGTCTATAGTCTCCTTAATCCCCTGACCAACCGTAATAAACGAATCTGTGGAATTTCCCTTCCAAAATCAGCTTAAGGAATCTCCGTCTCTAATGTGTCTGCTGTGTAAATGTCATGTAGCCCGTGTCAAATTCTACATGCGCATGTCGAATCGTATGTAGAATGAGCGCTCTTTGCACCTACCTATCGTTCACGTGTCATCACCTCATTTCTTTGCTCCCGCTCTTTCGCGCTCTCTCTCTCCCACTCTCTCATTCTCTGCTGTCCAACCAAGCGTGGAGAGGGCAAATTGCAGCGTTGGCGCCTGCAACGGCACCACACACCGGCGAATCTCAGCAGAGAAGAGTAGAAAGCCAGAAACAACAAAAAACACGCAAACAGCAATGAAGATATCTCATCGGGCAGAGGGCAGAGGGAAGCGGGCAGCGGGAGGTGGCGGGCAGAGCAACAATTCTGCAGCTGTCGCCAAGCTGTGTGCAGCTTGCCGCGGCTCATCAGGTCGTCGCCGGCAACATTGCCAACTACTTACATATTTATATGTTGAATATGCTTTCTCTCTCTCTCTCTCTGTGTAGCCGGCAACAAGTATTTGCTGTATATGCTCTGGCTCTGCTCTGGCTCTGGCTCTGCTTTGGCTCTGCTCTGGCTCAAGGTGAATCGATTTAAGGTGAGGCCTCCACTCACACTCTATCGATTTGTCAATGGCTTTGGATTGCCACACCTATTTTCTCAAAATAGGCAAATAATGTGAGAAGAGAGCCTTTTATGGGATTGTGCCACCTCATATATTAATGCACTGTGGCACTGTGGTCGCCCTCTCCTCTCCTCTCCAGTCAGTCAGTGGACAACATTGCCAACTACTTACATATTTCTTGAATGCTCTGGCACTTTCGCGGGCAACACGTCATTTCTGTATGCCTCACCTCAGGGTGTAATAATATTAGGTGAGGGATTCCCGAAAAACCGAGATTCACTTTTCGTTTTCCACCCTCTCTGCCATGGAGAGTGCGTTGTGTCTGCACACGATCGGCCGAAATACAATGTGAGAGAGTAATTATCATGTGAGAGCACTCTCTGGGTCGCTGCCTCACCTAACTTATGGGCACCGCATCTTCAGCCGGCCCGGCAGCATTGCCAACTATTTGTTGTATGCCCCAGCGCTCTCTCTCTCTCTCTCTGACAACCTCGCTCTTTCCAGCTATCGCTGGCACTGTACTCCCTCCCTGTCGTCCGTGGGTCGTGTCGTACGTTCGCTCTTGGTC
Source organism: Drosophila athabasca (assembly GCA_008121215.1). Taxonomy (NCBI): domain Eukaryota; kingdom Metazoa; phylum Arthropoda; class Insecta; order Diptera; family Drosophilidae; genus Drosophila; species Drosophila athabasca. The sequence goes on along the minus strand of CM017793.1, from coordinate 1,060,809 downwards.
TCTCTACCCGTCCGGTCCGTTCATTCCGTTTGATTTCTCAAAGTGAACGCGCGCAACGATCGCAAGTAGATCCCGTTTTCGAATTCTGAACCCAAACAAGCGCTGCTGCATCACTGCTTCCCCAAATCTGACATACATTTGGTCTTCCGCGAGTGCGTGCATATTTGTGTTCTGTGCAGAGAGAGTATTTAGTTGATAGTGTGTTTCGGTCAATTCAATCGATACAATCGACACGGTACAACTTGAAGTGTGAGTCAGAGCCACAAACAGACTCTTCGATATGAGGGAAATTGTTCATCTGCAGGCGGGCCAATGCGGCAATCAGATCGGTTCAAAGGTGCGTATAATTAATATTCAATTAGCGACCGCCCGAGTCATGGCACACACCACACACCTTTCTCTGACTTTTCGCTACGTCTTTAACCTCACATGTTTAATTATAAAACAGAATCGAATCGAATCCAAAGAGAGCAAAATGTTCTTGCGCGCGCTCGCTCTCTGATTTGGTCGCCCACTCTGTGCTCTCTCTCTCACTCTCTGTGTGTATGCGCTCTGTCTCTCAGATTTGCTCTCGTCCTCTCTCTCTCCTCGTTGTGTTTGCTGAAATGGGGGGTGGAGAGGGAATGAGAGCGAATTCCGTTAGTTCGAGGAAACTATAAAACTGCTGAAAAATGGCACTGCGTATAGTGGCAGCTCTCTAGGGTTTATCTTATCTCTGGGAGGAGATACACGACGTATCAGTAACACGCACAAATTTCCCATTTTCGCAGCTACCCATATAAGACCATATAAAATCCCCCAGGCAAACCCAAGGCAAACCTCTAGAACGACCTCGGTCAGGTGTAAACAATTAGCAAAGCAAAGCGGTTTGCATGATGATGATCTCAACGGGCCATGTTGGAACAAGCCATAAGTAGATCAAGCTCCTAAATGTAATCTAATCGGGGGAACAAGTTTATTTCAATACAATACAATACCGTGTACTGTATTCAAAGAAAACATTTCCACACTGTTCTGGAAGGTATTCTGACACTTCCACCAAGGTCTGTCCGTCTGTCTGTCTGTCTGTCTGTATCTTTGAAGCTTCCCCGAGTCATTAACAGGTTTGTGTATGTGTGGTGGTGGCACCAGCCACAACTCGTTTTGGGATAGTTTTTCACGGCATTCTTGTGCCCATTCCCATTGTACCTAGAGTACTCCACAGTTGACTGAATTTCCAACAATCAAAACTCATTTACGGCCAAGCAGATGGCTTTATGAACGACTGCTAGACAAGTATTTCCTCACGTTTTGTTCCATTTTGGGTAGCCAGCCAATTGCACCTGGCACATGTAATTAAGGCAGCAAGAGCGGGTCTCTTAAGTACTATGTATCTGTATCTTGTATCTGCAACAGTGACTCAGTCTAAGGCCAGTGCCAGTGTCCCGTCCCCCCTTCTAATCAGTTGACTTGTTTACAAAACTTTAAACATAAGCAGATGTCAATGGGGGGAGGCCGACGACGACGACGGCGATAAGAACTAGAACCCAAAAATAGCAATTACATATGGTTCACAGCTATTTCCCCTCCCCCCTGGGGACGGGCACTTATGCAAAGACTCTCTCAGATATGGTACCAGTCCCAGAAGAGAGCCAGAAAAGCGTCACCCGTTCGCGAGTTCTGCGTGCATGTTTGCAGGCAATTAAAAATGTCGAAAAAATGGCATGGGGAGGGGGAGGGGGAATATTCTTGTAAATTCCAAAACAAAACCCGGAGTGACTGCCGCTGCCCATTCTAAGCTAATTCAGCGCATTAGCATTAACTCGCACAATTTGCGGCGCCATGAAAAATGCCAACAACATAATCATCAAGCAAGAGGAGGCAAAAGGCAAGGCTAGGTCGAAGCAGGAGATACCCTTACAGCCTTGCCAATGACTGGCAATAAACAGCTGATTTCTTGCTTTCAAGCATTCGTTCCAAGCGTAGCCATTCGCTTAGGAGACATTTTTGTTTTAAATTAGTTGAGGGATATATTATATTTTTGGAGACATTTTCTTAGCTGGCAACTTTCTTTTTCTCTGCCTTGTGCAAACCTATACTATAACTCGTAATACCTTAAATCCTGAAGGGTATACTATACAAAAATAAAAACCTCTATGCGGCGGGGCAGTCGTTGACGTTTGACACAGTTATTTGTTGTTGTTGTTTTTGTTGTTGTTATTCTTTTTGTGTGTGTCTTTTCTCTGCATTTCCCAGAGAGCAGTTTTCTCCGCCCGTTTGCATATTTCGTTACGTTTCTCTTTTTTTTTTGTACACGCTTTTCCACTTAAATATGTAAAGGAAAAACATGTATTTTATATACATACAAGTAAATATGTATTTTGCGTGATTTGTTGGGTTAATTAGGCCGCACTTTTACCCACAGAGATACAAAAGGCTTTTTCGGCCAATCTCCATTGCATTTTATGCGTATTACCCTATTACGCCCCCACCCCCGCCCTTTGTGGCGGCAGCCTTTGTTGATCTAAAAAAAAGCAAAAAAAAGTATATGCAATTATTTATGAATATTTATGCAATTTTCCGCTTATCGAAACTTTATAGATTGGAAGGCATTACATTTTCCAATAATAATAATAATAGAGAACATATTGTTGAGGCTCTTTTTACGCACACACACACACACACACACATGCGTGTAGCTTGTTTGACCCGAGCTTTAATTGAATGTCCTTTTGCCTGATTAATTGGCTGTCAGTGTGAATTATTGCTGCAGCCTCAGAATAAACAAATAATAAATTTATGCAAAACTGCCTACGTGGCGGGGCGCCACGCGCATTCAATAGTGCAAATTTATGCACCACACAGCGTAAATGGCCAAAGCTCTTTTTATTCCCTTTTTTTTGCTATCAGAAATTTTGCAAAACTAATTGCTCTGACGATAAAGGACAACACACACAAAAACCTATTTCAGATTGATTAAACATTAAATAAATATTTTATTCAACCCTGAATGGATGAATGAATAAAGGCAGGCGATCTGTAATTATGGCCACAATAAGGGCCGGAAAAAAAGATGATCTAGAAAGACGAGGCAAGGCGACATCTCGGAATCGAAGATGATATCTACTGCCGACCCTTGCGAGTGGAAATCAATTCGAAGGGCAAGTACCGGGCGCCATTGGTGAGCTATGTGGATCGTGGAATCCACTGCGGCTACCTCCTGTGAAGCGAACAGTGGCGCTTCGCGGACTTTGTCCTGAATCCCATGGTGGATCCGTTACTTCTCACAAGGTTCGCAAATACAAATAGGAGGCGGCTGGTCCCACAAGGCGTTTCAAGTGTATGGGCAGGGCCTTAACTAAATCCTAATCTACTCGTTTACGGAATGATCCTTACTGTTCTTCGTTACAGGCGGAAGGCAAAGCGATACGGGTATATGTACGTATCTGCCTTTCCCCTGAATAACTGATTTGGGGCATCTCAACGATAAGGATTTATGGTTAGTTCCATAAATAAGAATAATTTGTGGCAAAACCGTATGGTCCGAAATGGTCCTGACATTCCAAGGGTCGTATAAGCGCCAAAGTCTCCAAAATACTGTGGTGCCAGGTGCCAGAGAGCTTAAAATAGGAAAAACTACTGTGGGATTTGAATCTGGCGGGTAACCGCAAAAGGGGCACACTGGAAGCGGTTCAAGCTATATGGCAACCTTCTGATCGCCAGTCGATAACCATCTATCGATACCTTTACCGAGCGTGGGCGGCAGTCGTTCGTGCATCATCATAAGACAACTTAAACACAATAATTATAAGCACCCACTGTAACCTCTGTAAGCACGCTGGAACACAATTTAAAACATTATATAAATAAACATTGGAACACATCATTTCCGTATTAGAAATCTATTACAGGAAATGCAGGAAAAAAACTCCCAGCAAAGTCCTTAAGCCATTTCTTACTGCTTTAATTGTAGGAAATACTTCATCTTTCATGCCTCAAGCTTGTGTATCTTTTACGACTATACATACATATTTATGTATATATGTATGTACATAGACAGCCATAGACATTGAATTTTCATTTTATGAGGAGAATGCCTTTAGGACCTGTTCCGGTGTGCATCAGACGCCACCGAAAATTGATCACACACATATGTGTGTGTGTGTGTGTACAGATGTGTGGTGTGGCATGGCATATCCATGGCGAAGGCATTTTGGCCAGGCCAAGGATGTTTTGGCCCTGAAGCCAGAGCTGTTCTCTTTTTCCTTTCATTATTTACATAAACCTAATTTTCCCTAAATCATTTTGCGAACAATAACAGGGGAAAATCTATTTACGAAGGCATTGGCTTGGGCATGGGAGAAAATATCGAGGGCGGGGGGAGAAGAGTGCGGATGAAATTTATAGACGACAGAAAGGCAGAAAGAAAGAAAAATAGAGAGCCCCGAAAGCACAGGAGACAATAAAATTAAAGAGTGGAATAAGCCAGGCCAAAGGGCAAACGGGAAACGAGGAAACGGAACCTCAACGTGGCCTCAACGACATGCAAATTCCTTCTCACTCCACAGCCAACGTACATACAGATACTTATGTGTGTGTGTGTGTGTGTGTGAGCCTGCCTCAGGATACATTTGTTTAGCTTATAATGGAAGGGCATGGGGCATGGCATCATCGAGCAGCACCAAAATAATGCACAGAATTGAATTATCGAAAGCGTTGGCGCTGGCAGGAAACTATCGTAGCTATAATTTCTTTATGGTTACCCGATATGATGGAGGGTTGGAACTGGAGGAGGGTTGGGTGGAGAGCTCCTTTGGGGCCACGTCATGCCACGTAGGTAATGCGCCCGGTCGTATGCAAATGCAATTTTCATGCGGCTGTCGGATGATGATTGGGGCGGCAGGCGGTGGGTGGGAGGGGAAAGGTAAAAACAAGCAGCTGATAACTTAGTTGGCATCTTTCTTTCCATCCATCCAATCCATCCATTTGGAGAGTGTAATTGCAACCTAGATGGATGCTTGTGGTTATGCCCCTCCCTATGGCACCCAATTAGATTCCCATTGTGGCTGCCACACACAGAACAGGCAGAGAAATGCAATGCACAATGCGGCCACAGCCATATGCAGATCGCGTGCCACTTGGTGAACGTCTTGGCCATGGCCAAGAGAGGGAGAGTTGAGAGGGCCGTTGATTAGCCATTGGCCAAAAACAGGGAAACAACATACATATCGGGTAACGGGTTATAGTCCAAAGTGCAGCGTGCAGCAAAAAGTTGAAAGTTCTTGAAAAAAAAGGTAGAAAATAATACCCGTTCTGCTGTTCTTTTTTTGCTTTCTTTTAGCGAAATATTTTTCAATTTACATAAAAATGCGTTTATGCATACCAAATGAGGCTTACACACACACACACAAACACACACACACACACATGTACACACTGATACCCCGAGTCCTTGCGTTCAAGTTAGGTTCAAAGTGAAGGTAGGGTAGGGCAAGGGCATGTGTCACCTGTGTATAGGTAGCTTTGGCCCCACCTTTCTGTTGGTTATACCTTGCTTGCGCCTAGATGTGTGCAATAGAGAGAAAAGGGCGTGCACCCGCGCGGCAGGGAGGTTTGGTCGTCGCTTCGTTGCACAAACTGATTATGAATAAACAAAAGGGAATTTTTTATAAATATTTTGCACACAAACACACACACACACACATAGCCATTACTGTATAAAAATTACTTATTTATGTATATAGATTTTTTTGCTTCGTTACGATTTTGCTTTGAGCATCATGCAAATCGTTGAACAAAAGGAAAAACAACAACAGAAAACAAAACAAAATCAAACGAAAAGAAAAAAAAAAGGAAACGAGAAACCATCATTGCATAAATATTAGAAATAAATGGAAGAGAAAGAGAGAGAGGGCGCAGAGAGAGTGAGAGCACAGGTAACTCCTTGAGGTAGTACAGCATATACATGCAGCATGTGTGTGGCATGTGCTGCACTTGTGGCTCTGCCACACATAAGCCGCTTCGCTTCGCTTCGGGTCCGACCAGCAGGTTGACCAGCAGTCTTGCCCCGGCAAATGGCAATTTGTTATTTATTCAACACTTTTAAAAAGCATTCCGCTCTTTTGCTCATTAATTTCTCATGTTGCTTTTAATGCCCCAGCCAGCCAGCCAGCCTGTTGCAGCCACACTCCACTCCACTCTCTGTGGCAAATTGCATACTTTCGGGGCGAAAGAGAGAGAGAGAGAGAGACTGTGGTGGGTGGTGGGTGGCATATGTTTCATTACCATTGTTATTCACAGCAATTGTTGTATTTTTTTGCCCATTTTTTCAATTACTTTGGTAATTTTATATTATTGAAATTGCATGCCACAAATTGTAATTATTGCGCATTACACAAGAGGCTGCCACACGGCCACGGCTGCTGCTGTGGCAGATAGCAGATATCCATGATATATATTGTATGTGTGTGTGTGTGTGCGTGTTGCACTCTTGTAATCTCGTATTTACGTACAAATTAATAATACAATTCTCTCGCCTGAAAGCCACTTGGAATACGGCGTAGTCCGTGTTATTTATGCAACAAATTGCTTCCTTGCAACAGGGCCCTGGCAGGGTCCAGTGCGCCGATAAGCAGGCCGAAATTTATGGCAAAGCAAAACATAATTAAGGCCAAAGAGAGAAAGAAGTTGAAAAAATAGAGAGAACAATAATCAAGATAATCAAGTTTTTTCGATTCTGTTTCTATTATTTCCATTATTTCCATTTCCATTTCATTCGCTCTGTTATTTCTGCAAATTGCATTGACTAATTGTCCAGATAAATACGTGCACACAAGTGCACACACACACACACGCACACACACACGTGAAAATGCACACGATTTTGTCTAAATAAATACGGTGGGGAGGGGGGGATACACTTTGGGGCAGGAAAGTTCCATTTTGAAATTGTGAAATACCCTAACATATGTCAGAAGCTTTGGCTTTTGTGGTGGTTCCTGGTGCTCCTTGGGGGTTCCTGGTGGTTCCGTTTCACTGGTTCCGTTTCACTGGTTTCTTTCGACGTTGACATGTGACTGTCAGCTACCATCAGCTGTAACGACTCTATGTTTCGATTTTCCCAATAATATTCCTCCAAGAAATGGTATATTCTTTCTCATAATTTCGATCCATAACATCCATACCATCTAAGACATAAATATAGATATAATTATGGATAATTATAGATATACAAACTATAGTTTTAAACAAATTTGTTACATTACAATATCTATACGATCCTTCATTCTATCCATCCATACATCCATCTATCTATCGTATCTTTCTATCTATCAATCCATCCATCTATATATAGTATCTTTCTATCAATCTATCTATTCAATATCTCTTTTTGAACCTCTACGCTTTCCTCTGCCATAAAAGTGTCCATTCTGTTAGGGGTAACTTGTACAGCGAATCAACGAATGCCTGGGAAAGATAGATAGAGATTCCTTAGATTGTAAAACTTTTAATAGAGAAAAAAAAACACTTTTTTTTTAAACCTATTTCCCTATTTATTTCGCACATTTATTTCCCTATTTTTTTTGTTGCCAAATTCCGTTTTAAAATGTGAATACTCCCCGAAATATCATCCCGAAATTCGAATTGGAAACCTCATTAAAAACCAATGTGGTCAAAATATTTATCATTTGTGTGTGTGTGTGTGTGTCCTTGAGAGATTAGCATCGGTTTTATAATTTATGGCGCAGGTAAACAAACAGTTTGGAGGGAGAAAAGTGGAAAAGTGGAAAATGGAAAATGTTTGGTTTGGTTTGGCTGCAAAGAAATCGGAAACGCGTCGAAACCAAACCACAAACAAACAATCCAAATACTTGGCCAAAAACTGTCGACATGGGTGGGGTGGGGGCATGGTCGGTGGGGGGGGCGGCTAATGATTTTCCGAAAATGTTTTGCAGATATTTATCGTACTCTCTCGTATATCAAAACATCATTTAAATTTGTGGTCTGTCACGGTGGCTCTCCGAAAATTAATCAAAAATATTTACCCTCTGCGCTGGGAATATTTTTGCAGCGATTTGGAAACCAATTATTAAATGGAATCTGAAACATATTAGTTTCAGAAATAGCAAAGGACTCGACTCGACTCGACTGGTGGCTGCCCCATGTGTCCTTTCTCTTTACAGTTCTGTATTTTTTCCTGTATTTGCAGACTCGCGCAGTGTCGTGCACTGTATTTCATTTCGGGTCTATTTGATAAACAATATTAATTGGATTTTTTATATGTTTTTATTCGCACATAAATTATTTGGCATTTCGCCTCCAAATGGCAATTAAAAAAAAGGCCAACCCGCTTCCGAGGGTAGGAGGACCATCGAAATGGTCAAAGGGAAAAGAAAAATTCAATTCACGCTTGGACGTAATAAAATTTAATTTCAATGCGGAATCATAAAAATGTTTATAGGATATATGCAGCCAGTCAGCTATTATCCTGCAAATGGCCAAGTGTTATCAGCAAATGCAGTCGGCAAATACACACACAGATGCAGATACACAGATACAGATACACACAGATACAGATACAGAATGGTGATTAATAGAGCGAAAGTTTGTTCAGCGACTGCATTTCGTAATCATTAAATGTCCAACAAATATTTGAGCGGCAGATCATATAAAAAACGCATTGAATTATTTTGATGGTCCTGCAGTTGAGAGAAGGAGGTTTAAGGCCATTATTGCCACAGCACTTTATAAACCATATAAAATATTCCACAAATATTTAAAGTAATTACAGATAAAGTCGTGGAAAACAGGAAGGAAACAGCAAAGGAAAAACTACCCGGCTTAAGGATTAGGAAACGAATCCAAAGGATTCTCTTTTGCCTGTTTTTCCATCATTTCTTGTTTGTGGTTTTGCCTCAGCTGGCCCTGCCACCACACTGGTAGATGGGGCAGGTACTTGCCGTTTGATGCCACATGGTGATGCCACAAACACACACCACACACTCGCACCTAAGAGCTAACGAGGCACTGTTTATTTATTCAGCCTTTTGGGTGGTGGCAAAGTGTTGGGTGTTGTGTGTTCGGTGGCATGAACTTCATATCGCTTACCATATAAATATTATTATTATTACCCCCCAAAAAGAAGTGATAAAGTGCAAGTCGAAAGTCGTTTATATGCATACGGCAGTCGTAAAGCAGAAGGAGGCTGGAGGCAGAGGGGGGGCGAGGCCATTAGCAAACATTTCTGGGGGCAACCCTTCAGCAGAGCACAAGCAGCAGCACTTGACAATTTGAGGGATCGATGCAGTATCTAGAAACAGGCCATAGATCATAATCATCATCATCATCATCATCATTATGATGGCGACACCTGGGCACAAATCAAAACTGATTTCGGGGGTCCAGAAAGCCAGCAAACAAACGAAACCACACATAACCCACCAGACACAGATACAATGCATAGATACAGATACACAGAGAGAGGGACAGAGAGAGAGAGACAGACATACACACCATCTGCACATTAGTTAAGTCAATAGGCAGGCAGGCAGCCGGGCGGGCAGTCGGGTGGGCGGGGCAGGCAGGTGCTCTCTGGACCAACGAAATATACAATAAATATTTACATATCTAAATCGACAATTATTGAAATCTCAATTGAAATTGTTTGAGAGCCACACAGCAAGCTATACGTATGTGTGTGTGTGTAGCCATTCCTAGATACAGATACAGTATCTACGCAGCATTCCTGTAGCCATTGACAGCAATTGCGTATGCGTATGCGGCGAGAGAACGAACGAGGAACCACATAGGCGACAGATGCCATCATATGGTTAACCCCCAAAAGCAATTGTTTTGATATTTACCAACCATCGAGGGTAGGCACAACACACCCTCAAAACCTGAAGTATCTGCATGAAGTAAAAGATTGAATGTTCCAAAATAATGCCAAAATCCTACAGTTATTGCTTCTCCAGAGAGCAATCTGTGAGTTATCCTTCAACTATTATCATTCTCGAGAAAATTCTAAGAGATACTTTCTGTAGATACTTTCTTCTGCCTGCTTTTTGCTCTCTCTCTGAACTTCTCTGGCTGCCCCAACAACTTCACTTGGGCCAACTGTGCGTATGAGTTATGCGTATTTTAATTATAAGCTATTTGATGTTGCACTTAGACTGCGTCATCGTTGTCCTTGCAACCAGCAAACCAGCAACTAGTCAAGTAGGCACATACATACATAGGTATGATATGTATACATGTACATATGTACATGTGTATATGTGTGACCACACAATAAGCCGAAAGCCGAATGACCAATACTAATGAACAAATATTTGCATATCCCAGGAGAGCTTCTTCTTCCTGCGGCACCTCCTCCCTCTCGCCTCTCAGTTGTTGATTAAATTCGGTTCAGTGCCTTGAATTTGCCCCAACCAATTCGCACTTTAATGCCACAACAAAAAAACCTTAAAAACACAGAGGGAGAGAGGGGGAGAGGGAGAGGGCGAGGCGCCACGCACTAATAATGACAATTAGTGGCCACATTTAAATTGATGCACTTGACGATAAATGCACAATTGCACAGCACAAATGCAGCTGCCGAATGCCAGATACAAAGGGTAATTTACACACACACAGGCACACACAGACACACACTGGGAAAGGAAAAAAACGTGGCCATTTTTGTGCTGGCATGCAACGTGCCACACGATCCCGGGGACTTTTGCACGGATAGAGCCATAAATTGCAGGCTGCATTGCAAGGCAATTGCTTCATTACGAATACGGCCTATACGTGAGAGAGTCTAATTATGTTCCCACTACCACTCACCCTGCCCCTCCCCCTCCTGCTGCTACAACCGTGTGGCACTCTGCACTCTGTTCTGTTTTATGGCCCTAAACGATGCTCAATAAAGACAACATGGCCGGTGGTATAACTGTCAAACTGTCGATAAGATCCTTTTAGTGTTATTACAAAAAATATGCTTACAGCAGCTTACACCCCCAGCTCCCCCTCCTACACCCCTCAACCCGTTCTAGATACCAGAGAGAGAGGGTAGAGGGGGTGTGAGGGTGGTTAAACGTAGTTTGGGGTACAATTCGTTATGTTTTTCGCATGGCGCTCACATAAATTGCATTTTTGAGCAGTGGAGAGCAATGGAGACGCCACGCAGATGGAGCAAGTCCATCAGGCAGAGAGGGGAGGGGGGGAGGGAGGGGTATGGCTGGGGGTATGTTTTGTTTCTTTTTGTTGCTCTCCGAAAAATGGTTTATGGCCCGTCGACTGCCAAGTGTCATCCATCGATGTGCGGCCGTTAAGTTGCAAGAGCGAAGAGCGTTGAGCGTTAGAGAGAGAGAGAGCGAGGGAGTGCGGAGTGGAGTGCGGAGTGTGTGGCATTTTCATTCGCTTTTTTATGTGGCACTGACAAGGGTTTGCCACCCCCCACCCTACTCCTCGTCAATCCGCGGCCAAAGCTCATTACTCTAATGGATACCAAAAATGCAATTCCCATCCAATACTCAAATTCGCTCGCTTCGAGTTTATTCCACATTCCAAACAAATTTGGCGCACAAAATTAAAATAAATTAACTTGTTTTAAGCCTTATTTTGGGGGTGGGGGGGCGCACATTTTGTAAATTGGCAAATGATCGAAATTCGCATCCCGAAATCCTGTTTATTATTTTATAATTAGTTTAGAATTGAAATTCCAGTTTTTACCCATAAGCTGGCCCGTGGGCTGGGTCAAGAAGCTACGCGACGACAGGACAGGACACGTATGCGTGTGTGTGTGTATGTGTGTGTGTGTGGCATTAAATCCCCCCCCCCCTCCCCCCACAGTAATTGCAAATCCATATGCGGTTTGTATTTTTAATGATTTTTTGTGCCCGGCGAATGCTCTGAATGTTAATTAGAAAATTATATGCGGATATATACGTATGGTTATTTTTTTACTTATCGAAACTTCTGGCTATTTAATTATACATATTTTAATTGAATTCGAATACTTTTTCTGCAATGTGTCGGGCTCTAAATTATTGCTTTTAATTTGTTATTTATTACCTTATGGGTGGAAGGAACATAATTTAATCTGCCAATCAAATAGATAGACAAAAAAGTGTAGCAATAGATAGAAAATGGAGCAATAGAGTGGAATACATATAGGAGGACCGACCGATGATGAAAAAGGCTTCCAATTGTGGCTTGCCCTTCGATATATTGCAGTTAACGTAATTAAATCTATCAGTGAATAGAATATCTATAGAAAATAGAGGAACAGAGGTATACATATCGAAATAGTTTGAATGGCAAAGTTTACCGACGGTGAAATAGTTTGAATGCCAGAAGTTACCGTCGGTGAAACAGTTTGAATGCCAGCAGTTACCGTCGGTGAAACAAGTTGCCGAATAAACGCCATTTTGGCATGTGATTCGCTCTATTTCTCTTAGCATAAAACAGAACAAAATATATAGAAATTAGAAATGTAGAATGAACTTACATATGTGAATGGTACTGTTTGCCGACGGTGGAAAAGCTAATGTGTTGCCCAATAAATCCATTTTGGGATAATCTTTGCTTTATAAAAAATAAAACAATAAAATAGAGAGAGCTATTAAAATAGATAAATCTAGCGAAAAAGGCAAGACAATTGATAGAAAATATAGGGAGAAATATAGGGAAATATATAGGAAATATAGAGAAATATAGGTGACGGTGAGAAAGGTAACGTGTTGCCACGAGATGCAATATTGGAATGATCATAGCTCAACTGCCATTAAAATAAATAAATATAGCCAAAAAACTAGTCAAATTTATAGAAAACGAAGAGAAATAGTGGCTTAGTGGATTAGTGGACCAGTGTGAATGGCAAAGTTAACCGACGGTAAAAAAGTCATCCCCTAGCCAAAGAAAGAAATCCTCCTCCGTTCGCCTGGAGACAAACTTGGCCATCATTTAATATTTATTCCTAGAATTTTTGTCATTATTTGTGTGTGGAACATCAAAACATTTCGTATGCAAACGCAGCTCTCAGCGCTCGCAGCGCGCACTTCCGGTGCGACATGCACTTCCGGCGTCGTCTTGCGTCTTGCGTCCTGCGTCCTGCGTCTCCTCATGGCATCTTGCTTGCCTGCTAGATTGTCCTTTTGTTTGCCGGAGGAACTAGAAGCTTGCCGCAATTAATTTATGCAACTTTTGCCCCCGCACACTTGACTTTTGTTTCGGGGGCTTTCTTCTGCTTTTTCCCACTTTCTTTTTCGCTTTTTTCTTCTGTTTTTTGTGCACACGCTTTGGGAATTTTAATTTTGGATTTCTTTCAAGTCGCGGAACACAAAAAGCCAGCCACAAAACGGCGCCGCTTTGGTCAACGCACGCAGCTCTTTGTTTACTTTTAATTTGATCATTTCTTCGTCCTTGGTCCTTCGTCCTGAGTCTCCAACAGTTTCCTTCTTTTCTTTTTTCTCTGTGTATTTTTAGCCAGGTTTTTCACTTCTTTTTTTTCTACCCCGCAATTTTGTAATTAAGCAATTTTGACCGCAGACCGCAGCAAAAAAAAGTTTTTAAGCAAATGAAGGCAGCGATAATTGTTTTTTTCTGCTTCCACTCCTGACTCCTGGCTCCTGGCTTTTGAGGATATCTTTTGAAGGCCGCCTGCCACCACTTCAACCCACTTCAAACACACAACAACCCCCCGCACCCGCCCCCACCCCCCAAAGATATGTCAATGTCTCGGGGATGATGGACTGGCTGGAAAACAGAAAAGTTTTCATAAATAAATTATTCAAAAGAAAAAAGAAAACGTTTATCGAACACACATTTGAATTTCCCCAAAGGCAACAAGTGGACAGAGGGGGGGGAGTGGGGGCAGGGGACAGCAAAAGGATTCGAATTCGCCTCGCTCCATGCAAGCAAATCAAAGTTATTGTCCAACGGAGCGTACAATTGAGTGTCATATTTCCATGCAGGAGGGGGACCCCTCCCCCTCCACCGAACCCCCCTCGAAAGTTATCCTGGCCAGCGATTTGTCTCTCTCTTTGTTGCTTCTAGTTTTTGGCCCAAACTTGTTATCATTGTTGCGTGTCTAAGAGCCAATGAAGGAGCACACGAAACTTTTCCAAGTAGCAGGCAGCAGCAGCAGGACCGACAGGCAGCAAAGTAAACATTTATGCGGATCTGGGATTAGCATCCACAACAGACAACAAGTCCAAGTGTATGCATGTATGTGTCTGTGTGCTTGTGTGTGTGTGTGACAGCATGTGCATAAGCTTTGGGGGCACAAACATTTATGTGCAATCAAGCGTTATCATATTTTCTTTTCTTTTTTTTGTGTAACTTTTCAAAACTTTTACCTTGCCCCTGCCCCTGCCCCTCCCCCTGTAGTGTAGCCCCCACTCGTTGGCTCTTTTGTCAGCGCTTTAGCGCAGGATACTTAACTATTTATGGATCACGGATGAATATACATATGAGTACACTCACGAATGGTAAACGAGTCAAAGTGATGCTCAGACAAGAACTCCCCCTGAATAATTTAACATATTTTCGGGGTGGCTTTTCCTTGCAACATACACTACACATTACACACGTTCTATCAACTCTCAAAGGAGTATTGTATTAGGATGTTGAAACAGGAAAGAAGGATGTACTTTCTATGGTTTTCTTGTACTTGATTGACTTGGCTCTCAGTTTCATATCTGAGGTAGAACTTTGAATGGAATATTATATATTTAATACAGTAAATTGTACAGAAAGGGAAGCTAAATCATCTTTCCGTGGAACTTCCAACTGCTCTTATTGCTTCAAAAACAACATACATGTCATGTGCTTGACGCTGTCGATTGTTGCTCGACTCCAGACGCAATAGCGAATACTGCCAAAGAGCATGCCCATGAATAGTCCAAAAAAAACAACATACAACATACAACAGGCACAAGCGAATACTGCCAAAAAGAATGCCCATAAATAGTCCAAAGAACCACATGCATGTCATGTGCTTGACGCAGTCGATTGCTGCTTGACTCGAGTTTTGCTGTTACGTAATTTTTTATTGTTAAACTGAAACCAAAAAAAAAAAATAAAAGCACACGCCCATACAGAAACTCAAACCACAAAACCGACTGAATATCAGTTGATTTCTTTTTTGGTAAATATTAATACAAAAAAAGTTCAGGGGTGCTTCAGGTGTTTTACATCAAAATTCATGCATATTTGGTAATCAATCTCTGATCTGACTGACTGTCTCTCTCTGGCTGGCCCCCCTGCGGCAGACAGATGGAAAATAACAGTAAGAGAATGATGGCGTACAAAATAAGGACAAATGAAATTCATGGCCCTTCGGCTATCTCCCTCTCTCTTTCGCTCTCTCTCTCGCTCTGCCGACTGATGGCTGCCTTTAAGTCCATTAAAAATCATTTCGATCAATGGGAAGCACTCGCGCAGAGGCCGCACTGGTCCGGTTTGGTCCGCACATTGCGATTTTCTCACAATTAGCATTTTTGCCCATGCAGCAGCACCACCCCAACCCCCTCTAACTCCCAGCCAGCCTCCGCCCCATTCGTGAGCCGGGCCACACCTGGCAGAGAGAGGGAGGGAGATGGCAGGAGAACGATTGAAACATTTTTAAAAATTTGAAATTCATATGCGCAGCAAACGTGAAATGTTTTGCCAAGCGTATTGTGCAATGAAAAATAAAGAAAAGCGGAAAGCGGCAACAGAAAAAAAATAAAGAAAAACCAAACATGCGGCAGGCAAGAAAAATTCCTGTGTAAATAAATTTGGAAAGGCAGGGAGGCAGCAGCGGCAGCGGTGAGTGGGGAGAGGGGGGGACGAACTCCCAATATATATCCAATATATACATATACACACAGATATATGTTATGTGTATGTGAAAACACCTAAAAGGATTCAATTATTCCCGCTCGTTACACAACAGCAACACCAAAAAAAGAGAAATAAAATCGGGCCCCTGAAAGTATGCAACAGAAATTGCTCACGGCATGTAAAGTGCTCCTCGCTCCTCGATGCACTCTACTTGTGTGTGTCTGTGTGTGGGGTATAATATCGTATGCAGCATATGCACGCGCATAAATCGACAACAGATAGCAGGCGTAAGTAAGGACCCACACACACGTTGGGTTGCAGAAGGGGGTGGGGGGGGAGGCGTGTACTCCATGGCGTTCTGATGGCGTTGGCAATAAAACCAAGAGCCATGTAAAAAGGACACTCGTATTTATATGCATTGATTGCCAAAGCAATGCAATACAACCACACGGCTGCACACACACACACAGCGGAACCATTGATTGTAAAATAATATTTTTGTGTGCAACAAAACAAAAAAAAAGCAAAAGGAACATGGAAAAGAAATGAAATTTGCACGAAAATTTTCATTGGGTGGGCAGAGGGGTGAGATTGCTCGCTGTCATAAAATAACACGCAGACGTCACGTGAGAGAAAGACATGAACACGCATACATACATATACATACACATATGTACATATATATACACAGAGAGCATAATACTTTTGAAAGAAGATTTAAAATTAGACAGAAAAGAATTTAAGATTTTATAAAATATATATTTAGGAAATGAGTATCTTTCTTTTATTTTTTTGAATATTGTTCAAACATGTTAATTTGCACCAAACACAAGTGGATTGAACAGTACGGAACACATACACATACACATATTCGTATAAACGAATATCTCTCGCATATCATTTCGAGAAAGCGTTCAATTGAGTGTTCGATAGAGTAGAAAAAATCAAATTAAATTCAATTAATTAATATATGTAAGTAAATTTGGATATATTTCTTTTGGTATTCGCACACAAAGCATAGGGGCTGCAGAGGGGTTTAAAGGGCGCGGAGAGTGTTTCAGAGTCGCTTTTAATAAACTTCTTCTTATTGCCACAGGAAAAGATAGGAGGCAAACAATAATGACTATAATTATGATATGATAGGGATCAAATGATAACGAAATGTATATGTAATATAAATAATAGAAAATATATATAATTTTTCACATCCAAAAGTAATAAAATATAGTCTTGAATATTGTGTAAACTCACCCTCAGTTTTAGTTGACTTGCTGCTGCGATATTATAGTCTCTCTTTTGATCTTCTCTTTCAAAGAGAAACAACACAAATGTTGACAATGACGCTTGTATTTCCGCTTTTTTTTTAGTTCTTGCGGTACATTTTATTCTCACTCACTCTCACTCAAATTTTATTTCGCGTTAACACTTCTTCGCACTTGTTGGCATTTTAGAATTTCACAGATCAAAAAAAAAAACACTCATGCCATTTCTTTGGCTTTGCTGCCACGCTTTCGCTCAACATTGCCGCTATTTGCTTAGTTATTGCGGTACATTTCACTCACTCACTTTGCCGCCTGGCTCTCCTTGCCGTCATAATGACCATCCTGCACTTGCACTTACACTTCACTCACTCACTTGCACTCACTTTTTTCTCATATCACCATGCATTTTAATTTCACCGAAAAAAAAACACTCAGCTACCATTCCATTGGTATTGCTGCTGCGCATTGCGCTTAATATTGCCGCTCTTTCTTTAGTTTCTGCGGAATATTTTATTATTTCACTCACTTTTTTCCAATATCGCCTTCCACTGCTGAATCTCCTTGCCGTCCTAATGACCATCCTCCACTTTCACTTACACTTCACTTCACTCTTTTGCACTTACACTTCACTCACTTGCACTTACACTTCACTCACTTGCACTCACTATTCGCCTTCAACTGCTTGCCGCCTGGTACCCTGGTACACTTATTTCGTACACTATTACACACTTATTTCGTACACTCACTCTCACTGAACAAAAAACACATTGTTTGACTTTGCTGCCGCTCTCTATTTAGTTCTTGCGGCGCATCGTATTGTTGTTGGTTTCACTGCACTCACTCGCGCACTTTTAATCTTTTTTTTTGGCAATATCGTCTTGCTTTTTCGCTTTACACGCACTCGCACACCACTAGACGAACAATTTAAGCTACCGCTTTGATCGATAGACCGGGGGGAACTGAAAGCTTTGACATATGTAACTGCAGCAGCGTGGGCAGCTTAAAGAAGCTTTCGAAGAATGAGAGATCGGGAACGAAAGAACTTGGTGAGAGAGGGCTGCGCTGCAGCAGAGCAGCGTGGGCGACTCAAAGCTCTGCTTAGCAATCAGATCTCACGCAGAAAACAAGAGCGAAAGTTTGTGCAGGTGATCACAGATAGGTCAAGGGCTCTCGCTCTCTCACTCAGATTAATTTTTCTTTAATTCTCTCTCCCTACTGCATACGGGTTCAGTGCAATGCCCTGAAGCGGGGGCGAAAAGTAAAGAGCGCAGCAGCTGCGCCTAGAGCGGCGTTGCTTTTGCATTATGAGAGTGTTTGTAGTTGTTGTTTTTTTTTGTCTTTGGCGTATGCATTGTTGTTGTTGCTGCCTGCCAATGCTTTGCATGGGTGGAATGAGAGACGGGGAGTGCGTGACGGGATGACGTAAGCCAGCTTGACCATAGAAAAAATATTTGAAGAGTTGAAATGAAGAGTTATATTAATCCCCTCTCTTCACTGCAGCTAATGCAAGCAATGGACGGCAAATATTTTTTACATTTTACATTTTTGGGAAATATATTTTTTTTTAAATATAAAAATATTTAATTTAATTAAGAAATATGTATATTTGCACTCTCTTTTCACAATATGCACTTTCCACTCATCATTTTTCTCTGAGTGCAAATATTTGCATCCATCAGCCGTTTCGTTTTGTTCCCTTCCCTTCTGCTCATTGGATGGGGGCGTTGGAGGGTTTAGGTTTAACCATTACTGCAAATCCCATTTAAAGTTCGATATTTATAAATTATTTGTTTACATGTTCTCTTTGTTTTTTTGTTACAGTTCTGGGAAATCATATCCGATGAGCATGGCATCGACCCCAATGGCTACTACCATGGGGAGACGGCCATGCAGCTGGAGCGCATCGAGGTCTACTACAATGAGGCGAGCAGCGGCAAGTATGTGCCACGCGCCGTGCTGATCGACCTGGAGCCGGGAACCATGGACTCGGTGCGCTCGTCACCGATGGGCCAGCTCTTTCGGCCCGACAACTTTGTCTACGGACAGTCCGGAGCGGGTAAGTGACCCCCAAATCCATGACCCCTGACCAACGCCCTCCTACGCCGTCAGTTAATGCATTTCCGTTGCACTATGGGTTAATGCGTGGCATGTCCCTGCATGGCGTGGCATGTCGTGCCTTGCTTTTGATTGTCATTGCTTTGATAAGTGCGGGGTACACGATGGCCACCATGCAGCCTTGTTATCACAGACACAGAGCTTATCAGAGAGCGGACGGGATGGCCTGGCCACTTGATTGTTTTCCCTGTTCTCTGTTCGTTGATGTTGGTCAATTGCCTCGGGCGGGCTACTGCCGTGCTCCTCCCCCATCCTGCTGTTGTGTCCTGTGTGTTGGCTGTATACTGAGGATAATTGCAATTATGAAATGGCCTGCGGATGACGATGAAAATTAATTTTCCACACGTCCAGCTGTGCTGTGCTGCTGTCCGCCCTGTCTCTCCCTCCGCCTCTCTGTACATTGATTAGATAAGTAATTGTGAATGACTCCTTCCCCTCTCTGTGATTGCAGGCAACAACTGGGCCAAGGGCCACTACACAGAGGGAGCCGAACTGATCGAATCTGTGATGGAGGTGCTGCGCAAGGAGTCGGAGGGCTGCGATTGCCTGCAGGGCTTCCAGCTGGCCCACTCCCTCGGCGGCGGCACTGGCTCTGGCCTGGGCACGCTGCTCATATCCAAGATACGCGAAGAGTATCCTGATCGCATCATGGTCTCCTTTTCCGTTCTGCCCTCACCTAAGGTAAGCCTTCGCCCCTGCCTCCTGCCGCCTGCCCCATGATCATTCTCATTATGACCCCCACAATGACGACGGGTGCAATCCGCTTAGCAAAATGAGCTTACAAATCACGGGGGTGTCATTGGCGTGGTGGTGGGCCCACAAGCGCATTACACCTGCACGCGTTTTTGGCCAAAAATTAGCGAAACGAAAGCCGCAACGCCCGAAAGTATGCCACAAATGTTGTTTTATTTATGCAATTCATGCGCCAAATTCAATTGGCGGGCTTTGTGCACGGCTAAGCCCCAGAACCGGACCCAAACACGGTCCTGGACACGGACCCTGGTTCACGGCTTTGTCCAAATAATTCTAATTAATTTGCAGGCGAAAATTAGTGCGCCGTCGCTGGCCATTGGCCATCATTGGGCCCGCGGCTAAAACCTAATTGGCAATGCAGTTTTAATGCATTTTAGTGTGGCAAGGCACAAGCCTCACAGCGTGCCACACGGGGGCGCCTCGCCTCGCATCTTTTTTTGCTGTTTTTTGTGTTGCCTTTTTTTGACACGCCTCAATTGTCTGCTTAATTAACCCAATTGCATATATGCATACTATATGATATGTATTACGTGGCACGTGGCATGCGGCACGCCTCCATTTGCATTATTCTCGCATTTAATTACATTTTGGAAAATTTAATTAAATTAATTCAGTGCAAATTAAATTGCCAGGCAGAGGAAATGTCCCCTGCGGGCGAGACACTTGGCGAGCGAGCAGACATTCATGCACGAATACAGGATCATATTTTTCCACAGCCTTCAGCAAACTATGGAAAAATCAGCAGGCTCCTTGTCAGCGGAACATCTCTTGGTTCTGACAGGCTGTGATTACTGTATCGTATATTATAGGCGTATTAAAGCGTATCTGTAGTCGTTGTACACAAATTATGGTATAAGTAGAGAAGCTAGAAAGAGGATCAATAGGCAAAGAGAGAAATAGAAATAGAATAGAAACAAAGAGAGAAGCAGTAGAGTAGTAGAGGCCTGAGAGCGAGTGAGAGCGCGACTCAGTACACTCCCTCTCTTGCGGTTCTTCCTTTACGCTCAAAACTACTGATGTGGCAGCCCAGATCGCAATCCCAAACAGGCAACTACGTGACGTGCGCTGGTGTGGCAGCACTTTCGGGATCGATAAGTGGATCTGGTAACATCATCGCGAGGACGACGACGCGCTCAGAATCAAAAAATTGTAATTGAGTTTAAGAAATAAAGAAATATTAAGAAGTATTATAGGCCAAGCTGCCAAACTGAGAGCGCTTTGGCGCCATTTTTGACCAGAGAGAGAGAGATAAGAACAAAGTTTGCTGTTGCACTGAGCGAAATAAGACCCGAAAAGAGAGTGCGTTACCGGACAATTGCATCTTGCTCTTAGAGAAGTGTGGCGAGGTGGTGTTAGTGTCTGTAAGAGAGAGAGATATAGAAGATCAAAAGGGCATTGCTGAAAGAGAGATAGAAATAGTATAATACAGTTCGACAGCGAATTCTATTGCAGGATATAAACATATATTTTCCAGGCTATTTACAAATCAGCTTTCCTTTAAATCCAACTTTAACCAACCATATGTTATATGCCATAAATCTTGAGTCAGTTTTAATCGATTTTATGGCCCGTTATCCCCAGAACAACCTGTTGAATTTTGTTCTAATTTGAGATTTTTCATAGACCTCTTCCCGAGGTGTCCTGTGAGGCGTGAAATTAACATTTTGACACAATAAATTTTATGTATTTTTAAGGACGAAACTTACATTTGGCCGAATTTGTGTGTGTGTGTGTGTGTTTAAATTTATTACCGTCACGGCTGAACGCCAACTATTGAGAGCCACCAGTCGTCTCTCCCCGAAACCCTTGACCCTTGACCTCCCAGTTCATCCTTTCCCCTTCCCTTTTTGGCCATGTCGTTATTTATGGGTCCGTGGATGATGGGGTTGCTTGGCTTACCGCAATGTTTTGGCTTCGGCGGTCATTTTATTGCGGCCCAGAGCCCGACACATGCCTGTCTGTCACTCCATAACGGGCCTTAATACAGCACTGGACATGCAACGTGATACATACACATATATGTATCTATGTAATTTAATAGTTTTTCCCTGATGCTGGCAATTTATGCAAATGCGGAGCCCCCAACAAAAGACTGGAAAAACTGTTTCAATATTTTGAAATATGTTTAAAGTTTTGCGCAAAATCCTGCGTTAATTATGCAACCCCTTTGAGGCATGCCGCCCGCACAGGCGAGTATTAAAGGAGCTTTGCACCTGCCTGATAGCCAGGAGGCAGGAGCCAGGAGTGCTGCTGCATACACACTCGTTAATCCTGCAACAAATGCCAGATACTTGCTCGTACTATTTGGGGTACAAAATGTTGAATGCCACAGCATAACTCATTAGTATTAACTGCATGTGCATACGTGTACGCACTGGACAGGTGTACAGGTGTGTGTGTGTGTGTGTGTGTGTCCACCTTATCGCTCTAGGGCTGGGGCCTGGGCCTGACCATTAAATAATTGCCACAATTTATGTGTACACACACAAAGCTGGGACTCGAAACTGATGTTTGTCGCATGCCACACCCCTCAGCCCACCCCCTAGTAGGGGACACGTAGCCATGCATCTTGCCCAAGCGCAAATATAGAGAGTGAGGCAAAAGCAAAGATTATACATAATTTTCAATTTGCAGCAGCACAACCCACACTTGTATATGTTTGTGCAACATGCAACTGCATTTATGCAACAATTCGAAGCCTGAGTGCAGCTCCAGGGCCCCACAAACACACACACACACACACACACACAGAGAGAGGTCTATGCTGTAGCAGAAGAAAATGCATTCGAATTGCAGCCTCTCTTTGGGGCGGCAATGCATTTTTCATGTTGCATGTCACAAGCAAATTGCCAGGAATTTGGTTTTTGGCCCAAAGAAATCAGAGAGTGGCCGAGTCACTTAACGTTTGACAAGTTCTACGAGTACATGGCCGAAAGGCACACTCACAGAACAGCAAAGGTCTGTCTCTCTGGCTCTCTGTCAAAGGCATAATCCATGGTCTTTCAACTGTCACTCAGGATACAGAGAAATTCCAGCAAAGAGCTGAACGAAAACTAGTTTCAGGGACCCCGATAATCCGTTACGTTTTTCCTTCAATTCGTATTTGAGAGCGTGGCGTGGCCAGAGAGCGACTCACCCCACTCTCTCTCTTGCGGTTCTTCTTTTACGCTCAGTACTACTGATGTGGCGGCAGATCGCAATCCCTCACCAGCCAGGCAACTAGGTGTCGTGCATTGGTGTGGCAACACATTCGCGATCGAGAAATGGATCTGGTAACTTCATCGCGAAGTCGCCGACGCGCTCAGAATCAAAAATTGTAATTGATGAGTTTAAGAAATAAAGATATTTTATGTATAGTTTCAGGGACCCCCAATCGACACTCCATATTCCATCCATTTATCAACAGAAAAATAGAATATCTTTTGCCCAAAAGCGTTTGCTGATTAACCTTCTTTATTTTCCTGCATGTGCGCCTAACCCAACAACAACGGCAATCAGGTATCCGATACCGTCGTGGAGCCCTACAATGCAACGCTCTCCATCCATCAGCTGGTGGAGAACACAGACGAGACCTTCTGCATTGACAACGAGGCTCTCTATGACATCTGCTTCCGCACACTGAAGCTATCATCGCCCACATACGGGGATCTGAATCATTTGGTTTCTGTAAGTCTCTAATTCGTACCCTTTTTGTTTGTCCTCCTCCCCATGCCCTGCCCCCACGTCCCCTGCCAAATCCATCATCGAAAGGTGTCTGAGGTGGTGGTGGAGCCGTATAATGCCACATTGTCGGCGCATCAACTGTGCGTGAACACAGACGAGACATTCTGCATTGACAATGAGGCGTTGTACGACATTTGCTACCGAAGCCTGCGGATATGCTCACCCACCTACGAGGATCTCAATCACTTGGTGTCCGTAAGTAGAAGAACAAAATGGAGTACAACATTTGAGCCCAAAATAGAGCCCAAAATGGAGCCCAAAATGTAGTCCAATAAAGCCCAAAATGGAGTACAAAACGGGGCCCAAAATGGAGCCCAATGTGGAGAGCCCAATGAAGCCCAAAATGGAGATCAAATGGAGCCCTAAATGGATCTCAAAAGGGTGGCCCATGGAGCTCTAAATGTAGCCCTAAATGGAAACTAAAATGTAGCCCAATGGAGTCATGGATTGGCAGAGCCCTTCCCATCCAAATAGGACTACAACGTCGTCTATCTATCAAATAAAAAGCCTTCCTAACTTGAGATTTGTTTCCCCTCCTTTTCCCCTCCCAAAACAGGTCACAATGTCTGGCGTAACCACCTGCCTGCGATTCCCTGGCCAGCTGAACGCTGATCTCCGCAAGCTGGCAGTCAACATGGTACCATTCCCTCGCCTGCACTTCTTTATGCCCGGCTTTGCACCGCTGACCGCCAAGGGATCGCAACAGTATCGCGCCCTGACCGTCGCCGAGCTGACGCAGCAGATGTTCGATGCCAAGAACATGATGACGGCCTGTGATCCCCGGCATGGACGCTACCTGACGTGTGCCTGCATCTTCCGCGGTAAGTAACAGGCAACACCGAAGCAACTGTTGACGCAGACCCCACAGGGGGTGGCGGCTGGGGGTTGGTCTGAAAAAGAAAAATAGTTGTTTAACAACAAACCCGAAACACTTTCACGCAAACGCAAACGCAAACGCAGAGATCCATCCATCTAAACGGGCGATGGGGGGTGCCCCACCCCCACCCTTGGCGGCTTATCCGTGAAACTTTGTCACTTTGTCAGGGCCACGGCCACCTGGTGGCGCACCTGTCCTGGCTGGCCATAGGCGGCCGCAGGGCACGTAGAAACAAGAAGCAACAGCGACAATTTTATTAGCAAACAGAATGCCTACTTATGGGCGGCACTAAAAATGATTAATGCAACCAGGACAGGACCTGGGCCCTCGTCCTGGCCCTCGCCCTGGGCCCTGGCGGCTAAAAAGGCTGCAATCCGTCAACGCGCACGTAGCGCAAATTTGTTAGCTCCCAACACCACCACGCCCCTTCCCTATCCATTCAGCTTGCAACAGGATGGTAAGGGTGGCATTTTTTTTTCTGGTGTTCGCGCTAATTTTTAAATTAATAAACTGGTGTGCGGCGCCCAAAAGTATGCCGCATAATATTTCATTTGCTATTCCTTGTGTGCCTCCCTTTCGTCTTTCGTCCTGGCCTTTTGGCTTGGCTTTGGCTTTGGCACTGCCTCTGCCTTTCCTTTTGACTGATGACTCGCAAAACGCGCGTAATTAGAAATTTACTTTCAAGATCCATTGGGGAATTACGACCACCGACCGACCGCCCCCAGACAGGGAGCCAATCCCAAGCCCAAGCCTAACTAATCATGCTTGAACGTGACTTTGGGGCCCTGCACTGCCTCCCGGACTGACTGCCAGAAATACTTGCAAAATAATTAATCACAAAAATGTGCTCTTCAGAGAGAGAAGCAACAGCGGAAGCAGCAGGAGCAGCAACAAAAAAAATGCCAACGAAGGAATTTAAACAACTTTTTTAGTTACCTCCTGGGACTGTTTGTGTCAAGGTGCCCCCGGTCCCTGTGCCACCTAAGAGTCGACTCCGACCAGGTGGCAAAGTGCGCTGTTAGGGCTTAGAATCCGTTTAGTATTTCATATTCAGGGATTTGGGGATTTGGGCCCTTGGCGCGCGCATCAAAGCAAACTTGTCTTTTGATGTAAATGCGGGTGGGGACGGTGGGATTTGTAGCACCAATACCAATCTTTTTTCTCTTTTTGCTTTCGTTGTTCAATAATTAACAGGTCCAATGTCCATGAAGGAGGTGGACACACAAATGCTCAATATCCAGGCCAAGAACAGCAGCTACTTTGTCGAATGGATACCCAACAATGTGAAGGTGGCCGTCTGCGATATACCGCCACGTGGCCTCAAGATGTCGGCCACATTCATTGGCAACTCGACGGCCATTCAGGAGATCTTCAAGCGCATCTCCGAGCAGTTCACCGCCATGTTCCGTCGCAAGGCCTTCTTGCATTGGTACACGGGCGAGGGCATGGACGAAATGGAGTTCACTGAGGCTGAGAGCAATATGAACGATCTGATATCCGAATATCAGCAGTACCAGGTGCGTTTCCAAGAAACACCATAAGCCCAACCAGCAATTTCTCATCCAAAATTCTCTTTCCATTTTGCAATTTTTAGGAGGCAACGGCCGACGATGAGCTCGAGTACGATGAGGAGCAGGGCGAGGGCTACGAGTCGGAGGTCCTGCAAAACGGCAATGGCGAGTAGGACCTACGGACCTACAAACCGAACATCATAACTGTTTTCTGTATACTATTATGTAAATTATTTGCAAAGTCATCACCAGACAAAGGCTTCAAATAAAAATATCTAGTAAATATAGTAAATCTTATTCATCGATTGGCTTCAAAATTCCAAATTCGATATGGAATTTCCTTTGGGGAGATTCGTACGCTATGTCTGGACCGAAACAGGTTTCACAGATATCTGTTTTTGAAGAAGATTTCTGAGGATTTCAGTAAACGTACATCGACGATGTACCGCGACTTATCAAGAATTTATATCCAAATATTTTTGGCGGTGCGGACATGGTAATTTTTATAGTTGAATTCGTTTTGGATCAAGTATACTTTTTCATAAAATGTCAAAATATATACTACATACATTATGGAGTAAAAAAAATACACCAAGGGGTTGTCAGAATTATAATCTACGATGAATTCTAAGAAGCTTTGCGAAGAAAAAACCATGGGTCTAAATTTTAGACTCTAAAACAGTGCCTGCCACAACAATTGCGGCTTTGGCAATGCAACTTGGGCTCTTGCTATCTCGCTTCTTCCAGTTTAAAGAAATAAACCGATTTCACCCGCAGGCATGTTCGGGTTTTTGCTAACCAAAACCAATTTGGAGCTTCCAGTTTTTAAGGACACGTAGTTGCTATTTTATACGCTAACTCGAACGCGTATAACTTTAATTTTCTATATTTTCTATAGTTCAAATTATGGAAGTTCCATAATTGTATAGAATCATCTAAGAAACTTACTCTTACTTACTTACTTACTTACTTACTCTTACGCTTACTCTATTCTCCCGATTTGTATGCGTTTTTTAAGCCCTAAAAGCCTACTCGGATAAAGAGTTTGAGATCTTCCACAAGCTCTCACTTTCACTGTACAAATGTAGCTCAGTTATAGCCAGTTACAGCCAGTTATAGCCGTGTTTCTGTCCAGACAATTACAATACCTAGTACCCCTTATTGGCAATACAATAAAATACACTTAATTTTCAGAAACTAGGTCTAAATGTTGTTTTTATTAGCCGATTCGTTTTACTACAGCGGATAGTTGACGAGTACATCCTGGCGGGCCAATTCCAGCAACATGGGATCGTCAAAGAACTTGTTAATGGAGACATCCTCGGAGAGGCCCTTGCGACGACGTGTCTTGATCATGAATTCACGTGCCAAATGCGATGCCTGCTGGGGCTCCAGCGGCCGAATGATGATACTCTTGTCCAGGGGATCGCCGGGCACAATTTGCCAGTGGTGGAACACCGACAAACAGAAGGCCTGACCCTGGGTATGCGTACGCAGATCTGTCTCAAAGCCGAACGAATCGATGGCGGGTATAAAGGCTTTGATCGTATAGATGGGCGAACCGGAAACGGGGGCATCCTGTGTCACATGACCTCTAAAAGAATAGGAATTCATGAAGTTTCGAGTGAAAATCATCAGAAAAAGATTGTCCTTCAACTCACCTGCGCCTGGCCAATACAGTGTACACCGCCGACACACAATCTGCGGGCGCCTGGACCTCAACGAATAGGTACGGCTCCATGAGACGTGGCGTGGCCATGAGGAAAGCAGAGTAGGCCACACGACGAGCTGTGGGAATGATTTGGCCGCCACCGCGATGCAGAGCCTCGTTGGCGATGACTCCGTCCAGTATCTTGAATTTGACATTTCGTATGGGCTCCTCGCAGAGCGGACCCTCGCGCGTTCCCCATTGAAAGCCCTGTACAATGGAGTCCTTCACTGCCGTCAGCAGATTCTTGTCCACCTCCGAGGGCAGGGTGTCGTCCACAAGAATGTTGGGACCAGTTGAATCGGGGCCAAATGCCCAAATGGAACGCGCTGCCAACAGATCCCAGTCGTAGTTGACCTGAAAGAACTCTCCGATGCGTTTCTTGTTCCAACTGATGCAAACGGTTCCGTTCTCAATGTCCTCGGCCAGGCCCTTCTCCAGGGGCTCTGATATCATCGTTAATTTGTTCTTTTTGTTTGGCGTCTCGGCGAAACACTTGAGGGAACTGGTCTCCACGACAGTCTCACAGAAGGCCACCACAGGATCGGCCACCTTTATGTCGATCTCCGAGTACATTTTGCGCAGATCATGCATGACGCAGTCCAGATACAACTCGCCTGTGCCTAGGATGACATGCTCACCCGACTCCTCGACACGGGTCGAGAGCAGCGGATAGGATTTGTTCACCTTCCGCAGACCATCGAGCATTTTCGGCAGCTCTGAGGGATTCACCGGCTCAACGGCAATCTTTATAATGCTCTGGGTGTTGAACTTGAGTGGTCGGAATATATAGAGATCCTCTGGCACATTGATGTCCACAATGGTAGAGGTTTTCACGATACACTGATCGATGCCCTCGATGAGGACCCAGTTACCCGAAGGAACTCGGTTCAGCTCGACCTTGTAACGAGCCTCGAACACCCACAGTCGACCGACCTGCAGTATCCGTGAATCCTCTTCATCCTGGAGCGTGTAGTTTTCGCCCAAGACACGCACCTCCTGGCCGGCATGCAAGGTGCCGGAAACAATTCGTGCCAGCACCTGGAAGAAGGTGCAATCATCGTTGGGATACATCTTCGAGCTGTGGACCATCAGCGTGCCATATTGATTGCACGTAATCATGTCGCGGTAGATGTCACCCTCTTTTGGCCCCGTATAGATGTGATCCACCTTCCGCTTGGCGTTCTCTTGCGGGGATTTGATGTGCTCCACGCACATGTCCACAAAACCGCTGCAGTCACCCATGAAACGATTGCAGACGAGTCGCAGCAGCGGGCGGATGTTCGATTTCATTTCCTCCTTGGACACGCGCACATTCAGCTCGGCGAGCGTGTCCGACAGCGTGCTGTCCACATCGCCCACAACCTGGGCAATCAGCTTGTACATGGGCTCCAGTATGAACTCCACGAAGCTACGCTGCGCCGAGCTATGCGGCTGTTTCTTGGAAAACTTTCGGCTGCCAATAGTTCGATGATAAATTTACGATAATATTAGTAGCCAGAGGATAGACTTACGTTTTGCTGTTGAAGTACATATCGCCCCAGAGTCGTTTGGCAAAGTCAATGTAGTTCACGCCCTCATAGGTGTCCGCATAGAGTTTGGCAAAGGATTTCAAGGTGAAGCAAAAGCCATACAGCGAGCTGGCAAAGCAAACATTGCCTAAGATCGGAGAAACCAACAGATTGTCCTCTGCATTGCCATATGTGCTAAAAGAGAAGGATATTGGTGGTGAAATTGATTGGCAAATTGACGTCCACATACCTCAGTAGCCCATTGACCTCCTCCACAATGTGTTTGAGCTTAAAGTACGCATCTTGGGGCGGCAGCTTCAGCTCCAGAATGAGACGATCAATCTGCCATAGAATAGAGGAGTATTAGCAACTTGTACTTTCGAGGCATTTGACTGTCACTGTCTTACCTTGTTTATGCACACGGTAATGGACTGCCTCTCCTGTACAGCGTGCTTTAGCAAGCGTTCCGTGTTCAGCATAACGCCCTCGGCTGCATCGATGAACAGAACAACGCCGTCGCTCATGCGCATGGCCGCAGTGGTCTCATCCGAGAAATTAACATGACCGGGAGTGTCGAAAATATTCAGCAAGTAGCTCTTCTGCTTGACATCCTGCAGGACAAGGGTGACTGGGGTGGCCTTAATGCTGCATCCGCGTTCCTGTTCGGTGAAGAGCGTGTCTGTGTAGCGCAAAGAGCGCTCCTCCATGTTCTCGAACTGGGGATGCGTTTGCCGAATCAGGCAATCAACGAATGTCGTCTTGCCGTGATGGAGGTGCCCCACGAGTGCCACGTTTCTGATGAGTGGCGGCGTGTCCATGAGGTCGGCCATGAATTCCATGTCATAGGTGGTGTCCTGCTGCTCCTGCTCCTTGATTTGGAACTTGAGCTTCTTTATAGGCTCAATGAGTGGCTTGTCCAGGGGCTGAGCATCCTCCTCCTGCACTATGGTTTCCACATCTGGACCGTACACCTCCACGGCCGAGGGATAATAGCGTTTATCCTCGTGCAGCACAACCGCTGTTACTTCCTTGTCCTCATCTTCTGGTGGTTCTACTTCGTCCTCGTCCATGGCATCCTGTGTATCAAGCCAAGCGAATTAATTATAATGATTCTTCGAGTGCAATGCCATTGGAAATACTTACATCTGGGTCATCCTGCACATCTGGTTGCCCATAGATACTCTGGTCATCATCCTCGTCGCTATCCAGATCGGGGCCAATATAGTTTCCAAACTCATCGTATAAATCGGAATCCATGATATTGCAGAGCTAATATAAAATTGTTTTAATTTCATTCAATGTACACTAAGGCGGCGTCTGCCAATATGTAAACGTTTCCAGCCACCGAGGATTACCGCTCTCTGGGAGATGCTATTGAGTCGGAGATAACTTACCAAAGTTTTAGTCCACTTTTAAAAATGTTTTTCTCTAAATACTAGAGGAAAAACTTTGTTTTAAATATATATATTCACTATTTTTTCGCAAAACGCGGATAGCAAGCACGCTTTTCTTGTTCTTCACACAAAAAACAGCTGGAACCGGCATTTGCAGCGTTGCCATCCCAAAAAAAAAGAGTGACCAGACGCAATGCAGAGTATCCTTGGCGGGAATATTCATATTTAAATCTTTGTTTACCTAATGGCAGATAATTATCCTTTTTGATGAAGCATACAGGTAGAACGGTTTGAGGGTAAAAAGTCTGAAACAGGTAGATCCTTTTGGCATATATTTTACCGCAATTTGCAAAAGTAATTAGTCGAAAGTGTCCGCTTAGCACATCAGCATCGTCATGAAAAAATTGTGTTTTCTCCTTTTGATGGCACATTATTTTGTGTCAATTCAGGCAAATATCAATAAAGGAAATTTAAACTCCATTCTTGATAGAGATGAATGGGCCAAACTGGCCGTTGAATACATAAAGAATCACAAACCATATACTGTGAAGAAGTACGAGCCATACAAACCTGGAAAATATAATTTAACCATCCCATCGATTGGCCAAGAATGGGAAACAACAACGATTCGAGCAGTCATTGAACCTACAGTTGAGCCGGAATCATCTACAAGCTACTCTACTGAGGAAATATCCACAACAACTAGCAATATCTTCGATCTTGAGAGCACCACAGAGGAAGCAGCTGCCCAGACTACAACGTCATGGCCACAGTTTACAAATATGGATTCTTCAGCGGACACAACAGAACAAAGTCCCACCAGTACAGAAATTCCAGAATCAACAACTAGCGTGGCCGAGAAGACAACATCAAGCAGCATCGTTGATTGGGAAACAACTCCGATCATAGACACCACCACAGCCGCCTCTTTCAGGGAAGAGCCGACAGCAGATGAATCCGAAACTACTACGGAGGAATCTTCAGTCACGACAGAGGAATCTTCAGTGACGACAAAAGAATCTTCAGTGACGACAGAAGAATCTTCAGAAGTCACGACAGAATGGCCTGTAACCACTACGGGATCATGGGAAACATCAGAAACCACCACAGGACCTTCTGTATTTACGACAGAAACTCCTGAAACTTCTACTTCAGTGCTGGAAATTATTTCCACAACTTCAGGCATTGAAACCACAACATATTTGGATACTCTAATATATAATCCCCAACCGGATGACTTCGCAGACCTCCTAAACAATACAACAACAGAAGTTTCAAACATTGAGACAAGCACAATCACATCAATGGAAACCACAACCGAAGGCATCAGTAACACTACTCCCTGGAGCGCGGCCCTTGTTGACGATTTTGTCAAGCCAAATCCAATCAATTTCCGGTACTCCTCAGATACCAGACCTGAACCGTATTGGCTGTGAAAATTAAAAGAAAAATATTTTAAATAAACAATTTTAAATTAATTCAGAGTGCGTTTTATTTTAAGAGCCTCTGGCCACACCAACACCTGTAGAGTATGTGGCAATGTGCTTGGAAGGCAAAAACACATTTTATTTTGATTATTTATTTCCTGACGGAATTATTTCTTGGAACTATGAGTTTAGCCAGCATAAAGAAGAAGGAAGCAAAGGGCAAAAAGAAGATACTGCCCAAGCTACGAAGTATATTGGCCAATCCATACAAGCAACACAGGTAAGGCTCTTCAAATCCTGAGACAATCGCCAGTTGACCATTTTCAATTTGCAGCCCAGTTCTCGCCGAAGATGAAGTGGCGCAACTTCGTCAGATATTGCTGGAGGCTATGAAGCAAAGTGAGCATTCCGTCAAGACCTTTGCCACCCATCATCACATACATCTCGGCCTCGAGAGCTCCTTGCGCGCCATTAATTCGAAGCGCTTCTCATGTGTCTTTGTCTCGCTAAGTCTGAGGCCAGCCCATATCATCCGGCTAATAGCCACCAGTGCCGCCTCTAAAGTGCCTACTGCTCCCATTTATGCGCAACCCAAGTTGGAGGAGTTAACCTTTGACATTTTCGGTGTACGAGCACTATCGTTGGTCTTGCCTCTAGACTTGAGTGCCGTGAGCCCAGACTTGGAACTGTGGGTGAAGAACCGTCAGAAGCCAGCTCCACAAAAGATTCCTCCCATACGTAAAAAGTCTTTGAAGAAACGCCCGGCGAAAGTGCAAGAAATTCAGCCTGAAAAAACAGCACAGAAAGCTTTGGAGCAGCCGGAGGTGGCTGCAGAAAAGCAATGGAGCGAGGACTACGTATCGTTTTCCAGTGAAAAGTCATGCGTAAGGATTGACCCAGTCGATGCCGAAGTGGAGACCCAGCAATTGGGCGCTGCTCTCAGCAATTTGGCCATGAAAGCCAGAAGCAAGGCCAACGTTGAAGTGGAATCCAAATTAACGATTCAGGAGACAGTGGAAAGTGTGGAGCTTATGGAAGTAGAGGCAGCGGAAGAAGCCATCGATGAGGATGATTTTCTGCCCACCGACACACAACGCTATCGTCCAGTCAGTGTCCACCGAACTCGCCCGAATCCCGACAAGAAACCCAAAAAGAAGCGAAACAAAAAACAAAAACAACAACCGCCAAGCAAAACCAAGTGATAGCCGGCAACGCCGCCACCAATCAGCTGTAGTTTTTAGGTTATGTTTTTAGATTTTTGTTATCGTAATTTTTAAGACCGCTCCGTTCCAAAAATGCTTCGCTCCTTACGGCAAATATCACGACTCGGAAAATACGCGACAGCACCGGCCAGTACTTTGGTCAACAAAACAGCCATACCGAATGTGATATCAACCAGACTTCACGCACCACTTCATACCAGCAGCGTTAGGCGAAAATATGATAAAAAATCGTCCAGAACAACAGACGATTTGGACACCGATGATGAAGCGGACGAGGAGTTTAAGGACGAGCGCGACTCTAAGGTGGTCAAGACCAAGGTGAACTCGCTGCGTGCCGATCTTCTGCTCAAGGCCGGTCTTGGGATGGCCCGGAAGTGAGTGTCCAACGGGCAATAATTCAAAACTATTATTTAATGCTCGCCTTCCCTTCCCACAGCAAAGTTGAACTGAATTTCTATGAGAGCAAAATTCGAGTCAATGGCAAGAAGCTGCAGAAGAAGAGCGTACAGGTAAGGGACTCAACTCGGGTGGCTAGACAATTTTCCCTAAAGATTCCCTAATCGGTTCATTTCAGCTGGATATTGGCGATGAAATCGATGTGATACGCGGCTTTAGTCAGTCGAATCCTTCCCATTTGGTGATATCACGTGTCGCCATACTCTCTGCCAGCGAACGCGATGAGGGTCTCAGCGTGCACTTGCGGCGCTACAAATCGCTGCTTATTGAGAACTATAGGGGAGCGGATGCTTTCAAATCCTCAGAACCAGTCGCCCATTAAACCCACTTAATTGGAAATACACACAAATACATGCAAAAGGCTTCTGGGAAAAACTGTATGCGACAAGCGTTTATTGAACTAATTATTCGTTAATAAGTATGTGAAGATTCGGTCCGCTGCTTATCAGCGGTCTACTGAATCGACTCGCAATCAGCTAGAGCTACCAAACACGACATCTTTCTGCATGAGGATTCATCGGGCTACCCACGGGACAGTTGTAGATCTTGGCAAAGTCCTCGTTGTTGGTGACGGCACCAAGGACCCGAAACTTGTCGATTGTGTGCTCGTTGGACAGCTCCTCCCAGTAGTGCTCCTCCTCGTATGCATTGCACCACAGCTGCGCAAAGCCCAGGAAAAACAACTGCTCTGGGGACAGATCAAGGCCAGGCATCTGCTCCTTATTCTTATCCAGATGCGTCTCGTTGTCCTGCTCCTGCTGGTGTTGCTGTTTCATGTAGCTGCGATAGGCGGCAAGGGCCTCATGCAGACCGCCACTGTCAGCAATGTTCTCATCCTTGGTCTGGTTGCCATTGATCTTGCGATTGATCTCCGGTATCAGGTAATTGCTGTAATGCTCAGCATAGCATTCGGCCCGCTCGTTGAACACCGCATTGGACTTCTTCGACCACCAGTTGCGCTGGGAGCCCCTGCCGTCGTACATGGAACCGACTGTGTCGAAGCCATGCGTCAGCTCGTGC
This sequence comes from Drosophila athabasca, assembly GCA_008121215.1. Classification (NCBI taxonomy): domain Eukaryota; kingdom Metazoa; phylum Arthropoda; class Insecta; order Diptera; family Drosophilidae; genus Drosophila; species Drosophila athabasca. The sequence goes on along the minus strand of CM017793.1, from coordinate 1,026,040 downwards.
CCCACCAGATAGCCGATGGTGCCGTACTTTAGGGAGTTTGGCCACAACTGATGGAAGGCAGGCGGATGCAGTATGCCCGCCATCACGTACATGGAATTGTCCAGGTTATAGTAAAAGGCATTGACCTGCATGCTCCACAGCAGCTCGAGGGGTTTCGTGTCATTCGATAGCTCACTAAAATGGTTCCCATTAAACCGTCTTATGGACGTGGTGAAGCGTTTCAGGTTGATGTTCGTCTGAGCAAAGCTATCCTCGACAATGGTCAGGTTATTGACCGCGCGGACGAGGCGTTCGGTGAGCTCATCATCCCTGAAGCTACCAATGCGCGGCTCGATGCTGATCTCCTTCAGAAGCGCTTCTGTTCGGGTTTCCGTGTCGAGCCACTCCGAATTTTCCAGCATCAATCGGAAGCTCTTGCGCAGCTGCTTTATAATGCCCGAGATTTCTTCACTTGTCTCCTCGGAGAAGTATTCCTGCAGAGCAAATGGAAAGACATCGTTTAAAGGACGCTATGAACCATTAAAGAACCGATCCAACCTACCACACGATAAAGCCTATCAAATAGATATGGCAGACTATACTGCACCACCTGCAGGCAGTGCTCCTTCTGGTACTTGGCCGCCTTCAGTTTGGCATCCATGCGGTACAACAGGAGCATGGCCAAGTAGTTGGCAACAGCCGGCTTGTGCTTGGCGCACACCTTATCCAGTTCCACATAGTAGAAGTCGCAGAATGTCTCGATATTCTCCTTGGGGAAGTTGGTGCTGTTCCAGGCAATCTCATAGTAGCTGCTCCATTCAGGAAATTCAGGAATACTATTCAACTCCGCATGGTATTCGCATTCTTTGAGATCGTCACCGAAACGATCGATAACCACGAGGGCATCATGCCAAAAGGCAAACACTTCCGCTATCACCTGCGAGATCTTCTCCTCCGGCAGGCCGTAGGCCTCGAGGTAACCACGCATTCGCTTCTCATTCAACTTGTAGCCTCTCGTGTCGTTGCTGGCGATGTTGTCGGTGTGGACGATGTAGTCGAAGCCCAGTTCGGGCACCTTGAAGTACGGCACAAAGGGATACTGTGGCAGGATCTTCTCGTGGATCAGTCCGTTGACGCCGAAGTTTGTCAAGTGGGCGCTCATGTTGAACCAGCTGAAATTGGCGGCATGCCACGCCTCACCGTCGACGGCTGGGAAACCACCTATCGACCTGATAAGCGCCAGATAAGCGGGGTCGGCCGCTGGCAGCGGGTACATCTCCGCACCGAGGCAGGCATTATAGAATCGTTGTGCAATCAGCAGTTCGGCGGTGTAATTTAGATCCATAGCCAGCGAGTTCTTCGTGAGCAGCAGCTCGACAACATCGCCCAATGTGTACCCGATATCCAGGAGATTGCTCCGCTTGTGGGATGACTGCCTGTCCTGCATCACGTGCTGCCAATTGCCACAGGCGTACTCGTAGAAGTCGTCGCACGGCGCCACGCTGACATTCATGTACGACTTCATCCGGTCGGAGTAGGTCCTCAGATATGTCGCTGACGAATCTTTGACTGTATTTTCTGTGGATTCGGGTTTTTCCTGTGAATCTGTGACGCTCCTCGCCTCACATGTCGCTCTGAACTCTGATATTACTGATATGTAAATAAAGACTACTCCCCAGAACATCCCCGACATAGTACGACTCGAATTCATTTTGCGCCTATTCATAAATTAATCAGAACAACGCACACCACACGCAGTATATAGTATGTATATATATAGTTTTTCTAATCGTCATTGATCGATTTGAATTAATAAAATAACCAAGCACGCGCAGCCTGTGGCTCGGACGTCTGTACGACTGTTTAATTCAGAACGCGATTAAGAACTGGACAGCATCCGAATCCGTATTACTTTTTGCTCTCTCGGCAGGCCAGCCAGACGTCCGACAATCGTGTCTTATTGGCACACAGATAAGTAAACAAACGCTTCTCTACAATACTTGACCTATGTTAAACGCGACTGATAATCAAGAACTCAATAAAAAGATGCCCTAGCGTTCGTTCATTGATTAGGTCGACATTCGCTAGATTTCAAATTTACGCGCAAAACAGTTTGAAAATTATCTTGCATCTTGGCAGCGCCAAAAAATCGTTATCGACCAAAAGAAGAAGAAATGCACCTCTGAAGTCACAAATTCATTCTTTTGCCGCGAACGCAGAAAAAATACGCTTATTTTTTAGTAAAGAAAACAATTTGTTGTACAAAATGTCCTTTGATGCCGCCGGTGATTACCAGTTCGTGTTGCAAACTTATAAGGTAGCTAGAGGAGCACCCAACTGTGAAGCTAAACTAATTTACGATTAATTGCCAGTACAAAAAGCATCGCATCATCTGCAGCACCAAGGTGCTGCCTAGCCAGGTCAAGCATTTTGGGAAGAAATTAAGTGACTATCACTGGATGACGCCTGCCCGCTGGGCCAATATAGAGAGCGGCTTGTGGGACCTGTTGGAGAAGGAGCAGGATGTTCAAAATGTGCATGCAGACCTCCTCATTGACCACATCAAAGTCCGAGTGGATTCCAACAAATATCGGCATTCAGCTTCCCAGATACTCTTGCCAGGTGTTACACCCTCGAAAAATGATGTGTGCCTTAATGTACAGCTGGAATATATACCGCAAGAAGATACTGCCAATAATGGAAAGAACAGCAAACCCATTGTCGCAACATTAAAAGCTAGCGACCATGAAGAGAAGACTCTAATGGTGCACAAAGATATTAAGCCTAGCCACGGCCACAGCGAAGGATCTCGAGAAAATAAACCAAGCAAACGAAAGCATAAGACACCTTCAATGTAAGACAGAAGCTTGTTTTAAGAAATCAATTACGATTTCAATTGAATTCCTTACAGTGATCAAAAGTTAGAACCCGCTCCGGAGACGCACAAGGCTATTGTAAAAGCGCGAAGCCCTCGGAGATCCATATCACAGGATTCTGGGAAAGATAAACGCTCTAATCGCGACGGCCCCGTTTCTCGTGAAAATAAGCCAATTAAACAAAGTTCCCTTTCAATGTAAGACCCAAGCTTGTTTCATGAAATGCACTACAAAGTTAATTCAATTTCTTACAGTGACCAACAGGTAGATGCCGCTCTGGAGACGCTCAAGGATAATGCCATGCCGCCGGTTATAAAAGTTCCTGCAAAAATGCGAAGCCTACGGAGGTCCATTTCACAAGATTCTGGAAGAAAAATACCCTCCAAGAGCGAACGTTCTTCACGTGAAAATAAACCCTGCAAACGGTCGCATACACCAGAATCACAGTGAGCATCCATGTGAGCCTCAATTTATGCCTATTTTAAACTCGTTAATGCACTCGCAGGACTTCAAGGCCCAGCTCTGTGGGGCCGAGTCCCACAGGACGCCCTCGCCGTTCACTAACGCGTCCAAGTCATTTCGATGACTTCATTGTAGGGTATGGAATAGAAAGCCGGCTGGCATAGAAACCTGTTTATATTGTGCATTTTCAGACGGAAGAAAAAGACTGAAAAAATCGCCTCTCCAGAAAAAGCCAATGCCAATGGAAAGGACAAGGGGAATGTTTTGTCACCATCAAAAATCGAAACCATGGAAGCGGGCGCTGCTCTAGGACTTGGTCCATGTCCGCGTAAGGTGGAGATTCTGTAAGTTTTGCTTTAAAACGGAATCATACGAGTATGCATTCACCTACAGCTAAGATGGTTTTATCCACCAGATTAATGAATAAAATGGAGAAGGAAGAGGTTTTGAATACGTTCTCAAAATACGAAAGCTACCTTAATCAATATTTTATGGAGCACAGGCACAAGAGAACAGACCAATTTATGGGCATTCAGCATGTGCACGTCATAGACATTCTGCGAAGAGACGTTGAAGATATCATGCTCAGGAAACTGGGCGAAGTGTATGGCACCCGATCAGTAAGTGGAAGTGGTACACACTTTTTGGGATGATATCTGAACTGATTGATAACTCCCGGTTTTGACAGGCATACGCATCGCTACAGATCAATGCTATGCTGCCATTGTGGATTGTGCGTCTCTTTATGGACACATTCAAGTTTGCTACTGCCGAGGAGGCAGTGCAACAGATCAGGGACCAATTGGCTTACAGCACATACCAGAAAGCCGTAAAGAACGAGCCTCTAGATTTTGATTTGGAGATTTAGACACACCACACTCGTTATTTATATTTTGTATTGTATTTATTGTGAAATCCGGTGTCTCATTACTCATTCATAAATTCTTATTCGTTTTCATTAAAATAAAACATTTTAGATTCCAGCTTCTTCCAGCCGAATGAATGTTTCAAGTATGTTTTTGTCTAATGGAGAGCTGTCTGGATTGCTTAGTGGCGAATGCCCACATAATTATTACGAAATTGTGTTACTTATTAACTAAAGACATGTCTAGGGAATAATATTGATGAAACGCGGCACCGGCCGCCCAGAAGGTGTTGTAAATAAACTCAGTCTGACTTCCACACTCCTATGTACAAATTATGTGGGATCTGCTCTACGCCTGCAGCAAGGGGCTTACAGCTCATCATGTGGCTGATCCTCCTCATCGTCATCGGCATTGATGTTCTCGCTGTTCTCTTGGCTGCCCGACTCGTTATCCTCGGCAGTGTCGTCATCGTCATCCAATTCGATTTGTTCATCCAGAGACACACCCAATGTATGGCGCATCATTTTCTCAATGCTGTCGGCAAAGTCGGCCGTCTCCTGGAGCATATAGCCAGAGCGCAGAGTGGCAGTGCGGAACATCATAACGGCCATAGCTTTGGCGGCGTCATCGGCCTCGTCAGCCTCAACGCGACGCAACAGCTCGCGCATCAGTGGATGCCTGGGATTGATCTCAAGAGTTTTCTTCTGGCTGAGGTAGTAGCTACGGGAAGGATCATCAGACTTCTGGTGGGCATTGGACATCGCCAGGCGCTCCATGTTGCCGGTCCAGCCGAAAACGCCAGCCACCAAGGCGCATGGCGAGTTGCTCAGACGCTCAGAGACCTGAGCCTTGGAGATCTGATCCTTGAGGGCAACATCGTTCAGCCATTTGACGAGCGGCTCGAAGGTGCTCTTAAGCGACTCGAAGTTCTGCTTGCTCTTCTCGGACTCGTTGAGCTTGAATCCCTCCTTGGCCACGTTCTGGAACTTCTTGCCATCGAATTCGGGCAGGGCCGAGATGCAATACTCATCAACAGCCTCGACCAGGAAAAGGACCTCGTAGCCCTTGCTCAGCAGACGCTCAACGAATGGCGATGTCTCGACCTCAGCGCGGTTGGCACCGGCAATGTAGTAGATGTGCTCCTGCTTCGACTTCATGCGTTCCACATATTCGGCCAGAGAGGTAACACCCTTGCCATTGGAGCTTTGGAAGCGCAGCAGCTTGGCCAGGCGGGAACGGTTGCTGGGATCCTCCATGACACCCAGTTTAATGCTAAGAAAACGGATAATGAAAGTAGTGAACAAATATTTCATCAAAGATGTATGCGGAACACTTACTTGGTAGAGAACTCCTTCCAGAACTTTTCGTATGCGTCCTTGTCGAGCTTCTTGAGCATGTCGAGTACCTTGCGCACCAGCTTCTTCTTGATAACCTTGATCAGCTTGTGCTGCTGGAGCGTTTCACGCGACACATTCAGGGGCAGATCATCAGAGTCGACCACACCGCGGATGAAGCTCAAGAAGTTGGGCATCATGTCGTTGAACTCGTCGGTGATGAAGACACGACGAACGTAGAGCTTGATGTTGTCGGACTTGGTGCCGTAGCGGTTGAAGGACTCGGATGGCTGTACCTTGGGCACGTACAGCAAACTCTTGAAGGTAACTTCACCCTCGGCAATGAAATGGGTCTGGGTGAGGGGTTCGCTCGAGTCCTTGGTCAGGCTCTTGTAGAAGCTGTCGTACTCCTCGCTTGTCACCTCGGCCGGCTTGCGGGTCCAGATGGGTTTGCTGTCGTTGATCAGAAGCCAATCCCAGATGGTCTTGGACACCTTCTTTGTCTTGGGCTTGTCGTCATCAGCGGCCTCCTCAACCTTGGCCTCTTCATCGGCATCTTCCACGTCATCTTCGGTCTTTGCTGGCTCGGCCTCCTCCTCCACTGGCACCTCTTCGTCGACAGTCTTGCTGGACCACATCAGAATGGGGAAGTTGATGAACTGCGAGTATTTGCGAATCAGCTCGCGTACGGTTTCCTCCTCCAGGAAGTCCTGGGCCTCTTCCTTCAGGTACAGCGAAATGATCGAACCGCGCTTGAGGGTGTCGCCACGGGGATCTTCGGTGATGGTGAAGCTGTTGGCATCAGACTCCCAAATGTACTGCTTATCGTCGTTGTGCTTGGTGGTGACCACCACACGGTCAGCTACCAAGAAGGCCGAGTAAAAGCCCACACCAAACTGTCCAATCATATCGTTAAGATCCCCACCATCAGCCTTGCTGGGATCCTGCATTTTGGCCAGGAAATCAGCAGTGCCGGACTTGGCAATCGTACCCAGATTGTTAATCAGATCCTGATGGGTCATGCCAATGCCAGAGTCCATGATGTGCAGCGCCTTGTTCTCCTTGTCGGCCTTGATGCGGATGTGCAGCTCGGGGTTGCTCTCCAGCTCTTTTCGGTCGGTTAGGGCCAGCAGACGAATCTTGTCAATGGCATCGGAGGCGTTAGAGATCAATTCACGCAGGAAGATCTCCTTGTTGCGGTACAGCGAATTGATGATCAGTTTCATCATGCGGTTCACTTCTGTCTGGAAAGTGAACTTCTCCGCCTGCCCACAAAAGAAATACGCAGTAAGGAATTAATAATTATTCATAAAAGCAGCACATAATGTACACATTACCTTTTCGCGCAATTCTTTTAGCTGCGCAACATTCAGTCCATCCAGCTGGATGGCCTCCTCCTCCCGCTTCAGAGTCTCAGCATCTGTGGTGGTAAGCAGTTTGCATATTATAGATAAGGGGCGTCAACAGCATTGGCGTCAATGGTAAGTACGGCTAACGCTGACGTGTACCAAAAACTTGGGGGCGGGGGGGCGTTACTTACCAGTTCTGGAGCCTTCCTTAAATGCACCCAAGTCCAGGTCGATTTTCTCGACACTAGGCTCATCTTCAGCGGCAATTTGACTTATGCCTGCAGTAATACATTAAAATAGCAAATACACAAAAAAAATTAGGTTAAAACACCGGCATTGGCCATTGGCGGGGCGGTGAAGCGTGGCAAGAATAAACGAACCTGATACGAGCAAAAGCCCCAGCAGCAGATAGTATTTCATTTTAAATAGAGTTTGATTTACTAGGAACAATATAATCCAGTCTGGCGAAAGGCCACGTCACAACAATTCCCAGGCTGACCTGGTCTGCGATTCGATTTAAGCAAAAATTTCCGACAAAATGACGCCGACTCGCCGCTGGAAGCCTTTTATATATTTTTGACAGCTCTGGTATCACTAAACATACAATGGTATACACATATGTGTTATTTTTCAGAGCTACCGATTTTTCTTTTTTCCCGTCAGATCTGGCTTTTTTTGAAGGAAACAGCGGGAAAAATTTGTGAATTTCAGAGAGCAGGAATTCTTGATTTTTTGAAAATACTTTTTTATTCAAAATGATAAAATACCACATAATTTTGAAATTCCTTAGAATTGATGTTGATGTTTTTTTCCATCTTCCAATTAAAAGTAAAGTCAGAAATTATTAATTTTTTTGACTATTTTTTACTCATTAATGCATTTGATATACATTGTATAAACATCTCGATCCCGATTTGTATTTTGAGGTAGCTTTAAACTTTATCCCCAAAGCGGGAAAGACCTCGCACTCGACTCCAAAGGACTTCAGACCAATAAGCCTATCGTCCTTCCTTCTCAAAACTTTCGAAAGACTTGTCGGACTACATCTGAGGACAATTATTAGTCCTCAAATGTTGTCAGGAGCACAACATGCCTACCGGAAAGGAAGATCCACGGAAACGGCACTCCACGAAGTAGTCTCAATTGTAGAGAAATCCCTACACCTCAAGGAATACTCTCTTATAGCCTTCCTCGATATCGAAGGAGCCTTTAACAACGTCGTCCCAAGTGCCATTACGGAAGCACTGACTGACCTGGGTGTGGACGGTCACTTGGTGCTGCTCATCGATCAATTGTAAAATAGTGGCATACGCGGATGACGTTGCAATCAGTTTCTCGGGGAAATACCCTCAAACACTCTGTGACCTTATGAGCACTAAGCTCGCGAGACTGTCAGAATGGACAAAATCGCGAGGATGGGGAGTAAATCCCATAAAAACGGAACTCGTGCTATTCTAACGCAAGTACAAGGTTCCGCCCCTCAACCCTCCTATACTAAATGGATGCAGGCTCTCTTTCAGCGACAGCGCTAGTTACCTAGGGTTGGTAATTGATAAGAAGCTGAACTGGAACCTGAACGTAAAAGAAAGAGTAAAGAAGGCTACGATAGCCCTATACTCCTGCAAAAAAGCTATTGGCTTGAAGTGGGGCATGAACCCGAGCGTAGTCCAATGGATATACCAAGCAATAGTAAGACCAATCTTACTCTATGGAGTTACAGTTTGGTGGCCGGCCTTATCAAAAGGATCGACAACCAAACAACTTGGCTAGGTTCAGCGAACCGCAGCTTTATGCATTAGTGGAGCATTACGCACCACCCCGAACGATGCACTAAACGCCATCCTAAATCTCCAGAGCCTCGAGCTTGCGGGAAAGGAGAGGGCAGAAATTGCAGCGATACGTCACGGACAATGGACGTCACATCTCTGGGGTCACTCATCGATACTTATCAGCAGTACCGTCCCTACGAAGACGGACTACTGCGTCCCAAGGGAACACACTGGTACCCCCTTCAATGTAATCATCCCTAGCAGAGACGAGTGGCTTGAGGGACCACCAGGCCAAGACATGGCCATAAGCATCTTTACAGATGGCTCGAAGCTGGATAACAAAGTTGGAGGAGGGATTTACTCCGAACAACTCGAAATCAGGCACTCCTTTAGGCTCCCAGATCACTGCAGTGTGTTCCAAGCGGAAGTCATTGCGATCATGGAAGCACTGAAGCTCCTTCAAACAGCCACAACGGCTTCACTGGCAACAACAACTGTAAACATTTATAGCGACAGCCAAGCTGCGATCAAATCACTTCATGCGATTTCCTCGAACTCGGCCACAGTGGCAAATTGCTGCAAATCTCTTCACGAGATGGCCCAACAATTTGCCATCAGCCTTATTTGGGTCCCGGGTCACCGGGATATTGAGGGCAACTGCAAGGCAGACGAGCTGGCCAGATCTGGTACCACAATACCCCTTCTCCAAGAGAAGGAGGATATTTGCATGCCAATGGCCACCTGTAGGCTTATCATAAAAGAGCTATATAAGCGACGAGCAGACAATGCGTGGCGGTCAGCACCACTATGTCGCATATCCAGGCAAACATGGCCTACCATTGACAGGAAACGCACACTAGAGCTTTGTAAGCTCGGCAGGAAAAGGTGCAGCGTTGTCATCCGCTCCCTCACGGGGCACTGGCTGATAGGCTCCCACGCCAACAGGCTGGGAGCCCCATACAATGATTTCTGCCGAAGCTGTAGAGATGAGGAGGAGGAGGAAACGGTGGAACACCTGTTCTGCTCCTGTCCGGCTCTCAGCAGGAGAAGGCTACAATACCTGGGCATGCCCTATGTCTCAGACATTTCAGAAATGTCCAAAATCTGTCCCAGAAAGATTGCAAACTTCGTAAGAGCGTCAGGATGGGATAACTGCTGACATGTTCGGGTCTCATGAGATGGATAAGGGGAACACCTCCCGCGGTATTACAACGGGCCGAAACCGGCCCAAGTGTGACTGGCTCCTGTGGAGCTTGACAGCCGCCTTAACATAACCTAGCTTTAAAACTAGTTTCTGCAATTATTGGTGCCTGGTAAGACAAACATTTCCTAAATTCTATAATATCCATGTCCTAAGGGGTATGTAAAATGATTTTAATTCCGTGACCATGTTGCGGGGCAATGTCGCTCACTTCGCGGCACATGTTTCGGGCCCATACAAATAAAGTTGATAACGGTAAAAAACGTATGTGATCATGGACTGCGGCGTAAGAAAAAAAAGTGTGTGTTTTTGCTCATACGGGACTATATACAAAGTTTATAGAGAGAGAAAAACATTATAATGGTATAAAATGGGTACCGATTTCGCTCAGATCTGACTTTTTTTTTAAAGAAACCGCGGGAAAAATCAAGTTAGAAATAGCTTTTTTTTCGGATGAAAAGTTGGCAGCACTGGTTACATACAACTGTACATTTCCACTCAAACTTCGCCAGTGTGACCGATAATTTGCAAAAATAAATGCGCTTTGTAATTCGCACTTGGACATTTAGCAATTTTAAATAAATGCAAATTTAAATGTAATTATACTAGTAGTTTTTTTCTTTGAAGATCTTTGAAAATCTACTGTGGCATTACCTTTCGATAACTGGGTTATCGAATAGCCGTACAAGCTGTTTTTGACATTCCTTTTTGCCTTCGCCTTCCTCACATGCTCACCAACACCAACACATTTGCGAATGCGTTAGTTTAGTCGGAAAGAAATTTAATGATTCTGCAATCATTCAACGTTTGCGTGAGTTGTCAAGCATACACAATATCAGAAGATATGTATATTTAAATATTATATCTCCAGTACCCACTTGATTGCATGCGCCACGGCAGCAGCAACCGCGAAACCCCTCAACGACGATCGCACACAGCGCAATAGGCACCACACTCGAAACTTGGGGCGAGCGAAGAAACCCAATCGGCAGACACCGCAGAGCAACATTTCGTCGATGCTAGTCGTGTCGAGTTGTGCGTGGAGGTGGAGCAACAGTAGCAGTAGCAGCAGCAGCACCAGCAGCAGTGTCAATTAGTAGTTTTTCGTATTCCCATTCATACATCATACATCACCACACCACCCATTCCCCCTACTTGCGGGTTCCGTGTTATACAACAAAATTGACCAGTGCTCTCAACAACGCCGGCTAATACCAATCGTATATGTTGTCCTTTGGGCCAATGGTTTGACCAGACCAAAAATCGGAATCTAATCAATCCCCGACCTCATGTGCGTGTGCTCAAAATAATTAACTGTGCGTGGTGTATTCGTAATCCCTTATCAGCTGCTCGGTGCAAATAGCTCGAATAGCTGCGAAAGTTTGGCCGCAGTGAAAGTATAAAGCCAAAGCAAAGGAAACGCCAGTAACAAGCGGTGTGTGAGTCTCCAGTATCGCACTTGCACTTGCCACTGGACAGAACACTGGAATAGAAGCGACGCGTTCGTAACAGAAGAACCCGTTGCAAGGGCATCCACAGCCATGAATATCGACGACTACGAGAGTTTGCCGACGACCAGTGTCGGCATAAATATGACGGCGGGTGCCATTGCTGGCGTGCTGGAGCATGTGGTCATGTATCCGCTGGACTCTGTTAAGGTGAGAGCTTTTGAGAGCAGGGCCCAGGCCACCAGGGTCTCCACTGCATAGACACGGTCACATAACCTCACAAATGCGTGTACACAATCGAAATATTTTTATATGTCCGTCTGTGCCGAGTGCTCGGGCATAATCGTGATGTAATTCCTTGGCTCTCATAGACTCTGCCTTGTGGTATTTGCCCTGCAGCGCTCATTACTCAGCAGGTCAGGCGTTTATCAGAGCACGTTCTGTGGGTTTATGCTTTGGCCGATAAGATTAGCCCCACCACTCCAGGTCTGAGATTTGCTATGTTCGCTATCAGGACAGTTTGATCGGCATTTTCGTATGTGAGCTCCCCGTTGCGTGCCAGTGCCCTATGCAATTTCGATGTCAAGACATTTGCATATTAAATTTTCTGTAGAAACTGCAAATACATACATATGTATGCACATTTATCATCAGCAAACCAAGGCCAGTTCCCTCAATAATTAGATTCCATTTCTGGCTACTACATATATATAAAACCAATTTTCACGCAGCTCGGTTCCAGCAGAGATATTGATTTTCTTTACTGGCCATATGTGTCAGTCAATCGGGCGAAGCTCCCTAGGAATTCCGCTGTCGTGACAGGCAATACGGCCAATATGCCAAAACTAAAGCCCAAGTAATGCCGGGTCGGGATTCCCGGCGTCATCGTTATAGTCCAGTTGCGTTGTGTTTGACGAACTAATTTCATTGAGTTACGAAATCAAGGGCAGCAGCAGTAGCAGCAGCAGAGCTCAACGTTTAATTGAACAACAATTGAAGCACTTTTATTCACATTATTAATATTATTTTTCGCATTGTTGCTGTCTCTCTGTGGTCTGGTTGCGCTGTTTATAAATAATCTATCTGTAAATGGCATAGGCGATGGTTGTCATTTCATTCTGTTTTTCCCTTATCGGTGGCGCATGATGCATTGACAATTCGAATGTCGGACCCGAACCCGCTGACTGCCTGCCGGTCTGCCTGCCTTCCCGGCTGCCGGTCTTCGTTCTCGGAATCGATGCGAGGGGTCGGGTCTCTGTGTTTGCTTTTTTATCAGCCTGCCCCCGCCTTCTTTTATGTAATCTCCTCCCCAGTTGTCAGCTTGTTCGGTGGCATTTTAATTATGATTTTGCACAGTATTCCGATTGCTCCGCCCACACTCGAGAGACAAGTGCCACCCATTGGATGGGATGGGTTTTTCTTCACCTTGAGTGGACGTGTTATCACCTTTCAGATAGATGACTAGTGGCCCCACTAAAACATGTAAACAATGCAATGCAGTCGAGTTTTTCTGTTTTCCAGGAATTCTTATCTGAATCGCTCAAAACTCACGTCCCTGTAATTTACGATATGTGGGATGCGATGATGCTGTTCTCGCTACTCTACTCTCCGCCTTCCATTATATGGGAGGTTCTAGCTTGATTTCATTTGCGGGCGCACCTACAAGTACATATATGTACATACAGTATATAAGTACTTATGTACTTATTGCACGATTTAAATATGGGGGGATTGACTGCTAAATGTTTTGTGCTTCAGCTAATTCGTAGACAAAGTACACTTGTATATATACTATACTATATCTACATATATGCTCCCTATTAAAGCGATATAATGGCAGAATTAAAAGTGTTTCTCTGAATCACCATGAAATGCATGTTTTATGTCTGCGAATGAAAAAGAGTACGAGTATTGTTCATCCCCGTATTCTCGGGGAATATCTTGAGTAATGATGACATTGCACAACAAGCAACAAATTCTATTTGCTGAACCCTTTATAAACGTGATAGCTATTCCACGGGTTAAACGTTAAGTTATTCAAAGAAACAAGTTTATTAATAAATAACTAAATAAATAGATACACTCCGGAAACCCCCTTTTTAGAGAGAAAATTGCACACTAAGTGTTTCCAATTTATTTACAGACGCGAATGCAGAGCCTTACATCAGCATCCAACATGAATATAATGTCAACCTTTCAGAATATGATCAGTCGTGAGGGTTTATTGAGGTAATTGCCAGCTAAGATACCTTAGAAAAGCATGAACATTTTATAAATGATTCCTTTGCAGACCCATTCGTGGTGCCAGTGCTGTGGTTGTGGGTGCAGGACCAGCGCATTCCCTCTACTTCGGTGCCTACGAGATGACCAAGGAAATGTTGACCAAATTCACATCACTAAACCACCTTAACTACGGTTAGTACTGTACAACTTAATGTGAATTATAATCTCTAATGCTCTGCCTGTCTCTCTGCTGTGTATACTACAGTTATTTCTGGAGCAGTGGCCACTCTCATACATGACGCCATCTCCAATCCCACGGAGGTGATCAAGCAGCGCATGCAAATGTACAATTCACCATATTCATCGGTCATCACGTGCATGCGGGATGTGTATCGGAAGGAGGGCTTCAAGGCCTTCTATCGATCCTACAGCACCCAATTGGTCATGAATATACCATATCAGACGATACATTTTACCACATACGAGTTTATCCAGAATAAAGTGAGTATTTTCATACATAACTAAGAGAAGAGCCGGTTCAAGCCACACACCGTATTTATGTTGCAGCTCAATTTGGATCGCAGATATAATCCACCAGTGCATATGGTGGCAGGTGGTGCGGCTGGTGCCTGTGCAGCGGCCATTACCACACCCCTGGATGTGGTGAAAACGCTGCTAAACACACAGGAAACGGGTCTAACAAAAGGCATGATTGAGGCCTGTCGCAAGGTATTTGATGTACACATGAGGATGCAAAAATAGAATGCACTAAACGCTCTGACTTTGTTTGACTTTCAGATCTACCATATGGCTGGGCCAATGGGTTTCTTCAAGGGAATGACAGCTCGCGTCTTGTATTCGATGCCTGCGACGGCCATCTGCTGGTCCACATACGAGTTCTTCAAGTTCTATTTGTGTGGCCTCGATCGTGATCAATACAAATCGTCAATTACGGGTCGCTCCGAACTTCAGGAGCCCCGCAAAACAGCCTATGTATTGCCGAAGAGCACAACCGATGAGGATCCGTCTTTGGCGACCGAATCGTTGGCCGTGGATAGCGCTGCCGGCAAAGATGCCGCTGTCCTGCATCCGACGCCGCCCACAGTCAATGCAGCCGGTGCCATTAAAACGGTCTGTGAACTGTCCACACGCACCGCTGCGCCCACCATCCTGCACACGAGGCACACGGAAGTGAAGGGCCCCTATGAGCGGGGCTTCTCCAGCACGTAGACTGTGCGCGAGGACGTGGCCGCAAGCGAGGCGGCCAGCGTTCGACACATTTGCAGCGGCGACAGCTAAAACACATAAGCATAGCTATTAGTTGGCGGCGGGGAAAGGTGGCTGGAGGCGGCAGAGGTGCAGGAGAGCCAGTTAGCCAGTTGGTGGAGTGGGACGGACACGACGTTTGAAACGTCTGCCGCCCCCATGTATCGCCCCTGTATCGCCTCTGGCCTCGATTTTTCCCCAGCTGTTTGTATGAATACTCTGCGAGGAGTCGGTGAGAGAGTGTTATCACTCCCATAGTCGGAGGTTAAATCGTAGTTGTTGTTCTGCACAAAAACTCTCGCTCTCACACTCCCCCCACAAAAAACACGCAAACACCCCATCCCCCACCCCTACAAACACACACAAAAACACACATACGGACACACACACACAAACACAGTTCAGTTTTAGGCAAAAAGCAAAAAATTTCTTGTTAAAAAAACAAAGTAAAAAATAATGATTATGATGATAAAAAGTTGTATCTATGTTGCTCGGAATTGAGTGGAACCCTCGTGTAAAGTACTATTATATTACCATTACATTATGTATTACAATTATATGATTTACGATATATTTTTTTTAACGAAAACAAAAACAAAATTCAAAGTATATATATATATATTATGCATATACTTGTTGATCGTTGTAAAGTAAGAGCAAAGCAAGAGCAAAAACAAAACAAAAAATGCAAAATGCCAACAGGAAAAAAAAAAATTTGTTTCGCAAAAGGCAAAAATTCAATGATTTGTAATCCAATTACACTTTCATCTTAAAACTGAGATGTTACAAAATATAGTATATACCTACAATAATGCAAAAAGCCTGCATAAATATAAAGAGCTCCTTCCTATTCCAGGCCCCGCAGGAACCTAGAGCCCCTTCCATCCTTTGAGTAGAGTAAAGTCTAGCCCTTGCCCTGGCACTGGCACTGGCTCTGGCATTTGACTGACGATCCCATCCCATCCCATCACATTCAATTCGATTGATTCACCACACTACTGGAAAGCCCCCCATTCTTATTTGCATATATACATAAAAAATATCTCGTGTTCTAGCTTCTAGAATATATCCAAATAATAACCACAGTCAAGTGCCAGAGTGTGTCGGGGGAAACCGGGCGACCGTGAACCCAGAAATACACAATAAATAAAACCATTATATTATTACGTTCATTGTTATTTTTATTGTTTATATACATATAAATATATATGCATTACTATATCTACAGTGCCGCTCAACTGAAGAGGTTCAAACCTCCTATTTCAAAACTACTATTTTCAAAAACAAAGACGCTATATTTTTTCATTCAGCTTACCGATTTTGATGTAATTCTTTTTGTTTTATAGGTTGATTAATTGCAAAGTTCAATACAACCAGATGTATACGTGAAAAATAGAAGCACTACCCAGAAAAGAAAAATAATATCAAAAAAATTCCAGGTTTAAGAAATTAAGAAAAAAAACTACACCTTGAAAAAAAACCATAAATCTTTAAAAATCAAGGCCCATGATTTTAGTTTGTGGTCCACTTATGATGAATCAAGGACGTAAATGTTTTGTCCTATTTGATGTCAAAGTATTTAACGCTTTTGTTTTCTGAAATGGGTGGCGAGAAGCAGTTGGATGAATTTGAAAAGGGCGACGCAAAAATTCATCAAATCAGACGAATCCAAAAGGGAAGATGTTCATTTTATTGGTAAAATTATTAAAGGAAGGTCTCACCAGCAGCCAGGCGACATAACATTAGAACTCCTATCGTCCTGCAGCAAAAAAGGGGAAGAATCTAGTGTTAATGCAAGTTTGGCAAGCTTATTCGGAGAGCCAAGCATTTGAAGAGATTTAAATTGTTTCCCCTTTGGTTTGGGAAAGAAGAATATATAACATTTAACAAGGACTGGGGCTCTGTCCTGAATGGACCTGACGGCTATAACTACTACTATCAAGACCTTTGCTTTAAGTCGAAACCACAGTTGCACAATGAACACGGGGATGGAACTTGAAACCTATTCTGTTGAGCGGCACTGTAGATAAATATATATATAAATTGTCTTATTCTTAAACTGTAAAGTGTAGTTTCTAAAATTACAATTTTATTGTTACCACGATTTCAAACCAAAACAGAAACAGATTCAAAAACGAAAACAACAATTGGAAAATTGAAAATTGCCCATTAAAACAGAATGAAAGAACACAAATACTTCTTGTCTCGACTTGTTTTCCCGTCAAATGCATTTAACAACAATCGCAGTATTATTTTTTATTTTGTTTTCCACAACATTTTGATTTGTTTTCTTTAGCTAGAGGATTGAATCCAAGCCGCGTCGACGCGAACGTTGCGACAGAACCGGACGTGGCTTGTAGAGATCATCGTTGGTGTATCGCTGCTGCTGGCAGAGCTTCTGGCTGAGTCGCTTGGCGGACACTCCTTCGTCTGTGGAATGCACAAAAGCAAACAAACAAAAATAATCAATCGGTTGGGATTCTCGGAAGCAATTCGGACACAGAAGGCAACGGGTTTGGCCACCACAGCAGACATGTGAAAGACATGCGAGAGAGGAGTGCTTACCCACCGCATGAAATACAAATTGTACTTTGCTGTGTCTTGTGACTTTAGACGGCCTCAGAGAGCAGTACAACAACTGCTCGAACACATAATAATTTTTGAGAAAAATGTGCATGACCGGCATGTGGGAAAGAAAGCAGAGGCAAAGGTAGAGATAACAAAATGTGGATGAGAGTGGATGAGAGGATTTGTCGCAACTCGAAAGAGTTTCAATCTATGATAAATACGCACCAGGCTCCTGCTTCTCTATCGCTTCGTTCTCCTTGGAGTTGATGCTGCCGTCGGAGGGCGTGGGTGAGGCCTTCGGCTCATTGCGACGCAACCTTTTCACGGGACTGCCTGAGGAAGAGCTGCTGCTACTCGCGATTATGGGCTGCGGCGGTGTCGTCTCACGCATCTTTTCCTGGCTCTCACTACCATGTATACTACCGCCGTCCAGCCTACGCTTTGATTTAGTCCGCCTCAATTCGCGCACATCCACCAAATGAATCTCATCACTTAACTTGTTCAATTGAGTATCCACATCTTCAATGAGTCCATTGATGAGGTCCAAGCGCACCTTGAACTCATCGTTGTTCTGCTCAAAGTGTATGACATCCCCAGAGTCAGTTTCAGTTTCAGTTTTCGTTTCGCTAGACTCAGCTGAAATCGGATGCTTTTCAGCTAACGAGTCGGGCAGATTCTCCAAGCTGGTGGCTTCTTTAGCCGGTGCCTCCTCTGTCACCTTTTCAGCTATTTGGGAATCCTCAGAGTCTATGGGCGAGTCCTCCATTTTTCTTAAATCAATGGAAATCTCATCGACCTCTTTACACACTGTCTCGGCAGGTGAGTCTTTTGCCAGCTCTATATCCAGCTGCTGTTCCTTTTCTTTGGCAGGCTCTGCTGGAGTTAACTCGGTTTCCATTGACTCTGGCTGTGTCGCATCTTCTGGTTGTTTGCCGACTTGATCCGCGTCCTTCTTTGAGTGAGAACCAGAGCCGGGAGCACACAATTCAATAAAACTGGTGGTCGATTGCTGTAGAATATCACTGACATTGATTACACTGCTGCACATGCTCGAAATGCCAGCGCTATCGGTAGCACCATTGCTACCGCCATTCGTGTTGCCATTCGAGTTCGTGTCGCCGTACTGAACAGGGGCATCAGTTTTCTCGTTAACCGTACCTGGATCGGGTAGGGGAGTGGCTCCAGAGCTGGGTGGCGGTGGCGGCTTGCCCTCATCGTTGGAGTCTGAGCTGCGGCGTTTCTGTAGCTTTGCCTTGATTTCGCTGTGATCATCCTGAACTACTGGCGGCGGTGCACTCGTGGAGTTTGTGGAAGACGTCGATTTATTACGATCACGGTCACGACCACGCTCGTGATCTCTCTTCTTTGATGAGGAGCCGCCGCTACTGCTGCCGCTTTGGTGGCTGCGATGGCCTTGGCTCTGGCCGTCTTTGCTCTTTTCTTTGTCCCGGTCAGAGCGTGACGAGGATGAGCTTGACTTGTGTTTCTTGTGTGAGGACGAGGTTTCGTGGCGAGACGAGGATGTGGAAGCTGAACGCTTTGAAGACGACGATTCGCGGTGAGTCCTACTGGACGAGGTGGAAGAAGAGCTCTTGTCCTTCTGGGAGCTGCTGCTGCTACTGCTGCTCTTGTGTTTCGAGCTTGAGCTTGAGTGTGAGGATGAGTGCTTCGAGCTGGAACTGGAGGAATGTTTACTCTGCGATTTATGGCGATTGCGATCTGAATCACGGTCCTTCGCATCTCGGCCGTTGCGTCGCTGTTTATCATCCGAATTGCTAGAATGGTGACGTCTATCCCTCTCCCTCTCCTTGTCCTTATCTTTTGAGTTGCTCTTCGAATGCGATGAAGCGGAAGTCTGCGACTTCGTGGCGTCATCTTTGGGAGTTTCAAAATCATCCGGTGGTGGCAGCTTCGCGGCCACATTTTCCTTTACTTCTTCTACTTTATCTGTGGCAGGGGCGTGTGGCAGAGGCGATTCTTGTCTCCCGATTTCCGATCCATTCGACTCGGCCTCTGGGATTTTATTTATCTTGGGACTGGTATTTTGGGAAATTGCTTCTGAGAACGAACTAAAGCTGTTCTCTGGTGCCGATGGCGGTTCAGACGTCTCAGGTTCAGGTGCAGGAGCCTCTGGTGGAGATTTTGGCGCCTCAGTCTCAAGTGGAGTTGCCTCAGCCTCAAGTAGAGTTGCGTTAGGCTCAAGTGGAGTTGCCTCAGGTTCAGGTGGAGGCGTCTCTGGCTTAGCTGCAGAAGCCTCAGCTGCAGGAGCCTCAGCAGCAGAAGCCTCCGCTGCAGGAGCCTCAGCAGCAGAAGCCTCCGCTGCAGGAGCCTCAGCTTCAGGAGGTGACGTCTCAGGCGTCGGCGGTGGAGTCTTAGGTGCCGGCGGTGGCGTTTCAGGTTCCGGCGGTGGCGCCTGAGGTGGTGGTGGTGGTGGCGGAGGCGTCTGTGGTGGTTGTGGCATTGGAAAAGCCTCAATTTTTGGTGGACCTGGCTGTTCCCGAGGTTCCAACGCAGGTACAGATAAATGTTCGATGGATATGTTACTGGCATCTTCAATATTGGCTTTTAGCTCGGACAAAATGGCGTCTTCAATGGATAAAGCCTGGGAGCCACCGTTTGTGTTCTCCGACACGGAGTTTCTGCGTTCGGTGCCTGCCATGTTTGGGAAATCGATTATAAAAATGAAAGACACCATTGTTGTATGCCTACCCTCGAATGTAATGGCATCCTGCTTGATGTCAAAGTGCAAAGGCCGACTGAAATGGTCCCCGCCACTTGCGGCATCATTGGAATTCTCGTTGAACTTTGGCATCTGCGCCTCCTCTGATATGTTAGCGGCCATATTTGGCGTTAGTTCGACGCTGTTGCTGGTAGGCGTTGGCTGCCGCCCATCCACAACCGACTCTGAGAATGAGGCGATGGTGAGACGACTGTCACTGGATACCTGCGACAATTGCGAGGCCTGCGATGCACCATTCACCGAGTCCAAGGTGTTCAATGTGCCATTGTTCAGATGCTCCTTATTTGCAGATGGCTTGTCCTCGCTCAGAGGCTCAAATGAGGGCGAAGTGTCGTCATCATAGTTCCTATCATCCACACCCGGCGGCAGATCATCCTCTTTGCTGTCGTCCTTCCCATCGGAGTGCACTGTGCCCCGGTCAGAGTCGGGGCTGATTTGTTCTAGATCGGTCGGCAGTAGGCTGGCAGAGGTGGTCTTCACATTTAGCAGGCTGCTGCCGTTCATGTGGCCAGCATATGGCGGCAACGGCGGCGCTGGCAGCAGTGTCGGCCTTGGTGGCGGGGCACTGGTAGGTGGAGGAGGCGGTGTGATACCTAGGTACTTGTAGGCAATGCTTTCTATCTTTGGCTCAAATATAGTGGCAACCTTCGGATTAACCACTTGGTCCACGATCTGATCCACTCCCTTTTCCAGGACATCGGAGCTGAAATGTTTGCTGAGGTTAGGCCTGCTTGTCAGGCCTGCTGATCGTCTCAAATACTTACTCAAGCAAATGCTTGCGCAGTCTTTCTCGCAACTGGAGCTTGTTTGTGTCTGGCGTCCAGCGTTGTTTGGCCAGAAAGTCGTTCACGGCCGTCTCCACACGATTTCGAACGTTCTGATAAGCGGGCTTGGTGTCCACATCGGCGAGACAGCAGTTGAAACGAAATTCGTCGAAAACGCCCTGCGATTTCACCTCCTCAATGAGGTTTTTTACAAAATCGTCCATTGTCTATTGAATTTACATGCACTGCGAGTTCTTGTCCGTCCGTCCCAATTTGGGATTAGATTAGGGTTTTTGGTCACTTTGTTTTATACGGTGGTGTTTTGGTTTTTGGTCGTTTCGGTCACACTAACTCCGATATGCATTCGTAAAGCAGTTTTCGTACAGGGTGCCATAGCTAAAATCACTAACCATACAATATATAGATACGACACTCCATACATTGAATTTGTCCGCACCAAATTCTGACATCAGATCCCCTGAGAGTGTATGTGTGCACATGCATTCTCACGTACTTTGCGTTTTTGCAAGTGTGTATGTGTTCCCGAGAGAGTCGTGAGAGCACATGGATTCTCACGTACTTATAAGTACGTAACACGCTATAGCGTGTTTGCATGTGTGTATGTGCGCCGAACTGAAATTTGTGCTCTCTCAACTTTGTTTTGATTTTTGTGCTCGCGCCACCCTTCACTTTAGCATTTTTAGAGTCGACCCTTTTTGAAGACGAACTGACCTACCGCCACAAAATAAATGAAGAATTGGCAGGATGGGTGGGGGTGGGTGTGACCACTGAAACGAAACGAATATATCTACGATTTCTATGGCATTTTGAAAATCCAAGGAAAAATAACGGAAAATAGAACAAAAATATATGTATCACGAATGAAACAAAAACTGTTGTGGTAAAGAAAGGGAAGTTTTATTTTAGTACATATTTTATAAGAAAACTTCAATCAATATTTAATGTCTTATATCGTCAAACAATAGTTCGAAAATAGCTCAAATTTTCCGAAGTTTTCTCCAAAAGGTACACTTTTTACCACATCTATTTCAGAGTACATACATATATGCTATACTTATCCGGATAATATACATAGTTATATCGGTGCTGCCACAGATCGAATTCCACCTGATATGCTTTGATAATCTGTGGCACCACCCCAACCCCACAGATTATGGGAATCCTTTCATGGACTACTACTACAAACTGCAATCGATAGAATTCGAGATTTGGAGTCGCTTAGAATGCGTTTAGAATACTGTGGCATAGAGTGGTACACCCGATCCATCAGAACTCTTGAAATCTTTTTGTTTCTAAAAAAGGTCTCACTTCTTTGAGACCCTTTCATACCCGATCTAATTAAGAGAACTTAGTTCCTATGGGAGTGTCTCTTTCACTCAATTTTGCCTAGTGAAAGCAAGCTGAAATACATCAATGGCACAATTCAAGATTCACTAGAAATGATAATGATATGTGGATATAATATAAATAAAAGAAAATATCCAAAAATAATAAATAATAATAAATAAAGTAATAAAATATAATTTGGAGTATAGTGCAAACTCACCCTTAATTTCAGTTGACTCTGCTCTCTTTTGATCTTTCTCTTTCACTCACTTCTTGGCAATTTGATTTCAATCAAAAAAAAACACTCAGCTACCATTCCATTGGTATTGCTGGTATTGCACTTCACTCACTTTTTGGCAGTTTCATTCCACTCAAAAAAAAAAACACTCAGCTACCATTCCATTGGTATTGCTGCTTAGTATTGTGCTTAATATTGCCGCTCTTTCCTCAGTATCTGCGGAATATTTTATTATTTCATTTTTCACTCATTTTTTTCACATATCACTCACTTTTTAATTTTAATTTTACTCAGCTACCATTCCATTGGTATTGCTGGTATTGCACTTCACTCATTTTTTTCACAAATCACTCACTTTTTGGCAATTTCATTTCACTCAAAAAAAAACACTCAGCTACCATTCCATTGGTATTGCTGCTGCGCATTGCGCTTAATATTGCCGCTCTTTCCATAGTATCTGCGGAATATTTTATTTCTTATTTCACTTCACTCACTTTTTGCCAATATCGCCTTCCACTCACTGCACTCACTTTAACACTCACTCACTTTTTGTCCCTATAGCCTTTTTCTTATTGCCGCTCTTTATCTACATATGTAGTTCTTGCGGGATTATGGCTTCGTAATTTTTCACTGATCTGTTTGCCGGCGGCTTTCTGCACACTCTAAAAAAAAAACACTCACATTGTTTTTGGTTTCACTCGCGCACTTTCTGGCAATATTTCACTTTAGACGCCGCGCGATTAAATATTTTAATTCCGAAAGATGGACCGACCGGGGGGAACTGCAAGATTCGATTAAGAGAACTGCAGCGGCGTGGGCAGCTTAAATAAGCTCTCGAAGTATGAGAAACGAGAACGAAAGAAGTTGAAGAGCGGGCGGCTGCAGCAGAGCAGCGTGGGCAGCGGCTTACGGTTCTGCTTAGAAATCAGATCTCACGGAGAAAACGAGAGCGAAAATTTGCCGGTGCCGGTAACGAATGTAGGTCAAGGGCTCGCTCTCGCTCTCTTACTCAGTTTATTTGATTCTCTTTTCCTACTGCACGTGGGGTCAGTACAATGCCCTGAAGCGGGGGCGCTTCAGTAAGAGCATCTTTGCTTTTGCATTATGTGAGTTCTTGTAATTGTTTTTTTTGCTTTGGCGTACGCGTCGTTGTTGATGCTGCCTGTCAATGCTTTTACATATGTACATACATACATATGTAGGTGGAATGGAAGACGGGGAGTGCGTGGATGACGTATGTAACTCAGCTTGACCATAGAACAAATATTTTAATGTGAAGAGTTATATTTGGTTCCCTCTCTTCACTGCGGGTAGTGCAGGGCAGACAATTAAGAGCGCACCTTTGCTGAAATAATCTGAAAGCGGCTTTTTGCAATAGGGATTTGTGTGTGTTGTTGTTGCTTTGGCTTCTTCTCTGTTTGGGGCGGGGGGAGATGGGAAACGAGCGACAAAAAACTGTAACAATTTGAATAGTTATTTTATTTGATTCTCTTTTCCTACTGCATGTGGGGTCAGTACAATGCTCTGAAGCGGGGGCGCTTCAGTAAGAGCATCTTTGCTTTTGCATTATGTGAGTTCTTATAATTGTTTTTTTTTCTTTGGCGTACGCGTCGTTGTTGTTGCTGCCTGTCAATGCTTTTACATATGTACATACATACATATGTAGGTGGAATGGAAGACGGGGAGTGCGTGTATGACGTATGTAACTCAGCTTGACCATAGAACAAATATTTTAATGTGAAGAGTTATATTTGGTTCCCTCTCTTCACTGCGGGTAGTGCAGGGCAGACAATTAAGAGCGCACCTTTGCTGAAATAATCTGAAAGCGGCTTTTTGCAATAGGGATTTGTGTGTGTTGTTGTTGCTTTGGCTTCTTCTCTGTTTGGGGCGGGGGGAGATGGGAAACGAGCGACAAAAAACTGTAACAATTTGAATAGTTATTTTATTTGATTCTCTTTTCCTACTGCATGTGGGGTCAGTACAATGCTCTGAAGCGGGGGCGCTTCAGTAAGAGCATCTTTGCTTTTGCATTATGTGAGTTCTTGTAATTGTTTTTTTTTTCTTTGGCGTACGCGTCGTTGTTGTTGCTGCCTGTCAATGCTTTTACATATGTACATACATACATATGTAGGTGGAATGGAAGACGGGGAGTGCGTGTATGACGTATGTAACTCAGCTTGACCATAGAACAAATATTTTAATGTGAAGAGTTATATTTGGTTCCCTCTCTTCACTGCGGGTAGTGCAGGGCAGACAATTAAGAGCGCACCTTTGCTGAAATAATCTGAAAGCGGCTTTTTGCAATAGGGATTTGTGTGTGTTGTTGTTGCTTTGGCTTCTTCTCTGTTTGGGGCGGGGGGAGATGGGAAACGAGCGACAAAAAACTGTAACAATTTGAATAGTTATTTTATTTGATTCTCTTTTCCTACTGCATGTGGGGTCAGTACAATGCTCTGAAGCGGGGGCGCTTCAGTAAGAGCATCTTTGCTTTTGCATTATGTGAGTTCTTGTAATTGTTTTTTTTTCTTTGGCGTACGCGTCGTTGTTGTTGCTGCCTGTCAATGCTTTTACATATGTACATACATACATATGTAGGTGGAATGGAAGACGGGGAGTGCGTGTATGACGTATGTAACTCAGCTTGACCATAGAACAAATATTTTAATGTGAAGAGTTATATTTGGTTCCCTCTCTTCACTGCGGGTAGTGCAGGGCAGACAATTAAGAGCGCACCTTTGCTGAAATAATCTGAAAGCGGCTTTTTGCAATAGGGATTTGTGTGTGTTGTTGTTGTTTTGGTTTGTGCTCTGTATGGGGAGGGGGAGATAAGCCACGAAAATTTGTAATAATTTGAATATTTCTTATATTTGATGCTCTCCTCCTACAGCTTGTGGTGTGGGTATAATGCTCTAAAGCGGGGGCAAAAGTTAAGAGAGCAGTAGCGGCCTAGGCTTTTACATTGTAGAGAGTATTTGTAATTGTTTTTTGGCGTTGGCGTATGCATCGCTGTTGTTGTTGCCTGCCAATTCTTCACATGGGTGGGAATGGGAGACGGCGAGTGCGTGGATGCCGTAAGTCAGACCATAGAACTAATATTTTAAAGTGAAGAGTTAAATTTGATCCCCTCTTTTCACTGCAGGTAATGCCCTGAAGCAGGGCAAAAAATTAAGAGCGCAGCTTTGCCTAGAGAATCTAAGAGCGGCTATTGCAATAGAGTTTTTGTGTTTGTGGTTGTTGTTTTGGCTTCTGCTCTGCATGGGGAGAGGGAATATGGGAGATGAGTGACGAAAATTTGTAATAATTTGAATATTTCCTATAATGAATGAGATATTTCACAACCAAAGTTTCCCTGTTAACCAATCGACCTACATTCGGTCGTGTCCATTTGGTTCGTTGCCAAATTCCAACACAGAATATCCATTTATGTAAAATTCGTCTTTGAGCAGACGACAATTCCCTTGTAAAATGAACAAAGCTGTTCTTTATAATTTCTGACACACATATTAATCTGTAGTTTGAATGAATGCAAAATCATACGAGAAAAAGCTCAAAATATTGCGGCAGTAGGATATTTTTTTTAATATTAATAAGTTTATTATTTCTTGTTTATTTTTTATGTTCTACTTTTCACATGTACATATGTATATACAGATATTTAATAGATTTAATTCTAGGCAAGGAATATGGATGTGACTTAATTATTGAAAAGTTTTTAAATTAAGTCATATCAAGTCGACTCAAAGGTCAGATTAATTTTTGACCCCATTACAGGTGTAATGGCCTCCTCGTGGTGTTCCCTGGGTACCGATCTTCAATCGGGAGCCAATTTGAGCGGCGACTTTATGTCTATATGTACATATAAATGTATGCATGTTTACGGCTTTTCATAGGCAGTAATAATATAATAATTTATATAATAAAAATAAAAAAAAATAACAGATTTCTTTCTTCCCACGGCCAAGTGTCCCTCCACCCCCACCCATCCTGCCAATTCTTCATTTATTTTGTAGCGGTAGGTCAACAAGCTGAAGAAGAACACACAACACATAATTTCAGCTTGGCAAAGTAAAAAACGCTCGTCGCGTTAATAAGCGCCACTCAGCAAATACATTTGTGTCTCAAGAAATCTTCTTAAAAATATTTTGCTGGCAATTTCGGCAGCACTGCACACGTACACACACATATGAATGTTCGTTCTGTCTGTGGACATTCGCATAAGAAATACATATAGGGATGATTTCAAATTTGACTCGCAAGTGTGGCACTAAAATCCGTATGGACCCATTTATTACCCATTTATATGTCATTAATATCCATATTCAAGGATGATATATATATATTTTTTTAGCGCATACTACTTTTTTATATATGATCAAATATATCATTGTATAATAAAATACACCATACAAACAAATATATATTTGCGAATATCTGCTCATTATATTAGTATATTCTATATTAAACAAAGTTAGCATCTAAAGCATGTACAGAATAACAATTATTCTGGTATTGCATGGCTAGCGTCTTCAAAAAGGGTCGACTCTAAAAATGCTAAAGTGGGTGGCGCGAGAGAGCACAAATTTCAGTTGGGCGCACATACACACATGCAAATACGCTAAGTACGTGAGAATCCATGTGCTCTCACGACTCTCTCGGGAACACATACACACTTGCAAAAACGCAAAGTACGTGAGAATGCATGTGCACACATACACTCTCAGGGGATCTGATGTCAGTATTTGGTGTGGACAAATTCAATGTCGTGTCTATATATTGTATGGTTAGTGCTAAAATGTAAGGGGTAGGGATAACGAATAGTGGCGTGGCGCTACTGGTCGGGTGATACTGGTGCGAATACACCCACCACACGCTAGAATTAATAAACCGTATGTTAGGAAATTTATAAATGTAATCTTTGTGTAAATCCATGACCGTCAAGGAATTTTGAGAGGGATGACCAAATAATTTCAATTTTGATATTATCCTGCACGATAAACCATATTTATCCCTCGATAAAATCCATTACCCAATCATTAATGAATCTGACCCCTGTTGGAGCTACAATTAGGCAATGCATCCATTAGAGACATTAACACAACAATTTTTTTCCAAATATATTATAGTATAGTATTCATTTTTAACAATTTTGGGCATTCCTCCTGAAACTTATTTATATTTTTATTTTTTTATTTGAACCATTTAATCTGTTTGTTGATTAAAATCTGATTTAAAAAAGATTATTTTCTCTGCGAGAGCTGCCACTCTTCTGCAAGAGATGTATCGAAACGGGAATTTCGCCTATCGATGCCCATGGTTGTATGCGATGATAGAATTTTTGGCGCACGCGAAGCGCTGATTTTCGTTCGATTGATAGTTGGTGGTTTTCTGCTGGAATTTGGTTGTTAAGTATAGTAAATTAAACGAATAATGAAGTTAAGTGCGGGTACACACTCGGAAACAAATGGTGTGGAGGCACAATTCAACGGATCGTTCGGTTCTAATGGGGATACAGCTACCCACGACGAGGCTGCAGGCAACGCCGAGTCCGTAGCATCCCAGATAACGGAGCATCAAGAGAATGTAAAGGGGAAGCGGAGAAAACGCAGCAAATCTGTAACCCACGATGGCAACTCATTGACAGAGTTCACCGAAAACGACTTGAATAGCTCATTTAGTCCGAAAAACGCGCAATCCGCCATAAAAAAACAGCAGCGTTTCTCTGGGTTGAACAGTAAGTACACACAATTACACACTTTAACGTTTAATGCCTCTTCCCGTATACTAATATTTTCTCTTTTGTGTGCGTGTGTGTGTATGCTACGCGTTAACAGGAAAGCGCGATTTAATTAATTTGCAATCGGCATTGAGCCCCAAATACATTGGCTATGCAAATGCCAACTCCCCGACGCCATTATCTGACTCGGACGACACTGTGCGCGCAACGCGTCGACGCGTCAATCAAGCAGCCGCCCTCAACAACAGCAGCAACAACAACAACGACGAGCTGCAGCCCAGGGATAATGACGCGGGAACAGAATCACCAAAGACCTTGGAAGGGACACCGCTGCTAGATCGCAAAGAGAGCAAATCCTACATGAGTCCCATCGAGAAGCTGCTACTTAAAAATGGCGCCAGCTCGCCAAACAGCACAGGCTTTGAAACGGATCCCGAAGACGTGGCACCACTGGCCGCCCGCCTAAAGCTGAAACGTAAACTGAAGCGAGCTGCAAAAACTAGTCCCCAGGAAGAGCGGACAGAGGAAGCGGGGACAAGAGAGATTGAAATGCAGTCAGAGGAAGCGACGTCTACAGAGATGGAAAAGCGGACAGAGGACGCGACTTCAGACGCGTTAAATCAGACAGACGAAGCAAATGTTAAAATCAAAGAGCTACTAGTTGAACCTACTTCAGAGATGGAAGAGCCGTTAGAGAAGGATTCTTCGGTGAAGGAAGAGCCAATGGAAACAAACAATTTACAACCGAAAGAAGTCTCCGACGATGCCAAAATCGAAGACACCGTCCCCCTCAATGCGGATGTAAACTCCGAGTCGGAGTCTCGGGATTCTTGCTGCGATGCGGATGAGCCAGAGGTTAGCAGTCCCAGGGCTTCGTTGAGCAACGAAAACGCACAAGACTTGCCAGGCGAACCAGCCGATACGAGTAGCAAAACCAATGAGTCTACTGACGAACCGAACGACCCTGATCCTGACCCCGACCCAGACTCTGAATTGGGATTTGCCTTGCCAGAGGCAACATCAACAGAAATGAAATCCACTCGAGATTCGAGCCCGAACGCATTCCGGCAGCCAGAGGACAACGGATATGTGAAGTCGCCGTCTTCGGTGAGCCTGGACAGCGCCAAAGGTTTATCCATAGTCACGGATCCGGGTTGGCCCACCTATCAGGTGGGTGATCTGTATTGGGGCAAGGTCTTTTCGTACTGCTTCTGGCCGTGCATGGTGTGCCCGGATCCCTATGGTCAGATTGTGGGCAACCTTCCGGCACATCCGCAGCGCACATCGACGGACAACGCTCCCGTGCCCTTCCAGGTGCATGTGCGCTTCTTTGCCGATAACGGGCGCCGCAACTGGATTAAACCCGAGAATCTCCTGAGCTTTGCCGGCCTCAAGGCATACGAGGAGCAGCGCGAGGAGGTGCGCATAAAGCATGGCAACAGGAGCAGCAAGTACCGAACGATGGTGCCAAAGCGGACGAAAGTAGAGGTCTGGCAGCAGGCCATCGATGAGGCCAAACTAGTGGCCGAAGTACCCTACTCCGAGCGACTGGAGAAGTTCTATCAGATCTATGAGAGCGTTGCGTGAGTAAACACCAAAGAGAAACCCAGGGATCATAGCTAATCAATGTCCTTATTCGAACCATTTCAGAACGCTGAACAAACAGAAACGGAAACGAACCAACTCCATGACGCAGGACACGTCGGATGTCGGTAGCAGCCTGTACGACTCCACAGACAACTTGCATGGCAAACACAATCTTCAGTTGGGGAATGTGAAGCGCGAGCGCTCAGAGACACCTCAAAGTCCGGCCTTCTCGCCCGTCAAGAAGAGTCAGATGCGTACCAAGCGGCGAAAACTGAGCAAAGGGGCTGAGGCAGAGACTGGCGGCGGCACCAAGCCATCGGAAACCGTGGCAGGCACGGAGAAGAACACCACTCCCCTCATTATGAATGGCATGCATGAAAATGCCGAGTTTCGTCAGCTATTCGATGCGGTCAAGGAATATGTGATGGTCGATCGACGCGACGAGAAGGTGGAAAAGGTTCTTCGCGCCGTTGTGGGCAATATCTGGTCATTAAGGCAGATCCAATTGCGCGAACAAGAGCGAGAGCTGGCCTGCGCCGAAATGGATCAGGATCAGCTTGGGTCGGCAATCGTTGAACGGGAACGCGGCGTCGGCACAACCCAGCGGCTGTCCACGCGCCTGAAAACCATGGTGGAGCGACGAAGCCGTACGCCAGTTGTTACACCAAGCGGTACGCCGACACCCACTGCCACTGCCACCGGTGGTGCAACGATGGAACTGGAGATTCGTCTCTCGGAAGTTTCCAAGCCGAAAAAGCCAATGAATCGGCCCATCGAGGAGGTGGTCGATGATATATTCCAGCTGGACAGCAAGTACCTATTCCGCGGCCTCAACCGTGGCAGCGTCTGTAAATATTGCTTCAAAACCGGCTCGAATCTGCTGCAGTGCTCGCGGACCTGCCACAGCTGGATGCACGCCGATTGCCTGGAGAACAAGAGGAATGGCCTGCCCATATTCAAAAAGGACGGAACGAAGCTCAAAGCTTTGGAAGGTATACCTCCCTCCATCTCGCCGACGCCCGTTCCCAAAGGGGAACACATAACAGGCGACGCGCCGGACGCTTTAGCCATTATCGCTACCCCTACACCACCTACTCCCACTATTGAAGTGATCTGCCATGAGTGCAATATTGATCCCGAAGCAAGCTGTTGCATTTGCCGCCAAGTGTTGCCGCCCGCATACCCCTCGCCGTCGCCAAGTTCGCCGCTGAAAGAGCCAAGCGAAGCAAAAGAACACAAGCCCGTGGACGGCAGGATGATAATGTGTGGCCAAAACCTGTGCGGCCGACAATACCATGCCGGATGCTGCAAATACTGGCCACAGGCTACCGCCAGCAGTTCGCTGACCCGCTGTCCCCTGCACGTTTGCCACACGTGCGTCTCGGACAATCCCCGCAAATTCCTGCCGGTGGGCAGCTCCAAGCTGACGCGATGCGTCAAATGCCCAGCCTCGTATCATCAGGACTCGCGCTGCATACCCGCCGGCAGTCGGATGCTGACCACCACGAACCTCATCTGCCCCCGACACAATGTGGCCAAGGCCGATGCCCATTTGAATGTCCTCTGGTGTTTTATCTGTGTCAAGGGCGGGGAGCTGTTGTGCTGCGAGACCTGTCCCATTGCCGTGCACGCAGGCTGTCGCGAAGTGCCGATCGAAAAGCATGAGAACTACATCTGCGAGGAGTGCGAGAGTGGACGACTGCCGCTCTATGGGGAGATCGTTTGGGCAAAGTTCAACAACTTTCGCTGGTGGCCGGCCATTATCCTGCCGCCCACGGAGATACCCAGCAACATTCTCAAAAAGGCCCATGGCGAGAGTGAGTTTGTGGTGCGCTTCTTTGGCACACACGACCACGGATGGATACCACGGCGACGGGTCTACCTGTATATCGAGGGCGATACTGGGGAGAAGCTGAAGCCCAAGTCGCAGCTGCACAGGAAATTCTATGACGGTATTGAGGAGGCCACGCGCTTTCTCAAAATCACCAAGGCCAGGCGCCATGAGCAGATGGTTGCGCGCGGTATCAAGGTAAATCCACCGCCATATGTGAAAATCAAGATCAACAAGCCAGTGCCGCCGGTGAGGTTCGTGACCAATTCGGAGGAACAGAGCACATGTGATTGCCGTCCCGAGGATGAGTATCCTTGCGGCGCCAACTCCAACTGCCTCAATCGGATGCTGTTCAACGAATGCCATCCGGAGTACTGTCTGTGCGGCGACCGATGCGAAAATCGAATGTTTGAGACCCGCAAATCGCCCCGCATGGATGTGGTCTATATGAATGCCCGAGGATTCGGACTTGTCAGTCGTGAGCCGATCGCTGAGGGCGATTTCATCATCGAATATGTGGGCGAGGTGATAAATCAAGAGGAGTTCCAGCGGCGCATGCTCGAGAAGCAGAAGGATCGCGACGAGAACTTTTACTTCCTTGGCGTTGAGAAGGACTTCATCATCGATGCCGGCCCAAAAGGAAATCTCGCCCGGTTCATGAATCACTCATGCGATCCGAATTGCACCACACAAAAGTGGACTGTCAACTGCAGTCATCGCGTGGGACTCTTCGCCATTAAGGACATTCCAGCGGTAAGCAAAAGTTTTCAAGTACACACATATTCCAGCTAATATAATCGTTCCATTTGCCCTATGCAGGACACGGAGCTGACGTTCAACTATCTGTGGGATGACCTGCTCAATGACAAAAAGAAAGCCTGCCACTGTGGAGCGGAGCGTTGTTCCGGGGAGATAGGCGGCAAGCTTAAAGATAAGGTAACACATTTCCTGTCTTTGGTTTCAGGCCAATCCTAATCTATCTGTATTTATATATGTGCAGCAGACCAGCGTCTCAAAGCTGAAGCAACAGCAACGCAGCAGAGGGGCTGCCATTCGAATCCATGTACCTCCGGCCAAGAAGGCAAAGAAATCTGTTCCCAAGATCAAGCACGTGAGCGCCGACGATTCGCTGGAAGAGGCTAAAAAGGATCAGTAAGACGGAAGGAAGCGAAATATTATTTTTTTTTACTGTTTAGCGCCGTTGTATATTGCTCGATGGATCCCAACCGATAAGCACGCTATACACTATTTTTATTACGCGCTTATTTATTCTTTTTTATGTTAAGTTTATCAGACATCAGACAATTGTTCAAACAGTTCAGTTAAGCTCTCCCTATAGCTGGTTTTCGTTTCAAAATAAAAGACGATACGATGTGTAATGGTTTTAAGTGTTCTATTTGTCTAAAATATATAAAATTATAAAGATTAATCAATCAGTTCAGTAGTTTAGTAGAAGATGGATATTTTGTATTGTATTTCATTTCGTTTTGTTTTTCTAGCTTTGTTTTATGTATGTACGTGAAATGATGTAAATGAATTTGTTCATATATTTCGTTTGTTGTTAAAGCTAGCACTTTGGCATACATACGTTTAACTCTCGTATGACTATAAAACTAGACATATTTTAGTCGGTAAGATCTAGGAGTATGCACTTTAATCTTAAGTGGGGATATACACTATACACACCACACGCCACGCGCAAAGGAAACAACGTCGTCGAATGCCAAAAATAAATCAACACATTCTTGTTAAGGGCTGATCTTCATATAACCAGCATTTAATTTTGGCACAATGGCGTCTATCTTCTTGACAATCGTGTTGAGACTCTCCCGAGACTTTTCGTAGAGCGTGTTGAGAGAGATCAGGCGCATACCCTGCTGGTTGCACACCTCAATCACAGACCATTTCTCTAAAAGCTTCAGACAATTGCGCACGGAATCCGTTGATATGCTTTCAGCTGTTCAAAACAGAAACTTGGTCAGACTTTACATAGATCGTAAGAGTGGTTCGAAATACTCACCATAGATGCAGCTTCCGCGCTTTACTTTGGCGGACAAATCGTTGATCACAAAGTTTATAAACTCGGACTCAAGCATAGAGTTTCCGCGGAGAATTTGCAGTGCTTGGGCCACCGTCAAGTACGTCCAGGCGAAGGGTGACAGCACCTCGCAAATGTTGCGCTGCTGTTGAAGTGTTTCGCTACAGAAAAGCAGCTGGGAACCCTCATCATCGTTCTCGTTATTCTCCACACAGAGATAGTCATCATCGTCGGCGTCTATGTACTGTGACATAATCCTGGCTCTATGGCTTTCCATAGACTGCATTTCCTTGTTCTAAAGAAGAACAAGTACAAATAGGTAAACAAGTGCTCGACGTCAGTGGATATTTATGTATCTGTACCTCTTCTGGCAATCGAAGATAATCGCGGAACAACAGATCATCCAGATGCTTCTCCAGCAAGCTCTCCAATACTTGTGTGGGCTTGCTCAGTATGAACTCGTAACGATATATCTGGCAGTTCTCCAGTGCCGCTTCTAATAGCTTCTTGCGTGATACGCCTGCCGCGGTTTTCGACGACCCCAGGGTCTCTGGTAGCAGCGAATGGAACGTAGTCATCAGTATCGAATTGAGGGCAAAGTGCGGGGCCAGCGCATTCGAATAGTACGCCAGCTCGATGATGCTCTCCACCGAGTCGACGGCACGTATAAAAATGCGACCATTCTCGTTACGTGTGCGGGAAACCAGACCTTCAAAATTACGACTGTAATTACGATGGGAATTTCAGAGCTGGAACTAATAGATACCTGAGCCAAGCAGGTCACAGGCGTATTCCAAGACATGCGAGGATTCGCCTGCGAACCCAATGTCCTTGCAGCCAGACAACGAGTTGCGCAAGTCATCCAAGGCTGCGGCCAGCAAATGTTCCTCGGCACCCTGCCGGTAGCGGGTGAGTAGCAGAAAGGCCAGCGCATTCGTGGACATCACAGATGTGGCAGCCGCACAGTCGAAGACTACCTGCCGCGAGATGCTTTCGATGAGATTCCGATGCTCTTCACACACCACATCGGTGCCATAAAGCGAGGAGGTCGATTGGTTATGCTGGAGGGTTCTACAAAATTTAAAAGGTAAAATAAACTCGAAATTAAATTGCAATTAGCGCTTACTTGGCTGCAGGCTTGTAGATCTTGGCATTGCCATCTTCGCGGGCGATTTGGTTGAACGAATTGACCAGCTCGCGTATTGAGTACGGCTCATTGAAGTCAATGCGCATGCGGCCGTACTTGGAGTTAAGTGCCTTCCAGATGCCTGAAATGGCCTTCTTGAAGGATTCGGGTATTTTCTTCTCCCCCTTCTGCTCGCGCACAAAGTTGCCATCGACGAGGCGTTCATAGTTGACCGAAACGGGGACTAGGAGAGCATCTGGAATGCTGCCGTCCATGAAGGCATTCACAATCACAGAGAGGATGCCGCCCTTCGGCATGCACGGCTTGCCCGTGCGCGTTCGTCCGCCCTCGATAAAAAACTCAACATTGTGGCCCTGCTTTAGGGCATGGGTCAGGTATAGGTGGAGCGCCGCGCGGTATAGCACATCCTTCTTACCCTCCACTGGATCAATTTTGCGCTTAATGAAAAAGGCCCCGAGACCACGAAGCAGTCCGCCAAAGACGGGAATCTGCAGGTTATTTCCAGCGGCCACCAGAGGACTGCGTATATCGTTGTTGGTTAGAATAAAGGTGACCATGATGTAGTCCAAGTGACTGCGATGTAGTGGCACAAATATCAACGGTGTACCGGGCGACCGCTCCGATGCGGTTTTGAGCATTTCAATCTGTTTGGTGTTCGTCACAACGCCAGACAAGAAGCATGGCAACAGCTTGTACAGGATCCAAGATGTAAAGGCGAGCAGGCCATTATTTAAAGTGGAGCCCATTTCCTTCAGTATGTTGATGGCACGTTGCTCCTGCTTGCGCAAAATGGCTTGGTAGGATATACCCTTGCTCTTGTCCTCCTCCTCCTGATCAGCGCTAACGCTGCGCGTGAGCAGTCGATGGCCGTTTTGGGCATACCGCTGGTCGCGCAGAGCCTGTTCGGCAGCCTGCTTAATCGCAAGTTTCAGTGCCGGATCATTGTGAACGATTTCGGTAACCTGCAACGTGCGTATTTAGGTTATTAATGGTGTAAACTGCGCGCGCAGAGATTTCGCGACACTTACCTGTCGGTATTCAAACTTCTCGCTGCGAAATACCTGTGCGACATAGGGGAAGATCACGCCCCAATCAAAATAGCCTTTGAACGGTTTGTATCCAGCATGCGGCGTCAGCTCCAGCATGTTCTGGGTGCCAATGCCATGTGCGACAGAACTTTGCACTTTTGGCTCCTACAACAAGAACGAGATCAGGGTACACTGCGGTGATGCAATTGCTGTGCATATATTTCACGTTCGTGAATGAAAAGATACCTCGAACCAGCCGCGAGCTTTAAATCCATCCAATGACATTATAAATATGAGATTCTTTCTTACGCACTGCCAATAATAAAGATTCGAAGTACAAAATATAACATTTCTTGCGCGAAAAGCTGCGCCCGGCTTTTTTTCGCAAACAACCGACAACCGATAGAAGTACAGTACGGTTATCGATGACGATTGACAGGTGGCACAGGACTAGGTGGCAGCACAATATTCCTTAATTTTGATCATCATTTTTTATAATTTAATTCATTGAATGGACAGTATTTGCTTATCAGCAAACGACTGAGCATTGCCGTCACTCGTTTTGAACTGAGGTTGGGTTAAATTGTGATGGCTGTGATGCGTCGAGATGCAATTGGTGATAAGCGGCACACTTACATTTGTTGAGCGCAGCGTGACCAAAAGATCACTGCGTATGGTATTGATCTTCCCCAAAGACGTCCGATAGCTCAGATTCAAATTGGGAAACAAGTTTGCGATAATGATGGGGGCCCTGCGAACAATAAAACAAAACAGTTATTATCAAATAATAAGTATGTATATTGCAATCTCCTTGGCCTAACAATTAACCAAGTGCTTCAAATCAGTAGCTCGCAATTAAATATACAACACCTCTTTCGATTGCAGAGGGGGTCTATAGTCCAACTTTGTTTGAGTTCAATACCCTATACTTCTGCAATTGTGTATGTACATATGTACATTGTACGTATGTGAATTAAAGTTACTATACATTTTAAAATAAGTGCTTGGTGGTAGCGGTGCTGATAAGTGTATAGTACTAGTTCATAAAATATGGCACAGAATTGAACTTTGAGCCGCCATTTATGGATGGAATCATCAAAATAAAAAATCAGCCGATGCTACTTGTTTGTGCTACTAAAAAATAATAATAATAGGAATGCCCATAAACATTCTCATAAACCAGATAAATGGCGCTTAACTTTGAATTTTACCGCTCAAACAGTGCTGCCAGATCATTGCAGATAACTTTTATTGTCCCAAGATCCGTTAGGATTCTCCACTCCCCACTCAACAGACGCCACGCCACCAGTTCCCCGAGAGTAAATTAAAATCAAAAATATACACAATTTTCCTAACGATGTTTCGTGTGCACTGCAACAAGTGCGCGAGGAGACGCGATATTGAGCCGACCATACCGTTCCAACTGACGCGATGTCATCACATTATCTGTGGCCCCTGTGTAACAGCTTGTTCTGACGAAAAAAGATGCCCAATGTGTGACCGCCCGCTACAGGCAATAGTTATTAGTCGGGACATGCCGATGAGTGTGACCAACTACTTCCAGGACCCCACTAAATATCTCCAGCTCTACAAGAAGATAAGCAAGTTCCAAAGCGAGCAAAGATCATCCGACAACCTTCACTTCTGGCGCAGAGAGCAGCGGAATGACGAATTGCAGCTCAAGCTTAACGGCTACGCCAAAATGGAGGTTCAGCTGAATCAGCAAATGAAGGTGGAGAAGGAACGCATCGCCCAACTGCGCGAGTACATTTCTTTTCACGAACGTCCGGTGGTAGACAACTTAGACGGCAGCTTACGTTCAAGCGAATATATGGCCAGGGGCCGCAGCCATAGCCGCCATAGCCACCGTCCCCGAAGTCCCTCAGAACA
The DNA here is from genome assembly GCA_008121215.1 of Drosophila athabasca. NCBI lineage: Eukaryota > Metazoa > Arthropoda > Insecta > Diptera > Drosophilidae > Drosophila > Drosophila athabasca. Next base: position 988,355 of record CM017793.1, on the reverse strand, counting down.
CCATACGACAGACAATACGCTATCGGACGCCTTCGCGGAGAGTTTCGGTTTGGACTCGGAAGTCGACTTTGGAACAAAGAAATCAAAGCATCGTTCAATGTCTACATCGACGCATCGCTCGTCCATGAGAAGAGACTCGGGCGGCCAGCGTAAGGACTTTCAAATGTAAATGAATATAATTATAGTGTACTCATCGGTCATTAGGTGGAAATAGTAAAAAAGTCTCATCTCATGGTGTGGAAAATTTATATGGGATAAGCCAAGTGTTTAAGTGCTTTATATACATATGTACTATATATATAATATAATGTTCAGTAACGCTGCGGGCGTACTCGACCTGGCGTGGTATTCGATTAAAGGTAATATTTATGGTTCAAAGCCAATTTTAGAAGTCTTTTTTTGCGGTACTTCACACGGCATACGACGTGCCATACTCTTTGTGACTCTCCAACGAGATAGGTTTATGAGGGGAATGCGAGATAGCTTTACTGCCCGATTAAACATTCAGAAACGTAAATAATAATACGAATGATTCCGAAATCCTAATCAGATAATTGAGTGCTAATTTTACAGCCCACAATCTACACACATAGGGACAATACACTTTTTAATTACGATAATTGTTGCCAAGAGTTTTTGCAAGCGGTCGAACGAGTTGTTGTTATCACAATTGCAGTAACAAAGACGGGGGAAAGGGTCCCTGGGCGAGCAGGAAGGGAAAGTGCTCCGCTTTGACATGTAAATCAAAACGAGATGACCCCCAGATAGATGCAGCCTCCCTCGCCGCCACCCTCTAATCCCGCAATCGCTGAATTGTTAGCACGTGGATGATTAGCGGAAATTTACATTAATGGCTTGCGCTTCTGTTAAATATGCATACGAAGGGCTCGCGATGTGAGTCAGTCGGAGGTGCGACAACCACCTGCGCGGCGACAATATCAGCAACATGCCAAATTAGCATGCTTTGGATAGCCCGCTCCGCTCTAGGTTTTGGTGTCTATAAATAACGGCGCTTCTTCTTGCCAGCCCACCTGCGTCACGGAGCACATTACTTGAACTTGAGAGAAGCACAGAAGGAACATAGCACATAGAGTACAAGTAGGTACTAGTAGGATTTAGTTGGCTTCCATCCACAGACACAGTCACACTCACCTCGTTTTCGCAAACACATAGTAGACGATGAGTGCAATTGATGCAATCTCTATGCCGCCGAGCAAAGAAATCTCAGCAACACGCTGGGCAAAGTTCAAGACAGTCGATAGCATGATTATGCTGATGCTTCCCTTGTCTTGCCTCGCCTTGTCTTGCTCTTTGGTGTCACTACAACGGAATTAGTATTCAATCAGCCGCCGGCCAAGTGATCGGAAGTAGTGCGTGGTGTCTCAGTGACGACGTCCAGAAGCGATGTCAGCCAGCGTCCCTTTCAGCAGAACAGCTAGCTTGTACTTAATTATCGCCCAATGGCGGTGCAAAATATGGATGATGCCGTACCGTACGGGATTGCTGCTGTACAAACAATAACAAAACGGCGCGCATTGAGCGTTGTTCCAGCGACGCTCCGCTCTCTTCTTACTCTCTCCGGCTCTCTCGCCTGATGCTTTGCTTGCTTATAGCTCCGCTCCTCTCCTCTCCTGTGCTTTCCACGACACTCCACTCCACTGTGTGCCTATGGTGGTGGGGGTTGTATTATTGCGTTCTACTCGAAATATAACCAGACATCGCCCGTCGTGTCGCGACCCGCCGCCATTCGGTGCATAAAAAAATATCGTATGATTCTGGGAATTTGCTTTGCTTTATTCCGATTTTGGTTTAATTTCTCTCGCACGAGATGAGACGTTGACAGATAGAACCACCTTTGGCTAGCAGCTTCCACCGCAGAGTACCGCAGCCAATTATTATTGGAACAGCTGAACTTGTGCAGTCTTTTTAAACCGGTTTTTCGCTCTGCTAGTTGCTGATTGTACTTTTTTCGCTGTTCCGTAGTTAATTGAATCAAATTCGCGTCCTTTCTTCTGCCTTTGTGCTGAGGACGGTGCTTTATGCGCGACAGACGAACGCCAGACCGTACGGTTCGAGAGTACACAGTGGAATAACAGTGGCCGTCCACGGTTGACTCTTAATTAAATGCCAATTAACGTGTGACAGTAGGTATGTATTGCGGCCGCTCTTTATGCACATGCCACATACATATGTTACGAGCAGAGTACTTATATATACGACCGACCAAGATCGGCGGTGTACGAAGATAACCGCAGCCGATTCCGTGGCATCAATCCCGAAGGCGGCTGCTGCTGGCGTTATCACACAGAGAGCGAACGATAGTGAGCTGATAACATGGCCTCTCTCAATGAGATTGAGACTGAGTGTGAGAGCGGAAGGGAGCGCAGCAAAATGAGCAACAGTAGATACTTATGGCCTAAGACTAAATTGTTTAATCAGTAATTACTTTCGCACTGTATTATGAATAAAATTCATACAACTTTTGTTATTTATTATATAAAAGAGTGTGTCTGCATTACTTGGGAAAAGTAAGTTTACTTCTTGGCCGCTGGCTTCTTGGCGGCGACCTTCTTCTTGCGGGCAGCCAGGAGCTTGGCGCGGTTGGCGGCAGCCTTTGTGGCGACATTCGCGAAGTGGGACTTGGCCAGCTCGACGTTCTGTTTCTTGGCCTTGGCCAGAACCTTGGCGACGGTGCGCTTCTCGGCAGCCAAAGCGGCACGGCGCTTCAACACCTCGGCGTATGGGTTCAGCTTGATCAGCTGACGCACGTTGGTCAGTGGGTTGAGGCGACGGACGCTGCGGAACACGCGCTTGCGGGGATCGCGCAGAACCTTGCGGATCTCCTCCGACTTCAGCAGACGGGACAAGTCAGTGTTGGCCATCTTGGGCTGGGGCAGATTGTAGCCCTTCTTCAAGGTGGCTGGCTTCTTCCAGGTGCCGAACAGATCGTTCAGCCGCGAGAAGGCAGACTCGGTCCAGATGACAAAGCGACCGACATGACCGCCTGGGGCGAGCTTCAGCAGGTTCAGCTTATCGACATTGATGGTCTCGATGCCGGGGATGTTGCGGAAGGCCTTGCGCAGACCCTCGTCCTTGTGGTAGACGACCAGGGGACCACGACGGGCAACGCGACGACGGTCGCGCATGGTACCACGGCCAGCACGGAAGCGCTGAGACTTGTACACCTGTTGACGGCACATAAACATAAACAAGCAAATTAGTTTCCAAATACTTATTTTTTAGCTTGAGATGCTGTGTAGCAAGAGTACATGCTGGAGTTGGGCTGTGGCTCTCCACTGCAAACGGCTGCAACTTTGAATCAGGTTACACTCGTAACGCCTAGGAGAGCAGTTTTTCTGGCAACGCGCCAATGCTCCGAGGAGCATGTAAACAGACTGACAATCAGTCACTACTCATCAGTCGTTTACACGTTGCTTGGATGGATTGGATTCTATTCGACTCTTAGTACCCACCTTCTGGATGTCAGCCCAGATCTTGAGGCGACGCAGGAAGATGACAGCCTGCTTGGTCTTCTGCAGCTTCTGGACCTCATCGGAGACGACCAATGGGAACTCGGAGACACCGTCGATGACATGACCCTTGGACTGCACGAGGGCGGGCACGCCGGAGGCGGCGATGGCCGACACCAGAGCGTAGCGGCGCTGGTTGACATTCACCTTGCGGTGCCAGCGACGGAAGGTCTTGGTGGGGGCGAACATGCGTCCACCACGGCACATGTTGCCGAAGGCACCCTGGCCGGAACGGTGAGTACCACCTCCACGGACACGGGGAATACGTGCGACGGCACGACCGGTACCCCACGACTCGGCAGAGGTTTGGTGACCTGGTGGAAACAAAAAAAAATCAATTATTTTCCTCGTTTACATCAAGCATTCACGGGCAGTCACTTACCAGCGAGCTCGCTCACGGCGTACGGCTGGCGGTTGTTGCGGCGCAGCAACTGGTGCACCTCGTTGACCACATCCGGACGGATGGGTGCCTTGAACACCGCTGGCAGGCAGATGTTCTTATCCTTGGCAGCCTCATTCTTTTCCGTGTACACGGAGACCAATGGCCTGGCGTTGCCTAAGCTCTGTAAACAAAAACCAAAAGCGTCTGTTTAAACGTGTCCAAACCACAACATGACATTTCGCACACTGCCTTGGCACACCACACACTACATACAACACGTGGAGGTTAGGCTGAATTTCACGGCACATTTTCACTGTTTTCCGATTGTTTTGTGTGTAAAACCCACGTTTATGCAGTCTGCGGTGGCCCAGGCACTAATGATGCACACTTTCTCACCATGTTCGTTGATTTTTAAGCCCAATAAATGGTATTAAATATTCTGCAAACGCAGATACCGTCCTCTTTTTATTAAGAAGAACGAAGAAAGAAAGAGAGCTGCCGGAAATGGCCGAAAAGTGCTGGCAAACGCGTTTTTTTACAGAGTTGCATTTCTCCCAACTGTCAAGTTAAGGTGTCAAACCATCTAGGAACTATCGACAATGTCGCTGTTCCTACCAGCGATAGTTTATGAGCTAGCTTGGCGCGTAAAACAAAGAGGCTAGTTGCTGTATTCATTGGTGCCTGAGATGAAAACTATTTTATACTATTCTGTACCACTAACCATACAATATATAGACACGACACTCCATACATTGAATTTGTCCACACCAAATACTGACATCAGATCCCCTGAGAGTGTATGTGTGCACATGCATTCTCACGTACTTTCCTTTTTTGCAAGTGTGTATGTGTTCCCGTGAGAGCACATGGATTCTCACGTACTTAGCGTGTTTGCATGTGCGTATGTGGGCCCAACTGAAATTTGTGCTCTCTCAACTTTGTTTTGATTTTTGTGCTCGCGCCACCCTTCACATTAGCATTTTTAGAGTCGACTCTTTTTGAAGACGCTTGCCCTATAATACCAGAATAATTGTTATTCTGTACATGCTTTAGATGCTAACTTTGTTTAATATAGAATATACTAATATAATGAGCAGATATACATATGTATATATATTCGCAAATATATATTTGTTTGTATGGTGTATTTTATTATACAATGATATATTTGATCATATATAAAAAAGAAGTATGCGCTAAAAAAATATATATATATATCATCCTTGAATATGGATATTAATGACATATAAATGGGTAATAAATGGGTCCATACGGATTTTAGTGCCACACTTGCGAGTCAAATTTGAAATCATCCCTATATGTATTTCTTATGCGAATGTCCACAGACAGAACGAACATAACATTCATATGTGTGTGTACGTGTGCAGTGCTGCCGAAATTGCCAGCAACATATTTTTAAGAAGATTTCTTGAGACACAAATTTATTTGCTGAGTGGCGCTTATTAACGCGACGAGCGTTTTTTACTTTGCCAAGCTGAAATTATGTGTTGTGTGTTCTTCTTCAGCTTGTTGACCTACCGCCACAAAATAAATGAAGAATTGGCAGGATGGGTGGGGGTGGGTGTGGGTTGGAGGGACACTTGGCCGTGGGAAGAAAGAAATCTGTTATTTTTTTTTATTTTTATTATATAAATTATTATATTATTACTGCCTATGAAAAAGCCGTAAACATGCATACATTCATATGTACATATAGACATAAAGTCGCCGCTCAAATTGGCTCCCGATTGAAGATCGGTACCCAGGGAACACCACGAGGAGGCCATTACACCTGTAAAGGGGTAAAAAATTAATCTGACCTTTGAGTCGACTTGATATGACTTAATTTAAAAACTTTCCAATAATTAAGTCACATCCATATTTCCCGCCTAGAATTAAATCTATTAAATATCTGTACATACATACATGTGATAAATAAAACATAAAAAATAAACAAGAAATATTAAACTTATTAATATTAAAAAAATATCCTACTGCCGCAATATTTTGAGCTTTTTCTCGTATGATTTTGCATTCATTCAAACTACAGATTAATATGTGTGTCAGAAATTATAAAGAACAGCTTTGTTCATTTTACAAGGGAATTGTCGTCTGCTCAAAGACGAATTTTACATAAATGGATATTCTGTGTTGGAATTTGGCAACGAACCAAATGGACACGACCGAATGTAGGTTTAACAGGGAAACTTTGGTTGTGAAATATCTCATTCATTATAGGAAATATTCAAATTATTACAAATTTTCGTCACTCATCTCCCATATTCCCTCTCCCCATGCAGAGCAGAAGCCAAAACAACAACCACAAACACAAAAACTCTATTGCAATAGCCGCTCTTAGATTCTCTAGGAAAAGCTGCGCTCTTAATTGTTTGCCCTGCTTCAGGGCATTACCTGCAGTGAAGAGAGGGGATCAAATTTAACTCTTCACTTTAAAATATTAGTTCTATGGTCTGACTTACGGCATCCACGCACTCGCCCTCTCCCATTCCCACCCATGTAAAGAATTGGAAGGCAACAACAACAGCGATGCATACGCCAACGCCAAAAAACAATTACAAATACTCTCTACAATGTAAAAGCCTAGGCCGCTACTGCTCTCTTAACTTTTGCCCCCGCTTTAGAGCATTATACCCACACCACAAGCTGTAGGAGGAGAGCATCAAATATAAGAAATATTCAAATTATTACAAATTTTCGTGGCTTATCTCCCCCTCCCCATACAGAGCACAAACCAAAACAACAACAACACACACAAATCCCTATTGCAAAAAGCCGCTTTCAGATTATTTCAGCAAAGGTGCGCTCTTAATTGTCTGCCCTGCACTACCCGCAGTGAAGAGAGGGAACCAAATATAACTCTTCACATTAAAATATTTGTTCTATGGTCAAGCTGAGTTACATACGTCATACACGCACTCCCCGTCTTCCATTCCACCTATGTATGTACATATGTAAAAGCATTGACAGGCAGCAACAACAACGACGCGTACGCCAAAGAAAAAAAAACAATTACAAGAACTCACATAATGCAAAAGCAAAGATGCTCTTACTGAAGCGCCCCCGCTTCAGAGCATTGTACTGACCCCACATGCAGTAGGAAAAGAGAATCAAATAAAAGAACTATTCAAATTGTTACAGTTTTTTGTCGCTCGTTTCCCATCTCCCCCCGCCCCAAACAGATAAGAAGCCAAAGCAACAACAACACACACAAATCCCTATTGCAAAAAGCCGCTTTCAGATTATTTCAGCAAAGGTGCGCTCTTAATTGTCTGCCCTGCACTACCCGCAGTGAAGAGAGGGAACCAAATATAACTCTTCACATTAAAATATTTGTTCTATGGTCAAGCTGAGTTACATACGTCATACACGCACTCCCCGTCTTCCATTCCACCTATGTATGTACATATGTAAAAGCATTGACAGGCAGCAACAACAACGACGCGTACGCCAAAGAAAAAAAAACAATTACAAGAACTCACATAATGCAAAAGCAAAGATGCTCTTACTGAAGCGCCCCCGCTTCAGAGCATTGTACTGACCCCACATGCAGTAGGAAAAGAGAATCAAATAAAAGAACTATTCAAATTGTTACAGTTTTTTGTCGCTCGTTTCCCATCTCCCCCCGCCCCAAACAGATAAGAAGCCAAAGCAACAACAACACACACAAATCCCTATTGCAAAAAGCCACTTTCAGATTATTTCAGCAAAGGTGCGCTCTTAATTGTCTGCCCTGCACTACCCGCAGTGAAGAGAGGGAACCAAATATAACTCTTCACATTAAAATATTTGTTCTATGGTCAAGCTGAGTTACATACGTCATACACGCACTCCCCGTCTTCCATTCCACCTATGTATGTACATATGTAAAAGCATTGACAGGCAGCAACAACAACGACGCGTACGCCAAAGAAAAAAAAACAATTACAAGAACTCACATAATGCAAAAGCAAAGATGCTCTTACTGAAGCGCCCCCGCTTCAGAGCATTGTACTGACCCCACATGCAGTAGGAAAAGAGAATCAAATAAAAGAACTATTCAAATTGTTACAGTTTTTTGTCGCTCGTTTCCCATCTCCCCCCGCCCCAAACAGATAAGAAGCCAAAGCAACAACAACACACACAAATCCCTATTGCAAAAAGCCACTTTCAGATTATTTCAGCAAAGGTGCGCTCTTAATTGTCTGCCCTGCATTACCTGCAATGAAAAGATGGATCAAATATACATACATAGCTATTCACATTAAAATATTTGTTCTATGGTCAAGTTGACTTATGTACATCATCCACGCATTTTCCGTCTCCCATTCCACCCATGCAAGCAACAACAACCAAGGTATACTAAACAAGGTAGGCTTATTGGCTCGCTCGCTCTCTTGTTTTGCTTCTTTCGACTCAGTCTGTTGTGAACAGTACAACGCATTTGTGAGAGTCTCTCTCTCTTTCTATCTCTTTACCTTCTTTGCTGCTCTCTATAAGCCTACCTTGTTTAGTATACCTTGACAACAACAACAATGCATACGCAAAAGACAAAATAACGCAATAATTAAAATCACCGTTACAATGCATAAGCATAGGAAGAGAGCATCAAAGAGAAGAACTCTTCAAAGTAATCTACATTTTCTATGTACTCTTCGTCTCCCCCTTCGCTTCTAGAGCGTAAGCCAAATACAGGAAATAGATGTATTCAACGCAATGCAAATCTCTACTGATTTAACAGTTAACTATCATAGAAAGAATAAATTCGTTGCTGCCGATACAGAGGCATGGTAATTTAGCAGCGAGCTAATATCAAAAGAGAAACTGAGTAAGAGAGCGACAGCGAGCCCTTGACCTACATTCGTTACCGGCACCGGCAAATTTTCGCTCTCGTTTTCTCCGTGAGATCTGATTTCTAAGCAGAACCGTAAGCCGCTGCCCACGCTGCTCTGCTGCAGCCGCCCCCTCTTCAACTTCTTTCGTTCTCGTTCTCTTAACCTTCAAAAGCTTATTTAAGCTGCCCACGCCGCTGCAGTTTCTTCAATCGAATCTTGCAGCTCCCCCCGGTCGGTCCATCTTTCGGAATTAAAACATTTAATCGCGCGGCGTCTAAAGTGAAATGTGCGCGAGTGAAACCAAAAACAATGTGAGTGTTTTTTTTTTTAGAGTGTGCAGAAAGCCGCCGGCAAACAGATCAGTGAAAAATTACGAAGCCATAATCCCGCAAGAACTACATATGTAGATAAAGAGCGGCAATAAGAAAAAGGCTATAGGGACAAAAAGTGAGTGAGTGTTAAAGTGAGTGCAGTGAGTGGAAGGCGATATTGGCAAAAAGTGAGTGAAGTGAAATAAGAAATAAAATATTCCGCAGATACTATGGAAAGAGCGGCAATATTAAGCGCAATGCCCAGCAGCAATACCAATGGAATGGTAGCTGAGTGTTTTTTTTTTTGAGTGAAATGAAATTGCCAAAAAGTGAGTGATATGTGAAAAAAATTAGTGAAAAATGAAATAATAAAATATTCCGCAGATACTGAGGAAAGAGCGGCAATATTAAGCACAATACTAAGCAGCAATACCAATGGAATGGTAGCTGAGTGTTTTTTTTTTTTTGAGTGGAATGAAACTGCCAAAAAGTGAGTGAAGTGCAATACCAGCAATACCAATGGAATGGTAGCTGAGTGTTTTTTTTTGAGTGAAATCAAATTGCCAAGAAGTGAGTGAAAGAGAAAGATCAAAAGAGAGCAGCAACGAGAGCAGAGTCAACTGAAATTAAGGGTGAGTTTGCACTATACTCCAAATTATATTTTATTACTTTATTTATTATTATTTATTATTTTTGGATATTTTCTTTTATTTATATTATATCCACATATCATTATCATTTCTAGTGAATCTTGAATTGTGCCATTGATGTATTTCAGCTTGCTTTCACTAGGCAAAATTGAGTGAAAGAGACACTCCCATAGGAACTAAGTTCTCTTAATTAGATCGGGTATGAAAGGGTCTCGAAGAAATGAGACCTTTTTGAGAAACAAAAAGATTTCAAGAGTTCTGATGGATCGGGTGTACCACTCTATGCCACAGTATTCTAAACGCATTCTAAGCGACTCCAAATCTCGAATTCTATCGATTGCAGTTTGTAGTAGTAGTCCATGAAAGGATTCCCATAATCTGTGGGGTTGGGGTGGTGCCACAGATTATCAAAGCATATCAGGTGGAATTCGATCTGTGGCAGCACCGATATAACTATGTATATTATCCGGATAAGTATAGCATATATGTACTCTGAAATAGATGTGGTAAAAAGTGTACCTTTTGGAGCAACCTTCGGAAAATTTGAGCTCTTTTCGAACTATTGTTTGACGATGTAAGGACATTAAATATTGATTGAAGTTTTCTAATAAAATATGTACTAAAATAAAACTTCCCTTTCTTTACCAAAACAGTTTTTGTTTCATTCGTGATACATATGTTTTTGTTCCATTTTCCGTTATTTTTCCTTGGATTTTCAAAATGCCATAGAAATCGTAGATATATTCGTTTCGGTTCAGTGGTCACACACACCCCCACCCACCCTGCCAATTCTTTATTTTGTGGCGGTAGAGAGGTAAATGAGATTTGAAATGAGATTTTGGTGCGGACAAAAAAATGTATGAAATGTCGCATCTATATATTGTATGGTTAGTGCACGAAGAGAACAGTCGATGGTTTGACAACTCTACTGTCAAATGCACTAGAGATGGCACAACTAATATTTTGTCGTTGCCCAGTACTAGCAACAAAACTGCATTGCCTAGCACTGTTAGCGCCGAAAAAAGTTTTGTTTATCTGTAAAAATTTAATTATAAATGGCTGGAGAAGTTATTGTGGATGCCCTGCCCTACATAGACCATGGGTATGACGACGTTGGCGTCAGAGAATCGGTAAATTAGATCATTGCTTCTTTAATCAACATTTATCAACTGATTTTGGCCGACAGGCGCTCGCCATGGTGGAAGAGGAGTGCAGGCGCTACCGGCCGACAAAGAATTACCTGGATCATTTGCCATTGCCAGCCACTTCGCCATTTGAGACACCGCTGATGGTCAACGAATTCGAGCGCATACAGAATCGCCTGCCAATGGAGACACTCTCCATGAAGCGGTACGAGCTGCCACCACCGCCATCCAACAAGTTGGGCGAGGTGTCTGCTTGGCAAGAGGCCATTGAAAACTCCATGGCCCAACTGGAGCACCAGTGCGTGCGAGCTCTAAATCTGGAACTTTTGCTCGACTACGGCACGGAAGCGTGGAAATCCTACTTGGAGGTATTCACCGCCATGCAGGCCAAAGCGCAGTTGCAGCTGCAGCAACTGAAAAAGGACATACAGGACGTGAACTGGCAACGCAAGCAGGCGCAGACGCTTGCGGGCGAGAGGCTGCGCTCCCTGGACGCCCACTGGGTGTTGCTAGTATCGAAGAACTATGAGATTGAAACTGAGTGCGTGGAGCTCGAGAAGCTGGTTCAGGCCGCCCGGGAACATCTCCAAACCCTTGGCCCGGCCAATCCTAATGACACCGCACCAACGCCGGAGCACACAAATGGACACGCCGAAGAGGACATCTCTGAGAGCAATGGCAACAGTAACAGCAATAGCAATAGTAATAGCAACAGTAGCGCTAGTGCTAGTGCCAGTGCTAGTGACGACGCAGATGGTGATGGAGATGGAGCCGTAGACGGTGGCGAGAGTGTTGAGGGTAATGCTAATGGCGATGTTGCTGCCGAAGACGAATCCTCCAATGAGTGAACGAATGTAGTTTCAGTAGACATATAATTTGTACAAGTTTAAATACATTTAGAGTTCATACACATAACAAGCAGCATAATGCGAATACATTGTATAAATATAGGATTCCAGTGTAAGTGTCGTGAGTAACTTCTTAGTTTCGTCTAAATCGTATGTATATGTAATTGCTTGTGGCGCCCAGAAGCCAGCTCCTCCCATCTAATAAGATTCAACTTGGAGCTTAGTTCCCATGGCACCGTGTTTATATGTTTACGTAAATATGTATGTAGTTTATCCAGCCTGATTCGCCGCGGGGCCTTGCCACCGGCTACAAGTTAGTCGCATGGCACATTCGTGATACTGTCTTGGTCCTGACTAGACACCCAGGAGAGGATGCCACGCTAAGAAGGTGGTGGTGGCGATAATGGTGGGAATAGCGGTAGCAGAAGCGATATGATCAGGGAGAGAAAGGTTCTTAGCGCCCAGCCCGTAGTATCCTCTCCTTGGGTGACTGTCAGTATATAGACATCCTTACATCTACAGTGTTGTCTCAGGAACATGCTTGTTGCATTGATCATGGTCCAGCCGCAAGTCTGCAATCCTCTGCTCCAGTTTACTTACCCGCACCTGATACTTGCGTCTGCTCACCTCCAACATTTTCCCCAGATTGCTGCAAGACAAATATATATATACAATAATGACATGATAATCGGCTAGCCATCTGGAATGGCAGAAAACTTACTGGTTCGATTGCTGCAGCTCGCGTACGCTCTGTTGCAGCTCCTCGTACTTCTCCTCGGAGGCTCGTTGCGAGGACGCAAAGTTGGCCAGAAGCGTCTGGAGGCGACCCTTAAGTTCTGTTTCGCGGGTTAGTGCCTCGACCAACTGTTGCTCGGTGAGAGCTGAGTGCTCGGCCTCCGAGTAGGAGACTCGATTCGCCAGCTGCAGCTGCTGGAGGGCAACGTGCAGTATGGCCACTCGTTCTTTTGCATGCAGTCGGTCCTGCTCCGCTTCATCTACTTTTGTCTTTAGTTCCACATTCTCGTCCTGCAGCTCGAGCATCTCCTGCATAATTACGGCCATATCTAAATCCATGGGTGACTTCTTGTACTCGTCCCGCAACTCGTGGCCCTTCTCCAAGGCCAGACGCTTCCTTTCGTATACATCGCAAAAGGGCGATTCCAGATTGACAATTGTGTGCTGCACGGTCGAGCGGCGACCCTTGAGCTTCGAGACGTGATTGCGCAGACGATTGTCATCGTCGGTACACCAAGGCCGGGCACTCTTTGGGGAATCTTCTCCGCCCAAATTTATGTTGTGCTGCCATGGGCCCAGACTGTTCTCGCATACATTCTTCTCGCTGTCCAGGCGCGCCAACAGATGCTTGGCCACCGCCTCAACCGAACGGCGACTCTCCTCCGCTGCCGCCGATTGATCGTTCAGAAGCGCCAACCTAATTTAGATTTAGATTTTGAAATGGATTTAGTAGGATGGAAGACGAGAGTCCAATGCTCTGCCCAGGGCTTACTTGGTCTCCAAGAGTGCTAGCATCACATCGTAAGCCTCGATGGCGCGATCGCTGCAGTTGAGCGCCAGCTGAAGAGCCACCGCATTCGACTCGTATTTGCCGCACAGCAAGTACAAATGCTCCGTGTGCTCCTTCGACTCGTCTAGGGTCATGGCCAGAATTGTGTTTCGCATCTTGAGATACTCCATTTTACGCTGATGCGGCTCTAGATCCTTGCTCAGGTGCAGCGGTTCCATTATGCTGTCCATGAAAGAGTTTTGTTCCTTCAGTTCGCACACCAAATGCTCGACCAAGTTGATGTTCTGCATGTAATTGAGAGATCAGTGGGGTGGGGCTGGTAACCGACGGATTCAGCAACCTACCTCATTGCTTAGCTCCGTGTGGGCATCGCTAGATGGTTCTTCGTCTTGTTCGTTCTTGCTGGCGCAGCGCAATTTAACCCGCTCGGCCATTTTGGGCACGGCAGGCACCCGCTTCTGCGGGCTGGTCAGAGAAACACAAGCTGCAAAACGATAATGGTTAGAGTATAGAAGGGCCATCATAGCATGAACTTTTCGCATACCATTCAGATCGTTAAGACGCTGTCCGCTCTCGTTGGCCTCTTGTTCACAGGCAAAAAAGTCCACCTTGGTCTGCTCTTCAACGACAGCAGTGTCCTTGGTGGCAATCTCTGACTGGAGCAGCGCGATCTTAGCCCTCAAATGCAAAACTTCCTCCTGTAGGGCGTCCAGTTGTCCTTTGTTACCGAGCTCCTGTGGCTTGATGCCAATCTTATCAACGCTAGCGACGCTATAGAGATCTTCCAATGGCTCTGTCTGACACTCTGCATCTGGATTGGTCAGATTCAGCTCCGAGTTGTACACAGAACCTTCCTGATAGCTGAGCTCTGAAAAGATGGAGACTTTTTGGATGAGAATTTCCATGAATCGTGCTTCGTGTTTTGGCTTACCACTGCCCTCGGGCTCCTGCTCCTCGACTATGATATGATCCTGCTTGGAGCGCAGTTTTTTGCTCAACTCTGCAATGACGCAGTGCATCTCCGTGATGCGACATTCGTGCGCCTGACTGACCACCTCCAAACGCTTGTGGCACATTTCCCTCTCCGCATTGCTCTCCGACAGTTGGCGCTCCGCCTGCTGCAAGCGCTGTGTCAGCTCGCGGACACGGTTCTCCAGCTGCTGCACCGACAACTGTTCCACCTGCAACGCAACAAAAAATATGCCACTTAGTGACTGTCGGAGCGCGCCAAACATATCGTCATCACATTAATGGGTCGCCTGGCCAGTGGCTGTGCCATCAGAGTATATTCCCAACTATGTCGCTTTTCACCGCGCTGAATTCCAAAGCCGCCAAAGCCGCCAACGCCACCGGGAACAGGAGGTGTGTCGCTACAGCACATACAGCTCAGGCTGCGCGGAAGCAGGTGCTCCGCAATCATGGCCCTCAGTGGAAAATTTTACTGGCCCTGGCTATTACGTCGTCAGCCGCTGCTGGTGGGTGCATTCTCCGATGCAGCTTGACCTTCGACTCGACACGCATCTGCGCACTGTGCGCCACGCAGCCCAGCCCCCTCAGACCTCAGACCCCAGACCACAGACCACAGACCAAAAACAAATATACTATGTGCTGTCACTTACTTTATTCACAATGTCCAGCGTGGAGCAGCTCGAAATATTGATGTCGCTTTCGGTAGTGTCGCGCGGCGTGTGCTCTGGCGACTCCAGCTCGGAGGAGCCCACTAGGTGCTTGGCATTGGCTCCGCAGCCTCCCCGCGGAGATATGCTGCCAAAGACGTACTCGATGTCTTCGCCAACGACGCTACCAGCTGCATTCTTCGAGGTGCCTGTGACCTCCCGCTGATGTTGCGGCTGCTGCTTGTCATTCCGCCGGTGGACCTCGTCGGATGCTACTTGCACATCGTTTGACATTTCGTGTGGGTGTATGTGGGAGAGTGTGGGTGTATGTGTGTGGGTGCGTGGGTCGTGGGTGCGTGGGTGGTCGTTGCAAATTCGCTTGGCTTAGATTCGGCTTTATTGCGGTTTTCTTAAAATTCTGGTCTGGCTTTTGATTTCTGCTCCATTCTCAAACATTTTGTATGGCACTCCGTTAGTTCTACATGGCACTTTTGATCCGTTGCTTAAGGCATTTTTAACTCAAAATTAACGTTTTTTTTGCAATCAACAAAAACGAACTGTTTACTGCGTTCTTATCAGAATGTGTATACCATTTACACATATCGATATGTGTATATTCATATCGATATCTTCTATATTTACAGTGCCGGACTTAAATGTTGGGACAGCAACGACGCTTTAGTTATCTGTTATCTGTTTTCAAAAGATACATAATGGTTTTTAATAAATGAATTATTTTTCTATAAGATTGGGTCATTTTAATGAGCGTAATGAACACTTCTTAATGATCTTTGTTCTTTTAATTTGGCCTTTCGACGAGATTTCTACTCAACTATATGTATTTACGACTTAAATTGGATCATTATTTTATTTTATTTATTTATTTTATGTCAGAAAAGGCTTGCAAAGCCAAGTCCGGCATGAGATCTTGTATCGTGCTAGCTGCCAGGGCCATCGACTACAGAGTTAATTATATATGTACAAGTTTTAAGGCTATGATACATATGTACAGGTATATATTATGTTTTTAAATTTGATTAAGCTTAGATTTCGTGGTATATATTTGTTTCTTTTAGATATTCTATTATTAGTTTGATGTTTTCTTTGGATGGATTACTTAAATATTGGGTGATATTTAGATTTTTAAATATTTTTTGTTTAATTTGGGTAGTTGCAGGGCATAAGTTGAGGATGTGCTCCATGGTTGCTGGAGTACGTGACTGGCAGATCGGGCAGTTTCGTGACGCTGTGGGATCCAGGTAGTGTTTGTGCGTAAGTTTTGTGTGACCCAGTCGGAGTCTGGTGAATTTTATTTGGTCGAGTCGCTTTGTTTGTTGCTGTATTAAATTTGTGTAATGGGATGTGTGTGTGTTGTTGGTGTTAATGTTTCTGTACCAAGTGTTGCATTTGGAGACAAGGTTTTTTGTGTTTTGGGCCAGTTTAAAAATCTGTTAATGTCTATAGTATTAAGGTTGTCGGTGTAAATTAGTGGCATTTTTAAGGCTGATTTTGCTGTTTTGTC
This sequence comes from Drosophila athabasca, assembly GCA_008121215.1. Classification (NCBI taxonomy): domain Eukaryota; kingdom Metazoa; phylum Arthropoda; class Insecta; order Diptera; family Drosophilidae; genus Drosophila; species Drosophila athabasca. Next base: position 971,994 of record CM017793.1, on the reverse strand, counting down.
TGCCAGTTCATTTCCTTTGTTGTTGCTGTGTCCTGGTGTCCACAGAATTGTTATTTTTGGATTGTGTGCTATGAGGATTGATCGGATGGTGGCTGGGTATGTGTTGTTGTTGCTGGTGTTGGCTATTGCCTCGATTGCACCAAGGGAGTCTGAGCAGATTACAAACTTGCCCCTTTTTTTAGCTGTTAATTTTGTTGCTTCAAGTATGCTTATAATTTCGGCTGTTTGTATTGAAGAGTATGTTGGTAGACTTCCGTATTTTAATATGTCTGTTTCTGAGGTGACTGCGAACGTTGTAATAGAGTTATGTTGGGATCCGTCGGTGTAAATAAATTTGTGGTTATATAGTTTGTGTTTTAGTTCGTTAAATAGTTTTTGGTATATGTCGGGTGGTGTGTTATTTTTTTTGTGGATGTGCAATGATATGTCTATTAAGTTTTTTGGTAACTGCCATGGGGGTTTAAGTTTGAGGATTTTTTGGGGATGGTAGGGTATGTTATAGTATTGGCATTCTTTTATTGCACGCTGTATTGTTGAGGTCCATTTTTTTTGTAAGTTTTCGCTTTTATAAATTTATGTATTGGGGTGTCTTTGGAATGTATTAGAGATTTAAAGAGTTTTGCTGTTAAGTGATCTCGTTTTTGTTCTATGTATTGTTGGTGTGTTGGTTTCGTACAATAGGTTGTAGATCGGTGTGGTGTGAAACGCTCCTAGTGTAGTCCGGATTGCTGAGTTAAAGGTGGTTTTTAATTTGTTTAGGTTGTTTTCTGGTGTGTGGCCGTAAATGTGTAGTCCGTAGTCGATTTTCGAGATTAATAATGCTCTTGTTACATTAAGGAGTGTGTGGGTGTTGCAGTTGAAACGTGGGCTGGCTAGACATTTTATAATGTTTCATTTGTTGGAGAGTGCTGGGATGAGGGCGTTAATGTGTGAGTTCCAGTTATATTTATTGTTGATCCACAGTCCGAGTATTTTGAGTGATGTTGTATTGGTTATGTTGGTGCTATTGTTGCAGGTAACTACACAGTTGCAGTTCCGCTTTCTGCATAGGTGTAAATGTTGACATTTTGTTGGTGAGAGGGATGCTCCTGAGTAGGTGCACCAATTTTCTATGTCTGTGAAGAGTGGTAAGTTGAAATTTGTATTTTTGAATTTGCTTAGGTTTAGGATTAAAAAGAAATCATCTGCGTAGGCGCTGAAGTTAATTTCTTTGTGAATTGCGATGGTATTGGTCAACTTGTTGAATGCTATAAGAAATAGGACAACAGATATAGGAGAGCCCTTTGGTATTCCGTTTTCAAGAGGATGTACAGCCGATGGGTTTTTTCCTGTTTTCACTGTAATTTTCCTGTTTTTCATAAAGTTTTGGATGTATTTAATTTTTTTTTTCCGCATTTCCATTCCAAAAGTTGATCTATTATTGAGTGTGTACCTACTCGATCAAATGCTCTTGCAAACTCAAGAGAGATGAGTGAGATATGTTTTTTTGCGTTGAGTGACTTCGCGATAAGATGGTCTACGTAAAGTAGACTATCTGAAGTCGATTTTCCTTTCTTGAACCCAAATTGGTTTGGGTGTAGAAGTTTATTATGGGTTAGAAACCACCACAATCTTTTAGCTATGATTTTATCCAGTACTTTTCCAATGCAACAATTTAGCGAGATGGGTCTGTAGGAAGAGATATCCGTTTTATCCTTTTTAGGTTTCAGTATGGGTATGACGAGGCTTGTTTTGTACGACTGTGGTATGTAGTTGTCGAAGATTTTGTTGAAAAGATTGATAATTCGAGCTTGGATTATTGGATTGCTGTTTTTTATCATGGGGTAGGAGATTCTGTTGAGTCCTGGTGTTGAGCCTTTTAGAGATTGTAAAGCTATGTGAAATTTTGTTTTTGTAATTAATTTTTCAATTTCTTCTGCTGATTTGGATATGGTGTAGTTTATGACTGTATCTTTGTATTTGTGAGTTTGGAAGTTTGTGCTAAAGTTGTAGTCTTTGGAGAGATCGGACCAGTGTTTTGCAAGAGTGTTGGCTATTTCCTTTGGGTTAGTTATGTTGTTGGATGGATTTGTTAGGCAATGAATCTGTTTAACTGGATTAAGACCACAGAGTCTTTGTATGTTTGCCCAGATTGTATTTGTTGGTGTGTTAGTTTGGATGGTGGATGTAAAGATGTTTGTTGCTTCTTTTTTTCTTATTTTTATTTTTTTTTTTTAAAAATGGCATTAGCTTTTCTATAGTTGATGATGTTTGTTTGTGTTATGTCTCTGTCTCTGTTAGAGTTTTCCATGCCTTTCTTTTGTTTTGATGGAGGATTTGTAGCGTTTTGTTCCACCAAGGGAGCCTGTGTGTATGTGTGTTAGGTGTTGTTTGTGGGATGCTATGGTGGGCACTTTGTATTAAAATTTTGTTGATTGTAGCGGCTTCCTTGTTGATGTTTGTGCTTGGGGGGTGTGCGGTGTTGATTAGGGTGTTTAGGTTTTGGAATTTTTCCCAGTTTGCTTCTTTTATTTTGAAGTGAGGTTTGTCGTAGTTGTTGTGGGTATCAGTAGGGAAAAGGGAGGTGAGGATTGGGAAGTGGTCGCTTCCGTAGAGGTCGTCAAAGATGTTCCAGATGTTAATTAATTGGTATGGGTAGGTGGTTTGTGTATTGTATGTGTGTTTCTTGGAGGGATATAATGTGTGGGGAATGTTTTTTAATTATGATAAGTAGTTGGTTGTAGTTGTTTACATAACCTTTTATGTTCCATTGTATTAGTTTTATTGTCATATGTAATTTATGTTGTTGGTTGTGGTTATGGGTGTTTTAATAGATTATAGATTTATGTTATTTAATTTTTGTTTAAATTGTTTTGTAAGTGCTGTGCTGGGGTTGTTTTGAATGTTGTCCTTAGCTTTTAGTGGTTTGATTAGTGTGTTGGTTTTTTCTTTGTTATGGCTTCGAAGTATTCGGTCTGATGGAGTTGAGCTGTGTTGACTGGGTTCGCTGTTGGTTTGTGTGTCCATTAAAATGTCGTCTATGTCGTAGGTTATGGGTGTCCTGTATGGTTTTTTTGAGGTCCCGGGAGTATTTTGTTCGGCGTTGGTAGGATGTTGTGGTGTTTTTTCGGTTGTCTTGCTGGTGATGGGTGGTTTTTTTGGTTCATTTGTTTCTTTGTTGGTGGCAAGATTGTTCGGTTGTGGGTTGGACAGTGTGTGGGAAAATGTTGATTGGTTAATTGATTGTGCTATGCGGTTGTTATATATTGTGAGTGCTGTTTTATGGTCGACTTTTATCAAGATTTTAATAGTTGTTAGTTCGTATTGTTTTTTGTAAGCTGGGCATGTACGGTCTGTGGATTTGTGGCTGTTGTTGCAGTTGATGCAGTTGGGTTCTACGTCGCATGATTCTTCGGGATATGTGTGTGATTTTGAGCACTTGTTGCATGTGGGTTCTTCTTGTTTGCAAGCGGGTGTTGGGTGTCCGAAACGAAGACATTTTTTGCAGCGTAGAGGTTGTGGTATGTAAGGTATTACACGTACTACTTCATAGCCGATCATTATTTTATCGGGGAGATTAGGGGTAGCGAACGTCAAGGTTATTTGCCCGGTTATAGTTTCTACATTGTTTACAAACCTTTTCCATTTGTATACTTCTACAACTTTTTGGGATTTTAGCTCGTTTATTATTTCGCTTTCTGATATGCTAATGAGTTCTCTTGATTTGATTAGGCCTTTTGAGGAGTTTAATGTCTTATGTTCGCTTGCGGTAACATCCAGATCTTCGATTGTAGTTATTTTTAATAGTTTTGTAGCTTGAAGGAAATTTTTTGTTTGTATTAATAATGTACCGGCTCTTGTTTTTTTGCATGTTTCAACAGCACCTCCGCAGATGTAGTCAATAGATTTTTTTATTATGAATGGGTTAACGTTTTCAAATGATTGTTTATTAATTGTTAATTATCATAAATTTAGGATCATTAAGGGAGTTAGCGTTTTTTGTAAATAGTTTGTTTTTGTCGGGTGGGATCATTTTAACTCGCGGGGGGCGAGCTTCTGGTTTACGTTGTACGGGAACTATTCGTATTTTTGTTTGTGTAAATTCTTTTGTGTCTTCTTTGTGCACTTGTTTGTTTGTCACCGAATTGCGGTTTACTGCTAGGCGTTTGCTGCTGTGGGTGTGTGTTAAGCGCTGTGTAGTTACACGTCTTTGCTCATTGAGCTTTGGATTGCAACTGCGAATGAACACTTCTTAATGATCTTTGTTCTTTTAATTTGGCCTTTCGACGAGATTTCTACTCAACTATAAGTATTTACGACTTAAATTGGATCATTACAAACTATGCTTACATAGAGATTCTACTGAAGAAGCGTCTCAACATCGACTTCCAATGCTTTGGTAGCTGACTCCTGGGCATGTGAGTTCTGTGCATGGCTTTTCGACCGGAAGTGGGCCTGTAGATGGGGACGACGTATGAACGACACCTTGCACAGCTCGCAGCTGCAAAAGATAACATTTAAAATGGATGATCATATATAAATCGGTGAAGAACTTACTGGAAGGACCGTACTCCCGTGTGGGTAAGCATGTGCGCCTTGAGTTTCCCACTCACGGCAAAGGATTTGTCGCACTCGGTGCACTTGTAGGGCTTGATGTTTGTGTGGCGACTGAAAGTACAAGAGAGTTAACATCAGACAAGTGGGCCTTTCCATTCCCTTACATGCGTTCGTGCTGGATGCGTCCGCTGGAGTTGTTGAATGACATATTGCAGTACTGGCAGGGAAACGGTCGCTCGCCCCGGTGCAGCATCTCGTGGCGCCGCAGAAGATGGGCCGTATAGAACGTCTGTGGACACTGCTCGCAGGCAAAGTTCTTCACCCCCGAGTGCCGCAGCAGGTGGACTTTGAAGTTGCTGGGGCAGGAGAAGTGCCGGCCGCACTGCTCGCATATGCAGTCCCGCTTGCGGCGCTCCCGCTTCAAAGCCACCGTCTCCTCCTCGGTGAGCTTGTCCCACTGGGTGCGTGGCTGGTTCCGGCTCTTGCTGTTGTCCGCAAACGTCATCGATACGTATACGGTGGGAGGACGTGTTGGCGGTTGGCATTTAGAGAGTTTTGAGCTCGTTTCGGTACCGGGCTTAACAGGAGGAGTCGAATCAAGCGTCACTTCTTCCGGCGCCACCACAACAGGATTCCCATCTTCTTCGAGGGGTTCTAGTTCCACCGACGTCACACTTTGACTGTCATCCTTGTCCTCGCTCTCAGAGTCAGACAGTTCTTCTGCTTCCTCCTTTGACTTTTGTCCAGTTGCGTCCAAGTAGATCTCCTCGACGGCCTCTGTCTCGGTGGAACCGCTCTGGAGAATCTTCTGCGTCTGGATGACACGTTCACGGAAGCGCACGGCTTCTCTCAGTGACACCTCGCAGGGCCCGCAAATGCGGGCTGGAAAATTTGGTTGCTCGAGCAGCTGCCAAAAGCGGATGTCAACAAATCAAAAGTCAGTTGGAACGGATGTGTGTAGCTTGTAGACCTCCCAATCCATCAGTTTGTCTGAACGTGTCTAAAACTTGGATACTTACAATTAGACCCGTTAGAGCTTCAATTTGATTCAGCATTATGTTTTCCGGCTCTTGGAATAGATTCTTGGATGTGGCGTTGTAAATAAACTTGCCGCAAGCTCGGCAATCGCGAGATATTTTTAATTTTTCCATAATTTAAGTGCAAATTTCCAGAAAAATTGCATGCACGCAACTCTGTTTCCATCTGTTTGATATATATCGATAGTTCTATCGGTCCCATCATGCATCTCAATGAAAAAACACAACTGTTGGGCAAAAAAGTCGTCCTTGTGCCTTATGAGGCGCGCCATGTACCCAAATACCATGACTGGATGAGCAATGAGACGCTGCGGGAGCTGACTGCCTCTGAGGAACTGACGCTCTCGGAGGAGTACCAGATGCAGCAGAGTTGGCGCGAGGACAGCGACAAACTCACCTTCATAATCCTCGACGCCGATACCTATGCCCGGGACAATGATGAGATTGCCGCCATGGTGGGCGACACAAATCTCTTCCTGCGCCAGGACCCGGACACCAATCAGAAGGTGGCCGAAGCGGAGATAATGATTGCGGAGCCTCAAGCGAGGGGCAAAGGCTACGGACGTGAGGCCATGCTGCTGATGCTGAAGTATGCCCAATCTCAGCTGGAACTGAACCAATTCGAGGTCAAGATCGACATGGACAACGCCGTGTCCCTGCGTCTGTTTGAGAGCTTTCAATTTGTGGAAACCGGACGTGTGAAAGTCTTCCACGAGGTTACGATGGGGCGTGAGATTACCCCGGAGTGGATTGGCTGGTTAGACCAGCAAGTAGAGCTAAAGATTGAGAACTATAATGGATAGTCAATCGTTAGAATGAGCACAGTTCTATCCGCATTTCGTTATGTTCTGTTTATTAAACTTATCTATTACAAACTACTTGTTTCGCTTGCCTTATTTATGTTGCATTTTACATCAAATGTATGTATGTATGTATGTATTTATGTGTGTGCAATTGATGCTGAATTTCTGTGGGGGATGGGATGATATGAGGATTGTGTAAAACGCTGTGTATGCTTCTTGTGGTGTCGTGTGGCAGTAAATGGGCCAGACAAGGCAATAAACACTTGCCCTGCCGCTGTGTGTCTGGTCTGTCTATCATTTCGCTGTTATGTGGGATGCGTGTATTGTGTGTATGTATTTAAATATAGTACATAAATCTAGATGCTTGCTTAAGAACTGCTCACTTGTTTCAATTTTTTATAAAAATCATTATTAAATAATTAAAGGCAAACATAATCAGAATTGCAATCAAATCAAAAACCAAATATCTCTCGCTGCGCAGCTGCTCCCAAACTTTCGACACTCTTAAACGTAGACATGTGTGCTTGCAGTTGTTGCTATGGTTAATAAATATGAATGCTGTCGGTCCGGTCCTAGGCAGCCGCCCGTGGCCCATCGATGGGCATGGCGTGGAGCACTTCGTCGAGCAGCTGGAGGGCTCGATGCAGATGCACCTCGATCCAGCAGGGCGTCTCCTTGATCGACTGCCGTGGATAGTCTGGGCCCCAGCCCTTGACGAAGCTCAGCCGCAGTATGCAGAGACGACGCAGGTCGTCCACCCCAATGCCAGCGGCCGCAGTAATGCCTGCAATAGAATGGAATGGTCCAGATAAGTTATGGCTTATGGGAGAGAGACTACTCTCTGGCTACTCACTTCTACCGCCTCCGCCCATTTGTTGATTGGGGACTCCGGCCACAGCGGCCGCCTGTGCTGCGGCAGCTGCCTGTGCATTGGTTGCCAGCGAATGCATCTGCTGGTGGCACTGACGCAGGTCAAACACCTGTTTAAGATGGAAATCAAGTTAAGGAATCGCTTGAGTCCCCTGCCAGAGCACAACACAACACTCACCTTGATGCATGCTGCCGGATAGATCTTGTGCACAGCATCGCCAGGCGTTCGGCCAGCCTCGCGATCCAGATAATAGCTTTGTACGAACACAGAATTGTCGCTGAGACAGCGCAGCCAGACATCGCCCTCGCCGCGCAGATCCAACTGAACGCCCTTGCCAATGTGCAGCCTAAAAAGTGTCATGGAAATAAGTAATCCTCCCGTCTTTATGTATAGTATAGGGCTTAAAGCCCTTACCTGGCTCTTTCCGATTGCTCTGTGCGGTGCACATTGCTGAGGGCTCCTAGGCAGAAGCGATTGCCGCCGGAGGGATCCACATAGCCATCGATAATGACATTCGGCTTCGCCGAGGGCACCTTAAAGGTCTCCCCCACCTGCGTGTCCAGCTCGAAGTAGGCAATGGAACACCAGTACTCCGGCGGCGGCTGACGGGAGAGCAGACGGGGCTGTTGTTGCTGCTGCTGTTGCTGTTGCTGGGGCGGCGTCTGCTGTGGGGAGCCCAGATCACCTGGCATTGATGAGTTCCCTGAGGTAAAGATGGGAGATTATGCATTACAGATTACAGATTACAGAGAGGGAGATCATCCTCGACCACTTACAAAAGGCACCCGGTAGTGAGCGCGGGTCGGGCGGCTGCATGGACTGTGTGTAGGTTAGAGTGTTGGGACCTGTCCAGGTCCCGGCAGCTCCACTGCCACCGCTGGCCTGTGCCCCGCCAGCTGATGAATTGGCCTGGACACTGGATGGCGGCTGTTGTTGCTGCTGCTGCTGCTGTTGCTGGGAGGTGGGTGGAGGTGCCCCAAAGGGTGGTGCTGCATTTGCAGATCCCGACTGCGATACATAGCCATTCTGCTGCGGATGAACGGCTGAACCTGGACCTGCGCCGCCGCCTCCGCTGCCACTGAACTTGTTCTCGCCCACGTTCTGCATCTGGTTGGATGTGGGGGGTTGACCATAGTACTGTCCACCGCTTCCTGGGCCTCCGCTGGCATTGACAGCACCATTCGGGCCATTGGGCACGCCACTCGCGGCCTGTTGCTGCTGCTGCTGCTGTTGTTGTTGTTGTTGCTGCTGCTGCATAGCCATTGCGGAGGCAGTATCTGTGGGCGAATTGGCCTGGGCATGATGCACTCCATTGCCCTGGGGGTTCTGTGCTTGCTGGGGCGGGGGTGGCGGCGCCATAACTGGGCCAGGATTCATGGGACCAGGCATGCCCGGCATGCCATGAGGTACAGCTGCAACGAGGCACAAAAGCGAATTGAAATACCAGCCACAGATGATTAGAGAAACATTCCCTCTACATCAAACGAAATCAATAGAAAAAACGTAAAAAACAAAATCTTACAAAGCGTGTGCGGAGCTGCCTGGGATTGGGATTGCGGCTGCTGTTGCTGTTGCTGCTGCTGCTGTTGTTGGGACGGCGGGGGCTGTTGCTGTTGCTGCTGCTGTTGCGGTGGCTGGCCAAGCCGCGGCGGCGGTGGCAATATCCAACTGCGCGACCCTGCAACACCGTCCTGTGGCTCAATTTTTGGTATTGTTCGGCCAGTGGAGAACATTGCACCCAGGGGATTGCCGTCACCGACTACACGAGAACCCCAATCATAAGAAAAAATACAACATAAAACGAACCCAAGACGAAATCAACATGAAATCAAATCAAATTATAAGAAATCCAAATAGGAAAAGTCTCAAAATAAAAATTCCTACCATATTCTGCGGGTCCCTGGGGATAGCCATAGCCGCCGGGACCCACCATCTGCGTGGGATGATGCTGAATGGTGCCAATATCGTTGCCATCGATGTCCATGCCCCCGACCAATGGTCCGGCTGAGTATTCGTCCTTCACCAGGCGGCTGGGACCCGACTGCAGGCTGAGGCCGGACAGATCGATGCCCGGCGAGACGACACGCTCATAGTGGTAGGGATTCACGCACACCGAATCGCACTTGAGATCGAAGGCAAAGGCGCAGTATTTGACGTGCTTCAGTTCGTTCTTGTGCAGGTCGGGCCATCGCCAGATGCGTGCATAGATCACGTGCGGGAAGCCTTTGCGTCCGGCGACCTGTCAAGGCAAACAGAAAATTCAATTCAGTTTCCAGATAAGCAAAGAGATTTCTGATAACGATCAAGATGGGCAGAGGGACGCAGTAGAGCTCTTCTTCGTTGACCCCTGCTCGCGTTAGGTTCCCCTTCCCACCCAATATCGGTATCAGAAAACCGGAAATTCGGAAAGCAAACAGAGTCGGGACCTCTGGCTAAACCAGACGTGATAAGAGGCATAGGTACGCCACAACCCACAAGACACAGCGACGGATCGCTCACCTGCAGACGACCGTCGAGAGTGCGCTGGATGGTCACACATTTGCTCGGATGGGCTCCGTTTGTGGTAATGGCCGTTATCAGCGAATCCAATTCGTCGCGCTTCTCCTTCAGCTTCTTCACCAGCGACTCGATGGCGCGCTTGGCGAATCCCTCACTCTCGCCGCCCTGCCGATGGCACATCAGCGAGTGGACAATGCTCAGGCAGGCATCCGCCGATGTGGGGGCATTCGAGGGCGGCGGCGGTGGCATCTGTACCATGTCCCGGACAATAACTGTTGAGAATCATACACAAATTACCAATTGGAGAGCAAAAGGATAAAGGAGAAATGCATGCACTTACTGTCCTGGGGGGCTACGGCGCCGTACATGTGGGCGGGCGGACCGGCACCGGGACCGCCCATGCCAAAGTCCTGGGCAATGCCCAGGCCACCGCGTGCATGGGCATCCACTTCGGCGTTTGTGGTGTCGCCGCCGTCACAAAATCCGTATCCAGCGGATGGCCACAAGGTGCTGCCGCGACCGGTGAACGCCACCAGACGAAGCGATGGGGGGGAACGCAAATCAGCAGCGGCAGCAGCAGCCTCCTCCTCCACCTCCTGCTCCTGGCGGCCCACACAATACGTGTGGCTGGGCTGGTGGCTGTCTGTGTATGCGTGTGTTTTCCTTAGGCTTGGGGGGTGTTGCACACACACACGCGCATACACAAATTCACAAACTCAAACACAAACACACACGCATGCGGATACGCATACAAGCGCGCAGCTAAACTTGAACTCCCACAAAGTTGGCGTAATTACAAAGGTGGCGGCTCGGCTATGCTTTTCCTTGCAAAAACCAAATGCTTTGCTTGCCTCCTCCTCCCTCCTTCTGCTGGGTTTTTCCTCGAGCAGCAAGCGGACACACACAAACACCAGCAAACACACACACACAAAACAAAAGGTAAATCTCAGTCCGAGCTTTGTTTGTTTCTGCTCTCCCACAGTTGTTTGCAACTATTTGTTAGTTTATTTTCATCAGATGCGTTTTGCAAATCAAATCCATTTTTCCATCCAATTAGCTCATCTTGCTCGGCGTACTCCTGGTTAGTGTAGAGCTGGTCTCCTTCGTCTCGACTCACAACTTGTCTGTTGAGGTTTTGAGGACATTTAGAGTTCGATTTATATCACGGACGGGATTGGATCTATATATTCCGGATATTTATCTATTATCAAACTGACTGTGCTGCTGTGTGTTTGTGTGAACATTCGTATTTGTGTGTATGTGTGAGCTGTCAAATGGTGGTAGTGCTGCCACTAAATATCGGCGGCGGCCATTTTTAGTGCTGCCATATCTCAATGCTCCCGATAGGTGGCAGCACTAGTGGGTAACACTGGTAGCACTATGGGATAAGATCGTTTTATATTGAAATTGACACGGTATATAAAAAAATTGACACGGTATTTCATAAAAAGGGATCTAAATCTGATGTCTCTAATTACCGCTGTATTTCCAACTTATCTGCCATTCCTAAACTCTTTGAAAAAATCGTCAGCTCTCAGCTGCAACATTTTTGTAGTTCTGTATTCTCTGAATCACAGCATGGATTCATTAAACGTCGCTCAGTTTCTACTAATCTCTTTGAATTTTCCACCTTCGTAATTTCGGGATTTGCTAAACAGTGTCAAACTGATGTCGTTTATACTGACTTTAGTAAAGCCTTCGACTCCGTCAATCATAATCTACTTATTCTGTTTCTTCTATGGTTTCCGACTAAGCTTCTATATTGGACTAATTCCTACCTTTGTAACCGTTCTCAACGTGTCTGCTTTAGCTCCTCTCTCTCTAAACCTGTTATTGTCTCATCGGGGGTTCCTCAAGGTAGCCATCTGGGTCCCTTGCAATTTAACCTATTTATTAACGATCTTCCACAAATGTTATCTCATTCCCGTGTCCTAATGTATGCTGATGACGTTAAGCTATGTTTTTCCTACAGTGACTACACTATCTTTGCAATCAGATCTTGATGCCCTTAACAACTGGTGCCTAATCAACATTCTACCTCTTAACATTTCTAAATGCAATATAATGACTTTTCACCGCAATAAGCCATACCTTTTTGACTACTCTATTATAACATTATCCTTCAACGCCTCTTCAAAGTTAACGACTTGGGCATTACCTTTGTACCTAATCTATGTTTCAACTCTCATATCTCTACTATCTCTAACAAAGCCAAAGGAGTCCTTGGATTTGTCAAAAGATGGTCTAAGGAATTTACAGACCCGTATACTACAAAACTTCTGTATGTTTCTCTGGTCCGGCCTATCTTGGAATATGGTTCTTGTGTCTGGTCTCCTCACTACCAAAAATTTCAGGATATGCTCGAATCAGTACAAAAACAGTTCCTCATCTTTGCCCTCCGGGGACTCAATTGGGACCCTTCGATCCATCTTCCTTCTTATGAAAGTAGGTTGCGCTTAATTAACCTGCACTCTCTTAAATCCCGTAGAACCTGCCAAGGAGTTCTCTTCCTCCGTAAGCTTCTCTCTGGTGAGGTCGAATTCACTGCCCTCATCAACCTTATTAGTATTGCTGTTCCTTTCCGCCCGACTAGGCATTACTTTCCTCTTCATCTCCAACTCTGTCTTTCTAACTACTCGGATTATGAAGCTTTCCGTAGCCTTTGCCGTAAAAATAACCAATTTTCCCATCTGTTTTCCTTTGATACTAGTTCTAATATGGTCAAAATTATCTTAATCAATAACTTAATTTAATTTAAATAGCTCTAATTGGGAATTGTTCGGCTACCGGCTCTTCTCTAGCCTAAATTTGGCTGTTGGTGGGATCTTATCGGTTACTGAGCCGATAATCAGCCCCACCGGGTCTGAGTATTGGCATTGGCCCTTTAGTTTAATTAGTTGATATGTAATTTTACCCTTACAGTTTAACTGTACATTGTTAAACTTTAAACAAAAATAAACAATAAACAATATTTCTGAGGGTCAGACTGTATATTTTATTGGGACTTTTTGTGTTCATCGCAACAATTTCCTTTTTCATCCCAACAATTTCCCTGACATTCCATGCTAACTTACGTTGTTTACCGTTGGCAACATTAATTTGTATAGGAAAGCAACATGTGCCGCGAAATGAGGGACATTGCCCCTCAACATGGACACGGAATGAGCAACACTTTGCATACCCTGGGGAAAATTGAGGATATGTTTGAAATATGCAGAAGCTAGTCAGTCGTTGTTTTAAACGAAATTGTACCTTTAATGGCCTGCTTAAAGAGAGATAGTATAGGTATCTGGATCAAAACATAAATATATACTGGATTTTAATCACATGCGTAAATAAGTCACAAACAATCCAGTCTGAAAAATGATTAATTACGTTTCAAAGCAGCTTGGAAAACAACATTTTAAAATTAATTCAGAAATAGGGTATTAGAATGTCGATAGCATGTCTAGCTCACACCTTTTAGTGTTTTCCAGTATTTTTCTAGTCTTTTTGCAGTATTTTTGCAGTATTTTTTAAGACGCGTTATGCAGTCATATTGGCAGTTAGTTCTCGAAGAAATATTTGGGAATAAGGTTTAATTTTGGCCCGGTGAAAAAAAAAGAAGCTCAAATACTGATTAAAACGGAGGCATCCGGGTAAGTGAATAAAAAACAGTTTCACTAACCACCCATCATCAATTTAAAGTGTTAATCAATACGAGAAAACGACTCTTTTGGCTAGAAAATCAATTGAAATAGTCCCACATTCGCCACGCGTTTTTTCCCCACTCCAATAAGAAATCTTTCTATATCTGTGTGTGTGTGTGTGTGTGTGTGTGTGCATGAATGATGATGAAATTGGGTAAACTTTAATGTTTAAACTCGAAATACAGTGAATTAAAGAGTTACTTAAATGTGCAGCTGTTGATTATGCCATATTTGGCTTTATGCGTCATAGAAATATTCTCCTAGCAACGCACAGACTTTCTTCCGATTCATTCATGTGTTCAATACATGTGTAATTTCGCTACAAGTAATGTGTGCATGTGTGTGTGTGTACAGGTTGTTGTTCGTGCCTCACAAATTTCTAGAAGTGCGTGACTGTGTGTGTTGGGGCCCTGAAATAGCTCACATCTCGACCCCCATCCATCCCATGAAAATGCGCTTGGCAACAGTACCAAGTTTCCCTTTCGAAGGCCGGCCGTTTGCAAGTGCATTTCCTTCCCTCTGCTGCTACCCCGAAAAAACGGCTGCGTAAATCCCATGCTTCGGTATCTTATCAAAAACGTCTTGGACCCCTAATCTTTTCACATACATATGTAGTTGCATAAATAGTATATATTGCCGAATATTTGCGCATTGGCATTGATTGTGAAATATGTACATAGGTACATAGGAAGTTTCCATTTCCCCTCTAAAGAAACCTTGAAAAGATCAAAGAATGTTTAAAAAGTCTGGCACTTGTTGATCAAAATTGTTACTAAAATATTTGTTGTTTGTAAAAGGTATTTGAATTTCCGACTTTGGCGCCTTGGCTTATTATTCCAAAAAGTTTATATTTGGTATTTAAAATACCAGCTGTGACTTTAAAACTGTGTCGGTGCAACATGCGAACGACGGGCATGAAGACAACGAGGTGGCGCTACGCAACATTCTAGCAACATGCTATTTGTATGAAGATGTTGATGAACGCTACCTCGTTGTCGTAATACCCACTGTTTTTACAGTTAAAAGAGGACTGTGTATGGATTTGAAATACCCTGTGAGAAAAAAATGTAAAGTTTGCCCAATATATATTTTTGATGATTAGCAGAGACTTCCGGAAATTATGGTAAATTTACATGAATATGTAAATAACAGGGCGTTCTGAGAAATTTTCTAATAAAACATTGTTATTGGATTTTTCAATTTTAAGTATGGAGCATAGAGCAAACCAACGTCTACACTCGACTTTGCAGCAACCGGTTTACCAGCAACATGAATACGAATTACTAGCAACATATAAGTACAATTGGGCAACATTTGGGGATTTGTGACGTCAGCTCGTCCGCGGCCCATACAAAACCATTTCGTTTCGTTCCACAGTGTTTTATTCCACAACCAGAAACAACAAAGCAAAGTACCGTTTTAAGATCTGTCCGCGGAGTGTGTGTCATTTGTATGTGTGTGTTTGCATAGAAATAGAAATTTTTGTATAATTTTATGCAGCCAAGAGCCAATTCATTGCAAAAACAACGTATGTTTTCCTGCAAATGTGCAAAGCTTAGCTAAAAGAGCCTTCAAACACATATGCAACCGCAACCTGCAGAGCTATGAAGAGCAGCTGATGTGAGAAAAATCCCAACCACTTTTAACCTGGTGTGTGGGAAAAATCGATCCGAAAAACAATCAAAAGAAGGAGAAAATGTTGGCCTAAGCCCCAGGACATCTCCAGCAATAAAGAAAAACGTTCAATTGTGATAGAAATTGCAGTACAAATTAGTTAAACATAGCGTTAATGGCCGAAAAACGAGTTTTATAGCGAAACTTTTTTAACAAGAACAAAGCCAATCAAGCTGCCAGGCCACAACTTCTACACATAAATATTTTCAAAGTGCAATAACAATCATTTTCAAATAAAATAATTCATCTCAACATTCCTGCGCAACAGAAAACAACAAAATGGCTGTAAAAATGTAAGCAACAAATAAATCAAATTTTATTTTATTTTAAATCTTATTGCAAAAGAAAATCAAGGTCTTCCACACACTGTATCTATCAATCTGGTTTGGCAAACTGTTTTTCAGTATCTCGGATGATGTTTTGTTTGCCAAAAGAAATAAAATAATATACAATTGAGGCATACATACAGAATTTATCATATATACGAGTGTACATATGAAGAAATAATTTACGTGTTTGTTCCACTCTCATTCCGTTTCACAGCTGTTTGTCTGTCATTGTGTTTGTGTGTGAGTGCGAGAGAGTCAGTTTTTGGGGTCTCTCTGCTTGCTATTCATAGGTCGTTGCTTAGAGAAGAGGGTGGGCTCAGGGGCTGGAGTGTGTGCGTGTGTATGTGTATGTGAGTGGGGCTATGCTTTTTATGCAAGCTGTACAGCCATTGGAGGAGGGAGGTCTTTGTTTGGCAACTTGTTTTAATCAAACTTATACATTGGGACGCACTCTCAAGTACAGTTGTACTTGCCCGTGCGAGAACCGTGGACAAGATTCCCATTCCTCTATATTTGCATACGCAAATGCATTTACATATTTATTTTTTCACTTTACGTCAATTGTTTGCTCCTCTTTTCCCCCTCTTCATTCTATATTTTCATCTCCCCATTTGTTTTATACACTCTCTATGTCTCTCTCTCGCTCTCTCTGTTTCTGCTCTCTACAATCAGTGGAGTGTTCCGTCGCCAACGTTCCTCTCCCAACACAGACGACTGAAAACAAAGGCCTTTGAGTGTGTGTGTTGTGTTCCCATTTGGATTTTTGCCTCATACATAGCCCATACCAATGCAGATGCATACATTTTCACTCGCACACACGCACACATATGCAAAAGCTTGGTACGGTGTGTGCGAGCTTGAAATTGCGTCAGCCAAAAAAATTGAAATACTTTTTAAAACTCCTTGCTCTTGGTTTCAATAACTTTTGGATTATTTTCGAAACAAGTTGTTTCTTTTCGAAATTCGAATACAATTAACAAGCATATTGCCTGATGTCCGCTCTGTCTGAGTCTCTTGTTTTTGCTGGCTCTCTTCCTCTGGTTGATTTCACCTTCAGTGTTGTTTTTCTGTTTTCTGGGTCATATTTGTTGATTTCAATTTGTTGCGCAGCCGTAGAAACCAAAAAGAGCGCTCTGCAAGCACACAAAATTGCTTAATTTGTTGATTTTCATATTTTCTATAGCCTCTAAAAACGCTCGAAAAAAGGGGGGCCTCCAACCACACACACACGCACAAAAACACACGCACACAAATACGAAAAGTGCGTGAGTGTTGGTGTGGCGTGGGAGCTGCTACTTACTTCTGTACCGTTGTTTTTCCTCTATTCCTCTTCACACTGGTTAAAAATCTACCTTTTCGTAGTTGCCTTTGTCTCTGTTTTTTTCTGGAATGAAACGGATGGGAAAAGAGACGAAGAGTGGAAGGCAGAACAGCCGATGTCCGCCCTTAAATTAACCGTAATCCATCTGACGTTTGGCCCTAAACCGTCATACCGTCATCTATTAAGATTTCACTTGCGGTTTAGAGGACCAGGAAGGCGCCGTCTCATCCGTCTTGTTACCTGTTTTCTTGGGTTTGCGGACAAGTCAAATTTCTCATGCAAAAACAGAGTGTAGTTGGACATTTGACGCGACGATGCGTCGGCCAAAAGTGAAATTTAATGCCTGAAATGCCAGTTTTTGGCTGGGACACCAGCTGACAAAACGAACCCAAAAGAGTTGGCTATAGGCATATCAAATGGTTACCAGAAAAAGCTCTCAACTGAACCAATCAACCCTTCTTCCCGGTAATCCCTCAAACACCAGCCCGTGCCTAGCCATCGACTTTTTTTGTGGGGTCCACCCCTTTTCTCTAATTTGAAAAGGTGACGAAAAATTCCAATATTCCTGAACTGTTGAGAGAGAGAAAGAGGCAGCTGCTGCTGCTGTCGCTGTTGCACCCTGCACCCTGCAGCAGCTGCTGCTGCTGTCTGCTTCTCTGCGGCATTTGTATGGGTTTTTGTGGAACTGAAAATAAAGGCAGATAAGATCGAATTGCCTTATCGAGCTTGCGTTTACGTCATGGAATGTTACGAAATATTGGCCTGCCCTGGACTGTCCCTGCTCTCTCCTGTCCCGTTGTTCTACGGAGTATAAGTCATCATGAGACATTGCCAAATGGGGATTGCATTTTTATCAGTTATCAGTATTACAGATATCTACATAAATGGCATGTTCCCCCAGGGAACCTTGGATGGATGAGACTGTGAGTAGGTGTCTCTTATCTATCTATAACTGTCGGTTCAGGGAATTTATTTATGTTCCTATGATCTAACTATAATTTTCCGTCTAGGACAAGACTTATGAGTATAATTAAAGTGCAGTGGCTTACCAATGCCAGCAGGCAATTACAATGACGTAAGCCTCAACACGCAATGGTGAAAATCCCTGGCACAAAAACCCAGATGTGAAGTTCCTTTGTGCCTCAGTGAATCACGGAGTCACAAGAGAACCACTAAAGTACTTCCCTCTACTGAAAATGCTATATTTATGTATTTGTTTTGTGTGGGGGGGACCCAAAGTCCAAAGTTGTTTCGTACGATTAGTCCATGGTTATCATTCCATTGGGCACGCTCCGCGATTGCCCAAAGTCGAGACTATACGTCGGCGGAAAATTCGTAAATTGCATTTCCGTTGATAATGAAAAGTCAGCCAGTTTTGTAGTAGTTTCTGTGGGTCTGAGGTGAGATAACCACCGGGTACGTCGGCAATAATAGATAATGGGCAATGCAAATTGCCCTCAATGGATTCCATTGACAGACAGTCGAGACACTCGACAGACAGATAGTATGTATAGTGCATGTACGGAATAGAACTAGCAAAAATGGAATAGAACTGGCAAAACTGGAAAGAAACAGACGCGCGCTCGCTCGCTCTGCTCTGCTCTGCTCTTCCCGCCCAAAGGTCGATCGCCCGATGGCAGTTGGGACAGTTTCGAAAATGCCTTCACACTACTAACACTCTGTGGAACGAAAGCGAGAGAGAGAGAGAGAAAGGGATGGCATGATGGCTCACTATCTGTGGAGCAAGAGGGATAGAGATTGAGGACAATGCCCGCTGATCGGTTGGTTGGATGCTTTATTCACTATTGTTATTTCGGCTTAAGGTTATCTTTTTTTGTTTACTATAGGAGCATTTAGAGGAAGCCGAGGGAGTGGCCCAAAAAAAAAAAAATATTTTCTTTTGTTTGTCGGGAAATGAACATAAATTTCCTCTTCTTCGTATTCGTCGTGTTCGTATCTTTTCCAGCACATGCCAGAGGAGAGCGGCAGCTGCTGCTGTTGGCGGTGCGCCTGCGCACAGGCTCTTTTCTTTGTCCCTCCCTCCCCTGTTGAGTCATTCCTTCCTCGGGTGTTTGGTGGCGGCAATATATTTATTTAAATGTTCACCCGACGCCTGTCAGCGGGGTGGAAATCCAGGCTTTTTGGGGGGGGTTGTTGAAACCAACCCTGTAGCCTTGTAATAAGTTGACTGAACAATTTTGCTTCTGTTAATTATATCCCAAACCAAAGTCAAAAGTATCTTATCGCCTTTATTTTCCTCCAGGGGTTGACAATTCCCCATTCGCGTGGAAGGTGGATTTCCACATTCTTTTTCTACGTGACTCCAGTCATGTTCCAGTCTTCCAGTCTTTCTCGAGATGCATCTGACATCTCTCTCGCTCTTGCAATCGATCTATCTCTTGCTCTCTCTTGCTTACACACTCTCTCCCGCCTGTCATTTGCCTGACCTTCATCGAATTCGAAAACTCATTCGATGACGATGATAAATGAATAAACCGTTTGTTGTTCGCTCGAAAGGCTCGCTCTCCTCTCCTCTCCTCTCCGAAAGCAAGCTGAAGAAGAGCGAAACGGAAAACTAAAACGTAATACTTAAAAACAATTGCCATCCCGCTCTGTGGTTTTGATCATCTGTTTTCGCCCCCCTTGAAATATGAAAAAGTATTTAGTGCGTCTTTTGTCTGTGAGATAAACAATCTCACTTTCGTTTTGGAAACGCAACGCTTTCAATTGCAAGCGGCAGCAGCAGCTTTATGGAATTTTCACTTACCGCTGAAAATATTTCACACCTGTCTGACAGAGGTAATGGGCACGCCCCATGTCGGTTGCCTTCCGCCGTTAAAAAATAGGCAAAAAGTGAAATTTTTTTTAAGTTGTCTTGTGTTTTTTTACATCGTCACAAAAATATTATGTGTGCATATGTATGTGGCCATAGCTCAGACACATAGAGACCTCTAGAGTCGATGTGTTTGTGTGCGTACGTGCTTTGCGTCAGCAAAGAAAAACGACCAACAAAAAAACAGAAACTAGAAAAAAATTTCTGTTGAGAAATTCACAAAAAATGTTTTTAAATTTGTTGTTTTTGTTGGAACTGCAGTCGAGCAGAAAACCTTGGCTAAGATCAAAAGAGCGATAACATTTGTAGTATATTTGGAAGGAATGGTACCTGCATCAGGGGAGGAGAGGGAGGAACATATACATACATACATATTTACGTAGAAGAGGTGAGGTGATGCTTGTGTGCTATAATTATGGCTAGCTAGCCGCCTCTTATTCTCCTTCCCTCTCTCTCTCTATCTCTTGTTGTTTTACGATTGGTGGTGGAACAAAGCTAGAAGCATAACAGTTGAACTTTAACCCACCCAACGAGCGATTGTTACCGTTATCATTTGGACAGAGAGGGGAGCTTTTGTTGAGCGCTTTAAGCTGCGATCGCTTAATGCCAGTCATGCACTGAAGACACAGAAGCTTTGTGATGCTTTAATGTGTGTGTGTTTCACCCTCGAAACTAGTTTTTGGTGTGTGCCCGACCTTGAATTACCAGTCCACTACAAACCACAAGCTAACTTGGCTTTAACCATTGTCTGTTGTTTTGATTCTGTCTGTGCTTTTGAGCTTAAAAATAGAACTGATTGGTAAATAAAAAAACCCAAAACGGAAGTATTTTTTGAACGCGATACACAATGATTCAATGCAGACATTTTCCTTTCCGTGGCTGCCTTTCAAACGATTCCCCCCCTTCTCCAATGCGTCACTGAAGCCCGCATCTGATTCATTTTGGTGTGGATCGGGGGGTACCGAATGTCACTTCGAAAAGATGATTCAGGGCGCGGTCTTTCGGTTTCAGTTTGACCCCATTATAACTGAAAACCGAAGTCATCAAAATTCGGGGCTTACTTATGCATATCTGAATATTTCATTCGTTGGGCCATTGCTGTACTCGTCCAAGATATGCACTTGGCGTACGAGTAGTTGCCTTTAACAGCTGTTTGTTTTGTTAATAAGCAGCCTTGCTTATCTGGTTAGCCATGAAGCAGGTTAAATGCTTTAAATTGCTGTGTTTTGTGGTTATTTTCGTATTCAAATTGAGGTTGCTACTGCCTCAGAAAACCTTTGGCGCCACGGACAGACTCAGGGATTGTTGTAATTATTTCCTCGAGTCGAAAATCCCATCGAATCTATAAATATCTATGCGATCTACTGGGGGGTGGCTGTACTTCCATCGTATTTATCATCAGCCTCTTGGCCCTAGCCGCCTATTCGAAACATCTGGAGGCAATTGTTCAGGCATTCGTCTGGTCTGGTGTTGTTGTATGCTTACAGCTTCACTCGCTGGCGATTTCTCATATTCGAGTGGATGGTACTATGTGGATATTTCGGTTTTGTTTGGTTAGTTTATGTCATTTATCATCGAATTGTTTACACGATTTGAAGTTTTTGTTTTGCTTCAAAGAGGAGAAAGCATTCGATTCGGAAGAAGATGAGCAGCAAACAAACTGATTTTTCAGCCACTCCTCCTCGTCTCATTCTTCTTTCAGCTTAATCTAGAACAAAATGGCGTCTGGTGTGAGAAGCTTTTACTATTGTTGTTTGTTCAAGTGCTTTTTGTTTAGGTTTTCATTTGTTGTTCGACTTTTAATCGCCTCGTCTGGCGGAAGTGTGAAGTGATATTCCAGCACTTAGTAGTAGGAGATGAAGTTTACTTTTTGAGTATGTATATATTAGCTATGTAGATTTCATGTTTGATATGTCGTAATTTGGATGCAAAATACTTGAACACTTGTCTGTGGCGGCCTATGTATGAATATCTCGATCTATTTACGTGGTTTGCCTTCGGGCCACCCGTCCCGTCCGCCCACAGCCTTGTGTACGGCGCGATTTGAATGAAAATGTGTCGCTGGTGAGGTCGATCGCTCGGTCGCTCGGTCGGTCACTCAAAATAAAATGTATTCCAATGTCATCATCATTAGCAGCAGGTTTATGGACGATACAAATGTGTCTCGTACCACTGTTCGTTCGGTGCACTCAGGTGTACAAATATGCAGGTTTTCGGTTGATTTTCCCCCCCCAACCAGTCAAGAGAGTTCGTTGAGACGTATTGAACACGAAAATAACACAACAAAATAACAACAACAGAATCAGTCCGATAAGTGCATTGCACTGTGCATGCATGCTAAACCAACATTCCATTAATCATTCCATTTTATTTTTGAAACACTGTAATTAATATTTTACTTTTTTTAATTGTGCAAACACAAAAAACCTTTTGCAGCGAGTAAGTTTATTTTGAATATAGCCAAAAAATCATAAAAAAGCAATAAGAAGCTCCATAAACCGAGTTTTGCTAAATACATACATACAACTGTAGCAGTAACTGTTTACAGTGTTGAAAAACAGTGTTGGCCTAAGCGCAAGTGTTTCATTATCGTGACAAGCATTGAGCGAACACATAATAAACCATCATTTCTAGCGCTTTTGCCTTTTTCTCTATAAATACAACAACAACAACTTAAAGAGAGATCAGCGTACGCCAGACAAAATCCGACTGATACGACAACAATAATTCGTTTAATCGTTGCTATCGTTAAATTGTCCTTTGGTACACTGCCTACAAAGAAAAGTTTGTTGTCCAGCCATTGTTGAGGGTGTTTTTGTTTGTTCGCTGTTTGCAAATTGTTGAAAGAATTGCATTAAGGTCACAGAGCTGCTATATCTTATCCGTATAGCCAGAAGAAGAGTGCAACGCATTATCCGTTTCTCAACGGAATCCTGAGCCCTGCGACCAGTGTGTGCATTACAAGTAGCAAACAGTTAGTTTTATTTTCGGTAGCGCGTCAGTTTTCATACTGCTCTCTGAGAGATCGAAAGAGAGAAGAGAGAAGCGCCAGGTGTTTCCTTTGTTGTGTACACCAACAAATTCGAGCTGTAGATTGAGAGTGAGCTTTCTGTCGAGTGCGAGAGATAGTATCATTCGCTGATATCGCCCTTAGATTGGGAAGCTTGAAATTGTTGTTCCTTTTTTTTAAAAGCAAAGCTGAAAATAAAAGTCAAACAAGTGAGAGAGAGGACTGCGAGAACGAAAGAGAGACATACTGCTCATTTCCACTTCTCCTCCTCCTCCTTACGCATATTGTGTGTGGCCTAGTTTTCTTTTGCAACGGCACTTTTTTTGCTGTGTCTCTTTCTTGCTCATCTCATCGTCAGAGGAGACAGAGAGAGTCACTCAGAGAGTGTTGTGTTACTACGTTAACTATATAAAAAACCATTTCCTTGAAACCACAATTCGAAACCTTAAAACCACCAACACAGGTACTAGGCCAGCCCTCACAATGTCTGTCCCTGTACGCTACTCTGCTGCCGCCGAATACGCCGCCGCCGTCGTTGATAGTGGTTTGGAGAATACTCTACAACAAGAAGAGCAATACCAATACCAGCAACAACAACAGCAACAGCTAGACCACCAGCAGCAGCCACCTACCAACCACTACGAGCAGGAGTACCAATACCAATACCAGTACCAACAGGAGCAGGATATCGAGTACTATTGCCAGTTGGAGGCGGTTGAGCGGGAGCGGCAGCGGCAGCAGCAGCAGTTGATGCAGCAGAGGACATCGATGTCGTCGTCGGTTATGTCAGGATTCGCCTTGCACCCCACCAGCAGCAACAGCAACAGCAACATGGACGCCAACAGCATTAACGCTATCCTGGTCGATGATGAGCAACCCTCGACATCGGCCCAGGCAGCGGCTGCAGCTGTTCGCGCCGGCAGCGGTAATGCCACCGCCGCCGGTTTGGCTTCGGTTGGGGGCAAGATGGGGAATGTCATGGACCACAATGCAGAGATGCCAACTGATTGGATGAGGATTGCGGACGAGGGCCGGTACGGGACCCCGGGTGCTGCTGGCTTTCAATATCAGAAGTACGATCAACAACAGCAACAAGAGCAACAGCAACTGGAATTGGATCTGGAGGCCGAGGCAGGAGCAGTCGGCGGCAATGAACCATCTTCCTCGAAGAAGCAGCTGGAGGATCAACTGCACGCTCTCACCTCCGACGAGCTCTACGAGACTCTCAAGGAGTACGATGTCCTGCAGGACAAGTATCACACAGTCCTCCTGCTGCCCAAGGAGTCTAGGGTAGGTCCAGCAAAGATCTGTTTCCCTCCCCTGAAGCTAAACAGTTCTCTTCTTTCTCTTGCAGCGCGAGGTAACTGCCGGAGGACGTGACGGATCCGCGTACGTCCTACGCTGCCTGAAGATGTGGTATGAGCTGCCATCCGATGTCCTTTTCTCGGCTATGAGCCTGGTCGATCGCTTTTTGGACCGCATGGCTGTCAAGCCGAAGCACATGGCCTGCATGAGCGTGGCCTCTTTCCATTTGGCCATCAAGCAGCTGGACTTGAAGCCCATACCTGCCGAGGATCTGGTTACAATATCACAGGTTTGTTTTCTGCAGCTCCCGACTCTAAAAGGAGCAGGCTTTAATTCTGATCTTGTGATTGTGTATAGTGTGGTTGTACCGCTGGCGATCTGGAACGCATGGCTGGCGTGATTGCCAACAAGCTGGGTGTCCAGATGGGACATGCACCGATCACATCCGTGAGCTACCTGCGCATCTACTATGCCCTCTTCCGCAACTTGGCGAAGGAGATCGGCGGCGACTTCTTCAAGTTCTTCCAGCAGCTTATTAAACTGGAGGAGCTGGAGAACCGCCTGGAGATCCTGTTGTGCGACGTGAAGACCACCGTCATCACGCCATCAACTTTGGCCCTGGTTCTCATCTGTCTGCATTTGGACTTCCACATCAAGGAGTCGTACACCCGCGGCAGTCCCGAACTAAAGCACGTTTTTGAGTATATTCTCTTCCTGCAGCAGTACATGAGGGTGAGTTTCTGTCCTTTAGACGCGGCCTTTAGAGATCTTTGGAATGCATTTCTAATGATTTTCCCCATTTCTGTAGATTCCCGATCGCGTTTTCACCTGCGGCTTTAGCATTGTTTCGGGCATTCTGTCCCACTACAATGGTCAGAACAAGGCGCCCTACAAGCAACGGCTTGTCTGGAAGTTGTCCAGTCGCACGCTGCGCGTCTTGCGCCCGATCAATCGCTTCTCCTCCGACCTGCCCACCATTGAGGAAGGCATTTCCAATGCCCTTGACGATGGCCTGCGTTCAAGGTAAGTTTTTTCAATTCTAATTACAAAATTTCCCATCAAGGTTGGCCCTTTCCTTCTATATTCCTATCTGTTTTCCTGTTCTCCTGCAAAACATGCCCAAAGCCATTGTATTTTTAGTGCCTTTTGACACACTCACACATGTATAGGATTTATTATATATACGAACGATCCCAATATGTAGGCGAATGTGTCGATGACGATCCGAACGTTTTTTGGCGTAAACAAGTTTCTAGAATATTAGCGATTCCATTATCAGGCACGGCACCCAAAATATCAACAACAAAACAGCCTACGGTGTCATGAGACTTGTTGGCTCGTTCGACCAGCCGTCCGCTTTCGTCTCCGCCCCATACCCCGCCCCCACACCTTTGGTCCGCACATAGACCACCATTATGTAGGTGTGTGCGTGCGCGTGTATACGTATGTTTTTGTTTTTTTCGGCAACAATCTTATCGAAACGAAATAACAGCGCACGCACGTAAACCCCGCTGTCCGTGGTCCCGTAGGAAGTCCAAAGCGAGGGTAGACAAAATAGTAACAGGGTGGAGAGCAGAGATCTGCAAAATTCACTTTTTTCTTGATTTACTCATACGGTAAAATTCTCACTCAATTCCACTCAATGAACGAAAGTCGGCGTTGAATGAAAATCAGCTCATGCTGATGAGCACATGAATTGTGTGTATGCACAGCCTTCGGTACACATTTCGGCTTGGCCGAATAATCGTGCCATTCGGCTCAACCGATCAAACATTCATATGTACACGAACTCAGTGTTGATTTAAATTCATTCTAATGCGCTCATATTTTTTCTCTCCCTGAGTTTATTCATGCTCAATGAGCAAACCGATCATTTGGGCGTATGTTCATTCGGCTCAGCATTGATTTTTTTTCTTGATTTACTCATACGCCCAAATTCTTACTCAATTCCACTCACTGAACGAAAATCAACGGTGAATGAAAATCAGCTCATGCTGCCGAAACCACTCAATCACTCAGCTCGTTTAGATGCATTACCGTTATGTTTTTGTTTTTACTGTTTCTTTTTGTTTTTGAGAATGCTTGCGGTTGTTGGTTGAAATGAGCACAATTAGTTTAATTTTGTCATTTTTATGTTAAACATATGAATGTATACTTATGTATATGTATATACATATGTAAGTGTGAAATTATTTTCTTATTTTATTTTATTAATTTGTTAATTTTCTTATAGCCATTGCCATTCAATATGAAAATATATAATCTGTTGTGAAATTAAGTATTTTGATTTCTTTGACTTCGGCCATGAACAAACTCATACGCGTTGATTCATTGCCTTTTGATTTTATTCTTTACTCAACTCAATCAATGCTGAGCCGAATGAACATACGCCCAAATGATCGGTTTGCTCATTGAGCATGAATAAACTCAGGGAGAGAAAAAATATGAGCGCATTAGAGTGAATTTAAATCAACACTGAGTTCGTGTACATATGAATGTTTGATCGGTTGAGCCGAATGACACGATTATTCGGCTATTTTTGTGTATGATTTTTTTTGCAATCACGCCAAGCCGTTCTCTGGTGGAGAGGAGAGTAAACCTAGTCTAGTGATGAAAGGCTATGCAATGTTTGCTCTTTCTGTTATGTACAAATCTTTCGGAATTTATGTGAAATCATTTCTTTCGAATGCCAACATTTTTATGTAACTTTTAATTCTTTAAAATATGTACCTTCTCTTTGGTACATACGTGTGTACTATATACGGTGTACATATGTGTGTATTTGCTTTAGCTTCTGCCTTTGTGCTGCTTTCGTCACTAGCGTCTGTTTCCGTCCGCAATGATATAACACACTCAAACAGGCAGACAGCTGTTGATGATGTGTGTGTCCTTGAATTCTAGCAATGAACTTAGAATGCATGTTCAATGTCATTGAATGTATTCCTCTTCTTTTTTTTTGCTAGCTTTCTTTGTTTGTTGCCTTCTCTTTCTCTTAATTGCTATCTTATCTTATACTTTAGTCAAATCGTTAGTCATAAACATTTGGCGAGTTCAATGCACTATTCGAAGGGGAGGCGACTTTTGTGTTCGTGAATATTGCACTTGGGCGAAAGGCTTGGCAAATAATCAGCTGATACGAATGGAGTGGATGAGGGAGGGGCGACGGAGACCTTCAACTTGAACTTGAACATGGGCCCCATATAATTAATTGCCCCGTTTGGTTGTGGCCAATCAATCAAATGTTGTTGCATAACGAACAAATATTGAACCTTTTTTTCGCTACTCTTTTTGTGATCTTGCAGAACCGAGAGTATTAGCTCGGAGGAAGAGGAGGACTGGCCGACTTCACCCATAATTCCAATATTCGAACAATGTTAGTATCCAGCCACCCAGCAGCACCCCATACTGCAAGACAACAGCTGGAGCAGGATTGAGCCACGGAACGGAGACGGAGACGCACGCAGGCACATAGCACACACATCAAATGGAGCCGCCATCTTTCTGGAATGCAAGGCAGCGGCAGCAGCAGCAGCAGTAGCAGTACAGCGAGACACACATATCCCCCTGAGTTTGGAAGATGAGAGACCAAAGGATGAGCTGCAGCCAGAACGATCAACTGCTGTTGCATTTGCGTGTGTGTGTGTGTGCCAGAGTGTGAGTGGGCGTTTCGTGAGCGTGCGTGCATAGAGAGAGAGGTGATTGAGAGAGTGTGTGTATATTTTGCTAAACTGCATCATAATTCTTTTGGCATATACATATATATAATTACCGCTGGTTCTAACATTTAAGAAACAATTGAGTTGTAGGCGAAGAAAAGGAGAGAGTGAGAGAAAGGTAGCACACCCCTGTCTCCTTTTGCCAGAACAGGTTGCCAGAGATGCGTCGCTAGGCGCACGTTAGAGAGGCACCTATTTTTTCAATTTATTTGCGGCAGACAAAAAAATACGTGAAAAAAAATCAAAAGCAAAAAAAAACTACAAAAAAAAATAAAACAAAAACGAATGCTGCGGACCATCATACAAAAGATTGATGCCGTTCCGGATCATTGTTTGACATTAGAGAGAAGGAGGAAACGATTGCAGAGTTGCCAGCCCCAACAAAAAAAACAAAACCAGACTCTGGAATGGGAATGCAATTTTTTGGTGGTAACGCTAGAACCGCAAAAAAAATATATCAAAAAACAAAACATTACAAAAAAAACATCAAAAAATCATCAAAAACACAAAAACCAATTAGTTTTAAAATCTTTATGTTCTCCCCATGTTTGTGCTGCTCTTATCAGTTCTGTTATAAAATCCCCAATCAAAGGACCGCAAAAACCCCCCAAAAAAATCATAAAATCTTTAAAAAAAAAAGTACAAAAATTCTCTATGTATAGACAGACCGATATCCATAATTTTAGTCGCGCTCAAAAAACAAAAACGATAGAAAAACTATACAAAAATATAATTCGCCGCCTATATCGACTAAGAAATCTTAACAATAATAATACCAATTAAATTAAATCAATTATGCAAGGAGGAAATCCACGATATTGTACCAGTAGTGTGTGTCTAGTAGATTTTTCTCTGTATAACAAACAAACCATTTGCCGCCCGAAAAGAAATCAAATATCTTTCATTATCATGCGATTCTATGAGGGAATCTATTATTATAGAACAGTTTTTCTGAAAGACAGTTTCGGTCCAGGAATCAAACAATCAATCAATCAAACGTATTGATGCTCGAAGATGAGTATAAACACGGTGATCCCTTTTTACATTTTACCCCTACCTATATTGTACGAGAATCTACACTTTCTATTTTGTTATATAATATTATTTAATTTATTAAACGATATGTAAAAACCATACAAAAACAAGACCAACAAACATATGTTGTAGTATATTAAATATCAGCTAAATCTTAGTTTACAAAAACCAGCAAAATTCGAACCGCAGCAAAGCAAAACCAAAATTCAAATCAAGATTGAAGCGCGGCGAACTTTAAGCAGAAATTATGATGCATTATTTAGCAAGATGTACAGAGAGATAAATGTAGAAGGAAGAGTAGAAAGGAGAGCGTGTGTGGAGAGCATAGACAGATATAAAGGAAAAACTACCGCAGATGAAAAAAGTTGATCAGAGAAACATAAAAACAATTTGAAATTTTACAAATTCTTTTTTTAACATCTTTTCCCCGAAAAGGGATCTTTCACATAGGATCCTTGGATCCGAAACTTTTTCTGTAAATTTAAATAAAATGCGCTTGCCACTGTGTCCAGCCCACAGTGGCAGACACTTTTCAATGAGTATTTACAACAAAATCCAATGTTTTATTTAACTTTGTTTTTTGCGTTTGAGTGTGTGTATGTGTGTGTGTAGCAAGACGCGGACCGGGATCATCCCCCCCCCAAAAGTGCAGCTAACGACTCCAGCGAAATGTGAGTACCACCACAAATCCATCCACACCCCAAACACAAAACCAACCCAACCGATACATGATAAACTCGGACAAATGTAAAATAAAACTTGTGGAATTTGCTGTAAATATTCCTTTGTTTAAACGATCCCCAACAATCCCCCAAGTTGTGCAATAGATTCGTATTCCCCCTAGTACATTTCCTCTTCTTGGCAATACTCAGTTTTGAGACATTTTAGCTCTGTAATGGAACACACCGTCGAACGTCAAGCGCTGAAATAAGCGAAAGCAAACTTACTTTACCCATACATATGTATATTTAAGCGAGAGATAAATGTGTTCAATTGCCTGGCAAATCACCACAAGCTGAGAAACAAAACAAACAAAAACAAAAGCAACAAGATGTGAAATCAATTTAAGCTTAGTCTAACTTTTTGTAAGGGAAAACTGACAAATAAGCGAATAATAATGATGAAACCGATGATACGGGAGGGGAAGATTAGAGCTAAGTTTTGTTGTAAATGCCGTCGACTGCCACCATGCCACGCCCCCGCTGTGCGGCTGGTGGGCGGGCTGAGATTTCAAAAAAAAATACTTGCATGTATTTCGTATTTTTAAAACTAGCAAATTTTACATTGTATTTACCGCGGAATTAGTTAAATATTTGCAATCAACAACAACACGAAAATCTCAATTATTATACAATTAATTTATGTTGAAAGTTCAAGGGGAGAAGAACAAAAACCCTGTACTAAGATCCAACACAACACACATGTCTCTATATATAGGTATCATTTTTAATTGTCTCATTTCCTCATTGGAGAAGTTTGAGCTTAATTCTTGCGAGAGCATTGGTTGAGGTTTAGCCTTAAGATTAGTTACGAATTTTAACCGGACGCAAAGTGAAATCATTCTGTACATTATGAACCATTCATTTTAATTTATTCGAAAACACGGCCTGTAATTAGGTTTTACTTTAAGTTACTTTAAGAAGAGTCCCCAAAACAAATCATGAACAAATGGATCATTATGTTACAACAAAAACAATGTTGTTTGAAAACAACTGAAAATCGTGATTAAAATCATTGTACACACATTAAAACAAATAAATGGAAAAAAGTATTATTAAATCGTAACCTATACATACATTTTTTTTGTTCTATTATTTTCAGCAAAATTCAAAACGTCTCAATTTCAACTCGATGCCGATTAGATTAACTGTCGATAGTCGATGACGGCAAAAAGTATTTCTGTAAAAATTGTTCCATTCAGAGTTGCACGGTTGATATATTGACGGTAGGCTGCAAAAACATCGATGCTTTAAACTATCGATACATCGACGTTCCATCTAAAATGATTCAAATAAAAAAACCTTATAGAGTATACATTATTAAATATTATTATTATTAAATTCTCAACGCAATGCTTTTGCGTTTCCAGGGAGCCTACGATACATTCCACCGCTCCAACAATTCCTTCATCATAAATATTCCAATCCAATCGATACTATCGATTCGACCAATTGCAGCCCTAATTGACGGCTCTTTTTCATCGTGCTGTCAGCACTGTGCGACATAACCTTCCTTTTCCAAATAAATTTTGTGCTGTGTACACGTGTTCTCCACAATGGCACCCGTCGAAAAAGCTAAGAAAGTCGCCAAATCGGCCAAGAAGGGCAAGAAGCACCCCCTCAACTCGTACCTGAAGGGCGGAATCTTGCGTTACTCCAAGGCTCAGGTAAATAGCGTTCCAAACACATTGAAAATTCTTCAATTGAACTTTCGCTTCGGTGTGACGCCTCGGTGACAAAGCGTGGTGGGGCCACAGCCCCCACCGCATTGGATGGATATGTTTCTGCTGCAGCATGCTGATCGTGTGCCTTGTTTTGATTGCAGATGTACAAGCGTCGTGCCCTGTACCGCCTGAAGGACAAGAAGAGCCCAGTGGTGCAGAAGGAGAAGGTGCCAATCAAGAAGGTGAAGAAGATCGGTGGCCCCAAGAACGGCGGTGAGCGCACAGTTTTCCTGAACAAGTCGAAGGCCAACTACCCCACCAAGACCTTCGTGAAGAAGCGCGTCTCCAAGGCTAACTTCAGCGAGCACAAGCGCAACACTCGTCGCAACCTGAAGCCCGGTACCGTGCTCATCCTGCTGGCTGGTCGCCACCAGGGCAAGCGCGTCGTCCTGCTGAAGGTGCTGAACTCTGGCCTGCTCCTGGTGACCGGACCTTTCGCCCTCAACTCGTGCCCACTGCGTCGCATCTCCCAGCGCTTCGTCATCGGCACATCGTCGCGTGTGGACTTGGGCTCGTACAAGGTGCCCGAGCATCTGAACGACGCCTACTTCCGTCGCCTCAAGGCCAAGAAGGACAAGAAGTCGGGTGAGGCTGACATCTTCGCCGCTAAGAAGGAGCGCTTCGTGCCCAACGAGCAGCGCAAGAAGGACCAGAAGGAGGTGGACGGTGCCCTGCTGAAGCTCATCAAGGCCCATCCCGAGGGTAAATACTTCGCAAGGTACTTGCAGAACATGTTCGCCCTGCACTCCTCCCAATACCCACACCGCATGCGCTTCTAAGCGGTGGACTACCATGCAACTTCAATTTAAGGATTTTTAAATACTTTGTACAAGCCCGCTGGTTACAAAAACAACAACAAGATTTGTAAAATAAACATTACAAAATGGAACTCTCTGTGTCGAGGTATGAAAGAACTAAGCGTCTCATTTATTTTCAGTCGCCTTTGGCTTTGCATCGGTCTCCTTGGACTCATCTGGGTATTCCGGGTCCAGCTGAAGGGCCGCCAGTAGCTTTCGTCTGCCATGTATATACCAGAGCATTTCGCGATACGATCGCGGCAGAACTTCATCCACAATCTTGTCGGCCTTGTAGGTGAGGTAGAAGATATTCGTGGTTCTGTCCTCGCCACTCTGCACATCCCAGACGTGGGCCACCGTCATCAGCTGCACGTAGTTCTTGTTCGTGTACACCACATAGGCGGTCATCTGCAGGAACGTATTTACTCTCACGGGGCTCAAGAAGCTAATGTCCGAGATGCACTTGAGTATGGGACGGCCGCGCAGATATATGCTGGCCATGATGAAGCTAATCTCGACGGCCTGCCGCATGATGTAGCCACCGAATATGGTGTTCTGAGCGTTTCGATTCTCTGGGAATGGGGATATCATGGTGGTTTGCTGCGATTCCTGCATCCATCGGCACTTGGGAGGCAGGATGCGTCGATTGAGATCCATGTTGTCCGGTATGGTGGTGCGCTTTAGCAGGTTATACATAATGGCCTGTTCGTGCTCGCGCGGCGGAGAGTTGAGCACCGATTCGGTGTGGGCTGCGCGGCGCTGTTTCTGCCGCTTCTCGGCCTCCTCCCAGATGGCCTTCTCCGTCTCGTCGGCTGGCTTTAGGGGATTAATGGGCGCCGAGCCCGTGTTGTTGGCATTGCGAGCTACCATCAGAAAGAGGGCCTTAGTCACATCGATGTACTCTCCATCTGCCAGCTGCTGAACATAGATGGTGCACTCCATGGAGCTGCGGCCCGTCCACGAAATGTGTCCACTCAGGTGTATGTCATAATTGGCCTTGAGCCGCTCAATGTTGCTGAACTCCACCTTGTCCACGAGCAGCGTGACAAACGTATATGGCAGCGGAACATCCTCTGGAAGATTGGGCAACAGCACATGGCGATGGCATAGCCACACTGCGAACATATCCAGCTCTTCCATGACGCGTCCCATGCGAACCCTACCCAAATAATTGATATACCGCTCCCGTATATATTCATCCGAGCTGAGAGGCAGCATAACCGTGGTATGGGAGTCCAGCATGCTGCGTGTTGGCAGTTCCTCGAGCTTTGGGTGGTACTTTAAGAGATGATCGCGCGGCTTGGGCACCGTATGGTAGCCAAAATCAACATCTACCCGCTTGCGGATGGTCTTCACAACTGTGCATAAATGGAAGACAGGACCTTTGAGAGAACACTCTTCATTCCACTTTTGTCAGCACAGTACTCACTATCCGCTAGGTTTCCCGAACAGTGATCGGATTTCAACTTGATGCTCGAATCCTCTGATTTCTTCGTTCCATACTGCCTGCGGTTGTGGGTAGCAAAGAATGCGCAGGGCATTAACGATCCTCTGGTGGTGTGGATATTTACTAGAATTCTTCCCGCTCCACGTGCTATCAGACGATGCATCTTTCCGAGTAGTTTGCCTTGTGTTTGCTTGACTCTGCTTGGCTTGCCTGCTTTTTGAAAAAATATCACGTAATAAAAACCAATAACATTTGCATAGAGAACTTGCAGGGGTGCCCTGCGATATTTGCGCCACTGCAGGTGCAATGCAATCGCTCAGAGAGTGCGAGAGACGGTGAGTACGATGAGCGTTCGGTTGGTAAAACAAAAATTGACGCAATTGAGAATCTAATCGCACATCTGGATGAGAAAGCTTTTGGGCCCACAACAATCTCTGTACGGCCCTGGACGAAATGTTATCAGATTAGAGGATTAAAATTTTATTAACACATTGGACAATGAACAGTGAACATCAATTATCTAATATCATATCATATAGCCTCGGTTAATTATCATTGGGTTATGTTTGACTACAGATGTCTACTTGAGACCCATGCTGGCCTCAAACTTGCGGCGTCCTTGGATGTACCACATGGTCTCGTGGTACGAGCGTGGTAAAACCTCAGTGACTGTGTCCGGGGCCGAGAAGGTGTAGTAGAATGTGTTTGTGGTGACCTGATTGCCCGTTTGCGTATCTAGCACATCTGCCACGGTCATAATCTGCATATAGTTGAGGTTCGTATATACCACATAGGCCGTCATTTTGATGAAGCTGTCCACACCCACTGGCTTCTCGAAACTGATGTCCGAGATGTGCTCCAGCTTGGGCCGCTTCTTGCAGTACAGGAAAGCGGCCGCCCAACTTATCTCGCTGGCGCTACGCATCAGAAATCCTCCAAAGACTCGGTTATGGTGATTCCGATGCTCCGGGAACGAAGGTATAGTGCTCATCTGGTACGAGTCCGACATCCAGCGGCAGTTCGGCGGCAGTATGCGCTTGTTCAGCTCCAGAGTGGTGCTGGGCGTGGTCCGTTTGTACAGCTGATACATGAGCGTCTGCTCGGGATCGTTGGGCTCCACATTAAAGACGGACTCTGCGCAACGGATCTGGCGCTGACGCTTGCGATCTTTGCCTCCGGCGAGGATCACCTTCTCCTCGTCGTTGGCCGGCTGAATGGGGTTGACTGGAGCGGCCGCCGTGTTGACAGCATTCCTGGCGGCCATCAGGAAGAGAGCCCGTGTCAGCTTCTGGTAACTGCCATTCACCATTTGCTCCAGCCACACAACAACCTCAATGGAGCTGGTGCCCACCCATGAGACATGACCAGAGAGACGAATATCCTCGGTGCCGGAGGCTTTCAGCTTGGTGAAATCGATGCGATCCACGAGAATGGTCACAAACGTGTATGGCAGATGCACACCCTCCGGAAGATTGGGAAGCTTCAGATGCTTGTGACAGCACCAAGCTGGAAAAGATCGAAAGATGAGCAAATTGATCGACTTTTTGATGGTTGCCTCATGTACCAGCAAACATGTCCATATCCTCCAACAACCTGCCCAAGCGCACACTGCCCAGATAGTTCACGTACTTGTCCTGCAGCGTACGGTCCGTGCTCAGGGGCAGAATAGCTGACGTAAAAGAGTCTTGCATGGCTCGTGCCGGCAGATCCTCCAGCTTGGGCTGATACTTGAGTAAATGCTCGCGCGACTTGGGCAGCGGATGATATCCCGGTTCCAGGCCTAATCTCTTCATCATCTCCAGCTTGACTACAATGGAAAATCGAGGTGTGAAAAAGCGTTCGCAAAGAGTATGGCACAGTTTTTCTTACTCTCGGCCATGGTGCCGGATTCATTGGGCACTGCCGATTGCTTGATGTGCGTGGGCGGTGAGTAATGCCGTCTGTTGGTAGGGAGATACACATCTGATTAAAGCTGCACATCTTCCCAAATTTTCTTTATCGATTGGATTCTCACCTGGACACCGTGCAGGCAGCAGGCGACGCCTCGATGATATGTCTGCTCTGGCCAGCAGCTCTGTTGACCAGGGCCCAGCACTTTTGTGCTCCCAACAGCGAGCGCAGCATTTTTAGTTTTCTTTAAATTTCAACTTTCGTGTCTTGTCTGCAAAAAATACCATCATCTGCTGGCAGAAACAGCTGATGGGCACAGTGGACCATAATCGAACGCGTATGGTTAACATAAAGAACATTGGCAACCAAAGAATATTCAGAGAAGAATTTTTACCAAACAGGAATACAATCTATATGTATAAGAGATTTCTGGAGAACGACTGGGCTGATTTGGCAAACATTTTTTTTGTTTAAATATTCGTTTTTGCCAGGAGACGGTTTTTACGGCAGAAAATTTTGGGAATTTTTTTTTTATATCACAGCCGTAATAGGCGATGAGTCAATTGTCATAATCGCAAATATGTTCCAAACTCGAGATATTTGTGCTTTAATTATGCTGGCTTTTTCCAGCCACTGTTTCCACTGTGCAACGATAGCGATAAATATGACGTCATCGGACAGGTTGTTAATTTTAAATTAAAAAATCGAGCCTCCTCAAAATACATCTAAATTATTTTCAATTAACACAATTTGCAGCTCTTTATGGATATTTTATGAATGTAGGAAGGGAAAAACCTTGTTAAATGATAGCATTTATTTAAAATTGCGTGAAGGCTTTCATAGGGGAAAGGCGTTGCAATTTAAGCGCCAGGTGGATACTGACACTAACCACTAACTCTAACCACTAACCATACAATATATAGACATGACAATTCATACATGGAAAGTGTCCGCAACGCAATCAGAAATCAGCTCCCGAGCCAGTCGTGAGTGTGAGTGAGTGAGTGTATGCGTGCTCATGCATTCTCACTTATGGTGTGGGCTTTCCATGTGTGGATCAGCTCCGGACAGAGTCGTGAGAGCGTATGTGTGCTCATGCATTCTCACTTATGGTGTGGGCTTTGCATGTGTTGTATCAGCTCCCGCGAGTCATGAGAGTGTATGGTGCTCATCTACTTTGCGTGTTTGCAAGTGTGTATGAGCGCACAACTGAAATTTTCGCTCTCCCAACTTTGTTTTGATTTTTGTGCTCGCGCCACCCTTCACTTTAGCATTATTGGAGTCGGCCCTTTTTGAAGACGCTTGCCTTATAATACCAAAATAACTGTTATTTTGTACATGCTTTAGATTCTAACTTTGTTTAATATAGAATATACTAATATATTGAGCAGATATATGTATATATATTCACAAATATATATTTCATTGTATGGTGTATTGTATTATACAATGATATATTTGATCATATATAAAAAAGTAGTATGCGCTAAAAAATATATATATATCATCCTTGAATATGGATAATAATGACATATAAATGGGTAATAAATGGGTCCATACGGATTTTAGTGCCACACTTGCGAAACAAATTTGAAATCATCCCTCTTTTTCTGATGCGAATGTCCATCCACAGACAGAACCTGCAAGTACGTTCATATGTGTGTGTACGTGTGCAGAGCTGCCGAAATTGCCAGCCAAATATTTTTGAGAAGATTTCTTGAGACACAAATTTATTTGCTGAGTGTTGCTTATTGACGCGACGCATAATACCCTATAGACAAATAATATAATTTGATGTCATGTCTGACATACATTTTGCATCTGTACATATTTACATTCGTTCATTTTATTCTTTAATAGTACACTAAACAAAATTAGCATATAAAGGATATTCAATATATACAATTATTTTAATTTTGGGCAAGCGTCATCATAAAACCATAACTTACAATCAAATCTAAAGTAATGGGTGTTTTCTTAGACAGCGGCGTTGTTAAAAACCAAACAAACAAGCAAACCTACAATATGTGCACACATACAGCTAAAGCTCAGCCTCACATACAGAGCGTTTGCCTCTAGAGCGCTCTCTGTCTCTCTTTGGCTCTCTTTCTCAGTGAGGAACTCACAATCTCAAATTTATTTGCTGAGTGTTGCTTATTGACGCGATGCACTAATACCCTCTAGCAGCTCTGCTGCAGCGAAAATATTTCGGGTGGCTTTGGCCATATGCACAAAAGGCTTCATAATTCTGATTGGGTTTCGCACCGGCAGGGGAAATGAATGGTGTGGCTTCGTGTCTGCTTTCATAATTCTGATCGGCAGCTCTGCTGCAGCGAAAATATTTCGGGTGGCTTTGGACATATGCATAAAAGGCTTCATAATTCTGATTGGCTGTCGCACCGGTAGGGGAAATGAATGGTGTGGCTTCGTGTGTGATCGGCAGCTCTGCTGCAGCGAAAATATTTCGGGTGGCTTTGGCCATATGCATAAAAGGCTTCATAATTGTGATTGGGTTTCGCACCGGCAGGGGAAATGAATGGTGTGGCTTCGTGTCTGCTGCCATAATTCTGATCGGCAGCTCTGCTGCAGCGAAAATATTTCGGGTGGCTTTGGACATATGCATAAAAGGCTTCATAATTGTGATTGGGTTTCGCACCGGTAGGGGAAATGAATGGTGTGGCTTCGTGTCTGATCGGCAGCTCTGCTGCAGCGAAAATATTTCGGGTGGCTTTGGCCATATGCATAAAAGGCTTCATAATTGTGATTGGCTGTCGCACCGGTAGGGGAAATGAATGGTGTGGCTTCGTGTGTGATCGGCAGCTCTGCTGCAGCGAAAATATTTCGGGTGGCTTTGGACATATGCATAAAAGACTTCATAATTCTGATTGGCTGTCGCACCGGTAGGGGAAATGAATGGTGTGGCTTCGTGTGTGATCGGCAGCTCTGCTGCAGCGAAAATATTTCGGGTGGCTTTGGCCATATGCATAAATGGCTTCATAATTGTGATTGGGTTTCGCACCGGTAGGGGAAATGAATGGTGTGGCTTCGTGTCTGATCGGCAGCTCTGCTGCAGCGAAAATATTTCGGGTGGCTTTAGCCATATGCATAAAAGACTTCATAATTCTGATTGGCTGTCGCACCGGTAGGGGAAATGAATGGTGTGGCTTCGTGTGTGATCGGCAGCTCTGCTGCAGCGAAAATATTTCGGGTGGCTTTGGCCATATGCATAAATGGCTTCATAATTGTGATTGGGTTTCGCACCGGCAGGGGAAATGAATGGTGTGGCTTCGTGTCTGCTTTCATAATTCTGATCGGCAGCTCTGCTGCAGCGAAAATATTTCGGGTGGCTTTAGCCATATGCATAAAAGGCTTCATAATTGTGATTGGGTTTCGCACCGGTAGGGGAAATGAATGGTGTGGCTTCGTGTCTGATCGGCAGCTCTGCTGCAGCGAAAATATTTCGGGTGGCTTTAGCCATATGCATAAAAGACTTCATAATTCTGATTGGCTGTCGCACCGGTAGGGGAAATGAATGGTGTGGCTTCGTGTGTGATCGGCAGCTCTGCTGCAGCGAAAATATTTCGGGTGGCTTTGGACATATGCATAAAAGGCTTCATAATTGTGATTGGGTTTCGCACCGGTAGGGGAAATGAATGGTGTGGCTTCGTGTCTGATCGGCAGCTCTGCTGCAGCGAAAATATTTCGGGTGGCTTTAGCCATATGCATAAAAGACTTCATAATTCTGATTGGCTGTCGCACCGGTAGGGGAAATGAATGGTGTGGCTTCGTGTGTGATCGGCAGCTCTGCTGCAGCGAAAATATTTCGGGTGGCTTTGGCCATATGCATAAAAGGCTTCATAATTGTGATTGGGTTTCGCACCGGC
Source organism: Drosophila athabasca (assembly GCA_008121215.1). NCBI lineage: Eukaryota > Metazoa > Arthropoda > Insecta > Diptera > Drosophilidae > Drosophila > Drosophila athabasca. Next base: position 932,875 of record CM017793.1, on the reverse strand, counting down.
AGGGGAAATGAATGGTGTGGCTTCGTGTCTGCTTTCATAATTCTGATCGGCAGCTCTGCTGCAGCGAAAATATTTCGGGTGGCTTTGGACATATGCATAAAAGGCTTCATAATTGTGATTGGGTTTCGCACCGGTAGGGGAAATGAATGGTGTGGCTTCGTGTCTGATCGGCAGCTCTGCTGCAGCGAAAATATTTCGGGTGGCTTTAGCCATATGCATAAAAGACTTCATAATTCTGATTGGCTGTCGCACCGGTAGGGGAAATGAATGGTGTGGCTTCGTGTGTGATCGGCAGCTCTGCTGCAGCGAAAATATTTCGGGTGGCTTTGGCCATATGCATAAAAGGCTTCATAATTGTGATTGGGTTTCGCACCGGCAGGGGAAATGAATGGTGTGGCTTCGTGTCTGCTGCCATAATTCTGATCGGCAGCTCTGCTGCAGCGAAAATATTTCGGGTGGCTTTGGACATATGCATAAAAGGCTTCATAATTGTGATTGGGTTTCGCACCGGTAGGGGAAATTAATGGTGTGGCTTCGTGTCTGCTTTCATAATTCTGATCGGCAGCTCTGCTGCAGCGAAAATATTTCGGGTGGCTTTGGACATATGCATAAAAGGCTTCATAATTGTGATTGGGTTTCGCACCGGCAGGGGAAATGAATGGTGTGGCTTCGTGTCTGCTTTCATAATTCTGATCGGCAGCTCTGCTGCAGCGAAAATATTTCGGGTGGCTTTGGACATATGCATAAAAGGCTTCATAATTCTGATTGGCTGTCGCACCGGTAGGGGAAATGAATGGTGTGGCTTCGTGTGTGATCGGCAGCTCTGCTGCAGCGAAAATATATCGGGTGGCTTTGGCCATATGCATAAAAGGCTTCATAATTGTGATTGGGTTTCGCACCGGCAGGGGAAATGAATGGTGTGGCTTCGTGTCTGCTGCCATAATTCTGATCGGCAGCTCTGCTGCAGCGAAAATATTTCGGGTGGCTTTGGCCATATGCATAAAAGGCTTCATAATTGTGATTGGGTTTCGCACCGGTAGGGGAAATGAATGGTGTGGCTTCGTGTCTGATCGGCAGCTCTGCTGCAGCGAAAATATTTCGGGTGGCTTTAGCCATATGCATAAAAGGCTTCATAATTGTGATTGGGTTTCGCACCGGCAGGGGAAATGAATGGTGTGGCTTCGTGTCTGCTGCCATAATTCTGATCGGCAGCTCTGCTGCAGCGAAAATATTTCGGGTGGCTTTAGCCATATGCAAAAAAGACTTCATAATTCTGATTGGCTGTCGCACCGGTAGGGGAAATGAATGGTGTGGCTTCGTGTCTGATCGGCAGCTCTGCTGCAGCGAAAATATTTCGGGTGGCTTTAGCCATATGCATAAAAGGCTTCCTAATTGTGATTGGGTTTCGCACCGGCAGGGGAAATGAATGGTGTGGCTTCGTGTCTGCTGCCATAATTCTGATCGGCAGCTCTGCTGCAGCGAAAATATTTCGGGTGGCTTTGGCCATATGCATAAAAGGCTTCATAATTGTGATTGGGTTTCGCACCGGTAGGGGAAATGAATGGTGTGGCTTCGTGTCTGATCGGCAGCTCTGCTGCAGCGAAAATATTTCGGGTGGCTTTAGCCATATGCATAAAAGACTTCATAATTCTGATTGGCTGTCGCACCGGTAGGGGAAAGGAATGGTGTGGCTTCGTGTGTGATCGGCAGCTCTGCTGCAGCGAAAATATTTCGGGTGGCTTTAGTCATATGCATAAAAGGCTTCATAATTGTGATTGGGTTTCGCACCGGCAGGGGAAATGAATGGTGTGGCTTCGTGTCTGCTGCCATAATTCTGATCGGCAGCTCTGCTGCAGCGAAAATATTTCGGGTGGCTTTGGACATATGCATAAAAGGCTTCATAATTGTGATTGGGTTTCGCACCGGTAGGGGAAAGGAATGGTGTGGCTTCGTGTCTGATCGGCAGCTCTGCTGCAGCGAAAATATTTCGGGTGGCTTTAGTCATATGCATAAAAGGCTTCATAATTGTGATTGGGTTTCGCACCGGTAGGGGAAATGAATGGTGTGGCTTCGTGTGTGATCGGCAGCTCTGCTGCAGCGAAAATATTTCGGGTGGCTTTGGCCATATGCATAAAAGGCTTCATAATTGTGATTGGGTTTCGCACCGGCAGGGGAAATGAATGGTGTGGCTTCGTGTCTGCTGCCATAATTCTGATCGGCAGCTCTGCTGCAGCGAAAATATTTCGGGTGGCTTTGGACATATGCATAAAAGGCTTCATAATTCTGATTGGCTGTCGCACCGGTAGGGGAAATTAATGGTGTGGCTTCGTGTGTGATCGGCAGCTCTGCTGCAGCGAAAATATTTCGGGTGGCTTTAGCCATATGCATAAAAGGCTTCATAATTGTGATTGGGTTTCGCACCGGTAGGGGAAATGAATGGTGTGGCTTCGTGTCTGATCGGCAGCTCTGCTGCAGCGAAAATATTTCGGGTGGCTTTAGCCATATGCATAAAAGACTTCATAATTGTGATTGGGTTTCGCACCGGCAGGGGAAATGAATGGTGTGGCTTCGTGTGTGATCGGCAGCTCTGCTGCAGCGAAAATATTTCGGGTGGCTTTGGCCATATGCATAAAAGGCTTCACCCTTCACTTAAGCATTATGGGAGTCGACCCTCTTTGAAGACGCTAGCCATGCAATACCAGAATATTTATTATTCTGTACGTGCTTTAGATGCTAACTTTGTTTAATATAGAATATACTAATATAATGAGCAAATATATGTACATATATATATTCACAGATATATATTTAATTGTATGGTTTATTGTAGTATATAATGATATTTTTGATATGTGTGTGTACGTGTGCAGTGCTGCCGAAACTGCCAGCAAAATATTTTTGAGAAGATTTCTTGAGACACAAAGCTGAGTGTCGCTTATTGAGGCTACGCACTAATACCCTATAGACAATTAATATAATTTGATGTCATGTCTGACATACATTTTGCATCTGTACATATTTACATTCGTTCATTATATTCGTTTATAGTACATTAGACAAAATTAGAATATAGAGGATTTTCAATATATACAATTATTGTAATATTGGGCAAGCGTCATCATAAATTCATAACTTACAATCAATTCTAAAGTAATGGGTGTTTTCTTAGACAGCGGCGTTGTAAAAAACCAAAACAAACAAGCAGACCTACAATATGTGTACACATACAGCTAAAGCTCAGCCTCACATACAGAGCGTTTGTTCTTTGCTGAGCTGAAATTTTGTTATGTGTGTTCTTCTTCAGCTTGTGGACGAACTGACCTACCGCCACAAAATAAATGAAGAATTGGCAGGATGGGTGGGGGTGGGTGTGGGTTGGAGGGACACTTGGCCGTGGGAAGAATGAAATCTGTTATTTTTTTATTTTTATTATATAAATTATTATATTATTACTGCCTATGAAAAGCCGTAAACATGCATACATTCATATGTACATATAGACATAAAGTCGCCGCTCAAATTGGCTCCCGATTGAAGATCGGTACGAGGAGGCCATTACACCTGTAATGGGGTCAAAAATTAATCTGACCTTTGAGTCGACTTGATATGACTTAATTTAAAAACTTTTCAATAATTAAGTCACATCCATATTCCCCGCCTAGAATTAAATCTATTAAATATCTGTACATACATACATGTGAAAAATAGAACATAAAAAATAAACAAGAAATATTAAACTTATTAATATTAAAAAAAATATCCTACTGCCGCAATATTTTGAGCTTTTTCTCGTATGATTTTGCATTCATTCAAACTACAGATTAATATGTGTGTCAGAAATTATAAAGAACAGCTTTGTTCATTTTACAAGGGAATTGTCGTCTGCTCAAAGACGAATTTTACATATGTAAATGGATATTCTGTGTTGGAATTTGGCAACGAACCAAATGGACACGACCGAATGTAGGTCGATTGGTTAACAGGGAAACTTTGGTTGTGAAATATCTCATTCATTATAAGAAATATTCAAATTATTACAAATTTTCGTCACTCATCTCCCATATTCCCTCTCCCCATGCAGAGCAGAAGCCAAAACAACAACCACAAACACAAAAACTCTATTGCAATAGCCGCTCTTAGATTCTCTAGGCAAAGCTGCGCTCTTAATTGTTTGCCCTGCTTCAGGGCATTACCTGCAGTGAAGAGAGGGGATCAAATTTAACTCTTCACTTTAAAATATTAGTTCTATGGTCTGACTTACGGCATCCACGCACTCGCCCTCTCCCATTCCCACCCATGTAAAGAATTGGAAGGCAACAACAACAGCGATGCATACGCCAACGCCAAAAAACAATTACAAATACTCTCTACAATTTAAAAGCCTAGGCCGCTACTGCTCTCTTAACTTTTGCCCCGCTTTAGAGCATTATACCCACACCACATGCTGTAGGAGGAGAGCATCAAATATAAGAAATATTCAAATTATTACAAATTTTCGTGGCTTATCTCCCCCTCCCCATACAGAGCACAAACCAAAACAACAACAACACACACAAATCCCTATTGCAAAAAGTCACTTTCAGATTATTTCAGCAAAGGTGCGCTCTTAATTGTCTGCCCTGCACTACCCGCAGTGAAGAGAGGGAACCAAATATAACTCTTCACATTAAAATATTTGTTCTATGGTCAAGCTGAGTTACATACGTCATCCACGCACTCCCCGTCTTCCATTCCACCTATGTATGTACATATGTAAAAGCATTGACAGGCAGCAACAACAACGACGCGTACGCCAAAGCAAAAAAAACAATTACAAGAACTTACATAATGCAAAAGCAAAGATGCTCTTACTGAAGCGCCCCCGCTTCAGGGCATTGTACTGACCCCACGTGCAGTAGGAAAAGAGAATCAAATAAAATAACTATTCAAATTGTTACAGTTTTTTGTCGCTCGTTTCCCATCTCCCCCCGCCCCAAACAGATAAGAAGCCAAAGCAACAACAACACACACAAATCCCTATTGCAAAAAGCCGCTTCCAGATTATTTCAGCAAAGGTGCGCTCTTAATTGTCTGCCCTGCACTACCCGCAGTGAAGAGAGGGAACCAAATATAACTCTTCACATTAAAATATTTGTTCTATGGTCAAGCTGAGTTACATACGTCATACACGCACTCCCCGTCTTCCATTCCACCTATGTATGTACATATGTAAAAGCATTGACAGGCAGCAACAACAACCACGCGTACGCCAAAGAAAAAAAACAATTACAAGAACTCACATAATGCAAAAGCAAAGATGCTCTTACTGAAGCGCCCCCGCTTCAGGGCATTGTACTGACCCCACGTGCAGTAGGAAAAGAGAATCAAATAAACTGAGTAAGAGAGCGAGAGCGAGCCCTTGACCTACATTCGTTACCGGCACCGGCAAATTTTCGCTCTCGTTTTCTCCGTGAGATCTGATTTCTAAGCAGCGCTGCCCACGCTGCTCTGCTGCAGCCGCCCCCTCTTCAACTTCTTTCGTTCTCGTTCTCTTAACCTTCAAAAGCCTATTTAAGCTGCCCACGCCGCTGCAGTTCTTTCAATCGAATCTTGCAGCTCCCCCCGGTCGGTCCACCTTTCGGAATTAAAATATTTAATCGCGCGGCGTCTAAAGTGAAATATGTATGCATATTGCCAGAAAGTGCGCGAGTGAAACCAAAAACAATGTGAGTGTTTTTTTTTAGAGTGTGCAGAAAGCCGCCGGCAAACAGATCAGTGAAAAATTACGAAGCCATAATCCCGCAAGAACTACATATGTAGATAAAGAGCGGCAATAAGAAAAAGGCTATTGGGACAAAAAGTGAGTGATTGTTAAAGTGAGTGCAGTGAGTGGAAGGCGATATTGGCAAAAAGTGAGTGAAGTGAAATAAGAAATAAAATATTCCGCAGATACTATGGAAAGAGCGGCAATATTAAGCGCAATGCGCAGCAGCAATACCAATGGAATGGTAGCTGAGTGTTTTTTTTTTGGAGTGAAATGAAATTGCCAAAAGTGAGTGATTTGTAAAAAAAGTGAGTGAAGTGCAATACCAGCAATACCAATGGAATGGTAGCTGAGTAAAATAAAATTAAAAAGTGAGTGATATGTGAAAAAAATGAGTGGAAAATGAAATAATAAAATATTCCGCAGATACTGAGGAAAGAGCGGCAATATTAAGCACAATACTAAGCAGCAATACCAATGGAATGGTAGCTGAGTGTTTTTTTTTGAGTGAAATCAAATTGCCAAGAAGTGAGTGAAAGAGAAAGATCAAAAGAGAGCAGCACCGAGAGCAGAGTCAACTGAAATTAAGGGTGAGTTTGCACTATACTCCAAATTATATTTTATTACTTTATTTATTATTATTTATTATTGTTGGATATTTTCTTTTATTTATATTATATCCACATATCATTATCATTTCTAGTGAATCTTGAATTGTGCCATTGATGTATTTCAGCTTGCTTTCACTAGGCAAAATTGAGTGAAAGAGACACTCCCATAGGAACTAAGTTCTCTTAATTAAATCGGGTATGAAAGGGTCTCGAAGAAGTGAGACCTTTTTGGGAAACAAAAAGATTTCAAGAGTTCTGATGGATCGGGTGTACCACTCTATGCCACAGTATTCTAAACGCATTCTAAGCGACTCCAAATCTCGAATTCTATCAATTTTGTGATCGATATCTTTCCATATAACACATTGTCCGAGCCAAAGAAGTAGTTCCTGCTTGGTACCTACGGAATTGAGGTTATGTATAGAGAGGAACAGAGCCAGCTTTAAAATAGAAAAATATCTTTCAGGAATATTTTACAGTTTTTCTACATAAAGCAGTTGCTACATTATAAGCAATTGCAGTTTGTAGTAGTAGTCCATGAAAGGATTCCCATAATCTGTGCGGTTGGGGTGGTGCCACACATTATCAAAGCATATCAGGTGGAATTCGATCTGTGGCAGCACCGATATAACTATGTACATATATTATCCGGATAATTATAGCATATACATATGTACTCTGAAAAGTGTACCTTTTGGAGAAACCTTCGGAAAATTTGAGCTCTTTTCGAACTATTGTTTGACGATATAAGACATTAAATATTGATTTAAGTTTTCTAATAAAATATGTACTAAAATAAAACTTCCCTTTCTATACCACAACAGTTTTTGTTTCATTCGTGATACATATGTTTTTGTTCTATTTTCCGTTATTTTTCCTTGGATTTTCAAAATGCCATAGAAATCGCAGATATATTCGTTTCGGTTCAGTGGTCACACCCACCCCCACCCCCACCCTTCCTGCCAATTCTTCATTTATTTTGTGGCGGTGTACATACGTACGACAGCACCCAGTTTTTTGCGCCCAAATTTATTGCACTTTCTGCGCACTTTTCTCCTCACAAACACAAACTGGACATACTTAAATTTAACTTATCAATAATTTTTCTACAACAAATTACAGTTTTAATGGCTATTTTTGTGTTTTTCACTGCACTTTTTCCTTAATCTGCGAGCAATGTTAAATTATGTAAGGGAATCTGCGAGCAATGTTAAATTATATAAGGGAATCTGCGAGCAATGTTAAATTATATAAGGGAATCTGCGAGCAATGTTAAATTATATAAGGGAATCTGCGAGCAATGTAATGTTAAATGTTAATGTTCGTCAACAAGCTGAAGAAGAACACACAACACATAATTTCAGCTTGGCAAAGTAAAAAACGCTCTGTATGTGAGGCTGAGCTTTAACTGTATGTGTACTGCAGATATTGTTGGTCAAAAATCAAAACAAAGTTGGGAGAGCGAAAATTTCAGTTGTGCGCTCATACACACTTGCAAACACGCAAAGTACATGAGCACACATACACTCTCACGACTCGCGGGAGCTGATAACACATGCAAAACCCACAAAATACGTGAGAATGCATGAGCATTTTCAATGTATGAATTGTCCCGTCTATATATTGTGTGGTTAGTGGTGATACTGACTAGAGCAGCATACCGTTGTAATCTTGTAATCAAAAAAATTGATGCAATCGATGCCCCTCGTAGGCTTTGACTTTTATCGTTTTCCAAATTATTTTTAGTTCAACCCAATCTACTTACACAAATTTTAGGATAAGTTTCGCAAAAAAAACAAAGAAATAGAGATGCGTCCACCGGTCCCAGTTCCCGTAGCAGCCAGCAGTTCGGAAAAAGGCCTGAAAGGTATACTGGCTGGAGGTATTACTGGTGGGCTAGAAATTCTTATCACATACCCCACGGAATTCGTGAAGACCCAACTGCAGCTGGACGAAAAGGGAGAAATGAAGAAGTTCAACGGAATCGGCGATTGTGTGAAGAAAACGGTGAAGCAGAATGGATTCTTTGGCCTCTATCGAGGCTTGAGCATCTTGCTGTTGGGCAGCGTACCAAAGAGCGCCGCTAGGTAAGGAGGAAGACCCTCTTGTACCGATATATATTGATCGTTTGAATGGACACTACTGCGGATAGGTTTGGTGCCTTTGAGTTCTTCAGCAATAAGATGCTCGATGAAAGTGGCGGGCTGCCCATGACAAGCCGCTTCTTCTGCGGCATGCTGGCTGGGATGACCGAGGCTGTTGTCGCCGTCACACCCATGGAGACAATCAAGGTGCGTTTAATAAGCGATCAACGAAGCGAAAAGCCCAAATATAAGGGACTGTTTAATGGCGTGAGTCAGATAATCAAGAGTGAAGGTAACTATCGTTAAGATTACCATATAAGTCTATATTTGATTGTAACTATGTTGCTGTAGGAATTGGTGGGATCTACAAGGGACTGCCAGTCACTGTGTTCAAGCAGGGCACCAATCAGGCCATTCGTTTCTTTGTGCTCTTTTCGCTGAAGGACTTGTACACTGGCAAAGACCAGACAAAGACGGTGCCAAAAGCGTTGGTTGGAGTGTTTGGTGCCATTGCCGGTGCCGCATCGGTGTTTGGCAATAATCCCCTTGATGTGGTCAAGACACGAATGCAGAGCTTGGATGCCGCCAGATATAAGAACTCAATGGACTGCACCATGCAGGTCCTACGCCATGAAGGTCCCCTGGCCTTCTACAAAGGAACAGTGCCGCGCCTGGGCAGGGTCTGTCTCGATGTGGCCATTACTTTCATGATCTATGATACGATCATGGATGTTCTTAATTTGTTTTGGAAATAAATGTGATTATTAAATTTATTGTTATATTTGCATGAGAATAGAGAGATAGGAGAGGGATAAATCCATGCCTAGAGCTTCAATTCTTTGAGGGCAAAGTTGAGTACCACAGGCAGCAGGCCAGCCTCTTCCAAATCTAGTATCTGTTGCCGTAGATTTTCCCCTTGTCGGCTGGCAATTAGCTGCAAATACATTCATTTTTAAAGACAGTTATCTTATATATCATCAATTAGTACAAGTAACCCACCTTTTTGATCTTTTCGCGTTGCTCTGAGCTTTGACAGAAGCTGAGAATGGCCGCTGCCATGTGGGGTCGTTGGATCAAGATGCACAGCTCGGCAAACTGTATGAGATTCAGGGCATGCACCACTGGGCAGCCTTGCAGCCGCAACAGGGTCTTGTTTAGCTGCTCTTCCTGGGCAAAGGATCGCGTCTGCACGGCATTCTTCAGCGGATGACAGAGCACATAGTCCCAGGCCAGAGCCAGTCCATCCAGATGCAGCAGCTGTGGCCTACAACTCAGCACATCCAGCAGGGCATTCAGTTCGCGCAGCATATGAAACATCACCATACGCTTGAGAATGCCATTCCAGATCTTGGGCAGATGGATATCGAAGCCCAGACAAATGTTGGCCATCACCTCCAAGGAGAGCGGATTCTCAGCATTGCGCTGCCATATAAACTTCAGAATATCGATCTTATTGAAGTTATCATCGGCGAACTTGTCAATGTTCGACTTGTAGCCGAGCGCCTTCAGCTCGTGGACGCACTTGATCGTGATGAACTGTCGCTGGCTGATCGTGTTCGTGAAGGAGTTGCTGCCATCGTTGAGCTTCGAATAGCACTCGTACATCTGCAGCTGGGTGGAAGTGTTCACGGAACTGTTACAGATAGAAATAGAGAGGTCTTGTAATCTATATATTCTATTAATATCACATGTTCTATACTCTTCTTACCCTCCCTTGAATATCAGGCCCACCAGAAATTTGACCGCCTCCGATTTGGGCCAGCTGCTGAGTATGTAAAATGCACGGACCACATTCTCGCTGGCATCGGCGCTGCTGCTGCCGCTGTTACTGGAGTTGGTGTCGCCGGCACCGTTCTGATCGGTCCAGTTTTGATCCTCCATAAAGGTCTCCTCCAGCATAGTGCTATCCGCCGGCTCCATGGTCACCGATAGCCACTTCTGCAGCAGGCGGAACTGTATGGAGCCCAGATTGAGGTCGTGCAGCTTGGCTATTTCCGTGACCAAGGCATTGATGTCCACCTTGCTGGACTTGATGATCAGCTCGTGGTGGTAGAGGCTGTGTATCAGCTCCGAGGGATTCTCCACCAGTCGTAGAAGCTTCTCGTCGGTCAGGCCATAGATATACAGCAAGTGCTGTGTCTTCTGTATGGGATAGCGCCGCTTGACCTTGGCCACCTGCTCTTGACTCTTAGCTTCGGTGATCAGATGACCTTTTTCCTGGATAAACTTCCAGCACTCGTAGGAGGCCTCCACCATGTCCGCCCCATCGCGGGCATAGTTCGACACAAAGTAGAGTATGAGAAAGGCCTTGTTCGGATTGTGCACCGCATCCACAAGCCGCAGTATGGACTTCAGAAAGGCATTGTTTGTGGGATGCAGACTCCATGATTCCGACTCGTTCTTGGACTTGTATTCGGCTATTGAATTCTTCACGGCCGACATGCAGAAGTAATCACAGTTCTGGTTACTGTCCTTGGAGCCCTTGAGGGCCGTATACATTTGGATAAGCGGGAACCAGCTCTGACAGTTGTCCACATTCAGTTCGCTATCTGCAGTATGAAGCATCATTAAATGAGGAATCTCTGCCCAAACTATGTATTTAGCCACATACCGAGTATATCCTTCAGCGGTTGCTCGACAATCGGCTTGAAGGGCAAACGATAGCGCGAGATTTTCGGTAGAACACCATTCTCCCGCTGCGATTTGAGCCACATGTCTGTTTCTAGTTGGCCCGGCCGATTGCGTCGTCGCGTGATCATCTTGTGGCGCAGAAAGTGTAAAATATTTGTCCAGATCTCCATCTCTTTGGGGGCAGCATCGAAGAACATCAAGATGTTGATGACGCACATGTACAGCTCATAGAAATAGATGTTGATCTGCAAAAGAAGGGAAGGGCTTAAAGAAGGGCGTTCTTTCTCGAGCTGGGGACCGCACCTCTTCGATAAACTGCTTAAGCTTGGAGGTAAAGAGTTCCACATTCTTGATCTCATTGATGTACGGCTGGCACATCTCCCGCATCTCCTGGGCGCTGCTAAGCATGACTAGCTCCTCGTCACCGAAGGTGTCCCGCTTGTTCTCGAACCGCAGCTCCTGGGCATTCAGAATACTTAGGATTTGGGTGATCAGAATCTTCTGATAGTCAAAGCCAAAGTCACGGCTCATGCGCTCCAGCAGCTGCACGTCCAACTGCTTGTTGTGGAACTCCTTCAGCAGATGCTCAATGTTGTCCATGTCCGCATTAAACTTTCCCTTGATCCGGGGATCCTGTTGGCAGAACTCCAGGTAGTAGTACAACTTGAGGCGCCTGCAAACAACAACAACAAAGGATAATTAACCAAACGAAGAATGAAGAATTGAGCTTGGAAACCCACTTGGCGCGTATTATTTCCACATTGTCCGTGTCCTCCATGTGCTCGTTGTACATGGCAGAGAGCGTTAGGAAGTTGATCTTCTGCAGATCGGTCTTCACCTCCGTAGAGAGCTTATCGAGCATAGCCACGGACTCGCCATCGGCCACCAGCATGCTGAACAGCTCTAGGAAGTTTGCATCCTTGTTGCTCATAGCATTACGGAATATTCGTCTCAGCTGCAGCGTGATGAAGCGCTCATTGATGATCCTCTTCTTTTTGCAGTTCTGCTTCTGATAGTCCAGCAGATACTGCGACATCACATACCACACATCGTGCTCCTTCGCTTTGGTCAGATACTCGAGCGACACAAAGAAGTCGGCGCGTGCCCCATCGATGTCTTCCTTCACATTCTCCGCCAGCGATTGGCGCACTTGCATCAGCATCGAATTATTTGGCTCTGTTTCAGTAATCATCACTAGGAGAGTGCGTGCCAAGAACTTGACAATCGGCAGGCGACCACTGATGTTCCTCTGCAACAAACGGGTAAGGGTTACAAAGTGCCTGAAGAGATCAAGAAAAGTCTGTTACCTTCTTTTGCGGCTGCTGCACTGGCTGCACTTCCACCTCATCGAACATGGATACCGAGTATCGTTTCTTTGATGATGACGGCGGCTGCAAATGCTGCGGCAGAGGCTTCATATCAAATGATCCATTAAGGGCGCTCGTAAAGTTAAGCGTTGTCTCTCCCAGAGCCAATGGTGTACCGTCCAGGGCGCGACAGATATGCTCGTTTATTGTCTGCTCCTTGTCATTGTAGTAGGTTTTGATGGCATCCAACGGGTAGTGAATAACAGCCACACGAATGTACTTTATGAGATCCACAAGATCCCGACGACGACTGCGTTCATGCAGCAAGGCAGACGTCAGCAGATCATACGCGAGGGGGAAGCTCAAGGGATCACTTTCGGTGATCAATTGCAGCGAAGACGGAGAGTCTGAAAAGGGTACAAAGAGATAAGCAAATTCCCGACCTCCTTTAGATGCAATACCAACCGTGATCGTTGCCCTTTGCCGATTCAATTTGCTGGACAATCAGCTCCAGTGCCAGGTTGATGAAGTCACTGCTGTTGTCGGGCACACAATCGATGAACTGCAAGACATGGTAGGCCAAGGCACAGCTGAGGGGTAGACATGCCACACGCTGGCACAGGCGCTGCAGCCCAAATACCTTCGAGAGATTTAGGGCTGTGCAGAGTTCACTTGTTTCGCTGGCTATAAAGGCGGACACATTCAGTGTTGCCTGGGCTCGTTCAATGATCCGCTCAATGGCCTCGTCCAGGAGCTCGTGGCGCCGATGCAGGGGGATAAGCTCGCCGCAACAGCTTAGCTCAATGTTGAATTTCTCGCGTAGATGGAAACGATGCTTGATGATCAGGTAGCGACGCTCGAACACAGATTCAACGTGAGGCAGGAACAGTTTAAAGAGTTCCAGGACATTCAGATGCTCTTGGGCTTTGGTTTCATTGATAAACGAGGCAGAGGTGCTGTTCTCTAGCAGATTGGCAAAGATCTCCACAACATCGCGTCGATGATTGTCGTTCTTTTCATTGCCCAGAGACTTGAAGAATTCGTAGGCCATCTCGATTTGTCCCCGTCTGGCCATCTGGTAGCAGCAGTTAAAATTGGCGCTGATCGAGATCTCTGGCGCCGCCTTGGTCAGCGTGCGTATGTCGTCCAGCATGTCGGGCAGATTCAGCTTCACGATGCGCATCATGAACAGCTCCAGATTGATATCCGCCGAGCTGTCTGCCGGCCAGCCGTACTTGACTTTCATGATCTTGATCACCTGTATCTCGTACTCGGCATTGATCTTCATGGCCAGTGGGTGCGTGGAGTTGCGCAGCTTGATCAGCGGTCCCAGGGTCTCAGGCCAAGGGACCGGGGCATTCTGCAGCACCGACAGGGCGCACTCCAAGCGACTGTCTTCGTTGTGCAGCAGCTCGATGCAGGCCATTGCACGCTCCAGCCATTTGCTGGACGACTGACGACTAGCCACCAGCTGGGCGATATACTGCTTGATCACGGCCAGTGGCTGGCGTCCCTTCTCCTGGAATATGGGGTACATAAAGTCCTTCACCAGTCGCTGCAGTTTATCCAGCTGCACATGCTGCAGTATGCTCAGGGCAGTGGCATCGATCGAGTCCTGCATGTAGTTGTCCAAAGTGAAGCCCATGTTGTAGTTGGTCTTCAGCACAAACAAATCCTGTAACGCATTTACCAGGTCCCGCAGCTTTCCCACATTCCGTTCCTGCTGCCGTCGAACATCCCTACAAAAAGTTAAGCACAAATCGTATCTATGGTTGCGGATTAGAATCCAATGAAACCTACGAATATGTAAATTGAATTTCCTCAAAAATCTCCAAGATTTTGGTTGAGAACTCGAGTCCAATGTTCGGCCAATGCGTGTTATACTGAAGTTTGCGTGTCATCTCGATGCTCCAATCGGTTATGAATGGCATAATGCTCGGATGCGTATTGCTGACCATCGGAATGAACTGGCGCAGCCACTGGACCACATTGAAGGGCTTGGTGTTGCTCGGTATGAAGCCGAGCAGCGTGCGCAGCTCATCCTCGTTGAGATGTGGCAGAATGCTGCTCGAGTGCCGGCGCCAGATGAGGCAGGCCGTGGGCATGTCGGTGTTGAACAGCGACTTGACCACACGCACCAAATTGTTGTCGTAGATGAACTTTTGCCAGTCGCTGTTGCACTCGTACGGATCGGTGATGGCTAGAGTCTTGAGACGATGCAGTTGCTCGTCAATCTCCATCATATCCTCTTCATCTTCCTGGAAAGAGAAAACATTTAAGGGAAAACCCAGCAACAAATAGATCCCAGATTAAAATCACCTCGAAGCTTAAACGCTTTTGGATCTCGCGCAGATAGCGCTCTAGAATGTGTCGCGAGCTCAAATTGATCATGCGATTGTTCTTAATAAACGTTTTATTTTCAATCTGCGAGAGCAAATCCAGAAGGGTCTGGAATTTGGCATCCCCCTCGGGGGCTTTCGAGTGGGAATCGGTGTTGCAGAGCTCCACCAGAATGCGCTTGGCCCTGGCCTCAAAAATCGGTTGCAGGCACAGTTCGAATTGCTTGCCAAACTCCTCTGCCTCCTCCAGCCGGCCCTTGGCCACGAGTTTTTTGAATCGGTCGCTGGGATCTGTCTCCGAGACGAGCATCATTTCCACCATGGAGGGCAGACTGCTTCTGTTCTCCTCCTTGGCTGCCAAATAGTACAGATTGACGGCACACTTTGGCTGGCGCACCAGCCAGGCATGCTCTGGCACTTCCACCTCGTTTTTGCATTTCAAAGCTGTAAGGATCGCAGAGGATAAACCAACACATAGCCTGACAAATCATATATATCTTACAAGGATACTCCACAATTTTCATTAAACGCCCCTCGTCCGTTGGCTTGGTTAGGATCAGAAGCTCAATGCTCTCCTCACTGCACTCCATGACTAGCAGATCCTCGACTAACAAGGTCCCACCCTGTGTCGATTGGCACAAATTCACAGTGCGTGTGTACGGACAGATGTCCAGCAGGTGACCGGAGTTGGTCAGAGCAATCCTACGGCAAACAGGGAAACAGAATAAAAGACCAAGCCAACGGCTGACTATCGTGTTCAGAACTTACACACAGCCATCTAGATTATAGATATGCTTAAGGCTGCCATAATGAGCGGGTAGATTAATGCGGGTGACATCATTTGCACTCGTCTTGAAGTTTGCCGTGCCCAGATCCCCGAAGATGATCAAGCCGTGATCCGCACCACGCCCTTCCTGATTATTCTGTGCGGAAATGTGACTAGCCGACGACAGCTGCTGGAAGAGCACAGCACAATCGACATTACCCGACGAACGGCCCTTGGAAAGGCGTTTTATGGTGACATCGTCGAGAATGGCCTTCTCGCAGGCAATGGTCTCGTTTTCATTGACGGTTATATTTGCCACAGACTCCAAGGTGGCTTCATCAATTTCGCTCAAGCTAAAAAGGGGAAGCTTCTGTTATTGCAGGTAAAAGGATTCCCTCTACGCTGTTACTAACCCATAGATGCTGCCATTTTTGCACGTAAAGTAAAATCGCTGATCGCATTGATGGATGCTCCTGAAGGTGCCGCCACCAGACAGGCTCACATCTTCCAGGTTCACGCAAACGCTGAACAGAAGCAGTCCCTTGATGAAGACACCATGCACTTCGCCATCGCTGAGGCCGCAGACAATCAGATTGCCGCTGCTGGAGATGGCGATGGCTTCGATTTGGGCACTGAAACTGAGGAAACTGCACTTGGCCACCAGTTCGTCCTCCAGCAGCAGGAGGCTCTTGTCTATGGATATCACCATTTTGCCACATTGCACTGATGCCAAAACCTCTGGATATTTCTCGACCTAACAAAGGGAATTTGTAGCATAGCTAACTGTTGATTCGTTTGAATTGCGGCCATTACCTCCTCCTCGCTGCTTATCCGGAACATGCCTCGCGAGGAGAACACATTCGAAATGGTCTCATCTTCACAAGGAGATGCCTCAAAGTTGCTCCACATCCTGCTGTAGTTTGTTTTGATTCTAAATTAAGAAATTTCAACAAATTTAAACAAACTGCGCCAAATAAACAAGCGTCACCTTCCCTAGAGATGGGATGCCATTGATGGTACACCTAGTTATCGGCAGGATCGAATCAAATTGAAATTATTTGACAATGTTTGCAATTATAATATAAATTGCACAAAAGTAACCAGTTAATATTAATTAAATTAATTAATTAATTAACCATTTTAATATACGATTTTGCGTTAAATTGTCTTCTTATCGATAATCAAATGCAGCTCTGGTCCCTCTTTTCGTCTTGTGGAATTCCGGCATTTTAGGTTTTATCGAGATACGGTCACACTGGCTGGCAGGCGATGAAAATTATTTATATTTTTTCGCTCTTCTGACGCAAAAATTAAACAAAATAAACAAAGTTAGATCCATTAATGATAAAATACGACACAGTGCGTCCCCACTGATACTCGGAATTGTGTGCTACCTTAGGCCGCGGCATAACTAAAACCCGCTACTCATTAAAAGTTGATGCTGCAGTAGCACAGCAGCGGCCATCAACAAAAAAGAAAACCACGAAACCCAATCGCGTGCAAAGTACAAAAAGTGTGTATTATTTAATAATAATTGTCGCTAACTATTGTGTGCTGAATATTGGGCACTATACCCCATAGTGCTGCAATTAAAGGAAACGCAGCGAATTGCTGCCGCGGCGGTGGTGCAAAGAGAACATAAAATCGCTGGCAAGAAGAAGAGCGTAGTGGCGCTGTGTGAGAAAATAAAACAAAAACGACAACGCGCATTGAAGCGTCCACTGGATGCTTCCACCAATTAAATCGGAAGTAAAATAACCTTAAAGCCAGCACGTAATTGCAATAAACGACGAAAAAGATCCAGTGCATATTTGTTTTTGTGTGCTGCAGGCCGCCGCTGCAGGTGCTGCTGCTGCTTGCGCTTGGCGCTTTCGAGACAACACGACGCTGCCAACGCTGACGACATGCGCGCGTAGAGTTGCCAGCTCCAAATTGCAAAGGTTGCCGTTGTTCCGTTGTTCCGAGCCCGTGCCCTGTGCCGAGTGCCGTTTCTTGGAATAGTTTTTGAAAATTCAGTTGTTCTTGTGCTAAGATGATTCGGTAAATATGTGGAAAATAAATGGGCATTGAACAGCCAAAAAATACTCACGCTCTGCCCTTTTGCTTAGGTCGACATGCTTTTGGCGGTCCCAGGCCGCACCAAGTGGATAACAGTCGAGTGAAAGAGAGCAGAAGATCACCGATCACCGTAAAGCCAGGCCAGTCACCAGCGAACAGAACATCAACATCACTCCCGTCATTGGGTGCAGTCCACCCGCGAGCTACATTTTCTCTTTTCTTCACCCCGCGTCGAGATCTCCAGCGAGGGATTGACGACGCCGCTTAGATAGAATTTCTTCCCCCCGTAGTTAAAGAAAAGCTGCCACCATTCGGAAGAAAAATACCTCTAATATGACCCATAATCTCGGTATGGCGCCATATCGTTTGCCGGGTCCAGCAGGCGGACTCTGTCCGCCTGACTTCAAACCGCCGCCTCCGTCGGATATCATCTCGGCGCCGAGCAATCCCAAGAAGCGGCGGAAAACATCGAATGCGGCCAACTCGGCTGCTGCGGCAGCGGCGGCGGCGGCAGCAGCTGCGGCCGCCGCTGCCAATTCAATGCAGCAACAGTCAGCACCACCAACGCCGCAGGATCTGTTGCCGCCGCCGCCGATGGGTGGCTTCGGAGACACCATTATTGCCTCGAATCCCTTTGACGACAGCCCCCAGGTCTCGGCCATGTCGAGCTCGGCCGCAGCGGCGATGGCGGTCATGAACATGGGCGGAGGTCCAGGACCTGGACACTTTGGCGGCGGACATCCGCATCCGCACTGGGAGGACCGCATGGGCATGGGCGGTGGCCCACCGCATATGCATCCCCATATGCATCCGCACCATCCAGGCGGACCGATGGGACATCCCCATGGACCTCCGCATCACATGGGCGGCCCACCGCCGATGCGCGGCATGAGTCCAATGCATCCGCATGCGATGGGACCCGGCCCTGGAGTGGGACTGCCGCCGCATATGAATCACGGTCGACCTGGTCCCGGTGGCCCCGTGCCCATGGGCAGTCCCATGGGCGCCATGGCCGGCATGGGCGGAATGAGTCCAATGGGCAATATGGGAGGACCAAGCATATCACCACATCACATGGGCATGGGAGGACTCTCGCCAATGGGCGGGGGTCCGAACGGACCCAACCAGCGGGCCATGCAGGGCTCCCCCATGGGAGGAGCTGGCGGTCCTGGCCAGAACTCGCCTATGAATTCGCTGCCGATGGGCTCGCCGATGGGTAATCCGATTGGTAGCCCCCTTGGACCGCCTTCTGGTGGTCCGGGGCCACAGCAGCAACAGCAACAACAACAGCAGCAGCAACAACAACAGCAGCAACAACAGCAACAACAACCTCCGCAGCCACCCATGAACAATGGACAAATGGGTCCGCCCCCGTTGCACAGTCCGCTGGGCAATGGACCCACGAATCATGGCAGTCATATGCCAGGTGGCCCCGGTCCGGGTCCTGGTCCTGGGCCCGGTGGACTCGTCGGACCCGGTGGCATGTCTCCCGCCAACAACAACAACAGTGGTGGAGGAGGAGGTGGTCCGGGAAATAACATGCTCGGCAACAACAACAGCAACAATGCAAGCAACAACAATCAAAATCCTCATCTGTCGCCGGCTGGTGGCCGTCTCGGAGTGCCCACGTCGATGCAATCGAATGGCCCTTCATTGTCGGCCGCATCCTCGGCATCGGCAACGGGGTCGACGCCCACGCAAACATCGACAGCGACGACCGCCTCATCAATGTCCACGTCAGTGCCTACATCCTCGCCAGCGCCGCCCGCCATGTCACCGCATCACTCGCTGAACAGTGCCGGTCCCAGTCCGGGCATGCCCAACTCGGGTCCCAGTCCACTCCAATCGCCCGCCGGTCCGAATGGTCCACAAAACAACAACAACAATAACAATGGACCAATGATGGGCCAGCAAATGAACCCGAATGTTCCTATGCAGCAACAACAGCAGCAACAACAACAGCAGCAGCAGCAGCAGCAGCAACAGCAGCAGCAGCAGCAGCAGCAGCAACAGCAGCAACAACAACAGCAGCAGCAACAACAGCAGCAGCAGCTGATGGGCGGTCCTCCAGGACATGGGCCCGGACACGGTCACGGTCATGGGCATGGTCACGGACACGGTCATGGTCATGGCCATGGACACGGCCCTGGCATGGGCATGAATCAGATGTTACCGCCACAGCAACCATCGCATCTTGGTCCACCGCACCCGCAGCTAATGAATCACCCACACCATCATCCGGGTGGACCGCCACCGCCCCATATGATGGGTCCCGGCGGACCAGGCGGCGGTATGCATGGTGGTCCAGGTGGCATGCCTCCACATATGGGTGTTGGCGGCGGCGGCCCTAATCCCCACATGATGGGCGGACCGCACGGGAATGCGGGTCCGCATATGGGACACGGACACATGGGCGGTGTGCCAGGACCGGGTCCAGGACCAGGAGGCATGAACGGACCCCCGCACCCGCACATGTCGCCCCACCATGCACACGCCCATCCCCACCATCATCACAGTCCCATGGGTGGCCCCGGACCCAATATGTTTGGCGGCGGAGGACCCATGGGTCCTGGCGGCCCAATGGGAAACATGGGACCCATGGGTGGCGGCGGTCCGATGGGTGGACCGATGGGAGTGGGACCCAAACCTATGACAATGAGCGGCGGCAAGATGTATCCGCCTGGGCAGCCGATGGTCTTCAATCCCCAGAATCCCAATGCGCCGCCCATATATCCGTGTGGCATGTGCCACAAGGAGGTGAACGACAACGATGAGGCGGTGTTCTGTGAATCCGGATGCAACTTCTTCTTTCACAGGTAAATTACCGAGCCAGTGGAATATTCATAAGAATCATTAAAGGGTTTCCCCGTAACTAAACGTAAATCTTTGTGTTCTCTCTCTCTTTTCTTTTTTTCCTTCAATTCCCAATCGCAGAACCTGCGTGGGCCTGACAGAGGCGGCCTTCCAAATGCTCAACAAGGAGGTGTTTGCAGAGTGGTGCTGCGACAAGTGTGTGTCTTCCAAGCATATTCCCATGGTCAAGTTTAAATGTTGAAGACTGGGCTGGAATGGCGGAATGGACTAAGGAAGGCAGCAAAGGAACCTATCAATCAACCACCAGCAACACCACCAACACCAACACCAGCTAGCACTCACTCACTGTATAAAATATCCAAGCATACTCTACTATCTTAATTGTACAATTTATAAGCTGCTCAATAGTCAAGTCATGTACCGCCCCCGATTACCCCCGGATAGGATACTACCCAGGCCGAGGCCTAGAGAGACGATGGCAGGCCCCGAACTAAAGTGCCGGAGCAGTGTTGTGACTTTCAGCTCCGGGCTCCTAGGATCCCCACACTCACCACACCAAACCCCCCAACCGGCTCAAAATCCAAAAGCCTCCTTAAGCGCAAGCAAGCAAACAAAAAGAAAAAGAAAACCTTAACGAAATCTGTAAACGAAATATGTTTAATTGTAATATAAATGTAATATGTATATGTATGTTCGTTCAGCAAAAGAAAAGAGCAATCAAACCAGACCAGACCAGACGAAGAGCAGTGTGTGTGCCCCGCCCCCTGAACGGCAATCAAAAAACAAGCTAAGGAACATCTAGAATCTAGTTTGTAATATAAAGAAAAATTTGATAGGACAAAAATTAAGGAAAATCACACACACGTCAAAAGAGTCTTGTCTTGGGCTTTTGTCCGGGGGAAAAATCGCAACACACATATAGACAAATACACAAACACACACATACACACACACAGACATAACTATATATACATACATATATATCTAACGACATAATTATTTAAAGAAAAAAGAACGACCCATTTTGACGACGGAAGGGAGGGGGGATATATACAAATTGTAACGAAATGAAATTATCATTGTGAAATTTTGCTGCAAAAGTGCGGGTGTGCGTGCGTGCTTGAGTGTGTGATTGTGTGTGTTATTTGTTAATATCAATTTTATTTTATTTTTTATACCTGCGTGTGAATCTTACATTTTAAATAATAGATTGATTGATTGATTGATGGTACATTTTACACAACTAAATATAGCAAAGAATCGCGGGGGAAGAAATCGATTGCGAACAAAAAACGAAAAGCACAAGAAATTATAAATTCATGCGAAAGATATATAAAAATTTGTAATTTAAGACGAATGTTAAAAAAAGCGCAGCGAAAATGAACAGACGATTCAAAAAGGCAAAAACAAATTTGTAAAAATAGGAAAAACAAAACAAGTACTCTAGGATATTGCAACTTTAAGTTATTTATAATTAAATAAAACTACAATATAAACAACAAAAAATAAAGTAAGAATGAGTTTTTCACATTTCGAATTTCTTTTTGGGGCTCTCAAATTTGCTTGCCTACAAGTCGGGAGAAGAGGGATGATGTTTTAGTCGATTTTTGTATAGTTTACACTTTTTAAGATTCCCTAAATCATTAGTCAGAGATTATAGAACGAGTCACATAATTAGCAAAGAGGAAAAAACTTTATCAGAAGGCAGCATAAAGAATTCCGAATCCCAGATATGTGTCTGTTCGCTTATGGAAAATTTAAGCATCAATTTAAACGTCATTCCTTGTGGAACTCATTGCTATTTGGTCAAACTAGCCATTTGTTGAGTTTTGAATCGAGCATCAATGTGGCACGTCGTGTACAAATTAATTAATCGCTGTTCCCGATTTCCGAATACCGTGGCTCGGCCAACGGCAATGAAACGCGCGGGTGTAAGTTTAATCGTTTATTTTCCGGCACGACTGGCTCGGTTGAAAGTGAGAATAAATCTGATTAATTCTATAGATACAGAAATACAATTTTACTTAAAACTGCCCACTTTTGCGGCAGTGCTGCTTGGGCAGCGGGCCGACGTTCTGCACCGTCAGCGCCTCGTGCAGACCATCAGCTCCACAGCGGATGTTTATCAGCAGCGAAATATGATCCGCTGGCCACTCGAGTGCAGGCCAACGGCTCCTAGACAGAAGCTCGTGCGACAATGTAGTCGCTGCCCCCGCCCCTCGAGTGCGGCATCAGCATTCTTCCGTTTCGGAATCTTGCCGATACCCTGCGCTGGTGGGGAGTGTTAACTACTCCCCCTCTCAAAGAGCGGTCGTCCTCGTCGCTCGCAAGTTCTCGATTATCGCGTTGATCCGGCTCTCGTCTTGCCTCCTTCTAAGATGCGCCCTGAGGAATACAATGCCTCCAATAGCCCCGCATAGAGCTATGCCGAGCCCGAAAGCAAGGTCTGGATTGAGCTGGCCTATGGTTTTAGGTTTAGGTTCTCGCTGCAGGAAGGGTAGGCTTAGAACCGTCTGGTGCCCTGTTCAGGGCGGGCCCCGACGCTATGCCCGGAAGTCGCTGTTGGATGTTGTTGCGATTCCGGAATCGAGAGCCGTTGATGATTGCGAAGTCGTTGAAGGTGACCAACTGCGTCCCGGAGGTTGTGATCAACGTGTCCGAGTCACAGCTGATCGTGGCTGGCCTGTTATTGATGATGACTATTCCATTGTCAACGAGGGTGATGGGCTCCAGGTGGCTTGGTTGAGAGAGGCAATGAGCGGTGCCGCCAGAGTGTAATCCCTGCGCGCAGGATCCCCTCACCTCCTTCTTGCAGAAGGTGGTCATGGTTGTGGAGACGCAAGCTGTGAGCGCCCACACCTGGTTGCCGCATTCAGCAACGATGTTGTCTGCCAATTGTAGTATCTCTCCGTTGTGCTCAACCGGGAATACCGTGACCTTCTTACAAGCTAAACTAACTCTAGGATACTCAATTATAAAATGAATTACATTAATGGACTGAAGAATTTTTATTCTGGATACTTCTCCGGTTTTTGTTTTTTTCGGGAAGAAATTTTCTTTTTGGCATACGCACAGTGTAAACTTTCGTATAGCGTCGGCACACGCAGCTTCGGTATTCTGCTCGACTGAGCTCAGACAGAATTCTGATCGGCAGCGCTGCGGCAGCGGAAATGAATCGTGTGGCTTCGTGTGTGATCGGCAGCTCTGCTGCAGCGAAAATATTTCGGGTGGCTTCGGCCATATGCATAAAAGGCTTCATAATTCTGATTGGCTGTCGCACCGGTAGGGGAAATGAATGGTGTGGCTTCGTGTCTGCTGTCATAATTCTGATCGGCAGCTCTGCTGCAGCGAAAATATTTCGGGTGGCTCTGGCCATATGCATAAAAGGCTTCATAATTGTGATTGGGTTTCGCACCGGTAGGGGAAATGAATGGTGTGGCTTCGTGTCTGCTGTCATAATTCTGATCGGCAGCTCTGCTGCAGCGAAAATATTTCGGGTGGCTTTGGCCATATGCACAAAGAGCTTCATAATTCTGATTGGCTGTCGCACCGGTAGGGGAAATGAATGGTGTGGCTTCGTGTCTGTTGTCATAGTTCTGATCGGCAGCGCCGCGGCAGCGGAAATGAATCGTGTGGCTTCGGCCCTATGCACAAAAGGCTTCATAATTCTGATTGGCTGTCGCACCGGCAGGGAAAATTAATCGTGTGGCTTCGTGTCTGTCGTCTGCGCACACAAATGCACTAAGAACAAGGAAGTGTCTGCGGGCCGATCCCTGGTCTAGTGAGCGGATCTTTATCTTTAAGCTGCGGACAGACACCCCGTGTTTAAATCGAATTTCTTTTTGTTTACGGATCGTTCCAAATATTTGCTACAAATTAAAAAGGCAAAATAAATGAAGCTTTAACTAATAAAACACACAACAATGGGAAATGGATATTGGAAATTGCAACTAATTGTGTTTTTTGGGATAACTACAATATATAATACAGATTTAGCATTGCCGAACAGATAAGTAAATTCATTTTATGCAATTGAAAAACCAACAATAGAACCAGTGGCGTAACTATAGAAATGGGGGCCCCAGTCAGATTTTCATTAAGGGGCCCTTATCAGAAGAATTCTTTAAATCATTCAAACTTTTCTCACTCCACCCATCCAGAATGAAACATGCTCATATGAAATAGCGCGAAAATTTGAAAAATGAAAAACACGATAGAAATATAATATTAAGCTGGCAACGAATATTTACGAGTATAACGAAAGAACACCAACATTTTTATTTTTTCATATTGAACATTTTTCTGATATAAAGATGAACAAAAATTTTCTCTCTTGCCACTTTTGGGGGCCCCCTGGTGCTCGGGGCCCCGGTTTCTGAGACCGGTAAGACCAGTGGTAGTTACGCCACTGCTTAAGGGCCGTCCCTAGGAAGTCACCACACCAAGGTGTGTTTCTTAACCTAGGCGGTGCAGGTAGCTTCGGAAGCACCCATGGCCATGGCCGCTGAGGAGCTGGGTCAGGTGGAAGTTGACCTCTCCGTGCTTCCTCTGTACCCACGCTTCGATGGATGGGATGAGCATGGGATGCATTGGGGTGTGTATGTGCGCGTTTTACTGGGGTATGTGTGAGCGATGGCGCTGTGCGGCAGTGCTGTGCTGGCATGGGTGTTAGGGTTTTTGTTGTGAGTGGGCGCTGGACTATGGGGGGCATCAAAGTGATCACGGTTGTTTGTTTGTGTTTTATTTGCCCTGCCCAATAATACATCTCTCTCCTTCTCACAGCCTGGGAATAGAGACCCCTCTCTCGCCCCCTGTTTTTATTTCTTAAATAATAAAACGTGTACTTCACACGCACAGGGTCCCCGGCTCTAACCGCGGCCGACGCAGAACATAAATAAATATTTTTAATATGAATATGTTGTCATTGCCGATAGACGGCACAACGCCAGCGGGTTGCGTGGTGTAGCGGTTAAACACGTCTACTTCACACGCCTGACAGCACAATGGTCGGAGCACAGCTCTAGCACGTTGCTGCTGACGATCCTGTGCCTCTCAATTCCTTTGGACAAGGCTATATCCAGTACATCTGGGATCTTTGAAGTATCCGTTGGCCAGTACGTGGGTTCGCCTGAGGAGTGGCAATCAACTCTAAGCTCCTGGGTGCACTTAAATAGCGCTCTGCCTCTGGGATTGATGATTCGTGATCCCCACCACGAGTGCTTGGCGTTCATATCTCCTCCAACGATAAATCTCGGTCCTAGGGTGTTTAGAAGTTCCCTAAAGAGATCTTGCCCTGCTCGGTGCCGTGGGGGACAGTAGATAGCGGTGATGGTGATGTCCCCGGCCATACTGAGGACTCTAATGTTTGCGCATTGTGCCCAGGGCTTCTGATACGGCGGGAGCTCGATGTGCTTGATCCCTCTCCTGATATTAACGGCTGCTCCTCCTCGGGCGGTGCCGTACGGGTGGTTTACTGATATAACCTCGTAGCCATGGATGGTGAAGAATGAGGAGTGCATCAGCAAAGGAGGTGCCTGGGACAAACGTAGATTTGGGGCGACTTACCACCTGGGGCATAGGCCTTGGCTTAGGTGAGAGCTGATCCTTGGCTTTCTTGTAGACCTTGCAGCCTTTATAGGATGCGGCATGATCTCCTTTGCAGTGGACACAGCAGGCGGGGGCCTCTCTGTCCTTGTGCAGCCTGTCCTAAGGCTGTCCTTATGGACCACCCTCCCTCTAATTAGGACCGTTGTCCCCAAGTCCGCCTCTATTGTTTCCTCTACAAATAAAGGGGTCAACTTATTCCCGAGGCGTCTCTTGGACTTAATTAACACCTTCTCGCCTACTCTGAAACTCCTGTTTTGTCGTGCCTGATTGACCCGATTGTTTTGCACAATCTGAGCCTTTTGCACTCTGTTTTGGATTTCCTTGTTAGTATCCGCCGCTACAGCGTGGAGAATGTCAATGGGTCTTCTGTTGGTGACCGAGTGCATTGATCTATTGTACTCCGCTGTCGCTTGAAGGAAGAGTTCGACTGTGTCGGTAATCCCCCTATCCATTTTGAGGCATCCTGCAATCTCTACAAGAGTGCTATGGAATCTCTCCACTTGTCCATTTGAGGTACTGTGGAGGGGCGGAGCATTGACAATGAGCACTCCGAAGTTGTTTCGGAGGAGTGATCTGATGGTTTCTGAACTCATCGATGGTTCATTGTCGCAATATATTTGTTTCGTGTTTGGAAAAATGTTCAAGAGCTGCAGTAATGGAGTCTGATTCTTGTCTGATTGCATTGCATATACATTTATTATAGTTTATAGTTTTATACTTAGACTAAATGCACAGGCCAGGCTAATGGGGGGGGGGCTCGGCAGAAACATATACATACAATATATTTTAAAATTTAAATGATGCTGGAGCTGGATGCTACACAAAGCCCCTACGTTTTGGAATTGGGGGCAGGGCAATAACAATTCATATTCAAATTCAATTCAAAGAATGTGTTTGTGTGCGCCGTTGGCAAAGCCATTGCGTTTGGAGTGCTTGCTGGCAGGTAATGGCCAATGTGGGGTAGGGCACAAATATTACAGAGACAATCACTTAAACGTAAATAATGATGTTTTTTTGATTAATTTTTAGGGTTTTTTTCTTTTTCTCTTTATAGTTGTTGTTGTTTAGATTATATTGACGGCACGCAGAAACCAGACGAGATTCCTACATGGCTCGCTGTCTTATCCGATGGCCGCCGTTATTAGCTCTGCTACATCCTGATCTGTGCTGCGCACCGTCAGATTCAGCGTAACGCCCTCAGAAAGTGCCAGCTTGGCCCGCACCAGAACCTCGGCCCCGCCTCTAAAGGTGCCTGAAAAACCACAGAGATAAATATTTAAGGCACAATTCACCAGAAGCAGCAGAGTAGATTCGTACCCGAACAGAGCAGCGTATGCAGGTGTGTGCCTTCGGGCACCTTTTCAGAGAGATTTGCAGAGCCCAAACCAAGGATTTTCACAATAGTGTTGACAGCATCCTGCAGCGTAGTGACGGCCGACAGCACAAATGTATCCTCGGCTTGCAGCCACTCTGGGGGATGGCGAAAAGAATATATAGATATTCGTTAGACATCTCCAACGTTAACTTTCATGGGATTCTATATGTACCTTCACTATCGGCGGCATCCCAGGCCACCTGGAAGTTGATCTTTTTCGATTTCTGTATCTGATCGGCCACTGTGATCTCCAGATCCTCCAGCATATACTCGTCATCATAGCCCTCTTCCGAGTCGGGCTCTCCGGTGTTCGGATCGCAATCCTTGACCGCAAATCGCAAAGTGGCTCCAAAGGTGGCTGAAAGAGAAACGAGCATTGAGCACTAAGCACTAAGCACACTCGGAGGACCCTCTGGATGACAATCGACTCACCTATGGAACTGCCCGCATCTGGAGGGAACTCTACAATGACATATGTGGTCTGCAGTTCGTTGTACGGCAGCTTCGGGCATGGTATGACGGCTCTGGTGGTGAAACCCTCGGGCAGGGTCAACTCCACGCGCACATTCTCCAGAAACTGATCAGACAGTGTGTTGAGGCAATCGAACTGGAACACAACATGCTGCCCAAAGATGTGCTTGATGCACTGCACCGTGTACTCCGTCTCGCTTTCGGTCAACTGTATGGGCGCGGTGGTGCGATGAACGGGGCCGAGCACCTGAATGCCCGGCAGCTGGGCCAACCGCGATGCACTCTCCTCCTCCCGTGTGATCTTGGGGGGCCGTGGGGCGCTCGTGACCATCATCACATCATTGTTGATCTCTGTTCGGACAACGGCGGCGGCCTTGGGCACAACGGAAATGTCAAAGCGCTTCTCCAGATCGCCGTTCAAATGATCAACCAGAGCCTTCTCCAACAGCGCCAGCGAGCAGTTCTCGCGCTCAATGATGTAGTTCTTATACAGATCGGCTCGCTCCGAGTTGAGAATGGTCAGGTAGTAGGTGGCACGGTCGCGCACCTCATCGTCCGGATCCATCTGGCAGCGGCCAAGCAGTACCAGAATGTTGGTAAGTAAAGCCGGGCAGGAGGCTCCAAATTGCGACAGTGCGGTCACAGCAGCCGCACGCACAATGGGGCTCTCCAGGATAACACGATTGTATATGAAGCGGATATACTTCGATGGTGTGGCCGCAAAGGGTCCCTCCTTGCCCAGCAAATGGAGAATTCGCACCGCCAGCGACACATGCTCACAGTCCTCAATGAATTCGCAGAGATGCGAAAGACCGGACTCCTTAGCGTCGGCATTCTCCTCAATAATCGTAATGATGGTATCCACTATGGATGTCTTGTACTCCAGACCGCCCTCCTCGCGCAGCATGCCACTGAGGAAGTTCATCAGGACGGTGTGCTTCCTGGGATACTTGGTGCAGAGAGCACAGATGGCCTGCACCACCACAATCTTGAACTCGTCAGAGATCTCTGCCACAAATGTGGAGATCTGCTTCATCAAACGCTCCACCGAGGACTCGGCGCCGGTCTTAAGAAGCGTGGTAATTGCCAGAGTGGCCACCGATCGATTGGAGTCTGTGATGAGACCCTCCAGATCCAGATTGCATGTGGTCACCGCTGCCGGATGGGTCATGGCCACCTTGTTAAGTGTCCGCACCGCAGCAAAACGCAACGTGGCCTTGGGCGAGCTGCAAAATAGCTGAAGAATGGAGAAGGCCGGGGACAGCATGCGATGATTGGTATTCTTCAGATTGACAATTGCATGGGCTGCCTCATAGATGACCATCTCGCTCTTGTGGCGCAGACAAGTCTCGATAAAGGTGAACAGAGGCGAGTCCGACAGCTCCTCCGAGGGTATATCCTCCTCTTCGATGAGTTTACACGCAATACGGATCTAAGGAAACATTGATTTATCAAATATTCACCTTCAAATATCGCGCTCCGTCACTTACCAGCATGCAGACAGCATAGGGACTCTTCAGGGAGCTGCGCGTCAGCTTGTTGACCAGCTTCGAGACCGCCAGGCGATCCGATTTGCGAATGTGGTAGAGCAAACCCAGGGCATGGTACTGCACCATAATGTTGTCGCTGTTCATTGCCTCCTGGGCCTCGTTGGCCCAACGCTTGACCACATCGCCGGCAGTGGTGGCGAGACGCAGCGAACTGACTAGAGCGGCACAGGACACAGCGGCGTTCTTGTCTACGATGCACTGCTTCATGTAACGCTCGACCGCTTGCAGCATGGTGTGATCGGTGATGCTGCAGAGGGCACGAATGGCAGCCGCACGATACAGATCCTCCTTGCCAGTCATATCCTTGGTCAGCGAACTGGTGACAATGATCACATCCTCGGCCACAGAGCTCAGCTCCTTGATGCCCAAATAGACCATGCGCCGCAGCACCACATCCTTGGACTGGAACAGCTTGGTCATCGCAAAGAAGCAGTCGGTGGCCTCGCGTGGCACCAGCGTCTCGCCCTGATTGATCAGGTAGAGGATCTTGGTGAGAATGTGAATGCATTTGCGGGCATTCACCGGCGTCTCGTTGAACGTCCGCGTCTCCTGCAGCACAGAGGTCTTCTCCAGGTTCTGGTATGCATTTGTCGGGCCTGGGCGTTTATTTTTTAGGGAGGAAAAATATTTCATGTTTTCCGTCAGTACATATGAAATTGTTGTTTCTTTTTTTTTTGTTATATGTGCTGCTTTTGTATTAGTGGGTGTGTGTCTAAACGGGTGTGTGTGTCTGTCAGTGTGTGTGGAAACTGCTGCTTGCCAGCGGAGCACCTTTCCCGCAGAGCTGTGCTGGAGTTTTTCCCTCTTTAGTCGGTCGTTGTGGCTCTTCGTGCTATGCGATTAGTAAGTTCTGGGCGTTAATTTGCTACTTACCGTCTTCCTCTTCTTCTTTGTCGCGGCGGAACGAACCCATTATTGAGAAACTTGCTTAAAAAACGTTAATAAAACAACTAAAATGATTTTTCGGCTGCGTTTACACGTCACACTCAACAGCGGGGGCTACGTAGTTCGCGCAAGAACCAGTTCGATTGAATCACTTAGTTTATATATCGCTAATCGTTAATCGTGTTGAATGTGGAATATTTTTAAACAATTCTTTTGTTTTATTGAATCGTAGCTTTTAATTTTCCAGCTATGCAGAAAATTACTGCCAGGAAACTGCTCTTTATTTCGTTTATATCGAGGAACGTAACTAAAACTATGTGACCAAAAACCTAAAACGTGCTTGGTCAGCCTGATGACTCAGCTGTGTTTTGTAAACAGCGCCAATTTTGAAAGTTTCACTGAAATTAAAAAAAGAAGAAAAATGAACTAAGGCTTGTAAAACGCATTCGAAAAATTCCTGACCCAGTTTTATTTTATACGAATTTCTAGTTTCCGCGGCTTAAATATAAAAAAATTCAGGAATTATAATGATGTTTCTTATTTTTACTTCAGCGAGAACCTCAAAGTGAGGTCACTTTGTATCAGAATTAACAGAAATCCAGTGACTGCCGAGAATATTGTGTTGACCAACGAGCTGTTTACCTCCAGGAGTCCGAGAGGCACCAGTTTATAGTCGATAGTGGTCACCTGAAGCCAGAAGGAGTTTACAACTTGTCTGAATCGCACATCGGCATACTGTAAATCTATGCGCTGCAAGAGATCTCCAGTTTTCTTGGCCTAAATATTGTAGAACCCTTTAAATAGATCATTCTTGGGGTAATGGCAGCACTTACCTCCTGCAGCATTTGACTGCTTATACGAGATACCAGTATGAGTTCCATGAACGGCACCGAAAGGAAAACCAATTGAACAATGGCTTGATACAGATCAAAGGGCTGCTCTTCATTGATGTAGTAGTCGGCAATAGCCAGGTATTGATTGTAAAATCCCAAGGTGATGCCTATCAGATTCATGACCATCGATACGACCAAGGACCAGTCGGTAAACCGCAAATATCCCCTGGAGTGGGACACAGTCAGGACGTACTTTATGGCCAGCTCATCCAGACTGTCGGCCAGCTCGCAGCAGCGTCGCATTCTGTAGTAGGGCTTCTGCAGCTCCATCTGTAGTGGCGTCTGCATCATGTTAGCCTCCCTTACAATGCTGAGTATCCCCTTGTTGATTGCGGCAGTTATTACGTTTGCCACCACCAGGCCACCATAGAAGCAGTTGTTCACCTGATTGGATATTATCAGAGGTAGCATGGTTTTGGCGGACGCCACAATGGTCCATTCCACTTCTGGATGGGCTCGATTCTGGTAGAGTACCAAGGTTATATACACAATCAACGGACAGAGGATCATCTTAAGGAAACCATGTAAGACTGCTCGCCACACCATCATCATCGACATGTCCAGGGAATTGGCCACTCGAAAGAGGGGAACACTGTTCTGGAATCGGATAATTCTACCCATGATACTCCACTGTGTCACATAGTTGAGCAGGCAAACGCAGACATTCATGTAGCAGTATATGTTAATGGTGTCCCTGCTGGTGATGCGGCCACTTGTGAAATCTTCATACACCTGAAACACATAGTACACGCCAAAGATTAAGGCGACCAAAATGCTATAGGCAGCCACCGGTTGGGAGAATATAAACTTTTGACGCTTGAAATTATAGCGACCCCAGTAAATTCCGTAAAGAGTGTTCAGAAATATGGTTATGGATAGACACGGCAGCACAATTTTACTGTGAGCTTTCCAGCGGTTAAATCGTCGTGGTAGTAGCCGTTGCAAGAAGTCCGGTAATGCCCATGGTGATGTTTGTTCTTTCAGGTATCCCATTATACTAAAAATTGGGGTGGAAACTTTTTTTTCACTGCTCCACTGATTTAATTGCCATTTAATTACTCTTCGTCCTTATCGCTGATTCAATGATATCTATGGTAATGGCTCTGGTGAACCCAACAAAATTGGTAAAATTAGAAAAAGTATTGAACTGTAAGACGCATTAATGGGCTAATGCAATGTCCACAGCCGCATGGAAGTTTCCAATTTTAAATTTAAATTGAAAATCACGATAATCTAACGCATGAACGAACAAAATGAACCAGTTGGGGAGCCACTGCAAATGAACTATAATTGAACCAGTGATGAACCGAATACAGTGGAACTGGAGCTGGAGACGCGACGCATATGAAGAAAAGAAAACATTAAAGTTGGAATGTACGATAATGTGGCTGTAAAATCGTCTCCGTGGGCCTGTAATTGCTATTTCGCGTCCGCCGTGTGTGTCAGTGAATAATCAAAAATGATATAGAATACGGAAAAGCACCAGAACGAGCGAGCAAAGCAGCAGAGAAAAGCCTCCCAAGCACCCCCTTTACGCTGCTGCTGGGCTCTGCTGGCAACGTCAGCGGGCGAGCGGACAAGCGGGACGAGCGGGCGTTGCTAATAATTTCTCCGGGGCGCTCCGCTGGACAAAGTGTTTTGGTTAGCGTGCGCGTATAAATAAATAGCTGAAAAAATAGCAAATAGAAAGTGTATACCCCCACATGCCTGTGCCTGTGGCAGTGCCAGTGCCTGCGCCCCTGGCCCCTGCCCTGCCTGTTGTGTGCGCAATTTTCTGCGTTGAGCAATAGAGAACACAAGGTGCAAAAATGTTTACCAAAAAATCGCATGCAGACGTTAAGAAGTCGACGGCCAAGCTACAGGATTGCAAAAAGGATTCAGCCTCACGCCTGCGACATCTGCGTATGATATTGGGTAAGGTCGTCCACAGAGCTCAGAGGCCACTGCCTGTCCACTGCGTTGGCGGTTCAGTGATTCGCTTCGAGTGTTAATTATTTCATAATTTATTTTGCATTCATAGCAATGACAATGGTCGGAACTGGTCGGAATCGAATCGAAATGGTTTGTCCGAGTCTCTGCGGGCAGGTGGGTGTCGCTCGAACCATTTTTGTTCGCTCAATAACGTTCAGCCCACAGACCATAAGTGGGGTCCGCCAGAGCGTTGGTCATTTCCTGTTGGGAGCAAAAGAACACAAAGCACACACATACTCAGTTCTCTCTCTCTCTCTCC
The DNA here is from genome assembly GCA_008121215.1 of Drosophila athabasca. Classification (NCBI taxonomy): domain Eukaryota; kingdom Metazoa; phylum Arthropoda; class Insecta; order Diptera; family Drosophilidae; genus Drosophila; species Drosophila athabasca. Next base: position 899,511 of record CM017793.1, on the reverse strand, counting down.
CCACGTATCTGTCTTTCCATCAGGCAACATTAATGTATGCAAAACAAAAAAAAGCAAAAACAACACACACATGCTCCGTTGCTCCGATATGCTGTGCTATGTGGCAAGTGGCGGGATGTGTGAAAAACCACGTTTAATGATAAACGAACAGAGCGCACAAAAAACTATATGCCAAACGGCAACTGCTGTCGACGAGTTCCAGTTCAAGTCGTGTAGAAATAACCAATGTGCTCTGCTCTGCTGTGTTGTGTTGTGCCCTCCTTCTAGGCATTGCCTACTGCTGCTCCTCCTCCTCCTTGACTCTGACTTTGAGTGGCTTTCTTTTTGTGTCACTGAACGAACGATTTCCAACAGGTGCCGGAGCTATTGCTCTCTGGCTTACTGCTTACTGTTGTTGGTTGCCTTTGTCCCTTGGCAAATTACACGCATTACACATTCTTCCCATTGGGCTGAGCGAGCGTTCCCAATTGTTGCTGCCTATTGTTGTTTTTGTTGTTTTTGTTGTTGTTGTTGTTGTTATTGTTGTTGCCGCACAATAATCATCATCCGCCGCGCAAGGCGGCAGACATCTTCGTTTTGGCCTTCTATGAAACCGGTTTCTCAGAGGTTTCTTATTTGGCTTTTACTCTTTGTTTAGCTTTCTTCTGTTTCGCGGAGTGCTTTTGCCGATGACAGCAGCCGGCACTCCTCCCCCTCTCTCCCCACGAATGATTCATCCAGCAACAACAATTGCTGGAACCCTGAGCACCCATCATAACGTGTTTTTTTTTTTTAATATCTGTTGTTGTTGCTGTGCATCGTCATGCGTGGTTTTCCATAGATAACTCCTTAATGGAGATATTGACTGCCTGGATTGGATTTGCAGTGGTTGGTGGTGCCTCTCCCTAACGCTTATCAGTGCGCCAGCAGGTGCTTCAGAACCTGCTGTTGTGTGGCCCGGTTCTTATCGGTTCTTTTTGGCGGGAACTATGTAGGGGGACCCATAGATAAATAGAGACCTTTGATGGATTGTACTGTTTAAGCAATATGCAATTTGTACTCGCAATCTCGCAACAACTGACGTCGTTTTTTCATTTCCCTTTTTTATAGATAATGTGGAGCTCGAGGAGTCCAAGTCGCTGTTCGAGACCAACTATAGTCATGTGTACTTCATACTCTACGACACCTTCATACAGGCGGAGGCGAACCTAAAGCAGAAAGGTAATTTCAACATTAACTGAGGTCGTCGGCAGTGCTCCAAATACGGAGTGTGTGTGTGTGTGTGTGTGTGTTACCCTATCCATTGGGTACTTTTACTTTTTGTTGTCAATAAATGTTCTTATCCGTTTATATGTTCTTTAGTAAAAGGAAATCTATCCTTATGGAATATATGTGGAACAGAACCATCAGTGAAAATCGGTCTAAAGTTTAATGCCTTTTCCAATAAGAGGTACACTTGTCGAATTTCCCATAAGCGAACGGGATATGCGTTTTTAATTCTCTTAGTTTATATTTTGAAGATAATATAACACAATTGATATATAATAAATATTTCCTAAAAATAATGAAAAGGGGAAATTTTTCAAAAATATTTTAAAATAACAAAGCTGGCTGCTATGTACCCATCAGTGCTGACTGCTATGAAATTATCAAAGCAATCAGCTTTTTTCGGCCAGTCACGTGTGAACGGTGATAATATTGTAACGGTCTTTCGAAAGAGTATTCAAACTTTAGTCTCATCGAAAGTACTAGGCATCTCCCCTCTCTTTTTTTGGCCCACTTAATTTGGTTAATTTTCTGGTATCTTTACCGACAATTTATTTTCCAGCAATTAAGCAGCGAAGCAAAAAGTAAACTGCGACGACCGTAAATGGGACTGTGCTTCTTATTATGTTTGGGCTTCCATTAATCTTAATGCTTAGCTTAGTCCCATTAAATAGTAGAGATAGTTAGTAGCCCAAAAAAACATACATAGGAGATATACCATTTGCAAATATTCTAAATTGACTTCCATTCTTCTATTCTTTTACCCCAAAATCTCTCTCTCTATATTTCTCTATATATTTTTCTCTCTCTGTTTGTTTTTTTGTAAATCCCCTAACTGGCAGAACTTCCGTTTCATATTGGTAAGTTTATGTGGTTTTTCTATTTGAAAAATTTGATACAAAAATTGAATCTGCATCCGCCCAAGATCTTGCTTTGAAAATCAGTTTTCCATACATGTGTCATGTGTCCATATGCCCTACTCCTCTCTCTCTCTCTCTCTCTCTCTATTTCCCTGTATTTATCTATTTATCTGCACCACATGCATCTACTATCTCCATGTCTATGTCTCTTGTGCTTGTCCACACATTGGAATGTATAGCTAGAGCCGAAAATGGGTTTAAAGCTGCGAATTATCATTGAAATTTAATCGAAACTTTGTCTCGCAGTTCACAAGGCGCATCGCGAGGAGCTAGACGGTTCACTATGGCTGCTGGAGAAGATTCTGTGCCTGCTGCCAGAGCTGTTGGCCCGTCGCTGGCAGTGCCACTCGCTCAGCCGCATCATGGCCAAGCTGTTGCATCTGGGCAACTCCCCAAAGCTGAGAAGGGAAGGCGTCAGGCGAGTCTCTCATCTCAACAGCAAATTGATCTCTTCTAATGTCCTGCTTCTTTTGTACAGATATTTTCTGCTGTGGTACCAGACGCTGGGCGAGAATGCACCCGGCTATGTGCATGCCATGTATGCGGATCTGATACCCGGTCTAATTGTCCCTCAGAAGGGTGTGATGGGCCCCGACACGGAGTTCAGCGCCTCGGACTTTCTCACACATCCGAATATGAAGGCGGACGGTGGCATGGCCTCCGTCTTTCACGACAGTGCCTTCTCCCATCCCGTGCAGAGTTCAGAGCTGGTGGCACTGCTGCCGCCATCCTCCAGCGAGAAGTCGGCGCCACCAGATCCCCGCGATGGACTCGAGGTGCTGCTCAATAGCATGGTCCACACGGCAGCGTGTCTGCGTTGGCGCGACAATCGTGCGCAGAAGGATCATCGAGCCTTTGCCTTCCTGCTGCAGCGTTTCATGGATGTTTTCCTGCCAGTCTTCTCGCCAAATTTCGATGTCACCTGCTCGATCTACAATCCCCGCCTGGATATGCCCGTGATGCGATCAATCAACAAGAAGGACGAGGTCATGGCCTCCTGTGTGGTGGTCCTCATCAATTGGGTGTCGCGTTTCACGCACGAGCGTCTGCTTAGCCACCGCCTGGACTGTACGCTCCACATCGAGGATGTGGATCACGTGCGTCTGCAGGGCTATCAGCAGGGACTGATCGTGCGGGATGTCTTCTACGTGAGTCGCGAGAACATCAACTTTGTCCACGAGGTATACCGCCAGGCATTCCTCCTGAACTTCACCTCCAAGCCGCAGATCGAAGCCATACGCACGGCCATTGCGGTGTATCGGGACTGGATGACGGGGGAGACGCCACCGCCGTTCCTGCTGGAGCCCAACGATGATCCGCCGTCTGCCTCCACGGCAGGTGGAACTCCACGCAGCCAGCGACTACGCACGCCCTCGTATGTGGGCGCCATAGCGAACTCCAAGGAGCAGCTGGCCGTGCGAGCCGGCAGGCAGAATGTACTGCAGGTATGCGCATCGAAATGGAGATCCTTGAGATCTCTTTTGAATGCTTTTGTTATTTCTAGGTGTTTGTGACGAATGCTGCCAACGTTTTCCTCGTGAACACAGCCAATCTAAACATTTGTTTCCCCGCCCGATCGCGCAACTACCGATCCACGCCGCTGGAGGAGCAGACGGAGATCTGCAAGAAGGTCCTAAATGTCTATCGCACGATGGTGATGAACACGGACATGGATTCGCGGACGTGGGAGCAGCTGTTGCTGGTCCTGCTGCAGGTTACCTCTGTGGTTCTGCATCAGAATCAACATCATCATGGATCAGCGGTCGGGGGTGGTGGTGGCGGTGGTGCCCCCAAGACGGCCACTTTGGGCGGCATCTTGGGATCGGCCATCTTCCAGACGCTGATTGTCACCTGGATACGAGCCCACACTAAAGTGCCGGTGAATGTGCTGCTGTGGGAGAAGTTTCTCAATGTCTTGCAGTCGCTGACGCATCGCGAGGAGCTCATTGTCGAGTGGAACAAAACGATACAGACTTTAACCCGCGTCTTCTCGCGCTACACCTACGGCATTAGTTTGCTCGACTTGCCACTGGATCGCGTGGCCGAGAGTCGGGCGGAGAAGCGTCGCCGCATCGGCACCGTGTGGCAGGGATCGGGCGGTAGCAGCAGCACTATGGCCAACGGGGGACCCAGCGCTGGCTCGGCCAACAGCAGCAGCAGTCAGGGCCGTCAGCGGGAGTCGCTGGCCGAGTCCAATAGCAGCCGCTCGGACGAGGCTACGCAGGTGGCCTTGCTGCCCACGGGGCACCACCCACGGCCCCATGGCCATCAGCACTCGCAATCGCAGGGCGGCACAGGGCACGGATCGCGACCTGTTCCCCTCACCCCGATGCTGAGCAGAAGCTATAGCGAGGGAAGCTTAGCTTCGGCGGCCAGAAACTCACGTATCCGCCGTCGACGAGCAGCCACGCCCAAGCCAAAGCCTCTGCAGCAGTCGCAGCAGCTGCTAGGGGAGCATCGGATGCAGCAATGTGGTGGTGGTGGACCACCGAATGCACAGGATTTGAGGCGAGCCATGTCGCTGGATTCGCTGGCAGCGATACCCTCGAGAAAGGGCGGAGATGCGGACGAGACGGATAGCTACCAGGATGGAGACAATGAGAGCGGGGCGGGGTCGAGGAGTCCATCGCCAACGGCCAGCAGTGGAATCGAAGGGGGATCCATCAAGGATGCCCAACTGCATATCGATGCGAGTCTGGACGATGCCAATTCCGGTAGCTATGGCAGCGGCAGTGGATCGGGCAGCATGTCCGGACGTCGTTGCATCATCCTCGGTGGTTCAGCAGAGGGCTGGCACCCGGACTCCACTTCGATTATGTGGAAGCGCATGCTGGGCGCCCTGGGCGATGTGAATCGCATACCAAAGGCGGACCTGCATGCCCAGGTGTTCATGCATCTGCTGGAGATGACACAGAATCTGATAAAGATCAAGCAGAACCAAGGGATATCCACGGACAACCAGAGCACACCGCCGACTCCCGCACTTGTGCCGCCGATTGGAATTGTGGCCCCTTGGTGCTATGGCTCCCTCACTCTCGATCGCTCCTTCAAGAAGGGCAAGCTGTGGGCGCTGCAGTTGCTCTGCTCGCTGGCCCTCCACGGAGCCGTGGGGCGGCAGCAGTTCCCGCTGTTCTATCATGCGCTGCACCAGCTGCTGACTGGAGAGGATCGCGACCTCATTTATGCCATTCTCAAGTACTTGGAGGGTCCGCGGCTGCTCAGTTTGCTCCTGCCGGGACACACACTGCTGCTTCTCGATCTGGTGCATGCGAGCGCCATACTCCTTACCTCCCTGGAGGTCACACGCAGCACGCCGAGGGCCGAGGTGGCAGCCCTGCTGGGATCCCTGCTCTGCTATCCGTCCTCGCTGCTGCCGCGTCCTGTGCTGCAGCCCTCGCCACAGAAGTTCGAGCTGATGGAGTGCCCCGATCTGCAGGATCACATCCTCAACATTGTACTGCGTTGTGCGCGGCGCGAGCCTTCGTCCAAGGCCCGCTGCATAGCCCTCTCCCAGCTGGGCCAGTGGCTGCTCCAGCGCCTCTCACAGCCCTCAAAGAACTCTGCCGCGGGCCGTGCAGCGCCCTTCCAGCAGGCTGTCCCGCATCCCAAGGATATCCATCCCAAAGAGTCGAAGAATTTCAATCCACGCATAAAGGAAGTGCTACAGGTGCTGCTCCAGGCACTGCAATTCAAACATCACACCATTGCCATGGTGGCCGTCGACTCTCTGAAGCTCTGTGCGGAGAGGGGTCGACAGCTGGCCGCAATCGAGCGCGTTCCCCAGCTGATCATCACGGCGCTGTGCAAGGCACTGGAAATCCAGAACGTTTCGAAGCCCAAGGACTCGGACAAGGTGGTCCTCACATCGCTAATGCTCTGCCTGGGAGAGTTCTGCCTGGCAATACCCGCCTCCATCATGCTGGCGCCCCTCAACGACAACGGCGACACACTGGTGTTGCAAGTGCTGCGAGTGCTGCTCCAAGTGGCGTCCGGGGCACCGCGTCACGAGCGGGTGAAACTGACGGCCGACGATGATTTCGACATGCACATTGCCCACGACGATCTGCAGGGCGATGGACGACTGCCGGAGGCCACCTATCAAACATCGGAGACCATTCAGGCGTGCATAACGGCGATCCGGCTGTGCGCCAAGGCCGTGTCCATGCACCTGGTCACTCACATCGGACACTTTCCCATGGGCATTGGAGCTTCGCGGCTCAGTTCGATGGTGGAGGAGCACGATGACATTGGCGGGGCTGCATTGGGCAGCCAGGTGGAGACACGACGCGACTCTGTGGATCTACCCTCGGTGGTGAGTGCCCAGAATGTGCAGCTGTTTATGCTCAACTCGGGTCTGGTGGCCAGTTTCATAGAGCTGCCGACGCTAAAGCTGCCCGGAGGCGGCATTACCGCCGGCCTGGTCACCGCCGAGAAGCAGGTGCGTGTGCTCATGCGGGATCTCAATGGGAAGGCCTGTTGGGATGCCTCCATACTGTACTCGGAGCCGCGCAAGACAGAGGAGCCTACGGCGCAGCGACCAACGCCGAAGCTCCATCACCAGCACCAGCAGCAGCAGACGCTAGACTCGATGGTGTCCTCGATTATGGGAGTGGAAATGCAGATACCGCGTCACACACTACGCCATCGGCCGGCAGGAGTCTTGCCGCTGGCCAAGGACATGGCACCGGATCTGGACCAGCTCGATGACATGTTGGCCTACATCGGGCACACCAGTCCCGAGTGTGTGGCCCCCAATGTCGCCCAGCTGAATGCCCCGACCAGCAGTGCGCTGGGCAACAACCAGGAGGCCCAGGCCATCTCTGTGATCCTGAACCAGCGCCTGCTCGAACAGGAATTCGTGACGCACACGGCTCGGGCGCATTCGCCAGCGTTGCGGCATGCCGGCTCCAGCTCATCGCTGCAACATCATGGCTCATCGTCGGTGGACCAGCGATCCTTGCACTCGGCCTCCGCCTCGTTTGACTCGCTGCCCACCCGCACGGAGATGCCCTTCCAGTATTGTCGGCTGCTCTTCTCGCACCTGGGTCTCGCTGGCTGGGAGCGGCGTTCGCGAACGCATCTGCTGCAGAGGTCGGAGAAGCTGATGCGAGAGCTGCGGAATGTGGATCTGCAGAAGTGTCGCGAAACGCACAAGATGGCCGTCATCTATGTGGGCGCCGGGCAGGAGGACAAGGGCAGCATTCTGCGGAACACCAGCGGCAGCAGCACCTACGAGATGTTCGTGTCGGCTCTGGGCTGGGAGATCGATCTGGAGACGCACAACGGCTTCTTGGGGGGATTGCCGCGGCAGGGATGCGGAGCGACGGCACCCTACTATGCCACGCCCTTCCTGGAGGTTGTCTACCATGTGGCCACCAGGATGCCGTCGGATTCATCGGAGGCAATGCTGCTGAAGACGCGTCATCTGGGCAACGATGAGGTGCACATTGTGTGGAGCGAGCACCACAGGGACTACCGGCGTGACATCCTGCCAACAGAGTTCTGCGATGTCCTCATTGTCGTTTATCCCCTGAGGAACGGTCTGTTCAGGGTGACAGTCAACCGGAAGCCTGAGGTGCCCTGGTTCGGTCCGCTGGCCAACGAGAGTGTTGTCAGTGGCGCCTGCCTGGCCACCCTCATCCGGGCGACAGCCATCAATGCCAGTCGAACGAAGCGCGCTGCCCTGCCGCTCTACCAGCAATTGTGAGTCCATGACACAACCTTCAATTGAAGAATCCCAATGACTTGTGCTTCCTTTTTATTTGCAGCTACGAGGAGCGCAATCGTTCGCTAGACAGCGTCTCGTCGCGGTACAAGGAGAGCACTACATTTGAGGACTTTGCCAGTCGCATCTACAACCCGATGCCCTTATCCACGCTGGGAATGCTGAGGGAATCAAATGCCAGCAGCTCGGCGGCGCCCCTGGCCTCTGCCCTACTCGATCATAATCGCGCTTCAGTGAAGGGTAAGCAAATCGAAGATATATTTGCGGATAGTATGATAAAAACCTGGTCTGATTACAGGTTGGGTACAGGCCTCCATTGATTCGGGGCCCATGCTGGGCATTGCCCCATCAGCCTCGGCAGGATCTACGGCGGCCATGGAGGCAGCGGCGGCCAGCAGCATGACGTCCGCCTCGCCACGCGGTCCCCGCAAGATGGGTGCACCATTCAAGAGTGTGACCAAAAAGCATTCGCTGCAACAGATTGTCATTGGGGGTGGCAGCAGCAGTGCCAGCGGGGATACACCGCCCGAGAGTCCAACCATGCCGCATCGACGCTTTAAATAATATTTCTCCTATTCTTTCGATTCCCAATACTAACATTCCCCTCGCCCCGCCCCACAGTTCGTTCCAAGCGATGCACAATCCCACGATGCAGATCACAGATGGCAGATGCCAGAGAGGGTTCTGCGACAAAAGTATTGCGAAACACGTTTCCTCCTATGTTAATTATTGTAATTTATTTTATTATTCGCTTTCCATTTAGTCTAACTAATCAATGTATTTAACTATTTATTTGTTGCTAAGACTAATCCAATGCTACTATCTCTCTTCCATGCCCCTCCATTTCCAAGATCACATTGTGTTTTAAGTACTTGTGAATTTTATTTAGTTTATTATGCCCATACGATATATATCATTTTTACGTATTTATTGATGATTTTGCTACCACGTTACGTCCACTCAAATGATTTGAAATTATGTATTTAATCGCTGCACTCAATTATGTTCATGATTTATGATTTCTTTGATTCATTTGATGTAATGTTCATCGTTAGTTTTAAGTGCAAAGTCGATGGTTTAAGTGCATTTTGATGAGCAGCTGAAGTATGCGTTTAATTCAAAGCAAAGTGTTATCCAATATTATTCTTATATTTGATCATTATTGTATGTTATCTTTTACCAATTCAAAGAATTCGAAATTCGCACAAAATGCAAGAATAATCAAAAATTTGAATATCCCATTAAGTAGTAATAAGTATAAGGTCTCTTGCTCTGCTGCCCGTTTAAAGCAAACATCTACTACTAGTATTATGTAACTGAGCTCTATGTATAGATACATCCCCGCCCCCCTCTAGTCTTAAGCATACCCCCTCCTTTTCGTAAACTCAAAAACAAACATTGTTCAAAACCCAAAAAGGCCTTTTATTTGTGTGTAAAAAAAATGAAATTGTTACATGGATGATTTTTTTACCAAGTTGCAAGGATACATTGTGTATATCTTTCGCTTTGTTTCCAACGAATTGATCAAATTGATATATTTATATATATTTACATACATACGTTAGTTTTTTTTGTATTTAAAATGTAATACGGGCAACTGAAAAGTTAATTGCAATGTGTTTTTGTTGCACAAAATGTTTTATGAAATCTGTAGTCGAATTAACACACAATTAATATTAGGGATTTTTGTAAGAACAAAACAAAACGAATCGATCCAAAAGAAAAGTTAAGCAAAAAAAAGTATGTGAAATTTTGTAACTAACATCCAAGTAAATGGCATTATATACAACCTACATTTACAATTGCAATATACTTATGATATTTTCTAATTTATTTGAGAAACAATCGCGAGTATTTTTTCGTATAATAAATAACAATGAAAACCAAGAAAAAGAGTTACACTCCCTTCTGGGCCTTCCTTCAGGTGTGTTTCTGTTTTTGGGCCAGATGTTGTTTAACGTTTCTGTGTGGTAATTAAAGGACACGCAATCGCCCTGCTGACACTCATTCGGCCGTGGCACAGACACTCTGGCGGGGTCATTGGCTTCGTTCTTTTTTTGTATGTTTTGGTGGTATCCTGTTTTAGGGGTGGCTAGGCTATGCACCCTCTCATCCTGCAGACTAGACAAACCGGCTGGCAGGCTGACTGTCTGTCTGAAGTTAGCTGGGGATCTCTGTTGTAACCACCGCTGGATAGTGACGCCATCGAATTAGAATTATTCCCCTGCACAGAAATACCCCCAATGGTCTGTCACTGCCGCTGCCGCTTGGCTGCCGCACAGTTCTCGTCGAGCGGTCGTGTCGTGTGAACGTTTGCTTTTCTTGCTGCCACTTCAACGTCGTCGCGTTGTTTCCAAAGATAAACTCAAATCGCAAATCGCAAGTCCAAGCTCTTGAAATGCGCAGCCAAGTATTGGGTTTTTGTATAGCTATTTTGCTAATTGTTTGCCTCATGTAAATCAGGCTAACAATTAAATGTGAGATGAGATGTGCCAGAGATCTCTGATTGGAGCACTGCCAGAGATCTCGGCTCACTAGAGAGATGGGGCGTACGCCGCAGAGGATACGGAGGATAGGCGACAGTCTGGAGATGCTAACGCGTGAAGCTCGTCGCGAGGTTGTGCGCTGTGAACGTAAGTGGAAAATCACTCATACGCCGCGTTGAGACACGGTCGATTGCATCACCTCTGAACTGTGAACCGCTCCTTGGAGCAACGTCTCTGATCGATTAGCAATCATAATTCCCTCCATAGCATTCCCATTGTATTCTCCGCTTTGTTTGCAATGCCTAGCTGTCTATCTGTCTATCTGTATTGCCTGTACCGCTGTAATAAATTCATGAAATGTCGCATTAGGTTCCCCTGTAGGCCCACATTGCGGATTTGCATAAACAGACGAGCGGCGACGTCATCGCCAATTTCAACATTGGAGCATGGAACCCCAATTTGCATGGGTATCTATAGGTGGAAGCCCTATTATGATGTGGGGTGTGTGTGTGTCTGTGATTCTGTTTACCCGTGGCACGGCTGTTCCATTTGGGAAATCGCTAAGCAAATATTTGCAAATTACTGTGGAAATGTTATCTAGATTAAATATTGGATACCAAGAACACGATATCTATACAATCTTTGAGTTAAAAATAAACTGCCTTACAATTTATAAATATAGAATACATGTTTAGGAGATTAAAGATCTAATCTTGAGGTGCAATTTGCTGCAAAAATTGAATGGAAAACTATTGTTTGTCTGTTTTAGGTCCTTTAAGTGGAAAAAATATGTCCAACGTTTACTTTTTCAGATGTTGTATGCATGAATCTTTGATCTTGATGTGATGTAGCAAGTAGGTTGGGATCAAAACTATTGTGACTAAAACTAAAGACCCAATGGCCTTTGATTGGACTTCCCTTCCGGTCTTATGATGTTGTGTTTTTTTTAGTTAACATATGTAAGGCATATGTGTTTCCACATTAAACATAGATCAATGAAATGTCTTGCATAGCAAATAAAATCGTCTTGAAATTGTTTACCAAAACATTAATGCTTTACAACATTACTTTATTATTCCCAAATGAAAATTATTCAAATTAAATTGGGTAAAAGCCTTTAAAACATTTCCCCGTGAAACCGCCATGGGTCCCTGGAGGGGAACCGCAAATGGCAGATGTAGTTTCAACTATAGAAAAAACCCTAGATGCCTACCCGGCACGCGATTTGTGGGTTACTCCATATAACACACACACACTCCCTCCTTCATGGGCAAGTCCTTGAGCCTTGTGGCCACTAATTAAGCTCACCTTGGACATGAAAAAAGCGACGTGTTTTTTCAAGGTCATCGCCGATAATTGCGGCCATGGCAACAACCGAAAACCGAAACAAAATGATAGGGAAATGAGATACACGTGGAACAGCAGGACCAATGATGATTATTATTGGAATAAGTGTGTAATGCGTGTTTCTATTTAAGGATACAAAGCTCAAATGTACATTTATATAAATGTTAGTTAAAGATATAAATAAATATGTTGTACATGTGCATGTACATATGTATGTATATAATTTAGTAGGCCTAATCTTAACTGTGGTTTTGTGGCAGCGAAACGCGAACAACAAATTTATAAAGTTGTAGCTACGACCACTATATGAACTTCCATGTGTTTGACCAAAGTGATAAACCTGGTTTCAAAGAAACAATAAAGATACTCAGCTATACGATGTTGATCAAGTATGGATAGATACGACTACGAATGAGTATATGTATGGCAGTACACATTTTAAAGGCCCCTGTCAACCTAATTGAAGTAATTCAAGAAAAATTCAAAGAAATATCTATATATCAGTCATAGGGGAACAGATCGATCTGGAGATGTTTGTGGTTGCAGTTAAAAGTATCCTTGAAAATATATCTAGAATAAGTATCACTAAAACAGCTTGGAGTCATGTCCGTCTATGAGAGCTTTTAATTCATATGTATGTATTTTAGTTGTTCTACACTTACGCATAATAATTTTTATTATTTAAATGTTTATTATAAAATACAGTGAAAAACAAACAACCTCTCTGGGGACTTTACCTCCCACTTTTTTCTTCTTCTCCCAAAAAAACACTCATAGTCTAACAAAACATCGGCACAAAAATGTTTTCAATTCCAAAACAAGAGAGAAACAAAAAACAAAAGCGAAAACAAGAATCGAAATAACAAAACAATCAGTTTGTCCTCTTCCCACGCATAATAACTTCACCTGCCCTCCCCCACCCGCCAATGACCCACCGCCTATGCGAAAAATAACAAACTCGTAGGAAACGAACCAAAACAGAAACAAGAATGAAGCGAGGGCAAAAAATAAACATAAGTTTGAGCTGATGGGAGAGGGGTGGGTGCGGGAGCAACTAGTTGCAAAATGGCGAAACCAAAACAAAACCGAAGACGGCACTGTTTTGCCAGAGAGCGCCAAAGAAACAGAGAGACGGAGAGAGAGAGAGACGGTGTATTGTAGGGGGCTCAAGGTGTGTTCATACAGGGTGGGACGTTCCCTCTCCCTCTCCGAATTAGTGTGCATATGAAAACTGAAAGTTTATGACAAATTGTGTGTAGGCAGGTTTTATTTGAAAGACCATTAATTATTTAAATAAATGTTGTTCCGTAGATCACTATATAATACTACCTACTAATGGTTTCCTCTTTGGATCACTCTGTCTGAGCTCTGCCTCTGGGAATGTCTCACCTTGCTCTAAAATATACTTTGGACTTTCAGCTGGAGAATGCTCCACCGTTCGTCGATAGCTTCGGTTCCGCCGCCTCAGTGTCTGAAACGCACACGAACGGCACAGTCGGTCGGTCGCTGCAGAGTTTATTCTTTCGGAGACGCTCTCCTCTTTACGGTGGGGGGCTTGAGCAATTAACGGTGTCTTTGCCGAAACCGATTTATGCAAATTAATCAAAAGAAATATTGATATCAATGTAATCAACATATAAAAATGCTTAATAGAAAACAACCAACAAAAACCGAAAAAGACACCACGGCATGACCTTGAACTGTTTGTGTGTGTGTGTGCAGAGTGTGTGTTGGGCGGCAATTGTGGGCTTAGACGAATGTCGCTTTTCCCAGCCAAAACCCGTGTCCCAAAACACGGACACGTCATGAGCCCCTGGGTTTAATTAGAGTCGATGTTAGAGAACGAGCAAAAAAAGGTGTTAAATTCGGTTTCGTTACGTATGGAAATACAAAATAGAAAATTGAAAACTTGAACCTCAGTGTTGGGCCAAAATGTAAATTGATAGCCAAAGGTGTTCCGAAACCAATTGAAAAACTTTCGCGCACTCACACACACACAAAAACCATTTGTCTTCTCCCACATTAATTCCAAATCAATTAATTTCAATTATTCCAATCGCTCAACGGTGCAGGCAAAAAAAACAAAAAAAATTATAGTATAAATAGAAAATGTTCTCTTTTGCTTGATTGAATTTGGTTAACGATCGAAATGTACTCGCCTCGCCTCCCCGTAAATTGTTTATTGTTTTTCTAATAAATATCTGCGCGCCTATTTTTAATGTTTTCCGCCAGTTGGCTCCATAAAATATTGCCCCCGTTTGGACCATAAAGCAAACAAATGTGAAATAAAAACAATTTTCAACTATAGGCTGGACAAATGCGAGCGCAAATCTGTACACAAAAGATGTGCTAAACATGTGCTAAAATAAGTTATAAATAAAACATAATTCAAACTAAATTTGATAAACTCTGGGCATCCCACGGAAGCCGCAAATCCCTACAATTTCTACACAATAAATCACATAAAAACATGCTACAATGGAGCTGATAAAAAAGTACAAACAGGGAAAGCTAACAACTGGCGATATACGCAATCTGAACCGTACGTTGATTCATTCTTTTATACGCTTGGATATATATTTACATACTATATACACATACAACATTCAAATGGCCCTTAGTCGCCCTTAGTTCTTTGAATATTTTCGGAACGGCCTTCAGTGGCGGAAGAAGAAGGTGAAACCCAAAATAAAATAAAACCAAAACGAATTCCAAAACAACATTTCGAATGTCAAGTTTCTAATAGAAATCCAACAACTTTCCTGGCCTGGCCTGGCCATTGACAGACAGACAGACAGTCAGTGTTCGATTCAATTATTGTAAGACCATTTGGCCATCAGTCACGGTGGCTGCTCTGCAAGGGGCGCGTCTTTCAGCAGCAATAAACAGTCCGAGTAAATTATACGAGTATCTGGCAAATGTTTGGAAGATTCCCAGATGCTTTCACACGTGACAGTGGGGCAAAGTCGATGGGAAGGCCAGCAAACCTCAATGTTTCTCACAAACAACTGTTAAAATGTTCTTGAAAGGGCCTCAGATATCACCTAACCCCACCCCTGCTCCTTTGTGCTAAATATTGTGTCTTTTTTTATACCCTCAATCGCCTCATCAAAAGGTGCTAAATGGGCCTAAAGCCTTTAGACAAGTTTGCTAATATTAAGTTCGTTTCGGTTGCTTATAAACATTTTCGCACATTGCTTCCTCTTTTCTCTGACGTTGTAGCGGAGCGGGGGGGGGGCTGCCCGAAATGTTAATAAACATCCAAGTTGTTGCATCTCTTGGCCCGCTGCTAAGTGGTGGAAAGTTTGTTTGAGTGGGCGCCATCAAAAATACGCATACGCCATGTGGTTCCTGTTAATGGCATTAACCAAATGGGGTTACCTAAGTGCAAAACTTCCGGCACCCATTAGAACTGCAAACAAACACTGTAAGCAGAGGAAATTGTTAACAGCCTTGGGAATGGAAACTTCCGTACCATTTCTCGATCGTATCATCGCTTCTATCGGGCAAACCATTTAGTAATCTTTATTTATAGTTTGCTTTACAAAGCTCCTACTCTTTGAGCTATATTTTCTGCTACCAAAACTGGCCGAAAGTGGTTAGCCCCGCCAACGACTCACGAAACTTCTCGCTTGCCCGCACCCAGGGCCCAGAACCAGACCCCGACCCAGAGAGTGGGAGGGGAAGCGACATGATGTCATGCCACAGAGAGACTGTCCCACTCTCTGGGGGATCGTGCAACGCAGTAAATGGACTCCGAATGAGTGCTGGTGTCTGTGCCCATCCAAAAGCAAAAAAAATAACCATTCCGCTTAATGCGTTCAAAGCACTTGGGGCATGAAAATTGTGGTACCATTCCGTGATCTGTATATCTATGGGGAAATTGTAAAACTCATCTGTCCATAATGGACTGTAAAAACGGAATTCGTAATATAACATTCGACCGATCCACCGCATATTTTTCCGCATTTTGAGAAACGTATATTTTCCCGCAAATCTGTTTGTTGACTCTGCAGTGTACATATTTTGTTCTTTTGTTTTAATTTGTATCCCCGAATCATGTGAAATGAAAGCATCAGTGCGAATATTTTTGCATCAATTGAAATGAATTTTATTGGGCAGCAGTCACGATATCGACGTCATCTCGAGAATGATATCATAGCCTCAGATATAACCTCACGCACACACTGAGAACACCCCGAAACCTGGGACTAGTTCACAGTTAACTGAATCTTACAAACAAAATAATGTATCTACCCCACCTCCAGTCCGCCTCTCCAGTCGAAAACTTGTCCAACAAAACATAACGAGAAAAACCATATTTCATCTCGTGTGGCTAACCTTCTACCCTGTTCGTGTGACTTACATACTCGCACATATTTTATTCGTTCTATGAATAACATTAATAATGTCGTAATCCATTGTTGGCAATGCTTTTTCTACATATATAATATACTTGATCAGCGGCTCCTGGCAGATCCATATATATGTAGTTGATTGTCCAAATATAGGTCTCTATATGCTTGAGCTGTTAATTTCCTATTCAAATTTGTCAGCAGCGGCGCTTTTGATATGGCAATGTGCATAAAATGCTTAATAATGGCAGAGGTTACTTTTTAGAGATATAAATAAAAGGGAAAGAATTGATGGGATCTGCAGATACTCTCACAGATTATAGTTTTTCTTAGTCAACATTCAAGAAAACGCTGGATGCTGATATGGAATGTTTGGCAGAGCTCCTAAGAGCAGTAAACTGGATCGAAAACTTTTTGTTATCTTTCTTTTATCTTCTTTTACTTATTCAAATTTAAACTTCCGCTTTTATCTAACTTAATAATTTTTAAATATTTCTTCCCTTACAGACACCGTGATATGTCTTATGGTATGCATTGCCATATTCTCTATAATATGGAGCATTTCGTTGCACATGATATCTGGGGACTTGTACGAGGGAATAGTCAGTGCCAAACTCATTTTCCATGAGCGCAACTTTGATCAAATGGATAACCGCAGCAAGGAGATCCTGCATCGGGACTACATCAAAGCCACCCAACAGGCCTATGGGGATAAATATTCCGTTCAGGATGTCTCACCCGAATCCCTACAGAGCGATAGCCGTAAGAGATTGCCAGCGACCCTTCTTGGTCTTCTTGATAGCACATTCTCAATCTAAATTTTATTTGGCAGAAACCACAAAGCCAACCTTCAAGATACCACATATCTACGAGTCGAGGGAGAACCGACCACGGTTGGAGCGTTTGATAGCAGAAAATAACGAGGAGCGGGCATTGACCACAACGCAGGCACCGACTCCCAAGATTGTGTTCAATGCGGAGGCAGATCGTCAGTTCCTGGCCAGCAGTAAGCATCATATTAATCTATTTTGGTCTTCGGATCTTTCACATGCATCTCCCCTTAGTGGCCCTGGATGCACATGCCACCTTTTGGAATCCAGGGATTGGCGCACAATTTGTCTATGCATTTCCTCTCATATCGGAGATTGTGGCCATCATCTGGACAGCCATGTGTCTGATCTTTCAGACGGGCAGCAAAAAGAGTTCGTAAGTATGATCTATCTTTAAAGTAATGCAGTAATCAACCCCAGTTCTACTCCATTTCAGAGTCCTGCCTAAACCCTGGCGCATTGTGGTACCCTCCATTATCATTTTCTCCGTGATGAGCCTCGGTAGCGTCCTGTACACGATTCTAACGAACGGACACCTGAAGCAATTGTGCGGACAACTTCGCGAGAATCTCACCGATCCCACTGCCATCAGCTGCGGCGATGCCATCGCCCTGCTGCGGCCCATCGTGCACGAGCACAATGTCTCCCACGACACGTATCTGCAGCTCTTTCGGTGCAGCTATGTGATTGGGATGGTTCTGTGGATCATGGCCCTGCTCGTGATGGTGCTGCGGTTCATCTTCGCCGTGGACTTTCAGCTGGTCGACATCGATGAGATGTTCGATCATCGGCCGAGCACAGATTTCCAGGCTCCCATTCAGCCCGTCTACAGGCAGGTGGTGCAACAGAGCAGTCCACAGCACCAGCCGCAGATGAGGCCAAGATCCGAGGAGGACTATCAGAGTGCCAGGTCGCATTTGAGCGAAGTTGCGGCGCCGCTTCTGGATGGCCAGCCGCAAGCTTCGGTTCGGGTCACCAGTTTGGCCTAAAGGGTGGCAAAACGATTGGCAATCTCAGGTTTATATTTATTCTTATATACGAAGTCCTAGGGTATAGTGGAAGATTGGAGAATCATCTCTTTTAACCAGAATTTAGTCTAAATTTTAGCGCGCTCCTATAGGGGAGTCTTTAGCGAATAGTTTCCTGATATTTTCAATGTTTTATAACTGCTTAGTTATAGAAAACTCGTGCCTCGAAGTCAGAAGTTTAGAAAATGTCGCTTACGATTAGTTGGATGTAAAGAAAACTGTAGTATACTTTCAAGCATATTCAAATGACAACAAGAACGATCGTGTCTCCAAACACAATTTGAACGTGATTAGTCATTTTTTTAACTTTCAATATTTCAATCCATCCAAAGACGACAATCTCCGAAAGCTAAGCGGCATTCCCTAGTCGGTGGACCGACTATAATATTTTAAAAGAAACATTAATCCAAGAGTTTTTTTGTTTTATTAAAAATGCAATAATATTCTAACCGTCTGACAACCGAAAAACTGTGCAAATAAAATAAAGTTTTATGTATACGAAGGATCAAGCTGTGAATGTTTAGGATCTAGATCAGAGGCCGGCAGCGTCCTATGCTCTTTGCATAGGAAAAGGCCACAGAGCAGCGCAGTCGGCACACACATAGTGTAAAAACTTCGTGTAGCGTCGGCCCTAAGCACACGCGGCTTCGTTTTTCTTATCTGCTGTCTCAGCAGCAGAGAAAATGAATCGTGTTGCTTCGTGTCGGTTGTCTGCGCACACAAACGTACTAAGAACATGTGATTGGCTGTGTGCCGACCCCTGATCTAGATCACCTTCTTGGTGACGGTCGTCTCCAGAAAGGGCTCTATGGGAGCACAGAAATCAACATTGTTGGCGAACGTCAGTGCCTTGTTGATAGTTCCAGGGAACAATCTAACCTACAAAGCCCATGGGCTCGTTGTGGTTCATCGAGATGAAACCTCCAGCGGGAATGGTGTCGCCAAAGAACTTTTCGGTCCAGCCGGCATAGTTCTGAAGCATAGGATTTGCCATTGCCCTGGGATTACAGGATGGCAAGGAGTTCCTTGTTGCGCTCCATCACTCCACAGAGCCAAAGAGGGTAATGGTTAATTAAAAGTCATGCTGGATAAAAGAGTATGTGGATATTTAATTGTAAATCAGATGGGTGCGCTGCAGGTGACTCAACTTGGGCCTATCGGAGTTGCGCTGGAAAGCCTTTTTGACCAATTTTGTCCATTTCTTTGCCACTGCAGTGGCTGAACTGGATGTTGCAAAGGTCTTGCCAGAGACGGCATCCACAAACTCATTGTTGATGAATTGCTGCAATGTGAATGAACAAAGGAGTAGGAGTAGGTGGAGGCTATAAATGAGCAGTCATCATAGTAAAAATAAGGACCCATTACCCAAACTCTCAGCGATGGGTCTGGAAGTTTGCAAAACTATGATTAGATGGAGCCATGGTATGCCAGTAATTGGTTCAATTTGTTCATCGTTCTGTCTCTATCTCTGATTATAATCTCAGGTACAAAAAGCTTTGTGTGCCCCAACAAGTTGTCAGCACTTTGATTGTCCCATTTCAATTTTCCAACCGACACGCGACAATGTAAGCAATGTAATATTTAAGTTCCGTCACGATCCAAAACTGTAAAATTTACGAACAAACAAAACACTAAGAGATATAAATAAATAAAATAGTGTTTTCATAAAGAACTTGGAATCAGAATGAATGAAATGAATTCAATTGAATTAAAGTTTCTTGAGGTTTGTGAAGAGTTTTTTAAGCAAGTTTTTAATTGAAATAAAGTATATAGAGTTGGGGGAAGATATTTATTACTTTAATTCTTGAAAAATCGCGGTCCATCGTAAATAAATATTTTGTTGCTTTTGAAACTGTCATCCCTGTAGATGTAGTGAGTACTACAGCAATGACATTTAAGATATCATATTTTCTGTCCGTAAATTCTTGATAAATCGAGTTCCTTCTAGGGTATCTTTTGTTGTTATTTAGATGGGAATAGGCCTACGAACGAAGCGAGAGCAAAGGGGGCTTGCGCACTAATTTGTAGAACTTTTTTTTTCTGAATTTCAACAGATTATACTAGGAAACCTTTAGAGAATACGTATGTAGAAAGCTTTGTAACAACTCCCACGAGCAGGTATCTGACAATAGATGGCGCTGTGGGATAAGCTTTTCGGCTCTGTTAATTTTGCAGAACAACTTTTTGGCTCTGTTAACAATGAACCTTTTAATAATGTATTAACAGTTAAGAACACAACACAAACAAAACCCCCAACCCGAGTAAGCCCCCACCCACCGTGAGAAACTTACGCATAGAACAGGAGTTATAGGAAAGGAAGACCGGAAGAAACCCCCACCCACTCCCATATAGACAATACGCATACGCCACGTGGGCGGTTTCTTGACAAGGTAAATCACAGCATGATTGTGAAATTGGTCATTGAAATTGGCCAGGTCCAGGCACTTGCGTGGGCATTTGTTCAGACTAGACCCGTCAAGTCGGAGGGAACAAAATAAAATAAAAGCAGCACGAGTAGACGTAGACCCCAATAGATGAGTAGACAAACCGATAATCAATGTGATACTCCGACCGATTGAGGAGGACGAACCCAACTGCAAATGTCAGTTCAGTGCGGATTCAAATGGAAATTGTGACAGTTCGAGCTGGGGGAAAACTGACCACATGTCAATGTAAAGCAACTTCAAAGCGACGAAATGATGGATAGTTCACAGGGTACCAGACGGGGCGGGGGTGTGCCGTAAATACAGGTTAATGGCAGGTAATTGAGGAAAACAATTTCGCATTCGCATAACTGGCAAATGAACAAACCATTTGTTACACTCTCAGAATTTAATTGGTAGAGAGAAAGAGAGAGAGAGCTCATAACTGGAATAGTTGGTCGAAAGGGGGTGGAAACTGAAAATAGCATGATATTTGAATTCCAAATGACAATTAGTATTTACCAGGCTTATGGCAGGTGGGGGACAGCCTTTGTACAAACTCACAAATCAATTCTCACACACACATACACACAACATTTGCATATGAGAAATAGTTAATGACCAAAACAGAGACGTTGTTGACCCTTCAAAACAGCAATTGAACTTTGAATTTGAACGGAATTTCTAATGCAAATACACAGGGAGGAAACGATGCGTCTAAGACAGCATTGAGAGTGAAATTATGAAATCTAAGAGGTAAACAGATTTTAAAATAGATTCGATTATATATATGTATATATTATTTTGAGATTTATAAAATATAAATCAATCCCTGCTTTCCTTCAGTGTACTTGCATTAGTTTGTAGTGCAATTAGTGCACTAATAATTTATTAAATTTATTAACTGCTGCACTCGAACCGAATCAGTTGGCCTACCGTTTGGCAGGCTTTTAAAGACAAGTTGTACATAGAGAAAGACAAGTCAGACAATGACCAATCACACCGAGAATTCCATTCAAATCGCATTGACTTTAGTTAAGGAACTTGGCGTTACCGTCAAAGGTTATATGGGATCAGAGTGGGTTTTCTTTGGCTGTGCGGTTGGGGACCACATATATTTGCCTTGTGACCGAAGGTCCCCACTGCTCAGAGATGGATTCCATCGGAATGTGGTAGTACCCACATTTGTCAGCATTGTGTTGCTCACCTTACTCGAGTGCGTGTCATTACAACAAGGAATACAGTGGCGGACTTATTTATTAGCATAATTTACTGCAGTTTTAAGAGCTACTTTAACGCGATTTTTAACATAATTTTTTCCGATAATTTAAACAATTTTTTGAATTGTATTACTTTATGTTTCATAGTTTTTTAAACGAAAAAATGTCCATGAAAAATCCAACTTGTTGTGGGATCAGCGGCATCCGTGATTTCTCAGAGGTCTCTCAATAAAGTGGAATAAAGTAAGCCTTTTTGTAGGTGCTTACCCTGAGAGGAATTATGAGATTGAGCACTGCCGAAGTCCTGCTAGAAAGGTCACATGCTATGCACAGAGACATCCCCTCTATGGCAACATAATCTGGCTGACCTGACGACTGACCAAGTCTTCAAAAATCCACAGTGCTGCCAGAACAGAAATGAATACATTTCATTGAACGGATACAGCTATTCAGTTTCGTGGTATTCTACAGATCCGAAGGTAAAAGGTCAAAGGTTTAATAATAAACTGAGCTAAGAGAAGTGACCTGCAAAGCCAGATAACTCCAGGGCCTTTTGTTGGAGCAACCCTTTACCATTGAAAGACTACTTTACTTGGTTAAGTGATATATTAAACTTTAACTAGAGATCGTTTATTGAATGCTTCTAATGGTTTGTAAGTCACATAATAACGTTACCCCCGGACTCTACCCCCGCTGCACCCGTTGCGGGTGCCACCCAATTGAAGGCATGCCCCGCCGCTGGTGCCGCCGCTGCGATGGTCTCCACCTGGCTCTGCCTCGTCAGCGTGGTCGTTACCGTCGGGCTGGCTGCTGTGGTGGCTGCTATACGGGGCACGGGCCGCAGCACGTTCGTGGTGGGGTTGGGTCATTTGACGGGCAGCGGTGGCAGCAGATTCTGGGCCGCATTCGACAGCTGCCTCAGATGATTCGCCTGGACATACTGAAAGGCCGAGGAGCGCTCCAAGTGCTGCGACAGATAGAACTCGCCCAGAGAGTAGAAGCGCCGTTGATCGAAGGGCTGGAAGGGAAAGCCGGGAAAGCGCTGTCCACCCACATAGCCCTTTGATGGGGCCGGCGGATAGAGGGGTATTCCATGGGGTGGGCGTGGCAATGTACCATACGCTGTGCCAGTAGCTGGGCCGTGCGCCGACGGCTGTTGTAATTGTGGGTGCTCCGGTAGGGGGTGTGGGTGCTGTTGATGCTGCTGCTGCTGCGGTTGGGCCTTGAAGAAGTCGAGGTTCTTGAGATTCTCCAGCATCTGGTGGGAAGCCTGATGCTTCTTTAGGTAGGCATGGCTAACAGGAGGAAGATTATAGAGGAAATATATTCGTTTAGAGTTCAATGTAGAATGAAATACTTCTTACCGTCGGAATGTCTTGCCGCATAGATGACACGGATATATGCCGTCACTAGCTTCATCGCTGGCTCTGCCCAAGTCCTGGTTGATGTCGGGCGAATCGCTGAGGCCACCCTGTCGCTTCTTGCCAGGATTGACCGAACCAACAGCCGCAGCTGCAGCTGCATCTGCTTTGGGCTTATGCCAGCGTCGGTGAGATGCTAGATTGGCTGGGCAATTAAAGACCTGCAAGGGAGAGGATTAGGATCTCAAAGACCTGAGAGCAGGGGCACTGACTAACCTTCTCGCATTCGGAGCACTTGTACTCGATGTGGACGATGCGGGGACAACGGTGCTGGGCCAGCATGAAGGCATCGTCGTAGACGGTGCGACAAAGCTGGCACAAGTAGTCGCCAATCTTATTATCGATGCTGGCTAGGATGGCCTTGGCCTCCTCGGTGATTTCCACCACATTGAAAGCCGGATCAATGTCACCTTTGCGCACGACCAGCTCCTCATCGTCGCGCAGCTTGCGTATGATGGTGCCGGACACGGGACTTATGGTCTCCTCATCAATGGCCGTGTGCTTGCGTAGCTTGGCCCGCTTCCGCTCGGTCTTGTGTGTCCGCATTGGGGCAGCTGATGCTGGCGGGAGAAGGGATCCAATCGATGGTTGCGATGGCTGATGCTCGGCCCCAGCTCCAACGCAAATCAGATCCGTGTAGGTTTTCTCGACGCGCAGCTCTTCCCTGGCTGCGGCTAGCTCCTCTTGGGCCGCCTCCATCTCTGGCTGCTGAAAATCCCTTTCAAACAATCGGGCCAAGCCATCGACGGCTTGATTGTGCAGCTCCTCGTCCTCGTACAGGAGTTCATTGCGTTTCAGGGCTTTGGGGTCGAGCAGTTCGGTCTGAAGTCTCAAGGCGGGGCTCTGCAGGTCCACAGTCTCATCATCGTCACTGCCCAGGACATCGACAAACACCTCCTCCTCATCACTATCGTTAGCGTCGGCGTCAGCGCTGCCCACCACACCAGCACCCGCACCCGCACCCGTAGCCGCATCAACCTCAAGTTCTTGGGTCTCATCGCTGACTTGAACCTGGACCGTCTCATCATCAGCGTCGTTGACTTCCTCAGTGTCCGTGGCATCCTCATTGTAGTCATGGGAACTGACAACTGTTTCATCCTCGTCCTCGGTCAACACGATGGTCTCATCATCCACATAGATGGTCGAGCTAGCAACGGAAATGGGAATGGGAATGGGCCGAGACACGCTCGATTGACTTGCCGGAATTTGATCAAAGTTATTTTTTGTCTCGTGAAAATGACTTTTATTAAAGGACGACGACGCCCCCTCAAAGCCGCGCATGCCATAGCAGTTTCCCCCTCCATGATGAGGCTGCTGCTGCTGCTGTTGATGATGATGGTGATGGTGGAGATGATGAAAGTAGCTAGTGGCTGGTTGCATCCCAAGTATAGCATTAGAGTCTGTTGTTGCTGTTGCAGGCAGAGCCAGGGCTGGTGCTGGTGCTGGTGCTGGGGCTGGTGTGTTCACCATGTGCGGCCGCCACAGGTAATTCTCCTCGGACATTAATCTCTGGCGCTTGCGGGGCGGCGAGGGCGTCGATGGCGGTGTAATTGGCACAATGCTGGCCGCAGCACGCAGCGACAGGTCCAGCGGGGACAGCAGCGAAATCGCCGGACGATGTTGGCTAAATTGCGGAAAAGTCTCGTTGATTGCTGGTAATGCCCGGGACTGGGACTGGGACTGGGACTGGGACTCGGCGTAATGGTTTGGGTGGCTGGGATGCAGTGGCTGGGCCTGGAGCTGGTGCTGGTGCTGCTGATGTAGCTGGCTTAGATGTGGATGTGACAGAGACTGAGGATGGGGATGGGACAGAGGATTCATGTTCATCATTTTTCCTCGCTCTCTTGGTTTTCCTATTATTTTGCAGAGTAAAACACTTCAGATTTCATTTAATAATTCCGCTTTGTCTTTTCCATGGAAAATATATGTTGCAGGCTTGGTTTAACTGGAAAAAGAGGATAATTACATTCAAGCTTTAAATACTAATTTATATTTGAAAACTTTCTTGCTGAGAGCTTGTTATTATCATGCTTATTATGAGGTTGTATTAAGGGTCTTACTACCTCAGTATACTCTATAGAGGTTTGAAGAATCTCTCTAGAACAATAAAGCCCCTAAAGAGGAGAACCTTTGTTGTACAAATATGCATATATTGATATTAAAATCAAATAAAATATAAAATGAATTAAATTGTTTTAAAAGTGAGGTAAATTGAATCAGATCAGAAGTGAACATGGATTATTCTTTAAACAATAGATCATATGTATTAAAACTTGATAAATTTTGATTACTTAACTTTAAAATATGGAATAAGCAGGACATGGATTTTAGATTGGCTTATTAATATATTAAAATACTACGGGGCAAGCCACGTTTCACTTGCTTAAGCAACAAAAACTAACACCCTTGACGGAATGCAATTTATCAAGAATTTAAGTGCAGAACATATTATTTCTGATATGTATGTCGCTGCCTTAGTACTAACAAACTAAAAAATACCATCGATGTACAGTGCTTTTCCATTAATTAACGTATCGATCATTTGTATCTGTAAGATACATTTGTGTCTGTTAAAATACAATGTTGGGCAACGACTACGATCCAAAACTATTTTTTGAAATAGAGAGATATTAAAAAATAAAGAATAATATGCTCCGCCATCATACCATAGTCGTTTCTAATGACAATTGTGTGAAATGAAATTCTTATTAAATTCTGATTTACATATGTATGTACATATGTATGTGTTGGGTTACGCAGCCTAAAATAAGCAGACGTGATCGAAGCATTATAGCCAGTGGTGCAGCAGTAAATTAAATTCCATTTTATTGTTTGTTGCTTGCACTGCCCACTGCACTACACATTGTACATACATATATACATTTAAGCTCCCGCACAACTGCAGCCTATCCAGCCGTTCTCTCGCGTCATCTTTTTTTCTTTCGCCTTCTGCATCGCTCTCTCGATCTTTCGTCTTCGCTCTTGCTCTCTCGATCTTTCGCGTTCACTATTGCTCTCTCGATCCATCGCTCGCTCGCTTGCCTTAGAGCAGGGGTCGGCACGCAGCCACCCACTCACAGTATACAGACAACAGACACGAATAAACACGATCCATTTTCTCTGCCGCGGCGCTGCCGAGCAGAATAATAAAGCCTTTTGCATAGGACGCTGCCGGCCTCTGCATTAGAGCACGGGCAATTCAGCCCGCCTGCCCTTGAATTCAGTTTTGGCCTACCACTCACGTCTCGCACCTCGTCTATCGTCTATTGCACCTCGAATAGATCTTCAACCCGACACCGCCTTGAACCGTCCCCCTCGTCTTCAATCTGACCCCGTCTTGAACCGATCTAATCCTATGTACATCGCTATCGGTTTTGCTATTTCATCCGCACAAAATTTTGCTATTGTACAATAAACTAAATAATGCATCCCTAAAAATAAACCGTATTAAACTGAATTCTCGTCGATTTTTTATTTACCGCAAGCTACGCTGTCGAAAAAGCTCGGTAGCTCAACAATACATATGTTTAAGTGAAATTTAACACGAGATTTCTTATGGCAGTAACACCCAATAATCAAGAATACTAATAAAAGATTATATAACTCCAGTCTACACTTTTGTTTGGATTTATGTACATATAATGTTAAACGAATAGAAATAAAAATATTTTGGGGAAGAAGTACCTAGATTGGGGAAGATGTCCGCCTGAGAAGAACTTTCACTCTAATTCATTTTTAAAAGAAATAACCGCAGGAATCAATAAATATTGCGTTAATTTTAAACTTATTCAAATTTGAATATTTATACGGAATAATCTTAGTGCTTCCATAACATAAAAGGCTCATAAAAATCCTTAAATGTTTCAGTTTTCAGAAACAAAATACATTTTTTATAGCCTCAACACTAAACCCGCATTTGTGATACAATTTTGAATGTTAAAATTATTTTAAATCAATTTATTTTGTAATTCGTTCACTCTCTTTTTCTGTATTTTAGTTATTTTTGACGTTCTCTCATTCGTTTAGAAATATCTGCATTTAAAAAATATTCCATGTCCACTTGTGATCTGAAACTGTTTAAATCACTTTCAAAACTATGCATGCATTTTCAAACTAGCATTTTGAACACTGCCGAGTCCTTGTATTAAATTTGAAATATCCTTGCGCACTCATTACCTTTCGACCTCTAACCGTAAGCTGTTTGATTCACCGTTACACGCAACTTTCTCGTGGCAACCGTTGAAACCAACTGAACGGAGGACGCTACGCCGCACGGTGTCCGTGTCCGTGGCTGTTTGGAGCGCTGTCGCAGTCACTGTGGCTGGTCGGTCACCTGTCGCAATGCTCTGCGCTGAAATTGGGTTTGAATGCGAAGAAGCCAATGGAAGCCGCCACCCACCACCCACGGAGGTCAGCCACCCAGCTCACCCACTTGTGGCCTGGAGAGATGCCCATGGCCCGGCTGGCTCTCGCTCGCACACAGCTGCGGAATCCTGAGCGGGCTGCTCTGGGATTCGCCCGCCGTTCGCATAGCTTGACAATCCCACCCCCAGGCGCCCACGCAGACGGAGGGCGCATGCGCAGACACGCCCCTGAAGGAACGTGCTGCTCTGTTGGCCAAAAGTTGGGGACAACGATATGGGGCAAGGGACAGGGGACAGGGGGCTGCCCTGCTGCTGGCATCTGTTGCTCTGCTCTGGCAACGCGCATTGGCAGCAGAGCAGCATGCAGGGAAGAGCAGAGCACGGCAGAACAGAGCATTGATGGCCATGCCACGCCTCCGAGAACCAGAAACCAGAATGGAATGTCATTCAATTGAAAATGAAGAATTTCATTGCAGTGCATTGGAGTTTCCCAGCCCCCTCTCCACACCTCCGTTTGGATGGCAGGATGAGGAGTGTATGGGGCAGGTGATTGAGTCTTTTGTGTTGCCTTGCTACCTGTACTTTGTTCATCTCTCTCTCTCTCTTTCTCATCATCATCATCTTCTTCATCATCGTGGTCATCTTTGTTCAGACATTTTAAGAACCAAAGGATTCTTTTTGTGGTTTTGAAATTTTAATGAAGCTTCCTCGTTGGGACTGAGTTTTTCCAAAATGGCGGCAGCTGTGGAAAAGTCAACTTGAAGAAGGTTGTTTTAGCCAGGGCTGGGAAGTACATTGCCATTAAAGGTTTAAAAGGATGGAAAATATGTATTATTATTTTTAGATGATAATTTTATAGTTTCAATGGTTTTTTCGGCTTTGTCGCGTTTCAATAAACTTCTCTTGGCCCTAAGAGTCTACGTTGTCCATAAGCGTAGATGTGCTCCATCAGTGCTTTGAAAATTTTATATATGTTATTTCAAGTAAAACAGATTTGAAAATTTATTTATTTTTGAGTTTCTATGGAAACCCATAGTTTTAATTCAAACTTTATTGTTTTTTGGTCAAACTATTTTTTAAACTCACATAAAACCTTACTGATTAGTGATATAAAGTTCCCAAAGTTCTGGTTCTGGTTCACTCACTGACTCCGATTTCTGCAGCCCTGGCATCGAATGCAACTGAATGCAATTAATTAGAGAAAAAGTCTAAAAGAAACTTAATTAAATTATTGTGTCGGGTTGTCAGCGGCAGCAGCAGCAGCAGCCTCCACAGGCCAGACCCAGGCGCAAAAACAATTCCGACTAATAAACAGAACAGGAATTTAATTATGAACTTTTATATCCTGCCGCACAAGCGAAAACGCAGGCCTTTCCTCGTAAGAAAAGGACAGCAAAAAAGAGATCTGTTCATTAAGTTTTTAGCTTTGCAAGAGATTTTCTTTGGCAGCGAGGTCAACAGGTAACACTTTGTGGCTTTTACCTGGCCGTCGGCTAATTGCCAGTTCGTCAGGGGCTCATTAGCATAGCTGGGGCCTTTGTGAGATGCCCTGATAGCCTGTTCCTGACACTTGTCTAAGGAAATTTTCTTGACGAGTAGGAAAAACATTTTCCGCTCATTTGCATGAAGATTTCATGGACTAATTGCCCATGTTGCTGTCGTTGCTGTAAACATGTTCAAGTGTCGAATTACACACGTAACAATTCAGAGCACAGCCCTTACCCCAGGACCATCACAATCTCCCCCTGCTACCCGACGACCGCAACACGTTGCATGCCACCCCGTGGCCTCGAATGGGGAGGGTGGGTTCGGGGTTGCCCTTATGGCTTGGCTGACTTGCGGTCTGCGGTGTCTGTTTACATAGCGAGGGTTGGGTAATGGGCTCTTAATTAGGCTCATATGATGATGATTTTCGGCAACGGATTTGCGATATGTTTGCTCAACGGATCACAGTCCTCGAGAGGGAATGAAGTGAGGCAAGTGCAGATAATATCACAGTTTTGCGCTTCATTGGACCGATCGAATGTGATTCAGCGATTCACTCAGCGATCGAATCCCAAGTTGACTTCCAGATGAGCCTCCACTTCGCCGCGCAAAATTCCTTCGGTAGGCATGTCAACCAACAGCTTGTAGTATCCACTAGGAACGGGTATTCTACTTATCATTTGGTCAGTCAGCACCATTCTCTCTGCGATGATATCATGCTGCACGATAAAAAGAAACGTCATATTAAAGTACACGATGTGCAAATCATTCCCCACTCACATTGTAGGGGCAGCTGTGATTAAAGTTGCTGAAGTTTCGTATTGCATTGTGGATCATAGAAAAGAACAGAAAGCGCTTCGGGTTTTTCAAGTAGCCACAGGCATCCGCGGAGACATTGTACAGAAAGGGCCGATAGCCATTGAATCGTCGGAACGTAGTTATCTGAGCCTTAAACTCGTGGCCAATCAACGTTTGATTTGCAGGACTAAACCGTATATGAGGACATACCTTTACACTGGTGATGGGCAGCTGTTTCGCTTGGACATGAAGATTGAGTCCCACAATGCCACTACCCAAAATCTTAAGTTCGCATTTCGTGAACTCGCAATTGGATTTCTGATGATGTCCATCAGCATTATCGGAGTATGACTATTTAAAAAATCATGATACATTCTATATATAGTCTCTATGTAATTTTCTAAAAATATTGAAACTCAGCTAATTTATCAAATGGAAATATTATTTCATTAACTATGATCTGAAAACTTATCAAAATAATCAATAGTTCATTTTATTGTTATGGTGGTATTTTATTGGAAATTAATTTTCACAAAAGTACTTTAACTTCTCCACACTAGACTACTTCACACTGGACTACTTTTAGGCCTGCTCTATAAAGTATGAATTTCTTAATGATCGCTGAGAGATCAAAAAACAAAAGCAATATTCTTTGATCTCTCAGCTATCGTTTCCCAAGTTGGTTTCTAGATACGCCTCAACTTCGCCGCGCCAAACTCCCTCAGTAGCCACGACAACCAATAGCTTGTAGAATCCATTAGGAGCTGGCACTCTGCTTATCATTTGGTCACTCAGCACCATTCTATCTACGATGATGTCATGCTGCACGAGAAATAAAAAAATTAGTATTAAAGTTAAATAATTTTCCACAGTTTTGTACGTACGTTGTATGGACAGCTGTGATTAAAGTTGCTGAAGTTTCGTATTGCATCGTGCACCATGTAGAAGAGCGGGTAGCGCTTCGGGTCTTGCAAGAAGGCGCAGATATCCAAGGTGATATTGAACAGAAAGGGCCGATAGCCATTGAGTCGTCGGAACATGGTCAACATTGCCTAACACAACACCGAGAAAAAAGATCAATTTTCAGGACTAGCCTCTATACAAGGACTTACCTTTACACTGGTGATGGGCAGCTGTTTCGCTTTGACATGCAGATTGAGTCCCACTATGCCACGACCCAGAACCTTTAGTTCGCATGTCGTGAACTCGCAATAAGATTTCTCATAGCACTTGCACTTGATATTTTTGTACTTGAACAGACCGTCCGACCCGTGCAGGATCAGGATCATCGCCACACATGTCAATACTCGAATCGGAATACTTGGGACCCTCATCGGTGAGGCACACTCTGGTAATGGACGACATCATCATCGGAGCTTGGCTATTTGCTAAAACTTTGTTCCAATACCCTAGGAAAAAAAGTTCGGCTAACAAAAACCATTAGTTAAGAGAAAAATATTTGTTTTTTAAATATCGAGAGTAAATCCAAACGTTCACTTTTCGCTAACTAATGTACGTATTTTAGAATATTACACAAAGATTTAGTTAAAATGGTAAAAGTTAGGTCCTGTGGTGATAAATTATTCCATAAATGTTTTGAAAGGGTATTCCAAGTCTAAAATATCTATAAATTCTATATATTAGCCATTTAACGCCTGAGCAATTCAGTAAATATCACCAAACTCGTTAAGGCTTGTCAATTGTAATCCATCGCTGCAAGCTGAGCAATTTTTACTGCTGAACGCGCCCAATCGCCCATTAATTTTTGATCAGAAAATGACCCATATACATGCCACAAGATATGTAATTTTCCCGAAGAACAATGTTTCAACAATAGTCCTTAAACACAGCAAAACACTTCACGCTGCTCCAACTTAAGTTCCCTATTGAATTGCGCTTGGAAGGACATTAAAGACTTCCTGTATGGCACGCAGAGAACAAAACGCTATTGACAAACCATAAACCCAACTGCAATCGACTGCAAGGGAGTTGCGTCGCCTCGCTGGAGACGTTGATGACCTTTGAAGGAGGACCAGGACCAGGACCGAGCCGAAAGGCCAGCCAGAGGAGCCTCGACCAGCACCCGACCTGCCGACCAGGAACCCCGTTTTAATTAGAGTGGCATGAAAGTATGCCCGAGGCTGAGGCTTGGAGCTGCTGATTCGCTCAATGCGATTCTTATGCAAATGCTTTTAATTACAAAACTGTGAAACTGAATTACGCAACATTGCGTTATTTAAGTGAATTATTTTGAGGCAGGTTCGTGTGTTTAATTGGCCAACTCAACGCCTTTTTAATTGCCAGAACCGTTGAGCCGCCTCAAAAAAGAAATGGCCAGATGGACGACCGACCCCGGGCCTGGGCCCACACAATTTTTCGTTTTATTTTAAATTTCGTTTTAAGTCGCCTCCAAATTGAATTTCAAGTCGACTCGCCTGTGTCTAAAATCGATTTTGATTGATTCAATTTTAATGTGAATATGGGATATGTGATAACATGCTGCGGTCTTGCCGAAAGATTTTCAAAAGTGGCGTAAACTGAAGCAGTAGAAAGCACCGCTAGAACTTAAAGTAATTTTGAATCAAGCTCTAAGTCTTTCAGATATATAAGACACAATGATTCACTGTCTATAGTGAAATACCTCTTCGATTTCCTTGGAGAAATCTGAAGCTATTGACCTCTCTCCGTCACATGAAATTGAAATTGAAAATGTTCCCCTCCTCTCTCTCGACGCGGCTAATAGAAAATATTTGTAGATAAAAAGGCGACAAATTGAATTTGCAAAGGTCACACATAAGTGCGACACTTGATAGCAGGCATTGGCACTTCACGTGAGTCTGTCTGTCCTGTCCACCTCCCAACCCCCCGAAGGAAACTCCCCAAAAGAGAGCTGCTTGAAATTGTTGGAATTTTCTTTTCTCTGCTGAGAGATTGGCAATACACATATTTGGATTTCCATTTGCCCTGCCCCCAGAGAAGATATTCACATTATTTTCGCCAAATTGAATTGGCAAAGTGATTTGATTGTGCGTGAATAAAGACATTTCCGATCAGAGGAGGGTGTGACCATGGCCAACCCCTTTAATAAAAAACTGTCTACGGACTGAAAACCGCATTACGGATTTTAATTAACCGGGACAGGAATATTTCAACATCCATTAAAATATCATATTACATTCAAAGAGAGAGCGAGATAGAGAGACTTGACTTTGGAAAGGGTTTTAATGGCTTATGTGGCCAACAACTATGGAAGCTTTTATCCTGGATAAATACAACCATTATATAAAATTATATGAAACACAGTCGATAGCCTGACTGGCTGTGGCGGCTTTTCCATTGATTGGCCATTGAACATATTGTTTTTCTATTAATTATACGAAAATTACGCCAACAAAGAGCACATATGGCTTCGGAATACCGCAAGGATCCCGAGGGAAATCCAAAAACACACACAAAACCTCAAAACAGAGACACACGCAAGTCTCGATAGAGTCTAGAGATAATCACCATAATCGGACTCTGCACTTTAAGCGATTTTCAATACATATACGTACTTAGGGGAGGGGGGAGGGGGAAGATGCCAACAAGAACGAGTCGCATGACGCACAATGGAAAAAACTGAGAGCGGAAAATGCGAATTGCGAAGGGCAATCCGCTTACAACGCAAGCGGGGGGTGACCAGGGACTACTGGGGTGGTGATGTGTGTTCTGTCCTGTAATTACATATCCATTGTTCGCACATTCTACGGCTTTCTAGGGCAGTTTATTCTTGGGCACGCTGGGACGATTGCACTCTGATGTCCGTGGTCACCTGTAGAGCAAAGACCTTGGCTATCTCTCCCGTTCCCTCGACGACCTCCACGAAGAACTTGTAGATGCCGTTCTGCAGATTCGCTGGGTAGATGTCGTACGCACTGACATTCAGCAGCGAAAAGTTGCCCACTCGCACAGGACACGAAATGATTTCGCTCATCTGCATATTGGATTTGAGAAAGTACCGCATCATGGAGTTGCCAGAAAAGTCGGACAGGAAGCTGCACAGGTCCAGGTTCTTCATCTGCAGCAGAGTCACAAACATGGTTCCTCCGTCAGGCTTGACGCGGACCTTCAAATTGAAGATCAGGAAATTGCTGCCCAGCTCCCGTTTGAGCCGCACATTCAGATCGAAATGGGCGCGATCGTCATGGATGGAGGTGAACACCTTCATATACCGCGATTCGCCGTAAACGTTGATGTGGTTGATGCGTAGAATGGGTCTCTGAAAGGCACGGGCAACGCGATGAGAGATGGGTGAACCCATGGAACAAAGAAAATACCTGTTTCGAGTCATCATCCTCATCCCACAATGATTTCGAATCATTTTCTTTGGAGAATATCAACTGGAACAGCGAAAAAAACAATCCACTCTGAATGAGATTCATTGCGCAATGGGAATAACTACCGGAGATCACCGGGTGATCACCCGGTCATGGTCTCTGCTCTGTACTGCAGCTTAATGTTAGCCATTTATTAGATTACCACAAATCACTCGCCATTTTCCTGCTCTATGATCTGTACAATCGAGGTGACCTGCAGGGCAAAAACTTTCGCAATCTCTCCGCTCTCCTCCACAATTTCAGTGAAGAACTTGTAGGTGCCATTTTGAACGCCATCCGGCGAGATATTTTCCGCCACATCGGCATTCAGCATGGAGTAGTTGCCCACCCGCAGGGGGCACTCGATGACGTCACTCAGTATGACCGATTTCTTGAACATCAGCCGCAGCATCGGGCTGGCATTGTACTCGCTGAGGAAGCCGCAGAAATTGATGCGCTTCAGCTCGAACAGGCGGACGAACTTGTCCTTGCCATGGGGTCGGACGCGCACCTTGACATTCATCACCAGATGGTTGCTGCCCAGCTCCCGCATCAGGCGGACATTCAGATCGAAATGCGTGCGATCCTCGTGAATGTGAACCTTGACCTTCATGTAGCGCGATTGGCCGAACACGTTGATGTGATGGATGGTTACGATTGCTTTCTGAGAAATAGTTGGGCTTGAGATTTGGTCGATTTTTGTTTACAATATAATACCTTTTGATCTGCATCGGGATCTAGAAAAGAGCTCTCATCCCCAACGACTTGGCTGGTTAGGTGTAACCACACACAAGCCAAAAACCAACCGATCCGAATGAGTTCCATTTTGCAATGAGCTCCACAGACGATCCTTGGTAATGACTAACCTTACGGTTAAATAGTAAACAACATGACCACGCAAATCTCTTAATTGGTTGGGCTTTATTTGTAAATATATCGTTGGTAATTTGTCTTAATTGTTATCATCATCCGAATCGGTTCGATTGACCGAAC
Source organism: Drosophila athabasca (assembly GCA_008121215.1). NCBI lineage: Eukaryota > Metazoa > Arthropoda > Insecta > Diptera > Drosophilidae > Drosophila > Drosophila athabasca. Next base: position 864,516 of record CM017793.1, on the reverse strand, counting down.
ACGCCAGATTTTTGGAACTTGATCCAAAAAAAAAAGATTCTACTTAAGATAGAGAGTTCTTGTTAGAGGAACTGGATCTGCGGAGGTACCAATTTGTAGCCCTTAGTAGCCTGTAGCTGGTTATATGTCACCACCTAGTCAACGACTCAATTAGCTAACCGACGGATATGCGACGCCATCAGAGCTTATTCATTAGACCCCATCATCGAACCCAACCTAACCGAACCGAACCGAACCGAGTCGCGGAAGCTCCAAAGTGTTGAAAAGCCAATTAGCGCTGAACTCAGGAAGGAAGCCATAGGTGCTCAAGCTATGGCGGCCCCCTGCGTGTAAATGGAATGAAAAGTTTACAATTTTATGAAAAGGAGCTGGAAAAAACCGCACGCACCACCTGAAAAGTTTCCCCGCCCCCTTCGTCGCTGCGGTGTTGCGTAATTTTCTGCGTCATTTAATTAAGCCGATTCATAGCGCCCCCCCAGGAGTCCGTACAGTGTGTTGCGTCCGGCTAAGCTGCCGCACACACACACAAACAAGCACACCCACACATATTCGTATTCGTATTCGTATGTGTTGGAGTAATTATCTCAGATGTTCATGTTTATTATTCATAATATTTTGCCTTAATTATTTATTCATAACTGCTAATAGTGTTTGTGGGGTCTTAGTGCCACAACAGCTTAAGTACGCCTATTAATTGGCATCGCCAGATGCTCAGTGCTCAGTGCTTAGTGCAGAAACATTGATACAATGTCTCGACTTAACCTAGTCCTCATCAGTCCAGTGCAATCCTACGCCGAACTGGGCTTCTTAATGCGTGCATCGGTGAGGAAGCAGGACACCACCTGATTGTCATTCTCCACATCGAGAAGTCTGACCTCCAGGCGTGTGGGCACCTCGGGCTGACTGCTGGCCACTGGCAGAAGCAGCTCATAGGTGACATCCTCGCCGGCATCCAGGGGACAGTAGGCGCCGTACAGGAGATTCTGGCACACATTTGCACGTTTGGCATCCAGATCGAAGGGTATTCTGACGCCCAGCGAGGTAAGAATCACTTCGGCGGTTAACTTCTTCATGGTATTACGAGCTATAAGGAAAATCAACCAGTTAGCATGTGTTTTTGTTTGGGCCTGTCTCTGAGGTCACACTTACTGGCAACAAACTGAACGTCGATCTTGGCGTCGGTTCCCTTCCACAAGTCGCAGGGCAGGTCATCGCACTCATCGATCTGCACCATTAGCGGTAAGGGGTAGCTGCTATCCGCACCTAAATATGATTAAAAAATTCAATAATTAATTACTTTCATCTCACAACTTTCTCGAGATTGACTTACATTGTCTGATTGGGGTATCCGCAGTGATCAGGGTCCACATCAGGGGCAGCATTAGGCATAGACAAAACTTCTTCATGGTGGACATTTTCTTTTGATTTTTTCAGATTTCTGATTGCTTCTGTTCTCTGTGAAAGCACTTTGGTTTGTGTACCCCAAACTGGGCTATCAGAGGGGTATTTATACCCTTCCAGCTCTCATGGCTAGCTCGGTTCTCCTGCACTCGGATCGCAATCTAATCCGTTTTGCACTGAGTTTGAGTTTAAGGAACATTGAACACTTTTTATGGCTCTTATTACGTCTTAATCGCACTTAAAATGTGATGAAGCAGGGAACACCTTTTCAACGCCTTTTCATACTTAGTTTCCATATGGCACAAATATTGATCACAGCGTTCTTATCGTCAACTCGGAAATGCCTGAGATTATGCAAAGAGGTATATTATATTTGTGCAGATATTTGGGACGGAACTGTACTATAAAACTGAAATACTGTCTCAAATATAGCAAAAGGGTGTGGCATCTGAACCATAGTGTGAGATGAGAGCTACAGAATATGTAGATGGCTGAATCTGGAGCAGATCGGACCATAATTATAGCCAGAATGAAGAACACCTCTTCCACAGGCGGTCTCTCTTTCTCTCACACTCCTCGTGCAGTAAACGCCCCCTGGCGGAATGAGCGAGATATAACGGCCAGATGGTAATTCGTTGGCGAAAAGAGAGATAGAGAGAGAAAATACAGCAGTATGAAAGAGGATAAGCAGCGTGCTGGATGTACCCGGTAATACTGAGTCACCACACGTGTGCCACTTTAACTATTCTTAAGTAGGAACTCATTATCGGTAACTATATTCTAATGAATTGTTTATGAATCCGCCTGATTACCATAAAAACAAGCCTCGCAAAAGATTAGACAAAAGATTAGTCACGCCAGAACAGCTTGTATTATCGACAGCCAGTACACTCGAACTTTCCGAGTGCAAACCCCCTTTATTTCGGGTCCCTGATAAGATCAGCCAGCGCGTACGAACACCTGTTGCGGTCTCGGGATTTGGGGTTTCAGGTGCAGGCGAACTTGGACCCAATGAGAGCATCAAATTAGCCAGTGATTAGAAATTATATTCTTAGCCAGGCCGACTGGCACCCAAGATTAGGAGAAGATTAGCGTACGGGAACTGCGATTTCCCTGGCATACTCTTGGGCTACCGAACTGGAGCCACCCCAAGAGTTGTGTAAAGCGCCGCATTAACATCAATTTATATGCATAGCCAATTTGTAGCAAGTTTTATACAATTTCTTACACCCACTTGACTCGACAAGAGCACCAGACGACCCGAACCGAGCAGCGTGGGGAAGTCAGCGAGAAAGTCAAGGGGTGACAGCAGCAGCAGGCCAGGGAGATCCTTGTGCCTAAATTTCATCAATATTTTCAGATTTTGTTCACAAATTCAACTGTTTTATATGCAAATTAGCTAAGCGATTTTGCCCCGCCAGCCAGCCGGCCGGCAATTGATTTCCAAAATATTTACGTACTGCTCGTACATCCATCCATCAAATGGTTAAATAATTGCGGGACATGCCAGGGGATGTGAGCATTCAATTGGCGGAACAGTTTATTTAATTTGCATTTTTATAATTAATTTGTGCGTTAATGAGGATTTAATACATTTTACGTGACATTTTATGAAAATATCTCAGGGGTGGCAAATATCTATAAATGGTATTTGAAAGAGATTGAATTGGTTGAGCAATGCAATGCATAAGCTGACGACTCAAAATACTTTTATTAGATTTTTAGTGCTTTAAAAAAAGTTTAGTTTTCTATGTGAATGTTCAAACATGAATACATTATTGTACCTAAAAGAACAAGAGTGTTTACACATTCACTGAGATAAATACAACACCAATCCATTCTAAGTTAAAAACATACAGAAAGTACATAATTTATGACTGCTAGGGTGCGAACGGAGAAAAGGTCCTTCAACTCTAATGAGTTGACAACACACGACATCCTAAAGGTCAAGGGCAGTAATCAATTAGGAATCTAATGCAGTCCAAAAATACTTATGCTTACATGCACTCAATTGGCCACCCGCAGTACCGATGAACCCGTTTCATAGTTCTAGCGATAGTAATAGAATACCGAATTGTACCCATACCTCATGGTAAAATTACTTATAGGGCTGGGATTTTCTTAATAAAGATTAGTTGGAATTTACAACTCAACGCGCAAATGTCTAGACTTTTCTTTTAAGATCTTAACACATACTTTTAATCCGATTTCTTTCAAATTTCTTAGAAAATTTCAAGGCAATGTAATTAATCCCTAACTAAAACATAAAAGACTCTGCAGTGAAGTTTATTTCAAACTAAACTTAATTTCACTTATATTTAAGCACCTTCCAGCTCGAGTTCCTATAACATTTCCCTGGAAATAGCTAAGTATTTTCCTTGGAATTTCTGCCCTGCCTTGCCTTGTACTTGGGCGCCCAACAACATCAATGCCAGGAAAGTGGAAATTATAGGAAAGGGCATAGCATACATACATCGGGTCTCAAATTATGTATTGCCAGGCTTCAAACTAACATTTTAATTATACTTCGTTATTGCCAGCGAGTGAGAGTTCGAGTGAGAGTTCGAGTTCGAGCTAGAGAGGAAACCAGTACATTATTATGCAAATGTAGTAAACTTCTTTTCGCTTGAAGGGGTCACATTTCTCAGGTGGAAATTTTGTTGCCAGGCGGGGAAAGGAAAAGGACACATGCCAGCACGTAAGGGGAGAAATTACTCAACAGCTAGCGAGTAGAACTTGTTGAAACGCATGTTTCTCTTGATTTCGGGAAACATGAATTTTGCATTCATTTAATTACAGAGCCCAGACCATCGCCACAGTGCAGACTCACAGCAGGCGTTGCGAAGGGGGAGGGGGGAGGGGGATGGAGGGTCTCTGAGCAAATTAATTAGCATCCCCGGCAGGTCCTGACATGCTGGAAAAATTTAATAAAAACCATTTTTGCATGACGGCATATGCAAATTACAATTTGGCAAAAGGCCGAGACCGAGTCTCAATGTAGGAGTACGGCGTATATCAAAGTGTGCGGCAAAGCGAAAAGGACTAACAATGCAGGTGGGAAATTCGATGAAAACTGTGTGGAAAAATTGTCTCAAGGCCAGTTGGTCAGTGGACACTGGGGCCGGCCACAAAGTAAATACGTTGCCTTGTTAAAACGGAAACAGCTGAATGCACTCGAATAGTTCCAACTATAGATCCCAACCCCCACCCGGAGCATAAGGGTTGCGCTGACCCCAATCCCAGGCACCTGTTGAGGGGGTGGTTGGGGGGTTTGCTGCGCAATTGGGCGTGACTTTCAGAAATTCCTCTATTAATTGAAAACACACGGCCCTGGGACTCTGGTTTTAATGAAAAATTAACAACACGAAAATCAAATTGTCGCCTAATTGAGACACAAAGCACAAGCCCAGCCAGTCATTCGGTATTGAATTACGTACAAACAAATATCAAATTGAAATAGAACCAGACAGCAGACGGCAGATAGTAGAGTGGGTATCAGGATGGGTAGCAAGCAGCTCGAGCTGGCTGGCTGTCAGGAATAAAGGCCACGGGTTCGGGATTGGCGTGACAAATTGTTTGGCTTTGGCGCTGGCATTTGATGTCGGACTTGATTTGACAAATTAATTGAGTTAACTGGCAACTGTGGGGCTGCAGCTGGAGTTGGGGGTGCAGCTTGCTTGGGGCTAACCAGTCTATTCAAATATTAAAACAAACAGCCAAGAACCCCCTCCAATCAGAACCAGTCAGAACCAACTTTAGTTGCATACTTTTCCTCAAAAGAAAAATCAATAAAAAAGCTCGCTCTTAAAACTTCCACTCACCTTATCGATATGAGCAAAAAAAGTACATCAAAAGATAAGCCGAATGAATATCCGTGGAATACATTTGGGAATATGCAAAAAACGCTGAAGAAGGAAGGAAGGAAGGAAGGAAGAGAGGGAATGGGTACACATTTTTGGCACACAAAAGTGCAAACGGAAACCGGACTAAGTGGAAATGTTTTTGCCTCCAAGAGTATTCCTGGCATCAGATTTTTCCGGCCCGAATAATTGCATTACTTATACGCTGCCGTAAATAGGCTCTCACTCTGGCTGACTGATGCTAATCAAATATTGCGGTTCCCATTGTTGGCGCAAGGTGAAAGCCCTGAAGATACATTTCCCGCTCGGTTGGGTCGTGCAGGATTTTCCATTGCTTTGACATATTAAATAATGTCACAACAATTACATGTGAGAAGCGGCGACAGCTCTTCGGTAAGAGAGGACATATGGGGGAGGAACGAACGACGAAGGACGAAGGGCCGATAGCAAGTTCAAAAGCATTTTGAGGAAATCTCATGCTGCGCTGAAGCTGTCCACATGCCACATGCCAACCACCCACCCACCACACCATGCAAAAGGTTGCGGAAAATCGTCAAGGGTGGATCGAAGCAGATCCCTATCATTCAATCTCTATAGATGCGAAACTTCGACAACATTTCACGCTCACCTCGCGTTTACCTTTCGCAAATTTTTGGCAAGGGCAGAATTATATTTTCCAGCTTACTTTTAGTCTGTTTCTTTTATAGATTTTCCCTTCCTGTGCGCCATAGAAGTTCCATTGTCAGTGGCTTTCGGCCGAGAAGGAAATGTCTGTGGGTTTTTTGTCCATTGCCATCGACAGGCTTAGTGGCCTGCCTGCCTGTGGTGGCTGCGGAGTGCTCAAGGATTTATTTTCGCACTGCCCCCTGGCCCTGGCCCTGTGCCTGGCTTTGACTCTGGCTCTCGCCCTCGCCCTGGCCCTGTCCCTGTGTGAGCTTTGTAAAAGATGAAGTGATAAAATTCTGTTGCCCGATTTGATGATTTCACCTCCCATTGGCAAGGTTTCGGTTGATTTCTTGAAATAGATGTAACAATATAGATCATCATTCTACAAATTGATGGATTTTTAGCATTACTCTGGTAAAGGGTACATTGGGCAGGGTACATTAAAAGTGTACATATGAATCTCCGATGAATATGGATATATTTATATGGTTTTTTTCTGACCGTGTCCTCATATTTTTTACCTTTAGCATCCTATGACATATAAAAATACTTTTCTATTACTATTTTTTAGAACTTTTTACCGCGCTTACTGTATCTACTTATGCCACCGCAAAGCCTTAAGAATTATCCATACTTACATATGTACATGAATTACTAGTACTGGAAAAGAGCTTGTTGAGCTTTTTCAGCAGCGTAGTTTGCGATATATTAAAAGTTGACGAGAGATCAGTTAAGCTTTAAGCTTATCTTATTCAAAATAGACTTGCAAGAAGAGAGTGCTAAGTGGAGACTGAAATCAGGGGCAGGCGGGCCGAATTGCCTGTGCCCTAATGCAAGCGAGAGAGCGATGGATTGAGAGAGCAATAGTGAAGGCGAAAGATCAAGAGAGCGATGCAGAAGGCGAAAGAAAGAAAGATGACGCGAGAGAACGGCTGGATAGGCTGCTGTCGCGCGGGAGCCTGTATGTAAATATGTATGTACATATGTATGTATGTACAATGTGCAGTGCAGTGGGCATTGCAAACAACAAACAATAAAACGGAATTTAATTTACTGCTGCACCACTGCTTATATTGCCTGCGTAATCTCAATGTTGTGGCTGCCATTTTGATACGAGTATTAATTTGATTTGCTATAAAATATTGTAAATTGACAAGAAAGAATGCGAATATATTTTAGGGTATTATTGTAAGGTTTAAAGTAGTCCAAAGGTATAGAAACTTATCATCAAAGCATAATTGACTAATTTGATTCTATTTTAGATGACTTTGGAACTATTTTCATCTTCAATATTATATGTCACCCAACAGGTGCATTCTTGAATTCCTTCCTTGTGATGGCTCCATTTTACTCATCTGATTGGGTAAAGATGCCGTCGAGTGCCAAAGCAGTCACCTTTCATGGCCCAAACAACAAACACGACCAATTTGAGTCAATTGGCGCACCGATTAGATAAACACAAATCCGACACACAAAAACTCACTCAAAAGTCGTTCGGCTTCGGCTATAAAACGATGTCCGCACGGTTGGCCGAAACCAATGCAAACGTTGAAACATGCAGGTCAAGAAGGTGTTGATTTGTATCTCTCTGGGATTATTGGCCACGGTCCAGGCCGCCAGTGATCTGGCCACGGAAGTCAGGCGATGTAAGTTCCACGATTTCTACTCTCATGGATTCCATGCTCAGAGAATTAATTGAAATCTATTCTCAGGCTCTGGCAATAAACCATTTCCCCTGGAGGTACGCGTAGATAGATGCAAAACGCCGCCCTGCGAAATTATAAAGGGATCAACGCAGTTCTTCGAGATCGATTTCGCCGTGGACAAGTACATCACAAGCATGACGGCCAAGGTTAAGGCCACGACCTTGGGTGTCATCACAGTGCCGTACGAGCTGCCGGCAGAAGTGTCTGCCGTCTGCCCGAACCTCATGTTCGGCGCCTACTGTCCGCTGTACCCGACAGAGGATGTCACCTATTTGTTTGCCTTCCCCATTGGCGAATATCCCGAGATTGGGGTGAAGGTCGAGATCTATCTGGTGGATCAGGATGGTGATACTGCCACGTGTTTCATTTGCGACATCAAGGTGGTCAAGGGCAACGGCAGTAGCAGCTGAGTAGAGAGTCGGAAAGTCGGAAAGTCGGAAAATCGGGTAAACCCTCCTTCAATTATTGGTCTTAAATTCTGTGATAAATGTAAATTTGCGTCTGAAAGCAAATCCGTTTGGCAAATCAATCGCCCTCGCAGCTTACCCGCGAGGTCTCATGAATATTTAATAAAATTTTAAAAGCTCTGCCTCCCCCCTCATATGCTATACGTATGCACGGGGGTGATTTGCATTACCTATGTATACGACGTGTGTTCATTTCATTGAAAACCTAAAAAGCTACAGCCAACCAAAAAGGGACACTCGCCTACTATTTGATTATAATCTCAACTTTCCATTGGTCATTGCTATCTGCACACGAAGCCCATAAATAATCGAATCAACTCCCAATAATTCTCAAATCTCGAACCTGATTAGCCTCAATACCGCGACACACCTGGTCAGCCCAAGTAAGGTATGCAGGTAGCCAACGGTTTTAGCCCACAAGAAGAAGAGAAATGTACCGAGCTATCATTGTTAATTTCCCAAAACACCCGACGAATCACCACCAAGCTTATCAGATTTCATTTCAATTCAAAATGCACTGAGAAAAGTTTTTCGAAAATTTATGATGAATTTCCTGGAGCAGAGAACGGATTTGCAGGTCAACAAATCGCTGAAACAAAGGAACTACGTTATAGATTGAGTTCTATCAAAATAGAAAATTGACAGAAGAATTTTTGAGAAATTTTCAGAATTGTTTCATTCAATGAATGTGAATTTCTTGCCAAATTGGAGTTGGAAATACTTAAATATCTCTGGATAAAAATCGCTTTACAATTTTAAATGTGATTTTGGGAAAGGTCATTCGGTGTGATATCATAGGATTCTCTACACACGATCCTATTTCTCTAACTCTAATTGTCTCTGAAGAGAAGCTTAACAGGAATATAATTGTGTACATTATGTTGTAAGAAAACGCCTCCTGGCTGTAATATAGATATATAGTAGTTATATACATATGTACTGTACATATATCAGAATATATATTCTAAGTACCCTGAGTAAACAAATTTTCTAAGGTAAAAATTATTTGGGGTCGTTCATTTCCATATAGCCAACTAATAAAAGTTAGTGATAGGTCAAGATTAGCAAAATAAAAGAACTGTTTTTATCTCTCAAGATCTTTCAAGACACTTTTAATGATATGTCATGATCTGAATAGAAACTAAAATTGATACATCACCGCTGACTTAGCCTTTGCTATGAAAGATAAGGCTCCGAAAAAACCACACAAAAACTCATACTATTACTAAATACTATTATGTACACACTTATGTACGTGCCGAAATCATTGATCTCATAGTTTCTTTTACTCTAGTTGGGGCCTATCTTTCGTCAAAAAACAGCGTATTTTTCCTAGAATTTATACAAGTGTAGACTTGCACCCAAACCCTGCGAAATGTGTGAGTGATAAGCAGAGGCCAACTCTTCACCATATGGCCAATTCGATCTCTAAGCTGACGGCCAATTGGTGATTATCAAATCGCTTTTTATGGCCCATTCAACTGGTCAAATCAGTGAAATAATTTACTGCTGGTCAGTCCGTCGGTGCAAAACCACAACGTCACCGATGACTGTATATAAATATATTGTGTTATCTCTTATCGGCTGGACAATTAGCGCTGGGTACACTGGAATCCGTGACGTAGTCAGGGTAAACAAACGGTTTTAATCTTTTGGAAATGGAATGGTTTGCATTTATTGGTCTGTAGAAGTGGCTAATATTCAGTCAGGCCACAAGAGTGGTGTCGCGTACTACGACCGGATGTCTATGCCTCCAGTTCGCTTTGGTTATCGCGCCAGTCCAGGAGGTATTCCTCCTGGTTTGCCGCCGCTCCTTTGCGGAGCTTGCAGCTGCAGATGAAGCACGTGATGACCTCGCCCGCGGCATCGTTGAGCGTTACGGTGACATCGGCGGTGATCTCCGGGAAACTGGGCTCCACATAGAAGTTGAACTGGTAAGTGACGTCCTCGCCTTTGTCGATGGGACACATGGCACCATACATCAGATTGGTGCACACGTTGGACACATCTTCAGGTAGATCGTAGGGCAGATTCATGCCAAATACCTTGGCCGTGGTCTTGGCTGTGATATTCCTGATGTTGTTGCTGGCTGGAAATGTATACATTTTGGATAGTGTTCAGTGTTTTTGCAAGGCCAAGTACTTACTGCCCAGGAACTGTACTTCCATGATGGCTGTAGTGCCCTTGTAAACGGTGCACGGCGGCTCTTCGCAATCCTCCACTCTCACGCTCAGTGGAAACGGCTTATCCTTGCCTGAAAGAATGCATGTGGCATGAGCAAAAAAGTAGGCTACATTTTGTGGAAAACGTCCCAGAGATAAGAGCTTGATAAGCGCTATCTATCACAATTGGTACTGTCTTGAGTTTTGAGTATAAACTCTTTGATAATAGGGAGACTCTCTTAATGGAAATTATCAAAATACTCTTTGATAAGAAAGAGACTCTCTTGACGGTTCTTGAGTTTTTTACAGCTGTTGGGGACAGCTGAACCCAATGTCTGGAAGGTGAATAACTTGATGAAAACTAAAAGATCAATTAATTAATTAATTTCTTTCAAATTATTTAGCTGAGCAGAAAAGTTGGCTATATTTTGAGGAAAATAGTTAAGAGTTTCACCATAAAAGAGGAAGGACAGGACCCACACTCAAAAGAGTTCTTGCGAGTTTGCAGTATCAAAATGGGAGACTCTCATGCGTTTCATTCATATATGTATGTACATATGTATGTCTTTAAAAGCAGTAGCAAGTTATCATCTAGAAGGTAGATTGTTGAGGGCAGGTAAACCCAAATTCTAGAATGTGATTCACTTGATTAAATTTCTTGAATCTTTGAACCCACTTTGGGAATTTCCGGCACGAAAATCGTTCATCCTATATCTGAGAAAACTCTTCTTTTTGTTGTTGTTTAAGGTGAACTTACATTGCTTTACATTCGTGGAATTTACTGCAGCAGCAAGAAATGCCAGAGCCAAAACGATCCGCATCATATTTAGTTTCGTGGAATTTCCTGTATCTTTCACTTTGAACAGATTGATTCTGTTGGTACGAGCGCCCGTAGTTGATGGCCGTGAGGGAATGGAATTACTGGAGCAAGTGGAAAAGTTTAAATAGGCAGACTCTTTGCATGTGGCTTGACCGAACCGATGACCAATTGGATGAGTTGAGAGGGTTTATCAAACTCGCTGGGGATTGATACCAGACAGCCACGCAGGTGTTACAAATGAAAACACAGAGTGGGCTTGCAGGTGTTGCGCTCTGACGAAGAGCAAATACGTCTAAATCAAATCAGTAAATAACGTAAATTCGACTGATAAGCTCTGGAGAGCCCAAAACTATGGGGCAGAGTTGCCGCCATGTGGCGCAAACAGCCGGCAAAAAAATCCCAATCTATACATGTATACATTTCATAGGTGAATCCCATGTTTTCATGCAGAAACGGAACCCTTCTCCGTTAATTTAAATTAGATAGGAATTTTCAAATATCCCGGAATTTGCATCGATATATCGATAACAGCAGTAGTCGGCAGTAAGGGTCAAAAATCGATTAAAAATAGGTTTTTACACAATTTCTTAAAGGTTCTTTATGGGTCGTTTTATATATACATATGTACATATGTGGGTAAATAAACTAAGATATAAGCAAGCCCCTTCATGGAATATTTAATTTAAGCATTTTTTATTTAGAAAATCATAAACTAATTTATAAACAATACCCTTCAATGGGATTTTAACATCAGACATTTTTTATATTTTAAAAATAATTTATAAACAAAACCCTTCAATGGAATTTAAATATCAGAGATTAATTAATTAGAGATCAACATTAAACTTAGTTGGTGTTTGAAGACCAGATGACATTGTAGTTCTTATTCAGGAACATAAGTTCTTGTATCATCATCTGTCTCAGCGTCCAAATTCCCATCTGTCGAATATACTATTTCAAAATATATTTAAAGATAATTTTTCATTACGTAAATATGCAATATTGTTTATTTGGAATACGGATGGGTTGATACATGCATATAAATTGCATTTAAAACAAATAAAACCATGCAAATAAAAACATGTGGTTACACACATACACGCATTTCGTTTTAATTCAAGGTTTTTGGCCCATACTTTACTGGAAAACTCTTAAAAGCATTTTTTTGTTAATTTTTTCTATAATGCTCTCTTTATTATTATTTATATGAAATGTATATAATTATTGTATTGTAAATCCATTAATAAAATTTAAAATTAAATTCAAATCGTCGCGCTATGCTATGCTGTGCTATCGAATATGCGATACATTTCACCGCAACAATTTCCCTTACATTCCATGCTCACTTACGTTGCTTACGTTACATTCCATGCTCACTTACGTTTTCTTACGTCGCATTTCATGCTCACTTAAGTTGTATACCTTGGCTTAAACGTCATTTTGGAAACAATCTAAAAAAAACGAGTCACTAAACTTAACCAGTCTTGTAGACAATTGATTCATCAATCGTATAAAATTATGTGCTCAGGCCCTGAGGGTCCTAGTTAGCTAGTAATATTAAACGAAATATCAAATTAAAAAAAAATTTTCGAACAGAGCCGATTAAAATCATATCGATTAAATTTAGGGGTGTGTGGCAAAAAAAATCGATGTTTGAAAAACTACCGATGTCTGCAGTTAGGACCCTAACATCGGTTAACATCGATGTTTTTCCACCTCTAGTCGAAATATTGTCTGCTTTTAAGCCAAAATGAAAATAAATAAAAAAAGTCTACGAGAATCTTAGAGGAATTACATTTGGCTCGGCCAATATTTGGATTCGAAGGAGTGCGGTGGGATAAAAGCAACGGTTAATTTTCCACCTTTTTCAATCTGTGCAAAACGACGCACAGCACAACATAAAGAATAGGAAAATACGCGGGAAGTGTAGATAAATTGCCAAAATTTTAACGCGTCTGTACTAACAACAATAAACAGCGTAAGTAAATGAGAAGTTAAAAGCCTGTGGGATAGTAAATAACGTGCGAAAAGAGCTGAAAAATTGTGCATAAATTTGTGAAATTTTGTATGCGTCGTGTGCCTGTGTGTGTGTGCGAATTCGAGTGTTGGACAGAGTGCAGCTGTATATGTGTATTGGTGTTGAAAAAATCTATCTCTTCGCTACGCATTTCACCCCCCGTTTTTGCGTATTCATTTGATCTTCTTCCTCTTCTTGTGTATCACTGTAGCCGCATTACCGTTTCCCCTATGCGCGCGTGTGTGTATTCCTTTTGTTTTTTAATTCTTTGTTTATATTTACTTGTATTTTGTTTTGCTTGCTGCTGTTTTTTTCGTCTTCCCCCCTCCGAACCAAAACGATGCTACTCCCCCACGAAATAATTTATAACCCCATAAAAATACTAAAACACAATCTTGAAATGCTCTTGGCCTGCTCCCGCCGCAGAATCATAAATCAAATTGCTATCAATTTTTAACCAAGCCTCCCACTCGCCAAACGAAATCTTCCCTTCCGCGCACTCTGCCCGGCATTCGCATCCGTTTATGCTGATTTCCATTCTCCCTGCTAGTGGCTCTCTCTCACTCTCTTTCTCTGTGTGTATTGCACCTGTCTGGCTGGGGTATTTTGATTACTTCGTCCATCAAATAGAACCCCCTCCTTCCATGCAGTTCATTTGCCTCTCTATCGCCCCAATTTTCAGTCTCCCACTCGCTCTCTCTTGCTCTCTGTATCCGAGAGATACAATATTCTCTCCAAATAGTTTTCTTGGAGCCCCGTCGCTCAGTTGAATTTTGGCGCCCGCGTCTAACAGTTTGGGGCTCGGGAAACCCAAAAGCATTCGTCGCGTCCAAGGAAAATGCTGTGGGGAAACGCGTGGATTTATTTTTAGCCTTCGTGCCGATTTCAAAAGTTCCAACGCTCCATATAAAACGCAAATCAGCAGCAAATAGATCGCAGATCGGGAATAGCACTGCCAAATTAATTGCCAATGAGAGGAGCCTGCCAATAAACATTCAGCCAGTCCATATGATAAGATCGATGGGCCATCATCATCATCACCCAGTTCCCAAGATCTCCATTATATAATCATGGAATTGGATTGACGGTCGGACCAGCCAGAGATAGAGAGAGCGAGAGCGAGCGAGACGAAAATCAAATTAGAAAAACCAAAACCGAATAGAAATGCCCAGCAAATTTCAAAGAAGAAGCTCCCCACAAGTAGGGGCTGGAGCATCGAGCGTCTCCTCAACGCCGAGCAACCAGCCCCGAAAGCGTGTGAAGCGCTGCTGCCGCAACTTCGTCACCTTCATGTGCACGCAGGTGGGCGTGGGCGCCCTGATCGTATTATACGCCATCTGCGGGGCGTTCGCCTTCATGAACATCGAGCGGGAGTACGTCGACAAGACGGCGGCACATGTGTTGGAGCTGCGACAGAACTGCTCGCAGCAGCTGTGGTACATAACCGAGGAGCACAACCTGATCGACAAGCGGGTCTGGGTGAACGAGACGAACACAGTGCTGCGGGAGTACCAGGCACAGATAGCGGGCATCATCAAGAACGGCTACGTGGGCCGCAGTCCCGAGCAGATCTGGAGCTTCCCGGCGGCACTGATGTTCTGCTTGTCGGTGATCACAATGATTGGCTACGGCAACATGGTGCCGCGCACCCCTTGGGGCAAGGGCTTCACTGTAATCTATGCCACCTTTGGCATACCCCTGTACATTCTGTACTTCCTCAACATGGGCCGCGTCCTGGCGCGCTCCTTCAAGTTTCTATATCGCTCCATGCACGACTGTACACAGGAGCGAAACTTCGATTCCCGACTGGATGCCCTGGAGAACGGTAGCCTGGGCACCCTGACGCTGCGCAAGAAGATCATTGTCCCCTCCACCGCCTGCTTGTGGGTTATCATCTTCTATGTGCTGACTGGGACCATTATGTTTGCCAACTGGGAGAAGTGGAGCTTTCTGAACAGCTTCTACTTTTGCATGACATCCCTGTGCAAGATTGGCTTTGGGGACTTTGTGCCTGGGGCTTCACTGACCACCGCCGCCGATGTGGATGCGGCCACGCAGAAGCTGCAGGAGGACATCGCAGCCGATCCCAATGAGCTCTCGGAGCTGCAGTCCATAGCCGATCAGCACTCGAAGCTGGCCATCAACTTCATTTACATGCTGCTCGGAATGGGTCTAGTGGCCATGTGTCGCAACTTGATGCGCGAGGAGGTGCACGTGAAGCTTAAGGAGATGAAGGAGGACGCCAAGCTGTGTGTCGAGGACACGCGTCTGCGTTTCGTGGGCTGCTGTGGCGATCCGCGCGATATCTACGAGAATGATTACTACTAGGCGAGAATGGATATTGTGGGGTGTGGGCTGTGTGCTGTGCTGTGTTCTGTGTGTCGTGTGTGTATGAGAGTGTTGTCTGTGGGAATGAGCGGGGGAATCTACATCAGTATGTCGCCTAATCCCCCATATATGGTTTGCCATGCATCCGCCCGCAGCTCACCATTGATCAATTTCTGCAACTACAAGAGCGGATACGTAACTTCGAGGGAATGCTTGGCGGCGGCAGCGGGGAGCGTTTATGCACGCCAAGCACTTCGGCCGGTCCGTTCCGCATCTTTTCCGTGGCCGGCTTCCAGAACCGCGCCAATGACATCGTCTACTGTCCGCCGATTGTGCGGCAGCAGTCGCAGCATGTCGAGGACTCCACGGCCATCGTCTACTTTGGCGGCGACGTCCAGGACTTTCCGGAGAGCATGGAAACGAACCGGGACAGTCGCGGCTACATGAAGTACAACCTCGAGAACTCGGCGATCTTGCTGCGCGAGGCGTTTCCCCGATCCCACATCATTGTCATCCGGCCGGTTCGGTGAGTAGATCTTTGGCCATCAAACAAATCCCTTATACATATATCTAATGGCATTTCATTGATTCAGCATGGAATTCAAGACATTTAGCTGCTTTGACAACTTTGTGCGCGGCAACAATGCCGGAGTCCCGGACCATACGCCCATGAACCATGCACTGCAACACTTGGAAAAGTAAGTTCAGGCTCAATGGCGTTTGCCTGATGAGAACTAACACTCTAACCTACTCTGGTATCATTCACAGACTGCTGCAGAATTTGTCGCAACGTCTGATATCCATACCAGAGAACGAGATACTCGATCAGGCTGCCCAGGCGGCTGCAGCCGCGGCTGCGGTGCAAGCTGCAGCAGCAGCCGCTGCTCTGACTCTGTCGAATGCCACCACAGTCCCCTCGGACAGCAACTCGCCCTTGGCGGCCAACGATAACAGCCAGGACATGGACATTGACATTCTGCAGGTTCAGGAAAATGTCACAGTGGATGCAGACGGGGAAGTGGTCTTTCCCATGCTCCCCGACGAGGCGGATGAGGCGGCGGACCCCGCCACAAACAATGGGGGCGGAAACAATGGCAGCATCGGGAACAACGATCTCGGCCTAAACAATCATCAGGAGTCGAACAACCAGCAGCAGACGCAGCCGCCGCAACAGCAGCAGGAGTCGTCGCCCGTTAAAATCGCTGCACCAGTAGCTCTGCCAGCCACCAACAACGTAGAGCACTACAACAATTTAAACAACAGCAACAGCGAATGTGCCGCGGGACAGGGACTGGCGCAGGCCGCACTGGGTGGACAGGCGCGGCAAACAGCGCCGTTGACGAATGATAACAATCCGTTGTGGTGGAGGGAGAACCTCAATCTGGACAAGTCCAAGCTGGTGCTCATTGGCTTCAGCAAGGGCTGCGTCGTGCTCAATCAAGTGAGTCGCGTTTGGTTCGTTAAGTCGTTAACATACTTGGCTCTGTTCCCGCATCAGTGGGAAGCTCCATGATCCTCACTGACCACGGTCTTCTTCCTTGTCCGGTTTACTTGCAGTTCATCTACGAGTTCCACTATCTGAAGACCCTCACACCCGATGACAGTAGCATGTGCCGACTGCTCTCCCGCATAACGGACATGTACTGGCTGGACGGTGGACACGGGGGCCAGAAGAACACATGGATCACGTCCCGCAGTCTCCTGGAGACACTCACACGCATGGGTAAGCACTTGAGCGAGCTCTCTGGTTATACAACAAGTTCCTTGTTAACTGACTGAAACTGATTTTTGTCCAGGCATGAACATACACGTCCACCTCACACCCTACCAGGTGCAGGATGACCGCAGACCCTGGATACGAAAGGAGGAAAAGCTCTTCACAGAGATGCTAAGGCGCTTGAGTGCGCCGATCACGAGGCACTTGCACTACGACAACCAGCCGGCGAACCTGATGACTCATTTCGAGGTCCTTCAGGCCTTCTGCCAACACGTCCATGCCCTAAACCAGCAGCAACTTCAGCAGCAGCAGCAACAACAGCAGCAGGGAGTCACCGATCAGTCTGCAGTGGCGGTGGCGGCGGCGGCAGCGGCAGCAGCTGCAGTAGCAACGGTGGCGACCAACAATGGCAGCAACAATATTCTGGATGCCAGCGAAGAGGCAAAGTGACAGCTTCAACTGCATCCACATCATCACAGGCGTCGCTTGCATGCAATGAGGAAGGGGACCGCTGCTCTGAAGCGCAAGCAGGTGCAGCAGCTGCGACGGCACCACCAGCAGCTGCTGGCTGCAGACCTGTCCCTGTCATCGTCATCGTCGCGCTTGGCGGCGGCACTAATATCATCGGCAGTGGCCCTCAGCGCCGCATCTACGTCTTCATCGACTTCTGCAGCAGCGACCAATGTAAATAATCATCATCACAGCCATAGCCATACGCAACAACAGCTACTGCCGCCAGGACAAGTGCTTTCACGCCATCATCATCATCATCACCACCACCACCATCATCACCACCAGCATATGCATCCACAGCAGCAGCCGCATCCACAGCAGTCACAAGAACAACAGCAGTCGCAGTCACACTCCCACAGACATCACCATCACCACAACCATCATCAGTGTCGCTCGAAACGCAAACTACAAAAATTGTATTATACGCTTTGCCGTTAGATTCGTACAGCCCCCCCTCCCCTTATTATTAATTAACTTTATATATGTATACTTGAATGAGAGAATGTTTCATAGAACCTTACCTTAAGTCGAATCATCACCCCCAAAGCCCAACCACCACCCCCAGGCCCTATACTTCTACTCTAGTACTTCGCAATCCATGTACATCGTACGCGTCGCGTCTGTCTATTTAAGTTCCAATGTCCTGTCGAAAGATTCGTATCTCTATGTTGTATATTTATTTATTCAAATTTTTTTCCTTGCTCATGTCTCATTTGCGTATTTGGCCATCAAAATTAAAGCGAAAAATCTCATCAGTGCAATACTATATACATACACCTAAACATATATATATATATTTATATAAATGTCTATATATATAAAATACGAGTATATATATATGTATCGAATTTTTTAACAACACTTTATGTATACAAACACTCCAAGCTATTTATTGATAATTGAGAAAGATTTGTGATTTGCGCACATTAATTAACTTCATCCAGCCTAAATCGTAAGTGTAGCAGCAATCAAGCAATCTTCGTTTTAAGTACCCTCTCCCAAGGAATTTATTTATTCGATATCTTCCAGCACAGTCGTCGCATGCGCTATATTCAGTCTAGAACCCACCTACCCCCACACTATACCCTGCCCCCAAAAACAAAACAAAAACAACAAGCAAACCCTCTGATTAAGTATTACTTAGCGTTTAATAATCATATCTATTAAGTTGAAACCAAGATGAAGATGTACTTTATAATGTAGGACGAACCTTAGTAGCTTCAATCAGTTGTGCGGCTAGCCCCAGATCTAGATCCATTCCTGGAGCAATATTGAATCGTATGATCGATCGTATGATTAGAGAGACGGTAAGCAATCTTCAATCTGCTTGATATTTGTATTGTATGTATATTTACATGCTAGTAGTGTATAATCTGGTTGTGCTGCGCAGTAGCAAGTACTACTCAATGCGAATAAAATTAAATTTGTCAAGCCATAGTGTGGCGCGCGTTCCTTATACTATAACACATGGAAACATGTGAGATCTTACCGCTTTCGCTTAAGCAAGAGACAAGAGATGCCAAGATGGGCCATCTTGATCTATTGTGGCTCACTTTTAAGAAAAATGAAGTAAAATTATTTAGTGCATAGAAGGGAGAGTACCGTACCCCAACCCCCCCTACATACACAACACAAAATTTCGTACCTTGGTAGAATTTGCAGTTCAAAATTGCTTTAGAGTTTGAGAGTTTTTCAGTGTAAAGTAAATTGTACGGCTTAAAACTCGCTCACACTCACACACACACACACATGAACAATTTAGGCAAGAATATACATACAAGATACTATATACAAAAAACAAAAAGAAAACGTACAGACCGATACAAATGCAGATGCACAATGTGTATGTAGATATACGTTACTATTATGAACATTATAAATGAAAAAGCTGCGAAATTCGAGCAAAGCAAGCAAACAATTGAAGTGTAGACTACTTCTCAATGATTAATAGGGTTCCCCAATGTAAATTCTACTGATCCATGCGAGTCTGGTAATAAAATGAATAAGCATATACGAATACAGATACACACACTTGCTCTTCAATTTGTTTCTTTTATTCAATCTACTACTTACTTTAAAATAAATTACAATTCTATTGTACTTGTAAAAAAATATCGCGTGTGATGCGCCAGACTGCTTCATCCTTGAGATTTGTGTGTCCTTGGCGGAGGTGGAGGAGTAGGAGGAGGTCTTCGCGTTAACTTCATCGGTCCGGTCCAAGACTCTGCTATGCAGGGCCCGGAACTACACTACGCACAGTCGTTGCGGCACTTGGCATGTGTCGCCCACTCGTCGCTGCCGTCGCAGCAATCACATACGTGGTCGTTCACCCGACTGCTGGCCACATACTTGTCTTGGCCGCGCCCCGTTATGTGGCGTTTCTGGTAGCGGCAGTAGAAGCGCCCGTTGGCGCAAGCATTCGTGCTGGGCTCGTCACTGCCGTCGCCCTCGCAGTCGCAATAGTCGTCGTTCAAGCGTTCAAAAGCTATCTCCTTGCTGCCGTCCAGGCACTTAAACTTCCCCTCGAAGTTCGGCTTGTACGCGTCATAGTCAAAAAGGCGCGTACCTCTGAGCGGGATAAAAAGGAAATAATCAGAAATGGCCGAGCAACAGGTCCATGTCACTGTCACAGCACAAACCGTATAATTTTGATGGGCTCCACATCGGGAGCGGAAGACCCGTCCAGACTAGCCGCGTCTGCAGCTCTGGCTTCTGTTGCCCCACCGCCATCGAAGGGGTCCACGTCGCGCTGTTTGCTGCCCAGGGACTGCATCATTTCCTTGTGCTTGCGACGCAGCTGCTGCAGGTTCCAGGGCGTGGGCACCGCGGGCAACTGGTTCAGCGAGAAGGCCTGTTATTCGTTTATACATTATACACATTTTGGACACATTTACGCTGGGACGAAAGCCAGCGTTACCTTTACCTGATAAGCGATGAACGATATTCCGACCAGGAAGATGAGCAATAGGAACATTTTGGATTTCTGGCGGTAGAATGGCTTGTAGTAGATGTTCTCACGCTTCACCCATGTCTTTCGCATTGCGTCTTTTAATTTGATCAAAAAATATTTGTTAACAAAATTCTGTTTTGTTTATAGAAGCATTGTATTGTTGTTGTCTATGACAGCGATTACCAACACTGTTGCAGCTCAGAAAAATACCGTACAAACCAGATGAAAAAAATGAACCTAACCCACTCAACCTACACCACTAACCATACAATATATAGACGGGACAATTCATACATGGAAAATGTCCGCACCACCATCAGGCATCAGCTACACCCGAGCATCAGCTACACCAGTCGTGAGAGTGTATGTGTGCACATGTATTCTCGCTTATTTTGCGTGTTGTGCATGTGTGGATCAGCTACTCGGCGAGTCGTGAGAGTGTATGTGTGCTCATGAGCATGCATGTACATTGCGTGTTTGCAAGTGTGTATGAGCGCACAACTGAAATTTTCGCTCTCCCAACTTTGTTTTGATTTTTGACCAACAATATCTGCAGTACACATACAGTTAAAGCTCAGCCTCACATACAGAGCGTTTTTTACTTTGCCAAGCTGAAATTATGTGTTGTGTGTTCTTCTTCAGCTTGTGGACGAACTGACCTACCGCCACAAAATAAATGAAGAATTGGCAGGAAGGGTGGGGGTGGGGGTGGGTGTGACCACTGAACCGAAACGAATATACATATCTGCGATTTCTATGGCATTTTGAAAATCCAAGGAAAAATAACGGAAAATAGAACAAAAATATATGTATAACGAATGAAACAAAACCTGTTGTGGTAAAGAAAGGGAAGTTTTATTTTAGTACATATTATATTAGAAAACTTCAATCAATATTTAATGTCTTATATCGTCAAACAATAGTTCGAAAAGAGCTCAAATTTTCCGAAGGTTTCTCCAAAAGGTACACTTTTTACCACATCTATTTCAGAGTACATATATTCTATACTTATCCGGATAATATATGTACATAGTTATATCGGTGCTGCCACAGATCGAATTCCACCTGATATGCTTTGATAACACTAGTCGACACGACTTTTTCTGATAGATTTGGATGTTTAAAAATTTTTTAAAGAATGTTTTTTTTTTTTCATGGAGTAGTTTTTTTTTAAAGAATTTTTAAAAAATTTGGTTATTTTTGTCATAGGTAGTGCTTCTATTTTTTACATAACTTAAGTTTCCTACAACTGGTTGTATTGAACTTTGCAGTTAAAAAAAGCTGACAAATGCAGCTATAAATCCGACTCAGACACTTTGTAGCTGCAACTTAACGTCTGGAAGATATTAAGCTTCCAAATTGAAATTTTAATTTTTTTCGGTATTTTCCCCCGAAATTTTGACTTTGAAAGCTCAGGAAAAGTCGAAAAAAAAATATTTGAATGCCTTGATTTTTGGTTTTAGATAGACACATTAATTAGGCGTCGTTTAAGGTATCGCTTATAAAAATATAAAAATAAACGGCTAAGTTATAACCGCCTGTCTCTTTCACTCAATTTTGACTAGTGAAAGCAAGCTGAAATACATCAATGGCACAATTCAAGATTCACTAGAAATGATAATGATATGTGGATATAATATAAATAAAAGAAAATATCCAAAAATAATAAATAATAATAAATAAAGTAATAAAATATAATTTGGAGTATAGTGCAAACTCACCCTTAATTTCAGTTGACTCTGCTCTCGTTGCTGCTCGTTGCAGCTACCATTCCATTGGTATTGCTGGTATTGCACTTCACTCACTTTTTGGCAGTTTCATTCCACTCAAAAAAAAAACACTCAGCTACCATTCCATTGGTATTGCTGCTTAGTATTGTGCTTAATATTGCCGCTCTTTCCTCAGTATCTGCGGAATATTTTATTATTTCATTTTTCACTCATTTTTTTCACATATCACTCACTTTTTAATTTTCATTTTACTCAGCTACCATTCCATTGGTATTGCTGGTATTGCACTTCACTCTTTTTACAAATCACTCACTTTTTGGCAATTTCATTTCACTCCAAAAAAAAAACACTCAGCTACCATTCCATTGGTATTGCTGCTTAGTATTGTGCTTAATATTGCCGCTCTTTCCTCAGTATCTGCGGAATATTTTATTTCTTTTTTCACTTCACTCACTTTTTGCCAATATCGCCTTCCACACTGCACTCACTTTAACACTCACTCACTTTTTGTCCCTATAGCCTTTTTCTTATTGCCGCTCTTTATCTACATATGTTGTTCTTGCGGGATTATGGCCTCCTAATTTTTCACTGATCTGTTTGCCGGCGGCTTTCTGCACACTCTAAAAAAAAAACACTCACATTGTTTTTGGTTACACTCGCGCACATTTCACTTTAGACGCCGCGCGATTAAATATTTTAATTCCGAAAGGTGGACCGACCGGGGGGAGCTGCAAGATTCGATTGAAAGAACTGCAGCGGCGTGGGCAGCTTAAATGGGCTCTCGAAGTATGAGAAACGAGAACGAAAGAAGTTGAAGAGCGGGCGGCTGCAGCAGAGCAGCGTGGGCAGCGGCTTACGGTTCTGCTTAGAAATCAGATCTCACGGAGAAAACGACAGCGAAAATTTGCCGGTGCCGGTAACGAATTCGTTACATTAATGTAGGTCAAGGGCTCGCTCTCGCTCTCTTACTCATTTATTTGATTCTCTTTTCCTACTGCACGTGGGGTCAGTACAATTCCCTGAAGCGGGGGCGCTTCAGTAAGAGCATCTTTGCTTTTGCATTATGTGAGTTCTTGTAATTGTTTTTTTTTGCTTTGGCGTACGCGTCGTTGTTGTTGCTGCCTGTCAATGCTTTTACATATGTACATACATAGGTGGAATGGAAGACGGGGAGTGCGTGGATGACGTATGTAACTCAGCTTGACCATAGAACAAATATTTTAATGTGAATAGCTATGTATATTTGATCCATCTTTTCATTGCAGGTAATGCAGGGCAGACAATTAAGAGCGCACCTTTGCTGAAATAATCTGAATGCGGCTTTTTGCAATAGGGATTTGTGTTTGCTTTTGTTGCTTTGGCTTCTTATCTGTTTGGGGCGGGGGGAGATGGGAAACGAGCGACAAAAAACTGTAACAATTTGAATAGTTATTATATTTGATTCTCTTTTCCTACTGCATGGTGGGGTCAGTACAATGCCCTGAAGCGGGGGCGCTTCAGTAAGAGCATATTTTCTTTTGCATTATGTGAGTTCTTGTAATTGTTTTTTTTGCTTTGGCGTACGCGTCGTTGTTGTTGCTGCCTGTCAATGCTTTTACATATGTACATACATACATAGGTGGAATGGAAGACGGGGAGTGCGTGGATGACGTATGTAACTCAGCTTGACCATAGAACAAATATTTTAATGTGAATAGCTATGTATATTTGATCCATCTTTTCATTGCAGGTAATGCAGGGCAGACAATTAAGAGCGCACCTTTGCTGAAATAATCTGAATGCGGCTTTTTGCAATAGGGATTTGTGTTTGCTTTTGTTGCTTTGGCTTCTTATCTGTTTGGGGCGGGGGGAGATGGGAAACGAGCGACAAAAAACTGTAACAATTTGAATAGTTATTATATTTGATTCTCTTTTCCTACTGCATGGTGGGGTCAGTACAATGCCCTGAAGCGGGGGCGCTTCAGTAAGAGCATATTTTCTTTTGCATTATGTGAGTTCTTGTAATTGTTTTTTTTGCTTTGGCGTACGCGTCGTTGTTGTTGCTGCCTGTCAATGCTTTTACATATACATAGGTGGAATGGAAGACGGGGAGTATGTAACTCAGCTTGACCATAGAACAAATATTTTAATGTGAAGAGTTATATTTGGTTCCCTCTCTTCACTGCGGGTAGTGCAGGGCAGACAATTAAGAGCGCACCTTTGCTGAAATAATCTGGAAGCGGCTTTTTGCAATAGGGATTTGTGTGTGTTGTTGTTGCTTTGGCTTCTTATCTGTTTGGGGCGGGGGGAGATGGGAAACGAGCGACAAAAAACTGTAACAATTTGAATAGTTCTTTTATTTGATTCTCTTTTCCTACTGCACGTGGGGTCAGTACAATGCCTTGAAGCGGGGGCGCTTCAGTAAGAGCATCTTTGCTTTTGCATTATGTGAGTTCTTGTAATTGTTTTTTTTTGCTTTGGCGTACGCGTCGTTGTTGTTGCTGCCTGTCAATGCTTTTACATATGTACATACATAGGTGGAATGGAAGACGGGGAGTGCGTGGATGACGTATGTAACTCAGCTTGACCATAGAACAAATATTTTAATGTGAATAGCTATGTATATTTGATCCATCTTTTCATTGCAGGTAATGCAGGGCAGACAATTAAGAGCGCACCTTTGCTGAAATAATCTGAATGCGGCTTTTTGCAATAGGGATTTGTGTTTGCTTTTGTTGCTTTGGTTTGTGCTCTGTATGGGGAGGGGGAGATAAGCCACGAAAATTTGTAATAATTTGAATATTTCTTATATTTGATGCTTTCCTCCTACAGCATGTGGTGTGGGTATAATGCTCTAAAGCGGGGGCAAAAGTTAAGAGAGCAGTAGCGGCCTAGGCTTTTACATTGTAGAGAGTATTTGTAATTGTTTTTTGGCGTTGGCGTATGCATCGCTGTTGTTGTTGCCTGCCAATTCTTTACATGGGTGGGAATGGGAGAGGGCGAGTGCGTGGATGCCGTAAGTCAGACCAAGGTATACTAAACAAGGTAGGCTTATTGGCTCGCTCGCTCTCTTGTTTTGCTTCTTTCGACTCAGTCTGTTGTGAAAAGTACAACGCATTTGTGAGAGTCTCTCTCTCTTTCTATCTCTTTACCTTCTTTGCTGCTCTCTATAAGCCTACCTTGTTTAGTATACCTTGAGTCAGACCATAGAACTAATATTTTAAAGTGAAGAGTTAAATTTGATCCCTTCTCTTCACTGCGGGTAGTGCAGGGCAGACAATTAAGAGCGCACCTTTGCTGAAATAATCTGAAAGCGGCTTTTTGCAATAGGGATTTGTGTGTGTTGTTGTTGCTTTGGCTTCTTATCTGTTTGGGGCGGGGGGAGATGGGAAACGAGCGACAAAAAACTGTAACAATTTGAATAGTTCTTTTATTTGATTCTCTTTTCCTACTGCATGTGGGGTCAGTACAATGCTCTGAAGCGGGGGCGCTTCAGTAAGAGCATCTTTGCTTATGCATTATGTGAGTTCTTGTAATTGTTTTTTTTCTTTGGCGTACGCGTCGTTGTTGTTGCTGCCTGTCAATGCTTTTACATATGTATGTACATACATACATATGTAGGTGGAATGGAAGACGGGGAGTGCGTGGATGACGTATGTAACTCAGCTTGACCATAGAACAAATATTTTAATGTGAAGAGTTATATTTGGTTCCCTCTCTTCACTGCGGGTAGTGCAGGGCAGACAATTAAGAGCGCACCTTTGCTGAAATAATCTGAAAGTGACTTTTTGCAATAGGGATTTGTGTGTGTTGTTGTTGTTTTGGTTTGTGCTCTGTATGGGGAGGGGGAGATAAGCCACGAAAATTTGTAATAATTTGAATATTTCTTATATTTGATGCTCTCCTCCTACAGCATGTGGTGTGGGTATAATGCTCTAAAGCGGGGGCAAAAGTTAAGAGAGCAGTAGCGGCCTAGGCTTTTAAATTGTAGAGAGTATTTGTAATTGTTTTTTGGCGTTGGCGTATGCATCGCTGTTGTTGTTGCCTTCCAATTCTTTACATGGGTGGGAATGGGAGAGGGCGAGTGCGTGGATGCCGTAAGTCAGACCATGGAACTAATATTTTAAAGTGAAGAGTTAAATTTGATCCCCTCTCTTCACTGCAGGTAATGCCCTGAAGCAGGGCAAACAATTAAGAGCGCAGCTTTGCCTAGAGAATCTAAGAGCGGCTATTGCAATAGAGTTTTTGTGTTTGTGGTTGTTGTTTTGGCTTCTGCTCTGCATGGGGAGAGGGAATATGGGAGATGAGTGACGAAAATTTGTAATAATTTGAATATTTCTTATAATGAATGAGATATTTCACAACCAAAGTTTCCCTGTTAACCAATCGACCTACATTCGGTCGTGTCCATTTGGTTCGTTGCCAAATTCCAACACAGAATATCCATATATGTAAAATTCGTCTTTGAGCAGACGACAATTCCCTTGTAAAATGAACAAAGCTGTTCTTTATAATTTCTGACACACATATTAATCCGTAGTTTAAATGAATGCAAAATCATACGAGAAAAAGCTCAAAATATTGCGGCAGTAGGATATTTTTTTTAATATTAATAAGTTTATTATTTCTTGTTTATTTTTTATGTTCTATTTTTCACATGTTCATATGTACATATATACAGATATTTAATAGATTTAATTCTAGGCGGGGAATATGGATGTGACTTAATTATTGAAAAGTTTTTAAATTAAGTCATATCAAGTCGACTCAAAGGTCAGATTAATTTTTGACCCCATTACAGGTGTAATGGCCTCCTCGTGGTGTTCCCTGGGTACCGATCTTCAATCGGGAGCCAATTTGAGCGGCGACTTTATGTCTATATGTACATACATATGAATGTATGCATGTTTACGGCTTTTTCATAGGCAGTAATAATATAATAATTTATATAATAAAAATAAAAAAAAATAACAGATTTCTTTCTTCCCACGGCCAAGTGTCCCTCCAACCCACACCCACCCCCACCCATCCTGCCAATTCTTCATTTATTTTGTGGCGGTAGGTCAGTTCATCCACAAGCTGAAGAAGAACACACAACACATAATTTCAGCTTGGCAAAGTAAAAAACGCTCGTCGCGAGCACAAAAATCAAAACAAAGTTGGGAGAGCGAAAATTTCAGTTGTGCGCTCATACACACTTGCAAACACGCTAAGTACGTGAGAATCCATGTGCACACACACTCTCACGACCCTCTCACGACTCTCTCGGGAACACATACACACTTGCAATAACGCAAAGTACGCGAGAATGCATGTGCACAAATACACTCTCAGGGGATCTGATGTCAGAATTTGGTGCGGACAAATTCAATGTATGGAGTGTCGTATCTATATATTGTATGGTTAGTGGTACAAACCAGATGGAAAAAATCAACCTAACCCACTCAACCCCCCTCTATTTAAACCGGTGAGTCCTTTTAGCTACCCGCGGAAAATAATACTGCTTGTAAATTTTCTTTGTATATCACCACTATCTTTACTTACAAAAACCCCCAAAATATTTTTTATCTGAACTGCGATAATCTTCTTCAAGATTCATAATTTTCGTAGAGAGTATTTTAATGCCCACTGGGCGACAATGGGTTAAATTATATTCCATTCCTCGAATTTGATATTCGGTATAATATTACTGGCTAGCTAAGACCCTCAGCACTGAACATGCAATTTTATCCGATTGATGAGATATAAGGCTAAGATAAGACTTCAGCAGAAATCGAATATACATACAAAGGAGTTTATTTCGCTTTAACCGGTTTCTTTTTCTTATTTTCTATGGAGGTTTGAGCAGATGACTGATGTATAAGATCGGATAGCGTTATGATGATTTGTGACTGAATAATAAATAAATTTAAATGGGAATGCCAGTTTCAGCAGCATAGTTCTGCTTTCAATTCGAGATTATGCAGCCTTCAGGAGAGCTTCGTTCTTGTACACTTCAATTACATTTTCAATAATCTCCCACTGCTGTTCCCTGGTAAAATCTTTTACGAGTGGCTTGTACCACATGGAGCCCTCCTCCGCCTCATCTGTGAGCGGGACCTGTATGCCGTATGTCTGCATAGCTAGCGACAGGCAGCCAATGGCGACGTGAGTGGGCTTGTACTTAAGTATGTTGGCGCTGTGGTGAAAGTCTTGTAGGTAAGAGGCGGCCGCCTTGGCTATCGGCACCGAGTTCCACACCTCGGCACCCACCCAGTCTTGAAGGGTCTTCATATAGTAGAGAAGGTACTGAAAGCAGAATGGATACAGTGAAATGGGAGGGCAAGGATCTTTACAATGGGATTACCTTGTGAGCTAGATCTATGTTCAAATCAAACCCTAGGGTGCGGGTTATGAGCAGCTCTGCTTG
This sequence comes from Drosophila athabasca, assembly GCA_008121215.1. Classification (NCBI taxonomy): domain Eukaryota; kingdom Metazoa; phylum Arthropoda; class Insecta; order Diptera; family Drosophilidae; genus Drosophila; species Drosophila athabasca. The sequence continues at coordinate 835,791 of CM017793.1, read as the reverse complement.
GACAATGGCATCGCGCATGGACCAGTACTCGTCGTTTAGATCCAGCGGGGCATTGCCACGGTTCAGTGTGCAGTATGCCACGTTGATGACATCGCGTATTTTCACCGAATCGTCATCCTTGATTTTGCCAGCCAGGTACAGCGAAGATGCGGCAATTAGCTGGCAAGGAAGGTACTTATGAGATGATTACTATGCTGAGCACCAAATTTTTACTCACGAACTCATCATAATCAGTGGGCTTGACCTCCTTGAAGAAGCGATGATAGACAATAGCGGCACACGCGGCAGTCAGCGGTTTCATCTTCAGCTTGGTGGCGCACTCGAATATGTAGAGAGGCACGATGCCAGGCATGTTTAACTTGCTGAAAACAATTGCGACTTACAATTGAGAATGGATTCGTCGGACATTAAGCTTTGGACTCACCGGTAGTCAAGGGGGGGGGCTTGGGCCTGGGCCTTGCTAGACTCCACGTGCTGCTGCAGAGACATGACATCTAAAACGTTTTTCATTTTATTAGCAGTGCAAGTAGAGGAATGGAGGACGGGACGGTAGCACGGACAGTAACGCCGAAATGTTTGCGAGTGAGTTCGTTGGCACCGACAGTAGGGCTCAGAGATCCAATTATAAATCAGCTGGCAGTGCAACGAAATGCATATGAGGCAAAACACACACCGAAAATTCGAGACGGCAACAGAGGGAAAACCGGTTCAATGGTATGGTATGCGCTCATAAGGGGCCCAGGAAAGCTAACGGCGTACTATTGCACAGCTGTTGCCCTGCGTCAACAAAAATGGTGGTCGAGCTCGCGTTTTGTTTCCAACCAAATTTTATAAATCAATTCAATCAAATTATTAAAATGGTTGATCGGTATCGGTTTCAGCCCTGATTTGATGAGCGCGAAAAATTGGCAATTTACTTAAATAAAACATTTTGGCAAATAACAAACAAGGTAAGGTAGTTGATTGAAAGCAGAAAATATTATATTTCATTAAAAATGTTCTTAGTTAATTAATTATATTTATAATAAAATTAAAAAAATGTATTTTCAAATGCAGCCGTGCACTTATCGATACAAATTCTTGTGGGTCCTATCGGATAATCGTTTTCCATCAACGCTTGAAAAACTCCGCCAACCATAGAAACAAATCTCGCCGAGTTTTTGCACTGTGGGACAATTTCAAATACACTTTCATTACATATTTTAACAGACAACTTTTTATTAAATAAAGGGCATTCACATAATTGTAAGAAATTAAAAACAACCGTTGAAATGTAAATTTGGTTCGCGTTAACTGGTGCCTTGTATAACAAACATTTCTTCTATAACATCCTTTTACCTGTGGTATGCAAAATGTTGCTAATTTCTTTCCCACTAGACTTACTTTAGGACGGTGATATGCAATGACTGCACCATCAAGTGGCCCAAGCGACACCAGCCAATGGCTGTTGCGCGCGGATCCCAGGCAAGAACGCAGCCCACCTCCCGCCCAACCGACCGAGGGGCGCTGCCGCATAACGCGCGACTCGTTAACCGAACCGATCGCGGACATGCAGGAAAGATAGGTGTTAGACTAGTGTTCGAGGAAAAGTAGAACTAATCTAACTAAAGAAGCAAAGTAATTACTAATTACGGGAAAGATGTAAGAGCATCAGTAATTAAAGAGTTAGTGGTAGATATAATATGATAGAGGGAATTATAATCCGAGCATAGGACCCTAAATGGTTCATGCAAGGAGTAATTCGATCTACAAAGCGGAAGAAACAACGGTGTATAAGGTGGAAGGTGTATAAGGTGGAAGGTTTATTAAGAGCAATCTATTAGAGTATGACGGCAGTCTCACACCTGCATCCCAGCTGAGGCCGCGAAGAGCAAAAAGTAAAAAGTTTTTCTGAACTGATTCTATACGGTCCTGGTGTACGTTGTACTGAGGGCACCATACACAAGAGCCGTATTCTAAAATCGGACGAACCAGAGAGGTGTAGAGAGTCTTTGTTATATAGGGGTCGTCAAATTCCTTTGACCACCTCTTTATAAACCCAAGCACGCCCATGGCCTTATTCACCATGGTAGAAATGTGTTCTGAAAACTTTAACTTGGGATCTAGTAGAACACCAAGATCATCAACCCGGGTAATTCCCTCAAGAGAACCACCACAAAGGGTGTAAGGAACCAGAAAGGCGCTGGAGCGATGAAAAGTCATTACTTTACATTTTGAAGCATTAAGGTTTAATAAATTTGCACAACACCAAGACTGAAATCTATCGAGATCGGATTGCAACCTGGATTGAAAAGAAATGTCCTTATACTGGACACAGAGCTTAACATCATCCGCATACATAAGTACTCGAGAGTATGTTAATACAGAAGGCAGGTCATTTATAAAGAGTGTAAAGAGTAAGGGGTCTAGATGGCTGCCCTGTGGTACACCCGAAGTCACCATAACTGGTGAGGACAGGGAGTTTTTGAAAAGGACTCTTTGAGACCTAGAACAAAGGTAGCTAGAGATCCATCTCAGGAGATTGGGCGGGAACCCTAGAAGGTCGAGCTTTTGTGCTAGGAGGGAGTGGTTTACAGAGTCGAACGCTTTACTAAAATCGGTGTAAACAACATTCGTCTGCGAATTACCTTGAAAGCCTTTTATTTTAAAGGAGGTAAACTCCAATAAATTAGTAGTGGTTGATCTCCGCTTTATAAATACATGTTGAGATGGAGATTTAAGTGATCTGCATAGGTGCTGCAGGTGCGGAGTTAAAATTTTCTCAAACACTTTAGGAATAGCGGATAACTTAGATATACCTCTATAGTTCATTGCGTCAGACTTGCTACCTTTCTTATGGAGAGGAATCATAAAGGAATCATACTCCTTCCATATCGGGGGAAAGCATGAAGAATTTATGGATAGGTTGAATAGTTTAAGCAACGGCCCACACAGAGACTCGGCACAGTACCTGAGTACACAGCCGGGAACTCCTGTTCGTAGTTCATGAAGCAATGAGCTTTCATTTAGCAATGGACTGAAAATGCCGTTCGACCTCGGTAAACCGTATGGATACGCCTGACCAGAGTAAACATCCTGCGAATAGGTAGTTTGAAAAAAACGGGCAAAAAGATCGGCAATTGCCTGATCATTATCTGCCGACGTATTAAGGAAGGATAGCGAGGATGGGTGTGCGGACGTTCTACGCTTACTGTTTACGAAGCTGTAGAACTGTTTAGGGTCCTTAGAAAAACGTATCCTGAATCGCAATAGGTAATTCTGATAGCATTGAGCGTTAAGAACTGAAAAGTTTGACCGAGCTATTACATAATGAGAGAGATAAGAAGGAGAGCCAACTTCTTGAAATTTTGTATAAAGTCTTGATTTTAAGTTTTTTAGACTAGATAGCTCCTTGGTAAACCATAAACCAATGGGGGTTTTCTTGATCTAATAGGACAGGAAAGTGGGACACAAGAGTCAAAAAGTGAGTCCAGTGCATCATAGAAAATGTTTGTGCCTAACGTAACATTACTGCACAAATATAAAGCGGACCAATCAAAATCCCTAATGAGGTTATTAAGCTTCGTAAACTCGGCTTTACGGAAGCAGCGGACACATTGGGGTAGTCTACCCGACCGATCCAACACAGTTCGTCCTAGGTCGAGCGACACTTCGAAAGTAGGATGGTAGGCATCTTCAGGTATAGTGAGCGGGGGGACTCGAGTTAACAACGCTAAGGTCGCATCCGTTACAAAACACAGATCAAGAAATCGACCCAAGGAATTTGTAACATGGTTAACATGAGACAGGTCAATCAAGCCGTCAACAAAGTCATGTCGTGACATGGGTACCAGGCTATTAGCCTCATTTGCCGAAGACCAAACAATTCCTGGCAAGTTGAAGTCATCAAGAACTATCATGTGATCTTTATCAGATAGCGAGGAAGAAATAGCGGTTAAGGACAAATGCTGACAAATGCTGCTCGTAAATTGCGATATCCGAAGAAGGTGGAATATACGAACAAGTTATGAAAACTGAGAAAGCGGGAAGAATCAGTCTTACACACAGAAATTCCAGTTCCTGCTGGATCTGGACTGTGAAAAGTTCCCACGTGAAGTTTGAGTCCGCAGCAATCAGAACCCCTCCTGCACGTCGAGACGAACGATCCTTTCTATAAGTTGTGTACCGACCTGCCAAAACTTCGGAACTAAGAATGTCCGGCTTTAACCAGGTCTTGGTAAACACAATAACGTGGGATGCAAATACGACACTATCCTGGAAAAGAATGCTGAGCTTACTACGCAAGCCTCAAACATTCTGATAGGTCACCAAAAGAGAGTTTGTTAGTTTTTTGGACGGGTGGAGGTGGAGCGGAAAGATGACGATGGAGTACTGGTCTGATTAGTTGGCAGAGTTATTGGGGGCCTAGTCTTCTTCTTTGCCTTAAACTCCTTCACCACCAAATGCTCCGGCCAAAATTTGGCAGAACAGATGGTGTTAAAGTGAGTTTGGGAGACACTTATTTTAAAAGAAGCTATCTCCCTGGCATAAGAGAAGTTAAACTTTTTGGATATAAGCCGTGACATCTTTAATTGTGGAGTCAGGGGCAAGTCGTGAGACAAAAACTTGTCTCTTTGGTGGGATCCCCACCAATCTTGGCACCATAGGCCTATCACCTGTGATGGTAATAACCGGTGGTCCGGGACGTATATTGACTGGTGGGGTCAACATCTATAATATATACATAGAATATATTAAACTATGATTTAAAAAACCCTTTTTCACTTATTTTTTCGTGTCAAGTATGAGCTCATATTTAAGTTGAGTGCATGAATTGGCGGTAACTTTGAAATTAACCAATGTTCCTTTTGCAGCACTTGTTGCGTGTCGTGCGTGCCGTGTAAAAAATTTAGAGATGAGCAGCAAACGATAGTCACAGCACCAGCAGCACGATATCGGACGAGCACACACACACAAACCTCCAGCTGTTTCGTTATCATTGCAAAAATAAAGTGAAACAAATTCCGCACTAAACCAATCCGACACGGCACGGCCTCATGAAGATGGATCAATAACGCTGATGCTAAACCTAACCCATAACTGCTAATTGGATTGTGCCACACATAGTGACAGGCAGCGCTCGGCTTTCGAGAGGCAGGAAAAATATCTGGTAGATACACAAAACAAATACACGGTGCACCCACATCTGCGCGCCCCCGCACAAAATGAAAGCAACAGCAACAAAGGCACGCGCGGCCCGACTTACGAGCCTCACCGAAGACATGGCCAACATTCCCGAGGATGCCCCGTTCCGAGCTCGTCTCCATTATCTGTTCTCGCAGATTGAAAAGGAGTTCGAGCAGCTCTTCTTAGAGAATCTTAATTGTGAGTAATTGTAGTTGGAAAACTGATCCCACTCCTCAATAACCCAAGATAACATAATTCCATCTTTGTTGCAGTGCAAGAGAAACTTGAGAACGCAACCAGCAACAAAGAATCGCTGACCTCGCACGAGCCACGCGAACGTGAGCGCTTTGCATCAGGCGCAGTCATTCCCGCCCTCGCAACTGGTGGCTCTTCGGTTACCGCCGCCACCCCCTCGACGAGCACACAAGCAGACGAGGTTGGTGCCAGCTTTCTGGCGGCCGCCTCCAGCACACACAAGAGCCTCAAGGCGAAGCTTAGCAGTGCCACTGGTGGCAGTAAGGTTAAGGCGAGCAACAAAATTAAAGCACAGACCAGTCGCATTGTCTCCAGCTTCAAAGCGCAGACGGTGGTCAGCTCGGTGGTACGTGAGTTTGGTGGCCACAAGGATGGAATCTGGCAGGTGGCTGCCAAAACTGGTCAACCCATCATTGGTACGGCCTCGGCCGATCACACAGCCTGTATTTGGGGAATAGAGAGCGCCCGTTGCCTGCTACAATATCAGGGGCACGCCGGGTCCGTGAACTCTATCAAATTCCATCAAAATCGGGACCTCGTGCTGACTGGAAGTGGCGATGGAACAGCTCACATCTGGCAGGCGGCCGTCACTTGGGAGGTGCCCAAGTAAGTGATCGACAAAAACCTGTGGGACGTTGGAATCATCCTTTCCTTCTTTTTTTTCCAACAGAAAGGGCCACTCGTCCGAGGAGGAACTCGACGATAGCGATGAGCAGGTTGAGGACAGAGATCGCGTCGACACCTTACGCACTCCACTCTGCGAGTTTAGCGGCCCGGGTGGCCACCTTTCCGTGGTGGTGGCTGCCGATTGGCTGTCCAGCATGGATCAGATTATCACCGGCAGCTGGGACCGCACCGCCATATTGTGGGACGTGGAGACGAGTCAGCCACTACAGCCGTTGACGGGACACGATCACGAGCTCACTCACGTCTCAGCTCATCCCACCCAGCGCCTGGTGGTGACCGCCTCGCGCGATACTACATTTCGTTTGTGGGATTTCCGGGATTCCATACCAGCAGTCTCCGTCTTCCAGGGACACACTGAGACCGTTACATCCAGCGTGTTTGCTCGGGACGACAAGGTGGTCTCCGGATCAGACGATCGCACCATCAAAGTTTGGGAGCTGCGCAACATGCGCTCGGCCTTGGCCACCATACGCACCGACTCATCCGTCAACCGCCTGGCCGTGTCCACAGGAGGAATCATCGCAATACCCCACGACAACCGTCAGATTCGCCTGTTTGATCTGAATGGGCAGCGGGTGGCCCGCTTGCCGCGCACCAGCCGCCAGGGGCATCGACGCATGGTCTCGTCGGTGGCCTGGGCAGAGGAGCCGCTGCTGAATTGTGATTTGTTCTCGTGCGGCTTCGATCGGCGCGTCTTCGGTTGGTCCATCGTGCTGCCGAAAGACAACTGACTCAAACATTGAGCCGCAGTCATACGGCCCGAAAAAAAACCAAACTACGATCTAAAATAACCGCTTTAAGAACCCGAATATCTCTCGAACAAATCATCCGCGCTTAGTTGTCTAGATATATATCCGGGGCTCGTTCTTATGTGTAATCATAATCATGGATCAAGTATTATACAACATTGCTCTAAGTGTTTTAGACTCGCATGCAAATTCGTCGCCCTCTGAGTGTAACTAATGTTGCTTTTATGCCAAATAGTCGCGGTTATTATACATACTCGTACATATTCGAATTATCATTGTTCCTGCAAACGCCGGATATATAACAGAGATGGGACTGGACTGGACTGGGAACTTCCACTATATTATCTGTGTTTATTATCTTAATGCAAAATGTAACTTACTGTACTATATGTCTAAGGCATGGGCTTAACGTTGATGTTACAATGTAGAACAATTAAAATAAACGTAATTAAATGCCCAAATTCATCGTTGGGTATATTATAACTTTGGAATAAAATACAAGTCCATTGCCCGTTGCTCTCAGAGGTGGGCGAACTTCAGAACCAGCAGGCCAATGAGTATGCCCAACTCCAATAGGATTATAAATATCAGTATAATCTTGTTATACAAGACTTCGCGGCCGAGCTTGCGAATGATGACGCGAGACTTGGACAGATCCTGGTCGGCATCTTCTAGGCGGCGCGTGGTGCGGAGCAAGGACTCGCGTTGCTCTCCCAGCTCGCCGAGCACCTGTAGGTGTAACATAGAAACATTATCGAAATTAAACGCACTTTATTGAACATATGTATTGTTTAGCACTCACCTCCGCCCCCAAGTTTTCAGTTTCAATTGCAATCTGGTTGGAGCGCTGAATGCTGTCGCCCGTTCGCTGAAGGACATCGTAGGTGTTGGCAGTCAGCTGCTGCTGGCGCTGTTCATGGTCGCTGCCGCTGGGCAGCTGGCTGTAGCCGGCGTATGACATATTTATTCACAAATTAAATGCGTTTTAAGCAGCAAAAAAACCAAAACAAAGGCCGAGTAGGACCGTTGGTGGGAACACTCGGAAAACCCATTACCGCGTTTCAGAAATGCGGTAACGCGTTCAGTCTGTAGGGGCAACGAATTTGCATCCTTTAACATCCTTAAAATATATATTGGTCCCCTATGCTTCCCCATGTAAACGAAACTCGAGTTTTGCTCGAAACTCAATAAATCTATAACTCAACCGTAGTGTAAACAGGCTATTATTTTCAATTTTTATAATATAAATTTAAAATAGACATCACCTAACAGCACAAAATTCTGCTGTTACGCTTCGCTGTAGCTGTTGGTGGTTCTACATACATAGATATGCACATAAATACATATGTACTGTATGGTTGGTTGCCAAGGCGCGCAATGAGGGCGATTTATAAAGCTGACAAAACCAAAACAAAGAACTATCAATATCAAATGTTCTTATCTAGACACGGGAATTACTTCTTGAAGCGTTATTAATTTAAATTGATAATGTCTACACTATGCGGACGTACTTATGTACGCATACATATGTGTGTAACTTTCGAGCATTTTGACTTTTGTATTCCGATTTCTGATAACAGACAACGCTGATCATACATAGTGAGCATGCGAGAGAAAGAGAGCCCGCTACGTGATACGTGAGAGACAAAGCTAGAAAAACAGAGAGTGCCGTGCCCGCGCTATATCTCGTTTTACTTGCTTCTCGAATCCAAATTTAAAAGCAAAAAAACGCTGGCACTGACCAGACGTGGATGGGATTCGTGTGATCGGGCAAAAACAAGTTCTAAATTTATCTCACATACTCTGGGGACTCTGGTGTCTTTGGCATTAAAATCATTTTCGGAGCTGTGAAGGTAAGCGAATCAAAAGCCAGAAAGCACAAACAAAATTCAAACAATATTATGCCAGACAAGACAGGCCAGTATTATTTGCGATCGAGTTCAAGGTGATCTTGACTTGAAAAGAAAGTCTTACTGCAGGAAGAGTGCTTTCGTCAGTGTGTGTGTGTGTCTCGTTGGGGGTAAAAAAAGGAAGATCAGAGAGTGCCCGCAGAGACAGTTGTCATGGAAATTGCCTGCATTTTCTCCATTACAAGGCCCAGCACGTGATTCACTAGTAACTGCTGCTAGGCGGGAGTTGGCGCCTGTCATGAGACTCATTGTGTAAACGCTGCGCCGCTCCCACCTGCCCAGAGCCAGAGATATGTACCTGCTACCGTAGCTTCGTAGCTTTGTCGCTGTCGCTGTCTCTGGCCGCGAGTATCTCTCCGTTACGCACAGACGTAAGGCCCCTGCACGAGTGTTAGTGTTATTGTGTGTGTGTGTGTGTGTGTATGAGTGGGTCGTGCTCGCCTCTCCCAGGGGCGTTATGGAGAGTCGAGTTTTGAGTTTTATGCAATCGCGTATCATGTGATCTGTTGTCGTTCTGCAGTGTTCCATGGAAAATCTTCAAAAGAACCCAAAACTGCCTTGAACTTAAACAGCGCTCAAGTAGTCCTCAAACTCAATAATTCCGATCAATAAATTTCTTTGAATTATGATTTATGATCTCGTTTCCACAAGCACTCCGATCAATCAATCAAACTGGCTGATTAGCCTCCGTCCATGCAGCTGTTTATGAATGGGAAAATCTGAACTGGTCGAGAAATCTAGAAAGCCTAGATTTTCAAGCATTAAGTATACGGCGTCTGGGCATTAAGGCACTCGAGTCGCAGATCTCCAATTGCGTAACGTCAGCGTGCTTATCAGCGAATGGGCGGAGCACTGCACTCGGAACCGTATTGAATGGGGGGGTTCCAATTCACTCTTTGCTTATCTTTTGCAAAAGGCCCGTCACTGCTCAGAGGGCTCTTGGAGCTGGAGCTGAAGCTAAAGCTAAAGCCCGTTGCGGAAAGTCGATTGCTGTATCGACAATTGTCGTTAATAAGCGATGGGATGAGTGTTTGCTAGGCCTGGTCTGGGGTCTGGCCTGGCTGTCTGCCTTGTACGATCGCCTCCATATATGTATATCGTACGTACGTATCACCTAGGAAATGACAAAGCGTAGGGGAAAATGGAAAAAAAAATTGTCATAAAATCGAGCACAGCAATATTGTTCAATAAAAGTTGAAGTAATTCGAATTAACAATAAATAGAACGTAGCGTTCAAGAGCAAGAGAGCTGCGATAGACACCCAGAGAGAGAGAGAGAGAGAGAGAGAGAGAGAGATAGAAGGCGAGAGAGAAACAAACAAAACAGAATAAAAAACTTAACGAAACTTTAGTGGTAGCGATATTAACGGTGCCAGCACAGACATGGGCGTGCGCTGCAACGGGGGAAGGTTGTTGAACGGTTGTCGGCGTTCACGGCGCTCTGCCTTACGACCGCCCGCCAAAGTGTGATTAAGGCTCTCCCCCACATATTGTGTGTGTGTGTGCATGCAGGACCAACAACTACAACATAGGGTAAAGCACTCGAACGCCTACATAGTTATACCACCCTATACTCACACCCACACACTCGCACAAACATCACGAAAATGACCAGCGAAAAGCTAACGCTAAAAGCAACGTCGCATTCGGTTGCTGTTTTGAAGTTGAACTGGTTTACAGTTACTCGTAGTGCTCTGGGCCCTCGCCTTGGTCCGTCCGTGCTGTGCGTGTGTTCGGCAATTGGAAATTATTTGTATTATTAACGAGAGTGCGCTCATCAAATTTATTCAACCACGTTTTCGAGGCGAGTTTCAATTGAAAGTGAATGGCACTCTTCATTAATTGGTTTTGAAAAGGAAAAACATCAGAGGCTTTCATAATTTCATTAGATGTACATTCATCAGACTGTGTGTGCATGTGAAAATTCATATGATACGTACATATATGCTATGCATACTCATACATACTTACATATAGCGTGATATCATTATCGCTAAATTAATAACAATGGTTGCCACTGTATGGGTTCGGGTCCGAGCTAAGGGAGTGTCATCAAATCTCTTCGAAAACTACATCATTTCAGTCGCTTAGTGACTTCCAGCGAACTCTTCTGTGTTTCGAATCCTGTGTAATCGAAGCCACAGTCTTTAAACGTCCTTCTCGAAAACAAAAGAAAAATCTTTCATTCTGATATCTGAAACGGTTTAAAGGTAAATTTGTTCTTTTTTTCATTAAATTTATGAAGGTTATAAACTAATAGAATGGCCCGAAATTAATTCCGAAATACTTTTCTGCTGGCTTTATAGAGCATTGTATACTTAACTAGTATCCGCGGCATATTGGTAACTATTAGTCTATAAGGATTTTCCACCGCTTCTGTTCAGGCACACGCCAATCGGTCATTAATAATGCCATAAAAAGTGTTGGTTGTTGTTAGCCCATCAATAGTAGCCCATCATACACGTATGTATGTGCATTATAAATAATTAACTAGAGCTATTAGCAATTGCTATTTTTAGCAAGTAGGCGACAATGAATTGCGCCTTGGACAGTACGAAAAGCTGAAAAAAGCCATCAAACAAACAATTATCATTGGTCTAAGTTTCAAGTGTTTGGCTGATAAACGTGCGAAACTCAGCAATTTTCAAGATACAAATGCCGGCATGGCAATGTCCCAAACAGCAAGCATCAGCAGCAACAGGCGATAGTGGCAGCAGCGAGTGGATTGGGTCGAGCACTTGATATCCACAGTTTGCGCGGAAATATGAACCGGCTACTGTCTGACCTGACTGCCAGCTGCCCCAGAAGTCTGCCACGTGATTGATCGATGGAAACCACCGACTTCTGCTGCTGCTGCTGGTTTTGGCTGGTTTTTTGGCGGCTGGCCAAGGAGTCATCGCCCAGTCTATACTGTTGCCCATTATGTCCGTGGCAAATTTACAAATGATTCGAACACCGTTCCTTTATATATAGGAGTACATCATCGTGCAGTTTTATCTACCGCAAAAAGGCAAAAGCTAATTCTATCCTGGGTCCGGGGCCCCATTAATGTTTGATAATGTGCGGCGTCAGCGTCAGCGTCGACTTAGACGTCTCCGTGTCGTTGACTGTGTGGACCGATGATGTCACAGAAAACCTTGATGTCTGTGTGTACACTCTGTCCCAAAGCTGTTGCCCTGCACAGGACCCGACCCCCTGGCCAACCCCCAGGGCGACCTAATCAAATCAAAATCATTAATTACTTGCATTATCCGAGTTCCACCGATTGTGGGAGAACTCTACTCAGCTTTATTTACATATGGTCTGGCAGCTCTTGATTAAACAACTATGTACGATAATTATCAGCAATTTGGGCAACATGTTCAGCTCTCCCGCATATTCTCTGTGGGTCTTACGGGCCGCAGCTGTCTCGAAAGTGGGTGCATGACTGGGGCGGGGACTGCATTTCGAGCTAGCAAAGCGATAAGAATTGTTTTCTTGGGCTGTAAACAATATTGCATCGGCTCTTCAAATAACTGAAGCAGCAGATTGCCACAAAATATACGATGGCAAAACGTAAAATATACGAATTTAACCTCGCAGAGGTACATACACTTACACATGTGCATAGATATATTCAATTTTAGGGTCAAGATACGTCACAGCTTCACTATTTTATATAGCATATTATGGAACTCATTTATCTGTACTCTTAGGTTTTCCTAATTAGTTCCCTAATGAACTTCTGCTTCAGAAGTTGATAAGAATATATTTCTCCAGAACATAGATCAAATTAGTTACAGAAACATACAATTTGTACATATGAGGTGCGGTCAGCGAGGCTAGGCATCAATCAACAAAGAATTTTAGAAGCAAGTTCCATAATCTAAATTATTGCTCATAAATCGGTCGTTTCTAGGAATTGGAACGGTTATATATGTACAAATACATATGTATATATGTATGTGTAATATATATTAGAGGAAATATTTATTCCATATCAAATCCACATTGTTTTTGGTGACCATTTTATGGGGGTTCCAATCTAAATTGCAGTATATGTATATTTCCGGTGAAAGTTGATTTGGTTTCTCAGTTCCGGAGAAATGCTTTTGCAACGCAATGAATGAAGAATCTTGGGTACCATATAGCATATATGTACATATGAACATAAGTAAGATAAAGAGGGGCTTTGTATATCAAATAATTCTCAAGGTTTGGAGCTATCAACTTGTGCATATTTTCACTTTTCACAGACGCAATAAATGAGTTGGAGCTGTCGGGATGGGATTTACGATACATCTACATACAGCTGGTAATAAGATATTTACCAGCTGTATGTAGATGTATCGTACATCCCATCCATGGAATAGGAACTATAGATAGCCAGGGTATTAAAAGCATCGGTTCCCAAATTAAAGACTACTACACACAATATTTTTGACTGTGTACTTGGCCTTGAAATTACTCGTAAGACTGAAAGTCTGGTATGTTTTCGTACTACCTACTGTTTTGTATTTCCCTGAGGTTACGTGCTTCGTAGGGTATAATTGATTTAGAACGTGACTTGATGTCTCAATTTGCACTAAGATTCCGACAGAGACTTTCAAACGAAGTATTTAGAGTTTGTTGGATTCTCCGATCCACCCCACATGACGATCCACCCCACATGACATTCGGCAATGTCAGAGAACACCCATCTGGAGCTGAAAATAGAGTAATTGCCTTTCCGTAAAACAAAAGAAAAGAAAGCCAAATAAACAAAATCTTCGGCAGAGCAAGTCAACAAAATTTGTTCATAAATATGCCAGTTCGCTTATTAAGTACTGTAGGTGGTCGGAGGAAGTGGGGGGATCTTCGCTTTCCAATTCCCATCCACATTTTGTATAGCCAGCTGCTTGTTGTATGCCCCCACGATATGGGGCAGACAAAGAATCGGCCAGTCCGTCACTAGAGGCTGGCAACGACGTCTTCGATTCTCTTATTCGAATGCTTAATTTTAATTGCATGTCTGCGGAATGCTTGACTAATCCCTCTCCTCTCCAATCCCCCAATCGCTGTCTGCAGGGAACGTAAGAAGTCGCCAAGATGGGGGACATGTTCCGTAGTGAGGAAATGGCACTTTGCCAGATGTTTATACAACCAGAGGCCGCGTACACCTCCGTCTCCGAGCTGGGAGAAACTGGCTGTGTGCAGTTCCGCGACGTAAGTTCAGACTAACTCAATGCCTTGCCAGACCTATGACTAATAGAAGGATCTCTTTTTGGTCCACAGTTGAACGTCAATGTGAACGCCTTCCAGCGCAAGTTCGTGACTGAGGTGAGGCGCTGCGATGAGCTGGAACGCAAGATCCGCTACATCGAGACGGAGATCAAGAAGGACGGCATCGTTCTGCCTGACATCCAGGACGACATCCCACGGGCGCCCAACCCACGTGAGATCATCGACCTGGAAGCGCACCTCGAGAAGACCGAGTCGGAGATGATTGAGCTGGCCCAGAACGAGGTTAACATGAAGTCCAACTACCTGGAACTGACCGAGCTGCGCAAGGTCCTCGAGAACACCCAGGGCTTCTTCTCCGACCAGGAGGTGCTCAACCTGGACTCCAGCAACCGCGGTGCCGGTGGCGACGAGCCAACGGCCCAGCATCGTGGACGCCTCGGCTTTGTGGCCGGTGTCATCAACCGGGAGCGTGTTTTTGGCTTCGAGCGCATGCTGTGGCGCATCTCGCGCGGCAACGTGTTCCTGAAGCGCTCCGACCTGGATGAGCCGCTGAACGATCCGGCCACCGGCCATCCCATCTACAAGACGGTCTTCGTGGCTTTCTTCCAGGGCGAGCAGCTGAAGAATCGCATCAAGAAGGTGTGCACTGGGTTCCACGCCTCGCTGTATCCTTGTCCCAGCTCGCACAACGAGCGCGAGGAGATGGTGAAGAATGTGCGCACGCGCCTGGAGGATCTGAAGCTGGTGCTTAGCCAGACCGAGGATCACCGCAGCCGTGTTCTGGCCACAGTGTCCAAGAATCTGCCCTCGTGGTCGATCATGGTCAAGAAGATGAAGGCCATCTACCACACGCTGAACTTGTTCAACATGGATGTGACCAAGAAGTGCCTCATCGGCGAGTGCTGGGTGCCCACCAAGGATCTGCCCGTCGTGCAGAAGGCGCTCTCCGACGGCTCCGCGGCCGTGGGAAGCACCATTCCCTCGTTCCTCAACGTGATCGACACCAACGAGCAGCCGCCGACTTTCAATCGCACCAACAAGTTCACGCGCGGTTTCCAGAACCTGATCGACGCCTACGGAGTGGCCTCGTACCGCGAGTGCAACCCGGCCCTGTACACGTGCATTACATTCCCCTTCCTGTTCGCTGTGATGTTCGGCGATCTGGGCCACGGCCTGATCCTGCTACTCTTCGGCATGTGGATGGTGCTCTGCGAGCGCAAGCTTGCCCGCATCCGCAACGGCGGCGAGATCTGGAACATCTTTTTCGGCGGTCGCTACATCATCCTTCTCATGGGTGTGTTCGCCGTCTACACCGGCATCGTATACAATGACGTGTTCTCCAAGTCTATGAATCTGTTCGGCTCGCGATGGGTGAACAACTATAACACAACCACGGTTCTCACCAATCAGAACCTGCAGCTGCCGCCCAATACCTCTGCTGTGGGTGTATATCCCCTCGGCATGGACCCCATCTGGCAGCTGGCGGACAACAAGATCATCTTCCTCAACAGCTTCAAGATGAAGCTGTCGATCATCTTCGGTGTGCTCCACATGGTGTTTGGCGTCAGCATGTCCGTGGTGAACTTCACACACTTCAAGCGCTACGCCTCGATCTTCCTGGAGTTCGTGCCTCAGATCCTTTTCCTGCTGCTGCTCTTCGGTTACATGGTGTTCATGATGTGAGTTATATAGTACTGTAAAAAACCCAATCATAGCATTAACTAATACATGCTTTTCTTTTTAACCTGTGTAGGTTCTTCAAGTGGGTCACCTTCAACTCCCACACAGACTTCCAGCCCCATACTCCCGGATGCGCCCCCTCAGTGCTGATCATGTTCATCAACATGATGCTGTTCAAGAACACGCCGCCTCCGAAGGGCTGCGACGAGTTTATGTTCGAGGCTCAGCCTGAGCTGCAGAAGACCTTCGTCATCATTGGCCTCATTTGCATCCCATGGATGCTGCTGGGCAAACCGCTCTACATCAAATTCACCCGCAAGAGCAATGCCCACGTGAGTGCACAATCATATGCCTTTAATAATGTGATTACTAACTACCTCTTCTCTGCATTTACTTAGTCCAAACACAATGGCCAGTTGACTGGCAACATGGAGCTGGCCGATGGCGAGACTCCCCTTCCAACGGGCTTCTCTGGCAACGATGAGAGTGGCGGCGGCGCACACGGCCACGATGATGAGCCCATGAGTGAGATCTACATCCACCAGGCCATCCACACCATCGAATATGTGCTCAGTACCATCTCGCACACGGCCTCCTATCTCCGTCTGTGGGCTCTGTCCCTGGCCCATGCTCGTGAGTGTTATTAGAACCCATATACTGCTACACCGACCTAATGCTAATACCCAACCATTTTGCAGAGCTTTCCGAGGTGCTGTGGAACATGGTGTTGTCGCTGGGTCTGAAGATGTCCGGCGTTGGCGGCATCATTGGACTGTACATCATTTTCGGCGCCTGGTGCTTGTTCACCCTGGCCATTCTCGTCCTTATGGAGGGTCTGTCCGCCTTCCTGCACACCCTGCGTCTGCACTGGGTGGAGTTCATGAGCAAGTTTTACGAAGGCCTGGGCTACGCCTTCCAGCCATTCAGCTTCAAGGCCATTCTGGATGGCGAGGAGGAGGAATAAACTGGCACGAAAGTGTCCCAGCCACAGCATGAATAATTACCGAGCCGAGCTTTGTTTTTCCAATTTATTTAAATTGTTTTGTTAAATGTTTTTGTTTTGTTTATTTTTCGGACATTGTCAGTATTGTGGTGCTCTTCCCACATCCCATGTTTTGTGTGCCCCTCCCTCCGTTTTAGTACTCAATTTTCCGCTTTGTATTCCATTCGGGGTCTAAGTATTCACCTGAGTTGTGCCTAGTATTCTCAAAGGAACAGTTTCGAAAGCAATAATTTGATATTCATTGTTATAAATAATAATTGTAATAAATATACAGCAACGAAGAGAACAGCAAAATATATTTTATTTCAATTTAGTCATTGTGGGACTAAGTACACTTCATCATCGATTTTATGACGGTTTGCATGTAACGTTATTGTAACGTTCTGCGTTTATCTGTGGTCGATAATCGATAATGAATAATCGATAATCAATCGATCAATTTGTATATACTTGCATATATGCATGCAGGCTGGGACGGCTTTATGTGGTATGTGTATTTAAAGCCTTGAAGACAAATAACCCCCCGTGGGGAACCACACCTTAAAGGCTACCTTGTGTGTAGTATGTACATACATATGTACATATGTATATCAATCAGGGGCAAACGCAGAAAATTTTTTCGGGGGGGTTTCGACTATTATACAAAAAATACTAGACTGACATAATCAGAGCGTGCTTCCCATCGTTAATGGAATCTTATAAAAAATGGACAATCTGCAAGTGTATCAATTTTGTTTACTATTTGAATACAATGGGAAAAACGTTTTGAATGTGGTCGTTTAACACACTCAGTTTTAGAGTGCTATTGCACCTTCTGACTTTACCTTGCCCTTTCATGAAACGCATCTCCAATCCAAGCTCTTCCAATGTGATCAGTAGAGTCTTCGCAAGGCCCGCTCCAGTTACGTCTGTCACAGGGACGAAACGCAAGAAATCTTCCCGGATGTTATACATTTTTTGAATTTTTTCGATGTATCGAACGCTAATTGTAAATTGCTGCTCTCTATGCGGCTACCTTTATTAGTATACCTTGGTTCAAACTGTCACTCACAAAGATTTCCGAAAACGCACAGAATGACTTGTGTCAACGTGTCAAGTCAACCGGTTGCTTGGTTGCTACGGATGATAGGAAAAACATTTTTCTCTCCCGCCCTGCGCATGCGCTCAAGCTGTTGAGTTCAAATTTCATCTGGAAATTTGTTCTCAAGGATCGGTATGGAGTGCCCAGCCTTTGATGTCTTACGATGTTGATAAATGTTGCAGAAGCTGAAATTTGCGGCATTTTGAAATATCCACCTTTTCACCGTAAACAGCTAGTTCTTTATTTTGAAGTTCATACCTATGAATTCGATTTTCTAATTTCCCTAAAATTTCGGGGGGGGTTTGAACTCCCAAAACTCCCCCCCTGCGTTCGCCACTGATATCAATACATCATACGTATATACTCTAATGCGTCATCCACGAAACGCTTACAAACTATTACGATTGATTACATTTATATATTATATGTATGTATATTCAATAATTGCTTGGTTTGATAAGAATTTGTGGAAGTTGATTGATTGATTGATGTTATCCGACGTTTTTATTTTAATCGATTATGAACATAATACAGTTTTAGTTACGTTTATCAGGAAAAGTCCCAATGATCATTATATTCTGCCGATGTAAATACAAATTAGAAAAATCATTCCATTATATTAGATGGCATAAACCGAATCATATCAAAGATGAAAAATCACAAATATAATATATTTGGGTAAATGCTAATCGCTTATTTAAGTGTGGACTAGGGAGTGTATTTGGAACATCATTTATGGTAGTATTGCAACCATCTGGATGTGCTAACTATATCCATATTCCCTATAACACATACATATGTATGCATATGTTTGTAGATCATTAGTGCGGGGGGAAGTTGTATTCTTTTGGGAGTAGATTAAATAATATTTAAACGAATGAGAAAACAGTGAAATGCTCAGATCAGTTGAGAATTACACATATAGTAGATTCTTGGTAATTAAAGTCTGCCTGCCTAGTAGAAAATACTCCCCGCTCCCTTTCTCACGTCACGTCTCACGTCTCAAACGTCACAATATTAATGATGTAATGATTCATGCTTCTTCATTGAAGTGGTATCTGAACACGTTTAATAGGTATGGTGGGTGGATTGGTGTCCAATTGAAACGGGCTTTTAATTATCATGCAATTGCTTTTTAATGCCTTATATCCAATGCATACCACCAGCTGATGACAGGCCTGAAAAGTTGTACTTTTTCTACCCGTGCCCAAGAACCTTCTTCGTCGCCGTCACTTGACCAGGTCGACCAGTTTGTTGGCGGCGATCCAACCGTGCGAACGGAATTTGTGTCTCACAAAAAGGATATTAATAATTTGTGAAAATGCCCCAGTGGTGGAGTTTCTGCTCTGAACGGGAGACTAACAGCATCTTCCGCAGCGAAAAGATGTCCCTGGTGCAGATGTTTCTGCAGCCGGAGGCAGCCTACGACACGATTTCCGGGTTGGGCGAGATTGGATGCGTCCAATTTCGAGACGTGAGTGTGGGACAGGGATGTGATTTGGAGACCTTTATCCTAAGTGAGCCTTCTTCCTCTAGATAAACGCGAGTGTCCCTACCCAGCAGAAAAAGTTCATCGCGGAAGTGCGTCGCTGCGATGAGCTGGAGCGGAAGATCCGCTATGTAACCGCAGAGCTGGAGAAGGACAAGCACAAGGTAATCGACCTGATCGACGATTTCCCACCTGCTCCGAAACCCCGTGACATCATCGAGCTGGAGGCGCACCTGGAGAAGACGGAGACGGAGGTCATGGAGTTGGCCGACAACAACGTAAGTCTGCAGACCAGCTACCTCGAGCTGACAGAGATGATCCAAGTGATAGAGCGGACGGACCAGTTCTTCTCGGACCAGGAGTCGCATAACTTCGACCTGAACAAGCGCGGCACCCACCGCGATCCGGAGCAGACCAATGGACACTTGGGTTTCGTGGCCGGAGTCATCAATCGCGAAAGGGAATACGCCTTCGAGCGCATGCTCTGGCGCGTTTCCCGCGGCAACGTCTTCGTGCGCCGCTCAGAAGTGGACGTGCCCTTGACGGACCCTCGCACGGGCAGCGTCCTGCACAAGAGCGTCTTCGTGGTCTTCTTCCAGGGCGACCAACTGCAGGCCCGCATCCGCAAGGTGTGCCAAGGATTTCATGCTCACATGTATCCCTGCCCGAGCTCGCACGCGGATCGCATGGAGATGGTAAAGAGTGTGCGCACGCGCCTGGACGACCTCGCTGCCATCATGGGAAAAACACAGGAACACCGAACCTGCGTGCTTACAGCTTTGGGGAATCAACTGCCCAAGTGGTCGGCGATGGTCAAGAAAATGAAGGCCATCTACCACACCCTGAATCTGTTCAATGTTGATCTGGGCAACAAGTGCTGGATTGGCGAGGCCTGGGTGCCCAGGCGGGAACTGGAGCTGGTGGAGAGGGCACTCGCCGAGGGTTCGGACAAGGTGGGCAGCACTGTTCGCTCCTTTATCAACGTTCTCGACACCAAGGACACCAAGCAGGAACCGCCTACATATTACCGCACCAATAAGTTCACGCGCGGCTTCCAGAACCTGATCGATGCCTATGGTTTTGCCAGCTACCGGGAGGTGAACCCGGGCCTGTACACTTGCATCACCTTTCCCTTCCTGTTCGCTGTGATGTTCGGAGACATGGGCCACGGCTTCATATTGCTCCTGGTCGGTCTCTGGATGGTCGTGGACGAACGGCGCCTGGGTAAGCATCGATGGGGAGAGATCTGGAACCTATTTTTTGCGGGGCGCTACATTATCCTTTTGATGGGGTTGTTCGCCATGTACACGGGCTTCCACTACAACGACATATTCTCGAAATCGATAAACGTGTTCGGTTCACACTGGCTGGTGCCCCAAATGGGCCCGGGGCTGCCCAGCCCCAGTGTGCAGTTGGACCCCTCGGTCGCCACTCGCGGAGTTTACCCCATGGGCCTCGATCCCGTGTGGCAGTCGGCAGCCAATAAGATCATCTTCCTCAACACCTACAAGATGAAGCTATCGATCATCTTCGGGGTTCTCCACATGACCTTTGGCATCTGCCTGTCTGTCGATAACTTTGTGCACTTTAAGAGCTACGCCGACATCATTCTGCAGTTCGTGCCTCAAGTTATTTTCCTGCTCCTGATGTTCGGGTACATGTGTTTCATGATGTTCTACAAGTGGGTTAAGTACAGTGCCACCAGCGATGTCCTGGCCAACACTCCAGGCTGTGCTCCCTCCGTTCTGATCATGTTCATAGACATGGTGATGTTCAAGAAGGAAGTCGCTTTGCCGGGCTGCGAGGTTACCATGTTCTCCTGTCAGAGAGAGCTGGAGACGATTTTCCTCGCTCTGGCCCTCATCTGCATCCCCTGGATCCTGCTCGGCAAGCCCCTCTACATCAAGTTTAAGCGTCGGAACAAGGTGTGTGTTTAATTGGCTCAAGATTGGATGTTATTCTTTGCTCTAATAGTGCTCTTCTTTAGCTTGAGGTGCCTGTCGTGGAAGTGACCGAGTCCCAGGAGTCGGTCGGCCATAGCGAGGAGGAGGAAGACGAACCCATGAGTGAGATCTGGATCCATCAGGCCATTCACACCATCGAGTACATTCTGAGTACCATCTCGCACACGGCTTCCTATCTCCGACTCTGGGCTTTGTCCTTGGCTCATTCTCGTAAGTTAAATCTATTCACGACTGTTTCCTGCAAGGGTTGGGTCCTTATTTTCGTATTCTTGCAGAACTCTCATTGGTGCTGTGGGAAATGGTGCTTACGATGATACTAACGATGCCACTAGGCTATGTGGGCTCCATTGTGATCTTTGTCGTCTTCGCCTTTTGGGCGTTCTTCACAATTTCCATCATGGTGGTGATGGAGGGCCTATCCGCCTTCTTGCACACCCTTCGCCTGCACTGGGTGGAGTTCATGAGCAAGTTCTACGCGGGAGCCGGAAACCCGTTCACGCCTTTCAGCTTCAAAGATCTGTTGAAACCGGAAGAAGATGAATAGAACGTAGTGCAACCAATATATTGTAATCCATTAAGAAACGAAGCATTCTTTAAATAGACGAATCGGATAACATTTTGGGAAACCCCAGGCTGGAGAAGTCAAAAATGAAATTTCAGACTGTGTCTTTTTTTATTGTCGCTGGGTGTAAACACATCGAAATTTTCAAAAAAAATTACAATATTCTGTACAAAGTGGACTTGATCGTACAGTTTATCCTTCAACTTCAGTGCAGTCTAACCCTGAACTTTTTTTGGGTCACCAAGAGAACCCCTATTTGAAAAAGGAATTCTAGAAAGAAGAATTTCTTTACAAAATCAAGTTCCTAAGGTCAGCCGACCCATCACCTTTGTGTTTCTTTTGACCGTGATCGAGGAAGATTGGGAAGGTTTGGCCAATGCAACCGTAACCTTATTGGGTCACCGTATAGAACCCATTAATAAAAATGGTTCTTTCATTTGGCGGGGGTTTCTTTTTTCACTCCACGGCCCACTTCAGCGACGTGTTTGGTCTTTTTGGTTTGGTCTATAGGTTTTGGGTTTGGGTTTGGGTTTTGGTTACGGTCTCGAAGTGTAAAAAGGTCATTTCGGCGCATTGAGGGCAGAGCTCAGCGGAAAATTCTTGCCGAGGGCTGCAGATTTCAGCGGAATTGGTGGAGCCACAGCTGCGGAATCCGAAACTATTTCCCGCGAATGTCGCCCCGCTCGAGGTTATTTAGCTTGGACCGGAGCGTAGCTCTAGCCAGTTGTGGGCCAAACGAGCTCCGGAATAGTCTCTCTTATGATCTACGTGGAAATGCGGTGTCTCCATTTGACTGTGCTGCTGTGTGCCTTGCTGGCTGTCTGCTGGGCGGACACCCTGGTCCAGCTTCACGTGAATCGTCCCTACAACGATGTGAACGAGAAGTTCGTGAGCTTTGCCGTGCGTCCGGAGGATCTGTACGATGCCCTGGATGGGAAAAACAGGAAGGCAGTGACCAGCATGGCCACTCTGCTGGGCGATGCCCACATCAAGTTCGTGGGCGACTTCTACTTTGCCACCAATGCGCCCACCCGCCTGCGCAATCCCACAAAGATCATATGGAAGGGCTTCAATCGCTGGACTCGGTAAGTTTGGGGCTCCCGCTCCGACGATGGAATTTCCCTGGAACTGACTATCTTCCCAATTCCTTTAAGTGCTGTCAACTGGACCATGATCATCCCCGTGCCATATGCCCCAGATGAGTGGGACTCGATGCATACCCTGAAGATACTAAACAGTTCCTACATGGTCGGCATCACGGACTGCATCTGGCAGCTGGGCACGGACTTTGGAACCTCGCGGGCCAAGGACTACGTGCAGGAGCTGCGCACGCTCAAGCTAATGACGGACACCTTCAAGCCGTACGTGGACGACTGGCGGGTGATGGGCGCAGACATCTCCGCGGGCAGCAGTGCGGAAGAGACGCGCAAATACGTGGACTTGTCCAAGGATTTGAATGCAGCCTTTGGCTGGACACAGTGAGTGCTCCCATAGGAAGAAACCATCATAAGCCCAATCTTAATGCTTCCTTAATCAATCAGGCCTGCTAATATGCTGCCGCAGTCCAGCCTGGGAAGCTACATCTACGACAGTGATCCGGCTCTGAAGGCCCTTCAGCAGCTGCGCGTCCCTCTGTGGCTGACTCTGCCCGAGGAGCGGCCGCCGTCGGCCCAGGCCATCAGCAAACGACTGCTGGGTGACGAGACCACGGATGCTCTACGCTGGGCCCAGACCTTGGGAGATGCGGCCAGCAGCGGCTTCGATGTGATCTTCAAGAGGATGTCCCTCGTCGACTTTGAGCGGCCCACCTTCAGTCTGTATGTGACGGCGTTGTTCAAGAAGGTCATGGGCTCACGGGTGTTCCCGGCCAGGCCGCTGAACCTCTTCGCCCCCAGCAATAAGCTCTACACGCATTGCGCCAACGCCGTGTCCGGGGGATTGGCCTTCATGGTGGTCAACACCGAGGACCAGCCCCTAACGATCACTGTCAGGAGCTTGACACGCCTCACCAGCAGCGAGATCTGGCAGTATGTCCTCTCCGGTCTGGATGGTCGCGTGCAGCTGAATAATGTGAGGCTGTCCCTGAACTCCACTCTGCGGCCCCTGATCAAGGCCAACGATGCGAGCAAGCCCCTGCAGCTGATCACGCCCAGCATGTCGGTGGGCTTCTGGGTCCTGCCCACGGCCAATCTGGAGCACTGCCAGTTCACCGCGATCGAGACTGGGGACGTCAGCGGCGAGGCATCGACGGAGGCACGCCGCTCCAGTCGCTACAGCTCCGCGGACCGACTGCTCCAGCGTCTGATCGAAGAGACGGCCGTCGCGAGAGGATCCCTGCAGAGTACCATCAACCGGAACCGCCGATTCGTGCTCGACAAACAGGAAACGGACTCCCTGCTGGACCAGCTGCTGCAGCCGTTTAACCAGCCCACACCGTTGGCTGCTGCCAAGCGAGAGGCGCATAAGGACACAGGCAGTCAGAACGTAAGGCCCCACGAGGCCATGGCCTGGCTGCACCAGGTGCTGGAAGAGACCCGCAATGTGGCCAAGCGACGCGGCAGGCGCAGTGCGGACAACTATGGCGGGCCCTACTTCTACAACCGGCACGGGAAGAAGACGGCTCTGACCAAGAAGATCACCGAGATCCGAAAGCCCGAGCGCAAGAACAAGCCACTGTTCGACTTTGATGAGTTCGACGAGGAGAAGTTCTTCAAGAAGCTGGGCGAGCAGACTGAGGAGCCACCGTCATACACCCGCCTCCCCGAGGGCGATGTCCTTCTGCGGCACATCGAGTCGGTGGATGGGGAGGAGAGTGAGCAAGAGGCAGAGCCAGTGGTCTACAGGAAGGCCAAGCCCAAGCCCAAGTCGAAGACTCAGCTGAAAATTATCCAACGATCTCTAGAGGAGCCAGAACCCGAACAGGACAGGGAGCCAGAGCAGGAGCGGGCTGAGGGGCGTGGAAAGCTGCGACTACTTCCCACGGAGTTCTTCGAGGCCCTGCCCTCGCCCAAGCAGAGCAAACGCTTAAACCTCGGAGCCACCCTAAATTCTTTGCTCTTTCCCGAACCCTTCTCCAGCAAGGCCAGCATAAGCAAGACCATTTCGATGCCGCAGGAAGAGCCTGAAGAGGATGTGGAACCCCTAGCCAGGCGTCGTCCCTCCAAGATGGGTCATGTAGCCAGCGACTTCCTGCAAGCGCAGCGAGAACTTGGAAAGCACTTCCTCAGCCACATCCACAAGCACGAGAACCCTTTGGACAATGAGAATGCCCAGGAGAGCTCCCTCGAAGCTGAATCTGCTAAAAAGCCAGCTAGCCAGGAATATTTTGCGGCCAAGGATGCGGCACGAGCGCTGGTTCCGGTGCCAAAGCCTAAGAGGCTGACCCAGAAGGCCGACGAGAGCATCACTTCGTGGTGGGACATGCCCGCTCTGCGCCGGCGACGCGCACTGTCCGACGACGACGAGGTGCGCTCCAATGCGATCGACAAAATGGATCGGGACGATATGCTGCCCCTCGGCCGTTACTCCTTCTACGAATACAAGGTGGATCAGCCGATTCAGGAGTCAACCTCCGAACAGTCCGCAGAGCCCCGCACAGATTCCAAAATCATGAGAATCGGCAAGACCAGAAATAGCCCGATAACGAGCCGCAAGACATCGCTCTCTGAAACTCTGGTATCGACGGTCAAGTCGAAGGTCTCCCGATTCATGAACATCGTCTCGCGGCACATGAGCGAGTGGTACAACACCCTCACCAAGCACCTGGATGCCGAAACCGGGTCTTCCCGGCCTGCCTTGAGTGACAGCGGGAACTCCATCGATTAATATTCGATCAAGACGAATTTTTGAATTGGTTTATTTGTATTTAAAGATTGGAATCGAATTGAAATGAAGTCCAGGGTGAAACTAGTAATTAGTGTAAATATGTATTTATGTATGTAATACGATCTAAATAATCTTAGCGGAATTCTATTTTTCTAGATAATGGAAAGGTAATTATCTATTTCAAATAAAATATCTGGATCAAGGCGGAGAACTAGGTGAGCTTTGATTAAGCTTTTGCTAGTTCGATCAGCCTTTTATATTGTCCGAAGATCATATGCTATGCTGTACTGTACACCAAACAAAACAATTAAAATTTACTATAACTTTAACAGCCTATTTTCCATCCAGTTATGTATGTCAGCTGGAAAATCTGGAGAAAGTTAAGAACTGAAACTACTAAGAAATGGGACTTCTGCGATTCAAATGCGCTGGTTTGGATTATTTTCATCCCGTCCCTGTCACTGTCACAATAGTTAAATTTTCAGTTGGTTAACTTCAGTTTTATGAGTATTTTCGTGAATTGCGACTGATACTCGAGTGCTCACGGTTATTAACATTTTTAATTGACACATTCCTCATTATTTTCTACATATGTAACTTTTCCATAATTGTCCAAGAGGTTACCCAAGCTTGCAAAAGCTCTCGCCAGAGGGCCAGCCTGCTTCTATCTAGCTCTTTGAGCTCTCTTTCCCCACTTTAAAGCTCGCTTGCCTTGTCTTTTTTTGAGGCTGCTCTTCGTGGCGACTCCACTGGGAGAGCAGACCGGCCGAAGACTGGCACAAAGAGGAGCCACCGAGAAGCTACTCTCCGCCACCGAGGCGGCATTGAATCAAAGCTTTGAGCCGGCCAACCTGTTACCATGGCTGGCACAGCGACAGCCAGCAACAACAACAATCGGAGAAGAAAGAGCAGCGAAAACAACAATCATAGCGACTATAACAATACCAATAAGTGGAGACGATCCGATCCGCAGCCTCGGCTCCGATCCGTCAGTCTCTGAGCAAACGTTCAAGGCGAAGGTTGTTTCTGTTTCTGTTTCTGTGTGGATCCCCTTTGTTCCGTTCCGTTCCATTCCGTGCCACTCCGCTCCCCGAAGCTAGAGGTAGTCCAAAGTGCAGGCCAGAAGCATCAGTTGCAGCAGACTATAGATAAGTCCAGATCTAAACAGGTGAGTGTGCACTAAACTGGTCGCGAGGTGAGCTCTGGCCAAGTGATCTTCTGGGCCGAATTCAGTCAACAAGACACTGAAACAGGTCAGTTCTCGTTCTCGGCCTGGCTGAGATTGCATTCAGGGCGGGGCGCCTGGCCGCAATGCAGGGTAAGGGGAGCGTGCGGCGCACGGAAGCGTAACCAGAGCCAGTCTTGAAGAAATCTTTTGTGACGTGGACAGAGAAAAACAAAAACGAAAAACGAAAACGACTCAAACGAAAACACAGCGACTCCACTTCACTTCACTCCCCTACACAACATGAAATTTCAGACTTTCTTTCTGTCTTCTTTCCCAACTTCTTTCGCTTGGACGCCAATGAACTTTGATTTCGGCTGCGGACAGCGTTCCATATACAAACATACACAGCTCACGTAATAATAAGCCATAATTACGCACATGTGTGAAAGTGAAAGTGTAAATTTCGACATTACAAATCCATTTCATAGCTATTGTAAAAATTGATAAATGTCTAGCTCCAGACGAAACGGACCGATAAGCCGAAAAAAAACACCAAATAACCCAAAACTAAACTGGTTTGGGTTTCGGGGTTACCTTAAGACAGCCGTGTCCGTTGTCGTCTGGCTTTTGTAGCCCCAAAACTAAGTATTATATAAACTGATTTCCATACTGTCATATACTACATATACATATACATATATGTATGCATGCATAACACGCCATAATATTTATAGGATGGGTTTCGTCTTCGGTTGGTTGCCAACCGAGCACTATGTCCGCGACATCTTTCTCCTGACACTCTCGGCGGCCATTGCGGCCACCCTGATGAGCATTCGCTTCTACTTGCGCATTACGGCGGGACGTTGTTTCACCGAGGTAACGCCACCCCCTCCCAAGCCCATGCCCATGCCCATGCCCAAGCCCAACCACACCACCCATCCAAAAAGCCAAAGCAACTGAATCAGCCCAAACTCCCCCCCAATCATCCCCGATCGTTTAAATCGTGACATGACTTGGACTTGGATTTTGTGTTCTATACACTTCCGTTTTGCAGTTTTGAAATTCTCTATGAGATTCTGTATTCAGGGCAGGGTTCCACAATCATACATACATACATGTGTGGTTCAAACTGTTCGAGGGGAACAATCATTCATAGATACGCTGAGACTTAGACATTGAGACTAACTAATATAAGAATGGAGTAAATGCTAAAATTATATTGTAAAAATTCGAGTTTTTTGTATATGGAATGACAACTTCCTGTTGGAATAGTTTCCTGGAATGCACTGAAATTCTTGAAAGATTAAATACCTACACATAGTACATATGTATGTACATATATTATATGTATGTAGTATTTCCATACCATATACTAATGTAGCTGAGGAAAATGATTTTAAATGATTTTAATCCCCCATGAAAGTGAGTTCAGTGGGGTTGTTTTGCTTTGCCACACGAACTGGTTTCGAAATTCTTAATTTGGTATTATTACATAACTAATTATATCTATTTCAACCTATTCGATAAATAAACTCCTTGACGAGGAATCCATTTCCATTCTACAGACATGTCGATATCAATATGTAGGATTTATGGTCAATCTGTCAACGAGCCAAACAATCTTAACCGCATTCTCTACGAATCTCTGAGGTATTTTTTAATTGTCTTGGCCGCTGTGACGAGCCGACTTAGCTATGTGTATATGTATTTCAATATATATGCACCTCGGACAGATGCGAGTACGTCACAGAGAGAGGTGTATAATTTACTCACTAGTTGTATCTCATAGATACAGTTACCACCTGTACGCAAGTGTATTAAGCATCGCAACAAAGCCTGTAGATCTTCGTCTCGATTACCAGATTAGAGATCTTGAGTCAGCGGAAAGCTCTGAGCTCTCAGCTCTTGGTTTCCCCACTGGGGAGGGGGGCAATTAAAAGCGCCGTTAATGGGTATGAAAACAGAAAGATACACGTACTAACCCTTCCAAACCCACATCCAAGTCAGAGACTGTGATTATTTTGATAATTGTGGCTGTAAAGATCTTTCAGACCCGCCCCAGACCTTGTTGACTCCGTCCCAATCTCAGTCCCAGTGCCAGTATTAACTGATTGACTTTTGACATCGTTCGCAGACAAAAATGGAGGGCAAGACCGTTATCATCACTGGGCCAACAGCGGCATCGGCAAGGAGACCGCCAAGGATCTGGCTGGTCGCGGAGCACGCATCATTATGGCCTGCAGGAACCTGGAGACGGCAAACGCAGTCAAGGGTGAGTCAAGACAAAAAATATATAGAATCGAGTTCTTTACTCAGTGACGTTTACCAATCGACAGATGAAATCGTCAAGGAGACGAACAACAGCAAGATCGTGGTCAAGAAGCTTGATCTGGGCTCCCAAAAGTCGGTGCGCGAGTTTGCCGCCGACATCGTGAAGACGGAGCCCAAGATAGACGTGCTCATCCATAACGCCGGCATGGCTCTGGCCTTCCGCGGCCAGACCAGTGAGGACGGCGTAGAGCTGACCATGGCCACCAATCATTACGGTCCCTTCCTGCTGACCCATCTCCTCATCGATGTGCTGAAGAAGAGCGCCCCAGCTCGCATTGTCATTGTGGCCTCGGAGCTGTACCGCCTGTCCTCGGTGAATCTCAACAAGCTTAATCCCGTGGGCAGCTTCCCTGCCGCCTACCTCTACTACGTTTCCAAGTTCGCCAACATCTACTTTGCCCGCGAGCTGGCCAAGCGCCTGGAGGGCACCAGGGTGACCGTGAACTTCTTGCATCCGGGCATGATCGACTCGGGCATCTGGCGCAACGTGCCCTTCCCCCTCAACCTGCCAATGATGGCCATCACGAAGGGCTTTTTCAAGACCACCAAGGCTGGTGCCCAGACCACCATCTACTTGGCCACGTCCGATGAGGTGGCCAACGTACACGGCAAGTACTTCATGGACTGCAAGGAGGCCACCCTCAACGCCGCTGCCCTCGACGAGGAGAAGGGCCGCAAGATCTGGGAGGAGTCCCTCAAGATCGCCAAGATAACGCCCCAGGATCCCAAGATCTAAGCTGGCTTGGGCTCCAGCACCTACGTATGCTAATGCATAGCAATAGATTCTTTCCGCATATATGCCCATTCAACTGATTTGAATTTTTGTAATTAAGGGGGAGTTAAATGTAGCCTAAGTCTTTCAATTAACTAAATAAAGTTCTGTAAAAATAATCAACTGGATTTGCTAGGAAAGAAGGAGTTTAAAAGTATTTAATGGTATCAATGTAGTAGCATGGATTATATTTAGTATTTGCAATTGAACAGCTTATCCTAGAATGAAGAGTACATATTATGGCAGGAATAAGATGGAGAGGAAAATGCTAACATTAACAGAATGCGTATACGTGAATAATACGCGCATAAACACATTCACATTAATTCAAAATTCAAGATCGCTCCATTGTAAAAAAATAAATGCAAAATATCTATAGAGCAAAAAGTTGCACAAATGTTATTGTTGTTGCACCCTCAGAGATAGACGTAAAAATGATGCAGACATTAAGTCATTTGGATGGGTTTTATTCTTTGAATTCTTCAAAATCCCAAAATCATTTTACTTTACATTTTTATTTTTACATGTATCTCAACATGTATCTTTACATGTATCTCAACACCAGCCGTGTTATCTCGCTGCCCTCCGCCAGAGCAGGCACACTGCAAGAGGAAGAGTGTTTCAGCGAGGGAGAGAGAGAGAGAATGAGTAAGCGTGTCCAAGGGGGTATCGTAGCCACTGCAATTTGATTTGTTCCATCTGGCTGATCCAGATTCAGAAATTTGATAGTTATGGTCATTCTCACTGATTCTGCGATGTTGGTTTTTTCGCACCTCCAAAATTGTGGATGCTTCAGATTTGTGTCCTTTGTGGGTGTAACAGGAGTCCCAGGAGTCCTAATACAAAATTTCGTTGCTCCTAGCTCTTCTGGGTGCTATACACAGCCCAGTTTACCACAAAACCAACACTTATATCTCTATTCTTGCCAACGTTTTAGTTATTTACATTCAAGTCTTGTGAAATACCACCAGAGAGGTTTGTTTAGAGACAGAGTGATGGCCGTGGGTCCTGGCAGGATTGCTGGATACTCTGGATCGGTTCAATTTCAGTTCATGAGAATTATTAAAAGCGACAAATCACAGCACCAATCGGGTAATGTAATCCGATACAATATCCGATCCGATGGGGATGGTGGAACAGGAGAAAGCGATGTAGAGCTGGACTGCTGACCAAAAAATTCTCACACAATGCGCTCCTCACCTGTTGAAGAGGCGAGGCAGCGCATGCGAAGCGATTCAGGGGTGGTCGGGGGAGGCAGGAGGCAGGGGGCAGGCAAGGGATATACCCGTACACAGGGGAATTCACGGGCAGCCATAATCTGACAAAATTGCAGTCGCATCTTCTGCTGTCTGTGGCTTTTCCTCGCTCGCGAGAAAGAAGAGGGTTGCGGTAGATTGTTATCACCGCCTCGTTTGGCACGTGTCCTGTGCTGCCGGTGAGTGGCGGTGGCGGTGTCGGCGCCAAGGATAATATAATGATAATGATAATCATGATCGGTGGCTAATAATATGTTAACAGGCCTAATTGAAACTTAATATTTATCCAAAGGATTACAGGATAATCATTTGCGGTTTGCCAAAAACGCATCGCAGATAGCGGAACGTGACTGACGGACGTCAGCACCGCAGATAATTGTCTGACGAAACGCCCATGGTCCGGGTCTGCCCTCGCCCTGTACCCGCTACTGTGGGAATCCCTGTTGTCTCTATTGGATCTCCTTCACAGTTGTTTGCGGAAGTGATTCTCTAATAAAAAATAAACAGAGAGTCCCATTGTATTGCTGCATTGGTTTGTATCTGTCATACGGAGCAGTCCTCGGCCATTGATAAGGGGAAACTAAAACACGCACAAACCCTTCTGGTGTGCTCTTCCTTCTGCTGCTGCTGCTGCTGCTTCTGCTGCTCCTTGCTCCTTCTGGCAAACGAATATTCCCCCCAGAAAGTATCGACTTACCGAAATTCAATTTGGCGCGCTCCACTCAAGTGTATCTGCAGGACGGACATTGTTGTGGCCAAGTTCAACTGTAATTCAAGTAGTTTTCTCCTTTTCGAGTTCGAGTGGGGGAGAGAGTCCTTTACAGTCCTCCCACTCCCGCTCCCGCTCCCGCTCCTTCTGGTTTTGAATAAGTCGCGCACATTTAATAAGCAGGCTTAGGTTTTTAATAAGAAGTGGGTTATGCGACAGTCCCGACCCGATCC
The DNA here is from genome assembly GCA_008121215.1 of Drosophila athabasca. NCBI lineage: Eukaryota > Metazoa > Arthropoda > Insecta > Diptera > Drosophilidae > Drosophila > Drosophila athabasca. The sequence goes on along the minus strand of CM017793.1, from coordinate 803,750 downwards.
CGGCTCGTACAGCTGTCAGGACAACAGCGCTGACTTCTGTTCATCACGCTCGGTCCTGTTCCTGTCCAGCAAATGTTCTGGCAACGGCTGTGCCTGTCAATTGGTCATCGATACGCCTCTGGAGGAGGGGTATAGTATAGTCTGTCAGTGGCGGTGCTCTCGGAGCAGTTGTTCTCACTGGATGCGTCGAAAAACTTCCAAATTGTAATCATAGAAACCATATATTGCACTTCGGTTGTATATATATTGACGAGGGGTCCCAAATACCATATTCCGTCTATATGTACAAAAATGGTGTTTCTTAGAGAATTATTTAACTATTTAATACTGGAGTAGTAGTAGTAGAATCGTGGAGGAATTAGAATATTAAATTATGCAAATGATGGATACGTTCAATTTCTTAACTGATTTCTGTATGTTTAGGCATAGCTTGCAAACTCCCAACTTTTAAATCAAAAGGACTAAAAGGGTTGGGTTATTCAAATAAATTTTTTAGATCCCTTTTACTATATCCTAACAAGTTTACTAACAATCTGTACTATTTTGTTCCTGAATATATCGTACGTAGATTGAAGGCTTTCTAATTTTAAATATATTTCAATTTAAATGCATTCGATTAGTTTTTTAAGTATTTTAATTACCTGAGGTATTTTGATTGAGATGCTGCTGTGCATAGGGAAAAATAAAGCGTAGCTGATTTTTACTTAATAAGGAAATAAGGAAATAAGGAAAAAAAGTTTGACAATATTGTGAAAATATGCACCAGAAATTGCCTTGCTTCTGTAACTATGTATTTCTCCTACTCCCTGTCTCTGGTGGGGGGCGCCTGTTGGCTCATTTCAGCCGGCATCTAATATGACCGAATGGCATTAACATGTTGAATGACTTGAGTGCCAGCCAGCATAAAAAGCAAAGCGCAGCCAAAACCCAGGGAAGCCACACCAGTGCCACCCGAAAAGTATTTCATTGATTTTTGAAGCCTCGCCAATACACAACAGAACACAGAACCAAACCGAACAGAACAGAAGAGAACAGAAATATATAAGGCAAAAGGAAAATGAGTGAAAATTTGCGTTGCTGGTGGCAACATTAGAATCCCAGCTGGGTTGGAAGGAGTGGGTGGTGTGGTGTGGCTTGGTTTGGTTTGGTTTGGGAGGAGGACCAGAGCAGGATCATGTCCTCTTATTGTTTGGAAAGTTAAATACGCAAAATAAACAGAAGCAAACGGAGCTGAGCTGAGCCTCCGAGCAAACAAGTTCACGTGCTCGTCCACCGATAGAGATAGGAAGGTGGATGATGAGTTGAGGTTGGTTGATAAGGTGGAAGCTGATGTCGATGTGCTGGTGTGATAACAGGTCTCCGGGAGGGTGGCCAAATTTGTTTACCCTTCTGCTTAATTTGCCACAAACTCACAGATTCTTTGGCTTTTGTGGTTAACTGACAGAGGTCGCTGAGGGGGAAGGGGGGGGGATGCTGTAGCCATTTGATCAGCTGACACCTGAACACACCTGAGATGCGTTCTAATTGCTATTGATACCCGGCCTGGCGTGGCTACCAGCGCCAGAGCTCAGCCGAGCCGTGATCCCTGATCCGTGATCCGATCCTAATGCATTCTGACAGTCGGCAGCACTAGAACCAGGCTCGGAGCGGACTCAGGCAGGTCCTTGCCAAGTTGTTGACATGAAACTGTAACTGAAACTGAAACCGAGACTGCGACTGAGACAGAAACTGGTTCGGATCTGGTCAGACTTTGATTTTAACACACACGACGCGGCGTTGATGTTCAGATTGACCTGAAATTCCCATCGAAGATGTAAAATGATATGGGGGGAGTCTTTACAATATACTCGAAGTGTGTGTGTGTGTGTGTGTGTGTGTATATCAGATCACTGAAAGCCTTTCCACTCAACTGATTCCGTCAATGAGTGAATTCGGTTTTGGGCGTGTGAACTTTTTGGCTTAAACGGGGATCTCTCTCCAAATGGGGAATACACTTTTGTGTATCTCGGCTTAAAGCTTAATACAATTTCATAATCGTTATTCCTTTTCTTGTCAGTTGTTTTCTTCCTCTTCGGCTGCCGGCTGCTGCAACCACAAATCGGAATATCAGATGACAGTCAAACTATTCGCAATTGCTGGCTGTGCGACGAGAGCAACGATCGATAGACAGACCTATGCACAATCGCCATTGGCTGAGCTGCAAATGGAAATCAGCAGCCAAAGATACAAAGATACAAGATACAGAAGCATTAGCATAGGCAGAGAGAGGTTGCGCTGCGCTGCTGACTTGGCCTGATGGACTGTCGTCAGGCGACAGAAATGCATTTAACCACAAAAGAATGGAACGAAGGAAGCAGAATGCCGACGAAGACGATCGATCAATGGTTGCCAGCACAGAGACAGACCCCCGTCCAGCCCTTCCTTTCCACATCCCAGCTCTGGTTGGTGTCTGGTGTCGAGCCGTACAGATATTGGGTGACAAATAAAAACTACTGAAAACTGCTGCCGCTGTTGCTGCTGTTGCTGCTGCTGCTGCTGCTGCTACGTATGAATGGGCTTGGGACGGGCTATGGGGCTGCCACTGGTACTGGATTGAGTACCGGGGGCTGGGCGGGATCGGTGTCGGGTCGGGTCGAGTCGAGTCTGTATGGGCAGAGAGAAGAGGGTAGAAGTACAGGGTAGTAGCCGCAAAAGCCGGCAAGGCACTGCTGTAGACGGAGCGCATTGGTTGGCCGTCTTTGTGGTGGTTGCTGGCCAGGGATGGGTATGTGTGTGCCACGCCACTCATGTGTAGCGCTCAGTACTTGGCTACTTGTGTCATTATACCCGCACTCGTATCTGCCGCCGCCGCCTCCTGTGCGAGTGCGAGAGTGTGAGACAGTTGTTGGCGGCCCTGTCTTTTGCGCCCTTTTGTCGCTTGTTTGTAATTAAGTGAGTATTTTTTTTGTTCGCTTGCCTCTGCTGCTGCTTCTTCCTCTGTGGTTGTCGCTTTGCGGCCCAGTCGATACGATATTGGGCTGAGACGCCTCGAACCGGGACTGACAATTAGTTGCCGTCTTATGCTCGTCGCCAAAAGTCGTCGCTTCTTGCCCCGCTCTCGGCGCTGAACCCAACTCAAAAAACTCAAAGTTTGCACAACGGTTCCACACATCCACATCCAAGTTGAAAAGTCATCCCAGAAATAACCCCAACGATCACGTGATATTCTGAAACCCAATTCAACATCAAAATAATCAAAATCTAGCCATCTAATATAATTCTACAAACAAAATTGTGTAAATCTGTGAATCGAATGTTTTAATCTAGTGTATTCCGTGTACCGCAGATCATGAGATCGACTAATCTATTCAGAAGGTACGAGGCATGGAAAAGTATTGCAAAAGTTTTATTTATCAAGAAATCACATCATCGATCAGTGAAAAAACATTTGACCCGAGACCTGACTTGATCGACCCATGGATTACAACTATCGTATAATAACTGATTTAAGATCTTTTGGATCTCTTTATGATCTTCTCCCCCTCTGCTCATTCTAAAACAATATAAAGAAACTTGCGAAAATGATGTCAATGAAATAAAAATTAACAGAACTAAACGGTATATCTATACCAAGTTACGTCGAGTTTGTTAGGCTAGATCAGGGATAATTTATAATTATAACATTAAAAAAACTAAAAAAATAATATATTTAGTTTTACAGGATTTTTAAAGATTTATATGAAGGAAATAATTTATTTTTCGGAGTCACTTACTACTTACTACATGCATATTCCACGACTTAAAGACTTCCGAGTATCTAAAATAATGGGAATTTGTTCAGATTGAATTATCAAAGTAACAGAAAATATAAAGTGAAACTAGAAAATGATTTTAAATTTTGATCGACGCTTCTCGGTGCGGTCGAGCGGGGGGAACTGGTACCTTATATCTCCCCTGCCAACTCGGCTTTAGAAGAAGAAGAAGGCTCGGCTTTTTCAGTTCTTTAAAGCCTTGGGCAACATCCTCCTTGAGGATATTGTCTTTATGAATAAAATTGTTCAATGTAATTTCAAGGAATAATATACATATGTATATATTTTTGAAAGATATTGGCGGTATTACAGCTATCTTGCAGAGATTTTCAGAGCAGAGCCAAGACTCTAGGTCGTATGTAGGACGGAACCAGAATAAGATGCTTTTCGTAAAGCTTCTATGTATTCTTCCTCTATTATTGTAGTCTGTTAGTTTGTATACAAATCTTTATGTAGATAGGTATAACGCAGTTGCAATCAATCGGGTGTCTTAGTTTACTTTAAGCTCTACAATCGTCCGTTTTATCCATTCATTTTTTCAATATGACTAAAAATTAATTTTTATATCTATTCACACCCAGTAGGTACCTACATACAGTGGCTCACAGCCAAAATGATGCAGTGTCAAATAAACTGCTTAACTGTGGTACAGATTTTAAACTAGAGGAATAACAAAAAATGTTTAAACGCCAAACCGGAAATCAAGTCGGATTCCTAGTTTCTAGAAGCTTTGGTGCATTTAAACATTTTGTTTTTCCTCTAGTTTAAAATCTGTACCACAGTTAAGCAGTTTATTTGACACTGCATCTTTTTGGCTGTGAGCCACTGTACATATATATGTACGAATAAACTAACGAGTTCACATTCGTATAATACCATACCAAATAGCAATATTTCTATTCAGACCTGAAATAAATAAGACTAAATACAGGGTTACAATATAACACAAGACTTCTGGGCACAATACATTTAGAAGTCATCTGTTATTAGTGTTGAGAATATAGAAGCCATTTCTGTATCCAAATGATTGATTAAGGATAACTGAAACCGAAACCTACAGAGAAATTGCCGGTTGATACATTTTTAATTGATTTTTTCAGTTGGAAATTAAGGCCACAATATGAAACGTAGGAAAAGCAGAAACAAAACGCCAAACGCTGATTTCAAACGTTCCAGAACTGGAGTCATGTCATGGGATTGTTATATAAAGGTTCCAGACTCTTGAACATAATTCTGGGTGAGTGTGTTTGTGAGTTATGGATGCGAGCACACGCACACACAGACGCGCAGATACACAGATACACTGGTATACAGATGGAGAGACCCCCGCGTTGAGAGCAAAGCAAATGGCGGGCTAGCATTCTGTATCTGTATTCGTTTCTGTGTTTCCGTTTGTGTACGTGTGCGTGTGCGTGTGCGAGTCGTGCGCGCCTCAAGGGGCGGAGTTTCGCTGAGCGCACAGTGGTTGCAGCTCCAGTAGAACGCGTGCGAAAAGTGTCTGGGGAATACGCTTGGCGTTTGGGCATCTCTGACAGCTTTCCAGCCGACTAACCACTCCATTTCTTATCCCCCTTGCATGTCCTGTCCTGTCACCTGCGCAGATTCCCTGGAAGATCAAGAGGGTGGAGCTATGTACATATCGTGCGATGTCTCAAACGGAGGTCCCGTGGAACCAGAGACGGGCTATGTGCCCAACAATCCCTTATTCGGCCTGGCGCTGGACAGTCCGCAGGTATTTCCGTTTCTTCGCTCGTCCTGTCAAGTCCTAACCGGTCGCGTATCCGTCCATCCACAGCAAGAGTGTGCTGCATCCTGCGTCGGCTGCCTGTCCTGCCAAGGCAACACCGCCCTGCCCATCTCCTCGCTTACCAGCAGCGACTTCGATTGCAGCGGCTGCTTCGATCCCACCATCGGCGTTGGCATCGGCATCGGCATCACCGGCGGCGGGGGCCATATCCAGATCAACACCACTCCGCCGGCCAGCAGCGGCAGCAACCTAACGGGCACAGGTGCCGGGAGCGGCAACAACGTCGGAAACGGCAGCAACAGCTACTGGAGCACTGACGAGATGGCGTCCACCTTCCCCGGCCTGCCGCCCCTGGACATTGATCCGCTACCCAGCCTGTTTCCCTTCTCTCCGTGCGGCGCCTCCTACAACTTCGCCGGCAATCCGCACCAGGCCTCGCTGTCCTACACCGTCCATCCCCACCAGATGCTCATCTCGCCGAACGGTGGCCAGCAGCACGGACACGGCAACCACCAGTCCCAGCACCAGCATCACCAGCACCTGCATTCGCAACAGGCGCAAAACCAAGCATCGCACGGCGGGAATACGCTCCTCCAAGGCAGCAGCAGCAACGGAGGCGGGCCCGGTAGCGGCTCGTGCTACTATGAGGCAGGACCCAGTGGCCCCACCGCCGCAGCGGCCATGTACCCCAGCATGAGTGTGAACGTGAGCATGAACATGACCATGCACCATGGCTACGGGGCCGCCGACGGCACAGGAGTGCCCATGCAGTGCTCCCAGATGAACTGGACTCCGCCCAGCAGTTCCTCGGCGGTGAATGTGCTGTACCCCCCGCTGCTGAGTCCCACCCACTACCCTGCCTCGGCCACCTACTCTTTCACGGCGGACTTTCGAGCGCCTGTACCAGCACCCACGGCACTGGGATCTTTGCCGCCGCTGACCGTCAATGACAAGGAGTCGCCGTCACCCCCTGCCACCAGCACATCCGCCGCCCTGGGCTACTATGCCGCGGGCGTGGGTGGTGGCCAGAGCTACACGCCGCCCCACAAGAGCCCCGGCAGCGGGTACCAGGTGGGGGCGTCGGCCTTGGGCCTGGGACTGTCCGCCTTCGACGACGAGGGGGAAGACAGCACCGAGGACGGGGAGGGCAGTGCCGCCGGCGACTTGAAACCCAACCTGTGCCGGCTCTGCGGGAAGACGTACGCCCGACCCAGCACACTGAAGACGCACCTACGCACCCACTCGGGCGAGCGGCCATATCGCTGTCCGGACTGCAACAAGAGCTTCTCCCAGGCCGCCAACCTGACCGCCCACGTACGCACACACACTGGCCAGAAGCCATTTCGCTGTCCCATTTGTGATAGACGCTTCTCGCAGAGCTCCAGCGTCACCACGCACATGCGCACGCACTCTGGGGAGCGGCCGTACCGTTGCTCCTCCTGCAAGAAATCCTTCTCGGACAGCTCCACCCTGACCAAGCATCTGCGCATCCACAGCGGCGAGAAGCCCTACCAGTGCAAGCTGTGCCTGCTCAGGTAAGTTCCGTAAGCCCGGGGATTCCCCTGCCTAAAGGCTAGACTGGAACTCATTTTTCGTACCACTCCTCCCACTCTCCCGCACAGATTCTCGCAGTCGGGCAACCTCAATCGGCACATGCGCGTCCATGGCAACAACAACAATGGCAGCAGCAGCGGCAGTGGAAGCAACGGTGGTGGCAACAGCCTCCTCACATGACAAAAGCCACGCAGTGCAGGCGGTTTTCAACACTATCACCCCCCGCTCCAGCACCCGAATCTACATCACGTGCACCACCAGCACCCAGCCCATCAGCATCACCACCACGCCCACTCCCACTCCCACTCCCACGCCCATTCACAGTCACACATGAGCAACTACGACTACGGGAACTACAGCATCAGCGACTACACTACTCCACCCGGGGCCACACAAAACTATTCAGGGTATTATTTCTGCGCACTCAACAAGCCGCCCAAGTTCGAGCGTTTCTACTAGAGCCCCATAAGAGATACATATAGGGATATATAGGGATAGATATATACAGATATAGGTAGCATCTACCAGGTACACGCTCAGAACAAAGTTCATGAAAATGGAACAATGGAACACTGGCCCAACAGCCAACTTCGAAATGGTGGAGATGATGTGTCCTTGCAACAAAACACTTTTCATTGGTTTCAGCAAAGTCATTCACACACAAATTGAACTAAATATTGAAGGTATTCTTGAAGCAGCATTTGATTTGGGCTGGATTAATCAAACCAAAATTAAAATTAAAAATTTTAAAAGAGCCACTGATCCAAATTATTTTGGATTGTTTAATGGAATCCCAAATTATGTGAAAATATCTGTTAAGTTGTTGACGGTGAACGGTAAACAGTAAATATTCAGAGAGACAGCCCCCGCCATGTCCCTTCCCAGAATGCAGTTTAAAATGCTCAAATTGATGTTTCTGTTGGATCGAGGATATACATACGTAATTAAACAAAGATCACGACGGATTCGTATCCGGTCTAGCCATAAGTGCTTCACTGTACATAAATACATACTATATATATACATATTGTATTTATTATATTCGCATAGCATTCATACATCCACATATACATATAGAGTACATTTGTACGCATGTAAGGTAGTTGAAAAACACGCATAAATCTATTCAAAAAAAATTAGCCAACGAAGTAGACATTAAGTCGAACGGATATGAGGTTAGGAATCACCACACACTCAACTCACAACACAGCAGCACCCAAAACGAAAAAATTAAGAAACACACACACACCTACAGGTTAACCATATACATAGTTTTAGTGTTTAAGTGTACATTTAGGACAGGTGCTTTGATTGATCTAAGCCAACGTTTTGCGTATACCGAAGCAAAGTATGAATAAATATCGACAAGTATTTATAAAGTTATTACAAAAGAGAGTACCCTACTTTTTTTGACAGCTTTTGTTTGAACGAATTACTAATGGCTGAAAATTCTCCAAAAAGCGAAGCTCAGTGCAAAAGGTGACCACTTGACCAGGGGGTGTCGCGAGAATTGAAGTATTGCATTTTCCTCATTTTCCAGCTGTGTGAATATCTGTGTGTCCATGGGCCTCAGCCTGGTGCTGGACTATGTTTATGCCACGCCGGAGGTGGAACAGCCTGAGACGCCCGGCTCTCCACGTTTGGTGCAGGACTCCAATAAGGCAAGAGGTGCGGGCCCGATCAGGCAAAAACATCACCGAAATCGACTTAGGGAGAACCAAGGGGATCATTTCTACAAGTGCCTTTTATGCCAGAAAGTGTTCACAAGCCGCTATGCTCGAAACGCACATCGGATGGGTCACCGGAAAAAGGATAATACCCAGGAGTTTAGATGTGCGTGGCAGCATTGCTCTCGCAGCTTCGAAACCGAGTAAATATACTTTCAGTCCGAAGACAAAGAGTATTCTTAATTTCTATTGCTATTTTTGTAGACCCAATATGTGGAAACACCAACGCGTAAAGGGACACCACAGCTGGACGGATATGTGCTCACGTTGCAAGATGCTTTTCCCGAATGTTCAATCGCAAATGGCACACACAAAATCGAAGAGATGCGATATTATCTCTGAAAATATAGAGCACAAAGAGGAGGCGTAACAGGAAAAGTGTATTTGAATGGCAGTGAACAGATAATGAGTGCATTTTCACAATATATTATCGATTAAATAAACGGCCTCTGTGTCGCCGCCGCATATGAGGCGCGGTCCATTCATATCAAATGAGTTGATGGCCTTGCGAATTTTGGTCAACACGCCATCCACATTGACCAGCGAGCGGACACGATCCCCACTCAGCCAGGCGCTTGTGCCCTCTTGAACGCTTCGGTCGCCCATTATTGTTTTCCCATTGTTTTCCGACCACATCCAGACCTCGCCAGCCTCGGCGGCTGTGAACACCTTGGAGGGATCACTACGATGGAAGCCGATTTCGGTGATGGCACTGTCATGTGCGCTCAGATACGAGGCAGGGAACTCCAAGTTGCGCAGATCCCACACCGTTATAGAGCCCTCTTCAGTGCCGCATAGCAGTATGTGTTGCTGCATGGGATGCGTGCCCAGGGCTGAAACGAAGTTGGAACTTTTTTCGTCCTGGCCGGCCACCCCGATGGATATTTTATCCTGCGCCCCGGTGGGAGTGCGGGAATCGAGCAAGCGTATCACGCCCATGCGATTGGCAGTGACCAGTTCTTGCTGGCTGATATAGCACACCGAGAGCAGCGACATGCTGTCTGCCTCTATGGTGCGTTTCACTTGCTTCACGTTGCTGGCACTCATTATGTTGACGCAGCCGTCTTCGCCAACGGTGGCAATGTCTCCGCCATACACGGAAAGGTCGGTGCAGGGCGACGATTTATTGGAGCGCTTGAAGTAGTGCAGTCGTTCACTGCGTGCTGTGCGCTGCATCCGATCCTCCTCCACGGCCCGCTGCATATTCAGCAAACTGAGGTGACCTGATTGGAGGGCAAATGAAGAGTCCTCGTTAGTTTTGATTGCAAATGGTACGGACAGAACTCACCGTCAGCGCAGCTCACGGCCAATGTGTTCTTGTCCACGAACTCGATTGCTGTGACGTCTCCCTCCATGGCCACCTTGTCGTTGCAGCGCGGAATGAAGTCCACATTGGTGTCCGCGTACTGGTTCGTTTGCAAGCGGTACAGGCGCACAAAGTTTCGGTCCATGTCCCAGCTGCCGGTCACGAAGCGATCGCTCTGCTGCAGTTGCTCCGGCAGCCACCGAATGGCGGATATCTTCTCAGATATATAGTGGGTCGAGACTTTCGGGAAAGACATGTTATTTTGTTATTTCAGCCGGCAAACAAAATTGTTGTGACCGCGGAATTATCGATAAGATATACCGACCTTCCATCAGAAATATACCGAAAATGACCGTCTCATTTTAAAAACATACCGTAAAAATACCGACGAAACTCATATTCCTCGATTTTGATATTCTGTTTAATTTTACTAGCTGAATAGGATACTGAGCGCTAAACAAATAATTTTAACTGATAGATGAAACAATTTTCTACAAGATTGACAAGTTTTAAAAACTCCGTTTATTGGATTTCGTCTAAAATAAGGTTGAAACAAGGAAAGTCAACAAATAGGTCCCTTTTCATACATGGCAACTACACGGTAACTATACATTTGCTACACATCAGCAACATATTTACGGAGTATGGAATGGCCCTTGCTGAGGAAAAAGAGGGTACGGACAACAGTCAAAACGGCCCAGATAATGCAACACATACAAGGTAAAATCCACCCCATTGCACAACATACCTTGAGGACAGGTCTGTCCTCACGTCATATCATATGTAGATTCGCTGGTGAGGTGAGGTACGTATGGGCCTTGTAATTTACATTGGCTGTTTTTCCTGTTGTCCCTACCTTTCCATAGTCCAGCGGTGCGATCAAACCAAAGAGAGAGGCTCGATCGCTCAAAAAGAGCGTCTTTTAGCCATGCAACACGATATTTTTTCTAAATTGGCGGTCATTTTGAAAATAATACCAGTATGTACTATGAGAGAATAAAATACTTTACACGGCCCAGTGTGACCAGGTGTGCATGCCCAGCGGTAACACTGCACGGTCAGCTGTGGTTTGTTTACGTTTTTTCAAAAATTTGGCGCAAAGTAAGAATGGAATTCACAGCATAAAAATGAGTTTATACATTGTCGTGGCGAAGGGGGACTGTTGTAGTCGCACCAAAAGGAGACAAAATTGGGTAAATTCATATCTGCGGGAACGAAAGGGCCGATTTTCTATCGACTATTAATCATACATATGTACATATATGTATGTTGTTCCTGTCTCAGGCCGGGGAACCACTCTGACTTCAACTTGATTTAAATATAAAGCGTCGACTATTGTTTTCAGGCCTGTGGGTTTGCTGGGATCACAGAATTCAAGCGTTCCCGTCCAGCTGCGCAAAACGGAGAGCAATGACAGTCGGCAGCTCGTGTAAAGAAGTTCGCGTGCATCTCTGGAGGAAAAAAACGCAGAATTTTTCGGTAAGTGAAAACTATCTAAATAGATGCTTTCACTAACTTGTTCTTGTCTATGACGATGCCCAGTCTGTAAGTGAAGACACAGTATGGGGATGCAGATGTTTCTCGTTTAGGGCGTTCTGCTCGAGTGGTACTCTGGTACTCGAGTACATGAATAACATCAATTTGTCCGTCTCTTTGTATGCATTTACAGGCATTTACAGATGTACATACACACATTAATATATATAGATAAAACTAAATTTGTAAGAATTTAGGTGTAACTATGTTTCTGTATGTTAGTAAATATAAAACCACGTGAGGCAGTATTTATAAAAATTATTTTGCATGTCTGCCGCTTTCTAACTCGGAAAAAGGAAGAAAGTAAACAATCTTGGGCCGAAGCGACACGCTGATAGCAGGCAATGTTGTTTCTTAATAAATAAGGGACAGAATCTAGGCAGGTGGCTCTTGGGGAAGAGGCGGGGATGAAAGACAACTTGCTATTCAAGAAGTAAACACGGCTTTTTTTGGTGATAAGAATGTGAAAAGTATACAAAAGTTGCTATAATGATAACCAACAATTGTTTTGTAGGGATGCAGCGGATTGTCACCTATGTCAATAGTCTTATATTCGTATAAAGATTCGTATACTATGGGAAGTTACATTCAGGCGTGACAATACATTCGTACGACAAAATGTTAAAAAAAATAATGAAAAAGTTCAAATTTGAAAAGAAAAAGGCTCTGTTTATAGCCGGTACTCAGACAGTAAATCAGTTAACTTGCAATAAATGTAGAAAATAATGTCTAATAATTTAGAACTAAAAAGTGCTCTATGTTAACTGACAATTAAACTTACAAGCTTACAAGCCCCATGCAGTTGGCCTGAATAGCAGCAGCATAATCCTTGTTGCACCAAGTTTCATCTGACGCCTGGTCAGGTTAGAGCAACGAGATCCGCAACTTCATCCATTCCATTTATGCTGCACATTGTCAGCATGCGAGCGAACATACAAGTGCAATTTCTTCCTGCTTCTGCACGTTCTCTATCTGTGTGATACACCGCCTCTTCTAACTGGTATTTCTGGATTGACATTTAAACGGTTCTTTCGCGCACAACTGGATACAGTAACTGAAGACTAGCGCCGCTGAGATGCAGCATTTAAATGAGCACACTGACTTGTACGGCCTCTAGCCACAATGCGATCAAAAAACCATCTGACTGCAATTGCTTCTTAAGTTATTATTAATCTCCGGGCTCTGTCTTTAATCAAAATACATATGTAGCACACTAAATGAATTCGACAAATCGATTGAAATATTTACAATACATAACGCAATCTGAAAACACGCGTACTAAAGACAAAACTTTATTAGCTATTAATTACAACTGATATAACAAATTTTCCTTACCAAAAGATAAACAAAATCGAATGTGGAGTGCAATTTGCATTTTAAACATTTTACAATTTTTATATTTTCAATATACTCATTATTGTCAAAAACATTTGTACCAATGCTTTAGTTGTGATAACAAAACACGATCTTATACATTATAAAATGTATAAGAGTAGTCGGGTATATTGTATGTTGACGATTTTCTCATGGTAAATAAGAGAAAAGTCTAATTTAAATTACAATTTCTAAAGAGATTTTACTCTTCGAAAAACGGCAAGACACCGGCTCTGAGTAGAAAGAGTCATGACGCGCTCTTTATCCAAACAAAGAACTTATTCTCTCTCCAAGTCTCCACGTTGAGAGAGCTACTTACAGTCAAGCCACTGCGCGTACATTGACCGTTCGCCTTGACCGGTTGCCGGTGGAAAATCAGCTAAAATGCTCTTTCTTTATACTTACATATAAGGGCAAAAGCATCCAAACGAGCTGGACTAAAACTTGGTCAAAGACTTCTAGAAATGTATGCAGTTAAAAACTCTTCTTTAACTTTAAACATATTGGTATTTTCGCTGCCCTTTAACTGAAAATAATGAACATATTTGTACCAACAAACAATATTTGGCTCACATAGAAGATTGGAATTACCTTTACATGTAGGATACTCCAGCAATTCCAAAATTTCGAGCAAGTCTTTATAATTTCACAGAAATATGTAAGATAGAACATATGTAGATTCGAGTATATGTATTTATGTACACATATACATATATATAAATGTATATAGTATACTTCTATACAGGTGAACTTCGATGATACCGAATTGCATACATCTCTAAGTAAAGGATTCATTAGCAAGAGTCAACAGCAAGAATAAATTAAATGGAATTTAGCCTCACAAAGATTTCAGTTCAGTTGATTCATGCAGCTCGAAGTTAAGAAGAAACTGTTAAAGTGCGGCTACTATAAGCTTCACTTTGGGTACTATTATTACATTATCTAAAACCAAAATCTGTCCCTCCAGATGACATATGCGACAGTTCTGTGTACTGCACACAATACGAGCATATCTACGTTGCTAAGGCCGTAATTAAATGTCTACGACCACTTTAATTATACAATGTTCTGGTGAAAGATACTTATTCCAAGTCATTAGTCTGCTACTAATGTAATATAAAAGTGTTGGCAGTCGGCTGGACCCCACAAAGTAAAGTTTTTAGGCATATGTACATATGTATGTACATATGTATGTACATATGTATGTATGTATATGGTCCACGTTCATGACGCGGCCTTTCTGTTGCGCTCTGTATACAATTTTGTTTGCTTTTTAATGGTCTAACTGTCAGTATTGTCACTTCACTCATTGAAGCACACGTTGAGGGGTCATAGTGGCAGAGTAATGTCCGCCAAATATGTCCAAGAGCCCATTAAAGTAGTAACCGGGAGAAATGGTCGTACCTTGAAGATTCTTTACTTGCGCAGCCTTGCTTATATAGAAACAAAATTGACTGGATCAAGTTGCAATGATCTGGTCACAACAACCTTGACTCAATGATTATTTCATACATACTGGAAAACGGACAGATGATTTCTTAACACAGGCCAAAATCAAGTCCCTTGATTTTTCAAGAGGTGAGTAGTCAAAAAAGTAGTTACCACAGTAAGAGACGATGCAATAAAGTTTTTAGACTTACGCAAGAACCAAGTTATATCCACGTTCACGTAAGTTCGTAGTAAACTCTGAAATAAAAAAAACCAAAAGTTAATATTTTATCTTTCGACCGAAAAGATCACTTTAAATTAGCTGTGATTTTGTTCGGGTGTTCTTTAACTCGAGTGGTTTAAAAATTGTCGTGGCTCAGCGAATTTGGATTGGAACATTCCAAAGTACGTAAGATAAGATACAATAATTTCGAATATATCTTTGCTATATAGAGAAGCAGCTATGTCCGATTTGCATATTCTTAATTGTGCCAAAGCTATGTACATACATAATTATCTAGCCGAGTAGAAAGCGTATCATAGTCGAATATTATCGGATCACTGTATAATAATATTGCTATCTGCAAGGGTATAAAGAGCTTCGGCCCCGAAGCAAGCTTTAATTTCTTGTTTTACCTGCTTTCCCGTGTGTGCCAACCTTTCTGATAATATTTGCTGAGTTGCTGAGTCAGATCGGACAATGGAACGCATTAAGAATGAATCTCGACAGCTAATACGTTTTCCTTTTCTTCATTAAAAGTAAAAGCAAAGTAGGCGATCAAAATTCCTTTATACTTCACCGTCGGTTATAAATTTGTTCTCCACTTTGCTCTAATCAGATTAAGAAGCCTCGTTATGGACTAAACATTTTTGCACAGACTCTACTCTACTGGGATATTGCTATGTACTGCTATGTATCCTGAGCTTCATCCGCAGAAAAAACTGATCTTTTAAATGTGAACTGGAATACCAATACCGAGAAATTACTTTTGTAGCTACGAGTGTGTATGACAATTTACTAAGAAATACCTTTAATAATACTTCTACTCCACAGACGTTCATAGGAAATTGACAAACTGAGTTGCGATTTCAGACAATTAAGCGTGACCAACGAATCAATCGAACGCGATGTATAATATCAGCTTTATGCTCCTATGTAATCAATTCTTGACACGAATGCTGCGGCTGCGGCTGTGGCTGTGGAGGACACAGCCAATTATTTGGTGTGCTGACGTCGCGCAATCAACACTATGAATCTCTAATTGGGGGGAAAAATAACGACATTTATTTTTATCGCCTTGCATGCATGCTTTTGTTAAAGACTCTTCCAGATTGTACTGAAAATGAAAAGCAACTGCAACATAACATAAAGTTGTTCGTTGCTTTTAAATCTTTAGGCATTATTGAGGACTCCTTCTAGTATATATGTACATATATGTATTCTTATGTATGTATGTATATTTGCTTTAGTTGCACTCCTAAGTAAATTAATTGAGATGAGTTCAGTCAACTACATACTTACATACATATATATGTACTTGTGTACGTATGTATGTATGTATGAAGTTATGGAGCAGACGTTATGGCGAGAAGACAGGGGAGACCTATACATACATACATAAATATGTATGTTAACGTTTCCTCTCGTAGATGAAGATACAAATCTGCACGAAGCCTGTTTCCTGTTGTGCTGAGGGTGCATTTATTTGCATGACTCATACCAGCAGCCACAGCTAACGATACACACATACATACATAGATGCTAAACCTACTAGTACAGGTGTACACCATAATGAAGATGGCACGTTGTTGAGGAGAAGAATATAAACACGACATATGGACCTCTCTGCCCACATTGAAAAGAAAATCGTTTTTAGCATCGTTTTCGCCAGCACGATGATTCGGTTGAGAGTGACGTTCTTTTTGGGCGACATAAGTGGACGCATTCCGGGAAACTGTCAAGTTGCCCTTTACTATTGGGTGTCCAACAACACTAGTCCAACGTACAAGTATGTACATATGTACATATGTATGTAATCGCAGGTGATAGATACAAGGAAAAGGTTCTGTTCAGAACTGTAATCGAATGATTCACTTAAACTTAAGTCGGAAATAAGATTAAGTATGTTTCTGTACCCACTATCACATTGTATCCCACAATACTGTTGTGGAATCCTCATAGATATTAAGATGTGATGGGCTACAGCGACTCAACTGTTGATTCTGATCAAGCATACATATATGTACATACACATGTACTTTTAGAAGTATCAAGTATGTACATGTATGTATATGTATCCGACCAACGGGTAAACGGACTTGTTTTTGCAATGCTTGCATACAAAACTTTATTGAAATGGTGTTTGTGTTTTAAAAGTAATGTTTGAAGACGTTGGATAAAGGAACATCCTCTTAATTAAGTGCACTAGTAATCATATTTTATTTGAGTTCTAATTTTTAATATTAATAAAAGAGACTTTAATTCGATTATTGTAGAATTATTTTAAATCAGACATAAAATTGCTATTCATATAAAATAAATTAGATTTCTTAACTAAACTAGTACACATACGACACAGATAATAGGGCGCTCAAGTAGAACTACGATTCCGACCAGTAAGTATGTATACTCATATGTTTTTACAAATATCAACGCTACATATTATTTCCAAAGTCACAAAAGAAGTTCAATGCAGAAGTCAAACTTCATTTATAAGTAAGGAAGTTGTTAGATAGAACATATAAAACATAACAGTAAATGTTTTACGCCATGGCTGTACTGCCAAGAGTTTGAATTCCACCGAACAAAACAAAAAAATTGTAATTTCTCTAAAATCGTGCACTGACTAGATAAGACAAATAGCGGTTGTTATATCAGGACGACGGGTTTTCCTAGCAGATATTCAGCTTTCAGATACCATTGCGTAAATATAAATAGATTGCACCTTTTGAAGCTGACTTATAAGTTATGTATAATATATGGTAGAAGAATAGTTGGGTTGGGCCTAGTAAGAATGTTGATACGGCTGTAGCTTCTGACGGCGTTGGTAGCAATAGGTCCAAATAGCTATAATTGCCAACTGAGTAAGCAAGAATATTGTGGCGGCTGTAATGAGACCTAAAAAAGAGGTGAGTATTTATTAGAAAAGGACGCGGAATAGTAAAGTAGGTAATACTACGTTGTGGCATACTGAAACCAAGTTAATTAAGATAGTTAAAAGTTATCTTACCAATTGCATTCACGCAAAATCCATGGCTCTCTTCGTTGGCTGTAAATGTGGTTTCATTGCCGTCATAATAATCTCCGCTCTCTTGCTTATTGTGTTTAAATCCAAACTTGTCTGTTATTTGAATTGACTGAACCAGCAACATGTCACTGGGGGCAGATTTCATTGACATATCAATATCCCGACGGGTACGTGGCACATTATCTACAAAAAAAGATAAATGGATTCGTATATAGAATTGCTTTTATAACTGCGATGCTCGGGAAATATGCATCCAAACTTTACTCACCTGTTGTATTAAGCGACCTTCGCTTTCGACCATAGGACACCAATGACCTAAATTCACCGCTGGTGTCTTCCTGGTCGCATTGGACTGGCTCACAGCTCGGCATACAAGGCGTCACTAGTGCTCGGAACTGAACGACCTCACTTGAAGGGAACTTAAACGCGTCGAAATTGGATAGTAAGACCTTGCCGGTGAGAGACCCCTTATAAATGGGACCCATGATAAAGTGATCAGTTGGGCAGCCATTAGAGTCGATCAAGGTAATTTCCGAGTTATCTACGCCATCCATTGCCACCAACTCACGAATAAAGATCTCGTATGGACTTTGCTCGTCAACAATTTCAAACTTTAGCGCCAGTGGATCTCCCACTTCAGCAGAGCGCATCATATCTGAGCCATCTCGGGAGGTAATTCGCATTATCACATTCGGGGAGTCGACAATGACCTCCTCGGAGAGTGCGGGCATAATATCGCCGCGCACATCTAGATCGACGCCATTGCTAACGGACTTATTCGTAAGATCATACTGACAAGCCAATGCCAAACCCAAGTCTGACGACGTTACTATCATGTCATGGTGCTGTATAATTATATCGTTGACATAACGCCCCGAACTACTCTGCCGTACGTTACATTCTAAGTCATGGTAATTCATTCGTAGCTCAAAGTCCAATGCGCTCTTAACATCAACTGCGCAGGATTTGGGAGAACCTTTGGCGTACACTTTTCCATTGAACAGCTTCGAGGTGCGAATACGAGCCAGCATATCACCGCCACCGCACTCTATAGTCACGTTATAGCAAGACGTCAGCTCGTAGGTCGAGGCTTCAGGAACCTCCAGGAAGGGTTCCTGAACATCAGCGAGAGTGGCACGGCTGTGGTGTGATAAGCGACAGACCATGTCTCCAGTATCGTTGTAGTCATACGAATGGCATCTGGTCGGAGAAACTTCAATCTTAACAAAAGTGCTACTAAAAAGTGAATATATTTTCCTCACCTATAGGGGGAGTTGAGGCAAAGCTCTCGGCACTCATCAATACTGCTTACTTCCTGATATACAGAATCGACTGTTTTCAGTATACGTCCGGGTAGACGCTTGAATTCGCACAACTTATTTGGCTCTTCGACGCAGTGATTTTCCAGATAGTCGCTGCCTTCTTGTGTCTGAAAGGCGTTCGAACCAGCCAGAGTTAAACGATCCAATTCACTCAGTTCACATGCTCCAGAGACTCGATCATAGTTAGCTGATCTATAAAGTTGGACAAAAACTATTAAAAACGTGTTTATAGCAAATGATAAAGGGATTTTCTAAGCTAAATAGAATAGACTCGACTCAAAGCATTTTTCGTTTTACACCTGGATTCCCTCTACGAAATTTGTGTTGTGTTTGTTAGAGCAGTGCAGTTGACAAAAGATAAGAGATAAGAGCGAGCTTCAGAGATTTTACAGCTCTGATTTATTTATATTTTGTTTGGATTGTTCATTAAAACTGAGTCTTTCTAGTCTTACGACCCATTGTTTATATGGCAGCTATGTCTCTATATCTACAGAAAACAGTTTTTCTAATAAAAAGAGTTTTCTTTTGACCGATGGTTCCTATGGCATCTACATACATACATATATATGTATTCACTTATATGGCTCTTTGTTTCTATCTGGGTGCTCTTGCTACTTACATAGATATGTATGTACATATGTACTCTATTCATCAGATATAAGGTTATGTGCAAAATTTCAGCCACGCCACACGCCAGTCTTTTTGTTGTAGACTACTGGTAAAAACTCGAATCCTAAGAGTTCTTACCTGCATGTGAATTCTGTTTCGCTCAAACAAAGTTCAAAGCACTCGCGCCTAGACGTCAGCGACACGGAACGCTTAACTTCCGTCTTTAGCTTATAGTTCTGAACACGATCGACATACCAAGCTCGGGCACAGGGTTTCACCGAAAGGCATGATTTTTGTGCATAAATTGTGAATACGGGAAATTGTGATTTTGTGAGGGCCCCTAAAATAATTAAAAATAGTAAATAAAGCGGTAAAAATAAGACAATTAGTACTTGGTAGTACTAATTTATATAAGTAACTGAATACAGTATGTACAATGTATATATATTTGATGTTTGAATTTCTTAGTAACGCACCCGGCAACTGATCAGCGTGGGCTGAAAATAGCACACAAAGTCCAGTTTCGTAATTGACTGACTGACAAGTTTTATTTCTTCTACACGTATCCAGGCAATCAGTAAGCATTAGCGTGCCTGGCAGAGAATCCATTAGTTTTTCAGGAGCTGAGAACACGTATCTATTGGAATTATAGTAAACGTATAGAGTTCATCCAATCCCTCATTGTAAAGGTTTGACAAAACGGTTTTCTTACCCTGTGACAATCTCAAAGCCGACAAGATCAGGAATACAATCGATCGGTGCATTATCATAGTAAATGCCACCCTCTTCGGAGCTGGATACTACTTCCTTTGAGTTTGAATCCGAAGCGGCCGATAAGTCAACACCTGAGTTGCGAGTTTCAACCGTTTGTACTGGATCATTACCAGTTGAGGCTAAAACAGGCTCGGTTTGTGCGGCAAATTGATTGCCACTATTATTTACTTGGGTAGTCTTCGCCTTTGATGCTGGCATTTCTGTAGGGTTGCCAATCTGTTCGAGCACATTTTCATTGTTAACTGAGGGTAGTGCTGTTGTTGTAACGGAATCTGCGGCTAGTCTACGCATTCGCAAATGTTCTTTCGCTGTAGCCACGCTATACAGCATTAGAGCTAACAAAATTTGACGCATTAAATTTATGCGTTGCGGCGTCTTGGCCATTATAACAATATGACCGCTATCTGCAAGTAACCAACAATAATGAAAGCTTTAAAAAGACATATTAAAAGTAATGTATGCCAACGCGTATCCAAAATATACAAAATTTAAAGAAGATTGACTGAATGTTTAGAAAAAGAATTTAAAACTTGTATTTAAAGAAATACCTTTACGTATTTTAAATGCTTTCGAATTCGTTGCGGAAATTATTCCATTGTCAAGTATGATGTTCTTAGCACAAAGAAAAATATAACATCATGTATTTATCAGGGCCTTCATATTGTTGTCTACTCGTACTACGTTGGCACCATCTCAATCTTCTTAAATTAATTTGTTTGGCATAAGACGTAACGAAAATAATGAAATCCCTCGAAAAGCAGTATCACGGGTAGAACCTGTGTATACCAACTGGGCACGGCACGTCGACGACCTCTTGCACTATTCACTCCTATTCTTAAGATTGTAGGGAGTGTGAGCTTATGTTTTTCTGGTTCGCTGAGTTATACTCTTGCGCAACTGCTAAGGTAATGGCCATCGTTTATGATTGACGGTTGTGCTGCTAAGACTATCAGGGGTCGTGAACTCTAATTCTATCTAAAGTACCATGTAGACTTGGAACAGAACTCGGTTCAAATATGGTATCTATACATGCATCAAGACAAAATATTTGTTTATGCTTACACACTAAATTGTTTTTGATCAAAGACACAATTTCCTAATTTAATTGTTTTTAGTTATTGCACAATACAACTGGAATATGAAAGATTTCTACTTCCATGTCCAATTACACTTGAGTTTGTTGAGTTTTGAATTACTAATTAGAAAAGCATTTGAAGCATGACCTATTTTAATACTTTTTAATGTAATAACTGTTTATAAAACATACATACATATTCATACTTTTTCGTCAGGCTTGCAATCCTAACAGTTATTCCATGTGGATGTTTATGAATATACATAAATGCATTGCATTGCATTACCGCCAACGCCACCAGGCACCAGCCACCAGGCACCCTAACCTGTCTTGGCTACGGCTCCTTTTACCCATCCCCAAATTGACTAGTTGCCATAGTAGTTTCTCCAAAAATATACATATATGTACTATGTACATGTACATACAAGTACTGTATACATAGAAAAAGATCTACCCATTACGGTTCCCGCAGCAGTCTAAAGAACCCATCTCATTTATAAAAATAATACGCTTGATATATGAGCATTTGAGCATTATTTTTAGATTTTATTTTTGCTTAAAAATCCTAACTTGTCGGTCTGGTGCACATGTACATGAATGCCAATGGAGCATGCAAGGAGAGACCACTCGGGAAGCTGCGTTATAACGAGTCCAAGACCATTTTTATATACACACGGCTTGTAGAAAGCGGCAGAAGAATTAGGTCAATGATTATCGTCAAAAAGTTGTCTTGCTGTGCATAGATGTGTAGGTATGTACATATGTATGTGTAGGTTGCACTGCCCGCAGCGGTCAGTTCGAATATAACCAGTATGGATACCAGGAGGAAGTGGCACTGCCAAACTCTTTGCCGTTGATCACATCCGATTTGTAAAATTAGTCACATATAGCATACATTTTCTTGCCAAATCCACCATTTATTGATGCAAAATGGTTGAACACGATATTCCCTACATGAAACCAAACACAGCTCCCTGTAATAATAGTTTGGATAAATAGTAGTGCTTCGATTTACCTAAAAAAAAAAAAAAAAAAAAAAAATGTGCTTTGAAATAAGAACTTTCCATATTCCAACGGACTTCACATCGATTCACACTTCGCTTATTTTCGGATGCATGATGTAATTTGAAATCAGCACCAGCCCAAAAAGTCAATAGAAATCCGAACTCTGCGAGGAATCGCCAAAAACTTTCACCATTCTGAATGTGTTAATGATTTCATTTGATTGTTCACTCGAAGGGAGAAATACTGTGTGATCCGGTGAATGTATTGTCCTTAATTAATTGTGCGTATTCCGTTACATAAAATTATTTATAATTAGGTACACATTTGGTTTAAAATGTATGTAGCTAAAAGATAGAACAAGTATAGAGTCACAGAATTTTTTCTTCTGATGGCATAAGTAATTCGTAAAATGATAAACTATGTCTATAATATCTACGTAGGGTACTTCGTTTTTGGTTCAGAAACCTATCGAATTTCATGCTATTTGAGGTAATATAATATATGAATTTCTCTCTGTAAATTATTTAGTTTAATTTTTGTTGCTAAATATTCGCTCATGTCTGGCGAATAACTCAACCGTCCCCTATGTAAATCCAATATCTAGCCATTATAGTATTTTCAAACCATTCTAAAGGTACGCCCTAATGTTTGCTAATGTTTTGACGGAACTATAGGGTTTTTTCACTATTAAACAGTTCCTGGCCTTAGTGCGTTTCCACACCGGTTGCTGCAACAGCTTCAGTTCTCAGTCTCAGTTTACTTATTCAGAATGATTGTCTCAGTTTTTTCAATGCTAGCATTGTCGTCCATCAGCTTGATCGCTGCTGTTCGAATAAACCGGTTAACACTTTTTTTGTGATTTTTCTTAGTTATTCTTCAGTTAGAGCAAAGGTTTACATAGCTGTCTTCGTGCATCGTTCATAGCGGTTTGTTCCAAGCCAAAGACTTAAGAAACGAACTTGGACGAAAGCTGTGTTTGCCACATTAGGAATCATTAAAAACTATTATGTGCAGTACGAATTCTCGATAAACAAATAAATGTCAATAACAGCAGTTTTTATAATTTATAAGAAAAGTAGTTTAATTTTTTATAGTTGCTCTCTCAAAAGGCAATTAGTAAGAACCGATTTCATAGCTTAGTAACAGTAATCTGAACAGTTTCAGGTGTTACATGTACAAAATAACAAATTACCTAAGCACCCTTTTAAAAATCGATTTCGCTGTAACTCAGGCTTTAGCCTAACACACTTATCACAACGGAACGGGGAAACACTTTCGAAAGAAGTTGCACTTTACAGAGGAGACAAGGAAGAAACCGAACTTGACCATTCGATGGTTGACGCAGAACTGAAATCTTCAATGCCACCAAGTGACTTGTTATAAAAATTAGATAAAGAAGTTCTGTAGGCGCAGCCAGGTGTGTTGGTCTTCTGGATGTACGGCAGCGCACTACCTGCTTGAAGTTGGAGACGGAGACCAGACCCAACATGTTGAAGAGAATGATATTGGAAAGAGAAACAGAGGAATTCTGACAAAAGAAAGTCTTGAGGCAATGGATGCTTGAAGTTAAAGAATCTCAAATGAAAAGAAATTGTAAGCATGGTAAATCTCACCTGCGAAAAGTCTCCACAACATCTCTACACATTCAAACTTCAGCGATCGAGAACAATGTGCACCTGTTTTCTCTCTCTCTCTCTCTCTTTCTCTGTTCTCTTCGCCTGTTAATAACATGATCGTTCGAGCATGCATACCTGTATGAACATGTTTACCTATGTATGCATGTACATAAAAACGCTTCCGCTATACAAGCTCTAATAATTTTGTTATGAACCTGTTAACGTTTAAAATCCAAGCCCACGAGTAAAACTTTGATGGGGTTATAGAGTTTTCTAAGCTTATAACTGTTGCTTACTTTTGTATGCTTTTCACTTTCACTAATATTGTACAATGTACACGTGAAATCGTTTTTTCTCTATTTTCTCATTTTCTTGTCGTTAAGGCTTAATCGGATTAAGCCACACCAAAGCTGCCTATAAGATTTGTGTGGGCTGCATTTTGACTGTATTTGTTCTATTTCGGGTAGCATATACGGCTAGATCAATGATATTTCGCCAGCTCTCAGAAAGTTGATTAACCCACATTTTTGGCAAAGACATCAGATAGCTGCTCCGCAAGCTTGCGTTGCTTTTAAAGGTATGTAAAACTAGAATAGCCCATCAAACGGTGTTTGATTTCCAAATTTATGGGTCAAGCAAATGCAAATCAGTTTAGGGGCCGCTGTTCTCAAGAAACGGGTCGTGCTTGGATAACAAATAGAGTAAACAATAAATATGTATATAAGTTTGTATGTATGTATGTATAAACAAAAATTGGCCATTAGCTCGGTACAGTTAAAGAGTTGACTGGGTGTTAAAAAAGATGTTCAGATGGAAAACAAAAGTCAAACTTTGCTTAAACTCGTATCATTTCCGAGCAGCCTTTACTCTTTAAAAATTATGAGTAAACAAATAGACAAATGAATTCAGTCGGCTTAGAGTGCTTATAGAGTACAAATCAAACTCAATCTAATTGGACCAATTTCGCTTTAAAAGTTTTTAAAAGTATTACATACATTTTGTAATATACATACATATGTAGATGGCGAGACCAAGAAGATATAATCTTTGACATCGCAGCCGTAATGCAACTAGGCAACGGAACACTGCGAATGAATCAACTGATGAAGAGCGACAAGTCTCATCGTACTTCTCAAACACAAGGTCAAAGAGAGGCAGTCCGTGAAACGGCTAGATTAGAAAACAGATGGGAAAATATATTATAGTTACATCGCCAGTGCTACCTTAAGCTACTTTACTAGTTTTAACTATAATAATAATATTATAGATACGGTAAAGGCTACGGAAATGTTTATAATCAGAGTAGTTAGATAGACAGAGTTGGAGCGGGCGGCAATTGATAGCAATACTAATAAGGCTGATAAGGGCAGTAGATTCGACCTCACCAGAGAAAAGCTTTTGGAGAAAGAGAGCTCCATGGCAGATCCTACGGGGTTAATGATATATTGCAGGGTCCCAATTGAGTCAACAAAGAGCAAAGACGAGGAATTGTAGGGAATCAAATTCCAAGATATGACGGACTACAAAAACATACAAAACTTCTTTTTGTCTAAGGGTCAGTAATTTCCTTAGACCATCTTATGCACGATGCATTCAATTGCGAATTTCAGCGGAAGCAAGACTATGATCGAGATGAGCTGGCCAAAAGATTCTGAAAACATTTAGTACTAATGAGAAAAGTTTTCAATAGAAAAACTACCCGTTTTTAAATATACGTTTGAAAAGACATCAGCGATAAGAAAAGTGTCACTTTTAATTACAAAATAATGTCCTAAGCTTAAATCACTTTTGGCTCATTATTTTCAACGTTATACGACAAAAGTCTCATATTGGTCTGAACTTCAGCGTGTTATAAATAAGGTTCATTTTCAGGGCGATACGGTTTTTGTCCATACTTGAGTTAAACGATGTACAAGTTAATGTCGGTGCAGATTTTGTTAATTCTCTTCCGTTTTTGTTTGGCTTATGAAGAAAAAGAGAATCCCCGCATAGTTGGCGGATTTCCAACTGATATTGCTAACATACCATATATAGTATCCCTGCAGCTATATGGTAACCACCATTGTGGCGGCTCAATTGTAAACAATCGTACTATTGTAACGGCGGCCCATTGCCTTGCCGGAATTCCGCACCGCCTGCTAAAAGTCAAAGTTGGTGGATCAACGCGTTCTCCCACAGATGGACAGCTATTCTCGGTTGCTTCGATTCATTACCATGATAAATGGTCTGCCAAGACAATGGATTATGATATTGGATTAATACGATTAGCCAATGAATTGACTTACTCAAGAAAAGTTTGTGGTCTGAGTGTTCTACCTGTTCTATCATATTAACGGATTTCTTTTTCAGGTAAAAGCTATTGTGATGAATCGCAGAAAGGTAGCCGATGGCTCGTTTGCAACCATTGCCGGCTGGGGCTTCACAACTGCTAACGGTGACAGTTCACCATATTTACATTTTGCCCGAGTGCCAATTGTCAATCAGACCGTTTGTAAAAGCTTACTAGGAAATAGAGTTACGGAACGTATGATTTGTGCAGGATTCATAAAGAAGGGGGGTGTGGATGCCTGCCAAATGGACTCTGGCGGCCCTTTAGTAGTCCGCGAGGAATTGGTTGGCATTGTATCATGGGGAATTGGATGTGCATTAACGAATAAGCCTGGAGTCTATGCACGAATTGAGACTTTGTTTCCTTGGCTTAACGATCTTATGGGAAAACTGAAGACCGAAAAAGGTTAGCAATACCAAATATCACTTAAGATTCTTTATGTAATTATCAGAACGCAAATGTAAAAAATGTAAAGTAATCAAAAGTAAAGCAAAGAATAAGGAAATAATTAAATAATTGCTAACGATATTGCAGTAGACCGGCGGCAAGGAAAAAATAATATTTAATTGGAGCTATTATCGCTCGGCACGGCATATTACTAGTTAGCCGATAAATTGCTATGCTCGCAAAGAGAATTTATCAACAGTATTGAGAGAAGACTGATTTTCTATCTAAATAGCCCAAAACAAAACCTCCCCATTAAAGGTATACATATGTATATTCAATTTCGGAACATTTATTGAAATAAGAAACATTAATTTATATGCAATATGGTAAATGCTCAGAAATTAAAATAGCTTAAATTATGTCGGCATCAACCGGGGTTGGCAGGCCCCCTCGACCCATTCTATATAAACTATGTAGACTAAACATATTTAGCTGCTATCAGCAAAACTAACAATAAATAACAAAGCAATTGTAATATGTGTGGTCTGTGTTTATTTGTGATGTGAAGTTAGCTATAAAATAGCTAATTGGCAATTAAAGCTAATCGTGTCATTTTATAAATGGCTAACTAGCTATTAAGTACATAGCTAAACTGGCCTATAAAATAATCTAAACTAGCTATAAAAGTGGCGTCACTAGACAACATGGCCATTGTAACGGTAAATGGTGGGTTTACTCCTGGGCTTCAGTATTGCGCTAACAAAGTTAACAAAGAGCCCTGCGATGTTATGAAAGAGAAAGAAGAATTCGGCGTTTTTGCAAGTGCACAAGGTAAGTTAAAATTTAATGTGGTTATGAATTTTCTGAATGGTTTTGGAAATATCTGTCGACTTGTCCGAAAATATATATATATATATGTATATATTTTGACTGGCTAGGAATAGTTTACTGGATCGGGGTCAAATCTGACGAGTTTCTCCCTGCGCTTATCCATCCTTGTTCCCTTGCCCCACAGTCTTTGGGGAGCCGTTGGAGGGTAGGCTGCCTGGTTCAAGAGCCGCATGCGGTGTGCGTTGAGCGGGGAGTCATTGAAGTCATCGAAGTCATTGGAATACAACTGCTGATCGTAAGTCTGTGTCTGCGTCTGGCCAACGGAGTTGGCCAATTTTTCGCCGATGAAGCCACCCGCTTGTCGGCCCGGCTGTGCCTTCTTTTTCTTCGTCTTTGGCTTGTTGCGCATAAGAGGCTTCTTGGGTTCCTGGTGCACATTGCCCTTGCCGTAGATAAAGCTGAAGCGTTTCTTTCGCTCACCGAGCACGCACGCGCCGTATTGCACATAGGGATTCGGCGGATGGGGGTACATACTGGGCATGGCCCAGTCGTTCTCGTCGTACTGCGTGTCAGTGTGCTTCACGTGCGACTTCTTCAGTCGTTCAGGATGCATGAGGCCGGCTGGCGGAGTGACTCCAAACTCATACTCCGCCTCACTGTCGGTGGTTTCGGAGAGGACGAGGTCGTCTTCGCAGTTGTCGATCTGGCGTCGCTCGCACTCTTTTTTGAGGTGGTAGACCAGACGCTTCTTGTCGATGAAGCTGCGGCAGTAGCACTCGATCACGGGCTTGTGACAGGTGCACTTGCTGAAGCCCATGCCTTTGAGGCAGCGTTTTAGGTCGCGCACCTCCTTCAGTAACGGATTCTTCACGATGCGGAACTGTACAGGTTTCATGTTGACGTAGGGGTTAGCCGACCGTTTCAGCGTTTCCGTGTCCTTCAGGGGCCGCAGAGTGATGATGAACTCGTCGTTCTTCTTCTCTATGTGCAGTGTTGGCACCTGAACCAAGTCCTCGGGCTTCTCCTGGTAGTCGGCAGGCGGTCGCGGCTTGTGATTGTAGTAGGTCATGTACTTCGACACGGGTACGGTGTCCACGGGGTAGTCCTTGAGAAAGTAGCGCATCAGCTCTCGTATGGATCGGCGTATGGCTCCTGGTCGCCAACCGGGCCTCTTGGCCAGGGGGTGGGCGGTCCAGAGCCATCCCATGTGGCCGGGCACTTTCGAATCCCCGTCAAAGCAGTGGGCATGACTGCGCGCCGTATGTCCCTCTCTTTCTTTGGGTAGCATTGCGTAGAACTTGGACTTAAAGGGCATTTTCCGGCGAGGTGGTCGCTTCTTGCGTTTCTTGGGCACTGCGCAAGGATCCTCCAACGTCTTGCTCTTGTCCTTGACGTTTCCAGGCTTTCCGCAATGGCGTGGCTTGGACTCTCTGGAGAGTTTGCAAGCCTCCTCACAAATTTCCGTGATCTTCCGACTCTTCTCGTTAGACTGATCTTTGAACAGCTCCTTTAGCTCTGCAAATACTTTGAGTAGATGCTGCTGTGGTTGTGGCTTGTCATCGGCTTCCTTGGCTATTGGAAAACTCGGCTGTTTGCGGCTATGGGGACAAGGTTCAGCCCCAGTTGATTTCTTAATACTCCGTTTTAGCTGCTCGTAGTCGCGCACTATGGCCACGAACGCCTCCGACGAGGGCCTGTCTTCTGCGACACTTTTGCCAGAACAGCCGCCTATGGAGCCAATATCGAAGCAGGCTGGATCTTCAGGCTGCTCGAGATGGGTCAGCAGGATTTTCTCAGCTGTTGCTTCCTCGTCATATGGCTTCTCCTTGAACATGGGCACTGGCTTGTAGCCGCAGTATGGACAGGCCCCAATCTTTGGCAGCCAAGATACGTCTTCCCCGCAGACTTGGCACACGCGGCACGTGCTGATAAGTGTCTGCTTCAGATCCGGCACCGACACTTGATTGCACATGCGGTTGGTGGCGCCATCCCCAAACGCTGCCTGCCGATCGGGGGAGAACTGATCCGCGGGCCCTCTTGGCGGTTCAATGGTGAGGCAGGAGTCGTCCGCGTCTGGGCAGCCATAGACTGCGTAGGGTCCTGCCATGTCCACCAGCTTCATTGGCGGCGCCTGAAATTGTTTGCCCACCGGTTGTGAAGTGAGAGATTTGAGAAGATGAAGACTCACCTCGGCGCCAAAGGATTTGTTCAGGATACCGGCGTCTGGGACGTTGCGCATGTTGAGGTGGCGGAACTTAGAAAGGCTGCTGTGGGGGTCCGAGCAACCGTTGTCGGACTGCTCCATGTCGTCGGGCTTAAAGCCCAGACATGGATCGGTTGACGAGGATGGAAATGTTTGAGAGCTGTCCCCCACCATGAAAAAGACGTCCTGCTGGTCCACAAACTTCTCGATGCAGTCCTTGAGATCATCGCTCTCCGAGTATAGACCGGAGGCGGTCCCGTTTTTTTCTCTATTGAAGTTCAGGGGCTATCGCATTTAGGTGGCTTCAGGTTCCTTTAGTGGGGCTACTTACTCATTCATGGTTGGGCACCGCATCTGCGTAGAGATTCTCACTTTGGCCATGCCAACGGTGCACCCACGGCAGGTGAGCTCCACGTTGGCAGTGTGTACCACCTGCTCCAAAGTGTTGCACATGCGAAAGATCACCGAATCGGGAAGCACATAGCAGCCTCGACCTTCCAGAAGTTCACGCTTATTTAGGAACATTTCTACCAGAAGGTGGTTGCTGTTCGTACGTACCTATTTCCTTTTTCATATAGACGACTGCGAGAGAGATGCCCTCCGCCAGACGTTTTGCCAGACACTCGCTCTCCATTAAGAAGGTCTTGATCGGCTCCGGGGGCAGACAGAGCGCGTTGATGCGATCCACTTTAAGTACTGGTGCAACACCTTTGCAGATGTCCATCTTCATGCTCAGCGCGTTTTGGCACTCAAAGTCCTGTCCCGGCATGTCAAGCTTCTGCACGACCATGTTGAGCGTGAAACAGCGCATGGCGTCCTTGTTAGGCTTGCCTTTCTGACCTGGCCCAGGACAGATCGCTTCAGGCTGTAGCTTGGGGGGACAGGTCGAGCAGCACACAGCGGTGTCCTTCGGGAACATCTCCCTCTCCATGGTGTTCTGTTTGGTGGTGCACCTCATGTAGTCGGCCTTGTCCCTATCCATCTTGGTGCTCACCAAACAGCGATGGTGGTCATAGGTCTTCCTATCCTGCTTCTCTGGCTTCTTCTCCGGCTTCTTCTCCTGTTTCTTGGGCTCCTGCTCACTCTCCTTCGCCTCGACGGTGGCCATTTTTCAATCAAATTTGGATAACGAGTCTAAAAATTTCCCTGCACAAATAATTTAAAATACGCGAGCAACGCTACGAAAAATACACATAAATTGTAACAATTTTTACGGGCCTGAAAACTTTGATGTTAACGCCCCGAACTATCAATAGAGAATGAGCCCTAGCTCTACGAGTCCTACTAAAAAAACTGTCTTTGCTGAAAGCAGAACTCAGGGCACGCTTTTTACACAGAATTTTATTTTCTTAGAACTTTCTGTTTCAGGCAGTAGCTTCGTCAATCTAGTGAAATACGACCATAGCCCAATAAAAGTATAAGTTTGCGTAGTTTTTCGAGATTTATTATTCAGAGGGTCTTATTCTAGGATCGGGTCAATGACAATGCATTCGCATGGATACTGGATCTGTAAAGAGAGACTTGTTAGGGGAGTTGGACTTGTGCCAGTTTTTTTTCGATGTAGAAGATGCGGTCTGGAATAGATTCGGGTCATCGAATCCGCCTGACTGGCGTCCCGGCTGTGCCTTCTTTTTCTTCGTCTTTGGCTTGTTGCGCATAATTGGCTTCTTGGGTTCCTGGCGTACATTGCCCTTGCCGTATATCCAGTTGAAGCGTTTCTTTCGCTCACCGAGCACGCACGCGCCGTATTGCACATAGGGATTCGGCGGATGGGGGAACATACTGGGCATGGCCCAGTCGTTCTCGTCGTACTGCGTGTCAGTGTGCTTCACGTGAACCTGCTTTAGTCGTTCTGGCTTGATAACCCCAGCAGGCGGAGTGACTCCGAACTCGTACTCTTCCTCGCTGTCGATCTCATCATCTGTGATTGGGGAGTAGGAAAATGTTTCTATGTTCTCCGACCACCCCCGCTGCCTTAGCATGCATTCCACCTCGTACTCAAGGCGCTTCTTGTCAATGCGACTACGACAATTGCAGCTGGTTACTGGCATGTTGCACTTGCATGGAGGGAATCCCCTCTCTTTTAAGTTCAATTTCAGCTCACGTAGGCCGGCCTCCATGGGATCCTTAGTGATGCGAAAGACCACTGGCTTCATATCCGCATAGGGATTCGCGCACAGCGCTAACGAGTGTGGGTCCTTTAGGGGCCGCAGCGTGATGATATATTCGTCCCGCTTCTTAAGAATGTGCAGCGTAGGATGCTGCACCAGTGCCTCCTGTTGTGCATCCTCTTGGTCGGGTCTTTTGTTTCGATAGTGGTACCGCGAGAGGCAAATGGTATCCACAGGGAAATCCTTGAGGAAGTAAGCCATCAGTTCTCGTATGGGCCTGGAAATGGCGCCCGGCCGCCAGGTCCTGAAGCGCGCCATATCGCTCTTTGTCCACATCCATCCCATGTGACAGGGAACTTTGCAGTAGCCGGTGTACCTGCTGTCGCTGAGGCATTGCCTGTGTCCAATTCGGGGGCACACCTTCTTCTTCTGAATATCCAAGAAGGCGTATCTGAGGAGCAGGCAATCTTATCGTTAAATATTTGCTGCGAATATCCTGTGCGAACACAGCTCACCGCTTAGATTTCGAACGGACTCCATGGAGTCGGGTTTGGCAATGTTTTCTCTTGCTCTTCTTCTGCGAATTCTTGTCGATCCCTTTGAGAGATTTTCCCAGCAAACGTCGAGTTCGGCGTCGATCCCTTGCTAACTTTTTGCTGTCCTTGCCGTCATTCTGTAGGTTCTTCTCGGGCACCTTCTGCTCCTTCTTCTTACTGTGCATGTTGCCCATCTCACTGAAAACCTTAATCAGCTTCGAGCGGTGTTGCGACGTACTCGGGGGCATCTTTTTCAGTGACTGCCCCTGTTCCAGCTGATCTCCTTTTTCTCGTATTCCGCTAGCGATCAGGGACCTATTCTCCTGCTCTGTAAAGAACTGATCGCACAATTTGCGTATGCGGCAGCGGATGCAGATCCGTCCTGACTTGCATCCGCAGGCGTCGGGGATTTTGGGATCAGCTTTTGTATCTTCCTCGGATGGAGAAACTATGCAAGCTTCTTTGCGGAGGCAGTCACGGAGCAGCTGCTGGGCAGTGATCGATACGTTGGAGGGCTCCTCAAAGGAGTCCATGGTGTCAAAAGTCCTGCAGCCGCAGTACGGACAGCCGGCGACTTTTGGGAGCCAGCTGATGTCCGACTGGCAAAGGCGACAGATATTAGGGCGCCTGTACTTTTCCTGCTCCAGTTCTGGCTCCTTCGTGGGACAGCAACCCCGTACTTTCCTGCTGCGACGGATCTGTTCCTGCTGCGATGAGGACAAGCAGAGCCGTCGACTGCGCGAGCTTTGTTTATTTTTCTCCAGCCAAGTGTCAGAAATGCAGTCACTTGAGTTTGTGTCCGTACTCTCCGTTGGTGAGCGCTGGCACTGCCGTCGTCTGGAGTCTTCGTATTTGCCAGTCAGAGCGGGAATTTGGAGCTTGTCTTTCGGCATTCTTCGTTTCTTCTCCCTGTGCACCTCTGGGTCAGGCGGAATTTCACTACCGGCTACTGCGCAACTACACTCTCCAGCGTTGCGCGATCTGTCGTTGTAGAGGCACTGATAGGGGGCACCGGTGTGTGGCTTCAGCCGTTGGTCCGTTATGCACGATGTGTCCGATGTGTTATGCACACAGTCCCGATAGTTGATGGACTTGTTCAGGGGCCGATAAATATCATAGCAACCGAGGGTCACAAGTCCAGGGCTGAGATAGGCAAGAAGACTAGATAGAAGAAGACTATTTCTGCTATTACTCACTCAAGTTCCGGGCTTGGTGTTGAGCTAATCTTGATGATGATCTCGACTGATTCAATGACCTTCCTATCCTTTGCCAGATCTAGGTGAATGGTTTCGGTGACCAGAAAGGTGGGATCGGTAAGCTGGCGGAGCAAGAGCGGGGTCAGCAGGGCACTACCGGCCCCGAGGAGATCCCCGCTTTTGCTAACCGTCACGCAAACCCCCTTCCAGGTCAGAATGCAAATGAGCTCGCAGGGGCTGGCCGAGAACTGACCCAGAGGATACATTGGGAAACAATCCACGAACATGCGATCCTCGGGAAGCTCCTCAAAGTCTTTGAACAGCCGAATGGAGTATGTGTAGTCCTTAATCGTATCGGGCTCGCACAATTTGGAATTAACCAGTATGACGTCGAAGCAATAGGTTTGCTGAGTGGGCTCCATGGTGAGCGGGCGAAAAAACGTATATGAAAAATGGAATTTTCTTTACTGTCTGCAGATTTGGCAAAATTTCGCTAAAAAATATAAAACTATAATACTTCTGTCAGTACATAAAAAAACGTGTTTAGAAAAGGAAGAATGGGAATATATTCCCAGGAACTATCATTGTCCGAACATATTCGCAGGTCACTAGGTTTCAATATCTCTCTAAAACTGGGTCCCCTAGAACCAGGTTCGCGAATTTGATGTTGGGAAAATCTCAGCTACGGCCTATAACTTATTTTGTTTATCAAATTCACTTAATACTGACCTATATACATACATATGTATTTGTAGATACAAGTATGCCACCGGAATGAAATTCTACAAAGACCTTGGCTTATCTTAAACTGCCTAATCAGTTGTCGTGTTCAGGGTCCACCTTTCGTTGGACCAGAATGACCCCAAGTGTTCCATATTCCACAAATATCTTGCATAGTCGAAAGTTCTTTGGTAAATGGGTGAGTAGCGTAATTATAATTATAGCCAGAATAATTTAAGATGTATACATTGGATACACGATTAACAACAGTATATAGGTTTACTCGCAAGGGAACTGAGAATTTTTGACTACATTCCATGATTACTTTCCGACGCTATCTGCCGGATTTCAGGTAATGACAACAACAAGGTGTGCGTAATGCATAATGCAGGTGGGAGGGTGTGGTTCCCCGGCTCCGCTCCCTTCGGGCAGTTTCTTGCTGCATTGATTGGATGCGTCTTACTGTCTGGCGTTGATGATGTCGACGAATTCAGGCTTCAGGGAAGCTCCGCCGACTAGGAAGCCGTCGATGTCGGGCTTCTTCGCCAGCTCCTTGGCGTTCGCGGCGGTCACAGAACCACCGTACTGGATGCGCAACGCGGCGGAAACCTCCTTGGATACGTTGTCGCTCAGCCACTGGCGCAGGAAGGCGTGAACCTCTTGGGCCTGAAATAAAAGTTTGTGGATGAGAATGCAGAATGGAGGCAGGATTCCGCCAAAACTAACCTGTTCGGGGGTGGCAGTCTTGCCGGTGCCGATAGCCCACACGGGCTCGTAGGCGACAACCACGTTGGTCCAGTCACGCACCTTCTTGGCATAAGCGCACATTTGCCGGGCAACGACCTCGTTTGTCTTACCAGCCTCACGCTCATCCAGGGTCTCACCGATGCAGGCGATAACCTTAAGGCCCTCGGCCAGAGCATGCTCAGCCTTCTCGGCGATGAGATCGTCGGACTCGTTGAAGATGGCGCGACGCTCAGAGTGGCCCAGGATTACCCAGTCGGCCCCGATGTCCTTGAGCATGGCGGGCGAGATCTCGCCGGTGAAGGCGCCCTTGGCGACCTTGTATGCGTTTTGGCCAGCAACGCCCACGGTGCAGGGCAGCAGGTTGCGGGCGTACATCAGGTAGATGGCCGGGCAGCCGATGACCACCTCAGTGTTGGGGTCCAGCGCGGCGCCGCCCAGAGTCTTGCAGATCTCGGCGATGGACTTCTGGTCGCCATTCATCTTCCAGTTGCCTCCTACGCAGAATTTTCGGGCGCTCATTTTGCAGTCTGTTGTAAAATTTGCGTAGAACTAGACGCCGGGCAAGTGTGAAAGTCGCAAGGGTCCGCGAAAGTGTAAGAGTTAAATTAGTTAGATGTTGAAAACGGTAATTTCGATACGGGCAGTGTTAAAAGGAATGAAATGATTAGAAATTCGCCGTCAACTTTTTCTTTTACTTATAGTTTCGTTTTTGCTTAGCGAATTTCGACGCACCCACCTCGGACACAATCTACTGATGTGATATGCTAACCTTCTTCTGACCTTCATACGTTTCCCATGAGCGCTCGAAAAGCTTTGGGAAAACAGCTGTGAACTTGTGAGCTTTCTGTGCTAAGCTTTGGCGCATGTCCAGCGCGATGTCTCCAGCGCTCGGGTTGTTGTCCATGATTGCGCGGGACAGCGCTCCGCCCTGATACGCCTGCCAGACGCTTGCCGCTCTTGCACGGGCCGCGCGTACAGTTTGACTCATTTTGTCTAGAAAATAAACGACGTAGATTCTCAGTTGATTTGTTCAATAGACGTATACTTGGGAACAGCTTGCTTGAATAATTCAAAACTGGAGTTATCGATAGCCTTACACTTCAGCCAAGTCCCGAATCGAGTGGAAAGCTTTCGGAATTGCAGAACAGCTGTTGCTTAAGCTTTACATTAAATAAATATACCCTTTCATTGAAGCATATTAATTTTAATATGAATCGCAGCAAAGGCGATCGATTTGGTTCGAACTTCGAACCCAAGGCCAATACTTACGTGACTAAAAAAACCTATTGAAAATCTGCTTCAAGCATTCCATTTTGTTTATAGGATTTATTTAACTTCAACGTTGAAATTCATTTCGAATAGCTTTCATAACTTAGTTTTCACAGAAGTTCAGGTGTACACAAACATATGTATGCTAATACACCATATATTATTACACGTAACACATACATATACAAACAGGGGATAACTGCAAAATTGCACAAATTGATATCATCGACTTCACACATAAATACAGTATACTATAACAAAATACAACATTATTTACAGAATTAGCTAGTCCATACATACATACATTGATTCGTACTCAAAATAAATGCGCATAACTTCCTAATGACTCAACTGCCGATCGGTGGATCCGACTAAACTAGAAAGCCTAATTCCGCTAGGGTCTCCCTAATGCGGAAGGGCACTAATGAGGTGCGTCAAGTACTTAAAATATATGCTTTGACTTGCGAGTATTTGCCTAGGGACTGCTCCGTGTGGAGCCATTGCCCTCGTCCACTGGTCAGCTCTCCGCACTAGCAGTGGCTAGGGAGGGTGAGGAGGCGGAGACTGCCCCTTCGAGGGCCTGGAGGGGTGCAGGCATGGGTACAGGTGTAGGGGTGGGTGTGGACGATCTCAGTGAATCCGTCGAAGTTGAGGTGTTTCTTGTGGCATGCGGTTGGAAGAGGTGAAACAGGTTGGAATGCTGCATAAAGCTGCTCACGGATTTCAGGGGGCTGAAGAAGCTCTCCTGGTGGTGGTTTGAAGGCGACTCTTGAGGATCGCTGGGAATATTGTTGTTGTTAACGGAGAGGGCTACCTCTCCATTTCCATCGTCCTGTGCACGCCCTTTGGGGTTGTTGCCGCAGGTGCAGGAGCGGCTCTTCTTGAGTGAATTCCTGGTCAGGGCGGTTCCCTTCCGATACTTTGGCTTGTGACCAGTTGAACTCGGACTCGTTTCGCTATCTATGACGTAGACACCGGGCGTCGGGCCTTCCTTGGGCGACGTCCCAGGCAGGCAGTGGGCGCTGTTGGAGTTGCCGGCAAAGAGTTTTGCCCGCACATGAGCTGGAAGCGGGCCATTGGTGGGCGAGGTCTGGGTGGAGCATGGTCTAGCCTTGGCGCGCTCCTGCTGAAGTGCTCGGTCCAGGTCGTAGGGCAGATCGTGGATATTGCTTGGCTGATTCTGGTAGTCCGTTTCGTCGGATCGGAGTTTCTCGCGCATGACGAGGGCCAGTGATCGACGGAGCTCAGCGGGATCCACGCCTGTCTGGGTGGGAGTACCTGGATCAAAGACATCCTCGAAATCTAGGTCGTCGCCCTCCCCATCGTTCAGTCCTTCGTCGTCTTCATCCTGGCTGGAGGAGTAGTTGTGGTTGTCGTATGAGTAGACGCTGTCACATCGCGGATGCATCCCCTGGGTAGCGGCCTGCAGAAGGCCAGGCTTGCTAGGCGAGCAGATGCTGCTGTCGTGACCGCTCTCCCGCTTGGGACTCAGTCCCGTTGGTACCGGGAACTCGTAGCTTATCTCGCCCAGCTCTGCACCGCTGGAGGCCTCCATGATGTTCCACATCTCGCGCTCCATCTCCGTAGTAACTGAGGCGACGGCGGCCACCGTGTGGTTGATGTT
Organism: Drosophila athabasca; assembly: GCA_008121215.1. Taxonomy (NCBI): domain Eukaryota; kingdom Metazoa; phylum Arthropoda; class Insecta; order Diptera; family Drosophilidae; genus Drosophila; species Drosophila athabasca. The sequence continues at coordinate 765,685 of CM017793.1, read as the reverse complement.
GTTGAAGCAGGGTGAGACCACGCCGCACTTCGGGAGCAGCTGGGAGTTCTTCAAGGCCTCTTGCTGTTGCCGCAGCCAGATTGGTGAGTCTGAAGGGAAAAGGAGGCATTAGCTGGATCTTTGTGCTATGTGGCCAGTTTGGCCGGGAGACGACGCGCACTCACACTCACCCACATAGAGGCGCGGCTGCGTGGAGCGCATGTTTGAGTCCATCGACTGGAGGCGGTGCTGGCTGGCTAGGGAAAATCGGTGGGTGGCTTCCGCCTGCTGATCGATGTCCACGCCCATCATCTTGAGCAGAAGGTTCTTGAGTGCGGCCCGGAAGTCTTTTAGGTGGTAGGCGTAGAGCACAGGGTTTACGGCCGAGTTCAAGTGTGAGAGTATGATGCAAAAGAGCGTCAGCTTGGGGTGGACATAGCAGTCGGGGCAGAAGGCCTTGATGCAGTTGATCGTGTACAAGGGTATCCAGCAGATCATAAAGAACAGCACAATTATGGAAAGATTCTGCGTGGCTTTTACGTCCCGCTTGCGGGCTGCACCCAGCACCCTTAGCATTGTGCCCGCATGACCGCCCCTTCCTGGCATTACTTGCATGGGAGCTGTGGAGGAGCGCCGGCTGAGGTCCGAGGCGGGATTCATAGTCACGATCTGGCGCACCTACGTGGAGAGCAGCATGATATAGCAGGGTGACCAATTTGGATCCAGCCAACAAGCGGGGCCAGGTGTCAAGCTCACCTGCTTGATGATGACGCGATAGATGTGCGTGTAGAAGGCCAGCATGAGCAGCGCCGGTGTGATGATAGTGGCAAAGTACAGGAAGACCAGGTAGTCGTAGTCCATCACCTCCACAAATAGGCACTCCTGGTTGTGACCCACATCCGCGTGCCAACCGAAGAGCGGTAGGAAGCCCACAATCGTGCCGGCCACCCAGCACATCGAGATGATGACTGCAACAGACAGCAGAGGCGAATGATAAGCAAAGGGTTACAAATCGAAGCCCGCCAAGGGAGCTTCTCCGACGTCACAGGGCCCATGGGATTGGGGCAAATGGGAAGTGGTAAAGTGCAGCAAACCCCCTTGAGCCAATTGCTTGGCATGGGACTGAACTGAACTCGTCTGAACTGGGAAAATGACGCACTTGCCGTTTCCCCTAGTAAGACTTGGAAGGTTGAGAAGTGCTGGGGTCACATTAGAGCACAACATCATCAGGCGGAGTGAGGTCCCCAATGCAAGAAAATGCGAAACCATCTGCCATTGCGAAATTGCAACGGCATTAATATCTTTGTATATCTGGGGAGCACTATATTGGCTTTGGAATACCGGCTAAAGAGTTGTGGACTATATATTTTCTGCACTCTAATTGCTGGCCGGATGAGCATGCCTTTGTCTTAGCCAAGCCGCAACTCAAACATAGACAGCAGGCAAGCCGAACAATGTGAGAGGAATATATTAGCCAGACAAAGTCATTAGCAGCGAGGCAACAAAGGCCCATCAAGGAGCCTTCCAAGCCTTCCACTTGCAACAATGCGAGATAAAATATCCCCTCTCCTCCCCCCACTTACAAATCGCCGTCCGGGTGCGCACGTTGCGCGAGTATGCCATCGGATAGAGGATGGCCCAGTAGCGATCCACGGAGACGGCCACCAGGCAGAATATGGAGATGGTGCAGAGCACCACGAGCAGCGAGACCGTGAAGAGACATGCGTGCAGGTTGTGTGGCAGTCCGATGGAGGCTAAGATGGCAAACGGCACGCCCAGACTGCCCACCAGGAAGTCGGCCATGGCCAGGGAGACGATGTAGTAGTTGGTCCTGCGGCGAAGCTTTCGTTCACGGCGAAACACAATGATGACCAGCACATTGCCAATGATGCTGACGATGGCCACGAGGATCTCGAAGACGGTGTAGGGAATGTTCAGCTCGGTGGTGGGGTTGTCCGACAGACCCGGCTCCTCTGTCTTAGCGGCGGCATGGAGCGGGGCTATTGGCAGATTAAAGGACAGATCCGTGATCGACAGGTATCGGAACTCCGACATTTTCTCAAGCTCTGTGTTCGCGTCTCGTAGGCCGATAGGGGGAATGTTGGCTAATTGACTGTGTGGTAGGTAACGGACAGTGTGGGTTTCAATTAAATTGTAAATTTCGTAATTGACTCGAGATGGTCGTGGCTGGAGCAGCGAGAGCAATAACACATGTTGCGAATTGCGTATGCGCCATGTCCACGCTCTGCTCCTACTCCGCTGCGGTGTCCCTTTCTCCGGCTTCGGCCCCGCCCTCAGTGCCTCTGGCTTCCTATTACGTTTGTTTCCTTTTCAGTATTTGCTTTGTGGCTTGTTGTAGATGTCACATTGGCAGTGTATTTGGCTGAAAAAATAAATAATAAAATAAATAAATAATAAAATGAAAAGCAGTTCTTGTAATTTATTGTTTTTTCCATCATTATGAACTTATACACTCAATTCTTAAAATTTACGTACTACTTCTGGGGATAGAAAATACATACATATGTATGTAATCCATTTCATTGACTACCCTTGCTTACGAGAATGTAGGGTTTTTCCTCGATATCTGCTTTGTGTGCAGCAAACACAAAGCCGTAAAAGTAAACATAAGGGCAACAGTCCCAGAAACCAATAAAATCAATTGCCAGACAATCGAAGAGGCGCGGTGATGGGAGCAGAGAGCACAAACTTGGGCCAGAAGTCGCACACAGTCATTGACACCCCATAAATAACGGAGCATCCCATCGTGTATCACCGGCAAGAGAATCGCGCCAGTTACCCGCAGCTCGAACGGAAGAGGAAAGAGCCAAAGGTCAGCAGGGCAGCAGGGGACGAGAATAGGATGGACTTCGTTCTGAAGCCGGAAGTCATTGAAAGCTATCAAAAAGCGTGCAAATCTGTATTTTTTATAGTTGCCAGGAACAAAAGTCAGATAAAGTTGGATTGGGGGAATAACAGTTGAGAGTTGAGTCTAAAAGAGCTGACTGCTCAATCATTTGGTCGAGGGTTTTGGCTGTGAAAGTGCATCCATCAAGCTATGACAACAATTTGCGGTACATGGAAACGTTTTCCATTTAATTGGCCCACCTTGGACCTGCTCGCCCTGCTCCTTGCCACCTAGCGATACATCAACTCAGTCGTGGCAGTTGCCGCTAAGTGAAAAGCGGCAAGTGGAAAGTGAAGAGCAAAGGGTGTGGGGGCGGCACTTCATCAAGCCAGAGCACTTAGGGCCAAACACTAACCCGCTCTGACCTGAGACCCTGTTCGTGGAAGGGCTTGTCAAATTATCGCTGCTCTTCAGCCAGCCGTTATGGAAGACTCACTTATATCCCAACTTATTGGCAATTGAATTTATGTTGATTTCAACTCCCATTTCTCCCATAGCTGTTACGCTCCTGTTCTGTCGGAGCTAGACTCCCCGTGGGCCGACCTCGCTTGCGTGTTAAGCTGGCTCGACATTTGGAGCAAGTCGATTCGCTTAATTGCCTTTTGCCTAATTAATTCAATAGCAGGAGGACAGCAGAACCCCAGGAGCACCAGGAGCACTAGGAGCTGTCCAGCAACAGGCATTTGCATTTCCATTTCCAATTCCTTTTCCATTTCCATTTCAGTTAAAAACTCAATCAACAAATGGTACTACAACTGCGACTGGGTATTGATTTAATTAATTTGGCAAGCACAATTAGCGATTGCCGTGGAGGGAGCGCTCCGCTCAAAGTGTCGCCGCAAAAGAGCGGTCTTAGTTCACCTCCGATCTAGCAACTGTTTGAATTCATTAGGTGTGCCTTATGAGACGCTGCGAATGACGAGCAGAATCACAAGCTGGAGCTTTGACACGGGCATAATTTGAATCGATGCATGTGCCATGGATGGGTTATGGAATTCCTTGTTAGTGGCCGTACGTGACTGGTGAGCGGAATCCGAATTGGCCTTCAGTGGCCAAGAAGACGCAGTACTCCCCCGTTCCGTTCTTGGAGTCATGGCTCCTTCAAGACATTACTCATACGCCCCATGTCTAGGGCCTTTAGTAACTGCTTAAACTTTTCGCATTTTTCAGGCGCATGTCGGGATAGGAGATGGAGCCTCGATATCCAAAGCATCGCTCAGCCGAATTTCCCCCTCGAATCTTTTAGCTGCAAGTGCAAACACTGTCAAAATCAGTTTCCACTAAGTTTATTACCCCGTCGCCGTCGAATTGGCCAAAAAGTGTTTCCAGCTCGTTGCATCGACACCCCAAACTCATGGCTTTTTCCCTCTCCATGTTGCTTGTCAGCAGATAAAACGCTTTTCTACTACACGACATTATCGGGGAGCGAGAGGGCGCTGAAAAATGACGGTTGTGATAACAAGTGAAAGACCAAGAGCCCGGCCATCCCTCTGCAGTAAACACGTTTTCCATCTGCTGCTATGCTATTGCTCCTGGTCTATGAGTTTCGGATTCAAATCTATCTCCTTGCGAGTCACAGGCAAGTGCGCCTTAAGTTTATTTTCTATTTTTCTCTGCAACCATTTGTCTTATTTGTGTTTTTTGTGTTTTTTGTGCGTGGTAATTGTAGTCGCTTCACAAGTTTAATTAAAGCTAAGGGAGGACTGCAACAAAAATCACCCAGCGCCAATTTTTTCCTGCTCTGCTAAACTGGCAAATTAATTACAGAGGTTTTTTCCTGTCTAAATTTATCGTTGGTTAAATTTCTCTTGGAATATTTCATTCGATTTATCCTCTTGTTGTTGCGAATCTTTCTGAATGGATGTTCTACTCCCATTTCTAGTCTGTTTGGTGCTGGTCAGATATTGGGGGGCTATGAATGGAACTACGTCAGGTAGTATAAAATCCATCTGCATCATAAATAGCTAAAGTCTTCACACGTCACAGAGTGGTTATCTCCAAATCGGCGTAGCTAATATTGAATTCCGACGCATTACAGCCCGAATTCAGGTCTGCAATTGCTTGTTACCTTTGCGTTGCATGGTATCGTCACGTGCGAGGGACTGCAACTCGATAGGGGATGTGGGTATTCCTGCTATCCCAGTCCTGCAGGGTGGCAGGAGTCCCCTTGGCAGGGATACACTCCCAGTCCCGGAGTCAGCTCCATGGAGACATTATAGTCTCCGGGGCACATGTGACGAGCTTCCCATGTCAACGCGCTGGCATGTTAATAGATAAGTCAACCGCGGGTCTGGCTCTGGCTCTGGCCCTGCCGCCAGAGCGGTCGTAGATAAATACGACCAGTAAAAGTCCCGGGTGAATAATACCTCACTAGAACAACAATGTACAATGCAGAGGTACGCCGTGGAGGTGGGAAGGATGACTCTCAATTTGGCAATCGGCAGTCAGCAATCGGCCTAAGAGTTATATGGCAGAGACACGAGTAAAGTCCGACGGCTACCGCATTGCCCAGTGACAGAGAGACGGGGCGGGGGTGACAGTAACAGTAATAGTCACAGTGCTTGTGATAGTGATAGTGATAGGGTGGGTATTCCCTTCGCCTTCTCGCATTTTGTCCTGCCAACTACGAGATCAGCCTTTCCAACTGCTATCTTTGCTCTACTATTTCGGCCGGCCAGTGATGTTAACATATGAGTAAATTGTACGTAATTAAATGTTATGAGTTTGTTATCTTCGGACCTGCCTTTGCTCTACGCACAAAACGTTGCTTGCAATGCTCTTTCGGATTCGCGACTGCCTCCCAGTTGATTCGCATTCATGTGTGGGGCCCAATACCCTATCAGAGGGTGGTTGAGCAGCGAGCTGACAGTCAAATCAATCAACATGGAAGACAGAGAAATCCACAATTGGACAACTGGACGGCATTATTGCTTTCATCTCTTGTTGCAGACCGTACAGCGGTGCGTATGAGCAATATTTCGACTATTTTGACTCCCTCCCTGGACACTTCAATTCCCCAGATGCAGCGCCAGCTGCCAGCTGCCATCCTAATTTCATTCTCTATTCAGTGGAAACCATAAAGGAGCCAGTCCTCCCTGCCTCCTCTCCCTTGATGCTGATACTTGTTTTCTTTGCTAGCACAACATTAAAAGGTCCTCTGATTGAATTCGCCTTGCGCATGAAGAGTCACAAAGAGTCTGCGGCCAAATCCACCAGACTCCTCCCAGCCCAAAGGCCAATGTTTTAAAGCGGCTTAAGACGTCCGCTGCCAAGGACAAAAGGCAGGCGCTGAAGTCAAGGCTTTGCATAGGCATCTCCAAAAGTTTTGAGTTTCTTTAAAGAGATTGAAATGAAAAGGGACGAAAAATGGCTGAGGAGAGATAGAGCGAAAGTATTTATGGATCCTATAAAGATTATATCGATGTTTGCTTGTTGTACAACAGTCTCATCCTGGCCCCTCCCCATGTGTCCAATGGTTTGGCAGTTTGGCAGATTGGAATTTCATTGTCAACACTAGCCCCCTTCGCCACCACCTGGAATGCGAGCAGCAGCCACATCTCAGTCTATGAAGGATAGCACACATCGTTTGCATTTCTGTTGATTTTGGCGCAATGACACGCAGCTTGTTACTGTCGCCGCCTGGCTGCTCCTGACCCCAGCCCTCCAGATACTTTCGAGAGTTTTGAGCATCAGCTCCGAGGAGTCCAATATATTAGTCTCTGTGCGACTGGGTGGCTTATGTCCTGTCAGTTCCGCATTCGGAATGTCGTGGGATGATGAACATGAGAGGATGGGGAATGTCTGTCTGTCTGGGTGAGCCAGTGTGACGAAGGTTTTTACTGTGTATGGCGCATTAGCCTAGCAAGGGCCAGCTCTTGAAGGATCCCTTTGAACGATGTTTAAGCACAACTTCACTACTCCTTCATCCACTAGTTGGTTGACTGGAAAGGTCTCTGCCAGATTAGCTGAAGTTTCAGCACTCAGAAGTTGTTTCCATAGTTGCTGGCCGTTAAATTTAATTACGATGCCCCAAAACTGACCTTCAGTTTGTGTACCCCCCGTCAATTGCCTGTAACTGGAGCCGGAGTCGGGTATGGAGCCATAGGCCGGCCATAGTCGGCTAATGATGTGGGGAGATGTTCATTAGAGCGCTTGTGGACGTGACTATTGGGGCCCATCCATTATCCTTTCGCTTATGTGCTGGTGCCGTAGATAAAACCAGAAGTTGAGCAACAAGTGGCGCACTTTGTTGAAACTTAATAACTTGGCCGAAACAGCGGCAGCGCTGAAAGTTGTCTTTGCCCAGTCTTAGCCGCTCCTACAGAAGTTTCCCATTTCCGGCGGATGTGACTCGCATTGTCGCCAGCGAGGGTCGACAGCGCAACAAAGTTGCACATAAATTAATGCAGGCAGCGTGCCGAGCCCCCACCCACTACTCCGCTCCTTTCCGCTCCCTGGGTGAGTGCCATTAAAAATCGTTTTAATGATTGGCGGATTTGCATTTAAACGATCTTTGTCAGCCATAGAACTGTTCTACTGCTATTTATAATACCAGACCCAAAATGGCAGTAGCACAGTCGGCAGCAACCCATCGACATCGACATTCTGGGATGCGCAGTTATAAAAATTATTAAAATCCAATTCGTATTCGCACAATTTTGGGCCATGACGTTAAACTGAATTAGATGGGAGCAGGACTGTCGCGTGTCGACGTGCACCAGCTCAGGTAAGCCATGGCGACCAGCCTATCGATTGTATATCGATCGATAGATAGAGAGAGCTCATTTTGGAGCCTCAGCTGGAGCGTCGAGGGCTGGTACAATCCGGTACTCAATTGAGTATTGAATCACCAATTAGATGGATCAAGAGATGTTCTACGAATACGGGGTACTAATGACATACATCAACAAACGATATTCCATTTTTTGGGGTGCCAAAAGGGTGAATTATCACTGGGAACACTTGCCCCGACATCGATGGCTATTCTGATTACTCACTCTGCTGGTGGACGCGTGCAAATGCCTCCCAGCAATTTGAGCATAATTCATGCAGGGCAAGCGCCCCAACTTATTATTTATTCAGGCAGACAAATGTTATAACTGACCAGCTGACTGAACCCGAATCCGCACCGGAACCCGAACACAGAGTCGGACTATGAGAAGCAATTAATGTGCATCGCATTCCCTGCTTTCCACTTCTGCTGTTCCGAGCTCTGGCGACTCCTGATGGCTGAGAAGATTTTTACAGTACATTGGCTTACCCCCATCTCATTTCCTCTACCCCCTAACGTCTCTTCCCCGATTTTGTCACGTGCAAGCAGCGAGGGGTCGACTCTGAATCATGCCACAGCGCTCCGTTCTATTTTTGCATTATTTAAAAGTTTCAGAAATAATAATTTCTTATCATCGGCATGGCCAGCCGATGACTGCCGGGCGGGGATGACTGCTGACTTGTGTGCGGGGCATGCGATGAAGAAGGAGAGCCCGAGTAATCCACTCAGAATGACAACCCCACTGAGCCTCCATGTTGGGTGCTGCTCCCTGCGAACTAATCCATGTCTGGAAGCTGCAATGGCAACTGCAATATGAAAGTTTATTTGCTCTGACAAATGAAAGGACATAAACGGTGCACTCCGAGGGTTGCTAACAGGTTTCTGGCCCCTCCAACTGTTGCTCGAACAACTGTTGCTGGGGAACACTTTGACGATAATAGCGATGGCGATTGACGCGGCTTTTGCGAGTTGAAGGAACCCTTCATCCACAGCCACATAAAAGGTAAATATCCAGACTGGCGCCTAAGAAGCCGCGCTAAATTGGCCATCAATTGGGCCCCACTAAAGCACACGTCCTTTTGGCGGGGCTCCTTTATTCATTGCACTTGGCTCTTTATCATCAGGTTGTAAAAATACCCATAAAGGGTGCTATTAAATGGCCAAACTAAGTCAACATTAGGTGAGCCACGCCCACACCGCCACATACCACCCCCAATACACGCCGCACTACCCCTCACGAGTACGGTCGAGTTCATCCACTGGGATTTGCAATATGTCGCCAGCATATTCATCATGCCCCACACCTTAAACCTCTCCTCTTGATATGGACGTTGCTGTCAAAATATTGACAATGGGTCTTTAGTTGGCGTGAAGGTCGACTGCATATTAACTGCACACTCACACAAGGACACGAGTCACGCTAATGGAGACTTGGAAAGGGCTCTGGAAGTGGGGGGTTGGATGAGGGGCCGTGACACGTTAAGGGCGTGGCCGAGTTCCCGTAAATCTGCGACACTTTCGAGCACCCGTTTTTGGCCATTGCGAAGGTGGAGTTTTTGGGGGGAATTAGCGTTGCAATTGTCTTCTAATTGAATGCTAATTCTGCGCCGTGGCCCACTTATGTTTGCCCGGGCCCCTGCCATTGCGGACTTGCTAAAATCGCAGGCTGTTTACTGCTTCGTGACTTAGTTGAAATTTGGGCAATCGAATCGTAATCAGATGTGTCTCGTATTGACTTTGGCCAACTCTGTCCAAATGAAAAGCGGCTCTCGAAATCGATTCGGTCTCGGACTTGAATTTTGGCAAGTGCTGACGTCGTTCCCGTTGTTGTTGATGCCGATGATGTTGACGGAGCTTCTGCTACGGAATAATAATAAACCCAGTTCGGATGGATAGACACGCATGACTATATCTCACATCGCCAGGTCATACCAGGAGGGAAGGTCCAGACCTAATGAATCCTTGGCTGGGGGAACATTCGCCCTCACCTTAAACTGTTTGGCATTTGAAACGTGGCCGAAATATACCCGAAGATGGTTCAGTAAAGCGTAAGATGTTGGCAACTTCCATAAGAATTTACGGAAATCTTGTTGGATCCGTGCGAAGCAGATGTATTCTACTCGTACTGAGTCGTACTGTCCCCTGAGTGAAAGTTGAGCGAAAGGGTGCGGTCATCTTTGATTATTCACGGGCCCGTCCACAAAGGCATTGTGTCTTTCACTGAGCGAATGCAATTCTGACCGAAAGCGCTGGCGTTTGGAGGCCTGACCGGAAACTTTTAATTTAATTAATTTATACACAAAGGCGCAATCAACAGAAGGCGGTCTACCATCCCCGTGTCTGGCCCACTATACACCCCTTCCTCTCCTCTCCTCTCTCTCTGGACGGACTAGCATGGGAATTGCGGTTACCAGCGCCGCGTGCATCTGCCAGATACCCGAAGTATTAGTCGCAGATAGATGTGTATGTAGATAGATACATAGGTACTCGTAGAAAGACCGCTTCTCACTGGCTGCCTGTCAAGATAGAGGGCTTTGATGTTCACTAGGTTTGCTCGGTTCGTTTCGTTTCGGATCGCTTCGGCTCAAGAACAATTCCAAAAATTTGCCATAATTCGGACAGCGGGCAGGAAAGAAGATGCGCGAGATTAGTCTTCATAGAATGCGAACTGCAGTTGCATTTGTCTTTGTCTTTGTCTTTGGGGCTGGGCTGAGTTGGTCTGCGACGGAATGGGGCAACAGGTGAACTCTTTTTATTGATGCGCTCATTTCGCTAATTTGTTTGTTCGAGATGATTTAATGGGCTGCCACTGACACGTCCGATGGGATTTGGAGGGCAGGCGGACAAGCGATAGATGGACGATGACCGGATACGGCAGTTATCAATTAGCCATCGGCGATATCCACTTGCTCGGAAACTCGCTGCCATCAACAGGTAACGTATACTCTCTCGGCGTGATATTGGTTCTTGGGTTAATGTTTACTTCAATTCGGGTGAGAGCGTAGACCTCATTTGGTCTGTGGGTTGGGCAGAATATGTACGAATCTTATTGATTTTTATTTGGCTTTTATAGGTTTATCATATGGGAAGTTCCGCCGAACGGTCCACCATACCGAAAAACATTAAACGTCAATAATGTCAATTTTTATATACTTTTGACTAGAATCATACCCAATTCGCAGAGTTTTGCTAATTTTCACCACAACCTCAAAACCACTTCTGTTGTATGTAATGTAAAGTCAAGTCATGTTTTGGCTTATATATTTAAAACCGTTAATTCGATTGGTGAATAAAGGGCTGCACAATTACTATGCAATTAAAATACTTTTATTCATATTTTTTTAACATTTTGTCGTACGAGTGAAACGTAACGGCCAGATTGGAACTGCGCATATGTTGTATACTTTTCCACTGCGAGCACAATTATTTTATTCAGACAAATGCTCGGCAATTAAGAGTGCCATAAAGAAGGCCGCCACCAATGGTTTACCCGTACAGGCGAGAGACAAACTAGTTACCTGGAATCAAGGGAATCGATCGCCGATCAGCTGTTCCCGTGGGTACCACCTTTATGCAGCTTGTTCCTTGGCACTTTTGGGAGAGTCCTTTCGATGGATTTTTCAGTTCCACTGCCTTCCGGATCGGGACTTGATCGCACAACACCAACACAGATATCACCAACCTTTGCCAACAGCCACCAACAGCCACCAATCACCTGTTGCGCCTTGATAATCTCTCTTTTTTGGCCGCGGAGGCGCTAATTCAATTGACACTTGTCGGCTTCGGTGCCAATAAAAATTCAGATGGAAAACTTTTCCAAGCGCTTTAGTTTGGCATTTCATTGATATTCGCACTGAATTTGCTTATTAATTATTTTATGGCACTCGCGTTCAAGTCAAACCTAAGTTCCAAATCCGAAATTCGACTGCGAAATTCTTCCGCGCTGGCCAACGCTCGACGGCAAAATGCGCGAACGCTTCGCATGGATTCGGATGCGGAGGCTATGGTAAGGGTGTGTGGTGTGTTTTTCGGGAGTGAGGTGAGTTCCGACTATCCCACCCACTGAGGTTCGCGTCTCCTTCCTGCTAGTTGGCGAAATGGAAACAATCATAAAAAAGGGAGAAATAAATAAAATATGTTGAGGTTTATGGTTTATGGCGGCCACATTCGTGGTGAGATTTCCGTTTTCTATTTTTGGCCGTTGTAAATCTTTCTTACACCCTCACGGACACATAATTGAGACGTAAACATAAGCATATAAATATTTAGTCTCAGTTCTGCGGTTCTTTGACTGCCTAATGAATTCGAGTAGCCGCAAGAGTTGACGGCACTTTCAATTAATCGACTCATTGAAATTGATGACCAGCTGGTTGACCCGGCGACAGGAGCAGAGAGGCGGATCGATTCGGATCGGATTGGGTGGAGGCTCCACCTTGACTGACATTGGAAACAGTGAGGCAGAAGGGGAAGGGACTCGACTCAACATCGATGCGGATGTTGGCGTAAATGTGTCCAAGGGCACGCAGCCCCCACAATAATCATTTGGCCAAAATCAATTTGTGCGACTTTGTTGCTTTATGGGCTGCCATCTCTGTCAGCGCCACCTCCACCTCCACCTCCCGCTCCCATACCACCCATACACACCACATTCCACCGCTTAGTTCGGCTTGTTAGCAGTTCATCAAAAAATTGTTGGCCGCATATTAATTGGCAGTCGTTGCTATTGTCTCTGCTGTGAGCGATCTATTGTGTGTTATTAATGCCTTCATATACTAGAAATATCATTTTATTGACATTTGGCGCACGTGATACGCCTGCAGAGCTGCTCCATTCTCGGACACTGCCACCGCCACCGCCGCCACCACCACTTCACTCCTCTGTTTGATTACAGGTAAGCAAATAGTCGCTGCTTTAAATGTGCAAACAGTGGCTCTCAGTGATTGCTTCTCTGCATGCTGGCTGCAGTCGGTGTGGCCTATACGTAATGTAGCAGTCTTAACGGATTTGCGGGAAAGCTTAACACTGCCACAACCGCCACAACTGCCATCACTATAACCATCAACACGTGCCGCTCATTGAATGGCCATTTGCACGTCCAATTTCGGTTCTAGACGGAAATTTCGTCAAAATCGTGTCCGTAGACATGACCGCACTAAGTTGGGCGGAATTCTCACCATAATTTAATTATTTTTGAATATTTATTCACGAGCAACTGAGCGATTTGGCCAGCATTGCCAACCATTGGAAAAAGTTTTAATGAAAGCACAAAAAGCTTTGTTCCAACTATTAAACTTGATCAAAATGTAAAAATTAAAGCTCATGGTAGAGACATTGACATTCAGACGACAGTAAAATGTACATGTAGAATGTAAAGTGTAGAATGGAAAAACGCAAAAAGTGTATTATTCACATGTAGTTGTATGTTGTATTTTACTGGATACTGGATCACTGTGGGTGAATAGTACCCCAACCACAAAAACACTGGCATATTTAAGATCTTTATTGGAAAAAACAATTAAATATGTTAATTGAAGCATTATAATCATTGGAACGATAAACAGCTATGGTAGATGTCGCAGCATTACGAGTACAAGGCGGACAGCAAGGCAACGACTGGGCTTGGGACAGCAGTATAAACAAATTATTATTTTCTATTATCCCTCATTAAATTGTTTTATACAAGCAAAAATAGATACAAAAATGCACCGGCTTTTCCCTTACTATGGGGATGCCTCCGGGCACATGTAGACCACTCTGCTCCAACAATGGGAATCTGATATCGAAGCTTCTCCCCCTTTCTGCGACCAGTAGGGGCAAGATTGGGAGAGCGCGGAGGAGTGAATGTTGTGGATACCGTTTAGTAATTGTCGCAGCTTGTGGGAACTGAGCGATGAGCGTGACACCATCTGCACTTGGCTGCACTCTTCAACGATTTCGCGTATTCAATTACTCTCTGCGGCTCCAACAGCTCCCAAACTCAGCCCATTCCACAGGCATGTGAGTTTCGTTTGTATTGCATATCCATAACATATCCATACAATACATACACATACATATGCTATTTACATATGAGCACTTCGTGCCCTGAGCTGAGCACTGAGCACATTTGAATTAATACGCAGCGCCGGGTCCGGGTCTGTGCTTCGGGACTGTTTCTGGTTCTGCTGCTGGTTGTATGTCTGCTTGTGGGTCTAGTCTCAGTCTTCAGTGGGTCGCGACCGCGAAAGATGTGCGCCGAGAGCTGCGAATCGGGTCGGTGTAAATAGGGAACCGATTTCAAGGTCTTGGGAATAAGTTCGATCGATCGGGAGAGACAGAAGCTTTGATTGTTAGGCGCCATGTGCTGTTGGTGTGCACGTGTCTATTGGACGGTTCTGCACAACCTTTTTGCCCGCGTCCTCGGCGCTATCGCGGAGCAAAACTGCTGCCGCTGCTGCGCCGGGTACCAGCGTCAGCCGAGTGACGACTATGACGGCGACATCGATGCCAGCAAACGAGTTTCCGATACTGATGACGATCCCCAGCAGCAGTCTCAGCGCGATTATGTCATTTCGGGTGAGTTCTCTTGGGTCTCTCGTGCTCTGGATGATCACTGATCACTCTCAACTTGAGCCGCAGACGATACAGAGGCAGACTACGCGGAGATCGAGGAGCACAACATCGAGACTGAAGCCTACTACTTCACAGTGGACCGTCCTACGGCTGAGCGAATGCTGGCCGGAAGGGAGGACGGTGCTTGCCTTGTACGCCCCTTCAAGGCCACCGACGTCTGTATTAAATACGTCGTGAGTATCTGCGTCGGCGACCAGTTTTTCCACCTCTTCGTGCGACAGATCGACAGGAGGCAACGCTTTGCCATAGGACAAAAGAAGCTCCACGAGCGGCTCTTTACCTCTCCCGGCGAGATCGTCGAGTTCTATGCCGAGCACCCACTCCTCTGCACCAACAAGAGCCGGAGTCAGTGCGTCCGTCTAAAGCCCATCAGCTATGCTTAGATAGAATTAATCTTTATTGGGTTAGAGTTGAAGTATGTACAAATTTTGTAAGATATGTACGGTATGGTTTGTTCCATCCCCGGGTCTCAGGTGGCCACGACTGCCTTGAAGGCGCACTGGTTGTTCTGCATCAGGGCAGGCCAAAGGAAGGCCTTAATCAGGTCCGAGCGGCGATCAGATTGCGGATGACGCTCGTGCTTCTCGGGGCGGAGGAAGCCTTAGTGAATTAACACAAGTAGTTTAAGCACTCGTATTATGATTAATATTAAACACAATGTTCTTACCCAGATTGAAGTCCATGTCCAGATAATAGGGAGCCTTCTGGTTGATCATGCGCCAAGCCAGCCGTACGCAGGTGCTTACATAGTGGGTGAGCGGGGGACACGACTCCAGGCAGGGGTACTCGTGAAGCGTGGACAGAACCTGGTTGAAGACGGACCGCTCAATCTCACCTAGCGGAAAACTGTCCGTGGTCTCGTGCAGATGGTGGCGCACAGCCCGATCCAGGGCCAAGGTCGTTTCACTGCTGCTGTCTAGCGCGCAATTAAGAACCCGGCGCACCTCCATCACTTTCCGCTCCCGCATCCCGTGGCAAAGGCGGAATGAAAGCTAAACAAAGAGAAGAGTTTCAGTTATTAGATCCTTATCCAGTAAGGCGGGGTCTCCAATCGAAAGTCACTCAACGACAAGAGGTTTTGCCAGGGGATTAGATCGCAATCGCTGAAATAATTTCTCGGTCTGTGCGTGGCCGACGCCCGCAGCGTCACTTTCCCTGAACTTGTTTTCTTCTGCACAGTGTAATCAGCAATCAGCAACGCCATCGCAAGATCGTTTTGGATAAATTGATATTTTGCAATACCGATTTGCTGCCTGACAGGACCTGGGTCCCATTGCCGTTGGCCTCTACCTCTAAAAAGTGATTGGCAATAAATAAATTGAAAGTTAATGCAGTTGCTGTAGCTGCAGTTTTAGAGTTACTGAACTTCTTGCCAATGATACGAGTTTTAATTAATATACATTTATAGGACCTCCAATATAAATTTCCCGCTTATACAGATACTGTATTTGAATTGCTTATTTTGTGATGGGACTAATAGAATAAAATTCTTCACATTCATGTGCATAAAGAAACGCTTAGGCAACAGCTATCGGCTATTACAAATGACTGGCCCCTATCGGTTTAGACTGAAAATGTTATTTCGGCATCTTCTACCAACCATAAAATAATTGACGGTATAGACAGTGGGGGAAACGAGATCTTGCCGCTACTTACCACGATCATGGAGAAGAGTATCTTTCCCTTCAGACTGTGCGCGTGTTTCAGCTGGGGCAGACTGTCCAACGCCTCCAGGGCATCTGCCCGGTTCTCTATATACTGATTTCGATAGAGCGACACCATTTCGCTGTGGAGCAAACAAGATCGTGGGCAGAGCCACAAAAGTCAATGAGAGAGAGTTTGAATTTGACTTTGATGTGGGTGCAGATTGGAAGCCCAATCAAAGCAGGTCAAGTGTTAGAACACAGTAAGAGTACCTGCCGTCATCGCTGGCGGAGTCGTCCGAGTGGTAGCCATCGCTGCAGCTGCTCCCACCGGCAGTTGCGGTGGCCTTGGCTATGGCCAGGGGACTGGGTGGAACGCGCTCCGACCCCATCATGTGCAGGACGACCTCGCAGCCGCGCGAGAAGTTCATCAGGAGGCCGGCGGCTGGGCGCTTCTCCACCTGGGCCTGTGCGTCTAGGCGCTTCACCTGTCCGACGCAGGAGAGGACCTCCTTGTCGTTTTCCACGCGGGTGCTGAGATTCTCTATGAGGGTTTGGAGTTGCTTTAACGTGGGTTTGTCCAACATGGTCAGCAGAGTTTTGTTGTCGATTAGCCGCTGCTGGATGTCTCCGTAGTTGATGGCCAGGAGGCGCTGGTGGGAGGAGTGAGCCGGGTCCTGATTGACCGTCACCATGCTCAGCTCCTCCAGCTTGTGTATGGCCATCTTATAGGTGTCTACGTGCCGCTGCAGCTCTGTCTTTAGAGCCACGTGCAGCGAGATGAGCTGACCCGAGGCATCCGTGGTCAGCCCGTGCACCCCCAATCCCTGCACCGCACTGTCGAAGCTTTGTCTACGCTCACGCAAGCTTTGGCGGAGATTGGGCTCGTATTGCGCCAGAGCCTGGAGCAGCTTGGTGCATCTCTGCCGCAGTCCGGACTCGTGGGGATTCGCAAAGAGCCGGACAAGCTGCCAGGCCACTGTCTCGCTAGGAACATCCGGCTTGGGAGTGGTGTTTAGGGTGGTCAACCTGTGATGGGGAAGGAGATTATAGTCCTAAATCTCTAGTCAGCGGCTTACTTACCTTGTGAAGAAGGACTCCAGCAAGTAGGCACTGTGTGGCAGGTGCTCCAGCAGTAGATCGAGCGGCAGTTCGGCAATTACCGAGCGTAAGACAGAGGGACCCAACCTTCCGACGACTCCAGCGGCCTCGCGGTACTGTCTCCCCTCGGAGAGAAGCATCAGGCGGCGTAGAACCTGCCTCGGGCTGGTGAGGAACTCGCGTCCATCCCGCGAGGGGCCACGAATGCGTTCCCTGCTGTCCGCCATTGGATCGGCCGAGAGGGACAAGGTCGGAGACTTGAGGTGCAGGTGCGACTGCAGGACAGCGTCCTGGTGGTTCTTCAGCAGGAGCTGTTTCCTGTCCGTGGTAGGGTGCGTACTGTCGGTTACTTTCTCTGTGTTCAAGGGTTATGGGTTAATGGAATGTGATTTTGTACAGGTGCAGATGCCGGTGCCGGTGCGAAGGCAAAGGCTGATATGCAGATTTAGATGCAGATAAAGATGCGATGCGAGAGCGGTGAGACTGCTTACAGCATGTTGGGCGTCGGATCCATGGCGGAGCGTGAGCAAATGCAGTCGGACAATTCCGGGCTCCGTTCGGTTGGTGTTTGCTGTAGGTCTTCGGGGCTGCAAGGCAAGACACAATGCCACAAATTTGTATTAACAAATAGCAAATAGCAAGAATAGGCGCAAAAACAATTGGCGCTTTCTCCGCCGGACTAGCCTGGGGATGGGGCAGGGTACATAATTTATCATAAGTTAGACGCCACGCACAACCACGTTCACGAAAAACCACACACGAGTCTTGGCAATTGTCGAGGAAGCAGCACAATCACAAAGAGCTGACAGCTATGTGGGAGTTTCCACTTCAAATATGACAACTAGGAAAACACTCACAGGTCCCAGGGCAGGCCACTTTCGGCCCAGGGCAAGGCAACGCCGCGGATTTCAGTAATCTCTTAGGAAAATACCGTTCATTGGAAGACAATACGAGACAATGGATCCAAACAAAATTGTGTTGACGGAGTGGAGTGGTGTGGCAACTCTGAGGTAAAACTAATAAAGAATTGAAGGGTGTATGGTGGAGCTTAGCTTGGGACACCTGCAGGGTTACTAGCCGTTTACATGTGGAATCGGACACTTCGTATCGCTAGAGCGCTGGAGCCGAACCGACAATAGCAGAGAAAATGTTTGTCTTCTTGAGAGCTGAACATTTTATGCCTACTCCCTGGAATTCCCTGGAAAAGCAGCCAACCACAGCGTCGGCCAAATGAGAGAGCGAGTGAGTTACAAGTGACTGGAAGTGGGAGTGGGGGCTTGTAGTTGTGGTTGCAACTGGAGGCGACAGTGACCCACCACCCAAAGAGTTCAGAGAACGTGCATTACCGGCTTAACGGACAGGTAGACGTCTTAATTGAATGGACCCTTGTTTCGGCGTTGTTCTAAGTGCGCTTCGGCAATACTTTCCGTTATAAGAGCAGAGGTGTGTCGGCTTCGGAGAGAATGTTCCAGTTTTCGACTTGGGTCTGGCAATGGGCGTGGTGGTCCCCACTGTTGGCCTGTTGTGTGGGAAAAAGATCACTCAGTGGATAGCCGGCAGCTGTTAGCGGATACGTGAAAATAGCATGAAGGATCAGATCGTATCATTTGGCAATTTTTCCCGCAGCATGCAAGGTACAGAGTCTGGGAGATAAGCAGAAGCTGAGAGATTTCGCTGAGCTCATGCCCGGCAACGGATAGAACGGAGACATGACCGGCACAAAGGGCAGGTAACAGCAGCAGCAAACAAACAGACCTCTGAGTTGCGGCTACTGCCAGCAGGAAAAACATGAGGAAGAGAAGGGCCACGAGATTACAAGACGATTATGACTACACGGGCGACAAATTGAAAGATGCCATCGCGGCTGGGAAAGCCATAGAAACGTGGCCATGACACCCGGGATGCGCTTCGCTGGCTTAGCAAAGAGTGTGAGGAGGAGCAGTGGTTGGAAGAGTAGAATGAGTTATGTAAGCTTGCACACATTGGAGAGAGATGGTGACAAATGAAAGAGCTGAGAACGGAAGCTCTGTGTGTGCGTTTGCATGTGTGTGTGAGAACCACATCAGCACCACTCCACTCCACTGCCTATATCTACGTATCTTTAGCTGTGGTTCTTAGTTACACTCTGGTTCTCAGTCCACAATGGTTTAATGAACCCTGGCAGCAAAAAGCGGAGAAAATATAAATGTGGAGATGCCGGCCACAAGACAAACATAACTTTTATCTCTCACTCTTTATTGTTGTTATTACAAAAATTCGTTATAGGTGACTGTGGATGTGAATGTTTTGGCTGGGCTTTGATAGTTATAGTTTCGCAGGCCAACAAACTTCTAATTGCCCCGACTGGGCGTCGCGCATGCAATCGAGAGACTCTTTTATTCGTTGTAACTTTTTGTGAGTTCCCCTGATTTCTGTGCTCGTCATAATGGTATCCATAACGAGGCCTGGCTGGAGATGAAGCTGGCGTGCGGCTGCCATTAAGATTTGATTACGATTAGTTAGTGGCACGATGGGCCACAGTGTCTACCCCCAGCCCAGACACCTGTTGCGATTAGCTATCTGTCGGCGAGAAGTGCCAAAAAAGGGGGCAAGTAAAGCAAGTGATTCACCGCAACGTCGTTAATCAAAGAGAGCGCTCTAATCAACTCTAGCACCGAAATGACCCCAAAAACCAGAGAGAGAAGATGCGGCATAGATTTGTTGTCGTAAGACAAACATACCAATTTTGCATGGAAAAGAATCTTCGTTTGGAAACCTTCTAACTGTTTCCACACAATACGTAAAAAGGGAAGAATGGCCCTCTTTTATTTCCCATGTCTCGAGAGAGAAATTAACATATCCACGCTTTATTGATTGATTCTATCACAAAGCATAAATGGTCCAAAGACGCAGCAGACAAAGGCCCCGGGAGGTGTTGCCCCGAACTAAGCCCAGCCCCGAGCAGCGGGTCACCTACTTACCCAAGACTCCAAGCCAGAGTTGGGGCTTGGGCTTGGGCTTGTACCTGGACTTGGACTTGGCTCAGCACAAAACAATCTTATTCATATTAACTTTTTTGTTTTTCGTATATTGCGGCCAGCACCTCAATTATGATGGGAACAAGACAAAGCTGAAACTGGGTTAATATCATTCATTCAATTAGAATAGGAACAGAGCTGCCTAAGGAGGGAATACATCTTTTTTATGGTCAGCGCAAGTTGGGCCGCTAATTGGAGTCGCCTGTCGCCTGGGAACGATTTGCGTGGCCAGCGAGCAACTTAATCTGCATAAATTAGTTCAGGCCCAGCCCCCCAGCCCCGACTAAGCAGATGGACTGCGAGACTAAGGAAAGTATCTAATTATGCTGGAGTTCCAACTCGATTTCACTGACTATAGCCACATGTTACAAACATGCACAAGAAGGAGGCGAAATTCTTCGAAGGGTCTAGACAATCCTTAGCTAATGTTCATATTGGGTTTACATATTATCATTAGTCTTGGAATATTCAGATCGAACCAAAGATATTCATGCTGTCAAGTGAAAGTAGGCATAAAAGATAAAATGAAGTGTTCCTCAGAGATAGTGTTCTGCTCCCACCCAAATGTAATGTTTTCGTGTCACTTACATGTGTTTGTGTTGCGGTGATTTCGGCCAAGTGTGCCAATATTCCGATCCCCCGCGATCCCCAGGAGGTTAGCAGAGTCAGCTTCACAGCCGCTGCTTTCCTCGGTTGCTGCGGCGGCGGCTGTGCAATTTTCACTTTGGCACCGAAAGCGTTGCCAGGGACAGGGTTAGAGTCTGCTTTTACTCGCAAAGTGCAACCGCAATTCAAGCGCTGACGACGTCTCTGTGCTCAGGCTGTCAGTTTCCACTCGACAGCAACAGCAACAGCAGCAGCATTAACAACAAACATTTTTGCACTTCATTAAGTTTTCCAACATTAGTGTGGCAAATGCCACGGGAATTCTTCTGGTGCCCGCGGAAGTTGTCCCACTCCCACATTCAAAACGCTCGGTAAATCGTTTCGCTGTCTCTGCAGCACGCGCCTCAAAGAAAGAGCACAACACCAACAAATACAACCGACACAATCTCTCACTCAGTGCGAGGAGCGAAGCACAACCGATCGAGGCGAAATACTGAACGCGAATGTCATGACCAAAGAAGCGGCAGCTCGTCGAACAGATAGAAGAGCGCGGCAGTGCTTCCAGTCCGAGAGGAGCAGTTGCGCAGCCGCAAACGTTGAGAGCGACGCCGCTGAGATGGGCAGCAGAGGCAGCTGCTGCTGTCTTCCTCCCCCCTTATGGCCAATTCGAATGGTGCGCGCCCAATTCGAGACTACCAATACTAATGGCCGTTGTTTGTTGGTTTTTCGACGAGTTTTACCATTCCAGGCTTCGGGCGGAAAGTGCAAGCCGCTGCAGCAGCTGCGCTGCCATTTACCGATTGTTACTTTAATTGCAGTAATGGGGGGCTCTGCGGGGGGTCGAGCAATGGCCAATCCAATCTCCTTCAGCTCATCTTTGGATTCAGCTTCGGCTTTGAGTCGGAGAATTTAGGTTAGTGTGTGCGGTTTCGGCAGCACAGATTTTTCAATCAGCAGAAAGTGTAGGAAAGAGCTGCTTTCTATCCGTTCTGAGCCCAAGCTGATTTTCCAGATGGTTCGACATAAATATATTTAAGAATTTCCAGTCCGTCCAGTGGATTATGTATGTGAATATGCGGATATGTGGAGTGGATGATGCAACTGTGAGAAAGGCCTTTGCTTGGCTTTGGTGGGTTGCACTTTCAGCCAATTAGTCTTAATTACCCCTGTCAGAGGCGGCATTTAATTTCACTGCCTGAAAACGGTGAAAAATGTTGGCCCGCTCTGCACGGAGCGCCAGACAAAAGCGGGCGAGTGTTGACTCCCATAAGCTGGTAAGAATGGACCGAGATCCGAGATCCGAGATTGGAGGCCACTGATTGAGTCTCATTGCCAGCCACTGGCCGAAGAATTCAGCCTCGAGCGAAATGGCCTGTATACTCATGCGGGCCGTACGGCTGGAAAACCCGAAAATTGCGCCACCTTCACGTGTTGCTCACATCGCGTTGATCGTCTAGCGCAATTGGAAGACGCTCCACATGCCTCAACCAAAGCGAAGCAATTAACGGGCTACTGGGGGAAACAGGTAAGCTGAGGGGGCGCGGAAAAGGCCCATTTATTTGCGCCAGGTCTGTCGTGGATGCCACAACTACGACTACTTCTGTGGCATTTGCATTTAGGCGGCTTAACAGGGCGTTAAGTTTGCGACATGACCATAAAAATGCATCTCAATGGAGACGTGTACTTATCTTCAGTAATCCGAGCGACCAAAGTACCTTAAATAAGGTGTTAATAAGTCAAGGTTGCCGGTAATGGTCCGACAGATGAGTATCTGCATATGTACTAGTGTGTGTCCGAGGAGGTTTGCCAGATCCCCTGAGCTTCCTTTCCTTTCTAAACGCATTTCACTTTTCGCCAACGCAGCCACTACTGGGAAAGAGCCCCACGGCAGGTGGCCAAATATTTGCGAGAAATTGTTAAATGGATAGAAAAATAGTAGATATTGGAAAAGCAGGCAAGACACTTTTTGTGAGTCTGCTGTGCCTGTGCCTGTGCGCTGTGCATTGGGAAACCGCTTACCAAATCAAGTAATTAACTCTCTGATTTACTAAACGCATCCAATGGTCGGCTCCCCACTTGTGGCTTGTCTCTTGTTGGCTTGTTGGCTTGTTGGCTGCTCCGACCACACTTTATGTGCATGTGCGAAATGTCTCCAATTTGATTTTACTGTTTTCATTTCGAGTGCTGGCGAGCTGCGCCTGCGCACTTTTTGTTGACTAGACTTAGTTAGTGTTGACTGGGACCACGACATCTCAGCGGCTCACAGCTCTGAGGCAGCTGTAGCTGAAAACGCTTTTGCTGGAAGTTTCCCCCACAGCGACATCTGTCAGTCCTGCCGATTGGCGATTTCTCTTTCTCTGGAAAAATGTGGCAATAATCATACAGTTTTAACACAAATATTGACTAGAGTAATTATCAGTGCCAGTGCAGATACAAGACCTCTTCCGATGCATAATTCAACCCTATTGTCACTCAATCTACTGATTATCGTAGGTTGCACTCGTAATCCTCTTGAGTTTCTTCACCAACAGTCAAGTGCACGAATCTGTGAGATACACATCAGTGGAATCGCTGCAAACGCAAGATACTTGTACATGTACGAAGCACACTTCCGTTGCTGGCCCTTTGTTGGCAGCCCTTTGAATTGATTAAAGTCTGATGTTGATTGTATTTTTCATTGTGGAGCATCCGATTCACTCTGTTATGTTCAGCTTCCGCAGAAAATAAAGCGGGAAAATAATTCAATTTCATTCTTCATTATCTTCCAATACGGTCCATGGCTGGGACGTAGTGTTAAGCGTTCTTATATAAGTCACTCTAGAGAAGTGAGCATGCAAAGATTGAGCTGCAATTGGCCGCGAATTATTACCACCACTGGCGATCACATCGATAGTTGGCCAGCGATGGAGAAATCTCAATTCTCCCCAGCAGCTCCAATGCCGGTCCAGTACCGGTTCCCCCACCGTCTGTGGCACATCATGTGGCTGATATGCCGCGACTCCTTGACAGGCCGTCAGGCCGTCGCA
The DNA here is from genome assembly GCA_008121215.1 of Drosophila athabasca. Taxonomy (NCBI): domain Eukaryota; kingdom Metazoa; phylum Arthropoda; class Insecta; order Diptera; family Drosophilidae; genus Drosophila; species Drosophila athabasca. Next base: position 742,022 of record CM017793.1, on the reverse strand, counting down.
GCCAGCAGTTTGACAACAACTTTCACAAACTTTTGCCCGCTTCCCAAGAGACGCCAGAGTGGCCATCGGCCAGTTAGCCACCGCTTCGATTGCTGTTCGATCGCGATTCTTATTACAGAATCAGGTGCAACTTTTGCTCTCACTTCGCTCTCACTGTGTCTCTGAGTCAGTGAACTGCAGCATGCAGCATGCAGCATGTTGTGTGGGTATGAGGCAGGCGGCATCTGGGTTGCACATTCGAATGACAGTAAAAGTAGCTTGGAAAAGTGAACGCAATCGAAGACGACCTACTTCGTCGGACTGCACAACAATAAGGCATCGCTCGATAGTATCTCCCACGTGCGATGCTCTCCTCTGCGTTGGTCACAGATGAAGCTGCAGGAGAGTGGGGTACACATTTTGGGAAATCTGCAGAGAAAAGTGGGTGGCCCACAGCCGGCAGCGAACGTAAACTGTCGCCTGCCTGCCTGTCTGTCTGCCTGCCTGTCGGGTGTCGGTAGTAGATATAGAAGTGGAACCCAAAACGTGCCCGGACAAACGCACAGAAAACCCGGGCTCAAACGAGCAATTGGCGTGACTTAATGGTGCATAAATAAAAAGACGGGCCAGGTCTGGCTTGGCGTCTCTAGCTTTAGCACGCATCTACGGGACTGAATGTGGCTTAATTGTCCAAATCCACTGAAAGTAAGCTGCCGTTACCCTACAAATACATACATATAAAAAGCGGTGTGTGTGGGGGTGAGGCAATTGAGTCGCGTAAGATAACCAGAATTTGCAGCCAGAGGAGCAGGGTCAGCACTCCTTTCATCCTCTTTCGGAAGTCGGCAAAGAATGCAATTCGCTTTTCTCTTTTCACTTTTAATTTGTATCTTTAAGTTGAACTTTGCCTCATGGAAGAGTGAGCCATGAGATAGATAAGTCTGACCGACTTAGCTCTATTATACTTCGCCCAATTTTGTGAATAGAGAAACTATAATGTAATAGGTTTGAGATGCGGATATATATATTTGTGTATATATGTATTTATCATCAAGAGCTATGACCGGCTTTCGGATAGGCTGTATCCTTAACAGATTTAAGTTATTTTAAGTACAAGAGTATCTAGTTGAAGACAAACTTTAGTGCAATTGGCTTAATTAGCATATATGTTGGTATGACTAGAATATATTCAATTAACTCCAGAATGGGTTCTAGTAATACCAAAGGACATAGACGTAGAGCAGGATCAGCACGTAGAGCAGATGGATAAGAAACAGCTCAATGGCCAAGGTGAAGAGCGCCAATGGGTTGACAGCCATGTAAGTAATCAAGACAAACATTTCGCAGCGAGCTCAGATATACATATGTATGTAATAACAAATCTGTGGACTGGAGCGTCCCTACTCCTGGATCGTGAAAGTCAATTGCTTGCTGCGAGAGCTCTCGAATCGGTTTGGGGTATGCATGCTGAGCATAGCGGAGATCCCGAGGCCTAGGATACCGAGCAGGAGGGTGACTACAAAGAGACCCGACAGGATAGGCGCCGAGATGAAGCCAACGCAGTCGTAGACATCACCGAACTCCTTGCGTCCGTTCAGCCAGGGCTGCACCTGGAAGTCAGACAGAATGAGGCTCTGCAGGGTCTCGTTTTTGTTGGGGTTGACAAAGCTCAAGTCGTTGGCGGAGCAGCGATAGGAGAAGCCCAGGGGGGCTGAAGGCAGAGTGTACTCGTCGCCGCGTGCCAGGAGTACGCTCTTGAGCTCCCTGTACTCCACCTCCACGTTTCGCAGGATCCACGCGCCACGCGCCAGTGAGAACTTAAAGCGGAGCGTGCACTTCTCGCCGCTGTGCATAAAGGTGATGCTGAGCCGACCGTAGCCCTTAGCGTGCTGGTCGTCGAATGTGATCTGCTTGATGTGCTCCTCCAGGCGCAATGTCTCGTTAGTCAGTCGCAGCTCTGCCGGACCGTTCAAGGAGAGAACCGCCTTGTTTCCTTCGGCCACGTAAATGAAGCTAGCCTCTGTCTCCTCGACAACGTCAACAGGAGTTACCTCAGCAGTTTTTTTGGATTCCTCTTCGGCGGTTTCACGTTTGGCGAGGAAGTGTGCCTCCTCCTCGCGTGTGGCTAGGATTCCGAGAACCTCACCATTCCCATAGATCCTCAAAGCGTCATTGTAGGCTGTCACAATCTCAGCGTCGTCCTCATCCCCGTGCCCCGACAAGCTTACGACCTGCACGATACATTTAGGGGTTGATACACAGTAATACTTATGATTTCTTTTTCTTGGTATACACACCTCAATATTGGCATTGCACCCGAAGGGCTCGGCAGCCAGTCTGCGCTCTGGTAGATAGCTCCAGGTGCTGCTTTTCACCAGATTCTGTAATCTGGGGTACTTTATGCCCTCCAGGCGACTGGTCGTGTTCCTCACGAAAACCAAAATGGCCTTGGCCTCGCCGAACAATTGCGTCAGTGGTTGATCCCTGCTGCTGGCCTCAACTAGCGCCTGGGCCTGCAGGCTTGACACTTTCTCGTGACCCCAGAAGAGGAAGGGTCCGTTAATGGTCGCACTGCAACTGTAAACCAGGCCCAGCAATATCCCAACGAGAGTTAGCCGCATTTTGTATAGCTCTGGATATGATTATTCACCGAAATCACCGACACCTCTGACTGACTGTCTGTCCTGCAATGAAAGAGGAAAGTATATACGCGAAAAATCGATTTCGTTCCACGCATGCGCAGACAACATGAACATGAGAAGGCGGGGGGCTTCCAAATGGGGGTGGAAAGCTGAAAAGTGAACATATGATTTGACAACCTGTTGCTGAAAGGATTTTATCTTTACTTCCAGCTTATCTTGAGTACAATATTTACGGATATCTAATAATTAAGCTGATGACTATGATGGCTAATAAAAAAGGCTTTGGTTCAATTGGTGCAAAACTAGAATACGAGAATCGGCCCTTGAAGGTCTTGGTGCCTGTGGGGATGGAAGGAAAATGTAACTGCAGAGATTTCTTGAGTTTCGCCTTTGATGTACTCACGCTTCTCATTGGTGTCCCTCACACCGCAGGTACGGTAGGAGATAGTCGGCTTGCGCTTTTGGTTCACGTAGCCGGGGATGAATAGACTGGGGGCATCCAGTCGACCAGCGGCTATGAGACGCGACATGTCCATCTCCAGCCGATGTGCGAGAGGGCCCTTAAAGTGGATGATCATCTGGATGCAGGCGCCGCCATGCAGCTCCTTCGTCTTTCGCGCATCCACGTCCAACATCCATTCAGGGATACCCATCACAGAGCGCAGCTCCTCTAGGAATTGTGTCCTATCGATAAGAGTGTCCATCCATATTAAAGAAAGGTCACTTGGGGAAGAATCCTACTTACACCACAAAACGCGGTGGCTTCTGCAGGTTGATATACTTGATGACGTTGTGATCGGGCTCAATATTGGCACAGGCGAATCGTTCATGTGAGTGATCAGGTCCAAAAATGACAAGTGAGCGTCCAATCGCCCCCACTGGGGCCTCCAGCGGGAAGTTTGAGTCGGTGAACACCACACGCTCTCCGCCCAAATCTGAAACGCATTGGAGTAAGCATCTAAGAAAAGTAATTCCATTGATCTCTTACCTATAGTGCCCAAGCGAGCCCCCACATCGCCCACATAGCATCGAAGGGGATTGTCTGGCGCACATTCCTGTTCGTAGAGATCGAGCTGCAAGAAAAGTCCATCAAAAATTGGGATCTGTGGAGGCTTTCAACTCACATTCAGTGGATCTGCTAGCTGCGTGTAATACGGATTCCACACATATCCTCCAGCCACACAGCGGGTACTGGTTGGCTTCACGGCGGCGTCCACTCCCACGGGATTCACGAAGATCTGCCAGTTGTGGTTGCGAGTGGAGTTCCGGTCGTTCTTACCGGGGTGCCGCAGCTTGACCTCAATCACCGTCTCCGACTGGCTGCCGTCGTTTTGGATCAACTGCGTCATCTTGACGTATCCGTACGCGTAGCCCGTGGGATGGTGAAACGAGGCGATGGCTCGGAGTTCTCGCGCCTCGCTTGGACTGTAACCTCGCTCTAAAGTGCTGTAAGATAGTTTTTAGCTCAATAAATAGAACACTTTATTCCACGGAAATAACCTGCAGGCCCATCGGGCATTATTTCTCTGCTTCTTGTTAATGACCACCGATCGTCCGATTATACTGTTGTACCCAAAGAGCGGGAGGTTCGTGTCGTTGTACGCATCCTCATACTGGGTAAGTCCGTTGAGAGTGCCGAACTTTCCGCTCAAATCACCCAGCTCGTACTGATCACTGGTGCCCCGTTTAGGAGGAGGCGAGGACTTGGGGTTGACCTCAAAAGGATTCCAGTGGCCATAGAGAGTTGAAGCCTCGCAGGGAAAAGCCAGATTAGCCTCAACAGGAGTCTGTCGATCATCAACGATTAGTGGGTAATACTTTTGCTGCGGACGAATCTTACCTTGTGGATGTGATAGCCGCCGTTATCCTGCAGGCCCTTGAGTTGCACCTCCACATTGCTGACATCGTACTCCGACTGCTGCGTGATCTCCACCCTCCCACTCACTGTCAGCTCATCCCCGTTGGCGTACCACTCCTTAGCCACCACCTTTCTCCGGTAGTGTCCGATCACGGCGGAGCACGCAAGCCTCTCGCCCCTGGCCTTCGGCCCGTTGTCCTCGTAGATGACCAGTGACTTACCCAGAATGCTGTGTCTTCCCGAAAGTGGCAGATTCCCATCGACAAACATGCGCCGGCTAAACTTCTGTGCAGTCCGTCTTCTTCCGGCAATGGTCAACCTTCCCAGTCTCGCGTCCAGGGCTCCCATTCGACACATGGCAGGCAGCTGAGGCTGACAGAAGTCGTCAGCACTGCGGTTTCCCCAGTCCACCTTGAACGGGTTGTGGACGCCACCGGCCGAGAGGCAACGCTGCTGCCAGTCATAAAAGTCTTTGCCTGGAGCACTACTGTGGATGGCCCAGCGATGGTCGAATGTGGTGTTCTGTGTGGACCCGTCCGCTTGGATGAGATACTCAAATAGCACGGTGGTGTCCTGCCAAGGTTGTTCGGCGGGCTGTCGGAAGATAACTCGTCCCACCACCGGATAACGGAACAGGACCTGTCAGAGTATGTATATAAATAGTATAGTATGTATAGTATATATCTATCAATGTTCAATCAATATCTATATATCTACGCACCTGAGCTGTGAACATCGGCTGCTGGTGTACTCCGTTGCGCAAGTACTGGCTGAGAGTGGAGCAGCCCCAGATGCTCTTTGTGATATTCTGCACATCCGTGCGGTTAAACGTGTAGATCACCAGACTCCTCTGGGCTATGCTGTGAATGCCCTGAAGCGGCAGGAAGACGTCCCAGTAGAGGCCGCTCAGCTCGGAGCTGGTTCCGGGCAGCACGTACTGATGCCAGTATGCCTTGTTGCGGCCTTGCAGTTTTCCTGAGAGGTCTCCCACTGCGTACTGCTCCTGTGTCCCGTAGCCAGGTGGTGGTACATTCTTCTGGATGTCGCGGGGGTTGTGCATGTCCCCAGTAGTCAAGCAAAAGTCCTCCCTTCCAATGCGCTGTGGGACGGGAGGCATGCTGTGAAGGCGGAAGGCAGCCACATCTTCGGCAAACTTGCGGCTGACATGCTGCGACAAAGGTGCACCCAAGGTGAAGTTGAGGAATGTGGGATCGAATTTGGATCGTTGAGCGAATGTCACCTCCCCCTTGACACCTCCTGAGTTTATGAAGGTCCTGCGGAAAAACGGATAATTATTATTCGACTGTTTCCGGAAACTGGGCTGATTAAATTTGGATCTGATTTGTTTGGATTTAGTGGATCGGCTGTTCCATGGTGTAAAACGAAATCAAATCCTCATCGAATCGAGGACTGATTATGGTCAACATTTAAATAGTTTCCTTGCATCATACTTACTTGTAGACGATTGGCTGCACATGCCGGATTTTTGTGCATGCCAGATAGGTGTCCGGGTGTTGATTGTCAAAGAGGACAAGATATAGCGTGCGGTGGGGGATCGTAAGGTCCGATGGCAGAAGAGCTAGTTTGGCATCGCGGAACACGCTCCGCTTGGGTGTCTTCAAAGCATTGTTGGCTACTCCAATCCGTCCCAGGCGCATGTCTAGATCGCCAATGCCCTGACCGGGTCCACTGCCCTGGGGGTCGAAGACGAGCTCCAAAAAGTTGCAGTTGTCCTCGGTGCGGTGGTGGTCGTGCTTGAAGATGTCCGTCACGAAGATCTTCCAGTGGTGCTGGGTAAAGGGCTGCGGATAGCTGCCATCCAAGCCCGCTGGCTGCTCCTTGATGTGGTACAAGTCGGAGTATATCAATGTGTCACCGCTGGCGCCCTCACCCGGGGCCAGCCAACGGAAGTGGACTGACCCCGCTACTGGCGTATTGAATCGTGCCTCGGCCATGTGTTCCACTGAGTTCTGGATCGTAGTGATGGTGGCACAGATACGCACATCTTCGCCCACCTCCGTGAGAACCAGTGACTTGCCCCAGATCCCGCTATCGCCGATTAGCTGCATCTTCCGCTGCCATGTCGAAGTCTCGTTCCCAGGCACCACCAGGTACTCCAGATCCTCGTCGAAGCTCAGCACCTGCGCTCCCAGGCGATCCAGCTTGCAGCGCTCCTCGGGATCAATGATCGAGTAGTCCACCGGAAAGCGCCGCACGGACCAGCTCCACACTTGATCAGGGTACTGGAGTGTGGCCTCCAGGCTCGCCTTAATCTCCACCGTCGTGGCGTTCACCTGCCGGAACGTGATCTCGCCATGCAGACCCCGCTGCGAGAGGTACGCAATCAGATGTTGAGCATCGGCTGTTTACGAAGCAAAGGGTGGAGAGTAAGTCCGAGAACGTGGTGAAAAGACGTAGACGTGGCTCAAGCCACTTTCGATTTCTTCTCACGGCAGCGGGAACGAAAAGTGCGACTCCCCTTGCGATATGTGTACATATGTATATAATGGGAGGGGAATTTGACAATCGCTGTTTTCATCTGCAGTACTTACCGCCACTGGGTGATGCAATCCAGCAAAGTGCGATGGCGCATAACAATGCCCTGGTCGCTTCCATGCCATAAGCCAGGGCCTTAAGAAAATATTATTTTGATAAATTTGCAGTCGTTGCAGACTTTCACATTGTGGTGCGCATGCGTGCGCTCGAGGGAAAACAGCCAATGTAGAAACTCAACTGAAAACTGGTCGAGCGAAGGCCCAATCCAAAGCCATCCGAATCCAAGTGGATTCACCAAGTGAGGTGAGTTTCTCGCTTGGCTTTGTTCGCTCATTCGCTTTGCTCTCCTGGTTTAGCGGCGGTTTTGTTTTGCTCTGTAAATTGATAACTGGTTTCCGGCGTGCGTGGCCCTCGCTTAGATGACTCACTTCTCAAAGAGTTACCCATTTTTCCCCCCCTAAAACCCCCTCCTGTGCGCTCCCCTCAGTAAAACTCAAATGCAGAAGTTGGTTTGTTTTCCAAGACGACTCGCCTTTGCTTTATTCCAAGACTTTGTCATCAGTATCTTCATCATCGATAAGTATGTTATATAAAAACAGTTTTTTTTTGTTAATATTTCTGACCGGGTTAAAAAAGTTTTCAGAATTTTCTCTTGCCATATAACTTAATTTATACTGAAGTAAAGATTCGATTCGCATTTAACAACTTGTTGCATATTGAATTGTTTGGTGTGTGTTGAGTGTAGTTAGTATATAGAATAAAGTGATGCTTCTTCTCTTTCTTCGATCAGCCTAGGTACTAATGGTTGTATGTACTGTGTTTGAATACGACAAACTACCAGATCCGCGTCTTGATTTTCCCATTGTCCCTGCACACCATCCATGCCATCAGACAGTGAATGGGGGAAAAGTGAAGATTTTTCTTGAAAGACAAAGATCTAGCTTCCGCCAGACACTCGTACTTTTGAAACGCATTAACTAGAAACACTTTTTTGTTTGGTTTTTTGATCGTATCGTTTTCTTCATATTTCACATTTTTGATATCATATTTGGTTTTTGTTTTGGTTATAACGCTGATAGTTCATAAGCAGAAAGTTGTGGTTGGTTAAGTTATGTATATTCGCATAAAACAATTTGAGTGAATGAACTTTATGTTTATGTTTCCTCTGTTATTAAGCCTAACTCTCGATAACTTGCAATATTAATAATTTAAATATGTATTCGAAATTCATAACTCACAATAATTAATATTGAAAAATGAAACTGAGTAACGAACGTTAGATAGATATGCATAACAATATATTGTGTTTATAAAAGATAAATAATTGGCTCTCAGATAAATGTCCCTAACAATAGTTGGTTTGCCTCTCTCTCTCCTTGTCCTGCGAGAATCAATAACGGGAAACAACAAAATTCGAACAAAAGAACTCTATGGGTCGTCTAGGCCTAACGAATCCATCCTAGCTACCCACTGACCGTAATCATTTCATCGTCATCGTCATTTTCATCTTCATCTTCATCTTTCTGTGGTTGGTTCTTCAACGAACAGCGATTAAAATAAACATTGCTTGGTTTTGTTGTTTTTAAGTTTTTTTTGTTGATTTTATACGTGTTTTAAATAAAATAGATTGCATTTGTTTTATAAATTTTACGTGTAAAATTTAACAGTAAATCAACTAGAAAACTAGCCGTCACGTCAAGTTGGTGCTTTGACATTGATCGTATGAGAGTATCCCTAAATAATGATACATGGTAAATAACTAAGATTTGTTCTGTTCTTGTTCTTATTCTTGATCGCTACCAAGGTGTTGTTGAAGAAGTTTTGAGTGTTGTTGAGTGTTAACAAAAAGAGATTATATAGATATTGAGAATTTACATATGTAAAACGAGCATTTCTTTTAATTACGTTTATTGTTTTTGACTGATTGATTTAAAAGTTTTGTTGGTTGTAATATGGATGCTGAGTTAGAAGTTAGGATGTGTGCGGGGATGCCTGGTGTTGCAGCTACTGCTTAGGCGGCCTCCTCCTCCTCTTCTTCACCCTTGCCGGTGAGCATTTCGATCAGGGCGCCGGTATCGATCTGGTTCTTGTCATCAATGACCATCTGATCGTAGGCATCATCGACTTCCTTCATGGTGAACTTGTCACCGAAGTTCATGAGCATTTCGCGGAATTTATCACCATCGATGAGACCATCGTTATCGAATGTTTTGAAGGCAGCAATAACAACATCGTCTTCATCGTTGGCACCGGCAGAGGCCATACGGTTGGCGAACAGGGTCAGCAATTGGGTGAAGTTAATCGGACCCGAGGCTTCGCCCAGCATGGCGTCCAACTCCTTGTCGTTGGCGATCTTGCCGACGGAGTCGAAGGCAGCGCGCAGATCGTTCTTGCCAATAATACCGTCCTTGTCGGCATCCATTAGTTGGAAGGCCTAATCAGCGCAGCACGCGCGTATTCGGAAAGAGAGAGAGCGAGAAAGAGACAGAGAGAGAGAGAGAGTGGGTTGGTGATTTGGTCATTGACTTGTGCGATAGATATGTATTTGGAATAGGGATGGGGATGGGATGGGATGAGGTTGGGGTTGGTGGATGGTGGATGTTGGATGGTCAACGGTGTATGGGGGTGTAGATATGGGGCCATGGCCAACTCACCTCCTTGAACTCGGCAATCTGCTTCTGGGAGAAGACAGAGAAAACCGAGGAGCCGGCGCGCTTCGACTTCCTGGAGCCACGAGAGCCGCCTGACGCTCTCTTCGATCCAGTGGCAGAAGCAGCCGGGGCAGGAGTGGCAACTGGTGCAGGGGTTGCTGCCTCAGATGCGGCTTCAGAAGCGGTCTCAGAAGTACCTCCCTCTTCCTTGGTCTTCTTCTTCTTAACCTTCTTCTTCTCATCGGCCTAAATAAAGAAAGAGCAATCATCAGTATCGTCTTGAATCAAAAATCGATCGTCAGGAGTCAACGGGAAGTAGTCAAAAGTCAAAAAAGTCTCAGTCAGCAAGTTCCCAGCCATTTGCTTTCGTTTCAAAAATATGCTTGGGAGAAAATTTTCCACTGCATGGCCCCTGTCTAAAAATATCCGGATCATTGTTACGTAAGCGCTGCCGTGTAGCACTTCCCATCTCGCTCGCTCCATTATACGGATATCAAATTACATTACTGACGCATAGCACTTGGATCCATTTATAGAACTACTCGCGATCGCCTTCGTATGCGTGGGAATGGCATATCCGAAGCCAAGGACCATTCACACTTTTGCTTGGAGTTCATAGATAAATTCCACACGCACAGACAGTTAAGGGCGAATCATTTAAGGTGACCACGATAGTAACCGTTCGGAATTACGTTAAAGATCACTTCATGTTCGATTTGATTAACTTTAAATGTATGATATATCCTCTTTCGGATGCAACTAATTCACTGCACAAGTCCTTTCTGCCTATATCCATGCACGTAAGTTCTTAGGTTCTGGTGCGTTCCGTTCAGATGAGTCCAGTTCAGTTTTTTTGGTGTATATCCCGATCCTTACCATGGTGCTGAACTTTGATGTGGCTGTCTAAACGAGTTGAGCGGTCAGAGCACACTGAATCTCTGGCTGATTTTATCGCCAAGACAATGATGTTTTAAGTTCTTTTCGGTGTGCTTCTTCTACCCACCAGGGACCCACACACTCGCTCATGAAGATACGCACGGTGGTTCGGTGGTTCGGTGATTCGCCTTCGGCATTTTTCGGGTCCACTCGGGCCGCCTTCGCTGTATCTGTATCTGCCATATTCGTGCTGCCTTTTTTAGTATCTTCAAGGCGCGGTCCGCCCAGGCGATCGGTGGGGTGGCTGGGGCCATATCTATAGCTATAGAACTATAGCCAAAGAGCTATAGCTGTATCCGAGTTGTTTACTCATCGGGCGCTGCTCTAATCAAAAATCTAATTATAACGGCAAAGAAAATGCTTTTCTCTAGGCTTTTGCCTATGTGTACATATGTATGCTCCGAATTTATTTCGGTGCGGTTCGAAATGATTTTCGTGCTTTCGTGGTTCGGTTTCTGCCTTTACCTACTCTTCGTCGTAGATAAATTTCCCCCGATGTTCACATTTTGTTTTGTTTCATCTTGTTTTGTTTTACTCATCTTTGCTCTTGAGGCCACCCTCCGAAAGGTGTCCTCTTGCGCTGAAATCACCTACATTTCCCATAGTAGCACACAACCAAGCAAACATATACAAGAGCCAAGCATCTGTAGCCCATACGTACACACATATGTACATATGAACATGTGTACTATACATATGTATATACTCGATCCGATGTTTTGCCTTGCCTATTTCTTCGCTCGGCATTTGCCCGTTTCTTTTTTGGTTTCTGAAATGCCCCGATCATTGTGCAATATGAAGAGCTGAGAGAATTCCAAATGTATCTATATGTACACAGATCGTACGGATTTCGTATCGCATAAATATCCAACGAACCCGATATTTGGCCAGAGTTATTTCGGCAACAAATGTGGAATAAACATCTGAACTTATCTATATTCGAGTCATCCATGACCATTGCATAACATTCGAAAAATATTTTGTTATACATTTTTCCCTTTTCTATATAGTCAGCTGGTATTTTCAATTGAATAGAATGATTCCTCAGACACATACATATGTATATAAATGAGCCTCTATAATTCTAATCAATATATCAACATGATACATATATGTCTTCCAGTTATGATTGTTTTGTAAACATAAAAAAACATTCCATTCAATTTATGTATAGAAGGATTTAGACTTGTTACTGAAGGGTCAATATGTCATCAGTAGCAATTGAATCGGGATAGTATTCCACATTACCCAATTCCTTAACTTAATTATTACATACTATTTGTTATAAAAATTGGAACAGAAAAGTTGCCGTAATTTTTTTGCCGTTTATTTTATCAGATCCACAATATTTTCTAATTAAATTATCAATTTACATGTGTATGTGGGCTTATTCTATAAATATAATATAAAAACGTAAATTCAATTGATGATGGGATCACGCGAAAACAAATTCATAATTCATCGATCAGACATAATAGAAATCGATTTTGAATGCAGTCTCCTCCGTGCTTCATTGAAAGTGATTTTCAGCAACAACTTTCGGAACATTTGCAATGCTCGCACATAACCAGACGACAATTTGGCATGAGGCCAAGGAAAACAAAAAAATTTTAAGAAAACTACCCACAATTCTATGTATACCCGAGGTAGCATTGAATGTATGCAAAACTTAAAATAGAACAAAGTGCAAAATAAAGAAAGAAATATTAAAAGGAATGTTGAAATTAATGAAAATTACGGTAATCTATTCACTTTTCCAAGGTGTACAAGAAGCCATGTACGTGTATCTCGAATTTGACAAGATTGATGGATTTTGCAAGTTGGATTTTTGTAATATGTACATACATATGTACATATGTATATACAATTTAGTACATTTTTGTTATGGAGGAAAAAAGTGGATATACAAAGCATAGTCAAAAAACCAAACAGAGGAGTGGGAGGTAATAACATATCCTACACATAATATTTGTTTATCTAAAAATTTTCTAATTTTAAAAGCCAAAGAAATTCAATATATATGTAATTATGTGCACATATGTACTAGTATCTCCATCTGATACATAGACGATCATGGAGACTACGCATTGCTCGGATTTTTCGTGCAAATATTCGTAGTTGGATGTTGGACGTCATTGAGAAACAACTGTATTCGGCCGGACACCCGAAAGCGCATTCCTTCCTCGCCGACGATCGCCTTATGCCTTGACAGCGCGGTGTCCGAAAATAGATGAGCCGACACGCACCACGGTGCTGCCCATTTCGATCTGCGTGCAGAGCATTATGAACAGGAGGTTCCTAGCTAGTGATTCGTTTAACATACCGCTCTGTCATAGTCGTTCGACATGCCCATGGAGACGAGCACGGAGTCGGGGTTCAGGGAGTTGGCCTCGCAGATAGAGCGATGCACTCCCATGAGCGAGACGAAGTCTGGATTTGGCCCTGTGCTGTAGTCGAAGCCAAAGGCTCCAATGGTCATGATGCCCACCAGTTGCAGATGCTTTAGGTTCTTGCTGATGAACTGGTAGAGCTTGGGCGCTTCGTTCGTCTCGATGCCACTTTTGGCTGCATAGTAAGTAAGGTAGTAAGTGGGAGTTGCTCTTCTGACTGCAACCTATTTACCCTCTTCGCCACTGGTATTGATTTGAATGAGAACCCGGAGCGGCGGCTCAGTGGTCGGTTTCAACTTTGACCAGGCGGCATCCAGCTTGGTAGCAAGCTTCTCGCTGTCTACGGTTTGAATCATGTGCAGATTGGGCAGACAGAGTATCTGCAATAAAGGAACGCTTTAGTTAATCAAATACAAATCAAATGGAATGCCGCACTTTGTTGATTTTGTTGTTCTGCAGGTGGCCGATGAAGTGCCACTTGATTTCGGGACACTGGGCCAGTATTTCCGGATGCTGACTCTTCTCCACCAGCTCTTGCACATAGTTCTCCCCGAAATCCCGCTGGCCGGCCTCGTACGCCTCTATAACTGCTTCGACTGGTTTTGTCTTGCTCACAGCCACCAAGAGAGGCCTTGCAGCATGGATTTCCTTTAATAAATGATTGCAATTTATAAATTATTGAGTGGGATCTGCGTCATCCAGCTAGTCTCACTTTTGGACGCTGCAAGAGAACTTCGTCGATGCGCTTCAACACGTGCTGCAGGCCGGCTTTAATGTCAAACTCCGCCATGGTGCGTCGTAACATTTGACGGATTTTTCAATTAATATATTATAACGGTGCTATCGCCACAACAAAATTTACATAAAACAAGTCGCTGATAAAGTAAATTTATAGTTAAATAACAATAAAATCGCAGAAAACAATTCGGACAAGACCCAAGCAGCTGTTTCCCGCTGTGATAACAGAGTGCTGTTAGGCGCAGCTGTTAATGGTCTGCTTGTTGCACAATGACTGAAAACCCATACAAAATGTAACACTAATGTAATGTTTTTAAAAAATATTTATTTATTTATTTAAGAATTCTTTATTATACACACATACATTACACCCATCAAAATTATCAATGAGGTTAGAGGACAAAGCACAGATCAAGCAATCGACCCAAGGATTCAAATTCAAAATTAATGAAACTGAACATCCTGCCCACCTTTGCCGTTTCAGTCAGTTCATGGAGCATTCATAGACCTGTGCCAGCAAAAATGGCGTCACTAGTCCGCAATATCCCCCTCCCCTCGCCATGGATCACTCCACTCACACACAGGCTGACAGAATTGATGGACCAAGGTTGCTGTGCCGTGGAAGCATGCCTGAACACCTTGGCCAACCTCCGCCCAACGGATATACGGCAGATCCTTGAATTTCTCGGCGTACACCACACCGGGGTGCTGTTCGGAATTTTGGCTTTCGTCTTGTTTCAGTTCACCAAGTTCACGGCTATTCTCCTCCTTGCCGTCTTTTTGGCTTACTGCATTTTCTACTGGGTAAGTCGGCATGGAGAAGAGAGCGATCTATTTATCTAAGCAGCATCTTGCAGTGGGAGACGTTCTTCCCGGGTCTGAGCCATGGAGAGTCCAGGCTCCCGCGGAGGAATGAACATAACCCCAGATCTCCCAGCTACCTAGCTTCATTTCCCGATAACACGGAAAAAGCTGGGCACCACGATGAGCTAACAAATGCCACATTGCCGCCATTCTACGGCACTACGAGCAGCGACCCCAGCCCAGGTAAGTCTAACCCGCGTACTCCCGACTGTATCCACTAATCTTTTCCGCCCCCAAGTGAATTCTGATCATGGGCCAAACCGACCACGAGTCTCAAAAATTTCAGCACAACCAACGATGCGAAATAATGAAGCTCAGACCATCTCGACGACCTCGAGCACATCAAGTCCAGAATCCCAGGAAAAGAAGACGGTGGTGCCAATGGTTTCGCCGTACAAGTTGGTGGGAGATAGCAAACCGCGTCACATGAGTAGTGGAATGGCGCCAAAGAGAGTGTCCCGAAGAATGCCAGAGCAGAATAACCAAAAATCTCCGCCTATAGAGAATGCCCAAAGAACTTCCATTCCACCCGTAGAGAATATCCGAAATGTGCCAAATCTACCCAGTGAGACAGCAGAGAATATCCGAAAATCGTCAACTCCGACCGCAGAGAATACCCGAAGTTTATCATTAGACAAAACCGAAAGGTCCGTTGAGGAAATATCAACGCCTGTATTTAACCATAACGGAACGACACCGCGGTCAACCCCTGAATCATCGAACAGAAATCGACATTCGTCCAAACAAGCTGACGAACGGCTCAACAGGCGATCCCAGTATCCCTACCAGGATCATGAAAAAGCCAGGCGACCGACACCCACAGCAGATGTCGGAGAGTTGCGGTCACGACGGACTTCGGATGATCCCGCGCAGTTACGTCGACGGCCGGGATCCCTCGAGGAACCACGCGACCGTAGGCCTCCACACCCCAGCTCTCAGGATGAGGGAAAAGCGGGGAAGCATCGCCGTCCAGGAAACAACAGGCCCGGCGTCACTCGAAGACAGTATCCCGATGAAGCCATCGAACGCCTAAGGACCGACTACCGCGAGTTTGCGACTCGGAAACTACTCCCAAGCAATCGAACCCATTCCGAGAGGCATGATCAGAACCTAACCCCAAGTAATCGGAATAATTCGGAAAAACGTGATCCAACAAAAAATTCGAGAAATAGTAAGCAGAAGAAGGAAGCTAATCAGTGATACCTGCTGATAGTAACCAAAATTTATTTCAGACAACTTGGGCCCCGGTTCCGGGAATCGAAATAGAAATAGCCGCCCCAAATCACCTCATTTATAGTTTAGTTAGATTCACCTGTCGGACAGGTGATATGAGGTAGGACTTTTTGTAGTTTAGAATTATCATGGTATCCAATATTCCTCAAAGCTCTTACAAGTTCCTTGAAAGAGCGCCCTGCGACTGCTCTAGAGGAACGCAAGAAGAGCCTTGAAGCCTATCCGTATGCCATAGAACCCGTACTGGACAACATTTCCAAAGATTAGGCAAGACAAAAAAGCGTAGAAAATAAGATTCCTGAAATAGCTAAAATTACCGGGAGCGAGGGGGAAAGGGACAAACACATTGGCCAAAATTCAATTTTCAATCGGAAAAATATCCGTTATATGTAGAACTATGCAAGCCAAACAAAATATTAAGGCTTGAATGAAAATTCATAACTGGAGAAGACCAAAATTTTATTAAAACAATGTCTAAATTATAAATAAAAGAAATATAAAAAGAGCAAAGGTATTTTTGACATGTAACGTACAGATGGGTAGCACTTGGGCACAAAAACACCACGCTGTTAAGTCAGCTGTTGCGTTTTGGTATTTTTAGGTGCAAAAAAATATACGCTTGTTTTTGTTTGCGTTGGAAATAAAAGTGTAATTAATTTCTGAAACGAAGGTTAATATCCGGCCAGTGAGTGCCATTGCCAATGCAATTCTACGCCACAAGATGACCATCTTCAATCTTTACATATTCGACAAGTGCGGCACACTGATGCACTACGCCGAGTGGAATCGCACTAAGAAATCCGGCATAACTCGAGAGGAGGTAACAAAGTCAAGGAATCCTATGCGTAAAACTTTTAATTATACCATCTCGCAGGAAGCCAAGCTGACCTACGGCATGCTATTCTCTATCAAGTCGTTCGTGAGCAAGATCTCTCCCTACGATCCGCGCGAGGGCTTTCTCTACTACAAGACAAACCGATACGCCCTCCACTACCTGGAAACGCCCTCGGGCCTGAAGTGAGCTCAAATCCTCAAATCATTACATGCTTACATATATGTTACGTTTTCTTCTGTACAGATTCGTGCTCAACACAGACACGACCGCCATCAACGTCAAGGAGCTGCTACAGCAGCTGTACGCCAAGGTCTGGGTGGAGTACGTAGTGCGGGACCCCCTGTGGACGCCCGGCACGGTGGTTACCTCCGAGCTTTTCCATAGCAAGCTGGACGAATTCATCAAGCAATCGCCCATATTCGGTATCAGAAACATCTAGAGTTTAGTTACCCCTAAGAGAATAGTAAATGCTTAACAAATTCCAACTCAAAGGTCTATGTCAGCATCGGTCCGCGTAAATCCGAGCCGAGTTGCTCTGAATTGCAGGCCATTTCACGGCACTCCAGCAATCGAGCAAATGCACGCCTCGGGCGTTAGGCCGGAAATGGCTTGCACTTAAAAAATGTCTGCGCCCGACCGGATCGGCTTTAAAACCGGCCTCCAGTTGCGCAAGCCCTGCTGTGTACCGTGCGGCGCTGACAAAGGGGGACAAATGTCAAAATGATTACTGCAACTCCATGTAGTCTTAACAAGATTGACTGTAAAAACCTGTAGACTGCGAGGGTGCTGTGCTGCTGTCGGGCAGTTGGTTTTACCGCAGACATCTCTGTCGCGTTAAGGGTTTTTCGCAACTCTGAAAGTGATTTGCAGAATGCATCCAAAAATCGCTGAAAAGAGCGTAGTAGCAGAGCTATGTACCTTGTGGGAGTCGGGCTTCGCCGTTGGCTCGAACAAACCAGTCGCTTAGCACCGTTCATCGGATCCCGCCTGGTTGCCTTTGTACATGCCCTGTGTGCATGAACGTGCAAATATAGCATATATTCAAATGTACATACATATGTATATATGCTTTTCCTATATGTGGCTAGATGTTTTACTTATTCAAAATTTCTGCAAGTCACAAGACGTTTGAACTAAATATGCTTTGTATGGTTTAAGTTTTTTTCTTCGCATTGTCTTTGACGAATTTTAAAACTAGTTTCGACAGTTGGAGCCGCTGCCAGAGCCCCGATCCCGGTGCCGGATTGCAAAAGTGACCAAGACAATAAAAACGGCACCACAAAGCGGTTTCTTTTCGTAGCGACGAAGAAATCAATTTCAAAGCCAAACGCCCGGTTTGAAAAATAAATCAAACGGTCAGCTCAGCCATCAACCTGCTTAATGACATCTCCCCAATGCCTTCTCCCAGCAGCATCCGAGCCAAGAAAAACCCGAGCTGAAGCCCGAATACACGCACGGGTTACAAAACGCCCTTTCCAAATCGGAATCGAATCCACAACCAAACAATTGCATGGATTCGTGTGTGTGTGTGTGTGCATAGATAGACGGCAAAGATGCGTATCTTGTGGATACCAGTTCCGAGAGATGCTGAGACCACAGATATGGGCACACTCGTAGATATATTAGGTCCCCCGGCCCCAACCGCCCTTCCTTGTCTTTGTTTCTGTGTCTATCGATTACACGATCGGTAGCACCATCGGCATCGGCTCCCAATTAGGTATAGCTCTGTTGGGAGAGAGGGGAAAGTTAGCTTTTGGTTTCTTCGACTCCCTCAGCTCCAGCGTCCGCAGCTTTCGGTTTCCATTCGCAAAAGTTACGCAAATTACGGGCAACTTCCTAGCTTCAGTTTTCGGTTTTCGTCACCGACTCAAGCACCGTCTCAAGCATCAGGCATCAAGCCCCGACTCGAGGTCCGACCGGCAAGGTTAGTAACGCTTTGTTGGGCAGCCAGTTTTTGAAATTGGAAATTGTCGCCCGGTCACGTCATTAAATGACTGCTATCTTGATTACTTTGCGAAGTCGCAAACTTTTCTCGTGGATGCTTGTAATTAAATGTTTAACGAGCAATTGTTGCTCACATTTTTCACCTTTGCACTTGCCCAGCGGAGAAAGAAACTGGCACGTAGAGGCTGGAGAAGCCCCCGCATGCCCACCCACGCAGATTTTGTTGATCAAGGCCCTGCGCTAGCCCAGGCCGGACCTGACAGACACCAATAAACCATAAACGAACCCAGTCCCGACTTAAACAGTATGCAAATTTGTAGGCCTAGGCCAGAAATAGCTTCGACCGAATTCAGATGTTTTTTAATGCGGCGAAAAGCTGGGAAAAGACTAAAAGAATTCTCGCACATTCCACGTGAATCTACCAAAGAAGTCAATGTTCTGATAAAGTCGAAATTGGCCCTTCAGCATTTATGTGACTGGGTAAGATACGCTCATCTTATTCGTTTATGTATCGTTTCCATTGAGTGGCTTACATTGCCGTCCTCCTCATTGGGACAACCTCCAGTTAACTAGGCCTACCATGAGGGCTGAGCTCGTTGGGTGGGTACTGGCTCGTCACCAATTAAGCAACGGTGGTTGCCCACACTGTGCTAATGAGATGACAATGACAATGAGTGTGAGCAGAGTTATTGCATTTTTGTACATTGCTCAAATTTGAGATATTATTGGCAAGGCACTCGACCTTTCCTTCCCAAGCGTTGGGGCAAGCCTACGCACAACCCATAAAGGCAATGAGGCATCAGTTTGTTGAAGATTTACGATCATGGCCCCCAAACGCGGTGGCTGGGGAAGCGCACCAGGAATTCCCTTGAATTGGGCTTGAACCTTTTCAAGGTTCTCGTTCTGGTCCCTGGTGTACGTGCCAAGTGCACGTAGGCCCTGCCAGCAGGTCCTGAGATGCGCTTGAGCAGGTGAAAATCGATTAAGAAACAATTATCTAGTCGCGGCTCCTTGCGTCAGCTCCTGCGGTTGAACCACAATCGTGATCATGGTCGCGATCGGTTGATTGCATGCAACTGTGGTCACGTAGTCCAAAGTCAAGCGAAACCAGTTGTCGCTCAATCGCCGACAAACTAACTCCCCGCACTCCCCCACTTCTACCCACGGGGGGCAACGATGATTAAGGTGATGGTGTTGGTGATGATGATAGTGATGACAAAAGACGGCCGCATCATTTCCCATTTTCATTTGAATTTGCATTTGCATTTCATTTCGTCACAAACTTAAAAACACTGTGACCGACAAACAAACTTAGGTCTGTGGGTGGGTATGGATGAGTGAATGTGGGCGGGGATCCCCGAGATGAGCTTGCGCATAAATGAAAGAAAATCAGATGATGTGCATCCCAGCAAGTCAACGAAAGATAGTCGGAGTGTATCGGAGTGTATGACTCAACCCATACATAGTTGCCTGGGTTTTTCTGTTGCCCCCACATAAATTTCCATTTGTATTGTCAGAATTGATTTGACTTGTTGCAGGACAGCATTTTTGGAATTACTTGTTTCAAAAAAGTCCCCATGACTTTCTGCCACTACCTGCTGCACCTTCCACGGAAGAACTGCAGACCTATGAGGGGCCTATGAGGGCCCCGCTGAGGGCCGTCCGGGTTAACCTAACCTAACGTAATTTGGGTTGTCCCTTCGGTGGAGAGATACATAAACCCACGTTCCACTTTCATAGGGCTGTATAGACATCTCTGATGATGTCCGGGAGTAGTGGCCAAAGTTTCCCAAAATATGAATACGATTTTAATTTTCGAATTATTTTTTTATTTGTAAATATTGATTTTGTTGGTGTTGTTTCGCCTTTCTGTTTGAACGAAGAGCGCGCAATGCTTGATGTTTACACATACCATACTCGTATTGTATGTAAATTTATGTGTGACTTAACTTATGTCGTACCGTGCTAAGATGCTAAATACCTAAACCTACACAAATGGAGATATCGAATGTGAAAGGATGTGTGTGTGTGTGTGTGTGTGTGCGTGGTGTGTGGTGTGTGTGAGTATAACCGTTAAAGGTGCAAGTGTTGGATTTGAGTGAAGATATAGATAATGATAGAATATTATTAAGTTATAAAACGATTATCGACTATGACCCGCCCTTGCTCTGTGTGTCTTGTCCGTAAGTACAGATACAGATACATAGTAACAGAAAGGGATGAATAAGATTTAAGTGTTCGATCAACACTCTCCACATTCCACTCTGACTCCGTCTCTGACTCCGTCTCCGATTCTGAGAGAGCCCCACTTTAGTGGACCGGTTTGGGGAATCCCCCTAGGTGGTGGCCACCTTCTTGCCCTTCTTCTGCCGCTCGCTCTCGTTCTCGTTCTCATCGAGCTTGGCGCTCTCCGTGCTGCTCGACTCGGCATCGTACTCTAGGTCGGGGTCGGGTACCTCTGCGTAATGAAAGTGTCCCACCATTTGTGAGGACCCGGCTACTGCGCCCTCTGGTCCAGCTCCCGTCTGGGAGGCATGGCTGCCGTCGCCGTACTTCTCGAGAGTGCGGCGGACGAGCTCCTTGGATGGCTGCTTCATGTTCCAGGCCCAGCCCAGCTTGTGGAAGGCGTCGAGAACCATGGTGGTAAAGTTAACTCCGTAATTGCCCAGCTCCGCTGCTTTGTAGTCCCAGGGGAAGACGTGGTGATAGTTGTGCCAACCCTCGCCCATGGCCACGAGCGATACGTAGATGTTTTCGCTGGGCATGATCCGCCTAGGAAGACAACCAGAGCATTAAACCGGATGACCAGAGGCTCACCTAAATCGCACTCACTTGTCGTATGGACGAGATCCCCAAAGATGGGCGGCACTGTTCACGGACCAGGTGAAGTTCAAGCTGCTCACATAGCGGAAGAGGCACTGCTGGATCAAGGCCAGCTGCCAGGACTCACCCCAGCAGTAGACGGGCACGGCGCTGGGTATGAGGAAGCAGAGGAGGATCTTGAGGGGGATGAAGTACTTCTGGTGGAAGCGCACCACAGGATCGTTGAGCACGTCGCTCATGTCGATCTGGCGGCCCCGACGCAGCACGTCCGGGTGCTTCAGCATCATCAGCCATCCCACGTGCGAGAAGAAGAATCCGCGGTTGGCGTTGTGCGGATCAGCGTCCGTCTCCGAGTACTTGTGGTGCACGCGGTGGTCCCTCACCCAGTCGTACAGAGTGTTCTGCAAGAAGATCGAATCAGAATTAGATATGCATTGTCTAGGCTCCTGCTTTCCTGGGGTTCCATGAATATGTTTTCCCTTTTGTAGCTCAGAGGGTTACATAAATTTGGCATTTAACGCGACATAAAAATATATTGTTCGTCTTAATCTCCAACTAAGTCTGTCTCTGTCTCTGTTTCTGTGTCTATCTCTCTCTATGTCTCCGTCTAAGCTTCTGGTGAGGTTGTGTTTTCAAGCTGAGCTTAATCGCTGCAGTCATTAAATAAGAAAAATGTATCTGTACTTAAACACAAAACTTTTGTCAGCATCAGCGCCGTCTCTTTCTTTCCCTAGTAGTTTTCCAAATTGTCAATTTAACAGTTTTTCAGGCGCGAAAGATATTAAGTTGTTATACTTAATGATGCAATTAATGTTAATGGCATTACAGCGGAAAACATACAAAAAACCCCCAAAAACCGTTGAGTTGTCGGCTCAGGACCGCCCCAAATGAATTGGCAAGTGTCTCAGGTTACGTTTGAATGGCGACTTCACTCACCTGTCCAGCAACGCAGTAGCAGATCATCAGAATGGAGCGCAGAACGGTGTTCGCCGTGTAGCTGCGATGCGTCCA
This sequence comes from Drosophila athabasca, assembly GCA_008121215.1. NCBI lineage: Eukaryota > Metazoa > Arthropoda > Insecta > Diptera > Drosophilidae > Drosophila > Drosophila athabasca. The sequence continues at coordinate 719,622 of CM017793.1, read as the reverse complement.
GAAGCGATGGGCTCCAGCGGTCACTCCGAATCCGGCCACGCCGCCAACGAAGAACGCTGCAAAGATATGGGTGATGAGTGGTGGCGACGGGAGTCGAGGGATGTGTGTAAGTGTCGGCTATAAAACTTGACCAAAATAGTGTGCTAATTAGATATGAAAAGAAAAACCCGAAATTACATTTCCGCAAATTGAGCTATTCGAGCTTCCACGCTAATTCCCCGTACAAACAACGATCTCCGAGATCGCCGCAAGGTCGGAACAGAGGGGAAGTTGTTGATACACAAGTCATGGCATTCAACTTCACGATTGCGCCGGTCATCGCAGGCGACATGGCACCCGCATAGCAATCTTTCAGCCAGCTGCTTTTCCAGATGTACTTTTCCATTAGTTCCTCAATTAGAATATGCAAAATGCCACTGTCACCATGCCACCATCGAAACAATTGAATAATTCGAGTGTGTGCAATTAAAGTTAATTGCCGATCGATCCATGCATCATTTGGCAGCCCTATCGAAGGGGTTTTTCGCGTCCCCTAACGATTCCACTATCGGGCGGATGGAACACCTCACATTCCTGAATCCAACTAATGAACTATTAACGATTTCTCTGGCGGGAATTTCATCGATCGATGAAAGATTAACCTTCGTAGTCTTGTGGTTTGAGTAGTTTCGACAGAAACCAGTTCTCCCAAAAAACAATTTACAGCCCACCAAAAAACGATTGCGGAAACACTAGGTATGTGTTCGATCGCTGAAGAGTTGGAGTACTGATCCCATGCCCAGTCTGTATACAATCGAATGACGAAGAGAAATATCTGACAGAATCTGAATCTGAATCTGAATTGCAAATGTGATGCATGCCTGTGCTGTGGCCAATGCATGGGTCAAGTTCAGGGAGGTGCGCAGTTCACTCCAGCTGCGTTGCCGAAATTAGATCTACGCCTGTCGACTTGCCTCGTGTTGACTCGGAGATCGCTGAATCGCTAAGATGCATTAGATATTCCAAGAAAGATTTCTCCAAAAAAGCCCAAAAAGTCCCTGAGTCGGACAGTGCGTTGACTTGGGTCTTGGCTCATAGCCCTCGATTCGGCCTTACATTAATATTAGTTTTTTGGCCCAGCTTCATTAGCGCCGCTCCGAATGTGAGATCGCTTACGTAAGCTCCCCTTTCCTCTCTTTCGAATTTAATCAATATCTTCTGAGTTCAGCACGACAATTTTCGCCATCAAAAAACCGGCAAAAAGATGATAATTTCGAGCTTCGAGCATCGAGCATCACCAGGCGTTGCACGTTCGCCGGGCAATTTGCCAAAATATTTACGAGCTCGACGCCCCAAATAGGGACCATGTCCAGACAAGGATGCTGGATTCCTGGTGTTTACATCCCCACCCTTTGGCCCTTGGCTGGCCCACACAATGAGCAATAAATATTAAAAATTACTGTATATTAAGGCATTTTTCGCGGTACTCCCATTAAGTGGGAAGTACCCAAATACCTCCGGAGAGACCGCGTATGCTCTGGTAATTCGACTGAAAACGAAATCGACTGCAGATCCCCTACCTCCACTGCCTACAGTCGCAAGTCTGCTTCAATGTCAACGTCATATGTATGCCTCATACCTCGCATGTGGATTGCCCATAAATCCGGCCTCAGAGGAGCCCTGGGCAGGGTGCCTGTTGGCCTACGCACCGCTCAGTGAGCCTACGTCGAGTGTTTACCGTACCGGTAACTCATCTGCGACTTTGCGCAATATGTGCTGTGCTCGAAGCAGTCGATGAGGTGGGGGCAAAAGAAGCAACCTTGGGCTGTTCGCCTGGGAGTAAGCGGGGCGAAGTCAACAAGCCCTAAATAAATTTGTGTCAAGCGATTCTTGTTTCTCTTCTGTTGACCGCATATTTGGTGGCTTCTTCTTTTTCATTTCGTTTTCCGCAATCTACCTGTGTCAGTCGAATTTTGTGCTGAGGCTGAAATTGCATGCCAAAAAGAAGCACTACTCAAAGCCAAAAGCTAAAAGCCAAACCCAATGAAAGAAATTTCAGCATTGGGCAACCCAAGACCCATCGAAGAAGGCGCTAATGTCGACGAGAGTGGGATCCAGGTAGTATGTGGAGCGGCAATCAATTTAAAGCCATAACAAGGGGCCCAAGGGGTAACAAAGAAATGCTGCCGCCGTTTTGTAATGGCCAAAAAGAAAACGTCAAGATGCTTAAAGCGGAGGGCGCGTTAAATTGCAAATAATTGTGTGTTCGGGAAAAGACAACATCATCATCAACGCCATCTGCCACAGGCACAGCTACAGCATCAGCGATCGATGGAGATCGGTCGGCGATTGGTTGGAGGGCGTCTGAGGCGAGATGTAGTGAATGGAGGCGAGATGACTCTTTCTTTCCACACCTTTCCAAATCTAATTCGTGGCCATAGAAAGAGAGAGTGGGACATGCACGGACAGATAGACGGGGGCTTACGCAATGCCGGATGAAGGCTGACATACTTACACCAGAGCGTCGTGTACGGGTTCAGGTCGCGCAGGGGATAGGTGAACAGGCAGACGACGGCCGCGATGTGAAGCAACGAGATCTGGATGACTTTGTCCCACTTCAGGGGGGCCTGGAACTGATAGCCGAACACCTTGTCGCCCTGAAAGTTCCGTGTGTATTCTTCCAGGTCGATCTGGTCCTTGGGCACATGATCGACGAGGTCCTCGGGAACTACCGAAGCTGCCGGCTTCATCGACGAGAGGCTCTTGGGGAGCGGTAGTTTGCCGCGCGAGGGCAGCTCCGGGGAGGAATCCTCACCCCGGCGGCCTTGGGTTGAGTCCCCGCTCAGCTTGGAGCGACGGGCCAGCAGCGGAGGACTTCCCTCGCCGCTACTGGGGATCGGGGTCTTGCTGCACACTCGCTCCGACGTAGAGAGGTGACCCATTTCGCCTTCGCTCAGGTGGCACTCACCTCGCTGGTAAAGAGGTGTTTTGGGCTGGGGCCTGGGCTTGGGTTTTGCCGGCGGAAACCGCGTTTCGAAACAGCCCGAGCACTGCGAACTTTCTTCACAGGTTAACACACAAAACGAACTTAATTGCAGCTGGAGTCACAGTACTTGGCCAACTGGGGGAGATGGATGAATGGAGATGGCGATGACGATGGCGAACGCGCACTCAACACTGTCACTGGCTCTGATGCGGCCCTTCAGTTCGGTAAGAGGTTTCTCTTCGAAACTGGCAGAGTCTTGGTGGGACGTTTGGTAGGAATCGCTGGTTCCGCTCTGCTGTTTCTAACGAACTCGACGCGGCGCCGTTCCGTAGACAAATGATCGTAGCCGAAAGTGTAAATTCCTACCAATGGCTCTGGGGGCTCCACTGGCTCCAGCAGCAGCAGCAGCAGCAGAATCAAAGGCAGCGGCTGCGACAGCGACTGAGGCAGAGACAGCAACAGAAACAGAAACAGAAAGACAGACAATCTGACTGATTGACCGACTGACTGACGGAGTTTCCGTTGTCGTGCTTTTTGGTTTGTGGTGGTGCGCGGACGCACAAAGGTAAAGAGAAGAAAAGAAAATAAAAGACGGGCAAGAAGGCCAAGATTATGGCACCACACACATACTCGCACACTCACGCGAGCCGACTGCCGACCGAACCACCTGTAGCAGCGAGCTTCGTCTTAGCCAGCAGTTTCGTGTCCGCTACCCATCACATTCGCTACGTGAATGGCGGGGGTGACTGGGAGGTCAGGTCATGCAGCACGAAGGGAAACTGAAGCTCAAGCCTTAAGAGAAATCCATGCAAAACCATCCAACCAAAATCCGATTAGAAAATAAACCAAACAAAACTAGATATCATCAAAAGTCATCATATTCATTTTAGTCGTTTAGATCGGTTATATGGAAGATATCAATAGGGCCGAAGATCAATGATACATTCTCAAAACAAAATTTAGTATGAATATTATGCTATGGAAAAAGGGCATAGTGAAATGCTACCAGAGAAAACAGTTTTGCTATAAGCTTATCTTTAATTGCTTATAGTAATTAGTGATATCACCAGTCGAAACGTTCTCAGGGGGTAGCAGAGAGTCGATGCATTCTTACCTTCCATGCTGTGTCTCTCTCGCTCGGTAACTCACAGCAGCTGGCTGGGGCGAACGACAAGAAGTCTGCCGGTACTCCTCGCAATTACTCACGAATACTGCCCGAAGTCGCCGCGCAGGCGCTTTTAATTTCATTCGCTATTTATTGTTTAACAGTAATCGGCGATGCTAATTGAGAGATCCAAATTTCCCATAAGACGGATTTGCCAATCCATCGATTTATCCAACTTTTGTTGTCGACTGCTGGAAAGCAAAGAATTGAACACCGTTAAATTCTCGATTTAGTAGGAGATATTTTAATGTGGTTCCCAACCATCAAAAACAAAATTTAAATGATGCAAAAATGTACACAGCTTCCACAGATCCCAAGCGAAGCGATTTCTATTTCAGGCGCAGTGAGTGGATCCCAGTCTAAGGCTGGCAGTGACTTCTCCGATTCTGCTGCCCTATTTGCATAGTTGCCAGCTGAATCTCTCCCTTTGCAAGCCCCACAGCACAGATCCATAAAAGACGTTCGAGTCATCTTCTGCAGATGCTGCCACTTCTCTGTGTAGCTCTGTGTCAGGGTGTGAGTGTGAGTGTTGACCGAAGTCAAAAGCCGTTCGATGATCATGAAGTTCAGCAGCGGCGCAGCCCGAAGACCGCAAACACAGACCTAAGCAGAAGAGGAGAGTGGCTTTCTCTTTACGTAACTTCGGCGACAGAAACAGAAACCAAACCAAAACTTAATTAAAATCCAAAAGCAAAAGCAGCAAGCCCGAAACAATATAAAACAGTCCGAACCGAAAGGAAGCTCTTCCCCTCGTAAAATTTGGGCCGCAAAATGAGTTTACCACCTCCCCAGATAGTAGCACTCGTTCCATCCGAAGACGTTCACAGTGTCACGCGACCAATCCCTTTGATGTCTGTTGTTAGGTGGAGCCGCACAGCTGTGGTGCTGATGGTGTTGCAGCGTCTGATGATGTGCTAAAGCCGCTGCTGCTGCTGCTGCTGCTGCGGTGTTGTAAGCCCTGGCCATTAGCCAATTATGCAAAGCAACGGCAACTACAGAGATGACGGACAACGGAGATCTGCAAAAAACGCTTTGAAATTGTACGAAAATTGTACACCATAGATGGCCCCAAAGACGGAGACGGAGCCATAGGAAGGGCATAAAAGGGAAGGGGAGGACTGACTGGAATGCTTTGTTTATAAACAAACAACAAACTGGAAATCATTGGAAACCATTTTGATATACTATTGCGCAGCTTCTCTTTTCGCATTGTCAGCGCTTTTTATGAGCTTACCAAAGCCGTGAACGCTAGAGTTCTTGCCCGAAAAGTCCCCCAAAACAAAGCAGCTCACTGAGATCGCATATAAATACATATGTAGTACTTTATAATAATATATTGAAGGTATGTATGTATTCTTTGTACTCCAAGTCTAATCATTTCCCGTTTGGTACCCCCTTCTTGGCCATGCTCAAAAGGCATCCATTCATCCGTATGAAACGTCCATTTGCCAACGATTAGTCCGCTAGTTGTTAAATTGTTTAACTGGAGAATTGTTGTATTGGTGAATTGGTGAATTGGTGACTTCCAAATGTTTGCTCTCAGGGCTACTCTTCATGGTAGCAGCGTCAGCGTCAGCCACATCTGCCCAATCCAAGCATACATCTCTGTATGGACTGTGACGTTAGGTATTAAGTTTTAGGTGTTTTAGGTGTTGGGCATTAGGCATTACAAAATCTGAAAAGTCAAAAGGCACAGATTTTGCGTACTCTACGTACTACAGAGCCGTGTTTGTGCAACCTTCAACTGTCGCTCAGACGGTTTATGGAAAACAAATTAACAAAACAACAAAGCGCAGAACACGACGAGACTGCAATTTGCAACAAAAGGCCCAAACGGAGTGGAGCCTAACGCTGTGGAGCGGATTTTTGATCTGCGGCTGCCACAACAGCAACAGAAACAACAGCAACGCAAACAGCAGACAGTACGAGAAAACGCAGCTTTTAGCAGTCAAATTCATTAGTAATCACTTCAGTTCAGAGTCATTAGGAATTGGTACAAGTGGCAGGCCAGACTCGAATATGAGTCAGTGTCGGATTTGGAATGTTCACACCTTGCCCTGCGAATCGACAGCCACCAAAGGTGGAGACGTAAATGATGGGGCTAACCATCTCCTAGCACGGTCCCAGGAGCGATATTTTCGCCTGAGCGAAACGTTTGCCTAAACAGTGTTCAATTGGCAAACATTTAGTTTCCTCCATGCAGGAGCAGCTTCTGTTGAGACAGCCAGCCAGTAGAGAAGGGATTATCGACATTGACAACAGCGCAGGCTTCGGGGCGGCAAGTACTGAGTGCGTCGTCAATATTGACGAATCAATCAGCAGCTACTCCTGGTACTGGGCACACATTGCGTATGAGCCATCAAATCATTAGGCGCATCCCATATAATTTTGCGCAAAGAGCCCGGGACCGAGCTTTAGCGCTATCCCAATCCGATCCGATACGATCATGGGAAAGCAAACGAGCCGATTGCCAAATGCCAATTTATTTGGCATCCGTAAACAACAATCGGAAAGAGAAAGAGCCCGGCTAAAGTTCGAAAACAATCTCGAACCTTACACCAAATTGGAATACCTAATGAAGGTTATTTTTGATTTGTGAGCTTGTTTGGCTGCTCTTGGGAAATGCTGGCCAAGTGCATCTGATGTCGATGCCAACGTCGACGGCGACTCCTCTTCCCACTCCTTTGCCCATCTGGAGCCCACGTCGAAGTGAAAATCGAGGTTCGCCTTTGTTTGCTCCCCAAACCCAAACCCAAAACCCAGACGCAAACCAAAACTCTAAAACGTCCACAGCTTTGTGTACCAGGCCAATAATTAGGCTTCGTGTTTGCACCCCTCCCTCTACCATTCTCTCTTGGCCAATTGTTGGTGCTTAATTTATTTTTACGACTGCCTCGACTATTTCACGCATCATTTCAAAGACGAATGACGCAAGCCGCAAGAAAATCAAGACACACGACCAGCCGAACGGACTTCACATGAACTTCTCGCGATTGAGGAAGTGATTGGCGGGCAGAGCGTTCTCCTCGAGCCGCACCTGCTCCTCAATGCACTCGACAATAGGACGGCCAGTCTCCACCGCTCGGGTCAGGCCCTGGCGCACGGCTACCGATCCGACGGTGCGCAGATCCTTGGCCCAGTCGAGGGCAGCAAAGACGCGAATCACACTGGCCCCCAGGCCGCTCGCATAGTCACCGAACTCCCCGCTCTGGTAGTCCCGTGGCAAGAGGTAGTGGAACTGGGGCCAGTAGCTTTTTGTGATGAGGAAGATGCTGTTAGAGTCGGCTGGCTTGAACCCCTTGTGGATGCTCCACACAAAATGGGCAGAGTTCACCAGGTTGCCCAGATGAATCACGATTAGGCTGCGCAACCAGAAGCCCACGAACATGGAGGCTGTCAAGGAGTCCCCAAAGTACTGGAAGGGGGTGTTCACCGACAGAAGAATGTTGAAGAATATGTACAGCAGAACGTAGAATCTGAAGATCACAATGAGATCCGAGGAATCAAAGAATGAAGACAGATCAGAGATAGACGTGGCCTATGACCTACCGCTTCTGGAACATCACTATCGAATCACTTTCCAGATCCGACATGTCTATGTCCTTCAAGAGCTCCTCCTGCTGGGGCGAGTACTTGAGGAGACCGCCGCGTACTTGGGCGTACATGAAGCTGTGCTTGCTGTAGTAGGGATCCTCGTCCTGCTGGAACTTTTCGTGGTGTAGTCTGTGGGCTTGGACGACACTGTAAATGGAGCCCTGGCGAGATAACGAGAAACAGAAACATAATGTAAACTGGTTGGGTTTTTGTCATGGCTAAAAGCACAAACGAAAGCTGTTCGGAATGCTTTTACCAGAGGCATAGTCATCCAAAGCCAGGGGATCGTGCACGTGTGCTCACCTGACCGGCCGTCGTTTGGCACAACATGAGAAAGACCCGCAATGGCTTCGATGCCGTGAACGTGCCATGGGCCCACAGCCGATGCACGCCCACGGTCGCCCCCATTGTTCCCAGGAGTGTAAGGAGCGCCGCTGTGGATGGGGACAGAAATCAAAGGGCGAGCGGACCCGACACATTTGTTAGGCAGCACGACAAGCTAATTAACTTTCTGAACTCACTGAATAAAATAGTGGACCACGCGGCGCTCGCCACCATCACGTAGATTCCGTAAAGGCCGAGAATGTTCACGTGGATGTAGAACAGCACCAGGGGCCAGATGGCGTCCCGCTTCTTGAACTCACTCCCCAAGGAGCTGCTATTCTGGCCCACATCCTTCTGCCTCTGCTTCTCCATTGCTGATCGCTGACTATTCCTGATTTGTAATCCCTGATCGCAGCCTCGTCTGTTCCACACGCCAACCCAGGCGTTACTGAACGATGTCTGGCGCTGAAGAACCCGGCGAGGCAAAGGTCTGCCCTGGGCTGAGTTTTACGTACTTGCATATGCATGAGGAATGTAAATTGCCTCAATCCCAATACTTAAGAGGGACGAACAGTTGAGCAGAGGACAGAGAGCACAGTTGGGTTTAATACAAAACATAGTTTATTGACCCGAGTAATAGCGGTAACGAAAACAACGTCGAGGCGGGATGGGTCCTGGGATGGTGATAAGTTTGAGGATGATGAGACTGGTGCAACTTGAACTTAAGTCTATTGAAACCACAGGCTTAAAAGATAATACGGTGCCAGAGCTTTAACCCTCAATTCTGCATCTTGGCCAACTCAGCGAGGTCCTCACGCGGCAAGTCCTTGTCCCCGAAGCCCCAGACCTGATCCTTGTGGGCGAACTCGTCGTCGAGGAAACGGGTTCCATCCCCACACTTGGCCGCGCGTCGCTTCACCATGTCGGGGGAAACAACTTTGCCTGTTCAGGGATTAGATTAAAGAAATTAGTCAAAGATCGCATATAGAACCAGCCATAACCTACGTCCACTGGCCAAGCCGAGGCGGGCGCAAAAGTCAATAAAGCCCGTGGTCACGTTGAGGCTGTAGTTTCCGAACTCGCCCGTCTTGTAGTCCCAGGGGAACACGTGATGGTAGTTGTGCCATCCCTCGCCCATGGCCAGCAATGAGACGATGGGCGCCTCCACGGACATAATATTCCTAAGGAAAGGAGAGCAAAAAGTTAGGGAAGGTATCTGGAGATGGGTAACAGGATGAGCTTACTTATCGTATGGCCTATTGCCATACATGTGGGCCACGCTGTTCACGAAAAAGGCCACGTTGAGGGTCCAAGTGAATCGCATGTTGAAGTTGATCCAGAAGGACATCCAGAGGCTCTCACCCCAGAAGTACCAGGGCACGCACACGGGCAGAATGATCGAGCAGAGGGCAAAGAGTGGAATGTAGTACTTCCTCTGGAACATGCACACAGCATCGGCCTCCAGATCCGACATGTCGATCACCTTTCGCTTGGCCACCACCTTCGGGTGGGGGGTGAGGAACAGCCAGCCCACGTGGGCGAAGAAGAAGCCGCGCTTCGCATTATGCGGATCTGCGTCTGTCTCCGAGAATTTGTGGTGTATCCTATGGTCCAGAGCCCATGTGTAGGCATCGCGCTATATGAGAAATGAGAGGACTATCAGCACCTTTTCGCACCATCAAAGCTCCATTCTCGATGCACGTACCTGACCAGCTATGGAGAAGGCGAAGGCGAGCAGAACACGGAGACCCCAGGCGGCCGTGTAGGACTTGTGCGACCAGAGACGATGCGCTCCCGCCGTGATCCCAATGCCAGATACCCAGATGGTGCCAACCACTGAAAGCCGGAGCAAGAGAACAGTAGAATATAATTGTCTATATACACCCACCCACACACACACACACACACACACGCCCATCTATATAGAGTAGACAGCATATACCAAGGTATTTGAATAGTTCGCTCTGTTGACTCTGCCTCGCTTGATTTGCTCACCGCATGACACAATACTAAATATATCTATTCTCTGTTCTTTGGGGTGGCCTAAATGTCGCCTCTTCCCATATGGAAATCACTCTCTCTCTCTCTCACTTCGATCATTATTCGAAATTGTTCGATGCTGGCAATTGAAGCGTTCGTTAAGTTTAATTGCTGCTAGTCAAAGTTCATTCTGCCACAGTTAAATATAGATAAAATATCCCATTCCCCACTGTTATACTATATACGTTCTTTATCATTCCTAAGGCTTATATGACACCTACTGATGGGAAATCTATTCTAAGGTTTATCATCCGTTCTTCGCTGACCCTTCCTCAAAGTTTCCTCTAAATGAATGATTGCACACCCTACTCCCAATGCGGTTATTCTGGTCTAGCTAACAACAACTGGCGAGCCAGAAACACTGCTTACCAAATAGCTAATAAATTGTTTGCTTATTGCCTCAAGTAATTATGAATTACCGACAAACGGAGACCAGGTCGAGGCAAAAACTCATTTGTTACACATGTTAATTACAGATCTCGTTGACCGGAGGGAACACCATGCGGGAGCGAGTGGCGAGGACAGTGGATACTCACCCCACAAGAATGTGTAGAACTTGGCATAGAAAAGCAGGTAGACGCCGTAAAGGGCCCCGACGTGCAGGAAGGTCTGGGCCCCCAGATCAGGCCATCTGATCTGTGGCTTATAGACCTCCTCCTCCTCCTCCTGATCCTGCAGCTGCTTCTGCTGCTCCTGCTCCTGCGCCCTCTGCCCCTTCTCAGGGTTCTCCTTGTAAACAGCGTTTTCCTCCTTATAACCTAAATTATCGTCTAGCTCCGTCTCGGGCCTTTTGGTCTGTCCAGCCTCTGTGGAGTGGCCTCTGAACTTCAGCTCTCCGTTGCTGCTGCTGCTAGTGGTAGTGCTGCTGCTCCGATTCCCATTCTTATCCAGGCTGCAGGACCCGTTGCATTGACTCTCGGTTGCCTGGCTCTGGCCGGGAGCTAGTATGGGCGAGGAAAGGCACATGGTCCAAGTGTAGATCGAATATCGACTGCAAAGAGAGATCAGAGTGCGGAGGGTTAGATGCATGAGTAAGCAGACTGAATCCATAGAGACCTGCTAATTTGAGTTTGGGACGGTTATAATAGCCACTATTAACAGACCTTTGAAGAAATGGAGGCTGTTATTGGTGTTAAATTCGCAGCAAGTCTCATGTGCCACAACCGCTGCTGCTACACACCGGCGGAGTCCGCTGCTCTGTTTGCTCTGATTATTAACATTTCCCCTCTATTGTACTTATGAACAAACTTTAAAGTCGTTGGCTGTGCGTCTGTCTATTCCGATGTCTGTCGTCGAGTGTTATCGCGGGCTTATCGCCGCCCAAGTGCCGTGTTGCAATCATCGAATTGTTAGTTGGGCTCAACCACTATCTGGGTATCTGGCCATAAAACAAACAAAACTACACTACCAAATAATGGCCATAGACGGTATCAACGGTGAATCCGCCAAAGCAGTGAGTCACCTTGCAGGTGGATCTGCACACGACCCTGATGGATGTTCAGGCTGCGAACTAATTCCTTGTTGACTGGTGTGACATATCAGAGGAAGATTCCGCCCTGTCATCGGCACTATCCGAATTGCTGGGATTTCGGACAACTGGTGCTAATCTCCGTTCCCCAATTGTTCATGAATATCTGCTTATCTAACGCAAACGAACCTACAGCGCCTTCTGCTAGACACAGACCGTGTCAATTTTTGCACAAATACAACATACTCTTTCGTTTTTCGATTACCAGGTATAACCCAACGTTGACAGCCAGACAAACATTTCAAATGTTTATCTAGAAATTTTTGGGTCTGGGGACTGAACGAATAAGAGAGGTCGATCCATTTCGCGTGCGTGTCTCGGCTAGGGAGTTATGGCTCTGCTGATAAGCAATGCACACCTGGACACCTGGCCCACATTTCCCTCTAAATTCATTCAAAAGTTCGGGGGCTCCGATAAGCAATCATCGAGTGCTGAGGATATTTCTAATTGAGATTATTGCTCCCCATGATTCACGGACAGTCTGGCCGACCCAGGTGTTCGAATTGGGATGAGTAACAGCAGAGTTCAAGGAGAGACCCCTTACGTAACTAGCAATTTCCGATAACTAGCCCAGCGATAAGACTTCTTCCGACTGGCGCAGGAGAGGGGGGTGGCGGCTCCACTCGCAATTTCCATATTGATAAAATACCGCTCCTCAGGGAGGAAAAAACTCCCCGTATTGCCTTTCACTTTTAATTAGAAAATGTAGCCACGCACGCTAATTTGATAAGGGCAGACCGGAGAAGGATGAATATGAGAACGAGAGCCAGAACTTGACGAACGCTGTCATATACATATCTCCTCGAGGTCCCAAGAATTTATCAACAGTATCATGGGCCCAGAGCACGCGACTCAGCGATTGTGCTACGAGCTGGGCCAAAGTCTGAGGCGAGCATGCATAAATTAAATATTATTTTCCCCAATTTCGATTCATTCGTAGCTGGCACCCTGGCAACGCAGTGCTGCCCCAAAGAGAGCACAAGAAAATTAAACAATCTATTTGGCTCAATAATAAATAATAATAAACAATAAATAAATACCGTCATCGTCAGCCCCCTCCGAGACCCAGACCTGGCTAGTGTTTCTCCGATTTTCGCTCGTTCAGTTCAGCCTGGAGCTTTTTTCCGGCGATGTTCGCGATAAAACCGACCGCCAACCCAACGAGAAATTCTGTTTAGTTTTCGTTCTTCTTGCCATGGACGGGCGACTTTTCAAACATGGCTAATTGCCTGATGGCCCGCACGTCGCCCTATCGCCAACTGTTCGCCCGCTCTCCACTTTCAAGCACTTTTACTGCCGCAATGCCAAATTTTATTGGAAATTTTCCATGCCCTGACCAAGTCGGAAACTTGGCGGCGGGGCGAGCTTTCATCTGGCTGAGAGAAACCTCAAGCGGGGTCCCCCAACCCTCCGATAAAGTAGCGCCACTTGTTGCCTGCGCAGCAGCTACCTGCCACCTTTAATTGGAGCTTTTAATGGCAGAGCACACATAGTTGTGAGGCAATTGAAACCCCCATTCGACATTCGCTATCTCAAGATAATTCAGAAAAGATCTCTCCCCTCTCCCAGCAACGGCTGGTGGAAGGTTTATGCCGGTCCTTAAAGCGCGATGAAAAAAAAGCATCGGAAGGGGAAGGGACTTCGGCACGATAAGAAATTCCTAGAAATTCACAATTCCATTTGTACATATGTATAGCACTCGTACATAAATACAACCAAGCCCTTTGCTTAGCCAGTCCCGAACGGATTGGTTGTGGTTTCTGCTGGGTTTTTGGTCTGGTGGTTGGTTATTGATGTGGGTCAGCGCGTGTCGAGGCGGCAATCAAATCATCAGGGATAATGTGTGCATACAGTCCTAGAGCCAACACCTGGGGGCCGGTGGTCGCGGTGTGTGCATGTTATTCGGTCTGTTGACTCTACTCCCGTTCCCTGGCGTCTTCCGTACTCCCACCCAGCTCTAATTGACGCTGGTAATGACAGAAATGAGCAAACAATTGGGTTACAATTTGCATGTGAGCGGCGTTGGATCGAGGGGGTGGACAGTCGACAGTGAGAGTAGAAGTTTGGACACGGATGATTAATGGCGTTCCTATGTCCAAGATTATTCTGCTCCCGCGATGAACACACGCTGACGTCAGGCACACATTTTCCCAAGTTCTTAAAAATAGCTTACGGTTACCAGATTGCGGAGGAAGCTCTGCACCGATATCTGACACTGCTCCACGTACTTGGTTTTGGACTGCTGACTGCAACTGGAACTGACACTGCTATAGCGCGACTCGGAGGAAGTTTCAAAACTACCGTTAGGACTGATACGCAGCGGCGGCAGCGCGTTTCTCGATTCTCGGATTCTCTGCTCTGGGGGATGTTGACCAAACGAACGTACGAACCGAAATGACTAACAACGCCCCAACTGTCGACATTTACATCAAAGAGCTGGGCTGGCGTTGTCGGCGTCGCCGTCGCTGCCGCCGATAGTTCTAGGCTCCTATAGTAGCGACGCCAGCTGCGGTGGCGACTGCGGTGGAGCGGGGAAGACCATTCAATTTTTATTTCAGTTTATTTGCTGGTGGAAGTCGCTCCCTCTCTCTTGCTCTCTGGCACGGGGTTGCGGCTGCGGCTGCGTCTACAGTTATTATCTACCATTTTGACTTGCCCTTTTCTCCCCTTCAACCAGGTAACGTTAACGCGTTCTTCCCACATTCTGTTTATCATTGTATGTTGTGCTCACACATTCCGTAAACATTACACAAACAACACGCTCGCAGAACATAAGGTATATTAATTAGAAGGCAAGAGAGTCATATATGGGCTCTCTTTGCGACGAATGACAAAACTTATATGTATTACATGTGTACACACGAGCACTTACATACGTGAGCGACTGTTGACTCTCTGCCTAACCTATCTCTTCATATACCTTGGCAGCGCGCATAGTTCAAAGTCAATGCTTTTCATAAGAAACCATATAACGAAAGAGGACTGCTGTGAGCGAATATTGTATACACTTTTTATTCGTTCGTCATAATTCGGAGAGTTTTAGGGCGGAAAGACAACCTGATTGCAGCCGTAGCCATTTAATTGATACACAATACTAATGGAAACATTGTATGAGTAGCTTCTGGAATCTAGATCTTTTGATTATTCCTGTAGCGCACATCAAAGCGAATATGTCTTTCTCGCTGAAGGGTAGTAGAATATGAGTAGGTGTCAGCACTAGCCGCGACTGAGAAATCGACGCGGCGCAGTCGCTGGCAGAGCGAGCAACAGTCCTAAGCCCCAACGCCGGCTATAGGCTGGTGTGTGTGTGTGTGTGTGTGTGTGTGAGGATGAATGAGATGAAGGCATTTCGTCATCGTGTGAGATCCCAAAGCTCTTAAATATCGGCTAAGTTCCCCCAGTCTCTGCTCGCTAACCCACTTTTCTGCTCTTGCTCTCGCATCGCCTCTCTTTTGTTTGTTGCTTCTTCCCCCCGTTCGTTCAATTCCACTCATTATCATGCTGCCGCTTTTATCGGCCTGTTCTGTCTATTTGTTCCCCATTTTTGTTTACCACGCTGTGGATATGGGGGGCCGAATTCAAAGGCGTAGAGAAAGAGAGTAATAGAGAGAAACAAACTCGTTTCGAACTGAACGGAAATCAAATATGGAATTTTATCACCATCCCGCAATATATTAAATAATGCTATTTTAATTCTTTAAAACGGAGATAAGCCACTAAAACGGCCTCTCTTGTAGAAATATATATCTCTCTCTCCCTTTTTCCAAATATTTAACAGAACCATCTCCCAGACAGAAATTTTCATATTGCATGCATATACTTAGGAATGATCTCTGCCGAGGGAGGACCAAAACGAGTGATGATGCAACGGCTTTACTGGATAAATATAGAAAACTAATTGGGAGAGAGAAATAACCTCTGGACGGTACTTGTGCCTTCATCAATGCACACACGTATGGGCAATCTCACGGACGGTTATACATATATATATACATACATATATAGCATATATATAGTATATATATATATATAGTAGTTCTCTTCGGTGGTTTACGGTTTATGGGAAGCTTATCAACAACAGTCTGGCATGCGGGAGTCATCGTGGTACGGCAGCTTTACCCAGAGTAATGCGAATCCACAACTGATTACGCGTAAAGTAAGTAGAGTAAAGTAAAGACCGCTCTGGATGAAAGTGTAGACATTGGTGTAGTTAAAGCTGATGGGCAGATAAGCTATGATAGCTTCTTTCCAATCTCAGCTGCGTGGCAACATATCGTACATACACCACACAATTCAGACTGGAAAAGAGTTCAATGCCAAATCGGTTGGCTGAAATAATAAAACGTAAAGGGTTTCCGTTAAGTTGCACCACATGTACGTATAGTTATTCTGGTAAGTGTACAGAAAAATATGATAAAATATATCACGTCGCTGCAGAGACGATGTCTGGACACTCTTTAAGCCTGATATGGTGTTCGTGCTGTACTGCATCATACTGATAGCTGCCAAAATACTAGTTGCTGATTATAGCAACAGTCTGCGAACAAAATTTAAAATATTTAATATCAAGAGCAACTTTGAATCAAATCGTGACTCAGACTAGCGACGCCACTGGGAGCAGCCACAACAGCAGCAGGGGATGACATAATTTGTCAAAAGGGCAGCCAACTCCAGTCCCACCAGCACCCGATGGGATATATGGGGGAAAGCGAACCAAACTACGACTGTCATACAAATTTTTCCGCCAAGGACATGTCCAATAAAATCTACATATAAAGTGCCCTTAATCCAACACTTTGGATTTGTGTGTGGGAGGAGCGTTTTAATTAGAGCACAAAATAAAGTTGGCTCAAGACGGAATTACCCATTCGCATACCCAAGGCTGAACCGAACTCCACTCCCCTCCAATGACCCACAATTAGGAAACATCAATAATAGATCACCCAACGGAGTCATTTAGATTGAATCGCCTATACAGTCATGCCCTCACTCCGGCGACAACTTGTCATCAAACCACCTGTCTCGGCGCCGCCATCGATTCGCACCCCAGACTACAAGAACTCCCTCTTGGAATTCCCGCTCATCAGCCAAATAACAGACACAGCGAACACAAAAACAACAATTTGTCTGCGCCCTGAAATTGACATGGAGCTTGTGTTGTGGCCAAAAACTACGAGTATTTTTTCTAGTTTATTCGTTGCCTCGACCTTAAAGCCGTGCCACGTTCATGTTCATGTCCATGTCTATGTCCGTGTCACTCCTGTCCTTGCACCTACCCTCCGAGTTCCTTTTGTTTGCTCCCTTTCATCATATTAAATTTCGAAATTGTTAAATTGCGTGATTTTGTGGTCAGTTTTAATTGAATTTCAAAACTGCAATCAATTGACTGGACTAGTTAAATAGCACCCATAGTTCCCAACTGGTACATATGTACTTTTAAACATAAAGAAGTCTAGATTGCTAAAATCGACTACCCAATTGATCCGAATTCATTTCGATCAGGGCGATTTATGATCGACAGAGTAAAGCATTACCTCACGTGTTTTAATCATCACTCATAATAAAAATCTTAAATTTATAGCAATCAGTAGAAAAACTAAAACTGCAACTAAAAGTTATAATCTAACGGGTATTTACGGTACCACAGAACCTGCCACAGCACTGAGCTTTTGAAAGCTCTCCCCCGTAGCCAATAATCATCCACACAATAGAACGATAATCACATTCTGTTCTGGGGTTCTGGGCCAGTCACAAGGGGTTATTTGGACAATCTTAAAGTTCCTGTAATTACGGAAAGCAGTTTCAAATAAAACCGCCACCCACAAGACTAACCCATTTCCAGTCATATATATATATGTCGAGGAGGGTATAAGCCCAAAGAAAGCTAGTGGTAAAAGTTCCCAAATGATTCCTATAAAGGTAATCAAGCCGTGAACTTTTTAATTAAAGACGTGACTAAAAACCGAACGACATTCAACAGCGCCCCTGTGGATTCACAGGACTCAGTGACGCCTTCTGTGGCTGAACTTAATCAAAAGATGTTGCACATTGCAGTGGATGAGGTGACGGATTACAAAATCGACTCAGACGCATATAATGCTTTGCATAATCTTAAATCCAGCCAGCGGTGGGAGTGATTAATTACAGGATAAAGTAGTTCTGATATTTGGGATTTGCTTAGTTTTAAAAGTGTTTAATGTTTTATTTCTTTCACGTTACGTTCTCCAGCTCATGTAAAAAATTCATATTCTGTACGACAGAATTGCTGCAACTTTCTTAGATGAACCGAACCAGCGCGACGGCGACGAACACACTCTAGACATTCAGGTAGTTGTCGGGGAATTCGAAGGTAACATCGCGGCCAGTCAGCTTCTTGTAGACCGATGTGAAGGTATCAACCTGGAGGGGGATGAAAAAAGAAATCCAGATTAGTTTCACTCATATTGGGGTTATCTAAATAAAGTGTACAGTCGCCGTGCTCCTCGCTGCGGCAGAATATACTGCAGCGAAGGAATACGCACGAAGGGCTGGATTACTATGCCGCCAATATAGGAAGTCCCAAGACACCAGAAACAAAACGGTGCTCGGGAGGCAAATGGGCGGTAATCAGTGTTCATGGTCTGTGGTGTTGTGGCACGCTATTAGTAATGTAGTAGTCCTGAATATATTGGACACAACATTGTGGAGTGAAAGCCGATGCCTGGTCTTCTATGTGCGTTCTGTTTGACAATCACTGGGCTAAGATGGGCATTCAGCGAATAACACAAGAACGGTGAATAGTCTACTGGTATTACTCTGTAGCAAACATTTAGTAATGATGAAGCCTTGATTATAGTCGGCTCGTCATTGTGGAGTGAGTAGTTGCTTTTGAGTTTACTGTACGTTCTGTTTGACAATCGCTGAACTGGAAGGTGAGTTTAGCGAATAACACAAGAACGGTGTATCTAAGGAACTAGTTGACACGTTAGAGGTTTAAAAATGTGGCAAACATTTAGTAATGATGCAGCCTTGGCTGTTATCGGCTAATCATTGTGGAGTGAGTAGTTGCCTGGGATTAATGTACGTTCTGTTTGACAATCACTGGACTAGAAGGTGAGTCCAGCGAATAACACAAGAACGGTCAAGGGTACCGGAGTGTGGCCAATATATGGAGATGCAAGCCCGCAAAACGCGTCTTTGGCATACAATAACGAGTTATTGGCAATTGGTGATATGCGTCCCCTTTGACGATCACGACGCTTGAAAAACGCGTCGCAAATAACACGGGGACGAAGATGTAACTGCCGAACGGACCACAAGATAGCACTGATTGTATACAGACGCCCACATGACTTTGAACTCACTTTGTGTTCGATGGTGGTCTGTTGGTTCTTGTCCAGGTGCACCTTCACCAGCTGGGAGCCGTCCAGCTTGACGCGGATACGCTTGCCAACGATCTCGGCAGGGAAGACCAGATCCTCCAGAATGGCATCGTACACAGCAGTCAGGGTACGGGAGCGTGGACGCTTCTGTTTCAGGGGATTGCGCGCCTTGCGGGTGGGCTTGGGCAGAATCTTGCGCTCTCCAATGACCACGACGTGCTTGCCGGAGAACTTCTTCTCCAACTCGCGGACCAGAATGATCTGGATCTTCTGGAACACCTTCTGCTGTGGAATGGGCACGTAGATGATGACGGCCTGCAGACGTAAAAAAGTTAGCCAGAGTTTCACATTAAAAATTGGCATGAACTTACCTTCTTGCTGCCAAACTCAATCTCGCGGGCACGGGTGATGTGCAGATCGCGCAGGTAGGGCTTCAGGTCGCTGTTGGCCTCAAGCTCAACCAGAGCCTGGGCAATCGACTTCTCGAAATCATCGGGGTCCGCGCCGCCGGGCTTGATAATCTTGGAGCCGATAGCCATCTGCAAATGGACACCATGCCAACTCAATGAGTAAACAATTCAAACATTCGCATCCACGCAACGCAGTGTACAAAAAGCCGCTTTGGTCGTCTCAATTGATTTTTCTAATCGCCGTGCATCGGCTACATTTTCAGACAATTTCACTCGGTTTTCCATTTATCTCTCAACAGCAAGCCTTTCCCTTATGTTTCGTCTCATTATTTTGAGCCACTGCGTTGCGTATTCTGTATATTTTCACGATTTTCGAAATTTATGTACCACCTTTGTCGACTATTTTGACAGGAAAGGAAATTTCGACGGCTGCTTCCAGTGAGACCGTATGTTGTGGAGCTGTCAAAACATTCGATAGTATCGACTGACTACTTTCTCTATCGATATAAACCTAGTGTTTTAAGCACACCTGAAACTGTGTATGATTATGATTACACCCTCGGGACCAACCGAATGTTCGATTTGATTCTATTTTTATTTATTTGTCACTTGCAGTGAGACCGTTGTAGTGCGTTAAACTATCGAGTTTACTATCGATTGAAACGTGCAGTGTTGCGTTTTTGTTACATCTTGTTTAACACACAAGCCCACAGATGGCACCACTGCGTGCAGGCGTGCAGGGTTGCGTTTTTGTTACGTCTTGTTTAACACACAAGCCCACAGATGGCGCCACTGAAGACTTCCTATTTTTCGCGCTCGTTAAGAAATTTGAATTACAAATTGAATACTCGTATGAAACGATTCGTTTTGGTTTTGTAATCTTCTGAGGAAAAGGGGAGCATTCATTGCACTTTGAGAGTTGAAAATAAAATTATTCAAGATGCAAGCCAGCCAATAGCCAATCCCTCGTTAGGAGATTGTTACAAAAAATAGTACTAATTACATAGAACACAATAGCGTACCAAATTTTCGTTTCGCGAACTAGAAAGTAACAAAAGACTGAGAGTCATGTATTTCCCCTATTGGCCGTGCCCGAAAAAATAAAAAATGTCATATCCAGGGTGATTTTCTCTCGTTTATTTTTCGCCAGACAAAATCCCCGCGTGTACTTACACGTGTTGGGGTTATCAGCACCGCTTGTATATCTGCGACTGATGGGTGGGGCTATATAAGCTCTGTAGATTTCATAGAATTGTCATTCGTCTCTGAGCAACTGCAATATCAGCAGCACTAGCAACCTACGCTTTATTCCCAGAAAAAGTCAAGCACTATCATGAACTTCTACAAGATCTTCGTCTTCGTTGCCCTTATCCTGGCCATCAGCATGGGACAATCGGAGGCCGGTTGGCTGAAGAAGATTGGCAAGAAAATCGTAAGTCATCTTCCCAGTATTTAAAACATTCGGAGGCTAATGTATATTTCTTCACAGGAACGCGTTGGCCAGCACACTCGGGATGCCACCATCCAGGGTCTGGGCGTTGCTCAACAAGCAGCCAATGTAGCAGCCACTGCTCGAGGATGAAGGACCTTTTGGGACCCGAACCTAATTATAAACATTTAAAATTTGTTTATTAAACTGTATTTCTTGACCTAAGTGAATAAACCAATGTACCAGTTTAATGCATTCGATTTTTATTAGATCAGAGTTCGATTATTCATTGGACTCGATCAAGACCTGTCAATAACAAAAAAGGGTCATATATGTAGCTAGGGTGATTCCGATCCGATTCGGTCTCGTGTACTTTTTCGCTAGACAAAATCCCCGATCGCACCTTATCAGCATCGCACAATAACTGATAACAAAACTCGTGTGTTCGTTGTTTAATAATCACATATTTTAGAGGCATTGCCTAGACATCTTCAGGCAACAAAGACAATGATCTCGAGAGTATCTTATACACAGCGCTCTAGAAAATGACAGTGGAAAAGTCCCCTGTGATCCGAATCGGAACCGGCAGGATCCCAATCTAATTCAGGAAGCTGCTATTCAGACTATCGGTCGACATACATACATATGTACATAGCTGAGCTTCTCACTTTTATTTGCATGTTACGTATACTCAGTAAAATATACGTCTGAACGAAAAAGGGAGCAGGCTCATTAAGTCATGGAGTCACCCCATTTAACTATTTTCAGCTGTCACATCGACAGTTATCTAGGGTGAATCCGACTGCTCTCGTGCACATTTTCGTCAGCCAAAACCCCCACATCACCTTGTCAGAATCGCTTGGAGCTAAAGGAATGACGCTATATAAAATCGGTAGATTATTTGGAAATGTCAGCAGTCAGCAGGAATAATTCCACAAATCGCACTATGAACTTCTACCAGATTTTGGTGGCAGCCATAAGGGGGACCCTTCATACCCTCGGTATAGCCGAATGTAATACTTAACTGTAATACTTAACACAAGAAAATAGAATAATTGGAAGTGTAGAATGACGATATTTTCCAATCTTTTCCCATAATGGAGTCATTAGGCTTTAACCCACAATACATTATAGATTGTAAGCTCTAATCGGGGTTTCGTTATTTTGAGTTAACTAAAATTCAGATTTTGTACACATTTAACATTTAGGTTACCAGCGTACGAGACTATAGTCGAGTATTGGGAATGCTACGTAACTTGCACCACTAAGCATATATATTAATATATGGAATACTGTATGGCTAGAGCTGGCACGTACCCCACTAAAATTCGCTACGAATTCGAGAATAACTAATATGAATATTAGAAGGCAATCTTATATAGAGTGGAACACTGATCATTTTTGTAGACTTAAAGACGATGCTACACTCCTAGTATATTTTATAAGAGGGCTGTAAATTATTGAATCGGATCTGGCTTATAAATGGTCTACATGTGACATAGACTTACATACATATGTAGCAAGATACGAGTATTAGCTGGAAAAGGGTTTATCCTTCCTGTCACTTTAATACCTAAAATACGTTTAATACTTACGTTTTCACCTTACGATCGTAAGACATGTATTTCCCCTCTCAACCATTATCAAGTCAGATCTCTCTTAGCTTGCCGTGGTCCAGCTGTCTCGGGGGATTCCGCTCTGGTCGATGCCTCTCTTGTACCTTTTTACCAGACAAAATCCCCGACTGCAACTTATCAGTTGAAGCTGTGCGACTGATGGAAGGTGCTATAAAAGCGTGCTTAATAGGTAATCAAGTCATCAGTCTCACAGCTCTCGCAGCAACATCAACAGCATCAGCAGCCTTTGCTTTCTACAATCCCAGGAATACTCCAAGAATCTCATCATGAACTTCTACAAGATCTTCATCTTCGTTGCCCTCATCCTGGCCATTAGCGTGGGCCAATCGGAAGCCGGCTGGCTGAAGAAGCTGGGCAAGAGACTTGTATGTCTAGTACCAGATCTATAGTTTATATTGAAACTAAACGATATCATTCTCCTTAGGAACGCGTTGGCCAGCACACCCGAGATGCCACCATTCAAGTTGTGGGAATCGCCCAACAGGCCGCCAATGTGGCAGCGACAGCCCGAGGATGAAGTTCATGATTTAACACCCGTCCCCTAACTTTTAAACATATTTATTTTAATTGTAGTTTTTGACCTAAGAAAAATAAAAATACGTTAACTGCAATCTCTTGTGTGTATATACATATGTGTATATTAGCGTTCAAATTTACTTTATAGCTTATACAAGGATCAATAGTTGTCTATTTAGCCAAGCTAAGATCAAATTGAAACAGTCAGCGAATGCTCTCCCACACAGCATAGCTGCGCCCGCCAATTAATTCGTTCTGCTTGATTAAAGACTAAACCAAAAACAATATTAATATTCTTAATAATATATTGTTTTTGCATCGACTATCTTTACTGAAATTCTTGAGAACTATGTATTACTCCTGGCTTGCGGCCCTTCAGTTGGAGGACTGTCTGCCCCTACGCAACTTTGTGACTGATTGAAATTAGGATTTGGATATTGAAGCCACTTGGCTGGATTGTCCAAAGAGAATACACAATGGGATTTTATTATGGATGTGAGTCATGTACTAACATATGTACATAGTAGTATGGAGATCTCTTCTAGAGTTGTTGTCCTGGAACTATTATTAATTAAATATGTTTATTGAAGTCATGCTGCAGTGAATAATCATTGAATAAATGCCGGTAACGCACTACAAGTCGAAACGGCTATATGACAACTGACTATTTATTTTCCATCTATTATTACCATTCATACAACTGCAAAAAACAACTTCATTTAATTTCTTAGATCTTTAAAATTTGTATTATGAAGTTATGATTTTTTAAACTTAATTTAAGAAACCGAGGTATCGGTGATTGGTTTACAAAGTCGAAGCTTTATATTAATCCTAAAGCACAATTATTTTTTATATCCAGAGCAACAAGGCCTTCAGGCATCGATTTCAAAAATAATGCATCTAAATTGCCTGTTTCGGATTTACTAGCATACATATTTATGTATACATATATATTTATACCCTTTCAATAAAGTACATAATACATTTGTATGTACATACATACATACATACCTATGTATATCCCCGCTTACATATTCCAAAAAATAAAAGAAAAGTTGAATGGAATTTCCGCAAGCCCAAACATCATTTAGCTTACCAGCTCTGAGATGTTCAAGGGGATTCTTATCTGAGTCGAACCCACTCCTGAAATTTTTCCCCAGACAAAATCCCCGACTGCAGGTTATCAGCATCGCTTAGAGCTGCTAGACTGTTGGAAGGCGCTATAAAAGCTGCCTCGTGAGGTGGTCAAGTCATCAGTCTCACAGCTCTCAAAGCAACATAAACAGCATCAGCAGCCTTTGCTCTCCACAATCCCAGGAATACTCCAAGAATCTCATCATGAACTTCTACAAGATCTTCATCTTTGTTGCCCTCATCCTGGCCATTAGCGTGGGCCAATCTGAAGCCGGCTGGCTGAAGAAGCTGGGCAAGAGACTTGTAAGTCTAGTACCAGATCTATAATTTATATAGAAACTAAACGATATCATTCTCCTTAGGAACGCGTTGGCCAGCACACCCGAGATGCCACCATTCAGGTTGTGGGAATCGCCCAACAGGCCGCTAATGTGGCAGCGACAGCCC
Organism: Drosophila athabasca; assembly: GCA_008121215.1. Lineage (NCBI taxonomy): Eukaryota > Metazoa > Arthropoda > Insecta > Diptera > Drosophilidae > Drosophila > Drosophila athabasca. Next base: position 695,072 of record CM017793.1, on the reverse strand, counting down.
GGGGATGAAGAGAGATCTTAGAGACCAAAGGTCTACCTATCAAATATTTAATTTATTTCCCTAAACTTAGCTACTTAATTAATTTCTAACTAAATAAACAACCACTGAAATGAAACTTGCTCATAATATTATTAGTGATTTATAATCTATGCCAAGAGTTTGGTTTTAGAGAACTAAAGAAACTATAAGAGCCATATAAGTCGAATTGGGTTGACAGCTCAATGAAATTTCAACAAAAGTCACAAAAAAAATGTCTTTTGGGATTCTGAAATGAAATAAGCTTCCATTATATTCTATATATTATATTATGATTATACATATGTATGTACATATGTTCATATGTATAACCTCTTCAAAGCGAATCCATAATAATTTTAAAAGTCATATTGTTTCAAAGTAAACAATGAGAAGAAGGTAGGCCCTGTAGGTCCTGCATCCCAGGCTATCAGTCTAAGAATCTAAACAAGCAAAGTCTTCCGTATTCTAGTTTGTCAAATAAAAAAGCGTTATATGCAAATTGTTATGGTAACAGCCAAATCCAAATGAGACAAAGAAGGAAAGAAAAAAGTACGGGAAATAACGTGTTCTGCCAATCCGCCAAACATTAGAGAACAAGCGAAATGGATTAATCAGCAAACACGTTTCAGCCCCTGGCCCCTGGCTCCGAACCACGGATCAAAAAGTACAACAAAAAGCGCCGATTACTCAATGGATTTGAGGGCAGACAAGCAGTAACGAAAGATCTGACGCATACGCGATACCCCGAACTAGACTCAACTATATGGGACCAACATTCTTTATAGAAGAACGATTGTCTACATTTACTGGAATGCTAAACCGTGTTTTACTAATACTCCGATTAGTGAGATTCACGGGATTCATCTAGTAAGAAACCACATTGCCAACCAATGCATTTTAGTTATCTTTCAATTACGTTTATCCTATCGTACCAATAAACATACATATATATATGTATATACCCCTTTTGAAATAATGAGTATCGTAAGACGTACTATGATTCAATTTATGAATGGAATTGTATATGGGTAAATTTTATTCCACCAAAAAGCACACCGAGTCGAGCTTCCATCTAAAAAGCCTCACATACACCGTAGTAGATTGAACGCTGATGACGCGTCGCGTATAAGTGTAGTAGATCGGCTGATCGGCTGATCGGGCGAATGTTTTGGTGAGGAAGGGGGGAACCTGCAGTTCATCAATGCCAGCCCAGCTGGGTCTTTCTTTATCAACGCGTCTCTGCCTTATCAATTTCACTTGTGGTGCCGTGCCTTGGGCGCGCTCTGGTGATTCCCATTCGCGAATTGGAAGCTGCCTGAGGGAAAAAGTTCCCCTGGCTGCAATTTATTGCTTCCCTATCAGCTAAGCAAGGGCAAGATGTTCAAACATTGACACAGCCAGCCATTGTCTCCAGGTAGACTGACAATCATCTTCATGACGATGCCAACCAATGCATTACTCATCTAGATGATAATGCCCTGCCCCTGGGAAGCCTTTATTTAGTTATTTCTTTTTCTGTGTATTCGAACTTTCCCCTTAATCTTTTTAGCTTACTTCAAGAATATTCTCTAAGTTCTCTTTTACAATTGAAGTTTCCTGAGCTTTTGGTGTTCCTCTTCGGCTGAGTATATCCTGGAACCAGTTGCGGTATTTACCGACTTACTTACTCTGCTGCGGACTTGGGGAACTTGTCTAAGGACAAGCCGAGGCAGTTATGACACAGAACTCTCTCTCGCTATCCTACTCCCTTTGTGTCTCCTCCTTGTGGCAAGTCTCCTGCCACTTGTAGCTGTCACTCAGCGGTTAATTCGAGCGATTTTATTTACATTTTGCAAGGCAACAGGACCGGAAAGGAGCATCAGAAGCAGCAGTAGTAAAGTCTGTTCTGTGGCATGAGAGTGGAGGGCAAAGTCAAGGCCCAAGATGAATAAAGCGTTTTTACTTGTTAAGGAAATTAGTGGCATATCCTGACAAGGCGCACATCATCCTACCCCCAGTCATCTCTGGTTTTCTGTGTGAGTGTGTCTCTGTGTGTCTCTGTGTGTGTGTGTGTTGTGTTTGCCTCCCTTACTGATTTAATTCATTTGTTGTCTTTGCTTCGAGTCTATTGTCTGCCCCCTCATCATTTTTCCTTTGTTGTTGTTGGTTTTTTATGGTTGAAATTAAAGTTACATTTTTGGTGGTTGATATGTGAACGATGGTGTGCCCGCCCAAGCCAGGGCCATCCCCTCGCATAGACCAAGTACAGTTGTGTGTGTGTGCCGACTCCCGCTCTTCGGTGTATCAATCGAATAAAGCTCGTATCAGCAGCTGGTCAAACATTCGACTATATACACCACGCTATGATATGCTCTGCCCTGATCGGGGATCCACAGTATTTCTGTGTTTCTCTTTGAGCAGAGAAATTCCCCGACACATCGCTGCCTTATCAGCATCGCTGGAAGCCCTCGTGCTATAAAAGCTACTTGTCTTGCCAGTCAAATCATCAGTCACTCAGCTCTCAAAGCAACAGCAACATCAGCAGCCTTTGCTTTCCACAATCCCAGGAATACTCCAAGAATCTCACCATGAACTTCTACAAGATCTTCATTTTTGTTGCCCTCATCCTGGCCATTAGCGTGGGCCAATCGGAAGCCGGCTGGCTGAAGAAGCTGGGCAAGAGACTTGTAAGTCTAGTACCAGATATATAATTTACATAGAAACTAAACGATATCATTTTCCTTAGGAACGCGTTGGCCAGCACACCCGAGATGCCACCATTCAGGTTGTGGGAATCGCCCAACAGGCCGCCAATGTGGCAGCTACAGCCAGAGGATAAAGATTTAGCATCGTGGAACCTTCTAGCATAGCAACCTATTTATAAACCTATTTATTACCGAGAGTCCTAACCATAGATCAAACTAGAAATACATAAACTATCATACATCCCCGAAATTTACATGTGAGTCTCGCTGTTTGGGCAAGTTGATTTGAAGTTGATTACAGTTTCCAAGGGTTGGTTCTCACGTTATCCTGGGATTCCCAAGGCATTCGTGAACAGTGCAAAGTGCACGGCACAAGTGTAAGGGCTCCCCTGGGCAATAGACCTCATGTCCTCTGGCCACCGCCTCCTGTTGCTGGTCATTTGGATCACAAATGCGTTTAAATGTCAAAACACTTGTGAACCTTTCTCAGGGCGGAGTTCTGAGGCAACTTGAGGTTGAAATGGGTTCTGGGAGTGCCCTCGGCCCATGTGTGTTGTATGTTGTATGTTGTGTGTTCTGCTGGTAATTTGCTTTGATTTACTTACATGAACGGAGGTCGCGGCACGTGACCGCAAAGTTTACATTAAATTATCAGTGCTCGCTGTGAAAATATATTATGGAGTAGATGAGAACAATGGGAACAAGGTAATGAGAATCTGAGGAGCTCTTCATATGCGTTGTGGTGTGGGGTAAACTGAGTCCCAATCCCAATCGAATGAGAAACCACATCCGAATTGAATTTAAAGACAGTTTCCATTTCGAACAGGAGCCGCGTCCTAATTACATGACATCTCCAGCGGATTAGGCCAACTCGCCTGGGAAATCGACAGCTTGGATGCCGTCCGCGTCCTTCGATGCCACCGCTGCTGCCCCAGGCTCTAAAGCGCTAAAAGCCAGAGCACATGCTCCGAATTATTGACAGCTTAGCCCGCGACGGAGTAGATTGGAGAGGCGAAGCTGAGCATCATTGTGCGCCAGCCAGTCAATCATTATCATCAGAACCGCCTCAAAACTCAACTTCAAATGACAGCCAGGACGACGAGGAGGAGGAGGAGGAGCAGCGCAGGACTGGAGCACGGCAGGAGCAGGAGCAGCTGCCAAATAATTTGAATAACAATAAAGATCAGCTTTTGTCTGCAGGCTGTATTTTGTAATTTATGCATTGATTTCCTCGCCCTCCCTCTCTGCCCTCCCCTCCCCTTCTTCACACCAACATCTCCCATACCACCATGCATACCCCCACTCAAAATAATAATCATTTTGAAATTACATAAAAAAACTCGCTCATCTTGGAGTAATTTCCTCCTTCCGCCCGCCCGTTGCGCAGATTGTAAAAATTGTAAAATTTGGAAATTTCATAAAGCAAATCCTGGAAAATCATTCGTAAGCCCCTCGAACAGCACTCAAAAGTATGTCGGAAAAAGTGTAATATGCGTCGCAGCTACATCTAGGGGAATAAGTACGAGTACGAGTGTATCTGGATGTGTGGCCCCCCGCGAGCACAGCCCCCCCTCCGGCGCTCTAGCTGTAGCGACTCTTCAGAAATCGTTTACAAACCATTGAGAAGCCGCCGATGTATCAATAATATTTGAGCATGAGCTGCTCGACCCTGTCCAAAAAGGTGGTGAAAGTTGTTTTAAAATATTACCCACAAAAAGGGAAGAGAGCGGGAGAAGTGGAGGGGGAGGGGGAGGGGGAGAGTGAGCAGCCAAGAATAATGTTTGACTTAATTTCTTTTATGGCTCAATATAACCATTATTCGCACTACTCGAGCATAATCAGCAAATTTAAATTCAATTCGCCTTCCCTCAAGGGCAAGTTGGGGGAATTTCCTTTAAAGTACAGGCCGGGGGGCTGTGGGTGTGGCGTGGCGGGTGTCAGTCGCAGTCGGGTGAGATTTACCGCACTCCCTCCGGGCCAAAGCAATGCGGTTTTCCTATGGCTCCACCGTAACGGTTTCATTTGCGCGACAATTTATCATATTTAAAATGTCATAATCTGTGCGACATTCGAGAAAGGTATCATTTTATAGTATTCCAGACAGTTAGCCATGTCCGTCCCTCCTAGTTGGGTAATCCACTTTCGCATACTTAATTTTATCACCTTCACACTTCTGCTCGAATCGAAATTCTGTGTATTTTGAAAACTGAGCCAGAAAACTTTTGCTCTTTGCATACCATATAAGATATTCCGTATACATATATGTATCTACATATAACATATATTTGTACCCCACCTTAGTCTCTCTCGTATCTACAACAAATGAATGAATGTGTGAGTGAGTGAGTGAGTGAGTATCTGTGTGGAGGATTCATTTGAGCATGAAAAATGTCAATTCGGGAAATACATTTCATACGCAATTCCCGTTCCGATTGCTTTCTAAACTGCCATGGACAAGATTTATTGCCAGCTTGACGATTAACAAAGGTGGCCTCTGGATTTGACGCCCCTCCCCTTCAACCTTTTACCCCTCTTCACCCTCCATCCCCTCAGCCCTTTCGGGGATGCGAAGCAACAATTTAATAAACAGACAAACAACAATGGGAGCGCTTTTGGGTGCCTTTTCAGGGCAAACGAAATGAAATTGCTTGGCCCAACGACATCGCCGTCGCCATCTACTCTACAGTGAATCCCGTGCCGTGTAGGCATTTTTTATTATTCTGCGTATATCCTGCATTATAGCCAGCCATTGAGCTGAGCTCCTGACAGCGCATAACTCTCCGCCCAGGGGCAATAAAATCCTTTGAATAGTTGTCAGCTTCCAGTCGAATGCCTTCCAATGGCAGGCCAGAGCAGAGCCCCCGATCTGATCAGATCGTGTGAGGATAGATAGGACACAATGCCAGGAATTCCACTTATGAATATAAATATGTTATTAGTAATGTCTGCCAGAGAAACTCAAGAATTCAAGCAGAAGAGAAATACTTTCAAGAAATGTGATTGAGTAATGCAAATCTCAGAGCTGAATGCTCTAAAAAAGAAATCTAAGGTAAAAACTCGCATAGATAAAAAACATCGATAACGTATATCAAGCTATATATTTCAATACCAAGTTTCATCCTAAAGGATATTTCCAACCACATTCTTATGAATATATTACATTTCCCTTCAATTCGTTGCCCATTTTGCATTAATTAATTCTCATTGCGATAAGAGAAGAATCCAATTAAAACTGGCATCGCACACACAAAACTTTTGACTTTCAATTAATAACAATTTGACGCCTCAGCAACTCCTCCCCCAGCATCAGTAGACCTCTGCCCCCTGGCCCCTGGTCCGGCCCCTTTCCCTTTCACATCCAGAAGTATTACAAAGATAAAAGAATCCGCCCGACCATACTCTGGCCAAGAGAGCGTAAGAGAGAGACATTTTCATCTGACAGGCACACGTCAGACTCTGGCGAAACGTAAATTAATCTCAATCCCGGGCAGCCTCAGAGGCGGCTGCGAGTGGCGAAAAAATTATTAATGAGGCGCATGTGTGAGTGGGAAAAAAATCTTAATCAAAGCGATAGAAAAAATGGACGAAAGAAGGCCAAGAACGGAGACCAGGAGTAACAGCAACAGGGCCAGCGACCCTCATTAACGGGAAATTAGTTTTGCTCTGATTTCTGTCATCTCTCGCTCTCATCTGTCGAACAAAGGGGGACCCCGGACCCCGGACGCCGGACCTGGTCCTGTCCCTGGGTTCCGTTCTTGGTCCTGTTCCAGGGGTGATTAAAAGCGGAAATGAGGCAAACACCAAGTTCTCCTGGTCGCTGACACTTTTGTGATTAGCGCGAATCAAAAGCGAGGTCCAAAACGTTACGAAGGTGTCGGAGTTGGATGGAATTAGTCGATGAGGGGAGTCAGAGGAGAGTCAGGCAAACAATAGATCTGAGGATTAAGTTCTGGTCCTGTCCCAGATCTGTTCATCCGTTTGTTCCCAGCGCATTTCATTTGAATTAATTTGCGGCATTCAAGTGCCACACATAAATCCTATCGCTGTCCTTCTTCTTGTGCATTATGTAAATGTGAGCTCTTGTCCTGTCCAGGTCGTGGTCTTGAGAGTGTATTGTGCCGACACCGTTTGAGTGCACTTAATTATGCAGAAAGCTGGGAAACAGTCGGACTTTTGCCTTCATTTCTGCCTCATTTTACACCAAATTTAGCTCGATTATTATCCTGTCAGTGGCAGGTACCAGTACTCTCCACACACCGCTCATAAGTAGGGGTACAGTTGTGCTCGCCGTGACCACCCCAATTACCCAATGGAATTTGCTCTATATAGAGTTTCATTCGAATTTTTCAATTACCAATCAAGGTTTCATCTTTCTTTGCTCTCTACTCTCCATCCTCCATCCTCATCTCGTCCCGTGCTGTTTGTTCTGTCCGTTCTGTTTGGTTTATTGATATGTTGTCGTTGCGGTTCTCTGGGGAACATGGCCTGCCAGGTCTCGTTTTCGGTTAGGCCTTTCTCCGGAGAGCATCCCGCATTTCCCCGATAATTTGTTTAATGGCAGCGTAAAAAATTAGACCATATTGAATGTCAATTGTTTGATTTTTTGATTAAGGAGTGAAGAGTACGTCCTGGCGGCTCCTGGCTGATTGTTTGCTCTTTCGACTTCGACGTTTTGTGTGTACCTCTCGGCATTGATTAAATATTGAAAGAGTAAAGTGGCGTAACATGAAGCTTACGAACAGGACCTTTCCCTGATACCATCCCAAGCCATCATTACTGTGAGTGGATGGGTTTCTCCATTCTGAGATGGTTTCCTGAGATGGTTGGTTTTATAATATTTTTAATAATAATCCTGGATAGGTAGGCCAGCTGTGGTCGCTCTCGTTTGACATCATTAATCAAAACTCTTTCTTTCGGGCCACGAAACATTAGCATAACGATCCCAAAAAGCAGGGAAAAAGAAAGCAAAGTCGTGTCAATTTACGCGCCAACGCCAAAAAGGAAAGGAACCCCAAGGAAAGCACTTTTCCACAAGGCTTAAAAATTGCAAACGGATATGAGAAGTCAGGCAGAGAGCAAAGAGCCCGGGAGTCGTTCAAGGAGTGACTCGGTGGCACATGTGCCTCGGTTCCCAGCCCAACTATTTAGCGAGAAAACATCATTAATTTTTACAATCGCTGGCTCTACATTTTGATGGTGATGATGCTATGATGCTGAGATGCTGATGACATCAACGCCCAAATCATCTCAGTCACGCCAGGACACTTTCCCCCATTGTTGTTGTCGCGACATTTGCAATTTTTATAAATTTGCAAAGGAAGTTGACTGGAACATATGTTGAGCGGAGTTTCCTTTTGACGTGTCGGTGATTGGCGCCAGCGGCATCTGCTGAGGGTTTGCGGGAGCGGGGGGCTCCTTCCCTGCCAAATGAATGCAAATTTTTATTTAAACATTTCGCTAAATGGCAACGAGCTGTCAATATGTTTGTTTGTCTCTTCATTGTGCCACCAGAGTGTGCCCCACAGTATGTCGCAGCGTGCAGGGGAGGGGATGTAGAGGGTGATGGTGGCAGTGGCACTGAGTGCTAGTGACAGCTTGAGAAATGGCAAGTTGAGCAAAATTTGATTTGCACTTCATGTTCACAGTTATTCGCATCGAATGAGTTGAGGTGGGAGAAAAGTGTATGACTTCACACACAACTGTACCCTAAGGGTTTCCCCCACCCCACTCATGAATACTTTGATTAGCCAGGGCAGGCTATTCCCAGAATGACCGACAAAGACTCCTCTCGCTCCGTTCATTCTGTTTAAATTGAAAACTTGCTACAAAACTTAACGAGCGGAAAATGCGTTTTGAAGTTTGGCGGCATCGTCATCATCCATGGCAACGGGCCCAGGGGCTTTTGCTCCGGCTCTGGCTCTCCGGTGGCCACCCTTTAACCCTTGTTTCTGCGCGTCAGCCAATTAACAGCCCGTTGACCACTTGACCAGCTTTCGTCCTTTATTCTTGTTGTTGTCTGCTCCTCCCATGGTGTTTGTCTAATTGAAAGTCATTCTGTGTTTGTGTGCGAGGAATACTTTAGGCTGGTGCGTGCAACATTTGTCACATGAGCATGCAACATCAAACAGGTTGCCCAGCTGGCGGCATTCTCCAATCTGGCGGTCGCCCGGAGCTTCCACCAGCTCCACGAGAGCTGTCAGATTTGACAAACGACTGGTCAAGCGGGTCCAGGAGGCAGTGTCCAATTGTTTCGCATGAGTGGACAATATCTGTGCCTGGTTCCGTTGCGTGTTTCACTGCACACAAGTTAAACAGTTGTCCGGCCCCGCCCCACCCCTTGACCTTATATCCTCCTGCCAAAGAGCGTCACATCACAGTTCGAGCAGCACCGGAGGTTGGCAGCAGTGTCACAACCTTATCATTATCATCTTTATCTAACCTAATAACTGAGTGAAATTGAAACAGCTTAACCCTTATAAACAAGTCACAGCTGTCAAGGCGCTTCCCACCCCTCATAAATCACCGCGTCAAACGAGAGAGAATAATGGGCAAGGATTCCTGATGAAAAATTACGAAATATGAACGCGGATGCAAAGCAGCTTTCCCAACCATATCGACGGGGAAAGGGTTTCCCAGTCAAACCGCTGGATCGAGGGCAGGATTGGGATTCGTTCTGGGACTTACAAGATTCCAACATCAATCAAAACACGCGACGATAGACGTCGCGGCACCACCGTTGCCCGATTTGATGATGATGCGATTTGCACTAACGATGCAGTCCCAATCCCTTACCCAATACCTCCCGCTCGGTGTAATCCACACATGTGTGACAAGAAGTCATTTGAAATTGGTTGAAATTTAAAGTAGTTTGCCGCACTCCCATCCGGGGGGGGTTTTCGCACACACGCGTCTGCCTCGAACCCTTTGGGACTTCCTTGCCTTCCGAAGACCTTTGAATAATGATGATGATGTCGTCGTCTCGTTTTTGGGAAAATTTGCATGTGAAAATCAAATGGGAAAGCGCGGAATTTGGCATGTGGAATGCGCCATGTAATTTACACGTCTGACAAAGTATCAATGATATCGACGATGGCAAGAAACTCTCCCTGAACTCGACCTGATCCCTGTCAGTCCTGGTGGCGGCGTCGTCATCGCCCAGCCTTTCACACATGACACAAATCGTCGCAAATCGTTTTTCACAGTACAACAAAGAGTTCCCAGTTCCCAGCTCCCAGCTCCCAGCCCTTTTGCCACACCCTCAACTCCTATGTCCTGATTCCCATCCTCCTCGTAATGTGTGCGTTTTCACGCCGTCGAGTGGGTGCAGTGGGCGGAGGTGGAGGTGGAGTGGCTGGAAAAATATCCCGCGGCGCTTTCGCTACACATCCTCCCAACAATGTGTGAAAGTTTTTTTCTGTCCTTAACCCCCGCCTCGAACAGAGAGGGAAATAAAAAACGAAGCTCCGCATGTGTCAGCCACAGGCTCGAGAGGCCAAGACCCCATCCCACAGCATCCTCCCCATTGGGGGGGTTGTCTCTGCCGCCCGGGTAGCCTGTTTAGTAGTTTTTAATGTTGTTTTGCTCCCCGAGGCCTTGGAAGGGAGTTCTTCCACTACCCTCCCCCACGCCAACTCGTAGTCCCTAAGGCGTTTTGTACATTTCTACAAAATTAATTTTAACCACAGAAATTGCAACATTTCGATGATTAATGATTTGTTTTGGTCGACACGCGATCGAAGGACAGCTGCACCCTCTACCCCTCGTCGGAATGCCGAAATATGATACTGCCACAGAGGGGATCACTCTCTAGGTTTTTTTTATTGGATCCAAATTGAGATTATTCATTTCTCTGTAAACATATTTCATTAATAATTTGTATGGCCGCTTGTCAGCGCGTCATAGCGTCGCAGCGAGAATTGAAAGTCAAGAAGAGCTCCAGATTGATGACTGCCCCATGTAATCAATCGCAAATCCTTCTCGGCCAGGTACAGTTGTGCTCAGACCATCCCATTCCACATGTGCGGGAGCACTGTGTCGAATGGGTATGGAAGGGTGCGCCCTGAGACGAGAGTAGGCCTCGTCATTACCTTCAGCATGCAAATGGCGTACGGGACGCTTCTTTCATCATTTCCATTCCATTCAGGGCAATCGAAGCAGAAATGCCTCAAATCATGTGCCACACATGACAAACAGGGCCAATGTCAGTCGGGGAGCCACAGGCCTAGAGGCGAACCCTTTAATGAAACGCCGAGCGGTTGCCGCAGAAACCAGCAAAGGACAACAGCAAAAAGATAAAGGAAAGACACACATAAGTGTTCCAACTACAAAATACCCCTTACCCTTGGGTACGCTATTTTGGGTATTTTGCGTATCATTATCGAATACGACAAATCGAAATTCTTTGTACCTTAACATAGGTTGCATGGTTCGCATATACTCATGAACAAATCGAATACAGGGCATAAAACACAATTTTTGCAAACTTAAAAGCAAACAATGGCAGGGAATGGCAGGGAATGGGGCAGCGCAATGACAGGGGCCGTCTATCCATTTATCCTACCCTCGGGCCAGCGACTCTTAAAATGACATCCCAGCTGTACCAGTCGACTGGTACGAAGACCAGAACCAGGACGAGGACAGGGACCAGCAGGATCAATAGAAGAAGCAGCAGATGAAGCGACAGCGGAATCAGGACAACAATCAGGCCCATTGAGCCGTGCCTGGTGTTTGGCGACTGGCGACCGGCGACGGGCGACTGTCGACTGCGTGCTTCACGGTTTATTGGTTCCATTTCGCATGTGAAGTGCAGCCGCACCCGAACCACCTTCCCCCGTTTCCCCCATCTGGGCTAATTTGCAAATAATATGCAAGTGTGTGTGTGTGCGTGTCCGTGGCATGTAAATTTTCCCTGCAAAAAATGAAAAAAGGGGTTCCCCTGGCCGGAGCGATTTCCCTTGTCATGTTTGTTCGCTTTGGCGGTTTCCAGCTTCAAAATTGGAAATTAGATTTGAAAATTCTTTCAGGTTTCTCCATCTCCATCGTTTCCTTTGCTTTTTATTTACTTTTGCAAATTAAGGTCACAATTTTGCGCATTTCATTCTGTTTGTCTATTGGCCTTACCTTTGAAGATTCCGTTTTCATATCACGTGGCCGCCAAGCAATCCACTTTGGTCTAGTAGCCCCCCCATCCCCATCTCCATTCCCATCTGCCAATCCACTTCCTGATTACTTCATGTTGTGGTTCCTCTGGCCCCTGGTTGCGGGCTCTTAAGTCGCTGGGCAAACATGTTGCCAAATTGTATTTGTTGTGCAAATCTTTGATTTTTCAAGCGGTTTATCTCTGTCCGCACTGACAAATCAGCGGAAAGGATGGTCCTAGCATCCTTCGGAGCAAAAGGACGCTGTCTATCGGGTAGCAATTCAAATGGATTGCTGGATAGATTGGAAGCATGTCCATTGCTGACCGTGATATGGGGCAAGATTCTGCCATTATGCAAATGGCATCCTGCGATAAGGACATGCGCAGGTAAGAACGAAGCCAGAAGAGAACCCCCAATTGATTATGATTATGATTGAGCGGCGCGCAAAAGTCAATAACAATAACATTATGCAGATGCAGATACAGATACGGATACAGTCGCCTCACAGTCACAGATCCCACAATGCCAGCGGAACGAACAATGGACCAGGCCAGGGCGGAGCGGAGTCCCTGGCCGCGGGAGAGAGCGGCGAGCACTTAAAATTAATGGAAATGTGTAGCCAACGACACAGAGAAGTGAAATTTAAATAAAAACCCCGCGATGCTCAAGTGGCCTCCCCCCGAAGCCGACGCTGATGCCGATGCCAATGCCAATGCCAATGCCACTTCCCCTCTTCTCACTCTGTCGAAGCGTAAAATATTATGTCATTATCAAAAAGGGAACGCAATAAATTTCTCTGGACTACGCGCGTTAGTCAAATTTCAGAACAGGAAGACGGCGCGGCGGAAGAAAGAATTTTGAATTTACAATTAGCTGTGGATTCGTCGAATCGGGAGTGGTCGTCATGGTGTGTGGCAATTGATAAAGCTCAAGTGGCTGCTGCAGTGTCCTGTGGAGTCTCCTTTTGTGCGTTTTTTTTCTGTTTTTTTCTGTTGGTTGCTTGTTCCACCTCACAGGCCACTGACGAGTGCCACTCAGAGTGAAATCTGGATGCGAACTGAGATTTAGATTCCCTGCTCCGAGGCAGGACCACCGCGGTGTTGTTATCTTGGATGTGGCATGCGTCGCGTCTCTTCTCAGGCATCTAATTACTCGGAGGACACCTCCGCGCAGGATATCTGAACGCGCTGCGAGTGACATCCGTCGCGGGTTGCCTTGGCTACTGCCCTTTTGGCCAGCTTCCTTTTCATTTCGGCCACTCGAAGAGAGCCATGGCTCGGAGAAATGCTCGAGTCATTAAGCCGCTGTAATTGCCGAGCGGGCGAACTTATCGGACGCGCCGCCTCAATAACCATAAATATAGAGAGAGAGGAACTACACCCCCCGTAGTTTTTATTGCCTCGACTTTCACTTGATTTGCTTGTGTCAAAAGTTTTGGCCCACTCAATCTGGGGGATTGTTTATGGTCGGTCCCATCCTCCCACCCATCTGGCCGCTCATTTCCGCAACCCATGGGAGGAAATGACATTTTTCTACGGCAACATTTCGCAAAGTGACATATATCACCTCGAATATGTGGCATCATTCTACATCCTCCTCCTCCCACTATCTCAAGCCTAACGTTCCACATATCCGCCTTTGGTTTTTCCCCTTGGCTGCTCCTGGGTCCTGGTCCCGTTCCTGGTCCCGGTCCTGGTCCGGCCGGCTCCTTGAAAACCCCGATCTGATCCGAGTTTGTGGGATAAGTCGATTATGTGCGGAAATGAAAACCCATAAAAATCCTTTCCTACGGTGATTAGCTAACATATTTTTATTTTCCACCGTCCTCAAGCCAACAAGAGAGAGGAGGGTAGTGGATGCAATGCAAGGGAAGCAATTATTTATGAGAAATATTATTTATTATTTATTACTGTTGTTGTTGTTGTTGTTGGTGTTCCTTTGTGAGTGTCCTTTTGAAATTGCTCCTCCGGCTGAGGTTGAGGTCCATTAAATTTGCGAGTGTTCGGCCCCTGCTCGTTCATTTATGGGACTATGCATATGAAAATAAGAGGGTCGGCTTTAGATTGAGTTTGCTAACATTGTATGGAGGATATTCATGTGTGTGTTTGTGCATAGAAGGGAGAGAGGGGATATGGGAAATTGCTATGAATGAAAATGGAATATAAAGACATTTTCCTTAAGGGGAATTGGAATTTTGTTCCTGTATAAATTAGTTATCTGGGCGATTGATGAAGAAAAATAATTAATATTAAAAAATTCCGTAGAAAAAAGTTTATTATGATTCCCCAATTAAAAACAAATTTACCCAGAAAATCACAATATCCCCCCCACTCATTTCGGGCAATTTACCGCGTAAAAGTGGAATAATTTAAAAATTAGAGAAGACAAAAAATGTATTCAATTACCCGGAAATTTACATAACTTGGCAGCAGGCAAATTGGCTTCCGACGCCAATCGATGGGTCGGGGAAAAGGTACAGAATGGTTGAAAAAAATGATGCAGATGCAACCGCAGCTCCTGGCCTCCTGCCACCGCTGACAAATAATTGAAATCAATCAAAGTGGCAGAGGACGATGGTGCTCTCCTCGCATCCCCCATCAGGCGCGTGTTGCAAACTAATCAAAATTAAATTTCGTTTCTCCCCTGCACGAGTATCTGTCTCTGCATTAAAATCAAAATTCGCAAATGATGCGCATAATCAACTGAACAGCGGAGAGCGGTGTTTCCCAGGCAGCGAACCGTGGAGGATAGGGTCGGGATCGGCATCGGAATCGGAATCGGAATCTGTGTTCCTGTTTCTGTCCCTGTCCCTGTCCGGCGACCCATTGATGGGTTAATTCGCCAACCGCCGCCGGTCCTCAGTTGGTGACAATTGAGAAATAGCCACACATTTGGCTGTTGCTTCTGCTGCTGCTGCTGCTGCCACAACATGTTTGCAAACATGCATCAACCTCTCCCTTTGTGGCTGTTGTTGTGCCACCGGAGCGTATCAATAAATCCATTTAAAATTGCGTACAGGCCGCGTGCTCTGCCCTGTGAGTCCCCTGCCCAATCCTATTGAGGGGTCTATATCTGGAGTGTTTTGTCATTCTGGCTCGCATAATGCAATGGGAATTATGGCTGCTTAATACTCGACAAACACTCTATCCCGTACACACACGGATACGGATATATTGAAAATAAATTGGCAGCGACAGCAAAACAAAAGCGCCAAAAAGACGTCACCAATTGACATCGATACCCTTGTCCTAGACCCTGTTCTAGTCCCTTTTCCGGCCCAGGCTCGTACCAGCAGCAGCAGCAGTGCTCTGCAACCCTCAATTTAAAATGCAAAATCCAAAATCAGAGTAAATCAATTTCAGTTGCAAAAACATTCGCCGGGGCACGTTCTCTGATCCATTCCGTTCAGATTGGTCCCGCTAAGTCAGCCAATAAATCAAATTGCGAATTTTTTACTTTGATTCTCGTGGCCAGGATATGGCCAGAATATTATGCGCATATGGGAAGGCACACGGTGTCTGGCAGACAGGATGCAGGACCTCATCTAGCCAGAGTCTGTCTCCAGCACCTTCTCGGTTATTGTAATTTGTGCGAAATCCTTCAAATCCTGCACATTTATCAGGAATATGCGCCCATAAATCAGGACACATGCGTGCCAGATGAGATGGAGTATGGGAGGAGGACTCTCAGTCTTGGAGGAGTACGGAGGGTGTGGCAGCTATCTCGCCACAGTTTCCATTTTAAAATGGGCCATAAAATCATCGCCAGTTCTCCACGGGCGCGTCTAATTTGCACATTTTCACTATTTTCCCCCACTTTTCGATTTTTCCGTTGTTCCCACACTCCACTCGCATTGTTTCCCATTTTTTAATGTGGTTATTTATGCGGCCTGTTTATGATTTTATGTGGTTTCTATGCTAAACAGATCCTAAACTCAAGGTGACGTCATTTATCATGCACATTCCTAGCAACGGTTCGGGTGTTGGGGGCGTGGCAAGGAACTCTCGGCAGCATAAAAATCCGCGTATAAATAATTATGAATTATTATCTCGAAGGATAATTGGAGCGAGCTTATCAGGAATATCGTTCTATCGACTCAGTGGTGTTATAGATTATAATAAAGTAATCCATTAATGGTAAAGTAAACTAATACTGTGTTTATGTTATTAATGTTGGTTAGAAGTAAACTACAAAAAAATGATTTAAAGTCGACAATTGTAAGCGGAGAATGAAATGTATGAGAAATGAAATAAAGAGCTTGGAAAGGGATGCCCCCATTTCTGGTGGGACCTCAGGCATTCAATGCTGTTTTATTTATGGGAGGATTTTGGGGCAAGTAAAGAAGAAGCTCCATAGACCATAGAACACTGATTCCTAGAGCAATTACTTCAATTTAAAATAATCACATATACTGTATTTATGCTAGGCCCATGCCATGCAATCATTTCACGAAATGGGGAAAAAAGTGTGTGCATAAACACCATTTAAAATTAAAGTGCAAGAGCAAGAGCGCGCTCTTTGGAGCGGTGCAAATGCGTTCATTCTATGCTCCCCCGCGCTCTCTTCTTAATTGCCCTCGCTCCCACTCTCTCATTAGCTTCGTTTGCTAATCGCTTATGTCTGCTGCTCATGTTCTCCCTCTGCTACTGCAAAGGGAGATCAAAAGAGTGTGCTTGTGTCGCCTGTCAGTGGGAGTGAGTACGAAATATCGGTGAAAGGATTGCAGCGCGCGGCGGAGGTGCAGCGCAGTCGGCGTAGTTACTCGCGCACTTCATGCTCTTCTTCTTCTCCTCTAACTTCCCAATGTCATATGCAAAAGAGATGATCGAATATTTCGGCTCTTCTAGAACAGCTGCTGCTAGAGGCAAAAATCAAGAGCGAACGTTTGTTGTTGTAGGCACCTGTTAGAGTGGGAGTGAGATGGAGAGGGTGTTGAGTGGGTGCAGGTTTAATCATGTTCACAAACATATGTACATATGTAGCAATCAGAACATCATGTATTATGTAGTAGAGACGGCTATTTTAAGTAGATCTTGCTTGTAGATAATTAAGAAAAAGCTACGAGTAAACAAAGAATTAATAGTTTTTAAAGAATATTCAGAATTTTATGTAAAAAATCGGTACGTTGGGGATCCCATTTACTACGTCTGGCAACACTGCTCTGCTCTCAGTCGGATAAACAGGGCTATTTGAATTATTGTTATAGTATAAAATTAGTTGTATGGGTTCGCGGATTCACTGTCGTAGATTCTCGTGCACAGTCTAAATACATATTCAATCGGACTTGCTTCTATTTGACTTCTAAACCTCAAATTTTCTAGTGAATTTGTGGCTAATTCAGCTTCAATCTTTTAGCCATCTGCTGAACTTCCATTCAGGAATGTCAAGTCAATGACAAACTTGGCTTAACTTTCAACCCGTTTCCAATGTCGTTAGGCAAATGCTTTTAATAATTTAGGGAAAATGAAACGTCCGACTCAGGCTGCCGCATTACACTCATAGATGTTCATACATATACGGATATTTAGATAAGTATTTACGAGTCTCCCGTCATGTTGTCAATAACAATTTGGCAATGACACACGCAGGCACCAGCTCAACCCGTCCACTATCCGGTACAACCCCTGCAGGACGACGGTTCGAGACCAGCCCGAGACGACGCAACAAATCGCTGCAAATTACATTCATAAAATTTTATCACCCAATATCGGAAATGGATTCCTTGTTGTCCGGACGAGCCACCAGACTAATGGCCAGCGTCTGACCCTACGCCCGACAAAGGAACAGCAGCTCTCGACCAAGAAAAGTGGAGACACCATCTGTGGCAGTGAGTGAAGGCTGCCACCGAAGTAGTTGTGGCAATTGCATGGATTGGGAAAAGGGGTTGGCCATGCCATTTGATGTCTCTGGATGGTCATAAGCACTCATAATTTCATTATTATGGAGTGCCAAGTGCTCATCCCCCCGGCATTATGGAAATGGCCTCTCCAATGGGCACTTTGCGTGACCATTTCGAGGGTTCGCAATGGAGGGTTGATGGAATTTTAAGGTGCCGTGACTAATGCCGTGAACCGGGCACTGTGAACTTCTCCTAATTACTTTGAATTATTTGGCTAATTTTCCAGGGATTCGTCATTGCCAAGGCGATGATTCATCTGGACAGCAGATTGGCTCCCTTCCGGAGCCGTGGACAGCATTCAATCATGCCAACTGTTGCCATCAATCAAGCTCAATCAGTCCGGCACTCGCTTTTTAGGCTATTTCACAGATCTCGAAGATATTTTTCCAATCTGAACCAAAATCGTGTCTTATTTCATTTTCAGCAAATTGGGGGTTTCTAATAAGATTGGGGCCAGTTACTGTCGATTTTCGTGTGATAAATTCTTTTTTTCTGGAATAAATTTGAATGGCGCCACAATTTTGAAAGAAATTTTTTAGGGAGACCATCTCAATGGCAACATAGTCTTTTTTTAGCGTTGCCATACCGTTTTTTGGACTGTCAGCTGTTGATGCTCATTTTTTTTGGCGCTTCGCTTGCGGTCGCCATTTCTATTGATTTGATTACATGAAAATTAAAGGTTTCACCATTGAATGGAGGTCGAATTAGCAAATATAACAGACTGTTTCCTGCCCCAATTGGTTGAAAACGTCTTCGAGAACTACCAAGAGAAATACAAAAACTGCAGCGTTACGAAAGGTACATTTCCTGCACAAGCATTTTAAAAACTCTTTCAATTATAAAAGTTATCTTTTGAAGAGGACCGAGAGAAGTTGTTTTGCGAACTATCGCGACTGCTGGGAGAAGAGCTAGTGGAACGATCCTTGCATTTGCTGGACGAATATAGATTCACGTACTACTATTCCAAAAGGAATCGCCAACAGTGCCTTGTGGAGCTCCATAAGGGAACGCTTTATTTTCGAGTGATACCGGGAATAAACTATTGCAAGTGCGACTTCTTCCAAAGCTACGTGTTGCAGCTGCCCAGTGGAGTGCTATACCACGATCTTCCAAGTGGTACAACCACCACACTGGTCGGCTGGAGCGACGCCAGCAGAGACTCATACACATGCCCGCACGTTTTGGCCCTCAAGCTGCATCAATTGCTGAAGATTTCTGCCGAACGTAAGTCATCTGAGCAGATAGTCGCCCATGAAGAGTTTGGGATCTTGCGCAGCTCCATATTCCAAGACTAGAATGGATAATACATCGCCGTGCGGTGACTACAAATTTGTGGGTCGCTTGGATCACGTGAAAACCTTCAACGCTGCGATCAAATCGATTTGCTTCAACGATGTAAGCCCTGTTTTTCTCCACATGTGTACATTCTCGCGTTATATTCTGTACTTTCCTACAGTATGGCATATTTCAAATCTCCGATGAGGGACTGCGTATCACAGTGGACCAGGCCAGGTCGATCCAAGCCACTCTCTTTATGCCCCCAGGTGCCTTTACGGAGTTTCATGTGCAGGACTTTCAAAGCTTTGGCTTGAAAATGAACATCCTCTCGGAATGTCTGAACCTATTTGGCACGGCCGATTGCAGCGTCCGGATTATGTACAAGGGCCAGGGCGACCCCCTGAAAATCATTCTGTACCCGTACGACGACGAGGATGTGAGCACAGAGTGGGCCATCAAGACACTGGACTGCGAGGAGCCCATCGACTACGACATGAACCTGAAAGGCCCAGATCTGAACGTTATTTTCGTGCGCGGTCCAAACTTGGCCAAGATCTTCCATGAACTGGAGAAGTCAGCTGAGGAATTTGAGTTCATCACATCGCCCGATCGCCCACACTTTAAAATTACCACCATTGGCATCATGCAGGCGGTGTTGAGCGTTGAGGTGGCCAAAACCAGCCCCATGATGATGATGTTCAACTGTCCCCAGACTGTGGTGGCCAGATATAAGGGCCAGCAAATACGGCTCATAGATAAGGCCATGCAGGCGGCCACTAAAGTGGCCATCAAAACCAATTCCGTCGGCCTCCTGGAGCTGCATATAGTGATGCAAGGAGAGGGTCAGGAACAAATCTTTGTACAGTTTTGTGTCATTCCACTGCTAAATAGTGACGAATAGATAGCCTTTTGAATCTACAAAATAATGTATGTATATAAGTTCCATACCGCTACTTATTCAAATTCTTCTTGGGTTTCCTAATTCCCAAACAGTTGACCATAACAGCGGTCAAAATGTCACTCAGGTAATATGTTCCTACATTTCTAATATGTACTATATGTACGTCCTATTTCCTATTCCTTTGAAATGACCAGTGTTACTCGTGTTTCTGCATAAAATATATTTGAATTAATAATAAATAAATTCATTGGTGTTATTTTATTCTTCTACTGAACTCCTACCAATAAAATTGAAAAATCTGAACTTTAAATCCATTACCTGAGCTTAAGGCTTACATTTTAGAGAATTTGAGTTAGTTAATGTCACCTCCTTTGAGCTCATTTATAAAACCTGAATACCTATAAGTTTTTCTTATCGGTACACCCAATTTATGAAATTTTTTGTTGGCAAAATGGAATTTTAAGGTGCCGTGACTAATGCCGTGAACCGGGCACTGTGAACTTCTCCTAATTACTTTGAATTATTTGCCTAATTTTCCAGGGATTCGTCATTGCCAAGGCGATGATTCATCTGGCCAGCAGATTGACTCCCTCCCGGAGCCGTGGACAGCATTCAATCTTGCCAACTGTTGCCATCACTCAAGCTCAATCAGTTCGGCACTCGCTTTTCGGGCTTCAGTCTTCCATGGCGACGGAAGGGTAAGGCGGAGGCTAGGGCAGAGGGTGCAGCTGTACGAGTAATAAATGAAAACGAGAGCATTGGATTACATAACGCCAGAACGCCCTTTCCATGTCTGAATCTAATCCCAGTCCCTAGGGTTGCCGGTCAGTTTGGTCAGCGATTCGGCATTATGGGGCACATGAGTGCGGTCTAACCACAGAAGGGTCCACGGAAGGACTCCCCCGGAGATGGAGTTGGAGATGGAAAGCGTGCAACCGCAAAACAGTTCTTAGGGCAACTATGGGCTCTAAGCTCTGGGAAACCGGTTGATTACTGGGATCTCGAATTAATCAAGCATGGAATCGTAATAAGTATGTGTGTGCTTTGGACTGACTTGCACATTTGCTGGGTTAATCAAGGGTGCGAGGAAGACTTCTTCTAATTGCCAGAGAAAGAAAGGTGGAAGGGTGAGTCTCTTCCTCCCTAGATTCAAATACTCAAAAGGTTTCAACAAATTGCAACTCTCAATCAATTCAATTTCCGCAACAAAGACAAACACAAAGAAATCTATCAAAACCATAACCAGCAAGCACTTGACCAAGCCCTCACCCTCAGAAAACTACAGGATAGCAAGGGTATGCCCTGGTTAGAAGAGAAGAGTGAAGCTGAATAAAGTTTTGATAAACATTGCTAACTTTATAAGACAATCTCAATATTTACGAATATACTTTACTAACATAACTTAAAGATACCTTTTCTATCTCTAAGATCTGATTATGCCATGGGAAATATACATGCTGACAGACAGCAAGAGAGAGAACAAACATCCTGAGTATCAATCATTCGACTATCCCACCACTCTTAACCTCCCCTTAAAACGCAACCATATATTATCGGAATTTGAAGCATAAATCAAGACTGAAAGGAGTCACATATTGGCAGCATATAAACTTTTCGCTTTTCAATATTTGCTCGGACAACATCTTTTGTCTGGTTGTGGGTCTGCTTGGTGGTTTGGTTTATGTGTTTGATTCGTTTGACATATTGAAGTGGTCAAGCATGAATCACCCACCACCCAGTGAGCGGTGGCTCTGAGTGAGGGGGCGTTTCCGAATTTTCGAGTGGAGGAACCAGGGCAAAGTTAATTGATTAACGACAGGAACTGTTGTAAAGTGGAACAGCCCATACGAAGCCGGAGGAAGCCGTAGGAAAAACTGTTTATCTGTCGGTACACATCGGAGATTTGCACAATTTCCACGTTGATTTGTAGCCATTGTCCGGCGCAAATTGTCCCGTACAAGGAGAGGCATTGTTGGCCTCCTTGGACCTCATATGGAGAGGCAGCACATTCTGAGACATTTTCTTTGTTGCAAATTGATTGGAATTTTATGAGCGCTGTACCTGGCCTTCTAGTGCATCTCTGGTCAAGCCTTTGCCAGGACATATTCCCGAGGGTGGATTCAACCACTCACTAAAACCTTCCCCTCCGTCCAGCATCCCACTATCATCCACTTATACTTATTTATGCTTTTAATAAGCAGCATGACATGCGCTGCAAATGTCAAACCTCGGCTGTCATTCAAATGTAACATTTCTCCCCCTCATTCACTCAGCACTCTGTATTCAGGACTCATGCACAGGATGTGCTTGATTACTTGACGTCTGGTGTATCGTATGTATTAATGAAGGAAATAAATTTAATTTTGGCAATTAATGCCTGCCGCAGTCCACTGGGGGTCTGTGCCCGTCCTCTGGAACCAGAGAGAGAGTGAGCATCAGATGTCAGCACTCCTCCAAACATATCATCGTCCTGGCAATCTGTCGGTTTATGTTTATCACTATTGACTCGTGAATAGTTTCGACAACTTTCGCCCAGTGCCAGAGCTTAGTCCGGAGTCCGGAGAACATTCCGTAATCAAATATCGTCGCTGCTCCTTTCACTTTCATATTCAGTAAATTTTCGCAAATTGCAATAAAAATGGTAGAGAAAGCAGGCGACTGGGGTCAGGCGACTGGGGGCAGGCGGAGGTAACGACTTTCCGTTGCCCCGAGGGTTGGCAATGCTTAGTCATCATCCTCAACATCGGCGATGATTGTCATCTCTTCGGTAGGTCATTTTCTGGCCCCTGGGAAGCTTATTGGATTCATCGAGTGATACCTTAAGGCTCTTTATGAGTTCCTCCCGAGGAGCAGCTGTCGAAGCGGCCACTCCTGGTCATTGAGTTCTTCCGCTTTACAGTTGTTGAGCAATGGAAAGTTTCACGATTCGGTGTCTCTATTGTTCCTGGACTGGAGCAGGGCCACTTCAAAGACTTCAAACCTGTCAGACGTGTCCTTGAGGGGCGTTAGGTGTGAAGTCTCTCATCTCCCTGTAATTTCACATACTCTCAATTAGCGATGGAACGAGAATGAAAGAGGAATTTCCACCTCAAAGGGAAAGCGGTGGAAACTCAGCTAATAACCTGATTAGAGATTAGGAGGAAGCACCCGAACCGAATCTTAATTAAATGGTACGGCGGAGTGCAGGGCAGGGTCTTTCCACATGTGAAAGTGAAGCCACACAAAGGAGCAACAATTTCCATTTTCCCCGACTCGTGTGTCGCGGTTTACGGACTCAACCGACTTTCGTTCTTTTCGCTTCTGTCTGCCCCGCGGCTGGCCGCACAAAAAGGATAATGTTTCACTGGTCCTTGGCCCTGTTACTGGTCGTGTATTTCACATATATCCATTACACTCGGCTGAAGCTGACCCTCAGGCTGAGGGATACTGCATAGCGCATGGCGGATATCGAAGGGTGGCTAGCGATTAGTTGAGTCCAGAGTCCCAGAGTCCGAGAGTCCATCAATGGCACATCAACTGTCCAAGCAATAACAACAATGGAACCATTCAATCAGCGAGCATAAAAACATAAAGAGATTTTAATTTTTTGATTGTGTTCTCCCCCGACTTCCCCGACTTCTTCCTGCCCCATGTCCAGGACATGCGTGTGTGTCGCTGCGCTCCTAGGGGGAACTTTTCCATCTTCGCCATTGTGAAAATCGTTAATCAATGAACTTCGTGCGTGCCCATCGAACGTCCCCCTTCGGATGGACGACCCTTGGTCACTTCGAGCTCATTTGTGCGCTTAGCATAATAAAAAAATCAACATCGATGAGTAGTTGGCCGGAAAAACCAAGTTGATTAAATTTCAATGTCGATGTCGTGTCGGGAATTGAGCAGGAACTGGACTAGAGCTCGGAGTCCAGTCTTTGCTTTGATTAGAGGGTAATGCGACGTAATTTCGATTTAAGTAATTTCCTGCTTTTCCATTCGTGCATGGCGAGTGATATGGCACTGGATCTGCTGCTCGCAAACCGATAATTGGAGTCAATCAAGGAAAGCGGAGTGTGGAGAAGAACTTGATTAGTAATAGGTCTTAGGTAATAGTTCTTAAAGCACAGACCTCAGATTGGTTCTTCAAGTGGTTCCTTGGCAGTTACTTTGTAATAAGTAATACATATGTATGTATGTAGTTCAATTACAATGTCCTCTAGTTGTTCTCCTATAGACTGTTTATTCAAGCGGATCCTTAGCGTTGCTCCCTTCCCTCCTTGGCAACGGGCTCTTCTCTGGCCCACCTCCTTCCGCTCAATTTAACAGTCGAATGCAATTTAGAGAATCCTTCTCCAGGCATATTTCTCAGCCAACAACAAAAGACAAATCATTCCTATTAATTCCGCACTCGTGGAATGTTTCATTACCAGTTACTCCCTCCACACCCATTCACATCCATATGGATATACATATGTATGGGCTGTACGAGTATGCCCCCTTTTATGTGGATGGATTTGGATGCTTTGCTTACTTTTAATTTGCCTTCGCTGCCTTATTACGTTCATTCATATGCAAATCGCTGGACTGTAACACAACAATGCCGTGAAGAGGGAAAAGTCACTGGAAATGTAAAGGAAAATGTAAGGGGAAATGGAAGAGGTTGCTCCCATTGTTGATCCCCTGAGCGATTAAAAGAAAACTTCAACTGCTCGACTGCTCGGGCAAATGCTTAGCATATGAAAGCAGTCCGGGCAGCATCTTAAAGTGCCAGCAAAAAGGAGGTGGATAAGGGGATTTTCACCTTGTAGCCCAAAAATATACATACATATACCAGGGAATGTGTGTAGCCAGCATTGTAAATTCCTCGTTGGGTGGTGTTTGATGTATTCGCTCGCTCTCTCTCACCCCTCACGCGAGATGCTTTCTGGGGTTGGTTCTTCTTCCAGCGCTGACTGTACCCGAAAATATCGCCAAAAGTACGAGTATCGTCGTATCCCATATCAAATTTGAATGAATCGCTTCCGCTTTCCGCGACTGCGGGACGGCATGTGGTGGCCCCTGGCCTGCTCTATAGGGTTACATGTACGTTATAATTTTCCAACTTCAATTCAAATCCCGAATTGTATCGTTTCCATTTCCCATTTACCATTTTGCCTCCCACCCCACTCCATGATTATTGTTTTGCATTCGCTTTGTTTGGTGAAACAATTAATGTTATTTGCATAGTTGGTGGGTCGCAGGGTCTCAGGGCAGGGAGAAAGGTCTGGAGGTCCGCATGTGGTCCAATTTAGAACGTTTTGTTGGTGGTCCCTGTCTCCGCCTGCGGCACTCAGTCCTTTCTCGTTAACTGGTCCTTTGGCTTTGGCGTTGGCTTTGTCTCTGGCTATCAAATTGTGTTTGACTTTCTAAATCTGCTCTAGGAGGGGGACGTTGCGGAGACTGCCTTTAAGTGTATGGCTGACAGCTTCAAGTGCTCCTTCTTCTACCCATCCTACAACTCCAGCGACATTTTCCTCCTTCAGTTGTCCGCATTATCTCGAGTGCTGCGTGCTAATGTGCAAAAACTGTCGGAATTGAGCAACTTTGCAACCTCTCGAACCCCTGGGCGTGGACGAGCACGAGAGCCACTTGAGGTCTTGGGAAAGTTGCCAAAAGGCGCATATCAGAGGACACACACACACACATGTGGTAGAACTGCTCTCACCTTATTTATTTGTTTCCCTGGCCAAATGACACGAATTTGTCATCTTGGTACAGTCCTCAGTGCCCAGTACCATCCCCTGGTGGGATGTGAGATTTTTTCACATATGTCGCTGTTTGTTCAGCCACACCCTCCCGGACCAGACCTGGGGCGCTCCATTTGTTTGCTCAGCAGTTGAAAAGTTCAATTAGAAATGTTTCGGATTGGAAAAGCGCTACAAAATGCTTATAATTAAGTTTTTCATATGCAAATGTGCCGCACCGCCCTCTGTGTAATTGGAATTAAATATTCTTTTTATTGCGGGACCTGTTTGGCCCGAGGCCACGACCCGTGTCCTGACCCAGTGCCCCACACAAATATTATTTCATCTTCCACTCCCCGTGTCGTGGCCGCACTCACGTTCGGTTCGCGTTATTTATAAATGCTGAAGCTTTCAATCGAATGAACAGATCTTAACCTCATGAACTTGTCATAATTGTTGGCACTGTACCTGCTGTCAACCGAGACGTCGACGTAGCGGCGCAGCTCCAGCGAAAATTGCAATAATTTTGTTGTATTTTAATTTGTTCAACAGCTTGTTCCTAATTTTTAATAAATATTGAACGTGGATCGAGGAGTGACTGCTCCTGGTCCTCGTCCTACGCGGGGTTGTTCTGGGCATATGCAAATTTCGGAATAATAATTTTCGCACAAAGCGAAAGTCGGAATATTCTTAAATCACGTGCGCGATTATTGGCGATGGCGAGATGGCGAGGACGATTATCGCGGCCGTTTTCCCATTACAGGACGATTTCAGGGCTGGCATATTAAAAAAAAGATTCTGGTATCAGCTCGCTGGGACCTGGTGGGATTTTCTCATTTGTCCGTCACGTGCGGGTATTGCTTCTCACATCACCTTTCAGCTACAATTGCGTGGTGTTTTCAAAAGAACAATTTATGAAGTTGTGTAGCAGTTCGATGCAGCAACTAGACATCTATTAAACGAATATTTGGATATATTTTATACCAAAAAGGAAAAATATATAGCCAAAACTAACATTTATAAGTTATTGGCATTTTATCTACATCATAGCTTCATTATAGGTGTCATAGAGACACCTTCAAAACATGCTATTATTTCGGTTAACTAAGAAAAAATGTTGTTGTTATTCTGTAACGGTCCAGAGTAAAAATATTACATATCAGGAATCTACATGTCTTGATACATGAATTCGAGTTTTACACGAAATCTACACCAAAGTGAACCGCAAAAGTATACTTCAAATGTATTCTACATAGTTCACAGTCGCGTCTTAGTTTTAATTGGAAACCTCCGGGAAATTGTTGCCGGTTAAGAGCAAATTAAATTGCTTATTGCTGGCTTGTATTCACTCCCAAAGCGATGTTTATCTGTTGAAAAAAGAATAAATTCAAAAAATATATAGCTGTGTGTACATACCTAAGAAAACATTTACTTGAGCTTAGAGCGACTTTGAATGCTATTGCTATTGCGATTGCGATTGCGATTCTTATGTCCCCGCCGACGGTTCATTCGTCTTGGTTTCCCGGAATGTCGGTGCTGTTTTCTTCCACCGAAAGCCATTTTGGCACGGACGTGTCGCATCGTATAGTCACACTTCTGGTAATAAGGTATGGATTCAATTGACGTTTAATGAATGAAGATACAAGACTTACCTCAGCCAGAATATTCAATTCTCCAGACTCCGAAGACGATCCCGACGGAGGGGTGGGGATTCCAAAATGTGTGTGAACGTGAAAAGTGCCAAAGTCCTCAATGGAAGAACTATTTTTCTACGAGTGTGAGGTGTATTCTCTTGAGACGCTAGAGACGGATGACAGAGTTTCTGGCTTACCTCGGGTCCTGTTTCTTCTGCCATGGATGTCAGAAGAAGACTCAGCGCAACGAGCACCAGAGAGAAGCTCCCCATCCTGTCTGCTTTGCTCGACTTAACCACTGCAGTGATAAGACTGTTGTTGTTGAGGCGCGGATACTCGTTTTATGAAAATGAAAATGCTTAGCTCTGATAGTGAAACTGTCTGTGCTGTGCTCTTTGGAGTCATCGAACAAATAACTGCTTGACTGACTTGCTATGCTCTCCCACTGCGATAAGATGTACTGTACCCAACTCGGTACGTATCGTTTTCCTTGCGTTTAATTCAGTTTGCAATTTGTGTAATTCTTTCCCTCACGGACCATCCATTAACTAATGAAAGCGATCCAAATGCTTGCCATTTTAATATCCATTTATTTATATTTCCCTTTTTTCACATTCTAATTTCATTGAATTTATACAACAATTTGGCCCAAATGTTACCCTTGCCCTGTCCCGAGTCGTCGGTCTTTTACTTCCCTGAGGGGGTGCAAAGTGCTCACTCCTCATGCAAAGCATTTGCGAATCCGACCGAGTGGAGTGGAAGAGAATGGAGTGCAGAAAGCTGTATGTACGAGTCCGTGTACGTATCCGTGTCCGTGTCCGTGTCCTTTCCTGTCCTGGCGGTGACGTTTAATGGCATTTCAACGTCTGTGTCGCACGTTGGCATTTATTGATACGATCCGAGCTGAGTTAACAAGTCGATAAAGTTTTATAGTATGGAGAGGGCCTCGCGTCTCAGCTGCGAATAAATGGAAATGCAATTGCCAATGTCATAAAGGGAAAACAAAACAACGCTAGAGCAAGTATTTTTCGCTCTACCTGGGAGGAGAATGCCTAACATGTCGCCTGGGTCTGGGTCTGTGTCTGGCCTGGCCATATGGCTAATTTCCTATCTTGCTTGGCAAAGGTCCCAATTTGAAAATGAACTTTCCACAAAGTAGAGTCGGCGGAGGGTTGCCCGCAGTCGGCCAGTAAATTGATTAGAAGGCTTTTCCTCCTCCCTGCGCCTTTGTCCTTTTCAGATTCCTCTCCCCTCTTTAAAGTAGCTCAAATTGACTTTATAATTGGCGTGTGGGCGTGGTCATAACCGAATGATTCCGCCCAGTGGACCATTCAATGGTCCTGCGGTTGCGAGTTTGCCTCTGTTTTGATTGACACATAAATGGTGCCGCACGGCAGATGTGCAACTCCAAATCGGATTTCACAGAAAATAATACACAAGTTGCCCAGCGCCAATATGTTTGCCAAAAGTTTCTTCTTTACAATTCAGCCCATTCATGAATCCCTGAACATTGATATCAACGATGCATACATCAGAGATCGAGAGACATCACAAAAATATATTAAGCGTACCATTGATAAACCTTCGATACACAAAACTGTATCATAGTGACGTCTTCCCAGTTTATTGAGAGAGAGAGAGAGAGAGGGTTTCGATGGCAAACCGGTTATCAGAGGGGAGCCTCCGTTTCAATGTCACTCTTGTTTGCCAATTCCCATATCTATGCGCATATGCGCGTATGGGTGTATCTCTGGTGCGTGTATGTGGTTCAAGGTTAACAAAAATCGCCAAAACTCGATAATGAGCTGCACAATCATAGCTCGTTGGTGATGTCGCTGTCGGTGTCGGTGTCGGCGCCTCGTTGTCTTTGCCCCGGTATGTGGCCTGCCCCGCCAGGTAGTGTCGCCGGCTGATAAACATCATGAATATTAATGCGGCATATCGCATATCGCACGCATCAACCTCAACATCCACATCAGCATGGGCACTGGCATTAAATCAAATCCAGCCCGTCCAAGAGTCAAGTTCACTTTCACTCCCGCCTACCATGACGCACGGATGAGATGAGGCGACTGGCCACAGAAGCTGTCCCCTCTCCTCTCGACTCTGGCCGGCTAACTTTGGTCACTGGCACACAAATTGGCAGAGGGGGCTAAGCTGTAGCTGTAGCTGTAGCTGGAGCTCCACCTGCGCATCGCATACAAATGGATCGATGGATTGTTGGGTCGTGTCTGGGGCTGGGGCTGGCTATTTTCGGCTCGAACGGAGGTCTGATGAATGGCCGGCATCGATTTGGATTCCGATTTGGTTTCAGTTTTGGCTTGGGAATCGGCTCGGATTGGCAGACATATGTACATGTGTATTGCATCATGGGGCCGCTGCTTTACGAGCTTCATCGGCTACGTTTTTGAGTGCACGCGAATGTGGAGTGAAAGCAAAGTGTGGCAATCAATGACGACATCAAGACGAGACGGAGAAGAAATTGCATCGGCATCAGGTTTGACCAGCTGTTGAAAGAGAGATGGAACAGCTGCTGGCTCGCTGCAGAGGGGGCATCTGTCTCCAAGGGGGCACACATCAGATGAGTCATTCGCAATCTCTTGTTGCAGCTTCAATGTTTCTGCCTCTCCGCTTCAATTAGAGCCAACAGAGTGTACATTTTTCAATAGTTTATTTAAATAGAAACATGTTTTTCAGACTTTTGTTAGCGCACAGTCACAGACACCCACACACTCACACTCACTCACAATCGCACTCCCATTCCAAGCAGCACTCACACTCATTCTCTCACACGCTTAGTCAAATAGTTGATATCTGTTAGATAATTAGCAAAATATGTACAAACAGATCTGGGCTGTCATTAGGCGCCAATT
The DNA here is from genome assembly GCA_008121215.1 of Drosophila athabasca. Lineage (NCBI taxonomy): Eukaryota > Metazoa > Arthropoda > Insecta > Diptera > Drosophilidae > Drosophila > Drosophila athabasca. The sequence goes on along the minus strand of CM017793.1, from coordinate 664,949 downwards.
GTTGGAGCCCCCGAAATCTGACGTCAAGAGATCGCTGACTGCTGCTGTAGAGGCTGGTGCTGCTTCTGCTGCTGCTCCTGCAGAACGCCAGCGATCCAATCCGTGTACTCGGCCACGTTCGTGTAGACGGCGGGCTTTCCGGCCATCCCGCAATGTGTGAATCCGTAGCTGACAACCCCATAGGCCACCCATCGCGAGTGCTGGCGATCAAAGTACATGAGTGGGCCTCCAGAATCCCCGGCACACGTATCCTTGGCGTACTCTCCTCCAGCACACAGCTGCTTGGGGCCGAGGCGCACCCCGAACATGTCCAGAATCTTGGTGCAGTTTTCGTTTGAGACGTAGGGGATGCGCAACTTCAACTTTATGGGGCTATGTATGTTGATGAAGTACTTGTTGACTGAATAGGAAAAAAGTTTAGACGAGGGTAAGATCCATCATGTGCAGGGGTATTCAAAGCTTACAAAGATCCGTTCGGCCCCAGCCGGAGACGGAGAACATTTGGCCCTCTGCTAAAGGCAAAGGCGATGTCTTGTTCGGCAGACAGATGGGCATGATGAAGTGCGTAAAGGAGACTGGATGCTTTAGTCGGATAATGGCTATGTCGTTGAATTTGTAGTTGGAGTACTCCTTGTACTCCGGGTGCACATGAATCCGCTCGTATCCGATGTCCAGCGCAGCATCCGCACAGCTGAGATAATTGGGCTCCTCGATGCAGTCCGGCTCGGTCTTTACATTGAATTCCCCCAGGCGAACGTGTTTTCTGAAGATAAAAAGATTACTCAACCAATGATCTGAGGATGGGTGAGTGAACCACTCACAGGCCTCGCCGTTTACGCACTCCCTCGCCCTGGACACAGTGGGCGGCAGTCAGAATATGACGATCGTCGATCAGCGCTCCACTGCAGCCATAGTCATCTGTGGAAAATAAGGAAACGGGTTAACATCTTAAGGGTCTGGGTGTAAGATCAACGACTCACTTGAATTGTAGACCAGAAGGCCCAACCAGGGATACTCATCAAGTTCGGCAATCTCTCCACCGTAAATGCGGTTCGTCACCTGCTTGCCACACTCGTTGAGCAGATTGAATCCCGTGCTGGGCTCCACCGTGTGGATGCGCCGCTTCAGCTTCTTCCGCTTGAATCTGGCGGTGACGTCCAGGAAACGTCGGTACTCGAACTTGGAGAACTGCAGCACTGGAAAGAGGTAGTCTTGCCCATTGGCCGGGCAGCAGACGAGCGACTCATAGGAGTCCTCTTCCTCACCGTGGATCTCCATTTCGCACTGCACCTTCTTCAGGAAATTCACCTTCTCGGCGGGCAGATTGGTGACATTTCGCACCTGTAGATAGGCCGCGCACTGGCTCACCTTGACGCACACGCCTCGTTTCGCCTCATTGGGAATGTCGCAGGTCTGGCGCTCCTCCGCCCGCGTAGAACAGCAGCCGAGCACTGCCCAGAGTGTGAGCGCTGCCCACTGCATCGGCAGTCAATCGATCGATCGATTGATTGTTGACTCTGACTTGCGAAACCGCGTGGCGGGAGAGGTTTACTCTGTGCAAACACAATCACTATTACAATCGCAATCACTATCTCAATCCCAGTCCGCCGAACCGAACGCATACACAAATTGAATCCGCTCGCGTGAACGCTCAGCTGTGTATTGAATTTGAATGCGCAGAGCGGCAGACCCAGCGCCAGTGCCAGTCCCATACGTAGTCGCGGCCCCAACCGAAACCGAAACCGCTGAAGAGTCAGAGAAGTCGGAAGAGCCGAAGAGCCCAACCTGAAGCTGAAGCTCAGGTGTCAACAAATGAGCCGTTAAGCGGTATCGTTGCTGCTGCTGCTGCTGCTGCTGCTGCTGCTGCTGCTGCTGTCGCCCCCGCTTCTGTCTGACACGAAAACGAGTCCAAAACTGCAGTCGGAAGGTGGCACTGAAACGGGAGCAGAGCGTCAAGCATCTCCCGATAACTGGTCCGGTTCGGCTCGGCTAGGTTATGCAATTCTCCAGCTGGTTTCACTTTCGTTCGGGCCACGACACGAGCTCCAGTTGGATAGCGGCGAGCCAAGGTGGAAAGCAAAGGTGGGTGAAGTAAATCTTTGGCCCAGAAGAGTTGCACACTTTTAGGAGGACAACTTATATTGGGAACTATGACTAAGACCAACGCTAAGAAAAATACCAGATGTGCGGCCTTTTCCCAAGCTCATCCCTGCTAATGGCACCTAAAGTACCGAGGTCAACTGCAGCCGGGGTCAGAGTGCCAGAGCTGCGACTGCACCCATTGAGCAGATTGATGCTCCTTCCATTTGGCATTGGAGAACTATGTCCAAAGTCCAAGCCAGCTGCAAACACCTGACACCGGAAGTTTTCTTGCGGTTTAGCCAATTAAAGCGTGGTGGCAATGACAATGGCAGGCGTTTGTTTCTACCAACCGGCTATGCTGGGAAATCCAAAGGTTTTTCAAAACAGTTCAATCACTTTTGGGGCGGAAAACAACACCACCATTGAGGTTACTCTGTGCTCAATGGCATAATAAATATTAAATAGCTAATTAAACGCTATTAATTGATAGCTTTATATTATTTGATTATAGTTTAAACATACAGGAATAATCTAAGTTAGGTTCTCTATAAATAAGATCACATTTTGAGCTTTGAACTTCTGCTAACATCCGCTGGATATCCTATCCAGTGGGGCTCTATGTCCTCACATTCTGTCTGATCCAGATGTCGTAGGCAGTAACACTCGTATAGACTCCCGGCCAGTCCTTAAGGCCGCACTTATAACCGAAGGAGACGATGCCCTCGAGGACCCAGGCATTGTCGCGGAACCGCATCAAAGGGCCACCGGAGTCACCGTCGCAGCTGTCTTGCCTGAAACGTCCGCCCGCACACATCTGGGTCGGCTCCACATTAATCTTGATCTGGGCGAACCTCTGCCGGCAGCGCGCGGGCTCCACGTAGTTCACCACCACCTTCTGCTTCACAGGACTCCTGGCCATCTTCAGGGTGCGTCCCCAACCTGCCACCGTGAACTCCTGGCCCCCCTGCCGCGACTCCGGACCCACGACTCCAGGCAGGCAAATGGGTCGAATGCTGTCCGAGTAGCGCACGTTCCGCTCCAGGCGTACCAGACCGATGTCATGGATCTGGTTGGGCGACTTCTCGCTGTAGAGCTCGTGCACTCGGATCTCCTCGAAGCCCAGGCGCTGGGCCTGCGGAGAACAGCCTCCTCCACCGCTGGGACAGTCAACCGCTGTGCGCGTGTCGTGCTCGCCCAAACGAACAGAGGCGCTGTATGGAGAGAAAGATATACAGAAGAATGAGCATTTAAACGATAATCATTAAACCCTAGAATTAGTCTGCTAATTGGTGCTTAAAAAAAAACCGAAATTAAGAGCGTAGCGTCTGAGAACCCCCAGACCCCACTTTGGAGCTCTGCTCCATTCGATCGCTCCAGCTGATTGTGAATCATAACAAGCTAACAAGCAGCAAAACACTTCGGATCTGGTTTTTAGCCGTCTATCGAGCTAATTAATATTCTTAAAATAAAATTAGTCGAGAGTTGAGCTACAACAGCAATGGCTGGCTGCTTGGCAATGTCTTAGAGCTCTGGGGATCCCTTTGAACCTATTACCTGGAGAACGCAGCTCGTTTCCCGGAATTAGCTCACAAACAATCGTGAATAAGCCACTTTCGCCCTCTAACTGGAAGTGGAACTGGAACTGGACGGGAACAGTCATACTAGCGTAGACACCGGGAGCTTGATTCAGCTTAGCTTGATTGCATTGACTAGGTTAAAATCGGGTTTTTCAACTACCACCCATTCCCGAAGCGGATCAATGGGTTTATGAATGGATACTGAAATGCCCCTTGGCAACGCCCAAGATGCAAAATTCACTTTGTCTATCGAAATCTTTGGGGTTCTTAAAACTGTTCAAGAAAAGCGGCTGCAAGGTAGAAACCCCCTTTGGCCTTACTTTAAGATTTGGAATCCCACACAACGTAATACTTCAATCTAAATATCAATCGGAATCCCCCTTTTCGCAACCGCAAACAACATCAAATTTTACTTAAAATGTTAAGATCCTACGCATTTCTTACACTTCGTAAGTCAAAAACCAGTCCAAGCCAGAAATCCCCTCTAAACCAATCAACAGAACTCTGGATTTAATTATGGAAACTACTGCTTCATGGCAGAAACCCCCTTCCATAGATTAGTCTCTAAATGCACACTTACAGTGGTCCAATCTCCCTTTCGATGCGTCCCGTCAGGCAATGGGCTGCTGTCAGAACATACCGCTGATTGATCAGCGATCCCGCGCAGCTGGTGGAGAGGCCGTTGCCGCTACGTCTGCGGTACTCCATTAGCACCATCCAGGGGAACTCGTTGAGATCGGTGTCCTCGCCGTCGTAGATTCTGTTCTTAATGGCAATACCGCCGCAGGTGGGGGGCTGCGGTAGGAGGCTGGAGCCATCGCTGGTGAGCGTCTGTCCCCTCGTCGGAGTCGGAGCCGGGGTAGGGTCAAATCGTTGGCCATTACCTCCAAAGTTCCAGGAGCGACGGGCTTCATTTGGAAATGCGAAGTTGTTCGGCCTCTCCTCTCTCCAGTCCACACCAAATCCGTAATAGTCCGCAAAGGAGGGTGTTATGCGCTTGCTTCTCGTGTAGCCCGTGTCCTGCGTGCAACAGACGAAGGGCCGGTTGTCAGTTCCAGTGCCGCAGGCTGAGGCCTTGAGGAACTGCTTCTCCAGCGTCGAGAGGTTGGCCTGCTTCAAGACCGAGTAGAGGGTCTGGCACGAGTTGATGTGCACACAAAGACCGGCCCGCTGGTTTGGGTTCACACATCGTTTATCTGGAAGAGCAAGGGAAGAGAAAAGAGATACTATCAAAATCTTGTTCTTAGGGGACTCCCAATGCGACATTCCTGTGGTGGCGTGTCCAACTGGAACTTTGACCATTTTAGAGGAGAGCCAATTCTGTGGTTCGGTCCAGCCATGCACATTTGATTACTAAGCACTTCACTCTGGGCAGAACCCCACTTGAGCGGTGCGCGTGCACCAGCTTCGCCAACTGGTCCAACCGGCTCAATTAGAATTATTCACTGCACTCTCTCGCACTTGCGCGATTCCCACTGATTTTGGGGATTTTCTTAAAGCGATATCGCTATCCACAGACATTCCAGCGAACTTAACACTTACATTGGGCCTTTGCACCGGTGGCAATCATAATGCAGAGAAATACCGACGCTACCACTTTCATTTTTAGTAATTATATCCGCTTATTCGCTTGGGAACGATTCTGCTTGACCCATAAAATGGACTGTGAGAGGCCTGCATTTTACGCCAGCTTTTTATAGCCGCAGCCCCAGCTTCAGCGCCAGATCAAGCTTCGTTGCTGTCTCGTTTGTTCCGAACTCGGTTCTCGAGCACGACCCGAGGCCGAGGCAGCAATCGGGTTTATCAATGAAGATCGTCTGTTCTTAGCTATCTCCCGGGGCGTAGTTTGCGGTTAAAACGTTTACTAGCACTTTGGTCAGTGTCTAGCTAAGGCCCGGCAAAATGCATGCCACTGGGTGACACTGAAGGTTTTCCAGCCCGTCCGCTACCGAAAAATTATGCTAAGGGGAAACATCCACCGAAAGAGCAATGAACTCTATCTAACCAAAACCTCAGATCAATGACGTCTGCCCGGAATTCCAATCCACGTCACACATTGAATATAGAGGAAGTAGATCAAAGTAAAGTTTTTAGCCTATGTTCGTGGTACACTCATCGATGGCGTGCAATAAAGGTGTTCTATTATATATTAGCAGCACCCGCATCCCTTTTGGAATTTGCCTATTTGTCATGCATCATCTGCAATTGAGGTATGCACATTATCGGGGATTACCCGATCAACGGAGTGTTAAGTTTAACCACGACTGCACTGTCCGTCCTACCGAGGTATCAGTCGTCATCTGTTAAACCCGTTTCTAATGCGTCGATGGGCCTGTGTTTCGGAAAAATTTCACAACATTTTTCATAGCTACATACATACTTACATATGTATGTATAAATCTATGTTCGTACTGTTAGTATTGAGCACAGCCGTAATGTTTCAGCGGCAAATCTTTCCGTTGCCATCATCCTGCGATTATTTGCGGTATCAAAGAGTCAGTGGGAGCTTAGAACTATCCACGGGGCTCGTCGGACATTTGATACTTTCATCTATTCCATTTCAAAGGACTTTCCGCATCTGGGACCGCAAACCCTTTTAATTTCCTGACATTTCCCTTTCATTGCGTTTCGGTCCGCACCGCGGGTTGTTAACGAGATCAACATGTTACCGCAAAAGGGTTTTATGTTGAAAGCGGCGCACACGGGAAATGTCAACGCCAGATAAACGTTGTCAGTGCCTCGAAATGGGACCGGAGTGAGGGGTCCACGACTCCTTTCGCGGTTGTTAATTAGGCGTGGTATATGGAAAATACAAAACATATCTTGCTGCTGCTTGAAGGCAAAAAAAAAAATATTATTCGTTCTTGACAGCGGTGGGATTCGAACCCACGCCCTTTCGGACTGGTGCCTAAAACCAGCGCCTTAGACCGCTCGGCCACGCTGCCTTCTATGCGCGGTTTGCTAGAGAATTATTAACGACTACGACAACAAATAGCTAGAACAACAAAAACGATCAAAATTTTAATTAACAAAATAACATAAGAACATTTCTTTTATAGTAGAATTACCATGTGCGTGGGCAACAATTTAAATTATACTAGGCAGCGTGATGTGCTGTGATATGACATTGTGTAACTGTATCCTTAAATAGAAAATGGAATAAAAAAGAGAAAAAAAAACCTCAATGTTGATTGTGACAGCGGTGGGATTCGAACCCACGCCCTTTCGGACTGGTGCCTAAAACCAGCGCCTTAGACCGCTCGGCCACGCTGCCTCTGACCGCTGAGTGCCAAAAGTACTACTTGAAGGTGCGGTGTGAATGCCATGCGGAATATGAATTCTGGCATAGTTTTGGGGATGATTTATGCAGCAGTGTTGCCTTTGCTCTCACAGAAAAGTAGTAGAAAGTAGTAGGAGATGTAAATAAAATTCGTTGAATAAATGTAATGTTTAAAAAACGTCATTGGAGAACATAAGAACTAATGTCGCATTACTATCTGCATACATGTTCCATAGTGCGATAGTAAAAACGGTTAAGGGAAAATACTTTACGACTGGCATCGCCATCGAAGCGATTCTAATTCATTGACAAACGCATTTTGATTTTGCGATAATGAGAGTTGGGCTTGGGGTTACAGAAGGGCAGGACACCTTGGACTATACTACCCCTGTTCCTAGTTCTGTGCCCTTTCCAGGGGTCGTAAGCACCCCACGTTGTTGTTGGTTTACGATTTTGGCATTTCGCATTGCCGTAAAAAATGATTCTGTTTTTCCTGCTGTCACCGCTTTGTTTGGTTATACATGTGTATATTATACTCTAACATCGGGTATAACAGCGTACACATGGGACAAGAATTGTATGCATCAGGTCTATAGGTCATCAGGTCAAGTCTATATGACAACTACGTATATTACTATAACAAATATTTTCCATACTAATTTGAATACGAGACAAGTTTTACTGAAGACAACTTTTATATTCATTGGGTGAATACCAATATTTGTATTCCTATGTATTATTTCTAGTACATATATTTTTATATTTTGGTTTCTGATAATTCTGCAAGAGTATTCAAAGCTTCAACCGTTAGTAAAATCCTCTCTTTCCGGTTTTTTTTTGTTTTCAAAGGGACGGTAGCAGAGTATTAACAGCAACTGATTTTATAGACTTTTTATGGGGCCATAGTTTTGCTTCGCTTTTTACGAGCATTTTATAACTTGTTTACATTAGGCGAGTGAGGGATGTAGCCCCAGTGTCGTGTAACAGGAGAGCTGGGAAGCGTTTTATGCAAAAATCTATCGAATCGCTGGCGTGCTGAATAAAAATGGCAATAAATCGGACCAAAGGCTACGGGGACTCCTCTGAGCACAGCCAGCTGCCATTGACACATATACTCGTATAGGGCATTCCAGATCCGAGATTGAAGCACCGCAACGAACCGATTCTCCCTGTGGGGCGTGGCCAATAGGCGAAGAAAGTCTATGGAAAATCGAAGATTAAATGGATTAGGATATTGCCTGCGCCTCTTCCGTTCAAAGCGGCAAATGGGTAACACGAAGCAGGTGAGTCCGACAGTGGCATCAATAATGGCCCTTTTCGCCCTGATGCTACTGCTTCACCAAGCCACCTCGATAAGCGAGGGCCAGCAGGAGGGGGAGCGCATTGAGGAGGTCATGCATCGAATGGCCAAGGACATGGAATCCGGACGCCGCATAAGTGCGAAGCAGAGTCTGGGCATCATAAAGCGGTTTGTAAGTCATCTCCGAACGGAACTTCCGCACACTCAACACCCATGCCATTTCTCATGTCACGCAGGAGAATCTCGGGGCATATATAAAGAAAGTGGCTATCAAGAAAGGGGCGTCCAGTCTAATCAGCGGTAAGCCCGGTCAGACCTACTCCATATACTTCGAGTTCCCCAACCGAAAGCACGCGATACGAAGGAGTTCCTCAAAATTTGACAACGGAAGAACCCAAATTGAATAAACATCAGAATGGAAACGGCACTTGGTTTTAATTCAGTTGATGGAAAAGAAGATTTCAGATTTTAAGAAATATTCTTTCATTTATACCCGAGTCAAAAATCGGCTGATACTCCTGATGCTCAAGATTGATTGGACGAGTTAAATAAGTAAACCACACTTTAAATCGGAGTTAACTGCAACGAAACGATTTTCCAGCCAATCTATATCCGACCGTAGCCCAGCTATGTCAGTAGGAAAATGAGAACCCTACTGGTAGTGCTCGTAAGCCTCGTGCTGTCGCCTCTGCTGATTCAGGCAAGTGGACTAGAATTCCAGGAATTCCAGGATGCCATGAAGAAAATGGGGGAAAACATGAAGATAGCCATCCAAATGGGAAACGAGATGGAGAAAAATGTTGCGAGTCAGATGAAGAGACATGCGACTGGAGACCCTGACAAGAAGGTGTTCCACCTTCTACCCGCCAAGAACGCCTTGATCCGATTCACTTACTCCCTGCAACAAGACGACCAGGCCTCCGAAAGCTCCAATGGCAAGCGTCCCCCGTCAGCATCCGTTAGCGCCACTGGCAAGCGACGCAAGCAGCCAAAGTACTTCCTGAACTTTAACTTTGAGAACCATCAAGACTTCAAGACGGATGTGGATCAGCGGTCGGCCTCTCAGCCAAGGACATGGCGAGCTCGGGGGAAGAGACTTCGCAACGGATTGCCCAATCCCTACAAGTATTTTCCGCTTAAAGGCGAAAATATCTAGCAGTGACTATTATTTTTATTTGCAAACCAAAATATTTACTCACTGATAACAAAAATAATTGAACCATCGATTATACCTCGGCAAAAAAAAACCCAATTAAAATTATGACTTATGCGGCTCAAGCGTTTTTATAATTAGAAAACAGCTACTGGGAAGCTTTCCTCGAGTCTAGAAGCCTGAATACTCAAGGAGGACATGGGAAAGAATATATCTCAGCATTAATGTACGTATGGTACAGTCATAGCTTGTAGAATACCCTTAAAGAAGTTTGTCCGATGAAGTCAGAGACAACAGTTAGTTCCTCAGTGGAACTTCCGATAACCGACCAGACGGCGGGGGAGCACTATAGTTTTATCTTTGCGTTTTTTTTTTCAAAAAGTTAACCCTGTCTGGAAGCAACAATTTTTAGCAGCAACTTGTGGTTCTAAAACGGATCGATCACTCCCGCGCCTTAGATAAGAACTTTGACCAGACTGGAAATTTTGAAGTCGCGGGGCCCGAGCTGCCTGTGGCCCAATGCATAGATATCCATATCGGAATTTATATCAATTTGTATCTTGGGTATATAAAGGGTGCAGAGCTCGAGTATATCTTTAGTTAAAATATTCAACCATGAAATTCATAGTCTCTCTGCTGTTTGTGGTGGCACTGATTGGTCAAAGGCAGACCAGCGCCAAGAGCGTCTCCAGTTCTCTGGTAGGTCGTCGTTGTCTCATCTAAGAACCATCAGATTCATGGGGAATTATGTACATTGATCCTTTAGAGCAATTTGGGCAATGAGATTGGTCAGGACGCATCAGAGTTTGGCCACGAATTGGGAGACGAGGGAACACAGTTCGGACACCAGGCCTCCAACAGCGCAATTAACTTTGGACACGAAGTATCCCAGGAAGCGGTAGGTCAACGGAATGCCATAGATTGAAATTATAAAACGTAAGATTCTTCTTTTTTTGCTAGGAACAAATTGGCAGTGCTGAAATTGGTTCTCTGGAAAAGCAGGTCTCTGTGAGTTTAGCAAAAGTCAAATAGAATATTACCTGCAGAATGCTGACTTAGTCTTCTGTCTCATTGCAGTCTTCCTCTAGCTCCTCTTCTTCAGATTCTTCAGCTACTTCCGCTTCATCAAATGTTAGTGCATATTTGTTCCTTCTAAAATGATTTTACGTATTCCAACTCTCCAATCTATTCTACAGAAATCCGCAACTGATAAGGTCGCTGCTAGTACTGACCAGTCCACCAGCAGTAAGATAACCACCTGCACCTGCAGCGAAAGCGTAGATAACTCTGGAAAGGATACGCCTACAGGTTCCAGCAGTGTTGCTACTGCCACTGCCAGCGCTGCAGGAGCTGTTGCGAAGGATGCTACCAGTGCTGCCAATAGTGTAGCAAAAGATGCCACAAATGTTGCTGGAGATGCAGTAAAGGTTGCTCACGACGCTGCTGATACAGCGTCTAATGTGGGCCAAACTGTTGCCAAGGATGCTGCCAATGCTGCTAGCAATGTGGCAGGTGATGCCGCAACTGTTGCTCAAAATGCGGCTGGAGTCGCTTCGAGCGTGGCTGGAGCTGCCACCAATGCTGCAGACACCATTGCCAAGGATGCAAGCAATGCAGCCAACACAATTGCCACAAATGCATCCAACTTAGCGCATTCGATTGCCGGTCTTTTTTAGACTGCAAAATAATTCGATTGTCATCGATTTTCGATTTATTTACTCAAATATCGTAATGAGCATAATTAATTCCATTACGATTCCAAATATATTCAAGAATATGCTCTCCAGATTACCGCGTGGTAAACCTTGTTTGTACACCTTTGTTTGACTTGATACAGCCTATTTTCGGCTGTCTGAGATAAGACCTTCTGAGACCCACTCGAGACTACAAATCCAAGTTGGAGGTGGAGAAATACCCCGACTTTAGTCAGATAACCAATTTGGCCATCAATCAAACAGCCCGCCCATTGGGGCTGAATCATGCCTACTACTTGAGTCCGATTTGTTTTTAATAGTGGCACCTCCCTCACTCTTGAACAGATAAGAGTAGGCTATAAAGGCAGCATTTGGCCAAGAACCCAATTAGTACTTCATTGGAAAACAATATGCAAGGAACATTCAAAGCTTTCACTATTTTAGCCATCGCCTTGATGGCTCACCAGGCCGCGGCAGGCGTTGGTAGCCTTATGGGGGACGTGTCGCAGGTGGCTGTGGCCGGAGAAAAGGCTTGGCATCAGCTGGCGAACGAGGTCGGAGCCTCTGAGCCGGAACTTGTTCAACCGGAAACCCTGAACCTTCTCAGCGATATGGCCAATGGTTTAGGAGATCTGGCTGTAAGCCAGCCGATTTTGAAATAGTGTATATGTTTTTTAAGTAACTATCTTCCCTAGAATGCCATCACAAGTCTCAGTGTCCAACTGAAGGCCGAAACACAGGCGCGAGCGTTCTCTGTAAGTGATCTAAGAATGCAGAATAATCTGTGACTGCTGATTAGTTTTTTGTCTTTTTTTTCCGTAGTCTGATGGTGCTTCGATCATAGCCGATGGAGGAGTACGTTTTCCTCTCCAAATTTCACCCAAAATAGTTCTCAAACATTTTAAATATTTATTTTCAGGCTGTGAGTGCCAAGACGATTGCTGCTGCCGCCAATGCTGCTGCCCCCTACATCAAGAAATTGAACGAGGGTCTGGGCGATTTGGCTGTAAGTGGTTCATCTTTCCCCATCTCATGCCCGAAACAGTTGCTATTGATTACTTCATCCCGCTCTTCTCTTCCCATAGAACGCCCTCACCAACCTCTGAAGCGACAGGAGGTTGAGTCAAAAGCTGAGGCAGAACATTGAAGCAGTTCAATTAACAAATAAATATCCAATCGCTGGTGAACTTAGTGAGTGGCTCTTTTATGTTCCAATTTGGGGCGAGGTTTATCAACAAGTTGGGTATCAATTAGTTGGGCTGTTTTGAAATTTAAGAACCATAAACAAGGTCACCCCCAGATCCAGATTCAGATGCTGTCGATCCACAGGGAATCCGAATCAGTAGAACCAAGGGAAGCAGCCAGAATGGAAAAGGGGTCAAATGATACGAGAATCAAACTCGAAAAACGTGATTCCCGGCAACATTAGGGGATCAAATTACCCAAAATAAGAACAGCAAACAACAAGAAGTGCAGACACATGAAAACTTTTAAATAATTTAGTATACACTTAGAGAGGGTACTATAATTCTTACCAGAAGTTTGAATTGTACTATATGTGGGTTATAGCTTTTGCAATCATATATTCTATGGTTGAATCAATGATCAGCAGGCCTTTCTGGTTATTCAGCACTGCTGAATGATATTATAATATATTAGATCAGATAATAGATCAGTATTCAAGTGTAGCTCTACATTCGGCTCCCAATGCTAGATCTTCTTTCTCCTCTTCTTATTATTATGACAAGTAGGTTGCTTTTATTCTCGTTCTTTCCACTCCTCGAGCGACCGGAATTGGGTCACCGAGAAGGGAAGGTACTGATGATGGGGGTGCCTATGTGGGCATGGCTGCTTGCTGCTCCGGAAGACGTTGTCGGGGGTCGTCTTTATGGTTGCCGCAGTGAAGTGCTGCCATTAAGTCGCTTTATTGAGCGGCAAATTTGGATTCCCCGACCCCCAACATCCGATCTTGGGTTACACTCACGACTCACCCGTCCCGAAAGTCGTGCTAGCTAGAGACCTGTAATTATGAAAATTAACAAACATTTTGGTAATTAATTTCGGCAACCCTTGCCCAGGCTCCATGCCACACATAATCCCGCCGCAGCAATTAAAATGCACGGCCGCCATCCGAGTTGGGGCACGACCGAATGCGGTGCGTGTGACCATTAGATGTTAATATTATAATAGAAAACCATTTTAATAATTTGTGACACTGTCAGTCAGTCAGTCAGTCAGAGTCAGGTCAGTCAGCCAATCTGCGTTTGGGCCATTAATTGGCGGTTTGACAGCTGGAAGACCTCAAAGGGGAATTCATTTCGGATCACCGACAGTTGTGGGTGTGATTCGGTAATTGAATCACACACATCGAGCCATTGCTCACAACATCGTTCAGTCATACCTACACATGCATGTACATATGTATTTATGTATGTATAGGTATTGCATATATATATTTTTGTACGCAGGTATGGGACTCGATGATGGGAATGGGGAGATGGTGGTTGGGGGGAAGCTCTGCGGGACAGGACAGTCGCGTAAATCGTGCTGCAAATCGTGTTTGCTCGATAACCGGTTTCGGGCAGTTTCTATGTTAGTGGTCAAGGTCTAAGGAGCAGCCGACAGACGGACACTTGGGCGGACAGATGCGGACAGAGAGAGAATGCAGACAAAGTGGAATAAACAATAACAGCAGACTACAAGGTGGGGAAGACAGGGAAAGAGCTGCCAAAAGCCAAGCGAAAATACATAAATGGGCAACAAAAAAAACCACAAGAGCAGAAAACAGAATCAAAAGGAGTCACGAGAATTGCATAAACAATGTGCTTTATATATGTAAGCATATTCATATGTATATGTGTGTGTGTGTGCGAATTTTATGTACACCGGGTTACATACAATGTACATACATATATCAGGGAGGAAATGAGCGAAGTTCTAAAAGTTAGGAGGGTTCTTCACTCTGATATTGGATAAAAAATTAGTATTCAATTCCACGTAGGGAGATCTCACAGAATAAACACAAATATATCGGAGAGATACATAGCTCTTTTTAACAAATATTTTACGCCATTAAATTCGATAGCAGATTAAATTGAGTGCCAAATGTAGAAGATTCTCTGATTTCCGACTATGTATCGAAAGCATGATCAATCTTCACAAAATCAACCTTGAACCACCCTAGCGGCAGATGAAATGGGCACGCACATGCATCATGCAACTACCGCGTGATTGCAACGCAGCTAAAAAAAACTGAATGCATCAATGTGGCATCTAAACAGCCACTCACACACGTACAACAGACGCAAAACTGCATTTACTTTCAATACTGCAATGATGTTTGTGTGTCAAAAAGGGTTGCCTTGCCAAACCACTCGCCTTACATACACACACATACATATGTATATAAATACATACATACATGTGTATATCCATGGACACTCGGGACAGAACTGAGGCGCAAAGGAGCAGCGAAATCCCTATAATAAAGGTTTCTGTACTAGAAACTGGTTTTTGATTACGTCGTAGTCTCCGTTCCCCGTCTCACAGCCTGGCCGAAGCGAAGCCAAAGGTTGCCTTATCTACTGAGAGGCAGGCACTTGACCACAACCAAAACCGAAACCTTAAATTTAGTTCATACTCAAGATGGAATGATGCGGATTGCGGTTCCAAATGCAGCATTAATCGTCACAATGCCGGCTGTCAGCTGTCACTTCAAAAATTTCCATCCGTCTCTCATTTGGGGGCTTATTGTCAGTAATTTGCGACACTTCACACGCACCACGAAAACTACTCGCACAGCAACAGCTTCATTAAAATTAATTAATGCCTAAGCACACACTGAACGACACTCTCCAACACTCTGCTACACCTCTGCAGGATCCAGGGTTCCGAAAAGGGGGGGGGGCTTACATCATTAAGCTCGTATCAGTTTACAATGGTTTTCCGTCTTTGAGGCAGCCGAAAAATATCCACAAATTAAATTAAATGAACTGAGTGTGAAAATACTGCATGTTGGTGGGATGGAATGGGAGGGAAAGCCACACAGCCTGCAAACATTAAGCCCAAACTCAACCGACAGGGCCTGGTCAAAAGGAAACACGCTCAAGTGATTTTCATGCCACCAGCCGACGTCCCCTTTTGGCACCGCCCCTACCTGTGCCACCAACACCACCATCACCCCTACCCTGTGCCACTGTGCCCCTGTCTGCCGCCTGTTGATGTTAAATCAAGATAAGCAAATTGTTGCCGAAAAATAGAGGTACAAAGGAAGCGATTTGGACGTTTTAATGATGATAGAGCATGACACAGAATAAATGAAAATAAAGTGGAGAAAAAAATTCATTTAAATTGTGGGGTAAACAGACGTTGACAGAGAATAAGAAAAAACAGTTACACGGGGAAGAGGTGAGAACAACCAGCTAGGGAGGAACACGGAGAGCAACTCTTGATTGATGTCAGTGAAGGATTTCACGGTACTCTGGGAAAGATCCCTCAATGACAGGCACAATTGCGATTTCAGCTAAATTGAATGTTTCTTTTATGCCTCAAAGCATCAGATGAATTCTTCACCAAGGTGTACTTTTTAACTGTTTAATTAAATAAGACGAGTACTGAGTACCACCTAAAATTTTCTATATGCATACATATGCTCTTAAAGATTGCATTTCCTCACATAGTTTTTGAGTGACATTTCCATGAAGTCCCCTCTTAGGGGACACTCACAATTAGCAAAGGGGAGGTATCCTCCAGATATGGTCCAGTCTGAGACTCACTTCGATACACGTTCATTCAACATTTGTTTTTTTTTTGCGGGGCCTGGACACATGTATTCACACTCTCCCTAACTGACACACACACATGCATACCTCTGACAGCCACACAGACACTTGGATATGCATGCTGCTCCTGCTGTTTGTCATAAACCGAATTTTCGATAATTATTATAATTCTGTTTTATGCTGTGTTTGTCTTCTCTCCTCCTCCTTCTGCCCCACTCTGATCGTCCTCGCCAGTCAAATTGCCGTTCGCATAAAAATAAATGTCCAAAAATGAAT
The DNA here is from genome assembly GCA_008121215.1 of Drosophila athabasca. NCBI lineage: Eukaryota > Metazoa > Arthropoda > Insecta > Diptera > Drosophilidae > Drosophila > Drosophila athabasca. The sequence continues at coordinate 648,806 of CM017793.1, read as the reverse complement.
AAACGTCAAGTGTGTGCAAATGGCCCTATGCATATGCACAAAGTGTCCAAGGAAAGTCAACCTACGACCCCCATATTTAATGTCACCATATCCCGAGAAAATCTTCTGGCTTTTATGGAAAAAATTGGAAAAGTATTGGATTATCCATTTTGTAGTGCGAGGATGAAACGGTAAGACTCGATTTCAGATCTATCCTCGGCTTCCAATAGATGCTTCTATACTCAAGAATCTAGAGGTTGTATACAGACTTTGTCCCAGCACTGTTCACACATACATATGTACATATTTATATGCATCTTTCTTGTACTTATCGTGTTCGCTCAACCTGTTTCACATGTTCGAAGTTCCCCCAAAAATGCAAACTGCCTGAACAGTGGGCTGGCTTCATTATCATCAGGGTTATTATAATTATAATTTGGTGTCTGCTTTTTTTGGGTTTCGGTTTCCCTTTTTTCGAGTATTTTTCAGGAGAAGATGGTGCGGGAGAGTGGAATGTTTTTGTCCATTTTTATTGCCCCTCGAAAGTGTTTGGAATCGAAACAGATTTGCTTGATTTGCTACTCAATGTGCGCAGGAGATGGCTTCCTGTCGTACCCCTCACCCCAGCCCACTGTGCGAACCCTTCTAAGCAGAGCAGAGCCGCTTAATGGGCAGCGAGGCGTCTCAAGGTCTTCTCTGTCAACTGATAAAGAGATAATGTGGCGCAAAAAAAAACGAAGAAATTATGCGAATAGGTGGAAGGAGAGTCGTTGAGAGAGAGAGAGAAGGAGAGAGGGGCGGGGGGCGACAGAAAGTGAAGTAGCAACTGTCTGACGGACACATACACACACAGATATACACAGTTGGCATGCAATGATATCATCACCGCAGAAAGGCAACAAAAAAGAAACAGAAGACAATAAAACCGCAGAAGGAGAAGCAGCAGCGGCAGAGAAACTGACATAAGAAAGAGACGGAAAGGGAAACTCACTTGGTGCTGCTCTCCACCTCCAATACACACACACACACACACACACACACACACACACACACACACACACACACACACACACACACACACACACACACACACACACAAGTTCAAGTTAGACATCCAGGATCCCATCCCATTCAAGGCCCCAACCAGCAGCAGACAACTGCCAGAGCGCCAGAGCAGAGCAGAGCAGAAGAAGGAGAAAACACAGAAGGGGAAACTGAGAAATCGCAAACAAGTTTCGCTTTTATTTAGTGTCCCGAGCCCCCAGCACCATCTTGCATATTTCCCCTCCTCTCCCCACGCAAGCCACCACATTCTTGTATACAAGGGCTATGTCAATGTGTGTTCCATGCCCATATATAGAGAGAACAGGCTATATACTCGAACGTACGACCGAACGAACGCCCGAACGAATGCTCCAAAGTTTCCAGCATTACGTGCCTCAGCATAAAAACGAGAAAACGAAGACGAGCTTCGGGGGCCGAGCCAACAGATACCCTTGCAGATCGATCTTTCTTAAGACCCGATGAGAGATATGCATACTACTATGGTGAGGAATTCATCAGACTTTGATCAGAACAGCTGTGTATTTCTGCTGTTCTTCTCTGTTTCGACTTTATTGAAAATGTTCTTATGAGATTTAAAGCTGTGTTTCAAAGGTAAAGGCTTGCTCCTTAGCGTTGCAAATATGTGATCTAATTCGTACTACCTTCCGTAAGGGTATACAAATGGATAAGGGCAGGGGAAGAAGATGGGCAGCAACCAGCAGCCAAAGGCAGCGAAGGCGATCGTACTTAATGCTCCACTGATTGCACAACGATCGCTGCTGCAGAAAGGGAGAATGCAATAGAGGGAGATGTAGGATAAGGGGTAAGAGAGCGGGGAATGGGGAGTGAGGAGTGATGAGGGAGCAGGAGTCTTTCAGCCAGTAGACACAATTGTATCTGAAGTCGGTGTCAGTAGGTAGACCCCATATCATACGGGTATTTGTGTGAGTATCTATGTGTGTCACAGCGAAAGGAGCTGAAATTAAAGTAAGGCAGGAGGTTTCTCGGCCTGCCACGACATGGCTAGAAGGCAACCCCCATCCCTATGCCCCCCTCTGTATAAAACAGCACAATGGGCTTTTAATTATTTAACCCTACCGTGCCCCTGTTCTGCACAGACAACTTTCTGTTGCTGCCACTGCGACTGCGGCCGGGATTGGGAGTGGTCAGTCCATGTGATACAACTTAGTTGCAATCTGCAAAATGAAAAGTGATTTCTCAGCCAGGATGCTGGGCTGGGATGCCAGTGCTTTCGGTCCCTGATTAATCGCAAATCGTGCTCAGGCTATCGTCCGGGAATCACGTTCCGACATCGCCTCATCATGATGGTGTGTGTGTGTGTGTGTTAAAAATAGGCGGAGAACGAGTCGATCCATGGCCCGAGATATGATGGCTCTGGCTGCCCTGTGGGCGGTGGGCGGTGTGCGGTCGTCAACGTCTGACGGACTGCAATGCCATTCGAGGCCCTGATTTGGATGATTTATTCCAAATATTTACACTGGCTCGAGTTGCCTCCTATAAATCTTTCCCCACAAATGTTTTGTCACGCGATCCCCCAGATGCCCGGCTCTTCTAAGCATGTGGTTTCATTCCATGTCATGCCACAATGTCCGTGCCGCAAGTGTCAAGTTCTCGCTCAGCTCAGTTCAGTTCCAGCGAGCGCCATAAATTACGAACCAATTTCGAAAACATCTCAAAAGAAGCATCCACTCCACTCAAGACGCAATTCCAGCGAATGAAGAATCAAATTATTTGTTGTATGGCTGTGGATCGAATCGAATATACAATTCTTAATGTACATACATATAACAATCAATGGTTTTTGAAATCTTCTCTCAAGAACAATTTCAGGGTTCGGCTGCATTCGCTGATAAGCACAGGACCTCGAACATCTCGTCGACCTTCGATAAATCAAAGGGAAAAACTCGTACAAATCCAAACTTATGGCCTCAGCCTCAGTGCTGACAGTGGCACAACCGTTAACCCTTCTTTAATTATTCCACGGAGCCAGAAATATTTTAGCATCATTCTGAGAGAAAAAAGTAAGCAAAAAATATATATAAATTTTGAAAAATTACTTCTTTGGCTGCGGAACGGAACAGAAGCCGTAGAAGTAATAACAAAGAGTCCGCCTGATGGACGACACTCTGGGGAGCGTTTTGTCCGCCCATCTCTCCGGCTCTCCGGCACCCGCTCCAGATCCAGATCCCCTGAACATGGCCAACAAATTGCTTACAGGGAAAAATGCAAATCAAAATGACAAAAGCAATTAAATTTAACCCATTTCCAATGCGAAAAAAGTTTCACTTTTTGTGGTTATTTCATGTGGAAAATGTACTGCATCACGAACACGGGGTCGCAGCGGGATTGGGTTTGGGATGAGGATGGTTGCCAACAGTTGCAGGCGACCCACAAAAAAGAATAAGGAAAAGGGCGCTTTTAATTATTGGCGCCTGCATGTGTCTCAATTTAAATTAGCTGCAAGGGTTTTTCCCCGGCTTGCTAGGAAATTAAAATTCAATTTAAAAATGCCACGAAAAATAACACAGAAAAACAGAGGAAAAGCTCAAAAAAAATCTTACAACAAAAGTGGGCTAATTTTGCCATGGGCCCAAAGGGGGATGGTTGTGCCCTTACCCCCGCCTTCAAGAGGCAGTTCAAAGGGTTGCCTCGGAAATTAGTTCTACAATTTATGGCTCGACAGAGGTCGGTGGACAAAGGGCGTTCGTTCAGAGCGGGGATCGTCGCATTTAGCGCGCCTTTCAATTGCCATAAATATGATTTATGATCGGAGTATTTAATAAGGATAATTTTCATTATTTTATTCCGCGACTGCCAGCCGTCTGCCCGCCACTGGAATCTGCATCCCAACTCCCATCTTCCATCTGCCGCCGCCTGGTTCACACCCGCCCCAATTAACACACAATTGGAGGCAAAAGGAGTCCAAGTCTCCATCTTACAGTTGCTGCAACTATTCATCAGTCATGCAATCGGTGCTGCCGCCTCCCGACTACCGACTGAATCTGCGATCTTCAATGACATCGAAATGTGCAGTTGGCATGCCGAGATGACGGGAACTTCCCACCGAACGACGACGACGACAACAACTCCACCAACAACGACGAGGGCGGCCCCCACCCAGAAAACCTTGAAAGCGACAGCCAAAGGGCTGGCCCTCGGTCTCCGTCTTCCATCCTCTCTCTCTCTCTCTCTATCTGGTCATACCGTCCCCCCACCCGTTTCAGTCGCGGGATCAGCACAAAGGCGGTGTGCAAAGTAAACAGCAACATCGCAAGACAGTGGTTTAAGATCGTAGGAATATAGAGTCAAATTTAAGGATCGAAAGTGTAATGAATGGTGAAGGTGGTAGGGAAGGCTCATCCTTCGCCTTCGATATTAGAGCCTTTTCTATCCCATAATTTTGTATGGAAAAGATAAGTATGAACCTCTCCTGTGTCTCTCTTCTGTACTTGCATGTCGTTAGGATCCATTGGGTCATCATTCCGGATAGCTTCAACCCATCTAAGTCCACTGTACGGTGAGTCGGGGAGTTGGCGATGCCTTGGCACGACGCCTGGCCAGAACAAACATTGTTAGCACTAATGTCGTCGTTGTCTTCGCCGCTCTGCCCCAGCCCCAGCTCTGCCCGCCCCACCCCCCTTTAAGCAATATTTACACGCGGTGCACGAAGTTGCAATGTGAATGTTGCTCGTTGTTGCTGGATGTTGCTGGTTGCTGGGTGTCGACAGATACGCCAAGGCATTAAAGTATAAAAATAAGAACGTCTTCCTGCCCCATCCCACTCTCTTACTCTCTCTCTCTCTCTCTCTCTCTGTCTCTCTCCCTGGCAATCCTCTTCATCTCCTTCGTGGGAGCGGGCCGCACTTGAAATTGCATTTACTTGGCCTGGCCTTGAAAATGGCTCCAACAGAACTTCACTTGGCTCGAAGTAAGCGGCAAACGAACAGAGCGAGCAGACAAACAAATTTTGGCCCACAACTGAGTTGTCCAAAACGTTTTTCAGGGACCTGGAGAGCACTTAACCCTAGTAGAGTGCTGCTGGTTTGAACCAAGATAACGTTAATGATGATAGAAAGATATTGGATAGAAATTTCAAAAGATATTCAAAGATAACGAAACTCTACAGAGCCTTAGTAAAACTAAGATATCCCTCACAGAGAATGGCTCTTGCATACAAAATTGTATTTTTATTGCCATTTTTAATACACGCGCAATAAAAAGAGCATAATAAAAGAACTAAGAACTCGTTCTAGGGTTAAGACAAATACTCAATCCTCTGTGGCAGGCGCAAATATTTTCATTTAATGTCCTCGCCTGCCATGACACGACACAACCAGTCAAAATGGAAGATGCAAGATGGAACAGAGATCCACAGGGCTCCCCGGGCATAAATTTGAAGTGTGCAATTTCTCTAATGTCCAAGGGAGATGGAGAGCCAAGGACCGAACACCGAACACCGAAGACCGAAGGCCCTTGAATAATGGCCAAGAAACCACTGACCAAAACGAGGCTAAGCAACAAGGGGACCATTTCTATAGAGAGGGTATTGCCAGAAGGCGAAACCAAAGTACAAACGGACAACGATTCGAATGCTGTTCTGGAGGGCCTGATCTTGGCCTGGTCTGGTTTTGCTTTCGGTTTTGGCTGGGGCTTGGGCTTGGGCTTGGAGCCCTTGTCTGCCTGCATTTTTGGTCATGGCCTTTTGGCACTGGCCTGACACTGCTGCACATTAATTATTGTTTATGTCTGGCCAGACAATGCAACATGCCTTGACTTGTGGCCGTGTCAAGTTCAAGGGTTCATTAAAAAGGCCCCGACCATTGTCTGCGGCTCTGCCCACGCCAGAGCCAGAACCAGAGCCAGAGCCAGAGCCACAAGAAGAGGACCCTTCCTCCAATAAGGGCGAATGCAAAAACCTGCACCGGATGCATCGCAGATAAACTCGAAGTGAGGCTTCCTCGGGTTCTGGTTCTGGTTCGGTCTCTGCCTCTGCCCCGGTCTGTATCTCGGTTTCGGGCCAAATTCGATTTAGCTTCTAACGAACGTATGGGTGTGTGGGTGCAGCTTGGGCATGGCAACTCTCCGTAATCCCGATTGTCAGCTTTGCATTGCTCTCCGATACGTGTGACCCTAATCCGCATCGACATGTCTCACAAATTAGATAATAAAGTTGTCTCTCTCCCAGCGCCTCCTCCCCCGGCCACACAGTCGCAGTGCCACGGTCTGGGTCGGGGTCTTTCGCTTAGAGATTGTCAGACGTGGCGGCTGCTCCTATGACAACAATGAGGCAACGACCCATTGCGTTCCCTTCCCCAAGCCCCTTGTTGCACTCTTTGCGGAGTAGATATCGTGCACAAGCCGAGAGTCGCGTCGAGAGTCGGGCCAAGCCGAGCCCAGTCGAGCATTATTTAATCCAATTAAAGTATGGATTTATGAACTACTCGTGTGTGTCTGTGTCTGTGTCTGCGTCTGCGTCTGTTGCCATACCAGAAGTTAAACCCTTTTTATGGCCAGTGCGTGCTCCGACTCGCAGGAAACGAGGCACTGCCAGGGAGTGATGGGGCGAGACACCCATTAAAGGCCCCAACGAGTTGCAAATTATCATCCAGCGCCTACAGAGCTGACAACTTTCCATGCAACTGCGGCAAACGCATCTCAAGTGCACTCCACACGATGATGACAAACGGCGTGAAGGTAAAAGCAAGAGACCAGAGAGGCAGAGAGGCAGAGGAGCAGCAAAGCATAGGAGCACCATAAAGTGAAATGAAAGATAAACCGCAAGAGGCAAAAGTAATTACACATTCTCTCTCGGAATGGGAGCAGCCGATGAGAGAGAGAGTGACGTGACAGTGGGAAGACTAGAGATGGACTGAGCCAGAGAGTCGTGACTGCTTGCTATGCTAACTCTCTAGATGGAACTGCACCCAGTTCTGCAATCATTCATGTAGAGCCACTACTCAGAATGTCCAATAACTATGGTAAAACATTTAAGGTAATGTATAATCTAAACTACATACATCTGTACATATGTATGTATATCCCCAACGACTTTTGGATAAAGAATTCTGTGTAGTTGAACCTCTTCTTTTACCGACAACCGACAACCCTTTTTTGCCGATTCATTACCCTTTCTATGGTGGAGCACTCGAAACACTTTTTGCACAAAGAAAACTTCACGTAGAATTATCTTCGTTATCTGGATAAGAAAACGCATACACACACACAGCTTTGCATTGAGAATGTGTGTGTATGGGTAATTAGCATGCACGCAAATAAATTGTTAGCATTTGTGGGATATGCACCCCCCACCATAAGGGGGGAGTAGCAGTAGGAGGGGCACTGCCGCTCAATTTAACGAGCTGCGACTGCAGCGGCAACGGACGCCGCAACGTCGACTGCGGCGTCGCAGTCAAAGGCTTTCATCAACGCGTCAGTTCTGTGCTGCGTCGCCGTGCTCCTCGACCCCTGTGGGACCCACCACACGCATTTGAAGAATTATGAGGCGACGGCAACGCACATTTCGCTGAAGGAGCCACAGCCACAGCAACAGCAACAAATCTACCCCTACCCCTACTTGCCTGCCACCCACCCCCCTCTGTGGTTCCACTAACCAGACGTGGTGCATGCAACGTAGCGCTTCAATTTATGCGAAGTGATTCGTCATGCGGTTAACTTTAGAATCCGCACACCCAAAGAAAGGCCCAGCGCATACTTAAGCTACAGTGAGCACTCGCCACTGAGGGATCCAATCGTTAGACAAGTCAGAGCCACGACCTATACTGTATCGTGAGCCCCTTCTGAACACTTCTCATTGGAACGTCTCTGTTCTGATGCTCCACTGTACAGTGCCCCAGTCGTGTGGGCTCCACTCTTGTGAGTGTCTGAGTGTTTGAATGTGTGGCCGTATGGGTGCATGGCTGCATGGCTGCCCTGCTGCATGGTTGGAGTTGCTAGGCCCTCGGCTACGTTTCAGTCTGCTGCGGCAGGCAGCCGAGAGGCATTTGCATATGACTTGACTGCAGAGAGACTGACTGCGGGGGCATTGAAACCTAGACGGCGACGATGACAGCGACAGAGCCATAGCCAAGTCCAAGGCAACGCTGGTTGAGTGGGGTGGCAGGGTGGTCGGGTGGTCGGGTGGGTTGGGGAGGTGCATACGGATACAGAGGAATACGCGTACTCAACGAACAACTCAATTGGCAGCGTTGACACTGCCATTTGTTTCACTTTTCATGCCTTTTGTTTGGCCTTTGCTTTTTCGCTGCATTCTCTTTGGCTTATCGTTTGCTTTGTTAGCTATGCTTTCCCCTTGGCCTGCCCCTGCCCCTGCCCCTGCCCCTTGACCCTCCCTTCCTTTATTGCAATTGTTGGAACTGCAACTGCAACATTTGCCAGGTTTGGCCATGAAAAAGTTTAAACACCTCTCTGGGGTCTACAGCAATGTCTTTGCTGTCTTTGCTGTCTGTTCCTCTGTGGCTCCGTGGCTGCTCCTCCTCTGCTCCTCTCTACTTCCTCTCCTTCCTACAACAACTATTATTAGCTAATAGCCGGACGAGGCGGCTGCCAACTGATTAGCCATTGACTGCCCCGCCTATGTGTGCAGTCGGCCCATCCATCGCCACATCAATTCCCCCCATCGTTGACACCGAACAATTTGTCAAAAGATAATTTGTTTCTGCAGCTGTTGGCTAGGACCAGGATCCCCTCCGGGTCCCTCTTCCTCATTGTAGGCACTGTTTGGCCAGTGATAAGCGGCTAACGAAGTGCCCATTGTATGCACTTGGCCCGCACAGGGCCTGCCGGGCCTCGTTGCCGCAGATTGTGGGCTGTTCAACCGCTCGTTAGCTTGCAATTCGCAGCCCAATGCGTTGCAGCATTTTAGGGGCAAGCAACTGCAGCAAGCAAAGCTAATGAATTCAGCATCTTTTGACTCTTTTTTTCTGCTACTCGCATGAGCAAATCATTTCCAGGGAAACCATTGCGGAGGCAAACAAATGCCACGAATTGATGGGAACCAATTGACTCTGTGGTCAGCCAACAGATCTAGACAGGCAGATAGATAGGCAGATGCAAATGGGCAAGATTCATACGTACTCGTAGATAGATACAAATGGGTGTGCTTCTGGGGGAGTACTTTCAGGGGCCATGGAATAGATATTTCATAACTTTAAGGCTGACACCAACGAGTTGATGACAATCAGAATGTAGTGGAAAAGTGACTACAGATATCTGCAAATACATTCATCCGTATCATAAGCCCCGAACAATCTTCTAAAATTGCCTTTTCTGTTGGTTTAATGAATCTTTGTGTTGGCCCCAACTAATCAAATGGAATTAATTCCCGGAAAACTCTCGTGTGACTCTCCAAGTTTATTATGTGTATTTAGATCGCAATATGAGCAATCCCCTTCTTCCAGTCACATTTTTGGGGCACGCAAATTTGGGGTAGCTGGATAGCTGTGCTGGCGGCACTTTGATTGCCTTAAGCTACACAAAATCTATGGTTGTAAAAAATTAATAAATTCATATAAAAATGCCCACAAAAAATGGGACCAAACGCACCAAAGATTTCCGATATGTGCGTATGGTATGGTATGTCATGGTATGGGATGGAGTGTGGATCTTGAGCCCTTGGTCCGGTCCGTTTTAATTTGTTAATTTACCACAATGTCTGGGCGTTCTGCTCTTTTTCTGTTCTGCTTCGATCGTCTAGGTTTTAATAGGCAGCTGTCTCCAAGGGCTCCAGTAAAAAGGCCTTTTCTCATGCTCCGATCAGAGTGCGGATCGCCAGGGGCGTCACCTCGGAATTCATGAAGGGGCTTACTACGTCTCTTAACATATTCTCCCATTTAACTGTGCCACTGATGGGGTTTGATTCTGGATACCCTTTCCTTCAAAAGAGAGTTTAATGGTTGAATGCTTAAATGGGAAAGAATACCCAAAGTTGAGGGAGTGATGCTAATGAATCTTGTAAGCCTTTTGTTATCTTTCCGAAAGAGTATTCCCACTTTGGGATGACTTCTGTTCCATTTCTCTGTTGTTGTTTAGTATGTGAATGATTTATGTCCCAAATTTTTGCTTGGTTTCGTTCGGTTCTCCACTCCGATTCCGATTCCGATCCCGTTCCGAATGCCGAATGCGTAGTTACGCATGCTGACAGACAGACTTGACTCCTACAGAGTCTTCCCTTTACATCTTCCCCTCCTCCGCGTGGCACCCTCTTAATGAATAGCAACAATTTGGTTTTCATTTTATAATGAAATAGACGGAGCTTTTGTGTTGGGGCGTGTTCCTGGAACTTAAGCGGATGTGTTGATTTATGGGATTCTTCTGGAAGGCTTTCACTGGGGACTTCATTACGCAAGTCGGCAATTGATGCAGCTAAATTCTGTCAAATTTCAGGGCTATTCCGAAAAGGGGTAATTGGAATCCTGTGGGAAAGTCTCCCACTGCCGTCGAGAACCTACGAAAAAGTGGGGAAAAAAAGGGAAAGAAAAGAACTGATGGCGGTCATGGTCTAATTGCATTTGAGCCCTGCTCGTCGAAAGGGGTAAACAGACATGCAAAATTTGATCAACATCAATGGGTTGGTATGTATTCGTATTCCGTCCCGAGGCGGGCCCAGCGAGGCGCATTAATCCAATTCGAATTGTGACATTCGCCCCGCCAAAAAGAGCCACGGCGGATGTAACGGTCCGCAAACGAACAAAAAACAGTCGCATGATGTTCGTGATGCTTGTGGAAAGTGCAACAAAGGTCCTCCTTCCCATGCCCGTACCCTCCACCTAATTGCATGACAATGGTGCTTTAGAGCTGTAGAGTTTCAGTTGGAGCAGTTTGCCAAAACTGAGTCAAACTGAAGCTTCTGCAATTTGTGCAGTTGGGGAATGATTGTTGAGGGCCTGTTCGGGTCTGGTCTCATGTAATTAACCTGCTAAACCGCTGTGACGCCTGACTGGCCTGATATTCATGTCGCAGACTGCACACACACACACACACACACCCACAGCTCACACAGAGGCACATACATAAATTGCCATAATAAATGACCGAAAATAAATAAATGAAATTTACGCAGAGCCAGAAAAGGGTGGCTGGTGGAGAGGGAGGGGGCGTGGGCCCCTGGTGGGAGGAGCCCCAACATTTTGTGGAGCTCTTTCTATGTACCACATCCCATTGCCTGTATCTGTGTGTGCTAGGGTTGATAAATCCGTGTGTTTGTGTGGAGGTAGAACTTTCATTTTCATTCGCAAAAAATGGTAAAAATGGGAAAAATACAGCAAACGGAAAAACAAAGGAAAAGCAGCCAAGCGAATGACGTGGCACAGAACAAAATTTTAATAACTTTATGGGAGGAGAGTGGGCTATCAGTATGTACACTAGCAAAAGTATGAGGTTTCTGGTAAAAAAAAAGGGTTTAACAGGGCTCCAAGGGATTCAAGTTGTAATTTGTATGGAGCCAAAAAGGTGTACTGTAAATAAAACGTGTTTTAAGCCAAGATTTGCAACAGCTATAACCGCTAGGACATGGAGTTTCGAAGCATAATGCCATGGCTTGCTGTGTCTCCATAGTTCAATGGTTTTTAATATTTTGATGTTCTTTCTTTTATTGGCCATGTTATGGACTATTAAGGAGTTACCAAAAGTAGTCGATGATATACAGACTGTACCACTCTCTCCCCAGTAGCCCCATTCATCTCTCATTTCCGTTTACGTACTTTCTTCTGTTCCCTTTTTATGTCCGGATTAAGGCAAGACATTTCTGGTCTTAAGGTTACTGCGAACAGAAAACGTTTTCATGGTCCCACCCTACCCCACTCGTTCTTTCTTTCTTTATGAGTCACTCGGGCGACCGCAAACATACATATGTACATATTTTGTAAATATGGTACGTACTACGTACATACATACATATGTGGTTCTAAAGATGTGATATATACGCAACAAAATCCACAAAGTGCGCAGTAAAAATAAAACTACAAGCCAGAAGATCCCAGCATAGCATCCAACCAACACCAAGGCAAAAGCTGTGGGAGAGGCCGGAAAATGCGAACGGAAAATGCCCAACATAAAACACCTTGTGTCCCACTACCGCTCCTCCGCCGCAGACCACTTCGTGCTACCCCACACATAGACACGACCTCGGCCAAGGAGGAGAATGTTCTCAAACTTCCAGAAAATTCCCAACTCCAAAGAGACGAGACGGAGATGGAGATGGAAGGAAGAGAAGTGAGAAGAATAAGAGAAGCCAAATGAATGCGGAGCGTTCGCTGTCCGCAGTGAAAAGGAAACCCAAGAGGCGGAAAATAACGAAAAAAAACCAAAAGAGGAAAATAGAAAAATGTTTCATGTGCAAATGTGCACAAATATTCGTTCAGTATGTATTTATGTACATATGTATGTATGTATGTATGTATACGTGCACCATATGTACACATCTACATGGTTCTATAGCTGGAGTTGTAAGAACTCCACCAAAGGAGAAGTATACACGAAAAAACTAAATATTTTTCCAAAAAATTTGAATAACATATAAATTTACTATTAAAATTGTAAATTATTATGTAAAATTATATATTATAAATTAAATCAAATTAAATAAATTATCAACTTTGTATGTTATTTGTTTCAGTGTGGGGGCTTGAGTTTCCCTTTGGTTTTGACGCACTGACGTAATGCGCCAAATGCTGCGCCAAACTCCAACTCCCCATTGCTCCCTCCTCCCACCCAGCCATCACTCTCCCTCTCTGATTCTGTCTCTCCATCTCGCTCTCTTCTCCTGGCATCATGAACACAACAATTTTTCAAGGTCCTAGAAAATTCACGATCAAGAACATGGAAAGTTCTGTTCTGCCTGCTGCCATCCCCCCGCAACACCATGCCAGCTTGGGTCGAGAGAGCGACACGCGCAAAAATGTTCAGCAGCAGGAAGAGGAGGAGTAGAGAGCACAAGTGTAGAGTGAGCAGCAGCAGAGGGAGGCGGAGTTGGCAAACGTTTTTGGTGGTGGATATCGAACATCGCGCGAGCTGCGACTGCGCAGAGAGAGAGAGTGACTGAGTGAGCAGTGAAAGGAAGAGTGGGAGCCGCTTGAAAAATGGGGGAGCAAAGGGAGGGAGAGTGAGCGAATGAGGAGGAGTAAGCGAGAGAGCGAATGAAGCGAAGGAAGGACCTCCCGCTCGCTGTTGGTAGTGCCTTTTGTTGTATCTCTGGTTGGCACTGACTCCTGGTAGGCTTGGTCTGGGGGCGGTGTTGTTTAGTGGGTGTGGGTTCGAACTCCAGTCGAAGCAGGAGTTGGGTTAGGAATTGGTTGTGTCTGCGTTGCCAGGGTTGCGGCCGAACTTGCGATTGAGGTTTATTTATGGCCCACGGCTTTTGGGCAAAATTTGATACCACGTGTTTGTTGCCGGCCTCCCAGTCTCCCACCAAGCCGAAAGGAGTTTGGGCCACAGGAAAGCATTGGCATAGATAATGGCTACAGGACTGGGAACTGGAGACAGAAAAATACCCGGACCAGGACCGACAGGAGAACAGTTGTAAAAAAAAAATAGGAAAACAAATGACTCATTTGTTCCTGGCAAAAACGGGAAACAGTAGAACACAAAAACTTTTGGAGGGGAAAATCAATTGAATTGCGATATATTGTAAGGGGGATACTTTTTATGAACGAATATTATTTGAAGGGCTGGAAACACACAAAATTTAATTTGAATCCAATAGAAAAAGTTCTTGGAGTACCAAGTTTCAGTATAAATCTATCTAACCAAATAACTTTTTTTAGAAGGGCATTGATTATAGGTCCTGTAGAATTTAGATGTTCAATCCCCTTATCCACGATCTAAACCTAATCAAGAAAATCCCAAAAATACATATTCCAAATCCAAACCTAATCAAGAAAATCCCAAATATACATATTCCAAATATATGTACATACATATTCCATATATTATTCCAAAGGAATTCATTTTGACCGGAATTGTATAAAAAGAGCTTTTGAGGGGCTAACACATACTAGTTTTCCCAACAAAAAAAATATAAACATTATTTCATGTTTCCCCCCTCCATAACATCCCGAATAAACCCCCCTCTCTGAAGATTCTACACAGCACAGATAACGAACGGCAAAGAAGAGAGAACATTTCATTCAATTTCGATACATAGAGATGATGTCTCAAAGTCCTGGTCCCAAAGACCAGAACACGTTTTCGGGCATTACATAAGCGGGAGTGGCTTCACGAAAGGAGGGAGGATCGGTGGGGAAGAAACTAAGGACAGAGCACGGGACACGGGGCAGGATTATGGGTCGAAAACAGGAAAGCAGACAAAACAAAAACCGGAAGAACAGGAAAAAGTGGGCGAAATGTCAAAAAGTGGGCAGAGCAGAAGGAGAAGCAGAAGGTGGAAAAAGAGCCTGTTCTACGCTGCTGCCCACTCAAGAGTCTTCTTCTTCCTCTTGTTTCGTGCTCTCCTGCCTCGCAAAAACAACAAACGAAGCAGCAGAATAAGTAGACGAGCAATAAAACAGAAAACGATGTGCACACCAATACCAATGCCCGAAGCTCTCTGTGCGCAAATAGAGAGTGCAAGTATGCATGTGGGCATGGATGTATGTGTATCTGCCTTTCTGTGTGTGGGAGTGGAGTGAGAGTATGTACAAAAGCAGACGACTGCAAACAACGAGAAGAGTTGCTTTCAAGGTCTGGCTCTCTCTCTCTGTTCTGCCTTCCAGAACCTGCTTCTCTGCTGGCGTTCTCTGCTGCAGTTGTATGACGTCGTTGCCCTTGGACTTGCACTTGAAAACCGATGGAGTTGCATGGCATTCTAATGCGCGCGCACGTCCTCCTCGCCTCCCCGCGACAAGCAGCAACTCGAACAGCGACGGCAGCAGCGACTGCAGCTGCAGCCGAATGTTGCAAATTTCGTTTTCATGCAGCAAATTTCAATTTCATGTTATAAAATCATTCGCGTGCACATGTATTGGTGGTTCTCTTCGGCTTTGCTTATGGCAAGTGTGTATTTGTGTGTGGAGAATGTGCAGCAGGCCCGTGCATATTTTTAGCTCTTGCCGTTCCTTTCCGACTTCCTTTTCGTTATTTTCTGCTGCTTTCTGCTTCGACTTCGCGCTGCCTTTTTCATACTCTTTCGCTGCCAGCGTCTGGTGCCTTCTCTCTCCGTCTCTCACACACTCTCCATCAGGAGCGCGGCGGCAACAAATTGATGTTGAAGGTCAGCGTGTTAGCATAAATTGCATTAAATTTACAAGTGTGTGTATTCTAGATGCATATGTATTAAATTTATGCATATATGCATGCTATCATGTGTGTGTGTGCAACTTATCAAAGTTGGTCACATCAATATTTTGAAAGGGACGAGAGTTTGTCCAGTTTTAGTACCCACCGAATTGACGAACCAATCGCCAACTAAAAAGTAAAATCGGGATGGCAACAGTGGACCATGAATTTCTTTCTATTGAAGCTGGACGCTGGCTGGTCGGTATTTAATCGATTATCAGTTTATTCAACTGGTTAAAATATACATATAAATTCTCTCTCCAGTGATATCGACTGTATTTTTCTGGCATATTTTTTCATTAATGATTTAACCTAAAATTTGTGGTCTTCCAATGGCAACTTTTCATTTCAGAAATCGGGCGCCATTTTTCTAATTTTCTTTATTTTCCCTTTCGTTTACTTCATTTTCCATCCATTCCTTCATTTTGTATTTTCATGGCGTATCCTACCTGGCGGACGCAACGTACCTGAAATTCCTAAAGCCTTAGAGTCAGCAGAGGGGGCGGAGTTTTTCCGTTTTCCAGCGGATTCAATGTGAAAATTCAATGGAAATATTTTTCCCACCAAATGGAACACCCTATATATTTATCACTTATATACTGCAGATGTTCATACATACATACATATGTATGTATGTATTAGTGTACCAGCATAAAAAAATACCCCCGAAAATGCTCTAACAGAAAGTAAGTGCGTGCGCCTCGTCATCCTTACCATACCCTCCCTGCCTCCTGCCTCTTGCCACCGCCTACAAACCACCTCCTGGTTCGTCCTCGCCCTCGTAGCAGTGGCAGCCACAAAGGACAAATGAAATTTCAGCTCACATTTGCCGTCTCGCTCACTTTCACTTGGCGCCGCAGAGAAAGGTCCACCCACTCCTCGCATTTTGACAAAACTCCCTCTTTTGGATGGAATTTGAAGGAAAAGAAAGTTCTGAAAATTTGCTATGGAATTTTCGTATTTATTTAGATGTACTCTGTTATACAGGTATATCTTTCAAATATCTGCATTCCAGTCCCATAACATTACTTATGAAAATTCCATTGGAAAAGAGAAGAGTGATGGATTGTTAAAAGAATATGTTGGAACCGTTTGATCGTTGTCCTTTTCTGTCGATCTATCCTGTTTCTGTATGTTTCCAGCCCCATAATTAACTCTTTCGTACGGATTCGATGCGGATAACAATAATTTTCAGTACCTTTTGCGAATATGTATGTCTATAGGGCGAATGCTGACTTCATTTCGCTTATGTAAGCAGAAGCAGCATGAATCAGACCCACATCTGTCCAAGGGGGGCGGGATGGAGAATGGATTGTGAGATGCGGGACACAGATCTGACCCAAACCCGAATACGAATTCGAACCCGACTCTACTCCTCACTTTTCCTCTCCCATGAATCCAGGGCTTGACAAAATGGAGTTTGGGTTATTTTTGGCAACGAAACGAAATTACGACACCCTCTCTCCCGCTTATATACATACATATATGTATTGTGTGTATATGCGTTATATTTACAGTTATGTACTCGACTCGAATCGGTTTGAAGTAGGATTGTGTCGGGGTTGCCATGGCAGCGCAGCGCATGTAAAATTTCAAACCCTATTTTGGGTTGCAAAGTTGCTTCCGATTGGATAAATGCGAGAGTATGAGTAATTACAAATAATGCTTTTCTGCTTTCAGAATGTTGGATAGGGGGAGATGGGTTGCGTGTGTGGATAGGGTGTGCGTAGGGGTATGGGTGGGTGTTCTGTACATCTGCCTGAAACACCCTCAGGACGCAGGACAGAACTCTGAACTGAGTCAAGAGAGAGAGGATGAATAAATGGTTGAATGGTAAATGCTTGGCTGTTCTGTGTGTTCTGTTCTGAGGTAGGGGATCGTCTCTATCCGTATGCGAAATATTGAGTGTGAGTGAGTGTCTTGCAGATATTTTTGTGCCACCGCAAAGTTCCTTTGAGAAACACGCTTTCACACCCTGGAAACAGGAAGCTAAGAAACACGCAAAAACTTGGCAAGACCTGGCAACCCTAAGTAAACCCCCAAACCGAACCCCAAAGGCTCTCCCTTAATTATGCAAATTTGGCATTATATGATGCGTGTCGCCGAAGAATTATACATATGTACATATGTATCTTTCTCTCCACACACGCACACTCTTGCAACAGAATAAAGTCTCCATTATATCTGTCTTTTCTTCTGCTTCTTCTGTCCGCTTTGGTCATTAAAATTAGGTCAGATCGGTGAGCAGTGAGAGAGGCCTGAGCGGAAATCCTTGAGAATTGAGCAACAACAAACTAGTTCAACTTTTGTAAGCTCTCTTTTGTTCTCTTCTTTACACACGATCCTTTTAGCTAGAACAACAAACAACACTCTCACACACACACACACTCATGCTGGCACACATATTACGCAATGGCTATCCACCCTGGGCTTTCGAGCTGCCTACCTGATCTTAATTATTATATCAGATCCAGTCCCTCTCTCTCTCTCTCCCTCTCGCTCGGCAGGTAGCGGAACAAAGGCCAAAGCAGGACGAAAACTACGCAGTCGCCTTGCCCCCAAGGCAGGCAGCCACTGCTACCAGTTGGACCTTGACTTTGCACCAGACCAGACCAAAACCTGATCCGGATCCTTGCAGATCCTATAAGAAGTCCTCACGATCCAGCTGGAAATCTATCCCCCTCTTTCCATTCCACACGTGCCCTTACTTTGCTGCGTCTTCTTCTTCTTCTTTTTGGTATTCAATTCGTGTTTTTTTTGGCAACACGCTCAGCGGCAATTTTTATATAAAAAACCTGAAGAGAGGGTGAGAGCGGGAGCGGGAGCGAGCAGTACATAGAGGCTGTCGAGGATATAAAAAAAGGCCAAAGGGAAAAAACTCCGTTCGGCCTAAAGTACATTAGATATTCCCTACTTTTTTGAATTGAGGAACTTGAACATAGGAATCTACAAAAATAGAGAGAACGATTATAGTCGATCATCGAAAACAACACAAAATATGCAATTTAAGAAAAGTCCATCCATGCACCATTTCCAAGAGTGCGCAGGGTGATCCCGCTTCCAGGTGGCCTGTTTTCCTGCTTTGCGACTCCTCTTCGTTTTGTCTTTTCGTTGTTTGGGTTTGTTTTTAGTGCCTCTTTTATTGTCGATATTCGTTTGCCATTGTGCGAGCATGCACAAGTTTGCGTGTTTTTGCACATAGGGACTATATACAAATTTTATGAAGAGAGACCAATTCATACATACATGTATGTATGTACATATGTACATGTATATTCATGTATTTGAGACCTGGAACAGTTATTTGGGTGGAATCATTTAGATTAACAGATTAACGATGGAAAGCAAAAGTGAGCGCATTTCGCTCCCCAATTTTAACCAATCGACAACCCTGGCCATGTTTACTTTTTTGCCGGTTTTTGCACGCACACAGAAACGACACACACAACAACCAAACGCTTTCAAACATGCTCGAAAGCATTCCGGTCGAGCTCATACTTTAAACGCAAAACTGAGTCGTGAGAGCGTAATTTCGGTCCCATCGAACATTTTGGTCTTATCGAACATTTTGGTCTTATCGAACATTTTGGTCTCATCGAACATTTTGCCAGCAACTTTTGATGGCGGTGGATTTGAAAATGAATATGAACATTAAATATGTTATTTTTCAATATTTCAAAATATTTTCCAAATACTCGTAAAATGCTTTTTAATGTTTTCATTTTCCAGTCAGATATTAATATCCAATATCCAAAACGCAAGAGCAACAAGCAACCCCCTTTTGCATCACTTTCTCTTGCCTCTCGCTCCCACCCAATAAGAGAGGTTTTCTTCCATTTCACTCTCTCTATCAGTTTCAACGAAACACGACTTGGGCACGAACATGCTCGTTTCCAGCTGAACACTTCGAAGCCAACATGTTGCCGACTCTCTATCCCATCCGTTGCCATTTCAAAATCAACACCCCGACCAAGACAGCCTATTTCGTACAACGCCACAAGCATTCAACGCGCGGTAGCTGTGCCGAGCGCGTCGTCAGTCTCGTCAAGAAAATTAAGAAATAGGAGTTCAAAAGTTGATAACTAACGTATTTTCGCGGACGACACAACAAATCGCCTTCTGAAGTAGTTCAGAAGAGTCCGTGATAAAGCTCACAAAAAATATCCAAATTGATATTTTGGCCAAAAAAAATATCAAACAAAATATATACATATATATATTTATACATCAGCTTTGAACTTTTTCCTGGTTGTGTGTTTTCTCTACTCTCAGTCCTCTCTGTGCAGAAGCACAGAATGAACTTAAGAAATTTTACCAAGTTTTTGTAAATTTAGACTCACAGCCGCCAGAATAATCGTGAAAGTACAAGTGTCGTGTTTTTTCGGTCTTTTCATTCTTCCTTGCCGGCAAAACAACACCACCACAACAGCACAACAAACGGTAAACAGCAAAGAAAGGAAAATAAAACCAGCGTCAGCGCGTCTGTCTCGCTTCCGCGAAAAGGGCAAGAAAAAGAATAGAGAGAAAAATGTAAAGAAACGCCGAGAATGGCGCCGTGTGTGTAGAGATCCAGCGAATGAGAGATAAACAATAGAAGCAATTTTTGATACTTAAAAATTCTACACAATAAAACAAATAAAAAACTCAGCTCAGGAACAACACAAACAAAAACCACAAACTACCGCAAAAATAGACTGCAAAAAAAAGAAGAAAAACCAACGAATCAATTTTTGGAAATATTTTTATACGCAAGAAAATCCCACTTTTGGGCATCCTAAAATTTACAATAAAAGAAATGAAACATTTTGCAAAATGCTGCTCCGACGTAGCGGTAAATAGGGCACAATAGTCACAGTTAGCGGCAATCACTCAATCCGAGGGAGTAAATTCAGAACGATCTGACCGATCCCATTTTGAACTACATCCTTAAGCCTCTATGGCGCCGCGTCGCAACAGCAACATCAGCGGCAATCCTTCCCAGCAGCAGCATTCACAGCAGCAGCCACAGCTCCAGCTCTCGCTCTCGCTCCCACAGCAGCAGCAACAGCTCCTCCACTTTTTCACCGAAAGCAGCAACAGAGGCAGCGGCAATCCTCCATCGAGCAGCAGCATGGCGCCCATGCAACTGATGCAGGGCTCCAACGTGCAGCTGGTGCGCTGCTGCTACCCGAGCGGCGAGTGCCGCAAGCTGGACGCGCTCATCGCCCTCACGGAGACGTCGTTGGCGGAGTGCGTCCGGGTGATGTGCAACAATGAGAACTGTGGCGCAGGGCAGTACATGCATCGCGAGTGCTTTGAAGTGTGGGAGGCGGGCGTTTTGCAGACGCTTAAGGCGAGCGGGCGAGCGCGTAGCTGGTCGGAGCGGCAGAGGGCCCAGCACCTGTGGACGAAGAAAGGCTACGACCTGGTCTACAAGGCGTGCAGCTGCAAATGCGGTCGCGGACAGCTGCGCAAGGATCTCGAGTGGTCGGTGCCGGCCTCCAATGGCGGTCTGGTGTTCCTCAATGGAAATGGAAGTGGCGGAGGACGTGGCTCCATGAATGGGAACCTCAGCGAGGACGACGACAAGAAGAAGGCGAAGAAGAAGCGCAATCGCAATGGAAACAGCGGAAACTCTGGCTCTGGAGGAGGCGGCAATCAGAAGAACGGAGTGGGAGTGGCTTTGACCCCACTGAGCACCAACAACAGCAATGGCTATGGTGGAGCCAACGGACTCACCCCGAACCCAAATGTAGGAGTGATCGGCTCTGGGCTGCCGCACAACACTAGCAGCAGCAATGGAAACGCGAACGGCAACAGTGGCGGCTCCTCGGAGGGAAATGGTTTGCAGCCCAGTGTGGTGGCGACCCTAAGCAACATTCTAAATCCGAACAATGTCCTGGGCCTCGATCTCCGTGCCCGGGCCGGCAGCCTCTCCTCCAGCGGCGCCGGCAGCGGCTCCAGCTCCCCATCGGCTTCGCAATCCAGCGCTGAAATCTCGCTCTCGCCGGTGCAGCAGCTCCTCCAGCAGCAGCAGCAGCAGGCCTCGCTACTCATGCAACCCCTAGTGGCACCCCCAACTACAGGCTATGGCGCTGGCAATAATGCCCTGCTCCTCCAGAACGGTCTCGGGCTCTCCAAGAATTTGCTGGCCCCCCAGCAGTCGCAGCCCCCGGCACTGCCCGCCCTGGCCAACATCAGCAACTTCAAACCGTTGGTCAGCTATGAGCAGCAGCAGTTGGTGCAGCAGCAGAAGAACAAGGAGGTGGAGCTCTACTCTGAGCGTGTGCGGTAAGTTCCAAAAATGAGATGAGAATGTGTGAGAGAGCGAAATTCCCCAACATGTGGTCGGTCGGGCGTTCAACAATTTCAATATTTATTCAAAAAAGTTTTATCAATTACACTGCGCAACAGGGAATCGAACTAAAACAGCTGCTGGACGAAAATGAATTGAAATTACTTGCGGGTCTGATTACGGAAAATTCAAAATTTTTCATGCTTCAGCAGGAAATTTTCTGTTAGAATTTAGTTTTGTGTTGAGCAGTGTAATCGACAATTGCTCGAATCGCTTATATAACCTTGATATTTCCTTTGACTAATTCTCGGTTCGGGCCACAGCTGCGCGAGTGAAACGTATTCGATATTTGCACAAATATTAAATAAAATATTCTTGTTTATTTGATTTTGCCTTTTGCAAAATTCTCTTTTAAGGAAGTTGATTATTTTAACGGTTGATCGTTTGCATTTGGTGCGAGAGGGATAGGCAGATTGGAAGATGGGAAGATGGGACAGACGACAGATTGTCTCCGTCGGCAGTCCAGCGCTCCAGCTCCTTGCTCTCCCTTTCCGTCATATGCATGTGATAGCTCCCTTCTGCTCGCTCTCGCTGATCTGATCTGCGTTCTCTGCTTCTTTCTCACTCTCGTGCTTTTGCTTTGCTTTTGCTGTTATTTCCTTTTTCGTCTTGCGAGTTTCACTTTTATCCATGTCAGTTTCTTATACCCTTCAGAAAGATCTTTATGATTTTGACCAGATGTCTGCGCTATAATGCAGAGAGGAGGTATTTCTGAACCCATTAAGTGTATAAAGTGAGATTGATAACTAACAGTTCAGTCGAATAGTATAACCGGACCGTCTGTCTCATTGCTGAAGATATTCCAACCAACTGCACGAAAAGAATGGCTCTGGAAGGGTATCATTATCATCGGCTTTTGAAGTTAGCCCTTCGTTCTTGAGTTTTTTTTTCGCTTGGTCTTCTTTGTTTTGCTTTGGGTCAAGGCTTGTCTTGTCAGCCTCCACTGTACATATGTACATGCATATGTTCCTCCTCTCCTCCAGTTTCTCTCATTGTTTCCGCTGCTGCATAAATCATAAGAAATAAAAATTATTGAAATTTATTTGCTGCCGTCTCCCACATCTCAGCAGACACATATCATATGGTAGAATTTACATAAAAATATATACATATACATAGATACATACATACGTATGTACACACATATGTTTGTATGTGTGTGTTCTTTTATTTATTTTATGCCCAATTTTAATATTTCCGTTTCCAAAAAAATCCACAAACGGGTGGCAGCGGCGCTAGCAAAAATATTATTTATTCCAGTCCGATAAAAATACATTTGCGCAAAGAAAACAAAAACAACTGGCAAAGGCAGAGAAACAGCGAAAAGAAACAAAAAAAAACAAGAATTAGATCGTTTTTTCGGTGTTGTTTTGCTTTGCTGTTTCTTGGTTTACTTCAAAGCGATCTTCGGGCTTACAGTTCTCTCTTTCACTCTCTTTATTGCCTTCTATGGCATAATTCATTCATTCTTTAGCTCTCTTCCTCTCGCTCTTTTTCTGCTATGTACATAAGTATGTATGTGTATATATAATGAATAGTTGTGTGCTTTCAAGGCCAATGATATTTTGTGTGTGTGCTTTTGATCATCAACGCTCTTTGGTTTCTCTCTCTCTCTCCTCTCTCTCCTCTCTCTAATGCTACCCTGCACTTACATTCCTTTGTGGTGGATTGATGCATTCACCTTATCAGCAGGCGCGAGCAGCAGGGCTGATTCGTGTTTAATTCAAAAATAAACTGCCATTAAAATGTTTATCGCCTTTTTGGGGTTTTTTTTTTGTACGTACACATTTATTTTAAGTTTATTTTTAGCGCCACACGCGGCCCATTTTTATATTTCTTCTCTTTTTTGTTGTTGCAATTTTTATTGTGTTTCGATAAACAAGAACTTGAGTGATTTAAGCTTGAAACTTGGAACGGTTCTTTGCTCTCTTTTTAATGAATGAATCTCATTGTACTCTCCAGCGCTCCTCTCTCTCTCTCTCTCTCTCTGTTTCGCTAGCTGTTGACGTGTTTAGTCTGCCGGCTTATTTACTCCGCTGTTTTTCTGGTTGTATTTGCCGCCCAATGTCAAGGTTAAGATACATTTTATGTATTCATTTTCGGTGGCCGATGGGCGAAGGGCAGGCGGTAGGCTGTTTGTTTTTCTCGTTTCCATTCTTCCGGCTCCTCCTACGCCGCTGCCTAAAGCTAACTAACTTTTCTGCAGAAAGCTCTTCCTGCTTGGCTTTCTCTCTTTCTCGCTCTCGTGTCTGCACATGATTTGCGGCAGCTGTGAGAGTGGGTGAACGTCTAATCCCCGACTCAATATCTCTGTGCCGGCGTTGGCATAGGCCTAATACACACTCGTGGGCGCTACTATCACACTTCCCGTCCCATCAACTCCTCTCTCCCTAGCACTGGCGCAATACTTTTCCGAACATTCTCGTTTTCGCACCAACAACAAAATATGTATATCGCGCGCGCAATTGCAAATAAATTGCGAAAGGCACGACGAGAATAGATCCCAAAAACAACTACATTAGCATGGGAGGAGGGGGGCGGGCAGCAGGAGTGACGGTTGCGGTAACAGCGACGGCATTATCGTAGAGTAACAACAAAGTCTTAAATTTACATACCCCTTACACGCTATGGAGAGAGAAAGAGAGGGTTGACTTGGGTGTGTCCAATGGCTGGAGCATATGCAACGGTAGAAATGCCGTCGGCGAGAGAGTGGGAAGATGGAGGAGACGATCTAAAGCTGCATTTATCGCAAGCAGTGCATCAAAGCAGTGGTGCCAAGTAGTAACCATGCCAAGGACTAGTCTTGTAGAGCAACTCTTTCCTCAAAAGCCGAGTCAGAGGTATCCCCTAGTCGTTTTCCCATTGTCTGTAGTTTATTTTGATTTTAAATTTTTAGAATGAACATTCTCTCCCTTCCCCACAGGCGGGATCTAGCATTGTGAGTGCGGTTTTTATAGTGTGAAAAACAAAACTAAAACAAAAAATTAACAACTTTCGCACGACTTTTGTTGTTGTGACTGCCAGAGGCAGAGGCAGTGTCAGTGGCAGAGAGAGATACGGATAGAGGCGGGGATACTATATACATGTGTATGTCTGTATGTCTGTCCGCGTCCATATCGGTGCATACTTTATCTGGGCATGCGGCATGGGGCGGCATGGACTTGTGGCGGCGCACTCTACGAATATGACTGAATTATAGTCGTGAAGCATCGCAAAATTTCATTTAAATTGTGTTTTTGTTTTTCTCGTTAGTATATCGGGGGAGGTGGTGTCCAACCCTCAACCGTTCAACCCCTCAAACCCCAGAGCTTTGCGCTAATTGAGCACGTTCCAAAAACTGTCGTCTAGACGCAAAGCATAAATTTCTGCACTGTAAAATTTTTATTATCGCGGAACCCCCATTACAACGACGTCGATTGCTGTTGTTCCCGATGCTGTTTCGGGTCTGTATAGAACGTATTGGAATAGGTTCTGTTCTGTTAGCAAAAAAATATATATAAACATACATATGTATGTACATACATATGCATATTTTGTGTGAGGTTAGGTTTCACTTTTGTTTCACAAACACGGACCGGGAACGGGTGGCAGCGAAGCATGAAATGAAATGGGTCTCGGACTGCTACTCGTATATAGGGGCCGACGGGGCAGACCTTCGAGGGGTTCGCCGGGTGGTGCGGAGAGGGGGCCTCTCGTAAAGCAATTAACGAACTTTTTTGGCAGTCAAATTGAGGAAACATTAAAAAAGCGAGTTCTGACACTTTGGGGTTGGGGGTGACAATGGAACTGGATCTGGACACGGTTCAGTTCCTGGTTCCTACCACAGTCAGTTCCTGGACCACAGTCAGGGATCAGTGTAGGAACTAAGCGGAAAATCTGTTACCGCAAGGACCATTTGCAAATGATGTGCCCATCATGTGTGGGAAGAGAAAAAGGGAGGGAGGGGGACATGGGCTCACCTTTTGTTGCATATCAAATCAAGTATGCATTGCAGAGTATCCACCGCCCACGCCCTCAGAAACCACAAAAGCTATTAATGAAATCTTTGCCAAAACGGTACACGCACACGCACACGCATACAAGTGCATTGAAGCAGTGCCACACACCAACACCCACACCCACACCCAAATCCACATACGTAAACTTGCACATGCATAGGGCGCATATCGAACGGCGCATGCCTCTGTCTCTTTCTCTGCCGGAGAGCGGGCAGAGGTCCCTCCGCCGACGACGTTGTCAGCGTCATTATTGTCGTATTTTCATTGCCAACAGACAATGCCAGGGCAACTCTACTCCCAGCCCCACCTCAGTACCCACCCACAGCCGTAGCCACACTCCCATTCCCATACCCAAAACAAAACCCACAAATGGAGCCAGAGCCGGAGCCATAGCCATGGCCATGGCCATCAAGCATACATACATACATACATACATACATGTGTGTGCATGTGGAGCCCGGCCATGCGTCCGCAGGCTTTTTGCCAACTTAAAAGGCTTCGTTGCCTCAGCATTTTCCACTCTCTGCCTGCACCTCTCTTCCGACCTCCGTTCGGAACACACGGCAGAACGAACTTTCGTTCCTTCACTGCTTACTCCTACAGTGCCTACTCCACTGCTTGCCCGCCCCACTGCTTGCTCCGCGTACCAGCATGATGTCGTCTGACGTTCATAAGCCAAGCTCCTCTTGTTGTGTCCATGCATCTGTGTATGTGTGCACTGCATTGTGTGTGTGTGATTGTGTGTTTATCTGTCTGCCTGATGTGTGTGTGTATGCTTTTAGGCTTTTGTGCCGGGCCATTCAGCCAAATGAGAATGAGAATGAGAGAGGAGAGAGGAAAGCCTCTCTGCCTCTTCCCTTGGACTCCACTGCAGCCTGGAATTGCAATCAATATTGTTGTTTCTGTTGTTGTTGCTGTTGCTGTTGTCGAGCAGCTGCCAGACAACAAAAAATAAAAAAAAAAGAAAGAATGGCAACAGTAAAAACGAGCCTCCACCATGAGTGTTGGGGGAGCATAGTGGGGGAAAGGACATACAAGTTGAAAAGCGAAAAGTAAAACAGAAAACAGAACAGGAACAGAAACAGGAAAAAAAAAACATGAAATGTTTGTGGAAATAAAACAAAGCTGTTGTTGTTGTTGTTCTCTGCATCTCCTTCTACCTTCTGCTCCGTCCTCCTCCTCGTCCCTCCCTTCCCTTGCAATTCTGTGGAGTGCAATTCGGACTGTAGTTTGGACTGGTCCCAGCTGGAGGTCCTGCTGCACTGGGATCCTGTTGGATTGTGGTTCCATCTCCTCTCCCCCCCCATGAAGGCATGCATGCCATTCCATATTGCAACTGTACATGTGTGT
The DNA here is from genome assembly GCA_008121215.1 of Drosophila athabasca. Lineage (NCBI taxonomy): Eukaryota > Metazoa > Arthropoda > Insecta > Diptera > Drosophilidae > Drosophila > Drosophila athabasca. The sequence continues at coordinate 621,791 of CM017793.1, read as the reverse complement.
GGGCATGATGTCCGCGTGTGTGTGTGTGTGTGGGAATGTTTGTTTTGCTCCCTATTTGATATCCATTAAAACGATTCCACATTTGGCGTCTGTCTGGCCCTGACCCTGCCTGTCGGCTCCCCATCCCGACCCGATCCCATTCCCACTCCCTCCCCATCCTTTTCTCACTCTCTCTGCTTTCTCTCTGATTGGGAATGCATTCTATCCTATATTCTGTAGCCATGTGCCTGTGCCTGTGTGTGTGTGTCTGTCATTCTGTTCATTTGGCCTGCAATTTGTGTCGCTTGCAGTTCCTTTTTCCTCAACTCTGTTTTTCATGTCTATTTGTTTATTAGTTGCAATTTTCATTTGTGTGTTGTCTGGGGGGTTGGTAGAGCGGGGAGGAAGTTGGCTTCCATTCATTGAGTTTATCTGGCGGGGGAGTTCCATGAGGGGGGGGCTTTGTCGTAACATTTGACACCTACTCAATCACAGCCTCTTTACTCTTTTTCGTTCACTTAGCCGTGCCACCGCCTCCACCCCGCTCTTGCCACTAGATGTAGCCAGACAAGAGAGCAACAAATGAAGCTTAAATTTTAATCGTCACTCTGCCGCCATTTGCCTGACGATAATGTTGATGATTCTCTTGCCGCTTCTTCGTTTTCACGCTTCACTCGTACCAGCTCCCCAGCATCAGCATCAGCTTCTGCTCAGTCCTCTTGCCTTCTCTTCTTCTTCTTGCATCCTGTCAAAGGACAACAAGCGTGGAACATTTCTTTCGTCGTTCAAAGTCATTTGGTTTTATGATTATTAGCTTGTTTAGTTCTCTCTCTCTCTCTCTCTCTCTCTCTCTCTCTCTCTCTCTCTCTCTCTCTCTCTCTCTAGAGCTCTATCCCTCTGTCTATCTCTGTTTTTCAAGTAGCTCTGTTTCTACCCTTCGCCCCCTCTCTTTCCCGCCTTCTGTGTCTGTGTGTGGCTGGAGGGCAAACATATTCTTTATGCTTATATAATATCTATTTAGTTGCACTCAGCCAAGTGCTTACCCCGCCCTCCTGCTTGAGTCTGACGCCTGTTTGTAGCTTGTTTGTTTGTTTGTTTGTTTGTCTCTTTCTCCTATCCTCTTTGCTCTATCCATCCTCCACTCCTCGCTGTGTCTGCTCCTGCGTTACGACTGATTGCGCTTGTTGTGCGATAACCGTTGCCATTTGTATCTTTTCCATCTTTTGCCCATAACAATTTGACGCTCCATGACTTTGGATAGGGACAATATGCCACATCAGAGAGGAAGAGAGGAGCCATCCGCTACAGAGCGACTGCAGTATCTGTATCTGTAGTGTAGTGTAGTGTAGTGTAGTGTCTGTTTCTTTCGTGTTAACAACAATTGCGTTTTGTTTAATTGAATAAGTGCTTGGGCGGTCCGATGGAGGCTTGAGAGTCCGTAGCCCCCTTCCCTTCCCTTCCCCTCCACCAATATCCCCCGACATGTGGCGTTGATTTGCGGATTTGTTGCGCCCCAAAAAGTGCAGAGAGGAGAAGAAGAGGAGGGATCAGGGGTAGCAGCATGACGAGGACATAAAACGCATTAAAGTTTCCGTCTCCTTTTTTTTTTATTTTTTTGCCATTTTTGGGTGCATGCAACAACTCGGCAGCAACAGCGGTCACATCTCTCTGTGGCAGCCCCAACATCAGCATCAGCATCAGTTGCACCGTTTTGGGCAATAAAAGCAAATTATTTTTACGATCAAACCGCCGCAAATAAATAAATGCATTTTTGTAGGTTTTCTCTTTCCCTCTCCGTCCCTTCGTTTTCACCCTCTTCTCCTCTGTTCCTCCCTTCCGTTTTGCTTATTTTTGGAGGCGATGACACCAAGTGCATTTTTATGCCCTCGCCTCGGGGCGTGACAGATCATTAGCAAGGGGCCCGAAATTCCCCCAAAAAAACGAAGATAAAAATGGAGAAAATGCTATAAAATATCTGAAAAGAGTATGAGAGAAGAATGGCACAGAGTGTGGAAGGGAATTAACCAAATTGCAGGATAATCAAACAAAATGCATTTCCTGTGGCAGAGAAATGGAGAAAGCGGAGAAGACTGTAAATATAATTACTTTCTTCCTTACAGAAGACATCGATCGTTTAAATAGAGCGAGGATTGGTGGTGGATCCCTCTCTCCTCTCTGGGGTCAATCTGCGGTCATAGTCCATTCATATTTTACCCTTTCTGTTCTTCGTCGAAAGAGTATCAAAAGAGAGAGAGAGAGCGGAAGAGCGCACTCCCACCGCAAACTTTCTCACGGCGTAATCATTTTTATAGTAATATTTTGCCGCACGGCTGCCGCCAAGCAACCCAATCACCGATATTTGTAATTAACAGTAACAGCCACACACACACACACACGCGTAGTGGTTGCAACAACAGGCACGTTTTGGGGCAACGATCGCTGCTCTGATATCCGATGATGGGATCGGATCGGATTGGATCGGATCAGAGCGGAGTGGAGTGGAGCGGAGCGATGGCTTCATTGTGGCGGCTTTTGTTGAAAGGCCCCCGTTGCACACACTCAAAAATTGCAACGTATCTATTGCTGCATGCCACACGGTGGCAACAACGAGTACAGTAGCAACAAGTTTATTGAACTTGGGGCAGGCAGGCGGCGCCATCAGCAATTAAAACTAACTGTTAAATGCTTGAAATCGATGGAAAAAGAGAGAGGGTAAGAGCAGGATAGGGAGAGAGGAAGAGAGGGAGGGACAGGGAATGGGAGAGGGAGAGGGATTGGGGAGGGAATTCCCTCCTTAAACGGACAAAATGTTGTCGCTGATTCAATTAAAGTATAAAAAGAAGGAGAAGGAGAAGGAGAAAAGGAGGAGGCAACAACAACACTAGCAATAAGAAAGATGGAGCGAAAAAGCTAGGCTTCAATCGAAGGCTAATGAAAGATATGGAGCGGCGATAACACAAGAGAGACCGAGACAGAGACAGAGAGAGGCCATCGTCACACATGTATGACAGCCAGATTGTGTGTGTGTGTGTGCCCACATATGTATGTATGCGAAAGAGTGCCTTAAAAATAAATGTTAACTTTCACTTTCGCGAGCACACACTCCTTCGTCATCCTTCCCCCCTTTTTACCACCTGATGACAACCGACTTACAAAATGATAATAAAAATGCAACATTTATTAAAGGGGGGGGGGGGGGGACGGGGGGGCAGAGCAGGAGTGCAGCATGGGTACAGCAGATGCAGAGGCAGGGACCTTGATCAACTTTACTTTCGTTTCGTTTATTAACCGCAAAACTGCGAAACTGCAATGGCACAAAATTGCATTTGCCTGAGATTTAAATCAATAAAAAAAAACATAAATTGAAAATGATCAAAGCGAAAGAAAGTGACACCGAAAGAGAAAAAGAAGAATAGCGGTGCAATAAGAAGCAGTAAAGAAATAAGCAGTGCGGAAAGAAGCAGTGCAGTGGCATAGCAGATACCGAATGGAGCCTATAAATAAACGAAGCAGTAGGAAAGAAGCAGTGCAGCTTGATGGAGAAGCAGACACCGAATGGCAACGCAAAGAAGCAGAAGCAAGCTTCAGGAATGAAGAAGCTTCCTCGCGAACAATGGATCAGCGAGGGTATCAAAAGTTTCAATCCAGGTTTTCCTCCTTCCTCTCCCCCTTTTCTCTTTTCTCTTCTGTTGTATAATAAATAAATGCAAAAACAAAAAAATTGTTTACCCTTTCGGCCATTATTTCGGTCAAATGTCCTGCAATAATTTTCGGTAAGAGCAGTCGACTGACAGCAACAATAATCCCCATGGTGCGGGTGACGGCGGAGGTGGGGGTGAGGGGGGGCCTGCTGCACATGACCGTGTTGCATGACTTTGTTTCTGTAAACCTGAAATTCACTTCGGAGTTGATTTCGTATCGTTTTTGTAGTTTTTTTTGTTGTGTTTTGTTTTTGTTGTCCCGCATCTTGTTTATGCACGCGATAAAATTGTTGCACAAAGAAAACGGAGTAAAAAAGCGAACAATTTTAAACGTAAATTCACCTTTTTTTTGTTGTGTAAAAACAAAAGCCTTGAAAATTCATCCGTTGCCAGGTTGTCGTGGAGTCTGTGTTGTGTCGTCTGGGGCTTAATCTTTAAGGTGGCATCTGGGCCCCGTGCTCGGAATGGAGTTTGCTTTATACCCTTGAAAGCAAGTATGACAGAGTGGGAGCCGAAGGAGAGGGAGAGGGAGAAGGAGAGGGAGTGGTTCTTATCATCTGTTGAACTTGTCAAGGCCCAAACGAGGCCTAGGCCTCGTATATAAACAGGGTCTAAATGGGAACGGGATTCAGGCTTACCTTGGGGATACGAAAAAGGAAAATAAATATGACAAGTGAACAAAGTAATCACATGTCTTTCCGTCTTTATCTGTATATACATATATAAAGATCACTTTCCTTCCTTACCATTCCATTCCTTTCCTTTCCTTATTTCTGTTCAATTTATTCCTTTATTTTCTTGTTTTTTTTATATCTATTTAAAATATTCTTAAGCACCTCTCAAGTGATTTCCATCCATCCAAAACTAATCCCAAATATCTTTCTTTCTTTTTCTCTCTCTTTGCAGGTAAGTAAAAAGGAAGCCGAATGAAGATGCTCCCTCGATATCCCATTGAGGGGAAGAAGCGTCTGCCATGAGTGTTGCAAGCGGGCTATAAATCGCAGCAAGTGGCAGACAGACTTTTGCTTTATTGTGCAGGTGAGGGGGTAGTCACTCTAAGGATCTGTGAGCGTTCTTTTGGTCCCAGCATTATTTGTCGGCGCTTTAAGTTAAACGCTCCCTGCGGCGCCATAAACAAGACTCTCGGATGGGCCATGGGGCATGGGTGGGGGCATGGGCAGCAGCCAGAAAGCGAGCATTTAAGCGCAGTTTAATGGTTCAATGACATAATGAATATGCAACGCCCTGCACCAGAAGGAGCAGCAGGAAGAGGAAGGATCTAACAAAAGAAGGAGCAAGCCGAGTGGGAGGCAGCACAGGAGGCATGCCCCGAACAGGAGTCGCGTCTCCGTCTGCTGCCTGCTAATTAGCTGCATTCATAATTTCGTGAACATTATTTACATGCTAAGCAGTGCAGACGGTGGAGCGGAGAGTGGAGGGCGGGGAGCGGTCGAGAGGGTCGACGGGCAGACAGACAAAGCCAACCGCAATGTGGTTGCACCTCGTCTGCTGCCACTGCCACAGGCTCCTTGGGCGGCTCATTTACAGTTTGAGGGGAGATAGAGAGAGATGGAGGGAGGGAGCATTCCTTGCAAGTGGCAAGAACTCTTACAACTTCCAGCGCGAAAAAGAACAAAAGAAAGGGAGGAGAAAGAAGAGAAAAAGAGAGAGAGCGGGAGAGAGGAGAGGCACAGAAGAGGTGCCAGCGTGTTGCAAGTGAAAACTTTTTTAATTGAAAACATTTTTCAAGTTTATTTTTATTTTTATTGAACGGCGGAGCAGCCAGCAGAAGTTTCTTTAAGGTTAAGTGTGTGCCCAAGAACGGGAGACGGGAGACAGATGGGAAGAGGGAGAAGCGAAGAGAAGAGAAGAAGGAGAGACAGAGTGGAGTGCAGAAAAGAGAGAAGCGTAGAGTTACGTTAGCCTTACTTTTACCGTAGAAACTGCACTTTGGCTTAAAGCCCTCTCTCCATCTCTTTCTCTCTCGCCCTCATCCCCTTCTTGTGGGGCTTCCCTCGCGCAGCGGGATGGCCATAAGCTGCACTCCCTGCAACCCTTTCGCTTCGCTCTGCACCCCCCGCCTCTCAGAGTTTGACTTTGACTTTCCTTTTGAGCGGCTTACTACCCCTACCCCTACTCTCCCTTACCATTGCCATCCCTACCCCATGAATCGATAAAATATATTTAAATGCCGGCAATCAATTTCCATTTCCCCGCTGCTCTGAGGGAATTATCCTGGCGCCATCTTGGCAGACACTCTTTCTGAGTGAGTGGCACCCTCCCTCTACCGCCCACTCGTCTGCCTTTTGTATTGTGATTTATACAAGTTCAGAGAGGGGGAGAGAAACAGAGAGAGCAAGAGAGAGAGAAGGTCAGACACGCTAATTAGCCGATCAACTCCTCCTTGACCTGGGACGGCGGGACCCTCTCGCCCTGCCACTCGCAGAACCACTTGGACTGGCGGGGGGGACATTCCAGGCACGAGACATTTCATTCATTCAACTTTATGGCTAACCCCTGCTCCTGCCCCTCTCTGCTGTCTGGCTAATACGTAACTTTTATTTTTCAATTTTTCCCTCTGGGTTGTTCCTTCTCTCTGGTTTCCATGTTCTGTCAACATTTTCCGCTTTGTTTGGTTATCTGTCTGCCGTTATTCTCCTTCCTCTTTCCCACTGGAAGGAAAGCGGCTTTGTCCTGCCAGTGGGACCAGATTACAGTTGCATTTCGGCCCGTGGAAGTTGCATCCACAAATCAATTGGACATTTGTCCAGCGTCCAAGCTCAATTATTCAATAATTGTTTATTGTCGTCATCAATTTCGGGCTGTCATCCTCCTCCATATCCTCTCTGCCCCCCCCGCCCCACACAACGCCTCCCTCATTTGCATTTGCTCAATGGAGCTAAAGCTAAAGCTCAAATTCGGTTTTTTTGTTGGCCATAAAAAGCTTTGTTTCGGCCGCCACTTGGCTGCCATTTTTTCAGTTTTTCAATTTTCAAATTTTCAGCTTTTTTTTGTATCTGTTTGTTCATTACGCGGCCTGTCAAATTAAATTTGACTTGCAGTTTGCCAAATTCGTAGGAATACCAAAAGCAACAAAAAGCAACGAATGCCCAAAACAAAACAAAATGAAAATCGAATAAAACAAGTAAAGAAAAAAGCGATGGAAATAGTCGCGTACGCAACGCCAGAGCCTGAGACATGAGACTGCAATTTCGGATTTCAGATTTTGGATTTCGGATTTTGGGCTTGCTCTTTGGCTTTTAAAGCTATTTAAATGTCTGTTTAATTGGCAAAGATTTCATTTAATTATTAACATTCATTGATAGTTTTTACTACTTGTTTCCCTGGCGATTATTTCTTGTATTGCTAGACTTTTATACTAATATTTTTTCCAGCTGATGAGTCATCAGTCCAGTCCACCCCCCCCCCCCCCCCCCCCCCCCCACTTCGCTCTCCTCGCAGTTGCTGCATTTAATTACGTTTCTAACCACAAAGATATTACTCATACGACAGCGCAGCCCCCCGTTTGGGCCTGAACGCTGAACGAGTTGCTCGCGCCACAGAGAAAGAGAGAGATGGAACATGGCACATTTATGCGTGGCTCCCCCCACTATCTTGCCCCCCCCTCCCCTCTCAATGTAAGCGATTGCATGAGCAAACGTGCCACGCATTTGACAGTGAGTGGAAGTCAATCACACGAGAGTCTTGTGTTTGGAGGTAAATGCACTTTGCACACGCCCCTCTCTATGCAGCCCCTTCCCCTCCACTCTCGCCCCCCCCTATGCCTCCATATTGTGGGGCCCCACAGGGCAGACAGCCAAAAAAAAAATCAACAAAAATGGCAAAGATGTTGATGAAATATTCACATTGCATTAGGCGACAATTTATGACTTTTAATTAACTAAAAAAATATACAAAAAGCGCAAAATAAAAAAAAACTTTCAGTTTTCCATCACATTTGCATATTGATTGAAACGTTGATAAAATAAATATCATAGGGAAATGGGAATTGAAGGGGGGCGGGGGGTTGTTGAAAATTGATATTTGAAAATGGGAAGATAGCTCAATTTGTTGTTGAAAACGTTTGGGACAGACTTTCCCATAAACTCCACTTCCCTGCCACTTTTTCAGACTCCACCATCCATCTATTCAGCTGTCGATTTCCAGTTAGCAAATATCCAAGGAAAACAGAAAACAGAAAATCACTAGATAAGCACTGGAAAGGTCTGAGAGGGAAGTAGGGATGGGATAGGGTGGGCGTGCGACTAAGAGAAGCCTTGGAACGTGCCTGGAATGAATGAAAGAAGAAACAAAGCATTTGGCATTTCGTGGTCTACCATCATTGCCACCAGCTCTTCCTCTTTACACTTTTACACCTCCCCCCCCCCCCCCACTACCAACGTCTTGAGCTGTCGAATATTTGAAAATTAGAAGCCAAATGCAGACACACACACACACACACACACACAGACGGCTGTGTGGCTCTCTTTTCCGTTCTTACTCTCTCGTTCTTACTCCCCATATGTATGCATATCCCCTTCTCATATATGTATATATATGTATATGTATGTAAGCTGCTTCTTCTTCTAGTTTGTAATCCTATATTTTCCCTTGCTGTTTCTGTAACCTTGACGCCTGGTTTCATCGGGCATTACACTCCTCTTACTCTTATTCCTACTCTTACTCTTACTATTACAGGCGGCTCTCAGTTGAGTGAGTCGAGTCGGCGCAACGTCCAACGATACGATATCACTGTCAATATTACGCGTACGCGCCGTGTAATTCTATTAATTATATTTAAACATTATTTCACACACACACACACACACACACAGACTGAAACAGAAACGCTGTTGCACACACACACAGATAGATTGCTTTGTTGTGTTGCTTTTGTTGTTGCTGTCGACAGTTTGTACATTTTCAATGAATCTGTCCTTGGCAAAGTGCATTGCCGGCAGCGCCGTCAGCGCGTTGCATTGCCGCGAGAGTGTTGCGGCTGCCCGTTCATTCGCCTCGATTGCAGGCAGAAGTTGCTGCTGCTGCTCCGCTCAGCTGTAGCTCTGCCACTGCGTGCTTTTGCTTAATTTATTGACTTTTCGCTGCTGTGGCTGTGGCAATTTATTTGCCAACCGACTAAAAACTTCAATTACGACGCACGCACTTTCTAAAAATACAACCAAACACAAAAACAAAAACACTCAAAAAAAGTCCCAAATAATTTTCGAGTTTCGGTTTCAGTTTCAGTTTTCTCAACGTTGCAGCAAATATTTATGAAACAATCTCGGTGATCGGTGATCGGGGGGATCGGGGAAAGGAGAAGGCACAAAAGAGTTGCATTGTTATTGGCCGTAGAGGTGGGCAGATGAGATGGGGCGGGGGATCTGTGAAAAGGAAAGTGTTGTTGTTGTTGCTGTTGTTGCTGTTGCTGTTATACAAACAGGGGGCTAAGTGGGTCACTTGAAGCGATCAGCTGTCAAGGTGTGTGTGGGTGTGTGCGATTTTCAGGCTCAGGCTCAAGGCTTGCGCATGCTTGAGCACAGCCACTGCTTGATAAGCTCGAGTGGTGGAGTCGGAGTGGGAGTGCGAGAACCGTTTTGTAGAGCCTTATCAACGTTTTCCAGCAGCTGCAGCTGGCACTTGGGCAAACATTGCCAGTTCCTGGGGGCCGGCCGGCCGCCTCTTATCAGGACTCAACTTTGACTTTTATTTCCCTCAAAGACGGAAAGAAAGAATCCCTTTCATTGGAACATAGGGGACTCTTTCCCCCCCTGCCCCTAATTAGAGAATATTATTGTACATATATTGAGAATTGTTCAGAATTTGTAAATGCCTCTGCTTTGTTCTGTTCTTTACTTTCTTCCTTCCTGCCGTCCTTCATGTCTTACTTGTTCTTTCCTTAGTCAATGGCGCCATCTGTGGCTGATCTCTGGCTAACCTTTGTCGTGGTCGGACCACCCACACCCGAGCAGATCATTCACATGAGATTGAGATAATTTATCCGCCAAGCGAAACTTTCGGCAAATTAATATTCTCACGGCTTACATTTTACTTTGCAGTTTCATTTTCAATTGCATTTTGCTGTTGATTTCCTGCTCACTCTCTCTGCCTCCCTACCCTTTACTGATCCCCTCCTCTTTCGCCCGCTCATTCGCTTTGCGCCATTTGTGCTTTTTGTTTATTGCGACGACGACCAGCTCTGACGATTTTTGTCAGTTGATCTTTGACACATTTCTGGGTGCGGCTCGACTCGGCCTGGCTTGACTTGGCTCTGCTCGGCTCTTCGGTCTCTTCGGTCTCTTCAGTCTCTTTGCTTGTCCCTCTTTAGCTTTTCTTGAATATTGTATATACCCTTAGCGTAGAGCAGCGGAGTAATGTAATTTTTCCTCATCCTCGAAGCTTTCTGTCTGAAAGAGTCTTCTGTTGACTGTTTTGAGATATTTTACATATACATACATACATATGTATGTAGTCACCATTGAACTAATCGATCTGCCAGGGTATCAATGCTTCGATACTCAATGAAAGCCTATTTTGTTGTTGTTGTTTTTTTGGCTTACTTCAAATTGGGTTTCTTTCGCCTGGCTTTTCAGCTGTTGTTGTTTTTGTTTGTTGTTGATGTTTATCATTCTCTTCCCCTTCTTCTTCTTTTTCTTCTGCTGTTTCATCGAGCGACATGTGCACGTACAGAAATTGTTTCTGTTTCGTTTCTGTATTGGCAGCATGTTCCGTTCCTTTGTGGCGGCGGGCGATTAATTGCATATTAATTTTGTTTATTTTTTAAGCTGTGGAGCAGTGTAGAGGGGGGAGGAGGGGATGGGTAGGGTAGGGATCCGATCTTGGCACGTTTCCTACGGTAAGTGGGTGAAAATACAATAGCAACAAACAAGGCAAAACCGAAATCATCCACATAATAATAATAATAGCAAATAAAATGTGTTTAAAATTTCGTGCGCGTGTTGCGAGCTTTTTGAGGTTGTCCTCCGCCTCCGCTCTCCCACAGCACCACCCACCCAGCGTGTGAACAAAACCCCCCCTTGGGTTTTGGTTTCTCAAAGCACCTGTCAACCCTGACAACTACAGCTGCAACTCTGCTGAAATGGAAAGCGCTTTCAATTTCATTGCAATTCTGCTCTCTGCCTGCCCCTCTGCTGCCCCTCTGCTGCATGGGTCACGCCCACTTTGGGCTAGCAGCTGCCAACGACCGTTATTTCTATTACCTTTTTCGCTTTGTGCAACATCATCTTCATTAGCAACGCCCCCTGGCGGCTGCGATCCGATCATCATCATCGTCCAACGGCAGCGGCAGTGTGTCCGGGGGGACATGGCACAGTGGATGGGATGCAGTGACTAGTGAAGAAAAAGCTATGTACATAAGCCAGAAAGAGAGAGAGAGAAAGAGAGACCTGCTCTGGCTTTGCCACTGCCACTGCCACTGTTTCTCCTCTGGTTTAAGCCACTGCACTGCCGTAGCTGCTGCTGCTGCAATGGCAAATGAATTCATTTGTTGCTACCGTTAAAGTTACTTAAACAATTGCCCATTTGTTGTTTTTGCACAATTTGCGTTTGTTGAACCTTTCGCTCTCTTGCGATTGTTGCAAAATTCGTTTTGAAGTAGAAAGCTCACTGACTGACTGGAGGAGTGTGCGGAGGGGGGGGGGATGATCGACTGCCTCTCGGGGCAACAAGTGGGCGTGGTCTTTTGTTTGTGCCTCGCATTGAGGCAATTTGTTTGCTGTTGCTGCGTCTAATTTGTGTAATTATATTCAAAATTAAAACTATGTAAATTTCTTACGAAATTATTTGCATTTAAATTGCCTCAGATGTGGCAGTGGCAGTGGCAACGAGAAGAACGTCATCGTTAACAATTATTGTAAATTACTTGGCAGAAAAATGAATCTCTTTGTGTGTGCTGTGCTCTTCTCTCTCCCACTGGCATCCATCTGTCCACCTTCTCTCCATCTCCCTCTGCCACTCGCAAGCAACGTAATTGAACTTTTCGCCGCCCACACCGCCCCCACCCCCCCCACAATTCTACGCCAAATGGCTGACATCATGAAGAGCCTCATTCTCTCATTCTCATTCTTATTCTCTCTCTCTCTATCTGTTTTGGCGTTTGTTTTGGCTTGCATTTAGCTGGAAATTTCTATGCACTTTTACGTCAACTTGTTGTCTAACAGTCGCTGCTCTAACAGTAAAAGCGAGCGATTCAATGTGAATGATTCATTCAGTCGGAGCTTGCATAATATTCATAGTTCCAAGTTCCTCCATCCCACTTACCCGCTCTCTCTCTCTCTCTCTCTCTCTGGCCCATTCATTCGCACTTGAATGCCCAAGAAAGTCGCAAATGAACCGTAATTAATGGAATGTCTATTGGAATAAGCGTTAAGCGATCGTTTATCGCTTCGATCGTTGCTCGGAAAAGGTGCGACGTACAGATACAGATACAGATGTGTGTATGTGGATGGACTTAGATGCAGTTCTAATTGAATTACAATATTCTACAGTAATGCTTTGTAATTTATGGATTTCACTGAGTGGAGGCTATTTATAGTGCATTGCGGATCGGCCTTAATGACGATGATGACATTGTCTGGTAGTCTGGATATACATAAATACATATTCTTGATCTCCTCATTCTGCTTCAGTTTTAATAATTTCCTTTGTTTGCTCGCTCGGACCATTTTCATTATCTTTTTCCCAGCGCACTGTGGTCCAGAATTCAATTTTTTTGGCATAAACTCTAAAAATAAAGCTACAGACTTGAAACTTTGTACGTTTTATTTTTAAATCAGAAATAGTTTGTAGACAAAATTTGAAGTCCGTGCGACCACGCCCTCTCTTGCCTCCCATATAAACTACTGTTATGACTTAGGATTCAAAAAAGCTCTATACTGTTTTCATCTTCAGAAATGATATTTTTATATTTTAAAATAAAATATTAACAAACATAATAAATGGGTATATGAATATTATTTTATAAATAATCAAACTCTTCTTCTTCTAGTTCTACATTAAGAATTTCGGAATCAGAACTCGAATCAGAATCTGAGTCCAATATATGTTCTGATGGATCTGGTTGAAAATTAGATGGTATATCCAAAAGCCTTATTACTTCCTTCGGAAGTGATTTTTTCTCATTTTTTCGCTCTCTTTCTTTTAAACATATTGTTGATAAAAGTGGATCCGAGGAATCAATCGCTCTGTGGAAAATATCAGTCATCGTATTGATTCTATTATTTTTCCTGGCATGTGATAGTCGGTCCCTTTTGTAAAATTTATTACGGGCTTCACTCGCATTTTCGCCTAGGCATCCAAGTGGAACCAACGCCGAATTATTGATTTGAAACCCATGGACCAGTACTTTATGGATCGTTGGTGACATGGGGTACCAAGGATATGTTTGCATATATAATTGAAAAGTTGTATCGCAAAAAGAACGAAATTTGTCGGAATTTATATAATAGTTTGATGAAATTGCTATTAATATAATGTGAACCTTTTTTAAAATATTTTCATCGAAGTTGGTTATCGACGAGAATTTGCTACTTGCGAAAGCTCTTCTTGCCGTATTACCATCATTGGTATTGCCGCAGCCATTCTGTTTCGGCATGCTTACTCGTAGGCCCATTTCTCTCCAAATCTCCTCCTGAATATATTTTTTTCGAATATTCATTTTAGCTTTGTCATCTCCTTTTATATGCCATTTTTTTATCTCAGCTCTGTATGATACATTTAAGACAAATTCAAAAAACCGGATCCAAGCATGTAGTGGACTTACCCCAAATTGTAAAGATTTTATTTTTGGTGCAAAGGTTTCTGAACTAAAATTTGTAATTTTCAATATTTGTGTTGGTTTGACTCCACAGATCGGACAACATTGAGTAGATTTAGTGTCTGTTAATACGTTTAGGACTTTTCCATCTATGAGTGTCATATGCATTTCATAAGTAACTTCGATATCACGAGTTTCATCTCATCTATAAGCAAACGACCTAAGATTATTAATTTGAATATCTAACTGATTTTTTTCCATCATTATGTGGGAAGCAGTTTCTTTTATCAACTCAATTTTTAGCGGCCTGCAAAATCGAATGGACTGCGGTGCTTTGTTGATCCAGATATGCCGATCAAACGAGTCTATAATTTGTATGGGTATGACAGAAGTTACAAATAAAGATTGATCACAAATTTCTGTGCCAGGTGTTTCAGTTTCAAATTTCTGCTTGTAAGCACTATTACCAGTTGTCCCATCAAAAACGTAGCTGCAAATTAATTTGATTTTGAAGATATCTGGAAATTGCTTGAAAACATCCGATTGCAACTTTGTTAATCTTTGCGCAGTATGATCCAAAAGATTTTGTAATAGCACTTGAGCAGTAGTTTCCTTTACCTCTATACCCTCTGGTCGGCACTGTAATTTTGCTTCGAGCACTTCATTATACGGCGGATATATGTCGCTATTATGACTTTTATTCAAAAGCCTGGTGCTTATATATTGCTGTTTTGTTAACGTGTTTTCCAGGAGATAAGCTAGAGCTTCATCTGGTGAAAGAGGAGTTGGTTTTTGCCATTGAAATTGCATCTTCGATTCGGTTAGAAATTCAGGTTTTGTTAAGGTTTCTTTAAGAACAAAGGCAACGTCACTCTTGCCTTCTTTTTTAGCAGATACAGTTGCTGCATGAATCAAAAGATTTGTGTCATTATCACTTTCACTTGCCAGTTCGGATGCCAGTTTCCTTTTCAATCTTGCTCCTGCATTTTGGTAAGATAAGTTTCGGCGTCCCACTTTCTGTGGTGTCTTACAGTTTTCCCACTCATTAACAAAAATTGTAATTTTAGAAGCCATCCACTTAGTATGTTTGGACATAAATCGATCTAACTGTCTGTTACACTCGGGCAGTTTTCTTTTAATGAATAATTCAAAATTAGCTATTTTTTTGTCAATCTGTTCTTTCTTTTTTAATTCCAGATGGTTATTGTTGATTGTGGAATAAACGTAATCATAAACGTAATTTATTTGTCGATTGTTACCGCTCCAAATGTGTATGAGGTCGCTATGTCTGAACTCGAACTTGCCTATATAAAATCAGATTATTAGAAAACGAGCAAAAACGGGCAAAATATATTATTTTGCCGTCAAAAACAATAGTTAAAGGTACAAACTGGCGTTTTTAACTTTTGTCAGAAATTGTCAGAAAATTAGTTATACTCCACGAAACACAGGGGACATGTTAGAATTTTCTGTAAAAATACACATAAATTGGATGTTGCACAACACAAAAACTCTATAACTACACATATATTAAAAACATACATTAAAAACTACATACCTTGACCTTTATTTTCCATATTTTACTATAATTTGTGGATGCGTATTGACAATCGTATCATGTGCAAAAGTAAACAAATAATTTGGCGCGAATTGCCTTCTCGGAATCAGCTGATCAATACTGAACTTTTAAAAGCTCATAAAAAGCTCAAGTGAAGCTTTTTGTCAGTTTTTTGTTTGTTTTTAATTTATATGATCAATTTACTTTTAGAAAATAATGGCTAAAGTACGATATATTGACATAAAAATTTTGAGTTTATGCCATAATAATCGAATTCAGGACCATAGTGCAGCGGGTGACCGCCTTATCGCCGCCCTCTGGCCCACTCGGCGTATGCTTAATCTCGGTAAAGCTTTCCTCTTCCAGAAATTCCATAATTCCCAAGCGACTGTTGATGGAAAACGGATTTTCTTCAGCTCCAGCTTTGGTTTCTATAGGGCACTTTCTATGTCTTGCCGCATTTGTTTGGGTTTGTGTTTGTGGCTCTAACCCACCTCTCAGGTGGGGTCTGGTCTACCTCTATCTTAATAAGAAATCTCGTATGCCTATAAATAACACTCGAACATGTTGCGGTCTCAACACATTCGGCCCTTGTCCCTTTACCCATTCTGTTGTCTCACTTTCCCCCTCACTCTTTTTACAGCCTTTCCTTTCCACTTGCCTCGTTTTCATATGAAATTTGCTCGGTTTTGTATACCCTTCACAAAAAAGGTATTGCGGCTGCCACGAGGAGTTTTTCGAATTCGCTAAAGACCAACAATATCATAGATGTATTGATCCCCGGATAGTAGGTGAATATTCCTTTAAAGATCTTTGCATCATTCTCGTATATGTATGCTTTAAAAGGTATTCCATGGTTCGTTTTTTCTTGGGTGTTGGTTGGTTTTTTGTGTATTTCTTATCGTGTTAACTCATTTGCATGTTAGCTTCGTGCCCCCTTGCCGCTTTCTTTGCTCCAATTCACCAAAAATGGGACGAATGGACGAACGGACACTCTGGAGTAGGGAGGTCGTCAGAAGCTTTTAGGGAATCTAGCTATAGAATCGTATTCCAATGTGGGATTACTTTACAGATCATCTGCCCAAGCTATGAAGAAGTATCTAGAGTTGATTTTTCTAAAAGAAATTATGAGAAATACCTGGTAAGGAACTGGTAAGATCTATGGCC
Organism: Drosophila athabasca; assembly: GCA_008121215.1. Classification (NCBI taxonomy): domain Eukaryota; kingdom Metazoa; phylum Arthropoda; class Insecta; order Diptera; family Drosophilidae; genus Drosophila; species Drosophila athabasca. The sequence goes on along the minus strand of CM017793.1, from coordinate 605,611 downwards.
CCTTATCGTTTGTGAGCGTAAGTTTTGGTCAAATGATCATAATGGTGGTGGTGGTTTATTTCTAAGGTTTGTCTGGGGGTCCCAGAGACTCCCCTATGCCCCGCAGAGTTGTCAGCGTTGAGGTGAAAGAGTGAACCGGGAACCGGCAACTGGGAACCTGGTGGAGGGTGGAGGGGTTAACGATGCGGTATCTGGCTTTGTTGTTGGCCAACGTGTTTTGTTTGGTTTTGGTCTAATTATGCTGCCATGTGGGCACTTTTGGGTTATTGTTTCTGTTTCGTTGCCGTTGCCTTTGGCTTGTGACTCGACTAATTTTGGCTCTCAATTCAATTTTCTCCCACTTTTCGTCATTTTCATTTGCTAATGAATTTTAATTGCAATCTGGCAGGCACTGCACTGCACTCTGACCCTCGTCGACAGCTGAGGGAAACTGATTGGAAGGGGGCACATTATCGGGCTGTTTGCGCGACTCCACTAATTTTCCTCGCATTTTTTCCAAAGAATTTTCACGCCAACGCCCACGCCCCACGCGACGAATTGTTTCGATGAGGTGTGGGGTTCAGGTGATGACTCAATCCGTGGATGGGGTGGGGTGGTGGGGGGTGGTGTAAGAGTGGGGGCGATGGCTGACCACAGACAACAATTACACAATTATATGGCGTGAGGAGGGTCTACGGGGGCTACGAGCGTGCCATAAAAGCCTTGAATTAATTAAAAATCTAAGCCTAAGCTTCGGCCGTCATAAATAAGCCAGACAGCAGCAGCCGCAACAATGGCAATAGCAACAATAACACTTGCAACAAAGCCTGTACTCCACTGGACAGCCAACCAGCCAGCCAGCGATAATATTGTTCAAGAGAAGAGGAAAGAAATAGCCATAAAAGTGATTTTGTAACGATACAACCAACATACATAAACATATACATATATAATGTACATAAGTACGAAATACGAAACATGAACATGAATTTGGAGTCTAGAAAAAACATTTAAGTGTTTATGTTCCTCTCTATCGCTCTATTGGATAATTGCAATTAAAGTTTTTAAGTTGTTGTTGCTTCGATTTGCAGGAGAATGGAATATATACAGTGCGTTTCATAGGTATAGGTCTAGCAATGTGTGTGGTGACGCATTGAACAAATTTTGGCCACGGATTATCGAATTTTTAAATTTGTACTTTTTAGTGGTCTCTTTTTTATGATACACACTGTATCTCTGTGGTTAATTGAATATATAAATCAAGCGTGTGCATTCATACGGAGCAGTCCCTCTGTTCCGCCCCGCCCTGCGTGCACCCCCCTCGTCGCTGTCATGTCAAGTGTCAGTTACAGAAAACAACGCTGAAAATGTGGAATAAAAATGGGTGGAGTTCGAGCTCGAGTTCGGGTTCGGGCCGAATCGTGCTCAGAGGCAGTGGCCGGCCTTTGTCGTCTATCGGCATCCCAAAGAAATAGTTAAGTTAAGCACAAAAAATCGCATAATTACAAAAAAAAATAATACAAATCAGAATAGACTGCCACAAAAATCAACAGAAACAAAAACGAAAACCGAAAAAAAAAATAAGAAACAGAAATATTGCCAATTAGAATTAATGTGAGCACTCGAGAAGAGATTTCGGCTTAAAGTCGCAGTCAAAGTCTCGGACATGTTTCCAATTATTTTTGAATATTTCTGCGCTATTTGCACTTGTCGGCTGGCGGTGGGTTGGGTCTGGGTCTGCGTTTGGGCTTGGGGTCCGCCCAAAACAACGAGAGAAACACTTTGATTTATAGAGGAAGTTTGCCCGCTGCTCAAAGAGCCGCCGCTGACAGCTCAATTTGTCAAGAGGGAGACACGCAGAAACGTTGCTCAAAACTCGCAAATCGGAGTCGGAATTGGAATTGGAATCGGAGGCTGTGCGGGCTCCGACCTTCTTCTAGTTGATATTTGCTTAAAAGATCTTTTTACCAGTCTTACGCATGGGAGAGTTCCACTGATGTTTGCTCTTCTCTGCTCTGCTGTTTGTTCTGCATAAATATTGATGGAAGATCGGTTCTGCGAAATGTGGAAAGCGACACGGGAATAGCATAACTACATAGTATTGTTATTTCTAACACCTAAAACGTTGCTCAAAATCATTATCTAATGAAATGTTTTATCAATAGCTAGTGCAATGGAATGTACATTTTTAGACCAGAAGGAAATAAGGCCTCTTGCCCTCGCCCTCCCCCTCTTTCTCACTCTTCATTTCATTGATCTTTGCTCACACTCAATACACAACTACACACTCTCTTGTTCTCTCTCTTGTCTTATCTCTCGATCCATCTAGGTATGAGTCTCTCTCTGAGCAAAAACAGAACAAAGGTGAAGCAAAGGAACAGCGAACATGTATGTTCATGTTCTCAATTTGACTAAATGACTACAGGTACTCTTTATTCTAGAGCTCGGCAGCCTCCTATGCAATGTGCATACAAGAACTGTGTAGAAACTTCGTGTGGCTTCGGCCCTATGCACAAAAGGCTTCATAGTTCTGCTCTGCAGCGCAGCGGCAGCGAAAATTAATCGTGTTGCGTCGTGTCTGTTGTCTGCGCACTCAAACGCACTAGGAACCCCTGTTATACATATGTATATACATATGTATGTACATACATATATGTACATATGTTTATATCGAAAGAAGTCTTTAAGTTCTGAATATGTGATTTTTTCAAACGAATTTCTGGGCGGTCTTAATATTGGAGCTCTTTTGGGTTAATTGCAAAAGAAAGCAGACGAAGGCATTAATTAAGTAAAGTAAAAAAACTCGTAATAATATTCAAATATTCGGTGGCATGTCTGGGCCTGGCCTACACCATTGATGGGGCACAAATGGTTCCTTCATTTCCCTTTGGTTTTGTTTTGTTTGTTTTCTATTGAAAAAAGCAACGGAATATTGTAAATGTTATTTGCAGGCAAAAATGTGTGGCAATTAATTTAACGCCTCTAGAAAAAAATATACATACATATGTCGCCACATGTGTTGCAAGCAGCTTTGGAGAGCGCTGCAAACTTCATTTTAATTGCAACAAAAAACTGTGCGTGTGGCATGAGAAATGAAAAGGGATCAAGTCACAGTTGCCGCCTCCGACGAGGAGGCATGCATACATAAAGTAGTTTGTGTCTCTCTGAACTTGCCACCGCTACACGCGAGCCATATGTCCCTCTCTCTCTCTGTTGTCTGTCTGCCACAAAATACTTGGCAACTTTGCACATTTGCCTCCTCTAACCCCCCTCGTCTACCATCCTCTGGGGGCGACTCGCACTCGGACCCCAGCCTCTCGGATCGCATATTTGTCCAAAGTAATGAGACTTTTCACAGCTTTGCCCCTAGTCCCACCTCCTGGGCCCCTCTCCCTCCCCCCCTTCCCTCTGTGATGTGCTGTGCTGTGCTGTGCTGTGCTGTGGTGTGTCGTTGTTTTTAGAGCTCTGGGGCAGACCGCGCTGGGAGTAGCGCAGCGTGAAGTTGTCTCCTAGACAGCGGCCAGCCTCAAAATGCATTATGGGAATTTTGTGGCATTTTCATTAACAGCTCTGTGGTCTCACTACCCTCCCCCACTGCCCGCCTCATGTGTCTCCTATCGCTGTTTGCCACATGTGTCTGTGTGTGTGTGTGTGTCTTGCTTTTAATTTGTTTGCGATTAACACGCGAGCGTAAAAAATATTTTCTAGTTATACAATTTGTCATGAGTCATGGGGCGGAGACGCATGCGGTATGTGGCTTCAATGGGGGAGGAGGGTATTAGATAAGATTCGTTGAAGATAGAGACAGACTAAGAGAAAGAAAGAGGAAATCCAAGGTATACCCTGTAGTTTCCATACCCTGCAAATGATAAAGTGATCGATGGAACTGCTGCATCTACATACAAAAGCTAACATTTATCTTCACTTTAAGATTAATATTCTTCTTTCCTCAGAGTTGAGTAAATCTTAAATTTCGCGCCCCAACAGCTGCCTTTGATTGCCGCTGGCCGCCGCACAGCTGCTGACGTTGGCAAATTTATAGGACCCGCTCCGCTCCGCTCCTCCTGCTGCCCCCCACCCTAATCCTGGGGGGTACCCGCCTGACCGACCGACCAACCGTACCGCTCGCAATTAATTAGCGGCAATGAGCTGTTGCCTCTGCCGTTTGCCGTTTGCCGTTTGCCTTTTGTGGCTGCCTTTATGGCTCGAATGTGCGTCGTTGTTGTAGCCAGCCGTTGGTTGTTGCCTCTTTATGTTGCAAGCAGCAGCAACATTATTTGTACGTTTCTTGCGCTATGTCTGGCTAATTTTCTATTTATTTGACCACACACACACACGCATACGAGGATAAGGACTCGGATAAGGTTCGACTCTCGGACCGGACTGCAGACCACGGGCTGGCTCTAATTTATGGGTTTCTTGCACTCTCGCTCTCAGCCTTAAAGACCCTGTGGCCATTGGCCATTGGCCACAGCCACAGCCACAGCCGTTTCTTGCATTTTCAGGCTTAAAGTTTGAATTCGTGTCCAGGGAGACAGCAGAACCGCTGCAGCCGCAGCCGCACCCAACCCCAAGAGGTCCAGGTGGGGGTCGGTCTCCTCTCGAGAACTAGTTTACTTTCAACGGGTGTCCAATGTGCTGCTCTGCTGCTCTGCGCTCCACTCATCAACCTGATTTGACTCTAATGACATTCACGACTACGACTTGAGGCTCAGCAGCTCCATTCAGTGCTTCAGTGCTTCTAGAGGGGGCATGCCACACACTCCACCATCCACTCCACCGAAAGTCGCTACTGGGCTTAAAGTTCAGTTCAGTTTAGACCAAGTCTCGGGCTTAGTTCATGCGTGGCCTGGGCCTGGCCTCTCCCCCATCCCATCCCACACCACACCATTCCATTCCATTCCATTCCATCGACTTGGCCTTTGCTTTGAATTCCGAATCGGAATCGGAATTGCTGTAAAATGTTGACTTTTTGCCATGATTTATGTTTTCACGTTGCGCTTCAAGTGCAATAGTTTTTCCATTCCATGCCAGGCCACAGGGTACTACTCTAGGGTATATCCGATTTATGGTGATGGATGTAACAAATTGATGAAAAAAGGAAGACAGGAACGGAAACAGCTAAGAGGAAGGGAATAGCTCACCTACAGACATTCGGGACTAGCTACAAGCTTTTATTGGAATCGGTAGCATATTTTAACCAGGATCGGGATTAATGGGTATCGCCATAGTCGACTATGTCATGGCTCATTCTCTCAACCAACATTTTACATGTGGGTCGGAGTCGGACTGCGGGTCGGATTGGCCTTTGTTGCTGCTGGGCTGCTGGGTTGCTGCTGCCTTAATTAGCTCAGCATTGTTTATGCTTATTTTGATTCGATTTGTTTCTTATTTTTCTCTCCACTTTGTACGAGTATTTTATTAATTAATTCGCCCGCTTCGTATCTCGTACTTTGGGTCATGCCAGTGCCAGTGCCAGTGCCCGGGCATCGAATGTGTGGCAATAAATGGGTTTACGAGCACTCGTATGACTGTTTCTCCATTTACTGCTTGCTGCCACCAGACACAACCCACATGATTAACATTTGCGATTTCCATGGATTAAATCACAGTACTCTGCCACAGCCACAACCTCTGTTGCTGCCTCTGCTGCCTCTACTGCCTCTTGGCCAAATTTGCGCAATTAACTCTGGCTAAGAGTTTAATTCCACCAGCGACTAGCGACTGCAATTTGAGATCGTTTTGGGAGATCGAACAGATGCGATACTATTATACGATAGATGGGACGGACGGTGTGCGGGGGCGGGCCCCGTGGCGGGGGCTAGTAACCAGTTTAGTTTTAGTTGCCGTTTTAAGGCATCATCGGCTACAACAATTAATAACAGCCGCAGCAGCAACAAATGTGGCAGCAGCAACCACAACAACAACAACAACAGCAGCACCTCATGGAAAAGCAGCGGGGAAAATGTTTTAAATACTTGGCATCCATTAATCAATTTGCACACTGCCGGGCCGTTCGCTGATCTTCATTCCCGATTCCCGATTCCCGATTGAGTGCCTCCGATTTGCGGGTCAGTTTCAGTAAAGATTTCGAGTCTCCACTGTAGCGCAGATCGTAGTATCGCATTTCATATATGTATGTATGTATTTTGTAACATGCATTTGCATGTGCCCCTCCCTTCTCCCCCCACTGCACCCCTTTGCCATAGTTTTTAATTTGGTAAAGCGATAGGAAAAATGTGATTTGGATTAGGATTTTCATGGGTGTTTTCTCATTGAATGGATTGTTGGGTGCGTAACTTGTTTTGCGGGGATCTTGCCACTGCCACTTCCATTGGGAATAGATCGCCGCACCCACTGACCAGGCGAGAAAGGCAGGAGGACGCAAGGGAGGGGGAGGGCTGAAGAAAAATGAAAGTAAAATCTCGATGGACTTTGCAGATGGAAACTCATTTCGAGTTGATGGTTTTCCCTGGCGGTGGTTTCCAACTTTGCCATTTCAAATTTTGGCAACTCCCACTCTCTACCCCCCACACTCCACTCGTCCACTCGTCCACTTAGTCCTCCTCTTTCTCGCCAATCTCTTATTTGCATTGATTTATCTTTTCTTTGTTTTTCTGGTTCTCTTTGGTTTCGACTCAAATTGGTCGAAATGTCCATCTATCTGTCTGTTGGCCTGGCCTACTGCAGTTTTAGTTGTGTGCGGGGAAAAGTTCAATCAAACCAAACAAATGAAGGGGCGGGGCATGTGGCAGGTTGCCCGGGGAAGTGGTAAATTTAATCAATAACCAGAAGCACCATCAGCAGCAGCAGCAGACACACAAAAGTCGTACACTTATTTTTGTAATATTTAAAATTGATTTTCTGCAATAAAGAAGGTGTTATGGGGGGTTTTTTTTTTGTTGAATGCGAGGGGGGGGGGGTGTATGGGGCATGGCCCACAGTTATTTATGGGAAAAACGTGATGCACGAAAACAGTGTACCGCTCGTCTATTTACTTTTTGTGGCCACTTTTGCATTTGTCTCGCATTTTGGGCAACGTCTAATTTATGGCAAGGTGTGGCTTCTCCAGCGCCCCAGCACCCCACCGACAATACTCGTACAATAATAATAATAATAATCAAATTATCAGAAATACAAATCTCCCCCCTGACTGTCGGCCCGTCGACTGGGACTGGGCGGAAAGAGGAGCTTGGGACGGACACAGAAAATGGCAAGTGTCGGCGGCGCCCAGAATTTGTCTGTCTGTCGCTCGATTGCTCGATTGCTGGCGACATTTCGATTGGATTGGTTTAGATTGGAGGCCAAAGCAATCCACGACCACGAGGCGGAAGACGAAACGGAGTCGAGACCTGCATTCAAATGCAAATCAGATCGATCGAAGTGAAACCCGCCGAGTGGATCAAAGTTTGGACAAACATCATTGGCAAATCTGGATCTGGCAAATCTATTTTTGACTACTCGAAATATGAATATTGGAGATGAACAGTGGGTTTCATGCAGATAAGTCATCGTCAGAGCCGTCAAATTAATCGATTGTCACTTAATTGAATTGGCCAAACAATCCTCGTCCCGATTTCGCCATGCCGCGTTGAACTTTGCCTGCAATTGTAGGTCTTATAGTTTTGACACGCACTGTCAATGGAGCTGGCTCTATATTTGCATAAATTAAACTAATTGGGCGCCAAAGCAAAGTCACCGCAAATGAATTTACATAAGTCCGAGGGGGCTCTGCTGGGTGAGGGGACAGCGGACAGCGGACAGAGGGCCAGACACAATCGAACTCAAAGTGGAGACCCCCAACCCGTCCGAGTCCGAGTCGCAGAATCGCAGAGTCGAGTATTGTGTGGCAAGAGCAGAGAGCGGACCATAGAGATGGAGAGACTGAAATTGAAACATTTCACATTTTTAATTTGTACGTGATAGGGCAAATAGTTTGCCACTTGATGGTGTGCCCCCATACCGCAGCCTGCTTTGTGGCACGGAAAATTATGCAGCACACAAATCAGCACAGCTCCTTCGGGCTGCCTTCGGATTCGTGCTGCATGCTAACGTGGCAGACAAATCGACTCTCCGTCTGGCAGCACTTAGCACGTGATTGAAAATTGCCCCGGAATGAAGTGATTGGTGGATTTATCTATGGTGGAAACGGAGACTCGCCCGCTCCCCCCTCGTAGGTCTGATTGCCACCAATTTATTTTTGTACTCCTCTCCGAAATCATTGGGGGAAGGGGAAAGGGGATTCCATACTGTACTGGAACGTACACAAGTATTTTTTTGTTGGACAAACAATTTGCTCGGAACTTTGCTCTTTTCGGGTTTCTTCTTCTCTTTTTGTCTTTGTCTTTGGCATTAAAAGCAAATTTACAAATTAGTGTGAAATTAGGGCCAAAACAGGAAAAGTACACACAGCGGAAGGCAAACACAATCAGAAGCAATGGCTTCGGGGAGTAATCGAATGACAGACACCCTCTGGGGGGCACTCACTCAGGAGTCACCAGGAATCACCAGGATCTCCCAGTCAAGAAGTGAAGGTTCCGATACCAAAGGCCTAATCGTATGGCCCCCGTCTTTTTACACGGTATTCCTGCTCGCTGCTCAAAACCAGACTGCATAACAAGTTCGCTTGTTTTCGGCCAAACCAAGGTCAAAGTCAGCTGCTCGGAACCGCAATCCGTACTCCCCACTCTCCACTGAACATGTGATGATGTTTGGTATTCTGATTCGGATTCGGATTCCGCCCCGCCTTTGTCTTCGCTTGGAGCTCGATCTGACAGACGATGGACGGAAGCGACGCCGCCTATAAATTACAGAGCCCCCCACTCCCTTTGCTCCAACGTTCCATTCAGATCTCAAGCAAAAGCAAATCCGCAGTCGGACAGGAAGAACACGGGCCAATCGAATGCTGACTGATTGTTCCAATGACAGCCATATGGTAAGGAAGGGGGTCTAGGAGGGATTGAAAGGAGGCGGATATATGACTCGCGAATCGAAAAAACATTGAGGTATGGATCGAGACCCTGTTGAATGAGGGGTAATGCCAGAACAAAACTGGAGAACACAAAACTCATATAAAAGATGATGCAAAATATCCCAAGAATAGCCAAGAATACATTGGTTCCTTCTTATAAGATGACAAATACAAACATATATCATTCATATATGATTTGTATATGATTCGTTCTATGATCATATGATTTGATTGGATCACGTCTGCCCCTAATCGTTCCATCATTGGCCTCAAAGAAGGGTATTAAAGTGTGCAAATGGAGACCACTTCTGATCGGGACAGACACTTGCCCAAGTGTTCGGGCCAAAAATGAGCAATAATAATAATAATAATAGGAATGGGTATATGGGTATGGGTATGGAAAATGGGAAGGCCAACGCATTTGGGCCATTAAAATTCATTGGCCGTCGTGCACATCTCTCGATCTGTAGTGGTGGCTGGTGGGGATCGGATTGGATTGGATCAATAAGCAAACAATAAAGATCGCTCAGAGCAGGCCAGCTGCGGATCGGATTGTATCGGATCCGAATTATAATTCATATTCCCCAAATTAGCAGAATCTTACCACCATCTTTCGGGGGACGGACGGAGAGCAGAGGGTGGGTGCTTCTTAATTAAAAGAGCTCTTTTAAGAACCGAAGTACCGATCCGCTCGTTTGATGATTTGCCATGGCCCCGCCCTGTGATTGTTTAAAAATTATTTACAAAAAAATTTCGCTCGGATTCGCTGTCGTTTGCTGATTAGTCGAAATGACTAATCACGAGAGGGAACAAGATAGAGAGTGTGGGGGAAAGGGTGGGGTGGGGTTGGGTGAGGTGACGAGACAACGAGTCTGCCTTTTGTTTATGTTATATAATCGAAGCGAAGCGAAGCAAAGGTGTAAATAAATAACGTATTATACAATTTTTATGGTCCCTAAAACAAGGAACAAAGTGCATAATAATTTGAGTTATGGAATAGGTCGACCTGTGTAATATCCTTAAATAACAGAAGGGGTATAACGGAGCAATGATGTAACGAAGACAAGTCGTAGAAGCAGAAGATTGATCTATACATATGTACATATGTATGTATATGCCTATATGCCTTATATAAATACGATTGGAAAGGGTATTTTCGTTTCGAGAAGATGATCGAATGTTTTCAAGTGTTTTATTTTGTTTAATTTATAATTTTCTAGCCTCATGAGCTAATGGCAGACCCTCCTCTTCCCTGCCGCCCTCTCTCCCACTAACCCACTCCGCTCTAGCTGATAAGACTGCCCAAAGAGAGCTCGAGAGAGAGAGAGAGAGAGAGCGCTACAAAAGTAAATAAAATTAAAATTAAAACAAAGCCAAACACAAAAAAAGAAAAGAAAAACGCGAGGGGGAGAGGGAGAGAGAGAAACATATAAAATAAAATCTATTCAATGTCAAGGTCAGCCTGTGGGACGAACGGCGACAACAACAACAACAGCGATTGTTTTTTCTTTCTTTTTGTCTCTTGTCGTTTCTTGTTTTTTGCTCTCTTTCTTCTTGCTTTTGTTGTTGTTTCTTTTTTGCAGTCTTTTTTTTGCACATTTTTTGTTTGCTTTCGTTTTTTTTTCGGTTTTATTTTTATTGGGCTTTTTGTTGATAACTTTATTTGCTTGTTGCGACTGTAGGCAGAGAAGCTTAAGAGGGTAGGAGAATGGAAGGCTACCGACTTATTTAATACCCTCGAAGATAGCCTCAAAGTATTCTGACCAATTTCATAATCATAAGTCATAATCATATCATAACCAATCTGGCAAAGGGTATAATAATATTTATAGCAAATTCTCCGCATCCCGTGCCACGAGCAAAGAAGGAGGAAAACCAGAACTTCGCATGGGGGAATTATTTTTAATTTTTAATTTTATTTGTTTTAGTTTTATACATTTTTTGTCTTCATACTCTTGCCTGTTCTGTTTGTTGTTGGTTCTTAGGCTTTTAAGGCTTTCATGGATTACTTGTTGCTTTTGTTTCAATATTTTTATCTGGCGAATGACGTAAGAGCCGAAGAATGAGAAAGGGAGAGAGCGAGAGAGAGTGGCTGAAAATCAAGTGAAATGAAAATGAAAGAATTCGGTTGGCTTGTGTTTGGAAGAAGAAGGAAGTTCTCTTGTGGCCAGCCATCAAATGGAACTCAAAAGTCACGTTATAAAAATATACACAAGTTTTTCAATAATTCTGCCAATAGTATAAAGACAGTACAGTAAAGCTTCTACATATAAAAGGAATACTTTTTTCATGACATTCGATTTACATAAGTTCGACTGTGATTCGATTAGTCAGACGGGGAAACTATTGGACAGCAGCCACTACGTGGCCTTAACCGTACTACGAGTGGGGGCTTGTGGGGGCGAAATCCTTATCATAAGTCACTCGCCCGGCTTGGCTTGCCACTTGCCACTGGCTTGCAATTTCCGTTTTGCTTGTTAGCTGCCATATGCAGTGCCCCCACCGACCTACCGACCCAGCGTCTGTGTGCTGCTTGGAATGTAAATTTTTACTCGAGGAATGGAATTTCGCATTCTGATTCATATTTTAGCGTATACCGTTGGGTCCGTAGTCGTATTTCCCTTATCTGCTGTTTACTTACATCTATCTCTCTCTGTCTATCCCTCTCTTTGCAGCTCGACATCTGGTTGCAACGGCATCTTCTCACGTCGCTTGGACTTCTCGGCGTTCAATAAGCTGCCAAATACGCGTTTAAATTCTTATCAAGTCAAGGTGAGTAATAGATACATATATGAATATATCTTTAATCTATGCTACCAGCTATTCATTCATTCACACATTCACTGACTCATTCACTCACTCATTTGCTTATTCACTCACTCTTTCCTTCGCTTCGCACATTGAGAAACCGCAGCCTTAGCTCTGCAAACTTTTTCCTTTTTCTTGGAATTGTCAACAAAAATCTGCCCGATTTGCTAAACTTGCCATTGGATATGGGCGGGCTGGCTGGAGGGCTGGAGGGGGGGCTGATTAGATAATATTCAGCTGCTGCTGGAGGTCTCAGCCTCCTCCGTCGCAAAGCTCACACACAGAATTCTTGGGAAAATACTGAAAATATTCATCGCTGAAGCAGTTTTGAGCAGTCACATGAGCAGTTCCAGGAAGTGGCAGGAAAATAGAGCAGAAAATGCAACAACAACAATCCGGCGGAAAAGCGTCGGTGGAAAACGTATCGTATAGCAGCTGCAACAGCTGTGTTCCTTCTGATCCTCTACCCCTGCTCTTCTTCTAATCAACCGCCCTTCCTCGCCTTTATATTATTTTTCTGTTCACAGTTCCAATAACTGAACTGCTTGCTCTGCTTGCAAACGCAATACATTACTGCTTGCTGTGCATGATCGTTCTTGAATGAATAAGATTGTGGGAGTAGGGAGTGAGCGAGTGAGAGAGTGTTTCGATTGCCGATTGCCATTGTTGTCCAATCATTGCGGTTGATGATGCGCTGGAGTGGGATGGATGAATGGATATGATGGATAGGCAATCCCTTGGCAATCCCATCGATAATGCTTTGCTGGCGTTTCTTCTTCTATGTAGTTTTTGTTGCATTCATACGATTATTGTTTTTGTTGTCGTTGTTTCTGATGGTCTTGCGGTTATTTCGAGTGGCTGTTGAACCATCGAGGAGGCTGAGGCTGAGACTGAGACTGAGACAGAGCTCAATACTGATCCGTGACGGGACCCCCCACAAGATTGCTTCAAGTGGCAATTAGCGAGCCCCGAAAGCAATCAAGGGCCAAGTTCTCCATTTGTGGTTGCAGGGGAGACCAATCCTGCCACAGGCCGCAGTCCGCAGTCCGCAGCCCGTGCCTCATGAAATCATAACCATGTGGCAGGCGGCAGACAGAGAGACAGACAGACAGACACGTGTGTGTATCCTTTGGATGCAGCAATCCTTGGAGTTCGCCTTGAATATTTCATAAGGAGCAGACGGAGCGATTGCATGGCAGGATACGGATAAGTGGAAAAGAGACGCAAGAGTAGGGGTAGCATAACAAAAGCCGAAATACTCGTACACGTACCCGTACCACCTGTCCCCTTCCCCCTTTCCCGTTCCCGTTCCCCTTCCCCTAATGCAGCGTTGGAGCTTTGAATATGTTTTGCGTAGATACAGAAATGCTAGTATCTGCCAAATGTATCTGTATCTGCAGCTGGTACGCTGGGGAATCGTTTTCCCTTTTGGCTAGCGTATGAGCCAAAAAGAGATGGCACACAGGAGAGACAGAGAGAGATGGAGCATTGTCTGGGAGAGAATTGCTTTTAAAAACTTTACAATTCAATTTGTTGTTGCTGTGGGGCAGGACTGGATCCCTCTCCCTTTTGGCAGTCTGCCCTGTCGCGCTGGCATGCATTCCAAATTGCATTCGGTATTGAATTTATAAATATTTAATGCCATTCAAAATGCCATGCAACCCCCAAAACCCCAAAAACCCAAAACAGAATCTAAAGCACAATCCGAACCAGAACCAGAACCCAAGCAGTGCCAAGCGTTGGCGTGTTACATTTTTTGGTCTGAAACCCCGTCTAGGATTTTCCTGGATTTAGCTGGGAGAAGTATTATCTGGCTTCGAGATTTCGGAAAGCGAAAAGCAGCAAACAAGAGTGATCTAACGACTATTAGATACCTGTTAATCGATAGTCAGGGAATAGTATTCCGTTTTGAAGGACATTTGGCTAATAGCTACCATCTCGTTTGGATTTGAACCTGCCTCTCAGAGTCAGAACTATGTGCAGTTCCAAGCTAAACCTGAAAATCATTCCACCCTCTTCTGAATTCTGAACTAGGGTACTGCAAATACTGCAAAATTCAGCGGAAAGTTGTTCAAGCAGACGAAACTTATTTTTTTTTTTAATTTTTTAACGGACAAGTTGCCGGCTCGAAAGTTTTCCGACCGACAGGATCTCATCTCCCACTGTTTGCTCGAAGGATTACCCTAAGCCCAAACCCAAACAAAGCGCCGCCATCCCATCGGAACCGGTTCGTCATAATCAAGTCTCGAATCAACTTGTTAATCATCCAGCAATTTGCCACTCGATGGCATTCCCGAAAGGGTTGATGTTGCTGCTGTTGTTGCTCCTTCGCTGGTCTTTAAGCCGCCTCGTTGATTTTTTAATCAGCATATCATAGCCATGGCCCATCTGACCCCCAGAAACCCCAGAACCTCCTCTTCAGCTGTCGACATTCTGGCCGTCGAGGGATTTGCGTCATCTCATCCAATAAAAAAAGGACTTTAATCAGCTATAATTATAATTATAATTAACAGAGCTGCGAGGACTCTCATTCTGACTTCGATTAAGATTCCAATTCAATCCGCACATCTGCTAATTGTTGTTCTGGCTCTGCCTTAATCCTTTAAAGGGGTGTGGCCTTGCTTTATAAAATACTATGATGATTCAGGTCAGATCTGCTCTGGTTTCTGTTTCTTTGCATTTTTAATACGCCAATCAATCTTTGTCGCTGCCGAAATTAAACGAAATTCTAAACGAAAACTTTTAAGCAGCAAAATAAGTTTTATATATACATACATAAATGATTGATGATGTCTCTCTCTTTGTCTCTCTCTCTCTATCTTGCTCTCTCTTCCTCTATCTGCAATGGAATCGGAGCTGAAATTTCAAATTTTGAATGGAAATAAATGTTTTTTCTTGTTTCGTTCTGTTTGCTCTGCGATCGTTTTGTTCAACATTTTGCTGAACTGACATTACATTTCCTCTCCATTTCCAAAAGGGGGGATGGGGGAATTTTCCGAGACAGACTCTCGTGGATTCGGTTTCAGTTTTTTTACACTTCTCGCCGTGGACTCTCTGGAGTGGCGACACTTCCCCAGATTGATGGCTGCACATTCTCCCTCTGCCAGTGCCAGTGAATACCCTATAGATGGTCACTTTTGGGGATATAATGGGACAGACAGACTTCACTGCTACATAAAAATAATAGGTACATTCGTGGTCGAAACACTCGACTGCAAGGGTTCGTTCCGCCTCGCAAAAGAATGGATTGTAATGAAATGACGTGAAATTCCGTTGATAGGCGCCACTGGCAGGCAGGCGTTGGAAAGAGCAAAACTTCGTATCTGGACATTCATCCCCCCCCATCCCCTCACCCCCCTGACTTGGGTCATGCATCAAACATGTGTGACAGACTTGCGCTGCAGTCCAAATTCCACGCGATATTAAATTTCTTTAAAGGCGACAAATTTATGCAAAAGTTTTCGTTCGTTCGTTCGTTCGTTCGTTTTCTGCGCCCACGCTCAGGTGGGAGTGGATTCAACTTGAGTCTGCTTGGGGCTTCGGGCCTTGTCTGTTGCTTTGTTGCACGAAAGAGAAGAGAGAGAGAGAGAGAGAAACGGTGAGCGGAGTGATGTGCGTCGCTTGACTGCATTAAACATGGCATTTATTGTAACTGTCTTTTGTTTCCTTTCCCTTGGAAGGAAAGTACCTCCTTGCCATCCTCTGTACTTGCCACGCCACGGCACGCACTTGGGAGTACCACTCGAAGCAGACGCCTGCCTTCTGCAGCTTTGTCACATTGTTGTTGCCACTGGCGGCTGCATCTGCCAGATAGATGTATGTTGCTGTTGTCATTTAACCATTTGATATGCATTGTGTGGTGTGTCTATACATATATGCACACATATACATATATACATACATATGTATATGTAGATATATCTGTATATAACTTTGTGTGCTTTGGCCAGACGGCGCCGAACAGTCGACAGTCATTGTCATGGCAACATGTTGCAGACACTTCTGCAATTGTTGTTGCCTGCTGCAACGGACACAGACAAACATTGAGTACTCTTACCCCAACCTCCACCCACACCCGCTGTATTGCAACCCTCCGCTGCCCATCGTGTGTGTGCCATTTATTTCAATATATTGCATGGTGCAAATTGCCGGCAATCTTCCGCCACAGAAGAGCCACAAAATTTGCTCAAGTGGCATGAAAAGTGCGCAATGAAAATTAATAATTATGTTGCCACCATACCATCCCGCCCTCCCCATTCTGTGGCACCCCACGTTTGGTATATGCCTCTGTTTGCAGCTTAATTAAATGCCTGCGAGGCAATGAACAAAAACATATTTCTAATAAGCGAGAGCCGAGCCCCCATGTCCCCCCCACCCCACCACTGCGCTCTCTTTCTAGGGTTCAATGACCCGTACAGCTTAGGTCCTTTTTTGAATGACATTTTGTGGAAAATTTAATTTCAATTTTCCCATCAACTTATTGCTGTCTCCTGCCTTCTGTTTGTGTAGGTGATTTTTGGCATTTCCCGTCATTAAGTTTGCCGCCTGCCTGCTGGCTGAGACAGGCACAAGGATAATGTCGGCGCCGATGTCCTTGTCCCTCCCCCCACAGACAGGGGACAGAACGCACCGCACCGCAGAGAAGGAGCCACAGGGACAGAGACAGAGACAGAGACGACGACATATTCCGACAGACATTAAGAATGACAGAACGTGTAGGGAGAGTGATGAGTGTAGAGTGGAGAGAAGGGAGGCCCTGCGACCGACATTGAA
Organism: Drosophila athabasca; assembly: GCA_008121215.1. NCBI lineage: Eukaryota > Metazoa > Arthropoda > Insecta > Diptera > Drosophilidae > Drosophila > Drosophila athabasca. The sequence goes on along the minus strand of CM017793.1, from coordinate 589,080 downwards.
CATTGAAATGTTGTTGAACTTGCGGTGCTTTATGCCCACCGCTAAACACACGGCAAATGTCAGCCTTGGAGAGGCATGAGAAGTGGTGATGAAGAGGGAGGCAGAGGCAGAGTGAAGAGTAGCCAGAGAGGGAAAGCTGAGGCTGAGAAGCTCAACAGAGATATCAAGGCTGGAGAGGCCTCTCCTGTCCAAGCCGTCATTTCATATTGAATATTTACTTTCTGACATCGACATTACCTGCCCGACAGTGGCACAGTGGGAAAAATGAGTGAAAACTGCGATACAAAATATATACAATAATTCTAACGTACTTCAGCTTCAGCTCTATTTTTCTTTTGTAGTAGTTAGATGGGGTTGCAGGATTTTATTACATATATTTCACTTTCCCTACCCACCCCACAGTGCACACTCGCTTGGGGGAACGCGCTAATTACAACGGCAAAGCAAATGCGAAAAAGGCGCGCATTAAACAAATTTAAAATGCATTGACTTTTGATGTTAACGAGTATTCGCACACACACACACACACACATACAATATACATATACATATATGTGCGTGTATCACTCAATAATGTATTTAACCTAAAAAATGGCACAAACACTTCAAAGTCTGCCCACCCACTGCCCACTCACACAGTGATACACACATACACCGATACACAGATACTCTCTCAGAGTCAGCAGCAGCAGCAACAGCAGCAGCAGCAGCAGCAGCAGCGCGTAATTTGCATTGCCAACAATTAAGCATTTGTTTACAATTCACAATCAACAATCAACAATAAAAAAACAGAGTGAGAAAATCATCATCAGAGAACACAAAAGCAAAAGTCATACATACGTCCTCCCACCCCCCTTTTGTCACCTGTAGGCACCCTTCTTCGGCCCCCACCCCCGCCCCCTTCTCAGCCAGGTGCTTAGTGTTAAACCCACACCCACAAAAGCGTTGGACGTTGTCTCGTCGCAGTTTTTTATGATTTCATTTAGATTTATCGCACACAAAGGCATTCACAGAATACGGAGATACAGATAGAGACATACACACATACAAATACACTTACACAGATGCAAATACACAGATATACATAGATACAGAAGTCTGGCTTTTGATGGAGGTGTCAGTGTTGTCTGGGTCTGGGTCTGGTCTGGGTCTGGGGCTACGTTTCGAGGCTTTTATGTACATAAAATCGAAAATATTTCAAATGGTTAAAAGTGCAGCAAGGCCGATTCGTCAGGGGAAGGGAGGACGGCGGCTGTTGCGTCTCTTGTGTGGCATGGCCTAACATTTCGTGCCACAGCTTCCACGTAAATCTCGCAGTTTACGCGATGCCCCCTCAGAGAACTGTCTTGGAATGGAAATGCAGTGCGTTCTATGATGTTAACTTAATCGATAACTTCTCTTCACTTATGGCACGCACTGTACTTGTAGTGACGTAGAATTCCCTCTGGAAAACGAGACTGAAAACTCATTAAAACATTATTTTAATAGCATCAATGCAATGGAGGGATTTTATTGTGAATTCTTCAATTTCCATTTTTAATGTTTTATTTTTTCATTTTTTATTTTTTGTTTTTGTTGTCATTTCCCGCATTTCTTGCAGTTGTTTTCGCGCTCGAAAGTTAATTGAAATTTTTAAGGCCTGGCCTGGAATTATTTTCGATGTTGCAGCAGCGATGATGTTGCAGTGGCAGCCGTTGCAGCTGCCGCTGCCGCTGTGCCGTGTGAGCCACTGAACCGCAACGGTTTGCAATTTTCGTTGGGTTTTTTTTTTTTTTGTATCTCCTTTTTTTGCGAAGTTAACGCTTCATTTGCCTGGAAGAGAGAAATTGGCCAAATGATAGTGCCACTGCTGCCACTAAAGGGGGCAGAGCTGCAAGATGGGTATGGTATGGGGTGCATGAGGTGCAGCCTGCAAAATGTACGTGTATTTTCCGTACGAGTAATTTATTTTATTTGAATTAATTTCGGGGATTGTTTGCTGGCAACTCGAGAAGCGACAAGTCCAACAGCTCTCGGGGAACGGAATGGGGAGCGGAACGGAGAGGGGAGATGGGATCAAAGACAGCTCTGACTTGTGTTGTATGACAGCTGCCTGACTGACATAATGTCCGTTGCCTGCCTAACGACGATCATCGTCACGATCATTACGATCATTATAGCCATAATCATCATCATCATCAAGTGTCAGGCCCCATTTGAAGGCGCTCCTCGGAGAGGCTGCTAACTCGTACGAGTATATTGGAAATTATTGTAATTCGCTCAATGGCAGGCCCCAGATTCAAATAGAGATTCAGGCGCCCCCCCAAACCGTTGCAAACCTCTCCCTTGCCCCAAAGAAATACACATTTTAATTGAATCGATTTCGCTTTCGGTCGGTCGTTCTGCCTAGCGATGACATAATTTCCATCTATCGTACGTCGTCTTGCTTGTCGCCTCTCCTCTCCTCTCGACTGAGACACAGCACTCACACCCCCACCCCCACTCCCACTGTATTGTAGATCTATAAATCTCCAAAGTTTAGCTCTAGTTTCGCCTAGTTCTGGCGGTATATAATGTTCATTTTCATTTGACTTGACTTTGATTTATGCAGCATTTTCCCGCCGCTTAATTGTTGTTCGTTATGTAGTTTTTCGCTTGTTTTTCACGCTTTTCCAATGGCGAATGTCCACGTAGTAAACATGTACATACATACATAGACATACAGAAATTCAATTTAATTTTAAAACTGATTTTTCTTTAAATTTTTGCCATTTAAAAGGGGACGCGTGGTCACGCTTGAGGGCAGAAAATTAATGTTTCTTTTTTCGAGTCTTTAGTTTTATTTGCGTTAATGAAAATAAATTGCTTAATTTGTTTTTAGTTTGCACGCAGCCCCCCAGGAATTCAAAGTAATTTTTTGTTGTTTTGTTTTAATGCTTTTTTGGTGGCAACAACAACTACAAGGCTGCTTAGTGCATAAATAAAACAGCAACTAAATGGAAAATGTTAATTATGCTTTTGTTGTGCACTCAAAGTGAGCCAAGGGCTGGGATACAGATACAGGTCGACAGACCCCTTTCTCAGTACCCATTCGCCTACATTCACAGTTATATGGAAAACATCCTGCATTAGTTCCTGTTTTCCATTGTAATCGAATCTTATCTAATCCCGACGATCGTTGAGTGGCTTCTGCTTATGGAGAAGTAATCGAACGATAATGCTGAGCTTCTATGAGCCCGTCCAAAGCTTTTTTATGGCCAATTTCTATGCGACAGCACAAGGACGACAACGACAACGAGGACTACGTCATCATTGTCAGCTCTCCCGGTTTATCCTTGTTTGCCATCGATGTGCGATGGAATTACCAATTTCTGGCTATAAAATCAAAGACAGAACAAGTTGTCTCCCTCCCAGTGGCAGTTGCCACTTGCAACCTCGGCAGCAGCAGCAGCAGCAGCAGTCAAAACGATTCTTAAGCTTACTTTATGTTGGCCATTATGGAACCGAACTGAATGGAAGAGCTTCCCCTGCATCCTGCATCCTGGATGACTCCGAAACGAAGTTTCGTTGGCAGGTCTGCTCCTGTTTTTGTACACTCTTTCTTTCTAAAGGGAAATATGTAATGCCGATTGCCCTTAAGGGTATCCTATACTTCGGCTATCTTTTCATTATTCTGTTATTGTTGACTTTTTTCTTTCAATTTTTGTTAAATTTCAATGTTTCTCCCTTTTTTTGCGGTTCCTCTCTCTGCCTCTCTGTCTCTTTCTCGCGCTCTCTTTCGGACACTGTCTACAAAGTTACCAATTAGGATAAAAAGTTTTTAATAACAGCAGCTGCTGCAGCGGCAGCTCGAACTCCATTTCCATTTCTACTCTTCTCTTCCCTTTTGCACTCTTTCCTCTCTTGTTGTACCTATCTCCTGTTCGCTTTTCGCTGTCCACTTTCGCGCTGTCCCAGCCACTGACCCCGTTCGATTCGGTCGCTGCTGCTGCTGCTGCCGCTGCTGTTTCTCCGCCTCGATGAGCAGTTCGTCCCACTGTTCGTCCGACACCTGTCATGCCAGGATCCGGGCGGGGAGTGCGGCGGGGGGGGGGGGGGGGTTCAGGGGCTCGGTCTGGTCTGGTCTGGAAATGCGCTTTGAACCTGAAAAACGGAAAGAAGAGGCAGAGAAACCAATCAATTTTATGACAAAGCCAAGCGGCGGCTGTCCCTCCGTCCGTCTCGTCTCCCTCTGACTTTATTTCGAAATATTCCCAAAAATTTAAATATCAAATATTTACAGTTAAAGGAGAAGAATGAGACGGAGAGGGGGGTAGGTGGGGAAGGGACCTTTATTGGCCAGAACCGGGATCTCCTATATTTATTGTCTGCAGCCGGTTCAGGTTCAGACACCTTTTATTATTTTTATTTCTTCGATATTAAATTGTGTCTAGAGCGAAATGCCATAAAATCCCCACTTAAAGCTGCTGTGTGGCATGCCCCTACTCCCGTTCCCTCCTGAAATACAAATTTTCCCACGCATATAGCCCCCCAATCGACCCCATCTCTTGCGTCGACCTTCGCCTTGAATAATGTATAAATGCGTCAGACGGTTTTTGGGGCGGCCAGAAAGTCTGCGTGCCGCACATTTCCCAAATAACTCCCACGAGAAGGAAGGAAGGAAGGAACGAGACAGGACAGTGCCTGGATTGAGAGAGAGAGAAAGAGAGGGGCAGAGCGAGATAGGTGCAAGGACAAGGTCAAAGCACCCGGCATGAAAAGCATTGCCATCAGAGACGCTGCGAGACGAGGGGCAAATGGATAGGCCTGCGCACGCCCTCGAGTGTGCAGCTTCAGTTTATTAACATTTACGGGCTCCTCGCATCGCCATCCACACCGCCCCACTCTCTCTCTCTCACTCTCCCACTTCCTACAGGGAGTGAGTGTGGAGAGGATGGGGGCAGCGTGTATCCTTGTGCCTGCGCCTACGCAAGGGCAAGTGCAAGGACAAGGACAACCATCCAAACAGCAAGAGAGAAAGAGAGAGAGAGAGAGAGGGAAAGCACTTCACGGCCATGGCCATGGCCATTGTCACGGCCAGGGCCAGGGCCATGCGAGAGAGAACCAAATGCCGGCCGGCCTTCTCTCTTTAGGGAAAGCTTTGAGTAGGAGCTTCGGAGCCTAGAAAGCGCCTGCGTCAAATCTGCTTTGCCCTCTCCTCAGTCGCTCTCGGGTTTAATGTCCTTTGCAGCCCACGTGTAGATACAGTCGCTGCTTCTGCCTGCCTGCTTTTCCGACGAGCTTCGGCTCGGAGCCTCTGAGAAAGTTTGCGCGCCTCCGAAATCCCCCATGACTAATGTGCCGACTAATGGCGTGCTGCCCGGCGGGTCCTGGCCTCCGTCTATCGTTTGTGGGTAAAGGAGTGTGGTGTGTGGGGGTGTGGGGATTGGGGAAGGCCTAGGCTTGGCTATTTTTGAAATACTTTGCTTTTTTATGGCATACTTTATGGCGTTGGAATTGCTGCGCTTAACGGCGCCTGCTGACAGGAGGAGGTCCTCTAGAGAGGGCGATGGAGAAAGAGAGAAAGCGGGAAAGTGGGTTGGGTTCGTGAATTCCCAATGAGTGGCGTCGCCACTGGGTTTCACCTATGAATAGAGGAGGACGAACGATGACGAAAGAGAGTGGGAAAGAGGTGAGGGGGGAGCTGGGAATGTTTGAAATCTTTTGCCTTTGCATGGAATGTTGATTGCAGAATAAAGATGTATTCATTTGAGGAATTTTTCTAACAGGGTATCCTCTGACCCATCATTGCTCCTCCTTCATCGTCCTCCTCTTCTTCGTCTGCTGCTCCTTCTATCTATTGCTCTCTGCTCTCTCATTATCTCAGTTACTTAATCCCTCTCATCAGCCACTGTACTGTACGAGTATTGCTGCATTTACCGTTATCTCAACTGCAAATCATCGTCATTCCTCCCCCCTCTTCGTCTCTCTCTTCTCCATTCTCATATGCTCGCACAAAAACTACACACGCGACAATCTGTGCACCTCTTCCCCGCTGGCGTTTCTGTTCGCTCTCTTTGTCTGCGCTTGTAATGATTAATGTCAAGTTTTTTCCCACCTCTCTCGTTTTTCTCTCTTCTTTTTTTTTGTGTTTTTACATTATACTCTTTTGGGGAGGGAGTATTACGATTATCTATCCCTTATTGTGGATACATTTTTAGTCAGAAGATAACATCAAAATGGAAACCAAATCGGATAGATATGATATGTATGCATGTATCATAGGAATGTCTTGGAAAGGGTATCAACAGTTACGACATTCGTTGCTTGTTGTATTTGAGTTTTCGTTTTTCAATGTTTTGTGTTTTATTTGCTTTGGTTTTTGTGCAGCTCTCCACCCCCTACTCTCCTCTGGCATCAGCGCTGTCTGCATTTTAATTTCGCTTAATGAAAAATTGCAAGTAAATCGCTCTACAAGCGAGTGCAGTGCAGTGCAGGAGGAGAGGGAGAGCAAGAGCAAGAGAGTGAATGAGTCAGAGGCGGAGTTGCTGCAGTCGCCCCATGAAAGATGAGCGAGATAGAGAGACATAGAGAGAGAGAGAGAGACGGCCATTTAATTGCCTTGCATTGCACTGTGGAAGAAAGTGAGAGTTTTTCTCGGAGTTCGGACGGGAATGGAGTATCCTCCTGAACAGTTTTGCTATGTGACAAGTTTTTGTTGCTGCTGCTCTTACATTTGGCGATGATTAATGGTTCATGTTCATGTCAGTCGGGGATTGCGGTTTAAAAAAAACAAAAAATACAACAACACTTTGGGAAAAAAGTTTAAATGATTTTTCACACAGAAAGAAGAAAAAGAACAATGGTATACCACACAGTTTTTCCCTCTTTGTGGTAAGAGGGTGTGTGGTGTCTGGTGTATGGGGGAGGTGGTTCCAGGGGATCTGCTCAAAATTAATGAGCCCCTGGGAGCAGTTCCCATTTCTGTCCGAATCATTTATTTCGCGGCCACAAAAAGTTATTAAAAAATCATTTGATATGAGAGAAAAAAAAACCGCTTTTTCTTTATTATTTCATTATTGTTATTATTATTATTTTTTTTTTTTAATATTTTTTCTTTTGAATTTAATGATTTTGTCAAACATTTTTGTCATTTATTCAAATGGAGTTGGGTATTTGATGACTTTTTGATAGAATTGCAACAGAGTGGCAGACGCCCCAAGTGGCGGCAGGGGCATGGGCATGGGCAAAGCATGGAAGGTCAGAGATATACGATAATTAATCATTTCGTCCACTGTCAGGGATGTACGATGTTTGAGCACTTCCTGGGCCCACTTTTTATGCGGTTTTAATGAGTTTCCTCTGCTCTGCTCTGCCCCGCCCCGCGCACCTTTCGCCGCGAGCTTTGCTGTACGGCACGGGCGCTGGGCTTTCCATACGAGTTTTCCGCCTGCGTCTGTCTTCCACTTGAGCGACGTCTTCCACTTTGGTGCATTCGCTGCCTCGTCACCTGCGATCTGAGTGCATCCATCATGAATGAATGAATGACTGACTGAGTGAGTGAATGAATAAAGGGAAATGCTCAAGTAGAGGACGAACCTGAACCTGAAGCTGAAGCTGCAGCTGCGGAGAAGAGGCGTTGGACTGTGAACCCTTAGATTACCTCGTCTCTTGCCATTCCACCTCTTACTATGTATATCTGCAGCAGCAGCAGCCCTTTGACAGCTGAGTAGCGTTTGCAGGGTACCTTTTCTTATTGAAGTTCTCCTGGAAACTTCTCGAAATTGGAAGATTCAGCGAAGGATAGTACTAGTCGTGGCCTTTGTAGAGGGTATGGCATAGTCGAACTGCTTGTTGTTCTCCTGCTGGCTGGCTGGCTGGTTGGCTGGCTGCTGCTTTGTTGTGTTTGAATATTTCGTATTTTCGCATGTGTTTGGTTTTTGGGGATTTCTGGATGTTGGATGCGTGTGTGTTTCCTTTGAGCTTTTATCTTGGCATCTGGCAAACAGCTCCTTGAGCACCCCTCCCCTCCCCACCCCACCACTCTCTTATCTTCTTTTCTTTCCAATTCAAGACTCGAGTCGACAGTCACTTGGATTGCCATTTCAACAGCTCATTTCTCGGCTTCTCTCGGGTTCGTTGTCTCCTGTTTGCAGTCGCTGTGCCACCTCACACGTGCAAATCAACAAAAGGAGCAAAACGCTTAGGTAGTTCCACTGTCATTCATCATACGCACTGTTGTGCACCCATACACATACGACGACGGGTACATTCTGTATTCAAAGCCAAAAATTGAAGAGTTTCTGCTGTGGGGCAACAAAAAGACAGGATAGATAGGGGGAGAGAGAGAGAGAGAGGGAGACCAGCTTTGACCACATGCTGCCCTGTCCATCGTCTATTGCTACTGGCACTGGCAGTGCCAGGACTGACTGGCTCTTTAGGTTCTTCCCCTTGCTGTTATCTTCAACAATTTAGTGGCACTTCCTTGCAACAGTGTCGCCGGTCGAGAGTGGCAGCAGCACCAACAACAACAACAACCTGCTCCAGCAAGAGCAGCAGCAGCGGCTGCGGCGGCAGCAGCACCTGAGGTTCATTGCTCGTTAAGTTATTGTCACCTTTATAGCCGCTCGACCCGACTCAAGTGTCTGGGGCACAGGACATAGACTTGCAACAAGCAAGTGGCAACTGGCAAGTGGCAGTCCCCGTACCTCCACCCTACCCTACCGCTGTGTGCATAAGAAATTTGTTCGTAGTCTGACCATTCCGACCACTCCCCCTACCCGACCGCCTCCTTCTCCTCCTCCTCCTCCTCCTCTTCCTCTTCCGAAACTCTGATAGAAGCTCGTCTCTCGGTTCGATTTCTTTTCTTTCGCTGACAGTTTTTCGAGCAGCAACTTTTCGATTAGAAAGGGACAAGGAAAGCTCGTCCATTGTATTGCTGTCTCTGTCTGAGACTTCCGCCTAGAGGAGAAGAGCCATTTATGTTCTTGAGAAGCACCTGCCTCGTCCAGCAACTGTTGAAGTTTCCCCCCCCCGCACCGTCCCGTCCCGTCTAATGCATCGTAATCCCCAATGTAAACGAAACTAATTCGATTTGTGGCAACTCTCTCTGAGTCTCTCTCTCTCTCTTTCTCGTAATTACATTGTATTTACTTAGACAATTAAACTAAGGAATTCCTTGCTCTTGAAAAGCTTCTTGGCTGACAGAGCGCCCCGCTCTGGGAGTGTCTTCCATTTGCGGCAAGCATTTGTTGTAAGCCACTCTCCGAGGATTCCATTTTTATTTAATATTCCAAAGCTCAACTTGCAAATCAATTTCCATTTTGGTTTGGAGTCGTTGACATATGAAACTACTTGCAGCCAGCCACTTGCCACATGAGTCAGTCTGCCTGCTTAGTGGCCGTGGCACGTAGAAGGACTCCACTTGAGGCATGTGGGATGTGGCATGTGGCCTCCTCCTTGGAATAGTTCAATAATAAATGCGCTTCTCTGTCAAGGATTATTGTTCCAAGCATTTCTGAGAGGAGTGAAAATTGCATCTGTGCCTGCTTTTCCGAATTAATTAAAGCTCTTCACTCGCTCGGTTCTCCGCGAGGCGCCTCTTAAAGCCCGAGGAAATGACGAAGCAAAAGAAAAATGTTCTGGGACGCGGAGGGTGGAGGGGGGTTGCCACTTCCTTGACGTGTTTCCGATTGCTTGTTAGACACACTCGAGGAGAGTGCCAGACATGCATTTTTCTACTTAGTTTGCTGCCACATGCCACATGCCCCATCATCGGGAGACCAGACTACTCCTCTCCTTCTCCTTCACTAAACTTGGCAGTGTGCCCCATGTCTATGGCAATTTTTATGGCAAACTTTTTATTTTCACCTCATAAAATGCGGCAAATGCGCCATGTTCCATGCAACACAATGCGAAAAAAGGACTTTGTATACCAGTATCCAGTATGGCTCTGTGTCTATGTGTGTATTTGGCAGTACGGGTGTGTGTCTGCCACAAATGTGATATTTATGACGTTCGCCCTGGAGTCCAGACAAAGGCCCCGCCTCTACTCCTGCCACATGCAGGTGCCACGGAGAGGAGCAAAAACATTTATAGTAAAAAGAGTTTATGTTAGTTACGACCCATACATACATATGGGGGTATATACACATGTACATGTGTGTGTGTGTGTGTGTGTCTGTTGGGGAAAGTCCTTTTCCTATCCTGGAAAAACTTTCACTGAGTCCAACGCTCTTCTTATTTGCTTTTCCCTCTATCCACCTTTGACCTTTTTGTGGCCTGTGTCTGGACACAAGTGTAATTAAAATTTCATTTTCCACCTCTCGGTAGAACAAGAAAATCCTCTTTAATTGATATTAATTTCATATGTTTCTCCTCTCTCTCTCTTTCTCCCTTTCGTTGCAGGTGAGTTTTTCCATCCTTTCCATTGCATTTCCTTCCGAAGAAAGTTGTACTAAATCTTGGTACTTCGGTGAGTGTTTCATTTTTCTTTTCTGTTGTTCTGCTTAAGTTGCATGTGGCATATACATATGTACATACGAACATATTCCTTGTTTATATCCCTGTATCTTTCTGTCTGCTGTGGATCCAACTTCCGAGCCATTGACTCTGGTGAGTGACACAGGTTTTTGCTGTTGCAAGAAGATCCCTTAGATGCAAGAAGGAATCCTGTTGCCATCCATGCCGTATCGATTGGATGTACTTGAACTCTTCTTGGCTACCTCGAATCTTATGGATGCAATCTATCTGGGAATTTCCGACTAGCGGAACCCATTTAGGAGGCATCTCTGGCCTCTGGCCGTAGTCCCGTGGCACGTCGCGGACATTCAAAACTTTTATGCACCAAATTGTGTCACTCTGCCCCTGCCCCCGTGTCCCTGGCCCATTCCACACGGAATGCAATTTCCTGAGCGCGTAATTTTGGCTTTTTATTTACAACGCATAAATGCGCTTAATAAACACGTTGCACGTTGCACGTTGGGGAACGGGTGCGTCGGTTGCACGTTGTACGTTGCACAAAAAGAGTTGTAAAACTCTCTGGCGAATGCCAATGCGAATGCGAATGACGACTGAAGCAGAGTTCCGCTGCATAAAGCAGCAGCAAAAAGTTTATTAGTTGGCAGCTGCTTGAGGCACTGCTTGGGGCAACTCTTGGGGCACCCAACACAAATTTCCCCTCATGCAAGCTCCATTGCTCATACGACGCGTTGCTCCTAGCTTTTTCTTCTGCCACTGCCACTGCCTCTGCCTCTGTATCTGTTACTGTTTTTTTTTGTGGCAGCTTCTGCTTCTGCTGCTGCTGGTTTATGTGCAGCGGGGCACATTTTATTAGCTGAGATGGCTAACAATGGATGAATTTGTATGCTTTTATTGCCGCTGTTTGTTTGCGCTGCTCGCCCGAGCTGAAAAGGTGAACAAACCGCTGCCCCTCCCCCCTGCTCTCTAATCCCCCCCTCCGTTTGGTGTCGTCTCTATTTGCGTCTCAATTCGATTGTTCGGGGGCTTATCTGCGGTGTCGGAGTCCTTTATGGAGCTGTCACTTTGGAATCCTCGGAAACTACGCATCGTCAGGCCTCACTCACCCCTTTCCCTCCTGAATGATGGGACTGTCAATCTGAAGGATCAAACAACTGCGCATTCATCCAGAAATAGTTCAAGGGGAACCAGAAGGAGCAGCAGGAGCAGCAGGAGGATAACCCCGTATAGAAGACGACGCAATTGCCAACTGCGCAGGTCCGACCCGCTCAAAGGATCCGCCCGGAGCAACCCGAAACCCCCTCCCGAGTCACTCCAGAAGTCAGGATCTGGATAGAACAATGGGGGAGATCATCAAATAACGAACAAAACGGAACGAATGAAAGCAAACAAAGAAGAAAATCAAGTTAAAGTCTTTTCCATTTGCCTGAACCCTTTGTGGGGTTCTCTTTTAGAAACAAAGGAGGTGGAAACTGCTTGCGGAGACACCTCTATCAAGGCCTCACTGTAGCAGCAGCCGCAACAGCAGCAGCAGCAGCAGCAGCCAGGGGTGGCTGCAACCCTTTTCTGCATCCTTGCCCTCGCTGCAGTTGCACTTATCCTTTCTCCGTCCAGACACCACCCATTTGTTACGTTCGAGTTACTGCGAACTCGTTTTTAATTGCCGCACGGTCAGCCTGCCCCTGCACGGGCTGCAACTGTTGCAAGTGCTGCAGGCGTTAGTTCTCTGCCTTAATTGCTGCAAGGAGATGCAGATCCTGCCAATTATGGCACTAAGCTGCAGCTCCCAGACAGAACGTCGTTCTGGGATTAGCCGGACGTCGGACGTCCTGCCCCTACCGCTAACACTACCCTTCAGTAGTTCCTGCTCCTGCTCCTGCTCCGTTGTGCAATTGCAATTCTCGCATTTTGCATACGAAATATCCTGAAAATTATGAATTTAAATGGCGGCTAATAAATCGCCGCAAATAATCATATTTTTGCACATTTTTCTTATACTCTTTACTGCTGGAGCAAAGCTCCTCTGGGGGCCAGAGGCATCCCCTTGCAGATTGCAAGTCGTTGATAAACTGCATTTTGCTGCAGCTCCTTCTGCTCCTTCGGCTCCTTCTACGGCTGCTGCTGCTTCTGTTTTCGCTGTTGTCGTTGCAAATGACGCAAAACGACAACATTTCAACTGGCTTTCCTTCCTTCGGAAGGGAGAGTCCTGTCCTGTTCTGTCCTGTCCTGTGCTGTCCTTTGGGACTTTCTTGCTTTTCAGAAATCGTTGCAGTCAAAATAAGTAAAAATGGCCAACCGCACTTTCCTTCTGCTGCTGCTGCTGCTGCTGCTGCTTCTGCCGTTGGCCGTCTTCCCTTTTGGGCTTTATGCAAATGCAAAATGGATTTAAATTGGCCAGACATTGGTCTGCTGCTGCTGCTGCTGCGAATGAAAGCCAAACAAGAAGCCAAGAAAAAGCTGCACGAAAAGAAAGGAGGAGAGGCAGAGCCTGAAGCAGACTTGTCTTTAAATATTTGGCCATCGAAATTTGAGTATTTTCAGCTGGAAAAACGCTCACACAAATTACGTTTTACACTTTAAGCCATAATTTTTACCAATTATTCCATGTTAATGTTACTCCCGTAATGGGATTGAAAATTTCAATTAATTTTAAGCTCTTTTTCCCATTTTTGGATATGGAAATTTGATTTATCAATGGATTTATCAGAGGAAGGAGGAGGAGAAAGGGTTGTCCAGGACTCGTAATTTTCAGCGGCTTAGAGGCAGGAGAGCGTGAGGCACGACAGGACTCTCCACTAGAGAAGCAGCCCAACCGGAAGGACAGAGCAGAGCAGAGCAGAGCAGAGCATAGAGACAGAGAGATAATTGAGGCATCTGTGGAATGAGAAGGGATTGTTCCTGGGGTATGCTGGATGCGAGTATCATTATAGCTTCATTGCTTTCCATAAATTGGAATTATGTTTTTTATAATTTCCCTAACGATGACTAATCCCCCTCATAAAAAGGGTGGCTGGGCATTTCCTCTACATTTTCCTCATCCTTTTCCATTTCCTCAACTTTTTGCGAATGTCTCGTATTACATCGATAAACAACAACTTTTGATTGTTCCACAATCGAATGGGGATTGTTGGTATACGATATTGCCTGTAATTATCCCTGGAGATCGCCCCCTCATTGGCAATGCACGCCTCCCAAAAATCCATATCACATCCCAACCGCAGATATCGTAATTCAGGCCCCAAATTGTATGGCCAGGAGCCGCCTCGGCTGTCGTTACCTGCCCCGAATTCCGTTTGTCGTCTTAAATTTCCAGGCCGACTGGCCGGCCCTCGGCTCAATGGCTAAGCAGAGCAGAGCAGAGCAGGAACAAAGCCAAATCGGTGTCGGAGTCTCCAGCTCCAGCTCCAGCCAGGGGCACAGATAAAGTATCTCGTGAGGCAGAAGCAGAAGCCGCCACACCACTTTTCGTGTCCTACCTGAATCTGAATTGTGGAACTGGAATTCATTTCGGATCCGATCCCAGTTCGCATTTCCCATTGTTCATTGATCTGTCGTCTGTCGTGTCGTCTGCCCTCGACCCTCACTTCTTTCTGAAGAGGGTCTCTCTCTGATCTGTGCTCTCTTCTTCTACTGGCATTTTCGGGATCTTCGGGCACTGGTGAATGCGTTGACAAGAGGCACAACCGCAACGTAGCTGATCAGATTACATAATGTGACATAATTAATTTCGAAATTTATAAGAAACGAGAGGGGCGGGGGGGCCCTATTCCACCCTTCCACCGTTTCCCTTTAAGGCCGCCGTGGCGTGGCCCCTGCGTGTTAGATAGAATCTGTTGCGCCTAGACCGACCTTCTTGTATTATTAGTTAGTGGCCCTATAATCACATTTGGGTCATCATCAGACGCACGTGTAAACGCGTTTCCAGCTAATTTTCCAGCTATCGCCACCAAGAAGATCGCGAAGCGGAGAGTGGTGCGTTGTATCTGCCAGATACAGATACTCACTCGCACCATAATACTTCTTTTTTCTGCCATTTGCTGTAACTCAAGCGAAGCGTACATATTTCTTTTGTCGCTATATCTGTCGGAACATAAATCAGACAATTGTAGCCAGTCCAGGGCCCAGTCCCAACCCCCCCTCCTCCCCAATTCCCAGTTCCCAGTTGCCGAGATACATAACACATGTGTGTTCCACTTTGGGGCATGCTTTGTCTGATATCTCTGTATCTGTAATAATTTTATTTTATATATCGCAGAAATTGTATCGTCTGCTACGGGGAGACAATGAGAATGAGAGACATTAACCCAAAGAGCAAAGAAAATGCCAGGGCCAGTTGAAGTTTCCAATTTTCGTTGGTTATCGAAAGAATCTCTGGAATGGAATAGAATATCATCGATAGGGAATGAGATCATTCTCCATGTGAAATCTACTCATACAGAACACCACCCTTGAAGGAATTTCCAGATTAAAGTTTCCAGTTAATGAAAGATATCTCTTTGGTTGTATCTATTGGGCTCTCTCTCTATCTCTCTCTGTTGCGTGGTTGCGTGTTAGCGGGGCATTAAGGAACTGCATTAGCAGTTCTAGTCTAGTCGCCCCATTTGGGATTTTTGGTAACAAAAGCTCTGTTGTTCTTGCTCTGTTTCGGTTTCTGTTTCAATTGAGATGCAAATTATCAGAGAGCACTGCTGCTGCTGCTGCTGCTTGCAGTAGTACTCGTAGTTCTGTTTATTGTTTTAACTATTCAATTTGCATAAAAATTCAACCACAAATGGAGATACATACATATAGAGAGTGCTGGAGAGCGAGAGAGGGGGCAAGCAATAGCCAAATTGTGTCATGGCATTGTTTAATTTATTGGCTATGCCGTGGAGAATCTCTCTCTCTCTCTCTCTCTCTCTCTCTCTCTCGCTCTCTATCTTTATCTCTGTTGCTCAATCTTTCTCTTTCCGTGAGCTTGTTGCGACCCAATTCGCAACAGACTGCAAATTCCTTTGGGGGGATTTTCAGTTCTGTTTCTACTTGTTGATGATGGCATTCCGTCCGTCCAAGCGTCCGTCCGACCGATAAGGTTCAATCAGCCACAACTTGAGCTGCTCTCAAGGATGCGAGTGCCATAAAATCCCCAACAATATTTACCATAAGTAATAAAAATGCGAGTAAATTGCTTTTTTAAGCTCAAGTAAATCAGAGACTGCGGCCGGGGTCTGACGTTGGGTCTCAGAGACGACGGACAAAGAAGGCGACTTCTAAGATACCCCTTACGACACAAAATGAGGTAATAAAAGTGCCAGCAAGCGTAGTATTCATTGGATCGTTATGATTATTGCTACAAAAGTACAGAGAGATATTTTCGGTAGGATGCAATACAATATATATACCCATTCTAGTACAGGGTGTCTATACAAGCTGCAAATGGAACGAACCGATGGACGATGGGGCTACAATGTTCGATAAGGGGCAGTGGCCCGTCTCGCCCCCTGAAGGTTGTTCGCAACTTAACGCTCAGTCCAGTCCAGTCCAAACAATATGCGATATATACGTAAAATGGTTAATAAACAACTATATGCATATACACATACATATTATGTCGGTGCGGAGCGGAGGCAGGCGGCACCTCCCTCCCAGACTTATGTAATTCGAAATAGGGGGCCATAAATAATCACGAACGGAACGGAATGGATTCCATTTGTGATCGGATCGGATCGGATCTATGCTGATGCAGGCAGGACGCGACTTATGTATACGCGGTCCGAGCTTCCTTGTATTGTATGTGTGTTGGTGTGTGTTTCGGTGTTGTTGTGTGTGGGATCGGAAAAACAAAACCATAAACCTTGTCTGGGGCACATAAAAACCTCAGGTTTCCTTCTCCCCCTGCCCCACGGCGAGGGGGAAACTGCGACTGAAAGCGAAACATTCACTTCGTTTCAGAATTTATGCACTTTTCAAATGCATTGCATTTCGGACCCGGGCTCGCTTCGAAATGTTGTTTTGCCATTAAAAACTGTACAATAACAATAATTATGACTACACCCCTAACCCTCCACTCTCACCCCTCTGTCTGCTACCTTGGATATGCTTTTGTTTTTGTGCATCTTTCTGCGTTCTCGCTTAATTGAGTCGTAAAAGTTCTTAGCATAATTGTTACAATTGTTTTTTCGTTGCAAATGGCATAAGGAGTGGGGAATAGTGAGAGGGGAGGGGATAAAGAGAGGGCAGGGTTGCGTATAAGCATGTGTGCAGGCAGTGTGCCACATCGTTAAACAATTGACTGGTGGCAATTGTTGTTTTTGCTGCAGTTGTAGCTGGAAATGCGTTTCCATTTCCCATTTGGCAGGCAACAAAAGCCAAAAGCAGAAACAGAGGCGGGTTCATCGCTCCAATTCAATGAGAGATGGGGCTCTCCAGACTCTAGAGTGTCTAGAGTGTCTAGAGAGAGTGTGCGGGGGAAGTGGTTTACCTGGCCAAACAGATATGATATATCTATAGATGTTCTGCATGCAAATATATGCATATATCTGCGATAGTTTGTGCTATTGACTCTTGGCCGAGGGGTATGCCGAGTGTGCCGAGTGCCAGCCTTCACTCAACACGAGTCGCTGCTGATGCCGCTGCCGATCTCTGGCATCTTTCGGTTACAGTGTAGTCCAACAGAAAATACTCCCCACTAATGTCTGCTTAATTATTGACTAATTTGCCGATGACTTCATTACAGTAGGTCATTTAATTAAATCATTACGAGTAAACGCGATCATTTATCATAAATTACTTAAACTTGTTCGTACTTAATGAGCCTTGACTGTGACTCATCGCTTTGCGCTGTTGCTGCTGCTGCTACCACTGCTGTGCCTATTCAAATGCCGTGCACTGTGCCTGCTGTGTCTGCCAGCTCCTTTATCGAATTCGAATTACAATTTTCGTGTGCCAGATCTTTCCATTCAGTCAACTCTCTCCCTCATTCACCATCACTCTCACACATGTGCGAAAATGATGCCAAACATCCGTTGTGCCGAAAAAAAATCCAAGCAAAAGTCGAAGGCGAAACAGAAGCAGAGACAGACACAGCCTCAGTAGCAGCGACCGCGACTGCAACTGCGACAGAGAAACGAAACAGATTTAAAACAATGCAAATTAATGTCAGCGCAGAGGGGCACCATTCAACTACAATCGGAAGTCAAGAGGCACGGGGGGAGGAGGGAGTTGCTTTTAAACGTTAGTAGGAGTCAAGCAGCGCCTAATTACGAATTGAAGCGGCATGTTGCACATAAAAGACGACAAGAATCAACAGGAGCAAACATCGTATTGTCAGTCGACATCAAAAGTAGCAGCAGCTACACACTCATGTCCATGTCTCTGTCTCTGTTTCTGTTTCTGTTTGTGTCTCTGCCTCTGCCACTGCCTCTGCTTCTCTCAATGCAATTAGTCAAATTTGCTTGGCAGCGAATGTGCTTTTGTGGTTGTTGTTGCATTATTTGATTTGCCAACTGTAAACGGCCAAGAGCGTGGCAGAGGCAGCGAAGTCAGCAATGAGGCCGCCGTCCGTCAGCGGCAGTGGTCGAGTGCAATGCACGACGCGAGCGGCAAACGAAATGCAAACATTGTGCGAAGGAGAGAGAAACGGGAGGAGAGCAATAGATAGGTAGAGATAGTGCCAAGGTACATCTAGAATTTTGGGTAAGGTATTGACAGGTGACGATCTCTAATCTATAGATCTGCTTCAGTTCGGAGCCCTACTGCCTTACCCTCTATCGA
Source organism: Drosophila athabasca (assembly GCA_008121215.1). Taxonomy (NCBI): domain Eukaryota; kingdom Metazoa; phylum Arthropoda; class Insecta; order Diptera; family Drosophilidae; genus Drosophila; species Drosophila athabasca. Next base: position 570,891 of record CM017793.1, on the reverse strand, counting down.
ATATACCTTGGATAGTGGGAGAGAGGTGACTGTGAGCGCCGCCAGCTCAGCTGATGTTTTGTAGTTGTAAAGCAAAAATGAAATTGTTGCCCTCTCTCTTTCTCTCTCACTCGTTGTCTCTCTGCTCTGCCCTGCCCCCAGCTGTCTGTGATAGCAACAGCCACAGCAGCAGAAAAAACGTAACGTTGACGCCGGCGACTGCCCAATAGCAAAAAATGTGCGATAGGTCGGAGTTTTGTGTGCTTTTTTGTTGTTGGTTTCTTTCTTGTTTTATATTTTGCATGTTTTGTTTTGTTATTTGTTGCTGCCCGCGCGTCTCTGCTGCTGCCGTCGTCGCTTCGCTGCTGTTGCTAATTGTTTGCGCGGACTGCAATTTGCATGTGTCGCCGCGAAGTTTATTGACCGCTCGGCGTGGGCAGCAGCCAGCAGAGCCAGCGACTACAACGGCAACGGCAGCGCAGCTGGCAGCACGCCCAACTATTTATAGATAAGAAAATGTGGCAAGAGCGCTGAAAGGGGGGGAACAGCAACTAAAAAAAGAGTTGAGCAAGTCAGCCGCGACAATTGCTCTGAAGAGGGAATATTCTAAGAATTTTTAAAAGTGAACTTTTCTGCAGGGATAATTTACGAAAAATGTAGAAACAATTCGGGCGAAATTCGAACAGTGAAATAATCCCTTAGCACACTTAGCATTTGACTTTAGCGGACATCTACCGTTCATTACGGTACTTTGCCCAACTTTTCGACTCTTCTATCACTCATCCCCATATTTGAGTTCCTCTACCATCTCCCTCTCGAGATGATCTTTTCCGCCAACAAAAACAAGCAGCAGGAGAAGATGTTGCTGACCGGATGTTGCACATTGCAGCTGTTGCTGTTGTTGGTGTTGCTGCTGCAATCATAGCGCAAATGAAGCAAATATTTGCTGTTAACAACTTAATGCGCTTGTCGCCGTCGCCTCCATTCCTCCACTGCTCTCTTCCCCTCAGCCCCCCCAGCTCTATCACTCTCCGCCGCTGATTATGCGCCTCAATCAACAGTTACAACAACTGCAACAAGAGCAACAGCAACAGCAACGTTGGTTGCTGCTGCAGCACTTCATAATTTCTGCTATCTGAGCTTCGCTTTTTATTTCACTTTTAATGCAATTAACTTGCCACTTGTCTGACTATCCGTCTCTGTCTCTCCGTCTGACTGTCTCGCTGTCTCTCTGTCGTCTGTCCCCAGACGGAGCTGTTGCCGTCTCACCAGTGGCGACAACCCTCCCCTGACGATGCGTCCCCTGCTCCATCGATCTCCATCCATTCCGGCCATGACGAGTGGGCTGGTGGCTGCCTTAGTTGGTCTGCTTTATGGCCAGCTAATGCTGTTTTTATCTGTTTTTCTTGGCCAAGATTTATTTTATTGTTATTGGAAATGCCGCTCTGCTTTGGTCTCTCTCTCTTTGTATTTCTCTATACTCACTCTCCTCTCTCAAAGCTCTTAACAAACAATCTCGCGAGTGTGTAGAAACTTTCAATAAAAGTTAGTAGAAGCAACCGAAAGGAAAGGAGAGGCTGAGCTAGCGCCAGAGTTGTTTGTCTGATTAATTCGCCATTAAACTGTGATTAATGCTGTTTATTCTGCGCAAAGTTATTAGCTAAATGTGTTAATTATGAGTGTCGACTGTGCAGTTCTGCGATTCTGCGATTACTCGATTACCGCAGAGCAGGAGGATGGGCTGTCACGCCATTAGCACTCTTTTTTTTGTGAGAGCAGGGTAACTCTAGAGCTGCTCAATGACTGTACTTTTTTGTGCTCGCTTCTGATGACTTAATTAACTCTTAATTATTATTCATATTTCTCGGGTTCGGTTCGGCTCTGTTCTGTTCTCCCCCCAAACAGCAAGATATATGGCAGTAATTATGACTGTCTGTTCGATCAATGATCACCGATCACCCACCCGCACACTCACAAATATATTCATGAATAAATCAGATTCAGTCTGCGACTCAGACGAATCATGGATCGTCGTCGTCCTTCACAGTTTTAATAGCAATTTGCATTTGCCATTTTTGTCAGCATTTTGTAGTCACATTTTCATCAGTTTTCACACCAAACACTCAAATGCGAAAATCAATTAAAAAATGTTTACTACGGGTCGATGGTGGTGGGAAGGGGAGCTGCTGAGCTGTGTGTGTATCGTATCGGAGGGGCTATATCGAGGTTTACATGGTAATGACCGAAACGACCGAACGACGACAACGAGCAGCTTTTTGGATGGCAACAACCGCGAACGGTGGAGTGTCCATGACAAAAATGCATAAATAACAAAGGCAAACAAATGATGGAGACAAAATAAAAGAGAGAGATAGAAATAAGAAGAGAGAGAGAGAGAAGACAATGATAAACGTCAGATGCCAGAGAAATCATTTGAACAAAAGAGTTGACAGACAGATGATCTCTATAATTACGGTCGAGACTCTGTCCCAAGTCGAAACAAATAAATGAACTTACTCTAAAAGAGGTGAATATACTAGCCGATAGTAGATAGTAGCCGCAAAGAGAATAAAGTGCGAAAAATGTCTGTAAATCAAATCCATAAATGTATCATGAATAGTTAGACAAAGGAACTCTGCTCGATAATTAGTAGCTACTTTTAACAGATTTTAGTGCTGATACGCGCTGTACATAATTATGTGTGCCGTGCATGACATTATCTTGGCAATATAGTGGCAGCATTGACTTGGTCACGACTTGGGCGACATGTGACACCCACAGAGCAGAGCAGAGCTGAGATCGGATCGGATCGGACCTGAACAAATTGAAATTCTTTTTACGAGCGCAGCAGCAGCAGCAGCGTTTGTTCTTGAAAACTTGCAAATGTCTGGCAGCAAATTAATTGCCAGGTTCTCTGCTGCGATGCGGCTTAGATATATGTATGTATGTATTTGTACATATGTATATGCAAAGGGGAGTGGATAGTAGGGGGCGTGGCTGCATAATTATTGCAGGCGCTGACAGGCGACAAAGCGATATATGACTATAATTTGACCTTAATGAGGTTCGGGGCGCCGTTCAATTCATGTGTAATTACACATGGAAAATTCATTGAAAGATGCAGATATACTGCGTAAGCAGTATAACGTTAGAGGTTCCTTCTTCATATGTATATATGCATGTATATGTGGCAGTCCTCCTAGTCTTCCAATTCCCGCTCTCAATCTCTACATTCGTTTCCTCCTAATTTAGACATTTTCTGCCATTTATGAGGCCGCCTCGTAAATATGTTTGCCTTTGACTGGTTTTGTGGCCAGCTGATGATCGCCGCTGATTCGAGCGTTAAATTTATGACGCGCACTGTATGGGGCAGCGCAGTAGCTGACGCAAACAACAATTGGCCACAAAATGTGTTTACGACGCCGCTTCTTGGCCACCGAATTTGCCCGAGTTGGCAAGTCGCTCAATTCGGATCTGGACCTATAAAAGTCCGACTTGGCCAGCGGCGGCTCTTGGCCAGCTGGGAGCCCCGCGAGTCCGCGTCTGCGTCCGCGTCTGCGTCCGTGTCCAGGGCTATCTCCGTCGGCCATCGCTCCATGGCTGCTTTGGGCATTTGTCAAATTGATTGCGAAATAAATTCGAGTGCGCGGAATTGGGATTTCTTCATTATTCGGACTCCGACTGCAGTTGACATTGTCCGAAGATGATGCATGTACCATGTGGCATGTGGCAGAGATCTGCATAATTTAATGCTGACTTATAGACTTGATAAGCACCGAGGGGTAGCAGGTGGACGCTAATTAATGACTGAATAAATTTCCCGATTCTTTTGCGGATGAAAAGATTTATCCTTAAAAGGGGATTGGCTTTTGTGGGTTAAACCATGGATGGGAACTTTATACTCTTTAGTTCTATCAAGATCTTCTATAAAATGCTTACAGAGTTGAGTCTCAATCTTTTTAGAATTCCTCTATGATTAGATACACACATATGTATCTCTTGAATCTTCCAGTAGTTTTTTTTATAGAATCCTTATAATATTACTCCTAGTTTCAGACTAGTAACTTCTCCAGTTATTATACCTTTTATAGCTATTCTTATTTTTCTCCATTAATATATGTATCTTATTGTATTGTATCTATAGTATTGTCTTTGAATTAATACCATATTCTCGTTCTTATCTCGTTGCAGGTACATATATACAGACACCGACTTCCTATATAGAGTACATATCTAACATATGGGGGGTTCTATGCAACAATCGTGAGTATAACATGCCGCAGAGCACAGCACAGCACAGCAGAACAGACCAGACCTAATCGATGAATCGATGGAACTTGTCTCATGCCCACACTCTTTTTGTAGCTTGGAGCTGGAGCTCGCTGTCCGCTGTCCGCTGTCTGGTGTCCGCTGTGTGGCGTTTCCCATCTGTGGCTAATTTGCATAATAAGCGCACAGCTGTTAATTAATAACGGGGCAGCTGCCTAAATAAGAGCCGCACACACACACACACACACACACACACACATGTGGCAGACCTTCGGCAGCAGATCAAAGCAGACAATGAATCGGAATCATAATCGGAATCGAACTCGAAATGAATCCCCAATTATGAGAGATTTGTTTTGGGCCCGAAATCTACTCGGGAGATCTAAGCCGTGTTTTGAGTGGGAGATCCGATACCCAAGGCATTTCCGCCTTGCAGGAGATTGCAGTGTATAGGAGAGTGGAAAGAGGTCTGGGGAATTCGATCTAATGGCTGTGGCAAATCACTTAGCTGACTGCAGACAAGCCACGCCCCTACCCAGGCAGCAGCAGCAGCAGCAACAGTTTAGATGTTGTAAAGCATCATAGGGGGGCACGAGGAGAGGAGGTGCAACCGGCAATTTTCAAATTTGCGATCATCGACGGGCGCCACCAACGCGCGGCCTGCCCCAACAACGCTGTCGATTTGCGATGCAGCAACCTCTTAGGGTTGGTGGTTGGGGGGGAGAGACAGCCAGCCAGCCAGCCAGCCAAAATAGGCGGCAAAATGGAAAATGGCAAAATGTTTTGCAATTTTCGCTGCATTTACAGACAATAAATTGTTGGCCATTTAATTTGGTCGTAGCCATCGCCATCGCACAAGGTGGGGAAAGGAGTGGGAGTGCCCCTAGCAATGTGCAACAAGCAGTTGCACTCTCTGGCTGTCTCTCTCTCTCTCTCTCTCTGAGCTCAGCTGACTAAATTGATTTGTTGCGGCTGTGGAAGGCACGCAGTCAATCAAGCGTGCCACAATCCAACATCAAATCTCGGTTCCCCATCTAAAGCGGTGGAGAGTGGAGTGTGTGGTGCACTGAGAGAGGGGGTGGTGGTGGTGCAGATGCCACTGCCGCGATAAGAAATGTTGAGCAACATTGTTGCCAAACGACAAGAAATTGCACTTAAAATTCGCGCTAAAAAACGAAACAGCAATAAACAAAAATGCTTGTTCAGCATTCATTCAGCCTAACATTTCAGCCTTAGAGCTTTGCCGAAGCCCAAAGAGAGCTGAAAATGCCAACAGCTGCGACATCATACCCTGTACAGAATACAGGGTGCATCGGTTGTCGGATCGGAAAGAGGTGATTATTCCTAACGAGGAGACTCGAAATGACTGCAGGAACAGATTTGCCTTTGAGAGAGATGAAAATGGAGGAAAGGGTACATAAGTTCGACCACACACGTTTTCAGATTTTTGTAGATAGAAGATAACCGTCTAAGAGCGTAGGGTATGCCAAAGTGTAGCACATCCATCGCTTTGATCGTTTAGTTTGTCACCGTTATTACGCACAGCTAGTGCGTCTGTAGTGGCCTCCTCTTCCTGCTGTGCTCTGTTCCCTCCACTCTGCCTGCAATTTTTGGCATCGTGCGGTGTCATAATCGCCCAATGCTGCCCATAGTCATAGCCATAGTCGTTTACGTACTCGTTGTCTGCCGTCTCTGTCTATCTCTTTCAGGCACGTACGTGCCAGCCGGCACAGGCAACGGCAACGGCAGCGGCATAGAGTGCACGCCAACACATGCACGCTCTGCTGCAGTCGGCGTCGGCTGTTGTCGTTTGGCCGCCATCGCAATCTAATGTCAGATAGTTTTGCGGTCGCTAACCCGCCTCGCTTCGGCTGTGGCAGCGACTGCATGAGAGCGAGCGCCATGCGAATGTGAGTGGAAAGAGGAGAAGCAGCAGAAGAGAAATAGCACAATGCATGTACGCACACACACTCTTGTGTGTTGCCATCTCGCATGCTCTCACACACATTGTGCAATTAGTTTGTGCGCTGATGAATGCAAATTAGAATTAAAGCAACACCGCACAGTGGGACAGAGTGGCATATAATACGCTATCGAGTGGATGGAATGGGTGACAATAGCTCTCCCAAGCTGCTCCACTGTTCGGACTTGGTGTGTCTCATGTAAGCGATATTTAATCTGCCATTTGGTTGTGTCTCTCTCGCTTTGTGGCAAGAATGTTGCTGAGCCTGGCCATAAAAAGCAAACATTTGTTGACATCTGCCACACGCTTTAGCTTCATTCTCTTCTCCCTCCCTCTCTTCGTTTCGTTTCCTTTCGTTTGTCAGCTTGTCAATCAAGTGGTCGTCGTCCACAATTATCCATTCTAATGACAGAGAAAGAGACAGACGGAGGGACGGAGACAGCAGGTTCAAAGATGGCTTGCACATGTTTCGCTTTGACAAAATGCCAACAAAAATGCCTGCCAGTCAGCCCCAACATATGCCGCGCGCACTTAAATAATTCTCGAAAAAGCTAAACAAAACACACACAAAACGGAAAAAAACTAAGAAGAAAAAGCAGAAAAAGGAAAAAAATAACACACAAAACCCCCAAACTGAGTCGAGTCTAAAAGATGTCGCATACTCAGATAATTGCTGTTATGTCCCAATGCGTTACTTTGCTGTTTTTGTGCGTGAAAAATATGTTTAAAATAAATAAACCCCCAACACAACTCGTACAGTGGTGGAGCCATAAAAAGAGGCTGACACGAGAATACTTTTGCTTTCAGGCTACAGCTTTTATTGCTGCCTACACCATAACCTATGACAATAATTAGTTAGACAGAGAGCGAGAGGGAGACAGAGTAAGTCGCCAGCTAGAAATGTGCTAACCGAGAGCGGGAGAGCCAGAGAGAGAGAGTGGGTTGTTTGGAGAGTGAGTGAGTGAGCTTTGCTCTCCCAACTGCTGGTTCGGAGCAAGGTATACTAAATAAAAGGTAAGGCAGTTGCGCTAATCGGACTCTTACTTTTGTTGCGCTCTCAGACACTGCCTTACTTTATATTTCATATATTCTGCACTCGCTCTCGCCCTCTGTCTGGTTTGGGTATTTCGGCAGGGCAGCCACAAAGTAGGCAACGCTTTTGATATGCACATATTTGAGCAACATTAATTTGAATCGAATGACAGCGGCAGCAACAACACCACTTGCCACAAGTACAAAAACAACAATTGCAGTTCGTTGACTCGTAGCAACATTTGCCGCCCGCCTTTTGCCTCTTGACTCTTTTGCCACTTGCCTGTCGTGCCTTGTTTGACTTTGTAAATTTGAATCGACTCGACTCTCGGGGCTGGCAGCTTTCCATTATCTGGCTTTGGCTGTGGCTGTGGCTGCGGCTGTGGCCAAAAAAGGTTGTGCAACGCCCTCCCTGGGGGGTCAACACCTACCACTTGGCGTTAAGTAAACGTTGCTGCCACTGTTTCACCCTGATGGATTGTATTTGGCCAATAGCAGCACCATTATCATCATCATCATCATCACCATCTCCACGTGCAGAGAAAGAAAGAACCACTTGAACCTGCGCCTGCCCGTGGGAAGTATGCGTAATATTTCACCGAGTTAGTCTGCTAATTAATAATGCTAATCGGTGGAGATCAGAGATAAGTCTCTTGCCGCTCACCAGTTGTACGTTGCAACAGCTCAATTACCAACTGCAGCAGCAGCAGCAACAGCTGCCACTGCTTTGGGGCACGCCACGATCGTGTGGCAAGCTTTATCGGGTGCAGGCAATCAGCGAAACGAAGCGAACGCCCACTTCCACTACCCTGTTGCACTCCCTGTGGCATATGGCAGTGTGCCCCTAGCAACAGATACTAAAAGATGCACTCCCTATATAGACTCTGGCGTATAATTAGTTCAACTTAACGAGTGTGCACTGTTTTAGGAGTTTGTCATGCCTCCGTCCAATTTGCAGTTGCATTTTTGCAGATTTTTAATGTTTTCAGTTTCGTTTGGCTCGTAAAAGAGACTTAAAATAGCAGGAAGAGAAGATGTCCAAAGGGGCGAGGGGCGAGGGGCAGGGCATCGCTGTCTGCCAAAAAACTTGCACTTGAAGTGGGTCTGGGAGTTGAGTTCCGTTGAGTTTTTGTTGCTCGTTGCCTTTGATTCGTTCGTTCGTTCATTCATTCATAAGCGGTTGTCGAAACATTTTTGCATGATGTTGAAGCTGATGATGATGATGCGATGTTTGAAGTGCCTTTGATGCTCATTTCATTACAAGAAAAGGAGAGCAAGAGGGCAGAGAAATTTAAAATGTATTTTAAATTCAGAGACGCAACCAGGGACGCAGGGACTGGGAACGGGGAGTATGGAACCAGGAATATGAAGAGCCTGATCCGCCTATTGATTTTTATGAGCAGCCAAAGGTAAAGTTCATCGAACCGACTGCCAATCCGACACATGCCCCAGCATGTGTGGAGAGTCCCTACCTGGACCTGGACCTGAACCTGAAGGAGACCCTGCAATATTCACATATTTTTTCATTAATTTTTGCAGTGCCAAAAGCTTGGAGTTAGCACCAATTAGTCGCATCCGTTGCTCCATCCGTTGGCTGCTCTCCTCGCCTCTTCTGTTGCCCTCTCTTCCCCTCTCTACAAAATAAATAAATTTTATTTTATTTTTCGTATTTTGGCAAATCTTCAACTTCAATTTGGTTTGTTGGTCGTCCCGTCCGTTGCCAGACTTTGTAGAGTCATTGACCAACTTCAATTTTTTTCCCGTTTTTTTTTTTCTTCGATTCTCCCTAAGCTTGCACCGCTTCCCGCCTCTGTCAGTGTCTCCCTTTCTCCCTTGTGTCCACTTTCTGTGTTTGGTGTTTTTTTTTCGTTCTGTTTTGTGGGTTGTAGGGACAGTGGAGCCTTTCATGTCTGTTTAACTTATTTGACATGGGTCGGTCGAGTCCTGAGCTTTCCACAAATATTAGAGAGAGCGGCAAAGGGAGAGGAGACTCTGTCTATGGCTCGCTCCCTGTCTCTGTCCTGGGGCAGTCCATTATGTCCTGGCTTATTTGTTTTAATATTCGCTGCTCGTTTTCTAGCTAGTTTTGGCCAAAAGTCCTTTGCATAAACATAGACCCTGCCCATACCCCGTATTCCCTCTTATCCATTCTGCCTGCTCTGCTCCTTGGCTTATCGTTAACAGCACATTAAAGGATTTCAATGCCGTCGGCTTCCAGCAGCAGAACATTTTGCACCACAAACATTTTGCTTATTGACTTTGTTGGCACTTTGACGCCTTATCGCCCATCTACATGGCTGCAGCTATGGCCATGGCCTGGCTCTACTTTCTCCTTTCTCCACTTGTCTGGATTTGTTTGGGCTCATAGCCAGACAGGGAAAGAGGCAGAGGAAGAGGCAGAGACAGGCAGACAAACATTTCCGCTCTGGTGGCTGGCTGCCTATGGTTGGACCGTCGGTCACGTGCGGCTTTGGCATTGGCTTTAACTTCGATTCGATCCGTTTCGTTTCGTTTCGTTTGGTTTGGTTTCACTTCCTTCGGCAGGCTCAAGGACACATTGCGGCAAGTGGCAAATCAATAAACTTGCCCTGAGAAATCTTTAAGGATCGGATAATCCCGAGGATGAGTAGCCCTCCAGTATTAAAGCCTCATCGTGGTACCGTTGCATGGTTGCATGCTGCCTCCTTAAATTTCATTAAACTAATCCATCAACATCCTCTGAAAGCGTCTCCTGTCCTCCTGTCGTTGCTGCTCCCTTCATTATCTCTCCGCTTGTCTGCAATTCAATCAAAATTTGCCTTGGCTTTGCACAAAAACAATTGAGTTTGTCTCGAGAGAAGGCTTCTATCACACGACTCCCACCTCTGAGGGATTATTCTCTGGCTATCCTCTAGTCCCTCTGCTTGCCACCTTCTCCACCTGTTCCGACACTTGCTCCCGCCCCTGCCCCTGCCCATGCCCCTGCCGCTGGTCCTGGACACGCCCCAATTGTGTTTTTGGCATTGTCGCGACTTGGCTGACAACATCTCTCAGCAGACGACACTTGTCGACGGTCTCCCGTGCCACCTCCTCCAGGGATTCTGTGGGTGTTCCTCCTCATGGAGGGAAATACTTCCTCTTGGAGTGATTTTTCCTTAATGTGGCCTCTTCCTTCTGTATAGAGTCTCGTGTCTCCCCCCGTGTCTCTTGTCCCTGAATTTTCTCTTCTGTTCCCTTCCCTTCCCTTCTCTCTCGTTTGTGTTAATGTCTCTTGGCAAACTTTCGCTGTCGCTGCACCGTCGTCGCCATCGCCGTCGTTGCTGTCATTGTCTCTGATGCGCCTCCTCTGGATGCGGCTCCTTCTGATTGTCCTGTCCTCAACCTCCTCCTGCTGCTGCTGCTCCTGCTGGTCGTTATCTATGGCTGGCAACGACAGGCAGCATTGATTTAATGACGTTGATGGGGCGCCACTTGTGCCCCTGCCACTGCCTCCACTTGAGCTTCTCCTGATGCTTTATTTATTGATTTAACTTTGCAATATCGCTAGTCACTAGAGAGAGGAATCCTTTCTCTGCACTCTCTCTCCTTTCTCCTTTTTTATTTTTTTTATTTGGCGCACTTAACGCGTTTTTGTATCCTTGAATGGATTTCCTTTTTATTTCTGCAGAGCTGGCGAAATTTATGCGCTCTGCTCCTGCCCCCTGCCACGGCTTCTTTGAGGCGCCTCTAAGCTTCTTTTAAATAAATAACGAAAAAAAAGGAAGGAACAGAACGTAGAAGAGAAAGGCGGAGAGAAAAGCAGGACTGAGCAGTGCATTGAACTCTGTCTCCACTCTGTTTCCCCCTTCCCTTCCCTTCCCTTCCCTTACTCTCCTTTATTGCCTTTTATTGGTTTTTGATTTGTCTTTTACCTTCTGGCATACATACATACATACTATATACAGATATCCTTGAGCCCCCCGCCCCCGTCTCCCACGCTCTGGAGGGCATTGTTTGCTCCTTTTGTGTTCATTACCCATAAGAAGCTCAAGTCCTTCATTCTGAAATGTAATGCACGATTGCAGGGCTCGAAAGGATCCCCCCGAAAGGAGAGATGGCACAAAATTAATTATCGAGGTAGTAAGCCACGCCTCCACGCCATAAGACGACGCCCTTTTCTTGTTTTGTGTCTGCAGATTTTTGCAGATTTTTTTCGTGTTTTGGGAATCTTATTACCTCTGCCTCTCTCCCTCTTTGCGTCTCTCCGGGTCTCTCTGTCTGTCTGTCTGTCTCTATTTCTCTGTTGGAGTGTAATGAAATTATCCTGAATGAGGGCTCAGCGCTCGACATGCGTGCCCCAACCTCCTGCCACACTCAGCACAAGTTCAAAATTCGTCCTTCAATCGGATCCCAGGTCCCGGGTCCAAAGTCTACCCCAAAAATAAGTGGAGGCATCAGAGGAGGTTGCAATTTAATTACTCTGCGGTTTGCTGTTTGGAAAACTCACAATAAACACACATACATCCATATAGTACATCTATACATATACATATGTAGTATGTGTGGCTCTTGTGGCATGCCCTCAACAATAACAACAACTGCACCTGTGAAGGGAAGGAATTTGCTTTTCATGTCTGGTCTGGACTCTGGACTCTGGCCACTCTTCGGACTCCCCCCTCCTGCATGCAATTTGTAAGAATTTTTCCACGCCAGGAGAACTACAGAACGGAGCTGCTCCTGGGCAGAACTCGAATGTTCATTAGTTTGATTACCCAAATGGAGTCAGTCCACACGACGGGGAGTCCTTACTCCAATCCTGCCGCCCAATGTATGCAATGAAAAATTCACAAACGCAATCAGAAATTGGCCAAAAGTGCTGCTGTCCTTCTGCTTCTGCTTCTGCTGATGATGGCCCTCTCTGAACTTGAAGCCATTCGAAAAGAACATGAAAAACTTGACAAAAGCTTTGGCTGCGAGAACAACAAGCAACAACAGGAGAAAGTTTTTAGTTTTTGGAGAGAGAGAAAGTGTGGCTGCATCCCTAACTCTTGGGGAAAGTGTGCGGAATGGGAGATTTCCCTGGTTCCAGCGCTGCTACTACCATGTGCTTTAAATCATTTTCATTCTCATTTTCCGTTGAGCGTTGACAGCAGCTGTTCCTCCTTCTGAATCCTCGTGTCTGGGTGGTCATTGTCCTGCGCTGATTTCTGTTTTTGGCTGTTCAACTTGTGGCCTCTCTCCCTAAATCCTTCGGAGTGTCTCGTGTCTCCTGTCCCATGTCCTGCGTCTGGGCGAGCACTTATCGCACCTTGTTTTCTCAGTTAAACTGTCAACTCGGTGGAGGAGCAGTTTTTTAACCCGCGTACAGTGTACACCCCCCCCTCTCTTGGACCCTGATTAATTGCCGTTTGTGTGTGCGCCCCCAGAAAGTTGATGAAGTTTTTAGTGTCCAACAAAGTGCTGCTGCTGCTGCTGCTGGAGGGGAGAGGATGGGAATGAGGCAGGAGTCCAGGCCATGGCTAATTATTAATGTAAATGTTTTCACTTTTAATAGAAGCTTCGTCGCCGCTGCCGCTCCTTCTGTCTGGCTTTGCGTGCGGACGGAGGAGGGTTAGGAGTTAGTCCCTCTCCTTCTCTATCTCTCTCTAATTGCCGTTAAACATGCAGCTTACATGGCCAATGGTCAATGAAGGAGGGATGGAATGGAGAGCACTTTCCATTTCGCTGATCCACTCGCTTCGCTCCCTCAGAACTCTCTCCTGTCTAGTGTCTGTCTGTGAGGCAGGTGTCATTATCCTTGCCGCTCATACGCTGCTCCTTAATTAGAAATGCTAATAAGGACGAGCACCTCCACAGCCATCTCCTGCTCCTCCTCTGTCATTGGATCCCTCGAAAGCTACTTAGCGATGATGTTACTAACACCTTGAAAAGTGATTCAACCGCCACAGAAGGGAGGGAGGTTTGGGCATGGGGCGTGCGGCATGCGGCATGCGGAGCTGTCTCTGTTTTTGTTCTTTTGTGGCACGATTAGCGTTCTTGATGAGCACAAGTAAGTATTTGTGGCAGCAGCGGCAGATCTACATACACATCCGAATTTCAGGGTTTTGCGTTTCACGTGCGTCTGGGATTATATTTCAGAGCTGGGAAAATGCTCAACGGGTGGGTGGCTGTGGGGGGAACTCTACAGCAAAACCTAGAGGTTCTCCAGAGAGAGAGCTGTGCCAGGTCTGTTTAATCGAACAAGCGAACTTGTTACTCTTCGGAACTTGTTCCCCCTCTCCCTTTACTTTCCTGCAACCACATTGAGGATTCACATTGAGGTGCAGCTCAACAAGGACTCCACTCTTGCCATTTATTGGCCTTTAAAGCGGTGTCGAGTGCAGTGGCTCCTTTCTGTCTCTCTGTCTGTTTGTCTGCGTCTCTGTCTGTCTTCTGAAAGAGTGAAAAGAGAGGAGAGGGGGAGATGAAGTCGAGGATTCGAGGTTTTTAATGTCGTGTTTATTTTGACATTTTCATTATGTGCGTATTTTGTGTTTGTGTGTTTGTGTATGCGTGTGAGTATGTGTGTGTGTGTGTGTTGGTTCATTGTCTGCGTCTGGCTGTTTTTTATGCTTGCCACCTTTCCTCACGCTACTTGCCACACCACCCTTTGGTTGGGGTCTACAAACTGCTTTTGTTTGGAGGGAGCGAAGCCCAGAGCCAGAGCAAAGCACGCTTTTTAATTATATTATTTCGGGGAACCTTTAACCTGAAAATGTTCAAGTTTTCCCATCAGTTTGGTTTCTTCGTTGCATTCATTTTGGGGCGGAAAATGGAAAAGTGGTAAAACGGCTGGAGTGGAGCATTGCATTTGGGAATGGAATCCTTAAGATTCTTTCGGCGTCTGCCTATCGCACGGCGAAGGAGTGGATTCAAGAAAAAGTTGTCTCTCGTTTTCCGTCTCTCTTGTTTAATCAAAACTTTCTCTCACCACCCCTTCTCCTCCTGTCCCGCCTCGTTCCTTTTCGCTGATAACTTTTCACTGAGGTTAGAATTTCCAAGCTTTTGGGTCTGCCATTTTCCTCGTTTTGTACTGTAATTAAAATCCAGACGGCTGTCTCCTTCTGCTTTTCTCTTTGCATTTTCTTCAGTTTTTCCCATTTTTGTTGCTTGTTTTTGCATAAGCTTTTCTTTCCAGCTTGGCTTTTCGCAATTATAAAGATATGCGCCCCGAACGACCAAACGAGTGCCATTCCATGCCATTTCTCGGTGCAGCGATAAAAATTACAGCAGAAGGAAAACTGGCAGGGGAAAAGCGGGAAAACAGAAACAGAAATTTAATTAGGTTCAACTGCGCTCCCTCTGCTTTCCCGTACCCTTCCCACATACGCCCGATCCGCATTCAGCGATCAATCGGTGGCAAATGCAGTTTGTTGACTCTCGCACTTGCTGCCTCTTATCTGCGGCACGGCACTCTCTCCACCTCTGGAGAAGCCGCAACTATTGCAGAAAATGGCAAATGGCAAATGGCAAATATAGAGGCCTATTTCTGCACTCTTGTTGACAGCACTTATCGCCGCAGACCCCACGCTGGAGTCTCTCTGGAGTTCGGTTCATTGGGGTTCATTGATCCGTGTGCTCGATAAGAAGTGCCAAGCTACAGATCCACAGTTCCTAAGCAGAGCGGTGAACTCTAGGGAACCCTTCCTCGAGACACCAGTGCAAGATCTCCTTCTGAAAGTACGAACTAACAAGACACAGTCCTTATCTTCTTCAGTACTTCCTGCTATCTGCCACTAGAATGATAAGAAGTTAAGGAAATAAAGATTTATCTTAGTGTTAATCAGTGGAACTATCTGTAACTCCATTACTCATACGCACCGTTTGCCGGTTTGCCGGTTGATAAGCCACGACAAATAGATACACATATCCATGACGGAGTGGAAGAGTGTTTGCAGAACCTCTGCGCTGTGGTAGGGCGCCAATACACATATGTTTGTCCGCCTTAAAGCATCAGAGGGGATTAAGTTAAGTGGAAGAAATTACACCAAAGAGGATACACTTGTCCGCTCCCCCTTGGAGCTTGGTGCTTCCCCTTGGCCGCATTCCTCTTTGGGGGAAATGGCTTACAGTTCGTTTAGTTTCCGACTGCTAATGGCGGGATCGTGGGGGATTAGGTTCGAATCAGAGCAAAGCAATGTACTGTGACTCCGTAAAATGCACTCGGAGGCACCAGTCGTGGCAGAAGGAGTGCAGAAAGAAGCAGAGCCTTAAAAAATAATTAAACAATTACGTTCTACAAGTCTCTACATCCTCTTTCGGGGCTCGGGGGTCATAATAAAACTATTAACTGCCAGCAAATGCATTTAAATTGCTTGCTTAAGGCGCTGCCTTAAATGGAGAGGGCGTGTCCTGTCGTATCCTTCGGCGGATCCAATAACCATCAATGTCTGGCGAACGTCTGCGGGCGAATGCCTTTGAAATTTGCTTTTTTGCTTTTGCTTTCATATAAAAATAATTGTTATGCTCGGGAATCGAGTTTAAAATGGAGAATCCTCAAAGAAAAAACCAAAAAATGGGAAGATGGAGGGAAGGCCCCTGCTCCCTAGCCACAGTCACCGCCGCAGGATGCAGTTCAATAAACTGCGAAAAAGGCAAAGCATACTTCAAGGCGAAGGAAAAATGAAATTGGAAATTGCATTTGTTTTTGTTTTTACTGTCTTGATGCTGAATCCTCTGCTCTCCTTCTCCTTCACTCCTTCAGTGTGGCTCCTATGGGGTATACGGGGTATAAAGCTCATTGGCCAATCGAATGCCATTATGCCACAGCACATTAAATGCCCCATAAATAATGAGGAATCCATTCCAGGGTCCGAGCCGAGCAGAACAGAAGCTCCCTCCAAGAAAAAGGGCAAACACAATTTATTTGCAAATTGATATTTAAAGGTCAAGGCGAAGGGATGTCCGAACAAGAGCCGCTTGAGGGGGGGGGAGAGCATTTGGCTAATGGAAAATGGCAATAGCAAATGCAGAAAATTTAAAAGAAGGAGTCGCTAGTCCGTCCCATCGACTGGTCGGAAAACGAATCAGAAATGCTACAGAGAGGAGTAGCTCTTGGCTGAAAGCGAAATTTGCTTATGACAAGCCAAAGGACATGCCCAGTACTGCTAAAGACAGGGAGGGCTTTGGATGACAGACAGAGAGACAGCCAAGACATGGATGGTAGGGATGAGTCCTGCACAAAAGTTCCTTGAACTGCTCCCCTGCTTATCAAACATTTCAAGCTGCGGCCTAATGAAGTTATGACCCGAGACAAACTCTGTCTCTTTCTCTCTTTGCCTCTGCCTCTGACAGAATTTGTGAATCCTTCTGCTCCCCGTCGAATAGGGGTTCTCCTTGCAGAAGGTACCACCATAGATTTGCCTGTCTTTTTATTCAGCAATTGTGTCGCGCATTTGAATTAAGTGCAAATGACATGAGATTTTCAGTGGAAAACAATGCGAGGCGCCCCTCATTTTGGACTCTCTGCTGCAGCAAGCTTTTAAGCCACTTCACAGTTGTACAACAGAGTGTACAGAGAGTCCTGGCTCCTGTTCCTGCTCCTGTTCCTGTTCCTGCCGCTGCTCCTGCATTTCCCTTTGACTTTAGCTTGGCACTCCTTTGGCTTGTTTTTCCTCAGCTGGCTTTTTCATTGTCTGCCCTGAGTCTGGTTCTTGGCTGCTTTTTGAATTTATTGAAATGTTTGTTTGTCTGCCATGTTTGCTGTGGCTGGCTGGCTGGCGTGCTGGCTGTCCTTGTTGCTTGGTTGCATTGTTGGCAGGGCTCCTCCTCCTGCTGCTGCTCCAACTCCACTTCCTTCTCCTGGTGGTCGCTCCCTCAATCCTGCCGCAGCTGCGCCAGGCGGTATGCAATGCTTTATCCCTCCTTCCGCCCTCTTGCTTCGCCATTGTCATTGTCATTTCTGCTGCTGTTGCTGTTGCCTGGCTGCTGCTGCATTTGTTGTCGCAAAATATTATTACTCCATTTCATTTATAAAAGTGCTCCCACCCGCCATCCTCTCCATGGATCTGCCAGTGGAGGAACTGCCATTTCATTTCATTGTCAGTGTCGTGTCGTGTACGCCCTACCCCCCACCCCTTGGCTCCATGCCCCATTCCACATACATACTTGGTGCTTTGTGCCTCCTACTTATTGCCATTGTTGCTGGCTTGTCATTGGCTTCAACTCCTAATCTGCCAGCCAGGTCACATCTGGCCCATTGATCAAAGTGTCTTGTCTCTCCTTCTCTATCTCTGCCAAAACGTGGCAATGTGGCAGCGTGGCACTGCGAATGCGACTGTCAACTTGCTTAAATTAAGCACCTAGCCACCACGCCCATCAACCCACCAGCCCACCAGCCCACACGGAGTGTGGCAGCGGAGTGTGTGTGTGTGTGTGTTTTCTCTTTGACAATTTTCAAATTTATTCTGCAATTTCTTTTGTCTTTTGCAACGCCTACGGAGTCTCCTCCGATAGCATTTAATACTCGCTTTTCCTGCACAATTTTTCAATTTCCACACACAATTGACAATTGAGAATGATGGTAGTCCCCCACCTCCAGAAAAGTAATAGTTTTTCCGGGTTAATAAAATAGTTTTCTACGCCCACAGCAGAAGTGGCAGCCTTTTTAATGAGGATTTTTCGAACTGTCTTTAAGGTGAGTTCATGAGAGGTTTAGCGGGAAGGGGCGGGGCAGAGGGACTCCCATGTGTTTGCCTTCTGTCTGCGTAAACACTCATGAATACACCCATGCATACACGCACACACGCACACACGAGAGCATCCATTTATGAGTGGAATGAATATGTGGATAAGGAGCCCAAAGACGCGACACGACTCCTCTGCAGATGCCAAGAAATGAATATTGGAATATTAAACACTTTTATTAACTTTTGCCAAAGCAAAGGAGGGGCTGAAAGAAGGCCGAGAAGAAAGAACAGAGGCAGAAGAGGAATGGGCGACATAATTTAGTGGATAGAAATGCTCCGATACTCGGACGAGTGAGAGATATTTATGGCAAGCATTTTTAATGGATTAGCAGCAGCTTCCGCAGCACTTGCCACACCCCTCGCAGAATGGATGCCAGGATGGAAGGACAGCCCTTTAGAGAGGGGCCACATCCATAGTCGCACTCACTGCCGTACAGATCTTACCATCGAAATGCCATTTAATTTAATGTGTTTATGAAAAGCAAAGCAGTTTGAATCGAAGTGAAATGGAATTGAATTGAATTGAATGGAATTGTAGTTGTAGTTGTAGTTGGGAACGGAACGGAACACCATTGTCTTTTGGTGCGGGTTCGGGGTGTGACCAGAGCTCTCAACTCCCAAGTAGAAACCTTTTTGATTTGTGGCACAGTTCGAGCTATAGTTTGGGTGTTGATATTTTCAGGAGGAGGAGGAGGTGGAGGATTGGGGAGGATGTGCTGCCAACGCCGCCTGATTTATGCGTCCGATGCAAGCCAAAGGAAATGACAACTGAATGGCTTCATTAGTGCCACTGCCACTGCCACAGCCACACTGTTACTCCACTTCTATCCTGGATACAGCCCATGCTGGATGCTGGATGCTGGATGTTGGATCTGTTCTGTCCTCGAGTTTATTGCACTTCGACTTTTGACTTTTGCCCTCTCTTTCTCCCACCAAAGAATGAAAGGAGAGGAGAGCGGGAGCGGGAGAGCCATGAAAAGTTGGCGGTAATAATCACAATTCAGCAATAATAATTTCATGCTTATAATTCTGAGAAGTTGCATTCCCTCTCTGCGTCTCTGCCTCCCTGCCTCTCTGCGGTGGCTCCCTATGAAAATTCTCAAAAACTTTCCACACGCGAATCTCATAAATTATGAAGAGTATTTCGGGATGCCTTCAATCCTTTGCCTTTGGCACAGGCCAACGACCGTCCTTATCCTCGGAGGAGTAGATGCAGAGTCGGAGTCTGCCAGAAAGACAGAAATTAGCAAATCGTCACGTAGCCTCCATGAAGGAGGGAAATGTTTGGTCATGGGAAAATAAGGGGAAAACCCCCCCCACCGAAGCAGGGAGAGGACTTTGACGGAATGCATGTGCGTGGCATGTGGCCTGTATCCTTTTGGCAGGCAGCGATATAGAAGAGCAGAACGATTGGTGCCGCTATCTGTGTTATTGTTATGGCTATTGTCCGTAATCCTAGACACGTAATTGTATCCCATACGATGCGATACTCCTCCTCGTGCTCCTCGAGCACCACTCACCCACAGATACTCTGTCCGTCTATGCTCTTCATCCTCCATCCTCCCTCAGCAATCAACTTAATTGCTTTCCCCCGGACGGACAGGACACCCCCTCTCCCCGATTCAGAGATTCTATTGTTTAATGAGTGAAAATTGTGCCTGATATCGCTTACCAGGCGATATCTTGGCATCCCCCTGGTTTTGAGTGAACAAACATTCATTAATCGAATCTGTTGCTGCAACATTGTTGGGGCAGACGGCTGAAAGTTGATTTTATTGTTGCCAAGATTTATGAGCCACGGCCCCAAGAGCATCCAACGTCCACCCCCACCCCCACCCCGAGTGGAGGCAAACAGAGGGAAAAGAGGGCTAAGACAATTGCAATGGCCCCGTGCAAATATTAATTTGTTGATTATTTTCCCCGAGTTTGTTTGCCGAAGAAGAGCAGCAGCAGAGAAGAGAAGAGAAGGACATGTGGCAAGCAGAATGTCATCTTCAAGGTGGAGTCCTGGCGACACTCATACCCCTTCCCCCGCACAACCTTTGTGTGTGTGTATGTGCCGCAACAAAAGTTCTTGGCAAATATTGGCAAAAGTTGCGGCAGAGGGAATTGTTTAGCGAAAGTACTTCAGTTCTGTTCTGGCTTAAGCTGGAGATTACTCTGCAGCTCAAGGGTTGCCCCCTGCCCCATGCCCCAACCCCCATACCCCATCCCCTAACTACTTTCCACTCCTCTCGCTTTCTCTCCCTCTCTCTTACCCGATCTTATTAAAAGTGCATTAAACTTGTACCAGAGACATTCCCGAGCTGCAATTGATTGGGGCTACGTGTCCTTTGGCTTTATTTCGTTTCATTTTACTAAATTATTCAACTGTCTGTCTCTCTCTCTCTCTCTCTCTCTCCTTCTCTCTGTCTGGCTTTCTCTTGTGTGTGTGTGTGTGTGTGTGTGTGTGTGTGTGCTGTTATTCCGTCTGGTCAGGTGCAAGACCAGCCGAATAAAGCCACAAATACAATTCCCTCTCATCATTGGGTTACTTGGTTGGTTTGGTAGTTGGGTCTCTGTAGCTGCCATAGATCCTTTCAACACCTTTTGGCCATAGCTGTAGTTTTGGCCTCTGCTTTTTGACGGCTTTATTACACGCTACTTCATGCAAGAATGAAGGAATGCAGGGGAAGAGGCAGGAAAGAATAGGGAGGAAGGGACTACTGGCTCGCCATATTGATTATCGATTTGGGAATTGGCCTGGACTGGCGGCCCTGGTCCTGGTCTTACCTGGTTATGTTTGTGCTTGTGTGTGCATTCAATTTGGCCAACGTGTTAGCCACTTTGGCTTAGACAACGGATTCCGCTTCCATTCCCCCACTTGGGTGGCAAGGCACGTTTGGATTTTATGGTTCATTTGTTGGCGCTTAGACGCCCGACACTCGCCCGCTCGTGGCTCGTGGGTCGTGGCTCGTGGCTTGTGGGTCCCACTGCACACATATATTGGCTAAAAATGTTCAGTGGACGCCGCCACCTTGCCGCCTTTGCAGCAGGAACAGTGGTGCTACAGTGGAAGAGTGGAAAAGTAAGGGAAAATGCAATGGGAGATGATTATGGTGTTGTTCGCAGCACTGTGCCACTGTGGCATGCCACTGGGAGATCCCTAAACAATAAATATAAACAAAGAATTTTACTCGTTTTCGGCTGCAACCCACGGCTGGGTTGACTAAACTTGCAACATCTCGTACTCGTACTATAACATCTCCTATATCTATTCTCTTTTCAGATCGAAGACGAGGGCAACCATGGAAACGACGAGACGCGCCTCTTCATCCTCTCCTCCTTGGCCACGTCGCATATGAGCCGCGTGTCCTGCATTCTGTGCGAAGAGCCGCTGCTCGTGTTCGACCGCTATCCCCTGGTCGATGGCTCCTTCTTTCTCAGCCCCAAGCAGCATTCCAGCGGCTGCATCGAGGTGAGTTATGATCTGTCCCGCCTCTCCCTCCTCCCTAATGCTGTCCCTCTTCATCATTTGTAATTGTCAAATGTGGCTGATGGCTAATGTGGCTGATGTGGCACCCACGCACCCACGCTGCCACACTGCCACGCCACGGCTTTCACTCGCCCACGTGTCTTGCCCCAGCGAGAACTTTCAGATGCAATTAGAGCGGAGAGGCAGCAGCTCTTGCTCTTCCATCTCCACCCCGCTCTCCCTCTCTGGCAGCCACTCCTTTCTGTCTCTCTTTTTGCCTCGCTTTCTGTGCAATTTATGACCCATTTAAGACTCCATAATTACACCCAGCCAACTGCAGATGCAGTCTGTTGCAGGCTGGAGTGCATCAGTGTGGTAGGCATCAGATGCCCGTACGACCTACGCTTCTATGGGGTTTCCCTGGCCTCCCTATGCCTCTTTTTCCTCTGCTGGGCTTTAATTTAAGCCTGGATTTATAATTCATTGCCGGCTGCCGCTCTTGGGATTGGCTCCCTCCTGGCCGTGGCCCTGGCCCTGGCCCTAGTCCCTGCCTTTCGGGGAGTGCTTCTCCTCCTCCTTCTCCACTGACTTTGACTCTACCTCTCTTTGTGGCTCGTGGGCGGCTGAGGCTGAGGCTGAGGCAGTGGCAGCAATCTCCTGGCCAAGTTTATGCATTTTGCATTTTATTTGAAATTATTATGTCGCGTCGCACTGCCGCACCCCCTGCCTCTGTCAGTGCCTCTGTCCTTTTGTGCGGCATGGGAGAATGCGCTCAATTCCAAAAGACTTCCGCAGCGCCCCGCCCCCTCTGACAAGAGTAGAAAGTTGGCGCTACTGACACACGATACGATACCCTAACAAAAACGGGATACTTTGGCTCTGGCAGGGATCTGGTTTGCCAGGGAATGCATGAAAACTGTATTTTAAAGGAAAAACTAAACCAAGTCTTTGACGGATTGAATGGGCAATATTCCCTCCTATGGTGGAGTTTCCAATGCCTCCATTCTGCAGTAGCAGTGGATGCCCCTGCAAGGCAAAAGGAAATGGAAAGGGTATTTCCGTTCTCGCCTCTTTTTCTTTCCACCAGCAATAATTTCTCATTGTTTGTGTGTCTGGGCCCTTGGCGTCTGTTGAATTATGCGGCTGGTTCCCCGCCCTCAAGCCCTTTTTGGCCCTGTTCTGTCTGCACCTTTTGCTAGTACAGTTTCCCAGCTCAATACTAAACTTCCGCTTCCACCCTCTCACTCTCTCTCTCTCTCACTTACAGGTTAAATACGAGGGACGCACGCTGTACTTGACCTCTGTGTGCATGAGCTGCCTGGACGGAACCTCCAGCAGTCGCCTCATTAGCTGCAGGTAAGCATTGGAGAAGGGAGGAAGGCACTATGGTGGACACTTTCATGATGAACCATACCCTCTACCCTCTGGTCTATTCCATCACAGATTCTGCAAGGAGCCCTGGGATGGATCCAGCCTGGTTCTGGGCACCATGTACGCCTACGACATTTTCGCAGCCATGCCCTGCTGCGCCGAGCGGTTCAAGGTGAGTCTTAGATCTAAGCGAAGCACGGGAGACCCACTGTTCACTCCTATCCCCCCCTGATATCCCTGTGTTATCCCGTTGTAATCCGCCTTTTGCCACTCCCTTTGCAGTGCAATAACTGCTTCAAGATGCTGATGCATCCCCAGCAGCGGCTGAGCTTCTACAGCGACTACTCGCACGGGGTGACATGCCCCTACTGCAACACCCAGGACACGCACTTCGTCAAGCCGCTGAGCTTCTGCTACGCCAAGAGCTCCGCTACACGGCTGTCGACGCTCGCATAACATGAGGCCCCGTTGGAGTCTCCGGCAGGTACGGCAGCCGCAGCAGCAGCAGCAGCAGCCAGTGCCCCAGGTGCTCCAACGGCCTCCTCGACGGCGAAGCAGCCGATCTTCAATGCGGCCATCGACTACTCGGCCCCACTGCAGCAGCAGATTAATCCAGACCTGATTGGCGCCCATCCCCATGCCCAGCAGCACCAACAGCAGCAGCAGCAGCAGCAGCAGCAGGGGAGGCAGCAACAACAGCAACAGCAGCCGCCACAGCAGCAGCAATCACATCAGCAGCCGCAGCATCAGACAGCTCCTCCCCATAGAGGCAGCGAAGGAGGAAACTACCGCATGAACAACTTCCACCATCAGCCGCAGCCGCAGCAGCAGCAGCATCAGTCTGCGCCAGCTCCAGCTCCAGCCGCAGCTCCAATTGCCGCTGCAGTTCCTCAGAAGGGGAGCAGCTATCATCGCAACATCATGTCCATGAATGATGTCTTGAGAGAGTACCAGCAGCAGAAACAGCAACAACAGCAGCAACAGCAACAGGTGGGGAATGATGCAGGGGCTCTCCTCTTGACCAACGGCAACGCAAACAACAACAACAACAACCATTCAAGCCACTCCGGCGTCGGCAGCAGTATTAGTAACTTATTAATTAGCCATAATTCGAGCAGCAACAGCCACAATAACACCAACAACAGCAACGCCCAGAACAGCCAGAAGCTGAACGGGGCCTGGGGCCAAACGGACACTATATCCGCCCTGTGGGGCTGCAGCAGCAGCAGCGGCTGCTCCTCGGGCAGCGGCTCACAGCCATCGCTCAGTCCCACCGCCAGCAGCCACAGCAAGGAAATGCTGCTGTGGACGGCCCAGACTTCGCCCAGCAGCCAAACTCTGAGGGACAGCGGCAGCTTCAAGGAGCTGCAGCCGCATGCCGCCTCGCCGACAGCCTCGCTGACCAGCTCCTCGGGAGCGTCATCCAGCTCCGGCTGCTCTACTTCGAATGGCTGGAACACCGGGGGCGCCACGCACTACGGCAAGCCCAACATCTGGGAGCTGCCCGGGCAGTCGGCGCAACGTCTCCAGGCCCACGACATCTTCACCGATCTCCTGTCCAACCTGAGCATCAGCCAGGACAGCGGCAGCCACAGCCACATGCAGAGTCACAGCCAAAGCAGCCAGGCCAAGGCGGATGCCTCGGACGTCAGCTCCAACTCGTCCTCCTCCGCAGGGGAGCTCCTGGAGATGGGCAACATCTGGCGACACAGTGTCAGCGGCCTGGGGGGTCGCCAGGCATCACAGACTAACACCTATCCCCAGATCTACGAGGAGCCGACAGGAGGCGCCGCTTGCATGCAGCTCTTCCAAGATTATCTCAACATGCACTAGAGCAGTGCGAAGAGGTGCAGAGGTGCATAGGAGCAGCGGATGGAGAGCGATTGTTGCTCTAGAGAAATTGAACCCTAGAAAGAGTAAGAACAGAGAGAAATCCGAGAGAAGAAAAGATCAAAATTTAAAAATGAAAAAACTACATTTTCAACCAATTTTTGGAGCAGACTTGAAACAGAAACGGAAGTTAAAGTTTGTTTGTGGTTTGCGATTAATTTTAGATCGTCATTTGATTTTTATACACCCACAACACACCCCCACACGCATTCATACACCTATATACACACACAATCACTCCTACACTGAGAGAAAACAATGCAAACTAAAAACAATTTTCTTGTTATTTTTGTTGATTTTATTTATACCTGTTTGTTTAAACATCTAAACAAAAGCAATTTTTAGTTTTATTTTATGAAAAGGACATTTTTATACATATTACCAAAAAAAACAACAACAAAAAGCAAAAAGTAAAAACAAAAAAAAAACAAAAAAAAGAAAGGAGAAAAAGAAAATCAGAAGTAGAAGAGGAAACATTTACATCACGACGACGGACAGTTTTATTTAGCGAAAATTGAAAGCAAGGCATTAAATTGTTTAAACAAATCACGAGAAATGCTGTGCTGCTCAATAACAAAAACGAAAGAAACCCAGAATAAAGTAGAACAGTAGACGATGAACGCGAATAGAAGGAAGCATACGGATAAGGAGAATGAGAAACATTTGCTACAATTTATGAAACGTAAAATTACAAAAACTAAATTTAACAAAAAGAAAAAAAAAAACAAAAACAACATTATAGATAAGTTGCACATCTTTACCTAAGCGATTGGTAATTATTCCTAGTTTTAGTAACGAAACGAGAACCGAACCTCCAATCGAATAAGTTTCTCTCTCCATTAAACGATTCAGTTAAAAACCCCCTTGACACAGCCCACCAACCCCCCCACTCGCACAAACAAAAATAGAAGCAGGGCAGCGCATGCAACAGAGTCCCTCCACTCCCCCCTTCAGGTATTTCAAGCAATCAACCCCCATCCACGCCCCAAACCCACTCTCTGTCTCTCTCCTAACAATGTAAGTTCTCCCTGACCCCACCCCCACCCAAAAAAAAAAAAGAAAAACAAATTTCGGCGCAGCGTGATCATTTATTTAGTTAAGTTTAAGCGTAGGATATATTGTACTATCTTCATGTACATATGTAATGATGTATGTGTATGTTTAGGGTTTCTTCTCTTTGTCGTATCTAGCAGAGCAGCCGTATGTGATGGATCTCTAAAGGTAGGGTGACCGCCCTGTCCCTGGGTGCCCCCAACCATGCACCCAGGCAGGCACTCACCATCGATAGTTTTAGTAGGTTTAAGATGGATTTTTCTAAATTTAAAATGGTATGCATCCAACATCCAACAATTTAAAGAGCGGTTCAATGTTTCCTGTTTTGCGTTTATTTCGTGCACAGAAAAGTCACCAATACCCCTTTCCCCGTCCCCAGATAATGTAAGACCCCCACAACTCCTCAAGTTCTCTAATTTCTCAATCTCTATATAATATATATTTCTTTCTCTTCTCCCTTCTCGAACCTGTGAAATTTTAATCTAATTGAAAGTAAAACCCCTCTTGATATGACCCCCAACTGTGAAGGCATGTTTAAGGAAACTTAAACTTTAAATCTTGTCCCTTCTTTAAGCCCCCTCCCATCCTGATTTATCTCTTTTAATGGCCCCTTTCAATTTTTCGAAATTTCAATCCAAATTAAAGTAAAATCCGAAATCAAAATTAAATCAATGCAATTCAATCAATATCTGTTTTCAATCCTGTGAAATTTTAATCGAATTGAAATACTTTCACCTTTCTATGACCCCCCCGATCTGTAAGAATGTTTAGGCAGCCTAAACCCATAAAAAGATCAGCAAATACTGTGTTAGATTATCCCCTATACCCTCCCGACCCTATTGTATCTCTATGTCCCCTTTCGAACCTGTGAAATTTTAATCGAATTGAAAGTAAAATCCCTCTTGATATGACCCCCAACTGTGAAGGCATGTTTAAGGAACTTAAACTTTAAATCTTTCCCCCCCTCTAAGCCCCTTCCCATCCAGATCTATCACTTTCTACATCCCTTCTCAATCCTGTGAAATTTTAATCCAATTAAAAGAAAAAACCCACTTTGATATAACCCCTGTGAGAGAATGTTTAGGCAGCCTAAACTCAAAAAAAAAAGATCAGCAGAAACTGTGTTAATCAATCCCGCTCCCGCATCCCCAGATGTTCGATACGAACCCCTAACCATAAGGTCATTTTCTTAAGTTTCGTCAAATCATCTGTGAGAAAAGTGTCGGGTCAGCCCAAAGGTCCTCCATCGGCAGGATCTCTCTCGGCCCAATACTTCACTACGTTGCCACCTTCACTGTGACTGGACTGTTCGACAGAATCGAAATTTTTATGAAAAATTCTAAAATTTCCACCCAAAAAAGTGACTAGGCATGGCCCAAAACAAACGCCTTTTTCAGCCCTTGTGAAATCCCGTTGAGAACAAACATTTTCCAAAAATGTCTAAACCCCACCCCCAACCAAAAATGCCTCCGCGAAAGCAGCCAATCTGTGAATCCCCCACCACACTTCCCTCCCATAACTCCCTTTGTGAATATCTGCACGAGAGGTGCACATTTTTGAGAAAAATAAAAACCAACCCACAAAATCAAGTGTGATATTACTTGGATCTCGGTTAAAGATCTATCTGTCTGTGAGGCTACGTGACGTAGGCATCGATCGATTGTGAAGAGCTGATAGCCGCACTCGATTTCTGTGTTCATCGATGCATTGCATATAATTTTCCAAGAGAATTTAAAACCCCAATTTTGAATAACTGTGAATGCCCTCCCTTCTCACCTTATCTATCCCATTATACTTCACTCTACTATACTATACTACTCCCCAATACTCCCCTTCCCATTGGTGACTTTTGGTGAGGGTTTGCTTGAAATACGATCCCATCCCTCTTGTGGGGCCAGGGTTGAGACGACAGAACCCTTCGGCTTAGGAGTTGCATGTGCTGCCCCTTTCGAACTCTGAAAATTATCGCCTCCCTTTGGGCATTTAGCATTGCCGCCATTTTACATACCAAATAATACAAGTTACATAATTTACCAGCAATTTTTCAGAACGCATGAAGGGACAACTGAGTGATAGTACATTTTTGTTTATATAACCATAACGGGGACCCCTTCGTTAGGTATAATTATATAGAATTACCGTTAAGTTGATAAGTACTCACCCAATACCTTATATATCCATACCTAATACCTAATACCTTATACCTAATACCTAATACCTACACCTAAAGCTCTAACTAAACTAGCGACAAGCGAGACACTTTTTGGCATTTACTTGAGAGGATTATATACAATATACTATACGTCTGGCACAGTTATATGTATATGATTTTCGACTAAATCTAAGGTTTTTAATCTAAAATATATTACATGGAGAAAGAAAGAAATGAGAGGAGAGGAAAGCGACGTAATTTATAGGCACAAACAACCCACAAACACACACACAAAAACACACACAAAACATGACACAGTTACACGGATAGACAGTTAGAGAAACACCCTAACTTTTGCATAGTTATATAGATATTTAATTGGAGTAACCTTTAGCCCTTCACTACTACACATTATTGGTAATAAGTTCTACGCAAGCCAAGGCCAGGGCCAGTCCGGCCTCGATCTGGTCAGGTTGGTTCAGGTCAGGGCAGGGCGGCAACACCCCGCACCACCAACTACCACGTAAGTCAGCCCGTGTTTTAGTTTGATTCTATGTTTGTTTTAGTTAAATGTGCAAGATGGAAAGAAAAATGAAAGCTCGCTGGAGAGCAGTCGAGCCACAACAAAACTTATGCCCACCTCAGCCACCAGGAAAAATGAGAAACAAAGAGAAAACACACACACACACACAAAACGATGGAACGATCGAATTCGATTGAGGTCCGATCCGATCCCCACTAAACAGAGTATGATAGTCAGACTTTAAAGGCACCTTGCTCTACCTAACAGAAATAGCAGTAAATCATAACTAACTCTAGTAGCGCCTAAAGTAATCACTAAATAATAGTAGAAGAAGGCATATAAGCAGATAGACAGGCAGACAGGCGTAGTAGGTCTATCAAATGGTAAGAGAGAGAATAAACACACATTAAAATGTAATTTATATTACCTCCTTAGCAAAAATCAATAACAAATAACGAATAACAAATAAAAAATATAAAATGTTTTCTAAATGCATATTATACAATTATAAAAGAACACACAGCAAAAAGAAAATATATGTATACCTAAAGCAAATAATCAATTTTATAAACAATGAAATGCAGTTTTTTGTTTAGTTTTTAATTTTTACTCAAGAAAATTTTTCAAAACACACACACCCGAAACCATTTTCTTATGTTAAACGAATGGGATATTTGCGCGCTCTCCACCACTAACTTTTGTGAATTGCATCTTTGATGATCTTCTGTATCCGATCGCAGAAAAATGTTTAAACTTTGACCGAAATTCTTAAAAACCAATTCTTGAAAGCTCCCTCAGAGCTCTCGCAGATCATCTGATGACGCAATGTACAAATTGGTAAAAGTTTAGGCACTTTCCACCGCAATCCAAGGCAATAGCGAAGCAGTGAAGCAAATATTTCTACATACCATCCCCTATCCCCAATACAATTCCTATCCCATCTCCTAGTGTGCCCCCAAACCCCCCCAAATTTATAGTTTGATTTTCTAGCCTCCCACAAATGTAATTTTTTGTTTAATTAAATATACTCTTAGCACACTTTTGTTTATGCATAATTCGTAATGTGTAATATACATATATATATACTTTGTACCTTTTTATGTTATACACGATCCGAATAAGGAATCCACCCTCGCCCAGTGTTTTATCTCCTATCCCTATCCCATCCCTTTTTCTCCTCCCTACCCCCCACACATTTGGCAATTCATCTCGTGAATGTCTACTTTTAATGTAATTTAGTTGAATATTTTAGTTGATTTTTATTATGATTATTCGAACTTTTCATTCATTTCTACATGGATGGAAACCTAAATAAATTTAATTATATATATTTCAATAAAAAAAAACAAAAAACCTAAAAAGAATACATGAAAATTACACTTCCTTCTGCTATTATTATTATTACTACAATTAATATTGAATTTTTGTTGAATTTTCAAATGATTAAATGAAATATTTTTAATAATTTGCGTTCGTTTTATTTTGATTTGATTTTTGGTTCCAACTGCATTGATGATAAACCTACAAACATACTCGTATATTACTCGGATATTACGAATGCCGTCTTGCGTAAGGAGTAAAGTAAGGAGAAATTGACTCAAGAACCTTTACCGAAATGTATTGCTTAGCATTGGGCAGGAAACCTTGATGAAAGAGCGTGAATTTGGTTCCCGATCCAATCCGCCAGTTTCCTCCGATTGCGATTTAGTTTAGCAGCTACCTCAGTTAGTCACATCTATAGACACAACCACCACCTAACCACCACTAACTAATATATTTAGCACGTAACATGTGTACGACGTAGGAACATGCTAATCGCAGCTTAAACATATAGCTTAGAGCCCGGTTGCATTGCCCCAGTATGCAACAGTTTTGTCCCACACTCCCAGTTCCCAGTTCCCAGTCCCCAGTTCCCAGTCCCCAGTTCCCAGTCTCCAGTCCTGGATTTGGTCTCGTTTTCCGTTGTTCTTTAGCAAACTTGCTTACTGAGTTACCTGTGCCCCCTATCCCAAAATAGAAACCCTATCCTCATCTAACCCAATGCACTAAATAAATTTCTTAGTTGAATTTTGAGTTGAGAAAGCGCAGAAGAGGAAGTCAAATGTTGTAGTCGAATTTTTGTTCACGTTTGTTCTCGTTAAGTTGAAGATTTCATGCCAAAGTACAAAACCTTAAATCAATTCTTCGTAATTCCTAATTGTCGATGTCTTTGAGTTACCTGAGCATTGATCGAGAGACCCTACCCCCTCTACCCCCATCCCAAACCTTATCCTTTCGTTTCCCCTGATTTAGTTTGTTTGAGGCTTTACCCCTTAATTGTATAGGCTTAATCTTAATCCCAATGGGCTGCACTTGTTTAGCATTTAAGTCTTATGTATATTCGCTCGTTTGGCAGCGAGTTAAGAAGAAACATGCATATACTATGATCTTCAATCGAACCCAATTTATTTGAGTTTGGCACTTGCACTTCGTAGGCGCCACAGGTTTTGCTAGAAACGAATTTGGTTTACATTTTGAGCATATTACATTGGTATTGTATTGATATTGTATTGGAATTATCCTAAGAGTATGTAGCATAAGCAGATAGCGAGCAGAACCGATATGGAACACGCAAGAACCGCTGGTTAAGTGGACCAACAGTCGGTTGATCAGGCCATCATCGGAGCAGGAGTAAGGCTAGCCCATGATACGAGTATAATTAGCATAGGCTTCACGGCGGCAACAAACTGCGGAAGCAAACTGGAGTGTTGAGCAAGCAA
This sequence comes from Drosophila athabasca, assembly GCA_008121215.1. Classification (NCBI taxonomy): domain Eukaryota; kingdom Metazoa; phylum Arthropoda; class Insecta; order Diptera; family Drosophilidae; genus Drosophila; species Drosophila athabasca. Next base: position 539,761 of record CM017793.1, on the reverse strand, counting down.
TACGAGCGAAGGCCCCACACAGGCATCACCCAGCCGCGGAAGCCCGAACTCGCCCCATTCCCCAATTTCCTCAGTCCCTCTCTAAAGAGTTATTTGATTTAGCAGTTAGAAGGATAGCTTAAGCTTATGGTAGCATTAGGCTACCCCGTACCGTACACGTACACGTACACGTACGTATATCTTATTTGAAGTGCACTCGTGCTGTCAAAGTATGAATTGTCGAACAATCGTTGCCATTTATTTCGCTATAAGTCCCTAAATCTACGAGTCAGTCTCAAGTCCAAGTCGTGTCTATGTTGTACTTAGGTTTTAGCAGTGCCCGTTCGTTTTAACCCTCGATGTTGTGTTTTGTTCTCTGTAGGATCATATATTATCTAGTCTAGCACCTAGTATAGCGTAGTCTTAAGTTACACAACGATAGCGATAGAAATAACTGTAGGACTGATGGCCCACAAGACAGCTAAACTATACTGATCCTGTGCGTGTGTGTGTCGATAAAGAATTGTGATGTGCAAACCGAATCGAAATCGAAATCGAGTATCCAGAGATGCGTTGCCAAAGACTGACTGACTGAAATCTGAAGTATAATCTCCATAACGTATAGAATGCCAACTGTCCTCCACTTGCGATAGAGAGCGAGAGTCAGTTGGTGTTGTGATCTGTAGTAGGAGTAAAGAAAACGAAGTAATAAGTACTATATAACATCCAAGCAATTCAGGTATTTGAACTAATCAAGAATTCAAGGACTTCCAGCAAAAAAGAGACTAACTACGAAGCAACAAAAGCAAACATAACATTCTACCTCATTGTTGAAACGTTTGTAGCGGAGTGTGGCTCTTTAGCACCCGATAATACCTCAGATGCAAAACCAAAAAACATAAATCGATAGGGAAAGAGAAAGGAACGATGATATATAAGAAGAAAGGAGAGAATAAGGAACTTTCAGTGTAAATTTGAATACGTATTTTTAATTATTGTACAGCATTCAAATGGGCAATCACTTCATGTCACGTCATGTCATGTCATGTCACGTCAGTCATCAGTTATCAGTCATCAAACATCAGACCCACATACAAAAATCTCACACACACACACACACACACACACTGCCACAGTCTCAGGACCGTAGCATAGTGATCATCGCATTCCATACTAGACTTAAGTCACGCGTAAGAGAAAACACCAAGCATTGAAAACGATTCGAATCGAGTGAAACCATTCCCACAATTGCACTCATTTAGGCTAAGCAAACTCGATTCGAGCGAACCCGAACCCGAACCTTCACAAAGACAGCCACAAAAGTAGTTGATAAGAAGAATTGGCATTATACTTACTATAGGTTGACATCAGGAAACAATCATTTTGCATAAGAAACCGATAAACTCTTTCGTTTGCGTTTTGGATCACTTCAATCCACTTGATTTCCTTGAAAAGAGCTCCCCGATATGTGATATTTAATTGGTAATTGATAAAATTGAAATTGAATTTGAAATTGATGGAGAAGCAGAGAAAAAAGCAAAGCAAATGAATACTCGACATCTGTGAGCATTGGCTTAGCACTTAAGTTCGAAAGAGAAATAAGAGAGATTATATATTGTATGTGTATTTTAGATTCGGATTCGGAACACCAACTGTGACAGCATGAGAAATGAATTTGAAATTGAAATGATCTGAAATCAAAGAATGAAATTATATGTGGTATATTTTTTTGGCTTGAAATTTGTAAAATTTGCATAGGAATCGTATCGCATCGCATCGCATCGATCGACCGATCTATTTTGGATATTGTACTGCAGTAAGCTTAATCTAGGTTTAGTTCACACCCACACTGTAACTGAGTCTGCATCACAGCTGTTAAGAAACAATCATGCACTAAAAGAAAACTCATAACTGTGACAAAATTTACACAATCCATCATTCGCGATTCAAGAAGATTTCCTTGAGCTTAACTTTAACTTTTTAACCTTAAACCTTAACCCTTTAAGCTGAAACCCCTTACTAAGTTGCTCGCAGAGCAGATCAAAATTAAGAATCAGAATCAACTTTGTGGCTGCTTCGAGGTAAACCAAGTTAATCATTCGCTAACTAGATCGCTTCGGGTCCCCTAAGGACCCCCCGGCATTCGTAAGTAGATCAGTAAGATCTAGGCTAAGCACGCTTCCCAACAATCCCCCTCTGCGGCGTTCGTCGACAGAGGGAGTCATATGATATACTCACTCTCTCTAACACACACACGAATACAAATTAATGGAATAATTACCTCAGATTAGAATTTTTCTAGTTTAATTCTTACAAATATAAATATACTAAATGTTAAATGAAGAAAACAAAACCAAAACTAATGAAAATATTATAAAGATCATTTATACACTCCGCAAAAAAACCAAAATAAAAAAGGACGAGCATTTTTTAATGGCGAGTTATGAGAAATTTTAATAGTAAAATTCAAGAGCAATTTATTATACAAAAGCAACAAATACCATGTAATACCTAAATAAATACATACATACATCAAAATGCATGCAATATCAACTAAAACTAAAATTTAAATGAAAACAAAGTCAAGTAGAGCAAACTTTTAACGTTGCCCAACTAAAATATTATAATATATCTGGGAATAGAGTACTGCCCTCGAATATATATGTACACATAAATATACACATATAGACCAAGAAACGCTGCCAAATATCAAAGCTGCCACTCCCACAAAACCCTACCAACTCCTAGAATCGAACCCAAGCTCAGATCCGAAAGCAGAACGGAGTACTATACATATGTATGTATGTATAGTAAATTGCATATGTATACATCTATGTGTATCTTTTAAACGTATTATTGCATTATTATACACTACGAGTATCGTATATCGTATATCGAGTATCGAATATCTATTATATATGGCATATATTGTATATGAAGTTTTCATTGTACTATTTAATACTCTATTTGAAAAGCGTCGTCATTATTGAACCTTGTATGTTTCGTTATAAGTATTTCATACGCCCACACTCACACACACTCACACTCGCTCATATTCACACACTCACACTCATACTCACACCGACACACGTTTAAAAAAAAACGAATCGTGTCTCCCATATCCTGTGGGGAGGACTCCACGAATGGTTTTGGGGATCCAGAGGAGGGTCCAGGGTATGGTCGCGTCTACTCACATAGAAGAATTTATGCTGCTCAGGTAAAGGCGTGGACCCTGCCCTGCCTCGACCCGCGGATCCCCAATCCCCATCCCACGGCCTGGACCACAGGCAGGATGCGGAGCACGGACACGGGCACAGGGAGTAGCGTGTCGTGGATTTTGTGTTTGATTTTTCTTTAGTTTAGTTAAACTAGTATTCTGTCTCTTTCTCACTCACTGCACGGAAACGGAAGTTAGAAGGCAAGAGGTAATAGAAGAGAGAGGCGTAGAAGAGGAAAATGTGCGGAAAGCGGAAGCGAAAGGGCAGCCATAGTGGAATTTTGTTTAAGTTTTTTGTTTCGTTTCTATTATTGAAAAGGAAATTTATGCAAATAATAATATTAAACAAAGTACACTCTACCTTATTTAGATGCAATGAAACTTTAATTCCTTGAATTAGTCAAATTTGATTTTGGACCTGAACAAAAACAAAATACAAAAAAAAACATTATAAACCTAACCAAATAAAACAAAACAAAAAAACCATTACATATATAACGAAAAGTAACCAAAAATAAGTAAAATACTTGCTAAATAGAAAAATGTGAACTGCACAGGACGGGGCCTGGACGGAACCCAAAAAGATTACATGGAAAAAGATAGACACGAATGTTGTACATCCTACCTTCTGGTCCCGTCCTGTGCGGCACTCCTCCATTTTGGGCTTTGCGTTGAATATTTACGAATATTTATGGTATTTCCTACTAAGCAAAAAATAACATCCTTTGATTTCCTTGTTAAAACTAAAGCAAATATACAAAAGAGAAAGTGAAAGCGAAAGCTGAAGCGATTGAGAGCGAAGAGAAATTACAAAGCAACATTGAAAGATACAAAAACATGAACCTCAGCACTCCTGCATCCTACACTTATGTAACAAAGCAAGACAAAGACAAAGCGAAAGAGAAGAAAGAGATAAAGAGAGAACCCTATGCAAACCCTAGCGAATCAAATGGAGAAGCAGCGAGAGCAAAAGAGATAGCAGCAGTATGCAGTAAGCAGTAAGCGCCCCTCCCCCCTTTTCGAAAGTACAAATTGTTTTTATTGTGAGAGGATCTTTTAACGAAAAACGAAGCTGTTCGATCTATAGTTTTCACCCGACTTTGCTTCAAAAAAAGAAACCCAAGCGCCCAAAACCAAAGTAAAATAAAGCTACACACATATATGAAATGACTGTTACTCTGAGGAGAATACAACTCTGTAGAAGCTTCGTATATCGAATATCGGAAAAAGATACAATAACCCCACAGCATCTCTCTAAGCTAATACACAAACACATACTCACACACTCATTATTTAACACTCTTCATACACACTCATCATTCACACCAATCATTCACACTAATCATTGACGTTGATCATTACAAGTTCATAAAAAAAAACATTTACTAAAAAAGAAGAGAATATTCTATACACACATATAAAAAAAAAAAAAAACAAAAATCATATATCGTATCCCCTTTTAGCACTTAACACATCATTCATACATACTCGTAAATCATCCATGATATGCGTACTTGTCTCTATTAAAAATAACACTAATCATACTATACAAATAATATATGGAATATGTAACATTTACTATGTACTACCTTACGAATCGATTACACTTCTAAATCTATACATATATCTACGAGTAAATATATATATATACGAGTATATTTTGTATAAGCGGTCAAGCTGGGTCGACCCGACCGAGCAGACTCTCGAAGAACACAAAGAATCTTTCAATAAAATGCGACCATTGTCGCTTATAACCATCAAGAACCTAATCCAAACTACTTTCAATGTGTTGTGGGATTGGGGGGGAACACTGTCATTTTCAGAAAGGGGTGAACTATAGCTGATGGATGCCAGTCGATAAGTAGACCCTTGGGGGCTGAATCACTCACTGCCAATTGGTTTGCCCTTCAGGGGATGGGAGATGGCATGGGATGGATCCATTCGAACTGATTTCCTTATCCGATAATCGTGGCTCAAGTCCGGACAGAGTTGCGGCCAGCTGCGGCCGTTCAATTAGCGTCTCTCAAGCAGCTCCCAAGCACCTGACTGGCTTTCTAATTAACTTTTACCCCTCATAGAAGGAGTGGGTGCTGGAAACCACAGCTGTGCTCCACCACGAGGACAGCTAACAATATGGAATCCAATTTCACAACAAAATTGCACTTGAAAGCACTCCCACAGCCAGCGAAGCCACGGCTGCCACGACTGCACAATGTACAAATTCAATTGCAACTAATGCACTTCATGGGAACTCCTCCACCACACCCACCCCCGATATCAGACCCCTATTCCCATCCTCTCGTCCCACTTGACTGCAGACGTGTCTGCGTGAGAAGTTTAAGCTGTTTGGCCGCAGGGGCGAAAAGCGAAATGCGGAAGGCGGCAGGCGCCAAGGAAACCAGGATGCCGAAGGTTGTGTGCCCAGCCAGTCAAGGAGCGGAAATCAAACAAGACGCGAGGATTGCTCGCTTCTTAGCCGGGTGTCGAGAGAGATGAGCTCGTGCTAAATAAACTCACGAGATTAAGGAAAATAACCACGGAATGGTTAGCCAGGTCTTTACATAATTCCTAATCAAATTTTTAAGATTTTTAGATTGAGAGTCCTATTCGAGGTATACTCGGAGTCCTTTCCCTCAACCCCAAAGGGGGCTTCGTGTCACGCTGCCACCTGTGTGGCAGAGTGGGAGTCGAGTTCCACTTGCCTTTGCAGCTCTTGGCCGCAGCTGTGTCCTGGCTCTGGCTCTATCTAGGAACGTGGCTCGTCTGCAGTTGTCTGCGTGGCCGGCATGGCAAATATTTAACGCAAACAATGCGCTTAAATCAAAAGCAAGCCATGTCTGCGGCATAACTGCGCGACAGGCAGACAGACCAGACCCCATCACCTCCCCATGTGCAGCATCTACCAGAGGGCCAAACATGAAATCTATTTAACCTCACACGTTGAGGATACTATGCTTCCTCCTCATTGTCCTGCTCCCGATGCTGACGGTGCTTTTCAGTTTTAATGCCTCTGTCCGGAGCTGCAAAGGAGCATGCAAATCAGCTTTTTATTGGACTGGCCTCCCGACTGGCGCTTTACAGTGCGGGACCTGGTCCTAGACCTTAACCTGCAGCTGAACCTGAGAATGGAGCGGGTCCTAGCTGGGTCCATAAGTTCGCCACGGAATGACCCTCTGGGGAAATTCATAGTTGATACTTGTGGCCATTGAACTGTACGAAAGGAGAGCGAGGCGGGCCGGCAATAAACACAACAGAGAAAAGCAAAAGTGCCGCCCCGGACAGGACACGACTTTATCCTTATCTCCGTCTCATGTCTCATGTCCAGGCAAAGTTTGTGGGAGAAACTTTTGCTGCTCTCTTGTGTCAATGAAAACGGTCACTTAAAAAATGTCACCCACCTCCCAAGCCTCCAGATAAAACACAACAAAGACAAAGAACTATATCGAAAGTAATATGTCTGGGTATGCATAATTAGAAAAGTTTGCTGCATGCCACATAAGTCATATTTGCCTGACCACTCGGACTTGACTCTGCACCCGGGATTTATGGAAATACCAACGAATGGTGAGGCTGTTTTATCCCATTCAAATTAAACACCACACAGCGTCGTTATCTTTATAAATCAAAGGGAATTACAGGCACCCCCATCGCATATCCGTCCCCACATGTGAATGCCACAGATTCTGGAAATTGTTGCAAACCCTTTCGGCAAACAGCTCAGGCTCAAAGGATGCTTCTCCCCACACACGGACATATTTTTAATGATTTATTTCCAATTTAAGCAAGATTTCGTACTTAAGATCCTCTGCCTAATGGCCGCCCCCGGCCGAAATGCGAGGTCAGTGGTCACCCCATCCTAACTCGGAATTTCCCGAGCGGCCAAGGGTGCAGACATCTCGTGAGCATCGCAACCCCCCCTCTCAGTGGTTCACTGGCAGTGTGCTAATATGCAAATCCAATTTATTGCACTACCCGTTGCTGTTCTTGCTCCTGCCCCTGTCCCAGCCATCGCCTCGATGTCCTGGCTGGGCGTGAGTTATACGAATCCTTTTTATCTCTGCTGTCGCCTGGCGTGCGTCGACCACATAAATCTTGTATAAGTTTGCTCCTTGCCAGCCAGGGAGTCAGAGAACCAGGCAGGGAACCAGCCAAGGAGTCAATATGCTAAATCAGCAAAATCCCTGAATCGCTCCTCCTCCTCTACACTTGGCTTAACATGGACTTCTGAGGACTGGAGGACGGACGGGGCATGTTTGGACAGCTGCTAAGACATTTCAATAACGCTTTGAGCTAGAGCTGGAGCTAGAGTCGAGAGCCTGGAATGCCAGTGCGACAATGCCAATCCGTAGTCCTTCCTGGTCCTGGTCGATGTTTGTTGAATTTTAATCATTTGCGTGATGCGTCCCTAACTGGAGAACAACTTCATTGAGAAAGAGAGCGGGGAAAAGTGAATGGGTAGCTGACAAAAGATAGAAGTGCCCGCAGCAAAGGAAATCTTCCTATGGATATTTCACCTCTTTCTTTTGTGTAAAGAAGGTATACATATATTAAAGCTAGAGTAGATATCAGTCATTAGCACACACAAAAAGTAGGTTAGAGATAGCATACATACATACATAGGTATGTATGTATGTACGTATGTGCATGTGCATTCGACTAAAATTGATCTTAACTTATAGTTTCAGCAAAAACATCTTATGTACTTTGTTCGGAGGTACATGATCCTCTTGACTCGTTCGGGCTCTCTCCAACCTTTCTCTTTCTTCTGACCGGTATGGTAGGGTTAGCCGAAGGCTACGCCTGTCATTTTTGCTCGACTAAAGATTTATGGTGAGAACGGTAAACAGGGGACCGGAGAAAGCAGAGAAAGTGCAGAGCAGAGCAGACGAGTGCGAGACAAAGAACTTCCCGGACATAAATCATATCTCGGCGGCAGACGGCGAATGTCCTGCGGCGCTCGCGACTGCCACTTCAAGCCAGAACCGGTTCGGTACCGTTCGCTGTGGTTCGGGATCCTAACACAGACTTTCGACCGGGAATTGGGAAAGGGAAGTCCGACTGCATTCATTTTCCTTTCCCCATTTCCATTCCACATCTCATGCCCATTGTCCTGGCGATGGGCTGTCGGCCGTTTCAAATTTGTCAACTAGCAGGGAACAAATGTCAGCGAGATAAGCGTAGAGGAACTTTTATCGGAATTATATTCGGATTCAGTTCAGGATAAATCACTCGCACGTCTCTGACCGGAATATTTCACAATAAAATTGGATGGGGTAGTGGGGGTATCCCCGTCCCTTATGAAAACATACGTAAAAAATGCAATAAAAATCATCGGCCAGTCGGTCCAGAGCCATGAACAAAAGTTTTATTCCGTTGGCCAAGATTGATAGTGGCCTAGTGGTCATGCTCCATTTGTATGCCGGACAAGCTGTACCCTCACTCCCTCCTCCACTTCCACAGTTCTGGTCAACCAAACGAATTGCGCTTAATATTTGCGCCGCTTATCAAGAAATTTGCGGTCCATTGTCGGATTGATGCAATTTTAAACCCGATTCGGGTCAGGACATCTGTTCAAATATTAGCTTATGAAATTGTTTAAAATGCGACCCAGCAAACCATCCACTATGGTCACGCTCGCCTGCTAGTCATCCCGCCATACCGAATAGGACATACAGGGAACCATCATCACCGCCTTTTGACAGTTGCCACAATTTATCATAATTCAATACATGCCATGTCCTGTCAATCACTGAAATCGACAGCGGCATCGAAAGGGTGATTCCGAACACACATTAGCCCCGGGCAGAGCTGGAGAGAAACAGGATTTGGGGTGGACGGAGGGCATGAACGACATTTTTACAAGTGACTTATGAATTATTCCTTGTACTTGTCCATCTTCATCTCAGGCTCCGTCTCGCTCGACTCACTTGGCTCTTTATGGTTGGGTTTTTGTGTTTTCAAATCAGATTAAGCCAGATGGGAGATGGGGATGGAGGAGTACATGAAAGGGTCAATATTGTGAAGGGAGTGAGGGACGAAGACGTTTATCAAACGGAATATGCGATGCCAGCAGACCATTAGACATTGGCCAGCCCCTGATGGACAGCCGGGACGTGATCACAGACACGGCTCATCAAGTGCATTGTCAGGGGACATAAAAGGCTTAATCTTCTAACATTTTCATAGAAAGCTTTATTCTTAAGGAGCTAGCTGGTAAAAATGTGATGCGCAAGTATCTGTGGTCTATCGATCTACTCTGCCAACTATATCCAAGAGTAACCTTGTTTAAATTATTCACAAAATTATTTAAAATTATGGGATTTAATTCGATTGACTGCAGATTCCCATGATTATAGGAACTTTCGTTCCGAGTTTATAGCTATGCCAATAATAAAATATTATTCTGGAATTTTCCGTACGCTATATCTAAGCTAAACAGCGGAAAAGACAAGCCAAGACCCGATCGACCTATAAATAGGCGACATATTGCGAAAGGAAAAAAGCAGTATTTTAGTTCAAAACAGGTCCAGATCGTAGGGACCTACTTTCCCAGAATAGCTTGGATCCAGAATCGACATTCTGGCATCAAAACATCGACTACAAAAATGAAGCCGGTTTTTGGAAAATCATGACGGAATGGATGTTCTTTATTCTGACGCCAATCGGTTGACAGGACTCTTCCTATCACAAAAAGGTATGCCTAGCCCCGAGATATAGCCAAACGAAATTAAAATTAAATCTGGCGTCAATCGGCGCAAACTAAAAGTATCTCACAGATACAAATGTACATACCTCACAAATGCAAATGAATCTCGAAGAGGGTCGAAAACGCTTCCTTCTGGGTGACACACACATCCACATCAACACAGGTCTAATATACTCTATCCACTTTGAGTACCGGATATAAAAAGAAACTTCAAATTTTGTGTATTTTTATTTTATTATAACTTGCTGGTCTAATTGACAGAAAAATATATATATATATTTAATGTATCGTATGAGTTGTGCATGATGGCTTACATATGTAAAATGATCCCTTCCTATGCGTGCCACTTATATCTAGGCGAAATCTCAACGCTTGCATAATGTAGAACTCTCCACCAGAGCTACGGACCCTTCCCTCGGGGCGATAGCGTAAATCACGACTCGTTGAACTGATAATACTCTCCGCTCTCGCATGAGATAGCTCGAGGAGCGGATTGATAAGAACAGAACTCGTAGATTTTTGCTGTGCGGACCCGAGGTGAGCCAGAAGGAAACGGGTAATTTATTGGGAGAATTTAGTGCCAATCAAAGAGAATGAAAATTTAAGCTTTAATTTGTGATTTAATGGCGGACACTCTGGGAAGGGTCTCAGCTCGGGTGATAACGAAATAGATAACAGAACACTAGATGAAGTCGAATTGCTGGCTGATAAGTTTGAAGAGTGACTGGACACCTCTTCCATGGTGGCGGCGGTGCGGGTGATCCAGATCGGGAACGAGAAAATCATTTTACAAGTTCTTGTCGAAGAGGAACTCTCCGAGCTCGCCGTGGGTGGACATCATCTTCTTAAGGGTAGTCAGCTTGCCGGCCAGCTCGCGCTGTCCGTGGAGCTGCTCCTCTAGGTACACGCCGGTAAGGTAGTCCACCAAGTGGTAGTGGTTGTAGGGCTTGCCCTCGCAGGTCTGGATCAACTTGCGGATGGAGCGGGTGACCTTGGTCTCCAGCTCGAGGGCATCCTCAAGAGCGGCGGCACCATCCTTCCACTCCTGTTTGGCTACGGTCTGGATAAGGGATGTGATACATAAGTTTCGGAGCCACTCCGGAGATAACCTTTTATCTCATACTAACCGGCACGGTGATAAGGTTGCTGACGCTGTCGGTGAGCTGGCCACGCATGGACAGGTACTCGACGAGCTTCGAGCCATGCTCGCGCTCCTCCTTGGCGGCCTTGAAAAAGGTTTCAGCAAAGCCGGGGCGGTTGACGGTGTCGCGGGCGAAGTAGGCGCCCATGGCCAGGTACTGGTAGGAGGCGTTGATCTCCTCCTGGATCTGGTGGCGCATGCCGTTGAGGCAGCCGTCCTTCAAGTCCATCCAGCCCTTGGGGATCTCGGGCACCTCTAGCGAGCCTGTCAAAGAAACGAATTCGGTCAGGTATCGTCATCGGCAAACATTTGTTATGCTTAATTCACTAAAGACCTTTGCACTGGGCACTGCACTGGGCACTGCACTCATCGTTATTCTCTATTTGATCTTGACTATGGTCATTATTCTGCTGTTGCTTCTTCCCTTCGCCCTTTGGCACTGGTACGAAACTCTTGCTTTCTTTCTTGCTTGATGCTGAGGGGGAGGGGGGGGGAGTGAGGGAGGTGGATTGGTATTGCTATTGCATAAAACATTCTAGAACAAGGAGAACGTGTGCAAACTGCAGTTGGCTTTTCTCGCGCTCTTAGAGCCAAAATACCCTCTCTTTGTCGTTGGTGCAGCTTGGTAACGTGCGCAACACTCGTCGCCATAACAACGGCATTTGTTTTGGTGTGGAGCCGTGTGCAAAAGTCTGCTATCTCCCTCGCACAGCTCTAAGCTGGCGACAGGCGGCCGTGTGCAAAACACAACTCGGCTTGACCCGTTACTCAGCGAAATGAAAGCAAAATTCGCGTAATATGGAAATTGATTTTAAAATAGTGATCAAATCCACAAACTGGTTTCCATTTCTCCAGAAGCGGAACGGAAGCATTTGCCTGAATTAATTTTCATAACAAACTTGTGAAATTTCTTGTTTTGATGGGCGTAAGAGCGAGCACATAGCAACTAAAGAGAGACTCTCTTAGCGCGCATGCCCTCCCGCTCTTCGCTGGCTCTCGCTCTCTTGGGGAGGCCTTTTGGTTTTATTGCGTCGAATTTTATTGTTTTTCCACCGTTTCCCTTTGCTTTTGTTTAAACAAACACAGAATACTCACATTTAAAATCTCCGTACGCCTGTTGGGCCACCACGGCCAGCACCAGAAGGCTCGCAATTAATTTCACCATCTTTGTTCTTCGGTTTTGGGTTCAGGAAAGTCTTTACACGAAATCACAGAACAAATTGTCACGTTGAGTAAACGGTGTATGTGGTAGATGCACGAGAATGAGAATGAAGTGTCTCGAGGAGGTTGCCAATGTTAAATAGGCGCACCCGCACTAGACTTTATCGGAATTTACTGATTATTTAGGTCCGGGCTGCTGTCCGTCAAAGTGCCTTTACACACACTGGCATAGAAGGCGACGCCTACTCGGTTTTTTGACTAAATGGGGCTTTACTTTCCAGTACCTTCTTGACGTGACACACTAATCTGCTTGGCGACGAGCTGTTGCGGTACGGTGAATGCTGAATACGAACTGTGACTGCCTGTGGCGCACAAAACACTTTTAAGCGCTCCGACCGATGCTCTTTCTCGCTCGCAATGTGAGTGTTATGTGTGTATATGTGTGGGAGAGTGTGCACTCTTATCTATTCAACATGTCGTCGCTTTGTTGCGGCGGCTATTTGTAATACACTGATAATTGAATATTCCAGATAATACGGACACTTAATTTAATACACACGTCCTCAATGTGCGAATTTCTATCCAGCTCGCCTCTCCAGGGCGGCAAATGCAATATGGCGTCAAATGGCCGCTCTTGACTCAGCGTCAGCTGTTCTTTGTTTTTGTTTTGTTGATGTGCGAGGGATGGATCGAGATTGACTGACAATATAATTCCTGTCGTTTGTCGCGGGATCAATCAGTAGTTCGATCATTATCAGCTATGGCAACGCGGCAACAAGTGACAGCTGCCAATCCAAGTATTTGCCGCACATTTATGTTACATCATTTCTGTGTTTCTCGTTATTAGCTTGAAAAAATTATTTATGATTGAGATCTATGCCACTTGAAACCACAAAGTTTGCAGCCCTGACTAACGCTCCCGTTCGTGAGTCACATGGAAAAAAAACAACAACCACAGCAGAGCGGCCATATTGCCGCTGACTGACAACGAAAATCTGAACATGAAGAGAGGCGATTTGAACAGCGGCGAGTGCAAAACAAAATACCCATACAGACACTCACGCACACTGGCGCACGCTCTCAGCAGCAGTATCGACCGCATAGAAACGAGGCAAACGCGACGCTATAAACAGCAGTTCCCGATTCGAGTTCCACCAAGCAGCACATAAAGAACAAGGCAGCTGAAAATTGAATTTGAATTCATTGTGACAATCTAAAGTGAGTTTAGTCAATTAGTTTAGTGTGCGTTCCGTGGGTCTGTGGAGGATGGTTTCCCCACCAGATCACTTTATCCTGCTCTAAAATCCGAAATTCGAAACGAAACAGTTATGTTAGAGGTGGTGGTTTCGTTGTAAAAGAGCAAGAGAGAAAGAGAGAGGTGCGGTGCATGGAAAATTCAAGAAATTACGACGCAAAAATGGAAGTTCGAACGAAAAACCAAACGAAAAGCCCGAGATATTTGTTTCCGATTTAGACTTTGAATCTGTTGTGATATTGTGAAATTGATTTCTATAACCCCAACAATTTTTGCTTTTAGTAATTTAACAAAGATGAAACTGTTAGTTGCATTCGCTTTGATTGCCAGCCTCGGCGCTCTGGCCCAGGCAGAGGAAGAGTACTGCCACAACAGCGTGGTGACTGCTTGCTCTTCGTCGACCTTCTCTGGTGAGTAACAAAAGAGCGGGTGAAAAAGAGAGTGCATGTGAAGAGAGCCTAACTGATGTGATTGTGTGTTGTTTTTTGTTTCTCTTGCCTTTGTATTTTATGCAAATAAACAAGCGCTCACGGGCTTTTTCACAGGCGAAAGTAAGCTTAACCTTACAACCCCCTACCTCTCCCGACACTTCCTCAATGAGATAAATCTTTATATAACTTTTTATTTCCTTCTTCCTCTCCTTCTTCTGACGCAGCCAACTCGATTTGCAATGCTCGCTTCGCAGGCATCGAGCACGTCGAGCCCGAGGTCCAGGCCTACATCAACTCCCAGTTGACCAAGTCCTACGAGTACCTGCTCCTGGCCACCCACTTCAACTCGTACCAGAAGAACCGCCCCGGCTTCCAGAAGCTTTACCAGGGACTCTCGGACCGCTCATTTGACGACAGCATTGCCCTGATCAAGCAGATCACCAAGCGCGGTGGCATTGTGGACTTCAACACCCGCCACGAGTCGGCTGCCTCCGTCAGCACTCAGCGTCCCACTCTGGAGGTCGACGAGCTGCACTCTCTGGCCCTGGCCCTCGACAACGAGAAGCAGCTGGCCACTGGCGCCACCCACATCCACACCCGTGCTATCCACGCCACCGAGCGCGACCCCGAAATGGCTCACTACATGGAGGAAGAGTACCTGGGCAAGCAGGCCGATTCCGTGCGCAAGCTCTCGGGCTACGCCAATGATCTCGCCAAGCTGATGAAGGTGCCAGACCCATCCCTCTCCATCTATCTGTTCGACGAGTATCTGCAGAAGCAGTAAGAGGCGTTCCCGCTCCACACAATCTACACTCATCTTACCTACTAAATTCCGTACTGCGATGTCTTTCGATCACCTTTAAATTTATTTGTTTCCCCCGTTCTATTCGCAATAAATCGCAGTGCCCAGCAGCAGAAACAACAGCATTATCAGAAGTAGCCATTCTAATTATTTACACCGGCCTCGTCCGGGGTCCGAGGCTCGCCTTGGTTTTTCTCCATTCAAACTCACACTACGATTGTGATAATGTTATCATAAATAAGCTAGCGAAGTTCGCCCAAATGTATCTTTAGCATATATATTACCGAGTGAACAAATAAACACAATACAAAATACAATATCAACTTGGAAAACAGATTATTTAGTGGCAAAGTCAGCATTCTGCGTGCTGATAAATTTCGTCTGGTTGCGACTCAATTGTGGGGCGTCTCGGATCTTGGATCTTCGCTTTAACAGCTGCCGCACTTAGGGGTTTGTTTTCCCCGAATGCTGATAGCAACACAGCTGGGGTTGTACTTTGGATACCTCTTTGTGTGTACCCCGAACAATGGAGGAACCACTTTGTATGGTTTTTGTACTCGTAAAGATCCCCGAACAATGCATATAATAACTCAATGGATCATATAATTGATAAATACTATGGAATGGGCAAAGATGGGTAGAATATGTTCTGTACAGTTGATGATAGATGGGTGTCAAAGAGCGACAGGAAAATATACATATGTCTTGGAATAAACCGCATAAGCCTTCCAGTAGAGAAGTGTCTTTAAGGAAGGGTTTTATTGACGGCTTTCCTCGAAAGGCCAAAGATCATTGAGGATCTTGTATGATGACTTTCGTATCACACCTTACCACATGGAGTACGACAACTTTAATCGATAACAGCAAGTGGAAAATCATTCAGATCAGAAAGTAATCTCTCGAAGAATCACCGAAGCTTAAAGGAACTTGCTTATCTTATCACTGAAAGATAGTTTGGGGCCACGATTCTTGACTGTTTGCGGTATACCACGTCATGTATGGAGGAGAATATCTCTCTCTCTTCCAGCTTATCATTGTCTGCTGCACACGGCTTGGCCTGGTCGGGTGGGGTTCAGTCCAGTGCAGGGGCAGGGCCGCCATATTGTCGGGCTGCTGACTAAGCCGGAAAGCCACCAGCCTCTGACGACGACTACTCTGATGACGATGATGATGATAGAGTGTCACCAAGTTACGTAAGGCTGGTGCCAGAGTTCTCCGGGTTCTCCGTGTCTGAATCTGCATCGCAGTTTCCTTATCTCCTGCCTCCTCTGCTGTTGTGAAAATACTTGTACCTTCGTGGACATACATACAAACGTACATATGTATGTATGTACATATTGAAGCTTATTTCATTTGCCCTATGGAGACGAGCCACGCATCAGGGCAATTTATCAATTAGCGACGCCCATTCAATGAGGACTCTGTCTGCCATATCACATCCCGATATGGTCCACTAGCACGTGAAATGAACGTCAATTTGCCATTTTAATGCCGTCCATTGCCGCAATAACTACTCGAGGAGGTGGGCCGGGGTCAGGAGTCATCAAATCTTAGCCCGAATCCGTGTAATAACTGCGTGCTCTGATGTAATTAGAATATGACAGCCATAAGAGGAACTAAAACTCCATTTGGGATCATAACAGTTAGGACCGAATGAGATTGAGCTGGATGGTGATGGTGGATTCTGGTGGTGGTCTGGTTCAAGCGTGGCATTGTCTCCGAGTGCGTGCGATGGTCATTAAATAATAATCCACTTAATATTAATTGCCCTGATTTGCGGATAGATAGATGCTGGCGGACCGTCGACTCATAAGGAGGGTTCCATAATTGCGGTCATTTGTGGTGCATTTGGCCAGAATCTTAGTTTCTCTAAATGTAATTGTTTGTACCATAAGCCATCACAAATTACGACGCTCTGAAACCGTTTCCAGAGCAGTCCCCACATGGTGCAGGTCGAGGCCATAAAAAGGTGTCTTTACCCCAAAAACGTCTATTAATTTATTCATTTTAATAACGCGTCGAGCAATTATAAAGGGTTGAGGTTGCCCTGAACGGAGAAGGCTGCAAACTATTTTCAGAGGCCAGATGTTGTCAAAGGATTCGGCTGCCAGACAATATCAGTATGGATATGAATATGAAGCCCATCTGTGTGCGGGATATGTTTGAGTGTTTGAGTGTGTCCTGGACATGCGGGACACACATAATATGTATGCAAAATAGCAATTTAATTTCGTTTTATTGCAATGCCATTTGCAGCCACTGAAAGGCAGCTGCGCCGACAGCTTCCGACTCCCCATAAATAATCTTTGCCCCATGCTCGCACTCTTCTCTCACCTCTCCCCCGGCATACTCCTTTAGCATGTGAAATTTTAATGAAAAGTCTTCTCCAGCCATTGTTTGGGCCACGTTTCCATTGGGAAGGCAGACGAGCCAGGCCTAAAGCAATATTATGCGCCATTTTTCATTAACAAATATTTTGAAATAATGAAAATATTTAAAATCATTGCAGAGAATCTTTATCGATGAATACGTTTCAGTCAAAGCTCAGAAAAGTAAAGACCGTATGCATGTTCGGTTGATGTTGCTTTCATTCATGAAATGTAGCAAATTATAGAAATTATGAAATTTATATTATTCCTCATTATATATTTTATATGAGAACCCCATACCATCCCTTGCGTCATCCTTCCCTTGAGGTTCCCATCCCAATATACCTTATTCGAGCAACAGCAGATTGTGCCTAATAGAGCGCTTTGCATAAGGAAGAGTTGACTTGAGGGAAGATTTCCCGTGAAATCGATAGCTCCCCGAGCAATTTGTGCATACATAGGAGCCAAATTTCCTCGGGGATTGCTCGATTAGCCAGGCAATCAAATCGGCAAGAGGTAAGAGGTTTACACATATTAACAGACTGAGGATTGACTAATGGATCTGCTCCATGTGGCGCGATAAGCGACTCGACTTGCCGATAAGCAAGCGAATCTTTCTGGCTCTTGTTCTTTGTTGTTTTTCCTCGTTTTGAAATAATGCAATTTTGCACAATTTCGCCAAGGTTTGAGCAGGGGAAGCGGTAGAGGTAGAGGTAGGGGGACACGGGCAACCTGATCCCGATCCACCCCATGGGGTGCTTTGTGGGTTGGTTCTTCAGCTGCTCGGAAGCATTGAATTTGCATGTTTGAATTGAAATTCCTTTTTCAAGGTCAGTAGGTAAAAACAAGTTGCAAAAAAGTTCGCAAAGGGAAAGCAACCCTCGCAAGGGGTTGCTATTGTAATTGTTGTTGTTTTTTTGGCTTAGCTAATGCGGGCTCTCGGGCGGAAATGGTCAGAAATGACATGTGGCCAGCAATTTGCATACACCAATCCCCACACGCACATTTGGCAAACCCACACTAGGACGGCCTCATCTCAATCGCGTCGCTCATCCTGGCAGCTGCTTCCATCCTGCTCCCGCTGATCCGACCCGCTCCGCACCGTCCCTGACTGTGCGTGAGGCAGGCACGCGCAGAGCTAAAAAGCTGAACGGCAACTGTACTTCCAGTCGACTGCCCGCCCGCCCTGAGGGTTGCAAACAGGCCAACACTTCCATACTGCCACACTCCACGACACTCCACCAGAGCGGCAATGAGCATAACTTCTGATTCAGATTCAGATTCTGGTTCGGTTTGGGCGTCCTCAAATATTTATGGGAAATTTTCTGCCCTGGCACTAAATTAAAATTCAATAAATCATAATTTGTTTTGATTTGTCTGCTAAAATTGCACTCGATTTTTCGCTTTCCCTATCCCTGGAGCATAATTCTACGCTCCTTTCATTGTTGCAGTCGAGTGGCAGGCAAAAGTTTATCGAAATTTCATTAACGTCTGCGTTTTTGTTTAAGTTTTGGCTTTCCAGTTTGGCAATTATTCTGCCTTGCCCGGAAAAGAGACGGACAGGACATCCCATCGCACAGATGGAAAGAGAGAGCGAGTTTGCGAAAAGTTTGCCCCAAGAGGCGGACAAACTTTCAGTGTGCAATTTTTCCGGTCGAAAGTTTTCACTACTTTGATTAGATTCCTCCTGCTGTCCATTGCAGTTCACGCAGATCTATAATTTAAGTTTAATTTTTTTGCGGAATCTCTTATTACACTTTGTCTGGGAGGAATTTAAGCTCAGTTTACCGGTTGTATATCTTATCTGATGTTCAGTTCCTTTCGATATACAGTTGACTTTATTTTGTGGTATTTCTTCTTGAACTTTGTTTCAGCTAGTTTTAACCTCAATTTGGCACCATGCTAACCTCACTTTTCCGCCTCAACCTAACCTAGAAGCGTTTCTCGCTTCGGTTCGCTAATTAATTTCTGCGTGTGGCCAACGACTTGGCTTGCAGCTAATTGTTATTGTTTTAACTACCTTGAACGACGTCGAAGTGCCCCCACCCTCTGTCGTTCCCCTCTTCACCCCCTCTATCCATCACTTGGTGCGCCATTTTGCGGTTTTTGAAAATTCAGTGAGCGTGTGTGCAGCAAGGCGAGAATTTGCGCTATAAACATAAAAATTAACGACTGACAAAAGGTTGTAAAAGACAAAGACTGAAGAGAGTTGGCCTGTGGCAGTGTGCAGTGGTAGTGGGGAGTGGTGTGGAGCTGCCCAATAGTTTGGCAGAGCATTAAAATCAGTTTTTATGACCGTGCCACACCCACTCAGTGGAACGTGATGGCAGGCATCAAGTAGTTGATTAAAAATCAACAGAATTCAACAGGAAATAAGGAAGAACGATAAATGGATGTACATACATATGTACTATTAGGCAGGCGATATTGAAATGTTTAAGCTGCACTTGTATGGGGAAAGGAAATAGTATTCCCAATGGGTACTTCATTATTGAGCTATGGGTATCATCTATATATAGTTTAGATTAGATTAGATTAAACTGTTTTGGATTCAAAGGAATCATTCAAAAGTTAGTTCCGTTCCTCTATCTTGAACAGTTTCGAGCTACAGACGATTATTTTGAGAAGGCTAAATACACTCCTTTCATTTATATGATGCAACGTAGTGTACCCTTGCTTGCACTCTACGACTAAAGGGAACAAATATTTGAGGATATCTACTGAAGGCTGGGTGGGTGCACAATGGTACACATTTCATTTGCGACAATTCCATGGACAAGTCTCAAGTCTCATGTCTGGAGTTTCTCTGGGAATCCGGGCGCGATGCCAGCATCCTAAGCCGCTTACTTCAAGAGCTCCGAGTACTAAGCTACACAATTGCCGCACAATTGTCGCTGGCACTGATGCTGCCACTGCCACTGCCACTGCGGCAAGTCCAACAAACGACCGACGATGACAGCGCGATTAACTCGCTGTAAGCCATAAACGCTGCTCCGAGCAACAATCCCCGTGCCTATCCCGGCACTAATTTTGTATGCATGAGCAGAAATGAAAAGCGATGCAAAAAATTGAGAAAAATAGGAAGCCCGCAACGGAGACGGAGGCGGAGCCGTGGACGAACTTTAATCGGCTGGGCGGACGGAGAGGCACTTAAAAAATCAAGTTAACGCGGCAGCCACACAAGGATCCTCTTGCCTCGTACTCCTGCCATTGCCACCGCCACTGGCTGCCTTGCCTGCCACTGGCAACGTTTTAATCCATATTTCCTGTAGCTCCTGCCCATGCTGCTCCTGTTCACGCTGTTCCTCTGCTGCCTGGCAGACAATTTTAAAAGATAATAGCATTTTTTCCCGTTCCTGCCCCTTTGCTTTGTGGCAGAGATGGGCATTAATGGCAACAACGAGACGCGTACAACAACTGCAACAAGGATTACCAGGAGCCACAAAGTTGCTTCTGCCCAGAGCCGAGGCATCTGGCAGCTGCAGTCGTAGACGGACATGGACATGAACCCTGAGACCGAGACGAGCTATTGCAGCCACCAGCCCGCAACAGAAACCGAAACCCACGCGGAGTTACGCTGAGTGGAATCGGGAGCGACTACAGCAATTCACGCTTTGTGTGAGGACATGGCCAACGAAATTAGCATTTGACCATAAATTGGGCCATGCACTTGCACTTGGCCATGTGGATCAGCCTCTGCGCTCCTGCAGCTCCAGTAGCAACAGAAGGAGCCGCAATGGAGGCCGCGCCAGGTGCGCTTAAAGAGTTCGAGCCGAGACAAATGACGTTCGACGGGTTGAATGGCTTTCAGCTAATGTTGCGGGAGGGAATCCGCATAAAACTGGAGTTTAATTTCTAATGATAGTCGTCAGATCACACCAAAAAAATGGGAAGATGGGATAAACCTTCAAATAAGCCATCAAATAAGCCAAATAAACCTTCATAGCACTTATACGAGTATGTTTAGCTCTTGTCGAATACCACGGAATGTTCCTACAAAAAATTATGTGGTACTTCCTTAAAGCAGATCGATACTAGAATCAAAATAATCCTCATTTATGTGAAACCTTAAATTAACTCAAAAATTCGTAAGAATTAAAGATAACTTTAGCATTGCCATTCCTATTGCAGTTTCCTTCCTCGTCTGGCACTAATACAATGTCAACAGAACATTACACCATTCCTCCACATTTTCTTCTTAAACACTTGGAAATTCATCGTGCACTCAGGATCAATGAAGCGCAAGGATTCCAGGTGCAGTCTAGGCGCTGGGAGCGAAAATATCAATTAATTTCCACTCGATGGGGCCTAATAGAAGGGGCCCTGGCAACAGCCGACAAGAGACGAGAGACGTTTCACACACGTTTCGGATGATTGACAGCGACCCCTGCGATACGGAGTCCACGACTTGACCAGGCTAATGCCTAGGCGTCAACGCCATGACAACTGTTCATTCCACTTATAATAGGTGGGGCTTTGGGGTAGGGTCGCTAGTGGGTAGTAGATGGAGGGGGTGCGTGGGCATGGGAATGGCCCCACAACAAAAGACTGCGACCGCGACCAGCGTCGCGACGGCGGCACGTAGAGCGAAAAGTTTCCAACAAGATAAGCAGATTTACTTAAACTTTGCCCAAACTCAAAGTCAAGAATTCCCGACGTGCCCCTGTCTCTGTCCCATGCCCATTCCCTCTCCGAAAGCTCTATTTTCGAGATCCAGGCATAGATATAGGAGTGCCTAGGGGTGCAGCGTTTGTTCATTGCCTCGCTGAAATCCCTGTTATGCGTGCACCCAATAAAGGTTTGATTTGAATAGTGGAAAGTGGGAGGAATTTCTAGAATCATTTTGGCTATGCCTAGGATACATATATGCTTGGGAGGGGTTTCTCTAGGATGAACTCCAAATAGAAAGTGTCATTTCAATATACATATATATAGTTTTTTATCTGAATAGGATGGTATGTGTAATACACGTACATTGCTGAATTCGTAGTATCAAAACTATAGCGATAATGAATATTTGGTGCATTCAATAATGGTGCATTCGTTCTGTTCATTTGTAACCATTTACTATACCTATAATATATTCGTAATCATATTAAACCCAAATCAATTTCATTAGCAAAAACATTCAGCATTTCAACGTTTCAGAACATCTTAAATACGTAAGCGTAGCTCCTCCTCCGCAGCACTCTCCGGAGCACCACCTCACGACTAAGAGTTTTCTCGTCCTTCGACAAGAAACAGTGTTTTCTGTTTCACCTGCCACTTGCCTCATCTAATCCCATTTGGCTCCTCGTTTGTTTCTTGTGTTCGCCCTGAGAGAGTTTTGTAATTACAACTGCATCTGATTAGCCCGTCTCTAACTTTGCCACGTATCGCCTCGCTGTTGTCTAATGGAGTTGCAAGTTGCGAGTTGCAGGCTGTGCAGGCTGCCTGCAGGGTATGGAGCCACGTTGAAGGGGCAAGTTCTAGGGCAGACCGCGAGCTGCTTATCAATGGCTGCGTGCGGTTGCCTCCATTGAAGCAGGCAATGCTTTTAGTCGCTGAGTGAATCACGACACTCGCAGGGGAAGGGGACTCTGATGGAGGAACGGTAGAATGGAAGAGGGGGTTAAGGTGACAACACGTAAATGCAATCAGCGTGCGCACACGTAGAGCGATACCTGAGCTGTGGCTCGACCTGCCTCAGCCCTAGACTCCGCCCCAGTCCCTGTCAGAGTTTCATTTTGGGGCGAAAACTTTTGCTCGGTCATTCACGTATGAGGCGGTGCTGGTGGGTGTATGTGGTGCTGTGTTCCAAGTGGATTAATCAGGGCATTTAGCGTCTGACGAGCACCGCTGACATGGCGGCCCGACAATTGTCACGTATCAGCCGGAAAACATTTTTCGAGCGAATGGAAAACAAATAAGCAAAGCCGCAACAACGTTGCAATGGTAATAAATCGATAAATAAATGGAAAAGCTACATTCCGTATCAGTTTCAGTTTCAGTTTTACTTTTAAATTCAACATCAGTCGAGCGCAGCAAATCAAAATAATTGCGGAAAGATACAAAATGTGGGCTACAAGGGAGAGTGTACTTATCCCGATCCCCTGGCAGCTTATCGCTTTGCTATTTTAATAACAATTTCAAAAGATATTGCCCCGTTAAGACATCAGCTCAGACCCTGAGGGGGGCTGGCTTGAATGTTTGTCTTACCAGAGAGACTTATCAACGCTCCGCAGAGCAGCCAGAAACAATAAACCATTTGGCAATTGTCTCTAGATCCTGGAAGCAGGTCGAACTCACGTCGTTTGAGGGGCATAAAGTGAAATAATAAAACATTTTAACTCGACATTTGATGGCTGTCTTTCCCCATTTTTATTTGTGTGGCGTTGCGACCGGCAAATAAAAATAAAAGCAGAAACTGAAACCGAAACCGAACCGAACCGAAACCAAAACCCAAGGAGAATCCTCGAAGACACCTTGGAGCGCTTTAATTTTTATGATGCAGCCACAAAGGAGCCAGATATCGTAAATGCCAGCAAAATGACAGGAATCCAGCGGGATAACGAGGCAAAATTTATGCAATTAGAAATTAATATTATACAATTTGATCTCTCGCCTTATGGCCGGGACACGCGCATGGAGCGTCATAAATGTGTGTGGCAACTGCATGTTTATGCCACAATTTGAATTTTTATGCCAGGAAGGCGTGACCCAGCAGCCTCCCGAGGAATCTGCTTCTGCGAATTTTAGTGCGCATTTCACCGAAAATTAATATTGTCACAATGGATGGATGGCTGGATGGATTGCACTCCTTTGTTCGTTGACAAATTTGACTCGCTCTCTGAATTCATGATAACTTTTATTAATCATTTAATGCTGTGTCGTGGCAGGAGCTGTGGCAGAAGCTGGAGCTGTGGAGTCTGCCGATAAGACTATAGAAGGAGGAACGTGGGAATCTTCCAACTGTCCGCGAGTGTCCAGGCGCAGGATTAGCCCCGGGCGGAGCTCTGTCTGAGGCTCGGATCTGAATAATACAAAGTCATTACAACGCAGCGCATTCATAATTAAAAATATTTACACAAATCAACCCAAGTCCTGTCCTGCCTGAGGGTGGAGTCGGAGCAGAGGAGCAAGTGCAATGAGCGTGAGGAAAGTTGATCCTAATTAGTAAGGAGATGGGACAGAACAGACTATGGGATTACCCTGGATGGCAATTGAAGAGAGTGACTCAGAGAAAGAGGGAAACAAATAGAGAGAGAGGGCATTCTTTAGGTTTAATTCCGATTGTCTGATGACGTCTAAATATGTTGTAAATATGTATGATATTTACGAAAAGATCTGTCCAGTATCGTTACAAAGATATTTTGGGACCGATTTGGTTTCCCTTCGCTGCCTAGAATGGGTCTCTCAGAAAGGAAAGTGGTTCTACAGAATTCTGTACATTCTACGCTCCACCCCTAACGCGATTGCCCCCAATCTCCCCCTGGAATAACCCCGTGGCTAATTACAAATTCAGTCAAAATGCGCGCTAAAAAAATACACAAAGAATCAATGGACCCGAGGGGTGGGACGGCTGCAGCAGGAAGCTGAGGCTGAGCCTGAAGCTAAGAGAAAATCTAATAAATGGAACCAAAAATGTGCGTACATCAAGGAATACTTCGCGGGATTGGGGATGGAGGAACACTCTGCATAGCTAAGTGAATTTGTAGCTGCACAAATCGAACTTTCACTTCTGCCTTTCCTCAGGAATAACCTCCTTCGTTCTTCCTTAGTCCTCGCTTTGAAAGGCAGGACACGTAATGAGTGAAGCTGGACAACGAACAGGAAACGAAGCAGCCAGGTCAGCAACTGGAGCTGACTCCACCTCTGGGCGTTGGTTGTTCCTATGGAATTAGCATAATTTCCTCAACAGTTTTCATTATGTCTGAATTTTAAGCAATTTTTTGTCCTTGATGGCATATTTTTTCCTGCCTCGAACGAACCCTGGTGTTTCTGAAGTTCCGTTCCGGGTTCTGTTCAGTTCTTTTCTGCCTGGAACCATTGCAATTAAACGTGTAATTACTCGACTGCTTAAAAATGCGAGCGCACGAGGGTTTTCCTCCGCGCTTTCCTTTTTTTTCCTCTCGCCCTCTTCTTCCTAATTGTTGTTATTCCATTTCTTCGCTTTTCACGGAAGTTTTAACTTGTTTTTATTTGATTTTCTCATTTACTTCGGTCTGAGTTATTAGCGAGCACTCATTACAGCAGCAGCAACAGTGGGTGGGGATTCCCCTGTTTACTTGTTGTGACACTTTCAAGTGGAGCGCAACGGAGGGGAAGGGAATGGGAATCCCGGATCAGGGATCAGGGGTCAGGGCACGACAACAGAATTTTTTATTCGATTATTATTCTAGCTTAAACGAGTTTCTCTCCGTCTGTTCTTTTAAAGATTTCCCCGTCTCATTGGACACTAATCTCTGGGATACCCCTTCCAGTATCTCTTCCTTGGCTGCTCCGAAGTCGAGAGTCAGGACAAATGGACAGACTGCACTTAAGGACACTCAGGACGCACTCGACGCAGACTTTCTGTCTGGCAGATACGGAAGATACAAAGAATCCAGAGTCGAAACAAAAAGCGAAGGAAACAACAAAAGATTCGATACAACAGAAATGATTTCCTCCGACGGAAAAGCGAAATTGGCAAAAACGCGAAAGGAAGACGGAGAGCGGAGCGGAGTCTATTAGCGGACAAAGGACCCGCCGGCCGGATAGTTTTATGATTTTAATAGCATGTGACAACAGGATGCATCTCCTGGATGGGGGCGCAGCCTGGAGGCCATCAGTTATAGCCAAAACATCCATTCGAGATGACTTTCCCATCAAGGGTTTTATGTCTTTTCCATTTGCGATAGCCTAATGGATGCCAAGATACGATGCGAGGCAAATTAGATGTGAAGTGGGAGTATGGGGACTGTGTACTGACAGTGGATGGGCAGGCAATTAGCCTGGACAATTGGTGCTCATTCTTATCGGCGGAAGAGAATAAACTGTGCTGCTAATCGTCTGCCAAATTACGCGGGATTATCCTTGGTGGATGCTCTGCTGTCCCGTAATTGGCTTTAAAGTTTTTCGACTCGAGTCTCAAACTTCTTAAGAACATTACTCGTCTTCCTTCATGCGTGTGTGATTTGCATTCCCATCCCGCGATGCCGCCTGGCAAATATCCTGTGTGTGAAAGAGTCGTAAATCTTTTGGCGGTGCGTCTGCCACTCCCCTCCTGACTGCCTGTCTGTCTGCCCCATAAATCATATGCAGCCAAGTATCCGTAAGAGATGAGACACGAGCCAAGCTGATTCGAGCACTTTTACGCTCTTGACGGGAGGAACTTCGTTCCAATCTGCCCCACTCCGCTCCACTCAGTTCTGGTCTGCTGGGAGCCACCAAAAGACTCTCTAAGTTTTCAAGTTTACCAATTGCTGGGTTCAAGTTTTCAAATTGAAGAAACGGTCGCAATATTCGTATCAGGATGAAGGAACACAACCACAAAACAGATTGGAGCTGATTTTGAACCCAATATAGTGACTAAATCATATTAGTTCTAGAAAAATAGACTCAAATGATTGGAATAGTTAGGTATAAACGAGATAAACGGACAGTGGAATAGGGACTTACTAAACATCTACAGCCTTCTTGGAATTAATAAGTTCTCGCCACTGCACATTTCTGTTTTGATTGTTTTGTCTCAAAAACACAATCTTATATTTACTTTTCATCTCTCCACAGATTAGGACAAATATGGAGGGGAGGAGGGGCAGAGACTAGTACAGGGAACTGAAACTAGTTCCAAGGCAACCCTTTCCGCGGAGGGAAAAAGCAATCTCAGCTCGGGTCCGGAGGGCAAAACTATCTGGCAGTGGCGCACCCAGAACGTATCCGGGACATACCCAGGAGACACTCTGCCAATTAACAGTTACATGTGTTTGAACGGAATAATTGGGTTGCGTGACGGCCAGGATAATGACAGGAAGATGGAAGTATGGGGTAGAGCTAAATATTAAACAAATAGACCGGCTCTAAAGTAAACTAAAAGCAGGGAACAGGGAACACATGCCGCATGCCGCATGGATAACCTATGCAATTATAGTGATTCCAGATAGTGCGTCATAGCCGTCATCGAGGAACTTCTAGGAAGGGAAGGGAAGGGATCTTTGGAGAGCTACCCATCATCATAATCATCAAAGTCTGCCGCAGGACAAAGGCGTTGCTAAAGTTATTAACGCGTCGTCGTGTGGCGTCAATCAACTTGGGGGCTTCCCAGCTCTCAATTTGCATGTCCTCCTCTTGTAAGGGAGGACACACCCCATTCGAATCCCAACCCCCACCCCAACCCATTCTTAGGGTTACGTTTTTGGCCTGAAAAGAGCGGAAAACTTGAGGCTTAAGGCTGGTCCCGAAGTTTATGTTAATTTAATTGCAACACCAACCACATTAGAATAGTTTCACGTATCCTTATGAAGGATAAGCAGTGCAGGAAAGGGTTTCCCCCGGCGATTGATGTGTGTTTGCCTCTTGCGGCTGCTTTCTCCATGCCGATGACGATGCCAATGCCGGGATGTTGATGCCGTTGCGTTGCCATTGACAAATGCCGAGGCAGGGTATCCTTAATTAAGTTCCCTGCCAGGAACTCTAAATTGCGTTAACTGGTTTGTTTGCTCAGATCACGAGAGAAGTGTGCAATGTGCGAACATCATCCGTTCCTTCGATAGTTCCACATTTGATATGCCATCAAGAGGCCACACATCAAAGGCAGACCCAGCCATCATCAAATTTAAATTACGTTTACTCCTCAGATCCACAGGCGGCAGGTTTTTGAAGGAGGGAGAAAGAAGCGTCTGGGGTTTATTTTTGAGGTGTTTTCAGGATGATTGAGAAGCGATGCATCTGAGGTCTGACTAAAATGGCTTCAAAGATGGTTTTTGCCAAAAATTAAGCTTTCCTTTGTGCTCAAGTCAGAATCGATTGCAACTTGATTTCCCCATTATTTTAGGAGCGCGAAACTAGTCCCATATTCGAGTATGTTTGGGCTTTCTGTTTGCTGTGCCATCGCATTGTTATTAGAGGTCTCTCAAAAGCATTCCAGTCCGGTCAGAAATAAGGAATCTTCTCCCCCTCTACAGGTTCCCGACAACAGAAAATGTTTATTTATGTGCATCGCAGTTTGTATTTATGGCCAAATCATGATGACAAATGTCAGATGTGGCAAACACTTGAAATGGACACCACTCCACCGCCCACCAATGCGAAGTCACCCTCAAAGACTCAAACTTGGTTCAGTGTTGCGGAAACATTTTGCAAATATTCGTTGGCGAGCCGAATCGGGAATAGGAAATATTTATGGCTCGCTCAGCACATTACACACCTAATTTCTATATTAGTTTTCCCTGGGATGGACAGTGTCCGTACATAGATGCCATAGAAGCCGTAGACAAAGTGCTGAGCCTGAATATTTATACAGCTTGATTGGATTTTCGTCACGCCCTCACACAGAGTCCTAGCCATTTGTCACGAGGGGAGTGGAGTAGAGGATGCCTGGCCAGCCATATTTTGATGGTTCCATTTTTGTTTTTATGGCTGCCTCATTAGGATCCATCGCATCTTTGTTCGTTCCTTTGTTTGCAAAGGGTTTAAGCCCAACAAATGACTGCAATTTGTGAACAGAATCCCCAACCCATCCTCTATACTCTTCCCCAATGAAAGTTCGGGGAAGATATCGCTGATGATTTAATCGTGCGTAAGTAATAGTTATAAATACCCTTTGTCCATTATTGGTTCCGGCATCTATCGCGGAACGATTGAGTGGATCCGAACGGCTGCTTAAAAGTTACCATTTACCGAAGCTTTCATTGAAAACTCATAATTTTGATTTACGGATTGGATTGGGTTGGGGGACAGCTGTTGGTATTTTAACAATAGATGAGGGATGCACCCCTGTGACTCATCCCTCATCCTCATTCTCATCAGTTGGTTCTGGGCATCGCTTGTATCGCATTAGCACCTCATTTGGATGCTGGGCAAAGAAATTAGGGGGAATAGAATAGGACAGGCTGGACATGCTTTAACGCCAGGGGGATACTTTAAAGTGGGAAGACAGTTTTCACTGCACTCGATTTGCATTTTCGTGTGTCGGGAATCGCTTGATTTATGTGTCTGAATAACGGAGGATTTCTCCCGATCTGGGCGCATAAATTTAAGCTAACCAAATAATTCCAAGCTCCCAGGAGACATCCACTTCTCCTGCCCCTTCTTCTGCCCCCTGCTTCGCTCTAAACTCCAAACAAACGCAATTGAAGCCATGAATTGCAAATGAATTAATTTTCGGGAACAAAGGCGCTCAAAAGTTGAAATTGAATTTGTTGCTCATTAAAACGAGAGCACCACTTGCTAGAGCCAGAGACAGGGAAGGAGTATCCACTGGATGATGGGTGGGCGTGTATGGTTGTGGGTGGGTTCTAGATTCAACCTGGAAAACCACTTAACCACACACGCCGGCGCCAACACATGGCCGAACCGCACATGTTACGGCCACAATTAAGGCCATCATTTCAGAGGCAAGACATATGCAAATGGGCCAAAGCGAAAAACCCCCTTCTGCCCATATATCATCTATAGTTGGGGGATGGCAATGGCTATGACGGCAATGGGGGCTCCATGCTGGCCTATCATCTCATTTTTACTGGATCCCAGAACTCTTCCCGGCCCGAGAAAAGCTCTCCATGAATTTTAATTACGGCGTTGATATTTCAATTCGAATTTAAATATTGTGAGCTCAGTTAATTTCATTAATAAATATTTATGGTGGTTCGGTGGTGCGCTTAACGTCGCAGTTGAGGACGGAACGGAAACCCTTCTCCAATAGGGGAAAGGGTAGTTCGGTTTGTCCTGCCTCCAGGATCCGTGAGTCCATCGCTCTTGGCCAACTGTCAATAGAAGAGAGAAGCAGACCTCAACATGGCTAAGCGAAATTACGTGCTCTGCTCTCTTTTATGGGATTGGACCCACACGAGGACACACATGGGGCAGGACAAGGACATGCTACTCGTTAGCCGGTCAATTGATTGATGGCCGCATTGAGGAATGTCGTAGCAGACAATGGCCTGTATCTGGATCGGAATCGGATTCGGATTCTGCACCGGGATGAGGACATCGCATTGAAAAGCACTTATCGCACCTCCATCCTGGCAACTCCTTCTCTGACAGTTGAAATTAAATCAGCGCTGATTTCAGTTGGGACTTTAAATGAGACTGCCGCATCCATCTCTCCTCCCGAACTACAACTCCATCCAGCAATCTAGCAATCCACCAATCCAGCAATCCCTTCCACAAGTACAGTCAGTCCTGGCACATGGCTCCTGTCGGACTGCTAAGCCCTTTGGCAACTCGGGAGATTAACTCAAATTTGTGGCGGCACAATAAATTTCACGGCTCGGCATTAAAAATTAAGCT
Organism: Drosophila athabasca; assembly: GCA_008121215.1. Taxonomy (NCBI): domain Eukaryota; kingdom Metazoa; phylum Arthropoda; class Insecta; order Diptera; family Drosophilidae; genus Drosophila; species Drosophila athabasca. The sequence continues at coordinate 509,230 of CM017793.1, read as the reverse complement.
CCGCCATGCTCGTACCAGAACGAAAGGCAGTTGACTTTTTTGCTGGAATCTCTTCTGCACCAGGAAGCATCCTTCACCTAATTACACTAATCAGCATGAATTCTATACATGAATACTATATATTTAAAAAAATCAGATCTGGTGAGATCTCAATAGATAAGATCCGGAAAAATCTGTGTGCTGGTTTTTTGGAATTATTTTTCCACTTTTGCAGGACAGTGTAAAACTCGTTCGTGACTCTTTCGCGTTGGATTCTTTCGCCCCAATAAATTTCACCTGAGTCGGCGTTGTCACGCCTCTGCATATGTCTCCGCCCCAACCATCCTTCGTTGCTTCCTTAATTTATGCGAGCAAAAGTATCTATGCATCTACCTATACCTCTTCGTGTAAATGTATCAGTGTGTGGGCTTTGCAAAACTTGCAGGTTGTCTGGTCGAATTTGTACAGTAGAGAATAAAGTTCAAAGGAGCGCATCCATGGGCTTAATGCGAACTAACATTTACCCGAACATTTCAGAACGGAAGGACGGGAGTACGGATTCCCACGACAGGAGAGGGGATGCATGAGCACGGGATGAGGCAAATCGAATAAAAAATCCATTTGCAGGCGTCGCGTTCTTCCTTTCACTTTTCCTTCCTTTTTTTTTGGGGTAAATGTGGCTATTTTTTGCTCATATTTCAGGGGGAATGGAATTACAAAACAAATTACAAAATCCAAAATACAAAATAAGAGGCATATTTCTCACTTTTATGATGTTTACTGGACACGCCCCACAAAAACCCTGCTTCCAGTGACCTTTCACCCTTATTAGAGCAGCGGGACAGCGCCGCCTTTTTCTGTACGATGTATTTTTCTTTTTAATTTTGAATTTCGAATGGAAATTTACATAATTTATGGGCAGCAACAAAAGTCACACACAGATACGGGATCCTGAAGCAGGAGTCGTAGCAGTAGCAGTAGCACTGGCCGTAGCATATGCCAGGACCACATTTTTTTCATTAAAAATATGTTTATAATTTACGATTTTTTAAACCACGCGACAACAAATGAGACGCAAATTATTTTCGGCTCATTCCGAGTTGGTTTGCTCCTTGATTTGGTCAGAGTCGCGCCTCATTAAGAGCTCATTAAATTCTCGAGACTCGAGAACCGAGAGACCGCTGCGCCAGTTATTCCTGAGCATTTTAACACGTTTTTAATTTTAATGCATTTTATGGCCCCCCTAACGATGTCTTAACGTCAGAGTTTTCCCTGCCGCCCGTCATTGGATGCTCCCGCGGGCTGACTTTCACTTGTTGACTGCCGCTCCTGCAACGCGACATCCTCGTCAACGTCACCGCACATCAGGACATCAGCACGTCAAACTTCATTAGGAAGGGAAAGTGCTGGATGGAAAGGATGCTGCAGAGGTTGGTTCGCATACAGAGGGTGAGGGTTGGTTGCTGCTGCTGCTGTGGTTCGTTCATTGTTTTTATGGTTTGCGCTAATTAGTTACGAAGTCATAGAATTTTACAGGCATTGCTCTCGAGGACTGGTACTGGTAGAAAAGTTATTGTCATGATGCCCGTAATCCTCCCCCGGTCTGCAGCTAAAGCAGTCATCATTTGTGGTTTCCGCCGTCTGCAGAAAGGAGAAAAGGAATACGTCTATTCCAACAATTTGTGTAAACTCGTGCCACAAATTAATCAGAAGGAAACAAACTCCAGATGAGTGACCACTTGACCAGCCCCGCAGACGGAATATAAATCTCTTGAACGAAACGAATCCTTGCCAAAACCCAGAATGCGGCCAATTACGGGGAAACCCATTTGACAAAGTGGTAGAACAGGATCCAAGATGAGTCCGCTCCGACTAAGATGTTGGGGCGAGTTCATAAATTTGCGGGCGACATAGAAATACATAATTATGCAGACAGGAGGTCTTAAGGGGTTACCGAAAAGGGAACAGACATCTCTAGATCCCCGGGATTCTAAATTAAAATAAGTAAATACGATATTACGACTATGAGATACCGGGTAACCGAGAATCTAAGTCATATTTTCAGCTAAAGCTTCAATAAACTAAGTTGCTCTTCGGATACATTTATCCCATCCCGAGGATACTTGCTGGATAGATAGGTTATGTCTATGGACAGACTGCCACTTTCCCGAATAGAATATACCCTTTCTACTCTACGATAGCCGGGTATTCATACCACACCCCGCTGTTATAAATCAAAGTCAGTGGGCTTTGTATTGGATTTGCCGAAAGGAATTTGTAGACATTAAGAAAGTCCAACTTCAACTTCAACATTAACTCCTTCGCCCAATCGTAGTCGTAGTCATAGTCCTTTCTTCCTGTTGCTTTCCTGCTGTAGAATGGAATGGGCGCTGGCTTTCAGGCATTTGAATAAATTTGGACCTTGTTTGGGGAAAGTGTCGCTGACATGTTAAGACTTCTCCCAGATTTATAGCCCTATCCAAGAAAAGGAAGAACCAAGGAAGGTGGAAGGAGGAGTGACAGTTGGAGGTGTAGGTGGGGGTGGAGTGAGGCATGTCCCGAGCCAATTTAAAAATTGAATTCCAAATCCTCCTGCTCCGCTGCCGACTAATCATGCATCAGATTGGTTCGGATGTTCGACACATGTGTGCGGTTCTTAGATCTCTCTTATCGTGGCGAAATTTTGACACATGCCACACCAAATTCCATTCTCCATTATCACTCTCCGGCACTCTCCGAGGGACCTAATGCGATTATTTGCTGTGTTTTTGCCCCAAAAAAGGAAAGCCAAGCCATTTGCCAGCAGCTCTGATTAAATTGGATTGTACTCGGAGATGCTCATAACTGTCACACATGGCCCCGTGGTGTGTCAACACCAAACCACCCAAAAAACAAGGAACAAAAACATGAAAACAAAAAACGAAAAGTTGATAGTGAAAAGGGAAGAGAAAGGTTAGCAAGGAATAGCCGATGAATGGAATACCCTTGCAATCCTATGTCTCCTATGTCTCTATTCCAGTGTTTGGATATACACTAACGGATATCCCAACCTGAACCATTAAGCCTCAATAGATTTCCCATTCCATCCCGCTGCTGCACGGCAAAACATAAGTCCCCTTCGGAGAGGGTATTTAACAAAATTCAGCGTAGTTTTTCAATAAACCCATCAAAAGGTACGAGTGCTGATGCTTTTGAGTCCTCACCCCTGGCATTGTCCGTGCCCGTGGTCCTGCCAATAACCCTGCCCCTGTGCCCCTGTGTATGTCCTCCAGGCAACTCATCGTAAACGCAATTTGATTTATGGACAATGTGGAAATTGAAAATTGTCGCATGGTCACTTTAATTTCTGAGTTATGCGACTTTAAACCGAGTTGAGGGATGGCCTGCTCCGGCCCCACCCCACTGTCCCTGATGAGGCAGGAAGTGAATTATGTCATGCTTCATTGTGAGGTTATGTAGCGATGACACACGGTACACGGTACAGTTAACGCACAGAGCTGTATCTTGAAGAAACTGTACTTGTTGACCACGGCTGCGCCCTTGCCTCTGCCCATGTCTATGGTTGTTGCGTGCGAAAGGAGGAAATGGCACGCGTCGCTTGTTAGTCGCTCGCTGCTGCAAGTTAAAGAGCAATCGGGGCGGACGAGGGCGGGGCACCAACAACCCTTATTGTCTCAGCTCGTCCTCGTCCTGGTCCGGATCGGGGTGGGAGTGTGTTTGATGTTTACTGCTAGCCGCTGAAGTGCCTCAATGGTTTAGTGTCAGCTTATAGTTTTGACATTTGTCCGATCGGCGAGATGAGTATTTGCTGATTACAGATGAATATCGTCGGAAGCGGATGATTGATGCCTCTCCGCTGAAGTGTGAAATATGCCGTCAACTTGACCACTGTCCCCTGTCCACTGTCCACTGTCCCTTCTCTGGATTCCATTTCTCGATATGGAAGGACATTCCATGCATCGCTCATTCCCGAGAATGTTAACCCTTTTGTTGACCCCTTGGGGCCGCTTGACAAAGTTTCACTTATTTGGCAATTATTGGAAATATTTTCCAGTTTTAATTGAAAAACTGAAACCGAAGCTGGCTTTCCCGCTGATACCCTTCTGGTCTGGGCCACTTTCATGCATGCCTGCACCTGCTGCTGCTGTTGTCCGCAATTAAAATTGTTCACTCCCACAGCCCCAGCCTCAGCCCCCTGGTAAAGTTTTTATGGTTATCACTGTGGGCCTGCTCTAAAGGGGGTTTTATTTTTCATGGCTTTTCAATTTTAATTGAAATTTATGCGCATCTCTCAAAGGGTTTGTCCGCACCAAGTGGGCTCACTAGCCTCCTGGCCAACACTCCTCCAGCCACGTGTTCGCCAAAAAAAAGTGTTGCAAATTGTTGAAAATTTCAAAATTTACATGTACAATCGCCTGGAGCGATCCTGGAACTGGAAGGGGTGAAAGCGAGGCGGAGCAGGGGAAGGGCGGGGCGGAGTCCTGTGATTTACAGCCCGCACTTTGGTAATTTACGAGCCGCAGCACTTGAAACAGAAACAGAACCCAACAGAATCCAACAGATCCGAACCACACCGAACACGGAAAGTGCATGCAAAACATTTTGTTATTTTGTTGTTGCGGCGCCATTTTATTGCCCTTCGGTTTGTTCATGTGTAAAATTTGAAATTGTTGTAAATAATTACCCTAATGGCTGCATGCCCCATCCAACCGTACATCTCCCCGTCGCATAGTCTCCCTTCCGTGTCCCGTGTCCCATGTCATCGTGGACCAGTTGCCACTTCTTTTTCTTGTACAGTTAATTTGTGAGCCGAGCCGGCAGCGTCGCCATTTGTAATTAAGCCTAAACCGTTAATATTTTAGGCAGATAAGAGCCACCGCACCCTATCGTATCCCCATACCCCATCTTCCAATCAGAGCCATACCCATCCCAGAAATACCCATAAATTCTGAACCAAAAGTTGGTCCTTCCCAGACCAGGATCAGCCCCAAATTGTTGGGGAAACATTTTACGGTTCGGCGAGAGCGAATCTCTCCCATGGTCTATGGTCCACGGTCCATGGTCGGGTGTTAATTTCCAACCAGATTTTTTTCTTATCTCCGCCCAAACGAAAGTGAAAATTCGCTTTCCCTCTGCTTCTGTTTTGCCAAGAATTTAATTAGCATACCGAATCGTTAACAAGATTGGAAAGCTCTTGAGTTATGCTATGCACAAGTTTCGCATGTAAATCTCGGGTGGAGAGGAAGAGAAGAAGGACCTGAAGGGAAAGTGCCTCTATTGTAATTAAGAAATATGCCTCTCGACCTGCAGAAAAGTGCTTACTAGTCAGCAGGAATGGAACGGAAGAGGTACGGTACTGAATCACTGAATAGAGAAGTGCTTATATCATTAATATATATATATATGTATATATACGACTGCAAACGATGCGGATATGTACAATATCTTACAATTTAGCTTTATTTTCAATGAATCTTTAATTCTTAAAGAGTTCATAGCAAACTACATATTTGCAACCATATAATGGCCGTAATCATCCATAAATCGACTAACACACTAATAACAGTACGAGTATGGTATGTGCACTGATAACTAAGAAGTTAAAGTTAAATTACGACTAATATCCAAAGCGAGTGAGTCCGATGCTAGCCAATGTGGATATCTAAAAGTAGAAGGAATAGAATGATCTGTTAGCTGGTTGGCTTGACTCAACACACAACGCAACTTACTATTATGATGGATGTTAATGTTAATTTTGGGAATCCTTATTTTCGGTCTGGCTCTGCCTTTAGCCTTGGGCGCTGCGAAGGCATCGCCAGAGCAGAGGAAAAGGCACGCCACGAACAGAAGCCACCCAAACCTGAAGTATTTCATATTGAATGTGAGATTGAGCGTGGCTGAGAGCTGAACGAATACTGAGGTGTAGCTGATGACCGTTTTTAAATAAATCCTGAATTCTAAAAAAAAAAACTCATTGGGAATTCTCTCAAATTGTATAAAATCACCGAAACGCCGACAATGATGATGAAATCAATGAGGCTGTTATCTGCTTGGATTTTACCACTGGGGCGTGCTTATCAATAAATCCGAAAGTAAACCCCCGAGCGAATGGAATGGAATTCCCAGCTATAAGCTGAACGGATTTATTCGTTGAGAGCAGAACTTGCTCAACCAATCCTATTGTCGGGGAGAAAGGGACAGTGACAGTGACAGCCCCTGCACTCGAGTGCCGACTACTCGAACATAAACATGCATAAATTGCATTATAAGCGACCCAAACAAAGCATTAACAAAGCATTGCGTCGATCCCCTCCCCTCAACTCTCGCTGCCCGAGAAGCCATAACTATTCATTATCGACACATAAACGACCCTGCGACCCTCTCCCGGACCAAGGGCAGGGCACTCATAACTTCAAATTTTTATTAAATAAACAGAACAAAGCAATGGCCGGAAAATGTCACATACCCGTACTCGTACATAGGGGAGGACACAGGACCTAGGACATATGCACGAGCATCCTTCTGACCCACTAAATTGGATATGCGAATTGCATGGCTGGTATAAGAACGGAAAGAACCCTTTCTATCCTAGAGCACCTCCCTCCACGACATCCTGCGTAATTCAATATTTGACTATATGAGATTTATGGCCACAGGGTCTAGCGACTTCCGCTGGGCTGGCAACGTTCTCGTCCTAGTCGTCTTCGTCGTTTTATTTGTATAAAGTATAATTTTTGATTTAGTGCGATTTGTGTCAACGGTTCGAGCGACGCGGCGCAACGCGCCGCACACTCGGGGGGTGGTAAAGGGTTGAGGCGAAGGTTGAGACGAGCGCAATAGTTTCGCAATATCCGAAAAGTGAAAGTTTGCTTCGCTTTGTTTGCCTTGGATGCGATGGTGCGGATATGAGACCGCATGCTGATTGTCATTCAGGATTGTGGGGGGAATTCTTACACCACTCCACCGCTCCATCCTCCTGCAAGGCGGAAGCGGATGTTATGCCAGCGGAATGCGCATAAAAGTTTACTATTATGCCCGAATTTTGGTGGAAATTGAAGAGAACTTCCAGTGCAGATGACAACAAATTGCTTTGTTTGACTGTTGCGTTGCCGAATACGATGGGGAATTAGCGGAGACGTCTCGCGGCAATGGAAACTGGGGTTGCTGGGGCAGGTAAACAGGATGCAGACGGCAGTGCCACCCGATAAGGCGCGAAAGTGCTTGGCAGAGGGCAATTTCCCGCGAAAAATTTGCATAGCTCGTGGGAGCGAACAATCCCAGCCAATCAAAGGGTTGTCGCACGGCCGGAAGCGCGAGACATGCAAATTTATTACAGGTCGCATTAAATTTAATTTTAAGTCGAAGCGTGTGCGGAAACTACCAATGGGCCCGCCCAGGAGATTGACTTACCCAGTCAGGCGCGTAATGAGGTGAGGTTTCAGCGTTGCTTCATCTCCTCGATCTGCTTGAGCAGCAGCTGCATGCGATCTTTCATCAGCGGCTGGCCGCGCTGCGTGCGCTTGCTGATGGCCTTGGTCTTCTCGAGGCGCTGCTTCTTGTAAGCCTTAATGCGGGCCTCCTTCTCGGCACGCACCTGTTGGCGCTCAGCCTCGGCTTTGGCCGCCTTCTGCTGACGGATCATTTGACGGATCTCGGGCTTGTTCGGTTTATCCTGGAAGTCATTACGTACAATGTGATAAGGACGCGGCTGAAATGTTTGCTGCTACTTACTGTTTTCGGCTTCGGCTTGTTCTTCTGCTTAAAGTTGGGCTTCTGCCATTGTGTGGTCTTGGCATTGCTGTGCGTTGGCTTTTTATTGGGCTTTCCCTGCGTTTTTTGTGTTTTCTGTTTCATTTTTACTTTTACTTTTTTTTTGTAAACAAACGAAACACGTGCTAAAACGCAGCTGTTGCTCGTACGCTAAATCGGCGTTACGCAGCACTAGTCCCTATGTAGAAAGGATGTAGATATGTCGTTACCACTTAGCGATTTTTTATGATGGTTAGTATATTTAATACATTTTTTGGTATATTACAGTATATTTTCATATTTTCAAAAGGTAAATGGTATATTTCGGTATATTTCTGACGGTCGTATTTTTCGCGGTCACACTGCTCTGCAAGTTATTGAAAATGTTGAAAATTACTAAATTTATTGCAGAAAATGGCAAGTAAACTATCTTACTATCTGGGAAACATCTAATCCACTCATCGCCCTCTAGCTTCAGTTGTCAATTTAACTGGCAGCCGTCTGGCCCGGCCTGCAATTCGCTTTTATGCCCAGTCCAGCAGTGCGGAAGACAAAACCACAACACGAGACTCGGATGAACCGATTGACATAACGAATCCCTTCGAAAAGGACCCCCAACAATGCATATTGTGCAAGAACAACATCACCCCGCATTACAAAAACGTTCGCCTGCTGTCCCAGTTCCAGTCGTCCTACACTGGTCGCATCTACGGACGCCACATAACCGGGTTATGCAAGCAGAAGCAGGAGGATGTAGAGCGGGCCATTCTGCGGGCGCAGCAGTGTCTGCTGATGCCGGGCTATCACAAGGACCTGGACTTCCTTCAGGACCCTAAGCTATTCGACCCGGAGAGGCCCGTGCGGCCGCATAAATATTAGGTTGCACTTAAGTTTTGTTTACAATTTGTTTTTATTGCGGAGTAATACATTTTGCCACCGTTCGTATTTGTCTGAGTGTCAGTCCTCCTCCAGGTAGCGCAGCATCTCGAGGGGAATGCCCAGTTGTATCAACACGGTCTTCTTTGTCGGCCGGGGAACGACCATGGCCTGCAGGTCGTTCACAGTGGCTATGAAACCCCGCCTCCAGGTCTCGATGTCTGCCTGCAGCTCGGCGATTTTGCTGTCTTGTGGTTCATGTGATTCATCATCCGATTCCACTTCATCCTCGTCACTCATTTCCACTTCATCCTCGTCTTCCGTTCGGTTCTTGTCTTTTACTATCTTGCCTCTTTCATCCTCTTGCTTCTTGCTGACTTGTGGTTTCACTTCTTCCTCTTCTTCCATTCGCTTTTTGTCGTCTACTATCTTGCCTCGTTCATCCTCCTGCTTCTTGCTGTCCACTGTCTTCTTTTCTGGTTTATTCTCCTTTGTCAATGGTTGGTTTGCTTTTGCTTTTGGAGTGAGCTCATTCTTTTTGGCCTGCTCCTTAAGTTCGCCTACGGCGGCGAATTCAAGCCGTTTCTTTGTCAGCTCTGTACGGATGCGGGACAATCCGATGCGTTTGTGGCATCCACTATTTGTGGACAGGGGAAGCGCGCGAGGAGTCTCTTGATCTGTCCTATGTATAGTGTTTCCAAATTCCTCCCGCTGCAGCCGCAACAAAGGCGTGGTGTGGCACGCCCGTCTCGTAAGGCCAAGCCGTGGTCTCCGCGCCGACTGTGGCGTTCCATTCGCTTCCTCCGTCATTCAAAATACACACGAAAGGATTCGGAATTTAAATTTTATTGAAATTAAATTAAAACGCACTATTTTTTGCCAAATTTAATTTTGATTTTTTTAATCGATTTTTCTAACCTAAGAATCACTATTTATGGCCAAAAAATAATGCACTATTTTTTACCCAAGCCAAGTAATGTACAAATTTTTTGGGGGAAACCATCACTTTAATTGAAAAAAAAATTGATATTATTTAATCGCCTTTAAGTAAAACTGCAATACGATTTTCGTACAAGTACGAATCGTAAAAACAACCATGCCTTACATTCTAGCCACCTTAATTGAGGGATGTCAAAAATTGGACACTGCCATGGCGCCACTATCAACTCTATAATTTTAATAGATCGTTTGTAATAATACAATTTATTCATTCAAAAAATAAAAATTCAACAAAATATTTCTGTATTACTGCGTTGCTTTTTTCATTCCATTCCATTCCAGTGCCAATCCAGGCAGATCCGCCAATTTCAGATCACCAAACATTTCCGTGTTCATTTACATATTCCGGCTCAATACGTGACGGGGAAGACTCCGATTCCGATTCCGTCGACTCAAACCACATCCAACGGTCTCGCTTCCAACGGTCCAAAAGCATATTATTCCACCTTTTACGTTCGCAACTAACTAAATGATTGAATTCGGCTATCTCTTTGGGCTTGTATTTGTCCTTTTCCGTCTCCTTGACGAGCATGGCATTGACGTCGCGCTCGGAACGATTGGCAAGACGTCCCTTTCTCATAAGCCGCTTCTTGGCGTCCCACACGCAATTAAAACGGGTCATTTTCACTCGTACTTTAGTACGCAGACTTAGCGTCGTAAGCTCCTCGTTGCTGTAATCGCGCAGCAAATGCTCAGAGGTGACTTTCTGAAACCGCAATATATGTGATTTTAGCTTGGTAGAGGTGTCATTTACTTACGGTCCCCTTGTTATATGCTTTACACATATTGAATTCAAGCATATTCTTCGAAAAACGTATCATATTGATCTGCTCCGTCTTTTGATATTTATAGAAGGTATGTGATATTACGGTTCGTGCCATTTTGTTCGTGTCAATTTGCCCTTCCCTCTACATTTAACTTTGGCGTCGTTTTTACAAGTTTTACCGTTTGTTTACAATTTCTCAATTTACCGCAATTTAAATGCAACGCTGGATATTCATCGCTGTGGTGGCTCCCTAACGAAAACATCCCTGTTTAGTTGACATGTAGATAAAATCAAATGTGTATTTTGTACGTTTTATTTAAAAAATAAAAAAAAATTTTAATTTTATGGAAATTTATTAATTGGAAATGATTTTCACTCCCAATCGAACCGTATCCATAACGATGAACACGTGCATAATTTTCGGTTTTTAGCTCAAGAAATTCCATTGAAAAGCTAAGAAGCCTGGGAAACTGAAAAATTCTAATGTTTTTTTGATTTTCAAACAATTCAACCAAGATGAAATTAACTAAAGACGCGATTTTTTCTTCAACAATATTGTATTTATTAGCAAACGAGTGCAGTGGCTTTGGGCGTACTTCGACAAGTGAAGTGAAGTCCCATTCCACTCTTCCCGCGAACCACCGTCGGCCGCACGCAACCCAAATCGCCGTCGGCGATCGTGAAGATCGGCTTGCGGGTCACCCGAATATGGAGCGACTCTTTTGGCGTACGATACTCTCTTAAATTTCTATCTTCTTCTCCAAAATTCCGGCCCCGCTGAAGAGCTCCGGTCTTCAGCACGTTGGCAGTGGTGCCAGCTTGTGGATTGGCCGTTTAATGACGCCGGCTGGCGTTCTGATTTCGGCCACCCGCACCTTGCCGTCCTCTCCAGTGATTACGCGTGTCACGCGCCCTGTTGTCCATCGTTGCGGGGGGGTGTTGTCGTCGTGCACCAGCACGACCGCCCCTTCGGCCAGATTGGCCTCGCCTTTGCTCCACTGGGCTCGCTGCTGCAGGCTGAGAAGGTAGTCTCTCGACCACTTGTGCCAAAAGCGCAGTCTGAGCTCCAACAACCGTTGCCACCGCTTCAAGAATCCGGGTGCGGGCTTGTTGTTGGGCTTTTAGGGCGTGGATCCGTGCGTGGATCCCAGCAGAGGTTGGCCGATGGGCAAATGCCCTGGTGTGATGGCCTCCCCGTCGCTCGGATCGCTGGTGTCTGCCACGAGGGGCCTGGAATTGAGCAACGCTTCTACCTCCACCAGGTGCGTGCTCAATTCGTCCGGCGTGAGGTTGGCGTCGCCTGCCCCTCGCACCAGCCTGTGTTTGGCAGCCTTTACTGCTGCTTCCCACAGCCCGCCGAAGTGTGGTGCCCTCGGAGGGATGAAGCACCAGTTCACTGCTCTCTCCGCTGCGTAGTCCTGCAGGTTCTCCTTGCTCCGGGTAAATGCCGCTTGGAGCTCCCTCAGCACGTTGCTCGCTCCCACGAAGTTCGTTGCGTTGTCGCTGAAGATCTTCTCCGGCAGTCCTCGTCTCCCAACGAACCTTTTGAATACATTGAAAAACGCGTCAGTTAAAAGGTCTGAGACAAGTTCTAGATGGACTGCCTTTGAGGCGAAACAAACAAAAACGGTAACGTACATTTTAACGGGTGGTCTACCTCTGATTCTATAGCTTACGTAGAATGGCCCAAAAGGCTGACCAATTCAGATCCCTTTGGTAGCAACAGAGGGAACTTGGCGTCGTATGCGATAGGGCCGTTTAGCAAGCGCCCTCCTACTCGAATTAACTTAAATTTGATGCCATTTTCATCAAACTCGTGGACAAATGGATTTAACGACTGCAGCATCGGAGCTAATGCTCCCGATTTTTCCAATAATCTATACTCAGCGCTGTATGTTGTGCTTTGTACGACTGCGATCAGCTTTAAAAACGCAATGTTCCTTTCTGCCGCAGATACAAGATGCGAATCACCTCTAAGCTGCCTGAAACAGAATCGAAGCACGTAGGCCATTATGGACCAACTTAGAAAACCTCGATTGCCGGTTGATTAATTGCAAAATGCAATTAGATTCAGCATCAGCTACCCCAAGCGCACATGCCACTGCACTTTTCTTATCTTCAGAAGTTTTCACTTCTGACGCTATCTCGAACTGATGAAGTTGAGGCCATCGATCTTTTTCTGCCATTAAAAAGCTTGGCCCATTGAACCACAAGGAGCTCACAATGTCGTCAACATCGGTTCCCCTTGAAACCAACTCTGCTGGATTAGCATCCGTTGAAACGTGACGCCATACGACTCCAGTTGACAATTCTTGACATTCTGCGACTCGATTCGCGACGAATGTACCCAACGTACCCGAATCACGCTCCAACCAATATAGCGTGACCTGCGAATCTGACCAGAAATTTACGCTTTCTATCGTGAATTTGGTCATTGTGGTCGACACTTGTTGCCAGAGTTTGGCCAGCAATAGTGCTGCACAAAGCTCTAACCGGGGTATTGTTTTTACGCTCAGCGGAGCTACCCTCGACTTTGCCGTGAGCAATGAAACGCGAACGTCTTCGTCGTTGCACGTTCGTACGTATAAATTAAGTAGTCCGGTTGTCCAAGTAGCTTTAGCTGCTTGATGCGGTGGTCCTCGCGCGGGTTCCATGTATAGAATCCTTTATGAAGATTATGTTGGAGAGATAACTGTCTCTCTTAACTAAAAAGCTACAGTTGGCAAGCCGACTTGGCATAAGCGATAATGCTGATCTTGCGGCATGTGCAAGATATCAGATTACCGCCGGTTGACCGTCACATTCAGGGCGCTGTACTGAACTTCGCTGATTTGGCATCTTGAGTGCAACTGTTGGCTAACATTTGCGTTTATTTATGTTACACAACAATGTGCGAGGGGCACTCGTTAACTACTCTCCCCTCAGAAGTATGACCGTCCCCGTTCATCTTGTAGTTGTCCACGATTTTCTGTATCTTCTGTGTCTTCTCCTCAACTTCTGGTAGAGGAGGATGAAACTGCTGAGACTCAGGCTGAACCCAACCGAGGCAGCAAACCATGTCTTAGGTGACCCGGCCGATGCTACCTCTTCTTGAAGTTCCTGGATGACTTGTAGGTTGTGGTTGTTCATCCTTCGTAGTAGTGGCAAGCTCAGGACTGGGTCGTGGCCAATGATTTTAAGTGTTGGCGAAGCTACTATGCCCGGCATCCTGTCTATGATCTCACGTTGGTTCACGTACTTCGTTCCGTTTATGACAGCTACGCGCTCAAATGTGATGAGGAACGTACCGTTGACTGATATTGTTGAGCCGTCATCGGTGCTGATGTTAGCCGGACTCTCGTTCAAGACCATGATGCCGTCGTCTACCATCGTGATACTTTCCAGGTGACTGGGCTGCGTGTTACAACGTGCTGTGCGTCCGGCGTGCAACTCGCGTGCGCAGGTGTCGTGTGTGGTCAACTTGCAGATCGATGCGTAGGTCGTTGTGGTGCAGCTTGTTACTGCTAGAACGTCCTTGTCGCATTCAGCTACGGTGTCATCTTGAAGCTGAAGTATTGTATGCTCATGGGACCCGGGGAGGATGCTGACCTTTCTACATATAAGCTTAGTTCTGGGATATTTAATTAAAATGTGGACAATATTTTCGGACTGTAGAATCTTAATACTAGACGCTTCCATCAGACTAACTATAGGAACTTCTGTGGGATGTTTGATAAGCACAGATTTTAAGTCATCGTGATCAAAGATGGTTGGGTTTATGATATTGGCTTTTGCCAGAGTGATTGTGAGCATTAAATTTTGGATTTCATTTATTAACATTCTATTTCTGGCCAATAATGCCTCGTATAAATGTGGCGTGTCTATCAAATCAGCCTTTTTTGCTTTAATTATTTGGTTTACCGTATCAGTGAGCTGGTTTATCTGTTTCTGGGTCTCTGTGTTTATTATTATCTGTCTGTTGTTTGATTCGATTAACTTTGTTTCGGTCATTCTAATTTTTTCTAGGTCTTTAGCGTCTGGTGTGCCAGCTACGAATTTAAGTGCTGTCCCAAGGAAGTCCAAGCTTCTGGCGGCAATTCTATGATGCACTTCTAGAACGGACAAAAGGCTTCTAGTATGGTTTGCATCTACTTCTAGTAGTTTTCTCATATGAGACTGCGGAAAATACTCGGACAATTTCTCTGTTTCTTCTATTATACTTAAGAATTCGGACAGGTTACTTGAATGTCTAGCATAGTCATGTTGTTCCCAAATCATTACATTTCCATCTACTATGGGTATGTAGCTTGAGTGGGAATAGTCGGTGATCCGAGCATTTATTGTATTTATTAAAAATAAAAGCGACCAAATAAGCCTGCAAGGGAAAATAAAATTTGATTAACCTTACTGTGTTTCGTAATTTTAGTGCCAACTTATGAATGTTAAGCTAATATCTATTTTATATTGTCCTTGTGGACCACCCTCCCCTTAATAAGTACAGACGTTCCTAGGTCTGCTTGAATTACCTCTTCTGAGCATAAGGGGGTGAGTTTGTTTCCAAGTCTTTTGTTGGACTTGGTGAAGACTCTTTCTCCCACCTCAAACACCCTGTTTTGTCTGCGTGTGTTATTTCTGTCCAGTTGTATCTGTTGAGCTTTCTCAATTTTTGCTCTAATGGCTTCCCTAAACTCATCAGTCGATGAATGTATCACTTCTATCGGTTTTTTGCCTGTCACTGAATGCAGTGAACGGTTGTACTCTATAGTTGCGAGTAAAATCAGTTCGACGGTATCGTCGATCTTTCTTTCCAGCTTAATGCATCTAGCGATTTCCGACAATGTGCTGTGGAATCGTTCCATCTGGCCATTAGAAACACTATGTAATGGAGGTGCATTTACAACGTCAATCCCAAAATTATTTTTTGATAATGATGTAATGGTCTCTGAATGCTGCTTCATTATCACAATACACAACCTTTGTTTTGGGGAATAAGTTTTGAGTGATAGGGCCTTTTATATCCGCTATGGTACGTGACAGTATTGGTTGCACTACTGCGAATTTTGAGAATTTATCAATGCATGTCAAGAATTGTTTCTTGTCAGTCGAGAAAACGTCAATGTGCAACCGCTCACCTGAAAACGATGGCGTTGGTGTTTCTCCGAGAAACTGTTTCTTCGGATGCCTGTCGTATTTGGCCCTAGTATTTGGCCCCACAACTTCTGTAACCAGCCTGGTCATTTTTGGGAAGTAATACTCTTCTAAAATTTGCTTAACGTTCTCTTGTGCGGCTCAGTGCGCCCGATTGTGTTCTGTTGTGGCAATTTCCCTTTGCTCTGTTTTGTCAACTATGTCGGTTACCATATTCTTACAATACCAAAACTTTGTTGACGGGAAGGTTCTCACTAACTCGTGCTGGACATACGCCAGCGTTGGCAGATCACAATATATGGCGTTGACCACATTAGGGTTAACTACTGCGTTAACTTCGCTTAGGAGCTCGTTTCTATTAGTGAAGTGAATTTTGTGGCGTGTTTTTTCGCCAAAGAGTATGAAGTCTTGTTTTAGAGAAAACCTTGATTCCTCTAAAACTATCTGGTTTCTGTAACAATCAAAGGTTTCTCCGTGGCTTCTATCGTATAAGTCACGGATAACTCGCTATGAATTGCCGCAGCATCGGATATTACTTCACTTTGCAGAGCATTCACGTTTTGTCGCGAGAGTGCGTCTGCTACGTGGTTTTCTCTACCCGGCTTGTAGTGGATCTTTGCGTTATGTTCATCGATATACGCTTTTCATCTTTTTATATTTGCATTGGGGTTTCTATCAGACACCTCAAATGTTAATGACTGGTGATCTGTGAATATGTTAATGTCTCTTGTACCGTATAGGTACTGTTGTAGTTTCCCCAGGGCCCAAACTATAGCTAATAGTTCTCTTTCGTTGGTGGCATAATGCGTCTCGCTATCTTTTAATGCCCTTGAAATCATTGTTATGGGTCGGTTGTTCTGAGACAGTACTGCGCCAATGCCATAGGCAGAGGCATCTGTTGTTAGGTCGAATGGTTTTTTGAAATCTGGATATCTGAGAGTGACGTCTTCTGAGGCTAGCACATTCCTTAATTTCTCGAACGCATCACGTTCTGGGATACCAAAATCTATGGTTGTTTTTTTTGACATGTGTTTGCTGACGGTCCCGTTCTGTCCTTTTAACAGGCCTTTTAACAGGTTTGTCAATGGCTTTGCAATCGCTGCAAAGTCTTTGACAAAACATCTGTAATAACTGGCCAATCCTAAGAATGACCTAAGTTCGTACAGAGATTTTGGTTCTGGATATTTTTGTATCGCCTTTACCTTTTCCGGGTCTGTCTTTGCCCCACCCAAAGTCACGATGAACCCTAGATATTCTATGCTTTGTTTGAAAAAATGGGTTTTTTCTCTTGAAACCTTCATGTTAGCCTCACATAAGCTCTTTAGAACTCAATCTATGTGCTCCACATGATCCTTTTCGTTTTCAGAAAAAATGATCACGTCGTCTACGTAGACATAGCAAGTTTTGCCAATCTGTTCACGCAGTACGTCGTCTATCGCTCTTTGGAAGATGCTTCCCGCATTCTTCAACCCGAACGGTAGTCTGCAGAATTCGTACTTTCCGCCGTTTACGGAAAAGGCCGTCTTCTCGCGATCCTGTTCTGCTAGGTAAATCTGGTGATAGCCGAACTTTAGATCTAATGTCGTAAAGTATTTGGCTTTGCCTAAGTTTGACAATATCATTGAGATATTGGGCAATTAAAAAATTATCAGCGATGGTTTTTTCATTTAGCTTCCTAAAGTCAATCACCATTCGCTTGTTTCTGTTCCCTTTTTCGTCAAATCCCTTTTTGTCGACAACCCATGTTGGGTTGTTATACGGTGATCTTGAAGGCCTAATGATGCCATTGTCCATTAAGTCTTTAATTTCTTTCTTGACAAAGTCATTGACCCCCATGGGATGCGGATATAGTTTTGAATAAACTGGCTTATCGTCTTTTGTACGGATCGTAGCCACCACAAACGTATTGAATGGCAACGCCTCGTTAGAGTTCGTGAATGCCTTAGTCCTGTTTAAAATCATACTCCTAAATTCAGCTTTTACGATTTCCGGTACTACAATATCATTTACGTTAGTGAAATTGACGTTGTCACAATAATGGTGCTGCAGCTTTTCAGATGCAGATCCATGGTTGATTGTACCATTCTCGGTATCTAGGGTTGCTCCTACCTGCGTTAGCAAGTCGAAACCTTTAATACCATCAAATGGCGTTAAGGAATCTAATAAAAAGAATGAAGCTGATTTTCCAAAAATGTTCATTGAACATTTATGGGTTACTTTGTTAGAACCATTACATCATTATTAAAAAATAATTTTGGGATTGACGTTGTAAATGCACCTCCATTACATAGTGTTTCTAATGGCCAGGTGGAACGATTCCACAGCACATTGTCGGAAATCGCTAGATGCATTAAGCTGGAAAGACGATACCGTCGAACTGATTTTACTTGCAACTATAGAGTACAACCGTTAACTGCATTCAGTGACAGGCAAAAAACCGATAGAAGTGATACATTCATCGACTGATGAGTTTAGGGAAGCCATTAGAGCAAAAATTGAGAAAGCTCAACAGATACAACTGGACAGAAATAACACATGCAGACAAAACAAGGTGTTTGAGGTAGGAGAAAGAGTCTTCACCAAGTCCAACAAAAGACTTGGAAACAATCTCACCCCCTTATGCTCAGAAGAGGTAATTCAAGCAGACCTAGGAACGTCTGTACTTATTAAGGGGAGGGTGGTCCACAAGGACAATATAAAATAGATATTAGCTTAACATTCATAAGTTGGCACTAAAATTACGAAACACAGTAAGGTTAATCAAATTTTATTTTCCCTTGCAGGCTTATTTGGTCGCTTTTATTTTATTTATGTTGGAAAATAAAGCTTTATGTTTTATATTTGTGTGTATCTCGCTTATGCTGATCAAACATTCCACTTACATGATTTTCGAATTGGTGAAAGAATATACACGGGTTCCGTGTATAGAATCCTTTATGAAGATTATGTTGGAGAGATAACTGTCTCTCTTATCACTGGCCTTGTGGTACAGCGATATAGAATTAATAATTCAAAGTGTTTACGGCTTGTTGCCGGAGCAAGGTTTATTGAACGAGCGTTAGCTTTCGTTACCAGAACAGAACTAAAACTAGGAGCCACCAGCAAGATGGAGCATAAGCTAAATCAAAAGTATTTAATTTCAAAAGAATGCAAAGCTACAAAATATATGTACTTAGAACTACAAAGCTACAGTCGGCAAGCCGACTTGGCATAAGCGATAATGCTGATCTTGCGGCATGTGCAAGATATCAGATTACCGCCGGTTGACCGTCACATTCAGGGCGCTGTACTGAACTTCGCTGATTTGGCATCTTGAGTGCAACTGTTGGCTAACATTTGCGTTTATTTATGTTACACAACAATGTGCGAGGGGCACTCGTTAACTTATATACAGCAACCGTAGGCGTGACTGGATGCGTCAGCAAAGCCGTGAATTTGAACCCCTTGGTACAGCGTCAAACATACGTAACGAGGGATTGAAATTTTGTGCAAATCCCGCAAGGTAGTGGTGAACTTATTCCACGCAGTGTGTAGACTCATAGGAATAGCCTCATCCCAATCTACCTTTAGCCTCCATAAGTCCTGCAACAGCATTTTTGCCTTAGTGACAATTGGACACAACAAACCAAGAGGGTCAAACAAACGAGAGTCTATCGACAATATATGGCGTTTTGTTGGTTTCCGGGAGGCATTACATCATCTTGAGGTGCCCAGCGCATTCCAAGCGTTTTGACTGAGCTTTGCTCATCAATCTTAATGCTGATTTCCTCATTGTTTCCAGATTGAGTCGGGCAATTGGAAGCCCACTTGGCCAATGGAAATCCTCCTGAATGCAAAATATCCCGAACCTGGCTGCAAATTGTGTCCAGTTCTTTTAAACTGTCTGCACCTGCCAGCATATCGTCGACATAAAAACAATTGCGAATCACTTCCGCACCAATGGGATGTGATTGTGCGAAACTATTTGCCAATTCGAACAAACAACGTACAGCCAAAAAGGGTGCTGACGCTGTACCGTATGTAACAGTATTCAACCTGTATGCCTGTATGTTTTGTGAAGTGTTTTCCCTCCACAAGACAAGCTGGAAGTCTCTGTCTTCCTCAGAAATATTTATCTGCCTGTACATTTTCGAAATGTCGGCAGTTACGGCATATTTGTTCAACCAAAAGTTGACCAATGTTGAATACAACTCCCTCTGAATAGTTGGCCCCACCATTAGTGTTTCGTTCAGCGAAACTGCTGTTGATGTTTTGCTGGAAGCATCGAACACAACACGAAGTTTGGTTGAGGTACTCTCAGGTCTGGGAACGCATTGATGAGGAATATAATAATGCTGTTCTAGAGGAGCAGACTTCAGAATGGACATATGTCCCAAATCCAAATACTCTTTCATGAAGTCATGGTACATAGTTTTGAGAGTGTCATCCTTTGACAGTTTGCGCTCAAGTTGCAAAAAACGCCTTTCAGCAGTTTGAAAGGACAGGCCAAGAACTTTACGGTCGGTCTTAAAGGGAAGTTTGACTTGAAAGCGACCGGAAGACAATCGTTGTACCGTTTTTGCGAAGTACAACTCACAGGCCTGTTGTTCAGCTGTTTGGCGGACAGCCTTCGACTCAATTGGACATTGATCCAATTCCCAAAAACGGTTTACTAACGAGTCGAGAGGATACACTTGAGCTACCGAACTCTCATTACACTGTTGCCGAGGCGCCTGTCCAGTACATTTGCCTGCAAAAATCCAACCGAGCAATGTTTTTTGCATAATGGGCAGCTCGGAATGTAATTTAATTTGCCCAACGCACAATAGCCCATAAAACACTTCAGCTCCCAAGATAACATCCACCTGGAATTCGGGATCTGCCAATTGAATATTTTTTGGGATTTTCCAGCTCGATGTGGAAAGTGATTGCCCAGGCTGAGATGTGGAAATTGACTTTAGTACCCAACACTCAGCGGAAAACGTGTGGGAATTCAAACGAGAATGAATGTATCGATGCACAAACCTTAGTTTTACTATCGGTGGTTGCACCACCCACCATTGCGATAGCAAGGGAAGTTGGCTCACGTTTAAGCCGAAGCCTCTGGGCTAGGCTCTCGCATCAAATTTATTTGAGAGCCACTATCGAGCAAAGCTCTTGCTGGATGCAACTGTCTGAATCTATCTTTGATATTTACGATCGCGGTAGCCAGAACGACTTGATCCGCATTGAGCACGTGATCTACGTATGCCTCCGACGTTGGGGCTTGAAGTGCCGCTGCTTCACCTTCCACTGATGCAGTGTACCGATGAAGGAGCGAATGGTGAGGCGTCCCTGGACATAATGACCATATTCTATTGATTACAATCGGTTTAATTTTTATTGTTCTTTATTCTATATAATAGGTATGAATATATAAACCACGCGCTGAATATCCTGTCTTTTTGGGGATTGTATAAACGGTCTACAAAAACTATGCGCGCTCTATATGCTAATCTGATCTATGACTAAAAATGACCTGATACTGATACATACTGAAATTGGGAACGCCCATCGATCCGTGGTATGGTAGATGCCGCACCAACTCAAGTGTACACATTTTGGTTTAAATCTGAATCTCCACTCCACTCCGCTTCTCTCACCACCTCTCCTAAAATAGACTCTGATATGATTAGAACTAATCGTAGGTTGAGGCCACGGGACTAAAGCGATTCACTTACAACTGAACAATGAGGGGCTGAGCTGGCGACCGGAGAACATATTGCAACGATTGCCAAAGAGGATAATTATTGCAATTACAGGTCGGAGAAACGGTGGCAGGTTGCAACTGCAGGCCACAGTTCCCGGATTGGCAACAAAAGCACTTACAAACGAACCTAGATAGAAGCATTAAACTACGGTACGACTACGAAAAGGGATGGTAGCGTTCGACGTCCGCTCCTCGGAAGCTGACCTTGCACACGCACTGCTGGGTCGACGACAGCAGGACGAGGCACTCGCGACAGACCAGATGCTGGCAGGTGCGTATCTCGTAGCCGAACTGACTGCTGCGGCAGTTGATGCAGCGGGGCGGTGTTCCCGACCCGGCAACGGATCCGACCTGTGTGAAGCGGGTGATCTTCTGGAGAGCTTGCTGGAGGGCCTGGTCGATGGAAGACGGTCCTGTCGTCGAGGTAGATGTGGCTGCAAGCGACTGGTGAACGCTACTGGCCGTGACGGTGGCACAGGCCGAGTGGTGGCTATGTCTGGCCCGCTTCGCAGCCGGCGGCGAGGCGGGGGACTGGCCTAGGAAAGCCGCCGATGAGGAGGTGGCTGTGAAGGTGACGGTGGACTTGGTCTTGCGCTGCTGGTGCTTGTACGCGCTAGAGAGCGAGGAGTAGGTCCCGGCGGCGATGCTACCCTGCCCCGGTTGGCACATGCTGCTGGCGAACTGGGAGGCGTGGCGGCGGCGCATTCGAGAGCTGCCCAGCGAGCGGGGCACCGTCTTAAAGTGCTCCGAGTTCTCCATTAGGAACTTTTCGATGCGCGCCTTGAGGGCGAGGTTCATTACTGCTTTGCGCTGTGAGGTATATTCGAGTCCTGTAAAGGGATCTGAGGGCTGGCGACCCCACTTGCCCTCCTCCACAGCGTGCTTGTCTATGGTGGACTGGTCGACAACCTTCCCGGATGGCAGCACCGTGGGAAAGATCTAAAAGCAAAGGAAATCGGTGAGCAACGATGGGGGGGGATTTAATTACAAACTGGGAATCTCACCATTAGCTCCCAGGTGATTGAATCCAGGAACTCTTCGGGTAACGACAACGTCGACTGCTCACGCAGCTCAGGTATGTGGCGAGAGGGGGACCGCTGTCCGGCTGGGTGCTGAGCCTGGTCCCTCTGCCCGAATGGATCGCTAATTTCGCTCCAGATGGTCTTCATCAGCTCGCGGTCGCCCTTGTCTAGGGAACGAGCAGGCAGGCCCCAGATCTGAATCTTGCGGAGCACCGGCGGACATCGCTCCGTGGCGCGGATCACAATCTTCACGCTGTTCGTGTTGGCCAGTATTTTGTGGGCGGTCTTGAAGAAGAACACCTTCTCGCTCTGCTGCTGGGCAGCGGCCGCACTGCTGCGGGAATTGTAGTCGCTCTGGTAGCAGAAGGTGACCGAGTCAACGCCCTTAGCCAGGTCACGGACATTGGCCACACGCTCCCAGATGCCGTCGTGCTTGCTGTGCACCTCAAAGGCCGTGGATCGGAAGGCGCCGGAGGTGTGCCACAGCTTAATGACCTTCATGTCGATGGCTTTGGGAAAATCAAAGACGATCTCGACGGGCGGCTTGCAGACGGCGAAGCACATGAAGCCACGCTCCAGCTGCTCCCCATCGTTAGCTATCAGGTTGTCCGCCGTGTAGCCGTCCTCGCACACGGCCTCGCATTCCACCGAAGGCTTGAGTTTGGGGTTGAGGAAGTTGATTAGGCTACTCATGCCTCTCCCCTCCTCTCCTCTCCTCTCGAGTGTGTTCTAATCTCAAACGCTGCAGTTGGTCACGAGCCAGCGCAGCTCGTGTGTCTTTGTGGTGTGGTGGGGCCCCACCTGCTCTTTATTCGCACAGAAAATGGCGTCACTGCCTCTGCCTCTGCCTATGCTTCTGCTCTGCGTCGCAGCGTCAGCCTCCTGTCTGTTTGTTGCGTTGCTACTGGCGTAATCACAGTCCGAGCATGAAAAGGCAGAGCACTCACAATTCCCTATCCTTGATGCTTAGACTAGACTAGAGCGCTTGAGCTAGCATCGTATTACGCACTTGACAATTATCGCCTTTTGGAATATTTAGAAAACTCACTGGGGACAAATTGAATGAATCGAAATGTGCGTATCAGTGTGACCGCGGAATTATCGATAAAATATACCGACCGTCCATCAGAAATATACCGAAAAAACGGTCTCAACGGTCTCTCAGCAATTTATCCACTATTTTAGTAACTCCCTTGCTCATTTCAAATCCGCCCGCTGTCCTCGCCGTCCTGGGAAGTTTATAATATTTTCCCTGGGAAATTGCTGAGGATCTTCGGAAAAAATCGGGTATGGACAAGAGGCAAAACGGCCCAGAAAATGCAACGCATGCGAGGTAAAAATACTACTAAATTTGTACTAAAAAAATACTGTAAAATTATTATATGCATATGGCGCCATTTAAAAATTCAAACCGAAAATATACCTACAAATAACAATGAATTAGCTGTCTATTAATCATTTCTTTGTATTTGTAAAACAACATTCAAAATTATCTGTAGCTGCCTCAATAGCAGAGATCCTAGAAATGCCGGTCAAAAATTGTGGGTGCCGCACAAAGAAAGAAGTCCGCGTACATGTCATCTACGTGGGCGGGACAATCGGGATGATGCGGAATTCATCGGGAGGTATGCGAGTATAATCAATATAAACTATATTCCTTGCAAGTGTACAACTTCTTTGGCCAGTGCTAGCCCCTGCACCCAAGGAATTGACGTCTCGGTTGCGCGAATATCCCAACTGTCACGATAAAGAATACAAGCCCGTCCAGCCAGAGAATTCGTCGCTTATGGTGCTGCCCTTGGTGGAGGGTGCACCTTGCCGTATTCTGTATGATCTGGTCGAGTACTGTCCCTTGTTGGATTCCAGTTGCATGGGCTGCGACGAGTGGAAGCAAATCGCCACGGACGTGTTTGTAAGTTTTTGAGGCGTACTCTTTCCTGTTTCCCTTCTTAGGCAACATATGTACATACCTGTCTGTAGAATTCTTACAAGTGCTATGACGGCTTTGTCATACTTCATGGCACGGATACGTTGGCATACACGGCCTCTGCTCTAGCGTTCATGCTGGAGAATCTCACCAAACCTGTTGTGTTGACGGGGGCACAAATCCCTATTTTTGAGACCCGCACCGATGGCCGGGACAATTTTCTGGGATCTCTGCTTTTGGCGGGCCATTATAACATTCCAGAAGTCCTTGTTTTCTTTGGCAATAAGATCCTGCGGGGCTGTCGCACTTCCAAGATCAACGCCGACTCCTTTCATGCCTTCGATTCTCCGAATCAGACACCGCTGGGCCAGACGGGCATTCAAATTCAGATCAACAGCCGCCAAATATTCCGTCCCTGCAGCGTCGGGGAGTTTTCGGTGCACTGCTGCTTGGAGAAGAATGTGGGCATATTGCGCATCTATCCAGGCATAACTGCCGCCGTGATGAGTGCCTTCCTTAGCGAGCCTATGAAGGGCGTCGTCCTGCAGAGCTTTGGGGCTGGCAACATCGCAGCGAATCGGGAGGAAATCGTAGACGTTCTGCGCGAGGCGGTCGGGAGAGGTGTCCTAGTGGTCAATACCACGCAGTGTTCCGTCGGCCTTGTTGCACCCATTTACGAGTCCGGCCATGTTCTCGCGGCAATAGGTGTAATTCCTGGATATGATATGACTCCAGAGGCAGCTCTCACCAAACTGGCATATGTACTGGGCAAATGCGAATGGGATCTGGCGAACAAGAAGAAGGTGATGCAATTGAGCCTTCGCGGAGAGATGACCACCAATAAGCTGGCCAAGATCAACGATATCGACTTGATTGAGGGCGTGGCACGCACTCTGCACATGTCCTCCTCGGTCGAGCGGGAGCAGATGTGCTCGATCTTTTATCCCGCACTTGTGTCCGCTGCCGTCATGAGTGGCGATGTGGAAAAGCTGGGGGATCTTAGACAGTATGGAGCTAATCTCTGTGACGAAAACTGCGACGGACGCACCGCCCTGCACCTGGCTTGCTATCTAGGCAAGCTGAACTGCGTGAGCTTTCTGCTGTCAGTCGGCTGTGAGGTGAACGTCCACGATCGGTTTAACCGGACGCCGCTGCACGAGGCCGTCGACATGGATAATCATGCCGTAATAAAGGCTCTGCTCTGCAAAGGTGCTGTCCTCAGCGACCCTCCGGAGGTGCAGGCGGAAATGCTACGCGCCCTGACAGAGCGCGGCAAGACCAAACGCATGGAGTCTTTCCAGCTAGCTGGCGCCGACTTAACTCTGGCGGATCGCACCGGACGCACTGCTCTACATTATGCCTGCCAGCTGGGCAATCATGAAGTGGTCGATTATCTCTTGCCCTTCTACAAGAATCCCTATGTGAAGGACGAGCTGGGCATGACACCCATTGATTACGCGAAGGCCGCACATCATGACCACATCGTGACGTTGCTTCGCTTCAGGGAAAACAACAAATGCCCATGTGATGAAGTAAATTAGAAAGATCAATTAAAATGATTCCATACTCGTTTTGTTTTTGTTGTTTTTTTTTTTTCAAATTTCAAATATTATTAGCTTATACCTTGTTTATATATATGTATATATATATATATATATATATATATATATTTATATGTATAATTAGTGGTTTGTCCAAGTCAAGGGCGACGACGATGACGATATTAGCTGCATAGGTAACACATTAAAATAAATCTCTACGTAGTATAAGTATCTTATATGTATATAGAATATGCATATGTGTGTTGTTGTGATTGGGCTTGATTAAATGTTCCAAATGAAACTAACATTTAAAACCAAAGTACAAAAACAGGCGAATCGAAAGGCATAAACAAAAAACGGAAGGCTATGCGATAAAAACAAAAATACTTAATACGACACGCAGGTTTAATGGTTAATGGTGATTGGTAAAGGGTCATCTCTACTACTCTCGTATGCATATAGTTGCTGTTCACTTAGGCTACAGACTTAAATAATAAGTGATTTGCATAATTCGAATACTCGGAACTTACTTGGCTAAAATGACACATGGCTTTTGTTTCGTTTGTTGTTTCTGTTGTATGTTATGTTTTGCGCTACAAATTTTGATCTACAACATTTAGACATGAAATATTGCTTGGTATTTTACGCACGGTAAAGGCTTTTTTGATTTGTATCTTGTCTGAGTGCTAGTTTAGTTTTAGTTTTAGATATCGCATAGATTCATATGTGTGCGTACGAGTATATGTAATATATATATGTATTGTGTGTTCGTGTGTCTGTGTGTAGGGTCTGCTATACTCGTACGAAATATGTATATAATTATATATATAAGTTAGTTTTGCTGAAGCATTACCTGCCTGCCGCTAATCTAGTTTGTTGTTAATACTTAGAATTGCTTTCTTCCAATTGTTAATCAGTGGCGTGGCCAATACGCACACCCGTGTATCTCTTTCTCTCTATCGTCTATGGCTTAACATATATAGTATTTAATTTAGGTTTTTTTTTGTTTTTTTTTTGTTTTGTAAATTTAAAATCTCTACTAATCTACATTACAAAAATTGTTCTTCACTGGGTTCAAACGGGGCTACGCTTCTATCGTTTGCTTCCTCCCCTACGGTTACAACATTTTCCGTCGTACAAAAAGAAATGCATATTGTGTGTGGTAAAAATGTTTCTCCTTTTTCCTTCCTTTTCTTCGTTGTGACATACATTGATAGAAAAATTTCAGTTTTCTTTGCTAATTGTTTAGATTTTCGATTGTTTTTTTTTCTCTTCATGGTTTCTTTTCAATTAAAAAGTTATAAACTTTGCGTGTGAGTTATTCTTGTGTGTTAAACTAAATTGCACATTGAGTTAAATTTCGAACGAAAGAATAATTAAGTATTATTTACATACAACAAGAATTGTATTATTGGGGGGAATTGGCTTTTGTTTCTTTCTGAATATTTACAGCAGCACTTGTGAGATGTGCGAGAGAACTGAGAGCTTGGTTGGGGCTTAACGACTTAGGAGATACACTAGCTTAGAGGATAATACACTGACTGCCCTGCTCCCTAGTTGACCATCAGCGTGTGCGACTCCATGGGCGCCGCCGAGTCGTACAGCGTGTCCGTATCCTGCGTGGGCTCACCCTGCAGCTGACACTGATTGGAGAGGGTGCCAGCACCACAGTCGCAGAAGAAGCTGTAGGAGATTCGGAATATGTGGTTTTTATAATGCACTCCATTTCACTGCAAAACAAGTGGGGGTTACTCACCGATCGTGTCGTATGAACTCAACATCATGGCCTGCATGACAATTCTTGATGCAATTGACACAAATGGCATTCCGGTCGGTGGTGTTGCAGGTCTGACAGCGATAAAAGTCGTGCATGGGAAAGGATGTGTAGCTGCTAATTTTATAGAGGCACTGGCCACTGGAGACTGCCTTCTCCACCTCATCCTCATTGTTGAAGATGTTATTACCGCGTGTGATGGGCTGAACGCCGCTGGCGAGGCACAGCCCACCGAACTTGTTCTTGAATATCTGATTGTGCTCCAGCGTGGCCGTGGCATTATTGGTGATCTCCACACCAGCCGCCTGGCCATCGTAGATCCGATTGCGTCGCAGTATCGGATGCGATTGCGTTGAGATCAGCACACCGGCTTGCGTGTTCCGGAAAATGTCGTTCTCCTCAAGGATCCCCTTGCCGCCATTGAATATACAGATGCCACCATCTCTGCCATCGTAGATTTTGTTCCGCTTGAGGGTGGGATTCGAGTCGGTTTTTATCCAAACGCCGGCCATGGCATTGTCAAAGATTTCGTTCTGCTCCAACAGGCCCAGACCGCCGTTGTAGACGAGGACACCGCCATTCTGGCCACCCCAGATCTTATTTCCGCGTATCACTGGATTGCTGCCCGTTCGGATCTGCACGCCCGAGTACAGATGATTGAAGATGTCGTTGTCCTCCAGCTTGCCATGACCGTTGTCATAGAAATAGACGCCTACCTGTTTGCCCGAATGGATTCGATTGCGTCGCAAGACTGGAGTACTGCCAGTGGTTATCCAGACACCAGCTAACGTATTCGAGTACACCTCGTTCTCCTCTATCAGGCCCTGACCCTTCTCGTGCACATAGATCCCCCCATGCTGGCCATGATGGATCTTGTTGTGGCGCACTATCGGATCGCTGTTGGTGCGTATTTGGATGCCGGCCAAGGCATTTCCATAAATATTGTTGTGCTCGATCAGGCCACGACCCTCTCCAAAGATATACACACCGCCCTGATGGCCATTGTATATCTCGTTCTTGCGTATGGTGGGATTGCTATTGGAGGTTATCCAGACACCTTTGAAATTTTAGAAGTTAGAAATAGGCTCTCGGTCATTGAGGATTGCTTTCTCTACTTACCTGCAAAGTTATTCGAGTGAATGCGGTTCTCTATGAACTGCCCCAGGCCGTTCTCGTGTACATAGATTCCTCCCGTCTGGCCATGATGAATCTCGCACTTGACAACGGTGGGATTGGCACCAGCCTTCACCTCGAAGCCGGCTATGCGATTGTTGTGTATATCATTCTTCTCAAAATATCCCTGCAAAAGTCATATGTATAGAGATACCTGCTAGAAGTGAAGAAGCTTCCTCTTACCATTCCATTTTCAAAGGTAAATATGCCCACATCGCGTCCATGGTGTATGTGGTTCTCGCGCATGATGGGACTGGCAAAGTTTTTCACCCAAATGCCGGCTAAGGCATTCCTACTGATCTCGTTATGCTCGTACGTGCCCTGGGCATAATCGGTGACATAGAGGCCCACGTTCTCGCAATCGCTGATGTCACAGTTGCGGATCACGGGATTGGCGTTGACGCCGCCCACGCAGACGGCAGCGCCCACCACAGACGTGGACCGAATGATGCAGTTGTCCACTGTGGGAGAGCAGTTTTCGCCTATATCGAGGCAATAGTGCTTGTGGTGGGAAACGGTTGACGTGACCTCCGGCGAGAACTTGAGTGTAAGATATCCCACGTAGGCATACTTGGCTCCCTCCACGAACATCACAGTAGAACCGGCTTCGCGTTCGAGGATTACGGATTCGGCGACATTTCCGGGTGCAGCTCCCACCAGTGCCACATCGGAGTCGATGAACAAATACTCGGCCTTGTAGTGGCCAGCATGTAGGAATATCAGTGGTCCTGGATGCTCTGTCGGGGCCACTGGCTCCTCATAAATGTTGACCAAAGCATTAACACTTGCACCAGCACCACCAGCGGCACTGGTATTGGATAGGCCGGCAGAGACGACATTACCAGCACCAGCGCCAGCGCCAGACACGAACACGGCGGCGGCCCGTTCCTCGGGATAGTCCAGGGCTGCCTGGATGGTGTTGAAGAAAACTATACTGCGGCCAGAGCAGCGCTTCTCCTGGTAGCCAGGACGCACGTGCACACCTCGATACAGCTGGTGAAAGCTCTCCTTCCACGGATTCGCATACTCCGACTCCTCGGGCTTCTCGAACACGAACTTGCACAGCTCCGGATTGAACAGAGGCAAATCATACTCGAAGACAGACTGGTAGAGTCGCTTCCACAGCTCGCTATCGTTGGCGATGGTGTTGAAACGCTTGCACACCAAAGCCAAGCGGCAGAGGTCCTGCTCCATCAGATAGGAGAAGATGGCCAGAAGCACTTCATCGGCCAACTCGTACTGTAGATACTGGGCAGCCGTGGGGGATCCACTGCCTCCAGCTGTGGCTGTACCACCACCAGTTACCTCTGTGGCGGGCGCTGGACCAGCATCGCCGCTTTGAGTGTACAGGCGTCGCGAACGTTTTCTGGCAGGCAGCATGTAGTTGTTGTCCTCGATGGCGGCGCCGACTGGCAGGGCACCGCAGTGCTGCTGCGGCACGGAACTGTGCACATTGGGTGGCTGGGCGAGAGTGGCTCCGGTGGTGGGGGCATTGTTCACCGGGAATGTGGCGCTCGTAGAGGGCGCCTGCACGATGGCGGACGATGAGGAGGACGAAGAAGTGGATGATGAAGAAGACGACGAAGTGGAAGATGACGATGACGAGCTGGATGGCGATGAGCTGGGATTCACCAGGGGCGGCGAATTACTGGATGGGCCGACAAGTATAGCGGAGGAAGAGGGTCCACTGGAGCACCATTGCTCGTGGCTGCTGGCAGAGATCTTGCGGCGCAAGTCATACGGCGACTGATGACTGGAGGCGGCAGCAGCCGCAGCAGCTGTGGAGGACGACGTGGCGGCTGAACTGGACCCTGACGTTGATGTGGCGCAGGCGGACTTCGATGATGATCCCCCAGGTGCTGCTGATGCTGCTGCCGCCGGTGTTGAGGTCGAGGATGTCGAAGCGGCTGCACCGCCACCTCCACCTCCACCGCCACTGGTACCGGCTCCCGAACTCTCCGTGGTGTCCATCATCTGCAGTGCATTGTAAAAGTTGCCAGAGAACCCAGAGCCACTGGCTCCGCCTCCGCCTCCTCCACCCGAACCACTTGCGCCTTGGCCGCTGTCAAAGTACTCGGATGAGCCCGAAGACGATGCTGCAGCAGAAGCAGCAGCAGCTGCCCCTCCACCTGCCCCTGCGCCAGCACTGGTGCTATTGGAGGAGCTGGCGGCAGCCGATGAGGATGATGATCCACTGGCAACATTCTGCTGCAGCATGGGATCCATAATGTTGCCCGTGGGACGATTGGGCATGGCGATGCGATTTGCTCCTTTCCGTCGCGAGCGGCGCACGTAGGTGCGTGAAGAGGTAAACGAGGCGCTCGGCATTTTCTTTACCTGCTCCTGCTGCTGCTAGAAAAGATCTCGATGAGTGGTCTGGACCAAGTCTTTTGCGTTTATCACTTCCGTATTCGTCGAGTTTTCACAGTTTTCCAACCCCATATGCATACGCACTCACACTTGCATACACACCGAAACACACACAGAGGCACTCATTTATAATTCAGCGAAGAATTTTTCCATTCACTCTTTTGCGGCGGACGGCGGATACCTATCGACACTAGATCTACATATAATTTATTTATGGATTGATTTAATTCCAGCCAAGGGATTCCATTCTTGTTGTAATTTATCTGTCGCTCTGCTTCATCATCATCTGCTTCTTCTTATTGTAAATGCGAGAGTGTGTGTGTGTCTGCTTGTGGAGTTTTTCGGGGTTTCTATCCTTTGTTTCTCCTTTGTTTTGTTTTATTTGGTTAGAAGAGCTACACTAGCGAGCGCACTTGCCTACTGCTATCTCGCTCGCGCATTGTTACTTTTGTTTCCTCTTTGCTTCGTGTTCGTATTGCTTCCCGTTCAGCTTTCTTTGCAAGATTTTCTTGTCTATCACTTTCAGTAACGCGAAACACGACTGAGCTTATTTTATTGAGAACTACCAGCACTACTCGACACAATATTAATTATTTTATTTTATTCTTTATGACAAAATGAAATCAATGTGACCGACCGCGGGTTTGTCGATAACATATGCGGTCTGACCATCAGAAATATACGTCACTCTTAAAAAATATACCGCAAATATACCGAAGAAATATATTAATTTAACCCAGCCCTAAGTTCAGTGAATACAACTCTGATCAGATGTGCGCGAACAATTGTCGATTTAAAAATAAAACATTTTGGCAAATAGTAACGAATGTAATTAATTTAATTACAGCAAATATTCTGTTTCATTTAGTATTTGCTAATAACTTAAATATAAATATATTTGAACATATTTGCCATAGCAATATTTCGATGCATCGATATCGGTAGTCGTTTGCTTTCCAACTGCTTTCTCTGATCACATCACAGTTCATCTTGAGCGGGACAATTTCAAATACCATCCGAGCCCATCGTAAGTTGCTGCTGGATGGTATTTAACTAATGAACAATGCGCCAAAGCGAGTTTTATGTTCCGGGCCCTGCGAGGAACATTATTACAGACCAATCAAGAAATCATTCAATTTGAGCTCGTGAGTTCTGAGGACTCTTCTGAAAGTGACGCTAAAGTAGACAACTGTATATCTGAACGCAATGATGATGACCGTATGCCCCGATGCGTGCCAGTATCTGCACCATCTCAAAACGTCAAACCCGACAAAACGTCTGCGAAGTCTCTGTTAAAATCTGAGATACGAATGTGATAACACAGCGTATCCGACACATGCGTTGCTTGTCAAGACTGGACCTTCACAAAGCTTCAGAAGTGGCGGAGCATAGAGCTAAGGCCGAGGATGGGAACACAAACAAAATTGTTCCACCGGCAATCGAGAATGTTATGAAACTACCTAAACTAAACTCACAGTTTGGAAGACTCCGTGGAGTAAATGGATTTTAATAAAACCAGTCATGCATTTGTGATTCTTAGCTAAGAGAATTAATACCGCACCTTCCAGTCGCTGTTCTACGAGACCCAAGTTTTGCCCCCGAAATTATTTTGCGAAAAGTCTGAACCTGAGTGTCCTTTAGTTGGCTGCCAAGCAACAATTTAAGGTCGTATTTTTCGACTTTCCTCTGGTTGCAAATCGAAAACTGTAGAGCTGTTAGGGAGGGGGTATTGGGGGCTCTGCATGACGTTTTGTCATTGTCATTGTACGACATGTTTGGACGGCTTTATTCAATTTTCAGCATTGAACTTTGAACACGCGATCTTTAAGGCTTCCAATTCCAGCTGACCGTCAAACTGAAACTCAAACTCAATGCAAAACGAGCACTATCCGAATTTCTGACATTTCCGTGAACTTCCAAAACAGCACTTAGATGCAAATTCATGTCTCAACTTTAAATCATTTTACGCCAATTCGTTACCCTCTGTATGTACTAGTACTATTCCCCTTCTTTTTATTTGGGTTCCACTGGCAGCTGTTCAAATATTCACCCACTGACCCAGACCCACATGACCAAGCGCCCGCATTTATAATACCGGGGAAAGTGTACTCCAAAATGTATCCTTAACTAAAATTATGAATACATATAATATTCAAAATTGTCGTACTGCATATGTATTTGCGGACATTCATCTCCAATTGCATCTTGGGCTTCTCAGCTGCCCTGACCTCTTTCTGAAATTAATATCCATATCAGAGCCTGGGTAAGGACATTTGGTATTCGGCGTGTTTGGAATAATATTGTCTTATTTTTCTTCCTTTGAGCCTGCTTTTCTGTGTATTATGTATTTTGGTGTGTTGTGCTTCGTGCTCTTCGTTTAGTGAGCATTGTGCTGTGCATGGGCTTCCTTTTTCTCGCTCTGCCGGCAATGATAATGGCATACGCATCCCTTTGACACGCCACTCGTAGAACCAGGAGAGGGAGACAAAAGAGGAGCAGCAGCAAGGACTAGCCCTAGCTCTGGCCATATGTTCTCTACGAGCCCCCGGACACCGACCGCCTCTTGCCAGTGACCTCAATAATAATTTCGTCTAATTGCTTCGTAATTATGCCGCGCACATGGTTTTCATGATTCGCCCGCTGTCGGTAATTCACTTCGCCCGTCGCCACCACACCGCCATCATCACTAGTTCCCTCTCTTTCCCTTTCCCTATCTTCGGTTGTGCGTGCTCTCTTTCCTTGGATGGCTGAGGAGGATGTACTTGGCGGTGGGTTGCTATTTTGCTGTTGCCTGGGCGGTGCAAGTGGTGGATGTGATGGAAGCGAGTTGCTTGCTGCCCAGAGTCCGCTCCGACCCGAGGCGGCCATTTTGGCATGCTATTATTTGTCTCTTTTGTTTTGCGCAATTTTTCGTCATTTGCTTCATTTTCTGTCATTAGAAGCATTTAACTTTTTGCTGTTTTGCCTCTTTCCGATTTGCTTTCATTATTCATGCGACGTTGCCAACCGACTATGCGACTATGGCCACGATTTCAGGCAGGCATTCAGGTCTATTGCATACCAACAGGGTCTGAGAAAATGGACTCGTTTATGGGTTTTTGCAGTCATGTCTGGTCGGCTTCACCATAAGAGTTGACAAAGTTTAAGGATATATTAACGAAAAACAGCACAGTACCTACCAATACATTTAATTATGTACAATGTATGATTTTTTTTCGACTTTTTCTGAGTTTTCAAAAGCAAAATTTTGAGAAAAAATTATGAAATTTGAAAGCTAAATATCTTCCAGACGTTAAGCTGCAGCTACAAAGTGTTTGGGTCAGATTTTTAGCTGCATTTATCAGCTTTTTAGAACTGCTAAGTTTAATACAAACAGTTATAAGAAACAAGGTTTTTGAAAAATAGAATCACTACCTCTAGAAAAAACATGACAAATTTTAAAAATGTCTAGAAAAAAGCTAAACTTGAAAAAAATATTAATTTTTAATCTCCAAATCTATCGGAAATAGTCATTTTGGGCCACACCGGAAATGTCGTGTTGACTAGTGTAATGACATATTAATGTCCACTTTTAGGGAAAATATACATGATGGGCATACGTATTTAGTTTTGAGTGTAACCATTCGATCCTCAGGGTCTGTTTTCTCTCGGTGTAGCGTAAATAGTAAGCACAATGTTAAGGCAGTCGAAGGCTCTGCTGGCTGTGTTGTGGAATCTTTCGTTTGATTATGTGGTGTGATAATGTTTTTCAAGCAGAGGTTGACCAGAGCCGCCAATCAGAACTTTTGGCATAGTAACAAATCAGCGAATTCAGAAATTATTTGAAACTCAAAACCTGAAGTGGTTGTCATTTCATTTACACAAAAAGAATTCTAAATGTTCGATACATTTTCGACCAAATGTAGATAAACCTCCCCTTAAACTACTGCATTCACATGTCACGTTCATTAAAGGTCTTCTCTCCATCTCTGGTTGCGCCATAGCTCGCGTATATCCGGAGCTAAGAAGCGTATCAATGTGTGTCAATGGGTTGTTGGCTTCAATTGAATTCACATGCCTGCTGGGACCTGGCCAAGGACCGCGGCCTGAGTCTACTTTCATACCATTCAGGTGTGCACCACATGTCAAGTCATTTAGATTGTATCACTCACATTTTTAATGACAACTAAATGCGAATGTCGTTTGGAGGAGAACGGGAACGGGAACGGAACGGACCTCCTCCCCTTCACGGCATAATGCTGCTGAATCACATATTTACGAATACATATATACGAATATATACGAATGTACATATATACATACATATGCATGCGTACTGATGGATGGGGGGTTGGGTGTGGTGTCAAATGAATGTCTCGCTCTTTGGGCACAAGTACGTCTAATGCGAAAAACTTTTAATTGAGTTTAAAATTGTATGAAGAAAGCAAAAAAGGACGAACGAACAGAAGGACCTTTGGAAATCGGCAACCGTAATTATGCTCCAGTGTGTGCGTATATGAGTATATGTGTACGTACGCAGTTTTTGAAGTGTGTCGGTTTCAATCTCGGTAAATTGCCCATGAAATATTAACTTTACCATAATGAGACGCCATTTTTATGCCTCCCAATTTGGCTACACAAAATGTGCCAGGCAGGGATGCGAGAGTGTGTGCCCCTCTCCAATCCCTTTTCCAGAGCCTTATAAATGGTCGGTTTTATGTTCTTAGCCTTTAGCTGGAAAACATTAATGCACCTGTCCCTACATAATCCAATAAAAAACAAAAAGGAGAGAGAGAGAGAGAGAAAAAAAGTGGCATAATCCTTCTTATTCAGCGGTCAAGCACCGTACATAAAGGGCCAATTCTTTGACCCAATTATGGCCACGGAATTGTGACACATTGAGGCCTTCTGCGTCTGCCGGTCGCCCGATTTCCCCTTTCCTCTCAATTTACTCCCGATGTTATCCGGCTTCGAATGAAAAATGACTCAATTTGCAATGGCTCACGCCCACTGGCCACTCCTCCCCAAACACTTGCTCGTTGGCATCGTCATTACTTTTACCTTTGCTCCAGCCTTTAATAAGAAGTAATTCCTTTGGCGTGCGATAGTTAGTGGAAAATGACTTGGCTTAAAGGTGCAATTTCTTGTTCTGTGCAGTTCTGCATCGACATCGATCAGAATAAAATGCGTATGTGCAGCGGAGATGTAATTTATTATTCATACAGGCTCGAAACATGATTCCCGTTTTCACTTTTCTGCCTCTATGGAATTTGACAGAGCTGTAAAAAAGAAAAGTGGACTGACCACTCCACAATCTACACCTTCACCAAGTATGGACATGATATTCACGATTGACAGATCAGTTACTTCTATATCTTCAATGAATTTTCCGATCTTCTACAGACAACTGCCTATGTCCTGTTCCAGAATGACCGACTTATTATATTCCACAACGACTAAGGTGTCCGTATGTCGAGGAAATCTAAATAAGTAATGTTAACAATTTTTAGATTTATTTAATGGCTGCGGTCTCCGTTTCTCAACATGCAAAGGATCTGCATAAAAATAGCAAAATGGGGAGGCCAAGGAGGAAATAAACTGGGGTTCTTGGGTCCTAAAAGAACTACACTATGCACGTTTAATGTCATTTAAAACGGCAATTACTCAGCACGCTCTCCGGGTCTGTCTGCGGAACCGAGCACCAATGCCCAGCACACAGAATACCCCAGAGCAACGCGAGGCGAGGCGCTTGCCGCTGCACTTGACTGTGCCTTCGCTTTCGCTTTAATGTCACTGCAAGGCCGCCGCAATTATTCAGCAAGCACTTCGAATCTGATTCGCCGCATGCGATTCTTATGCAAATGGAGGCAGGCAGACCCATGCAGGCGACCCTTCCGGTGCCATAAATCGACGGGTCGACGGCTCTGCTGGTCCTGCTGGGCCTGCTGGCCTGCTATGACTCGACCTAGTCTTATATTCTAATTAAAAGGCACATGGAAATGTACAGAGACAGAAACGAAATCCGAACACGTGCTGGGGACATGCATATCACGTGCGGCCCACAACTTGGCTATCCTCCGACACGATGGCATAAAGGGATTATGAATGGCTGAGATATCACCCTGGGGATGCGCACCTGAAGTGACATTTCCCAAAGTAACCAAAGTAACCAACCAAATATTTAATTCGTTTTGGAAAAAATGCAAATCTTTGTTTTGACCTTCTGCCGTCGAATGTATGTATGTAGGTGTTTACGTAGAACTTGGTGAACATAACGAACATGAACGAAGACATGGTGCAGATCAAGTAGATGACGCCCCGAGGTGCATTGCAGTTGGGCTGGAAGTAGGTATAGGCGCAGTGCAGGAACAACAGCAGGAATTGGACCAGCTGTGTGAGGGC
This sequence comes from Drosophila athabasca, assembly GCA_008121215.1. Lineage (NCBI taxonomy): Eukaryota > Metazoa > Arthropoda > Insecta > Diptera > Drosophilidae > Drosophila > Drosophila athabasca. Next base: position 471,818 of record CM017793.1, on the reverse strand, counting down.
TAGGCACTTTTCCACCAGAGACTCTCCTGGAGATCGCGGCTTTGGGATGAGGCGTTGCAGTAGCCAAACAGCACGATGTGCACCAGCACATTGAACATAAAGATAGAGTAGACATGGCCGCCATGGCCATAGAATCGGACTAACATGTGCGTGGTCACCGCCACGTGCTCAAGGTAATCCGACGCTGTTCCATGCGCAGCACAAAAAATATAGTGTCCATTAGATCGAGCACCTTGTTGAGGTTGTACTCATAGGACAGGGCACGCTCCGTTGTCTTCATTGGGTGCTACTCCGGCAGGTCGATTACACAGCACAAATTGTATGGCCTGGCGACGAATGTCAGATGGATGGCCTAGTCGGTGGAAAAAACAAAAACTCCAGTTACTCAATAGCAAATACCTTCTTGATCAGGATTACCCATATCAGCATGCACGTGTTTTACAGGACCTGGACGATGTTGTACACCTTCAGGGCTCCTCGCAGCAGAAGAGGCTCATGCCTTGCCATGAACTGCCCACCCAGCTTGAGGACAAATATGAGATAGGATCTGATTATGATCGCCAGGGGCCAGGGACTGTTGACCAGCGGCAGTGCGACGGGATCCGCATATGGTTTGTCGAAGACCTCGAACATTTCACGGCCGTGCTTAAGGGGGTCCGTCCAGAGACTGATCAAGGTAATGTATCTTTGCTTCATAATGAATGTGCTAATGAGCCATTTGCAAATTCAATATTTCCTTTGCTTGAGCAATGCAGACCGAATGAAAATGGATTGCAGAACTTTGGAAACTGTCGTTAAATCAACATAGTACATAGTACATAGTACTAATGTTATATATTGTCGGTAGCAAAGTAATATTTCTGAGTCAGATAAAATATTGTGCGACATGTATTTGAAAATTAAGAAAGAGGTATACCTTCTAGACATAAACAAAACGTTAGACCTCTACAGATACATTTGTATGTACATATGTACATACATATATTTCAAATTATTCTGCACTTTTCCAATAAATCTTGGTAAAGTTCTTATATAATTATAATTCTCCGATACATGTACATACATATTTCTTATTTATTTTACGATTAAAGTTATATTTATACATGTCCTTACTAATTGATCCAAGGCGAACGATGGATAATTATTAATATTAATTATTATCATTTATGATTATCCATAAAATTGAAAATTTATAAATATTGGTTGGATATGCAGTCGATGTTATTATCGGCTTAAAAAATACAAAATAATAATTAAGGTATTAAGAAGGATTTGCTATTCAGTATGTCCAGAATGTATACTTTTTTTAATTTTCAAATAGAATATACAATACGCACAATATTTTATCTGACTTGATTTGCATGCACTTATTAATGAGGAATACCTTCAATGCCAAACACTATAAAGCAAATATACCTTACTTTGATCACTCTCTGGACGGACCCTTTTAAGCACGGCCGTGACATGTTCGAGGTCTTCGACAACCCTATGGAGGTCCCGTCCCACTGCCGCTGGTCAATAGTCCCTGGGCCCTGGCGATCATAATCACATCCTATCTTCGTTTTGTCCTAAAACTGGGTGAGCAGTTCATGGCAAAGCATGACGCTATTCAACTACGAGGAGTCCTCAAGGTGTACAACATCGTCCAGGTCCTGTAAAGCACGTGCATGCTGATATGGGTAATCCTGATCAAGAAGGTATTTGCTATTGAGTCCAAATACATTCTTGACCAGGATTACCCATATTAGCATGCACGGAATGTACAGGAATTGGACGATGTTGTACACCTTGAGGGCTCCTCGCAGCAGAAGAGGCTCATGCCTTGCCATGAACTGCCCACCCAGCTTGAGGACAAATATGAGATAGGATGCGCCATGGGCCAGGGACTGTTGACCAGCGGCAGTGGGACGGGATCCGCATATGGTTTGTCGAAGACCTCGAACATTTCACGGCCGTGCTTAAGGGGGTTCGTCCAGAGACTGATCAAGGTAATGTATCTTTGCTTCATAGTGTTTGGCATTGGAGGTATTCCGCTTTGATTGTGCTAATGAGCCATATGCAAATTCAATATTTCCTTTGCTTGAGCAATGCAGACCGAATGAAAATGGATTTCAGAACCTTGGAAACTGTCGTTAAATCAACATATTACCCTGGAAATAGTAATGTAGCGCCAGACCTGTGCAGATACATATACATATGTATGTATGTATATATATTTTATATTGTTCAGCACATTTTCCAATTATTGTTGGTATAGTTCTTATATTATTATAATTCTCCGATATATTTATTTCTTATTTATTTTAGATTAAAGTTATATTTATACATGTCCTTACTAATTGATCCAAGGCAAACAATGGAAAATTATTATCAGTGATGATTATCCATAAGATGTAAAATGTATAAAATTTGGTGGATATGCAGTCTGTCGGGTTCCGCAGTCCAGTATTAGACGGCGTTAAACAAAGAGTATAGCCAGCCGTGCAGCAGTAAAGTAAGTCTCTATTATTCATTGTTCATTTTTTTTGCACTGCCCACTGAACCACATTGTTATACACCAGAGGCCGGCAGCGTCCAATGCAATGTGCATAGGAAACGGCCACGGGGCAGCGCAGTCGGCAGACGCACAGCGTAAAAGCTTCGTGTAACGTCGGCCCTATGCACACGCGGCTTCGTTTTTCTGCTCGACTGGCGCAGCGGCAGCGAAAATGATCGTGTGGCTTCGGCCCTATGCAGAAAAAGCTTCAGAATTCTGCTCGGCTGGTGCAGCGGCAGAGAAAATGAAACATGTTTCTTCATGTCTGTTGTCTGCGCACTCAAAAGCACTAGAAACATTTGAGTGTCTGCGTGCCGACCCCTGTTATACACACATAACATATACACACATAATATACATACATATACATATACATATGTATATATACATACATATACATATATATGCTCCCGCACGGCAGCCTATGCAGCCGTTATCTATCGTCTTTCTTTCTTTCGTCTTCGCTATTGATCTCCGATCTGTCGCACTCTCGCTTGCAGTAGGGCACGGGCAATTCGACCCGCCTGCCTTTGCAGCGTTTGGACCTAGCTCTTCAACCGACTCTGTCTTTGAACCGACCCCTCGCGTCTACCGAGCTAAACAAACAGACTCGTCGTGCTTTCTTCGTGTGCAATTTCTATACCTTACTCGAACCTTTCAACTATTCCGTCGACTCTTTATCACATTGCATATAGTATACCTGATAATAAACCGTATTCAACTGAACTTTCGTCGACTTTTAATAAATCGCAAACTACGCAGCCGAAAAAGCTCGGTAGCTCAACACAGTCGATGATATTTTCTTCTAAAAAAATACAAGATAATCATTATTTTCGGTCCCTGCTTACAACATAAGTAAATACATATGTATGTTGATGTACATATGTATGTACGTAGACCACACACAAGTATAGTGAATGAATTCTGAGATCATTATTGTGTCCATTTAGTAAAGGTAGAAACACGAACATCAATGCACAATAACTTTTGGAATGGTTAAATTATTAATACGCAATGTTTATCGTATCATCAATTTATCATCAATGCGATAATTGATCCGAAGATATTAAGTGAGAGGTTCCCATTGAATTGTGTAGTTTATTGAAATATTTTAATAATACATCTGAAGGCTTATTTCCAGCATTCATTTCACTTTTCGGTCGGACGTCTTCTTCTTGGGCAATTTGTAGGCCTTTATATAGAAATTACTGAACAGAGTGATGAATGTTAAGGCGATCAGGCCAGCCTGAATGGGTATCGCTCGAGATGCCTTGCAGTTGGATTGCCGTAGGGTGTAGATGCAGTGAATGAGTATAATGAAAAACTGGATGAGCTGAACGATAGTGATGTATTTCTTGAACCAGATTTTATCTTGGGCATTCTTTCGTATGGAGGATACGTAGTAGTAGGTGTACATTACAACGTGCACGAAGACGTTGAAGAAGCACAGGAAAAAGCCATGGCCGCCGTGTCCATGGAAACGTATGTACAGGAAACAGAAATACGGCATGAAGGCGTGATGGAAAATGTGCAGGAATGATAAATGTCTATGCTTCTTACGCAGCACGAAGAAGACGGTGTCCAGCAGATCCAGGTACTTGTTGATGAAATACGAGTAGGTCAACCAGCGCTCTGTGTTCTTCCACTCGTGATCCATTGGCAGGTTTGTGATGCATTTGAGGTCGTAGGTATTCAGCATAAAATAAAAGCTCTGTAAGAAACACAAACATTACTTAGAGTCCGATATTTGAGTCAAACCTGATCACCCACGCCCACAAGCATTAAGCCGTTGTACAGGATCTGCACGATGTTGTAGACCTTGATCACGCCTCGCAGATCGAATGGCTCTCGATTCTCCATTAGCTTCCTGCCCACCTTCAGCACAAACAGCAGGTAGGCTGTAAGTATGACCCAGGTGGGCCAATGGCTGTCCAAAAGTGGCGCCCGAAAAGGATCTACCGGTGGAGCGTTCAATATCTCAAGCATTCCGATATTTGGTGTACCCTGGGTGTCGGCACTTAGGCGACTAGTCAACACTCGGCCACACAATGCTTGACAATGCGTCTCTCATTTACAATTTTAATGTACAAATTTTCGCATTTAGGTTAGATATGGTGCACTAGGCCGACGTAATCAAATACGCCAGCTCTATCTACTACGTCTCAAATGCTTAGTACTTATGCAGTAGGCCTTCACGTGGGGTAGGCATGTGAAGCCATGAGCTAGCACCACATTATAATTTTTTTATGCGTTAGCTTTTACAGTACATTTTCCAGGCATCGACATATTTGAGGCAGTGTTTTCCCTTTAATCAATACCAAAACAGCGCGGCTTCCCGGGTCCTTCGTAACTTTAAACATGATTATGGGAATTCCATTAAAAGTTTTATACGGGCTTGGGCTGTGAAAATGTTGGAAAATCACGCACACGCAAAAATAGTGAGGGTGGAGCAGCGGCCTGTGAAATGGGAGTTGGGGTGGGGTGTGGGTGGTACAGGAGTGAACTGTTGGAACACAAATAGCGCTGCAGCGGTTCTAGTCAAAACGGATGCGGAAATGGGATGTAAATAAGCACCGCCATTGCACGCACATCCTGCGCAACAAACTGCAAAGGCCAGCAAATTCAGGACCTAACAAATTCGATGCATACGGAATTATGTACACCCCCCCCCCCCATAATGGTTTTTGTTGTCCGGAAAAACCAAGAACTCTGTGCCAGCTAGCTAATAAAGATTATAATTGAACAAATGCGATACGTGTATATAACCGTATTTATATTTCAATTAGTTTAAAAGGATCAGAAATTTAAAACATCCCCGAATCGATGATCGGCCGAATACTCTGTCCTATTAAGGAACAAATTCTGCATCAGGGCGGATGATTGGGAAGCATCCGTCGTTGCAGGTGGGCAACCTAGCAGCTCCAAGCTGCAGCTGGTCCTGTATCTTTGGTTGCGGAATATCAAAGTACAGTAGATGAATTACAATGTAAACATGACAAAAATGTATTGCGGCTTCTTCGAATGCTTTCAATGAAAATTTGTTCATTTCCAATGCCGTTCATGAGGCTTCCATTAGCAGTCGTTGCCAAATTGCTCAACTTTTTAAGTGCTTTGATTTGCATTGAGAGTTTTTTCTGGGGCATGTGAGGTAGGGTCTGCCCATTAAACAGGGCTTGGCTTGGCAAGTGCATCTCTGTCCCTATCTTCATCTGTATCTGTGGCCGTACTTGCAGCGGCTGCTCTCTGTAAACGACCTTTAGTGTTGGCGTTGGAGATGGGATGGCTGGTTTGTCGCTGGTTTAGTCCCGACTCGTCTTCGCATTAACGCCATTAGGCCAATTTGGCACTGTGCCCTGACCCCGAAAGGCGCACGGAGAACTTTCCCCAAACAAAGGTAACAAACTACGGCCACGACACCGACGCTGCCATAGTTTTTTGCCTCCCAGAAGTAGCAGTTCCGTTCCGTTCCGTTTCAGTCCACTCCATGCCACGCCACTCGCATGCCAATGCACGTGTAAATAAAAGTCAAGTGAGAAAAACAAATAAATTAGAGTCGCATCCTTTTCTTGTTGGTTGCTGGTTGGTTGCTGGCTGGCAACGAACATTCCTCTTCGTTATTGCGCGACTGGCTTTAATTACGACACCAGGCGGAGGGGGCAGGAGGAGCAGCTGCGTCCCAACCAAGGATCCGACTCTGGCCTCCGCTGGCTCAGCATGTTCAATTTATGTTTATTTGAAAGCTGTTGCACTTGACTAATGTTCCATGCCGGGACAACCTCTCCGAGTTCTGGTGCTGACCAGCGTCGTGGCGTGTGGTTGAAGTGGTCTTTCGCCTGTTGCTTGATCAGAGCCATTCGAAACGTAGGATTACCCCTTAAACAGTTGATTCTCTTAAATCTTAGAGCAGAGTACGAACATTATTTACACAAGTAAAATTTTCTGTGCATGTACCCTCAGGTCTGGGATGAGTCAATCGAAAGGGAAATCGATCCATAGACCACTCGAACCTTCGTCGTGAATTTGGAGCACCATCCAAAGTAAATTTGATTGTAATGGACGGCGCATTTGATTTATTAGTTTTCTCATTAAACAAATTGTCGAACAATACAAGCCAAGAACAATACATCGACCTCGTGTGCGTGTGTGTGTGTGTGGTCACTATACTTACGCTTATTTATGTAGATTGATGGTCATTTCATTCGTGTAAACACATCCATTGACGCAAATTTGAATAAACATTTTCATTAGCAAAATGTCCATGAGCCCCCGGAGACAGCCAGTGCCTGATGGCTGATGTCCAGATATCCATCCTGGCCAAACAATGATGGCCGCCTGTACAGCAATCAATTGGCTTCAATTGGTTTTTGACTTGGCCGCTGAGCTCGTCTGAACATTTCGATTCTGGCCTTCGTTGTTTCCGTACGACACCGCCCACAGTGACAATTTTTTCCTTTGAATTTCCTAGCCAGGCACAAATGGTAATTGGCCATAATCATTCGATAATGATCTGGTGGCGGTTCTAATTGCGGTGCTCAATTAGGACTGGCTAAAGGGCATCGGCCACTGAACTCTTGGTGGCGCTCGTTTAAATCGAGTTACTCGTAACTGTCTCCAAAAAGAGTGAAACGAAAATTCCAAGTGATATCGCTGAGATCGGTAGATAATGGTAGATATGTACACTATTTTCTAAATATGAATTTCATTTTACAAAACACCCGCACAGGAATCTAGTGGCAAAATTAGCTGGGCAAGCTATTAAAATGGTTATTATGGATGCTAAAGATCTTGTATTCAGATCTTATATTCACCCTGGGTTCTCAGAGCATGGGAGCCATCAGTCAAGTGTAATTCCCTATTCCGGAAATTTTGTTGTTGAAACTTTTAGAATGTAGAGGTATCCAACCAGTAGGCACGTGTTTGAACTGTTTATATAGTATGCCACTGAAATCAAAATTTAATATTCCGCTTTCATGGTCATTCAATGGAAACTGATCTGATTTAAATCAAGACATCGGTTTAAGTGCTTGATCTATAGAGGTGACCCCGCTGCACCAACAAGCTGCGACTAGCCGCATTGGGGAACTTCTGCCAGCAATTTTTATTTTAATTTAATTATTTTATTTTTTTAAACCCAGTTTTTGTTTGGTGGTGGCCTTCCATTCCACTGAGATACGTCCCGTGCAGTCTTTGGGATTTAATGGCTCCCATCGTGGCCCACCAATCCTGTATGCCGATGCATGGATACCGCTAGGTCGACGCAGCTGTTGAAACGATAAAGATACGCAAATATTGATTCCATTAGAGTAAAAATACTTGAAAAGCGTTCTGTTCTATAATTATTGCTTTAATGCTGATTCGGTATAGAGCTTGACTTACTTTTTCTTTGGAATATTTGATGGGACCTAAGGATTGATGGCGGCCACAATATGGGGCAGCAAATTTGTGTTATTCGGGCAATCCAGAGTCTTCGTCTTTGTCCCCGTTATCTTTGCCAGTCGACGAACGGCTTCTGTCTGGCACCATGTCAGCCAGGAGATCGACATTGCGTTGAAAAGCGATAACATCTTCATTCATGATTTCTGGAATATTCCAATAGTTGTCCTCAGTCTGAAAGGGTTCTGCCATTTTAGAGCTAGGGTCGACAGCGAGCACGCTGTTTGCGAACTGGGAACGAATCTTGTTAAAGAGCTCAAGCTTCTGAGCCTTCTTCAACTTTGCATTTATCCTGGCCTTCTGGAAGGTGGGATCCATGGGGGCATCTGGCGGACGGACACTGGCAACTATCGCTGCCATTATGCTATTGTTGGTAACCGGCACACTCTCCGTTCTTTTGTTGGCCCAAATATTCTCGCATCGCTGGCAGAGTCCAGCTACAAAATTGGTAACTGGATTCATGCACATCTCACATTTAATCACTGCAAAAAGCCGATCTCCTTTTTTATCCATTTCGCTTGCCTTTGATTATGTTTTTCACCCTAAACTGCAATTATTTTGATTCTGAGATAATTTGATACTCCACGTGCTCTGAGAAAACAAACTTTTAACGTGGCTTAGAACACTGTTTCTAGTTTTGCCATTCTTCGCAAAAGCATTGTCATTATCAACACTGGTTTTCAATTGAACTTTTATAGCTGGTCCCACCACTCGAACCACCCACAGTCGGTTCAAGTCAAGTCTAATGGAATACAGCCATAATATGACATTAGACTTTGAAGCTGGACTAGCTGCAAAAAGCATTTAAGCCCAGTTGGTTTTCCAGACCAGGACCAGCTCAGGGGCAGGGCTTATCGATTGATATACTTTTTTAATACAATTTTTCTGGCTGGCTAGCTGTGTGTGTTGGTAAACATTATTTTGTCGCAATGAGACGACTACGGAGCTATGCTATGGATGTTCAGCAATCTATACAACTTTTTTGCCACTATATTAAAGGACGGAACGATTGAAAAGAAATATCGATGTTTCTTCAGCTGTTTTCTGCAAATCAATTTTTATAAAAAAAAGTTCTATCTCGCATTAAAATAGACTATAACTTACTTGATTTGAACAGCATAGCATTTCTACGCAAGATACAGGTAAGCTCTATATGAATTACGGCTTTTCTCGGGCAATTATAGTGATATACTGACATAATATTTTCAAACAAAAAGAACGCCATTGAACATATGGAAGTGGATGCACCACCGAAAAAGGAAGTTGTGGTGGAGAACCCGAGCATCGATCTTGAGGTGTATGCCAATCAATACAATGGCGTAATACGACTCCACCGTCTGTTGTATGTGGTCGACGTTGCCCCATCCTACGCGTGGAGTCGGTCAAAATGGCCGTCACGTGTGTGCATACCACGCACAACGTTAATATCAACAACTTTCTGCACCAGCGTTTGTGCGACATGAACGCTAACAATGATTCTGCATCGCCAGGTTCGGCTGCAGATCTGGACCAATCTGGATCTGAGCCGGCTGCAATCGCTTTGCCACCCTTGGCCCAAAGCAAGGACTTCTCGCCAATAGATTGGTTTGCGTATGATGCTGTTTGGGTGGAGACCAAGATAATGGAGGCTGCCCTCCAGCTGGAGAAGATTGAGTTGGATCTGAAGTACTACAAGTCGAACTCGCTGAGAGACGAAATTCGGCGTAGCCACAACGACAAGGCCGATCTTTATCTGAGCAGCGGAGATCTGGCAAATGCCCTAAAATTCTACGTGCGGGTAGTCATGGCTACTGAAGCGCCTTGTGATTGACTCCACATTGTTCAAGCTGTTCCTCGAGCTGAAGCCGCAGTTGCGCGATATTATTTTCATGTTTTACGAAAGCAAATACGCCTCGTGCCTGACTCTGCTTACTTATTACTTTTCTGCGATAAAATTCTCTTTCTGTTGCGAACCATTTAATCATATGCTTAGTCATTGGTTCTTCCTTAAGAGCGGGTCTCGGATTGGTCTTTTCAGCGTAGAACAAAACTCGTTTAATTTCTTAAATTGAAATTATGGTAATTTCCTGCAGTCATGCAAACCTTTCCATACTTTTCGTGTCTGGCCTGGCCGGAACCGATGACGAGGGAAGGCTATCCTGCCACCTAGCTGGGCGGTTGATGGCTGTTAGCTAACGAAGAGAAGAGTCAAGTTCATAAATTTAAGGCAAAGCAAGCAGGGTCGGAGGTCTGTCTATAGTGGGCGGCCGCACTCACCGCTGCAACGGCTGGTCGGAGAGCTTACCTCTCTCTCTCTTTCTGAGGTGGGGAAATGTTTTCCAATTTGAAGGTTAGGCGCCAGCTAATCGATAGCTCTCCATCGAAATGTTGAGAGCGTTGGTTTATGGCATTCTAGGCACAATTATGTCCGACACAAATCGCACATTAATTTGTCTATTTGACCACAAGTACCACAACAATGCTAGACAGAGGCGAACAGACGAAGAGGCGTCAAAAGTGGGGGATAAAAAGAGCACGCTCTTGGCACATTGTTAAGCTTGTTGTTCTCCCAATTGCTCCTCCTCTTCATCAATCGCATTTGAGGGGGCGTTTGCGTGGCCTGAAGGTCTGTATCCTTGTTCCGATTTCAGCTCGTTCAAAGGTGTCTGGATTCTGTGGACCAGTTTCCTGTATGAGAAGCCCGCTTCCTGCTCAACTAATCGATCCAGGATCAACTTGGCCTTATGGTTATGACATCGTAGGGCCACACACCCTTACCCAACCCCAATCCCGTTTGACTGGCTTCCACACTAACCGATGTTGGGCCTCACTTATCCACTCCTGGGGTATATATCTGCCGACCGCAGAGTCAAGCCAAACTCAGTTTTGGGATGTGACAGGCAAACAACTTGGATCGCTAGCCAATGCTCCTACTGCGGACTAAAACCACGGCGATTTCTTTTGGGTATTCGAGTTGATGCGGTGGCAGGGGCAGCGCACACGCAACAAACGCAACTGTAGGAGGAGCTCTAGCTTGGCTGAAGGGGGAAGCGTTGCCATGTAGATTGTGTTTGCTTATGTTGCAGCTCAAGTGTAAACATCATCTGGGCGCAAGCATTGCCTGGTCTGTGGTTGGGCACACTGTGAGAAGTTCGCAAGTTTACGATTGTTTTCTCTTTGAGAGTCGGCCATGTGCAGGGGCTTCTGTTAAGAAATGTCCCCCATATAGGATATTCATTCTATAATTTTAGACATATTGAATCAACTATAAAATTTGCGCCTATTAGATCAGCTGTTATTGGTGATGGGACATTAGCTTTTTAGTATTTTGTAGCTTTAGTCTAGTGATGGGACAGTAGCTTTAGAGTCTGACCATACAGTATACTGTATTGACAAGAGTGTTAGTGCTTTAGTCTAGTGCGTTTCGAAATCATGTGTCTTCTCCTTTTGATTCAAATTTTTTAACTTATTTAATTGTATTTCTGTTTTTTGGTATTTCTTTCAGTGTAAGTCACTATCTCACATGCTATGTCCCCTGTGTCCCCTGTGCCTGCTCTGTGTCCCAGAGTGTGGGTGTGTGTGTATGTGTGGGTGTGGCCATGCGTTGGCTGCCGCCATCAGCACAGGATGCCTTTGATTTCATTTCACTTAATTTCATTTTGTTGTCGGTGGAAGCAAACTCGCGACTGCGTCGATACATAACGCCCCACTTTCGCTGTACCCCCCACACCTCTTAGGTCGTCCAACCTCTTACCTTTAGTAGCGTCCGCAACCTGCCACAAGCCGCACTTACTCATCCCACAGAGGAGGAAACCAAAACGCAGCGGTCTGGAATGACGGACGATGGTTCGAGATAATTTTTGCTGTTCGGCTTCTTGATGGGAATGGCAAAAATGCTGGGATTTGTGTAATTTACTTCATCGAATATTAAAGAAGGCAAATGGGGACATAGACATCGACATAGACGTAGGTCTGTCTGAACCTTTTCAGGGGACTTTGGGTAGGTCTGTCTGAAGGAGGTTCCATTTTCAGGATACTTACTCGATGGGCCATCAGTTCCATTCCTTGATCGCTACAATGTTTTCCACTGATTACCGCCCAAACGAAAGAGAATTTTTGTCTTTTTTTTTATGTTCTTTTTAATTTCCTTCAATAATATGTATGTCTCGTTTATTATTCAATATGCGTTCTAGTTCTATTATTTTCGATTATTTCTCTCGTCATTATATTCTCGTATGTATAAATAAATGTTCATTGTCCGCTCTGAATGTTGGACATGCTCTCTTCTATTCTCTTTCCCATCTTGATCGAATACACGAGTATAAAACGAATTTCGACTCCACGGACCGTGCCAATTTGCGGTGTATAAAAAATCATTGTGCAAATTTCAAATTCAAATTTTGCTCATAACAATTCATAATTTAATAACAATAATAGAATGAATTATTCGAATGGTATTGCATTATTTTATTGTAACAACAAATCCAATCAACGAGCAAATGGTGTGGGGGATGTGTGTAAAAAATGGAAATACAATATTTTCGAGGCCTTTCTTCAGTTGGTTTCCTGCTTAGGTTTTCCTTTGTTTTTTTTTAATGTTTTTTGTTGTTTTTTCGTCGGCTGTCTTGCTGGTGTCTTAAAAAATGTATTAAAATTATCTTAACTATCAAAATTATATGCACTCTGTTGTAGCTTCATTTGTTTCATTGAGTATTCCCCTCGAAAAGTTTCCATTACCAATCACTAGTCAGCTTATATACATTTATTCTTATTATTCGTGTTCTTTCATTATTATTACTGGTTGGTTTTTGTTGCTTTTTTGTTTTGTTGCTTATGTTGCCTTAACTATGAACAGTTTGATATTACAAATATAATGCAATTATCCTTGATGCCATCGTTAGCCATATCTTGTCTTTATCTTAAGTTTAGTGAGTGGCATTTACATGTATCTACATGAATATCAAAAAACTATGCAGGTTTCTCTAATTCCAACAATGTTCTGCAGCTTATACAAATAAATGTTAACATTCAATATCTCCTGCCTTCTGCCTCGTACTCCCCCTCGTACTCAATACAAAGCCTCTGTATCTCAATGTGGATCAGAATAAGCGGATTTTATGTATGTAGTTACAAGTTGGGCGCAGCGATTTTAGTGATGGAGTGATAGCAAGTGATAGCAAGGTCAAATCGAAAGTTATTTTACTTTCTCTTTCCTTTCAGAAATTAAATATTGTCAAGCACAAATAGTGTGAGTGTGCGATCAGCCTCGAAACAAAAAGATAACCGGATATAAATATGAATTCGTAACAAGTGTGATTAACGTGATAGAACTACCTGCATCCATTATGCATAGATATTGATGGGAAAACGTGGAAATCTCTTGCGGTATGTGGTCTGGCGTGCTAGCTTACTGATTGATTGATTGATTGATTGATGGATGATTGAATCAAGAGTGAGAAGTAAATTGCTTTTCATAATTTTGGTTGTCCTCAACAACACACAATAATATCATATCTCTTTATATATCATTCAAATGATCACAGTCAAAAAACTTGCATTATTCAATTAATCGCTAAACATTTTCGTTTCCTTTCACAAAGATGGGACTCCAAATCAATTTCGGTTAATAATAATGAACTGAATAACGATTTGACCAAATTCTCTCAACTTGGGGCACTTTGTGATGGGCATTCGTCTAAGACGAAATTATTTCAAAATTCTACAACAAAACCCTAAAACGCTGAATGCTTATTTGTGGGCGGATCCTAATATGTATGTATGTGTGTATGTATGTATGTATGTAACTGAGGCGTGGCATGGCGTGTCTATTTCTGCGTGGAGCAATTAACCGAAGCGTCAACTGATTCCGAAATTCCATCTCGTCTGAATTTTCAATTAAATTTTGTTTGCTTTGCTTATCTCTTTGCTTTTGCATTTATAGTGGATTTGGTTGCTTTTCCCGTGACAAGCTGAACATTTGTTGTTGTTTTTGTATTTTTTGTTATTACTAATGCATTACAAACTTATTCATTACCTATGCAAAATTGTACACTTATATTAATTTTCTGGTTTTCATTTTTGCTTCTCATTCAGCGGTACAAAAATTATTCATTGCATTTGGTTTTCTGTTTAGGTCAGTTTAGGTTTCCTCTTTGTTAGCCATTGTTTTATATCCATAATGATTTCGGTTTTAACTAAATTTACACATTGCCTAATTTGCATTTTTTAATTCGTACACACAGATACGGCTACAATACAAATACTCGTGTACATAATATGCCACTCATGCCATGGCTTATAACTAGGTTTTCTTTTCTGTTTTTATTACCGATACGACCATTTCCCATTTCCCATTTGGTTACCGTTTGGTTTGTTTTTTTCTCCTTCTCTTTCTCTTGCTCCGTCTTTGTCGGCTTGGTTTAAAAATCATTTACTCGTATGCTAAAAAGTAACTAAATTTAATCAATCTTAGGAATTATTCAGTTGGATCAATTATGAATTTCTGTGTGTGTCGTCGCGTTCATCTGATGCATTTCTGTTCTGCTACTAGTTTTCCCCAAAACCTCCGATAGTGTCTGTCGGTCCGCCTTGGCGCTGTGGCTTTAGAGGCTCTAGGGACTCTTCCTCACTCCACACTCTCCTGTTCTCTGTTTGGATTTCGATTGGGATTGACACTGTGTTGGAAGAACAAAGAGATTATCCGTAGCTAGTTCTGCAGGGTGTCGGTATTAGGTTCTGCTAGAAGTCGCTACTCGTTGATGGATTCCCTAAATTGCTCTCCACAGTGTCGTCCTTATGTCAGAGCGGCGGCTTGTAGACTTCAATAGCAGGCGTGAGCATGTCCACTCGCGTAGATATCGAAGTGTCGCTGTAATCAACAGAAAAATATCGATGAGCAACTAAAATTTATTTAAACGTTAAAGATACAAATCGGGCAAAGAGTCGTACCCATTAATGGACAACAAATTGTACCCAAAACTACATGTTAAAAGGGGGAAAATTATTGAAAGTTAAGCCAGAGAAAGAGAAGAGAAAAGCAATGAAGGTAAAGAAAAGCTGCATGTCTTATCGCACCAGCTGCAGGACACATTCCATCAGAGGAGAACAGCTGTCAAAAATATTGTGCATTAAGCTTGTGCCACATCAAAGCTAGACTGGCTGTCAAAAGTGCTTAAATACTCTATATGTATAGTATTATAACTACATACATACATACATATGTATCTACATGTATACTTGAAACGAAAACAAACCAGAAATAGAAATAATCCCATAATGTCGAATACTAATTGTTTATGTACATATATGTACATACATATTTACATATGTATGTATACATAAATTACATGTGCAATTTTAATCCACTATCCAGCTTCAGCCTTATCAAATCAACAACATTGATTTTTCATGCCACATAGCTTTCTATTCAATTCATTATACTTTCTCTTATACCGCTCTCTTCTATAGCATTCTATGCTATTGTCCCCCCTTTTCACAGAGGACATATTTTTGTATGCACCTAATCCACTCACTGTAACTGTAACGTACTGCAATGCGTATTCCTCAAAGAAAAAGACTTTCCTAGTCCTGATTTCATTTTTTCGGTCCAATTGTTACATTTATTACATTTATTTATTATATAGATGATACACACACATATACATATTTCCTTTTCATTGTTCGGCCAACCTTCGACCCACAACTACTTTCTTCTACTCCTGTATATTTCCTTATTTTTCCTCGCTCTTTCCCCCATTTCACATCCTCTTTTGATGAAACTCCCTCTCCTTTATCACAGGCACCCAACGTATTGGAGCTGCTTTTCCTTTGTTTGCTTGTTGCGGATTCGGATTCGGTTTCGTATTGTAAATGAAATGGAATTAAATGAAATGTGAAATTTATTGTATTTAGGGGATTTCCATGCCACAAGCACTGCGGGTGGGATAGAGACAACGACAACGGCATGAAACAACCGAGAACCGGGAATGAGACCAAACGAAACAAAGCAAAGCAAAGGAATCGCATTTTCGCTTACTATTTCAAATGTAATTTATACGCGTACTTATGGCCCCCACTGTTTTCGGTGGCTGTTCACTTTATTGGCATTCTACTTTAGTTTTATGTGTGTTTACGTTTACTCTCTGCTCTCCTCCATGATCGCATTCGACACTGATGTACTCGTAGTCTTGCTGCACTTAGTCTCGAATATTGAATTAAATAAAAATCTCATTTTGTTTCACGGAAGTTGATTTGCCTGCTGCTCAGCCACCGTTATATACTTATTTGCAACACATAGTAAAAAGTCCCCAGAGAGAGAGACAGAGAGACAGACAGAGAGAGAGATAGCGGAGAATGGAAAAAAGAGTACGAGATAGTTTTCAGGAACTTTGCTTGCAAACAAAACAGGCAAAAGCAAAAGATATTCCTGAAAACTTTTCGAGGGCTGGTAACCACTCCAAATGCGCTTAACTGAAATAATTAAAACGAGAAAAGCATTCGAAAAATGCTACAAACTGTTCTCCGGCTCATCGATGCCCGAGTGCACTTTAAACAAAAATAGTTGATTGCATTATTTTTAATATTCATCATCCTGTGAATTATACATACATAGTTCAAAATAACTATGAGATAAGTTTTGTTTGGAAGAGGTTGTTGCATTTTTGCAATGAATGGTTTGGCAATTTATTAGCAAAAAATCCTTGCTGGTCCCAGCACCATCTAGTATGTATCCCTTTGAAAACGAAGCTTAAAGTTTAGAGATCTGATCAAAATCCACAACAATTTCCATGGACTTAAGGCACTCAATCTGTCTACTATTCGAAATGCTTGAGAAAGCAAATGATTTCACAGCTGGCAACTAAAAATCTTCTTTTACTATTGCCCCATTGTGGAAGTGCACTCTCTGGAGTACATCCCATTGCTGGAGATGACCACAGCCCCCACCCAAAGCTGAGCAAAGTGCTCCAACTTGAAGGTGAGGTAAAAGAGCACGAACAAGGACACCATCTGGCGTTAGCCATTCATCAGCATCAGCATCAGAGTGGGAGAAGCAGAAAAGAGAATAGAATTGCATTAGCAGGACATCAAATGGCAGGACAGGGTACAAGGACACTGAAAAGTGCGCAAATTGTTGTCAAGCTGTTAAAACCATGTTCCAATTAAAAATGCAACAAATTTGAGCAAAAAACAGGCCAGCAGCAGCAGCAGCAGCTGCAGCTGCAGAAGCAATTGAAAGTTGGAGTATTGTGTGTGCATATAGAATGTCAATGCAATTAAAAAGCCTTTTCAATTAGTTTCAAGTGTCATAAAAACCATGAAAAGCGCGGAAGTGCCTGCGGTTATCTGTTGGTTGCTTTGTGCGACTTTGTTGCTATGTTTTTTCATTGTTTCATTGCAATTGAATATTTAAATCAATGTTTTATGTTTCCGGGAAAAAGAAAAATTTGAAATGCAGTTAAAGAGGATCATTTTCTTTGGTTGCTTAGGGCGTGTCCGGCCACAGGTTCCGTCTCCTATATTAATAACTAGTTCGTCAAAGTTTCAGACGTCAAGACCAGGCTGAACAGAATAGAAACTAATCTCGAACATTCCTCAAAGTTGTTCGAGTAAGTGCGCACGTCTCTGTAAATCTACTAAAACTGACTTTGACAACAACTTTATGCAATTAACTGGCCCCGCTCTGGACTCTATCTCATACAATCCCATCACTGGGATGGGAGGGGGGGGGAGGGAGCCAGCTTATTATAAGCGACAACAAGCAATGTAAATGCCAACTGGCAGTGAGAAATTGCCAAAGGCGACAGGCGACAGGCGCCAGGAGGAAGCGAAACCAGGTCAAACAGGTGTGTGTGTGTGTGTGTGTGTGCAAGCACGGGCTGTTCTGGCAGGGAATGGAGGAGTGCAAAACTTGCCAATGTATTTAATTTGAAAATGCGACACCGACACTGCGGCGTTGAATGCTTCGTGTAAATTAAATTACACGCGCCACCCCTTCGCATCTGCTCTGGGTACAGGTTTGTATAGGCCGAGTGCCGTCCAACCCAAAACATGGTACATTAAATTTTCATTTGGCCAAGAGTCCCACAAAACTTTGGAAAACAATTCGCAGTCGCACTCGCAGCAAGGACAGGAGCCCCAGGCAGCAGCAGCAGCAGCAGCAGCAGATACAAATAAAGATACAGATACATAGTCGCCAGAGTGCGAGAGTGGGGCGCTTTAGAGGTCAGCATACTGCGGGCCCAGCTCAGGGCTCGGGGCTCAGGGCTTAGGGCCCAGCATCACCATCACCTGAATCTGGTCCTGGTACTGGTACTGCAACAATCTCCATCGCCATCCCACCTAAATCCACATCCACATCCGGCAGGCGACAAGTAAACACAAACACCAACACCAAGATAAACACCAGCCAGCACCAAACGCCCACACACCCAAAACACCTACAGGGACCGACAAGTGTCGGGAGAAAGGCACGGGAAAAACTCAAAATCTCATTAGTTACATTTTTGAGAGGACAGAGAGGCCTTGGCTTGGGTTAAACTTTCGGGCGCATTAAGCGGATGCGACAATACAGTTGGGCCAACAGTTTCCAGAATCACTTTACCCTTACCTCTGGACGATTCATTATAGAACGGAGAGGAATCTGCGGGAATGAAACAATTTAAGCCTGACAAAACTTTTACTTCATTGACTTCAAGTGCAGAAAATATTGATAACATTTTAGTATTATTCAGAAAATTATGATTACTTATATACGAATGCTTCTCCTTATTTGGATAAGCTTTAACTATTTTCCGAAACAAACATTTTAGAATTACCCTTTCGCCAGTACAGATAAGAAGATATAGTTAAGATTTCTGTCTGTTACGAACGTCTACCCAAAGAATATACACCCGTGCACCGTAAGACTACCCGGCACCAAAACTTTTGTCTCCAGAACTGAACTTAAAAAGTACATTGGAAAATATTTGTGCATTTATTAAGAATTTTTGGAACAGTTCCTACATATACATGTATGCCTCGGCACGTTCGTGTACTATATACATATGTATGTATGTATTGTTTGATAAGGGAATGGTATGGCATGGAATGTTGAATGAGATGGAAGTGTGCCACGCCCCAGGGACTCGGAATATATCGGTGTTGTCTTAGCCGCTTCTGGTGCTGTTGCTGCTTTTGCTGCTTTTGCTGTTGTTGTTGTTCATGTTTTTGTTGGCCATATGGCAGCACTTTAAATGCAAATGAAAGCGCTGAGCTGGAGCGCTTGTCCTCGGCGTCTGCGTTGACGGCAATGTTGTGCGTCGAGGTCGCCTACCATTTTGAGAAGTGTCCTCCGTCCTGTCCTGCATGAGTGGGAGCTTGTGGGCTGTATATGTGTGCTTGTGTGTTTGTTAAAGGAATTTGCATAAAGCTCTAAACTAGCATGAATATTCGGTTAGGCTTTTTCCTTGCGGTGCTGGTGGTGGTGATGGCAGCACACGTGACTGGCTCATGGACTGCAAAAGTTTTTGTATGTCAAGGCACTGCAACTGCAGATACTTGTTGAGCGTGTCCTAGCCGTCCTTCACGCTCCCACCTTGAACACTTCTCCAATGACGGTTTTCGGTAGGTCACCGCTGGCTGACATTTCCAATCAATGCCCGCCATCGACATCCAACTCAAATAAAAAGTTGAAATTTTTTTTAAGCATTTGTCGTCGTCGTCGAGCCAAACAATTGGGGCGGGGCGGGGCGGCACGGGCAGAGTGGTTCCACAAAGTGCTCGGAAACTTTTGTTTTGTCATTTGCGTGGGCGTTGGCCAATTCAATTGCCAACTTGCATTCGAACTGAAACACAAACTGAAACTCAAATTCCAACTCAAACAAGGAGCAAGGGGCGAGTCGGGGCAAATCGGGACGAGGCGTGTCGCTTGTCTTGGCCAAGTCAACAAGGGCATTGATATTAAGTAGCCCTGGCCCAGAGCATGGACGATTCATCATCTGTCCTCCCTCTGGTTCTGCGTCTGTTGGAAACTTTGCCAAATGTACTGAAAAACTTTGTTGGTTTTCGCCAGAGCTCGCAAATAACCGTCAACCATTTTGAAGTGTCCGAAAAAAACCGATCTTCTACGAACACTTTGCGAACGTGGAGCGAAAGAACACATAAAAAGTGTTTTTGCTCAACAACTGTTCTTCTCAGACCAAAACACTTTTTTTTGTGTTCTCTTTGGTTCGCTCCCTCAGGGACTATTTTGATCGGACACTTTCGGAAAAAAGTCTTTTTGTATGTATGCGTGCGTCTGTGTGACCGGCGAACGAGAGCAAGGTATATTTAACAAGGTAGCCGCACTGAGAGAGCCAGTACTTCTTATTTCAGTGAAGAAGAAAAGTAAAGTTAACCTTGTTAAATATACCTTGAACGAGAGCATCTTTGCTCAGGCATATTCTTTTCTCTTTCTCGCACACAGCAAGAAACAACCCTTTTTGAAGACACTTCTTGCGTAGTGGTCTTTCAAAGACCGTTTTGCGTGACCGATCTCTCAAAAGTGTCCCTATCTGTGGTTATTGAGAGACCGAATCGTTTTTTCGGTTGAGCCAAACAGTCAGACCGAAACACACAAGCGAAACGAAAAAAGTGTTTCGCTCAGAGAGAGATCGTGTGTACCAAATTTTTTCTGTTTTGTCTGCGTAAAGACTGCGTTGGAAAAATCGGTTGACGGTTATTTGCATGCTCTGGTTTTCGCTTTGGTCATTTCGAAGGAGGCGGTGCTGAAGGGCCGAAGATGTAGCCACCGCCTGGTGGCCATTAATCAAACCAGGGCAGCCATCCCGCTACGTGATGTCTAGTCCGCTGCCCATAAATAACCCCCAACTGCCACGGGGATAGGAAAAATCTAAAACTGCCCAAAAAGGATTTATGTAAATAAATACTTTGTATGGGTTACCAATCGGCAGCTTCGAGGGCAATCGATGCGGTAGCAATTTGGAAAAACCTGTGGGAGAAAGCCAAGTAAAGTGGGTAGGAAGCCTTGGAAGAACCTTGCGTAGCTCTGAAAATTAAGTTTCCGTTTATTAATTTCCGCTCACAGCTCAATCATCACGTCGACAATTTTTCGCATATTTCTCTTCAGTTATTTTTTTTTTTTTATATCATTTACGAGTACAGCTGACAGCTGGAAATCGAACCGTGTTTGCCAACGGGGTGGGGTGGGGTTTGATTGAGGTTGTTGGTGCTCTTGTTGTTGGATCCTAGCCTGAAGGCTATCACTGCAGCTAGTGACGGTTCGGGGCCAGAATTTAATTTCGGGCCATGTTCGTTAAAAGGTCGGTCACAGGATTTATTTGCCATTCCCGCATTGATTTCCAGTTCGATTTCGATTTCTGGTTTCTGGTTTCCCTGCTCTTGCCACTTGCTTAATGAAATCATTCCGTGACATATACACAGTCAGTCATGCTCCCTCTCTACATAAAATGAGTACATATATGTATGTATATGTCCCTGCACCTACCCTAGCGATTCCGCTTAATTGTTAAATCGAATCCGCTTTGACAACGCGGCGTATGCGTAATGCGATTATTGATATGTGTTGATTGGAATCGAGTTTACATTTAAAGTGGATTGGCGATGTCCCACACGCCGAACAATGACAGAAAATTGATTATTATTTACCAGAGAAAAGACAACTCTGCCAATCACAGCAAACTTCTCCTTCTAAAACATCATTTCGGCTGAATAGAGACTGATTTTGAGATAATTTGTGGCATGTCGTGGTGGCATGGTGTGGCGAGGTATGCGTTGCGTTGCATTGCATAATTCTACTCTCAAAATGTATCCCAGGAAAACGGTATATGTATTTTCTGCTCAACTGTATCCCAGGGATATGGTGTGTGAGCATTTTCACATATCCTTTAAGCCGGCGGCGGCTCTTGTGGGTACTTTGGGGGCGGTGGCGGTGCTCCCGGGCAAATATGAAATATTTCCGAAACGAATGTGCCATAACAGTTGAGTGAATAAAATATTAACAAATATTTATTTTCATAACTGCTGCCGTTTGCCGTTGGCCCCCACCCCGGGGGTCTCCTTTTATTTTATTATATTTATTTTTTCGCTTTTTTCTCTTTTATTTTGTGCTTTACTGCAATAGAGCTTGTCCTTGCTGTTGTTTCGGCTCTCCCCAGCTACGTTACAGCTACTGCGATTACACCAAGCGGCAAATAAATAAAATAACAACAAGTAAAGCAAAAAGCAAAAAGGGAAAGCCATGCCACACACACAAACACACATACACAATCGTTTCCACCTCTAGAGGCCCCGGGCTCAAAGAGCAAACCAAGGCGGTTTTGCTTTTTTTTTGGTGCACATTCTGCACTCAAAGCGGGTAAGGTAACTGCAACCGCTGGCAACATTCCGCTGTACGAGTAGACCCACCTCATCTAAGCAACCGTCGGACTGGTGCTAATGCAGCATTTAAGGCAAAACTCTCGCCACCACTCGTTGCCTTTTTCTCTCTTTTGACGGGTAAACCACACAACAGAAATGGCAGAAAGCCAAGGCGCTGCCACCGCCACCGCCACTCCCCTATAGGAGACTCTATTCCCCGTTTGCCACTCCTATTCCGGCAGCCATTCCGGGCATTGCTGGCCACGTAAATTGCGTAAAATCCCCGCAGCTGAAGCGCGAAGCCAACGCGTACTCCTCACTAATTGCACATTTTTATCTCAATTATTGCGGCTTACTCGTCCTGTACTTCTTTTGAGTATTCCACGACGGGAGTCGCACTAGGGGGTAGCGTAGCCATCCGTGCTATCCATTAGGGGATTATATGACATGCTGTCTCTTCTACACCACTCGACTGGTTAAAGTGCATTTAATTTTGCCTTTGAAAACCAACAACTTTTGGCAAGAGTATGTACTATGTCAAATTTTGCATTCCATGAGAAGCTTTGTATTCCGTTAGACTAATTATGACTCTTGTGAGACTAGATATGAAAACGTTATGGGAAAAGCAGCCAGTGTGAGAGATAGGAGAAATATGATCTTGTAGTCTAGTTTGAAGTCGAACATTCAGCAGGCAGTCAGTATTTTGTCTAGTATTTTGCAGTTCCGTTTTGTATGTGTAGTTATCGATTGTTATTTCTGAGTAGTGCCGAATTTTCTATGAATTTTCAAAATATTTCCTTTTTTTGGCCATAATTGCGAATTTATTTTATATTTCGAACATGCCACGCTTTCCACGCCTTTCTGCGGTACGGTGACCCTTGTTTGTGCTTTTTACAACTATTCCTGTATACATATACATATGTATTTGGTTTTTTCAGCAAAATTGCTTGAATAGTAGCTCCAGCTCTAGTTCCAGCTCTAGTTCCAGCTCTAGTTCCAGCTCAAGCTTCAGCCCAAGCATCAGTTCCAGTTCCAGCTCTAGCACAAGTACCAGCTCCAGTACTACCTCCACCTCAACGATCGGGACTTCTAGCTCTGGGTCTAGCACACCCACCACCTGCAGTTACATGAACAGCGAAGACTCCCAATATAGTCCGAATGTTTCCGTTTTATCCAACAACAGCTCTCGGCAGAGCTCAGATATTGCCCTGGAGGAAGCTGAAATAGACCAGAGTATGTTTAACCTCATGCGAGGGGCTAATTGATGTGCTTTTCAGTAACAATAATAATTCAATAAATATCATATTACTGTTTTCCTACAGCAGCGCCAGTGGAGGTAATAGATTTACGGAACGTGGGCGATTCACATCGTAGTACTGCAGCGAGTCGTGTACCAGAAGCGGTTATTGACTTATGCTCTCCGGTCAGACGCAACATCCCAGCAGCCAGGATTGATTTGGGTGACTCCGTTATAGACCCTCCAATTCGTCGGCGTCGTAATCATGATAGCACTACCTCTGCTGGTACTGCCTTGGATGTCGACGCCAGCGGTCCGTCGAGCCCGAAGCGCGAGCGTACCGACGTGCCCTCCGATGAAGCTTACAAGTGCCCTATTTGTTATGAGGGCGTCAGCCATCGAGAGCCATCCACGACAAAATGTGGACACCTTTTTTGTCGCCAATGCATTCAAACAGCCATACACAACATGGGCAAGTGTCCAATTTGTAAACAGGATTCGAGCCTAAGTGAGTTAACACGTGTTTATATGTAAGCCTGTTTTTCGAGTCATCTGGGACTTCATGAGTTTATAAGTTTTAGTATTTATATTACATAATAAATTAGAGGTACTCTTGAGTGTTCCGAATCCCTGTGTCGTGTCGTATTTGTTGCACAGGCGACAGCTCGTTTGGATGACGTTTCACAGATCTGAGCAACCCTGGATATGCATCTGTTATTTGGGCAATGAAATGACAGAACGAGGATAATTTTTCCTGCTCAGAAGCTGGCGAAACTTCAGACAACGAAAATCAAAAACGTGTGCGGTGAAATAATTAAAATGAGTGACAATCAACAAAATCCAGACAACAGTGCTGCCTTGCCATCCGCAGAGGATGAGGAGGATATTGTGAGGCGCGAGTTGGACGAAATTGTTCCTGGTCTATCTGGATTTATTGAAGGAAATATAATAGCAGGTATTGCACATAATTGTTCAGGGTAATACCGATTGCATGTGCTAAAGCGTCTGCCTTTTCAGCCCCACTAGAAATGACTGGACACAGCTGCCTTAACGATCCCTCGATTTTGGCTTATGTTGGACATGCTGCCGAGAACGTGTCCGCTGAAGGTGTGCCGGGAACAGCGGAGCCGATTGGAATCAATGTCTATATTGTGAATGAAACCGAAAGCGGAACACCCGTAACTATGGATATTATAAGTAAGCACCACAATACTTTTCTCGCCCCAAAATGTAACTAAATGATTTTTATTTAAGCTGGTCATAGCGCCATTATAGATGCCGGTACCAGAAGTGTAATCGTACCTTTGCACCATCCTGATAGTTCTGATACGGTTATCGTGAATGTCCATTTACGGAACGTGGGCGATTCACATCGTAGTACTGCAGCGAGTCGTGTACCAGAAGCGGTTATTGACTTGTGCTCTCCGGTCAGACGCAACATCCCAGCAGCCAGGATTGATTTGGGTGACTCCGTTATAGACCCTCCAATTCGTCGGCGTCGTAATCATGATAGCACTACCTCTGCTGGTACTGCCTTGGATGTCGACGCCAGCGGTCCGTCGAGCCCGAAGCGCGAGCGTACCGACGTGCCCTCCGATGAAGCTTACAAGTGCCCTATTTGTTATGAGGGCGTCAGCCATCGAGAGCCATCCACGACAAAATGTGGACACCTTTTTTGTCGCCAATGCATTCAAACAGCCATACACAACATGGGCAAGTGTCCAATTTGTAAACAGGATTCGAGCCTAAGTGAGTTAACACGTGTTTATATGTAAGCCTGTTTTTCGAGTCATCTGGGACTTCATGAGTTTATAAGTTTTAGTATTTATATTACATAATAAATTAGAGGTACTCTTGAGTGTTCCGAATCCCTGTGTCGTGTCGTATTTGTTGCACAGGCGACAGCTCGTTTGGATGACGTTTCACAGATCTGAGCAACCCTGGATATGCATCTGTTATTTGGGCAATGAAATGACAGAACGAGGATAATTTTTCCTGCTCAGAAGCTGGCGAAACTTCAGACAACGAAAATCAAAAACGTGTGCGGTGAAATAATTAAAATGAGTGACAATCAACAAAATCCAGACAACAGTGCTGCCTTGCCATCCGCAGAGGATGAGGAGGATATTGTGAGGCGCGAGTTGGACGAAATTGTTCCTGGTCTATCTGGATTTATTGAAGGAAATATAATAGCAGGTATTGCACATAATTGTTCAGGGTAATACCGATTGCATGTGCTAAAGCGTCTGCCTTTTCAGCCCCACTAGAAATGACTGGACACAGCTGCCTTAACGATCCCTCGATTTTGGCTTATGTGGTACATGCTGCCGAGAACGTGTCCGCTGAAGGTGTGCCGGGAACAGCGGAGCCGATTGGAATCAATGTCTATATTGTGAATGAAACCGAAAGCGGAACACCCGTAACTATGGATATTATAAGTAAGCACCACAATACTTTTCTCGCCCCAAAATGTAACTAAATGATTTTTATTTAAGCTGGTCATAGCGCCATTATAGATGCCGGTACCAGAAGTGTAATCGTACCTTTGCACCATCCTGATAGTTCTGATACGGTTATCGTGAATGTCCATCAGACCACCCCGGCTTCACGTGCGGCCAATACGGCTATCAAATCAGAAAGCCAGTACCGTTGCCCCATTTGCTTTCGTGATGCCAAAGAACTGGAGAGTCTACGTGCACCCCTTTGCGGCCACATATGTTGCGGCTCCTGCCTCGAAAAGGCCCTGGAAATCCGTCCCATTTGCCCCATTTGCAAAGCTCCAGGGGACTTTAGCAAGTCCATACTGTTGTTCTCTTAAAAAGGGAGACAGGCATTTTGTAGCCTGATTTATTCAAACAGGGATATAGACTTGAGTGATCCGCAGATCAGATAATTGGCTTGTAAAGATGCATACAAATGTCAACCACTGTTTAAATATTAAATATTATTCCCTGTATTTTGTCACTATATCGTGAGTATATTTCCCATCTGCCATGGAGACATGGCCCATGGACGCGAGGAGTATTTGACTATAGTACTTTTAACCGCTGACTAGCTATGAAGCGTTGGCCAATTATGTAGAGCCAGAGTCAACAAACTCCGTCAGCAGTTTGGGCGCCAAACAGTATGCAAAACCGAGCACCACACAGGCATCACCCTCATCATCATCGAGGGCAAGGAGGCAACTTCCTAGCCGCATCAGCACAACTCTGTCTCTCTAGTGAATGGGCGCAAGTGAGTTACTTGTAATTACCACAAAATTCAATATATACACTCGTTGCTGTGGCTCCACCACCCCACAGGCCGAGAGACAGACAGACAGCTGCCGTCATAGTCAAACATTATTTGGCATAGTCTCGGGCTCGTCCTGGAACTCGTTTTGGCTAACGACCCAACCATCGACTTGCGTCATATCCCACCCAAGTTGTCGAAGATGCGACGACCGCACGCACAGATGCCTTCGCTTGGCCCACACCAGGAGTAGGAAGCAGGAGGACCGCCTTCACTCCAAATGGAAGCTGTAAAAAATCACAGCATCAGCATAAAAGTGCTTAAAAGCAGCCGCCGTGTCCTGAGAGCGGGGCATGTTTTTGCTTTTTGCGCTTCACTTTGCACTGAAATTTCCATCAGACATCAGCCATTACCCATCCTGCCCCTCCTCATCGCTGGCTGTAAAAGTTTCGTACAGTTTTTCTCGTACTGATTCCTATCTACAGAATTTACGTTTTTTGACAGCCTGAAGAGGACGACGCTCTTCCATTGTTGCGAGCAAAACTCATTTCATCATCAGATGTTCGTTCGTTCGGCTTCGTTCTCGTTTTAATGGAATGATTTACAAAAATAAGTTATGAAGAATTTTAATTGCCACAAAACAGATACAGATTCCGTGCCACCAACCACCAACCCCCAACCCCCAACCCCCAATCTCCAACAGCTCGGATGGGCATCTTCAGTTTTAGCTCGTTAATGCGGCAACCTAATTCAATTTTGCATCTTAATCCAATCAGCAAAGTGAAGAATAATTGCCGCACAGACCTGACAGAGGGCCAGAGATAATATTACATTTTGCATTTTAATTGGGATTTACTAATTAAACAATTTTCCTGGCTATACTTTCCATTGGTTAAAGAAAGCAATGAGCTTTGGCTATTAGGCTGTATCTGGGGCTGGTGGGAGAGCTTACATGGTTGGATTAGGCGCCAGTGGACCTTTGTTAAATGTTGGGTGGCCTTTTAGCGGAATATATATGTCAGATAACTGACCCCTAAGCCTTTCAATATTAATTAATACAGATTCCTCGCTGGTTGTAAACTTTGAAAGTTTGCATTTGCATTGCCGCCCATTCTTGAGAAAATTTGCAAGATTTTCAATATAAATTTATGGACTTAAAGTAATTAGAAAGATCGATATATAATTATAAGCTATAATCGAGTGCTTTGCCACACAGTTCCTAGACATCGGTTCATTCAAATGATGATTTCTTTGAACTTCTGTTGGCAGCGGATGGGCGGATTAAATTTTGAAGCAATATGAAATATGATTACTGAGTCAGAGTCTGAAATATGAACATCTAAGCCATCCATCAGTCATTCCTTTGCGGGTTCGTTTAAAAGCACATGATTGCAGTTGCAGTTTGCCCTGAAACAAACACCAAAGACCATTCTAACGAAGACTGTAGAGCACACGCCAGCAGACACATATAGTACATATGTACATATGTATGTACATGCATGGGCGTACAGAGAGTACAGAGACCCCCTCCCAATAGACTAGCCTGTCTGCATTCAGCATTCGAAGTGCACAAGCTCAAAGCTCGGCACGCGCCATTAAATTCGTCAATGCAATTTGCACACAGCAATTGACGTAATAAAAAAAAGAGCAAAAATGAATGCGAGAGATGGGGAAGAAAGGGGCTACAGAGACAAATAAATCGAGAATATTGCGCATAAATGTATTTAAAATTACGCATTGCTCATACGCAGCGTATGGCAATATTTCCGCTCGACGGCGTCTTTTGTGGGCATGTGTGTTCTAGACGTGTCCATTGAGATGGAGCCAGGCCGGCCACTTAGTATTCCGTTCACTGACAAAACGACGTACACGTCGTTGCCTAACGGCAAGGAGAAACATCAATATCGCATAGCAACAGTGGCAATGCCTGTGGCAGTGGCAGTGCCAGCGGCAGCAGGAGGCATTGGCGGAGACGGTTCCGTAGGAGCCTACGGGCTACGCAGGCCAATTTGCAATATTATTGATTTTTCATTTTCCGTTTGGGTTTTGGTTTTATATTTTCGGTTTCATTGCCAGCAAAAACTAAAGGCAACAAAACACACAGAGAAGAAAAAGTTGGCTGAAACACGCTTCTGGCCTGTCCTGGCCTGGCCCGGGCTGGCCTGCCCTGGCCTGGTCATGCCCAATGCCGTGCAAATGCCAGCGATGAGCCAACAATCGCATATACACACACACACACACACACATCACCGTTCAGTTTACACCCACCCATTGGCATGTCGCGTCCCGGGGCCAGTTAAATAGTCAAAGGACAGCAACGCTGCCGTCGACGAAAGCGTCTCTGCTGCTCTCCGCTCCACTCGGTTCGCGTTCGCGCTCTTCAGCGGCGGCCAAACATAAAGTTTTCAGTCCAAAAAGGATACGACTATTAAATACCTGATACTGGTAGGCCAATAAAACTGAATTATTTTTGCCAGAGAGGGGCTAACAGAACCATTTTAGTTTTGGGGATGTAGGTGCGCGTATAATAGGAATATCCGAATTGCAACAGATGTACATATATAGACGCAGACACTGCCTCAGACTCGTACCATGGCTCTCTGGAGACCTCTCTAGGGTACCTATATGGCTTTGGCTGTTTTTGTGGGCGACGCGACTTTTGCCGAGAGGGTTGCCAAAAAACAAAAGCAATAGCAAACAAAAAAAAGAACACACGCGAAAAGTAAAAGCAAAAAGCAAAAGCAAGCAAAACAAAATTAGTTTCATAAGTTTTTTATGAGTTCATCGCTTTTTTGTGTATGGCCAGCAAACACAAACTCATACACAAGCACATATTGTAGATACACAAATAGAGACTGCTACATATACCATATACCATCGTATAGCACAAAAGTCGCCTAGCTGACTAACCAGCTTTTGTGCCAAGGGTCGAGCGTTGGGGCGTTCGTCGCGTGGGTGGACGCCTTTCCCTGACACCGCCTCTTCGACACCCCAACCGAACCGCTATTGCTGCTGTGTTCTGGCACTTCCGCTGTTCCTCTCACTCCCTCACACACAGACACACCCACACACACACACACACACACACACATACTTTGAGGAACTTTTAGGCAGGCAAATAATTCACAAAAAAATACAAAAATACATACAATCATACTCGCACGAATATATGTACATACATATAGCAGGAAGCCAAGTAAAATATATTGCGAGTAAATTTCTTTTGTTGTTCGGCTAGACGTTTAGTCGCACTCAGGGAGAGAGAGAGAGAGAGAGAGAGAGAGAGAAAGCGAGAGACTGTGTGTGTGAGAGGGACCGCTTGTGGGCGTGTGTTTGTGTGTGTGTGAGAGAGAGCAAAATGAAAGCAATGGCGACAATTTGTTAAATTGTTATTGTTATTTCTATGTTAAATGCTCCACTGCCCTCACAATGGCCCCACCGCCCCCCCAAAGTTGTACCCCTAGTAGTACACCTAACACCACCCACTCTTCACCAGCGCCCCATGACCACCCACTACTCTCCTCTCCGCGATACACTAACGGCTGCTGCACGTAACGTCGATCTGCATAAATTATGTGAATTTTATAAGGACACAAGAAACACAAAGGAAACCAAACCAAACCAACGGCAGAGGCAATGCCAGTCGGCGTACCCTCCGGGCTGCTAGCAAAACTTATTACGGAAAACAAATATTTTACAACAATTTATACTTTTATTGTTCAGTTTCTGCCATTTTCGGACAATTCCTCACAGGAAACATGGAGGTAGATGTAGATGTACATATTCAAAGGAGGTATTGTTAGGGAGTTCGGCGGTTTCATTTAATTTCGACTAATTATGCAGATGGCGCAAAGGCTAGAGGGTATAAAATACAGAATGCAATAAAGGCAAAGGTTATCACAAATGGGAGAGCTATGTTTGTGTGGGAATAGTTCAACTCCAGAGGAATATCAGAATATATTTGAATGCGGAAATGATCTAAAAAAAGTAGAATATTTAAATTAGAAAAGCAAGATGAAATGTGTATTCATTATTCCAAATACTGGTTATTGAAGACTTTTAAAATATTTTATACATATATGTCTGTATAATGAAGGGTGCTACATAATAGATATTGATATTGAAATGTAACCTTTGGAATAAATAATGATAATGTCAGAACCGAATCTGCAGGATCCATACGAGTACATAAATATGTACATACATATATTTATATAAATTCGAAATTAAAATGGATTTATTCAAAATTGGATTCCTTGATCATTTGGTGCAAGCCCAGAACTAAAATGAGCTTTTCCATTGAAACTACGTCGATAATGTTTTGTTAGCATGGCCAAGCAAAAAGACAGAAACAAAAAAAAACAAAAAGCGACTGCAATCACATATTCACGTTCGCAGAGCGCTTTGTTAATTATAGTGAAGAGCGCATAAATTCGGGAAACGGAACGAGAGTTCTGGCAGCGAGTCATTCCACATGTCACATTCTTGCACGCCATACGAGTATGACTGACCATTTCCGCTCACAGCCATTACGCCCCGCTGCCTCTGCAGGCCCCAGCCAAACACTCGCCCAGGCGATGGCAACAAAATTGAGTTCAAGTGAACCAGCCACAATGACGGTTAGTCCCGGACTCCACCTGAGCCTTGAGATTCATTAACACAACAACAAGAGAAACAGCAACAATAAAGGCAATAACAGGCACAGCAACAAGAACAAGAACAACAGCAGCAACAATATCCATAAACAGAGCAAAAGGCAATTCCAATTCGTGTGAAGCTCTGCGAGTTACGGGGCTTAAGTAGCCAGGCCCACAGTCAACGCCCAACATAGTGACCAAAACGAATGGGAACTTCATAAGCTCCACTGCTTCGCTCTCCCTTGCTCTCCCTCATTCTGTCTCTCTCTATATTTTTATGTCGAATAGGCCATACTGCCATACTCGTACAAATTGATTTTCTCACACCTAGAGTACTCCCACGACAAGTTGATTTCGCCTTTGCTTTTATTCTATTTTATTCGGTTCGGTTTCGTTTCGTTTCATTTCGATTCAGATATGTAACTCTATGGAGTAGAAGTCAAATAATAAAATAAAATCATCCAACCAGTTGGAGTTTCTGTTTCTGTTTCGTTTTCGGCTGTTGCTCTTCGTATCCTCTTCCACTTCCAATTCCAATCTGCCGGATAAGGTGCTTAGGCTTAGGCACATGTCAATTATGTGAGCAGGTCCTCGTAGCTGATGCCCTGACAGGCAGCCAGTCCGTTTTGGACAGGCAGGCAGTAACAAATCAATTAGACAAAAAGGGAAAAAGTAAAACTCTAACATGAGGAGCACAGAAATAGGTTTTTCTCCCCCCACCCCCCTCCACCCCAACCCCATAAGGCAGAAAAGATTAACATTTTAAGCCGGACCACTGTATTTATTTAATAGTTTGACTGGTGTGGGTTTATCCAAATTTCCGCAACAGTTTGTATTTTTTCAGATCACTAAATAGTATGTAATCAAAAGGATTATGAATTTTTACTTGAAACATGACTGCTGGCATGCTGGCACTCAAGCTAACAGGAAACATAATACATATGTGCACAGAAATGTGTGTTTATTTATGTCCGAAAGCCTGCAAAAACATAGCCCAACATCTTGGGGGTCCTTCTTGTTGTTGGAAACAATAAACGAATATATCTAGGAGTCGTTGGCCAACACCATAACTGTTTTATTTATTTTTGTCGTGAAATGGCCAAAGCCCAGTGGTCCCTTGGTTAATTATAAGAAAGTATTGATGTAATAAACCAAAAACAATATCCCCATCACACATAAATGAAAAACAATCTCAATCTCACACACATGCACACAAGCGGAGCATGCACAAACGAAAACAAAGCTATAGATATACTCAAACAATCATATATATATGTATATATATATATATATATATATGTGTATGGTATAGTACACAACGAGGTTGCTGACAAGTTTCAGTTGTCATGTGCAATTTTCCACGAGAGGGCGGTGCGGACTGAGTGGATCGATGGGACTTCTTAATTGCTGGCCAGTCCCAGGAAGTTGTGCCAACAGGAGTGTTCGCATTGAGCCATTAATTATTGACACTTGTTCGGGCTTAAAAATTAATCAGTTGCCAACAACAAATTCGACATCGATTTTCCGTTCCGTTTTCAATCTGCGTATTCATCATTTT
The DNA here is from genome assembly GCA_008121215.1 of Drosophila athabasca. Taxonomy (NCBI): domain Eukaryota; kingdom Metazoa; phylum Arthropoda; class Insecta; order Diptera; family Drosophilidae; genus Drosophila; species Drosophila athabasca. The sequence goes on along the minus strand of CM017793.1, from coordinate 438,852 downwards.
TTCCAAAAGCTGTCTGTCCTATTCCTGCTGATCAATTATTTAGGCTCCGGCAACGGCAACGGCTCGTGGCCGATAAGATTGGAAAGGCTGCGCCTTACAGGAAAACCTACTTAGTGGCTTAGCAATGGACCAAGAAGAGCCTCAACCACTCTCTTCACCGGGGTGACGACAAATGGACATTGTGAATTCATGCTGGTCTCGACACGTGCCACCAGGGCGGGATGGTCGAGATATAGATAGATGGGAGCGTAGGACACTTGGAACTGCAATTGCCAAGTAACAAGGCTCTCATCTGGTCTATGCTAATGCTAATCTTGCCCCAATGGGTTATGGACACGTCCGGCATGCACTCAACGCCCAAAAGCACCTCGGACCGTAGTCTCTGGTGCATTCAAATCGAGTTTGCCGTGCGTGTTTCTGCTTAATTGACTCGATTGAAAGTAATCCATGATTAAACTTCAAGCAACCAGCAACTACTGCTCTGTGGTTGAGCTTTAATCTGAGCTCTATGCTTGCCTACCCCATTAACCGGATGGCTTGTGGGTCAGGAGGACTCCGATTCAGTGCGATTTCATTGTTGTTTGATTAAGCTTAATTAGTGCGAAGTCCTGCCCCCGGGAGGCATTGTTCGATGCAAGCTGATTGGTTTTCAATTAAATGACAAGGCATCATAATTGATGGCTGCTCTGCCTGCTCCTCACATGGCTCATATGCATTCGTCATTGGGCAAAAGTGGAATCAAATTAACTCATGGCGTGACCAGTCTCTGGCCACGATTCGAGGAAGTCCTTCTGCCATTTACTACTCTTATTCCACTTATTCCACTAAATTGCTTTCTGATGAACTAGGGCTCTATAGAGGAAAACGCTGTTAAGCTTTTAAAGAAATTCCTGCTTACATTAAGTAGTTCTGCAGAAGCTACAATCATTTAGGGGTTTTCTATGAAATTGAAGAGTATAGATTGGTATATCATTTCCATCATCATACTTTTGTCGATAAACGTATGAATCTAGATATAATTCCATTACAAAATAACACCCGAAATAATGCTAGACCAGATTTTTCAGCGTTTTCAGCATTTTCAGCGTTCAACCCACTCTACACACGCAATGTTTTATTTGACAGCCGTCATAATACTTAAAAGTAAAACATAAATTTAGATCAATGGCTCAATAAGAATGATTTAATTGGGTTTTCATTTGGCGATGGCCAGAGCGAAGCTGTCTGGTGAGCTGTTAAAATTCAAATTAAAAGCCAGAACGTGACCAAAAAGTGAAATTGCGAGAAGGGAATTTCTTGGGCTTAATAGGCAATTTGCAGTCGTAATCCCCCAATGCAAGCAGATGCCAAAAGTCACGCACAGCCTAAGAATAAGGACAACAATAACAGAGTCTCGTTCTCGGCCACACAGGACACTGAAATAATTTTACACATTCAAGACGATAAACCCGACACAGAAACAAATGCAACTCGGTTGAAATATTAGAGGCAAATGCCAGGCACTTAATGGCCAATAAATCGATTTGCTTTCGGCAGCTAAAGCGACGCAGTGCAGCCTTGGCTGGATTAGCAATTGTTCGTCTCCCCACACAAAGTGTACTATATATGTACATATACTCGAATATGGGGAACAGGACAGTACGTATGCGGATGCCGATACGAACGCGGGATTTGGGGGCTTTGAGGGGCTAACGCTTATCGGCACGCATGCACGCAGCTGGCGGCAATTTGGATACGAAGATAAAACATTTATTGGCCACATAAAACGGGTGAAATTACCAAGGGCCCCACAGTGGCCACATCCGGTTCTGGCCACTGCTTTCCCCGCCACGGGATGTTGCTCTTGATTCAGTTTTGCCTCTGCAATTTCCCTTGGCTGTCGCACGCCCATTGAACTCGAAAAGGAAATCAATTTTCGACCACACTTTCCAGTATTTTGGGGCTCCAGGAATTAGACAAATGGCCCAAGACATTTGTCATAATTCGGTATAAAGGAATTGCCATTGTCCCAGTTGTCCCAGTCGGGTGTCGGCCCACATCTCATTCCCTTTTCCTACGCCTCCGGACATTGTCCTTTCCCGAGGCGGATGCCAAAGAAAGGGATTGGCCTCGAGGCGAATGAAAAATATTCGAAACTTTGTTCCTAATTGAGTCCTGTATTGATCTTGTTTATTTACACAGAACCAAAGGATAACATTTTACAATATGTAGATACTTTGGCGAAATTGATATCGTTGGTAACGTTGAATTTGCCAAAATTATCCAATATAAGTTTAGTCATAAAAAAACACATCTGTATAATGATTTTTGTTTTGTTTTAAATTTCCTTTGTGCTAAGAGTCTCAATCTACGTCCTCGCATGGTCCTGCTGACATTGTCGAACATTTCTTATCAAGGGACTTCAAAGGCGGCGGAAACTTTTCCCTTTAACGGGTGGATGGGGTAAAAGCAGGGAAAAAGTTTAATTAAATAAATTACAAAATGCTTTGCCAGCGACAACAATTCATTAAAAGAATAAAAGACAAAGGCAAGTCGGCCTGGGCGAAAATAAACAAAAAGTTGAGGCATCCTGCCAAAACCAGTACCCAGGACAGGCACCCAGCCACAGGCACAGGCACAGGCACCCAGCCACAGGCCCAGACAAGAGCGAGACGAGGATACGTTTGCAAGGATTCAAGATTCGCTTGCAAATTAAAAGCCAACTGTGAAGGCTTCCATAAATCACGGCTAGGTAGGTGAGTGGGCGGTGGTTCTATCTGGTTTGGGGCAGTGGGCGGGCCCTAGACAAAAGCGTCTAAGCAAAAAGCGGCCAGCCACAATAACTTTTAAGAAATTATTATGTTTTTTTTTAATGTTTTTTGTTTTGCGTTTGTGCGCTTCCCTTTGCAGATTGCCGTAGCCGGTGGACTGTCCCGGAGAGGGAGGGACAGAGAACTAGGAGCAGCATGGACACGGAACGATGTCGACTTATTTGCATGTTTGTCAGAGGTTTTTACCGTTTTTTTTTGTTTTTTGTTGTTTCGGTTTATTTGTTGTTGTTGCTTCTGGCGCTGGTGGGTGCTTTTAGTTTCCGGCGCGTTGCACTTGGAACGAGGGCTGACAAAGTTGCCACAGAGACAGACAATGTACAATTTTGCGGGGGAAGGAGGCCTTCGTTCAAATTGCGTTGAAAGCTCCCGAATGTCCCATTATTCCTGTGGTTGTAGCTGCTACGAGTATTGCCATTGTGGAACCCAGTGCGAGTAAAAGGCCAACAGAAGGTGCACGAAAGAGAGAGGCAAATGGCGAATAAAAAAAAATAAAAAACGGAGAACAGGGCACAACGGAAAGCAGAAAATAAATATGTGACACGAACAACGGTATACGACAACGTTCCGGAACAGAAGCGGAAATTGTGAAATATACAAATGTTCGTCTTGTTTAGGTGAACTACATGCAAAGTGGGCCTGGGCCTGGGCCTGATCCAGATCCAGGGCCCATCCTTATCCACAACACCCACTCAGTCCCTACTGGCCGCGCGGACAATGGAGCAAGGGGCATTCCGTAATAAAAATATATGGATCCAGGTCTGGACAACGGCAAAATGTCACATTGTTAAAACAAAAAGTACAAGCCAAAAGGACCGGAGCTGAGCAATCCCGACAATTTGTAGCCAGGCGCTAAACGCTGGTACACACATACATATATCCGTTAAAAGACGCTTATTAAAACGGCTGCATTTGGGCCGCTTTACACTCCACTCTCCCCAGAGGGATAACAAATTGGACCGACGGGCGACAAACAAACCAAACAATGACCATGTAATGAATGTAAAAAGATTCAAGGCAGAAAAAATGGGAGAACAAGCGAATAATTTTCCTGTTAAAATAATTTAAAATTGAGCAAACAAAGAATTATGATAAAAAATTGTTTAAGAATTTATAGGTACATATGTATAACCAAACCAACCAAAGAATCCACTAAAGCATGGTAATGAATACCAAACTCATCAATCGATGAATCAACCATTAGAGAGTCCTAGATAGAGAGCAAAAGTCCTTGCTGACCGAAATATGCCATTTTCCTATAATTGCCTGTCACTGCCAACTGACCAAGAATTTCGTAATTAGTTTTGATGAGCTCTTATATTATACATATATATGTATATAGTATGTATGTACTCGTATATATTTTTTAATTAAATCAAATTTCCTTGAAGCTCTGATAATTGGCAGGGCCGACCGCAAGAGCTGTCAGAAATCATTGCAAAATATTGGCAAAGAAAAAGGAGAGCGGAAGATCGGGGTAAATGCAAGCCGAATGCCTCTTGGCAGCTGGCAGCTGGCCAGGGCCCATGGAGAGAAAGGATTTGTAATTACGAAATTAAAACTGCGACAGATGGGCCAAAAATGCATGATGGACTGTCTAAAATAAATAAATGGATGGCTGCATGGCTGGATGGCAAGGGCTGGCTGCCAGTGACTGGAGGGACGAACGGATGGAGCGGAAGGATAGATTGGCAGAAGGACTGATGGATTGACAGGCAAACAATATAGGCTGGCGTACGGCAGGAGATCAGCCTTGGGCTGTGGCTCTTCTACAATATCCGTGAGGCCCACTTGAGCAGCCGTCGAGCCGCAGCTCCTGCTCCTGCCGGCATGTCCTGCCACTGACGGATCCGGATGCAGCAGCACCAGCAACAGCAACAGCACCAGCCCCAGCACCAGCACCAGAAGCATCCACAGAAACACGAGCAACGTGTCGTGACCGAGGCCACACCCCAGGCATTTCATTGGGCTTTGGAGTGGACTGGGATGGGATGGATGGGCGAAACGGTAGCAGCGGTGGCGGCAGGTGGTCCTCATTGAAATTTGTTGCATTATGCTCGGTTTGCCCATCCCCCCCACTCCTCCATTTGGTTCAGGATGCTGACAAAATGTCCTTGTACGATACTCACTGCTGCACTTGATTGTCAACAAAAATTGTTTTGCAGTGTGTCCTTGTTGTTGCCACTGTGCCACTGCTGCTGGCCAAGTCTGGGTCTGGGTCTGGGTTTGGGGGTCTTTGGTCTGGGAGCCGCAGCACTTCGGTTTGAAGTGACTGCAATGGCAAGCGGGGTTGCCTGGCAAAAGGACACACAGCAGTAATTAAATTTGTTCATCTGAGCTACATAAATGGGGATACAAAAAAGAGAGCTCTCCGCCTCAAATTCAATTCTCTCCGACTGGGGATTTTTTTTGCGCAAATTAGAGTCAGACAGTCAGACACATTGTTGACAGTTTAAACCTAAGTAAACACACGTGCCTCACACACACACACACACACACACACACATGCATACGCAGGCAAACAATTACACACACGTACACACGACTACACTTGAAGACGGCCATAAAGATAAATGTTTTATATACGTGAATTGCTTTGAGTAAAAGCTTTGTTTGGCTTGTGTCATGTGCAAAAGCAAGCAAACAAACCAACAAATAAACTAACATATGAGATATCTTACCCCTAAGGGGATACCTAGGACACTCACTCATGCAAAACATAATTCATTCGCCCCGTGGTCCCATACATTTCGTCCTCAAGCACGTTTTAAATTTCAGCAAATTAACATTTGCGATTACATCTGAAGTTTAATTGTCATTCTCAAGAGGAAATGAAATACCTTAATGTGCAGCTAGACCTTAAAATCAGGGTTATTGCAGAGTGTTGAAGGGAATTCAATGAAGTAACAAGATATCTGCTCAACAGTTATAGCTCCTCTAGGCATATGCCAGGATTACAAAACAAATAATAAAGAGAGAGAGCACTTGAGAGGTACAGTCTTGACTGGCAACTCGATAACTGATTGTAATCATTGGATATATTTTAAATATTGGTAAAATATTGAACTATTTATTAGTCTGCAACTTTAGCCTAATCTTTATATGCATTAATTTTTTTTCATTTATTTCCTTACATTTGAAGCATCTACAAAATGAAGCATCCTTCAAAATTGTTGAATTTCCAGGATATTGGCTTCACTTTGACTTTCTTCAACATTTAAGACATAACAAAGGTCGGCAAAAACTCGTCTGAGCAAAAGATGTACATATATGTATGTATATGTATGTACGTATTTTTATATGATGTTCCAATTGAGATATTAAACCAAATGCCTGACCATTAAATCGCACGCGGTTTCCTAGATATTCATACACATGTACATACATATAGACATTTGTGTACACACGAATATGTATGGTTGAGTGTGTTCGTGTTCGCATAATTTATTATGAGATGCTTCATCTTAAGTAGGCCGCAAAAAGTAGAAAGCAAACGAAAAGGGAAGAAGCTGGCTGGGGTCATAAATTCGGTTTAATAACATATTCAAATTTAGATAATATCCGTCTCTAGTGCAATATTTATGCCTGCATCCCTTCTCTCTCTTTTATAGTATAAGGGTGTATGTGTAATACACATGTGTTTGTGAGTGAGGATTGTGCAATGTGAGATGCTTGAAGACTCGACTGAGTTATGTGAACACCTAAATTATCCAGGCGACAGACCTAGCATAGCTCATTCCACCAGGGAATTCCAGGGTGAATTCCACCATTACCTTTTTAGCTCGAAAGCAGGCAATAAAGTCTCGAATTCCCCCTTATCATCTGCTTATCTTTATGCCTGTGCCAGCTCCCAATTTCGGATTCATAGTTCGGACTGTAACTTCTGTGCTGTGCTCTCTTTTACGTAACAATCTTCATGAATATGTATTCCTCGGGGACGCCGTAGCTACGCCGTAGGTTCTGTCTGTGGAACGGCTGAGTTTCTCCGTGTCTTTGTATGTGTGTACTCATGTTATTAATGAAGCATTTGCTGCGGCTCCACTGACTTAGCGGATTTTTTTCATTCGAACTGGAAATGGTTGAGGGAGAGCAATAGGGATTTTGTGGGGATTTACATGAATTGAGTGACGACTGCCTTCGTTTGCAGCTTGTTCTTGTTCTTGGCACTGCTGATGCTGATGCTGCTCTTGCTCTTTTCGCGCCATCTGCTGATGTGATTTCCGTATCAAACGTACATATGCATGACCACGCCCACAGGCCAGACATCGACATCTAGCCAACAGCCAACCAGTCAGCTAGCATTTTGCCTTTCTCCTTTCCCTTTCTCCAATTGCCGATTTCAATGGCCAGAATTGAACAAGAAATGGAAATTTATTGAACAGCATTCATATGCTGCGCGTTATTAATATCGATTAGGGGGCGGACTGGCGACGCCTTCCCTGGGTGACGGGCGCATCTTGAAGATGTTTTTTTTTTTCCGTTCTGTAAGTTTGTGTGTATGTGTATGTGTGGCTGTGGCTGTTCATGCTGTTGCCATGGCCATCGACATTGCCAGCACCCGAGATTGAGATACAGCCAGGCACAACCATGCAGTTCTCTAGTTCCCTTAGACACTGATAAAAACACCGAGAACACATCTTATGCCATTTTATTTATTCTTTTTTTTTGCTTTTGCACGCCATGGAATATTTTTTTTTGTTGCGGCACCATTGTGGCAGACGGAGACGGGGGACGGCCGCAAACATCTGTCTGAAACTAAACGGCATTTCAGCAATATTCAAGAGCCTTTTGTTGTTGTCATTAGATGGCGGCAGTCTGCCCAAATCCTAATACTCAGTCGGAATTGAACCCCAGTGTACATGTACATGTGACAGTGTGGGACACGTGATCCAGCATGGTTACCTTCCTCAAAAGGTATAGACGGTATAAAAAACCATTCGCAAATAATGGAGCCGGAGCTTTTTTTTGGAGAGGTCAGATTTACACGAAATTGATATGTTCTCAGCTGAAAGGATATTTTTTTGCTCCTGATCCTAGCCTGGCCTGGACCGACTATCGACTTGTTCAGACAATTTTAAGATATAACGCAGTTTTCATGTCGACGAACGAGAAAGACAATTCGTAAAAATCATTTAGGAAAATGAAAGACGTGACTTCGGTGCATTCTCAGCTTCTTGGGATGTTCATAAAAGACACCAAATTGATTTTTCTATAAAAAATAGAAGAAACGAAGAGTGGAGCGTAACCAGAAAGTGGCACAACCACACACACACGACCACACACACACACAAATACATGAATAGAGAAAAAGAAACGCTTCCAGGCAGCCGCAAAAGCTGAAACAGAAGTAGGCCACACTAGCACACCCACCACAGCCACCCCACTACCCTTCTAAGCGCACAAACTCTTGTTTGGGCTGCACTTGAAGGCGATTCTAAAGTTTCCCATATAGCCTCAGATGGGGACTCACTATAGAACAGAGCCTGTTTCGGGATAGATATACTCGTAAGAGATTTTGGCCAAGGATTAGCACCGATTTAAGAAAACTTTCAGTTGCAACAATATTACTGATATTACAATATCAACAATATCTCTCTATCATCTTTTGTAACCCAAAAAAGCATCAAGAATAATGGAACGCTGCTCGTTTTTTCGTAGCAATTTAGCCCACTTTTTCTGGCTGTCAAGGCTTTGGAACGGAAAAAGCAACGGCTTTCCTTATTGGCAGCGATTTGGTTGCGTTATGGCCAGATGATTGAGTATGGCCTGAGAGAGGGCTTCTAATACAGCGCGTGCTGAAGCATGACACTCGACAATTGCAATGGCAGGCACGTGCGCCCCGTTGCACAATTGTTGCAGGGCTTCGACTCAGCTTTAAGATCATTTGTCAAGTGGCTGCAATGGCGTTTTGATAGCACAGCCATTCGCTCCTCACTCATCAACTACCTCTGCTGCACTCGCATGGGAAAACTGTTGTTTCCCAGTTTGCTTGCGTGGAATATTTTTGAGCGAACTTTCAATCGAGTGCCGTGTGAGTGATATGAGGCAAATCCTCAAAATGCAGCTGGTAAGCAGCTGTAAATGTAACTGAAATAAAGCGACAAAGGGGATGCATCAGCGAAAGGTAAGCTGATTATGTAACACACACTCACACACAGGCTAAGTAAGAGAGAGAGAGAGTATGTGTGTGTGTGTGCTTGTGCTTGTGCATAGCAGATAGCATTAACAAACGGCACACACTGAAGCCATTTTGTTTCGCAACTTTTCAACAGCTCTTTTTCAACAGTTTTTGTTTTTTTTTTGTGATTGCCTTGAAAACAAGCTAAAATATGCGCTTTCGAAAGACTTTTGCTGGCTGCTGACGCTACCTGACATTAGAAATTCAAGAAGCTTACCTTATGTGGGAGAATTTATAAAGACTGCAGCTGCACTGGTCCCAAAGAGCCTTGTAGAAAGATAATTTTGATTTAAGCCAGGATTATTGATAGCAAATGCGAGAGTATTTGGTCATTGCAATGGCTAAAAAATTAGAGAAGTGGGAAGACATGGTTAATTGATAAAGCCTTTGGCCTTGGCCACGGAGTATATGGCCCAGAAGACAAGGTCTGACCATGGAATGGAACTGAATTTTGCCCGAACTTCACGGGCATGCGAGAGCCAACTTTTTTACTGGATGTGGACTGAGAGCCCTGACTGAGCGCCTTGACATTTGAATAATGCGCGGACTGAGTGAATGGGCTAAAGTAGAAGCAGTAGCAGGAGGAGGAGAACGAGCAGGAACACGGGCAGGAGCAAGCCACAGGCCAGGCAGTAGACCACCAATTCATTATCGATTGAATCGATGTGCAATGAGAATTGAAAGCTGATGGAAATTTCCTCGAAATCGAAAAAGAGAAAAGCATAACAAAGGGGGAGATTTGAAAATGCCACAAGTCAAAGGGATTTCAATAAAAACATTTGAGAAAACCCATAAAAATCCTTTTCTGTAAAGATAGTGAGACAGGGAGAGAGAGAGTATTAAGGACCAGCTGGATACCGCCATGAATTACGAATCAATGGCTGGGCTTTTGTGGCCTTTTGTTTTGTATTTACTCGATGGATTAATGTAATTGTTAGTGTGCGATACTCACACCCCACTACGACGCACTATCTGCGCCACCCATCCCATTAGGACTCAGTGCCAGATAGAAACCCAAGCCCCCCAAACCACTCTGTCAACAGCTCAACATATCAATCATACGCAATGTGGTGCGTGTTTTGTGCGTGCCCTAATGCTTTCGCTGGGGTGCACGGGTGCAGGGGTGGCGTGTGCTGTCGAGAGGGGGCACACACATGCGACGCCTGGTCTTATAAATAATTTAGACCGCATATTACTTCCAAATAACAACAAACCAGCACCTCAGACTGCTTTTGACACATTCCCGTTTCCCTTTAAATACACAGGCACGAAAAAAATAACCTGTCATTAGTGAATTATTTAAATTACATTGACGCCATGAAACTAAAGTAAATATCGGAAGGGACATAGCCATAACGGAGAAGGAAATTCCCGCTCTTCAATCAGATTCAATTTAAATGGTATTTCCCCATATTTTAAGGTGAAATTTAAGGTCAATCTAGGAATAAAAATGGTACCATCTCCTTGGCGTCTCTGTACTTCATTTACGCTTGGTCTGTATTAAAGTCAAATGAAAATCTTTCAATTTTCAGGTTATCCCAATGTAAATTACTTGGTACACCAGATAGGAACATTAGGACATCTCTTCTCTACAAACTGAAAGACAGCGTGGACCCTCAGGGGGGCACTCACCTGAGATTCTCAATGCGCGGCCTTCGGCACTGCGGACGATTGCGTCGATGGCTGCGATCCTTTTTGCAGCGGCAGTCGCAGTGCATGATGCACAAGGCGATGGATGAGATAACCGTTATCACAAAGGGCACTGCGAAAAAATTGATGATCATGGCCACCTGATCGTCGTGACTGTAGGACGTGAGCACTACGGTCTTGTTCTTCCGCGAGTAGTAGCACGGATAGATGGCGCCGTCGGCGCCGTAGTAGTCGTTGAAGGTCTTGCACGTGACCGTGGGCGGGTAGCCGCAGCCCTTAATGTTCACTAGCAGCGTCGCCTCCCCGGACTGCTCCCAGTCGGCCGTGTAGTTACTAAAGTCGGTCATGTTCTCCGGAATGGTAATATTCTGCTCGATGAACGTCACATAGATATGCACGCAGCGGTAGAGGTCAGAGGTGCAGCCCTCGCGACAGGAGCTCCAGGAGCAGTTGAAGATGCCCACAAGATCCTCGCGGCGCGTGGTCGTGCAGAGCGTGGGATTCTCGATGAAATCGTGGCTCAGCGTGGAGATGGCCGGGTCCACGTAGAGCGGCACCAGGAAGAGCAGCGAAGCACCGGCGGTCACCGAGAAGAAGGCCAGTGTCGAGGTGCCGTAGAAACGCGCACGTTCCCGCCACGAGCGAAAGCGCCGATTGCCATTTTTCTTTTTTGGAGCCAGTTCTCGGATTTTACGTAACCGTAGCTCTTGTTGTTGCTGCTCGAGTAGTAATTCCGAACTGCCACTCCTCATATTATTGTCCGTGCACACAGGGCGCTGATGTTGCTGATTGTTGCTGCTGCTGCTATCGTCCTTGGCGTCGGCGTTGGCGTTGGCGTCGCAGCAGCAGCTGCAACGGCATCAACGAGTGCGTTGTGCTTCTGCCTCTGCTTCTGCTTCGGATGGTCCTGGTTCTGGTTCTGGTTCCTCCTCGCGTTGCACTTGAACAGTATATATGTGGGTGTCGTGTTGGGTGTGCGACAGAGAAGTTCGGATTGCAGCCGGCGTTGACAGTGGCAGCGGCAGCGGCAGCGTCGTGCTCTGCCTACCTACCGCAACATAGAGAGAAGCAGCGCAATACGGATATTGAGGTTATGTACACACGCTTCGGCGCAGAGAGGCCAGGCGACATAGAGAGGGTGCAAATGAGAGACGGATGACAAGCTAGACAGCTAGCTAGGTAAGGGCGAAACAGCTGTTTCACAGCCAGAAAAAAGTGAGAGAGAGGCGCCGCTCTGGTGTTCATTGGTTTTAAATTATAGTTCACTGCGCTCCCTGGCGGTGTGCCCTCATACAATTTCTGTCATTTAATTGGCCGCTCATTGGATCACTGAACAAAATAAAGCAACAACATTAGCCCTAAAATCACACACATTCGTTATTTTTTGGTGGATGGGCGAATGGGTGAGTGGGTGGCTCTCCCAACAGCTGTTGATGTAGGTTAGTTTAAGAACAAGAGCGAGAGCGAGTGTGAGCGTCGATTGAGAGCGCGCGTTGAAAATCGAGCGAGAGCATCGCTGTCGACGCCACTGTCACTGCCAACGACAACGTCAACGCTGGCGTAGGCGTAGGCGTCAGCGCTTTCGCCCCAGAGACTGTGTAACCTTTTTGCTTGTGTGTTGCGGGTGGAATGGAATTATTTATGCTACACATTTTAATATCATTGTTGTTTGAGGGTTTTATTTGTAAATATTTTTTAAATTATTTTAATTTTTTTATTTTATATCCCTAACGTTAGCGTGGTTCGAATTCTGATCTAACAAACTCTCCACTAGATAGAATGTTCGCTCCTGCCTTCCATGACATCCGTTCACCTTGGTATTCTATTCGGTGTTGTTGCCACTTCGCGTGACTCTGGACGTGGGTCAATTTGGACATAAGCAGCAGTCCCACAGTTCTGTTTCGTACCTCTTCCTTTGTTTTTCCTATTTTATGGCCGGTGGACCGTTTTATTCCATTTCATTCGCTTTTGCCTTTGGCTTTGCCCTGGCACGCATTTCACAATTTTCATCATAGACACACACACGCACAGACACACTGGCTTAACAGTTATTGTGGCCTAACTGTTATAGTTGGTATGATTTCATTCTCATAAGCTCTATCTACGCGTATGTGGGGCTGGGCTGGCCCTGGCCCACGCGTCGTATGAGTAATACACTGACCGAGAGTACATACGTAGCCCTGGCTCGAGGAAGTGTGACATTTAAACGATACAAACGGTAGCAGCCCTTCCACCCACAATACATTCATCAGTTGCAAAACACAATAGCTTTTCCACCTCATACATTCATCAGCAATCAACAGCAAAGGCTGTGATTGGAGACTGGGGACATATCGCCAAACTTCTTGAGCGCCCACGCGGCCCTTTGGCTTCCGACGGTCAGGACGGACAGGCCCCAAGTCGGGGAAACGGAATGGAAAAGAGAGATGGAAAGCTAAAACCCAGAATGAAAATGAAAATGAAAATAGAAATAGAAATAAAACATTCAGCTCGAGAGTTGAACTAACTTATAAGAGCTGAAATGACAGCTGCTGCCCTGCAGCCCACGCAGTTTTTTGATTTTGTTGCTAACGTTGTTGCTGTCGGAGAGAGGGGGCACTTTCACTTGAATAATTTTTTTTTACTTTCACTTTTTAGAGTAGAAAATGCTTGTGGGATTTTTCGTAATTTGCACAATGCTACGCCGATTACGGCACGATATTTGCCATAGAATTAGAAAATACCAATAGTGCCATTGGCTCTGGCGCTGGCTTTTCCGCACGCACGCACACACACACACACGCACACACAGAGACAGACAAACAGAATCGACACGAGAAGCGCGCGCGCTTGGCCCTGACGTGCCTCTCGGAGTGTCCAAAACTAATGCCACCAACGACGGCAGAGCCGCCACAACAGACGAGTTTAGTCAACGACGCGACGGCAGCAGCGACGCCAACGTTTCGAGGAGCTGCGCAACCAAGCCGGTCCCCCTTATGTCCCTGAACATGGTCGAATTAGTCATAAGGTATGGCCAACTCAGGGAGCGACAACATTTCCCTCTTTTGCTGATAAACCAGCTAAGTCAGATTTGACATAAACATGGATGAATCGTAACTGCGTTAAAACATGCTACGTATTGTAAAAATGTACAATCTGCCAAAAATTAAATATTATATACATATACAGTTGAATACATAATTCGAATGATATTAGTTAATATTAGCACATTTGTATTTGCAAACGCAGCCCTGTGCAATTTCTCCGTAGATATGGCAGTTTTTCCCAACTCCTCGAAAACCATTAATGTTTTCTTCACATATGTATGTAAATCGAGCAATGTCGACCAATGTTGCATTTTTCCTGCTGTATACGTAAACAAACACACAAAAAAAAAAAGGTGAATATACTATATACATACATACATATGCGTGCCGAACCCTGATCTAAATAATTATGGACATTTTACATTCTATATATGTACATATGTATACTATACTATATTATATATACATATAATTAACCTAAATTTTTTTGTTACATCTGTTAAGATGATAGGAAATCTGATTTCTGTTTTGTAAATGCTAGCTTTGAGCAATATTCTCTTGAATTTGAATTAATTGATACGGGAAGAACATTCAGTTTGTTATTATTTGACAGATTTCAACAACTCAACTAAATTTCAACTTAAGATAATCTGCATTAGAGGTCTTTGGTAATGTTTTCGTACAAGCGACGACTCCACCAGGCTTCCAGATCGAAGGGTTGAAAATCTTCCAGCTCAGGGCTCGGGGGCTCTATCCAGACAGTCCCCAATGCTGAGGTGGGAACCTGTGTAATGGCCAAGTTGCTTTCCTCAAAATTAATAGCATTGTTGGCTGTTGGGCCCGAATCACTAGAATTTGGGGCCACCAACATGTTCCATGAGTCTTTTATATAGTTTTTGATATCCTCATCCTGCTGTGAGATCCCCTCCTTCTCGTTCTGCTTGGTTGGTGTAGTACGTTTCGAAGGACGCTTTTGAAATACCGGACGTGGGATATTCTTGTGCTCCGTGGGCGTTTTTAGATCAATGCTCTCGTTCTTCTTGCTGCTCTCTTTGATGCCGTCTAATTTTTCAACACTATGAGCCAGACCGCCACGTGTTTTAACAACGATTTGGCTCATTCCCTTATTGACTTTGTACATGACTAGGTTTCAGCACGTTACGATCGCTTTGCTGTTTTCTTTTCTTTTTAAACTGATATAGGTTTACAGTAAAGCTAGTAATTTTGGAAATGCTGTGTTCTCTCCTTGTTGTCACAAAATGTCAATGTCATTGTTTCCTTCTTAAAAAGTTAAAAGAGTGAACCAAGTTCAAGGGGGTGCCAACTGAGCTGGAATGGCATACTGACTATCGGTGGCAGCCCCCATAGAGACAAAATCATTTTAGTGGTTGGTTTAGCAGTAGTAAAATTAGTGGATCTTCTTGGGTCATCGTTGATCTTGAATCATAAGAAAAAACCAGTCTGGTATACGTACATTTGTCTTTTTTGGAATCAAATTATAATTAAATATGTACATGGATTGATTCAGTAACATAGTGTGTGCAATATTTTTGCACTAGTATGAGCGAACTTGAGGCTCTTGAACTCTGAGGCTTCCGTTTGTGGAAAGAAACTAAAAGAGTGTGACCAAGCATATGCTTGGTCTTATAGTCCGTTGTGTTGTGCAAACAGCGCCAATTTTGAAACTGTAATTAAAAAAGTAAAAAAATTAACTCTGACGGTGGAGTGATTGTGTTGCATATATTGTTGCAAAAAAAAAATAACAGGATGTACAGCGCTGACGGAGGCGAACAAATGTTCATTATGTATTGCCTTTTATGAACCAGAAGTATGCAAGTATATTTAAGTAATATTAAACCACAAGGATCGTATCGTACTTGCTGATACTGTGAGTACCCTGAGATTATAAGCTAGCTACCTTTACTAAGTATACATTGTCCTGGCAGAGCCATTATTCTCATATGCTGATAGTGGTGCTGTTTTTTTTTTTGTGATTAGCATTGTGGCCTAGTGCGCTTAGCAAACAGCTAGACTCAGAGATCGATCTCCGGACGATGTTTGCTCTCCGCAATGTGGATGCACCCATCTGCCAATCAATCAACCGAGCCAATCAGAGTATCGAGTGTTGTCAGGGCGTGCGAGGGCAACGAGTATCTGGATGATGATAGAATCTTTGACATATGTATATGTACATATGTATATATGACGATTTTCTTGAAGTGAAGTTATGCCGAAGCGGTATTGTTTGACAGCAGCTTGTGGTTGATATTAATTAGCCAGGACCTCAGCGTGCTAAATTTGGATAAGCTGGCGGAGAGCTTCAGAGTTGTAGGACAGTCGCTATCGTGGAATAAATTTGCTGCTGCCTCTATCGCTTTCGAGAACGCATGTGTTTGTCTCAAGGCAATTAAAAAAAACTTATTTTTCGGACTAAAAAGCTATTTTTGCTTATTGTCTAAGTATGTGAAAATAATAATCTTATATTGTGAATGCCGAGAATTTTTCACTGGTTGGAGGAACAAAATATATTTCATCTCTTGGTCAAAAACCTAACCGCAGTGGTTGAGAAAAAGATGAAAAGATATGTCAGAATGGTAATCCGGGAAGTCCACGCAAGTATTGTTCCCTGCAAGCCTCTGACCTACATATACGATCGCGGCTTAAACTTTGTTTTGCAAACGCTTGGTAAGTAGTCCTCACATCATTTTGTCTTTAATTGATTCACCGATCGATTGTGCTGTAAATCTTTACAGAACGGTTATTTGATTGGTTTATTCATGGCGGCGTTCCTTCTGATTCCCGTGCTCTGTACAGCCTCATCGTGTGCAGTGTCTCTACAGGCAACACAGGGTGATTCCGATAAGGGCCATCAGAGTACGGGCTGTGCAAGACCCATGTCCCTTTTGCAGACCCATATACGATGCCAGGTAAACACATTGTCTCCATTGAACAGGACCGCGCAGAAACAATGAATTTTGATGGGGAGAACACGATTGAAGAAATAGTAAATATGAACTATGAAGACAGAAAGAATAAGTTCGATTTTTAATAAAAATATTAACAATAAACCCCAGATTTGTTAAACAACAGAGTGTAAACAAACAGCTAGTGCGACATCATTTTTACGCGGCAAAATTTGAATTTTGTGTATTCGTTTTTGCTGTTACTAGTGGTGGTATTTTACACAATACGCTGAACAGGGTTGAAGTATTCTCAAAATCGCACAAACGCAACGGAAAAACAACCATAGCAACACTTTTTGCCACCACTAGGCCCTTGCGTTAAAGTAGTCAATGCCCCTTTACCTATTTGTTTATTCTACATTATAAAACTATTAGCAAATAAGGCATATACAAAAGAACAGTTCTTCTGATGTACATCTTCTTTAATAAGTGTCATAACACTCCAAATATTTTATATTAAAAGGTATGGGAGCTCTGGGAACTCTCGCTAAAAATTCAACCATGTGTTAAAAGAAAAGTATCGATATTCATAATATCGTATAAAAATATATAATATTGTCCATATCGATATATCGGTATAATATTTGAGCCTTGCTTCGAAAACCTGTTATGGTCGGGTCGTTTTATTTTCTTTTTTCTTCTGGCACAAGTTTTTCGACCGCGGAGACATCAACTAGTGACTGACTAGGTGTCGAATTTTGCTCCGAATTTTCCCAACTGTTCACGGAGCGGTTGCTGCGCGCGTCGTCCAATAAAATAACTAATACTAAAATAAAAATAAATTAATTTGAACGCAGAGGAAGGCGGTTTCACAGTGCTCTGTTATTATACATATGTATGTATATGATTGGTGTGTATGTGTACCACTCTTGACTCTTCCCTCTGTTCTTGTGCCCATAGTATTAAATTTTTTTGCATACAAATTAAGTTTAAAAAGGTGTAGGAAACTGCTTTTTTATTTATTGATTTTCCCACCCCACCGTACTCGTAAAACAAAAAAAGAAAAGATTTTTTCTTTGAACCTGTGAACCGTTACCGTGGCGTCGTTGCATAATTTTGTTGCTGGTTGCTGCTGCGTTTGCAGAGTCGCGGGGTCGTGGTGCGGTCGTTAATTCTACCCAATAGTATGATTTTCCAAGAATATCAAGCAGAAGAAACACAAACGTGCCAAACGCTTGAAAAGACTGACGCAGCAGCATCAGAAAAAAGCCATGCATATGAGTCAATGGAATCGGAATGTACATAATAATTAAGCACAGCGAAGGGAGAAAAAATAATACACAATAAGCGCAGCTTTGCTTCTGCTAGCTATAGTTTTCTGATTTTTTCGATCGGTGGGTGGTCCGTTTGTGCTGTGCTGGTTACTATACTATGACATAACGGTATTATTGTGGCAAGCAGAAAGACCAACCTTCGAAGCGCCAAGCAAGCAAAAAGAGAGTGGAAGGGGAAGAAGGACAGGAAGCAGCGCCGTTTTTGTTTTCGCTGTTATTTCTTGTTCTCTTCTCCCTTTTGCGCTGCTGCGAAGAGAACTTCTGCTTATGTCTGCTGTTAATGTTTGGATACCCTTACCATACCAGATCAATTATCACTGAATGTTTGCCCCGCAAATATGGTATTTTAAATAAAAAATAAAAATAAAAAAAATAAATACAACACACAATTTATGTATACCTATCGATCGAAAGGGTATCCAAAGTTAGACTTGCTTTAATGCTGTCTTAATGGTGGCCCAATATTTTTTGGCACATTTTCTCCGCCAGCGGGGAGGTTGAGGGAAGGACGGAGTCTTTAAGATGCAGTGGGACGGGCGGGGAGCTTGGTAGCTGCTGCGTATGCTTAATTCATGTGTCTTTGTGTTTAAATTGCAGATCTTAATCGTAGAACCGCCGCACACAGATACACACACGGACTAATACTAATATATTAACATATACTGCCACCACCCTTGTTTTCGTTGTCGCTGTCGCTGCTGCAGCACAGCTCAAGTTAGAGAACAAGTGCGCCACTGCCGCCCCGCGCGTATTTTTCATTGCTTCAACATGACGTCGTCTGGACTCAGCGCAGCGGCAGCGCTGCTGCTGCTCTGCGCCACCACGTTTGCAGCTGCCGCAGAGCTGTCTGACAAATTGCGCGATGATTCGGAGCTTTCTCAGGTGAGTCGGAGTCGGAAAAACAACAGTCCACAAACAGTTATGATATAGTTACAGTAAAACGTACATATGTACATATGTACATGCTTTCAAAACACTTGTAGGTGAGTAGCAGGTTGGTTCCACTGTCCCCTATTCATTATCCCCGCCCTCCAGACGAGACCCTTATGCTACTCATGGCTACTTATTCTTGGACACACAACAGTTGACACTTTTTGGCTATCGAATGCCTAGCGGCTGCCCTTGAACGGAAAAACCTTGACAGAGAGAGGATAAGTAGTTAGAGAGAGCGAGAGCGGGCGAGCAGGTTGCTATTTGAAAAAGAGCCTGCGCAAGAGAGAGACGGTACTACAGCCACCAGCACAGGTAGAAGTAGCAGACTCAGCCTCAGCATTCCATTCCTAATCACGTCCTTGACCTTTTCCCTTTTTCACTTGTTGTTGGGCTGCTGCTGCTCCTGTGGAAAATCGATGCCCGTAGCAAAGAGAGTCTAGTAGGAGAGATTCGTTCAAAGTCCATTCCCAGCCACAGACACGGCTCCATTCGGTCATATTTTGTATGCATGGCGGAGCCTTCTGTTATGTAAACGAGTAAAACTACATAAATTAAGGTAAAACCAACCGAGTCAGACCGACTGACAGACAAATGCCCGGCCCGGTCGTTGGCGTCGACTGAGCATAACAGTTTTATATTTAGTTTGCCTTTTACACCTTCACACGCCAACACACAAACATACAGAAACATAGGGAAAACACATTAAACACAAAAGTATAAAAAGCCAGAAGCCAACTTCCAACAAGAGTAGAACAGTGGCGGTGTGGGTCCCCTGTGCAGGGTCAGCAGGGACGAGCATCAGTGATCGTAATAGACAAGATCTATAGCAGGAAACTCCCTCGGCCATGCCCTTGAAAGACCTGTTCTACTCTGCTAAGCATTCAGTGGCCGAATATACTTGTTACTCGAGAAGAAAAATATCTTTCAAGTGAAAAGAAAGCGTGCAATGGAAAGAGAGCAACAGACAGACATTGTAAGTGTTGCTGTAAGTGTCTCTTTGTGCCCAGGTGTCTGGGAAGTACGAATATGGGCACAACCCACCCTCCCCCCTTCTATTCAACAGAACCTCGATTCAAGACGCTAGAGACGAAACAGAGCGTACCCATGGCTTGCTCATTACGCTGGCCATTCTCATTACATGGTAATGGCTTAGATACATACATACATATGTATATGTATAGGTTGGTTTTTTTCTTTCGGCTTGGGGTTTTGCTTGGAAGATCACAGGAATAGGGAAATGGGATCCCCATATACCCATTCATAAGCCCCAAACCTACCCTGAAAGAGAAAATACTACATTTTTTCGTTTGAGTAAAATTTCCAAGGAAATTAATTTACATGCAGATGAGTAAGTGCATCTGTGCGGGCGGGGTGACCTCCTGCATTGACCCCACACTTCCTGTCGTGCGTTCGTTTCTGTTTGCATCATCATAATCATCATCGTCGTCATCGTCATCGTTGTCGTCTTCGTTTTATTAATATTAATTTTTAACCTTTGACTGATGCGCTGCAACTGGAATTGCATTGGACACGAGCATGGTCGAGTGGGGGAGGCAGAAATGGGTTGACAACTGCCGGCTGAACACCGTCTAGGCAGAGGGGCAGACACAGAGCCATCCAACCGGGTGTATGCAGCATCGGGGGGATTCAATTAAATTTAATTTAAGATTACAATGCGATGCCAAAGCGCGAGTGGGGCCGCCGCCGTCACTCGCGAACCACTGTACGATATACGATATGCGATATGCCGTGCTCCATTACATCTGAGGCGATGAATGAGAGCCATGGCTGACCTTAATGGATCCCAAGTAGAGAAGAACACATGCTCGGTGGAGACTGATTCATTTGAGTGATTCGTAAACGGCCTCGGGAGTGATGCCTTATTCCAGTTCCTTACCTCCTCTCCTCTCCCCTTCCCTGCCACTGCTATACCAATTAAAAGAGAAATGTGCTTCGATTCGGGGGTTGAGACTGCATTCGATTGTGGCTTGTGGGTTCCTGCAATTATCCCAAAAACTTCACCATACAAACAACAGACATATGCATTTATAATTTGTACCAATTAAATTTATTTATACAACATGCACTGCCCGGATTTCTGTCCCTATTCAAAACAAGACTTGGCTCTCTCGATCTCTCTCTCTTTCTGTTGCTCATTAATTTTTATAGCTCTCTTAGATGATGAAAATTGAATTTCCTCAAGTGCTACGCCCCCACTATTCAGTACACTATACTACACGCTCCACAGGCTCTCTATCCACCCCCTCCTTCCGTACTCCCGTACTCCCTCCTTCCGCTGTTGTTTGTAGTAGTTTTTTTTGGATTAGGAACAATTTAGTACATTTTTTGGCTAAAAGTGAAAGACAACAACAAAAAGTTTGAGCTGCCAGCGGTTCTCTCTCTTCTTATTTCTCTATCTTTCAGAGCACTGCCAAATCCTTCAGGCGTCTTATGCCAGTTAGGGTAAGCTGCAATACCAAAAAATAAACAACTTACAAAAAACACCATTCAACTAGAAAACAAAATCGCAACATCATTTACAAAAACAGTCACATGTTCTTAATTTGTTTAATAACTATTCAGACAGAGGATGGTACTTCTCTTCGTCGCAGGAGGGGATGCAGTGAGTGAGCCGAGCCGAGCCAGCCATTGGCCAAAATTATTGTTTACCCCGCCGTCTGGCTCTAGCTGTGACTCATGCCCTTGACTCTCCAAGAGAGAGTTTGTGGGGTGCGTCTCTGTCTGTGGACTCTGGGGGTCATTGGCACTCGTGAAAATCAAAATGCACTTTCCAATTCCACCCCTTGCCTGCCCCGGGTGGCAGCTCCCCCTTGGGACCTTTTAAGAATGGTTAAGAAACAAGTTTCGTTTTTGCTCGTGTTTGCATAGTAAATGAGACGTCCGCACAGACGAGATGGGGCGCTTATCAATGACAGGATAATACCCTAACAATTGAAGCAAATTTTGGGCTTATGAAAACAGTCCCCCGGGGATATCGCTGGCTGCCATCTGGCGCGGCAGCCATCGGGTCGGCCGACCGTAACCTTATCGCGATGGTGTGCCAAAAGGGCCGGAAACTCATCAAGATTAATTTTCCCTTCATCGAATGCAAAACATTCGAAAGGGAAAATTTATGAATGTAATTGCATCTAATTGTCAAATGCTTCTAGTATCTCCACCGGGGGTTGTTCACTTTCGGGAAGTGAGATGTGAGGCTGTATGCTGACAGATGGAGAAATATTGATAGATGCTTGATACGATCTGTCCGCCCAGAGGAAGACTCTCGGCACTTAGTCTTCGTAATGCTGCTTTGTAAACAATGTCACTTCTATAATTTCGCTCCAAACACTTTCATCCCGAAGAGAAACTGACATGATATCCCTCTGAATAGATATCCCATTTCAAGCGTTGACGTTGAGATATGCCAGTGCCAATCCCAAATACCCTAACTACACTTATCCAGCAGAGCACTCTCTCTCTCTCACCCTCTCTTTTAGATAAGCGAAAAAATTTTGAAAGCGAAATAGAGACCTGGCCAGGACCTGGTGTGCAAGAACAAAGCCAGCAGCGATTCGAATGACCAGGACCAGGACCAGAACAACGGCTCGCTCTAACGTGAACTGGCGACAACTGACGGTCCGGTCTCAAATTACCAGAAAATAACAAAATATACGGAGTATATTCTGTGTGTGTTGCGTGCTTTGTGTCGATGCCATACCATAGATATGTGCACCGGGGGATAGGAATATCTAGAGAAAGGGAAAGGGAAAAAGGACAGGAACAGGGACAGGAAAGGGGACGGGGACGGGGAAGGTCTCTTAAAGGCAAATTGCCATGACTCATGCTGTGCACAGGACCTGGACACAAACCCGAAAGTCACACGACCGACCGAGCCATTTTAAAAGAGAGCACAGAAAAAGGTGTTGTCCTCGGCAGGACACTCACCCACACAGTCAACACACTACACACAGATACGCACGCATACAACAGAAACATGTATTTACTTGGTCCCATAAAACTGGCTGAGAATGTGCAGCGGGGCGTGGTGGTAGGTGGTGCTAGCTGGGAAGCCGCAAAGTGTGCGGTTGCATGTCGTTGCCGCTGCCCAAGCCGATGAAGTTGCCGCTGTTGCCAGGCCGGGGCAGGTGACCGGACTGGGACTGGGCCTGTGCCAGGTTTAGGGTCAGTGGCTGGTATTTGGGGTAGCTAGAAAATGCATTTTCATGTCCCGCTCCTGAAAGATAGCGGACTCTCAATGAAATGACACACACACACTTATCCACTGTACCAGTCCCCTGTCCACGTTCACCCCCGGTTGGGTACAGCTATCCTGGCGGCCATTCTCCTGCTTACGTAATTGGTTCAATAAACCTTTTTTGCGTCTGGCCCAACCAGGCCATGCATAAAGTTCCTTCTTTTATTAGTTTGTTTGACGTTTCCATAGAAATTGCCTGCCAGTCAGTCGCAGTGGCAGTTTTGCCAAAAGTGCCTCCCCAGCAACCAACTACCACCCCCCCTAAAATTCACCCTCCAGCAGTATACTAACCCACACCCAAAACCCACCCAGAAACCACCTCCTACCACCACATTTAGTTCGATGGATACTCGTAATTCTATCAGTTATGGAGAGAGAAAGTGTAACGAAACAGCCTCCGTTCCTCCCTCTCTTTACAGTTCTACAGCCAAGTGGAGCAGAATCCCATTGCCAATGCAACGCTAACGCTGCGCAGCTGCACGATATTTGTGCCCACCAATGAAGCCTTCCAGCGCTACAAAGGGAGCATCCATGTGCTCTATCACATTAGTAAGTGCGGATGATAAATCAGATGCGAACCCGAGTATTTATTTATATGAAATGCATCATATCATTGCAGCTACTGCGGCATTCAGCAAAGAACAACTGCCAAAGTCGGTGTCATCCGACATGGATGGCAATCCGCCGCTGTACATCACAAAGAATCGCAATGGCGACATCTACGTGAACAATGCTCGAATCATTCCCTCGCTGAGCGTGGAGATGACCAATCGAGAGGGCAAGCGTCAAGTCAGTGCGAGATCCCTTTTTTTTGCTGTTGAGCATAAATCCAATCCAGCCCATTCCATTACTTTCGCCTGCAGGTCATGCACATCATTGATGAGGTGCTGCAGCCACTCTCCGTTCAGAAGAATGCTAAGGACAACATCAACAATCCGGATGCGATGCAATTCCTGCAGATGGCCGAGCAGCTCGAGCTGAATGACTTCCACTTGCGAACCTATCGCTCCCAAGTGACGTTGGCGAAGAAGGAGTCCGTCTACCAATCGCCCGGAGCTCACACTTTTCTCATTCCAATCGACGAGAGCTTCAAGGTGACGCTTCCGCCTTCCGCCTTCGGTTTATTGAATTTTGAATCAAATTTAATAGGCATATTATCTTCATATTGCAGCTCTCGGCACGGAGTGGCCTAGTGGATGCCAAGGTCATTGATGGCCATGTGATACCAAACACTGTTATCTTCACTGCCGCCTCGCAGCACGATGATCCCAAGACATCCGCTGCATTCGAGGATCTGCTCAAGGTTACCGTCAGCTTCTTCAAGCAAAAGGATGGAAAGAGTAAGAGCACCACCCAAAAGACTACATTCATCGATCAATCTCGCTAATGTATCTCCCTCCGTCCATCTTTTTCCTCTTGCAGTGTACGTGAAGTCCAATACCATTGTGGGTGACGCTAAGCATCGTGAGGGCGTGGTTCTGGCCGAAATTGTCAAGGCCAACATACCAGTGCAGAACGGAGTTGTCCATTTGATTCACCGTCCGCTGATGATCATCGATACAACCGTCACCGATTTCCTAAAGGTAGCACAAAAGCACACACACACACAACTCGAACTCTAGCCAAACACTGCCAACACAAAAATACGAAGATACTCAAATACAAAACACAACACATAGACAGATAGTACATACATTCACTGATAGTGCCTGCAGCTTGTGATAAGGCTTGGCATTTTGATTGGCTCGCCACGCTGGGGGCGGCGAAGAAGATACCAATTAAGTTGCTCGCCTAGCAATTGCTTAACACATGAACATTCCCACAAACACATACGTATACACACACACCAGCTAAGACACATACTGAGTAATCACTTTTACTTTGCATTTGGACGAGTGGTTGCTGCTAAAACCTCTCACCAATGGAAGTCGCTTCCAGGGGCCAAAAACTCCACACAGCGCTCTGATGAATGCAAAGCCAAAACCAAATCGAACCGCACCCGAGACCCTGACACACATACAAAGAATAGATTAGTCGATACAGAACCCCAGTAACTAATAGCAAAATATTGAAAAAAAAAAAAAATAACCCAAAGTCTGATTTTACCTAGAACTGAATTTCGGCATATGATCGATAAATTGGTGCAAGATTCCCGGTCCGTAAAGAGTTTTGCTCAAAAAGTATTTTGTTCCATTCGGTTCCATGTAAAATCAAAAGCAAAATTTTATTTTAAAATAATTTTTTAAAATATAAATTTTATTTTAAAACAATTTTGGGTGTAATGTAAGTATTGCCAAAAAATCGAAAATCGAAAAACCAAACAATTATTAAACCTTAACTCAATGTATTTTCATGTGAATTTCTCTCAATGATATCACATTTTCATATCAGAATGCCTTCTCCTCGCAGTTTCCCTCAGTCTCATTTGGCAGATATTGGGCAAGGCGCTCGAGTTCGAACCGAAAATTTTAATATCTTATCAATTACGAATTGGCTAACAGAGAAATGCGCCTTGCTTTGTCTGACTGCAATCGCAAAAACTTCATTCAAAAAAGATTCCATTACTTCCCATTTGTATGGAATGTATCAATTCATATATTGGACATACATATTGTGTACTCGTTTTCCCCTCGCTTTCAGTCGCCGTCCATAAACTCACTGATCACTGATCACCGATCAATCAATCGACCGATCGCCCGTTCGCTCGCTCAGCCGGCATGCTTTAGCTGTACTCGTAAATGTTCCTTATACGCATTATCTTGCTCCACTTCCGGCCTATGGAAGCGCCCTCATAGACATGCACGTTACACATATACAGTGCGTTTCAAAACTGTGAAAGTTATATCTCAAGGTGTGGAAAGTATGGCCAAGATGTCAAACTGTGTTGCAGTTATCTAGATTGAATGTAAATAATCCGGTATTTAGGATCGTCTATCGAATGTTTCCAACTCTATGTTGGCGACTGGCATTGCCGCCTGCCTCCATTGGTTATGAAACGGACTGTACTTTGTTGTGTCATTTGAATGGATCAATTAGCGTGTAGGCCTCATCAGCGCCCCCATATCTCGTTTCCTTTCTATAGTTCTGTTGCAAATTACTCGTAATGTTTCTCTTTGCTCAAAATTTATTTACTGATCCCAAATCTATCTTTTGTTTCTTGCAACATGCTGAAATCGACCGACATACAATATATAAAAAACTACATACATCACATTACAACCACATATCGCTCAACTATACTATTGAACCGATACACCGAATATTTCACCAAAAAACCTATCCGATAACGAATTCAGTCGTTCAAGGTAAAAAAAAAATAACCAAATTCCGTTTTAATATTGAGTTTACGAGTATTGCTTTGGCTTTGATTTGCAATTTGCGCTGTTGCCCTGCAAAACGAATAGAATAGAAAGAATCCATTTGCATGACGGTCACCCCAGAATGTGATTTGAATGGCATGTGAATGAGTATGAATTTTACCACCTTTTGGGAAAGGAGACATTGTAAGCTTTATAAATAACTTAGGTTAAACTTGGGTACCAAATTGTAAGGATATTAGATCGCACTAAGAGTTGCTTAGTTGCTAGTTTTGCAAACTTCTGTTAGTGTTTTTTGCAGAAAACAAAGGAAATAAAATGAGAAAATAATGATTAGGACCCAGCAGTTTTTGTTTTGAGTTGAGAGGTAGATGGACACAGATTCTAGACTTTTGGAAGTTATTGTGTAGTTGTGAGGGGTATTGCTTCTACGTATTTGGGTTTTGTTTTGTGTTACGTATTAGAAAGCTTTGTGTAAACTTAAGTACCTTTCCAACCTACATTTAAGTGTTAAATTCGTTCTAAATGTTGAAAAGTGCACGCTAAAAAAATTGAAAATCGGTAGCTAATTATGTAAATAATGGAACAAAATTTGCCCGCTAACTGCTATATGATCGTAGAAACATGAGAATAAAATCTATGTATTTCCATTGTGCTTCCTTTCAAACGTTCTCCCGTGGCGGAACAACTCTGGCACTCTGCGCGGAACACACAATGTTTCAAATGATCAATTTTTATTCGAATCTTTAAATCAATCAATCAATCAAAACCAAACTCTTTTCTACCACAACTTCGTTTTGTAAACCGATTTAGTTCTTGAACGTAAGTAACTGTGTAACAGACACACACACACACACATCGCATCACATCACATTTCGAGCACATACACTCCAGAAACAGAAACAGCAAGAACAGTCCAGTCATCGGTGCAACATCTGTACATTGCTATCAAATTTCCATTTAAAATCCTACCCCCACTAGATTGTATCAGATTCGGTTTCTATATCATAATATAATCATTTGGCATTAACCACATTTTAGAGACGAATTCAAATCAAAATAAAATTGGTAGTTCCCTGATTTTTGTCTATACAAAAAATATTACAAATTGTTTATATGTATGTACACCCCCCAAAAAAATACCAAGATCAGCTTGAGCATATTCCAACTTTCCATTCAACAGTTGATTTTATTTTTAGTTTTATTTTTAATTTGATGTTTGAGCACTTTTCTACATACATATGTACATACATAATTTCAATCAAACTGAATAATGTGGCTTGTCTTTTGAAGGAGAACGGCGAGAATGGAGCTCTGAGAAAGTTCTACGAGGTTATTATGGACAATGGCGGCGAAGTGCTAGACGATATCACCAATCTCTCAGAGGTCACAATTCTGGCACCCAGCAATGATGCCTGGAATGCATCCTTAATTGAAAATCTTTTAAGGTAAGAAATTGAAATATTTTACAAATACGGAGTATATTTGATTTGTTTTTCTTTTAAACTCAGAAACCGCAAGAAGATGAGGGAAATCCTGAACATGCACATCATTAGGGACCGCTTGAATGTGGATAAGATCAGGCAGAAGAATGCCAATATGGTAAGTGGTCGCTGTAGCAGACAATCAAAGACGGTGTTTTGCTTAGCTTATCGTATCCACCGACAGATTGCCCAAGTGCCGACCGTCAACAACAGCACATTCCTGTACTTCAACGTGAAGGGCGAGGGCACCGATGCCGTGATCACCGTTGAGGGCGGTGGTGTCAATGCCACTATTATACAGGCTGACGTTGCACAAACCAATGGCTATGTACACATTATCGATCGAGTCCTGGGCGTTCCACACACCACAGTTCTGGGCAAGCTGGAATCCGATCCCATGATGAGGTATGCGCAGTCTTGATTTTTGCATCTGAACCGTTTCCGTAATAGAAGATTGTCTTTCTACTATCTAGTGACACCTATAAGATGGGCCAGTTCTCACACTTCAACGATCAGCTGAACAACACTCAGCGCCGTTTTACCTACTTTGTGCCCCGGGACAAGGGCTGGCAGAAGACCGAGCTGGATTACCCATCTGCTCACAAGAAGCTCTTCATGCCTGACTTTTCTTATCATGTACGTTGGCCATTTCTCTGGCATGAAGGCGAGCTTCCGCTAATATATTTTTTTTATTTTAGTCAAAGTCTATTCTGGAACGCCATTTGGCCATCGCGGATCATGTGTTCACCATGAAGGATCTGGTACAGTACTCGCAGCAGGCCGGCAACGTTGTTCTGCCCACATTCCGCGACTCGCTCCAAATCAGAGTGGAAGAGGAAGCTGGACGTAAGTTATCTACTCTACTGATCCAACGACAGAGCACCGTGCTCTAAATGCTTATCTTTCGATTCATTTCAATCAATACTTGATTTATTCTATTGGTCCTCCTCCCTGTACGCTGTATTACTAACTGAACCTGTTTTTCTATATAACTCTCGACCTCCTAAAACTTCTCGCTTTATGCTTAACAAAATCTAACTGTTGTCCAAACAAAAGACCTACATGATGAGAATGCTAGTCACGAATGGACTGGTGAGTGCTGCCGTTTGTCAAACCCACCCATCGCACAGCCCACAAAAATCTGTCCTGCCCATGCCCACATTAGCAATCCATCGAAAACTACATAAAAACAAACAATACGCATTCGAGTATGGAAGATCAATGATTCTAATTTTGAAATCTTTATTTTACAGGCTATGTGATCATCTGGAACTACAAGAAGATCAATGTCTATCGGCCCGATGTGGAGTGCACCAATGGAATCATCCATGTCATTGACTATCCGCTGCTGGAGGAGAAGGACGTGGTTGTGAGCGGAGGTAGCTATCTGACAGAATCAAGCATTTGCATCATTTTGGCCAACCTCATAATGATAACAGTAGCAAAGATCTTGAACTAAACGCATCCAATATGTTAAAATCCAAATCAAAAAGCAAACGCAAAAGCGAATTAAACAACAACCGCAACACATACCCAGCCACCACCACAGTCGACAACAGCAAACTACCAATCAAACGATCAAGCCCAAAACCAACATTCAAAATCAGACAAATGTGAAATATATATGGATATATGAATGCATAACCAGCACTACATATATCCATATCGAAAAAAACCAATCAAAACTGTATCTGTATTATATGTGTCACAAGGAACCAGCCTTACACCATGCCACATGCCTCATGCCCCCCATATGCATACATACACGTACAGACACACACACACGCATGCAGATAACTATCTGCTAGATTTGCTTTAAAATTGACAGCTTTCCTCTGAAGATGATGATTAATAATGAGAATGAGAATGAAGATGAAGATACTCGTAAAGATGAAAATGGAGACGAGATGAAACCTTTACTTTTAAGTATTAAAATGGATTCCCTTCCAAGGCCTTATGTATTATATGAAATATATAACCCATTGTGTAACATTTTAATTTTATGTTCGACATATACTGATAGCTTACGTTCATGTCTCTCTACGTTCATCAAATTGCTAAGTTTTACATTTAACCTACATATGTATGTACATACATATGTATATCTGTACGTATCGTATTGATAGGATCCATTGAATATTTGATTGTGTTTATGATTTTAAGTGTACATTTTATTTGTGAATTGCTTGTTTTAGTTAATGGTCTAATTTATGATTTAAAAAGTGAGTTATCCTAAGTAGAATGCGTATCCCATTCATGTACATGTCAACGCAGAAGCATAAAGCGCATCACACACTATAACCCCATACAAACATACACATACACATACGCATACACATACACTTACGCATACACATACACTTACATTACCATTACACACACCTACAAAAACATTGTATAATTCGATAAAGTGTGAAAGATATTTTAAAAATAAACTGAAAGTTTTTCATTTGAAAATTCGATGGTACTCGTACGAAACTAAATTTTCACTTATAAGCCCTAGCAGCATATCCTTGTTTGTCTCTAAGTCGATTGAAAGACTAAACAAGATAAGACAAGAAATGTGCGAGGAAGCCAGAATAAAACTATAATCGAACGAAAAACAAAAATGCCATCCTGCACTTAATTTTTAGTCCTGACATGCATGTAAACCCCATAACAGAACACACTCGCGCCACACATCAGACATCCGACACGGAGCGAAGATAGCAACTGCAATTAAGGGTAGAATATTTCTTAACTGCCGTCAACTACGAACTACTACAATACATACTCCACTCTACTACACTTTAATAAACCAACAATATCCTGTATCCGCTAGGATACATAACTCTACATACTCACTGAATGGATTTTGATACAAATTTTAACCTACATAAAATCAATATATGTATAAATACAAAACATTACGTATTTGTGAAATATGTGTACGATGATGATGTGAACTACAACCAAAATTCTCCTCCTCTGCTGCATCCCCTGCTGCAGCTGCAGTTGCATTTTGAATGTACTTTGAATGTAGCTGTCATGTAAAATGTATAAAACAAAAACAAAAAACATCGTAGTTTATAGTCTGATTTAGAACAACCCGATGCTAACTATACAAACTCTTTTTCTATTCCTCTCTGTCTCTCCCCGAATAATGCCATGTATTTATAGGTTAGACATTGTAACTAGCAAACAACAAAAACTGAGCGTTAAACATTGAACAGCTACTACTCTCCTCCTTCTATGCAAACCTCCCCAAGAGAAACATGCATTAACTATCAGCCTACCTACCAGTACACACTATTATCAACAAGAACAACCACACACAACCCCACAACCACCCACTTACGATACTTGATACTTGACACTTGTACTGCAGCGAAACTCTCTCAGTTGTAGTTGCTAATTCCCGATCTGATCGGATCCCTCCCCCAAGTTCCAGTTCCAGAAATCTTTATCTTTAGTAGGTGGCGGTGTCATCGCTGCAATGTTGCAATGTATTGCTTGTACTGTAAGCAGATTAGTTTTGTTTGTAGCAGCTAAAAGAAAAGAAAAGAAAAAATTAATTGAAAAGATATGATATGTACTCGTATTTAGAAATGAGGATTACGCTAAATGAAAGTACATTCGTATGTACACGTAAGCTTTAAAGAAGAGTGCTTCGAGAAGTGGTGCAGATCGATGGTGCAAAAGATGGATTGCACTTGCAATTTGTGTGTCGTAGTCAGTAGTTACACGTTGGCCAGCGTCGTCCTAACGTGTAACTAGTGCCTTACTAAAGATAAACGCATTACCTTAACCTTTATACAAATTTACTCGAATGAAATGTATGAAATTAAATGAATTATTAGGTACTTCTAACAACTAACGAAGAGTGGAAATGGTCAAGAGCAAAAGCGAAGCAGCATTTATATGCGAGCTACATACAATACCACACACAATACAATACATCAACACAAGCCACTTGTAAAAGAAAAAGTATAACTACAATGAAACATATGGAAAGTGTAAGAGAATTATATTTATATCGCGCCAGTTCTGCTTCACCAAACAAACATAAGTATGTATGCGTACAGCTAAAAAGATATACCTACCTACTATAGAAATGATATTCAGCCACACGCTATTTACACCAAATACATAAAATACAGATCAAGAAAAGCATATTTTTCATATATTTGTCATAATATTACTATAACGTAAAACGTAGTTTAATTACTGATCAACTCCAAGAACAACACGATTGGTTGGTAAATTATATCTCAAAGTAAACATCTAAATCATGTATTGTATCGATGTATATTTAGCAATTGAGTTTCGAATCAAGTTAGCCACGAGAATATATCAGAGTACGAGTATACATACATATATAATATATATGAAACCAAGCTTAAACTATGGAAAACCGCAGTGCAAAAGAATATTATTCCATTTTATTTTATGACAAACGCTTTTTACAAATAAACCAAAACCATTTGAATCGTAAAGGAACAAGATTATATTTAGCATTAGTTAAACCAATTAATACATGTACTAGTAAACAGAATGTCAACCTCTACAGCATGCTTGAGCGAATAATAAAATTTCAAAAATACATATATGACTAAACCAACGGACTGTGTGTTTTATTTGAGTATTCAAATTCAAAATTCAGTTGTAAATGGTATACATATCATGCAAGTAGGACCGCTTCGCGCTATTGGTGGTGTTTTTTAGTTTTTTTAGTACATTCAAGTGGTTCTTGGCGAACTAGTTCCGCTCAAATATTTAAGTGTGCTGAGATGTGAGATGTTAATAAATCTTGCAGAACATCATGTCCTCACCTATATATTGTTATTTTTTTAAATAAAGGTATGCAGAAATATAATCAAATGCAGGATTAGGTCCTGAGTAGGGCTGAGAGTCCTTGCTATCTAGTATATATATATATATATCGTATATTTACGATTTATTTTGAGTATATTACGGTATATTTAGGTATATTTCGGTATATTTCTGATGGTCAGACGGTATATTTTATCCGCGGTCACACTATTAACATAAACAAAAACTGCAAGATGCAGGTATTCTAATTGAGAAAAAATCCACTTTAAATTACTTGTTAAACAAAATTTAAGACAAGACAACTCGTCTTACGGGGTGAAATAAAGATAAGCCGGGGTATTTGTTGTGGTTGATGTTGGCTGATTGCGGGTGTTGACAAGGTTTTTACCTTACCAGCGCCATGAAGAAGCGGAGCAGTTGCACTTCGGAGGCGTTCAAGGAACAGCAAATGGACAGTGACGACATCAGCCTGCTCCAGCGACCATTGCGCACGGCCCACACGGGCTTTGAGGAGGCGCGTAGAGCCTACGAGGATGGCACCAACGAGGTAAGCATCGCTTACGCACAGGCTGTCTACGTGACTCAGCCTAGTGCAGCAATGGCGAGCCACGAACATTCCTTGGCATCGAGTTCCGTGTGTTTATATTGAGTATTTTTTATCTTGGTATTGAATATCTGCAGGTGCGCCAGCTGCTCAACCTGGAGTGCAGCCTAATATACGAGTGCAAAGTGTGCCGCAACATGTTCCGTAGTCTTGCGAATTTCATCAGCCACAAGCGGGTCTTTTGCTGCGTGAGTGCCCGCACAGCCCTGCAGAATGGATACACAGTGAGTGCGCAGTAAAGACAATATCGAATTACCATTCATATTTCTGGGTGCAATCGTATGAATCATCATTTGAACTCGTTTGCAGGACCAGAATTCCACCATGATCATACAAACGGGCAACGGGCCGTCGCCTCAGGACATTGAGCACATGCTTCGCAGTCGTAGCACTGGCTGCTCGCCAGTTCCCCGCGAGGTGCGTCCCATACGCGGCAGTATGCGGGACCTGAGTGGCGTCATCGAGCGTCTGCGACGTGAGAAAGCGCCCTCGGCCGAGCAAAACACGCCCACGGTGCTGAAGCTGGAGTCGGTGCCGACCTCCAGTCAGGCTGTGTACCAAACGATAAAAATCGACCAGGATGATAGCATAAGAACCGAAATAAACGAGGTGCATCATATGCTGAATCCCGCAAACACCATTGTCGGCCCAGATGGAAAGGCAATAACTACAATAAAAAGTGAGCGCCAAGGCGGCAGTGAATCGGGCGAAACGGCTGAGCAATCCATCAGCGATGACACGGAAGCGAACATATTCTGCGAGATATGTAAGGCAATCCATAGATAGATCGGAGTAAACTGTGGAACTAATTTTCGGCCTGTTTTTTACATTCTGACAGGCAACCTAACATTTCAAACTCATAAAACTCTGAAAGTGCACATACAAAAGAACCATTCGGCGTCGACTTTTGTGTTTCAGTGTCCAGCCTGTTCGGAGACCTTTCTGCAGGCCGCAGCAGTTATACGTCATTTAACCAACGATCACAAGTGAGTAGAAAAACATCAAATTATTGATCTAAAAAAAATGTTTTAATAAGGCAGTCTGCAGTAAATGGGAGCTGTTAAATTCTGTTAGAGACTCAAATCTAATGTGTTTTTTATGTGGCAGGAAACCTACGCGTCGCATTCGAATGATGCGCAGCAACATTCTCAAAAATCCGATACAACAAGGAGATATTCAGACCAAGGGGCCGTCTCGCGAGCTGAAGCGCCTGCAGATGTCCGATGATGTGGTTGGCTATGCTCCAGAGCCAGCAGATGCGAGTGGTGAGAAGCTTAAAATAATGTCACCATGCATTTACTGCGACAAGTCATTCGAGCGTCGAGCCGCCTTGTCCACTCACCTGCTCAACTGTCGAGCTAAGCAGAAGGCGCTGGCCAAGCCGGCTCCTGGGGCCAAGAAGCTGAAAGCAAAAGCAAATCTGAGCAGTGCCTCTAGTGTTGATGGAGCTGATGCAGAGGATGCACCGGATCGCTCCGCAGTAGATCTGTCGAGCATCGAAAATACCATTAAGCAGGAACCTGACGGCGACACGAATGCTCTGAACGAAATGTTTGCCGACCTGGCGGAAAAGAATGAATCATTCGTAACGGGACTGCACACAGTCTCACTGGACAAGCTTCAGCTGCGCGACGAGTCCGACTCCGCCAGCGTCGCTTCTACCAATACTAACATCAGTGAGGAGTCGCTCGCGCAAGAGTCCAATCCTGATGAGACCAAGACTAAGGTGAAAAAGAAGCGCAGTGTGCCCATTGAGAAGCAACTGCGTTGCCGTTGCAAGCTGTGCAACAAGGAGTTCAATGCCCTGGGCAACCTGCGTCGACATATATCTATGTTCCATTACAAAAAGTCACGCTTTGGCTGCAACATGTGTAACTACCGCGCTTTTCGTCGCTACGACATTGTCAACCACTTGGGTTTCGTCCACAAGATCGAAGGCGATCGCGATCAGCTAACTGAGCAGTACGTGACGACTCACGCGTGCGAGTACTCCCGCGAAGATGTGGATGCCGATATCATATTGGTGGATGTGGAGGAGGAAACTGAACGCCTGGCAATGGAGGAGTTTGAGGCCAAGATACCAATCAAGACATACGAGAAACGGATGAAGCGTGCTAAGACGACTGAGCCAGCAGGAGAGGCCAATCTCATATTACCTTCGACTGCGATAAAGCAGGAACCCGACCTGGATCTGGCCGAGCCCATCTACAGCAAAAAGCGTCGCAAATCGCGCATTCAAATTTCTCCCGATTCCGGCGATCAGAGTGCGGAGAAGCGTCCTACACGCAAGCGTGTCAAGGCGGTCAACAAGGACTTTGTGTACGATGTGGTACGTTCGAAGCAGGATGGCTCCGGCACACAGACAGTACCAGCACCCCTGGCCATGGACGCCATGCGTGCCAAGCTTCGTCGCCATGCGGGCAACGACGAGAACAAACCCAAGCAATGGGAGGCCTACATAACAGAGGCCAAGAAGCCATTGGTTCAAGGTATCACACGTCGTATTATGCTGGAGCTTGTCAGCCAAGGACGCGCAGTGTCTGCGACGCTTCCAGAGCTACCATCCGAGCGGCCGCAAATACGACCGCGTCTCATCTCCCACACACGCAGCGAAACCCAGAAGCAGCAGCATGTGGTAGAGCCCGAGAGTTTTATTGAGAAGATTGCAAAACGTACGGCCGCCGCTGGCAAGGATGCCGCCGTCATCAGTAACCTATGGAACAAGGTCAACACAGCGATGACTCAGCAGCAAGGATTTCCCAAAAAAGATGAATCTGAATCGGAGTGCTCAATGGCAAACACGCCGCCCAATAGCAAACCGACTCCGTTGGTGTCCCCGCCGTCGCCACCTCACAAAAGCCAGGCCACCGGTTCAGCCGTCTCAGTTGCAACACCCACACAGCCGACACCGACACCAATGCCCCGGCCACTGCCATTTCAGTCATCGTCCGCTGGTATGGAATGCCTGAACAGCAACGGCAGTCAAGCGGCCAAATTTCCGGCATTACCGAAGCCGCCATCCGTTCTACAGGCAGCTGCCAATGGCACCATCCAGCTCACATTGGATAGTCTCCTGCGCGCTGCCCTGCAAAATTAAGCGGAACCAGAAATGGAAGCACACAACCGGAAATGGATACCGCACTCTCTATTTTCCACTGTTCCACTGTTTTTGTCTTTTCTCTTCCATTCTGTACGTTTTTCTTTCAACTTTTGGCATTACGTCTCAATGGCGTTGCTGTCTCATTTAACGTTTAAATACATATTTGTAATTCACTGGTGTCCTTATTATATAAAAAGCAATTAAGAAAGTTAGAAACAAAAACTAAATATCCCTAGATGGTAGATCGCTTAGAGTATTACGCTATGGAACAACCAAAACATATGTAAAATTATAGTATAATTTTGCAGATATTAGAGAGAATGTTTGTTGTTTGTCTGCTGAATGGCAAGAGTACAGAATTTCTAAAATGTTATAGCTAATAATTTGTATGTACCTAATTTTATAGAGAACTGCAAAAACCCCCTTGAAATAAGGCCCCGCCCTACAATTTTATATAATGTGTACATATGTATGTATGTACATAGGATAGGTATTGTATTGTATGTACAACAGGCTGCCCGGCTGCAACTTTAGTTGTACGATATATATACTGTATGCTAAAACCAAAATTCACTGTGTATACATCCTATGAGGATACTCGAGGAGGAGGAGGATGGGTAGGAACATCTTGCCATCTATCATACAAATCCATCTCGTCTCGGAACCTAATTAGCATTAGTATATCTAAGAACATCACACTGGGGCTGAGGTGCCAGCCAGCATGACGTCCTTCATATTGATGCTGCATAAATTTGTTACTCAAAATGTTAATTACAAAACTAAGCGAAACTAAGAAACGTTGTTTCAGGCAATCTGTTGTGCATATTCATATACTTGGAACAATGTTTTTATACAGTCGAACTTCTTTGACTCGAACCCATCTGTCACGTCCCACAAACTTACATGTACTGTACTCGGTACTTGTTACCAAAATATCCTTTATTATACTTTTTATTTATGTTTAAACTATATATATTTTAACCTCTATTAACTTTGAGATTTTTCTATAGAGCAGTAGTAATTACATTGCACTCGCCTTTGGTGCCGTCAAGTCAATAGAACCCTTCAACGATCCCTGCCACTCCCACGCAGAAATCTTACCAATTTGTTTAATTCTGGCCTGATAACAGGTGCTCTTATGAAATTTATTGGCCAACTAAAAAGCAACTAAAAAAGACCATTTACAAATAAAACAGTTCGAGGGAGAAAAGTCCGACCGTATATGCAACGTTGATTTTTGGCAAATCTTTGTTTAACTTTAGCACATAGAACACACACACACATTCAAAGAACCGAACGAGTAGTTCAATATATTTATGTATCATGGTACGAGTATCGTACTAGGTAGAGCCTTAAATCAAATCACCAAAATGATAATAAATTCTATGATAATCACCAAACGCGAAATATGTACTGGTAAATGGGGAAGGGTGGCCAACAGGTGTCCAATTTTCAGGTCCTAGGTACTTGGCCCGGGACTAAGACAAATGTATGGAGAAAAATAGAGCAGGTCGCAGCTGTGTACCCCAGAAGAGAATCAGGACATGGCAGTGGCGGGATGCTGCTACTGCTGCTGTTGCTGTGTCTGTTACTGCGGTATATGCTGCTCAACAATGGAAATTGTGTCACGGCCAGGAGTATGGGCGTGGACGTGTGGCACTTGGGCATGGGAATGGCCGGATGGCAACCATAGGAAAACCGTAACCAGGCCACACTTTAAAGTAAAGCGAGTAAATTCCCAGTACCTCTTTATGTGTGTGTGAACGTGAGAGGAATATATATCCTGAGAGCTGGCGAACATAAAACGCATTTGTGTGTAATTGGAAACCGAAAGTGAAAACGCCCAGGCCTTGAAACACACTCCTGGCGCTGCAAGCGCGCTGGGGCTGCGACACATTCTTAGAAAGAAATGAACTTAAAATTGATTTATTATTGCAGCAGAGCAGCACCAGGAACCTACCCACCCAGCCATGCCATGCCATGGCAGGCCAGACCAGGCCAGGCCATCCAGCCTCGGTGGCCCAGCATCAAATTAATGCCACTTACAAAGGTATTACGTTCGAATAGAGCTAGAAGCACCTTGGGCTGGGTGTTGGGCTGATGCTGGTGCTGGTGCTGGTGCTGGCGCTTTGTTGGGAAACCAAAACCCACTTTGCCATCGCAAAATTAGTGCTGCATAAACTGATTAAGTGATTTCAGGTTCAGGTTCACGTTCAGGTTTTACATGCAGAGGGGCATCAACATCAAACAAACAGCAGCCACAAAGCGCCGGAACTGCGAGCTGACATTGAAAGACGACAAAGACAATGGAAAAGACATTCCCAT
This sequence comes from Drosophila athabasca, assembly GCA_008121215.1. Taxonomy (NCBI): domain Eukaryota; kingdom Metazoa; phylum Arthropoda; class Insecta; order Diptera; family Drosophilidae; genus Drosophila; species Drosophila athabasca. The sequence goes on along the minus strand of CM017793.1, from coordinate 400,124 downwards.
TGGTTATGGCGGGGATGGGTCTTAAATGCGTAGGTCTTTCGCCTTCGAGGAATTGCAATTGCAATAAAAAGAAACCATTTAAATGGCTTTAAGGAACTTGCGAGCTTGCCTCATGGTCAGTAAAGGAACATCACTGGACAGCAAACCGACAGTTGCACTTTATTGCGCCACAGGAATGAGTTCTGTCGACTTGGAAGTCGACTCTGCTGACCAATAAACACATAGTGCTATTGACAATTTAATTAAAAATGAATTATCAATTCTGCATAGTCCTGGAGACGAGAATCGATCTGTATATTCTGTTTGGCATTGATTATATACTTTATGTGTATTAATGCAAGGATCTATTCTGCATACAAAAAGAGAACACCATATAGTATAAGCTATATTCTCTAATCAATCAGCTACGTTGCTAGATGGCTATGTATGTACATATATAATATCCACTTATACACTGTCTGTACAGCAGCATCAGGGCAGGGCGCATTCCACATACGCCATGTGGCCCTGTGAGAGTCACTTAAAATCAAATTAGGATAATTAAATCGCTTTCATGCAGTGGGGATATATTTCAATTTGGGTCACCCATACTTGCGTGGGAAAGCTCTTCTTTCCCACCTTTGCCCTTCCTATCCACTATCCATCCAGGCCAAGGGACTAGGAGGGGATGTCATTGTGGCTGTCCCAGCTGGTTCCAGCAGCTGCGTCAAGTGCCTTTCCACCGAACCGGGAAGATGCCCCAGAAAGTGCTCCCAACAGTACTAAGTACTGTTTATTTACTTGCCGCCCATTTGAATAGTGGCTCAGCGCATTATTACCGATTATCAGGGAGCGGAGCAGATGCTGCCAGTGTTGCCAGTGCCCCCTGCCTCCTGCACCTGCCTCCTCTTTGGTGGAGAAAAAGACAGCCAGAAAGTGCTTCTTTGGGTCGACGAAAACTTTTTGGGATGTGTGTTTGGAGTGCCAGCAGCCAGGCCCTAACCTACTGACACATACCCGCCCAACAAACAGAAAGAGAGAGAGTTAGAGATGGAAAAGTGAGTAAGAGAGAGAGAGAGCAGTAATAGGGCAAAAAAAAAGCTGGTGAGAAAGCATAGAAGATGAGTGAAAGCAGCTTCCCTGCCCATCATCTGTTGGCGCTGGCGTTGGCGGGTTCGTTTGCCGCCATTGGAAACTGAACGCGACGTGTTGTTGCCGTAGGACGTTGAAGGACACCAGAAGCAGCAGCAGAAGCATCAGCCGAACGGAGCCGACCCGATCCGACCGCCTGCGTCTGCTGGTGTTGTCCTAGTCCTGACGGGAAAAGCTCTCGGCTGTGGGTTGTCGTGGGTTTCGGCTACGAGCTTCGGGGGCCTTCGATGCTTCGAAGCGTCGTCAGTCGAGTTTCGGCCGTCTTACTCAGCATAGGTGTGCAGCGGACAATCCACCCATTCACACAGCAGGCAGTTAGAGCAGTAGCAGCACATTCAGCAGCAGCAGTAGCGCGGCGGCAGACAGAACTGACAGGAGGAGGGCTCAACCGAATCATACAACAAAAAATAATTAAATTCATACAGAAACCAGACACCACCACTCTGCTGCCTCTGTCACCATAACTTCAGCTGAATCTGTATCTGTATCCGTATTAGTAATTGCATCTGAACCTGCATCGCATCGCAATGTGCAACTGCCAGTGAATGTGACTGTGACTGAGCCTGGCCACTGACCAACAATCCAACTGATTGACTCGCTGAGTGGCAGGAGACCATCCGTACCCAATACATGCCCATCCAGCGTCGGTTGCACTACGTTTTTGCTGTCAGTTTCGCCGGACACGGATGTGGAGGTCCATCATTATAAGCAGCAGTCAAAGCAGCGGAAACCAAGAGGCCAAAAAAGCAAAAAAATTGCAAATGAAATCTAATTAGCAATGTCAATGTCAGATCTTCGCTAATCCATTAAGTTCGAACCATCAACAGAAGCCTTCATTGTCAGTATATATAGAAAAAGGCGTTGCTCTTGGCATCTCCAACATCAACAGCGGGAAAAAAAAATACGGCAAAAAACTGGAGAGCGACCAAAAAAAAATTGTTGGTCCAAAAAGGAAAGCGAAAGCAGCAAACACTCTTGCGTTTCTGTATTCCCGTGACTGTCAGTAGCTTTGTATTTGTATATGTGCCTGCGTGCCTGTGTGCCTGTGCCTGTGTCTGTGCCTGTGTGAATTCTGATAACGCGCGCCTGGTGCTGACATCACTTTCGCTACTGCTATTGAACCATTGAATCCCCATCCCCATTATCATACCCGGAGACCCGAGAAGCTGCCAATCGAAATACGACAAAATCAATTAAACTACAACAAAGCTGCCAAGAGCCAATTATACGGAACGGGTAAAAGAAAACGAACCGAAGGAAAGGGAAACGGAATCGAAAACGAAAGGAAGGGATCAAAGATGTTCTCCATGTGCACAAAGGTGAAGTCGGAGAGCGTGGAGCCGGACTGCTCGTTCATGCAGCATCCCCAGCAGATGCAGCTGCAACAGCCACAGGCAATGGGTAAGTACACAACATGGAAGCAGATAAGATGGGTATTGGGTTGAGAGGGTTCCGTTTTGGGAGAAAGTGAAACTGAAACCGAAACCGAAACCAAAACCGATGCTGGTATTCTGGATGCCGTGGTGCCACAGCCAGCCCCGAAAAGCAGCAGTCGCTGTGGCCTCATTTGGCGGAAAACCCTGAACTCGTTTTTCCTGGCCTGCCCTGGCCTGATGCTTATTTTTCTCAATGAATTTCGCACACAGGCGCAGCTGCGAGTCTGTCTGCCTCTGCCACAGTCTCTCTTACTCGCATTCTCATTCCTCTCTCTCCCCCCCATCTCTCTTTGTATAGCTCTCCCGTACCATTCGTACCCCATTGTTGACCTGCCTCGTTATGGGGCACATACACACACAAACACCCGCCCACCCGCTCCACATATCAAGTGGAATCCGGCATGCGGTTTCATTATGTTGCAATTGGTAGACAGTGCCACGCCCATTGGCCAGTATGTGTATATATGTCATGCATTAAATTATTAAGTATACTACACTGTAGCGACACCACGGCATCACAGAATCTGTGTGTGTGTGTGTGTGTGAGTGTGCCTGATATTCCAGCCAAGCAACGATGACAGCTTGCTTCAGGATACAGTTTTCAACGAGCCACATGCATAAATCATGCAACTACTATATACCAGCCCTTCCACACTTCAGTCGCAGCCCCAACCCCAACCCCAGCCCCATCTAAGTCCCCCTCTAGCCCCCGAGCCTAACAGCTACGTCCGTACACGTTCGCCATCGTTGCCATCGCTTCCTCGCAGAGAACGTTGTCTGTTGCAGCAGCCACTTGCAATTCTAGCTGATTTGTCATATGGATGTGGATGTGTATGAGCATGTGCAATGTGTGTGTGTTTGTGTGTGTGCTTGTGTGGGCGTGTATTTGGCTGTGTGCGTGCACTCAAGTGGCACACATGATGTCCGTTGCCTTATACAAGCGGCACAGTGTCCTTCGGCATGCAAGTTCTCCCATCATCAACATCATCATCATCATCATCATCATTAGTCGACACTAGGACTCTATGATCTATCGTTGTCGTGTGCAATTCGGTTCGTTGCGGTGCGAAACCACACCGCTGTGAGGAACAGCCATTCCCCTGAAGCCTTCCTTCGTTTTCCAAATGCAGTGTCAGCTCAATCGCATCACCATTCGCTGCCAAAGCAAATTGTCGCCAGCACTCTCGGGTCATAATCAGTTTGCTGCTAAATCAACTTTCTCTAGGGCTGGCGCTCAAGTGGCTGATTCACTGTCAAGGATTCTGCCAAGAGGTTCTTTAAGATCCGCAATTGCGAGTATTCGTACGTTTCGATGTACCAACACTGATTGAATTCAGATTGAATGATAATTTTAGAGAATGAATGATTTGATTTTCAGATATTACTTTGCTCGCAAATTTGATCCTCTACAACGTAAAACCAAAGAGTATACAATAAGATGATGTTGCATAGGGGACCAAAATGCTGGGCGTTTCGCATCGAGGGCTTCAATATTGGCCTATGCTTAGCCTTCGGATGTTGGTATGTTCGGATGCCTTGGGCAGCTGAGTCGTTCCCAAAAGCCAACAACAATATACACAATCTTTCAGAAAAGACTTACTTTTCGGTTGGACAAATCAAACAACAAATAAATTGTATTTGCAGATGCCCAAAACTCGGTCCAAAGAAAGACAAAATAAAATACGTTGCTTGGTTATGGAGACAGCACATAAAGCATCGAACGAAAATTGAAATGGAATTTAATAATAATAATTCCATTTGTTAATGGTTTGCATGCGATTCTTGTGCCATGATTACATTTTATTGCAAATTATGCAGAGACGCAATCTGTAAAACTGATTTCAGATCAGCTCCATACGTAAGCCTTTTCCATCTTTATTAAAATTCTTAATTCAGTCCACCTGACGGTCATGACCTGTCATCATGTTTTCCCAAAAATATTCTGCATCTACTATACATACTTGTACATATGTACATATATACAACACTCGTCCAAATAAATGGGATGCCCGTGGTAATGAATTTGAAATGCAAAACCCGGACAGGCCAGTGTCAGCGACAGTGCCTAGTGCAACTGCGACACTGGGGGCAGGTAGATTCAAGTTGGGTTGAGGTTGAGGCATACCACACCTGCCTCAACGTACTGTCTGATTGAGTTGATTCGGGGGGAATTTCTAAATGAATTTTCGTGTTACATTTCGTTACGTAATACGTATTTCTTGCCCTATTTGGGGGGCAGCTCCAGTGGCCAAGGGGCAGTCGGCTGTCCCATGTTTCTCTGTTGTCAGTGCGTGGGCGCCACAATCTCAGCTTTCAGTTGAAATCGAACGAATGGGAAATTGAACCCAGCTTCCGTTGCAGGGGCAACCTCCTGTTCAATTAGGGCGCAACCTATGACTGAACACTGGGCAACGGATGTGGACTAGATGAGCTTCGATTCGCCTGGATGCATACATATCTATACACACGGCATTTATTTCCTTTTTGTTGTCTCTTCAGGAACTGGCGGGAAACAGATCAAGGGCGGCTATCTACTGCGCTACAAAAGTAAGTACACCCGAAAAAGTAATCCTGAAAAAGTACCTGTTAGGCTTGGGGCTGTGTCCTGTGGCCTGTGGCTGCGGCAATTGCAGTGCCACACAATGCAACGGCATGACCCTGAATAGACCATTTCAGGCGAAGATGAGCCAGGTCTCAGACATACCGACCGACCGAACCATTAGCACAGTCAGCAAACCGAGCCCCATCCCCAGACCAGACAAGACCCGAGCTCAGGTCTCAACGGCTCGGGCGACAATCTGTCAACTCAGCACAAGCGACGGTCCGCCTGAAAGCTCGACTCGGAATGACGCAGCATCCGCCCGGACCCATAGACCCATAGCCACAGATAGAGATAGATGCCTACACAGATGTATTGTGGATGTGGGTGCATAATCTTTTGGGGGCCACATTCAAGTGTAATTACTCATGATTTGGCAGGGCTGAGGATGCGTCATTGTCAGGCTCGTTAGGGGCAGCATTGAGTAGTATCACGACTGGAAGCAATTTGTGCTGAGCTTGTGGGATACAGATTTAAGGATGATCCGAACTGACGTTGCTTGTTCTCCTGCCATTGACAGAGCAAATGTTTTGGAATCGCTGGTCCGAAGAGTGGGTCGTTCTCTACGATGACTCCACCATGGCCTGGTTCACGGAGCCGGGACGTACCTCGCCCTCGGGTAAGATCCTAGTGAAAGAAGCACCCGAGATGCTGGCCATTGCCCACTGGACTGGGCAGATACCACGCCGACCACCGCTACCAGATGGTGTGAATGTCTCCCAATTGATTGCACTTGGATCGCAGCGAAAACGGTCCAAGGTCTACTGGATGCTGGCCAAATCCGAGCAGGAGGTGAGCGACTGGATTGATGCGATTACAAAGACCCTGCCGCCGCCGCCACAAATCGAACTGGTGGTGGACAAGCCGCATCTGATGAACGTGCTCCGACGTCCATTGGTGCGCATTAGACGTGAGTATACATAACAAATCCTTTGAAAATTTCGTGCAAATCGACTACCCATGCCTGTTCCCATACTGCCCCTGTCCGTGTCCCGTCCACAGCTGCTACGCAATCGGAGGTGAAGCATCGCAAGGCTGCGGCCCACAGCAGTAGCAAGCACCATCGGTGCACCTCGTCGACAATGACCACTAGGCTGTACAAACAGATCCAGAATCCATTGGTCAAGAGCGATGCGGCCGTTGCCATTCTCAGCAAGAAGCCGGACTCGAAGGCCTCGCTGGCCTGCGCCCTGCCCTGGGGCCATGGCTGGGGATGGGCCACTTTGCCAAACGGGGTGTGGAGCGGCGGCCTGACCTGGTCCCAGTGCGAGGACACCTTCACTCTTCACGCCCTGCCCACCACCCACTGCACCAATCTGATCGACACCTCATGCAGCGGCGCCGTCTACCACACCGACATTGGCGGCTTTGACTTTCATTCCGGCGGAGTGGACGATATTGGCGGCGAGGACTTTGACTATGCCATGGACTGTGGCGATTTCATATTTTAAACACCAACTCGACGCGACCCAACACACACCCACCCTCCATAAGATCCTGGCCTCTGGAACACTCGCAACTGGTAATCGCTTCGGTAGTACGTATAATAGGTGTGCTTACCCTTACTCTTTGTGTCTTAGATGTTGCTACATAATAGGAATAGACAGGCATAGGTAGGATGCATTGAATGGGAAGGGGGTATCTGAATCCAGCATTACGTATACGCCACATTTGTTGTAACTGTTTATCTCTGTGTATAGGTTCGTTGTTCCTGTGTCCTGTGTTAGTGTGCTAATCGCGTTAAGCAGTTAAACAGAAACCCGAGCGTAATGCAAGCATAACATATACCGCAAAATTTCTCCCATTTCCCTCGGAAAACTATACAGATACCTATATATGTAGATGTGTGTGTTTGTTGCATGTCAGACTACAGGATAAACCCATATGCATATACCTACCCCATATACATATATATATATATATATCCAATATATATGTACAATATAAAACCACCAAGCGCACTTTCGCCCGACCACCCAGCCCCACACTCGGCAATCGCAACGCATTCGCAATCGCAGCCGCAGAAAGCATTTGAAATGCGAAAATATTTTTGCATCGCGCATATACTCTCGTATCGTATCGTATTGTATGTAAGTAGGCTACAAAATATTTTTGCACTCGAGGGGCAAACAAATTACAATAAATAATAAATAATGCATGCCATGCAAGAGGCGGAGACAGGATGCAAATCTTAATGAAAATGAAAACGGAAACTCACACACAAAACAAAAGCATTGAAATACTTTTGGGTTTTGGAAAACTTTTGAAATTTATATTGATGCAATTTGTATGGAAACACTTTTTCAAATTGTTTTGCCATGATTTTCTAGAATTTTTGTAATGAATAGTATTTAACCGCAACACACAGATTTTCCCACTTCCCAATCCCAATCCAATCGTCCTCCCCGACATCACCTGCCAAAACCACCCACCAATTCCCCCGGCAAAAAAAACCATTTTTGTGTGACCATTTTTGAAAAATTTATACAGGTACTCGTATCGTACGCCGCAAGTAATTCGATAAAAAAAAAAACTTAATGGTAAAACAAATAACAGAAAGACCGACATTTTGATATATATAGAATGTTAAAAGAGATTAAATACAGTAAACAGGAAAACCAGGTAACTAACAAGTAAATAAATATAGGGCTACAAAAACCTACATTCTAGATGTAAGCACTCAACACAGAGTCTCACCCTGAACCGAACCGCGACCCCGAGCCCCGAACCCTTCCTTATAGGATTTTTAAGGTATGACATACTCGTACTCGTACGAATACGAATGTCAGTTAAGTTTACAAAACTAACTCACACACAGAGAAATCGACATACCCACCCGTACTGATGTAAAGTTTATAAAACAAAAAAACGAAACAACAAAAGACAAGTTAGCAACCCAGGTAAAAATCACAAATGTATTAGGATACAGATACCAAAGATAAAGTTACGCGTATGTATTGTGTGTGTGTGTGTGTGTGTGTGTACGTGTGAGTGATTACACGACACTTATTGTATTGTAATCTAAGTATTTAGTTAAGGACAAATCAGCGATACTATCATTGTCACAGCACAAATTCAAACAAAACTAATCCACATACTACGAATGTACATATGTATGTACATGTGTACCCGTATTCGTATAGGCACTCTCGACATCAACATTCACCTCCAAATCCACTGTCATTCGCATTCGTCATTCTCATATTCTCATTCTATATTAATTCGAATTTGAATTTTCATTTTGAACAACTTTAAAGAACAATTTTGAGCGCCCATGTGCGCCAGAATGTGACAAAGAGAAAACGCCGCTACAGACACCTTGAATTAAATGTACGTTAGGTATATAGAACGTTAGGTTAAGTTGGATGTTTTTTGAGATTGTTAAGATATACACTATGAATGGGTGTGTGTCTGTGTATTGTAATATTGTGCAGATTTTGAAAGTGCACAAATATACATATGTACAAGTTAGAAATAATTTGTATAAATAAATTACGGGTAAGGGGACAAATTGTTGTCCCCTGCGCATCTGTTGCATGTCCTTTGTATGTGAGTACGTGCATATTGCTAGCAACATACATATAATATATATTTTTACGTACAACAATAATCAAGAGCAAAGCCGCATGCAACGGAAACGGATACCTTTAAACCAGAGCCTACTACAGCCTTAGCCTTCACAGAACACACTCGTACACACTACGCCCAGTCGTTGTTATATACATATGTATACATAGATTCGCGCACACGTAAGCGTTTGTATGTTTGTGTATGTTTACAATACCTATAGCTATAGTCGAACCGTTCGTTAGGTGTTTAATACGGGAAAACGAGAGATAACCCAACGCCACACAGCGTAACATAAGAGTATAAGTAAATGTAGACTAAAAGACTTAAGCAATTGTCGTTTAGACGTTAAATTAGAGCGCATTGAATGTTGGCTTATAGTTCTAGATAAAGAAACGAAGCGATTCGAGAGCGATGTGCGGAGCATACAAACATATACTATACATATAACTATATATATGTATATAGTACACACATACTTATTATATACTTACATATATATAGATGAGAATATCTTCACCAAAATGTTTTAGTCTGAATTTGAATGTAAAATGAAAATTGTCAGTGAGTGCGAGATGGAGTACACATCAAGAAGGCTTACATATGGCGATGGAATGCAAGTCGATAAAACACCCTAAAACTTAATGAAAAATCTGAAACAAAAAAAAATAGAAGTAAAAAAATCAATCTTGGACAATCACGCATACGCATGTAGGAAAAACTGGATTAAATAATGTATGTAAATTGTTAAAGCTTCGATGATGATGTGAAGAACTCGAAGGAAAACTGGCCAGACCGTCGGGCCTGGCCTGTGTGTAATGAATAGTCTTAGCACGTCCAGAATGGAAATGGAGTTGACCAGACTCCATGAACCCTAACTTACAATATACTCGTAGTTATACGTACGAATACGATTCGATTGAAGGGTTTGAGATACGTCAAGCTTCAATTAAGTGTCAATCCCCCAACACGCTCTTCAGTTATACTACCAACAAGTATTTTTATAGAGTTTATTGTACCCGATACGATGAAAAAACCCCAAAAACATGTGTGTTTTAAAACAACAACTGAATGAAACGTCAAAAACATGATTATACTTTAGACGCAAATTTTTGTAGAATAATTGTACACGTAAAATGCATTTCCGATGTTAGCTGAACAACAGAATAACAGTTTACATATGTATGTATATGCATATACCGACATACATATATATATATATACATACAAACATATGTGCATATATGTATGTGCGAATATTTGTAAATGTAAAACAAGCGAAAATATGATATGTACTGTATCCATTTTTATTGTGCTGCGTATTTAGGCAGCCAGTGAGTGAGGAGGCGGCGATTCGGCTGAACTGTGAATGGCACCTTAGGTAGCCCTGAAGTAGAGTGCGAACCGAAAAATAGAAATTATGAAAAACTGTAGAAAAATCAAATCAAGAATTGCTGGCAAGTCGTTGTAAATGATCCGAGAGAGAGAGAGAGAGAGACCAAGGGGGCAAGGCCGGCGCTCACATACCGGAAGCAGAAATTATGTATACGCCCGATATGCGTGAGGCTTTGTCTCCCGGCTCAACATGTACCAGCAACTTGCAATTAGGCTAGAAAGTTCGTTGTTTGTTACCAATTGTCAGTTGTCAGTGTCGTTGATGTTGAAGTTGAAGTTGCCGTGTCATTGTTAAATGTATTCCAATTTGTAACTTGCTGTTTGTCGTCAGAGAATAGAAGAAGTGAAGCCAGAAGCAGACTATAAAAATTATACAAGAAAGCATACATACATGAATATGCATATACATATACATTAAATAGGTGTGCATATTATATATACTCACACAATACTCACACTTGACGTGCATTGGCGTAAAGCAGAAACATAATCGAATAAATTGAACCACAACCCGAAGGCAGAACGGAACCGAATCGCAATAAGAACGAATAAAACGTATGTGCTATGAATGTTGCAAATTGTAAAAGTTTTAGGCGAATGACCGAAAGAGGCCGAATGATCTGTCAAAGAGTCCTGCAAAGCCCCAACCATGCCCATCCATGCCTTTCCAAACATGTCCCTTTCTTCTCCCGAACTTTGGCAAAGGTCGCTCTCGAACCGTAATTAGAGAAGTAAATATGTAATTCTATTGATGTGTATCGTATGTATACTCGTATGTGTCTATAAATATTTGGTAGACGTTCACTCACATGACGCCACAAAAACTCAACCCAAGAACAACAAAAACGCTTCAGCCAGAGAAAGATCTTTTCGAAACGATCCCTGCCCCTACCCCCTATTCCTTTGTTTGGTGCAGGCTCACCAGGTTCCAACAACCCCAAACCCAAAACCCAATCCAAGCCGAAGAGCAAGTGCAGCTGAAGACTTTTGGCTAAAAAAGAGAGGGAGAGGCTGGCAGTTAGAAGAGCGTGAGCGGGAGCCCGAAAGTCGAACAGAGAAACGAACGCTCTTATATGGTTTCAAGACCGCACAGCCCCCAAAGCACACAAAAACGAATGAACATTTCTGATTGCCTAACGAAAGCTATGAGCAAATAGACGCTAAGCAAAACAGCAAAAGAAGTCATCCAATGAATCAGACCCAATGCGATTGTCGAATATCGAATACGCTCTCGCAAATCAAACAGAACGAAAACCATTTTGTAATTATGTATTTTCCGGATCAAATGTTTTCAAATTGTCAAATTCTCATCGCAAAAACTTTACACGAATTTTGTACCAACTGATTTTAAGCCAATTTGCAAATCTATGATGGCTTTGATTATTGATGGCTTCGACAATCGCTGAGAGACCACAAAGAGGTCTATAAATACACCTTACGCGCGGGGTTTTGATGCGATGACTTCAGGCTGGCAGGCAGTCAGGCAGACAGGCAGGAATATGAGTAATTCACGAAGAGTTTCGACGTAGAGATCTGCGAAGCGTCAGGCGTTGATAAATGTAAAACAAAAAGCAAAACAGCAAATAAAGAAACATCTGAGAGAACGAAACAACAGCAATTGAGCGAATAAATATTGTACATGGTTTCTCTTCGTGTGTGTGCTGCGAAATCACGCACATGGGCAGGGGGCTGGGGACAAGTGGTATGCGGAGTGGGGCTTGGAGCAGCTCCGACACGCCACCATCACCATCATCATCATCGGCTGTCTAGATCAGTTGGCGTTGCAGCGCTCCCTCGATGTCGCCAACTTCGCAACTTGTTCGGGCCTGGGGCCTGGCCTCTGTCTGGCCATCGGAATTGGAATCGGATTCGGATTCGGTTTCGGAATCTTGTCTCAGTTAGCGCGCAAACTTCTAAGCAAACAGTCGAGCCGAAGCCCGAGCGAGAGGCACCTCTTTAAAAATCAAATCGACTTGAGTGGGCCAACGCGGCGTCGTATGCGTAATTACTGTCAGCAGCTGGCCATTTACCCCAGCCACTGTCCTATCCTACCCTGTCCTGTTCTGTCCTGTCCCGTTGTCGGTGACCCACTTCTCGAGGTCTGGCTCTAAAGTTTATCTGCCCCTTCCCCTATCCCTTCCGCTGGTGTGTCAACAAACTCGCGTGCCTTCTGGCCAGGACAACAGGAGGACTGTCCACACTTACGGCTGGTAAGTATATTTCGGCCAGAACTGGAAGAACTCCAGTATGCAAATCGCAGACAGAGCAAACAGAACCGAGAGTTGGAATTAGTCAGCGAGAGACGACGTGTGCCAAAAAGCAGAAATATACATAAATTAATTTTAAACGAAGTGGAGAGGGGAATAGCATGTGTGGGAGACAATAGTGACGGTTTTATACCCTGCAAATCAGATGAAAACCCTATGGGTATACTCCTAATAAAAAGAATATTTAATTGAACTTACAATTCAATCTTGGGGGCTTTTCTATAGTATTTCGGATGCCCCACACAGCTGGCTTTGAAATAACTTTGCATTCCTAAATTACTACCAAATAAATATCTTCCCAAACAAATAAATATTGTTAAATTTCAAATATTGTTAGTTGTTTTTGGTCCAAACTTTTTGATTCAGTTTTTATCGTTTTAATCATTCATTAGAGCTTACTCGTTTTTTAGTGTTTTGTTTTGCTTCAAATTCAATTCAATTCGATTCAATTGGAGTGCTCATTGGACGAGCCATATTCGGTGTGGCCATCAGCCCACAATTGTGAGTCTGAGCTGGGTCTGGGTCTGCTTGCCCACGCACTGCAATATCCAACGATCTGTGGCGACTGTTTGCACCCTATTTTCATTCACGCCTCCTGCCGACATTTATAGCCGATAATATATAATTCTCCCATATCGCTTTTGTTTTTTTTTACAGGCGCAGCGACTACCTCGCATGACTCATCGCACTAAGCGGTCTAAGCCGGGTCTACGGTTACCAAACGTTCAAGCGACTTACTCGCGTCATCGCCTTGTCTGTTGCCCACTCAGCCACCAGTCGAATCGAATCGAATCGCATCCATCCAGTAGAATCCGTCCCCTAACTGGTACCGACTATATTTGGGTATGGCGTCAAACGGTTCCGGAGAGAGTGTGCAGCCCTCAAAGCTGGTCGATATGCGGGTAAGGCTTCAATGATAGATGAATCTCATCACAGGAAGACTACATCCCGGCCACTTGTGATTAGTAATTTGCTGCCACAATTAGCCAACCATTTGGACATGGTTATCCAATCAGCAGCCAGATCTTTCCGTTCAATTTCCGTGACACTTCCAAAATTGGATCGGGTTTTGGTGTTTGGGCTTTTGGCGGAGTTATATTTCTGAAGTTTCCCAGCGAAAAGCCAGCCAATTAATTTAGAGCCTCCCCATATTTGGTTTGTGAATGGGGTGCTCTTGTCGCGACACAAAAGGCTCTCATTCTATGCCATCTGTTGATGGCATACACGGGGACGTAGGCAGCATTAGAAAATCCTAGGAGGGCCCTTCAATAGCCATAAAGGGTTGACATTAAACACACTCAACCAATCACACAAACAGCATAGGAACAACAATCCATCAATCAATCAAATAATTTACCTTGGAAAATTGGTCGCGCGCGATTTTAATCGCTGATTGGAATGGTCCCACCCGGGAGGTCCTTTGTCACCTGAGCGCTTCCTTTGTTGCATTCAACAAATGCCGAACTAGCAGCTCTCGCTCTCTCTTCCACTTAATGTACATGCACGCGTACCTATGTACATACTCGTATGTACCTGTGTGAGTCCGTGTCTGGTTCCGTGTGTGAGTGTTTTACTGCTATATCAGCCATGGCAACGTCTGGGTGCCGTTGCAGCCATTGATTTTTTTGTTGTTGCTATTGGCATGCAGCAACACCATGCGCAACAACAACGATGAGGAGGCAAGGAGGAGCCGCAGGCTAAACAAAAGGACAGTATCAGCAGGCTAGAATTTCTCAAGTGTCCGATACACAAAAGACTCTCCGATTCCTTTGACGATTGGCAGGGCAGCGGCAGATGGCCATGGCCGTTCGGACCCGAAGGCCACTACAAACCAGGAAACAAGAAGAACAGCTTTATCTATAGGCAAATACGAGTAGGAGAGAAGGCGGAGCATGCCCACCAGCTCCGGCAACTATTTTGGCCCACCAGCGATGACGGACACAGTTACCTTTGCCCAGGCGGGTCGTGTGGCACGGGGCTTTATGTACTGGCGGCACGTAAGTGGTGGGCACGGATTTGTTCCAAGTGGGAAGTGGGCGCATGCCGCATCGTTTGCCCCGCAGAATAGACAGGCCAACAACGACCCACACAAACACAAACAGAAAAACACACAGAAGCTTACACATGTGCACCGCGCACCTAATGACTCCACTCGGGGGAAACGGACGTGCTAATGTCCACCTCAGTTGACACGCGCCTGCTGGCCGAGCATGTTGCAAGCGGAGGAGGACCAACAAATATCCTTCTTTAGCAACGGGCTTGAGTCGGAGTACCTCCAGCACGATCATATATTGCCTCTCAAGCTCAATGAATCTTGGGCGGCCAGGCGGCTAATGGAGGCGCTGAGTCACCTGCCACCCAGCGATGGCAATGGCAACAGCAATTCGGCACCTGTAAGGCCACCACCATAGAGGGCATCCAATAAAACGCGAATTACTTCCGCACACAACTGAATGTCAATCTCTCTTTATTCGCAACTCTCCTTCCAGATGCGCTTTCTAAAGGCGGAGGAGGAGCGTCGCCGTAACCTAATGGCAGGTAGTACTAATGGCAATGGTCTAGGCACTGTTACCCCCAGCGCTGTTTCGTCCAGGCTCGTAGGCAATGGGAAAGTACGCCAAATGTTCGATGAGCGACGTCGCGGGGCTGGCATCGATCGAAGTAATCCGCTCAAGCCCATTGTTGGTGGGTCCACCACACCGCCGGTGCAGACCGTTCGTATCCAGCAGCCAGTTCAACGACTGATCAAAGACGTCTCCGCCATGAGCCTGAAGGATAAGCAAATCTTTAACAAACGCTTGACCAGTGATAGCAACAACAACAAATACAATCCGGCGGGAGCTGTGAATCGCTTAAAGCCTGTGATTACGCGAAAAACGCCACCGCGTGAAGCGGAGACAGCAAGTCGTTCCATTGCCACTACTCCGAGGAGCCCCATGCCAAAATCAACGGTTAGAGCAAAGGCCCCCCCGGCAGCCGCAACTAGTCGCAAGTCGCCTCCAATGATTCGAAAGGTGAGCATCATCCCATCCCACATTGCCATTATTTTTCCAACAAAAAAATGTGTTCATGTTGTTCGATTTAATTCTATGTTGATCCGGTTCAGGCCGAAGCAAAATCTCCAGTGCCCAAGAAAACAATGGTAAGTCATGTTGCCGGATGCTGAAATAGTCATATGCTAATTCCACTATTCTTTTGACAGAGTCAGCCGCCTCCTGATGGTACGTCCGCCTGCCGATACTGCGGTCGCCACTTCAATACGGATCGATTGGCCAAGCACGAGGGTGTCTGCCAGCGCACCATTACCACCAAGCGCAAGATTTTCGATGCCTCCAAGCAGCGTGTGGGCGGCACCGAGGCGGAGAAGTTCGTCGGCAAAAAGGGAAATAAGGCAGTTCGCTCTCAGTCCACATATAGCAGTGCCGCCCAAATAAAAGGCCTATCCACGGGAGTGAAGAAAAGCAACTGGCGGAAGAAGCATGAGGAGTTCATACAGACGATACGATCTGCGAAGCAGATGCAGGCTCATTTGGCTCGCGGCGGCAAATTGAGCGATCTGCCACCGCCACCGCCGTCGGAAAATGCCGATTACATACAGTGTCCTCATTGCGGCAGACGTTTTAATCAAACGGCTGCGGAGCGGCATATACCAAAATGTGCGACCATGATACACAACAAACCGCGTCTGAATGGACCCACTCCCCTGAAAAAGCGCTGACGACCAAGGGATGGGTTCAACTATGAACATGCCCATACGTTTACTTGTGATAAAGGAATTTTCGATGAATGAAACAATGCTTAACTTAAAACTGCGGGCGGCTTTGGGTCATCCTAGTCGGATAACACTTCAACATCGACATCATCTTCGAGCTGCGACTGCTCAACAGTTGCAGTCGTTCCAGAAGATCCAGATTTTTCTTTTTCGATGATGGCCTTTACGGCATCGGCTGCCTGGTTCATCTCCAGGCCCTCAAGCATATAGGCCCAGTTTTCCAACGTGGCATCATCATCCTCTGAGATCCAAGTGCACAGCATTTTGGAACACGCAACACTGGCGGTGGGATGTTCCATTTGATAAAATAGCAGTTCGTCATTGGTAAATCCTATCTTTTTGCCCACCTTCATCCAGGGCTCGCCAATCAGCGGTGCTACCTCCTCGATATGCTTGGCAGTGACCATCAATGACTTCTCATGGCCCGGGTTCTCTTCCACTTCCTCAACAACGGGATCTGTATCTTCCACCTCGAGATCCTGCTCTGGCTCTGCTTCTTGCAGCGCCATAGCTGCTTCCTGCTCGCTTTCAGCGGGTGTACTTTTTACTGGCAGGCCGTTGTTCTGCTCTGATGCATTGTTGGATACCGGGGCACTTTGCTTAGGCTCCTTATCACGTATGAGACGTTTACGCACTTGCTCCAAATAGTCGGAAACTTTGCTAGACGGCTGCGAGGGCGAAGTGAAGAAATGTGGAGTTTGTCGGGCAAGCAAACGCAGAGCACGCCACTCGAAGGCGGGATCAATCTTATCGTGAGGCGATTCCAAATACGTTTCCAGTAGGGGCAGAAAGTTGCGCTGCTCACTTTTGCAGGCCTGTAAGTTGTCCGGCGAGTAGTTCCATAAACGGGTCAGGTTCTCGCTAAGGGAGAATTTCTCAGATGTTTATTCTGGACGGTTAAGGAAGCGGGATGTGTACGTACTTGCCAAGGAAAAACTTGCCATTACGAGCAGCATCGCGCAGGGAATCGCCGAGTGGACGCTTCGGTCGTTTCGCGGGAGGAGGTTTGTTGTCCTCCTCATTTGACGGAAGGTCCTCCGGCTTCTTGAACTCTTTGCAACCCTCGTTTTTCCAGTTGTTCCACATCTCCTCGCGCACCAGCATATGGTGAACCGTGCGGGCAAAGCGCCTGCCATATGGCGGGGTCTCCTCCAGAAGTTTGTACACACGCGGCTCTGTGTCTTTAATGAAATCAGCCTGCTCGGTTGTTAGGGTGTACGTGTCCCTAAAATCCAAGACACTCAAATTATTCACGATTCTCGTTGCTAAGGCTTCTCTCACTTACATTTTAAACTTGACGCTAACTTGAAGATACTGAAAGAGTATGAGGAACTGCACCAGGACGGCCCGCCGGAAATTTGAATCGGAGAGCTGGAGTGCTAGTAGCTTGGGATTGGTTAGAAACTTGGCAAAAAAATTATTCGCTTTGCTCACTGTGGATGCCACAGTGGCATCCACAATGTCATCGTCTACATCCATCGCCTGATCAGCCTCGCTGCCATTGTCACTGGTGCTGGGACGCACGTCCTCCAGCTTGAAACTGGCAAATGACTGAAGTATGTTCTCTGCGTGCTGCAAAGGATATTCGTGTGCAAGCTATTTAAACCAACAGATTGATCGTCGCTTACCATATGAAACATTTTCCACTGCGCCTTGCCGTAGCATTGATTTGGATTGCGAAAAAAGTCCTGAAGCGACCAAAACTTGCAATACAGATCATAATCAATCTTGAGGGGTATATCCTCGGCAGTGTCCTCAAGCTCTTTATTGTCAGTGTCATCGTGATCCTTACTATCCAGTCCATACTCTGTCAAGTTGTCCAAATTGAACTCGGAAACAATGTTCAAGCCAGACCGTTCGGAGAACGGAAAGAACTTTGAGAGGAAGAGCAAAATGCGACCGCAGAAGACTGTGTTCTGTGTACGGGACAGGCGACGCAGAAGATCGTTGCACATTCGCAATATGTTATTTTTGCAAGAAGCAAAGAATATCTCCTCCTTCCATACATCCACCAGTTCCTCCACAAACTTGAAGATCTCCTGACACCTATCCAGAGTGACTACATCGAATGTGTCTATAAGGAGCACTACGGGAATGGTGTTGGACACGATTTCAGCCCGAGTGGCTTCTACAGAGAGACGCACAAGATCACCGATTCGCTTGACGTCGTCGTTCAGGCGTTTCATGAGCAGCACTCGAAAGGCATGGTCCATGGGCAGACGCCTGTCGTGCTCGGAGTTGGCAGTGAAGCTATTGTACTCCTTGACTAATATCTCCACGCTGCTGTCCTTGATGGCTTTTTCCAAGGCATTCTGTAAATATTTGCGATTTTTATATTGCCGGCTATGCTGCGCTGTTTCGTTCCCGCCGATCTTCTCCACTTTCTCACCTCAAACGATGCTTGGAGCGCAAAGTAATTTGCTGCCTTCATCTGAGGCGGCTTGACGGTCGATTCTGCAGTCGTGCTCATCTTATTTCGAAATTGTTTCCAAATTGTTTCCAAAATTTTTGTTTTCACAACAGTACTGAAACAGCCCTGCCAACTAGCTTATCGTAGCACTTAACCCACTTAGCCCATCATTAAAAAACTTGAGTGAACAACAAGGTCGGAAGATAATACGGTTTGTAAATTATTCTTTTTACTTCCTTTTAAAAGAAACTATCTCAGAAAATTGTATGGTTTGGTCTGTGCAAAGTACTATATTAATTATGTTTTAGAGCAGCTTGGAAAAAATAATTTTTACATTAAGGGTTATTAAAGGGTATAAGATGGCCACACCATGACGTCCATGACGCATTATGCTGCGGTTATTTGAACAAAATGTACATTGTGGGTATGCTACAGTACAGTGGTTTTCTACGAGAGAAAATCACAGGGCATTCGGCTCGTACAACCGATCGCAACGCTGGGCTATGGAAAGGTAGGGACAACAGGCAAAAGCAAAATCAAAAGCAGCAAAAGCAGCCAAAGAAAATTGCAAGGCTCATACGAACCTCACCTCACCTGGAGGTGGCTCCATGAAGATTTCATCCCTGTGTAGTAACCATGTAATAAGTAAGTGTCCTGTCCTGTCAAATGCATGAATAGGTCAAAAACATTTCAATACGAGAAAAATGCATTACTACTCAGTTTGGAAAACAGTTTTTTAACATAAATTCAGAGGTAGGGTATACAAAATGTCCATAAAAATGTTTCTGATGTGTAGCAAATGTGTAGTTACCGGGTAGTTGCCATGTAAGAACATGTATAAATGTTCTTTTCTTCTTCTTTCTTTCTTTCTTTTTTGCTCAGCCACGCGGTGATAAGGTGATAATAATGATATTTTTGCAAATGTTATTGTGAATTAATTAATTAATTATTGTGTTTCCTCCAGGTTTAAACATTGAAAAATGGTTGCTCCAAAGAAACAGAAGAAGGCGCTGGAGAGCACCAATGCGCGTCTGGCGCTGGTGATGAAATCTGGCAAGTACTGTCTGGGCTACAAGCAGTCGCTGAAGACTCTGCGTCAGGGCAAGGCCAAGCTGGTGCTTATCGCCAGCAACACGCCCGCCCTGAGGAAATCGGAGATTGAGTACTACGCCATGTTGGCCAAGACTGAGGTCCAGCACTACAGCGGCACCAACATTGAGCTGGGCACCGCCTGCGGTAAATACTTCCGCGTGTGCACCATGTCCATTACCGATCCTGGAGATTCGGACATTATCCGCTCATTGACCGAGAACTAAGTGGCTCGAATTTCATTTTATTTAAACTTGAATAAAATATGGGTTGAAGAAAAACCCCCATGAAATCAAAAGAAAATTCAAATCACTTGCGGGAATATCTACGCGACCGCCTCTATCAGCTCTTTTCCTGGGGGTCGGGCTCTCTCTGTTATCAGTATCATTGGCAATCAAAACAGACTTTGAATGGCTTGTATTTTCCAATTTAGAGCAAGGTTACGGAAATCGCATAAGTGGGGCAAAGATTTATTCCAGCCACAATGTTATTCAGAATCATAATCTCAAACTGTGCAGCCGCATATACGAAAACCATGCGTAGATCTGGCTATATCAGTGTTATTCTTCTGTGGTTTGCTTTGAGCACTGCTTACGAAGGAACAGTGCTTGGCCAGCTATTTCAAGGAGGCGGCTACTACTATACACAATCCCAACCGTCGTATCCTGGTTACTTGAGGCACACGCAAGCACCAAGACCGCAGCAACATCAGCGCTCGTACAAGGATATCTGCCGTTTGGTCAATACGAATGGATTCACTAATCCAGGCGGAGTGCCTAGGTGTCCGTACTAGCCGTACGCGTATATTTATAAAAAGTAGTTTACATTAAAAATTTGGAAATTTCACTAAGATAAATAAACTAAGAGTAAATACCGTTTAATTATAAAAATTACATCCATAGCTTTAGAGGCTCCATGCTGGCCTGCTGAACTATTCCCTAAACGACAAAGCGACTGATTTAACACCGAATCGTATATTTTACCCGATTGCCTTCCTAAAACAGTCGCTTCTGTACAATGTAAAACACACAAACAAGGAACAGACAAAATGCAAAGAATACCAGCATCTTGTCGGTGCATTCGCGTCTCCCGTACTTTTTCAGCAGCTTTCCGGACATTTTGATGCTGCCGGCTGTGTGGTGCAGCTCATCGCTTGTTGCCTCCACATTCTGGGACGACGCCACAAGGGTCTCCAGCGTGACGGCACTTTTTTGTGTTGTCTCCGACAGATGCCGCGAAATGGCCAGCATTTTCTCGGTAACATCGTTCTCCTGCGACACCAGACTGCCCTGGTTGTGTCGTGCTCTCGCTTTGGTCCGTTGCCGCAACTCACTCTCGCCAGTTATGGCCATGAGCTCCTCTCGGTTTGCTTTCTCGATCTCCAGCATAGTTGCCACATTTGCTTTGCGGAAGGCTTGCAATGTTTTGGAGAATTGATCCCTATGTGTGTCTACCTCCTTGGCCAATGACGTGTCGGCCATGTCACGTGCCCAGTCATCCAAGCGCTCGATGCTTTTGCGAATGGCCGACAGCCTTGCCCGTCCCGCTTCATTCAGCTCCTCAAGCTCAGCAATGGATGTTCTACTGTTTACAATGTCCTATAATTTTTTGCTTGGATGTTAGACTTTCTGGGCGTTTTTCTGGGCACTACTTACTTGAATAATTGCCTTGGCTTGCAAATTGTTGTCAATAAGGTCTTGCCGAATGGATTGGAGCGTGAACTTATTCTTGTCCATAACTGGGCTCAAGATATTTTAGTTTATAATTATATTTTTTTTTTTCCTATGGTGACGTGCCGTCAATCTTTGCGTATGAACCAACACTAGTACAGTGGCGGGAGTTGATGTTTACATATTTCGTTTTTAACGAACAGGTATTTTTTAGTGCTTTATTTTACCGCACACCGGTATTTAGGTATATTTTGAAACTTAAAGAATTTTATCGGAGTTTTAGTTCAAAGATTCGTGGAAATGTTGAAAAAGGATGGATTTAAAAACAGTGTTTCTTCCGCTGATCAACTCACCTGTTTGAATAGAGCACTAACCATACAATATATAGATACGATACTCCATACATTGAATTTGTCCGCACCAAATTCTGACATCAGATCCCCTGAGAGTGTATGTGTGCACATGCATTCTCACGTACTTTGCGTTTTTGCAAGTGTGTAGGTGTTCCCGAGAGAGGTGTGAGAGCACATGGATTCTCACGTACTTTGCGTGTTTGCATGTGTGTATGTGATTTTTGATTTTTGTGCTCGCGCCACCCTTCACTTTAGCATTTTTAGAGTCGACCCTTTTTGAAGACGAACTGACCTACCGCCACAAAATAAATGAAGAATTGGCAGGATGGGTGAAGGTGGGTGTGACCACTGAAACGAAACGAATATATCTACGATTTCTATGGCATTTTGAAAATCCAAGGAAAAATAACGGAAAATAGAACAAAAATATATGTATCACGAATGAAACAAAAACTGTTGTGGTAAAGAAAGGGAAGTTTTATTTTAGTACATATTTTATTAGAAAACTTCAATCAATATTTAATGTCTTATATCAAACAAAAGTTCGAAAATAGCTCAAATTTTCCGAAGGTTTCTCCAAAAGGTACACTTTTTACCACATCTATTTCAGAGTATATGCTATACTTATCCGGATAATATACATAGTTATATCGGTGCTGCCACAGATCGAATTCCACCTGATATGCTTTGATAATCTGTGGCACCACCCCAACCGCACAGATTATGGGAATCCTTTCATGGACTACTACTACAAACTGCAATTGCTTATTATGTAGCAACTGCTTTATGTAGAAAAACTGTAAAATATTCCTGAAAAATATTCCTCTATTTTAAAGCTGGCTCTGTTCCTCTCTATACATAACCTCAATTCCGTAGGTACCAAGCAGGAACAACTTCTTTGGCTCGGACAATGTGTTATATGGAATGATATCGATCACAAAATCGATAGAATTCGAGATTTGAGAATGCGTTTAGAATACTGTGGCATAGAGTGGTACACCCGATCTTTCAGAACTCTTGAAATCTTTTTGTTTCTCAAAAAGGTCTCACTTCTTCGATACCCTTTCATACCCGATCTAATTAAGAGAACTTAGTTCCTATGGGAGTGTCTCTTTCACTCAATTTTGCCTAGTGAAAGCAAGCTGAAATACATCAATGGCACAATTCAAGATTCACTAGAAATGATAATGATATGTGGATATAATATAAATAAAAGAAAATATCCAAAAATAATAAATAATAATAAATAAAGTAATAAAATATAATTTGGAGTATAGTGCAAACTCACCCTTAATTTCAGTTGACTCTGCTCTCGTTGCTGCTTCTTGTCAATTTGATTTCACTCAAAAAAAAACACTCAGCTACCATTCCATTGGTATTGCTGGTATTGCACTTCACTCACTTTTTGGCAATTTCATTCCACTCAAAAAAAAAAACACTCAGCTACCATTCCATTGGTATTGCTGCTGAGTATTGTGCTTAATATTGCCGCTCTTTCCTCAGTATCTGCGGAATATTTTATTTCTTATTGCACTTCACTCACTTTTTGGCAATTTCATTCCACTCAAAAAAAAACACTCAGCTACCATTCCATTGGTATTGCTGCTACGCATTGCCGCTCTCTCTTTAGTATCTGCGGTATCTGCGGAATACTCAATTTCACTCAAATTTTAATTTTAATTTTACTCAGCTACCATTCCATTGGTATTGCTGGTATTGCACTTCACTCACTTTTTTCACAAATCACTCACTTTTTGGCAATTTCATTCCACTCAAAAAAAAAAACACTCAGCTACCATTCCATTGGTATTGCTGCTGAGTATTGTGCTTAATATTGCCGCTCTTTCCTCAGTATCTGCGGAATATTTTATTTCTTATTTCACTTCACTCACTTTTTGCCAATATCGCCTTCCACTCACTGCACTCACTTTAACACTCACTTTTTGTCCCAATAGCCTTTTTCTTATTGCCGCTCTTTATCTACATATGTAGTTCTTGCGGGATTATGGCTTCATAATTTTTCACTGATCTGTTTGCCGGCGGCTTTCTGCACACTCTAAAAAAAAAAACACTCACATTGTTTTTGGTTTCACTCGCGCACTTTCTGCCAATATGCATACATATTTCACTTTAGACGCCGCGCCGTGCGATTAAATATTTTAATTCCGAAATAGTGTATTTTGCACATATTTACAATTGTTGACCAACAATGCATTTGATGAATTTATTATCATTAACATATAAATGCCGTTACCCATTTTCAGTCTTTATAACAAGGCCAAAAACCATAAAGATGTCTGAGATAGAGACTGACTAGTTTCTGCAATAATTGGTGCCTAGTAAAACAAACTTTTCTTAGATTCTATAACATCCTTTCGTAGAGGGTATGAAAAATGTTGTCTACGGCGAAATACGTAAGTGAGAGTGAAATATGACGTAAGGCAACGTAAGTGAGAGTGAAATCTAAGGCGAATATGTTGCGACGAATTCGCCCTCAGCCAATTCGCTCGCTCGCCGTGAAACGAAACAAAAGCTTGCTCTCAGAGCGGCGTCGGCTCGCTCTCTGCTCTTGGCGATTTTAGAAAGAGAGTTCTCTTAACTTAAGAGACGGAAAACACGAGGGGGAACTGCAAAGACTAGATTGAAAGAACTGCAGCGGCGTGCGCAGCTTAAATAAGCTTTTGAAGGTTAAGAGAACGAGAACGAAAGAAGTTGAAGAGGGGGCGGCTGCAGCAGAGCAGCGTGGGCAGCGCTGCTTAGAAATCAGATCTCACGGAGAAAACGAGAGCGAAAATTTGCCGGTGCCGGTAACGAATGTAGGTCAAGGGCTCGCTCTCGCTCTCTTACTCAGTTTATCTTTTGCTATTAGCTCGCTGCTAAATTACCATGCCTCTGTATCGGCAGCAACGAATTTATTCTTTCTATGATAGTTAACTGTTAAATCAGTAGAGATTTGCATTGCGCAGAATACATATATGTATTTCCTGTATTTGCCTTACGCTCTAGAAGCGAAGGGGGAGACGAAGAGTACATAGAAAATGTAGATTACTTTCAAGAGTTGTTCTCTTTGATGCTCTCTTCCTATGCTTATGCATTTTAACGGTGATATTAATTATTGCGTTATTTTGTCTTTGGCGTATGCATTGTTGTTGTTGTTGCTTGCATGGGTGGAATGGAAGACGGGGAGTGCGTGGATGACGTAACTCAGCTTGACCATAGAACAAATATTTTAATGTGAATAGCTATGTATGTATATTTGATCCATCTCTTCATTGCAGGTAATGCAGGGCAGACAATTAAGAGCGCACCTTTGCTGAAATAATCTGAAAGAGGCTTTTTGCAATAGGTATTTGTGTTTGCTGTTGTTGCTTTGGCTTCTTATCTGTTTGGGGCGGGGGAAGATGGGAAACGAGCGACAAAAAACTGTAACAATTTGAATAGTTCTTTTATTTGATTATCTTTTCCTACTGCATGTGGGGTCAGTACAATGCTCTGAAGCGGGGGCGCTTCAGTAAGAGCATCTTTGCTTTTGCATTATGTGAGTTCTTGTAATTGTTTTTTTGCTTTGGCGTACGCGTCGTTGTTGTTGCTGCCTGTCAATGCTTTTACATACATAGTTGGAATGGAAGCTTGACCATAGAACAAATATTTTAATGTGAAGAGTTATATTTGGTTCCCTCTCTTCACTGCGGGTAGTGCAGGGCAGACAATTAAGAGCACACCTTTGCTGAAATAATCTGAAAGTGACTTTTTGCAATAGGGATTTGTGTGTGTTGTTGTTGTTTTGGTTTGTGCTCTGTATGGGGAGGGGGAGATAAGCCACGAAAATTTGTAATAATTTGAATGTTTCTTATATTTGATGCTCTCCTCCTACAGCATGTGGTGTGGGTATAATGCTCTAAAGCGGGGGCAAAAGTTAAGAGAGCAGTAGCGGCCTAGGCTTTTACATTGTAGAGAGTATTTGTAATTGTTTTTTGGCGTTGGCGTATGCATCGCTGTTGTTGTTGCCTGCCAATTCTTTACATGGGTGGGAATGGGAGAGGGCGAGTGCGTGGATGCCGTCAGTCAGACCATAGAACTAATATTTTAAAGTGAAGAGTTAAATTTGATCCCCTCTCTTCACTGCAGGTAATGCCCTGGATCAGGGCAAACAATTAAGAGCGCAGCTTTGCCTAGAGAATCTAAGAGCGGCTATTGCAATAGAGTTTTTGTGTTTGTGGTTGTGGTTTTGGGTCTGCTCTGCATGGGGAGAGGGAATATGGGAGATGAGTGACGAAAATTTGTAATAATTTGAATATTTCCTATAATGAATGAGATATTTCACAACCAAAGTTTCCCTGTTAGACCTACATTCGGTCGTGTCCATTTGGTTCGTTGCCAAATTCCAACACAGAATATCCATTTATGTAAAATTCGTCTTTGAGCAGACGACAATTCCCTTGTAAAATGAACAAAGCTGTTCTTTATAATTTCTGACACACATATTAATCTGTAGTTTGAATGAATGCAAAATCATACGAGAAAAAGCTCAAAATATTGCGGCAGTAGGATATTTTTTTTAATATTAATAAGTTTATTATTTCTTGTTTATTTTTTATGTTCTATTTTTCACATGTATGTATGTACAGATATTTAATAGATTTAATTCTAGGCGGGAAATATGGATGTGACTTAATTATTGAAAAGTTTTTAAATTAAGTCATATCAAGTCGACTCAAAGGTCAGATTAATTTTTGACCCCATTACAGGTGTAATGGCCTCCTCGTGGTGTTCCCTGGGTACCGATCTTCAATCGGGAGCCAATTTGAGCGGCGACTTTATTTCTATATGTACATATAAATATATGTACATATGCATGTTTACGGCTTTTCATAGGCAGTAATAATATAATAATTTATATAATAAAAATAAAAAAAATAACAGATTTCTTTCTTCCCACGGCCAAGTATCCCTCCAACCCACACCCACCCCCACCCATCCTGCCAATTCTTCATTTATTTTGTGGCGGGTCAGTTCAACAAGCTGAAGAAGAACACACAACACACAATTTCAGCTTGGCAAAGTAAAAAACGCTCTGTATGCGAGGCTGAGCTTTAACTGTATGTGTACTGCACATATCGTAGGTCTGCTTGTTTGTTTTGGTTTTTTACAACGCCGCTGTCTAAGAAAACACCCATTACTTTAGAATTGATTGGAAGTTATGATTTTATGATGACGCTTGCCCAATGTTAAAATAATTGTATATATTGAATATCCTTTATATGCTAATTTTGTTTAATGTACTATTAACGAATATAATGAACGAATGTAAATATGTACAAATGCAAAATGTATATCAGACATGACATCAAATTATATTAATTGTCTATAGGGTATTAGTGCGTCGCGTCAATAAGCGCCACTCAGCAAATAAATTTGTGTCTCAAGAAATCTTCTTAAAATATTTTGCTGTCAATTTCGGCAGCGCTGCACACGTACACACACATATGAATGTTCGTTCTGTCTGTGGACATTCGCATAAGAAATATAGGGATGATTTCAAATTTGAGTCGCAAGTGTGGCACTAAAATCCGTATGGACCCATTTATTACCCATTTATATGTCATTAATATCCATATTCAAGGATGATATATATATATTTTTTTAGCGCATACTACTTTTTTATATATGATCACATATATCATTGTATAATAAAATACACCATACAAACAAATATATATTTGTGAATATATATACATATATCAGCTTATTATATTAGTATACGCTATATTAAACAAAGTTAGCATCTAAACATGTACAAAATAACAATTATTCTGGTATTGTATGGCTAGCGTCTTCAAAAAGGGTCGACTCTAAAAATGCTAAAGTGAAGGGTGGCGCGAGCACAAAAATCAAAACAAAGTGGAGAGAGCATAAATTTCAGTTGGGCGCACATACACACATTCAAACACGCAAAGTACGTGAGAATCCATGTGCTCTCACGACTCTCTCGGGAACACATACACACTTGCAAAAACGCAAAGTACGTGAGAATGCATGTGCACACATACACTCTCAGGGGATCTGATGTCAGAATTTGGTGCGGACAAATTCAATGTATGGAGTGTCGTGTCTATATATTGTATGGTTAGTGAATAGAGGGAGTCAATGTATTCATCGGCATATTTACGGTATATTTTTAAAATGAGACCGTAGTTTTTGAGATATTTCTGATGGTCGGACGGTATGTTGTATCGATAATTACGCTGTCACAATTCGTATGCCGCAAATATGCAGCTCGCCACTTTTTGCAAAAAAAAACTGAACTAAAATCATAAATAATTAGCCCGTGCTGGAGATCTCATTGTTCCAAAGGCCCAAATACACCTGTTTTGAGAAATGGCCAACTTTTCACGCTCTTTTCCGGTAAGATGACTTTTGTTAATGCGCATTAAACTCTTTTACATATATTTCGTGTGTTCAGTAGAATTTCTCGAATCGTTCGTTTACGATTGACTTATCATCAGATGAAGTCTCAGTCGAAATAAGCCCTATATTCAACGGGGCCAATTCGACTGGTAGCGAGAGCTCCAGGTCAAGCTTCAGCTCCAGTTCGAGCACAAACACAAGCAGCAGCTTAAGTTCTAGCTCCACCTCAACAACCGGGTTCTCTAGCTCTGAGTCTAGCACACACACCACTGTCAATAACATGCAGCATTCCGATTTGGATGGCAGTGTGGAATATAGTGTGAGGATCGATGATTCCCAATCTAACCCGAATGTTTCCGTTTCAATCAACCGCAACGCTGGGCAGAACTCGAACCTCTCCATTGATATTTCCCAGGTGGAAGCTGATATAGAGCGTAGTATGTTTAAGCCATCTTAACCTCATGCAAGTGACTAATTGGTATGCTTTTCAGTAAATCGCTTCTGTTCGGAAGTAATGTCAAGCATTAGCCCTGAGACCCGGGGAACAACAAACTCGACACCAAGGATGGGCCGCCGTGTTTTTGACTCCACTCAGTACAGTAAGCCATCCGTCCTGTGAAGGGAAGCAATTATAAATATTCTGTTTTTCTACAGATGCGCCAGTGGAGGTAATAGATTTGCTAAACGTGGACGATTCAAATCGGAGAACTCCAGTGAATCGTGTACCAGAAGCCGTTATTGACTTGTGCACTCCGGTCAGACGCAACCTCCCAACAGCCACGATTGATTTAGATGATTCCGATATTCCTACTAGTCGGCGTCGTGTCCATGCTAGTTCCAGTACTCCTATCACAGCTCGTACTACGTTGGATGTCGACGACAGCGTCGTGTCTCCTCCAAAGCGAAACCGCTGCGAGCGAAATGAGTCTTCAGATGACGTTTACAAGTGCCCGGTTTGTCTGGAAAGCGTACGCCACCGGGAGCCCCTTTCGACAAAATGTGGACATGTTTTCTGTCGTGAATGCATCGAAACTGCCATTCGCACCACCCACAAGTGTCCAATGTGTAACAAGAAATTATCCATCCGCCAGGTAACGCGTATTTATTTGTAAGACTGTATTCCGATGTATTACCAATGCTCTGCGAGTCATCAGGGTCTCTGTCTGAATTTTTAGTTTTTTAGTTTTAGCTCTGAAAGGTAGCTTCCTTACGTTACGTTAAAGACGGTTGTGATTGTACGCACCTTAAGATTCTTGTGTTCCATAATAAATTAAGAGTTGATTAATTATTGATTTGGCTCTCAATACTTAAAGGCCTTCTTTAACCGTGATGACGACCATATCGGAATTTTTTCATCAGTTGTAGCTGTCGCAGGATAGCAGCTGCTATACCGCTGGCGACCGAGCTCCAGTGCATGATTCGAGTTCCTTCATGCAGAAACGTATCTAAAGGGGATTCAGATTTATCAGAAAATAATAAGCAATGTTTGACAGATGTGTAATATTAATACAAGTTATTATTAATCCCATCAAATTAAGCATTCCTACCAGCTTAGATACAAAATTTGAATTTTTAATGGATTTATTTCAAAGCATAGGTTCGTTAACCGAGAACTCCTCGGTGCGAGTACCGCTCTGGACCGATGTTCCAAAATTATTTTTCACAAGCTAAGATAAGAAAAAATAACATTTTGTTTTTTATATTATATATTTCATACCAGCAAAAGAAGAAAATGCAAAATAAAACTATCTTTTACTATTATTTTCACAATTATTATTTATATCCATTATTATTATTTTTCACAATCCAAGATAAGAAAAAATAACATTTTGTTTTTTATATTATATATTTCATACCAGCAAAAGAAGAAAATGCAAAATAAAACTATCTCTTACTATTACTATGTTTATACTACCCCTGTTTATCCGACTGAAACGAATAAATTTTTTGATTTACGGCAACGATTCTTTTCTTAAAATTCGGAATATTCTTTACTCGTTGATTTTTGTTAATTATCTACAAAAATATTAAATTATCTATGTTTTTTGCATGGAGATCTATTTAAATAGCCATTTATACTACATTATCAAGTTCTGATTGCACCGGCACCCGTACTTTGCCCCCTTCTCTTTACTCAGCACCCTCTCCATCCCACTCCCACTCTAACAGGTGCCCACAACAGCAAACTTTCGCTCTTGATTTTTGCAGTAGCAGAGGCTGTAGTAAAAGAGCCGAAATATTCGATAATCTCTTTTGCATATGACAATGATGACAAATGATGCAGTGGCAAATAAACTGTTTAACTGTGGTACAGATTTTAAACTAGAGGAAAAACAAAATGTTTAAATGCACCAAAGCTTCTAGAAACTAGGAATCCGACTTAATTTCCGGTTTGGCGTTTAAACATTTTTTGTTATTCCTCTAGTTTAAAATCTGTACCACAGTTAAGCAGTTTATTTGACACTGCATCATTTTGGCTGTGAGCCACTGTATGTACATAGGCAGCAAACATAACCGATTAGCAAAAAAAAAGCTAATGAGAGAGTGGGAGCGAGTACAATTAAGAAGAGAGCGTGGGGGAGCATAGGATGAACGCATTTGCACCGCTAAGCAGAGCTTTAAGTCGCTGCCCGCGCTGCTCTGCTGCAGCCGCCCTCTCTCATCAACTTCTTTCGCTCGCGTTCTCGTTCTTCTTTAAGCTGCCCACGCAGCTGCAGTTCTATCAAATCTAAACTTTCAGTTCCCCCCAGTCCATCATTCGGTCATTAAAATTAAATTGTTCGTCTTGTAATGTGCGCGTACGTCTCAGGTGAAAAA
This sequence comes from Drosophila athabasca, assembly GCA_008121215.1. Taxonomy (NCBI): domain Eukaryota; kingdom Metazoa; phylum Arthropoda; class Insecta; order Diptera; family Drosophilidae; genus Drosophila; species Drosophila athabasca. Next base: position 369,210 of record CM017793.1, on the reverse strand, counting down.
TGCAAGGCCAATTGGCAGAAAGTGATTAAAAGTGCGAGAGTGAGTGCAGTGTAACCAAAAACAATGCGATGTACCGCAAAAACAAAATAAATAGCGGCACCAAAGTCAAACAATGAGTGAGTGTACGAAATAAGTGAGTGAGTGTACGAAATAAGTGAGTGAGTGTACGAAATAAGTGTTTGAGAGTGCAGGATGGTCACTATGACGGCAAGGAGTGCAGGCGGCAAGATATTGTGATCAAATGCAAGGCGATATATAAATGTGAAAAGTGAGTGAAGTGTCACAGTGGGATAAAATTCGAGTGAAAATTCGAGTGTACCGCAATAACTAAAGAAAGAGCGGTAATATTGAGCGCAATGCGTGGCGCAAAGCAAAGGTAATGGCATTTGATTGTTTTTTTTCTGTGAAATTAAAAAATGCCAAAATTAAAATGAGTGAAAGTGTAGAAATGAAATATGTGAAAAAGTGAGTGAAAGTGCAGGATGGTCATTGCGACGGCAAGGAGTGTCAAGCAGCAGGCAGCGGAAGGCGATATGGGCATAAAGTGAGTGAAAGTGCTAAAGTGAGTACCGCAATAACAAAAAAAAAGCGGCAATATTGACAATGCAAGGCTTTACAGCCTAAAATAATAGCATATGAGTGTTTTTTTTTTTGATATTCAAAATTGCCAAAAATGAAAATTAAAAATGAAAAACGAAAATAAAATAAATAAAATAAAGTGAAATAAAATGTACCGCAAGTCAACTAAAACTAAAGGGGTGAGTGTACACCATACTCGAGAATATATTTTATTAATTTTGGATGCGAAAAATGATATATATTTTGTTTTATTTATGTTATATCTATGTACATATCATTATCATTTGATCTCTATCATATCATAATTATAATCGTAATTGCTTGCCTCCTATCTCCTCCTGTGGCAATAGGAAGAAGATTATTGAAACTGACTCTGAAAGACTCTCGGCGCCTCTCTACCCCCTCTGTTCCCCTATGCTTCGTGTGCATTTGTAGAAATATATCAAAATTTAGATATATGTATGAATTTATAGAATTTAATTTGATTTTTTCTACTCTATCGAACACTTTATCGAACGCTCTCTCGAAATGATTTTCGAGTATCGCTTATATGTACATATGTATGATATGTACATATGATATGTACATATGTATGTGTATATTACCACTAACCATACAATATATAGACATGACAATTCATACATGGAAAGTGTCCGCAACGCAATCAGAAATCAGCGCCCGAGCCAGTCGTGAGTGTGAGTGAGTGAGTGTATGCGTGCTCATGCATTCTCACTTATGGTGTGGGCTTTGCATGTGTTATATCAGCTCCCGCGAGTCATGAGAGTGTATGTGTGCTCATCTACCCAGCAGTTCTGCGGACTAGCCAACGCCTAGCTATCTGACTAGCCCGTCCGGTCCAGTACTCACCCGCAGACTAGCCCGACCCCATGTAAAATCCTATCCCATTTTAGCATTGCATGTCATTGGGGTTGATGTGTCGGCAGCCATTGCATCAACGTTGGCTAGTCCGTGATTAGTCTACGCGGACCAGTCCATGGGCTGGTCTCTGCAGCCTAGCCGTGGTCTGGTCCACTTGGGCCAGCCCATGGACTAGTCTCCGCAGCCTAGTCAAGGACTAGACAACGTTGATGCAATGGCCATTGACTGGTCTCCGCAGCCTAGTCACGGACTAGCCAACGTTGATGCAATGGCTGCCGACACATCAACCCCAATGACATGCAATGCTAAAATGGGATAGGATTTTACATGGGGTCGGGCTAGTCTGCGGGTGAGTACTGGACCGGACGGGCTAGTCAGATAGCTAGGCGTTGGCTAGTCCGCAGAACTGCTGGGTAGATGAGCACACATACACTCTCATGACTCGCGGGAGCTGATATAACACATGCAAAGCCCACACCATAAGTGAGAATGCATGAGCACACATACGCTCTCACGACTCTGTCCGGAGCTGATCCACACATGCAAAGCCCACACCATAAGTGAGAATGCATGAGCACGCATACACTCACTCACTCACACTCACGACTGGCTCGGGCGCTGATTTCTGATTGCGTTGCGGACACTTTCCATGTATGAATTGTCATGTCTATATATTGTATGGTTAGTGATATTACTGTTCAATCTACTTCAAACATGTTTGAAAAATATTCAAAAACATAACAGTTTCAGTCCATCGGGGCTGAAACGTAGTATATCCTTGCAGATCGAAGGCTCTATGACAGTCATTGAGTGATTCTATTGGAAACTAACACAAATTATCCTAGCAAATAACTATCTCTGTGGCCTGCCTAGCTTTCCTCCTTAATCGATGCTCATTTCGTATATACATATACGAAATAACATCTTAAATTCTTCTCTGTCTAATTTTAAATCTCCTACAGCGATGCTTCTCCAGAGCGATGTATTTTCCATTCAAATTCTCAAGCGCCGCAAGCGGCCGTTTTTTATCAAAGAAACAAACCAAATAATTTTACATTTGCATTAAATTACATTTACATTATACATTTTACATTTTAAGACGCCCCCATCTTTTTTGGAACAAGTTTGTGGTGAAAATGTTTGTGGTGAAAATGTTTGTGGTGAATGGCTTGGTGGTGAATATTGCGCAACATTCATGGCCATCTTTTATGGCCACTGTGCCATAAATTCTGCAACATAGTGACTACTACACCATACAATTTTAATGACATCCTATAATATTAGCTTTCAAAAATTTGACATCTGGAAATGGAATGGAAAATTTGACATTTTTTATGCTTGAAAATTGGAAAAGTTGTTTATTTACATTTATTTTGTTTACATAACAAAAGAAAAGATAGTGCTGTATAATGTTTAAAGACAAAGTAAACAAAGTTTAAATTAACAGTCTTTTCCGGTTTGTGTTATATAGCAGCCAGCTAATTTTGTATATAGAATACATATATGAACAATCACGATTTCCTCGCACTAGCATAGCGTTTTCTATGTTTTCTGTTCTAGTTGCAACATAGTGCACTGGTCCACTTGTGAAACAGCATAAAAAGGGATGCGGTTACGTGCTGGTCAGCGCTGATTTCAATGGGGCCAAGAAGCCGAGTAAGCAGCGTATCGGTGATCAGTAGCGAAGGATACGAAAAGTGAAATGTAATTTATTACTTATGCAATGTCTTGGTATTTTATAGTCTTTGCTTAACTGGGCCACATTTGTGAATGGGTTTGCTACAACATTAGCACCTCTGTTCAGCACATCTTTCTTTCTGGTTTCTAGCAATTGTAATTAAAAATAGCTGAAATATGCTCTCCTTAGATTCTAAAGTTAAGAAAGAATCAAGTTTCTTTAGGTATGGTATCGTTCATATGTAGCTATTCCTCCCTGTACATCTCTCATTCTCTATGCCCAAGTCTCTTCTTACCTGCAGTGGTTTTAGTGTTTTGAATAGAAGTATGATAATAATCCCCAAGTGTCAGCCAGAGAGATTAGTGACAACAAACCAAAGCCGCAAAGCGAAATGAGATTTTTCATTTGGTATCAGATATCCGTAAATCTCAGTTGGAAAAACCCGCAGCAAACAAAAGAAAATGCTAAAAAAAAAATAGTTGAATCCAAGTGAAACGCGAACGAGTCCAATGTTCCGCGAAAAGAGCGGGGAGGGGGGGGAGGGAGGGTTTGGAATCGGGAAAGTGCAAAACAAAGAGTGCAGCCATACAATATGACAGAATGTAAATTGAAATCAATTAAATGCGGCTGGCCCAGCAGCCGACGCAATCAAAGGGAACCTCAATGGCTAAAGAATCCGACGCTGATCGGCAGCTTCCAGGTACTGTGGGGTCATGTCAGCATTTCATTTGGGAATAGTCTTTACACGATCAACTTATTTGAAGGTACTTTTTACAGCATGCTCTTTCCCTGTTTCGCCCACTGTGCTGCAGTATGGCTGCTTAGTTGGATCAACGATCGCTGGCAGTAGTTGCTAGCGACACACGAAGCTGTTAGGTTGTCTCTACTGTTCTCCGAAGCTATGGATAACTCCTACTGGTGCAACAAGGTGGCTGTGGTGACGGGCGCCTCGGTGGGCATAGGGGCCAGCACGGCGGTGCTGCTGGCCAATGCCGGCATGATTGTCGTTGGACTCGCCCGGCGAGTGCAGCTCATTGAGGTGAGGTGAGGATTACGTCTGGTGCGTATGCTCTATAAAGCTCTTGGATATATTCTGTAGGTTCTCAATGATCAAGTGAAAGGCGAGGGAAAGATCTTGGCCTATGAGTGCGACCTGAACGATGAGCATCAGTTGAGCAGCGCCTTCGCCTGGATACGCGAAAAACTCCACTTTTTGCATGTGCTTGTTTGCAATGCTGGCATCCTAAAGGCCAACTTTCTCAGTGGTTAGCGAAGATTCACATAAATGTACTCTTGGCACAACAAAGACCTTGCCTCCATCACACTTCCAGAGTCATCCACCAAGGACATCAAGGAGCTTTTCGACACGAATGTGGTGGCGACAGCCAGCTGCCTCAGGGAGGGTCTCAAGCTCATGGCTGTGGCTAATGTTCGTGGACATATTGTGGTCATGAATAGGTGAGTATATTCATGGGAAGTTACTAACCAAAGGAATAATTCGTTTCCCATACAAATGGCCAGTTAGAAGAGTCATTGGCTTAGTATTAATGCTAAAACAGGGTTCCCTTTCGTAGCTATCCTGGACTGATATGGATTTCTGGTTTATGGAGAAATCATTGGATAGTGAAAGTGAAATCCAAACGAATCCATAAAAGATCTATCTATTGGTAATTGTTATAGTTATCTGAATGCTGTTTACCCAGCTGAAATACGAAAATTGGGCTTAAACTGAAATTAGTGCGTGCACCCACCCACACAGACAAAGCAACAGCCACACATGAGTATGTATGTACGTATACATACGAGTATGTGTGCAGAGTGGTAGGAAGGGTAAATCAGTTAGCATACTCGCACATATTTGTTTTATGTATAGTTTTGCTTACATGGAACACACAGGCTGACCAAAAGCTTCTGCCTTGAGTGCCAAAATATTTGCCAAATTATGTCGTGGGGGAATGCGTGAGTGCACCCACCCACCCACCACGGGGGCAAGGTGGGGCAACAGTGGGTGTGTCCGATCGGGGGCTTAATGAAAGTGCAAACAGTGCAGCCGGGCAGTCAATAGCCTTGCCCAGTGTTGGTCAACGCATGCATATTCCATGAATCGCGCAAAAAGGATTCGAATCCTCGCCTCACCTCGCCCCGCCCCATCCGTTGATGGTTGGGGTAGTGCAGAATGGTGAGTGGGGTTGGTGCGTTATTTAAATTAAATTAAAAGCCATGCGGCAAACAAACAGCACAACAGCACAGCAGCACAAACATTTATTGATATTTAAATGCTGAAAGCAAAGAGAGTGAGTGAGAGAGTGAGACAGCGAGAGAGAGATAGAGAGAGAGAGAGGGTGACCGAGCACAAGCCAAGCTCTTCCTGTTCAATCATGTTCATCTCTCTCGCTGCTGTTGCCATTGCGATACCCTTCGATAGGGGGAGTTGCAACTTTCTTCTAGCATCAAGTAGATGTCTGTTTGTCCATCTGCATACAAATTGAAGCAGTCGAATCCCCGCAATTAACGAGCTCATTACAGGACACTCTTTTTGCCTTTGCTAACGAAAACGATAGATGAATATATGGATTTCCCATAGCTGACATATGATCTATGAATTCGAAAGGGTATCTGTAGGTTCGGCCTTGCAGCTGGACTCCTTTCCTGTTGTTGTTTTTGCTACGGCTGTTGCTGTGGCTGTTGCTGGTGTTGTGCTTTTGCGGTGTGGGTGGAGGGTTTGCATTAAAAGCTTTGCATGCCCAATGTGTTTGCACAAACAACTTCAGAATCCAGAAGCAACAGCCGCAGCCGCAGCACCAGAAACAGAATCCAGCAACAACAGCAACAACAAAAAAAAACAACAACAACAACTCAATTATTCAACATAATTAAGTATTTTGCATTAAGCTGAATGCGTATTGCATTTGCATTTTCCATTCCCCCCACAGCCACCCACCCAGTCGATGATTTTTATTATTTCATGAATCGCAATGCGCGTCGCATTTAAAATCAAAAATGTTGCGCATTAAGCCGACTGTTTGATTTGCGCTATGGCTTTAATTTCAAATTGCATTGATTTAATTTTAATGCAATTTACTTGAGTGCACACACAAACGAGCGCCAAGCCACGCCGTGCCGCACGGAGCCCACTCCAATAGCAGATAGCAATTATTGCCGTTTGCCCATGTGAAAATGGATAAATTGAATGATTCCATATATACGCACTGTGGGCAGACATGGAGCACAAATTGTAGGTCGCAGTTCTACAAAGTCAAGCATAGTCTTATTGAAAAATGTCCGCAGGATTTCCATCAAAATTTACTGACAGAGAATATCAGGAATGGACAGGGCTCCACTATTCCTTTTATTCCTTTATTTATCCCTATTTTTAAGCTGCTGCATCGCATACGAGTATTTCCACCATAATGAGCAACGCACACGGCGGACATATTGTCAAAACCAAATACAATTGAGCAGTGCAGTGCAGTGCAGTGCAGTGCGAAAGGAAACTTCGAAATTCGCAAACGTTAATTAATGAGAAAATGTATTTATTTGAGGGAGTTGCGGTGCGGTGCGTTGGGAGTCAAAGACAATGCCCGCCCGGAGCCGTCCACTGTCCGCTGTCCACTGAGGCGTTGCTAATGAGCGTGTGACGCTGTGGGGAGGGGCGGGGAGGGGAGGACAGGTGGTCGTCAATATGCATTTCGCTTAATGTCAATGAAATAATATTAAGACTTAATTAATTAAAAAAGTGCACGGAGATGCATGCTGGCAGGGGACGATGGTGGCTGAGGCTGAGGCTGAGTATGCAACTGTTTGTCCCCGAAAAACGAAAAAACGAAAAACGGATGGGCACGGTCACCTGGCTGTTAAATTAAAAGAAGTTTACGCAATGTTTGCACAAAATGCACGGCGACATGCAGGCAGATGGGGAAAGACAGGACTCCGACTCCGACTCCGCCGACACGGACACATTCTTTGAGGCATGCAAAGTGCACGGATTGCACGGAGGTGGTTGCGTGTGGAGGCCGTGTCAGCTGCTGACCGCCATTTTTCGCAAGTGTTGCTGCTGCATTTCCGAGTGCTGTCTCCGCCATTGTTTTTTGTTTTTTTTTCGCTGTTTTAAGTGCTTAAATCCGTTATGTTGACTTTATTTACCAACACTCATGCACACACTTTGTCTGCCTCTTTGACAGCGTCCTCGGCCATCGCATACCGGAAGTGCCGGTACCCTTATTCAGCGTTTATCCGGCCACGAAGCATGCAATTACGGCACTCTGCCAAACGGTGCGCCAGGAAATACATTTTCTCAAATTAAATATTAAATTAACGGTAAGTTAAATGCAGTGCACACATGGCACTCCACATTCCCACATCCCCACCCCCTTCCAACCACCCATCAAACATGACGTACGCGTCTGGTAACCAAGTACTCGCATCCCCACCAGAGCATCTGTCCCGGGATGGTGGACACGGATTTTCTCAGTGTTTACTCGCAGGCGGTGGCCGAGCTGCCCAAACTGCAGCCCCTGGACGTGGCCAGAGCGGTCCTGTATGCACTCGATACGCCCGATGGAGTTCAGGTCGAGGACATAATCCTGCAGCAGATGCGAAAGGTTAATTAATGTTCCAAGTACAACGATGGCCACACGCTAGATAAAATTTGTATTTTACTCCTAATTATCTGCACAGTTTTCTATATATTTTACTACCTATATATTTCTGCACATACATATCTAGTTTTCCCATTAAATTTGATTGATGTAAATTGGACTTTGAATAATAAATTAGATAAATAATTTCGAATGATACTATCGCAGTCACAGTTTATCTTCGACTTTTGCAAAGGCTTCAATTTTATTTGGTTTCATTTGAGTTGAAAAAACTTCAATTCCATTCATATTTATACGAGTATGTACATATGAACATATGCAATTTGTACTCAGTTTTCTCATCAAATGAGTTTGACACATTTTTCCCTCCTGCGCACAGACACAGACACAGACACAGAGAATGAACATTATCGATAATCTGGCATAACATATTCCATTATACTTTGATTGTTCCCTCAACAACAGGCCATGAATATTTGTATTGGTATTCGAGTCTTCGTTTTCCACTTGACTGCTCCAAGCTGCTGCTCCGAGCCTTATCGTATTTTTGTAATTACTGAATGAGAGATTCGGTTTCAGAGAAGGGCACTTGGATGGCTTCATGTCATGCGGCGCCTCATGCCTCAGTGGGTCTGCTGGTAAATCAAAAATCAACTTTATCTCTCGTCTGGAGGAAAGTATTTGCATGCACAGAGAAGTGGCTTAGAGTGAGAGAGAGAGCAGCTCAAAAAATGCACACAAATGGGACAACATTGCAGTTGACAGTCGTAAAATGCAGGTGCAGCTTAGCCAGGAGGAGCCTGGCCAGGATGATGAATGCTGTCGTGATGCACAGATGCACAGATGCACAAGTCGGGCACAAGTCAAGCAATTGTTTCGACTGGGTCGGCCATCAATTTCATCGCATTCATCTGGTACAGTTGTGCCAGCTGTTAACTAACAGCGATCCAACAGGCCACGAGCCTTGAAAATCAATTGGAGAAAAGGCATCAAACAAAATGCTCACAGAATTTGTGGGGCTATAAACTAAAACTGGCCAGACAGAGATAGAAATAGTAGACCAACAGGCCCTGACTTGGTGGCCATCAAAGTCAAAGTGGCTTTGGCCAAGCAGACCGACAAATGTACAATTGTCAATGTTTTGGGGGGACCTCATGGGAAGAAGTTTTGGTGAAAATTGATAGAAAATTGGCGAACAGAATATACTTGATTTTATTTATTTTCTACCACTTTCGTTGTGGTGGTGCGGAGGGAGGGAGTGTGGATAGGAGGTCTGGTGGGTGGGGTGGGAGTTTGAAATAAATGAAAAGCTGGCGTCATGGTGGAATTTATTGTTGCATACTTTTCGGCTCAGCGCGCGCTGTGGCATGCAAAAACCAAACGAAACGAAGCGCGAAAGAATTTTTGTTGCACACATGACGGGTGGCGGGTGGAGACGGGTAGGCCCCGCAGTCGTGCCCCCTCTACCGTTCTGTGTTGGCCTTGTTTATTTTTCGGTTAAGCCCAAATATGCATTTTTCATAGCACATCCACATGCACATCCACATGCACACCCCCCGTGCCTTTTCCTGCTGTTGCGTTCCGTTATAATTGTAATAACATTTGTCGAGGCCGAACTTATATATATTGCATTTACGAGTATTTCTGGCAATTAGCGCTGCTCGCTGCTCGCTGCTCGGTGCAGCGTTTATTATATTTATATCACTCATACGTCATGTTTTCAGGCGTAAATCGAATAAAACGAAGATCTGGGCAAAGTACATGGAAACAATGGCCACATGAAAATACTCGCGGCAATTAAGTTAGAAAACCTTTTCCTTGAAGTCGGAGCATTTAATTGAATTGCCTTGCGCTTTAACCCCCTCCTCCAACTCTACCCAATGATGGGGTGAACTATGAAACAAAAGTTGTAGACTTTACTCCAACAAAGTCGTATTTCAAAGGAAACATTTCGAATGCGTTGCAAAGCAATTTTATCTCCTAATGATCGTAAAATAGATAGAATCTCGTAGCTGGATGTTATGTTTGGCCATAAACTCTGACAGGAATCATTCAATTCATTCGAAATGTTCATGATTCAACAAATTGACTCATTCTCCAAGTGGAAAGTATTCAAGGTTTTCACTTATTCAGTTACATTTGACCAACTCATGCCATACCCTCGTTCATCAATTGTCCCTGCTCACGCGCAATCCACAGAATGTTCTGAATGTTATGTGACAATTAATCAAGCGACGACAGAATGATTTAATTAAGTGCCACGCCCACAGTTGACACCTGTACAACATGCCACTTGAGAGAGAGTGAAGAAGAGAGTGCAAGCTCTGGGACTCAGGCAGAGACAGGGACAGGGACAGGTTAAGGGAGTGAGCGTAAGACGACTTCTAAAACGCAACTACAAAACTTTGTTGGAATTTTAAAGCGTGTAAGGCGACAGCTGCGAGGGGGCGAGGGCGCGAGGACATGGAAAACCATTTTGAAACCCAAAAAACTATGCGAAAAATTTTAATGTAAAATGCCAAACGGTGTCGGGCATAATGCTTCTGCTGCTTGTTGCTATGGTTGTTGTTTTTGCCGTTATAGCCACACGCAGGCATCAGGCACCAGGCACCAGGCACAACGCACATCGAGACAAATTTTGATTAAATTAAAATTTATTTTAATTAAACAAGCGTCGCAAATGTCTCATTTACGCTTCAATGACATGACAAAACAGATGAGCCAGAGGGACCTGAGCGGAGCCCAGTGTGCGTGTGGGTGTGTGCGTGTGTGGGTGTTCCAGTGCGGCCTTAATGTTTGCGTGTTTTGTGGTCTACTGACAATTTGTGTCCTTTCCCCCCTCCCCCCCCCTCAGCGAGGTCAGGCAGCAGCAGCCCTTTGGCAGCCCTGTCGCAGCACAATTTTTGAGTTGGTTTCCCAAAAATTGTTGGCAACATTATAAAGTATGTTTTTTTTTTGTTCTCTGCGCTGCGAAGCACCGAAACTGCAATTACATATATTAAATGCTCGTCCGCCCAGAAGTATGCTAACCATTTGTGGCAGCATTTCAGTCCGAAAGGGTTGGTGGTTGGTGGTGGGTGGTGGTTTGCAAGCGTAGCAGCCATTAGGCGGCACATAAGCCGCGTTTAAGTCCAACTAATTAGCCCAAATTTGTTAGCAGGCTACGCAGCCACCTGATAAGTGGGCAGAAAACGAAATGAATGCAGGGCAGGGTGGTGCATGCTGGAATCAGCATCAGCATCAGCAGAAAGAAGGAAGTTGTTGGTGGTTGCTTCTTAGATGGGAGCTTCTTGGGGGTCCCTCCCCTGGAGGTTAAACCAAGTCATTTTCAGATATATTTCATTGCATTTCGTAAGAAATTCCTGGGTTCACCTCTAAGAGAGAAATCGAATAAAAAATTATTATTTATCTTTTACAGGGTACTCGGGTATTCGGGTTCTACTACAGGCTGTGGCTGTACTCCCATAAAGACTTAACTCTGCTGCATTTAGCGCTAAGCGAATGCACGACCACAAAAGTTTTTCGGGGGTCTGTGGGTGTGTGGGTGTGTGGCAGTGGCAGTGGCAACTGGAAAACTGCAGCGGCAGCTCGAATGCTGATGCTGTTGCCAAGTGTTGCGAGTGTGTTGGTTGTTGTTCAGGTTGTTGTTCTGGTGTTACTCGGTCTGCTGCTGGCACTTTATTAAAGGGGGGGGGGGGGGGGGCCTCCACTTTAGAATCCCCTCGCCAGACGCAGCAATTATTTGATGTTATTTATGAGTTGCAGACGTTAAGACATGAATTGGCCTAGCACACACTGGCATCCACTTAGCGATGTGGTGCACCTGCAGCAGCACACAGCCACATAAGATATGCAACATTATTTTCATTTCACAGCAAAAGTTTCCCCTGGTTGGAGGTGTGGCAATTAGAGGAAAGTGTTGAGAACGCCGCCGCTTTCATTAGAAGGGACTTTCAGAGCAGAGTTTCCTCCATTTTTTGGCTGCCTGATGCCTGATGAGCTGCCATTAGGAGCTGCCATACACCTCGCACTCCGCCTCGCACTGAACGAAATCTAAATGTGCATCAAGTTGCAAGCAGAATGGGCAACAATCCGGGTGTTGCGTCTTTTGCTGTTGGGTGGCTAACAGCCGGACGGACGGACCCGTCTAAGTTTTTACAGCGGGGCGCTCGTGCATGTCGCCGCCGATCCTCAGCCAGTGCCGCAGGCATAAATCACGTGCGCAGCGCTCACAAGAAAGTTTTGATTTGTGAAATCAAAAGCCATTTGCCGAGCTGCAATCAGCACAAACATTGTATGCAGCAGCAGCAGCAGCATCGGTCTGGAGAAGAAGGAAACTTTTGCTTTTTGGCACTCGTCAGATATGGATGCCATCACCACCAGCCACCACCCACAAGGCTGCTGAGGATGCAGCAGTGGGGGCGAGGGGGCGAAAGTCAAGTCTTGGTCCTGCAAGTTTTTCTTGTTGCGAAAGTTTTTAATAGTTTGTTGGCGCTTTCGCTGATTTGCTGCAAAGCAAAGTTTTCTTTTTCTCCAGAGTCTCTTGTGCACCCTGCACCCTGCTATGGCAATGGCAGGAGCGGAGCTGCAGTCCGAGTAGGTGGACTTAAAGTATGCATCGCATTGCTTTGGCATGCTAAATTTCAATGGAGTCCCTAATGAAGAGGCAGCTAGCTGTCCTTTGCTGTTGCTTCTTCTAATACCCAAACGTGTCATGGGGGAGGCCTTTTCTGTCCGATTTATCCTTTACTTTGCAGAAGAGTTTATTGTAATGCTGAGGGGAGAAGGGAAGTCTAAATAGAAGAGATACCTCTGAGAATACTCTCTGGAATAATGCTTTCATATCTGATAAACAGAGTAGATAACACAATAAAGACGCCTGAATTGGTCCAGTCCATTGTCTCTGCCCCATTTTTATCTCATTTTAAATCTTAGAAAAGGATACTTTCAAGTCGGGCTGCCCCACTAAAGTGTTCCCAGTGGTTTTTTGTGTCTCCACTTTTCTTTTATCTGCGAGTGGCTGCGACGTGTCCGCAATAATCTGGCCGCACTGCGCTGCGGCAGAAGTATGCTAAAGCTAAAGCCTTGCGAAAATATGTGTCAGGCATGGCGGGAGAAAGCCGAGGGAAAGCCGAGGAAATTTGTCACAGTTTGTAGGCTGCAGCAGCAGTGGCATCCGCACTAGAGGAGCGACTAAAATAATCAAGCGAGGCAAGTGCCCCACAATTGCCACAACTGCGACAAAGTGTGCCGTGCCGAAAGAAAGTTCGCGCTCTTTCCGGCATTCTCGACTCGACTTCTTTTTCTCTGGCCATAGCAATGCGAAAAAGTCGTAGAAAAGTAGTTAAACTCCAACTTTTAGCTGCTCCAGCCTGACATAATTCTCGAAAAGTGAGCGCGGCGCCAGCTCCGAATGATATATCCAAGTTCTGGTCATAAATTTCCCCCCAGCCATGTCACAAAGGATGCTCGAGTTTGTCTTTTTTTTCTCACCACAAAATGTTCCCATATGCCAAAAGGGCGGAGGAGGGGGGAAGAGGGCGGAGGCGATGCCTTTTAAAGTTGCATTTGCATTTCGCTGCTTAAGCGGATAATTTGTGTGACAAGTTGGAATTTGGAAAGTGCTTTAGCTGGGCACATTATTTTGGTCTAGAAAAATGCTGAACGTTTTAGGCCCTCTGCTATTATCTGTTTAAGCTCTAAGGTCTATGTACCTACCCTTTACTGAAAGTCTGTCTGCATGGCATGGAAAACATGAAGTCCTATACATTTTTATAGAAGTATGTATCTCCGAATTGCACAAATTATTTAGCTATGAATAATTTCGCAAAAATCTATTACAATTTCAATTTATTTCTTGTGCACGAAAATGTTGTCCACCACTTTACCAGTTAGACCCACAAATGAATAAAATTGCATATGAATAATACTGAGGATGAGGATTTGAATGGACTATTCATTTCACTTTAGCCTGTTGCCGTGTTGCCGTTGACCTTCATTTAACATTCACAATCCGAGCTCGGCTGCCTGGCAACCGATTAAAGCCGCAAAACTGAAATTTTCCGGTCCCAATGCAGTCTGAACCACGCCCCAAAGTGGTGTGTGTGTGTGTGTGTGTGGGGGGGGGGGGGGGGGGGGGGGGTCGGTTCTAGCCAAGTTCAAGTCAATGTCTGGCGGTGTCTCCGGCACGTGCTGCCCAGATTCATCTCCGTCAACGGCAGGATTCTCTCAGTCGGAGGCATCAGCAGCTCAGCAGCTCAGCGCTCGCTCGCTTGCTAGCCATTTCTCTCCATTTAAATGGAGGGGAGAAAAAATTGTGAAAAATTTGTAACCGAGGCGTTTTGTTTGCTCTCGTTTGCTTTGGTCACGGATGCCAGACCCCAGACCCGGTGCCAGTCCCGTTCCCGGTCCCGTTGCTTGTTGCCTGACTTTGCTTGCCAGTCAAGTCAAGTAAACATGATATGCGGGGTCTAATTTTTTTCCTTTTTATACCCTTCAAGGGGGCTTGGACATTTTCATTAAATGCGACCTTTGAATGTGCACATTCAGGTATTCGGGTCCTATGAGTATCCTTTGAGTCTGATCTATCAGTTTTGAATAATACCTTGAACAAATACCACATTTTGATGGTAAGACTTTGATAGGTCCGAAAAACCGTCTTAAAACTCGGAAATAGAGTATATGAACTTCGGATGGACGCAATACGGATTTGTATATTTTTTACCCATCATCTCTCCCTCGCCCCCTCTATGGTTGAGTCTCTGTCTGTCTCTCTGTCTGTCTGGTGGGTATGTACCATACATATGTATGTACATAGGTACATACATACATACATACATATATTTATGTACACCGTATATGGTTGCACAATATTTTACATTTTCATGCATGACGCGTTTAATCACGTGATGCATATGATTTTTAGCCAGCCCTGGTCGGTATGGTAAAGCAGTGTGGGGGTGGGGGTGGGGGTGGATTGTAGGGGAGCAGCACCTCCTCTCGCATATATTCATGCATACAATTCCATCAGCATGAATTATGTTTTGCATACTTTCAGGCGCAGCGTGTGTGTGTGTGTGTATATGTGTTGTCTGTGTATGTATGTGATTTGCTTGTTTTGCGTTTAGGTCTTTGCCGCTGTCTGGCGCATTCTTGTAGCCCTTGATATGCCCTCGGCTGTTGCCTTTCATCTCGCCCCATACCCGCACCCACACCCACGTGGAGAACCTGCTCTCTGCGTCTTTTTTTCGGTGGGTGTGTAGATGATGTTAGTGTTAGGCGGTGGTGTTGGTGTTGGTGGTAGTGTGCCCACTCAAAAGTTGTGGATTAGAGCGTGTAATTTGACTAAAAAGCGCCACCGAGCCGCACTTGATGCACCCCCGTAACCCCCTAGCGAGCGGTTGTAGCCATATTCTAAGTGTTTTCTGGTTTTGTCGCTCCTAATTCCTCTCGCAGGACGCAGGACGCAGGACCCCGAGAAGGCTCACATTTAATTTATGTGCTTAACTTTCACACTCCGCTGGCCAGCACAGGCACAGGCACAGGGCACAGTCGCCGAAAAATCGTCATACAAATATGCGCACTCTCAAACAGTTTCACACTTTGGCGCCCCTAAACCGAAATACAGCTGAAAATGAAAGCGTCCAGCCATACATATGAGTACGAGTACTCTAACTCCCACTCCCACTATTCAAGTGAATATTTATGAGCGACGAAAGCAGCAGAAAGCATTTGTCCTTTACAGTTTCACTTTATTTAAGCCATTGTGGTTGGTCTTCTTGCTGGTTGGTTGGCTGTAATTCTGGAGCAACAGTCTCGGCGGCCATCGTCAACATTCTGGCCGGCCGCCTTTGGTGGCTCGTCCTCATCGCTGTCAGCATTTCCGGCGCTGATGAGTTTATGCTTGGGGGCCATATTACTTTATCTCGAACCTCCCTAGCCACTGTTCACTGTCCACTGTCCTGTGGTTATGCCCCACACACAAGCACACACACACACAGACACAAACACAGCCAGCCACACACAGGGAGACGCCCATTCATGACTGTCATGAGTTTTCCGCAATTGATGGTCTAATTATGCCGCCAACACTAAATTTCATGACTCTGCTGGTCGGTCGGGCCAGCCAACACGCTGACGAAGGGGCAACAGAGAGGGAAGGAATGGAATAGAGAAGTGGAGAAGAAGGCCAGCTTGTAATTTAATGGAAAAACATTTTGGCCCACATATACCGAAGGGTCGGGAGCGGGAGCGGTGCAGGAATGTGCTTCTATCCCCCAAGCAGAGTGTCACTTTACAGTTTGACAGCCATTGCCAAGCCACGGCTTACGGACACTTTCGGCTGGGATTTATTAAAGCTAGCGACTCGTACTCCTCGTACGATAGATATACTCGTATATAGATATTCTAATGTTATGAAAACATATTGACTTGGCTTGTATTTGAAAAGAGTTTTCAGGTTGACCTCCGATTTCTCAGAATGAACTCTCTCTCAACTGTTGGTTGTGTGCCCAAGCAAACCAAACACTCGTATCTGTATTTATCTGTATTTATCTCAGGGTCAACTTCTCACAGATGTTTCTCCGTCGAGCTAAATTTGCACTCACTCGAGAGCCGGTATCTGGCTCGGATTGAGAACTCTGTATGGTAATTTGGTTTCGTATACCAAATCGTATGTTGTCAAAATGTTCACACTCCATAATATTTGCATATTAATGGGCATATATAATTAACCCCAATAATTAATGCCAGAAAACAGGAAACCTAATGAAATGCCAAAATATAAACAGCCAAACAGTCTCTGTCGCCCCCCCACCCGTCTGCACCCTCTCTACTTCTCTGTATCGCTACATCTCTCTGACAGTCTTAATGAGAATCAATGGCTCCAGAGAATTTCCGATGTGTGTTTGGTGTTTGAGTTAATGCCTCACTTCAGGCTTTTAGTTCCTAGTTGGAGTTCGAAGTGGAAGGTTTCAGTGGAAGGCACTAATAAGCCTTTAAATATGTATCCAAATTGGCTCGTTCTGCCCCACTTGGCTCTGGGCTGCCTCTGGCTCTGCCTCCCCCCGGCCGGTGGGCAAATGTTTGAACAGCAGTTGACAAAGTAGGTCGTCGTCGCTAAGTCTCTGTGTCTCGGTGTCTCCGTGTCTCGGTGTCTCTCTCTGGAGCGGGTCAATCTATTGAGCAAACTTTGTATTTACTTGCAGTTTGCTTAACTCTAACCGCGTCGGCGGGGCCTCCGTTCAGGGTTTGACCATTCAGCGCCTTCCCTCTCAGATGGTAGAGCCGGGACGGCTGCAACAGCATCTCCAGGAAATCACGGGCAGCGAGGCGTTGGCGCCATTGTTGCTGGAATTACTGGGCCAAAGTGGGCCAAATTGGCAGGGCCAGCAGCCAGGCATGGCAGCCACCAATCAACCGCAGCAAAAGCAACAGCAACCACAGCAACAGCAGCAACACTTTTTTGTTTATGAAAACTCTCAGGCCGCGGGGCAAACGAGTCAACAACCTCAAATATTGCCAGGGTTCAATGGCGTCAATGTGCATCCTGCATCGCAACAACAGGGGCAACAGCTATTCAGAGCGCCAAAGCCAATTCAGGCTCAACAACAACAACAACAACAACAACAACTACAACAATATCCAGAAACCGAGCCAAAAATCGTTAAGGCGCCGCCTGTGGCAGCCGTTCAGGCGCCTACAACATCCGCCCACATTGCCGCCTCCTTCCACAGCCCAAGCCTGCAGCACTTGAGGCCTGCTGGCACTCAGCCGGTGTAAGTAAACACAGAAAACTACCAACTATAATCCATTATTTGCATTAAACAATGCATTTTAATTAGCCCATCCCCATCGCCATCCCCATCGCCGGCAACTGCAGCACCAGCAAGTTGCAGCCATCCATCCACCACCAGTGGCACCAGTGGCATGAACATGCCACCAACCTGCCCCAGCTATGAGACGACCCCCCTGTTGAGTGCCACGGCGCTCAAGGCGACAGCTGGTTAAGTTTTTAATTAAATCGCTGGCATAATTAATAAAGATGCGCATAGACAGTAAAGAAAGTGTTGCATACTTTCGGGCTGCCCGATCGTACGTGCTGCACGGCTGTCCATAAAGAGTGGGGTGTGTGTGTGTGTGCACGTGCACGTGCGCTCATGCAATTTTCATCTAAATGACAACTGCATCTGTGACAAACTAAGAGGAAGTACAGGAGAGTCGACTTGGGGAGGGGGTACTGTGTGGATAACTATATTGAATGGGATTGAGAGAGTACATAGTACGTTGTGTTATAAGAATCTCTTAAATTATTTATAAAATATCTAATCGAAACAGTCGAATGTTTCCATTTTAGTGAATTTCATTGACTGTGTTTGCTCCTACCGTTGTTCTAGCCTCTAGAAGACGATTCCTGTCTGCCTGTGTTCCTAAACAGAAACTTCGTGAACAATATGTGACTTATCTGTCGTCGTGGTTGTTCTGTACAGTGAACCTACCACCAGATCGTAATCCCATCCCATCCTATCCCCCCCTCCCCTTGCCAGCCCAGCCTGTCCAGGCTGTCACAGAACGCTGTCAGCAAAAACATGCAACTAAAAACAATTTCTAAAAATATATAAAACATAAAGCACGAAATCCCGCACAGAACACTTCATGTTGAGTGCGACTCGTTCTGCCTGTGTGTGTGTGAATGTGTGTGAGTGTGTGCGAGTGAGTTGCCACCACAGAAACAGCAGCAAAAACAAAAAGAAAAATAATAAATAAAAATCCACAAAATGTATGTGGCAATGCGTTGAGTCTGCGGCTGAGTGCCGCGGCAAGTGTTCGAGCAGGAAAATGAAAGTGCTGAAGTGTTGCCCATTGTTTTGCGCCAACGCCGACGCGCAGGCATTGGCCAGACGAGAGCCACCACGCCGGTCGCGATGATTGCCACAAGTTGACGACACGGATCTGCAGTCGGCGTAGCTGGTGCTAGATAGAGTCTGGGAGCGCTGTCCAAAGGGGTGTGAGGGGTGAGAACAGGAAAAGTGTTTCAATACAATGGGTTTTCAAATAATGTCGATCTCAATTAGCTCACCTTTGAGAATTGGTAACAGTAAGATCCTAAGAGCTTAGGATATTAAGAAATACTATTTGGTACCTACAAAATCTAGTTCGATCTAGTTCACATTCCGTTCACATTTAAATTAAAATATGTACAAGAAAAATTCTCTCGAAAATTCGAAATTGCAATTGCACTTTTACTAAAAGGCGTTCTAGCCATTGGGTTCCGATTATCGCTGTCGCTGGTTAATTGGATGCATGGTAAGTACCTTTGGGCATATCTGAGTCCTGGTGCTGGTCTTCGGTTCCTTGTTGAGGTGGTCCTAGTAAACTAGATGTCTCGACGGCTCCAGTCCCGGTTTTGTGTTGTGTTCCTTGACTTGCTCTTGCCACTTTGGCAGACATTTTATAGGTCTCTAATTTCATGCACGCCTAATCGGGGAGCGTCGCTAATTAAATTCTAAACATTCGCCAGCATCTCAATGCTGGAAACACTAAAAAATGTTTTATATGGCAACAAATCCAACCCCATTCCAGACCTCCTTTTGCAAGCTGAACCCCATTTTGTCTCCAAACTCCAGGGTTGAGACCCCATCCACATCCCCATCCCCATTCAAGGGTGCTGTAATTGCAGATCCTGGATCCCATAGACGCCCCTATGCAAATGCGACAAAGCTGCTACTGTTCCCGGTCCTGCTCCTGCTCCTGCTCCGGCTAGTGGTGCTTCTTGTGGGTCTTCTCTTTGTAGCCATCTGCAAGCTCATCTCATCTCGCGCTGACGGCTTTTGAACTGCCTTCGTTTCGTTTCGTTTGTTGTTGGTCCTGTCCTGTCGTAGTCTAAATTAACCGTTTCGTTACGTCAGCTCCGACTGCTGTCTTTGTGCGTTGACAGTGGCGGCTGATGCTGCTGGATGCTGCTGTTGTTGCCACAATTGTTGTTGCCGCTGCTCTTGTTTAGTTGCAAGTTTGTATGAGGCAGTCGTGCGTGCCCGGGCGCCTGGCAATTGGAGCAATCAGCAAGCTCCTGCACAGCCCCCTTCCATTATATTCTATTCCCATTCCATCCCCAGCTTCAGACAGCCAATCCCCCAGCACCATCACCAGCAACAGCAACAGCACTCCATTCGGCTGAGTTCAGTTCAGCTCAGCTCAGGCTCGAGTCGACAGTTGGCTTTGTCTTGTCAGCTGGTCCCGGGCACCACCGCCCTGATTGGCATTTACAATTAGCGAGCGGGTAAACAGAGCTCTCGGAGAGAGCATCGTGTAGCCTGGTGTAAGGACTCGAATGTTCATCTAACAAAATTGGAAATTCAGTTTCAGTTTTCGGGTTTCTCACAACTTGAAAGCTTCACTTGAACACACACGCTTAGGTCATAGTTTCTTTGAAAGTTATACATTGGAAAGTAATATTCAAATAGTCGATTTATTTGTATCAGAACTTGTTGTTTGATTTGTCTGTATTTTATCACCACAAAATTATAAACTGCCAGCAGAAAAACCATTTTGAGTGGTCGGAAAACTTTCGGCTGTTTGCCAAATTCGCCTGAAAGTATGCAGAGATTTTTCCATGGCTGCACAAACATGCATATGCACATGCAGATTGTGTGATTGTGTGAGTGTCAGTGTGTGAGGGTTGGAGTGTGCGTGTATTTGTGGCACTGGAATAATGTACTCTTAATTTGTTATGCGTGTGATTAATGATGCGTGCACAGCGATAACTTTGACTCATTACACCTGATGATTTATTGCTGTCAACAGGCGGTCCGAGCACACACTAACACACTCACACACACACACACACACACACATGCATATTCCATGGAAATGAATTTTGAATTTTGCCTTGCCACTTTCGCTTAATCATTTCGCAATTAGCCTGGCATTGTCAGGGGCTTTGCATTGATTTATTTCGACTCGTATGTTGGCCCTAAGATTTTCGTGTTGTGTACGCTTTTTCCCCATTTCCCCATTTCCCCATATATTTCTCCTCATTTTCACTATTGAAAACTGACATCAAAGTATTCCATGCTGTTGCTGTTGCTGGACATTTTTAAATTAATTATTCTTTATTGCTTCTTTGTCTCTTGAATATCCACTGTTTGCTGTTTTTCTCGATTGTTCGTTGCTGCTGTTTTTTTCCGGTCTTTGGCAAGTGTGAAGATTAAGAGGCATTGATGAAAATGCAAGTAATTAATGACTGGCAGAGGCCACTACAGTGGGCGTGGCAACTACCGACTGCAGTCCCAACACTTGTCCCGGCTGCGCTAATGACCCATATTATGAGGTTATTACTGTACGAAAAGTACTCCTCACAGCCGACAGTCTGCCTCCCCGACTGAGAAAGTGTGAGTGTGATTGCGATTGCAACTGCAACTGCAACTGCATTTCTGATGACATTTCGTATGTGTTAAGTAATTGCTGTAAAGACTTCGACGGCTTCTGCTATGGGAGTGTGGAGTGTGGTATGGCATAAGATTCGACTGAATACGAACTGCAGTTAATTGAAGTCTATTTGGATTGATGGATGGTCTATGAAAGTGCATCTTAATTAGGGTTCGCAGGAGATCAGTCGCTAGACATTTGCTTGCAACAAGCTGAAATAGGATTGATGGGGTTCGAATGGGTAAAATTAGCTTGAGGATTGGTTGGGTTTCTGTTAAATTAAGTAAGAAGTTATAGGGTATCTATGAACGATCTTTCCTCTCATCTTGTTTATTTTATAGTCATTTCCAATAATCCTACAATAACCAATAACCATACCGCAGATGGACCCACAACCCTACCATATACTGGTGTTCCTGCTGCTCTATATATTGATGTTGGCATCCTTTCTGCGGCCACAGATGAACATCTTCATAGCCGTTGACTCGTACTTCTTGAGTGCCAAGTACGCTGCCGTGGTTGGTCTCACCTTTAGGCTCAATCTATTCATGGTGGTGGGAGCTCTGCCAATCACCATCCTGACTGTCATTGCCCTCACGAAGTGGAACGAGGCAACAGCTCATCCGACGGCCTCGCGCTCCTTTGTGTCGTTCGTGGTAAGCATATATGTGGTGCTGCTGCTCGCCAACTTTGCTGCCAATGGCCTGGTAATGCAGAACACCCTCGGTAGGTTCGAGCAGCCGCCACTAGCCGCTTGGCGCATGTACAGAGATCTGCTCATTTCCTTTGTCGAATATCTTGGGGCCAGTATGCAGAGCCTCGTCACCACCAAATCGGTACGGATACCCGAGCTAGTCTACGTTCTACATTAGTTCCTAAATTGTTGTTCGGTGTACAATAAATTGATGTATGTATTAAGTGTTGTGATGTATTTTTTGTCTTGCATACTGACTTTCGGGGCAGAAATCTCAATGCACCAAACAGAGCACACACACACACACACACACACAATGACCAGTGCCTGCCACTAACTAGCGGAGTGGGAGTGGGAGGCAGCCGATGTGCGGAGTTTGTTGCGGTCGAGTTGCATATTAGATTTAATGCGATTTGCATTTGCTTGGCATGAGACCTGCCTGTCTGCCCCTATCCCCTACATCGATAATGAGGCGACACTTGCCGGCACGGGCACGGGTTTTGGTTGATTTGCCTTGGTTGGGTTGGGGCTGCAGCATCCACACATCCATCCACCCATAGAGGCATGCAACATTTGTCTAGGCAACCACAGGGCAACGTGGCCGGTGGACGGGGGCCGGGGGCCAACAGCACGTCTGGTGGGTAAGTAATTTTGCGGTTGTATTTTGGGGCACGTTGCTTTGAGGCTTTCGACTCACTCGATCATCCTCTCCTCTATGTCGCCGCTGCTGTGGCCTGGGCTTCGGCAAATAGTTGAGCTGCTCAAACAGTCGGCGGGAGGGGGCGGGAGGGAATTTAAATCTGGCCCACGAAATAATTGAAATATTATGCCAGGCTTAAGCCAAAGTAAAAATTGTTGAAGCTCCTGTGTTTCTCCCACCCCCTCTTTCCCCTTCCCCTTCCAGATATCTCTTTTGGATTGTATTCCGACGTAAATTCCCAGCAAATACAAAAACATTTATTTTCTCTGCCTGCTCACAAAACATGTCTTTGATCTCGAAAAACATGTGCCCAAAAAAACAAAACAAAACAACAAAAATTAAAAACGGGCCAATTTACACACAAAAGGGAAAACGCAAAAAAAAATAAAATATACAAATAAAAATAAAGCAGCACAAAAATGCACAAAAAATAAAGCAATAAAAATAAAAGTGGCTTTGTAAATATCCATATGCAAAATACAAATCACAAACAAATTAAACGAAATGAAACGAAATGTTCGAGTAAGTGCTTAAAACAATGCCAAATGAGTTCTGGCTCTGCCCTGGCCGGGGAGTACATATTTGGGAAATATTTCCCCAAAAAAATGCCAGCGGAATGCCAGAGGTATCTGGCGATGGCGAAGGAGAGGGGGAGGGGGAGGGGAAGCAATGACAACGGGTTTTCCCGGGACACTAAAACTTATTTATGCCTTCATTTTCGTTGAGGGGGTGGCTGTAGCTCCCATCGACATTCCATGATAATTTATAACTGAACAGCGGGAAATAAAACTCCAGATTAAGAGTTGTGCGATAAATCTGAGGTCTGACAGCGACAGTCCAAGGTAAGCCTCGAATATTTGCTTCAAATTTGTCTCTTTAGGCATTCATCTTTCTCGTAGAGACTTGATTTATTAGTCTAATAATATCATGAGGCATGATATAACATTATTGACTGGCTATTTTTCGGCATAAAAAATGGTTAGAATGAGTTTTTTAGAAATTTTTGTGAAATTTTTTGGTGATTTATGAGAGTTTTTAGCCTCAAGAATGTTCCCAAATTCCAGGTGGGAAGAGTGGATCGAAATCACTTGCACTCACACTATAATATCTGCGATGTGTATGGGTATCATTCAAAAGACTTCTCTAGCTTCTGAGGCCTGGCTTAGATTTCCCCAAGTCGTATCTTAAATTATCGTAAAAAGGCCCGAATTAAAAGAGACTTTATGCCACTTTAATGTGTGTTCCAATTTTGATTTCGGGCTTATCCCCGTTACCAGTTTGGATCTCATCTGGAGAGTGGAGTGAAGTCTCAGATCTCATCTCATCTCTCAGGTGAGGCTTGGAATTTCCCTGAAGGGGGAAGTTATTGAACCTGCGCCCAGGATTATCAGTGGCGTGGCTCGAGTGACAATCAAGTGACAGAAATTGAAATGTCAGATCATTGGAAGCCAATAAAGCGCCATGATTGATGTGCCAATTTGTAATATGCCGATTAACATGTCCCAGCCCAAATCAGCTGCTTAATTACACACGGCATACCCAGGCACAACGGGCACTCCAGGCAAAAGTTCAGTGGTACAATGGCAGGGCAATTAATATTTTTATTAGCGTTTAATTTGGATTAATTGCTTCATGAATCATCCAATCAAATGTGTGTCAAAACAGGGGCTCCAGTCCCATAGTCCAGTCGATGAAATGGAATCCAGAAGCGCAATACGTCTGTACTGTCTGTTCTGTTCAGGAATTTGCATTTCTTTTGTTGACGCAATCACTGGACTCCGTCTCCACTCCTCCTCCGTCTCCTCTGGCATTCCCCATTCTGGCTGGAGATGTGCCTGACCTGTGCTGCTGCTCCTCGTCTTGTTTCCAGCCAGGCCAGGCCAGGCAGAGATGTGGATGTGCCTGACCTGGACTGACGTCGCCGCGTGTGTCACTCACTCCAAGTGACAGTCTCTCTCGCAGTCAGGGGCAGCGGATTCGCTTGACGCTCTGCTGGAAATCAAAAGTTTCGAAACCGGATTCGGAAGATATCCCAAAGGTATCCCAAACAAAACAAAACAAATCCAAAATGAAATGAAATTCTTTCGGCTTTCGCCTGAAATTTGCTTTAAATACAAAATCGCCGAGCTCAGAACATTAGACAGGTTTAAGAGCTCGCATTAAGCACAGCCCCAAGGAACATTGACTGGACACAAAGCCAGCAGCAATACGAACCGAAGTGCAAAGCCACTTAAGAGAATTAAAATTATATAATTTCTATAACATTTGAAGTCTAAATTAAGTCTCAACAATGACTATCACAAATCCCACGCAAATGGTAAGCACACACAGCCACAGCCACAGCCATCTCCAGACCAGACCAGGCCAGACAGAATCTGACAGATCTATTCCCTCAGATAACGATCGGCTGCTGCAGCCTCGGCCTGCTCCTGGCCCTCACCGAAGCACTTCCCCGCTACAGTCGGCGCGGAGAACTCCGACCCGCGGCGAGTTTCTCCAGCTTCGCCTACGCCCCCAGGCCCCAGGAGCCGATGACCCTGACGGGAAACTATAACCTCATTATGCCCGATTACTATGATCACAATCCGGCCGCCTCTATGCAGCTGCAGAACTTTGCCAACTTCTATGATGCCCAGGTGAGCCCTGGCTCCGATTTGGGCATGGACGAGTCCCAGTTCCTGGCCAGCACACCCGTCAGACCACCACAGCCTCTGTCGGCGGATGAGCAGCGCATCCGCCAGCAGGTGCCGTCGGTGGACATTGGACGCGAGAAGAAGTCGCTGCTCAAGCTGAAGAAGGGCAGCACCCAGCCCCGAGGATCCGGCTATCAGGAGTGGGACCAGTTTGACTACGACCTCTACAGCCTCAATCCTGGCGAGAGCAAGAAGTACAAGCACGACGCCTAGATTGATTACTCTGAATCGGGACTTTGTATGAGTTTGTTGCTGTTTTTTGTTTTCTGTTTGTTAAGCGCCAAAATAAATTATTTATTTATTGTAAACTGCATTTGGTTTTTGTTTTGCCAATTTAGGCTACGTCTCGATAGAAGAATGCGGTTCGAGCCAGTTTTTAGATACCTCCTAAGAGCTGTTATTATGACACATGGAACACAGATGTACACTCACTGCTCTGACATACATATGTATGTAGTTGAAACATTTCTAAGCACAATTCTATCCGAATACAAGATAGAGTATTTTACAGATCGGTGCTCCGGGAAGCCTTTGTTTAGCAAACATTTAATGGTCTGGCACAATTTGTCTAATTGCCCCTGCCATTAGCAAGCATTCGCTTAATGACCAACACCGGCCCGTGGAACAGCAAATCAAACACGAGGAATTTCCTGGAGCATTTCATTTTATTGCTGGTCGAGCAGAATTCGCTTCAACTCCTCGACCCGTTCCGGCGCGGGCTCAAAGAACTCCCCGTCCACCTGGACTTCCTTGTGCCTCGACAGGCGACGCGGCGGGGGACGAGCCGCATGATACCTCGCCCGAGCAGCTGCCTCCACCTCCGGACTCGCTTTGTCTTTGTTGCGGCAGCTGTGGCGTGCGGACGGCTGTCGCCGCTGGGCAGGCGGCAGTACTCCACCCGCACGCACCTTGAGACGTTGCTCCCTGGGATGCGGCTCCTCTGTCAGCTGCTGGAGCTCTTCACTTGGTATCTCGTACGGATAGCCGCCTTCTGGGTTGACTGCCGAATGGGCGAACATCACACCCAGCACTACTATCTATGAGCCAAATACAGAATGGTTAATCTTTTGACGTCATTGCCATGGGCTGGGGGAAACAAGTTCCGTGTTCTGAACTGAGATTACCAGTAGAGTTGGCAGCAAACTGGCAGCAAACTTCATCGCTCGATAGTGATTGTCTCGCTTCGGGGTCCACGGACTGACTAACTCTGAGATTCTGGCTTCAATTCCATCTGTCATCTGTTTGCTGCTTATGATGGCTTGCCCTTAGAACCGATTATGAAATCTTTTGTATTATTATGCTACTTGCCAGAGAGAACACTGAGAGAAACCGGTTTGTGTGTGTGTGTGTGTTGTCATCTGGATTCATCGATTTGATTAGCATAGATTGAGAATTGTGTATAAATTTGTGGAAAACATAGAGTCGATGATTGTGGGCGAAAGACACTGTACACTGAAAGAAGTTAGCCAGACGAAGTTTGTTTGAGTTTTTTTAGTGCTGAACTGCACTTTATGCAGATTGAATATATGTATCTAATGATATTCAGAACTTATGACAGAGTTCCGTAGACACAGAGAGTCCCCCGCTTGATGCCGTTGACAAACCATGTGCTGTGGAAGGCATAGTCACCGCTGGGGAGAGGTATTACCTCGCTGAAATGCGTGTTCACAAACTGCGTCGGGAGCTTGTCCAGCAGGATGTCGTGCTGCAAGGATATCATACATACAAATATCACTTGATATCGTTTCAGATTGTTGTGTACAGCTCACATCGTAGGGACACTTGTGATAGGCGTTCGAGTAGGTCTTCAACACTCCATCGAAGAAATTCACCATGGGATTGCGGGTTTTCTTTTTATCCATATACTTGCACACATCCAAGGTGACATTCATGGTGATCGGAATGTAGTCCTTGAAGCGCCTCAGAACGTGCAGATTTGCCTAAGAACACGGGAACACTATTAACCTTTGACAACCTTTGAGGAGGAGACACCGAGGGAGGGTACTTACCGATGCCCCGCTAAAGGGTATCTCGTGCATGGCAGCCTTGAGGGACATGTACTTGTAGCTCCGATTCACAGACTTGATGTAACAGTATTCGAAATCGAAGAACTTCTTATCAATCGAGTTGCAGTTGATGTTGGTAAACTCGAACAAGCAATAGATCTGGCGATGCACAAAATACTAAAGTAAGTATAGCTTCGATATTCGAGAGTATGGAAGTTACCTCCGTCCCACAAAATGCAATTATCCAAACAAACAACATCCAAACAGTGTACTGAACGCGCATTTTGATTCCGGAATGATCTGGCCCCAACTGACATCTGGTTAGAGGGAACAACCAGCTACAGCTAAATATCGATCTCTTTGTGATCTAATGTACAATTAATATTCTTGTTCACTGATCTAGAAATATGTTGAATCAGTTGAAAATCATTAGTTCGTACCTCATTTAGGTATAATTTCTACTCCCTAGGTTTTCGCATGGCCATTAACATATGTATCTTGATTAGTTGGCCAAACGATCTCCCACATTTTCGAGCAGTGTACTGAGTCCACTGTTCATTTGTTTTATGTGTGATTAGCATACGACAGACAGACAGGCAATCCCCGCCATTCGCAATCGCATATTAAAAAGCCACAGGGGCAGAGATGTGGCAACAGCCAACCGGTTCATCAATAACATGAACATGATGTCGTATCAATCAGCTGGAGCTATAGACCTGGAGCTATAGGCCATTGTCTACCTTTGGGCTCTTGAGCAAATCACGGAATCGGCTAGGAATGGGACTCGAACACTTTATTTACAATTTGCAATGAAAAATGTGTCCAACTAACAATAACAATTATTAAATCTAAATTTGAATTTGGGCTAGGGTTTAGTTGAAGGGATGCCTGTCGATCAGCTCCTCCTTCCGCTCATAGGTGCGCCTATTCCTGGGCCTCAGCTGGCCCTGATCATTCTGCAAGGCCCCTGGGGGCACATAGATCGCGGGACTCTTGGTGCATCCCTCGATATGAGCATGGGCCACGGCGCGTATGTCCTGCAGCAGCTGCCTGTGTCCCGGATCCACTTGCCCCGGACTGAAGGTCTGCTGCTGGCACTGTCCGTTCGGCTGGCAGTTGGTCACGTAACGCTGGTAGTCTCTGGTGTCCCCGGGCACCGTCTGCTTGTAGTCATAGCCATCCAGCGACGCGCTCTCCGACTGGGTCACTTGGTCGCCCTTTCGCGGAGCTGGCTCGGTGAGGCCTGTGCTGGTCAGGAGTTTGTTTAGCACCGCCGTGGGCGGCACACCAGAGCCATGGCCCGCATCCAGCACCTGCTGCCCCGAGGGAAGGGTGACCATTGAATAGGGATGGGGGTTGGCAAAGTACAGTCTCTGTGGCGCCAGGTTCTGCGCTTGTGGCAAGAACTGGGCCGCGGGCCGAGGGGACGCTTCCTGGTACTGGGCGATGGCTTGAGGCTGAGGCTGAGCCTGAGGCTGGTAGTAGGTTGCTGGGGGAGCCAGTGTCTGTGTGCTGAGAGGAGCTGCTATGGCTGAAGAAAACTGCTGATAGCTTCCGCTCCCCAGCAAAGGGTTTCTGTAGGTCGAATAGTGGAGCTGTGGCTGTTGCACTGGCTGGGGTGGCTGATATTGCACATTCAGCTGGGGGGCCACATATTGCTGCTGCTGATGGGCCACATATTGTTGCTGCTGCTGCTGCTGCTGCACGTGGAATGGTTGCTGAGGTGCCACATATGGCTGCTGCTGTAAGCCCTGGTATCCATATCCGATCTGATTCTGCTGTCCCCTTTGCGCCCGCACAACCTCAGTCTGATGGTTCTCATAGATAGCCGGAGCCAGGTGGGATTCCAGGTTGTAGGTGCGACTGTTGGGCCCCAGTGTTTGGACCACATATTTGGTAGGCTGCTGCTGATGACGCGCTGACACCTCATTGAAGGGCAGCTGTGGACGCTGGTAGTGATATTCCTGCGATCGCACTGTTGCGGCCAGAGCCGTCTAGGGGGAAGGGTGAAAAATTTACGTTATTAATGTGCTCAAATCGATTCCCTATCGATTTTGGGATAGGTTACACACCATAGACAGGAACAGCCACAGCCACATATTGGAAGTCATCTTCGGATGGCACTTTGTGGAGCAGTTTGCGTGTTGTTTGCGGTTCGCCGACTCGCAGCTAAATGAACTGTGGCAGGGGCAGGCAACAGCAGAAAACAGCCGTTGGACGCCGCTGGACGCGCGAAGAAGATCACTCGAAAACTTGTTTCTCCAACTGGCTTTGGGCTTCGTTGGGGTTTCGTTGCAACAGTTTGAACATTTCATAATAATTTCTTTTCCCTTTTGGTAAACGCTTTGTCTCCGCATCTCCATTTGCTCATTAATAAATCACCGCACCAGTCGAGGGTATTCTGGTTTCAACAAACAAAACAAAACATATTTGTTTCACAGACACATGGAGTTCATATAGATGTAGATATAGATATAGTTGTAGGAATCATATCAGGAATGATGGATCAGTCTTTTTAAATGCTGTTTAATGTGATGAAAAATAAGTAAGGGTATTTAAAGCTTCGATCCGCGGTTCGCCGATCTTTCTTTCTTTCCTGTTTGTTTATATGTCTGCCAGTGCCAGTGCCTCTTGAGCGTTCATTTGACTATCACTCACGCAAAATTTGTGTCATAATTAAAGTGGCATCCAACTCTTTCTTCGCTTTATTTTAGAGTTGCGTTTCTGGCGTATCTTATGGGACCATGAAAACGCAAACGTAGACTTGGCCTTTCCGCTTTTACCCACTTCAGTGGAGCTTCAGCTGGAGCTGGAGTTGGATCTCCGTTTAATTTAATTAAATTTGCTTTGCATAGCGAGTGGACGTGGACGTGGACAAGGGAAAAAGTAAAAGTTAAGGTAAAACACACAATAAATGCTCATCGGTGTGTACACGTGTTTGGCAAATGACTTGCCATCAAATTCGCATGAATGTGTGCCGATTTCCTTGGCGTTTCATTTACGTTGGCGTTACTTTGGATTGGGAGTGAGAGTGAGGGTGCGGTCTTGATTGTTTGACAAACCATATGCGTACGCGATATATAATTGTTAATGTGTGGCATGGGATAATATTACGTCAGTTCTGTATCAGACCAAATGCGAGTTTAATTACTTTATCTTTTGATTTATTAAACAGAGAGACGAGACGAGAAGAGACCGTATTTTGTCTTGTGTTGCAACTGTATTTGAGGGGCCTAATCATGGCTGTATTATTGCCTATAATGTCCCACATAATCGTCGCCAAGCATATGCAAATGTATTCATGAATAACCAATGAATGCAAGTGATTGATTGACCGACCACACGCCGGAGCATCTGTGACGATGAATTAGCGGGGCTAACATACGCACAATAAGTGTATCAGCTTTTGCTGTCGCTGTCATTGTTCTGTGTTGTTGCTGACTTTGACAATTGCACTCGGTCTGCATATCCTGACTGAGGAACGATTCCTGGCCTGAAAATTGCCTGATTCTATGAACATCTGCTCCCTGTTCCCTGTTCCTGGTAGAGCCACGCGGGCTGACGTCAATCAAAGACGCGCCATGTTAAATGCACTTGACTGCCACTTGACACAGCAAATGTTGCTGGCGTCGTCGTTCCCGTTCCCGTTCATGTTTTCCCGGCGTGGCACAAAACATCTTGCCAAGCCAACTGCCAACACTTGACATTCACAATGAGGGGCAGCAGCATGAAAAGGAGAAGGAGCAGGAGCAGGGACAGGAACAGAAGCTGAGGGGGCACACGCATAAAGCGCGGCATGGCCTCCAATTCCGCTGTCAGAGATGGAGATGCAAATGCAGATGCAGTTGGAGATGCGGTGGCTTATCACAGAATGTCACTCACACACACACCAGCACACCCAAGCACTAACACGAACACGAACACAGCGAGAGAAGTGGCCAACGCTGCGTATACGCAATCTGGTGCATTCGAGTGGGACGGAGTCGGAGTGTGGGTACGTCTGTGGGTTGTCTGTCTTTATGCTGGCCCGTCCCCCGCCAGACCGTTTGCATTCATTGCTGTCTCAGGGCATGGCATTCAGGGTTATGAGCTGCATGCAACCTCCAATGAGATAGAGCACGTGCATCCTGCATCGTGCATCGTGCATCGCAGTTGCAAGTGCAGTGTGTGTGCAGTGTGCAGTGTTCGCGTTGTTTGTATGCCTTCAGTTTATTCCTTCCTTTCCACTTGTTTCATCGTACATATAAAGCGTCATTTTAGACACCTTTCTGTGTGTGTAAGCCCGGGCTGGCCTTTCAACGCCTGTAGCTGCTTTTTTTTGCATACTTTTTGGCCTTAGTTTGAGGGCTTCTGGTGAAAGGGATCTGCTTAATTAGGCACACCTGCGAGGGCAGCGGCAAATTAGTCTCACTCAGGTTGAATGACCTTTGTGCTGCCACCCCACCCGTAGGTGAGAGCAAAGCTTAGCTTTAAGCCAAGTGCTTGGCCCTGTCCCGGGCCTATCCTGCCCGGGCGTCTGCCGGCAAACAATGCAAACACAAATAAAACCTGCAACAGAAACTGCCAGAAAAAAACGAAGAAAAATCAATTGCATAATGGCGCATGTGTTGCGCAGAACAGTGGCAGCAACAGCAACAGCCACAGCGACAGCGACACAGCGGGAGCAGAGGCAGCAGCAGCACAAATTTGCAACTCTTTTTCCATTTGCACGTTGCAAGACACAAAAACAAAAATAAAAATTCAACCACCACTTCAGCCGTCTTGCAGCAGCGATTTTAGCCATATTTTCTTTTTCTTTTTTTAAATGTCGCAAAGCAATAGAGAGAGAGAGAGAGAAAGAGAAATGTAGACATGTGTGTGTGTGTGTGTGTGGCAGCTTTTGTTTGCACCCGCATGGGGAAGCCATTTAAGTGCGGCTTCTTGAGAAAATTGCAGCCAGAGCGGATACAGAAAGAGCTAAAAAGAACCAGTGAGACAGAGAAAGCACCAGAGACATAGCGGGAGATAGAGGGAGGAAAAGGGAGAGAGACAGAGATGTGGAGCGTCACTAACGAGCAATGTCCTCTGTCTCAGTGCCGTGTCCGCCTCAAACCTGCCCATAATTAACAGCAGCAGCAGCAGGAGCAGGAGCCATAGGAACAGACGCAGAGCAGAGCAGAGGCAGCCGCAGCCGCAGCCCCCAACGAGAGCTTAGCTCCCCTGTGGGGCCTATCATTTGTTGCAACGAAAGGCAAAAAGCAGTGCCCCCAAATGAAGGGGCGGCATGTAACAGCAGCGAAACCTGGTCGGTGCAAAAGCCGTTGGCTTGTTGGACGACTCAAGCGCCTTAATAGGCTTAGCAGCGAGTCAACTATCACAACAGGACCGATAAAAGTTAGAAGCCTCTTCACTATGCACTCGGTTCGTCAGTCCAGCATTATGCCTGGATATATCTCCTCGTATATATCTCCCACATACACTTCACATGTGCCCCCCACATGGAAAACTTTACCTATGTATGTATGTATGTATATGATATGCGCTCTCATGCTCCAGATGCCGCAGTTGAAGCCAAAGCTGAAGCTTTGTCAACGCATGCCACATGGAATATTTATGGGGGGCAGGGACTGTCTGGGGATGTGCCACTGTTTATGGCACGTTTATGTTGGAGCCAGCTCGCCTCATTATGTGCATGCCACCGCAAGTACGTGCCCCGGCCAGCCTATGACCAGACCATACATACTCTCTCCGGCACAGCCCCTAATTCCAGCCTCAGTTCCAGTTCCAGTTCCAGCCTCAGACTTACTCCCTATCCTCCCCTTAGAGTTCGGGGTGGGGTTGTAGGGGGGTGCCTTTGTTGTGTAATTTTCTTTTGATTAAAGTTTTTCTATTCTTTACTACAATATTTTTTCTTTTTTTTTTGGGCATATACTCTTACCCAGTGATGCATGACTAACAATAACAAAGAAAATGTGAGTACTACAAGAACTACATATAATTGTAATAATGATAGGTAGGATATCTGAAACCTTACATACCCAAATCAAATACTCTCCTTCCTATAGATATGTATGTATTCATTATTAACACCCAACGATCTGGCAATTTGTTGATTGAGCCTCCTGGGCTCGGACCAACACCATCAACTCCCCCCCACCAAGGTCGGGTCTGTCAGTAACCCTTTTTTCAGCTGCATCAGCAAATAGTCTCTCTCTCTGCAACTCTCACCACCGGATGGGATCCACTAGAAAGTTACTCCTGATGCTGCTGCTGCACAGCAAAATGTTGCTGATGACAGCAACAATATCATCAGCATTGGAAGCAACAGCCAGGCATCAGAAGCGGCGCCTGCTCCTCCCATTTTGTTTGCAGTCATTCGCATGTGTCATCCTCAGCGGCCGAGATGATGAGGCACAAAATATGCCCAAGCTCAGTCGAAACTAAACTGCCTGCCAGCTATCCAGCCAGCCAGTCTGTCTTTCTGTCTTTCTGTCTGTCTGTCTGTCTGTCGCTCTGTCTGTCTGTCTGTCTCACACAAAAAAAAGGAAATTAAAATAAAGCACGGTAAAAGGCCAATTTTGAAGAGTCGCACTTGTGGACACTCTAGCAGAGAATTGCTCAAGTACTTCCTTAATTTCCTCCTAACTCTACAGTCTCTTCAGATAGTTTTTGTATTAGAAGAAGTATTCTATTATTTCACATATTAAAGTAAAGCTAATTTGTTGAAACAACATATATTGTACTCGTATTTTTAAGTGATCAATTCTCAGCAGTTCACATCGCATGGCTATGGCTTATCTTTATGGCTTATACTTACCGTTATCTTTTGTAAGTTGCAAGCTGTTGATTCTAGTCAGAGTCTGCTCTGAAGGGAAGGGTATACAGATACACAGCAAACACACAAATGAGGACGGCGGCGGTGACATGATAGCCTGTGAACGCTGCTGTCTGCCGCTCGTCCTGTCTGCTGCTGCGTCCCCGTTGGTCTGCGCTGGCTTCGATGCTGGCGTCGCTGCAGACGCTTTCCACGCTCGTCGACTCGTCGACTGCTGCTGCATGCGTTGCACTTGCCACTGCCACTGCTCCTGCTGCTGCTGCTGCTTGCTCGCAGCTCCTCTGTTATTCTGCTGCTCTGCTATATTTAAATACGCTGCGGGTTGCAATGAGTATGGTGCAAGGGGCATGAGGCATGAGGCAAGCTGTGTGGCACTTCATTTGCTTCAGAACTCATTCATGTTTTGTGCCACGGCATAGGCTGTGTATAGAAGAGAGCCAGACTGGCTGACAGAGCCCTAAGCTGAGGTAAACACTCTCTGCTCTGCTCTGCTCTGCTTTCCTCTTCTCGTCTGCGTCCGCCACGCTGTCTCGCTTCGCCTCATGTGGCAGCCTGCTGCTGCCTTGCCTCACCTACTTTCTGCACTTAGGCATTTGCCGGCTTCAGTCTCTGCCTCTGCCTCTTCTGCTTCTGCGGGGTGGCTGCAACAACAAAAAAAGGCTGGAAAAAAAAGCGGAAAAAAATATTGAAAAAAAAACCTCCCCAGCTGCGCTGCCACCACTGCTGCTCCCTCGCGGCCTGAGTCCTGGGTATCGCTTACAACAAACACTTGCAGCGTGGGCAAAAGCTCCTCTTCAACTCTTTGCCCCCCGCCCCCTCATATGGGCTGGCAGCGACGTTAGCGTTAACGTTAACGTTAGCGTTAATGTTTACGGTGCGGCCCGGCTCGAGAAGTTCCCCGAGTTCTGTGCCTCGTCTCGACTGAGCGACTGAGGAGGCAACTGAGGCAACTGAGGCAGCTGAGGCACGGCTGCATTGCTGCCAGCCCAGCCAGGGAGGAGTCCGCAGTACGTTCGCGTGCTTTGCATACTTTGGTTGCATTTTTTCCAGCGCTGCTCCGCCACGTTCCGCTCTGTTCCGACCCGTACCGGCTGCATCGCGGTAGCGCGAGTGAGTGATTTCCAGTCGGTGCTCGGAGATTCCCAGTTTGCACTGCCACTTTTTTGGCATCCTTTCGGTTGTTGGTAATCATCGTTGGATTTGAGGCAGCAAACTGTGGCATTTTTTCGGGGTTCCGCCTTTTGTCAGTCGTAATTTGCTCGCCATTTTCCGCGTCGCATCCGCGTCGCCATCGCCGTCGCCGTGTGCGTGTGTTTCTGTGTTTCCGGCTTCGAAATTTTCCGCGCTCAAATTTTCCGCGTTGGCCATTTTGGCGCCTGTTTTTTGCAGGACTCCGGTATTGGCAGAGAGAGACCGATATAGAACGAGTCGTGGCTAAAATCCTTCGATCCCAATGCCATAAATCAAATGGCATAATTGCGCGTGTGTGACCAGCGTCTAAGGGGCATCCTGCATCGTTCATCAGGCAGTGCTCCAGCGTTGCGTGCCACCGAATCTCGAGGACTCTCTGGACCACAACAAGTGGGCGGACAGGTGGTCCACACGGAGGGGGAGTTGGCGGATTATGTCTTTATAGGCCCGCCAGAGTCAACAAATCCCCGAACCAAATTAAGTGCCGTAGCATTTGATTAGAACCGACGACTACTAAACGCAACCAAAGCCGCTTAATTTGTGCCCTGTGTGTACGTGTGTCTGTGTGAGTGTGTCTTGAGTTTGGGGCAGCAACAACAGCGCTGCTGTTCACCTGTATCGATTGCCACAATACACCATGTAAGTAAATTAATCGAGTTGCCTGTTGTCTGTTTCCGTTTCCGTTTCCACTGAGTAATTATTCAATCAGCGGTCCATTGGGCTCAAAGATAGAATATAGCTGAATGGGGTTATGAGGTTCAAAATCGTTGATTAGGGTTAATTCGTGTGGAGCAGATCATGCACAAAAATCATGCGATGAGTACTGAAATATGGCTATTGAGAGCTCTATTAAAGCCAGCGAGTATCTCGACAGCTATTAACAAAATAATATTTTATTCCTCTCATTTAAATAGTCATTTTTATTTTTCAAAAATACCTTCTTAATTTGTAACATTTATTCCCTGTTGCAAAGAGCAAAGTCCAAGTGCTGCCATTTTCCCCAACTTATTTGGGTCTTAAGCCGGGAGCAAAACTACTATCACCCCCCTACGAAAATCCCATTTAATACAGCTCACTATTTGAATAGATTTTAGCTCTTTCCCCCCCCGACTTGTTTCAGACTCAGAGCGAAGCTGAATGGAGAATGGAGAATGGAAAACGGAGCTGCCTGCAGGCGGAAAGCTCCTTTTCAGCTGAGCTCAACTCATCTCAACTTTCGCATTGGATTTGGAATCCTTTTCGAGCCGTTCCAAAACCACAATGAAACCACAAAAACCACAGAAAAAAAAACAAGAAAAATATGAGGACACTTCAACTCTGTTGCAGCTTCAGACATATACGAGCACTCATTTATTCTGAAACCTACCTCCATCTATTCAGCCATCTGTGGTCTGGCTCGTCTTAAACTCTCTCAAATCATCCTCCCTGCACTTACTCATATTGTGTGCATATCTCCGGTCTGGATTCATCTTAAATTTGCATAACAAGCGGATATACAGGATGTAGCAGGCTATATCACACCCATCGTAATTATGTGCAAACAAACGCAGCAAATGAAATTTCAATTAAAAAATCCAAAGGGGGACAAACATTACACGAACGGAGTGGGTAGTGGGGGGGAAAAAGTGAAATCGAAGCCGTCGACATCACACGCTTTGTTGGACAGACCAACAGCTGGTTTGGGGTTGGTACATGGACTGCGTGCATGTGCATCCACTTCATCCTCCACTTGGAGGGCTTCCCAGTCACAGTTCCAGTCCCAGTAACAGCCACAGCCACAGAAAGTTGCAAGTGCGTAGCCATCCAGTCAGTCTGTCAGGCAGTCAGCGGCTGGGAAAGGGAACACAGTCGAGTTGCGACTCAAAGTGAATGCCGAGTGGCAACTGCAGCGTCAGATGCAGTGACATTGGCACACGAATGAAGCTGCCACCCTACCTCTGCTCCACCGCTGCTGCTGCCCCCAACCTGCCTAACCTCACAGCTTTCCCCATTACTCCTCAAGTGACTGGCCGTGCAATTTTGTTGCCAACCTTGAGGGCGTCGGTAAGCCCGATTCCCGAGCTCCTGCACTTGCCCAGAGTCAAGGCTGCTTAATCCAGCGATGGTAGAGAAAGCTCTTCTAGGTCCCAGTTGAACTATACTATTTGTGATATGGACGTAAATTATGCAAGGCCCCGAAGGCGAGAGAAAGCTAAACCGTTGAACCCGTACCGCCTGACTTCGAGTATAGTAATATCTAATCAAATCTGCTTAGATCCTGCTTAGATATCTCCTTTACGTAGTCTCTCCTGCCAAAATGTATACAGCTGATGCCTCTGCAAGGGTATTTTTATCTTCGGTTCACCAATTTTAGCCTTAATTTTGTAATTTTTTGTATTGCTTTTGGGTTTTTTTTATTCACGGCTAGCTATGTCAACATGGCAGCCAGCCAGCTCCGGCTCCGGCTCTGACTCTAGCTCCAGCTCCAGGTCCTGTATTTCCCTCCCCATCATTATTGTGCGCCTTTTTGTGTGCATTGTTGTTGAGGGTGCCAGTGCCGTGGCCGTGGCCGTGTTGGGGTGCGGGTGCGGGGAGACTGCAGCGGAGTTGCCATTGCAGTTAATTGAAAATACTAAATTTCCACTGTCTAGACGGCAAATTATATGACAATTGTTAGAGCGCGCTCATGTTTGGCTTTCATATTAAAATTAATTACTCTGGCTGAATTTTGCATATACCCGTAAAAATGTGTTGTGAAAGGCCATAAACAATGGGGCCATTGTCATGTGTCATTGTGTTTTTATACTCGTACCTGCGAGTATATTTGATTGCGTGTGACGACTGTCCAAGTGTTGTTTTTACGTAATTTAAGCAAAGCCTTAGATCCGATTCCCAGGGTCGAAGGGGTGCCATTTCTAAGGCTCTCATAATTAGAGTACGAAGGCGTGCTATTGCTGGGGTAATTAGAGAAAGTGCGTTGCACATTTTGGAAATTTCACACGCCTCAAAGGCCACAAACACACATCACGAAATGCCCCAGTAATTGCAGGGCCATACAACGTGCAGGAAATCTCATTTGATTTTGGAAAGGAGTGGGAGTGTGGGATGAACAGAGGAAATTGCACAACATTTCAACAATAATTACAAACGGAAATCGTGTGCAGGCCAAAAACACCTTTGATCAGGGCTCGGACTATCGCTCTCTCTCTCTCTCTCTTTGCTCACTCCTTTTCCCCCGGGGGCACAAACACAAACAATTATTTAGCACTTAATAAACAAGAAAATTGAAAATTTAAGACGCTTATCGGAGTCAGCTTGCGGCAAATGCAAATTTCGGGAATTTACATGCATGTAATTACACTCTGATATAAATGGTACATATATGACATTATTGTACGAGTATATATGTACCTATATCTGACTGGGGCTGGGGCTGGAGCTCCTGCATGTGCAGACATGTGCCACTGACATTCATTAACTGGAAGTGGCAACCTTTTGCGGAAGCTGCACTAAATAAACGTTGACAGTGGCAGCCTTTCGAGGCAGCAACTGGCACTGCAAATGCAGTAAACAAAGATTGCCCGAGAATAGGCAGCGGCTGCCCGAAATTGACTAACTGATTTTCCATTCTCTTTGCATTTTATTACGTGTTTATTATGCTAACAATGTGCCGAGGAGAGTTTTCCGGGGCAAGGAGGTCCTTGCTTCATATTTGAGAGCACCTTTTACACAAATTCTATATCACAATGCCACTCCCTCTCACACATTCTACTACATTCTACATTTATCAGAATGTCTTGTGACACTCGCATTCTTGAGAGCCACTTCTTTATTTTCAAGAAAGCAATCATCACACGCCCCATTGTCCAGTATTTCGGGAATTTCATCTGGCGTTTATTTATCAATATGAAAGGTATTCCCCAGCCATTTCCACACTTCCATAAAACCCAAATCAAAGACAAATTCTAATTTGTGCTGTCTGCAGTCCACCACCCAACCACTTGATGGCACCACATGGCAGACACACTCAACGACAGCTGCAGCCAGCTCTGTCTGCGAGGCAGTGAAAACAGTAGCCACACTATTTTCATTAGGCCATTGTTTGTCTGGTGTCTTGGACATTTTCGTATACTTTTATTTCGGTATAGGAGAGGGAGAACACCTGGAGAGGAGTGGGAAATGTTTGGTTGGGAATTATTTGCTGCTGCCAGCCGACATTTGCATTTCATTTTTCGACAAGCAAAGCTACATACATATTTTTACAGTCAGACAAACACACACACTCAACTCAAAACAACAAACAACAAGCATAGTTTTGGGCTCCGAATCTTTGATATACCCTCGATGAAAGAGTGAACCGATTTGTAATGTAATTCCTATTATCATACTACACCTTCTGAAAGATTGAATCAGATAGCGTACAGTATGAGGGAATAGGCGTTGCAAACAACTCGTCAAATTCAAAATTCTTTCACCTACGGTATAGTAGCTATAGCTAATGGGAAGAGGGCCTGCAAATAGTAGTTGGAGGAGGACTTTGCCTTTGTCTTTTGTCTGTGACCCGAGGGCGCAGTCGGTTCTCTCTCTCTCTCTCTCTGAGGCTCTCTGGGAGATTTCTCCCTGTCTGTCTGTTTGTGTGCTCCCTGAGTGTTTGGGTGTGTTGGCCGGTCCAGTCCATCTGTCATTTTAAGTGGCTTATTCATATGCAAGTGGCTTCCGGGGCTAAACATATTCAAGTGTTTTAGTGGCTCGTGTACATGACCGAGCATTATCATTAAGTGCTTATAGGCAGGATCCCAACCCTGGCTTCCTCTGACCATCTGTCTGCGTGGGTGAACAATGACTGCTATTAACACAAATTGATATGCCAGCCCCTGTTCCTGCTCCGACCCCTACCTGGCTGGGGTGCTAAGGTTTTAATGTCCATTCCCTGACACTGGCCCTGGCCCTGGCCATGGCCGGAAGTATCCAAAACAGAATATTACGCATACGCACATTTGCACTAAACCTGCCTCGTCCCTGTGCCCCTCTCACTATCTCACTAACTCACTCACTCACTCACTCACTTGTGTTGCACTTCGTTTCCTTTGCAGCTGCTATGAAGGCAACGTCCAGCAGCACCCCGCCCAACACCAGCAGCAGCAGCAGCGCCGCCAGCAGCAGCAGCCATCCCCAGGAGCTATCCCTGGCGGCGACCGCGGCGACCGCCACCACTGCAGGGGCGAGCACCTCGAAGCCGCACCGGCTGGCCAAGGTATCGTTTGCACCGCTCGACATTGGCGTGCCGACAGTGGCTACGTGATACGCGAACACGATGCCCCACCACAACATCGTGTGCGAGTGGCTACGCACCATCGGCCTGGCCCAGTACGGGGAGAGCTTCCTGGAGAATGGCTACGACGAGCTGGAGATCTGCAAGCAGATCGGCGAGATCGATCTGGACGCCATCGGCGTGGACAATCTGTCGCATCGTGGCAAGCTCTTGAAGAGCGTCCGCATGCTGCGCGAGAAGGGGGCGGCCATTGTCTATGTGCTCATCAACGATCCCAAGGCGCTCAGCAACAGCAACGAGATCCTGGCCTCCGACTGTGATACGCCCGTGACCATGAAGGAGCTGGAGGCGGTCATGAAGCGGCACCTCGAGGCCGATGGCATCCGCCTCACCGCCCACCCGTACTCCACACCGGTAAGTATTGAAAGCAGACAAAAACCAAACCCCACCAAACCCTCAGAAACTATCCAACTAGCCAAAGAGTCGTCCAAGCGATTGCTCTGTTATCTTGGCCATTTTGTTTGGGGTCCTGGCAATTTTCTGGATCCTCCTCCAGCCCCACGCGGACAGAGGGAGTTGCAACGTGTGACAGTCGCCGGTGCGCTGTGTGCGCTCTAATGTGAAATTAACACGATTTTAATTTAGTTAAACCGAGTGGCCAACCGACACTGAGGGTAGCCCCAGCCCCCCGCTGGGTTCAGACCAAATGTCCCTATCGCCTGCCCTTTCTTCTCCTTCCTTCCGTAGCCTGTTTATTTTATTATACGCGCCAGCATTTTGGTCCCAGGTCAGAGACCAAAATGATTTTGCATTGCGTTAATTTTGTTTATTTTTGGCAAGCGCGTATTTTTTGGTCAATGCTGTTGGCTTACAGATAAAACTGTACATTGTGGCTGGGGCCTACAGAGGATATAAGAATGGTTATTGTGTGGCAGCAGGACAATTAAATGATCGGCTAAAATGGCCAGACCAGCAAATTGGACAGGAGAGCACCAGCGAACAGTACAGACTGCAGTACCAGCTATGCCCGCGAGAGTGCCAGGAACAGTGGGTCCAAAACTTACACTTACAAGGAGAATTCTCTACTCTCGTGTCCCACTGTTTTTTTTTCCACTGTGCAACAAAAGTGCACATTGAAAGGCTCTTGGGCTTGGGAGCCTCGTTTCGAATTGCTTTCTTTTGTCTGTAGTTTATTTTTCATGAATATGTGTACTCTAATCTGTATCTGTGTGTTTGGCTATATCTGTGTGTCTTTGTGTGCATGTGAGTGTGTGTGGAAAAGATGTCACTGGTTCAGGGCCGCCGCCTGCATTCCGCCAACGAAATCCAATGCAATGCAAATGCAAATAGATGCAAAGCGAAGCTGCCTCCATTTAAAGTTATTTCAAGAGGTGGCTGTGCCTGCCTTCTGTGAAAAAGAAGAAGAAGGAGATGGAGTTGTAGTAGGAGAAGGACTTCATTTCAGGGCGTGGCAGAACTGCCTATTGAGCACGCATAGAGTGTTGACAGTTGCCAGACCCGACCGAGTCTCGTCAGATGCTGATGTTGATGCTGAGATGTCGCCTTTCGATGATATTGCAGCTGCTTAATATGCAGGCCACGTTTCCACTTCCACTTCCACTGCCACTTCGACGCAAAGAGCCCAAAAAGTGTGCAGTCTGCGGAGTCGACTTCTTGTGGAATGTGTGAAAACTTTGTCATAGGCTTGTGCCTGCATCGGCCTCTGCTGCTTTGCATTTTAATTAGCGCTTCTCTTTATTTCTCCGCTGAGTACTTAACATAGTTTGTCTGGCGAAATGTGGTTAAATATTTACGATTGTTGGCTCAAATTGAAATGGAGCTTTAAGACCGAAATGAAATTATATCAAATGGATGGCTAGACGCCAGGTGTCTATGGGGGGTCCATCCCCGGAGTTCCCATTGGACTCGGGCGGGGAGGAACTGGCTGGCTGGCTGGCTGGCAGTTGTTAGATAGAGACTTCTTGGCTTCTGGCACGAGCCGAGCTGCTCTGCACTCGGTCTGAGCTTTGTTGACGCGCGCGGGCTGCAACTTCAACTAATTGCACTTTGAGCTGATGAGACAGACATCTAACTGTGAGTGTGTATGTGTTTGTTTGCTAGTATCTATGTGTGTTAGGGTGTGTCTGTGTGTTTGCATCTATGTGTCTTTGTCTGTCTGTCTGACTGACAGCTGCAGACAAGTTGCATTTGAGCACAAATGTTTGCATGTGCATTACATGAATGCGACGCTAAATGAATTTTCCCAGCCAGCCTCCACTCGTATGAGAGCTCTCAGGAACAGAAAGATGCACATAGATACTGCAGATGCAGATGCAGATGCAAATGCAGATGCAGATACTGCTGCCAGGGGCACGATAGAGCTCGGGGATGCTTCAGTGACCGCTTTGAATGTCAAATAGGACACATTTAAGTGGCAGCCACACGCTAATTACCGGAAGATATTAACACTTGTGTGGCTCCTGCTCCTGCTCCCCTTTGTCTGTCTGGCTGTCTTCAAGGAGCTGCTTTTGACCCTGGCCTTAGTGGATTGCATTGCGGTTAAGTCTTAACCATTTCTCCGCTCTCTCTCTCTCTGTTTCTTTTGCAGGAGGGCAAACGTGGATATCTGGAGGGGCTGGCTGCCCATTACAGCAAGCAAATCAACATGCCGTACGAGGACGTGCTGGATGCCATTGAGCAGGTGCGCCTATCCAAGTGGAAGGAGCGGCATGTGCGCATCTCCACGGGGCACACGCTCACCCGCCGCTTGGCCGGGGTTCCGGGCTCCAGCAGTTCCGGCGGAGGACTGGTTAGCTCCTCCGTAATGCCCACCAGCCACAGTCAGCCGCTGTATGTGCCCGGCAAGTATTTGGTAAGCGTAACGAACTCCCAACTTTTTACGGCCCGAGTACTTTTACGACTCCCGGACTCCGGGACTCCCGGCTAATCAGACCCTAATTCATCTCGTTCATTATGCATGTGTGTATGTGCCCTCCAGCCCTCCAGCTGCCTTTCGAACCGCGAGGAGAACGAGATCTACAGCTACACGCAAAACGATTTGGCCAACCGGATGGCCCGCAATGCCATCGACTCCAAGTCGGCCCTCAATCTGAACGGTATGCAGCACAGCTATCCTGGAGCGCGCACCAATTTCTTTTACGACTTTTCCGCAACAGGTAAGGGAAGAAGAGGTGGAGGTCGGTGCAGCCAGAGGTTAGAGACACTTTGGCGGCTGTTTGGTTTTTATGGCTTTTAATTCAATTAAATTGGTTTGCGCTTAAACTTTGTCTGTCTGGTTAATCAAATGAATTCGTTTGTCTGTCTGTCTCTCTGTCTGTTTGCCTGTTTGTTTGATTCTCGGTTTTGATTGTTTGTTTGCCTGCCTGCCTTCTTTCCTGGATCTCTGAATCTCGATTTGGATTTGGATGTGGCTCTATTTGGATCTGCCACCCACCAGAGGGGCGCAACAAGCACAAGCAGCGGCGCACGGTCTTCGCCCGTTTCCTGCAGGGGCTGCGGCAGAGCGGAGACGAGCTGAACGCCACCGAGGGAATGCAGCTGAAGGTGAGTGGAAATGGGAAAAATTCAAGGATTCATTGCGTGGTTGGGATGGGTAGCATCCGCTTCCGTAAGTGTTATTTTGTCGAATTGGATTTTATATCATTTTCATTGCATTTCCGTCAAGAGCAAGAGGCACTTCCGTCTTGACATTCGTTGGTTAAATATACACCACTCTATAATCTTCTCAAGAATTATGAATATGGGGGGAATTTCGCACATTTCCCGCCTTCTTGATACTGATTGCCCCTCTCCTGGAAGCCATGAAAAGTTCTATAATTCGGAGGCAAGTTCAAAGCA
This sequence comes from Drosophila athabasca, assembly GCA_008121215.1. Lineage (NCBI taxonomy): Eukaryota > Metazoa > Arthropoda > Insecta > Diptera > Drosophilidae > Drosophila > Drosophila athabasca. Next base: position 324,844 of record CM017793.1, on the reverse strand, counting down.
TTTCCTTGCCACATTCAAAACAAAAACTTTCCCTGGCACTGTTTCTGCCTCTGCTATCCCCCTTCTGCATCTCTGTTCATTCCCTTCTCTAGCCATCTTTCTGTTTAATGTTGAATTTTAGCAATAGACAACTTTGGCCGTCGCTTTTAAGGAGCGGGCGGACATGGGGTGGCCACGGGGGCTACTTATAAAATTAAATTAAAATAGAAAAACCGCGTAAACCTACAAATAACAACGACAGCAGCAGCAGCAACAACAACAAAGGAAAGAAAGCAGGGGGGAAAGTCGCCTGCCAACAGCGGGTCGTGAGCAGGGGCGGGGGAGGAGAAAACTTTATCAAGGCTAAGCCGATAAAAGGCAATTACCGTTAATTGCGTTGACTTGGCCAAGGCAAGCGGGCCAAAACCAGACAATGAAAACAGTGGCAGAGCAAAGAGCACAGGCAGGAGGACAGGACATGTGCCGGATGCAAATGCCAGACTCCCAGATATGAACTGTCGATGGGGGAAGCAGGAGTATGATGAAGAGTCAGGTACAGAGGCAGGACAAGTGGCAGTTGCAGTTGCAGTGGCAGTGGCAGGGAGTGGACAGCCACAGCTGCAAGTGCAAGTGCCAGATACAGATACAGATACAAATGCACAGGACAGAGGACAGCGGACAGAGGAGTGCCGAGCAGTAGCACTGGTAAGAGGCTAACAGGCTACTGCGAACTGGCAACTGGGATTGTTAAGGGCTTGGAGCACGTTCCTCGGGTGTTCTCCATGGGACCTTCTCTGGCTTGGGTCATTTGCACCTTTGCGCGTTCCGCCTTTTTTTGCGGTTGCCATCGGGTATCTGGATGAAGTTGGAGATGGTCAGAGTGGTACAAGCAGCATGGATGGTCCACAGGTTACCGGATTCCCTACACACGATTGTCCTTTTTTTCCGTGCGCATTTGTTTTTATTATTTCAGGCGTGCCAAAGTGTTTTGTTTGGTATGTTCTCTCTTCATTCGGGGGCGGGGATTTCCCAGCCTCTATTTTCATATTTTTTTTTGGTCCCGCTTTTTTTTTTTTGTATTTCGGCTCCTGAGAGAGTTTATAACTTTTCGTGTTTTACGGTTGTTGTCCGGTTTTCCTTTTGTGTCCTTTACTTTTTGCTCCTTTGCTCGTTCTCCGGAGCTGCTGCTGCCGGCGCTGTTCATTTAATATTTAAGCACAATTTGCCGCCGTCCAGGACCTGACCAGGACCAGAACCAGAACCAGAAGCAGAATTCTTCTTGGGCCCCCTACCCGTCTCCTTTCTCCTGGCGAGTTTTGCGGTCAATTTTGAAAATGACTTGGGCTAAGCACTGGCGACAATTGTGCTCCGACTCTGTTTTTCTGTTCTCGGGACAACTTCTTTTGTGTTTGGTCTGTGTGTCCTTTGGCACTCATTACCTTTCTGTCCCCGGCAGCCCCCGGCAACATCTGCCACTTGGAGGTGGAGCAGCAGGAAGGGTGCCACTGCCAGTGCCAGTGCCAGCACCAGGCACAGTCAAAGGTCACACGGAGCGTATGTCTAAGCTGCTTCCCAAACTCGGTTCCGGGCCTGGCCCTGGCCACGCTCTCATTATGCGGTCTGCTGCGGAAATGTTGCTTTGGGGAAATTCAGTTGGGGCTGTCGTTGGGGCTGTCGTTGGCGTTGGCCTTTCATTATACTTATTCACCGCTTTTCATTTGACATTTCCATTTTGAAGTTCTTGGGGCTGCGGTCGTTTCTGTTTGGAGGTGTCGATTTGTTTTATGCTGTGGGTCTAGTCTGCCTTTCCCAAGTTAATGAAGTAATCATGGGTGGGAGGACAGAAGCACGAGTAACATCTATCTACCATTTTCCATTCCAGACAAACGAGCGACTGAGGGCCTGCAGCACCATGAAGCGACCTGAGCCGCATCAGGACTTTGAGAAGACCATTCAGAGAGTAAATATAAGAGTCCCCACCCCCTACACTACCACCCACTGGCATTCTATAACTAATACATACATATATCTTTCTGTGCCCAGCTCAAGACACAAAAGGCAGCCCAAAAGAAGCCCGCCAGCGCACCCATGGACATTGCGTTGCACGAACGGAACAAGGAGGTAGCCCTGGCTCATGCCCACGTCAACGAGATGCCGCTGAACAACTACACGAAGCATCCCTAGGATACGGCCCTAAGCAGCGCTGCTGCTTAAGATCAACGTTATACAAAAGTCCCCCAATCAACCACAGGCATTGCAATCAATTCAATCTTTCAATCAGGTGATACACATGTTAGGCAAGCAGGAATCGGAGCATAGTCTACTCCTATAGGAAGAGGCTTAGAAATTAGGGATATAACTTAGGGATAAGTAACGCGGGAATCGGTTATCGGCTGACCAACGAAAGCAATATAGCCACATGTATGTATATCAATAGATTTAGCCATAGATTTAGTTGAGTTTGACTTACCTCTAGAACTAATTGAATTACCTAGAACCTTACCTGATCGCCACCTGAACTCTCTCCCTTGTATAGACACCACGACCTAGGATAGAACCCTCTACAGCTCCTCTATATATAAAACTCACTTTGTTTCGTTTGCACCCTTTCTATGAACCCCACACCCCACCCTACAGATTCTCACTCAAAAACGCCCTACAGAATCAATCAGGATATGCTCTTGCCCCGAAGTCTATCAACAATTATTTCGAACACCCCGAGAAACACATAGAATCAGTCTGCGAATGCAGCACCAAACTCCGTTGGGAAATGTTGACAAAACGCAAAAATCCAACAAGCTTAACGCTAAATCAACACTCACACAGACCGAGAGGGGACACACACACACATACACGCACACACACATTCCCATGCATACTCTCCCACAGATAGGGACCCGAGCCCGATCCTGGCAAACTTGTGCTAACCGCAGACGTTGTACAGACGGAGCAGACTGTGTGGCATTTCCGTTTCAACTTGGCATTGCATCGATTTTGGTCTTTGGTTTTTCGGGTGCGTGGTGCATGGTGCATGGTGAATGGTGAATGGTGAGGCTTGCTGAGTGCGGGTGATGCTGCGGGGTGATGCTGCAGCTGCAGGCAGCCTTTGCCATTTGCCTTTTTTGCATTTTAATTGCATGTTGCGCCCGAAAGTATGCAACGAACTTGCCCCGGACACATACGAATCCGAGTGCAGGAGTGTTGCATATGTATGTGTGTTGCATGCCTCTGCTCTCTGCTGCTGCTGTGACAGAGAATGCGATTTGCATTTTTGAGCCGTGCAAAGGCATTTGGAATTCGTTTTTAATTTTGTTTGCTTTTTGGCCAAGAGACATTCACAGACCGACCGACCGACCATTCGATGGAGCCATCGGCTCGCGGTTGTCTTTGCCATTTGCCAAAACTCTGTCTGGGGATTGCACTACCCGTGCTCGTATTATTAAATGTCTGGGGCTGCCACGAAATTGAAACATTAAGTGGCTACGTGAGCGGGAGCCAGATCCAGTGCGTGCCAACGATGCTCATTTCCGGTTCCGCTTGTCGCCGAAACTGCAATTAGCTTAAGCACTTAAGGCCCAAACCGGTTTCCCCTGAAAAGTCGAACAGTTTGTCGCAGTCTTAAACGTTTTTTGTCAGCATTTCCATTGAACAACACTTTATACACTCGTACTCGTATATGAATATTTGCATAATTGATAGAATAGTTTTTTTCGTATTCGTTTCAATTGGTTTTAAGCTTGTGTTAACTCGCAATTAACTCTGCCAGGCCTCGATGATCATTTTATTTAAATTGAATACAGTGAAACAGAGCCTCCGTATAGAGGTGTCCTCGTCCCCCCATCCTCCACCCAACCCAAACCACCCCACAGCCAGCCAGCCAGCCAGCCAGCCATCCAGCCATCCAGCAATAGTGAAAATAGCATAGACAAACAAACAAACAAATGCAAACAGTGAAAAAAGGTGAAATTAAATATAGGCAAAGTGAAAACAAAGCAACAAAACTCTGGCCGGTGCCGTGCAGTCAAGTGTAAAATGGTGCGCCAGCTTAATATACATATAATTGTTTAAAACTACATATACTTATACGGATATACAGATAGCTACAGATACAGATACAGATATTCTCATGCATTTAAATGGCTTGAAACAATGAGAGCCATCAGCAGATACATACAATACATATAGATACAGATACAAATACAGTTAAAGATATAGAGAACAGTGCAATTCATCAGCAATTTATGTGTGAAATGGATGAAACAAAGTCAAATTTTGTATTCCACGCTCTCTTTAATTGCAACAAATAAAATCCCCGAACAATAATAGTAATATGTTAACTAAATCAGGCGAAGAAATCATTTGTGCGTAAGCCCCAATCAGAATATAAATTAAGCATCCCACAAATCAATCGAATGACATAGTTTCGAATACAGAGAATCTCAGCAGATGCACGGCAATCAGGAGTTGCTCAACCAAATGGCAGAACAGAATTATGGCCAAGTGCACTCAGGAGCTCCACAAATCATAATGAATGAAAACAGATGACAACGAAGCCCATAGAGAGGGCCCCGTAGAAGACATCCTTTCCCTTGAAAATGTGTTCAGTTAAGCAATTAGTCGAAAAAATCAATAAATAACCATACTCGTACATACATACATATATATTTATTAGTTCAGCATGAATATTGATGACTTTTACATTATATATACACGGATATACACATATATATATATTTACATATATTTACAATTAAAGTGTATGGACAATGGTCAACAAATTTCAATTTACATACGTAAGTGTTTAAGCAAAATGCCAAAAGCATTTCAAATGCAAATGGAGAAAAATGTACACGAGTAAGACATGAAAAAATGAAAATATATACATACATACATATATTTATATTACAGCTAAAAATTGATTGCAAAATAAATAAATGATATTTATGAAAATAGAGCACGCGTGAAAGCGTGTCAAAATTATTTGACTTCCACAAACACAAACACCCACACCCATCCCATGTACTCGTGCAAATATTCATATATTTACAGATGTATGTATGTATGTAGTAGTGTTGCGTATACAGCAACCAGGCCCATATGTACTTTAAATAAATATTTAGCAAACGTATGGTATGTCGCAATTGTTGCAATTGTAATCGTAAAACAAACACAACAAAAAGTATAGAAAATCTGCATATGTTATGTGGGAACTTTTACAGTCAATTGAATCCTGCATTTTTTAAGTCTATTGGAAAATAGAAATAAAAAGAGTTTTACCACACCAAAGTTGCTCAATGGGAGGTGTTTCGGTAGAGGGAGGGTGTCATCCCCTTTTAAAGTATTACGAGTATATTCTATCAGTAAATCATTTTAGCCCCAAGCACCAGATGATTGATGATTGCTTTTGAAGCGTCTCTCTCTGGACGAGAAGAAGTGATATTGTGATTGCTCTTACATCCCCGCCTCTAAGAGGAAGCAAGGGAACCTTAGGAAATAAAGGTATGTGTATCAAAAGGAGCACAAGATGGCAAGGAGGAGTCAAATTCTTACTGCATTATTGTATTGATAGTGAAAATTATAAATGTAAAAATAGAATGTGAATATAACACAAATTAACAAAGTTATCTGACAATATGAAGATTAGTTGAATCCTAAGGATTGCAGTCGTAAAGATAACGATCAACTGTAAAGATAAAAGACACAGAATGGTTGCAGTCATAAAGAAATCAGGAACTACGTCGAGTCATTTAGGAAACTGCAATAAATCAATATAACCATCATTAATAAGATTAAAAGATTCGCTTGCATATCTCGAGACAGACATTATATGAATAAGAGACCCCTTTAAAGTTGTTCAGACTCTTTTGTGGCATACTACTTCCATACTAATTGTATGGAAAACATTTATACAAAACCTAACCCAAATCCCCTCCGTTTTCGAGCTTGAGGTTGCCATCAATATTTATTTTGCAGGTCGATCAACTTACCAATTATTTGGCTTCTTTTAAAATATACTCGTACGTATGTAAATGCAAATCCACACACGGCGCAAATCGTGGCTAGAGAAGGGTCGACTGCCTGCTAGAAGCCTGCCATATCCCATTAAAACAAATGAAAGCAATTTGTGTGGAGAGTACGGGGCCAAGAGTTGCATGAGGGGCAAGAAAGAAATGCAGTGGCAGGTTCCTACTCGAATATTCCCAAACAAATATGCAGGTCTCCTCTGTGGCCCCTCCCCCACTCACAGTTCGAACTTCGAACGTGTCATTGTAAGTTCAAGTGTAGCCAAGAGCATCGGCATCCGTAGCAGCCAGAGTGGGAGCAGGAGAAGCAGAAGCAGCAGGAGCGGAAGTCCTCCAGCTGACTCCTCTGGAGCGGACCAGGATGAGTGCTGAATATGATTGTTGGCATCGCAATGGAGGGGGTAGAGGGACTGGCACTGGCACTGGTAGGGGTAGTGGGACTTTTCGGGCCTGGTCTGTGATGATTGTGATGGGCACAAAAGCCAACGGCTCATGAAAAATGCATGCGACTCGCCTGGCTCATATGTTTTATGGCTTGTTGAATTCCGTTGCTGCCCCGCCAGTGGCTCTGCCCCTTCCATTGCAGTTCAAGTTGTAGTCAAAGTCGCAGCACACAGCCGTAGAGCCTGTTAAATTAATAAAGGACAGGCCGGTCGGACCCTGACAAAAATTTGTATGCGGCCAAAGTTGAGGTTTGTTTTCCAACAGCTGTGCAGGAGACGTCCTGTCAAAACTGCCAGCTGAACGAGTAGGAGGAGGAGAATGAGGTATGGTGAGCCCCAGCAAGATAGAACAGGACAGAGATAATATGTTTAATTTTCCCTTACATATACCCCCAGCTCTTTTCTGGTTTTATTATTTTTTTTGTTTTTGTCAAGTGGTTGTTTTGGGGACTTTCCGCAGCCTTAGATTCAGCTTCTGTTTCAGCTTCAGCTTTTGTTTTCTTTGATTTGATGAGGCCCCAACTGGCACCCGCACCCGCACCCGCATCCGTATTTGTCTAACGGACTGTAAACTTTTCTACCCCCTTCTACCCTTACTCTTTTCCTATATTTGTAGACATATGTACGTGTGTGTGTGAGTGGTTTTGAGGGGTTCATTTCTTGTCTTCTATTTCTCTTCCCTTCCCTTTCCATTCCTAACCTTTATATTTTTTTTTGATAAATTTTAATTTCCGTTTGCATTTTGCACGTTTTTCATAATTCATGCTCTCCAAGCAGCTAGATTGATGAGGACCGTTTCCAGTCGGGCTTTTCGGGCTGTCCACTGGGCTTATCCCCACCCGCAGCCAGCAGCAAAGGGGTTGGGACACGGGGCCAGGGGGCCAGGGGGAACCAACACCGCCACTCACATGCATAATCGTGCGGAAATGCCAGACACACTAAGCTGACCTGAACCGACTCGTACTCGGGTCCGGGAAGTTGCCCAGAGAGTCTTACTTATATACATATACATATGTACACACACATATAGTAGAGATATAGATACATATATATACATATATTTGCGGGGGTAGGGGTATACTGGGTGTGCAAGTAAATCGCAGTATCTGAGCTGAGGCATCACCAATCACCCAAGACCACCCTTACCCAACCAGACTTCAGCAGTGCCCGAATCTCAACCCTTTGCTGCTGAACAGCTGCCTTGATACAGGCAGTGCCTGGTGGTGCTGATGCTGCTCCTGATGGCGTTGCCGTTGCATCCCCATAGGGCCATTGACTAATAGGATTTGAAGAGCGTAAAATTGGTTCGTTGTGAACATGAAATATGCAGTAAATCCTTTGGCACCCCCCTCGTTCCGCCCCAGACCAACCGACACAGCACCCGTTGTGTTTTCCTTTAATATTTGCTGCAACGTTGTTGCAGCTTAAATATTCTTACCCTGCCACGAGGTCCTGACTTCTGCTCTGTCTCCCTGAACCTGCTCCTCCAACCTTCAACCTACCAGTGCACGCGCAGTTTGTTGCAATTTCGCGGTTCGATTTGGCTTTGCTTCCCCTGCTCCTGCCCCTGCCCCAGCCCATGCCGCTGCCTCGCTGCCTTGCCGTATCCTTACAAGCATCCAGTAGTCGTCGTCGTCGTCGTCGTCGTCTGGGCGCGATGGTGTGTTTTATTATCACAAATAAAGCGCAATCACTGTTGTGGCACCCGCTACTTGCAGCACTTCGCCTCCGCACCTCACTCCAGCAAGTATTGCATTTTTCATGTCTAGATTCCGTTCATGTGGCAGCCTGATGCAGCTGCTTGAAATATTGCAAATAGTTTCGTTCATTCTCGATTGCGTAAAATATGAAAAAAACCCGAAAGGAAAATATGTAAGAAAAGCTAGTCCAGTCCCTTCCAAGGAATGCAACTCAGATTTACTTTTCATTGCACTTCCCTCCCTCTAGCTGCAAATGGCCAGGAATTTGTTTTCATTAATGCCCCAGAACAAGAAGATAGGAAGGAAAATGGTGTGACCCGACCAGGATAGAGCTGAAAGCTTTGGCGGGTAATTTGGTGAAGGACATTTGCCTTACCGGACGACAATGATAATTGTGAGCCATATTTATACAGTGGAGTGGTCCTTAAAGAGCTCGCTCGCCAGAAATCCCTGCTGCCAAGGACTTGGCCCAGGCCACGTCTTAAGGTTAAGTCGCCTGAAGCTGCCTCCTCGTAGTCCTAGTCAAACTCTGTCCAGGTCCCTCTTCGTCGTTCATCGTTCATTCAACTGCAGCTTGGCTGACTTCCGGCGTTGGTTGCCTTTTATGATAAATTGAAACAAATAGCCACCAACACTCGCCTCGCCCACACACACACACACATCTACAGAGAGGAGGACTTGGCTTATCAGAAAATTGCGCTCAGCTGTTTATGAAAGCATAACAATGTTAGCTGCCTTGGCCATTACAGCTCCGCTCCATCTCCAGCAATAGCATCAGAGCTCCAGCTACAGCTCCAACCCCAACACAGAACCAACATCAACACGATCATCAAACTGAATGGCTGCTCCGGACTTGCCCTGGCCCTGGGTCTGAGGCTGGCACTGGCCTGGACACATAACTCACAAGTAGGATAAACAATTTACTTATCGCTGCTGCAGCCTGGCCAGAGATGGGGTTCGGTCTCAGAACCAGAGCCAGACGAAAGACGAAAGACGGGGTTGGTTGCCACATCAGCGCGCCACATTGGCAAATAAATCATAATAAATAACTTGAAAAACGAAACACCTTTGCGCACAAAAGTTGCACGTCGTGTTCCTTGCCTCATGCCGTGGCACATAATACTGTGTGTGTAGAAGTTTATGCAGCCAGAAGATGGTTCCTTGGGATAGAGTAAGGGCGAGCTATACCAGCAAAGTGTAACTTTTGGAAACTATATAAGAAAGTTGCCATTCGGACAAGATGAAAATATAAAGTGTGTTTTATAAGGTACAAAGTGGAAAATGTAATATCAGAAGCTAATCGACGTCACCTTTTTAATATTGCTTTTCCAATGAAGACTGTTTCTTCTCATCCTTTTGAGCAGTGTATACACAACTTCGACTCTGCATTCCTGTTTATTTCAGTATGTATTGTAATTCTTGTTGCTGTTGTCTGTCGTTGGTTTGGTCTTAGTTCCCGCTTACAGTTTAACACTTTGCCAACTCCCACTCCCAACTCGGAAGGGGGCTGGAGTAGACAGGAGTGGAGAGACAGAGACAGAACTTGGCTCAATTCTTGCAACTGGTGATAAAAATTGATACATAACTTGCATAAATCAGGCGCCTGCCACGCATTACGTATACGCAGTGTGTGTGTGTGTGTTGCCGCGTTGGCTGGTGGCGTGTCATTTATTAAATTAGCCACAGCATTAGCTTCTCTCGCATAGCCCTGGAAATGGCTGCCAAGGGCGCGTCAGGTAATTTGTAAATTTCTGACAGATGCGCTGATAAACTCATTGCAGAGATTTCTTTGGGCTACCTCTCACTTGCTGCTTGTCTGCATGTGTGTGTGTGTGTGTGTGTGTGTGTGGTGGGTGATTTGTGATTTATGTGGGTCTTATTACGGCTGGGCTGCCTACATAACAATACTTTATTCGCAATACTTTGGGCCATACTTAATGTAACATCACAAAGGGAACAACGTGAACGGGAGATTGGTAACAGTAACAGTATCAGTAACGGTGACGGGAATCGATTCGTGGCCGTGTCAGTGTCAGCCTTCAAGGCGAAACCTCCTGAGTCTGGCTGAGCTTGGTTAGCTCCGGATGGGCGGACAGCGACTGGTTGGGCTCTGGCGCCAGCGGCGGCTTCGGCAGACTGAAGAATTTCTGTAAATTAAATTTGTGAAAAATGAAATTAGGACCCGGCTGCTTTGCATAATTTAGATTATATATTAGATGAGCCCCAGGAATCCAGATGTAAACAGCTTATTGGGACTCTACGGAAGGTGAACGAACTGCGTCTCCGACTCAAGGTATCGAAGGAAGTAATTATGAAAAAGGGACTCTGATTGCTTACATCGTGCCTGCCGAAGTTTCCCGCCTCCTCCATGGTGTCTGGCAGCTTCTTGTGCAGCGTTTCGGGCAGGAACAGGGCTCCAATCCCACCCAGCAGGAAGAGGGTGCCCAGAATGTAGTAGGGCGCACGGATATTCACCGTGGTGCCCAGGTAGACCAGATACGGGGCCAGCACACCGATGGCATTGGCCAGAATGGTGCCCAGCGCCACTCCCGTCTGCCGCATGCAGGTGGGATAGATCTCCAGGCACTGCAGGTTGACGGTGAAGAAAGTAAGCGCATTCAGGAACTTGATGAACGTCGCCAGGTAGATCATCAAGTACTCGTGCCGTTCGTCCGTCGCATACACAATGATTGGCACGCAGGTGATGAACGAGATAAGAAAGGACACCGAATTGGTGAAGCGCCGTCCGTATGTATCACCTATAGAGGTAAGGGGTACCGTATAGTAGAGAACAAAGAGAGAGGGAGAGATGATGGGATAGCCATATCCCCGTTTCTCAATCAGCATCAGCGTCAGGTCTTGGCTGGCTACACACTCACCCAGATAACGACCCACAATGTAGGCGGGAATTTCCACAATGCTCTGATACAAAAAGTTCAAAAAGGGATTGCCCGCCATGCGGGAGCTGAAGAGGACCAGCGTGAAATAGGAGACGGCCACCACGCACCTGAAAGCCAGAGAGTGGTCAGCAGTTAGACATGCAAATTGCTTTTCGTCGGATGGTGGGACCTTGTCCGACTCTGAATGCGTGTTACCAGCTCACCAGCTAAAGCCCATGATTGTGGTGTTGCGGGCCAGGCGCCAGCCAGCGAAGAGCGAGGCAATGCCGTAGGTAACATCCTGCTTGTCCTGGCTGTAGATTTCCGCCAGCTCTTTTTCGGTCATATCGAAACGGCGGCCATTAATTTTGGCTATCTTCCTCAGCTGCACAATGGCGTCACGGAAGCGCCGTTTGCTAATCAACCAGCGCGGCGATTCGATGACGTATCTAAAGCCAAAGAATTGATGATGATTCAATTGGGGATTTGGGAGTGGAAACGGCAAACGGATTGGAAGGGAACGCTTTTGTCTGACTTACTTGGAGAAAATTAAAACCGTCGCCGTGGGCACCGATGTGAGCCACATAAAGGAGTCCCAGTGCCCCAGCCACCAATAAAGCAGCGGCATGAACGTGGTGCCAATGGACCAGCCGCAGCTCTGGAAGAAGGCAATTCGACTGCGATCCTCCCTGGAGTGGAAATGAGTTGGTACAGACAAAAAGTTAGTTAGTTCTGCCAGCCAGGAGAGAGAAACTTTGCTCAACTGTCAAACTTACTCCCGTGAGATTTCCATGCCAATGATTTGGGGCGACTGGAAGAGACTGTTGACGGTGAGGCCCACGATGCCGGACATGATGAGGAACCACGTATACGAGCTGGTGCACATGATGGACCCGATGCGTCCCAGGGAGCAGAACACAACGCTAATGTAGTACACCAACCTGCGACCATAGCTGGACGCGGACACGGACACGAAGATGGCACGGGGGAGAGACATTGGAGAAATTCAATTACTTGCGTTCTCATAACTTAGTTTTGGTGGAGAAGTTCCTCCTGTACTTACGAGTCTCCCATTTGTCCCAATATAAATGAGCCAGCCACCTCCGTCACACGACCCACAACGAACACATTTGTCACGAACAAATCCTTGGCACACACCCAATTGTGGTCCGTGGGAATCGTGCTCTCGTACCAGGTCTTGTCATAGCTCCAGCCGTTCTGGCAAGCTGCGCAATGGGCATGGCAAATGGCAAAATGGGAATGGTAATGGAAACGGTCGTAAAATGCATTCGAGTGCAAAGTTGCAAAAATTTATAAGACAGCAGGGAGAACAGAACAACGAAATGCCAAGTAATTTCACCACTAATCTGGCCAAAGTTCTACTCGTATTCCAGCGTACACTTTCTTAAGGAAAAACGCTGAATCGAAATAATGCAAGTTTTTTCAGCTCGGATTGAATTGAGATGTAATCCCTGAATCTTTGTCAACATCTAATCCGTTTCTGATGCACCTGAAGGTAAAGTGTAAGCTGGAACACTCTCCTCTCCGTAAAATGAAACTTTTACGCACCTTCTGTTTGATTGGTTCGCAGGCTCGTGTTCCAGGTGGACCAGTCCTGGATCTCAGTGAAGTTCATTTGGAACACCTCACAATTGCTAAATGTTTCTCTGCCCCGGTTGTCCGCCTGTCTAATCGAAGAGAAGATATCGTACAGGATGACACATGGATGGTACCTTACACCACTTACTTGGGCAGCGTTATGTCCCGCCATTCCTCCAGCGTGAAGTTTGTGTTTTCTCTCCCGTGAACGGTGCACCAGTGATCGGGTATGTTGAGTGCCAGAATGATGTTCATGTAGATCATGGCACCGCTGAAGGCCAGGCCACCGACGAACAGAAAGTTGTAGAGAGTCTGGTAGCGGCCATGGTTTCCGGCCTTCTCCATGAGCGCCTGGAACGGATCGTTCAGCTCCGATTCATCGATGTCCATATGGGAGACCCGAGAGGCCTTCCTGCTGTTCGCCTTCTCCAGTTTTTCATTCATTTTGTACTATTTTTAGTGCTCTGTCGCGGATAGCAATCAGTCGGTTATAGGGCCCTGATAACGAGAGTAATCTTTATGGCATCGTAGCTTAAGAACTTCGCACTAACGAGAAGCACTGCTTTCTTGGCAATTTGTCCAAAACTCTTATGAGAATCTTGGCGCCAGAGCAGTTGTTAAAATCTTTAAATTATATGTATCTACAATCAGTCATAGTCATACTCATTGCTTGTCATAATTTTTGATATTGGAACGGAATAACGAGCTGAGTTTGTTTGATTAAAACTGACGAAATTAATTAATTTTATTGCTACAAATAAACTTTCAACCATTTCATAATAAAATTTTATCAAAATTTTGATGTGAAAAATGAATCTAGAGCCGAGGTATCGGTTAATGATTAAAGAATACGAATCCAGTGCACAACCATTTGAAACTGCTTATCTAAATATCATTCCCGATCTAACAAAAATCCAACGATCTAAATAGTAAACATAGAAACTTACCACGACTGTAATGTTGCACTGCACAGAAGATTGTTTTATCTTGCCTACGGCAAGAATTTTGTGAAATTTCTTAGCAACTTTAAATTTATTTCTCACTTTTAACTGTGTCCAGCATTTAGTTTAACAATTTGACTTCAATCAAGACTTCACTTTGAAGTCACAATCCTACAATTTCATCCCAACCTGAGGGAAATTTGAAAATGTAAATGGTTTTTCACGGTTCGAGTGCACTGATCACATCCCGCCTCGGAATGGTGAAACTTTTGAAGCCTGCCACAAGAGCTCATCAACTGTTACCAACACCCGACGGTGTTGCTTTGAACGGCCGGTCGGGTCTGTGGCGACTTATCAGGCCAAGATGGAGCATACGAGTATACGGCATTATAAAATGAATAGCTGATAACAGAGAGAATGTCTTTTTAATTTACACGATTATACTAGTAAACGTCTAACAGTCACGAGAGGTCCCACGATCCACTCGGAGCGGTGCTGATGGCGCGAGGGCACTGCACCTGTCAAATTTATGAGGCTATTTTTATATAAGCCAGAATTGAGCAGGTTATGTCTTCCCCGATTTTCGGCTGCCACAGCAAATCTAATCATAAAATATGCAGATAAGAGCTCTATGGGTCAACATGCTAATCAGTCGGGGGGTGTCAATCAGTGGAACGGATGGAGGCGAATGGGTATTTGATGGATTGGCCTGATGGACAAGAATCACACGGAATTATATAACGTTTAATCGTTAAATTGTTTAAATTTCCCGCACACAACGAAATATTTAATTGCGATTGCACGTTGCAATTTGAACTTTATTGGGGACTGTAAGGCAGAAGCAGAGACAGAGGCTCCAAAGATAAGGCTCAAAAAAGATAAAGTACTCGGAGATATGAATGTCGGAGATAAAGACACATTTCGGGGGCTAGACAAAGAGAAAAGTCTGAGATACGATGGAAGCAGCTTAAGCTCGATTAGGATCAGTTGAATTATAGCCAAGCAACGGGCATGACCGCCATCCAGGAGATCGGTCCATGATCCCGACAACTTCCGCTGCACTTGCACTTGCATTTGTATTTATAAATATATGTTTATATTTGCTTATTAGATTATAGATATGATTTAACTTTGTTTTTTTTTGTTCGTTATCTGTGCAGATGCGTCTGCTTGACGGCTGTCGCTGGGAATGCGAGCGATAACGCGTGTCGACGGTGTCTGAAACTAAGCTGAGAACTGAGCACTGAGAACGGAGAAACCGTAACAGAAAATGAGATAAAGTCTACTTAGCTGGGTATGTGCAAATGCAATAATATCAATTTTCATATTTTCATATACCAGCCGAACGAAAGACAAAGCAATTTAACAATTTACGAAAGCACTTAAGCGCAAATTTAGTTCCCGTCTGTACTGAACTGGAATCCAACCCGCGAGACGCGACTACTTACTAGACGCTGTAAAAACTAAGCCCCCCGTAAGACACAGAGCGGAGCATGTGTACGACCGTCTCTCTATGAATAAACATCATCCACGTCTACATGCAGTATAGATCTGGGATAAGAAGTAGATCTGAGATTTAATCAGCGCAGATTACGGAGGCGCTGTCGCTAATCTATTGACTGTCAGCGGCACCGACACCGACCCGTCGTGCCCATCTGTGCGTGACGGTGTGCTGCCGAGTATTCCTGTTCTATATGTATGTATATTCTTTTTCGTTTGCAGCAATCTTCGGCTCAGTAAACCCATTGGTTATCGGAGGGTTAGGTGGCTGGTGCTCTGCTCTGCTCACAATTGCTGTGAACTTTCAGCTCTCCTTGAGTGCCGTCGGAATTGCTTCCTACGAAAGCCATTTAGGCGGTCTCTTTTGTCCGATCAAATGCTAGATGGGGGACTGAGACTGTGGAAATAGCACAGATCATCAGATAATGGCTGGGGGCACGGCCAAGGGTGTGGGCAGGTCAATGCCAATGAAAGCCAATGGATGTTAATGATGGGCTTGATCGTTGGAGACAAAGATCTCCACACGTGCAGGCACATGTGGCTGGCCCTGATCGGTCGCTATACGTATACCTGGGATATGAATTGCACATTCCAACTAAAAAACTTTTCGCAGAGAGCCCAAAAGTGTGCATCACAATTTTGATTGATTTTCAATCCCGAAATCCGTACCCCAAACCGAAGATAGAATTCATGTGTTGATTTTTACTTTTTAGATATGTTCACTTTTATTTAAAGAATTTTACTTTGATTTATGCGTAAACATGAATCATCGCTTGCCATTTTCTTTGTATCGCTTTTTTTTGTTTTCCTTTTTATTTTTGTTTGAAAATTTCTTCTAAAATTTACTGAACTCTGAATACTTGTGACTCGTAATTTAGTTTGCGCTCACTTTTTACTGTGTACTAATGGAGTTTTACAGGATTTTGCTTTGGGGTTGTTGTGGTTGTCGGTGTTTAGTGAGTGAATGTGTGTGTGGGTTGACTTAAAAATCAATTTTGTTGCTCTTTTTAAGGTTAAACTTTAATATTGCTTATATATTCTTTCATTAAATTACATCATTTTACAGTGATAATTAGAAGATTCTAGCACTTGCTGTGTGGTTGTTTGTGTTTGTTTCTTGTTTCTTGGTTTCTCTCTAATATATATAAATAATCTTTTATTTAACTTTGATACAATTTACATTTGAAACACTTAAACGTAATTTGGATAGTTAAATTTAAAAATGCCTATAATTCAGTATTCTGCTCTGCGTCGATCTTTCTATCTTAATCTGTATCTGTATCTTTATCGTTATCTGGCTGTAACACGTGCGTTTTGTTTGTGGTTTAAATTTGATTTAATTTATTTGGGTAGTTTTAGAGTAGATGAATTATCCATACGATTATCGATACTATCTTATGCTCGAATAATATGTTCAGGTTTAATTATGTTTCGAGTTTCGAGTAAAAGTCAAAGCATTCTCCCGTCTCCATCCATTTACAATAATTGCCATATAATATGCTCTATGCTAGGCTATGCTATGCTATGCTTCAATATGTATTCGAATCAGTTTATTCATTTAGTTTGTGTGTATTAATGTATATTTAATTGGATTTATTCGTAGTTGTTGTGCCGTTGTGCCGACAAATACTCGTCGTTCATTTATTTAACTAATTCATGGAAACTGATTAAAAACATTTGCGCTGCCTGACTAATTTCATTGTCTGCTTTTGATTATCGCTAAATCGCTCTTAGTGGATACATTTTGATATTTTCCATAAATGGCATAAACTGGATCGTCATTCCCTCTACTATAGTATGTACACACGATCCGCACACGATTCGCTACGATTTGAAAATATTGCTTAGCGTACATTACATTTCTTCCTTTATTTTTGTTTTTTGGCAATTTATTTTTATACAAGTTTCTGACGGATTCTCATGGTCTCCATAAATTTATTTTGCATATCCATTTCCTTTACATTATTTGTTACTTAAACGAGTATAAAAAACAATTAAAATTAGTATTGAATGGCAGTTTGGTGTTTTGTTTTGTGTTTGTGTTTGTGTGTGTGTGTGTGTGTGTATGTATGTGTGTGGGGTATACAATAAATATATAAATATTTCGGTTGTCTTTCGTTTGGTTTATTAAAATTGAATTGGTCTATTGCTTGCACTCACCCGGTGGTGAGTGCTTTAAAGTAGGAATCATTTAACTCGAGAGTTGTCTATCTGTGGTCTGTGTATTTTTGTTGTTAATCAAAGGAAGTGGGAAAGGAGTCTATCTGTGTGTGTAAAATGCAATTCAAGTTGGACGTTTCACAATATCACGTTGAGAATTATACATATGCCTATGCAAAGCAATTGAACAGGAAAACGGGGTGGAAGGAAAGATGGCAAATTAAAGGACACAAGTCTCATGCTCATACGAAGCTTGTTGTAAAAGAGCTAACTAAAAATAGTCAAAACATGTTCAGTACTTTACTAAGTATATAGAATTTCTCTTTCCTTCTTTCTTTCTTTCTTATTTAAGTGTATATATTGTATGTATATATATGTAAGTGTGTGTGTGTGTTTGTATGTATATGCTATATATTTGTGTAAATGCCAACATTATCGGAGGAAGGATTGACTGACTGACTAACTCTGACTGGCGCTAACGCCTGCTCCTCTCTGCCTCATCTCTATCTATCTCTTTCTCCATCTGAACCTGCACCTGCACCTGCTCCTGCATCCTGTCTGTCTATCTCTCTCTATACACTATACATTTGAACTGAAAGACGCGTGTTGGCCTTTTGTTTTCACTATCGAATCACAGCAATTGAAATACACTTAACTCAAATACAGTTTACGGTTAATCCAAGACTAAGACCTAGACTAAGAATTTGATGTAGTAAATGGGTTATTGATCCTTGTCGTCCTGATCCTGCAACAGCTGCTGGGCGCCTCCATTGCCGCCGCCGCTGTTGCTGCTGCCGCTTGTATTTTTGCGAAGATGGTTGCGCAGCATGACCAGGTTCCGGTTGAGGGGCACATTGCTGGAGGGGGCATGCGGCAGAGTATTGCAAATGTTGCCCAGCGGTGCGGCGGCCATCGCTCCGCTGCCCGCACCACTGCAATGGGCCCCAATGAGACTGGCCGAGGCCACCGAGGTGGTGGGCGATGTGGCGCCCACACTCAGGCCATGACCGTGACCGTGACCCAGGCCCATGCCAGCGCCCACGCCCAGCAGCAGCTCGTGGGCCAGGATCGTGGGCAAATGTTAAGTGCTGCTCTTCAGCGGACCCGACGATAGCGAACTGCTGCTGACGCCCGAATCGCTCGACTTCTCACTGAGTCCGCCACGTGTGAGCGTATCGTCAGCCATAAGTCCGCCGCCGCCGAGAAATGACTTCTTGCCCACCCGGCCGCCCGGCAGCGTGGCCTTGAACGGATTGTCTTTGCACCTTCGCGCACTCTCCACGCGCTTCATAATCTCGCTGGAGCACTTGGTCACCACGTCGTCCAGACTGTTCGACTCGTCCGTCGAATTGACCGTCTGCGTCGGTGTCTGGGAGCTAGGTAGCGGCGAGCCCTCGTAGCAGCCAGAATCGCGGGGAAAATGACGGCGGCCAAAGGGCGAGGCTCCGTGCTTCTTGTTGATGTTGTTCAAACGGGCCTCATCGTTCTCTGAGCTGGAGCCGGCTATGTCCACGTCGGAGCCTGTACGGGTGAAATTTGTAGCTGTAGTTGCAGTATGTGTGTGTTGTGAGATTGAGAGTGGGTGAAAGTGTGGGTGTTTCGATTGAAATTAGATTGAAATACCCAAAAGAATGGTCTACGAATTGAATAACATGGTAGGTAGAGGTAGTGGGTGGGGCACTTACATTCAATGTCATGCAACAGCTGCACAGCCGTCAGCAGCTTGGCCCGGTGCTCCTGATTGAGTATGCCCAGATAGTCGAGATCGGCGGGTTCTAGCTCCTTGAAGAGTTCGAGATCCTCGTACCTGCAAATGGAACGATAGGTGAAACAATCCAACACAATAAAGGTTGGTTAATTTGTTTCATCTACACCACTTACCCGTTGAGCACGAACACGGATGTGTATTCCTTGAGGCCGATGCGCACCAGCAGATCCTCCACCGAACTGGGTCCACCACCGTTGTTGCTGTTCGCATTGCTTTGGCAGGCACTGTTGTTGCCGCCGCCCAGCCGGGAGCTGGGGGCCAGGGTCTTGCTGCTGGAGTTCTTCAGTCGCTGCTCCGGCAGCACTTCCACGTTGATGAACTTGAAGTGTCCCACACGGCCGTGGCATCGACCCTTCCAGATGCCCGAGGCGTTCATCGACAGGACATCGATGAGCTCTCCCTTCTGCAGGCAATCGGAAATACCACATCAGAAGGGGACTTCTTTTTTATTTTATAGTTTATATTTTACCTTAAATTTGAGCGCCTCCTTGTCGTAGGGATTGGGCAGACTGTCCACCAGGGCCTTGGCCTTGCAGATGCTGCTGCTGCTGTGGACAGCCATCGAGGTGCGATCCTCGGCCGATATGGAGCTGTGTGGACTGCCGGGACGCACAAGAGCCTGTGTGCCTGCAGCGAAAGGATTTGGGAGTTTGATAAATATTTACTATCGTTTGGTGGCTGTTTTTCCCCCATTTCCCCTTCTCAAGCCTTGGATCAAAGTTTGTCTGGGGAAAATTTCCAATTAATGCGCCCACAGCCAATTAGCCGCCGGCAGAGAACCTAAAGGAATTCTTCCTGGACAAACATACCCTCACCAACACACACCCGATTCGTTTGGTTAATTAAAAACTTTTCAAATATTTTCCCACACACACATACACATACACAAACTGAGACGAAGACCAAGGCAAGGCCTGGGACTCCCAAAAATATTCAAATATGCACTTGAAGTTTTCCATTATTTTTTTTGCCTTTTCTTGCTGTTTGGTTTGGCTGGCCAAAGCTTTTGGGCTAATCCTTTCTTTGTGTGTCCTGGCCACATGGAAAATAAAGTATTTTTCCTTGCACTTTTGCAAGGAAAGTTGCCTGCCACCCCTTTTCAGTTCCAGCTCCAGCTTCAGCTCCTTCATCCTGTTGCTCCAGCAGCCATTTGCTCTGTTGTTGCTGCCCTTTATTTTTGGGCGAAAAGTTTTGTTCATTAAAAAAGGGAAGCGGTTGCCCTTCATTTAACCACGCCCCAGACATCGCCGGCTGCCACTTGGCCCGTTGCCGGCATTGGCCCTGTGCGCCAGCAACTGCATTAAAAATTCATTAAGTTTGGAAAATTTTGTGCAGCAGCAGCAGCAACGAGAAAAACCGCAACAAGAACTACAACTGTTAATAGACCAATATGCAAGCCAGGCAGTCTGGGAATTTTTCTATGCAACACCGAGAAGCAGGAGCGGCAACCGCCTCCCTGCCTCTCCCACTCAGACAGCTCGGTGTGCAACAGCAAAAGCAGAAGCAACAGACAAAATCAAACCCCGAAAAACTCTCCCAAATTGCAAGCTCAGACATTCACACACACACAGACACAAACTAGACGACTAGAGGGAGTTACAGATATAGATACTAGTGCAATTTGTTGTGTATATGTATGTATGTACTTACTCGAACCGGAAGCACTGGGCAAACTTTCAACGGAGCTGGCCGAACAGGCAAACGCCTGATCGCTCATGCTGCCACGGTCGGTATTGTCTTGGGAGTTGCTGAAATCCCTCGATGTATCCTTTGTGGCAACAAAGTTCCGTCCATTCTCATTAAAAGCGCCAATTTCCTTTGGTGAGCTACGCATCTCGCTCGACTGCCAAAGCCCCAACCGAAAACGAACCAAATCCGAAGTGAAAGTTGGATGAGTCGCCAGAGTCGCATCGCATCGTCGTCGTCATCGTTGTGCAATAAATTGCATGTTAAGGGTATAGAGTAGAGCCAGCAGCAGCAGCAGAACAAGAACAAAAACGGAACGAAAGTTTTGTTAGTTAAATCATTAAAAAGTTTAAAACGAACATTCCAATACACACAGAGCGAGAGAGAGAGAGAGCGGGGGTCGGGAGTGGGGGAAAGATGTAGAGCGATGTCTGGCTTGGGGATGCAATGCTTCCGCTTTGGCTTTGACTTTGGCTTTCACAATTGAGCTCCTGACCACCGAAGGCTAATGACATGCCAAAGCTTGGCATACACTTTCTAGAAATATAGAAAGCGATTAAAGGACATGCAGCTCTCATCTTTTCATTGCAAACGAGAGGGTAGCCCGAAACTTTGCTCATATTTTTTATGGTAGAGGCCTGCAACAGAGCACAAACATTTAAAGTTTCTCAAAATGAACTTTCACTTTCTCTGAGGGCGGGGATAAAAACTCATTAAACTGGCATTTGCATTTAGAGTGCATGTTGTTCCTCCGCCCCCACACTCTTTCCACACACACACAGAGCTCTGTGACTATGCCTTCTATGCCAAAGAGTTTAGGCCAACATCATTATGACGGGCTTACGAGCAGAGTGCCCACGGCTCCGATTGCATATGCAAATCCAGCCAATGACCAGGCTAATTACATTTTGCAGGCCACAGAATGTGTCAACAAAATGTGTTTCTGCAGCAGCAGGTGTGCTGCTGCATCTCCAACTTTTGGCCAAATGCATCCAATTCCATTCATCCCCTGTTCTCTACCTACTAGCCCTTTTTTTAAAGCGATTAATTAACTTACATGATGCACTGTGGCCTTCTGGCAAATCGTATTCGCCTTGCCATGCGGCAGTCCATTCTTTTTGGCCTTCGCGGCCAGCAGACTTGGGGGCAGACCGTGCATCCGCGTGGCCCCAATGTCCTCGTAGTCCGAGGAGGGGCTGGGTGACAGCGAGGGTGATTCCCCGATGCCGCCGCTCAGTGTTCGATATCGAGCCGTGCAATTGTTGGTGCCAATCTGTCGGAGAAAAGAGAAAAGAGAGACCAGTTGAGTTGAGTGCGTTTTCATATTAGCCAAAGTTAAGTCAAGTCAACTTTGCAAATGAAATGGTGATGTCCAGGCTCCAGGCTCCACCCTGCTCTACTCTGCTGCATGCGGGCAACTTTGTTGGTATTCCGACAACGTTTAGTCGGCTTAAGTGCTAGGACCTGGAGCAGGACCCATCGGAAAAAAAAGAAAACGAAGGAGACAGAGGGATAGAGGAAAAACTTGGCTAAAAAGCTTTTCAAGTTTTTATGCGCAGAGTCTCTCTCCCTCAATGTGCATTTCGGGGTACTCGTCCACTTTCGGCCAGACGAGACGAGACGACATTTGGCCAAATGCGAAGTTTGTTTGTCACAAAGAGCACTTAATCAATTTAGACGCAGATGCAGATGCAATTCGACGGTGGGATGCAGGGCGCACGCGGAGGTGGAGCTGCAACTTAAATGAGCACAGGCACAGCACAGGAAAAGGATTCCCCCCACACTTACCGATACGGCACTGAGCCTGGAGGTAACGCTTTGTAGATCTGAGATGGAACCCGCATAGTCGCCGCTCTCACGATCATGGGATCTGAAAAAAAGAAACAAATCAAGTGTTAGCCACCACTATTCACAATTTTCGTATCAATTTCCTATCAAATCGCTTTCAAAATAAATTACAAAATGGGGAAATGAAAATAATTCCCACAATAATAAGCTATCTAAGCGCCAACAAACACACACACAACCTGAGTCTTGAGTAGGTATTACGTATTACATCCTCGGGAATGACCGAAGGAACTTTAAAATCGTATTGGGCAAACATTTTGATGGCAAACAATAATTGTGGGCGAAGGTCTCCAGCCAGAGGCTGAGTCGGAGAGGCTGAGAGGTGGCACGGCCAGAGGTCGTGAGGCAAACAAAGGTCATATAAATAAATACTTGATACCCACCTTTCGTGGGGAAAGTTTTCTTTTGCGCTTTGGGCCCCAGAGGCGCACAGGGCGTATAAGTTATTTCAGCAAGTCCTTTTGTATGCGTACGTGTGGAAAACGCTTCACTGGGGGCCGGGCTGGTGCCCACTGACTGACTGACTGCCTGTGTGCCTGGTTGATTGAGAGGAGAGCTGACGCTGACTCCGTCTGGTGGATTGGCGTTGAAGTAGCAATAATGCCATTTCATTCAAGTGTTGTGCTGTCTCTGCCACTGCCACAGCCACTACCACTGCCATGTCCTCGTCTTCCTCTCGTCTTCTTATTGGTTTTGACTGCCTGCCACCTTGGCACCCCCTGCCACCTGCCCCTTGGCACATCTGCCATCCCATTATTGTGGCATGCGTAACAATATGAAATTGATGACTTTCGCTCCAATACGTTTCGATATGTTGGTCTGCCACTCCGTCACTCACTCACTCAGTCAGTCACTAATTCCCTCATTCATTCATTCGTTCATTCATTCGTTCGTTCATTCGTTCCTTTGGCTGATTCATTCATGTGGCTGCAGAGCGTTGATAACCGCACTAATGAAGTGGAGACCACCTACCCTTTTCTTGCCCTCTTTCTGTCTGTCTCGTCTGTTGGGTCAATCCTTTGACGCACCTTTTGCGATTGATCCAGTTTGATTGCTTTGCTTTGCTTTGGTTTGGCTTTTTCTTTTGCTTTTTTGGCCACCTATTAGGGCTGGGGGCAAGCTGTTTACTGGTTCGAAACTGTTTGGCCTTTTCATGGCAGAGTGAGCACACATTTTGTGGCACAGTTTTATGGTTCAATGATCATTCGATGGTCGCTGTCCTCCTTTGAAGTACAGACCAAAAGGGTTTAGGTAGGCAATTGTTGTTGACTATATCATAACTGTCCATGCCCCGAACCCCTACCATTCCCTCATACATACAATCCCTGATCTGGATCCCCCCGTCTCTGGTTCATTTTATTTATTAATGCGCCACCTTTCCTGTCGGCCCTTCGGCCATAAGCTCAACTGCAAATAATAATGGCAATCAACAATACAGCCCATCGCCCATAGCCCATAGCCCATACCCCATTTACTGTGAAGTGGGGGCCACTCACCTGGCATGCGTTAAGGGTATTATTGTCGGTGGATTTGGCGGCTGTTGGGGCACGATAAGACCTCGACGCGGCGGCCCTCGTTGCGGTAGTGAAATATCTCCGGCGGATCTTAATGAAATTACGCCCGTGCTCTCGCGGTTGTTCGAGAAGCGTACACGGCCACCCTGCAAAAAACACAGAAAGAGAAAGAAAATCAGTGAGAAAAAGAGACACAGATAGAGGGAGAGACTCGAACATGGGGATTAGCATTCAAGTAGAATTTGTTGGCCGCTGTAGAGCAACAAAATTATGAAAAATTAACAAAGTTATAAAAGTTTATGATGGGAAAGCGACACCACAGGGGTGGGGGTTGGGGATAAAGAGAGGCCCAGCCGGCCTGCTCCTGTGTGGCATGCCCCACTTTGCGCTGTTGCAGTGGTTTCAGCTTGGAATTTTAAATTTAGTGAAATTTTCCTCTTTGCAGATACTTTTTTTTAGTTGTTCTTTTTGTTTTTTTTTGTGGCTTTTGTGTTTGTGTGTATTTTCCAGCAAAAAACGGAAATTGCAAAGTTTTCTTGTTTTTAATTTGGAGAAAAGTCCAATCCAATGAAATCTGAATTAGATTTTCGGAGAGAGATAAAATTTAAGTATTGGGAGAGGCTTAGACTGGGAATCCGGTTGATACGAGACTTATAGAGTAGAGTGGGTCTGGCACAGGCCATATCATGGCCAGTCGCAGCAGCCTGATCAAAGGCCGTCGCAAACAATTCAATTTCAATGAGCCTAACACCCACCCCCTCACCCAAATGCCACTCCCAGTCACATTGCGGATACTCGTATCTCTCAGGCTCTCCGGCTAATGCGGTCCGTTAAGCAGCAGCCCCCAACGAGCCCCGACGAGCGCTTAACCTTTTTTGGCCTCTGCCCGCCGGAAAAGTTTCATTTCAATTTTAAACAAATTTCGTTTGCCACATCAAAGGGAAACAACACACAACGGAACATCGTCTCCCGATGGGACTCCGACTCTCAGTCCGACTCCGTTTCCGATTCCGTTGAGTGATTTCAATTGACTAAGAAAACAAATTCCCATTCCAACCACAAGAAAGCCCAAATGCCGATAACTTGCCTAATGCGTTCCCACAAAAGCGCAACTCACAGAAAAACCAAAAAGAAATCGAACCAAAGGAAAATTATGCAAAAGGAAAAGTCTCAAGATGGCATCCTCCACCCCTCACCCTAACCCTCGCACACTATCCAGAAAGCCAGGGCAAGAGCCGGGGCACACACAATACACAATCAGACTGAGAGGAGAGTCAAAGTCGAGCAAGTCAACAAGAATTATGCACTTTTTGACTGTCAATAAAAATAAAGTGAGTTCGAGTCGCAGTCGCAGTGGCAGTCGTAGTGGCAGTCGCAGTGGCAGTCGCTGGGCGCACTCAGCAAAGAAGTCACAGTTTGTCGGGGGAGGAGGAGAAATGCCGGAGGACATACAAATCGAAGTTGGTAGAAATCAATGCGCCAGCACAAAAATATATTCAGCGTATAATTTAATAAAGCAAATAAAAGAGAGCCACAAAAAAAGCGGGGAACCGAAAAGGAAACCGAACCGAACAGAGGACGAAAGGCATAAAAAAAAAAATGAAAAGCTGAACAGGAAAACTCCCTCACAACTTTTGTGGCTGGCAAATTCCGTAGAGAAATCAAAGCTGGAATTGGGATTGGTATTGGGATTGGTATTGAAATAGGGTTTGGAAAAGGGGAGCCACCAAGTAAGCAGGATTAACGGCACAGACACAGAACACAGACACAGAAGGCGGCATGGAACATAAATTTAAAATGTGATTGCAACTGCGACAATGTTGCCGCTGCAAACGTCTTGTTCTTGTTCGTCTGCCAATTCGTATACCCTCTCTAGAGAGTAGAGTCTGCTGCCTTGAGGGTAGAAAGGTGGTCCTGTCAGGAACTGTCATAAAAATGATCTCAAAAAACATAGTCTTAATCGATAAAATCGTTGAACATTTAGGGAACATCAGAGAAGACTACAAAATACTTCGATGTCTTTTTCTAGGGTCCAGGGTATTTGAATCGTTCAATTTTTGGACCTTCGCTTTCTTTTTCGACTCACAAGCTGCCAAAAGTAGCTTCGGTTTGTGGTGTACTTGGGGATAATGATGTTGGAGAGTGCTGTATGTATGGGGGGATGCGATGACACTCACCTGAATGGTGGCAGCTGGTCCGCAATTGAGGCCGGCCATCAGAAAGTCATCGGGATCGCTTTCGTAGGGCGGCTCGTCGTACCAATGACCTTGATGGTGCAGCGCACTCACCGCATAATGGGCACCGCCGCCAATGCCACCAATGCCTATGCCTCCGCCCATTCCCACGCCCCCAGTTCTGAGGGCCTCGTCGTACATGTAGGTGTCGTCTGCAAAGGGATAGACTGTGTTTAGCAGCCGCAAGTTGTGCGCGTGTGTGTGTGGGTTAGTCTGAGCTTTGGTTTAGGATTATGTTGAATCCACAGACAGAGAGGGTAGGGAGCAGGGGGAAAACTTTAAAAAAGTTTTTTAAGCGCCCCGAAAAATGTGCAGTGCGAGAGGATGGCAACACAATATTATTATACGCAACGTTGCACACAAAACTTGAAATGCCATTTGCCACATGCGAGGCGGCACAGAAGTTGCTCCAGCTCCAGCTCTGGGCCTGGTCGTGGCTCCTCCTCCTTTGGCAGCATACGGCTTATGGTCGGATGCAGGTCCGGAAACGGACATAAGATTTTATGCTCGCTTATGCATGTGACGCTCGCCAGACGATAGACGACAGACGAAAGACGGGAGCTGCAGTTGCAGCAGCAGCAGAAGCATTTCAAGTGTAAAACTCCCCACTGCATACTTTCGGGGCGCCGCACCAACAGCTGGCTGCTGTTTAAAAGGTCGGTATCCCAATCTGCGCTCTTTCTGGGATCTGGGATCTGGGGTCTGTGTGGAGGGGCGGCTTGGACTTACCCATGCGTCCCTCGCCGCGACTCATTTGCAACAGACCCTGACGTATGTCACGCAGAATCTGCAAAAGACCGAAAACAAAGTTGCATTAGTTTGTCAGGCTAAAATTTTTTTTTTTTGGTTGGTTTGGGTTTAGTTGATTTGATCACACTCCTACTCCTCAGATGATGCGAATATTAAAGTATTTTTTTTTTCTTGAATATATTTCTGGGCAGCACTTTGTCCGCTGCTGGCCCAGACGTGACTGCTGTACGAAATGCTGTCAACTTTTGAAGGCGGTGACAACAACAATGGGCCAAGACGGAGACTGGGATCTCCAGCTCCTCCACTTCTACCCCCATCTTATTAGCTCCAGTGCCAAGCAGCAGAGGCGTTAAAATTTCAAAATTCCATTTGAAAAGTGAAACAATTTTCATCTCAGCAGCACCAGCATCAGCAGCACCAGCAGAAAACTACTTGAATGTGACTTTTTCTTTATTTTTACTTATTTTTCTTTTTTCTGGTCCTGCCGAATAATAGCATTCTGTGTGCTCGGAATACTAATTCTAAAAGCATATACGTACCATAGTACTCGGTACTATATGAAAATGTTGGGAGGAGAGCAGAAAGCATGCCAGGGCCACAAACAGGACTAGCAATAGAAAAAAGTACAAAATGTACGAAAAAAGCTACAAAAGTAGTAGTAAAAGCAACACTACAGCGAGATGGAGAGCGCTGAAAAATTAGCTAAAAGCTTTTTTGGCCAGTTTATCTCTACCCCCTATACCCTATACCCCCTACCCACAACCCCATTAAAATTGCATTCAAATGGCATTTCACTTGGGGGCTGCTACACATGTGTTACGCCAGTTACCAAATTGAAATTTACGTGGCCAAGACACCGAAACCTGTCTTACAATTGTAATCACATTGCCCTGCTTAATTGCCTGGCCCAATGAAAACCCCCCCGTGCCCCTGTCCCCCCTTTGTCCTGCCTCCTGTAGAGGAAAGAAATAGTAGTATGGCCAGGCCAAACATTTATCCTGCATCCCATGCTGTGGACTTTTGCTCTACTCTCGTCATAAATATTTCATGTACATGGCTTTTACCAGCTTCTTCTTCTGAATAACTCTCCGGGCAAAGCAGAGTAGAGCACGGCAAAGGGAAGGAGGCGGAGGGGTCCCGGTGCCATCCCCCATTCCTTGTGGAGGCTACTACAAAAACAGCAATTACAATTAGACAAACAGAATGTTGTTTGGTCAAGTTAAGCAGCAGCACTAACAACAATTCCCCTCTGCTGCTGCTGCTGCTGCTGCTGCTCCTTCTTATACTCCTCCTGCTGTGTGCTTTTCATTTATGCACAAAAATTATTGCCCTTGCTTAGGCCTGGACACATTTTCATGCTAGATGTGGGTCCGTGTGCAAACAGACAAATTGTCGTGCAGCAACGCAATTTGTATGTATGTGTCCTTCCATATCTTTTTGTTCATGTATAGGTGAGTGTATCTGTGTATCTGTATCTGTATCTATCACTGAAAGCTGATAACTACCATAATTAACTGGGGCCAGAGCCACAGTTGATTGAACAGACAGGAGCAGAGAGCAAGAGCTTGCAGTACAGAAATGATTTCCTTAATCGATTGTGCCCCATAATCCCCCAGCAAAGAATCTCGGCATGGACATTCCATAAGCCCCTCTCGGCTTACATTATCAATCAGAAACGGAATCGGCATCAGAATCAGAGTCAGAGTAAGCGTTCGCAATGGAATCCCCAGTAATGCCAGAAGAATCAGGCAATCAACAGGAGACGGACACGAGTCATAGAAAGAAAAGGAGTTTTCTTGTTGAGTTTGCCTTTCTGCTTCGTTTTTAATTCTCTTGGCATATAAATAAATAAGCTTCTCTTTCATTCACACTTCACACACACACACGCACACACGGATGCATCAGTGCAAACACATAGATACACTCACTCTCTCTCTGTCTCTCCCTTTAAGTACTCCCCGTGTTATCCCTTTATCATGTACTTTCTTGTCCGAGAGTGTGGCAAGTAATTCTTTTTTGTTTTTTGTGTAAGACAGACAAAAGTTTATCATTTGGCACGTTGCACTTCATTGTTTTTGTTGTTGTTTCTACGTTTGTGTGTGTGTGTGTCTGTGTGTATCTGTGTGCTTAACATTTGGTCCGTGTCTGTTTTGCATGTTTTTTTAGGAGGAGCTTGTCTTTGGGCTTGGACTTGGGGCTGGACTCGGAATCGGATACGGACACGGACACAGACTCGAGCTTTTATGCCCTGAAATAATTGCTGTTTTAATATCAAATATTTTTAATAGCTTTTTTAATTGGCTTGTGCATGTAAGAGATGTAGCATTTATATTGCATGTACACAGAAACATACACACACACACAAGCAAAGGAAAACAGTGAGTTTCACAACTTTAAAACTATTTTAATCTGAGCTTAAAATAAGAAAATGTTAAACTAAAAGTTAAGCAGGGAAATGTATAACCACAGAAACATAGAGAAAATTATTACAAAATATAAATTATAAAAAATTTAAACATGAAAAATATTCAAATCAATTATTTTCACGCTTGGTGCAAAATTTCCTAAATATTTTAACCAAAGTGTAACTTTTTTCACTGGGTGCAGGCAGAACTACACTATCGAAACGCACTGTAACCCAAAACGTTTTGTGGCCGTTAAGAAACGCTTTCTGAATTCGGAATTGCATCTGTTTTTCAGCCTCGATTTCTGTTTGTGCTTCTGTGTATTTTATTCATGAAAATACTGCCTCAGCATCTGTGAAATTAATAGTGTGGCATGTGGCCATCTCTCCCATTCCCATGTTTTCAGCCTATGTTTTATGTTTATTTAATTTGTGAAAAGTGCCCAAAACAAATATATGCTTGATTTATTCGCAGCAATTGGCAAATGTTTGCCATTCGCCTTTATCCATTCAGACGGACAATCTTGAACGAGCGGGTGTTGGAGGGGCAGGGGGAGGGATGTAGCTTTAAGGATGTTAGATGTTTTGCTTACCTCCTCATGCTCACGTTGAAATTTTTCCTTTTTCCGCATGGCCTCTTGTACTTTCAACTGAAATTGAAATAATTTGTTGCTATATATAGTGTTTATAGTTGTTATTGCTGAGTGATTTTGTTTATTTATGAATGGCAGTGGAACTAATTTTGTTGGCCAGGCCCAGGCCTTGGCAACAAGCAGCAGAAACAGCAAAAGCAACAGCAACAGACGTTGACAGGACGAAAACTGTTGGAGTTTGCTTTCAGGAGTGTCCTGGGTGGGTGGGTCTTAGAGGGTGGCTTGGGGAAAGGGAATGGGAATGGTTGGGAATGCCTGCATATGCATTATGCATTTTCCAAATGTTTTGTGTTGTTGCAACTGGTGCTGCTGTTGCTGTTGCTCCTGCTGCAGGTGTCGCTGTCTGTTTTGTGTTGTTGTCGCCGCTGATTGCATTCTGCTGCTTGTTTTTAGTTGGGCTCCGTGCGTCGCGCTGTCATTAATAATGAATGTTGACGGCAATGAACTTTTAAATGTTGCATGCATCTACACGCTTCCTCTTCGGCTGGTGGTGTTTCTGTTGTTGTTGTTGTTGCTGGTGGCATGCCATTACAGGTAAACGTGCTCAAAAGCAACAGCCGCAGCTTTCGTGTTGAAATTGCATTGCAAATGCAGTCAAAAAGGGTGTTCGGCTAGGGGTTGATTGGGAGGGAGCTGTTTCATCCAGCGAAACTTTCTTCTTGTTGTTTGTGCAAATTTTTCTGTGTTGAGGTAAAATTTGTTGGCTGTCGCAGCTGTTGCAACAGCAGCAGCAGTCGCAACAGAAGCTTGTTAAATTTGCTGCATAAATATTTATGCGACTATGCCAACATCTAACCAAGCCAATAAGCATTCCACCCACTGCCATATACATGGATAAATATATAAAAAGATACATGCATAAAAAGATACATAACTACATACAGTTTCGGTCAAAATACTAGTGGTGGGTGCATTGGTTTCTTACAAACACTCTTATTGAAACAATCTTTGAATTTTAAATGTATTTTTGTTGGTTGAATTTATTTCTGTTTCGGTCTACATCCTCCTCCCTATATCTCTCTCTCTATTATCACTTCGTGAGAGTACCTTTTATAACCTCTATTATTTTGACCTGTGCTGTATCTTGGGGGCACTTAAAATACTCATTTTAATGGCTTACCCTGTGGATTGTCTCCTCGAAACTGTGCTGCTGTCCGCCCGCACCGCCGTTTATCATTTGAAAGTGCCGCAGACGATCGTTGGCGGCCTGAAAAGAAACCACAAAATAGCGGAAAAAAATCAATTTAAATTTAAAGAAAAACTCTTAAATGCAATTTCTGTAAAGGGTTCTTCTCCTGTGGCTTATTAACCTTCTTGGCTTTCCCGTGAACTTTCTGGCTTGCTCATAAATCAAGAACTCGACTACTTGATGGGGGACAGGGCCTCGCGTCGTGCTTTATCGCCATTAGGGACGCCATTTTCTATTTCACACCTTTCGGCGGGGTTTTAATTTTTAATTAATAACGAGTCAAGGGTCAGGTTAGGGTCGCGCCAACCTTCGGACTCTCAGCAGCACCTCGCTCGCCCTCTGGCACCCTGTGTTTAATGCGTTTGTTTTCTTATCATAAATAGCAAATCAGGTGGGGGCGGGCGGAACACATGGCCCAGACCCAGGCCCAGGCATAAGCCCAAGCCGAGGCCAGGTGAGTGCCTGTTTAATTATATTTTGAAAAGGCCCTGGATCTGGGGTAGAGGATGCTGCTACTTAGGCACATATCCTTAGTCATTTCCTGCGCTTATCTGCAGCAGGTCCTAGCCGTCGAAAACCCTCTCAAAACTCAACTCCGTCTGCTGCCAAGGCGCCTGCTGCTGCTGCTGCTCCTCCTGCTGCTGCTGCTCTCCCCCGCAGTTTATTATTTATATTTTTCTTTTTTTGCTCCGTGTTGCTGTGCTCTTCTTTTATTTATTCTTTTCTTTCGCCCGGTGCTCCGTTGGCTGCTTGTGAAAAATTTATGCATGTCCTTGCTTATTTATGAGCAGCGTCGTCGTCCTGGCCGCGTTATCTTTGGCCACAGTTTCACTGCCATGCCCCCAAGAATAGTGCCTCCTTCTGCTCCGCTTCGCAGCTCCCCAAAGGTTGCTTTTGCTTCTACCCAACACCGGGAGAGAAGCTCTAATCAAAGGCGCTGAATGAATCCTTTGTGAGCGGCGCAGATAAAGCGAGAACAACATTAGGGAGGATGCTGCAGCGGCGACGGAGACGCCGACGACGGTGGCCAAGAATGAGAAGTGGCAATGTAGACATGGCCGCTGGCAAAACATTTTTAACCTTTTCAGTGGAAACAGCAGCAGGAGCCGTAGCATCAGCAGCAGCAGCAAAGAAGAAGCAGCGGACATAAAAATTTACATGTCCCCAGGGCCAAGATTAAGTATGGCCAAGGCAGAGGAACGGCACAGCACAGGACGGGGACTCAGGCCCAGGCACAGGGCCAGGGACAAGTCGAAGTCAAAGTCAAGACGCAGAAAGTCATAAAATGACTGCCTAGAAGAAGCAATGCCAGAAACGCAACTCAAAAGGAACGCAAAAAAAAACGGAAGGGAAAGAGAAACCCATGGAAACCCAATGCGAAATGCGAGCAAATAAATTGAAAGAATTACCGCAGCAGTTGATTCAAATGAAAGGCAGCAGAAGAAGGGGGAAAGGCAAGGGTCTGGGTAGAGGACAAACAATTTGCTTGAGGTCATAAAACGAAGCGCGAAAATGAGTTTCCTCCCACACTGAGAGGGGAATAGGGGAAAGTATGTTTTTACTTACCCTGGCCTGGGCGCCATTTTGTTGATTGTTGCGATCCCGTCGATTGACAGTTTTCAAGCCTTTCAGCAGCCGGGCCAATGTGGTGCGTTTCTTTGTCTCGCGTCCCTCTGGAGAGTTGGGTAGAGAGCAGAGCAGAGAAACAGAGAAATAAAAATTGAATTAGTAAAGGGAATTCAACGAAATACTATAAATATTCCATCAGAAGTCGCTCTTTCACTTACCAGCCGTCGGTGGAAATTCGTAGAAATATGCAGAGCGCGGACTCAGGCAGCTACGAGAGAGAGGGAGAGGAGGGGAGAGAAAATATAAGTTGGTTTTGAGCTATGACAAACAGTATTCAGTGCGACTTAATATCCTTGGCATTTAAAGGATTTATAGCTGTTTTTATGTGACAAATCAAACAGGGAAAGAAATATGACTAATTTTTTAAGGATCTTTAAAGTTTTTTTTTTGTAAATATTATAAAAAACTTGTTAGGCATTTTCTTCTATGTCTATTTTTTCACAACAAAAAAATCTACTCACTTTTGTTGCACAAAATTCAGATGAGCCACATTCGGTGGCAGCGTCTGATGATGTTGGGGTCCTACGCCAGCCTGTCCTCCTGCTGCCTGCTGTTGGCCTGGTACGATTGGTAATTGCTGCTGTTGCTGCTGCTGTTGCAGTTGCTGTTGCATCTGCTGCTGCTGCTGTATGGTCTGTTGCGTCTGCAGCGTTTGCTGTTGCAGCAGCTGCTGCTGTTGCGTCAGGCCGCAGCGTGCCACACGCGGTGCAAACACACCATAGCCAAAGCCATAGATTTCGTCCTCCTCCTTGTCGGACAAGCAGCTGGAGGGCTGAAAGAGGTTTACAAAATGAAATTATTAGAGAAAACTGTAAGTGTAATATGGTACAGGGATACGAGTATATAGTATAGCTGTAGTAACATGCAACATGCGGCACAAGCAATACAAATATTTACACAACTACAGAGAGGATTTCTAATACGAATTTTTGCGATGGTCTTTTAATGGGTTTTCTTTTCTTTTTTTCTTTTGTGTGTATGTTTCAAGCCAAATCAACGCCAACATCAACCGAAATTTTATATAATAAATATTTTTCTTTCTTGATAGATTCTGTAAATATTTTTCCTTGCAACTACTGGCGGGGTTTGGTGGGGTGTGGGTTTGGGGGGCTGGGAAGGTCCTCTAATGGCTATAATGGGTCTTTTTTTGTTTGGTTTCTGTGTGTTCATAGGGGGGGTTGCAGGCGGTAGTGCTCCTGCGATAGGGAGAGGGTCATACATACCGAATATTTTCCGGGCACATAAATGGGCTGACTATGACTATTGGGCAGACCGGCGCCGTGCATCGAATGCCCCCGATGGCCGTGCTTCTGACGGTGATGGATTCCGCCGCCGCTGCCGCCTGCGCTGCCACTGCGGTTGCTGCCACCACTGCCGCTGGCACCGCTTGCGCCGCTGGCAGTGCCACTGCCACCAGCACCGCTGGCGCTGCTAGCATTGTGGAGCGGACTGTGATCCGCCCAGGCCGCCTGCCTGGCACTCTCTAAAGCACTTAAAATATCTCCAAAGGGAGCCATTAACAACTCACAATAGACGGATGCCAGGCCCTCTAAATGGCCGCGTTGTCCATCCTGCAAAACACGACGATAGAATAGCACCAAAGAAAATAAAAGTTTACGTTTTTCCACAAGGGGCGAGGGGCAAGGGGCATGGAATGACAGAGAAAGAGAGAGAGTGAGAGAGAGGAAGAGAGTGAGAGTAGTGTGAGGAGAGAGTTATGAATGCTAATGTGCAGTGGTTAAAAGAGAGCAATGGATGATATCTGGATATCTCTGTAGTGAGCATAGATTTTCGGCTTTAATGGGGTTAGAGGTTGATGTTGGCGTTGGATGGGGTTTTTTTTCGTTGGTTAATAATTCAATTAGTTTATATGACATTTAGGACCTGCACCTCTTACTAAACTACATTCAATATTAGGAAAAAACATTAGCATTATTAAAAAAAAAGGTGCACATATGTTCGCCCCGATTTGCCACGAAATTATTGAGTCCACATTCCGTTTAACCCCCAGAGGACCCTCCTAATGCACTTAGTCTGGGCATAAATTATGGAGCAAACACACAGTCACCCATAAACATATCTGTACACACATCTTATTTACAGTGGAGGCTCTTCGAGAGCCCCTTCTGATAAAATTGTTAACAAACTGCCAGGTTAAATTACACAGACACAAAGAAAGAGAAAGACAGAGTGAGAGAGGGAGACACACACACCATGAAAACAATGGGGAGCCACGCACTTTTTCATTGCATACCTGCAGGGGAAATTTTTACAGACATGCCACAGCTCTGGCAGAGGAGGACAAAAATGTCAGGAAACTGAGGTACTTTGGAGGGGGGGTAATCAGAAGGGGAGCATCAGCAGCAGCAGCAGCAGTAGCATGGAGAAGGGTATGGTGGAGGCCGTCACATTTTGAGTGGCGCTTGGGGCAATGTTAAACTCTTGACATTGTTCCACGGCCGTTCCATCCATGGCTTCAGAGTGCCGCGCAATGCGGCATCAATCAAATATGACACGCATTAAAATATCGCATGATTCCTGCTGCCTGCCTGCTGCTGTTACCGTTCCTGCCCCATGCGTGTGCTTCGTCATGGGGTGCCTGTGCAAATTGACAGTCTTTTCATCAAAGTAGAGTCGCGGGGGCATACATAGGTGTTACCCATAACAAAAAATGCGATACTTGAAAAGAACAAAGGGTATATTGCATTTACGCAGATGTTTGTAACAGTCGATACATAGTATAGTCTGATTCTCAGCTTTATATTTAGAGGGTATCTTCTAGTCGGCATACCATAAGCTTCCGTTTTAATATATTTATAGTTGAGGAGCATGGGGGCATGGAGGAGCAGGCAAGGGGCGTGTGTGTGTATGTATTGTGCAATTTTCGAGGAAATTGCCACGTTTAGCGTAATTTTTGCTACTTATTGCCTCTTTGACTAGGATGCCTAAAGGACCACAGAGAGAGAGAGAAAGAGAGAGAGAGAGAGAGAGAAAGGAGGAGAGGCAGCAGTCGCCCGGGCAGCTCCTTTTCGTTTTTAGCCTTTGGCTTTTCCCCCTCTTTTCTGCCTGCTTCCTGCTCTTTTTTTGTCCTTTTACGCTTTGGGTAATTTCACAATGAGCCCTTGAGGTGCTGGCTGACTGGTTGTTGGCTGGCAGTTGTTGTTATTGGCCTTGTTTGGCCTTTTCATTAAAGGTTAACTCGGAAAGTGTCAACTTTTGATGAAGGAGCGCACAACAGCAGCAAGGAAGTGTGCTTCCAGAAATAAAGAGTGTTTAATGCTCAATTGGGGGGCACAAATTGGCTGAATATTTAAGCTGCTCTTATGTGATGTGATGATTGGGGGGATACTCTCTCGAACAAGGGTCCACTGAGGGGTCCTGTCTGCACATCAATCAACAAGATGTTCCCGGTGCCCTGCCCCATTTTCAATTTTCTTCTCTTCATACAAAAAATGTACTTTCGCCTCATTATGATCTTCCGCACAAGTTTATTATGCAATTCCGTGTTTATGTGTCATCTTTCCGTACGGAATCAATTTCATCTCTGGATTGGATTGGATGTGTCATTATGTGTCCTCCATCTATGCGTATCTCTGGCCTCATCAGAGCTTGTCGTCGCTCTCTTTTGGCCGTAACACTCGTAACAGCAAATTCATAAAGTCATTTGCAATTTGTGCTGTCAAAGGGGCAGGGAGCAAACGAACGACCAAATGCGTTCCGACAGCCAGTGCTGGCTCAAGATATACTTATAGTTATGGCTGGTATATTGCGCTGGGAAAAACCAACAGAGAGCGAGAGAGGGAGAGCAACAAGAGCAAAGCAAGCAAAATAACTGTCGCAATAAAATAATTTATTGAAGTTTTGCAATGCCAGCGACAAATGCAATAAACTGCGAACGAACTCAACTCTGTCTTGGCTCCCTTATCCCTTTCCTCTCCTCTATGGCTTCCCGGTTCACATGACGTATGCGTTATAAATTTATTTTCAATAGCACTGCAGGACTCCTCCCCGGAACCATAAGGAGCTAGCAGGAGCAGTAGCAGCAGCATCAGTAGCAGCAGCATCAGTAGCAGCGGAGCGGAGCGGAGCAGGCTGCGGGGTTTATTGGCAACTCTTGACACACATCCGCGTGTGAGGAGAGAAAAAGTGGAAACGCGGCAGACCAAGACAAACAGCAGGCAGCGAGGCAGTTAGTTAAAGGCGGAGAACGGGGACTAGGAGCGGCATCTGAGGCTAGAATGGGTGCCAGGGATAAAGGATAAAGTGATGTATGAGTTTAACGCCCTCACGTATCGCGCAGACAGCAACAGCGACAGCGACAGGACCTTCCTGGTAGCTGTAGCTGCTGCAAAAACTTGTCTAAGCACGAAAAAAATATTAAGCGAGGAAATATGTTGCCACGATATTGACAGAATGAATCAGAAAGGGCGGGTACGGATACATGGATACAGACCAAAGGATTTTGGCAGGAGCCGAAAACTTTTTGGCAACGAATTTTTGTTATTTCTGGTCCTGTGCTTCTGGCCAAATGACTTTGTTTATTTCGTACGTACACTCGTATTCCATTCTGGTAATCAGCTCCTGGCTATGGCTCTGGCTCTGTCCCTGGGCCACAACCCCAACCCCCTTTCTCCGAAAAACAAATTACAACTGCACTAAGACAACAGGCTAATAACTTTTGACATGTGATTCTGCAAGTGGCATTGGGCTTACTACTTATTCGTGCTACGTTTGCTCATTAGCCCCGGACACGGATGGGGGCCCAAGTGAGGCGAGACGACAAGACGACAAGACGCGTCCGTTCCATGGCTCGGGGCTGTCAATTTTTTGCGCAAACTTGTCTTGGCACTCGACTTGCGGCCTGCTAATTGATGACGTCCCCACAGCCTCTGCGAACAAGAGAGCTCAAATAACAGAGGGTACTTGGACTGAGGCGTACAGGTTGCTTGAATCATGACAATAACCTAGAATATAGGAATAAAACCCTTAAAAATTCTCGCTTCTTGGCCAAAGCAGCAACCAGTACTTTCGGATGAGTGGAATAATCAATATCTGGCTCATACTCCAATGCGAGACGAATGAATGCTCGAACTGGCGCTCTTGTTTTCAAGTAAAATGCACGACCCCCAGATAGATAGAGCATTCGTTTATCTTCAGCAGAGAGCGTGAACGAAATACATATATATTCCAATGCCATTCGCTGGCAAAATCCGTTTAATGAGCAAACAAAACGCACGCAAAAATTACAAAAGAACTCTGTAGCAAAAGTAGTAGTAAGAAAGGGGGACTGGGGCTGGGGCTGGTGCTGCTGGTCAGTCCGGGGGCGGGGGCCTGTATTTACACAAGTCTTCGAGAGACTGAGGGAGAGAGAGAGAGAGAGCAGCCGCCACATGCAAACACCAATTAGAGTGACCACAAAGCAAACAAAGGGGCATCAATTAAGGGGACAGAGCACAGCCCTTAGCCCTCCGACTCCTTGAGTTTGCATTTCTCATCAGCGGATCAGGCTCATCCTCCGGGCGGCAGTCAGCAGGCGAATCGTTCAACCGTTCAACCGTTCAACCGTTCAAGCATCCATCAATTGCAAATTGTAAATCGCAAAATCTATTTGCAAGTCACAACACAATCGCTGATGGCTGATGATGGCTCGAAGGCTGGAAGGCTGGGAGACAGATCCGTTTCCGTTGGCTGTAATCAGCTGAAAGAAATCAACTTCGAGGCCAAAGCGTTCACTGAAGCGATGTCCATGTCGGATGTCAGCCAGCAGCAGCAACAACGAGCACTTAAGGGTTAATTTCATAAATTGTACATCAAAGCGCCAGGCGGCAGCAGCAACAGATGGGGAGAGGGCTGGAGCTGGAGCTGGAACTGCGGCATTTGCCCTGCAGTTGACAATTTTTGAAAGTCAGTGATTTGTAAATAATCCTTTTATAAGCACAATGGCTGCTCGTTAACGGCAAATGAGTTTTGACATGGCCAGTGGACAGCCCCCCGCACACACACACACACACACACACACATATGCCTTCTCTGCACTCTCCACTGCTTATCGCTGTGTGACAATCTGGGAATGAGGCCCTGAATAATGCCTGGCCATTAA
This sequence comes from Drosophila athabasca, assembly GCA_008121215.1. Taxonomy (NCBI): domain Eukaryota; kingdom Metazoa; phylum Arthropoda; class Insecta; order Diptera; family Drosophilidae; genus Drosophila; species Drosophila athabasca. The sequence goes on along the minus strand of CM017793.1, from coordinate 285,845 downwards.
CACAGTCATCATCATCATCATCATCATCGTTGTAGTCCTTGTCCTGTTGCCTTGTTCTTTTCCCTGGCAATTTCAGGCAACACCATAATACCAGCTGGTTGTTGCTTTCCCCGCCTTCGGTGCTAATATCCCGCATACATGCAAAGTTCCTGCCTGCCTGCCTAGGCACTTTCCTCTACAGAGGCTTTCCATTAAGGAAAATGCTCTTTTGTACTTTACATCCTCCTACATGAACATGGAGCGCAAAACTCAAGACCGAAACGAAACTATGTTAACTTGTTAAAAAGCACAAAACTTGAGGCGTTTACTACTACACTTCCACTCTCTGCTTTTCTGTGCTCTGCTTTGCTCTGCGTCTCCTGTGTGAAGGAATTCATTAGCCAGGCCAGGAGTATCGACAGGATGCCTCCTCCGTGTGTCTGCTGCTGCTCCTGCTGCCTAAAAGTATTTTCTAATTAAATACTCATGTTTTACAATATGGCGCTGACATTCTGCGGAAATGCCTTTTAATTTCCACATTTGAGATGCTCTCTCGCACACACACGCACACACACACATGTGGCGCCGGGCTTTACCCCTTGCTCGGCATTTTCCCTCAAACGTGGCACATTTTGAGTTTAATTTGCCAGAAGTGAGTTTTAGTTTTGCGAGGAGGACACACACAAACACATTTCATCTTCAGGTTGAGAAGGGCCCTGCCACTCTTTTGCTATATCATTTCCGCTGAGGGGGTGGCATGTGGCATGCTGCTCCTCTCTCACATACATTAGCAGCAAATAATTTAATTTCTCATTTGTAAAGTGATGGAAAAATCATTTGAAACAGAACAGAGAAAGAGCAGGGAGATGCTCTGCATTAAAAGGGTTGTTTCCCTATCCTACCATTCCCCATCCAAAAGAAGAAATGGGAAAAATTACGCATACGCCACGTTTGACATAAAATTGCGCATAATGACGAGCACGATGTGGCAGCTGGAGACTGGAGAGCTGCAGAGCTGACGCTGGCAGTGAGGCCTGTGTTAAAGTCACGAGTCAACGTCACAGACAGCCCCAGGATATGGAACGGGGAGTGGGAAGTGTGGGAGTGCTAGTAGTAGTGGTGGGGCGGTGACTGCATTACATTTCAATTTTCATTTTCATTTCCATTTTTCCTGCCATTTAATTTTAATTCATTTTGCATTGTGTCTCTTTCTCTTTCTGTCTCTCTGGCCCTGTCTCTGGTTCGTGTTCTTTTGTTTCTTTGCCGTGTTGCAGCTCTCTCTCTCTTCCCTTGCAACAAATGGAATGAAATCAGCCATAATTAGCATAATATTTCATGCTTAATATAATTTAAGTTGGCAAAATGCACGACAGTCTCTACCGCCCCGCTCTCTTTTATTAGTCGTGCCTCTCTGGCTTTCCCCCAGTCTCCTCAGTCTGTGAGAGTGACAGCCATGCAATGCCCAGGACAATGCAAGTTCCTGCCCTCGCCTCTTCCGTTTTGACATATGCACACACGCAAAGTGCAACGTTTGATTGCCACGCCCTCCCTGTCAGGTTTTTCTATGGTTTTCCCACCTCCCATACATAGGACGGACTCTGTTCCACGCACGTGCCCTCTGGCTGGATTGTCTTTGGCAATCTATGCGTTAGCCCTGACGCAATTATGCGAAATTTTCGCACACACAGCTGTAACCAACCTCCTTCCCCTGCATTCCCCCACCAAAAAGGGCGGATTGACAGTGGATGGGGCGTGGCTAAACGTTTGTTGCAGGGGCGTGGCGTTTTAAGTTTTGTCGTGGTTATGGTTTTTTGGTGGCTTGAGTTTAGGGTTATGGCAAGAGGGGGGTTTTTGCATCGTAATTTAATTACTTTTTTGCGGCATTTATAGACAATAACGATGGGGATGATGATGATGAAGGGCAGGGAAAGGACAATCATTTGTTGGGGGCTGTTCTGTTTCTCTGGCAATTAGAACTTTTGGCCAGCAGGAGCAGCAGCAAAATGCTTGAGGTCATATTAAAGGAAAATTAATGTTGTTTTAATTGTAAATGAGTTTCGCAAATGAACAAAGCGATGGACAATGGGTTGTTATTTCTTCTAATGTCTAGACATTTGTGGATTCGAGTGGGAGAATAAAGATGGTTGCACTTCAGATTGATGTTTATGGGATCTTGGAAATATTTACAAGTTCTTTGACTTTATTTGGGTTTATTTATGGAGTATTAAAACTATGAAACATCAGATGATAGCATGGCTATGATTACATATATCTTTTGAGTATTTTTGGGTAGTAAGCTTGATATTATTAATGAAATATCAGCCTGAAAATGGCCATGTAGCTCTGGCTATAAAAATTAATTTATTTATTGTTATATTTATATAGTAGAAAAAAAATAATAACAAAATTAACAGAATGAAGGAAAAAAGTAGATGAATTTTTATTTTTAAATGCACAAATTTCTTTGGATTTTTCTTTCAAACTAATTTTCGTTTTTGAAACATTTTTACCCTCTTAAACGTCTTGTGTTAACCATTTTTCACACTAATTGTTGGCTAATTGTACAAAAATCTGCCTCTCGGCAGCTTTCCATTCATTCCCCATCAACCATGATTGATTTTATTTTGGGTTTCTGCAGAAACATTAGTCATACAAGAGTACCAAAAACAAAACAACACCAAAAAAAAACACGTTAAAATTGACATTAAATGCACAATCGAACACGTAAGAAATTACTGGAAGAAAAAAAGTAGGGTAACAACAAGAAGAAAAACAACAAAATACATCGACTAATCTGCCACACAGCGACAACAGTAAGAGAAACAAACAGTAAGAGAGAGAGAGAAATAGGAGGGACATGTCCATTCATGTCTGTGCGTGTGTGAATGAGTAAAGGAAGGCAAAGCGACTGACAACAGCATGAGAAAGTGCCAAAATGACTAACGCACGAATGGTGGGAGTGAGGGAGCGAGTCATGAGTAGGCATTGATGGGTGAGTTGTGGGAGGGGGGAGCATGACTGGCAGTGCACAGAGAGACAGAGGCAGTGATAGCGAGAGGGAGAGAGAGAGAGAGAGAGCGACACGGGCTCTGACAGATTGAGTTTCATTTGGGTGGAAAGAAACGAAACCAAAGTCAAACGAGGAGCAGCAAATATTTTGCCAAATTACATTTCAACAGCCTTTTGCTGTTACAGTTTTTTTTTGCCCCTCATTCCCATTCCCAATCCCCCGCTCCTTGCTTGTTCTTTTGATACCCTTTTCTCTTTGGGTATACAAACTCGGAAGACCATAAGTCTGCTCTCATAATCGGCATTTGTCGGATTTGTCGTTTAGTTAGGGGAAATCTAATTTTTGCGGAAAATTACACTTTAGTTGTGGGCTAGAGTATTCCGTGTTTCGGCCTCGTTGGAATTAGCCTTTCCTTCTTGTGGGTTCTCTTTTTTCTTCTTGTGTGGGTTCTCCTTTTACGGTCAGTGAAGGAAAAATTTCCACATTTGGCACATCAATGTCAAATTGAGGCATCGGTCAGACAGCAGACACAGACACACACATGCAGAGGGAGGAAAATGGATGCCAGGAAATTGCCAAAAATGCACATGTGTGTGTGCGTGAGGGTTTTCCCTGGGAAAGTAGACATAAAATGAAATGAACAAAAAAGATTTCTATCTGGAGCGCTGCTGCTGCTGGCTTCTGCTGGCTGCCCACTCGAATGGCCAAAAGTTGCTTAATATGACAGCTGCTGGCCGGGAAACAAATGAGAGTGTGTACGAGAGTACGAGTAATAAATGCCGGGGCACACAGGACACGCGGGACTCACGGGAGGGTTCAAAGTTCAACCAAAGAAACTGCAATTGCCACACGCGCGCACACACAAACACAGAGAAACTATCTGATGGAAATGGAGTAGTGGCACGTTGCTTGTTAAGGCGCAAAGTTCTTTATCATTTGATGCCCCCTTGCTTGAGGCAACGGTAAACCGATGCTAATCCGTGGCAGCAGCAGCAGCTTTGAATGCTTAAAACAATTTACTTTGATGCTGGCCCACGACAGGCAGGCCTGCCTGCCTGCCACAACGCAATCCAATTGACTTCATTTGTCCAACTGGAAAGCACAAGACAAAATGGATTAAGTGCGCCCAGCCCCCCAGTCCTTGCCTCCGCCCACAAAACTCTGGCCATTGTCCAGAGGGGGGTTCCAGTCGTAAGAAGGATAATGGTTCTGTGGCACCCCGGAGTCATATTTGCAGTTAACCGCACATAACAATGGGGCATCCAGGCTCAGGGCACAGGGCCCAGCGTTTTGATGAATTCATTTCACTCACTCCCTCCCACCGCCATCTCAATCATCCTTGCTACACACCCCACCACCCTCTGCTTCGAATGAGGGTTGTTTTTGGGGGGGGGGGGGGGGCATATGAATTGATTTGCTGTCAGACGCGAGACGACACACAACGGCGGCTGCATGCACGACTTGCTCCTCATTATGCCGCACATATGGCCATGTTGCCACACCCCCATACCCAGCTCCCACTTGGTATGCGCAGGCATGTGGCCAGAACTTGGCAAAGCATTTCACTCCAATTTTTTGTCCTTTTGCCTCTGATTTCTGGCCCCCTGCCCCCACCTCAAACAATCAATTTGCATTGTCTTTCAGCTGCTTTGATATCCAATAAGTTCGCTTTCCAATTAGTTCGAAGGATACACCAGACCCAGTCCGGGCTTAATTCCATTGTCATTAACCGAAAAAGAAAGCCAGCAAAACTTTTGGCCGGCAAACAAGCTGTCAACATTTTAATAAAACAGGACGAAACCGAAAAGGAAGGACCAGAAAAAAAGGCAGACCAGGCAAACGCTTTGGCAAAATATTTGTATAAAATTAAAAAGGCAGGACCTGGGCTAAGAAAAACCCAAGGGTACTACTCTCTCTTCCCCTCTCGCTCTCTCCCTCTCTCTCTTTCTCTACTTGGGGGCAATAAAACTTTCTTCATCAAGTCAACAGCAGCAGCAGCAGTAGCATCAGCAGAATCAGCACTTGGCGCGGCGGCGCCTAAAACTATGCTTAATTTTTTATCAACTGCAAGTCACGGCAACGGCAACGGAGCCGGAGCCGGAGACGTCGACCCAAAGACCAACTTTTGCTCTGGCTTTGGGCCAAAAAAAACGTGGAACGGGAGGCAGGAGGCAGGAGCCTGTAGCCTGTAGCCGTGACAACGCAGATTGTGTGCTGCGGTGAAAGCCGCGGAAAATGAGAAAAGAAAATGGCAACATTTGGCCTACAACACAGCCGTCTCGAATACCTCGCCTACCTCTCTCTGCCTTAAAACAAAAGGGCGTCCATTGAACTTTCACCAGAAACGAAAAAAAAAAACAGAAGGAAAACTATAAAAAGAGGGAAAGGGAGGGACGAGTGGGGAGTTGGGGCCAAGAAGGCTGTGGAGTGTAGGCCGTGCACAAAAGTGTCCAAGTGGGCGTGTCGCTTTCTGTCGTAAATAGTTTCACGGCAGGGGAAAGCAGGGGCAACGAATGAAAGAGACACACTGAGAGAAAAGACTTGGCAGTTATAGAAAACATAGCAGCATTTTTAAATCTTCATTTTCTTTCAGAATTCCAGTTTATATACAGATCCTTTCGGGCTACCAAAAGGTTCTTTAGGCCCTGTTTTCTCCTCAGTGCTGTGGGGGGCGGGAGTTGTGCCTGTTGGCACTTTGGCAGTCAACAGACAACGAACGAACAACAGACAAGTGCAGCCACCCTTCTTCCTAATGAAGCCAGCCAAAAACAGCCCCCACCACCCCCCTACCAGCAGCAGCACCCACCCAATCCACTCCCCAGACACAATGTCTACGCCGTGTTTTTGTGTGCAAGCCGAAAAGTGCATATGTACATACCTCTGCTCTGTCTGTCTGTCTCCTTGCCACCCCTCACCCCTCAGTCCATCCGTTTCATGCGCAATCTGCCAGCCATCTGTGAGGCGTACACACTTGTCAGCCAGGCCCTTGCCACTGCCATTGCGACTGCCGCTGCCACTGCCCCACACGGTAGACACTGTTGACAGCCGGAGCACAAGGTGCAAGAGTCAGCAGCAGAAGCAGCAGCAGGCAACATGGGTGCATCACCAACACCACGCCCATTTGGCAGGCATACCTTGTGTGCCCCACGTCGACGGCCGCTTGACAACTATCTGTCCGACTGTCCCTCCGGCTGTCTGTCTGCCTGTCTGCCTGTCCGTTGAGTGTCCGTTTGCTAGCTATTTTGGCTTTTAGTGCACTTGCCAATTGCCTGACCTAGAAAGTGGCATGCAACAAACAACATACACCCCATATACCCAGCCTGAATTTCAGTCTTTTTCAGAGGGTTTTTCGGGGCTCTATGTAGCGTTCCTTACCCAGGAAACTTCTGTATCCTGTCTAAAAAGTGTCTCCAAATCGGAGTATATCTGAAACGAGGGTATTAAAGTTTCGGATCCTGGCAAGGAAAGTCCTTTCGTTAGCAACGATTCATTGCGTATTTTTAGTGCACTTTTCTATACTTGGTTTTCCCGGTTTTCCCGGGAACGGAACTTGTTTTGGTTTCTCGCGGAGGGGTTTGAGGTATTTTTTATGGCTCTTTCGGTTGGCTTTTTTGCGAGCTGTAAATCTGTTAAGCTCTAGAGTGCCCCACGGTTCTCTCTCTAACTTTTCTGTTGCTATCTGTCCTGTTGTGGCGAACAAATTAATAAAATTTTATGATGCCATATTCCCGCAGGCAACGGCACTTGCATTTATTATGCTAATTTCCCACTCTCCCAACTGTTGATTATGGCTTATCAAAGCTATTGGCGCTCTGGCAATTGCAATTTCATTTAATGTGTGTCTCTCACTTACACACAAACACACACACACTCTCTCTCTGTCGCTACCTCCTGCCATGTTGGCAGGACATTAAAAATGCAAAAGTGATTATCTCTAATGGGGACGTATGCAGCAGTCTCCTTCTGCCGCAGCCATGGGGAAGTCTATGCCAAAGTGGAGGAGGACATTGATTCCACACTGATTGAATGGATTAGGGTCGTTTTGGAGGGGTGCCCTGATCGTTTAGAGGCAAATCAAACAACAAATGATTTCACTTTAGCCACAAAAATGGCATCAATTTCATATCAATCATTGGCACTCCCGCTACCACTCCTATAGACACCTCCCTTGTGTCTATGTATTATAGAGTTCTTTCCATTCATTTAGCCGCAGACAGATGGATAGATGGATGGATGGATGGATGGGACAACAAGAGCCTCGGACTCAATGCAAATTCGCACACAATGGAAATTAATATAGCGTACTTAACAGCCGGCGAGCTATGGCCACCATTTTGTGGCAAGCAAATGATTGGATACATACCCTGTAATGCAGGGAAATATGGAAGAGACGATGCTGATCGACTTTTATCCATAGATTCTTTGATATATCACTAGAAACCAGAGATGACTATCAAAATTTAAATACAGCCATTAGGAAAAGGATTTTTTTCATAGCAAGTATAATCCTTATAGAAAAATATAATACCTAAAGTAAGTCTATAGATTCTTTTCGGACTTTCAGCAGGTCCAAAAACACTTTCTACAGATACAATTTCTGTAGGTATTTCTCTCAGTAGAGGATTACCGCACAGTCGTTGCTCTTAACTGGAAAATGTGTGTGTTTGGTTTTATTTTGTTTTTGTTTTCATTCGACAGGGGATTGACACTTTCCATCAAAGCGGCCAGCAGCAGTCAGCCGCAACAGTTGCACATTTGATTTGGTTTTGTTTGTTCTACCACCCACAGCGCCCCCCCCCCCCCCCCCCCCCCCCCCCCCCCCCCCCCCCCGCTCTATTTTTTAACCCTCACAGTGAAAATTTACCACATAACAGAGCCTCCCACCCCCTCCCCTTTTTTGCGGAATCCGCGTAGCATTTCAGCCTGGCTTTTGTTGTTGTTTTATCAACGTTGACAAATCTTTATGTCGCCTGCAACATTTTTTTTTTTTGTGTTTGCTGTTGTTGTGTTGGTTTTTTTTTTGTCTGGTTTGTTTGTTGGTTTATGCCCGGCACTCACTTGTTCTCTCTCTCCCTCCCTCTCGCTATTTTTCATTAGAGCCATTGCCTGCGGTTAGAACCAGGAGCTTGGCGGTGGGATGGTATGGGGGACTTGAGGCAAAGAGGATTTGGATTTAATTTATTTAAATGCTTATCACGAAAGGCTTAAATGTTGCTGTTGTGCTTGTTGCGGCGGCGCCGTCGCTCGAAAAGCGGCTTATGGAAAAAATGAATCTAACCATCTACAAGGGGGGTGGGGGGTGTCCAACCCCACTTCCACTGCTGTGCATGACTGGCGAAGTCAGAGTCATGTATGGCTTAATTAAAGGCACTGGCAGGACTCAAGACAGCAACAGCAGGCAAGGAAGTATAGCAGCAGCAGGAGAGCAGCCGCAAGACAAGACAGGAGACAACACCGCAAATTGGACAAAGGTACGAGGGTTGTGGAAGGTGGGGGGGGGGGGGGGGGGGGGGGGGGGGTGGGGGTGAACTAGAACAGGAACTGAAATGAAGCGCTCAACCGCATACGGAAGGGGAAAATCTCCAGAACAGAGAGGTGGGAGGAGGAGGACGATGGGTTCCAGAGATACTGCTCTTCGACGTTCAATTAATTATTCAGGCGAAAATGTTTCATATCCTGTGCACTGTGCGGCAGGCACTATAGTACATGCGAAATAAGTTCGACAGCTGTTGTTGACCTTACCCTCAAATTGGTTACAGGACCCTGTCCCTGTCTCCTGTCTCGTGTGTTTGGCTGTGGCACAAATTTATGGTTTGCAAATTGTTTTGCACCCAAAAAGGTTAAACCCCCATCCCATACAGGGGGTTGGATGGATGAGTAACATATTTGGTAGCTTGTTGAAAAGTCAAAGGCGGCCGAAGGCCGAGGGTCCAACAGGGGGCTGTCGCTGCTGCTTTGCATGCCAAACGAGTCCTGAACCTCTCCGAGTCGTCTCAAGGTTGAGGTTGGGTTCCTGCTGCTGCTGCTGCTCCTTGCCACATAGAATGTTGTTGTTGATGATGATGATTGTAATCCGGTTTGTAAGTTATGTGCTGCTTAATTGAGTTCACATGCACATGACCTGAATTCTTGATAGCAGACCCAACCCTCCACCCTACACCACTCCTGCAGAGAGCATCTTCTGCCCAGGAGATCCCCTAAAAAGCCAAGGCAAATCCTACCATCCCATCCCTTACGAATGGGCGTGTGTGTGTGTGTGTGCACGTCAGGTGCTCTGACTGCTGATGAGGCCGCAGCACGTGTTGCCCTCCATTTCAGGGGGCACAGCAAGGGATCAAGGATGTGGCATAGATAGGAGCAGCACAGGTTAACTTGCAACTTGATTTTCACTTATCCCTTTTGCTTCTTCTTTTCTCTCTGCTTTTACTACGTAATTTTATAGTTTTCTTTCTATGTGTGTGTGTGTGCGTGTGTGTGTCTGTGTGGGCGTGCCACCTGGCGCTCGAGGAAAAACAATCTCTTAATTTTCGTAAATCTGCACATCATAATTTATTTTAATTGCCACTAAGACCCATTCCCTCAGCCTCATCCCGAAAAGAGGAGCGTGCTCCTCCTGTCTGGCTGCCATAAAAAATGACCCACACTTTATTTGGGAAGGAAAAGCAATTTATGATAGCCACATGGATTGTTTATGATGTCTGGCCTTCCTTTGGCTGGAAAATTTACGTGAAAATCTCGTTCAGCCGTAGCCTAGAGAGCGAGAGAGGGTGGGAGCAAGAGCGGTTCCTGGTCTATAGATAAATGAAACTAATTTAGTGAAGGTGCTCCTCAAGAGCGAACGAGAATGAATCCTGTCGAGGGGAAACAATCTAAACAAAAGGTAAAGGCTTAAAATCATTTGGCCTGCCATGAAATCTCTGCCCCGAAAAAGCTGACTGGAAAAGCGGGTATTGCAGGAAAGAAATTGTAGAGATGCAGATACTCTTTCACAGAATAATTCTCCATGTATTCTAAAGTTTGGTGCTTAGTGCTTGGGCTCGGAAAGGGTATCCCAGTAGCTGGCATTCATAAAAATTGTTGTACATAAAAATATATGTAAATATATGCAACTGCCTCTAGAGAGCCTTTGGGGGTTTCCTGTCCCTGATGTTACCTTTTACCTAAAGCCCAAATACACTTAAACTTTTGCTAAACACACACACACACATACATACATTTCAGGAGTGGCAGGAGCAATAGGTATGCGGGGCAGGCGTGGTCTGCGGTAAGTTTTTGGCTGCTGGAACTTTTTCCCTTCGTACCCTCCCTTTTTGTTAGGAGGAAAAACTGTTGCTATTTTGCCAGGCGGCGAAGCCTCGCTAGCTTTAGCATTTGACAAATGTTGGCACAAGACACAAGGACCTCACACACACACGCACACGCACACAAAGAGAGATACACAGACAGACAGTATATGCCATGGTGGTGGTTGTGGCTGCGGCTGTGGCTGTGAGATCCCCTGGAGGCCCTACTATGAGGCTTTTAATAGTTTGATGTATGAGTAGCTTCATACCTCATACATCCTTCTTCTACGAGAACCCCCACAACCCATTCAACCCATTCAACCCACCTTCCCCCAGACATCCCTTAACCATTGATGGCAGCCGCACATATGCAAATTTTTCCACAAAAAAGGGTTAGGCTTCCGTCTAAGCTGTCCTGCCTGCCTCTCTCTCACTCTCTCTCGCTCTCTCTGTGTCCTGGATGGAAATTAACACAAATGTATTTAGTTTCTGCCACCCGAAAAATGTCTATCGGGGTTTGGGTTGTGTTTTAAAGGTGCTCTAATGGCTGTGTCTCTCCTTTGGGGCTTAACAACATTTTAAGCTAATTTTAATTCCACTTGCGTTTCGCTTTAAAGTGTGGAAAATGAGTTGAGCTGGGGAATCTGTGTGGAAGTGAGTTTTTCCCCCCAAAGACAGGAGATTTAGTACATATATCCTTTTGTTGTTTGTCTCGCTGGCAAATAATGAAGACAAGTTCAAAGCAAACATAAATAAAATTGTTAACATTCCTCTCTCTAGCTCCCATTCCGCCATTCCACCATTCAAATTCCCCATTCTCTTCCCCATCTCTTTTGCCCCATCATCATTATCATCATCATCACGCACACGCCCCAACAATTGAATTGTGCTTTTGGCAGAGAGATACAAAAATTTCTATGTATACATACATATATACGAGTTTAAGAATGTATCTAAAAATACGAGCGAGACGAAAAACGCAGCTCTGGTGCTGCAAAAGACAAAAAAACAAAAAAACTTTTTCCTTTTCGTTGGATGGCAAATGAAATTCGCTCGTTTGATGTGAGGCACGACCCAATACCCAAACTCCAAGGAGCACGAGTATGAAGCTCCTTTTTTCAGCTGAATTCAGTTTTTGTATGTATTTTAGCTTTTCTTTTTGGCTGCTTTCACTTTGGGCGTCGCCTTGTGCAATTGTTTGAATACTTTTGCAGCGCATTAAATTAGTTTCGTTTGAGTTAACGTGCCGAGACGAGAGCCAGACGAGGCAGGACCGAAACAGAAACAGGACTCAGCTTCAGACTCAGGCAAACTTATAATCATGTCAGCCAAAGGCAACATAAGGAAATTTTTTGGTTTCCCCAATCGTTCCCCCTTTGGATGTTAAAAAGTTTCAGCAGACAGTTCCGATCAACCAGAGGCTTAAATGGGGCCACAAACAAATAACCAGCTAAATAAAGAAATAAAACAATAGAGAAAATTGTTTAAAAAAATATAGAAAAAAGTGTTGCCAAAGCTCAAATCTGACTAGATATTTCTTGTGAAATATATATGATTACTAGCTGAACCATTTTCCGCAGTATTTTTAAATATTTCTGTTGCTCCGAAATCTTCTACGAAATCTCGTTGAAAACCCATGGAGCGCTCTTCTGCCCGGGTATGAAAACCCATTGACTTTAATGCCCAGGCGCTGTAGCAGCACTTTGCCAATAAAAGTGTCGAACAAAGTACAGAAAAATACGTTCATAATTCTAGGCACTGCTCCACGTCCACTCCCACATTACCCAGGATCTGCTCCATCTCCTGCTAATGCCTTAATGCGCAGCAACAATAAATGTCCAATGCTCAATGAAGCTGAAAGTTGAAAGGCAGCCGTCGAAGCAGTCGAAGCAGGAGCTGAAGCTGATTTCGGAAAGGAGCTGAAAGGAGCTCCAGACGTGGTGTTGAAGTGCAACTATTTGGCTGCCACAGCAGCAGCAGCGCAAGCAGCAGCACAAGCAACTTGCTATCCATTGATGCAGCCCAGAAGCCATTGAGCTGGTAATTGAAAAGCGAACAGCATTTCAGGATATATCAACAATAGAAGCAGCAGTAGCAGCAGCCAAGGAGTGAATGGCAGCGACTTAAAGCTGTTGACACTCTTGGTGGAGGTTGAGGCGAAGGAGGCCAAGGATTCTGGTCCATAAGTCTGCGGATTATAAACTTGTCAGATCGGAAGGTCTCAAAGGAGCTCTGCCAGCACGGAAACTGAAACAGGATTTCTGTTTGTATTTGTTTTTATTTTTATTTGCTACTCTAATTGAAGTGCCCGACCCCTCATGGTAAAATTATGCAATTTTCATAATGCTCACCCCATGATTGAGATCATTTGTTGTAGATACCACACACAGACACACACACACAGACTGCGACCCTTTTGTGACTGCGGCACCAAGGCACGCGGCACTGCCTCATACCGATTGTGCGGTTGCGAGCAGGTTTCTGGGCCTGGGGGTTTCTGTTGAGCAATTTTCATAACTTCATTTGCATTTAATAGAAGGGAGATTCCCGCACGCGAACGGGGAAGGGCAGGGGTTTCTGGTTCCCCGGTTGCTGCAATGCAAATGGAAATAAAAACAAAAATTAAGCAAAAAAAAATGAAAATTCGGAAATTTGTGTTTAAAGCCGGAAGGGTATATTGTACACTGTGCTTGAGTATAAAGGTTAGGGTATCTTGTAGTCGCAATACACACACACACACATACACCCACATTCTATTGTATTCTATTCACATTTTTGCAGTGTGTCATGGCAACAGCCAGCACACGCATGTCACCTTCAAATAAATCACTAAACGCTGTGACAGTGTCAAATGTCAGGAAAGGAGAAGCGGAAGAGCCATGGCACAGCAAGGGCAGGACAGGACCAGAACCAAAACCAGCAGCAGGAGCAGGATCAGAATCTGGAGCGGGTAACGGGTTACGGCCCACTGGAAGGGGTAATGAAGGGGGGTTCACTGAAGTGGTGTGGATTGAATTCCGGAGAGCAGGCCGTTCCGTTGCCCAAAAAAAAGGACTCCAAACACCATCGGATGTTGTCTCAGTTGGTAGGCGCACAGGGGACAATGACCCTCTCCACCGCTATGCCCCCCTCCCTCTGTTATCCTGTTACCCTGTGCGCTGCGTCGCGTCACTTCATTGTTGACATTTAACGTGTTCGTGTTTGGCGTGACAAGTGACATGCTGCGCCTGCGACAACCTGACGGCCGCTCCGCGCGACCAACTGTTGAGGTCTGAGGCAGGGGTTACGGGCTCGGTCCCGGTTCTTTGGCAGCCCTCCGAAAAAAGCGAAGGGTTGACGTTGTACAAAAACGTTGGCTGGAACAAAAGGTAGCGTATAATTGCATAAATATGCAAATTAGTGAGTGGCAAGGGATTGGGGTGGCGGGGAGAGGGTGACTGTCTGCCAACCTGCTTGCCTTGACGCATTGTCGCCCCCAATGTCAACGAGTGTCGTCTCACACAGACAGACAGACAGATGGAGAGACAGCCAGAGACCTCACACTCATGCAATACACGCACTCTTGACTGTCTCCCCATCCCGCTTCTACTTTCAGGATGTGCGAGGCGCTCGAGCAAAAATCTATAGCATACTTTGCAGCTGCCCGACTGCATCCGTTCCCCCCACAAAAACGGTCTTCTACCTTGCCCCTGTGTGTTTGTGGCATATCAATGCTGCAGCCAAAATGGTTATAGAAGGGTGGGTATAGGGTGGAAAAGTGGAAAAGTATTTGCAGCCGTTGGCATTTTTCATGAACGGAAATGTGTCTAATTTCAATACAAAGTGACTTTGTCAGACAGTGTGCGCACGTGGGGGCCAGACGCAGACAATTCTTCGTTTGTCTTTGTGCAATTGCACTAACAAGCGACACATGAATACACTCAAACACTCACACAAACAGGCGCACACACGCACACGCACACACACCTACTCAGTGGAAACACTCAAATAGTCAGGCATGCATTACCTTCATTTGGCAACAGTTTTCATTTCCATTTCAATGCACAAAGGGGCGCTCTCAGGGTTTTCCAAGTTCAGCAGCAGCAGCAGCAAAGCAGAAAGTTTTTCCAAAGGGAGGGAATATTTTTCCAAGCAGAATAATAAAGGGCACAAAAATAAAGAGGACTGACACATACCCTGCCCGACAATGAAGGCACTTTTCATATGAAAGATAAGGTCGATTGGAATCCCTTACTTTCGATACATTCCTTTTCCTGCATGGTGCCCCCCATAGCTGCCAAAAGGGTAAACAACATTTTATTTATTGAAAATTGTTATAGACCATCGGCTTCCCCCCCTCTCTCTTTATGACAAGAATCTTAATTTTGTTCGCAAGTTCCTTTGGTGCTTAAAGGAAAAGAAAGAATTCCCGTTTGGCAAGTCCCAGAACAGCAAAGAACGGGACAGAACGGGGATCGGGGTGGGGGCACTCGAATCCACTTTGGTCTCGGCGGCAACAACATTATGACAAAATGTGCATTTAAGTGCAACATTTATGTAAAATGTGCGTCTGGCAAGTTTCGCCTTTAAAATATGCACAAACATTCCATGCAGGGAGGAGGTGCACAAGAGGCAGGGCAGGCCAGTGCAGGAGGGGGTTGCATTGCTCCGAAACTCTCTTTGCCAAAAAGACGTTGAAAAAGCGAAGCTCAAGTTTGGTGACGAGAGCATTTTGTAAGAACCCGAATTGCGAGGGGGTTTCAGGGTCTGGGTGTGGGTGTGGGAATGGGTGTGGGAATGGGTGTCGGGGGCCAAAAGTTCAGAAATTAAGTTTGCTGACAAACGTTTGTTCAACGCGCAGGGGTGGGAGGCTGCTGCTGGGAGAAGGGGGTGTTTGCAACTTTCGGGAAGGCACATTTCTAAACTTAAATAAGCGCAACTTGTGCGCAGCCCGCGCCACATGTGCCACTCGCTGGGGCTCTGCAACTTTTCTAATGCAATTAATTCCTGCACTCAACAGGAGAGATGGCCGGGGGGGTGGCGGATAAAATGTGTCCCAAGACTGCGAGGAAAAGTTTTTGGGGCGCTTTCGCTCTGTGTTTTTCGGCAGCCAACTTGGGCGCAACGCACAAATTAGTGTAGCAGCAGAAGCAGTAGCAGTAGCAGCATGTGGCAAGTCTCTGTTCCTGGGACCTGTTCTCGGGTACTGCTGCTCCTAACCGTAATGCATGTCATAATGGCAGGGGCTTCTCTATTCTCTTCTCTTCTTTTCTCTTCTCAATGCTTTCCCTGCCAGCGAAGTTGGGTTGCAAATTTGTCACACGCACAAATTGTTGATCCTGGCCTCCCCTCCCCCCGCCGCTCCTGGTCCTGGGCCACAAACTGCATTCTATTTGATGTAATTTAAATTTTTAATTAAGCACGCAAATTGTTTTTGGTGGCTTTTGGCAAATCTCTGACAGATTTCTCGTTGCCTGTTGTCATCGCGTTTTTGGGCATAAATTTCGTTCTGTATGCGAAATGATAATGAAAATGTTTAAATATTTACCAAAATGTGTAACAACAATCAAAGCTTACACGCACATACACACGCACATACCGATACAAAATCATACACAGATCTCTCTCTATCTCTAGAGAGAGAGCGAGAGAAATAGCGGAGATACGTTTTCGGTTTAGTTTTCAAAATTTTGTTAGTGGGATTTTTGCAAAAAATATCTAAACTACATTTTAAAAGTGATGAAAATTATGACAGTATGCAAGGAATACTGAAAGGGGGGAAAGTCGAGCTATGTCTGTGATGAGGGGTGTGCAGAAAGAGACAGAGGAACACATTGATGGAACATCGATTGAAACGGATTGAGGAAAATGCCAGAGCTAGCTGCTGATCCCACTTACCTAGAACGAGAAGAGAGCATGCAAAAAGAGAAATTAATTAAGAGGAAATAAATTTAAGATAATTTAATAATAATTAATATTATGTAGGCATATTTTGTTGTTTTTAGGTTTTATATTGCCATGCTACCCGTGGTTATTTTGTTGGTTGGAAATTCGAAAGTACGAGTTCAAAAATCAGTTTAAAATAGTTTAAAATTAAAAATTAAACTCCGAAGGCGTTTTGCAGGCCCATTGAATGCAAATGAACCCGAAACCCGTTCCTAGTATCTATTCACTGCCGTCCAAAGACTGATGAGAATAAAAGCCAAAAAACATTTATTTATTGCTAAATGGAAAAACAGCCGGGGAAAATAAGAAATAAAACAAAATAGTAAATAAATTGGTAATGGCCATCTGAAGTGTTCACCTGAAGCATAAATCTGGCAGGCCATATAATTGGCCTTATCTTTTCCACCGATAAACAATAAATATAGCTTTTATAATTAACTCTTTTGTACGCCAGCTACGCCACGCCCCACGCTATCCACTGCACTCTCCAGGCCACCCATTTTGGTATTTGCTTAAAATTATGAAGCAAACCAGTTGTGCATGCCACAAAATATTTGCGTGCTAAATGAAAAACAAGCAAATCCCAAAATCACAGGCAGCGCCATGGAAAACCGCCAAACTCGTACATTTCCAATCCGAAATCCAATTCGTGCTAGACACAAAAATATTTGCCTTGCATTTCTGCCAGTTTAATTTCATTTTAGTTTTTTTCTCTTTCGTTTTTCGAAAGTTTTTGGAACATTTTTATTATTTGGAGTTGGGGCTTTTTTTTGGCATTCGCATTCGCGGGAGCGAATTGGGGCTTTTTTTTTTTGTATTTGTTTGCGGTTTCTGCGGCCAGCATTTGTATAATATTTTTTTCTTTTTTTTTAGCTGTGCGTGTGTGTGTGTTTGTGGCAGGAAATGTGCCGGCGGCGATACAGAGTTTCAATTCGTGTATGTTAATATTTATGTTTTGATTTCAAACAACGCGCCACCTCTGAAATATTAATGAAATACAAACACAATGTTAGCACACACACACACACACACACAGGAGGCACACTCCACTCTCTCTGGGGGTGTGTGTGTGTGGCACACTCTCTGAGGTACATAGTGGGGATATGCAAATAACGAGACGACTGCGAGACATTGACAGGGTAAGTAAACACCTGGAACCCCAACTCCTTCCCCAAAATGAAGCGAAGTGCTTCCCACAGCTTAGAAGTTAAAGATATCCCCCCCCCCCCAAAAAAAAAAACCATGGCGGGGCTGCTCTTTGAAAAACTTTTCCGTGCAGTTGGGAAATTTATGCAAAATCTATGGGAAAAGTCACTGCCGCCCCAAAAAGATAATCAGGAGCAAAAAAATTCCTTAAATAAAGGAAAAGTAAACGCTGAAGATTTATATACTCTTGCAGATCCAGACATAATGATATAGGGTCCGCTTTATCCTTTCTAATACTATCCTCTGGAAAGGGTATTCCAAAAGGTATTCACGATTTGCTGCGTATTTTTTTGGTGGTTGAATTTACGCCTCGCCAGCGAACAGAGTCCTGTGCTGTGTTCGCCTGCCTCTGGAATAACAAATATTTTATTTCGAGATTAACGCTTGTCAGGAGCCCCAGTCTCTGGCTCTCTCCCCCTCTCTCTCTCATTCGTTTCTTTTATAAATGCAAAAATCGTGAGTGGCGTCGCACATTTTCCATTTCCAATTCGGTTTGTTGCACTTTGTAGCCAAACGAAAGAGAGAGAGAGCGAGCGAGAGCAAAACAGCTGCCAGGAGCCACACCTAAGTCCATGCCATGTGTCTAAAAACGGGGAGTCCTTTGAATAGTACATACATATATACACTCGCACACACACACACACACATATACAGGGACAGGCAAATTTAGCTGCAGGCCAAACAAATGACAAAGCAACGACGACGACGACGACATCGGAAGCTCGTCCTGTGATCCTTGTCCTAAGAGTTCTGGGTGCGGGCTGGGGAAAAGTAAAAGTGGCAAAAGCAAAACCGCCGCATCCTCGCACACGTTTTATTGATTTTCCTTCTTTCA
Organism: Drosophila athabasca; assembly: GCA_008121215.1. Classification (NCBI taxonomy): domain Eukaryota; kingdom Metazoa; phylum Arthropoda; class Insecta; order Diptera; family Drosophilidae; genus Drosophila; species Drosophila athabasca. Next base: position 267,607 of record CM017793.1, on the reverse strand, counting down.
GCCACATGCCACATGCACATGCGTCGCCGGGAGTATCCGGCTTTCCCTCAGCAGCAGCAGCAGCAGCTTTTTTGCGTATTTCCGGCGATTAAGCCGAGAGCACGACGGCGGCGTCGCCATTTGTTTGTAAATTATTTAATGTTACGCTTAAATTTTCCGGCAGCAGGCAGGCAGGCAGCACCAAAGGCTAACTGACTCAGCCACTGACAGTGTGGGCGTGTGAGAGAGGAAGAGAGGAGCTGCAGCTTTCGAAATGTCTTTGAACTTTTGTCTCCGACAGGACGCAGCCATAGGAGATGCCTTTCGGTTTCGTTTTTTTTCTTTTTTATTCGCCGGTTGGTGTCCTTTTAACTGCTAGTGTCCTGACCAGTCCCAGTCCCAGTCCAAGTCCCTCTCCAACCATCCATTCCCCAGTTGGAGCTGAAGCTGGAGCGCTTATGTCTTTTGTTGTTCCCTGGATTTGCTGCTTCCTTTGCTCCTGCTGTTACTCTCTCTCTTTCTCTTTCTCTCTCTCTCTCTCGAGTGGTATTTAACATTATCTGCTTGAGTACATGTTGCGGTATTTGCAGCAGACAACAGCACACCCGCCAACCAGCCAACCAGCCAGCCAGCCAGCCGCAGGGACAGCAGTGGCAGTGGCACTGGCTGTGGCAAGGACAAGGACACGCCGACATTTGCACTCCCATTTTTAGAGCCAGTGCCAGTGGCAGACCGTGGTGGGTCCTTCTTTCTCTGCTTCGTTCGACTCTTTTTTATTTTTCTTCTTTTTTGCTTTTCCTTTTTTTCTTTTTGCATTTGCCATGTCTGCGTTTCCGTTTACAGCTACAGAACGCAACGCGGGATGGCTGTCGCCATCTTTTTTGCTTGCCCGAGCCCGAGCCCAAGCCCAAGCCGCTTATCTCTGGTTATGTTTTCTTACATTTTTGCCCATTGTTTGCTTTTGATTTGATTGTTGGCAGTGCCTTTGCTCCTCGTGCCCCCTCACCCCCACCTCGTACTCAGTGCTAACTTTTAACGAAATGTCTACAAAGGATCAAGCATTATATCCCGCAGGAGAACGAGAAGGATACACGATGTATGTGTGTGCCAGAGTCTCCAAGCTCTGTCTGTCAGAATCACAGCACAAGCATTCCCCGGCATCATTTTCCGTTTGACTAAATGCACCCTCTCTCTCTCTCTCTCTCTCGTGCTCAATCCCCAATCTGCCAGCGGCATTCCTTGGGTTCCTTCTCCACATCTCCTATCCTGCTCACTCTTTGTCTTGGCTGCATTAAAAGCTAATTAATTATGTCTTCAGCTAGCTAGTTAGTCAGTGGTTGGACATCTTGCCAGTGATTTATACCAGCGTCCGAGGACCAGCCTCCAGCTCCACAGGACATGCGAAACAGTCAGTCGCTGATTGAAAATCTCTCACCCTCAGTCTTCAGAGATTTCTGTCATCTTGGATTTCAATGAAAAATAAATAATAATTTACAATTTATTATAGCGACATTTGACACCTTTTTTCGTCATCGAATATGCAACACAAATTTGTTTTTCTTTGCAATAAATCTTCTTTGGTTTCCCAGCAGACAGATTGCTGGTATTTTGAGATGTATCTAGGTATCACGGGGAGTGGCAGCAGTCTCAAGGGATTTGCCAGGGGGGTTGTAAAGACCCCATCTAAAAAAAGGTGAGTCCAAAGCAAAGAGATCGCCCAATTAGCTGAGGTTTTTCTGGAGCTCCAAAGAGAACTACATTTCCTGCCACTTTTGGCGGCAAATGAATCACATGCAAGAGACGTACGCGTGTGTCATGGGTTTTTCTTTCACTCAAAATCCAAACCAAAAAATGTGAAAAACGTGCACCGGGTTTTTGTTGTTGTTGGTTGCATGTTCTTGGCTTTCATTACTTGACTTTCTTTCTTGCCTTCTTTTTTTATTACTTTATTTGCAGTCGCATAACAAGCATAAAAGTCTCCTGTGTTGTGTGTCGTGTGTCATGTGTCGTGTGGCAGCAGTAACAGTAACGCAAGAAAATGGCAATTTCATGTCAATTGTCAATAAGCTGCAAATGAAATGAAAATATTTTCTGTGCTGTTTCCTGGCGAAATTCTTTAGCTGCTTTTTTGTGTTGCGTTTTTTATGACAGAGCGAAAAGACAAGAGCAGAACAAACTCCCACCCAATGCGGAAATATGTTGGAATTTATGCATATTTTATGTTTAGCGAACAACAGGGAAAAATGTAGGGGAAACAGGGGTGCAAAAGCGGGACAAAGTAAGGCACGTAACACGCATACGACATGGTGTGTGTTCTGGCCAAAAGTCATGTCAAGTGCCTGTGTAAATATCATCCATAAATGGTTCGCAATCTTATCGAAAGATGTTGAGAGTTTATACGTTTTCATTTATTTATTTACTTAGTTTTTTTTATTTTTAAATAAAAATCACAACCTGCCACACTTGAAGCTCAAGACAAACACACTTCATTTTTCAACCTGAAACAGAGACAAGGAAAGGGTTTCACACAAAAAGCAGAGAGACAACACTTCAACTCAGGGCAGAGACAGAGACACAGAGAAGGGGAAAGTGGAAAGGTGGAGAGGTGGATAGTGGTACACTGGTCTCTGATGGTGCTTCATGCGCCATTTGGCAGACAACAAGGGGCACAGAGACCCATCAGCATCAGCGGAGGCAGCAGCAGCAGCAGTAGGGGAAGGCAGCATCAGCTGCACTTGAAACAGCGTCGCACATGCTTTAGACTCTTTTGCCACTTCTAGGGATGCACCTCCCTTACTTCCCTCTCTCTCTCTCTCTCTGTATATTCCTTTCCTTTTTTTTACTGTGTCTCTCTGTGCTGATGCTGCTGTTGCACTAATGAAGTCTCAAAGGCGCGATTAAAAATGTAACTTGTGCACAAGAAAAGCGAAACACAAAGATGGAAAGTAGACCGACGCTAGAAATACCCTTTCTATTCTTTCATTCAGAGACCTGACTGAAGCAATAGCCTGTCGAAAGTGCTTTGCAAAAAGGGTATCCGACAAATAAAAACTGAAAAAAACAACTACTTTAAAGACGACATGCAAAAACGCAGATAAAAAAGCAAACACGCCGTTGGCCAGAAGCAAGACAGCAGCAGGAGCAGCTGGAGCAGCAAGAGGAGCAGGAGCAGCAGCATCAGGGAGCGGAATGGTGGCAAAAATGGGTGGAGCCTTGTTGTGGCGTTGATGCGCTGCCAAAGTGCTGCTTCAACACTTTCCGGCAGCAACTTTCCGTTTGGTTCGGTTCGGGAAAGCTATGGGGGTGGGGTGTGGGGCAGGCAGCTCCAGCTGCTGGCCAAAGCCAAACTTCAAATGAAGTAAAGACAAAAAGCCATAGCACATTTATCACAAAGTCCTCCCTCCTCCTGGCAGAGGACTGGACTGGGTGTCTGATTGGAAGTTTGTTTTTCGCAGTTTTTGGGTGCTTAGTGGTTGGCGGCAAGGGTTTTAGGGTTTTATAGCACGATGCTACGGATACCATATGAGCAGTAGTATCGTATGCTGTGTGCTTTCTTCTACGGTTCTTCTTAGAGAAGTTGAAGTTCCTTTTTACTGATATTATTCCACTGTTGTTGTTGTTGTTTGTGTTTTTTATATATAGATTGCGCGACGAGCAGTCATGACATTGAAAAATTTATTGCACGCTTGAGAGAGAGAGAGAGAGAGAGAGAGAGAGAGAGAGAGAGAGAGAGAGAGAGATAGAGGCAGAGAGAAGTGTTTAAGGTGGCTGGGTCCTAGGGGTTCTGTGCCAGGGGTTGTGTCAATGTCAATGTTCAAACGCCCCAGAGGGGTTGTATTTTCTCTTTCTCTCTCTCCCTCTTTTATATGTACATATATCCCATGGTTTTTTTTCATAGAATTTTCCCATTTAACACCTCAAAGAGGGGTGGCCTTAGAGGGTGGGTGGCCTGGTCTGGTTGTTCCAGCCTGCAAAATGCAATTAAAAAGTATTTTTTTCTGTTCCATGTTGAGCTCTTGACATTTGCGTGATAAATGAAACAACAATCAGCAGATGAGATAAAACTTCTCTCTTATCTATGTATCTCGCACTCTCTATTTCTCCTTCTCGCTATTTGTATCTGCTTTCCCCACTTTCTTCCGATTCCTGTCGCCTTGTTCTCTCTTTTCACTGGGCCTCTGAGCCTCAGCTGCTAAATTACACAACATTTTTATTGTTGCCTCTTCCATCCGGCTCGAACCTTAAATGCATTGACTGTGAAATTCGCAATCCTTTCACACGCCCATACACACACACACGCACACATCCAGGCATCCTTTCGCACTCACACATACATACAGACAGACGTAAAAGTATATTTCACGCGCCAACGCAAATTTGAAAGCGAAATTCCATCCTCACACTCCTCGGCACAGCATTTCAGCAACTCTCTGCCCACCCCCACCCTACCTCACCTCACCCTTTAAGCCTTTCTCTTTTCCTTGTACCCTTTTTTTTGCCAAGGAATATACGAATTTGCATCAGGGATTCGGTAAAGGAGTTCTTTCGATTGTAAGTCTTTCTTAAGCCCTTCATTTGACTCTCAGCCATAGGATCTCTGTCATATTTTGAGGAATTTCTGCAGTTAACGCTTATATCTGAACGAATCTGCGTTGCATGTTGCCCAAAAACATCACAGATTTTAAAATATTCTTCAGGGAAAAAATAAAACCATATTTCCACAGGGTATTTCCAGATTCTTACATTTTCCTTCTTGTATTTTGTTGTCTATTTTTCGGCATTTAAATGTTTTACGGTGTCGTTTCGCTTCTCTCATTCTCGTTCTCTGTTCTGTTCATTCATTTCATTTGTTGGGCTCCCGTTGCCGTTTCCCCTTCCTTTTCCTGTAACACCCACCCCATCGCCCTTTTGATGCCACCTCCCCAGCGGCTTGTCTGTTGTTTGCGCCTCTTCAGCGGGTTTTAATTGCGTTTGTATTACACAACACATACACACACACACACAAACACACACAATACGGGAGGCAATGGAAACTTAAAGCATTTTCCAACCCCACTCCCCCAACGCTTGAGTTATTCTGCCACCCACCCTTCGTCCTGTTCTTCTTCCATCGCTTTCTGTGTGCTACTCTCCAAAAGTTTATTATATTTCCAGTTTGAGACTGATTTTTCCCGGTGCTGCGCTTTTGCCTCTCCGCTCTCGTCTCGTTTTTTTGCTAAATTAACTTAATTGTTTTTGCATGGAATTAATTTCATTGCATAAATTTTCACCTTCTGAAGGGATGAGTTTTTTGGCTGCTACTCCTTTGCCTTCTTCCTTCTTCATCTGTCAGCTTAAAGTGTGAAATGCGCCACCTCTCGAATAATTTACGAAACAGAAGCAACATTTTTTGGCCATACAATTAATTATTATGTGGCGCAAACGGCGGGGAAAAGGAGAGAGTGGACCAGGGACTGAGTAAATATTTAAATGTTTCGAAATTAATGAAAAATACTTTTCTCAAATAGCCAAAAATATTATCTTGGGCAGAGAGTCTGAGCCACCCCTCTCTGCCATTCTGGACATCTTTTAATGAGTTCATTTATATGCCGCATTTGACACTTAAGCAGCTTTCGCAGAGGACTGTGCCACGCCCACCTAATCCGCCGCCCCCGCCCCTAACTATTTTTAAATGCTTTTTAAGTAAAGTTCGGTTCTATGCTTTCTTTGTGCGAATTTTTTGTATCTTAATCTTGTCGCTAATTTGCATAGATTTTGGTTTGCAGCTTTTTTTTTTTTAATATAATAAATGAGAAAAAAATATTAAGGGGGATAAAAAAACATTTTTCGAGTACGAGTCTCACTGGGATAGAGGCGAGAAAAGCGAGACATATCAGGCATGCTAAGACACTCTTTTCTGCTAAGTTACGCTGTGAAAAGGGGAGAGAAAAAGAAGTTATTGGTGCCATGCTACTCTGTAAGAGAAACTGGAAAAAATGTTTTGCCTCTTCTGCTAAGCCACTTTGTCAGAAAAAGAGCGGGAGAGTAGAACGAGCTATAAGTATTTAACCTCTTCTGCTAAGCTGCTTTGTGAGAGGAAGAGAAAAAGAAGCTGCTCCTTATCTACTCTGGAAGAGAAAGAGAACAAAACGGATTTGCAAATCTGTTTATGTTTCCTAATATCTATCTATCTATATCTACGTCTCTTTATATCTATGAAAACTAGTAGTTGTATAGACATACAACATTATCTGCAGGCATCGCCATTAAGGTTCTCCCAAAGGTTCCCTTAGAATTGCCTCCAATTTTGCCGTATTTTTGGCCCTGCTCCCCACGTACAATACATTTCCCTTAACTGCTCAAAAGCGAATAACTCTCACTCATTTGTCTCGATTTTAGGCTGCAGGCCAAAGCCAAACAATCAGCCTCATTTCAACCTATAAAAAAAGAAATATGCAAAGAAAAATCCCATTTGAAATGCTTTTCAATTTATATTTTGCTTGAGTTGCTGATGACACAAGGAGCCCACAAGCGATACGATATACCGAAGTAAATGTCCATATAAGTACGCGTACGAGTGAACGAAGAGAAACCTGAGCTTTTCGAAAAGTTAACAAGGATTTAAAAGGTTTTCGCTGTCAAGCGCACACGCACCCACACACCCGTCCAAAGGGGATATTTCTATAAGGATGTGCCGCAATGCAGCTGACAATGAAGGAAAAAAATTATACATAAAGAAGTCGCGCAAATTGTCAGGCCACACACAAAAACACACACACACACTCAAGGACACACGATTAAGATTCTTAAGAGACATCCTTCCACATATACATGAAGAAATATGTTTATCAGGAGGCGTGGGGCTCATTCCCAAACCTCCTGCCCCTCCTTCCGTGCCGCCGAATTTGGCATACTATATTTTCATTTTGTAAATTAAATTTTTTCTTTTCAGGCGCCTTCAACTTTGTCTTTTGCGCACAGCCGCAAAGCCGCCCATCCGCACGCCCCCTCACACGTCTCTAGTTTATATTCATTTTTTTGTGAATATTCGTATTCGTTTTCGTTTTTTTATGTCAACACATGTCCCTGGCAGCTGGCAGGCAGAACGAACAGGAGCAGGCAGCAGGCAGCAAGCAGTTTAATTTCATTTCAATCACGCTAAAAGCAAAACATAATAATTTCTCAAGCTGTCCAAAATGTTTTCAGACGGTTGGAGAGGGTCGTGTCTACGGGTCTCTGGGAAAGTGAGAAATAATCGTCCAACCACTTCACTTGACTTTTTTTCAGTGTAATCCCATACACACACATACCTCAGGCCTCAGCCTCAATTCATAAATCATTGGGATTTTGGTTGTCTTAAAACCTTGAAAAACTTTAATTTACTCGGAATTTGTGTGCACCTTTTTCGATACGATATTCTTGAAGGGTATAACGGTATGTGATATGCACTTCGACTTATAAGATCTATGGTGGCGTATCCTAGCATCCTTTTTATGGCCTCCTGTAAAGTGTATTTCCACTTCGCCTGACACCTCCCGCCGCCTGGGGCTCTTTCTCGGGATTGACCTTCCTCCCGGAAATAATGTATTTTATATGCCACATCTATATGCAACATTTTGTGTATTGATGGAAAAAAGGTTCATGTGTTCCGTCTCTTGTTGAATTATTAATGAAGCTCCCCCCAAAAACTCGCACACACACACACACACACATAATCAGATGTGCCCCAAAATAACTACTTTCAACACTTTGCTGCTGTGGCTTGGGCGCCCCTTCGTCGCCATATGTCATTCCGCCGTTGTTTTTGACCTTGGGATGGAATCCTGTACGTCCTCCTCTTAGCTTTAATTTTTGTATATGCGGGGATTGTGCCATCCACACACACACACACACATACCAACACGCATGCAAACAAGCCTTAATTTAATTAACACAACAGACCACACACACCATGGAAAACTCAAACACTTAACCCCCCGCACAGACACCCACTCAGCAAGGACGAAGCGTACCCTTTGGGTCGTGTTTTGTGGGCTGCAAAGTAAGCAATTTTCCAACAAAAATGTGTGTGTGTGTGTTGTGTTTTTCTTTTTTACATAATTATTGCATGTCGTTGCTGCCGCTGATGAGGTTGATGTTGCAGTTGTTGCCACACGTAATGGTTCTGTTGCAATATCTGATGTTTCGGCTGTTAAGCTTTGCTCTTCTGTTAATTATGATGTCTTTTTTTTCAGGGATCGAAAGGATTTTAATTTTTATAATAAAAATTTACATTTTTATTTTTATATTATATTATGAAAATGGTCCTCATAGAATCAAAAACAATAAAAAAGTAAATATTCAACAAAAATTTTTTGTTCTGCTGGTTCCATTTTGGAAGGATTCTTCTATCACTTAAGGCTCTGCAACACTTTTCACACTTCTGTGTGGCTTCTTATGAAGTCTCTGCTGAGTTTCTGTTGTACGATCTGGATCTATTGCTGCTTCTGTAGCTCTTAATGTTGCCATTGTTTCTTCTGATGTTGTAAGCAGTTGTTGGACGCTGTTGCATTTTTCATACTTTTCCGGCATCTGTCCTGTATTTAATGATGCTGCCATTGCCGCTGTTGCTTTTGCTGCTCCTTCTTGCTGCTGTTGTTGCTGCACTTGCTCCTGTTGCTCCTGCTGTGCATTAAAAAGCCACTTTGCGGTTTCCTGTGGTCACCCCACCCCCACAACCGCCCACAGCCGCCCATTCGCCTAGTCGCCCACTTTTGTTGGCGTGTCAGAAGGTCTCTGTGTGTAAAATTGTGGGCGTTGAAACTTTAAATCGCCATTGGGACAGCCTAGCCAAGCCTCTATTTTTTTTTCAGCCAGGTTTTTCATCGGTTTTTTATTTTATGTTATTTTTGTTTGCGTTTTTAATGCCCTTTTACCTAGGAGCAGCCTACAACCGCCCACATAACGACGACAAGTGCATGGGGAAGGGCCAAGGGGGGAACATATAAAAGGTAAGAACGAACGAACGGGCAGGACCATCGACTCGGGTTTATGCCTCTTATCTAATCCTTTGCAGCGCAAGTTTTCTCTGGCCAATGGCTCTGGCTGCTGGCTCGTTCCGTTTGAGGCTTTTATGAGGTATCGTAAAAACTTTTGTGGCCCCCGTGTGCTAGCTCTAAACATCAGGCAGGACTCAGGACTCAGGCAACAAGAAACTAAAACCAAACGTGCGCCTAGAAATATGCTATACAAATTTAATGCCCTCTCCAAAAAGGACGAACCCAACAACAAACCAAAAAAGAACAGGCACAGGAACAGGCAAGCTGGCAAACAGGCAAACAGGCACTGGCAAAGTAAAGTTTATATTGTCGACGTTTTTATTGATATCGTAAAATTTTTGCCAAAGTCCAAAACACGGAACGTGGTCGATCCGAGGGAGTCCTTGTACTCCTCGTTTTTTCTCCGCCTCCGACAATTTGCATAGTAAATTTATGAGACAATTACTGAGCATTTTTGATTTAATGACAATTATTGTCATAATTTTCATCAAAATTGCCCAGAGTCCTAGTTCTGTCTTGTCGTGGGGCATACTTTTTCTGTTGTTGCCACCATTCCGTGTCTCGTGTCTGCTGGGGCAAAAGGGGCAAAGGGGCAAAAGGAAAAAACAACGTTGATATTTATGCGTTTTTGTGGCTCATGAATTTCGGAGCATGCTCTGAGAGTCAGTCAAGCCATAAACTGTCTGGCTAGGGTCTCTCAGCCAAGTGGCCTTCGTTTTAGCATATTATTGCCTTTCAGAGACCAGCTCCTCCTGCTGCTGTTCCTGCTCCTCCTGCTGCTGCAGGAGCTCCTTTGAGCCATTTCAATTAAACAGTCACGCAATTTCCTCCTCGAATTGTCTGCCCCTTAAGCCATAAATCAAATAATATTGACTCTATTTTCTTGTGGGGGCGTAAAATTCTTTTGTCACTTTGCTGGTAATCGATTGGTGATTCGTTGGTACCAACTGGCACTTGTCCCCGACCCCCCTTCCCTCTCCCCTAATGTTTGCAATATTGTGGGGCACCCTTTTTGCCTTTACTTTGTACATTTCGTCGGAATTTCTAAAAAATTTAGTTTGTTTTATTAAAGAATCATTTCGAGAAACATCTCCATCTCCACCTCGATGCCTGAACCCTTTCAACCCCTTTTACAGACATCATCACGAAGTTCAAGTGGTCTGTCTCACCCGCTTTGCGGTTATTTCCGTCTGGCATCAATAAATCCTATCGGCTCGCACCAATCCAATCGAATATCCCCTCCATTTTCTATATATAAAAATGCAAACAATTTCGCACTTTCGTGCAGCAAAGGGGAGCTGCACAGGTGTGGCAGTCAGGAGTGCTGGCTGGGTCCTCGTCGATTCAACCACTCAATTTGTCACATTTGAAATACGATGACAGAAACACACACATACACACAGCGCAAACAAGCAAGAAAAAAAGTAAAAGCGAAAAGCAATCAAATTGCATTTTTATTTACAGAAATGCATTTTGGTACTTGAATGGAAAGCAAATGCTTTTAAAAACGGCCTACACACAGCCACACCCCCCACTGTACTACCACTGGATATCCAGCAGCAGGAGGAGCAGGAGGCTGCTGGAGCGGCAGCATCCACGGGGCATCCAAACAAGAAAATCAACTTAGAAATTATGACTCCTTGGGTGATGGTGGAATAAAAAACGGGGGAAAATTAAACACAGAGTGAGAGAGAGTGGGGGAGGGAGCGAGAGAAACAAAAGCACAGAATCATAAAAAACATAAAATAAATGTAATAAAAAACAAGGGAGGAGTAGCAAAGCGGAAGCTGGAGGTAGAGCAGAGGGAGAGGGAGAGAAAATAAAGCCAACAATGCAATTTTTGGGGGCGTATGTGTAACAGGCCACAAAGGTCATAAAACCATATCAACGCCATTAAATGTACAACGCGTGGCAGTAGCAGCAGCAAGAGGCAAGCGGCAAGAGGCAGCATCCGCCCCCTACCCAGACATCTGTGGGCGGGGATGGGGGGGTGTATAAACACCTACACGTCTGAAACTGAAAATCATAAAAAAGTGCGCAACAAAATAAAAGCAACAAAAACTTTTCGCCTCCCCCCGCTCCCCGCCTGAAAGATGAGAAGCTGCGAAAAGAGAGAGAGTCAGAGAGTGTGATGAAAGCAGGTTGGGGGAAGGGGAGAACCCTACTGGGAATAGGATATGGCTGGAGAGAGGGGTGGAGGGGTGGTGCGGGATACGATATGTATATGTACACCTTTATGGGCAAAGGACCCCGTACACTTGTTGGGCGCTCTCTTCTTCTGGCCTTGCCCGGGTGTTTAGACAATGTAAACGACTCAGAAAAAAAACAACACAAAAAAAAGGGAGACACGAACACGAACAGAACCCACAAAAAACTAAACAAACTGAAATTGAGGTGGAAACACACACACCGACACACATACGGTCAGGATACAAGGATAAAATGAAGCAGTAGGAGGAGGAGCTAAAGCAGCGGATAGGGCAGAAGAGGCTGCGGCTCTGCGGCTGCTGATGGCACTCAAGTGTGAGCACAAACAAATTTTTTACATTCCACTCTCTCTCTCTTCATCTCTCTCTTCTCTGAGTATTTCTGAGTGTGTGTGTGTGTGCGGATGAATCACCGTGTGGGTGTGAGTGAGTGACTAGCCAAAATGTGGGCGCGTCAATGAAATTAAGGTCGAAAATGAAAATGAAAACAACACACACACGCCGAAAACTCCGTTTTGTTTTTTGTTTTTTTTTCTTTTTAGAAGGGATACAGGAACAATCAGCTAAAGCGTCAAAAGAGCGAATGGCTGATTGGTGGCAGAGGAGGAGACTGATGGCAGACGGAGCATTTCAGGGCCAGAGATGAGACTTACATACGTGTAAATAAATTATATGCGATATTGTTTCAATTTGGAATCAAAATGGTAGAAACGTAACATTTGATAACATAATTGGCTTTAAAAGGATCAAGGATTACTCCTTAGCTAATCTAGTATTTTTGATTTTTACGCCCTTTTTTTGTTAGGAGAGAGTTAGTGAGAGAGCAAGCAAGTCGCGTGAGTTTAAGGAAGATTTATACTATAAGAAATATCTGATGTCTCTACCCATTCCTTCGATATCTACTCACTGCTTAGCCACTCTGGAAAAGAGAACTAATCGTTCCACTTAATTCCTTAATTTCTCCAAAATTCAACTAAATTTCTACTAAAACATTACGTTTAAAGCTTCCTTCCTTTGAGAGTGCCATTTGCGGAGGCGTACTCCATTTTTTGTTTCTCCAAGTACTCCAATTCCACGATTATTTTCTGTTTGGTGTGTAGCCAAGCGAAACGTAATGAGCTCTACGTTACGTTACGTAACGGTAATGCCCGTACACCGTAACCGTAACGATAACGATAGCAGCAATTAGTTTTTAATGTACTTACCGCTCGGGCATTTGCAACTTAATTAACTTTTGCGTCTGCCCCAAAAATAAAGGAACATCCAACGAATGAAAATGTGGGGAAAAAAAACACTACTTAGTGGAAGAACGATAGGAGGTGCTTGTTGTACAACCAGAAAGAACAACTATAATGACGACGAGTGAAAGAACGTGCAACACACACACACACACCCACACACACTGATTACACTCTGATGTCCGGTGTTGGGGCACCAACATGTGGCTGGCGTATCAACGTTGCTCAGTTCGAGTATCCCCCAGCCACTTTATCATTTTAATAAGCGCATTAAAAATGCAATTTCAATGCGCTAGTTTCACATAAACAAAAGCCGGAAAGGAAAATGATTCAGCTACGGCAATTAAGACTAAAAAATACCCTCTAATGGGCTCAAAGAGTGACAGAAGGGAGAGCTCTCAGCTGGGAGAGAGATCTGGTTGTACGATACTCCTAATGTTAAAGATACATGCATCATCTCTCACTAAATTTATGATTCTTAATTCTCATCGATTCTCTGCGAATTATATTCCCTGAAATACAATATACCCTGTGGGGATACCCTACAATTATCGCGTATAAAAATGCAAGGAAATGTTTGCCATATGCTCGACACACACACACACCCCGGGTTATAAAACTACGCATATGTGTGTGTGTATGCATGTGCTTGTTTAACGTTTATGTAGGTGTACGGAGGGAGTGTGTGTGTGGGAGTAGGGGGGTGTGACTGAGGCTTGGCAAACGGCAAACGGCCATAATTTATGCTTTATGTCGGCACAAATTTTAAATGGCCACCAAAGTTCCAGCGAGCTTAAAGCGCATTAAGTCCCCAACACAGAAACAAAAGACAGAGACAGCCACAGAGCCAGACAGTGCGAAAGAGGGAGGGAGAGAGAGAAACACGGTAAGCACAGCGAAAAGTGAGGCAATTTCATTTTGCACTTAATAAAAATTTAATGGAGCCCACATCCCACACACATAGCGCACAATATATGGCCTGTAAATCAGGCAAAATTGTTGCCTTAAGTGAGCTTTAAATGGAGATGAAAACAGATTCGTCTTAAGCGTGCAATTTCCACTACGGCGCTCATAGCGAATCAATAAACAAGCCTCACTGCTAAGACACACCAGAAGAGAAAGCGAGAAAGCTGCAGGAGGAGAGAACTAGAGAGGCGGGAGACCCAAGCACGGGAGAGAGCGATAGAGGTGGTATGCTCTCTTCGAGTAAATTATAGACATGAAAAACACACCCTTCACTGCTAAGCCACGCTGGGAGAGCTCCAAAAATTAAGGCCTCAAAGTGGTAGAGCCATTTATTCCTAGATACAGCATCTCCATGGTTGCTACTTCTTCTAGACTTTCTTTTGCCTTCTGCCTACAAAAATAATATACCCTCGTGATCAAACGACTAACAGGTAGAGAAATATCATCGAAAAAAGATAGAATAGCCTCTGGCTTGAGTCAGATCAAAAGTTTGTCAAGTTTGTGGCCCAGGCCACGCCCTTAAACGAGCATTAAACGTTTATTAAAGCGACAGATGACAGATTACAGGTGTGCAAAACACACTCGTATTCCCTTTTCCACGCCCAAGCCTCAAAGGGGCCAGGAAAAGTCAACAAATTGACACATTAAAACAAATGAGGCCACTGCCAGGACAAGCAGCAGCTGTCGAACGTTACCACACACACAGCGCCACACAGCCCCACAAAGTGCCCCATGAAAGGCGAAACGGCGACGACAACTAATGGAGCTTGTTATAGTTCTTGCTACCAGTCCTTAACAAAGGAATGGGGATGCCGAGGATGGATGGCAGCTGCGCGAAAGAACTGAAAGTGTAGCATACTTTTTGGCCCCCAAGTTAGTGCCAAGAAATTAACGCCTAGCCCTAGCCTCGACTCGACTCGACTTTGGCTCGAGACACTGTGTGGAATGTGTCGAGTATTTGGCCCAGAGTTTTCGCCTGTTTTTTATGTTTCAATTTCAGGTATTCCTTTTTTTCTTTTTTTTTTCTTTGTTGGGTGGAAACTTTTGTCGCCGCACGCATAAATCAAGTTAATCATTTTCGTGGCGGAAAGGAAAAACTTTGGCGCAAATTGGACATTTATATTTTCAGTTTCAGTTGCCAGAAAACAGCAACAAGAATTTTCCAACCACCCTCCCCAAAAAAAACCCCTGATTTATGATCTTTAACCTTGCACTTGACACCCGGAGGCTTAACCAGATGATGGGTGTTGTGTTAGTCCATAATTACTTCTCTGTCTCTCCTTGAAGTTGAAGAAATTTTCCAATAAAAATTGATCGGGGAGCTTACCTGCAAGAGACAGAGAAAAAGAGAAAGGAAATTTGATTAAAACTTGTTTCTAAATTCGTATTTGCAATTCAAAATCTATTGGCAATCAACAACAAGAGCAACCAACACAGCAATAACTTCTCTCGCCCAATAACGAAATTAAGATATTCATCAATAAATAAAGAAAAATGGCAAAACGGATAATTTCTCTAGAGATTGAACACAAAACTTTGGGGGTAGCACAATTGTGTGCTGCAGAATAGAGAGATTTCAAGGTATAGATACAGTGCGGTTCATAATTGTTGGGCAGGTGAAGACTGAGATTATATTATTATTAGGTATATATTAATATTGATAACATTAATATTTCGTAGAACACATATTTTGTTCTTATTTGGAATTTCATTGGGCATAAAATAAATTAATATTTCAATGCATTTTAGTTTTGTTTCCTCACTTTTTTTATATTAATGACTTATTTTTTCCGCTGACGTCAGCGAGTATAGTACCAACACTGTGTAGTATTACACACCCATTCATTTCTTGCCTGTGTGCTTTTATGCTTACGCTACTGAGATAAGCTCTCCAAAGAGATCGTTCTCTCTCTCTCTTATTCTCTCACACAACACACAAAAACTTCCTATTGCAAGACAGACATGTTCGATCGTGCTCAACCGAAAGCACAAAACAGAGAATGCGAAAGCAAAGCAAAGGTAAGCGAAGGTGTTCGGTTACGTGGGAGAGATAAGAGATCGGCTGTGCTTGACTTTTGTTGCTGAACAGATCGCATTGTAGAAATGTTTTTCGAGCTCTCTCCATATTTATTATTCATAAATATGGCACACACTGTACTTGGCAGAGAAATCAATAGGGCCAGAAGCAGGTGCTGCATGCGGCAGGAGCAACAGCAGCAGCAGCTGCAAGACCATGGCAACGTGGCCATGTATGTATATTCAATAGAAACTATTGAAAACAAGTTGTTCAAACTTTTAGCAAGAGATGGAGCACCGCATCCACTCCTGTGAGGGGGAGCTCAACGTGGAAGTCAGTTAAAAAATTGAAATTGAAATGCTCCCTTGTACGCTGCAGGTGCATCTAGAAGGAGCAGCAGCTGGCATTCGGGCAGCCATGAACTGTGTGGGCCCAGAGATTGACAGGCCGACGCAAGTGCGTCATGACACGCCACGACAGACATGCCATTCCCCGTGTATGGTTACGGTTACCCGGAACCAGCCAAAGCTCCAGGTAATCCTTTGGGTACAGGACAACCGGAGAAGGAGCCGCACTGCACAAAATTTAACAAAAATTTCATTGTATGCCCCCAAGTCGGATGATCAATCCGGCCACCCCAAAAATACTGGCAGCAAAAAGGGACACAGACAGATGTCCTGGCTCGTCCAGAGCCTGGTTATGGTCCTGTGGTTAGTCATGTGTGTGGGTTTCGGGGTTTTGTTTGTCTCGACTGTTTGCAATTTGCATTTTCCATTCTGTCTCCCCGGAGTGTGTATGTGTGTGTGTTTGTGCGTGTGTGTGTATGTGTGTGTTTGTGCGTGTGTGTGTATGTGTGTGTGGGTTGCCTCAAGCTATGCTTCATTATTTTTGCAAAACTTTTTACTTAAATGTGAAGGCATTGCCAAGTGCTTGTGTGTGAGTGCGTGTATGTTGACCAAAACACTTGACCATTTATGGCCAGGCCAAAGCAATTTTACCCGCCCATGCCTCTGGTGCTCCCTCTATCATTTATTGATAAATTAGTTTTCCGACATTTGTCGACAGTTTTTGTTTCGGTTTCTGTTTTATTTATTCTTCTGTAAAAAGCAAAATGCAATTATTGTTTAATAAATTTCCATTGTCTTGTCCATTGTCGCAGTAAAAGAAAATTCAATTAAAACTGAGACAGTTGGAAAAGCAGAACCTGTCAATTGCTGGTAAAAACAGCCTCTAAAAGCCTCTCTTAATGGCCCTGGTTTTTGTGAGACAAAAACTGTCACGAAGGCCAGGCAGCCATAAACAAATCCGCTTAGCTCTCAGCTTTTCCACATTTTTCCAGGAGGCGGCTACTTAAGTTCGCCCGCGTGTTGCAAGCACTTTTCCAAGCGATAGAAAAGCAATTCACTTTGAAATTTGCACCTGTAAACATTGTCAAACAATCAGCGGATGGACGGAGCGGGAGGGAGGAAGGGAGGGAGGATGGCAGGTACAGTGCGGACAATGACAGACAACTGCATAGCAGAACTGCAGGAGGTGGTGGCCACCTGATGTCGATGTCAGGGTGTGTCTTTGCAAATCGCCTTAGCTGGTAATTGTGTATATGAACAACAAACAACAACAGCGAACACAAAGAGGAGAAATAAGGAAGGAGAAAGTGGAGTGCCCTCCAAGGACGCAAGAAAATCAGCCATCGAACGGCGCAGATAGGACAGGCGACAGGACATCAGAGCGAGGACGGCGGCTACTAGGAGGTCTTAGAGCTTCTCGTTGGGCAACGCCTTCCTTCTAGTTTTGCACATTTTTGCTGACTCTTTGCTTCTCGGGTTACACCCACCCACCCACACCAGGATACTCCTTGTTTTTCACAGATACTCCTTCTGGTCATACCCCCATCCCTATCCAGACGTGAGATTGACCAGCTGCAAGGGTCCTTCCTTTAGTAGGAAAATGCAATCATAAAATGTGTCATTATATTAAACCCATGCTGTCCCCCCACTCCCTTTTCCGACTTATTTTATGCTTATTGAAAAGGCCTGCAAGTACCATGCAACATTTTGCTGCACATGAGACCCCCTAGCCTTAAATTAAAGTTTCATTCTGTTTTTCTTTTATGGGGGAGATTTTTCTACTGCTTTTCATGCCAGGGGTTTTCAATTTTCCCTGCTCTAATGGTTGGCAATTGTCATTGAAGCGGCAGCCAATTGAGCGGCAGCCATCAGCTTTCCCAATGGGCTATGGGTTTTCCACATCATCATCATCATCATCAACCTCATCGGGCGGTGGAATATTTAGCATGTTCACTTTCAATTTTCCATTCAATTTTTTGCAGAATTTTCCTTCTGGCTTCTCCTTTTGTTCGCATTTCAATTGCGATTTGGCTTTTGTTTCGCTTTTTTTTGTAATTGATTTTCATCTTTCGTTTCTTTCATTAGAAGGCGCTTTCCCTATTCCTTCTGTGACCTTTCTTTCTGGGGAGTGTAGCAGCAGCAGCCAGCAGGCAGCAGGCAGGCAGCAGCTTGTTGCCCTTTGTTTTGGCTTCTCATTTTCCGTTTAGCATTTTCCATTTGCTCTCCATTTGCTCTCTCCCTTCCTTTCTCTTTGGGTTAAATGTTGCAGAATTGTGTTTGTGTTCGGAGTCTCCATTTCTCCTCTTACATTTCTCGCACAATTGTTTGAATTTTTTACTTTCGCATGTGCGACTTGATTTCCGTTGCAAATGGCGTTGCAAGGACATGGACTCTATGGGGCAGGACTTTTATAAGTGATATTGAAAGCGTTCTCTACGCCTTTATGTGGGCCAGCAGCCCATTGTATTGGGCACCACCTCACCCCCCCTCCCTCCTGTTGGGCATTGTTTAATGGTGCGTATGATTTATATTTTATTTTGTATTTTTTTCCTGCCTCTCTTCTGCGTTTTATTTTATGTTTTGTAGGGTTCGTATTTAAAGGACGAGCCCTTTCTTGGGATCGAGCGAGTGGAGCATAAAGAAATGTAAATGAGTCACAATTAAATGCACATTTTTCCTCACTTTTGATCACCGAAAAATCGACAACCAAAGCAAAATTGTCCACATAAATTATGTCAGAATCGGTTAAGATAATGCACATGAATTATGTGAGAAATGCTGCTACAGAAAACAAAAAAAAAAACCAGAGAACAAGGACACAAGGCTTTGGGATACGACCAAAAATGTTTGCATGTTCGGGCCAAATAAACAAAATAATAAACCCAAAAGGAATTCCATACAACAGCACACACAGAAAATGGCCGAAAAGCCAGCAAAAAAAAAAAGGAACAAATTGTTTGGCCAAAAAGGGGCCCAGGAAAATATACGGGAAGGGGGGACCCAGAAATGCCATTCTGCAGAACTAATAAAATGGCAAAAAAAAGCACCAAAAAGAAAGCACAGCTCAAATAGATTTTTAAGGCAATTTCACTTGTGAGCGAACGCAATAAAAATCAAGAATATTTTTCAATGAATTTCCAACCGTTAAAGGAAAACCCTCTCCCCTACCCCTACCCCCACTGCATGCAACGGAGAAAGCGGAAAAGTAAATCGGCGGCAGCGATGGCGTCTGCAGATAAACACGAAGGACCAAGGAAAGAGGGAAGCCATTGAAACACACACGAAAGAATACCAAAAAAAAAAAAAAAAAAAAAAAAAAAAGTGTAGCAGAAGAGTAGCAGAAAAAACGATTAACCTACAGTGTGTTTCATTGGCATAAGGTGCGCACAACTCACGAGCTTAAGTAAGTGAAATACAAGGATTGACAACTGACTGAATGCCATTTTCATCCCCCATGAGACATCATGTAACGTTTACCAGCGAATGACAGCCTGTTTTCCTGTTGATCTAGAACTTAGAAATTCGTATGATATGGAAGATATTTTCTTCAGATAAATTCTCTTCATTCTCATTCCTCCACGAGAAAGTGGCGACATGCTACGTTTACAGTTTACAAGTGAATGGCAATATATATGTACATACATTAACGCATATGTGATTCCTCATCTGAAACCTACAAAAACATGATCCCACGATGAACTTCCTTGCTTTACTTCTTTTATAATCATAATTCCATGTCTCTCCCTTCTATGTGAAGATCATCCCCAAATCATTGCCTGATTGTCCCGAAACGCACTGCACCTGGCAGGTGGCTTATTTGCCTGGCTTCTTCTACTTCATACGTATGCAAAAATGAAGTCCTATAGCAGAATGAATATCTTTATATCGAGAGGTGGAGGCAAGACACGAGCGTCACGAAAGGAGAAATCCAGCGAGTGGCAGGGGCAAGGGCAGGTAGAGCTGGATGTATGTGTGGCAAATGGGAAATTGAATTTCACGCCAAGCGAAAACAAAAACCCAGCTAGGGGAAAAGCCAGATCCGCTTGCCGTTCTGCCGTTCCATTCTGCCTGGGAAATATGTAATAAAATAATGTTTAAAGAAAATTTACGCCATCGAGCTGGAAAGTTTAGGACAGCACATCCAGGACTCATCGAAGGGCGGAACGTTGTCGTCGCACGTGCGAGCAGTCAAAATGAAAATCGAAAGCAATAAAAACTCCCCACGACACAGCATGGCATGGCGTATACGTAATGCGACCAGGTACAGAGCCGAGTATGCAGCAGGAGCCCCAGCAGCAGGAGCAGCAGTGGCAGGAGCAATCAAAGGAAGTTGACAATGGCAAAACCCTGGCTGCATACTTATTGGGGTTCTGGGGCATGCAGCCGACACAAGCAGTTGAGCTATTTTATAGGAGAAAATGCGGAAAATATGAAAAGCGACAGATTGACAGAGAACGATGACTGTGTCGGCAGAGCAACAGCCACTGCTTCACGGAACAGAATGGGGGCAAAAACCAAAAAGAATTTTTTTTCAATTTACTTTCCGCACATTTCCACACATTTTCATGCGTAAGAATGACAATGCCCCGAGAAATCACATGAATACTCCGGTAAGGCCGCAAAGAAGAAAATTCAATTCGAGGCGGAACCACGCAGGCGGAAGGCAGGAAGCGGAGGCGTGAGTGGCAAATAAAAAGAAATAATCAAGGCAGAGGCATAGCGAAATTGTGATGCTCTCTTAATGCGGGTTTTTGTCAAGTTAAACTAGACTACATTTAAATTTAATAGAATTTTGATTTAAAATGTATCATTTTTTGTATCTTAGTATTACAATTTTCCGGTCTTTTTTTTTAGGGTGAGGACTCACTGCCCACCAATAAAAAGATTGTCTCTCTTGTGGCTTTTCAACTAAAATAGAAATATTTTCGTTGCTCTCACAGAGCGGCTTAGCTGTGAAGTCTGCTCCCGAGGCTCTCTTGCTAAGCACCTCATCCCGTACAGAAAGAGTGCTCTCTGGCCTTTTTCCCCCATTTAACGAGTATCTGCAGAAAGTAATATTTCCACTCGAATTCCTGTGAACCATTCAAGCATCAACGGAATGCCGCCTAGACAGCAGAGGCAGCCAGACTTGATTAGTTGTTGGACCAAAGGACAGTCTTTTACTGTTTCTCTTACTGCTGTGTACTTTTCGTTGTGTAGGTTTTGAGGGTTGTGAGGGGTCTGGTCTTTTGGAGAATTTGCATTTTTAATTCACATTTTGTCGGGCTTTTTGCATAATTCGATGTCAGCGTGTGTCAACGTGGCAAGTTCTGTTGCTGTTTCTGTTGATGTTGCTGTTGCTGTTGCTATGTTGTGGCTGCTATTCCAGCCACAGGGTCTGCCTCGTATCGTATCCTATCCTATTCTGTTCTTGTTGCTGTTGCTGTCTCTGGCTATGGCACAAAACTTCTACCCCGAAACAGAAGAAATTGTCTTGTCAGTTGTCGCATTTGTCGCTGTCTCTAGTCGGGGCATGGCACGGAATGAAATGGAATTAATATACAATTGCATGGCTGAAGGCGCATTTAAATAAAATAAACAGCAAACCGAAACTAAACAAGGACGAAAAACTTTCTGTCACATTCATAAATATTCATAAATTTTCCTACCGACTCCAACAAAAGTAAGTAGCAGCTGAAGTACATTTTCCATTTGATTGCCTTCAAAGTCAGAGTCAAGTCTTTTTCGTTTGTTGTGTTCTTGTTTTTTTTTTTTTTGTTTTTTAGTACCGCTCGCGGCAGGTTCTCGACGCTCGATAAAACTCATTAAAGTGGAACTTTCTTCCGAGTGATAAGAGATAATAAACAAAAGAGAAATGACAACCGAAGTTGTGTTGGTTTACAAGTCAGTTCCCGTTCCCATTGCCATTGCCATTTCCATTCCCATTCGAACCATTTCCATTTCCCAGTGATTTCCCCCATTGTTGATTCCATTGTTGTTAATGAAGGTGATCTCTATCAAAGTTTTCCTTTACATTTGGGTGGCACTGCTTTGATGATGAGGTGTCCTGTGCTGTGCTGTCCTGTCCTGCGTGGGGGGCATGCCACAGCTGCTGTATATAGCCGAGTTGAAGCAACAACTAAATTAAAATTTACAGCACTTAAAATGGAAACGTGCCTGTTTTATTAAATCAATTTTTACGGCCAGAGAGAGACGGAAACGGAGGAGAAGACGGAGGCGGAGGCGGAAAATGGAAAATCTTGGTTGTAAAAACTGAATTTTCTCTCTCTCTGGGCCAAGTTGTTCCTGTTGTGTGCTGTGCCTGCTGCTTGTAGTTGTTGTTTTTTGAGAAATAAATTAGACATTTAATGATGACCGCAGGCTGTTTGCTGATTGCTCTCTCTCTTCCTCAGTCTCGCTTTCTCTCTCTCTCTCGCTCTCTGTATTTCTTTGCCGCATTTCAAAGATGGAAAAGTTGCGCATTTTTATCCGAGATTTATTTAATTTAATTGAAGTTTCATTGCTGTGGCAGCCATCGTTGTGGAAGAGATAGTTGATTACTCTCCTGGACACTGGCCTTAAAGAAAATTACTTTAAAGAGAGGGATTTTCCACACAGTTTTCTCGTGGTTTTCTGCAATTTTTTTTATATTTTTTTTTGTCTAATTGAATTAGACAAACATAAAATGCTGTGAATGCAGTGGCCGAGAGCCAAGGCGATTACTTTCACTTGAGCGCCTTTAAGGCTTTCGACACTCTACTCTCAGAGACAGAGAAAATGCAAGAGAAAGGGAGCAGAAGAAAGAGAGTGGAGGGAGCCAAAGCAAGGGAGGAGTAAGCTTTTGGTCAACTGAGTGTAGGAAACAAGGACACCATCACATCAGAGGCTTTAGCGATTTTTGCTAATGAAAATTACAAAAGAAACCGAAGCAAAGTGCTTCCCTAATGCACTCCAGTAAAATGCAGTAAAATGGCCAGAGAAAACCATAGAAAATAAGACGGGTGAGAGGAGAAGAGCACAGAAGAGTAGGGTGGTAAACGCAGAGAAAAGTAGAGAAAATGAGGGTGAAACGAGTGCGGAAAAAATCCAACAGGATTGAGGGAGAACACTTTCTGCATATGAATTTCAATTTGTGAAAACGCCTTGACTGTTTTGCTGCACATGCCTAAGAGTCCTGTGCTACCTAAGCCCAAGGACAACAGCCTCACACATGCAGCCTTAAACACACCCACACAGACAGACATTCCCCTGCCCTGCCCTCTCTCTCTCTCTCTCGGATGTCTGTGTCAACAAATTGCAGCCAGTCAACAACCTTTTTGCCAAGTTTAAGGTAATAAGTTGCGCACAAAACACACACACACCCAAGAAAACGGGCAAAAAAAACACACACACACACACAAAACAGGACACATTGTCTACACTTTGAAAAGAAAACGGAAGAAAATTAAGAAAAGAAAATCTGTTACAGGGAGAGCAAAGTAATCCCAAAGAGAGAGAATAAGAATAAAATAAAATAAAATAAAATAAAAACGTATTTAGCAAACTGTTTAAAATACATATTCGATAAACTGAAAAAAATATAAGGGACAGGAGAAAGCTGCAAGAACATCTGCCTTTCAATGCCCTTGGTGAGAGTGATGACTGGAACCTGTTAAAACGGTTATCCGAATCTTTGAGCTACTAAAGAAAGCAATCTTTAGCTTTCGAAGACCCTCTTAGCCCTCTAAAATCTTGCGTTAGCATTCCTCAAGCTTTCAATTTCTCTCAGTGCCCAGGAGGCTCCTGGCAAACTATTCAACCTGGCTCTCGCTCTTCGGCACACACTGGCACTCCACACAGGTGCATAGGTGTCCCTGCCGACTGTCACTGTCCCGCCTTATCCTGATCTCTGGAGTAGGTTTCCTGGAGGCCAAGATACATATGCATAAGCTGCACGGCTACACGAAGACTGAGCTAAGTTTAAAACCCCTCCCACCAGTTATAGAAGAAGAACACCCATAGAACACACATATCTTTAATGGGGGATTCTGGGAGGGATTCGTTCTCTTTAATTATGTTTGGCTGATGGACTCTCTGGGTGCGGCAAAATGTCTGACTGCAAATCATATTAAAAGTTTTTTTTTTTTTTGCCCAGAGACAAAGGAGCAATGGTATGGGGGGTGGGGTGTGGGGTGTGGCAAAGAATTAAGAAACTTTGTGCGCCGCAAAATGAACTGTGGAGAGTGTGACCGAGCGCTGTATCTTCCCTTTCTCTCTCTCCCGCTGTGTGTCTGCCCGCTTGACTTGAGAATCGAGACCCAGACGACGACTGGGGTCTGGCATTAGCTGTGGGCCGCAGGATGTGTCGGAACGGGAGACACCATCTAATTATTATGCTATATGCGTGCGGGGTCCCAAAACAAATGCACAGACGGGACTAGAAAAAGACAGAATGAATGAGGGAGATAGGCAGTGAATGAGGGAGAGAGAGCCAGAGATGGACATAACAATAAGTCGAGAAAAGGAACCCCAGAACCCAACTGGGAAACATGAGCATGGACTTGGACTTGAGTCCTGAGTCCTGAAGGTTCTGTTTGGCCATTGTTGTGGCTCTCTTTCTCTCTCTCTCTATCCCGATTTTTGTTGCTGTCTCCCTTGGTATTCCCCAGCCTCGCATTTTCGATTTCAAGACAAATACAGAAATAGCCCGAAGAAAGCTAGAAATTGGCAGAATGGCAGCCGCAAAAACGGAGGAGGAAACAGGAAAAACTTTTCCTTTCAGGCCAGCACTTAAAATCCACAAGAAAGCACAAGGAGGGTGCCCAACAGAATGCAATTAAGTCTCGCAGTCAGGGGAAAATCTCAGTTGGCCAAAAACTCTCGCCGCCCGCAACAATTTTCATGCGTTGGCCAAGGAGTGTCGGGAGTCTCAATAAAAATTGCAAAGAGGACTTGACTTAATACCACACACACAGGATGTGTAAGAGAGAGCCACAGGACAAAGGGGAAAAAGAGAGAAAAGGAGAGAGTTATATATTCCTCTAACTGCATTCTGTAGCATTCAAAAGGTATTAAAAAAATACAACAACAACAAAAGTGGTAGGTGGAAAAACCCCGGGAAAGAGGGCGAAAAGAATGAATAAAAAAAATTATTATTTCACATTTAGCACGTAACGCACATAAATCCTTTTAAATAAACGTTTGGCACGTTTTTTGTAATATTTTTCTTCCTCTTTGTAGAAGCGGAGCCCACACTGCGAAGCTGCGATGCTGTCCACGTCCACGTCCTGCTTCTGGTTCTCGTCCTGCTGCTGGTCCTGGCAGGTAGCTGTAGCTGGAGGTAGACACTTAAGCCTTATCCTTTTGCAGCAACTCAGACTGAGCTGCGTGCTTTTTTAATTTCTTTCCTCTACTTTCAGAATGAAGAGCCACAAGAAAAAAAAACAACGAAAAAATGTAAGATAAAGTGAAGGGAACTGCCAAATGGGAAGCGAAGGATTTTATACCCTGGAGGATGTATGGCAGGAAGTTCTTTTGGAACAGAATATCTATTGGAAATTTATCCTTTGGGGAACATTCGATAACTTCTCTTTGCAGCTCAAGTTGATTCAGTAGTGAGAAATCAGTTTTGTTCCTACAGAAGGAGAGACCGAACGCGTTCGTTCTTGTAAAAAAAAAGCGATCGAATGCGTTGCTTCAGACAGAGAGAGAAAGAGAGACAGAAAGAGAGAGAGAGAGAGAGTGATCCAATGTGATGCCCCAGACATAAGAAGGGATCGAACATGCTGTTTGAAATTGATCATGTTGAATCATGAATCAATCTAAAGCTTCGCTTGAAGCTTCCACAAATACTCCGATGAAAAAAAAAATATTGCTAAGATCCCTCACGTATGTATGTATGTGCCTTTCCATCTGTTCCATCTACAGGTAATACCCACAATGCCAAAGGGTACCAAATTACTTAAAACAGCAGCAGCATGTAGCAGGGGCCGTAGTAGGAGCCGGTAGTAAGCACGGGGACAACGAGCAAGGATTATGGCATCATTCACCATGGCGCATGCAAATGGGCATTGAAATTAATCACGCTGAGCGCCAAGCAGTTGACAGGAACTAAAGGACAAGCAGAGGAAGGAGAGGAAGGATAGAGAGTGTGGCCATCTGTAAGTTACTTTTTAATTGATCGGATTCGCGGGTCTTGCCAGCGACTACTCCTCAAGATCTCTCCACCTGCAACCTGCTGCGACTTCCTGCTCCTGATTTTGGCCACTAATTGCAGACATTTTTTGGTCGAGGCGGGATGGAGGCGCATTCATCCAAAAATGGAAACCAAAGTTGAGTTGAAATAGAAATATATATAGGTATAGTATTCATAATCAAGCCAAAGGATATGCAAATGGTATGCAAGACACTTGCAAAAGTTATCTTCTGCATTGCAGATGGAACATCCGTTCCTGGCGAGTCCTTGGACCAAGGCTCACACTAACGACTGACACGTGAGAAGTTTTTAACACGTACACGGCACACACAAATTTACGAGTCCTGCTTCGCATTTTCTTTGTGATTTATTTTCCTTTGCAGGAAGAAGTATGAATTTTTCTTCAAGCTTTAATTTTGTACACGTCCTCTTCCGCCTCTCTCTCTCTCTCTCTGGTTCCCTCTGTTCCTGTCTGAAGGTGCCACAACGTAGCACGCGATAAGGCCGCAGCACACTTGAAACCGGCAACCGCAAAATGAGGCAAAAAGAAAATAAAACTGAAGAACGAAAGGAAATGCAAAAAATGACACGGAATCGTTAAGCGACTTCGACTTGAACTCCTGCCTCCGCCTGACACTTGCAACAGTCCTCCCACTCCTCCTCTTTCCACAGCGATTTTCCATGGACTAACAAGCGTGCCCAGGCAACGGAAATACTTGTGGGGGGGAGAGGGTCCTGTGAAAGTAAGCCCCAGCCAGGCCGAGTCCTGGCCCTGCCAAGTGTTGGCGGCGATAAGCAAAACCAAGCCACGCCTCAAGCCCTCAAGCAGCAACTGTACTTGAAACGATATGCAAATGTTGCATGTGGCAGCGGCAACGGCAACTCTTTCTAGCTGCTTCACCACCCTCCAAAAAAAGAAAAAGAATATGGTGAAATCCTTATCGATAGATTGTTTAGAGGGCAATCGATGACAGCGATATAACAGGGATCGGGTCACAAAAGGCTGCATTCTCATGCCTCCTAGGATTATATATAGAGAGATATGCATATATATGGGATATGAAAACGTTCTATAGGGATGGAAAATGTTCAATTCTGCGGGTAATTTGTATATTTTTTGTTTGGTGGGGGGAGGTGTTCGATTTTTGCCTTGTCACTCGAATCAGCATCCGCAAAATATTCCCACGGGACACAAAGGCAGCCCTGGCCATGCGTGTGTGTCACCCTCTCCCTCTCTACCCCTTCACTTCAGTCCCACTTTCCTGCTGGTTTTTCTGCGGTCGAATTTAAATTGTCTGCCCCACAGTGACACACAGACAGAGAAAAAGGAAGAGAGAGAGAAAGAGACAGACAGAGGGGGTATGTACTCTCATGTATGTAGGTGCAACCATAAAAAAAGAAGGATTCTCCCTTCCATCAGAAAAAAATTGTCATATGAAAAATGCATAATAAATGAGCTTGATTGGCGGTCCAAAAAGGGGGGCGGGAGTGCCGGAAGATGGGCGTGTCTGTGGTGTGTACCCGACTACGCCTTAAAGCTTTCTATATTTTTTTGTGGAGAATATTTCTCCGGCTGCCACAATCGCTGATTGATTTTTTTCCCCCACTTTTATGATTTTTTGGTTTTAGGTTGGTGTCGTGAAGGCATTTAGCCATCAAGTGGGCGTGGTTCAAGCACGAAATTGAGTAGTTTGGAAGGACAAAAACAGAAAAAAGGAAAAAACGATATTATACTTAGAAAAAGAACCCATCAAAAGGGATTGAGGCAGGCTCGAATCGAAAGGAATGATCGAACGCTTTGGTTGAGACGAAGGCAGCGATCAAACGTGCAAGCTCATACCGAAAGGGTGGAACAAACATGCTCTGTTTTGCACTCAAACTTGTTCGTTTTGGCAGAGAAACATGGAGGACAGAGAGAGAGAGAGAGAGAGAGAGAGATGGAGAGCTTATGCAAATCGGTTGCAGGTAAACATATGAAAATGTTTGTTAAGCACTGGAAACATTTCCACACAGGATATTAAATATTTAATGCGTTTCTAATTGTATGGGAGGCGGACACTCACTCTCACACATACGCACACAACACATAATGTCCTGTGGTCACAAAATATATTAAATCTATCAGGAATTTGATAGGCGTAAACATGCCCAAATATTATGCACAATATTTATCACTAAAGCATGGGAAAGCGGTAGTCAAATGATTTATTTTGTAAACAAAATTTTAAATTCAATCCTTTTCCCACTCGACGCTGCGCTCTCTTCCCCTCTATTGCTTTCTGAATAAACCTTTCTCTTGCTCTAAATTATGCTAAGTGCTTTAGCAGCCGGTTTTTGGCAAACCAAAAACAAGGCACATAACCAAAAAAAAAAAAACAAAACAAATGCTAATGCATTAAATTGCATTTAAAACTAATTAAAATTGTAGACAAGCACTTATGCTAACATTATTCATTATTATTGTTATACAAACTGTAGTTGCTGTTGTTGTCTGTTGTTGTCTGTTGTTGTTGCTGCTGTTATTTGTTGTTTTGTGTTTAGCTGTGTGTGGTTGCTGCTAAAAAGTGAGGGCTAATGAGCTTACCTGCAATTAGAAGAACAAATATATGCAAAAATGTAATCAGTTTGTTGTGTTGAATTCGGGGGAAAGGGTATTTGCAGTTCATTAGAGGCAAGCATACCCCCAAAAGGGTCGCAGTCATAATTCATTCATTTATTCATTTAAAATATAAATAATTCTGTTGAGTTTATTGCAAAAAAATAGTTGAAGTCTTCAGCATCATTAAATGCCTTTTCGCAACCTTTGACTCTCCACCTCTCTGCTATTCATTCATTTAAGCCATCATTCGCTGCTTCTATTTAATATATTACACAGTCCATTCCAAAGTCACTCAATCATTCATGGAACTCTTTTGCAGTTTTCCACCTTCCTCAGGTAAGGACACAAAGGACAACACCCAGCTTGATCTAGAGACGAGACAATGTCTCTCTGGTATGTAGTTGTGGCATCTTTTCACCGATTGAACCCTTTTTTGTTCTCATTGAAATGACATCAAATGAAAATTCCCGTACGTGTCCCAAACAAACGCAATCAAATTCTACCCCCTAAAATCCATTGGGGAGCCATCGGTCTTTTACTTACATACGGCAGTCTGAAACAAAAAAAAAAAGAGACTCCTCTGCAATAAATGTGGAAAATGGAAAAGTGGGCCGGGAGGGAGGGGAGAACCTCTGTCCCACCTTCTGCTCTTCTATTCTGCCACCATTCAGCGCGCCCGTCCCGCCAATTACAATGACAATGAATAATTATTCAAGACCAAAGACCAAATCACGGAACAGGAATTTTAATGGCACCACGAGATGCAGCAGCTGTCCCTTCACTCCAGGCATTTTTCCAGCCAGCTAAATATGGCTTGTGGATAAAATTTTAATGAAGATCATCTTTCATTTTTTGCCTGTGCGCCTTTGTTGTGCAAATTTTTGTGCTGAATTTTCGCCTGGAATTGTTGGATTGAATTGGATTGGGAGCAAATTCTAAATGCAAATGCATTTACCATTAACAAAAGGCATTAATTACTGTTCGGTTCTTGCAAAATGGGTCTATTCTAGGACTGCCACGGGTGTCCCATTTAATTGCCAACAATTTTATCGTCACATATGCGAAAATTAGTGTGACAATTGTTCGGAACTCTGCGTTAATGATAATGATGATTATGGCCGTGGCCGTGGCAGTGGCCGTGGCAGAGGCCGTGGCCAAAGCCACGATATTGCATTACAGCACACGTTTCAGGCAGATGTACATGTGACCCACCCAATCTGCAAGCCCAGATCCGAAAATCCCAATTCCGTTGACAATTTTGCGCCATTAGGTGGGCGATGACAGCCAGCAGGCAGCCGATGGGCCACTTCAAATGGCACATAGACATTATATCAATTACTCAACAGGACATAGGACACGGGGACTGGACACCATCATTCAGCACCACACCACCCAACCCCTCTCGCAACCACCAATGTGTGTGTGTGTGTGCCTCTGTGTTCGATCTGTGTTCGATGATGCACTGAAATTGAGCATTGCAATTGATGAAATAATTTGCTGCACTGACATTTTTGGTTGCCATTGATACCCAAAACCGACTCGACTGTGGGCGTGCCGCCCCCATATACATACATATATATACCCACACCCACCCTTACGTAACACAGCTGTCGCTGCCACTGCCGCTGCCACTGCTGCTGCTGTTGCATCAATGATTTGATTTGATTTCCTTAGATAATTGCTCAAACTGAAACATGTGCGAGAATTTTGGACTATTTGTTAGTCCCAAGAGGGTGATATTTGATGGGAGGAGGATGTGGATGGGTATGGGTGTGGGTATGGGTATGGGGATGGCCAACCACTAAGAATTAATCAGAGCGGACTATCAAATTGAGCACCGTACATAACTTCATTCGAATGTAAACCCCCGGAGAGGGATTTGGCACAGCCAAGTGTTGAAATGAAGAAACCATTTCTGGACTTTATTGGATATTTGATTGATGGATTGATGATTGCTACGGAATCCGATGAGATTCAAATATCAAAGAATCGGCAAAAATTAC
The DNA here is from genome assembly GCA_008121215.1 of Drosophila athabasca. Lineage (NCBI taxonomy): Eukaryota > Metazoa > Arthropoda > Insecta > Diptera > Drosophilidae > Drosophila > Drosophila athabasca. The sequence continues at coordinate 237,081 of CM017793.1, read as the reverse complement.
TCATACATAACTACTGGATTGCAAAAAAAAAAATATTATGGTTCTTTGAACGCCTGGCTTTTGAATACATTTAGGATGCCTACGAAGATCAAGTTTGAATATTTTTTTTTATTTACACATTTTTTTGTTGTCTTCGGCGCTTGCTTTACAAATGTTCGAAATAGTTTCCGAACATCATTATTTTGACAGTTGATTTTAACATGTTTCTTTTTTTTGAGCAGCGCCTTCTGACATTTTACATATTTTTTTACAAAAGATAAACAAATATAAAAAAGTCTTTGGTGTTATTTCTGTAGTGCATCTTTTTGTGTTTTTTGTCTTCGCCGCTTTTTGGGGGCTGTCCAACGTGTTATTTTTATGTGTAAAATTGTAAAAAGTGTAAATCGTCTTTCACCTGTCACTTAATCTATTGAATAAATATACCAAAAAAATTTGTTCGTGTCTTTCTTTAAGATAAAGGCAATTTTAGATATCTATTACCCATATTTTTAAAGTTAGTATAATTGTGTCTTATTTTTTTACGCTTTTATAATTTTAATATTTTTTTTTCTATTTTCTTTGTACTTTTTTTACGTTTACTAAATTTTTTATATTTTTTTATATTTTTACATTTTTTATTTTTTTTTTTACTTTTTTAACTTTTTTACGTTTAAATTTTTACTACTTATGATTTAACAAATCTAATTTTTTATTTGTAATTTTTTTTTTACCTTTTTTGAAGTGGTTTTGGGCTAAGATTTTTTTTTTTTTTTGTTTTTTTTTCTTTTGGGAATTCCCCAAATAATAATCCGGCAAACAGGTTTTTATGACCAATCTGTCATTTTGGATTTTTAAACCGGGCATTCGAAATCAAATCAGAAAACTGGGAAATGTCCTATGAAATGCAACGTCAAATTTAAAAAAAATTTTAAGGTAAAATGCCTTAGGCAACTCGTCCGAAATCATTAAATAAAATTAACTATACAATATTAAAATTTTTTTACGCCCTCGAAAGGACTTGGTCCTGGAGAGTTTTTCTTTCAATTTTATGGAGGTCAAATCTAAGGATCAGATCCGTCTGACTTAGGGGCTAGTCCTATTTAAGACTGTTCAGTAGTTACTGTGGTGGTGGTTGTACTGGTGGTTGTGCTGGTGGTTGTGCTGGTGGTTGTGCTGATGGTTGAGCTAGTTGTTGTGGTTGTGGAGGTGGTGCTTGTGATTGTTTGCAGCGCCATTGGTAGGGCCAATTTCTCTTTAATGTCGCCCCAAATAGCGGTGGTGCACTTGTCCACCATCATCTTGGGCAGACGGGGCGACACCGGCTCACTGTTCGGTCCAGAGGAGGGAAATTGGTAATCCGGGTCCAGCGAGAGGGGTCGCATCGCAATGGTGGGCCCCTCATAGTCCTCGAATATCGACTGGAGATTCCGTGTGGACTCCAGGCGTCTGAAGCTACACAAAAAGATGGCACGGACGCGCTCAAAAGTCTCCGGATCGTAGACGGATCGAGCGGTATTCGTTTGATCGAAGGGCTCTTCGATGCAGAGCTCGATCCATTGGTGGATATCGTTCTTGGGCGCCGTCGCAGCACGACACATTTCAATGGGCAGCAGTCCACCCGTTCGAATGGAAATGGCATACTTCCGGAAATCAAAAATGCTATAATAATGCAGGAAGCTGAGCATCAGCTCTCCAAGGTTCTGAGTGTTCTGCGACTCGTAGGGAGCTATCACCTCATTCATGTCCACGTAGCCACTGCTCGAGGTATCGAGAAGCTCAAATTTCTGGGGATACAATGTATGAAGGCAGGGTATCACTGGGGGATTGCAGCCCGCCTGCAGAAAGTGGATGACCATCAGCATGAGGGAATAGCTGGAGATGGTCATGTTCTTGGCATTATTAATATTATGATGCTGGGCCCACTGCTTCACGGCCAGGGCCATTGGTCGGACACGCCATTCCAGTTGCGAGTAGCAGTACAGTAAATGCGTATTCCGGATGCCCACGGAATTGTTGAAATTAATATCAATCTCGACCTTGTGCTGGCTATCGGTGAAACGGAGTATTGGGACTCTGGCCTCAATCAGATGAAAGTCCTGGAACCGATTGGTGCCGCTCAACAGGCTTCGCATCATTTGCAGATGCAAAACAGCCTCAGTGCGCGGATCAATGTTAGGATTAGAGTAACCCACCATGCACATGTCCATGTCCGAGCATTTGGAGCCAAAGTTTGAGATGGAGGATCCCACCAAATACAGCCCATATCGGGGGTAGTGGCTCTGCTTAAAACGTCTCGTTAAGTGTTTGAAGTTCTCCATTTTTTTCCTTGTTAAAACTTACCACAGCCAGGTTGTATATATAGCGCCACATTCGCATCTTCGTTTTGTAAATGCTGCCCGTCTGCTGGGCCTCAAGGAATTTATTCCATATGGCCACCGACAGGGGTTCCCATCGGGTGCGACTGGGCACAGTGCGCGGCGGGCGCTTCATTTCTACATATTTGCAACGCAGCATGAAACGATCCGCTGGTGTATAGCCGTAGAACTCACGCCAGTAGCGATTCTGTAGGTTCAAGGGCAGCAGATCGTCTTGGGTTGCATCCTGGCAGTTGGGGGATATTTAAAATGGGATAATCCCGAAAGGATTTACTTAGAACAGACATACCATATAGATCCCAGACACTGCGCTGATGCTGGAGAAGTATCGATCCGGGATCTCGGTTCGAACCTGCACAGGATCTTCGCTGTTCTCTTCGGAAGGCAGGTCCAGCTGGAGTTCTGCATGCTCTGGTATCGTCATGAGTGAGGGTCTGGCGAATCGTATTCCGTTGGATTGGCTTACGCTTGGAGTGACACCGCCGATTTCCATGGCATTCAAGTGATTCATGTCGCCGTAGGGCACCAGATTGGCCCCCCCCAAATCGGGGATCACTGTGCCCGTTGCCTTGGCCAGACATTCGGTGGTGATGTTCCGCACAAACGACTCAATGGAGGCATCACTTAGCTCACCTTCGGACTCATCGCTCTCGAGGCTGGGTGCCCAGCTGGCAAACGATTGCCCATCATCGTCCTCCCAGGAGCTCTTCTGTGCACCATCTTGATCGTTTTCGTGTTTGTGGACGTCTTCGGAGATGTCATGCCTATGATCGGCGGAGTAATCCGAACGGAGACTATTCCACAGGGACTCCAAGTCCGTGTCGAGCTGTGATGGGGACCCAGGACTGTGGGTATCCAAAGGTATGCCCATTCCAGCTCCAGATTGAGTGTCTGGAATGCCTTGATTCTGGCCATAGTTGAGGAAGCTAAATTCTTCCATATTTCGGGCATGATAGTAGCGCGGTTGCTGGCTCCTATTAGGCATTGGCTTATTTCCATGGTATTCCATGGAAAAGTAACTGTTGCTGTTACATTTGTTGCGGCGCAGCGATGGATTCAGATTGTACTGCAGCTGTTGTTGCTGTTGCATCTGCTGCTGCTGTGGCTGCTTCTGCGACTGCGGAGGCTGCTGCTGCTGTTGATAGTTACTGCTCCCGCTATCTGTATCTGCGGCCTGGCCATAGTGCATCTGATTGCGATATGAACGCTTCGGGTGCTTCGCCGCAGATGGAATTGAAATGCTCTCCTCCGGATTGGACTTTGAGGAGGAGCTCGACAACGAATCCGAGGAGTTAGTGATGCGTTTCTTTCCCAAATTATATTTCTTGACTTTGGCTTTCCATCGGGTCATCGGCGGACCACGCGGATACTGCTGCTGCTGTAACTGCAACTCGTTCTGCTGCTGTTGTTGCTGCTGTTGCTGCTCCTCCCCATTTGCTGGATACAAGTTCCGCTGGCTGTATGGTTGCTTGAAACGGGATAATCCCGCTGCTGCAGCACTGTTGTAAAAGGTCTTTGATTCACAATGATATCCTTGCTGGTTGTAGCCTGAGTTGGGTGTCTGTCCACGCCCAGAGCCGCCGAAGCGCTGCTGTCCGACTGCACGGCTGTACCGCCAGGCAGGTCCATTAACATTGCCATTATCGGGGGCAGGTCCTGGTCCTGGTCCTGGTCCTGGTCCTGGTCCTGATTCTTCCATCTGCTGATTCTCTGTAGCGCTCAAAGACTGTTGCTGTTGCAACTGTTGCTGCTGCTGCTGCTGTTGTTGTTGCTGTTGTTGCTGTTGCTGTAGCTGCTGCTGTTGCAATTGTTGCTGCTGTAGCTGCTGCTGTTGCTGTAGCTGCTGCTGCTGCTGCTGTTGTTGCTGTAGCTGCTGCTGTTGCATTTGCTGCTGTTGCATCTGCTGCTGTTGCATTTGCTGCAGCGCTTGCTGTTGCATCTGCTGCTGATGTTGCTGTTGCGGCGTGAGACGATTGCCGATGCGGTTGGTTCCGCCCGGAGATTGATTCACGTAGTTCGGATAATACAAGCGCTGTCCCGCGTAGCTGTGCTCAAAGCCCATGGGCAACATCGGTATCCCATACTGTTGGCCATATCCCTGATTGAAGGGATAGTTGCGATCAAATTGCCACACGGCATTCTCCGTGTGCCACAGTCGCCGCTGTTGCGGTGCATTGTGCGCGTATCCCGGATACATTAGCTGTCCGGAGGCGGCGGCTGCTGTTGCTGTCGCCACTGCCACTGCTGCTGGTATGCCACCGCCGCCATAGCGACCGCCGGGGGAGATGTTGCCACTTCGTGGCGAGGTGGTCAACAGCGGTTGTGCACTGATGTGCGCGGACAGTACCGATGATGGCGGTGTGGCGCGCAAACCTCGTGGAGTTATCGATGTTGGCGTGGGTATGTCCAGCATGACTCCGGCCATACTCGTGCCAATGTTGTACAGGAACTCCATCGTGTACTTGTAGCCCCCGGGCGGACGTGGAAATATTGCTGTCTTGAATTTTCGCTTCAAACGCAGCTCCATTTCCGTCTCTCGCATGCCAGGCAGGACAGGAGAAGGTGGAGGTGCAGTTGGAGCTGGAGAAGGATCCAACGCTGTCTGGTCGTCAGGCAGGGTGGCTCCCCTGAGGTCACCGTCAGAGGCTAATGCACCACCGACTGTAACACTCACGCGCCCCTCGGGAATGTCCTGTCCTGCTACAGTTCGGGATCCCTCTCCTGCATCTCCTATTGCGGTCCCAGATCTCATGCTATCTTCGCCTTTTTCAGCCACAATTAGGATTCCTCCGCCACCATTTGAAACCATAGATCCTTCTCCTTGGGCTCCCAGTCCGGACTTTGCTGTTGGGTTAGCAGGCACCACCAAAGCAGGTGTTGCACTGGCAGCCGCTGGGGCTGTCCTTCGACCCTTTGCGGCCATGGCTGTCGACATAGCTGCACAGATATATCCGGTCCCAAACTGCTTGCCCTGACACTTCAACAAAAGGCAAGCCAAAGATTATGGGCACAAAACGGTAAAACCAAATGCCACTTCGATCTCGGGAAAAGCCGTGCGGAAAATGTGTAGTATTCAATGTGCCTTAGATTGCGGTTTCCAAAATGTTCATTATTGGTAGCCTGAAACAAAAACATTGTACATTATATTGTACTTTTGTTGCACTTTTTTTTTATTTTTTACTGTTCTTTGTGGAACTCACGCTGTGTTTGGACCTCCGTCTTGATTTTTCCGCACAATTTTCACATAAATTTTCACACAAATTTTTCACCAGCCTTAGACACACACACACATACTGCTGCACGTCCTATAATGTCATACAAAGTTCAAAGTCATGGCCAGAAGTGTTGGTAAACGCCAAAGCACAACTGACATTTGCTAACCGATGTGTCGGGTGGCGAAGAATGTAACGATACAATATTAACCAACACTATTTGAAGATTAAAACGGATAGATTTCATGAGAAAACATGAAATAAATCGTAAATAAATATATTAAATGGCAGAGGTAATTAGTTTTATTGATATTCAATTGATATCTGGAATGTAAAATTGTTGGAAAAACCGTAAATACATCAACCATTGAAATATATATCAGTTTATATTTGTATTTTATTTGTTTATTTTTCGTGGTAGTCCAAGTCCAAAATTTAATTATATGTACCACTGTCATAGTATTTGTATTTCTTTCATTGTCTGCTGACTGAACACTTTCTCTCTCTCTTTCTTTTGAAACTTTGCACACCTTTAAGTATTGGACTACGTCACCAACATACCATCGATAGCAGCTTGAGTATGCGGTGTTATAAAAGAATTTCCAACACTCCCAGCACATACGAAACCAAATAAAAAATAAACAAAATAAACGCATTCCCCTTTTTATCCTTTCAAACTGCATTTTCTTGTGCCTGCTGCCTGCCACTTGAGCTAAATTCTGTTGACGCATTGAGGCGGCAACAAAGGGAGCCACAAAAGAGAATGAAAAGCGTTGGGTTGACACAATTTTTAGTCTGCGGCAGGCATCCACTCAACATAGTTCCAATCCGCCCCCTTATAACGCATTCTTTGTGTCCTTTTTTTCTTTTAGTCTTTTTGTCTTCCAATTACATTTACAATTTGATTTGCTTATGTAAATTATTATGAAAATTGCCCCCACCCCCCACCACAAAAGAGTAACCACAAAAAAGTAGTCTCAAGATACGGTTACAATTCGATTGCAGCCCAAAAAAAAAGGAGAGGAAAATAATAGGGGAAATTTTTGAAACAAATCAAATTTATTGCCCCAGACACAGTGGCGCCGCGGCCATTGGCAATACAATTTTCAGAGAAGAGATGCGGCCAGATGCGGTTGAGCATATGAAATGAGCAGCAGGGGTGGCGGGTGGGGGTTGAATTGTGGCCAGATTACGTGCATATTCAGATTCAGATACGGGTCTACAGCGCACTACTATACACACATTTTCTAATTAGATTTATAATGGTGCCTGCTTTTCGAAATTTACAAATTTTTGTTTTGCTTGAATTATGGCCACCAAAGGGACGGCACACCACCGTATGTTTAGATATTTTGGCTAAAGATAAAAACGTTTCTACCAAATCTACGTGGAAAATCAGTGAGTCATGGATCGGACCTCCATTTACCCCTCTGTTTAATGCGCTCTCTCTGTGTGTGTGACGCGTGTTTTAGATTTTCGATTTGGCACAGACGATGAACGAACCATTTTTTTTCCAACTAAAAATTAGCCTGCACTAAAAAAAAAAAACAAGAAAAAAGTGGAATGGAATGGAAGGACGGAAGAAAAGTTTCATATTACATGCAAGCAATTTGGCAAATAAACTGTCAGCAGCTACGAGGCGGATAGAGCCATCGATTGGACCCCTGAATAATTCACAGAAAAAGGCACAGGGACCACTGAGAAAATGATGCCAGGCCCAGTGTGTCCATGGACCCGTGTCCCCGTATCCCCAGGGCAATACGCAGGATAAATACAAGGCAGGAACGGCAGTGTACAAGGAAGGGAGAGTGGAACGGGACAGAGGATAAGGCCTGAGCCAGAACTGAACATCAGGGTTGGTTAGGCCTCTCCTATTACCTCTACCCAGAAACTTCTACAGAAAAAGTAAATCTATTTTTCAGATTTTTCCAGAATGGGGGGTGGAAATCCAGCGCAGATGAAAACGCACGCTATCTCTCTCTCTCTTTCTATATCGCTCTTTCGATGCGTAACAGGTAATTGGATTAAACTAATTTTTGGCTTTTTATTGGCAGGCAGGCAGCAAAATCCGTAAGAGTATGACCAATTTTCTCGTATAATTCTTTCGTATTTTTTTTTTGTGGTTAATAATTTCATTAGTCCGCAACGACAGTCGCAACGGGGCAACCAAATGCCGCATTGCAACACTGACTGCCAGGGTTCCCTGTCTCTGTGTGTCTCTGTGTGTCTCTGTGTGTGTGTGTGTGTGTGTGCGAAAAGTAAATAATTAATAATTCATGCAACACGATTGACAGTGCGCCCCAGTTGAACTCTTTTGGCCCTGCCGCTGCCGATGCCGCTGCCCCTTCCACTGCCACTGCCACATGCCCCTGACTACAGTTCATACCTTGCTGTTCCTTTTCCTTGCTTTTTATTTGTGGCACGCTCATAAATTTACAATTACACATGCCACACAGAAAGGGAGAGAGAGAAAGAGTATGAGGGGAATTGGCACGCAGGCAGCAGGGCAGGGATCCCCTTTTTCACGTTTTCGCATTTTTTGTTGTTTTTAATTTAATAAATTAATAAAACGGCAAACGTGACAACACTGGCAACTGGCAACACTGGCATCAAAGTGGCAAAGTGTTGCCATTTGCATTTTTAATGCATTTTTTCCCCCAACACACCCCTTTCCAGACACTCTTTTGCGCGCAAAAATAATTATCAACTGAATCGACGATGAGAGAGAATACCTGAAAGGGAGAGAGGCAGAGCAGGGAGAGAGAGAGATACAGAGTTTTAATTGAATTTCTCAATGTGCGTGTCAACTCTGGCAGCTCTCTCTCTCTCTCTCTCTCCGTGACAATTCAATCACATGGAAAATGTCAAAAGCATTGCTATATTTTTTCTTCTTTTTTCCCTTTAGAAATTCAATTTTCACTTTCAATTGTTGTTAATTGCATGCCACCAAAACCAAACCACTCCAAGCTCCACTTTTCCAGACAATTTATAAGTGCGGCAAAAAGTTGCACTTTTCCTTTTGGCACACTTTGGTCACACAATGCCAGGGCTTCACCTCTCACCTGGAGCCCCTCAGTTAACCCCAATTATACCCACAAAGACCCCTCAACAGACGGAGACAGACACTACGGAGCAGTAGAGAGAGAGAAAGAGAGAGTTGGGGCGCAGAAATGTAAGTAAGATGAAAATTTTGCCGCAGGCATTAAAATAATAAGGATAAGGAAACGGTTGTTAACCACGAAAACGCTCAACAAAAAATATGAATGAATGCCATGCCGTGCCGTGCCATGCCGTATTCCCTGCTTTCTTCTCTGACTCCAGGAGTGCTGCTCCTGGAGACTCTTCCTGGCGCCACGTTCGGACTTTGTTCATTATGCGTTTCCTGTTTGCATAAGACTCAAAAATACACGCCACAACCAGAAACCAGAACCAGAACCAGCTCTAGACCCCAGCCCTGTTGCTGTTCCTGTTCCTAGTTATAATTGTTCTATGCGCCCCTGTTCCTGTCCTGTTGTTGGCAGCACACAGCAATTTCTGCAGTCAAGTTGGCAGCCCCCCCATTGTGCTGAGCGTTAAATTTCGAAAGTTTGCCCACGAGCCCGCGGCTATTTGACAAAAAGGAAAAAAAAAAAGTGAAATGCAGGCCAGGAAATAGGAAAGAATTTTCATTTTCTTTTCGTATTTTTTCGTTTTTTACTTTTAATTATGCAGAGACTGAGAGTAAATAGAGTGGAATGGTGGTTGGAATTATAGCTCTCGAAAATGTAAGCCAACAGTTGGAATTTTCCAACACCACAAATAAAAGTTTAAGGGCTACCCAACACTGTTAATCAACACTCAATTAGTAGCACTGAATGATTAACCAGCGCTATCTCGAATAAGCAATCAGGCAGCTTTCTTTTTTCCGCCACGCAGGCCAATCAAATGCCTACTGAAAACCTAGATGAAATAAGGGAAAATATTCGCATAATTATGATTTCAATGGTCACAGTCTGTTACATTTTCCATATGAATGATTTTCGCACAATTACACAGAGTCGTCGTGGCAGACAGGAGGAGGACACAGGCACATGTCAGCACATGACGCGTTGACGATGATGGTGGGCCCCTCTTTCTTTAGAAGGAAGGAAGATCCAACTTCATTCACAATTAAGCTAAAAATACGAGACCGACCCCGCACCGCAGCGCCCCGCAGTCTCTGACACAGTCAGTCGTTCCTGTCGGCGTAGTAGCTCCTACCTACACAATTTATTGTCAAGTGCAGTCACAACATTCAAGATGTGTAACAGTCACAGTCACAACCGAAATAATTGAGCAGCAGGGAGGCCTAGCCAGCCAGCCAGCCAGTCAGCCAACAGTCTGGGCCACTCGTCTAGGTGGGATATAACAAAGGCCAAAAAGAAACTCTGGGTAAAGATGGGGGGCACACGAATGGGAATTGGAATGGGAATGGTAATACGAAATGGAGGAGGAGTCACGCTGTCGCTCACTTCTGACAGGGGGTACCGGGAAGAAAATCAACAACGCAATCTTAATGAAGGCAATAATTCAAACAAAATGCAAAATTCCCTTAACAAACTGTAGGAAGTGGCTCCCCAGTCATTCACTCACTCACTTCTGAGTGGCTTTGGCGCTGCCTCTGCCTCTGGCTCTGCCTTCGAGTCTGTGAAAAATTGCCGCCTTGTGTCGACATACAGCGCCTGCCTCGGATGCCTTGTTGAAATTAAATTTTTACATAAAATCAAATAAAATCCAAATGCTTGGCAGTCAGTCAACTCCCTCGATGGTTGTTCCCTTATTAATTAGTTTCGTATATTTTTGGCACACACACACACACACAAATGAAAATTGTTCACCATTTTTGGCCCCGTAGCAGCCGTAGCATACATTAAGTGGCAACATTTGTCAATTTGTTGTTTTTCGGTTGTAATTTTCTTTGGGGGTCCCACTTTTGGGTCAAACTCTCTATAGTGTTTGCCGGTTCGGACCGTTTGCTGCTTTGCTGCTTTTGGGTTGTTTTTGTGTAGTTAATGGCTGTACATTTGCCTAAATAATGAGGCACCGGTGTATTGCTTTGAATTCGATTAAGCTTGATTAAAAATATATTTCATTGTCGAGAGATGTTGCTCTCCTCCGCAGTGCCAGTGGCAAGAGGCAGTGGCAGGTGGCAGCTGAGAAGCTAATCAGCCAAATGTGGCACACTTTTTGGGTAGAAGGTGAATTCATTAGCCGCTCTTCAAGGACAAATGAGTGTTGGACACAGCTGTCATTGAGTAATGTATCCTTGGGGAGGGAAGAGCAATGGCCATCATTAAAGAAGGCTATTGAATCAATAAAATTCAATAATTATATCAATATCTGAAAACTAATACTCGTAATTGTACGGCTAAGCCGTAATGGAAGAGAGTTAGCAACGGAATATATTTTCTACTATATTCTGCCACATCTGCTTTTAAGATTTACATTAATAAAAGTAAAAAATTCCTTCAAGATTTTTCTTCTTAGGTTTTATCGATCTCTTCAAGAAATTGCTGATGGATTAAACATTAAACAGTACATAAGTTCCTTTAGTTGATGTCTTTCCTCTCTCTCGATTGTCTAAAGCAGAGGATTACACATCTTTCTAAGGAGCTTAGGAAATAGTTTTTCCAAACAGCACTCTTTCCCTCTCTCCATCGCTCTCTCTCTCCCTCTGTATTTCTGTCGCTGCGTGCCAGAAGTTATTCTGAGCAAAAGCTTAGGAGTACAAAGGCATGAGAGAGAGTGAGTTTGCCATTAAACCACTCATAACCCAGATACTCCAAATGTAAGCCAGGCAGCAGGCATGAGGAGCATGGAATCTAGGGAAAAACAATAAGTAAAGACACGACTCGGGGACGGGGCAAAGGATGAAAGAGGCAGCTTGTTGGCCGGTACTTATGCCAAATGCGTTTGCGATTTGTGTCAATAAACGGAGCAGCAGCAGCAGTGGCAGCAGCAGTGGCAGCAGCAGTGGCAGCAGCAGTGGCAGCAGCAGTGGCAGCAGCACCCAGTGGCAGGGACTTCTGGGGCGTACAAAAGAAGAAAGAAATTTCTATTATCTGTGCAAAGTGTGCGCGAAATTGAAAATTGCAGGCTGCTGTCGTTGGTTGGGTCCTTCCTTCGAGCGGTAGCAGCAACAGAAGTGCTCTAAATTTTCATAGCCCCCTCCCGCCAGCAAAGCCCCTCTCTCTTACAGTTGATAAAACTCTAATATGACATTATGGGAAGCGTAGCGGAGTGGCGCGCGCCTTGGCTTATGCCACAGCATTTTGTGGAAATTGCATTCGCTTTGGGGATACTACATCCGCATGTTGCTGCAGCATTCGCCTGGCAATATTGCAAATGGGGGATACACGTGGTGGAGGAGGGCGGGCAGGAACGGGGCGAGGCGAGGCGGCATGGCAACAAGTTTACAAAACACATTGCGGTCTCGCGCAAAAGTCAATTACCATTTTAACTGACAGTTGCACGAAGAGAGCGGTAGCTATATCTACATCCCAGGATCCCGGGATCCCTGGATCCCCACCATTCACTCAATCAGTTGGTAATCGATTTTGTCTGCATCGAAATCGTTCTCGTACTCGTACTCGCACTCCTTTCTCTGGTCTCTGGTCGGTCTCCTCATTGCTTGAGGTTAACAAATATGCTGCCTGCCCGCTGCCTGCCTGCCTGCCTGCCTGCTTTTTACGCACAATTTTCCTTTGGCAAAGTTTGCGCTCCGCGCGTTTGCCAAATTGAATGTAAATATTTATTTTTATTTGCATCCGAATGCATGCTTGCTACTCGACATAATTAGACGATGTCTGTGCGACTCTCAATCCATCTGTATATCTGTATCTCTCGATGTATCTGTATGTCTGCGGTCGCTCCGATTGCAAATGAGACGACTCTCTCTCGCTCTGTCTCTTTCTCTCGTCATAGATTTACAATATTTACTCAGGGAAATTGCCTTGGGCCACAGACTTTGGCCGAGCAGGCAGTCTGCTACGGAACGGGAAATTACGGGGCGTCAACCTTAAACCAAGTATTCATAATTGAATTTTCATGTTTGCCACTGCCATTTGCAAATGCTACAACATTTATGAGTTAGTTTGCGTTAAGAAATACGAGTACTATACTACTACTAAAAAAATACAAATAAAAAATGCAAATGAATGCATTAGAGAGCAAAATGAGACTTTTAGATACTCTCTAATCAAAGATGAAAAATGCATGATCCCTAATGATTCCCGATCGTGTTCGAATGCGTTCATAGGACATTTTTTATAGCAAAAAAACCTTATTCAAATTTTGTGGAACAAGGACATATGCTAGATGCTAGATCTTTGCATAATTTAATAATATTTGGGAGATACTAGGACCTTAAACATAATATTTTTATAAAGGATTCCATCTGGTGTTTGGAGCTTCACCGATATCCCATATCCCCTTTATACCCTACGTATATGTCTGATATAAAAATAGAGTGTTTAAAAAAAAAGTACAATAACAAGAAAGAGAGCGAGAACCGAACACGCAATGTTAGGCAGTCAAGTCCTTTTACTCCTTTGCTCCTTGTTTTAATAACATAATTGAAAAGTGCCATGGAACGAGGATAAGCAGAAGGAGAGGCGGGAGAGCTCTCTCTTTCTCTCTCCCTCTGTGTGAGCAAGGTAAATGGAATGCAGACGGAAAGCAGCAGCTGGCTTTGATTACACCACCAAGTGGCATATAGGGGGTTGGTCAACAGCCTATTACACCCCTTCCCTGGCTATCCCCTTGGTGTTATTACCCTCCTGGTTTCTGTGTACCCGTGTTCCTGTGTTCGTATGTTACTGGGTGTTGGTAATGGTGTCGATCGCGTGTTCCGACTGCCTTGTTAACAACCGTTTGTCCTTTGGAACTGTTTAGCAGTTTCTTTCAGCAACAACAAAAAAAACAAAAACAAGAACAAGCAACAACAAAAGGTTAATAATGGTCAACTTGATTACCGTAAATCAATAAGCACAAAACGGTATTCTGCCTGTCTGCTATAATTAACTGTAATTCCCAAGAAATCGCTAAATGGAATGCCCATCAGGGGATATTGATTCGCATCGAGAATTCTTCAATTTCATTCCACTTTATTTTTTTCTTTTCATTTTATAAAATTTTCTTGTCGCTCTCGCTGCCCCTCTACACTCCTTCCGTGAAGTGGTGTGTCCTGCACCAGATGAATAATGAGCATTCCTTGGGCTACGTTCTGGCACAAAATTGAAACTATTTTTGCATACCATTTTCCAAGTATTTTAATTTGAAATTCTTCACAGCAAGTGATCAGAGACGGTTGTCCCTGGAACTGGAGACGCGGACACCCCCCACTGGTAATGGCAGTTTGGTGGCAACATTAAGGATAATTGTCGTAGTTAGCATGTACTCTGGCATTTATAATGTGCTTCATTTATTTCCCTACTCCTCCTCCTCCTTCTCCCCCTCCTGCTGCTGCATTTTCTCCCCATTTTTATCCATTTTGAAATGCTTCTGGTTTGGTTCCAAGTTTTTGGTTTCTTTCTGCTTTGCATATTTCTCTGGGAGAAATTCTCTCTATCGCTAATGATAAAAATGTTGATTATGCATTTCTCTCTTTTTCCTTTCGCTTTATTGCTTTTGGCTTCTGGCTTTCGGTGTTGATTGCAGTTGATTGCGTGGGCTCCTGACTAGGAGGGTGGCTGGGGTGTTGGAAAATGTGTGAAAAGTGGAAGGAGGGCTGAATATTTTCAAAGGTGCTAATGAAATGTTGCTTTGAGGAATGATATCTTCACAAATGTACACTAAAAGTGATGAATGAATGTACATATTCCTAATTCCAAATCGATTTTCCCATATAATGTAATTCGCTGTGCATTTTGGTTAGTTGCCTGGCTGTGCATGACATTTTCCTATGAAATTATTCTCAGTGTAGAATCTTCTGCTGGCTGTGCATATTGTCATCTGCTGTGCTTTGGTTTCTGTTACTTTGCTACTGCGTTTAACTTGTTATTTGTCCATTTTATTGCTTGTAAGCGACTGAGAGAATGCATATGGAAAGATGAAGAAGATAAAAACAGTAGTCGAACGTAGCCCTTACGTGCAAATGAGAGGCAACACTTTTGTCTATTTTGTACTTGTGTTGTTGGTTTTGCTGGACACAATTCGTATTGAGAGCAGCTCGTTCAGAGAGGATTACGGATCGCGAGAGAGGCGACAAGAACTGTCGTGCAAAGTAGTCCCGATTGAGAGGCGAATGTCTGTCCATTTGCCTATGCTTTTGCTGTTCAGGTGTTGTTGTTGTTGTTAAGAGTGCGTATTTCGCTCAGAGAGCAGAGCTTCGAAACGGTAAAAGCTCTACTTGGTGTTGCCGAGTGCGAGTGCATTTCGTTGCGTAAACAATTTGGCAAAGGCTAAGCACTCTTAGAATTCAGATTTCACTTTTGATATTTTCAAAGTCGATACCCTATAAAATGTGTGTACAATTTTAGAGTTTGATCCTTTTAAAGCAAATCGCCTACAATCAGAAACGAAATTTCCACCTGATATGAAAATCGGCTTTCCGTCAGCATACCCTCTCCCTCCACAATCCATTAGGTTGAGGGCCCCTCCCTCAGAGCACTCCTAATTACAGTCAGTAGTGTATGCCACACAGCAGCTAATTGCCATTACGAGTGCGCACTACAGCAGAGGCACTAAGAACTTATTAGGCAACTCCTCCCATTCACCGTTTCTGAACTCTCTCTCCATATTCCATTTCATATCATAATTTCAACACCAACGAGAAACATTGCAAGTCAGCGATATGTAGATAGATAGCCAGACGGATGGACAGACTGGGAGGGAAAGACACAAACAAATTGACGTGCCGACACATCGACTAATGGACATGACTGCTGCACCACTATCTGCTATGTACCGCGTACTCGTGTCTAAGGGGAAAACCCCTCCGAAAAAGAGCGATGGAAACAAATTGCAAGCTCGCGCGCTCTCTCTTGAAAATGATAGACAAAAATGCCAATGCCAATGGCAGGCAGGGAAATTTCAGTTGGGGGGAAAATTGCTCGCTTTATGGTAAAAATTGCATAAATAAATCATGTTCTAATATTGCACTTGCCCTTGCAACAATCTGTCAGAGCAGCAGCAGTGGCATCAACACCACCCACGAGTCAGAGTCAGTCGGAAGTGCCGAAAACGGATGCGGATGTGAGAGGATGGTGGATGGCGCAGACAATGGCAGGACTGGAGGACTAGACGGACAATGGGAATGCTGCTACAAATGGTATGGTATGGCGGCAGGGGCAGGGCGAGCGAGGGTGGTGAATGGCAGAGTATGGCAATGTCAAACCCTGGCGTGAATGAGCGCGCACAAAATGGCGTTTAAGGCCATAAACAGCGATGGAGAGGCCAGGGTCCAGCCAGGCAAACCAATCGATGTCCGACCATAGATACTGCAGAGTCATCTACTGCCTGGATGCTGCTCCTCCTGCTCCTGCAGGCCTCGAACCCGAACCCGAACTCGAACCAGTACCGGGGACCCAGACCTCAACCTCAACCTGAATGTGAACGTGAACCTGCAGCAGCAGCAGCACTCGGAGCACCCGGAACTGTATCTCTGTATCTATGTATCTATGTCTAGCGCTTGTCTGACAAACTGAATCGCCTGTCTGTTTTGGCGCTTAATTCGTCACTAAATGAGATTTTTTTTTCCACGTTTTTTTTCTTCTGTTGCCTGTTCGTTTTTGGCCATTGTTGTGCTCCATCGAAATTGCTATTTTGGAAGTTGAACGGGGAGCAGCTAGTGCTGCTGTTGCAGCTGGTGCGGTGGCTTTACCCCATAGCTGAAGTGTAGAGGAGTTTAGGAATAGTACGAGGCTTGGGGATTGGTTTTTCTATTTTTTTTTTTTGGCGGGGCAGGCGGCAGCTGGTGATGTTGCCTGCGCGCCTGGCGCCGACAGTTGCAGCCACTTTGCAATAACACAGCGTGAAATTGCAACGCCAAATCGAATCAGTCCGCACGGGAAATTCGATTTTTTGTTCATTGCAGCCAACCACTGGATAGGAGAGGAGACGACTCCAAAAGCTACTAGTCTTTTGCGGGCAATCAGACAGCAACAAATGCCCGGTGTGGCATCCACAGAAACAGAGAGCCGAGCAGAGCAGAGCACAGAGCACAACGCAAAGCAATTTCGGGGGAAAAGTTTTTTTCGGTCAAACAGACTGTTGCTAAAGGCGGGATACAACAAAAACCCAAACAAAGCTACTCGGAAAAATCAGTAAAAGTCGGCAAAAACTCGATGCACTAAATACCCTAAAAGAATAATTGAAAAATTACATGATAGGGCGGAAAAAGCCACTACCACAAACAGAAACGATCTCGATGTAAGCTTAGTGGTGCCGCTAAGCTACTGTGAGAGAGAAATATGCAGTTAAGTCTACCTGCAGCACAAATATAGATCTGTGCTCTCTTGATATACGACTTATAGGTTAACTCTTGGCTTTTGATGATTCAAATTCGGATACCCTCTAAAAGAAAAGAGCATTCAAAAGTGTACACAAAAATTGTGCTGGATGGGACTCCAAGTGTCCAACAACTGTCCAGTCATCCATCCATCCAACCATCTCGCTATTCGTGCGTCCATCCATCCATCCACCCATCCATCCATCTAGCCATCAGGAGCAGGAGCGTAATGAAATGAAATTACAAAATGTGCTGAATGCTGGCTGTTCTGTTCGAATGTTTTGTAACATTTTTGCATAGCCATTCCACTGTCCTCCTACTTTTTTTTCTCTTTTTTTTGTAGACTCCATTGTGCCATAAATTGCTTATTTATTGTTTAAAATGGTTTTTAGTTGCTAAACGACATTTTCAGCTGCTCTGTCTCTCCCTATACCTCTCTCTTTCTCTCTCTCTCTCTCTCTATCTCTATCTGTCATCGCTTTTGGCCATTGTTCGAATGCACGCGAAAAACAGGTGCCAAAATACACGTGTTCAGAGAGTACCTCTCTCACTCTCTCTCTATTTTTGTTTAAGCAGGACATTGAATGTATCTCTATATGTGTGCACTATTTGTGCACCATTGGATAGCTTTTTGGAGGGAAATGGCAAAATTGATGCTTGATGAAGCGCTATTTGCTAATTTTTCGTATCATTCAAATGGAATTTCCATTAAATTTACATATTTTTGGTAGAGGATAAAAGTAATTTATGATTTTTCCGACTGAATACATACATACGACTATTATACCAAAGATTTGAGGTAAATAATTATATATCTTTAAGCAGGCGAAAATGGTACGAAAATGGTTAAATTAAACATAAATAATGGCAAAAATCAATAAATAGATATGGATGATCTTTCAGGATTGGAGGTCAAACTAAGATCTAGTCTTACTAAATTAGTGGTCAACGAATCCGTTAGTTTGACATATTTTCTTGGCCAAAAAACATCTCGAAACAGTTCCACCGAATGCAACAGAACAAGAACTCAATTAAAGTTGGTGCAAGATTTGTGTCCAACAGAGCCGCAATGCTCAAGGATCTGACTGACGTATAAATAAAAATCATATGCAAATAAAATTGTCTCCATTCGACAAGAACCGTTAAAATCATGTCCTCACCCCACACACACACAGACACAGACACAGACACATGGCTCATCCAATTTTGGTTAACTCTGACGACGGCTTTGCCAATCAAGAAGAGCCATGGCATCAACGGGCAACAACTGCAAATGCAACTGCAACTGCAGATGCAACAACAACTGCATAACGATATGCAAAATATGCAACACAGATGCCATATCGGCTGTCAGTTGTCAGAGAGGCAGGGAGGCAAAGAGAAATACTGAGAGACAGACAGTGGAAGACTCCTGTGGCAGCCTCCTGTCGTTTTGCGCCCAATTACGCCTTCAAATTGAGTGATAAATGTCTTGAAGATGGCACATAAATAAACTTGAGTTAAATTTATTACACAACCCACACAAAGACTTCATAAAAATGCAAACTAAATGAACTATTAAAGGAGGGTTTTACACCAGAGAGAGAGAGAGAAAGAGAGAGCGGGAAGAGGGGAGGAGAAGGTGGAGGAGAACAGTCGGCAAACATGAGAAACCGAAAGACAAACAAACAAATGAAGAAGAGCCCCGGTGGAACAGATCCGCTCAAAAGCTAAAGACAATTGAATTGCATTGCAAGAAGCAAAAAAAAAAAAAGGCAAACAAGGGGGAAAACGAAATGAAACGAAAGGGGGAGCCTGGCGGCTGTGGAGCTTCGAAAAACCTTCGGCGGCGGTGTGAGAAAAAATGCAAATAAATGCGCAAATAAAATGTGCAATCAACGTGGAGATGGCTGGACTGGCTGGCTGCTATAAGGCAACAGGCAAACAGGCAACAGGCGACTGGCGAACAGGCAATACGCTGGAAAGTGTGAATGTTGCGCATGCGCGGAGTCGCCTCGAACCAAGTGCGCATCAATTAGGCCGCCAGAAACGGAACGGAACGGCAGCACGAACTCCAACTCCAACCAAAAACGCAGACTCTTCTCTTGACCAAAAGATAAAGCAATGCAGAAGAGGGACACAGAACAGGCAGCTCCAATGGAATGAAACGTTTAGATAAACAAATACAGAAGAATGCTGAAATGCTGTTAAAAGGCTACAAAATGAAGTGGCGGCAATGGGCAAGGTAGATCCTATAGGGCAGAAGGGAAATACACGGAGTGTAGTGCATGAGGATTGGGATTGGGATTGGGGAATTGGAACTCAGAATCCTCAGGCTGGTTTTCGGTTCTCCCCTGCTCTCTCTCTCTCTATCTATCTCTGTCTCTCTGTGTGTTGCCACAATTTCAATGAACATGCTCGCACACAGTTGAAGAGCAAACAAATTTATTACGCGCCGTTTGAACAGCGCATAAATTTTAAAGTCAGAGAGCCCGGACCGTAGCCCAGTCACGGCCTGGCCAAGATTAACATACTGCGAGAAGCGCAGACAGAGAGAGAGAGAGAGAGAGAGAGAAAGAGTCGAGTCGAGTTGAGTCAGTCCAATCGATCCATTGCCGGATTGCGTGCAACAGAGTCTGTGAGGCAAACGGCCATGCGTGATTTACAAACAGCGCCACATTTGGCAAAACATTTAAAAGGGGGAATGGGAGATGGGAACGGGGAGAGGGTACGACTACGAGACTATACGTAAAACGATTTAAAGCTGAACACGACCAATTTGTGGATAGTCTTTGGGGCTCCAGTCTCGGACTCATATCGGTGGAGAGACTGAGAGAGAGGGAGACCCCCTGAAGATCGGGCACGATGCTGAGATGATGCTGTGCCACACATTTCTCATTTCCAGAATTTATGTTGAGCTTCAGACAATTGATTGTTGAATGAAGATCGAAGTCAGGGCAGGGCAGGGCACGGCAGTGCAGAGTACTCTCTCTCGCTCTCAGTCGCTGGGTAATTCTATATGTTTTTAGGCAAACTAATTTTCAATTTGATGCTGAAACTAATATGTGATTTTGGTTAAGGTATTGAATATCCAGTGAATTTTCCTGTCCACAATGTCATTTACGAGTGGGAGCCCAAAACCTGCGGGACGTCACACTTTTTGAGCTGCTCTGTGACATTTCGATTTATTTTTATTGATTCACCCAAAAAGCGTCGGAGACCACGGGGATCGCGATCGGCATCGGGCTGGGGCACGGGATCCCAATGGTGCAAGGTGATGCTCTGAAATGCAAGTCAGGCGCCGAGTGGCACGCAAGTGATCATCACACCTTGATAAAGAGAGGGTCCCCATCCCACCATCCCAATACGTATCGAATTTTTATTGAAATGCAGCATATGATGCATCGGTATGGGTATGGAGTATCTGTGTGTGTGTGTTTGTGTGTGTGGTGGAGTGTTCGTGTTATCTGAAAGCTGCCTCTGACTGTGGCACTGCCCCCTGCATTTGTTACTTTTATGCTTGATTTATTGACTTTATTTTATGGCCGCTTGATTGGACACTAAATGAGTTTTTAAACTCCCAAACGAATGGCCGATGGGGCGGGGTCTTATCAATTTTTGATTTTCCCCCCTTCAGATACATTCAGATGTACATACGTACATTTATTCGTTGGAAGTTAAAGTCACTTACGTTTTTTCATTTAACCCACGTTTTCGGTTTATTGTCGGTACAAAACGATTTCGGATACGAAGAAGGTTCGAGGTTGAAAAGATCTCAAGAACGTAGGAACTTACCTGAAACGAAATCGAATAAAAAAACAGAGAGAGAAATGTTAATTAAATTGTGCGTGTGTGTGTTAGTGCATCTTTGGATAGCCTTTTTGTGGTTTCTGTAATTGCAATTAAATGTAAACACTTTTTTTGAAGGGGTTTATTTGGCTGTCGAGCGATCAATCACTGAGGAATGTGTGGCATGAGAAAATTCCAATCGGATCTCAGAATTGTTCAAGAGTGTGGGTGGAAAAAAGCATCAAAACGAAACGAATCACTTTATCACTTGAATGCGATTTCATTTGATTTTACGTTAAAGCTTTTGGAATTCTTACGATTATTCGCCTATAAACGTGTCTGCCATTTATTTGCACTCTTTGGTGCTCTCTGCCATCGTATTCTTGTACTGAAAAACCACCTTTATCCTCAGCTATACACACAACCCACTAAAAGGCTATTTAATCCGTTTACTTTCGGTACAGGGCGTGGCAAAAAAATAAAGGAAACATTGCGTAGGTGGCAAATGATATCAATTTTGCAACAATCGTTAGTTCTATTAAACACATTTTACTATAAATTATTGAAATCAAATTCGAATAACTTTATTTTGCTGTATAAATTTCCCCTTAGCGAACGGCTACAGTGAGACTACACTAACCGTTCGTCCCGACCAATTCGGTACGGAGTTTAGATTACAATAGATCTTATACATTCCAATATTGCTACATTAAATTCAACTTTTGAGAGGATCGTTTCCCGTCAATCCATAAATCTTAGGTACATTATAAATATTCTTCGTGTATTTCTGTTACTCTCTGTAACCCTTATTCTACCCCGACACGTCTTATAGTTCCGCGACGCACTGTCTGGAGCCTCTAACCACCTCTCAAACTCTATTTGAATATGGTCCCACGCAATGTTATTACAAAACGAACATCAAAGTCGTGCCCAGACATAGACATAGAGATTCTCCTACTCATTTATTTACATATCTGGCGCTCCCTTCAACCACTCTACTCAACATTATAGACACACAAAACATGTTAACTATAATTAAACATAAATATCCACAGCAACAACGACAACAATCGACAACAAAACATCGTGAATGGCAGGCAAAAATGTCCATCAAAAAGTCTTTGCTCCTCTGCTTTCTGCTCTGCAATCAAATGACGCAGAATTCTTTTTTAATTAAACATAAAATTACTTTGGCGCTGCCAGACAGACAGCCCGACGGACGGACACAGTGAAATAGAAGGAGATATGGTGCATGAAAGAGATAGATAGGTAGAGCTGCTGCTGAGGCAAATAAATCAAATGAAATCTACTTGGGTAAACAACTTTGTGAAGTGGCAAGTGGCAGAGGCAGGGGAGTCTGCGTCCCGTCTTACTCTCCGTCTGCGGCACGTAATAATCATTTACATGAACACTCCGCTTAAATGTCACGTTGCCGCGATTATAAAAATAACTCGAAATTCACTTCAAACTCCGAACATCGAAGGAGATGCTGGATTGCTCTGGCTCTGGCTCTAGCTCTGACTCTGCTCTGCTCTGCTCCCCTTTGGCAGTCATAAATTAATGAATTTTTATTTGCTTATGCAATGGCTGGGGAAAATTGCATGCCCCACCATGCTCCACCCCAATCTCCATCACCATCTCTCTCGCCATCGTTCCCATCTACATATCTGTCTACTATCTATCCATAATGAAAGCATATCCTGCTACAAAAAAGGAAAAAAAATACCCAGAGTTGGAAAAAAGCAGACCAGGTGGAAAAATTCAATTTCCAGTCATATGAAGACTGCCTCCCGTCTCCTGTGCTGCCCTCCTGCTGCTGCTGCTGGAGCTGGAGCTGCTGGAAAACAAGTTGCATCCGCAATTAAGTCATCAAGTTGCAATTATTGCCATAAAAACGAACAAAACGCAGGCAGCCAGCACTGCAAAAAATGTGGCCACGCATGAACGTGAGATGCGATGCTGCTGCTGCTGCTGGCTGCTGAAGCTTTGGGCTTGGCTTTGGCTTTGGCAACAACTCAGCAACGAAAAAAAAAAGCAACACAAACTGCCATACGACTAAGGCATACCCTACCAATGAAAGCTATTCCCAGGAAACTTTGAAACCCAGAGAATTGAGTCCTACTATTTAAATATTTACATTAATATGAAAATATTTGATTAAAATATGTTCTTAAAATAAATATACTTAATTTTTAAATTAAATATTATTTCCTAAAAATTCTATATATTATATTTATTATAAAGAGTTTTATTAAAAATGGGCCGTTCATTTAATAATTTTTTTTATTTTTATTTTTTTTACTTTTTTTATTTTACGAATATTTTAATTACATATGGAAGTTTTTCCCTTTTATTTTCACTTTTCTTAGAGTAAAATAAGCAAGGATGCCATAGTTCCCTTTTTCGGACTGCACTTGTTTCCTTCTATTAGCTAAATCTCCAGTACACCCATAATACCCTCCCCCTACCACTCTAAGAGGGTACCACAGAGGAAAAAAAAGACAGAGGCTCCATGGCTGGGCTGGGGTGTTGCCAGGCTCAGCGGGGCAGCAACAGCGGCAGACCTGAGACCTGAGCAAACAAAGCCAAATGCAACAGAGGCAGAGGGCCACAGTCACAGCCAGACACAGATACCGCGCAGATACCGATACAGATACACGCGCTGTGGCGGCGCAGATAAATTATTTTTTTCTCTCTCTCTCTATTCCTCTCACTCTCTCACTCTGTGAACAGCTCAAGTCCATCCCGAGACACAGCAACAAGTTTTGGCTTAATTAAAAGCTGCATCAAGCCCCATGGATTGTTCCACGGATTCGGAATTGAATCGCATCGAATCGAATTGGATCGGATCGGAATGGATGGGGATCGCTGGTTTGGTGTGGTGTGGTGTTGGTGTGGATGTGGATGCGATGTGGAGATGTGAGATGCGTCGTTGTAGCTTTTTATTTACTTTTCATGCTGCGGTCAAGTCGCTGTCGTCTCCGTGGTCGTTGAAATGACACTACAATGTCTTGAAAATGAAAATAAATACGAGTACAAGTCCGAATCTGAGTTGGAGTCGGAGTACGAGTGAAGCCAAGCCGCCACGCCAGGCAGCAGAAGGGAGTTTGAAGACCGCGAGACAAGATGAGGCAGCAACAACCGTGGGGCTACGGCTACATGTTACACATTAAACCACATCGAGACCTGACCCCCTATCCCCTATCCCTTTACCCAATCCCTTTGCCTACTTTATTTCCCTTTTTTCTGATTTTTTTGTTTGCCTTTGAGGTTTTTGCAGCCAAGCGCAACATCGCTGCCGCCGACAATGACTTTGCCTCTTTTTTTTCTCGTTCTGTATTGTTTCTGGTTCTGTGTTTTATAAAATCAGATTTCAAGAGGATTTGTGTGCGCCTGTCAAAATGTTGATGTTTCACAAAACACCACTTCGCCGCAGCAGCAGCAGAAGCGGCAGCTGAGTGGAAGGAAGGTTGCAGGCAGGCCGGCAGATACGCTCTGCTGCTGCTGCTCGATTTCAATCATGATCGATTTCATTTTCAGCTTCGTTTTGATCTCTTCTGTCTGGTCTGTCTTACTGTCTGACTGTCTGTGGTGGAATTATACGATTTCAGTCGCTTCTTCTCGCTCGAGAGGCATTGAATTACCCCGTCAACTGGCGAACGGCTGACTTTTGCGGTCTCTTCTTAGCCAAGTTATCCACTACATCGCGCTCTCTCTCTCTGTCTCTGTCTGTCTGTCAGTCAGTCATTGTCAGGTCTTTCCAAATTACAACAATTTGTTTGCCTTATAAAGATAATGCCAGAACAAAGGCAGAAACAATCATCATTATCGAAATGTCATAAAACCAAATGAGCGGGCATTATTCAATTTTAAACAGCGACCGAGCATCATCATCATCATTCCACTCCATTCCATTCCATTCGATTCCACTCCGCGGAAGCAGAAGCCACATCTCTCTCAGAGGATGCAGCAGCTGCCAAACAACTTAATATCCAGCGAGGATTCTGAACAAAAGCCATGAGCCAGCGCACTGGTGTATGGATGCTTACCAAATTCCTGGCCAGCCGGCCAGCCAAATAAATGTTTCAACTGCCTCAAATGCCCTTTCACTTCCATCCACCAGCCAAGAGCAAAAACAACAACAAATATACAAACAAACAGCCAAAAAAATTAAGCATAATTACTGACAGCAATCGAGGCGGCCCCACACAGGGCTGTGGTGGTTCTCGGCAACCAAATCAAGAGGCTACGTGAAGGCAGCCAACAGCAGCAGCAGGCAGGCAGGCAGCATCCAAGGAGACTCGGGCTGGGCCAAAACGTTTTCATTAAAATTGCTGCCTTGGCCAATCTGCGGGCCAGCCAAAAAAAATAACCAGCAACAAAATGCATTATAGCCCTAGTTCTTGCACCGAAGATTTTATGCTCTTTCAGCTCCAAGAAACTGCTGCTCCAAGTGATGGATAGATCGTCTGCTCTTATCTGAGAGCAAACCCTTGATCAAAACTAGGAATACCTTGCCTGCCACAGAGGGAGAGTATTCCAAGAAAATACCAAAAGAGTGCCCCGTAAAATTGCAATTTGCCCAACAACGAAACGGAGTGAGACAATTATAAGCATGACAAATGAATTTCGCATTGAGGGGAGTGGAGTGGAGAAGAGCCCCGTCCTCCTGTTCCCAGGAAAAACTGTCAGTGGAGGATCAGTGTGTGTGTGTGTGTGTGTTCCTGAGACAGATTCAAGAGATCGACTCGCCGTTGCAGTGGCAGCTGTTGCCGCTGGGCACACACCTTCTTCTGTGTCCGAGTCCGAGTCCAAGTCCGAACATTTTTGCATTCAACTGGCAGTGCGTGTTGCGTTTCGTTTCATTTTTGTATGAATAATTGCATCTGGATTTTATGCTGCTTACTGCTCTTCGACTCTTTTGCGGTTGTGGCAGCAGCAGCAACGGCAGCAGCAGCTGTGCGAACAGTATCATCTCGTACGCATTGTTGTTTCAAGGTGAATTTTCCAGTTGCATTGCAACCGCAGACGACGTGACATGCGGCCACCGGCCATCGACCACCATGAATGCCACACATACCCCAAAAAACAAAAAAAAAAAACACAAAGGAAAAAAGCAAACCGAATCCCAATTCAATTTTAATTCCCGTTTCCGTGGCTTTAAGGCGAACAAAATTTGTATTTAATTTTGAGGCATACATTTTGGTTGCTGCTTGTTGTTTGCTGCTTTTGCGCTTATGAAATTTCCATGCAACAAATGCCATTACCCCCTTACCTCCTTGTGGCTGCCACTTTGCGTTTGTCTGACGCTGCGTATACTTGATTTTTTTGTGCTCCCTGAAATTGCGATGGTTATCCTTTGGCATGTCGATGCTTTTTGCATCTTTTATGACGAAACAGACATTTTTTGGTAGCTGTTCTTTTTTTTTTGCATAAATATTTTTGGCATTGAATGCGGTCCAAGACTTGCACAAAACTGGTGGGGGGAGGGGGGTCTATGGGGGCAGGAGGGCACGAGCTTACATTAACCCTTTTTTTTTCTTTTTTATTTGGCAAACATTATTATTAAGGTGACCCGAACATAAAAAAAAATATCAAAAAATTGTAAATATAAGAACACAAAAATATAACAAAATATCTGAAAGATTCAGTATATTGCTACCAAATTCGTATTACTTTCTCATCTCTTGAGATATTTTTTATATTATAAAATCTCCGTTTCGCTTTATCCTGATACACCCTATTCGGCGGAGCTCTTTTCGTTTTTCATACGCATATTTTTGGCAGCCACAAAATGTTCCTCCATTACCAACAGGCAGCCAGCAGGAAGGGGTGGTTGTTTGTGTGCACAAACAGGACATGAAATTGTTTTGCACATAACGACAAACAAACAAACATGAAAAAGGATATGGATATGGACACGGATGTTCATATGTTGAGGGTGTGGGGGGGGGGGGGCTGCAGGGGTAGGCCAAAGCATTACTGAAATATCTCGCCAAACAAAGCGTTAAAAAAAAGTGAAAAAAATTTCCGTTCAAGAGGGGCCTTTTTTTGTATGTTTTAAAATTATATTTTCTTTATTTTGGGACTGTTTTGTTAATGTAATGAAAACGATGTGCTAAAAGTATTAAATTTGCATTGCATTTATAAGGTAAAAATGGCCAAAAAAGATACAAGTACGGATGAAATGTGGGATGGATATTGGTACTGCCAATGGATACAGAACTACCAATGATTTTTTTCAAAAAACTATTAAAAGTAGTGACATATAGTCGTAGTGATATATTGACAGTTCTGCCTGTTTATTCTTCGAGAAGCTATTAAAAGTGCTGTCAATTCATTTTCAAGATAACTATTGACAGTGCTTCAAATTTATTCTTAAAGAAATTATTGTTAGTGCTTCCAAAAAATGTACTTGTTAAATGTTGTCTCAACTAATTCTTGAATCTATCCTATTTTAAATTAAAGCAGTGCCAACAATACTTATGTATATTTGATCACAATATCTGAAAGATTATTCGCATTTGGGCAATCCAATTGGGAAATGGTTTTAATACAGCAAATATTTTACGAAACTATTTTAATCCATTAAAAGCTATTGTTATTTGAATGCCAGTATTATTCGAAATTCATTTATTGAATGAATGGTAGCTGCCAATCCACACTAATTGGAAATCCTTCAAATCCATAAAATTCATTTTCATTCCAATTCGACATTTTCATTTCCAAAATAGAATGCCCATGTACATATGTACATATGTATGTATGTATGTATGTATATGTGTTGATGTTTGAAGCTTATTTCAACATTTGCATACTATATGTATGAATTTTCCTGGGAAAATGGCATGATATCATTTCTGCCTTTACTTCTGGGACACCGACACCCTGCTGTATATTTAATGCGTACTGCACGTGTTTGTGTTTTAATTAACAAAGGCGCGCACACAAGTATCGCAGTGGCACAAAACAATAAAAATGCTATATTAAATTGAATGTAAGTGTGTGTATGTGTATGTCTGTATATTCTGTATGGGTGTATGCTTTTGCTTCTGGGTAAATGTTGCTGTTAAAAGTTGTTCCATTAATTTGTGCAAGTGACTGACAGAATGAGAGCCAGAGTGAGAGGAAGAGGAAGAGGAGGTGGCTCCTCCTGATGGCCGATGGCTGATTTGGCAGTACATTGGAGTACCTTCCACCTTGGCGCTCGTAAAAATGTAACAAAATGTTTACCAATTAAGCAAACAAAAGCCAGGGGGAGAGGCAAAGCAGAAGCACTGAATTAATTGCGTGGGAACATTTAAGTGCGTTTTTATGCATTGCCACATCAAGAATGGCGATGAGGAGCAGCAGCAATCACTACTCCTTGCTCCTTGTAGCTGTGGCTCAAGTGCTATAGAAGAGCAAGCAACTTTATTTCGGTGCAGATTTTGGTTTGGGGACGACCCATATCCGTGTTAGTGCGTTAGTACCTCATAAATCACAAATGTGGCCTGGCTTTAGGTGTGGGCTCTGGGGCCCCTGTTAACAGCCTCGCGGCTCGCTGGCTCTCCTGCTGTGTGCGTGTGCAGGGAAATTAAAATTTCCCTTTAAGTGTTGCCTACTTCTGAGACTGGCCATTAAGGCTCATTAGTTTCAAAGAAGAAAAAAAAGGAAATACTTTACATAAACATATATAGTTATTTAGTTTTTTTGTCAAGCCCCTTTGATGAATGGTTTCCTTAAAGCCTGCTTAATTACCAAAGCCCTGCTACTCGATCAATAAAATTAATTATTAGTTGAGGCCAAGCAAAGCTCCAGATTACCGATATCATTATCATATTATAATTCCAACACAATGGGCGAGAATGGGCGCTTGATAAAATCATTTGTTATGCGCTGGCACGTCCTCTAGCCCGGGCGCTAACACCACACCCTGCCCCCGCCTTTTCCGCCTTAATTTCCCTTTTTAATTAGTAATTTAACCAAAGGAATAGCTGCGTTATTAAGCCTGTGCTCAATATTCGCACAATTTTCTATTAATCAGCTTAAACATTTTCATGCATTTTTCATACGCATATTTTTTAGTTGATAAAAAATATATTCGTTTCGCTTCGATTCGATTCTGTTGCTAATATTGCGTGCTATTTTAATGCAAATTCTGTGGTCTCATGCATGCGTTAATTTCCAAACAATTTATAATTGCAATGTAATAATTTTTTGGGCTGGAAAAATGCACAAAAGAAATACCAAACTAAAAATGAAAAGCGTTTAAAGTCGCAGCATGCGCGGGTCGACACCAAGATACCTTCTGCTGGTACTTCTTGCAATGTATTTTGTTTTTGCACTCACGTGCCTGGCGCAGCCTCGGTACTAGTCTGGATTTTATTGTTATTTAATTTATTGTAGCTACACAAATGATCTAATCGCAACGTGATTCTGCAATCTATTCTATCTACGATTATTCTGTATGATTCTTAATTGGCTTAAATGTTACCTAATATCCCACGCGAATCTAATATACCTTTAGGCTCTTTGAGTCCTAGGTACATTAAGCTGAAGCATAATGAAAAAAAAAAAAACATAGCGGTAAAATGCAATCGATAGTTAATTAGCCTTTGTGTGAAAGCAAAGCCTTATTGTTCTTATTTTTGAGGTTTTCCCCTTTTTTTGGCAGCCATTTTAATTGCAATTGAATTTTGTGTTTCTGCATTTATGGAGTATTATTTATAATTGAGTAATAATATGCGTAATAGAAAACATAATTCTATGTAGAAAATAGTTAAGCTATGGGCAGTGTTTCTCATTAAGCTTCGTGTTCATTTACATTTCACCCTTTGAAATCCCCTTTCAGCTTTCGACAGCTTCATTTAGCCATTGGCAGTGGCATTTGTTCTTGTTTTTTTCGCCCTTTTTCTTTGTAGCTCTCGAAAGTCAAATAGAATTTCAATTAAGTTAAATACTTCAACGGAAATTTAACTAAAATTCAATACAAAGCGTCATCAGGGCTCATTGCACTTCAAATTGCAATCTATCTGTATCAATTTGTGTACAGTGCATAGCTGACTATGACGAATAGCAATAGGAATTCGTCGAAAAGTTGCCCTGGGAATGGTCGACTTTCATATTTGCAGATTAGGGGTTTCTCTGCAACACGATATTGGCCATTTTCCATTCAGTTCGCAATGTTTCGGATCTATATTAAAGACTTTTTCCCAACAAGATATACGAGTAAATTTATCTAACAAAATCCATCTAGGGCGAATCTCTACTGTACTTGATAATGAACACACACACACACCACTCTCTCCCTCTCTCTGCTTGTCTCTTCATTTAGTGGACTTCCACTTCTCCTGGTCGCTCCTCTCCCTTGTAGAGTCAAACATTTTAGCATTCGCTTCATTGACGCTCATCATTTTATTTGTTTAGGCCATTGGCTGCTGACTGTACTTCTCTGTGTGGCTGTCTGTCTGTGTGTGTGTGTGTGGGGATTGTGTGTTTGATTGCGCAAATCGATATGAAATTTCCTTTCCTTTTTTTATTATAATTTTTATTTTGGTGGCTGGCCACCCACTCATAATGAAAATGGTTTTTCACAAGTGCCCTTCAATTCTGAAGTACAGGATGGGGGGAAAAAAAAGCTGGTATAAATTTAAAATAAAATTGAAATAAAAAATTTGTTTTCTCTTTTGTTTGTTTTTGATATTTGCACACATAATATGCGCCTTAACGCTCAAATACGCTCTCAATTGTCCGAAATATATTTCGGGCGGGGAATCTCTGAAACGAAAACCTCCACACAATCCGAAATTCGAGTGCAGTCTGATGGCCGGAGGCCCATGGTCATGGCAGTTAAGTGGCTGCCACACGGCGGTGCAAATAAAAATTGTTATACAATATAAATAGAAATAAAGTTTTGGGCGCTGCAATTTTTCAAGTTGTCTGCGGGCACAACAGAGTTCGGGAAATATTAATTTACGGACGAATCTTTCAGATAATGGCTGCTGGCTGATGGCTGGATGAGCTCTTTGAACTGCCGCCCCCCAAGCCATGGCCCCATGGACATTGTGTGGGAGTTTCTTTGTGCGCCATAATTATGTCATTTAAATGCAACAAACTCTATATGCAGCACTCATCCGGCAGCCAGCCAGCCAGTCAGTCAGCCAGGGAGAACGATGATAATTCATAATAAAAAACATGCAACATTGCTCATTTCATCTCAAAGATGAGACCCCACCGCCAAGCCAAGCCTCGCCCCGCTCCACCCAACGAAAGATGCCACAGCAAAAAGCGAAACCAGACAAAAAGAAAAAAAGAAGCCAAAAGCCAGGAAAGGGATAACCGAAGCCAAAGATACTCTTAGAAAGTCGGTAGATATAAGATAGATATTGGTAGGAATTTGTCTGGACTATCTTCTGTTGATTCCGAAGAAACCTGGTTGGTTTCTATAGTTTAGAGGCACCGTCAAAGTGCTACCTTTTATCATAACATCCTCTGCCCAACATACAAAAAAAAAGAGTACTCCCCACAGTACGCCTTGCGCCTGAGCCTAAGCTTGAGCCAGGCTCCTCGTCGCGGGTCCAGGCCCAGACCCGTTTCGGGCCAGCCTTCTTCAGAGGTTGCGCCTCCTCTTTCTATATGGCGTGGCGCGCGACTGTTAATTAAATGAGCGAGCAGGCAAATGAGCAAACGAGAGACTGATGGACGTGAGTGCTCCTCTCCTCTCCACTCCGCTCTGTATCGCAGCCAGAACCAAAGTCAGAGCCAGAGTCTTTTGGGGGGCAGGGCTCAGGGCATGTGAGTGGGTGTGCGGCTAAATTGCTAAATGAGATTTGCCGAGGACACCCGCATGCACAGACACACAGCCAGAGACAGAGACAGAGACACAGACACAGACAGACATACGAGTTGCAGCATCAGGAGCAGCCACATGAGGCACAAAGGGTTAATAGTGCATAGTTGCAAGTTGTCGTCATCGTCTAAGCCAACTACGAGGGCAGCAGTGGCAGTGGCAGTAGTGCCTTCTAATTAAGGCCCAGGAAGACATTGCATGCCAAGTGTGAATGCCCCCGTCTATGTATCTGCCTCTCTTCCCCCCTTTCCCTGTATCACCCTATATCTGCACCTCTCTCTCTCACACTCTCTCTCTGTCTGTCTCTTTGTGGCTTTTGCATTTTGTCGCTCATTAGTTTATTGCCCAAAAACGTAAAAGACGAACACCCGGGAAAACAAAAGCCTGACTTGGGGTTCAACTACCCGTCGGGCAATGCAGGTTAATTGCCACAGAACCATTCCTTCCTTACGGTCTGCGAGCATCTCCTGCCAATTAGCGGAATGCGGAAGCTGCCACTTCTCGATGCCATCCACCATTAAATCACTGTGCAACTTTAAGACTTGTCAAATTACGCATACGACGCGTTGCGTCCGCTCCTTCCCACCCCATCCTTCCTTCCTCCAACCTCCAACCTCCATCCACCATCCTCGGGAGGCCATAGCCAATCCATTTGCCAATCAAACACTAAGTTGTCAGCATAAATCTTTTGGGGTCCGGGACCCGTGCACCGTGCCCCTTGCCCCCCCTGCCTGCCATGCCATGGGGTGTCTGTCTTTGTCGCGTTGACAGGCCCTCCGATCCGTAGCCTCGAACATGGGGCGTTGATGCACATATGTCACATGATAACAACATGAGGTCCATCCGCCACAGCACAGCGCGAAAAAGTAAATATAAATTTAAGCAAAAATCACCCAAGGCCTGTGTAGGCGGTCGCCAGCAAAGAGACAGAGAGACAGAGGGACAGAGCGACAGAGAGAGACAATGGAGCCGGAGACCGAACCAAAGAACCCAGAGTCTCTCAGACCATGACTTGACTTGACTGAAAGGTGTTGCCAAATGAAATGAAGGCATGTCCATGTAATGCAAGCCGCAGCACAAAAAAACATTTGCTGTCTGTCGTCGAAGGGTCGAACCTTTAAATACACTGGAATATCGATCGATTTCATTCGAGTCGCGCTTTATACGTTGTTAAAGTTTCACAAGCGAAAGGACACATTCGTTTCGAATGACACTGACAATCGATAGCAAACTAAATCATAGAAACTTTCATCAGAAAAAGGTTTTATCGGGTTACATATGTATGTACATATATTTGTAAGCCTGTAAGATACATCCTTCTCTGCCGTGGAAACATCTTACAAACAAATCACTAAACTCTTTTGAAGGGTATAGAGGAACAACAGGCAGGCAACAGACAAAAAGAAAAGATCTGAAGCACTGGAACTCGGGCCGGGCTCATAGTTTGTTGCCTGTTTTGGCATGTGTCAAGAGTCCGGGGTCTGGCAACAAGACAAACCGAGTGCTCTGTCTGTGGACTCTCTGTGTCCTGCCACATGTCCATCAATGCGCTGCAGGCGCCTCATGATTCTCTCTTTCAGATCTCCAACTGATTTTTGTTGCAATTAATTTCTAATTAAAGACGTGCCCCGCAAGAGAAAAAACGAACCACAGACCAGACATGGAGTCAGGGTGGAGACCAGAGCGCAGAGCGCAGAGAGCAGGAGAGCAGACCGGGGAAATGGGTCAAGAGGTGCCCAAAAAAAAGAGAAGAAAAATGAAAACTAAAAGTGTATGCAAAGTAGGGAAGAAAAAACTGTTACATGTGGGCCATGTAGATGAGGCACTGGCATGATTAGCCTCACTGCCCGCTGGCAGCCTAGATCTTACTTGCTACGGAAGAGGCAACAGCAGTGGCAGGCAGCAGCAGCAGCAGAGGCAGCAACACAGGCACTTCATTAAATATTTAAATGAGCATCCTGTTTTCTCTTTTCTGGTTTTCTTTTCGGTTTTTTTTTTTTTGTAGTTTGCAACAACCTACAGCACCTACACAAAGGGAGCGCGGGTGTCCACAGATAGTGGCAGGAACAGAGTCAGAGTTGGGGGCACAGACTGAGGAGGAGTCGTAGTCAGAGTAGGACTGCCTCTGCATATGCAGATTCATAAGCAGTTAATTAAGGCCGAACCCGAACCCGGGCCACGGGTGCAAGAGAAGTCGCATCTGGAACTGAAACTGAAACTGCAAAAGTGGGATCTGCAAATGGGAATGGGGTTCTGGGGATCTGGGATTGTGGCATGGACACAGCAACACAAACACACATCTACAACTGCAATCAACAAGCAGAGACCGAAACCGAAACAAATGAGAAGAGTGCGAAATGAGTACAACGACTTTTAGATACCCAGTAATCACATACATAAATAGAAGATATCTATGCAAATATGCTAATTTTTGCGTTGTTTTAGCTCAACCTGGTACTTCTACATATCTGATTTATTCCGTTCACTGCAATTATTCTACTCATATATTGTTAACAGCAATAGCCCCGACCAAGTATCTTCAAAACTAAAAACGATAAATACTAAATAATATCTGTTTTTTCTGGTCATTTGATTTCATGGACTCTAGACTTTGTTGATAATTCCTAGGCATATTACTGTACTACACATCATAGCTTCATCTTGGATGCTATTTCTTGCATTTCCCGACTTACAGGTCTGTCTCATATACCCTTCCACTCTTATGGCAGCTATAAAAAAAAGTGAAAAAACCATATAAAAATGCCTTTTGCCCCTGGACTGACGGACTGACTGCAGGCCCAGTTGTCGTAAGTTTGGGGCAAGGCCTCCTTCAGGCTGTTGCTTGTGGCGGCGTCAGCGGCGGTGGCTGCTTGTGGCTCAGAGCCGTGCAACACATATTTTACACATTTCATTTTCATTGCTGCACGAATTTATTTGGCAATAAGAGCAGGCAGACAGAGAGACACACAGAGAGACAGACAGACAGACAGACAGACGGAGATGGAGAGTCAAGAAATTGTATTTTTGTGCCAGGCCTTGGGGTTTGCGTTTGCGTCTTTTTTTTGTTGCATATTCCACATGTTGTGTGTGGGGTAATTTTCATACAAGTGAAATATTATTTATAAAATTTCCTTTGCCGTTCGGGTGGGCGGTAACTGCGGCACTGCGCTACGCCGTAAATTATGTCATTTTAGACAAGTGCGCCAGAGAGAAAGAGAGCCACAGCGAATGGCTATGGATATGGACATGCCACATCCCACTAGCTCCTCTCCCTCTCGGAAAAACAATTGAGATTTTTCGCTTTATGGAATTGGGTTGAGAGCCCTTCCTCCCTTTCCTCTCCCTCCACTCTTTCAGTGGAAATTATTATGCATTTTGTCTTGTCTGGAGGCCCGGGATTGAAGTGCCCTCCTCCACGGCTCATGGTGCCAGGGCATGCGAAATTAGTTGCCGCTGAAAGTGGAATATGTTTGGGAATGTGTTGGGGTTGGGATGGGTCTCTGGGAAACTGGCGAGCATGAAAATTGATATGAATTTGGTTTGAGAGCAGCAGCAGCAGCAGCTGTGTGAAGTGTCACCACTTCTGATAGGCCATGACAGATGGAGAACCCAATTTAAATGAACTAAAAATTCTTCGTTAATTGGTCGGATGAAACCTACTTACATACTAAATTGGTTTTAAATGAGAATCATTTAAAAGAGGAATGACATTTGAGAGTTTTTTTTTTTCATAAAAATAAATCGATTTTTGAGTGACAGAATTTTGTAAATAATCGAAATGTTCTAGCTCAAGAGATACATATTTGATCTTTAATATTATTCCATAAATAATTTCCAAAAATTGTATGGTTAGAAAAGACCACAGTTGATCGTAACAGACTATATTATCATAATTTGAAGTGACAGGTTGTGCTAATCGACCGCGAAAATGAGTAAAAATGGGGCAGCTAGACAGAGCGAGGAGAAGCATTTAAAGAAAAGGTGAACTCTAGAAGATTAGAAATCCCTAATCCCGCCAAAAATATTTACCTTATCTTTAACGATAGCTATCTTTGTTTTCCCCATCGATCCACTGCAATCGCACTCAAAGCGCTACCTATTACTGTTGATTTTCCATTATTCTGATTAATTTCTACTGCATGTGGTAGCACTATTCCCGTATCTGCCGTATCTTTATAAGCACACATTCCCACACAACCATTTCACGTGCGCCACAGCACCACAGAACCACAGAACATTCAATTTCTCGTATCTTATCGGCAACGACCGAAGACTTAAGCGATCTGACTCCATCTCAATTTTCGCTTAAACAATCCGACATATATACCCCATTTAAAGGCAGCTAAGACCCACGGAACAGTCCTCACACCTCATGGCAGGCACTCGAGGAGTCTGGTCTGGCACTTTCTGACTCGTTTCGAGTTTCAGGCTGGAACTTGCAACTCGTATGCTTACTAATGTCAACCAATTCATTTCATTGAGTGCCATGCATTGCCACCACAAAGACCAGACGATACAGAGGAGCTCCAGAGGAGCCCCATGTCCGAGTCCGAGTCTGAGCCTGAGCCTTAGCCTGGGTCGGAGTCTGAGTCTGCGAGGAGGTTTTGTGGCATTTAAGGCGCATGTTCTTCATTGGCTTAGCCTCAGGGTCAAGTTCAACGACAACGAACAGAAAAGAAGATACAGATACACACAGCGAGAGAGAAGGAGAGTCTGAAGCGGCGGCATGAAGACCCCGAGATGTTGCAACACACGGCAGTCGTAAAGCGTAGCCAAAGCGTTTGCATATCGCATATCTAAATGAGGTGATGATGCTGCACATATCAGCAGAGATACAAAGGCAACAACAAACATCAACAACATTGCCATGGCAATGGACACACAGTTGTTGGGGCAGCGGCAGGGAACTGAAACGAACAGAGTCTGATCCGAAAAGGAGCCTCCTCAAATGTCCACTTGAGTGGGAAGCAGCATGAACATGAAATGTTTGCGCAGCAACAGAACGGCCAACCATTGGAGGACAAACTCTGGGGCAGTGCCAATTATGAAAACTGATATGCTTGCGAAAACCCGTTGATGAGCAGGCTTCATGCCCCCATGCCTCATGGCTCATGCCTCGTCCTGGAAAGAACCCGACCCTCTCGATTCCCTCGCTCTTCCACTGAGCTTCAAAGCAAAGCGAATTGTGGCACACAGACAAACAGACAGGCGGAGAGACAGACATGCGTACAGACGGACAGATAGCGCAGGGAAGGCGCTTCGGGAATTTTGGATCCCTTTTAGAAGCGCACATGTGCCTCGGTTATTGGACACTCCATACGGACACTACACATGCCACGCCATACCACACGCGTGTGGCAACAATCAACTAAAATTAATTAAGCAGCCAAGGGGCTGGGCCACGGACTGATGGCTAATGAAAATGTAATATTATCGAGAATTTCGATGCGATTCCGATGGGATCCCGATGCGATTTAGATTGAGTGTCTGGGCATTAAAAATCGATTGGGGGGTTCAGCAATCCTTCGCTTTCCCATGATGAGCTACATTGCTGCTCGCCGCGGAACGAACAAGCGAATGATGATGAAGATAATGCTCGAGAATATTACAGAGAAATAGAATACATGTCATGTTCATGATGCAGGAAAATTAAGTTCGATTAGAGTTTCGCTTTTAAGTTTTTTTTTTTTTAATATTTATATTTCCTATTTTTGGCGTAGATATTGTTTCTACGGATTGTCATATCATTCCTTAATTAAACCAAAGCTCAAGGGGAAATGTTGCTGCTGTCTGGGCAACATAATTTACTTGCAACAACAGGCATCAGGAGACCGCCTCACCCACTGTACCCCTTGCACCACTCACTCACTTCAGTAGAAAATTTATGACCCCCAAAGCAAAAGTCACGAGAAAGAAAGAGCAAAAAGTGGGGAGCAGCAGCGCGACAGTTGCAACAACGGATGCAACTGAATGTTGCAACAATGTCAAGGAGTGAGGGACTTTTAACAACTGCATTTTTCCCCCTACTTTGGACTCGGAGGTGTGTGGGTGCTCTAAATTGGTTTTGAGGTGATAAAAGTGTTGCAGGTGGTGTTGACCAGACGACACCCGTCCCACCTCCTTCTGGTGTGGCACTAATAGCCTCCCTTCCAGTTTGAGGTGCGGCTTGGAACCACAAAACCAATTCGAGGGAATTCCAAATGTATGGCTGAGAGAAGCTGACAGATTTCAAGCAAATATAGATGCAGATCCTCTTTGAGGTCTAAGCATCATCATCATCATCATCATCATCATCATCATCATCATTATCATTATTATGCAAATCCTTCTTCAGCGCACACACAGAAAATGTGGCAACATTTATATCAAATGTCAGACGACCCCAAATTGCCAAATGAATCATAAGAGAGTAGAAGGAGAGTTGAGGAGAGCGTTGGACCACCATAAAACAGGAAATATATTTATAATGGAAGAAACCCCATGGTACATACTCCTCGAACTCCTCGAAAATACTACGCCTACACGTTGCAGGGCAGAGAAAGACAGACACACACACACTCACACACACACAGAGGGCAATGTCTGCCACATGCAAAAATAAACGTGAAGCACCCACACACCATCTCCCACAGATACACACAGATACATCCACAGTGTCCACGACTTCTTGGAGCAAAAGCTCAGGCTCAGCCTCAGCCTCAGCAAACTGCAGGCGACTGACCAACATAAATGGCGCAAAGTTGAAATGTTGACAGGGCCACATTCGTTATGACGTCCCACAGAAAGAGACAAAATAGTCAGAGAGAGCGAGAGAGAAAGAAACAAAGACTCACTGGGAGAAAGAGACATTTGAGGGGAGAAGGAGACGAGACCTCATATGTATATGTATGTATAGCCATGAAGTTAGTAAATCAAGTTGTAGGTAAGTGAGATTTATGCTCATGTCGTTTAGTGTAAGCCAAACAACATCTCGCAACGTGAAACGTCCGTATCCTCCTAGTTCCCCCAAAAAATTCCCCCATCTCCCAGAGGGAGAAATATGACATCCAAAAACGAAAACCGAAATGCAAGCATAGCTAGAGTTTGAAGAGGGGAGAGTCACGGAGAGTTGAGAGACGCTGTCAGAGAAGGGGTCAGGGAGAGAGTGCAGAGAAAGTTGAAGCAGTGGGAGGTGACATCCTCCTCTCCCCCCCCGCGGCGCCGTTTGCACCATTTTCTGTAACTATTTGCACAACATTTCCACAAGCCCATCTGTTTCTTTTTTTGGGGTTCCTTCTTTCTAGGTAATCTCTATATCCCATCTCAGGTGGCACATACCCTATAAAACCAAAGGAAATGGCATTAGAAGACGAGAAAAAATATCTGGAGCTTCTGCCTTTGGAAAGACCGATCTCTACAGCTATAAAACCTCTGTGGCAGGTATTATTAGAGTCGTAATACGTTTTCTAGTTCTTTCCGGATTTTTTTTTATTTTTTTGACAACTCTTTTCTGATCGCTGACGTTGCTTGTTAATTACAGCAAACACAAAATGCAATGCCTCCTCTCCTGCCTCTCCTGCCACCTTGCCACCTGATGATGCGACTGCTGCTGCACTTGTGTATGCAATATTTGATTTATGCCCGCCCGATGCAGCATGCAGCATGCCACATGCAGCAGCAGAGACTGCTCTAATTAGCTACCGGACCAGGCTCTAACTAGAACAGGCCTTTTCAATGGATTCTTGGGCTGGAGCCATGGAGATGGAGATGTGGAGATGGCTTGTAAATGTGTCAGCGTGGCAGGAGGCATAAAAGCAAACAACTTTCACTTGCAACTGCAGCTCCAGCTTCATTCAGAGACCGAAGTCAAGAGCAGTGCGAAACGCCCACAAAAATTCTGGAAAATCTAGGCTGTGTCTCCCAGTTCCAAACGCCAATTAAAAGCGAAAAGCATTCAAAGAAAAGAGGGAGCGAAAAAAAAGAAAAAAGGAGGAAAACAAAGAGCACAAATAGCAGGCATACAAAAAAAGGAGAGGGAAAGAAGAAAAGCCAACTACTAAGTTGATGACATTAATTGACATTTAGCAGCGACGGGCATATCAATGAGCCGGACAGCACAATCACCCCAAAGTCGGTACGGAACGGACCGGACCGGACTCCAAGTCCAAGTCGGAGTTGTTGTTGGCAGCCGCCTCCCCCTCGAGGCAAAAAGGAGGAACAAGTCCATCCAAGCGAATGAAGTCTGTATTGCCTAGGCCGCCTTTCACTCGACTCCCGACTACCGACTATCGACTACCGACTCGATTCCTACAATCCGACAATCCACTCCACGCAATTGTACAATTGGCTAATGTCACAAAAATCTACAGGCAGTTGTCAACGGCGCTTGGGACGTGGGACTCCCATCATTAGCGTGGCACAATTGTGAAATGTGTAATTGCTGCTACAGCATCAGGCGGCAGCAGCAACATCCATGAGGCAGTGGCAACAACTATGAGACACACAGACGACACATTGACAGCGAGTTATGTCAACTCGAATGCGATTTGTTTAGCAATCGTTTCCAATTTTTCCCCCTTCAAAGTCCCTGTCCCTGTCGCAGTCTCAGTCCATCAGCTGCTGCCTCTGCTGCTGCTGCTGGCAATGAGAAATTTATATCGCAAAAAACATAAATACAAGAAACACAAGAGCAGGAGAAAGGCTCGGGGCTTTCGGGGTAAAATGTACAGATCAATGCCCTTACAGGCAGTTCGAAGGCAAATCGAAGTTTATGGATTTACATTATATTTTGTTTCAGCATATTGAATATATCCTTAAAACCCCATAACCCCGATAATGTATCGATTAAATCGAGATAATATCATCAGCGTCATCAATCACTTGTTTAACGATCATATACCACTTTTATCAAGCATAGAAAATATCAAAAATATATCTAAGTTATCGATAATCAATCGATCATTTTATGGATTTTTATTACTTTTGATTCCGATGCATCCAAAAATACTACCCTTTTCAATGCCAGTGACTTCGCTTTAGTGCCACAATACCCTCTCTTGCTGCAAGGGTATTCGGGGGAAAAAAAAAACCTACAAGACTTTTGCAACAAATTGAATAAAGGACAAGATGAATTTCCCGCTCATCCTCCGACAGCAGCAGCAGCAGCAGCAGCTCTCCACCGCTCTTTATTCCGCTGCTGCTGTCTCTTACTGTTTTCTGTAATTGGTTATATGAAACGCACAAGTGGTACGGTTGTACGAGTCCGGGGGCCCTGGCGTAGGCTGCAGCTCCCGTCCCGGGAAGGAGCAGCAAAGCAGTCAGAGCTTGGGACCTGGTCGAGAAGTGCGCGACAAGATTTATAAGCGCCTGTCAACGATCCCAGAGAGGCCGAGTGGTCTGAGAGGCCTGAGAGGCCTGAGAGGGAAGCCATCCCAGGGCAGGCCGCAAGTTGCCGCCGCCGTGGTCACTTTTTGATTTATAAGCAAAATGTTTGCCGCGTTGCTCAAGTATTTATGAAACATTTCAAGGCAGCGGACACGGGGCTTGCTTGGGTCTGGGGACTGGACTGGGGGCTCTTTGTGTAGGCTGCTGCTGCTGCTGCTGCTGCTGCTGCTGCTGCTGCTGCTGCTGCTGCTGGAGCTGCTGCCAGTTGACACTAGAGTTGGGTTTAGGGGATTCTGCTGGCCGCTAGTAAGTAGCTTCTGCTGCTCCTCTCTGTCGGCAGTAATTGCGGCGGCATGTGAAATATGAGATAAACTCCAAGTAAGGCCAAGTCCAGCTACAGCTACAGCTACAGACCAGAGCTACGGCTGCCTCAAAGCATGTGGCAAGTTGTTTAGAACTAACCAACTAGCAGCCAAGCCAGGGGAACTATACGACAGGCAGGCGACAGGCGACGACAGCATTTTGGTGCCACTTTGCGGCTGAATGCGAAATAACTTCGCACAATTGAGCATGCCGACAACCGACCATGGCCCCACGACCAACTCGGCGTCCGACTCCGAGTCGGAATCGGAGTCCGCGTCCAAGTCCAAGTCAGAGAAGGAGTTGCAGTCCCAGTCGTTGTTGGAGTCGAAGTCGGAAGAGTGAAACAACTCCCAACTTGGGCATTCTATTAAATTAATCGTCAATTATCAACGGAGCCTGCAAATTATCTTTGCCTATGGGGAGCACATCACACGATGCAGGAAGCAACCACAAACACCTTTTCGCTGCTTCAAAAGAGAAAGCAAAACACAAGCACCAGAAACAGAAACAACAGAGACTATCTAGCCCCTAAGGATAGATAGAAATAGTTGATATAGGAACTTGTCTTCTAACATAAATTATTTTTTGTAATGACTATTCGATCAGCTAGAATCTAAGTGCCCAACAAAATTCAGCTCAAAGCCAATTCAAACTAAACTTCAAAACTTTAATTTAATTCCAAACTATATCCACACTCGGAGAAAAATCTAATAGAAATTTAATTTAAATAAAAACATGATAAAAT
Organism: Drosophila athabasca; assembly: GCA_008121215.1. Lineage (NCBI taxonomy): Eukaryota > Metazoa > Arthropoda > Insecta > Diptera > Drosophilidae > Drosophila > Drosophila athabasca. The sequence goes on along the minus strand of CM017793.1, from coordinate 194,978 downwards.
TAAATAAAATGCACTGTGACTTAAAAATAAATGTATTAATTTAATTATTGTTTTTTATTATTTGTTTAAATATTTATATTAACTGGCATTGCAATCGAAGTGTAATATTCGATTCTCAGGTTTTTTTTCTCTCGGTGTATGTGCATCCAGTCCATATCCACTTCAAATAAAAACTCCCAAAGCAAACCCTTGTGCCTCTTCAAATCAATTCAACTTTTGGGGCAGTTCTAATTGAGCCACAAAAATAACTATTCCCCTCCCCCCTTCAAATTTTTTGGGAACATGCAATTGAACGTTTCGAGGCAGGACCCTCGAGCAGGCACGACTCTCTATCGCTCTCGCTCTCTCGCTCGCTTGAACTTGTTCTGTGCTTGTTCAATGTGTTTAATTAAATAGCAAGCGTAATTAAATTGCAATTAAATTAATTAAAAAGCACACTGCCACAGCACGTTAGCTCCTGCTAGTCCTGCTCCGGCTCCGGCTCCTGGTTCTGGTCCTGGGTACCGAGTCCCGACCGACTCCTTTTGTAGAGTCGATTTTTTGAGCACTGGGTTTTCCGTTCTGTTTTAGGGGCGGTGTGAAAGGAAAACAAAACAAAAAATACAATGTTGCCCAGGACATGGATTCCCTTTTTTCGCCACCACCGCCACCAATTTTCACCCATTTTCCCTGGCTGTTAACGCTCCCAGTTTCTCCTCCCCATCCTGTTCTCCTGCTCCTGCCCCTGCCGCTCTGCCCCTGCCGTACAATTAGACTTTAATTTTTTATGAGCAATGAATGGTTTCGCAGTTTTACTTTTTGGTGTTAAATACTTGATTAAGTTGAATGAATGGGGGCGAAAGGCTATGCAAATTTTCCGAATGAGGGTTAGGGTTAAGGCTGGGAAATCGCTTGCTTTGATGTTGGGAAAACGGGGGCGGTTGGGCGGCTGGGCGAAAGAACAATTCTTAATTAGTGCAATGACAAAAAGTTTATTTCTAGCTAAGAGATGGTAAATGCAGGCAAAAGATGTCGAAGACAGAGAGAAGGAAATGCGGGTAAGCGAAAGAAAATGCATTCAAGCTGTCTGATTTTCAACATTAATTGGCCCTGGTTCTTTGAAGGGGCTTCTTGGGGGATGGAGGTTATAGTATTGCTAATGGAAATTTAGTGGAAATCTGTCAGAGATTGTGGAGATTGTGTCTTAACCCGAAAGATGTAGTGTATTTCGATGGGTAGATGGCTGGAATGGAAGGCAGTGGGAACTCTATAAAGCCCTTAAGCGAAGGAAACATTCATTACCAACAGACAATATTTATAGAAATATATTACAGATATTTAAATAAAATAAAACAAAAATTATTATCATTTATTTAACATAATTTGCCATAAAACCCGCGTTATTTCCTTAAACATCTTTCAAAACCCCTTTCAAGGGCTGCTGAGTAATTTCCTGCCACAAGTTCCACGGAAATTCGACGTGTCCGTGCCCCACATAATGGGTGTAGCCAGAAAAATATACAATAATAAAGCCACATGGCACGTAGGCAAAAATGAACAAATTGAATTGCGGCAATTACTTGCCACGCTACGCAAAATGAGCCACAAGAAAGGGGCAAAAACGAAGCGAGCGAAAAATCATGAAATGAAAATGCCCAGGCAAAAAAAACAAGTCAAGTTCATAAAAATGAAATCATGCCACAGCTCAGGCAGAAGATCAAAGAGAGGACAAATCAATAAAAGCCAATGCGCAGAAATAACTTAAACTCAGTCAGTCATTCAGGCAGGCAGGCAGGCAGTCAGTCAATCGGGGGGGCAGAGGCGGAGCCGGCAAGAGCCAAGAGTCAAGCTCCAGGAAGACGGCGACCCCAAAAAAGCACTGTTGACCTGGTCAAGGCTAAAGGCACATAAAATAAAATTATACAACAACCGAACAGAACAGAACAGAACAGAGCAGAGCAGGGAACAGAAACGAAGGAGGGAGAAAACTAAAGCAAACTGTCTTTTGATCTATGGCTGGCTGCATGCCCCTCTGCTTTGGATGATGATGATGATGATGCGGATGATGATGGGGATGAGCCGCAAAGTAGAGCAGCAGCAGAAGTCTCAGCATCAGACTCAGCCTCAGCTTTAGCAGATCCCCAAGTAAATTGGCATAAGAAATCAGAAATCACAGAAGGTCGGTCGGTCTCTACTCGGACTCTGTTCTCTGCTTCAGCTCTGAGATAAATGGTCATGGCCTGGACCTGGACCTGGACCTGGACGTGGACCTGGATCTGGGACTGAACTGGAGACCGTACCGTCTCGTCTCGTCTTGGACTATTGCAATATTAAGTAAATATACAAAACGTTGTCGGCACGGCGCACAAAACTAATGATGTCCATGATGCTGTGGCTCAGGATTCGGACGTCGTCGGGGGGGGGCACACACACAAGTTACAGAGGGGGCATGCCTCTGATAATGATGCGGCAGGCAGGCAGGCAGGCAGGGAGGCAGGCAGACTGGCAGACAGGCAGAGAGACTGGACAGTGCGCGATATACACACGCCAGGTAATAAATTTCATTTCTCAGCTGATATGGGCAATTAAGGAACAATTTTGCAGCTGAATGAGTAATAAATAAAAATTGTATGCCACAGCCGCCGAAGATACGCAGATACAAAACTGCTGCTGCAAAAGACGTCGACGGTTGTCGGTTGTCCGTTCGCCTGTCTACCCTCCTGTCTTCCCGATTGTCGGTCGTCAGGCTGCCAGAGACGATAGTTTTTGGGATAAAAATATACAAAAACAAACGAGTGGCCGCAGAAGGAGCCACCACACCGGCCATGAATGAAATGAAAGAAGGAGGCAAGAGGAAGAATGGCAGAAAGGCAGGAAGGCAGGAATGGGAGCTGCTGCAGTTGGGGCTCTTCTTTTTTCTCTCTCTCTATCTCTCTCTATCTCTCTTTACCTCTGGGTCTCTCTGGGTCTTCTGCATGCCTGCCCTTTTGATGAAAACAACTCAATGACGTGATTTGTGCCGCCAACGATGTTGAGAAGAGACTGGAAGACGAGACGTTGGACTGGCAAAAGGCATGGCCCATGCACCATACCGCATGCCCCATGCCCATCGTTTCTTTCGTATATAAATCACATTTCCGAAACCGAAAATTGATGTGCAAAAATTCTTCAACTATGAGAAATCGGCAAAGAAGGTTTCTTTCTTAGATTTAAAGCTAAGCTAAAAATGTTTGCATAATAAATCAAACATCCGCTAAAGAACTCCATCAAATCCAACAGCAGAAAACTTGCTCTTTTGGCATTATTTTAATTTTAATTACACCACAAAAAAACACACACACACACCCACAGAATGAGAACGAGAATCAGAAACCGAACCAAAACAAGAGCCCAAAAGGCAAAAGGTATTTTTTAAATGCCGCCCCAAGTGGATTTCGAAACGGAAACATTTGTCGGTGGCCATCGGTGGTGCCTTTTGGATAACACATGATATGTCGCCTACCTGGTGGAGGATGCCTTCTCCCAGAGGCTGCCGGCACTCACTCGCCCGAGAGTACAGAACAATGGAGGAGACCCAAACATGACACTCGACGCGACGGTGGGGAATGAGGTTTTTGGGGAGCAACAAAAGCCCATTTTCTGGCCACTGGTCAGAGCAGGGCAGACAGGGACCTGCAGAGACGCAAGGAAGATTATAACTGGAATCATGGAAGGGGGAAGACTGGCATCAGGGAACGGGGAACCCGAAGCCGAAGCCGAATCCGAATCCAAGGGGAAAGAGTTACAGTAGTTGCAGGTTACAGAAATAAAGAAGAGCAGGGGGCAGGGCCTGGGGTTTTGATTCTCTGCTTAAAATGTTCTCCATTTTACAGTCAAGTGCGGAGACCTCGGACCTCGAACCTCCGCTTTGACATTTTCCAACGATGCAACCTGCCCCTGGGACACACACACACCCCTTGAACCACTTCGCATGTCCAGAATTTTAATTTAAGTATGTAAACTGACATTGAATAGTTTTCCACCAGGGAGTTTTCCTTCCACTCCAAACTGCAAACTCTGGAATGGAAAAGTGTTAGTATACGGGTTGGGGGCACTGGTAGGAAAAGTGCAATTTTAGATTTTGTTTGCAATTGGATTTTGTAATAAAAAGCTTCAGCTTCAGTTTTAGCTAAACTTTTGCCTGTAAGTTGTGTGTGTGTAGGTTCAGATACATTTAAAAGATACTTCAGTGACCCCCCAAGTCCTCTGCTCATGACAGTTTCATCGAGTTTCGAATCCACAGAGGCAGAGCGAAGGAGAGGGCTCTTAATGGTGGGTTATTGAAGGGTGTTATTTAGTTTGAACAAAGCATAGCTAACCCTGCTACCCTGTAAGGTCATCGCATGATGCGTATGCTGTTGATTCGCTGTTCGGATTTCTCATAAAGGACAGGATACATTCACAGCATATGGAATGAAACTGAAACCATTCGCGGTCAGTGATTTCGGAGTGATATCTAATACATATGGCCTGAAGAGCGGGTAACTCCCTTTGAGTTTGAGTTACTCCCTCATTAAATCTACAACTAAAGTGAAAAAACACACACTTACCGGTGTTGAATATGGATGCGCTGTCAGACGCACTCCGTCCGTCTCCAGCTGTTCGCCCAGTACCATCTCGAGGTCGTTGCTGGGCGGCGTTTCGCAGAGTATCTCCATGCTGCCCGACAGGGAATTGGGATCGTTGAGCATGAAATAGACCGAGGCGGCGCCCTTCTCCCTCAGTGAGCGTATGCTTTTTAGGAGTTTGTGTCGATGGGAAGGATTCTCCACACCGATTGCATCCAGATCGGGATCACCGACCTGTTTGCATATCTCCAGGTCATCATAGCCATTGTCGAGAAAACTTTCGGCATACTGGGCCAGGCCCAAGGCACGTAGCCATTCGCAGACAATGTTGCTAACGGCCATCGTCCTGAGAGGATGATGATGATGATGATTATGTTGTTGTTGTTGCTTGTAATGGTGGAGGGTGCTGGTGTGGCTGTTGTTGTTGTTGTGGGGGGCGTTGGGCGTGTTAGCGGACGTTTAGCTTTTCTTCAGTTCACGTGTGCCGCCGTCTGCCAATTACCGTTACAAAATGGCGTCGTGTGTGAGGAGTTTTCTCCGAATGTCACGTGCTACACAAGCTACAGCTTTTCTTTCTTTCTCCTTTTTTCTTTGTTGTAGCTGTATTTTTCTTTCTACTTTTCTATTGCCAAGCATGCAATTTCCCCTGCGTTACTTTAAGCATTATATTACTGCCTGAATTGTTTTAAATTGCTGCTGCTGATGCTTCTGCTGCCTCCGCACATCATGCTCCTCCTCGTCGTCGTCTTGTCTCGTAAAAATTCAATGCCCTGCGTACACTCGTAAAAATTTATATCGCACATTTCTAGCGGGCCATCAGCGGTACTCGACGCTCCTCACATTTTGTTGTCTCTCCTCCGCCGCTCTGCTGCCGCTTGTCCTGCAAAGAAAAATATTAAGAATATATTTAGAAGTCAGCAAATACGAGTCTAATACGAGTTTTCCGCATTTGATTTTCAATCATTTAGCGGCTGGGAAAATTGCATAAATTTACAGCATATGTTTCAACCCGCATACATACATATGTGGGATGCCTTTCCCATTTAAAATCGAAGATTTTCCCACCATAATCTAATCGTTTGAGCCGCGGGCTGTCTGCCAATGGCCACAATTGATGACGCAGCAGCGCATTCGAGAACTGAGATTCAAATCAAACTCCAAAATGCTAGAAAATTAATTAAACTCATGGAAGGGAAGGGCGCAGAAGCATACAAGCAGGCAGACAGGCAGGCAGCTGCGGTTTGTTCAGTGCAGAAATTCCCATGCCACATGCCTCTCCGGGGGGAATGGGAGTTTCTTATCATGAGGTAAGGGCTGCCGTTGCCACTATCGATGCCACTGCCACTGCCGCTGCCGCTGCCTTGCGGCTTGCCAATGCGTGTAATGCGTGCCAGGCATATAGACATGCACTTTATCATATAAACCCCCTGCCCACACCGACCCACGCCTCTCTTCGTTTGCTTCCGTTTCCGCTTTAGAGAATCCATGAGGCGTTAAACGCAAACTAAAAGCTTATGCACACACGTACACACGTACACACACACACCACACACACCACACATAGTGCCCCATGATGCCGCTTGCCCCATGTAATTTTTCTAGTGGGGCGTGTGCCGCGCTTTAGCTCATTGATAAATGATTGATTATCAATCCCCCCGAGTGGGTATGGGTATACGAGTGCGTGGGTGGGTGCTTTTCTATGTGTGAATGGGTGTGGGTGTGGGTGTGGTGTGATGTGCGGTTGCTGCGGTTTTTCTTGGCTTAGCACAAAAGTTTAGTGTTTGCTTTTAGTTTATCTTTAATGGATTATTTTAGTGGTGGCTTCGACTCGTCAACAAGCAGCAAAAGAACGCCAAAGAGTGGCACACAGTAGACAAAGGAGATACTCGACCAAAGGGATACCCCTCTAAAAAGAAGTAGAAAATCGAAAATCATATATTGTCTATCTATCGATAACTAATCGATTTTTATCAAAAATATATCGCTGTCTGCAATAATTTGTCTGTCAGGCATCATTTATCGCTTATAGATTTTATCTATAATTAATTGATAGAACTTTTCGAAATTTTTTCAATATTTAATCGACAATTTAGCGTGGGTATCGTAGACCCCCCCTGAAATTTTCTATAGCTTGAATTTCGAAAGATGCTTATCCCAATATACCCTTTCCGCCGCGGTATATAATCGTTCCCATAATCCTCTCAAGGCCCAACCCAATCTTCACCAAAAGCGGCCCCTCCGCACCACACCACACACCTTCCGAGAAGAGGACACCAATATCATATAATTTATGTGCACTGCCGCCGTCAGTCTGCACCATGCCACATACCCATGATCCCCCACCCCACCCCACCCATGTGACTAAGCTGATTTCTTGTTTTCTTTTTTTCTTCTATCTGTCTCTCTGTCTCTCTGGCTATTGTCTGTTTTCTGTTGTCTGGGATGGCAGCTGTTTTGTTTCCATTTTCATTTTCATTGGCATTGAATAGATCAATCATGGATGTGTTTTTCGATGGGTACGTTGTACGGTACGGTACGGCCCCTCGTACAAATAGCCCCAATGATGACCAATTATTCACCAATAAAACTGTCGGCCAAATGTCATGAATTGAACTTTTACTGGCTTGTACGCTGGAAATCCAAAATCAATCGCAAATTGCTGGGAAAGTGAATATCGAAAGTTCGATGAATCAATTAGAAACAGGGGAATAGGAAAACATACATAGGTAGATATTTGTTTAGAGGGTCTTTTATACCCCGTTTCCCGCCAGCATGCACATTCAACGGTTTGTACATTTCTCATTAGCGAAAGGACGCAATAAACGTTTTGATCTTACATTTTTCAAATATAAAACGAGGGGGAACGTTGTGAGCCGCGGCAAAGGCCGCGGCTCTACCTTATACCCGGTACTCAGTCAGTATATACATATGTACATACATATATGAGCTTGCGATTTATGCAATTTCTTATATGTTCGCAAAAGGGACAAATTAAAAAAAAAAATGGTCAAAAAAAAATATTTCAAAAAATGAAGTAAATTTTTGGAATATTATACATGTTTCCGATTTTGTTTGCATATGATTTTTACATCTGCTTCTAAATTTCTACATGACATGTATAACTACATATTTGAGACGTATAAGTGTTCAGGACAGAGAGAGAGAGGGCATGAGTCAGCGCTTGGCAGGCGTTGCGTAGTCACTGAAATTTAATTTGTTTCTTTTGGCCATAATATTGATTCGACCTGATCCATATTCGGCAATCTGGTAGATATGGTAATTTCCCATGATTCTACGTTTTTGGTTTTCATTTATCTTAAAAATTGTGGATTCCACAGATTTTCATCTTTTGTGGGGGCGGAAAGGGGCGTGGCAAAATTTTAAAATAAACTCGTGCTGGTTTGGTATCACAGGAGCTTGGATAGAAAGTTTGGTTGCTCTAGCTTTTATAGTCTCTGAGAACTAGGCGACACAAAATACGAATGGGCAAAGTGGATGCGGTCGCGTGTGAGAGAGAGCGAGAGGGAATGATGACTTTCGAAATGGTTTTCTTCATTGTAGCTATAATAATGATCCGATCTGATCCAGATTCAACACTCTGAGAGAAATGATCATTCGCTATAATTCTGCGTTTTTAGTTTTCTCGTATCTTCAAAATTGTGTGTGCCACAGACTTTCGTCTTTTGTGGGGGCGGAAAGGGGCGGGGCGAAATTTTGAATTACATTTGGAGTAGTGTGATCACACAGGAGACTGGATACAAAACTTGGTTGCTCTAGCTTTAATAGTCTCTGAGATATAGGCGCAAATGAAGACGGACGGACGGACGGACGGACAGACGGACAGACGGACAGACAGACATGGCTATATCGACTCGGCTATTGATGCTGATCAAGAATATATATACTTTATGGGGTCGGAAATGCTTCCTTCTGGGCGTTACACACAACCGTTATCCCCACAAATCTAATATACCCCTATACTCTTCGAGTACCGGGTATAATGAATTTATGAATGAATTTTCCAGTTCTTTTTTTTCTAATACTTGAAAAACTCATACAAATTATGACCACAATTTTACTACCAATTTTCAAAGTTTCTCATACATACATATGTCATAATCTTCCTCAAAAATAAACTTATACAATAAATTCGTCAAAAAAACATATTATATTTTTATAACAAACTTAAATGCCAGCAATAAACGTTGCTGCTGTTGCTACTCCTGCTGTCACGACTCCCTCCCTCTGTAGGTGCTTCTCCTCTGCCACCTACGAGTATGTCCCCTCCTCTTCTGTGCCAAACCCTTTCACTTCCCGACCCATCGGCAGTGTGCATTAATATTGGGGTCAAAGTTTGTCGGTGCTTGATTTGTTTTGCTTTTGTTTTGGTTTCTCGTTTTCGTTTCTGTTTCTGTTTAATTTTTGTATCTTCCGCCCACGCAGGGCACACAGCGGGGCACACAATTTAATGCAACATCATCGAAAGCGACAGCAACAGCAACAGCAACAATAACAACGAATGGACTTGTTGCCGCTCACTGCGGAGCAGTTGTTGGCTCCAATCAGAGAGACAACACACACAAATTGATATTGTGGGGGCGTTGTCGTAACGCATTTTATATAAAGATAAATACCCAGGGAGTTATAGGAGGGTACCAAAAGGGTGTATTCATTTCTCGATCAATGTCTGGGCAGCACTGTAGGATTTCCCATAGCCGAAAGGACACAATCGTTTCAGTTTTATGAATGCCATTCGACACAAGGAACGTCTAATTTGTGTCCAATTAAATTACAAAATTGAATGGATCATTTATAGAAAGTTTTTATCGAGAATATATCAATATTACAGATAATTTTCCTGTCATCGGTTAAATTCGCTGTGCTATATTCGTACTCTATAATGTCTCCCCAATAATGGGTATCTTCTTGTCGCTTCTAGTCTAGTCTTCCTTTGGGGGTTTCCTTCTCTTTATTTTGTTTTGTTTTGGTGCCTCTTTTTGTTTGGGGCAAGTTTAATTTGTTGGATGGCCCGCCGTTTGTTTTAAACGCTGTCATTTCAATCGATCGAGAGCTTTGTCTCCCCTTCTCCCTTCTCCCGTCCCCTGATGCCCCCCCCCTCCCTGATGCCATCGCCCGCGGATCGTGCTTGACTCTTGGCCTCTAGGCCCCAAGCGCAACAATTGTGAGAGGTGTTGCCTGGCAAATCACATCGCGGCTCAATAAGCGGCACAGGCAAATTACTCGTACTCCCTCTCACTCCCGCTCCCGCTCCCATCCAAAAATGCTGCAGCAACAGCAATTGCAACACGTCGCCAACAGCTGTGTCGCGGCGGCTGTCTGGCCATTTATTTATCTACCATCGTGGACTGTCATTCCGTCCTGTCCTGCCTGTCCCGCCTGTCCCCCTGCCCTGTTTGGGGACACGCGGCGTATGCGCAATTGCCATTTAATTAAAAATTATTTGCACATTGAGCGAACAATTTTTCGTTGATTTCATTTATCATTTTCGTTTTCATTTTTATTTTATTTTTTCGTTGGCGTGCAGGTGCGCAACGACGGAAACGACACCAAAAATAAAATGTTCACACGCTCTCTAGATGTGACTCTGCCTCCGGCTTTGCCCCTGCCCCTGCCTCCGTTTCTGCTTGGAGTCGTCTCCGAGTGGCTGGTAATTAAGATGACGCTCGTCTCTGTGGCAGGTCTACGTACAGACATCTAATTATAATCATTAGCCAAACAAACAGAGAAATTTTTATATTTTTTGCATAGCCCCAGAGGCCATAAAATAGGGGAAAATATCAACTTCCCAAAGATCCCAAGATCGAATACTCTTCAAGGGTCACAGGATCTATAAAAGCTATAGAATATAATGGTAATCAAGCTACAATCCTGATTTGCTGGGGCACATTCATCGAATGAAATTTATTTTCTCTCAAAAAATGTCCCATAAGCGAAAGGAGACAACCCCGCTTCGGATGGCAGAAAACAGCGATCATTCGTCACGAGCGATTCAGGATTTCTTACGATGAGAACTACAAAATATACATAGATAATTTCAACAATAGGTTATGGCAAATTAAACTACTATTTTATGGATCCTAGTGATCCCGAGTTATATTCTTCCTGGAATAGGGATGTATGTACATCGGCTGAATGCATTTCCTGTTGATTGCAGATCAAAGAAACAAAAACAGAAATGCTTTATAGCCAACGGAAATGTTTCCTTGTTGCGAAAAATTATAGGTACCCCCCTCCCCACCAATGGAAGGGCATTCAAAGAAAACCAAATAAATGGCGAGACTCTGATGAAGACGGAAACCCGGAGCGGGATGATGGGCGTCTACATTAATGATAGGAAGTAGGCCGGAGACAAACAAAAAGAAAGACAGAGCGAGAGAGAAGCCGAGAGACAGAGAGGAAAGACCGTCAAAATCCATTTGACAACATAAAATTGCTGTTTCAAAACGAAGCCGCAGCCGCAGCCGAAGCCGAAGCCGTGGCCCTGCTGGAGTCGCCACTGTGGGGCATTAATGCCAATGGCTAATTAACTTGTTGTTGAGCTCGTAAAATAGTTTGGCCGCTCATCAAGATAATAAAGGCCGGTTCACCGTCGCAACCAACAGTTTTTTGGTCTTTAATTGAGTCCCGAAACAAACAAAAAAAAACACATACATATATAAAATAAAATTGTTGATTTTGGCCGATCTGGTGGCGCGTCAGCTGCAAGAATGACCTGCTCTCAGGCCTGCTACTGTGAACAGAACCAAACCGAAAAAGGGAACAGAAGATACAGATACACTAAGAGAGAGAGAGGCCGAAAGAGCGAAAGGTACACATTACTGCAGTCACTTTTGGTAATTAGATTTTCAAGTCGAGATAATGAAGTGGACATTAAAATTTTACAACCGCCAAGGTACACACGTAACAGAGCGCAATCAATAAATTAATTACGAATTTCCAACCTTAAATGTCAAACTAGAACCTAGCCCCTTTTTTACCAGGTGCCACACCCAACAATAAATATTGGAAACCGAAAACCTCTCGCCTCGATTCACACACATGTCCATGCTGGGCTCTGCTCTCCATAATATATAGTATGCATGGCTCTAATTAAACCACAATTGTTGTGTAAACTTTAAGGAATTGATTGCCCGAAAACAGGTCTGTCGACTGTCACACATACACACAGTACGAGTATGAATGTATGTATGTACGTGCCACACAGTGCAGCAGCAGCAGCAGCTACAAAATCTGTTGCCAAGTTGCCAAGTTGGTCAGCAATTAACAGGCAATTGACTCGAAAAGTGGCCAGGCCTCTGCGTCTCTGGAAATTGTATTTGGACACGGACTGGCCTGTCCTGTCCTGGACATGAATATTGAAAGTTATTGCAATACAATATTTATTGTCTGGGAAGGAAGGAAGCCTCTCGCTCTCTCTCTCTCTCTCTCTCTCTCTAGTTTTGTGCTGTTTGTGGGAAAACCTATGCATATCAATAACATATATTATAAAGGAGTGGGGAGGCAAAGCTTGGTGCTTGAAAAGAAGAGACTCGATCGAGAGATATTGTATTTCATAACATCATTCTCTGGAGCTTAGCTTCGATTGAATTTCAATTGAAAGCAATTTGGGCCAAAAAACAATCAGAAAAAGTCTACTAATTTCTATAAAGAGCTTCAATTGGCTTAGTTTTTCCTATACGTACATATTTCTTTGATTGCCTATACAGTAATCATACGCCTAAGTTAATTAAATAATTTAACCTTTATCTATTTATTTAAGTACTTTTTATTCTAAAAATCTCCTATAAATCCGATTTACATATATATTTCTTAGTCTAACAAAGTGCTCTTAAAAACCAACCCAAAGAAATTCAAGAAAATATTTTGCAATATAGATACAGACAGAGAGCGAGAGAGAGAGATCGAGAATACCTCATGCTGGGCCTTCCAAAAAAATTAACCTGGATGACCTTTTGGCATTTTGCATTTGTTTTTTATGCACATGATTCAGGCTGATTCGAGAGAGAGAAGGCGAATGCCCCCAAGCACTGCACTCCGCTCCGCAATATAAATAAATTTATATCATTTTTTCCACTCAAGCTCAACGGGTGGTCCATCCACTGGACTTGGGAAAGGGAGGGAGGAGGGGGAGAAGAAGGTAAAGAGATATATGGGGGCAGCGCGCAGGTGGCGTCCAAAAAACGTTAGCTTAATGCTTTTAATGTTAGATAATTTAGCATTCGTTGCCATCATTTGTTATGCAAAAAAAAAACAACAGTCCCCCTTGCGTCCCCCTATAAATCATCATCATTATGTTTAACCCATTGATGGTTAATGGCAAATGCTTAACCCTCATAATCAACATGTTTGGCAGCAACAAAAGACGCGTTTGCATACACATATTGATTTCGATTTAAACCAAAGAAAAAGAAAAATACAAAAGCAGAAATTCATTATATAATATGAAGGCAAGCGGGTGGAACGAAGGCGAAGGGCCATAGGGCTGGGGCTGGAGGTGGGGGAGGGGGAGGGGAAGGGGGTGAAATGCAATAAATTCCCATTAAGCTGCTCACATAAAACGCCTGATTGCATCCCAAGCTGCAACAGAAAGCTGAAGCTGAAGCGCGCTGAAGCCAACATCCTGTTGACAGTCGTCGTCGTGGCAGCAATCGGCGGCGGCGGCAGCAGCAGCAGCAGCAGCTATCAATATTAAAAGCGCTTATTTGACAGAAATATGACAAATGCCTGACAGCCAAGGGCGTGGTACGCACACACACACACACAGGCACCCAGGTTGCACACACCCAAAGACACCGAAGAAGTGCCAAGTCATTAGTAACGCAGAAAAGTGGCAGGAAAGATTGAGGACGGACGCAGCCAGCAAGTGTCAGAAATGCTTTTTGGATTAGTCGATGCGAAATTTCGTGGTGTATTGAATTGCTTTTGGGTCAGCATCAACCAGCAACCAGCAGGCAGCAGCCCAGCAAGTGTGAAATATTCCGCAAAGCGGATGCTGCTGTGGGTCCTGGTCTCATGCTGCCTTCTGACACGTGCAACACTCACGCATTGGTCTACAAGTAGTGCGAGCATATTGTATCTCTCGCCCTCTGGAAACGAGCATCAGGAATGCATTCAACTGTCACAAGCTGTAGGAAATCAATGAGGCGAAGGAAAATCTAGAAAAAACTCTTACTCCAAATGGAAATGGACACATTAGATGGGGATTTTGATAGCGAGAAATCAGACACGCCACTCACTTGATGGGAAAATTCACATATATGGATACTTTAGACTCGTCAATTCATTCGCATTATTTTTATTATAATTCTCTCTATTTAGGTTTCTTTATTATACTCTCGTTTGTCTATTATCCTTATTCCCATCTCGCTATTCCATTCTCGTTCTTCCATTCTCGTTATTCTCTTCTCCTAGTTTTAACTTTATTCCATTCCCACTATTAATTTTTCATATTTCCCCTCTTACTATTATCTTTACTTTATTTTGTTTTTTCGATAATACACGTTATTCCCTTCTTGTTATATGTGCACTGATAAACCTTAAATGTTATATCCTTATAAATATTGCATTTGTTCAATACGTTTCCTATCATTCCGATCTCGTTATTTCCGTTGTTTCCTTCATCTGCTATCTGCTTTAACATTTATTTTTTTAATTTTTCGCATTATTGCATGCATTATTTTTAAAATGCTCGTAAACATTCAGCGGGGTGACAATTTTATAAATATTTTTATGGCGTTTCATAAAATTTTATATGCCGGGCATTGGCTTCCACTCTTCCACACTCCCCGACTTCCTCTCCCCGTCTTCCTCTCCCACTATATCCCTCTTCAATTTGTCGTCGCTGCAGTTTATGAATTTCCATTTCCATTTCCCTTCTGTTCCTCCTTTGTCTTTCTTTAAAGTTGCCATTTTTTTGCGTATTTCAACGCTCTCATTGTCCATGCCAGTGACAGCAGAGATAGACCCAGGGACAGACAGATAGTTGTTGGGGCATGCAACAGCGCTGTCATCGGTTGTAACAATTACTTAAATGCAGCCATAATTTGTGATGTAGGCAGTCGGACAGGCAGGGAGGCAGCCAGCAAGGGCAATTTACTCGTCCACTCGTCTGCATATTTTTCACAATTTTATTGTTATTACAACGAATTTCCAGCTATAATTATTATGATTATTATTTTGATGTCGAGTGTGCCACACACTATCCTATCCATAAGGCAGCATTTAAAATGTCCCTTAAAAATCAGTAAGGCATCCATGAGATCCTGAGTGAACGAACCAGTAAGTAATGTTCTGAGGCAGAAGTCTCAGTAGAAACAAATCAGTTGGAATGTTCTTGTCGATGCACATCGGTGGTGGCAAAAATTATTGATCCGATTGTAAGGATCGTCACGTAGTAAATGTAGTAACTATCTTGTATGACTCTGTTATTACGGTTTTAAAATATCTTTAAAATTGTAGATGCCACAAGATATCGCCTTGATACACAGGGACTGTGGAAAACATTTGGTTCACCAGAAAATACTGAAACCCCTCAACATGTGGAAATGTACAGTTTTGTCATATTTGCAGCATCCTTTTCCATGAAATACGAATGAAACCTATTATATATTTTCCTGTCATATTTCCCAATCTTTTTTCCTTCTGTCAATTACATTTTGAACTACATTTTATGAAATATTCAAATTTGATTGCATTAATTGAGCTTCAACGAAAAACGCTGGCCATAAATATTAATTTGGTATTCAATTTTCATTGATTAATTTCCAATTTAACATTTCTGTCACAGCCTTCCTTTCCTTTCTTTTTCCCCATCTTTTTGTTGTATTTTTTGTTTTTGTGATTTGTAACCCCAAAGAAGTGTCCCATAAATCACAACACAAAATCACACAAAAAATCTGATGGGTCGGCAGGCAAATAAACTTTGTCTTCCCTTTTGCCATTTTGTTTCTTTGATTGAACCCGAAGAGAGCGGAGATGAGAGGAGATTCGCCGTCGCCGTCTCCGTCTCCGAACAATGGCAATTAGCCCATAAAAATGAAAATACCCACATTTACGATGGTTCTTCCAGCCATCCAGCCATCCATCCATCAGACAAATTAATTGAAATTCAAAGTCTCGGGCCTTTGGGGGTTTTTTTATGAGCATTGGCTTTTCTGTTTAATTTCACTTCTTTCGGATTGGATCGTCATCTTGTGGGCTCCCTTCTGGTGTGTTTCCAATGAATAATAAAGTAGATTGAAGCCAATCCACAGGCCAATCCACAGACCAATCCAGACGTATCCAGAGCGACTTGTGCTGCTTCTGTGGCTGATGCCTCAGATATAAATCAATTCCCGAGAAGCGACAAAAATTTACATTCCGATTTGCCAGCAGCAGCCCACAGGGGGAACTGCAATGCGATCCCATACCCATACCCATACGATCCGTACGATCTGTGGGCGCAGGCTTAGGGGCTCCGTCTTCGGGGCTTTGGGGCTCCTCTCTTATTGAGATTTCATCGCCTGTTTTTTTCTGTGTGTGTGTCAAAGGCGGCGCATGCGTTGCCAAGTAAATTTATGGGAACGGTAAACACAAACGGGGCATTGTATTAATAATAATAATAATAAAGCGAGAAATAAAAGGCAGCAGCAAAATAAATCGTTATCGTTGAAAAATCGTGGCTCTCTCGCTCAAAAGCATTACAATTCGTAAGCGTTTAAATGTCTTTAAGTGGGCCTTGATTAATGACTCTCCAAAGAGTCGATCGATTGTACGATGATCGTCTCTGGGCACACGCACTGCGGGAGCTCCATCCAGCCAAAAAGCAAAAAAAAAAAAAAGCTCCAGCATCACCAGGGGTTTGCTCCACAGATAGGCGTGACTATGATAACATTGGGCAAACAAAAGACCATTCAATTGGCCTTGACCAAGGGTTTTATCGATCATCTGCGGGGATCATGATCGTAGCAATTTGTATAACAAACTTTCATATCTATGGGGCCCTCAGCTTTCAACCTTCAGTAATTAAAGCGTTCAATCTAATCGGAATACTTAAATAGATCATTTACAGACTTTGTGTTTGGTTGGTTGGTTTTCCAAACAAGATCTGGTTTTTCGGGTATTTTGTTTGCAAAAACTTTCGTGTGTGGATCATTAACTAAGTTTGATTAAAGATTATAGAAACAGAGATAGATTTAATGAATTACACGAGTGTTTTCTTTGTAGCGATTAATCAATGTATTCAATTCTGATCTATCTGCATCATATCTGTCTATTTTCACAGCTTATTCTATACAAAATCAATGTTATTTCGTTGTTCCACACTCTGATCTTTGATCATCTTTAAATCTCTTTGATGTGTCTCTTATTTTTCAACAATCCTGTCTAATCTTTCCACTCAAAACACACGCCACCAAATGAGTGTCAATCTAAATTATCCTAAAAGCCCATCAAGAACTAGCTCAAATTTCACATCAGAACACACACACATTAAGAACCTCAAAAAAGCCACAAAATAAAATTGAAATTTCATCATTTTGATTAGCCTTTCGTCTGTTTCGTCTAGAGTCTCGAGTCTCGTCTGCCGAGAGACAGATGCCACATAAAACCCCACCACAGAAACCATTAAGGAAACACTGAATTTTCCAACTGAATGCAGCAGCGGCGGCACACGATCAGATAAAAATACATTTATGAGAGACAGAGACAGAGACAGAGAGAGAGAGAGAGAGAGAGAGAGAGAGACAATGTCAATGTCAAAAATTGTGGCGCTGGCCTTTAAGCCAAGGAGCAGGCCAGACCAGAAAAGAACAGAACAGATCTCTTTCCAAGCTTAAGGATTCCGTTCGTTCAGGTACAAAAAAAAAAGATACCCACGCGACGAGCGACCCTTCCTTCGACCAGGGGTTCTACTGTAAGACGATCCTCTCTACGAAAATTTCAGTTGAAATGAAAAATTGAAAACCGAAAGTGGCACAGGCACGGAGGAGTAGAGTGGAGTGGAGTGGATGAGGAGAGCTGCCCTCGTTGTCATTTGACAACGTCGCACAATTACACAACTAAAATGAACAATATTAAACGAAATTATACTCTGGAAATGCGCTTGAAAGGGACAAGAGACACAGAGAAAGAGAGAGATGGAGAGAGACACAACAAAGGGCTCTGCCTGCGCGGCGGCATAAAACAAAAGGAGAACCGACCGGACCCAAAAGGCAGACAGACAAGAGCCCAAGTCGGAGACCAAGACCCAGGGGCAAGCAGCTGCTGGCCAGTTTTTGGTATATCATTTTTCATGACAGTCGCGTACATACATACATACATACATATATGTACATCTAAAGTTGATATATCCTGTAGTTTGACAGTTGCAGACAGGACAGAAAACAGAGCACAGAGAGCAGATAGCAGGGCAATTGCAGTAGGACGACTAATTATGCCACTAATTTAGTTGTAGTTTCGATCCCTTTTTACCCTCTCACAAGAGATCATAATTTACTGCAGCCACCCAAACAGAAAAATGAACCCCCCAACAAACAAACAAACACAGAAACGCAGACACACACAAATCATTCATATTTTCGAGTTGAAGTTGAAGTTCATAAACGACTTCATCATTTTACGATTATTTCTAGAAATTTCAATGCACCGTCCAGAATGGAACCCGCCCCCTCCCCCGTCCTTGGAAAATGTGGCGAAAATTTACGATGCCTGTGACACAGTTAACTCATGCTCTCGGACACCGAAAACATATATCAAATGTGTGGCACGGCACGACTTGGAATGCCATCCACGGAGCACGGACCACGGACCACGAAGACAGAGGAGGGTTACCTGCTTTAACCAGAACTCAGAGCCAGACCCAGACCCAGACCCATAGCCAGAGCCCATAGCCAGAGCCCATAGCCAGAGCCCCATCCAGAGCCCAAACAATAACGTGAAATATGTGCGGCGTTTTGCAATTCATACGCAAAATGGGATTGAGGATGAGGGAGCAACATCAGAGGGAGCAAGAAGGACGACCACGACGACTACGACGACGATGGCGGCCCATTTGACTCGTTCGACCTGCCAATGGCTCTACAGTAGCCACCACCACGCCAGTCTGCCACCAGGCAGGCACCAGGCAGAGGGTGCAGAGACAGGGCACAACCGCATATGCAACGCGAAGAGTGGGATACAATAACACATTGTCTGAGGCAAAAATGGGGCGAAAATAAAATAAAGAAATGTGTGCGACATTGGCAAGTGGCAGGTCAGAGAGCGCGGTGCGAATACAGTGCGTAACAAAAAGCTATAAGCTATAAAAAAGGGAATTCGGAACAATTTCTTATGAAAAGAACACGCAGATCTGTCACGGAAATGACAGAGTTTCCTATAGAAAAAACCAAACAAATAAAATGAAGAAAATCATTAGATCATTGGTTAAATACAAGATCCTATCAGCTTGAGGATTGGTGGAGTCCCCGTCTCCTTATCCCTTCGCCTATGTCCATGGTAGACACTGTAGGACCTCCTCCAAAAAGATCCCATTCCCAATTCGGAAGAGCAGACGACTGCACTGGTCCGTTGGCTTGGCATTTAATCTTCCAATTGAGTGCGTGCCATGTACCCAGCCCACTGTGTGACGACATAGATAAACGGCCAGGAGGTGGGTCCCCCTGAATATCCCCCTGAATGTCCTTTACCATATTTGCTCACTCTCCTGCGAAAAAACACATTCTGACTGCATTGTCAACATTTTTGCTTTTAAAAAACAATTAATCTTTATTAGTCGATGACTCAAAAGCCAATTAAATGTGCCTCGCGCACAAACGTCCGTCTGCCTCAATCACGCCTCCACCCTCACTCCCTGTCCCATTTCCCCTGTATAATTAATCATTTTTGATTTTTTTTTTTGTTGTTGTATTTTTTGTTGCGGGGATTGCGAGTGCGACTAAAAATCCCCAAAAAAGAAAAAAAGAAATTGTGCAATATCCGTAAAATGCGCAAAACTTGCCATCAATATGCTACGCTCGGATACGTCCATCAAAAATTCACTGAAGCGTAGATCCTTTCCCTGTCCCGTCCCCGTAAAGGATTCGTTACGGATTTATTGGCAGGAACCCCTGTTCCCCTGTTCCCCGACTTTGGTGCAGGTTTCGCTTTTTTTTCGCTTTTTTTCGCTTTTTTGTTCCGCAGACGGAGGCTCGTGCTGTAAATTGACTTTTTTTGTTCCATAGAAATTGGACTTCGGTTTTTCCAAAAGGTATTATTATTTTTGAAAGCCAAAAAGAAAAAAGTTTCTGCCGAAATATAAATTAAAGAAGGAACTCTGGTTCAGGGTCAACATTAATCCTTTGGACACAATCCCAAGGCCTAAAAAGGACTTTACGCACCAAAGACACTTGAAAGGCATTAACCCCCAGAAGGAAATAAATTATGGAAGGAAACATCCCTTGCTGTTCGAGGGGTGTGCGTGCAAATAAAGACAATGCATGGAAAATCACTCTCTCTCTCTCTCTCTCTCTCTTTTCCTCTGGCAATCCCTAAAGGATGTTAAACAGAAATTAAATGAACTCCAATCGGAGGGGTGACGATGTAGACTATGATTACAATGGTGTAAGGGATTTGTGCGACAAGTATTGATGATCGACCAGATGGACTGTAGGCACACTCACACGATCTATTGGACATTGGGAAAACCAAATCACGTTCGGGGGTAGCACAGAATAATAATATCCTTATTTTTCGGTGGTGGTTTCGAGAAACTTACGACTTTTGCCCCCATAAACAAATGTTTAGTGGCATTGTTCGGGTTTCGTGTTTATTTATAGATTTTCCTGGGGTTAGAAAATTAGCAGCAGAAATCAAACAATATTTACACAAATACTTTATATTATTGTCAACACTTTGCATTTACTTCAAAAAAGGGGGCGAGGATACATACAAGGATACATGTACATATGTATATATCTAGGGGATTGTTGATTTAGGACATTTTTGATTGGGTCTCAGAGCTGCAGAGAAATGCCTGTTAATTGCATTTCGAGAGAGAGAAAGGATTACTCTGACGAACAGAATGAGAGAGCGTAACTCAAACAATTTAAATAAAGTACGATATAAGCCGAATAAAAACATTGTAGAAAAAACAGCGAAACAGGGAATTGGGTCAACAGCTGGGACATGTGTAAAAAGCCTTGTTGCAACTATTGTACAACATGTGGCAGTCGCAGTCAGAGTCTGCTGGAGCTGGAGTCTACTAACTGTGTAAAAAAATGTTTTTTAAAACCAAAACATGGCCAAGAACAGAACCGAACAGGAGAACAGAGAGCACACCACGCCATCGGACATTGGTCAAAGGCTGGGCGGGCGGAGGCAAAAGCCGACAAAAGTAGAAAGGAAAAACGCAACACAAATAAAAGAGCGCCCCCCAAAAGCAACGCCAAGTGCAGCAGCAGCAGCAGCAGTCATGCCACAAGACAATGCAACAGCCGCAACAAGACACACAAAACCAGACAGACGCAGAGAGAGAGAGAGACGGAGAGTCGGAGACTGGCCCGAACCAGTTGGCCAGAAAGAAGCTGGGCTAGAGGCTGGGAGTCAAAGAGGAGCTCTACTTCTTGGTCTGATTCGCCTTCTGGTCCATTTGGTTTTGGGTCGTGCCTGGGCCATGTTTTTCGATTCATATTTTCGACTGTGGAGGTTTTTCCCATTTCACGGTTCCTTGTTCCTTCCTTCTTTCGTTGCGTGGTTCAGATCTGCTCTTTAGGAGAGAGCACAACGAATTTATGGAAGAGTTTGCAAAAGATTTTCAATAGAAAACCCAGAGCGGTGGATACTGCATCTATAACAGATATATAATCAAAGATAGCTCTACCTTTGGGTATATTTTTGTAAAAGAAAGAATGAACGGTTCCCAAGTAACAATTCTCCTTAATAAGTAGATACCTTCACCATATACCTTTACTATAATTCTATTCAAAAATATTATAATCTATAAATCTTTGCATTTTTACATTCCTTCAACTCTCAAAAAGAAGTGAAAGTGTATCCGTTCAATCGACTCGCATCTAGAATGCTTTCTCCTCCAATGAAATTTTCCATTTTCCCTGGGCAGAGGTTCCGTCTCTCAAAAAGCAAAGTTTGTTCAACTTTTTTTTCTGGCATGTTTATATTTGCTGTAAGCATTACTTTTTTACTCCATTTTGCTCCTTTTTTTCTGTGTGGCACACAAACAAAAACCAGTTGCATGAAAACAGCAACAACAAAGGCAATGGGGGGAAAATAGAAACCAAATAGTGGAATTTTTCTCTATTTCAGTGCAAAGTGCATTGAGGCATGCAGCAGCATCAGCAGCAGCAGCAGCAGAGACTGGCAGAAGGGTCTCAGCAGCGACAGCAGAGAGTGGCAGAAGGGTTGAGGGATGCTGATGATGGCCGCCATTCGGAATTTTCGAAATGCGAAATGCATAATATATAGGAGTTCCTCCCCCTCCTGCTGCCCCCGCTCATAGCCATAACTAGACATATTTTTTTTTCAGCTAAAATTGTGTCAAAATCGGATGTTGCCTCAAGGGGCAGCAGGTTGCAGCAGCAGCAACTTTAAAATGTACACAAAAGGCTGTGCCCCATCGCAACCGGCAGTAACGAAATTTATGGATCTGGCCGTGTAATTTTCTAACGTACCTGCCAATTTAACGGTAAAGTGTAAATTTCATTTAATTTGACGGCCGGGCCACAGATTGAAACCTCCAGGCAGCGGTTAATAAAGTTGCACCATCCAACAGCAACAGCATCACTAGTGGCAGGGGCAGTGGCAGTGGCAGGGGCAACAAAACTAATTAGTCCACATACAGAAGGAGAGGCGCAGTAGATCCACAAACTTACCTAAAAAGAAAGAGAGAAAAAGAAGAAAAAGATGATTTAATAAGCAATTAAATTATTCGAAATAATGTAAGCCAAAGGGGACAAGGGGAGCAGCAGATGGGAGGCGCAAGAGGCTGTGCTGGGCGTAGAAGGAGGGCAACAGAAATTGCACATAAAATTGCAATTTTCCAGCAAATTCATAACAACAAAAAATTATACAAAATCAGGCCGCAGGCGTAAAGGGAGATGGCGCAAAAAGAAATAGAGCGATAGAAAAAGAGAGAGATGAAGAGCAAAAGCGGTAGAAAGAAGCGAAACAGTGCGTTACGAAAGTCTATTAACAGATATTAAAATAACAGATATTAACAGATATTTAAAATATGTACATATGTATATAAAAACCAATTTTATATCCCAATTCTAATATTAAAATTTCCATCGAATTATTTAAAAAATTCAAAATATTAGTAATGGCATCGCATTCATAAGATTATTTTCAGTGCATGATCTTCTGCTGGTTTCTGTGCTCTATCTTCCCGTTACTTTGATTCTGCGTTGTTCTTGTAATTTGAGCGAGTTCTCATCAAAAGCTGAAATAGATTAAAGCAGCCGTTCGAATGAGACTTTTGTACTTTTGTTGTTGGTTTTGCTGGACACAATCCGCATTGAAGCAGCTCGCTCAGAGAGGATCAGGGAACGCGAGAGAGGCGACAAGAACTGTCATGCAAGGTAGTCCCAGGTAATGCCGAGTGCGAGTGAGAGGCAAATGTCTGTCCGTTTGCCTATGCTTTTCCTGTTCAGGTGTTCTTGTTGAGAGTGCGTATTTCGATCAGAGAGCAGAGCTTCGAAACGGTAAAAGCTCTACTGGTGTGGCCGATTGCGAGTGAGAGGCAACACTTTTGTCCATTTTGTACTTTTGTTGTTGTTGTTGCCGGACACACAGTTCGCATTGAGAGCAGCTCGCTCAGAGAGGATCAGGGAACGCGAGAGAGGCGACAAGAACACTCGTGCTAAGTAGTCCCAAGGTATACTAAACAAGGTAGGCTTATCGGCTCTCTCGCTCTCTGTGTAACTCCTTAAATTTCAGTCTGCCTGCAGCAGTTGTGAGCGAAGCATCTCCGCGGACGATTTTTCCGTGTTCTCTCCCAAAAAAAAAAAAAAAAAATTGTTAAAAATTGTATTATAAAAGAAATAAAATAAACATTATTTGCAATTTATAATTTTGTCTGTTATACTCATTATTTGCAAACGCATTACTCCTTTGAGACTCTTT
The DNA here is from genome assembly GCA_008121215.1 of Drosophila athabasca. Classification (NCBI taxonomy): domain Eukaryota; kingdom Metazoa; phylum Arthropoda; class Insecta; order Diptera; family Drosophilidae; genus Drosophila; species Drosophila athabasca. The sequence continues at coordinate 171,276 of CM017793.1, read as the reverse complement.
CTCACAACGCATTTGTGAGTCTCTCTCTCTCTCTCTCTCTGTTGTCATTTTGAACAACTTCTTATTCCTCTCTATAAGCCTACCTTGTTTAGTATACCTTGAGTAGTCCCAAGGTATACTAAACAAGGTAGGCTTATAGAGAGGAATATGGAGTTGTTCAAAATGACAGCATAGAGAGAGAGAGAGAGACTCACAAATGCGTTGTGAGAAAGAGTGCTGCAAATAAGACCGGAATGATTTAATAAGTATAAGTATATGGTATAAGTATATTGTAATTTATGTTTATTTTTTTTCTTTTATAATAGAATTTTTAACAATTTTTAACAAAGGGAACAAGAAAAAATTGTCCGCGGAGATGCTTCGCTGACAACTGCTGCAGGCAGACTGAAATTTAAGGAGTTACACAGAGAGCGAGAGAGCCGATAAGCCTACCTTGCTTAGTATACCTTGAGTAGTCCCAGGTATTGTCGAGTGAGAGTGAGAGGCAAATTTAGCCCGTGCATTAGTTGTGTAAACAAATGGCAAAGGAATGAGAAGTCACAAATGAATTTGTTTTTTTTTTGGCATATACTTTCGCAACGAACTGTATGTACTTATATGTTCTCTTAGTGAGCAAATGTCGTAGAAAGAGAGAATCACCAGCTGCCAACAGTCCAAACTCATCGTCATTCTCTTCCACATAATGATCATCATCACCATCGTCATCAGCTGCGATAGCAACAACTCAAGTGGCATCCACATCCACCACAGATTCAGCTTCGGCTTCAATCTTGCAGCTACAGGAGAGGCGGCAGCAGAGGCAGCAGCAGCAGCAGCAGCAGGGCAGCAGCCCGACAGAAGTCCAACTAATGCCATCAAGGCCCTGATGCATACAGTGATTAGACTGGACGTTGTACCCCCGACTGGAGGCTGCCTCTTCATTATACCCTTTTCGCAGAGGGTATTATGGATGCGTTTAGAGGTTTTTCTTCAATTCAACTAAAAAGATATACATATGTATGTATGTATCTTCTAAGGGTATTTATAGCTCCGTCTTCCAGAAATGAAGCTAAAGCCGATGCTGAAGCTGATGTTGCTGCTGCTTCTGCTGCTGCTGCCTGATGATGACGATAAGTGCAGTTTGGTGGCGTAATAGAAAAGTTGCCACAACGTGCAGCAGGGCAGGGATGTGCATGTGGATGAGTGTGTGTTGCAGTTGCTGCTGCTGCTCCTGCTGATGATAATGATAGATAAGTGTGCGCCAAGTGCACTACGTAACTTAGTCTCTAACTTCGAAAGCTATCAGCAGTTAAATCGAAAAGCAGTAAGCCATCCAGGGAGCAGCCAACGGGCAAGAACTGTAAATGTTGCGCAGCTTAATGACAAGAGCGCCAAGCCAAGCCAAGCCAAGTTGCAGTTGCAGCAACAGGAGGCACAAGGGAACGGCATCATCATCATCATCCCAGGGAATGGGATCTCTCTCAGATGCTCCTGCTCCTGCTCCCGCTGCTGCTGCTGCTCCTGCTGCATCATTAGCAATTGTGGGCAGGCCAAGGCGGGCAGGCGTGGGTCTCAGTCTCCGTCTGGGGCATGGGAAATATTTGCTATAAATGCATGCAACATTAAGTAGAACGCATTTTTTCTTTCTGCTTTCTGCTCTGCCCCAGCATCTGCAACCTGATGACGCCACACGCCACTTCACTTGGCTGCCTCTCGCCAATGTTGCTGCCACTTCTTGTTGCTGTTGCTGTTGCTGTTGTTGTGCCTTTTCACAGCTCAACGCTTGCGCACATTTTGGGAGGGGGGAGGGAGCCCGAGAAAAGGGTTCGAGTAGGAGTCGTCTTGCCCTCGAAGGCGGTAGCGGTGGCGGTGGCAGTGGCAGTGTGTGTGCCTTGCGCCGTTTGCTTTATTTCTTTCCAAGAATCTTGACGGCTATTTAGGAACAAACAGAAACAAAACCAGCAGTAACAAAAAAAGGGAATTCAACAGGAATCGAAGCATTATAGACGATATTTTCATACCCATTAATCAGCCAGAAATGTTTTGCATACAAAGAGGAGGTTTTCTGTTGAAAAAATACCCGTAAGCGAAAGGATACATTCGAAACGTTTGTTTCCTTCTTTTTGTCTTATGCAGCATACCCTTCAACGCCCACAAAAATACCTCGTAATTCAGTCCAAAACGCAAGCTGTAAAATAAAATTATTATTTTCTTTTCGTGCTCATAATTTTCGCTGTTTTTTTTTTGTTCTTTTGCTGGCTCTGGCCTCGCATCTTGCAGGCTTCTTCTCAGCTTTGGCCTCAATTAGTAAAAGACTTTTCCTCTTTTCCTTATTACATTCTTAGCCCTGGCTTCTACAGCTTTTCTCGCCCAGTAGTTTGAGCCTCCCCTCTCCAGCGTTCAGCGGCGCCCCCGTTTCGGCTTTGGCAGTAAATTGAGTTAAGACTTTATGTTGCATATTAGTGGCAGCCACCAACAGAGACAGAGAGAGAGAGCGAGAGAGTGAGAAGGAGAGAGGAAGATCCACAGAGATTTGGGGGCGGGGCCAACTACTGCCCCGCCCCTACTACTACTAAATATTGAAATTATTGCCTCAACTAATTGGTTCGGGGAGGAGGAGAACAAAATAGGCAAAAAACAAAAATAATTCAGTTTTAATTTTAAATTTTTTTTTCAGTTCAAAGGTTTCTGTAAGTTTCTCTCCAGAGAGATCCAGAGATTATAGAGTTAATATTCAGGATGGGCGAAATAAACATATTTTAATAAAGAACTATCGAGTTCGCCCGATAAACTTCGATATTTGATCAATAATCGCAACTCTTTTAAAGGGATAATTAGTCTTTAGCCTTTTAGCCTAATTGATGACAAGTTCCATGGAATCTCTTGAATTGCTTTAGTTCTGGCATTAATTTCTTCAATTCCTTTTATTACGGGACCATGATTCATGATCTCCATTCAGTTTTTATGATCGACCCAGGGATCAACGCCCAAGGATTAAAGCCAAGGATTTTGCTTTTAATTCGTTTCTAAATTTATTTCATTTTATTATTTATTGACAATTTATTTTATTTAACCGCTGGACATTTGCGGCCATTTAGCTGCGATAAAAACGAAAAATGTATGCAGCTAAGCAACAGTGGGCGAGAGAGAAAGAGTACAGCGGCAGGGGGGCCTCGAGCGTAAAAAGAATTCTATTTTCTCGGGCAATAAAAATGTCAACAGCGTGGCCGCAGACCAAATGGCAGTTACAGAAATTCTCTCCTCCCAATTTTCTCTTCTTTCGGTCTCTCGCTGTCTCTGTCTCTCGATGCCTTCCAAAGTGATTTATGCATTTCGCATGCAAAACGCTAATCAGTGGACCCATGGAACAGAGAACGGCGACCCCATAGGTCTCCCCCCACCCCGCAACACTAGCAGTGCAGTCTGAAAGAGAAAAAAAGGGCGTCCCAGCATCCACACACACACACACACACACACCACACACACAAACACTCGGCGCATAAAAAGTCTGGAGGGTAATACAAAACTCAAATAGCGTTTAGCCAAAGATGACTAATGTGCTTGGACGCTGTCCAAGTGGTCAAGTGGGTTCCGGCTTCAGGCTTACTTCTCCCACTCCCCACTCCCCTTCCCTGTGGCCATTCAATGATTTTTGTATGTGGGATATGTAAAGATTAATGGAAAGCCCTCTCAAGTAGTCTCTGATGATATCGCATTGAATATCGATATCAGGCTAAAGCATAGATAATGTTCATGGAATAAAGCTTGGAAGGGAAGGATAAATATTCGATTGATTTCTCCTTTCCTATTCTGAAACTCATTATACAAACCTGAATCTAAAAAATTTTTAATATACATATATTTAATAATCTAAATTTCTTTAAATATCGTTATCGGTTTAAGAATCGATAAATACAAGCTAGAATCAGCCTAAATCTCTTCAAGAAAAAAAAAATATCTTCTCCAAAAAGAGAGGTTACATTTTTCATTTACAACCAAACTTATATAAAAATAATTCTTTTTGTTATGTAATTAATCCTAAAAAAAAAATAGTATAATCTCTGCATCGTTAAACATTGTACATTTATGACTGTGCAGAGAGTGCAATTTTAGCAGAAATATCCCTTGTAACCCCCAATCGAAAGTAGGGTTGTTGAATTCCCAAAACTTGTTGAAATACGCGCATATGCCAGGCATATTTACAACGAACAAAAAAAGATTGGTTAAATTTGTAACTTTTGCAAAGTGCTTCAATAAGTAATGAGGGGAGAAGGGGAAAAACTGGATGAATGGATGAGTGGAAGAGAGGATGGGGGAAGCCCAAGAGGCAAAGACCAAAGTTTCGTAGTTTGAAGAGAACTTAATATTTTGGCCTGATTCGCGGCGTCGAGGCCACGCATTTGAGCGTTCATTTCGTTCATTAATATTTTATGGCCAAAAAACTGTGAATACGACTTTTCCGGGGCATTAATTAAGAGTTTTCCTCTCGCATAGGGGGAAAAGTTGTCGGCGGAATTTCAATGAAATTTAACATTGAAACATTGAACATTGTAGTCGAGAATTCGTATGCATAATTTAGGCATTTGCAAGGGCACATCCTTCTCCAAGTCCTTCCTCCAATCCTCCACCAATCTCAACCACAATTTTCAATTATATTCAATTGGTTGGATATCAAATTGTGTAAGCAATAAGAGCCGAATATTTTGGTTTTGGTTTGGTTTTAAATTCACATAAATCGTTATAAGAATTTCCTGTGTCTAAGTAATATATACATATGTATATGTATATATAATAGGCTTCCTTTCTCCTTTCACCTTTTATGCTTTTTGGCCAAATTGCAATTAAAATTAGCAGCAAAGGAAGGACAGTGGATGGACATCAGGACTGCATCACTTGCCAATCATCTGTACATATGTTTGTATGTGGAAGGGGCATTCTATAACTCTATGCCACAGAGACAATTTGCCTGCACTTGACCATAAAATTAATTAACTGAAATATGCCAAGAGAGAGCCTCTGCTACACAGCAACCGTCTCCTGCTCCGTCTCCTGCTCCATCTCCTGCTCCGTCTCTTACTCCTACTTCTACTCCGATTGTGAGAGTTCAGGGTACCCAACAAAGCCATCCAAAAACCGAGAAATACCAAGAGCAACAACTGCGACAAAATGTCACTTAAACGAGCAAAAGCCAGGGTCCAGGAAAAGGCACACAACAGTAACAGTGCCCGACAGAACGTTAGACATTCGGCTGCTGTCGGCTATAACTTCTTCTGCATCCTCACTTGTGTTTTGAGACTGGCCTACACTTTTGCCATGCACTGTATTCTCTGCTGTTTACTGGCAAGACACTGACACTTGGCTTAGTTATTGTATTGTGCATACACCGTCCTGCCTGTGTTCATGTCCTGAATGCCACAATTAACTAAAAGGCGCGCATCAAATTACAAACAAACAATACGACAAAATTGTAGTCGTCGGAGCAACATAGAAATTACAACAGGAAAACGAGAGACTACACAAGCGGAAGCATTTGATACCCTTTCCAGCGAACACCTTGTTTTATGTTAAACGCAAACGCAAAATCGATCATGTCTCTGTCTCTTGTGAGGGTACCTAAAAACCAACAACTAGTGCAATAAGGATGCCCACCAAAAACACAGACAAACGGGGAGTGACAAGGACATGAAGGCGGAAGCAACAACTGTTGTTAAGTATTGATGTGTGTGTTGGTGTGTGTGTTAGTGTGTGTGTGTTAGTGTGTGTGTGTTAGTGTGTGTGTGTTAGTGTGTGTGTGTTAGTGTGTGTGTGTTAGTGTGTGTGTGTTCGTGTGTGTTTGTGAGTGCATGGGAGTCCTGTGTATATGGATATTATTGTTATTTCAGTTGAAACTCGGAATTGCTTGTAGATTTGTTCGGCAACAGCTGTGCCATTTGCCAGCAAGCAATTTCTGTCTGACTTAGTTCCTCTGCCGCCTGCCTCTGCCTTTGCCCTGCTCTCGTCCTCGTTGCTGCAATTTATGTATCCTTTTGGCTTACAGAGGATAGACAGAGAATGTCTATATACATGTACATGTATGGTCAAGTATTCTGTGTTGTAGCACATTGTCTTGGGTTCAGGCAACGCCCCGTCATTGTAAGCTACTTAAGATTTTGCCCAGATTATGTTTTAAACGAGAATACGAGAAGGAGTACGAGTATGAGTACGAATATGCTAAAATGAACGCGCAAATTGAGTGTGAGTTTTCCATGGAGATAATCTTTTACAAGCAATTTAAAGCCTCGGACAAGTGCTAATATAACAGCAGTGAGAGATAAAAGAGATGGCAATAGAGAGTTGAACAGAGAGAGTGACAGAGAGAGAGAGAGAGACCGAAAACCCAGGTAATAGAGGAATGCCGTATCACGTGCGATCAACTAATTAAAGTAACAAAAAAAACCTCTCCAAACAGGAAGCTGCATATTAGCCCTAAAGAACAAAAGCCGAACCGACCGAAAGGAAAAAGATATAGGAGATCAGATAGATAGACATAGACAGAGAGAGTCAGAGTCAGAGAACAAGTTGCACCACCACTTGACTGATTACCTCTCCTCTGTGTGGCACACACAATGTTGCTGGCTTGTTGCAATGTTCTTTCCTACTTCTTGCAACATTAATGAGCAGGAAGCTTGGTGCATACGAGTATTTTCCTCTGGACCAGCCGCCACAGAGATTCAATTATGAATGAGCCTCAAATTACAGTTATGATTACTACTACTACAGTGCGGGCTCATAGCTGTAAGTATACTCGTACTTGAAAGTTACTTCCTCATTGGCTTTGACAATGGACGTTAGCAGTTCACTCAAATGATGGTGATTAAGCGATAAAAAGGTGGAATCGATATATCACTAGATATGGCCTATTTTCCATGGGACATGATTCGATGATTGGGTTTAAAAATTTCTCATAAATGAAGGGACACATGAGGCATGCCTTTTTTACTCGAGGACTTCTTACACCAGCAACGAGAATTTATCGATATTTTTATATTTATTTTGTTATATATAATTTATCCTTATTTTCTTCACATTTGGGAATGGGAACCACTATGATCCGCATGATGATTAACCCCCTTATAGGAACTCATTCCATGCTGATATTTTTCGATGCACTTTCTAGGGCTTTTCTTCAAAGATGTGTATCTTTGGTTAGATTACAACTGTCTTCTACTCGAGATATTGGGCCAAGACTTCTACTCGACAGATGAGGCTGAGACAGAGGAGCAGAGATAGAGGTAGAGATAGAGGTAGAGATAGAGAGCGAGAGAGAAACAAGAGAGAAACGCAGCAGCCCTGCCCAAATACACACACAAACACAAACATCGAGCGTTTTGTAAGCTGGAAAATCCCAGAGCCGCAGTGAAGTCAGCTCTCGGATGGATGCTGCCTGCCTGAACTGCGTAGATAAATTGAGTTGAATGGAGCGCTACTGATTGGACTTCTTGCAACGGAGTTGAGGTGGCATGCGCTCGCTACCTGTCCTGCTCTCTGCTCTCGTCTCTCTTTCAGATTTTCAATTATGGTTAATCATGCAAATGTTTGTCGCCTGCGAAAATGTTTTACATAATGCAAAGTGAATTGTGGATCTACCACCACTTCCATTTCTCCAATTTCCATTCAAGAGAGCTGCTTCGAACAGTCGAGTAGTGCGACGACGACGAGAGAGCATTATAGTCCAATGCATACATGAATAATTGTCTTTTTGTGTCCCATGTGGACCGTCCATCCAATGGTCTTGCCACAGCCACTGCCACTGCTACTGGTGCTGGTGCTGCTATGATGAGCTCTTGCCGGTTTTGGTTATCCTCAGGTAAGCCGAGCAATTTTTGCTGCCTGATTTCACAGACACAAGAATGTGTCCCATCTATCCTGCCTTTTCCTGGGCTACGTTTTGAGATTAGAGAGCAAACAACCCCCTGGAAACGTGTCACATTATGCCAGGACAGGCAAACGGATACACGCACAAACACAGAGTCCCTTTTTATGGGTGTCCTTTTCTGGTCAGGAAAATGAAATTTTCCGTAGTTGGCAGGAGAAGAATGAAGGCGTTGCACACAGAATGTTGGTAATCGAAAGGAAATTTCTGTACAGGGAACTAGTGGCATCCACAACCGATCGAATGCACATTTGATTCCAACTTTTAATTCATAAATAGCACAGTTTATGGATAATTTATTAACATTTAATAGTTTGGGCCTGTCCGAAAGATGCATTCTTCTTCCATAATATATTCTCATTTCTCATGCCACACACGCAAACGCACACAAATAAGGCAACCCCTAATCATGCCACACATATCCATCCCGTAGATCCTTTACAGTTTTTACATGCATTCCCATGCGTATTCTAGCGCGTGTGTATGTGCATGTGTGTGTGGGTCATAAATTCAAAAAGCTGTGGCCCGAGCTTAAATTTTGGTTTTTCAATTTTTGAATGCCACAGACCTCGGGGTGGCAGCCGCCACATCCGCCACCGCCGCATCGCATAGTTGTGCGTGCAACTGTGAAACGTGTTCGTTCTAGGGAGGGAAAAATACGCATGAAGGACCGGCCAATGTCCTTTTCCGTCACTCCCCACAACCCCCCCCTCCACACTGCTGTCTGTCTGTCTGCCTGTCCCGCCCGTCACACAAAAACCATGAGATTTCATTTAATTAAAGCATTTAGGAACGGTTTCGGCTTCGGCTCGGGTTTTGGTTTTGACGCCATATGTGCGCTGAATATATTAGATATACAAACACAATCCTTTAAAAAGGATCACAGCTCCTAAACAAATATGTTAGATTGGCCAGAAACCAACAACAACGAAAAAACTGACAATAGAAAAACCAAAGTCAAGTATTCCGACATGCGGAATACCTCTTTAGAATATTTTTTCATAATAAAAACTAAAAGAAGGTAAACATTTTTTTTTAGTTTTCAGAGTGAAATCGTTATTCGATCGTTATGAAACTTGGAACACTGATATTGTACGTCATTCTTCTAAATCTGAGTGGCATATCTGTCAACATATGTTATTTTTTTATAAATTTTTTTGTATATTTTATGGTTATCATAATTTTTAAAGCTATCGAAATTTTTCGAATATTCTAGAATTTTCTGCTATGTATTTTCTACCTTTTAGTATTTTTGTAGATTTTTCTTAGAGCACTGTGGCCCTATGGGTGATTTCGCTTGCTTTCTTTGGCTAGTTGCATGCCTCAAAATGTATCTAACACACCCCTTCTGACCACACCGTACAAATACCGTAGATATTAATTGAAGTTCTCGTTGGATTATGTATTGTTATGATGGAAACCACAGTTCCCATTGCAAAGAAAAAGGTTAAACAAAGGTTAAGCTGGCTTAGAAAAAGGGTCTGGGTCTGGGGGAAGCGGTGGGCCGACGAGATGGACCGAGTCATCAAAGTTATTTAGTTAAAATTAGTGCCTGTCGAGGATGTCTTTTCAATATGCCAAAGCAAACAAGATGACTACCGGATCCCCGAGTCCCTTAACCGCCCCACGCCCCTCCAGAACAGTCATGGCCCGGCCAAGACCCAAGACCCAGAGCCAAGTCAAGCAAAGAGTCAAGTCAAGTCAAGCCAAAAGCAACCTCTAAACGCTCGAGGGCCTGGCAAAGGACACGAAACCATCCCAGAGAGGGGGACAATGTCGTGCTGCTGACAAGTGCGATGACAACGTCAAAGGCTCTGCTGTTGCTGCTGCTGCCTCATGCTGCATGCTGCCATGCTCAACTAGCTGCGAGGCACCTTTGGGAAAAAAGACGCTCATCTGGAAAATCAACTTCGACTTTTGGGCCACCCAGCAGGAGCTGCAGTAGCAGTAGCAGCAGCAGCAGCAGCAGCAGCAGCAACGAACCGCAAATCATAAAATAAACTCTTTAATTACGCCTCACGACTTTCCATCGCAGACACGCAACAAGCAAATGGAAAATTATGCAAAATGCAGCAGGAGTAGAAGCAGAAGAGGCAGACAGCAGCAACAGCAGCAGCAACAGCATTTGCAACTGCAACAGCCGGGAACAGCAGCTACCGAAAATTCAGTTTAAAAAATTATAAAATCTTTGGCACGACGAAAGAAGGAGGACGACAAAACTGCAAATTACCAAAACTATGAGGAAAACCGCAGAGCCACAGAAAAAAAACAATAAAGAAAACCTCACTGAATACCCTTAAATATCTAACATCCAAACAAAAAACATCCACATGCAGTACATTGTTTCGCTGTACAAATGTTCCATAATTGAAAGGTAATATTGGTTAACTAAAGAATTCCTTGCTCTAATAACTGACATTCATCTATCTGATTTTTGAAGAATCATTAAAGACTAAAGATTATATAGAAGTCGGTGGTGGTCGGTGGCCAGCAGCTAAAAACTAAGAATCTTTTGCAGAAAACAGAGCCACAAAACCCATGGAATCCAATTGAAAATACCCTCTAAAAGTGTATACGGAGTGATGATCATGATGAGTGTCTGCTTTTAAACACCCGAGCAGCATGCATTCCAAAGACCTCGCACTCCCGCACACAGCTTGAGATCCATAAAAAAGAAAGAGGGTTTTTTTTCGACGCTGAAGCGGGAGCGAGAGCGGGAGCAGCAGGACCCCCTGCTGTAAACAACCTGACTGCCCCTCCCTCTTTCCCTGCCTTTTGCTTTGGCACCCACTCGATTATCACCGAAAAACGATTGACCTCACGAATTCGTAATTAATTTTCACCCAAAAAGTTTTCCATTCGAAGACAAACTTCAAACAAAAGGCTGCTGCTGCTGCTGCATCCACTGGATGTTGTATGTGTATCTGCATCTGTGTGTGTCTGTGTGGATTGGTTTTTGGGATTGCTTTTGCTTTGTGTGCACTCCTATCCCCCTTAACCCCAGCTCTCCCGCTCTCCCGCTCTCCTGCTCTTCTCTTTGGCTGCCACAATGTTTAAACATTTGAGGCGCACACACACTGTGGGGGGGCTGGCTGCTGCCTGGCTCCATCGTTGGAGTTGGAGTTGGACTCTCTTTCACCTCACTCGACTCCTTGCCTCAGTCGCTGTCTGCCCCCATGGATGTCGCGTAAGTGCTGAAACAATGTTCCAAGTTGTAAGTGCAACAGCAACAGCAACCCAAAACCAAACCAAACCAAAACCCGAAAACTGAAGCGAAAAACTCCATCGAAAAGTAAAGTGTGTAAAAATGAGCAACTTTTTCTCTGAAGTGAGAAGCAACTATGCGGCATGCTGCATGCTGCACGCTGCAACGTGCACCCATGCCATCCACATCTCTCTTTTAGGCGACAACGAAACGACAATGACTAGGCAACATTTGCCAGCGCGCAAACTCCACGAGATACAAAAATTGTGTGCACCATGCCACACCAGTCCTGAAGTCTGAAGTTCGGTTCGGGCTATGGAGGAGGCGGCATGAACACTTCTTCCACCACTCTGTTGCACCTCCCTGCGGCCCCATCTGTGTGTGCCTATGTGTGTGTGTGTGTGTGTGTGTGTGTGTGTGTGTGTGTGTGTGTGTGGCACTGGCAGCGTAAAGTGCACAAATTGCAATTGTAGCTGGGGCGCGGGAATCAGGACAAGAAACCAAAAGAGACGATTGGGAGGGGCTGGGGTGGCAAGGAGATGGAGAATGAGTGTGTGGAGGCGTCGCCAATTGAAGGCTTAGCCCCCAGACATGATGGGGCAACAACAACAGGGGAAAAGGGGTGCACAAGTACAGTGAACACTTGATGATGATGTCAATTGGGGGAAAAGTTCCCCCTTATACATAAATAACTAAAGAAGAAGCAGCAGCTGCTGCTGCCAATATTTAATTTGTACTCCTTCCATCCGCCTAAACACTGAGCCGCAAGAGTCGAAGTTTTTTGGGCAGTTACACCTTTTAAAGTGCTGCAAAAGAACTTACAAGTGGAGCAACTGTTTCTAGAAATGACAAAGCATTTGCTCAACTCTGGTGGAAAATTAATTTTCGGATGACATTCAACTCATCAGGCGGCCCTCCGATACTCCTCCGCGACTGCCTCCTTTGGCTTTGTCATGTGACTTGTAACTTTTATGTGTTGTCTGCCACTTGAGGCCGAGTGGCACGAACACACACACACACATATAGTTCTGCTCGAAAGTTTAATTTCAGCGCTTGACTTGGAAAGTTTTGTGCCCATAGACAGACAAGAAGAGTCGCAGTCAGAGTCAGAGTTGAGGCGACTCCAAGTCGAACTCCTTTTTGTGCAATACAAAGTTGAAGTTGAAGTTGGAGGCGGCGGCGGCGGCGGTAGTGGCAGTGGCAGCGGCCTTTTCGACGACCACCGTCGACACAAATTGCTTCGAAGTTTTTTGGCATTCAAGTGTTTTAATGTCTCACGAGTTGTCTGCAGCAGTCTCTTTTATTCCACATATCACTCGAGAGTCGCGCGAGTCGCTGCGGCGGCTCGCGGTGGTGGTGCCTCAAAGGCAATGAATTAATCAAAGAGCAGCTGCAGTTTTCATGTGGCATTAAGTACCTGTGGCACTGTGGCTAACGGTTGAAGGGGTTGAGGGCGGGCTTAAACCGCAAGGCGGTGGCGCCGCTAGACAAATTTCAACTTAATCAATTTAAAGTGCTTGCCGCAAAGTCAACAGTTCAACAACCAACCGCAAAAGAGTGGGGCCCTTACCCCTTAGCCAAGGTACAGGCATGTCACTCGCCTTGCCCCCTCCCCCTAAACTCTCCTCTGGCCGGGGTTATTAGGGAAATTGTCACAACATGGATATAGATACGTTGTTGTTGTTGTTGTTTCTGGTTGTTGTCCTCTCGTTGACCAACAGCCAATATCAACAAGACGTAGTGCTACACGAAAAGATCGAAGATGGAAATACCCCGCAGTAAAAATAAAAAAATAAAATATAAAAAAAATAAAATATTTAAATTAAATATGCGTTTTTTATATAAAATTATCTTTGATTTAAATATAAATATATTAACTAATTTGTTTTTATTCGGGCTGTAATCTGCCAATTCTCGTGCTTTCCCTTTTCCATCTGCCCTAAAAGAACTTCACAAAAGGGAGAAGGCCCACGTGAGGGGGAAAACTGTCTTTTCATTGCCTCTTCATTCTCTGTGCCTCTGTACAAGCTTCCCAACAAAAAGAACATACCCTGTGGCATGGTACACAGTACACGCCGCAAGTTCAAGTCCAGTCCAGTGTCCCTGCTGCGGCCTCCGTGTGGAGAGAGAGTGTATCCTTTTCACGTTTTTTTTTTCTTTCTTGTAAGCACACACACACACTGACACACACAGACACACACTCACAGAGGACACAGAACCCGAACCCCTCCTTAGACCATGGGTCTGTTGCTGTTGTTTGCTTACGTGTATTTATATTTACCCTGCTGTCAACATTGGAAAATTATGAAAATTAATCTGAAAATTGTTGCTATTTATGGGATAGTTTACTCTGCTTGTTCTCGTTCTTATGCTTGTGCGTCTGCCACTGCCACTGCGAGTCGGAAACGGGACGGGACGGGACTGGACTGCTTGGGTTTCAAGTGGGGCAATTGTTGGTTTTCGATTTAATTACTTGCGTCAACTTGAGCCCCATAATTTGATTGAGTATTATGTGACACTCAGACCCAGGGGCAGGGCAGGGGCAAGGCAGGGGCAAGGAAAGGGACAGCAAAAGGGACAGGGATGCGTGTGGAGGGGTGCCTTGAAAGAGAGTCAACAGCTCACGCATCAAAGAGGGTTTTGTTCTGGAAACAAACCCTAAACTAAAGTAGCCGCCTCTGAGGCTACGCATGCAATAAAACCCTCGACATTTGCATCTCTGACAGCTCTCCACTGTTGGGATTTCCCCCCGCTGCACGCTCTATTTGTGCAGCGTGCAACGCACTTAAAATATGCAAAAAAAAGAAGAGAAGGGGGAATACCACGGGAGGGCATACACTTTGTTTGTATTTGTACAGAGAAGGTAAAAAGTAAGAGAATTACCCAGACAATCCATCGCTATCCATTGCAAATTTCTCTTTATATAATCCATAATATTTTATTAACTCTTAAATTCTTAAATTCTGGATTCCCTATGGCAAACCATTTATCGCTTTTATCCAATCTAATGTGCTGACAGTTTCTTAAACTCCAAAAACTTGCACTCCACAAACTTTCTTCCTCTTCGAAAAGTTCCTTGGAATGCAAAAACTTTCTCTTCATTGCAGGTTCCCACATGCCCGCCCCCAGGCACATACTCGAAACAACAAGTTGCAACCAGGGCAAATGGCTGCCCAAGAGATTGACAAAATAATGCCAAGAAAATCATATGAAAATCCCCAACTTTCTATAGATCGTATTTGTGAGATGATAATCCCCTGTCGATTGTCGATTGCCGGCGCTTAAAGACACTTAAATGGAGATTAGGCATGTCCCCCATCTGGTACCCCGCATAGTTAATAATCAATTAGCAAAAGCTTTTAAAAATCGTTAAATAAGAGAAGCCTCGAGAATGGTGGACATAAAATGCTCGATTCTAATGACAATTGACGGCTGCAATAAAACCAAATTGCTGCCCCATCGAATACGCTCAAACCATGCTTAGAGAGCCCCCCCCCCGCTCCCTTACATACTTCCACACGAATTTCCCCATAATCTATATGCATTTATGAGTCGGACAACCAAAGAGACAGACAGACAGTCAGGCAGACAGACAGTCAGGCAGTCAGACAGCCATGACAATTTTTATGGCATTTTTATTTCCTGCAAGCAGCAAATAAAGCAACTCCCATTTACTCCCATATACCCATATGGTTGCTGTTGCAGTCAAAACTTCAACTTCATTATCACGATATCGCCGTGCCACACTCCACATTCCATGCCCCATCCCTTCCCCCTTCTCCCTCCCCCCTCTAGTGCTGCATTATCGTGATTGCTGTAGTAACTGCTTTTTATTTATTATTATTTACAAATGCATTAAACACAATATTTAATTGCATCCATAAAAAAAAGAACAGAATGGATAAGAAGCGATAGGATCGAACACTCGTACTTGCGATACCCTGGAAAACCAATGCTACATATGTACATATACATACACATGTAATAATACTATTCTGATCATATAATATTTATTAAAGAATATTGGGATTCTTTTTTGGACTACTTCCAGCACATACGATATCTTTGAATATCTGCATATTCCCTTTGCAATCAATGAGTATCACTGAGAGAGCGCGACATTCTGTCTGCTGCGCTGCCCATGAGCCATGGCCTGCCTATGCTTCCATATTCCCCTCTCTCTCTCTCTCATTCCAGTATTCAATTGCACACCTCTCTCTCCCTCCCCCCTTATACTCGCTATCTATCTCTCTTTCATGTTTATATTTGTTCTTGTTTGTGTTTGTCTAGTGCATTGCTTATCGGAAATAATTTTTCTATATGCGTGTGATATTTTTATGAGTTCTTGCTGGCCCACTCTCCTATGCATCCATGCTTTCCAGTTTCGATTTCAGTTGCTGCTGTCTCTCAATTCACGTTCTCGTTGCTGTTGCAGTTGCTGCTGCTGCTGCTGCTGTTGTCGCGCTGTTTGCTGTTCACACTTTTTCGTTATTATTTACACAATTGACCCTTTCACACCACCCGAAAACCTCATCATTGAACATTGGAACACTCTGCCCAGTACAAGCTGCAGCAGCAGCAACAACAAATAGCAGGAGATGGAGGAGAACCAACAACAACAAATAGTAGCAAAAGTAGTAGTAGGAGGTAGAAGGAAGAGAAGTAAAAGTAGGTAGTGGAAGGCAGTAGGGAGACACTCTCACACGTACATACACTCCTATAAACCTCTATTCCGCTCTCCCGCTCTTACTTTATTTCGTTGTCGCTCGATTGAAAGGTGTATGAACGGTTTCGAAAGGTAAGGCGATCTCGCTCTCGAGTGTTCACCTACTCTTTTTGCTGTATTTTACCTGCCAATTAGTGACCTTTCTTACAGACTGCCCTTACCTTCCATATGAATATACCTTGAGCCATATCCACTCTCTATATCTTGCTCGCAGTTCGAATTCGAATTCAGTTTTCTACTCAAACTGTAAATAGTCATAAATGTTTTGTTTATGTTTACAATTTAGCTGCTGCTGTTGCTCTCTCTTTCTCCTGTCTGCCCTGCCATCTCTCTTTCTGCTGCCGTTGTTCCTGTTGCAGTTCGTGACTTCTCTCATGTTGTTGACGTGGTTGTTGCAACATCATGCTGCCACCGAACACACATTTCTGAATCGGTAATGGAGTGGTGGAGGAGCATAGAGCATAGAAGTGGAGGGAGAGGGAGAGGGAGAGGGGGACTGCTGCTGCTGCATTTTTATTGCTATCTAAATCGCGCAGTGACTCCTGGCAGACCATGTACGAGTATGTAACCCCAAAAAAAAAAAACCAACAACAACGGCAGGCAGGCAGGCAGGCAGCTGAAACTGTCTCCGATTTTTATTTGGTTTTAATTTGACTCGAAAACGGGGCTTAAATGTCACAAGTTGTTGTTGCGACTTGTAGGCCACACTTGCATACACTGAGAGAAAAGCTAACAATCGAAATGGAAATCCATACAATCCATAAATTAGGTAAAGAGCGATTTAGATTCCCCTCAGTTCATTTTCCCCGATATTCCTGTATTCAATTAAATAGCGGGACGGCAGCAGCAACAATTAAGTCCATTATGTTATATATTTACATATGTATATGGATGGAAAAATGCAATTCAAATAGTCCCAAAGCCCCACTAAATACTATTATTATAGAGAGGCGAACGGTAGCTCCTGGTTGGATGTTAATAAACACAGGAACTCCAATCGAAAAAGCCACATTAAAAGCATCATTAAATAAATTATAGACCAAGCCCCCTAAAAAAGCAAAGGAAATATATGTAGCAACACAACTGGAAAAAAAAACAACACAAATCCAACATGAATTTGTTTAATGTTTTACAAAAGCTTAATTCCTTTGTTGTTTTGGTTTTTGTGTAATTTGAATGCTAGTAAAATAATAATGAAGACAGAGCCGAAGAGGAGTGGAATAGAGTGGGTCTAAGCCTAATGAAAGCCATAAATAATAAACGTAGTTCAGCGTTTAAGCTAATGAGGTTTCCACAGATCCCAAACGATGGGAGTCCCCGTAATGGAAACATACATAGTATCCATTATTATTCATTAGGACAAGACGTCCAAATGTATACCGATAAATAATCGATCAATTACACTATTCGATGCCGGAAATTATTTATCTAGAATATATTTTGGCACTAGATTGCTCTTTCTATTTCTATTAACTTAAATTTCCAATGTATCGATTAGTAATCGATGAAATATCTGATTCGATAAAATATCTGACTCGAGACTGAAATGGAAATGTATTCTCCTGCTCTTTCCTAATTATACAACATTTCTCTGTATTTGATATTTAATTATCAATTAGCTGTGCCACACAACTCCACATTCGTGGCACACAGACTTATAAATATTTTAATTAATTTACATTGTGATGCAATGTTTTTGGGGGCATTCTTTCGCCAGGTGTCAGTCAGCGGGAAAATTCTCGTAATTTATGCAAACTATTCCCACATTAGAGAGCAGAGTGCCTCACTCTCAGAGCGAGCGAGAGAGAGAGAGAACCGTGAATTTATTTATAATTTATATGGCAATTAAAAACTAATATTGTCGAGGACACATACCAGTACCACCGATTCAATTGTAAATTTATGCAAGTTCGTAATTGCACAGTAAAATGCTGGGCTGTGCTCTGGGCTCTCGCTTTGACAAATGTTTTGCCAGTTTTCCATTTCCATTCCATTCCGGGGTGCTCCCCCCCACCCATCGATTTTATTGCATTTCCGACTGACAACTGCGATTTGGTTTGGTTGCCATAAATTAAATAATTAACTTAATTTTACATATGTACGGTCCAATGTGATTTTAATGATTTCATTTCGAATGTGTTGCATAATTTATGCTAAAATTGTTTTTTATTTCTGCTCTTCCCTGCTGTAGAGTGGAGCCCTGACTCATCGGCAGCGATGATAAATTACTTTTAAAATGTTTCCCATGCTTCAGATTAACCAAAAGAAACACACAAAAAACTGAACAATTTAGTTCTGTCTGTTTCTGTTTCTGAGTCTATTTCTGTTTGCATAATTAATGTCGTACACATTTGTTGCCCAGAATTTGTCTTGTTCTTCAGATTAATCTGCTCCGCTTCGCTGCTTAAGCCTCATCTTCGTCTTCGGTTTCGGCTTGAACTTGGGACTGGGAATGAATCTGGGGGCTTAACAACTCCCAAATCTTTTGACTAGCATTCGATGGAGCTGCAGTGAATGAGCGACTGTTAATGACATTTGGGCATGGGCATGGGCTTGGGCCTGGGCCTGGGGTATTACCATAGAAAATGGTATTTAGTTCCTCACAATTGGGTCAAAGCGTGCCTCGGTATTGATTTGGTATTTTTATGGTAATTATATAATTATAATACCAGAATAATTGTTTGGTTCTCTAGGATTGATAATTATATAATTATCATTTTAAATAACCAAATAATTTCGTTAACATTTAATTAGTTTCATGGTCTGCGTCTCTTTCGTTCTTACAGTGTGGCTTAGCAGGGAGTGTTCTGGTTTCTCTCTCTTCCAGTGTGGCCTAGCAGTTTCGCTATTTCCTTCTAGTGATGGCCAAACATCCTATTAAATATTGATAGGTGTGAAATCGAATTCACTCAAATGAAACATCGTAAAAAAAGGTGGGCATTTTCCTTATTTTTTTAGGGTTCGTTCTGTCATAAATATTCGAGCCCCGTGGAACTGCTCTGTTTTTGGTGTGAGTTTCCTAATTAATATAAACAGTTTGTGAACAGGCCGCTAGAAATTACTGAAAGAGTGGCAGACAGGCAGAAGGGAAAAGGGATGGGTAACGTGGTAGTGGGGTAACGGGGTAGCGGGGTACCGGGAATGGGCGCTGGTGTTTGGCATTTCCTGTAATTTGTCGAGAGCGCGGAAATTGCCGGGTCCTCTGGTTCGGGGGCCTTGTTGCATATTAATTTAAATATAATTATGATAATTTTTATTGTCAAGTCAAAGACGAAAGGCAGTCCATCCCAGACATCCAGGGCAGTCTGCCACATGTTTCTCTTTTTTTGAGTATGTGTGTGTGTGTAATGCCTTGGGCAAACAACCCTTTGGTATACCATCAAAAAGGATTAGTTATTGAGTTATTTTCACAACTAAAGTAACGACAGGAACGACGGCGAACCACCATATGACGCGCGGCGGTTCACTGAACAGCAGGAAAAGGGGAAAGGAACTCAACGGAACGGGACGGGTCCAAAGAACGAACAGAGGAACAGAGGAACGAAGGAACATCTTGTGACTGACATTTGTGCGTCAAATTAAGTGAACTCTTTTTTATATTTTTTTTATTCTGCCGCTGCCAGAAGATCCTCCTTCTGGTCAAGGCGGCTGGGCTTCCTGCCTGACTGGCTGACTGCCTGAGCCTCGATCCGGGGCCGGCTCGACTCGGCGGCTCTTTCTCTCTCTCTCTCTCTCTCTCTCTCTCTCTCTCTCTCTCTCTATCTCTCTGAGTGACTGTGACTGTTGTTGTCTTCGGCCTGTCCCCTGCATTGCGTAAACTATAATTAATAACAAAACATGTTATGGTTATGGCTATGGCTATGGCTGCTGCTGCTGCTGCCTCTGAAGATTGTTTCTTGTGTGCCCCGAGAGCCCAAGGCATGAGGCATGAGGCCACAGAAAGTGGTTCTTGGGATGCTCGTTTCTTTCGATCTTGGGCCATTTTTCGGGCTGTTCAACATATGTTATGCATTTTTTAGTTGTCTTCGCGGCATTCCAAAAATTATGTAGCATTTAATTAGCGCATAATTGCAGCAGGCCACAGCCACCAGACCTCCAGACCTCCAGACCTCTCCATCAATTTCAATCTTCATCATCATTGTAATCCGCTCTTTCAGAATTGAAAACATATTGTTATGAAACAAAGCTTCCTTCAACTGCTCTTTGAGTAAACTATAAAGAAAATAGAGAATTCGAGAAAAATCCCAGCACATGTGGCCTAAGAAAATACGAAATCCAAAGCTCTTTTTTCTACAAAAAAAAACATCCTATCGGAGGAGCCCATGAATGTACCCCTAATGCATTCCCTAAAATGTCGTATGTCAAAATGTCTGCAGGTTATCTCTCTCTGCCTCTCTCCCTCTCTCTCTCACTTTCTGTGTCTTTCTTTCTCTGTGCATGTGGCTGTGTCATTGTCTAAGGATGCAATTGCCGACGAGAACGACGACGACGCACAAGTTCAAAAGCAGTCAACAGTTCCGTCGTCGTCATCGCAGACTTCTTTCCCTGGCTCTGCCTCTGCCTCTGCCCCTGCCCCTTCCTATACCACATTCACATCATCATCGTCCTTATCCTTATCCTTAGCCCTATCCCTGGCGTACTGTCGTCCTGCCGTGGCAGTAGTTCCTTGTGGCCTGGCAAATACTCAACAAACCATGAAAGTAAATAAATGTTTTGCAACGTTGCAGAAATAAAATGCAATTTAAGTCGCACAAAAATGGCCAACAACAGCAGCAGCAGCAGCAGCAGCAGCAGCGGCAGCACGAGAAGCAGGAGGAGGAAGGGGAAGTCAGAGGCGAAGAGTATCTGGAACGTTGCAACGTTTGTTTGGAGGAGCAGCCAGGACGTGCCAGCGCGGCTCCTGGGTGCGGGTCTGGCCGCCTGGTTTCCTAGTCCTAGTCCTGGGCTGCATTTCATTCTCTTTTATTTTGATTCGTTTAATTCTGTTCTGTTTTTATTTATTTTTTGTTGCTGCAACCTCCCTCCCGCTCCCCCTTGCCAAGGCTCCTCTCCTGTTAAAGTAACCGGCAAAAGCGTTCCGGGGGCTTCGAACTTTGCATTTTGTTTGTTTCTGTTTTTTTTTAGTTCCTTTTTTTGTTTTTGTTTCTGTTTTGTTTTGATTCGTTTTGCACAAAGAAAAGTGAAATGTTTTTAGGGGCGGCGGTTGAGTTCGGGGTTTTTGGTTTTTTACAAATGTTGGTGGAGGCGGAGGGGGGAATGCAATTGCATTTCCACAGACACAACAAAAAAAAAAAGAAAAACAGGAGAAAAAAAAGTGGAAAAACGATTTAAAATAATTACATGCAGGAGAATTCTCTCGTGGCAGTGCAACAAGGAATGCAACAAATGTTGGGGATGAAAATCATTTACTAAATAAAATTCAAATTCATTTTAAATGTGCTTTAGGAAATAGAGAGCCCACTTAGCGAAGCGAACCGGTGGCCTTTCTATCTCTGTCTAATTCTAGATGCCCTTGCGCTTCAAGTTCGAAGACCGAATTCGAAGATTAAGAAAGAAGTTTTAACAGAGACCGATCTTTAGCAGCGCCTTAACAGAAGCAGAGCAGAAGCAGAGATCTAGCTCAACAGAGCTCTCATCATCTGTTAAAAACTGCCTTAAAGTTTAAATCCCCTATGCTGCAAAGAGATTCCTCTTAGCATTTCCCTCTTCAATCAGCCATATCCATTACATCCATATCCGTTTATCCTCAAGCTGTGTGCGTGTCTGTGTGTGAATGATTTAAGTGATTCGGTGAGCCTATTGTATTATTTTACCCACTCCCTCCCCTATGCACACACACACACACAGCATGGTATCGTCCCCACCCAATGCAACAACGAAGAGCTGCAATAAAACAAAATAAAAACAAAAACAAAAACTGGAAGCAAAACAAAAACAAACAAGAAAAAAAAAGAGAAAAAGTGCAGCAGCAAATGGCAGACGAAACGGAACAATAATTAAAGCAATGCCAAAAACAACAACAACACCAAAATAAGAAGAAGAGCTCACAAGAGAGAGAGCGAGCGAGGGAGAGTGAATGCAAAGTACAAGCACAACGGGAAGAGAGGAACAACCGTAAAAATGCAGCATGCAAAAGCTCTGTCGCCGCTGCGTCTTTTCTACTGCTTCTACTGCTTATGGCTGATGCTCTGCTACTCTTGCTGCTTCTGCTTCTGTTTCTTCCTTTTGCCGCTGCTTCTGCTACTCCTCTCTTTGAATGGGAGGCTGCGGGTCGGTCCATCCTCTCCCTCTCCCTTTCCTTATATCTAGATAGGGATGCAATAAACAGTTGTAGGGCTGAGAGGAGGGATGATGCAAGCAGCAGTCCAAGGTCTCGTTGTTGTTGTTGTTTTGGTTGTCATTGATGCCTCTTCCCTCCTCCTCACTCTCTTTAACCGTTGATTTGTTGTTTTTTTTTGCTGATGAGGCAGAGCAGGGGAATGAGGGAACGAACACGGCAAAAATCAGTGCAAAAGGCGACGGACGATGTCATCGTTGGGTGTCGTTGGCAGACAACTTGAAAAACAGCCAGGGGACTCTCTCTCTCTCCCACCAGACTCCTCTCATACACCCTACCCCCTCGCTTCTATTGACAGTTTAGCTGCTGGGAACACACACGCAGCAGATAGACAGACAGATAGAAATTTCCCAGAGAAGCAGGTGGCAAAGGCTTGAGGGCAGCATCAGAGTCTGTAATTGCTGCTTTGGTTATGCAAATGTTGTTGTAGTTGTTGTTGTTGTTGCGTGTCTAGGCTCTCAAATTATGTTGTTCTTTTCGGTAATTGCTTTGGCCTTTCATCCTCTCCTACGCACTCCCTCTCTTTGGATGGCATTTCAATTAGTAAAAAGATCTCTCAGAGAACACTCACTAACTTCGCTCTGCTCTCTGAACAATTAAACTATCCAAAAGCTCTCTGTCTCTCTCTCTGTCTCAGTCACTCTTTCATGTTGCTCTCAGCAAACATTTACAGTGCGTCCGTCCCCTTCCCCTGCCTGCCCCCTCAAGGCAATTATTGCTTTAAACAAATTTATTTATAACACAAATTAAATAACTCTCGTGTCTGGTTGCTGGTTGCTGGATGCTGGACGCTGTGGTTCCATGTGGTGTTCCATGGGACTACTAAATTTCCTGGGCGAATGCAATTTGCAGATTTACTAACCCTCCAGCAGCAGGAGCCGCAGCAGCAACAGCAGCGGTCGGCTGGGTTGGGTTGGGGGGAAGTTGCAGTTGGAGAAAATTGCAATTGCAATTACAGCGAGAAGGGCAGAGAGAGGAG
Organism: Drosophila athabasca; assembly: GCA_008121215.1. Taxonomy (NCBI): domain Eukaryota; kingdom Metazoa; phylum Arthropoda; class Insecta; order Diptera; family Drosophilidae; genus Drosophila; species Drosophila athabasca. The sequence goes on along the minus strand of CM017793.1, from coordinate 148,138 downwards.
AGGAGAGGAGAGAGAAGCACAGATGCACAGTGAAAGAGGCAGAGATAAAAAGAGAGAGACAACTAAACAACACTGCGGCGACGGCGACGACAGTTTGACTTGCTGCAGGAACAGCAGAACCGTACCGAACCGAAACGTGGCATCATCATCATCATCATTTCAATCATCATTATCGAGAGTATCATCATCAAAAAACCGCGCGCGCCTGGACCATATCCATTACAGCAAAAGGAGAAGGAGACAGGCAGCAAGGAGAAGGAGGAGCTGTGCTGTGCAGTGGAAGAAAGAGGAGCAGTGGAAGAAGTGGAGCACTGGAGGAGCAGTGGGAGCAGCAGCAGGAGTCGCTGTGGAAAAGGAACATGAAGTGGGGGGACCCTGGGCCCTGCGGCACTGGACTCGGACTCGGACTGAGCCCTGGCCAAGTTTTGCGAGAAAATCGATTTCTGTGGCCAGGGCCTAGGCCTTTAGGAGGCAGCAGGAGCACGAGGAGTGGGGATTCTGGAAGCAGGAGGAGGATTCGGGTCCGCAGGTCCACAGGTCCGCAGTTCCGAGTCCCATTCCGCCGTCCCGTTCGTTCGGGGAAGTTCTGTTTGTTTGTTTGTTTGTTTGTTTGTCGCTTTTAATGCTCGTGCACTGGTCGCTGGCTGGACGCTGGTTGCAACGCCGGCTCTTGACTGATTTTTATGCTTTTGGCCCAATTGCCCCGCAGTAGCCACGGACCAGAAGGAGGAGGTCGGGAGCACAAGGCAAAACTAGTGGGAGCACGGGAAGAGAGCCAGAGCCAGAGCCACCTCCAATGGGCATCCCATCGACCGGTTTGCCGGCGCTGATCTCTCTCTCTCTCTCTCTCTCTCTCTCTCTCTCTCTCTCCCTGGCCATTAGCGGACCTTTGTTTGCGTTGCAGTTGCAATATAAGGTCATTCCTCTGCTCTTGTTCTGCCTGCCTGCCTGCCTCTTACCCCTCTTGTTGCACGCTTTTCGTTTCGTTTGAAGACTGCGCCGCGGCCTGAGAGCCACAGCACGCGGCCTTTTGTTAGTTTTTCCCGTCTCAATTTTTGTTCATTATTATTATTATTATAATGGGTGTTTTTTTTGGGAATGTGGGATTTAAATTACTTTATTCAAAGGGTCCTGCCTTTAAGGAGGGGAAAAGTAAAACTTTTGCTTTCCTTCAAGGCGCCACTCTCTTCACTCTCCCTCTCTCTAAATGTTCATCTTAAAGAGAGAGGCAGAAACAACCGTTAAAGCTTTAAGCAGGCAAAACTTTAAGAGCGGGAGAAGGAGGAGGAGGAGGGGCAAACAAGCATCTGTAGTGGCTCTCCACTTGCTTATCGCATAATTGGTGGCAATGTTGCCTGCCACTTTTTCTGCTGCGGCTTCTGTTCAGGCCCTGGGCCTGGGCTCCTCCGTCGTCGCATTCCGCGGATGCCGGCAAAACACTTGTCCGCGACTTAAATGGCGCGCAGCTGTGCGGCATTAACCGGTAGAAAGAGGGGGGCGCTGGACACACCTCTTAAGGAGGTGTTGCACAGTAAAACGAGTGATGGAGATGCAGAGGGAGAGAATGACTGGAAGAGACATTTGATGTGATTATTGAGTTATGCCCACGGGGGCAGGTGCCGCACATATTTCTCTTAATTTTTCGCCACGATAAAGTTATTTTCAGAAATGCTCAGGAATTAAGCAAAAAGATAAGGAGCAGAATTAAGCAAGACTCGATAAGAGGCGAGGGGAAAAGAGATCATCAGAAAGAGAAGAGCCAAGGAGGAAGGAAGATCGGACACACAGCAATGCCAAAATAATTAACATTTGTCAGCAGATCCCAAGGGAGAATCCTCCGGGCAACAACGAAGGCAACAACAACAAAAGGAGACTTATAAAAACCAGAAAAACATGCCTAAAACGGGAGTCGAGTCCGAGACTGAAAATATACTTTTTTAAACGGAATATAAAATGTTTGACCGATGATTCCTCTGGCATCGGAATACCTTTTTAAGGAACAAAAAATGTCTAGTTGTATCCCAGTTAAAGTTAATTTAGAAAAGTTATTAAAGCGAAAACTGATAACTGAACAATAAAATTCCCTTCAAGAAATTCAAGAGAAATTTCTCTTTCATATAACTTTGTAACTTAGAGACTTTTCCGTTGCTTTTGATAAAGAATATTCTTATAATGTTGATTAAAAAATAACTTTTCTTGCATTCCGTTTCAAACATCTGCTCAAAAACGTAACATCCTTTGCAAAGGGTATAAAAAAAAATAAAAATAAAAAAACAGCAGCAGAGAACGATGATGATGATGGTTTTTGGGCAGCGGGGGTGAGGGCAGCACAGATTGCCAGAACAAGAACACAAACACACACACACGTACGTTTACACGTACGCGTACGCAGGGAGAAACAGACAGAGACGAAGCACTCCAGCTGTGATGCTGTCGGTGTTACTCCCTGCACCCTGCACCCTGCTTTGCTACGACCGGCAATCAATAAAACGGATTAGGAATATCCTTTAAATGCGGCGCTTGGTGGAGGCTCTGCAGCATCACACACCACACACCACACACGTACATACGAATAGTAAGGGAAAGGAAAAGAAGAAACGCGGGCAGAGGCAGAGGTAGAGGTAGAAGAGAGATCTTAAACGTAGAAAAGCAATAAAAGTAGCGGCACTTACATTTTCGATTTTCGCTCCTCTGCAAAATTGCGCGGGAGAGAGCGGGTGCAGAAGCACACACAAAATAACACACAAACACAGCAGGCACACACACACACACGCGGAGTGGAGTAAAGCCGGGGCTATGAAGATTAACCGTTTGCTTGAGCCATGCGACACACACACACACACGTTATTTTTGCTGTGTTTAGAGCGTGGAACGGGGGAACTTAGAACTCTGGTTCTCGTCTCCTTTTTGGTTTTATGGTGTTTTTTTTTGTCACTTGCACTCCACACGAAACGCCCGCTGCTCCGTTGGTTTTCTGGCGTGACCTTAGCGCCAACGACCTCTCTGCCGGCAGATTAATTGGGGGACGACATGGGGCATGCAAACAACAATGCTACGAACTCTGCCCCATCCAGCTTCCACTTCTTCAGCTTGCAGCTGCTCCTCCTTTTCTTGTTTTTCTTGTTGCTTTCTACCTCTTCATAATTGCAGCCGGCAGCTCCATTTGTTTTATTTGTTGTTGTTATTATATCTGATTGCTCTGCCACCCACGATGCAGCGGAATATTAACAAAAATCAACAAATTATCACAATTTCGTAAACAGTTTCTTCTTTTTTTGAACAGTTATTACTTCAATTTACATATTTCTATTTTTAAATTCCGTTCTTTAGTCTGATTTTACCGGCTTTTGCTTCGTTTGTTTCCTCTTTTATCGCGACACCAATGCACTCGATCTAAAAATTAGTTTTCGGAATATCGGCGGAATTTTGTTTTTCTTTCAGCAGCGCGCTCCGGTAAATGCCGAGTGAAATATACGTTAGTTCGTTATCAAGTACTTATTTTCTTAGTTTTCTTGACGACGCGCGCAGCACAGCAACCGCGCTGCTCGAATTGTGAAGGCCGTTTAAACGAACATGTTCATTCATGTTCGGGTGTTCGGGTGATTGGGTGGTTTTCGAATCCCCCGCCGTCGAGGGAAGTTTATAATATTTTTCCCTGGGAAATTATTGCTGAGGATCTTAGGAAAAAATCGGGTATGGACAACAGGCAAAACGGCCCAGAAAATGCAAGGCCTGCAAGGTAAAATCCACCCCACCTGATTTACATGGGGGGAAAATTCGGGTAAGGTGAGAATCGTGCGAGCCGTGAAATTTCCCTTGGCTGAATTTACCCGTTATCCATACCTTTTTTGGCTCAACCCAAAAAGTAGTAGTAGACGCGCTCTTTTACTCTCTTTTACTCATTTTCGCGTTCAAAGTATGAGCGCGGCCACATGTTGCTAGAAAACGAGTTGCCGGCAAGGTAAAAACACGGCAAGGTATGGACAACGGGCAAAACGGACCAACCAAATTGAAGGCTTGCAAGGTAAACTCCACCCCAATTTCTAACAGTCCATGAAAAGGGGCCAAAGGACGATTAAGGATGTAAATAAGATGTAGAAATGATGTAGAAAATAGATTTTTCTGTTAAAAATATTTACATTTATTTCGTTCTGGTTTGTTTTTTTGGTTGGTTTGCGGTTTCAAAAACCAATTCAAAAATGTATTTTACAATTTTTTTGGTATTTGTCGCGCGGTTCAGTTCCAAGACTTTGGTCTCCCGTTGACCCTCTGGGCATTCTCTGGGGATAATCCTCTTTTGACAAATAAAAACAGCCAAAAATATTTGGTTTGGAAGTGACAGATCGATCGGATCGTTTAGACAGCCGTTATCAGGTGGGCGTCGTCCTCGTTGAGGCGGGGGTCCTTACCGTTAACCTCAATCGTGTGGTTCGACTCCGTGTCGCTGGGCTCCTGCTCGTGCTCCTCCTCCTCGTCTTCGTCATCCTCCTGGCTGTTGGCACTCTCCTGATCGGGGGATTCCCGCTCTTCGTTCTCCTCATAGATGACGTCACAGCTGGTGGGCAATGTCTTGGGCGGAGGCTTCTTGATGGACTTGCCGCCTGGCTTGCCATTCTGCTGCATCTCCGACATTTGGTTCTGCATGTCCCGTAAACGGTCCGTAAGGACGTACAGGTCCCGCTCCTGGCTCTCACAGCGCGTGCGCAGCTCTGAAATTTCGCGCAGATCCTCGGCTCTGGGATCACGGCGCTCATAGCGCATGCGCATCTCTTCGAATCTACCAAAAAGGGAATTGATAATACAGACAGGAATTGGTATGGAGTGTGGGAGAGAGAGTGGGGGACAACGGTGCCACAACACGGCTAAGCGGAAAGAGAGAGAGAGAGAGAAAGGTAGACTTACAGGTTCGTTAGACAACGGCACTTGCGGTGCAGCTGCTCGATCTCGTTGGCATTGCTGATGTCTCGCTTATCCAGCGCCGCCTTCTCGGCATCGTATGCCGCCTTCAGGTCCTTGAGATTGCGCTGGTGCCGAAGCTCTAAATCACTGCAGGAGTCGAAGTGGATTCGAAGCGGTTTCGGTATGGATTCGAGCGTTTCGGATATTTTAGAGGGTGTGCAGAGGTATATTGGTTCGATTGGTGGGTTGGCAACGCGCACACACAAACACACAAACACATTACATATAGCGAAGAGAAAGAGAAAGTAAAAGTTTCAGAGAGATACGTAATCGATGTATTCTAAAAGGATATATGTATGTTGGGTATCTATGAATTCCATACACCATAAAGAAACTTAATGGCTATTGTTAATTGCTTAGAGAACTGTTTTTGAAGTTAGTGGCGCTTGAGTAGATGTCGATATTTGATATAGAGCACAGCCAGAATATTGAACACTAAGCATGCGAGGGCGATCAGTGGCGACATGGTCAGATATAGCACATAGAGTGTGGGCGTATACGGACACGCGCCCCTGGCCAGCGCCCACAAGGCGGCGGTACGTCTCGCTGTGGTACCATCTATACCCTGCAACATGCTGCACGATCCACGAGCAAAAATTGTGCGGAAAAAGAGAAACAGAAAACATGAGAGTCGAGATGAAAATGAATACGAGTATGGAAATTAAAGTGTGGTGGTGGGGGGATGTGAGAAATGATGGACAGTAAGAGGCGAAGGCATTCAATTCAAGCCAAAGGGGAGGCAGGCTTAAGGGCTGTACGTTGCATGCCGCACACTCACTTGAATCGTTCATCGGCAGCGGCAATTTTGGCGCGATGTCGGTCCACAAGATCCTGCAGAGCCTCGTCCCTTTCCGCTTGAAGTTTTGCCTTTTGTGATTCTGTTATCGAATGAATCGATCAATTATTCGATCATTAAATTTCGATCATCCTGTGAACATACCCAACTCCTTGCGATGAGATTCTACCATGTCCTGGGTGGAAAGCTGCAGCTCCTTGGCAAACTCCTCTTTGACCTGGCCCAGGCGCTCGCGGAACTTCTCCTCCATTTCGGTTTTTTCCTCCTCGAACTCTTTTTTGAGTCGCTCCTCGAGCTCCACACGACGATCCTCCTCCCGACACATGGCATTCTGGTACTCGCGATCGGCCCGATCCAAATGCATACGCGTCTGCAGCAGGGCATTGTCGGAACGTTCGCGTAGTGTGAGGAAATCCTGTTTCTTCAGCTCCAGATTTTCATGCAGCTCATCGATCTACAAGGACTTTTTTTAGAGACGACTGATAGCAGATAATCCTGGTTCAGTACTTGCCTCGGCTCGTAGCTCTTCCTCATTGGCCGTGTATCGATTGGTCAGGGCTCTCAGCTCCTCAATATGCTCATTCTGCAGCTTATCCAGGGCATCCCTTCGCTCGTCCACATAAACGGACTCCAATTCATTTGTCAGTCTTGTCATCTCTGTGCTGTGGTACCGAAAGGAGATTTTAAGTATCTGGGGAACCTTTTTTAACCTTGATTTTGGAGCTTACTAAAGTTTGTTCTCCCAGAAGGCGGCAGCTTCATTGCGAACCTCATCGATTTTGTAGATCATCTGACGTTCCTTGTCATAGATGGCACTGAAAAAGGGCACGACTCTATACTGATTCCCACTTCATATCAGATTTACTCACTTATCACACTGATATTTGATCTTGTGCACAGCCTCGATCTGGGCCTCGAGACTCTCGTTGGCAGTTGCCAGATCGCTCTTGAGATTCTCGATGCGATCCATAAGCGTTTGAATGGTCTGCTCCTGTTCGCCGACAACGCCTCGGAGGGAATTCACTTGCGCCTGGCAGACGCGCAAATGTTCGGCCTCTTTGCGACGGGACTGCAGCTCCTGTTCCAGTTCTTCGGCCTTGGCTGAGGCCTGTTTCCGTTCGTAATTGGATTTGTCCATTTTATCCTTGCACTGACGCTGCATCTGCCGCAGCTGCCATTCGCAGTCCGTCATCAGGGAATCCTCGCGCTCTAAACGAAAACCAAATACAATAAAATGTATCCATGAATAGAATGAATCATTGCCTGACACTCACCTCGATTGTGTGTCCTGAGCATCTCGAACTCCTTCTGCCACTTGTCCTCGCATATCTTGCGCTCTGCCTCCGAGTTGTCCAGGGCATTCTTCAGTATGCGTATCTGTTCATCAAGCTCTCCACGAATGCTGTCCACCTGCTGGCGCCACTCCTCGGCCTCGACTTGGGCCCCCGCCAACTGGGTCTGCAGACTGCTGGCCAAACCCTGGGTCTGTTTGTACTTCTCGGTTAGATCGTTGTACTGAGCTTCGAGTTCGTCTGCCAAACGAAAATATACATCTCACATTTACAGAACGCTTTATATATAGCAGTCTGCCCTGCATACCATATTTGAGCCGATATTCATCTTGATCTTCGCTGTATTTGTGCCTCAAGTGAACCTTTTCATCCTCCAGAAATTTCAGCTTCTTCCGCACGTATTCATCATCTGTATGGGCCGCACTCAGCTCGCCCTGGAGTCCTTTAGAATTTTAAGAATTTTTCAATTATTTTTCACAGATTTTCCAGAATTTTTCTGGTCGTACTTTCCACGTTCCATTGCTTGAGGGAGAGCTCCTGCTCCAGTTTCTGTATCTTGAGATGCATTTCCTCCACTTTGGCCTCCAGTTGATGGACATTCTTGTGGGCCTCGTCCAGCTGGCTGCTGAAGCGTGCCTTCTGCTGTTTTAGCTCTTTTCTGCAAGAACAGTGGATTAATGGGGGATGACTAATAGTTGGGGAGGGGAAGTAATAGATCAGCTGTCAAAGAGATTTTGTCTGGGTATAATCCCCAGCAGACAAACAAAGTGAATCACAAATCACACTCAGACATCGCCGCTCAAAAAAAATAAATATAAATACATATAAAGTAGAAAAAATATAAATAATAATATTAGAAATAATATAATAATTTCTAATGGAGACACACACGTTTTGCACCTATAGTAGATAGACATTTGCTTGACGCAATTTCGAATTTGGAAAAGTCGGTCGTTAAATCCGTAATGAGGTGTAAAAAATACTGGCGGAATGGGGAATGTCTTCCTCAACCATAATTTGTTGAGATACAATATATACCAGATATTCATTTATACAGATACAGATACGGATACACGTACACAGGCAGACTGAAAGATACAGCTATAGATTTTTATATAATATGTAGTTTGTTGTGGCTTGCGGCTTGCGGCTTGTGCCTTTGCTTTGTTTTGTTTTGGCTTTCAACGCAGAATGAAATACGTTTTAATTGAATTTATCTTTGTCGATTCCTGTGGCTGCGAAAATGCGCAAAGTTTATTTTTAAATCGCACGATATGTATTTTCTTTTCTGGTACGTATGTACATTCTGCCAACTCTCTCACTCTCTCTTACTATTCTGTACAGTGCGTTTTGCGACTATAAGAATGCTCACAACCTATCCCATTTTCATTTAGTAATGGAGGAGAACGATTTTCTGATTAAAATTATTTTGAAAAATATTATTAAGATCAAAAATTAAGTCTCTTTTTCTCAATTGTTTAATAAAAATGTAATTCTCTTGAAAAAATTTTGTACTTGTTTTTTTAATTTGATTTTAATTTTTTTTTAACTTCTATTTTGATTTTTCATTTGTTGCCTTTGATAAAAATTGAATAAATATATTTTTAATTTTTATACGCAGCTATCGAATGAATCTATAATTTTCTGCCTAGTGTGTTGTGTAGTTTGTAGTCTTATAGTTCCGTCACGCACTGTATGCAAAAGTAGAAGTACAATATTCGAAATCTACAAAATGTCTAGTATAGACAATGGGCAGTGAATTTATCAAAATTGTGTGACACGCGGTCTTGGCTTGTCTCTAGAGATAGACATGGAGCGAGAGAGGGAGCGAGAGAGGGAGCGAGAGAGAGAGAGAGAGAGTGGTAGCAGGGTATAGACAGTGTAAGACAGATGCATCGCATGCACTTAGATTGAAAGTTATTTCAATTATTTTTGGCAAGAGCATCGCTGCATCTGCCTCTTGTTCTGGCTCTGGCTCTGCCGCTGCCTCTGTTTCTGTGAACTTTCTTCGGCAAATAGTTGGGTGTTTGGATTCTTTTGTTGCTTATTCCCAAGTTGCTCATCAAATTGGATTGGATAAACAACCCCCTGGGGGGAGCGAAGGGCGGCGGTGGGCGATGATGAGCAGCAGGAAAGTATACCCATAACTTAGTTGGAGGAAATTACGCATACGCCGCATGTGCGCCCCTTGCCTTTATAAACAATCTTTCAATGCTAACATACATATATGCATAGACGAGTATACTCGTACTTTGTCTATAGCCAAGTGCCAGCCAGTTCTCACGGAAATGCCGAATCAATTATCCAACAAAATCAAGAACAACCTAAATAAAATTCCACAAGTGCAGGTCCCCATCCCCACGCACAAGATTGCTCTAAATTATGAACGTTTCAAAATGTACATCGTACACTTTTATGCTTTTATTTTTGCAACAAGACGAAAATAAGCGGGGGAAAATTAAAAAACTAGAGCAGGCAGATCGTGTTCTATGCACATGAGAAAATATGATTGAAGAACTAGAGGAAAACGAAGATTTTGATACTCTTTTCGTTCAGCCAGAGATGGTCATTCGTCAAATCTGAAAGGTTTTCTGAAAGGATAGATCTCCCAATAATGAGGCTCTTTACACAAATAAATATATTTTTTGTGAAATATGAGTATATTATTCTGTTCTAGAAAATCCTATTCATGATGGATCATCCATACCCTTCCCCGAGAAGGGTACACAAGCGTGGGAAATGGCCAACATGTTGCCAAAAAAAATGACGAAGTGAATTTATTTTTGCCACCGATTTTCGACAAAAAAACTCAAAATGTTAATATATTGAAACTGAACAATTTATACATGAATATAAATTGTACGAATAATTTACGCCATTCCGCTATGAGACACTTGCCGCACGGCTGTCACAATCTGTCATATTCGTATACCCTGAGAAGGCCAAACAAAGGCCAAAACGATTGTTTTCACATTGCGAAGAACAAGTGGGTTTTCCTAAGAAGTTTTTGTATTGTATCCATCAAATTTTTCTTTTTACAAATTTTAAGCTTAAGGCATTTCTAGCACTTCAATCTTTTTCTGAATACAGATTTTGATGGGCAGATGCCAACAAAGTTATTCCGAAAAATTTAACATACATTTTTTGTATAAGTATTGTTCTATTTAAAAAATACATATATACATATGGCGCCCTGGCTGGAAAATGGAAAAAATCAAAATTGGAAAAACAATGAAAGAAAATGAGATGTGGATTTTGAGAGACAATCAAAAGAGAAATGCAAGTTCAAAACAAAGAGAACGATAAAGAAAATCTCAGAGAGAAAATATCAAAGTTCAGAATGCTCCATGAGGATCGTACGTTTCATTCACTGATGCCGAAATATATATGCATAATTATTTCAGAAATGAATTCTATAGAATTGCAAATGTTTTATTCAATGTCCAAGGAATGCCGGAAAATTTTAGGTAATTCAGAGGAAAAATATCACACATAAAAGTATACTAAATGCTGGCGCAAATATTTCAATGAATTGAATATATGTATCTAATAGAGCTATTGTTAAGTCTATAAAATACTAAGAAAAACTTCCATTTCAGTTCGGTTCGCACAGTCTATTTTATAGTCTTGGCGTTCACCTAATTGCTCTTCTAAATCACTGTGTAAATAATCCTCTTTTATCCCAATAATTCGAATTATTTAATGCACTTTTTCATATAGTTTCAGGAGAGCGATTTCAGAGAGCAAAATCCCACTTGAAAGTGATCGTGCTCCATGACATGAAGATCAAGATAAATTGGCTACAACATGCAGATGTTTTTGGGAAATTGTTTGCATCGGTTCGATTTAAATGCGTCGCAGTTGCTGCCACACAGCTGCTGCACGAAGACAAACTCTCACTTGATCAATCCACATCAAGTATACGACCCTCACGATGCACTTGCACTTGTGTACGCCGGAGGAAACTGACATTTAAGATCAAATAGTATCCTTACCTGAGCTCATGTGTCTCATATGTGTGCTCCTGCAGTACCGGCTTGTTTAGGACACTGCCATCCTCGGTGATCTCCAGGGTCTCGCCTAGACAGCTATCGTCGCGGCTGCGCTGCTTGGGGCTGTTGCTGCGACTGCGTCCTTCGACATGGATGGGTATAAAGTGCACATTTCCCAGACTGTTACCCCCCGCCCCATTGGCAATATTGATATTGATTTGTGCCTCTGTGCTGTGGTTCCCACTGTGGTGGCTGCTGCTGCTGCCGCTGCCATTTGTGGTCGAGGCTGTGGCTGTCGTGGTGCTGGCGGTCGTTGACTCAACCACCACATCCGGCAGGCTAATGCTCTCGATGCATACCAGCCGCTCGCTGAGATCGCGCTCGTCATCGAGTTCGTCGCACTGCAGCAGCGTCTCCTCGCAGTCCGTGGAGTATCCGTCGCGGGTAAAGGGCGAGCGTCCATCGCGACCGTCGCGACGGTGCAGCAGCGGTTGGGTCGCTGATGTGGCCGATGAGCTGCGGGGCGGCGGTTGTGGTGGTTGCACCTTCTGTTGCTGTTGTGGCTGTTGCTCCTCTTCGTGCATCCCAATGCCGGAATCCGCATAGCTGCTGCTCAGATTGGAGTCACTTTTCAGGGCGCTCCGTTCGCTGCTGGCCGACTGCCTGGAGTTGCCGCTGGGCGTGGCCTGGTTGTGGTGATGATACTCCATGTCCACCGCTTCATCCACTTCATCCTCGTCCTCATCCTCCTCCTCTTCTTCGGCTTCCTCCTGGACATTCTCCAGCTTGACGTGACTGAGGCGTGTCCAGGGCCTGCCATTGGCATTCTGATAGATGGTGGAGGGTATATCCGAGGCGAATACCTCATCCTCGAGCGTCTCGATGTGTGCTTCGTTAAGTTCTTCGATGTTTAGGCCGCTATCGAAGTCATGGTAGACTTCCGGTTCCGGCTTGTGCCACTCCTTTGGATCCTTCTTCTCACGCTCCAAGTGCTCCAGATGCTCCACCTGCTCGTCATTACTGCTGAAGCTCTCAAAGCTACAGTCCTCCACTGTTATTTGTGGCACATCCTGGGAGGATTTGTGATGGCGCGGTGGTGCCTGTGGCGGCGGCGGACTCACGACCGACTCACGGAATTCACGCGGCGTGCTGGCTCGCGAGCTGTGTGCCGATGCCGTTGCTGTTTCGTTGGGCTTGGCACTGGTTTGGCCCATGATTATGTCACTTTTTTGTAGTTGTTGTTGTTGCTGCTGCTCTCCTTGTTGCTGCTGCTGTTGCTGTTGCAATGTTGCATTGCCTGGCTGATGGCGTTGTTCTGCTGCTTCCGCGTGCCGGGCCACCGTTCGCCGCCACTCGACGACGTTTGCCGCTTGAATGAAGTCTCTACTGGCGCTGCCATCTCTCGGCTCGGCACTGCATGATCGCGCCAGCGCTCGGCCATGACTCTCTCCACTCTCTGGCCGTTGGCGCTCTCGTTTCTCTGACGGGTGGTGTGGATGTGCTGCTCCAGCTGAATTACTGCGACGCTCTCGCTTGAGTTCGCTCTCTGGCTGATGCTGTTGCTGCTGATGGGGCTCCTCCGCTCTCTGGCCGTGCTTCTCTGGTCTATTATTAGACATAGTCATTTGATAACTATTTGTGGATGCTGCGGCGGCAGTGGCAGTGGCGGGGTCGGAGTTCGTTTCAAGGTGTGTGAGGCGGCGTGCGGCCAGTGCTGCCTGACCGATTACGTGGTTACTGTTATCGTTATCGTTACTTTTGTGACTCTCTGCTCCAGTGTGGCACTTGCCACTGCCGTGCACTTGCACTTGCTGTTGCTCTTTCTGTTGTTTCTGCTGATTCTGCGGCTGTTGCTGCTGCTGCTGTTTGTGCTGCTGCTGCTGCTGCTGATGGCGCTGATGGTTACGTCCACGCGCCATGAAAATTTCACTGAGAAAATCGCGACTCTTTTGCAGAGTTTTTCGTTTCTTGGTCACACTGGCTTTGTCTGCTGCTGCTGCTGTTGCTGTTGTTCTCGTCTCACAGTCAAGGTCCTCGATCGTACCGTTATTGTTACTGCCACTTAGGGCCGACAGTGGCAGGGCAACAAAGCTACTCAGGGATAGACGCGACGTTAATGGTCGTTCGTTCGTTGCGGTACGCTCTCGACGGGCGACTACTGTGTCGTTTGGCCGGCCATCGATCAGTGGCCCAATATTGGGGGGGCTATTGCCAATTAGCTGATTGGCCACCTTTTCAATGTGGTGGTTGCCGCTCTCGTTACCGTTACCGTTAGCATTCGCATTCGCATTTGGATTCGCGTTCGCGCTGGCTGCTGTCTCGTTTGGACTGTCCGCAGTGGCGGCCACAGCATTTGGATCATCATCAAGAGCAGCAGCAAGAACGGCAGACGACACAGCCCCAGCACCAGCAGTCGTCCCCGCTGCCGTCGTCTTCTGCCCTGTTATGTTATTTATATACCGTTTGTCAGAGCGGAGCGGAGAGAGTACTGCTGCTTCGGAGTGGCGGCCATTAGCAGCTGTTTTTGCTAATTTTACACATGGCGGCGGCGACGACGACGACGACGGTGGCCGTCGTTTCCGCTCTTCGTCGCTGTCATCGGCAAAGTCCTCCAGCTCTTCGATCACCGCCCGTCTGTGGGCTGGGAGTTGTGCTCTTCCATTGTGCTCTTCTCCTTTGGTGGTCTCGTTCTCTCTTTGCCTAAGAGAGCTGCTGTGGCAGGGGCTGCTCTCTTTATTACTATTATCCTCTTCGTCGCTTGTGTCGTTGATTTTGCTCTTGTGCTGCGTCTTTCTCTGACGCGAGCGTCGCAGCAAATTGAACATGATCGTTGTTTTAATCTTAATTTAGACTCTCTTAAAGTTTTAGTGTTCCTTCCTTTTGTTGCTGTTCCTTCTTCCTATTGTTTTATTTTTTTGCAGCTGCTTCTTCTATTAATTATTTTAATTTTCGTCTAAATTGTTTATCCAATAAATTAGTTGTTTTTTTTTGGTTCGTTTTACTTTTCAGTGGGATTTTCGTTCACAAACAAATCGTTATTTCGTGTCAAATAAGTATTGTTATTGTTGATTAAATGCCATCAACCTGTTGGGAGAAAATTTACATGCATTAGTTTTACCGTTATCATTTAATAAAGACTGTCTTCAATTGGCAGTAATTACTGTTGCTCAGCGCACGCGGACATTTACGGCAGATTGGATTGGGGCAGCAGCTTCGACTTTGCTGGCGGCTGAACGGCAACTGGCGGCACGGGCTCAGTCAATGTCGTTGCTTCACTCCGCGCCATGCAATGAACGCTGCTGCTGCTGCTGCTGCTGCCGCATGATGATGATGACAATGCTGGACAAATATGAGCAACAACATGCAAGTGTGTAAGTGTGGGGTGTAATTGCTAGTGTGTTTGCGTGTGTGCGAGTACACTTGACAAAAAGACACATGGCATAATTCATTAATATGCCCTTGATGAGGGTATGAATACTTCGAGGAGAAGCATGTAACGCAAAGAAGAAAACATTTCCAATGGGAAAAAGTGTTCAAATGGCTTGAAAAATTGAGATGTCTTAGCTTTCTCTTTGATCCAACTAATTTGAGCGTACCCTTTCCTTTCATATGTTTTTCTATAGCTTTGATATATGTATTTGCTAAAGATCAGATCACTTTTGTCACGTATGCTTTCATAGAAACAATCAATAGCCGAGGGTATCTGAATCTTCGACCTCCCAAATCTTGTCTTTAATTAATGTTTTAATTATCATAAACACACACACATACTTATGCCTAGAAATGTACAATGCTTATGGTAAACCGGATAATTGCTTATGACTATTAATGGGTGGGATGGGCAGAGAAAGCCGCTGTTGCTGCTACACGTTGTACATATGTCTGTATCTATCCATGTCTGTATGTATCCATTGTCCATGCGTCATTATGTGTCATTCCATGAGCAACAACAACAATTAGCTATTGCTCACAAAAACTCTGTTAAGTGGGTTCTATTGACAGCTGGAATATTCTCTAACCCATCGATATCATCGATTTAGTGTTAGCTTAGTAATCCCTCTGAGAATATTTAGTAAACTCCTAAAAGTATGCCAAATAAAATCAAGAAAAATTGAACTTAAGATATTGTTCCATCCATTATTTTGAACAGTGTACCTTCGGAGTCAGTGCGCCTTTGACTCAGCGCCACTCCTCAGTCATTCGACTTTTCCATTCAAAGCAAAGTTCAAATTGCAGAGGACGTGCCAAAAATAAACTAATCACGGTCCCTCGAGCACAACATCATAATCAGAGTGCAGTTCGGGCCTCCCAACCAATCGCCTTCCCCCTCGCCCCTTTTCGAAGCACTCTTTCCATGGTTCTATTTCAAGTTCAGGATGTGTTCCTGCATCTCTTTCCCGTACGCTCGCTCTATGGTTCTGCACACATAAACGAGCCAATTATAGGCAGCAATAAAATAAATAAGAAAACAAGAATCGCAGATTCTCCAAATGAATATAGCTAAAAATATATCTAAAAACGTTGCTCTCGTAGGGCCCTCTGATCATTGACGTCACCTTAAATAAGGCGAAAGCAGGCGCCCGATCATTGTAAGAAATATACGTACATATATGAGAAGATGGATGGATTAAGTAGATTGAGAGATACATACATATGTATATGGTTGAATAGATAGCAGTTAGGTGGATCTTTTAGGATATAAGAGCTTTATAATATTTTATCTGTTTCCTAGGCTATTGGCTGTTCATTCTGGATATAATAAGGATCCGATCTACTCAAGAATATATATACTCTATGGGGTCGTAACGCTTCTATACTTCCTTCTGGGTGTTCCATCTGCACAGAGCTAATATATCCGTATACTCTTTGAGTATCGGGTATAAATATAGATGAATGCCAAGACTGCAAAAGATACATAATATCTACACAGATAAGGTACATTGTTTGATATACAAACAGATATTATAGACAGATAAATTAATGTGTATCTAATTCATCTGCATTAAACAGATCACCCATCCCATTGGCCAAGAATCCAATGAAATCTCTGAATAGATAAACAAAAACTGGATGATCCAGGGAGCAGCTCGTGATTTTGGAGATTTAGCCGAATTTAGCGGCGCATTTTGCACACATTTTGGCTTCCATTGAATTGAATTTATTTTCAAAACAGATAAAACCCCTCGAAAAACAGCTCCACAAGATCAGCAAAGAGAATATATGGAACAGGGAGAAGTAGACGGAGAATATATGGAACAGGGAGAAGTAGACGGTGGGATCGGATGGGGTCCGGTTGGGTCCGGTCTGGCCAAGTGCATGACGTTTACGTTTTTGGCACGAAATTTGAAAACGGAAATGATGCAGTCGCATAAAATAGAAAATGGAATCGACATATTCCCTAGGAAAGATCAAGATCAATTTGTGAATGACTGCTAATAATTAGAAAATAATATTTCAGTTAAATCATTGCTATGGAATATCCACTGACCCACTTCCCAAATGGTTCAAGTTTACCACTGATTTCAACCTTCAACCAGATGGCGCCCGACATTATATCATTGTGTTATTTACATTTCATATCATGCCAATTGTTGCACAAGTCCAGAAATCCTCCAAATTTATATATGTACTTTCCAGCGGTGAAACAAAACAGAAAAAAAAGCGAGAGGAAAATACCAATTTGAATGATAAATGAAATCATAAATTTTGCACTTGGGCCAATGCCATTGGGCCGGACGCCGGGACCTATAGGCTCGATAAAAGCCATTTAAAATTCTCATAAAAAATGTGGTTATCATTTTTGTTTTCTTTTTGGCGAGTGGCAAACGATGGGGGCGGCGGAAAATTAATAGAAATTAAAATAATACGCCAGAAATGCCACAAACAAAATATGCCACGAATATTTGGCATGCTTTTGTCGTGGGGTCTTTTTTCTTAACATATGTTTGCAATCGGCCAAATTTATGTTGTTTATAGATACATACAAGAGTATACAGTGCGGTGCAGAACTGTAAGATAGCTGAATATTGGATTTTGGGAGTCAAAGGGTTTCCGAAAACTGATCAAAAACATCAAAAGACATAGCCATAACAATTTTTTCTGGGAATTTTCCTTTTTCTTATACCTTATAGCTTATAGCTATAAAACGCACTGTCCACAAAAATCTACACATGTCTCATAGTACTTGTAGCTATAAAAACACTTGATACTTGACGCGTGGAGGCTGAAAACCTCTTGAAAATAGTTCTTCTTTTTCCTACAGCAGAGGAAGGGAACTTCTCTGGCCCCCGGCTGGGTCTCATTGTGGCCGAAACAGTTGGGCACTTTCCCTTTTCATTTGAGCTTTTCAGCTTTTCTTCTTTTCCGCTTTTCGGCTTTTCGGCTGTGCTCTGTTCGTTCTTTCGTTTGTTTGTTGTGTCTACGCCCACGCGGTCGACCTGGCAGTGGGCCAACTGACATTGACTGATGCCAGAACCCGAATCAGTACCAGAAGCATAGCCGGACCTGAGAGCAGGGCAGAGAGCACACGAGAGACTCAACTGGTCTTTATTTGAGACCATAATATTGCTCTCCGACCCTGATTATGATTTTCCAAACAGTTTTGCTCGGTTCCGCTGGCATTTCCCATATCGAAGGTGATAAAAATGTTTGACTATACATAAAACAGATTTGTAAGACACAGCGAGGGGCGGTTATAAATTTGGAAATTAGTGGCACTATTAAAGCGTGCGACAGGCGACGGTGAAAACATTGCGACATGCCCCATGTGAGGTGTTGAGCGAACTAATTGAGCGTGTGTCCGTAAAGGCTGCCCACCAACAGACACAAATAATAATGGTATGTGGAGTGAGAAGTACGACCTGGGGGATACCTACAACATAATACTGGAAAAACCTATTCTTGATAACTTTTGTGGATCGAAAATGGCTAGCTATTTATGTTAAATATGTAGGTAATATATAAACACATATAATAAGTAGAATCTGTCTTTCTTTGCGTTAAAAATAAATTAATTAAATTAAATTAATTTTTGCATATTATTCGATTTTAAAACAACTTGAGTGCGTTTCTATTTCTTCTGTTTTCAGTAGAGACACAAAATATTTTTAATTTTATTTTTTTGTATGTACATATGTATGTACATATGTATGTATGTATTTAGACGTTACTGTATACACCTTCAAAAGAAAGAAATATAATAAATGTGCGAAATAATCTATTATTTTGTGATTGTATGACTGTAGGCTAGAGCTGTTGTTGTTAGTCAAGAATATATACACTTTTTATGATCGGAAATGATTTCCAATAACTTTCATTTGCTTATCCCCATAAGCTCCAGATGGATAACAAATAGCTTACACGGATCATGTGAGATTGTTGTGATTGTTGGGATTATTTACACAAAACACGCACACTTGAGAACTATTTCAATTTGATAATTAATAATTGTTTTCGTAAATTTCTCATTTCCGCTTCGCCCACGCCTCACAGGCGTGCTGCATAGATAGGGATAGGGATATGGGTGGGGGTAGGGAAACACTTGTTACTCGGTGACGGGCGACGGCACATGCTTTGACACCGGTGCATCCAATGCGATGGGGAAATTCATTTTTCACTTTTCATTAAACGCACACAACGCTCGTTCCAAACGGCACAACAAACGGTTCACGACTGCGACGGGTAGAACTGCGGTGATGCCTGCCCTGCCTCTGCGGTGCTGTCTGAGAAAATTTGTCGCTCTGCTGGCTGCTGGCTGCTGATGCTGCTGGTGCCGGTTTCCACTCGATGTCGATCAGCTACCAAATGGAAATGGTTTGTCCGAATGAAAACTCAATTGTTGCACAAATAAATTCAGCAAGTGACCCATAAATATGCCACCGATCAGCAGCAGAAGAAATGTTCTAGGAGGAGAACATACTCGTATGTGTTCTAATGGGTGTACAAAAGCAGAGATGAAGCCTAGAAGATCTTCAAATAATTAAATTATTTAAGGATTGATTCACACATGTATAGGTACTTTATAACTAAATTAATATTCACTTTCATTAATTTAGTTGGGAGCTGTTAAGTGAATGAATGTCCATCATATCAATCGCTTTGACGACAGGTGTCATCTGATTAAATTTACAGGGGGAAACCCTTTGGAAAGTTTTCACTTGGAGCAATTAGAAAACTATTTTGTGATATCAAATTCAGTTCACTCTTTAGTCCAAGCGTTGCAGGACCCGAACTGGATGTGACCGCAATGTTAGGCAAAATCCAAATAGTGCTGATCCTGCTCTTAAGTCAGGCATTGACTCAGGAAACTGAACATTACGAGTTGAGTTTCCTCGACAATATCATCCAAACTATCCGAAAAGATCGACCGATTCAAACTTTAGTTATGCTGCAATATCATCAGGACAAGAACTGCTCGATCCAGAACTGGAATCCCGATGGTATTCCTATTCTTCGTGTCAACGAACTCACCAAAATTAAGGTGATGAAGAACTACAACAACCACGAGGCATTAGGACTGGTCTGCCTGGGAAAACACTCCCATATAATGGTGCTATTGAATGCCTTGGCTCTGGCATTCGACCATATGAGACAAGGGCGAACCATTCTGTGGATGCAAGGGAATCCCACAAAGGACTTCCTCAAAGAAGTGTCCAACCAAGTCGACAGACTAAAATTTCTTCAAGTGCTTCTTCTGGCTTATCATCAAAGTGGTGAAGTTTCCATCCATCGTTTAAATCCATTTCCCAGTGCTCGCTTCGAGCCAATTGTGAATATTTCGAGCATCAAAGGATCACTGTTCCATCCACCTGATCTCAATTTCTATGGAAAGAAGGCCATTGTGTTGCCCAATCGATACCTGCCCATTAATTTTACCACCAAATACGCACCGACTGGCGATTTCCCCGTCACCCGGGCCGAGGACAAGCAGATCATCGAATTTGCACTGAAATACAATTTGACGCTGGTTCTAACGGAGAGAAAGGATTTCGACGTGGCTGACCCGTATTTCGACATTCAATTTAATCCGCGCCTAGTTTTGAGTAGCGAACTTCTCAGCCAAATCGAATGTGTTAATACCTTCTCTGTGTCCTCACTGATTGTTGTGGTACCTTGCGGCAAGGTGACAAGCATTACAGATGTTTTCCGTAAGCTGGAAACAAGGACTTGGTTCTTGTACATTCTATGCGTCTATGCCACATTCGTGGTGGTGGAGACAGCCATTTTGGTTGCATCCCATCGCATCTCAGGTCACTCCTATCGTCTAACCAACCTGAATCCCTGTGTGAATATGCGCGCCTTCAGCGCCATCCTAGGACTCCCCTTTCCCATTGGCCCTAGAGTGAGCATCTCGCTGCGCCTGCTCTTCCTGGCCATGAGCATATTCGGGATGGTCTTCAGCAACTTCTTCAGCTGCAAGCTGAGCTCCCTGCTGACCAAGCATCCCCTGCAACCTCAGGTGGAGAACTTCGAGCAATTGCAGAAGAGTGGCATGACCGTAATCGCAGAAAGACATATCCAATCCTTCATTGAGAATGATTTACAGAAAGTTGAGTATCTGGACACTATGGAGCGGTTTCAATTGATGACGTCGTCAAACGGCAGTCTCGCCTTTATAGTTCTTTCGGACGTCTGGACAGTTTTTGATAGTATTCAGCAGAAGACTGGAGGGAAGACCTTATGCGAATCAAAGCACCTATCAATCATACAGAACCTACCGAGGATGTACGTAATGCCGAAGGACTCCATATATAGATGGCCAATTAACCAGTTTTTCATGAAATTCTACGAGTCCGGAATCCCCTCGCATTGGCTACGTACTTTACCACATTTTATGGGAAGATATCTCAATCTCACTACTCAGCCGAATTTCAAACCAGCATTCGTTCCTTTGTCCTTGCATCACTTAAAATGGCTGCTCTGGATCCTTGGCTGTGGTTACGGATTGGCCACTTTGGCCTTTCTTGTGGAAATCTATATGGGAAATGCTAAGAGAAAGATTGAAAGCAAGGAAACAGTCCCATCAGGAGTCCAGGGGAACGCTGCAGTCTAAATATCTGCTTTAAATTGTAAAACTTGTCAATGTAAACATTACAAAAAAACATAACAAAGCTAGCAAAGTCTCAATAACGTATATCTATTTGTATCTCTTCAAATTTATTGGTTGCACATTCCAAATAAAGCATTCTCAATACATTAATATGAATCTCAAGATTGAACTTAATTTTCAAATAATTGTATTTAATACTATGCAAACTTTAAATCATCTTAGTTATATAACAGCTACATTGTAGTGGTCGACTGTCATTCGATAAAAAAGCTATGCGGAAATATCAATGCAATATCAACGCGCAGACCAATCTTCAAGAGGATGTATAAGAAGCTAAGAGTTCTTTTACCGTCAGTCCGAAGACAAAACAGATGTATTTATCACTGCAAACGTTGCTGCGATATCCGATATAGAAAACTGTTAGGGGTCCCCTTTGGGTTTTATCAGCTGACAGCTGTCTTTCATCGGAATGGTATAAACCAATTGATTTGAACGTCATTCGTTAACATAAGAGTTCGAAAGAGTGCGAGTAGAAGAAAACAAATTAAGTTCAATAAATTAAAATATTCAAATTTGGATAAATTTCAACCAGTATTCGCGCCACTTGCTAGGAAAATGCACACGAACCATAGGGGAACATAGGGGGTGAAGAGGCGCGGAGAGTGTTTCTTTTTATTGCCACAGGAAGAGATAGGAGGCAAAAGATTATGATTACAATTATGATATAGCCGGGATCAAATGATAATGATATGTAAATATATATAATATAAATAAAAGAAAATATATATCATTTTGCGCATAAAAAAGTAATAAAATATAATCTTGAGTATGGTGTAAACTCACCCCTTTAGTTTTAGTTTTTTTTTGCTCTTCCTCTTTCTTTGTCAGCGTCGAATGCAAAGAGAAACTACAAAAATGTTAAAAATGCTTGTATTTCCGCTTTTTTTTTAGTTCTTGCGGTACATTTTATTGCACTTTATTTTATTTTATTTTTATTTTATTTTCACTCACACTTTCACTCACTTTTTCACATATTTAATTTCTACACAATTTCACTCATTTTCATTTTTGGCATTTTTGAAGGGACAGCGCATGCAGTAGAAAGAGAGCAACAAAGATAAAAACTCTTCAAATTATTACAGTTTTTAGTGGCTCATCTCCCATCTTCCCCCTCTCCATTCAGAGCAGAAGCCAAAGCAACAACAACAAATACAAAACCCTTCTACAAAAGCCGCTCTTAGATCCTCGCAGCAAAGGTGCGCTCTTAATTGCACTAACTGCATTAGCTGCAGTGAAGAGCGGCGATCAAATATAACTCTTTACATTAAAAGATTTTTTCTATGGTCTGACTTACGTCATTCACGCACTCCCCGTCGCCCATTCTACCCATGCAAAGCATTCGCAGGCAACAACAACAACAATGCATACGCCAAAGACAAAAAAAAACAACAATCACAAATACTCTTTCATAATGCGAACGCAAAACCGCTCTAGGCGTAGCTGATGCGTTCTTAAAATTTCGCCCCCGCTTCAGGGCATTGCACGGACACCGCATGCAGTACGAAGAAAGAATTAAAGATAAGAACTCTTCAAAGTAATCCACCTTATCTACGCTAATGAGATCATCTATGCACACTTCGTCTCCCCCTACGCTTTTAGAGCGCAAGCCTAAGCAACGGCACACATACTTTGCAAAATCAAAGCCGCTCAGATGTTCTCAGAGACTTCATTGATTTCATAAAATATATATCCACTTTAAAGTTAGAAAATGAGTATCGATCGAGGAGAAAAGCAACGCAAAACAGAAATAGTTATTTGCTAGAATAATTCCTGTTAATTCCTAAGGGAATCACTAGTAGATTGTAATAGGACCTCCGATCTGCAAGGGTATCCTACATTTCAGCCCCGTAGGATCGTCTTTCTTTCATGTTTTTGAATATTTTTCAAACATGTTCGAGTATCATTTCGAAAGAGCGTTGGGAAGAGTTCAAGTAGAAAAAATCAAATTAAATTCAATAAATTAACATATGTAAATTTGTATCAATTTCAACTGGTATACACGAAAAAGAGGGGAAATAGGGGGTGGAGATGGGAGAGAGGCAACAAATTATAGTTACAATTATGTTATGATCGTTATGAAATGATAATGATATGTATATGTAATATTAATAAAATAAAATATGTATAAATTTGCGCATCCAAAAATAATAAATAAAAAATAAATAAGGTAGTAAAATATAATCTTGTGTATGGTTTAAACTCACCATTCAGTTTTAGTTGTCTTGCTTCTGGTCTTTGCTGCTCTCTTTTGATATTTCTCTTTCGTTTTCAGTGTCCAAATCAAAGAGAAACAACAGAAATGTTCTTATTGCCGCTCTTTATTCAGTTCTTGCGGTACATTTTATTGTTTTTCGAACTCGAATTTTGTCTCGCGGTAACACGTTCACTCACGTAATATGCATATTGCCTCACTCACTTTTTTCACTATCACTCACTTTTTAATTTTAGTTTCACTCAGCTACCATTCCATTGGTATTGCTGCTACGTATTGCCGCTCTTTCCTCAGTTTCTGCGGAATATTTTTTTTTATTATTTCACTTCACTCACTTTTTCACATTTCACTCACTTTCAGCTACCATTCCATTGGTATTGCTGCTTGATATTGCCGCTCTTTCCTCAGTTTCTGCGGAATATTTTTTTTTATTATTTCACTTCACTCACTTTTTTCACTATCACTCACTTTCAGCTACCATTCCATTGGTATTGCTGCTTGATATTGCCGCTCTTTCCTCAGTTTCTGCGGAATATTTTTTTTTATTATTTCACTTCACTCACTTTTTTCACATTTCACTCACTTTCAGCTACCATTCCATTGGTATTGCTGCTTAATATTGCCGCTCTTTCCTCAGTTTCTGCGGAATATTTTTTTTTATTTTTTCACTTCACTCACTTTTTTCACTATCACTCACTTTCAGCTACCATTCCATTGGTATTGCTGCTTGATATTGCCGCTCTTTCCTCAGTTTCTGCGGAATATTTTTTTTTATTATTTCACTTCACTCACTTTTTTCACATTTCACTCACTTTCAGCTACCATTCCATTGGTATTGCTGCTTAATATTGCCGCTCTTTCCTCAGTTTCTGCGGAATATTTTTTTTTATTATTTCACTTCACTCACTTTTTTCACTATCACTCACTTTCAGCTACCATTCCATTGGTATTGCTGCTTGATATTGCCGCTCTTTCCTCAGTTTCTGCGGAATATTTTTTTTTATTATTTCACTTCACTCACTTTTTTCACATTTCACTCACTTTCAGCTACCATTCCATTGGTATTGCTGCTTAATATTGCCGCTCTTTCCTCAGTTTCTGCGGAATATTTTTTTTTATTTTTTCACTTCACTCACTTTTTTCACTATCACTCACTTTCAGCTACCATTCCATTGGTATTGCTGCTTAATATTGCCGCTCTTTCCTCAGTTTCTGCGGAATATTTTTTTTTATTATTTCACTTCACTCACTTTTTTCACATTTCACTCACTTTCAGCTACCATTCCATTGGTATTGCTGCTTGATATTGCCGCTCTTTCCTCAGTTTCTGCGGAATATTTTTTTTTATTATTTCACTTCACTCACTTTTTCACATTTCACTCACTTTCAGCTACCATTCCATTGGTATTGCTGCTTGATATTGCCGCTCTTTCCTCAGTTTCTGCGGAATATTTTTTTTTATTATTTCACTTCACTCACTTTTTTCACTATCACTCACTTTCAGCTACCATTCCATTGGTATTGCTGCTTGATATTGCCGCTCTTTCCTCAGTTTCTGCGGAATATTTTTTTTTATTATTTCACTTCACTCACTTTTTTCACATTTCACTCACTTTCAGCTACCATTCCATTGGTATTGCTGCTTAATATTGCCGCTCTTTCCTCAGTTTCTGCGGAATATTTTTTTTTATTTTTTCACTTCACTCACTTTTTTCACTATCACTCACTTTCAGCTACCATTCCATTGGTATTGCTGCTTGATATTGCCGCTCTTTCCTCAGTTTCTGCGGAATATTTTTTTTTATTATTTCACTTCACTCACTTTTTTCACATTTCACTCACTTTCAGCTACCATTCCATTGGTATTGCTGCTTAATATTGCCGCTCTTTCCTCAGTTTCTGCGGAATATTTTTTTTTATTATTTCACTTCACTCACTTTTTTCACTATCACTCACTTTCAGCTACCATTCCATTGGTATTGCTGCTTGATATTGCCGCTCTTTCCTCAGTTTCTGCGGAATATTTTTTTTTATTATTTCACTTCACTCACTTTTTTCACATTTCACTCACTTTCAGCTACCATTCCATTGGTATTGCTGCTTAATATTGCCGCTCTTTCCTCAGTTTCTGCGGAATATTTTTTTTTATTTTTTCACTTCACTCACTTTTTTCACTATCACTCACTTTCAGCTACCATTCCATTGGTATTGCTGCTTAATATTGCCGCTCTTTCCTCAGTTTCTGCGGAATATTTTTTTTTATTATTTCACTTCACTCACTTTTTTCACATTTCACTCACTTTCAGCTACCATTCCATTGGTATTGCTGCTTGATATTGCCGCTCTTTCCTCAGTTTCTGCGGAATATTTTTTTTTATTATTTCACTTCACTCACTTTTTTCACATTTCACTCACTTTCAGCTACCATTCCATTGGTATTGCTGCTTAATATTGCCGCTCTTTCCTCAATTTCTGCGGAATATTTTATTTCTTTTTTCACTTCACTCACTTTAACACTCACTCACTTTTTGTCCCTATAGCCATGTTCTTATTGCCGCTCATTATCTACATAGTTCTTGCGGTATTATGGCTTCGTATGGCACACATTGAGTTACTAATTGTTTTTGGTTTCACTCGCGCACTTTCTGGCAATATGCATATTTCACTTTAGACGCCGCGCCGCGTGATTTAATATTTTAATTCCGTTGGACCGACCGGGGGCAGATTCAATTGAAAGAACTGCAGCGGCGTGGGCAGCTTAAATGGGCTTTCGAAGTATGAGAGAACGAGAACGAAAGAAGTTGAAGAGAGGGCGGCTGCAGCACAGCAGCGTGGGCAGCGGATTACGGTTCTGCTTAGAAACAGATCTCACGCAGAAACGAGAGCGAAAATTTGTGCCGGTGATCACAGATGAATGTAGGTCAAGGGCTCGCTCTCTCACGCAGTTTATCTTTTGCTATTAGCATTAGAGTTCTCCTCTTTTTGATGCTCTCTTCCTACTGCTTGTGGTGTCAGTGCAATGTCCTGAAGCGGGGGTGAAAAATTAAGAGAGCGGCAGCTACGCTAAAATCGGCTTTACTTATGCATTGATGATTTTAGTTTTTGCGTTATTTTATCTTTGGCGTATGCATCGTTGTTGTTGTTTATTGCATGGGTGGAATGGGAGACAGGAAATGTGTAGATGATGTAAGTCCAACTTATAGAAGAAATATTTTAATGCGAATATTTATATGTGATCCTCTCTCTTCACTGCAGGTAATGGAAGTAGAGCAGGGCAAACAATTAAGCGCACCTTTGCTGAAATGATCTACGAACGGCTTTTGCAATAGGGATTTGTGTTTGTGGTTGTTGTTGCGTTGGCTTCTGCTCTGTATGGGGAGGGGGGAGATGGGAGATGAGCCACTGAAAACTGTAACAATTTGAATAGTTCTTTTATTTTATTCTCTTTTCCTACTGCATGTGGTGTCAGTACAATGCCCTGAAGCGGGGGCGCTTCAGTAAGAGCATCTTCGCTTTTGCATAATGTGAGTTCTTGTAATTGTTTTTTGTCTTTTTTTTTCTTTAGGACGTTGATATGCAATGACTGCACCATCAAGTGGCCCAAGCGACACCAGCCGATGGCTGTTACGCGCGGATCCCAGGCAAGAACGCAGCCCACCTCCCGCCCAACCGACCGAGGGGCGCTGCCGCATGACGCGCGACTCGTAAACCGAACCGATCGCGGACATGCAGGAAAGATAGGTGTTAGACTAGTGTTCGAGGAAAAGTAGAACTAATCTAACTAAAGAAGAAAAGTAATTACTAATTACGCGAAAGATGTAGGAGTATCAGTAATTTAAGACTAGGAAGGGAGTTAGTGGTAGATATAATATGGTAGAGGGAATTATAATCCGAGCATAGGACCCTAAATGGTTCATGCAAGGAGTAATTCGATCTACAAAGCGGAAGAAACAACGGTGTATAGTTCCTAGTGCTTCTAATAGGAATCGTGAAGTTTATGCGGCTCAACAGTTCAGGGCTATCTACGTCACCCTTGATCAAGTTGTGCACAAAAATCACGCCAAGCATTTTCCTACGATTAGCTAAGGTTGGAAGGTTTATTAAGAGCAATCTATTAGAGTAAGACGGCAGTCTCACACTTGCATCCCAGCTGAGGCCGCGAAGAGCAAAAAGTAAAAAGTTTTTCTGAACTGATTCTATACGGTCACGATGTACGTTGTACTGAGGGCACCATACACAAGAGCCGTATTCTAAAATCGGACGAACCAGAGAGGTGTAGAGAGTCTTTGTTATATAGGGGTATATACATTGCATATACATCGTTGTTGTTGTTGCTGCCAACAATTGCTTTGCATGGGTGTAATTAGATCGCACCTTTGCTGAAATTATCTAAGAGCGACTTTTGCAATGGGCTTTTGTGTTTTTTTTGTGGCTTCGGCTCTGTATGTGGAGGGGGGAGATGGGAGATGATCCAAACTGGCAAACTGTAATAATTTGAAGTGTTCCTATTCTTGATTTTCTCTTCGTACTGAATGGGGTCTCAATTCAATGCCCTAAAGCGGGGGCGCAAAGTTAAGAGCGCTGCAGCTACAACAGTGGCATAGCTTTTACATTGTGGAGAGTGTTTGTAATTATTTTTTGGCTTTGGCGTATGCATCTTTGTTGTTGTTGTCTGCCAATGCTTTTACATGGGGGGAATGGGAGACGGGGAGTGCGTGAATGACGTAAGTCAGACCATAGAAAAAATCTTTTAATGTAAAGAGTTATATTTGATCGCCGCTCTTCACTGCAGCTAATGCAGTTAGTGCAATTAAGAGCGCACCTTTGCTGCGAGGATCTAAGAGCGGCTTTTGTAGAAGGGTTTTGTATTTGTTGTTGTTGCTTTGGCTTCTGCTCTGAATGGAGAGGGGGAAGATGGGAGATGAGCCACTAAAAACTGTAATAATTTGAAGAGTTTTTATCTTTGTTGCTCTCTTTCTACTGCATGCGCTGTCCCTTCAAAAATGCCAAAAATGAAAATGAGTGAAATTGTGTAGAAATTAAATATGTGAAAAAGTGAGTGAAAGTGTGAGTGAAAATAAAATAAAAATAAAATAAAATAAAGTGCAATAAAATGTACCGCAAGAACTAAAAAAAAAGCGGAAATACAAGCATTTTTAACATTTTTGTAGTTTCTCTTTGCATTCGACGCTGACAAAGAAAGAGGAAGAGCAAAAAAAAAACTAAAACTAAAGGGGTGAGTTTACACCATACTCAAGATTATATTTTATTACTTTTTTATGCGCAAAATGATATATATTTTCTTTTATTTATATTATATATATTTACATATCATTATCATTTGATCCCGGCTATATCATAATTGTAATCATAATCTTTTGCCTCCTATCTCTTCCTGTGGCAATAAAAAGAAACACTCTCCGCGCCTCTTCACCCCCTATGTTCCCCTATGGTTCGTGTGCATTTTCCTAGCAAGTGGCGCGAATACTGGTTGAAATTTATCCAAATTTGAATATTTTAATTTATTGAACTTAATTTGTTTTCTTCTACTCGCACTCTTTCGAACTCTTATGTTAACGAATGACGTTCAAATCAATTGGTTTATACCATTCCGATGAAAGACAGCTGTCAGCTGATAAAACCCAAAGGGGACCCCTAACAGTTTTCTATATCGGATATCGCAGCAACGTTTGCAGTGATAAATACATCTGTTTTGTCTTCGGACTGACGGTAAAAGAACTCTTAGCTTCTTATACATCCTCTTGAAGATTGGTCTGCGCGTTGATATTGCATTGATATTTCCGCATAGCTTTTTTATCGAATGACAGTCGACCACTACAATGTAGCTGTTATATAACTAAGATGATTTAAAGTTTGCATAGTATTAAATACAATTATTTGAAAATTAAGTTCAATCTTGAGATTCATATTAATGTATTGAGAATGCTTTATTTGGAATGTGCAACCAATAAATTTGAAGAGATACAAATAGATATACGTTATTGAGACTTTGCTAGCTTTGTTATGTTTTTTTGTAATGTTTACATTGACAAGTTTTACAATTTAAAGCAGATATTTAGACTGCAGCGTTCCCCTGGACTCCTGATGGGACTGTTTCCTTGCTTTCAATCTTTCTCTTAGCATTTCCCATATAGATTTCCACAAGAAAGGCCAAAGTGGCCAATCCGTAACCGCATCCGAGAACCCACCCGAGCCATTTTAAGTGATGCAAGGACAAGGGTACGAATGCTGGCTGAAACTTTGGCTGAACAGTGATATTGAGACGTTGTCGGATATTATATGGCAAATCGCGTATCCAAAATGAGGGGATTCCGGACTCGAAGAACGTCAAAAAGAATTGGGTCAGAGGCCACCTCAATATTGAATTTTTCTGCATTTTGTACATCCTCGGCAGGTTCTTTATGATTGATAGGTTTTTTGACGCACATAAAGTCTTCCTGGCAGTTCGCTGCTGAAAGCTATCGATTGCTTTCCAGGACTCGGAACTAACTATAAAGGCGAGACTTTTGTTCGCTGTGTACAGGGCCTGAGCGTAGTTTAGAGTACCCATATACGTTACATTTGGTAAATACCACCGGCTGAACTCTTCATCGATCTCTGTCTCGATGAAGGATTGGATATGTCTTTCTGCGATTATGGTCATGCCACTCTTCTGCAATTGCTCGAGGTTCTCCACCTGAGGTTGCAGGGGATGCTTGGTCAGCAGGGAGCTCAGCTTGCAGCTGAAGAAGTTGCTGAAGACCATCCCGAATATGCTCATGGCCAGGAAGAGCAGGCGCAGCGAGATGCTCACTCTAGGGCCAATGGGAAAGGGGAGTCCTAGGATGGCGCTGAAGGCGCGCATATTCACACAGGGATTCAGGTTGGTTAGACGATAGGAGTGACCTGAGATGCGATGGGATGCAACCAAAATGGCGGTCTCCACCACCACGAAAGTGGCATAGACGCATAGAATGTACAAGAACCAAGTCCTTATGTCCAGCTTACGGTAGACTTTTGCAATGCTTCTCTGCGTAGCGCAGGGCACTACGACCATCAGCGAGGATACAGTAAAGGCATTCACACATTCAATGCGCTCGAGAAGGTCGCTCTTTGAAACAAAGTGCGGATTCAACTTAATATCGAAGTACGGAGTCATGTTGGAGTCATGTTTCTCAGCCAGTTCCAGAGTCAAATTGTATTTCAGTGCAAATTCAATGATCTGCTTGTCCTCGATCCTGGTGATGGGAAAAGTGGTAGTCGGTGATGTACGGTACATCATGATGTTAAAGGGAATATCCAGTTTTGGCAGCACCATCGCCTTTTTTGAGTTTAGGAGGGACGAAAATGGATCCCTTTATCCACGACACGCTATCAGTCCGCTCAAAGCGAGGACTGGGAAAGGGATATAGACGATGGACGGAAACTTCTCCAGTTGGATGATAGCCTCAATAAGCATATTCAAAAATTTATGTTCCCCGGCTTTGTTGGAGCTCTGTTTGATGAAGTCCTCTGTGGGATTCCCTTGCATCCACAGAAGAATTCGCACGTGCCGTAAATGATCGAAAGACTTGGCCAGAGCATTTAGCATCGGATTCAGGTGGGAGGGCTCCTCCATGCAGACCAATGCCAATGCCATGTGATTGTACTGCCTCCTCATTTCTATTTCCACAATCTCGTTGACACGTAGGATGGGAATACCATCGGGATTCCAGTCCTGGAACGGGCAGTTCTTGTCTTGGTGGTGCTGCAGCATAAGTATAGTCTCAATCGGTCTTTCTTTGTGGATACCTTCGATGAGGTTGGTGAGATATCTCTTGCGGGGCTGCCTAGTTTCCTCAGATACTGCGTGGGCTAAGAGCAGTATTAGCACTAATTTTATTTTGCCCATCATTTCGGGACTACCTTCAGTTCTTGGGGCAAACGATGAACTGAATGTCCGTCGCTTGTGCGACGTGAGGATGTGACACCACAATCTGAAGGGACCTTCAGTTGGTTATTGACAGCTGTCTGTTTCAGATAGGTTAGTGTTCACTTAGCTTAATCCGGAAGTTTATTTGCTTTTCGCTAATTTTATAATTTTGTGTAGAAATGTTGCTTCAATCGATACTACTCTGGCTTGTGTCCGGGAGTCTGAAACACATGCTGAGGCGCTGAAGCATCTAAAATTGGATCAATGCTACCCCCTGTCGATCACTAGCCAAGGCGTTGTGCCTAATTCCAATGAATGAATAATAAATACTCAGCAGATACTTTTTGGCAGCTGCTGATTCATTGCCACATATATTTTCAAACGATTCGAAACGATCAATTTGTGCTACTGTTTGATTTGATGATTGGATTCTGCTGTTCCAGGAATATCATTTTCAATTTGATGGCCATAAAATATTACCGCAAATAATCTCGCATCTGTGTGTGTCTATTGTGTCTGGTGGATGACCACAGACGGTCATTAATCAGGCGGCAAATTGTCACAATTTGTGGCAATTGTTGTCTGTGTTTGTGATGCTGTAATTATGACAATTTTGCGTAATTGTTTTTTTTTTTTACGTTACGTGCTTTGCTCAGTTTGTTTTTTCGCCACAGACTCGTTCCGTTCCGTTCCATATGATTGTTTGCATTTAGCGATTGTTGGTCCCGCGTTTAAAACTTGCTCGCTTGGGCTCAACCATTGCTAATTTCATTAATTTTCCCTTTGCCCTGCCCAGACCGACCGACTGACTGACTGACTGGCACACGACGGATACGTAATGTGAATTATACGCACTGAAACAGTTTATGAAACGTTAATTAGCGGCGGTAATTTGCAGTCAGGGGGTTGTTTGGGTGACTGTTAATTGATGCACAGCATTTGCATTATGCTGATTGAAGGGAATGGAAGGGAAGGGAAGATAGTGGCAGCCACATCTTCAGCTTGTCGGAGGCTGGTTAATCAGTTTATACGTGAATATCTCACTGAAACTCATCCTGAAAAGATTTTGGGAAATTCTGTCCTATGGAAATAGCTCGACACTGATATAATCAATCTGTGCCCAATCTGTGCTGCTGTCCGGATTGTCATTGTCTCGTGTCATTGTCATTCAATCATTTGTGGTAGCCTCAAAAGCCGCACTGCAGAAAAATTAGGAAAATTTCATGAAAAATTAAATCAGCATATCTGATTATGCATCGCATTCAGAGACCACTCTCAATTTCCCTCAGACTCTCTGTTCTCTGTTCAATTTAGAAAACCACAATTTGTATTTTCCCTCCCTCCACACACACACACACATAAGCATTTAGTGGCCTATACATACATATATATTCTCAGTCCAATTTCCATAGCTGACAAATGCAAAAGCCGCGCTCGGCTCTCCGGCTCTCGATCTAAATGTTATTTATAATAGAATTTATGCCTAGATGGCCCGCATCTATGGACTGGACCAAATGCAAATGGCAGCCTGTCGCCAGAGTTCCAATTTCGTTCATGTATCAGATTTTTGTACCCCGTGAACGAATGAATTCAATGGCTTATACGACTTTACAGATGATTTAATATACATACATACATGTATGTAGCTGCGGGGCTCTAAGAGAGCATAGATCGAAAATTTGATTAATATTTATATTGTTTGATATATATTAAAATGTGAAGTTTTTTCGTGGAATAAATCCATTTCAAGCTGTGTATTAAGCCTGAAGCATATGTAGAACTGTGAAAGCGCGAATATAAGAAATATTTCTATGAAGATATGTACATGCATATTAATCTATCTTAAAGAGTGCTTACTCATTACAGCCAAGACAATGAAAGGGAAATTCATTTTAATTGATTCGATTCCGTAATTTATGATGGGATACCCCCCAGTCGAAACACTGGCCTTCGATGTGGCATATATATATGTACATATTTGTTTAGATTTTTCTGTCGGGCTGTGGGGTATTCGTTGAGCAACCGCAAAATTCAGCAACAGCAACAGAAATGGCAGACTGCAGACGGCGTTATAATGAACCATTTTGTGGCCAAAAATGGTAGCAAAAATGGTAAATGGTAAAAAATTAAAAGGAATGTCTAAAAATTTCACCCGATTTCCTTTTCGATGATGCATTTCGAAATATTTCATAGATTGAAAACGAAATTGAAAATGTGCATGAGGGCAATGGCAATGGAAATGGAAATGGGCAAAAGCAAACAGCATTGGACATTATGTATATTAAAATGGAGTCATAAATTGGGCAAAATATCTCTTTTTATGTGTGGGCATTGCTCCCTATAGTGTAGGGAGCCTTCTGTGTAGTACTCTGCCTTTTCCCTCTGTCTCTCTCTCTCTCTCTCGTTCTCTATGGCAGTGAGTGCATGTGCCCTGAAGCGTTAAAATTGCATGAAGGCAAATCTCAATGGCATTTATGTTCTGTTGTGGCGCCACCATTAACACAGCCACCACGTGCTGCAGCCGCTGCATGCGTGGGGCATTGAGGAGGAGCGCGGTGCCTGATTGAGGGCCTTGGGGGAGCGGTGCTTGTTGTGCGGTACTGGTGTGCGCTGTCAGGCATTGTCAGCATTGGTGTTGGCCATACAACAATGCCCGCTGGCGGCATGTGTCCACAGCTGTTGCCGTTGCCGTTGCAGTTGCACTTGCAATTGCATAATTTTTGGCCTTTACTGCGCCCACAAAATGGACAACAAAAGCGGTAGAGCAACAGCGGCGGCATCAAAAAATGGGAAATGCATTGGGAAAAGTCAATTTAATTACAAACGGGCACAGACGCATTTAAATTTAAATCAACTGGTCAGCGAAAAACCACCGCTTCTCCTCCGCTCAGTCTGTGTGGGAATTTCTGATTTACAATGTCATTAGAGTGTGCGGGGGGGGGTGGGGGCTGGCTCTCTTTAAAGGCAAACTTTAAATATATGTATATATCTACCACAGATAGAAGAGTGTGTGTGTTGTGTGTGTGTAAATAGTTCACACGGCCAGCTAAAACGGAAATGGATTCACACAAGGGATTGCCTACCCCTACCCGTGCCCGTGCCCCTGCCCCTGTGTCTGTGTTAGTGTGCCAATGCAGGCGGCGGCGTTGCAAGGAGTAAGCTACGAAATATTTTCAGTTTCATGCGCCAAGGCTTTACATTCATTGTATGTGTGTGTGTGTGTGTGTGTGTGTGCTGCGGCTCGACTCTGACACGCCCTGCCCCTCCACCCCCTCTCACTCTCTCTCTCTGTGGCAGAAAAATGGAATTGTTTATTTGCTTTCGCCTTTTCTTATTTAAAACTATTTTATGTGCCTGCTGTCCCAGCGTAAAGTTTGCCAAAACGATAGAAAGTACACCCAGAGAGGGAGAGAGAGCGAGAGCACAGGGAGTGCAGAGAGTGCACAGAGACTGGGCCAGCAACTGGAGTGTGAAACGTTTTCACTTCCGTGTGATGCCGTTGCCCAACGACCAACCGACCAAGCTCCGACAAGTCTCCTCCGGACTCGACTCTCCTGCAGCACTTTTCTTGAACATGAACATAAAGTTTAGTCGATTCTGTGCAGTTTTTTAGACCCTGCAATAGTAGGCCAAAGCGGGTATATTGGCATTCTCACGAATGCACATGGCAGAAGAAAGCCATCTTCATCAGAGTTTTGCACCAATTTGTTTTTTAATGAAATATTTATGAACTTTACACTTTTACATATATTTTTTTTGGTCTGTAGGATATTCCACAAGACATTCTCATTTTTACGGCCACAAAAATTAATTCAATCTGATTGATTGATCTAATTGAAATATTTATTTATAGTACGTATATCGTGTTTGATTTTTTTAATACACATTTTAGTGTGAATATTTTGGTTATGTTTTTATTTTATTTATTTGTATTTCATTTCCTTGCTTGTATTCCGCCTGTGGAATTTCAATTAAAGGTATTCTTATTTATTTCGGGGGTATTCCATAGTCGGATTATTGACTATATGTATGGAGTTTTCTAAGGTTGTTTTTGCGTTGCGTTTGTTACTATTCCATCTAAGGCTTACACCCATTCGTGTGGCTGTTGCTGTGGCTGGTTGCTGGTGCAGTGCCTTTTCTGCTGCTCCTGCTGCTGCTCCTGACCAAAATCCCATTTGGCACTGAATTGTGTGCGCACATTGAATTTGTAGTAAGCTTAAAACTCGAGCAATCTATGGGCATTAATAGATATTTTATATCTCTGTGTGTGTGTGTGGAAAAGTATGTATACCTCTCTGCTGCTATACATACATAGATTTTTGTGCAGTGTAATTGAATTGCCAAGCGCTGGGGACTCGCTTCAATTTTTTTGTTTGCTTCTGTTTTGGGGTGGTATATTTTGTGGGTGGTAAACCGTTGGGTGGTTGCATGTTGGTCAGCAGCCTACAGATGGAAGGCACTTGAACTGGAGGCAAATGAAGATAGTCAACGGTTTATGACGTGTTTATTTGCCACAACAATTGCGACACAATTGTGCCACATGCAGTGACATTTATGTGACCAACTCGAAACTCGAGGACAGAGGACTGCAGGACTGCAGGACAGAGAGGGGCAACGAGTGTTGTCTATGAGTTATGGCTCTTCAAGCGGCAACTGCAACCGTTGCATGCAACGCTGACATATCTGACTCTCTATCTCTCTCTCTCTCTCTCTCTCTCTATGTGTGTCTGATAAATGAAGCCTGCCAAGAAAAGCCAAGTCCATGCACGTGACAATTCCGGGATGTCTTTAAGTGGCTGCTTTAAAAATGTAGGCCTTCTCCAGAGCCAAAAGACGAGTGCTCCAATGTGCAGTAGAATATTTAATGGTAGATTTTATTCCTTCCTTTCACTGCAGCAAGATAAAAGAATAGTAGTTCGTAATCATTATTTTTTCGACTTCTTATGTAGAGAACTTCATCTGTCTATATTTCTTAACAATGCTGCCTCTGGGAGTCCCAAGAAGGACTCTCATTTCACTCTGAAACACTCCTTCGCCAATTGAACAATAAAGTCATAATACGCTTTCGGCGTTAGTACGAAAAGCGGATAGAAAGCCTCACACAGCCCACAGCCAGCTAAATGAAAGAAAATGCAATAAAATAACAACTTAACACCTTTGGCACCCAAACAGATAGAGAGCGGGGAGTGGGGCGTGGGAGCGGGAGCATAAAGGGAAATACAGAACTCTCTACCACTCCCTCTCCCACTCCCACTCTCACTCCATTTCCAACAAAGTGCCAGCCATACACAAATGCGCAGGCAATGCAAAAAGCAAACCGTAAGCGTAGACTAAGCCGATTATAGCACGAAAGTAACGGCAAATGTCTGAGAGAGAAAGAGATGAGGGTGGAGTGTGCAGAGTGAAGAGTGGGGGAGACAAGAGCTAGAGCAAGAAAGTCGAGCAGGAAGTGCGTGGCGTGGCGTGGCTAGGCAGTCAGACAGAGACGGGACAAAGAGCGAGAGCAGGCAATGAATTATCGCACTAGCAGCAGGAGCAGCAGTCGAGACAAAAGTGTTGTAAAAAATGTAGTACTATTAATTTTCTTTGCATATCTTATTGTATCTTCATAAACAGACACGGACACACAAACACACACACACACACAGAGAGAACGTGGCAAGGAGGTCTGAAAGGAGGTACCAACCAGGGACAACCCTCCAGGAAACTGGCTTAGTGCTAAGAGATTTCTAATTCAGTTGAGCAGAAATAAATTACTTACCGTAATTGTTTGCCATATAAAACTGTAGCAAATAACATTGAGCTCTCCTCTCTCTCCATCTCTCTCTCTCTCTCTCTCTCTCGCTCTTTTTGTGTCTCTTTCTATTTTGTCTATCTGTCTCGTGGGAACTTTGGAGACGAAAATTCTTGTTGTTTTACATATTTGCTTTGAGCCATTTCTGTTTTGGCAGCTGCCGTAAAAGGATTTCGAGCTTCCTTTACGCATGATGGTAAATAAAAACTTAAATATCCCTGTGGAACTATCTCTCTCTCTCTTTCTCGCTCTCTTTTGAGGCCCGTAAAAACTTGAACAATTTTTGTAAAATTTATTTACTTGTTTACTTTTAATTTATCTACCGCACACTCATAGTTGACACGATAGCAAAATTATTGCCCTTTCATTTTGTGCTTTATGTGGGCATAAATAATTGTGCAGCAGCAGCAGCAGCAGCAGCACAAAACTGCCTCGGTTACAATTTTTAATTATTTTTTAATGAACTACAAAAAAAAATGGAAGTTGGAAGGATAAAAAAAACCTGTCCTTAACATTATAAATTTATGCATGTTTAAAGTGAATTTATTGCATGTTTAATTGTGGATAATGCGTCAGATGCAGGCCAGCAGCAACAAGCTGCCACTGCTTCTACCCTACACTGCCACCCTACACCACAATCACCCAGAGGCAGGCAATAACGTGGTAATTTCACTTTTTACGATCTACCCCGATAGCAACCGGATTGACCTGCAGATATTGCCTGGAGGAGGGTCGTAAAAGACTACAAATATCAGTTGGAATTGGTAAAGAAAATATAGCCTTATGGTTGATTTTAAGCAGGAATTTTCATTTGTCGAAGTTGACCAAAGTGAAAAGTCTTAATCCATCATCCATTGATTTTCAGTCACCCTTCACGTCCCAATCCTAGATCTATAACACCTCTTGCCATACACCGCCAACCAAAACCCCAAGCCCAATCTGAACGGTTGGTAATGGGTTGAGCCCCACAAGTCACGTGCTTCTGCCGGGGCTCCAAAAATCACGCATTAGCTGCCAGTTTGCACTTAAAGTCATAAATTTATTTAAATATATGAAGATACCGCACCCATACCCCATACCCCTCACATGCATGCTCCTACATATGTACATATAAACGCGAAAGCCCCACACGTTCAGAGGGGGGGAAGAAAGGACTGCGCCAACGTAAAGCAAAATTTATATTAACTTCATTTTGCCACGGCTGCTGCTTCGGGGTGCTCCAACTGCGGCTGCCTCTGCCATGCAGTCATTGCATAACTCATACGCACCGTGTGCTGAGCGAGTCGCGGTGCGTGGCAAGCAGCAAGCGCTCCAAGCCAGCCAGCCATATCACCGACACAAAGTGAAGAAAGGCTGCCTCGAAAAATGGCAGCCAAGAGAATTTTAAATTACGCTTTTGAGTGTCGACGGTTGAGGCCGAAATGCAACTGCAACGCGAAAGAGGCAGTGACTGCAGCTACATCGCTGCCTTTCGTTGCATGCATTTAATTGCAAATGAAGCAAGAGCTGTTGAAGCAACAGCGGCAGACCCAAACCCAAACCCAGGCCCAGACCCAGCCAAAGCGCTGACAATGCCAATTGCCAGCTGTAGAACCCATCCTGCAACCCAAGGCCCCAGACCCACATCCATGCCACATCATGCCGCAAACTGCAAATGACGTTTAATCAAAGTTGTTGAAATTGATAGCATTGTTTGTAGTGCACGCCCGCGAATGGCAAAATGCATTTTAAAGTGCGCTAAATGTGTTAATTAAAGCTGCCCCACTCCATACACGACTTTGCTTTCGCGTCTCATTGGCCGTGATTATTGTTGTGTGCCCCCCATCCCCCTCCACAACCCAGAAAAAATCCCATAAATAAATAAGCAAAGCAGCTCAGGTAAAAGTGCAACAGATTTGAATTAGAAAAGTGGCAGCGCACAGGAGTAGAAGCTCCAGAAAGCAACAAGGATCCTGCAACTAGGAAATTGCAACTTAGTTGCTGTGGCAGGCAATAAAATAAAGTCTTAGCCAAGTTCCCATGCAACGGCAGGAACAACAGCAGCAGCAGCGCCAGAAACTGGGGGCACATTTAATTTGTTGTGCAACAAATTAGCATTTATTTTCATTAGGATTTCAACTTCTGCTCACTGCTGTTTCTCTTTTCTATCCTCCTTTTCCACCCATTCATTTTTTCGTCTGCTCTTTGTTTGCTTTTAATTATAAATACATGTGCCACAAGCAACATTAACCCATGGCATAACAAAAATCGCTTAGGAATAAAATAATATCAATAGTACAAATATCCATGTATCCATAGTATCCATGGCGGAGCGCAGAAAAGTGCAGAAGTCGCTCCCAGAAATAAAAAAAATAAATAAAATCGTTTCTAAAAGTTATTTAGATTTTCACATATTTTTTATTCTGTTGCAAAGTTTTGATTATTCAGTTTTCTACTTTGAGTGCGTTGAATAAAAATAAAATTAAATAAAATTGTAATAAATAATAATACTATAGGCAGACGTTTTGGTTTTCTTCTTAATTATTTTCCAATGATTTTCCACCCCCAATGCCAGCCAACGGGTTAACGCCAATGCAATTCTTGTGTGCTGGTGTGTGCACATTTTTCCATAGCATAGCCCACAATTGTGGACGTGTGGCAGGGTCTTCTTGCATTCAATTAATGCGTGTGTAGAAAGCATCACCGCGTCGCCGATGATGCCGACCATCGTCATCGTCATCGTCATAGCCATGGTCAGCAGCAGCAGCATCATCATCATCACCTTGACGGCGCTGCGCATTATCCAAGTAAGAGCTCACGCCCGACTGAGCGCCCAACGAAGCTGAAGACCACGGTGCGGATGAGTAGCGCTGCCTGATGCTGCTGCTGCCAGCATGCGAGGCGGCAGCGCCACCGTAAGACCAAGGACGTCGCGGATTGCTGTAACGGGAGTCCGAGTCCGAGAAGCGGTGCCGTTCGGGGTAGTAGTGATGCTGATAGTAATCGGAATCTGAATCGGAGTCAAAGTCGGGACGGGACGAGTGGTCAATGTGTGTTGTGCGATTAGGATAGAAGTCCGCGGCGGAGCTTTGGTGGGGTCTGCGTGCTGGTGGTGGTCTGCGATGTCCGTAATTATAATCAACATCATCATCATCATCATCACTGGGGGGTGGTGGATAATGATGTGAGTCTGTGGCTGGATTGTGATTATGGTGCGGGTGGTGCGGATTGTGCGGATTGTGCGGGTGCTGGGGCTTATTAGTCACCACGGCAGCAGCAGCTCCGCTATATGGCGAGTGCAGCACCACCGTGGGGGTAACAATAACGGGGGAAGGACTCGAGACGGGGCCGGGACCGGGACCGGGTCCAGAGTCCGGCACTGGGACCAAGGCAGCCTGCTGCCAAGATGGGGTCGGCGATGAGGTTTGTTCGCGTGAGTTCATCTCGGCTAATTTATTGAAACGATTCCGACTGCCGGTGTCCGTGAGCACCATCACGGTGGGATTCATATCGGACATGTGATCCTTGATACAGTTCTGCAGCAGGTTCAGAAAGAAGAAGAACGAGAGAAGCGTCAGCGCGGACATCACCCCGCTGGAGTTCTTCTTCGATTTCTTGGCGGTGGAGCCCCTGGTGGGTGGCGGTGGCTTTGGATACGAATAAGGACGCATTGCTGGAGGATGAGGAGGCGGATGGGGAGGCGGATGGGGCGGATGTGGCATGCCCATGGACAGTGCGGGCGCACTCCCAGCACTGGCATGGTACGAGGTGAAACCACCCGAGGGTGGCGTCTGCTGCAATTCGTACTCCACCGATGGCTCGATGCCGCTGCTAATTTCAAACTTGCATTAGCCTCGGTCTCTCTGTGTGTCGGAGTTTGGGGTTTGGCATTTTGACCCGTAGCTGGGCGCCACTCTTACCCATAGCCGGAATGTCCGCTGTATGGGGCACTGCCTGCATAAGCACCGTTGTGGCTGCTGCCGGCGGCGACCAGCCCCGGTCGTCCCTGTTGCTGGTAATGGTAATGGTTGTTCGGATAGTAATGGTTGGGATAATGCACGCGTTGCGTATGACTGCAAAACGGAAAATATGGAAAGCGAGAAAGGGAGTTAGAAAATTAACCCCTACTGGATGCAAATGAGACTCTTTGACTCTGACTCTTACTCTGACTCCGACTAGAGGGTGTCTCGAAAACTCTGCAGGATCTGCTATTTTACACAAAATTATAGAATATAAAAAAAAATGCTTTCACCTATAATAAGAGTACCCCCTTTTGAATAAGATAAAATTTTGTATATTACAAATTATAAATATACACTGAATTTTTTCCTTTGCCTTTCAATATATCACTTTCTCTCGACTCCAAAGTGTTCTCTATGTTCCAGGACACCCTTTATATCTGTCTATGTACTCGTTAAGTGCCTGAGGTATGGACTTTTCATGCTCTGTGGCTGCCTTTGCTTTGCTTTTTGGGTTCTGTTCTGGTTCTGGTTCTGGGGGTGGGGAAGGTCTCCAATCATCATCGCGGGGTAATCATCGCGGCCGAGTGTCACTTTCTGTCATTTTGGCTTACGCATAATTATTCTCTGCAATGGCTGACAGCATCGGGTGTTGTTCCTGCAGTTGTAGCTGTTGTTGCTCCTGCAGCTGCAGCTGTTGCTGTTGTTGTTGCAGCTCTCGTAACTGCTCCAGCTGATGCTGCATATTTTGATGCTGATTTGGCAGAGACATTCCGTTGGTTTTGGAATTTCAGCAAATTTAATTGCTAATTGATTTGTGAGGCGCGAACGGGACCGGACTCTCTCTCTCTCTCTCTCGCGTATGCTTATTACTTCATTTCACTTTACTTTTGGGTGGCACTAAACGGAGGATACACTCAACTGCCAGAGGCAGTAGCCACAATGGGAAGCCGTGCCGGAGGAGAACCTGATGGCAGCAGGGGCCCCAACCGCAAGTGACAATGTCGCTTAGGCGACTGGGCGGCCAGAAAGCCTTTGCCAGACACTTGGCAGGCAGCTATTAACAGGGCCAACAGCACCAGCAGCAGCACCGGCCCGGCCTGTCATTGTCAGCTGTTAAGTGAGTTTGAGCTGCAACTGCAACAACAACGATCTTAGCACCTGAATGAGGCAGCAGCAAGTGGCAAGCGGCAAGTGGGAAGCGGCAAACTGCAAACTGCAGCTACTGCAAACTGCCGGCTCTGACAATTGCCTGTAAAGTGTTTTGCGGTGACATCGACCAACTGACACACACCTGAACTGGAGCGTTTTACCTCGTCCCGTCCCGTCTCAACCCGGCCCTGATGCGCTGCACATTTTGGCCAACAGACAATTAGTGCACGACAAAAGGCGGCCCAGTAATGCTTCTACCCCTATCCTCTCTCACGCTGTCTCCCTCTCTCTCCACAAGTTCTCTTCCCTCTCCTGTCAGTGTTAATGACGCTTCTGCAGTCGCTTGTTTATTGCATTAAAGCTCTATGGATGGGACGCAGCGTTATGCATCAGAAATTGTCATAATTGTGCCATGTCTGGCACTGAGTCTGCCTCTGCCTCTGCCTCCTCCACTGCCACTTGCACTGCCACAGCCTCATCCTCTGTTTTGGCTGCCAAATGGAGCCCAGTTCTTGTGGTCTTTTGTGTGGTTAGTCGGAACGTCCTGGGTAGTTAAGAGAGAGAGAGAGAGAGATTTCATCTCTCTTCCGTTGAAGATTTATGACTTGGGCTAATAGTTTTCATTGCCAGCAAATGTTTATGGTATTGGTATGTATTGTCTGGGAATATTCGTTTTTAAAGATAGTTCAATTTAAGCATTTGTGGTTACCTGGAAATCAGTTTCCATGTTCTCCTACTCCATAGAGATCTTGTAAGAATGTACATCAAACACATGGTATATCTTTGAGAAAATATCTCGAATCTTCATTCTCTTTATCCAGCCAAAATGGTATTACACATTCGATCAATTACCCCCAACATCTAACATCTAACAACTCCGGGGCTGTTGTCTTCCCTAAACAGGAAACATTACACTGCAATGGCAAATATTTAACATTTCCGCAGCTAACAACAACAACATAAAAAACAACATTTGCTGAATCAAAAGCATATAATAAATTGTCAAATGCTGCTGCACTGCAACTTTTCCACACATTTTCAGCTTTGATTTGTCGCCCAACCACCACCCAACCCTCAGGAAATGTCGGGGAAAAATGGAAAAATACAAAAACTATACAACTTTTGCTGATGCTCCCAAAAAGAAAAAAAAAAGCAAGAAAAAAACACAACAAAAAATAAAAGGAAAGCAAATCAAAAAGTCAAATGCCTTGAGGGGTTGCAAAAATTTGAGAGTGGCTGGAATGTGTATAAAACGAGAAGTGTGGGGATAGTAAGGGGACTGACATCCCCCCGCCCCCATGCTTTAGTGTGTAAGGTATGGGGTGGGAGACTTGTAAGGGGTGGAGTATTTGTATTTAGCTTTTGTTGCCTGGCGCCATTGTCAACATATTTCAAGCGGGCCTCGGCCTGAGCCTCAGACAGAGAGTCAATAATAACTTGACTTCCCCCATATTGTACATAGTTCCCTCTCGCGGCGGGGCGGGGTGAGGGGAATGGAATATTCGTACAAGATTTTCATAAGATTTTTATGGCCAGCAAAATTGGTCAGTCCCGCGCCCAGAATTTAATGACTGGAAAATGAGGCATTTAAGGCAAGTGCCAAACGAAAGTTCCTTCTGCGAACGTGCCCGCCCGGTCAGCCGCTGATATTTATGGGTCTGCATCTGTATCTCCAACTCGGTCTCTGACTATGACTCTGTCTGTATCTGTCTTCGTCCCCTCTGTATCTGTCTCTGGGGGGAGGCAAGTCTGTGGACTGCGGGCCTCCTGGGGTATAGGCAGAAAAGGCAGGGTGGAGGTGGAGCTGGAGGTGGGTGTGAGGGCATACATTAATTGCCGTGATTAACACGTAGGCGCATTAAATTATACAAAAACACCGTGGAGCAAGGACAGTCGAGGCAGTAAATACCCTGATATATTTATTGGCAATAATATTCCGAAATATTGGCATAGTTTATCGATACTGAAGGAAGTTTATTGAAGAGTTTGTTGTATAGGGAAAAGCTGTAAAAAAAGATGATAGAAAAGGTCAAAAAATACAGAGAATGATTGATAAATGAT
The DNA here is from genome assembly GCA_008121215.1 of Drosophila athabasca. NCBI lineage: Eukaryota > Metazoa > Arthropoda > Insecta > Diptera > Drosophilidae > Drosophila > Drosophila athabasca. The sequence continues at coordinate 103,922 of CM017793.1, read as the reverse complement.
AAATAAAGAAAGAAGAATAGATTGAAAATAAGAATGAGAGTCCTTTTCTGTGGACTGTACTGTAAAATGCTTCTTACTTATGTGCCAAAAATGTGCGTACCACCAGAAAGGGTATCAAAACCAGGCCTAGATCCGGCCATGCCACATCAATTATCGCATATGAAGCGGCCAATGCTTGCTCCTCTCTCTCTCTCTTTCTCTCTCTGTGGCTGTGTGCAGTCTACTTGTGTGCGTGTGTGTTCGAGTATCTGTGTGAGTGCATAAATCATTTGGCTACATTAAGTCTTTTGAGAAACCCAAAGCAGAGACTGGCGGGGCGCCGTGAAAGGCCACATTGAACTAACTTTTTGGGCGCTGGCAAATGAAACAAAAATAAAAACTCGTTAGGCCAAAGCCAAGACGAAGAGTACGTGTCCAGGACTTGGACGTGGACTTGGACGTGGACTTGGACTTCGACTTGGACTAAGACTAGGACTAGGACACCCCCAGGCAGTGCTGGACTGTGCAGTGTCAAGTGTAAAGAAGAACTACTAATCAGCAGTTAATTCTTATCTTTAATTAAGTGCACGTTTCACCCCCGACCGATCCAAGAGAGGTTCCAAGGAGCAACAAAGCAGCCAAAGGAGTCCAGGACTTTGGCTTTGGCTTCTTCGGCGTTTATGGCAGATGGCAGACGGCAGACACAGAGGGAGTTCTAGGAGACAGTCTGTCCAGTCCATCTTTTTACTCAACACTTTTGTTTGTCCTTCCTCACTTTGTGTTTTTGGCATTGTCCGGGACAAAGGCCACTCGTTGGACAGGACCTGGACACCATCGCCGCCTTTTGTCGCCTTTTGTCCCACTCCGGTCAATTTAATGAAATAATCTAAGCTAACACTCTTGAAAATTAAGCAGTGTTTTTTTTGGGTTTTTTTTTTTTGGCTTCCGCTCTCGAATTAAAAATGTAATGCGTTCGCTTTTGTTTTGTTGCTGCAAATAATTAAATGTGGATATTTTTCGTTGTTTTTTTTTGTGTGTGTTTGGTTGGTTGTAAAAGAAGCTGGCCAATTAAAAAGGCTACGCAACAATGGCCAAGGCGCTCATGCATGGCTTATCCTCGGCGCTAGCGCTCTAACCCTTCATCGAAGAAGAGGTCTAAGATGCTGCTGGAATTTGAGGCGATACACTTCGACTTGGTCTGGGTATGGGCCTGCTCTCCTCGGGGGTAGTCCATAAGTCATTACCCCCATTGAGAAAGCGCCCACAGGTAGGGTAGGTAAACGATAGAGAATACAGCGGAGAGTACGACAGAAGCTGCTGCTGCTTCTGCTGCTGATGCTTTGGCCCTCTCAAGTTGTTTGACAAACAATACACAACCCCTGGCCAAGAGAGGGGACACCTAAAGGGAAGAAGAGCAGTAGCAGCAGCAGCAGGTGAGGTGGGTCTGAAGATGGGTGGGAAGGAGGGCGAGACGCTACAGAGAGATCTGGGCACGAGAGCCGCACTCAAGCGAACCCGTCACATTTTTGCGCTTTTACATGCCCCACCCCCCTCACATTCATCCTACACGGCCCCTGACAGAAGTGCCCCAAAACGTGGCATCATCAGATACATGAAAACAATTTTTTTACAGCAGTGAAAAGCTGCACTAAAAATAAAATAAAAGATATTTTATTGAAGTGGTGCCTGGGAATGATGAAGTGAAAGGGGGACCCAACCCCAAACCCAACCCCAGCCTCACCCCCACCCCATGCCCGGACCCTGGCAGATTAATTATGCATCGCTAAAATGCTAAGCCAGGTAGCACCACAGAGCACACAGCACACAGCACCACGGTATCGCAACAGTGCCCCAAAGGCAAGTGGCAAAGGGAATGATGAAAGAGTGGTGGGGGGGATAGGGTGTATAGAGAGGGTACCTGAGTCAGCCCGAGGGGGAGTATGTAAAAGCCAAGTACAAGCCACAACAAAATTAAAATCAAAATAAAATCACAAAAAAAAACAAAAAAACAAAAAAAGTTTTTGGCAAATATGCAGATAAAATGGAAGGACTTACAGATAGGGTGTGCATACTATATTTAAGTGTTTGGATGTATCCATTGTACGAGGACCTACGAAACTATAAAACTAAGAACTATCTAGAATGGATTGAGAAAATGATTTTTATCGGGATGTACAGATGAAAGTCTATCAAAATCTTCCAATCTAATAAAGGGTATCATCGTTTTTGATTTGGCTATAATTTTGCTATCTCAGTCCGAAAAATACTCAAAATAAAACTCATTGAAATGAAACGCTAATTATTGATCGGATAAAATTTAATTATGCCATTTAATAGCTCAGCATTACCAGGCTTATCAAAGGTCACACATCCAAAGGTCACCAGATTGCTATAACTTTTAAAATAAATGCAAATTTTTTTGGATTTTGCTGGTGTTGCCTCAAATCAAATGCCTGTCACAGACAGACCCTACAAATCATCATGCCTCTTCACCCATAGCACTCGCTCTCACACACACATACACATATAGAGCTGCCCACTTGCCACCAAATTATTCACATAAATAAAAAACGGTGGAAAAAAAAATTAAGATTAAAATAAAAATTAAAAGCTACAGCTAAAAATCAAGCAGCAAACGTCAAAGCCAAAAGCGTCGAGCTGTCGGAGTTGTCGTCGTGTCACTGCACCCGCGCCCAGGTGAGGGCTGTCAAATGGGAATGGGGGGTACAGAAGTGCTGCGGACTCACACACATATGCACATGAGGTGCGACACATACATACAGATACACATACTCCCACTAGAGACACACAGATGGAGGCAGCAGGAGCCAGGAGCCAGCAGCCAGGAGACGACAGCGACAACGACATCATAGTACCCACTTGAAGCGCTTTTAACAAAAATTCTTTTAATTTTTCACTCTTCTTTTTTTTGGCAACACCAGGCAGGATGATGATGAAAGTGCTGGGATGGATGGCGGTGTGCAAGCAAGAGAGTGAGGGAATACGAAAGGAAGCTCAAAGAGCCTCATAGGATCGAAGCTTGGAATACCCTCGCAGGACTAACTATTTCTAAGGGACGTGTCAGGAAGGATGCAGTTAGTATTTAAACGCACAACTAGGCAGGAAGTTTCCGACTACGATGTGTCCAAAAAAGAATCACATAGACTCTATTCGTACATTTATTTGTTCAACAAATCAGGTAAAATGGTGATATATATATATATATATCATATATATATATATATATATCATATATATATATATATATATCATATATATATATATATATCCATATATATATGGAATACCCTCGTAGGACTAACTATTTCTAAGGGACGTGTCAGGAAGGATGCAGTTAGTATTTAAACGCACAACTAGGCAGGAAGTTTCCGACTACGATGTGTCCAAAAAAGAATCACATAGACTCTATTCGTACATTTATTTGTTCAACAAATCAGGTAAAATGGTGATATACCATTCTCCTAAATATTCTCAACATTAATCAGACATTCGTCCCTTCTGTGCATTAAGAAAAAAATACATCTTACGATACCCTCGTCAAGGGTATAATTAAGAAAAATCTCTGAGCTTCACTGCAGAGCTTCTCAGCCGGCAGAGGAAGAGTTGGTTCTGGGTTCTGCTCCGATTCTGGCTGGATTCGGGGACCTGGTCTTCGCTCTGGTGTTCGCTCTGGCTGTTTTTCGTATGTTTGTGCAACCCTCACGGAAAATGAAATTTTCCTGCAAGACGTAGAAGAAGCAGAAGAAGAGACCGGCGACAGCGACTGCTGAGGGGGCCGCTGCATTGTTGATGAACAAGCAGCACGCTAACAAGTTGTATGCGCCATCTGAGGCCCTGACTCATGCACCAAAAAAAAAAAGCGGAGTGCACCTTTCAGCGCTGGCGTTGGTACGTGGGCGCTTACATTGTTGTACATGCCACATGCCCCTACCACAAGGGCCCGGCCCTCCTTTCAGCATCCCAACAACTCCGGCAACCGCTTAGAGATGGCTGGAAAATTATGATGCCTGCGTTTGTTTCTCGTTTGCAGTGCTCCGCTCATTTTAATTTCCACTCGTTTTTTTGCGCTCCTTTTTTGGCCTTCCAAAATTACAATAAAAAACGCACAACAACCAAAGGCAGAGCCTGAGAATGGGAGGAGCAGATTAAACAGTTAGAGAAAAATAGGAAAATTCAAGTGCATTTTTCACTTCACTTTACGGTGCATTCACATTTCCGTTGCATTGCATACAGAGTACAGAACAGAGTAAAACAACAGTGCGGATCCAAAAAAAAAAACACAAAAAAAAGAACACAGTTTGAGGGCATCAAAAACCGAAAACAGAGCTGCTGCGGATTTTTACAATTTGTCGTATGGGGAGTGGGCAGTGGGGAGTGGGAGATGGGGCAGAGACAGCTTCAGGACCGAGCAGGTATCCGTATCGTATCCCTTTGTTGAAGAACCCCAATACCAAAGCTGCCAACCCTCGAGCCCTGCCTCTGTCTCTGCCTTTTCTTTTTTTTTTTTTGAAGACCTTTAAGGTATTGCTCTGGCTATGCAATTTTTTGTCATTGTCATCGTTTTGTTGTTGCATGCAACTCAGGCAATGGGATGGGATGGGGAAGTGTGGTACGGAGGAGAGGTCAGTCGTCCCTTTCGCTACCTGCTTTTAGGCGCTGGTTGCAAGAGTTGCACTTTTTGCGGCGGCTGCCACTCGTCGCTGCACTCGGCCCCGTCCACGCTGGCTGTTGTGTTAAATTTTTTATAAAATTTGCATGCAAAGTGCATTCCCCGTTTTTTGTTCGCTTTTTTTGGCATTTTTTTTTTATTTTAATTTCTTAATTAGTTGCTTTTGTGGCCGGACCAGAAAAAAAGGGAGCATGAGATGAAGGCTGGGAGCTGGAACGAGAGCGGAGCTTGAAAGCAAAAGTCAAGCCGCCTGCATTTAGGGGTTGCAAGGGTCTCTCCCGGGGCTGCGTTGCGTTGCGTTCTGGGGGCTTTAAGTCCGTACAGCTTTTCAAATTAGTCAAATTGAAATAGCATTAGGCTTTTGATCTGGGCAGATGTCCAACCCCCCTGCCGCTGCCTACCCGCTTCCCAGCAATCAAACCGAAAACTATTTAAAATCTAATTTGCATTTCGACTAGGGACGGGGGCCGGCGGCGGGGCCGCCCAACAAACAAATGCATAGAATTTTCTTATCCCTAAGCCTCTGAGGACGGTTGGGCGGGCCAGGGCCAGGGCCAGGAGCTGCATAATCACAAAAATTTGTCATAAAACTTTGGCAGACGCAAAAGTTTTGTGCTGCACAAAGTCAAAGTCGTTGACGTCGTCATCAAATTTCAATGCTATAGAGAAGAAAGTATAGGGGTACTGAAAGGACTACTATCGGAGAGGGCATCCTATGGGAAGGGACCTCCAGAATTAGTCATGAATCAGCAGCAGCAGCAGAATGCCAATGTGCTATATTTACGAACGACCCCTCTCATTCCCTAAAGTCGTTTGCCTTTAAAGCGATTACAATTGCTGTATCAGAACCAATTTGGTTGCACGCTGCGGTTGCCTCATGCCTCCTCAAAGCGGGGGTGAAGAGGGGTGTGAAAAGTTTTTAATTACCCTCATCAGCGAAATGCAAGGCTCCACTCAAACCAGAGAGATATAGAAAGGAGGATGGGAGTTTGCTTTGAGACGATTTTGTGCACAAAAAGTTTCATTTGGGGGCTGGTGGGGGGGTGGTGCTCCTGAGAATGAGACTCAAACTCCTCTAGAATCTATATATGAACTTTGCTTGTTTTATGATAATTACATTTGAATAACATACATTTCAGTCACATATGTATGTATGTATACTCGTACGATACGCAGCCCACAAAGTGCAACTAATTAATATTAATGATACTAATTTACCTATGAGAGTGGTGGGGGGAGGGGGGGCGACTTCAATGACTGTCGGCACCTTGGACGGTCAGGGGAGGTTTGCAACAGGCAACCTTTGGGATAGCTCGCTATAAGGAAGGAGCTCTGGAGGAGTGGCCAGAATTATGACTTAAATGCCACTAATCAGAGGCCTGCCATCAATCTGTGTCACTGGGCAAAAGGAAAGCGAAATGCCATCACATCACCACGTAAGAGGGCCGGCCCGGCCCTAGAGCGATCCGTATCTCTCGGATGTGGTGTGAAAAGCGAAATTCTCAACACTTATGCAAACAGTGGACTAGGGACCGGGGACCCAAGACTGGGCCTCTCAAATGAGTCGATCTTATCTGTAATTGCTTCGCTCAGAAGATGCGATGCTGGCTGCAAGAAGAGAAGCCTTCTTGGACACTTTAAGGAAATGACCCAAATTAGGCATAGAAATGGAAAAGTTTTTGCATTAGCATGCGGCTTTCCACTTTGTCTTTAGTTTTTAGATTTTTCCTCTGGCTCTGGGTCTGGGATGGGGTGTGGCAGGAGTTGGGCAGGGCAGGGCAGGGCAGGGGGTAAACTTCAAGAAATCGACATTTGCTTGAGCGTTTTTGCTGGGAGTCACGTAGTTGCAGCTGCCACGCTTTCAGGTACGAGTGCATATCTCGGTACCATGCTGCAGCACACACACACACACACACGAAGAGAGGAGAAGACAGATTCTCACATCTTATCTGTATCTGCAAACAGACGAGGACATCTCACTCTCTGTGTCCCCATATCCTTCTTCTTCTCATATGTACATACACACACACACACACAAGCACACACACATACACATACACAGCCACGCACGAACGTCATTCCTCAGTCAACACAAACATGAGATGAAGTTGAATTTGTACTTCCGCTTCTCTTCTTCTTCTTATCCACTTCCCCTTCTGTTCCCTTTTTCTACATCTATTCGTTTTGGCCTCAGGCTGAAAAATCACTTTTCATTCTCTTCTCGGAGGATATTCCTGTTTTGACAGAAGGAATCACTTCCGTACATCTCTTAAACAACGTCTAGGATCTGATCATTCTCTCACAACTTAGAGATGGCCTTAGAGATAAGTCCTTAGGCTATTACATATATTCTGATATTCTCTGGCAGAGTATTCCAAGCTTCTGCCTTTCGTCCTTTCGTCCTGTTTGTTGTTGTTCTTGTCTCTCTACTGATTTGTCGCACGACTTGAATTCCTGATTATGCCGCCAGCTCCAGCTGGGCATGAATTTTCTCTGCATGTGCATTAAAAGCGTAGATTTTCTAAATAAAAAAAAAAATTAAAAAACAACAAAAAAAAATGGTGAAGGGGCATTAATTATGCGTAAATGAGCTTAATGCATCAATTAATCAAATCAAAGGCGGCGCCGGCCAACGGGCAAATGCATTTCCACGGGTCAGAGTTGCAGCTCACATCGGGGATCCATTCCCAGTACTCAGCCGTGACTCGCTTGCCGTTCCCGCTTCTCATCCTTGGATCCTTGGCCCTGCGTGTCGTGCCTTTGTCGTGTAACACAAAAGCGCGAGCTCGCGCCGCGCAATAACCTCACCCCGGCTCTCTTCATTAGCTGAACGGTGGTCACGCGTCTTGTTGTGGGCGTGGCAAAAGCGGTGATTGTGGTCGTAGTCTGCTGCAACGGTCAACTTAGACCCATAGCAGTGAGCAAGTGTTAGAGCTAAGTCGGTCAGCTCTTGTCAGTGCATAGCAACGAAAAGCTTTGAGAAAAGCTTTGCAGCTTTGGCGCTCTTTCTGAACTGTAGGTGACCAGCTGGCCGTAAGACGGAAAACCCAAATTTCTAGGCAAATACCGACTTTTCTAAAAATACCGACACATTTCATATCGATGTGTGTGTATCGATGGTTATCGAAATTCACTAAGGAGCAAAGTGCTGCCAGGCTGTTAATAAAGGCGGTTTATATAAAAATAGGAAAACAAAACAATTAGCAAAAGAGTTTAAGTATTCTCATTCGTTGGATTGCTTATATTATATGTAGATTGAATAATGCATAAATGTACTATGTGAGCTTAATGAGTTAATTACGACAACTTCCCATTAAACCATGTACCTACATATATGGGTTAGAATTAGGAATTCTAGGGATTTCTGATCACTTGACGATTAAAGCTGAAGCCGGACAAGGTATAATGCTTGCTCTTAACAATCTTCACCACTTGCTGAAAGATTCGAGGAAAATCAATGTTCTGATTTAGCAATACTATAGAAATATTGAAAGCGACCTACCATCACCAGCTTGATGAGAAAAACAGCGAATGTGAGGAAATTAATGCTCATGATGGCTGCTTCAGGTGGAAAATCTATTGCGGCCTCGTCCATCAGGCCGCGACGCCTGCGTCTCTTCCGTTCCGTTGGTTGCCACAGAACTGCGAACTGTTGCTCTGAGTTGGAGAGTTGGAGAAAGTCATAAAAACATAACATTTATATGTATATTAACTAACCAATCATCCGCATAAGATTGTCACGGAGATTCTGGAGGAGTTTGATTTTCTTCTCAATGCTGAGGGCTGACTTCTTGATCCAGCTGCTCTGCATGGATTTTAGAAACTTAAGGAAACCGTGCATGCTGGGCATCTCGAGGTCACTACCGTTATCTCCTTCCCCGGTGTCTGCCGGTGGCTCTGTAGTCTCCTCCTCCTCCAAATGGTTCTCTGCCGAATGCGACGAGTGTCTTCGCGATGTAGTCTCCACATTGGGAGTGACCACAACCACATTAAGAACGGGTGCCTGGGTGGAGCTCCCTAAAATTTTGTCGCTGGTTAAAATGTTCGGGTTTCCCGGACCCTCACTGAAACGGATGCGCTGGTACTCAATCCAGGCAGGACTGGGCGTGGTAAAGCCATCCGATGACTCCTTGCCTGCTGCTGAATCCAAGCCTATCTTTTGAGCTGTCTCCGCACACTCTCTTATGCTGAGAGTAAATAAAAGGAAGAAATTGAATGGTAATAGTCGCATCTTCTTGATTGGAACGTTGGGGAACTACTGCTGGAAAGTGTGGCACGAGTCACAGAATGCTGTGCTTCGAAAAGGGTGTCAGCCGTTGCAAGCCAGCGATTTTGAGATGGGTGTTGCAGATGGAGATGAACTATTGGATACCCCCTACATAAGTATGTGGATACCAGTGGAACTCTGACAAATGTTGCAAATCATTCGAACCCATATCATGATCCTATAGCTCTTTTAGTCTTTGAGATATGGAAGTCATCTCTTGACAACTAATACACCTTAGCACCCAACAATTACTGGGAATCATAACCATGATGAAAATGCACAGATAAGATGCGAGACATTTACCACCCTCGAATGTCAAACTGTGTGTTTGTTCAACAATAGTTTCTCTTCTCTTCTTGGGGTAATGTGGTGCTGCATAAGATAAGAGCTGGTTTTTGTTTTATTAATGAATACACTTATATGTAGCATGTATTTTGTATGTATATTTGATGTACGTAAGTGTTATTCATAAGAGTTGCCATTAGGTGGTTACCAAATTAAAGCTATCGACTAATTTTGATTCTAGAGAAAAATTTAGCACACAGAGTTTTTTGTTGCTTAGCATTTATCGTTATCAAAGTTACCGATATGGATAGAAGCAGCAGCGAGAGGGAAAACTTACACGTCTAGGATAAACATCGAGAGTGCGGGACAAATAAATGCACGCTCAAGGAAACTATACCCAAAAATACCTGTCTTAAAATCCCAAATTGGAATTAAAAATGTAATTGCAATTTTTAGAATTTACTTTTGTCATTTCATATTTGAAAGCTTTTGGGGTATAATTATCTCTGAGTGCACGCAGAAGCATGTTGGAGAAACAGCTGACTGAAAGCAGCTGTCGTTTTCTTGGTTCTGCTCCAGGACTATTTGATGTGGCGACAGAGATGGAAACGAACCCACTTTAGCGCCTTGCCGCTGATGGCCTCCACCTTGGGGGAATTTTCGGACAGACGATGGCAGTCAGCGCAGTTGCCAGAGGATGGATAACTCTCGGTGGTGCTGTTGGTCAAGATGGGAGCGGGAGTGGGTGTGGGTGATCCACTCAGGTGGTCACTGTCGGTAGTCACAGGTCACATGTCACCCGCACAATCCCAGCGTATGTCGTCCGCCTCGTGGGTGAGATAGCGTCCGCCGCCCACCTGGGTCTCCAGGGTGCGCAGGTCGCGGTAGGTTTGCTTGTCCTGCAGCCAATAGTGTAACAAGCTTTTGTCCACTGTGTAGCGCTTTCGCTGCTTCACCTGCAGCAGGTTGTTAATAAGATCAATGGCTAAGGAATGAGAGATGAAAATGTTAGGTCAGAAAAAGAACACCCCAACTGCTGCCAGCAACTGCTCACCATTGGAGGAGATCTCTTTCCACGGATTGGGGGGATACATGAAGGCTGCATTTTGTATCTGATCGTTGATGTCCTCCTCCTCGTTGAAGGGAAATGTCCCGCTCAGGCTCACATAGATGATCACGCCCACGCTCCACATGTCCAGCGACCGATTGTAGCCCTTGTTCCGGAGCACTTCGGGCGCGAGATAGGCGGGCGTGCCCACCACCGAGCGTCGGAATGACTTCTCCCCAATGATGCGGGCATAGCCAAAGTCGCATAGCTTCACCTGTGGAAACTCTGCGTCCGAGGAGAGCAGCACGTTCTCTGGCTTCAGGTCGCAGTGGACGATGTTCTGCGAATGCAGGTACTTGAGGGCAATCAGAATCTGTGTGATCAGAAACTTGGTGACCCGCTCGCTGAGGCGGCCGCGCGTGTGCGACAGAATCATCTCGAGCATGTCGCCCTTTAGCTTTTCCATCACGACGAAGATGCGCTCGGGAGTCTCGAACATTCGCTCCAGGTTGACGACGCCGCAGTGGCAGATGTTCTGCAGGATGGCCACCTCGTTCTTCAGCTGGGCCTCCTGCTTGGTGGGGAAGCGCAGCTTGTCGATCACCTTGATAGCCACCTCGCGCTTCGTCTTCTTGTGCACGCCGCCGTACACGACGCCAAACTGTCCGGAGCCGAGCACTTCGTCGGGAAATATCTGATAGAGCTGGCCCATGTCCTGTACCTGCTCCTCCGATTCACAGCATTCTGTGGAAGATTGAATATGGAAGATTGGTTAGTTCTTAGCAGAGCATTCAGAATGTGGTATGGGTATGGGTATGGCACTCACGTGTGTTGTTGACATGCATGAAGGCCTGCCGGATGCTGGTTTCCCAGCTCTTGGCGATATCACTGCCGATGCCGCTGTCCGGGGGTGGCAGGCGCACCGCCTGCTCCTCCTTGGCGCCCACGAGGGGATCCTGGCCGACGTAGTAGCTGAGGCTGGGCATGCACAGCTCGAAGCAGTAGTTGGAGTCGGGACGCGGATCGCGGTGTGCCTCGATGGAGAGGAGCTCCGCCAGCGGCAGCTCCTTGTGATACTTGCTGCCCTGCTCCGAGACGAACAGCGTGACGGTCTTGGAGTCGAGGCGCCAGTAATAGCGCTTGACGGCCTTATCCAGGGAGGTGAAGTGGACCAGCCACCCCTCCTTCAGGGCCTGGCCGCCGCGTTTCTTAGTGTGCTTCACGGACTGCACGATGCGCATTAGCGGGATGTTGGCGCTGGGCGAGGAGGAGGAGGATGACTGAGACTGCTCCGACTGGCCGTCGCTGGACTTTGTCTCGCCGCCCACGCTGCCACTGCCATCGTCGCCCATCCCTCCGTTGACCAGCTCCGGGGGAGAGTTGTGGGCGTTGGTCAGCGCCTTGGGCGGCTCCCTGGGTCTCCCTGCAACCAGATTGACTCCGCCTCCCATCGCCCCCTTGCCGTACTTTCCGTAGTCCGGCTGCGGACTGGGAGAGTCCTCGAAATCGCTGTCGTCGAACTCCTCGCGGAAGAAGTTGTCCCGCTCCTTGCGTGGCATCCCGTCGCCGATCTCCGCCTGCATCTGCAGCTGACTGAGCTGCGCCTCTCCCGTGCAGTCCAGCGGCACCTTGTCCATGCACTTCTTGTGCGTATTGTACTGGCAGTCGCGGCACTGTAGCCCCTGCTTGAACAGCCCCTTCAGCAGTTTCTTGCACAGCTGGCACACCGTCGGGATCCCGTAGGTGTGGACCTGGAACGTGTGCGGGATGCGGAGCACAGTCAGGCCATTCCGGCTGCCCGACGAATGGGTGCGCTGGTGTCGTCCGGGTATGTTCTGCGGGTGGAGGATAGAGACGCGGAGAGTCTTCATTAGCAAATTGGATTCCTCTGAAGAAAAGTCTTTACATGGCATCCCCCGTGGGACCGTGTACAGTATACCCTAACAGATGGTTATAATTGACGAAAACTAATAGGATAAGTTGTGTCAAGGTTCCCCTGAAATGTCATTGAACGGAGTGTTATGTATGCCAAGTATCCCTTGGGTAATACTGTTCTGAACTTATTTATACCATAAGAAGGATAAAGTAAATGGGAAATTGTTCAAACCAATATGAAAGGATCACCTCGAGGATTCTTCGGTAAAAATAATAAAAATTAAAGAACTATTTGTCCCCAAAGGCAAAACTACTTTTGGCAATACGATAGCATAAATACATAAAGGAATTGATGTCCTTTGAGAGAACCCAGAGATGGGTCACATCTATGCATCTATAAAATAAACTTTCGAACTATTCTTTTAGAGCTTTCACAGAGAATGAAGGGGTAATCCACATACAAGGCTGCTGCCAAAGCAGGTTAATTACCGGTTAATTTCCCCAGGACCTTTAACCTTTTTCCTTCAGAGCCCCCCGACGAGTATTTAAAAGAGTTGATGAAACATTAAATGTGAGCAAAATGAAAGTTTATTCAAAAATGAAGAGAATACAAAATAAAAGTGTAAGTACAATTTTAAATACTCGTAGGGATGCCCAAAACTATCAACCGTCCCCACTACGCACTAGCTCACTAGCATTCACACAGATACTCGCACACACACACACACACATAAATATGAATGTATGCACACTGGACGGAAGGACGAAGGCTAGCACGAGGATAACTGACATGCTTTTACCACATCCCCACGTGTGTGTGTGTGTCCCCGAACGTGTCAATTCTTAATAATGTCATTCATAAGTTCCGACATGCGCTTTACCAGTGAACTGCTGGAGTCATTCCGGCCCGTTGATTCCTCGGCGGAGGAAAGCAGCGACTGCTGTGAACTGCCGGACGGACTGCGTGGCGTCTGCAGGGTGAAGGAGCGTCTCGATGTGGCGTCATTCGAGCGGTTACAATTGTTCGGTATTTTCACCACACAGCGTTTGTGATAGTTCTGACCGCAGCCTGCGGGAGGGAGCAAAGGGGATATTGAACAGGAGGATTAGTCCGGCCAAAGGAAAGCAGTTGTCATAAATGGGCCACATACCATCGCACTTGAGTCCCTGACGCACCAGGCCGAACAGCATTTCACCGCAGAAATCACAGAAGGTCGGCCCCTTGTAGGAATGCACATTGAGGCTGTGCGGCTTCAGCGTTGGCATCTCGGACGTCGGATACAGGATGGCTGTGGAGAAAGAAGCAGAAACAGATAAAGGAGACAGTCAGAGAAAGCCCAGATTGAAGCACGGCTTGGGGTTGGGTTTGCTTATGCTTACGACTGGCTGTCAATACAATTTCCACAAGGGTCTCGTCCACCACTTCCGCTGCCGAATTGATAATGTGCAGCACATTGGGTGTGCTGTAGTCGTGCACGAACAGAAGAATCCGCTCCGACAGATACGTGAGTCCGCTGTCCGGTATCTGAAATGTGCCACAAGAGTGATGGTGTTTTACTAGCCATGTCCATGTCCATTTGCGGGGTTTTGCTTCATTTAACACTCATTTTTGCATATGGGGCACCCCCCATTATCATATCATATTCGTATTCGTATCTTAATTGATTGCCTGATAAGATTCAGCGGGCCATATGCATAATATATCATATCGATTTCAATTGATAGCCAACAACAAAAGATAAATAAAATATGCGAAAGCTAATTGCAGCGGAACGTCTTTTGGAAAACTCATATGAAGCTTTGCCATAGGGAGATATCGTCAGTTTTAAATTTTCCGTTAGTATGTCTTTTGATCTAATGGATTCTCCTGTATATAAACCTTATCTGACACAAAATACGAGTATGTCCATAGGCCCAAGCATTTCCAATTTCCATTTGGGAGAAGGGAGCCTCAGCTATGATAAAAGTGCGAGGCGCCCACATGGTCATGAGCCGACACGAAGGAGGATAGGAGGTGGAGCAAGCTCGAAGCCAGGAGCAGCTGTCGCTGCCAGTGTCTCGTTATGGGTCACTGGTTGCGGCTTGGTTAATTGAATTGGCCATGGATAACTGCCCTACCTCCCTTCCTCCCTCACTACCGGGAAAGTAAGTCTATGTAAGTCATGTCTATGTAACTTGGACTTAATGAAATAAAGCAATTATTCTGCACACATAGACATTTATTAATCTTCCCCTCGTCCATCTGCATGGGTCTGGCCAGGGATTCGGACTCCGGACTGGACTTTGTATTGACTTGACCGCGTTCCGCCTCGCCACAGATGGCAAATAAAAATATTTACTTATTGACATGACCCGCTCCCAGCTCTGGAACTTGCACACTTTCCCCAAATGCTTAGTCGGAGAGCAGATGGCGATCCCGACCCCCTTGGGTGTTGGTGGTATCAGGTTGGTGCCTAGTGGTCGCTAGTTCTTCATAGACTGCTTCCATCCATGCAGCCTTCCATTTCCATCTTACCTTTGTGTTGATGAAATCACAGGCCATATCCTTGAGTGATTTGAGTGTGAGGGCGGTTACGGGCACGCTAACTGCATCGCGAATGCTGCCAAATTGGAACAGAAATGTCACCTCGGGACCCTCCATGATGACGGGGACGCTACCAACGCCAGCGCCAACGCCAAGGCTGGCGCCGCTGCCGCCGTTGGAGGTGCTGTGGTGTCGTTGGGCCACGGTGACTGTGGTTGCGGAATAGGTGGCTCAATACAAGATTCTACCTCCCCTTCGTTTCGACTGCACTGATTCCTCGACCTTCCGCGACCTCCTTTTTCCTCTCTGTTTGAGGTTTCTCCTGTTGTTCCTAATGCCAAGGACGCAATAACTTTTGTAATAGTTGCCACCGCTATCCTGATTACTCTTCCTCTGGTGTTGGTGGTGTCTCTCTTCAGGTTTGCTTCTGGACAATTCCGATGACTGGTTCTGTTTGTTTTCTGTTGGCTCTGCTCAGGTTCTGCTATTGAGGATACGACGGACTGCGGTTTCAGGGGTGTTTCAGTCGGTTTCGGCTCTCCGTATAGATCCAGCTATAGGGCAGAATTCCCACGACAGTCATAAGAGTAAACTGAAACGACATTATCGAATAAGCTTTTAGATTTGACGAAAAATGCACTTTACCTAAGTAAGGGCGTAATTACTGAAATTGAAATGCAATTTGTAACCGTATCCGAAAGGAAAGCCAAATGGTTGGGGTGGAGTGGTTTGGGGAGTGGTGGTGGCGCAAACTGAAACTCATTTTCCTGCCTTTTCCTGCCTTTGAAAGAGTCATTTGAAACTTTGAATTGCATGCAACTTTATTGAAACTTTTGCAGACAGACTGCATAGGGCGGAACGAATAAATGGATGATAATTAAATATACAATATGTCATTTAATAACCTTTTCTGGGCTTAACCTTTCAATAACTAACACAGCCAAACTCCCAAAATGATTTTATTGGGTAGAGGAAAAGAATATATTGTGGAAGCGAAAATGGCACAAACGACTGTCTTTTATCGTGGAAAAATTTTGTTGTCTGTTATTATTAATATTAATAATATCTCTGAGGCTTATACATACGTATACTGCAAAACTAAACTCCAACTGCAGCTCCGGGAGAAAACATATGTACATTTCAATAAATTATGACTGTAAAAGTATGTAATTTTTTAGGTTCTATATTTTCTGTTATTCCTCACAGTGATGTGTTCGTACACTTTCAGAATCGACTGTCTGTTGATTCTTTGGGGAGAGTTAGTAAGTTAGGTCATGGAGCGTAGAGCGTGTATCGCTGCGACAATGGATCGATAAATAATGCGGCAATCGATTCAGCAAGTCGATTCCATTACGTAGACCTCAATTGGGCATATTAATAGACAGTATTATACCCATTTACGAGTATATAAAAAACAGGTTGTTAATGGCGATGGGAAAAGTCTATTCAGCTGCAGATAATCGTATGAGATTATTCAGATCGGGCTGGGAAAATGTCAGAAAGATTTGAGTTCTTTCCAATTATTTTCAAGTGGCCTCTGTGACCCATTTACAGGGAGGGAGTGTGTGTGTATGTGTGTGTTTGTGTTTGTGTGAGGCATTAAAAAATAATTTATAAATCACGATGGAAAATATGTGCTGGCTGGCCATGAAAGGAATGCCAGATGTAAACGAAAGGGAGGCGGCGGCAACAGAAGCGGAAGAACAACAAAACGAAAGCCGAGGCCGAGAAAGAGAGACTCTCAGAGAGCGGCCGCCAAGCAACTTTCTAAATCTGTATTTCTGATATTATGTTGTCTCTTGGCATACCCTCGGAGAGGGTATTATAAATTTGTTAAAATGCTGGAAACAAAAGACTTGGCATATTTGTATTCTTCTATTAATAAAATTGTTATTATTATTATTATTTATGAATGCCAGATAATTCATAGAAATGTATACGTAATGCAAAACATGTAGAACATTATTTAAGTCCAAGAATATAGTTTAAAAATGTAAAAAAAAAACATTTGCTTGGCATAAAAAAAAAAGGAATTCTGTTCAGTCCAGAGGCTTACAGCGTCGGCTAAGAAACAAAACATTGGATTTTTCCTTATCCATCTTCTTCCAAAAAAAAATCTGAGAACTGTATCACTAGAGGTATCTGGAGCTTCGGTACTCGAATTAATCGTTGTTTTTTTTTTGTTATTTCTTGTAAATAAGTAGGTGTATCAGTCAAAAGTTGCCTCGCATCTGGTAGCGGAGTGCGTTTTGAATTTC
Source organism: Drosophila athabasca (assembly GCA_008121215.1). Classification (NCBI taxonomy): domain Eukaryota; kingdom Metazoa; phylum Arthropoda; class Insecta; order Diptera; family Drosophilidae; genus Drosophila; species Drosophila athabasca. Next base: position 86,996 of record CM017793.1, on the reverse strand, counting down.
AATGGAAGCGCGGAATGGAGGAGGAGACGGAGTGGAGGCTGGATGGCATCTGGAAGCGGAGGCCGCTTAAGACCTCAAGTGTCTGGCAGAAAAAAAGACGAGAAATAACAAAATTGGAGCAGAAAATGACGCGCACAGCGCAGAGGCCTAAAGAAACAGAAACTGAAACGCAGACACACACACACACACACATAATCGACAACTGAGGCACTAAAGATATTCAGCCAAATTGGCATTAAGTCTGCTTGGTATCCATGAGATACAGATACATTTGACATTTACATAATAACAAGCAACAAGCTGCCTGCGAACGGCGAGCTTCCACTCTACACTTTACACTTTCCACTCCCTCCTCGCTCCCCGCAATTTTTCGTTAATAATTTATTAATCAAATACCCGCACATACACTGGGGGGATTTGTTTTCACTGTCTTGCATCCGATGGATGCCTCTTGGCCATGCTGACGCTGACTAAGCCGTGCTTCTTTGATGCTTCTTCTCTTTACGACGCTTCTTGCCTCTGTTTTTACTGTTACTGTTACTGGTACTGGTGTGCTTCTATTCCATTCTATGCGCTGCAATCGGATGTCACTGCCATCGTCGCCGCGGCACGTTCTGAGTTTGTTAAGCCAAAAGAGCAACTGACTTGACTTGGCCAACTGACTGGCAAAGCCGTTGATGATGCCCCTCCGACCAGGCCCGGACCAGGGACCAGACCAGGCAGGGCCAGACCAGGGCAGCGAAAAAGCAAACTCAAAACCCGTTTTACTACACGCACACATAGAATAATGTATAGTGAGCAAGAGAGAGAGAGAGCCAGAGAGAGAACGACCCAGACGTGTGTATGTGTGTGTGTCATGAACTAAAGCACTCGACCCGGCATGCTCTCGCCTCTCTCCCTCCACCACCTAACCATCTGCTTTCTCCTCTCTGTAGCGCTATCCCCCTTTATCGTTTGTTTGTTTCCTTTGTTTGTTTGTTGTAACGGCCACACTCTCACATCTCTCCCTCTCCCTTTTGGGCTTTCTTTCTATTTCGCCCAACCCCACTCTCACCGCCCCGCCGCCCAGCAATTGGCATTTTTGCACTCTATCTCCCGCCCCGCACCGTCGCGCCCATTTAGCGCCCATTTTCTTATTTCTCTGTCATTGTCAAGGCTGTGCGAGAAACTACCTGTGGGGGCAACGGTACGGGTCTGGCTCTGGCTCTGGCCCTGGCCCTGCTTCTGCCCGTGGCTCTTTGTGCTCGCGCTGATAAGCCAAGGCCCAAGGACCAAGGTTATTTCCTTTTCTAGAGACTGGCAACAATTGATACACATATTCTATACGACTGTGTATGAAGTGCAGCAAAGATGAGAGCAGTAACTAAAACATGTTTTGATTGTTTTAATTACATATGTATGTATGCACTAGTATTTACTCATGTATTTGAGAATAACTACTCGAATATAGACACTCTACTCTATAATGATCCACTGGATCATTCCCTTAATGAATGAATCATTTCTGTAGAATATTCACTTCACAAGTTTTGAATAAACTATGTATGTATGTATAGTCTTCAAACATGAACACACAATATTACGACGAGAGATAAGTCCAGCACATAAAAGGCATTCAGTAATAATAAATGCTATGCTATGCTACAACCTATCCTATAACCCAATAGTACGTATACGGCGATCTTCCAATCTGCTGACAGCTGCTCATATTCTGATCACTTAAGAGTAGTGGGCTTTGTGTTCTGAGGGAGCTATGTCTTCGAGGCAAATACGTTTTAGGTAGTAATCATATAAATGCGTTGTTTTAAAATTTAATTTCGAAACTAGCGAAACCATTATTACATTACGAAATATTTTCAAATAACTGCCGAATTTGTTTTAAATTCTTTCGGAATTGAGAAAAAATCAAGAAATATTAAAATATTTTCAGACTATACAATTTGGCGTTAATAATTTTGAAAATACTCAAGTAAGCGAATGGAAATGTTCTTGGTGTTAAGCAAATGATTGCTTCTATTTTTATTGGCAGAGTTTACATTCCACATGTATTTTAAGTGTTGTTCCATGTATGTAAAAAACAAAATATGTTTTGCCCCACTATGAGATATTTCGATTTCAACAGGTAGTAATATAAAACAGAATATGGAAATAGTTCTCTTAGGTTTTGTTCTATATTGAACTCGAGCCATTGAATGAAAACAAAGAGTATTCAATGCTAATCCCAGTACACACGATAGTATGGTATGATGAAAATTTCACATCATAGACACTTTAGGCAATTGGAATTTGAATTTTGTAGATGCTAGAACACCCATTACGGTAATCTATAGTCTTAGGATATTCTACCATATCAGTACTCACGCTATCATCTATATTCAAGTTGAAAGTTTAATCTTTTGGGCAACCTTGTGCGTGGTAATGCCAAAGGACGGTTGCCAAATAAAAAGTTCGTGGAAAGTTTGTTTTTTCTTCCTATTTGTTTGGTGTGTTTTTCTTTTTTTTTGATTCTCCGCTATCTGCTGCTTTTTAGAGGTTGCGGTGCTTCGGGTGGTGGCTCACCCGTACTCACATGTTTATTTGTTGGAATATTATTAGATTTTTCGATTCAGAGACAAAATGCAAATAGCCAAAGACGACGCAAAAGTCGCGCGCTGTGCCCTGATAAGAGGCCGCCTGGAAATGGCATCATCATCATCGATAGATAATTAGTAAGGTGATAATAATTTGCGGGCGCTGAGAGCAAGAACGCGGGGCGATGATGATGCCGGGCTGATCCGAGGCTGATGCTGCCACGACGAGCGAGTCCAAACTCCACCAATGTGGGTGGAGTCCAATGGGAGGCCTACTAGTCATGATGACTACGCCCTCGGCTAGAAAGGGGGTTTGATACGGTTAACAACAGCAGGCAAGGACCCGAGCTCATGTCAAGTGTGCGACAGGCTGACGCACTGGTCATAAATACCAAGGCCAGGGAACAACTTGAACGTGTTTTTGTTTGCGTTCCTGGCTAAAGGATAGCTCAAAGGGGCGGGATTCGAACCATATTGGGTCTAGGACTGGCCTAAGTTCGGGGTTGGTTTTGCTCGAAGGAGAGAATAAATATTAACAAGCGCGGCTGCAGGCAAACATTTGCATTGGAGCGGTCCAGAAAAGATCCTACTTAGAACGAAGCAACAAAAACAACGACAAATGAAAAGAACCCGAACATGGTACCTTCGGAAAACTAGGTGTATTGTCTGGGTTGTAGTTATTTGATATAGATTTGTTCTTGTTTTCTTTAGCAACAGAAAAGGTAATCGAGATAGTCTTCATACGAGATGTGGCGAGAGGCTAGCTTTTCAGACATCTGCTTAAAACAATTAGACCTTCTGCAGGCGTACAACAAGAAAAGACCAAAGGCATAGCAGGACTTCGGCAACAGTTCATTTCACTTATTTTCAAGGTGATGGGAGTGTACACATATAATAATAGTGAAAGCGGAGCCCGAAGAAGAAGAAAACCAGCACATTACAGTTATGTATGCTCAAAGTGATATAATATCGCGAACTCCGAGAATGGGGAGGGGAAGGGCCAGCACTGAATTTTTAATGTAAATACATATGTACATGTACATATGTATGTATCTTCGACGGAAATATCATTATGCTGCTGCACGAGTTTTCCCGACTATTTTTACACTCATTTAAGATGCAACACTTTTTGTGTATATTTTATAAATAATATATATGTACATATACATATATGTATATATAGATCTGTTGAAAATTTCATGCAATTAACTAAAATAATAAATATTCACACACATACACACACAACGAAACGTTCACGGGCACGGAGACGGAGAGTAAGGAGCTACATATGTACATAGGTACCAACACACCTTCAACAGTGCTCCATTTCGCCTGGCGCTTTTCTTTAGAATTTGCAATATTTGCTTTTGTGTGTGAGTGTTTAGTAATTTTTCTTTTACGAGCACGAGTCCGATTAAGGGGATGAGTGGATGATAGTATGTGCTACGGCTACTGCCAGGTTTCCCGCTGTGGCAGCATCGTCGTCGTCGTCGCCTGCGTCCACGTTGTGTGGCTGTTGTCGCTAATGTTAGCGGTAGAATTTCACACGTTTTCACTTTGCCTCGGCCGCCGCGCAACTGAAACACAAACTGCGAAAAAGCATTGACAGAGGCAGCAGCAACAGCAATCGCAAAGCCAGAAGCAGGCGGTAGAGCAGCAGAGCAAAGGAAAAGCATCCGAAAAGGCAAATCGAAATAGAATGGCAAAGCTCAGCTTTGCTAACGCTCCGCTCCGAAATGAGAGAATCGGGCTTCCGGCTGTTCGTTCTCCCACGCAGAGTAGCTCTCCCAGATGGCTGATGAGAGCCACAGAGCCAGCGTGAGAGGATGGGAGAGCATTGAGTGCCATACGATTTCTACACGCTCTTGACGCGTTTCCCTAATCTGTTTTTAATTTAATTCGGATTCTGTCCATCTGTTTGTTTACTCGTTCTCTTCTCCGTGTTTCGCCACCCTTCCCATTTTTGTTATCGCCTCCCACTTGGCGTTGTTTACATCAGATTCGCCAAAGCTTTCGCACAGGTGTTTAAAGCTTTGAAGTTGTAACCAAGAGAGAGGCGCCTGATTTCATCTCTGTTAAAAGAGAGTGGTAGCAGCAAAGAAGAAGAGCATGCTTTAACAGGGTTGTCAGGTGATAAAATATATGTATGCGAATAGTTCAATGGAAATACATTTTCCATCCCACTACGCACTCGCCTCGCTCGTATTCTGATAGATTTCGTACTTGAATAATGAGTTATGGTTTTTTTCAACGTGGTTTTTATTTTATTTTTAATTTTTAAGACTGTTTTTCCGTAACTCGGAATACGACCTTCTGTTCACACGCACATTTCCCAGTTAATCTTCGAATCCGATTGCGGAAGGTTCAATCGATGAGGGAACCGAGTCCATGGAAGAACAGAAACCAGGACGGTTTCGAAAACGAAACCAACAATCGTCTGTCCGTTATCAATAAACCGTACAGCGCACAGTATATAGTTCGCTCTCAAGGCCTCAGCAGCACACACACATTGATTGTGATGAGACGCCTGATAGATAGATAGAGTCAATGGCTCCATCCTCCAGTCGTTCGGCCGTGGACGAACCACTGCTTCCTAAGCCGATTGGGTGTTCAGTTAATAGTCAGTCCACCTGCTCACCCCTAATCGATTGTACCCTCGTGTGCGGATGCGGTGCGCCTGGGCCAGCCTGAATGGGCATCAGCATCACCCTTATGCCGTGCGCAGATCCCTCAACGACAGTTTCCATAATGTAGATCTTCAGTGCGTCTACGGCGATGTGGTTCGGCTCTCAAAGCACATCGTAGTAGATTATGGCTTTGTTTTTTAGGTGTACGATGGCCATGTACCAATGAATAACATTGCAGTGCAATGGCACTGTAATGATGTCCTTGCTGAGCACATCAATCTTAAGCGTCATGCGCGTCACACCATCGAACCCAGCCTTGATGAGGCGTGGCAGAAAGAATGTGTCCATGGCATCGACACTGGCCAGAATGCCCTCCTTTTGCTGCGAACGTTCGGTGAGCAGCTTCATGTAGAAATTGATCACTTCGTTGTTCAGCCAGAAGATTCCGTTTAGTGTGCGAATATCTTTTTTTGTGATTGTTAGCGCATATTTGGTGATTTGAGGCTGCAAGCAGATCCGAACAGGAGAGACATGTATTAGAAGGGAGAGGCATAGGCATGGAATGCAGCGAGATAGGGGTCATATTCAAATAATTGCTTACATCACTCATCAGCTCCTTCTGCTGATCATCGCTTATTGGACATCCTTGGATCCTTGACACCTCCTTGTTCCAGTAGGAGGGGCACACATCCCATGTGGCATTTCAAGATGGCCCTCGGAATTTACCCTCCAGACGGCAACGCTCTTCAGTTACCTTTTCCGCCCTGAGAATGCATTAATGGAATTGAGAGCTTAAATGGATACGGATATCGATGATGGTTATCGTCCGCTTCAGCGCATTGGCGCTGCTCTCGCAGTCTTTCGCTAAAGCGCTTCCGCCTTGCCTTGCCTGGATTTGCTGCTGATACTCTGTTTCGCTCTGGGAAGACCTAAAGAAGCAACACATAATCATAAACTATTTATAAACCCTCTCTTTCTCCTCCACTCACTGTTTCTGATCGCTGGAGTTATTATCCACGTCGATTATGACAGGCGGCGCAACTGCTTCCATGGCTTGAGCGGATGGTGCGCTGCCGTTGTCGGAGTTTCTGTCACTGAAGTTTGCATCGAAGACCGTTTGGAGCAGCATCGGAGGCAGTGGCGGTGGTGCTGGTGGCTGCGACCTTGCATGCTGCGTCTTGGCCTCCTGCTTTGGCATTTCCACCAGCTTCGAGTACACGGATCGATCCAGTCGGGTCTGGAGCTGGACTCCTCTATGTTCTTCTTCTTCATGATCGGCAAAAGGGGTGGCGCATTTCCCCGACTGGATTGGTTCTCGCTGTATTCGATGTCTTTGCCTCTCCCATCAAATGCATGTTTCTCTCCTGTTCTGATCTGTTTGCAGCCTCAAATCACCAAATATGCGCTTACAATCACAAAAAAGGATATTCGCACACTGACCGGACTCATCTGGCTGAACGACGAAGTCATCAGTTTCTATATGAAGCTGCTCACCGAACGCTCGCAGCAAAAGGAGGGCATTCTGGCCAGTGTCGATGCGATGAATACATTCATTCTGCCACGCTTCATCAAGGCTGGGTTCCATGGTGTGAAGCGCTGGACACGTAAGATTGAAGTGATTGGCCATCGTACTTTTGAAAAACAAAACCATTTTCTACTATGATTCGCTTGGAGAGCCGAACCACATCGCCATAGACGCACTTAACTACATATATTATGGAGACTGTGGTTGTGGGATCAGCGCAAATGCATGAGGGTGATGCTTAGCCCATTCACGCTCGGCTGTACATGCTCGATGAAGACATTGCCACCCTGGCAAAGACGCACTGCATCCGCGCACTCCTTGCAAAGGCGGCTCGGCCAGACTTCGTCCCAGTGCTTTTTGGTTCCGAGGCGCCAGAGGCTGTTGAACTGAAGATTCGTAAGAAAAAGGTAAAATAAATGTTCGATACACAGATCGCGTCGTTTTTCTCATACATCGGGCATTTACCGATTTTAGGACGGCTTTCTCGGAAATGGCAAAGTATAACAGTCCTTCACTTACTTTTTAGTTGATTCTGCTTCACGGTCTGTGGCTTTGCGACGTGTTTTTTGGAATGACTGAAATATTAATGAAGGTTTTTGCTCAGAGCCACGTTTGACATTTCCACTGACATAAGTTACCTATCGATAGTTCTGGTTGATATAAATTATAAAATTATCTTTAAGAATTTGTATTATATGAATATTTTTCCGTTTTGCTTCAGCCATAATTATTGCACGTTTAGTTTTTGTTTTTACTTGTGGTGATAGGCAGAACAGGGTTGAAATATTCGGAAAATCGGACTCTTTATCATTAGATCAACCATTTTAATAATATGGAATTTATAAGATTCGGTTGTAAAAACGCTGAGTAAAGGCTGAGCCGTGGCCTTTGCCCCGCATATACAGCTATACACACACTAAAAATAATAGTTTAACAACACAAATAAAAAGCTCGTTAATATCGATCTTATCGATATTCAAGGTGAAATGGCCGATATTTATAACCGAGTCTAAAAAAAAATAAACTCAATAAAAATACATTTTCATATACTTTTGTCGTAATATTATTTTCTAGATATGCGGAAACTGTATATCTTGATTTCTAAATCTATTATATTCCAATTTGTTGTACTCGTAGGAAGCAGTTTTGGTTATTGCAAGGGTAGCAGGTTCTCTGGAAGGACTGCGTGTGGGTGCTACTTGAGCCGATGAGGGAGTGAGCTTGGTGCGCTAGGACAAGGTGGCGGCGCGCAGATAGAGATTGTCTATGTTTGGATTCTCAAGTATGGCCTTGTTGGTGGTGGAGTTGCGCTTGATCTCCAGCTGCTGCGGGTCTTCCTTAGATTTATCTCTCTCGAGATCTTTGTTGTCGCTCTCGCCCTCTTCGCCGACCTGTAAAACAGTATATTAATGAATATATTGGTCTCTATACGAGCAGTGTCTCTGGGCTGATCGGTACCTTTGCTAGGCACGTCCTCTGTTTGATTTGCCTCCATTTCAAGTAATAATACTCTACCTACTCAAACCCGAAGCCCTGATCCCTGATCTTCAGACTGCCTATATTTTGTCCCACGTTGATGAGTGCCATTCTCACATCGACCACCGCTGCCATGGTGCGCCCGCTGAGTTCGCAGTAGTTGCGCGCCCAGTTTCCCAACTCCACAATAACTGCAAAAAAAAACAATTGCATATACATATTAATATGCGGTTGACCATTTTTACCGGTTTACGTACACTTACGCGCCTGCAACATTTCCGTGAGCGTCTCCAGGCACTGTGCCCCAGATTGGCCGCCCCTTTGCCCAGCAGGAGCTGCGAGTTCACCTTGCCGATCAGGCAGCGGTAAACATCGACGTTGGGTGTGTGTCCTTCGCTTAAGATTATTTCACCTTTGCTGTGTTACATTTGAATATTCCAAACACTTTCCTCTGTGGTGTCAGCTGTTCCACACAAGATGCACAGTGTGCTAAAATGCGCAATTAAAATACCACATTTTATCGACACATTGTGATTTGAAATATGGCGGGCATTTTCGAGCATATGAAATTGAAGGGGGATCTTATACGGCGATACCCGAATCCTCATGGTTTTTATTAAAAACCATGGAATTCTTCAGGTATTGTTTCAGACTTAGGCAAATTATGAAACACCATTTTCCAATTGGTGGCAGTATACGTTGTATTATACATTTTCCTTAGAATGGTCAGCTATTTCCAACGTGGTATAGCCGAGTTCTTGAATACTGATATGTGGACACCATTATTTCAGAGTTAAATATACATATACTACAAAATATTTTCCTATTTTACGGATACTTAATATTTGATTTAATCAAAATTCACCAAAGAGAACCAGAATTTAGAGCAGGCACATCCACTCAAAGAGAGTCAAGAGATTGAGCTTGGAGACTGTTGCTTCGCTCCCAATTCTCTCTAAAAAAAGCTTTTCTCTACACTGTAGAAAATTAAGCCTGAATTGAATCCATGTTGACTATGATGTGCCTCATCCTTGGGCCAAGGTGGACTGGTTCCTTGGCCCGTTCCATGTAACGAAATTGAAGCGCGTAAAATGCATATTACGCTAACACGTCACTGCGGAAAGGTAACCGGAAACGCAAAGCTTTTGCCAGATGGGGAAACGGGCAACAACGTAATCGCTTTTCCACTCTTGGAGCTTTTCATTTTACCAGCCAGAGAGCTAGAGCCAGGAGAAGGAAGCAGGGAACAGAAAGTGGGAAAAAGAAAAACGAACTGGGACAGTCCCTACGAAGGAACTTCCAAAAGGGAAGTATAAAATTGCTCTAGCAACACATGGCGCTTACCCTTACTGGCTGACTGGGGTGGGCCCCTGGGTGGGGTGCCACCCAGAAGGTGGGAGGCTCTTTGGGGTTGCCAACAGACAACAAAAGCGTTGCACGTAATATAATAAAGAGATTTTCCATGGCATACAAAGCGGGGCTGTGTGGAGACAGTTGCATATGTCCTGCTGCTGCTTCTGGTATGACTGGTTGCCATTGCCATGTCCTGGTCCTGGGCCCGTCCTGGCCTAAGCCACGCGTTGTACACTCATTCTAATGGAAATCGGTATTAGCTGAACTACAAATAATTGGCCTTGTATCTCTTGGCGTACTCATTTAATTCTGTATGTGTATCTATGTAGATCTGTATCTAGGTGGGATGTTTGTGGTTAACCGCTTCTTTTTGGGTGGCAATCAACAGTTTGTTGGCAAGCTTTGCCGGTTGGCCCAGGAGATGTTGCGCCACAGCTAGTGATTGTCCGAAGGAAAGGCATTTCTCAATTGGTTTATTCTACATCTGGAATGCCTGCTCATATTCAGAATTTGTCTGGGGACTCGCACACAAAATGTACAATTTTGTACAAATAATGCTTAGATTGTATTAGTAACTGTTAAATATACATATATCTATAAGGTTTGAGTTATGAATTTCAACATCAAAGTCGAAACAAAATATTCTAATTGATAACAGTAATCAGTGAGTCTTTGCATTAGTTGGGGTACACATGGGTAAAATGTATCCCATGTTGTGGAAATTTTCTTATCCAAAATACTTCTTTAATTTCGGTTCTTTCGTTTAAATAAATTGCTTACGACGTGTCGGCCTGGTCCTGTCTGTTCAGGGCTTCTTCCACTCAACCGAAAGCATTTGAAATTGGAAATAAATCAAAAACAGCTCAGCGCAGCAGAGGCAACATATTTTGCCTGTTGGATTCCTCATTCCCACACAGACCAGCCCTCTCCCTAGCCTAAGAGAAAAAACATCCCAAAACTGGAACAAAGCACAAACTCAGCAAGTTTTCGCTGCTCGCACATTAAAGTTACATTTATTTGTAGAAAATAGAACCTCGTAAAGTCGGGTAGCCAGTTTCCAAAGGCTTTGGCTTTGGTGGCAGTTGCAATTGCGGACCCATAAAAAGTCTCTCCTAAGTGGCCAGAGTCTGGGCTGCTGCCTAATGCGGCAATTGTTAAACCAAATGCAAATAGACGTTGCACTGGCATTCTCCGAAGACGACGGGCCGCGTGCCAGGCATAAATCACTCCAACGGCTGCTGCTCCTCCCTCTCCATTTCCATTTCCACTTCCATCTCCATCCCCGTGTCCATGTCCTCCGCCTGGTTCGTTTCCGTTTCCGTTTCCGGGGCTGTCTCCAGCCTCAGCTCTGGCTCCGGCTCGAGCTCCACCGCATACGCCTCCCTGTCGACTGTTAGTTTGGTAACGCTCTCGAGTGTTTTTATGGTTTGCATATACAATTTCTTGGCCAGCTCCTTGTCCTGGCCAGTCTCCGAGCTTGCCGCAATTTCGCAGTCACTGAGACAAAAAAAAAGAGAAGATGTAACAAAAAATGGCTAACAAAGTGCCACTAATACGGCAACGGTAACAGCAACGACAGTGGCCATGGCAACTCACTTGAAGTACTCGCCGGTAACTTGCTTCAGCTGGGGATCGGTGGCCAGGCGGATAGCGCATTGGGCGCCCTCGTAAGGGTTCTTCATGAAAATCCACATCCACGGGAAGGTGACCACTCTCACAGAAAGGGACGACATCAGAGGCGAGCTGTGCCAAAACAGAAATCCAACAGAAAGTTATCCAAGTTAGTTTCCATTTCCATAAATAATAGAATGGGGTTTTATAGAGGGAATTCTCGACCAGAGTTACCACAGATACCTCTCACACACATTTTGTTTGCATCTGTTTCTCGAGTAACCAGTATAAAAAGGGCCAACCAGACACGTGCCACAAAATATGTCGACAACGATAAGGAGATGATTTGTTTACTACATGTCAAAATTTGCCAGCTCATCGGAAAAGTTGAAAAAAAGCTGAAAGCTGAGGGACGAAAAGTGTCGCTCTCATTTCCGTACACTCGTTTATTCCATAAACTTGAGTACAACCTACATAACTCCCAACAAAGTCACAACTCCCATCCCTGTATCTATCCCCTGCTAACCAGCTAGTTTTACCCGTTGCGAATAATCTAGTATAACTATTCTGGTACCGAAAAACAGCTGCTTGAAGGCTTTTTTCAGTTACATTTTTTGGACAACACACAGCTTTTGTTTATTCCCTGAATAAGTTTTTATGTCATGTACATTTTCAGCATTGTTTTAATGACAATTTCAACTGCGGCGATAACGTTCAGTTGCAGAAGCAGAATGCCGGCCGGTTCCGACTCGCATTTCAACCGTTCTCCAGTCACAGCCAAATGCGAGCGGGGCAATTTCAACGGCTGAATCCAACGAGTTGTGTAAAATGGTTGGCTGCTCTCAATCCCCTTTTCTCAGTGCTTTTTCCCTCCCTTCTGCCAACTTTTACTACAGGCCGTGTTCCTGTTCCTGCTGTCTTTTCACGAAGGATTACGAACTTGTGCGCAATTTGCTTAGCTGTCGTTGCTAATGTTTTTCCTCTGGTTGCTGTTACTCCTTTTGCTTTTGTTCTTGCTAGCGGGCAACGAACGGGAAACGGTGCAAGTTCACCGACACTTGAGCATCGTAAAACGATAAATAAATAATTAATGCGCTTAACTTTTCCATTTACGCTTTTTCCGTGACTTGAGCATTAACTGCTTTTCATTTCCATTCATTTCATAGTACACACAGATATGCCGCCCCCACATAGATCCACACCTACACACGTGTGAATGTAAGTGTGTGCGTGCCACTATCTGTCGGACCCGGCCCTGTGTGAGTGCCTCGTATGTACCTCCGGTCGGGCTAGCTGGGTCTCCTTGCCTTGGGTCGAGGCTGGTGTTGATTCCATTCATCGTTTTACGCCAACGTTTTCATAGATGCGAGCAGCTGCCTTCACACCCAACCACTACCCCCCCACCATTCCCACCCATTCCCCCATTCACTGTTTCTGGCCACACACCACCCAGTACCCAGCACCCAGCACCCTGCACCTACGGTGGGTGCAGTTTTAAAGTGCATAGAAAGCTGCAGGGGCTGCAGATGGTTTGTGGGCAAAAAGAAGAAAAACAAATGGCGGTGGCTGGCTTTCGGTTAGACTTCGGGCATACTCTACGAGTATAGAGCCGTTGATTAATGTGTGTTTACGCATGGAGAACATATTGAGGAGTTCTATACAGATATACAATACCACCGAAATATGGTACATATGAGTATGGTAACGTGATGTAAATGGTGGGAATAAAAGCTCGAAAGTGGTATACCCTCTGCTGGTCACACTTCTTTTGGAAGTCATATACTATATGTACTATACATATGTATGTAAGTTCATTAAGTCAGATTGCTGGAGCTCCAAGTGGGTCAAAGTGAGAGATAGCTATTCTCTTGACAAATCCTCCCTGGATTGTAGAAAGATTAAGTTCCACATGTATTTTGCCCCTAAGATATTTCCTGAGTGTAAAAGTCTTCTGTGGCATGTCTATCAACTAGCCTGATATACCTCTCCCTGCTAAGGTGAAAATTCAGCTCGACTCGCTAAGCTGTAGCTGTAGCTGCAGCTGTAGCCGGTCAAAGTTCATTTTAAAGCACCGACCTGCACCTGCCTTTAATGGGATAAATCTTTTACCTCGGCACATGTATGTATATGTGGGCAGTGTATGTGTGCTGGTCGGGAAATGAAAAAGCACAGCTGAAAGGCTTTGAACAGCAAAAGAAAAGGATTTTTCGGTTTATTTTCCTTTAAATCCGCAATAGATGGGCCACGAGCGGAAATTGAATCTGCCTCGGGGCAAAAATTAATTGCGTATACGCTCCGTTAATTGTTTTTTTTTTTGCTTGGCCTTCAATCTGAGTGCATATCGGCTCAATGGGATGAACCAAGGCGTAAAGTAACCAAAAACGGATGCAATAGTTATAGGATTTATGGATCAGTTGGATTGGAAGAAATGTGAAAACTTTAAGTCTTCAAGTAACTTTCATAGTTTAAATTACCATAGATCTTATTTTTGTGAGCTGTTGAATTTCAAACTTGTACAATGGCTGGCAGATGCACATGGTGATCCATAAGCCCAAGGGAATAGCGCAATAAAGCAGAATTGACTCCCCACGGAGTGACCTTTGCAGCTGATGGGGCAGACATCATAAAGCGAAGCCTGTTGATAAGCGTAAGAACCCCAATCTCAATAGCATTATAAAAGCCCCTAGCAGGTATCAGCTTTTCAATCAATGGCAACTGCAAAAACTATGTATCAATGGGTGTCGGCCAGGGATCCGGAGAGGAATAGAATCCGGCACTGCATAGATGTGACTGACAGCTGCTTCAGCAGTTCAGCAGTTGCCAGACCCGGATACGAGGCAACGAGAGTCGCAGTTATCTCTGACATATGCAGGGAGGCAAGAGGCTGAGGAGGACACGTACAGGGAATCGCCTTGATGATGCTGTGGGAGCACCAGAAGCAACAAAACCTAAATTTGGCGCTACAAAGTCTGTAGAAAGAAAACAAAATCTACTTGCAAAGGCAAAACATGTAGCAGAAAACGTGGAAAACGAGAGGCAGCACTTCCCGAGGATGGAAAAACGAGTGCGGAGGTGGAGTCGCAGGCGGAGGCCAGTTGCATCCGATGGACAGGAAACGAATGCATGTAAGCTGCATACAATACATGTGAATTGAAGAGAGGAGTCCAATACATCCATGCCTGTGCCGTGCCTGTGGAGGAGCTCGACTCCCTTTTGGCCCACTTGAAGTTGCTTCCGCTGTTCATTTGCTGTTTTATTGCCGCTGCCCGCAGTCAAGTCCGGGCCAAGTCCGGGGTGGGCTCTTGGCCACTAGAGGTGAGCATGTAGTGGATCTTTTCATTACATTTGCATGGGCCTACTTTCCGTTTGTTGTTACAGTCAAGTTGCAGGACAACCAAATCGAAAAGCTCAAGGGGAAATATCAAAAACTTAAAACTAAAATGACTAAGAAAATATCATATTTTTTGTTGCAATATAGGAGTATATATACTTGAGGAATGAGGAGTGGTCTACATACAACAAGTACTATTTGGTCCACACTAATTTCTCCTTAAAAAATATAAATATCAGATTCACATTTACTGAAATGATATCTCTTTACAAAACCGCTTTTTTATGATGTGATTGATTCCTAGTGAACATAAATGAGGCCAATCACGATCCTGATTTCACGAACGCTGCTCATCTCTTTTGCTTTTGCTTCGTGGCCATTCCGTTGTTCTTGGCGCAGCGCCTAGGTCACGTGCCAACGACACGGCCAGGACCTATTGCCGCCTTGGCTTAGCTCCTGGCTCATGGTGGTGGCCTGCTGCTCTACATCTACATCTACATCCATCTCGCCATCCATATTCACCCTCACATGCGATGCTTGCGCCTGCCTGCCTGTCAAGGTGCTGCGTTTTATGTCCAAATGATTTGTACCTTCGGCAAAGTCATTTGATTTCTTTCTTTGTTTCTCCCATACTCCACGCCGTCTCTCCTTCCGTGGCCCACATTGAGGGCGCTTTTTCCTGCTCTGCCGTACGAATGCTCGTATTGTTATGGCATTTTGCAAATTGTAATGACGCATGTTAACAATGTTTCTGCTCCGGCAGGGAGCTGGAGATGGAGCCGTAGCTGGAGCTGGCACTGGCACTGCCATGTATGCGCAGGCATTACAATTTGTGTCTATGATGGATTATGCTTTTCTGGCTTGTGACAGCTATACTTTTGCCCAATTTCGGTATTCCAATTGTATCCAAATCTTTCGCTCTCTCTCTCTCTTTGTTATTTTACATCGTTTATTGCCATTGAATTGTGTAATTTGCTGTACGTGCTGGTCTTGTTAACATCTGCACTTTTGTGCGTGTGTATCTATGTATGTCTGCTACACACTTGAGCACCTGCTCCATTGTGCTAGAGTGGTGCTTCCATATCACTATTGTTCCTTGCTCGGGGCATTGTTATTGGGCATTCCAAATCCCCGTTTACATGTGTATGTCGCCACTGCTTATACAGATACTTATGTATGGACGTGTACATAGTACACTCGAATAGAAACTCCAAGATACCATTGTGTAATCGCATGCAAGCAAATACCCAAAGCATAATTAATTACGGGAAATCAGTATGAAGTAAGTGCATATTCTAGTTAGTCCTAGTCCAGAAGAAAACGTTTCTACAGGCAGTCCTCTTTGCTTCCGTGACTCACAACTTTTCCTTCCATTAATTGAGTAACGAACAGTTTGTCTGTACAACTGTTTAAACGAATTAAGGTAGTTGGAAAACTTCTCCACACTTTCAATTCATTTAATCTAATAATAAATTGAAAATCAAAATTCGGAAGTTTGAGTACCACAAAGAAGAACGAGTAAATGAGAGTATTACTCTTAAACACACTTTTCGGCGCTTTTTGATTCCTGATCAATCTCCCCTAACATTTTCATAAAAATCTATTTCAGACTACATTCATGATTGGTTCACAAGAATCAAACAATCAAACATTCATTTTGATATTTAGATAAATGATAGAAAAATATTTATATTTATATTCTGAAGTCAGTGAGCATTCATTAAAATTCATGGCTAAGTCACCACCGCTGGACATTTTGAATAGATTTATTTCCTTGGAAATGATTTCGCATTCAGGGTCAGGGGGAACCACCACCTCCTCGGGAAATTTCTAATTTATAACTGACAAAAAAAATGTCGAAGTCGAAGTCGAAAAGAAGCCAAACAAGCAGAACTTTTGTGTTTGTCGAGAGCATCAATAAATTTCGCATTAATTCTGGGCCCATCATTAGAAGATTGGGCCATCGCCAGGAGTCGGTGTTCTGTTCTCGGACTGTGTCGCACCAACTTGATGCTGGCGATGGCAACAAAAGCGGCAACTGTCACCGGGGTGTGCCTGGGTCATAACTCAAAAGAAGAGGCCACGCCGGGCAAAAAAAGTTGAACTTTTCCTCTGACCCAGAGTTGGGCCCCAGCTAGCGTGGCCTGGAACATGAGCCCGGGCCTGAGCTTGACCCGTGGCCATTTCAATTGCGGCCTGACCCGCGTCTCTCCGACTTGGCCATTTTAATTACCGCATTTCACTCTTGTTGCACAGCAGCCTCACTCTCTGTCTCTCACTGTGTGCACTGCAGGAAAAAGTTTCAAGTCTTTTAAAGTGATGCTTAGAAATAGGAAATAATAAAAGTAAACGCTGCAGCCTCTATACATATGTACATATATGTGATATTCGGTACCAGGATACTATGACTATCACTTGTCTCTCCATATTTCCTAAGTCCTAGTGGAATCGAGGAAAATCTCAAAAAAAAATTAATTTATCATATCATATTGATGCTATAGAATTGGTTTTATCTGTCCTTGCCGATGTCGGGTGTATTTTCCCAATTTACTAACGTTTTTCCTCAGTGTGTGAGTGCCACTCGATGGCAGCTCATCTGCATTTGATGATGAGATGAGGGCGTGGCCGGGCGTAAGTTCATTGCAGATGTTGTCGTTTGCTCCCACTCCTTTTACTGATTGCTGCTGTTGCTGTTGATGTTCCTGATGTTGCTGATGTTGCTGGCATTTTGTCCTTCCGCAATTTGCAACTGTTTGTCGTGTTTGCACGTCCTTTTCTGTGTATTGTGCAAATGTCCCTCTTTGCTTTCTTTTTCCACCAGCATAAGCCCCCACCCAACACACACACCCACGTCTGAAAGAGACCCCCAACCCCAAATAATTTGGATGCCTTGAAAATAGATTTAGAACCAAAATTTAGATATTTCATTTGGAATACAGCCGGAATACATTTCGGCTGAATCTGAATGTGTTAGGCTAAGTGCTAGCCACTAATGGGAATGGCAATGAAAATCGGTGGCAGCCAGACCAGCCAGTGACTATGAACCAGCCTCTCTCTGCAGGAATGAATCCTTTCCCAATGTAGAATCGTTCTCTTTGTTCTCGTGCTTAATGTGGACACATACTTGGAACATAGTATATTCTACGCAAGTCTATGCTCTGCTCTGCATAAATGTATGGAATAATGGCGTAATATGTGAAATAAGATGTATAAGTTAGACAGATCTTGACTTATACAACAAAATGTACCTCAGGACAAAGTGAATACCGAATATCTAAATGTGACTTCCAGTTGAATGCAATAACAAGACCTTCATCAATGACTTTCATCAGATTATAAATATTCATTTGATAGCAATTTACTTTAAAAATTTCTTTATTATCGTATGCAGTAGGAAAAAGTTTCTCGAGCTTAGTTTAAAAACTGGAAAACATTTCAAAAGTTTAATTGGAAGCCTACGGTTTGCAGAGAGGTTTTCAGACTGAAATCTAACTGTGTAGTGCCTGTTGGTTTTTTATTGTTCTGCGGACTGTTACGAATTTTACTATTCATAGTATTTTCATCCGAATGGAACCTGTTTTTTTTAAGCACTTCAGCTACAGAAAAAAGATTTTCTTCATAAAAACCGCGATAGGATAATTAAATCTGTCATAGAATATGACATACCTTGAGTTATATTGACTTCTATGTAGACTGCAATACTTGAGTTTTCTTTTCACCTCAAATTCCATTACAATTACTGCTTTCCTCCGTAAAGTACAACCCATTTTGACAGCTAGACGGAGGCTGGTGGCTCCGGCTATTTATTTGGCCAACTCATTTGGGATCTTAAATGAATTCGCCTTTGGCTACAAATTTTACCTTGATGCGGCTGCCAAAAACGGGGCTACCCCCAAGGCCCAAAAAGCGCCACGCCCAACTGACTTGGCAACTTTTTGATTGCATCAAACTGAGACGCCCACTCGACCCGTCCCCCAAAGGAGACGGAGATGGGAGACGGGATGAGTGTGGTTGAGAGCGGAACATAGTTCGCTTTTGCTTAATGAAAGTGCAAAAGTTTCGCGCGGCCACAAAATGAGCTTAAAATTTAGTTAAAGTTTTAGTTTCGGTTGCAGTTGCATATTGCACTCTGCTTTTGTTTCGCTTGAATTTTAATTTGGGTTTTTGGGTACTGATGGGTGTTTGGTGTTCGGTTTTTGGTTTTTGGTGGCAGGTTTCGATGACTTACTTGCGAAAATGGCGCGTGCCGCGCACAAGTCCGGGCGTGCAGCAGTTGACCGTGACCGAGGTACCTGTGGGGAAACGAGTAGATTTTTCCTCAGCAATCATGAATTCGTGGCCATATCGAAATGAATGCATCAATAATTCACACTGCAGACTAGGCAAATTTCAGCAGTGCACCAAGAGAAACCAACTTTTGAATAAGTCATATTTAATGAAGCATTCAAAATCTTGTCGTTCTACAAAAACTACTGATAGTTTAAAAAGTTATGAATTTTACTGTGAATTATTGATCCATTCTTGTCAAAGGTCGCCGCGCCGACTTATCGAAATTAAATCATTAATAATTCACAGCATGAGTAGAGTGCAAGCCACAAGTCACAAGCCACACCATTTTCAGTAGTGCACAGAGACAAAATGATGCTGGCTAGCTGGCAAGCCTCAAAAGCAGTATTTAGCGAAAGTAAAAAAACTATGACAAAATTATGAAATCAAACTCGAAACTTTCAAATAGAAAACCAACTGCAGATAATGATTTTCTATTAATTGAAAATCCATCTTTAAATATTAATATCAACATCTTTTCAAATTAAAAAAAAATGGATTATGGTCAGAGCAAGCGCGATATATTCTGATCCTGTTTAATCTAGTCAATTGTAAAATGCTTTAAAATGTTCACCGTTTCTCTCAGTGTAGGTGTAGTGCCTGTTCCCCTTGGGTTTCATCAGCACTTACCTTTGAGCTCCCTGGCCAGCCAGCGTGTGGCCAGCAGAACGGCTAGCTTTGAGTGGGCGAAAGCATCTCGGGCATGGAACTTCACCGCCCAGGTGCCCACATTGAGGGGATCGTCGAAATCGATTTTGGCCGCCTGGTGGGCGTGGGCTGAGACGAACACGATGCGCCCCTGCTCCGCGCGCAGGAGGTGGGGCAACAGCAGCTGCGTCAGCAGAAACGGAGCCAGATAATTTACCTGGCTGTGCTGCTCAAAGCCGTCCGGAGTAGCCAACTGCGTGTTGGCGAAGACCAGGCCTGCATTGTTGACCAGCACATCGACGCGGTCGAACTCGGCCATCAGCTGGCCAGCGAAGTGGTGGACACTCCTGAACGAGTTGAGGTCCAAGTAACGGGCCTCCACAAAGTAGCGGTCCGCCGGATTCATGTCGTCGTCCGAAAAGCAGGGGGTGCGGCAGCCAAGCTCCCGCTTGATGACGGCGGCGGCACGCTCGGCGGCCTTCATGTTGCGGCAGGCGAGGATTATGCGACCCCCGCGACCGGCCAGGGCCTGGGCTATCTCGTAACCGATGCCGCTGTTCCCTCCAGTGACGACGACAATTTGCTCCTTGATTTGATTATCGTTGGGACATCGTTGGCCGCTCATTATGGTCCTGCAATGCGGGTCATGTAACAGACAAAGCCGGAGAAATGCGTGTTAGTGGGTGTACTTTTGGTTTATGAGCCTGGAGTGACGTGCAACCGCGTGGTTGCGGCTTGGGCCTTCGCCTGCATTCTTGTCGCTTGTGTTGCATCAACTGCAGTGCGCGAGGGTGTGGCAATGGAGTATGGCAGGCTTGGGACTATTATTAGGCGTGGCGTTAATAAAATCAGTTTACTCATTTCCATAAAGCCTGCGGACAATTGAGTATCAACTCTTTCGAGCACCACTAATTTCTGGCCTTGTTCGTAAACAATAAATGTTGATTGATTTAATTAACTGCCTCAGGGAACTCACTTATAATAATCTGGCTGAAGCAAAATGTTTAATGTGCTCGTATTAGGCTAATGAAACAAATCGGTTGTATTAAAAATGCCCTAGTTATGATTTAATTAGATCTAATTTCTATTTAGCAAGTGTACAACAATTTTGAAAAATTAATAGCTGCATATATTAATGTCTGTACTAGGAGTATAAATAGTTCTGGTATTGTTTATTGTTCCAATATAATTAGTTAGGAAAATATCAGAAACACTCCGAATATTCTGCAGAAAAAATTATGTGTTGCAAGACATCTAAAGAGCTATAACAATTGTTCGCAATAAAATCATAGAATAGTAGCCCCCAAGATTTCTTATCCGTCAATCGAGCTAGTCAAATTTTTTCAGTTTTCTTTTTGCACTTTTCAGATAGTTTTGTCCTCCTTATAATTTTTGCCATGCTCCATTCGTTCCACTTCATTTGTCTGAGACTTATTTTGGCACTTAGCTGTAAGTTCTGGCACCCTCCCCCCCACCCCGCCCATCTCTCATTTCGGAATTCATTTGGCATTTCATTTACTTTGAGGCAAACTTGCACAAATCCACTTTGTAAATATTTTTCAGGGGCAGCCAGTGGATGGAGATGGGGATGGAAGGAGAGAGAATAGCCGCAGTTGCCACTTCCCACATACCATGTTGCAGCCTCCAGCCCTCCAGCATTCTCGTCCCCATTTGTCTTTGGCTTACGCTAACACCTGCAACGGAGGAGAAGCCAGAAATATATAGGGGTCACAAAAACCGCGATGCTCCGGCTCTTGCTCCTGCTCTGAGCGAGCAAAGGGAACAAAAAAGAAATGAAAATAATCTTTAGATATTACATATTATCCGACCCTTCTTCGTTTTCTCCATCTCCATCTTGCATTTCTTGCTCTCTCCGTATCACCCCCTATCTCTTGATGGAATCCACTTAAAAATTTTGCCGCGAGTGGCGGGAGTTTTTACTTTGGCTGCTGCGACATTTATTTACGTGTGTCCAAGGGTAAAGTTTTTATTCCCCTTCAGAGGGGGCTTGTGCTTGGGCTGGGCTGTGGTCTGGGGTGTGGGGTGTGGGATCGGGGGGTCTGGCCAAACAGTTTCCGTTGACCCATCGCACTCACCGCACTGTAATCACGAGGCCCACCGCTAGGGCCGCTATCGTGGGCCACCACGTGGAGAAGGGATCCGCCTCCTCAAACATGGTCAGCAGTCGCTCCATCCTCGCCGTGTTTTCCTCCTCTTCTTATGCACTTATGAATTCTCTCCTTCAGCTCTTTCTTTTTCTGTTGCTGCTGCCGCTACTGCCGCTACTGCCCTTTCTTTTCCTGTCACTGCTCTTCCTGTTACTGCTGTTCTTTATTGATGAATGAATCTGGGACTCGACTGTCGTCTGCACTGCACAAATGTTGAACGCGGACTGAACCGGAATTGTAGCTATAAATATAAATTCTCATTGCGTGGTCCACTGTCCACTCCATAGACCCGTAGTACGTATGAATGTGTGGGGGGTACCCGTACCCACACTTGAGCTGCTGCTGCACGATGCTTTTTCTGTCGGAAGCATTCAGACTGTTCACAACGGATTCCAAGCGTCAATGCAGAAGGTTTTTGTACGATCTTCGCGGACAGCTTGGAACACTGTTATTGTTTTTAAGCTAAAAATACCAAATAAAAGAAATTAATTTAAAAAAAAGCGTTTATACATCTTAAAATCAGATTGTAATGGTATTTTCAGTTTTTCTCGAAATTCCGTCGGTGGAAAAAGTATCGTTCTACAGTAGCTTAAGCGCAGATTTCCAAAGCAGAGCAGAGAAGAAGATGCTGCTGACAATTGAATTTAAATGCCACCCCCTCCCGAAAACCCACACCCCTAGATGGGATGTTGCTCTCTCCTGCTTCCGCCTTCCCCCTCGAAACGTCACCGGCATATTTTCAATTTACATAAATGCTTGTTGCGCGGCATACAAAACGAGCGTTAGAACGAGATGGCTAGAGATAGCGGGACCGGTAGACCAATGCTCCCTCCCCGCGCTACCTGTCGCCGCTTAAGGTTATGTGCGAATTTGCACAAGCCGCAATAAAGGAGCCTGGGAGGTAGAGAGAGAGATAGGATAGGAAGAGGAGAAGAGAAATTCTGTTCGCTATTTACACGCGTTTTCCATTTTTTAATTTGTGCTCTTATTTCGTTCCTTTTTTTTTGACAATTTTTCTGCGGTTTTACGCATTTAGTGTGCATATTTTTGTGTGTAGAGTCGCCGACTAATGTAATTCAATTAATCTTCCGACGACGTCGACGGCGTCAGAGTCTGCTCTCAGTTCTCTGTCCGTCTCTCTTCCGTAGTGTAATTTGGTCAGACTGCGTGGCCACAAATTTTAATTACCGTTTAACAACTGTTTGTGCGGAACGGAACAGAGCGAGTGGGAGAGAGATTAAGCAGGGGAACAGCAGGGGCTTGGGACCGTTTTGGAAAAAGGATGGCATGAGGTCTTATGTGAAGAGTAGAAACATTTACGGCTTTCTTGACTGACTGACGACTTTTCCTTTGGAGGCGGAAGCGACTTACCATGAAATCTCACATACTTATCGATGAACTCTAAGGAATGAACTATGAATAAGGTCGCTTGGTACTCAAAAACAATATCATTATGTTATGAAGAACAAAACAAAAGCACAATGAATTATAACATTTTAAATTCCCCTTAGTTTATTTTTCTCTTCTTTTAAAACCAATTACAAATTATTGCAACCTTTTGTTTTACCATATATAAATATACCATATACATATGTATATCATTTTATCTTCTTTGTTATCCGTTAAAGAAGATAATCAAACATTTTAACATAGTTTCCTTGTTGTCCATTCCTTTCATATATTCTTTCATTTACCTTGGTTTTCCATATTCCGATTTTTTTTTAGATTTTTCGCGCGAGCAAACACTTTAACAAGCTCTACTAAAAAAATATGAACACACTCCAGAGTAGGTATGTACACATATTAATATAATTTATTAATATGAAAATATCGACAATGTGAAATTTTTCTGCATGGAAACATGAAATACACAAGCGAGTAAAAAAGTATGTTGAATATATGAATATTAATTAAATGACAATTATTGCTTAACCACCGTTAAAAATGGGTTGAATTATGAGCTTAAAAAACAGAGCAGAGGGAAACCAAGCCTAAAGTTGGTGTTGGCAAAAAGCAAAAAGCTCATCACAAAATTTCATTTTGCATTTTTATCACTATTATTGAATGAGCTGCATTTTTAAGTCAGGGAATTGGCATTGCAATACTTTTGACGTTGTAGCTATTCTTTTTTTGTTATTTGTATGAAATTGTTTCGCATGTGCATCTCCAAGACTATCTATAGAAGCGTTACGGAATTCCCCCATAAGAGAGATCATATCACACATGGGATGATGAAATTCGATGCCCGAATTGTGACAGCAGAGTGAACAGTCCGTCATTCACAGCCCCTCCGCCTCACTCAGCCTTTGCTACTCCAATTCAATTACAACTCATCCATTCCGCTCATCCAGTAATGGCAAACGTACGCGTATTTTCAGTAATTTAGTTGATGGCCCCCATAGAGGCGACAGTGCCAGTGCAGTCAGTGCACTCTACGCTCCATATCCGGCTTTCAAACCCAGGAACCAGCATCTAGACAAAATAAATTAAATTGCACACACAATTGACTCCGTACATATAATACTATAAGTTGTAATATTTTTGTAATATTTTCTGTTCGTTTATTTAACGTTTCTTCAATTTACATACTCTCGTATCTAATGTCGCTTATTGGTTGCCGAATTTGCTTTTTTATTTGCATTTGCGTTGCATTTCGTGTTTCATCTTTCGTTTCGGTTGATTTTTATTTTCATTGTTACATTTAGTTTCCTTTGCTTAGTCATTTGCTTTAGTTAGTTTGCTTTTGCTCAGACAGTTTTTTTGTTCATAAATATGTATGCAATGCTAATTGGTAAATTGTTTCAGATATTATGCTTTCTGCATTGATGTGCGTGTCCATACATACATATGTAAATTAGTATGTGTGGATGTGTGAGTGTGGCATATAGAGCGTAAGATTTTGTTTGTTAGATTTGCTTAGAACTTGGTCACTTTTATGCTGCAAAGAGCCTCCTTAGGCGAGAGTTCTTAAGTGTGTGTGTGTGTGCTTCTGCGTATGCGTGTTAGTGTTAGTTTGGTATACTTATGTACATATGTATGTAGGTACAGTACGTTTCAGAACTATATGAATGTTCAAATTGATTGGCTATTATAGAATAGCAACAGTTATATAATCATTTTGGGAATTTTTTCAAATTATATCGTTGAAGCTTTGTTGCCTAACTAATAGTAATAATAGTAGTAAGAAGTGAAATGATTGAATGATTTTAAGCTATCAAAGAATGTATCGACCTGTGAAATTGTGTTTGTTATTTGTTGACTTTGATAGTTTTGATGTATATGTGTTTCAGTCATCGAATTCTTCAATATGAATAGTTTGGTGTTATATTTTGTGTTCAATTAAATTTCTTTGATATTTCTGAAACGCACTGTTTGGTGTATGCTTCCTATTAGGTATTTCGACTGCCGACTGTTTTCTAAAAATAGCTAAAGCAGCTTATCCGTGTATTGATGTGGGAAAACAATATAACTCTATTTACAAACGAAATCGACCTCGGTTTCGTAACAAAGGGTCGTCGGTCCATCGTCGGAAATCAATGTAGAATTTTTAATAACAATGTAAACATTTCAAGATCCGCTACGAATTATCAAACATGGTTTGTTTTACAAATATTTAGTATTGTGGTTTTTGTTTTGTTTTTTTCATTTAAAATTAGTATCACTAACAAGCTTTTGTTTTATATTTATTAATTTCTGTCTTTAGAGGTGAGTGTGGGTGTCAGGGTGGAGGAAAGTCAGGTACCGTCGAGGACTGGTCCTTTTTTGTCCTTCGTCTAGTATTCACCACAGCTCGACTTTCGGCTCCCCTCTCTAGTCTACGTTAGTTCAGTTTGGTGTGTTTGTGTGTGTGTTGATCCTGTCACTAAATATAAAGTTTTACTTTTGCTTGGTCGTCAATTGTATAAATAAGTTTATGCATAGGCAAAGCATTTGTGGTTTTGACATACATAGACTACATACCTACATCTCTTCATATACAATATATGCAATGCATGACTAACTCGAAGAATCTATTCAACTTTCAATTTTTCCATTTTATACAATTTCAAAAATGTTCGGTTTTACGTTTTTCTCTGTTTTAATGTGAGAGTGTTGGTTGTGTGTGTGTCTGGGTTTTATCTTTATCTACTTATAACCTACTCTTAAGAAAAGCAATCTATGACAGTCACGCCCATCGACACAGCCCGCCCCACAGACCGACCAACATCGTCCATCGTCCACAATCCATAGTCCATACCTAGTTAAATATATATGTAAATGATTTACTCGTACTGGCTAGGAATTGTACATTTTATGCTACATAAATCCGAAAAGGACAATAAAAATAATCTCTCGAATATTTACAACGGGTTCCAGAGGGGGTGGGAGTGAGGTGGGGTTAGGTTGGGTTCGGGTTGGGTTCGGGTTGGGGTTGGGACGCGGTCTTTGGAGGATATGTGAGAACTACCAGGGCGCCTATCATCATCATCATCATCTTTATCATCATCATCATTCTCTTCCTCATTTTTCTTTCTCATCTGCATGCTAAACTGGAAAAATGTTTCGCAATATTTGTGTATGAATAAATTTCATTCCATTCATGGCTGATGCTCTTGTT
The DNA here is from genome assembly GCA_008121215.1 of Drosophila athabasca. Taxonomy (NCBI): domain Eukaryota; kingdom Metazoa; phylum Arthropoda; class Insecta; order Diptera; family Drosophilidae; genus Drosophila; species Drosophila athabasca. The sequence goes on along the minus strand of CM017793.1, from coordinate 60,764 downwards.
TCAGTTTTGGAAATTGTTTTTCTGGTTGATGTCCAACTTTTGATGGTGACAACTTTTTTATAGCTCTGTTCTGTTCGTTTGTTTGTCCACAGAAATTGTTATTAATAATTTATTGATACAACAATCTGTGATATTTTAGAATCGTTCTGTTCTGTTCCGTGCTATGCTATTTATTTATTTATGCATTTTTAGTTTTCAGAATCGCTACCGTCGCCGCGAATTCTGTGTGTGTGTGTGTGTGAGTTGATTTTTTGTATGTATCTATATAATTTAATACTAATTCGGGGAATTCAATTTACTAAACTACATACAAATTATTCCGATACTCAGTTTTGGTGTACAGTTTCGGGCTTCCAATTTGGTGAGGGGTCATGCTGCTGCTTCTTCTGCTGGTTCTAGTTCTGTTGATGGTGTGTTGGGTGGTGCCTTCACATCGCTGATATAAGGGTCATATAATCTGCAAATATAGTGAAGCGAACAAATATGAAAATTCGATTAGCGGTCGTCAATTTAGCGGCATAGCAAATACATTATTCAACGGAGAGTCAATGCCATATCCACGCGATTGAATCGCAAATTCTATGGGTACACACAGCCTTTTGGGCCCGAGTCCTTTCAGTGAATATCAAATTGTATGTAAATATAAAGTCCATTCGTCAAATGGCCCAATTGATTCATACTCTAAACAAAGGACCCCTCTATATGTATAGAGAGAGGTCATATTGCTTTTATTTGTTCTTTGAAGAGGTAATTTTGGTAAATAAATATATTATTAGACAGAAATATTCTGATAATTCGCTAGAAATTGTAATAAAATTGTAATTGTATTTTTGAATATACAAATTTGGAAAAAGATAAACAGTTAATCTCGTAGCTCCTTGCGATCGACCCCTGGACGAAGGAGAAGCTTCGGGAAAGACCTGTTTCCTCTTAATATAGAATAGCGTCTTGATATAGGAAGTTTAAACATTGTTAGACAAACTGCCAGTCAAAGCATTACATTGTCCAAGTATTGAAAGGGTCAAGCCCTTTTACCACTTCAATATATTTATCCTTAATTTACTTAGTATCTGTTATAAATAAATAAATACACATTTTTATGATTACATTAAACTTACCAATTTGTACAGATAATGACAAAACATGGGAAACATTTTATACAAAAATGAATACGGATACTCCTGTTATCCGTTCATCCACATCGACATACATTTGTAAAGTAGCTTTTTGTGTTTACGTACTTCCCGGCACCTGCACCCGCACCCGCACCCACACCCACACCCACGCCAAGTCGAACATAATCATTATGCTATCCAGAACTAACAATATTTAATGGGTTAAATAAATTTAGTCCATGGCACCCAAATTAATGAACTTTCGCCAGCAATTAGCTCATATAAATTTATTACATAATGCATGAGAGCAATTCCTGGTAATGCGAATGGGGGAACCCCTAATAGACTCCACCCTAGGGCCAGCCTCTGCTCTGCCCTGTCCTGCCCTACGCTGCCACTGTCAATACCGTTGGCCATTGGCTCTCAACACTTGCCGGCTCTGGTTGCTGGTTCAGACTCATTTTGTATAATGGACCATTCAGTTATTTGTTATTAGCCCAAATGGGCATTCAGCAAACCTAAAACCCGGCCAAAAATATGGCTTCACTCGGGCGGGCATTGCCCAAATGTAGCACTTCCAAACCAGAATCCAATCGATTTTAATAGTCACAACCCAAAAGGTTTTCTCGAGGGAATAGCGGGTCTGCATCTACATATGTACATACGGTGCGGATCAGAACTATAATCCAGTTGTAGTTGAAATATCTAAGAATAAATATAAATGGATTAAATGTGCTTTTGATACGGCGCATATTTAAGGTAAATATAAAAACTTCAAATAAATATATTAAAAAAATATAATAAAAGGATAAAATATATTTGATAAAATATTTTCATATTAATGGTAAAATGCAAATGAGAACACTTCCATGTAAATATTTGTTCTCTTTTTAGCGCCTTTATTTTATATTTAATCCTATTTTTAGACTCAATATTAACTGAACACTTGACTTAAAACATTAAAAACCTTTTTAAGCTGTAAAAATGTCACTCTTCTTTGTCCTATACATTCGTAACGCACTGTAGGCCCTTGGTGAGCTGAGATTAGTCTGGGGCTGGCTGACAATTTTTTAATCAACACGAGCCGGGCAGCAACAACTGGCCCTGGCCCTGGCCCAGGCACTGGAACTGGGCAAATACTCAACGAGGAAATGTCGCTTACGAAAATAAGTAAAAACAAAATGCAAAATATTCCATGACCATTTTGGCACGTGCTCGCTTTCCATTGTTGGTGGGTGTTGTTGGTGATTGTGTGAACCTTGATTAACGCAATAGGAGATAGAAGGGGGCTGGCTGGTGGGTGGATGCTTGGTGTGTGTGGTGTGGGTGGTGTGGGGTTTGTAATATTGTAGCTGTTTGCCAAATCTCTCGGTGGCTGTCTCTCTAAATTTTAACTATGAATGTCCTGGACTGCCAGTGCCATACAACAGTAACAAGGAATGTGTGGTGTGGTTATGTTTGGTTGTGTGTGCGTGTATATGTGCATGTGTATGTGAGGGCTGCTTGTGTGTGAGTTGGCAGTAAAATTTGTTTACCAAAACCTTCTTAGCTTGGCTTAGTAGCCCCGCACCGCCATTGTTTGTGTATTTGCATTTTGGCTCCTCTAGTGTCTTGTGCACCCCATCATCCGTGTCCTACCCCCTACCGCTCCTACCGCCCCTACCGCCTAACCACCCCTCTGTTGGTCTGTGGCGGGGTGTGAAATTTCATGCATATATGTATCTATGAGAAACAGTACGGGTGGGCGTACGTTGATGTGGGTGAGTGTTCGTGAAAGAGTTCGTGCCTCGCCTTTGGCCTTTTTGCAGCTTTTACTTTTTACCCGCTTTTGTTTGTCTTGGTGTTGTTGTTTGTTGCCTTTGTTTGCTCCCACTGCCGTCGCTGGTGCTGCCGCTGCTTCTTCTTGGCTTTGACTGTGGACAGCCTCGTGTTAGTCGCAGTCGCCAGCCCTTTGACCAGGTCGGATTCGGAATGGCAGGAAAGAAACGGCGCGTCGTCGCATTCAAATATCTCAGCGAGTGAAATGTAAATCGTTTTTTCCGTTTCCCATTCCGTTGTCTAGGTAACTGGGAAATGGTTACAGTATCGGGTTGCGGGTGCTGAAAGTGCAACAGGCAACGAATACATGGTTTTCGGAGCCTTGAAATCGTAAGAGTCTACATAAGTATATTTCAAATATAATATTTGATTTGCTATTATATTCATTTATTTCGCATCCTATTGGCTTCATATTTAGAATCAAAGCAACAAGTTGGTCTGAATCATTAGAATTTTAGAAATGTAACAACTATTAAAATTGGTCCAGTAGATGGAGTACAACTGGATCGGAAGCCTACCCGTTCAGGCTCCCTGCTTTATTGTTATTGCCAAAATTTTATATGCCACCACAGACAGCGGCAGCAGCTGCGAGCAGGAGAGACAGGAGAAATATATGAAGCTAGCCGCAGCCAGGCAGGCACAGTGGGAGAACGTTGAAATATCGCCCCAACTATTTTCTGTGTGCCCTGGAAGGGAAAGGGTACGGGTACGGGAACCGCAACGTGTTATGCAAATCTGGCAGAGTTGGCTTGCCCGCTGCGGCCATGACAGTGTTGGGACGGGGGCGGAGGCGGAGGTGGAGGTGTCCACGGCCATGTGTCGCTCGGGTTGGTATTTGTATTGCCCTGAGCTCTGTTGACCATCTGCAGCGCCAACGGTGGCATCAAAAACAATTTAGAAGCTTTGCTTTTCCGTGCCCTGCTCTTGCTTTGGGTTGGGTTTTCCTGCAGTCGGCAGTTTTTTCCATCCGACCATCCGACCGACTCTTCCCCTCTATTTGATTCACTCAAAATGTTAATTTAAATTGCAAAAACTCCATTATTTCGTGCTCATTGTTCTTTTCATGTTTACCTTCCAGCTTTTTTTGTGCGCTTTCCTCAATTAGCATTTTCCGACCGAAGGAATAAAAGGGGTCAAGGGGGTCAGGAGTTCAGGAGGGAGTGGCAGCAGGAGGTTGTCGCATTAAAAATGATATCCTAAGTAGATTGTACAAATTGCTAGCAATTAGATTTAATAGCCCGTTCAAGTGGGGCCCATAAACGGAGAGCGAGCGTCCCGTTAAAGCTTTGAGCCCGCGATGTCCTCTTGAAGCATTTTCCTCCTCATTCCATCTTCTCTTTTTCCTTAAGCGACTCAGAGGAAATGCCAAAGCAAAAGGTACCGAGTATTTATCATCAAAATCGGTCAAGAACACTCAAGTCTCAAAGCTTTAGCCGGATATATAGGTGTGAGATTGTGAGAATGTTTAGGGGTATTCAAAAGCTGGCTTTAATGAAAGACGAACCAACGGATTTTTCCTATTAAAAAAAGTTCTCAGTTCGAGCCATAACAGCTACGAAAATTCGACAATGAATATTTTGAGCCCCTGCAGTCATCGTCTTGAAATGGAGATTCGGAGAACGTTCACAAAAAACGATTAAGAAAGTAGTTTCTGTTTATGTCTTGTCTTCAACGATGAATTTTTCATAACGACTAAGGCACCCTGGCATTTAAAAGCGAAGTTTTCACTTAAAAAGTTAAACCTACTAACGATTAGAGTGCAACTTTTATAATTCGCAATTAATTTCATTTTTATCATATTTCCATTAACTCGAAAGCTACAACAAAATCTGTCGACAGTCAGCATACGGAAAATTCAGCTCATTCTATTCCAGTGTCCAGTGGCCACTGGACACAGCATCTACATACATATATACCAATGAGTACGCAAAGCCAAGGGCTATCCATTAACAAGTAATTATATTTAGAGGTTTCTTGATTTAATTTAATTAGTGTTCACTTGAAAACACTTTCGGTATGCTTGCGGCTATTGAAATGTATTTATACAATAATATTTAACAATTTCATATAAATTAATTTAGGTTTGACTTTTTTTTGGATGCTCCTAGAACGAATTGTTATTACCCTTTCACTTCGCAATTGATTTTTGACTTCTCCTTGCCTTCATCGTTGAATCATTTGAACTCTACTTTTTTGTAAGCAGTTTGTTAAAACCAAAACTTGAAGTGGAATTATTATGACTACTGAAAGTACGAATATACTTATGTATTAAGTTACACAAGTACATTTCCCCCACCCAACTGCATCGTTTTTAAACAAATTTCAAGGAAATTCCCAGTAGTTAATCTAACAATTCCGTCAACTTGTTTGCCAATTGTCATGGAAACTTTCTCGAATTAGCAATTATATTGCGAAGTTCCTGAAGTAAAACATCCTGGAGGGTGTTTATACGTGCCCAATGCTTTCGATTCCTTGCCATATATATCAAATGAACATGTCCAATCACTTGTGCCATTTTGTAGGCCAATTAAAGTTTCTATGGTGCTTGAAAAAACCGAAAACAAAAACTGAAAAACGGAAAAGTTCAAGAACTTTTGCCCGATGCCTCAATTCATCGACGGTCTCCGGCCACAAAACAATCAAAGCGGCCCCAGCTGTGGCCCATGGGGCGCTGCTTGTACACGCACAAATATACCACTCCTACACGTACTCGTACTCCTACGTAGACCAAGGCAAAAGGTGGGTGGGTTGGGGGTGGTGTGCAAACAATAACTTCAATTATGAATATTTCAGGCAGCAGCACAGTGGAGCGTGGGTGAGGCGAAAGAGTTGGAGCCCGCTCAAGGTGCCACAGCAGCAGGAAAAGGACAAAGTTTGGTTCGTTCGAGAAACTTTGTGACTGCTCGGCTGAGGTGAGGACAGGTCAGGAGACATTGACTTTGATCTTGGTCCTCGTCGTCGTCGTCCTGGTCCTGGTCCTGGTGTAGGACATGCCACCGGGGCCATGTCCTTTGCCGTGTCTCTGACTCGAGCGCGAGCTTGGGCTCTAGCTCTAGCTCTTGCTCTGGCTCTTGCTCTGGCTCAGGCTTTGTTTGTAATCCAAACGCAATTTAACTGGCTCTTGCTTTGATTCTGGCTGGGGGCAAATAAGAGAGGGAAAAATATAGCAAACAATTCCTTCAGATGTCCTCTGGCTGGGCAGTGATGGGTGTGGGACAAATAATTGGCTTTGCGCCTGGTTTAATAAGCATAATAAGCCGGATGGCTGATGGCCGGGTCACAAGGTCAGGCTAATTAATAATTAAATTAAAGTTTCGTCAGAGCTATAAAAGTATTAATTGCTGTCCACAAATCTGGCTTAAGCCAAGGTCCACACGGTCGGCTTCCCATCGCAATCCCTCAAGTGGCCAGCCTCACGCCGAACATCCACGCCCCCCTCCCAGAGCAACACTTCCGCTGCCAACTTCGCGGAAGTGTTGCCTTGTTGCTTCCGGTGGCAGCTCAAAACCAATTGCACATTCACACAAGGAGCAGAGCAGGGATTGGTGGCAGCCTGAGATTGGATTGAGCGATAATAAAAATTGAGCAATGCCCCTCCCCGATGAAAAACGATGCATGTAATGTACGAGCAAGCAAAGAAAAGGCAAGTCTTCCGCTTCCTACCCCCCTCCTCCTCCTCCTCCTTCTCCTGCCACTGCCACTGGCATCCTGTCTGTAGGACAACTTCCGGTGGCGGCATTTTGGCGCCATGTCATATTGACAGTCTGTTCCAGGTCTCCGCTCCGCTCCACTCCCGTCTTAGTCTTATTAATATTGAAGTAACGTGAAACTGTCGTGTGTTTTTCCTCCCAATGGCCGCATAAAATGCTCCAGCCGAAGATGGAAGGGCTGCAATGGGCTGAGGCAAGTGCCACTGAGAGTGGAAGTGGATCTGTAACTGGAGCGCGTGGTAAATATCCGGAGCCTGAAATTGTATTGCAATAAAATGATTTATTTGCCCATATATTCGTCAAGAAACCAGGGGCAGGGGGCAGGGGCTCCAAAGAAGAGCCAAGTCAAACTACAACGGGACGAGTGGAGGAGTGGAGGAGGAGCATGAAGTGGGAACTCTGTGACATGTGGAAATATGCCAAAGCCTGGTTCTTATTGTCTTATGACACGCGTCAAGGACATGTGCAGGACGGGCTCAGGGTCGACCACTGCATAGGATTCCTTGTAGGGGCTTCGGCGTGAATTTCTCATAAAAACGTAATAATTTCATTCCCAAAAAGGGCAGGCCAGCGCCAGCGGCAGCATAGGGAGGGAATGTGAGTGTGTTGATAAGACCGCCGGACCGTAGCAACAGATTTCCCATCTTTCCCTCTTCCTTCCTACTCCCCCATACTCTCCCACTGATCCTGTCCTGTCCGGACCTGTCCCATCCCATCATCCGCCTCCGCTTTATTGCAGCCGCAACTTTTATTAAATAGCCATGGGGAAGATGGAAGCGAACGACCAGAAGCAACAGAGAAAGACCGGGAGAAAAAAACCATTTCTGGACTACCCAAAAATGTGGAACCTTATCTGCAAATGTCGTTTGCCTTCCTCTGCGCCTAAAAAAGTAAAGCAAAGCCAAAGCCAAGTAAAGAAAAGGAAAGGATTCACTTTGGCCCGCCTTAATGGCCTTAAAATAGCTGCCATGAATGCCATTTGGCCAGCTTATCAAAGGCAATGCCGAGCCATTGACGTAGATAAATTTAATTTACCTTCTTTTGCTTGTCTATATGTAGATATTTATTTAGATGCCGATTTTGAAAACGAATTTCCTTGATGGAACAGAAACAACGTAGCAACGAATTTCCCGTAGCCTTACGCAGACTAAATTGAGTTAGGCCTTCCAAAAAAAGGAAAGGGCAGAATCCCTCCGACACGTCACAGTGGCGTATGCGTTACGCACGCACGGATACATTACGCATACGACACATGGTCCCTTTAGGGAGTTGTTCTTTTTAGCGCAATTCTCGCAGCCCCGCAATAGTCACGTCTCATCAATATCATTGCCAGTATTGGATGGAATATAAACGAGTAATAGTTCGAATATTCGATTGTCCACTTTCTGATTGCATTTACATAATTTTTCGTCATTTATCATCATTCGGCAAGAACATTGCATTCCACAAATTATTCCGCATAAGGCTGGCACAATTGATGTTTTATTCAATATTTTTTCAATTTCACAACATTGGGCAAATTCAATTGGATGTATTAATCTTTTTAATTGAAATTTAATTTCCGAAAATGGGAATAATAAAACAATTGAACCCAACGAAAAGTCAAATACAATAAAATAAAAAAATAAGTTGTTTTCGATTGGCCCAATCAATTTTATTCGAACCATTTTCTAAGTCCATCCACCATTCTTATTTAATTACGAAAAGGAAATTCCTTGTTTGTTTATGAACTTAACAACGTAGATGATACATCTTGTGTTTTCAGAACCATAAGTCCATGTCTAATTCGATTGGTAATTTACAATCTATAAATAAGGGCCTCAAATCGATATTGACCTTTGCGCTACAATTTCGAAGGCTTCGACGTTTCAGCAGCTTTATTGTTGACGGTTGTTACGGTATCGAATAATTGATATGGTAATCAGCAATTTACATTTCTGGTCTGTGGGATTAAGCTCATTGCATGGGTATAAGGAGATTCTAGTGCATTCCTTGGCACGCTTTAATCCCAATGGATCCCTGTGTGATACCTTTAATCAATGTTTATAAATATTGATTACATTTTCAATGGCTGTGTCATTTGTCCATGGCTAATTCTATGCTTGACAAACTCACCATTCAAGCTTCTAACCCAATCATTTAATTGCAATTAGGGCTGTCCTTCGGCTGGGGAGAGTGGAGCGGGAGCGGTATCGTGCCCCCACTTGTCAATCACTTTTCCCATCCGTAATGTGTGACGCACCAACCACTTGGGTCAGCACCGCCTTGACGGGCCAATTATAGTCGGACAGTCTGAAAGGACCGAAAGGGTTGAAAAACGAGGACAAGAGCACTAAAAAGTACTCTGAAGAGGAAATTATTCAACCAATTTGTGGCCAGAATTCGACCCAGGGAAACATTCAATTTTTTTCCATAATTAATAGCCCCGGCAATAGCCAACAAGCAGGCAATGGCCCAAGGCCCTGATGCACTGAGGGGAAGGTAATCTAATGGCATTTTAATTACTATTTGAAATGCAAAAGGGCAAAAGACCTAAAAACAATATCAAGGTTTCGACTCGGCTCGATTCCATTTTCAGCCGATAATATTCTCTGTTGTTGGTGTTAGTGGCAGCGTTACAAATGGGCGAGCTATAAATTATCAGAGTCATAGCAGTGTCCATCACGTTGAAATGCTTGAATTTTTCATTGCTTGCATTTCAATTTCATGGGTAGCCATTAAAATTGACAGCTCACACACACACACACACCCACACACACACACACACACACTGACTTTCCATTCCCATTAGCAATCCCTGCCTCGCAATGTGTTGATGTGCGGGAGGCAGGGAAAGAGACAAAGAGAGAGCTTAAAAATATTGAAATGTCGGGTCTACGAGCAGAGTGCCCCAAAGGGTTTGCCCAAAAAAAGACTCGAACTGGATTCGGTTTAGCCTCTTCTTTTGAACACTCGGTATTCGAGGGACAAATGATATATTGAATTCAAGTTTTCAAATCCCTTGAAGAGTATATTTCTTGATCTGGATTGTGTGTTTATGTTATCTTAACACACACAGATATAAAACCAGATAATTGGTGTTCAAAGAACTGCCACCTCACAAGCATAATGACTGCACTGTGTTTCACACCTGTTTCGCTATATTTCATGAGTTATCTTTATCCAATTTTTGAAAATTGAATAAATATAGATCTTTGAAGATTCAAAGTACACAATTCGAGTACCAGGTAACTTCTGGTCGAGTATTACTCGACCTCTTTCGCTCTTAGTTATTTTCTCTGTTCAGCTGTTGTCAAATTTTCTGTGTTTCCCTTTTGTGCTGCCATTTTTTTTCTGGTCCCAATTTTGTTTTTCTTGCTGCTTTTTTTCTCTTTCCATATTTTTGTTCTTTTTTTGAACAATCCCAGCGCGATTGAGTCTCTGTCGCCTCTTCTTCTGAAGCTCTCATCTGCTTTTTCGCTGCTCGTTTTTTGTGCAATAATTTCCCTGCGTTTCTTTTTCCGCTGCCACTCCCACTGCCTTAAAAGCATGTTGCATAATTTACGCGCTGCGAACTGCCAACCGTAGTGGCGTGGCGTGGCGTGGTGTGGCGTGCCGTGACAGGAGGGACATTAGTGGAAGAGGGTTCAGCTGATTTGCTTTTTGCTTGGTTTTGGGATTTAGATTCGGGTTCCGGATCGAGTTTGAGTTCGGGTTGGGTTCCAGTTGGTTTCCAGCTGGGTCTGGGACCGAAAAGTGCTACACACACACACATTAAAATGTTTCTTTGAATTTCTGATTTGTGGCTGCAACAACTGCCGCTTCCCGCACTGCTGTTATTGCTGATGTTGCTGTTGCCCGACCAACAACCGAAAAATTCGACATAGCCATCATTTAGAGTCAAAGTGGGCGTAGAAGCGGCTAATGTCATCGGGCATTACCCATTCATGGCCTGGACCCCAGGAGGAAACCAGAAATCATATCCCAGTTGGGTCTTCAATTGCAGTACTGGGAGGGGCTGGCTGACTGGCTAATTGATTGGCAGACTGATGTACTGACTGAATTATTAACTGTATGTGTAATATTTATCTGACTGACTAATTGAATACCCAACTCCATAACTATCATCTAAAAAGTCAGAAAATGATAAGGCGGCACTGCACTGATGGCATGTTTGACCAATGAACTCCAATCACTGGCCAATCCTTGCGAAGATGACTTCGATACAGTTGCTGTTAAACCGTCTGCACCGACGACTTCTGTCGTGGTAGGGAATTGCGATTGATTCAAAATTCCATGCATTTTGGATAATTTGGAATTGGGATAAAGTATTCTACGCTAACATGCTTCTGGGAATAAGCTATTGACAAAATGTTATGGTGTGGGTACGTGCCGGCTCGCAACTGCTTATTCTATTATTTACTAACACTTCAACAGTCGATTGCTTTGCGAAAGTGTGGGATAGAGACAGATGAAGCGGAGAAATGAAAACAGATCATATATTCCAAAATTCGAATCAAATAGATCATTCGTTGGAAAGGGGATTATAAACATAGAGCCGCTCCCTTTGCCGTGGCTCACAACTTTTCCGATCGCTTTTTCTCGCTTTTGGGGCTGTGAAAAAAGTACAACGGCGCCGTGTCGAGGTATCTGACTGATTGAATTATGTATTAACTAAATGACGGACTGTCGCGGTATCTGTCTGATTGATTGGCCAACTGATTTATTCAGTGACTGACATATTTGGATTTGCATGCGCTTGCCACTCGATTAATTTATGCCAGTGCCAAATATCAGCTAATCGTCCTGCGGCCTTCAAATGTGTCAAGTCAACGCTGACCCACAAAGCCTTCGGATCATGGTATTCGCCTCTAGCCACAGTACTACCCACACACCGCCTCTGGCGTCTCTGCTGTATACCCGGCAGGGTCCCTAGTCGCGAACGAGATTGAAACACTGAAATTATGCGCGCTAAACTTTATAATTAATTACATTCGCATAATAAACGAACTTAAATATGAAAATGAAGTGCAAATTCGAGTACAGGCAGAATCCAGATTGAAAAGGAGAAAAGGATGGTTAGCATTCTTGTTAGTGGTTCGGGCCTTGTTTATGCATACGCTTTTAAATTAGCCGACGACAAAGCAGGCATCATTGACACGCACAAAGCGACAATTTAATGTCGCTTACACGGAAATCATTTGCGCAAAATCAATTTCAATTTGCAATCTGACACTGAGCGAACAAATTACGAAACACCAGGGGAAAAACTAAGGAAAGTTGGGCGAGGGCACGAAAGGAATCGGATGCTGCATTAGGCGCTCTGATGTCTGATATCGTGTCCATGCGGTTTCGCTGGATAATTTGTTTTCTCTTCTGCATGTCATGCTGTGAAATTTATTTTAAATACTTAATACCCAAACACCAAACACACACAATCGTTCATCATCAGCACACCCGAGAACAAGTGAATAGGTATATTTCTAATGGAAATAATTCAAAGTAAATTGGAAGATACATAGAAATAAAGATGTCATTTCAGTCCATTCTTTTTTTTTTTTTTTGGTTATTAAGTTACTTTTAGCTGAATTATCACAGCTGAAAGAATTATTTGGCCTCCCACGTCTTTGGTCCATTCTCTTTAAATTATGATATGTTTTATTCATTTTTTATTTCATTTTACTACAGTGTCGGAATTACTTACATTTGAAACAGCTTTAAGAAAATATTAAACAACAAAGTTTTGCTCAACGATTGAAAATGTATGTATATTACATACATATGTATAATCAGATATGTACGTCTCATAAATATTTATGTACATAGTTCATATGCAATATGGATTTTCTAGATATTTCTAGATTTCTAGAGATTTTCTAGATTTTCGTGTTTATTTATTAAACTATTGAAGTGCTCCGGATTTAATACCGAGTATAATAAAATATTGAGCCTATTTAGATGAGGCATGCCGTACGCAACACGAAACTTTGATGTGATTTAGTGAGCCACATGAGCCGTACAATTTGGGGCTCTCTGTTGAGGCGTTGTATGTTACGTGTGTCAGGCCAACAAATAATAGAATTTGTCTGGTTATAGCCATGACAGGTTCTGGCCCAAGCGCAGGATAATGTGCACGTCAGAGGCGGTTCACACAGGGACATGTTGGCCTGGCTTAGTTGTGGCATGGCTGCTGCGGCCATGTCTGCCACAAGCGTTCTCCGCCTCTCTATCTCTCTCCGTTCCCCTGATAGGCGCACGTTGCGCGTATCATCATCAATCAAGACGGAACAGAACAGAACGAAACGAAACGGTAGGCAACTGATCTGATATGCATGTTATATGTGAAGCTGGGGCATATTCAAAGGACCAAAGGACGTTCCTCTGGGAGGTGGGACATTCAAGTGTCTCCAACTCTACTGTAATATTATTCACATTTGTATTTATTTGATTCTGAGTAGGGCATTCCGAGGGGAATGTATACTAATTTACAGGGAATACTAATACTAATTTTCATTAAGCATTAATATTTTAAATATCATATATTAATATCCATAAATGTGGACTTCTATAATCTGCAACCCTTTTAAGTTTTCTTTTCACTGCTTTCATTTCCCAATGGCGATTATCAACTCATCTTTATCAAGATTTTCATTTCACGCTTATCCGCTCAGTTCTCTTTATTGATTTGCCAGCTACACAAAGTGGAGAGTAATCTCTGATTTTCTCACCTCCACAATTCGCACAATCCACACTGAAGTGTACCGCAAATAGTGCGATATGAATCTAAATAAATGCATCAGTGTTCCAAGAGCACTCAAAATTGCTCCCAGATTGCTTTCGTGGCAGGCTTCGAAATTAAGAAATTACTCGGATATTTTGTACGTACACTAGTTCACTGCGTCTGTGGGTCTGCGTGCGTGAGTTTGGAAGTGCACGCACTGTATCTGTATCTGTGTGCACTTAAAAGTGCCATTGCCTGCTTTCAGACTGCATTTGTTTAAAGTATAAGTAGAAGTCGTGGTAGTGGCAGTGCCAGTGCTAGTGGCTGTGGCAGAAGCAAAGGCTAGGGAAAAGGCAAAGAGCCTCGGGCCAGAGCCTATGCAAATGTGATCTGAAAGCAGGCTTCAAGCCAGTCATGGTAATTGAATCACCCTGCGAGTTGTAATACACCCCCGAGCCGACTCCACCCCAAGGCTAGCCATTAGAAAAGTGCACAAGTGGATGGGTTGGGGATGTATAGGGGCTGAGTGTTCGTGTTTGACAAACAGCATTTCAATGCTTTCAACCCACACGCAAACTAACAAACAAACAAATATCATTACAGTGACTTATAAATGTATGCAAACGACAGGCTGACAAGCATGAAAATGTACAGCCGTCGCAAAATATTCGTACACCCTCAACAGCGGAGAATAGTCGAAAACGTAACAGAATTTAAAGTAATTAAATTGTGATTTATTTATAAATTACAAATCTTGTCTCTCTCTGTAACTTTGCTATATTTTGATATTGAAAATAGATTATTTAGTATGTTAATCCGACACACTGAGATTTAGCTTAGCTTTTTGGGGTGTATGAATAAATTTTGTCCCGACTGTATCTCTGTATGAATGTCATGTACACTTGAAAGGATATGAAAGCCTGCGACGACAACTTACATACATAAAAGATGAAGAAAAATTGCACATAAATACGGAAAACACATCAGTGGGTTTCGGGAAGGGGTGTAGCGTATACCATATACCGTATACCGTATACATATAAAGATGGAGATGGATATGAGAGAGCAACTTGCGATTGTCAAGTGGTTGTATGTATGGGAGACAAGCGTTCAGCTCCAGCCGCTGCCGCTGCCGCCAGCCAGCCGCTCTACGATTGAACTTTACCAAGCGTATACCTAATTTATGCATCTTCGAACACATATACACAGATGTACATATAATGTATGCATAAATACATATACACAATTATCATCTTGGCCGTCGCATACATCTTCATTCAATACACATATATACAATACACATACATATAACCCTCGTCGGAAGCATTTTCGCGTTGATAGCAACAACAATAGCTGTGAAATAGTATTACCAAAAAAAAGAATGCCATCTTATGAAGAGGCGCAGACAGTGCGGTGCGGTGAGGTGAGGTGGGGTGAGGGTGTGGTTAAGGGAATGGCAACCAACTCACAAAAGCCATCAGCGGCTGGATCACGTATGGGAGATGGGAGATTCGCTTAACCCTTTACCAAACCAGACACAAGCGGAAAATCGCCAGAAATCGGCAAACAAAAATATGTGGTTTGATTTATGAATAAAATGGATGTAATTGCTATTTAAGATGAGACTTTTTTGTAACTATTCAAAATACTTGAATGGCTTTTTACAGCGTAGAAAACCAAAATCTAATGTTTATCCTCAGGATGCGGCATGTAACGATTCCTTGTTTATTATTATAAACAATATAAGAATATTATTCTTCCAAAACGAAATGAGTTCAATCCTATTAAATTGAAATAGGACATACATATATGTACATATGTATGTATGTATCGTGTATGTTTAAACTGAAATCCAATAATTTTCCCATCGTGCGAGCGCTTAAGAAATTAAAAGTATCTGTGTAGTCGGTACCGTGTGTCCGGACTACTGGAATATACAATTTTCCCTGTTTTTTCTGCTCTTTTATACTCAGCTTTTCCTCGCTTTTACCCCTTTTTTTCCATGCTGGCAGAGGTCCACTCTGCATATTTTAAGCTTTTCTTATCTGTCTTTGTCAGGCCTGTCGCATGATCGCATTTGCTTTCTTTTTTTTTGTTTCGGCTCTGCCTTGGCTCTTTTTCAGCCCTTGCTCTATTTTATTGTTTTTGCAAGAAGCTGTCATGAAAAGTTTGCCTTCAAAGGGTTAAGGCTGTTACATTTAGCTGCATTTTGCATTCTATTTTTGCGTTGAAATGTTGTTGCACTTTACAAGATTCTGTTAGCCAGCAACAGCACACGAGAGAAAGGGACAGGAGTAACAGTACACTTGAAGCAGCGGCAACACCAGCATTAGCAGCTGCTCCAACGGTTCTATTGACATTGCGTAAACTTTGAACTGCTGGGGGGAAAGGAAAGTGAGAGGAAAGGGAGCGATGGCAGGGCGATGGCGATGGCGGAGTACATTGAGCTCTCGATGACGTCGCGTGTGTGCTCACGGCCTATCTGGCGGCCACAGTGGGAGGCAGCTTCCTGCAGCCGCGCGTAACACAAACAAGAAAGTACGAGCAGCTTTAGGGGCGGAGGCTTTGATACCCTTCTTTATCTATCGAATAGACGCATATTTTGCATCTACACATACATATATCCAATAAATACAAAAATTTGGCAAAGTTTTATTACACTGTTTTTACATTAAAATAAATATTTCAAAAGCATAGAACTACTGAGATTTTCTTCGGATAAAAAAAGATAGACTCTCTCTGAAATGGGATATTTTCCATTTTCCCTGCAATTAAAAGTCTGGCAGAAAACAAATGCATGCAGTTTGCATCTCTTTGTTCACGTCGGAGTAATGCAACAAAACCTAATTACCGTGAATGAGACAAGCAGGATTACCAGCCAGCCAAAATCAATGTCCAGTCTAAACCGTCGCAAAATACGATTGTTCCAGCCTGATTACTTTCAATTAGTGATATCATGTAGAAGTTTTCGATAAATATCGAGACCGTCCGAAATAATTATGAATATTATGTTCATATAAGGCGAAAGAGAAAACGATTGTGACCGATTTTTATAAAGATTCACTATGACATAGTCACAAAGCCAAAAAAAGGAACAAATTACTCTTTTTGCTGGTGAATAGTGAAATTTAAGCTTCTTTGAAATTCGTTTCTAAAGCCTCGGTGCGACCTAAATTCATTCGGCCGTGCTATTGATTCCACTTTCGGGAGGTTAAATTAATTCTAACATTGCTACATATGTATGTATGTACATATGTATGTATATTTGGCATACTTTTTTCTATTTTTAATCTAGAATTCCCAAAACGGTGTCACCACAATTCATGCTAAATAGTTTGTCAATAATTTGATCAAAGGAAACCAACATTTCAGAAACCAGAAACTCAACTAAATGTTCGTTAGAATTTTGCATACATAACATTTATTTGTTTATGGTAGTTTCAGAATTGAATAAACCTACATATTTACATAAAGAAAAATAAGCAAACACTAAAAGAACATTTTTATGAATATCTAACCATGTGAAAGCAATTATTTTGAACAAATAATAAATAACATACATATGTATCTAGTGCAAAACACTAGAAATTTATTTCAGAATGCCACTTTCAAAAGGAAGTAAATAAATCAATGTTTTTTATTTGAATTAAATTTAGAAATTACTTTATTGATGAAAAAATACATGCGTGCATGCAATCAATTTCAAGGAAAATCAGACAGAGAGTTTGAATGCCTTACCGCTAGCGAAAGATAAATCTTTTGTAAGGGAGTTCCTGTCTCAGGCCGGGGTACAGCCTCTCAGTCTGTCCAAGGCCCGGCCCCTATACAGAATTATTTGTTTTTGGGGACCACAGAGAGGGATCGGACGGACACGTGCATGGCGCAAGAGTCACTCCGCTTGGGGAGGTATGGGGTATGGTACGGGTATGGACCCGCCCCAGGCGGTAAGTGGTGCGTGGACACTCGTGGGGAGGCAGGCCGCGCGCGGGTGTAAGTGCCCGCCGCGACCGAGGTGTAGGCGAGGTGCGGGTGGTGTGCGTACTACGCGCGGTACAGACGTATGCCTTGGCCGGGGCCTAGACTAGGGGCGTGCCATCCATCATGTGTCCGTATTATCCAAGAATCTCGACCACATTCGGTGCGCACTCAAGGGTCTCGGTCTCGTCTCCCACCTCAGCTTTATTGCCTTGATTACCAATTCAATCCGCAAACGAGCTGACATCGCCAGTCGGCCGTACCTGCTGCCAAAACACAAAAAGGCGCACTCGAAGTGCCCATAAAATACTTACACTCATCCGCACTCGCACTCGTACTCGCACGTACACTCACGAGTACACTAACTAGGGAATGGCTATAATTAAATATGAAAACATATGTTTCCCCATTGTTTTTCACAGACCCCCGGCAAAGGCAGAGAAAAATCAATAAAAACCCCCGATCCAGTGTCCTCTTGCCATATTTACTACGAGTACGTGTATGAACAGAAAGAGATGTAGGCCCAGGCTCAGGGCCAACTGCATTGGATAATTTGTATTTAAGCAAGTTAAGTAAATCAGCTGACGAGTTGGCGAACGCAAAACATCAAATATTTATAAGCCCCGGGTTGAGAAGGCTTAAATTTGATGAGAACCGGAGGGAGAACGAAGGAGAGAGAGAGAGAGACGGGGGCCGTAGTGGTATTGTCAATTATGAGAATTATAAGCAGTGAATGCGTCAGAGTAGCGACTGTTCAAGCTCATCCAGCGCCTCCTGCTGCCCCACGACCGCCTCCGCCTCCATCTCTACTGTAAACTCCCCTGGCAATTGCGTCAGCAGTTAATTTTTATGTATTTTTAAAGCGCTGCCAGCCCCCTTGACTGGCTTAATAAGTAGGCCCTGGCTTATTAACGGCAATGAGCGACAAGGAAGATAAATACTCGTATCAGGCAAAAGTCTGAGTGAGACAAGAGATAGACCCTCGATACACAACTTGACGATGAGTACAAATTTATGCACTTCACTCGAGTGCTGCCCCAAAAAAAAAGAATACATGAAGGAGCACAGGAACACAGGATGGTGAGACAAGCGAGGACGAGAATTCCTCGAGAATTCCGACTATGCGGATACCCGCTACGGCTACTCGGAATAGTTTATTTCTTAATAGAATCTCATAATGCAGGAATAATATAATTTAAATTTGAATAGAATGTAGACTGACATGGATGACATGAAAATTAATTTTCCGAATAAACTCTGTGCAAAAGTACAAAAAAAAACCCCGAAAATTCTGACATCTATGCCCATTTTGGCACATACTTAAGCAGGGAATGACTTCATGTACATACATATATTTTTTCAATTCAAAGTCGTCCTATACGAGTATTAACTGTTTTATAGTGTAGGCGTTATAAAATAATCTTTTCATGCTTAAGCTCTTAGGAAACTATGTTTTGAGGTTCGGATGGGCCGGGCAGGTGGACATGGCTAGATAGAGTCGACTGTTGAGGCCTGCTACACGTGAACGTCGGGTATTTTTTGCGTGAATATGATATACCCTTGCACGCTCCGTGTAACGGGTATACGAAAAGAAACTTTTTCACAGCGACAGCAAAATCTTTGTTGGTGTTATCAGCGTTTAATTAAACCATGTGTGAGTGCGAGAAAAAAAAAGAAATAAGGCAAAGGAAAACAGAAAACAGAAAAAGGAGGAAGGCAGAGCAGAGCAGAAGCAAAGCTCATTTCCAACGCACTCGAGAGTGCAGCAAGCGGAGGAGAGAAGACTAAGAATATTGTCGATATGCCAAGATAATGCCAGCAACTTGTTGTCGTTGTCATTGTCCTTGTTGTTGTTGTAGTTGTTGTTGTTGTTGTGGCACCATGCACAGACAATTACAAAGAGAGTGTAGAACGAGGAGGAATAAAGGAGGGAATGAATGCTCTCCCCTCTGCATTATGTTCTTGCCCCATTATTGTTTCTTTAATTTTCAGGCCCCTCACCATAAGGAAGGATCCTGCAACTGACTCATTTAAACAATTGTTGCATTGCATAAATGATCCCAATGGCTCCCCTGGCCCAGGCCTGGTCCTGTCATGCACTGATCAAAAAGAAAATTCGAAAAAACCTACTCCTACGATAGCAACAAGGCCCTGGAATAATCTCAAATCTACCATTGAGCATTGGATTGTTGGAAAAACTCAGGTTTTTTGATAATGAATTGCATTCAACCGTCTGATGCGATAATTGAGTGCTCTCGATTCTTTTATTAGTTGCCAGATACCATGGATTTTAAATATTTCAAATCGTTTCAATTAAAGCTTTCAAAACGAAGTTGGGAAGCTGCTTTCTCTCAGTGTACTACACATGCCAGTAGCAGTAGCACCAGCAGCAAAGGAAGAAGAACACTTCCAGGCACCGTACTTATGTACGTTGATAGATTTGCATTCATGCCCAGGTCTGACGTCCTGGGGGCCGGATCCGGAAATGGAAGAGTGGCGTGGCGGCGATGGAGAGGGAGATGTGGATGTGGATATTTAGAAAGCTCGCTGATGGCATGTTTGCGGTACAGTGTGCAATGCGTTTTAATGAGTTTTTTGTTCTCCCGTAATTATTTTTGCAGTCTGTTATACTTGTATGCGCAAATACTCGTATACGTTTTCTCCGAGGACTGGCAATCAAGCCGCCATCCATTTTAATGAGAAAACGGAACATTTTCCGTGGCAAACGAAACTCTTTCTCCAACAACCAACACTGCACTTAGTAATTGTGTGAAAATTGCTAGTCTTTTTCTATATAAATGAAATGAACGAATGTTTTGGAATATATAAATCGTACGATACTGCCAGTCTATTAATCTCAAGTGAAAATGGCAGTCCAGGAAAAGCAGCTCACACGATAAAGATGAATTGTTGAGCTTTCAAATTAATCTGACTTTCAGTTCGGACAGTTTGGATTTCCTACGTGACCTCTGTTTGACTTTAAATCTGTGCAAAGACTAAATTGCTTTTAAGCGAATGCATTTCCCTTAAATATCTGTCAGTTTTTTGGCACGTCAGGGAAAGTGATTTTTATTTATCTGCGTATTTAGTTTTCTCGTATCTTCAAAATTGTGCATGCCACAGACTATCGTTCGTGGGAGCGAAAGAGGGCGGGGGGAAATTTTGAAATGCTCTTGGAGTAGTGTGATAACATAGTATTTATCACCACAAATCTAATATACCCCTATACTCTTCGAGTACCGGGTTACGGGTACCGGATAACGGATGTGTGTAACGCCCAGAAGGAAGCGTTTCCAACCCTATAAAGTATTTATATTCTTGATCAGCATCAATAGCCGAGTCGATATAGACATGTCTGTCTGTCCGTCCGTCCGTCCGTCCGTCTGTCCGTCTGTCCGTCTTCATTACCGCCTAGATCTCAGAGACTATAAAAGCTAGAGCCACCAAATTTTGTATCCAGTCTTCTGTGTTATCACACTACCCCAAGAGCATTTCAAAATTTCCCCCCGCCCTCTTTCGCTCCCACGAACGATAGTCTGTGGCATGCACAATTTTGAAGATACGAGAAAACTAAATACGCAGAATCATATAGGATGACCATTTCTATCAGTGTTGAATCTGAATCAGATCGGGTTATTAGTATAGCCACAATGAAGAAAACCATTTCGAAAGTCATCGTTCCCTCTCGCTCTCTCTCACAGGCAACACAGTCTCCTTTGCCGCGGCTCACAACGTTCCCTCTCGTTTATATTATGTTACTGTTTGCTCAATCGATAAGAACCAGAATTTGTAGTTCATTCACTTGATTTGCACTCCCCTCCTCTACCCTAAATGACAAAATTGACACAAAAGATATTTGAAGACTCCCATGAACAATCATATTTATATCCTTCCACCCCTGTTTCTGTGAGTTATGTGGTACTCTGCACAAAAGACATGCAAATTGAGCTTACAAAACAAAGAAAGTTGCTGCTAATAAATACAAATTTCTAATCCTTTTTGATTTCCCGTCAATTGCCCTTACAAACTTCCCTCCCCTTGCCAAAATACCACTTGGACAAATATTTACAATTAATAATCTACGCCCTGCCCTGCGCAGCCCGGCCCTGACCTGCCCACGTTACAATACCTAAATGAAATAATTTCATAAATCGTAAATTTCCATCGAGTTTGCTATGATTAAGGCTGCTTCTGCCAGTCTACGGCCGTGCAATTAGCAAATTAAAATGCGAATGCAAATGCAAATGCCGTGCAACAATGGCAGGCAGATTTCTGATTCAACAAAAATATAAATCGCCCCCACATGTTCGGCTCGGGCATTATGTTGTTGCCATTTCATATTTACATTTGTAAAGTTGTAAAATAGTAAAATTGAGCGCCACGCCACACATGCTGCTCCTCCCCATTCGTTTGTGACCCGATTTTGAGCAGTGCCTGCCTCGGTAGCTGCCACTGGAAAAGCATCTGTCCAGCCATCGTTCCGCCCAACTGGCAGACTGGCAGTCCAACTGTCCAGCTGTCCCACATCCCCGGCATTGTAAACATTAATTTGATTTAAAATGCATAGCCGGCGCATCAAGCTGCAGTCCCCTGGCTCATCCATCGCTTCATCCCATTGGTGTCGTTCCACCCTAAAATGCCATTTGTAAACAATTTGTGATTTGCAAAATTGCGCTTGAATGGCTAGCAGGGCATGACGGATGTTTGGTTAATTAAAATGTGATTAAAGGCGTCGACAGACATCGCTGAATGTGCAAAAAAAGATTCACCAGCGTCAGGGACATTTATTGCATTTATTTAGCCTTTGAAATGATATCATTTGTTTTTGCATTGTGAGAATAATTTGGAGCTTTACTTTTTGTACATAATGGAGACTCTGTATGAGAGTCTCTTCCCAATCAAATTATTTCTGAGTACCAGCACGTAAGAACATTAACTTGAATTTAATAAGTTGTAAAAAAGGTTTTCATAATACCATATAATACAATATTGTACAGCCATATCTTTATTTACGTTCTGGTAATTGTTACTGAATAGCAGTAATGTTTGTAAATTATTCATAATTGTGTAAATGATAATATTACGTAAATCGTGCAAGCATTAACGTATATCGTTTATTCATACCATATTATCCAGTGGTTTCGATTAAATCTGCTTGTGCAACAAAGACAAAGACAAACACGAATATACACTCGTACTTGTACTCGTTTACGCACGAATCGGGCGGACCAAGACGGTCGAACCGACTGTACACCTCTCGTCCGTGGCCTTTTTTTGACCAGAGAATGTTATTTTCATATTGTTGCTGCTGCTGCTGCTGCTGCAGACGAGCAGAATTTTGTTTTCAATATTCAACACTTTTAATAGCCAATTAATTAAACGGCCAAACAACAACAGACGACTCTTCGAAAGTATCACTGAGAAAAAAACACAGATATAAAATCAGGAATATATTCATAAAATCGAAAATTTAGCTGCCAAAAACTAAGAGAACACTTAGAGCTCTAAAGAAGCCTCCCTGTCTTTACTTTTTAGCACTCCTAATTAATTTGTGAATTATGCTGAACAAAAAAACCAAAGGGCTTCAGAAATGTCTTGGCCAAGAGTGTTTTACGTATCAGGTATTGTTAATATTGTGTTTCCCTTAACTCCACTGTCCAGTTTATATCTGTTAAAGTTATTTTTCTCTCGGTGTATGTCCACTATAAAAGTATCTATAAATGTGCACATACGTACATATGTACATACATATGTACATACATGTATGTATCTGCGGCTTATATGCGTACACATATAAACTATGTAGAGAGAACAAATTCCCCGTCGGCTTTTGCAGATGTAGCAAACATTTTTATAATTACTGGCGGAGCTTTTATTATTTCATTGCCAGCTGCCGGCCCCATTCCAGCGGGTCCCCTCTTTTCCCCTATGTGCCGTAGTTTGAGCAGAGAAACTTTTCGCTATCGCTGGGCGCATAAATCGTTGAAGTTGCTTATAATTTATGCTGGCCAACAATTGCTAAATAATGATTTTTTAAACAAAAGCCCGGAACAAAGTATAAATTATGAATAGGAAAGAAAGAAAGAAAGAACAGGGGAATCGGGGAGAGAGTCAATTAAGAAGATTACTATTTATGAGATTTACACGACACACACATCCCACAAAGTAGACTAGAGAGTAGAAGCTGTAGAAGGAGTAGGAACTGTTGACCCCCGGAGATTAGTGGTAATTTGCAGTTTATCCTTGGCCCAGTGCTAGCCCTGCCAGACACAGAACGAAAGGCAGGGGGAGAGAGTGTCCTGTCAAAGTTCCGTATTTATTTCTACGCATGAATTATTTATGCGTCAAGAAGCCCCCCAACTATGCGGACCCAACTTTGGCTCGGTTAATGGGTAAGGGAAAACTTCTGCCCTCATCCCTCTTTGACACACAACTTCACACCCACCCTCTATCTCTCTTTCTCTCTGTGTTGAAAATGAAAAGTTTTCAACATGTGTCAAACGCTCTTAATTTTCTCCGAGTTTTCATTAATGTTTTGAAGGAATGAATCAAGACAACACTCCAGAGTTAAAGAATTTGACATCGTATTACGAAGAAGAGAAGTTCTGTGACTCGATTCGTACTCGAAAATGCAATCAAAAGATACTGAAGGACAACAAGTGGCAGTTACAAAGGCCACAATGGTTGACAGTCAATCAAGCACTCGAAAGGCCGTGGTCTCCAGCAGGGCGGTCTACAGGGCGTTTGAGCAACGAACTACTTCAAAAGCGTATCAAGCGGTCAGCCAGAGAACAATGGCCGTACAGATTTAGTATAGTGCCCAGGTGGGCGTAACTCAAAAGCCAAATAGCTTTGGGGCGCTGCCCGGGTAGCAATTAAAACCGAAAGCTCATATGCACAATAAAGGCAGTGAAGGTGCAAAAACACCCGAAATACCATCACGGAATCACCCATCAAGGTTTACCGAAGCGGACGAGACGCGACCCTGGATGCGCACACATTTCTGCCTGATTAGAGAAAGGGCCAGGAAAATCTTTAAGGGAAATTGGTGCCACCTGCGACAGGTTACAATTTAATAAAGCCCCTGCAGTCAGACAATGACAATTCGCATTCATATTGACTTCTGTACAGAAACAGCTGTTCCAGCAATCAATCAGCGAACAATTTTCCAAAGAAAAGAACACAAAAACTGTCAATATTGATATTAAATATAGCTTAAACAAAACTCCACGAATCGAAAACAATAAAAAGCATCAAATTGTATTGGAGTACGAATAATGCTGAATTTATGAATTTCAAGCCAGATTCACTTGATTTATATGTAATATGTAGAGGTCATTTAATTATTTCAGATTTTTTTAATTCAAATTCGGAAGGGATTATTAAATTGCAATTTTTATTTCAAAACCTTTGCCAGTCGAAGGAAAACACGCGGACAATTGTTGTATTTCTCAGAACATTTTTCACATATGCGATTTTCACTAATTTTTAATTACTTCCATTTTACAAAGAAGCCTTAGAAATATTTAATTGAAATTACTCTGTACTACTCACGGGTAGTCTGGT
Organism: Drosophila athabasca; assembly: GCA_008121215.1. Classification (NCBI taxonomy): domain Eukaryota; kingdom Metazoa; phylum Arthropoda; class Insecta; order Diptera; family Drosophilidae; genus Drosophila; species Drosophila athabasca. The sequence continues at coordinate 35,880 of CM017793.1, read as the reverse complement.
AACATAAAACCCCAAAAAAAAAAAGAAATTAAAGTTTATGAAAAGAATTTAGTACCCGTAGTAATAATTTATAAATATCATCAATTTGATAGATGTTAAGATTTTGTCCGTACGAATGAATATGTATAATAAAAATAAAATAAAAAATATGTACGAATAAAATCTTGATGTGTGGACTAGAAAATGTTGTTTCAGTATCATATAAGATTCAGGCAGGAGTTCATTAGGATAGACGGGCTGGAGAAGATGATATTTCTATGTATTATCGGTAGTATATGTTGTATAAAATAAATCATACTCACACATTGAGAATGGGTCTGGCTCCGAGTGGCCATCGAGTGGATGTCACTATGTGCTGGCCGAGTCCCCTAGGGGCGAGGCTATGTTGCTGTTACTATCCGACGTGGAGAGTGGCCGACAGATGCCAAGACGCGTGAGGCCTGGAGGCATGGCCTTGAGTATTGTGACTGCCTCGTCCAGCTCGAGGCCTTGGAGCAAATGATCGCCGACGCTCATGAGGCGGTCGCCCGGATATATCTCGTTGGTTGCCTCCGCAGCACCACCGCGTATCAGGCCGCGTATCACAATCACACTGCCCTCCGAGTCGAGTGGGTCCTGGTAGTCGAGAATGGAGAAGCCGAAGCCTTGCTCCGTCTTCTCGATGTCGACGGCCGTCACCTCGCAACTCCACAGCGCTAGTCCGGACACGTTCTCCAGCGACTTGGATCGCTGCTGACTTCCGTTGCCCACTCCTCCGGCGGCATCCGTCAGCGTCGCCGTGCTGGACGTGTACAAAGAGCTCTCCGACTGCGCCTTGCTGAGCAGATTCTGCAGGCTCTGGTGGCCGCCTGGAAGGAGGCTGCGCGTCTCAAAGGCCTCCGCATTCTGCGAGGTGTTGATGATGGAGGGCACCCGCGTGCCCCGAGCACACACGAGTTTGACGCGCGCGGGGAGCTCCTTTAAGATCTTGACTACGTCGATGTGGCGCAGTCCCTGGAGCTTGTGCTCGTTCACCTGAAGCAGCTCGTCTCCGGGCCGCAGGATGCCCTGGCGGCCGACAGGACCGTCCTCGAGTATGGAGCGTATGTAGTGGTGCGGACGCTTCTCAATACCGCACTCGACGTCGACGGTGCCCTCGAGGCTGATCCCTAGACCTGAAAGTTTATTTATTTCGGCAACTAAAATTTCACTGTCGGGAAACTCACTTTTCCAGGCCACCCGCAGCGAGGCGGCGCTCGGGCTGGCAGCTTTCTCAACCAGGTCAGCTTTACCGGCTGCTGCCTCACCCTTGACCCCTATCGCCGCCCCATCCAGCTCATTGGTGGGCGTCCGACTCTGAGCGGGATCGGAATCGGCCTCCAAGTCGCGTCCCTGCTCAGGCTCTGGACACTGCTCGTCGGTGTCGTTGCCACTATCGTCCGCCGCCATCCGACCGTGGCCTCTGCTCCTCACAAGCTGGCCATTGGTCAGGTTCGAAGGGGGAGGGGGACTTGGGACTAGATTGGGAGATTTTGCCACCTGTGGCCCACTGTGGTCGCTGCGGTCCAGCACGTGCGACATATTCGATTCGACGGTGTCCCGTGAGGGCAGATCGGCCAACTCGAGCGGTTCATCCTCCGCTGCTCCGGCCTCACCGTCCGCCTCGCCCTCGGTGGCAATTGAGTCTGCGTCGAGGGACTTGGGTGGCAGCCAGCTGAGCGTGGCTATTGAGGGTGATCCTGGCATCGACAGCTGCGACTGTCCGTCGTCATCGCCTTCATTGTCCACAGTGGAGGGGGCGATGCGACCCTTGATCTCAGTTAGGGCCACCTGCAGGTGCTCGAACTTGCGGCCGCGCAAAAAGCGCTCCAGCGTCAGGTGCACCTCAATGTCCGTGTTCCGCAGCAGCTCTACAGCTTGATGGTTTGTCACGCCGGACAGGGAGCGGCCATCGACGGCGACGATGCGATCGTTGATCTGGATCTGCCCGCTTGTCTCCGCGGCGCTGCCCTCTATGATGCTCTTCACGAAGATCCCAGACAGGTCTTCCTCCTCGCACACATAGCCGGCCACTGTAATGCCCAGCCCGTAGACGTTCTTGTGCAGCTCCACAACGTACGTCTCCGTCTCCGGGGAGTCCATGTACGAGGGCGAGGCAGTGGCGGAGTCGTCTCCGTCAGCGTCCCCCTCTTCGTCCTCCTCGTCGGCCAACAGTTTGCCGGCTATCACAGTCTCAATATGCTGATCGTTCTCCTCCTCCCCGTCCCGGTCCCTCGTTCTCCAGCGTGGCTCCAGGGCTAGCTGAAGGGCGGGACGCGGCGGAGGCGAGAGTATGGAGAAGGGCACAATGTCAAGGTCGCGTGGGCACTGCCGGCCGTTGGCCTCCATCGAGCTGCTGCTGTGGCTCCCGATCATGTGGGGTGGAATGGGCGGCAGGGGGAAATCGGCCAGGTCCGTCAGCTCGCCCAGCGGCTCGGCTGTGGCCAGATCGGTGCCATCGGCGGGCCCACCCCGCACCAGACCCACCAGACTTGCCACATCCACGGAGCCCGCAGCCGCAGCGGTGGAGAAGCTCGCGTTTTGAAAGAGATGACGCGACAGTTCTTCCGGGTCGGAGAGGAGCTTAGTTGGTATAATCGGCGCATGACTGGCCAGCGTTTGGTAATCGATGGCAGTCGGCTCTACCGGCCGCGCCACTATCAGACGCACCTGAGCTCCGGTCTGACGAAGAACTGTGGCCACCTGCTCCGAGCTGAAGCCGCGCAGGTTGACCTCTCCGATCTGCAGGAGATGGTCGCCTAGCTGCAGGCGTCCGTCCCGCTCGGCGACGCCACCCGGCGTCAAGGCCTTGATCACCACGCCCGTGCTGCGGCCGCCCACCAGGATGAATCCGAGGCCGTTGCCATCGTTGATCAGATCGATAACCTCCACCTGTGACCATTCGGTGCTTAGGACCATCTTAGGATCGGTATTGGTCTTTGGGTGGTAGTTCTTGTTGCTGGTTCAGTTAATGTTGCAATTGCTCTAATTACTGATGTGGCAGTTTCTGTTGTTATTTTATTTTTTATTTTAGCTTCTAACATGACGCGGAGTCCCACTATGGTTTATTGGCCGTTATTCGGGTGGTGCTGGTGGCAATATACTTTGTTGGTTTTTCGTTGGTGTTATATTGTTGTAATTGTTGTTGTTGCATCAAATGTGACTATGATGAATTTGTTACTGCTACTATTATTTGTATTGCATTGAGAGTCATTCGAGTGACAATTACAACCTGGCACGGGAACTGGTACGGACTCCGCTCCTGGCACAGCCAGCGCCAACCGCATTATCAACGGCATTGACAACGACTTTCACAGCGACTGCGACGACGACGACGACCGCAACAGCACAGCGTACCTGTAATTATGTTAAGCACGCCCACACGCACCCGAACACGCACGTACATGCAGGCAAACAAAAAGTTAGTGGAGCACGAGTCATATACGCAACGCCAGGGAGTGCTTTGGCTGGAGGAGTCGGGAAAGCGCGATGCGTAGCGAAGCAAAGCGATTTGGTGTGACACGGGTGTGAAGCGAGAATTTAAATTGCTGCCCCGCCAGGCATAACATTCTTCATTACTTTCGGTATGCCCTCATTCGAGGTATTCGAAAACGATCAAGGCTTGTAGAAATTGCAGGAAACACTTTGGGGAGAGGGTAGGATAACGCTTAGGGGCTCGCTTTATTATAGTTTTCCCTTTGAAAATTGCTGGTAAACTAGACAAGATGATGAAGATACATACATAGCAGAGATAATACTTAGTAGATAGCGAGAGTATGTTAGGTTGGGTAGGCGGCTGTCAGGCTCACTGGATATACTTAGACCCGTTGTGGTTGTGGTACTGTGCTTCAGCATTAGAAAAATACATATTCTATGAAAACTTATATTTTAATAGTCGTTGGCTCAAACTAATATACATAGGTACATATGTATGAATGTAGTTACGAAAGTTTGAATTCCTTTTAGAAAATAATAAAGTGTTGAAGGTTTAACATTCCCTACATTTACCCGAAAGGTTTAGTATAGAAGAATACTGCTGTTGAGAGTAACATATTGATTTTATCGCTCTTCTAATACCCCTAATACAAACTGATTTTACTTATGGGGCACAGGGTTATATGAGATTCATGCAATTGCATTGAATAAGAGGAAGTGTATATTTTTACACAGTATTTGCAATTTCTTTATGCTTGCTCTTCCGTCCTGGTGAGCGCCTAGATCTGAGAGACTATACGAGTATGAACTAGAGCTACTGTTTCCCTATAATTTCCTATTAATTACTTAATATTTTTGCTTTCTCAATAAGTTAATTCAAACTACTTTAAATTTTGACCACAGCTTAACAAATCTTTTATAGAATTTTTACGTTTTTATGGAACTTTTTATGAATATTTCAGCAGAACTGCTAGAGTATGCAGAAAACGACACTCGGAAGGTGACAAACTTCTCACACGTGTTTGGGCTGATGTTATTCTTTTTCCTCTTCTTTTTCTCTTTTAATGGCGCCTTTTTTGCACGATTTTGTAATTTACATGCACACGCACGCACTGGGGCAACGGGAAGTGTATGTACCTGTGCCGCTCACGTGCCACGCATGTTTGGCACCCAGACCCTTCCACTGCACTCTCCCCGTCCAGGGCAGTCCAGGCCTGGCACCATCAAAACTCTGGCAGTTCTAATTGGAAAATACCGTGCAAAGAGGCAAAGGGCGGAGCTGTAGGGCAGTGAAAAGCGAATACTTAGTGTCGCATACTTTGTGGTGCCGTTGTTGGCAGTCGGGAAACAATCTGCAATCGAGCGATAAGTTTCAAGCAGCCCTACCCCCTACCAGTGACTGCTACCAATTTCTGCAAAGCCATATGGCTAATAATCAGGGGGGTGGATTGAAATCGTTCTGCGGTTTTCAATTTGCTTTCTTTCGACTTTGGCTGCTCCTTGCCAATCTTGTGACTGTTGGTGATAGCCATGGATGTCAGGGATGTTATCACAGTCATAGTCACAGTAAATTGAGGAAGGTTATGAAAAGTGTCTATCTCGTAATAGAAAGCGTGGAAAAATGAAATGGAGAGGACTAAAAGAATAGCTAGAGAGCCTTCGAGGCGTACGACAATTTTGTGAGCTATAATTGAACGTACTCCGTGACTCGATTGTTCCTACAAATTCTTGTCAATTGGAGCAATAAATTTCGTAACAAAGAATAAAACCTACAAAACGATTTTTGCTTGCGGATAAACTAAAATCAGCCAGGATCTCATACAAATGAACTTTTGTCCACGTTCCTAGAAATGTACTTATTAATAGAGTATACTCTATATACATAGATCGTAAAACTTCTCCTGAAATGCAGAAATCAGACAGCACTTTCTAAGTACATTCATACTAAGAATGCACATATTCCAATGAAAAAGCGGAGAAGAAAAAAGAGGAACACTGCTCCATGTGTTGCTCATCTCTGCCAGCTAATGGCCTTTCTCACAGCAGTGGTCTAAGGGCCAGCAGCCGCAGCCGTTGGCTGCCATTTTCATTGTTGTTTTCGGCAGCTCCTCGATGGGCTTTTTGAACGGCAAAGTGGAGGCGTGAGGCTGGGGCCATCCATTGTTGGCCATGTCTGCCAATGACTGCAGCTGTCAATTAACCGCTGATTGACTTTGTATTCACTGGACACGGATTGGCACACGATGCGTATGATTAACGTTGTGCCTGTGCCTCTGCCTGTGCCTGTGCCTCTACTCGAGGCAGTGTCTGTGTCCTAGTCCGTGTCTGGGCCTGTAGTGTAGTCACACACCGCAACTTTTCACTCTTTGCCTTGGCTTTGGTCATTTGTTTGTGAACATGCCTGCCTGCAGTCTGTGCCCCACTCTAATGCCTCATTTAACTTGGTTGCGGTCCGGCGGGTGCGCAGGAAAATGGGCTGCGAACGGGGATTTGAGGAGTAGAAGTAGCTGCTGTCCCAGTCCCATTACCCAGAAAGTAGGCCAAGCGCGTTTGAAGTTTGCACTGCGTTTGTGTGTGTTGGCTATTTTTATCCGCCTCAAGTTGAGCCAGTGGGTACCCGTTCCCTGCGTGCGAATCCAACTGCGACTGCTGGCTGTGCCAGTTCTCGCTCTTGTTTTCGCTTTCCAACAACTGCCAACTGCCGTTGGCCACTGTTGCTTCTAACGCACTTCAAGCTGCCGCGACGCTGACCTACTGAGCGTTATTAGCCGGCTCACGGCTCGAGTTGGCCTGCGCTGCCCCTGCTAACCAAATGGCGATGGCGATGACGTTGACGTTAGCTTCCTAGGCTCAGTCAAGCGTCGAAAATCGATAAACAAAAAAGAACGCCGCGAAGAAGAAGGAAAGGTTAGGTACAACACGCCGCACCTCTGCATACCCTTGGCAGTATTTCTAAGTCAAGAGAAGAGGTCCTAGGTACACCATTACTTTCCAATTCTGCAACTCATCTGATTAAGAAAACCCATTATATATATATTGCAGAATATTAAGTTATGTTAAACTATATTTTTCAATAAAAAAAAATACATTTCCCTCTGAAAATCGCCTTGGAAGCATTCATTTCCCTGTATGACCGACGAGGCAAAATGTCTCTCAAATTTCGGAGAAATCATCCACATCGTTTCGTGCGGATCAAAGTGATTTTGAAATGTTCAATGCCCCTACAAATGAATCTTTTGGTATTTATAACTCTTCTTTCTAGGGTATCCTCTGTATACTCCCTATATTCCTTTCAGGAACGGAGTCCACGCCCACGCCCAAGCCAAGGCAAGTGAAGACATCCCTGCCATTGCTTTTGCCGTCGGAGCCTGGTCTAGCCTCATTGTGGCTTGTAGCTGGTGGCTTGTGGCTGGTGTCGTGTGGCTGCGCCTTTTGACCTGCCCACCCGCCCTGGCCTCACGCAGGCTCTTAGCCAAATTGCTGCAGCCAAAGAAGCCAAAAAGAGAGGCAAGCAGCAACAACTGAGGGAAAGAAACTTGTAAACAGGCGGCACGCAATTGGCAATTACTTAGCTGACTCCTGACGCCCTGCCCCCGAGCCAAAGGCACATTAACGCAAGCAGAGGACACAGAAATTCCTCCTAACTATTCCTATTGATTTAACAACAACGAAGCGAATCGATGTCTGCCACTTGGCCGAAACCGGGAGCCGGCACTAGTCAACTGCCTGCATGCGTTAACTCCCGACTCCTCCTGGGATGCGTATTCGTGTCCGTGTGTGGCGGGATTGCTTGAGCGGTTCTGTGAACTTTTAATTGGCTGCCGCTTTAAGGTCGACTTCCACTTTCACTTCTCGCCCGGTTAGAGCAGGCAAATGGCAAATTACCCGGACTGGCTGGGCTGGCCAATTTATAGGCCAGTAAACGGCTTCCGCAACGTTTTGTGGCACTTCATTCACGCACTTCATAACCACATAGCCAGGCGATGGATGACGAGGGATCGGAGGCACGGGAACAACGGTCACGGGAGAACGGCGAAACGGCGGAACGACACTCGTATGTTTGCTCTTTGTTCAGGCTCTATTCTCGCTTGTGCTTTGTGCTTTGTTCTACTCATTTATCAGCTTACGCGCGCATTTTCCGGCTCTGCAATACGCCCGCACGCCACGAAGCTTCTTCGCCAAATGAAGTGCCCGTTGGCCAGATTGCCCAGCGCTCCCGTAGCTCTCCCGTAGCGCTCCCAGCTCTCTGCTTTCTACTGTCCTCTCTCCATTGCCGTAACTTGCGGCACGTGGCGGCCCGGTTGGTTGAGCGGTCGGGGCTGGTTGGAGGCAGCGGCTCCACCTCTCTCCGCCCATGCGCAGTCGCCTGCCACATGACTCCGGGATGCACTGCGAGAGATGTGGCCCGACTATCGCTCGCAATATTTACAAAATAAAGCTGCCATGCGGCGGCATTTGACTTTCATTCCGCCTTTCATTCAACTGTCAGTCGGTGGGAGAGAGAGCATCGAAAAGAGAGCCTGAAAGTTGGCGAGAGAGCAAAAGAATTTCCGCACAGAGGCGGTGGACGAAAGCTTTCAACAGGAAACACTTAAAGGCTGGTGCCTTTAATATTCTATATTTGGAACTCATAATTTTCTTACAAAATATACATTTAATGTGGCCTTCTGCCTGAAAAGAGTTCGATTACCAAACCACTATTGATAATTAACTTTCCAAGTTATCACTGTTTGTTGGATAGATTTTTTCGGATGGTTCCAAGGTACGAAAATCGGTTATTGCTATCAAATTTGGACCCAACAAGTGCCATACTACACGGACAGTGCTGCTGAGGCAACCAACAAACCGTCTGCGCCTGCTCGGTTGTCAAAGGCAACCGATGGCGATAATAAATAAATGGTCAGGCGGCAGGTGTCGTGTGACAGGCGACGGCAGGTGTCCTGTCCTGCCTCCATTGACCGACCAGTCGTCGACGGTTGGCAGGGCCACCGCAAGGCCACCAAGAATCAAAGCGGAAAGAGTGTGAAATGTGATAAGCTTCCTGAAAAACAAAGCATCTGAGAGAAAAGGGCGAAATTGCAGAGGACATTGCGGAGCGGGAAAAAGAAAAACTTTGGCCTGCACCTGCCCCAAATCGGGGGCAGGCCCACACATGTCAATCAAAGCTGTCAAGGAAGTGACAAGTGGAGGGGGATCCAGGAAAATGGAAATCGAATTCAGTTAGCAACAAACCACTACGCAGAAGGCCCTGCAAAGTAAATACTGTTTAAATTTGTAGGTCTCCCCATAATACTTCGGAGTTTCGGCAGTTCTCGATAAATACTACAGAAAGATACACGTGTTTCAAAAGTTATCTCCGGTTTCACAAAATAAAAAAAATATACACAAGAAACCGAGAACTAATATATCTTAATAAGTTTGAATAATATCATATCGCTCGTCATCGGATACTTTCTCGATTCGATTGGCGACAGAATGGCTGACCTCGATGAGGACTACGTGGACGAGTCCTTCGAGGACGACTCGGACGAGTCGGATATAGAAGAACAGGAAGAGGAAGCGGAACAAGACGAGGACGAGAACGAAAACAAGAATGATGACGAGGACGAGGACTCCGACGATGACGACGACGACGACGATGATGACGATAACCAAGACGACAGCGACGATGACGACGACAATAATAGTGCTACCCTAGAAGACAGCGAGGATGCCGAAGCCGACCCCAAGGTGGAGTTCCTGCTCGGCAACGTAAGTCAGGAGGCTGTGCCTCATCCTCCACAACAGCTGACCATGAAAGAGTTTAGCCTCGATACCAAAACCAATGCCCTGTCACACCCGCAGCCACATGCCCGCCGCCAGCTGCTTCGCGCCTTCAACCGCAAACCAGCCTATCAGAGCTCTTCGTCCGATGAGGAAAGCCAGGTAATCATTACCAAGACGGTGGCCGAGGTGAATTCATTGGCCCTCGGCAGGGAAACATCGCTGGAGGAGAGCCCGGACTCGGGGCGTACCCTCAAACCAGGCAGTTCCAGGGCCAAAGAGGACGTGGACAACAGCGAGTCGGACGAGGAAGTGGACGATGAAGAAGAGGAGGATAAAATGAAGTATGGGGACGATATCGAAATATTGGAAGAAGACGAAGAGGATGGGGAAGAAGAAGAGGAAGTGGAGGACCAAGAGGAAGATTCGGAAAGCGATGGCGCAGTTGATTCAGACGAAGAAAATCAACAGTTACCCGATGAGCTCGATAAAGATGGATATGGAACTGATGTCGAAGTGGATCAGCTGGAACTGGAAGGGGACGAGCAGGCTCATCACGATCCGGAGCCCAAGGCTGAAAACTTCATCACTCTGGAAGATGCCAGTGATAACAGCAGCGAGTACAGCACGCAGTCTCCCCTCAAAGCCTCCCTCCAAGGTTATGAGACGGATATAACCCTGATCGACGATGAAATTCCGTCACAACTGTCGTTGGAGGCGAAGCTCGACACAATCACCGAGATCGAGGTTGCGACTGAAACAAAGATTGAAAACGAAACGAAGATTAAGACTGATACTACGAAAAAGACAGAGCCGGTAATCGGAGCACAAAATATGAACGACGTCCCCACTGCGGAGCAAATAGCAGCGGCCATGTCGCCCATGTCGCAGATGGAACAATTTATCAGCGAGATGAACAGGAGCGTGACAGATGGTAGCTTTGTGACCTCGCCCGATATGGCGACCGTCAAGCTTCTGGAACGTCAGATGTCTCAAATGTCTGCGATGATTATGAAGACACTCCGCATGAACGCCGGAGCGGCCAACAATCGATCACTTGAGCAGACCTCTATGCCAACGAAAAAACTGCGGGAGCGCAGTCCAAATGTGCAAGACCCTGGAGTCGAGGAATCGTCTACAGGATCAAGCAAGGCGAGCGCTCGCAGCTGTGATTCTGGCGATACTCGTGAAAAGAAATGGACAAATGGAATGGATCCTTACGGTTATGAGGAGAATGCGAGCTCAGTGGGTTCGCGTTCCCATTGCCGCTGTCCTTCAACCACAGACTTCATGGAGTCGGACCCCGAGCCAGACACGGTGAGGGATGCCGCTTTCTACATGGACGAGTGCGGCCAGGGGGATGGCCTGATGCGTCATCCGCACCAGAGGCGCCCACCCGACTACCAGAACAGCCTGTGTAGCGTCCCCCCAAGCAGCTACACCATCGACAGCTGTGCCCGTTCTAGCAACGTCTCGCGTTCGCGCTCGTCCAACGAAAAGATAAAGTAAGTAGAGTCGAGTTGATCGGTTTGATTGATGCTTTGATACTAATCCTCTGTCTGTTTTGATAGCTACAAGAATCTGGGCCGCAAGAGCTTCAGCTTCACCAATACACAGATGCGCGAGATCGAGCGGCAGAACCAGATCTTGCTGCGGAAAATGATGACGGTCAAGCCCACGGCGCCGATCAAAGCCAGCACCAGCTCCATCAAGTGCAACACCAACGCGACTTCCAAGGTGAGTAATCCACTCATGTCTGATATGTACCCCCTCATGGCCTCCTTATTCTATTCGATCAGCCCCAGCCGCCTGCACCAACGCGTCTTACCAGTGCGGCAATCAATCGAAAGAAGTTCCAGCGCCAGATCGACCTGGAGAACGATTTGATCAAGCGCAAGCTGGATGCTATTCACACGCGTCGTCCGATGTTCAAATGAAGCCCCCCGTGCGGCAGCCCAAACTGTGTTCATGATTTCATGTTTAGTAATGTTTTATGCGAATTTACGAATTAAAATTTATTGCAAGTTGAAAAATGTATAAATCGATGTCAACTTAATCTAGATGGGCCACAAGGATTCATCTTCAGTCAGCATGCAGTGTAGATTAAAATTTGTTTGCTATTCCTATATTAAAAATTGATTGCAGTTTGAGAAAATTATTAAAAACCTCTAGGGAAATAAATTTGATAAAAATTGCCTAAATAACATAAGCAGTCAATGAAATCCGATAGTAAAATATTGGTCCTGCGTTGCAAAAAATAATAGATAATGGTTATCCCATCACAATGTTATTTCATTGATCTTCGTGAGAAAGGTTTCACCCAGACCCTTAACTGCTTTGAAGGCCGCCTCTCCATTCCGTTCCTTAAACTCCAATTCATTTATCTGTTTTCGCTTTTCGCGCTGCTCCAGATCGCGATAGATGACTTGTCCAATCTGAAATAAAAGCCAACTCTGAACCCATCTGTTTATAGAATGCCAATTGCTCTACTCACATAGACATCAATGGCGGCGTACATCAGCTGGTTCTCATCGAGGGGAATGACATGCCACTTGCTCATTCGCACCTTCTTGCTCTTGTCCATGGCCTTCTTGGCTATGAAGTTGGCCAGTCGCTCTAAACTCCAGCGGCCTCCGGTCTCGCAGATCTCGTTGCACCACACGCCCAGATCGACGCACTTTTCAATAAGCGCGTCGGCGGACACCTCGGGAAAATCGCGCTGCAACTTTCGAAAGTCCCTGCAAATTTTGGGAAATCATTTTATTAATCGATGTCGGAATTTTGCTTACAAATATCACACTTACGCTTTTATGTTGACGCCATGCAGACGCACTTTATGATGATTGATAAGGGCCACCAGGGCCGCCGGTAGTTTCTTTAGGTTGGTCAGCTGGTAGACGTAACAGCACTTCTCGTCCACGCAGATCTGAATGACTGAGGACTTGCCAGGTCCGGTCTGGAAGGAGAAGGGCCACTCCATGTCGAATGCCATGGGGACCACATCCACATCGGTCTGTTTGTCCACCCATTGCCTGATGAAAGCATAAGGCAGTTAAATATAAGCTAATCATTGATTCCTTGTTGTCTGTAGCTTACATCACATCGTCAGCGGATGCGGCAATGTCCTGGTTCTCAGTGAAGTACTTGATCGCTCCTCGGTATTTGATAAACGGCAGCTTTTCGGGCACCACCTTCTCCGGCGAGGGTGTTCCCTCCTCGGCCATGGATCTGGTGCTGCGAGTCAAGCGGCCACTGCGACGCTTCGGCGGATTCTCACTCTCTGCGGTATCCTTTTCCTTATTCTGCGATTCAGAGGGCTTGATAATGATGGCACGCAATTTGTTAAGTGCTTCGCTTACCACTTCGGGAGTATCCAAGTTCTTTCGCTTGATCGCTGGCTTGGCCGATCTTCCCGCTCTGCCCTGCTTTGGCGTATCGTTCTCCTGAGTGTTTTCCTTCTCTTTAGCCTGAGAGCAAAAAACAAAAATTAAGATAACTGAAAAACAACTGATATGGGCAGGGAGGTATTTATATGCTTGCCTGAACAAGATTGTTGTTATTCAACTGTTTAGCAGCTGCGTTGGGTGTCTCCTTTTTTACTGTCGGTTTCTGCAACACAAAATGTTTACACTGCTCTACTGTTGACTCAGACAATGATAAAATGCATACTTGCTCTGTGGTTTCATTGTTTTTGGCCTTAATAGGCATTTTTATTAAGAATTTATCCATTATAAGCTACTTGTTTGCGTCGTTGCTTTGTTTACTGTTCTTCCCGCCAATAATTAATTCGTCGCTCAAATGAACTAGGCTGAACTAAATAACTCATTCGATTTTCTTACCCTCTCTGGGTAACGCACCTTGCAACTTCCTTAGATACTGCCGGTACACTGAAAAATACTAAAACTGAAACGCGTTATTCTCTAAATTTCATTCGAAATGCCATGCCGTCAAATATTTGCTGATGGTCGTATTTTATGTATTAGGACAATGCCGTCATACAATACATGTATGACATATTTTTGAGAAATTAAAACGTACGCGTCAATTGGAGGTTCCAGCAAGACGTATTTAATCTGGAGACAACATCATCAACAATTTCCCTTACATTTCATGCTCACTTACGTTTTTTCCGTTGGCAACATTAATTTGTATGGGCCAGCAACATGTGCCGCAAAATGAGCAACATTGTTTGGTGTGTGTGTGTGTGTGTGCGTTTTGGGTTTCTTTTGGGTATTTTTTTGGTCAAGCAGTTCTGTTTTGCGGCGAAAAAACCAATTTTACAAGTAAACGAATTCGCCTTGTCCAAAAATGTGCCACCGAATTTTATGGCGAAGTAAGGCAACAATTAAACAAAAATTAACTAGTTTGAAAGCTACCCCAACGAAACTTTGCATTTTGTAGTGTACAAATTATAAATAAAAATACAAATCGGGATCGGGATCACATCTCGATATATATATATATACAGAAAACAAATCAAATCCATTAATGGGTAAACAAAATTTCAATCTGTGCAATCTGTGTAAAACACATAATTAATTATGCTTTAAAGCAGCTGGGAAAAAAGAATTTTAACATTAATCAAATGAAAAAGGGTATAGATATGTCCATACCATCGGTAATGTTTCCAAATGACGTGACATTCCATGCTCACTTACGTTTTCTTACGTCGCATTTAATGCTCACTTACGTTTTATCCCTTGAACTTTACTTCTTAAACGTTATTTTATAAACAATTTAAAAGCAAAGAGTCACTAAACTTAACCAATCTTCTAGACAATTGATTCATCAATGGCAACAAATTATGTGTTCAGTCCTGAGGGTCCTAATTAGCTAGTTATATTAAACAGAATATTAAAATCGAGGAATATGGTTTTCGTTGGTATTTTTGTCATGGTATATATATACTGGTATTATTTGCAAAATTACCGGCACATCGATGTTTTGTTGCATGCTCGATTCAAACTCATACCGTGAGAGTAAAAGAGAGTGAAAGCTCACACTTTAACGCGAAAATGAGTAAAAGAGCGCATCTAGTGTCAAGCCGATCGGTTCGACACAACATTTTGGTTTGAGCTTGGGTTGAGCCAAAAAAAGGAAGGAAAAACGGGTAAATTTAGCCAAGGGAAATTTCACGGCTCGCACGATTTTCACCCTACCCGAAAAAATCCCCGATAGGGGCGCTAGCGCCTCACAAAGCCTATTAGTCAGCTGGGTGGATTTTACCTTGCAGGCCTTGCATTTTCTGGGCCGTTTTGCCTGTTGTCCATACCCGACATTTTCCGAAGAGCCTCAGCAATAATTTCCCAGGGAAGAATATTATAAACTTCCCAGGACGGCGAGGATTTTTTACTGCGCGCGGATTTAAAATGTGCACATGTTTTGGCGAAAAACTGTCGTTTTTAATATTTGTCGCGGCATCTAGCGAAGTTTTTTGAAGCCACTAACCATACAATATAAAGTAAGTGAGAATACATGAGCACACATACACTCTCACGACTCGCCGGGTAGCTGATGCCTGCCCTGTTGGTGCGACCAAATTCAATGTATGGAGTGTCGTATCATAGTATGGTTAGTGTTGAAACCCAATGGGGTTTCTTGCAAGAAATATGTTAACATCGATATTTTCTCCACTGCTTTTCCAAACACTGGTTCGCGAAAAGTGGCGTGATTGTGAAATTTGATAAACGGTGAAATAATGCATTTAAAAATCCCCAAAAACGTTGAATTCATAAATGCGTGTATGGTTTTATGTCACAATCAATTAAAGTTCCGCGATACTCCCATTAAAGCAACCCCAAGCCACGCATCTCTTCATACGTTTTACACCATATTCGCCTGTTGTCCGTTTTCGCTTTACCGGTCTGTTCTCCTTAACGAAACACGCCATTTTATTTTCTGTGGAAACGTAATGTTCTAAGTTCCAATTTCACATACATTTTGTAATCCATCCAGCACGGACGTGTGCAGTTTCAGAAAAAAAGAAAAGTTAACAGAAGTGATAACTGTGATAAACTGTGCTAATTATTCTAGTGTTTATTTAAAAACCTTTAATTATTTTTCAGTATCAACAAGGTTGCCCCCAAGGTTCGCAAAGTTTTGCAGCTGTTCCGATTGCGCCAAATAAACAATGGTCTCTTCATCAAGTCGAACAAGGCTACCATCTCTCTGCGATGGCATCAACGACGTCCACATTGGCGGTCACATTGGTAATAACATTCATTCAAACAGGCCGACAGTGTAGGCTAAAGGAAAGTTTTACTTTTCTCGTTTGCTTTGCCCCATTCTTCCTTAGACAAGAGTGCTCGTTCAGTTAAGTGATCGCTTTATTTTAAAACCTGTCAAATATCGTAGTTAAACAAGTTCTCAACAGGTGAGTTTTCTACTATACTAAAATTGAATATTTGCATTCACGCGCATAGGTGTGTTGTTATAGGCCGATCCGTTTTAGTAGGGCCTGAGACATTTGCATTTGTATTAATGTTTGACATGCCATGAGCACGCCGGGGGGGATTGGCGCTGGTAGACGGCTGATTGTCAATCGACTCCAGATCCTCGTCGTCGAGCTCTCCCTCGCTATCAACATCAAAACCCATTTTTACCTCGGCTAGAATCCCAAAGGGATTGCTGTCATGGGTGTTAGGGTTTTTGTTGTGAGTGGGCGCTGGACTATGGTGGGGCCTTAGCAGCAGAAGAAGGGGAAGCCTGTACTACTGTAAATTTCAAATTTCAACTGCCAGCCAACGACTGTTGTTAACAGCAGTCAGCTGTTAGCTTCAGTTGCGTATTGTGTTTTTTTGCTTCATTTTGTTTCTCGTTCCTTGCCTTCTGGTCCGCGGCGGGGAGATAAGCTTGTAGCAGTGTGAGTGTATGTATGTGTCGTCTGCGCGCGTAGAGTGTGAGAATGATCTCGTTCTCTACTGCACAATTGTTGTTGGCATCTCTCTCCCTCCCACTGCCTTGGTCAACGCGGAAGAGCGAGATAGATAGAAGAGAGGATAGAAAAGGGAAAAGAGTGAAGCTCAGTTTGGCTTCATTTTATTTCATTTCATTTCAGTTCTATTTGTACAGCGGCATGAAAAGACGCGTTTCGCAATCATGTGCAAGGCTCTTCTAGCCGATATTAGTTAATGAAAATCAAATTCATTCGTATTGTCGTATCGGATATTCGCGGGTATGTGTCGTTCTGACATTTCATTTTGTTTCTCGTTCCTTGCCTTCTGGTCCGCGGCGGGGAGATAAGCTTGTAGCAGTGTGAGTGTATGTATGTGTCGTCTGCGCGCGTAGAGTGTGAGAATGATCTCGTTCTCTACTGCACAATTGTTGTTGGCATCTCTCTCCCTCTCACTGCCTTGGTCAACGCGGAAGAGCGAGATAGATAGAAGAGAGGATAGAAAAGGGAAAAGAGTGAAGCTCAGTTTGGCTTCATTTTATTTCATTTCATTTCACTTCTATTTGTACAGCGGCATGAAAAGACGCGTTTCGCAATCATGTGCAAGGCTCTTCTAGCCGATATTAGTTAATGAAAATCAAATTCATTCGTATTGTCGTATCGGATATTCTCGGGTATGTCTCGTTCTGATCAAGGCGTCAGTTCGTATTGTAATTATCCCTTGGTGGGAGCTTGTAGCAGTGTGAGTGTATGTATGTGTCGTTTGCGCGGGTAGAGTGTGAGAATGATCTCGTTCTCTACTGCGAAATTGTTGTTGGCATCTCTCTCCCTCTCACAGCCTTGGTCAACGAGGAAGAGAGAGATAGATAGAAGAGAGGATAGAAGAGGGAAAAGAGTGAAGCTCAGTTTGGCTTCATTTCAGTTCTCTTTGTACAGCGGCATGAACAGACGCGTTTCGCAATCATGTGCAAGGCTCTTCTAGCCGATATTAGTTAATGAAAATCAAATTCATTCGTATTGTCGTATCGGATATTCGCGGGTATGTGTCGTTCTGATCAAGGCGTCAGTTCATATTGTAATTATCCCTTGGCGGCCATGTTTGTGGCTTCTATGTGGGCAGTGGCATCAAACTGATGACGGTGGTGTGTTTGTGTTTTATTTTGTTAATTGTTGCAGCTAGTGCGGAATATCGATTCTCAAGGGTGTGTACATACATATGTCCTCCTTGTCAAAGTCAAGGTCAGAGCATTGAACTGCGTTGGCAGTAGATCGTCTGTTACTGCATGGGTGTGTGTGTATGTGCGCAATGTATATGCGCGTTTTACTGGGGTATGTGTGAGCGATGGCGCTGTGCGGCAGTTGATCAGCCATGGGGCGCATTCCTTACTTCCCTTGTCTTGGGCAAATGTGCCTTCATACTTCTAGACCAGGATTAAAGGCATGTTTGTAAGTACACATACAGCGAATTGGTCCAATTGTGATACTAATGCATCTATTTTCCTTTCTAGCGCGCGCTGATTCTACTGCAGCAGCAGTCTGGGTTCTCGCATTAGTTGGAGTGGGTGTCTGACCTTAGCGGCCCCCAAGGTAGGTAAGTTGAGTTTAGCTAACAATTCGTTGGTCTTATATAAACCATTCTGTCTTTTTTTTATAGATTTCTTTATACTTTGTGCAGCCACGATAGCTAGCTGCATGCGGACCGCCACAATTGGCGCATGAAAAATAAGCCCTGTCCGTGATTGGGCATGTTTGGGGATTATGCGACTGGCCGCTTATTACACACACAAATTGAGGAATACCGGGTGAGATGCCGGTATCGGCTTTTCTACTTTTATTATTTGTCCACATATATTTGTAAGCTCATAGATAAGTTTGTTATTTCCTGTAGGCATAAGTTCAACTTCAAATAGGTCGAGAGGCTGCTTCGTGAAGCACTTTTTAATATTGTAAACGATTTTTGTCTCGTGTCCTAAATTGCGTAGGTTCTGTGTAATCCATGTTTCAGGAGTAGAGTGATGTAAATGCCGAATAATGACTTTAAGACCAGTTTCGCTACGCAGCCGAAAAGTATGATACACTCTGGCCTGGCCAGCAGGGGTCTGTTTATTTAGAAATTTAACCAAGTCTCTGTAACCTTTAATATCTTGGCACATGACTTTGATAACACAATTACCTACTGGCTTGGTGCTGTATTTACCTGCCCCAATAATTCCATGCAACTGCTGATGCAATTTTACGATAGAAAGGGCATTTGCAATGAAGATCGGAACAGGCCGATCCGTTTTAGTAGGGGCTGAGACATTTGCATTTGTATTTATGTTTGACATGCCATGAGAACGCCGGGGGGGATTGGCGCTGGTAGAGGGCTGATTGTCAATCGCCTCCTGATCCTCGTAGTCGAGCTCTCCCTCGCTATCAACAACAATACCCATTTTCACCTCGGCTAGAATCCCAAAGGGATTGCTGGTGTGGGTGTTAGGGTTATTAGGCGACGTATTAGGTTATGCGACGGCGTATTATATGTCATTGGCGCGGCGCCAGACTATCTGACTTTCTGACTATCATTTTTGAAATTACTCTCGTTTTTCTGTGATTTAGGTAATACAGTCAAGTATTTGTAATTTTAACTTATACACTACATAAAATATTTTTCGGCTACTGTATATTTCAAATTTCAACTGCCAGCCAACGACTGGTACTAACAGTTGTTAGCTGCAGTTGCGTATTGTGCTTTTTGCTTCATTTTGGTCAACCCAACCTTGCCTTGGTCAAAGAGGAAGAGAGAGATAGATAGAAAAGAAGATAGAAGGGGGAAAAGAGTGAAGCCCAGTTTGGCTTCATTTCAGTTCTATTTGTACAGCGGCATCAAAAGACGCGTTTCGCAATCATGTACAAGGCTCTTCTAGCCGATATTAGTTAATGAAAATCAAATTCATTCGTATTGTCGTATCGGATATTCGCGGGTATGTGTCGTTCTGATAAAGGCGTCAGTTCATATTGTAATTATCCCTTGGCGGCCATGTTTGTGGCTTCTATGTGGGCAGGGCATCAAAGTGATCACGGTGGTGTGTTTGTGTTTTATTTGCTCTGCCCAATAATACCATCCAACTGCTAATGCAATTTTAGGATAGAAAGGGCATTTGGAATGAAGATCGGCACAGGCCGATCCGTTTTAGTAGGGGCTGAGACATTTTCATTTGTATATATGTTTGACATGCCATGAGAAGAATCGGCTAGAATCCCAAAGGGATCGCTGGCATGGGTGTTAGGGTTTTTGTTGTGAGTGGG
Organism: Drosophila athabasca; assembly: GCA_008121215.1. Classification (NCBI taxonomy): domain Eukaryota; kingdom Metazoa; phylum Arthropoda; class Insecta; order Diptera; family Drosophilidae; genus Drosophila; species Drosophila athabasca. The sequence continues at coordinate 16,484 of CM017793.1, read as the reverse complement.
CGCTGGACTATGGGGGGGCCTTAGCAGCAGAAAAAGGGAAAGCCTTGGTAGGAGACTTGGGTTTTACAGCATTTTTCTTTGCCGGGTTGTTTTTGGGAGCAGGTTCATTTGTAGCAGTCGGCCTTCTGACTATCATTTTTAGCATTACTCACGTTTTTCTGTGATTTAGGTAATACAGTCAAGTATTTGTAATTTTGACCCCGCACCATATACAATATTTTTCGGCTACTGTAAATTTCAAATTTCAACTGCCAGCAAACGACTGTTGTTAACAGCAGTCAGCTGTTAGCGGCAGTTGCGTATTGTGTTTTTTTGCTTCATTTTGTTTCTCGTTCCTTGCCTTCTGGTCCGCGGCGGGGAGATAAGCTTGTAGCAGTGTGAGTGTATGTATGTGTCGTCTGCGCGCGTAGAGTGTGAGAATGATCTCGTTCTCTACTGCACAATTGTTGTTGGCATCTCTCTCCCTCTCACTGCCTTGGTCAACGAGGAAGAGAGAGATAGATAGAAGTGATGATAGAAATGGGAAAAGAGTGAAGCTCAGTTTGGCTTCATTTTATTTCATTTCATTTCAGTTCTATTTGTACAGCGGCATGAAAAGACGCGTTTCGCAATTATGTGCAAGGCTCTTTTAGCCGATATTAGTTAGTGAAAATCAAATTCATTCGTATTGTCGTATCGGATATTCTCGGGTATGTCTCGTTCTGATCAAGGCGTCAGTTCATATTGTAATTATCCCTTGGCGGGAGCTTGTAGCAGTGTGAGTGTATGTATGTGTCGTCTGCGCGGGTAGAGTGTGAGAATGATCTCGTTCTCTACTGCACAATTGTTGTTGGCATCTCTCTCCCTCTCACTGCCTTGGTCAACGAGGAAGAGAGAGATAGATAGAAGTGATGATAGAAATGGGAAAAGAGTGAAGCTCAGTTTGGCTTCATTTTATTTCATTTCATTTCAGTTCTATTTGTACAGCGGCATGAAAAGACGCGTTTCGCAATTATGTGCAAGGCTCTTTTAGCCGATATTAGTTAGTGAAAATCAAATTCATTCGTATTGTCGTATCGGATATTCTCGGGTATGTCTCGTTCTGATCAAGGCGTCAGTTCATATTGTAATTATCCCTTGGCGGCCATGTTTGTGGCTTCTATGTGGGCAGGCATCAAAGTGATCACGGTTGTGTGTTTGTGTTTTATTTTGTTAATTGTTGCAGCTAGTGCGGAATATCGATTCTCAAGGGTATGTACATACATACATATGTCCTCCTTGTCAAAGTCAAGGTCAGAGCATTGAACTGCGTTGGCAGTAGATCGTCTGTTACTACATTGGTGTGTGTGTATGTGCGCAATGTATATGCGTGTTTAACTGGGGTATGTGTGAGCGATGGCGCTGTGCGGCAGTTGATCAGCCATGGGGCGCATTCCTAACTTCCCTTGACTTGGGCAAATGTGCCTTCATACTTCTAGACCAGGATTAACGGCTTGTATGTAAGCACACATACATTCAGCGAATTGGTCTAATTGTGATACTAATGCATCTATTTTCCTTTCTAGCGCGCGCTGATTCTACTGCAGCAGCAGTCTGGGTTCTCGCATTAGTTGGAGTGGGTGTCTGACCATAGCGGCCCCCAAGGTAGGTAAGTTGAGTTTAGCTAACAATTCGTTGGTCTTATATAAACCATTCTGTCTTTTTTTATAGATTTTTTTATACTTTGTGCAGCCACGATAGCTAGGCATGCGGACCGCCACAATTGGCGCATGAAAAATAAGCCCTGTCCGTGATTGGGCATGTTTGGGGATTATGCGACTGGCCGCTTATTACACACACAAATTGAGGAATACCGGGTGAGATGCCGGTATCGGCTTTTCTACTTTTATTATTTGTCCACATATATTTGTAAGCTCATAGATAAGTTTGTTATTTCCTGTAGGCATAAGTTCAACTTCAAATAGGTCGAGAGGCTGCTTCGTGAAGCACTTTTTAATATTGTAAACGATTTTTGTCTCGTGTCCTAAATTGCGTAGGTTCTGTGTAATCCATGTTTCAGGAGTAGAGTGATGTAAATGCCGAATAATGACATTAAGACCAGTTTCGTTACGCAGCCGAAAAGTATGATACACTCTGGCCTGGCCAGCAGGGGTCTGTTTATTTAGAAATTTAACCAAGTCTCTGTAACCTTTAATATCTTGGCACATGACTTTGATAACACAATTACCTACTGGCTTGGTGCTGTATTTACCTGCCCCAATAATTCCATGCAACTGCTGATGCAATTTTACGATAGAAAGGGCATTTGCAATGAAGATCGGAACAGGCCGATCCGTTTTAGTAGGGGCTGAGACATTTGCATTTGTATTTATGTTTGACATGCCATGAGCACGCCGGGGGGGATTGGCGCTGGTAGAGGGCTGATTGTCAATCGCCTCCTGATCCTCGTAGTCGAGCTCTCCCTCGCTATCAACAACAATACCCATTTTCACCTCGGCTAGAATCCCAAAGGGATTGCTGGTATTGGTGTTAGGGTTATTAGGCGACGTATTAGGTTATGCGACGGCGTATTATATGTCATTGGCGCGGCGCCAGACTATCTGACTTTCTGAATATCATTTTTGAAATTACTCACGTTTTTCTGTGATTTAGGTAATACAGTCAAGTATTTGTAATTTTAACTTATACACTACATAAAATATTTTTCGGCTACTGTAAATTTCAAATTTCAACTGCCAGCCAACGACTGGTACTAACAGTTGTTAGCTGCAGTTGCGTATTGTGCTTTTTGCTTCATTTTGGTCAACCCAACCTTGCCTTGGTCAAAGAGGAAGAGAGAGATAGATAGAAAAGAAGATAGAAGGGGGAAAAGAGTGAAGCTCAGTTTGGCTTCATTTCAGTTCTATTTGTACAGCGGCATCAAAAGACGCGTTTCGCAATCATGTACAAGGCTCTTCTAGCCGATATTAGTTAATGAAAATCAAATTCATTCGTATTGTCGTATCGGATATTCGCGGGTATGTGTCGTTCTGATAAAGGCGTCAGTTCATATTGTAATTATCGCTTGTCGGCCATGTTTGTGGCTTCTATGTGGGCAGGGCATCAAAGTTATCACGGTGGTGTGTTTGTGTTTTATTTGCCCTGTCCAATAATACATCTATCTCCTTCTCACAGCCTGGGAATAGAGACCCCTCTCTCGCCCCCTGTTTTTATTTCTTAAATAATATCGTTTTGCAATCATTGGCAAGGCTCTTCTAGCCGATATTAGTTAATGAATCGGATATTCGCGGGTCTGTGTCGTTCTGATAAAGGCGTCAGAGTTCATATTGTAATTACCTCTTGGCGGCCATGTTTGTGGCTTCAATGCGGGCAGGGCATCAAAGTGATCACGGTGGTTTGTTTGTGTTTTATTTGCCCTGCCCAATAATACATCTCTCTCCTTCTCACAGCCTGGGAATAGAGACCCCTCTCTCGCCCCTGTTTTTATTTCTTAAATAATATCGTTTCGCAATCATTTGCAAGGCTCTTCTAGCCGATATATGTTAATGAATCGGATATTCGCGGGTATGTGTCGTTCTGATAAAGGCGTCAGTTCATATTGTAATTATCCCTTGGCGGCCATGTTTGTGGCTTCTATGTGGGCAGGGCATCAAAGTGATCACGGTGGTGTGTTTGTGTTTTATTTGCTCTGCCCAATAATACCATCCAACTGCTAATGCAATTTTAGGATAGAAAGGGCATTTGGAATGAAGATCGGCACAGGCCGATCCGTTTTAGTAGGGGCTGAGACATTTTCATTTGTATATATGTTTGACATGCCATGAGAAGAATCGGCTAGAATCCCAAAGGGATCGCTGGCATGGGTGTTAGGGTTTTTGTTGTGAGTGGGCGCTGGACTATGGGGGGGCCTTAGCAGCAGAAGAAGGGGAAGCCTTGGTAGGAGACTTGGGTTTTACAGCATTTTTCTTTGCCGGGTTGTTTTTGGAGCAGGGTCATTTGTAGCAGTCGGCCTTCTGACTATCATTTTTAGCATTACTCACGTTTTTCTGTGATTTAGGTAATACAGTCAAGTATTTGTAATTTTGACCCCGCACCATATACAATATTTTTCGGCTACTGTAAATTTCAAATTTCAAATTTCAACTGCCAGCAAACGACTGTTGTTAACAGCAGTCAGCTGTTAGCGGCAGTTGCGTATTGTGTTTTTTTTTGCTTCATTTTGTTTCTCGTTCCTTGCCTTCTGGTCCGCGGGGGGGAGATAAGCTTGTAGCAGTGTGAGTGTATGTATGTGTCGTCTGCGCGGGTAGAGTGTGAGAATGATCTCGCTCTCTACTGCGCAATTGTTGTTGGCATCTCTCTCTCTCTCAATGCCTTGGTCAACGAGGAAGAGAGAGATAGATAGAAGAGAGGATTGAAGGGGGAAAAGAGTGAAGCTCAGTTTGGCTTCATTTTATTTCATTTCATTTCAGTTCTATTTGTACAGCGGCATGAAAAGACGCGTTTCGCAATTATGTGCAAGGCTCTTTTAGCCGATATTAGTTAGTGAAAATCAAATTCATTCGTATTGTCGTATCGGATATTCTCGGGTATGTCTCGTTCTGATCAAGGCGTCAGTTCATATTGTAATTATCCCTTGGCGGCCATGTATGTGGCTTCTATGTGGGCAGGCATCAAAGTGATCACGGTTGTGTGTTTGTGTTTTATTTTGTTAATTGTTGCAGCTAGTGCGGAATATCGATTCTCAAGGGTATGTACATACATATGTCCTCCTTGTCAAAGTCAAGGTCAGAGCATTGAACTGCGTTGGCAGTAGATCGTCTGTTACTGCATTGGTGTGTGTGTATGTGCGCAATGTATATGCGTGTTTAACTGGGGTATGTGTGAGCGATGGCGCTGTGCGGCAGTTGATCAGCCATGGGGCGCATTCCTAACTTCCCTTGACTTGGGCAAATGTGCCTTCATACTTCTAGACCAGGATTAACGGCTTGTATGTAAGCACACATACATTCAGCGAATTGGTCCAATTGTGATACTAATGCATCTATTTTCCTTTCTAGCGCGCGCTGATTCTACTGCAGCAGCAGTCTGGGTTCTCGCATTAGTTGGAGTGGGTGTCTGACCTTAGCGGCCCCCAAGGTAGGTAAGTTGAGTTTAGCTAGCAATTCGTTGGTCTTATATGTATAAACCATTCTGTCTTTTTTTTATAGATTTTTTTATACTTTGTGCAGCCACGATAGCTAGCTGCATGCGGACCGCCACAATTGGCGCATGAAAAATCAGCCCTTCCCTTGTCTTGGACAAATGTGCCTTCATACTTCTAGGCCAGGATTAAAGGCATGTTTGTAAGCACACATACATTCAGCGAATTGGTCCAATTGTGATACTAATGCATCTATTTTCCTTTCTAGCGCGCGCTGATTCTACTGCAGCAGCAGTCTGGGTTCTCGCATTAGTTGGAGTGGGTGTCTGACCTTAGCGGCCCCCAAGGTAGGTAAGTTGAGTTTAGCTAACAATTCGTTGGTCTTACATATATAAACCATTCTGTCTTTTTTTATAGATTTCTTTATACTTTGTGCAGCCACGATAGCTAGGCATGCGGACCGCCACAATTGGCGCATGAAAAATCAGCCCTTCCCTTGTCTTGGACAAATGTGCCTTCATACTTCTAGGCCAGGATTAAAGGCATGTTTGTAAGCACACATACATTCAGCGAATTGGTCCAATTGTGATACTAATGCATCTATTTTCCTTTCTAGCGCGCGCGCTGATTCTACTGCAGCAGCAGTCTGGGTTCTCTCATTAGTTGGAGTGGGTGTCTGACCTTAGCGGCCCCAAGGTAGGTAAGTTGAGTTTAGCTAAAAATTCGTTGGTCTTATATAAACCATTCTGTCTTTTTTTATAGATTTCCTTATACTTTGTGCAGCCACGATAGCTAGGCATGCGGACCGCCACAATTGGCGCATGAAAAATCAGCCCTTCCCTTGTCTTGGACAAATGTGCCTTCATACTTCTAGGCCAGGATTAAAGGCATGTTTGTAAGCACACATACATTCAGCGAATTGGTCCAATTGTGATACTAATGCATCTATTTTCCTTTCTAGCGCGCGCGCTGATTCTACTGCAGCAGCAGTCTGGGTTCTCTCATTAGTTGGAGTGGGTGTCTGACCTTAGCGGCCCCAAGGTAGGTAAGTTGAGTTTAGCTAAAAATTCGTTGGTCTTATATAAACCATTCTGTCTTTTTTTATAGATTTCTTTATACTTTGTGCAGCCACGATAGCTAGCTGCATGCGGACCGCCACAATTGGCGCATGAAAAATCAGCCCTTCCCTTGTCTTGGACAAATGTGCCTTCATACTTCTAGGCCAGGATTAAAGGCATGTTTGTAAGCACACATACATTCAGCGAATTGGTCCAATTGTGATACTAATGCATCTATTTTCCTTTCTAGCGCGCGCTGATTCTACTGCAGCAGCAGTCTGGGTTCTCGCATTAGTTGGAGTGGGTGTCTGACCTTAGCGGCCCCCAAGGTAGGTAAGTTGAGTTTAGCTAACAATTCGTTGGTCTTACATATATAAACCATTCTGTCTTTTTTTTATAGATTTCTTTATACTTTGTGCAGCCACGATAGCTAGCTGCATGCGGACCGCCACAATTGGCGCATGAAAAATCAGCCCTTCCCTTGTCTTGGACAAATGTGCCTTCATACTTCTAGGCCAGGATTAAAGGCATGTTTGTAAGCACACATACATTCAGCGAATTGGTCCAATTGTGATACTAATGCATCTATTTTCCTTTCTAGCGCGCGCTGATTCTACTGCAGCAGCAGTCTGGGTTCTCGCATTAGTTGGAGTGGGTGTCTGACCTTAGCGGCCCCCAAGGTAGGTAAGTTGAGTTTAGCTAACAATTCGTTGGTCTTACATATATAAACCATTCTGTCTTTTTTTATAGATTTCTTTATACTTTGTGCAGCCACGATAGCTAGCTGCATGCGGACCGCCACAATTGGCGCATGAAAAATCAGCCCTTCCCTTGTCTTGGACAAATGTGCCTTCATACTTCTAGGCCAGGATTAAAGGCATGTTTGTAAGCACACATACATTCAGCGAATTGGTCCAATTGTGATACTAATGCATCTATTTTCCTTTCTAGCGCGCGCGCTGATTCTACTGCAGCAGCAGTCTGGGTTCTCGCATTAGTTGGAGTGGGTGTCTGACCTTAGCGGCCCCCAAGGTAGGTAAGTTGAGTTTAGCTAAAAATTCGTTGGTCTTATATAAACCATTCTGTCTTTTTTTATAGATTTCTTTATACTTTGTGCAGCCACGATAGCTAGCTGCATGCGGACCGCCACAATTGGCGCATGAAAAATCAGCCCTTCCCTTGTCTTGGACAAATGTGCCTTCATACTTCTAGGCCAGGATTAAAGGCATGTTTGTAAGCACACATACATTCAGCGAATTGGTCCAATTGTGATACTAATGCATCTATTTTCATTTCTAGCGCGCGCGCTGATTCTACTGCAGCAGCAGTCTGGGTTCTCTCATTAGTTGGAGTGGGTGTCTGACCTTAGCGGCCCCCAAGGTAGGTAAGTTGAGTTTAGCTAAAATTTCGTTGGTCTTATATAAACCATTCTGTCTTTTTTTTTATAGATTTCTTTATACTTTGTGCAGCCACGATAGCTAGCTGCATGCGGACCGCCACAATTGGCGCATGAAAAATCAGCCCTTCCCTTGTCTTGGACAAATGTGCCTTCATACTTCTAGGCCAGGATTAAAGGCATGTTTGTAAGCACACATACATTCAGCGAATTGGTCCAATTGTGATACTAATGCATCTATTTTCCTTTCTAGCGCGCGCTGATTCTACTGCAGCAGCAGTCTGGGTTCTCGCATTAGTTGGAGTGGGTGCCTGACCTTAGCGGCCCCCAAGGTAGGTAAGTTGAGTTTAGCTAACAATTCGTTGGTCTTACATATATAAACCATTCTGTCTTTTTTTATAGATTTCTTTATACTTTGTGCAGCCACGATAGCTAGCTGCATGCGGACCGCCACAATTGGCGCATGAAAAATAAGCCCTGTCCGTGATTGGGCATGTTTGGGGATTATGCGACTGGCCGCTTATTACACACACACATTGAGGAATACCGGGTGAGATGCCGTATCGGCTTTTCTACTTTTATTATTTGTCCACATATATTTGTAAGCTCATAGATAAGTTTGTTATTTCCTGTAGGCATAAGTTCAACTTCAAATAGGTCGAGAGGCTGCTTCGTGAAGCACTTTTTAATATTGTAAACGATTTTTGTCTCGTGTCCTAAATTCCGTAGGTTCTGTGTAATCCATGTTTCAGGAGTAGAGTGATGTAAATGCCGAATAATGACATTAAGACCAGTTTCGTTACGCAGCCGAAAAGTATGATACACTCTGGCCTGGCCAGCAGGGGTCTGTTTATTTAGAAAATTTAACCAAGTCTCTGTAACCTTTAATATCTTGGCACATGACTTTGATAACACAATTACCTACTGGCTTGGTGCTGTATTTACCTGCCCCAATAATTCCATCCAACTGCTGATGCAATTTTACGATAGAAAGGGCATTTGCAATGAAGATCGGCACAGGCCGATCCGTTTTAGTAGGCCATGAGCACGCCGGGGGGATTGGCGCTGGTAGAGGGCTGATTGTCAATCGCCTCCTGATCCTCGTCGTCGAGCTCTCCCTCGCTATCAACAACAATACCCATTTTCACCTCGGCTAGAATCCCAAAGGATTGCTGGTATGGGTGTTAGGTTATTGGGCGACGTATTAGGTTATGCGACGGCGTATTATATGTCATTGGCGCGGCGCCAGACTATCTGACTTTCTGACTATCATTTTTGAAATTACTCACGTTTTTCTGTGATTTAGGTAATACAGTCAAGTATTTGTAATTTTAACTTATACACTATATAAAATATTTTTCGGCTACTGTAAATTTCAAATTTCAACTGCCAGCCAACGACTGGTACTAACAGTTGTTAGCTGCAGTTGCGTATTGTGCTTTTTGCTTCATTTTTGGTCAACCCAACCTTGCCTTGGTCAAAGAGGAAGAGAGAGATGGATAGAAAAGAAGATAGAAGGGGGAAAAGAGTGAAGCCCAGTTTGGCTTCATTTCAGTTCTATTTGTACAGCGGCATCAAAAGACGCGTTTCGCAATCATGTGCAAGGCTCTTCTAGCCGATATTAGTTAATGAAAATCAAATTCATTCGTATTGTCGTATCGGATATTCGCGGGTATGTGTCGTTCTGATAAAGGCGTCAGTTCATATTGTAATTATCGCTTGTCGGCCATGTTTGTGGCTTCTATGTGGGCAGGGCATCAAAGTTATCACGGTGGTGTGTTTGTGTTTTATTTGCCCTGCCCAATAATACATCTCTCTCCTTCTCACAGCCTGGGAATAGAGACCCCTCTCTCGCCCCCTGTTTTTATTTCTAAAATAATATCGTTTCGCAATCATTGGCAAGGCTCTTCTAGCCGATATTAGTTAATGAATCGGATATTCGCGGGTATGTGTCGTTCTGATAAAGGCGTCAGTTCATATTGTAATTACCTCTTGGCGGCCATGTTTGTGGCTTCATGCGGGCAGGGCATCAAAGTGATCACGGTGGTTTGTTTGTGTTTTATTTGCCCTGCCCAATAATACATCTCTCTCCTTCTCACAGCCTGGGAATAGAGACCCTCTCTCGCCCCTGTTTTTATTTCTTAAATAATATCGTTTCGCAATCATTTGCAAGGCTCTTCTAGCCGATATTAGTTAATGAATCGGATATTCGCGGGTATGTGTCGTTCTGATAAAGGCGTCAGTTCATATTGTAATTATCCTTGGGCCATGTTTGTGGCTTCTATGTGGGCAGGGCATCAAAGTGATCACGGTGGTGTGTTTGTGTTTTATTTGCTCTGCCCAATAATACCATCCAACTGCTAATGCAATTTTAGGATAGAAAGGGCATTTGGAATGAAGATCGGCACAGGCCGATCCGTTTTAGTAGGGGCTGAGACATTTTCATTTGTATATATGTTTGACATGCCATGAGAAGAATTCGGCTAGAATCCAAAGGGATTGCTGGATGGGTGTTAGGGTTTTTGTTGTGAGTGGGCGCTGGACTATGGGGGGGCCTTAGCAGCAGAAGAAGGGAAGCCTTGGTAGAGACTTGGGTTTTTACAGCATTTTTCTTTGCGGGTTGTTTTTGGGAGCAGGGTCATTTTGTAAGCAGTCGGCCTTCTGACTATCATTTTTAGCATTACTCACGTTTTTCTGTGATTTAGGTAATACAGTCAAGTATTTGTAATTTTGACCCCGCACATATACAATATTTTTCGGCTACTGTAAATTTCAAATTTCAAATTTCAACTGCCAGCAAACGACTGTTGTTAACAGCAGTCAGCTGTTAGCGGCAGTTGCGTATTGTGTTTTTTTTTGCTTCATTTTGTTTCTCGTTCTTGCCTTCTGGTCCGCGCGGGAGAATAAGCTTGTAGCAGTGTGAGTGTATGTATGTGTCGTCTGCGCGGGTAGAGTGTGAGAATGATCTCGCTCTCTACTGCGCAATTGTTGTTGGCATCTCTCTCTCTCTCACTGCCTTGGTCAACGAGGAAGAGAGAGATAGATAGAAGAGAGGATAGAAGGGGGAAAAGAGTGAAGCTGCTCAGTTTGGCTTCATTTCATTTCATTTCAGTTCTTTTTGTTTACAGGCGGCATGAAAAGACGCGTTTCGCAATTAATGTGCAAGGCTTTTTAGCGATATTAGTTAGTGAAAATCAAATTCATTCGTATTGTCGTATCGGATATTCTCGGGTATGTCTCGTTCTGATCAAGGCGTCAGTTCATATTGTAATTATCCCTTGGCGGCCATGTTTGTGGCTTCTATGTGGGCAGGCATCAAAGTGATCACGGTTGTGTGTTTGTGTTTTATTTTGTTAATTGTTGCAGCTAGTGCGGAATATCGATTCTCAAGGGTATGTACATACATATGTCTCCTTGTCAAAGTCAAGGTCAGAGCATTGAACTGCGTTGGCAGTAGATCGTCTGTTTACTGCATTGGTTGTGTGTGTTGTGCGCAATGTAATATGCGTGTTTAACTGGGTATGTGTGAGCGATGGCGCTGTGCGGCAGTTGATCAGCCTTGGGGCGCATTCCTAACTTCCCTTGACTTGGGCAATGTGCCTTCATACTTCTAGACCAGGATTAACGGCTTGTATGTAAGCACACATACATTCAGCGAATTGGTCTAATTGTGATACTAATGCATCTATTTTCTTTCTAGCGCGCGCGCTGATTCTACTGCAGCAGCAGTCTGGGTTCTCGCATTAGTTGGAGTGGGTGTCTGACCATAGCGGCCCCCAAGGTAGGTAAGTTGAGTTTAGCTAACAATTCGTTGGTCTTATATAAACCATTCTGTCTTTTTTTTATAGATTTTTTTATACTTTGTGCAGCACGATAGCTAGGCATGCGGACCGCCACAATTGGCGCATGAAAAAATCAGCCCTTCCTTGTCTTGGACAAATGTGCTTCATACTTCTAGGCAGGATTAAAGGCATGTATGTAAGCACACATACATTCAGCGAATTGTCCAATTGTGATACTAATGCATCTATTTTCCTTTCTAGCGCGCGCTGATTCTACTGCAGCAGCAGTCTGGGTTCTCGCATTAGTTGGAGTGGGTGCCTGACTTAGCGGCCCCCAAGGTAGGTAAGTTGAGTTTAGCTAACAATTCGTTGGTCTTACATATATAAACCATTCTGTCTTTTTTTATAGATTTCTTTATACTTTGTGCAGCCACGATAGCTAGCTGCATGCGGACGCACAATTGCGCATGAAAAATAGCCCTGTCCGTGATTGGGCATGTTTGGGGATTATGCGACTGGCCGCTTATTACACACACACATTAGGAATACGGGTGAGATGCCGGTATCGGCTTTTCTACTTTTATATTTGTCCACATATATTTGTAAGCTCATAGATAAGTTTGTGATTTCCTGTAGGCATAAGTTCAACTTCAAATAGGTCGAGAGGCTGCTTCGTGAAGCCCTTTTTAATATTCTAAACGATTTTTGTCTCGTGTCCTAAATTCCGTAGGTTCTGTGTAATCCATGTTTCAGGAGTAGAGTGATGTAAATGCCGAATAATGACTTTAAGACCAGTTTCGCTACGCAGCCGAAAAGTATGATCACTCTGGCCTGGCCAGCAGGGGTCTGTTTATTTAGAAATTTAACCAAGTCTCTGTAACCTTTAATATCTTGGCACATGACTTTGATAACACAATTACCTACTGGCTTGGTGCTGTATTTACCTGCCCAATAATTCCATGCAACTGCTGATGCAATTTACGATAGAAAGGGCATTTGCAATGAAGATCGGAACAGGCCGATCGTTTAGTAGGGGCTGAGACATTTGCATTTGTATTTATGTTGACATGCCATGAGCACGCCGGGGGGATTGGCGCTGGTAGAGGGCTGATTGTCAATCGCCTCCTGATCCTCGTAGTCGAGCTCTCCTCGCTATCAACAACAATACCATTTTCACCTCGGCTAGAATCCAAAGGGATTGCTGGTGTGGGTGTTAGGGTTATTAGGCGACGTATTAGGTTATGCGACGGCGTATTATATGTCATTGGCGGCGCCAGACTATCTGACTTTCTGACTATCATTTTTTGAAATTACTCACGTTTTTCTGTGATTTAGTAATACAGTCAAGTATTTGTAATTTTAACTTATACACTACATAAAATATTTTTCGGCTACTGTAAATTTCAAATTTCAACTGCCAGCCAACGACTGGTACTAACAGTTGTTAGCTGCAGTTGCGTATTGTGCTTTTTGCTTCATTTTGGTCAACCCAACCTTGCCTTGGTCAAAGAGGAGAGAGAGATAGATAGAAAAGAAGATAGAAGGGGGAAAAGAGTGAAGCCAGTTTGGCTTCATTTTAGTTCTATTTGTACAGCGGCATCAAAGACGCGTTTCGCAATCATGTACAAGGCTCTTCTAGCCGATATTAGTTAATGAAATCAAATTCATTCGTATTGTCGTATCGGATATTCGCGGGTCTGTGTCGTTCTGATAAAGGCGTCAGTTCATATTGTAATTACTCTTGGCGGCCATGTTTGTGGCTTCATTGCGGCAGGGCATCAAAGTGATCACGGTGGTTTGTTTGTGTTTTATTTGCCCTGCCAATAATACATCTCTCCTTCTCACAGCCTGGGAATAGAGACCCTCTCTCCCCTGTTTTTATTTCTTAAATAATATCGTTTTCGCAATCATTTGCAAGGCTCTTCTAGCCGATATTAGTTAATGAATCGGATATTCGCGGGTATGTGTCGTTCTGATAAAGGCGTCAGTTCATATTGTAATTATCCCTTGGCGGCCATGTTTGTGGCTTCAATGCGGCAGGGCATCAAAGTGATCACGGTGGTTTGTTTGTGTTTTATTTGCCCTGCCCAATAATACATTCTCTCCTTCTCACAGCCTGGAATAGAGACCCTCTCTCGCCCGTTTTATTTCTTAATAATATCGTTTCGCAATCATTTGCAAGGCTCTCTAGCGATATATGTTAATGAATCGGATATTCGCGGTATGTGTCGTTCTGATAAAGGCGTCAGTTCATATTGTAATTACCTCTGGCGGCCATGTTTGTGGCTTCAATGCGGGCAGGGCATCAAAGTGATCACGGTGGTTTGTTTGTGTTTTATTTGCCCTGCCCAATAATACATCTCTCTCCTTCTCACAGCTGGAATAGAGACCCTCTCTCCCCTGTTTTTTATTTCTTAAATATATCGTTTCGCATCATTTGCAAGGCTCTTCTAGCCGATATTAGTTAATGAATCGATATTCGCGGGTATGTGTCGTTCTGATAAAGGCGTCAGTTCATATTGTAATTATCCCTTGGCGGCCATGTTTGTGGCTTCTATGTGGGCAGGGGCATCAAAGTGATCACGGTGGTGTGTTTGTGTTTTATTTGCTCTGCCCAATAATACCATCCAACTGCTAATGCAATTTTAGGATAGAAAGGGCATTTGGAATGAAGATCGGCACAGGCCGATCCGTTTTAGTAGGGGCTGAGACATTTTCATTTGTATATATGTTTGACATGCCATGGAGAAGAATCGGCTAGAATCCCAAGGGATCGCTGGCATGGGTGTTAGGGTTTTTGTTGTGAGTGGGCGCTGGACTATGGGGGGCCTTAGCAGCAGAGAAGGGGAAGCCTTGGTAGGAGACTTGGGTTTTACAGCATTTTTTCTTTGCCGGGTTGTTTTTGGGAGCAGGGTCATTTGTAGCAGTCGGCCTTCTGACTATCATTTTTAGCATTACTCACGTTTTTCTGTGATTTAGGTAATACAGTCAAGTATTTGTAATTTTGACCCCGCACCATATACAATATTTTCGGCTACTGTAAATTTCAAATTTCAAATTTCAACTGCCAGCAAACGACTGTTGTTTAACAGCAGTCAGCTGTTAGCGGCAGTTGCGTATTGTGTTTTTTTTTTGCTTCATTTTGTTTCTCGTTCCTTGCCTTCTGGTCCGCGGCGGGGAGATAAGCTTGTAGCAGTGTGGTGTATGTATGTGTCGTCTGCGCGGGTAGAGTTGAGAATGATCTCGCTCTCTACTGCGCAATTGTTGTTGGCATTCTCTCGCTCTCACTGCCTTGGTCAACGAGGAAGAGGAGATAGATAGAAGAGAGGATAGAAGGGGGAAAAGAGTGAAGCTGCTCAGTTTGCTTCATTTCATTTCATTTCAGTTCTATTTGTTACAGCGGCATGAAAAACGCGTTTCGCAATTATGTGCAAGGCTCTTTTAGCCGATATTGTTAGTGAAAATCAAATTCATTCGTATTGTCGTATCGGATATTCTCGGGTATGTCTCGTTCTGATCAAGGCGTCAGTTCATATTGTATTATCCCTTGGCGGCCATTTTGTGGCTTCTATGTGGGCAGGCATCAAAGTGATCACGGTTGTGTGTTTGTGTTTTATTTTGTTAATTGTTGCAGCTAGTGCGGAATATCGATTCTCAAGGGTATGTACATACATATGTCCTCCTTGTCAAAGTCAAGGTCAGAGCATTGAACTGCGTTGGCAGTAGATCGTCTGTTACTGCATTGGTGTGTGTGTATGTGCGCAATGTATATGCGTGTTTAACTGGGGTATGTGTGAGCGATGGCGCTGTGCGGCAGTTGATCAGCCTTGGGGCGCATTCCTAACTTCCCTTGACTTGGGCAAATGTGCCTTCATCTTCTAGACCAGGATTAACGGCTTGTATGTAAGCACACATACATTCAGCGAATTGGTCTAATTGTGATACTAATGCATCTATTTTCCTTTCTAGCGCGCGGCTGATTCTACTGCAGCAGCAGTCTGGGTTCTCGCATTAGTTGGAGTGGGTGTCTGACCATAGCGGCCCCAAGGTAGGTAAGTTGAGTTAGCTAACAATTCGTTGGTCTTATATAAACATTCTGTCTTTTTTTATAGATTTTTTTATACTTTGTGCAGCCACGATAGCTAGGCATGCGGACCGCCACAATTGCGGCATGAAAAATCAGCCCTTCCTTGTCTTGGACAAATGTGCCTTCATACTTCTAGGCCAGGATTAAAGGCATGTATGTAAGCACAATACATTCAGCGAATTGGTCCAATTGTGATACTAATGCATCTATTTCCTTTCTAGCGCGCGCTGATTCTACTGCAGCAGCAGTCTGGGTTCTCGCATTAGTTGGAGTGGTGCCTGACCTTAGCGGCCCCAAGGTAGGTAAGTTGAGTTTAGCTAACAATTCGTTGGTCTTACATATATAACCATTCTGTCTTTTTTTTATAGATTTCTTTATACTTTGTGCAGCCACGATAGCTAGCTGCATGCGGACCGCCACAATTGGCGCATGAAAAATAAGCCCTGTCCGTGATTGGCATGTTGGGGATTATGCGACTGGCCGCTTATTACACACAACATTGAGGAATACGGGTGAGATGCGGTATCGGCTTTTTCTACTTTTTTATTTGTCCACATATATTTGTAAGCTCATAGATAAGTTTGATTTCCTGTAGGCATAAGTTCAACTTCAAATAGGTCGAGAGGCTGCTTCGTGAAGCCCTTTTTAATATTCTAAACGATTTTTGTCTCGTGTCCTAAATTCCGTAGGTTCTGTGTAATCCATGTTTCAGGAGTAGAGTGATGTAAATGCCGAATAATGACATTAAGACAGTTTCGCTACGCAGCCGAAAAGTATGATACACTCTCGCCTGGCCAGCAGGGGTCTGTTTATTTAGAAATTTAACCAAGTCTCTGTAACCTTTAATATCTTGGCACATGACTTTGATAACACAATTACTACGGCTTGGTGCTGTATGTACCTGCCCAATAATTCCATCCAACTGCTGATGCAATTTTACGATAGAAAGGGCATTTGCAATGAAGATCGGAACAGACCGATCCGTTTCTAGTGGGGCTGAGACATTTGCATTTGTATTTATGTTTGACATGCCATGAGCACC